>FR997854.1:0-9076991 GCA_905475405.1 Schrankia costaestrigalis | reverse complement strand
CTTGCTAGGGTAACGCACTCAGCTGTGCACCCCCTGAGGTATGCGCGCGGTGAGAGGGGGGTGGACATATAGAGTACATGTTTTATACTGGTATAGAATAAACAGTCTATGATGTAGCTACTAGCGACATCTGACGCAAGATACCTACTTAAGTTATTTGGGTGGTACGGGTCGCTACACGAGCGGCTGTAGCAGTTTTCTATTAAAAGACAGTCATTTTTAAAAACTCCAAGAAAGTATTTACATTATTGTATAGTTTTAAGCGATAATAGGAACATTATTAGTGTTTTTATAATGTAACTTTGAGAAAAATGACATCTAGCGGAATGTATCAAATACTCTAAGAACATGAAATTCTTAAAGAAAAATATAATGTTCGAATTGTTATGACTCTGCTGTCAATACTCGTGACGGCAGGTAGGTGTCCGTTATAGTAGCATACACAAGGGCTATATATCAAGTTGGTTACTATGCCAAAAAACTCTGCATAAATTAAAATAAAAAAAATCAAATTGTTAAGATTAATGATGTGGAATTAGAAATCGTTAACACTACAGTATTCCTAGGAATTACTTTAGACAGTAAATTACAATCGGGCACCCATATTGAAAGATTATCAGATAGGCTTTCTTCAGCAGCGTACGCAGTGAAAAAATTAGTAAAATTATGACTGCATTACCAGTATCATCATTATCATCATAACAGCCCATTAATGCAATAAAATAAATAATAATATAAATTTAGCCCATTGCCAGTATATGTTTGAAAATTTGAGGTACGTCCATGAAATATAAATAAATATAAAAACATGAGTGACATACATAATGTGTAATACAAGAAATAAAAATAAACTTGCTGTTCTCCACATTGGCTCCATAAAATAAGTAATTCTTTCGCTGGTAGTGGTATTCGTTTTTATAATATGCTCCCTGTGGAAGCTAAAGAACTGTCAATTATTAAATTGAAATATTTCATTAAACATATTACAGTGTAAAGGATTACTTAAACGATGAAAATACCTGGATCTGAATTGTCTTGTTTTCAAATTCAAATCACTTGAGCATATTATCTGTACCAGTACTATGAACATAAATTAACATGGATTTTTGACATATTCCACTGTGAATTCGCATAAAGCATTTACCTTCACTAATTGAGTCAGAATTTCACGCATTATTTTTACATAAAGAATTTATCAAAAGAAAAGTTCTTTTCCTTTCTATCAGAACTATCACGTGTACGCTACCATAACGGACACCTATTTTTTCTTCGTCCCCCACCACACTATAGTTACACACTAGTAGTAGTCACACTATAGTTAAAAACACATTAGCAAACAATAACAAAGACGCCATTACATTTTTTTTTGTTTTTTAAACCATCCGCACTGACGCAAAGGTGTTAAGAACTTCTATTCAGCCATTTCATTCATTTCATTTCATTTATTTATTTCAAAAACAATTACAAATTGTGTGCGAATGCAGCCACATATTTTCAACGTTTTTCAGATAAAAATGACTTTTAATATTAGTTTTAGCCGAAAATATAATGACTTTAGTACATAAGACCTATAAATTTTGAGGTCTTGAATATTTTTAAAGCTTTTTTTATTTAATTCAAGCAAATCGTAATAATAACCGAAAAACAGAAACCAATAGGGATCACCTCATAGAGATAATATGAGATAATAATGATCACCTCTAGTGTCAGATTACACTCTCGCATTTCGAATCTCACTTCACTCGGGTTTCCATAGCGTTACGGAATTCCAAATAGTTTCTACCCTAAGTGAGATTCGAAGTGAGATCGGGAATGAGATGAGAGTCGAATTCACATTCGAATTTTTACGGAATGAGCCTGCTGTTCTTTTGAACACGCCATTTGCAGCTGACGTTTTGTGTACTATGGTGTCCAGTCACATTTAATTGCACTGCATTCTAAACGCGAATAGGATAGAATAATAGGACAAGTAACATTATGCAATGTTAAATTATGACAAAATCGTAGGAATAAAAATATGTAGTTCAATTATATTTTTTTAATTTAATTATCAACATATTTAATAACTAACAACTAAATGATCAAACTACTGCACTTGACGGAGGTTTAAAGACAGTGCTGCCCTGAAACAAATGATTAAAATAAGCTTCATTTTAATCTAATGAAGATAGTGTCTTTTAGAAGGTTCAACTAGTGCATGCATTCGGCTTTTTCATAGTCCACGAACGCTAAGGGGCCGATTATACTGGAGATTTGTGTAACCTTTCGCAGCGATTGAATGTGGTTTATGGTACTAGACTTTACGGAAATCTCCTTATTCGGCTGGCTGGAATTTTTCTAGTTCGCAAGCAAGCCTTAAATCACGTGGATTTCTTTGTCGATAACCAAAGAGCCCCACTCTCCTAGTCATTTTAAATTGACTGATTGAAATGTCGAGTGCCTCAAAGGTAAATAGTTTCGTTATTTACGATAATTAATCGTGTTAATACCCGTGTAGTTATTAATAATAAGTTATAAAGAAAGAATGTGATAATGACGAAATGTCCAAACGTTTTCTGGATTTTGATATTTGGAATTAAAATAGCTAACCCTCCGTCACGGGAGGAGGCCCGTCCCTGCAGTGGGACATTAATGGGCTGTTATGATGATACTTTTTTGCTTGGCGAACGCACGCGTCGGCTACTTCTTAGCCTTCTATGTCGCTGTGTCCAGGAACCGGAGTTAGAGAAAATGTTATAACACTTGGGATAAAACGTCCATAAAACACAAGCTGGCATTCCAAGATTATTAGTTACTGCCTCGGTGGCGCAGCGGTAGCGCAAGCGGCTACCATGCACGGGGCCGCGGGTTCGATAACCACGCAGGACAATTATTTGTGCGACCCACAAATTGTTTTCCTGTGGTTGGTAGTTCATTGTGTCCGTTAAAGTGATGTTTGTAAAAGTCCCCGCGACAAAGGGCGTGTGGGAGCTTTTTAAAAAATGAGAAAATTTAAAAAATGAGTATGTTTTGGAACTATGATTGTGTTCAAAAACTTTTGGGGCCGACTGTACATGTGCTAAATGCTAATAATTTAACAATTTATTTCTCAAAATAGTTTTCAGATAGTACAATGTAAGTAGACAGGGTACCTACTGTACCCTGTGGTGTGGCAAGCATACAAGGGCCCAATTCCACTAATAATATTTAAACCACATAATGTTGACAATCAGTTTTGATTCTGTTACGATTGGAACAAATTTGGTATTCCGCAAACACTTGTTTGTTGTCGAATGTGAATCGCAATTGAGTCGAAGATCAAAGTTAAATCTGTGTTGCCTTGTATAAACTACCAACTTATTAGAGTTGCCCTTTAAAACCTACTATTAACCGGAATAAGAAAATCATGGCTGTATTGTATAGAAGTACATATATAATAAGTACCTATGTTTATCCGTTGTCTAGTATCCATAGTACAAGCTCTGCTTAGTTTGGGACTAGATGGCGTTGTGTGAATGTGTGTTAATATTTATTTATTATTGCGTAATTACCTATGCCAAACTCAACTAAAAAAATCTGCCATTCATATTATTATCTTTGGTTACTGACTTTTAGCGAGTTAAAACATTCAAAGTTTATTTAACGTACATAAAGTAAAATATTATATTGCTATAATTAGTGTGAACCGTGTGAAGTTAATTATTTGTAATATTGTATCACTCTGCATAAGGGTCATAGCACATTATAACGTAACGTAAACGGATCGGCATCGCCTCGTCTTTTTCCTCGGTGTCAAACGTCAAAAATCCGATTACGTTACGTATCCGATTAGTGTGCGTTGCAGTAAGGAGTTTCATACAAAGAATACTGAACGGCTCGAGTAGTAATAGTAACATGTAAATTGTAGAAATGATGCTCAGGTGTGCCCTCCACAGTATTTAACACCGGCACAGTATAGTAAGAAAAGTGGGTCCATATTGGCTCACCTAAAGTTCTTCTTCCGAAAATGTTCTTCCTAACGATTTGTAATCCGAATGATCACTCTTCCTAAAATTTTGAATCCTAAAGTTTTCATTCATACTATTTGTATTGCTACCGGCGATGTTCATAACACTCATGTTTCCGAAAATCGTTATTAATAATATCGTTATGTAAATATATTAAAACTCCTAATGTTTTTTGTCATAACGCTTTTATCCCTAAACATTTTCACCATAATATTTTCTCTCATACTCAGAAAGAAATATTTACTAAGTGAAAGTAATAAAAAAGTTTAAATTACAAATATTTTTTACCTATAAAGCTTAGGTATAACTAGAAAAATCCGAATTTTTTTTCCATTGTCTTTCTTTTTTTCGAATAAAAAGGTTTGTTTTTATACTATTTCTTGTGATTTGACTTAACAACTTTTTACATTTTTACATTAAACCATTTTTTTTTAATTATTGTTTATTAAAATTATTAGAATATTTTTGTCTTAAATGAATGAAATCCATAAAACAGGACTCGTTCACTGTTATGCTTATGGCCTGAGAGTTTACCGTAACCGTAACTAAACCAACTAAAGGACCAATTCGGTTCTGGCACTTCGCCGGCCGCTGCCGCGGCACGCTCGCTGCGCTCGCTCGGCTCGTGCGTTGGCGTCACAGTTCTACCATAACCTAAACCAATAATTATGAATAGGACCCATTTCGTTTCTGGATCTTGACTGAATGATTGGTGCAGGACTCTGGTTTTGCTCTGGTCTTTGGTATATTATGTTATACCTACATGTTGTCACCAAAGTTACGCAAAATTAATGTATAATAATATTAATTATTATGAATAAAAAGAAATCTAAACAAAAAAGATATGACTTTAAATTATAGTATAAAAGATGGTTATGTTGAGAAAATATAGGAAAACAAATAATAGTATAATAGATGTTTATTGCTACTGAAATTATGAAGATGAATGCTTCGGATTATTAAAATTAGAGACAAAAAAATTAGGAATTGCGATTGTTAGGATGAAAAATGTTAGGAAGAACATTTTCGGACTTCCAATTATAGGAGTTGAAATTTTAGGTGAACTTTGGCGCACCCAAGAAAAGTAGTTAGTACACTGACAAATACTTTACCTCTGCCTTCCCGAGGTGGAACGTTTTTATAAATTCCGCGTCGGTCAAATCTACAGCAGCCCTCAACTGCACACTTTTTACGGCGCTAAATTATTAAGTTGTCGCTGCCGGCTTTGCGCATTAGCCAATGCTAATAAACGTCACCGTAAGCCTGGGACTAACGGCATGGTTTTACTTAGTTATAAAGTAAAAGTAGTAGTAGTTGTTTTAGTTATTGTCACTAGATTGTAAAGCCGTAACAGTAGCTAAATAGCTGTTGTTGTTCAATCGAAGTTCAAACGAACGTCAATGCAAAATCCACAATTGAAACAAACGTCAAATAAGAGTAGAATACCGATTAAGTTCACAATCGACTTGCAATTGCAATCGATTAAAGAGCAGAATAGCAACATACATACATACATACATAAACTCACGCCTTATCCCGGCCGGGGTAGGCAGAGACGACAGAACGCCACTTGTCACGATCCTGGCAAACAGATTCGGCCTCGTCCACATTCATTAAGCGAGTCATACATGCGCGTCGGTTACGAGTGCTCTTTATTTGGCCCTTTTCCAATATGCAACCTATCTGGTCACCATATGTTTTCCGTGGCCTACCGGCACCGACTCGCCCTTTCACACTAGCCTTGTATACTTGTTTCGTCAAACGCTCATCATTCATTCTCTCAATGTGACCAAACCAACGCAACATTCCTTTCTCGATTTTGGTCACTATATCATCTTTCATGCCGCAACGTATTCTTATCTCATCATTCCTTACTCTATCTATCAGTCTTAATCCACAGAATAGCAAATTTTCCAAATACAGTTCAATCGAATTGTAATAATCGTTCTTGTAATAAAATACTAACTTAATATTAAGCACAATTGTTACTAACAAAAATACTAACAAAACTATGGATTGTATTAGGTCTGAAATAAACGTATAAATAAATAAAATAAAAAATAATTGCAGAATACCAACAATGTCAAAAACTGTCAATGAGACGCAATTTCGATTCTATTGAGTCATTTGTAAATAAGCAGAATTGGGCCCACCCCAGGGTGTAGTACCTACTTTATTGTTATTAAATAGATTGTATGTATGTATGTACTTACCTGGCATTTTCCAAACTTGTTCCATACTGTAACAGTATAGTAAACATTGTCATTGGAATTAGAAAAATGTAATGTGCATTCTCCAGTGAAAACTTTTTGGTTTTTGATATTATTTTCTTTGTACTTAGTTTTGCATTTCTCCGTAAATTCATCAGTACAGCCCATTACATCGCCATCGCCCGCCTAACACAATTACTATCAGTATCAAAGAAATATGAACCAAGGAGAAATGTCATGGGAGCGTTTTCGTTTTACCGCAGTATGTTCAAAACAGGGCTTGTTAACGTTACCAAATTTACAGTATAAGTATCGTTAAGTAACGTTATTTTCATCAAGTTAACCTATTAACGTTACTACGGGTAGTTTTACTTTGGTATCGAATTAAATTTAGTAACGAAAACAATTTAACGTTAAAAGTATCGCTACTAAGTAACGTTACCTATCAGCGATGTTGCTAACTCGTGCTGCGTACGGGAGGCGCGCATGACCGAGCGGCCCTTAGGAGCAATTTACTAGATTCTCGATTTACCAGATTTGCAATTCACCAGATTCTCAACTCACCAGATTCGCAATTGACCATACGTACGATCAAAAGCAAAATAAATGATTAAAAGAAAAAAAAAAACAATTTTTAATATTATTTTACAAAAAGTCAAGAAACGTTTCCTAGCTTTTTGTTCATTACCGTGCGTAATTTTATCAATTTTCGTCAAACTACGTACAGGGTAAAAACGACCTGTTAAACAAAATACGAAATCTATAAAAAAATACTTTGAATTTAGAACATTAACATCATTATTTCAAAACCTCATTAAATTCCCTATGCACATTTTTCAGATAATCCTTACAAAACACAAACTTGCAGGCTGTTTCGATTTTTTGATGAAAGTGTATTTGTAAAAAATATAATATAAATGACAGCTCAACCTCTCGTCACGGCGCGTCCAGTCAAATTCTCTCGATAAAATAGGTATTTATTTGTAAGATTTATTTCAATGTCAGTGTCATAATATGAGTTTAATAAATAAAACTGAATAATCGGCCAGCTTCATAATTATTTTTAACAAGTTTCCCCCCGCGGCTTCGCCCGCGTGGTGTTTTCTAAAAAGTAATTTGTTCTTTTTCAGATTTTAGACTATCCATATAACATTTAGTAACAAATTGTTGCGTGCGTTCGCCCAGCAAAAAAGTCTCGCTTTACAAGAATTGAATAATACAGATAATTAGACCCATAACCCGTATAAATGTGCCCCTAAATTAAAAATTCGAGCGTCCAGAGGCTTCAGAGTTATTTAAGAAAAACAAATTCTGCTGCACGAACGTTCGCCCAGCAAAATATTTTTTAGTTAATGGGTCTAGCTGAATATAAAATATGCAGAAATATAGCTTGTATTCGAGCCTAGATGTGCCGTGAAAATAAAATTCGAGCGTCATAAGGTTTCAGAGATTTTACAATTTTTGCTGGGCGAACGTTCAGGCGATTGCTATCGGAAACGGCTGGACGTGAAGTCGTAATTTTTTGTATTCGGATAGAGCATAATTCGAGCCTCTTTAAGCTGAAATTTACATTAGTATAACTAGCACGGCTCAAGAGTTATAACTTGATTACTAAAAAAAATTTAGGAGGCTCTATCTCTCGAACGAAGTAAGGTGCGGTTTTCAAGTTTGTGTTGACTGGTACCTGTTATTGAATCACATGATCCTGCAAAGTTTCGCCATGAAACTACCTAATATTGTAGAGTTTTTAATGATTTTCCTCTTATTTTGAGGTTATCTTCAATGAAATTAGTTACAGCCCCCGAGACACTAGCTTTCTGTAAGCTGGCATGTTATACGTTTCAACAAAAATTAAAGTGCTTTTTGAAGAATACATAATATGCATAAAATCAGGTGAATATAAGCCATTAATTTAGATGTTATGACTAGAAACCACGATCGACATCTTTTGATAGATTAACCGACTAAATTCGAATGGACATTAAAAAGCGGCCGCACGATACTTCAAGCTATCCTTTCACACTTACTCGTATTTTAATGAAAATTCAATAGTACAGATGCGTACAGAATTGATAATATGATATTTTTTAGGTTTGCCGGTTGTTCAGTACCGGTTAAAATAACACTTTTTAAAGCATTTTGTCAAACTTTTTACACCAGCAGCCTGTGGGCGCATCACACCGAAAAAACAGAGAACGCCCTGCGCGTTCAATATAACAATGCCTTCAGGGCGCTGTTGAGGCTTCCTCCTTACTGTAGTGCGTCATATATGTTCGCGGACGCGCACACGGATGATTATTTCGCGATCATGCGTAAGAAAGTGGCGTCCTTAATACGCAGAGTGAGAGAGAGCAACAATAGCATTCTGAGGGTATTTTCCGAGAGGCTAGAAGGGCCTACAATGGATAGGTTTATCAAGCTACATGTCAGACATGGGGCTTGAAAAATCTACCGAAATAAATAAGTTATTGTTGTGTATGTTTAATTATATTTATGTCTGTTGCCTTTATACTACTAACGTAGTATAAGTTATTTGTATTACTAACACACTATGAGCCTTTGATGCTTGAAAATAAAAGATTTTTATTTTATTTATTTATATTTTTAATTTACATACTTTTAAAGTTAAGATTGGGCTACGTGTAAGGGTAATTAATAAATGAGGTATAGTACACATAATATTCATCAACCGCCTTTTCCAACAAGTACTGTGCTACTGGACGCAGTATTATCCGTCCAAGACTTTAACTTGGTGTGTTTAACATTTAAAGTTTCATCGTTATATACCACTTTGTTCCAATTCCTTATTCTGTTACGAAGAAATGTTACTCTTTGCATGATCAAAACAAATCTGTACCTCCTCGAGTAGATATAGCCTCCTTACGGTTAAAAGGTATCTAACGCGTTGTCCTGCGTGGGCGATAAAAGAGAAAATGTAGAGAGAAAATACAGAGCGCATTGTTATAGAAAAATAAACAAAACATTTGAATGTTATGATGATTTGCACACTAAAATACAAACTTGTCATAAGAGATGTACGCCACATGCAATTATTTATACTTGCGACTAATTGTATTATTTATTTATTTATTTTTTTTCATTTGTCAAAAAAGCTATAACGTCACGACTTATTTTCCCGCCAAAATTCTATAACATAAAATCAAAATATAATAAATGATGGTAGTAAAAATGTATGGTTTTCTGAACATTCCCTTTACATGTACTATAAGACCTTGCTTCATGCCAAATTTCAAGTTTGTAGGTAGACTGGAAATATCCTGTAGGTTTTTACCCTTGCTCGTTGAAAATTTGCGACAAAAACGGCGAAATCTCTTGATTGCGTTGGATAAGAAGTTTGATTTTTTTACAGCTCTTAGATGCAACATACCTACCTTAGTATTTGGTGTAAATTTCAGCTTGATTCCTCTACGCGTTCCTGAGATAAATGGTCTTGACAGACAGACAGACAAAAAAGTGATCCTATAAGGGTTCCATTTTTTTAACGTCGGTATTTTGTAAAAGGGACTCTTAAAAATTGATCTAAGTATGATTATTTACATAGTAAATTTAATTAAAACACAATGCCAGTTTATTTATTTTATCGAGGTAATACAAATAATAAGTATGTACCTATAAGAAACAGTAAAATATATGATACAATATTAGACCTACAAGTTTTTAAACTTAGATATGTACAACTTAGATACTACATAAGTATATACCAAGACTGTTTATGGCAAATTACAAAATATAATATTAAGTATTTTGTTTTATTTTCTACCTAAACTGATTTCCCTAATCCCTACTAACTGTATAAAAAAACTCATTCATTGAACATAAACATGTTTAGACACCATGTTTTCATGTCCTTAATACATAATATTTCCCGACCTACAATTCTGTTCGCATCTGTACTCAAACTGTCATTATAATACGAGTAAGTGTGAAAGGATAGCTTGAAGTATCGTGCGGCCGCTTTATAATGTCCATTCGAATTTGGTCGGTTAATCTAGCAAAAGATGTCGATCGTGGTTTCTAGTCATAACATCTAAATTAATGGCTTATATTCACCTGATTTTATGCATATGTATTCTTCAAAAAGCACTTTAATTTTTGTTGAAACGTATAACATGCCAGCTTACAGAAAGCTAGTGTCTCGGGGCTGTAACTAATTTCATTGAAGATAACCTCAAAATAAGAGGAAAATCATTAAAAACTCTACAATATTAGGTAGTTTCATGGCGAAACTTTGCAGGATCATGTGATTCAATAACAGGTACCAGTCAACACAAACTTGAAAACCGCTCCTTACTTCGTTCGAGAGATAGAGCCTCCTAAAATTTTTTTAGTAATCAAGTAATAACTCTTGAGCCGTGCTAGTTATACTAATGTAAATTTCAGCTTAAAGAGGCTTGAATTATGCTCTATCCGAATACAAAAAATTACGACTTCACGTCCAGCTGTTTCCGATAATATAGCAATCGCCTGAACGTTCGCCCAGCAAAAACTGTAAAATCTCTGAAACCTTATGACGCTCGAATTTTATTTTCACGGCACATCTAGGCTCGAATACAAGCTATATTTCTGCATATTTTATATTCAGCTAGACCCATTAACTAAAAAATATTTTGCTGGGCGAACGTTCGTACAGCAAAATTTGTTTTTCTTAAATAACTCTGAAGCCTCTGGACGCTCGAATTTTTAATTTAGGGGCACATTTATACGGGATAAGGGTCTAATTATCTGTATCACTCAATTCTTGTAAAGCGATACTTTTTTGCTGGGCGAACGCACGCCAAATTGTTGACTAAGAAATTTTTACGACACCGACTGAATAAGATCGGTTGTGGCAGTTTTTATTTTAAGTCCCTTTTTCATCACTTTATTGTCGTAAAAGGTGACTTAGGGATTTAAAGTCTTTATTATTTGTAGCCTATGTATTATTATTCTGATGTTTAAGCTATATTACTATAAAGCTTCATCAAAATCCGTTCAGTAGTTTTTGCGTGAAAGAGTAACAAACATCCATCCATCCTCACAAACTTTCCTGTTTATAGTAATATTAGTAGGATGTTTTCCGACCTCTTTATGTTCTGTGTAGGTATAACAAAATGTGCAGTGTACAATTTTAGTTCATCATGCGTTCAACTGCGAATCTGGTGAATTAAGAATCTGGTGAACTGCTCCTGAGGGACGGCAACGTCGCTCGCCGCGTCACTCGTCAGCGTACGACGACACAACGACGACTCAACAACGCAACACTAAATATGATACTATAATACATTATAATAATTACAAAAAGAGTTGTTTGAAGTATTTTAGAAAAATGAATGTATATAGTACTAAATTTTCACGCGGACGAAATCGTGGTCAATCATCATCATATCAGCCCATTAATGTCCTACTGCAGGGACGGGCCTCCTTCCGTGACGAAGGGTTACTTGGCCTACTAATACCAAGCTGCCCAGACAGATTGGTACTAGGTTCTATATTAAGTTTTCCTTTTTTTACTTCGTAAAGATATTTACGCAGTCCACCAGTCGGTTTTTACGACACCCGTAGGATGAGATGGGATGGTGACATATTGTATTCTTATTCCGTCACCACACGGAAAGTTATACTTATATTTATACATATAAATAAAATTGAAGTGTCTGTTTGTAACATGAAATCCACGGATTGATGTGTGGTTTAGGGCAAAGAGATAGTTGCAAGCCTATTTTTAATGAATATAACATATTAAGCTTACCATGCATTTACATTTTTGAAACTGTCTTATTTGTAAGAAAAAATACAATACAAATCTTTTTAATAATGTACAAGATCAAAGACACTGTAATAAAATTTCTATGCCATCTAACACAACTGCTTTTCTTAGTAAAAGTATAAAGTGTATGGCTCCAAGAATATACAGTGTGGCTCATTCAAATGGGAAAGTCTTAAACTATAAGTCATACGAAGATTTGTTCTTAGGAACCATGTCACCGATTTTGATAAAAAGAAAAACTGCATTCATACATTTGAAAAAGATACTGCACCCAGCCGGGAATCAAACCCGGTTGTTTTGCAAAAATAAACTTATACTTTTTTTTAATAATAGCTTTATAAATATTTGAAAAAAATATATTAAAAAGCGTTCTTCTGATTAATATGGTGTGTCCGTAACCCAGTTTCTTGAACATTAGTAACAGTAACATTTTATCTTATTTACGAATCGATGTGCGCTATAAATATTACGATAGAATATTAGTTGTTTCTTTACACAAAAAAAATGGTACTAATATTTACGATAGTTTTTTAATGAAAAAATAAATTGTGAGTGTCCGGCACAAAAGTCTGATTCATATTCGCGCGCTTTACTCGAACGTACCTAGCTAAGTACGAAACATCAGGAGATCTCTTCTAGTGCTGGTGGTAGCCAGGGGCTGTGCTGACGTGGTCACGACGTTAGATGTGGCTGGTTCATGTTGTTACGGAGATATAAATGTAAATATCTGATTCATATTACTTTGGTTCACTGTGTTTCTGATTACTATGTTGGCTGTTATAATTAACTTAAATGGTTTTTAAACTTGAATCTGCTGGAAATATAAGTCAATTGGGGACTTAAAACCTATGTATAAATAGTAATCCTTAATTGTATACGTGTAGTGATTTACCGATGTTAAGAGGCAAAATTTTGATTTATATGTGCCTGATTCATAAGGTACAAATACTACATTAATCAGAATTTCACACATATTGTTAATAAAACGATGCATTGGCTGCACGGATAATGATTGATATTGTAAGTTGTCAATGCTCCTAAAAACTAGATTTAGGTGTGGTGATAATCATTGTGATTATTAACTGTGATTTTAATAAATAAATGACTGATTTTTCTAACTTGAATTTCATTTTTGTTCCTAATTCTGATTTATATGACCTCTAAAAATTTAAAGTTAATTATCTCGAAAACCTTTTTATAAAAATGTGTGCCTTTTTCAGACATTGTATATTAGGTTATTATCTTTGACAAAAACATGTATTCTAAGCCAAAATGTGAAAAATAAATTAGCTTATATGAATCAGACAAAGAATCGAATTTGGGAGAAACACCCATCATTATTTGACGCTTCTATAATTGTTTTCAGTGGTAATGCTACAGACCTAGCATATTGAAATATCTGGTTAACGTGATGTTCGTCTTCAAGAGAACTTTCTGGGGAGTTAGCATTATTGCAATAAACGTGATAATGGATCTGCCATGTTAGATTTGCCCGGTTTATATACAACTTTGTATTCATAGGTTTGCAAATGAAGGACCCAGAATCGCGCACAGAGCTTTGATTGAATGACAAATGTGACTTCTAGAGGCTTATGATCGGATACTAGCTCAAGCTTCTCTCCATACAATCATATATAAAAGTTCTTGAACGCCCACACCAAAGCTGGAGCCTCTTTTTCGGTTTGCCAATATCGTTTATCTACGTTCGTTAGGCTTTTGTTACCGAACGCAATGATACGGGGGCCCTTATCATCGAACTGAATCTGTACTGCTCCTAGACCTACAGGATTCGCGTCAAATACGTAAGTACGATCTTTTGGGTCATAGTAGCCCAGAAACTGAATGGATTGTGCATTGAAACCACATTTATTTTTATTTAATAAAACATTATTATTCTTAAGTACTGTCAATACGGAGTTAAGTCTAGTCTAACTTTCCTTCATGTTACGTCCAAAACAACTATGTCGTCGACAAAATTTACTACACCTTCACACGACACAAGCATATTTTCATAATTTTTTTTTAAGTGTTCAGGTGCACATCAAATTCCGAACATACATGTAAAGTTCTTGGCTTGTTATGAAAGTTGTAATTTGTATACTGTTTGGTGTTAATTCAACGTGATGAAAAGCATTTTATATTTAATTTAGAAAAGAATGTAGCTTTGCAAAATCTAGGAATAAGTTGCTCCATCGCATCGTGGGCAACGGATGATTCTCGCTAATAATAGCTTTGGATGATGTGTCTACACTAGTGGTGGGTCGTCGTCGCATTTTTGACGAACGAAACGAAGCCGTTTTCGCGACGATGAAAACGGTTGCAAAAAACGGTTCTCGTTGCAACTGGTTTAAGATAACGAAACGCAACAAAGACGACGAACGATTGTCATTTTTGAATTATTGCATCCTGAGCTTTATTTTCTTAAGTGTAAAGTAAAAAGTTGCATGACGTTTTAGAAGACTGGTTAGATAACGAAGACTGTTTTGAAAACGGAGAACGTATTTGATTGAAGACTGGTTTTGCAACGATAACTACTTTGGGAATCTGTATAAAACTGTTTCATCGTCGCAGAACATAAAACGGTTTCACGTAGCATGAATATTTTTTTCGACTGTATTTGGTTAATGTTAAGGCTCACTTTTTAATGTTTAGAACTGTTAATGAAAACGAAGTTGAGACGGGCGGCGCGCGACGGCAACGTCACGAACCGATTGTCATTTTTGAATTATTGCACCCTGAGCTTTATTTTCTTAAGAATAAAGTAAAAAGTTGCATGACGTTTTAAAGGACTGGTTAGATAACGAAGACTGTTTTGAAAACGGAGAACGTATTTGATTGAAGACTGGTTTTGCAACGATAACTACTTTGGGAATCTGTATAAAACTGTTTCATCGTCGCAGAACATAAAACGGTTCTCGTAAACGGTTTCACGTCGCAACGCTCACGCCTAGTCTACACCTAGCGGGATCCCCTGTCTGAGAGACTAATGAATGATGCAGAACATTAGATCTGGATATGTTCTACTGAATTATGCCGAAAACGGAATTTGTTCCGTATAATAAACGGAAATATTAACTTTTCTAACCGACCTCCAGGAGTGTAATACGGTATGTCGACGGACAAAATATCGATAAATGCTAATACCGCGGGTTACCGCTCGTCTATACATATAAATAATACTACTAACAACTAATACTAGTACCGCAGTGAAAATCTTTCGCGGTAACGTGCATCGAAGTTAAGTAGTATCGCAGTGAAGATCTATCGCGGTAACGTGCATCGAAGTGCAGTGGCTTCGCAGAGACAATCCTTCGAAATTTTGTAGCATCGTATTAGCATTTATCGATATTTTGTCCGTCGACATACCGTATTACACTCGACCTCCAGCCAGCGGTATATTTACCAAAATTAAGTCTGGGGAACTATAAATTGGTATTAACTTTTAGTACTGAATTTTTTCTGTTTAACAAAATAAAAAACATACTTCTAATGCCCTTATTTCAGCCACAATCAAACTGAAATGAAACCTCCAGTCAGCGGACTTTTTCTTTCAGGGACATTTTTTTGTAACTTTTACACTAAATTGATAGCATTTAAATTATTACGACTATAATTTTATTTTGTCTTTCCTTGTTTTTAAATATTGGTATTACAATTGATAATTTTAATTTAGTTGGAAGAATTCACATTATTAAATACATAAACACATTACTGGGGCTACTAATTCTGATAATTTTAGTTGATACCTATTCCATCATAGCTTGTAGTGTGTTCGTATTTTTTAATGATTTTATTATCTGTAATTTATCTATTGAGGTACATGGATTCATAAAAAAGAACTTGGTTGACTATAAATGTCTTTGTAAAATGGCTTATTGTTTACAGGGGTTGTATTTGGTCAGTATTAGAGATTTATAAAGAAAGTATTGAAATTGTTTGCTATCGTAAGAGGATCTGTTATTAACGCGTCATGCATAATAATTTCATCAATGCGGAACCCTAAAAAAAAGAAGTTAATCGTTATAACGATTAACGGAACCCTAAATATTTAGCAAAATCTAAATTAGCCTAGTTGACGCGCCGTAAAATTTAAAATCAAATAATTAAAGTCCCAGCGGCTTCGGAGATTAGCCGGAACAAACAGACAAACACAAAAATTTTAAGTATGATTTTCGGTATTGGTATCGTGTATATGTACATTAATATTTATGCAATTAGTAAAAAACCGTGGATTTAATGTTACAAACAGATATTATAATTTTATTTATGTATATGTATAAATAAATTAACTGAACTGAAGTCAGTCAAAAACTGAACGTTGTTTTGTATTGTAACAAGAATGAGTACTGTTGAAGATACTTCAACGGGGGGGAGTATGTTGGGAACACAACCTGTACCCACCAGCTGATCGCTATCAAGGTCAGCGATCCGTCACTCGCGCGCCCCTCCCTAGACATGCCACCATCTTTAGTCAGACACATACCACACAACGTACGGCCGCGTCGGCCTTCTTACAATTATATTCTTTTAACCGCCGCGTCTTCTAAGAATACATGTATTGTTACTATAACTTTCAACTGAAGTAAACTACATCATATCTACAGTCCACGCCTTTTATTTATTCTCAAGAAGACAGCACCTCACCAAGTACCTACAACTAAGACGTTCCAATATAATAACAACATAATGACAAGTACCTCGCAAGCTTGCACTTCTACTTCGGCCTTTGTTATTGGCGCATCACTAGTCACCTCGAATTTTATTTTATTATGATTCTTTACTTCATTGATAGTAACGCTGTGGGGTCTGGGGTCTACTTCGATCTCCTTAGAGTCTGAACCCTCTCTACCGTTAACTGAGCAACTGAAACAAAACGTATTTTTTTAAATAATTATATATCTTCTACCATTAGTGTTGCGGGCAATGGGCAATGGAGAGAGCCATGTTTGGAGTTTCCCTGTGTGATCGAATCAGAAATGAGGAGATCCGCAGGAGAACCAAAGTGACCGACATAGTGCTCCGGATTGCCCGGTTAAAGTGGCGGTGGGCAGGGCACATAGCGCGAAGAACCGGCAGCCGTTGGGGCAGAAAGGTTCTAGAGTGGCGACCGCGTAGCGGAAAACGCAGGGTGGGGAGACCCCTAACACGGTGGACCGACGACCTCGTAAGGACGGCGGGAAGCCGATGGATAAGGGAGGCGCAGGGCCGCACAAGGTGGCAATATTTAGAGGAGGCCTATGTCCAGCTGAGGACGTCAATTGGCTGAAATGATGATGATTAGTGTTGCATAACATTCTTAACAAGAAAATATATTATCGATGGCAGAAAGAAAGTGTATATGCGGACAACTACACTTTTGCAAATAAATATTTTTTACGAAAATGAGCTTTACCTTTACCTAACCTTGTAAGTTAATAATAAGTTAGTTAAGTAATAATATTAATATAATATTTGTTTCTGGTTGTTCTCGTTTTGCGAATAGTGTATTCTATGCTTTTAAAATAAGAATGGACAGGTCAATGACCTCAACAACTAATTTGTTGTTATCCATATTTTTTACAGATAAGAGGTCATTATAACTAACTGATTATTGACTTACAAGATTACATAAAACTCATTTTCGTAAAAAAATATTTGCAAAAATGTAGTTTTTATCGACAGCGCCAGCGGTTCTAATAGTGAATTCGTTGTATTGCATTTCCACTTGATTTTTCTTCCGTGAGCACGATGATCTATTAGTGATAAATACAGTATGAATTATATTAATATTATTAGGATATTTATGAAAAAGACTTATAATATATTAATAAATTATTACATAACTAAAATTAACAAAACAAGGAACAATTAATTTACTATCACAATATGTGATTGAAAAAATTAGATTTAAAAACAATATTATAAGATTGAAATATTGAAAGAGACAAATTAGCTGTACAATTTACTCAAGATTATAACTACGATCATTATAATACATTATATAAATATAACGAACGACCAGATTTACGATCACTATAAAAATGACAAAATGCGAAACACCTTTCGACGACCCTAAAATAAATAGACCAACAAAACCTCGTTTCAATTTCAGTAATAAACCACCTAGCTTAGAATAAATAATACACCAAATCAAAAATCGGTTCAGGTCTTCAAGGTCATCGGGTCGTTTGTTAGGTGTGACAGGAATGTTACACGCTCAGTTTACTTGCAAGCATATGCAGGATCAGACATTTTTAAACAATAATGTCTTCTAGAACCACTGAGCTGGTCTGTTATTACGTCTCGAAGATGACGTAACCCTGGACTGCCTTTTAGTAAACCCATCGAGTTTGGGCTCGTTACATTTTTCTTAACTTACTCTTTGTTTCTTTTTGTCAATCGGGGGTTTTTTAAATTTTAATTTGATCTTGTATAAGTATATAGATAAGACCTTGCATCATGCCTAATTTCAAGTTTGTAGGGAGACTGGAAGTACCCCGTAGGTTTTTTATATAGCTATAAATTTTGATTTTTTTATTTTTTATTAAGAAGCAACCCTTTGCACGACTTATGTCCAATTATGAAAAAATTACAATAGTCTAAAAATGTCCAACCATAAAAATGTACAATCAGAAAAATTTCAAGTCAAAATTGATTTTTACTTCCATTATTATATTTTGTTCGTCATACAATTTTGGCGAGAAAATGATTTTTGAAAGCTGTCAAATTTTACAACAGTTGTCAAATTTGACAGATGAGTCGTGAGTTCGTGACGTCATAGAATTTTTGCGAGAAAATATTTTTTGACAGCCGAGTGCTGACGTTATCACAATTTGGCGGGAAAATAAATAGGTTTCTTTGTACGGAACCCTCGGTGCGCGAGTCAGACTCGCACTTGAGCGGTTGGATTTTACTTGAGTTAGCAGATAAAAGCCCTAATTCGAAAAGTAGAAACTTAAATTTTAGGTTATCATAGATGGAGAAATTTTATGCTGGACAAAATTCGCGTTGGACATTAGTCGTAGTTGGACATTTCGCATTTTGGACATTAAACGTGTTGGACAAAATTAGTAGTAAGCTATTTCCTTAAGTAATTGTTATCGTTAAGTTGATCGATTACACACGTACGGGATGATGTGACTGTCTGTTTACCACTGCTAAACCATGTTTGGTTTTTGTGGTAATTTATCTATATGTAAATGTATTTAAACTTTTTATTGAATAAATAACTTAAAAAAAAACTATTAGCAACTGCAACCGGGTACGCATTCCACAGACACGAACTTGTTAGATAGCGGAGCCTAAAAGATTGTTGTCGGAAACGTGCACGCTAAAATTGCCCAAGATAACTTTTTAAATACTATTTGATAATAAATTTAATCAAATGAACTTTCTCCATTTGTATACAGTTGCGACTGGCATGCGTACTACAATAATACAAATTATGATTTGATAGTGTGCGACAGAGATGACGCTTTACGGAGTCGAAATTGACCGATTGTCTCTTTCCACAGGTCGAAGTGTAATATAAACGGCCGGGTACTGTACATCTATTTTGAGACCAAAAATATCTTTACATATACACAAGAAAATTCAATCATGTACATTTCTTAAAATGGATGTAGGAATGAGGCACGTGGAACTAAAGAATAACTCCTTATTGACACTACTATTAGCGAACAGGTACGTCGTAGTCGTAACCGAAAAGACCTGTCTACATGTTGGATAGATTACAAGAAGGCGTATGATTCTGTTCCTCATACATGGCTTCTGAGAGTGCTGGAGTTGTATAAGGTTGATGCAACTCTATGCACTTTTTTGAGGACATGTATGACGAAATGGAATACGGTTCTTTTTTATTCAGGATGTAGAGGCTTAGGAAACGATGTATCTATTCAAATTAAGCGAGGTATATTCCAAGGTAGTCTCAGTCAGATGTGGTTTTGCTTAGCCCTGAACCCTCTTAGTACTTTGCTAGAGTGTTCAGGGTTAGACTATCGGTTAAAGAGACATGGTCAAGTTATATCCCACCTCCTGTACATGGATGACCTGAAATTATTTGCTCCAACTAAATCCCATTTATTAGTTTTAGTAAAGGAAACAGAAACCTTTAGTAATTCCGATTAATCGTAAGACATGCTACCACTTATGTAATCGCAGACATATTATATTTAAGTAGTCAGACATCATTGATTTACAAAAACCCAAGATGCACATTTTCAAACAAAACTAACAGCCAAAAGTGTCACCAAATTATACATACGCAATAAATACGTATAGTAATATCGTAAACATATTCTTTTTTCAAATTCAATCTTACACGCATGACATAAAGTTGTATTTAAAAAGTAATGCACAAAAAGTAATAAAATTTAATGATTGACGTTTGCCGGTAGAACAGACGACGATACCAATTTAAAAAAAGCGCACAATTTGAAATTGTGAGCCTATTTGTTGCGGACGGTTTTGGGAAGTGGAGTGTGTATCTTTGGTTTTTTGTAAATCAATGTCAGACATTATTATTTAGGTACATATAACTTACTTGTATTTGCCCATATCTGATACCTCCATATTAGTTATGTGTAAAATGTGGTCATTGTTTTCTTGATACATTTTAACTGTGTCCGACTCCTTCATAGTGATATTGCCGTCCTTGACCCAGGAGACCTGAAATATTTTATTTTATAATATACGCTCTCGCAATGTGCATTTCTCAAAATGGATGTAGGAATGAGGCACGTGGAACTAAAGAACAACTCCTTATTGACACTACTATTAGCGAACAGGTACGTCGTAACCGAAAAGACTTGTCTACATGTTGGATAGAATACAAGAAGGCGTATGATTCTGTTCCTCATACATGGCTTCTGAGAGTGCTGGAGTTATATAAGATTGATACAACTTAAATCTAAAAATGGAAAACTTAAAATGGAATTTGGTGTGGATAAATGTGCTGTCATGCATGTAAAGCGAGGTAAGGTTGTGGAATCTGATGAGTTACAACTTTCAGATACCATAAAACTTAGATGTCTCTCTCCATCCGACACATACAAGTACCTTGGTATGTCACAGGCTTTATGTATAACAGTTAGGTACAACTCTCTACTATCACGAATGTCCAAAACGGCATTGTTAGGTTCATACCAAATTTGGATAGGTAGAGGACGGAACATAGCAGACAGTGAAGGTGACCGCTAACGCGTTGTAAGGGGGCCTCCTTAAACCTACATCTGGGTCGTAAGTCCCAGACGCTGTTATGCAAGTGTTCCGTCCCTATCCGCGATGGACCCGGAACCCGCACGGAGAATCCATGGAATGCTAAGATTAGGTCTTACTAAGCTGGGAAGTCGTAAAACAAGTCTCATTATGCAACAACTTTTCTAGCTTCTACTAAAAACTAACAATGCTGCAGATGAAACTTTGTTCTACGGATGAGTCGATATCATTCTACAATCTTGTATTATTTATAAAGTAGCTTGCCAAGCGATGGTTATTATAACTTTTAAACTATCGCGTTTCATTATTATAAATATTATACAAGCGGGATATTAACGCGCATTTTATTTACCTTTATTTTTGTTGCACTGCCCAGTGCAACCTATGCCGAAACGTCAAGTAAAATAAAGGTAAATAAAATGCGCGTTAATATCCCGTTTATATAATACTAGCTGATGCCCGCGGTATTACCCGCTTAATTGTTATTTTACACCATAAACTACCTATATTCCAAATTTCATCAAAATCCAGTTTAGTAGTTTTTTCATGAAAGGGTAACAAAAATCCATCCATCCTCACAAACTTTTGCATTTATAATATTAGTAGGATAGGATAAGCAAAGGTGTGTCACTTTAGTGCCTAACAAATAAGGTGAATATTATCTTCACTAAATAAAAAGAATGAAAACTTGAAATTAAACCCTATACCAATCCGTCTGCAAGCGTGGTATTAGTAGGCCAAGTATCCCTCCGTCAAGAAAGGAGGCCCGTCCTTGTAGTGGGACATTAATGGGCTGTTATATGAAATAAGTTGACAATTACGAATTTAAGCTCTCTAGATATATCAGACCCACAGCTTAAAAAACCGGTGAAGTGCGAGTCTGACTCGCGCACCGAGGGTCCTGTACAAACCTATTTATTTTTGCCCGCCAAATTGTGATAACGTCAGGATTCAGCTGTTTAAATACTATTTTTCCCGCCAAAATTCAATGACGTCACGACTTAGCTGTCAAAATATATTTTCCTGCCAAAATTCTGTGACGTCACGACTCATCTGTCAAAAACTCTATGACGTCACGCTTATCTGTCAAAATTGACAGCTGTCAAAAGTGACAGAGGTATCAAATATTTTCCCGCCAAAATAGTATGACGTGACAAATCATCTGTCAAAAATTCTGTGACGTCACGACTCGTCTGTCAAAAATTCAAAAACGTCACGGCTCAGCTGTCAAAATATATTTACTTGCCAAAATTCTGTGACGTCACGGCTCATCTGTCAAAAATTCAAAAACGTCACGGCTCAGATGGCAAAATTTAATTCTGTGACGTCACGACTCAGCTTTCAAAAATTCAATGACGTCACGACTCAACTGTCAAAAAATATTTTTTCCGCCAAAATTCTGTGACGTCACGACTCATCTGTCAAAATTCTATGACGTCACGGGTCACGTGACCAAAATTCTATGACGTCACAGGTCACGTGACACAGCTTTCCCGCCAAAATTCTATGAAATCAAAATATAATATGATTGCTAATAAAAAGTAGCCTATGTTCTTTCTCAGGGTCTAAAGATTGTCTGTACCAAATTTCATCGAAATCCGTTCAGCCGTTTAGGCGTGAAAGAGAAACAGACAGACAGACAGACAGACAGAGTTACTTTCGCATTTATAATATTAGTATGGATTTATAAGCGATGGTAAGTATTAAGTGGTAAAAAATAATATTAATAAAATTATGACAAAGTTCTTACCTCATAAGGACGATCGCCTTTAATGGGGCATACGATTTTACAGCCTATGTCTGGGCCACCCACTGGTACGTACGTTAAATTCAAATCATTCACTATTCTTAAACTTAGTGCTGAAACAAAAGATAATACAAATAGATGAGAGAAAACATTACTTACTTAAATTGTAGTGAGTACGCTCAAAGGAGTTGCTTGAACTGGTTTACTACAATAAACCGATTACAGCGAGTCACTATTACATACGCTACGACATTATTCTGCCGTCCTCTAAGCAATCAACATTCTTTTACGAAAATAGTATACTCGGAATCACCAAAACGAGATCAACTTTTATACTTAAGAAGTTTTTATTTTTTCGTTATTCGTAAACAGCATATTTGATTCATTTTAAAGTTATTATTAGTAATAAGCATCTTATGACTATATTACTTATATTTAGATGTAACAGAATCACGACAGCCCCACTGCAGGGGCGAGCCTCCTTCCGTAACGGAGGGATACTTGAACAGAATACTAATCATAAATAACGCATTCGGTACTTGTGTCGTTTATAAAGGGTGGAAAGGTGTGTCCGTGATGGTAGCGTACACAAGAGTTATGTCGAGTTGGTTACTATGCCAAAAAACTCGCCGTAAACACTGCCTAATTAGTGTAAAAATAAAAAAACTCTTCCTCTTTAGTCTAGGAAATAAACATCATTTTCAATTAATAAGCGAGCGTCACGATCAAGCTATTGTACCCATGGCCGTACTAAAAAACGGCTAATTGTAAAGCAACAGAAATTGTTTAATATATCTGTTCCTACAAGAGCAAAATTTCATAACAATTGCTCTTGTAGGAACAGATATATTAAACAAGACTTTTAAATGGCAGCGTTATGGTAGCGTGCACATGATAGTTCTGATAGAAAGGGAACCTTTTTTTTAATAAGAGCTATATTTGTAACAATACGGCGTGAAATTCTAACTCTATTAGTGTAAATATTTTATGCGAATTTGCAGTGGAATATTGTCAAAAATCCATGTTAATTTATGTTAATAGTACGGGTATAGATATGCTCACAAGTGATTTGACAAGTTTTTTTTAAAATACAGAATTAAATCTGAAACGTGATGAAATACTGAACTAGGAGTATATTCACTATATTAATTTCTAGAGAAATAATTGGAAAAAAATCAAATAAATAGTGATAAAGGCACATTAAGCATCGTCAACAATATGACTACTAGGTATCTATTGTATGTTGCCAAAACAACTATTTTTTTTCACAGAAATGACAACTTACATTTAAACATATCGATACCTCTGGGTTCAATTAAAGTATAAACCATTTTGGCCAAAATGAGTTTTTTTATTTCTTATTTTTGAGATTTTTTTCTCTATCGATCTGTTATTTTAAGCCGTTTTAATTCGCAAAAATGTTTCTATGACCCAAAAAGTGAAGACCCAAAAAATAACTAAATATTAATGTAAAGGTCGAACGTATTTTTAAAAATTTTAGAATAAATAGACTTTTTAAATGATAAGCATTTACTTAATTATTAATTAATAATTCATTAGTCAATCTGAAATTTATTGAATACTTAAACCTGATTTGTTTTTATTCTATTTATTACTTACTAGCCAATTTTATGTGTTTTATTTTATTTTATTTTTGTTGTCGCCTTTTAAAGCAATGGTTAAATTTGGCGATCTAGACAGAGACTCGGGCTATTGAAATCCTGGGTGTCAGCATTTCGAGCGAAGTTCAGTTTCGCGATCATTTGGAAGGTAAAAAGCTAAATTAGCTTCGCAAAAGCTGGGTGTGCTCAAGAGAGCAGGTCAGTATTTTACGCCGAACCATCGCCTACAACTCTACAAGGCTCAGGTTCGGCCACATATGGAATACTGTTCCCATCTCTGGGTTGGAGCACCCCAGTAGCAACTCCTTCCATTTGACCGCATACAACGAAGAGCGGCTCGAGTTGTTGACGATCAGGTGCTCTCTAGTCGGCTCGATTCTTTGGCTTTGCGGAGAGATGTAGGGTCTCTTTGCATTCTCTACCGCATCTATCACGGGGAGTGCTCTGAGGAGTTGTTCCGGACATTGCCCGCAGCTGAATTTCTCCACAGAACCACTCGCAATCGACTGACTTACCATCGTCATCACCTTGATGGTTGGCGGTCATCCACTGTGCGATTTTCGCAAAACTTCCTACCGCGAACAACTGTTTTGTGGAACAAGCTCTCTGCGACAATATTTCCGGACCGTTACGACTTGGGGAGCTTCAAGAAACGAGCGTACTCCCTTTTAAAAAGTCGGCAACGCATCTGTGATTCCTCTGGTGTTGCGGGTGTCCATGGGCGGCGGTGATCACTTACCATCAGGTGACCTGCTGGCTCGTTTGCCTTCTATTACATAAAAAAAAGGACAGACGAACAACGAAGTATCCTATAAGGATTCCGTTTTTTCAAAACTGGTACGGAACCCAAAAACATGGGTACGTCCATGAAGTACAATATTATTTGGTCGAAAAATAAGCGGAAGTATTATGAAACTTCATGGACGTGAACTGTCAAAAAACCAAACTTACGCTGGAAGGCGTATAGTTACAGTTACCTTAATAGTTACACCTTATTAGTTAATAACCTATTAGTTATTAACACAGTACACTTACGCTTTTCTGTTTCTCCAGCGGTCGTGGGTGGGCCGTTACCGCCAGACCCCTCTGCTTCACCCCCGCCGCCAGACCCCCCTCCTTCACCCCCGCCACCAGGCGGTCCTCCCTCCGTTCTGCCAGTGCTTGTAGTAGCCAATGATGTTGTAGTAGTCCAAACTATTGAGAAAAAAACAATCTCTATAGATCCATAATGTAGTTGTAACAAACCTAATTGATAATATAATATGAAAAGCTAAATATTTGGGTCCCTAGGAAACTGCCAGTTAGGCGAAATCAACCCTTAGTACCACCCTCAGCCAACACTAATTTTAGACAGAACTCATTTCTCATTCGTGCGAGTAGTTCTGTTAACAGCCTAGCCAAAAGGCATAGCGAATTCGAAATATTTAGGTCTAAGCCAACAGTGGTAAAGAAATTATTTACTACAGATTATTTTGCTCCCAATCCCAGAGAAACAAATTAAATTCACAATTTATTTTACTATTTTTTCTTTTCCTGTCATGCAATGGTCTTGCAATGGTTTTATATTTAGTTTATATTTGCGAATACCTGTTAATAGCTGTGTATAAGTATATTTATGTATTAACTGATTGTAAATTATGCTGTTGGTGTTCCGAAGAAAATAAAATAAAGAAATAAAATAATAATTAACATAAAACACTTACATTTATCGCTGCCAATTGGCGAAATAGTTTGTGGAGCTTCATGTTTCGTTATATTATCGGTAGGCCAGCGTGGATTGCCAGGGTAATTGTAGTGCGCCGGTACTGCAAATTATCAAAACATGCACTCTGACACAATTTGTGCACGTGCTACCCTATTTCTAATCTACATAAACGATCTCTGCCAACTTAAAATAAGAGATAGTAGAGTCTTTACTTATGCAGACGACACAGCACTCTTGGCTCGAGGAGAGACGTGGGCACAAGTATTCAACAACGCACAAAATGGGCTGGATGCTGTGAACAGATGGCTTAGAGAAAATCAACTCTCACTGAACATCAATAAAACGAAATACATGCCTTTCGCCATGAAATCAAGCAGCCTGCCAACAAATGAGTACGTTTTAACTGTCCACAAGTGTCCCATGATACAAACAAACAACACCTGCAACTGCCCTTCATTAAATAGAACTGATAGCATAAAATATCTCGGTGTCATACTGGACAGTACTCTGACATTTAAACCTCACACTGAAACCCTTGCAACTAGACTACGCAAGCTCATTTATATATTTAAAACACTTAGAAACATAGCTGACCGCCCAACTATCAAAACTATATACCTGGCACTCTGCCATTCCCTCATTGATTACTGTATAGTGGCATGTGGGGGTGCAGCGAAAACACACATGCTCGTGGCAGAGAGAGCACAGAGAGCAATATTAAAAGTTTCGGCACGTCTACCATATCGATACCCTACCCAAAAATTATACCAGTTATGGGCAGTTCTTACAGTTAGGAAAACATTTATAGTTAAAGCCTTGCTTATGAAACACACGCAAACACACTATGAGGCTAACAGACACAACGATAAACGCCGACCAGATTTGATACACACTCAACACGCATACAAATCCTCCTTCGCCCCACGCTCTTTCGATTTTATAAGTACATGCATATTATATAATAAGATAAACAAATCGTTAAAGATATACACAATGAACAAATATAACTGCAAAGATACCATCATTACTGTGACGTCGTGCTTTGTCCTCTCGCCTCACGGCAGCGGCGCGAGCGCGCCGTGGTGGGGGCTACCCAGCGGCCGCTATATAAAGAAGACGCGGGGCGCGGGCCCTTCCCTTTTGTTCCGGTCCCGGCTTCTTGAAGATAAGTGTCTGCCTTTCTGAAGGGCAGCCTTCGAACCTCGTGCTCTCGAATCCTCTAACCTATAATCCTTCTGATTACCATTAGCCGGCTTGCTTAATTTACATATTCTTAATTACATAGTGATTCTAAATTATCAAACAAGTAATATTATATAGATTCATTTATACGGAATATAACTACATTGTTATACTTGAGTTGTCTTTGCATTTATCTCCCTATACCACCCCACTACGTCACAGTGGCGCCCAACGTGGGGCCAAGATGCTAATTTAACAATAAATTTTGAAAAATGTAAATGTTTTAGAGAAAAAATTAAATATTTAGGTTATGTTGTCGATTCTAAGGGCCTTCATCCCGATCCCGATAAGGTTGATTCTATTGCAAATTATCCTGTGCCCACTAATAGAAAGGAGGTGCGTCGTTTCTTGGGAGCGGCGTCGTGGTATAGGAGGTTCATACCTTACTTTAGTACCTTGGCTACTCCTCTTAATAAATTAACTTCTAGTGGAAAGAAATCTCCCCCTTTTTCTTGGTCACCAGAGGCCGATCAGGCTTTCGTAAATTTGAAAGATCATTTGACTTCCCCTTCTGTCTTATCTTGTCCAGATTATACTCAACCATTTGAGATACACGCTGATGCCAGTGACTATGGCATAGGCGCGGTACTTTGCCAGATCTTGAATGGGGAGGAAAGGGTCATTGCTTACTATAGCAAGTCCCTATCGGACCAAGAGAGAAATTATAGTGCTACCGAGCGCGAGGCGCTCGCAGTGCTTTCAGCCATTGAGCATTGGCGTTGCTATGTAGATAACGGTAAACCCATAATAGTATATAGTGACCACGCAGCGCTCCAATGGTTCCTAAAGCTTAATAACCCAACCGGCCGGTTAGCTAGGTGGGGTGTTCGTCTTTCTGCTTATAATTTCGAAATAAGGCACCGTCGTGGTTCTGACAATGTTGTGCCGGATTTGTTGTCTCGTTCTAAAAATATTATGTGTATAGAAACGCAAAATAAATCTAAAAACGTTTCTACTAACGATCCGTGGTATTTAAAAATTTATAACGGTTGTTTAAAAACTCCTACTTCCTTTGTTGATTATCAGGTAATTGATAACAAACTTTATCGTTTTAAGAGAAGTCTCAATCCTCTCACTAGAGAATTTCAATGGAAGGAGATCGTACCGTCCGAGGAGAGAGCGTTGGTTATATCTCAGAATCATTCGTTGCCCACGGCTGGTCATCTTGGCATTTTAAAACTTATAAACGTCTAGATCTTAATTATTATTGGCCAGGTATGTATAGTGACGTGGTCAAGGCGGTAAATTCTTGCGAAGCTTGTATTGCCCATAAACATCAGACACATTTAACCTTGGGTCACATGGGCGGTCCTAAGTCGGTTTCCAAACCCTTCCAGGTAATTAGCATCGATTTAGTCGGTCCATGGCCTCCAACGAGGAAACAAAATACTTTCATTTTTGTCGTTTCTTGTTGTTTCTCGAAATATTGTTTACTTTTTCCCATTAAACGTGCAACAGCCGAGGTTATTGCTAGAATACTGGAGGAAAACGTTTTCTTGGTTCATGGTATTCCTTCTACGGTCATACTCGATAACGGCAAGCAATTCATTAGTTCAACTTTTAAAAACTTATTAACTAAATATAAAATTCCAAACTTGCACTATACGCCTTTAATATACTCCTCATGTAAATTCAGTGGAACGTTATAATAAAACTATAATCACGGCCGTTTCAACCTTCATAGATAATGATCACCGTGTCTGGGACACACTTATACCAAAGATTCAATTTGCAATTAATTCTGCGGTGAACGAAGTGACAGGTTTCTCGCCGTCGTTTCTTGTTTACGGTCGGGAGCTTGTAAATTGCGGCTCACGCCATATTGACTCTGACCCCAATATGGTCCATGAGCCGCGAGACTCTTACGCTGAATCACTCGGCTACTTATCTTCGATCTTTGAGAAGGTACAGGCAGCCTTGCTGTCGGCTCACCAGCGTAATTGTCAATCTTATAATCTCCGTCGTAGGCCGGTGGAATTCCAGGTGGGCGATTTTGTTTGGAGACGTACTTTTTATCTTAGCGATAAGGATAAATATTTTTGTAAGAAGTTGGCCCCTAAGTTTATAAAGTGTAAAATCACATCTAAAAAGTCGCCTTTGATCTATAAACTATCCGATATGTCAGGTAAACCGCTGGGTGAATGGCATATCAAAGATATTAAAAATATAAATTATAAAGAATGATATCTGTAATAAACTTAACTAGATTTTACCTACATATAGTTGTTATTGTTTGTTTAGGCATCGTCGTATTACTCGCACTCTCGTGCAGGTCGCTTAGCGATTTATCCTTCACACCTCGGTGTAATAATTATCGATTTGTATTTTTATCTACAAATTACACAAGGTTTCGGATTCGAACCCAAGACTGCGCTGTGGCGTTTTGTATTTTAACTTGTTCCTTTTGTTACTCGGTGTTCATTGAGCTGATTAAAAGAAAATATTTTTTTTTACCCCATGGTACAGTGGTAAAAAGAGAGGTCATTCGAACTTGATCACAGGTTCGATGCCTGAAACTCTTTATTCATTAAGTGATTGACGGCGAAACTGCTCGCCTGCGGCCTCGCTCGAACGATCTTTTGTTCGAAAGTTGTAAACCTGTTCCTTGTGATTTAATTGACTATATTTTTTTTCTATAACACGGCGACAGCCTACAGCTGTTCTTTTGTTTGCAATATAGGTTCCGTATTTGAATGAATCTAATCTGCATAGTATACTTGAAAACTCTCTTTCTCTCTTCTTTTCTTTTATTAAAATATCCGTACAGCGCTGGCTCGTCACGAGATACTACTAACTACTAACCCTAATTTTTTTTAAATAGGATGTACTCCCCTTTTCTTTTGGCTGTTTCAGGTACCTCCCGCGGAGCTGATCTCATCTACCGCTCCTGCAGGGTGTTGGTGCCTGAACAGCCTGTCGCCCCCCTGCTAGCAGCCGAACGGTCTGGTCTAGCGGGTTCTGGTCTAGCGGGGGGGGGGATGGTACGTGACGTCGTGCTTCGTCCTCTCGCCTCTCGCCTCACGGCAGCGGCGCGAGCGCGCCGTGGTGGGGGCTACCCAGCGACCGCTATATAAAGAAGACGCGGGGCGAGGGCCCTTCCCTTTTGTTCCGGTCCCGGCTTCTTGAAGATAAGTGTCTGCCTTTCTGAAGGGCAGCCTTCGAACCTCGTGCTCTCGAATCCTCTAACCTATAATCCTTCTGATTACCATTAGCCGGCTTGCTTAATTTACATATTCTTAATTACATAGTGATTCTAAATTATCAAACAAGTAATATTATATAGATTCATTTATACGGAATATAACTACATTGTTATACTTGAGTTGTCTTTGCATTTATCTCCCTATACCACCCCACTACGTCACATTACATTCCTGCTTCCTTTAGACTACATAGAGACAGAAAACCTACTTCATCCACCTCGCTAAACAAAGAAAAGTTAAAAACACCACAAATTCCAAAGACACGACTAACACAAACTCAAACACACTTTAATACTCGAACGAACACAACTAACCCTTCATTCACCCAGTACACACACACAAACACACAACAAGGTATTAAACACCAACGCAAAGGCACACCGTAATTTGATTGTAACATAACAGTAATAGTAGTAAGTTAGAATAATATCGCTCTCACACTTAATGTATCGCGCAGCAGAAATTGTAGGGGGCCTGGTGACTAGTAGTACAGGCATAACTTGCCTATTTCTGGCACCAGTCCTTCACAAATGGAAGCTAAAGGTATCCATAATATATTGTATGAAATAGATCATGAGGCATCATTTGTGAAGAGAGAAATAAATAAATAAATAAAATTCACATCATTACTATAAAGTCGATGGCAACAAAGTTAATGCGGACACCAGCTGCATTATTGTAAATTTCTTTTTCTTTAATCAAATGAGCCCACAGAACATTTATACTCAAAGGAGAAGAATGTCAACTGCATATAAAATTCGTGAGGAAACTTTTCCTAAGCGTGCGGCGCCATCTATCGGGAGCCAAAACTGCGGTTAAAATCAGCAGCGCGGGAAATTGTATTATTTTTTTTATTTAATAAAAACAAAGAGATATATTATATTACGCCCTACATTATTAGGGCGTTATATAATATATCTATTTGTTTATTTTGTTGAAGGTTTAAATTAGGAAGGAGTGTATTTTCCGAGGTAATATAAATGAGGAGTTAGATTTAATAATAAAAAACTTCATTTCTTTTACAATTTATTTATGTAAATAATATTCATAATAAAAAATATTCACATTCTTCATTGAAACATTCTTTTCTACATTGAAACTCATTGTAACATAACAAAAACCCTATAGGAGTCACTCTCTCAGAACTGGAGTCAATAACGTTCAATTTCACAAAAACACTTTAACTAAGGAATAGGAAGCTCGTGCAACGTTTTTAATGCAGGATAAACTTGTTATTTATCGAGATTTTTTATTTATTTACAAGATATTTAGGAATTTACAAAATAAACGGTTTCTTTTCTTGTAGTGTTGACTGTTGACAGCTCCTTATAAACAAGTATTAGGTGGTTGCTAGGAAATGATATAACATTTTCTATTTCATCTTTTCTCTCTGTCGTATCTAACAGCCCTAATAGAAACATTGTGTAGAACCACAGATATCTGAAAAAAGGAGATGTGCTCTGAATGTCATTTTGTATGGAAACCTAATGTCGCCAGTTTTATTAACACACACAGCAATAGAATATACGAATAGACTACTGTTCTCAGTTACATCTAGATTTTCAATGAACGCAATACTCTGTCTCGTTTTTCCTTGAAATATCTCCTTTACACGGTGTCACAGCGAACCAATCAGCGCTACTATATATATACAACTAAAACAAACTTCAAAAAATTTAGATAGAAGAACTACTACAATTTAAAACTACTACATTCAAAAAAATTACATTTATGCTAGGCGTTGACCTTATCGATAAATAATTAATAAAATTTATCGATAGACAAGAATTATATATTATTAAAAATTAAATACTTATCATATACTTAAATAATAATTACTTTTATATAAATATGTATTATATAATAATATATAATTGTACAATACTTTTGTAAAATAATATTCACGACAGTTTGTGTAAGATCGTACATGTCGTGAAACAAATTAATCCGTGAACTGATGTCGTAATATCGCAGGTTGAAGGAACTCAAGCGTCATACTTCTTTTGCGTCCTTATTGTCGCAGCAGTTTGTAACATTTTGACTGTTGTCATACAAAAGTAACGCACCTGTGAGGGAGAGCTAGCGATAATTTAGCCACAGTCGGTAAAACCTAGCCGACTTTAATCCGGCGTCATTGGGGTTGGGTCTGTGCGACCCGCCACATTTTATTTCGCTTGTAGTTGGGTTACTATACGTGTGACGTTGCTGCTCTTCTCAATAGCTGGAGCTGTTGAGTTATCCTACACGTCACAAGCAACACGTAAGTCGTGCCACGGCTGCAGTGGTAGATACAGGTGCACAAAGTTAAAAAAGGTACGTGAGACCTATCCCCGCAGTCGGTGTAACAATTTCGCGCCGTTTTGTGTAGATATTGTTTTACTTATTGTCTGTGTTTTTATCATTTGTATGTTTGATTTTTCGTTGTTATTTACAATATTATAGCTGGTTAAATAAATTAAATGTATTTTATTTGTATTTTTGTAGGTACTTAGTAATAAATAGTCCGTGTGAACGACAGCGTTTTCTGCTGACTGTACCAAAAAATCAAATTTCAAATGATTATTTTTTTTCTTTTAAATTTATTTAGTTACCTACCAAAAAGTGCCAGTAAAACGTTAAAACTAATTGTTTATTTATAATACATTACATTTAAGTTGAAGAGAAAAATTTTGTTGAAAAATTTAGATCTTTTTTTTAAATTTTATTGTATATAATTAAAACATAATATAACACAGTATTTGTGTTTCATTTAATCATGTAAATACCCAACAATATAAACATAAATAAATATAATCTTTATTATTTATAAAGCATTGAAATAATTTCGAAATTATGAACGGGTCGGTAAGACCCACCCCAACGTCCGTGTAACACTTTTCCACCCCCATGACGCCGGGTTAAAACACGACTTTTTCCGCACGTGCTTGTCATGCATGATCTACTTTTCATCGCCAATTATCAATCTCTTCAAAAAGCGCTTTGTTTAATTACATCATGGTTCATTAAATTTCTTTGAGTGAGCTTGTGTGGCCCATATTTTGAGCTTTGGGCCAAAACTGTTTTGTAGTCAATTACAACTTATAGATGTCAATTTTTGGATAGTTGTATAATATAAGACTAAGTATACAGATTATTTTTTGAAGCAGGTAACAGCGTGTACAGTTCATTTATTCAAGCATGTGCATGCGCATGCCAAAATGCGCGAGCAATATTGCGCCTAGATAAAATTAAAACAATAGCATGAATATAGGAATTGATAGATGAGCATTTAGACTGATTTTAAGCAAATCTGATAAAACCAGTTAAAACCACGTGTGTGCTAATAAATGGATGAGCGTTTAAAAAAAACTTTTAAAACCACTCTAATCAACATTTTAAACCTTTATGTTCTAGAGTACTTACTCCACCTTTGATTTAGGATATTATTTCAACATTGTAATACTTATATTGAAATTACAAAATTTAAACAGCGTAACACAACATTTAAAAAAAAAAAATCTCATTTAACTTAATAAAACTTTTACAATTTAAAATTCCTACAATACACGACTTTTATCGAAAACGATAGATAGTCGTAGTCATGAACGGATCGTCACTATCGTTTGGTTGTTAGAGCGATCACGGTTAGCAACCACTTGTCATACGTAATATCGTTGAGCGAATAGTTCATTGCTTCATATATCATTGAATGACTAGTTTAGACAGCATTAGAGAAGCAATGTATATGTTACAAAAATATTATAGTACTTAATTGTCCGAACATGAAAATAACATAGTGAGGACATTGAAGATTATTTTTTCATGATTTTAGAGGTAAATACAATAAATTACATGTACTAGCATACGGTAAGTGATTCCATTATTAATAAAGATTTTTTTATTGCTCTTAATTTTACAGGCAACCACTGAACAACTCGGCATTTTATATGTTATCTCGGTCGTTGTCAAAACACGGCTAAACCTAGGTGACAGCCATTTTTAGCTATATAATCGGTCTAATCATATTGCGTTGACAAGAAAACCCCGTCATACCACTTCTCCTTTTATTTAGATTTCTGTGTGTAGAACAGAGTTGACTCCCCCTGAATGAGCCTACCTTTAAAGTTCTGCAGTAATTCAAATAATTTTGGAAGTATATGACATCTACACTGAAATTTTGACAGGTTTTTTTTTTTTTTTTAATGGCGATTCTAAGATTACGCCAATGACCAGTTAAAACAGTACTTTTAGTAGACGAGCAAGGTAATCAAAATTTGTTGTTATACATAAATACGTGTTATTCTGTGCTGTACTAAAAAGGTAGATATTAATATAATTTTAACAGGTACATCAATAAATTTGAAGTCCTTCCATACAGTTGTTGTTGTTGAAGTCCATCCATACACCCTACGCCCCGTTTTTTTTTCTTAAATAAGTTTCTGTTAGTATTTTTAAAGTTCTAGAACTTAGTTTAGAAAACAATTTATCTTATTCAGCAGAATTATAGTTTCCGGGGAGCAGGACTGAGAGTGCTCTGAAGAGTTATTTAATCTTGTTCCTCCGTCCCCTTTTCATAACAGGACCACTCGTGCCGGTTTGCGGAGTCATACTCAGACGGTCTATTGGATATCGGCTCGCACCAAAAGGTTCGGGAATTCCTTCCTATGCCGAACTATTAAGTTGTGGAACCAGCTTCCGACTCACGTATTTCCTCCATCATATGATATGGAGTTCTTCAAACGCAGTGTGAAGAAGCATTTGGCCAAACCGGCAAGATGATGACGACGGATTGAAGTTGTTTTTGGACTTCTATCCGTTGGCTTCATTTGTGGACTGTACTCGCACTTCTCATCAGGTTCGGTATAGTCATATTGCCGTGTTTAGTATAAAAAAAAGCACTTGTCATTTGTATAGTGACTAATTTTAAAATTCTGCTCGTCACTAAGGCATTCTATTCAACGATGCAAAATGTAATCTATATCTATATCTGTGAGGCTGGGGTCAAATCAGAATCTATGGAAGGACTTCACGTTTGTCATGCTTAATGAACATTGCTTACACAGACTGAGGCTTGCGTTAACTCGAAACCTCTTATATCTAATTTAATTTCTCTATACATGAACCACCTTTAACTCTTGGACATTTTGTACTGGTCGAATCACCTATACTTAGTAGTCCCAGAACAAAATTTAGAGAGTATTTGTACTGCTCACCTTGATGGCAGACGATTTAAGGTATGCTACAAGCGTTGTGGCGAGCGACGTTGGCGTAGGTACTTACAAACAGGATAAACGAACATTATTTTAATAATTGTTACAACAACGTCATAGGTGGAATAAATAACCTGATACACAGCTAGGAAATAATATGTCGCGGAATCTGATAGATTTGAATCTGCAGGAACGTTAGTGACTCGTAGTTTTGATAAATCAGTGCGCACAACCGGCGCTGGCGACGTTTCAGGAGCAAGAGAGCGTGCCTGTCACTTCGCACTACTGATATACTCTCAGAACTGTCATCGTCATATTAAACGTCAATGTCAACCGACATTACAACTCAAATACATCAAATATAATATAATATTTAGGATAATACAAATAATAAATGTACGCTTACCATAGCTATACCTTGTGAGCATATCTACGAAACAAAAATTATATCCGAGGCCAGCGCCGAGGGCCAGGACGATCATCATGACTAGAACCAAATAGCAAACTATTGACGTACCGATAACCCAAGCGGCTATTCTGAAACAAGTAAGTTTTATAATAATTATGCAGTGAATCTGAAAATCTGCCGATGACGAACAAATTGTAGCGTTCATAAATGGTAACCATTCGTCAGATGTTTCCTACATCTAGGGGAAAAAACCACCAGGTATCGAAGTCAGCGATTGCAGAACATTTACTTCAAGCAGAATGCACAAATCACTGGATTAAATTTCATTCATACCAGATTAAATATCTCTTAAAGGGCCTCTACGTCTTGGCTTCGGCTCGATGTATGCCTTCCAGGGTCTCCAATAGACCAGAGTATTATGGAAAAGAGAAACATAATAATATTCCATAAGTACGCGTCATGAATCAAATGAATAAAACTGATGTTTCAATTCCATGCGTCTTTGCACCCGAGCCGACACCAACAAGTCCATCGGGGGTTAACACAATTAATACTCAGAAAGCGTCATGGCTTTCTTCATTGCCACAACGCGTCGTGCGGGTTTTCATTAGAGCCATGACACGAATTTCATTATAAGACATGAATTTAGGGCTAGCTACTAGCTACTATTCGGACACATGATGATTCGGACACAAAACGTTACGACACCTTAGATCATGGATAAAAAAATTATGTAACAAAATAGAGAACCATTCTCTGAACCCTATATTTTCGATATCTAAAAGTAAAACAAGTCTGGATATACGACAACTATTTAACATCACGTCTCAATTGGCCTTTCCTGGTGTATGACTTAAACCAGAACCTCTTGAAACCCTCTTGAACCCTTTTAATTAATGTACCAACTTGTAAACCTGTTTTATGCAAATAAACTGATTTGATTTGATTTGAAACAACTATATGCTAAAGTGACGAAAGCATTGAAATCGTGGCTAGGGTTAGCTCAATCTGCAGACTTTTTCGCTTGTAGCGAGACACAAAAATAACTTTGGGATGAATGAAAGGTTAGAAAAACTTTGAAATGATGATTTTTTTAAATATTCATAGAAATTAATTTAATAATTTCAGTTGTCTTATAACTAGTAGTAGTAGTATTACTTAGTTGTACGCGAAAAAACTCGCGACCTATCCTCGGTCGCGAGTTTTTTGGCGGGATTCTTACGTCATAGCGGCACTATACTTTATTATCTAAAAAGTTTTGATGCGGTAATTTTTTACTTATGACTGACCTAACTTGACTGATTGACTGTTTGTACACACAGCAACTAATCAAGCTAGACACCCATGTACCTTAATACCTTGAAATATGACACAATTTCAAATGAAAATGTTTAACTTGATGTGTTGCTGTGTGAACATAAATATAACTATAAGATAATAAAATTGACTTAAACTATGAGAGAATAAAAATAAACTAGCTAGCAACTCTAAATAAGAAGCGATCTAAGAAAGCAACAGTAACACAAAAATATAAATAGTTTTGATACCGCTGCTATCCGGAATCACATATACAACTATAATACCTGTAATTGGTTATGTTGATTGGTTTTTTATTTTGTACCCATACTTAATCGATTTATTCTCGTTTATAAATGATATCGGTTAGATATTTAATCGGTATTTTTAAAAACGATTTTAGTGTTACTACCTCTCTAGTAATGACAAATACTAAACGTCACTGTACCCAAGCTATCTGCAAAATATTTTAATGTAATCAGGTAACGTCAGGACTACTCAGGACAATCGCAATAATATATGGTACTTACTTCTCACAGGTAACCAGCATACGAGTCAAGGCAGCTCCCATTGTGTACAGCACGAGACCAGGGTATGATAGAAGCAACTTTATTTGTTTTATTAACCACAGAGTACGGTAATTGTAAATGTAACAATATCTTTCCTCTCAATAATATGACTTACCTTATAAGCGTGTCACTTCAAATATATTTTTTTTCGAACTGGTTCAGAAGCACAGAACATTTATACTCAAAGGAGTTCAGAAGAGAATCAATTGTATGATAGTTTTTTTTTTTAATTTTTAATATTTACTAAGTAGGTACCATATTTAATAATTCCTGATGCCCGCAGGGGCAGCTTGTGGCGAGCTGTTGGTGAGTGGCGACACCACGGACCCTGATTCCTTGATGGCCTGGCTTACCTTCATTGGTCGGCCAGGACTGGAATACGCAAAAGCGGATCCTATGCTCCAAGCTGGAAGTGTAAAATGTCATAACGCCGGGGGCCCTTGATCGGTTCGACCGGAATTTGGCGCCCCGCAGCCTCACCTCTCTGCAGCTTCTAGCCTCTCTAAGAGATGTTGCTCCATTGTCGCACTGTACGTGCGGCCGTTTTGTGGGGCCCACTCAACGAGGTGGCAAGTCACTACCTGTCTTTTTATAATATAGTGACTGATTATCACGACAGGTATGCGGTAGTCTCCTTCCATAGCTCAATAACCGGTCCATTGAACATACTCATCCATAGACAATTATTTAAATTTTCATTGCATCCCTAGTGATGCGCTACAATAGTTTTTGCACTTGGCCCCTGCCAAGTGCAAAAACTATTCCCCTTGGTCCCTACCATCTCTGGGTGTATCATATTGTGCGTTCAGAGATGGTATCTGCCCTGTGTATCCATCACCAGATTAAATATCTCTTAAAGGGCCTCTACGTCTTGGCTTCGGCCCGATGTATGCCTTCCAAAGAACCGGGTCTTCAATAGACCCCAGTATTATGGACAAGAGAAACATAATAATAATCATTGTTCCGATAGTACTTTCGGTCAATGGACTTATTCCAAAGAGTCTCTATCAACGTCTACGGAGACTCTCGCTTGACAATTGGATCATAGGTCTGATGCAGAAGGCAGTACTGCTTGACACGGCACGCATTGTGAGGAGGTTCCTATCTCTGGAGCCCTAACCACCGGTAGCTTGGTCCCTGTACCCGATGCCGGTGGGTCTACCTTTTTTTTATTTTTGTAAATGTTTTTATTTTTAATATCTATATTTAAAAATGTACTTAATTAAATGTGAAAAATGTAAATAAAGAGAATAATAATAATAAATTGTTTATTTCAGACCAGAGATCCATAAAAGTGTTAGTAATTTCTTATCCTAATGTTAGTAGAATACAGTTATTATCAATTATTGACATGGACATTAGGGCGCACATGTCTACTTGCCCAGTGACTAATAAACGGCCCATCAATTTTGTCTGCCAGAGTAGTCTAGTATACTGTCAGGACTGTCTCTGTATCGCCGCATCATGGATGCACTTCGCTAGCGCATGATGGCATAGAAGTCATCCACTTTGGCCTCCGCAAACATGCCAGACGCGCTACACCATCGAGGCACTCCCAACAGCATTCTCAGCGCATTGTTGTATTAAACGCGCAGAGCGTTGTAAGCCTTCTGCGTATACCTCACCCACAAGCTGCACAAGTAAAACGACTGGCAATATGCTCTAAATAAGGTCAGTTTTAAGAGATATTTGAATTGAGTGACAACTTTTAAAGGCAAATTTCGAATACGTACCTTAAACACAATAACTTCTCTCTTAGTGGCGTTATACTTCAAGCCATGAGCCTCCGCATATCCCTCACAGACAGCCAGCAGTTTCCTTAGACCACAGATGGACGGGCTCAGAAGCAGCTGGTCATCGGCATAACTTATATTGTTTACCATCTTACCATCTATCGAGCATCGAGTTCTTGTACCAATGATGGAATATATTAATTTTTACAGGATGGTCACCTATGCAGGTTCAGAGCTTCCTGTAAGGATTTGGAGATCTTGAGGATATAATAAAACTCTCGATTTGCTTAAACGTCGCCTGAATGCTTATTTGCTCAACCGACCATTTTGACGAATTTCACTTTTTAATGCAATTTTATTAATGTCTAAACTAAACTAAACTATGTACTCGTAGCTGTAAGCAAGTCAGTGAAAATTAAACTATCATACAGTCCACACGTGTGTTTACTCAAAAACCCAAACAACCTATTATACACCTTATTGCTTTGATCATATGGTCCAAAACGAACCGGATAAAAGTAGCCGGCCGGCCGGAGCGCTCGCGCCGCTAGAACAATAGCAGTCCATTGTAGTAAGGATTTCTCGGAAATAAGTTGTTTACTTTTGTGCTAGTGAGTGAATATTATTGTGACTTTTAATTTTAAATTAAAGTTTACAATGGAGGAACTTTTAGTGTATCAAAATGAGCTGCTGGATAGATTAAAAAACGCCGAGAAGAACTTTAAAAAGTCACCTAAAGACAGGATCAAGAGATCATACTTAGAAACGAGGTTAGAAACTTTAGAGGAACTTTGGAACGACTTTAAAGAAGGGCATAAACGTGTCATATTGAAGGTCACTAAAGACGAAGAAAAAGATGCTTCTTATTTTGATGAAAATGTTTATGAACAGTTTGAAGAGACTTATACATACTACAAATCGAGTTTAAAGGAAGCTATCTTGCCTTTTTTGGATTGTTCAAAGGTTCAAGCCCACGATTACCCTCAGACCTCGACACCAATCGGCGATCTACAGCCCTCTAAAGGTGAAATAAAGCTACCACGCATACAATTACCTACTTTTTCGGGTAAATATGAGGAGTGGCAGACTTTTTATGATTTATTTTGTGCCCTTATTCATAATAAAAAGTCTTTGTCGCCTGCTGAAAAGTTACAGTATCTTAAGAGTAACCTAACGGGAGAAGCGGAAGAATTGTTACGTAATTATTCAGCCACAAACGCTAACTACGAGGAGGCGTGGAGTGAATTGGAGTCACGTTACAATAACAAGCGTTATAATTGTAACAAAATTTTGAGAAAATTGTTTAACCAAAAATCTATACACACGGCGTCTGGAAGTACAGTTAAACAATTAGTAGACACGACTTCGACATGTTTAAAAACTTTGAAAAACATGGATATGGATACGGAGACCTGCTGGAACATGCTTATCAACTATATTGTTGTTACTAAATTGGATGCGGAAACAGTTACACAGTGGGAACAACACTTGAGTATAAGTAACAACTTCACACCCACTTGGTTGGAGTTACACGAGTTTTTGATTGCAAGATTCCGTTCGTTAGAAATGGCGAATAGTCACAAACCAAGATCGGTACAAGCTAGGCCTATTGTCAAACCTAAAACATTTCATTCGAACATAAGTAAGGACGGAAAAAGGCCAGAAATTAAGTGTTTTCTATGCAGCGGTGAACATTATATATACCACTGTTCGAAGTTTAGCGGTATGTCTACTAAAGAAAGACAGGAGCTTATACAAGAAAGAAAATTATGTTTTAATTGTTTAGCTCCATCACACACAGTGGTCAAATGTCGTCAGGCAGCGTGTTGCCGGCGGTGTGGGCGGCGTCATCACACACTTCTACACTACGAGAGAGAAACTAACGCAGCGCAGCCCAATGAGAGTGAGTCATCGTCTACAGGTACTGTGAGCGCATCAGTGAGTGATAAACCTAATATTTCTTTTGATAAACATACTGTTACTAATTTTTCTAGAGAGAATGTGCAAACAAATAGTGTCCTTCTAGCTACTGCTCAGGTGTTAGTAGATAGTAGGAATGGTTGCAAATATGTTATAAGAGCTTTATTAGATCAAGGTTCACAGGCATCCTTTGTGACTGAGGCTACAGTTCAGTTACTTAATCTTACACGTAAATCTGTTAGTGGCTGGGTGTCAGGGGTAGGAGAGGGGCAAACGAGAATCAAACACATGGTTTCTTTTACTATGAAATCACGCCATAACTCTCAAGTATCGGTACGAGTAGATGCGTATGTATTGCGTTCATTAACAACACTGTTACCCACCACTAGTATTCATACCCCTTTTTTTTTTTTTTGTCCCAGGGGAATCCATGAAATTGGATACCATGGAGACTCGAGGGAGTCTTCCATGGCATGCGGGGATCTCCCCCCCAGAAGGGGAGGGCCTACCCGCTAAACCCCTGGGCTATTCCCCACGCGCCTTAAAATTAGGGGACAGGCCGGATCGCCCCGGGCACTCACAGCCTGCCCCCCAGCGCATTGTGCCTTCGCACATACGGGCCCGCTTATGCGCAAGCCCTGACGGCACAAGGACGCGCCCCCAGGAATAGTTGGAGACGCCCCCTTACTGAGGACGCAGCGACCCCCTCGGATCGCCACATCCTCGTCCTCAGTTAGGTGGTCGGAGGGGGAAGCGGCAGCAGGTCAGCGTACCTGCGCCGCCTCACCCCTCTCCTGCATCGGCGGAGAGGGGCCGCAAGGGGATCGTCTTCGCGGACCCTCTCCGCAGCCTCTTTTTGGCTCATGACCGCCTCGCAAAAGGCGGTCATGGCCCCCCAATTGGTGTCGCTGCCGACCGCCTGACGAACGATAGCCGGCAGCGACAAATCACCCCCAAATACCGCCACTAGGGCTCTCCTTTGTGTGTCCCATGTGGGGCACTCCTCTACCGTGTGGCGCACCGTGTCAGCCGGTGCGCCGCAGTGGTGGCAGGCCGGCGTCTCCTCTCGCCGGGCCACCTTGTGCAGGTACTCACCGAAGCAACCGTGTCCGGTGAGCACCTGACACGTCCGGTAGGTGAGGGTCCCCCTTCCCCGGGAGACCCACTCATCCAGCACGGGGCGGATCGCTTCGATGGTATTGCGACCCGCACCCGGCTGTTCTAGGGCCGACCTCCAGTCGCGGAGCAGAGCAGTCTGGCAGTCAGCCCTTACTCTGCCCGCGACGAAGTCGGCCCCGGAGGTCCGCGCCATTCCACGCTGCGCGTGAACCTCCGCCAGGACCCTACCTTGTAGCTCCCAAGGAGGGTCCCCCGCCAGCAGAGTGACCGCCTCGAACGATACCGTGCGATACGCACGGCACGCTCTGGCGGCGATCACCCTCTGCGGAGTATTCATACCCCTGAGTGGTTAGATATGACAAACATGGAGCTAGCTGACCCAGGTTACGCTACACCAGGTAAAATAGACGTTTTACTTGGAGCCGAGGTATACAGTGAAGTTTTATTAGAAGGTATCGTGAAGCACCCCCAGGGTAAGTTGTTAGCTCAAAATACTTCCTTAGGTTGGGTTTTATCTGGTAGAATGGTACAAAATTCTAGCTCGGCAAGGATAAAACCCAACCTAAGGAAGTATTTTGAGCTAACAACTTACCCTGGGGGTGCCAGGTTAAGTTGTTAGCTCAAAATACTTCCTTAGGTTGGGTTTTATCTGGTAGAATGGTACAAAATTCTAGCTCGGCAAGGAGAAACATCACAAGCTTACATATACAACACACAGAAGACGAGATGCTTAAATTATTCTGGGAAATAGAGCATGAGCCGGACACAATACACAAAAGAATGTCAACAGAAGAAATACGATGTGAAGAGTTCTTTAATACAACTACATACAGAGACGAAGATGGGAGATTTGTGGTAAGGCTTCCATTTAAAAGTGAGAACCCAACGTGTCAAAATGGTGGATCACTGAACATAGCAACTAAGAGATTTGAATTTTTAGAAAAGAAGTTATTAAAGAATGTGAAAATGCGTAACGAGTATCACAAGGTAATCGGTGAATATATGGAGTTAAAACATATGGTTCAGGTAGATAATAGTGACATCAACAATCCCAATGCAGTTTATCTTCCTCACCACGCTGTTATAAGAGAAGACAAAGACACCACTAAGCTTCGAGTTGTCTTCGACGCTTCTTGCAAAGGCGTTAATAAAGTTTCTTTAAATGACAATCTTCTTGTGGGTCCTAAACTACAACAAGACTTACGACATATACTGATGAGATGGAGAACCCACAAAATTTGTATTACGGCAGATATAGTTAAAATGTATTTAATGGTAAAAGTGGCAGACGAAGATACTAACTATCAAAGAATATTATGGAGATTTAGAGAAGAAGAGCCAATAAAACATTTTAGACTTCTGAGATTGACATTTGGGACAGCCTGCGCGCCATATCTTGCTGTAAAATCATTACAAACATTAGCTGAAGAAGAAAAAGAGAAGTTTCCATTTGCAGCAGAGATAACAAAGTCGGACTATTATATGGACGATTTATTAACGGGTTGTGACTCGGAGCTACAGGCTATGACTATCTACAATGACATGAACGCGCTGATGAACTTAGGAGGGTTTAAACTACAGAAGTGGAGCAGTAACAATGAGAATGTTTTAAAATATATGGGAGTAAACAAACGAGTTGATAATGAACTTCCTCTTAAGGTCAACAGCCTAATAAAAGTACTAGGTGTCATTTGGAATCGTGTCACAGACAATTTTGAATATACCATCGTCATACCGGAACCTAGGCAGTATATTACAAAACGTCTCATCCTTTCAGAAGTTGCTAAACTATACGACCCTCTCGGGTGGATAGCTCCAGTTGTTGTTGTCGCAAAGATGATCATACAGAAGTTGTGGAAGACAATATTGCAATGGGACGATACTATAAACGGAAAGTTACTAGAAGAGTGGTTACATTATAGACATGATTTGATTAACATTAAACGCATTAGTATACCTAGATGGCTACATTGTTCACCCACAGCTAGGACAGAATTGCATGCATTTGCAGACGCTTCGCAAGTAACATATGGAGCAGTAGTATACATGCGTGTTGTGGATGACGACAAAGTTTATGTTAATATTATAACAGCCAAAACAAAGGTCGCCCCAATCGAGAAACAACTATCAATACCACGGCTAGAGCTATGTGGGGCCGTATTGGCAGCAAAATTAATATTCGAAGTGTCACAAGTGATGAGCATACCTAAAACTAATCTATACGCCTGGACAGACTCAACTATTGTACTAGCTTGGTTAAAGGGCGGTGCAAGCCGCTGGAACACATTTGTGAGCAACAGAGTGTCTGACATACTTAATCTGTTAGATATTGAGCAGTGGGGACATGTTGATACAGATGTGAACCCCGCAGACTGCGCGTCCAGAGGTTTACAAGCGTCGGAACTGTTGAATCACGAACTATGGTGGAGTGGACCAGCGTGGTTGTCTGCAGTATGCATACACCCAGGTACTGACTATATTGAAGACACAACTGAAGAGGAGAAAGTTACATCTTTAACTGTGTTACTAAACCCTGATGAGACATTTATATGGAGCAAGTTTTCTAGCTTATACAAAATGTTGAGAATAATGTCATACTGTAGAAGATGGTTAAAACTAAAGCAATTGACAAATGAATTAAATGAAACTTTAGAGATGTGTGTGAAACAAGTACAAAACAATGAATTTAGTCAAGATATCAAGCTGTTGAAACTAAATGGATGTGTCCCTAGGAGAAGCAAGCTCCGTGCTCTTTGCCCAATTCTTGATGAAACTGGAATTCTAAGAGTCAGTGGTAGAATCCAGCAGTCACATACCGCATACGAAACTCGACATCCTATAATATTACCTGCTAAGAACCACCTTACCAGATTAATAATTAAGGATGCTCACATACGAACAATGCACGGAGGCCCACAAATAATGATTAATTATTTACGTACAAAGTATTGGATATTGCGAGTTAAAGATGAGACAAAGAAATGTTATCGAGAGTGCGTCACTTGTATTAGATACTCTACAAAAAATAGTTCACAATTAATGGGCCAGTTACCAGAAGTTAGAATTAAACCTGATAGACCTTTTAAATCGACAGGCGTCGATTACGCAGGACCCATTAATATTAGATTTTCACCAGGAAGAGGAGCTAAGTCATACAAGGGATACATATGCTTATTCGTGTGTATGGTAACTCGGGCCATACACTTGGAAGCTGTAACAGATATGACGTCGAAGGGATTCATCTCAGCTTTCAGAAGATTCACATCGAGACGAGGCCATTGTAAAGATCTTTATAGTGACAACGGCACTAATTTTGTAGGTGCGGATAAACAACTTCAAGATATGTTTAATAGAGCAAGATCTTCAATCCCTGTTGAGATAGCAGAGTTGTTAACTTTAGAACGCACTACATGGCACTTTATACCTCCGCATTCACCTAACTTTGGGGGACTGTGGGAGGCTGGGGTTCGCAGTACAAAATCACATTTAAAAAGGGTAATTGGGGACACAACACTTACCTATGAGGAGTTATCTACAATGTTAACTCAAGTAGAAGCTTGCCTAAACTCGCGTCCTATATCACTTCTAAGCGATGACGCGAATGACCCCCTCCCGTTGACACCAAGCCATTTTTTAATTGGTGAACCTATACTGAACTTGGCTGACGAGAATTATACACAACAAAATATAACACCTAATGAGAGATGGCGATTAACACAAAAAATGGTCAATGATTTCTGGAACAAATGGTATAAAGAGTATTTAGTAACACTTAATCATAGATACAAATGGAATAAAAAGACCGCCGAGCCAGAAATCAATGACGTAGTTATCTTAAAAGAGGACTATGGACCACCTTGTAAGTGGTTATTAGGCAAAATAACTGACAAACATGTAGGTCCAGATAACATTACTCGAGTTGTGTCAGTCAAATGTAAGAACGGAATACTTAAAAGACCTGTGAGTAAAATATGTGTCCTTACCAAATAATACTGTAATCATTATTATTCATATCGTATAATGTACACAAAGATTAGAACGTAAGTATTTCTTTCATAACTTGTTTATTTTAACATTGTTTATATAATAAGGTACCTATGCTTAATATCCCTTTGTGTTTGTTTCAAGCTGTCCACAGTGACTCATATTTACAATAGTGTTTTATTCTAGAGAAGTAGGTTATTGCAAATAAGAATGTTTTTAAATTATCTTAATATCAGTATCTTAAAATGTACCTACAATTAAAATAAAACATCGTTTACCTAAACATAATGTTGTACGGTGGGCGGTTAAATACATTATCCATTTATATTCATAGACTTTAGAATAGTACCTATAGGATATAATTTAGTAAAATAGAAACCTGAAACGTGTACCTATCTATGTATAAAAAACTTTTGTGTTTATTAAAAGATTTTATTGTTTAGTTTTATACTAAGTACTTATTTGATGTATTACGAGTGGGAGTATATTATAATCTAGTGTATTATTGCTGTTAAAACTTAACCTATTAGTTTTTAATTATTACTAGAAAGAACAGTGTCCTTTGGTGGGCGGAATGTCTAAACTAAACTAAACTATGTACTCGTAGCTGTAAGCAAGTCAGTGAAAATTAAACTATCATACAGTCCACACGTGTGTTCACTCAAAAACCCAAACAACCTATTATACACCTTATTGCTTTGATCAATTAAGGATCAAATTGCGGTTCGCTTGGTATATAATACTTGCTGTTTGGACTTTAAATACATTATTTGAAAGCAATTTAAGTTTTTTTAAACTAACACAAGAGAATTAAAACTTCATGCTTAATTGATCAAAGTCCATAGAGAAACACCAAACGTGCATCCCAGCAACAATTGCGTGCTTAAGTATTCAATCTCCTCACAGGTAACCAATCACGACATCGCATTTTGATGACGCAATACGCCGCCATCATTAATTTCTTTTTGACGAAGCTGGTGCTCGCACGCATTTAAGTAAAAATTAACGCGAAATATAGAAATAAAGTATTAAATTTAATAGAAAACAGTACCCAAAATGTCCATAATGAAATATAAATCGGAAAATATAGTCACTACTTACTATAGAAAAGAATCGATAAGTAGTATTTTTGTTAACATTTGTTTGTAGATTATCACTGCGTATCGTTAACTTATAGTACAGGATGTTTAAATTTAATTTTTATAATTTCAGATTTAATTAAATCTCTAAATGAAATTGTGACGTATCTATAAATGAACAGATTGTTTTGAACATTTCGTAAGGTTGTAAAATATAACAAAAATAATAATAAAAAATATTGCTTTTGTGGCTTGTTTAAAATGCCTTATTGTATTATTTTTTGTCAAAATATATCTGCTACTTTCATGTTTGCTAATTGTTAAATGGGTAAATTTCTTAGCATCATAAGTTTTGTGTTTACGTATAGGTACCTACGCTTTGAGTTCGCAATGATGTCAAATGCTAGATAAGTAGATTAATACTAATTTTTACTCGCCACAGATCCATTGCTCACATTGTACATCTATTTTTATTATGTCCCTTGCTTTGCATTTTCTTCCCTATTTTGACAAATTCAGAACTAATGACGCCGCTGAGGGATGAATAGCCGATAAACCAAAGAATTCCTTATGAAAACATAAAGGATCGTCAAAAAAGGGTAAATTTTCAGGAAAAAATGAATCAATTCTAAATTGTATAAATAGTCTCAGTATATTAATTTTTTTTATATGTACCTATAGGTATGATATTATCACCGTTTTACTTTCAATTAATGTTGTTTTTATTGTACATATTTAAATGAAGAAGAGGAGTCACGGTAATACCATACTTTCATTTTATGTTGATATTACGACGATTCAAGAATCCGACGTATAAGGACTAATTCAAATCAGACACTAACCGAAAAGAAAATAAAAGACCTACAAATATATGAAGGCTGACGACAAAGCCTTTATGGAATCTCTAATTAAAAATGTTTTGACAGGATCAGACAACATAAACAATACCAGGCGAAGTAAACGATCTTGTATCGGTACAAAAACAAAATAAAATAGTTTTCTGTATTTTATACATTAAACCATTGATTTACAAAAAACCAATGTATGTTGTATGTATGTATGTTGTTTTTATAAATCAATGCATTAAACAGTGTTTTTTTAATTATTTGTTTTTTTATTAATAAATAGCAAGTTAAATCCTAATTTTTTTTGTACCGCGATACCCAAACACACTGTATTTGGTTATAGGGCACTTAAGTACTAAATATATTCGAATGCAAAATGCTCAACCTCCACTCCAGTAGTGGTCTATCTCCAATTGAATAATTATTTATGTGTTTATTTGCTCAACCTCCATAAAAAAATGTGAAAATAAATATCAGATGGCGCTGCCGTCCGAGTACACATCGGCTCTTAGAAGTTTTTAAAATAAAAATATAAATAGTAGTTAGATACACATATTTATCGTCACAATCTCATTGTAAAGTGTTAATTACCTTGTGATAGTGTTTGCAAGCCAAATAAGACAGTTTATCAGTGGTTTTACAAAACAGTCGTCTCTAAGAAACTAATGTGAGAGAGTGCTAAAATTGACATTATCAGTATATATATTCAACTGTGAACTTGGACATGATCTTTACCGCCGAGAACAAGTCAGTATAATACTTAATGTTTATGTGATAGAATCATTTATTGCTGTTTATTATCGTTAATTTTCAACTACATTTCAAAACACCCACCACTGAGCAATAAAGAAAAGGCGCGTTCCAGAATCATAATTCGAACTTTTCAAGAAATTGAGCATTTTTTGGCGCCATCTATTGTCGAATAGAAGAAACCTCATACTTTAATTGATTGCGTCTACTGCCCACGAGAAGGAACTGATAAGAACTTTCACCAACAGAGGGAGCTAGGAGTTTATTGTTTTGTTTATATATTAATACAAAAATTTATAACTATACTCGCCATGGCAAGCAATACCAATACTAATGCTAGGCGCGGTGGCGATCTTCGAGCTGTCAGAGTTAAAGCTCCAGAACCAAGCTCACCTTCACAACTAGATATAGGGAAACAATTAAAGGAGTTGCAGGAATACTTTGACAAAAAGATAGAAAGTATAAAGAAGGATATTCTAGTTGAAATATCTAACAAAATAAAGTCTTTTGAGGATTCGGTTAAACAAATTTCACAGCAACACGAATCATTTAACTGTAGACTGGACTCTTTTGAAGCGGCGCTAAACACCATCAAAGCCGACACCGATTCAAGAAATAATGCAGTATCGATGGAGCTGTCATGTTTGAAGACAAAGTACAGCGAACTTGAAACCGATAACCGTCTTTTGAGGGAGAAAGTTTTAGGACTTAACTCTCTTCATAGTAACATAAATGATGTCGAACAAAGAGCGCGCTTAAACAACCTCGAGATCTTTGGTATACCGGAGAAAAAAACGGAGAATTTACTACCTATTATTTGTAAGATCACATCGGTACTTGGCATTACGTTGACCAAAGATGACATTGATTTTATCTCTAGACTTCCATCCCGTAACAAGAATACCACTTTACCTAGATCAACCATTGTTCGACTTAAGACTATGCAAATCAGAGATGCGATACTAAGCGCGGCCCGAAAGAAACGTGGACTTTCCACACTAGACATTGGCTCGTTAGAGGATAAATCTATGCCTATATTCATAAACGAACATTTAACGGCTTCCAATAAGGTTTTACTAAAATCAACTAGACTAAAATGTAAGGAGTTGGGGTTTCATTATGTGTGGTCACGCAATGCCAAAATATACGTAAGGGCCCACGACAAATCCCCAGCTCGTCGTATATTCAACTTGGAACAGTTAGATACGCTAAAAAAACATCAAGAATAATATCTTACATTATTTATCGCCTAAAGTTTTTAGTTAAGAGAATTCCTAGTTTTATATTACATAAGTTTTTCATAAGTAATTTTTATATTTTGGCTTATATAGAAATTTTATTTTCCTACACAATCATCACATTTTACAAACACACACACACTCATACTTTACATTACATTATAGTTCTGCTTTTCGTACATTCTTTTCCAATGATACACGATTACTTGCTGCGTGTATTGCGGGAACTAACAATAAATATTCTCTTATTGTTAGACAATAATTAATCATAAACTCTACTTTTAATATTTATTTTCAAAACTCCCGTAGTATTCGCGGCAAATTGATTGAGTTTAATCAGGGGCTTTTTCTACACGATTACAGCATAATTTCTATTTGTGAAACCTGGCTTTTAGACAGTGTGCGTGACTCGGAGATAGGGAACGGACAATACGACGTTTATAGACAAGATCGAATAGCATCAGGTGGCGACGCGCGGCGTGGAGGCGGTGCGCGCTCTGTTGGAGGTGGAGTGATGCTGTTGACGCGTCGAGGCTTATGCGCTCGCGAAATAGTTACCCCGCGAGACGTCGCTTACGACTTAGTCCACGTTGTGCTTCCGGCTAGAGCGCTGCGCTCTGCGCGCGACTTACATGTTCTGTGCGCCTACTTGCCCGGCTCAGGACACGCACACGACGCCCAAGTCACACACTTAACAGACTATATGCGCGTGCATTATAGCTCTAGTGCAGATTTTATGTTACTAGGAGATTTTAACTTTCCTAATATTGATTGGATAGTCGACCCGGATAACCCATTTCGTACACCTATGAATTGTAATAATCAGTCACAGCTGTATTTTCTTACGACACTCTCCGATCTAGGATTGGAACAATACAACTCGGTGGTCAACGATAATAATCGCTACTTAGATCTTGCGTTTAGCACCTTGGAGCTAACTACTTCACGTTGTACACTTCCCATAACACGAGAAGATTTACCTCATCACCCTGCAATCGACATAGAAATACCTAATTTAATTAAGAGAAGTATGTTAAAAAACCCAAAATTTAAAATATATAAATTTAAAAAAGCTAATTACGCTAACATTAGATCACGTTTGATTCATAATGATTGGCAGTGTTTATCTAATTGTATAGACGTTAACGAAGCAGTGAGTATGTTCTCGGCTGAGCTGCGAGAGGTTATTGAGGAGGAGGTGCCTAGTCGCATGAGTGGCGGTGGCAATTATCCGACGTGGTTCTCTGTACCTCTTATAAAAATTATAAAAGAAAAAAATAAATACCGCAGGTTATGGAAACTATATAGCAATCAACTAGATTATGATGCCTTTGCCTTGCTTAGAACTCGTCAAAAGCTAGTACAGCGTGAATGTTGGAATCGCTTTATGGCGAATAACGAACAGTCTCTTGCAGCAAAGCCCAAGAGCTTTTGGTCTTATATAAATTCTCTACGTAGAGACAGAGGTATTCCAGCACAGATTACTTACGGGGATAGCGTTGCCTACGGCAGTTCTGACATATGTGACGCTTTTTCATGTTATTTTATGTCTACATATACTAGTTCACAATTTGCATCTCAATACAGCGCTCCCAGTGCTCCTACTAACCATATAAACCCTATTCAGTCGATTGAGGTCACGCGAGATTTAGTCGAAAAATATTTAAAAAAACTGGATCCCAATAAGGGTGCAGGGAGTGATGGGTTTCCTTCCTACTTTGTGAAAATGTGCGCGAGGGAACTATCTCTACCTCTGACAATTATTTACAAACGGTCACTAAAAACAGGTATCTTCCCCTCAGCGTGGAAGGAGGCATATGTAATTCCCATTCATAAGAGCGGCTCTAAGCAAAATGTTGAGAACTATAGGCCTGTCTCAATTTTGCCTGTATTAGGAAAGGTTTTCGAGTCCATCGTTTACGACCAACTCTATCCGGTAGCAGCTGCATACATTCCTGTGTCACAGCATGGGTTTATGCGTGGGCGATCAACTGTCACGAATCTTGCTGTTTTTACGGAGAGTGTCACCAGTAGTATGGACGGGGGACGCCAGGTGGACGTCGTGTACACTGATTATTCCAAATGTTTTGATCGTTTAGATCACAAAATCTTAATTTCTAAGCTTGGGGCTATTGGTGTGCATGGCGATCTCCTCAGATGGTTAACGTCTTACCTAGAGAATCGATCACAGGCCGTGAGAATCGGCGTACATAAGTCCTCCTTCAAAAAAATTCCCTCTGGCGTGCCCCAAGGTTCCCACTTGGGACCTCTTTTATTTAACATTTATATGTACGACATAGAGGAATGTTTCAAGCATTCTAAAGTATTATTGTACGCTGATGACAAAAAAATATTTACGGCTATAAAGGATGAGAATGATTGCGTTAGATTTCAAACGGACTTGGATAGACTCACGGAATATTGTATAGTTAATAGATTGGATCTCAACATTAAAAAATGTCAAGTAATTACATATACTAGAAAACGTAGCGTAATAAAATTTAAATATAACCTTAAAGGGATTCCAATTCAACGGGTTGAGCTTGTTCGCGACCTCGGTGTAATGTTGGATTGTAAATTGTTGTATACTGAACATTTTGAACATATAACACATAAGGCCCATAGAATGATGGGTTTTATTTATAGACACTTCAGATTATTTAAAAATGTGTATTCGTTAATAATCCTTTATTTTGCTTATGTACGTAGTATTATGGAGTATGCTTCTCCAATTTGGTCTCCTAGCTATATTACTCATATCGCTCGCTTGGAGTCAGTTCAACGTGGTTTTACTAAACGTTTGGGATACCGACTGGGCGTGCGTGATGATTACCCGGAGAGACTTATTTTCTTCCACTTAATGTCACTCGAAGATAGGCGACTTATTAATGATATTAAACTCTTATACGACGTGGTTAATTCGCGCTTGGACTGTCCAGATCTGACAGAGCGCGTAGGCTATTTCACTGCGCCCCGTCGTACTAGACACGCTCGTTGTTTGTGTGTTGACTGGGTTCACACTAATTACGCCAAAAACTCTGTCATGCATAGAGCGGTAGTTGCTTATGAAAATAAATTTAATAAAATAGATATTTTTGGATTGGATCGTGGTATGTTTGTTAATTGCTTGATAATATTGATGGAATCATTGCCCTCTAGAGCAGTGGAGGGGTGACGAGGAGCAGAACATAGTAGGTACACACACACATATATACACACACACTCCCACAGACACACACAAATTCATAAAATAATTTAAAGCCTTTCCTAGTTTTGTTTGTTGTTTTTCAATTTAGTTTTTCCACGACTTTCTTTTTCTGTGTATCTATAAGTTACTGTTTTTTTTTTTTTTATGGCTGAATGTCTCACCATACAAAATGTAAATTGACAAACTTTATTATTGGCTAATTCTGTTTTTAGATTTAAAATTGTAAAGTAGCATTAAGTAGCTGTTAAGTTTGCTGTGAATTAAATAAATAAATAAATAACTGTTTGACTTTTTAATGATTATTTATAATATATCATTTCATAAACACATTTACTATTTTTTTAATATAATACTTTTATAAAATCATAGTATTTGCTTAAACTAATCAATCAAACGTCTCTGGTGTAAAATGTTGCAAATGGAGGTTGGACATTTAAGTATTCGTGCGACGTAAAGTAGAATGCGTGTGGTTTAATAAAAATCGTCGCCTTATATACAAAAGTGTGTAAACATGTAAAACCAATAAAATATAAGAAAAATAAATATTTACAAAATATAAAAAATGTATTGTGACGTAGTGGGTAGTTTAGGGAGATAAATGCAAACAACTCAGTACGACAATGTAGTATTATTCAGTTAAAAATTTAGTACATACAATGTTATTAGTTTGTCACTATATATTTAGAAATCACTACGTTAACACAAATATAGTTTAAGCAAGCCGGTCTAATCAGAAGGATTTTGAGAGGATTCGATTACAAAGCACGAGGTTCGAAGGCTGCCCTATAGAAAGGCAAACACTTAGCTTCAGTCAGCAAGCCGGAACAAAAGGGAAGGGGCCGCGCCCCGCGTCTTCTTATATAATGGCCGCTGTGTAGGCCCCTCCACGACGCGCTCGCGCCATTGACGTGTAGCGAAGTGGAGCGCGCGAAGATGGACGCGCGAAGCGGGACGCGTGAGGCACGTCACATACCCCCCCCACTAGACCAGAATTTTTCCTAGGGAAAATTCGGCTGCTAGCAGGGGGGCGACAGGCTGTTCAGGCACCAACACCCTGCAGGAGCGGTAGATGAGATCAGCTCCGCGGGAGGTACCTGAAACAGCCAAAAGAAAAGGGCAGTACATCCTATTTTAAAAAAAAAAATTAGGGTTAGTAGTTAGTATAGTCGTGTGACGAGTCAGCGCTGTACGGATATTTTAATAAAAAGGGAAGAGAGAAAGAGAGTTTTCAAGTAGGTATACTATGCAGATTAGATTCATTGAAATACGGAACCTATATTGTAAACAAAAGAACATCTGTAGGCTGTCGCCGTGTTATAGAAAAAGATATAGTCAATTAAATAACAAAGAAACAGGTTAACAACCTTCGAACAAAAGATCGTTCGAGCAAGGCCGCATTCCAATGGTTCGACTTATACCTAATATTTAATTAAAATGTTATATTTTAGAACGTAAACAATCTTAATATAATTCAATAAAACATATTAACTTAGTGAGCAGCTTCACGGTTAATTACTTAATGAAATAAAGAGTTTCAGGCATCGAACCTGTGATCAAGTTCGAAAAACCTCTCTTTCTACCACTGTACCATGGGGTAACCAACATAGATTCTAATTCGACAGGAAACAAATCAAAACTCCTCCAAAAGTCCATACCGAGTATCAAGGAACTCTTTATGTCTGGCACTATGTGAGTGACAATATGATTAATTTTATTACCAAATTCAAAAGGAAGTACCACACTGCCAAGAGAAGAATATCTATCACCACCAGCGGTGGTAAATTCTAATGATTTTTTTGAATCAATATTTAACTTGTTTAAAAAATAATTATGACAGTTGTTACCTAGAATTGTAAAACACGAACCAGTATCAAGAAGACCCACTGTACTTTTACCGTTCACTGTTACAGAAATATATGGCGTAATAGTTTGTTTTGAAATATCGATTGAGGAAAGTTTGTTACTGTTGCAGAAGTATAATGAATTGGAATGCAACAAGTCTTGCCATTTATTATTATTATACAATTTACTCTTTATTGTATTATTAAAAATTTTATTTTTCTTTCCCCAACCGTTACTAATTAGTTTTTTGAATTATTAATAATTGGACCATTGCACTTCGGACAGTCTATTGCGCGGTAGCCCTTTAGGCCACATTTAAAACAAATCAAGTAACGCGGCTGCCGGCAAGTTTTCAAGGAATGCGAATCAGAACGACACCGAGGACAATACTGCCTGGGAGTATTAGATACCGCACTAACTTGGGGTTCCGCAGATAAGTCAAGAGAAGTTGAAGGCTCATTTTTAAAATTTTTATGAAAGTTTTTAAACCTATTAGGTTGGTAAGAACCAGTATACTTTTTATTACTATTATTATTATTATAGTTATAAGCGAATTCAGGAGCTAAAGTGTTAGAAGTAACCGTAGGAGGCTCAGAGAAATCCCTACTACGACTATTATATTTTTCAAAATTACGACAGACACTAACCAACGAAGGAATATCAGTAATAGTTGTAGTCAAGAGACAGTTGGTATAACAAGGCCTAATATTGTTTAATAAAATTTCCAGTTTCTCACCATCTGGAACTGGATTGTCAAGGCGAGAAAACAACCCCTGCATTTTCGCTACATACAGGGTTATGTTCTCACCTTGACCTTGAGAGCGCAGTCTTATTTCAGACATTAATTTGAAATCATAGTTATGTGGGCTAAAATCCTGCTTCAATGACCCACACAACTCACTCCATGAATTTACATTGTTCCTAACGGAACGATACCAATGAAGGGCATCGTCCGAAAATATCTCATACGCGAAGGATAAGATCTTCGAGTCAGGAATGCCCCTAGACGAAATAAATTCATTCATTCTCTCTATGAAACCGCGCACACACGTTTTACCCGAGTACTTAAACTTGCCTAACTCCGAAAAAAATTTACGGTCATAATTTAATGACTCGGAGGTAGGTGCAACACCGCCTGGTTGCTGTACTGCTGTCTTTGCGACGCTCGTGCCACTAATAGAGGAAGGTGACAAGGCTTTAAATAAGTTAAAGATGGAGTTGAACTCCTGCCAAATGGATTCATAACTTTCCCTGTCACTAAATTCAACACGCTGTAACCTATGATACACGTGGTGCAAGATGGATTCCGTCCTAGCGAACATCCTACTATTAAAGTCTACTTGCAATAGTTTTAAATTATTATTAGCTCGCGACAAGGACAATTCACTTTGCGATATATCCGCGGCGGGCTCGTAACACGACTCTGAAATGTCCTCCGACGGATAAAGAGGAAATAATTTTACTAATTGCTTCCGCAACTCGTCTACCGTATCTGACTTATCGCCCTTTCGTACAAGGACCTCATATTGTAGTTCAGTCTTGTTTAAATGGTGGTAGTTAATCGCGTACGACATTTTATTTAAGAAAAGAAAAAATAATACACGGCAAAACTGCAGAAGCAATCAATGTAAACAACGAACAATAGAATTAAATGTGAATTATGTGTTCCGTTCAGTAGGTATCGTCTACGAAGTCAATTAAATATCTTGTTATGATATTTTTTAAAAGGACAACGCGGTCACGCCACGTGCGCTGACCGGTTGTTTATTTAACGTACAAGGTAGTTAAATTAAATAAAAAAGTAGATAATTCGCTTGCAGAAACGAAAGGAAAGTTTAAACTCTTTTTAACACAAAAGAAAGAACAAGAACAGTACCAACCTTGAACGGAACACTTTTTTTTTCACGACACACAGAAAAGAAAAAAAAAATAAAATATGGGCGTGCTCACCAAACCTCGTGCTTTTGCCTTAATACGTTGGACGCCACTGTGACGTAGTGGGTAGTTTAGGGAGATAAATGCAAACAACTCAGTACGACAATGTAGTATTATTCAGTTAAAAGTTTAGTACATACAATGTTATTAGTTTGTCACTATATATTTAGAAATCGCTACGTTAACACAAATATAGGTATAAGCTAATTTAGTACATACAATGTTATTAGTTTGTCACTATATATTTAGAAATCACTACGTTAACACAAATATAGTTTAAGCAAGCCGGTCTAATCAGAAGGATTTTGAGAGGATTCGATTACAAAGCACGAGGTTCGAAGGCTGCCCTATAGAAAGGCAAACACTTAGCTTCAGTCAGCAAGCCGGAACAAAAGGGAAGGGGCCGCGCCCCGCGTCTTCTTATATAATGGCCGCTGTGTAGGCCCCTCCACGACGCGCTCGCGCCATTGACGTGTAGCGAAGTGGAGCGCGCGAAGATGGACGCGCGAAGCGGGACGCGTGAGGCACGTCACAGTATAACCAATCACAACTCAGATTGTAATCACGCCATGCGATGGAAGCGACGCGTAGCGGCGATGGCGCGAAATGTCGAGGCGCGCCGCCGAGCTCCGTCCTACCGGCCAGTCTGGCCTCCGTGCGTAAGTTATAAATAGGACCCGTCGCTCGTACTCGTTCTTCACCGAGTCGCCTGTCGCCGCTCAGAGCACTCGTGCCTCTAATACTCGCCGCGCTCCTCAGTCGCAGGAACCGTCGCGCAGTGTACGGACGTCCACCATTTTGTGTGCACGGCGCCACGTGCCCGTGCACATGTAGGTTAGGGCAGTGCGCGCGGACATAACCGCAGATTTTCCTTAGTTTGTTTTACAAATAACACCGTGCGGCCGCGTGCCGTCTGCCGCGCCGCACGATGCCACCTCCGCCACCACCACAACTACGCTTGAAGCCTCCGACGAGGACATTTCGTCGCCGGAAGCCTCTGACGCCCGCCGAATTTGCAGCGCTTCGAGCCGCCGCTGTTCAGGCCGCCATGACCGGGTCGTCCGCGTCGAGCACCCCCACCGGGGGTGGGGAATGGCAATTCCCTGTCGCTCCGCGGGCCACCACCACGACGCCACCACCACCACCGCCGCCCCCGTCGCCTCGGTCTAGGATACCGAGGCCGCGCGCGTCCCCACCGACGGACCCACGCCGCCGCCCCGCCGCGAACCCAGCGCCCCGGTACCGCCGCCATCACCACCACCGCCACTCGCGCCCTCGCTCCGCGTCGCGCCTCCGCCGGTTCGAGTCACCACGTGTCGAGCCACGTGCCGAGCCACGCGCCGCCGCCTCCCGTGCCGTGCCACCACCGCGTGATACCGCTGCACCCGCTTCACCACCATCGAAGCGGGCCGCACGCGCCGCCGCCTCCGTCACCTCCATGAGTGATAGTGAAAGTGACTATGAAAGTGCAAGTGTGCCCGCGTCGCCAATGCGTACAACGCCGCCGTCGTACGCGGCCGCCGCCGCCACCGCCGTTACCACCGCCTCCCCCACAACATCTACGGGGACCACCGCAGCCGCCACCCAGAAGAAGGAGCCCCGCTACCCTCCCATCGTAGTGGAGCGGTTCCCAAACTGGGGTAAGCACTTTGCAGCTTTAAACCGCGCCCTGGGCCACTTACCACCGGCCCGCCCCTTCGGTAAGGGCGTGCGCTTCCTCCCCACCACCGCCGACGAATACCGCGTTATTCAACGCTACCTCGCCGAGCTGGAGGGGCCCGAGAAGGTTGAGTGGTTCAGCTACTCCCTTCCCCAAGAGCAAGCCTTCAAGGTGGCCATCAGAGGGCTGCCCGTGAATACCCCACCCATTGACATCGCCGACGCCCTTAGGGAGCGCGGCATAGAAGCGGATTTCGTGCGCCCCATCCGCGCCCGCTCCGGACGACCCGGGTGCATATACTTCGCCCAGCTACAACGAACGCCGACCCTGCTGCCGGGCGTGTACGGCATCACGGACTTGCTGTGCATGCCCGGCATCACCATCGAAGCCTGGCGGGGCAAGCGCGGTCCAACGCAATGCCACCGCTGCCAGCAGTTCCGGCACTCGTCACACCAATGCCGCCGCAAACTTGCGTGCGTGAGGTGTGGCGAGGAACACCGTGCCGCGGACTGCCCTCGACCCCTAGAGGACCCACCGACCTGCGTGAACTGCGGGGGGGGGCACCCCTCGAACCACACCAGCTGCTCCGTGTTCCGCAGGGAGGTGCGGAACAAGAAGGCCAGCACGGTGGTGCGCACGTTCACCGCGCGCCCCGCCAAGAAGACACCCGCTCCCTCAAGCGAAGTAGATGCACCCGGCTCGCTCATGGCGGACGCTAACGCGCCCGGGGCGAGCAAACGCCGACGCCGCCGTAGGAAGGCGAAGAAGCCGCAGCCAACAGAGGCCGCCACCACCACCACCGCTGCCCCGTCAGCCCAAGCGGTCGCCGCCCCCTCACAGGGGAAGAAGGCGAAGCGGGGGGAGAGTGACTTAGCTGCCACCACAACAACACTCCGCGTCGTTAAACGTTGCCTGGAGACCCTCAACGAGGTGCTCCGATGGATAGCGGCGCGGACGTCGTCGAGACCGTGCGGCGAGGGATCGCTAACATATGCACCCTCGCCGCAGACCTACAAGGACCAGACCCGGCCGCCAGCTCGACGGAGGCCCGCAAGGGCTGACCTCGCTGGCGACCCGCACCACCGGACTAGACCACGGCCGACGTGCTTGTAGTCGCTCGCTGGGCCTCCCCCAACGGGGTCCCACTCGGCGGGCTGACTCGCCGGCGGCTAAGAAACAAGAAAAAGACGACGCCACAGCTCTATAAGAGAAACCCAACGACCGTAGCTCCTTTCGTGGGCTACGCGTATATGACACCTCATGCAGGGGGCCTATGCCCCGATCTTGAACCACAGGCCCCCTGGGCCTCATTCTTCACAAAGGGACCCAGCGCGGGACGGTGTGACGACCTTCGGGTAACTCGTTCTTTCACTCGGGCGCGGCGTTGAAGAGGGACGGACGTCGATCTCGCGTATGGTTCGGCGCGTGCGGCGTGTGTGAAGATTGTTATCAACTTGAAGTCTTGAATTATTGTTGAAGATCATTCTGGTTGGCTGCGTATGTTTGGGCGACGACGTGCGTGAAGATAAATATTAGCTTGAATAATGAAACACGTTGTTACGTGTGCAGAAGTCGTACACAACGGTTCTTATTAGAACTGATTATTATTTCTATGATATAATAATCTGAAAGTCATTATCAAACAGTTCTTTTCAGAACTACTTCACTTTTCTATGTTAAGAAGTGATTGAAAAGTCATTATCAAAACAGCTCTTATCAGAGCTACTCACTGTTTCTATTGACTTAATCTGTATTAAAGTCATGTTTAAAAACAGCTCTTTTCAGAGCAAATCACTATTTCTATGGATTAATCTGTAGCAGGCCACGGCAGCTACAGTACTCCCCTTCTAGCGAAAGCGTACCGGCAGTTTGATAGTGCGACCGGAGCGCGTCGTATTTGCTTGCGAAGGTCGCGGCGTTAAAGTCCTTGCAGGTACTGGTACAGGTTGCTTGGTAACGTTGGTAAAGGTAACAGGTTGCTTGGTAACGTTGGTAAAGGTAACAGTTGTGCTTGAAGGTAATGGTAAACTGGTATCTTGTGGTTCTGTTGTGATGTAAGCAGGCTTCAGTCGATCAATAGAAATAGTGGCTTGCCGACCAGGTAATTGTATACAGTAGGTCTTGTCGGTGCGGCTTATAACTCTGTAAGGTCCATCGTACGGAGGTTGAAGAGGTTTCTTAACTGCATCCACTCTTACAAACACGTGACTGCAGTTTAGTAAGTCACGGTGCACAAAAACTTTTCTATTATTACTGTGGTGCATGGTAATATGTTGAGGTTTATTATCTTGAATAATTCTTCGTAAATTTTCTACGTAAGTATAATCCATAGTCGAAGGTGTGGAGGTATTTGTATCGAAGAAATCACAGGGAAGACGTAAGTTGTATCCGTAGGTAAGTTCGGCGGCGCTCACGCCTGTATCGGTGCGTAAGGCGGCGCGTAAGCCGAGTAGTACTGTAGGTAACTCGTCGATCCATGTACTTGTGACAGACAGTTTTGCTCGTAATGAAGTCTTTAGAGAGCGATGCCAACGTTCGACGATTCCGTTACTCTGAGGATGATACGGTGTAGTTCTATTCTTCTTAATACCCATTGTCTTCATTAAATTTTGAAAAAGTTCACTTTCGAACTGACGACCTTGATCGCTTGTATGAATGTAGTAGGACAACAGAATCGTGTAATCCAATGCTTGTAGAAAATGTCGGCGATACGAACAGCTGATATTTCGTCCGTAGGTATAGCTTCGGGCCATCTAGTAACACGATCGACCATCGTAACTAGGTAGCGATGACCTCGAGCGGTTGTAGGTAGCGGACCGACAATGTCAATGTACGTGTTGAAAGCGGTCGGTTGGCGGGAAAGTTGCGATGTTTGTTAATGAATGGCGTTGCGTCTTGCTCCTTTGACATTCTATGCAGTTACGAGTCCATTGATTAGCGTCTATATTCATTGACGGCCAAAAGAATTTTTGTGTGATAAGCTTTCGAGTAGTGCGTATACCAGGGTGACTGATGTTATGCACGCTGTTAAAAACTTGACGTCGATATTCTTATATACGTCCTTATATTCCTCTGGTATATAAGGACGTATATAAGATGTAGATGTCTCGCAGAATAACTTGATATCGGTGTTAGGTAATGAAATCTTCTTAAGCTTGATATTAGTGTTTTGTAATAATAATTGTATGTTGCTGTCCTTTTCTTGCGCTGTTGCTATGTCGCTGTAGTTAATCGAGCGTGGGCATGTTATTGTTTCTATGCGGCTCAGTGCGTCGGCTACAATATTTTGTTTACCGCTCACGTGACATATGTCCGTGGTAAACTCGCTGATAAACAAAAGTTGTCTCGTGCGCCGTGGAGTTTCATTATTCGATGAAATTTTTGACATAGCGAATGTTAATGGCTTGTGGTCGGTGAATATGATAAGATTTCTTCCTTCAAATGTTTTACGAAAATGTTTTATAGATAGGTATATTGATAGTAATTCACGATCGTAGGTAGAATATTTCTTCTGTGCGTCGGTAAATTTTTTTGAATAATAGCCGAGCGGTTGCCATGTTTCGTCGATGTACTGTTGTAGTGCGGCTCCGGCTGAGTGATCGGATGCGTCTGTGAAGAGGGCTAGCGTTGCGTGGTGTGATGGGTGAGCAAGTAAAGCTGCGTTGATAATGCTTGCTTTACATTGCTCGAATGACTGAGTAGCTTGTTCTGTCCACGTAATTTGTGTTTTGTCCTTCTTCTTAACATTATGTAGATATGCATTTAATGGAGCTTGTACGGATGCTGCGTTAGGAATGTGATCACGATAGAAGTTTAACATTCCTAGGAATCTTCTTAATTCTTCTATCGTGTTTGGTTTAGGGTACTCTGTAATGGCTTTTATTTTGCTTTCCGGTGGCTTGATACCTTCTTGAGACACAGTGTGGCCGAGAAATTGTACTTTAGACTGGCCGAAGTTGCATTTAGCGGGATTTATCGTGATGCCGTTGTCTTCCAATCTCTTCAGTACAATTCGTAGGTGTTCTCGGTGTTCGGTTTCGTTTAGGCTTGCAACTAAAATGTCATCGATGAACGGGTAAACGAATTCTAGTCCTCTTAGTACTTCGTGGATATAACGTTGGAATGTTTGACCTGCATTCTTCAAACCAGGGCACATGCGTGGAAACTCGAACAAACCCATCGGCGTGATGATGGCTGTCTTCTCTATATCTTCATCCCTTACACTTAATTGTTGGTAAGCGCGGTTTAAGTCGATAGTAGAGAATATAGTCTTGCCGGATAAATGGTGAGTAAAGTCTTTGACTCGTGGTACCGGGTAGCGGTCAGGTTTAGTTATCGCGTTCAACCGGCGGTAGTCACCATAGACTCTGATGTCTCCGTTGGCCTTGGGGACGATGTGCAGAGGTGATGACCACGGGCTTTTACTAGGTCTGCATAAGCCTTGTTCGATCATATTTTCAAACTCTTTCTTCACTGTCTCGTAACGATGAGGTGGGATGGGTCGAGCTCTGCAGTGTACTGGTGGGCCTTCCGTTTCTATGTAATGCTGGACGTGTATATCGGAGCTTAGTTTCATGGATGTTAATCTTGTAATGCCAGGAAATTGTGCTAATATGTCGTGGTAAGATTGTGACATATTAATACTGCGAACTGTAGGTACATTAGATACGCGCAGCTGAGCGTTAACTTTTAGGTTAGTAACGCCGTCGATTAATCTTTTGTTTTTTAAATCGACGATTAGTTGATGATGCTTGAGGAAATCGGCTCCGAGTATGGGTTTTGTGACGTCCGCTACTCTGAATTTCCACTTGAATGGTCGACGAAGGTTGAAGTTTAGTGTTAGTGTTTTTTCACCGTACGTAGCTATAGTTGTATTGTTCGCCGCGTACAGTATAAAAGGTAATGGCTTCTCGACTTCTCCTTTGCTTCTTGGTAGCACGGATATGTTGGCACCCGTGTCGACTAAGAAACATAATTTTGTAGTTACGTCTGTGACAAAAAAGCGGGAAGACTGTTCTTGAACGTGGGTGTCCGCCTCAGCCAACGTTCTTTCTAGTTTTCCTGTGGTTTGTAACTACATGGTGCGGTACACAGTCTTGCTTGATCTTTAAATCTTCTGTGATAATAGCAGACAGGTGATGGTGATGCTGACGTCGGCGACGGTTTAAAGTGATCACGTGACCGACTGCGTTGACGATGAGATGTGTAGCGGCTGCGTCGATGATCATGGTAATGATGTTGATTTTTCTTTAATTCGGCCACTTCTAAAGATAATTTTCGTATTTCATTTATGAGTACCTGTGTATCGGAATGTGGCTGTGGTACGGTTTGCGGAATAATATCTGCGATGCTTGTTGACGGATGTATGGCCGCGGCTTCCCGTGACTGTTCGAGCATCTTGTCGGCTAGTAGGGCTAATTCTTCAAGCTGTGTCTTCGTACTGAATGACTCGCTGACGGCGAGGACTGAACGGACGTGGGCTGGTAGGTGGTTGGTCCACATGAGACGCAGGGTGTCGTCGGGGACTTTGTCTCTGGCGAGGTTCCGCATGCGACGAAGTAATTGCGTGGGCTTCTGGTCTCCTAGCTCCATGTCTGACAGAAGCTTTTGAAATTGCCGGCTGTCAGATTCCTCGTAAGAAGATATGAGTCTCTCCTTTATGGCGTTGTATTGCTCTTTTTCCGGCGGGTTATAAAGGAGGTCCATGATTTGCTCGATGTCCTGTCTCTCGAGCTGTGCTATGACCATCTGGGCGAGCTGAGCTTGGCCTTTCTTGAGGTCGTTCGTGGCTGCTTCGAAGCTGATGAACCATAGTCGTGGTCGATCGCGCCAGAACGGTGGGATGCGCATGGTGAGAGAGATGCCAGCTGCTTCGGTTTTCATTGAGCTTGAGCTTGATTCGCCTTCCATAATGTAACGTTGATAACGAAGAATTATTCTGAGCAGAAATTATTTGGAGCGCTTGCTTGCAGAAATTCTTTCTTTACAGGATGGTCACCTATGCAGGTTCAGAGCTTCCTGTAAGGATTTGGAGATCTTGAGGATATAATAAAACTCTCGATTTGCTTGAAGTAGAATGCGTGTGGTTTAATAAAAATCGTCGCCTTATATACAAAAGTGTGTAAACATGTAAAACCAATAAAATATAAGAAAAATAAATATTTACAAAATATAAAAAATGTATAACCAATCACAACTCAGATTGTAATCACGCCATGCGATGGAAGCGACGCGTAGCGGCGATGGCGCGAAATGTCGAGGCGCGCCGCCGAGCTCCGTCCTACCGGCCAGTCTGGCCTCCGTGCGTAAGTTATAAATAGGACCCGTCGCTCGTACTCGTTCTTTCACTCGGGCGCGGCGTTGAAGAGGGACGGACGTCGATCTCGCGTATGGTTCGGCGCGTGCGGCGTGTGTGAAGATTGTTATCAACTTGAAGTCTTGAATTATTGTTGAAGATCATTCTGGTTGGCTGCGTATGTTTGGGCGACGACGTGCGTGAAGATAAATATTAGCTTGAATAATGAAATTTTTCAAATTCAAATTTCAAATTTCAAAATACTTTATTTCATAAAATTTATTACAAATTGTTTGAAATCGTCGTTTACTTAAAATTGAAGCTACAATTAAAATTATAGATCGACACAGACAAACGCTACAGCACTAAAAAAGCCGCGTTGTATTGTCAAATGTAAATTAAAGGAGAGAAATAAAACCAATCTACTACTCGAATCTACTTGTCTGTCTGTGTTGATCTATAAATTCCAGTTTCCAAATGGTAGGGCCAATGAGAAGAAATCTGGCAAAGAAACTCATGGCAACTCTTTTAAAATTCAGTTGTGTTTACATTTTTTTTTTACATAAATCATATACCCAATCAAAATATTTGACAGTACCAGACAGGATAATACACCATTTATACATCATAAAAAATAATAATCAAAGAAAAGAAAAATAGAAGACAAGCATGAGAACAAGGAAGACAGAAAAAAAGATAGAAAGGATACAATAATACAATAAGAACTTAGAGATAAAACAATTAGCACAAGTAGCACACATAAATAAAAAAAGTGCATAAACTTGCACTAAGTATTTGAGACAGCCTGGGGAACAGAAGCAGTTAATCCCAAGCCTTTTTGTCTTTCGTGTAGTCTAGGATAGTATAATATCCCTTTACGATAAGTTTTTGTTTGACTACATTCTTAAATTTATTAAAACTTAGATCTTGAATATCCTTCGGAATTTTATTATAAAATCGGACACATTGACCCTGAAATGAACTATGTATTTTTTGGAGCCTAGAATACGGATGAATAAGTCTATCTTTATTTCTAGTATTTATACTATGGACATCACTTCTTTTGACAAATTGGTCTTTATTTTTATGAACATAAATTATGTTTTCATAAATGTATTGACTTGCTACAGTTAATATATTGATTTCTTTAAATTTTTCTTGAAGTGATTGTCTCCTACCTAAATTATAAATTGCACGAATAGCTCTCTTCTGCAGCACAAAGATAGAATGAATGTCGGCAGCATGTCCCCATAGTAAAATACCGTATGACATTATGCTGTGAAAATAACTAAAATATACTAATCTAGCAGTTTCTATGTCTGTCAGTCCTCGAATTTTCCTAACGGCATAAGCTGCAGAACTTAGTCTCTTTACCAATGTCCTAATAATAATAATAATGTGAAAAACGTTGTTACGTGTGCAGAAGTCGTACACAACGGTTCTTATTAGAACTGATTATTATTTCTATGATATAATAATCTGAAAGTCATTATCAAACAGTTCTTTTCAGAACTACTTCACTTTTCTATGTTAAGAAGTGATTGAAAAGTCATTATCAAAACAGCTCTTATCAGAGCTACTCACTGTTTCTATTGACTTAATCTGTATTAAAGTCATATTTAAAAACAGCTCTTTTCAGAGCTAATCACTATTTCTATGGATTAATCTGTAGCAGGCCACGGCAGCTACAAATTAACTCAGTCGGTAAGCCTCTGTCATCCGACAACTTTTGCCATAAAATATCATAATTTACCAGGTCAAAGGCTTTTGACAGATCAAGAAAACACTCATACACTGGTGTCCTCCTGTCCGTATAATACCGGACAGTCTGCTTGAGACACAGGATTGCACTTCCAGTGGACAGTCGGAGTCTGAAACCAAACTGGGCGTCATGTAATGTGATGTGCTTATTTAGTTGCTTCTCAAGCAGACCATCCAGCACCTTGCCAATGACCGTACTTATCGAAATAGGTCTATAATTATTTTTATCAGATGAGTCACCTGTCTTGTTTTTCACAACAGGAACTAAAATTTTTAAAAGATCCTCAGGAAGGTAGCTGTGACTAATACAGAAATTAAATAGCATACAAAGTATTCTAGGCAGATGGACACCAGCACATCGCAAGTGTTCAACACTCAAACCATCATGTCCCGGTGACCTACCTCGTTTCATATTACTTAAAATAGTTTTAATTTCCTTGATTGAGAATCTTACGTGTGTATCACCTTCACATGGGGCTTGAATGCCTCGCACAGATGAGCATGCGGTAAGCGGAGCAGTCTTAAAGTTATGCATGAACATAATTAACTATATCCCTATTATTTGAAAACCCCTCCACATTCACTGGCAGACTCAGCCGAGGATTCAAAGCCTTAGTATGTTTCCAAAATGTACTAAATTTTTTGTCTTCATGAAGTATGGCAATATTATCCATTTTAATTTGACTTTTATTATTTTGGCACCATTTAAATTTACTTTTAAACCTTTGTCTCGATTCTTTCATTTCATTATAAACCTCCCCTGACACAGGAGACCCACTTTTGAAAACGCAGACGAGCTCTCTGATGAGCCTCTTTTACATGCTTGTTCCACCCAGTTACTACACGTTTATTTTTCTTAAAAAAATAAGTATTACTTAAAAAGGCAGCCTCTTGTAGCACTATTATTCTGTTTATACATATTATTAATTAATAATTTATGTTGTTCATTCTTACATATTTTGTCACTACATTCAATAAACTCACTAGGAAAATTGAAATCACGAAGTGCCTCATGACAAAGTTCAGAGTAGTGCTGCATTTGCTCAGAAGTTCTAGTTCCCCATACAACTTTATTTGGCATTATATTTGTTTTTACATACTTAGGTACCAACACATTAATACAACTACTGAACGGTGCGGGAAGGAGTAGAATAAACTTACGACCAAAGTGCTGGCAATGAACTTTTGTCATACTAACTTTTGGCTTATTGGTTGTTAGTAAGGAGTTTAAGGGTGTAAGCACATTCGGGTACATTTAAGAATCGTAACAAATCGTCAGGTGCTCTGATATTGGTGGGGTCATAGGACACAGACTGACAAAGTCACTAAAAAAATGTTGTTTTGATGTTTTTTTTTTAAACGGAAAATGTGAGTACATTTCGATCTAGTCCCAATAATACCATTGAACAAAATAATCGTCAACTGTGTTAACGAGCGATGTTCAACATCAGTTAAGTTCATAAAATTCAAGTAAAAATATGTAGCGCCTAATGAATTTTTAATAGCCATGTAAGATTATAATCATTACTATCTATTATAATTATTTAATCAGGCGTTTTTTTTTATTCAATTTTTAAATAAGTTTTCTGGACTTGAGCGGCACTGAATCCTCACTTTCTGCGTATGCTGACGATTATTCCATTTATCAACATGATGTTCTACAATTTAATACACGTTCAGGGGTTTTTCAGAGTTTATTTTTAATTTAAGACTTCATCAGCCTGTATCTCTTGACTCCACCGCTAGTGCGGTGACTGACGCTTACTTTACTGATTTCGAGACATTAGACAACTGTATTCATACGGGATACTATTCCTTAAAATAATCAAGCGACAGCCGCCGTACTAAAAAGCGTATACGAGTAGATCCGTTTGTATTTTTACCAATTTAAGCAAAATAAAGATTTATCAAGAATTTTGCCCAAAAAATTGTGGATCTAATTAAAAATGATCTTCCGTCCGAATCTCGTGGTGAAACTATAAATCCACGAGTCCAGGTGATATGTGCATTAAGATGCTGGGCTCGACGTGAGGTAAATATTTGCAACTTACTTACTTTAAATAATAACTAAAACGTTTTTACTACTTGTCTGGTTAGTTTCATACTTCAATACAATACCTACAAAAACTTTTTCAAACTATATGTCTATAATTATTTTCTGTATCTTATAGATTCAAGGTAATAGTGGAGATTACTTAACATGGGATTCTCCGTGTAGTGACGGAGTAAGAATACAATATGTCACCACCCCATCTCATCCTATGGGTGTCGTAAAAAAGGACTAAGTGACTATCCGTGAATTTTATCTTTAAAAAATAAAAAGAAGGAAAACTTGAAATTAAACCCTATACCTACCAATCCGTTTGGCCAGCGTGGTATTAGTAGGCCAAGTATCCCTCCGTCACAGGAGGAGGTCCGTTCCTGCAGTGGGACAATAATGGGCTGGATGATGATGATTAAATATTTGTAGTAACCCTACTCCGGCCAGCTCAGATCTCGGTGTGAAGCGGCCGCAGTTCAACGCGTCCCCCAAGAAGTACGTGGACATCGGTACACCCGACCTCACCGTACGATCTATCAACAATGAAACATACCTACTATACGTTCTGGCTACAACTGCTCGGTGGTGTATATTGGTGTACTATCATCATCATCATCATCTCAGCCAATTAACGTCCACTGCTGGACATAGGCCTCCTTCATATATTGCCACCTTGTGCGGCCCTGCGCCTCCTTCATCCATCGGCTTCCCGCCGTCCTTACGAGGTCGTCGGTCCACCGTGTGAGGGGTCTCCCCACCCTGCGTTGGTGTACTATATTAAAATTAAATTTATTAGTAGAAGAAATCGTAGCGACTGACACGAGCTGTCCGTAGAAGATCTTAATAAATAAAAGAACTAAAAAAATCGTATAATTTTTTTTGTCAACAGCTGCCTTTTCTTTTTTAATTTTAAAAACATCTCCCAACAAAAATCCTGAAAATCATCATGTGTGTGGACCATAAAATTCTTGAAAATAAGTTAAGTGATAGTGGGATAAGAGAAAGTGCCTTTAATTAAATACTTTTATATTCAACTGATAGACAACAAGCAACAGTTTTCGCCAAGTATTCAAAATTAAGAAAAAAATGATGGCGTTCCTCAAAGAAACATTTTAGGCCCCTTGCACTTTCTTATATATGTCGGCGTTAGCTTAATGATGGCACGTTCTACGATAGATCGGTCAACTTGAAGTAAGTAACACTTTAACTACACTGAACACTACACCATATTCGAAATAACACTACTCAAACAAAACGAGTAACGGTTCCTTTATGAAGCACCGATCACGACCGATGTCAAACTGTAACTGAGTGGCGTCTCCCTCCGGCGCGCCCCACCTAGGCTCCGTTGTTTGTAGCACGAAGCTAGCTATACACGTCATTGCGACAGTGTCGCCTCTACCGGCATTCGTGATGCGCTTTATTTATGAATCAAATTAAGTACTGTTTCCGACATAATATATTACACAGACATAAAAATGTCGGAAACAGTCACGACACGAATGACAGTCACGATAACGAAATAAAAGTGACGCTTTTGACGGCTTCTGTCGTTTAATGAAGTTTTTGATAGTGTTGATACAGAACAAATTAAAGGCAAATATAGTCAATCTTCTTAGAAGAATTTCTAATATCCCGGTTACAAAGTGAAATTCCGCACATGGCTTAAATTCCTTTTAATACTTAAATTATCTCAGCTTTACATTATTTGTGACTTGTAGATAAACTGATCATAAAAGTCAAGCATGGTCGCCGTAGGACATATGAAAATTAGGGGGTGCAGAACTATGTTTTGTTAAATATTTTAATTCAGGATTAGATATATCGACACCAGAAGTATCAATTAACGTAAGGGACAAAACACGACTTTTCAGGAGAGCCAAAAAACCATTCCGATTTTACAAATTCTTCTGTAACTTTTTATTAGTTGCCCTAATCTTAAAAATGTCTAGGACAAAGTTTCTTATAATTTTCTCTTCTTTATAACTATAAATAAAATATTTACGTAAACTTACTCGTTTAGAAAATAGCATGTCCCTTACATTAAAAAAAGTTGGTTAGTTCCTGCTAGTTGTCCTTTAAGGCACTCAAGCTTTCAATGTAAACTATCCCATATTAAAGTAAGCACCAAGTTTAATAGGAAACTATAACACAAATCTACTGTAAAGGACATAAACTACTATGAACTGGATGAAATATGATGTATGATAAACTATTAAGAGCCATTATCATGTAATTTTGGACCTGATATCTTTATTATTAAGTCTATTAGTAAAAATATACTTAAACTTACAACATCTTTAGATTCATTTTTGAAATTTTGGAGAAAATTCGGACTGGTCGAACAGTAAATACGACTGTGGTAAATGCAGTTAGGCAGTTCCTAGAGATAGGATATTATGAACGGAGACCAGGTCACAGTCGTAAGCTGTGTAATTTTACTTGGCATAACCGTTTTATCGTCAGAAATGTCCTCAGGGACAGGTTCATTACAGCAATTCAAGCACGTAACCAACTTCTAGAAGTTAAAAATGTGTGTGGGGGTATACGTACGGTCAGAAGAAGGTTAAGCTTTTAAAACTGCTAGAGGACCACAGTTTCTTATTTCTCTCGTGGGTACAGGCAATGGACAATATATATAAGGCCTTTTCGTCTATTGCACACGATTTATGAGGTGGTGTCTGTGATACATCGCTTTTGATGACTGTACAGACCGATACCACAGGCTTGACAAAAGAAGTAACTGGACATTAGTGTCGAACCATGTTCATGACGTTTCTGTCTCTTGTCAGCAAGCACTCCGATCCAGGCTTCATTACAAAATTTGCGACCCTCTCCGACACGTTTGCGCCACTCGGGACGTTTTTCCGCGAGCTTCACCCAGTCACGGTGGTCGATTTTAAATGCTGCCATGTCTAGCTTGGTGCAGTCTTTGAAACGAAGCAGCGGCCTCCCAACATCTCTTCTTTCCATTCCATCAGGTTCCATCCTATGCACGCACATTCCCTAGCCAACGCAGACGTCTCTATTTAAGAAGCACTGTCAGACTAGGCAGCTGTGCGATTTCTAGAACCTTCTCGTTTGTCATCTTGTCCTGCCATGCTAAGCCCAAGATCTTTCGTAAGCATGTAACATAAGTTAAGACGACGGCAACGTTCTTGTTTTGCATACGACTTCCAGGTTTCAGCTCCGTACAAGAGTATGCTTAAGATGGAAGCCTGAAAGACAACCATCTTGGTCTTAGTAGTAAGGTGCTCATTGTACCATACCCTTGTACCTCGTTTCCCGAACATGGTTGCCGCCTTACCAATACGGATATCGATCCGTCGAGAGCATTCGAAAAATGTGGTGTTTACAGACAAATATCGGATATCATTAAGTTATCGTCAAGGTCGTCAGAGTTCTTACAGGCACAAAAATAAAAGGTTTGCCCCATGTGCCCCTTGAAACTGTGGTGTGCCAAGGTGGTTCAATAATGTTTTGGGTGGCATGATTTACGGGGCTCGTACTTAGACTTGGTTATTTTTTAAAGTGGTGGTGTAAACGCAGAAAAATATGTTGCCAATTGCACCATTTATTGGGGAATAATTTCTGTTAATCCATGATAGTGCCCGGCCACACATCCCTAAAAATCACAACTGAATACATGAATAAGGGTGTGATTCGAAAATTACTATGGCCTCCTTGAAGTTTAGACTTAAATCTTATGGAACATGTCTAGGACAATTAACTAAATGTTACAGTTTTAATGGCTGTTTCTCATTTTGTTGATTTTTAAGAAATTTCGTTCATTAAATGTTTTTACTTTTTTTTAATTCATACTTGTAATTAAGTAAAATATTTAATAATACGAAAAATACTGAGTAATGTACATTTTTTCGAAATTTTAGACATAATCAAAGGTGGGCCCCTAAATGTATATTAAGGTAAGCGACAAATTATAGTAAAGTTATGTATTGTGTTTTAACGTAAAGGTCATATTGTGAGAATTGTACAAAACTTTTGTTTAAGGTAAGGGACTGAATTGCATTTCAGAACTATTTACATTATTTTTCTAACACGTAAAAATATTTACGTCCGTTAAATTATTTTTTTGGTATAAAAATCAGTCTAGACCTTCGAAAATGTGTACTGTAAGGGACATTTTTTTAACGATAGAGAAATTTCAAGTATGCCAAACGATAGAGCGTGAAATTCCGAATCCAACGGTATATATAACTCATTTTGGCCAAAATGTCCCTTACGTTAATTGATACTTCTGGTGTCGATATTATGTAATACTGATGCCTGTATTTAAAAGAGTTATAAACATTAAATTAAAAAACGTTAATTTTATTTAATAAAAGTATTTCACTTGTATACAAAACTAGTTTGAATTGGTAGGACAAGGTGAAAATATGAAGGGACATATTTTTGCGAAATGGCCCATATAAATGATTTTCCAAAAGCCGTTACATCACTTAAGATCCTGTTTGCAGACGAAAGTACTGTGATGTCTTCGCCGGCAAGTTATGGAAATTTAAAATTAACTATAACTGAAACTTTGAATGACATTTTTAGTTGTATAACAACCAATAGTTTAGTAATTAATTTAGAAAAAACTAACCTTATGCTATTTAGAAACAGAACTCGACCTGAAATAGATTTAGAAATAGTATTTGCCAGTACTAAGATAGCAGAAGTCGAAACTGCAATCTTGTAGAGAAATTGTGTTCCAAACTTGCGTACACAGTGTTATGTATCATGATTAGGTGGATTATTCGCCGTTTGCCGACTTTCGCTCATTGTTATTCCATGGACATCATCACAGACATCCTTGTCTTTTGTAACCAAAGTCCTATTCTTTAAAAAAATGGCTTCATCAATAACTGATGATTCTGCCAACGTCCAGTCGCTTACAACCTCTCCATGTACCTATTTCTTATTTTCTTTCAGCTGTCATGTCACCGAACTGTCAAAATTTGTTTATGTAATTTTTGAAAGAAATAAAAATTCAAAGTTATTTATTAAATACGGCTAAAAATAAATTATATAATAAGTATTTAATTCGGACCGGCCTCCAAAATGGGCACCGTACATGCTAAGGTAACATTTTATACATTAGTTTTGGTTTTAGAGGTTATATTATTATTCATTTTCTGTAAAGTTTTTACGAACTTCTGTACTATTTCACTGATGTATAAGATTTATATAAGGGAAACATGTTTTAGTTTATCAATTAGCATTATTGGTAAAGTTAGTACGGTTTCAAAGTAAAGCTATTTCATATATTATTCAATAAGTAATCATAATGGTATGTGTAAAAGGGCCTTGTGACTTTGGCACACAATAATGTTATAAAATATGTGAGTAACTGTGCTCTATACATTACTTATAACATAACACAAGCAGGTTAAGCCTAGATTACTTTGGGAACAGATGGTGCTGTGTAGAGATGTCCGTGAATATTTATTTATTGTTACACAAACATGTTATGTACTATACTATTACTTCCAAAGGATGCTTTTTTACTATGATATGGTGAGGAGACCAACAAATCAGTTTCCTGGTGGAACTGTTCACATTCATCTACACCAGTAGTAACAGAACTATGTGTTCTACAAATATAAAGGCGACAGAGACACTGAGACATACACAAACAGACCAAAACTATCACAGTCCCATAGTAACCCATTGTGATGGTAACTGTGTAAACATACTTACTTACTCCATTGGCTCAACAACCCAAAATGTGTCCTGGCCTCAGACACGAGAGAACACCACTCTGCTCGATCCTTGGTCACCTCTTGCCAGTCGCTGACTTGAAGTTCCCTCAGATACAGATAACTTCACAGATAAACCTACTTTCAGATCCATAAGAAGATAAGTTGGTTCCTGATTAAACAGACTCATCTAACAGTAGTGTAAATATTACTTTGCTTAGGTACACACAGCAAATCAAGCTAGACACTCATGTACCTTAATAACTTGAAATAAGACACAATTTGAAATGAAAATGTTTAACTTGATGTGTTGCTGTGTGTACAGTATCTTATTTAATTATGGAGCAAGTACACTAAACACCATATATCCTGGGTGTCTAGTTGTATCGAGCAAACATCAATTAAGTTAGTTATGTGTATGAATTTTAAGATGCAATTCACTTTAACACTCCATATTACAAGTATAGTATAGTACAAGCTTTGCTTAGTTTGGGACTAGATGGCGTTGTGTGAATGTGTGAGGAATATATTTAAGTGAATAAATAATATTATTTGATGTCTCTTTGCTGTCTATATAAGAATATACTTATGTATTTTTGTTTTTGAATTAATAAGCCTAGTAATGAAAGACCAATTACAATTTTCATAAACATAGTTATTTATTGGCATGCATTGATGTAGATTATAAATTTCTCATCTTATTCATATTGCAATCTATAGATGTATTGCATCTTATAGATGTTTATTGTATGTGTAACTCAGGAGTGAATCACAAAAAAGATGTATATCCTTACTAAGGATTTATTAACTCAACAAATAGGTAACTACATAGGTACTTTAACATTTTAAATTAATATACTAATATTGCATTGTGCCAGATAGATAATTAAAAGTAAAACGTTGAAATATTAGTCATGTTCAAGTTTTTTGTTTTGCTTCTTGTATAATAGTGAAATAAACAGACGTATTTCATTATTTTGTTCTTAAATTTTGGAATTTATGCATTGATTTATAAAAAACCCAAGATGCACATTTTCAAACAAAACTAACAGCCAAAAGTGTCACCAAATTAAACATACGCAATAAATACGTATAGTAATATCGTAAACATATTTTTTTTTCAAATTCAATCTTACACGCATGACATAAAGTTGTATTTAAAAAGTAATGCACATTGTATTGTATTTCTTTATTAATGGCCTCATGAACATAGTTACATATATTGCCAGTGTCAAGTGAGAGATATTACATTCAGTATAAGTAAAAGTAAGTATGTATAAAAGTAACATATAAAAAACAACATTAAAAAGTCGATGCTTCACTTTTCATTGTCTTTCTTGAGAACTTCACGGGAACGCGTACAACGGAGACAGGAACATCCGGACCACAATGCCACCAGCTATTCACCAATCACTTGCATATTTATTCATATTAATTTACTGACGACGAACTTGGAAAACAAAACTGCATCTCTTCTGCATCACAAAATCTTCGAAAAATCAATTTGTAAAAAATATATAAATGACAGCTCAACCTCTCGTCATGGCGTCCAGTCAAGTAATGCACATAAAGCAATAAAATTTAATGATTGACGTTTGCCGGTAGAACAACGCGATACTAATTTAAAAAAAGTGCACAATGCGCCTATTTGTTGCGGACGTTTTTGGGAAGTGGAGTGTGTATCTTTGGTTTTTTGTAAATCAATGGATTTACGTTAAAATATTGTTAAATTACAATATTAAGTGGATTACAGACTTCAATGTAAACAAATAAGTCAAAACATTGCTTATCTACATCATGTTAATTAATAGATTTTAACATTCATAATGCATCATGACGACCTCTGTGGCGTAGTGGTTATATAACATGGCTGCTACACAGAGGTCTCGGGTTCGATTCCCGCTCAATGCAAATCTTTGTGTGCATGAACATGATTGTTTGCATTGGTCTGAGTGTTTCTATGTATAATATGTATGTATTTACAACAAAAAAAAACAGTATTTAAGTATGTTTATCCGTTGTCTAGTGTGCATAGTACGTCGTTGTGTGAATGTGTGTGTATTATAAGATGTATTGTTGTTACAGTCGGAGCAGGGTGAGAGCGTGGGCGGGCTGGCGGGGGGGAGCGGACTGTTCGACTACGATGAGCATCTAGAGCTGGACGACGAGCACATACCCAAGCCCACCATCAAACTTAACGGAGTACGGGTATGTACTCGTTATATTATACACTAGCTGACCCTAGCGCCAAAGCAGTGACCTAACTACGTTTAGATTACCCCCTACAACGTCACAAACACACAATCACACAAACTTTACCTCTTTATAATATGTACTAGCTGACCCGTGCCCACTTCGTTAGGAAGCAAAAAAACGTGTCCCATTTTTCAAACATATTTCATTACTGCTCCAATCCTATTAGTTATAGCGTGATACTTTATAGCATATGACACTTTTTCATCGTCAAATTTCACAGATAAAAATTAATTTCCCCATTTGACATTTGTAGATTCTAGAAATTGTCCTTGATTCCTATACATTTCTCAAAGTGTGTGACCGGGTAGTAGTAACTTTATAATCAAGTCGTAATAAATGAACAATATATACTTCTTTACTTAGTTACTCCGTGTGGTGACGGTGTAAGAATACACTATGTCACCACCCCATCTCCTCCTATGGTTGTCGTAAAACTGACTATGGGACTATTCGTGAATATTACCTTAACATAGAAAGAAGGAAAACTTGAAATTAAACCCTATACCAATCCGTCTGACCAGCGTGGTATTAGTAGGCCACACGAGAGGAGGCTAGTCCCTGCAGTGCTGTTATGATGAGGTACTTATTAGTAAAATGTAGCGTAGTTTTGTTCGTGTGTAATAGTGTATGTACAAGTAGTTGTTGTGTGATGGCAGGCGCGCGTGGACCGCGTGCACGTGGACGGCCTGTCGCGCACCAAGGACGACATCGTGAGGTCCACCGTCGACGAACTGTTCCACGCCACGGACTTCGAAGATGTCATACTTAGAGCTCACAAGGTATGTGCACACATACCCCCTTACTCATAAACGCCTCTTAAATTTAATCACTGTTTAGCGAGATTTTTATTACGGAAACCAGCCTTATACCAAACAACGTAAGAGTTTTAAGCTAATTAATCAATTGACTAAAATTTAAGAGGCGTTTATGAGTAAGGGGGATAGAAAAAAAGAAAATATATTTAATTCGGTTCTCACACAGCGTATAGTAGATACATTATAATAACATAAACTAAAATAGCTACTACTTACTGTGTAAGACCAAAAAGGGTACCCTTCTCAGCACTGTGCTATGGTTGCCCATAGCGCTGGTATTGTGAAGGGCCCCAAGAATGGCGACACGCACACAGCTTAACAATTTTACATACAAACGACCGACGACCTCGGTGGCGCGCCGGTAGAGCCAGCGGCTGCCGCGCATGAGGTTGTGGGTTCGATCCCCACGCAGGACAATAATTTGTGAGATCCACAAATTATTGTCCTGAGTCTGGGTGTTCTTTGTGTCCGTTAATTGATGTTTGTAAAAGTCCCCGCGACACAGGGCATGATCCCTAGTGCGAGAGTTGTCTTTTAAAAAAAAAAAAACAATACATTACAGACAACAGGGAAAATAAAACACATCGTAGTTCAGCGCGTTTTACATGTTGAACGCTTTCTTCAAGTTTGTCTTGCTCGCCAGGGTAAACTGGCACATCATAACAGCCCATTAATCTTCCACTGCAGGGACGGGCCTCTTCTCGTGACGGATGGGTACTTGGTCTACCACGCTGGCCAGACGGATTGGTATAGGGTTTAATTTCAAGTTTACCTTCTTTTTATTTCGTAAAGATAATATTCACGGATAGTACCTTAGTCGGTTTCTACGACCCCCATGGGATGAGATGGGGTGGTGACATATTGTATTGTTACTCCGTCACCACACGGAGACAGTTAATTGCTCCTAGTGTTGGCTTGGTCCCCTACAATTGTGAAGCAGGCCGCGTGCTCACTGATTGACTGACTCACGGATCAGGCATACTTTGTAGTCTATCTAATGCAGCAAGCATTTACTTAGCTCTACCACCTCAACGTTGCGAGTAGTACTTATTAACACTTTCACTGTCCGTGCATTACATGTAATGCACTGATGAGTTAGCTCCGTACGTCCGTGCATGACATACAATACACCGGTTATTCCGATCTTATGCTAGGAAAAATAAATTAAAAGGGTAAATTCTCAGACATACGTTTCCCAGCTTTCACCCTAGGGTGAATTTTTAGGGATTCAGATCGAAGTAAACCCAAAACACTATTAACCACCAAGAATAGTGTTAATGCGGATAATTTCGGACGTACGGAGCTAACTTATCATTACATGTAATGCACGGACAGTGAAAGTGTTAAAATAGATATTGGTGTGCTAATATGTAAGTGTGTGTTGTATATAGGTTCGGCGCGCCCTGGACGCCATGGGATGTTTCCGTGACATCGGCGTGCTTATCGACGTGTCGAGCGGACCCGACGCCACGCCAGAGGGACTGGAGGTAACACTAACAAATATAAGCATCTGTTATGTTACTCTACATTTACCGCTTACATACGTTGGTATTGGTAAAGTGATTACTGGTGAATGAGGAAAGGCTATTGTGTTTTCTTTCCTAGCTATTGTAAAAGTTATCTCAATACTTAATATCTTAAATAATAATATTAGATCATTATGGACCATGTTATCCGTGTGGTGACGGAGTAAGAATACAATATGTCACCACCCCATCTCATCCCATGGGTGTCGTAAAAACCAACTAAGGGAATAACCGTAACTACTATCTTTACGAAATAAAAAGAAGGAAAACTTGAAATTAAACCCTATACCAATCCGTCTGGCCAGCGTGGTTATTACGGGAGGAGGCCCGTCCCTGCAGTGGGACATTAATGGGCTGTTATGATGGACCATGTCGGGCACAAGAGGGGGAGAGATCTAATCTCGTATAACATTTACAAATGGCCGATGCCGAATACTGCTGGAAATATGTGAAAGGATTGGTATCTATGCACCTACTACAAACAGAATTTCGACAATGTGTAATACTTTCGAATTAACGTTGTGACGTAGTGGGTAGTTTAGGGAGATAAATGCAAACAACTCAGTACGACAATGTAGTATTATTCAGTTAAAAGTTTAGTACATACAATGTTATTAGTTTGTCACTATATATTTAGAAATCACTACGTTAACACAAATATAGTTTAAGCAAGCCGGTCTAATCAGAAGGATTTTGAGAGGATTCGATTACAAAGCACGAGGTTCGAAGGCTGCCCTATAGAAAGGCAAACACTTAGCTTCAGTCAGCAAGCCGGAACAAAAGGGAAGCGGCCGCGCCCCGCGTCTTCTTATATAATGGCCGCTGTGTAGGCCCCTCCACGACGCGCTCGCGCCATTGACGTGTAGCGAAGTGGAGCGCGCGAAGATGGACGCGTGAGGCACGTCACATACCCCCCCCGCTAGACCAGAATTTTTCCTAGGGAAAATTCGGCTGCTAGCAGGGGGCGACAGGCTGTTCAGGCACCAACACCCTGCAGGAGCGGTAGATGAGATCAGCTCCGCGGGAGGTACCTGAAACAGCCAAAAGAAAAGGCATTACAAACTATTTTTAAAAAAAAATTAGGGTTAGTAGTTAGTATTATCTCGTGACGAGCCAGCGCTGTACGGATATTGTAATAAAAAAAAAATGATAAATGATAGTTTTCAAGTATACTATGAAGATCAGATTCATTGAAATACGGAACCCATATTGCAAACAAAAGAACAGCTGTAGGCTGTCGCCGTGTTATAGAAAAAAAAATATAGTCAATTAAATCACAAAGAACAGGTTAACAACCTTCGAACAAAAGATCGTTCGAGCGAGGCCGCATTCCAATGGTTCAACTTATACCTAATATTTTAATTAAAATGTTTATTTTAGAACGTAAACAACCTTAATATAATTCAATAAAACATATCAACTTAGTGAGCAGTTTCGCCGTCAATTACTTAATGAAATAAAGAGTTTCAGGCATCGAACCTGTGATCAAGTTCGAAAAACCTCTCTTTTTACCACTGTACCATGGGGTAAAAAAAAATATTTTCTTTTAATCAGCTCGATGAACACCGAGTAACAAAAACAACAAGTTAAAATACAACACGCCACAGCGCAGTCTCGGGCTCGAATCCGAAACCTTGCGTAATTTGTAGATAAAAATACAAAGTCTCGGGTTCGAATCCGAAACCCTTGTAATTTGTAGATAAAAATACAAATCGATAATATTATTACACCGAGGTGTGAAGGATAAAAGTCGATAAGCGACATGCACGAGAGTGCGAGTAATACGACGATGCCTAAACAAAATAATAACAACTATATGTAGGTAAAATCTATTTATGTTTATTTCAGATATCATTCTTTATAATTTATATTTTTAATATCTTTGATATGCCATTCACCCAGCGGTTTACCTGACATATCGGATAGTTTATAGACCAAAGGCGACTTATTAGATGTGATTTTACACTTTATAAACTTAGGGGCCAACTTCTTACAAAAATATTTATCCTTATCGCTAAGATAAAAAGTACGTCTCCATACAACATCGCCCACCTGGAATTCCACCGGCTTACGACGGAGATTATAAGATTGACAATTACGCTGGTGAGCCGACAGCAAGGCTGCCTGTACCTTCTCAAAGATTGAAGATAAGTAGCCGAGTGATTCAGCGTAGGAGTCTCGCGGCTCATGGACCATATTGGGGTCAGAGTCAATATGGCGTGAGCCGCAATTTACAAGCTCCCGACCGTAAACAAGAAACGACGGCGAGAAACCTGTCACTTCGTTCACCGCAGAATTAATTGCAAATTGAATCTTTGGTATAAGTGTGTCCCAGACACGGTGATCATTATCTATGAAGGTTGAAACGGCCGTGATTATAGTTTTATTATAACGTTCCACAGAATTTACATGAGGAGTATATAAAGGCGTGTAGTGCAAGTTTGGAATTTTATATTTAGTTAATAAGTTTTTAAAAGTTGAACTAATGAATTGCTTGCCGTTATCGAGTATGACCGTAGAAGGAATACCATGAACTAAGAAAACGTTTTCCTCCAGTATTCTGGTAATAACCTCGGCTGTTGCACGTTTAATGGGAAAAAGTAAACAATATTTCGAGAAACAACAAGAAACGACAAAAATGAAGGTATTTTGCTTCCTCGTTGGAGGCAATGGACCGACTAAATCGATGCTAATTACCTGGAAGGGTTTGGAAACCGACTTAGGACCGCCCATGTGACCCAAGGTTAAATGTGTCTGGTGTTTATGGGCAATGCAAGCTTCGCAAGAATTTACCGCCTTGACCACGTCACTATACATACCTGGCCAATAATAATTAAGATCTAGACGTTTATAAGTTTTAAAAATGCCAAGATGACCAGCCGTGGGCAACGAATGATTCTGAGATATAACCAACGCTCTCTCCTCGGACGGTACAATCTCCTTCCATTGAAATTCTCTAGTGAGAGGATTGAGACTTCTCTTAAAACGATAAAGTTTGTTATCAATTACCTGATAATCAACAAAGGAAGTAGGAGTTTTTAAACAACCGTTATATATTTTTAAATACCACGGATCGTTAGTAGAAACGTTATTAGATTTATTTTGCGTTTCTATACACATAATATTTTTAGAACGAGACAACAAATCCGGCACAACATTGTCAGAACCACGACGGTGCCTTATTTCGAAATTATAAGCAGAAAGACGAACACCCCACCTAGCCAACCGGCCGGTTGGGTTATTAAGCTTTAGGAACCATTGGAGCGCTGCGTGGTCACTATATACTATGAGGGGTTTACCGTTATCTACATAGCAACGCCAATGCTCAATGGCTGAAAGCACTGCGAGCGCCTCGCGCTCGGTAGCACTATAATTTCTCTCTTGGTCCGATAGCGACTTGCTATAGTAAGCAATGACCCTTTCCTCCCCATTCAAGATCTGGCAAAGTACCGCGCCTATGCCATAGTCACTGGCATCGGCGTGTATCTCAAATGGTTGAGTATAATCTGGACAAGATAAGACAGAAGGGGAAATCAAATGATTTTTTAAATTAACGAAGGCCTGATCGGCCTCTGGTGACCAAGAAAAAGGGGGAGACTTCTTTCCACTAGAAGTTAATTTATTAAGAGGAGTAGCCAAGGTACTAAAGTTAGGAATGAACCTCCTATACCACGACGCCGCTCCCAAGAAACGACGCACCTCCTTTCTATTAGCGGGCACAGGATAATTTGCAATAGAATCAACCTTATCGGGATCGGGATGAAGGCCCTTAGAATCGACAACATAACCTAAATATTTAATTTTTTCTCTAAAAAATTTACATTTTTCAAAATTTATTGTTAAATTAGCGTCCTTTAATTTTTTTAATATTAAGGACAATAATTTAATATGCATTTTATAATTTTGCGTAATGCAGACGATGTCGTCTACAAAACAGAATACCCTATTTTCGAACTCAGGACCGCAGAATAGGCTGTCCGCTAAGCGCTGCTGAGTAGCGGGTGCATTGGTAAGACCAAAAGGCATACATTTAAATTGATACGTTCCGCGAGAGGGAATATAAAAGGCCGTCTTACAACGATCCTCCTCTTTTATTAAAGTTTGCCAAAAACACTTAGAAATATCGATGCTAGATAAGTATTTCGCGTCTGACAAATTATCCAATATTTCGGCTATATAGGGCAAGCTATAGGCATCCTTTTTTGTGACAGAATTCAATTTACGACTATCAAGACAAAAGCGCATGTCACCCGTTTTTTTTTTAATCAATATTACAGGGTTCGACCAAGGGCTTTCGGACTTCTCAATCACATCGTCCTTAAGCATTCCGTCGACCTGCTGTATTAAAATACGCTGCTTTTCGGGAGACATGCGATAGTAACGCTGGCGAATAGGGGGACTGTCCCCAGTATCAATCGAATGAGTAATAAGGGAAGTGCGACCCAGACCTCGTCTTTCATAAGAAATATCCTTAAACTGGGAGATTATTTTATTAGCGTTCTCTCTTTGGTCACTTGAAAGATTATCAAGGGAAATTAACTGAGTCGTGTCATCGGAATGTAGTTCCGTGACGTCCACAATTTTTCTATCAACCAACACAGATTCTAATTCGACAGGAAACAAATCAAAACTCCTCCAAAAGTCTATACCAAGTATCAAGGAAATCTTTATGCCTGGCACTATGTGAGTGACAATATAATTAATTTTATTACCAAATTTAAAAGGAAGTACCACACTGCCAAGAGAAGAATATCTATCACCCCCAGCGGTGGTAAATTCTAATGATTTTGTTGAATCAATATTTAACTTGTTTAAAAAATAATTATGACAGTTGTTACCAAGAATTGTAAAACACGAACCAGTATCAAGAAGACCCACTGTACTTCTACCGTTCACTGTCACAGAAATATATGGCGTTAATAGTTTGTTTTGAATTATCGATTGAGGAAAGTTTGTTACTGTTGCAGAAGTATAATGAATTGGAATGCAACAAGTCTTGCCATTTATTATTATTATACAATTTACTCTTTATTTTATTATTAAAGATTTTATTTTTCTTTCCCCAACCGTTACTAATTAGTTTTTTGAATTATTAATAATTGGACCGTTGCACTTCGGACAGTCCATTGCGCGGTAGCCCTTTAGGCCACATTTAAAACAAATCAAGTAACGCGGCTGCCGGCAAGTTTTCAAGGAATGCGAATCAGAACGACACCGAGGACAATGCTGCCTGGAAGTATTAGATACCGCACTAACTTGGGGTTCCGCAGATAAGTCAAAAGAAGTTGAAGGCTCATTTTTAAAATTTTTATGAAAGTTTTTAAACCTATTAGGTTGGTAAGAACCAGTATACTTTTTATTACTATTCTCTTTATTTACATTTTTCACATTAATTTACATTTTTAAATATAGATATAAAAATAAACACATTTAAAAATATAAAAAAAAGGTAGACCCACCAGCATCGGGTACAGGGGTCGGTTTATTACTATTATTATTATTATAAGCGAATTCAGGAGCTAAAGTGTTAGAAGTAACCGTAGGAGGCTCAGAGAAATCCCTACTACGACTATTATATTTTTCAAAATTACGACAGACACTAACCAACGAAGGAATATCAGTAATAGTTGTAGTCAAGAGACAGTTGGTATAACAAGGCCTAATATTGTTTAATAAAATTTCCAGTTTCTCACCATCTGGAACTGGATTGTCAAGGCGAGAAAACAACCCCTGCATTTTCGCTACATACAGGGTTATGTTCTCACCTTGACCTTGAGAGCGCAGTCTTATTTCAGACATTAATTTGAAATCATAGTTATGTGGGCTAAAATCCTGCTTCAATGACCCACACAACTCACTCCATGAATTTACATTGTTCCTAACGGAACGATACCAATGAAGGGCATCGTCCGAAAATATCTCATACGCGAAGGATAAGATCTTCGAGTCAGGAATGCCCCTAGACGAAATAAATTCATTCATTCTCTCTATGAAACCGCGCACACACGTTTTACCCGAGTACTTAAACTTGCCTAACTCCGAAAAAAGTTTACGGTCATAATTTAATGACTCGGAGGTAGGTGCAACACCGCCTGGTTGCTGTACTGCTGTCTTTGCGACGCTCGTGCCACTAATAGAGGAAGGTGACAAGGCTTTAAATAAGTTAAAGATGGAGTTGAACTCCTGCCAAATGGATTCATAACTTTCCCTGTCACTAAATTCAACACGCTGTAACCTATGATACACGTGGTGCAAGATGGATTCCGTCCTAGCGAACATCCTACTATTAAAGTCTACTTGCAATAGTTTTAAATTATTATTAGCTCGCGACAAGGACAATTCACTTTGCGATATATCCGCGGCGGGCTCGTAACACGACTCTGAAATGTCCTCCGACGGATAAAGAGGAAATAATTTTACTAATTGCTTCCGCAACTCGTCTACCGTATCTGACTTATCGCCCTTTCGTACAAGGACCTCATATTGTAGTTCAGTCTTGTTTAAATGGTGGTAGTTAATCGCGTACGACATTTTATTTAAGAAAAGAAAAAATAATACACGGCAAAACTGCAGAAGCAATCAATGTAAACAACGAACAATAGAATTAAATGTGAATTATGTGTTCCGTTCAGTAGGTATCGTCTACGAAGTCAATTAAATATCTTGTTATGATATTTTTTAAAAGGACAACGCGGTCACGCCACGTGCGCTGACCGGTTGTTTATTTAACGTACAAGGTAGTTAAATTAAATAAAAAAAGTAGATAATTCGCTTGCAGAAACGAAAGGAAAGTTTAAACTCTTTTTAACACAAAAGAAAGAACAAGAACAGTACCAACCTTGAACGGAACACTTTTTTTTTCACGACACACAGAAAAGAAAAAAAAAATGGGCGTGCTCACCAAACCTCGTGCTTTTGCCTTAATACGTTGGACGCCACAGTGACGTAGTGGGTAGTTTAGGGAGATAAATGCAAACAACTCAGTACGACAATGTAGTATTATTCAGTTAAAAGTTTAGTACATACAATGTTATTAGTTTGTCACTATATATTTAGAAATCACTACGTTAACACAAATATAGTTTAAGCAAGCCGGTCTAATCAGAAGGATTTTGAGAGGATTCGATTACAAAGCACGAGGTTCGAAGGCTGCCCTATAGAAAGGCAAACACTTAGCTTCAGTCAGCAAGCCGGAACAAAAGGGAAGCGGCCGCGCCCCGCGTCTTCTTATATAATGGCCGCTGTGTAGGCCCCTCCACGACGCGCTCGCGCCATTGACGTGTAGCGAAGTGGAGCGCGCGAAGATGGACGCGTGAGGCACGTCACAACGTGCATCGCGATAAAAAATATATGTAATTATTATGTATATTGACGAGGTTTACTTTTGCAATTTAGTGAGTTGCGTTGCAGTACTTTGAGTCTACGTAACGTATTAAATAATATAAAAAACGTATTTTAATCAATAAACACGTATCCATAATTGTACTTCGCAGGTAACATTCCAAGTGCGCGAGCTATCCCGCGTGGTCGGCGGAGTCAACACTACGGTCAGTGAGAACGAGGGCAATCTTGTGCTAGGTACGTCACTGCATACTAACTTATATTGAGTTTATTGTGATGGACCTGTAGAGGTCGCGGTGACGCAACAGCACCACGCCTCCAACGAAAAGGGAGGATCTTCCGACCAGGCGAGGGTGATCGTGCCTGGCGGGACTACTGCACAACGGTTTTTCGTTGGATGTTGTATATAAATGCGGAATCGCTGTGCGAATGTTGATATCGCAATTCAGGACGTAGTGGCGACATCTGTTGATTGTGGGGTACTGAGATAGCGTAGGTGTTCGCTTGAGTAACCCGCCAGGTGACGCTACAGACCCAATATGCAGCCCTGGGGTAACCCATGAGTGAATAATCGATTTAACTTGTAAATGATTCGTATTTAAGTATTTTTTGTATGTTTGTTATTTCTTACTAGTTTTATATCACGAATTATTAAATACTATTGTTTAATTAATCCAATATTATGGGATATAAGCTTTGTAAACGTTATCAAACGCTTGTGTCAAAACATGAAAAGCTCTGTGTCTGGGGACTTGTACGAAAATTACATTAACAGGCACAAAGAACATCCAGCCTCAGTTCACACACTGATAATCAACTTTTTTTTGTATATAATACGAGACAAACGAGCCAGCAGTTCACCTGGTAGTAAGTGATCACCGTCGGCCATGGACACCCGCAACACCAGAGGAATCACAGATGCGTTGCCGACCTTTTAAAAGGGAGTGCCCTTTTAAAAGGGAGTGCAGGGTTGCCTGAGCTAAATTGCACAGGAGGGGATTCTCCAACACCATGGGTGCCGGTACCCCATGGGGTAAATCCTTTTTTTGAGCCGCTGCCATAGTAAAGGGAGTGGGGATGGGCTACCGGACTCTCATCTTACGAGGGATTCGCTTTTGTACCAAGGCAGTAACGTGTCTACTATGTGTGGAAGCCACGGTGACGTAACAGCACTACGTCTCCAACGAAAAGTGAGGATCCTCCGACCAGGCGAGGGTGATCGCGCCTGGCGGGCAAACTGCCCAATGGTTGTTCGTTGGACGTTGTATATATGCAGAATCGCTGTGCGAATGTTAATATCGCGATTCAGGATGTTATGGCGACATCTGTTGATTGTGGGGGGTACTGAAGTAGTGTAGGTGTTCGCTTGAGTAAGCCGCTAGATGACGCTACATATGTGTCTACAAAGCTAGTATGAATGTGATGTGGTTGTGTATTGTGGGTACAGGTATAAAGATGCCGAACGTGCTGGGTCGCGGCGAGAAGGTGCAGGCGGAGTACAGCATGGGCTACCGGAGCACGTCCAACTTCAGCGTCACCACCACCAAGCCCTACCCGCAGAAGCCTCTCGTGCCAGTGTATGTATACACTCTCAGCATCCGTGTGGTGACGGAGTAACAATACAATATGTCACCACCCCATCTCATCCCATGGGTGGCGTAGAAACCGACTAAGGGAGTAACCGTCAATATTATCTTTACGAAATAAAAAGAAGGAAAACTTGAAATTAAACCCTATACCAATCCGTCTGGCCAGCGTGGTATTAGTAGGCCAAGTATCTCTCCGTCACGGGGGAACCCGTCCCTGCAGTGGGACATTATTGGGCTGTTATGATGATGATGATGATCATCATCCTTCTGCCATATATTCATCTCTGTTTTCCGTCATCTCAACATTCACTCTTTTCCTAGCCAATGATCCTTCACACATCCATCCATCTCTATGCAGCATCTATAAATGTATTTATTTATTGTTCTCTTTATTTACATTTTTCACAATACTAAAGACATTTAAAATTATATAAAAAAAAGGTAGACCCACCAGCATCAGCCATTGGTACAGGGACCAAGCTACTGGTGGTTAGGGCTCCAGAGACAGGAACCTCCTCACAATGCGTGCTTTATTTATTTATTATTAAGGACAACCAACAAAGCATACACTAACACAATTGCGAATAATAAACATGTGAATGAATACATAATAATATAGTGCTGCCTTACTTAAAGGCTGCCACGCCATGCAATTAACAATGTTAAGTTAACATAAAATAGAACACAAAAATACATAAATTGTCAAGAATTATCTTCATAAAAATTATATTAGAATGAATTAAATAATATAATAATAATAAGCAGCTATGAGAAGTGATTAAAAACATTAGTCTCTCATCTCTTTTGTCTCCCCACTCCCCGCAGCATTGTGTTAATGAAGTGAGTGAGTACTTTGTCAGTATAGGTAGGGATCTTGTTGAGAGAATTGTGCATAACGATCATCCATGTGCCTCTCTCACTCTCACACTCCTTTGTTATGACTTTGCCCACAGCTGAGAATGAGGTATCTCGCATCATCAATGGTTTGAGAGACAAATGTGCCGTAGGTACGGACCCTATCTCAACAAGAATCCTTCAGAACAGTAAAAGTCCTATGAAATGTTAGGACCTTTTTATAAGAACTTTAACTATATCTAAGCATTGCACGTGAACATAGGACGTTGTTATGTACAAAGTTTGTTGGTTTACATGATGATGGGACGTTTTATCGGGATAAAAATTAATCAGTTAAGACGATATTCATTTTAAAAATCATTCTATAGAAAGAATTATTATTTAAAACTAGCTTTAATGTGATCTAAAATCTCTAAATGGTTTTGTATTCGACATAGGTAAAGTTTTACTTTACATACCGTATTATGAGTGAGCTTGTCCCCCCCGCAGGTTGTCAGGGACGGTGTACCAACAGAACCACGAGTACCCCTGGTCCGGCTACCGACTGCTGGACCGAGGGCTGCTGCTCGACGCAGCGTTCAGGACCTCGCCCTCGGTGAGACACACAACGACATCTAGTCACAAACTAAGCAGAGCTTGTGCTATGCGTACTAGACAACAGATATACATACCTACTTAAATACTTTTATACAAGAAGACCTATAATAAATGTATAATATTGATACAATATTATAATATAATATAATAAATAAAATAAAATTATATTAAAATACGCGCCAACTTACGTAGCCGGCTTCAAGTTGCTACTGGATGCGCAGATGTCAGTTTACAACTAATTAGAACTAAATGTCGGAGAGTGCGGTAGTTTTATTTGCTTCTGTACATGTGCGAACAACTCTGATAGCGCTAACTTCTAGCCGGCCGTGGTATTTACCAAGTACAGTCACGAGCAATAATGTTTTTTTTTTCTTTAAAAAAGACAACTCCCGCACTAGGGATCATGCCCTGTGTCACAGGGACTTTTACAAACATCAATTTAACAGTCACAAAGAACACCCAGATCCAGGACAATAATTTGTGGATCTCACAAATAATTGACCTGTGTGGGGATCGAACCCACGACCTCGTGCACGGCAGCCGCTTGCGCTACCACCGCGCCACTGAGGTCGTCAATATGTGCACAATGTCAAATTTTCTAAACTATATAAACGTTGAATTAAACATTTAAGTTCGAAAATTAATTGGTTATTTCGAAGAGATTCCTCACAGTTTTAAACTAATCTTCATATATATCATTTTGGACTTGGTAGAAGTTTAGATAACTATTTTACAAAATGTGTACATACTCGTATTTTCACTCGCAAACAATACTTTACGCACACCTCGCTGTGTAAAGATACTACGCTTTCTGTGTGTGTGTCGCTTTGGAGAACATGTATAACTATAGCGACACACCAAGCGTCTAAAAGGGCCCGTAAATAAAAATTGCAAAAAAAATTGTATATCTATACTAATATTATAAAGAGGTAAAGTTTGTGAGTTAGTGACGTTGTAGGGGGCAATCTCTGGATCTACTGAACCGATTTTAAAAAATCTTTCTGTGTTGAATAGTCCATTTATCGGGGAGTGTCATAGGCTATATAGTATCACGCTATGCCTAATAGGTGTGGAGCAATAAGTGGAGCAGTAGTTTAAACATACATCAGTATGTTTAAAAAAGTGACGCGTTTTTCTCGCCGCCCAACGAAGTGGGCACGCACCTAAATCTGCGAGTGTAGGACCCCTCTACTGTGGGCCACTACTAATGATAATGTTATAATATATATTATTGCACAGACCCGGCACAACGTGCAGTGGGAGGGCCTGGTGAGGGACACCTCCGTCATCAACAAGACGACCAGCTTCAAGGTGCGAGAGAGTAGCGGTGAGTGACCACACCTTACAGCCCATTCCTCCAGGCCTCCTCCCATGACGAAGGGATACTTGGCCTACTAATACCACGCTGGCCAGACGGATTGGTATAGGGTTTAATTTAAAGTTTTCCTTCTTTTTATTTCGCAATGATAATATTGACGGATAGTCCCTTAGTCGGTTTGTACGACACCCATGGGATGAGATATGGCGGTGACATATTGTATTCTTACTCCGTCACCACACGGAGTATAGGTACTTCATCATTATATCAATCAATGGACGTCGACTAGCGGATATATGCCTCTTTCATACACTTCCATTTTATGCGGTCCTGTTAGCCTTTAGGTACCGATTGTGTCTCCCAAACTAACCATATCAGCCAATCGACGTCCACTGCTGTCGAAGTATTGCCTCCCTCACCTGCACTTGTCGTCGTACTAACCAGGTCATCGGTCCACCGTCTGAGAGGTCTCCCCACCCTGCGTTCTCCGGTACGAGGTCGCCATTCTAGAACCTTTATTACCCAATATTCGTTGAAAGAATTTAACACGTTCCCAGTGCAGTGTACCATGTATTGTATCTGACATACGCTGCGCCACTGTTCAAGGGTTAATTCGAGTACAGACAATCACAACAGTTGATTAACAGATCGAATATTAGAAACCATCTCAACGTTAAAATCTCTCATAAATAAGTGTGTTGATGAGAACAGAAAATAGTCTTAGCATTAGTCATTTATCTATACTAATATTATAAAGAGGTAAAGTTTGTGTGTTTGTGACGTTATAGGTGGTAATCTCTGGATCTTATGAACCGATTTTAAAAATTCTTTCGGTGTTGAATAGTTCATTTATCGCGGAGTGTCATAGGCTATGTAGTATCACGCTTTGAGTAATAAAAGTGGAGCAGTAATGAGATATGTTTAAATAATTAAACCGGTCAAGTGCGAGTCTGACTCGCGCACCGAGGGTTCCGTACAAACCTATTTATTTTCCCGCCAAATTGTGATAACGTCAGGATTCAGCTGTTTAAATTCTATTTTTTCAGCCAAAATTCAATGACGGCACGACTAAGCTGTCAATAAATATTTTCCCGCCAAAATACTATGACGTCAAAACTGATCTGTCAAAAATTATTTGACGTCACGACTCATCTGTCAAAAATTCAATGACGTCACGACTAAGCTGTCAAAATATATTTTCCCGCCAAAATTCTGTGACGTCACGACTCATCTGTCAAAAATTCTATGACGTCACGCCTATCTGTCAAAAGTGACAGCTGTCAAAGTGACAGAGTTTTCAAATATTTTCCCGCCAAAATAATATGACGTCACAAATCATCTGTCAAAAATTCAAAAACGTCACGGCTCAGCTGTCAAAATATATTTTCCCGCCAAAATTCTGTGACGTCAAGAATCATCTTTTTTAAATTCTGTGACGTCACGACTCATCTGTCAAAAATTCAAAAACGTCACGGCTCAGCTGTCAAAATATATTTTCCCGCCAAAATTCTGTGACGTCACGAATCTTCTGTCAAAAATTCTGCGACGTCACGACTCATCTGTCAAAAATTCAAAAACGTCACGGCTCAACTGTCAAAAAATATTTTCCCGCCAAAATTATGTGACGTCACGACTCATCTGTCAAAATCGTATGACGTCACGGGTCACGTGACCAAAATTCTATGACGTCACAGGTCACGTGACTCAGCTTTCCCGCCAAAATTCAATGAAATCAAAATATAATATGATCGAAGTAAAAATTTAAGGTTTTCGGAATTTTCCCATTATATGTACAATAAGACCTTGCTTCATGCCAAATTTCAAGTTTGTAGGTAGACTGGAAGTACCCTGTAGGTTTTTGCCTTTACCCCTCTAAATTTGCGACAAAAACGGCTATATCTCTTGATTGCGTTGGATTAGCACTTTGATTTTTTTACGGCACTAAGATGCAACAAGCCTCAGTATTTGGTGAAAATTTCAACTTGATACCTCCACGCGTTCCTGAGATAAATGGTCTTGACAGACAGACGGACGGACGGACGGACGGACAGACGGACGGACGGACAACAAAGTGATCCTATAAGGGTTCCGTTTTTCAAAACTGGTACGGAACCCTAAAAAAGGGACGCGTTTCATTCTCAGTCCTACGAAGTGGGCACGGGTCAGCTAGTTACAAGTAAAATTTAATTTAATTTATCAGTAATTTATTTTAATTATAGAAATGTACTTGTTTAATGTAATTTTAAAATGTAATGTTTTTTTTTTTTTTTTTTTTTTTTTTTTTTTTTTTTTTTTTTTTAAAGTATTATCCTATTTCATTTTTATAAGGTTACAAGAATGAACTTAATCTTGTAAGCGCTTAGGAGGTAAATCTGTTAGCTTGTAAGGTGAAATGAAATAAATAATGAACCCAACACGGTGTCACCCAGTATTGGTTGACCTGTCACCGAGAACGGTCGGCTTCATACATTCGCTTGTTTCGCGAGTTTTTTTTTTTTCTACCCACATTGTGCAAAAGTGTTTTATTATGGAACCGGATTTTTTGTTACTCTGTGAGTAAAAACATTTTAAAAACTTAATCGTTTCTGACTACAGGAACAAAATGAACCCCCAAACGTTAGTAAAAAACCACAGTTATGCTACTGTGACACAAACCACCGCATTCCCTAAAAAAGACCAAGCTATTGTCATCGATGCCTTGGAAAACGTACAAATTAAGGATTATGCTCACGCTTTAGGAAGGATAATCGAACCATCACAGATCCGCTTTTTATCAAGAATATCAAACAATAGAATTTGTATATACGTTTCCTCAAAAGAAATTGCTGACGAGATTATTGATAACAAAAAATATATCACAGTTCAAAATCAAAAACTTCCCATCCGACCACTTATCAGCAGAAATAAACGCATCATTATATCCAATGTGTGCCCCATAATACCGCACTCTGAAATAGAAAAGAGATTACTAGACATAAATATTACTCCACAGTCACCTATCACTTTCCTACGTGCTGGTTTCAATGAAACGGGCTATAACCACATTTTGAGCTTCCGTAGACAAGTTTACATAGCCCCTGAGGACGTCACACGATTACCGGACACAATTTCGATTGATTTTGATGAAACAAACTATTGGATCTACTTCTCTTCAGACACTTTGACATGTTTTATATGCAAAAAAGATGGCCACGTAGCCTCTAAATGCCCAGATAAGACTCACAACGACATGAATACTTTCACACAAAACTCACAGGATACTACTCAAATAACTGAAACCCAAATTTTCAAGCGTCCACACCCAGCTACTGATGATTCTTCGACTACTACTGATGTCATGGAAACTGAAATAATAAAGGAAACAGGATTCAGTATGCATTATAATGATTACAATGACGAAGAGGATAGTGATAAAAGTTCACAGTCCAGCTTAGACGACAGATCCAAGAGTACTAAGAAACCCAAGACACACCACAGTGACCTGGAATCAATTCATCTGGAACACCTGGAGAACTTCATATCCGAATCAAGTAAAACATACCCCATAACTGGAGAACAACTTAAAAAATATCTAACTGACACCTATGGAGTTAAGGACATCTCAGAAATTACATATAGATACACGGATAACATTAGTGACTTAATAGAAATGTTAACGGACTTGATACCTAAAATCACATATCGCAGCGTTAAGAACAGACTTTCGCGTATTGTTAGTAAGCTAAAGGTCTTATCCCTCAAAAGAAATCCAAAAACAAATAAGTAATTTTAAGTAGATAACCTACACTTAAAACCACATTTCTTGCGTCTGTTGTTCCCTTTCTCATTTTTTATTTGGGTCTATTATTTGTTTTTTTTTTTAATTTAAATTTTTTGCTCTTTTAAAATGGCTAATACAAGTTTTAACCTGAATATTGTTCAGTGGAACTGTCAAAGTCTCATACCAAAATTAACCGAGTTGGATTCTTATTTAAATAATGAAAAAATACATATATGTATTCTTAGTGAAACTTGGCTTGAATGTGATACTCAAATTAAATTAAGGAGTTTTTCTGTATTTAGAAAAGACCGAGCAGATGGTTATGGGGGCGTAGCTATCCTGGTGCATCAGTCTATAAGCTGTATTCTTAAAACCCTTCCAAGTAACTATAATAATATTGAGGCTTTGTGCATTGAAGTTCATAACTGCAATAAACTTCAACATGTCGTAGGAATCTACTCTCCTTCTAATGTCACAGTGAGTGTTAGGGACTACCACGAACTTTTTAGTTACTTCTCTGAGAAAACCTTAATCGTTGGTGACTTCAACGCCCATCACGTAGCCTGGTCTTACACAACTGACACGAGGGGCAGGCTTCTGGCAGACACTAGCTCAAAACTTAATTACGTATTCCTCAACAATGGAGATTTTACCCGTTGCGCCAAGTTGAATGATAGTATAGTTTGTACTTCACCTGATATATCGTTTTGTACTGCTGATCTTTCACTCGATCTTGATTGGAAGGTCACTAACGAATCTTTCGGTAGCGATCATATTATTATCTCTATTAAAACGCTAGATAGTAGTCAGAATAGCCTAGAATTGAAACGTAACATCAAAAAGGCCAACTGGGTGGAGTATACTCAACAGATTAAGTCTGCATGTAATGTTTTGGATTTCGGAGACAATGTACAAAGTAATTACGATAAACTCATAGATATAATTGAAAAAAGTGCTAACAAAAATATTCCTTTTGTTAAAATTGGTAATAACCCAAAAAAATTCAAACCGAAACCCTGGTGGAACCCTGATTTGTCAAAGGCAGTCGCAGAGAGAAGGCTAGCTCTGAAACAATTTAGAAAATCACGCACGGTTGAAAATTACTTAACTTATAGGGAAAAAATTGTAGCTGTCAGAAAATTAATAAAAATCGCAAAAAGAAATTCGTGGCAACAATTCTGTAATAGTATTGACTGCAATACTCCTAGTAGGGAGGTCTGGAGGAAACTTAGATGGCTTAAAGGTAACCGTAGTCCTAAAGACTACTTATCAGAAAGTACAGCAATTTCATTCGTAACAGAATTGACTCCTGATACTGTTTCTTTACAACCCATAGATTTTAAAAATAATAATTTCAATCCAAATTTATTTACACTTACAGAACTAAATTTGAGTCTGAAAAGAGTAGACACATCGTCTGGTTTAGATTCTATCACTTATTCTATGATTAGTACCTTACCGGATAATGCTAAAGAATTTATTTTACACATATTTAATACAATTTATAAAAGAGGGGAGATACCTGAACAATGGCGTAGAATCAAACTTATAGCTTTGCCAAAGAAAAGTTCTGATACTATTAAATACCGCCCTATTTCACTCATTAACTGCCTTTGTAAGACCTTTAATTTAATGATCACTCGTCGCCTTGAACATCACTTTGAAAGTAACAAATTATTTAACGATAGTACTTTAGGTTTTAGGCGAGGACACTCATGCCAAGACAATCTTAGTAGGTTCATTGTAGATACAGAAACAGCATTCATAGAGAAAGGTTACGTTTTATGCGCGTTCGGAGACATAAGTAACGCCTATAATAATGTGGCAATTGTACCTCTTATAGACTCTTTAATTGAATTTGATGTAGATCCATTCCTATGTAGATATATTAGAGAATTTTTAAAAGAAAGAACCTTAGTCTATATGTTACGGGACGGTAGGGAAATAACTCGTACAAGCAGACAGGGTTTAGCTCAAGGTGACCCTATGTCACCTATTCTATTTAACATAGTTACAATTAAATTATGTAACAATCTCGTTAATACTACAGTTAAGGTTTCCCAATATGCCGATGATTTTGCCATGTATTACTGTAACTCAAATATTGACATCTGTGTTAATATAATTCAAACTAGTTTAAATGTTTTTACATCTGTGTTAGAGGAAATCGGTTTAGATGTTTCTCTTTCAAAGACTAAACTTTGCGTTTTTACTAGAAAATACAAAGTACCTGCTATTAGTATTCAAATTAACAACACTGAAATTGAGGTCATTAACAGTACAAAATTCTTGGGTGTTTGGGTAGACAGCCGCCTTAACTGGAATCGACATGTTCTAGAAACTGCCCAAAAGTGTATTTCATACGTTAATATTCTTAGTTCTATATGTTGCTCAAAGTGGGGTGTCCATCCAACTCACTTAAGAAGACTGTATATAGCACTGGTGCGATCTCGACTGGATTACGGATGTATAGTTTACGGAAACGCCAATCCCAGACTTCTTCAAAGACTGGATGTAATCCAAAATCAATGTCTCCGTCTTTGTGGAAGCTTTATTCGGGACACTCCAATCTTTACAATGGAAAGTGAACTATGCATCTCACCTTTAAATCTTAGGAGAACCTACTTGAGTGACAAATACTTCCTAAAACTTTCCTCTAAAACATCCGACTATCTTCAAGAACAATTAGAATTGATAGACGGCACACTAAATTTGGGCTCAAGATACTGGCGCAAAAACCAAATTCCTCTATTACTTGAAAGTTTCAGAAAGTATTCTAATTTACCTGTGTCAAAATTCGAAATTCTGCCCCAATTTTCGCTCTCTTATGATTCCAAAATCCTTCATTGGGATAAAATCATAGAGCACGGAATTTGCACCATTGAACATAAAGATCAATTATCCGTTTCCGATCTTAAACAACGTACCGATGACATTATGCATGCTCTTTATACAGGCTACGCACGGGTTTACACGGACGGTTCCAAAACGTTACATGGTTCAGGTTGCGCGTTTTATGATGAATCTGCGGATTTTGGGGCCAAATTTCGGATCAAATATTCATGTATACCGATAATGGGAGTCGAACTGGTAGCAATCATGGAAGCAATCCATTATATAGAGTCGACATCTTATCGAAAAATTGTTATTCTTACTGACTCGAAGAGCGGTCTACAGCATTTGCTAGGATGTGCTAGGGGCAACAGTGTGGGTAGAAACGAAGCTTACCTCATTATTAAATGTATACATAGATTGATACGTAACGGGGTTGAAGTTCGTTTGCAATGGATTCCATCACATGTGGGCGTAATGGGTAACGAGGTAGCAGATTTTCTTGCATCCGAGGCTCTAAAGAACGGTATCCCGCTTGACACTACCCCGCATTATACTGATCATCTTTCAAAAGTAAAAATGGATAATTACATTCAGTTTATATCTTATTTCAATAACTGTTCAAAAACCAAAGGTATCTGGTACAAATCCATTGTAAACGCACCTCCACGTATACCGTGGTATTCCTCACTCAATCTCAACAGAAAGGATCTGGTAATCTGCTTCCGAACCCGAACATACCATCTTCCACTTAACAAATTCAACTTTACCATGAAAAAAAGAGACGATCCAAATTGTGAACGGTGCAACAGAGAGGAGGACCTCCTCCACTTAATTCTAGAGTGTAAAATCAACGAACATCCTAGGTTGGAACTCTTAAATGAAAGTCAGTGCTCTGCGGGGGATCTCCTCTTCTTTGTCCACCACATCTTGAGCTCAGGGTTCACTGCTAAATTTAGTGTTAATTTTTTAAGTTTTATCACACAGTCATTGTCCCTTAGATTCAAATATTATAACATTAATCCTTAAGTAGTAAATGTACCAATAGTTTATAAACCATTGTAATTTATTTTAAGCTGACTTAATCATATGATGTATGGCTTATTAAATAAATAAGATTTAAAAAAAAAAAAACACGGTGTCACCCTCAGGTCCTCAGATGAAGTCGATCCTCCGTCACATAGTATGCGTGGACCACCGCGACGAGGCGGTGTTCCCGCGCCGCGGCACGTGGCTGCAGTTCAGCTCCGAGGTGGCGGGGCTGGGGGGAGGGGTCGCCAACCTGCGTACCGAGCTGCACGCGCAGTACAACAAGGAGATCAGAGAGGACTTCGTGAGTATACCCAACCAACCTTCGTCCATATCATCATCATGTCAGCCTACGGCCGGCCACTGCTGGACATATCAGGCACCAGTTTCTCACATAGGTACTATTTTTAAAAGGATGTCTCAGCTACTTAACATATAAGACCTATTGTGATGAGAAAAAATAAACGAATTTATTATTATTATAGAGCTCCAAACCTTTCCACCCTGCGCGGTCTTGTAAGTTCATATAAATATGTCATTTATAAACAAAATGAACAGTAATGGGCCAAGAATTGATCCTTGTGGTACACCCGAGGTAACAATCAGGGCTTCAGAAGAATACCCATATAAAACAAGATTGTTTTAATGTAAGAATTATACTGCTTAGTTTTATACTTAGTTAACCACGTATTACTATTGAATTCAACTTTATGTAAAACTACGTAATCATCCACTTTATCAAACGCCTTGTTAAAATCTGTATAAACTGACTACTTGAAGACAATTAATTATCGACATTTTTAAATAAATAATTATAGTAGAGTTGATCATAGTAACAGGTGGCAATACTTGGAGGGGGCCTATGTCCAGCTGTGGACATCGATTGGCTGAGATGATGATGATGATCATAGTAGAGCGCTTTTTAATAAATCCGTGATGTGACTATCCTTATTTACACAATATTATAATACCTGACTATTATAACATTGTGTAAACCACTAATAATAATTCGAAATTTTAATAATTCGTTATTATAACTAGAAAAAAAGAGAGAGAATGGAAAAAATTAGGGGGGAAAGCTAGTGGCGCCACTAGCGCACGCAATTTAAAACTCAACTGTAACAACCTCCACCTAAGTGCCTGCCTCGAGTGACGTTCTTCAATTGTCTTTAATCTTCAGGCCAATTCTCGAAACATAGTATTTAATTTAACTTAATTTTTATTTTTTTTTTAATTAATCCAAAGTGGTATTCTTGTCCGGTAAAGAAAAAGTTAAAATTAAGTTAAATGGCAAAAAAGAGTTAAATAACAGAGTTGCCAGTTTACGGTTTACAATTTAAAAGATTGGAAATTTTAATAGATTTTCTAAGACTCCATATACAGAAATAAAACATTAATATATAAATCAACTACAGGAAATTATCTTCGGTAAATTAAAATATTATAAGTTCCGTAAAGTTCTATTCTAAGAAAAAAATATATGAAAATCAGGGTCTTTGAATGTAATAATGCAATATCCCTAACTTGTTTTTCCCACTCGTTACGCTTCCATCGCGCATGCGCACGCCGTTCCTAAAATAAACGCAAAGGTTTTGACGTTTCATAATGACAAAAATACTCATTTTAGCGCGAAAATTACAAGATTTTAAAAAGAATTTAAATTATAAATACAAGAATACCTATTGTGTCACAATTTGACAACTAAAAGTTAAATTAACTTTATTTTTAACGTTTTTAAGGAACGAGAATTGACATGCTTATTAAATTTTTCTAGTTATACCTAAGCTTTATATGTAACTAGATTTTGCCCGCGGCTTTGCACGCGTTAATAAGTATTATTATTAATTAGGCTTATTTTAGTTTAGCGTGTGTAAAAAATTAGGGCGTACAAAACTTGTTTGTAAACAATATTGTTAACTATAGTGTGACCACAGGAGCTGTGCACCTCCTGAGGTATGCGCGCGGCGAGAGGGGGGTGGACATATAGAGTACATGATAAATACTGGTATAGAATAAACAGTCTATGATGTAGCTACTAGCGACATCTGACGCAATATACTTAAGTTATTTGGCTGGTACTGGTCGCTGCACGAGCGGCTGTAGCAGTTTTCTATTAAAAGACAGTTTTTTTTAAAACTCCCAGAAAGTATTTACATTGTTGTATAGTTTTAAGCGTAAATAGGAACATTATTTGTGTTTTTATAATGAAACTTTGAGAAAAATGACATCTAGCGGAATGTATCAAATACTCTAAGAACATGAAATTCAAAGAAAGAAAAATATAATGTTCGAATTGTTATGACACTGCCGTCAAAACTCGTGACAGCAGGTAGGTGTCCGTTATGGTAGCATACACAAGAGCTATATCGAGTTGGTTACTATGACAAAAAACTCTGCATAAATAAAAATAAAAAAAAAATCCAATTGTTAAGATTAATGATGAGGAATTAGAAATCGTTAACACTACAGTATTCCTAAGAATTACTTTATACAGATTACCCCCTTACTCATAAACGCCTCTTAAATTTAAGTTAATTGATTACCATAAATTCTTACGGTTTTGTTTAGTATAAGTTTGATTTTACAAATAATAATCTCGCTAAACAGTGATTAAATTTAAGAGGCCTTTATGAGTAAGGGGTGAGTTCTTATTTATCACCTGCATATTTTTAAAAAAATATGAGTATATTTGGGTTACATTGTGATCAACTAAGTAAGTGTAATATATTACAGACATGTCTATAAAGTCGTCAAAGTGTTTTTTATTAGTTCATTAATCTACAATAAACTAATACTGACTTACGAAGAACAATGTAAACAATGAGTAGAGTAAATCAAAGTGGCACGCGGGAAGTGATTTTTAAAGTTATAAGGCGATGTTTAGCGGAGCACGATTCTGGTCAACTTTTATGCGATTTGGATGATGTTTATGGGCGAACTGCAACTTTGATGGGTATGTAATCGTGTTACTGTTTTTCGTAATCTGTCTCAAGTAATAAATTCACTCCATTTGAGATCTAGAGACCAAAAACAGGCATTGTGTACATAGCACATTTTTAGGTTAGATATTCATTGTAAGTAAGAAAAATCGTAGTACGACCATTTCTGTTGATACATTATCAGTTGCATTAGTATAATTCAGTCAAGATTTATCCCAATTTGAATTTGAATTAATTGCTTTATGTCTATATTACGGTTGATATTGATAACTAAACTATGTCACTTTCGCATCGACTGGTCTGTCTACAAAAAATAATTAATTGCAATATTTTATTAAATTTTATATCATATAGCTCTTAGTGAATCCATGTTAAATGATATCTTGTTGGTTAATATTTAACACTGAATAAATTTTAGTTAGGTATTGTAGTTATTCTTTCCATTCCATTAGAATTATTAAATTTAAAAATAACAGATTTAAAAATAATTAAAAGCTTGAAACTCCTGGTAAACACAGGCAAAGCCGGCCAAAGAAAGAAATGTATGTTTCTATATTTCTGCTCTCCCCCACAAAATACAATTATGTTCTACAGTAAAAAAGAAGTATATAACATTTTTCTTCTTTTACCTGTATTTTGTTTCTAGTTATGCCTAAATTTAATGTAGATCAAATGTTCAATTTACATAACTTTTTGTAAAATTTCGAGTTCCAACCCTCAGAAAATTGCAGATGATAGCTAGAACTGAGATGGATTTTAATTGTAGTCTTGAAGTTCTACGCAAAACTTTAAATGCAATAGGCTTACCTACAAGAAATGCCCTAGTATTATAAGTGCTCTAATAGTGTAGTGTTATTTGAACATAATTGTTTTGAAAACTATTTTGTCAGACTAAATAGGGTTGCTACGTGTAGCACAGTGGCGCCCTAATTTTTTGTTAGGACTTTATAGACAGACTGTACCTACATTAAAAAAAAATAGTTGTTGTAGTTTTAATATTATAGCGTAATGAAATAACTCCAGCCCGGCCCCTAAGAACCGTTAATATCTCCGATAATATTGAATTTTGTATTGAAATAAAGTGTTACACAGGCGTTATTTCAGGGTTACATTTCTACTGTATTAACAGAATTACTGTACCTATGTTTTGTAGTTCTCGAGATATTCAAATCACTTGTGAGCATATTATCTGTACCAGTACTATGAACATAAATTAACATGGATTTTTGACATATTCCACTGTGAATTCGCATAAAGCATTTACCTACACTAATTCAGTCAGAATTTCAAGCATTATTTTTACATAAAGAATTTTTCAAAAGAAAAGTTCCCTTTTTATCAGAACTATCACGTGTATGCTACCATAACGGACACCTATTTTTTCTTCGTCCCCCACCTCGCCGCGCATACCTCAGGAGGTGCACAGCTCCTGTGGTCACACTATAATTTATTATTAGGCGCTAAAACTATGATATAAGCAATGTTCTCTCAAGTCAACACCCGCAAGTTTGTAGATATATAGCTATGTCACTAGGGCGGTGCATCGGTGTAGCACAGTGAAAGCGGTGTCCTTTGTCGGTCCATTATTTATTACCTTTATTCGAGGTCAAAAAAACCGCTTTTGACTTAAGTGTTCATGGCTTAAGAAAATTTCCCAATTTCAGGGTAAATTTTTGAGGGAAAAATGTATTAATTTTTTTCAAGTTTAATTTATTTTTAAAATTATTTTTTAAAATTAACTTTAAAACTTTCGTGTTTAATTTTATATAATTATTATTAACACGATATTATTATTGTTTGGTAAATATTAAGTAATAATTTGCCTTTGAGGCTCTCGGCGACGTTTTGGCCAGGTTACACCAGCCATGGTCACGAGTAGACTGATCGGACAGGGTTTTTTTTTCCACACTGTATATAGATGTAAGTTTCCCCGCAGGTGGTGCAGGGCTCGTGCGCTCTGGGCGTGCTGCACGACGTGTTCGGCACGGAGCTGCCCGACCACCTGTACCTGGGCGGGCCCACCACGCTGCGCGGCTTCCAGCAGCGAGGCGTGGGCCCGCACAGCGACGGACAGGCCACCGGGGGCAGGGTGAGTACTGTACTGTTCCCGCACTGGGGGATCACATCAGACATACATCCAGACTAAGGACTATAATTCAATAAATAATCCTCACACATTCACACAACGTCATCTAGTCCCAAACTAAGCAAAACACCCAGACCAATGCAAACAATCATGTTCATGCACACAAAGATTTGAATTGAGCGGGAATCGAACCTGAGACCTCTGAGTAGCAGTCATGAAATATAACCACAACGCCACAGAGGTCTACAAATTTATTTAGTTCGTATAGTTGGTAAAGTGCTCCGTGTGGTGACGCAGTAAGAATACAATATGTCACCACCCCATCTCATCCCATGGGTGTCGTAGAAACCGACTAAGGGACTATCATCTTAACGAAATAAAAGAAGGCAAAACTTGAAATTAAACTCTATACCAACCCGTCTGGCCAGTGTGGTGTTAGTGGGCCAAGTATCCCTCCGTCACGGGAGGAGACCCGTCCCTGCAGTGGGACATTGATGGTCAGTTACGATGATGATGACGTGTCCGCAGATGTACTGGGCGAGCGGTCTGCACATGTTCGCTCCGCTACCGTTCGTGGGCTCGCGCGGAGGTCTGGGCGCGCTGTTCCGCTCGCACTTGTTCCTGAACGCGGGCTGCCTCGCCATGCCCGGTATGTATACACTTATTTATTTATTTGTATTTGTGTTTATATTATACAGGAAAGAAGGCAAAGTCAAAATGGATGCTTTAGGCCCTGCGCAGACGGCACACTTTTTGTGCGATCGAGTCTGCACCGCACAAAAAGTCTGCCATACATGGCATAAATATGTTGAGTCTTTTGTGCGCCGGACTTTTTGCGCGTCCTGTGCGTTACTGCTTATAATTGCATAGGTTCTATTTTCACAGACTAAAAAGTGCGTCACGGATAGTCTGTCGTCTGCGCAGGGCCTTATTTGTATTTGTTTTTATATTATATAGGAAGGAAGACAAAGTCAAAATGGATGCTTTAGATTCACTAATCGGCCCGACAGATGGCGCTGTAGTCGGTGTCTAGGTTATTTATCCCTTACGGCTGGATCGATTTGAGTGAATTTTTGTACATATATGCATTTAAGTGAGGGCTTGGAAAATTTACATTCACACAAAATAATTCCGGCAGATGGCGCTGTAATTGTATAAAAGAAAGACGGGTTTGTTCGAACACTTATAACTCGAGTTCGGCTAGACCAATATTCATGGCTTTTGGTTCGTTGTATTTGTAATCGCCCAGGAATAGCAGAACATATTAATTTTAGTTCTGTTACTATTATCTCTGGTTGTTAGCTTTTAATCTTAAGAAGGCTATCACTACTCGATTACAGCTTTGTTTTGATAATTCAAAAAATAAATTTTTTCCGCAAAATGAACAGGAACTAGAACAAAGTGGTATTTATAGATGAAACTTTAAAAATGCAAAATACGCCAAGTTAAAGTCTTAGACGGGCGATACTGCGTGTCCACTATAGTGTGACCACAGGAGCTGTGCACCTCCTGAGGTATGCGCGCGGCGAGAGGGGGGTGGACATATAGAGTACATTTTATATACTGGTATAGAATAATCAGTCTATGATGTAGCTACTAGCGACATCTGACGCAATATACTTAAGTTATTTGGCTGGTACGGGTCGCTACACGAGCGGCTGTAGCAGTTTTCTATTAAAAGACAGTCATTTTTAAAAACTCCAAGATAGTATTTACATTATTGTATAGTTTTAAGCGTAAATAGGAACATTATTAGTGTTTTTATAATGTAACTTTGAGAAAAATATAATGTTCGAATTGTTATGACACTGCCGTCAAAACTCGTGACAGCAGGTAGGTGTCCGTTATGGTAGCATACACAAGAGCTCTAACGAGTTGGTAACTATGCCAAAAAACTCTGCATAAATAAAATAAAAAAATCCAATTGTTAAGATTAATGATGAGGAATTAGAAATCAGATATACAGATTACCCCCTTACTCATAAACGCCTCTTAAATTTTAGTTAATTGATTACCTTAAATTCTTACAGTTTTGTTTGGTATAAGTTTGATTTTACAAATAATAATCTCGCTAAACAGTGATTAAATTCAAGAGGCGTTTATGAGTAAGGGGTGAGTTCTTATTTATCACCTGCATATTTTTTAATAAAATATGAGTATATTTGAGTTACATTGTGATCAACTAAGTAAGTGTAATATATTACAGATATGTCTATAAAGTCGTCAAAGTGATTTTTATTAGTTCATTAATCTACAATAACTAATACTGACTTACGAAGAACAATGTAAACAATGAGTAGAGTAAATCAAAGTGGCAGGCGGGAAGTGATTTTTAAAGTTATAAGACGATGTTTAGCGGAACACGATTCTGGTCAACTTTTATGCGATTTGGATGATGTTTATGGGCGAACTGCAACTTTGATGAGTATAATAGATTTTAAATTATCGCGATTTGTATACATAATACTATTTTCACGGGTCTTACTCGCGGTATTACTAATTAGCCTAGATACTAGTAATATAAATACCTAGGATTTTTTCCGACGTTTCGGCCGACTTGCAAGGGCCGTGGTCGCGGAGGGACTGGTGTCAGCGGAGCGTCGTCCTTGTGAAGTGCGGGGAATGGAATCTACCCTCACTTTTGTTGATATCCTAAGTATTCGCCGTATTGTAGGTATTTGATGAGTATGTAATCGTGTTACTGTTTTTCGTAATCGGTCTCAAGTAATAAATTCACTCCATTTGAGATCTAGGGACCAAAAACAGGCATTGTGTACATAGCACATTTTTAGGTTATTATTCATTGTAAGTAAGAAAAATCGTAGTACGACCATTTCTGTTGATACATTATCAGTTGCATTAGTATAATTCAGTCAAGATTTATCCCAATTTGAATTTGAATTATTTATTTATTTATTTATTCATTTATTTGGCACAACTACAGATAAAGAATTTACTAATACAAATAATATAGTTAGCACATAATAATTGTAAATTCGATACCCGATTAGGGTTGAGCACAGCACTTGTTGGATAATATTATACAAAATTAAAGGGGACTAGAAGCAGAATAAAATTACATGCAAGTCAGTAAAAAAATCAAATGCAAAATATAAGAATAAAAAGAAAGAAAATTTGGTGAATAAATTAGATGTCAAATTATAAAACTAATAATAGATAAAATTTAACAAACAAACTAAAACCTAATTAAATTTATAACTATATATTAGATTAAATTACACTATTAAAAACATTAGAAATTAGAGTACAAACTATATACACAGTAATTACAGGTAAAATTAGATTAATAAATTGGATTAATAAATTAAATTAAATTGGGCTCATTTAAAACTGTTTACATTTTTTAAGGTATATACTATGCGGGTCATGATAAATATCTAAGTCTTTGGCATGGTCATTGTAATTTTTGCACATTCTAACAATAGGGTCGTGGGATGACACATTATTATTGCAAGTAGGTACATGAAACAACCTTTGGATACGTTTACTACCACCTATTTTGAGTGAAACATGGCTCAACAGTTCCTGCGCGTCCCAGTTTAAGTTAACTATATGGTAAAGAGTGGAATACTCATAAGTTCTGCGCCTTAACTCAAGTTTTTCCAGTCTAAAGTGCTCAAGTCTTGACTCATATGTGGGCAATTTACGTCTCATACCAATTTTTGTACTTAAGAAGCGGACAAAACGTCTTTGTACAGTCACGGACTTATCAACCTAGACTGTTTGGACTTTGAACTATTAGAAGTTGAACGCTGCGAATCGTGCGAGAGTGTGCGATATATTTTTGTTGTTTCCTCTCTTACTACGTAGATAGCAGCGCCAGTGCACGATGTGGCCAACACGCGATACTATTTACGTTTTGTTATTGCTGAACTACAAATGTATTAATATTAATAAAATGAAGCACATTTACGTGAAAATGCTTACAAAATTGTATGGTTAATTTACAATGATGCATTTTAACTTTAAGAATAGTTCCTTGACCGTTAATGTAAATAATTTGCCCAAAAAGTAAAGTGATTCTTTTTAAATACTGGGATTGTTTTTTTTTTAAGAAATATTATTGTAACAGTTTCAAAGAGTTTTAATGAGGTGTTTTTGATATAACCCGTCAAATCCAGTTTTGCCGCTTGATAGTTAACAGATTATTGTTGATCACTTGGCAGATTTCATTGTCCCATCGAACCTCATACCTACACGTTTTTTCAATGGGAATAAGTCAATTGATCTGCATGCAACATTTAACTGTGGGTCAGAAAGAAACCGCTGTGTAGACATATCTGTACTGAAGTTCGGTAAATAAATATCATCCACAGAGCGGTTTTCTCTCTTTAATAGTTCTATTAATACTATGTAATTGGAATAGTATCTTTAAATTACCCAGCCTTTATGGTGGTTATCTTTTGCAATAAAAAAATATATATTTAAGAATAGGAAGAAAATAAAACTTTCAAGACGAAGGGTAGATTATGCGTGTTTATGGCTCCAGCTAACCAAACTATATTCACATCAACCGAGGTTCCCACCTTGTTGTGGTGGTGGGCTGAGTACCCGTAACACGTAAAACTAAGTGGCACCCCCCGAAGGGAGCTTCTTCACTGGGCTGTAACCCAGACAGCTCATGTTAAAGCGGTTCAGCAGGTTGCGGTGCTGAACGGGCAGTACGCAACTGAGGCGGGCCACGGCGTCGCGTAGGAAGCACCTGCCCATCCGGGCCAACGACAGGTGAAGGACCATAAAGAGTTGAGAGAGTCCCGGGACACGTGCAAGTAATGCCCGTGACTGAAAAGTCGATTCGTGTCAAGAATTATATACCTACTTATACATCAAAAATGTCTTAATTGTGAGCAAATTAATATTTTTAACAAAATATTAGCATTTTCAATAAACTTGAATACTTACTACAAGTGGCGTTCTGTCGTCTCTGCCTACCCCGGACGGAATAAGGCGTGAGTTTATGTATGTATGTATGTATTGAATACTTACGACTTTTTTTAAACAGTAAGTTATATGTTTTGTCTTATATTCACGGAATGATTTGGCGACATTTATGGAACAGTGTAAAAAGAACTTAAAGAGCTGACACAATTTTCTAGTTTGAATTACTTAATCGGTTCCAAAATGACTATAAAGGCCTACGCAGACCGGGACGGCATGGCAAGGGATTTTAATTTTTAATAATGGACATTCAATTGCTATGCTTTAAAATGAAAAATGCCGTGCGATAAAATCCCTTTCAATGCCGCGGCATCATTTTAAAGCATAGCAATTGTCGTATTTCTGTAACAGTACGGTTGAATTTCCATTAGCAAAAATTAAAATCCCTTGCCATGCCGCTCCGCTTGCGGAACATGATTTTGAGATAAAAAGTAGCTTATATCCTACTCCAGGCTCCCACCTATCTCCATACCAAAAAAAAAACAATAAAACTCATTTTCCCTTTTATAATATTAGGAGGAATATATTAAAACTACTAGTTAGAGTAAATATTTTGTAATAAAAATAAAAACATTTTTCGTTATTTTACAAACTTGAAAGATACAACAAATAATTTGAAAATTTTACAATATAGGAAAATCTATTAAGTAATCAATAAAAGTTAAAACAATTTTAATTGGTATTTAACACCAAATAACTAAATACCTATCACAATATAAAGTCTTTGTAATATTAATTGTTATAAATAAATCTAATAATAATCAACAAAAGTTAAAACAATTCTAATTGGTATTTAACACCAAATAACTAAATACCTATCACAATATAAAGTCTTTGTAATATTAATTGTTATAAATAAATCTAATATTAATCAACAAAAGTTAAAACAATTCTAATTGGTATTTAATACCAAATAACTAAACACCTATCACAATATAAAGTCTTTGTAATATTAATTGTTATAAATAAATCTAATATTAATCAACAAAAGTTAAAACAATTTTAATTGGTATTTAACACCAAATAACTAAATACCTATCACAATATAAAGTCTTTGTAATATTAATTGTTATAAATAAATCTATTAAGTAATCGTCCCGCAGCGTGTAGTCTTCTCCGTATTGTTTGCATTGTTACCTGAAATAAAAGAATATTATTAATTTAACTTTTTAAACAAGATATTATGGAAAATGATCGATATAATATCAGTATTATTCGGTTCTTTATTTTCATTCCTAAGATTATGTTATATTTTTTTAAATTTAACATTGCATAATGTTACTTGTCCTTACATAAGTTACGCATAATACTCATTTAACATAACTATTTCATCCTATTTACTTTAAGTATAATATTTAATAAGCAAACTTATGCTTTGGGATAGTAATCCCAAAGCATAAGTTTACTTAAGCATTATGATGCATAACCATAACTATTTTTGTTTTACATGCCTATTACATAATTTTTGTTTTTCAAATTCAAATACATAGCTACTAATCTATCAATAACATAAACCTAACCTAAAACCTTATGTTTGTTTATCAGACTCAAATAGCTATCAATAACATAAACCTATTTTTTGTCAATTATCTATTAGACAAATAACCAATATGCGTTACAACTTTATGCATTTCTAAGTTATGAATAAAAACAATAGCATATGCAATATTTTTGATTAATAACACAGTATGCTATAAAACAATTATGGCATACTATTATTATGACCAAGAAAATTATGCGTAACATAATGACAATGAAAATTAGGACAAAAACCATTATGAGAAAAAAAGGGATCCCGACGCTTACAGTATGTAAAATATAAAATCATGTTCAATCATGTAAAATATAATATCATGTAATTTTGATTATAGCTTTTAAGAATACTCTTAGTTGTTAGTTAGTAGTATTCTTAAAAGCAATTTAAATTAAAAAGCATGCAGCGTGTCTCTCTATTTGATTTTCGCACGACTCAGCAGTCGTTACTAAAAGGCTACGAACCTTGTCGTTGAATTTATGTCATTTCGATTCTATCAAGAGTTGATTATGATTGTTTTATTATTTCATGTCATCTTTGTATTAAAGTTAATTTTAATAAATAATACTTTTACCAAGCAATGCATTTTGTCAAATGTTATTAATGCTATAGGTATGTTGTTTTGCCTACATGTTTTTAAAAATAATCCCTTTATGAAATGATGATTAAAATTTTTATATATCTAAAAACATTTTTTGTTTGTTGAACAACAGTTTTTAAAAAGGTAAATTTAACAAGTAAGTAGGTATTATTTTGTCAAATGTTATTTTGTAATTTGAAAATTTGTGATTTGTTTTTTGTCATAATATTTTGATTGGACACCGTATAAAACATCGTATGATTAGCCTACGAATACATTAGAATTACGAGTCGGAAACTCATGTAAACTCGATTAAGTTGGGAGTGGTCATAATATCCGAATCCAATTCTATTTATGAACTTACAAGGCTGTGCTTTCATTACTAACGTATTAAAATGATACATTTTACGAAAATAAAACTTATCAAAAAATTATTAAACAATAAGAAGTGCATGTTCACATTTTTTTATTTAGGTATACCTACCTACCTCGAAAGTTCTAAGCAAGAAAAATGTAGAAAGTTTAAGGGATTGATTTCGAGCGATTTGCGCACTATTATGTATCTGTTAGGTATGCTACTATACTACGCAATATTAAGTTAACAACATCTACTAAAAATGGCATTTACCTATATTAAAAAAAAAAACAATCTAGATTGCATAGCGCATAGCGATCAGATTTGGTGATACATTTTTACAGCTTAGTAATGCACTCAAAGACAAAAATACCATTACTTATTTGATTTACATAATTATTTTTTAATAATATAAAAAGTTAGATCTCAAGTAGAACCCGTTTTTTTTTACTACTTATAAAAACTATTATTAACACGCGCCAAATAGATACCTACCAAACTTCGATGGAAACTTTAAGATTCCATAACAAGCCACATTGAAAATTTCGAGACGGAGCATGTTATAAAACACGTCGATTAGGTAGCTAACAAACAAAAGTGATAAGAGTTTTCAACCTTAACTCAATTACGTTAAGTTGATTTTTGCAACTCATAAAAATAAAAATAACCGTCAGAATATGTTGATGTGCAATTTTGAACTTAATGTTAAGTATGTAAGGATTAAAGTCAAATTGTTTCAAAATGCAACTGCGATGAAAGAATAAAAAATATTATGCGAGTAATATACCGAACGTTGGGAATTTCAAAGCGGAACGTGTTAGAAAACACGTCCAAAAATACCAAACTACGATGGAAATAGGTAGGTAATAGATAATATGTATTGCCTACTTCAACTTTAACTCAACATTTATTTCATTTGTTATGCATAAAAATTATCAATACTTACAAAGTTTAAATGTATTTAATTTGAACTTATGTACCTAAATATTAAAATTGTTGCAAAAGGTTAAAGGAATTATCTTTGGGACAGATTTAAGAGGCTCAAACGAGGGCTTTTTGTGGAAGAGACAGGCAAAGCACGCGTTGGCACCATGGGCGCCCGGGCGGCGCTCTTCCATGGGTGGTTATAATCGCTTACCATAAGGTGTCTATTCGTTTGCCTTTTATGTTATAAAAACAAACAGGTAGGTATAAAGGAGGCGCGGTCAGTAGTGCAAGCGCAGTAGTGCGCGTGCACAAGGTCGTGGGTTCGAATCCCACACAGGATAATTATTTGTGTGATCCACAAATTATTGTCCTGAGTCTGGACTTTGTGTAAGCTTTTAAATGTTTGTAAAAGTCCCCGCGACATAAGAGTAATTAATTCCTATACCCTTTCCACTATATTTAACGACATTTGACAGATTGACGTTAGTGACGGTCAGCAGTATCTCGAATGTAATGCCATTCGATTGTAAGCGATTTCGCGATTTTTCAAATTACTTTATTTTACACATTTGGATCCTTACATCAACTTACATTATCATTTTACTAGTGTTTCTTTCTTCTATGTTAAGAGAATTAGCCTATAGCTTAAAATGATAGTTAGCTTAGGTATTATTTAAAATACATAATTTATCGTGACACCTTCGCGAGTTATAGCTAATCTAAAATATCATATTACATTTTATAAACGTATTATGAAGAGTTCAGGTTTATTCATAGCATTTATTTCTACCGATTATTTGTAATTTGTTTCATAATGGTGGTAATCGTTATGAGTGTCCATCACTAAGTAACCATGGTAACTGAAAAAAACATGGGTACGTCCATGAAATACAATATAATTTGTTCGAAAATTAAGCGGAAGTATTACGAAACTTCATGGACGTGAACTGTCAAAAAGCTAAACTTACGCTGGAAGGGGTATAGTGCGGAAATTATCTATATAAGTATAGAAAAAGAAATTAACGAGCACAAGTTCATAGTTAAGTAAATTATTACTTCCCCCTTTTTAAATAAAATTATAATGCCTTGACAAATAATAGAAATAAACTTACATTATATGTAGTAGCTGTAACTAGCGTACTCAAGAGAGGCTGTCTAGTATGCGCGGCGACAATGACCAAATCTTGGTCAGCGGTGGTAGCTCTTTGATAGAGTCGCCTGTGATGAGGCGTCAAATCGCCCCCGGTTTCCTCATTTCGTCGCCACCAGAAATGAATTGTAGTTCTCTAAAACAATAATTATAGTAAGTTTCTAAAAATAGTTAATATCCTGCCTGGGATTCAAGCCCACGACCTGATGCAGGGCAGCCGATTACACTAACGCCAGTCTACCGAGCCTGTCATGTTTAATAAACTTTAAACCAACTATATCAATTTGATTCAATTGTCAAATTAATACTAGTTTATCAGCGGCCTAGTAACTAGTAACATAAAATGTCTTCTATATATTGTCCTAACACCTTTTTCAAACCAAACCAAGTTTTACTCCGTCATTTGCCAAAATGTATTAACATAACAAGATTCAATAAATAATCGTAACTGTAACAATGTGATAACTGAAGATTTTAATGAGCCCAAAGAAACACAACTTTCCTCTATATTACTATAATATTATTACCAACTCTACGTCTGTCTAAGTAATTAAATAAAGGTCTATTAAAAAAGAGTAGAGTAAGTAACATCTATACCAATCCGTCTGGCCAGCGTGGTATTAGTAGGGCAAGTAACCCTCCGTCACGGGAGGAGGCCCGTCTCTGCAGTGGGACATTAATGGGCTATGTTATGATGAAGTAACATAGAGTTATCTCTCTGTTATTGAACTGCAATACAACTATTACCTAGTTTATCTTTTCTTTTAAATGCTTCTATAATGTAAAAAGGAATACCAAGATAGTTTACCGTTATTTAAATAAACAGACAGAATATTAATATGCATTTATTTTAAACAATAATTAAAAAATGTTAACTGTGACACTCACCGTTATTCCAGTTCTTCTTTCTATTTCCTTAACTACTTTCCCGTAGAACTACACGTCTTTGCTGTGGTGTTAATTGTGGCGCCATTTTATTTTTTCACTAACATGAACGCCGAACGAAGTAAATATTTGGCACTAGTGATTGTAAGCGATCCAACGACCGGGAGGCGACTGATTTAAATTCTAAGTTATGGGAAGAAAACTAGCGCGCCCGCGCCCCTTACGAACTGTCCACGTGTGCGCATGTAGGACTGTAGGTGTGTGTAAGCATGTAGGTGTGTGGGCCACCACCCATTCACGAGACTTAAATCTATGTGTGAAAGAAGCGCTAGCGCAGTGATTGGCTGATGACGTCGTCCGAAGTCCCTTTCGAACGATTTTCTATACTTATACTATGCATAGCTAAAGTTATATAGGGTGTCTAACTTAACGTGTTGCTGTGTGTACACCTTCTATTCTGTCGATGTGAATATTATAATATGGAGACCAAACTACACAGCCGTATTCAAGTATGCTTCTAACCAAGGTGGTGTATAGAAGTTTTAAACTTTCTATATTTCTAAAAGGTTTTGAAATTCGCCAGATAAATCCGATCATTCTATTGGCTTTGTTTACTAAAAGTGATCGTAGTGCTGTGTAAACGTAAGCTTAGCGTCGACCCAAACACCAAGGTCTTTAATTGTGTTCTGACGCACTAGTGTGGTGTCGTTGATGTTGTACGGATAACTAATGGGAGACTTACTTTTGGTGAAAGACATTACTTGGCACTTAGCAATGCTAAGTGACATCTCATTATCAAGACACCATTGATACAATAAGTCTAAATCACTTTGCAATTTAATGCAATCCTCACTATTTTTGATCTGGCGATATATTTTTAAATCGTCAGCATAAGCCAGGCAATTACTATCTATGGAGTCTAATAAATCATTTATAAAAACAATGAAGAGCAAGGGACCTAGATTCGAGCCTTGAGGAATTCCAGATGTTGCTATAAAAGGTTGAGATTCGAATCCATACACTCTAACAATTTGTGTACGCTGAGAGAGATAAGATGTTAACCAACGCAGCAAGGAGCCATGAATGCCAAGGTGTTGTGCTTTTTTACATAAAATATAATGATTTATTTTGTCAAAGGCCTTCTCAAAATCAGTATATACTGAGTCTATCTGTATTCGCTGGTTAATTAATTGATTTATGTCTATATTACGGTTGATATTGATAACTAAACTATGTCACTTTCGCATCGACTGGTCTGTCTACAAAAAATAATTGTTTGCAATATTTTATTAAATTTTATATCATTTAGCTCTTAGTGAATCCATGTTAAATGATATGTATCTTGTTGGTTAATATTTAACACTGAATAAATTTTAGTTAGGTATTGTAGTTATTCTTTCCATTCCATTAGAATTGTCTTTTTTAAAATGATGATAAACACAGGCAAGGCCGGCCAAAGAAAGAAATGGATGTTTCTGTATTTCTGATCTCCCCCACAAAATACAATTATGTTCTACAGTAAAAAAGAGGTCTATAACATTTTTCTTCTTTTACCTGTATTTTGTTTCTAGTTATGCCTTAATTTATATCAAATGTTCAATTTACATAACTTTTGTAAAATTTCAGGTTCCAACCCTCAGAAAATTGCAAATGATAGCTAAAACTGAGATGGATTTTTATTGTAGCCTTGAAGTTCTACGCAAAACTTTAAATGCAATACCTACAAGAAATGCCCTAGTATTATAAGTCCTCTAATAGTGTAGTGTTATTTGAACATAATTGTTTTGAAAACTATTTTGTCAGACTAAAGGTTGCTACGTGTAGCACAGTGGCGCCCTAATTTTTTGTCAGGACTTTATAGACAGACTGTAGCTACATTTAAAAAAAATAGTTGTAGTTTTAATATTATAACGTAATGAAATAACACCAGCCCGGCCCCTAAGAACCGTTAATATCTCCGATAATATTGAATTTTGTATTGAAATAAAGTGTTACACAGGCGTTATTTCAGGGTTACATTTCTACTGTATTAACAGAATTACTGTACCTACAGATAGCCCGCGAGTTGAATGCAGAGCTTAGGAATGCGGTAGTGCTGTGACCTAATTATAATTATTGATTGACATTCATGTCGATAAAGAACAATGCTCAAAAATGTATGGACACCGTCCCCACTTTGTAGCACTTTAAGATATATGTTAATCGAAAGGTATTAGTCAGCTCTCCATTTTATTGTATGACAGCAAAGTTCAAATGTGTATCCGAAAAAAGTTATATCGACCTAAAGAAACAGAAATCAGTCACAATGATAATTATATTATTGTTCATGATGTTTTTTATTTTAATTAATACTTTGGGATGAACTTATTCCGAGTTATGAAATGACTCCTGCTTTTTGTAAAGTTTAGAAGTTTTCAAATAAAAATACCTTCATAACTGCAACTTTTAATTACAACATTAATCAGTATTTTCAGTGTCTATTACAATATTGTCCCAGGCACTGACTGACCCATTGAAATTATCTAAATGGCTTTCAATACCAAAGTACCACACGATACTGAAGACATGCGCGCAAGCACCAACTGTTCTCATAGCAGTTAAGCATGAACAATAATATTCCTGAAAGACATTTATATCCTGTGCGTTATTTAAAACCAAATAAATACGTGTTATAGGTCGCATTTGACCTATGTTTGGATAAAATTCGACCCCTCTAAAGAGTGCAATCTGCCGTGTTTATATCGTATTGGTTCATAATTGGGCTTGGAGTTGAACAAACTTTTATGTTGCAGACGCCGCCACGTAAATGTTCGCTAACATAGGAAGCTGCTAGTTTTAAGTGTGATATGTCCCCAAAACTAAACGAAATAATATCCTCGTTTGAAAATTCAGGGAACGGTATATTTATAGACTCATCAGTCAATGTTCTGAACGTAGCCTGTAACGTAGTTAGCCTGTAACCCAAGTCATTGTTGATGTGAACTCTGCGATGAATTCGTTTAACGAAGTCTGTAGCACGGACACTGTCATGAATAGGCTCCTTGAATGTATTGAGAATCGCTCCAGCAATTCGGAAGTCTGTAAAGAGATGAGGAAGTGTATTAATGAATACTACATTCCTAAACATTTTAAAATCACGTTTAAATCTCCCGTTTATGGCCTCAATGACCCAACGGACAAATTGTTACTAGACGGGATTTATTTGGTTCTTCATTCGTGAACCTGCGTCCAACGCCCTCAGCGAGTGGTGCTAGAAATGGAGGATAACAGTCAACCCGGAAAAAAGCCAGGTGTCGATGTTTCACAAGAAAAGGAGCCACAAAACTCTCTCGGCAGAGACACCAAAAGTCAAGATGTTCGGCTCCCCGATCCCTTAGGCGAGTGAAGCCAAATACCTTGGAGTCATACTCGACGATAAACTCTCACTCCGTCCCCACCTAAACATGGTTCGTAAGCGGGGCTCGTTTGTGATGGGACAGCTGCACTTACTCCTTAGGAAGGAGTCTAAGATGTCAATCCGCAATAAAGTTAGGATATACGAGACTTGTATTAGGCCAATCATGACGTACGCGTGCGTAGTTTTCACCCACCTTAAGCCACACAGCAGGATCCATAGGTTACAAACAATTCAGAATAGCTTCATCCGCAAAGTGACGGGAGCACTGTGGTTCATGCGTAACGAGGATCTCCACATCGACCTCGAGTTGCCGACCATCCAGCAACACATGAAACTCTGTTCCCGTTGCTACTTTGAAACGGCTGCCACTCACCCCAACCAACTAGTGGTTAAGGCATCCGGGTACATCCCCTCTAGAATATCTTAAATTAGAAGACCTAGACATGCTCTCGAAGAGCCGGGTGATAGGATCGCGATCGCTCAACTTAGAGCTCATACGGCTCGCGAAGCCACAACAACACGTCCGCGGTTCTGTCCTCGCCGCCGAGGCAGAAATACGCGCCGCATTCGCTCCTAGAGGGCGTGCCTTTCGCAGATCCTGTTAGTCGGTGACGGTCCAGGCCGAAGTTCGTGCCCACAGGGGGTGCCCCTGAGGCATGACACTTAAATGTCTTAGGTTAAGGGCCATCCGCCCCACAGCCAGCATGAAGTAGTAAATGTCCCAGGAGACAAACTACTCGTGCTCACAAAAAATAAAAAATCTGGTCATTGGGCATATACGGCGCGTAATAATAAATAAATAAATAATCTTTTATATTTTTCTTATATTCTACACTGTTAACTACGTATTTTATTGGCTATCATTTCGATAAAGTACAATAAACAGCTACATAAATTGGGACTGATTTCGGTTTCTTTAAGGCGATATAACTTTTTTCGGATACACATTTGAGATTTGCTGCCATACAATAAAATGATGAAAATACTAAGGCCTTTCAATTAACATAGGTTTTAAAGTGCTACAAGCTGGGGACGTTTTGAGCATTGTTCTTTAAACAATGTTATAAGTTTAATTTTATTTAGTACTCTTGGTTAACATGGTGAAAAGAAAACAATATCATAATTATTAAATGTTTTAATAATAATTTCATAAAACGGAATAAAAAAAATAACACGGGAACTTCAGTATTACTATTAACACAATAACACGGCAAACGTACGATAGTTGACAAGGATGGCACAGCACTACACTGCAGGCGCGTGAGGTGGGGCGTGCGGATAGCGGGGGGAGATGCTCTCGCCCTTTACCTCAGACCCCGACTGCATTCAACTCGCGCGCTATCAATATGTTTTGTAGTTCTCGAGATATTCATATCACTTGTGAGCATATTATCTGTACCAGTACTATGAACATAAATTAACATGGATTTGACATATTCCACTGTGAATTCGCATAAAGGATTTACCTACACTAATTCAGTCAGAATTTCACGTATTATTTTTACATAAAGAATTTATCAAAAGAAAAGTTCCCTTTCTATCAGAACTATCACGTGTACCATAACGGACACTTATTTTTTCTTCGTCCCCCACCTCGCCGCGCATACCTCAGGGGGTGCACAGCTCCTGTGGTCACACTATAACACTAAAGTAGTTATTGGAAAAGGTGGTCATTTCATAAGCACGATGTGAACTGCACTCCGACGCGTTTTGTTCAGTAGAAAACTTACGTAAACCACGAACAAGAGTCTCCAGATGTAACCATTTATTTTGTTTTATATATGTCACTGGAAAATAAAAAAACACGTAAGTTGATTAATTTTCTAGGTAGTTAATCAACTCTCGGAAAATAATAAACGGCATGTGAAATGTACTATTTAACGTATGTATTTTAGTAAGTTGATTAATTTACGGCGTCTTCCCGTTAAATCATCTGACAAAGGCAAGGTGTACGTTGATTAAGTAGTGTTAGATGACGTCAAAAAGATACAATATTATTGTACTACTTTGAATAAATAAATGAATACTGAATACTGATTGGTTAAAAGACTCACGTGTTTTTATACCGCTCCCCGCCACCCGGCCGCCCCGCCCTTACCCGCTTTAACGTACATAAGGAGATAAGTCCTTGTATGTCACGGAGTCGCTCAGCTGCCTCGTAGTAAAGTTTTTATAAATTCCAAATAATAAACTTGTTAAATACGGAACCCTAAAGAATATCGCCGACGCAGTAACTCCCCATATTTATTACAATTCTGAAAACATGAAGGAAACGTCGACGCAGCAAATATGCAGGTGTGCATCGACGTCGTACAAGAAGGTATTAGCCGACGCAGCAAACGTGCAGCTGCACCGATGACGTCCGTCCTGTCCTCAATTACTTAACCCGTGTATTAATTTCAATGTAATAAAATTCATTCCATATTCTAGCATCGAATAGGTTTCACCTAATTGTAATTAACTTTAATTTCTTTTTATTAAATTTATTATAAGTATTTTTGGTTTTTTTTCGAACCTTCGGCTGCAGTTAACATAATTGGCGCAGTCGGTAGGATTCTCGCGGGCCGGTACGCGAGCGGTTAGAAGCATCTCATATCGATAATTCGCGATCGCGTGTCGCCCGGGCGGCTATCAAGCACCAGTACGAGAATCCTGAATCTACGAAGCTGCAGCGCCGAGTGGAGAATCCAGACTTCGATTCACGAAGAAATACCAGAGATGAAATATTATATGTAAGTACACTTGAATCTTTCTCGTGTTGCTTCCTTTTGTGTCCTAATCATTTCCAAGATTTTCCGACCTGAGAAATCTTATCCCCGGGATCCTGCATCGAGACAGGCTCGCCGGCATATAGTAGATAGTACTAGGCAATTAGATAGTGTTTTAGAATTAGATAGTTTGAGTAGTTTATTTGAATTAAAAATGCCGTACGACCCAGATGTAATCTACAAGGCCATACGGATGGTACCAGAGTTTGATGGTAACCATAATGTTTTAACGAGATTTATTAATATATGCGATCGAGTTGTAACGCAGTACGCTAGCCCTGAGCCAGGTAGCGAGCTAGGAAATCTATGTTTACTTAACGGGATTTTAAACAAAATCACAGGTTCCGCCGCTTCGACTATTAATGCGAACGGCATACCAGAAACCTGGGCTGGTATTAGATCAGCCCTTATTAACAATTTTTCAGATCAGCGGGATGAAACAGCTTTATATAACGACCTTTCGTTAGCCTCACAAGGTAGTAGGACCCCGCAGGAGTTTTATGACCAATGTCAGACCTTGTTTAGCACAATAATGACATATGTTACATTGCATGAGACTTTACAGACTACTATTGACGCTAAACGGACACTTTACAAAAAGGTAGCAATGCAGGCTTTTGTACGTGGTTTAAAAGAACCATTAGGTTCGCGTATACGTTGCATGCGTCCGGATTCGATAGAAAAAGCCCTCGAGTATGTGCAAGAAGAGTTGAATATCATGTACTTGCAACAGCGGAATGATGGTCCAAAGACACACCATGCCCCTAAGGCATCTATTCCCTTTAATGTACCGCTAAATACCCAGAGTACTCCACGACACCTAGTACCTAATTGGCCAGCCCCTATGGCACAGCGTCCCTATCATACTCCAAACCCCGCATTTAAATTTAATTCACACAACCAACAGCAAAACCGTTTCCCTACACGAACACAGCAAATATTCCGTGCTCAGCCTAATAATTACCACCCTCAAAGTAATACGTTTAGATTACAACCTAGAAATAACGCCCCTATGAATACCGGTCCGAAACCCATGAGTGGTGTACAGCATTTTACACCTAGAGCTTTACCTATGACTAGTCATGATTGGCGGAAATCCGGTAATCCACCACCTAATAATTATTTCAAGTCCCGCGAAATAAATCTAAACGAATTTGCATTACCCGATAATACCTATTATTCTGACGAGTATTGCTATGAGCCCGAATATGAAGGTTACACAGACTACAACGATTATAATTACTCTTATGACTATGACTATAATACTAACATGACTTATAGTGACACGACTTACGATAATCAAATAGTACATGAGATAGAACCGCAGGCAGGGCCTAGCCACGCCAGCCAGAACCAGGATTTTCGGTCAGACCAGAGGTCAAAAGAACGAAAATAGATATTAACCTGCAAACTCAACGACAATTACCGTATCTAGAAACTTCTTGTCCATGTTTAAAATTTCTGATAGACACTGGCGCTAACCAGTCATTCATAAGCCCCGAGGCAGTACAAAATTTCTTTCCCGAGTATCAACTTAATTATGACCCTTTTGAAATAACAAATATACATGGTGTTAGCGGAAGTGACCATTCAATTACTTTGCCTAGTTTTAAAGAATTTAAAGAGAATGATAGTATTAAATTTTTCGTATACCGTTTTCATGATTATTTTGATGGCTTAATAGGTCTAGATATTTTATCTAAATGGGAAGCCAATATAAACCTAAAAGACTTCAAATTAATTACACGAAACGCTACAAATCAGATTAAGTTGTATAATTCCCGTAATGTCAATTTATACGAAGACATTATTCCAGCAAACAGCTTTAAAACTATTAAAATACCGATTAATGCCCCAGAAGGAGAAGTTTTTATAGACAAACAGACTTTCTGTAACTGTATTTTACACGAATGTGTTACTACTGTAACAAACGGTCGTGGTTATGTACAGATAGAAAATCCAACACCCAATGACATTATATTTTATTTAGATCAGCCTGCTTGTGCAGATGCATTCAATTTTAAATGCACGCAGACTGGAAACGTAAACCATGTAAACGATGTTTTATCGCGATTGCGTACAGACCATCTCAATAAGGAAGAAAAGGCTAATCTCTTGACATTATGTAGACGTTACGCAGATGTATTTTATATCGACGGAGAACCGTTAACTTTTACAAATAAGATAAAGCACAGAATTCGTACAACAGACGAGGTACCTGTGTACACTAAAAGTTATCGGTACCCATTCATTCACAGACAGGAAGTTAGAGACCAAATCTCAAAAATGTTGCAGCAAGGCATAATCCGACCCTCAGACTCTGCATGGAGCTCACCCATTTGGGTTGTACCCAAGAAAATGGATGCTTCAGGCAAACAAAAGTGGCGTCTCGTAATTGACTTTCGCAAAGTTAACGAAAAGACTATAGACGACAAATACCCCATTCCCAATATTACTGACGTATTAGACAAATTAGGACGATGCCAATATTTTACGACTTTAGACTTAGCAAGTGGATTTTACCAAGTGGAAATGGATCCTCAGGACATATCTAAGACCGCGTTTAACGTAGAACATGGGCATTTTGAATTCCTTCGAATGCCTATGGGTTTGAAGAATTCTCCATCGACCTTTCAAAGAGTCATGGATAATGTTCTCAGAGGACTACAGAATAGTATCTGTTTAGTCTACTTAGATGACATTATTGTATTTAGTTCATCCCTTCAGGAACACCTGGAAAACCTGGAACGCGTTTTTCAAAGACTTAGGGAATCTAACTTCAAAATTCAGATGGATAAGTCAGAGTTCTTGAAGTTAGAAACAGCATACCTTGGACATATAATTAGCAAAGACGGCATCAAGCCTAATCCCGACAAAATCTCAGCTATTGAAAAATATCCCATACCTAACACCCCGAAAGAGATTAAACAATTTTTAGGCCTTCTCGGTTATTACCGAAAGTTCATACCAGACTTTGCACGCATTACAAAGCCCCTTACCATTTGTCTTAAGAAAGGTAACAAAGTAATCCATAGTCCTGAGTATATTAATTCTTTTAATAAATGCAAATCCCTATTAACCAATGATCCAATACTCCAGTATCCCGACTTTACCAGAGACTTTAACCTTACAACCGACGCTTCAAATGTTGCCATTGGAGCGGTATTATCCCAGGGAACCATAGGCTCTGATAAACCAGTGTGTTACGCTTCTCGTACACTAAATGAAAGTGAGCTTAACTATAGCACAATCGAAAAAGAATTGTTAGCTATAGTATGGGCTACGAAATACTTTAGACCATATCTATATGGCCGAAAGTTCAAAATACTTACCGACCATAAACCTTTGCAATGGATGGTAAATTTAAAGGAACCAAACTCACGACTAACACGATGGCGGCTTAAGCTCAGTGAGTACGATTTTTCTGTGGTTTATAAGAAAGGCAAGCTTAATACCAACGCCGATGCCCTTTCACGCATAGAAATACATAACAACGAGACCGAAGAGATTAACTCAATAATTGAAAAAATCATAGAGTTAAGCTCAGTGGCAAATAACCCTTCAGAACCATCAGTTCAACGTGATAGCCCTTCAGAGATTACACATGTCAGTAATGAACATTCTAGAAGAGCAAGTCTTAATCAAGTAGAGCTACCAGACAACCCGACTAATTCCTCCACTGAGACCGTACATACCAGTAACGAACATCCCATTTTAGAAATCCCTATCACAGACGATCCGCTTAACAAATTTCATAGACAAATTCACTTTACAATAGTTGGTGACATAAAACGAAGACCGATAGTGACCAAACCTTTCGAAGGACATACAAGAACAGCAATTCAAATTTCAGAATCAAATTTAGAGTCAGATGTTATTAATGCCATTAAAGAATATGTTAACCCAAAGGTTAAAACTGCTATACTAGTAAACCCACCTTTGGCCATGTATTCAATAGTACCAATATTACAGGAGAAATTTAAAAGCTCTTCTCTTAAATTAGTATTAGCTAAAATAGAATTAGAAAACGTTAAGGAATATTTACGACAGCAAGATATTATTAAGCACTATCATGATGGTAAGACAAATCACCGCGGTATAACCGAATGCTATTTAGCCCTTTCACGAAAATATTACTGGCCAAAGATGAAGGAACAAATCGCTCGTTTTATTAACGAATGTACCATCTGTGGTCAGGCGAAATATGATAGAAATCCACTTAGACCATATTTTAATATAGTACCACCGGCTACAAAACCTTTAGAGACTATTCACATGGATCTATTCACAGTTGAATCAGAGAAATACGCAACATTCATTGATACCTTCACAAAATACGGTCAAGCATATCACTTGCGAGATGGCACAGCTATTAGTATAATCCAATCATTGTTAAAATTCTGTACTCACCATGGACTACCCATGACCATTATTACAGACAATGGCACAGAATTTACAAACCAACTATTCTCTGAATTCACGCGTATTCATAAAATAGTTCACCACAAGACCTTAGCCCACAGTCCAAACGATAATGGTAATATTGAACGATTTCACTCAACATTATTAGAACACATTAGAATTCTTAAATTACAGCATAAAAATGAACCAGTAGTTAATCTCGTTCCATACGCTATTATAGCATATAATAGCTCTATTCATAGTTTTACCAAGTGCAGACCATTTGACTTGTTGAATGGACATTTTGACCCACGAGATCCTATCAACATTGACATGACTGAACATATCTTACAGCAATACGCACAGAATCATAGACAACAGATGAAACATGTGTATGATATAATTAATGAAACCTCTCTTGCAAACCGAACCGCTATAATCGAGAATAGAAATAAATCACGTGAACCTGAAATAGAGTACGTACCTCAGCAACAAGTTTTTATTAATAACCCTCTTGCCAGTCGTCAGAAAACAGCACCGCGATACACCCAAGACACGGTTTTAGCCGATCTACCAATCCACATTTATACCTCTAAAAAACGTGGCCCTATTGCTAAATCGCGATTAAAACGTGTACCTAAAAGTAACCAATTGTTACAGGAGCCTACTTCTACTGTTACTACCAGCGACGTACTGTCAAGACATAAGACTTGAGACCTTAGCTGACGGACCTGGACTATTGCCATACAAATTAGGAACAACCAGATTAATAACACATTATCATTCCTTTATACAATTCATACAACTGACTGACTTTGAAGACAAGATAGAGTCTGTACGATCCCAACTTGATATTTTTAAGGCTAAACTTAGTAGAGGAGCATACGTTATTTACGAAAATCAAATTGAATACCTTAGTAACAAACTTAATAAAGTACTAAATCAAATAAAATCATTAGAACCAGTAAGGGTTAAGAGAGGTCTGATAGATAGCTTAGGATCAGTAATAAAAAGTATTACTGGCAACTTGGATTACCAAGATGCTGTAAAATACAATGAGGCTATTAAATCCTTACAAGAAAATGATAATAGGATAGTTTCTGAATACAATAATCATATAAGTTTGTGCAAAGAGTGGATGTCTCAACACAATAACGTCTTAGAACAACTAAAGTCTATTTTTTTATCTCGGACACTAAAATGACAACTACTAATGTCAAACGTAAAACTAATATAGCCAGCTTTTAAGAAACAGTGCTGTCCCTGTGTTTCGATTCGTTTTGTAATTATTGTAAAATATTTACGGTTATTAGTATAGTCGAGAACTAAATGCCTTTATCACCTCTAGAGTTAATGTTAGTTGCATTTCATAAAACTATTAGGGTCAATATCGCACAACAAAACATCAGCTAAATCATGACGATACTTTGACATAATATCAGTTCTCATGTATTAGCAAATAGTTGTTAGATATTTATAAAAACAAATAGTAGAAGTTGCTGATAGAAGAGGTAGGTACTTTATCCTCTTTCCATTGGTATACAACATCCTATAAAATAGTAAATAGTTTTTCTACAAAACATGTGTAATACATAAACATACATACTGTTGGTGTGCTTAACAAATAAATAAATAATTCGAAGTAATTATTGACGCTATAGTAAATGATGACTTTTTTTTTCTTTTATTATATTAAAATTAACTCTAATGTGATAAGGTAGACCCACTGCAGTGACAAAAAAAGTTAAAGTAACTAGGTAAGTACGCTAGAATGAATCAATTATAGCAATTATAGCTAGTAAATTTACCTGTGCTTATTCATCAAACGTGTTTTCTTTACTTTGAATTATGTATTACACATGTTTTGTAGAAAAACTATTTACTATTTTATAGGATGTTGTATACCAATGGAAAGAGGATAAAGTAAGGCATTTATTCAGAAAATGGAAGAACTTTCTCTCTTTTATTTATTTTTTTATTGTACTGTGAAGTTGATCATATCTTTAAATTTTACCTGTCTCTATAGTTATAATAAGTCAATAAACAAAAAGTTGACGTTTTTGGTGAGCTATTATGAATTTATTTGATGCTCCTAGTATTAAACTTTAAAACAAAACATAATTATGAGGACTCACGGAACAATTTTTTTTTTAAATTTAAGTGTTCATGGTAATATTGGGTTTTTCTTTTAAAAATAGCTTTACATCGATATCTAAAATATGTTGAGGTTAAAACCAGCTAGGGGAGTGAGGAAAGACTCAGTTTCTTCAGTTTCTTTATTTTTCAACATAATGTTACAAAATAACAGCTTATTGACGTCAGTTTAAAACTACTTAGTCTAAGTTTACATATTAAAAGTTTTCCAAACTTTACCACCGCTTCCAAGGCGCTAGTAGAGAAGAAGCGGCGTAACAAACTCTAAAGCAGCATTTTTTAGACGTCTCTATAATTTTACAACAATTTTGTAACTGTAACAAAGTGCTGCAACCATTGTATACCATATAAAAACTAAGGATTGCACTAAAGGATCAATATACATTTTTAAATATCTTAAACTAGAAGATTCGTCCTGTAGGTAGTACACAAAAGTGGGAGCACCAAATCACATTTATAAAGTTTTCTAGTAATAAAAACGTCGCTCAACTAATTTATCCCCTAGATAAATAAGTGGTGTACCAAAAATGACCGCTTGGTAATGACCGCTTCTATCAGCTACTTTAATTTGACAAACGATGTACCAAACACCCTGTATAATTACGACGACCTAACTACATGATGGCGGGGAGACGACTGCTGGGCAACGCTCGTACACACAGCAACACATCAAGTTAAACATTTTCATTTAAAATTGTTTCTTATTTCAAGGTATTAAGGTACATAAGTGTCTAGCTTGATTAGTTGCTGTGTGTACAGTCGCGCGCCTGTAAAAGTGATTTCTCAGCAGTCGCTCAAATTACAATGTTGTGTCCCTACAAATCTAATGAATTTCTCTCTTTTTTCCTTCTATGTCCATCCCTATAATTTCTTGCATGACGTCATTGGCGTATATTTCTATTTTAAGTTTTCGTAATTTTATAACATAAAACAAATTAGGGTAAACCACCTAATCGTTAGAAGTCCTACAATTGTTGGCACTTAACCCAGTTGGATCGACCGACCCATGTATGGGTTTCGGGAAATAAAAAATTCTGCCCCTTTTATACGGTTTTATTAAAACAATTTATAAATACTTTTGGAATCGACAGTTAATGACTGTTAGCTGTGATGACAAAATAGGTAGTAAATTTAATTATTTATAGTTGTTTTTTCCAAGTGAAAATGTCTGTAGTGAATATGGTAAAACATGTCCCTAAAAAAGTGAAATTATATTACATATATTGTTATATTTCTATTAATATAATATCAAAAATATAAAGCTTGAAACATAACAATATTTATATTACAAAGAAAATTCATGCTTTTAACGAATAAAGAATAAAAACCATATAAATATCAGTACAAGAATAACCTTGTCCAGGGATGGTGATTCGTTTCTATAAAAGAATTGATGTTTAATTATGAATTATATATTAATTTTTATTATGAAACAAGATTATTATTATTTTATTATGCAGACTCAAAGATTAATTGTACTTACAGCCAAATAAAAATAAATTATGTACCAAAAATAAATTTTGTTTCATTTACTTACCTGAGTTTAAAATTAGAATTTGCACATTTTATATTATTACTTCCAAAAAACTGTATAAAATTTAAATTTATCGTTAACTGTTGATAGTGGTGGTACATCACCATACATAAATAAAAAAGGTAACAGTAATGATATTTTAGTATTCGAGATTAAAAAAACAGCCTATAGTCTCTATTTACCGTAATCGGCGGAACTAACCTATATTTTTATCGGTAAGTACCGGCTGTATCGCATCACTATTTATTAGTTGTAAAAAACAGGCAACACATGAAATGTCATTTTAGTGTCTGAGATAAAAAAATAGACTATAGTATCGAATCAGGCAAAGATCAACGCATCCTTAGAGTTACTTTTAGAAAAAGACGCCCTCAAAGATTATAATCTTGTAAGATTTACTAAGTTTTCCCAAATTTTAAGTATAATAACTAATAATGTAGAAGATATAATGTTAGAGATAATTAGAATAGAAAATATTTTAGCTTTTATCCATGCTTCTAGTACACATCATTCGATGATAGAAATTGGAGTTTTAAAATCTATAATAGCTAAGTTAAAATCTTTATACAACCCAGATCAAATAATAAATTTAGAATTAAGAGAATACTATGATTTAATCAAACCAGGTTCATATTTTGTAGATAAAAGAATAGTAATAATTTATAAATTTCCTATTGTTTCCAATGATATATACGATTTATATAAGCTATCCATTGTCCCTAATGAAAAACAATTAGCCCTCTTACCTCCTTCTCCTTACATAGCAACAACAGAGTGTAATGTTTTTATGTACCCACACTTCAGTCATTATTATACGCTCTAACGCAGTACATGTGTTTTATTAAAGACTCCTCAGTGGCGACGAGAAAAATAGAAAAAAATATTAATCATGTCCGTAACAAAAATCGGTAAAATACGCGATTTCGATTTGAAAGAAGGAAATTGGACATTATATGTGGAGCGGTTAGAAATGTACTTTATGGTCAATAAAGTGGAAAAGGAATTGTGGTTGGCGATATTAATTACCGGCGTGGGTGATGAGACTTATGAGTTGCTGAGCACATTATGTAGTCCAAGCAAACCGGCGGATATCACGTATGAAAAAGCAGTTACACTTTTGAAAAATCATTTACAACCGAAACCCGCGGTAATGGCGGAAAGGTATCGTTTACGACAAACAAGACAGAAGAGTAACGAAACTATTACACAGTATATAACGGAGTTGAAAAAGTTATCTAAAACTTGTGAATTTGGTGCTACGTTAGAAGAAAATCTACGGGATCAGTTTGTGTGCGGGGTCAGGAGTGACGTCATACGACAAAGACTGTTCGCCGAAGATAATTTAACTTATGCGGGGGCAATTAAATTGGCTTGCGGGTTAGAAGCAGCTGAGCGGGATGCGGCAGTGGTAGACCAAAAAGAAAACGCGGAGGGATCAAGCATGGTATTGTCGTTGCGAGCACGTGGCAGGGGCGGTTGGAGTCCAAGTAATAAGATGGCGTCGCGGAACGTAAACGGCGGCGCCGGAAGCTGCATGACGTGCGGGTGGCGAGGTCATAGCAAAGACGAGTGCCGATACAAAAATTTTATTTGTAGTAAATGCAATCAGAGAGGACATTTGAGACGCATGTGTCGCACACGGCCAGGGGCCGAAAAAGGAACGGGCAAAGGAAGCGAAGTGAATCACGTGAAAACGAACGAGGAACCGGATAGGCCAGAGAACTTTTCCAGTTCAGACGAGCTGGAGGAGGAACTGCACCAACTTTGTTTGAACGGTTATGCACCGGTGAGCTTGTCATTACTTATTGATAAAAATAGGGTTAAGATGGAAGTAGATACAGGTTCTGCCATTTCTTGTATTAATAAAAATACTTATGACAAGTACTTTTGTTCTAGAGTAATTGAACCGTGTAATTTAGTTTTAAAATTCTATGATGGTACTAAGGTTAAACCATTAGGAGTTATTAGGCCTAAAGTTCAATATGAAAATATAAGTAAATATCTGGAACTGTTTGTGATTGACGGAGGTACAACTTCGTTACTTGGTAGACAATGGTTAACAGAATTACAAATTAAAATACCAACATTGTTTCAAAGTAGCACACACAATATTGTTTCGAATCAAGTTAATGAGTTAAATACTTTAATTAACAGGTATAAGGAGTTATTCAGCGGTGGTCTGGGACGGTATACGGGAGGAAAAGCATCACTTCGATTGAGGGAGGGCTCCTCATAGTGGCGAAGTGTCCATATAACTCGATTCCTACCGGCTTACCTTTGCAAAAACCGCTTACCATTGTCTATTAATCAATTATAAATCAATGACGCAACATCTACTCAATACAAAATAATATAAAACAAAAATGTATTCTCTTACGTAAATCGCAATAATAACAAATAAGTAATATAATAATTCTATATAATAATATTTATTTACGTACTCATAACGCCATCTAGTAATTAAAAATTGTCAACTAACTATATGTTTGTTATGGTTCAGGAAGAGAGTGAGGCGCGCATGCGCGGGGCGGCGGTAAGCCGGTCGCGAAATTAGGAATCCAGTACAACAGACTGTACGGAAATCGTACGGTCACGTGACACTTTGTCTTCGTCGATCTAAGGTACCATATAAGCCGATGGCCACCGGCTTATGACAAGGATAAAAGATACAACTACAACATTGCGAGAGCGAGAAAGCACTATTGTAACCAGCGGACCGACCAATTGAAACGTTTCATTTCACAGTAATTTGCCATTGACATTCCATTTTGTTTTTATTAATTATTTAAATCTAATAGAAATCGAGAAAATAAATACTTGGAGGAGGCCTATGTCCAGCAGTGGACGTCGATAGGCTGATATGATGATGAGGAATAGAAATCAGCCTTTCTTCTGAATTTTCAGCTTTTAATTATTTTTCTTTGTTTTTATATTTTTATTCTCTCCATCTTGACATTGGCAGAATCATCGGTAAACGATGGAACTATTATAAGAAAAAACAGTATTATTTATTTTCTGCAAATAGGTTATATTAAAATTAAAATTTGTTTTCTTGTAGTAAACATTAGTAAGTTTAATTATTTATGTTTGTGTATTAAGTGTTGTGCATTGATTGACATTATTATTGTCGTAGTGCGTTGTGTTGTGATCCTATGGAATATTTTTGTAAGTAATTGTTTGTATTATTTATAAGCAAATTTAATAGTTTGTTGTTTTATGGAACACGTTAATAGTGTTAGATTATTGTCTAACATAAAACGTCTTGTTCAAAATTAAATTATAAATATAAGAAACACGTAGGTACATAGTTCAGTTAGGCCCTGCACATGAATACATAAAATACAAACGGGCGGCGCCGGCACTGTGGATTTACGAAACATTATATAATTATCTTATTTTGATACATATAAGTAAGTGGCTTACAGGCAGTATTCTCAGATTCTAAAAGTGTAGAATTATTTAGGATATAGCAACATAAACAATTTATCTAATTGCTCAAAGAAATATATTATTATCCAAACAGAGAAACATTTTCGTATTTGTATAACTTTTCACATGAGTTTAGAACAACTAGAATCGAAACATTTTCTTACGAATACCTATGAACTACAGAAAAATAGTAATGTAAAGTAGAACGTTAATAAAAAGTAGTTCACGGAATCCTCGGCTTCCCTTTTATAAAAATCCACCCTTCGCCACTGGCTCCTCACCAGTATTTTGTCGAGCGCGGCCGCTGCCTTACGCTCTGAGGGAACCGGTCGATGGAGAATTAGATAAGATGCTGCGCGCAGGCATCATCGAGCCAGTCGAACACTCTGACTGGGCGACACCTTTAGTACCGGTACGTAAAGCTGATGGTGGACTCCGTATCTGCGCGGACTACAAGGTAACTTTGAATCCTGTTTTACTGGTTGATAAGTACCCCTTGCCAAGGATAGACGATTTGTTAGTAAGTCTAAACGGGGCTACGTTGTTCTCCAAAATTGACTTGTCCCTTGCCTATAATCAGATCGAGCTAGATGATTCTAAGGAATTAACGGTAATTAACACACATAAGGGTTTATTTAAATACAATAGGCTAGTATTCGGGTTATCGTCTAGCCCAGGTATTTTTCAGCGTATTATGTCGAACCTGTTAAGTGATATTCCGGGGGTAGAGGTATTCTTAGATGACGTCATCATAGGAACGTCAGGAACGGAACATAAACATTTAAAAACGTTAGAATTAATTTTTAATAGATTACAAAATAATGGCATGAAACTTAAAAAGAGTAAATGCTTATTTATGGTTGACGAAGTCAAATATTTAGGATATGTGATATCTAAAGATGGAATTAAAGTAGACCCAGAAAAAGTCATGGCAATTACTAAAATTCCTAGACCTAGGGATATCTCGGAGTTACGTTCTTTTTTGGGGTTAGTTAACTTTTATGCTAAATTTGTAAAAAACTTGAGTGGCATATTATCTCCTTTGTACCAACTTTTAAAGAAAAATAATAGTTGGCAATGGAGTTTACAGTGTGAAAAAGCTTTTTCAAGTATAAAAAGAATTTTGACAAGCGCGGAAGTGTTAGCACATTATGATCCGAATAAACCGTTAGTTTTGACGTGCGACGCAAGTGCGCGGGGTCTAGGGGGCGTTTTAACTCAGAAAGATAACGAAGGGCGCGAACGTCCGATTGTTTATGTGTCACGTTCATTAAACAATGCAGAAAAACATTATTCACAGATAGATCGTGAAGCGTTAGCTATAGTATTTTGCTTACAAAAATTACATCAGTTTGTTTACGGGAGACGGTTTGTACTAAGAACGGACCATAAACCATTAGTAAGCATATTTGGACCCAAACACGGTGTTCCAGCGATGGCCGCTAGTAGATTGCAACGATGGGCTATAATTTTATCTGCCTATACCTATGATATAGAATATATAAACACAAAACTGAACGGCGCGGACGGGTTATCGAGACTACCTATACATAAAGGTAGCAATAGCGATGAGTCATTACAGGTACACGAGCAAACGTATTTACATTTCACACAAAATGCATTATTATTAGATTATCACACAATTAAACAACAAACATTGAGAGATCCGATGCTGAGTAGAATTGTAAGTTATATTAGGGATGTCTGGCCGTCGGAAAATGTCATTAGAGAATTACAGCCGTATTTTAACCGTCGCCGTGAATTATACGAAGAACTAGGTTGCGTAATGTGGGGTCACAGAGTAGTGATACCAGAAAGCTGTAGAAATAGGGTATTGCGGGAATTACACGAGCCTCACATGGGCATTGTAAAGACTAAGGCTTCCGCTAGGAGCTACGTATGGTGGCCGGGTATAGACGAAGCGGTAGAAGCGACGTGTCGGGAGTGCACGGTGTGCGCGGAGGAGGCGGACGCACCTCCTCGTCATTCAATTACGCCGTGGCCATGGCCGTCTAGACCTTGGGCGCGCGTTCATTTAGATTTTTTAGGACCTATTTTTGGTAATACATATTTAATTATGATTGATGCAATGACTAAATGGATAGAAGTATTTCCTGTACCTAGTACGGCGGCTAGTTACACTATAGAAAGACTAACAGAAGTTTTTGCTAGGTGGGGGCTTCCGAGGCAGGTTGTTTCTGACAATGGGCCGCCATTCACGAGTAAAGAAATATCCTTGTTTTTAAGTACTAACGGTGTGGAGCATATATTTTCTGCTCCTTATCATCCTGCATCAAATGGGGCCGCGGAAAACGCTGTACGTACGGTTAAAAAAGTGATTAAAAAAGCGTTCAAACGAAAAGAAAATATACACTTAGTTTTGAAAAATTTTTTACTATATTATAGGAATACGGAACACTGTTCTACAGGGCAAAGTCCAGCTAAATTAATGTTAGGTAGAAATTTACGTACGAGACTAGACGCCTTAAGACCCGACCGTGAAAATAAGGTTAAAATAGCCCAAGAGCGGCAGCGACGAGTAGGTACGGCAGTCGAACGTTCTTTACCGTTAGGAGAAGATGTATGGATTAGGCAGTATAGGGGAAATGAAAAGTGGAGTCCGGGGCGCATCGTTAAAATAATGGGTACGTCAGATTATAGGGTAATGGACAAGTTAGGAAAGGAAACACATAGACATATTGACCAGATAAGGCAGAGATCACGGAGTTCTTTGATTTGTCCGTCGGAAGGGGTTCCGCTAGAGGCGGAACGTTCCGGTACGCAAGATACAACAGCATCAGAATTAACAGACAGGACGGCGCCGGACCCTCAGAGTATAAGCGAACTAAGTCCAAAGAAATCTACTACCGTAGACGTTGACGTGTTGCCGTCTCAGACCACGGCTTCTCCCGATCCGCATGAAATAGTATTAGATCCAATAGGGAATCAGTTCCAAGAGGAAACGGGTTTACGCCCCATTAGGAAATGTCGATTAAACAATCCTCCAAACTATACTTATAAGTAATTGTAAAAATAAAATAACTAAAATAATATAAATAAAGTAACTAGTACGCTAAGTAACTATAATATAACTAATAAAATAACTTAATGTAAAAGAAGAAGTATATATTTTTTTTGTTCTGTTATGTACATATACTTGATAATTGTCGAATGTAAATAAATTGTTTGTAGATTAAGTTTTTTTCTTATCATTAATGTAAAAGAAAGAGGATCTATTATTTTAATTATAACCAACGTTTTATTATATAAAGTTTAGCTTAAGTTTGTTCAATTTGTTGTAATTAGGTAGGATTAAGTAAAATTTTAAGGTGGAGAATTGTAATGTTTTTATGTACCCACACTTCAGTCATTATTATACGCTCTAACGCAGTACATGTGTTTTATTAAAGACTCCTCACAGAGAAAGCATTCGTGTACATAGAGGCTGAATGCCCGAAGTATAGCAACATATATATCTGCGAAAAGAAGATAAGCCATCAAGTTCGTACTACACCTGATTGCGTTCAAGAACTGATCATCCGTCAAAACCTGAAAAGCACCTGCCAACTAACTAAGATCTTATTAACCCGAGAAGCAATAGAGAAGTTGGACGACCAGCACTACGTACTTTCATTACCGCAACCCACAAAAGTACAATTGACCTGTGGCAGAAGAGACATCAATACGCTACAAGGTAGCTATCTTATTACTATTCCCATAGATTGCTATATCCAAACACCAGAATTCACCATAGTTAACGACGGCAACGAGATAAAGGGTCAACCAATGAAACTTTCAAGAATCCCTTACGATGACTTGAACAATACCAACGTCTTCACTCACGTTGGCTCCAGTGCAGTAAATTTAGAAGAACTGCACAGCATCCAGAACAGAGTCTTATTACAGAAACCTATAGAATTAGAGGAACCTCAATCATCTGTCCTGTATCATACAACTATACCACTTTATGTCATCATAGTATTCGCTGCCATCATTGTTACATTTATGATCAGTCGAAAATACAAATGTTGGAGTTTATGTTCAGAAACCAAAGAGATACCACAAACTCTCAAGATCCATACTTATGAAGAGGTGACTAAGAAACATAAGGAGGCACCAGCAACATTTTCTCTTAATATGACAAAATAGTTGCTGTTCTGCGGATGGAGATGTTAAATACGGAACCCTAAAGAATATCGCCGACGCAGTAACTCCCCATATTTATTACAATTCTGAAAACATGAAGGAAACGTCGACGCAGCAAATATGCAGGTGTGCATCGACGTCGTACAAGAAGGTATTAGCCGACGCAGCAAACGTGCAGCTGCACCGATGACGTCCGTCCTGTCCTCAATTACTTAACCCGTGTATTAATTTCAATGTAATAAAATTCATTCCATATTCTAGCATCGAATAGGTTTCACCTAATTGTAATTAACTTTAATTTCTTTTTATTAAATTTATTATAAGTATTTTTGGTTTTTTTTCGAACCTTCGGCTGCAGTTAACATAATTAACTGTAGTAAAATATGTAAACAACAATAGGTTAACTAGCAGATCAATCAATATAGATCAGTCGCGGGTACAACTCAAGTTTCAACTTTAACTTAATAAACTCATGGTCAATCGTTTCAATAAAGATTTAGGGCTCCCCTACACGGGCCACCGGCCCCACGCACAAAACTTCGCCACTGGCATGTTTCACTGCTATCGGCTTGTAATTGGACAGATCTGCGCGATCACCTGTTTAGGGATGGGGTGCACAAGGGCTGTCTTCCTGGAATTCGGGACGACGCCAGAAGAGTAGGAGAGCCGGAAAAGACGCGTTAGAACTGGTGCCAACTCAAGAGCGTATGATTTTAATACAGTTGGCGGAATGCCATCTGACCCACTCGACTTATGAAATTAAAGGGAAAGCAGTGTCTGGCTACACTTTCATTTTCTTAGGGAACAACTGGATATTTTGAAGAAATATGATTTAGTAAAAAAAAGTACTTGGCTGAGCTGCACACAGAGCATGAGTTAGTGTTAGTTGAGCGGACAGATTGCACAACATTGTGGCTGGGTTTAGGGAGTGCAGCGAAGAGTATGAACAGGGCCTCAAGCGCATGTCAGTCTTAGAGCAGGAATTGCAAGAAGCCCACCACCACATTACCCACCTTGAAGTGGAGAAACATGAAACAGATGTATCACATACCCACAGCTTGTTTGAGAAAACTTTAGAGCAATATCTATGAAACGTAGGCAACGTTTAGTAAAATATTTAAAAAACTAATTCTTAATCACTTGAATAAAAATAAATTACTTCGCAATAAGCAGTTCGGATTTACACGTGGTCGTTCAACTACCGATGCCGGAGTTAATTTAGAAGAACACATATTTGAGGGCTGGGAAGAGTCAGATGCTTTTTTGCGATTTATCTAAGGCATTTGACTGTGTCGAGCACGAGACATAACTGGGAAAACTATGGTGTTAGAGATTATGCTTTAGGTATAATTAAATTATATTTAAGCGATAGAGTACAAAAAGTAAATGTAAATGGTAAGTGTTCGCCTGGATCGGTTGTGAAAATGGGGGTACCCCAAGGGTCAATACTAGGACCATTTCTATTTCTTGTATATATGTATAAACAATTTGCCATATTTAGTTAAAAAGAACCCCGAGATAATTTTGTTTGCCGATGACACATCCTTTATTTTTAAGATTAATAGACGACAACCTGAGGTAGACTACATAAATAATTTCTCTTTTGGAAATAGTATATTCTTTTAGTTCAAATAATTTGTTATTAAATAAAACCAAGACAAAATGAAAAAAAAAATGACAAAAAATTACATTTACCATGCCAAATGTACTTAATATAAAAGCAATTGTTAAGATTAATGATGAGGAATTGGAAATCGTTAACACTACAGTATTCCTAGGAATTACTTTAGACAGTAAACTACAATGGGGCCCCATATAAAAAAATTGTCAGGTAGGCTATCTTCAGCAGCATTCAATGATTTTTTTCATTTTAATTTTCCTTGATCTTATTTAAGTTTTTGACAGTGTCTCTGTTATTATAATTCTCTAACAATTAGTATACACACAGTATGGCAACAGAACAATCATCTTTGAAATGTTCTGAAACTACTTTTATAAACAGATGGCTGTGTGTACGTAAGTAATAAGTAAACAAGAACCTTCATATTTTGGGGTCCTACAGGGAAGTGTTTTGGGACCCACACTCTTTCTTATTTGATTTATTTGCTAGGCGAAATCGGTCGGATTCGCTTGATATGTTGCCGACACATGTCATGGAACATTTGTCCCCCAGTGAACCTACATCCATCCTAACAATCATCAAAAGTAAACTTGTACAAAGCGTGAATGATGAACCACGTTCTCTCCGACAGAGGAGAGCGGGCTGGCGCTACAGTCGCTGACGGCGGTGCGCGCGTCGTGCGGCGCGGGCGTGTGCGTGCGCCTGGGGCAGGTCGCGCGCCTCGAGCTCAACTACTGCGTGCCGCTGCGCGCGCTGCCGCACGACCACCACGCGCAGGGACTGCAGTTCGGCGTCGGTGCCAACTTCCTCTAGGTGAGTCAAGTGCAAGTCCACTGCTGGACATAGGCGCGCCTGGGGCAGGTCGCGCGCCTCGAGCTCAACTACTGCGTGCCGCTGCCGCACGACCACCACGCGCAGGGACTGCAGTTCGGCGTCGGTGCCAACTTCCTCTAGGTGAGTCCAGACATCTCCACACTCCGCGCTCCTTTCCTGTCCTATCTTACTCTTGTTATAATATTCATAACAGCCTATTAATGTCCCACTGAAGGGACGGGCCTCCTCTCGTGACGGAGGGTTACCTGGCCTACTAATACCACGCTGGCCAGATGGATTGGTATATGGTTTAATTTCAAGGTTTCCTTCTTTTTATTTCGTAAAGATAGTAGTTACGGTTATTCCCTTAGTCGGTTTCTACGACACCCATGGGATGAGATAGAGTGGTGACATATTGTATTGTTACTCCTTCACCACACGGATCGATGTCCTATCTTACTTACTCTTGTTATAACATTATATTAATTATAATATTTTGTTTATTTCCAGATGGCGTAGTGAATGTAAATAACTTAGTAGTTTGTAATGTCTCTGTTTAATATAAATTCTCTGTACATACATACGTTACCCTCCAACCCCCCCTCGCCCCCCGCGCTAGTACTACGTTGTATTATAAAACATTATTTATTAGATCAATAAATAAGTAGAAAAATGTTCTTTTAATATTTTACTTTCCCTTCCGCTATTAGTTCACTTTCCTTCCATCCTTTATCTGAGTTCAGTACTTGAGTTCAACATACTGCGACTATACATATTCGTTTGCGATATAAATGTCCTTCAGTACTTATGTGTAGCATGTGTTGAGTAAACGATATACGTGATAGTGTAACGTGTAACGTGAGACGCTCTGACAGGTCTCACGATCTGTTGAAACGTTATAAGTTATACTAACACATCGCTCGAGAAACAATCTGTTAGGAAATGTATTGACCAATATTTTTGTAGAACTTTAACATTTGTTTTGTTTATTTTTAACGATATTTGGAAATATCTATATGTTATAACTAGCTGGTGACCGCGACTGTCTCCGTATTTTGGACAATTCACATAATATCTTTATAAATAGTAGCCTATATGTTATCCTGATGTATAAGCTATATTATTGTAAAGTTTCATTACAATCCATGTTGTAATATTTACGTGAAAGAGTAACGAACAAACATCCACACTTATAAACTTTAGCGTTTATAATAATTAGTAGGATTGTTTTCTATAATATTGGTCACACACAAATGCCTTCAATGAATTGTTCAGTAAATGATATTGTTGTTAAGTAATGAATAAGTAGTTATAACACAATATTATCTATTTTGTTTGTAAATTAATTTATATTTTAATAAAACTATTTTAAAATATGCGATGTGTATTTATTTGTGTATCTGCTCAGTATTTTGTAATTCAATCTTACAAAGCCCATTTATACAAATTGCGAATTCAGTTAGGCCCAAAAGTACTTCCTTGCGGAACTCCAACACTACAGATTTCATTGTCATATAAGGACCCATCGGATCTTGGTACCTGCATTCTTTAATATAGTCAATACAGAACTCTTAATGGATTTCCCTTTCCCATATGCCTACTCTTAAATCGTGCAAGAAATGTAGTAGAGAAACAGTGTCAAAAGCTTTTTGAACATCTACAAACACGCCAGCGAACTTTTTAGTTTTTTAGATTTTGCTAGTTGATGACGATTGCTAAAGAATAATCAGAGCACATAGTGATTTCTGGCTATAAGAGTCTTAGTGGACATAGGGAAATCAATTCTTACCTATTGACAAGCAAATGTCCCAACGACAAGAATGACACCCACCAACGATGGTATCGCCATCTGAGATTAGTTTTGTCTCCTGAATAAGTGACAATGTCATCCCGACACAATGCTTCTAAAACAAAATCTAGAATATTTAAATCAAGGAGTTCTATGTCATAACTATTATCAAATAAGTATTTAGTCAATACTAATTAATTAAAAAGTATGTCGGCGTTAGCTTATGATGGCACGTTCTACGATAGATCGGTCAACTCGAAGTAACACTTAATACACGTAACATTTTAACTACACTGAACACTACATCATATTCGAAATAACACAGTAAGGAGCACCGATCACGACCGAAGTCAAACTGTAACTGACTGACACCCAGGTTCCGTTGTAGCACGAAGCTAGCTATACACGTCATTGCGACAGTGTCGCCTCTACCGGCATTCGTGCGGCGCTTTGTTTATGAATCAAATTAAGTACTGTTTCCGACAAGTATATAATACATTGTTAGAAGCTCCGTGTAGTGACGGAGTAAGAATACAATATGTCACCACATCTCATCCCATGGCTGTTGCAAAAACCGACTAAGGCATTATCCGTCAATATTATCTTTACGAAAAAAAAGAAGGAAAACTTGAAATTAAACCCTATACCAATCCGTCTGGCCAGCGTGGTATTTATTAGTAGGTCAAGTATCCCTCCGTCATGGGAGGAGGCCCGTCTTTGCAGTGGGACATTAATGGGCTGTTATGATGATGATGACATTGTTAGAATGATGTGAGAAACTAAGTTGTCTTATACAAAGTTCCGGTTGTAAGACTGTGTTCATGACATCGCGTGGTATGGCGGGTGCAGTGACGTAGGTACTATTGCACGAAGGAAACTGCAGTGGATAACAATAAATAATATTACTTGGTCTACCTTTTTTTAAATCAAATTTCAAACAAAATGCTTTATTTCATAAAATTTATCACAAAGTGTTTGAAATCGTCTTTTACAGTTAAAATTATAGATCGACACAGACAAACGCCACAGCACTAAAAAACCGCGTTGTATTGTCCAATGTAAATTAGAGGAGAAAAATAAAACTAATCTACTACTCAAATTTACTTGTTTGTTTGTGTTGATCCATAAATTCCAGTTTCCAAATGGTTGGGCCAATGAGAAGAAACCTGGCAAAGAAACTCATGACAACTCTTTTGAAATTCAGTTGTGTTTACAATACATGTCGAGCACATTTTTTTAAATGTTTTTATATCTACTATTAGGAGAATTAGAAGTAGCTGGCCACTTTTAGTAACATTACCGCTCGACGAGTAATGGCTAACGCAGACCTGGACGGCATGGCAAGGGATTTTAATTTTTACTAATGGAAATTCAACCGTAATGTTACAGAAATACGACATAAATTGCTATGCTTTAAAATGATGCCGTGGCATTGAAAAGGATTTTCAACAGTACGGTTGAATTTCCATTAGTAAAAATTAAAATCCGCGTTAGCCATAAAAATGACATTACCTACTCTATGGTTAGATGGATATTGTGTTTTGGCGGGAGAGAAAAGGGGTTGCTATTGGCGGGAATGAATGGTTGTCATTTTAAGTTTAAAGTATTAGATTGTTATTTAATTATTTTAATGAGATTATAATGATAATGATAATGATCTTTATTTGTAACCAAAACATTCGTACAGTAAGTATACATGTTATTATTATAATAAGGTACAATTTTACTACACATATAAGTACTCTGAGCCCCACACTAGGATACCCTGTGTCGTGGGGTCTCAGTCTCTTCCCAAATTCATAATATTGTTCGGTGAGTATAACAAAGAATATAATTTTAAAAATACACTAGACATTAAGACTAACATAAAAATAAAAAGAACAATAGTGAGAGTGCGTGTGTTTGTGTGGTGTGTGTTTGTGTGTGTGGCGTGTGTTTGTGTGTGTGGCGTGTGTTGGTGTGTGTGTATTTTCGTTGGTGTATGTTTATGGGCATGTTTTTGTAGTGTGCTGTGTATGTTAACTTGGTATTTGTATGAAATCTTCAGTTTGTGCATAAGTGCTGAAGTAACCAGCTAAAAATAGTTTTGTTTAGGTACACAAGATTTAGTCATATTAATTAAGTTATGTTTATTACGATTACATAATTTTGAATAAAGGTAAGATCCGAGAAATGCAAACGATCTACGTGCAAAGGAAGTTCGAACTTTTGGGCGATCCCACTTAATAGTTCTGCTTGAGACTCGTGCCGTTTCTTTAGCGTATCTATGAAATCGCAATATAGTACTGTGTATAAATATTTGCCTCACTCGGAGAACGTTGCATTCAGAATACAGCCAGTCAGTAGGATATCGCCAAGGCTTTCTATGTGCTATTTTTAAAACAGCTCGTTGTGAACGCTCTAGTCTAATCATAAACGTTTTATTTGATGCACCCCAAGCCGGTATGCAGTAACTTAATATTGACTGGCATAGAGTTATGTACACTGTTCGCATCAATTTAGGGTCTGCAATTTTATTGAGGGTTTTGAATATGTGTGATAATTTCTTAACGCGCTTGGTAAGTTGATCAATGTGGGGTTTCCATGTGAGACGTTGGTCTATTATGATTCCAAGGTATTTAATATAAGGAACCTCCCCTAGCGGAGTGCAGCTGCATAAAGAATCCCTGTCGCCGTTCGTTCCACAACTATGCAGTATGATGTTAACAGGATTAACAGGTGCAGATCTATCAGAGATGCGGAAAGATATGATCTTAGTTTTGCTTACATTTATAGTAAGCAAATTTTGTTTTAGCCAACAGGAGATTTTATGAAGCCCCTCCTGGGCTACACAAGTGACTCTACTCCATGATTTATCATAAAATATAATGGCGGTATCATCTGCGTAGGTGAAGATATTTGCATGGTTAAGACTAAGGGAGCATAAGTCATTTATATATACCAGGAAGAGCGTAGGCCCCAAGACACTGCCTTGTGGCACACCATAATTTATGTTTGCATAATCGCTGTAGTACTCCTTTAGACGAACTCGCTGTTTGCGATCTTTTAAATAGGATATGAACCACTCCAGGACTATACCTCTGATTCCACTGGCTTCAAGTTTTCTTAACAATAACGGCCGGGAAATCGCATCAAACGCTTTCGCAAGGTCCAGGAAGACACCTATACATTTTTGCCCTTCATCAAGCTTACTCACTACGAGGCTAGCTAGTTCAGTCACTGCATCTTCCGTGGACCTTTGCGTGCGAAACCCAAATTGGTTACCTGCCAATAGATTATTTTTTTTCAAGGTATTTGAGTAGCCGAGAGTTTTTAACCTTTTCTAACACTTTTGATACCGCGCTCAAGAGTGATATAGGTCTATAATTAGATGGTAGGGCTGGGTCCCCAGTCTTTAGGATTGGGATCACGTTGGCAATTTTAAAATCACCCGGTACTGTACCAGACGCCATGCTAAGATTGCAAATGTGTGTTAGAGGATTTGCTATGACATTTTTGACAAGTTTTAGAATGTCATTACTGATACTATCACAGCCAACTGCCTTACTGGACTTAAGTGTCCCAATAATTTTAATTATTTCCATTTCATCAGTTGGTGTGAAGAACAATGAATTTGCGTAACTCTTAGATGTGTAATTAGTGACTAGCTCTTCTTCCGATTTCCGTAACTGATTAAGTAGTGCAGTAGCAAGATGATCACCGACAGAAGTAAAGTAATTATTGACAACGTTCAATGATTCACTTGGATGATTTTTAATTGTAATTAAATTTTCAGCATTTATAGTACCTACCTTTATTGATATTACATATATTTTTTATAGTGTCCCACGACTTTTTTATGTTATTCTGACAGTTAGAAAGCTGATTTCGAAAGTATTTGTTTTTTAAGTCATGGAGAATATTAATGCAAGTATTTCGGTATAATTTATATTTTTCTTGCAAACTACTGTTATTTGGGTTCTTTCTAGCTAATGTATGAAGTTTATCTCGTCGCCTGATACATTTGAGAAGTCCAGGCGTGATCCACTGCCTTACAAGAACGTCAGAACTGCGTAATCTACGAATATTTGTATTACGGTTAATAGCCTTGTCCAATGTAGCAACAAAGATACCCGTAGCTTCATTGACATCCACTGCATTATACAAGTGTGACCAGTCCGTTTTAGTAATGTCGCTAAGAAGATTATCATAATCAATTTTCTTAGAATCATTCTCGGTAGCATTTTTTGTGGGTTGTAAACCAAGACTACACAACACGGTACTATGATCTGTGATGTCTGAATGACATACTATAGTAGTCGAAGAGAGTTTAGACTTTATCATGCAGTGGTCTATGCAATTTAGCCCTCTCGTTGGTAAATTATGGCCAGGAACGTAACCATAATGTGCTGTGAGACCAAGATATTCGTCAGCCCGGCGGCGATCTGTGTTATTGTCCTTTATGTCAAGGTTGATATCACCCACAATCAGACAGTGCTGGGTTTTGCAGCTTTTTAGAATGGCTTCTAGTGATGTTAAGAAATTGCTGATGTTTTGGACAGAGGGGGACCGATAGATCGCAATAATTGTGTACAAATCGGCCACATCTATTCTCAAACAGTTACCATCACTAAAAGGAGGTTCAGTTATCGATATTTGATAATTCTGACTAGATTGCACCACTATACCTTCATTCTGGTTGATATATCTTTTTGAGTAGCTGCAATTATAACCTTCTAAATTAATAGGATTAAATGTGTCATCCAACCAGCATTCGGTCAAAATGATAATATCCGGTTTAAACTTTAGGCGATGTAAAAATAATTGTAGTATAATAAATGTAGTATAGTATAATTTGTAAAGGTTTACTTAAAGTTGTTCTTTTTAACAAATTCTCTTTGTTCCTAAAACTACTTATATTCAAAAATGTAATAAAATGTGATAAATGTAAATAAAGAGAATATAATTAGGTATAGGAAAGTGTGTAGGATTATACAAATAATACAATAAATAAAACAATGAATGGTAACAATAATTTATTAATAATCTATGACTGAGCTAATATTTACATTAGTTTTATATAAACGTAATAGTCTATGTTCATAAATTATCTGCAGGTTTTATATTTGACAACATGAACAATCATTGGATACAATTGTGTCGTGGGATTCGAAGCCGCTACCTTGTACTGCAACCGACTCACTACCGAGGTAATAATCTACCTTTTGACCGCATAATTATTGCACGAGCGTTTTTTTAACGCGCGTTAAAAAAAGCGTCGGAACCTAACAAATGAATTCCTATGTTCCTGTTCACACGCCAGCGCTTTTTTAACGCGACGCTTTTTTATCGCTCGGCGTTGGATATTGCGTTTTATTTAAATGAAGGACTATTTCGACGCATTTTAATGGTCTCTGCACACAGCCGGCGTGGCGTGGCGGTACGGCGACGTGACAAAATGTACTAGAGCGACGGTTACCGTCACGTCGAGCGGGACGGCTCTGTGTGGTGTCGTATGTAATATCTAGTACATTACAACTGCTCAGCGTCGCGTCGCCACGCCACGCCCGCTGTGTGCAGAGACCTAAGCGCTCGTGTGTATGGTGGCTCAGCGAGTGTATCGTTGTGGAGCTGGTGGTCAGTCCCTCATGCCGGAGTTGAACACGTCCTGGTAGTGTATCTTGGTGGCCACCATGTCGTCCTCAGTCATGTTGTGGATGCTCAGCGGCGGCAGCAGTGCGCCCGCCACCGACCTGACGTACAACCACATCATACATACATACATACCTACATACAAGTACCCGCCGCTTATATTACACTTTGCGTTGCGACTGGCATGCGTACCCTTAACCCTTTCACAGTTCCGCCAGTAGACACAATAGTAAAACAATGCACATGTACCATATATGGCTCATGGGATAGGGAACGTGTTAAGGCCCTGCGCAGACGGCATGGCATATGTTGAGTCTTTTGTGCGCCGGACTTTATGCGCGTCATGTGCGTTACTGCTTATAATTGCATAGGTTCTATTTTCACAGACTAAAAAGTGCCTCACGGATAGTCTGTCGTCTGCGCAGGGCCTAAAACAAATTATGATTTGATAGTGTGCGACAGAGATGACGCTCTACGAAGCCGAAATTGTCCGATTGTCTTTTCCACATGTCGATGTGTAATATAAACGGCCGGGTACTGTACAACTTGTAATGACACACAAACAACACACAGATCAAGTCGAATGTACGCTAATGTTATATTTTGTTGCGAGGATCGAACCCGCGATCTTGCGTAGAGTAACTGTTTATATCGTGTGGACATCTCGTAGGGCACTAAGGGGTGTCAGTGTCGTGGGCACGTCGGAATCGAACCGACGACGGTGCTCTCCCTTGCATGCACGGAACATAAATCAAGTGGAAATGCAATACAACTAATTCACTATGGGAACCGCTGTCGCCTAAAAACAAATAAAGACACAGAAAAACTAGTAACAAAAAAATAACATATTATGTAGCTGATCCTACATCTGAGAGTGAACCTTCATGCAATATAAATAGAAGTTAATTCGCTGTAGCGTTGAAAGAATTATATGACGTTTTGTAATCTAAATAGATCCAATTTTCGAGTTAATTCCATAGATGAATTCTGGCAATTATATACTTTAACATATTGTTCATAAGGGTGATATTCGCGTTATGTTTTACCTATGACCTCAGCGACAAGTTATGCGTACTATCGCATATTAGTGACACGCGTACCACGCCTACTTAGCACTTCCACTTGATTTTTCTTCCGTGCTTGCAATATGTCGGGGACTCTAGGTAAGTGCAACAAAGGAAATAATCCTTATTCAACTAATTTCGGCTTCGTAGAGCGCTACCTCTGTCGCTCGAGATACAATTCATATATGTATTGAGAGTTGCTAACACGTTCCCAGTGCAGTGTACCACATATGGTACACGTGCATTGTTTCACTATTTTGTCTGCTGGCGTCACTGTATTTAATTATGTAAAAAGAAGCAAATCACAATATTGTTTTAACAGCTCCTAATACCGTAGATTATTTGTATTTCGTGCGAAAGAGATGACGCTCTATAAATCCGAAATTAGCCGATTGTCTCTTTCTAAAGGCCGACGGATGCACGTCGTCATAGTACCTACTGTATATCCGTGTAATGACAGTAAGAATACAATATGTTACCACCCCATCTCATCCCATGGATGTCGTAGAAACCGACTAAGGGACTATCCGTCAATATTATCTTTACGAAATAAAAAGAAGGAAAACTTGAAATTAAACCCTATACCAATCCGTCTGGCCAAGTATTCCTCCGTCCCTGCAGTGGGACATAAATGGGCTGTTATGTTGATGATGACTCAATCAACTAGGCTATCGCAGTCCACTGCTAGACATAGGCGTCTCCCAATACGTGCCACAGAACTCGGTCCTGCGCCTTCCGCATCCAGTCCGACGCAGAGACCTTTATGAGGTCGTCGGTCGATCTAGCTGGGACGCGTCCTACACTACGATGAGTGTGCTGTGAGTATTACCGTCCCTCCGCGTTGAGGAAGTTGAATGTGGAGCAGGCGTGCTCAGTGAGGAGGATCTCCACGTTGAGGGCCGCGGTGCGAGCCGCCTTGAACACTGCGTCCGTGACCGCGCGGTTGTTCGTGTTCATACCTATTATCTGAAATTTAAATGTTTATTCAGAATAATTACATACATAAATCCGTGTGGTGACGGAGTAAGAATACAAATGTCACCACCCCTTTTCATCCCATGGGTGTCGTAGAAACCGACTAAGGGAATAACCGTAAATACTATCTTTACGAAATAAAAAGAAGGAAAAACTTGAAATTAAACCCTATACCAATCCGTCTGGCCAGCGTGGTATTAGTAGGCCAAGTATCCATCCGTCACGCACGGTAGGAGGCCCGTCCCTGCACTTGGACATTAATGGGCTTTTATGATAAAGTATCCGTTGCCTTCATTTCTTGACTGTATTAGCCCTTCCACCAGGTTACACAATGTCACAGAGAAGCTGTACTGATAGAAGTACCTAATCATAACAGCCCATTAATGTCCCACTGCAGGGACGGGCCTCCTGCCATGACAGAGGGATACTGGCCTACTAATACCACGCTGCCCAAACGGATTGGTATCGGGTTTAATTTCAAGTTTTCCTTATTTTTATTTAGTAAAGATAATATTTATGGTTATTAGTAAGTGTATATAATAATAAGTAGTTACTCACAAGTAAGTCAATGGTGGGCTCGAGCAGTTTGAACAGTCGCAGAGACTCTGGAGTGATCATCTCTGAGCCTTCCACCTGCCAGGACAACACCGTCCTGCAGACAATACGTATATATTTGTTCACATACATCATTATATCGACGGCCTCTGTGGAGTAATGGTTATATAACATGACTGCTACGCAGAGGTCTCGGGTTTGATTCCCGCTCAATGCAAATATTTCGACGGGCCCCAAGAACAAAATCTTATGGAAAAATAAGACGAAATGTATTTTATTGTATAATCGTATTCTACACACTAATATCTATAAGCCACCGTTTTTATTTTTTAAATATTCTCTTGCATATTGAAATAACCAATTGAACATTGTCGTATCAGAAATTATACTTCCACAAACAAACATGTATATACATGTAGGAGCATGTTCCTTGGAACCCATGCCGCGTATGTAGCGACTTAACGTCATTTACGTGTTTGTACTCCTCAAAGTCAGGTGCGTTATTTATTAGCGTTTGTGCATATACTATATTGTTCTACAAAAATCTAAAGACAAGATATTTAAATTTATAATTAATTTACATGAAACATAATAATTTTAGTTTTATAATTAGTTTAATATACAATAAGACATTATTTAGAAAAAGATGTTGATTTTTAATCAATTATTTTCATTTTTTATTCACCTTAAGTCTATGTTCGACAAAACTGAATTCCAAGTCATTTAACGGTTGCGCTGATACGATTTTGTTTTACGAAATTTTTAAGGAAAAAATATGTCGTAAGTAAAGATGCGATTTTGTTCTCTGTAAAGTATTTTTTGATCATCCGTGTTTGTTCAATACAAAAGTATCCGATTTAATGTTTTTTTTAGTAAATTAGCATGATTTTCTTGTTTTTCAATGAGCCTTTAGCTATAAATTCCACTTTGACATATACCTTCCTTTTTACTTTCTGTTAGAAACTGGCTGTCAAAATTACAGTAACGTTTCTCCACTACCACCTGTAGCTGAAAATATTGATGTTGTTTTATGTTTGGAGGGGCTTTATCCACTAATAAATAGCTTAACAATAGATGAAAAAAGGTGGAGATATCGGCCTAAGTCCAAAGTCAAATATACAGAATTCATTCTAGCATTCGCAGACGACGCGACCTAGCGATACTTACTCGAAATCCAAAGCAGTGCCAAGAACTACTGCGAAAGGATGATAAATTCTGTATGTAGACTGATGGAATGAAAGTGCAACCAAGCAAATGTTATTGTCTCTGTTTAGGTAGACTGGATATGACATAAATATGCTTCATGTGGCCCCGGGCTTATTATAGGCGGAGAAAACGTTTAAATAATATCAGAAACCGTGCTTTTTAAATTGCTTGGTAGAAAGATAAACGATAAAGATCGCTCTCTAGTACTAGAAGATGTATTCAATAGTTTCATAAATGAATTGAAAAGGTATATCAACAACCGATAAATAACGTAAAAAAGTCTGGATATACGACCACTAAAATCCATCCCAACTGATAAAAATAAATCTGCGCTCGAGTTACGGTTACAATTTCACAAAAAGTTCATGATAGGCGCTCAAACCATTAGAGCAGGTTTTAGAAACACAGAAAGACAATCAGACAAAGAAATTACAAAATCTTTCATAGACGATGAATTAAGATGAGAATGATAGCTACAGGGTGCACGCAATGAACCTAGAAATGCAAAATGAATGGGCTACTCTAGGTGACTGCTGTATATTTTCAGCTTTGAAGTTGCGCACTTTAATTTATGACTGTTGAGCAGCATTACTTAAATTCTACCTCAACGCCTTTCAATTGACTCTGAACGATCAAAGTAATCTTGTATGATTGGAAAAGCGACGGACAAAAATGCACGGAATGTGGCAAAGAAATCGGCACGACTAGACACATATTGGTATTCTGCAAAGTGATTTTGGATAGAAGTCATTACTGCAACGTCTTGACAGAGTTCTAGGAATTATACATGAGGCAGTCAGTCTATCGATTGCTAGAGCTGAAAGGCAAAATATTTAATTTGTCCTGAGTTCGGCAGACGATTGGACAATACTGGTGGACACACTCCATCCCGGAGGATATCTGCGTGTCGCCGTTAGGACCAGACATATTCCTCTACTCAAATTTGAAAAATCGTGTTGTGCCTATTAAGCTCACGCTCAAGCTCCTTAAAGATCACGCAATTAAGACAAAAAATATTATGACTTGACAAATGAGTTAACCAGAAATGGCTACGTTTCTCCTCTATATGCCGTTGATATAGCTGCGAGGTGTACTCCCGCTAAATCCCTCTACAACTGGTTAAAAGGATTAGGACTGCCGAGAACTCCAGTAAGCTCTCTGCTATCACAAGGAACAAAACCTTATTGTATTATATATTACAGGGAACAAAACCTTATTGTATTATAAGAATTCATTTTATTCAAAATAATAATTAAACTCTTTTAAAAAAACATGATAATAAAGATATTAACCACTTCATTAGCTTTTGCCAAGATTTTTTGCAATAAGTTTATATTTGCGTTAGTAAAAAATGATCATGCGTACACACAGCAACACGTTAAGTTAGACACCCGATATAACTTTAGCTATGCATAGTATAGTATAGAAAATCGTTCGAAAGGGACTTCGCACGACGTCATCAGCCAATCACTGCGCTAGCGCTTCTTTCACACATAGATTTAAGTCTCGTGAATGGGTGGTAGCCCACACACCTACATGCGTACACACACCTACAGTCCTACATGCACACACGTGGGCGCGGGCGCTAGTTTTCTTCCCATAACTTTAAAATTTAAATCAGTCGCCTCCCGCCTCCCGGTCGTTGGATCGCTTACAATCACTAGTGCCAAATATTTACTTCGTTCGGCGTTCATGTTAGTGAAAAAATAAAATGGCGCCACAATTAACACCACAGCAAAGGCAAATAATTGTAGTTCTACGAGAAAGTGGTTACAGCATTAAGGAAATAGAAAGAAGAACTGGATAAACGGTGAGTGTCACAGTTAACATTTTTTAAATTATTGTTTAAAATAAATGCATATTAATATTCTGTCTGTTTATCTAAATAACGGTAAACTATCTTGATATTCCTTTTTACATTATAGAAGCATTTAAAAGAAAAGATAAACTAGGTAATAGTTGTATTACAGTTCAATAACAGAGAGATAACTCTATGTTATTTACTCAACTCTTTTTTATTAGACCTTTATTTAATTACCTAAACAGACCTAGAGTTGGTAATAATATAATAATATAGAGGAAGGTTGTGTTTCTTTGGGCTCATTAAAATCTTCAGTAATCACATTGTTACAGTTACGATTATTTATTGAATCTTGATAAGTTAATACATTTTGGCAAATGACGGAGTGAAACTTGGTTTGGTTTGAAATAGGTGTTAGGACAATATATAGAAGACATTTTATGTTACTAGTTACTAGGCAGCTGAATTAAATTGATATAGTTGGTTTAAGTGGTGTAAGTTTATTAAACATGACAGGCTCGGTAGACTGGCGTTAGTGTAATCGGCTGCCCTGCATGAGGTCGTGGGTTTGAATCCCACGCATGATATTAATTATTTTTAGAAACTTAATAGAATTATTGTTTTAGAGAACTACAATTCATTTCTGGTTGCGACGAAATTAGGAAACCGGGTGCGATTTGACGCCTCATCACAGGCAACTTTATCAAAGAGCTACCACCGCTGACCAAGATTTGAACATTGTCGCCGCGCATACTAGACAGCCTCTCTTGAGTACGCTAGTTACAGCTACTACATATAATGTAAGTTTATTTCTATTATTTGTCAAGGCATTATAATTTTATATAAAAAAGAGGTAAGTAATAATTTACCGAACTATGAACTTGTGCTCGTTAATTTCTTTTTCTATACTTATATAGACAATTTCCGCACTAGGAATTAATTACTCTTATGTCGCGGGGACTTTTACTAACATTTAAAAGCTTACACAAAGTCCAGACTCAGGACAATAATTTGTTCACACAAATAATTATGCTGTGTGCGATTCGAACCCATGACATCGTGCACGCGCACTACTGCGCTTGCACTACTGACCGCGCCTCCTTTATACCTACCTGTTTGTTTTTATAACATATAACATAACAGACAAATAGACACCTTAATGGTAAGCGATTATAACCACCCATGGAAGAGCGGTGCCCGGGCGCCCATGGTGCCAACGCGTGCTTTGCCTGTCTCTTCCACAAGAAGCCCTCGTTTGAGCCTCTGAAATCTGTCCCAAAGATAATTCCTTTAACCTTTTGCAACAATTTAAATACTTACATAAGTTCAAATTAAAAACATTTAAACTTTGTAAGTATTGATAATTTTTATGGATAATAAAATGAAATAATGTTGAGTTAAAGTTGAAGTAGCCAATACATACTATCTATTACATACCTATTTCCATCGTAGTTTGGTATTTTTGACGTGTTCTAACAAGTTCCGCTTCGAAATTCCCAACGTTCAGTATATTATTCGCATAACATGTTTTATTCTTTCATCTCAGTTGCATTTTGAAACAATTTGACTTTAATCCTTACACACTTAACATTAAGTTCAAAATTGCACATCAACATATTCTGACGGTTATTTTTATTTTTATGAGTTGCAAAAATCAACTTAAAATTATTGAGTTAAGGTTGAAAACTCCTAACACTCTAATTTGTTTGTTAGCTACCTAATCGACGTGTTGTATAACATGCTCCGTCTCGAAATTTTCAATGTGGCTTGGTAAGGAATCTCAAAGTTTCCATCGAAGTTTGGTAGGTATCTATTTGGCGCGTGTTAATAATAGTTTTTATTAGTAGTAAAAAAATGGATTCTACTTGAGATCTAACATTTTATATTATTAAAAAAAAATATGTAAATCAAATATAGGTAGGTATTTTTGTCCGTACTGTTACAGAAATACGACATAAATTGCTATTCTTTAAAATGGAAAATGCCGTGCGATAAAATCCCTTTCAATGCCACGGCATCATTTTAAAGCATAGCAGTTTATGTCGTATTTCTGTAACAGTACGGTTGAATTTCCATTAGTAAAAATTAAAATCCCTTGCTATGCCGTCCCGGTCTGTGTAGGCCTTTACTAAGCTGTGAAAATGTATCACCAAATTTGATCGCTATGCGCTATGCAATCTAGATGGTTTTTTTTTTAATATAGGTAAATGCCATTTTTAGTAGATATTATTAACTTAATATTGCGTAACAACAGATACATAATAGTGCGCAAATCGCTCGAAATCAATCCCTTAAACTTTCTACATTTTTCTTGTTTAGAACTTTCGAGGTAACCTACCTATACTTATCTTATTTGAAAAAAAAAAATGTGAACATGCACTTCTTATTGTTTAATAATTTATTGATAAGTTTTATTTTCGTAAAAGGTATCATTTTAAGCAGTCTCTACGTTAGTAATGAAAGCACAAGAGCCTTTTAAGTTTATAAATAGAATCCACTCCCAACTTAATCGAGTTTACATGAGTTTCCGACTCGTAATTCTAATGTATTCGTAGGCTAATCATACGATGTTTTATACGGTGTCCAATCATAATATTATGACAAAAAAACAAATCACAAATTTTCAATTACAAAATATTATTTGACAAAACAATACCTACTTACTTGTTAAATTTACCGTTTTAAAACTGTTCAACAAACAAAAAATGTTTTTAGGTATATAAAAATTTAAATCATCGTTTCATAAAAGGATTATTTAAAAAAACATGTAGGCAAAACAACATACCTATAGCATTAATAACATTTGACAAATGCATTGCTTGGTATAAGTTTTACTTATTAAAATTAACTTTAATATAAAGATGACATGAAATAATAAAACAATCATAATCGACTCTTGATAGAATCGAAATGACTTAAATTCAACGACAAGGTTCGTAGCCTTTTAGTAACGACTGCTGAGTCGTGTATAAATCAAATAGAGAAACACGATGCATTTTATAAAAAAGTGTGGCATTACAATGCCACACTTTTTTATTTGCTTTTTTAATTTAAATTGCTTTTAAGAATACTACTAACTAACTACTAAGAGTGTTCTTAAAAGCTATAATCAAAATTACATGTTAAGATTGAACATGATTTTATATTTTACATACTGTGGCGCGATGTGTAAGCGTCGGGATTCCTTTTTTTCTCATAATGGTTTTTGTCCTAATTTTCATTGTCATTATGTTACGCATAATTTTCTTGGTCATAATAATAGTATGCCATAATTGTTTTTTAGCATACTGTGTTATTAATCAAAAATATTGCATATGCTATTGTTTTTATTTATAACTTAGAAATGCATAAAGTTGTAACGCATATTGGTTATTTGTCTATTAGTTAATTGACAAAAAATAGGTTTCTGTTATTGATAGCTATTCTGATAAACAAACATAAGGTTTTAGGTTAGGTTTATGTTATTGATAGATTAATAGCTATCTATTTGAATTTGAAAAACAAAAATTATGTAATAGGCATGTAAAACAAAAATTGTTATGGTTATGCATCATAATGCTTAAGTAAACTTATGCTTTGGGATAGTATGCTTATTAAATATTATACTTAAAGTAAATAGGATGAAATAGTTATGTTAAATGAGTATTATGCGTCTTATGTAAGGACAAGTAACATTATGCAATGTTAAATTTAAAAAATTATAACATAATCTTATGAATGAAAATAAAGAACCGATTAATACTGATATTATATCGATCATTTTCCATAATATCTTGTTAAAAAAAGTTAAATTTATAATATTCTTTTATTTCAGGTAACAATGCAAACAATACGGAGAAGACTACACGCTGCGGGACGATTACTTAATAATATTACAAAGACTTTATATTGTGATGTTATTTGGTGTTAAATACCAATTGTTTTAACTTTTGTTGATTAATATTAGATTTTTTTATAACAATTAATATTGCAAACACTTTATATTGTGATAGGTATTTAGTTATTTGGTGTTAAATACCAATTAAAATTGTTTTAACTTTTGTTGATTAATATAAGATTTATTTATAACAATTAATATTACAAAGTCTTTATATTATGATAGGTATTTAGTAATTTGGTGTTAAATAACAATTAAAATTGTTTTAACTTTTATTGATTACTTAATAGATTTTCCTATAATGTATAATTTTCAAATTATTTGTTTTATCTTTCAAGTTTGTAAAATAACGAAAAATGTTTTTATTTTTATTATTAAATATTTACTATAACTAGTAGTTTTAATATATTCCTCCTAATATTATAAAAGGGAAAATGAGATTTATTGTTTTTTCTTTGGTATGGAGATAGGTGGGAGCCTGGTGTAGGATATAGGCTACTTTTTATCTCAAAATCATGTTCCGCGGGCGGAGCCGCTTATAGTCATTTTGGAACCGATTATGTAATTCAAACTAGAAAATTGTGTCAGCTCTTTAAAGCCCCATTTACACATCGACAAGTACAGTAGCGAGTTAAGTAGTAAGTTGTTGATTAAGTTGATTTGAATAGATCTCCATCCTATTTTTTGGCAAGTTAAATACGAAGTAGCCCCCTGTCTCGCATCCCGACAATTTAACTCCCCAAAAACTAGGACGGAGTTCTATTTAAATCAACTTAATCAACAACATACCAATTAACTCGCTACTGTACTTGTCAATGTGTAAATCGGGCTTAAGTTCTTTTTACACTGTTCTATAAATGTCGCCAAATCATTCCGTGAATATAAGACAAAACATATATTATAACTTACTCTTTAAAAAAGGTCGTTAGTATTCAAGTATAAGACAAAACATATATAACTTACTCTTTAAAAAAAGTCGTAAGTATTCAAGTTTATTAAAATTGCTAATATTTTGTTAAAAATATTAATTTGTTCACAATTAAGACATTTTTGAAGTAGAAGTAGGTATATAATTCTTGACCCGAATTGACTTTTCAGTCACGGGCATTACTTGCACGTGTCCCAGGACTCTCTCAACTCTTTATGGGCCTACACTTGTCGTTGGCCTGGATGGGCAGGTGCTTCCCACGCGACGCCGTGGCCCGCCTCAGTTGCGGACTGCCCATTCAGCACCGAAACCTACTGAACCGCTTTAACATGAGCTGTCTGGGTTACAGCCCAGTGAAGAAGCTCCCTTCGGGGGATGTCACTTAGTTTTACGTGTTACGGGTACTCAGCCAACCACCACGACAAGGAGGGAACCTCGGTTGATGTGAATAGTTTGGTTAGCTGGAGCCATAAACACGCATCTACTCTTCGTCTTGAAAATTTTTTTCTTCCTATTCTTAAATATATATATTTTTATAACCACCATAAAGGCTGGGTAATTTGAAGATACTATTACAATTTGTATTAATAGAACTATTAAAGAGAGAAAACTGCTCTGTGGATGATATTTATTTACCGAACTTCAGTACAGATATGTCTACACAGCTGTTTCTTTCTGACCCAATAGTTAAATGTTGCATGCAGATCAATTGACTTATTCCCATTGAAAAAACGTGTAGGTATGAGGTTCGATGGGACAATGAAATCTGCCAAGTGATCAACATTAATATGTTAACTATCAGGCAGTGACCGGTCACCGCGAAATAATTTAATTTCTATTGTGTCCGAAAAACCGGATTTGACGGGTTAATATCAAAAACACCTCATTAAAACTCTTTGAAACTGTTACAATAATATTTCTTGAAAAAACAATCCTAGTAAGTATTTAAAAAGAATCACTTTACTTTTTGGGCAAAACATTTACATTAACGGTCAAGGTTAAATTGTTAAAGTTAAAATGCATCATTGTAAATTAACCATACAATTTTGTAAGCATTTTTTCGTAAATGTGCTTCATTTTATTAATATTAATACATTTTTTAGCAATAACAAAACGAAAATAGTATCGCGTGTTGGCCACATCGTGCACTGGCGCTGCTATCTACGTAGTAAGAGAGGAAACAACAAAAATATATCGCACACTCTCGCACGATTCGCAGCGTTCAACTTCTAATAGTTCAAAGTCCAAACAGTCTAGGTTGATAAGTCCGTGACTGTACACAGAATTTCAAACGCTCATACTCGAAATCGGTAATATTGCAGATACGCTTTTGTTCTTGGGGCCCGTCGATTTGTGTGCATGAACATGACTGTTTGCATTGGTCTAAGTGTTTTATGTATAATATGTTTATATAATGTTATAGTCAAAACTCATAACCGGTCAAAACCACTTTTGACCGAAAAAATCAGTCAATAGTGGTTTTGACCGACGTGCTTAGTCAAAACCCTTATTGACTGTTTTTTGCAGTCAAAAGTGGTTTTGACCATCGATGTTAGTCAAAACTCATTGAAAATTGATCTTTAATACATATTCAGGTAAAAGTCCGAAACAGTTGGTTAGGTTAGGTTAGTATGGTGACCAAATGACGCACGAGCCGAGCGAGCGTAGCGAGCGTGCCGCGGTAGCGGCCGGCGAGTGCTAGAAACATTTTTTTTAATGTAAAACTAGAATATAGTATAATTATATTCTAGCACTCGCCGTATACTAACCTAACCTAACCAACTGTTTCGGACTTTTACCTTAATATGTATTAAATATCAATTTTCAATGAGTTTTGACTAACATCGATGGTCAAAACCACTTTTGACTGCAAAAAACAGTCAATAAGGGTTTTGACTAAGCACGTCGGTCAAAACCACTATTGACTGTTTTATTCAGTTAAAAAGGGTTTTGACCGGCAATGAGTTTTGACTGTAACATATATACTAAAAAAAGTATATAAGTATTAATATACGTTGTTCTGTTACCCATAACCAGAGGTCGGAATTAGGTAGAGTTATTCATGTACTTACACTGATTTCATACAGCGAAAGAATAAAGTGGATATGCTACAAATCCCGGGATTAATTAAAAAAATAGAAAAATATCCCACGATTTAAATAAAAAGTTACATATTTACTTTTACACACTTTAAACTACTTACTGCACGCGCGACGTTGCCACACTTACATCAATGACATCGGATGCTCGAAGTTGCAAAATTTGAACAAAAGGAAACAATAGCGGTAATGCGGAACACTGAGATTGTATCTCTTTCTAACGCATTCAAACTATATCTTAGCAATAAATCGGTTTATTGACACAGCTCATTCGCTTACCTCGGTTCGTCGAATGCGCACACGTGTTTACTATTGTGTTTTGTGTGGTGAATCCTGTTTGACCCTGGATTGTTTACTGGATTCTGGACTCTACTTAATACGACTATTTCGGCACGCATTAACGGACTTTGATTTGGCCTTACTGTATTGGACGATTGGATATTTGAAGTTGGTGATATACTTGGTAAGTTTATTGTTCATATTTATATTAAATGTCCTTTACATTAGATTTTCCCAATGTAGAATGTTTGTTATATTGTCATAAAATCGGTGTTGTTTAACTCAAGATGTTCTTTGATACAATTAAAATAAAGTAGCAATGATTTCAAATGCTACTGAAGAAGCTTAACATACGGGACTCTTTTTTTAATTGCTTTAATTGACTATATGGTTAACGATTGGAATTAATTTTTCTGGTAATCTTTTACAGATTTTCTTTTTAGGTTTAAACTGATTAATTATTAATTAATGTGTTTATGTGATTATTACGGAAACCTGTCCTACTCGAGCGTTCTTGTATGTACTTCTGGAACAAGCGTTTATAGTATTTATATTAAATAGTGACAATTACTACATATCGAATGGGAAAAAACGTTTATAATAGGACGAATATCCCTTTGACCACTTACATTAAGGTGAAGAGTACGCAGAACTAGCGTCACTAATTTATTTCTTTACGTAACTCCTAAATCAGCTCAATTTTCAGTAATTGAAAGCCCAGTGGCACCAGAAAACATATCTAAAGTTTAATAAAACTCTATATACAATTTTTCGATTTGTATTTTATCCACAAAACAGGTTTACGCCCAAAGTAGCTTCTTTCCCCAAAGACTGAGCGAAAAGGAGTGTACAGTGAATCAATAAGCATTATTTATCGGTGTTTTTTAGTGCCCTTGCGCTTACTAAGTAGAAGCAGACACTTTAAATTTATACGTAATGTATGTTACTATAGTTGCTATAACAATAAATCTATATCTAAATATATAAAAATGAAACCCGTTTTCCGTTTTCACGGCATCACGCGTGAACGGCTGGACCGATTTCACTAATTCTTTTTTTGTTGTATTTGTTATTATTAGGAGAAGGTTCTTAGGTAGGTGTAGGGTAGGTTGTTGGGTAAGGGTAGGACAACGCGTGAACGAAGTCGCGCCGGGCCAACTAGTATAGTATAAAACAAAGTACCTACGCTTCCCGCCGTCTGTCTCTTTGTATGAATTTATGCACGCTTAGATCTTTTAAACTACGCAACTGTTGTGACCTATCTCTCACATACTTACAAACACATGCATACGGTTTTCTAAGATTGACTATTATTTTGCTCCAGATTAAAATTATTACCATGGCGCAGAGTTCAATCAAAGAAGCCACCATCAACAAGTGGATCAAAGATAATCCGGAGCTATTTTACGACCATGCAAGTGGATTAATTTACTGTTCCAAATGCGAAGCACATTTGAGTGCGACTCGTCAGAGTAACGTCAAAAGACATGTAGAAGGAGCAGTACATAAAGGCACGAAGAAAGAGCGCCACATTCCTTTAGAATTTTACTTCGACTTAATCGAATTTATGATTCTTTGTAACATACCGTGGTCCCAACTGAGCAACAACGCATTTAAAACATTTTTTCAAAAGTACATTTGTTGCAATTGCAAAAATATTACTCTACCTAGTGAATCCTTATTGAGAAAAGTTTACCTGGATCAGCTTTTTAAAATCAAAATACAAGAGATGCAAAGTAAGATTGTAGATAAAAAGCTATGGCTTTCAGTAGACGAAACTACGGATTTCTTAGGACGAGCTGTGGTACATTTGTTGGTGAGACCATTAGAACTTAGTAGGAACCATCGGCCTTACTTAGTGGCATGTAAAATGCTAGACACTGTAAATGGAACAACGATATCACAATTTGTTCAAGATTCTTTAAAAAATATGTGGGGAAGTTCATTTGAGAGCAAACTAGATAACGTTAGAATGTTATGTACAGACAGTGTGGCATACATGATATCAGCTGGTAGAATGTTAAAATCAACTTTTCCTAAAATGTTGCATTTCACATGTTTAGCCCATGCTCTAAATCTTGTTGCGGGGCAGATTAGAAAGGAGAATCCTAATGTCGATAGTTTAATTTCAAATTTGAAAAAAGTTTTTTTGAAGGCACCAAAAAGAATTAAAATCTTTAAAGAAATGTGTCCGGATTTACCTTTACCTCCTGCACCTGTAATTACCAGATGGGGTACTTGGCTTGATGCAGCATTTTATTACGCTAAGCATTTCGATGAAATTAAATCTGTATTGTCGGTGCTGAATGGTCAAGAGGCAAAATCAATAGAGAATAGTTTAAACATTTTTAATAATAACGACAACATTAAAGATGATTTGTCTCGTATTTACGAAAATTTTTCAATTATACCAACAGCTTTGACATCTCTTCAGAAATCCGATCTTTCTCTAATGGAATCATTTGAAATATTTGATGCAGTGAGATTAGCTTTGATATGGGCAAATTGCGAGAGCTTAAAAGATAAAATGGAAAAAGTCATGGATAGGAATCCTGATTTGGACATTATCAGAAATATAGCAGAAAAAATTTCTTCCTGCACTAATGATGACGAGGAGGAGGAATTGTATAAATTTGCTAACCTCACCTCAGTTGACGTAGAGCGATCTTTTTCAATGTACAAATGGATTTTAGACGTTCGGAGAAATTCATTGAAGCCAGAAAATATTGAAAAGCTAATGGTCATATATTTTAATTCTCACAAAAGTTATACAGAGTCGGAAGCGAACACTTCAAATTTTACTGGTAATGAATCTGACAAGGAAAATGATTCCGATGGGCCGTTTGAATAAGGAAAACTTCCCGAAATAGGCTTATGAGAATTTGCTTAAGACTATTAATAATTTGTATTGTAAATTAATGTAAACTAATAAAAACTGTATGTTAATAAATTATCTTTGTTTTATTGGTCTAATTCTGAGGTTTTTATTATTATTTATTTGTTTGTTGGCCACACGGGATTGTCCATTAGAAATCCCGGGATTATTCATCAGAAATCCCGGGAAGGTCCACATTAATATCAACATTTCGATGCAAGTACATAAATAACTCTACCTAATTCCGACCTCTGCCCATAACACAAGCAGGTTAAGCCTAGCTTACTTTGGGAACAGATGGCGCTGTGTAGAGATGTCTGTCAATATATAATGATGCTAAAACATGCATTAATAAATACTGCTATAACTGAAACAGATTACCTACATAATAGTCAACTTGTAACTATGTACTACCTAATACTGAATACTGAACTGATTGGGTGTCAAATGTTCATTTAGGTTTTACGGGTATCAGTTCTTGCAATAACAGTCATACCTGGAGATGTGTCACACCAAGGTGTAGTATTATAGTAACAAATCAAGCCTATCAGCACGCTGTACAGATGTTTTCATAAATATTTATTGTCAAGTTTCTTTTTTCAAAGAGATTGAGATTACATGCTCTTAAGATTCCCGCTTGATGCAAAACTTTGTGTGCATGAACATGAGTGTTTGCATTTGTCTAAGTGTTTTCTATGTATAATATGTATGTCTTTACAAAAAAAAAGTATATAAGTATGTTTATCCATTGTCTAGTACACATAGTACAAGATTTGCTTAGTTTGGGACTAGGTTGTGAAGTGTGAATGTGTGAGGATTATTTATTTATTTATTCTTCTGATGTAATGTAGATAGATAATAGTAATATAAGTCTCACCTGGGGAATATCGCCATAGGACCAAGCATTGTTAAGCCATTGTTTAGTTTGAAACCGTACTGAAACATAAAATAAAAACGTGTACACTTTCTGTCCTATCATACATCTCTCAAGTACAAGCAATGTATGAGTTACTTTACTTAATCACAACTTGAATGTGAGGACTCTGTGGTTCTGATACCAATATGCTGACCTGCGACCGTAGCGCACGAGGTTGTGGGTTTTTTTTTTCTTCTTAAAAAAGACAACTCCCGCACTAGGGATCATGCTCTGTTTCGCGGGGACCTTTTACAAACATCAATTAACGGACACGAAGAACACCCAGACCAGGACAATAATTTGTGGATCTCACAAATTATTGTCCTGCGTGGGGATCGAACCCACAACCTCTTGCACAGCAGATGTTTGTAAAAGGTCCCCGCGACACAGGGCATGATCCCTAGTGCAGGAGTTGTCTTTTAAAATAGAAAATAGAAAAAAAAATATCTATGATTTGCAACACCAAGAATAAAAGTGTTTCAATCCATAGTCAATATTTGTTTGCAAGACTAAAAAAAATATAGATAACATTTAACAGCTGTATCTAGTCTACCACTTACTATCAAAACAGAGTTACAAATAATAATAATAAGTTAGTCACCGTTTTTTTTTGTAAAAATGGAGGAGTTCCATGAGTACCTAACATAACATCCCTAACGTGAAGCAGGTCAGAAATGTTGAGGCATACAGAATCAAATAAATAGCCATAAAAATGAACTTGCCCGGGGTCTTGCCCCTGGTCCACACACATGACGTCTGAGATGGTTACACACTTAGGACCATATAAGTGACAAGTAACACGGGAAGGCTGCTCGACAGTGAAAGAGTAAACCCTACATGCCATTAATATAGTAAAAAACTGCTTATGGCCTAACAACCGATTGCATGCCAGGTTGTTAAAAAATATTTAGAAAAAGTGAGTTACCGTAGCATAAGAGTCAATCATGAGTCCGTTCTCAAAGTCTTGATTGATCACCTTCACTGTCGTCTTGCCGTCTCCTTCGTACGCTGCAGCTCCACGGACAGCGCTGCACATCACATATGTATACATAACTGTCACCACCACTACATATATCATAGATAAAGTAAAAGACAATGAAGGGAAATCAATGTCATAACAACCCATTAATTAAAGTTTAGAGACAATTCCTTCCCTATAAACTCATAAACTCTCCAGGGAATTACCATGTTTCTAAACCTAACCCAACCCTGCCACTATATAATTGTGAAGAATACAATAAGCAGTGACAATAGAGAGCAACGAGACGTGAAACATTCTGTTTTATTCAACATTGCAGTGTAGAGCCACTCTGATCTTTAAATTAGCTAAACACAGAGACTCCGTTGTCCGTGTTGTTGACGGAGTAAGAATACAGTGTGACACCACCCCATCTCATCCCGGTGTCGGTGTCGTAAGCGACTAAGGGCCTGTCCGTGAATATTATCTTTACATAGTAAAAAGAAGGTAAACTTGAACCCTATACCAATCCGTCTGGCCAGCGTGGTATTAGTAGGCCAAGTATCCCTCCGTCACTGGAGGAGGCCCGTCCCTACAGTGGGACATTAATGGGCTGTTATGATGAAACACAGAGATGTTCTGCCAAAGTGAAAGACTGGTTTATCTCGTCAGTACATCATATAAAATGCTTTTAACAGATATCATTATTATAATTAATAATTACAAAAGGTAGTTATACTCCATACTAACCTCAAAATAGGAGTCTTACTCCTAAAAAGAGAAGATCTTCTGATCAAATTGGACAACATAGCGGTGAGTCAGTCACAGTACTTATGCTTATTATTTTATAATTTATTTGATAATAGTTTTTGAATATTTTTATTTTACATTCCGTTCCAATGATTGTTATTGTTGTTATGTGTCAAATTGTCAATAGTAATGACATAGTGTCATGTATATGTCACATCAAAAGCAATGGCAATGTCGACTATTCTGCCTTGTTGTTAGTGCAAAAAAGAGTGTCTAATAATTTTTTTTTTAAAGTATCCGTGTAATTGTTATTTTTTAATACCGTTAATTTAAATTCGTCTATTCTATGATACCATCAAATAAGTAATTCGTTGATAAATAATGTTGGATAAAAATGTTCAATTTAACCCATATATATATATATTATCCGGCCGTTCAGAGAATGCGTTCCTGACACTTATCAGTTAGTCACGACTAGTGATGGACACAACATTATACCGAGTTCGTTACCGTTACTCCAAAATGAACCGCCGCGTTATTTTTATGATTAGATTTAGACCGTTTTAAATTGGCGGAATCATTTAAAATTTATATTTTAGTTCTTTACGTGGAAACAATAAAAGGGAATATTAATATAATAAAATTGTTTTATTTATTATTTTTTACAAAGTTACAATCTGTATTTCTATGGAATAAAGTACATTGAACTAAATGTGCGTACAGAATATTAATCAGACTCCGATTCGCTTGAGGAGGTGGTGTCTTCATCATCATCTTCGCCTACATGTATAATTATATTATTATCAATTACAGAATCAATCCTGATATCTCGGTCAAAATGTTCCATAATCAGGTTTTTAGTCTTTTCGACAACCTTTGCCCAGTCATCTCTTGTGACTTTCCCGCAGGCTTCTTTTAACAGGGTCATCATCTTTTTCGTGCTGAATGGCGGGGAAGTATTGTGGCGGGCGGCGTAACCTTTTATTTGAGCCCAGATTAGCTCAATCGCGTTATATTGGCAATGATACGGTGGAATTCTTAGAACGCGATGACCGTACTCCAAAGCCATTTCATCGATTTCGTATCGCACATTTGCCGCTTTATTTTCTTTCACTAACTTAATTAGCTCTGCTTTTAGCATCTGCATATTTGCGTCAATGCCTTTTGCTTGTAACCAAGCAACCATTTCTTCTTTTTTATTAGCTTGGGTAGGTGGTTTCTGTATTTGAAACGAGTGATAGGAGGCATTATCCATCAATATTACAGAAGGCTCTGGTAGGCTGGGCAAAAGCACGTTCTGGAACCACTCTTTAAATGTACTGGCATTCATTTCCTCGTGGTAGTCATTTGTGGTTTTTGATTGAAATGCCAGTAAAGCGTTCTCCACAAAGCCGTATTTTGCAGTACCTGCGTGGCATATTATCAGACGAGCCCCCTTACCCATTGGTACTTTCGACGTCGACGCTTGTGTATCATCCGTCCAAGAACGGGAAACCGTGTGATTGGCGTTTAGCCATGTCTCGTCAATGAACACGACATTATCCCAGTTATCAATTTTTTTTGCTTCTCTCAAGAAACTTATCCGTTTCAAAATGATGTCGTATCGTTCTAATAAAATTTTTCTTTTGTCTGTTTTTTTATACGAAAAACCAATATCTTTTAAGATTTTCGTTAAAGCAGTTTTACCCCCGCTAAACAGTCCAGCTTCTCTTAACGACGCCAAAAGCTTCATCCTGTTGAGATATTCATTTCTGGAATAGTAACCATATATATGATTTCTGATTGCATCGGCGTCAAAGGTATCAATATCTGTCACGGGTTTAGTTCTACGTTTCTTCTTCGGAGTACGTAAAATATTATCTTCCATGCCAGTAGAGCCGAACTTTTCTTTATTAATATTTGTAATCGTTCGTTTGCTAACTCCAAGCGCCTGAGAGACGCGTTCTTGTACTTTTTCGACAGGAACCAGGGGTCCGCCATTTTGCCGCTCCCGCTCAAAGTAATCTTGCAGCTTGATAATTAACTCACGGGCTCCAGTTTTCAATGTTTGTCCACGTTTAGGCATTATTATGCACCAAAAGTAAAAAGAACGCAATATAAGACACAATCAAAGTCAAATAACAACAGATCGCAAACACTTGAAGAACGTGGTCTATGCGCACGAAACGACAACAGACGACTGTTTCAGCGTCACAAAATGGCGGCCCATAACGCCATTTGGGGTTACCATTTTCAACCTAAATATAAAAATGCTACTTTGTATTTAATGTACTTTTATTTTTATATTTAATAAAAGTTATTCTAAAGTCCATTATTTTCAAATTCTTGAAAAGAAAAACAAAACGTATTATTTTATAAAGTATAACTGTATCGATAAGAACAGATTACGATACTATTATTCACTGTTATTGTTGGCACAGCACTACAAATATAAAGCGCTGACATAACCTTGTAATAGCGCAGTGTAGATTTAGAAAAATATTGTTTACCAAGTTATTTGACACTCAGTTTGACACAACATTATAACATTCATTAATTATTGATATAATAATGTTGTTTTAATGCTCATCAATAGTTAAAACGATAAACAACCAGCAAAAATATTTTTATCGTAACTGCAACGCCATTACAAAGTTACTGCGTCAGTTCAATCGCGACGTGTCAGGAACGCATTCTCTGAACGGCCGAAGTTTAGTGGGTCGTTATCGACCCGTTAAATAGGGTTTTGGGAAAGGAGCGTTTTTGTGCTACAAAATATTTATTTCTAGCGCGTAGTGCTGTGTATGGATCAATTAATAAATTATCTACCATAGGCAAATAATTATTTTGTTAAAGCTCGTAATTATGTGTCACAGGTGACATTTGATGTCGTGACTTGATTTTATGTGACTAAATTTTCCGACTCTGCTGATAAAAATGTAAGAATATCCTTTTTCTGCATTGAAAAACTAATTTCGTTGGTTTTATTATGAAATTAGATAATTTTTCCGTTCCCTAATAGTGCAAGTGTCATAAAAAAGATAATTTGTTACACAGATACAGTTGTCCAAACATTAGTGGGTCGATAACGACCCTTTGGCCATATGTGTGCGTGCGGTTAACACGAATGAGATCATCAAAGTGTTAGAAAATTTAGACTGTCATGAGAAAATATTGGGTGCTTATGTATTTATTGATCCTCCGGAGGACGGCAGAGTAAGTGATGGTGATTCTGGAGATGAAGATGATGTTATTTTTCATCATATATCACGTAGAAAGCTACTCGCACCTGCGAGTTCAACATTGAGACGTTCAGTTGCTAATGAAACTGTGTCCAGCGACAATGACAAACCAGAGACGCCCTTGCCATTAGAACAAATAAGTCGTGGAAGAGTACATGAAAGAGCACGTAGAAGAGGACGTGGAAGAGGGAGAGGAACAGTTACTCAACATCAAGTGGGTGGAGATCACACTTGGGCAATAAGTGATATTTTCAGTAACAATCTTGAGTGGATCACACCTTGCCTAGGTCTGCTACTACCTTGTGTGAAAATAGTGACCGCTGAGAACAGCGTAGAATCCTTGGTGCCATATTACGGTAGATACAGTTGCACTCGGCATATAAAAAGAAAACCAATTTATAAGGGAAACCAATAAGATTTTGATTTAAAATGTGCATTGCTGCGACAATGTTAGGCTACTGCATAAGTGCTGATCCTTTGACAGGTTTAGAAAGTCACGCAATCAACAAATGATTACCAAAGTTCAAGCCGAGTTTACTACTTAACTATTGGTTTTATGCCACACTGTCGCTAATATTGAGGCGACATTGACACGTTAGAATTTTGCTGATCTATTGCCTGCACTTTGTTTCAAAATTACGAAGTTGATAGCCGTAAACCTGGATCCACAAGAAAGATCTAAACTAGTGTGCCTCATGCAGTGCGAAATCACTATGCGGAGCATATGAAAGGAAAGGCTCAGCAAGGCTTCGTTGTGCTATGTGCAAAAATAAAATTATAACTGGATGTAGTAAATGTGGTTTTAATTAACATGCAAAATGCTTTTCTCACTTTCATTCATATTTTTTTGTTTAACTGTTACATTTCCGTGTCTAAATAAACATTTGAGAATATGCTGGCATTTGTTTACATCATATCTTTTAAGTATCACATTGGACCAAAGGGTCGTTATCGACCCATTAAAAAAAACAGCCTTCTGGCACTGCCACCTGAAAATTTCACTTAATATCTTTATAATACCCCTTTAGGTAGGTACACACATATCCAAAAATGAATGATTTCTGAGAAAAAAATAGTTCTGGGCATATATGGGTTAATTACTAACACACCTCGACAAATTAATCAAGATAGATTTTTGTTGGTTTAAAGTAATAATTCTGAGCAGATTCTTGCGATATTTCTGCTAGGACGGTAAACGTTAACCAGCAAGGATCATGACACTCCCTGATCAACGACATAACATGAACTCTTTTCACAACACTTCGGCAAGAATGTGACGGTTTTGTTGACGGACGGGTCATGATAAGTAAGTTATCCGTGTGGTGACGGAGTAAGAATACAATATGTAACCACCCCATCTCATCCCATGGGTGTCGTAGAAGCCGACTTAGGGACTATCCGTGCATATTATCTTTACATAGAAAAAAAGAAAATTTTAAATTGAAGCCTATACCAATCCGTCTGGCCAGCGTGGTATCAGTAGGCCAAGTATCCCTCCGTCACGGAAGAAGGCCCATCCCTGCAGTGGGACATTAATGGGCTGTTATGATGATGATGTTAAGTAAGTTTAGTAAATAAAAACCACAAAATATTGAAATACTGCTTTATTAAAACTTAAATGATAAATTAATATAAAATATCAACTAAATTATTTAATTGACATTATTAATTAGATAAAACTATACATTACAATATACAATAACTAATATTAGGCAGAACATTTTATTATCACTGTGGTGACAAACTAACTATACTTACACCATGTCAATTCTCGTCCCTTATAATTGTTAAAAATTCGGTTATGTTAACTTTTAGTTGTCAAATTGTCAAAAAAGATAACCAATTATCCCTTCGTCACGGGAGGAGGTCCGTCTTCAACCTTATTATGTAAAATATAAACATATAAATTTTAAAATCGTATGCGCGACTCGGAACGAATCTCAATAGAGATTGACACAATAAAATGGTTAAAATCGATTTTTTTTTTATTAAATTGATTAATCGATTATTTTTTTTTAAATATTCCTTAATTACATTTCAATATTCTTATAAATATAAGTTTTTGTGAAATTATATGGAATGGTATCTTGGTTTGGTATCGTGTTGGTGGATAAGACACATTAGTGTATTGGATTTGTAGCGAAAGTATTTTGTTCGTCTTTTTAGACGGCTAAAACATAATAGTACAGGTTTTCCGAATTATACCTTGCATGTTTGGAGGCTGTACAGGTGGAGGAGACTGGAATCCTTTCATTATAGACGCGCAGCTTCATTTGAGGTAAAAGGTATGAGGTATCCTCGCGCAATTTAAATCTACTTCTACCATAATAGTAGCGGAAAGGCTCAGTCCTATGAACTGAGCCTTTCCGCTCTTTTCTCACCTCAATCATCCTCTTCACAATCTTGTTCAATTTCAATCGGAAAACTGGTAATAGTATTGATAACTTCCGATTCTTGTAGAGTTGAAATTTAATCATATTTGGGTTCGAAAAACTGTGACGTCTGTGAGACGTATAGGTCGGTGATTAAAGGTTTAACTATGAGAGAATAATTTATACTTTGGATTAAGCTGATGGCTATAAGGCCAAAGATAAATGTAATTAAAGAAAAAGAAAAATACGTCACATGCTCTATATTGTTAATATGTCAGTACGATTGCGTATGCTTCGTATACTGTCCGTGTTGTGTGCTTTGAGTTTTACTTACTGTTGGTTTTATTTCGTTGATATTTTGGTAACATGCCAAAAATAACGAAGAAGGCTGTGCTGGGCAGTCAAGCCCGTGAATTTGTAATCCGGTTGAGGGACTACTTTGAGCGTGAACGAGAAAATGGCGGAACGCTATTGCCTCTTTCCAATGTTTTGGACCGAGTAGCAAGTGCGTTAGATATTGGCCGGAATACCGTTTCTCGAATCACTCGGGAGAAATATGGTGCTTCTTCTACTGAAGAAAACAAACTATCATCCCCAAATAGGAAGCGATCTAATAAAGCACCGGTAACAGATATAGATAGTTTTGATACCGCTGCTATCCGGAATCACATATACAACTACTATCAACATAACCAATTGCCGACTCTACTGAAGCTGGTAAAATCTTTAAAAGACGCAGACCTATTTCATGGGAGTGTTACATCGTTATGGCGCCTACTTAATCAAATTGGTTTCCGATTTAAAAAAGCTAATAAAAGAAAAATCATAATGGAAAGGGGTGATGTTGCTCTTGCACGGGTAACTTTTTTGAAGAAAGCCAAAAACATTGTCGATTGGAGCAACGTAGTCTTTTTGGACGAAACTTGGCTTAACGCCAATCACACGGTCACCAAAATATGGACCGACGATACTGCTCATTCGTCAACTAAAGTACCAGAAGGTAAAGGGCAAAGGCTTATTATTTGTCATGCAGGTACATTTAATGGTTTTGTGCCAAATATCCTTTTAGCATTTAAATCAATAAAGACGGGCGAATATCATGAGGATATGAATGCTGAAGTGTTTACGGAGTGGTTTGAGAATATGTTAAATAATTTAGAAGAACCCAGCCTAATTATTATGGACAATGCGTCTTACCACTCCGTTCAAATGAATAAACCACCAACATCAAGCAACAACAAACGCGAAATACTAGAGTGGCTTCACACTAATAATATAGAAGCCGATCCGTCTTTGTTTAAGGTGGAATTACTAAAACGAGTGAACATGCACAAGCCCCAAAAAACATACAAGCTAGATGAATTGGCAAGAGAACGTGGTCATGACATACTTAGGCTTCCCCCTTATCACTGCCAGTACAATGCCATTGAAATGATATGGGCTCAAGTGAAAGGTATTTAATTTTTCACATTATTTAAATTTAGTAATAAATATAACTGTGTTTGATTATGACTATTAGTTTATTATTATAGTAAATACTTAGTGTTTAATTTATTTTATTCCAGGACACGCGGCACGAAATAATACAGCTCCACCATTTACGACAACCAAGATGATGGCATTATTAAAAGAGGCCTGTGATCACGTAACTGCCGATGATTGGAAGAAAGTGGTGTTAAAAACAAAAGATCTAATACTTCATGACTGGGAAAGAGACATCAGATTCGAAAATTCAGACGATTTTAAGTTAATTATTCATGTCAGTGACGAATCAAGTAATTCATCAGATGAATCACTTGATTCGTCATAATTAATTTATTTTTGAAAAAATAAAGTTTTTTTATTTTGTACCCATAATCGATTTATTCTTGTTTGTAAATTATATCGGTTAGATATATAATCGGTATTTTTAAAAACGATTTTAGTGTTACTACATCTCTAGTAATGACAAATATTAAACGTCACCGTACCCATAAGATCTGAAAAATGGTATAAGACAATTTGACAACTAAAATTAACTTAACCAAATTTTTTTTATGGTACGAGAATTGACATTCTAGTTGTCACCAGTAATCTCTAGCAAAGACTAAAAACTAACTAAATTGAGACTGGTCTTAAACGGGTTTGGTTCTGATATTTTATTGTTATATTCAGCTTTATTTATGAATGAGGCCGGTCTCTTACACTTGGGCTATATTAACCGTAACATATAGGTACACAAACCCCGTATCACAACTTACAATAATTAAATTTAAATTACTTATCTAAATAAATATTAGAGTTTGACAATCACAGTCTCGTTTTAATATTAAATTACAATAAACTATAAGCTAAGTATAATACATTTAACACAAGTAACAACATTACTTGAGCCTCAATACTCCTACACTCACTGTGTACAGTAAAGTACGCATATAACACACGGAAGAAAAAACAAGTGGAAATGGAATACCTACCTACAACTAATTCACTATGGGAACCGCTGACTACTAACAAAAAAATAACATTTAATGTAGCTGAATCTACATCTGGAAGTGAACCTTCATTTACTCTAAATAGAAGTTATTTTGTTGTAGCGCAGAAATAATTATATGACGTTTTGTAATCTAAAAAGATTCAATTTTCGAGCTAATTCCATAGGTAGCGGTTTTCGCAGTTCTGGCAATTATATACTTTAACATGTTGTTCATAAGGGTGATATTCGCGTTATGTATTACCTATAACCTCAGCGACAAGTTATGCGTATCAGCGCGTATTAGTGACACGCGTACCACACCTACTTAGAACATCCACTTGATTCTTTCTTCCATGATAACATTACTATCTATAAACATACAGCGTATGAAATGAGTATGGCAACACACATTTAATTCCGCGAGTAAAAGCAAATAATTGTGAGAAAGTTCGTAAATATTAGCTCAACATAGAACAAGTAAACACTGGCACATGATAATATACTACACAGTCACATTATCTAGAGAGCTCGCTGGAATGCGAACCTCGCGTCCCGTTCTCCTCTCACCCCCCCGCGCTCGCCACGCGCGCGTCAGTGATACGTCCGACGCGACGTGACGTCATCGACGCCAGGTCTCGAGATAATGTGACCGGGTAGTAGTACCACTAAATCACTGGAAAAATAATTTCGAAATTATTTAAAAAAAACGAATAAATTAGTGCCATTTAGACTGAATAGCAATAAACTTATTTATAATGTTTAATATTTTTTATTTTTATTCTAAGTATAGGTAATTCGACATAATTATTATTGTAATCAGTTAACCACTAGTAAAGCTACATAATACTTATACCTATATCTCTATAAATAATTTTATATAACGTAATATAGTTAGTAATACTAGTGAGAGAGCGAGTGAACACAATACTTAGGTATAGCACAAAAGCACAATAAACCTCCGGTTCCGAATGACTGATCAAGTAAAAATCAACTAATCAAGTGTCAAAACTATCATTTTCAGGAACTAAAATGACAGTTTTGACACTTGATTAGTTGATTTTTACTAGATCAGTCATTCGGAAATCGGGGGTTAGTATAGCTACTGTTGTAAAGTCGACCCTCCTGCAGAAGGCGTGTGGGACGCGCAGGGGCAAACTTGTGCAAACTTACACAGATTATATCATCCTATCCTATCCTATAAATGCGAAAGTTTGTCAGGATGTATGGATGGATGTTTATTACTCTTTCACGCAAAAGCTACTGAATGGATTTTGATGAAATCTATACTAATAATAATATGTACCTATTATAAAGAGGTAAAGTTTGTGTGTTTGTGACGTTGTAGGGGGTAATCTGTGGATCTACTGAAACGATTTTTAAAATTCTTTTTGTGTTGAATAGTCTATTTATCGGGGAGTGTCATGGGTTATATAGTATCACGCTATGACTAATAGGAGTGGAGCAGTAATGAAATATGTTTAATAAAGGGACGCTCAATAACATTTTTTTCGCCTCCCAACGAAGTGGGCACGGGTCAGCTAGTTTGGAATATAGGTAGTTTAGGGTATAGGATAACATTTAAGCTACTTATAAAACGTGGGTGAAGCCGCGGGCATTAGCTAGTTGCTTAGATAAATAATTATTTAGGTCTAGCGTACTATTTGACCAGGGGGAGGGTCCACTTTACAGCGGTCAAGCTATACGTTACGTTAAATTTAAACAAATTATTAACTTAATAATATCAAATCTTAACAATAATATTTACAAGTACCTACGATATTTATAAATGCACAGTTAATTAGTTTAACACTTATTAATTTTCATTATGTACACACAGCAAGTAATCAAGCTAGACACTACCTTAATACATAATACTATTTTTACGGGTCTTACTCGCGGTATTAATAATTAGCCTAGTATTACTAGTATCGAGGCTAATTAGTATATACCGCGAGTAAGACCCGTAATAATAGTATTATGTATACAAATCGCGATAATTTATAATCTATTACTACATTATTACTTTGAAATAAGACACAATTTCAAATGAAAATGTTTAACTTGACGTGTTGCTGTGTGTACATAGAACACACAGTTACATGTTGTTGTGTAACTATTTTGTTGTGCAACTAGTACTTTTAACATAGATTTTTTCAAAATGAGTACCTGCTTTAACCTATTCCCTGTCTCATGTATGATATATGATACATACTCATTGTTTTACTATTGTGTCTACAGGCGGGACAGGCAACCTGTTAAGATACGCAGTTTAAAATACTATAATAAATTATTTCAATCGAGCTGATAAAATTCACAAACAATATAAAATGACATTGTTGACATAAGCAACTTGAGACAGTTGTCTGCACGATGTAACCTTGTACGAACGTACCTGTTAGTTTGTTTGCTTCAAATAAATGTACTCTTGTATTCAAAACATGCACTCCCTTACTCATAAACGCCTCTTAAATTTTAGTCAATTGATTAACTTAAATTCTTTCAGTTTTGTTTGGTATAAGGTTGGTTTTAGTAATAAAAATCTCGCTAAACAGTGATTAAATTTAAGAGGCGTTTATAAGTAATAGGGAAAGAGACAGGCGCCATTTTGTATTCGCCATCTTGTTTAACAATGAGTACAACAAAATGTCCTTCGTTATTGAGAGACTTCTATGTGTCGTAGTGGTTATATAAAATGGGTGCTACGTGAGGTAGTCTAGTACAAGTTGCACTTAGTTAGAGACTAGATGTATTAGCAGGCTGAAGTGGCAATGGGCTGGTCATATCTGTCGAAGGACCGATGGCCGTTGGAGCAAAGGTGTCCTAGTGTGGAGACCGCGACTCGGCAAACGTAGTGTAGGACGCCCCCAGCTAGGTGGACCGACGACCTCACAAAGGTCTCAGGGTCGGACTGGATGCGGAAGGCGCAGGACCGAGTTCTGTGGCGCATGTTGGGAGAGGCCTATGTCCAGCAGTGGACTGCAGTAGGCTAGTTGATTGATTGAGAGACTAGATGTCGCACCTCGAGCTGTGTATTATGAGGGCGAGGGCAACTTGGTGGTCTGTTGCTGCAGCAGCCTCCAGTAGTGACCTCTCTTCTCTACCAGCTCCGCGTGGTTACCGCTCTCTACTACCGTACCTGAGGAGAGGAAACGTTCATATTTAGGTACATACATAGGTACATAAATGACAATTTGGTAAATCTAAACTAATATTTTAAAGTTTGTGTGTTTGTGACGTTGTAGGAGGTAATCTCTGGATTTACTGAACCGATTTTGAAAATGAAATATGTTTAAAAAAGTGACGCGTTGTTTTCGCCGCCTAACAAAGTGTGCACGGGTCAGCTAGTGTATAATAATACATACCTTTATCAATAATACATATGACATCAGCATGTTGTACTGTCGCGAGTCTGTGCGCGATGATGATGGTGGTGCGACCTTCAGACGCCTCGTCCAGCGCTGCCTGCACCACCTGCGGGAGGGGTGAACATATACGTTACATAGTGCCTGTGTACTCTATGTGATACATGGGCCGGGGAAAACGTCGCGGTGACATAACAGCACCACGCCTCCAACGAAAAGAGGAGGATCCTCCGACCAGGCGAGGGTGATCGTGCCTGGCGGGACAACTACCAAACGGTTGTTCGTTGGAAGTTGTATATCGGAATCGCTGCAGCGATTCCGATATACAACTTCCAGCGCGCTGTGCGAATGTTGATATCGCGATTCAGGACGTAGTGGCGACATCTGTTGATTGTCAGGGTACTGAGATAGTGTAGGTGTTCGCTTGAGTAAGTCGCTAGATGACGCTACAATCCTATACTTGGACCATTACAAACGTGCGATCTGAGACCCAATTATTTTTTATAGACATCTCTCTCACACTTGCGAGGTACTCAAAGCCACCGCTATCGTGAGCGTGTAGGTATAACTCGCGTTTCGTCCGTTTCTATGAAGTCGAAATACTGTATAATAATATATTTGTACTATGGTATAGATGTTAGTGTGCAGGGATAGACGTTCATTAGCTAGATGATAATGATATAAAATTTTCCATGTATAACTTTTATTCTATGTATAATATGTATGCATTTACAAAAAAAAAGTATTTAAGTATATATTTATATCCGTTGTCTAGAACCCATAGTACAAGCTTTGCTTAGTTCGGGACTAGGTGGTGATGTGTGAATGTGTGAGGATTATTATTTATTTATTTATCTATACTAATATTATAAAGAGGTAATGTTTGTGTGTTTGTGTAGTTGTAGAGGGTAATCTCTGGATCTACTGAACAAATTTTAACAATTCTTTCTGTGTTGAATAGTCCATTTATCGGGGAGTGTCATGGGCTATAAAGTATCACGCTATGACTAATAGGAGTGGAGCAGTAATTAAATATGTATAAAAAATCGACGCGTTTTTTTTGCTGCCCAATGAAGTGGGCACGGGTCAGCTAGTTATTAATATAAACATAGTGTACATCCCTTCTCGCTGAAATTTTTTGAATTTTTCTTAGGCGTGAAAGAGTAACAGACAGACAGACAGACAGAGTTACTTTCGCATTTATAATATTAGTATGGATTTATTATTTATGTAGACATAGTGTACATACCTTCTCACTGTTAGCATCTAACGCCGACGTGGGCTCGTCCAGCAGCAGCAGTCGCGGTCGTCGCACGAGCGCGCGCGCGATGCCCACGCGCTGCTTCTGTCCGCCGGAGAGAGCCGCGCCGCCGCCGCCTCCTACTGGCGTCTCGTAGCCCTGTAATACAACAAACATGTTACTCTACTGATCATTACCTGAGCCGCCAGGACCTTACCATCGAGTCTCAGGACAATCTTAGTTTGGGAATCACTTGTGGTATAATTATCCTGCGTGGGAACCGAGCCCGCGATGTCGAGCACGGCAGTCACTTCCACAATCGCTATACCACTGAAGCAGTTCTTAGCACGATAATGTTAGTACTATATACCTTACAACAACATCTAGGGAGACTTATTACAAACAGCTTGCAACTAATCATTACATTTGAAAGTAATGATCATATCAGAAAAGATATAATGAAACCATTTGTCTTGGTATAAGCATGTAATAAGAAAGCAGAATGGAGCAGGAGAGTAATTAATATAAATGTCATTCTATTCAATTTAAGATCATTTGCAAATATTTAAAGATGATTAAAGAAAAATATCTACAATTTCGTTTAGTAAAAACATTAAAGAATGATGGACCCAAATTAGTACCCTGAGGTACTCCTGAAGTGACGCCAAATAAACTCAGACTTTACACCTTCAACCAAAACGAAGATACTTCGTGCCTACAGATATGACGTATATAAGTGAAAAGACATTGTTCTCATCTTGAACAAATACAGCTGTAGAGTAGAATATTGTGATCAACTCTATGAAAGGCCTTCGTAAAATCTGTGAAGATAAAAGGAACAAATACTATGTGAGGTAGAAGACATCTAAATCGTGATCTACTGTGCATTTGTTACGACTTGATTATAAAGGTAAACAACTATGGTGTGGTGTCAACCACAGACTAAAGACTTTAGTCTATGACCTTTTAGAAATGTATAGGAATCAAGGACAAATTCTAGAATCTACAAATGTCAAATGTTGAAATTAATTTTTCTTCTTGGGTCTTCTCAGATGTTAAGGCGATATCTATAGCTGGTTAAAGTAAACGCTCACCAAAGGCAGAGTAGTGATGAAGCTGTGCACGTTGGCCTGCGTGGCGGCCTTCACCACCTCGTCCATGGAGACCTCCCTGGAGTTGTCTCCGTAGGCGATGTTCTCGGCGATGGTGCGCGAGAACATGACCGCCTCCTGCTGCACCAGCCCGATCTGCTGCCGGAGCTGCGCAAGGGTCAGGTGGTACTTTATGTCCTTGCCGTCTAGCTCCTGGGAACAACAAGAATATATTAGAAATTGATAAAGATAAATAATAATAATACGACCTCATAAAGGTCTCTGGGTCGGACTGGATGCGGAAGGCGCAGGACCGTGTTCTGTGGCGCGTGTTGGGAAAGGCTTGTGTCCAGCAGTGGACTGCGATAGCCTAGTTGATTGATTGATTGAAATTCGTTAGGCGGCGAAAGAAACGCGTTACTTTTTTAAATATATTTCATTACTGCTCCACTCCTATTAGTCATAGCGTGATACTATATTGCCTATGACACTCCCCGATGAATGGACTATTCAACACAGAATGAATTTTTGAAATCGGGTCATTAGATCCATAGATTGCCCCCTACAACGTCACAAACACACAAACTATACCTCTTTATAATATTAGTGTATAGATTTTATCCGTGTGGTGACGGAGTAAAAATACAATATGTCACCACCCCATCTCATCTCAGGGGTGTCGTAAAAACTGACTAAGGGACTATCCGTCAATATAATTTTTACGAAATAAAAAGGAAGGAAAACTTGAAATTAAACCCTTTTCCAATCCGTCTCGCCAGCGTGGTATTAGTAGGCCAAGTATCCTCGCGTCACGGGAGGAGGCCCGTCCCTGCAGTGGGACATTAATGGGCTGTTATATAATGTAACTCACAATGGTTCCAGACACAGGGTCATAGTTCCTGAGCAGCAGATGCAGCAGGGTGGACTTCCCGCAGCCGCTGGCCCCGCACAGCGCCACGGTCTGCCCCGCCGTCACCTTCAGGTTCAGTCCCCGCAGCACGGGCACGTTGGCGCGCGTGGGGTAGTGGAACACCAGCTCGCTGAAGTCCACCTCGCCCATCGCTTTCTGTTAACCAATGTACGATAATTAATATTTAGTACTACGAAATGTAAAGTATTATTATCAAAATAATCAAGGGCTAGGTTAGTACTTTTGAGATTGTCCTTTTGACAATTTGACCATCTGAGAAATTTGTCTTTTTAAGAAATTTGTCCTTATGAAACGTAAAAATTTAAGAATTTGATAAATATTTTGAAAATTGGTCTATTTGAGAATTTGTCCTTTTGAGAATTTGTCCTTTTGACAATTTGTCCATTTGACAATTAGTCCTTTAGCGATTTAGTAAGTGTACTCACCCATCCAGGTAACGGTATGGCAGTGCTCTCAGTGACAATGGTGGGGTTCCTGTTCAGCGCCGCGATGATCCTCGCGCCGGAGCGCTTGGCGGCTCCGAACGACGGAGCGAACGATAACGCCGCCGCCAACATCCACGCGCCGTAGATCAGCGCCTCTGATACTCTACAGGGTGAAGGTTATGAATTATGATTAAGTATACTTCTGTAACGGCGACTACGTGTTGGAAGATGCAGGGCGGGAAAGACCCCTTACAAAAATAAATAACATAAATAATTTATTTCTCTCAAAAATGTATGTACAATAATTTGAGTCCTAAAATAAATAGTGTAGACATTAAACTTAGTGAGAACTGGAGTTTGTAAAAGGTTCGAAACCTGTGTGACAAATCTCCAGGCTCTCTCATAAAGAGTGGTGACACAAAGTAAGTTACAGATATGATATAATACTTTACAAATTTGTACTTTTAAAAAAATAGTTTCTTTTAATAATTTGATGGATAGATAGCTTTATTATGTAAGCAATAATATGGTCGACTGTATATTAATAAGCAGGTAACGAAACCATAGTGAGATACAGAAGAAAAACACAACGCCATCTATCGAAGTTTAGTTAAAACTTTTGATGTATGTTACTGATTAGATGATAATATCATTAACATATCATCTGCTAATGGACCTTTACTGCTGGACATGAACTTTCTTCTAACACTTTCATTTTACGTTGTTTTGTGTCTCTCTCATACATCGTCGTCTCATCGTCTTAACCCTTTCACAGTGCCACTAGCAGACACAATAGTAAAACAATGCATGTGTACTATATATGGTACACTTCACTGGGAACGTGTTAACTAGGTCATCTGTCTACCGTGTAAACGTCTCACCAGCGACTTCTATAGTAGTTTAGTCAACTATGAGTAGTTCACATTATACTACGCGCATTATCATTTGAGTCTTAACGCCAAATAATTTCTCTCTATCTCGTTTGCACTTACACGTCTTTTATTCTTGTGTAATATCTTCTTTATCTTTTATGAGCTGACGACTCAGATGATGACGCGCGTAGTATAATAACACACGATGTCAAGCATATTGAAGTGTGTATGTTCCTTTAGGATACTCAACATAGTATGTAGGTATCTTTAGTTTGTAAGTATCATATAATATGCTTAGTATGTAGTTTACTGTAATGCGCGTTATTATGTACTTTTATCACTTAATTAAAGGCTTCCCATCAAAGTGGTCGTTAGTTATTTAAAGGTCATAGCACATATAACGTAACGTAAACGGATCGGCACCGCCTCGCCTTTTTCTTCGGTGTCAAACGTCAAAACTCCGATTACGTTACGTATCCGATTAGTGTGCGTTGCAGTAAGGAGTTTCATACAAATAATAGTGAACGACTCGAGACGATACGCTAAGTCTCCAACATGACAATATACTCACAGTATAGCACTAGCGTAGGGCAAGTCCTCCCTCGCTATAAGATACCCCCCGTAGCCGAGCGACAGCGCGTAGCCCAGCGTGGGCGCGCACGCACACACGCCGTACACCGGGCCGCGCAGAGCCCGCGCCGCGCCCGCGCCCGCGCGCGCCTGCGTGAGCGCCGCGCTGTAGCGGGACAGGATGGGCTCCTCCACACCTGCGGGGGAGGAGACGTTACTATCAGCTCGCTCGGTAACTATTGAAAGCAGCTCCGCAGAAAATAGTATACATCCAGCCAAAGTACTCATTGAAAGAATAATGCCCATTGTTCAATCTAAAGATAAAGTTTTATACGGCTGTGTCTAGATGGCGTTAGTATGTAAATTAAAAGTTGATATTAAGATTCTCCTGTAGTAGTAGATAAGATTTTAGCTATTAAAAACAGTTTTTGTCCTCGCTGGGAATGCGTGTTTTATTCATATCCCATACGACAATTTTTGAAACTACGGTCCTATGTTGCGTCACTTTTTGAAAAGTGTTATTGTCTAACTTTACTGTGAATAAATTGTTTTTCTTTCAACTCCGTCCAATTCAAATTAGTCTAAATCCTACTAATATTATAAATGCCAAAGTTTGTGAGGATGTATGGATGTTTGTTGCTCTTTCACGCAAAAACTACTGAATGGATTTTAATGAAATTTGGAATATAGGTAGTTTAGGGTGTAGAATAACATATAAGCTACCTGTGCAACGCGGCTGAATCCGTGAATGTTATCTTTACGAAACAAAAAGAAAGAAAACTAACAATTAAACCCTATAGCAATCCGTCTGGCCAGCGTGTTATTAGTAGGCCAAGTATCCCTCCGTCACGGGAGGAGGCCCGTCCCTGCAGTGGGACATTAATGGGCTGTTATGATGATGAGCTCACCTAGACTATGCACGGTCCTGACATTGAGCACAGCCTCGGTGGCGATGCGTGAAGCTCTCTCTAGATGTTGTCGCTCCTTCGCCTCCGTGCGCTTGTTCACGTAGCCCTCCAGCAATATCGCTCCCACCACCTACAGGACCACATTATACATGATAAAATAAATAAATAAATATCCCTCACACATTCACACAACGTCATCTAGTCCCAAACTAAGCAAAGCTTGTACTATGGGTACTAGACAACGCATAAACATACTTGAATACTTTTTTTTTGTAAATACATACATACTATACATAGACAACACCCAGACCAAAGCAAACAATCACGTTCATGCACACAAAGATTTGCATTGAGCGGGAATCGAACCCGAGACCTCTGCGTAGCAGTCATGTTATATAACCACTACGCCACAGACGTAAGGGACACAAACAACATAGCTAAACTGAGGGTAATAGTTTGTGGATCACAGGCACTACTAGGGACCCTGTGTCGTTAACTTTAACAAACATCAATTTAACGGACACAGGGGACATCCTATGTCCAGCAGAACATCCAGACTCAGGACATAAATCACACTAAGTATTGCCTCCAGCGTGAGATCAGGATCCGCCTTGCCATCAAGGTGACCTAGCTTGTCATGGAACTTTATGCCAATCCCCTTCAATCTATCAACTAGCCTATCGCACTCTACTGCTGAACATAATATGCCTCTCCCAATCGAAAAATTTAATCCTCCATTTATCGGGAAGTGTCATAGGCTATATAGCATCACGCTATGACTAATAGGAGTGGAGCAGTAATGAAATATGTTTAAAATAGTGATTTTTCGCCGAACAACGAAGTGGGCACGGGTCAGCTAGTAAAATATATTTTGGATGATAGTATAATATACTCACAATAGGTATGCTGAACAGACTGACCACGGTCATCTTCCATGAGTACGCGCAGGATAGTCCCACGCCTAGTATCATAGTACTCGCGCCCTGTAGTATAGTCCCTAGCCGGGTACCTGGAAACACAACACGTTACTCTATAACGTTATAAAATGGTTTTTGGAAAAATTGTTCTCAAACATCTAAATTAACGACAGTAAGGAACATGCAGACTCAGGATAACAATTCCTGGATGGCCCACAGCTATCCATGTGACAGATTGTCAAGGGATCCACTACGAGGAATGTAGTTTTGTAAACCCCAAACAGATTTCACGATAAGACTTCTCCGTGTGGTGACGGAGTAAGAATACAATATGTCACCACCCCATCTCATCCTATGGGTGTCATAGAAACCAACTAAGGGACTATCCGTCAATATTATCTTTACGAAGTAAAAAGAAGGAAAACTTGAAATTAAACCCTATACCAATACTTCTGGCCAGTGTGATATTAGTAGGCCAAGCATCCCTCCGTCACGGGAGGAGGCCCGTCCCTGCGGTGGGACATTAATGTGCTGTTATGATGATGCATAGTGTTAGTAGGTACATATAAAGTAGTATTGTATGTATACCGGTGGCCCCCTGCACGTTGGCGCAGTCGGTGGCGAGGCGGGCGCACAGCGCGCCCACTGAGTTGTGTACCGCGTCGAACCAGCCTTGCTCCTGTAAGAACAACAAATAGATATAATGTAAGTAAACATTTTTTGGTATTATTTATAATTTTACATTCAAATTACGGCAATTTTTCTAATTTTAACTGTATTAATATTGATTGTGTATTTCTTATTGACATTTTTATTTACAAAATGATTAGTGAAGTTTTTTTTTTAAATTTAATTTAATGATTGATGATGTTACTTTAATTTAATTTATTGTTAAACATTAATTTATTTTTTATTATAACTTTAACTTGAAATTTTATATTTGTACGCCAATATTGGCAAAACACGGAGACACTTTTGATTTTTGTAACATGCTTTTTACCTGTGTTTGACAAATAAAGATTATTTGTATTTAAAGATTTATTAATTATAAATAACTAATTTAACTATTTTTTGCTATCCAACCTATAGTTTATTTGTAATAAACATTTTAAATTTTACTTGTGATGACGTCATGCGTACGGCTGAGTTAATTGAGCAATGAAAGCAGAAACAAACTTCTGTTGAGCCGGACGCATGACGTCATTGAGACGTCAAATGAAAGACAAAGTAATTTATGTATAATTGTAAAAATGAACACAATCTTGCGTGTTGAGAGTGTATTATACAAATACTTTATTACTTTTTCTCAAGACTTTGTTATCAATATTTTACATTATTTATGCTATCTGTGGATTATGATTTTTTTCTATTGGCGGCGCTAGTGAGCCATGTAAAGGCCTTTAAGCAAAAATCAAACCCGAGACTTTGTACAAAAATCTAACAATAACAGACCTGTCACGGATTCGTGAACAGTATCTTTACGAAGTAAATAAAAGTAAAACTTGAAATTAAACCCTATACCAATCCGTAGACCCAGCGTGGTATTAGTAGGCCAAGTATCCCTCCGTCACGGGAGGAGGCCCGTCCCTGCAGTGGGACATTTATGTCGTGTTATGATGAACTGACCTGTCTCAAATAATTGGAGAAGGTGAGCATCCTCAGTCTGTCCGTGAGCCTGGAGCCCGCGATGTTGAACAAGTACGCCTGCAGGAACGTGACCAGCCCGCACACGGCCGCTATAGCCGCGAACAGGCCGGCATACACGCGCGACTGGGCCAATATGGCCTGCTTGTCCGACCACGCGAACATCTAAACAAAAAGTAAACATCACATTGTAATTCATAATAGCTAAGTTATGACTCTAGATTAAGCAAAGTCCACGAGGTTATTACATGCTTGTAGCAGTTAAGGGAGAAGCTCAGGTGAAATGTCACGGAGCGTTCACCCATCTAAATAATGACCTAGAAGACGTTGCTTAACCAGCATTGGAGAAGCTAAGGTGAAATATCACAGAGCGGTCACCCATCTAAATAATGACCTGGACGACGTTAAGTAAGCGTGGTGCTTAATATCTGGACCTCCGTCTCTTCTCACTAAAATGACGATCACCCATCTTCAGGCTGACCTGGACTAAGTTACTTACCCCCATCATCTCGGAGAAGAGCAGCGCAAACACGGGCATGGTAAGTCCGAGCAGAGCCGCTGCTATGGCACCCCCTGTTAGGAGGGGCCACTCCTGAGCGTTCATGCGGAGCAGCGCCATCATAGACACTGACTCGTCCTGTATCTGTGCCTCGTCGTCGCATGCCGGGTCTACTATCTCCTGGAATGCACACACAGTCACATAATGTGAATAAATTGTATAAATTTGCAGGGCTCAACCGGCGTGCCGGAGGGGGACTGGACGCAAAGGCTCTGCCGGTTTTCCAGGCCCCCTCCAAGTAGGCGATGAAGAAGTGCCGCTGAGGACTTTTAGTGGGTTTTACTTACACTGGCGGATTGCCTAACCCTTGGGAACCCCACATACCCCTCCCGCCCCCAACGGAAGGGATGCGTAGGCATTTTACCCCAGTGATAACAAAAAAAAAGACTCAAACCTGCGTCTCTGGAATATACTCTCCGACGCTCTCAGTTCGATGGAAATCGTAATGAAGTTAGGATGAATCGTAATTTACAGGAACAAATAAAACACCCGCCCCCCGACATTTAGCTCGTAAACTGTAATTTGCGCATACTGTAGCAACAACTTCAGGACGGGCGTGTTGTGTGTGTGTATGTGTGTGGTCTCACCTCGCGATGCATGGCGTCCTGCGCGTGTCCGGGCAGGTGCAGCGCAGCGCTGCTGAGCCGCGCGCTGCTGCGGGAGAATGTACTCGCTGTGGGACACATACACATAATGCTTAGTTGTACATACTATACTACCAGTCACAACATCTGACTACTCCACAAAAAGATAGAATATAAGACATAATCTTAGCATTCCATGGACTCTCCGTGCGGGTGCCGGGTCCATCGCGTGATAGGGACGGAACACTGGCGTAACAGCGTCTGGGACTTACGACCCAGATGTAGGTTTAAGGAGGCCCCCTTACAACGCGTTAGCGGTCACCTTCACTGTCTGTTATGTTCCGTCCTCTACCTAAGTATCCGGTATGAGGCTAACAATGCCATTTTGGACATTCGTGATAGTAGAGAGCTTACTGAAGTTCTCGGCAGTCCTAGTTATTTTAATAAGCTGTAGAGGGATTTAGCTGGGATTTAGCTTTATATAAGAATAGAAGTGGCGTAAGTGCAAGCGAGATAGGTATAGAGAAATGATATGGCTCTAAGACTCAGATGATAACGCGAAATCTGTATAAGCAATAAAACATTAATACTCGAGGCAGGATTTGAACCTGCTTCTCCGGACAAAACACCACCAACGCGCTTGCTCTCTGGGACACAAGCTGTTAAATCTTATCCTACTAATATTATAAATGCGAAAGTTTGTGAGGATGGATGGATGGATGTTTGTATTTGAAATATAGGTTGTATATGGTGTAGAATAACACTTAAGCTACCTGTACAACGCGGGTGAAGCCGCGGGCATCAACTATACTACATAAGACCTTCTTGAAAACACTTTTATTGTTATTTGGGAAACCTGTTAGAGGCTTTATACCCGTCGGACTGGCCTAAACGGTTAAGTGTGTTGGATTGCCAAGGAATCCAGTTTATTAACTATAACCCACGGTGTTCTTCTTCCACATATTGGTCGGAGTTACAAGGGCAATTGCTAGATCTCTTAAATGCAAGCACCAAAGAGGGTACATCCCTGTAGTGGGACAGTAATACAAAAGTTGATGAACACATTCAATCACTTATACTCACTACTTTTCGTGTTTAGCGGTTATTGGAAAATTGGTGTTCAGTTTTTATTGGACACTGACAAGACTATTTTGGAAGCATTTAGCGTAGCAGCAGTGCGACCAAACAAAACTCTTGCTGAAAAGACCTGTAATAGTTAAGCATTTGAGACATCCCTGCAGTGGGCCAATGAGAGAAAGGTACTCACATCTGGTGTAAGACTGCCTGCTGTTGAAGGAAGGCTTCTCGATCATCTCTGGCACGTCCTCGTCCGAGTCTGTCCCCAGCGCCGTGTTAGCCGCCGTCTCCACCGTTCTGCATAACACATCTTAAATGAGGATTTAGTGGTAATACGTGTGGTGACGGAGTAAGAATACAGTGTGTCACCATCTCATTCCATGGATGCCGTAAAAACCGACTAAGGGACAATCCGTGAATATTATCTTTACGTAAGTAATGAAAAGAAGGAAAACTTGAAACTATCACAAGCAGGATACTTTGAGCGATCCACAAGCAATTGTTCTGAGTTTAGGATATTCTTAGTGTCAGTTGAGTTAATGTTTGTAAAGTGCCCGCGACACAGTACATGATCCCTAATGTAAACAACACCCACACGACCTCTGTGGCGTAGTAGTTATACAGCATGACTGCTACGCAGAGGTCTCGGGCTCGATTCCCGATCAATGCAAATATTTGTGTGCATGAACATGATTGTTTGCACTGGTCTGGATATTTTCTAATGTATCTATAGGTATCTGTAATGATCTAAGTATGTTTATCCGTTGTCAAGTATCCATAGTACAAGTTCTGTTTAGTTTGGGACTAGATGGCGTTGTGTGAAAGGGAATATATTTATTTAAACCCAGGACAATGACCAGCGGATCACACTTACTGGTTACTAAGATCCTCGTTGACGAGCTTGTAGTAGAAGCCCTTCTTCTCCATCAGCTCGTGGTGCGTGCCCTGCTCGAGGACCGAACCTTGGTCTAAGTACACGATGCGCGAGCTGTTGACCACTGTGCCCAGCCGGTGGGACACCACCAGTGTTGTGCGACCTACTGATGCTGCATCTAAGGCTGCTTGCACCTGGAGATGGTTTAAAAGTTCATTTTAGTCTGTTTTTTGAGACCCCTGACATGATAAACGGACACCGATGTATAAGGTAAGCACAGACACTTTGGGTTAGGTTAGAACGACGGAAGAAAAATCAACTGGAAATGCAATACAGCTAAACTATGGGAGAAGACACAAACAAACTAGTAACAAAAAAATAACATTTGTAGCTGATCCTACATCTGGGAGTGAACCTTCATGCAATATAAATAGAAGCTAATTTGCTGTAGCGTTGAAAGAATTATACGCCAATTGACATTTTGTAATCTATAGATTCAATTTTCGAGTTAATTCCATAGATGGCGGATTCAGCAATTCTGGCAATTATATACTTTAACATGTTGTTCATAAGGATGATATTCGCGTTATGTGTTACCTGTGACCTCAGCAACAAGTTATGCGTACCATTGCATATTAGTGACACGCGTACCACGCCTACTTAGCACTTGCACTTGATTTTTCTTCCGTAGTTAGAACTGTGAGCGTCAAAGATAGCGATCTATCTTGCACCCAAATAAACTTTCTGTTATATGATGTTTCTGCTTCTTAATGTTATGCGATATAAGATGTATGCTTTAAACGAGTGTCTGGCAAACAAATTTCTGCGTTTATACCAGTCTGTTATGCATAATAATTAAAGGGTAACTCTTTCAAACACTATCACTAACCCCCTATTTTCGAATAACTGATCAAGTAAAAATCAACTAATCAAGTGTCAAGACTCTTGTCAACTATTATTATCAGGAACTAAAATTTGACATTTGACAATTGACTAGTTGCTTTTTACTTGATCAGACTTTCGTAAACCGGGGGTTACTATAGTATTTCATAGGCTGTCCCACGGCAGGGATGGCTTACCTGTCTCTCGGCGACGGGATCCAGCGCCGCAGTGGGCTCGTCCAGCAGCAGGATGGCGGGCTGGCGCAGCATGGCGCGCGCGATGGCGACGCGCTGCTTCTGTCCGCCCGACAGAGACGCGCCGCGCTCGCCCAGCACTGTGCTGTAGCCCTGCGCACACATCAACACTGTACTCACACTCTAAACACTATTTTTTTTATCTTGGCCTACCAGAATGACTCTATGGTGCCTGATGTTAAGCATCCATTAAAGTCCAAGAATGGCGAGCACCATCCCAGCTACACTTTCATCTAAAATAGTTTCGTTATATCTTTTTGACGTCATTTATACTACTTAACCTAAATTTAAAAACATTTTAAAGTTTATAAAAACTTTACCACCGCTTCCAAGGCGCTAGTAGAGAAGAAGCGGCGTAACAAACTCCAAGTATAGCAACATTTCCTAGACGTATAAGATCTGAAAAACGTAGATCGAGTAGGTTATGTATGAGGTAACACTAGTGTGCAATCTTCAGAAAGTTACCCTCGAAATGAGATGGAAAAAATTGATACTCGTGGCAGAATTCAAACTTCGGAGCATAAGCATCTGACGCTATGACCTCTAAGCCACTTGAGTAAATGTATATAAATATTTTAGTAAAAAAGGTACTAAAAAAGGCAATATTATGTCGATGCGATTCAAATAAAGTATAGTGAAAGTTTAAAATAAATTTTAAGTCAGCTTAACAATTTGCGAGGAGTACATCAAGGAGGCATTTCGGGTCCAACCAAAATATGTTATTAACTTAGCAAAGATTTTCTACGTCATAATCAATTTTCACATTAAAGCCATACTTTAATTAACACTTTTATCGGATTTAACATTTTAACGACTTTCAAAAACGAAATAAACAGATTTGAAGTTCATAATTGTAAAGAAATAGGTATCACATGTACGCACGTCATCATCTGGGTACTGCAAAAAGAGATAGAAGATATTATATAAGAATAGAAGTGCCGTGAGTGCGAGCGAGATAGATATAGAGAAATGATATGCCTCTAAGACTTAGATGATAACGCTATATTTAAGTAGAAAATCCTACTAATCCTATCCTACTAATATTATAAATTCGAAAGTTTGTGAGGATGTATGGATGGGTGATTGGATGGATGGATGTTTGTTACTTTTTCACGCAAAAACTACGGAACAGATTTTGCTGAAATTTGGAATTTAAGTAGTTTAGGGTGTAGAGTAACATTTAGGCTACCTATACCATGCAGGTGAAGCCGCGAGCATCAGCTATGTAGTCTATACTAATATTATAAAGAGGTAAAGTTTGTGTGTTTGTGAGGTTGTAAGGGGTAATCTCTGGATCTACTGAACTGATTTTAAAAATACTTTCTATGTTGAGGGTGTTTCTTCGAAATTCGATTCTTTGTCTGATTCATATGGGCAAATTTTTTTTTCACATTTTGGCTTATAAAACATGTTTTTGTCAAAGATGATAACCTAATATACAATGTCTGAAAAAGGCACACTTTTTTATGAAATGGTTTTCGAGATAATTAACTTAAAAATTTTTGAGGTCATATAAATCAGAATTAGGAACAAAAAAGAAATTCGAGTTATAAAAATCAGTCATTTATTTATTAAAATCACAGTTGATAATCACAATGATTATCACCACACCTAAATCTAGTTATTAGAAGCATTGACAACTTGACAATATCAATCATTATCCGTGCCGCCATATTAACAATATGTGTGAAATTCTGATTAATATAGTATTTTTACCGTATGAATCAGGTGCATATAAATCAAAATTTTGCCTTTTAACATCGGTTAATCTCTACACGTACCTATACAATTAAGGATTGCTATTTATACATAGGCTTGTAGTCCCCAATTGAATTATATTTCCAACAGATTCAAGTTTGAAAACCATTTAAGTTAATTATAACAGCCAACATAGTAATCAGAAACACAGGTGAACCAAAGTAATATGAATCAGATATTTACATTTATAACTCCGCAACAACACGAACCAGCCGCATGTAACGTCGTGACCACGTCAGCAGAGTCCCTGGCTACCACCAGCACTAGAAGGGATCTCCTGATGTTTCGTACTTAGCTAGGTACGTTCGAGTAAAGCGCGCGAATATGAATCAGACTTTTGTGCCGGACACTCACAATTTATTTTTTTATTAAAAAACTATCGCAAATATTAGTACCATTTTTTTTGTGTAAAGAAACAACTAATATTCTATCGTAATATTTATAACGCACATCGATTCGTTAATAAGAAAAAACGTTACTGTTACTAACGTTTAAGAAACTGGGGTACGGACACACCATATTAATCAGAAGAACGCTTTTTAATAATTTTTTTTAAATATATAAAAAACTATTATTAAAAAACAATGACGTGCGCAAGATAGGTAACTGTCTATACTATGTTTAAAAAATAATTGCAGTTTGGTTGGTCTGTTAGTTACAAAGAAAAACCTCCAGACATCGAAAATGTTGGGCTCGAAGAATCACCCTTGAATTGTCCATTTATCGGGCAGTGTCATAGGCTATATAGTATCACGCTATGACTAATAGGAGGGACCCTTTTTTTCGCCGTCCAACGAAGTGGGCACGGGTCAGCAAGTGTGTAATATACTCACATTAGTCAACTTGGTGATGAACCTGTGCGCGTGCGCGGTCTTAGCTGCGGCGACGATCTGAGCGTCGGTGACGTTCTTCATACCGAACGCGATGTTCTCTCTTATAGTACCGCTGAATAGTACCGGCTCCTGTCCTACCACACCTACGAACAGACATATATATTGTTAAATAAATATAAATATTTCCCACACATTCACACAACGCCATCTAGTCCCAAACTAAGCAGAGCTTGTACAATGCTCACTAGACAACAGATTTACATAATTATATACTCTGTTTTATGTAAATAAATACTATTTTACGGAATGGGACCCCGAGACCTCTGCGTAGCAGTCATGTTATGTAACGACTACACTATCTGTAGGTCGTCTAAGACCTGACGGAGATGACAATTCGGGTGTATTAAACATAATGTGTTTTTGCTTTTTCAGTTGGAATACTTAGCCGTTTGCTTGCTTCTGGCAACAATCGTTTCCAAAACAAAACGCCGAACTTTGCTTCTGGAAACGATCGTTGCCAATGTTTTTTTCTGTTTAACGACTTTAAACTCTATTTTATAGTCTACAAAGTTCATTCAAAACGTTTTAAATTCATTGAATAATAATTTGTCTAGGAATAAGTAATTTTTGGTATTCATTAAAAAGTCTCTGGATGCGGAAAGCACAGGTCTGTGTTCTGTGGCACGTGTTGGGAGAGGCCTATGTCCAGCAGTGGACGTCTATTGGCTGATATGTTGATGATCAGCAACAACTCACCGATAGTGGTCCGGAAGTGATGCAGGTGTATATCTGTGAGCTTGTGTCCGTCCACCGTGATAGTGCCGCTGTCTGGCTCATACATGCGCTGCAGCAGCTGCAGTAGTGTCGACTTGCCGCAGCCGGAGGTCCCCACCAGTGCCACCGTCTCGCCCGCCTTTATCTTTAGCGATAGACCTCGGAGTACCTTAGGGAAGAACAACGAGAGTGTCGTCAGCATAGATGAAATAAAAGATTCAGCAGAATAATTACAAGAATTACTAATACAAGGTGGGCCAAAAGAAATCACTTATTGGAAGTAAATAGTCGCCAATGTCTAATATGTTTTGATATTTTTTGAACTTATCATAACAGCCCATTAATGTCCCGCTGCAAGGACGTGCACTGCTTCTTCCGTGACAGAGAGATAGGTACTTGGTGACGGAGTAAAAATACAATATGTCACCACCCCAAGGGGGTCGTAAAAACCGACTAAGGGACTATCCGTGAATATTATCTTAACGAAATAAAAAGAAGGAAAACTTGAAATTAAACCCTATACCAATCCGTCTGGCTAGCGTGGTATTATTAGACCAAGTATCCCTCCGTCACAGGAGGAAGCCCGTCCCTGCAGTGGGACATTGATGGGCTGTTATGATATGATGAGGTTAGTTTAGAACGGCGACAATGCCCATATGAAATGAATTTTCCCTAACTAATGTTAGGATGTTGTTCGTGATTGCATGCATTCTAGGTTCACTAATTCAGAAATCAGTATGCTTCAAACGTGTTCCAAAATGTAGATGTTTGTAGGAGGAGGCCTATGTCCAGCTGTGGACAGGCTGATATAAAAAATAGTATTAGCGCTGAAGTGGCAATGGACTGGTCATATCTGTCGAAGGACCGATGGCCGCTGGAGCAAACGTATCTTAGTGTGGAGACCGCGACTCGGCAAACGTAGTGTAGGACGCCCCCAGCTAGGTGGACCGACGACCTCATAAAGGTGGAGACCTTTATGAGGTCGTCTGTTCGGACTGGATGCGGAAGGCGCAGGACCGAGTTCTGTTGAGCGACGCCTATGTCCAGCAGTCGACTGGGATAGGCTAGTTGATTGATTGATATAAAGTAAGGCCAATGATATAAGTATTAGCTCACCTTGACATCAGGTCTCGAGGGATAGTTAAAGTACAAGTTGTCGAACACGATGTTCCCCTGGAACTTGTCCTGCACCCCCCGGCTGTCCAGCGCGTTGATGGCGGACCTCCGCTCCAGCAGCGGGTACAGCACCCGGGCGGCGCCGCGCGCTGAGTTGAACATCTCCAGGTGAGGGTGGCACATCGCTATGTTCTGTGCCGCCATGAATGTTAGGAACAGGACCTATAGTATAAAAGTTTTTGAAGTTAGTGAGTCTTATATAAAATTAATGTAAAATAATATGTCCCTAGCTAATCTTATAATACGTGAGAATGTCGCATATTATTATATTAAAACATAAGGTGAGGCAACAAAGAGAATCATCGAAAACTACAGAATACACATTTTTTATCGTTTCGTCTTATTTTCTATAGAAAACACACGTCATCATCTGAGTACTCCAAAAAGAGTTAGAAGATTATATAAGAATAGAAGTGCCGTAAGTGCAAGCGAGATACATATAGATAAATGATATGGCTTTAAAACTCAAGAGATAACGCGATATCTATAGTGTTATTTTTTGGCAATTAATTAGTAGAGTGTAGTGTGTTGTAGTCACTAATTATATTATATGAAGTAGCTATGTATGATAGAATAATGTACTAATTGTCAAGTGTATGTATCGGCTCATTAAGCTTACTAGAACACGTGTTCACTCCGCGGCGGTCGGTAGCAGACTAACTCTCCCGCTACCTGCGTGGAGTGTAGGAACGAGACGACAGTGTGTGTTATATAGTTGTATGATGGTTATGTAGTATGTATGACGTCGTGTAAGCTACATAGTGTATTGTTGACTGACCGTGACGAGCACGCCGGGATGGTACTGCTGCAGGCTGGGCGGCAGGTCCATGTCGCGCACGCACAGCACGGTGCCGTACGCGAGCACGATGGCGTTGAGCGCGTACGTCAGTAACCAGCCTGCCCCTGCCCCGGCCCCCGCCCAGGCGCTGCGGCCCTTGGACGCCGGGATAGCGTCTTCTAACTTCTTCTTGTATCTGTGCGGAAGTGCCCTCACGTTAGTTGATACAGCATGTCAATTCTCGTTACATACAATTTAATTCAACTTAATTTTAACTTTATTTTAATTTAATTTTTAATGAATCCAAAAGTGGTATTCTCGTCCTTAAACATTTCGTTAAAAATAAAGTTAAACGTCAAGTTTGACGTTTTTTAATGGAGAACTGTCACTTTAAAAATTACAAGAATGCCGTTTTAAGCTCAGTTAAAGTACGATTGCATTACTTTAAAAATATTTTAAATTATTAATACAAGAATACTAATTGTGTGACAATTTGACAACTAAAAGTTAAATTAACCGAATAATATAAAACACATTAAATAATTTTCTCACCTCATTTCTTCAATATTCTCTCCAGCGTATGCCCTGACTGTCCTGATGGCACTGAGCACCTCCTCCACTATGAGTCCGGCGGCTCCGTAAGCCACCACCTCTTGCTCCGAATACTTCGTTTGGTACTGGATGAGAAAGATATTTTTGGACATTAATTGTTTTACAGGGCTATAAGGGTTATAAGCTCCGTGTGGTGACGGAGTAAGAATACGATATGTCACCACCCCATCTCATCCCATGGGTGTCGTAAAAACCGACTGAGGGACTATCCGTGAAATTTATCTTTACGAAATAAAAAGATGGAAAACTTGAAATTAAACCCTATACCAATCCGTCTGGCCAGCGTGGTATTAGTAGGCCAAGTATCCCTCCGACGAGGGAGGAGGCCCGTCCCTGCAGTGGGACATTAATGGGCTGTTATGATGATAAGGGTTAACAGCTTCTTTGGTGATAAAATGGTCATTTATGATATTGCTATGCATGAGGTCCTGTCACCTGTGTAGGGCAATTTTGTGTGCGATCCACTAATTGTTGTCCTGAATTTGGATGTTCTTTGTGTCCGTTAAATCATAACAGCCCATTAATGTCCCACTGCAAGGACGGACCTCCTCTTGTGACGGAGGGATACTTGGTCTACTAATACCACGCTGGCTAGACGGATTGGTATAGAGTTTTATTTTAAGTTTTCCTTCTTTTTAATTGTTTTAAAATTCTGTTAAATTGATGATTGTAAAAGTCTCGGCAACACATTCCTAGTGCGGGAGATGGCTTTAAAAAAAAGACACTGAGCAGTTTATAGCTTCCGACTTCACAAACCTTAATTAAACGGACACAAAGAACACCCAAACTCAGAACAATTATTTGTGGATCAGGCATGATACATAAACTCACGCCCTATCCCGTCCGGGGTAGGCAGAGAGGACAGAACGCCACTTGTCACGATCCTGGCAAACTGATTGGGCCTCGTCCACATTCATTAAGCGCGTCGGTTTTATTTGTGGATTATATGAATAATGATCTTGCGTAGAATTGGGTAGTGGCTACAAAAAACCACAGAGTTGTTCTGAATCAGGTATTTTATTTTATTTATTTATTTCAAATCATACAACCATCATTACAGGTAAACCTAATGCAATGGCGTAGAGATATTTACAATTTACTTATGCTATTAAACTTAATCTTAATCTTAAAATATATAAAACTTATTCACATAATGTAAAATATAACACCCTTGTGAATTCACTCATTGGACAAGTAGCAATGTCCACCCTTATGGAGATGGCATTGAGCAGGCGCAGCGCACGCGTCAGTGGCGCGAGCCGCTGCAGGTTGGTGCGCGCGGACGGCACTTCCAGTAGTGGTGGCCGCTTCCGCTTCCAAACGTACCCATCCGGGACAAACAGACAGATAGTTCGTAACACGGCTTGGTTGTGTATTGTCCCCCGCAGCACTTTCAACATATAGGTAGCCGTAGCCACTTCTCTTCTTACCTCAAGCCTACTGAAGTCAACCATACCCAGAACAAATAAAGTATGTACCATTGAAGCTTACTATGATGTAAGCAATTTGCTCATAGTTACCAGAACTCCATCATGGTAAGTAATGGTAATACTGTGGAGGTCGCGGTGACGTAACAGCACCACGCCTCCAACAAAAAGGGAGGATCCTCCGACCAGGCGTGGGTGATCGGGCCTGGCGGGACAAATGCCCAACGGTTCATCGTTGGACGTTGTATATATGCGGAATCGCTGTGCGAATGTTGATATCGCGATTCAGGATGTATCTGACATCTGTTGATGGTGGGGGGTACTGAGATAGTGTAGGTGTTCGCTTGAGTAAGTCGCTAGATGACGCTACAATACCAACCTTAGCGACCAGTATAGCCATGGCGATAGATATAGGCACGACGGAGAGGCCGGAGAGTGTCAGTTGCCAGCCGTAGCCGAGCGCCAGGACGGCTCCGAACACCACGGTGCCCACCAGGTTGGCTGTCATGGCCACGTGCTGGCCCACGCCGCCTTTGAACTTCTCCATGTCCCTGGAAATTATTTCATTTTTTTTACTTTTAGAAAAAGACAACTTCCGCACTAGGGATCATGCCCTGTGTCGCGAGGACCTTTTACAAACATCAATTAACCGACACAAAGAACACCCAGACCAGGACAATAATTTGTGGATCTCACAAATTATTGTCCTGCGTGGGGATCGAACCCACAACCTCTTGCACGGCAGCCGCTTGCGCTACCGTCGCGCCACTGAGGTCGTACATTGTTATTAAATAATTGTTGCTGGTGAGCAATTTGCTCAAGTTTTGCAACCCTATTTTTTTATAGTGAGCATTTAGCTCACGTTTTCCAAACAATTGGTAAATTGTTGACGGTAAACAAATTGCTCAGGATCAATAAAAAGTTGTTTACTGTGAGCAAATTGCTCAATTTTGCAATCATCCAATAATTGTTGATCATGAGCAATTTGGTCATGCTCTCCAATTATTAAATAATTAATAGTTCATGTTGAGCAAATTGTTCACATTATTCAATGATAAAACAAATTGGTTATCGTAAGAATATTGCTCACATTTTACAAAAAATAAATGAAATTGTTGCTGGTAAACAATTTGCTCACGATTACCAATCAAAAAGTAAATATTAACGGTGAGCAAATAGCTTACATATCGTCATCATAACAGTCCATTAATGTCCCACTGCAGGGACGGGCCTCCTCCCATGACAGAGGGATACTTGGCCTACTAATACCACGCTGGCCAGACGGATTGGTATAGGGTTTAATTTCAAGTTTTCCTTCTTTTTATTACGTAAAGATAATATTAACGGATAGTCCCTTAGTCGGTTTGTACGACACCCATGGGATGAGATGGGGTGGTGACATATTGTATTCTTACTGCGTCACCACACGGAGAGTCTAAGATATACCAATACAGTAATACTCACTCAGTGACAGTAGTAGCAAAGTTCATAGTGGTGTTGGTGTCGAAGTACGCGATCTCTTGACTCAGCACGGAGCGGAGTAGCTTCATACGCATACGTGTCACCTAGACATACATACATACACATATTTAAATTGTATACTATAAATAATAATAATAAGGCCTTTAACATCTACGAAAGATGATTGAAACAACAGCCGTGTCAAGTGATTTGGTTTTGGCACTTGCGCTGGTGGCTAACAAGGCCTATATGAGAGCGACAACGGCGGCCGCAACGCCCGCAAACAAATTGTGTTCCCGGTGACGTCAGAGGTTGTGCCATTTTTTGGTGACGCAGTTCGCGTTTTTTTTTTTTTCAGTTTTTTTTTTGTATACTATAGGGTACTAAGTAACGGATAAACAAACTTAAATAGGTACTATTTTGTAAATAGTAGGCACATGAAGTTGTTGAATGAAGAAAAAGTATCAGTGAAAAAGTTGCAAACATAGGATATAATCCGCTGGTTTATAATGGAGCCATAAACATACATACATAAACTTACGCCTCATCCCGTCCGGGGTAGGCAAAAATATGCTCGTCGAAAATATACGACTTAAACGGCTATATCTCTTGATTGCGTTTGATTTGATTTTTAGACCTCTAAGAGGCAACAGGACCTTGAGTATTTGGTAAAAATTTCAGCTTAAGACCTCCACGCGTTCCTGAGAAAAATGGTCTTGACAGACAGACAGACGGACAACAATGTGATCCTATAACGGCGCTTGTACACGCTAAGAAAATTTGCCGTGTCTACGCCAGACAAGACAAATCTTCGTGTAGACGTCAAGAATTTTGTATTTTTCGTACACAAACCTTTTCTTGTCTTCCGCAGACAAGACAATTCGGAACGTGTACACGCCAAGATTTTTTTCGTACAGTCGTCAGACAGGCGTAGGGCGCGCAAATAATAACAAGTGTGATAATCAGTGTGAGTTTCCTTCAGTAAAAATGTTAACTAGAAAGCAAACAAGTATGATACCCTACTACACCGCTCCCCGCCCCTCCGCAACAACGTTCGCCGTGTCTTGTCTTGCGCAGACAAGTAAATTTTCTTATTCATCGCCGGCGCTGTGCACACGGGTCGTGCTTAGAAACGACACTAATTCTTGCGTAGGCCCGGCGATTTTTCTTACCGTGTACAAGCGCCGTAAGGGTTTCGTTTTTTCAAAATCGGTACGGTACCCTAAAAAGGACAAAACACTGCCCAGAAGACAACAATTTCATGTAAGGACCTAATAATATCCATCACTTTATTTCTATTTTTGCGTTAAATTTCATTGGTACAAAATATATTAATAAGTAATAGGCAGTACATACCATCCTAGTGCCGGCCCAATTGACGAGATTGACCGCAACAGCAGCGGTCACCACGTGCACGGCAGCTATCGTGAAGCTGGCCACGATGAAGGCTATGCTGTCCTGGACCAGGGCGTCCATGTGTGCTGGACGGTTACCTGCAGGACTGCAAGTCAAAACATAATCATCATCATCATCATAACCGCCCATTAATGTCCCACTAAAGGGACGGACCTCCTCCAGTGACGGAGGGATACTTGTCCTACTAATACCATGCGGGCCAGACGGATTGGTACAGGGTTTAATTTCAAGTTTTCCTTCTTTTTATTACGTAAAGATAATATTCACGGATAGTACCTTAGTCGGTTTTTACGACACCCATAGAATGAGATGGGATTTGTCTTAATACTTACTAGGAATTGAACTATGTTCCCAGGGACATTACCCTTCAGTCAAAATGGAAACGAAAGTTTGGAAACCAAAGAAAAAAAACCGGTAAGGCAAACCGGTTTCCAAACTTTCGTTTCAAATCTGGGCGAAGGGTTACATTCAGCAAGCTAACACATACAAAGAACATTGAGACTCAAGAGAATCATTATGTAAAAGCGATGTTGTATAACTTCGTATCGCAGACTCAGGACAATAACTTACAGACTACATGCTATACCAGTGCTGGTTATATTTAGCCAGCATTTGCTGACTTGAGGCTGATTTGCGGCAAATTAGATCAAGTTATTGTAGCTACTAAGTATTTTATTTTTGTATCAATCAATCAGTCTATACTAATCCGCATCCACTCCGACCCAGAGACCTTTATGAGGTCGTCGTCGTATTTTTGTATGTTTTGCTGCAAATAAATGATATTTCTATTTCTATACTCACACAGCCTGCCCGCCACCGAACAAGGAGAGTATGTAGACAGGCACGATGGGGGCCGCTTTGTGCCTCGACACGAACAAGGCAGACAGCTCCCCGTACACCAGGATTCCCCCCACTGTGCCCATGGAGCTCACCAGCGCCACCAGCACTCCCAATATAGTCACCAAACACTCTGAACAGCTCGCGTAGCGCCACTACGAACAAAACATTGTAAATTAGACATTTTAGAATATTCACACAACGCCATCTATAGTGTATTCACGGAGACGAGTTAGTAGAGCGCTATCTCACTCACACATTTTTTTAATTGCGATTGGTCAGTGATAAACGCTAAGGCGGTGTACACAGTACGAGTACTTTTTAGTCTACTCATACTTCCCGTGCTGTGCAGACGTGCTCATACTTGTGACTGTATGCTCGACTTGTGAACCGGCTGGTGTATTGGATTTTATAATTTATTAATAAACTAACGACTGGCTTGAAAACACCTTCAGGTGTGCATTTTTTTTAAATAAATGGTCCATGGTAATTTTTAAGCATCGCAGGTGTGCTAATGACCCGTTTATTGTTCTTTTGTCATAAATGAGCATTACCATAGTAAAATACTATTTCCCAATTTTGGTATATTAAATTGGTGCGCTACATCCATTGTTATTATTATCACTACGTTATTGTTATATTCTCATTGTTGAAACACGTGTTTTATAATATTTTTATATTCTCGTTGAGAGTGAGGATGAGGATGGAGGATGGAAGGTGGTCTAAATATGTTTGAGTCGAAGAAACAAGGCGATTATCACAAGGAGATGAATGCCGAAGAATTTGAAAATTGGTTTAGAGAAGTTTTAAATAAGCTAGATGATAATTCTGTGATAGTCATGGATAACGCTTCTTATCACTCTAGAAAAATAGAGGGAATCCCAACGGCCCAATTTAAAAAAACAGGATACTTGTAATTGGTTACGAGAAAAAAATGTTAGCTATAACGCTGAAATGTTAGAACGTGAATTATTAAACATCGTTAAAAATCATAGACCGACCATACGACGCTTGCATTATAGACGAAATGTCAAAATCACAAACCAAAACTGTATTGAGACTGCCGCCGTATCATTGCGAATTAAATCCTCGAATTTATTTCTTTCCTTCATATCCATCAGATACCCATAAAAAAATCTATCAAATTAATGTCTCTCAATTTATACGACAGACGAAGCCGCAGTAATAAACTAAGCGAACTTTTAAGAAGCGCAGTGTGAACGCACATTTACATTTCTAAGGATTTGTTAACGCCCACCGACCCTAGAAAAGTATTTTTTGTCCTTGTCATTTGTATGATAATGTGCGATAAAGAAGGCGCTATACTAACTCGTCTCCGTGAATACACTATAGTCCCAAACTAACCAGAGCTTGTACTATGGGTGCTAGATAATTAGATACGAGTATGTATTTGCTTCCAGAAGACGCAGGGTCGGAACATTAAACATTGTAAATTCCATCTATCAGCGTGGACGTCCACAGCTGGACATAAGCCTACTCTAAATATGTCCACGTTGCGCGATGTTGTGCCTCTCTCATCCATCGGTGAGGAAAAGAAAACATCACTTAAATATATCTCACACATTCACACAACGCCATCTAGTCCTAAACTAACCAGAGCTGGTACTAGACAACGGATAGACATACTTAAATACTTTAGACCAATGCAAACAATCATGTTGCACACAAAGATTTGCATTGAGAGGGAATTGAACCCGAGAACCTCTGCGTAGCAGTGTAATATGACGACGACGACGCCACAGAGGTCGTCAATCATCATAAATTAGATGCTAGCATTTGCTTTTGCACTTTCCAGAAAGGTGGACAGACCCTTCACAAGGTCGATCGATGACATCGTAAGGGTTGGTGATGGATGAGGGAGGCACAGGACATAAGAAGAAAATTTTTAAGATGAACTGTACAATGTTCCACATAAAGTATTGTCTTAAAATAAAAACTTCAAAAACTTCGATGTAAGGTTTTCGAAGTAACAAGGTTTCGTTGTATCATACTTTTGTAGTAAAATCGTTCGTAGTACATTTCTTCGACGTTACGAAACATCGCAGTAATAAAGAGAACTTCCATTAAACGAGGCTTCGCAAAATAGAGATGCCGTTGAAAAGTTTTGGAAGAAAGAAAATTCGATGCTACGGTTTTTGCACTCAAGTATTTAATTTTTTAGCAGGTGCTATTCATGGATAGGTACAATAGTTTTACGACTTTTTAATTGGTAACTTGCACCATTGTATTCTGCCTACCAAGGCATAAACATTTTGATTGTTTATTTTTCTTATTTTTATGAGATTTTCACAATAGCGTGGATGTTATTGATGTACAACCAAAATGTACGTTATCGACCAATATTAATATACTATGAGGTTATTACTTTCAAGAACTAGGTCGTCAATCAGTGCCCCTGACACGATAACTTATATATTTTTTAATGACCATGGCCACTATGTTGTGTGTATGTAAACAATATTTACTGAAACGAAACTATCCTATACCATCCTACTTAGCTAGTTTTTAAGTTTACGTGTTTAAGTTGCGAATGTATCCTATTAAATAAAAAATATTTTGATTTCGACATGAATGAATAATTTGGTATTAGCAGGCCAAGTATCCCTCCGTCACTGGAGGAGGCCTGTCCCTGCTGTGGGACATTAATAAGCTGTTATGATGAAACACTAAAACTAATTTTTCATTCATAATTATTTAAAAATACATACTTTAAATTGTCACTAGTAGTAAGTAGTAAACACACAAAACTATTCAACTAATCCCTTCTCACAATAATAACTAAAATAAATAATATTAAATTATTATTTTTGTCACAATTAATAGTATATTAATTATATATTTAATTAAACTTATACTGACAAAGTGCATAGCGATGTAATATCTTCTTTAGTGATGCTCCTGTCAGCGGTCAGCCATCGTTGTGAATAAGTGACGTATGATTATAGCAGATTATAATACCTATTTGTTAGAAGGTAGAGATAATATATTGTTCTGTCAAGGTGGTTGCAAGGAGGTTTTACTACATTGCGAGAGACAACAGAGTAATTATAGAAGAATATCGTAAATTGATAGATGATCTGGTTATCATAACAGCCCATTCATGTCCCACTGCAGGGACGGGCCTCCTCCCGGGACGGAGGGATACTTGGCCTACTAATTTTTTATCGGGTTTTAATTGGTATCGGGTTTAATTACAAGTTTTCCTTCTTTTCATTTCGTTAAGATAATATTCACGGATAGTCCCTTAGTCGGTTCGTACGACACCCATGGGATGAGATGGGGTGGTGACACATTGTATTCTTACTCCGCCACCACACGGAGAACGATCTGGTTATGACGGCGGGAAACCGATGGATGAGGGAGGCACAGGACCGCACAAGGTGGCAATACTTGGAGAACGTCTTATATTATACATAGAAAACACCCAGACTAATACAAACAATCATGTTCATGAACACAAAAATTTGCATAGAGCGGGAATTGAAACCCGAAACATCTGCGTAGCGGTCATGTTATATAACCACTACGCCACAGAGGTCGTCACATATTATAATTTAAATATACGGCCACGTACAATGGCCGAATCAAGAGGTTAACAGCGCTGTTAAACCAAACCAAATGTCCCCACATTAAATATGTCTAAGCTAATATAATAATGTCTCCGTGTGGTGACGGAGTAATATGTCACCACCCCATCTCATCCCATGGGTGTCGTAAAAACCGACTGAGGGACTATCCGTGAATATTATCTTTACGAAGTAAAAAGAAGGAAATGTTGAAATTAAACCCTATACCAATCCGTCTGACCAGCGTGGTATTAGTAGGCCAAGTATCCCTCCGTTACGGGAGGAGGCCTGTCCCTGCAGTGGGACATTAATAGGCTGTAATGATGAATATAATAATGTAACTAATTAATGGTGCGGAAATTACAATATATGTAATAATAATTCTCATACATAATAGATTACAATCTGTTTGTAGTTAATTGTATCTGCGCAGTGTGTGAATAATGAACAATACGTGTGAACTAACCTTTATGTTATGTCAACAATACTGTCAGTCATTGTAACACCTTGTTATTGACCCAGTGCAGGGACGGGATTTATATAGAGTCACAATTAAACTTGGCCTGTTGATAGGACTGGTTTTGTGTTGTATTTTCGTTCTTTTAGTTTTTTGTTGAGGACGTAGTTTGTCTCTGACGACAGTTACTACTTTACACGGGCTGTGATTTCTTTTAGTGTTAGTCCGAGTGGCAGTAAAATACTTTTATTGTACGAAGTCAAGTAATGAATGATAAGAAGACGCATTTTTGTTGATTGCTTAACCGGTGGACGAGCAAGCGGTCTACCTGATGATAAGTGGTAACAGGGCCCACTCATGGACACCACCAATATTTTTTTTTTATCCTCACACAATCACACATCGCCATCTAGTCCCAAACTAAGCAAAGCTTATACTATGGGTACTGGACAACGGATAAACATACATTTTTAAATACATACATACATAGGTACTTACATAATAATATTATACATAGAAAACATTCAGACCAATGCAAGCAATCATGTTCATGCACACAAAGATTTGCATTGAGCGGGAATCGAACCCTTCTACGACTATTCGTGCCACGAAGGCAGTGACTCTACCACTCAAAAATCATATACAGTTCAACAAATCTAAAAGATACGATAGTATGACGTTTCATATTTTTCAAACTGAAACAACTTTGTTCATGCGTGCATTATTCAGTTTCGAAAACCTTTTTCGTAAAACCATGAATTTAGAAAGATTTTATTATTGTATCTAAAAATGTACAATTCTTAATTTATAAATTTAATTGAAAACTTTTAAATAAAGCAAAATAACACATATTTACATAGTAAATAATATCTTATAGTTCTATTCTTGACCTCATTGCAAAGTCACGTAGTTAGGTTACTGCTCGTAGTGTTGCGACTCTTCGGATACACTTGTTTAAAAAAATCGTTTACATATACGAAAAATCGTTATTATCGTTAGACACGTAACTAACTATTACCTAAAACTAGTACTCGACGTGGTCGAAGGTGACGGGAGGCAACTTATTAAGGTCTTAGTAGTGAATAAAAAAATTCCTAAACATTACTTTTATTTAATTAATTATAATTTAAATAAAAGTAATGTTTAGAATTTTTTTTTATTCTCTAAATGTACTAGATCTAATACTACTGTTTATTTATTACGTCTTGAATATAAAGGTAAACAACTATGGGGTCGTTTCAACCACAGACTATAGACTTTAGTATTTGACCTTTGAGAAATGGAATCAAAGACAAAATTCTAGAATCTACAAATTATGTCAAATGGTGAAATTTGACGTTGGAAAAATTACATATATTTAAAATATAAAAAAGATAGTGGTTAAATCAAACTAATTTACGTGTTTTCTATTGCATAAACGTTTAATGCTATTTTCCAGAAATTTTCATCCATATCAAAGTGTGCGATTGATGTAAAAACTAGAGAATTTGCAATAGGTATGTGGTGTTTTTTTTTCAAAAGGTTCTACCCTTTACTAATAATGAGATTAATTATTAAAGTGTCTTAAAAATCGGATATTATCGTAATCGATCTCTTAAATTTCGGATATAGTAATCGATTTTTTTATCCCAACCTTATTATTCAATTTGTCAGAACTGTCATACCGTACCTATTAGATTTGTTGGACTTTAATATATCAATAATTTAGTTCCACTACTCGTCGCCACGCGTCGCTAGTGTACATACGTAGTATTTCAGAAAATACGAATAAGGCTCTTTACTTCTAAAGTGACAAAGGCAAATAAATTATATAATAATTGTACCGTTTATATTCAATTCGTGGTTATGACAATGTTGTAAAAAAAATGCAAACTAATAAAAAATATTATGAGTTTGTATTTTAATAAGGAGAGTGGTTCCGTATGAATAAAAATATTATATTTTAGTAGTGTACTAAGAAAAGAGTAGGTATACTACATAGTATCATAAACTAGTCTTATTACATGGGTGTCGTAAAAGCTAAGAAGAAAGTTCGCAGATCATCATCATCATAACAGTCCATTAATGTCCCACTACAGGGATGGTCCTCCTCCCATGACGAAGTGATACTTGGCTTACTAATACTACGCTGGCCAGGCGGATTGGTAAGGTTTAATTTCAAGTTTTCTTTCTTTTTATTACGTAAAGATAATATTCCCGGATAGTCCCTTAGTCGGTTTTTACGACACCCATCACCATACAGAGATAGGCTGCTTAGTAAAATTTATTTAAAATGTTTTCCTTGGGACGACATGTTCACAAAGTGAGCAAGCCCTTTTCTAATAAAGATTAAAAAAAAAAGGTTTTCCTCATTAGATATCAAACTCTATCGGTTGTGCATTATTTTCATCTTAAAACTTAGCTAATGGACTTTGCCCTTTTGACGTCACAATTTAAGGTCTTAATTTTAGTAAGTATAAAATTCTTGTTTGATACTGAACCCCAAAATTTGGCACAGATTTTTTGCACTAGTAAAAAATAATCAGGGCTGTCTCTTGTATATTGCATAGGTCTGGGTGTTTTCTATGTTTAATACATAATATGTATTTACAAATAAAAATTATATGTATTACTTATGTTAAAAAAAAGGAATTTAAGTATGTTCATCCGTTGTCTAGCACCCATAGTACAAGCTCTGCTTAGTTTGGGACTAGATGGCGTTGTGTGAATGTGTGATAAATATATAAATATTATGACAGTGTAGTAAGACGGACTTAGAATGTAAGATTCACCATTCTTGTCTTCGACAAGGGTGTCAAATGTGGACTTATAAACTACATAGGTCCAGATCAAGAGCCAAAATAGGACAAATATATTTTTTTATTGTTCTAATAATATAATTAATCTGCCATTTTTAGATAGGTAGGGTTTTAAGAATTGTATTAGAAACTAATAATCTAATTTATTTTAAATGTGACTAGAAATATAAATAATGAACCTGTAATAAGTAATAAAATATTTGCATGGCTAAAAGTGAAATATGGAGAAACCTAATAATCCTAATAATAAGACTGGGAAAAGAATCAACGAATTTTAGCATGTCGACTACGCTAATAAGACATTTTTTTGTTTTAAAAAAGGCGACAACTTGCACTTGGAAAAATGTCCTGTTTCGCGGGGACTTTACAAACATACATTTAACAGACACAAAGAATATTGAGTCAGGACAATCAATTATTTTTGACGACCTCTGGGGCGTAGTGGTTATAAAACATGACTGTTACGCAGAGGTCTCGGGTTCGATTCCCGCTCAATGCAAATCTTTGTGTGCATGAACATGATTGTTTGCATTGGTCTAAGAGTTTCTATGTAAGTATAATATGTATGTATTAACAAAAAAAAGTATTTAAGTATGTTTATCCGTTGTCTAGTACCCATAGCAAAAGCTCTGCTTAGTTTGGAACTAGATGACGTTGTGTGAGGGTTATTTATTTATTTATTATTATTTATTTTGCATACAAGTCGACTCTACGGAGACCCTTTAAATGACATGTTAATAAATTTATAATTAATATTAGTAGAGCGACAACCTTGTTTTAAGTAGGTATAGTAAATAAAAACTATTAAACAACAGAATCGTGACTGGAATGATCTTAGATAATGCTATTTATAGACATTTTTATATTTTGTTACGCGCATTACTCATCCATTATAGGTATATCCCACGTGCTCAGCAGTGGGACCATGCGTAGACAGTGGCATACTAAAGAGCTGTTTCCTGGTTATAATTTTTTTAACCTACATGCCAATTCTCGTTTTTAAAATCGTATTAAGTTAAAAACTCGGTTAAGTTAACTTTTAGTTGTCAAATTGTCACACAATAGGAACTTTAATTTTTAACGATTTTAAGGAACGAGAATTGACATGCTTATAAAGGCCTTTATCGCCTATCCATCGCCCTGAACCAATGGCGGCTTCTTTGGTTCAGGGCACGCTTATCAAAGTCCTGAAAATTTAGTGCTCCCGTGCTCTAGCTTAAACCTAATCAACAAAACACACTACATATTCATAGTTATGAATTTTATAATGTCCAATCAAATAACGCATTTATTGGTGATTGGGGCGTTATTCAGATTATGTATTTTCTCGAGACGTTAAGTAAGATCTAAGCTAACTAAGTAGCAACCTAAGCAACGAAAAAGTATATTTTACTGAACTGAGTATAAGTATCTCCGTGTGGTGACGGAGTAAGAATACATCCAGCGCATCCCATGGGTGTCGTAAAAACCGACTAAGGGACAATCCGTCAATATTATCTTTACGAAATAAAAAGAAGGAAAACTTGAAATTTCACCCTATACAAATACGTCTGGCCAGGCAGCGTGGTATTAGTAGGCCAAGTATCCCTCCGTCACGGGAGGAGGCCCGTCCCTGCAGTGGGACATTAATGGGCTGTTATGATGATGATTGATGATGTTATGAGTAAGTATATCTTATTAAAATTTTTCTATCTCGCTTATTTTAATGTTAACATTTTTTATTCATTCATACAAGTACATTATGGAAACCTTTTTGTACTAGACTATTAGTCTATTACATCGACGTTAGGCCAGGCGCGCACTACGAGTTTTTCTACGTGTTTTTGTGGTATAATGTCGCACAGTAATACTGGTGGGCTGCGGTGGCTCTGCCGTCAAGTGCGCGCAATACAATGTAAAACTGTTTGGTACAGTATTACAGTGCGACATTATACCGCTGCGCTTTTCTGCCGCGCGGCGCAAACTCGTAGTGCGCGCCTGGCCTTACGTTGCTATATAAAATTACTACTAATAAAAATAAATAGCAATAAATGTATGTAGCGTACGGCATAGTAATGTACTACTTATGTATATGTTATTATATGTATAATACCTCGTGTATATGCACTCTATATTCAATAAATACACCTATACATATACCATACATTGATCGTTATTTGTGTCTGTTTACAATAATATACCTATAGGTATTCATCATCATAACAGCCCGTTAATGTACCACTGCAGGGACGGGCCTCCTCCCGTGACGGAGGGATACTTGGCCTACTAATACCACGCTGGCCAGACAGATTGGTACAGGGTTTAATTTCAAGTTTTCCTTCTTTTAATTTCGTAAAGGTAATATTGACGGATAGTCCCTTAGTCGGTTTTTACGACACCCATGGAGATGGGGTGGTGACACACTGTATTCTTACTCCGTCACCACACGGAGTAAGAATATCTATTGCAACCCACAACTTATTGTCTTGAACATGGATCCTTCTTTTAAGTCAACACACAACACGATCCCTATTACGGTAATTATCTATTTAAAGAAATAAAAACCTATATTTACCCCATCTTATAATTAACAAACATTGTCATAATAACTAATTACAATAATAATTAATAATTAATTATTCAAACTTCCTATAATTACTTCATAGTATTAATTATTTAGTTGAGGAAGAGATGTGACCTGTTTATTGTAGGAACATGAACTGGTGACATTTTAAACTATAAGATGATACGGCCTTACCTTTTTGCTAAGAATTATTCATTATTTTAAAACAATAGGGGCACGCGATTTACTTCCAAGTAAATAAATTAACAACCTTAGGGCGTGGCATTTGCACTGATGGCTTCCGTGCTCGAGGTCTCGGATACGAACCAACGTTATTCTTTGTGAGATACAAATATTATCCATGTTTGTAAAGTTCCCGGTACACAGGGAATGATCTTAAATGCAGGAGTTATCTTCTCTCTTAATTATACTTATAGATATACAAATATGAAAATGTAATAATATAAATATATACTTCTATACTAATATTATATAGAGGTAAAGTTTGTGTGTTTGTGACGTTGTAGGGGGTAATCTCTGGATCTACTAAACCGATTTTAAAAATTCTTTTTGTGTTAAATATTCCATTTATCGGGGAGTGTCATAGGCTATATAGTATCACGCTATGACTAATAGGAGTGGAGCAGTAATGAAATATGTTTAAAAGACGGACGCATTTTTTTCGCCACCCAACGAAGAGGGCACGGGAAAGCTAGTATAAAGTATAATAATATTTTCAAATAAAATACTAATTTCATCCTATTGGACCCTACCATTGCATTTCTCTACATCACGCAAAGCTTATTTTACATAAATAAGTAAGAAGTTTATATAAATATAAACTCCTTACTTACGTCACGTCATGTTAGTAATATTTCCTATACAAAGTCCCCCAGAGGGATAAAGTTAAGGAAAACCTGTGAACATGAAGTAACGCGTGTGTTCTGTGCAAAATTATCCTGAACCTAACAGTTTTTATATACCGGTTTTAATAAGTTCACGTCTCATTGACAGCGGTAGCGATTTATGTAGCGATAGCGGAATTGTGTAGAATTTAGAATATTTAAATAGACAATTCCCATACTCGGGATTATACTACTGTTGTACAGATATTTGGATGTTATACAGATTGTGGAACCAACTTCCGGCTCACGTATTTCCTCCATCGTATGATATTGGGTCCTTCAAACGCAGTGTGAAGAAGCATTTGGCCAAACCGGCAAGATGATGACGACGGATTGAAGTTGTTTTTAGATTACGATCCGTTGGCTTCATTTGTGGACTGTACTCGCGCTTTCCATCAGGTTCGATATAGTCATATTGCCGTGTTTATGTATAAAAAAAAGAAGATAGTTGTTGGTTCAAATTCCGCTTAATGCAAATCTTTGTATGCATGAAGATGATTGTTTGGATTGGTCTGGTTGTTTCCTACGTTAAGTATGTATTATTTTACAAAAGCATATATTTATTAGGTGTTCAGAGCCTATAGTACCATGTCTGCTTAGTTTGGGACTAGATGCCGTAGTGTGGATCATAACAGCCCATTAATGTCCCACTGCAGAGACGGGCCTCCTCCAGTGACGGAGGGATACTTGGCCTACTAATACCACGCTGGCCTGACGGATTGGTATAGGGTTTAATTTCAAGTTTTCCTTCGTTTTATTACGTAAAGATAATATTGACGGATAGTCCCTTATTCGGTTTCTACGATACCCATGGGATGAGATGGGGTGGTGACATATTGTAGTGTGAATGTCTGAACAATATTATATGTAATATGAATGTGTTGAGTCTGGATTACGTATGTGTTTAATGTATAAACCGACGACCTAGATAGGACGATGGATGAGGGAGGCACATGGAGTAGGAGGTCTATGTCCTGCAGTGGGCATCCATAGTCAGGTTATGATGATGATGTAAAAGGAATGGTCCATAGTACGAGAGTAGACTTTGAAAAAAATACATCTATACTATATAAATATTATAAAGAGGTAAAGTTTCTGTGATTGAATGTTTGTGTGTTTGTGACGTTGTAGGGGGTAATCTCTGGATCTACTGAACCGATTTTAAAAATTAATTCTGTGTTGAATAGTCCATTTATTTATCGGGGAGTGTCAAAGGCTATCTAGTACCTATCACGCTATGACTAATAGGAGGGGAGCAGTAATGAAATATGTTTAAAAAAGTATCGCGTTTTTTTCGCCGCCTAACGAAGTGGGCACGGGTCAGCTAGTTGTTTATAAAATCGCTCTCAGTGAGTCAGGTCCTCTTACAATTTATCGTCATTAACATATTCTGTGTCATTACTCTTTTATAGTGACGTCAACAATACAACATCGTACTCAAGTAAAGTACCTGAGAACGCGTCTGTGTGTGTAACTCTTTATATTATCTGGAATGGAAAACTTGCTGGAAACTAGGTAGGTATGAGGAAAGAGGATAATTTTTTATTGAAGACAACTTTTGCACTTGTGCCCTTTTTATTTTTATTTTAGCGCTAGCTAAAATATCTCACCGTCCCGGGAGGAGGCCCGTCTCTGCAGTGGGACATTAATGGGCTGTTATGATGATGAATGATTAGCGGATGCCCGCGGCTTCACCCGCGTGGTATAGGTATACTAAATGTAAACCTATTCTACACCCTAAACTACACACATCCATCCATACATCCTCGCAAACTTTCGCATTTTAATATTAATTAGTACAATACGATTGGTTCATCCGTTCAAATAAAGCTAATAAACTTTTTGTATTAATTTCACGTAAGTATAACTTTTTTTTTTTAATCTTATTTATTTAATAAACGTAAGTAAAACTTATTATTATATATTTTTACACACTCTGTGTATACAATGAGATGAGTACATTGACGTTATAGGACAGGTTCAACTCTTTTACTTTTTAACCGACTGAGTGTAAGGAGGGTAATGAACTTACATGTCTAATGTAACTCGATCGCTCTAGTTAGCTTTTTAAACTTGCTAGGTTGCAATATAATATTGTGCCTTATTTAAATTTATATTGTAGGGTTACACTGGCAAGGCTATAATAATGAAGTTATGTTGTGCTTAGACAACACGTTGTCTTAATCTAGGTATACTTCTATACTTAATATTATAAAGAGGTAAAGTTTGTGTGTTTGTGACGTTGTAAAGGGGTAATCTCTGGATCTACTGAACTGATTTTAAAAATTCTCTGTGTGTTGAATAGGCCATGTATCACGGAGTGTCATAGGCTATGTGGCGTAGTGGTTATAACATGACTGCTACACAGAGGTCTCGGGTTCAATTCCCGCTCAATGAAAATCTTTGTGTGCATGAAAATGATTGTTTGCATTGGTTTGCGTTTCTGTGTACTTATAATATGTACGTATTAACAAAAAAAACGTTATTTAAGTATGTTTATCCGTTCTCTAGTAAGTATCCATAGTACAAACTTTGCTTAGTTTGGGACTAGATGACGTTGTGTGAATGTGTGAGGATTACTTATTTATTTACCAAGTACCTACATTACTAACATAAGTTCTAAGTAAGTATAAACTGTATATAGATATGAAAGTGTAACGCATACCCCGAGCTGACAACCTGTTATACTGTACGGTGGGAATCCCCCGGCGCAGCTCAATGCACCCTGCGTGCTACATTCTTACACATTTACTAGTCATCTCTAACGTTTATTGTGATACTATTCATAACAGCCCATTAATGTCCCTCTACAGGGACAGGCCTACTCCCGTGACGCTAATACTACGCTGGCCAGACGGATGATAATGATGTACTTATATAAAAGTACCTACCTATTATTATCTCCTATGCTATTACTCAGTAGGTCTAATGTACATTAAGGAAAAGCCCTGGAAAACTAAAACGTTTCCACACCCGCACAGTGGCACAGTATAATAACTGTGTCGTAAAAATCGACTAAGGGACTATCAGTCAACATTATCTTTACGAAATAAAAAGAAGGAAAACTTGAAATTAAACCCTATACCAATCCGTCTGACCAGCGTGGTTTTAGTAGGCCAAGTATCCCTCCGTCATGGGAGGAGGACCGTCCCTGCAGTGGGACATTAATGGGCTGAAGATGATGATGATGTCGCCATTATAAATTGCCATTGCTACTTTAATCCAGTCAATCTTAAACCGTATTTTAGTTTCATTCTGATTCAATAGCTGAACGTCCACCGCCGGCTAAACTAAGTTGGTTTAGCTTTACTCGCATAGTTAAGCCAATTTTTCATACATTTGGCATAGTTTGCGGTGGACGCACATGTATGAAAAACTGGCTCAACTATGCGAGCTAAGCTAAACCACCTCGTTTAGCCGGCGGTGGACGTTCGGCTAATCACTCAGGTAAATTGTTCTAGAGCTACGAGTACCATTGTAAATAAATAATAAACTGCAAATGAATCAATACTTTATAAAAACATGTTTTGAAATAGAGCGAGAGAGATGTATAACATAATTATATCTATCTCATACCCTTATACTCACTTGTACTTATTGTCACTATAAAGATAAATAACAGTAGTCTCGTAAGTCCTTTAAGTCCCACTGCAGGGATGAAGGTAAGTTAAATAACTTGGTGGCAATATAGGTAATAACACCAGGGAACTTTTCTTTAGTTGGTTTTTACGACCTCCAAAGTTTGATTTTGTTTCTTTAATAATTATGTCAGCCGAAGGCCGTTTTAATATTTTTAAATTGCGGAGAAAATTAAGTACACATTTTAGAATACAACTCGCCTCTAATTCTATGTATACCTGTGTGGATTGCGGAAGGCGACTAAGAGTCATACTTACATCTTTGTTGGCTACAAAGGCTAAGTAAGAATAAGATGCTAGCCCCCGGTTTCTGAATGACTGATCAAGTCAAAATCAACTAGTCAAGTGTCAAAACTATTATTTTCAGGAACTAAAATGACAGTTTTGACACTTGATTAGTTGATTTTGACTTGATCAGTTATTCAGAAACCGGGGGTAAATAAGGCTAAGCTAGACTAGTGGCATTGTAAAGATTCCCCTCTTTATAAAGTAGTCTAAAAACCTCATAACAGCCCATTAATGTCCCACTGCAGGGACGGGCCCCCTCCCGTGACGGAGGGTTACTTGGCCTACTAATACCACCCTGGCCAGACGGATTGGTACAGGGTTTAGTTCCAAGTTTTCCTTCTTTTTATTACATAAAGATAATATTCACGGATAGTACCTTAGCCGGTTTTTACAACACCCATAGGATGAGATAGGATGATGACAGATTGTATTCTTACTCCGTCACCACACGGAGAAATAATAAAAAGCTAATGTCTAGTTATTCTACTGCAATATTTTGTAGTTAGTGTATGTGAACCCAGACAAGTGCAACTGCATATTAAAGTACATTGCACGTGTTTTATTACTCACTACCACGAGTGACCCAATGCAGGGACACCACCCAGTAAGTATACAGCGAGTTTCTTTTGTCGTTTTTTATTTATTTTATTTTTTATATAATACGAGGCAAACGAGCCAGCAGGTCACCTGATGGTAAGTGATCACCGCCGCCCATGGACACCCGCAATACCAGATCAATCACAGATGCGTTGCCGACCTTTAATAGGGATTACGCTCGTTTCTTGAAGCTCCCCAAGTCGTAACGGTCCGGAAATTATTTAGTGTTAAGCTGTCTTTCTGGTTGGAATCGTACGCATGGAATCGTTCTTAGTGTGATCCACAAACTATTCTCCTAAGTTTGGATGTTCATTGTGTCCGCTTATTTGATGTTTGCAAAGTCTGCTCACTAAAGAGACTCGCTCCCAGAGACTTTTATCAACAAACGACGAAAATTTGACGACCTCTGTGGCGTAGTGGTTATATGACATGACTTCTACGCAGAGGTCTCGAACGATTCCCGCTCAATGGAAATATTTGTGTGCATGAACATGATTGTTTGCATTGGTCTGACTCCTAAGTATAATTTATGTATGTATTTAACAAAAAAAAAATGCATTTAAGTATGTTTATCCGTTGTCTAGTAGTAATAGTACAAGCTCTGCTTAGTTTGGGACTAGATGGCGTTGTGTGAATGTGTATGGAATATTTATATCTTTAACATTTTTAACTAATACAAAGAACACCACACTCAATCCACTCATTAGTGGATCAACGATCTCACCTTATTACACGACAAATAATTCTAGCAAGACAACTACAATAAGAACTATAGGAACAATCAAACAAGTTTTGAGTCATTGCATTACAAGTGCAACTTGAGCCTTGAGCTTGAACTTAACTTGTGCAAAGATGAACTGCAAGTTATAACTACACGTCCCTTTTTTAAACATATTTCATGACTGCTTCACTCCTATTAGTCATAGCGTGATACTATATAGCCTATGACACTCCCCGATAAATGGACTATTCAACACAGAAATATTTTTTTAAATCGGTTCAGTCGATCCAGAGATTACCCCCTACAACGTCACAAACACACAATCTTTACCTCATTAAAATATTAGTATAGAAGTATAGATGAGCCGTTCAGAAATCAACACTAATAGAAAGGTTATTTATCCTTCTGTACGTGTGTAAAATTTCATCACATTTGGTCAAGTAGTTTTTGATACAAGTGTTTAAAGACAAGGTGAAGTATTTATTAAATAAACTAACATCTTCATATTAGTAAAATTTTATTTTTACCTTCATATTACTAAAATAAAGATAATAAACCCTAACCTCGTCAAAAACAGCAAGTTTGCTATGGTCTAGACGTTTCCTATCTGAGTGTTTTTTCGAAATACGATTCTTTGTCTGATTCATATGGGCTAATTTTTTTTTTCACATTTTGGCTTATAAAACATGTTTTTGTCAAAGATGATAACCTAATATACAATGTCTGAAAAAGGCACACTTTTTTATTAAATGGTTTTCGAGATAATTAACTTGAAATTTTTTGAGGTCATATAAATCAGAATTAGGAACAAAAATGAAATTCTAGTTATAAAAATCAGTCATTTATTTATTAAAATCACAGTTGATAATCACAATGATTATCACCACACCTAAATCTAGTTATTAGAAGCATTGACAACTTGACAATATCAATCATTATCCGTGCCACCATATTAACAATATGTGTGAAATTCTGATTAATATAGTATTTTTACCGTATGAATCAGGCACATATAAATCAAAATTTTGCCTTTTAACATCGGTAAATCACTACACGTATACAATTAAGGATTGCTATTTATACATAGGTTTTTAGTCCCCAATTGAATTATATTTCCAACAGATTCAAGTTTGAAAACCATTTAAGTTAATTAGAACAGCCAACATAGTAATCAGAAACACAGGTGAACCAAGGTAATATGAATCAGATATTTACATTTATAACTCCGCAACAACACAAACCAGCCACATGTAACGTCGTGACCACGTCAGCAGAGCCCCTGGCTACCACCAGCACTAGAAGGGATCTCCTGATGTTTCATACTTAGCTAGGTACGTTCGAGTAAAGCGCGCGAATATGAATCAGACTTTTGTGCCGGACACTCACAATTTATTTTTTTATTAAAAAACTATCGCAAATATTAGTACCATTTTTTTTTGTGTAAAGAAACAACTAATATTCTATCGTAATATTTATAATGCACATCGATTCGTTAATAAGAAAAAATGTTACTGTTACTAACGTTCAAGAAACTGGGGTACGGACACACCATATTAATCAGAAGAACTCTTTTTAATATATTTTTTTAAATATATAAAAAACTATTATTAAAAAACAATAACGTGTGCAAGATAGGTAACTGTCTATACTATGTTTAAAAAATAATTGCAGTTTGGTTGGTCTGTTAGTTACAAAGAAAAACCTCCAGACATCGAAAATGTTGGGCTCGTAGAATCACCCATCCAATAAATATGACTGTGCAATACACACTAGTTAGGAGGACGCGCACGGCGGGAAACCGACGTATGAGGGAGGCACAGGACCGCAAAAAATGCCATTGTTTGGAGGAGACCCATGTCCAGCAGTGGACGTCAATTGGCTGATATGGTGATGATGAAACACACTAACATTTACATTGGGCAAGAATTGAACTCGAGAGCCGAGGCCACAAAAGTTGTCAAGACAGATTGTAGGGCACTTAAGTAGAGCTTAACCAGACACAAAATCAGTTATGTTTTGATGACAAACAGACAGAATCGCAGTCAACAGCTAGTGAAACATAAAAGTAAATAGGAAATGTTCGCGTAATTAAACATGAATAGTATTATGTCATAGTACTGAGTATAATATTATGTTATGTTAGACTTTATGCGTAATGTCTAGTGTGTACGGGGTACTTACGACTTGATATACTTGAAGATAGGGCGTGGTGGAAACAATTGACAAACAACAATTGTCAAAAAACAAACAACCTTATCTCATCCCATGGGTGTCGTAAAAACCGACTAAGGAACTATCCGTATCTTTACGTAATAAAAAGAAGGAAAACTTGAAATTAAACCCTATACCAATCCGTTTGGCGTGCGTGGTATTAGTAGGCCAATTTTCCCTCCGTCACAGGAGGAGGCCCGTCCCTGCAGTGGGACATTAATGGGTTATTATGATGTACATGTATAATATTATAATAACAAGTATAATAAATTCAAGTATACAATATAAAAACACATATAGATACATCAAGAGATATCGTAAACAAACGTTAAGGTCACAGTTCGATTCCCGCGCAGAACAATTCGCGACTCAGTGAAAGCCAAGGTCTAAAGTACTAACTGATTGCTGTATTGATAGCTTTACTTGAATACGCTTGTTAAAGATTTTTATATAAGTAATTTGGTATGTATTTAAGGTGATATGAATTTAATTATCTGGTAGCTTTAAAGGCCATTTTTATTTTATAAATGACTACCCTCGCGCTTGCACTCCATGGTGACGGAGTAAGAATACAATATGTCACCACCCCATCTCATCCCATGGGTGTCGTAAAAACCGACTAAGGGACTATCCATGAATATTATCTTTACGAAATAAAAAGAAGGAAAACTTGAAATTAAACCCTCTACGAATCCGTCTGGCCAGCGTGGTATTAGTAGGCCAAGTATCCCTCCGTCAAGGGAAGAGGCCCGTCCCTGCAGTGGGACATTAATGTGCTGTTATGATATGACGACCGAGTAATGTCACTGCTGCATTATTTAAGTACAATAAACTATGTAGTTGACAAAGCCTTTATTAACAAAACTGTCACCTTACATTGACAGACCTTCGACTACCTTCACAAACTGAAGCCGGACATTAAATACAAATATATTGACCTTACTACTAGGTGACACTGTGAAGAAACCTTAAAATATCTTATTAATTGACCACTAGATTTAACTTATTCGAGGATTTGTCACGTCCATTCAATGGGTATTAGTAGGCCAAGTATCCCTCCGTCACGGGAGAAGGTGTGTCCCTGCAGTGGGACATTAATGGGCTATAATGATGATTCAGTGGGTCCCACTGGTGGTCACACATAGGTCGCAAGATAAATCAAAAACTTGTGTTATTGACAGATGATTCTCTTTAGTCTCGATGGACTTAACCCGACAAAGCTATTAAGCCTTATAGGATACTAGCTGACCCGTGCCCACTTCGTTGGGCGGCGATAAAAACGCGTCCCTTTTTAAACTTATTTTATTACTGCTCCACTCCTTTTAGTCATAGCGTGATACTATATAGCCTATGACACTCCCCGATAAATGGACTATTCAACACAGAAAGGATTTTTTAAATCGGTTCGATATCCAGAGATTACCCCCTATAACGTCACAAACACACAAACTTAACCTCTTTATAATATTAGTATAGACTACAATCAACTATATACTTTAAATATAAGTAAGTACCTACGAGAATTTACGAATAAAAAAGCATTAAAATAAACATAATTGAAATATACTCCTCTTTTTAAACTTAATTAAAAAATAACTACAATAATTACTTTAACCATACAGGATTCGAACTGTAACCCTTCCGGTGTACCTACCAGTGTAACCTGTTTCCATTATTTCGACAGATTATATCAGAAATGCACAGAGCACTTAAAATCCTCAAAAAAACATGCTGGCCTTACGTCAATGGAAAAAGAAATCTTTTATTTTACAAACATTTCTTAATATTGATACTGTTAAGGTGTGGAGTCACTATACCCTATTCAAGATAGCATGAGAAAAAATATAAACATGTCAAATCTGTCAAACTGCAAAAATGCCGCGGTTTCAAACATTTTTAACTAAAAACATAATTAAACAATAAATAACTCTGTGTAAATATAAATAAGTGTATTCTACCTGGATATGAAAATGTGAATTTAGTAAATAATGCTTGAATTAAGGCAATAAAAGTTTATTGAGAAGCAGAATATATAAATAAAACTTACAATTTGGTAAATTACTTTTTAAAAACACTTTTTTCTATTTCTATTAATCGGAAACTTCTAATTTAGATTCAGAAAAACTGTTCCCAGCTTGTATTATAAATTAATTAACAAATTCTTCAATAATCCCATTAATTTGTAATATTATTCTTCTTATGATAAGACATATTAATGTGATACATGACATTTAAGACATTGACAATTGTAGGCTCTTCATCATTGTCGTTTAGATCGCATGTAATGTTTAAAAAGGAATCAGAATCAGAATCAGAATCAGAAATCATTTATTTGCTTTGAACATAGGTAACATATTATGGTGGTATTATAATTAAAGTAAAAAAATAATTGATTACTTGGTGATCTAATTATAATATTTAAATTATTTAAACATACTAGATAATGCAATGTCTATTTTATTGTAAAGTCGTTAACATATTCATATTTTTTTTATAATTTTCGGGTCTTCATCGTGACCATAGATTATAATTATCTATAAATGAGTAATCGTGACAATAAAGACTCTTTTTTTGTTTGTTTACCAAATTTCTCAGGCCCAAATGAATACGGTATAGAGCGGTCAAAAAATTATTAAAAAAAGTAATAAAGTAAAAGTACGTCTTTTTCTTCGTCACAACGCCATCTAGTCCCAAACTAAGTAGAACTAGACAAACGTATATACCTACATACATAAATACTTTATTTTTTGTAATTACATACATATTATACATAGAAAACACTCAGACCAATGGAAACAATCATGTTCATGCACACAAAGATTTGCATTAAGCGGGAATCGAACCCGAGACCTCTGCGTAGCAGTCATGTTATAAACTACTACGCTACAGATGTCGTCAGAAATAAAATACAATCAAACAGTAAATAACTCTAGTGTAAAGTAACCTTTACTCATACACCTATGACTCATTCAACACCTTTCACCGGGTTAACCCAACGTGCGTCTGAGACTAAAAGAATACCCGAAACTGGTTTCTACTACCAAAATGTAGTCCAAACTACTACGTCAGTAGTCGTGCGAATATGTTAATTAAATAGGTTAATAATTATTTATTATGAATAATTGTATTTTGCTATATGTTTTGCAAATAAGGCATATTTTTTGTGAGATATTATTTTGTACTAGTATTTTGCTCGTGACTTCGCCCGCGTTGATAACTTTTTAAGTAACAGCCCACTAATGTCCCACTGCAGGGACGGGCCTCCTCCCGTGCCGGAGAGATACTTGGCCTACTAACACCACGCTGGCCAGACGTATTGGGATAGGGTTTAATTTCAAGTTTTCCTCCTTTTTATTACGTAAGGATAAAATTCACGGATAGTCCCTTAGTCGGTATTTACGACACTAATGGGATGAGATGGGGTGGTGACATATTGTATTCTTACTCCGTTACCACACGGAGAAATTTATTACTACCTATTTTATTTAAAGACAACCCCCGCAATAGGGATTGAGGTCTGTGTCGCTGGGATTTTGACATAAATAGACTAAATTAACGGATACAAAGTACTTTAAAGACAATAAATTGTAGGCTTTTAAAATCAAAATAGTGACCTCGCGTTCTGCAGCCGTATACAAGACCGCTCTACCATCGAGGTACTTAATTGGCTAAGTTAAGTTTTTTCTAAAGCAAAAAAGGTGTATTTTGATTTAAGACTAAGCTGAGTACAATAAAGAAGATGTTACATCATGGTAATGTTGTTTAATAAACAAAAAATATATTGTTAAAGGTCATAATTTAATAATTGATCATTAAAATTGACATTTTTTTTTCTAATTAGGTTTTTTATAGTTTCTGAATAGTATAGGAATGTATGAGTTTTAATATAACGACCCTTTAATTACTACTTCTTTAGTTTAGTGGGTATAGTCCATGGTTGCTACGTAAAGGGCTCGGATTTGATTCTCATTTAATGCACAAGCCTTTGTGGACCTACAGCATTATTTGCCTTTGGTCTACTTAGATGATTTCTATGTTTAAAAAGTAGATAAGTATGTTCTCGTATATATCCGTTGTCTAGCATCCATAATATAAGCTCTGCTTAGTTCTCTACTAGATGGCGTTGTGTGAATAATTTTAAATTTCGTTAAACATTCAGAAATGTTACTTTATTTACTAAATTAATAAATCTTATTAGAGTCTAGCCGGACTTTTTGCCATCCTTAAAACAAAAACCGAAGTTTTTATTGTCATTGCAAGTACTTGTAATATTTATGTAAATATTTAAAAAAAAACCTGTACTAATATATAATTAATCATATTATTATACTCATTGTAAAAACATTTGTGTCACGAAATAAAAATAAGCTACGCGAATTTTTTGCAACATTTTTTTTTCAGTATATTTATATTCAGTTATCTATATTTATAGTATGCGATTATAATTTATACATTAGAGGCGTGCAAATCTATAATAATTTTAGTCTGTTTTTTTTAATCTATATTTTTTTAATATTATGGTTTTGTCTTCCGCATGTTTTATTAAATAAGTACATTATGTCAACAGCAATGAAAAAAATTGCTCATGACCTAATTAGGCTGCCTAGGGTTGTACAGTTTCCAAGATTTCCTTTATCATTGAAGAAGTATTGTTTTTGCAGTAGGGCAATGATTTTTTGCTTTATTATAACACTAGCTGACCCGTGCCCACTGCATTGGGAGGCGAGAAAAACGCGTCCCTTTTTTAAACATATTTCATTACTGCTCCACTCCTATTAGTCATAGCGTGATACTATATTTAGCTTATGACACGCCCCGTTTAATGGACTATTCAACACAGGAAGAATGTTTAAAATCGGTTCAGTAGATCCAGAGATAACCCCCTACAACGTCACAAACACACAAACTTTACCTCTTTATAATATTAGTATAGAAGAAGACTTGTTTTTGCAGATTTTTTTGCTTTATTTAAACATACAGACGACTAGCCTTTTAATATTACGAAACTTAATTGACTAAGTTTTAAACAAACTGACTTAGTTTAGTTTGTCACATTAATTTTCTGTCAAAGCACAAACAAAACACAAAAAATAGAGTAGAAAACGTCATCAAATGTATCAAAAAGTAGTTGTTTTGATCAAAATATTAGTCGTATGTGAAAGTATAGTATGAGCATGTGATTACTTCTCACGTCACGTTGTGTAATAATACGAATACTATTATAGTAATAGACGTCATTCATGATGCAGATGGATGCTGGGTTTTTTATTTATTGAGAAATACCTATTATTTATTAATACAGCAGAATAAAACAAAGTCTGTCTCTATGTATGCTTCATCATTATCATCATATCAAGCCTATGGACGTCCTCTGCTGGGCATAGGCCTCCTCCAAGTATTGCCTATTAATGTCCCGCTGCAGGGACGGGCTTCCTCCCGTGACGAAGGGTAACTTGGCCTACTAAGACCACGCTGGCGAGACGGATTGGTATAGGGTTTAATTTCAAGTTTTCCTTCTTTTTATTTCGTAAAGATAATCACGGAAAGTCCCTTAGTCGGTTTTTACGACACCCATGTCATGAGATGGGGTGGGGACATATTGTATTCTTACTCCGTCACCACACGGAGATGATGAAGTATTGCCACCTTGTGCGATGCTGTGCCTCCCTCATTCATCAGTTTCCCGCCGTCCTAACAAGATCATCCTATATATGCTTAAATTTTTAAAACTACGCAATAGATTTACAAGCGGTTTGTTTTAATAGATAGAGTGATTCAAGAGGAAGGTGTATATTATGTATTACAGGCATAAAATTGTAGATTATAAGCATAGCACACGTGTATAGCCGGGGTCGGGTGGCTAGTATCAAAATACACGTCATAGTGCAGATGTTCGCTGGGTTTTTTATTTATTAAGATATATAAATATTAATGACATACAATGTAATATTGCACGCATTCTTCGTATGGAAAAAAGAAGGCCATTGTTTTTTCTTTTAACATGTACGGTCGGGGTATTTGCCGCTCGACCACCCTTAGGCGAGAATCGCTTGGCACGCGGCGCATGCGATACGTGGCACGCCCACGTATCGCATGCGCCGCGTGCCAAGCGATTCTCGCCTAAGGGTGGTCGAGCGGCAAATACCCCGACTGTACATATGTGGATGGTTATATGGGAAGAGGACGACCAAAGAAACGATGGATGGATTGTGTGAAAGACGATATGGCTGCGAAGAGTGTGACTTGTGAGATGACGTCCGATAGGAAAGTATAGAAAAAGAGGACATGCTGCGCCGACCACAAATAAAATTGGAATAAGGTCAGGGGAATGATGATTGTATTTTCTTTTAAGCGAGTTGCGAACGAAGCGCTTTGTAAGGATCTAGGTGCTAAATGGTCTTTACTTACCTAATAGAGGTAAATTCATAACTTTTTCCAATTATAATAATGAGAAAACGGCGTGAATTTTTATGTATGTAGGTATAAATAATAAATATAATCCTCACACATTCACACATCTCGCCCTAGTCTGTGATGCTGAAAGATCAAAAATGGTCTTAAGACCCTATCGATAGCCTGTTATGACCTTTACAGTACGGAAGGGAGGGCATAATACTTTAAATTCGTCGCCTTATGTAATATTTTTAATGTGGAATTTTAATGTAGGTCCTTAAATAAATAGTTATCTATATTTAACACAAAAATTACGGTAAACAAAGCACGCCTTTATTTACATAACTTATGTCAATATTTATTATGGACTAGTACACCTGGGTCTGTCTGCTTTATTTCTATTATTGCGGACCAAACAGCCAAACTCCGTGTGGTGACGGAGTAAGAATACAATAAGAATACATATAATACAATGTCACCACCCCATCTCATCCCATGGGTGTCGTAACAACCGACTAAAGAACTCTCCGTGAATATCATCTTTGCGTAAAAAAAGAAGGAAAACGTGAAATTAAACCCTATACCAATCCGTTTGGCCAGCGTGGTATTAGAAGGCCAAGTATCCCTGCGTCATGGAAGTAGGCCCGTCCCTGCAGTGGGACATTAATGGGCTGTTATGATTATGATAGTATAGGTTGGAATGGTCATACCATGAATCCAAATCCGTTGCCATACATGGTATATTCAGATTGAGTTCATTCATTCAATCTCAATCTGAATATACCATGTATGGCAACGGATTTGGATTCATGGTATGACCATTCCAACCTATACTATCATAATCATAACAGCCCATTAATGTCCCACTGCAGGGACGGGCCTCCTCCCGTGACGGAGGGATACTTGGCCTACTAATACCACGCTGCCCAGGCGGATTGGTATAGGGTTTAATATCAAGTTTTCCTTCTTTTTATATCGTAAAGATAATATTGACGAATAGTCCCTTAGTCGGTTTTTACGACATCCATGGTATGAAATGGGGGTGGTGACAATTATTGTATACTTACTTACTCCGTCACCACACGGAGATAAATACTATGACTGTCTTTATAGACAACAGCCACAGGACAGGTAAATTTCGCAAGTATTAACTCTACAAAAACCAAAGAAGGAAAACTTGAAGTAAATCTTTGCGTGGTATTACCAGGTCAAATTACCATCCTGTATCGTCACAGGAGGAGATCCATCCCTGCAGTGGGACATTAAAAGTTTAATAAAAAGACCTATTCATGCAAGGAAGAGCGAATATTAAAGTGTTTAAAAAATACAGTCATGTATTATTTTTGAGTACCTTTGTACTTGGGTTAATCAAATTTGTCTAAATAGGAGTAAATATGGTATCTTAATATAGGTAAATAAACAAATATATTTAAATAACTAAACACGACAAATTCAGTGTAAAAATAATTTAAAATGTCGATGTAGAGACAGAGTATTCCTTTGTGTTTGCAAATATATTGTAATTGGCATAATGGTCATCATTTTACGGACTTTAAAAGCTTATTGTTCGCAGAATACTCACTAATATAGCCTAGATATATAAAAAAAAATACTACTGAAAATATTTTCTTTCTAAAATTAAAACGTTTTAAAGACATAAATATTTTGTTTATTGGGAAGACACTATTTTATAAAATTATTTGAAATAAAAAACCAAATAACTGAACTGTTCTCAATAAAACATATAGGGAGCTTTTAAATATAGTGTTAGTTATTATTTAATTGTATGTGTTAAACTAAATTATAAAGTAACACAATCAAATCAAGAAGCTCCTTCTATTATTTGAAAGTCAAAACAACTATCTAAAAAATAAATTAAGTAGCAAATTAAAAATACAAACTTACTAGTCCAAAAAATCCAACACTATAACTTTTTTCTTTCTTCTCAACACTTTTATGTATTTTATAAGCCTCGCCCTTATGGCTGACAAACCTTTTACAAGGGCCCTTCATTATATAAACAATAAATATTAATTAATAATAAACACTTTTTACTGTTCGAAAATGGCGCGCTATTGCCCGCGCGGTTTTTTTTTTTTTAATATGTGTTAACGCTCGACGCGTCCACTCTGCCGCGGGCAAAACTCGACTGACGCTTGCACGAACGAAACGCACCTATAAAAATATAAAATTTTAATGAGATGTTTCTTGTAAATGGGGAAATACTAGTATTGTGCGTTCGACGAAATAATTTGTGACAGTTTTGTGTGACGTACTGTGACGTCGGTTATAGATAAATAGTTAATTAGGGTTTAATATGTTTTCTTAGAAGTTTTGAGCGGAATTGTCAATTCCTTAATGTTGTTATTTTAGAGGTAGCTTTCCACAAGTCTGTGCGTACCTAATGAGATAAATCGTCTCCTATCCCTCGCTTCCTTTCAGCGCTCAATAATCTATGGAAGCTTTCCCTGATTGTGATTTATTTGCAGATGAGTCTAATATTGTTAATAAAGTATGTTTAAGTTTTTGTGAAAGTTTATAAATGGTAATTTTTTTGTTTCTTTTCTTATAAGTAATTATATTTTATTTGTTTTAAATGTTTTAAATATTCCTGTTTTTCTTTCGTTTTTTATCGTTTGTTTTAGGTACTGTTTTTATAGTGTATTTCTGTAGTGTATGTTAATGTAAATGGTTTGTTAAACCGTGTTAATATTAATTAAAAATAAATAAATAAAACAACGTACAACTGCAGTAAATATTGATACCAAAAGATTATTTCTTATAAAGTAAGTAAAGTTGATTGAATATTTTACTTCCCTTACCGCCAGAGTTATAGTAAATTATTTCTCTTTTTATCATTGGAGAAGCATTATAACACAGTCTTCGCAATTATCTAAAAGATTGACTTTTCAAGGCATAGGATTTGATTTCCAAATGAGGCTCTGAAAATTAGGAAGGATTATAGATTAAGCCATAAGGCGACGACAGTTTTTAAATATAACTGGCATCCACTTTTAATTTTCGTAAGTGGCGATCAGAATCTATAGTTCGGGTTTGTTAATTCTAAAAATGTTTTCAATACACTGAAATACAAAAAAAAAGGATTATGATGTAAAATATTTTAAGTAGTCATTAAAATTTCGTATTTCTATTCTAGAATTGTTTTTTTTTAACGGATCTGTTTTACAGACGCGAAACAGTATAAAACTAAAAAAAAAAAAATTTCATACAAGCTGATCCCCGCGGCTTCACCCGCTTTGTAATGGTACCTAGCTTAAATGTTATTCTACACCCTAAACTACCTATGGAATATAGGTAGTTTAGGGTAACTTTCATCAAAATGCATTCAGTAGTTTTTGCGTGAAAGAGTAACAAACATCCATCTATCCATCCAATATTAGTAGGAAGTAGAATAAAAACACGCGCATTGTTTCGAGGGAATCCTAAAACCTAATTAGGTAATTTGCAGCATTACTTAGTTCTATATTTCGACGCTTTTTTAACGCGCGTTAAGAGAGCGCTCGTAGTGCGAATGAGGCCTTAGGGTCGTAGCACACATATCAAAACAGAATGGGATCGTCATCGTATTAACTCGAGCCGTTTAGTATTATTTGTATGAAACTCCTTACTGCAACTAATCGGAATCGTTACGTAATCGGATTTTTTATGTTTGAAACCGAAGAATAAGGCGAGGCGGTGCCAATCCCTTTACGTTTTGATATGTATGCTACGCCCCTTAGTCGTTTAGTGGTAAGTTCTTTGATTTACGTATGGTGTCTGTAGAGCTCTCTCCAGACAAAGTATGAAGTCACTAGGAGTGGAATATCCTACTACCTAGTGACTTCGATATGCTGCCGCTAAGCTTACTCGTCTCCATTGCGAAGGTAGTAGAGGAAGCTGTGAGGTCAAAGTGCAGCATTGAGGGATCCTCGAGAATGGAGGAGATAAAGATAAGAAGAAGAAGATTACGTCTACTAACACAAGAGTTAAGTTCTCATAATGTCGTGTACGTCTGCTAGCTGCTACGACACCCTTCCAATCAAAAGACAGCATCACACAACCGCTCAGTTTATATTTATATGTATGTATCTGCTAAATTAAAATATACTATAGTGATATACATATTCCTCCGTGTGGTGACGGAGTAAGGGACTATCCGTGAATATTATCTTTACGAAATAAAAAGAAGGAAAACTTGAAATTTAACCCGGTACCAATCCGTCTGGCCAGCGCAGCGTGGTATTAGTAGGCCAAGTATCCCTCCGTCACGGGAGGAGGCCCGTCCCTGCAGTCGGACATTAATGGGCTGTTATGATGATATACATTATAAGGTATAGGACAGGAATAAAAATGCCAAGGGGAACTCCCAGGAAATGATTATGTAGAGCTTTCATCTTATATTCATACTCAGTCGCTACACGGACAAGTGTATGTTCGAGTTGTTGACGTCCAAGTCAAAGTGCGCAAAGTGGATGCTGACCGATCAAGTTAGGTCATTTACCTTAAGTACTATATTATCCTTAAGTACACGGTAAGATGCGTAATTATACTTAATTATATTACGCACTAATAATACAATTAATCAGGAAACTTTTTCGTGCTGTGTGCGTGTCGGATATGTAGGCGAAAAGCAGAGATATAGATGTTTTTTTTCTAGAAACTTATAAATTTAAGGTAAATTGGTGTACTGCTATTACTTATAATAATGAACTGCCCGGGTGGCGCGGTGGTCGCTGTAGCGGTTGGCGTGCGCGAGGCTGCGGTTTCGAATCCCACACAGGATAATTCTTTGTGCTATACCTACACAAATTATTGTTATGAGTCTGGATCTTCTTTGTGTCCGTTTAATTAATATTTGTAAAAGTCTCCGCGACACAGTGCATGATCCCGAGTGTGGGAGTTGTCTTTAAAACAAACAAACAAACAGAATTTTAGGTAAGTACTTACATACAAAATAGTTATTTGCTGCAGGTTTCTTTAAAGTAACTTTAGGCTGGACAAATGTACTTAATTGTGCTAGTACTGTACCTACTCATTATTATAAGTTATCTGAAACTCGAAGCATGAGCTAGGGACTGGATGCCTGGATGTGAATGTGTAAGGAAGACATAAAATTAATATAAAAAACGCTCTACTTCATTTGCGTTTATGGTCTTATGCTTCGAAAGGCTTCGATAGTGCATTCGGCCGCGGGGAAGTCCGCACAAGAAAATTATTTATTCGATCCACGCAATATCGGACAGCGCTTAAATGTAGGTACTTACCTGTGGTACTTTTACCTACTTATTTTGTGTCTCTTCAATTGATATTAAGTAGTAAGTCCGCAATAGTAAGTTATTCTTTAAAATAAGATAAAATGAAATAAATAATAAATATTTGAACGCGACTTTTTACATGAAGAGCAAACAGGTTCAGGAAAATTTGTGGATAACGCAAACAATTGTTTTAAGTTGTTTGCACCTCGTAAACGACAACGAATACAATATAAGTTAACTTTACTGCACAAGCCACAGGCCTTCGGTCCCCGGAACCTTGACTAGGGTGCTCTAGCGGTCAAACCGTCTGAGGCGAATACTTAGAAGTCGCAGGTTTGTATCCTGTTCCTGTCTCGAGCCACAAAATTATACACTTTGATAAATTAGCATGTCATTTCTCGTACCTTAAAATCGTTAAAAATTCGGTTAAGTTAACTTTAGTTGTCAAATTGTGACACAAACAATGTGACAACTAAAGTTAACTTAACCGAATTTTTAACGATTTTAAGGAACGAGAATTGACATGCATATTAAAACAATATTATTTCTTCTTTTTAAAATGTTTTAGTAATCTAATTGAGCTTTATCATGTAACATAAAGTTTTAAAAAGAATATTGTATTACTAGCTGGTGACCGCGGCTTCATCCGCATGGTAGGTAGCATAAATATTATTCTACACCCTAAACTACCTATACTCCAAATTTCATGAAAATAAGTTCAGTAGTTTTTGCGTGAAACAGTAACAAACATTCATACATCCTCACAAACTTTCGCATTTATAATATTAGTAGGAGTAGGATTAGTAGGATGTTAAAAGTCGAGTTGGATTTTTTATTGTTTATTTTATCTTCATCATCATAACAGCCCATGAATGTTCCACTGAAGGGACGGGCCTCCTCTCGTGACGGAGGAATACTTGGCCTACTAATACCTACCACGCTGGCCAGACAAATTGGTATAGGGTTTAATTTCAAGTTTTACTTCTTTCCCTTTCGTAAATTAGTTGGTTTTTACGACACCCATGGGATGAGATGGGGTGGTGACATATTGTATTCTTACTCGTCCCCATACGGGAATCTTATCTTATTTTATTTTAAAAGGATAACTCACTTTGGGAACTTTTACTAACATCAATTTAAGAGATACAAAATAAGTTGATTCAAGCTCTGCCCAATGATGCGTGAATCGCATAAATATATTTCTTGTGCGGGCTTCCCCGCGGCCGAATGTACTATCCAGGTAGTTTTCCAATTAGATTTATTTTATTTCTTCCTTACACATTCACGCAAACTCACAAACTAATGCTTAGAATCCTAAATAGGTAACTAATAATCATCATTCCCCTGCCCTTATCCTAATTTTTTTTTTGTGTCGGCGGAGCGTGTTCTTCCACATGCTGCTAAAAGTTTTAGCTATATTTGCCAACCCTCCTTGGTAGGTAATACTGTTGTTGGTAGTTTACTCCCCACCAGGAGGTTGACCTGAGGTGCTAAGTGGTATGCACCGGGTCGTGGTATCCCTTAGTCGCCTCTTACGACACCCACGGTTGGATATGGGGCAGTCCAATTCTGACTGGGAACCGCACGGCAGATAGGTAACTAATAAAAATTAGTATAATTACCCTTATAGGGCCTGAATTTTATTTTAGGGAGACCTACCGCAACTACTTACAGATAGCGCGCGAGTTGAATGCAGAGCTTAGGAATGCGGTAGTGCTGTGACCTAATTATAAATTATTAATTGACATTCATATCGATAAATTTAAACAATGTTCTAAGTTTAATTTTATTTAGTACACTAGGTTAACATGGTGAAAAAAAACAATATCATAATTATCACATGTTTTAATAATCATTTCACAAAACGGAATAAAAAAATAACACGGGAACTTCAGTATTACTATTAACACAATAACACGGCAAACGTACGATAGTTGACAAGGATGGCACAGCACTACACTGCAGGCGCGTGAGGTGGGGCGTGCGGATAGCGGGGGGAGATGCTCCCGCCCTTTACCTCAGACCCCGACTGCATTCAACTCGCGCGCTATCTGTAGGTAGTTCAAGTCCGACTAAGTACTTAGGCTGCGCAAATTGTAATAGCAAAAATTCTAAATGTACAACAATAAACACTATTTTATTTTTTATGTTACGAGGCAAACGAGCTTGCAGGTCACCTGATGGTAAGTGATCACCGCCGCCCATGCGACACCCACAACACCAGTGCAATCACAGATGCGTTGCCAACCTTTAAAAAGGGAGTACGTAGTTACCTTAAAATTATTAATAAGCAACACAATATCTCCTGTTCGCCTACATTTACGTTACGCACACAGCACAAAAAATTTTCCTGACAAATTGTATGATCAGTGCGTAATATTTGGATACTTACGCATATAATAAATTATAACAATTTACCGTGATCTTACCGTGTACTTAAGGAAAATATAGTACTTAAGGTAAATGACCTAACTTGATCGGTCACCATCCAGTTTGCGCACTTTGACTTCCACGTCAACAACTCGAACATACACTTTGTCCGTGTAGCGACTGAGTAAGACGATAAGATGAAAGCTCTGCATATCATTCCGTGGGAGTCCCCATCGACATTTCAATTCCTGTCCTGTACCTTATAATATATACGAGTATATCATTATAACAGCCCATTGATGTCCCACTGCAGGGACGGACCTCCTCCCGTGACGGAGGAATACTTGCCCTACTAATACCACGCTGGCCAGACGGATTGGTATAGGGTTTAATTTCAAGTTTTCCTTCTTTTTATTTCGTAAAGATAATATTGACGGATAGTCCCTTAGTCGGTTTCTACGACACCCATGGGATGAGATGGGGTGGTGATTATATTGTATTCTTACTCCGTCACCTCACAGAGGAATATGTATATTACTATAGTATATTTTTATTAAGCAGGTACATACATATACACTGATAAATATAAATATAAACTGAGCGGTTGTGTGATCCTGCCTTTGATACTGTGACGATCCCTTTACGTTTTGATATGTGTGCTACGACCCTTACTGTACTAGTCTTGGAGCTGTATAAAGCAAGCTCCGTCTCTACACAGCAACATTAAAGAACTACTTCAAGATGACGAATCCCAGTTTATATAAAATAAAATAAAATAAAATAAAATAAAATTCATTTATTTCGAACCGGAATTCATAGTGTTAGTAACAATAATCTTAAAAACTATGTTAGTAAAATAGTTACAGTAAAATTCATGTGTTAGTAACAATAAACTTAAAACCTATGTTAGTAAAATAGTTACAGTAGGTACATAAAATACATAGTGTTAGTAACAATAATCTTTAAAACTATGTTAGTAAGATAGTAACAGTACATAAAATACATAGTGTTAGTAACAATAATCTTAAAAACTATGTTAGTAAAATAGTTACAGTAGGTACATAAAAACAGGATACCACCATTACACATAATGATTATATGTAATTGTGGCATCCTTGGTTATATGGACGCGTGTCCAGTGCTGCATAATAGCACTGTCCACATCAAGCCTGTCGGCCACAGTCTTCAGGAGGCTGTTGGAACTGGCACGGACCCGATGTAGTAGCGACGCGATTCGGGTTCTAATGATAGACGAAAAGCTATCAACCCCAGCAGTGGCCAACATCCCCGAGGCACTACAGTGTCGCCGCAGCCCCAACAGCGCCCTGAAGGCATTATTATACTGAGTACGCAGGGCCCTGTATGCTCCCTGAGTATAATTCATCCATAGGCCGCACGTGTATAAGGAATGACAATACGCTTTGAAAAGCGTGCTTTTAGCTTGTTTAGAACAGCGTGCAAACCTGCGAGAAAGCATATTAGCTCGAATGCACAGGGCCCTGCGCTCCCGTTCCATATCCATATCATCCTTTAACGACTCCGTGACCCAATGCCCCAGGTACTTAACGCAGGTAACTTGTGCTAACGGGATCCCATTGAGCGTTACTTGAGGTATTTTGTATGACTTATTACCAGCCTTGAACATAAGAAGTACACTTTTAGTTGCGTTATACCTAAGACCATGAGCCACAGCGAAACGCTCACAGATGCCCAGAAGTTTATCTATAGCGCTAACCGATGGGGCCAGCAGCACCATATCGTCAGCATAATTTATATTATTAACAAAGGTACCGTCAACAGAACAACCAACTCCAGCGCCGCTGAGCTCATCAATCAACCCGTTGACATACATATTAAAAAGGGTAGGCGAGGTAATTCCCCCCTGCCTTACTCCACATTCTAAGCTATAAGAGCATGAAATACCTCCAGACCATTTTACATAATTTTTCTGATTCGCATACCAGTATTTGAATAAAGATATATACTCTTGAGGCAAGTTTGTATCCTCGTAGAGTTTTTTCCAAAGCACATTATATTGAACCAAATCAAAGGCTTTGGACAGGTCCAGAAATACAGCATAAACAGGTGTATTTCTAGCTGTGTAGTACTGGACAGTCTGCTTGAGACACAAGACCGCGGTTTCAGTAGACAGACCCGGTCTGAAACCAAACTGTGCATCATGAAGTCTAACGTTGGAGCTAAGTTGCAGGTCAAGCAGTCTGTCCAGCACCTTAGCCACTATGGTTGCCAATGATATTGGTCGGTAATTGGATTTGTCACTAACATCACCAGTCTTATTTTTAACTATAGGAACAACTAATGTTTTTAACATACTCTCTGGCAAATAGCTGTGATTCAAGCAAAGGGAAAAAAGCAAGGCTAGAACTCGTGGCAGGTGCACGCCAGCATGTTGTAGATGTTCAATGCTTAGGTGATCATATATAAACCATAACATTGTCACAAGAACAGGTGCAGTAACACTCTGGTACTGAACAAGTGATTAAGTATTATTCGTCATCTACACTGTGAGTGTGGTGACGGAGTAAGAATATAATATGTCACCAACCCATCTCGTAAAAAAAAAAAAACCGAATTGAGAACCTTGATGGCGCGACGGTAGCGCAAGCGGCTGCCGTGCAAGAGGTTGTGGGTTCGATCCCCACGCAGGACAATAATTTGTGACATCCACAAATTATTGTCCTGGTCTGGGTGTTCTTTGTGTCCGTTAATTTAATGTTTGTAAAAGGTCCCCGCGATACAGGGCATGATCCCTAGTGCGGGAGTTGTCTTTTTTAAAGAAGAAAGAAGAACCTCCTCCTTTTTGAAGTCGGTTGAAAACCGACTAACGGACTATCCTTGAATACTCGTTATTATCTTTACGAAATAAAAAGAAGGAAAACTTGAAGTTAAACACTACTAGGTACTATCCGTCAGCCAGCGTGGTATCAGTAGGCCAAGTATGCCTCCGTCACAGAAGGAGGCCCGTCCCTGAAGTGGGACATTAATGGGCTGTTATGAAAGAGTATGAGAGACCGAATGAGCTTATGTTGTGAACAGTACAGTGTGTTATCAACTAAGTATTCCAAAAAGAGATAGTAGATATTACACAAGAATAGAAGACCTGTAAGTGCTAGCGAGATAGATGTAGAGATATTATATGAGACAGACGATAACGCGATATCTATAGTTAGAATGACATGATTGCCTTTTGTTATTGCAATTAAGATTGAAATAAATATTGTATTAACCAAAAACGGCCGTTTTTTTTCAGATGCAAAATTTAACTAATTGAAAAACATTTATAATGTTGAGAGTGTGTTATACAAATACTTTATTGCCTTTTCTCAAGACTTTGTTATCAACATTTTTACATTATTTATCCTATTTGCGATTTTTTTTTCTATTGGAGGCGCTAGTGAGTCACGTAAAGGCCCTTAGTATTTGGAGAGTAAATTATCTGACAGAAGGAAACAGGATAATAAAGTTTTAGGTACATAATATTACAATAGTTACTTACTTACTTGTAACTATTATCGCGGTAATTAAAATATAAATTAGATCAAGACTTATGTTTAGCTGAGATTTCCGTCCCCAAATCGCAAAAAAAAGAACCTTTCTAGATGTGTCATGAATGTCTGTGCGTCTGTATGTTACAACTTTTTTTTCCGAAACATTAATATCTAGTTTCGTATTCTGTTAAAATTTGTAAGTATTCTGAATTCCGATATTGCATTATTACAAATAACAATATAAACACTACCTGACCTGCCTCGGTAGCGGGTGCTGTGCACGAGGTCCCGGGTTCGATTCCCACACAATCCCTTGGACAATTCTTTGCAAATTATTGTCCTGAGTCTGGATGTTCTTTGTGTTCATTATATTGATGTTTGTAAAAGTCCCCGCGACACAGAGCATGGCTCTAGTGGATAAATGTATAAAAAATAAATCATCATGGGGAAAAGGGTGTTAGTGTATGCATTTACATATATTTCTAACCTACTAGGTATACAAATTTAGGAACTATCTGTGAGACAGAAAAAAATAATACATATCTTATTTTTATCATCATCATCATGATAAGAACTCATTAATGTCCCACTGCAGGGTCAGCCCTCCTCCCGCCACGAAGGGATACTTGGCCTACTTATTTTAATAAATGATTGAAATTGATTAAGTAATTAGGTTTTTACCTAAAACATGCTGTGACTCATAGAAATAAGCGATACATTTTTAATTTTTCTTTTAAAAGACAACTCCCGCACTAGGAATCATGCCCTGTGTCGCGGGGACCTTTTACAAACATCAATTAACGGACACAAAGAACACCCAGACCAGGACAATAATTTGTGGTTCTCACAAATTCTTGTCCTACGTGGGGATCGAACCCACAACCTCTTGCACGGCAGCCGCTTGCGCTACCGTCGCGCCACCGAGGTCGTCCTTATTTTTAATTGAAACTATATTACTTGTATAAAATTTGTTCTATTTGGTATAAAATCAACTTCTACATAGAAAAAGAACTTCCGCACTCGGGAATTACAACAAAATAAGTTGACTCAGAGTCCTTCAAAGCACTTAGTTAGACAAGATGGCGGATCTTTGTGACGTCATAGCAGGAACGACAATAATGTGTCATTAGGAATTGTAATAAACAGCTAAACATACTGTGATGCGGTTTGTGGCGTCATATAAATGTCGTCAAGGACTTCGTCACTTCAGGGACCGGGAATTGTCCCTACGACTCATTCTTACAGGTCCACTAAATGCGAGTCACACTCGAGCACACTCGATACAAGGGGCAGTAGACTTAAGTATCAATACTAAAATTATAAATGGGAAAGTGTGTCTGTTTGACTTTCTTCCACTGCAAAACGGAGCGACGAATTGACGTGATTTTTTAAGTGGAGATAGTTGAAGGGATAGAGAGTAACATAGGCTACTTTTTTTCTTCTGTGTCCAGGAAAGGGGAACAGTGCTACCCCATATTTAACGCGAGCGAAGCCGCGGCCAAAAGCTAGTTTAGTATTTATACTTTGATACCTCCACGCGTTTCTGAGAAAAAGGGTTTAGTTTAGACAGACAGATATATGGACGGAAAACTTAGGTAATTATTTTCTATATTAGCTAATCGTATTTATTGTGATGTGGTTGCCATCGTCACAATAATGTCGTCAGGTATTTCGTCACACCAGTGTTTATCCCTACCCGGGAATTATCCCTACGACTCATAACTATTTAGTCTTATCTTTTGTCAACATAAATGTTTACTAATTCGCCTAACACTGTCAATGACGTGTCAGTGTCAAGCGGAAACTTCCTAGGTTGTCGAGCGCGAGGTTGTGGTTTCATATCCCACGTAAGTTACTGATTAATTAATTATTAGAAGAAGAAATTAAATTCTCCGTGTGGTGACGGAGTAAGAATACAATATGTCACCACCCCATCTCATCCCAGGTGTCGTAAAAACCGACTAAGGGGCTATCCGTGAATATTATCTTTACAAAATAAAAAGAAGAAAAATTTGAAATTAAACCATATACCAATCCGTCTGGCCAGCGTGGTATTAGTACTTAGGCCAAGTATCCCTCCGTCACGGGAGGAGGCCCGTCCCTGCAGTGGGACATTAAATGGGCTGGTATGATGATATGACTTAGTACTTCCTTGGACTGAGAAACACAAACCACTGGTCCTATCTAAAAACCGTCATTTCAACTCAAGAATAGTACCTGGGTACAGGAAGACACTGAAATTAAAATAAATATATCGAAATCCTCGTGTAGGGGGTGTAATACGTGACAACGAAAACTGCAACAACGAATACCACGACCCCGTAAGTTTACAACAACGAATCAGGTAACAACGAATGCACGCCACCACGAATATCTTAGCAACGAAGTCATGCGACCTCGAATAACACGACCCCTTTTTTCATCTGCCATGAAATGAAAATGAACCAGAAGGGTTTAGAACACCAAGCCTAATGCAAACAATCATGGTCATGCACACAAAGATTTGCATTGAGCGGGAATCGAATTCGAAACCTTTGCTTGTCAGCAGACCACAGATATATCGTCAACACGTCTAAGTCATAAATATTATTCATCACAACATCCCATTAATGTCCCACTGCAGGGACGGGCCTCCTCCCATGACAAAGGGATACTTGGGCCTACTAATAACACGCTAGCCAGACGGATTGGTATAGGTTTTAATTTCAAATTTCCTTCTTTTTATTACGTAAAGATAACATTAACGGATAGTCCCTTAGTAGGTTTTTACGACACCCATGTGATGAGATGGGGTGGTGACATATTGTATTCTTACTTCGTCACCACACGGAGATGTCGTAAACACGTGTAAGGCATAAATATTATTACTAAGTATGTATTAAATAAAGCTCATACATAGGTTTCCTCGTTCGAGCTGAGTCAACTATTATCCAATTTGATTTGACGACAATAAGGAAAACCATATTTAAGGTAATATTTTGCCAAAAAAACTATAATTAAATAATATATTTGGCTATTAAGGTAAATTATAATATCCTATTGCGTCAAATGTTAGTATTGTGCTGGTGGTAAGCTCGTGTCATGCAATGTAATAGACGGATATAAGACCCCTCACACGGTGGAAACACGGCCTAGGTTTTATATTTGGTGGAACTATTTGATGTGTTGAAGGAGTTTATCCGTGTTGTGACGGAGTAATATCCGTGTGGTGACGGAGTAAGAATACAATATGTCACCACCCCATCTCATCCCATGGGTGTCGTAAAAACCGACTAAAGGAATAACCGTAACTACTATCTTTACGTAATAAAAAGAAGAAAATATTGAAATTAAACCCAATACTAATCCGTTTGGCCAGCGTGGTATTAGTAGGCTAAGTATCCCTCCGTCACTAGAGAAGGCCCGTCCCTGCAGTGGGACATTATTGGGCTGTTATGACGATTTGATGTGTACGAGTTCGCGGGTTCGAATACAACGAAAGTTAATTATTTGGTGTTATTCACAAATTGTTGGCTTGAGCTTAGATGTAGATACTTTAGACACTAGAATTTGTGAGTTATCTATATCTATACTTAATATTATAAAGAGGTAAAGTCTGTGTGTTTGTGACGTTGTAGGGGGTAATCTCTAGATCAAATGAACCGATTTTAAAAATTATTTCTGTGTTGAATAGTCCATTTATCAGGGAGTGTCATAGGCTATATAGTATCAGGCTATGGAGCAGTAATGTAATATGTTTAAAAAAGAGACGCGTTTTTTTTCAAAAAAGTGGGCACGGGTCAACTAGTGTGAAATAAATAGCGAACTTTTTTACAAAAATTAATTTATGGACCTCTAAAAACATCCATGCTTTGGGACATCTTTGTAGATCTAAGTTATTGTGCGTTCCAACGTGGTATTCAAAGATACTTTTTTTCTACACATGAGTACCTACTTGTTTTTTATTTGTTTGTTAGTAAATAAGACATGATAAATGTTCATTGTACTGAAGTGTGGCTATGCCAGAATAAATAGATTTTCTTTCTTTCTTTTTCTTTCTTTCTTTTACGGCAGCTTTATTCTGCGTTCAATACGTTTTACTGATAAGTAAAATTAGCAATAATATATTTATAAGTCAGCAAGCTCCATGTAATCTTATAACTACACTAGCTGACCCGTGCCCACTTCATTGGGCGGCAAAAAAACGCGTCCGTTTTTTAAACATATTTCATTACTGTTCCACTCCTTTTAGTCATAGCGTGATACTATAAAGCCTATGACACTCCCCGATAAATAAAGATAAAGATAAAATTTATTAGCAGTCCACTTAAATCTATTCAGGTACATATTTCAGTGATAGCCACACTAGGCATAGCCTGTATCGAGGCTATCATACTTATAAGTTTAAGGACGTTAGGTTCATTAAAAACACAAAATTACAATTAAATAACACCCTTAAATATAAAATACTTATTAATGTAGATATGTGTGTGTGTGTGTGTGTGTGTGTATGTGTGTGTGTGTGTGTGTGTGTGTTATGATATAATTTTGAGCATTTGTTCAGTCTGTAGGTAATTTAGACTAGAGAAATTAAAAATGGTACCTAATTTAAATGGACTATTCAACACAGAAAGAATTTAAAATCGGTTCAGTAGATCCAGAGATTACCCCCTACAACGTCACAAACATACCTACAAACACACAAACTTTACCTCTTTTTAATATTAGTATAGATTTTGCTGAACTTTGTCCACAAACACCAATATTGAATACATTATTATTCATTAAGGTAAACTATAATACCTACTGTAGCAAGTTTGTGTGTTAGTTAGTCAGAGGGGAAGCCCGACATAGGACCTTGTAGCTGTGAACTGCCCGCATCTTGTTCCACCTTGTATGTAAATATAATACAACTACATTTATACCTATTTTATGTATTACAAGCCTATTGAATTACTTCCATACTACTATTTTGTGCCAAAAATTGAATTATTTCCTAGTAGAACAACATTGTTTTTTTGTCCTACCTTGATACCTTGTATTAAGATTTATGCGATACTTATGAACACCCTGTATTTATTATACACTTGCCCACGGCTTTGCTCGCGTTAAATTCGAGGTAACATTGTTCTCCTTTCCTAGACAGGGAAACATAAAAAAAAAAGAAATAGCCTTATGTTACTCTCCTTCTCTTCAACTATCTCCACTTTAAAAATCACGTCAATTCGTCGCTCCGTTTTTCCGTGAAAGAAAAAGACAAACAGACACACTTTTCCATTTATAATAAGTATTAGTATGTATGACGAGGCTATTGCATCACTTCGCTAGTAGGTATCTACATATTTATTTTTGCCAAAAAAAACTATCCAGACTTCCTTATTTTTGGACCTTTTTAGCACTACATACATACCTAGTACAAAACAAAGTCGCTCTCGCTGTACGTTCGTTCCTATGTAGGTATGCTTAAATCTTTGAAACTACGCAATGGATTTTAAAGCGTTTTTTTTGTAATAGAGTGATTTATGAGTAAGTTTTATATTGTATAATATTGTCGAGTATCCCCCTTACTCATAAACGTCTCTTAAATTTAATCACTGTTTAGCGAGATTTTTATTACGAAAACCAACCTTATACTAAACAATATAAGAGTCCATGTTAATTAATCAATTGACTAAAATTTAAGAGGCGTTTATGAGTAAGGGGGTAAAAGCATTGCAACTCGTGCGAAGCTGGGGCTGGTGGTTAGTGTATAATATAACAAAAATAGCGTCGTCCTGAGGTCCACAAGGTCCTAGCGGCGTGACCTTCTCCTACACAGTCATGGAGGTTGCGGAGGAGGAACTAAAGACCTCGCCAGACCACCACACACCACAGGATTTCCACCGGTCAAAAGTTATAATTAGGACTTAATGTTAAACGATTTATAAAGGAAAGCATTGCCTTAGGTATATAGAGACTGTTTGGAATAAGTCCATTCATTAATTTATGCATCAAATTACCCAGCCAGAGTTGGGTAGACCTAGGAAAGCATGGGTAAACCCCAAATTAAAATTGATTTTACTTATTTTTATTTGGACTTTACCCCAAAAGCTTGGGTAATACTAAGGTAACTCGGGTAAACCTAGGTTTAGTTTATCTTCTAGCATTACCCGTAACTTTTTGCCTTTGAAAAGTCGCAGAATTCAAGACTTTTACCTAACATGAAAAAGATGTTTCAGTAAAGCTATACCTACCTACATCTTTTACAAGAGTTGTAAGAGTAATAAAACATTGTATATCCACCCCCGATCCATTCTGTAGGTGTTGTAATAGCCGACTAAATGCCTACGCAGACCGGGACGGCATGGCAAGGGATTTTAATTTTTACTAATGGTAATAGTACGGTTGAATGTTCATTAGTAAAAATTAAAATCCCTTGCCATGCCGTCCCGGTCTGCGTAGGCCTTAAAGGAGAATGTACCTATTTATAAAATGAATACTTTAAATCTTGAAGAGCCTTAACATATTGCTTAAAGCACCGCGGTTAATTTATTATCATAATGAACATTAATAAAAGTTAATGTGAGTACGGTTTCTTATCAATCCGCATTCTACCACACTGGCTTGTCCCTGCTGTTAAGCATTGTTGTGAAGGTTATATTTTGTACAAATTAAAACACAATGTATATTTTAACCATTTTTATTATAAAACAAAATGCTAAGTTATTTTAATATAAAACACCTGTAACATTGATAGTACATTGTTATTTAATTATCTACGCCATCTAGTGTCGAGTAGTAAAAACTAAAAAAACTTAAATATTAACTGACTCCAATTAAGGGACATTATCTCATTTCATGAGTGCCTTAAAAGTAGACTAAGGTAAACTTAGCTGATAGGAATTCTAAAGAATGAAAATAAATTACATATTATATTTTTTTACCTTTATAGCTTAGGTATAACTAGAAAAATCCGAAAGACAATGAAAAAAATTGCGTCCAGCGCCTTGACCAACTAGGCCCCCCGAGCATCCGTCTCGACTAACAAAGGAGAATGAAACCTTCACTAAGAGTTTTGGGCCAAGATTATACAGAAATGAGAGTATTATCAATTTATATCTTCACACATATTAGTCTCGTGCTAAATCTTTTGTTAGTTTTGGCAATCTGAAAACCAAGATAATTTTTTTTTGAAGAAGATGGAAACTTCTGGGCTAAAGCCTGTACATTACTGTACAGAGTAAGGATATGCCCTAAAAATCTTTTTTATTTTTTTCAAGTTACAATCTTAATAAAATTGAGTAATTTTATTATTATTTTATTAAAAAATAGAAAAGATTTTTAGGGCATATCCTTACTCTGTACAGTAATGTACAGGCTTTAGCCCAGAAGTTTCCATCTCCTTTAACCATTGCTTTATACGGCGCCGGAGCCGCAACTTAAACTCAACTGTACAACGCCATCTAGGCGCGACACCACGACTACCAATTTTTCAAGTCCCGCCTCGAGTACCAATTTTTTCTATTGTCTTTCATCTTTTCGAATGAAAACTAGACATAAAACCGTACTAGAATCCGTTTAACGGCAAGCATGGTTTTAATTAAAGCAAAATCTAAGACTTTATAATTTTTGTTGGTACCTAACGATTTTAGATTTACCTACAATAAATTAATTGTGTGAAAGGTTGAGAATATAATAATTATTATAATATTCTCAACTTATCTCTGCTACACAATGGAAGACACCAAGTTATACAGTTTTATACTCGTACGTAAGGTTTTCGTATTCTAGGCTGATGTTCAACCTTCATTAATTGAAGAGGAACATTATGAAGAAGAAGATATATGTAATATACGTAGGTTTTAGGATCCATTTAATTTCTAACATTTCACAACATCGTTTGCTTAATTTAATTTGACCACCAATCTAATTAAGCTTAAGGTAAAACTGTTTAATTCACAAACTTTATTAAATAAATAAATAATGTCCTATTTCTTACTTACTAGCTTTTGCCCGCGGCTTCGCTCGCGGTAAATTTGGGGTAGCAAAAAGTAGCCTATGTTAATCTCCATCCCTTCAACTATCTCCACTTAAAAAATCACGTCAATTCGTCGCTCCGTTTTGCCGTGAAAGAAAGACAAACAGACAGACACACTTTCCCATTTAAAATATTAGTATGGATAGGTATCGAATATATTTTTATAAACATGAATACGGCAACAGATTTCGTTCCTTTTATGAATTATTTATCTTCTTGAATAGACAAGTTTAAAATTATTGAAATAATCAACAATGACATGAATTAAGAAATTGAGAAAATATTTACGTCTGATTTTTCCGTTACCTACTTTAAATATTATTATTTTAAACTGTTAATTGTTTGGATAGAGTTCGTCACGAAATCTTAAAAATTTACAAAATAAATATAAATAAATAACTTTTATAATTTACATCAATAATTAATAAATCTACGTAAGTGACTATTCCTGTACACAAGTAGTTTGTATATAATCTGCAAGATGGCGGGCGCTCCCTTTATCGCGAGACGACATGTGACGTACGCCAGGACACACTGCAGGGCGCGGTGCAGCAGGTACAGACTGGGAATGAAAATACATGTCATTAGAAACAGCAAAAAATACGTAGAAGAAACCTTAAATTATTTTGTATGAAAAAGTGTATTTATATTAGCGCCATCTAGTGTCGAGTAGCTTAACCATAAATAATGTTAAATATATTATTTTGCCTATTGAATCTCATGACTATGACCTTTCTTAGTGCGATCTACAAACTATTGCCCTTGGATGTTCCTTGTATCCGTTAAATAGATGTTTGTAAAGTCCCCGTAAAGTGTAAAGAACATGATCCCCTGTCCGTTATTTGTCAAGAGCGTTTATAGGGCTCAATAGGCTCTATTAAAAAAAAAATTTAAAAAAATTATAATTAGTCACAAATAGGAACAATAATGCAAAATGTTGTTTACTAAGTATTAAAAAAAAGTCAATAAAGTATATTTGTATAACAGACTCTCAACATTTGAAATGTTTTTAAATTAGTTAAATTCCGTATTAAAAAAAACCGGCCGTTTTTTATTAAAAAATAAGAAATTTATAAGTTTGTAAATAGTGCCATCTAGTATCGAGTAGTCGAAGCTAACATGTAATAAAATAAAAATGTGTAAAGTGTAAATATGTACTCACAGTTGTACGCGGTTCCTTGCGCGCTGTTCGTCTTTGTCGTGTTCCCGCAACAGGTACTTACGGGTTCCGCGAACGAACTCAGTGCACTGGGCCTCCCAGCTGGAATATAACGTACACGGCTTGTAAATAGGTTTTAGAATAAACTGATAATCTTTACTAATATTATAAAGATGTAAAGTTTGTGTGTTAGTGACGTTGTAGGGGGTAATCTCTGGATCTACAGAACCGATTTTTCTGTGTTGAATAGTCCTTTTATTGAGGAATTTCATAGGCTATATAGTATCACGCTATGACTAATAGGAGTGGAGAGCAGTAATGAAATATGTTTAAAAAAGGGACGCGTTTTTTAAGCCGCCCAACGAAGTGGGCACGGTTCAGCTAGTGTACTATATACCGCAAGTAAGACCCAGCTATAGAATAGTATTATAAACACAAACCCCCTTACTCATAAACGCCTCTTAAATATTAGTCAATTGATTAGCTTAAATTCTTACGGTTTTGTTTGGTATAAGGTTGATTTTGCTAATAAAAATCTCGCTAAACAGTGATTAAATTTTCGAGCGTTTTATGAGTAAGGGGGATAATATATGAACTCACTTGATAGTATGAGGATCGAGGTTATAGACAGCAGCATCGGCGGGCGCGAGCCGTGACCTCAGACTCTTCACGTTATCAGTCACGAAGTTCCACTCGTGCGTCATGAAGAACTTGAGCGCCTCGTTCATCGCTTGCAGGCGGTGGCAGACTGTTACTAGGCTTAGTCTGGAACGAGTAATACATTCACAATCATAACTTTTAAACTATCGCATTCATAACAGCCCATTAATGTCCCGCTGCAGGGACGGGCCTCCTCCCGTGACGGAGGTATACTTGGCCTACTAATACGACCACGCTGGCCAGATTGGTAAAGGGTTTAATTTCAAGTTTTCCTTTTTTATATTTCGTAAAGATAGTAGTTACGGTTATTCCCTTAGTCGGTTTTTACGACACCCATGGGATAAGATGGGTGTCGTAAAAAAAGGGTGGTGACATATTGTATTCTTACTCCGTCACTACACGGATAAAATAATACATTGTCTACATTATAATACATCTCAACAGCCCATTAAACGCGTAATTATATTCTCTGTACAGTATTAGAATAAGGGTCGTAGCACACATACCAAAACGATTAGTGTGCGTTGCAGTAAGGAGTTTTATACAAATAATACTGAACGGCTCGAGTTGATACGGTGACGATCCCATTCTCTTTTTATATGTGCTACGCCTCTTACTGCACTAGTCTTGCCTACCCTAATGCATAAAATAATTATAAAAGTAACAATAAACAAAAACAAATGACAGGTGCGTGATTTGTTATAAAATGAAGCAATATGTTATGAAGGTTCTACTCGTAGTAGGTACTTACCGAGGCTTCGTACCGATCAGTCTGTACAAGAAGTCGATGGTGTGCAGCGGTGCTGTCTGTGAGAGCCATTCTGTTACCTTCATCACGAACCTTTAACAACAACATTACAACGGTTACCTATTGTTTGCCCCAAAATTATATGCCATAATATTCTTATGCCCGAATTTCATATGCCATACTTGCTTTTGTCATAATTTTATTAGACATAACGGCAAAAAGGCTTGTAAATGTTGTTATCAATACTCACCTTTATAGCACCTGATAACAAAATAATAGCAATCTGCAATTCTAACAAATAATATTAATATTTCTGCGTAGGAGAAACACTAAGATCTATACTAAAGAGGTAAAGCTTGCGTGTTTGTGACGTTGTAAGGGGTAATCTTTGAATCTACTGAACCGATTTTAAAAATTATTTCTGTGTTGAATAGTCTATTTATCGGGGAGTGTTATAGGCTATATAGTATCACGCTATGACTAATAGGAGTGGAGCAGTAATGAAATATGTTTAAAAGAGTGACGCGTTTCTTTCGCCGCTCAACTAAGTGGGCACGGGTCAGCTAGTATTAAATAAAATGCAGTCGAGTGTGTAACCAATGGCTCTTGGTTCAACACTCTAAGTTTCTCAATATCACTTACCTATTCTCAATGCACATCCCGGTGGGGTACCACAGCGGGGAGTCGAAGGGGTACTCGCGCACTCCGCGGAGCATGCTGCGCTTGAACTCGCCCCACGTCGTCGGGTTGTCGTACGAGCAGCAGTTGTACACGCGGCTCTGACGAGAACTGACGGAAATATAACATTCAATATTAGCTACGCATTGTATAAGTAGCTTAAATGTTATTCTACACCCTAAACTACCTATATTTCAAATTCCATCAAAATCCATTCAGTAGTTTTTGCGTGAAAGAGTAAATCCTCACAATTTTTTACATTTATAATAGAGTAGGATAGTAAGATTCATACGTATGTGTTTAAATAGTTTGATCTTCGAGGGGGTTTCTCATTAGGACAGCGAGTTGCTGAGCAGCGACAGATCATTATAATAATTAAGTAACTATAATATGCTGATTCTTCCAGTGGAAAATTATTTCACACAAAGCTATCTGATCTCTATACATAGCGTACAACAGAAAGATTAGCATTGAACCGGAATCAAATCCGTCCAATTCCGATGCGCCACAGAGGTAGTTTGACTGTCATGATCATCATAGTATCGTTGAATTAAAAAAGACTTCTAGGAGCGAAAGCGGCGCGGATTCCGCACGTCCTGTTAGTCAGTGACGGTCCAGGCCGAGGTTCGTACCCCACAGGGGGTTCCCCTGAGGCACGTCAGTTAAATGTCTTTGGTTGAGGGCCATCCTCCCCACCACAGCCCGTGTAAAGTAGTAAATGTCCTAGGCGACAAACTACTCGTCCTCAACAAAAAAACAAAACAAACATTGTGCGGTCCTGTGCCTCACTCAGACATCGGTTTCCCGCCGTCCTAACTAAGTCGTCGGTCCACAGTGAGTTTAAACGAAACAACGAGTACCATCTTTTTAGGACTTCGACACATCTGTCTAGACTAAAGGCCGGTGGACGACCTTTAAAGGTTTCATGTAAAAGACCAGATCAGTTAGAATCCTTACTCTTCAAGCGCCGTCTCCCAGGCGACAGCAATGAGGGTGTCTATCACGATGTCCACAGGCATCATATCAGCTCTCGCGTCTCCAGCGCAGTTGACGACGTGGAGCAGACCCTTGCCCGCCCCCACCACCACGCCGGACGGACCGTTCAGGTTCTCTATCCACCCAGGGAACGGGGACTTCAGAGATGATATTACTGGAATTATACGTTAAGAATTAAAATTTTGATAAAATGGACAACAAATATGAATACATACATACCCACATACGGTATGCCTCCGTGTGGTTACTCCGTGTGGTGACGGAGTAAGAATACAATATGTCACCACCCCATCTCACCCCATGGGTGTCGTAAAAACCAATTAAGGGACCGTGAATATTATCTTTACGAAATAAAAAGAAGGAAAACTTGAAATTAAACCCTATACCAATCCGTGTGGCCAGCGTGGTATTAGTAGGCCACGTAATCCTCCGTCACGGGAGGAGGCCCGTCCCTGCAGTGGGACATTAATGGGCTGTTATGATGAAATACTAACAGAACATAGGATGAATCAAGTATTAATTTCTTGCGATTCCGCTATTCAAAATGACAATGCAGAATTGGTTCTGCTTCCTTTATACTTTCCATTATCATCTTCATATATATTATCCAATTTACCTCCACTGCTGGACATAGGCCTTCTCCAAATATTGCCTTGCCCTTAGGTTATCTTGTGCGGTCCTTTGCCTCCCTCATCCATCAGTTTCTCGCCGCGTCCTCACGCCCTAACCAGGTCGTCAGTTTACCGTGTGAGAGGTCTCCATACTATGCGTTTTCCGGTACGCATTCGTCATTTCAGAACCTATCTGCCCTAACGGCTGTCGGTTCTTCGCGCTTTGTGCCCTGCCCACTGTTAGTTTAGCCGGGCAATCCTGAGCGCTAGGTCATACGGTGAACGGACAACTTTGTTAGACCGGCGGAAAATCGGGAGCGCGTATAGTACAAGTAGAGGGGGCTTCAGTCTGCCAACAGACATAATACAATAATGCTAAGTACTTACTGATAGAAGGTCTGAATATAGCTGTAGAGTATGCGCAGTGTTGGGCCCGCTCCTGCAACGCGCTCTCCGCCATCGCCTTAGTAAATGTGTAAGTATTCGGCTTTGGGTGGATTAATCTGTCAACAATAACAATTTATAATTAACGACAGGACGATTATACGGACCATAGGAACTACCGTATCCGTGTGGTGACGGAGTAATAATACAATATGTCACCATCTCATCCCATGGGTGTCGTGAAAACCGACTAAGGGACTGTCCGTGAATATTATCTTTACGTAATAAAAAGAAGAAAAACTTGAAATTTCACCCTATACCAATCCGTCTGGCCAGCGTGGCATTAGTAGGCCAAGTATCCCTCCGTCACGGAAGGAGGCCCGTCCCTGCAGTGGGACATTAATGGGTTGTTATGATAGGGACCTTCTGAGAAAGTCCATAGTGACAGATCTTACTTGGGCGTGACTTCAGCGAGGAGATGTTCTGGCAGGTTGTCGACCAGCGTGAGTAGCTGGTTCAGGCTGGCTGGCGCAGGGTACACCTTCTCCTCCACTATGGATAGCTCCGCGTTGCTGTACGCTGTCGAGACGTGGACTAGAGCCTGGGAAATAATGTGAATAATTAAATGACTCCCCATTTCAATTAATGTCTCTATTTTACTCAGTGCCTCCCTCATTCATCGGTATCCATCCCTAACCGAGTCCTAAATACAAAAAAGTTTACCAAAAAATAACAGAAGCCTATTAGTTCCGAAAAGCGCAGGGTTGGAAGACACGGTGGACTGACGACCTGGTTATGATGGATGAGGGAGGCACAGGACCGCACAAGGTGGCAATATTTTCACCTTAGGGCTTATTTCCAGCAGTGAATGTCGATTGGCTGATATAATGATGACGTTTAGTGAAGTTTAATAAATAAACATAGAACTTCCTTAGGTATTTGTATAGAGAGGGAAAAAACATCTAGATCCAAGGCTGCGTCTTCGGAGCCGAGTTCCTCAGACGCCCTAGACCACCCGAGTCCTTGTCTCATTAACCAAACTATTATTACATAACTGATCGCTGAAACTGCTTAACATCTTGCTGCGAATTATTCACAAAATCCGTTACGTAAGTAAATATTCCTTACTTTTGAATTTCGAAATTCAGTACGTCGTAATGTATGCGCTAAAGAGGTATAAGTTTGTATGTTTGTGACGTTGTAAGTAGGGGTTAATGAATCTACTGAACTGATTTTAAAAATTCTTTCTGTGTTAAATAGTCCATTTATCGGGGAGTGTCATATTTATGCTATATATAGTATTACACTATGACTAATAGGAATGGAGCAGTAATGAAATATGTTTAAAAAAGTGACGCCTTTTTTTCGCCGCCTAACGAAGTGGGCACGGGTCAGCTAGTATAGCAATAAAAACCTTGTGGTTAATTTACCTGTATCATAGGAAGCTGGTCGCAGATGTCCATGACAGTAAGGACAGACCTGACATTCTGCGCCACCGCGGCTCCGAGAGGCTCGTCGAACTTCAACGTGGCGGCTGAGTGGAACACTATGGAGACCTGCACAGATAACATATTATTATTACATATAACGTAGCTCCGTGTGGTGACGGAGTAAGAATACAATATGTCACCACCCCGTCTCATCCCATGGGTGTCGTAAAAACCGACTAAGGGAATATTCGTGAATATTATCTTTACGCAATAAAAAGAAGGAAAACTTAAAATTAAACCCTATACCAATCCGCCTGGCCAGCGTGGTATTAGTAGGCCAAGTATCCCTCCGTCCGGGAGGAGGCCCGTCCCTACAGTGGGACATTAATGGGCTGTTATGATGAACATAGTGTAGGATGTCCCCCAGCTAGGTGGACTGACGACCTCAAAAAGGTCTCACAGGAGCGTGTTCTGTGGCGCGTGTTGAGATAGGCCTATGTCGAGCAGTGGACAACGATAGGCTGATATCGAAGGTTTTGTTTTGATTCTGGATCAGCTCTCTCAACTGACATCATTCATTGAGTTTCCTGTTTGCTTGCCGCCTAGGCACAAAATCTAATCTAATCCCAAAGACTATCATTTTCATACTGATTTTCGAATTAATAAACCTAGAATAACGCTACTATACCCCTTCCAGCGTAAGTTTAGCTTTTTGACAGTTCACGTCCATGAAGTTTCGTAATGCTTCCGCTTATTTTTCGAACAAATAATATTGTATTTCATGAACGTACCCATGTTTTTTTCAGTTACCATGGTTACTTAGTGATGGACACTCATAACGATTACCACCATTATGAAACAAATTACAAATAATCGGTAGAAATAAATGCTATGAATAAACCTGAACTCTTCATAATACGTTTATAAAATGTAATATGATATTTTAGATTAGCTATAACCCGCGAATGTGTCACGATAAATTATGTATTTTAAATAATACCTAAGCTAACTATAATTTTATCATTTCAAGCTATAGGCTAATTCTCTTAACAGAGATAAAGAAAGAAACAATAATAAAATGATAATGTAAGTTGATGTAAGGAGCCAAATGTGTAAAATAAAGTAATTTGAAAAATCGCGAAATCGCTTACAATCGAATGGCATTACATTCGAGATACTGCTGAACGTCACTAACGTCAAGCTGTCAAATGTCGTTAAATATAGTGGAAAGGGTATACGAGAACATGTAACCGCGTTTAAATAGTCTATGACAGCAATGATATAACAGCTGACAGGAGATTATGAATGGAGAAAAACAATTACGTCGACCCGAAGTAAATGGGGTAAGGGCAGGCAAAGAGAGAGAGACATACTTAATATTGAAACCTATTAAATTGTCTTTGAAATTGCCGTTTTATTTCTGCGCAGTCTTTAAACTCTATTCTTTTAAAACATACCTTTTTTTTTTAATAATGCTTGTTATTTAGGAAATATAGGATATTACTAACATCTAACAAAAAATAATAAAGGAAAATAATTATTATTTGTATTAATAATAAGCCTGTGAGTCATGGGTCCAATTTAAACTGTGGATTTCCTCATTTGTTTAATTGTAACTTCTTCCCTGATACTTTTTTTTTCTTAGCTTTTTTTTTAACACAAAATGTGCGCCATTACTTATACCAAATTTCGTGATAAGTATTATGTTTAATAGATATTGAAAAATCTAAGAAATCGTTAGTATGATAAATCTTCTGATAAAATCTTTATACAAAACGGCAATTTCATAGGTTAAGACCTAATATAGTGTATAGTATGTGAACGTTACCTGACTGAGCTCCTGTATAGCGACGCGGTCGAGGCCCAGCTTAGGTGTGGTGACGTCACCGGGCACTATGCTCAGCTTGTCCAGGCGAGACGGACAGTGGTGACGGATCACGTCGAATACCTGCAACAGACATAAGTATCATCATAACAGCCCGTTAATGTCCCACTGCAGGGACGTAATAGAAATAAGTCCTTCCGACATGAAATTAACGGACACAAAGAACATCCAGACTCAGTACAATTATTTGTGGATCTCACAAATAATAAATAAATATAAGTATGTATGTAATTCCTCACACATTCACACAACGCCATCTAGTCCCAAACTAAGCAAAGCTTGTACTATGGGTACTAGGCAACGGATAAACATACTTAAATACTTTTTTTTTGTAAGCACACATACATATTATACATAGAAATCACCCAGACCTTTTTTTTGTTCATGCGCACTAAGATTTGCATTGAGCGGGAATCGAACCCGAGACCTCTGCGTAGCAGCCATGTAATATATACTTACTTAAATAAATTATTAATATATAAATCACTGTATGGTATGGGATGCGAACCAAAGAGTTCGTGCACTCCACCTACTAGCAACCGTCACGGTTAGCATCTTCAGTCAAAGTCGTACTGTATGTTTGTCACCATTTTTTATAGTCATCATCATATTCACCCAATGTACGTCTACTGCTGGACATAGGCCTCCTCCATACATTTCGACCTTGCGCGGTCCTGTGCCTCCCTCATCCTTAGGCTCCCCGTCATCCTAACTAGATCGTCATAGAACTACCATGTGAGGGGTCTCCTTTCAACAGGTGTAATACGTGACAACGAATACCACGACCCCGTAAGTTCACTACAACGAATGCACGCCACCACGAATAACATGAGACCGAAGTCATGCGATCACGAATAACGGAACAACGAATTCACTACTAAGAATTACTTGATTGTGTGACGTATATTACACTCACGACAAAAAAAGCAACATTTAACCTGTGATTGTTTGAGGTTCTTCAGCCTCTTGTCTGGTGAGAGATCCTTCTTCCTCCGCACGAGGAGATGCAGCCGGGATACTTCGGGGCAGGTCCATAATAGACGTTCCACCAGCACCTGGACATTAAGTATTATTAAGCTAAATATAGTACTTAAAAGAGAACAATATAATAAATAAATAATATAAATTAATATTCCTCACACATTCACACAACGCCATCTAGTCCCAAACTAAGTAGAGCTTGTACTATGGGTACTAGACAATGGATAAACTACTTAAATACTTATTTTTGTAAATACATAGGGTCACGTAACGTACCTACGGACATTTTTGACTATTACCACTTTGAACTACTATAATATCTCTGCAAATAATTAAGGTACTTAAGTGGCAAATACTTTATTTTTTACAGCATATAATCTGTAACAACTAAGTTTTATAAAGTTGACCATAAGTGTTGCTAGATATTTTTTATTTTATTTTTCCTAAAAGTGATCATTTTGTCCTAAGGTACGTTACATGTGTGTACCTTGGGACAAATAAAACAAAGACATATTAAGTCAAGAGCAGTCTTGTAATCAACTCAAAAATATGTTTTACTTAACAATCTAGTCTGAGGTATCAAGTAGGAACATTTAAACAAAATATCAACTAAATAAATCTATTATGCGGCTTTAACTATGTTAAATAATTCTTCAACCCAAATTTTTTGCTATTTTTCTTATTTTTCCTTCCTTGGAACGCGTCCCAAGGTACAAACAAAATCATGTCCCAAGGTACAAACATAGCAATAATTTAATAAAATAGTATTATCTTGACTTTTAGGCTAGGAACTTGTTCCACTTTTAATCATGTTGTAGAAAGAAAGAAACAATTGACATTATCGTTTTATATTTTTGTCAATTATCTGCTCTCATTACAAACATAATACACGTCAAAAAACTGTAAAAAATTTACTTTTGGCTCCAAAAAACTTAAAGATGTCCTCACACAACTCGCTCGACGCCGGAATGATCACATAACTCACTAGTTTTGCCAAGCAATGAAAATACTATCCATATGATAGAATTTAATGTCTTTAATGTTGCTAGTTTTTGAGATAAAATCAATGTCCCAAGGTCAAAGCGTCCCATGGTACGTCCCATAACCATACATATAATACAATTAGAAAACACCAAAATATTTTCAATAATAAACATGCAAAATAATCAAAACTTATTACTGTTTTTTTTAAGTCAAAACACAAATTAATAATGCCCTGTGCGATAGACACTTTCATAGAGTTAAAAATAATTAAATATAGTAAGCTCATCGCTTGTCCTTAGATCCTCATAACGGCCCATTAATGTCCCACTGCAGGGACGGGCCTCCTGCCATGACGGAGGGATACTTGGGCTACTAATACCACGCTGGCCAAATGAATTGGTATAGGGTTTAATTTCAAGTTTTCATTATTTTTATTTCGTTAAGATAATATTCACTCACTTCCCAAGGAGGGTTGGCGTCAGGCAGGCGGCCGGTCGTAAAAATATAGCCAAAACCACTAGCAGCATGAAAAGTATAAATAAAGTGAGCGATAGGGCTAGGGCGTACCCCACAGGCGACGCACAGGGGCAGCACCCGGCTACTGTGGGAAATGGACAAGGGTTGTCGCATCTAAACGGGCGGGTGCGACGTAAGAGGCGAGTCCAAAGTGTGAAAGAATTAAAAGTACCACACAGGCCAGGCAGGATAGTGTCCGGGTTATTGTGTTCTTCTGAACTTACCCGTGGCGGGTTGAAGTGTGCGAGTTGGAATGTGGGAACGATGACTGGAAGAGGAAGAGAGTTAGCGGATGTGTTTAAAAGGCGAAGGATAAACGTGGCGTGTTTGCAAGAGACAAAATGGAAGGGTGAAAGGGCTCGAGAGATAGGGGAAGGATATAAGTTCTATTATTGTGGTAGTGACGGCAAGAGAAATGGTGTGGGGGTAGTTTTAGATAACAGGTTGAAAGAAAGTGTGGTTGATGTTAAAAGAATGAATGATAGATTGATAGCGGTTAAACTGATTGTGGACGGCGTCACTTTAAATGTAATAAGTGCATATGCACCACAGTCAGGTTGTGAGGAGAGCGTAAAAGAGAAATTTTGGGAGGACTTTGACTGCTTGATGATGAATGTGCAGGACAGTGAGGAAGTTTATATAGGTGGTGATTTTAATGGACACGTAGGAAGAGAGAGTGTTGGATATGAGAGAGTGCATGGTGGTTGGGGATTCGGTAACCGAAACGCAGACGGAGAGACGGAGACTGCTACAAGCTGCCTGTGCCTTCGACCTGGCTATAACAAACACGTGGTTTAAGAAAAAAGAGGAACATCTTATGACATACAAAAGTGGCCACCACGCGACACAGATAGACTATTTCCTAATAAAGCGAAGGAGTCTATGCTGTGTCAAAAATTGCAAAGTGCTGCCAGGCGAAGCTCTAGTTACCCAACACAGACTGATTGTTTTGGAGGTCAAACTAAGTGTCTCGCCTAAAAACAGGAAAAACCGCCCCCCTCCAAAGACACGATGGCGTATGTTAGAGAAGGAAGAATGTGCTAGTATGTTTAGAAGTCAAGTTGTGGACAAGATGACGGAAATGAGTGAGATGGAAGGAAAATCTGTAAATAAATGCTGGAGTGAGATGGCAAAGTGCATAAGAGAAGTCGCAAAAGATGTGTGTGGAGAGTCGAAAGGTAAAGGTCTGATAGATAGGGATACATGGTGGTGGAATGAAAAGGTACAAAACGCCCTAAGAGAGAAAAAGTTGGCGTTTAAAGAATGGCAGGGTGTAGAAATTTTGAATGCAAGTTTGAAAGATGACAAAAAGGAAGTTTACAATGAATGCAAGAAGAGGGCAAAGAAGGTGGTAGCAGTTGCCAGGGCTAGGGCGCAGGAGAGGTTATACGAGAACCTGGATAGCCCTATTGGCCAAAAAGAACTCTACCGAATAACGAAAGTGAGAGAAAGGCGAGCGAGAGATGTAATACATATGAAATGTATGAAAGATGAGTCTGGTAAGGTATTGTGTAAAGATGATGACATAAAAGAGCGATGGAAGGTGTATTTTGAAAAGCTTATGAACGAAGAGAATGATTGGAATAGTATACTCGAAGAGGCACATGTAAATAAGGGATTGGTAAGAGAAATTAGCGTGGATGAAGTTATAACAGCAGTTAAAAGTATGAAAGATGGAAAGGCTTTGGGACCAGATGAAATACCAGTTGAAGTATGGAAGGTGTTAAAGTATGATGTATGTGGCTGACTTCGTTCTTCAATAAGTTGTTACATGAAGAAGACATCCCACAAGAATGGTGTACTAGCTCGCTTGTACCCATCTTCAAAAATAAAGGGGATGTCCAGGATTGTAACAACTATAGAGGAATTAAGCTCATGACACATACTATGAAAGTATGGGAAAAGGTGATAGAGAAAAGATTGAGAGAAGAGAGAGAGATTACCCAAAACCAGTTTGGGTTCATGCCAGGTCGAGGGACAACGGACGCCATCTTTGCACTCCGCCAATTGTGCGAGAAGTACAGACGTGTCCACAAGAACTTGCACATGGTGTTCATTGACCTCGAAAAAGCGTATGATAGGGTGCCTCGAGAAGTGTTGTGGTGGGCCGTGAAAGAGAAAGGTTTACCTGGGAAGTATGTAGAGTTAATTCGTGCTATGTACAGGCAAGCCAGTACATACGTCCGATCGTCTGCTGGCAACTCCGACCAGTTCAGTGTGGCGGTAGGCTTGCACCAAGGGTCGGCTTTAAGTCCTTACCTCTTCCTAATGATTATGGACGCCTTGACGGCGGACATACAGGAAGAGGCACCCTGGTGCATGCTGTTTGCCGATGACATTGTTCTGGTTGGGGAGGATGGACCTGAGATCCAGAGCAGATTGGAATGTTGGCAACAGAAACTGGAGAGTGTTGGCTTGAAAATCAGCAGAACCAAGACAGAATACATGTTCTGCGATTTCGGCGGTCTCTCCAGTCCTGAAGCCATAGCGCTTGATGGAGTGCGCCTTCCAGTCTGCTCCGACTTCCGGTATCTCGGTTCGTGCATCCAAAGCGATGGCGAAGTAGATCGGGCGGTCAAGCACCGAATTAACATAGGATGGATGAAATGGCGGCAGGTCACGGGAACCATCTGTGACCCCCACATTCCCCTTAAATTTAAGGGGAAGATCTATAAGACCATGATTAGACCTGCCGTCTTGTATGGATCAGAGAGTTGGCCCACAAAAGGGATGAATGAAAGACAATTGCATGTAGCAGAGATGAGAATGTTAAGAGGAATGTGTGGTGTTACGAGAGCGGATAGAGTTAGAAATGAGTATGTAAGAGGAAGTTTGAAAGTGGCACCGGTAGCAGAAAAACTACGCGGCAGCCGGCTGTCATGGTATGGGCATGTTATGCGGAGGAATGAGAGTCATGTGGTGAGGAAGGTGTTGGACATGTGTGTGGATGGATATAGGGGAAGAGGACGACCAAAGAAACGATGGATGGATTGTGTGAAAGACGATATGGCTGCGAAGAGTGTTACTTGTGAGATGACGTCTGATAGGAAAGTATGGAAGAAGAAGACTTGCTGCGCCGACCGCAAATAAACTTGGGATAAGGGCAGGGGAATGATGATGAATATTCACTCACACAACGTCGCACGAATACTTAAGTGTCCAACCTCCATTTGCAACATTTTACACCAGAGACGTTTTATTGATTAGTTTAAGCAAATAATATGATTTTATAAAAGTTTTATATTAAAAAAATTGTTAATGTGTATATGAAATGATATATTACAAATAATCATTAAAAAGTCAAACAGTTATGTTTATTTTCACATTTTTTTATGGAGGTTGAGCAAATAAACACATAAATAATTATGCAGTTGGAGATAGACCACTACCGGGGTGGAGGTTGAGCATTTTGCATTCGAATATATTTAGTACTTAAATGCCCTATAACCAAATACAGTGTGTTTGGGTATCGTGGTAAAAAAAAATAACTAGTTAACTGGCTATTTATTATTTAAAAAAAAACACTGAATTAAAAAAAAAACACTGTGTGATATATATAAAATACAAAATACAATATTTTTTTGTTTTTGTACCGATACAAGATCGCTTACTTCGCTGGTATTTTTTATGTTGTCTGATCCTGTCAAAACCTTTTTAATAAGAGATTCCATAAAGGCTTTGTCGTCAGCTTTCATATATTTGTAGGTACTTCTAATATATTTTATTTTCTTTTCGGTTAGTGTCTGACTTGAATTAGTCCTTATTCGTCGTATTCTTCTTTCGTCGGATTCTTGTTTGGCCGGATTCTTGATTCATCGTACGTAATGTCAACATAAAATAAAACTATGGTATTACAGTGACTCCACTTCTTCATTTCAATATGTACAATAAAAACGACATAAATTGAAAATAAAACGGTGATAAGATCATACCTATACGTATAAAAAAATAATTAATATACTGAGACTATTTAAACAATTTAGAATTAATTTATTTTTTCAAGACAATTAACCCTTTTTTGACGATTCTTCAGTTTTCATAAGATTTTTTTTGGTTTATAGGCTATTCATCCCTCAACGGCGTAATTAGTTCTATATTTCTCATCCAAAATAGGAAAGAAAATGCAAAGCAACGGACATAATAAAAATAGATGTAGAATGTGAGCAATGGATCTGTGGCGCGTAAAAAATAGTATTAATCTACTTATCTAGCATCTAACATCATTGCGAACACAAAGCGTAGGTATACGTTAACGCAAAACTACCCATTTAATGCTAAGAAATTTACCCATTTAACAATTAACAAACATGCAAGTAGTAGGTATATTTTGACAGTCACCGCACAAAAGCAATATTTTTTTATTATTATATTAGTTATATTTTACAACCTTACAAAATGTTCGAAACAGTCTGTTCATTTATAAATACGTTACAATTTCATTTAAAGATTTCATTAAATCTGAAATTATAAGAATTAAATTTATAAGTTAACGATACGCAGTGATAATCTACAAAGAAATGTTAACAAAAATACAAGTTACCGAATCTTTTCTTTAGTTGTGACTATATTTTCCGATTTATATTTCGTCACAGACATTTTGGGTACGGTTTTCTATTAAAATTAATCCTTTTTTTCTATATTTCGCGTTATTTTTTACTCAAATACGTGCGAGCACCAGCTTCGTCACAAATTAAATTAATGATGGCGGCGTATTGCGTCATCAAAATGCGATGTTGTGATTGGTTAACTATGAGGAGATTGAATACTTAAGCACGCAATCGATGCTCGGATGCACGTTTGGTGTTTCTCTACGGACTTGGAGCAATTAAGCATGAAGTTTTAATTCTCTTGTGTTAGTTTACAAAAACTTAAATTCCTTATAAATAACGTATTTTAAGTCCAAACAGCAAGTATTATATACCACTCGAACCGCAATTTGATCCTTAATAAAATTGCATTAAAAAGTGAAATTCGTCAAAATGGTCGGTTGAGCAAATAAGCATTCAGGCGACGACAAGTGATCCTATAAAGGTTCTGCTTTTTCGAAATCGGTACAGAACCCTAAAGCCGAACGTCCACCGCCGGCTAAACTAAGTTCGTTTAGCTTAGCTCGCATAGTTGAGCCAGTTTTTCATACATGTGCGTCCACCGCAAACTATGCCACATGTATGAAAAACTGGCTCAACTATGCGAGCTAAGCTAAACCAACTTAGTTTAGCCGGCGGTGGACGTTCGGCTTTAAAATGTAGTACTTAGATATAAAAAACGTACCTTCCCCATAAAGCCAGTGGCTCCAGTGATGAAGACCTCTCTGCCCGCGAAGAACTGCGGGATGAGGGGCGCCGCGTTACTCTGAGGCGCTGGGAGGGGCACCATACCTCTATTGTGATCAAACTAGGCTCTGTAACAGATAATAATAAATAAATATTCACGGACATCTCTACACAGCGCCATCTGTTCCCAAAGTAAGCTAGGCTTAACCTGCTTGTGTTATGAGTAACAGAACAACGGATATTATATACTTTTTTTTGTAAATACTTGCATATTATACATAGTAAACACTCAGACCAATGCAAATAATCATGTTCATGCACACGAATCGAACCCGAGACCTCTGCGTAGCAGTTATGTAACCACTACGCCACAGAGGTCGTCAAACAACAGATGGGAAACGTATTTCTTTAGGCGTTCCATACATTCCTTGAAATATGCGGTCACAAGCTAGCTTAAAATAATGTTATTCAGTACAAAAGTAGTCCCTCCTTCACAGGAGAAGCGGCAAGAAGCCTATCTTTATAAATAAATAATCCTCACACATTTACACAACGCCATCTAGTCCCAAACTAAGGAGAGCTTGTACAGTCAGCTGCAAAGATATCTAACCCTTTTAGCGAAATGTTATATTCTTAAAGAGGGTTAGATATCTCTGCAGCTGACCGTAATATGGGTACTAGACAACGGATAAACATATTTAAATACTTTAATTGTAAATAAATACATATTATACACACTCAGCCCAATGCAAACAATTATGTTCATGCACACAAAGATTTTCATCGAACCCGAAACCTCTAAACATCGTTATATAACGACTATGCCACAGTGGTCGTCAATAAAAAAAATCTTTTTTGTAATTATTTTAAATAGGTATTCACTGATAAAAAAAGACCTCTTATCAGAAGATCAGTTATCATTAAATAGTTCAAACGAACGTTTATTGACCCACACAATAATAATACTACTTTATTATACCTAAACGAGAATAATTAAACATTATAAAAATGTTTTTATTTAAATAACAAACAAGTAATAGACTATTTCATTAAAATCTAGTCTTGTTATAAAATTAGTAAAATATACTTACTTCCTTGAGAACTTAGATTATCTAATGATAACAATATATAAAATATAAAATTTATTACTTTATTAGAAAACACGTGGATAATAACTAGATATAAATTAATTAGACTTTAATATTAAGGATGGTATAAAGTTAGATAAATATGTAACATGCCATCATCATATCAGCCAATTTTTTTTTCATTTCATTTATTTATTTCAAAAACAATTACAAATTGTGTGCGAATGTTTGCTTACATCTAAATTACAACAAGTCTACATACTATAATTTACATAATATTATATAGATGGTTACAATATTAAATCCTTACAAATAAACCAACAATACTAATGCTATACAATAAATACAATAATTATTTAACATCAAAAAATCCCATAGACCCTACTGATAACAATATAAATTTAGATTACTTATGTCAAAACGAATGTCAAAATTACAAATAATAATCATAATATAATAATAAAAATTCAATTTAATTAATATTGAGGCTACCCAATATATAACCCCAATAATTTTTAATTTAATTCTTTCAAACTTTGGTAAACATACAAGTAAAATTTATGTTTCATACTTCTTAGATGTAAATTCCCCTACTGAATAAAAACAATTTTTCAGCAGAAAGGATCTTAGATCACTTTTAAAGTGTCTTTTATAAATAGCTATTTTTAATGTCCTTGGTAAACAGTTATAAAGTCTTATTGACTGGTACCTTAAGCCATGACGTACAACATTTAATTTTGGCTGAATATCACTCCTGAATGATAGTGTCCGTGTCCCTTCTCGGACCTTCCTTTCATCTGCACTTTCAAAACTGTTAATGTTCTTAGCCATGTTATCAAGGACAATTAAAATATATAAACTAGGAGCCGTCAATATTGACAGTTCCTTAAAAAACTCCCTACAGGACTGCCATTGTGGAATTCGTACGATCGTGCGTATGGCTCTCTTTTGTATTACAAAAGCTCTATTCATGTTGTATTGAAAGCTATTGCCCCACAGCTGAATGCTATATCTCAGTCTGGACTCAAATATTGAAGACCTTAATAATGTAATAAACGCAACTCAAGAGTTGCGTTTATTACATTATTAAGGTCTTCAATATTTTTTGCGCTTACAACTGCATTTGTGTCATCTGCAAATACAGTGAGACCAGCTTCAGGACTCCCCCGCATTGTATAATTAACAAGATCATTCGTGAATATTAAAAATAGGATAGGGCCCAAAATTGACCCCTGGGGAACGCCCTTGCTGACATTTTGTAGTTTTGAGCAGTAAGTTGTTTGCACATTATTTTCGTCAAAATTTTTTGTTTCAACGTACATTTTACGGTTTTGTAGATACGATTGAAACAATTGCAATACTTTTCCTCTTACTCCATAATGTTCCAGTTTAAGCAAAAGCATTTTGTGATCAACAGTATCAAACACGGAGCTCAGATCTAGAAAGATACCAGCTACTTTCGTTTTGTTATTTATTCTATCTCTAGTCAAATAAGTCCTTTGATAGTTACCATTATTTTAAAAATGAGATTAGTTAGATAGTGCAAAGTTAAGAGAGGTTACGTTTTCCAACTAGAAAATATGCATCATTTATTTTAAATACATGTATTCGTGTGGTCACGGAATATCATAGGTGTCGTAAAAACCGACTAAGGAACTGAATGTTATCTGTACAAAATAAAAAGAAGGAAAACTTGAAATTAAACCAATCCGTCTGGCCTGCGTGGTATTAGTAGGCCAGGTATCCCTCCTTCACGGGAAGAGGCCCGTCCCTGCAGTGGGACTTTAATGGGCTGTTATGATTTTAAATACTGGTTTACCTTATATAGGTATTAGTTCATCAGGCTTCTATTAATTACACGGGTTAATTCGAATTTCTTCTAGATAAAGAAGAAATCCCTACGAACAGTTAGTAGTTTCTTTAAATGCCGGGGTACCGCAAGGATCGGATCTTCTAAAACACGACATTCAATGTCATTCGAACGTTATCACCTAATCAGCAAAAAACGGCAACTAGGTAGTCGAGGTATTTTTTTCACATGATCCATGTGTCTATTTGCATTGACCTTGATATTGCTATGACCCTATGGAACCTGATGGAAAGAGCAAATACATTCCAGAAATATACAAGAAACAACAGCCCTGAATTTATGCTTCTTTTCGACGCTCTCACTTTTCCGGGTTGACCAGAACTGTAGATTCTCGAACACAATAAGCAAATGCAATTGCAAATTCCTTCAAGAAACGAGCGTACTCCCTTTTAAAAGGTCGGCACCGCATCTGTGATTCCTCTGGTGTTGCGGGTGTCCATGGGCGGCGGTGATCACTTACCATCAGGTGACCTGCTGGCTCGTTTGCCTCCAATTACATAAAAAAAATGCAAATTGTTTAGGCGACCGACAGTTGCGGTAGTCACTTCCTGGGCACGCTAGTACCAATAAGTTGACCTATCCCCAAATTCAAAATTTGACACATGATCTGTATAGTCCCTTGGTGGTGGGCGCACCACACATCCACTGTTGGGCGATCAGCAGTGGACATAAGATGCCTGAAATGGTTACATTAACAACGTAACTGCGCAATAAGTCCTAACACTGTAGATAATTACTTAACTTAATTAGCTAAATAAAAGTAAGTAAATATTAATAAGTAATTTATATGAAGATCCGTGTAAGAGGATAATGAAGGTCGTTCGCGGTCGTTGTTATTTTTTTTTGTATTTTTTTTAGATTAAGTAGATATATTTTCTAATATCATTGCATGTTTTCGTGGTAACGTTATTCTGGGTTCAGTTAATCGGAGATCAGTAATTCACCCCTAATAATCCATACAAATATTATAAATGGGAAAGTGCGTCTGCCTGTTTGTCTTTCTTTCACGGCAAAACGGAGCGACGAATTGACGTAATTTTTTAAGTGGAGATAGTTGAAGGGATGGAGAGTAACATAGGCAATTTTGCCCCTTTCTAACTCCCCACTTTTCAAAAATGGGGGGTGGAAGTTTGTATGGAATTCTATTCCTAGTTCTCTTCTATGTCCAGGAAAGGGGAACAGTGCATCCCCGAATTTAATGCGAGCGAAGCCGCGTGCAAAAGCTAGTCTAATACAAGTAGGTCTAGGTTTTATTCCTAATTAGTTGAAGATGTGAAAATGTGAAAATGTGAGAAGTAGAGTAGGTACGTAAGTACTAAGTATAACATTAAAAACTGTAGGCCTCTTAATTTTGAAAAGAATTAAAGACAATTATCCATTAACTGGCTTCTTTTCGACTGATTTCATTTGTAAAAAGACCATTGTCACTTATTGTAGACGTAACAATGGTCTAATGGTAAGTACCTACGTACTTAACCAAGGTTTGTGGTTGAAGGCAGGATTTTCATGATTTTTCGCTTACTTATACCGATTGTTTCGCCACTGAGACATATTATTAGGTATTTCTACTCATGTTTCATGTCTCCATAATACTTATCATACACATTTGCAATATGTTAAATAATATTTATTTGTTGTGGTTTTAAAAATACCGATATGACATAAATTAACGAGTGTTTAGTATTTCTATGAAACAGAAGAATTATAATTGTTGCAGGGAACACAAACATACAGTCACTTACACACACACACACACATACACAAAAATATCTTGCTCCCTTTATTCAAAGCAAAACAACTAATAACACCCTTTAGTAAATCATAAAAAAGGTAAAAGAAAAAATAAAAAAATTCAAATCGGTTTAGTCGTTTTCGAGAAATCAGGTAACAAAGACAAAAAAAATACAACCGAATTGAGAACCTCCTCCTTTTGTTTAGAGTCGGTAAATAAAATTAAATTATTGAAAAAGATGTCTGAATGTCATTTCATTTATTTATTTTCAACACAATATTATTATTACATCAATGACGTCAATTTTATTATATGTAAGTACTTAATCTAAGTTTTAACAGTTAAAGTAACTTAACCTTACCAACTTATTGTTTTGACAAGTACATGTTAGTACTAACGTTGTGTAACTTATTGCTTAGTAAATAAACTAATGACAAATTATTATTATTTATGTTACAGCCAAAGTAATAAATATGAATATTATACATAATAACTAGCCATTATGTATAAGGGCTACTCAATTTTGATAAAGTGATTAACTCATTAAATTTTACCTTTTATCTGCCAAAAGTCAGAAACAGTTGGTTAGGTTAGGTTAGTATGCTGAAGGAGTGCAAGGAGCATTTCTTTATGTAAAACTAGAATATAGTACATATTACTATATTCTAGCACTCGCCGGCCGCTGCCGCGGCACGCTCGCTTTGCTCGGTCGGTTCGTGCGTCCTTTGGTCACCATACTAACCTAACCTAACCAACTGTTTTTGACTTTTGCCTTAATATTGTATTTTTGCCAGTTGAAAGGTAAAATTTCAATGAGTTTTGACTAACATCGATGGTCAAAACCACTTTTGACTGCAAAAACCAGTCAAAAGTAGTTATGAGTTTTGACTTTAACATTTATCACTTTATCAAAATTGAGTAGCCCTTATACATAATGGCTAGTTATTATGTATAATATTTATATTTATTACTTTGGCTGTAACATTTATATTGTTTATGTATAAATGTTGTATGAGTAGTCAATAACATAAATTGATTAACACATCCATCCAATACTACAAGGTCACTTTTCGTGTTCAGTGATTTATGGAATATTGTTGTTGTTCAGTGTTTTTTGGACATTGCACTTACTTATGGAAGCTTAGCGTTGAGATGTTTTATAATATTGCAGTGCTAATCAACTTTTTTTAGGTGATTTTGTACATATTACATATTATCTAAATTTCTTAAAACGTATGTATATCCTAAATGGACTTCACGCCACTGCTGGCTTTTAACTTGACGACCTCTGTGGCGTAGTGGTTATTATAACATAACTGCTACGCAGAGGTCTCGGGTTCGATTCCCGCTCAATGCAAATCTTTGTGTGTATGAACATGATTGTTTGCATTGGTCTGAGTGTGTTCTATGTATAATATGTATTTATTTACAAAAAAGTATTACGTATGTTTATCTGTTGTCTAGTACCCATAGTACAAGCTCTGCTTAGTTTGGGACTAGATGACGTTGTGTGAAAGAGTGAGGAATATTTATTACATATTATTTCAATGTCAGGGCATTTCGAACTTGAACCGATCAAACCCAGAGGGCGATCATCCTAGTTGTCATGTGTCGGAGACTCTAGGTAAGCCTACAAAAGGAAAATCCTTCTGACACTTCTGACGGACAATGATCAAGATATATGGCTCTGAGATGTTATCAATGTTGTAGGGGTTAAGTCTAGTTTCTATATTACATGCGTTTAAAGTATGAATGAGTGGCTGGCTGTGAGAGGAAGCTAGCACGCAGGTTTGCTGGTTGTTCAGTACCTGTTAAAATAACACTTTTTTAATCATTTTGTCAAACATTTTACACCAGCAGCCTGTGGGCGCATTTCACCCAGAAAACAGAGAACGTCCTGCGCATTCAGACTCTCATACTGATTTCCGAATTACTAAACCCAGAATAACGTTACCACGAAAACATACAATCACGAATAACGTTACCACGAAAACCTGCAATCAGGAATTTTCATTCTGGCACTCGCCGGCTGCTGCCGCAGTGCATCGCACTGTCATCGTTCTAACCTAATCCTTTGGCAATGTGTGAAACGATGTCAAAATGAAAATTCGTGATTGCATGTTTTCGTGGTAACGTTATTCTCGGTTCAGTAAATCGAAAATCAGTAATTCACCCGCGCATTCAATATAACAATGCCTTCAGGGCGCTGTTGAGGCTTTCTCCGTACTGTAGTGCGCCGGTATTTATTTTTTATTTTATTAAACACGTAACGCTGACATTTTGGCCTGCTGACGAATATATTTTGGATCCCGGATCAATTAGTTCACCCAAATGGATTAAACAAACCAGGACGTTTAAGTATAAGTACGTTATTTTATTTACTTACATGGATAATATACCGACTTGAAATAAATATATATTTATTTAAGATAACATTTTAGGTAATAAGATGAATAATTTTAACCTACTGAACTAAATTTGACCAACAAAAAATTTTTGTATTTACTTTTTTTATAAATTTGATTTTTAATTGAATAACAATTGACGTTAAGAAACACTAAAAAACAACTTGATAAAATTCTCCTCTTTTCAAGAGTAAGTACTCAGATCCATCTAAAATTTAGGTACCAAGTACCTCTTATTACAAGGTCTGTTTAGTTTAAAACTAGAATTAAGGCGCTGTGTGATGTGTAAGAAATACATATTAATTTATGGAATGCTCACATTTAAAATGGTCCTCTGCTGAGATGATTAAAAAAATCAGCATAAACATCCACAAACTCTCTCCATAACCAACACTATATTATTGAATTCATTAATTTTATGTATTTTTATGAATTAAGTAATAAGAAATTTAATTTAAAATGTCGTCTAGTTATAACAAGAGTTAGTGAGAATAATAATTATAAATATTACAATAAAATGAAACTTGTGTATGTATGTACATAATTATTATTTTTTATTATTATATTTCGTGATGTTCATCTATTTATGAATAATAACAGAAACAGGTTGCATACGTCATTATTTTATACTACTGTGAAAATTTACAAACATTCTTGAAAATAGCGTTGTCGACAACTGTGTGTATTAAGTTTATAATTTTAATCCTAAATTAAAATTGAAAGTTTGTGAGTATGAGTAATCATGCATAAACGGCTGTACCGATTTAGTATAAATTGCGTACGGAGGAAGCTGAGACCACTAATAACCACTTTGCTGTAATGAAAATGACATCAAAGAAGCAGGCGTAGGTATGAGATAATACTAGAGCTAGTAAAACAAAAAAAATCCGTGTGGTGACGGAGTAAGAATACAATATGTCACCACCCCATCTCATCCCATGGGTGTCGTAAAAACTGACTAAGGGACTATCTGTAAATATTATCTTTACATATAAAGAAGGAAAACTTGAAATTAAACCCTATACCAATCCGTCTGGCCAGCGTGGTATTAGTAGGCCAAGTATTCCTCTGTCACGGGAGGAGGCCCGTCCCTGCAGTGGGTCATTAATGGGCTGTTATGATGATGAATATCCATGTTGTAGTTTTACGTGAAGGTAACAAACATGCATACTTATAAACTTTTGTGTTTATAATAAATATTAAGTACTTACTTAATATTTATTTTCTCACACGTTCACACAACGCCATCTAGTCCCAAACTAAGCAGGGCTTATATATTACTGGATACAATACAACGGATTAACATACTTTAATTATTTTATACATAGAAAGCACCCAGATCAATGCAAACAATCATGTTCATGCACACAAACAGTTGCATTGAGCGGGAATCGAACCGAAGACCTCTGCGTAGCAGCTATATAATATAGCGAATACACCACAGAGGTCGTTTATTAAAAGGATACAATGTTCTCCGAAGTACTTGACATACTAAATAGTTAGATACTAAGTGCTTGTACATACATGGTGTATGTGGACACATTGCTGTCGTTAATCAAAGTAAACAAGTGTAAGTAAACATAGCATGTACGTGCACTAGTGGGCAACTACGTCATTAAGTTGTCATTGTATACAGGATCTGTACCTTGGAATTGTGAAGCGTATGCAGAACTAATTAAAGCTATTGATCTTATCTGTATGTGACGTAGTACCATTTAAATTTTATGTGACGTAAATTAATTACCATTACAATTTTTATATACTGAGGTATACTGGTTTATCATCATCATCATAACAGCCCATTTATGTCCCTGGAATGGAGGGATACTTGGCCTACTAATACCACGCTGGCCAGACGAATTGGTATAGGGTTTAATTTCAAGTTTTCTTTCTTTTTTATTACGTAAAGTTAATATTCACGGATAGTCCCTTAGTCGGTTTTTACGACACCCATGGTGTGAGATGGGGTATTCTTACTCCGTCACCACACGGAGAGTAGAGCCGTAGAGTCCTCTAGCCAAATGTTGGATGACTGCAAAGTATGGCTTAAAAAAGAGATCTTGCAGCTCTAAAACCACTTTAAAACAGGTAGGTACCTAATTTTATTACAAAAATCTCAAATAACAATAACATTATTTTGTTAAATAATTTTAACTAAAAATATACATTTTTTGTGTCAATATACGATTAATTGGAATTTAACTAGTTTTATGAATATAATTATAATACAATTACTTTAATTTCCTTGATTTTCACAATGAGTACAATAATTAGGTTTAAGATTATCTAGGTATACTTAGGTATAATTTCATTTTGGTATAAAGTTTAGTAGTTCTTTGAGAGGCAGTACAAACTCTAGATTATTTCAAAGACACGGTACACAGCACAGCAAAAACAGCACAACTCTATATCTTTTACTCTGTGTTGTGGGGACTTTTACGTGTGAATTACTGATTTCCGACTAACTGAACCTAGAATAACGTGACCACGAAAACATGCAATCACAAATAACGTTACCACGAAAATATGCAATCCCGAATTTCGATTTGACATCGTTACACACATTGTCGAAAGATTAGGTTAGGTTAGGTTATGATGTGACAATGCGATGCACGAGCCGAGCGAGCGAAGCGAGCAAGCTGCGTCGGCGAGTGGCAGAATAAAAATTCGTGTTGGCATGTTTTCGTGGTAACGTTATTCGTGATTGCATGTTTTCGTGGTAACGTTATTCCGGGTTTAGTGTTTCGGTAATCAGTATGAGAGTCGACTTTTAAGCCAGATTTACACATCGACAAGTACAGTAGCGAGTTAAGTAGTAAGTTGTTGATTAAGTTGTTTTAAATAGATCTCCATCCTATTTTTTGGCGAGTTAAGTACGAAGTAGCCCCCTCTTTCGCATCTCGCCAACTTAACTCGCCAAAAAATGGGATGGAGATCTATTTAAATCCATTTAATCAACAACTTACTACTTAACTCGCTACTGTACTTGTCCATGTGTAAATCGGGCTTTAGTCTGTGTTGTGGGGACAAACACGAATGAATGGCCATCCATTATTTGTTGTTTTGAGTATGGTATAAAGACTTTAAGAATAAGTAAGTATTATTATAATCACGACGACCTCTGTGGTGTAGTAGGTAGTTATATTACACGGTAGATACGCTGAGGTTTTGGGTTCGATTCCCGCTCAATGCAAATCTGTGTGCATGAACATGATTGTTTGCATTGGTATGGGAGTTTTTATGTATATTATGTTGTATTTACATAGAAAAAAAAGTATTCAAGTATGTTTATCTGTTGTCTAGTACTCATAGTATAAGCTCTGCTTAGTTTAGAACTAGATGGCGTTGTGTGAATGTGTGAGATATATTTATGTTATAAACTGACTGCACCTTGAGACCTAACTGATACGTAAATATTAAACGTAATTTCCCGTTAGATTAAATATTTAAGCACTAGACTCACAGATAACTGTGATATTGAATATAAAGAATATACAAATAAAACAGTACTGTGTATTTAAAGTATAAATAAAAGTAATTGTTCAGTTCAATAACTGCGACGCTTACCGAAAGAAAAATAAAATGTCATAAGTATATATAAATATGTAATGAGGATGATTCTTATTTCACCGTGAAACCCGATTTACACATCGACAAGTACAGTAGCGAGTTAAGTAGTAAGTTGTTGATTAAGTTGATTTAAATAGATCTCCATCCTTAAGAGGACTCATTGACAAAATGCACTATCTTTCATCAACTACTACAGGAATATGAAAAGACCTATTAATCTAGAATTTTGATATAGGTAAATTGATACCTTTAACTAGCCTTTTGTAGTTACGAAAACGCGATAGCTTGATTTTGGCTCGATCATATTTAATTTTGAAAACACCTCTAAAAAAACAGGTTTTTACATATAACACGGAAAGTACACTATCATTATGCTTATAATTACTTAAATACATTCGTAACATCAATATTAGTCTTACTGTAGAATATCATTAACATAAATTAACATAACTACAACCAATAACTTTTAATTAAGAAAATAAGATTTTAGAAATATCACAGCTCTCTGGATCGTTGCGGGCGCATCGCAATTTCAGACCTTATACCTACTCGTTAACGATTAATACAGAATGAGTACGGGCGCTAAATCAGTCTGGCGAAAGCCCGCTTTGAGGTCGGACCTATGCATGTCTACTCACCGTTCCAACCAAATTTTAACTCGTAATTATTATTTATAGTTATTAAGTATATAGGATTAGATTAAAATATTCGTAAGTTCACACTAATAATATAATAAAAAGTACTTATAATAATAATAGGTTAGGTTTTAAAATATTTGTAAGTTGTTATTAATAATGGGTAACACTAAAAAGCGTGTTTCAAAAAGAAAATTAAAACAGAAATTCAATGATAGTGTCGCAAGAATGGCGGCGGCAAAAATAGCAAGGTAAATAAATCATTGTTATTATAATAGTTATTTTAGTAACATTGTATCGTAACAAATTTCTGTAGTTATGTTATTCACAACAGCGAAACCTAGGTAAGGTTCGGTATATAATTCAACTAAGTACCTAGTTGCTGTTGGTACTTTTGGTATTTCAAGCGTTTGTTATGAACGATTTTAGTCTTTGTGCTGAGGTGTAATTAGTTTTATAACCGCTTTTGTCAAGTTTTGGCTACATAATTGAAACCACGTAAGTAGTACATGAAACACAAAGAACGTCCAGTCCAGACTCAGGACAGTTATTTGTGGATCACACAAAAAAATTGTCTTACGTAAGATTTGATCTCTCATGCACTCCACCGCGGGAACGTTTACAGACATGAGACAAACGTACACAAAGAACGTCCAGACTCAGGACAGTTATTTGTGGATCACACAAAAAAATTGTCTTACGTAAGATTTGATCTCTCATGCACTCCACCGCGGGAACGTTTACAGACATGAGACAAACGTACACAAAGAACGTCCAGACTCAGGACAGTTATTTGTGGATCACACAAAAAATTGTCTTACGTAAGATTTGATCTCTCATGCACTAAACCGCGGGAACGTTTACAGACATGAGACAAACGTACACAAAGAACGTCCAGACTCAGGACAGTTATTTGTGGATCACACAAAAAAATTGTCTTACGTAAGATTTGATCTCTCATGCACTCCACCGCGGGAACGTTTGCAGACATGAGACAAACGTACACAAAGAACGTCCAGACTCAGGACAGTTATTTGTGGATCACACAAAAAAATTGTCTTACGTAAGATTTGATCTCTCATGCACTCCACCGCGGGAACGTTTACAGACATGAGACAAACGTACACAAAGAACGTCCAGACTCAGGACAGTTATTTGTGGATCACACAAAAAATTGTCTTACGTAAGATTTGATCTCTCATGCACTAAACCGCGGGAACGCTTACAGACATGAGACAAACGTATACAAAGAACGTCCAGACTCAGGACAGTTATTTGTGGATCACACAAAAAAAATGTTTGCCGTAAGTCAGCATGAAGTTGATTTTCCACCAGAGGGGCGAGACGAGACGAGAATTGAAATCGCACCGACCCTTTTCCATTGTTAATGTATTTTGAACTCTATTTCACAAGCAATACGGTTCATTTTTACACAATCAAATATTAAGTAACAACAACAACAATAGGCTTATCGCGAAAAGCGTTCATTTTTATTTGTGCGATCCACAAATTATTGTCCTGAGTCTGGAGGTTCTTTGTTTTAGCTAAGTAAATGTTTGTAAAAGTCCCCGCAACGTAGGACTACATAGTGGGGCTGTTGTATTTTTTTTTAAAGTTATATTATCTTGCGTGAGATTCAAACCCGCGACCTCGTGCACTGCGACCGCTACCGCGCCCCTGAGGCAGTCAAATTATTTGTGTGATTCCCAAGTTATTGTCCTGAATCTGGATGTGCTTTGTGACTGCATAATATACCTTGTGCACGAGTACATTTTAAAAAAATATGGGGGCTACGTGTGTGGACATAATAGCCCGGTATATAGTAGGTTTTTCTGTAACAGAATTTTCTGTTACCTACCGTGGGCTGATGTTGAGCCGGAATTGTCTGGAGTAGTTTATACCTCCAAATAAAAATTAGGTTTTTTCCCTTATAAACAAATATTCAAAGTACTTTTTATAAGATGTAATCATATAAGCCCTATAATATGAAAATAAACTAAACTAAATATACTACAATCTAAACTATGAAAACATTATAATTTTCTGTAATTTTCTAAGTTATAATTTTTTTTAATGTCTTTAGGAGAAATGTACAAAATGAACAGATTCCTCCACTAGAAACAATAATATGTGATTTATCTACTGTGTCATCAACGAGTATCCAGGAAGAGTAAGGGATTTTTATATCAATATAATATTAGATAAATGCTTATAATAAAGTGTGTGTATATTTTAAGGTGATGTAATTGCAGGAATCATTTAGCATTTGAATCCGGGTACAATATTAATAGTAGCAATAATAATAGTAGCCGAAAACAGGGACATGACGAAATATCTAAATCTGAGAACAGTTCACTAAGTAGTGACGTAATTATGCAGCTAAATAAAATAAAAAAAAAGGTTTCAAAAAAGTAAGTTTCTTTTGGTAAATATTTTGTAACTTTCGTTATTATTTGGGTAGAAAATAAAGAGTTAGTCACTCGTATTGGTATTGCTTTTATTTTGTTTCAGAAACACACAAAAAAGGAAATTGACGGAAGATGTGATTAATAAACATAAGGATAAAAAAAAACCAAAGCTTTCTGTCAACGAACAAATGGATTTGCCTTATGAAGTAACTTCACAAGAAGAAGAAGAAGTATGTGTCTGCTGAATCAACTTTTATTGCAAACTATTATATGAAAGCTTTTTATGATAAGTTGCTTTTATTTTTACAGATAGAGAAGATCAAAGGCGGAAACCACAGAATAGTAGATTTACAATATTTTACCCAAGAACTTATGCGAATATCTAGCCATGAATCATTATTCCAATGTTCATTTAACACCATGGAGTTACTTTCCGAAACAAAACACGGCTTAGTTTCTAAATTTTTATATGCATGCTCCTTGTGCAAAATACAGTTTACTATCAAAAACACGACTGAAGACTTGAATATAAAACTGATTGAAGGAACAATGACGGCAGGCTGTGGCAACGCTCTATTGGGCCAATTAACGGCCTGTTTAGATTTACCATCTATATCAGAATACACTTACGGTGTTTGCCAAAATAAAATATGTCAAGCCTGGGAGACAACAGCTTGGGACGAGATGAAAAAGGCAGGTGATAGAGAAAGAGAGGCTGCTATAAAGGAAGGCAAAGTTAACAAAGACGGCATTGCTTTAATTGACGTCATTGCCGATGGTTGCTGGTCAAAGCGCTCATATAAAACTAATTATGCTGCACTCTCTGGAGCTGCTGCCATAATAGGTAGACGTTTTGGCCAAGTTTTGTTTATGAGTGTAAAAAACAAATATTGTTGCATTTGTGCCAGGTCAGAGAAGAAAAACATGACGCCTAAATCACATGAATGTTTTAAAAATTACAGTGGTACTTCTACCGCAATGGAATCCGCCATATTAGTAGAGGGTTTTAAACAATCAATTCAAATGCATAATGTGATATACGAACGATTTATAGCAGATGGAGACAGTAGCACTTATGCCAAAATTTTAGAATCTCGACCTTATGTTAACACAACAGTAGAAAAAATCAATTGCCGTAATCACATTTTAAGAAATTTCTGCAATAAAATGCAACAAACAAAAATAGACACAAAATACAATGTAAATGACAGAAAAAAAATTACAACAGAAAAAATACTAGGTGCAAGGAAATACATTACTGATGCTATAAAATACCACAGTGAAAATAGACAACTAGATAGTGTTAAACAGTTACACGCGGACATAAATAACTCCATAATTCATGCCTATGGAAAACATGACGAGTGTAACAAAAATATTTGCTCAAAACATAACCTCTCACAGGAATGCTTTGGCTTTTTTAATAGTTTCATATTTCAAAAGATAAAATTTCTAACCAGCAATGTTGCTTCACACGCCAGAAGCCTCATAGAAAACGTGGACAGTAACGTTGTTGAGCGTTTTAATGGAGTAATTGCAAAATTTGTGGGCGGAAAAAGGGTAAATTACTCCTTAAAACGTTCATATCAAGCACGATGTTCAGGAGCTGTTATTTCGTTTAACACAGGCAAAATTCACACAGCTATCTCAAAAAATATTTATAAAAAATCTCCTTTAAAAAGACTTAAGGCTTATGAAGAAAAAAAATATCAAAGAAGGAGATTACAGAATACAATCAAAAGACGAAAAAACCGTGCTTTGTTACCTAAAAAAATAGACTTTAACTACGGCGAAATTGTCGAAACCCCAGATATGGACCCAGAAACGTACGAAAGGTGCAAAACTACGTTTTTGAACAATCTTAAGAAGACTGATGACGAACGAGCTCAGATTCAATCACGCACGATACTGCAGAGTGAGAGTGGGGAATGGTTAGAACTACGCAGGAGTCTTTTAACGGCTTCTAATTTTGGCAAAATAGTAAAAAGGAGAAGAACAAACAGTTGTGCCAGTACTGTACGCAATATGTTGTACAGACCAGACATTGGTCATGTGTCATCCATAAACCATGGCAGGACTCACGAAAAAGTAGCGCTTGAACAACTGTCACAATTATTAAAAGTGACGATAGACCCATGCGGTTTATACGTAGATAAAACGCATCCATTTTTAGGAGCAACGCCAGATGGCATTATCTATACTAATATATAAATGCGAAAGTAACTCTGTCTGTCTGTCTGTCTGTCTGTCTGTCTGTCTGTCTGTCTGTCTATCTGTCTGTCTGTCTGTCTGTCTGTCTGTTACTCTTTCACGCCTAAACGGCTGAACGGATTTCGATGAAATTTGGTACAGACAATCTTTAGACCCTGAGAAAGAACATAGGCTACTTTTTATTAGCAATCATATTATATTTTGATTTCATAGAATTTTGGCGGGAAAGCTGTGTCACGTGACCTGTGACGTCATAGGTCACGTGACCTGTGACGTCATAGGTCACGTGACCCGTGACGTCATAGGTCACGTGACCCGTGACGTCATAGAATTTTGACAGATGAGTCGTGACGTCACAGAATTTTGGCGGGAAAATATTTTTTGACAGTTGAGTCGTGACGTCATTGAATTTTTGACAGATGAGTCGTGACGTCACAGAATTTTTGACAGATGATTTGTGACGTCATATTATTTTGGCGGGAAAATATTTTATACCTCTGTCACTTTTGACAGCTGTCAATTTTGACAGATAGGCGTGACGTCATAGAATTTTTGACAGATGAGTCGTGACGTCACAGAATTTTGGCAGGAAAATATATTTTGACAGCTAAGTCGTGACGTCATTAAATTTTGGCGGGAAAAATAGTATTTAAACAGCTGAATCCTGACGTTATCACAATTTGGCGGGAAAATAAATAGGTTTGTACAGGACCCTCGGTGCGCGAGTCAGACTCGCACTTGACCGGTTTTTTAGCTGTGGGTCTGATATATCTAGAGAGCTTAAATTCGTAATTGTCAACTTATTTCATCATAACAGCCCATTAATGTCCCACTACAGGGACGGGCCTCCTTCCTTGACGAAGGGATACTTGGCCTACTAATACCACGCTTGCAGACGGATTGGTATAGGGTTTAATTTCAATTTTTTTTTTCGCCCAACGAAGTGGGCACGGGTCAGCTAGTAGAAAATAATACACTAGTTGAAATAAAATGTCCACTAATTCCTTACAAGATCGGCATAGAAAAAGCAATTAGTCAAGGGAAAATGCATTTCTGGCGCTTAAATAAAACTAGTGGTGAGATCGTGGTAAATCAAAATTCAGATTGGTATATGCAAGTTCAAGGTCAGATGCATATTTGCGATATATCAAAATGCTTATTGGCAGTATGGTACGGGGATGGCAGAATTAAGTTAGAAACTGTTAAAAAGGACGACCAATTTTGGAGAGAGAAAATGAAGCCAAAATTAATTTCTTTTTATTTTGACTGTTTACTACCAGAACTAGTAGACCCGCGGTTCACTCGAAACCAACAAATTCGGGATCCTCACTACGTAAGAAACATCAAAAATAAAGAAAACGTGAATCAAGATCAAGGACCTAAAACAAGCGAGAATCAGATAGACACTAATGAAGAAATGAATACCCAATATTTAATAAAATTTTCTCAATTTTAATTGTGATTTTATTTTTCTGTTTAAAGAACAATTTAACGAATGCAAAAATCCAAACTCACAATAATTTCAACTCACAATTACACAAACAGAAAATAATTTGAGGATCGCTCAAAGAATTGTCTTGCGTGGGATTCGAACCCCCGACCTTGTGACCCCGCCACGCCAAACCGATTGTAAATTACTTTTTTCATTTTGATTAACATAGTCTACTAGTGATCTACCCCGGCATCGTACATGTATGGATGAATGCTTATACTCAACTGTATTAGGCATAAACCGTTCTCTTGAATCAATATTTAAAAACGCTTAAAAACAATTGAGTAGTTTTTAGAATTTAAGCATATAAATATAGGGACGGACAGACAGCAATTAGCGACTTTGTTTTATACTATGTGGGGACTAACACAGTAAATGTTTACGAATAAAGTACTAATGTCCAGGAAAAAGGAAAGGAAAATATAGTTAGTTTATGTGGGTAAGTTTCACATACCTATTATATTAATCTATGAAGGATTTCAAAATTTCGTAGTCGTATGATCTTCCACGCACACGATAATAGATCAAATTAATATGGTCTTTATTTAACTTACTAGCTGAAACGCTTAAATTTTTTTTTAACATATTTCATTACTGCTCCACTCCTATAAGTCATAGCGTGATACTATATAGCCTATCTATGTCTATATCGTATATCTTTATCTATACTCCCCTAATGTACTATTCAACACAGAAAGAATTTTTTAAATCGGTTCATTAGATCCAGAGATTACCCCCTACAACGTCACAAACTAGACTGTTTCAACCTTTTAATACTAACACTAGAATTAAGTACCTATGTTCATGTCTCTAATTAATAAGTCTTTGAACTGTGTAGCTCTATTTATTCGTTAGTTAATTATAATTCATCTACTCATAGCTTTAAGTTATTGGTAATGATTCGTCTAGATTTTATATAATTTCCTTGTTTATTACATTTGTTTTGCTAGTTACATACATTATTGAGTTACAATCTAGATCATATCTCTGTATCTTTTGTTGTGTATTGTTTTAATTGTAATTTGTCGTGTGTAATATACAAATAAATAAATAAATAAATAAACAAACACACAAACTTTACCTCTATAATATTAGTATAGATAATAAATTAATTTAATCTAACATAAATATCCATAAAAAGTTAGTTTCCATAAGTAGTTAAGTTTACTTGGTACACCAAATTATTCCTAATTTAAATAAAATAAAATGTACCTAAGTCGCAACGCAACTCTGTACAGATCTTGTTCTTTCATTCGTAAGTAGATAGCCGGGCGTTTGGCGCGAATTTGTAATTGTACGACAGAGACACAGAGCAATAACCTGTCGCTTGAGTGCCGGCGGGACGGGCGCACGCGGCGTCGGCGCGTGAGCGAGACGTGTATAACACCCCTCTCATTCGAATTCAAATCGAAAATTTTCAAAGAGCCCCCTCTCTCGCGTCTCGCCAACTTAACTCGCCAAAAAATAGGATGGAGATCTATTTAAATCAACTTAATCAACAACTTACAACAGTATGGGGACATCGATAATGTGATCGGCTTTTAAAGATAGACAGCAAATCAATGAGTAAGAAAAGTACATCCGATTACCGAAAGTAGCTGAATAATTTTAGCATAAGTTTTGAAAATTATCACATTAAAATGTATCTTATGGCGTTCGGCATAAGGTTGAAATTGTAAAAGATTGAATCCCTACTTACTTCTATTTGACATTGTATGTTTCATCATGTCTTACTTCAAAATCATCAATAAATTATAATCTCACTTTCTCGCTTCCTCATTGTTGTCTGTCTTTCTTTAAAAACCAATCATATTATCAATGTCCTCATACTGTACTTAACTCGCTACTGTACTTGTCGATGTGTAAATCGGGCTTGAGAGCTCTTTCTTACTCCGTCCGTCACCACACGGATAGGATGATACAGATATAATATGCAATTCTGTTTACTTTAATCACACAGTTATGAAACATAAAAAATATTTTAGATAACAGCCCCTGTTATTGTTTAGGGGCTAAGTCCAAGGACGTTGAATTGTTATAACAAAAAAAATACCGTAACAAATAAATATTTTGTTTAATTATTTATTGATCATAAAATGTCCTGAGCCAATAAACATTGATTAAAAAAAAGCAATTCAAGACTTAATTGTACTATTGACTATTTTTATGGCGAAAGTTAAAAATAATCCCATTTAAATTAGCTTCATAAAAAAAGAAATATACAGTGTGTAAAAAAAACCCTGTCCGATCCGTAACGGGGGCTTTGTATACCTGACAAACATTCTAAAAATAATTTTTAAAATAAAAAATACTTAAAAAAAGAAAAAAATTATTCGTTTTCATCTACGAAATTTACCCTGAAATTGGGGAATTTTCTTAAGCCCTGAACACTTAGTTCAAAGGCGGTTTCTTTGACTTCGAATAAAACGTAATAAGTAATGCACCGACAAATTTAATCCGTGCCGACAAAGGACACCGCTTTCACTGTGCTACACCAATGCACCGCCCTAGTGACGTAGCTATGATGAAAATGTTGAACAAGAAAAAAATATCGATTTTTTTAAATTACCTTCTTACTTTACTTACACTCCGTGTGGTGACGGAGTAAGAATACAGTGCGTCACCACCCCATCTCATCCCATGGGTGTCGTAAAAACCGACTAAGGGACTATCCGTGAATATTATCTTTACGTAATTAAAACAAGGAAAACTTGAAACAAAACTCTGTACCAATCCGTATGTCCAGCGTGGTATTAGTAGGGCAAGTATCACTCCGTCACGGGAGGAGGCCCGTCCCGTAGGGACTGTCGAGTAGGACATTAATGGGCTGTTATGATGATGATGACTTTACCTAACCTTTTTTCTTTTTAAACTTTCTTAAATTTAGGAAAGGCTACATATCGGTTACGATATTTAGAATTGTGTACGATGCTCTTAAATATTTTACTTAAAACTGCGAAACTGTTCTTCAGTTACTGTAAAAACAAACTAATAAAATTGTAAAAATAAACTAGCTAATTAATATTTTAAAAACTATGTAACTGATTTTGTTATTGTATCATCATAACAGCCCACTAATGTCCCACTACGGGGTATGTCCCACAGGGACGGGCCGCCTCCCGTTACGGAAGGATCCTTGGCCTACTAATACCAAGCTGGCCAGACGGATTGGTAAAGTGTTTATTTTCAAGTTATCCTTCTTTTTACTTCGTAAAGATAATATTTACGGTTAGTCCCATGGGATGAGAGGGGGTGGTGACATTTTGTATTCTTACTCCGTCCCCACAAGGATATGTTATTGTATGATTGTATTTAAACATTTATTGATTATCATGCACTTCTATCGATATTAATGAAAATAGTACTTTAACAAAGTTTCGTCCACATCCCTATTTCTTTAAAAACCTAGTTCATAGGTGCCTAATATTAACTAGATATTTTTATTTATTTGTCGCAGTCTCGCGAAATAACTCTAACAGTTTAGACGTTCCGGGAGTGTAATTGTGACCTTGTGTACTTATTACGAGAATTACGTTACTACTATGTCCGTGCCGTATTCAAACGCTGAATATTTCAATGTGTTAATGTGTTTAGGTAGAAGTGAGTGCAATTATGCAGCTGCACGTAGGGAATATGAGGAACGGTTTTCCTCACAGGGAAGCCGGCAGACCCCGCCGCAGTGACAACATCGAGGAGGCTGTGTTGGAAATGTTCGATGCAGAGCCTACACTAAGCACACGTAGTGTAGCAAGACAGTTGGGAAGTAGTCACGTGAGGGCGTGGAAAATTTTAAAGGAGGAAGGACTGCATCCCTGTCATTACCGCCGCGTGCAAGCTCTTCTCCCGTCCGACTACGAACCGTACTCAGTGAAGAGCTAGATGAGTTACCGCTCCCTGTGGTTCCAGCACGATGGCGCTCCACCTCACTTTTTACGCGCAGTGCGAGACTACCTCAACGTGCAGTAACCTAACAAGTGGATTGGACGTGGAGGTCCTATTGCGTGGCCGCCGAGATCGCCAGATCTAACTCCGTTAGACTTTTACTTGTGGGGCCACGTAAAACAAATAGTCTACACAAAAATTTGTGAAACGGAACAAGAAATGCGACATAGGATAGTGAGTGCTTTCGATACCATAAAGTCAAACCCTGAAGTGCTACTTAATGTTCGCAAAAACCTAAAAAAAAGGTGCCTTATGTGTGTGCAAAGGGAAGGTGGCTATGTGGAGCATGATCGTCAGACCCTACAACAGCAAGTTGATATTTTTATCAACTAAAGGTATGTACCTAGCAGTGGCGAAGGGTGGATTTTTATAAAAGGGAAGCCGAAGATTCCGTGGTCTTTTGTTCTACTTTATATTACTATTATTCTGTAGTTCATAGGTATTCGTGAGAAAATGTTTCGATTTTACCTAGTTGTCCCGAACTCATAAACTTAAAATACGAAAATGTTTCTCTGTTTGGAAGACTTCTTTGATCAATTAGATTAATTGTTTATATTGCTATATCCTAAATGATTCTACATACCTACTTACTTACTTTTAGAATCTGAGAATACTGTCTGTAAGCCACTTACTTATACGTATCGAAATGAGATAATTGTATTAAAATGTTTCGTAAATCCACAGCGCCGGCGTTTCTTATATTTATAATTCAATTTCGAGAATGATGTTTTATCGCACATCACATAATAGGATAGTCAATATAATATAACACTATTAACCTGTCCCTTATAACAACAAACTATTAAATTTGCTGAAAACAATACAAACAAGTACTTACAAAAATATTCCATAGGATCCCAACGCACTACGACAAAAATAAAGTCAACCAATGCACAACACATAATACACAATCATAAATAATTAAACATACAAATTTTACTACTTTAAACAAGAAAGCGAATTTTATAACCTATTTGCAGAAAATAAATACAAATATCTGTTTTTTCTTCAAATGGTCCTATCGTTTACCGATGATTCTGCCAAAGTCAAGACGCAAGCCGTATAAAAATATAAAAACAAATAAATATAATTAAAAACTAAAAATTCAGAAGAAAGGCTGATTTCTATCAGATTTAAATAATTGATAAAAACAAAGGAATGTCAATGGCAAATTAAGTACTTAACGTGAAATGAAATGAAACTTCGTTACAATTGGTCGGTCCACTGGTTGCAATAGTGCTTTCTCGCTCTCGCAATGTTGTAGTTGTATCTTTTATCCTTGTCATAAGCCGATGGCCACCGGCTTATATGGTACCTTAGATCGACGAATACAAAGTGTCACGTGACCGTACGATTTCCGTACAGTCTGTTGTACTGGATTCCTAATTTCGCGACCGGCTTACTGCGCTCCGCGCATGCGCGCTTTAAGTACTCTCTGACTGAACCATAACAAGTTGTTAGTTGACAACCTTTAATTACAAGATGGCGTTATGAGTACGTAAATAATTATATTGAAAATTATTATTACTGTAATTATTATTGCGATTTACGTAAGAGAATACTTTTTTGTTTTATATTATTTTGTATTGAGTGGATGTTGCGTCATTGATTTATAATTGATTAATAGACAATGCTAAGCGGTTTTTGCAAAGGTAAGCCGGTAGGAATCGAGTTATATGGACACTTCGCCACTAGTACCTAGGCATAAGATTTGATAAGTAATTTTATTTAAAATATCTGCTCGTAAACGTCTTAACAATTACCAATTTATTGTGCATGTCGTTATCATTATCAATTTGTTATCTTTAAAGAATAAGTTTAAAATAAATGAAATGCAATTCAACAATCCTTTTAGGTATAAACACCTGATTTACTCGGAAGTACAAGCCGAATCGTACCAAGTAGGTAGGTTAAACGGCGGCAGCACAGGCGGCGGCGCCGGCGCGCGAGCGGGCGGCTTTTATCAAAGGGATTAGGCAAAAGTGTTTCGCGCGTCGGCATTCTTTGTGAATATCTACCTAGGTATTGATGTAGTACTCGCCGGTGTGCCTAGTGGCAACTTTTACGATTTCCCTTATAACTCACAAAATAATGTGGAAATTTTCTTTGACTTATTTTCAAAAAAAGACACCGCCAACCTAACTACCTTTCGATACTGTATCACCCCTTCATGGATCGGACAGGGTTTTTTTTACACACTGTATAAGTAACAACGAACACATAAAATAAAATAATTGTACAAAATAAAATAATAATTAGGTACCTATTACTTAACATGATTATGAAAACCAAAATTACACTGTCCCATCAATGGGCTATAAAATTATTTATCCGTGGCTTACATCTGCTAATTATTTTAAGAAATTATTATAAGTACTTAATAAAAAAATGTATCATTTAATTAATTATCAATAAGTATGTACTTAATGACTTTTGCCAGGATCATGACAAGTGGCGTTCTGTCGCCTCTGCCTGCCCTGGACGGGATAAGGCGTGAGTTTATGTATGTAAAAATAAAATTCCTATCTCTGGAGCCCTAACCATCACTGCACCGTACTTAGCTTCGTCCTTCCTGATGTGGGAGGGTCTACCTTTTTATATTTAGAAAGGTTTTTATTTTCTAAGTAGGTACTTATTTAAAAATTGTGATCTAATGTATACTGATACTTGGCCTACTAATAAATACCACGCTGCCCAAACGGATTGGTATAGGGTTCAATTTCAAGTTTTCCTTCTTTTTATATTTCGTAAAGATTATATTCACGGATAGTCCCTTAGCCGGTTTTTACGACACCCGTGGGCTGGGATGGGGATATCAATAATTGGCTATTGTTAATTTTATTTTCGATACAGTTTTTTTATGGTGTAGGTGTATACGAGTATAATGTATATGTTACAGCCAAAGTAATAAATATAAATATTATACATAATAACTAGCCATTATGTATAAGAGCTACTCAATTTAGATAAAGTGATAAATGTCGAAGAATGAATCACATTAACTAGCCATTATATATGGCAAAAATACAATACTAAGGCAAAAGTCAGAAACAGTTGGTTAGGTTAGGTTAGTCTTAGTACGGTGACCAAAGGACGCACGAGCCGAGCGAGCGAAGCGAGCGTGCCGCGGTAGCGGCCGGCGAGTGCTAGAATATTGTAATATACTATATTATTCTAGTTTTACATTAAAAAAAATGTTTCTTGCACTCGCCGGCCGCTACCGCGGCACGCTCGCTTCGCTTGCTCGGCTCGTGCGTCCTTTGGTCACCGTACTAACCTAACCTAACCAACTGTTTCTGACTTTTGCCTTAATATTGTATTTTTGCCAGTACTATAACATATATAATGACTAGTTAATGTGATTAATTCTGCGACATTTATCACTTTATCTAAATTGAGTAGCCATTATACATAATGGCTAGTTATTATGTACAATATTCATATTTATTACTTTGGCTGTAACATAAATATATACTTACTTAATACGTAATTTTGTTTACTTCTATGACATATTTATAACATATTTTATAGATAAAAATCAAATTATTAAATTTATATTATCAAGTCCAAGGACGTTGTTGAAAGTATATGGTTTAAAATAAAAAAAATATATTTTAAATTTTGAATTAGGTAAATAAAACTCTCATATTTCTCTTATATTAACTACATAAACACAACCTAAAAATTACTAATACACACAACTAATCCACTTAAATACCAAAGTAATAAAAAGTGACTTACAAACAAAATTCTGTAGTAAAAAGCACACTAGTCCACCAACGTTATAATCACTACTAAACACGATTGAACTAAACTTGTAGTAATAACAAGACATACTTATAAATAAACATTCATACACACGTATTTAATACGTGATAGTATGTTGCGAGTCGGCATAACGGAGTAGGTTTGATGCCTGACTCATACAAAATGTGTAGTCGTAAATGTTTTGTTTATCTACGTGAGGTATTGTGATTGGGTGGGGTGTGACGTAGGTACTGTTTTTTAACCGATTTTGACGACCAAAAAATTCTCAATAAGACTGCATTTTTTTTCCTCCTCCCGTGACGGAGGGATACTTGGTCTACTAATACCACGCTGGCCAGACGGATTGGTATAGGGTTTAATTTCAAGTTTCCTGCTTTTTATTTCGTAAAGATAATATTCACGGATAGTCCTTTAGTCGGTTTTTACGACACCCATGGGATGAGATGGTGACATATTGTATTCTTACTCCGTCACCACACGTACATTTGAAATATTAGTAGGATTATAATGCAACTGTGGTATTTACTATTCAAGTAGGCTAAGCAATAAGTTAACAAATAACTCCTCACTGATCTGATAACGACTTTACCATAAATATACAACACCTGTTCATAGATACACTATCAATACTATATAATATGAGTAACACATTGATAAGCTTATCTACATCAGCTGTTAAGTCATTTGCGGAAATTGTGTTATCACTTAATATGAATCCTGACACAACAGCCTTGGTCTAGCAATCTGCCTAAAACTAGGTCGTGGATTCGATTCCCTAGCAAGATAATTATTTTGTGATATTTTAACTATCTCCATGTGGTGACGGAGTAAGAATACAATATGTCACCACCCCATCTCAATCCATGGGTGTCATAAAAACCGACTAAGGGACTATCCGTCAATATTATCTTTACGCAATAAAAAGAAGGAAAACTTGAAATTAAACCCTATATCAGTTTCGTCTGGCTGGCCAGCGTGGTATTAGTAGGCCAAGTTTCCCTCCGTCATGGGAGGAGGCCCGTCCTTGCAGTGGGACCATTAATGGGCTGTTATATTTTTTTATTATATAACCAACGACCTTCCTCTTGAATCACCCACCCCTGGATACCGAATAACTGATCAAGTAAAAATCAACTAATCAAGTGTCAAAACTGTCATTTTATTTCATGAAAGTAATAGTTTTGACATTTGATTAGTTGATTTTTACTTAATCAGTCATTCGAAAACCGGGGGTAAAATCTATCAAATAAAAAAAACGTTTGAAAATTCGTTACGTACCTACGTTTAGAGACTTAAGCATATACAGGGACGCACAAACAGCGACAGAGACTTTGTTTTATAATAAGTAGTAATAATAAAGAAATAATGAACTTATTCGAAAGAGTCTCTATCAACATCTAAGGAGACTCACTCGCGCTTGGCAGTTGGATCGTCATAGGTCTGATGCAGAAGGCAGTACTGCTCGACACGGCACGTATTGTGAGGATGTTCCTATCTCTGGAGCCCTAACCACCATAGCACTGTCCTTGTAACCCGATGCAGGTGGATCTTCCTTCTATTTATTATTAGGTGAATGTGTAAGAAAAAAAATATTTTTATTTGATGACAACCCGAATGCCGAAAACAGGAAAGAACGTTTAAAAAATACATAAAAACGTTGTAAGTATTACAATTATCAAATATTACTAATACTTAGGTAATTATTATGACACTTGTTATTATATGAAATCGTGTAAAAACTAATAAGTTTTTAGTATAACTATTCGTAATTACTAAAGTGTAATTAAATATTAAGTATGACGAGTTTACAAAGATATGATAAATAACGTGAAGTGCGTGACGTTGTAGGGGGTAATCTCTGGACCTACTGAACCGATTTTAAACATTCTTTCTGTGTTGAATAGTCCATTTAGCAGGGAGTGTCATAGGCTATATGGTATCGCCCTATGTCTAATAGGAGTGGAGCAATAATAAAATATGTTTAAAAAAGTGACGCGTTTTTTTCGCCGCCCACCGAAGGGGGCACGGGTCAGTTAGTGATTAATATGTATGTACACGCAGATGATATAAAGACAATCATATTAATAATTACTTATACATCATAACTATAATTTAATTACTAACACATAAAATAATTTTATGTACAGAATATTAATGTTTAATTGTTGATGACGTACCTACCAACCATACTTCGGAGATGTGGTTAACTAGAATGGAACCATCGCGTTCCCAAGATTTCTTTTGACACTTAGGTTTTAAACGACCTCTGTGGCGTTGTGGTTATATAACATGACTCTTACGCAGAGGTCTCGGGTTCGATGCCCGCTCAATGCAAATCTTTGTGTGGTTGAACATGATTGTTTGCATTGGTCTGTGTTTGCAGTTGCATGTGTCTGGTTTTCTATGTATAATATGTATGTATTTACAAAACAAAAAAAAAGTATTTAAGTATGTTTAACCGTTGTCTAGTACCGATAGTACAAGCTTTGCTTAGTTTTGGACTAGATGGCGTTGTGTGAATGTGTGAGGATTATTATTTATTTATTTATTGAGTAGAAAATCGTGAGCATTTCGACCTTTGTATATGAACCTATGCACATACGGTAAGCTAATACCTATCACAACATCACGTGCACCACAGAGTAAATATTGTCTGATCATTACACTGGTCATCATCAGTGTTTGTTTAGTTAAGCACATATTATTTACGAATTATTCACTTTAAGCGCCGATTACACTAGACTAAGTACATGTAGGTACTTAGTTAACTAATTGTAGGACACTACATGTAGTCTTTCCATTTCCAAAACAATTACATGAAAATGGAAAGAATACATGTAGTCTCCTACAAGATGTAGTCTTCTACAAGATGTAGTCTCCTAAAAGATGTAGTTGACTACATGTAGTCTAGTGTAATCGGCGCTTTAGTCGTCGTGTTTGTAGAGGATGTGTCAAGTTAGCGAGTTAAGTTGTAACTTGTTTATAGTTAATACCTATTATTAAAGTCTCTTTGGTTTAGTGGTTATTGTGCATAATTGTGTAGAGGTCTCGGGTTCGATCTGTCCATAGCAATTTTTATTTTTTGCACGTAAACGTAATTATGTTTGCATTGAAATTTTAACAGAACATTACGAAATCTAAGAATGATTTGGTAAATACTTAATTGAGACGTCATAGAATTTTTAAGTCGTGAAATTTGAATTTTTAAATGATATACTTCGTAAAGATAATAATCACAGGTAGTCCCTTAGTCGGTTTTTACGACACCCATAGAATGAGACGGGATCGTGACATATTGTATTCTTACTCCGTCACCACACGGATATTAGTGTGACTCTAGTAGTAAAGAACTCTTAGATGGGTTTTCCAAACTTATTTGTGCCTCGACAGAGCGGAAGAGTCTGTCGATTGAGCTAACCCTAGCCACGATTTCAATGTTTTCGTCACTGTCAGATGTCTCGTTTTATGACGCTCCCAAAAGGGAAAATAGAAAAAAAATAAGGGGTTGTTTAATCAAAGTGAAACACTTTCGTACAGAAATAAAAATGCGAATGCATCTTATTCCCCAACGCACAAGTAAGTACATAGTTAACGACACTTAATAACAATATACATGTTATAGTCAAAACTCATAACCGGTCAAAACCACTTTTGACCGAAAAAATCAGTCAATAGTGGTTTTGACCGACGTGCTTAGTCAAAACCCTTATTGACTGTTTTTTGCAGTCAAAAGTGGTTTTGACCATCGATGTTAGTCAAAACTCATTGAAAATTGATCTTTAATACATATTAAGGTAACCGTCCGAAACAGTTGGTTAGGTTAGGTTAGTATGGTGACCAAAGGACGAGCCGAGCGAGCGAAGCGAGCGTGCCGTGGTAGCGGCCGGCGAGTGCTAGAATATAATAATACTATATTCTAGTTTTACAATAAAAAAAATGTTTCTAGCGTCCTTTGGTCACCATACTAATCTAACCTAACCAACTGTTTCGGACTTTTACCTTAATATGTATTAAAGATCAATTTTCAATGAGTTTTGACTAACATCGATGGTCAAAACCACTTTTGACTGCAAAAAACAGTCAATAAGGGTTTTGACTAAGCACGTCGGTCAAAACCACTATTGACTGTTTTATGCAGTTAAAAAGGGTTTTGACCGGCAATGAGTTTTGACTGTAACATACACACATTAAACAATAATTAAATAAATGCAATTAAAATCGTTTGAGCATGTTATTAACACTTTATTACATCTAATAACCTAACTATAGGTGATACCTACTCATAGCATCCACCATTTTGTACTGAAACACTTTCACAAAGACATGTGAAACCTGGATAATGTTTTATAAAGTAAGTTATCATTTTCACCAACACGGAACGTCATTTAGAAGCACAGGGTGGGGAGAGCCCTCACACGGTGAACCGACGACCTGGTTAGGACGGCGGGAATCCGATGGAAGAGGAAGGCGCAGGACCGCACAAGGTGGCAATACTTGGAGGAGGCTTATGTCCACCAGTGGACGTTGATTGGCTGATATGATGATGATGATGATGATGAACGTCATTTAAGGGATAAAGTAGCATAAATATAGTCCAGCATTTCGTAGTTGAGTAATAAACATACATTCATAATTATGACGACCTCCGTGGCGCAGTCGGTATATTACATGACTGCTACGCAGAGGTCTCGGGTTCGATTCCCTCTCAATGCAAATCTTTGAGTGCATGAACATGATTGTTTGCATTGGTCTGAGTGTTTTCTATGTATAATATGTATGTATTTACAAAAAAAAAAGTATTTATTTAAGTATGTTTATCCGTTGTCTAGTACCCATAGTACAAGCTTTGCTTAGTTTGGGACTAGGTGGTGTTGTGTGAGGATTATGAGGATACTTACAAACTTTTCCATTTATAATTCTACTGTTCTCGTCTACAGACTTTACTAGGTGTCCTGGTGCTGTGCATGTCAGTGTTGGCGAGCATCGAGATCCGGCGCAGTGGGTGGTTAGACCGCGTAGTGCAGTACCACAAGGAGCGGTTCCTTAATGATATCAAGAAGTATGAGCCTGTACAGATTAATGGTGAGGATGATGGAGAAGCAGGGGTTTTAAACTTTATTAGAATAAAAATATCTTAAGTACTAGAAGTAAACTCCTCCTCTTCCTATCATAACAGCCCATTAATGTCCCACTGCAGGGACGGGCCTCCTCCCGTGACGGAGGGATACTTGGCCTTCTAATACCACGCTGGCCAGACGGATTGATATAGGGTTTAATTTCTAGTTTTCCTTCTTTTTATTTCGTGAAGATAATATTCACGGATATTCCCTTATTCGGTTTTTACGAAACCCATGGGATGAGATGGTGTGGTAACATATTGTATTCTTACTCCGTCACCACACGAAGATAACACCTCTTCCTATACTTAGGTAAAGTTTTCTTGTTATTTTTCTGCTGGATTCTAATATTGATATCGTATAAAAGTAGCTTATATAATTAAATAGCTTCTTTAAAAAACTTTGAAGATTGACGTAGCTACTTCTTTACTCTCTCTATCTCGGCCGAATATTTATTATAAACCGAATGCCGTGCCTATGGCTGCGCGGTACGTAAACATGCGATAGGGCTGCCCACCTTCAGCTTTTTAATTACATTTACCTACTTTCCCGCTCGTTACTGCGGCACAGTCGCGACTGTTCACTCCGCAAAGCCACCGCTATCGTGAGCGTGTAAGTTTATCTCGCGTTTCGACCGTTTCTATGAAGTCGAAATACAGTATATATAATTTGTACTATCTTATAGCTACTGATCATGCATGACCACTTCTCTCTCTTGTGTCTAAGTTTCCTCTGTTTCAGAAAAGTCTGGAAAGGATACAATCATTTAAAAAAAATATAAACAAACTATGGGAAGTTTGTTTTTTTTAATATTAGTAGGATAGGATAGGATTTCATCTGATGTTTAGGATGTAAAACAAATTAAGTAAAGCTCATAACTTGCAGCCTCAATAATCCCAGTACCAGACGGCTATCAGGACTCCAAGCTGTGGGACTTCGACTCGGTGACCAACCTCCTGGTCCTCATCAGGGACAGCCAGGGAGCCGCACAGGTACTGTGTTACATCTTTAATCTATTATACATCGAATGAGATGATCGTGATCGATTCAGAAACGCGGTATGCTAGATGATTTTCTTTATAAATATATTATTAAAACCTAGCATCCTCCTCTCTTCTAAACTGCCCTACCCAACAGGGTCTATATTGTATCTGTGACATTATAAGTAACACCTTTTTGTAACATATGGTGCAATAAAGATATTGAGTATTGAGGAGATCTGCAGGAGAACCAAAGTGATCGACATAGCGTTCAGAATTTCATTTCATTTCATTTATTCATTCATAACAATTTACATTGTGTTTGAAATAATACATTACAAAATAATAATAAGACATGCATTACTTTATATAAAACGGGAATAATTCAACATAATAAATAATTAAAACAAATAATTACAGTTCAATTGATTTGATATAAATTAACTTAATGAAAAATATCAGTATAAATAGTATTTAATGTCAACACATAAATGTATGTCTACCAAAATACGTTTACAACATAAGTAATATTCATAGTTTATTTAGTCTGAAGTCAGTTCTGATACTGAGTATAAACACTTTCCCAACAGGAAGGCCTTAAGTCTTGAATTGTCCGGATTAGGCGTAAGCGTAACACAAATGTCAAACGTAAAGAGATCGCTACCGCCTCGCCTATTTCCTCGGTCGTCTCAAAAATCCGTTTACGTTACGATTCCGATTAGTGTGCGTTGCAGTAAGGAGTTTCATACAAATAATACTGAATGACTCGAGTTGATACGGTGACGATGCCATTCCGTTTTGATATGTGTGCTACGGCCCCATACCGGTCAATCCCGAACGCTATGTAGATCACTTAAGTGGCGGTGGGCAAGGTACTTTGGTGTATTCGTTATATACAATGGCTGCTACGCAGAGGTCTCGGGTTCGATTCCCGCTCCATGGAAACCTTTGTGTGCATGAACATGATTGTTTGTATTGGTCTGGCTGTTTTCTACGTATAAAATAATTAAAGTAAGTATGTTTATTCGTTGTCTTGTACCCTAGTATACAAGCTCTGCTTAGTTTAGGACTAGATGGCGTTGTGAGAATGAGAACGTCAAGCCCGAATGGGCTTGGGTGTGTTCGTTATTGGATTGGCAACACTTGTCATAGATGGCATATCGTAGACGTCAGTCGGTGTCAACTGTCAGTTGTTTTGTCAGTGAGTAAGCAGTATTGGCGGCGCACTTGTTAACGAGACACCGAGCCATGCGGTCGTGTTGTCTAACAGTACCGACTTCACCACGTTCCAACGTTATACGTTTACACCCGAGCTAGGATAGGTTATTTTAAAGTTAAGTGTTATTAGACTACCGTAATAGAACGTGTAAAGTGCAAACCAAGTTATTTTTCGAATGTAGTAAAAGTGTTACGTGTAGTAAAAGTGTTACCTCGATTTGACCGATCTATCGTCTAAGTAATTCTCTGCATTTCGGCCCTCGCTGCGACATATAAATTATTCACCTGGCATACTATGTAAGACAAAATAAATATGTTTTCTTTCTTTTTTAATTCAGGTGCACCAACAGCTGCGTAGAATGATGAGACCGACCAGGAGACTAATGATGAACATGTACGACTCGTTCGTTCACTTCCCCAGCCTGTCTCAGGTAACACAACACTAGAGTACTATCATACATACATAACAACGACATCTAGATTGCACAACAGTAAACTTTCTAAGAATTTGATTTGAGTTGCAAATTTTTTTCATTATCTTTCGTTACTTAATAGATTTATACCTCAATAGATTCCCCATCCCCCACCCTATCTCATCCCATGGGTGTCAAAAAACCGACTAAGGGACTATTCGTAAATATTATCCTAAAAAAACAAAATGAAGGAAAACATGAAATTAAACCCTATACCAATCCGTCTGGCCAGCGTGGTATTAGTAGGCCAAGTATTCCTCCGTCACGGGAGGAGGCCCGTCCCTGCAGTGGGACATTAATGGCCTGTTATGATCTCAGTGAACATAAGTCATTCAAAATAGTGTCTTGGTCGGACAGCGCAGGACCGTGTTCTGTGGCGCGTGTTGAGTGCGACCTATGTCCAATAGTGGACTGCGATAAGCTAGTTGATTGATTAATTGTTTATATTTTGTTCCCAGTCCGTCCCAAACGAGTTCTACTACGACGTGGGGTCCGCAGAAGACTACTACCAGACCCCGGTGCCCATGGAGGACGGGGTCATCATCGTCACCAACCCGGTGGAAGCGCGACTGCCTAGCGGACAGATCAGCGTTAACTTACTCAAGTAAGTATTGTTAAAGTGTGGTGACGGAGTAAGAATACAATATGAAGAATACAATATGTCACCACCCCATCACATCTCATGGGTATCGTAAAAACCGACTAAAGGACTATCCCTGAATATTATCTTTACGTAATGAAAAGAAGGAAAACTTAAAAATAAACCCTATACCAATCCGTCTGCCCAGCGTGGTATTAGTAGGCCAAGTATCCCTCCGCCATGGGAGGAGACCCGTCCCTGCAGTGGGACATTAATGGGCTGTTACGATATAGAGTCAAGACAGTAATTCATAGATCACTCGAAGAATTGTTCTGCGTAGGAAACGTACAGCGACCTCTTGCTCAGTAGCCGCATCTACGATCACTTTGCCCAATTAGGTATGTTCATTAAGTTGTTGATATACTTGGCACTCAGTAGTCTCTCTGCCTACGCTTATGGGGATAAGGCGTGAGTTTATGTATGTATTAGCTGACCCCCGCGGCTTCACCCGCTTTGTATAGGTAGCTTAAATGTTGTTCTACACCCTAAGCTATCTATATTCTAAATTTCATCAAAATCCGTTCAGTAATTTTTGCGTGAAAGAGTAACAAACATCCATCCATCCTTACTAACTTTCGCATTTATAATATTAGTAGGAATTAGTAGGATAGGATTAGTAGGAATTAAGAATATTTTGTTTTACTGTTTGTTTGTGCAGACAGATTCTAGAGTCAAGAGCTAGAGCAGCACGAATGACCCCCAGTACTACACGAAGCCCTATGTGAGTATACTCTACTAATGTAAGTAAACACTGTCGGCACGAAAGTCGCTGAACACATTCACACATCCAAATCAGCTGAACACTAAATAAGTCAATGACGCAACAAGTCAGTGACTAAAACTAGTGTTCAGCTACTTTTGGAATAAGTACTATGTGTTCAGCTACTTTTGGAAAACTAGTTTTCATATACTATTGTAATACAAGTGTTCAGTGACCTTTGTAATACTAGTTTTCAGTTACCTTTGTAATACTAGTGTTAAGCTACTTTTGTAATACTGTACTTCAGCTACTTTTGGAACAGCTACTAGTGTTCAGCAGTACTAGCGTACAGCGTTTTATGAATGTTTTGTATGCTAAGTTTATTTTGTACTTTTGTTGACATTGTATCTTCTTGAGATTTTGTTCCAAAGATACAGACACGCTTCGCACGTGTGTAGTGCATATTATACTCTACAATATTAAGAGGAAGGTTTAAATATGTTGTATAATACTTATTATTATACAACATATTTAAACCTTCCTCTTAAATTACTCTATCTATTATAAAAACCGCTTGGACAGCCGTTACGTAGTTTTAAAGATAACCAAGCACACATAGACGGACAGACAGACATCAACTTTATTTTATACTATATAGTGATGGTAATGTATAATTAAATAAATATTTTTAGCCCGTGGATACCCATGAATAATACAGACGACGAGGGTAAGTCACTTCATATCACTTTACTATCATTGTAATAGCTTAGTAACGGCCCACTGCAGGGAGGGGCAGTGCGACATTCTTTAGATTAAGATTTACCTGTCCAAGATCGACTCGATTAAGTTTTGTTCTTAAGTAAAGCTGTTATGCTCTTATATAAACAAAACTACCTGTAATCAAAATTTCATCAAAATCCATTCAGTAGTTTTTGCGTGAAAGAGGCTAACAAGCATCCATCCATCCATCCTCACAAAATTTCGCATTTATAATGTTAGTAGGATTATACATATAAACCTTCCTTCTTCCTTCTTCTTCTTGCTTTTCTTCCTTCTTCTTCTTGCTTTTCTTCCTTCTTCTTCTTGCTTTTCTTCCTTCTCTCTATCTATTAAAACAAACCGCTTGAAAATTCGTGGCGTAGTTTTAAAGATTTAAGTACCTATTTAAAGGACCGTACAGACTTTGTTTTGTACTATGTGATGTTATACATAAGGTATTAAATGTTTGTGTTAATTCTAATTATCAGCTAAGGAGCCAGAGAAAGCAGGTGGCGACGACGACAAGGGAGCCACTGGTGGTAAGTCTTTTTGGTTCTCAGTCTTAATACCACTGTAGCGTCATCTAGCGGCTTACTCAAGCGAACACCTACACTATCTCAGTACCCCCCCACAATCAACAGATGTCGCCACTACGTCCTGAATCGCGATATCAAGATTCGCACAGCGATTCCACATTATATACAAGGTCCAACGAACAACCGTTGGGCAGTTGTCCCGCCAGGCACGATCACCCTCGCCTGGTTGGAGGATCCTCTTCTTTTCATTAGAGTCGTGGTGCTGTTACGTCACCGCGACCTCCACACCACTTTTAGAAGTATAGTACAATATAATATAAGAGACGTGCTTGGAACGTCAAGCAGTAACACGCTTACAATACAAATACATACTTATAGATAGTACAGCTAGTACATGCTAGTGTATGGTTCGGCGAAACGTGGTGTCTACAAATAAATGATTATTTGTATTAAGTAGATCAACTTTCTTTAAGTCATATGGTACAATCATGTTCTGTTTGACGTTTCAAACACATTAGAGACACAACTTTTAAAAATGTAAATTCGAATAGACTCCCAAGTCCCAAGGAGCTTAATAAAGGGTCCTTCAATAAGCGTGTCCGAACTTTGACTGTTTATAGCGGCCCTCTTGTTAAAGCTACATTTGTCAAAATGGTTCTCATTTAATAAATATGTTTTGCCAAATCATCATGGATAGTTATAGCATTTAACAACACGTGCAAATGATAAAATTATTTAATCAAAATAAGCGTTCTGTTCGGACAACGCATTGCCCATTTTACGGGTCGCTACATCGTCCTTACGAGAGAAGTATTCATAGTGTAGTGGAAAAATTGGAGTCCAATACAGTTTAGTAAATAATCGACCATCACCCGTATGTCAATGAAACGCAAGATCTGGCAAAAACATTGCTGCTGTCCGTGGTAATGTGAAGGAGAATACGAGGCAGCCGATTTCACGTCGCTCACAAGAATTCGACCTTTCACAGACCACAACTTGGCGAATTTTGCTTCGTGACTTAGGCCTGCACCCGTATAAAATCCAACTGATCGAGGAATTGAAGGTAAACGACCATAGAAACGGTTAATGGTAAATGATAATTTAATCGTCTACCGAGATCGTGTGATTTAACCCTCTAGACTCCTTCTTGTGGGGTTTTCTTAAGTCGCAGGCATCTACGAATACCTAAGCAACAAAGTACTGCGGCCCCTTATTCATCGTAACCAATGCTATCGGTCAAATTCAGCCTTATGTATACGCAAAATTCATGGAAACATGGATATTTCGTTACGCAAACGAAATTTTCGTATGCGCTCCACCCAGAGAAGCCTTGGCGGAAATTTAGACGATGTCATATTCCACACTTAATGGCATCACTAGGTCCTTCAAATAAATAAATAATTTCGATGATATCTCACACACACTTTGTTTTATTCTTTAAAGATAGGACACGCTTAATGAAAGACCCTGTATAATCATCATCATATCAGTCATTTGACGTCCACTGCTGGACATAGGTCCCAAATATGTCCACCCTGTGCGGTCCTGTCCAAGGGTTAGGTGTAGGTCACAGTATAAATAACACGTGGGGCTCAGTAGTTGACGGACAAGAATTTCCCTAGCTAATTGTGGGACCTAAAATACATAAGAAAAATAACGCGGTGTCCTACTTGGGCGACGCGATGCGACGCAATGCTACACGCGACAACGTCCTAATACTGCCTCATAGGACTGAAGTAGGGTACGCCGTTGATTTAATCGCGTACGTCGCGTCACATTCGTCGCCTACGCAGGACACCCCGTTAGTCATTTTATTTATCATTTTCATTTCACTTTTTTTTTCATTTTATTTAAATAATTATGTACTGTTATTTTGTATTCTCGAGCGTTTTTGAGTTCGTGTCACTAGATCGATCGACATTATACATACGACATACGTATTTAACAAAGTATCATAATACAGTAGAACCCGGTTAATACGATCACGCTTAATACGATTTCACGCATAATAGGTACGCCTTTTTACGCCGGTCCCTGCAATTTGAGACATATTTTCATACATTTCTTAACGCTTAATACGATTCGTCATCCCGTTTAATACGCCCGCGCTCAGGCCCTACAACCGCGCTCGAGGCCAGCCGTGGGGCCCTTTTAAAGTTGTTTTAAGAAAGCCGGTTCTTGAAATAACGTGGTTGACGTCGTGCTGAAAGAAGAACTCGGGAGCTTCTTCCTGAGATACCAGGGTTCAGGAAAACCCTGCAGTATCTCGGGATACTCGGTGGCTAAATATTCAGGCTGGATATTCTTCCATTGATGACAATGTATCACGAACGAAATTCAATCAATATCTTATAGAGGATGTGAATAACACACTAAACGAGGCCCCTACGCCTAACTGATAATGATGAGGACGAAGATGAGTCAGGCATTATCGGCTATTAATGATTTAATGAATGAATAAGTTGCTTCTTTGGATGAAAGTGATGACGCGGTGCAAAAGTTGAAAATCCTGTAATTGCTAATGCATCAAAATCTTTCTGTCAAACCAAAATAAGTGATTATTTTTAATAATGTATTGAATGTAGGTACACAATTTCAAATAATAAGAACAAAAAACATTATAACAGTAGCACGTTTTTTTTTTCCTATCCCCCTTTCTTTTTTGGTGGGGTCCCTGGAACATCGTCTTAAGCGGGTTATACTGTACATTAATATAATTATACTATCGGGTATTAACGCGTATAGATTTTTGGTAAACACTTAAATTATTTACCTTGAGCCGCTCGACGTTTCGGCCAGGTTACACCAGCCATGGTCACGAGTAGACTGATGCAGTGATGTCACAACTCCGTCTCCGAGGTAGAAGTTTTTCTTTCTACCCTAATTTTGCACACAACACTAACCGTGTCCCTATTTTGATGTTTCACCGATTGCGAATTAAAGTGAGGTAATGTTTTACTGTACATTCCAGGAGACACCGAAGCGACTACAGCTGCCCCCGGCGGGGAGGGTGACGCCGGGGGGAACACGGAGGCGGCGAAGGCTGAAGGGGAAGCGGAGGGGGGAGGCGGCGGGGAAGCTCCGGAGTAGACAACTACTTAATAAACTTGTTGTTTTACTTACTATTTTATTTCTTACTAGTGACCCGCCATACTCTACAATGTTATGCATGTATTATTCATACAACCTACAAATAAACCTTCAAGAACCTAAAGACTATACCATGTGTCGCGGGAACTTCAGGCCAAAAATTCATGGGTCACACAAAAAATAGTCTGCGGAGGGAATCGAACCGGCGCGATATCCTGCACGCGACCGTCCAACCACCGACCTACACTGTCAAGTTATTTGTTATCTACCTTCTAGTAATTCTATAGAGTGCATTTTAGTTTGGCAAGACCAAAACAACTATGTATATAATTTAATTTACACATTTAGGTTTAGTTTTGATTGGTAGTAATATGTAATTACTGGATGTGTTGGGAGGTGTGATGATTAGAAGGAAAACAACGGCGGTAAGTTTGATATACAGAAACTGCCTTCGTGGCATACTGGCATCAAAACCCACAAAAAAGACTACATATTAACACAATTGTAACAATTAAAAGAGACGTTAGCAAATTAAATAAGTATTTATTATTCTGACATTAGGTACTTAAAATACTCGTGTTCAAACTCAAGTCCTATAAAGAAACAATAGTAAACTAAACGTACATAATGTCAAAGTGACAGAAATCACTACATAGTCTATAACCTCCTTTGAGTATAAATGTTCTGTGTATATGTTACAGCCAAAGTAATAAACATGAATATTATACATAATAACTAGCCATTATGTATAAGGGCTACTCAATTTTGATAAAGTGATAAATGTCGCAGAATTAATCACATTAACTAGCCATTATACAGGGTTACAGGAAAAGTCGTGCTAGATCCGTTAAGGGCGTGGAGTATCCATCATTACTGACTTATTTTCCTATGAAACACCCTACCCTAAACTTAACTCTTTTCGAGATATTCGACTTTCAATTTTTTTATGAAAAATTGCCGATTCGTAGGCTACTAAATTTATTTTTTATTTTTTTGTGTATCTTAATATGATTATTATTGCATTTTTACATGGGTAATACGATGCTTTAGGACGTCAATAATTAAAATAGTGCATTATGTTAATTGAATGGACCGTAGTAGACAAGTAAAGGTTAAGAAAAATAAGAAAATATTGGAAAGTTTATTTTTCTCTAAGCCATAACTAAAAAAAACATTATGGGAATTGTTTGGCAGATGTTTTCCTAAATATCTACGTTTCATCAGCTATCTAACGAGGTATAACAGTCTAAGATTTTATTCAATGCCATTGAAAAAAAGTTAGTTTTATAGGCGACAGAGAAGAAGAAAGAATAATATTACTTAGCCCTAAACGGTAAAATAAAACAATACGTGAGCATGAAATGTTATTTATTGAGGTTTTCTCATAAGTTTTTATTGTTTACAGGTCATGTTCAACATGGCCGCCTCTATTTCTGACACATTGTCGCATCCTTCTACGGAGACCAGTCTTCACTACTCTAGTGGTCAACGTGATCCTTATTTTCAACCGACTTCAAAAAGGAGGAGGTTCTCAATTCGGTTGTATTTTTTTTTTTTTTTTTTTTTTTTTTTTTTTTTTGTGTTTGTTACCTGATTTCTCGAAAACGGCTAGACCGATTTGAAAAATTTTTTTTTTGTTCGTATCGGTATGCTTCCCATTTGGTCCCATTGTCACCAGATCTGGATCTGGATGAGGGGATCCTAGAGAAATCGAGGGCATCTCTTGAAAATTGTAGGGACGCATTGTGTAAAATCTTGTCATACATGTGCATCTTTGACGTCACTACCAAATAGTCAAGAATTTGAACTGGTCAGATCCTGGAGACCAGAGAGAGTCGAGGGAACACCTTAACGGCATATAGCAGCTACCTTGTGTTTGGGCTTATTTTAATTGTATTGATGAATACTTTACAAAACTTTACACAAACATGATCTGATGATGAAGAAGATTGAGGGTCGAGGCAACTCCTCAACGGTATATAGCAGCTACCTAGTGTTTGGGCTTACTTTATTCGTATTGATGAAAACTTTACAAAACTTGACACAAACATCATCTGATGATGAAGAAGACTGAGGGTCGAGGAAACTTTTTAACGGTATATAGCAGCTACCTAGTGTTTGGGCTTATTTTATTCGCATTGATAAAAGCTTTACACAACTTTACACAAACATATCTAATGATAAAGAAGATTGAGGGTCAAGGGAACTTTTTAACAGTATATAGCAGCTACCTAGTGTTTGGGCTTATTTTATTCGTATTGATAAAAGCTTTACACAACTTTACACAAACATAATCTAATGATGAAGAAGATTGAGGGTCAAGGGAACTTTTTAACAGTATATAGCAGCTACCTAGTGTTTGGGCTTATTTTAGTCGTATTGATGAAAACTTTACACTAACATTATGACTGTAATTGAAGGTATGGTTTAAGACTTAATAATGAAGTTCTTATTTGAATTTAAAATAGGAATTAATACCGGATTATAAACAGACTATAAACAAATTTTTGAATTGCATTTCATTTATTTTAAACTTATTCTTTAGGTACAACAAATTGATAATAATAACTATTATATTTATTTTTATGTCAATTTATTTAAATTATCAATTTAGTGTGCATGTCGCACAATAAATTAATAATTTTTATTACTAATTAACCACGCTGAGACGGTGTGGCTACGCTTTTCGATGTTCTCCCTATTTAAAACTTTTTTCATGTAGGTCCTTTTTTGTGAAAGCTGATTCTTACGTTGTTCACTAGTCTCTTTTGAAATGGCATTGGAGGTAGATTTCCTACTTCGAGAATGGCGTTTCTTCCTTTCTTCGGTTGTCATCGAATCGAACCCGGCCGAGGCGGGCGCGTCAAGTCTTGTGACCTGTGACGCGCACCAATGAACATACAGCGGCGGCGCTGCACTCCCCGCGCGCCTCGCGACCCGACGGTGACCGGTCCGCCCGCTACCGCTCAGTCGCAAGCTCCTTTGAGTATAAATGTTCTGTGGTCGCAAGCGAGAGTGCGAGACGTAGACCGACGGCCAATGCACGTTCGCCCGCACTTCATGCGTACGCAATTAACTCGATCTCTAGATTCTAATTTACATCTTGTTTTCTACTCCTATATACTCGTAGTCTAAGCTACGTCTACCTAATCTACATCTTGTTTTTTATTCTTGTATAACTTAACTTAACTTCAGTGCTGTGAACTTAACTAACTTAATAACTCTGTATTCTCTTTCATTCTGTGTCAATAAGTAAAATATAGTCTTGTAAATAACCGTCACGTTTTCTTTATCACCTCTACAGTCTCATACAATCAGCGCTGTCTCATGAGCAGCGCGTTTCGTAGGTCTACCCATATTCAGACAAAAATGTCCCACTGCAGGGACGGGCCTCCTCCACTGACGGAGGGATATTTAGCCTACTAATACCACGCTGGCCAAAAGGATTGGTATAGGGTTTAATTTCAAGTTTTCCTTCTTTTTATTTCTCAAAGATAATATTCACGGATAGTCCCTAAGTTGGTTTTTACGACACCCATGGGTTGAGATGAGGTGGTGACATGCATTCTCACTCCGTCACCACACGGATTTATAGAATTGGTATTCACTAAAAATCTGAAAATAAAATTGATTTTTACAAAAAAAAAAAACCGACTTCAAAAACACAAATTGCACTAAAAAGTAAAAAATAATTAGTTGTATTTTGTTCTTACAACATTAAATCAGCCATTCCTTCTACTTAATTTTAATCTAAAGAATAGGTTCTTTTAATTATTGTAAAAAGTATTGTTTAAGATATTTCTTGAAGAGTCTGTAAATATATTGATTTGTAGATTCTTTAAAAGATAATCAAATTAAGTATTACAAATAATGTAATATTATTGTTATTTTTGGAGTCGGTGTCAGCCAACGCAATAAGTACGATAAAGTTATACAAAACTTTATTGCCTTTTCTAACACACTCGAATCACTTTAAATGGTTTTTAATTAGATAAATATTGCATTTAAAACAAAAACGGCCGTTTCATTTTCTAATGCGAATTTTAAGTAAGTAATTGTTAGTCTTTAGCCTGTGTGTAACACGACGCCATAATGTTTGTTTAAATATTAAGTCAGAAATAAGAAATGGTAGGTACCTATATAAACTATCGTGGCTGACACCGACTCCAAAAATAACAATAATATTACATTATTTGTAATACTTAATTTGATTATCTTTTAAAGAATCTACAAATCAATATATTTACACTCTTCAAGAAATATCTTAAACAATACTTTTTACAATAATTAAAAGAACCTATTCTTTAGATTAAAATTAAGTAGAAGGAATGGCTGATTTAATGTTGTAAGAACAAAATACAACTAATTATTTTTTACTTTTTAGTGCAATTTGTGTTTTTGAAGTCGGTTTTTTTTTTTTGTAAAAATCAATTTTTGTTTGCTGCATCCACAATCCCTTCTCTTAAGTCTTCTACAGACGAACTGGATTCGGCTCGATAAACTCTGTCAAAAACGGCCACATCCGGTACCTACTCGACGACCAGGGTAGCGAGTTATGTATTTATTGCAAGCTTGCGCAGATACACAACGGCAGTATCCGTAACAAATAAGCATATCAGCATATTCCTCAGGTGTGTAGGACGTCATCTTCAACACTTCCGTATCACAGGAACAAATCAGAGTCCGGTTAACAAGCACAGTAGTCCCAAATCAGAAGAAATAGTCCAGAATCACAGCCAAGTCAAGAAAAAGAGCAAAACGATATCACATCTACTATGTACGAAGCACAAAAGCAGACTGACAACCAAAACTCATTCTCATTCGTTCGCTTGTTGAAGACAGACGTGTTTCTATTTAAATCGTTTTACTGCTTATCAATTCCAAGCCTTATACCTACGACATAAGACTTAAATTCGTTTTGCCGGAACGCCATCTAAACTTCGTGCCACTTTGCGTGTTCTATAGTACAAGCAAAACTATCAGATAAAATGCAACGTCCAACAAAATCTAGTCAACCGATAAGGATGTCATCGTATCCTGACCTGTCTATTGGATCTCATGATGATGACACTACTCAAAATGTCAATATGAGGAAACGTAAAAATCCAGATCAAGAAAACTTGACGGAACTAAAAGACGAACTTATGGAATCTTTTAAACAAATGATGAATGCCGAGATAAGTGAGATCAAGCAACAAAACAGCCAGATACTTGAATCAAATTCGCAAATATTGAAACTCTTGGAAGAAAATGCTGCTACCTACAAAGAGATCTCAAATAGGGTACTAATTATAGAAACCAAACAGGAAGCAGAAACTTTACGGATAAATGAACTTGAAAACCAATTAAACGAGCTACAAAAAGAGTTTATCAAAAATACTGTTGAGATTAGAAACGTACCACGGGAAGATAAAGAGGACGTGTGTCAGATAGTTAATAGCATATACTCAACTCTAAACATACCACCTATTGATGCTACGACAAATATATACAGAAGAGGCAAATTTAACGGTCCCATTATTGTCGAATGTCAAGACGTCACAAAAAAGGCAGTGATCCTAAATGCTGCAAAAAAATATAACTCTGAACATAAGGAGCACCCACTTAATTTGCATACTTTAGGAATTGGTGGAGAAACTACTCGAGTTTATATATCCGAAGCACTTACACCGATGGCAAGGAAGATTCTGGCTGCTGCACGGGAACTTGTGAAGAAAGGAACATTCAAATTTTGCTGGGCATCACGAGGAAACATTCTACTGCGTAAGAAGGAAGGCCAGCCTGCTATAGTTATTAAAACTTTTAATCAAATTAAAGATCTAGTTATGCAAGATATACAATGACTATATGCCGGTATTTATCTCAAGTTAAGGTATTTACTGATATTCTTTTTGGCATTTGTTTACTTAAGGTATTTTCTTTTTGATCAACTTATCTTAGATATTAGTACCACAAACCTTATTATTATATTATGTAATATAACTCTTAATCACTATATTCTTCCCATCGTATTATCATATTACTATTATTTTAAGTATCTTATATACTCATTAAACATTTATAAGGTTTTAATTACTATATATTTTAAAGTCAAGTCCGTTAGTAGCAAACAAAACTTTAGATATTTACACAACTATGCAAATATCAGAAACTTTGATCCTCAACCATACTTACTGTATTTTTATTATATCTCATTAATATTACCATGGAAAATAATCTACATGAGGTAGTCACTGACGTTGATAACAATATCAATGTTAGTGATTCTTTTTTGGTTGAGGACCCTGAAGTGTTTATGCAATACAAACTTAATACAGAACCATCCCTTAACATAATTGTACAGAATATTAGAAGTATTAATAGAAATTTGGAAGACTTTAAAGTTTTTATGGCTAGAACTAATATAAATTATGATATTATCATTTTAACCGAATGTTGGTTACAAAAATCAGATTTAATCCCAATTATAGAACAATATGATGCTTATTACACTATACAACATATTAACCAAAACAGTGGTGTAGTAATATATATTAAAAATCATTTGGAGAATATCAGGGTTTATGAACCAAATATTGTTGATGCTGACTGTCTAGTAATTGAAATAGATAAATACATTGCCTTTGTTAGTATGTATAGATCACCTTCTTTTACGTCGACATCTAATTTCCTTAATTCTTTGGATCAACTCTTGGACAACTTGAGGCGTTTTCCAAATATTTATCTTGTAGGGGATATTAATATTGATATTGGAATTCATAACGAAGACCCTAAGTCTGATGATTACCTAGACCTCCTTGCATCCCACTGTCTTTTGCCTAGCCATTTGCTTCCAACTCGTCTGAATAAATGCATTGATCATTGTTTTGTAAAGTCTAACACTAAAATTTTAACAATAATTTGTGATTCTTCAGTAACTGACCATAATAGCATGTACTTAAATATACCATTATCAAAACCACGCACTATAAATAGTAAACATAAGAACACATTACAAAAACTTAATTATGCAATGGTTAACAACCTAATTAACGAAACTGATTTCTCAATCATAACATCAACAATAGAACCTAATGAGGCAACTGACATGTTTATTGACATTATCTCTAAAATCATTAAAAAATGTACTCAAACCTATGCTGTACCAAATAGACAATCTACTCGTCAACAATGGATAACTCCTGGTTTGTTGCGCTGCATGAGGTTCAGAGACGTACTTCACAAAAGACACCTAAAATCACCTAATAATAAGGAACTGGCTATTACTTATAAACGTTATCGAAATCATTGCAATAACATTCTGCACAAATTGAAAAATGAATACGATAGACATGACTTATATGCTAATAAAAATGATATAAAAAAGACTTGGAACACTATAAAACGTGTATGCAATATAAACTTGTCAGAGAAATCTAAAATACCTAATGAATTGCTGAATATTAGATCAACGCCTCAAGAATCAGTGGACTATGCAAATGAGTATTTTGTCAATATGGGAGCTACACTATCAAATAATATCCTACAAAAATTAAATTTATCCGAAGACGACATAGTAAAAACATTTCGAACTGATTATACTCCAATGAACTCATTCATGTTGCTGGAAACAGATGAATTAGAGGTGCACAGAACTGTTATGTCTCTAAAAAATACTGCCTCAACAGGTTGCGATTGCATCTCATCATTATTTATCAAAAAATTCATACCTAATTTGATATCACCAATAACTCATATAATCAATTTGTGCTTGTCAGCGGGCAAATTTCCAAATATTCTAAAAGACTCGATTGTAGTGCCTATATTTAAATCAGGTGAAAAAAACAATATTACCAATTACCGTCCGATTTCTCTTTTACCAACATTGTCTAAAATACTTGAAAAAATTATAAACGTTAGACTAATTACATATTTAGAAAAAAATAACATCCTATCAACAAATCAATATGGTTTTAGGAAATCAAAATCAACCGTAGATGCTATAGAGGAATTAGTTACTTATGTTGCCGAGAAACTTGATAGTAAAAAAAAATGTATAGGTGTGTTTTTGGATTTGGCAAAAGCCTTCGATACTATCTCGATTCCCCTACTGTATCGCAAGCTGGAGACTATGGGCATTAGAGGTTTGCCTTTAGAATTATTCAAAGATTATCTTAGTAATAGGACACAAACGTTAAAAATTGGTGACGTTACAAGTTCTAAGCTAAAAATCAACTTTGGTGTGCCCCAAGGCTCAGTACTCGGGCCTACGTTATTTTTAATTTATGTAAATAACCTCTGCAGTAATGAAATACCTAATTCTAAAATAATCACTTTTGCTGATGATACTGTGGTTTTGTTTGAGGAGGCTACATGGACACAAGTTAAAACATCAGCTGAGAAGGGGCTCCGTAGCATAATAAATTGGCTTGACTATAATCTACTTACTTTGAATCTAAATAAAACAAAATATTTAACATTTAGCATAACAAATAAATATCAACCCCTTCCCAATTATATACTTAAAGCACATTGTTCAGCTTGTACATCCACAACCGAAGATTGCAATTGTTACATATTGTCCACAAGCAATAGCATTAAATATCTTGGTATTGATATAGATAAAAACTTGAACTGGCAAATACATATTAGTAACCTTAAATCTAGAATCCGCAAACTCATACCTATCTTTAAAAAAATAAGAAACCTACGAGACCACAAAACTAACAAGCTTGTTTACATAACCTTATGTCAATCCATAACTACGTACGGCATTAACGCTTGGGGTGGAGCTAGAAAAAGCTCCCTTATAAAAATAGAAAGAGCTCAGAGGTGTATCCTAAAGGTTATAAACTTTAAACATTTTAGATACCCAACCTTCAAACTCTATAAAGAATTCGAAGTCTTAAATGTCCGGCAGCTCTTCATCAAAACTATCATTTTGAGACAACACTCCTATCAAAACCCTATTATTAAATCTGCTAGACGAACATACGATGTCTATGAAGTTCCTTCATGTAGAACTACGTTTGCTCAGACTTTTTCATTCTTTCTTGCTCCGTTGCTTTACAATCGTATAAGCAAAGTTAAGCTCTTAAAAAATATGACTAAATTTGTTTGCAAAAAGATACTTGATGAGTTTCTGTGTATGCTAGACTATGAACGGACTGAAAAATTTATACAAATAATTAAGTAAATTATAAATTGTTATTCAATAAACATAATATCATTATATATTACATTATATTAAACATATATACATATATACTCTTACCTCATTATACTATAGTTTATCTTATGGTAATTACTTTATTTCCAATATTTATGTAATTTTATTTCGGTACAAATAATTCTCTTTTTTTTTTTTTTTGTTTTTTTGTCTTTTTCTTTTTTCTAAACGTTAACATAATAATAAAGTACATACCTACATACTTACAGATTATACAAATATACCAATTACTACGTTAAAGTAAATAAAAGGAAAAACAAATTAATTGATTCTTAAAAAAAAAAAAAAAAAAAAAAAAAAACATTTATTGTCTTACCTTTAAACATAAACTATCTTGATAGTCAAATTGTCAGGTTACTAGAATTATAATATTACAAACCTCACTTTGTCTGTAATGCTTAATTGTACTATGTGTTTACTACAAACTAGTTTAGTTGTGGCCGACTACCTTTTGTTCTATTGATATTGCTACTGCCAATAGAAAACTTTCTTTATGTTGATTGCTTTACAGTCGATATTTCTCCAGTGAGAATCATTATCTTGCCGTAACACAGTCTTTTGACTAGCACGGGAGGTAATGCTATTTTTTTCTGTATACCGCCACTAGTAAATATTACTGGTATTGTTAATTTTTATTGTATAAAACTAAAATCTGTTACATGTTTACTTTAAGGCTAACTTTTTGTTATTATTTTTTGTTAAGTAGCAGTTTTTATGTCGTGTATCACATTATGGAATGTAATACTTACTTGTTTTTTAAATAAATTTCATTTCATTTCATTTCAAAACAATACCCCCTGTTGTATTCCCATATTTTTTCTTTCATTCGCACCTACAAAAATCTTTACTTTGTCTGGTTTCAACTTGAAGGACAATAAACGCGGGACCGTTAGACCTGGTACCTGGAGCGTCTAAACGACTTTTTTTCACGTTATGTTATACAAACCCTAGATTGTTATACCTCGTTAGATAGCTGATGAAACGTAGATATTTTAGAAAACATCTGCCGAACAATTCCCATAATGTTTTTTTAGTTATGGCTTAGAGAAAAATAAACTTTCCAATATTTTCTTGTTTTTCTTAACTTTTACTTGTCTACTACGGTCCATTCAATTAACATATGCACTATTTTATTTATTGACGTCCTAAAGCATCTTATTACCCATGTAAAAATGCAATAATAATCATATTAAGATACTTACACAAAAAAATAAAAAATAAATTTAGTAGCCTAAGAATCGGCAATTTTACATAAAAAAATTAAAAGCCGAATATCTCGAAAAGGGTTAAGTTTAGGGTAGGGTGTTTCATAGTAAAATAAGTCAGAAATGATGGGTTCTCCACGCCCTTAACGGATCTAGCACGACTTTTCCTGTAACCCTGTATATGTTATAGTCAAAACTCATAACTGGCAAAACTCATGACTGGTTTTTTCAGTCATAAGTGGTTTTGACCATCGATGTTAGACAAAACTTATTGAAATTTTACGTTTTAATTGACAAAAATACAATATTAAGGCAAAAGTCAGAAACAGTTGGTTAGGTTAGGTTATAATGGTGACCAAAGGATATATACTATAGGTAACATGTACTATATTCTAGTTTTACATAAAAAAATGCTTCTTGCACTCGCCGGCCGCTACCGCGGCACGCTCGCTTTGCTCGCTCGGCTCGTGCGTCCTTTGGTCACCATACTAACCTAACCTAACCAACTGCTTCTGACTTTTGCCAGTTAAAAGGTAAAATTTAATGAGTTAATCACTTTATCAAAATTGAGTAGCCCTTATACATAATGGCTAGTTATTATGTATAATATTCATATTTATTACTTTGGCTGTAACATATACATATAACAAAGTAGCTGGGTCTGTCCGTCCCTGTGTATGCTTCATCTCATAAATTCATAGCCCATTAATGTCCCACTGCAAGGACGGGCCTCCTCCCGTGACGGAAGAATACTTGGCCTTCTGAAATGTGTATGCTTAAATCTTCCTATACATATATTACTTTACTCTGTGACTTAAATCTTTAAAAGTACGCTACTGATTTTCAAGCGGCTTGTTTAAATAGATAGAGTGACTGAAGAGGTAGGTTTATAATGTATATTACATTTATTTATAATCAAGACTTACAACTATTTTGACAGGTTAAACCTAATGCAATAGCGAAGTAAAAATAAATAAAATATAACTTGATCTCTTTATCTAATTACATGTAATGTTACCCTTGTGAATTCACTCAGTGTACAAACAAAATATCTACTTGTTCCGCCACAAAGTTAAGAAGGTGAAGGGCCCTCGTCAGAGGAGCCTTTCCTAGCAGATTAGTGCGGCCTCGAGGTACAGTCAATAGCGGAGGTCGACGTCGCCGCCACACATATCTGTCCGGTACACTCAAACATAGTAGGTAATTCTAATATCATCATCATCATAACACCCCATTAATGTCCCATTGCAGGGACGGGTCTCCTCTCGTGACGGAGGGATACTTCCCCTACTTATACCACGCTGGCCAGACGGATTGGTATTATAGGGTTTAATTTCAAGTTTAACCTTCTTTTTATTTCGTAAAGATAGTAGTTACGGTTATTCCCTTAGTCGGTTTTTACGACACCCATGGGATGAGATGGGATGGTGACATATTGTATTCTTACTCCGTCACCACACGGAGATTCTAATATATTGGCACAATACCCGTGCGAAGCCGAAACGGTTCGCTAACTACGAAATTAAATAAATAGTAAGTCTAAAAGCTCGGAGCCGCATCGCCTCCCTCCTCCGCTTCCCCTTCCGCCTCCCCCGCTTCCCCTTCACTCTTCGCCGCCTCCTTGTTCCCTCCACCGTCACCTTCCCCGCCGGGGGCACCTGTAGTCGCTGTGGTGTCTTCTGGAATGTATTAAGATACTTTGTAAACTAGAGAAATACCCTCGAGAACATACATAAATAAATCCATTCATCAGCCAATGCACGTCCACTGGTGTATACTCGAAAACGAAATGGCTTTATCAGTTTTGACAAAAAATTCTATCATAATTCAAATTCATTAAGATCGTTATTTAATGTTTATGCGTGAGCTTGACGTCATTGGTTGACCGTAATCAAAACTATGCTTAGATTAAAAGTGCAATCTATTTTAAACTTTCACTTCAACGCAATAAATAATAATATCTTCTAACACAATACAAATGTCACTATATGAAACTGTAGAGTTTGTATGTGAAAAACCATAAAAAACCATTAAATAATTTAAAACTAAAGGCAACTTGTTACTTGTGACATTACAAGCTTGTCATTTCAGAAAAACTGAAAATATAGAATTTAAATATTGGCTGGTAAGCCACCCAATTGTTGGCACCTTAAGAGTGGACTTCGTGTCAGACTAATATATAAAATTTCATAAAATGGTAAAATACTTTAATCTTTGCTTATACTTAATCATTATTATGTGATTGAATAGTATTAAATAAATATTATTGGCACTAATGCCAATAAAAGGATTCTGATAAATATATTGTTGCTATGTTGACACATGAAATAAATAAAATATGATAACAATATTAAATAAATAATATTTGAACTTGAATAATCATACTGAACTTGAATAATCTATAGTGTTTTTTTTTCTTTTTACTCACTTTTAACTCTTAAGTGCCAATAATTGTAGGACTTTTAACCATTAGGTGGTTTACCCTAATTTGTTTTATACACACATCAAAAAAGTCTAAGCAACATGCATGATATTACAAATTTACCATTTATATTAATTTATTTTACCATTTATTTTAATTATAACGTTGTATTTTATTTTTAAAATAATATTTTTAGGGTTCTATGATGTAAAAATAACAGCTGTTTTCTTTATAAGTTCTTTTAATAACAGAAATTAACAATATTAGAATATACAGGTACATAAGAAACTAAACTTTTTTTTTACAAATTGAAATTTCTTAAGAAAATGAGTTTATTGTGAAAGAATAGGACAATTTAATACAAAGTATGGCCTCCTCTGCTATTCAGAACTTGTCGGCAACGATTATTCATTGAATTAATGAGACTGTTTATGTCATCTTGCGGTATTCGCTCCCAATGGAATTGTAGCAAATCCTTCAGCTGTTGGGTTGTTGTCACTCCGTCCAAGTCCTTCAAAACACGTCTCTGGAGCATGTCCCATGCGTGCTCGATGGGGTTGAGGTCTGGCGATTGTGCAGGCCAGGGCAATACCTGGATGTTCTCCGTTGCCAAGTATTCACTGGTTCGCCGAGCTGTATGTGAACGCGCATTGTCATGCATTAACGTAAAATCGGAGCCAAAGGTTTGTGCAAATGGATGGACATAAGGTCTGAGAATATCCTCAACGTAATTTTCAGCGTTCATGTTTCCATTTACAAAAACGAGCTCAGTTCGCCTGTTCTTCATAATACCCGCCCATACCATAACTGTTGAGCCGCTGTATGGATGAACTTCCTGAACGCACCTGAGTCTTTCAGTATTTCCGGGTCGACGGTACACTCGCACCCTTCTTGTATCAGGCCTAAACCCGAATCGCGACTCATCGGAAAACATAATTTTATCCCATTGTTCCTGGGTCCATGTTATGCGTTCTCTACACCATTCATTTCGACGAGCGCGATTCCCGTGACGTATCGGTGGGCACCTGATAGGGCGTCGAGCTCGTAGGCCGTACTCATGCAGTCGATTTCGCACAGTTTGGGGACTTACATCAACACCACTTGAATTTTGTAGCCTCAAACTTATCTCTCGAGCGGTTAACATCGGCTGGCGTCTTGCAGTCAGTTGTATGTACCGGTCTTGCCGAGTGGTTGTACTCCTTTTACGGCCTGGATGCTGTTCAGCGGGTTCCCCTGTATTATTGTAGCGCTGCCAAAGACGACAAATAACACTTCTATGAATACCAAAATGTCGAGATACCTGAGATTGATTACTTCCCGCTTGCAACATCCCTACAGCTCTTTGCATTTCATCTGCCGTCAAATGACGTCGCTCCATGGCGTAAAGAATATCTAACAATTCAATTTTGTCGCCAACTGTATTTAAATGGTTGGTAAAATTATAAAATCAAGACTAAAACGTAGCAATTAACATGCACTCAAATTCAAACAAATTCGCAGTCATTTGAATTTTATGAAAAAAAACAAAACATAATCGAAATTTTTTTTTTACAACCAGCCAGTATGTCATCAATAACAAAAAAGTTTACTTACCTATACACTTTGAGTGAGTAAATACTTAGAAATTACTTAATTAATATAAATGGTAAATTTGTAATATCATGCATGTTGCTTAGACTTTTTTGATGTGTGTATTATAAAATTACGAAAACTTTAAATTGAAATATGCGCCAATGACGTCATGCAAGAAATGATAGGGATGGACATAGAAGGAAAAAAGAGAGAAATTCATTAGAATATAACGTTTTACCGAAAATATGCTCTAGTAACAGTCAATAACGTTGACTTAACTATTTGTTTTTATAAATATCTAACGGCTATTTGCTAATACAAGAGAACTGATATGTCAAAGTAGCGTCATGATTTAGCTGATGTTTTGTTGTGCGATATTGAACCTAATAGTTTTCTGACATGCAACTAACATTAACTCTAGAGGTGATAAAGCCATTTAGTTTTCGACCATACATAAGCATTCTCTAAATATCCTGTGTTTCCCTCATCCGTCGGTGTCCTTAACTAAGTCGTCGGTCCACCGTGTGAGGGGTCTCCCCACTCTGCGTTTTCCATTACGATGTTAAAAAATAAATATTTCTCTCATATTTACACAACGCCATCTAGTCCCAAACTGAGCGGAGCTTGTACTATGTATACTAGACAACGTATAAACATACTATACCTACTTCTTTTATATATGGATGAAGCAATGGTCTAATTTAGTTAACGAGACAGAGACTCAGGTAGGCTAGCGGTTAAGACGCTGGACGCGTTTGGTCCAGAGACGCAAGTTCGAGTCCTGCCTCTATTATAAATTTTTTCCATTGTCTTTTTTATTTTTTAAAAGAAGTTTAAGACTAAGATCCAAAAACTAAGACTTACCACCAGTGGCTCCCTTGTCTTCGTCGCCACCTGCTTTCTCTGGCTCCTTAGCTGATAATTACAATAAACACTAACTCAAACATTTAATATTTTATAACATTTTAATAAGTCAATATTCAATCAACTATCGCAGTCCACTGCTGGACATAGACTTCTCCCAACACGCGTCACAGAACACGCTCCTGAGCCTAAATAAATATAATTTATCTTTAAAATATTGTGCGCGAGAGAAGGTTCGAAACCCGCGCAGGGCAATATTCATACACAATACGAAAACAGCGTATAGTTATTTTCTTTTAAACTCAATTTTTTTTACCCTTTTTTATAGACAATTCCCGCACTAGGGGTCATGCCCTGTGTCTCGGGGATTTTTAGAAACATCAATTCAGTGAACACAAAGAACATCCATAATTTGTGAATCGCACAAATAATTGTCTTGCGTAGAGATCGAACCCGCGACCTCGTGCACGGTAGCCGTTTGCGCTACCGTCGCGCCACCGAGGTCGTAGATAGAGCATAACTTTACTAATCAGGAACAAAACTTGATCGAGTCGATCTTGGACAAGTTTTAATTTAAAGAACGTCCCACTGCCCCTCCCTGCAGTGGGCCGTTACTAAGCTATTACAATGATAGTAAAGTGATATGAAGTGACTTACCATCGTCGTCTGTATTATTCATGGGTATCCACGGGCTAGAAATATTAATATAATTAAACATTATCAACACTACATGGTATTGAACAAAGTTGCTGTCTGTCTGTCCGTCTATTTGCTTAAATTTTTAAAACTACGCAACGGATTTCCAAGCGGTTTTTTTTAATAGATAGAGTGAATCAAGAGGAAGGTTTATAATGTATAAATCATACTTAATACTTTTATTGTAGAGTATAAGGATTGCACAAGTGCGAAGCGTGTCTGTATCTTTGGAATTAGATCTCAAGAAGACACAATGTCAACAAGAGTATAAAATAAACTTAACATACAAAACAATCATAAAACGCTGAACACCAGTATTGCAAAAGTAGCTGAACACAAGTATTCCAAAAGTATCTGAAAACTAGTTTTCCAAAAGTAGTTGAATACAGTACCTATTCGTCACTGAATTGTTGCGTCATTGACTTATGACATTTCAGTGTTCAGCTGTTTTGGATGTGTGAATGTGTTCAGCAACTTTTGGGGCTGACTGAACATAATTTACAATAGTGAAGCATACTCACATAGGGCTTCGTGTAGTACTGGGGGTCATTCTCGCTGCTCTAGCTCTCGACTCTAGAATTTGTCTGCACAAACAAACAGGTAAACATTATGAACACATATTGGGCAAAGCAGTCGTGACGTGGCTACCATGTAAAAGGGTTGCGGATTCGAATCCCACACAGAACAAATTTTCTTCCAATCGACAAATTACGTCTTGCGTCTATAATGTCGTTGTGGACGTTAAGTAAATTGATGTTTGTAGTCCCTGCAACACAGGGGGGGGCACCAAAGCAGTTAATAATTGTGTAAGAAAGTGACAGGGAAACCAGTGGAAATATTTAGAAGAGGCCTATAATCAGCAGTGGACGTCCATCATAGGATAATGATGATGAATGTCATTGGTAGTACTTCTCTTTCACAAAAATTCATCATCCTTCCGTGACGGACTAGGGGATTGGCCTACTAATACCACGCTGGCCAGACGGATTGGTATAGGGTTTAATTTCAAGTTTTGCATCTTTTTATTTCGTAAAGATAATATTTACGGATAGTCCTTTAGTCGGCTTTTACGACACCCATGGGATGAGATGGGGTAGTGACACACTGTATTCTTACTCCGTCACCACACTTTAACAACACTTACTTGAGTAAGTTAACGCTGAACTGTCCGCTAGGCAGTCGCGCTTCCACCGGGTTGGTGACGATGATGACCCCGTCCTCCATGGGCACCGGGGTCTGGTAGTAGTCTTCTGCGGACCCTACGTCGTAGTAGAACTCGTTTGGGACGGACTGGGGACCACAGAAAATCTTATTAATATTATAAAGGCAAAGGCGAAACTATGGATGTATGTATTTTGTAAAGGTAATAATTCACGAATAGTCCCTTAGTCGGTTTTTACGACACCCATGGAATGACATGGGGTGGGGGATGGGGAATCTATTGAGATTTATATCTAGTAACGTAACAATGAAAAAAAATTTTGCAACTTTAATCAAATTCTTAGAAAGTTTACTGTTGTGCAACCTAGATGGCGTTGTTATGTATATGTATGATAGTACTCCAGTGTTGTATTACCTGAGACAGGCTGGGGAAGTGAACGAAGGAATCGTACATGTTCATCATTAGTCTCCTGGTCGGTCTCATCATTCTACGTAGCTGTTGGTGCACCTGAGAGAGAGAAGAAAGAAAACATATTTATTTTGTTTTACATAGTATGCCAGGTGAATAATCTGTACTTATATTATAAAGAGGTAAAGTTTGTGTGTTTGTGACGTTGTAGAGGGTAATCTCTGGATCTACTGATCCGATTTCAAAAATTCTTTCTGTGTTAAATAGTCCCTTTATCGGGGAGTGTCATAGGCTATACAGTATCACGCTATGACTAATAGGAGTGCCGATCTCTTTACGTTTGATATGTGTGCTACGACCCTAAACCACACAATCCTATACGCTATGTTGATCAATTTGGTTCTCCTCATTTCTGATTCGATCACGATCATCTTATTCGATGAATAGAAGGTTAAAGATGTAATACAGTACCTGTGCGGCACCCTGGTTGTCCCTGATGAGGACCAGGAGGTTGGTCACCGAGTCGAAGTCCCACAGCTTGGAGTCCTGATAGCCGTCTGGTACTGGGATTATTGAGGCTGCAAGTTATGAAGTTTGGTAAATGTTTATTGTTGACTTGGCGTTTTTAGCAGGTGTGTCCTACTAAAAGGTTATTTTTACCAACTTTTTCTTCAATTAACCGCATATTGCAATTCAATGCTTGACATAGGCCTATCCCAATTTCCGGGTTAAGAGTTAGGTAAACTAGCTGATGCCCGCGGCTTCATCCACGTTGTGTAAGTAGCTTAAAAACTACCTTTATTCCAAATTTCACCAAAATCCATTCAGTAGTTTTTACGTGAAAGAGTAACAAACATCCATCCATCAATCCTCACAAACTTTCCCATTTAATTAGTAGGATAGGATGAAGCCAACGCGTATATTCTGTAGATACCACAAACTATAAACTAACCATTTCCTCACCATTAATCTGCACCGGCTCATACTTCTTAATATCATTGAGGAACCGCTCCTTGTGGTACTGCACCACGCGGTCTAACCACCCACTGCGCCGGATCTCGATGCTCGCCAACACTGACATGCACAGCACCAGGACACCTGGTAAAGTCTGTATAATGGTATAATGGGTTTAGTTTAAGGTTGCCACAGGTCTTGGGGTCGTTTTATGGCTAATGTGAATCTTTGTGTGACGTCACGTGAATTTGTAAGTATGGATGTTTACACTTTCTTACACTTTCACGTAAAAACTACAACATGGATTCATTGTAATATCAACTTACTTTATAAAACATTATATCCAAGTTTCACATGTCTTTGTGGAAGTAGGTATTTCAGTAAAAAATACTTAGACTAGTTTACTACTTATAAATACTTAGATGTCATGACTCATGAGTACGTATTATACCTTTAGTTACGTTATTTGATGTAATAAAGTTTTAATAACATGCTCAAATGATTTTAATTGCATTTATTTAAAGTGTTAATTATTGCTTAGTGTTTGTACTTTGTTATGAGGTGTCGTACTTAAATAATCTTAATACTTATGTCCTTTAAGGGAATTATACGCTATAGTGTTTTTATGTCAGCTTAATACACGACCGCCAAGTTAAAAAAGCTCATTAATTTATTTTTACTTATGTTTTTCTTTTTGAGATCGTCTTAGAAGAACAAGATCAAATTAAAAAAATTAAAAAATCCCCGATTGATAAAAAGAAACATAAACAGAACTAGATAAGACAAATCTAACGAGCCCAAACTCGATGGGTTTATTCGAGCCGATTTCCACCAAACATAGTTATGAACAGTCTCGACTCGACTGATATACCTACCTTTCAAACAAAAAAACCGCATCAGCCATACACATTTACACACACACACACACACACACATAGACACGTCAAACTTACAACATCCCGTCGTTTTTGCGTCTAGGGTTAAAAACAAGTGACGTCTACTTAACTACCAAATTTTTTTACAAAGAAGGTTATCTTCACATGAAACCCGATGCTTACACTTATTGCCAGCCTATGCATTGGGACAGTCATAGACCGAAATGCTGCTATCCTTTACTTCACATACCTACCTTCTGTTCGTGAACTCACTTGTGTAATACAAACTTGTATGTATATAAAGTCTACTTTTCTGTGTGTTACTAAGTATTATAATTTACACGTTTAGGTTTAGTTTTGATTGGTAGTTATTACTGCGTGTGTTTGGCAGTGAAGTGTGATGAATAGACGGAAAACCACGGCGGCAAGTTACAGAAATTGTCTTCCCACAAAACTAACGTAGTAGACCTCCCCTTATTACAAAATCTTCTTAATTCCTTAAAATATGCAAATTAATTACATAAAGACACAGCATTGTATGTACAAACAATTAGTAAGCTGTTTTAAAGAAAAAGTAAAAACACAGCACTTTTTTTTGGGTTTTGTTATCGTGTAGTCCAGACGGGCTTAGCTAATAGAGTAAAAGATTATGAAGGAACATAATTAATCTTATTTAGTAAAGTTTAAAACCTTCTCTAAAGAGAGTTTAGCAAAAATTAAACATTAAACTGTCTTTCCTTAAAATGCTGGTATTCAAAGTCGTCTAGTAAAAAAACAATAGTAAACTAAACGTATTTAACATCAAAGTGACAAGACGTTTGACAGTAGTAAACACAAGAAACTACGCCACATTATTTAGCATCAAACTATTGTTTAACCTTTCATAACTGTTCATTTGAATGAGTAAAAATGTCAAGGCTAAAGTTTACGGATGAGTTTAGTATTGGAACGTACTTCTAGCAGACGTGTCGTTGCATACGATTTATAAATATTATTTCTAAACATAAAATAAATTGTTAACGCCGGAATCTCATTAATGATAGCGAATACATTGTATTTAATATTACATTAGTGTATCATTCCCGTGCTTAGTCAAGATAATATTACGTAAATTAACGGTAAAATAATTGTCAAAGTTTACGCTGTGTATACGTAAACAAAAGAAATAATTTTAAACAATGCGTGTGGTATTTTAACTATTGTTTGAATGCGTTACGTTTCATACGAATATTTGCGAACTTTTAAACGAAAATTTTGTAAAATGAGTGCAGTGAGTAGAGATGCGCCTATAGGAGTGCAATTTATTCAAAAAATTAGCGCAAAATGTTGCCCGAGACTGCAGATCAACAGGCTGCGATGGTGAGTCAGAATATAATAAATTTTAACTATTTAGTAATTACCTTTTGTTACTAATAACCAGATGTTTAAATACCATACATAATGTTAAAAATATCTTATCTATTTATTATGTAAAACCTGCTTTTATAATTATTTTATTTAAGTGTATATTACTGAATAACTATTGAGAATGTTTTATGCTAATGTGTAGTATGTAACCTATTTTTAAGTAAGTAGTTTTTCTTTTTCTGCAATCTTAAAACTGGTTATAGAAGTTTTGGTGAACAATTTATAATTTGAAAGTCTACTATCATTATTAGAAACCTGTTTTGCAATAAACACTAACTATACCAATAAATTGGGTTTGATAAATATTTAAGCTTCAGTATTATTTACTTGTATGATATTATCTTTACGAAATAAAAAGAAGGAAAACTTGAAATTAAACTCTATACCAATCCGTCTGGCCTGCATGGTATTAGTAGGCCAAGCATCCCTCCATCACGGGAGGAGGCCCGTCCCTGCAGCGGGCCATTAATGGGCTGTTATGATGATGAAATAATAGTTCCACACAAATATGAATAACATTGTGTTGTCTCTAAATCCTTGAATGGGAAAGTTTGTGAGGATGGATGGATGGATGTTAGTTACTCTTTGAAGCAAAAACTACTAAATGGATTTTGAGGAAATTTGGAATATAGGTAGTTTAAGATGTAGAATAACATTTAAGCTACCTGTACAACGCGGGTGTAGCTGCAGGCATCAGCTTGTAAAGAAATACTTTTAGTATCTTATTTATTATACTATGATTCTGATGAATAATGCTTCAATATAGTCGCTTCTTATATGCAGCAGGGCTTAGAAAGCAACTATAAAATCATTTATTATAGTCACAGGTCTTAATGGTTCTAATAATTGATATTATCAGGCTACCAACAGACTGTCTGCCTTAATTCTTGAATTAGGTTAGTTTAGGTATTAGGTTCAATACAGTCCTGTTGCCATGCCAAACACACACACATTACATGGGTTGAAGTTTCCATTACCAACATTCTTCTCCCTATTAAATACATAAAACTCCCTCAGTGCCATGATGGTTGTGTTGGATAATTATTTCTTGTGTTCATTAATTACATATCTGTAAAACAGACAACTACAGCAAGTTTCTTTTATACTATGTAGTGAAGTCAGCAATACACATGGAATTCTTCTATTCATCATCATCAGCCCACTAATGTCCCACTGCAGGGACGAGCCTTCTCCCGTGACGGAGGGATACTTGGCCTACTAATACCACACTGGCCAGACAGATTGGTATAAGGTTTAATTTCAATTTATCCTTCTTTCTATGTAAAGCTAATATTCACAGATAGTCCCTTAGTCGACAGTCGTTTTTACGACACCCGGGATGAGATGGGGTGGTGACATATTGTATTCTTACTCCGTCACCACACAGAATTCTTCTATTGTTGCCATATAAACCTTTTACATCATTGACTATTATTTAGAACTTATTACTTTTCTTTAAAGAAATATGTTTATTAACACTGTTGTCATTTAAGGTAGCATAGTTTCCATAATAGGGAAGTAACATTATGTGTTTAGTGGTGTATCATTAGATATCAAATTTATGAACTCAATTAGTTTTAATATTATATTACTAGGAGTAATGATAATCAGTGTATTGAATACCAGAGCAATGATACATTTTTGTAAATATTATTGTTGCAAGGAAACTGGTGGATGGCGATCTAATTGTTGTATAAGCAGAAAGCTGTACCCCTTATTATGCATGACTATGGTGGACTTTTCATAAGTAGATAGGTATTTCCAAAAATAAGAAGATAGAGCCCTAGTAAAACTAATTATATTATTTTTGCGTAAGTAAAATTACTTAATAATCCGTGTGGTGACGGAGTAAGAATACAAATGTCACCACCCCATCTCATCGTATGGGTGTCGTAAAAACCGACTAAGCGACTATGTGTCAATATTATCTTTATAAAATTAAATGAAGGAAAACTTGAAATTGAACCCTATACCAATCCGTCTGGCCAGCGTGATATTAGTAGGCAAAGTATCCCTCCGTCACGGGAGGAGGCCCGTCCCTGCAGTGGGACATTAATGGGCTGGTATGATGATGATGAAAATTACTAGATTTAATAATGTAGGATGAAATTGTCAAGAGCCTATGGCATTTACCAGGTGTTAAGTACTCATAATCTTCAGCAAGAGGTCATCCAGGGGTTATCATCCCTGTTCCTACTTAATCCACTTCCAAGCACTCATCATCATAACAGCCCATTAATGTCCCACTGCAGGGACAGGCCTCCTCTTGTGACGGAGGGATACTAATTGGCCTACTAATACCACGCTGGCCTGACGGATTGATATAGGGTTTAATTTCAAGTTTTCCTTCTTTTTATTTCGTTTAGATAATATTCACGAATAGACCCTTAGTCGGTGGGATGAGGTAGGGTGGTTACATATTGTATTCGTACTCCGTCACCACACGGAGAATATGACTTTATACAAATCTTTAATACCCTACTGCTGGTACAGACCTCTTTCAGTGCCGTAGGAAAATATGGCCTATTAACACAAGACCTGTCCATATTTCCTTTCCGTGTTCTGTAGCGCGTGTTGGGGAGTAACAGCAGTGGAATGCGATAGGCTAGTTGGTTGATTGATTGAAGTCAGACCTGTCCATATTTTGCTGATGATACCAAGATATTGGGCAACCCTCACTTACCTTTACTCGTTAGTAGGCTTTAGCGCCGATTACACTAGAATACATGTAGTCAACTACATCTCGTAGGAGACTACATGTAGCCTAGTGTAATCGGCGCTTTTAACGACAACTTCTGGGTGAGATGGGGCAGTTACATTAGGTAATCTTTAACCATGAACATATTATTATGTACACATTATATGTATATTATGTGCGTCATACAGTCAAACAGAAACCAGATGTTATAAAGTTGCAATAACAAATGTATCCATTATATTAATTGTAATTGTATTAATTTATATTATGTTAGGTATTCTTATCTTTTTATTTTATTACTAGCTGTCCTGTCCTGTCTGTGTTCGTTGTGCGGCGTAAAAAACGCGTCACTTTTTTAAACATATTTTATTATGCTCCGCTCCTATTAGTCATAGCGTGATACTACATAGCCTATGACACTCCCCGATAAATGGACTATTCAACACAAAAAGAATTTGTTAAATCGGTTCAGTAGATCCAGAGATTACCCCCTACAACGTCACAAACACACAAACTTGGCCTCTTTGTAATATTAAGTATAGATTCAAGTAAATGTGAATCATCTAAAGCGTAGCCATGACATGTCATGCACCAGTACATTATAAGACCTTGGTTGTATAAGGCATAACGGCTGTACGTTATCCAAACCAATTAAAATATTTATACAAACTTGTTAGAAGCGTTAGTACCTTTTAATCTGTTGCTTATTCTTTACTAGTGCCTGTGCTAGTACTACTACATGTGGTGATGGAGTAAGAATACAGTGTGTCACCACCCCATCTCATCTCATGGGTGTCGTAAAACTAAGGGACTATCCGTGAATATTATCGTTACGTAATAAAAAGAAGGAAAACTTGGAATTAAACCCTATACCAATCCGTCTGGCCAGCGTAGTATTAGTAGGCCAAGTATCCCTCCGGCACGGGAGGAGGTCTGTCTCTGCAGTGGGACATTAATAGGCTGTTATGATGATTTATAGGACTATACTTTAAATATAATGAAGCTACACACTTATAATGACATCACGAACCCACGACCTTCACATTTAACAGCGTGACATCTATCACCAGACCGGAAACATACGAGGATTATCTTACTCGATAATGAAAATACACAATTAAATATAATTATTAATAACACAACGTGTTGTTATCAGTTATCTAAACTTGCCATGATAACGTGTAGTAAGGTCTTTGATAATGTACTTGTAACCTAATGACCATTGCATTGTATATGTCGCAGGGAAATGAGGAAACCAGTGATTTCACGAAATCCCGGTGAATGACGAAAATGCCGTTTCTACCAGAAAAGAAATGCTCATATTTTTGTTTGTAGGTTAAAAAACACAAGTATTCCAACTTCTGTAGGTTAGGTTAGAACTGTGACGTGCCGCGGCAGCGGCCGCCGAAGTGCAAGGCGTTTCGACATTTACCGGGATTTCGTAATATCCCTAGGGATTTCGTGAAATCCCTGGTTTCCTCATTTCCCTGCGACATGTATAAGTATAGTATACCTACATATTTTTATGACATACAAGCTAACTCGTGCCCACTTCGTTGGACGGCGAAAAAATGCGTCCCTTTTATAAACATTATATTTCATTACTGCTCCACTCCTATCAGTCACATAGCGTGATACTATATAGCCTATGACACTCGCCGATAAATGGACTATTCAACACAGAAAGATTTTTTTAAATCGGTTCCTTAGATCCAGAGATCGCCCCCTACAACGTCACAAACACACAAACTTTACCTCTTTATAATATTAGTATAGGTTTGTTTTATATTGAAAAAGGCCACGTATCCTAGTTCGCTATAAAAAGCGCTTTCCGCTTCGTGAGTATACCATGTAATAACATTTCCTATGATAACGAATTGTATTTGTGACGTGGGTGACCAACAACTAACATTGATAAGAATTACTGAAAATATTTAATAAGTAGCTGAAGTAAAGTCTTCTGGCTGTTTTAGTACCTCCTGCAATGAACGAAAATGTTAGGGGGTATTTTGTGTCATCTATACTAATATTATAAAGAGGTAAAGTTTGTGTGTTTGTGACGTTGTAGGGGGTAATCTCTGGATATAATGAACCGATTTAAAAAAATATTTCTGTGTTGAATAGTCCATTTATCTGGGAGTGACATAGGCTATATAGTATCACGCTGTGACTAATAGGAGTGGTGCAGTAATGAAATATGTTTAAAAAAAGGACGCGTTTTTTTGCCACCCAACGAAGTGGGCACGGGTCAGCTAGTACTTACTAATCAGAAAGTACGAACTTAGCTTTATATAAAACCACTTTTTCAGTAACTATAGTAACCATATATGTTTTTCTTAAGAAATTCAGCGTTTTAGGTGTTAATATCATAACTTCCTATATCTTTGATCAACTAGGACAGCCGCGACCGTCGAGCTATCGATGTATGTATAGTCATAATAAATCATCATCATCACAACAGCCCATTAATGTTCCACTGCAGGGACGGGCCTCCTCCCGTGACGTAGTGATACTTGGCCTACTAATACCACGCTGGCCAGACGGATTGGTTTAGGGTTTAATTTTAAGTTTTCTTTCTTTTATTTCGTAAAGATAATATTGACGGATAGTCGACTTAGTCGGTTTTCACGACACCCATGGGATGAGATGGTGTGGTGACATATTATATTCTTACTCCGTCACCACACGGGCTGTATTGTTATATAATAAAATACATAAATTTTCAGTTCCTTTCTAATACCAGTCTTTTTGGCAATGTGGCATAATTTATTACTGATAAGGTTACCGTAACGTTAAATTAACTGATTAGGTGAGGTTAGCTAATTAGTAATTAGTCATAACTTTAAATAATTAGAGATGCCACAAATAGGTGTATGGTACCTATTCGGCCGTATTGTGTACCTTTGAAAATGTTTTAAGGAGGGCTATGTCCACAGGCTGATTTGTGATGATGATGATGATTTTTGTGGCGTAGTGGTATTACAGTACATGATGTAGATATCGCATTAACATCTAATTTTTAAAGCCATAATATCATTTCTCTTCTATCTCGCTTGCACTTATGGGTCTTCTTTTCTTATACATATTATTATTAGGTCTTTACCTATGAAATTGCCGTTTTGTATGAAGATTTTATCAGAAGTTAGATTTTTCATACTAACGTTTTCTTAGATTTTTCTATACTTAATCATTAAACATTATAGAATCAAATTGGGTATAAGGAATGTCGCACATTTAAGCTGACTATTGAGTTAAAAAAAAAGAAAAGAAAGTAAAATGGAATAAGTTACAATTAAACAAACGGGAAAATCCGCTGTTTTAAATTGGACCCATGTTTATAGGCTTATTATTGATACAAATTATAATTATTTTTATATATTATCTTTTGTTAGATGTTGGTATCCTATATTTCCTAAATATCAAAAAATATTTAAACATAAGTAGTTTTAAAAGAATGTAGAGTCTAAAGACTGCGCTGAAATAAAACGGCAATTTCATAGATAAAGACCTATTATAATATCTTTTATCTCTTTTTGGAGTACTCAGATGATAAATTGTTTTCTATAGTAAAAGTTATGGTAAAGCTTACATGGCAAGACTAGAAAATGGCTATCCAAATAATTCGATCGAATATCCGATTCGGTAGTTAAACGAAATAATAGGTCGGGGAAAAAGTCTTTTCGCATAACGTAGGTATAAACTTATTATAAAATTTCTTTGACTGTACTACTTGTGTCTGGCTGGTTTTGGTAACATTAAAAAGGTTACATTATAAAGAAAAGAAAAAAATAAAAAAAAGTTGTTTCCCGCTATTTTTCATTTGTTTTTCTCTCCGTAAAAATGAGTGAATCTAATGAAGAAATTCGATACATTTTAAAATTTTATTATAAAAAAGGCAAAAATGCAACTCAAGCAGCGAAAAAAAATTGTGATGTTTATGGACCTGATGCAGTGTCAGTAAGAGTAGCACAAATTTGGTTCAAACGTTTTCAGTCCGGAAATTTTGATGTTAAAGATGCACCACGCTCTGGTCGCCCTGTTACGAATAAAATGGACGCCATTTTTGAAAGAGTGGAGCAAGATCGGCATATTAGTAGTTACGATGTAGCTGAAAAACTGGGAATTGACCACAAAACAGTTTTGACCCATTTGAAGAAAGCTGGTTATACAAAAAAGCTCGATATTTGGGTGCCACACGAGCTCACTCAAAGAAACTTAATGAACCGTGTACTCATTTGCGATTCATTATTGAGACGTAATGAAACCGAGCCGTTTTTAAAGAGATTGATAACTGGCGATGAAAAGTGGATCACGTACGACAAGAACGTGCGAAAAAGGTCGTGGTCGAAAGTTGGCCAGGCTTCACAGACTGTGGCCAAACCTGGCCTAACACGAAATAAGGTGATGCTGTGTGTATGGTGGGATTGCAAGGGCATTGTTCATTATGAGCTTTTACCGCCCGGCAAAACCATCGATTCTGATCTTTACTGCCAGCAACTGATGAGATTAAAGGAAGCAGTGTGAGTCGAGAGAAAACGGCTGGAATTGATCAACAGGAAGGGTGTGGTCTTTCATCACGATAACGCTAGACCACACACATCTTTAGCCACTCAGCAAAAATTAAGAGAGTTCGACTGGGAGGTCCTAGTGCATCCACCATATAGCCCTGACCTTGCGCCTTCAGATTTTCACCTGTTTCGGTCTCTTCAGAATTCTTTAGGTTCTGTAAGGTTGACCTCAAGAGAGGACTGCCAAAACTATTTGTCCCGTTTTTTTGATCAGAAGTCCCAAAGTTTCTACAGTAACGGGATAATGTCTCTGCCCACAAAATGGCAGAAAGTTGTTCAACAAAACGGTACATATACAGGGTGGCTCATTCAAAGGGGTCAGTATGGGAAAGTCTTAAACTATAAGTCATACGATGTTATGTTCTTAGGAACCATGACACCGATTTTGATAAAAAGAAAAACTGCATTCATACATTTGAAAAAGATACTGTACCCAGCCGGGAATCGAACCCGGTTGTTTTGCAAAAATAAACTTTTACTTTTTCTATTTAAATACCGATTCTGTAGGTCATAAGCAGTAAATGTCTCTAAGAAACATTATGTCTAAAATGAATAAAATGCATTGTTTTCACATACTTTAATTTATCATAGTAGGTGTTCAAAGTGGACACCGTTTTTTTTTCAATACAATATTCAACACGTTTAGGTAACGATCATGTCATTGCATTTTGTATCTTTTATTATACTTACATTTATAATAGTAGGTGTTCGATGTGGCCTCCGTGCGTCGTTCGAGGTTGCCCGATTTAACGCCTCTAGACTATTTCTTGTGGGATTACGTTAAGGATGAAGTGTACAAAACAAGCTATGATAACTTTGAAGACCATTTAGGTCAGCCATAAAATCAATTTTCAAATTCACCACATAAAGATAATTCGCTGGTCTATTGGACCTATCATCATCATCATATCAGCCTATAGACGCCCACTGCTGGACATAGGCCTCTTCCAAACGTTTCCACCCTGCGCGGTCCTGTGCCTCCCTCATCCATCGGCTTCCCGCGTCGGTCCATCGTGTGAGGGGTCTTCCCACCCTGCGCTTTCCGGTGCGCGGTCGCCATTCTATAACTTTTCTGCCTCAACGGCCATCAGTTCTCCGCGCTATGTGCCCTGCCCACCGCCACTTTAACCGGGAAATCCTGAGCGCTATGTCGGTCACTTTGGTTCTCCTACGGATCTCCTCGTTTCTGATACGATCGCGCAGGGAAACTCCCAACATAGCCATTGGACCTATAACCATTACATAACAGAGGTCGTCATGAAACACAATGAATGATATCGTTGACGTATTTCTCTATAATACAATAATATTATCATCATAACAGCCCATTAATGTCCCACTGCAGGGACGGGCCTTCTCCAGTGACGGAGGGATACTTGGCCTACATATACCACGCTGGTCAAACGGATTGGTATAGGGTTTAATTTCAAGTATTCCTTCTTTTTATTAAGTAAAGATAATATTGACGGATAGTCCCTTAGCCGGTTTTTACGACACCCATAGGATGAGATGGGGTGGTGACATATTGTATTCTTACTCCATCACCACACGGAGAGTCATGAAACACAATGATATCGTTGACGTATTTCTCTATAATACAATAATATAAAATATTATAATATTGTACAAAGCATTCGTGATAATATAAATACAATAGTTTTTATTGTTCGTTATGTTATTGTAGGCATTTATAAATTAACATAGGGGGGCTCTTTTGTGTATAAGTTATTTGTTAGTATTTCATTGTTTGCTTAAAGTATTTGTCCAGTTTACGTAAATGTAGCATGTTAAGCGCCGATTACATGATGTAGGAAGACTACATGTTGTCTAGTGTAATCACATTTAGGCTGTTAGGACACTACATATCGGAGATTGGCGAGTTCCGACCGTCCTACATGATGTAGGAGACTACATGTAGTCTAGTGTAATCGGCGCTTTACATGAAAATATTTTAAGGAATAGAAATTTTTTTTCCACTTGAGATTACCATACCCTCAAATCTCTTGTCCAAAATAGTCAATGTGCCGAGAACTGTGTGTCAATAGGATTGTTTTTTACACTTTCCACACAACGTCATCTAGTCCTAAACTAAGCAGAGCTTGTACTATGGGTACTAGACAACGGGTAAACATACTTAAATACTTTTTTTTTGTAAATACATACATAATATTATGCATAGAAAACACCCAGAATGCAAACAATCATGTTCATGCACACAAAGATTTGCATTGAGCGGGAATCGGACCAGAGACCTCTGCGTAGCAGTCATGTTAAATAACCAGTACGCCACAGAGGTCGTCGATTATTGAAACCACATATTGTTGGTGTTCAGATAGTCCAGTTTAGGCCAAAAAAAAGTTGATAATCATCAATCGACCCAAAGCGTTCGCCGTTGACAGTGATAGGTGACCTGTCCAACTGGGGAGGCCATATCAACTGCTTCGCCAATGTCCTGCACACTCAAGGACAGCGGCGATGTTTTCGGCAGATCTTGCTTTGCGTTGACGCACGGGTGTAGGTCGATCATTTACTAAAACAATGGACTCAATTTTACCTACCACACGACGAATAGTCCTTTTCCATTAAATAAGCAAAGCGCGCAATGCGTTGCCCGATCACAACTTTTTTCAACTGACTTCAAAAAAAGGCAGAGGTTCTCAATTCGGTAGTTTTTTTATTTTTTATTTGTGTTTGTTACCTGATTCCTCGAAAACGGCTATACCGATTTGATTTTTTTTTAATTTGTACCTGTTGTTGAATGTTATAGCTATCCATGGTTACTTGGCCAAACGTTACATGAACCACCACACCTACAACCCGTGCTTTAAACTCTTAGTCTCTCAACAAAGCTTTTGACGACCTCTGTGGCGTAGTGGCTTCATAGCTTGACTGCTACGCAGAGGTCTCGGGTTCGATTTCCGCTTAATGCAAATCTTTGTGATGATGAATCATGATTGTTTGCATTGGTCTGGGTGTTTCTATGTATAATATGTATGTATTTACAAAAAAAAAGTATATGCATTTATATCCGTTGTTCTGTTACCCATAACACAAGCAGGTTAGGCCTAGCTTACTTTGGGAACAGATGGCGCTGTGTAGATATCATCATCATCCTCCTGCCCTTATCCCATTTTTACTTGGGGTCGTCGCAACAATACATGTTGCGACGACCCTTTTTCCATTCATCTCTGTTTCCCGTCATCTCAACATTCACTCTTTTCCTAGCCATATCATCCCTCACACAATCCATCCATCTTTGGTTCGGTCTACCCCTCCCCTTGTACCCTTCCACTATGATATATAGATATGTCCGTGAATATCAATATTAAAGCTGATCTCCAAATATCTATTGTTCCAGGTATCAGGCGAGCGTATTGACTTTGACATTCTTCACATACATGACTTACCATCTGACGCGTAAGCCGATATCGGTGGTCAAGAACGTGCTGCACCAGAACTGCTCCGCGCTCACTCCTCCCCCGGGGACGGACCCCGGCGACGATCAGTGGTGTAACTGGGCACCGTTTAGTAAGTATCGTTTTAATTATTGTAATAGTTGACAAAACTGAAAAACACGCTTTCATTCAATCCGCCATCTTGGATGTTCGCCATATTGGATTAAGGTCACGTGACTGGAATTTAAGTTTTATTATGGATTTTTATAATTACGTAAAATATTTTAGTCTTATACTTGCACACTTGTTTTTAAGGTAGAATATGTCAGCACTTGTAAAATTATTTTAAGCTAACTTCCTAATGTACACACGTTCAAGCCCATAAACTATTTGAATTTGATATTTTTTTTCGTATTCCTGACAGCAAACTCTTTCATTTGATAACCATGTCATAGGATCTCAAACAGCCAGTCCGCCATCTTAGGTAGGCAGCCATATTAGATTTGTAGTGACGTTTCTTAGCTAGTCATGTATTTTCAACAGAATTTAGACTTTTCGTTCTTAATTTTTATAGTACATCTGATTTTGGCCAGCGCTTGTGAGCTCAGTATTTATAACTCATCATCATCATACATACATACATAAACTCACGCCTTATCCCGTCCGTAACCGACGCGCATGTATGACTCGCTTAATGAATGTGGACGAAGCCCAATCTGTTTGCCAGGATCGTGACAAGTGGCGTTCTGTCGTCTCTGCCTACCCCGGACGGGATCATCAGCCAATTAGGACATAGGCCTCCTCCAAATATTGCCACGTTGTGCGGTCCTGTTAATAAAGAATGTAATGTTTATATTACAGATACATCGGACGCAAACACGCTGCTCGGTGCATTAGACTCGGCGTTTTTATTCTCTTATGCAGCCGCCATGTTTGTATCAGGTAAAATATTATTTCATTACTTGTTAATCAATTGAAATTTATTACTTTTAATATCTTTAAAAGAAAATTCAAGTCAGGCATGAAATTATCAGACAAAAAAAATATCCAGATTTAAGATTAGGTCCATAAATGGTTTAGCTAAATAGCCACAACTGTGATATCTCTAAATCAAAGCACCGAACTTGGATAAATGTGGTTGGGAAAGTTAAAAGGATCTGTGTTCAGCAGTAGATGTCTTTTGGCCGATTCTCATACTGATTTCCGAATTACTAAACCCCGAATAACGTTACCACGAAAACAGGCAATCACGAATTTTTATTCTGACATTCGCCGGTGGCTGCCGCAGCTCGCTCGCTACACTCGCTCGGCTCGTGCATCGCATTGTCAACGTACTAACCTAACCTAATCTTTCGAAAATGTGTGAAACGATGTCAAAAGGAAAATTCGTGATTGCATGTTTTCGTGGTAACGTTATTCTACGTACCGTAATTCGGAAATCAGTTATTCACCCCTTTGTCCGAGATGATTATGATAATATAGAATGAGAAAGTACACTCGAGAGCAAAAGTTCCGGGTCACTAGAAAAAAATAATTTAAAAAATAAAAAAAATAAATTGAACTTTATAGACAATTTAATGTTACTAAAATAAAATGCATTACATTTACTACTGACCATTTATTTTATTATGTTTAAAAGGACAAATTAAAAATGGCGTCATTTTACTTGTAAAACCAAAACTGAAAATATTGAATTTTTTATATTTACAAGTAGTTTTAACACGGTTTAGTACTTGGTATTACCCCCACGTGCTGTCTGGACTGCTGCAATGAGATTTGGCATGCTGTACACCAAGTTTCTGAAACACTGTTGGGGAATGTTCTCCCATTCCTCTACCAATGCATGTTTAAAGTCACTAAGCGTAATTAAAGGAGGATCTTGTTGTCTTACCCGTCGTCCGAGCTCGTCCCAGGCGTGCTCGATTGGGTTGAGGTCGGGGCTACGTGCTGGCCACACCATGGGACGAATATTCACCTCATCAAGGTAGTCTTGCACTACACGAGCAGTGTGGGGACGGGCGTTATCCTGCATAAAGATGGCATTCTCACCAAGTCTTGCCATAAATGGACCGACGTGCTCGTTGAGGATTTCATCCACGTATCTTACGCCATTAAGAGTACCGTTTTCGATCAGTACAAGCTCTGTTCGGCTTTCCGCAGAAATTCCAGCCCACACGAGTACCGAACCACCACCGTATGACACCTTTTCTTCAATACAGGCTTGCATAAATCTTTCTCCTGGTCTTCTGTACACCTTTGCCCTTCCGTCGTGTGTATACAGCATAAATTTTGATTCGTCCGAGAATATGACATTTGACCAATTTTCAATCGTCCAATTCGAGTGTTCGCGTGCATAAATTCGTCTTGCTATACGATGGTGTCTCTCGAGTTTCGGACCATTTGCGGGTCTAAATGGTTTCAAATTACCTTCAGCATGTCGCCGTCTTACAGTCCAAGCAGAAGGGCTGCTTCCACCAAGTCCTAAAAAATGATGAGTCAGTGCTGTTCCCGTAAGAAACCGATTTCGTAGCATAGAGTTCACTAAATATCGATCTTCCCGTGCCGTCGTACACCTGGGTCTGCCTGTTGTTGGTCTGCGTAGGTTCAAACCAGTTTCTAGAAACCGCTGGCGAACACGCTGAACTGTAGACAACGATACACCGACTATTCTTGCTGTTTCTCGCTGACTGCTCCCATTTTCCAGGATCGTGAGGATTCTCGTACATTCCTCAGGTGTGAGTGACATAATTACCACTTTAATAATGACTATTGGATACCTGGATGACTCCTTATAAATACATTTTATGACAGAACAAAAACAAAAGCAAAAACAGTAGTAGAAAAAAAATTAGAAGTTCTGATTTAAAAAAAATGGATCTTTTTTTTATAACTTTTTTAATGCCATTACTTACCGCCAATCAATAAGTTTTTATATGTTTAATGAAAGATTATTAAATTGTCTATAAAGTTCAATTTATTTCAATACGATAGCTTTATTCGTTTTCAAGATATTGAAGTAAATGCTAGTGACCCGGAACTTTTGCTCTCGAGTGTATAATGGAGTTATCTTTTGGATTTTAATATAAATCATGGCCTTTCTTTTCGATGGCGTCTAATACACAAACGTTTGTTACGCCGCTTCTTCTCTACTAGCGCTTTGGAGGCGGTGTTAAAGTTTTATAAACTTTGAAATGTTTATAAACTTAGGTTAAGTAGTATTAGTTGACGTGTGGTGAAGGAGTAAGAAGACCGTGTGTCACCATCCCAACTCAACCCATTGGTGTCGTAGAAATCGACTAAGAGACTATCCGTCAATATTATCTTTACGAAGTAAAAAGAAGGAAAACTTGAAATTAAACCCTATCCCAATCCGTCTGGAATTTGTCTTAAGATGCCGTAATCATTGACCTACTTAATTCAAGATTATATATTAAGTCACAAATTGAAATCCACGACTACCTCACACACATCAACCCCAAACCACGACCGCCTTAGGGCCGTAGCACATATAACGTAACGTAAACGGATCGGCACCGCCTCGCCTTTTTCCTTGGTGTCAAACGTCAAAAATCCGATTACGTTACGGAGTTTCATACAAATAATACTAAACGTCTCGAGTTGATACGGTGACGATCCCTTTACGTTACGTTATATGTGCTATGACCCCTACACTACCACCAAATCAATATGTATCTACATGATATATAAACAAAATATCTATACTTGCAGGTATGATAGCAGAAAGGGTGGACCTCCGTTACTTCTTGTCACTAGGAATGCTGACGTCAGCGATATTCTGCTACCTGTTCGGTATCGGCAGGACGTATAACATACATAACATATCTTATTACTTAGTTGTGCAGGTGAGACCTTATATATGTATAACGCTTTTATTTAACTGTTTGTTTGTTCCAGTGGAATAATCTTGAATCTTCAACCGATGGAACTGATATCAGCTCGTTTCATCCTCGTAGATATAAATACTTTTAGTTTGAATATACACAATAGTCTAAGTGATGTCATTCTAAATCCAATATGGCGGGACATCCAAGATGGCGGTATTTTTAATGCACTTCTGCAATACGCAGATCAAATCAGCTTGCTTGTCGTTAATTAATTAGAACGGTGATAACTAAAAAGCCTAAAAAAATAAAGAGTTTTGCAGATTATCTAGAACAAACAGACTGATAGAAAATTAAAATGTGATTTTTGTTATTGATTTCGAGTAACATCATACATATTCCGTTACAAAACTAAGTTGAATTTTACATACATACACTTTAATTATGCATCGGCAAAAATCATACCTATCCATGGCCAAACAGATTTGCATTAACTGGATATCGAACCTGAAACCTCTGCACAGCACTCTTACAGTATATTCCTATGTCCCCAGGCCGGCGCAGGTATAGCCCAGACAACAGGGTGGCCCGGCACAGTCGCTATTGTGGGCAAGTGGTTCGGCAACAGTAAGAAGGGACTTATATTCGGGATATGGAACTCACATACCTCGCTAGGAAATATATTGGGTAAGCAGAAAACTAAATTTTTTTTAACAAAAAAGCACTAAAAAGTAGAAAAATAATCCTTAACTTAATTTAATACTTACTATCTGGTGCCAGCCTAGCTGATTGCAACTAAATACATATAGGGCAAAATCGGACCGCCCTATAAAAAGTTATGCGTGATCATACAAACAAAAATCGAATTGATAACCTCCTCCGTTTTTTTCGTCGGTTAAAAAACAGATTTGATTGGATGAGGGAGGCACAGGACCGCACAAGGTGGCAATATTTGGAGGCCTATGTGGACGCCAATTAGCAGATATGATGATGATGAAACAAAACACTACTCTAACTTATACCAAGGTTGTTGTATAAGGGGAATTCAAAGGAGAACTGCCTCGATGGCACAGCTAACTTTTCGTGGTATATATGGATATCCATAGTACAAGCTCTGCTTAGTTTGGGACTAGATGGCGTTGTGTGAAAGTGTGAGGAATATTTATATTTATTTATTTAATTTATTGTCCTCAGTTTGAATGTTCTTTGTGATTGTTAAATTGATGTTTTCAACGTCACTCTCCGTGTGGTGACGGGGTAAGAATACAGTGTGTCTCCACCCCATCTCATCACATGGCTGTCGTAAAAGATTAAGGGACTATCCGTGAATATTATCTTTACGTAATAAAAAAAAGAAAAACTTGAAATTAAACCCTATATCAATCCGTTTGGCCAGCGTGGTATTAGTAGGCCAAGTATCCCTCCGTCACGGGAGGAGGCCCGTCCCTGCAGTGGGACATTAATGGGCTGTTATGATGATGAATTGTTTAAAATTTAACCATACCAGTCATGAAAAACGCCCCACTCTCCTTTAATTTTTCAAACTGTGTATTTTTAGCAAATTTTTTCCCCTTAATAAGCTTTTAGTCATAGGATATGTTGGTGTGTGACACATTATATCCGGTCACCCATCTAAATACTGACCTTGCTTAACCTCCCAGGTACAATAATGGCGGCGGAGTACGTAGACACGGACTGGTCTCTATCGTTCATATACCCGGGCCTCGTGATGGGCCTCGTGGGTCTCGCCGTGTTCCTGCTGTTGACTCCGGAGCCCCGGCTTGTGGGACTCTCCGCAGCTGGGGATAGGGCTTCGGTGAGTGCTAATCTACACTAATATTATAAAGAGGTAAAGTTTGTGTGTTTGTGACGTTGTAGGGGGTAACCTCTGGATCTAATGAACCGATTTTAAAAATTATTTCTGTGTTGAATAGTCCGTTTATCGGAGAGTGTCATATGCAATATTACGCTATGACTAATAAGAGTGGAGTAGTAATGAAATATGTTAAAAAAGTGACACGTTTTTTTCGCTGCCCGACGAAGTGGGCACGGGTCAGCTAGTATTTAATAAAGTACCAATTTTTTTTATGTCTGCTTATTTATCAAAGGCTTTGCGAATAAATATTAAAACACTTACCCAGCATGCCTTTTTGTTTTCTATTACTTACACAAGTATACTGATAGATGGCGCTGAGTTAAGTAAAGTAATTATAAAAGTTAACGTATCTTGCATCTACGCAAATTTGGACAACAATAGGTACTAGGATAACTAATGGTCTAGCAGACAAAGGTTTGAGGTGTTTACTAAGAAGATATTAGTTAAAATGCGAATTTGATCTGATTCGAATCCGTTAATTTTTTTTAACTACGAGTATTTCTTTCCAAAAAAAGTACCAAATTAGTCGCTTACTTTCCACTAGAGCCATTAACTCATAGATTTAACTCAACTATAACAGCGCGATCTAGGCTTCATGGTAGAAAACTCCGATGTGGCTATTTCGTTATGTTTATATGCCATTTAAGTTTCTTCTTTGTTTTTCTATAATGTGTTTCCTTATTTAACAAAGAATGAATGTAACTCACATAAAAACTTGTGTATCCTTTATAATATAGAGTGTAAGTATAATATATATTTCAGCCGGTGCGACAGACTACTAAATCAGATGAAGAGGACGCGGCCGATGATGATGACGACACGTCATCTGTTATTGTTGGGGATCAGGTACGTATTGTATTTATTATCCCCCTTACTTATAAAAGTCTCTAAAATTAAATCACTGTTTAGCGAGTTTTTTTGTTAGCAAAACCAACCTTATGCCAAACCAGACCGTAAAAATTTAAGCTAATCAATTGACTAAAATCTAAGTTGCGTTTATGAGTAAGGGGGTATATGTACAAACAATTCTGTCATGAAAAGATAAAGTTATCATTGTATATATTAACGCCATCTATAACAAAAATGTAAAACTTTTTATATTTTTTTTAAACGTACACCTTTTGTCATTTCCTATTCATTGATTATATTTATACCAGGAAGAGAATGGTGATGTTATTGTCACCACATAGGTTATACAATTTGGCCTGACTGGCGATCAAACGGGTATTTCAAACGGTCTTCAGATTGGCCACTGACTGGTTGGTATGAATTTTGTGTCATGTTTTCTTTCTGTGAAAGAATTTCTTAGTCGTATTTTACAGTAATCAGGCTAAATATGACTATCTTGATTGAGGTTCCTATAACTAAGTTTTTTATTTTTCAGGCTGCTAGTCTAAGGCCGAGCAGACATTCAGCTAACACATCACCTGTGAGTATTATTGTATATTATAACTAGTCACATGATCTGTCATCGCGGGGGTTTTAAACACTTTTTTACATTATGTTCGTTTGGATGTAATTTTGTAACTCAAATTTGAAGTAAATGTATTTAATCGATTAAACTCAAGTTTTATATGGCGTAACTTATTTTAAACTTAATAAAAAATGTGACGTCATACTAAATTCAATATGGCGGGAAATCCAAGATGGCGAAATAGTTATTTTTATTCACATTTGCAATGTGAATGTATAAATTGTAAATATTAAAGTTATAAAATGCCAGTTAAAATTTTAAACAAACATTTTTTCAGCGCATTTAAACTGAACATATACCGCTTATTTTATGATAAATTTTAGAAACAACCTTATTTAACTTTTAAAGTCGTTTAAAAACGTATTCCAATCCTTCTATGAACAGCAAGAAGAAGCCACAGAGCGCACGTCTCTGCTCCGCTCCCCCCGCGCGGAGGCTGCAGGCGCGCGTGACGTCACGACGGGGGCGGTGTCCCTGTCCCGCGCGCTGGCCATCCCCGGCGTCCTGGAGTTCTCCTTCTCCCTGTTCTTCGCCAAGCTGGTCAGCTATACCTTCCTGTACTGGCTGCCCGCTTATATACATAACACTTCAGGTACGAATACTTAATTTAGCCTAAATCAGGATTATTTGTTTAGTTGTAATTTTTTAGTTTTTAGCGCATAGATTAGTGCATGTTGTGCTCTTCTGCAAGTAATGGGGCACTTAGACTCAAACTGCATTGTAATTAATTAATATGATTGTATCAGTGTACTCATTGTTGTAGAGAGAGTAAATAAATAAATAAAATAAAATAGTTGACAGCATTAGAATACATAGGGCGTTAGTTTTCTTTTTAATTTGCGGGATTGAAATACAGAGGGCGTTGCTTTTCTTTTTAGTTAGCAGGATTAAAATACAGAGGGCGCTAGTTTTCTTTTTTGTTCGCGGGATTGAAATACAGAGGACGTTAGTTATCTTTTTAGTTCGCGGGTTTAAAAAACAGAGGGCGTTAGTTTTCTTGTTAGTTCGCGGGATTGCTATACAGGGGGCGTTAGTTTTCTTTTTAGTTCGCGGGATTAAAATACAGAGGGCGTTAGTTTTCATTTTAGTTCGCGGGTTTGAAATACAGAGGGCTTTAGATTAATTTTTAGTTTGGAGGATTAAAATACAGAGGGCTTTAGATTTATTTTTAGTTTGGAGGATTAAAATACAGAGAACGTTACTTTTCTTTTTAGTTTGCGGGATTGAAATACAGAGGGCGTTGGTTTTCTTTTTAGTTTGGAGTATTAGAATACATAGAACATTATTAGTCTTCTTTTTTATTTGCGGATTAAAATACACAGTGCATTGTGTTTTGAAACATTATTTATTTAAAACTTTATGTACAATATCATGCACAAAGGCGGGCTTAATGCCAAAGGCATTTTCTACGAGTATCTTTCTTGATGGTAAGCTCACCGCGGGTCTATACAATTCATTGAATGTCATACAAAATGAGCTTACGGTGGGTCATAATTCTGTTGGTTTGATAGTACAGTGTGGTGACAGAGTAATATCCGTGTGGTGACGGACTAAGAATACAATATATCACCACCCCATCTCATCCCATGGGTGTCGTAAAAACCGACTAAGGGACTATCCGTCAATATTATATTTACGAAATACAAAGAAGGAAAACTTGAAATTAAACCCTATACCAATCCGTCTGGCCAGCGTGGTATTAGTAGGCCAAGTATCCCTCCGTCACGAGAGGAGGCCCGTCCCTGCAGTGGGACATTAATGGGCTGTTATGATGATATGTGTTAACTTTTATTTAATTTCAGCGGATCTATCAGCGAAGCAATCAGGCGAGTTGAGCACAGTGTTCGACATGGGCGGAGTGGTGGGTGCCATACTGGCAGGCTTGGTAGCGGACTGGAGCGGCTGTCCCGCCATCGTGTGTGTACTGTTCTACTTCACGTGTGGACCTATGGTGAGATAACATTACAGCTACTGTTGAACAATGACATGTTACCATTGACAAAACGTAAAATATACTATTTTGTAATTACAAATTGTCTTAAAGCTAAGAACGAAATCCTACTAATATTATAAATGCGAAAGTTTGTGAGGATGGATGGATGGATGTTTGTTGCTCGGTGGTTAACATTTAACTATTATTCTACACCCTAAACTACCTATATTCCAAATTTCATCAAAATCCATTCAGTAGTTTTTTTCGTGAAAGAGTAACAAACATCCATACATCCTCACAAACTTTCGCATTTATAACATTAATAAGATTTGTACTCAGCTCCTAATGTACGAAACCTACTGAGGCTCGTACTCATATCTAGTCAACGTGATATTGGTGATAACCACTGGGATGTTGGTGAACGGTCCCTATGCTCTCATCGCCACGGCGTGTTAATATATTTCGCGCAGTCGGTATATTACATGACTGCTACGCAGAGGTCTCGGGTACGATTCCCGTTCAATGCAAATCTTTGTGTGCATGGTAAGCAATGTTTATTTGCATTGGTCTGAGTATTTTCTATGAATAATATGTATGTATTTACAAAAAAAAAGTATTTAAGTATGTTTATCCGTTGTCTAGTACGCATAGTACAAGCTTTGCTTAGTTTAGGACTAGGTGGCGATGTGTGAATGTATGAGGATTATTATTATTATTTCTCCCCAGCTCCTAATCTACCAAACGTGGGGCTCGTACTCATACGCAGTGAACGTGGTGCTGCTGATCACCACCGGCGTGCTGGTGAACGGTCCCTACGCGCTCATCACGACGGCGGTCAGCGCTGAACTTGGGACTCATCACTCGCTGGCTGGCAACTCGCGAGCGCTGGCTACAGTTACTGCTATTATCGATGGCACGGGGAGTATCGGTATGTATACATTATATTATACGCGTGGTGACGGAGTAAGAATACAATATGTCACTACCCCATCTCATCCCATGGGTGTCGTAAAAACCGACTAAAGCCCGATTTACACATCGACAAGTACAGTAGCGAGTTAAACAAATAGACAGTTAAGTAATAAGTAAAGTTCACACGTAGGCGAGTACAGTTCATAAGTTGCCGAACAGAGACGAAGACTAGTCGTCTATCCATGAATATTATCTTTACGAAATAAAAAGAAGGAAAACTTGAAATTAAACCCTATACCAATCCATCTGGCCAGCGTGGTATTAGTAGGCCAAGTATCCCTCCGTTATGGGAGGAGGCACGTCCCTGCAGTGGGACATTAATGAGCTGTTATGAATGATTGATTTCATATGTGAAAAGTTCCTGCGACACAGGGCATAATACCTAGGGCGGATATCGTCTTTTAAAAGACCGAAGTGTTCCTGTTGTAAACAGGTACAAGGTGAAATAACACTTAAGTCCTTCATAATAAATCCTATATTTGCCAACAGGTGCTGCGCTAGGTCCCATGCTGGCCGGCGTGGTGTCAAGCAAGTCATGGACCCACGTGTTCTATATGCTGATCACCTGTAACTATCTGGCGCTCTTCTTGCTTTTACGGTAAATATACATCTATACTAATATTATAAAGAGGTAAATTTTGTGTGTTTGTGACGTTGTAGGGGGTAATCTCTGGATCTGCTGAAACGATTTTAAAAATTCTTTCTGTGTTGAATAGTCTAGTTATCGGGGAGTGTCATAGGCTATATAGTATCACGCTATGACTAATAGGAGTGGAGCAGTAATGAAATATGGTTAAAAAAGGGACGCGTTGTTTTCGCCGCCCAACAACCTACTAAAAGAACGCCGAGAACTTCAGTAAGCTCTCTACTATCACAAATGTCCAAAACGGCATTGTTAGGTTCATACCAAATTTGGATAGGTAGAGGACGGAACATAGCAGACAGTGAAGGTGACCGCTAACGCGTTGCAAGGGACCTCCTTAAACCTACATCTGGGTCGTAAGTCCCAGACGCTGTTATGCCAGTGTTCCGTCCTCTATCACGCGATGGACCCGGCACCCGCACGGAGAATCCATGGAATGTTAAGATTAGGTCTTATCTTAGGTATAATTAGAAAAAATCGAAAAGACAATGGAAAAAATTAGCACTCGAGGCGGGACTCGAACCTGCTTCTCTGGACTATACGCGTCCTTGACCGCTAGGCTACCCGAGTCACTGTCTCGTTTACCAAATTAGACTTTATACGCCATTAGCTTGCTCAATTTAAAACCCAAATTTTATAGTATAAAACCAACTCATTATATTAGTACCAATTATTAAAATCTGTTATATTAGTTTAGTTCATCATAACAGCCCATTAATGTCCCACTGCAGGGACATTATTGCGTGGTATTAGTAGACCAAGTATCCTTCCGTGACGAAGGGGTACTTGGCTTCTAATACCACGCTGGCCAGACGGATTGGTATAGGGTTTAATTTCAAGTTTTCCTTCTTTTTATTTCGTAAAGGTAATATTCACGGATAGTCCCTTAGTCGGTTTCTACGACAGCCATGGGATGAGATGGGGTGGTGACATATTGTATTCTTACTCCATCACCACACGGAGTTTAGTTGCTTGGGTTTTAAACACAGATGGCGCTAAAATAAATTGTAATATATTTTTTTATTTCAGGATAGCCAAGTCCGAGATAGCGAAACTAAGACAAGAGCGACGTATAGCGTCGCCACCTCGCGTCAGAATTGAGTAAACTTTAATATTTGACATTATAATATCGATGTTTGAAATGAAAAAGTATTGATTTTGTTTAGTTTATTGAAGTATTTTTAAGGCTGTGTTCTGACATTTATTATTGTGTTTAATACTAATTGTATTATACGGTTTTTTGGTATAATAATTAAATTGGGGAATAATTAATTTAAAACTGTTGTCTGTTTTTGTCACGAGGTGGCGTTGTTTCGTATATGTCTGTACGGGCTAGAATATGGTTGATTTTTTCTCTTATAAAATATATAAGTATGTATATCCGTCAGCTAGTATCCATAATAAAAACTGCTTCGTTTGGTACTAGATGGCGTTGAATAATTTTGTAAGTTTTCCCAACTAAATTCTGTCTGACGCAGAAAACAATTTAATTTAAACCGTAACAAACAATTAGTTATATTTTAAAACTATTTTTAGTACACTTACTTAAATCAAATTTATAAACGTTTACTCTAACTATTTCGATTCATGCCAAATTACGATAATGATAGTATATTGATGAGATATGTATTCATGACTATTATCTTTTGTTCTCATTTCTATACAGAATAGTTGAAAAGAAAAATGTTGTCAAATACTGTCTTAGGCCTCATTCGCACGAGAGTTTTTGAACGCGCGTTAAAAAAGCGTCGAAATAGAACAAAATTCAATCTTATGTTCCTCAGCGTTAGAAATATAACACAATTTCCAACGCCGAGCGATAAAAAAGCGTCGAGTTAAAAAAGCGCTGGCGTGTGAACAGGAACATAGGAATGCATTTGTTCTATTCCGACGCTTTTTTAACGCGCGTTAAAAAAGCGCTCGTGCAAATAGGGCCTTATAGCTGTAAAAACATTGGCTATAAAATTGCCTTTACCTACACGTTTCGTTATGGGTCCCTTGATAATAAAATACATACATATACTTACACCTATCCGTGAATATTATCTTTACGAAATAAAAAAGGAAAACTTGAAATTAAACCAATTATACCAATCCGTCTGGGCAGCGTGGTATTAGTAGGCCAAGTATACCTCCGTCACGGGAGGAGGTCTGTCCCTGCAGTGGGACATTAATGGGCTGTTATGATGATAAACTTACACCTTATTCCCATGAAACATATGCAGAGAACAATCCTTACAAAGCTACTTTGGTTCATCTAAATTCATACATATCTCCCTTTCATACATGCCCGGTTAATAACATATCACTGCCATAATTTGGTTCTAAAACCATAATTTCAGGGGTTCGAATCTAACGTAGTACGAAAAGCTTTAAAGTCCGATTTACACATCGACAAGTACAGTAGCGAGTTAAGTAGTAAGTTGTTGATTAAGTTGATTTAAATATATCTCCATCCTATTTTTTAGCAACTTACTACTTAACTCGCTACTGTACTTGTGGATGTGTAAATCGGGCTTAAGGCATGTGTTTAGTAAGCCACTGCCATTTCCTATAGTTAGAATGAAGTGACAAATTTGTAAAACGTTAATATTTATTTTATTTTGGGTGCTGTATAATTTTAAACTATGATATATTTTATTCAATTTTTTTTTATTAAAATGCCGTAATAAGTACCTTTTAACGTTCTGTTTGGACTATATACTTACCTACACAATTTCGTTTAATTTGATGACACATTTTTTAGTAAAATTGCCTAAACGATTTTAATGAACTTTCTATGGAATTGTTTCAAATTAAAAAAAACATGGCCAAAAATTACCAAACCCCTTAATAAAAAAGCCTACAGTACAAGTTTGTCAATTCGAAAACAGTTTTCGAAATCTATCTTGGACCTGTCAAACTTGTTATATTTCTACCATTTACTTACATTTATTTTATTATTATGAAAAATATGATTTCAGATCAAGATAAATTACATATAAATTTTACCTATAAAGCTTTAACTAGATAAATCCGAAAAGAAGAAGGATAATGGAAAAAATTGGCCTAGTGGTCATGGCGCTGGACCCGTATAGTCCAGAGACGCGGGTTCGAGTCCCGCCTCGAGTACCAATTTTTTCTATTGTCTTTCTTCATTTCGGATTTAAGATCAAGATAGTATTTGAAAACTTTCTTCGAATCGATTAATTTTGTACTAAACGAAAAAAATATATTAAAAACTAATGACGAAAACATATTATAAAATAAACTTAGCATTTATTTATAATTAATTTTAGATTAATTTATTGTATATAATGTACAAATATTAAATGTATGACTTTTAAAATAAATATACAATATAAAAGTTTTTTTGAATTGTTTTTATTAAGAATTAAATACTTAATTATCTTAAAGAGAATTATTATTTTACAATTATAATACATTTATGTTATAATATAATCATAAGTCTTTCTATCCGTTTACTGGTAGAGTAAGAATACATGGTGTCCCTTCTTTTCATCCAATGGGATATAGCAAATGTGGGATAAGCAGACTAAGAGAAAATTTACCAATGATTTTTATAAAAGAAAGAAATCATGACATGAAACCCTATACCAATCAGTGGTATTAGTAGTTCAAGTTTTTTAGTAATTATGTTTAAACTTCGGTATGTAAAGTAAAATTTTACCTATGTCGATTCCAAAACCATTTGGAGATTTTAGATTGGTAAGGAATATCGTTAGCGCAAAAAACCGCAAGATGGTGTTCATTTTTAAAATTAAAAAGAATTACTTTGGCTTTCATTTGATCTCTAAATGACGTCATGTGTCCGTCCGAACGGAAGTTTGTCTCTGCCTTCATTTCTCAAGTAATACAGCCGTATGTATGACGTCATCACAAGTAAAATTCAAAATATTTATATAAAAATAAACTATAGGCAGGAAACCAAAAATACTCAAATTCGTTGTTTATAATAAAAAAACCTTTAAAATAATAAAATACCAAAAAAAAGCTTTACATACCGAATTGACATGAGGTGTAAAAAAGGTAATTTTTCAATAATGTTTCCCAAGTTACTTTGTAATAAAATAAAGGAAAATGTGTGTGAGTGGATTATCCCATTATATTCAATTGGACTTTACATACTAATTCTAAGGTCTTCCTAGCGGAACGATGAATGATAGCGAGTCCCCCATGGCGCCCCACGAGACCCGTTTCAGCTGGAATATTGTCACCCAAGTTGTTAACACCACTATCCATCCTAGTGCACCGGTACCACTTAGCACTACATCTGAAAATAATGACATTTGTGAGCTGGTGGTATTATTGGAATACATGGAAAGTTGACTTCCAAACTGAAAAATATAAAAAGGTATGATATTATAAGCATCAATGTGGTGACGGAGTAAGAATACAATATGTCACCACCCCATCTCGTCCCATGGGTGTCGTGAAAACCGACTAAGGGACTATCCGTGAATATTAACTATACGAAATAAAAAGAAGGAAAACTTGAAATTAAACCCTATACCAATCTGTCTGGCCAGCGTGGTATTAGTAGGTCAAGTATTCCTCCGACATGGGAGGAGGCCCGTCCCTGCAGTGGGACATTAATGGCCTCCTCTAGTGACGGAGGGATACTTGGCCTACTAATACCACGCTGCCCAAACGGATTGGTATAGGGTTTAATTTCAAATTTTCCTTCTTTTTATTTCGTAAAGATAATATTCACAGATAGTCCCATGGGATGAGATGGGGTGGTGACATATTGTATTCTTACTCCGTCGCCACATGGAGTTCAAGGATATGGCCAGCGTGGTATTAGTAGGCCAAGTATCCTTTCGGCATGGAAGGAAGCCTGTCCCTGCAGTGGTACATTATTGGGCTGTTATGATGATCCTTGATCATATGGAATTTGTATCACAGGAAATGATAGTGTGTGAAGAACCAAGTGTGCATTGTAGTAAATAGTTGTCACTTTAAATTTCATTAGATGGATTCAATCAATCAACTATTGCATTCCACTACTGGACAGAGGCCTCTCCCAACGCGCGCCTTAGAACTCGGTCCTGCGCTTTCCGCATCCAGTATGACTCCTGACCTGACTGAGACCTTTATGAGGTTGTCAGTCCACCTAGCTGTCCTATTAGATGGATTAAATAAGCTTAAATACATGACAGCTACTTACATTTCTTAATATGTTTCTGTTCATCATAAGGTGGCTTCAGGAAAGCTTCTCTGAAGAACCACACAGCATTCACAGCCCACACAAATGGTAGTAACAGGCACCCAACTGTTTACAAACATACAATTAAGTATTTTTTAAATTTTAAGTGGAACATAATTAAAGTAAGTTTTATAATTGATTGGATAGTTTTATTGCTTGCTGACATTTATAATAATAATAAATAATTGCACACATTCACACAACATCATCTAGTCCCAAACTAAGCAGAGCTTGTACTATGGGTATTAGACAATGGATAAACATACTTAAATACTTTTTTTTTTGTAAATAATTACATAGTAAACACCAATGCAAACAATCATGACAATCATGCACACAAAGATTTGCATTGAGCGGGAATCCAACCCAAGACTTAACTTAGCAGTCATATTATATAATCACTACGCCACAGAGGTCGTCAAAAATTTAGCCAGCTTCTTTCAATAAAGGGCTTGTAGCGACAACATTGTAAATGGCTTTTGAGAGGGACTAGATCTCGCAGCTGTAAATCAAACAAGGCAGGATGCACATAATAAATGATTTACATTATTCTCTGTGTAGTATTCATGTCATCCAATGGGTGTCGTAAAAACTGACTAAGGGAGTATCCCTTAATATTATCTTTACATTGACTTATGTTCCTAAGTCCCCTCGATGGGGCAGAGGGCGTCCACAGTGAGTCTCCATCCCGCAGCTCCTGTCCGCCGCCAAGTCTGTTTTGGACGGCCACGTTTACGCCTTCCTTGGGGGTTCCAGTCTAGGGCTCGCCTCGGTATATGTTCCTGGTCCCTTCGGAGAGTGTGGCCAATCCAATTCCACTTGCGGCGTTTTATCTGCTGGTCGATCGGAGTCTCGCTGCAGCGCTCCCACAGGTCAAGGTTGGAGATTTTCACGGGCCAGTATATTCCGAGAATCCGGCGGAGGCATCGGTTCACAAAGACTTGTAGCTGGCGCGTGGTGTCCTTTGTGACCTTCCACGTCTCACACCCATACAGCAATACGGTTTTTACATTGGACCGGAATATCTTGAGCTTAACTCTCCGTGTCAATTTACGTGATTGCCATATCGGGCGGAGCTGCGCAAAGGTTGCTCGGGCTTTGGCGATCCTAGAAGCGATGTCCTCTTCAGTTCCTCCAGTTTCTGACACGACGCTTCCGAGGTATGTGAATTTGTGGACTCGTTCCACAGCCTCAGTGCCAATGACAAGCGGCAAGGAACTTGTCGCTCCGCCGGCTCCGCACCTCATTTCTTGAGTCTTCCGGATGTTAATTTTGAGTCCCATCTTCTTAGCCTCTCTCTGTAGGTCGTCCAGTTTCTTTTGCATATCAGCGCGAGTATGGCTCAGCAGGCATAGGTCATCGGCATAGTCCAGATCCGATATCTTTACATAATAAAAAGGTATTAGTAGGCCAAGTATTCTTCCGTCCCGGGAGGAGGCCCATCCCTGTAGTGGGACATTAATGGGCTTTTATGATTATTACAAAGCTTTAATGTTCTATTGTAGGGCCTCATCCATTGAAGAAGGGAAATTTGGTGAACTTACAATGCTGATTAGATATGTGTTTAAACATGAAGTTTTACTTTTTTAGTTTCTATACTTATAGATAATCTGCAACCTTCTGAGCTTTTACACCCGTTAGATGAGATAGACTAGTTGTACCATATTTTATATACAACTATACTATCTAATGATTAGTTAATGTAAGTATTTGCCCTCTCACAACAGAGACTGCAGGTTTAATTATCAAATAAATCATTTTAGAAGCATGATATTTGTCTAGGTGTTTTACTATCTTTCTTTGCATCCCTTGACTAGCTCTGTCCTGATTTATACAGCGTAATAAGTATTTTAATAAGTTATCAAAGAACAGCTTTAACTTAGTTAGGGACTAGATGGCGTTTTGTGAAAGTAACAAAAAGACAATAGTTTAGTAAAGTTCTACATACCTCTGAAATACCATCGACACAACTGTAGTTTCTTATCGTTCGGTAGTCTGTTTAAATCCATTCTGATATAGTAAAACAGTAATAAAATCACAAAAAACCTAAAACTTGATGATTCAGTCAGTTCAGATTTACAATTTTCAATGAAGTTTCAAGTTCTAATATTTTGATATTCCTGGTACGTAATACAGAGCATAAAAGTATCAGTGTCCCAGTCATGTACACTAGACTTGTTTACTATCTTTAACTGTTTTGTATTTAGTGAAAAAACATGGTATACATACTAATGCTATAAATATTGTAAAGTTTTCGTTTTCTGTCAAAGTATTCTTCTTTGTGTCATTCAGACAGCTCTTAACAAACTTACGCTTCGTTATACGCCTACTACGTAAGAATAATAAATAAATAAATAACTATTCCTCACACATTCACACAACGCCATCTAGTCCCGAACTAAGCAAATCTTGTACGTACTTGTATGGGATAATAATAGCTTGGAGAGTCTGTCTACAGACACAGAGCTCCAATAAAATCAAAGCGGTCTAGGGCCCAGGAAAGAATGCAACAGATTCAAATGTACAATAAATCTGCTATAGCTACTACTGAATTCTCAATCTACTTCACAAACCTAACTGTGTGCTTCAATGCGATGTAATCTTTAGTTAATCACCATGTATATATAAAATAGATAAACTTGAATTTATTATCATTCTATTTTTTACAATAAACAACGACAATGTTCTAAGACATCTACGTGTTTTAATTTATATTATTTTTTGTTATACCACAACACGTTTCTGTGATTTGTATATCATACGTGTAATGAAACGTAAATACCAAAGAAACAAAAATGGCGTATTGTGTTGAATGTCAATAATGTAAAATGTGTGAAAAGTAAATAAAAATGTTTTCATCATCTAATAGTTTGTTGTCATGTGTACTACTACTACTGTATAGTTCTAAAACATGTAAGTAATTATATTATCTAGTTTAATTATAACTTAATTAATGAATATTAATTTCAGGATTTTGGTAAAACGAAATTTTGAGGCTTTTATTATAGGTTTACAGCCTTGAGTTTAATGTGGCTAAATCTGTTGGCTTTGCTTATCAATTAAGGACAAGGCTGTTCTTTATTGAGGCCTGTTATATTTCAGAACATTTTGGTAAATAACAATAATTTAATATTTTTCTAATCACAAAAACTGGATATAAAATTTGTGTATTTTTTGCATAGTTGCAATTATAACGGTGTTTTCTCTTTGATATCGAATCCTTTCACTTTTGTTCTACTATTCTTATTGTTTGATTTGTATATTATGTTATTGAATTATATTATATCACTAATTTCAATTCAATTCAATTTCAATTTCTTTATTTATTTCTCTCAATAAGGTACATACAGTGTAATAGTAAAACAAGTGAATGATAGAAAATGTGAAGGAACCTTAGTGAGAGCTGGAGTTTATACTAGGTTCGAGACCTGTGTGACAAATCTCCAGGCTCTCTCATAAGTAATACATTAAAGTTGAAATGAGAGCATACTACAAGTACTTAGTGATAGGTAATAACAGAATTTCTTATTAAGAGTAAAACAAAAATAAGTTGGGTGTGTGTGTATGTGTGTGTGTGTATGTGGGTGTGTGTATGTGTGTGTGTGTATGTGTGTGTGCATATGTGTGTGTGGATGTGTGTGTGTGTATGTATGTGTATGCTTTTGTGTGTGTCCTTTCGCTTGTTTGGGTGCTGTTCATTTTAATATGAGGATGATTTTTTCCGTTTGCTCGTAATCTAAACTTTTTAGCCAATCTGTAACTGACTTTTTACAATTTATTTTGGTCATTGGGTGTATATTTAATATCTTATTCACCTTGTTGTACGTGTAGTTTCCCAGGAAATAAAAAGATCTTTGGGCCATTCTTGTCTTGACTGATATAGACGAACATACTTGGTATTTTCTACGTACGGAAACTGTGTTAACGGGGTCATAAGGAGTTAGTGAATGAGTGATGAGAATTATATTAAGAATAAATAATTTGCGAACAGAGAGAACATCGCAAATTCTGTAAACGTCAGTCGTGGGGTGACGATACGGCAGCCGCCATCCCACTTTTAGGACAGCTCGCTGGGCACGTTCTAGCTTTAGTAAATATGTTTTATTTGCTCCACCCCAGACTGCGATACAGTATTGCGTAAGGGATTGACAGAGAGCGAGATAAGTAAGCTTGAGAACGTGGTTATCAACAGAGTTACGTAGGTCTTTGAAAATGTAGATTAATTTTCGTAATCTGGAGGCAAGCGCATCTATGTGTGTGTGGAATGTAAGCATGTCATCAATTTGTACCCCAAGGTATTTAACGGAGCTTGATTGAGTCAGAATAGAGTAGTTACAGGCAGATGCGGGAGTAATTTCACCAGTGTGTGCAGTAAGTGAATAGGAGAGGGAAGGGATTTTACCAGGTGAAGTAAGTGAGAAAGTGAGGTAGGTTGATTTGCTTACGTTGAGGCTCAGTCTGTTGTTAGTTAGCCATTGAGTAACTGAGTTGAGGCTGGATTGTGCGCTACCGAATGTGGATTCCCACGAGTTACCATAAGAAATAAGGGCAGTATCATCGGCGTAGGTAAAAATAGATGTGTTCTCCAGCTGTAATTGACAAAGGTCATTTATGTATAACAAAAACAAGGAAGGACCGAGAATACTACCTTGCGGAACGCCATTTTTAACAGTAAGTTGATCGCTATAGTGGTCATTAATCTTTACGTACTGTCTTCTATTCGAGAGGTAACTTTTAAAAAGAGATAACTGAGTTCCTCTGATTCCGATTTTTTCAAGTTTTTTACAAAGGATTCGGACAGAAATTGTATCGAAAGCCTTTGATATATCAAGAAAAACACCGATGACTTTCTGTTTCTGATCAAGTTTTGCAGTTATTTTGTTAGATAAATCTAGTACTGCTTTGTTTGTTGATAAGCCAGAACGAAAGCCATATTGGTTCGGAGAAAGTATTTGTTCTCTCTCAAGAAATTTTGTAAGCCTATTATTCATAATTCTCTCTAGCAGTTTAGAAAGGCTAGGAAGTACTGATATGGGTCGGTAATTGCTAGGTTTATCTCTATCTCCTCCCTTGTAGATTGGGTGAACCACGGCAATTTTAAAAGCATCTGGGAATGTTCCAGTAGTAAGTGCTTTATTACAGATGAAGGAAATTGGGGGAATTAAAATATTTTTAAACTTTTTAAGGAATTTGGCAGAGATGTTATCACTTCCTACAGAAGAGTCATTTTTTAGGTTCGATATGAGAATTTCCAGTTCAGCCTTATCGGTTTCCAAAACTGTGAAGGTGTGTTGGTGATAGGGGAGAGTATCCGCTGGCTTTTGGTGGGAGTTATTGCTAATAGATGATGCGGAGACTGATTGTCCTATGTTTGCAAAATAGGTGTTGACGTCATTTATGGATTGTCTTGGGTTTGACAAGGAGAGGAGTTCCAGTGGTCTCGTCTTATCTTTTGTAGTGTGTGTGATTGTTTTAATTGCCTCCCAAACTTTTTTAGTATTGCCCTTGGCGCTGTCTAATTGGTTTTTGTTATACTTTAGTTTGGTGTCTCTGAGTAAATTAGTACAATAGTTTCGATATCTTTTGAAGGTTAATTTAAGGATTTCGTTACTAGGATTGTTTTTAAGCTTTAGATGTAAGTTATCTCTATTTCGTAGGCATTTCAATAAACCTGGTGTCATCCAATGTTTTTGAAATCTTTTTCGGTTTGGGACAGTTTTCAATATAGTATTTGCTGTTATTAGTGTATTTAAAGTTTTTATAAAATAATCTGTGGCTTCGTTGACGTCATGGAAGCTATATATGGGGCTAAAATCAACTTTGTTAATATTTGACTCAATACTGTCATAGTTGATGACTTTTTTGAGCTGACGTGTCGTGTTGTTAGTAGGGTGTTTTAAACGGAGAAAAAATAATATAGTGTCATGATCTGTGAGAGAGGTATTTGCTACATAACAAGATGCGGGTAATTTAGATTTTAGTATTAGGTGGTCGAGGCATGAGCGATTGTATCTTGTGCACAGTGTATGAGCTGGTAACATACCATGGAATGCGGTCATTTGGAGGTAATCTGTAGAGCGAGGGTCATTATTGCTTTCACAAATATCTATATTAATATCACCCGTCAGTATAATATTTTTGTATGAATGGTAAGTTGTCAGTAGTTGATTTAAGGAGTTGATGAACACGGATACGTTTTGATTAGATGGAGGACGATAAATAGCTAAAAGTATAGTATCCTTGTTAATTGTGAGACATAAACAATTTGCTTCTTTCAAAGAAGGTTCTGTGACGGAAATTTGGAGATGATTCCGGTAGAACACTACTACGCCTTCGTTTTGGGTATTTACATTGACAGTCGCAAAGGAGTTATAGCCTTGGATTTTAGGAATTATAGGTGAGGTTTGCAACCAGCATTCAGTCAGTACGATAACATCCCAGTGTACGTTGCTTCTATGCAGTAAGGTTAGTAATCCGTCAAAATTTTTCTTAAGGCTTCTAATGTTTTGACACAGAAGTTTAATAGAGTGTCCGTGCGAGAGGGATAAACGACTGCAATCCGAAATGCTGCATACCGCCGAGTGGGCGACAGAAATTTGATCAAGGTCACTGTGAAGATCATTGAGACTATCGAATTTTAAAATTTAAAAGCATGCCAAAAATGTTTGAAAAATGTAGGTAGATAGTAAATTGAACATATGCAGGATCAGACGTATTTAACCAGTTGATTTCAACGTAATAGGAAAATAATGTAAAACAATGAAGAACGACAGAGTGATAAGCAAGGCATAAGAATGCATCAGAGATGTGGAAATAATGTTTGCAAAAATCTAAAAAGCACAAACGAAAGTAGTTAGTGTATGTGTCGGTACATTGGGAGTTAGTGTAATGTAGTTGAATTGTATGTGAATGAAAGATAGTGTGTTGTATTCGAGTCGTGTTTGTAAAATTATAAGTATGTGGCGTAAGATAATGACTGTGAGTTTTGTGTGAAGTAAAGTTAATTGGATTGATTGATTTAACAATTCGGTAACTAATATCTAAAATAGAGTAACTGATTAAACTTAATACTAGAAAAGTGTAACAGAAATAAAATAAGGTGAAGTACATGCGTAGTCATGCAGGGCTGGTTGAGATCAGTTGTTGAAGCTGCTGTTCGGTTTTCACTATAATGGGTTGACTGTCTGCGTCCTTTTTCAATAGGATACGTCCGTTAGAAGACCAGCAGAAGTTGTAGTGGTGTGACTTGGAGAAATTTCTTGCTAGATAGAATAATCGCTTGGTGGATGTAGTCAGTAGCTCAGCTATATAGACAGGTATACGGGGTGAGGAAATCGGGGTGAGGAATCACTAATGTTAAGTAATATTTAAAATTTCAGCTTAAAACAAACCTAACATTAAAATATATCAAATATTGATTATAGTATAAATGGCATGTATGTTTACACATGTATTATTAAAACAAAACAACTCAAACTCGTTTTAACTCATACAGCTATTTATAAGCAAGTCTAGTGTACATAAATATCATCATAGCCCATTAATGTCCCACTGCAGGAACGGGCTTCCTCCCATGACGGAGGGATATTTGGCCTACTAAGACCACGCTGGCCAGACGGATAGGTATAGGGTTTAATTTCAAGTTACCTTCTTTTTATTTTGTACTGATAGTCACAGATAGTCGGTTTTTATGACACCCATGGGATGAGATATTGTATTCTTACTCCGTCACCACACGGAGAACATGTAGTGTATGAAATTTAACAATGACTAATTACAAACATTGACAATTTGATCTCTTACTAAAGTAAGAAAGTCCATCACACACAGCTCACAAGTGATGAGTAACTTAATTGTTTTAGTTACATAGTTGTAGAGTTTGTTACTTTGTTGCCTGAACGCTACGGAGATAAGGTAAATAGTTCCTTTGAGTGTGTTTTATCATCATAACACCACTGCAGGGACAGGCCTCCTCCCATGACGGAGGAATACTTGGCCTACTAATACCACGCTGGTCAGAGGGATTGGTATAGGGTTTAATTTCAAGTTTTCCTTCTTTTTATTTCGTAAAGATAATATTCATGGATAGTCACTAAGTCAGTTTTTACGATACCCATGAGATAAGATGGGGGTGGTGACATATTGTATTCTTACTCCGTCACCACACGGAGAAGTGTGTTTTATACTACATCTAAATCATCATTCTCTGTTGCATAGTCGTTACATTACATGGCTGCTATGCAGAGGTCTGGGGTTCTATTCCCACTCAATACAAATCATTGTGTGCATGAACATGATTGTTTGCATTGGTCTGGGTGTTTTCCATGTATAATTTGTATGTATTTATCTCTTGTCTAGTACAGTACAAGCTCTGCTTAGTTCGGGAGTAGATGGTGTTGTGTGAATGTGTGTGATTATTTATTAAAACAGAGTTCACATAATTAAGTTAAATTTAGTAAACATTATGCCTGGTCCTTCAATTTAAGGTTAAAGTAACAAAATGTATTTATTTTTAGAATACAATTTCCTGTTGTAAGCAATATCTTTTATAATCTATTTAAATAAACTTATTTGAATTTTGTCATTGTCACACTAAAATAAGCAAGCATTTATGTTTGACTAGTTGATGTCCGCGGCTTCACCCGCACATTATAAGTAGCTTAAATGTTATTCTACATTGTAAACTACCTATATTCTAAATTTCATCAAAATTCATTCAACATCCATCCATCCTCACAAACTTTCGCATTTATAATATTAGTGGGATTAAAAAAGGTTCTGTAACAATTTTATAAAGATTTCTTGGTATAATTTAGTTCCAATATAGGCAATGGTGTGACTTTCTCTAAACTACTTGGCACTGTGATTAGAGTACCTTATTGCTAAATAGAATTCTAGGTATCAATCATCACAGTTTAATAAAATAAAAAATGTAAATATAAATGATTGAAACAATGAATAAACTTGAAGTTCTCTTGTACGCTATTAGTTTGAGGTACTTATTCAGGAGACCAGCATCTTATCTCATCATTAAATCCTGTTTGCACCTTCAAATATATTCAAGACCTACCTAAAATAGTTTATTAGTAAAACTATTTGTTTGCTAAGTATATTTTCAAAATAATACTAAACTAAGCATTCCTAAATACTAAACAATATACAAATTTACAGTATTCATGACATCATCATTGCGTATGGCTTCTGCTTTGAACCTTGCTTGCTTTTTGCTTGCTATACATCTATATCCAGCTGGAGAAGCCAATCTTTTGCGGCCGGAGTAAGGTTGTGGAGCTCACGCATTCCCCCAGAGAAACGACGTCGGGGACATTCCTCGACGATGTGCATCATCGTTTGTTTTGGAGCTCCACAATCACACCCCGGCGAGTCTTTGAGGCCCCATCGGTGGAGGTGGTAGTTGCATCGCCCTTGTCCAGTCCTAAACCTATTTGCCCTTTTCCACACAGTACGGCAGCTGTCAAAACCAGGGGGCTTAACAGAAGGATCGGGCACTAGGTCCTTCCAGGGGTGGTGTTCGAAAGACTCCCAGGTAGTTCTCCATTCCTCCAGGAGATTGGTGTCTGTTTGAAGGTGTTCGTCTGACCAGATAGGGGATCGGGATATCAGTCGTCGTGCTGGTAGGTTGTTAAGTGTCTCTCGTATTGGCATTGGTTTTCCATTTAGTTCTTGCCAGCATTTCTTCCACTCAGCAGCCGCCGCCTGCCACCTACGTATACCCGGTGGGGGAATGTGCGCCAAAACTGGAAGCCACGGTAGGGGAACAGATTTAATTAGTCCAGTGATGGTTCGCATAGCTTCGTGTAGTTGGGTGTCAATCTTGTGCGTGTGCGCACTCCGACACCATACAGGAGCACAATATTCTGCCACCGAGTACACTAAGGCTATTGCAGACGTTCGCAGCACTGAGGCGGTGGCACCCCAGGATGTACCAGCAAGAGACTTTATGATGTTTAGTCTCGTTTTTAGTTTTTGTGATGTTGTCTGTAGGTGCTGTCGGAATGTGAGCGAGCGGTCCAGTATAACGCCCAGGTATTTAGGGGCAAAGTTGTGCCTTACTTCCTCTCCGCAAAATTTCACACGCAGCTGGCGCTCAGCCAAACAATTTGTTAGGTGGAATGCGGAGACCTCTGTCTTTGATGGGTTAGGGCAGAGCCGCCATTTCCCATAATATCTACCCATGATTTCCAGGTCTCTGGTCAGAGCTCTCTCCCCCTCTTCGAACGACTTTGCTTGGAATGCTAGAGCCAGATCGTCGGCGTAAGCAAATTTTAGAGATGTCCCTGTGGCAGTCCATTTTTTATGAGCCTGTATTTACTTTGCTTTTCTCCGAGGCAAACTGTAATATATCGGGGCTGGAGCAGTGATTTTACGAGAGCAATAGTTTTTCGGCAGGGGACTATGTCAGCAACCTTGTTAAGAAGGCCTGTAATCCAAACTGTGTCGTAGGCAGCACTCAGGTCAACAAAAGCTGCAAAAGTCTTTAGTCCTCGTTGGAACCCTGCCTCGATGTATGATGAAAGAGCTAGAACCTGATCAGTACAGTTTCGGTTTCTTCTAAATCCAGCCTGCTCTGGAGGTATTTGTGGGTCTACCACTGGGTAGATGCGGTTGTACAACAGCCGTTCCAAAAGTTTGTACGTTACAGGAAGGAGTGAGATGGGTCTGTAGCTAGCTGCTTCGTTCGGCGGTTTACCCGGTTTTAGCAAAGCAATAACTTTAGATTTTTTAAAGGCGTCGGGGAGAAGGCAGGACTCTTGGCATTATGACATTATTGTATTGTATACAAGCAAACAAACTCGACCTCGGTGGCGCGCCGGTAGAGCCAGCGGCTGCCGCGCATGAGGTTGTGGGTTCGATCCCCACGCAGGACAATAATTTGTGAGATCTACAAATTATTGTCCTGAGTCTGGGTGTTCTATGTGTCCGTTAATTGATGTTTGTAAAAGTCCCCGCGACACAGGGCATGATCCCTAGTGCGGGAGTTGTCTTTTTTAAAAAAAATAAAGAAAAAAAAAAAAAAAAAAACTGGTATGCCTTGGTAAGGCAAGTTTTGCGTCACTGGAGGAAGCCTGTAGGTGAAAGAATGGCTAAGGAATGTGATCTTTAAATGTGTACACATAAATCTATTTTTTGTGATCAATCAATCAATCAACTAGCCTATTGCAGTCCACTACTGGACATAGGCGTCTCCCAACACGCGCCACAGAACTCGGTCCTGCGCTTTTCGCATCCAGTCGGAACCAGAGACCTTTATGAGGTCGTCGTTTCGTTATCTGTTGTCATTAAATGGCTGCCAATCTTTTTTGAAGGCATCTTACAGATTACCCAATCTCCATCTGGGCTCCCTCCCCGGCGAACGGATATAAAATCTTTAATTTATTCTGAACGTACATACTGTGTATATTGGTTGTGCCTATATACGATTTTGTCAAAGCAGGATACTTAACGTAGAAAGCAGGTCTAGAGGAAGGCGTGGCGAGTAATGTTGCCGATCCTATGTTGTTGTACCCCGACTATAATTCAGTTGAGCTTCGCCAGCCAGCTGCGGGTTTTAGTCGATAGACCGGTTACTATTATAACGCCGGAGCTAAGTCGGTGTGTGGCCTCCTCCAATGACGGAGGGATACTTGGCCTACTAATACCACGCTGGCCAGACGGATTGGTATAGGGTTTGATTTCAAGTTTTCCTTCTTTTTATTTCGTAAATATAATATTCACGGATAGTCCCTTAGTCGGTTTTTACGACACCCATGGATTAGATGGGGTGGTGACATATTGTATTCTTACTCCATCACCAGACATAAGGTTTACCACGTGAAAAAAAATGTTAAACGAAGACTTGTCTCGCCTACACAGACCTCTCCACTCCTTGGCATTCACCTTTGTATTTACCGTTATCGCTTAATACGTGAGAATATTCTAATAACAATTACATCTATGTGAAACAATATGATTAACTGCGATATGCGTATTGAAAGGATATCAATTATGAATGACTAGAGTCATTTCAATTGTATTTTATACTAGCTAACCCGTACCCACTTCGTTGGGCGCTGTTGTTGGTAATTTACTCCCTACCAGGAGGTTGACCCGAGGTGCTAGGTGGTATCGTATATTAGTCACCTCTTACGACACCCACGAGAGGACATGGGGCAGTCCTATTCTAACCGGGAAGCGCACGGCAAAATGATGTCACCGAATCAGCAATAATGTCAAATGGGTTTATCTATTTTTAAAATTTTATCTCCTTTTTCTGCAGGTACGGGTGACATCCCAACACCATCCCTGGTTCTCTACATGCCGGGTGAACCAGAATGGACGGACGTATTAGTTCGCAAAGTGAACGATAACTTGACGCTGGTCTGCGAACTAAGAGGGGATGTGACTCCTCGGCTGTACGTGTGGAATTATGTCGCTGAGAATGGGACTGGGGACAGGTTAGTATGCGACAAATTGTTTTATCGCTAACTTATTTTAGCTGCTTATAAAAGTGCATTGCGTAGTATTATTCTGTATAGTTTTATGTTGTGTCGTGTTCAGCCGCATTTACATGGCTTAACGACTGTGTCTCTACGACGCCATCGTCAGCTGGGACCGACTATACCACTGAGCAATCACACAGCACACGTATGTAATGATCTCGACGATGTTTATTAACCAGAATTATTGTTGCAGAACTTTCACGGTGTACCCTACGGGAGCTAGCAGTAACAGCACGCTCACTAGACATCAACTGCAAGTGTCTGATAGCGGGCAGTACATGTGTTCCGCTCCTCCATTCAGCGTCACCAAGTATATACTTGTGCAGGGGAAAGGTAAGCCATTTTGAATATACTTCTTTTTAAGCGACTGCAATAAAGAAGTTAGAAAGAAGTTATCCGTGTGGTGACGGATTAAGAATACAATATGTCACCTCACCATCTCATCCCATAGGTGTCGTAAAAACCGACTAAAGGAATAACCGTAACTACTATCTTTAAGAAATAAAAAGAAGGAAAACTTGAAATTAAACCCTATACCAATCCGTCTGGCCAGCGTGGTATTAGTAGGCCAAGTATCCCTCCCTCAGGAGGAGGCCCGTCACTGCAGTGGGACATTAATGGGCTGTTAGGATGACCGGAATACGTGGGCAACTTAGCACTACAACTCTCTGTCCCCGGTCGAAGATCCAGAGGCAGACCAAAAACAAGATGGAGGGATGATGTGGTGCGAAGGGACATGGGAGAGTGCAAGCTCAATGGCATTTAGGTGGAGGATAGAGAAAGGTGGAGGAGGAAGATAAGGAAGGCTGACCCCACCACCATGTGGAATTCATAGCCAGGAAGATAGAGAGACTTCTTTTTAAGCGACTTCAATAAAGAAGGATGTCACTCAATTCACCATTATCAGCTTATGGACGTCCACTGCTGGAAAAGGTCTCCTCCAAATATTGCTACATTGTGCGGTCCTGTGCCTCCCTCATCCATCGGTTTCCAGCCGTTCTAACTAGATCGTAGGTCCACCGTGTGACACCCAACTGTAGCTACACTTTAACGTTAACGAGACAGTGACTCGGGTGGCCAAACAGTTAAGGCGCTGGACGCGTATAGAGACGCAAGTTCGAATGCTGTCTCGAGTAACAATTTATTTCCATTGTCTTTATTCTTGATCCTCCGTGTCTGTTAAATTGATGATTGTAAAGTCTCCGGAATACATGACATGATCCCTAGCGCGGGAGTTGTCTTTGTCATCATAACATCCCATTTATGTCCCACTGCAGGGACGGGTCTCCTCCCGTGACGAAGGGATACTTGGCCTACTAATACCACTGGAGACCATCAAGAGTTAAGGGAACACCTCAACGGCATATAGCAGCTACCTTGTGTTTGGGCTTATTTTAATTGTATTGATGAAAACTTTACACAACTTTACACAAACATGATCTGATGATGAAGACGACTGAGGGTCGAGGAAACTTCTCAACGGTATATAGCAGCTACCTAGTGTTTGGGCTTATTTTATTCGTATTAATGAAAACTTTACACAAACATGATCTTAATGATGAAGACGACTGCAGAAATTTATTTAATACTAATCTTAGAAATTGTTATCAGCATGGTTTTTAACCGACTCCTGTTGAAGTCGGTATTTTAATTAGAAAATTATTACTTCGTAAAGATAATATTCGCGGATAGTCGGTTTTTTACTACACCCATGGGATGAGATGGGGTGGTGACACATTGTATTCTTACTCCGTCACCACACGAAGTAAGAATACAATATGTCACCACTCCAGTTGTCTTTTTAATTAAGGATAATTATTTCGTCCTCGTCAGGTCCAAAGTTCTGCGCCCACGGTACGTTCTGGTGCGGCGCGCGCTGCATGGCCCCGCACTACGTGTGCGACGGTCGCGCTGACTGCGAGCGCGGCGAGGACGAGGCCCCGCACATGTGCTCGCTGAATGTTTGTTCACGTAAGTAGTATTATACTAAGGCTTTTTTTTCCATTTGTTCTGGCAATAAGCATGCGGTACATTCACAGAAATAAATAAAGATTTACTCATACATAAAAAATTATACTTATTGGTAGTAGTAACATCGTCGACACAGTCACACTACACTACTGCTTTGGCTTTGCCTTTTTTATATTAACTTTGCCTTGAATATAGCAAGAATCTAGCAATTTTCACCGATGATGTATTTCCGTTACCGGTAAAACAACAAATACCTACTAAAAACGAAAAAAAAATATTTAAGGGCATATTTTGGGATAATAATTTTTGACAGCTGATTCACGTGACCAGTCGTGACGTCATTGAGTTTTGAGTCACGTGACCAGTGTGACGTTAAAGAATTTTGACAAATGAGTAGTGACGTACTCGCATTTTGGCGGGAAAATAAATTGGTTTGTACCGGAACCCTCGGTGCGCGAGTCAGACTCGCACTTGCCTGGTTTTTTTTGTTTGTTATACTAGCACCGAACCCACTCAGGATCCTACGAATCGATAGTTTTTACGTCCTTATGTAGGAACGGCCAAAAATGATGTTTTGTAGTATTTTTAATCAACATAGTGTTGTCTCACCCACACACAACAGTACTGTAGGTAACTTGCTTGATATTGTTATATTATTAATATTATCCTTTTTTCTTTTGTATCCCAATTAGCTATACAATTTTTTTTGTTAAAAACTATTGTGCCACACACAGGAAGAGACATGGTCCCCACAACACAGGGAATCCTAGTGTGGGGGACCACAGAATTGTTGAACAAATTGTAATTTCTTATTGTACTAATAAATAAATATCAAATATCTTGCAGGGCCGGATAAACTGAACTGCTCGACGGGGCGGTGTATATCTGAGTCGGCCTGTTGTAGAGCTAACACTAAGCTCTGCCAGCAACCCTCATGCTGCGATGAACATCCATACAACTCTAGACTTGAAGGTATATATATACATTACGCGCAAATCAACTGGACCGGCCTGAAATTGTTGACAAGTTGGCGCATATACAGAAACAAATATAATATTTCCAATATTATACTATTATTTTTCGATATTTCCGGACCGTTACGACTTGGGGAGCTTCAAGAAACGAGCGTACTTCCTTTTAAAAGTTCGGCAGCGCATCTGTGATTCCTCTGGTGTAGCGGGTGTCCATGTGCGGTGTGGATCACTTACCATCAGGTGCCCTGCTGGCTCGTTTGCCTCCTATTACATAAAAAAAAACATCTGCTTTCAAACATTTAGTAACAAAACTGACATTTGCGCAGCCAGTCGCAGCAACTTCAGGTCGGCCGTGTTAATTTGAGCTTACAAGTGTTAATTCGAAACCCACTTAGATTGAATATAGTTTTATCAAGCAAGGTCCTAAACATTAGTTTTGACTTTATTGCATTCAATCAATCAACTTGCCTATTAACCTGTATCGAGTATCAAAAATGTTTATATTGTCTTCTTTCATAACAACCTATTGATATCCTACTGCATGAACGGGCCTCCTCCCGTGACGGTGGGATACTTGACCTACTAATACCACGCTGGCCAGACGGATTGGTATAGGGTTTAATTTCAAGTTTTCCTTCTTTTTATTTCGTAACGATAATATTCACGGTAGTCCCTTAGTTGGTTTTTACGACACCCATGGGATGAGATGGGGTGGTGACATATTGTATTCTTACTCCGTCACCACACGGAGTAATTGTAAATAATTGTTTTATTTTGGCAGCTAACGTGGACGTGGAATTCCCGCCATTGTTCGAAGATCGTCACGCGCCGGACGAATACGGGTTTATACAGTCTACTATATATACGGTTACCGGTAAGCTTCATTATATTATTTATCATATTATACACTAGCTGACCCGTGCCAACTTCGTTAGGCGGCGAAAAAAACGCGTCCCTTTTTTAAACATATTTCATTACTGCTCCACTCCTATTAGTCATAGCGTGATACTATATAGCTTATGACACTCCCCGATAAATAGACTATTCAACACAGAAAGAATTTTTAAAATCGGTTCATTAGATCCAGAGATTACCCCCTACAACGTCACATACACACAAATGTTTCCTCTGTACAATATTAGTCTAGATTATGTGTTACATGATGTCATTCGTTTGAGGGAAAAATTCGCGATCATTTACACCCTATACTGCAATATTTATGGTTGCAGTATCGAAAATAATTATAGTTTGAGGATTTCGTAAAAGTCAATTTTTAACAAAAATTGGTATAAAATGCACAAAGTAATCCTAAAGTCCGAAGTAAAAAGTAGCCCTCTCTCTTGTGTCTCGCCAACTAAACACGTCAAAAAATAGGATGGAGATATATTTAAATCAACTTAATCAACAACTTACTACTTAACTCGGTACTGTACTTGTCGATGTGTAAATCGGGATTTAGAATCACTTCATGAAAACCTAGAAATCATTATTCTAATAGAAACCTTATTTTCTTAGATAAAAAATGTATTTTAAGATATTTTCTATACGTCGTTATGTAGAAACAAGGATTTTATATATTTGGGTGACTGTTTCTTCTTAAAATATGTGTGTGTAACGGTATCAAAGGCTTAGATTAAATCTAAGAATTAGCCTTATTACATATTACAATTTAGTCTTACTTAAGTTTTTTCTTATGATATTTGGTTATAGTACGCGCGTTATAACCTGAGTACTCCTAAAAGAGATAAAAGATAAGACCTCTTGCATTTCTAGGTTCATTGCGTGCACTCTGTAGCTGTCATTCTCATCTTGGTTTATGAAAGCTTTTTATAATTTCTTTGTTTGATTGATTTTTCGTGTTTCCTAGACCTACTCTACTATGCGTTTCAAATAAGAATAGGAATGTCAAAGCGCCATCTTGTTCCGCATGAATGTTAAGTACGGTAGGAAAAAAATAAACACAAAATTTGATTAATTTTTACTTCAATATGTTAAATATTTTTTTACATAAATTAAATTTTAATTGGAATCCAATTCTTCCACACCACTTATGGCATCACAGCTACGATCTTCATCCGAATCAAACGAAAAAACGGCAAAGTTTCAATAAAACCGGTTTTTTTCGTAAGGTTTTTATGTTATTGTTTCAATGTAACAAACAAATAAACCAGTAAAAAACGAAGAAACATTTTTTTCGTTAAATAAAACAATCTGTTTCTTTCGGAATTTTCAACATTTAAAATTTTTATTTAAATTATTTTACGAATTTTATTGTTGGTCGTACTAAAATGACAGTTGCCACATGAAGTTGGCAGCAAGTGCGATCCTATTCTTATTTGAAACGCATAGTACTAGTTTGTGCGCCTATCATGAACTTTTTGTGGAATTGTAACCGTGACTCGAGCGCAGATGAATTTTTATCAGTTGGATTTCGTCTTTAGATGTTGATAAGTCTTGCATTTTAGTGACTCCGACGTAGGTACCGATGGTTTTTTTTAATTTCATCCCAAAGTTATTTGTGTCTCGATACAGAGCGGAAGAGTCTGCAGATTGAGCTAACCCTAGCCACGATTTCAATGGTTTCGACACTTTAGCATCTAGTTTTTTTAAGAGGTTATATAAGAATAGAAGACTCGGTAAGTGCAAGCGAGATAGATACAGAGAAATTTTATGCCTCCCAAGACTCATATGATAACGCGATATCTATGATATTTTTTATAAATAAGTGTATTGTAACATATCTGATCTGTTTCATACCTCTGTACATCCTCTTAAAAATACAGTGCTGTCGAATTTGGTAAATTAGTCAGTTTAAGTCTATTTTAATAGTTATGTAAGATTTTTTTTCTCTCGGCCTCGGACAACACATTCCTCAGTTCTACTCTTTGCGAGGAATTAGACCTATCAACAAAAAGCGATCCTATGTCCCCGAAAAGAGATTCGCCGGAACTGCAAGAACTCCAGGCTCAACTTATAGCCCTGCGTTGTGAAAACACAAGCGCTCACGAGGAGATCGAAAACTTAAATCACGAATGCACCAATCTGAGAAAAGAATTACTTCAAAAACACAAACAAATTGAAGTTTTAAAGCTGATCTCCATCAACTCAGCCTCTAATGGTCCCGCTCCTACGCCACCCAGTCTAAGAAGAAGAACGGTAACTCCTTATATGAAAAAAGTCACAAATATGAAAATGACGGTGTCGCGCCTGTCTCCTTTACACAGCTCGCGAAATTTGTGGAAAAATGAAACACCCAAACGTCCATTAAACTTAATGAGTCCCGAAAGAGTAAGCTCGGCCCATACCAAATCTGATGCAGTTTATTTTGGTAATATCATAAACAAGGAAAAAGAAACAGCAAAAAACTTACCAGGCAATATAAGTAATACAACTTTTGAAAAATATCGTTGCCTAGATGTCGCTACTGTAAGAAAACAGAGAAGTGTTTATGTTGTGGGCGACGAACAGACCCGAAACTTGGCTTCCCAATTATCTCATGATTATTATCATAAATTTGGAAAGCATTACAACTTTTTTGGTATGACTAAACCGGGAGCAAATAGTAACGAAATATTTAAGTCTTGCGAAAACTTGAGTAAATATGTGTCCTGCGATGACATTGTTATATTATCTATGGGCGCAAATGACAGCAACCCCTATGAAGTATTGTCGGCTTTGTGTAATTCACTTTATTTATTAAGAAATTGTATGGTGTTTTTAATTAATGTACACTTTAATCCGTATTTAAACGAGAATTTATTAAATCAAAATATTAAATTGTTAATACAAAAGTACAATAATTGCCAATTTGTTAAGTTTAACTATAAAAACATAAGAAATAGTGCTGCTATGAGTTATAGGAAAATGTTAAGCCACAGGTTTATGGTAGAAATTTCTCTTTTAACACATTTTTCAACTTCTAAAATGCAACCAATCAGAGCTAAATCCACTGTGCTTTGCGAATGTGAATGCAGATCGGACAATCGTGGAGATTCAGAGAACAACACCAATAGTAGGATAAAAGGTACGATTCCATTCTATTTTAAACCAATTCCACTTACCATTCCAATTACCACTTCAACCGAGGCAATACAAGTAAGTAACCAAAAGAAGGGAACAATTCCCTTTTACTTTAGTAGGTATAATGTTTCTCAAAATAGGTCCAATGAGGCTATAAATGACAAACAACATTCTGATCAACAGCTTTTTCGTTCATAATACTCAATGTAAACTAACCATACTTCATCAAAATATAGCGGGGGCAATAAATAAAACAGAGGACATTATATTTGCGCTGTCTGATTTAGCTCAACAATCAAAAATAATTGATGTGCTGTGCCTAACAGAAACATTTATTCAGAAAGGTACTGAACATTTATTGAAAATACCAGGTTACACAATGGCTACATCATTCTCACGCAATTGTAAGAGAGGGGGGTCCTGTATCCTTATAGCTAATAATTTTGAATACAAAAAACTAATAGATACCTCTAATTTAGCATGTAATTTTCATTTTGAATATTGTGGAATTGAGTTAATAAAACAAAAACTGATAGTGATATGTATCTACAGGACCCCTAATAGTAGTCCTTATGCTTTCATAAAGAAGGTGGAGGAATTGCTATTGGGTATTTCAAATAGGTCAAAGAGGGTGGTTATTTGTGGAGACTGGAACTTTGACAGACTTAAGCCAAATAGGAATTATCTAGAACTAGAAAATCTTTTTAAAAACTTTAATATGGAAATGCATATTAAGTTGCCTACAAGACAGCAAACATGTATTGACCAATTTGCTAGTAATTTAAAACAAGTTCATTCAGAAATCCACTACTTAGGTCTTTCCGACCATGAGACAGCACAAACCCTAACAATAAAGTCTAATACTAAATATCATATTCAGCGTTGGTATGAACAGGTCAGGGATTTTAATACAGAAAATGAGACAAAATTTGTGAATTGTATCTCTGCATTATCTTTTTCTGAAGTCTACATTAAATCTAGTTTACATGAAGCATTTGGAGAGTTTCACAGTTTAATGGCACTTTTTTTTGAGCTTTGTTTTCCTACATTCCTTGTTAAGAAGTCCAATAAATTAAATAAAAACAACTGGTTAACGAAAGGTATAAGAAGATGTTGTGTAAGAAAACGGATTTTATATCTAAGAAGCAAGCAAATTGGTGCTAATAAGAAGACTACTCTTAGAAGGTACAAAAAATATTCTAAAGTACTTAAACAATGTGTTCATAAGTCCAAACAGCTTGAAAGTCATAAGTATATACTTAAAAAAAATAATAAGTGTAAAGCAGTGTGGGACATTATAAGTGACACCATTGGGAACACAAATTCTTCAACGGAAATTGATACAATAACATGGAATGAACAATCATATACAAATCCACAGGACATTAGTGAAATCTTTAATAAATTTTACATTGACCTGACTAATAGTAATAGCTTTAAATTCAACATTGATGATATAAACAAAACTCTTGACATAAATAATTTAAATACTATATTCTTAAACCCGACAGACCCAACAGAAATTTACAACATAATTAATAATCTTAATAATACTAATGCTGTAGGAATTGATAAAATTAACACAAGGATGATTAAACGTTGTGGAAGGTTCATATGTGCGCCCTTAAGCTACATTATCAATATATCTCTTCAAGAGGGAACCTTTCCAGAAAATCTTAAACTTTCAGTGATTAAACCACTATTCAAAAAAGGAGAACTTACAGAAATGACAAACTATCGGCCTATAACTTTGATACCAGTCCTCTCAAAAATTTTTGAAAAAGTCATGTTAAAAAGGCTGTATGACTTTGTGCTTAAAGAAAATATATTGAAACAGGAACAATTTGGGTTTCGGAAAAATAGTAGCACTTCACTAGCTTGCTTTGATCTGATGAAGAACATTACTGAGGCAATAAACGAGAGGATACCTGTAACAGCAATATTTCTCGACATGAGTAAGGCGTTCGATTTTGTTGATCACAAGCTTCTTCTATATAAATTAGAAAAATATGGAATAAGAGGAGTAGCTAATCTATGGATAAAAAGCTATCTAGAGGGCCGATATCAGTGTGTTGAAATTTCAAAAATTCAAAAGAATTATAATAATGTTACAGAGAGGTTAACTTACGTTAAACCTGGTACAAAGGTGACCAGTAGATCAGAGTTTAAAGTTAACAATTTTGGTGTGCCGCAGGGAAGTGTTTTGGGACCGTTTTTGTTCTTGCTGTACATTAATGACCTCCCTAATGTTACTCCACATAGGACTGTTCTTTTTGCTGATGACAGTACGCTAATTGTCAAGGGGGAGAATAGGGACATTTATGAGAGTGACATAAACTTGACACTTGCTAATACAATCAAATGGCTAAACAATAATAATTTAAAGATTAATGTAGGTAAGACGAAGATGATACAATTCCAAAATTATAGACGACCACATATTGATTTGAATGTTAGTTATCAGAATGAAATCATAGAAGAGGTAAGTACAGCAAAATTTTTGGGACTTACCCTGGATAAACATTGCAACTGGAAAGAACATGTGGAATCAGTATGCAATAAGCTGGACCGATTTGTATTTGCCATTAAACGTTTGCGACAAACTGTATCAACTGAAGCTGCACTCAGTGCATATCATGGTTATGTCTCATCGGTACTCTCCTATGGGTTGTTATTATGGGGTAACTCAGTTGAGGTAGAAAGAGCTTTCCTGGCTCAGAAAAAGTGTGTGAGAGCTATTGGTGGGACCTGGGCTACAGAAAGCTGTAAACCACAATTTAAAAAATTCTCAATATTACCACTGGCTAGCATGTACATAAGAGATCTCTGCATTTTTGTAAAACTCCATCCACATTACTTCCAGTTGCATTCTCAGGTTATAGGCAGAAATTCTAGAAATCTATTAAAACTTCACCGTCCACGATGCCACCTAGATATACATGAAAGAAATTCATTTATAAAAGCAATAGAGGTTTATAACAAGCTGCCAGATAGATTTAAAGTATTACCAAGTCAATTATTTAAACAGAAACTAACAGTTTGGTTAAAAGAGAAATGCTTCTACAACTTAAATGAATATATGTCACATAAAGACCAATAACTATCAGATTGTAATTTTACCTGATAGTCTACAATTTGACATCACAATTTTATTATATTTAATATTTTATTATTATTATTTTATCTTTGTTCATTTAATTTAATTTTATTTTTATAATGTTTGGCATAGGTAATGTATAATTATGTTAAAGTTTAATTTGTAGGTTTGTGACATATACTTTAATTGATTAATTTTATTATTATTTCTTTATTCTTTTAATTTTTATTTCTTTTTAAAATGTTTAGCATAATATTCAAATTGATTTTTAATTTTATAAAATGTACCTACTTTAATTACTTGATTTTAGATTAAGAACAATATATTTACTCACCATTGTTATGGTAGAATGTGATAAGGACTATAATTGTAACACAACACCATGTAACCACATTCTAGTAATAAATGATTTCTATTCTATTCTATTCTATTCTCTCTTTTAGTTTATAATATAATGTATACTGTTTAGTCTAAATCAGGCTTTAATTTTGTTTAGTTGTAATTTTTGTATTTCTTAGTTTTTAGCGCATAGATTTTCTTTTTTAAGTAATGGGGCACTTAGACTCAAACTGCATTGTAATTAATTATTATGATTGTATTAGTGTACTCATTGTTGTGGAGCCAAATAAAATAATTAAAAAATAAATTAATGTTCCCCCGCAGCATGTGCGCTGATCTTCATGCTAGCAGTGGTACTGCTGGTGTCGGCGGTGTGTAAGATGCACATGAAACGCGCGGCGTTAAGGAGTTACGCGCACGCGGACAGAGCCACGCGACATCACTACACCCTGCAGTACGCACAGGTAGGTACTTACATACACATTATATCTACAGGGTGGCTCATTCAAAGGGGTCAGTACGGGAAAGTCTTAAACTATAAGTCATACGATGTTTTGTTCTTAGGAACCATGTCACCGATTTTGATAAAAAGAAAAACTGCATTCATACATTTGAAAAAGATACTGTACCCACCCGGGAATCGAACCCGGTTGTTTTACAAAAATAAACTTATACTTTTTCTATTTAAATACCGATTCTGTAAGTCATAAGCAGTAAATGTCTCTAAGAAACATTATATCTAAAATGAATAAAATGCATTAGTTTAAGACTTTCCCGTACTGACCCCTTTGAATGAGCCACCCTGTATATCAGAATATACCATAAGATGATCCGTGTGGTGACGGAGTAAAAATACAATATGTCGTCCCTTAGTCGGTTTTTACGACACCCATGGGATGAGATGGGGTGGTGACATATTGTATTCTTACTCCGTCACCACACGGAGAGTCTAACATGGGAAATAGTATTAGGCTGTTACCAACGACTTGCCATATATTGCATTAAAAGCTAATATGATCGGGAGTGCCACAAGGACCTATTTTAGGACCCTGAATTGTAGTAATAAGTAAAATTGGTGGATGATATAAGAACGATAACTGACTCTGTATAATGTTCTCCCCTCCCCGCAGACGCACCGTTTCCCCCCCTGCTACGAGGCGTCTCGTTTGCTCGAGGCGCGAGCTCTCGACCAACCTGCTGACCCAGCACTACAGGTATGTAAATATTATTTAACACATGAACTAATTAACAATAATAATATGAACATATTATTAACTATGCATAACATATTATTATTTTATAACATATTATTAGTTATTGTTCATTAGTTATTATTGTTCGGGACATCAATATCACCTACCACCGTTTTGTAGGGGGTTGAATAACCCCCACTTATCTACGTACTACTGTATACCCGGAAGATACCACTTGCATGAAAGTGGTATCATATACATATTACTAGCAGACCCGTGCCCACTTCGTTAGGCGGCGAAAAAAACGCGTCACTTTTTTAAACATATTTCATTACTGCTCCACTCCTATTAGTCATAGCGTGATACTATATAGCCTATGACACTCTTCGATAAATGGACTATTCAACACAGAAAGAATTTTTTAAATCGGTTCAGTAGATCCAGAGATTACCCCCTACAACGTCACAAACACACAAACTTTACCTCTTTATAATATTAGTATAGATAAAGCATTTTGAAATTTGATTAAACTGGAACATCGCTATCTAGACTGCACACTTACAAATAATTACTAAGTATATGTTTTTTTTATATTCCAGTGTACCTCAGAATGTCCCAGTGAGACTCCGCAGTCGCCGACAGACTGCGTAGCGCCCGACACAGAAGATACAGGGGGCTTCGGGCTCGCGAGATTGTCTGCTATATTCTCCTCTAGATATAGACAGGTAAGTTATGAGAATAATAGCTGATGCCCGCGGCTTCACACACGTTGTATAAGTAGCTTAAATGTTATTCTACATACTAAACTACATATATTCTAAATTTCATCAAAATCAATTTGGTAGTTTTTGAGTGAAAGAGTAACAAACATCTATCCATCCATACATCCTTACAAACTTTCGCATCCCATGGGTGTCGTAAAAACCAACTATCCGTCTTTACGAAATAAAAATAAGGAAAACTTGAAATTAAACCCTATAGCAATCCGTCTGGCCAGCGTGGTATTAGTAGGCCAAGTATCCCTCCGTCGTGGGAGGAGGCCCGTCCCTGCAGTGGGACATTAATGGGCTGTTATGAGTATTGTATCATCTATGTAAAAGCCCCCGCGACACAAAGCATAAACCTTAGTGTGGAAAATTATTTAAAAAAAAATGATGTCATTCTTTTAATTTATCAAACATAGTATTAATACTTTGCGTTTCAACTAAGAATAGGACCGTCAAAGCGCCATCTTGTTCCGCATTTCTAACGAACTTCATGAATGTTATGTACGGTAGGAAAAAAAATAAACACAAAATTTTATTTATATTTACTTAAATGTACAAATTATCTCAACTTGCAGGTCCCAACCCAAGTTGAGTACAAGCTCTGCTTATCTCGGGACTAGATGGCGTTGTGTAAATGTGACAAATGTTTAAATATATTTACTTAGTACTCATAAATTGTTATTCTAACTTGCAGGTCCCAACCCAGAGTGACGTGGAACTAACGAACGTGCGCTCCACATCGCTCAACAACTCCCCCACACGTAGCAGACCCTTAGACAACTACCGGAGCCCGACCTACTGTGACCTCAACACTCCAGAGTTCTACTTCACTGATCCATCCACCGGTGACCTGGGACGAGACCTCAACTACACAACACCCAACTTCTCACCGGACTACGCCAGAACTAGGAACAGCATCGATAGAGTCTTCGAACAACTAGACCGACAAAGACTGACATTACAGCTGGGAAGATTCCAGCTTACAGTCCCACGGCTGGGAAGCAGACGTAACCAACATAGACCGGACACTCCCAATGTGCAAGAGCTAGATTTTGTCCACGATACGTACACGCTTAATGGCAGGACTATCAGATTGCTTGGAGCGGATTTCGAACCCGCTACGCCTACGACAGCCTGCCCACCGCCGTACAATGAGGCGATGAGATGCAAGTTCTTTGGGCCTCCACCGGAGTACCTTAGCAGAGAAGTCCTGACCAGTAGGGCTGATGAAGAAGCCCGAACTAATATTGAAATGCCGCCGCAGTACGACGAGCTAAACGCACGAGGCCCGAGTGAGGCCCAAAGTCCAAATGAGGCCTCCCCAGTGGCCTCCGGTTCAAGAAACAATGATACTGTAAACGGCAATATAATTTCTCAATCATTATTGACGCAAAATAATGATGATTCTAATACAAATAATTCACCAGTGTCGCAAAGCAATGATTTAAATAATTCATCAGTGACGCCAAGCAATGATTCGAGGGACGTTTCAAATAATAATAATAGTATTAGTTCTATTATAAATAACTTGCCAGCTATAGACAGTGATGTTAATGCGAACGATGGTATTGTTAACTGTTGAAAAATTGCTTATTTTAACTGGAAACCAGTTAAGTACCAGTTATGATTGCTTTGTTTAACTGGAAACCAGTTAAGTACCAGTGATTGTGTCTTTGTGTTAAGCACGTTGTTTTAATGTTATTGCGATTGCTTATAAATACTGGTATTGTATTTCTTTAAGTGATTTTTCGGTCAAAATTTTCTTTGGCAAAGTACACTTTACTTTAATTTCATAAAAGTAACAAGCTTAATCTAATAGAGAGAAACTAAACAACAATAAAATTATAAGGCACTAAGTCCTAATTTACGACAATGTCGTAATTTGACATATTGGTATAGTAATAAAAGCGGAGGCGTCTATAGTGCACAAGGTCGCGGGGACTAAGGACAATAATTATTTCGTATACCTCCACTTGCCAGAATTTCATTTGCCCGAATTTTCATTTGTACTAATATTGTTTGCCGTAATCGTCTTTAGCCATAATATTTACTTGCCATAATTCAATTAAGTATGTTTAAACTAAGAGACTTAGAGCAATCCAACTTTGATAGGTTAGGTTTATTCTTTAAGCCACAAAGAAATAGGAGACCCGCCGTCGGGCTGTTTTTGCCGTAATGTCTAATAAAATTATGGCAAAAGAAATTCGGGCAAATAAAATTCGGGCATAAGAATATTATGGCATATAATTTTCGGGCAAACAATAGATAACCCAATTATTTGTGCGATCCCGTTCTTTGTGACCGCTACATTGATATTTGGGTCCCGCGACACAGGCCATGATCCCTACTACTGGAGTTATAGTTTGTAAATATATTGTTGATATAATGCCACCAGTATAATATAGCAATCGTAAATAACGTTATAACTAATTTAATAGCACAGCTATAATATAATATGCATAGCAGCTACAACTTATAATTTGTGTTTATACACTACACTCAGTGTTTATATTAATATTTAAACATAAAACTTTGCATAATAATTACCTATTACCTACTTAAAATTATTATTTTTTTATAACTTATAACTTTAATTAACTTTCATGGACTCTAGGCGCCTGGGTTATAGTATATGAAAGCTAAGTTAAGGTCGCGGGTTCGATTCATACACAAGACAATAAATGGTTTTCTGTGGATGAACATGAATGTTTGATTATAGTATATGATTGCTACGGAGAGTTTGTAAGTTTGATATCCGGACAAAACAAATATTTTAGCTGCTATTTATAAATCAATCTCTAAATAAATAAATAAATCAATACTCATTACTTATAGTACGGTCAGCTGCAGAGAAAGCTAACCCCCTTTAAGAATATAACATTGCGCTAAAGGGGTTAGATTTCTTTGCAGCTGACTGTACAAGCTCTGCTTAGTTTGGCACCAGATGGCGTTGTTTGAATCAAATTTGTTAAATTTATAAGTTATAAAATAGTAAGTAATTTTAAAAACTACACTTTTAGCAAAACACCGTGTGTTTTTTAAAATATTTTTCACTAAGCATCTTAAACAGAGTTAAACAATATTTTAGATATACAAGATTATATGCCACTTGTCTTTGTTTACTACTACTCTTATTATAGTTATCACGTAAGAGAGATGATTGACGACCTCTGTGGCGTAGTGGTTATATAACATGACTGCTACGCAGAGGTCTCGGGTTCGATTCCCGCTCAATGCAAATATTTGTGTGCATGAACATGATTATTTGCATTGGTCTGAGTGTTCATAAGAACAGAAGACCCATAAGTGCAAGCGAGATAGATATAGAGAAATGATATGGCTCTAAGACTCAAATGATAACGTGATATCTATAACTATATATAACAACTCGGTTATAAATTATTTGTACTTAAATGTTCGTTAGAAAGACAATACTATAACTCGGTCACATTATCTCGAGACCTGGCGTCAATGACGCCACGTCGCGTCGCACGTATCACTGATGCGCGTGTTAGAATAATTATGATTGTATATTTTGAATAGTAAATGTGTAAGGAAAATTTAATTTAATTTTAATTGTTTAAGATTTTAAAAAGTATTTATCCATAATGTTCAATATAGGTACTTCTAACACTTAATTAAGTGTTAGAATAATTCTAACACTTAATTATTATAGCTAAAACATAAATTACAGAGTTCTTTATCAACAAATGATCAAATACTTTATTAGAAGTACCTATATTGAACATTATGGATAAATACTTTTAAAAATCTTAAACAATTAAAATTAAATTAAATATTCCTTACCCATTTATAATTCAAAATAAACAATCATAATTATTCTAACACGCGTCCGTGACGAGCGCGGGGGGGGGGGGTGACAGGAGAACGGGACGCGAGGCGAGCATTCCAGCGAGCTCTCTAGATAATGTGACTGTGTTATACATTATATTTTTATTTGTGATATCAATTTGAGTGAATTTGACTTGAAAATACGGTTTTGTTCTTATCTAAATGAAAGAACGGATTATAAATAATGTATATAAATAAATAAAATTATATATGTTTCATGTATTATGTAATATATTTATGTATATAATCATTGAATACTAAGAGCACTCGTAACCGACGCGCATGTATGACTCGCTTAATGAATGTGGACGAGGCCCAATCTGTTTGCCAGGGTCGTGACAAGTGGCGTTCTGTCCTCTCTGCCTACCCCGGACGGGATAAGACGTGAGTTTATGTATGTACTAAGAGAGCTTAGTGGGCTGTGTGAATGGACTTTTATATATAAAGATATGAACAGTATCCGGCCGTAAATATTGCACATCGACTTTTGTAAAGAGACAATCCGCCAATTTCGGCTTCGTAGAGCATCATCTCTGTCATCATAACAGCCCATTAATGTCCCATTGCAGGGACGGGCCTCCTCCCGTGACGAAGGGATACTTGGCCTACTAATATCACGCTGGCTAAACGGATTGGTATAGGGTTTAATTTCAAGTTTTCCTTCTTTTCCCAGTACTCGTGGTGTATATGACTAGTTCCTATTGGTTGCTACCCTGAGATCTCAGGTTCGTTTCTCACCCTCCTCGTAATAATGCTTAATTTAAAAAAAATATTACTATTAAACTATTTATTTTTAATGATTGTATACAAAATATTATAATATAATATATGAAACATATGTATTTTATATATAATGACAGTGCCTTAAATTGACCATTATCTATAATAGTATTATTATGAGACTATAAAGTTTAATCATTATATCAGTCAGGAAGTCCACAGCTGGGCTTAGTAGGCATGAAAAAAAAACTATTAGAAAGTTTTTAATTATTATTTCTCGTTGATGCAGCTAGAATAGCAGATAATTGGCTCGTGTTACGTAGTCTCGTCTCAGGATATTAATTTATGGATCACACTAATAACAGTTGTACGTTGTTGTTGGCGACCTCTGTGGTGGTTATATAACATGACTGCTACTCAAAAGTCTCGGGTTCGATTCCCGCTCAATGCAAATCTTTGTGTGCATGAACATGATTGTTTGCATTGGTCTGAGTGTTTTATGTATAATATTTATGTATTTACAATCATAAAAAGTATTTAAGTATGTTTATCCGTTGTCTAGTACCTATAGTACAAGCTTTGCTTAGTTTGGGACTAGATGGCGTTGTGTGAATGTGGGATTTAAATCCGCGTGTCACTTAAACAATTCTTAATTTTACTTTAAGAGCTTTATAGTCCCATAATAAAATAAAAAAAAATACAAATTACTATTTCACCTAATATTCTATTAAGTACTATAAATAAATAGTTTTATTATTATAATAATAGAATCACTATTACTTATTAGCTAATCTATACACAGAGTGTCTACATAAAATAATAAAGCTTAGGCTTACCTATGAAATTGCCGCTTTGTATGAAGAACGTTTTTTTAGATTTTTTAAAAATTATTTAACTTAATTGAAATGAAATTTGGTATAAGTAATGATGCACATTTAAGCTAACTATAGTGTTTTAATCGCTGAAACGAAAGTATCAGGAAATAAGTTACAATTAAACAAATGGGAAAATCCGCTGTTTTAAATTGGACCCATGTTCACAGGCTTATTAATAATACAAATAATAAATATTTTTATTTATTATCTTTTGTTAGATGTTGTCTGATGTATCCTATATTTACTAAATAACAAAAAATATTTAAACAATATATGTTTTTAAAAGTATATAGAGTCTGAAGACTGCGCAGAAATAAAACGGCAATTTCGTTCGTAAGTAAAGACGTATTATTTTAAGCTTGAAGTAGGATTCAAATATGCTTTTCCTTGCTTTCACCTAAGATGGGTTTGACGTAAGGGGCCCTCCGGTCTCTGTGGGGGAAGGGTGGCCAGAAATGGCTGGATGAGAAAGGCTAGACTGTTAGGAGTGGCACCAATGCCTAAGTCCATCAGGGGACCACTCATGGCTAAAAGAGAGAGTATAGCTACAGAATCTGGCTACATATCGACGGCGAAGTACCAATAGCTCCTAACTAACTCAGACCAAAAGTTACAGGAAATGAAACAAAAGTAATTACCTACTTAATTATTTAATTTGCGATCTATCAAAATGTTTGAAATGAATTTAGAATAATATAAGTGTACCTATGCTTAATATATTATGATAAATTAGTATTTTGTGACAGTTTTGTTTTGTTAATAGTACGTTAATTTAGTTGTATGATATTTCCACATGTAAATTAAATGCTGTTAGAATAAAAATAAATGTACGAGATTTCACTAAAACATGCAAATAATGCCGTTCAATTTAAATCTATAAAAAAGTGAATATCTCAGAAAAAGTCAGTTAGGAGTTATTGGCACTTTACGGTCGATATAAAAAGAAAAGCATTGTATAAATGTGATAATTTATGCAAGAGGTGAAGTAAATGGTTAGTACTCTGGGTGAAGGTCTTTGGTTCGAATTCTGATTCGAGCTTAAAATTTTTTGACATTGTTTTTTGGTTCATTGTCATAAACGATACTAATTCATCATCATCATAGTGTTTTAATATTGATCGATAGATGCCTTAGGGTCTTAGTTCGATTCCCTATCAATACAAAATATGTATGCGTATATAAATGTTGCCTAGTTTGTGTCCTAGATGGCGTTGTAATGACAATTTAGATGACGCTTTTGTATTATAGAATATATTTAGTACCATTGCAAGGACGGCCCATAGCTATTGTTCTATAGTGAAAAATTTTAAATGAACAATATTAAGTAATATTTTGTTGCCATAATTAAATAAATAATTATGATTAATAATATTATTATTTTATAAGTTTAGTGATACTCATTTGTAATTGTAAATAGTTTAGTTTTAGTTGCGTTTTGTGTCTCGTTACCGGCCGTTAAATGGCCTATTGCATGGACGGATATCATTCAGTGATGAATATAAACTTGGCTTACTAATTACACAACAGTGGTCAGACTGATCGTTGAAGTTATCACCTTTTTCCAAAATATTTTACTACGTTTTCATCATCATCATATCAGCCAATTGATGTCCACTGCTGTTCATAGACCTTCTCCAAGTATTGCTACCTTGTGTGGTGTTGTGCCTCCCTCATACATCGGCTCACCGTGTGAAGGGTCTCCCCAGTAGTATTGAAAATGTAAGCCTTGAACCTCGAGCTTTAACCATTGACCATTAGCTTAAAAGGCTCAAGCCTTATAGGTTTAAAACCTAAAAGGTTAAACGAGGCTCAAGGCTTACATGTTAAATACTGCTAAAAGTTTAAATACTGTGGGGAATATTTATTTCTTTATTAATCTGACCAGTGTGCTTTTAGTAGGCCAAGTTTCCATCGAGTTTTGTCCCTGAAGTGGGCCTAAGAGCTGACAAATAATACGGTATTAGACATAAACATAAAGTTTAAGTTCGATGGGCATTTCTCTGTTTTATTATAAACACATATCAATTAAATGTTGTCCACTGGCTGGGCAAATAACATCTTGTAATATTGTTGGTCGTTAAATATACATATTTATATTAATTGAACCCTATATAATTGTGTTTGCCTGATTGCAAAAATAAAAATCAGTTCTTCAATTTAGTTATTTGTTTTTTACGTCAGAAATGCAAAACTAAAAGAAAATATTTTTCATAGAAAACTCTGAGTTTTTATTAAAATGCCTTTTCTCTGTGCTACTCTTCTGCAAATTATTTAAAAAAATATGTATTTGATCTTCAGATAGTTGTACTGATTTTCGGTTCGTCTATTCATTGTTCATGTTGTAGTTAGTTCTGTCGTCTCTGCCTACCCCGGACGGGATAAGGCGTGAGTTTATGTATGTATGTTATAGTTAAGTGACGGTCACTAGCTTGCCTCTATTAATTGTATTTAGATTTAAGTGAATGTTTGTAGATATTGTTCGGTGTCTAAGCGAAAGACTTAACATATACGTGTCACATTGCAAGGACGGGGCCCACTAGTATGTGACCTATTGTAGAAGTGCATATTTTTGTAGGAATCTGCCCCACTTCAATCACGTGAACTACTTGGTTTATATCGAACTAGCTGACCCGTGCCCAGTTCGTTGGGCGGCGAAAAAAACGCGTCCCTTTTTTAAACATATTTCATTACTGCTCTACTCCTATTAGTTATGCGTGATAATATATTAGCCTGATACTCCCCGATAAATGGACTATTCAAAACAGAAAGAATTTTTAAAATCGGTTCAGTAGATCCAGAGATTACCCCCTACAAAGTCACAAACACACAAACTTTACCTCTTTATAATATTAGCATAGGTATATGTAATCCACCTTTTAGCATTTAGCCTAATAATATTTCTTGCCATTAAAACCTGCCATTTTTAACCATACATAATTTTTTGTGTATTTAGTTTAGTATGCGTATAAGTCGAAAGGTAGCCTCATAACTACAGGAACCGGCCTCACCTAATGCCGCAGGTATACTTGGCCTACTAATACCATATTCCTGTAGGGTTAAATGCAAAGTTTTCTTTCTTATATTTTGGTAGTGATAAATTCTACAAATTTTCCCTTAGTCCGTTTTTACTACACCCACAAGATGAGTTGGGGTAGCTTCACTGTTTTACCATTTATTATTACCCATAGATTTATTTCATTAAAGTATTTTTTGAGATGAATACTTACTATAAATCAAAAATGTCAAACAACGTCGAAGGGCGTGTCTAAAACACCGATAATACCCGATCTCTCCCGAACCTTTCCGAAGCAGATACCGAACAATAATATGTCTAGCGAGTTTGTATGCTGTTGTATGTTCTACCTCTTAATTATTTAGATATAGGTTACACCTCTCCGACCAATATATTATTATATGTATACCTATACACACATCTATACAGGGTGTATAGGAGAAAGAACGAATATACTTTAATAGAAGGTAGGGCATTACTTTACAAAAAAGAATCATCAAAAAATGTCCATCCGTTTAGGAGATATGACCATTTCAATTTTCAAATTTAGACGAAAAGGTTTAAAAGATTGAAATGGTCATATCTCCACAATGGATGGATATTTTTCGATGATATTTTTTGCTTCCTGCTTAGTGTAGTATGCCATATACCTCGTGTTAAAAGAATTACGTTATTATCTTGTACACCCTGTATATAAATAGTACATAATATGTACTATGTAAGTAGAATTACTCAGTGATGATAGAAATATATAAAAATATTCAACAATAATCTAAAAGTTTACTATAAGACAAAATAGATGGCGTTGTCCACTGAATAATTGATTAAGTATTGACTTACCCCCGGTTTCTGAATGACTAATCAAGTGTCAAAACTACCATTTTCAGGAACTAAAACGACAGTTTTGACACTTGATTAGTTGATTTTTACTTGACCAGTCATTCAGAAATCAGGGGTTAATCTTTTCAAAGTTATTGACAGATTTGAATATCGAGGTAATAGTCTTGACCTAGCGGTCAGAAACTTCTGAAAAGTCGCAGGTCCCAATTATGCCCCGAGTTTCATTCATATTTTCAAAATTTCTCAGAAAATAATAAATCAATATATTTTAAATACATAATTATATAATAATCAAATAGAAAAAGTATATTTAATTAAATACCTAATTTAAAGTATATACATAGGTAATTATAAAATATCGGCTTAAATTCTTAATCGTAATAAATATAATACATAATTATGAATTTGTAAATATTTTAATATTAAATAATTTGTTTTTCAGTGAAATTATAAAGTAATATTTATAATATAATCACGACAAAAGACTAGTAAAGGCAGAAATATGAAAATTTTCTATCGTAAAAGTATTTGTAGGCAATTCCACCTTTGTGCAGATGAACGGCATCTCCCTGCCCCATCAGGACATTTATCACCCTCGGGGGTGGTGAAAATAATGCTTTGCATTTTGAACTTTTTATGCGCTATAGCGTGCCTCTTCCTCTCTTCAAATATTATATTTGATGCTGTGCCCGATAGGGTCCATGATTGGTACCTAGCTTTATTTTAACATCTATATAAACATTGTTATATAGATGTTATAAACATTATAAAAGAAAAAAATAAATACCGCAAGTTATGGAAACTATATAGTAATCAACTAGATTATGATGCCTTTGCCTTGCTTAGAACTCGTCAAAAGATTGTACAGCGTGAATGTTGGAATCGCTTTATGGCGAATAACGAACAGTCTCTTGCAGCTAAGCCGAAGAGCTTTTGGTCATATATAAATTCTTTACGTAGAGACAGAGGTATTCCAGCACAGATTACTTACGGGGACAGCGTTGCCTACGGCGGTTCTGACATATGTGACGCTTTTTCTAGTTATTTTATGTCTACTTATATTAGTTCACAACCTGCATCTCAATACAGCGCTCCCAACGCTCCTACTAACCATATAAACCCTATTCATTCGATTGAGGTCACGCGAGATTTAGTCGAAAAATATTTAAAAAAATTGGATGCTAATAAGGGTGCAGGGAGTGATGGGTTTCCTTCCTACTTTGTGAGAATGTGCGCGAGGGAACTATCTCTACCTCTGTCAATTATTTACAAACGGTCACTAAAAACAGGTGTCTTCCCCTCAGCGTGGAAGGAAGCATATGTAATTCCCATTCATAAGAGCGGCTCCAAACAAAATGTTGAGAACTATAGACCTGTCTCAATTTTGCCTGTGTTAGGAAAGGTTTTCGAGTCCATCGTTTACGACCAGCTCTATCCGGTAGCAGCTGCATACATTCCTGTGTCACAGCATGGGTTCATGCGTGGGCGATCAACTGTCACGAATCTTGCTGTCTTTACGGAGAGTGTCACCAGTAGTATGGACGGGGGACGCCAGGTGGACGTCGTGTACACTGATTACTCCAAATGTTTTGATCGTTTAGATCACAAAATCTTAATTTCTAAGCTTGGGGCTATTGGTGTGCATGGCGATCTCCTCAGATGGTTAGCGTCTTACCTAGAGAATCGATCACAGGCTGTGAGGATCGGCGTACATAAATCTTCCTTCAAAAAAATTCCCTCTGGAGTGCCCCAAGGTTCCCACTTGGGACCTCTTTTATTTAACATTTACATGTACGACATAGAGGAATGTTTCAAGCATTCTAAAGTATTAATGTACGCTGATGACAAAAAAATATTCACGGCTATAAAGGACGAGAATGATTGCATTAGATTTCAGACGGACTTGGACAGACTCACAGAATATTGTATAGTTAATAGGTTGGATCTCAACATTAAAAAATGTCAAGTAATTACATATACTAGAAAACGTAGCGTAATAAAGTTTAAATATAACCTTAATGGGATTCCAATTCAACGGGTAGAGCTTGTTCGCGACCTAGGTGTGATGTTAGATTGTAAATTGTTGTATACTGAACATTTTGAACATATAACACAGAAGGCTCATAGAATGTTGGGTTTTATTTATAGACACTTTAGATTATTTAAAAATGTGTATTCGTTAAAAATCCTTTATTTTGCTTATGTACGTAGTATTATGGAGTATGCTTCTCCAATTTGGTCTCCTAGCTATATTACCCATATCGCTCGTTTGGAGTCAGTTCAACGTGGTTTTACTAAACGTTTGGGATACCGACTGGGCGTGCGTGACGATTACCCGGAGAGACTTAGTTTCTTCCACTTAATGTCACTCGAAGATAGGCGACTTATTAATGACATTAAACTTTTGTACGACGTAGTTAATTCGCGCTTGGACTGTCCAGATCTGACAGAGCGAATAGGCTATTTCACTGCGCCCCGTCGTACTAGACACGCTCGTTGTTTGTGTGTTGACTGGGTTCACACTAATTACGCCAAAAATTCTGTCATGCATAGAGCGGTAGTAGCTTATGAAAATAAATTTAAGCACATAGATATTTTTGGATTGGATCGGGATATGTTTGTTAATTGTTTGATGATATTGATGGAGTCATTGCCCTCTAGAGCAGTGGAGGGGTGACGAGGAGCGGAACATAGTAGGTAAACACACACCTATATACACACACACACTCACACAGATACATACACACACATTCTTATAATAATTTAAAGCCTTTCCTGGTTTGTTTGTTGTTTTTCAATTTGGTTTTTTACTAATTAATTTTATTAATTTTCTTTGTATAAGTTACTGTTTTTTTTTATATAGCTGAATGTTTCATCCTACAAAATGTAAAGTGACAAACTTTATTATTGGCTAATTCTGTTTTTAAATTTAAAATTGTAAAGTAGCATTAAGTAGCTGTTAAGTTTGCTGTAAATCAAATAAATAAATAAATAAATAAATAAATTGTGGAAAAGCAATAAAAATTTGAGTTTGAGTATAATAGTGGGGTTTAGTTCGTTGACCCATATTTCCATCTTCTTTTTGGGAATCCGACAGACTTTTCCTTTTACATTCCCTGCGTGGTCAATGATGGGTCAAGCATGGCCTGACATATTAAATCACTTCATGTATATAACAGCCCATTAATGTCCCACTGCAGGGACGGGCCTCCTCCCGGGACGGAGGAATATTGGCCTACTAATACCACGCTGGCCAGACGGATTGGTATAGGGTTTAATTTCAGGTTTTGATTTCATTTCGTAAAGATAATATTGACGGATAGTCCCTTAGACGGTTTTTACGACATCCATGGGATGAAATGGGGTGGTGACATATTGTATTCCGACTCCGTCACCACACGGAGACTTTATGCATGTATTTATACGTTATACAAGCTTCTCTATAGTGTTGGTGTCGTGTTTAAGCCTCACATACTTCTTTGACGTGACTTAACGACTGTGTCACTACACATACAGCAGAGAACTAGGTACTTGTTAATATTTAATATAATTTCATTGAAATACAATAATTACGTTTTAATCGATAGTACTTATTATTGTAGATCTGCAGCTTTTTTTTGCATTAATATCACGACATTATGTAAAGTATATAGAATAAACATATTTCTAAATAATACTTAATAAATGTTTATCCAATGAAATTAAAACGTTTAGACGGGGTTCCCTATTTTTCTGAAGTGTAGTATTCCTTGTCGTCCGTAATTCAAAATACTGCTTAGTAAGTTTATTATACTATCAAAGTAACAAGCAATCGCTGTAAGGTTTTTCGCAACAGAATTTTTACACACAAACGTTACATCGCACTAATAAAGCATCTATACAATATAACATCGTACTACTGAATTATCGCGATACCGTGTTAGATATAATAAAAATCGAACTAACAACTTTCGCAGAAAAATAGGGAACCAGTTTAGACGATCTCTTTGGCGTAATCGTTATACTCCATGGTTAATACAAATCTTTGTGTGCATGAACATGATTGTTTGCATTGGTCTGAGAGTTTCTATGTATAATATGTATGTATTTACAAAAAAAAATGTGTTTATCCGTTGTCTAGTACTCATAGTACAAGCTCTGCTTAGTTTGGGACTAGATGGCGTTGTGTGTGAGGGGTATTGTTATCAAATGTGTTTATTTTATATATTGTACGTTGTAATACATATATATTTGCAAAAGCTACACGCAGGACATTCGTTTGTTAGGACATTCGTTTGTCAGGAACAAAGAATGTGCCTGACATATTTTAATTATGTGAGAATAGATATATTAGGCACTAGATATTTTAATTATTAATTAGGCAAAAATAATAATTAATTACATATCAAAAACAATTTTCTTTTTTAATAATTTTTATTAATTCTTTCAATAATTATGTGCTGTTATAGAAATGTGTTATATATTATTATTATTATAAAAATTGTATATGTTATATTTAGCTGAATTTAATAATAAACAAATAATGTTTTGTTATATAGGATGTCTTGCACTTGTCAAAATGTATTTTGAAAATAAAGAAAAATGCTATATATAGAATAAAATTAATTAATTGAAAATAAAATCATCAATTTTCTGTATTTTTTGTTTTATTTTATTATTTTGACAGGTGCATGATAATATAACATTAAAATAAAGTTATTCGTTATAATTACTTGTAAAATGTTACCATTTATAAGCAAAATAACATGTCACATATTATGTATCATCATAACAGCCCATTAATAATGTCCCACTGCAGGGACGGGCCTCCTCCCGTGACGGAGGGATACTACACATTATGTATAATTTGATCATACCACACTGAATAAAAATGCCTTACAAATTTTAAAATATTTTTTTATTTTTCTAAAAAATAATCCTTAACTAAGTATCAAGTCCTGTGTTGCTGTGACTTTTATTAACATACATTTAATGGAGACGAAATTGAAATTTCTTCCAGATTCAGGACAAGAATTTTGAGCTCGAGTGGTTTGCCTACTTGTTTCACATACTGGCGCGATTCGCCAACTTGGTTTTCTAACATAACTAACTTTAAAACTTTCGCGTTTCATTTTTATTATTATAACAATCATCATCATCGTCATATCAGCCAAACGACGTACACGACGGACATAGGCCTCCTCCACAATTATAACAATATTAACGGGTATTCTTCTTCTTCATCGTTTCGACGGCAATAAGTCTAATTTCAAATATACGAGTATTTTAGATGTGTTTTGCCCAAAAACCAGCGACAGCAACAGCATTACCCGTTACAGATTTTAGGTAAACACTTAAATTATTTACCTTGGTTTCCTAACATTGGGAAAATAGCTGATATAGGTAAAAAGCGCCAGTAGACGAAACCAAATTGGCGAATCACGCCAGTATGTGAAAAGAACAAGTGAGCAAAACAAACTCCAATAATTTGTGGATCGCACAAATAAATTACTTTAGTAGCGCAGCAAAAGTGTACGTGGATGCCGTGCAAGAGGTCGAGGTTTCAATTCCCACGCAAGGTAATATTATATATTTATTTGTGAGATCTATAAATTATAGTTTTGGCTCTGGATGTTCAGTGTGTCAGTTAATACTATGCGTTTCAAATAAGAATAGGACTGTCAAAGCGCCATCTTGTTTCGCATTGCTAACGAACTTCATGAATGTTATGTACGGTAGGAAAAAAATAAACACAAAATTTTATTAATTTTTATACAAATTGTTATATAAATTTTTACATCAATTAAATTTTAATGGGAATCTAATTCCTCTACACTACTTATGGCATCATAGCTACGTTCTTCATCCGAATTGGATTCCATGTGAAACAAACAGCAAAATTTTCAATAAAATCGATTTTTTTCGTAAGGTGTTTTATGTTATTGTTTCAATGTAACAAAGAAATAAAACGGTAAAAAACGAAGAAACATTTTTTTAGTTGAATAAAACAATCTGTTTCTTTCGGAATTTTCAATGCTTAATATTTTTATTTAAATTATTTTACGAATTTTTTTGTTGGTCGTACTAAAATGACAGTTGCCACATGAAGTTGGCAGCAAGTGCGATCCTATTCTTATTTGAAACGCATAGTATTTTGATGTTTGTAAAGTCCCGGCGACACAGGGCATGATCCATAGCGCGGGAGTTGTCTTTTTAAACAATAAATTCGGAATATTAATTACACAATTACTGTACAGTACCCGGCCGTAAATATTGCACATCGATCTGTAGAAAGAGACAATCGGTCAATTTCGGCTTCGTAGAGCGTCATTTCTGTCGCACACTATCAAATCATAATTTGTTTTAAGAGTAGGTACGCATGCCAGTCGCAACTTCATACAAACGGAGAAAGTTAATTGCTCCTTCATTTGATAATTTATTATCAAATAGCATTTATTTATATGTTGATAGTATTTGTACGTAATACCCAAGTTGTTTTGGGCAATTGTAGCGTGCACTTTTTCGACTACAATCTTTAAGGCTCCGCCCACCAACAAGTTCGTGTCTATGGAATGCGTACCCTTAACAGTTGCTAATAGATCCAGACTGTTTGTATTTCGTGCGACAGAGTTTTATGTGGTTAAAATAAATATTGTATGTGAGATGTTATTTTAGAATCTCTATTTGTATGGTATTAAGGTTGAAATTCATATACCTAATGATCATGTCTTATAGTTAAATATTGGATATGTAGTTTAAAATTGTCATTAACTATTGTAAAATATTTGTTTAAATAATTATTTTATAAAATTTTATTTTTTCTTGAGAATATCATGTATGTGTATATGAAATCAAATGATTTATATAAAATACTAATTACTTACTGTAAAATGAATTAAATCGATATACCTAATTACGGGTAAAATTGTCTTTAAGTAATAATAGAGTATACCTACTTATGTTTAGAGCGGACATATTCTTTATATAATAAACTAGCAGAACCGTGCCCACTTCGTCAGGCGGCGAAAAAAACGCGTCCCTTTTCCACACCAAACGATTCAGCGCGATCCGATCGCGCGCGGCAGGAGCGCGTTCCACAGGAGCATTTGATGTGGACTTGCCTATATAAATAAAAAAATAAATATAAATAATAAATATACGCTGCAGGTGTCATTAATATCTGAACTTTGAACAAATTGATTGTTTTCTTATTAAACAACTAATGTTCAGATATTTATGATAACTTATAGCGTATGGAAATGTATACAACTTATTGACGTATCAAAAGTTCAAAAATATTTGCTCACATTCTCTGATACGATATATTTGATGGTGACTGTACCACCAAGCGCTTAATCTCTAGTTCATGATTAAAATTTTAAAATATAGTAACTATAGTCGTTAAAAATAATTCTATATAGTATATATGTATAGTACTTAATGCAAACTCATACTAGAAACGCTTGTGTTTTTTCTATAATAAGTAGTAAAATGATGTAGTATTTCTTGTAACAGCCATGTAATTATATTATAAATAACCATTGTATTAATAAGTGACTATTACATACGACAGAGTATTAACTTATCTATGTTATTACTATTTGCACTTACATTTATACATCATCATTATTTTATCAGCCAATTGACGTCCACTGCTGGACATAGGCCTCCTCCAAATATGGCCACCTTGCTTTATATAACCTACCCTTACTAGGTTGTTTAGATCGTTGATGATCAAATGACTAAATGTTCAGATATTAATGGTCACTTGTACCGTATAGAACTTATTGATATTTTAAATTATTCAGAAGTATTTGATCACCTTGTCTGCTACTAAATACCATACAAGTAGTAAAAATGTATGTATGTATGTATATAAGTTAATACTCTAGTGTGTATGTAGTAATTACGAGTACAGTACAAAACGTCCGGCCTTTCTGACGATGCCTTACACGCGTAGAGTAAGCGAAACATAATGTTTAAATTATTATATTGTTTTATTTATACACCACCTTATACTACTATCCGTGGTGACGGAGTAAGAATACAATATGTCACCACCTCATCTCATCCCAAGGGTGTCGTAAAAACCTAAAGACTGAATATTATCTTTACGAAATAAAAAGAAGGAAAACTTTTAACTAAAACCTATACCAATCCGTCTGACCAGCGTGGTATTAGTAGGCCAAGTATCCCTCCGTCACGGGAGGAGGCCCTTCCCTGGAGTGGGACATTAATGGGCTGTTATGATGATGATGATGATGACAAGAGAATGGTATAAAGACAGGAAGATAGGTTAATGAAACATTACAATTATGAAATAAAACAATAAATACAAGTAGGTAGTAAGTATAATATAATTATTGTAAATTATAAAGAAACAGGAATCTTTTACAAATGTGTTGAACGCTTCGAATATCTTCACTGCCCATTTAAGAAATTAATCTGAAATAAACGAAAACATTTACCATTAGCTAAATATAATAAAATCACTATTAGTCTCAGGACAAATATCAGTATATCGCAAAAATAATTAGATAATAAGATAGGCCACAGGTTCTAGTCCCATTATTTGTGTGATACACAAATTACTATCTTTGAGCATAGATGTTCTTTAATAAGATAACTATGCAACCATGTAGTCAGTTGGATGTGTCGCCAGCAGACGCTCAAGCAAAGAGGGTTCATGGGTCTAATTATGTGTAAGAGCAAATGCGTAGGCAGTCCTCTCTGCATAGTTGGTCCTAAAGGAAACCAACCATGATTCATGGTGAATCCGCGGAAGTTAGCGGACTCTATAACAAATGCAGTGGGGGGATAAACACCGCTGTAGAACCCGGAATCATTTGTTGTGCTGCCATGGTGATTTAGATGATGGGTGACGAGTGTATCTTTCAGTACTGTAGCTAGGAAGAAAAAGTACTGTTAGGAGGAAGAAAAAAAAGCTGAAAAGTGTGTGTATGAGTAAAGCATCTTACCATACGAGTGCTAGTGTGTGAGCAGGTCGGGCGCGGCGGCCGCCAGCAGGTCGGAGGCTCCGCGCACGGCGCCGCACCACGCGTCCAGGCGCCGCGCCAGGGTCGCGGCCCCGCCCCGGGGCAGCGCGCGCGGACGTACCCAGCCTACGTGGGCTACGTGGGATACCTGACACAAAAAATAATAAAAAAATAAAAAAAATCATTAACGTATTTCCTCCATCGTATGATATTCGGTCCTTCAAACGCAGTGTGAAGTAGCATTTGTACAAACCGGCAAGATGATGACGACGGATTGAAGTTATTCTTAGATTACGATACGTTGGCTTTATTTGTGGACTGTACTCGCGCTTTCCATCAGGTTCGATATATAGTCAAATTGCCGTGCTTATGTATAAAAAAAAATTAACAAGTTGTAGGTACAGTCAACGTCAGATATATCGTAGCAGACAAGGTGGTCAAATACTTCTGAACAATTTAAAATGTCATTAAGTTCTATGCGGTACAACTTACCATTAATATCGGAACATTAAACAAATTGACTGTGACTCATTTAAACAACGAATGTTTAGATATTAATGGTCAGTTGTTGACATTTTAAATTGTTCAGAAGTTATTGATGACCTTGTCTGCTACGATATATCTGACGCTGACTGTACATAGTTAACTTGGGATGGAAGTGTCCTTTTAAGTATTGGAATACCTGTGTTGTGGGACACCTCCCTCTTCTATAACAGAGGTATCGTTTAATGCACTTATGTAATTATACAATTTGTAGCAGGTAATAACAATAAAATAAAAAAAAACTATAATAACTTACAACTATTTAAACTAGAACGAATCAATATTATAACCTGACCAAAAATATAAAAACCTGACAGTAGGGCGGGCACTTTCGTGTTTAATTGTCAATCTTCTGTCAAAATGTATGGCGAAACTTAGTTCTTAAAATTTCCGCAAAACGGCGAGGTTTTTATTTTTTGCACAGGCTTTTCATCACTGTACTACGAAAAAATAAAGCTCCCACTGGGAGTCTATTCAAATTTAGAATGATCCAAATATCAAAATAAACTTAAAATAGATCTACCACTTTCAACCACTAAAGGACCCGATCCCTTTACATCACTATCTAAATAAGTCCATCCATCCATCCATTAGCAAATGGATGTCCACTGCTGGACATATACCTTCTCCAAATATTTCCACCTTGCGCAATCCTGTGCAAATCCGTCAAGATAATATTCACAAATAGTCCCTTAGTCGTTTTTTACGACACCCATGGAGTGAGATGGGGTGGTGACATATTGTATTCTTACTCCATCACCTCACGGAAAGAGCCTATATTGAAATGTAGTAAATATTATTTACCTGATCTATATGTCCTCTAATAAGTTTCTCAGCAAGCGCCTTCATGACCAACAACTCAACTTCGTCGATGGGTACTCTAGCCTCACGAGCTATTTCCGAGAAGGTTAGCTTGCGTTGAGCTGAGGTGCGGTTGAACGCCATCTATCGAATGAAAGGGAAACATTATTGAAATAAAATTAACAAAAAATTTGTTTTTTTTTAAATTTATATATGTATTTATACATTATTGTTAAATATGGGTCTCTTGTGAAGCTGGGCCTTCATCATATCAGCCAATGGAAGCCCACTGCTGGACATAAATCTCAAAATATTTCTACCTCGCGTGGTTCTTTCTATGTCTCCTTTATCCAACGGTTCTCCGCCGAGCTCGTCGTTTTCCTTGCTCTGCTTTTATAGAAATACATGACATAATCTTAAGGATCGTAGCAGACTAATATTTATATCAAAACGTAAAGGGATCGGCATCGCCTCGCCTTTTTCCTCGGTGTAAAACGTCAAAAATCCGATTACGTTACGTATCCGATTAGTGTGCGGTGCAGTAAGGAGTTTCATACAAATAATACTGAACGACTCGAGTTGATATGTTGACAATCCCATTTCGTTTTGATATGTGGTGCTATGACCCTAAACCGTCACCAAATACGAACAAAAAAAATCTACTAAATATACTAATATTGTAAAGAAGTAAAGTTTGTGTGTTTGTGACATTGTAGGGGGTAATCTCTTGATCTTCTGAACCGATTTTAAAATTTCTTTCTGTGTTGAATTGTCCATTTTTTGGGGAGTGTCATAGGCTATGTAGTATCACGCTATGACTAATAGGAGTGGAGCAGTAATGAAATATGTTTAAAAAGGGCACGCGTTTTTTTCGCCGCCCAACGAAGTGGGCACGGGTCAGCTAGTATTAAATAACAAATACCCACCTCCATTAAACACAGGATAGCAATCTTCTGCCTCAGCTGTCTATCAGCCCTGATGAGGTCCGGATGGTTGGTTTGGGCCTTGACCTTGTCGAAGGCCACCACGTCTCCCGAGGCCACGGCCTTCACCAGATCGCAGGCCCAAGCGTCTGACGTTCCTTCTAGAGATTCCAGAATGGGGTGGGCTAGCTAGAAATTTAAAAAAAACAATACAATTACTAGTATTAGAGATAAAGTTTTGGATTTCGGGAATTTTTAGAAACATCAAATAAGGTGTATAAAAAATTTTTTTCAGGTAGAAAATTTAAACAAAAAAAAAACAAATATACTTGAGGCAGGAATCGAATCTGCATTTAACTGCCGCGATGGCAAAGTTTCTGGTCGCGTATCAACAAGGTCGCCGTTTCGAATCTCACGCAAGATAAATCATGTGAGTATTCCATAAATTATTGTCCGGAGTCTGAATGTTCTTTGTGTAATAAAATACTTACCAATTCTCCCAAATCGTATACATTAGGTGCGATGACGGCGGCTAAAGCTAGACGCAGTGCGATGGCCCGACGTTCAGCAGTGGGCAACTCTGCCCCACCACCCGCGCATCCCACGTAACGGAGGGCGCAGCGGTAATACTTTGACATGGGACCGCGGACTCTGGAGTTAAAAGTCAAAAAATCATTTACTATGCGTTTCAAATAAGAATAGGACTGTCAGAGCGCCATCTTGTTTCGCATTTCTAACGAACTTCATGAATGTCATGTACGGTAGGAAAAAAATAAAAACAAAATTTTATTAATTTTTACTTTAATATGTTATATAAATTTTTAAATAAATTAAATTTTAATTGGAATTCAATTCTTCCACACCAATTATGGCATCATAGCTACGTTCTTCATCCGAATCAGATTCTATGTGAAACAAACTGCAAAATTTTCAATAAAACCGGTTTTTTTCGTAAGGTTTTATATGTTATTGTTTCAATGTAACAAACAAATAAAACGGTAAAAAACGAAGAAACATTTTTTTCGTTGAATAAAACAATCTGTTTCTTTCGGAATTTACAACGCTAAATATTTTAATTTAAATTATTTTACGATTTTTTTTGTTGGTCGTACTAAAATACCAGTTGCCACATGAAGTTGGCAGCAAGTGCGATCCTATTCTTATTTGAAACGCATAGTATAACATACCTAAAAATAAAGAAACCCAACTTCCTAAATAAAGTTATAACATCAGCTATCTAAGGCAAAAAAGTCCATTGAAAAAACATTAAAATGTGATTTTCTACATAGCTGTTATACATTGATATGCAATTTGTCAAAAGCTGTGAAATTAATGTTCCAAGCCGACACTTCAATTTTATTTATATGTATAGACAAAGCTAAGGAGTTTTGTGTCTATTGGAATAGTGCGTTATATGTAAAATGTTATCGTGTGGTGGCGGAGTAAGAATACAATATGTCACCACCCCATCTCATCCCATGGGTGTCATAGAAACCTACTAAGGAACTATTCGTGAATATTAAATTATCTTTACGAAACAAAAAGAAGGAAAACTTGAAATTAAACCTTTTACCAATCCGCCTGGCCAGCGTGGTATTCTTAAGCCAAGTATTCCTCCGTCATGGGAGGAGGCCTATCCCTGCAGTGGTACATTAATGGGCTGTTATGATGATGACTGTATGTATATTATTACCTGTAATACTCGGAAGCCAGCTTATAAAACCTTCCGTGTACAGGAGTGACTCCATCCGCATCTTCCAACGTTCCTTCCAGCTGTTCAATAATTTTCTCCGTGGAATCCAAATCGTTCAGTTGTTCTAGATATATTTGGCCTTGTAGGACCTGGAAAAATAAATAAATAAATATTCACGGATATCTCTACACAGCGCCATCTGTTCCCAAAGTAAGCTAGGCTTAACCTGCTTGTGTTATGAGTAACAGAACAATGGATATTAATTCTTGTATACTTTTATTTTTTGTAAATACATACATATTATACATAGAAACACTCAGACCAATGCAAATAATCATGTTCATGTACATAAATATTTGCATTGAGCGGGAATCCAACCAGAGACCTTCGCGTTGCAATCATGTTATATAACCACTACGCCACAGAGGTCGACAACAACAACGTACAACTGTTATTTGTGTGATCTACAAATTATTCTCCTGAGACGAGACTCCGTAGCACGAGCTAATTATCTGCTATTGTAGCTGCATCAAGGAGAAATAATAATTTAAAACATTCTAATAGTTAATCAATATTTTCTTTCTTATTATCAAAGTTTTAGGCCTAAGTGTGAGGTCAAATTTACAGGAAATTATAAAAACTGTTTTGATAACCTATGTAACATAGTGGTTACAGTTTAGAGTTAGATTCTACACAGAGGTCCTGGGTTTGTTTCCCGATCAATGGAAATATATATTGTATATTATTCCAAGCCTGACCTGATATTTGTTCCAAATAAGAAAGCGTTCCAGGTTGACAATAAGGAAAATATATTTGTGTTGACAATAATTAATTTTTGCATTGTATATATTATGCTGTGTTTTATTACATTTTGTAGTACTTATAGTACAAGCTCTGCTTAATTTAAAACTAAGGCTCAATTTATACCGCCGCGGAATGGAAGTTTTTGTACATTGCATAATGAACTTTATCTCAAGTGTATAACAAACAAACTAGACGGTACCGGATATTTCTCGAGAATGCGCGAGGATTCCGCGGCAGGCGCGCGACTTTTTTTAGGCTCGTAGTTAGTTTGTTCGTTATACACTTGCCATATAGTTCATTATGCCATGTACAAAAACTTACATTCCGTTCCATTCGGCGGCGGTATAAATTGAGCCTAAATGGGATCCAGTAATGTTAATATTAAAAGGACACAAACTTTACCTCTTTATAATATTAGTATAGATACATACCTTACACAAAGTAAGAGCCTCATCATTAATTTTGACTTTTCCCTCAACCTTCTCGAGGAATGCGATGGCCTCCTTCTTATCAGTGTATTGTTTTACTATGTGGGCCACTATCTCTACGAGAGAGAGAGGGTTGATTCTGCAATATTACATTATAACATTAATACTACGTGAAAACAAATTACCCATAACACAAGCAGGTTAAGCCTAGCTTACTTTGTGAACAGACGGCGCTGTGTAGATATTTATGTCCGTAAATATTTATTTATTTATTAAATGAAATTTAAAATAAATGGAAAATGAATTGTAAAACACATTTTTCTTAATATTATTTCTTGGATATTCTTTTGATGGATGAGGGAGACACAGAACCATATAGTGTTAATATTAAGATCATCATCATCATAAAAGCCCATTAATGTCCCACTGCAGGGACGGGCCTCCTCCTATGACGGAGGGATACTTGGCCTACTAATAACACACTGGCCTGGATTGGTATAAATAATAGTTTATTGCAGGGTTTAATAGGTATAGGGTTTAATTTCAAGTTTTCCTTCTTTTTATTTCGTTAAGATAATATTCACGGTCCCTTATTCGGTTTATATGACACCCATGGGATGAGAGTGGTGGTGACACACTGTATTCTTACTCCGTCACCACACGGAGAGTGAGAGAATGTATGGCCAGCATGATATTAAATAGGCAAGCGAACATAAATTTTCTTAACAAATCTTCAGACTGCTTTATGTATGCCACACAAATAATTATATTGTGTAGGATTTGAACTCACAACCTCATGCATAGCAGCCAACACATACAGTGTATACAACTGCTTTCCTAATGAGGCAGACAAAGAGAAGATACTTCATAACAGCCCATTAATGTCCCACCGCAGGGACTGGCCTCCTCCAGTGACTTTGGGATACTTGGTCTACTAATACTACACAGACTACACTGGTCAGACAGATTGGTACAGGGTTTAATTTCAAGTTTCTTTTTATTACGTAGTTTTTTTTTACGACACCCATGGTATAAGATAGGGTGGTGACACACTGTATTCTTACTCCGTTACCACACGGAGAAGATACTTACTTATTCTCAAATGTAGTAAGGAAGTTGTTATACAGCTGAATGAGGTTATCTCCAGCTTGTAATGTTGGATGTTCCACCAACTCCTGGACTTTCAGGGTCAGCTGGTGCCATAATCTGAAAAAAGTAAATAAAGTAGGTTTCATTAACTTGTCAAAGTAAGTATCTTGAAATGGTTTTGTAGATAAAATAAAACCAATATTAATCAAAATCTATACTATAAAGAGAAAAAATATTATAAAGAGGTAAAGTTTGTGTGTTTGTGACATTGTAGGGGGTAATCTCTGGACCTAATGAATAGTTAAGGGCATTGCATTGCTCAAACCCCAAAAACACGCTCGGTTTGGAGAAGTTTGTTGACGAATCCTTACATACGTTTACTTCACAAAAAAAACATGAATAAACTAGATACTACCGAAAAAACTTTGTATTGATTAAAAACGCTAATTACTTCTTAAAAACTTCCTAAAAAAAATCACGAAATCTGGTATTATAATAACTAAATATCAAATTGTCTATTAAACGGATGATTGATTTTATTCGAAATTTATACAAAAAATGTGCTATATTCTAACTAATAATCTGTATTGATTACTTTATCTTAATTATTCGTTATATTTAAAATAATTGATAAAAACTAGATTTTCATAAAATCCCCGCGCCTGCACCCCCGCTACCGCCGTGACGATTGCTCGGGAGTCGCACATTCAGTGTCGTTACGACTCTTGTGACGGGTGGACTGTACGACCGTATTTTCTTACCGAATAAAACTTTAAACCGACCAACTTTGAATGAAAAAATATTGTAAATAAAAAGTACACAATTGTTTTTAATAATACTACTTGTAATTAAGTTTATAAGTGTAATATATCCTAGTTTTAAATTAAATTTTGTTTTTTAATCACTCATAGACTATGCCTAAATATAAAAATAAACGTAATGTGAAGCGTGGCCGAGCTCTTCAAAATTATTGGTAAGTACCTACAAGCTAAATATTATACATTTATATTATTTTATACCTTTGTATGCTTTAGTTAGACACGTTTTTATTTGTACGATGTTTAGATTCATTTTTAGAACATCGGCATTGCTTCGATTAAAGTAATATTTTGAGTACCTTGATAGTACCTAGGCTTTCGGTGGACTCCGAAGGTAGGTAGACTTCAGCCATGATGGCAGTACCTACGTAAACCAGCAAGTTGGTACTCGTTTAAAAGAGCTCAGGGAGACCTAGGCGACTGTGAGGGACTGACTTATGGTGGACTACGAAGGTAGGTAGACTTCAGTCATGATGGCAGTACCTACGTAAACCAGCAAGTTGGTACTCGTTTAAAAGAGCTCAGGGAAACCTAGGTGACTGTGAGGGACTGACTTATGGTGGACTCCGAAGGTAGGTAGACTTCAGTCATGATGGCAGTACCTACGTAAACCAGCAAGTTGGTACTCGTTTAAAAGAGCTCAGGGAGACCTAGGTGACTGTGAGGAACTGACTTATGGTGGACTACGAAGGTAGGTAGACTTCAGTCATAATGGCACTACCTACGTAAACCAGCAAGTTGGTATTCGTTTAAAAGAGCTCAGGGAGACCTAGGTGACTGTGAGGGACTGACTTATGGTGGACTACGAAGGTAGGTAGACTTCAGTCATGATGGCACTACCTACGTAAACCCAGCAAGTTGGTACTCGTTTAAAAGAGCTCAAGGAGACCTAGGTGACTGTGAGGGACTGACTTATGGTGGACTACGAAGGTAGGTAGACTTCAGTCATGATGGCAGTACCTACGTAAACCAGCAAGTTGGTACTCGTTTAAAAGAGCTCAGGGAGACCTAGGTGACTGTGAGGGACTGACTTATGGTGGACTCCGAAGGTAGGTAGACTTCAGTCATGATGGCAGTACCTACGTAAACCAGCAAGTTGGTACTCGTTTAAAAGAGCTCAGGGAGACCTAGGTGACTGTGAGGGACTGACTTATGGTGGACTACGAAGGTAGGTAGACTTCAGTCATGATGGCCCTACCTACGTAAACCAGCAAGTTGGTACTCGTTTAAAAGAGCTCAGGGAGACCTAGGTGACTGTGAGGGACTGACTTATGGTGGACTACGAAGGTAGGTAGACTTCAGTCATGATGGCCCTACCTATGTAAACCAGCAAGTTGGTATTCGTTTAAAAGAGCTCAGGGAGACCTAGGTGACTGTGAGGGACTGACTTATGGTGGACTACGAAGGTAGGTAGACTTCAGTCATGATGGCCCTACCTACGTAAACCAGCAAGTTGGTACTCGTTTAAAAGAGCTCAGGGAGACCTAGGTGACTGTGAGGGACTGACTTATGGTGGACTACGAAGGTAGGTAGACTTCAGTCATGATGGCAGTACCTACGTAAACCAGCAAGTTGGTACTCGTTTAAAAGAGCTCAGGGAGACCTAGGTGACTGTGAGGGACTGACTTATGGTGGACTACGAAGGTAGGTAGACTTCAGTCATGATGGCAGTACCTACGTAAACCAGCAAGTTGGTACTCGTTTAAAAGAGCTCAGGGAGACCTAGGTGACTGTGAGGGACTGACTTATGGTGGACTACGAAGGTAGGTAGACTTCAGTCATGATGGCCCTACCTACGTAAACCAGCAAGTTGGTACTCGTTTAAAAGAGCTCAGGGAGACCTAGGTGACTGTGAGGGACTGACTTATGGTGGACTACGAAGGTAGGTAGACTTCAGTCATGATGGCAGTACCTACGTAAACCAGCAAGTTGGTACTCGTTTAAAAGAGCTCAGGGAGACCTAGGTGACTGTGAGGGACTGACTTATGGTGGACTACGAAGGTAGGTAGACTTCAGTCATAATGGCACTACCTACGTAAACCAGCAAGTTGGTGCTCGTTTAAAAGAGCTCAGGGAGACCTAGGTGACTGTGAGGGACTGACTTATGGTGGACTACGAAGGTAGGTAGACTTCAGTCATGATGGCAGTACCTACGTAAACCAGCAAGTTGGTACTCGTTTAAAAGAGCTCAGGGAGACCTAGGTGACTGTGAGGGACTGACTTATGGTGGACTCCGAAGGTAGGTAGACTTCAGTCATGATGGCAGTACCTACGTAAACCAGCAAGTTGGTACTCGTTTAAAAGAGCTCAGGGAGTCCTAGGTGACTGTGAGGGACTGACTTATGGTGGACTACGAAGGTAGGTAGACTTCAGTCATGATGGCAGTACCTACGTAAACCAGCAAGTTGGTACTCGTTTAAAAGAGGTCAGGGAGACCTAGGTGACTGTGAGGAACTGACTTATGGTGGACTACGAAGGTAGGTAGACTTCAGTCATGATGGCAGTACCTACGTAAAACAGCAAGTTGACATGAGACATTTACTTAGGTAGCTTTTTTTTACTCCAATGTTTTGATATCGACAAAATTACAAGTACCAATTAAAACAGGAATTATTTTTTTTAAGGAAAATAAGAAATCAGCAAGGCTCTGAATTACAAAATCAAGAAGATCAACCGCTGTCAAAATCTTCCGACACATGCGAACCGTCAGATATGCCAACTGATATGGAAGTTGAGCAAAATGTGGTAAATATAAGTTTATTTTGTTGTTTTTTATGTAAGCTCAAATAAGTGTTTATTTACGGCATCACATTGTAAACGTCTAAAATTATGAGTGCTTTTCATCTATATTATGCATAGGTGTTATGAATTCTGTCTGCTGCCTAGTTTTTAAGATTAATGCATACATAAACAGACAAACAGCTGAAAGCTAATTTGTTTATCATATTATAGAGTAATGATTACTAGTAAAGCAAACTCGTAACTTTTTCCATATTTCTGATAATCCTCCTGCTACTTGTTTTAGAGTACATTACAAATGTGTTATGTACTGTGATTAATACTTGTATTAATTTGTAACATCGACTATTTTATTAAATACAAAATTTTGTTCTAGCTTGAAGAAGAAATACTACTAAATTTGACTGTAGAAGTGGGGCATTTCCAGGAAGAAACAAAAAATATATCTGGAAGAAGAGTAATAGGGGCCTCCTTAAACCTACATCTGGGTCGTAAGTCCCAGACGCTGTTATGCAAGTGTTCCTTCCTCTATCACGCGATGGACCCGGCACCCGCACGGAGAATCTATGGAATGCTAAGATTAGGTGTTATCTTCTTTGATTAAAATAAAATATAAAACTTACTAAAGCTGTTTTCTTAATAACCATTTTGCCTATTTTACAAAATAACATTTTACAGTTAGTTTCATTTTTTTCTGTTTCCATCGCTGAAAATCATTGAGTTCAATTCAACCTTCAGAAGAATGTCTGATGAGGATCAGGTAAGTACAAAGTGTAGTAGCATGAGTAATTAAATAGGGAAATGATGAGAACTGGGTTCTTCTAGCTGTTACCATCGCTGAGAACCGTTGTGTTCTTACCTGGCCATCATCAGACCTTCAGAAGACATAGTGTAGTAGCATCATTAATCAAATAGCTAAATTATGAAAACAGAGTACCTCTAGCTGTTACCATCGCTGAGAACCATTGTGTACTTACCTGGTCATCATCAGACCTTCAGAAGACATAGTGTAGTAGCATCATTAATCAAATAGGCAAATTATGAAAACTGAGTACTTGTAGCTGTTACCATCGTTAAGAACTGTTGTGTACTTACCTGGTCATCATCAGACCTTCAGAAGACATAGTGTAGTAGCATCATTAATCAAATAGGCAAATTATGAAAACTGAGTACTTGTAGCTGTTACCATCGTTAAGAACTGTTGTGTACTTACCTGGTCATCATCAGACCTTCAGAAGACATAGTGTAGTAGCATCATTAATCAAATAGGCAAATTATGAAAACAGAGTACTTCTAACTGTTACCATCGCTGAGAACCATTGTGTACTTACCTGGTCATCATCAGACCTTCAGAAGACATAGTGTAGTAGCATCATTAATCAAATAGGCAAATTATGAAAACTGAGTACTTGTAGCTGTTACCATCGTTAAGAACTGTTGTGTACTTACCTGGTCATCATCAGACCTTCAGAAGACATAGTGTAGTAGCATCATTAATCAAATAGGCAAATTATGAAAACTGAGTACTTGTAGCTGTTACCATCGTTAAGAACTGTTGTGTACTTACCTGGTCATCATCAGACCTTCAGAAGACATAGTGTAGTAGCATCATTAATCAAATAGGCAAATTATGAAAACAGAGTACTTATAGCTGTTACCATCGCTGAGAACCGTTGTGTACTTACCTGGCCATCATCAGACCTTCAGAAGACATAGTGTAGTAGCATCATTAATCAAATAGGCAAATTATGAAAACAGAGTACTTCTAGCTGTTACCATCACTGAGAACCATTGTGTACCTACCTGGTCATCATCAGACCTTCAGAAGACATAGTGTAGTAGCATCATTAATCAAATAGGCAAATTATGAAAACAGAGTACTTCTAGCTGTTACCATTGCTGAGAACCGTTGTGTACTTACCTGGTCATCATGAGACCTTCAGAAGACACAGTGTAGTAGCATCATTAATCAAATAGGCAAATTATGAAAACTGAGTACTTGTAGCTGTTACCATCGCTGAGAACCGTTGTGTACTTACCTGGTCATCATCAGACCTTCAGAAGACATAGTGTAGTAGCATCATTCATCAAATGGGCAAATTATGAAAACAGAGTACTTCTAACTGTTACCATCGCTGAGAACCATTGTGTACTTACCTGGTCATCATCAGACCTTCAGAAGACATAGTGTAGTAGCATCATTAATCAAATAGGCAAATTATGAAAACAGAGTACTTCTAGCTGTTACCATCGCTGAGAACCGTTGTGTACTTACCTGGTCATCATCAGACCTTCAGAAGACATAGTGTAGTAGCATCATTAATCAAATAGGCAAATTATGAAAACAGAGTACTTCTAGCTGTTACCATCGCTGAGAACCGTTGTGTACTTACCTGGCCATCATCAGACCTTCAGAAGACATAGTCTAGTAGCAACAGTAATAATAATAAATTCGTTATTGCTCTGAGCGCGGTGAACGTTATTTCCAGTAAAATACGTATGTATAAAATTGGCGTCTCCGAGAGAATAAATAAGTTAGGTCAAAACAATGATAAATTTGTGTCGCGTCTGTGATTTGAATAATCATTAGTTGATTATATCCTAGTATTAATCTCTGTTAGTAGATGGCGCTTTTTCTATGAAAACTGTAACAAACCTCAGATCTTCAAGGTCATTGAGCAATGCAATGCCCTTAATATATCGGGGAGTGTCATAGGCTGTATAGTATCACGCTATGACTAATAGGAGTGGAGCAGTAATGAAATATGTTTAAACAAGGGACCCGTTTTATTCGCCGCCCAATGAAGTGGGCACTGGTCAGTATATAGTATTAAAGACTTACATTGTATTAAGTATATTTGTTATATATAAATCATACAAATGCGTTTTTTCTAAATGCATAGGGGTTTAAGATGAGTGAAGTGATTTGACTGAAACTATGGCACCTGCTTAAAATAAAAGTGGTAATCTAGTTTGACGGTGGCTGTTATATGATATTCTTAGCAATTATTGTACAGTAAAACCTCGATAACTCAAACCTCGGTAACTCAAAAACCTCTATAACTTAAAAAAATAATATGTTCCCTTCCCTTCAGAGCCCAAAACCTCTATAACTCAAAATTCGCAACCTCGATAAGTCAAATAAGTAATCTCTGTATTGGCCCTCAGTAACTAAAAGAAATGTTTCCACAACCTCTATAACATAAAATTGTTTATCAATGAGTCATTGTGAATGAGTGTGCAAAACAAAAGTTTTCGGTATTTATGGCTTGCACGTGTTCACTACATAATTAAATTGATAACGTGAACAATACATATGTCACCTATTGTTTGCTTCTTCGAAATTCTTTAAAGCTTTGCAGTGGCAGAAAATAGGAACAAGGGGTCATACATACACATGTACATACCTACCTCTATACATATTAACCTAAACCCTTGGTAACTAAAAACCTCGATAACTCAAAATATTTTGTGTTTCCCTTGGACTTTTACTTATCGAGGTTCTACTGTATTTGTATTTTTGTTATTGTACAGTGAACAGTGTTAATCTCTCTCTAAATGAAATAATACTTGGCGTACAAGATGGGGATAGAGACTGTATTTATCTAGTTTACCTTCTTATTAAGGTTGTCGATTCTTACTAAACCGACTTTTTAGACACTTACCCCCTTACTCATAAACGCCTCTTAAATTTAGTCAACTGATTAGCTTAAATTCTTGCGGTTTTGTTTGGCATAAAGTTCCTAGTAAAAATCTTGCTAAACAGTGACTAAATTTATGAGGCGTTTATGAGTAAGGGGGGTTAAAGGTAAAAATAGGTTGTGTTATCCCACTACTACTATTATCAAGACAGCAATGGTTTTTTAATGTAAATAAGTTTATTGTTGTGGCAAACTTAACCTTAAAGTTCCATTGTCCTATTTTATTTACAGGAGTTAATTACTAACATACTTGATTTTGATTATATACGGGATTTTAATAAACATTAACGTACCTATATACCTCAAAAAAGCGATAGTGTTACGCTAAAATGTAAGGTAAGAAACAAAATAATGTTGTGCATTGACTTGTCATGTTAGAATTTTACAAATTACGAGTGTAAGTTTTAGTAATACTTACTTTTTATTGTACAATTCCTCTAGCTTAGCCCAATCTCCAGCCAGGGAAGGCTCTGCCGACTGCTTTTTTGTTAGAAAATCGTTTACATCGATCACCGCAAACTTTACAGTCGCTGCCATTTTTCGAGTTTTTGTTACTTGTAATGATGTGAAGATAGTAGTCATGTGTAAGTAATGCGCTTGATATCACAAAGTAATATTACTCGGACGGGTAATATCACATTAAACATTACGCGACACACTAATGCATTACGCATCACACACATCACATCACGTAATGTAATGTATAGCTATCAAGTAATCTAATAACATTACTCGATCGCTATACGCTCATGGCTCTGGCACATCTTAAGTCCGCGTAATGTAATGCTAGCTTGCAGTCTTCAAATAATTATTGTCCGAAATTGAAAATCTTAGAATCTTTCTCTCTCGCTTACTTTGTATTATGTGTATAAAAATGTTCTTACGTATGGATTTTTAACGACTAAAATAATACTTTATTTCTAAATAATTTTTATAAATTGTAATATGGGGCGACATGTTCACAAAGTGAATAAGCCCTTTTCTGTCCAATAAAGATTTAAAAAAAAAATGTAATATTCTCGCCCTAAAATAATAGAAATGAAATCCTTGTAATTAATAAAAAAAAAAAAAAAAAAAGTTATAAAAAATATTATAAGAATATTATTAAAAAATAATAAAAAAAGAATAAAAGAATATAAAAAAATAAATTTAAAAATACCACCAATAACTTGTAATTCTATAAAATGATATATATAACTTATTACAAAATTAAATATGTATCACAATCAATATTATATGAATAGAACGGCGAATCGAACTCCTGTGATACATATCACATTTGTAATATCACAAAGTAATATTACGTTCCGCGTAATGTAATGTGATGTGATATGGCATTTCAAAGTAATGTTTTGCGCATGTCTAGAAGATAGGCGCATGACTCTTCAAATTGCGAAGGAACTTTTTTTTGACAGTTGGACCATGTGCTAAAACTATCATTCAGCCAAAGTGAAGTTAGGTGTTTGTGCTGCCCTCTATTAGCGAGTAGACTACACTAATAGTTTTGCTTGTTATATCATAGATGGCGTAACTAGACGAAATATCTAAAAGACATTACAAAAGTGTAGTAAATTTACTTTTTTTCATTTACGACGCCCTTGAGATTTACGTTGTACAAATAAGTAATCGTCAAATAAATATAAAACATAGGCCTACTGATGTTCACAGAACGTAACTTGTATTAATGTAATTGAAATGACAGCGTGTAGTATTTTTGTTTAATGGAGTGCATAAGTGAGTGCAGGCTAATGTAATACCACGTACTCAGTATAGTTTTATGATAAACCAGGTCTTTACCGAAAACTCTGTCGTTCATTTCACTTAATTTAGCTTAGCATCCTTTTAACTGGTAGAGTTTGGTAAGTTTATGTCAATAAATTGGTTTGATGTCAAGTTTTCATTCTTTTTACACAGACATTTATTTGGACAACTCTCTGAGATGGCATTTGAAAGACTGACTCAGTAGGAACTAGAAATATCAATATCTGATTCATAAAGCCACATAATTTCTCTATATCAATCTAGGTTGTCATCCGTGTTGTGGTGACGGAGTAAGAATACAATATGTCACTACCCCATCTCATCCCATAGGGGTCGTAAAAACCGACTAAGGGACTTTCCGTGAATATTATCTTTACGAAATAAAAAGAAGGAAAACTTGAAAATTAAACCCTATACCTTAGTACTTAGTAGGCCAAGTATCACTCCGTCACGGGAGGAAGCCCGTCCTGCAGTGGGACATTAATGGGCTGTTATGATGGTATTTAAAGAATCATGATTAAGGACCATTAGTACTAGTAGCTAAATTGTCATCCAGGCTAATTCGTTACCTTCCTGTTGAAAAATGTAATGGTGGGGAAAAAAAAAGACAAATAGTTTTTGATAAAATTATTCCTTTAATTAATACACATACCTACCTATAACATCCAGAGAATTAACAATTACCTAAGTTCGCTTGTTTTGTATCAGTAGGTATAGTATAAGCCAAGCAGACGGAATACGTAGGTATTAAAATAACTATTATACAAAAAATAGACTAGGTAACTACATGACAATGTAGAGCAAAACTTAACTAAACAGGAACAAAATAAATCATCAAAGAATACCTATCTGATAAGATCTAAAATAAAGCTAAAAATCATGTCAAAAAGCTTGCAAAATAGCAGTATTTTGGTAACGGTTCTATTAATCATAAAATTTAAAGTATCACTTGGGTACATATTTTTTAACTTCACTTGGTTTGTTTTATAATGACGATAAGAAATAAACAAAACTTTAAATGATCAAAACTCCTAAACGGATGGGTATTTTTGTATAATATGTTATATGAGTTTACAGATTAAAATTTACATTTTAAACAATTTAAATTTACAACTAGGTACGCCTCTATGGACGAAAGAAAACTAAAAATTAATACAACGTTAATCAGCATGCCAATTCTCGTACCTTAAAATCTTTCTACCGAATTTTTAACGATTTTAAGGTACGAGAATTGACATGCAGATTTTGATTATAGAGTTCACGTTTTTTACTTCTGTTGCTTATAGTTGAAACAATTATATACAATCAATCCTTCTGGCCAGCATAGTATTATTATTAGGCCAAGTATACCTCCGTCACAGGAGGAGACCCGTTCCTGCAGTGGGACATTAATGGGCTGTTAAGATGATAAATAATGTAACTCCAGCAAGATATATAAAGGACCTCTAAATTCCCCAGCCACTTGTCAAACATAGCACCTGTGAAGGTCGCGGTGACGTTACAGCACCACGCCTCCAACGAAAAGGGAAGGATCCTCCGACCAGGCGAGGGTGATCGTGTCTGTCGCTGTGCGAATCTTGATATCGCGATTCAGGACGTAGTGGCGACATCTGTTGATTGTTACCGATATAGTGTAGGTATTCGCTTGAGTAAGTCACTAGATGACGCTACACGCCATTTTCTTGTTGCTGAAGCAGTCAGTTCTTTGAGTTGTATATTGTCTTGGTAGCGGGAGTGAATAGGTTTAAGAATATATTTACTTGAAACGTATTGACTCCTACTGACATGACATTATACTTGTGTACACTGAAATTCAATAATAAACACATATTATTAACTTAAATACAACATCTAGATAACATTGATGTCATTTAGAGATGGTATTGAGAATATCATTTATGTACATTAAGCCCTAAAAGTCGCTGAACACATTTTAAGTTCCAAAACAGCAGAACACTAAAAAAGTTAGTGAGGCAAAATAAACTGTACATGCAAAACGACAGAATTATTCCAAAAGTAGCTGAACTTTAGTATTCCAAAAGTGGCAAAACATTAGTATTCCAAAAGTGGCTGAACATTAGTATTCCAAAAGTAGCTTAACATCTAGTGTTCAGCGACTTTTGGGGCTGACTGTATTGGGGTCTCAGATACTTCCTTGAGGGACGCTAAATTTTGTATGTCTATGTCACATTCATTGGTTGCTCACTTAACACGCAGTTTAACTTCGCTTTACGTTTTTTTTTATACTAAAAACGTGAGATAACTTTTAAAATATTCAACAGCTATTCAATGAATACCAAAATAATGTTTTTGTATTCGCAGTAATTTAATATTGATTGAGACACTGTCTCAAATGCCTTTGTCAAGTCTAAGAATACGCCTATAGAACATGCAACAGGTTTTTTACGTCGATCTGATGCTGACGATCTTGTATTATTTTTCTTTTCATGTGAGTAGCTTACCATGCTGCTAGCGGAAGTTTAAGTTTAAGTGTTTTAAATACACTAAGTCACTCAAATTTCGCCTGGCGCAAAGGTATGCTTTCGAAATCATCTTTATTTCTTACTTTGCCACTGACAACTCCGGCGCTAGAGATCCTGAAGAAAGTAGCAGATATTGGTTAACAGAGACGTACTGGCCCTCCAAGAAAGATTATTTAAATTTGGGCTGTCAGTTAATATCGACAAATCATCATATCTCACTGTCCGTGTGGTGACGGAGTAAGAATACAGTGTGTCACCACCCCATCTCATCCCATGGATGTAGTAGAAACCAACTAAAGGACTAAAGATATAAAAGACTATATATAGATAATATTCACGGAACATTATCTACGATAATATTCACGGAATATTATCTATACAAAATAAAAAAAATGAACTTAAAATTAAACTTTATACCAATCCGTTTGGCCAGCGTGGTATTAATAGGACAAGTATCCCTCCGTCACTGAAGGAGGCTCGTCCCTGCAGTGGGACAATAATGGGCTGTTATGATGTTCATATCAGCCTATGGACGTTCATTGCTGGACACCTTTCACCTTTTACACCTTTTACAACTATATTTATTGTATTATTAAAAACCGTGTACCCTTATCAAAATCCAAAAATTATAATTTTCCCGTATGGTTCTCTAAAGCCCTAATTCATATATATAGATATAAAGAAAAAGCGTGGTCCAAGTGGAAAAGATATAAAAACAGGTCTGATTATGAAGTATTCTCCTTATATAGAACACGTTTTAAAAAGGAATGTGCCAAATGCTTCAATGCCTATATTAAAAGTGTAGAGGATGGTATTCATCACAATTCTAAGTTTTTCTGGACATACATATCCAACCGTAGAGATAGGGTTGGCATTCCTTCGACTATGTACTATAATAATGAAACAAATACCGACCCGTTAGGTATTTGTAATCTCTTTTCCTCTTTTTTCCAGTCCGTTTACGAGCCAACAAACTTATTACCTGATTGGTCCCCGCCAGCTGAACTCTCTGTTAATAACAACACATATCTTTCTAATATACAGTTTAGTCCCGCCCAAATTCGTGAGCAATTAAAAATATTAGACGTTACAAAGGGTCCGGGCCCTGACGGGATACCACCTTGTTTCTTAAAATGGACAGCGAACACAATTTATAAACCCGTATGCATAATCTTTAAAAAATGTATGTCAACAGGCACATTCCCCTTGGCTTGGAAGAAAGCTAATATAGTTCCTGTACATAAAAGTGGATCTAGACAAAATGTAGAGAATTATCGACCTATTTCTATCCTGTGTACTCTGTCTAAATTATTCGAATCGCTTATTCATCAAAAAGTGTATCCATTTATCCAACAAAACATCATATCAGAACAACATGGTTTTGTAAAACAAAAATCCACAACTACTAATTTGATTATATTCACTACTTCCTTATTCAATAATATGGATAAAAGAACCCAAACGGATGCTGTATATACCGAATTTAAAAAGGCTTTCGATAGAGTCGATCATAAAATTTTAATGTACAAGATTGCCTATAATGGTATAAGAGGTAATTTATTGCGATGGTTTCAGTCATATATAAGCAATCGTAATCAATGCGTTGTTAGTAATGGGTACGTCTCTAACTCATTCTTGACTACATCTGGTGTTCCGCAGGGCTCGGTGTTGGGCCCCTTATTATTTAATATTTATATTAATGACATAAACGAGTGCTTTCGCAACAGTAGCTTTTTATTATACGCAGATGACCTTAAAATTTATAGAAAAATTCAGTCTTTGGACGATTGTCATTTGTTACAGCAAGATCTCAATAGACTGTCTGACTACTGTAATAATAACAAACTAGTACTAAGTATACCAAAATGCAAATATATAAGGTTTACTAAAAATAAAAAAGTCATTAACTATAGTTACTCCTTATGCAACGAACCCTTACTCAATGATAACGTGGTCAGCGACTTAGGTGTCCTGCTGGACAGTAAACTCCACTTAGATCTACATATCGACAAAATTACCGCCAATGCTTTTAAAATCTATAACTTTGTAATGAGGTCCTCTGTAGACTTCAAATGCCCAACCACATACCTACACCTATTTAATTCTCTTGTGCGACCTCAGGTAGAGTATGCCTGTGTAATTTGGACCCCATACTACGCTAAGTACGACCATGCAGTCGAGAGAGTGCAGCGTAAGTTTCTGCGGTCGATGCAATACAAATGTCGGCTCGGACAGCACACATACAATGAGTCACTTCATAAATACAATCTGCTTACCCTGCACTCGAGACGATTGTTACTCCAGGCTATGATGCTCTTTGATTTGGTGAACAATAACTATAATTGTACAGAGCTTGTTGGTGCTCTTTATTATGTTGTGCCTAGAACTGTGGTTAGAAGAGAGACACGTGCCTACCCTCTATTTGCCACGACAGCTAGTCGTACGAATGCTGGTGAGCGAGCACCCCTCCATGTAATGGTTAGGAACTACAATGCTTTTTTTGTTCACATTGATATTTTCTCCACCACTCGTAACGAATTCAAAAATATTATCGTGCAAGCGCTTCATCAGCATGAGTAATTACCTACACCTAAAATTCATTTTTGTTTATTTTTACTTTACCTGGACTAGACCTAGATTTAAGTAGTAGTATTGTAAGATGCAACTAGTTTTAACTGTACTTATATTGTAATATGTGGAAACGCCGTGGATTGTACATTAATCTATTTTTATTATATAACTAGTTATAAGATACATTGTACAATTGTTTGTTTTCCCCAATAAAATAAAATAAAATAAAATAAAATAGAGACATCTAAACATTTCCACTCAGCGCCCGTCTTGTGCCTCCCTCATTCATCGGCTTCCCGCCGTTCTTACGAGGTCGGTCCACCGTGTGAGGGGTATATATCGACAAAAGCCTGGTTATAATTATAGGGAGCTCTCCTTTAATAGCTAAGATAAATTTAGCTACAACACCACCTTTATCATAAAAACTCAGATTAACCTAACACAAACGCACAGACAGTCAAAAACACATATTTTTTAAATATAAACGGACGTTAACGCTCCTGCTATTTATATTCTTCACCATCTATGCAATTAAAAGTAAGTAATATATTTTCGAAAAAGTTTTTGGTATGTCGCCAATGCATAAAAATCCTGCTGTCATAAATGCACTTTTCTAGTGATCACAGACGTCTTATACCTACTTAGACCATTACAAACGTGCGAACTGAGGCGAAATCATTTTAATCAGACGTCTCTCTCACACTTATAGATATATCGGCATAGTGTCATCATAGCAGCTAGCAGCCCTTAATGTCCCACTGCAGGGACGGGCCTCCTCCCATGACGGAGGGATACTTGGCCTACTAATACCACGCTGGCCAGACGATTGGTATAGGGTTTAATTTCAAGTTTTCCTTCTTTATTTTTTCTTAAAGATAATATTGACGGATAGTCTTTTATTTATTTTTTATATTTTATTTATATTTACATTAAGGTTTACATTACATTGATCAGAATCAGAGGCCTCCTTTTAAGCTAGTTAATAGCCTGTATCAGAAGACCCCGAAGACCGTGAAGAAGCATTTAGTCAGACCAAAGACTGCCATTAATTCCCCTCAATTCTGGTCTGCATTCGTGCTTTCAATCAAGGTTGAAGTCGTTTATTATGGTCAAATGCAGAAACCCTATACATAATACAGATACCCTATAAAGTACTGATTTGTCTATACCGTATATTTATCAAAAACATTTCATTTTGAATGAGACTACTTATTTTCTATAAGCTTTCAATATGTAAAGCCTATAAAATAGGACCAAATAGAGGAAATAAAAATAATGAAAAGTAAAAATAACACAACAAAAACTTTTTAATAATGAATTTATTTAATAAAAAAATAATAAAAAAACAACACAATATTATACTAATTACTAAGTATAAATAATAAGAGGTACATATTTGGCAGAATTAGAGCTTGCAGCAGTTTTAAATAATCACAGGACTTGCCAAAAAAATCATTTTTGACGACCTCTGTGGCGTAGTGGTTATATAACATGACTGCTACGCAGAGGTCTCAGGCTCGATTCCCGCTCAATGCAAATATTTGTGTGCATGAACATGATTATTTGCATTGGTTAAGAAATTACTCGTATTAAAATATATTCGTAATATCATTAATAGTAATTGGCTAGATCATTATTTCCATAACCGAAACGAAAAACTTATAATTAATACGAGTTTAATAGGTCTTTACCTATGAAATTGCCGTTTTATTTCTGCGCCGTCTTTAGCCTCTTTATTATTTTCAAACATATTAGTACAGTATAGTTCAAAGTATTTTGTTATATAGGAAATATAGGATACAACTAACAAAACATAATAAATGAAAATAATTATTATTTGTATCATTAATAAGCCTGTGAAAATGGGTTCAATATAAAACAGCGGATTTTCCCATTTGTTTAATTGTAACTTCTTTCCCGATAGTGTAGTTTCAGTGTTTAAAAAACTGTAGTTAGCTTAATTGTGCGCCCTTACTTATACCGAATTTCATTCTATTAAGTTTAATAAGCATTGAAAAGTTAAGAAAACGTTAGTATGAAAAATCAAATTTCTGATAAAATCTTCATACAAAACGGCAATTTCATAGGTAAAGACATATTATTAACACAAAGTTCATGCAAAATCAGAACAATAGTATATCGTGTAAACAATACATACAATCTCCATGTGGTGACGGAGTAAGAATACAATATGTCACCACCAGTGGCGAAGGGTGGATTTTTATAAAAGGGAAGCCGAGGATTCCGTGAACTACTTTTTATTAACGTTCTACTTTACATTACTATTATTCTGTAGTTCATAGGTATTCGTAAGAAAATGTTTCGATTCTAGTTGTTCTGAACTCATGTGAAAAGTTATACAAATACGAAAATGTTTCTCTGTTTGGATAATAATATATTTCTTAGAGCAATTAGATAAATTGTTTATGTTGCTATATCCTAAATAATTCTACACTTTTAGAATCTGAGAATACTGCCTGTAAGCCACTTACTTATATGTATCGAAATAAGATAATTATATAATGTTTCGTAAATCCACAGCGCCGGCGCCGCCCGTTTGTATTTTATGTATTCATGTGCAGGGCCTAACTGAACTATGTACCTACGTGTTTCTTATATTTATAATTTAATTTTGAACAAGACGTTTTATGTTAGACAATAACCTAACACTATTAACGTGTTCCATAAAACAACAAACTATTAAATTTGCTTATAAATAATACAAACAATTACTTACAAAAATATTCCATAGGATCACAACACAACGCACTACGACAATAATAATGTCAATCAATGCACAACACTTAATACACAAACATAAATAATTAAACTTACTAATGTTTACTACAAGAAAACGAATTTTAATTTTAATATAACCTATTTGCAGAAAATAAATAATACTGTTTTTTCTTATAATAGTTCCATCGTTTACCGATGATTCTGCCATTGTCAAGATGGACAGAATAAAAATATAAAAACAAAGAAAAATAATTAAAAGCTGAAAATTCAGAAGAAAGGCTGATTTCTATTCATCATCATCATATCAGCCAATCGACGTCCACTGCTGGACATAGGCCTCCTCCAAGTATTTATTTTCTCGATTTCTATTAGATTTAAATAATTAATAAAAACAAAATGGAATGTCAATGGCAAATTACTGTGAAATGAAACGTTTCAATTGGTCGGTCCACTGGTTACAATAGTGCTTTCTCGCTCTCGCAATGTTGTAGTTGTATCTTTTATCCTTGTCATAAGCCGGTGGCCATCGGCTTATATGGTACCTTAGATCGACGAAGACAAAGTGTCACGTGACCGTACGATTTCCGTACAGTCTGTTGTACTGGATTCCTAATTTCGCGACCGGCTTACCGCCGCCCCGCGCATGCGCGCCTTACTCTCTTCCTGAACCATAACAAACATATAGTTAGTTGACAATTTTTAATTACTAGATGGCGTTATGAGTACGTAAATAAATATTATTATATAGAATTATTATATTACTTATTTGTTATTATTGCAATTTACGTAAGAGAATACTTTTTTGTTTTATATTATTTTGTATTGAGTAGATGTTGCGTCATTGATTTATAATTGATTAATAGACAATGGTAAGCGGTTTTTGCAAAGGTAAGCCGGTAGGAATCGAGTTATATGGACACTTCGCCACTAGTCACCACCCCATCTCATCCCATGGGTGTCGTAGAAACCGACGAAGGGACTATTCGTGAATATTATCTTAACGAAATAAAAAGAAGGAAAACTTGAAATTAAAACTTATACTAATCCGTTTGGCCAGCGTGGTATTAGTAGACCAAGTATACCTCCGTCACAGGAGGAGGCTCGTTCCTGCAGTGGGACATTAATGGGCTGTTATGATGATGATAGGATGAATACAAAGATACAAAGAACATTCAAACTCTGGAAATAAATTATACATCGCATAAAGAATAAACTACTATTTTTCTTCTTCCACTTTCCTTCTTGCTTCAATGTGTTGTAATTTCCATAAATCAGGAAAGTTAGTAGGCTATACAGTCTCTCCTAAAATGTTGTAATACAGTACTATACAACCTACTACCTCACCCGATAGATGGAGCGTTCTCTTCTTACTTGATCGTGTTAATCTTCACAATACAAAATGTAATTAAATTCTAAAATAAATATTACTTATTACAAATATGTATCGTCACGAGCAATACATAATATATACATAACTAGCGGGCCGTCCCGGCTTCGCACGGGCATTATTTTCCCGCTTTTCTGTTCAAATTTTTTCTGAATTTTCTTTGCTATAAACCTTACGCAGCCCGAGACCTTTCCAACGAATGCAAAATCATGGAAATCGGTTCGTGCGTTCTGGAGTTAAAGCGTCAGGAAGGAAAACCAGACTTATTTTTATATAATAGATATACACATAGTCAAATTTTGTAAGCTATCTAGACGTCTAGCTAGACGTCTATCTAGACATTAGAATACCAAAATTAATTTGTAATTTAGAAAAGGTTCCGTACAGTTTTGAACTAATCTTCGAATAATCAATTTCGGATTAGCAGAACTTTAGATAACCGTTTTACAAAATGTGAAAATGTGTACATATTATTGCTCGTACATTGTACTGTACATTGTAAAGTCAATTACAAAAGTAAATTAACACAATTACAAAATAACTCAACGCTAAAGGATTCTATAAGACGACCAGAGAAAATATTCTTATTATCAGTATTAACACTATTATTTTTTTAACTTGTAATATTGAATGTGTTTATCCGTTACTAAAATAATAACCATACCATAAACAATCAGTACCTACTATTTTCAGAATTCCCTCATTTCGATCTACGTGATTTAGCGCGCAAAAACAAGTCATTTTTGAAATGTCACGAATGAAAATGCTTGTATAAAATTGCTAATATTTACATACTATATACCTAGGGCCAGATTCAGAGACCGCACTTTGACTTTACTTTAGCAAAGTCTAGTTATTTTCTCTGAATTTGAGATATAAGGCCCAGATTCAGAGTCGTGACTTTACTTTCTTTCAAAGTAATCTTCCCAAAGTAAACTTTTTATGCGAAAAGATTACAATAATGTTTTTCAAATTCAGAGATAATAACTAGACTTTGCTAAAGTAAAGTCAAAGTGCGGTCTCTGAATCTGGCTCCTAGTGTACCTACAGAAACTAAAAATATAATCAATAAAAGATATTCAGTAAAATAATAATAAACTTACAATTTTGCTTTAATTAACACAACATTAAAAATAAGTAAATCAAATTGCAAATTAAAATTAAATAGGTATATAACTATTATTTTTTAATTTTAACATAGTAAAATAATTATAATTAATAATAATATAAATACTAAACCAAAAAAGGTAAATAAAGTAAGATTAAAAACAAGATCATAAAAAGAAATCGGGTGTGGAACATCTTACAGAAACATGCTAATAGTAGGATACGAGTATACGACTACATATTATAGAAAGTACAGCTGATAGAAGTCACTATTCGTAGACAGCACGTTTCGTCGATATAAGTAAAGTCGGTATAAGTTTCTAGTAGTTATCTCCGTGTGGTGACGGAGTAAAAATACAGTGTGTCAGCAGCACCCCATCTCATCCCATGGGTGTCGTAAAAACCGACTAGGGGACTATCCGTGAAAATTATCTTTACGTAATAAAAAGAAGGAAAGCTTGAAATTAAACCCTATACCAATCCGTCTGGCCAACGTGGTATTAGTAGGCCAAGTATCCCTCCGTAACGGGAGTAGGCCCGTCCCTGCAGTGGGACATTGCTAGGCTGTTATGATGATGAAGTTTATATGAATCGATGAAACGTATTTTCTACGAATAGGGACTTCTATTAGCTGTACTTTCAATATTTTGTGCAGCGTGTTACTATTTGACGTTCCACACACAAAGAAAATTCAACAAAGACCATAGACACAGAATAAAAATATGTTTTACTACGATTTTGTTCATAATATTATTATAAAAAAACATTATTATTATTACCAAAACTTATTAAATAATTAATGTAGGTATATAAATAATCCACTGTAGTAAAACACATTGTAAAAAATAATACAGACAAAAACAAAAACGGAAAAAGAAAAAAACAAAATGGCGATCGACGATTTCCCGCCAAAACTGCGCCCGCGTATCACCAAACTTGTGTGGGGATTAACAATTACGATTAGTCTATCACACCACATAATCACAACTAAATTTTTGTAGAGAAATAAACATTTAAGTCTAATTTAACTACGAAAATAGTCGTAATTGTCAAATTGTGATAGAAAACTCGTGGTACCCCCGACGCCAAACGCGCACAAGTTCGGATTTACGGGTTCCAGTTTAGGGGGCATTTTGAGCAGCTAAAAAAACATAAATAAAATAAAATTAAGCATTATGTTAATCTACAATTATTTTGACTTTTTAGCGACTTATTTAAAGTAATTATTTCTTGTATGTTTTTGTTAACACAAATCATTTAATCTCAATGTTTAATCTATTTTTTTGAGATTTATTTAGTTTTTTTTAAGTAATTTATTTTTTACGTAAACATTTACTTTATTAACCACCCAGTTTATTAATAATGTTTTGGGTTCTTTCAATTCAAACTTAGAGCTGGATTTTTGTTATATTTTCCTATTTTCTTTTCTTTGATAATACAGCTATTTTTTCTTGACTTGAGATGGTGGAATTATAGGTACAATCTCTATGCTTACTTTATAATACTATTAATATAATGCTTAATTTCAAATAAAATTATTACAAAATAAATTACTTACAGTAAAATATAAAATGTGCTTAAGGAGAAAATTAAAAATTAAATTAAAATTAATTCGGGTATTTGTAATTTTTGTAGATAACATAATGAACTGAACAGCGTCTGTAACAATCAAAAATAAAATAAAATAAATAAATTAAGAAATTTAATCAAAATAGCAACTTATTCATCATACTTGTAATAATGCTTTTTAATAAATACTTATAGTACGATTATTAATTCGAGTCAGTAAAATTACATTAATAATGACATCTTAACTATTTCTTCTTCTTTCGTTTGCCATATAAAATTATTAATCGTACGTTAGTTAATAAAATAAAATAAAGGTCAAAGAAAATAGTGTCTATTAAAAAGATTTAAGCATCCATAGCGGCGGCCAGACCGCGGCAGCGACTTTGTTTCATAGTATGTAGTTATTGCTCAACCTGATTGTCGAAAATTGCAAAACCCGCACGTTAATCTCTGACGTCTTTCTTTCTGAACGACGGAGTCTTGTTGCGGTTTCTGCCATTTTCGACTCCAAGCTGGCACGACACCAAATGATGAAGAGGATCTGGCCGAAGTTTTGTGACAAACCTATAACCTGTAATTACAAACTACTAAATAAAAAAACTTACAATGTCATAGTATTATTAATTACACGGATATTAACACGATAGTTTTAAAGTTAATCACAATTTTATAGGTAAAAAGTTATTATTTAGTGTAAAGTGTACTTAATAAGTAGGTATAGGTAAGATTAAGATTGATACTTATAAAATCTGTCTGTCTGTCTGTCAATTTCTTGCCATGAACATCAGCTTCTTCATGTCATGGACTCTAGTTTCTTGAGTTTCTTCAATTTAGGATATCTGAAAAACATTAATTTATAAAATTAATTTCGGTATTATTATTTTATACCAGAAGGTTTCTAAGAAATTTATAGGAGTCTTTATAGATTGCTAATTGCCGGGTTGTAAGGATCCTAGTACTTTCGTACCCTCAGTTGTCTCTGCCTAGCCCCATGGGGGCAGAATAATGCGTTATACACTTCTCATCAAAAAAATCAAAACACCTGCAAGTTTGTGTTTTGTGTTGATTATGAGAAAAATGTGTATATTTAGGAATATGTGTATGTGAAAAAATAACTCTAAAGTATTATAATAGTAGTATCTATAGTATATAAGTATACCTATAGTATGTTATTATGTGACTTTTTGAAATTACATACAGAATGGCGGCAACTTCAGGACGGCCTTGTTATTTGGTGAGTACTGTATTTAGGGTACATAAATATCAAACATAACATGTAACACCATAAAAATAAAATAATTACATTAAAACTAGCGACATACAGCGGTAGCGACTTTGTTTCATAGTATGTAGTTATTGCTCAACCTGAATATCGAAAATTGCAAAACCCGCACGTTAATCACCGACGTCTCTCTGAACGACGGAGTCTTGTTGCGGTTTCTGCCATCTTCGACTCCAAGCTGGCACGACACCAAATGATGAAGAGGATCTGGCCAAAGTTTTGTGAGAAACCTAAAACCTGTAATTACAAACTACTAAATAAAAAAACTAACAATGTAATAGTATTATTAATTACACGAGTATTTACACGATAATTGTAACAATATAAAATAAAGATGTGTTCATTTTTACAATTCGCAAGATTGTGTTCATTTTTACAATTATTATACATAAATTAACTTTGTCTTTAATTTGACGTCATTTAGAAGTGTTTCTGCTTTCATTGCTCAAGTAAAAAAACTAACAATGTCACAGTATTATTAATTACACGGATATTAACACGATAATTGTAATAATATAAAATAAAGTTGTGTTCATTTTTACAATTCGCAAGATTGTGTTCATTTTTACAATTATACATAAATTACTTTTTCTTTCATTTGACGTCATTTAGAAGTGTTTCTGCTTTCATTGCTCAAGTAATTCGGTACTTAGGGTACATAAATAACAAACATGACATGTGCTTACTTATAACTCGGTCACATTATCTCGAGACCTAGCGTCGATGACGTCACCTCGCGTCGGACGAATCACTGATGCGCCCGTGGCGAGCGCGGGAGTTGAAAGGAGAACGGGACGCGAGGTTCGCATTCCAGCGAGGTCTAGGGATGCGCCGATCCGATCCGATCTTGTTGAAAATCGGATCGAAGCCATACGATCTCTCGATTTTTGGATCGGATCGAGTCCATACGATTTTTTGTAAGATCGATACAAAGCTACAATGATCGATTCGTTTGGATCGTATGGATTCAAATTCAGTTTATCTACCTACATTAACTGCTTACGATGTTGTTAGGAACGAAATGATCTTTTGTTTAGGTTACGTTATGTTCCAAACTTGGCGGCGTCTTTTGCGGGTAGGTATACGAGCATCTTATTACATTTTATTTATAATATTTGTGTGGGTAAGTTCGTAAACAAACGAGTAAAGTTTATGGTCGGTTGATTAGTTTTATTGAGTATCTTCATTGTGCGGACATTTTGTTTTATAAAACTGAATTATGGTGCCATCAGAGCGGCTCTTTTCGTCGGCAAACTTAACTTTAAGCGAATGTCGAAACAGACTAGATCCATGTCGTCTCTCTAAATTATTGTTTCTCAAAAGTTTAGAGTTCGAAGATTGGTACCTATAGAACTATTTCTAAAGATGCCAACTCGAACTTTTAACTTATATATAACTGGTTGTTTTTTCCTCACCTTTCATAATTGTATTTACTTAATAAATGCTTACCTATCTAAAAATAATTGTGTCTTACTTATTTGCATCCGATCCGGATCGATTTTCTTGACATCGATCGGATCGATGGCATGCGATCCAATTCGTGGATCGGATCAACGCATTACGATCCGATCCGATCCTTAAAATCGGATCGATGAACTGGATCGCGCATCCCTAGCGAGGTCTCTAGATAATGTGACTGTGTTATCGTTACAATCACAACACTACCATAAAAATAAAAGAATCACATTAAAACTAGCGATCCGTCCCTTCGTACGGGTTTTTATACTCTACAATATTATGCATGTATTACTTATACATAAACCTTCCTCTTGAAAATCCGTTGCGTAGTTTTAAAGATTCAATCATCTATATTATAAGCTGTTGTTATTAGTTTGTTTCATTACATTTATTGTGTACAGAAACGGGAGGGGTCTCTTCTATGACAGGTTTATATAAACTTAACTGAAGAGTCCCTCACGTTGTAAAAACTGTAAATGTAGTAAATAAAAACATTTTTGATTTTGATCCATAAGGCAGCGACTTTGTTTCATAGTATGTAGTTATTGCTCAACCTAGATATCGAAAATTGCAAAACCCGCACGTTAATCTCTGACGTCTGTCTGAACGACGGAGTCTTGTTGCGGTTTCTGCCATTTTCGACTCCAAGCTGGCACGACACCAAATGATGAAGAGGATCTGGCCGAAGTTTTGTGACAAACCTATAACCTGTAATTACAAACTATTAAATAAAAAACTTACAATATCTTAGTATTATTAATTACACGGATATTAACACGATAATTGTAATAATACAAAATAAAGTTGTGTTCATTTTTACAATTCGCAAGATTGTGTTCATTTTTACAATTAGGTATACATAAGAAAACAATTTCATAGGTAAAAAGTTATTAATAAAGTGATTACGTATAACATTTACATAACGCCATCTAGTCCTAAACTAAGCAGAGATTGTGATTTGTTTACTAGACGACGGATAAACATACAATATTTTTTGTTGTTGTAAATAAATATAAAGATAACATTCAGAACAACGGAAACTTTCCTAAAATCCGAGGGTAGGTATACGAGTTATTAAATAAACGTTTTTTATTTTTATTTCATTTACGTGCCCTATTTTATCGATTCCGTTTAACAAGTCGTTTTTACCCTATAAGCAGTATAGGGTAAAAATGACTACCTAGTTAAACAAAATACGAAATACCCGAAAATAAAATTTGGATTTAAAACATTAACATTATTATTTGAAAACCTCATTAAATTCCCTATTTATTGACATTGAATATCACATACTCACATGTAACACTATAATATACACATTATGTTTCTCATTCTTACAAATACAAACTTGCAGAGTGTTTCGATTTTCTGTTGAGAAGTGTTATATAGCTTATGACATTCCCCGATAAATGGACTATTGAACACAGAAAGATTTTTTTAAATTGGTTCAGTAGTTCCAGAGATTACCACCTACAACGTCACAAACACACAAACTTTACCTCTTTATAATATTAGTATAGATAAGATTAAGTTTGATACTTATAAAATCTGTCTGTCTGTCTGCCAATTGCTTGCCAGGAACATCAGCTTCTTCATATCATGGACTCTAGTTTCTTGAGTGTCTTCAATTCAGGATATCTGAAAAACATTAATTTATATAATTAATTTTGGTATTATTATTTTATCCCCGTGTGGTGACGGAGTAAGAATACAATATGTCGCCACCCCATCTCATCCCATGGGTGTCGTAGAAACCGACTAAGGGACTATCCGTGAATATTACTGGCAAAAGGAGATCACTACAATTGAGGAATCAGTATCTTCCGCGTGTTATGCTCTTAGAAGTTTAAGAGATGAAGTTAGCGTTAATCAATTGAAAACAGTGTATTTCGCATTGGTAGAGTCACGAATTAGGTACAGTGTTCAGTTTTGGGGCTACAGCTATAAATACAATTGTGAAAGAGCCTTTATAATACAAAAACGAGCAGTCAGAACTATTGTTCGGATCCCACAGTGGGAATCTTGTAGGGAACATTTTAAGAGTCTACGTATTTTAACTGTGCCTGGGCTTTACATTCTAACTGTATTGAGTCAATTGTCAAAACACATAACTGATTATGAGACTGAAGATGAAAAACTGATCAGGGAAAGCACGCGAAGGAAACACTTAAATAATAATTTTACTCCAACATTAAATATAGCAAAACATTGTGCACTTTACCAGAGTGTTAGATTATTCAATTTATTGCCAATTGAATTAAAAAAAGACGTGTATAACACACTTTTGTTCAAAAAAAAGGTAAAAGCCTTCCTATTGGATAAATCTTTTTACTCGGTGGACGAATTCACTGGTGGCTAAATTTTCTTATACATACATATAACTTAAATACATTTAATTATTATTTATATTAATTTAATTTTTGTAATGTTACCATTATTTTATTGTTGACATATTAAATAATTTATTTTAATTAATTCCAAGCATGTTTAATGTTAATATTGATTTATTATTTCAAATGCATGTATTTTGTTTTTTTATTTTTAACTAATTAATTTTAATTGTAATTTTTATATTTAATTTCCTGTGTAATAATTGTATGTTCAAACACAATTGTAAGACATTGTTACTGAAATAAATAAATAAAATAATAATAATTATCTTTACGAAATAAAAAGAAGAAAAACTTGAAATTATACCCTAGGTATACCAATCCGTCTGGCCAGCGTGGTATTAGTAGGCCAAGTATCCCTCCGTACCGGGAGGAGGCCCGTCCCTGCAGTGGGACATTAATGGGCTGGTATAATAAAAAAATATTTCCCCGCCAAAATACTATGACGTCACAACTTATCTGTCAAAAATTCTGTGACGTCACGACTCACCTGTCAAAAATTTAATGACGTCACTACTAAGCTGTCAAAAGCGACAGCTGTCAAAGTGACAGCTGTCAAAATCATTTTCCCGCCAAAATTGTATGACATCACGACTCAGCTTTCAAAAATTCTATGACGTCACGACTCATCTGTCAAAATTCTATGACATCACGGGTCACGTGACCAAAATTCTATGACGTCACTGGTCACGTGACCCAGTTTTCCCGCCAAAATTCTATAAAATCAAAATATAACATGATTGAAGCAAAAATTTAAGTTTTTCGGAATTTTCCCATTACATGTACTACAGGACCTTGCTTCATGCCAAATTTCAAGTTTGTAGGTAGACTGGAAGTACCCTGTAGGTTTTTGCTCTTACCCCTCTAAATTTGCGACAAAAACGGCAATATCTCTTGATTGCGTTGGTTTAGAAGTTTGAATTTTTTAGAGCACTAAGAGGCAACAGACCTTAGTATTTAGTAAAAATTTCAGCTTGATACCTCCACGCGTTCCTGAGATAAATGGTCTTGACAGACAGACGGACAGACGGACAACGAAGTGATCCTATAAGGGTTCCGTTTTTTCAAAACTTGTACGAAACCCTAAAAAAGTATATTATTTTATATCAGAAGGTTTCTAAGAATGTTTATTTAACTAGGAGCTAGGGCCTAGGGCTAAACATTGTACATTGACTTATACCATTGAGCTATCACCGGGATATGGGATATTTACCATGTTTAGGGTTTTCGAGTTTCCGATATTTAGACATGCGTCGAAACATGCAAACCCTAAACGTGGTAAATATCAGAATAGTTCGTTTATTAATAGTGAATGTGACCATGACAAAAATTATATTTTTATTTTATACCAGAAGGTTTCTAAGAAATTTATCGGAGGCTTTATAGATTGCCAAGTGCCGGGTTGTTAGGATCGTATTACTTTACCCTGAGTAATCTCTGCCTAGCCCCATAGGGGCAGAATAATGCGTGATATTATCAACGTTTGTATATGTAACAAAATCAACTTCTGTTTAATGTTAAGTTGACAAATACCGTATCCATTACAATATGTTTTTAATGTCAATTTGACATATAAGATAAGATTACAGCCCATTGGTCTATTTATATCATAGCGTGAAATATAATAAAATAGGCATAGCAGACTAGTGTAGGATTGCCATGAGATAGCGGGTTCGAATTCGAGTAAGAAAATTATTTGTACATTCTTATAATTTTAACCCTAGGGATCGTAGTTACCCAGTGGCGCGAGGACTTTTACAAACATCAATTTAACGGACACAGGGAACTCAGGACATGACCTAATTTGTGAATCAAACAAAAAAATGTCCTGTGTTGAAATCCAACCACCAACCGCTTCCGCTTCCTTCTTTAATAAAGTACAGAATTTAAAATGTCAGTTTTATTCCTTATAATGTTGGTGTCGTGTACAACCTGGTGGCAGGGACCTATTATTTGTTACGTGCTTTTCGAAACATGATAGTGTAAGACAAAGCCGTTATGGGCCTTTACGTGGCTCACTAGCGCCGCCAATTGAAATAAAATTATAATTCGCATATAATGTAAAATGTTGATAACATAGGCAATGAAGTATTTAGTATAACAGGGTCTTAACACTTTAAATGTTTCAATTAAATAAATATTGCATTACTTATAAACAAAAACGGCCGTTTTTTAGTCGGTTTTACGACACCCATGGGATGAGATGGGGTGGTGACATACCTATTGTATTCTTACTCCGTCACCACACGGAGATGTATAATATTAGTAGGATAAAAATCAGTAGGTATAGCATTATGAAATTAAGGCATTTAAAAGCCAAACCTCAGCACATACCTACTGGCCAAAACAGTAAATGTATATTTTAGAAAATTACAATAGGGTACTAACGTGGTTAAAGTAACAGGTGCAAAAATAATCCTTGTGCAAAATTATTTAAAAAAAAAAGTAAAAATTCCAACATGGCCCCCGTGAGAAACACTGACAGCTGCGTGCAACGGGAATTAAAATATAAAAAAAACTTCACTTTTTTCTGCAAAAAAAGTGCGTTTTGAAACTTGTTTTGTTCAAAATTTGGGGTGGAAATCACTTATTTTTAAGTTTGTTATATTTTTTTAGATTTCTATTCATTAATAATTTTACATCGACGATACTCACAAATAGTTGCACAATGAACGGTTAATAATCGATATCCTAACGGTTATGCAACAGGTGATACTTAGATGGCAGGCAGAGCTATTTACAAGGCTATGAATACTGTTAGGCTAGTGAAATTACAGGGCTAAATTTCTGAAAAATAGCATTAGACATTAATGCAATAGAAAACACATAAATAACTTTGATTAAACTACAATCTTACATATAAATTATAATAACATGTAATTTTTGACGACATAAAATTACACAGCATGTCAATTCTCGTACCTTAAAATCGTTAAAAATTCGGTTAATTTAACTTTTAGTTGTCAAATTGTCAATTATACACACATCAAAAAAGTCTAAGCAACATGCATGATATTACAAATTTACCATTTATATTAATTAATTTCTAAGTATTTACTCACTCAAAGTGTATAGGTAAGTAAACTTCGTGTATAGGTAAAAAAAAATTTGATTATGTTTTGTTTTTTTTCATAAAATTCAAATGACTGCGAATTTGTTTGAATTTGAGTGCATGTTAATTGCTACGTTTTAGTCTTGATTTTATAATTTTACCAACCATTTAAATACAGTTGGCGACAAAATTGAATTGTTAGATATTCTTTACGTCATGGAGCGACGTCATTTGACGGCAGATGAAATGCAAAGAGCTGTAGGGATGTTGCAAGCGGGAAGTAATCAATCTCAGGTATCTCGACATTTTGGTATTCATAGAAGTGTTATTTGTCGTCTTTGGCAGCGCTACAATAATACAGGGGAACCCGCTGAACAGCATCCAGGCCGTAAAAGGAGTACAACCACTCGGCAAGACCGGTACATACAACTGACTGCAAGACGCCAGCCGATGTTAACCGCTCGAGAGATAAGTTTGAGGCTACAAAATTCAAGTGGTGTTGATGTAAGTCCCCAAACTGTGCGAAATCGACTGCATGAGTACGGCCTACGAGCTCGACGCCCTATCAGGTGCCCACCGATACGTCACGGGAATCGCGCTCGTCGAAATGAATGGTGTAGAGAACGCGTAACATGGACCCAGGAACAATGGGATAAAATTATGTTTTCCGATGAGTCGCGATTCGGGTTTAGGCCTGATACAAGAAGGGTGCGAGTGTACCGTCGACCCGGAAATACTGAAAGACTCAGGTGCGTTCAGGAAGTTCATCCATACAGCGGCTCAACAGTTATGGTATGGGCGGGTATTATGAAGAACAGGCGAACTGAGCTCGTTTTTGTAAATGGAAACATGAACGCTGAAAATTACGTTGAGGATATTCTCAGACCTTATGTCCATCTATTTGCACAAACCTTTGGCTCCGATTTTACGTTAATGCATGACAATGCGCGTTCACATACAGCTCGGCGAACCAGTGAATACTTGGCAACGGAGAACATCCAGGTATTGCCCTGGCCTGCACAATCGCCAGACCTCAACCCCATCGAGCACGCATGGGACATGCTCCAGAGACGTGTTTTGAAGGACTTGGACGGAGTGACAACAACCCAACAGCTGAAGGATTTGCTACAATTCCATTGGGAGCGAATACCGCAAGATGACATAAACAGTCTCATTAATTCAATGAATAATCGTTGCCGACAAGTTCTGAATAGCAGAGGAGGCCATACTTTGTATTAAATTGTCCTATTCTTTCACAATAAATTCATTTTCTTAAGAAATTTCAATTTGTAAAAAAAAAGTTTAGTTTCTTATGTACCTGTATATTCTAATATTGTTAATTTCTGTTATTAAAAGAACTTATAAAGAAAACAGCTGTTATTTTTACATCATAGAACCCTAAAAATATTATTTTAAAAATAAAATACAACGTTATAATTAAAATAAATGGTAAAATAAATTAATATAAATGGTAAATTTGTAATATCATGCATGTTGCTTAGACTTTTTTGATGTGTGTACGTTAGTGACATAATAGTCAAGAATGCCGTTTTAGGCTTAGTTCTAAGCCTAAAACATCATTTTTGTAATTTTTTAAGCGACAGTTCATGTAATCTTCTCCATTAGGAAAATTCATACTTGACGTTTATTTTATCATTTAACTTTATTTTAACTTGATTTAATGAAACTACTTTTGGATTTATTAAAAATTAAATAAATAAAATTAAAATTAAGTTGAATTAAATTGTTTGTTAAGATAATTGACCTGCAGTTTAAAAATAAGCTTCACCATTTGACATTTGGAGATTATACAGGGTGTTTGGTACATCGTTTGCCAAATTGAAATAGCTGATAGAAGAGGTCATTACCCGTCTTTCCTCACTCACCTAGGCGGTTTTAACCTCAACATATTTTAGATATCGATGTAAAGCTATTTTTAAAAGAAAAACCCGATATTTACCATGAACACTTAAATTAAAAAAAAATTTCTTCCATGAGTCCTCATAATTATGTTTTGTTTTAAAGTTTAATACTAGTAGCATCAAATAAATTCATAATAGCTCACCAAAAACGTCAACTTTTTGTTTATTGACTTATTATAACTATATAGACAGGTAAAATTTAAAGATATGATCAACTTCACAGTACAATAAAAAAATAAATAAAAGAGAGAAAGTTCTTCCATTTTCTGAATAAATGCCTTACTTTATCCTCTTTCCATTGGTATACAACATGTTATAAAATAGTAAATAGTTTTTCTACAAAACATGTGTAATACATAATTCGAAGTAAAGAAAACACGTTTGATGCATAACATTAATCGTAATTATTGACGCTATAGTAAATGATTGAAATAGCAATAAATAAATAAATAAATAAACTTATTTGATGCTCCTAGTATTAAACTTTAAAACAAAACATAATTATGAGGACTCACGAAAGAAATTTTTTTTTAAATTTAAGTGTTCATGGTAAATATTGGGTTTTTCCTTTAAAAATAGCTTTACATCGATATCTAAAATATGTTGAGGTTAAAACCGCCTAGGTGAGTGAGGAAAGACGGGTAATGACCTCTTCTATCAGCTATTTCAATTTGGCAAACGATGTACCAAACACCCTGTATATTGCCTTTGATTTGTAATACGGGTACATTTCTTATCTTAGTCTGTGGTTAACACGACGCCATATTTGTTTACACTTTAAGTCGAGTGTAAAAAAATAGAATAAAAGGAATATTATAAATTACGGGTATCAAAATCTGATATACAGATCAGACCCAAAAGCACACAAACATCTAAGCAGAAGTACCAGGCACCCATAACCCGCAAAGAGGTTTACCGTTAAAACTAAACCGTTCCTAGCAACAGTTCGAGTCGATGTCGTCGTCTAGACGCCCCCTCCACCCCACCCAGCCCCCTTAACGTCTAGACGACCGCTAGACACCCCCCCACACCCACCTGATCTGCTATTTTAGGCTTTATTTTGACTGGAACTAAAGTAATCATTAGAAGGGAAAATATACCTAGGGAGTTTATTTTTGAGTAAAAATTAGGGTGCTTATGTGTTAAAATAGGTCATCTATACTTAATATTATAAAGAGGTAAAGTTTGTGTGTTTGTGACGTTTAGGGGGTAATATCTGGATCTACTGAAAAGATTTTAAAAATTCTTTCTGTGTTGAATAGTCCATTTATCGGGGAGTGTCATAGGCTATATAGTATCACGCTATGACTAATAGGAGTGGAGTAGTAATGAAATATGTTTAAAAAAGGGACGCGTTTTTTTGCGGCCTAACGAAGTGGGCACGGCTTAGCTAGTCACTATATAAAACAAAGTCGCTGTTTGTTTGTCCCTATTCCCTATGTACCTATGCTTAAATCTCTAAGACTACCCAACAGATTTCGAAGAGGTTTTTTTTACTAGATAGTGATTCAAGAGGAAGGTTTATATGTATAATACTTGTATAGGTAATATTGTAGAGTATAATCATTACACCTGTGCGAAGCCGGGGCTAGTCGCTATTGATAAAAATTAATCATAACAGCCCATTACTGTCCCACTGTAGGGATAGGGACGGGCTTCCTCCCGTGACGTATTAGTATAGGGTTTGATTTCAAGTTTTCCTTCTTTTTATTTCGTAATTATATTCACGGTTATTCCCTTAGTCGGTTTTTACGACACCCATGGGATGAGATGGGGTGGTGACTTATTGTGTTCTTACTCCTTCACCACACGGAAAAAAAATATAAAGATAAAAAATATTAAATTGTTTCAATCACTGAAAATCAGCTTAAAAGTCCCCGCGATGTTGAACAGTGCGATAATTGTCTTTTATAAATATACCCCCTTACTCATAAACGCCTCTTAAATTTTAGTCAATTGATTAATTAGCTTAAACTCTAACGTTGTTTGGTATAAGGTTGGTTTTCGTAATAAGAATCTCGCTAAACAGTGATTAAATTTAAGAGGCGTTTATGAGTAAGGGGGTTAGTAATAAAAAATAGTTAGATAAGTACCTACCTTGTTTTTATTTATTTTGCTATGACTTCGGGGCAGCTATTTGGTCCTCCATCTGATATTAATAGATAAATGTAATTAGAAAAGTATATGAAAAGTAAATATACGGAGACCTCTGTGATGCAGTACATCGTTATATTCCACAGGCTGATACGCAGAGGTCTCGGGTTCGATTCCCGTTCAATGCAAATCTTTGTGTGCATGAACATGATTGTTTGCATTGGTCTGGGCGTTTCTATGTTTATAATATGTATGTATTACAAAAAAAAGTATTTAAGTATGTTTATCCGTTGTCTAGTACCCATAGAACAAGCTTTGCTTAGTTTGTGACTAGATGGCGTTGTGTGAATGTGTGAGGAATATTTATTTATTATTATATGTTTTTATATAGAAAGTACGGCTAATAGAAGTCACTATTCGCAGATAGCACGTTTCATAGGGTCATAGAGTGTTTGTCCGTGTGGTGACGGAGTAAGAATACAATATGTCACCACCCCATCTCATCCCATGGGTGTCGTAGAAACCGACTAAGGAACTATCCGTGAATATTATCTTTACAAAATAAAAAGAAGGAAAACTTGAAATCAAACCCTGTACCAAATCGTCTGGCCAGCGTGGTATTAGTAGGCCAAGTAACCCTCCGTCACGGGAGGAGGCCCGTCCCTGCAGTGGGACATTAATGGGTTGTTATAATGATAGAGTGTTTCTATGTATCGACGAAACGTGGTGTCTATTTATACTATGAATAGAGATAGGGCCGGGAAGTCGATAACAACTATGTATATATGTTATATAGGCCACATCAAGAAACTACTCTATCCCTTATCAGTTTAACTATTTACTATTTAAACATAGATAAATACACTTAATAGATATGGTGGTAAAACGCTATTGGTTCAACTGGTATAGATAACACCCACCTTTGAAGAGCTTTATCACTTAATAGTTGGTGCCAGCTACTTCGTATGTGTATTTGAGACAATAATTGACATAATCTTTGTAAATTGAAGCCAATGTGTTATTCTGGATTCTCTATCTATTGGCTAACGCAGACCTGGACGGCATGGCAAGGATTTTAATTTTTACTAATGGAAATTCAACCGTACTGAAATGGAAATTCAACAAACAAAAAGATGCCGCGGCATTGAAAGGGATTTTTCAATGCCACGGCATCATTTTAAAGCATAGCAATTTATGTCGTATTTCTGTAACAGTACGGTTGATTTTCCATTAGTAAAAATTAAAATCCTTTGCCATGCCGTCCAGGTCTGCGTTAGCCATATTTTGTCTCATATTATTTTTATCCATAATCTAAGGTGTCGTACGTAACATTTTGTGTTCGAATCATCATGTCTCCGAATTGTAACCAGCCCTAAATTAATGTCTCATAATGTCACTTGTCTGAAAACCTAAATCCCTAACCATAACATGAACTATTTTTTTTTGGTATAACCATTACAATCTATAATATTAAAAAAACATAAATACTATATTGTAGGTTTACATACAAAAAATGTATCTGGCGTCCTTTGGTCACCATACTAACATAACCAACTGTTTCTGAGTTTTGCCTTAGCTTAAATGTTATGCTACACCTTAAACTATCTATATTCCAAATTTCATCAAAATCCGTTCAGTAGTTTTTGAGTGAAAGAGTAACAAACATTCTTCCATCCATTCTCACAAACTTTCGCATTTATAATATTTGTAGGATGTAATAGTTAGTCTAACTCCGTGTGGTGAAGGAGTATTTCGTGTGGTGACGGAGTAAGAATACAATATGTCACCACCCCATCTCATCCCATGGGTGTCGTAGAATCGTACTAAGGAACTATCTATGAATATTACCTTTACATAGAAAGAAGAAAAACTTGAAATTAAACCCTATACCAATCCGTCTGGCCAGCGTGGTATAAGTAGCCCAAGCATTAGACATGCGCAAAACATTACTTTGAAATGCCATATCACATCACATTACATTACGCGGAACGTAATATTACTTTGTGATATTACAAATGTGATATGTATCACAGGAGTTCGATTCGCCGTTCTATTCATATAATATTGATTGTGATACATATTTAATTTTGTAATAAGTTATATATATCATTTTATAGAATTACAAGTTATTGGTGGTATTTTTAAATTTATTTTTTTATATTCTTTTATTCTTTTTTTATTATTTTTTAATAATATTCTTATAATATTTTTTATAACTTTTTTTTTTTTTTTTTTTATTAATTACAAGGATTTCATTTCTATTATTTTAGGGCGAGAATATTACATTTTTTTTTTAAATCTTTATTGGACAGAAAAGGGCTTATTCACTTTGTGAACATGTCGCCCCATATTACAATTTATAAAAATTATTTAGAAATAAAGTATTATTTTAGTCGTTAAAAATCCATACGTAAGAACATTTTTATACACATAATACAAAGTAAGCGAGAGAGAAAGATTCTAAGATTTTCAATTTCGGACAATAATTATTTGAAGACTGCAAGCTAGCATTACATTACGCGGACTTAAGATGTGCCAGAGCCATGAGCGTATAGCGATCGAGTAATGTTATTAGATTACTTGATAGCTATACATTACATTACGTGATGTGATGTGTGTGATGCGTAATGCATTAGTGTGTCGCGTAATGTTTAATGTGATATTACCCGTCCGAGTAATATTACTTTGTGATATCAAGCGCATTACTTACACATGACTACCAAGCATCCCTCCGTCGTCGTCACGGGAGGAGGCCCGTCCCTGCATTGGGACATTAATGGGCTGCAGTGGCGAAGGGTGGATTTTTATAAAAGGGAAGCCGAAGATTCCGTGGACTTTCGTTCTACTTTATATTACTATTATTCTGTAGTTCATAGGTATTCGTAGGCGCCCCAAAGTGCGCCGGCGTTTCTTATATTTATAATTTAATTTCACGATGTTTTATCACACAACACATTATTATGGATAGACAATATAATCTAACACTATTAACGTGTCCCTTATAACAACAAACTATTAAATTTGCTGATAAATAATACAAACAAGTACTTACAAAAATATTCCATAGGATCCCAACGCACTACGACAAAACAAAGTCAACCAATGCATAACACATAATACACAATCATAAATAATTAAACATACAAATTTTACTACTTTAAAGTACGTAGTACATAATTACCTCAATGACTTTAAACAAGAAAGCGAATTTTATAACCTATTTGCAGAAAATAAATAATTCTGTTTTTTCTTCTAATGGTCCTATCGTTTACCGATGATTCTGCCAAAGTCAAGATGGAGAGAATAAAAAAATAAAAACAAATAAATATAATTAAAAGCTGAAAATTCAGAAGAAAGACTGATTTCTATCAGATTGAAATTTTTTTTTTTTAAATCTCATTTATTTAAAGATAGCCATACATCGTATAGATTTAAATAATTGATAAAAACAAAAAGGAATGTCAATGGCAAATTAAGTACTTAACGTAAAATGAAATGAAACTTCGTTACAATTGGTCGGTCCACTGGTTGCAATAGTGCTTTCTCGCTCTCGCAATGTTGTAGTTGTATCTTTTATCCTTGTCATAAGCCGGTGGCCATCGGCTTATATGGTACCTTAGATCGACGAAGACAAAGTGTCACGTGGCCGTACGATTTCCGTACGTATTGTTGTACTGGATTCCTAATTTCGCGACCGGCTTACCGCGCCCCGCGCATGCGCGCTTTAGGTACTCCCTGACTGACCCATAACAAGTGGTTAGTTGACAACCTTTAATTACTAGATGGCGTTATGAGTACGTAAATAATCATAATATTGAAAATTATTATTACTATAATTTTGTATTATTATTGCGATTTACGTAAGAGAATACTTTTTTGTTTTATATTATTTTGTATTGAGTGGATGTTGCATCATTGATTTATAATTGATTAATAGACAATGCTAAGCGGTTTTTGCAAAGGTAAGCCGGTAGGAATCGAGTTATATGGACACTTCGCCACTAATGGGCTGTTATGATGAATAGTTAGTCTACTACATAAGCTAGTACTAAGAATCGTTATTACTAAGAATACATTAGGTAGTGAACTCTTATCAATGTTGTCTGCTTTATATCCGGTAGTTTATCTACTATAACAGATCTAACAGGCTTTACTGTTACATTTTAACGACCTCTGTGGCGTAGTGGTTATATAACATGACTGCAACGCAGAGGTTTCGGGTTCGATTCCCTCTCAATGCAAATCTTTATGTGATGAACATGATTGTATGCATTGGTCTGGAAGTTTTCTATGTATAATATGTATTTATTTACAAAATAAAAAAGTATTTAAGTATGTTTATCCGTTGTCTAGTACCCATAGCTTAGTTTTTTTCTTAGTTCTTTGCTTAGTTTGGAACAAGATGGCGTTGTGTGATTGTGTGAGGAATATATATTATTATACACTAGCTGGTGCCCGCGACTACGCCTGCCTATTAACGACAATATCTTCACAAATTATAGCCTATTATGTTATCCTAATGTGTAAGCTATATTGCTGTAAAGTTTCATCAAGATCCGTTCAGTATTTTTTGCGTAAAATAAATAAGTAAATAAATATTCCTCACACTTTCGCATAACGCCATCTAGTCTCAAAATAAGCAGAGCTTGTACTCTGGGTACTAGATAACGGATAGGTAAACATACTTAAATACTTACTTTTTTTTTTAAATACATACATATTATACATAGAAAACACCCAGACCAACGCAAACAGTCATGTTTATGCCCACAAAGATTAGCATTGAGCGGGAATCGAACCCGAGACCTCTGCGTAGCAGCCATGTAGGTAATATACCGACTGCGCCACACAGGTGTTATTCTGATGTGTAAGCTATAATTACTGAAACGTTGATCAAGATCCGTTCATTAGTTTTTGGGTGAAAGAGTAACAAACATCCATCCATCCTCACAAACTTTCGCATTTATAATATTAGTAGTATAGGATAGGACTAGCGACCCCCCGGCTGCACAAGGTTGCAATGCTTTAATCAACTAGCCTATCGCAGCCCACTGCTAGAAATTGGCCTTTCCCAACACGCGCCACAGAACACGGTGCGCCTTCCGCCATTGCGGCCCAGAGAACTTTTTGAGATTTTTCGCTTAAGCCCTACAATATTATACAAGTATTGTACATATTTAAACCACCCTCTTGTATCACTGTATCTTTTGAAAAAAAAAACCACTTTTTTTATGTAATAGGAGGCAAACGAGCCAGCAGGTCACCTAATGGTAAGTGATCACCGACACCCATGGACACCCGCAACACCAGAGGAATCACAGATGCGTTGTCGACCTTTAAATAGGGAGTACGCTCGTTTCTTGAAGCTCCCCAAGTCGTAACAGTCCGGAAATTGAAAATCCGTTGCATAGTTTTAAAGATTAAAGCATTTTTAAGGACTGCCAGCGACAGGAACTTTGTTTTATAGTTGACGACCTCTATGGCGTAGTGGTTATATTCCATGACTGCTACGCAGAGGTCTCGGGTTCGATTCCCGCTCAATGCAAATCTTTGTGTGCATGAACATGATTGTTTGCATTGGTCTGGGTGTTTTCTATGTACAATATTATGTATGTATTTACAAAAAAAAAGTATATAAGTATGTTTATCCGTTATCTAGTATCCATAGTACAAGCTCTACTTAGTTTGGGACTGGATGGCGTTGTGTGAATGTGTGAGGAATATATAGGTACTATGTAGTGATAGAACACTTTCAAATAAGTAACTATCGAACAAACAACGCCATCTACATTTCGGAACAAGCAACTCTAATGTAAAACAGGTTAAACGAGTCAAAAAACTGTCTAGCGCATCGTCTGGGCAGTGGGTTCATTGTCTCGCAGACGCGCTTAACCTTGCCATTGTGCTGGCATATACAGACAGACAGACTAAATCTACATAATTTTAGCTATAGTTATGCTTCGCGGATAGCCTTGCGTTTTGTAATTTTTACTTTAATTTTAATCGTCTCCAAAAAGGGAGGATACTATTAATTCGGTTTAATTTTTTATGTTTGTTACCTAAGAATATTTAATTCTAGTTGGTGCCTTTTATAATTTGGACAAATTACACAATATCACAAGACCGCGCAGGGTGGAAACGTTTGGAGGAGGCCTAAGTCCAGCATTGGGCGTCTATAGGCTGATATGGATGGATGGACACAATATCTCTACAGTAGTCTAAGTATGTGTAGTTACATTAGAACCCATGTAGTAGTTTTTACTGTAGTCCCTTTCTTCTCCGAATATCGATCGTCCGAAAATCATAATCCCAAACAAGTTTACTATAATCATCACTTTCCATAATGTTCGCGAATACGAAATTGTATATTACCTAATCGTCTTTACCTATAATACTTGTGTGTCATAAAATGGGGTACTATAATTATCACATATCCTATTTTCTTTTGCTATAAAGTCACATGTCCTAAAATAAAATTTAAGTGCAAAAGTCAGAAACAGTTGGTTAGGTTAGGTTAGCAGTGGCGAAGGGTGGATTTTTATAAAAGGGAAGCCGAAGATTCCGTGGACTTTTGTTCTACTTTATATTACTATTATTCTGTAGTTCATAGGTATTCGTGAGAAAATGTTTCGATTTTACCTAGTTGTCCCGAACTCATAAACTTAAAATACGAAAATGTTTCTCTGTTTGGAAGACTTCTTTGATCAATTAGATTAATTGTTTATATTGCTATATCCTAAATGATTCTACATACCTACTTACTTACTTTTAGAATCTGAGAATACTGTCTGTAAGCCACTTACTTATACGTATCGAAATGAGATAATTGTATTAAAATGTTTCGTAAATCCACAGCGCCGGCGTTTCTTATATTTATAATTCAATTTCGAGAATGATGTTTTATCGCACATCACATAATAGGATAGTCAATATAATATAACACTATTAACCTGTCCCTTATAACAACAAACTATTAAATTTGCTGAAAACAATACAAACAAGTACTTACAAAAATATTCCATAGGATCCCAACGCACTACGACAAAAATAAAGTCAACCAATGCACAACACATAATACACAATCATAAATAATTAAACATACAAATTTTACTACTTTAAACAAGAAAGCGAATTTTATAACCTATTTGCAGAAAATAAATACAAATATCTGTTTTTTCTTCAAATGGTCCTATCGTTTACCGATGATTCTGCCAAAGTCAAGACGCAAGCCGTATAAAAATATAAAAACAAATAAATATAATTAAAAACTAAAAATTCAGAAGAAAGGCTGATTTCTATCAGATTTAAATAATTGATAAAAACAAAGGAATGTCAATGGCAAATTAAGTACTTAACGTGAAATGAAATGAAACTTCGTTACAATTGGTCGGTCCACTGGTTGCAATAGTGCTTTCTCGCTCTCGCAATGTTGTAGTTGTATCTTTTATCCTTGTCATAAGCCGATGGCCACCGGCTTATATGGTACCTTAGATCGACGAATACAAAGTGTCACGTGACCGTACGATTTCCGTACAGTCTGTTGTACTGGATTCCTAATTTCGCGACCGGCTTACTGCGCTCCGCGCATGCGCGCTTTAAGTACTCTCTGACTGAACCATAACAAGTTGTTAGTTGACAACCTTTAATTACAAGATGGCGTTATGAGTACGTAAATAATTATATTGAAAATTATTATTACTGTAATTATTATTGCGATTTACGTAAGAGAATACTTTTTTGTTTTATATTATTTTGTATTGAGTGGATGTTGCGTCATTGATTTATAATTGATTAATAGACAATGCTAAGCGGTTTTTGCAAAGGTAAGCCGGTAGGAATCGAGTTATATGGACACTTCGCCACTATAGGTTAGTATGGTGACCACAACTGTCAGTCCCTGCGAGTGCCAGAAACATTTTTTTTATGTAAAACTAAAATATAGTATTTATGTTTTTTAAATATTATAGATTGTGATGGTTATAGCAAAAAAAATTAGGTCATGTTATGTTTAGGGATTTAGGTTTTCCGACAAGTGTATTATAAGACATGAATTTAGGGCTAGCTAGCATTCGGACACATGATGATTTGGACACAAAATGTTATGACACCTTAGATTATGGATAAAAAAGTTATGAGACAAAATAGAGAACCAGTTTTTACGTCAAAAAGTAACAAACATCCATATTTACAAACTTTCACGCTTATAATAGGATTAATAAATAGATAATATTTCTCAAATATTTACACAACGCACTCTAGTGCCAAACTAAACTGAACTTGTAATATTAACTTTAAAACTTTCGTGTTTCATTTTATATAATTATTATTTACACAGTCTACTCGTGACCACGGCTGGTGTAACCTGGCCGAAACGTCGAGAGCCTCAAAGGTAAATTATTACTTAATATTTACCAAATAATAATAAATCGTGTTAATACCCGTGTAAATAATAATTAAATAAACTTGTAATACTAGACAGTAAATAACCATACTTTTAATTAAGTACTTTTTTTTTGTAAACCTATAATATATTTTACATAGAAAACACCTAGACTCATGCAAAATATCATGTTCATGCACACAAAGATTTCCACTCTGCTTGTGGGCACCCATCTCATCCTATTGGTGTCGTAAAACTGACTAAGGGACTATCATCATCTTAACGAAATAAAAAGAAGGAAAACTTGAAATTAAACCCTATACCAATCTGTCTGGCCAGCGTGGTATTAGTACGCCAAGTATCCCTCCGTCATGGAAGGAGGCCTGTGCCTGCAGTGGGACATTGCTAGGCTGTTATGATGATTAAAAAAACCGTTTTAAAATCCATTGCGTAGTTTTACAGATTTAAGCATAATATACTTATAGGGACAGACAGACAACGACTTTGTTTTATACTAAGCAGTGATAATGGAAGCGAAAAGCCGAGCATTACTGAACTTAGGCGAACTTTCCCGACAGATGGTATATGGCCTGTGGTAAGTTATAAAAGCGACAGGAGAAACCCCTTTGTGCAAGAAAGGGGATCCGTTTTTTTATATTTTTGCAATAATTGTGGAAAAATGTGGACATGACCTACTAATATAATAAGGCGAAAATTTGTAAGTATAGATGGATGTTACTCTTTTACGTAAAAAGTAATGAATAGAATTTTATGCTTTTTTTTCTATAATATACTCGTAGCTTATACTTCAGAATAACTCATAGGCTGTAATTTATAATGATAATGTATTTATTCATATTATAATTTACTCAAAAAAGCTAGTAAAATAAGTTATCCATTCAAGTTAATAAACTCATGCGTTTAACCTCAGTAGAATTTGCCTTCACTTAAGAAGGCAAATTCTACTGAGTGCCAAGGACTATGATCCCCAGTCTCGGAAGACAAAGGTTTTCGACCAGTGTATTGCCAGTGATGACATAATGATGCAGAGACGTGGTCGTTCACTATGGGCCTTCTCAGTAAGTAGGCTTGTCATTCAGAGGGCAATGGAGAAAGCTATGTTGGGAGTTTCCCTGCGTGATCGTATCGGAAATAAGGAGATTTTTTTTATATAATGGCAGGCAAACGAGTCAGCAGATCACCTGATGGTAAGTGATCACCTCCGCCCATGGACACCCGCACCACCAGAGAAATCACAGGTGCGTTGCCGACCTTTAAGAAGGGAGTACGCTCGTTTCTTAAAGCTCCCCAAGTCGTAACGGTCCGGTAATATCGTCGCAGCGCGCTTGTTCCACGATACAGTTTGCAGGAGAATCAAAAACATCGACATGGTGATCAGGATTGTCCAATAAAAGTGGTGGCAAGGGACATAGCGCGGGAAACTAACTAGTCGTTGAGGCAGAAAGGTTCTGGAAGAAGGGCAGTGTGACTCTCATACGTGGACTGATGACCTAGTTACGCCGATGGATGTTGAAGACACATGATGGTTTACAGTGGAAGTGTTTAGAGTACGTAACGACGTGTATCTTACACGTCACTTACACGGTGTATGTATGAAGATATACAGGTAAGTAGACGAAACTAAGCGTCTGTAGTAGTCCCTGCCTAGGCGTGAATTTGTGTATGATAAAATACCTAGTTTAATTTTAATATTATTTTTTAACGACCACTGTGGCGTAGTGGTTATGTAACATGACTGTTACACAGAGGTCTCGGGTTCGATTCCCGCTCAACGCAAATCTTTGTGTGCATGAACATGATTGTATGCATTGGTCTGAGTATTTCTATGTAAAATATGTATTTATTTACAAAAAAAAAGGTATTTAAGTATGTTTATTCGTTGTCTAGTAAGTACCCATAGTAGAAGCTCTGCTTAGTTTGGAACTAGATTATGACGTTGTGTAAACGTGTGAGGATTATTTATTTATTTAATAAAGCATAATACATATCCATATTAATCCAATGTGCAAAAATTTGCAGTTTTAAAATAAGTACATATTAAAAAAAACACCGTCATTGTGCCGCATCCCTTTCGCGCTTTAACGTAAAAAAAAAGTTTTAAAAAACCTCTTTTGTGATTCTTCCATAGGCCGAACAGCAGCTGATTCTTTAGCCAGTGATGGCGTAAAATTAAAAAAAAAACGCTGTCAATGTCACGGACCTAATTATATTTTTTTTTATTACTTATTTTGCGATTAAGAAACTGTTCTGGTGGCAAAGCTGTCGTTAACGAGGTTGTTTAGACTAATATTATAAAGAGATAAAGTTTGTGTGTTTGTAACGTTGTAGGGGGTAATCTCTGGAAATACTGAATCGATTTTAAAAATTCTTTCTGTGTTGAATAGTTCATTTATCGGGGAGTGTCATAAGCTATATATTACCACGCTATTATGACTAATAGGAGTGGAGCAGTAATGAAATATGTTTAAAAAGTGACGTTTATTTTCGCCGCCCAACGAAGTGGGCACGGGTCAGCTAGTCATAGATAATAAAGTCGCGGGTTTGAATCTCATGCAAGATATTTATTAGTTTGATCCGCAAATTATTGTCTTGTGTTCATTTATTTCATGTCTGTGACACATGGCCCGAAACGAAACTTAGTGCAGGAGTTGTCTTTATAAAAACAAAAAGAAAATCTGGCAATTTATTCTTTTAGGAATTTTATTGAATCAATGGATATGAGATGGAACCGTATGTTGCTAATTAAACTAGGTTAAAATAAGCAAACGTGTCCTAGAGTGGAGACCGCGACTCGCCAAACGTAGTGTAGGACGGCCCTCAGCTAGGTGGACCGACGACCTCATAAAGGTCGGACTGGATGCGGAAGGCGCAGGACCGTGTTCTGTGGCGCGTGTTGGGAGAGGCCTATGTCTAGCACTGAATAAAAAAAAAATTAATTCATTTTTTCGCTCTCCTGAAAAGTCGGGTTTTGGTTTATACGCCAATTGAACCCAGAGATATCGATGTATTCAATTTCCGGCATTATGAGATTCAGTCCTATTGATTAGCTAGACATTTTAGGATTAAGGTCTTATGGACCGGACGCTTTAAAAGTTTTAAAAGCTAGATCTAAATTACTTAAACCATACCACACTATAACCAGTAGTCTATCTCGGCCGAATATTTATTATAAATACCTACGGCTGCGCGGTACGTAAACATGCGATAGGGCTGTCCACCTCCAGCTTTTTAATTACATTTACCTACTTTCCCGCTCGTTACTGCGGCACAGTCGCGACTGTTTACTCCGCAAAGCCACCACTATCGTGAGCGTGTAGGTATAACTCGCGTTTCGTCCGTTTCTATGAAGTCGAAATACTATATTTGTACTATGACCAAACTAAACAGCTTGCACAGCTAAATAATAATAACAAATAAACATCAAATTCACCGCATCAAAACACACACTTTTTATTCAAAAAAAAAGTAACTCGCAATTTTTTATAACTGTCGCATAGCTCTTTCAAAAAACCACCCTTTTTCAATAACCCTAATATAAAATCGAACAATTGGAACATTAGTTGCAACAATAGATGTAAAAAATATCAATATAATCGATACCAGAGCCGTGACGGGGTAAAAACTACCCCTAATTTTAAAATCCCTCGCTTTACAATAAAATAAAAAATAAAATACAAACAAAAAAACTGACATTTTTTTAAGTTTCTATTTTTGGTCGCTGTTGTATAAAAGTAAAAAATAATGATGACAAAATCTTGTGAGTATTATAATAATAATAATACCCAATTCATACAAAACTATCTACCCCCTTACTTATAAACGCCTCTTAAATTTAATCACTGTTTAGCGAGATTTTTTATTACGAAAACCAACCTTATACCAAACAACGTAAGCGTCTATGCTAATTAATCAATTGACTAAAATTTAAGAGGCGTTTATGAGTAAGGGGGCTAGTCTCTTACTAAGCAGAGCTTAGACTAGTAAGTTTAATATAATATTGACGGATAGTACCTTAGCCGGTTTCTACGACACCCATGGGATGAGATGGGATGGTGTGGTGACATATTGTATTCTTACTCCGTCACCACACGGATTGTCATACGAATAAGGCGTGCGTTTATGATTACTCTTGCTTGACCCACTTCTAGGCTGATAATTCAATGTTTGGGTTGTGAGTGGGGAATCCCCGTGACTACTGTTTTTTTTTAACTGTTGTAATTAGTAAGACAAATGAAATTGATGCTAAATAAACATTACTCGTAAAATATTGTGTAATGAGGAGGCACAGGTGAAATGAAGGTGGAATCGTTTGATGGAGACCTACCTATTAGAAAAACATATATGTATATACATTCCATTCTCCTACTTATCTATACTAATATTATAAAGAGGTAAAGTTTGTGACGTTGTAGGGGGTAATCTCTGGATCTAATGAACCGATTTTAAAAATTCTTTCTGTGTTGAATAGTCCATTTATCGGGGAGTGTCATAGGCTATATAGTATCACGCTATGACTAATAGGAGTGGAGTAGTAATGAAATATGTTTAAATAAGGGACGCGTTTTTTTCGCTGCCCAACAAAGTGGGCACGGGTCAGCTAGTCGATTATTTTAAATCAATGATTTCACCTCAAGTAACTAGAGGTTTAAAGAGAGCATTAGTTGTGGCATTAGTTTCAGAATTTATTTATTTATTTAATGCACAAAACACATTACAATCAAAAAATACAATCAACTTAATAGTATTAAGTTAATACTAAACCAGTTTAGATCTAGATTGTTACGTAACACTATGTGCATACTACGAAATCACAATGAAAAACTTATACTAAAAACTAAAAAAGATGAAGGTAAAAAGTAAAATACGCGAAATTGTGTCGTGGGTGTGCCCTGTGTCATTCAGAAATATCTATTTGGGTTTTTTCAGGTACGATTCCCACTCAATGCAAAGATTGAGTGCATGAACATATTGTTTGCATTGGTCTGGGTGTTTTCTATGTATACCTCATATGTATGTATTTACAAAAAAAGTATTTAAGTATGTATGTTTATCCGTCGTCTATTACCCATAGAACAAGCTCTGCTTAGTTTAGGACTAGATGGCGTTGAGTGAATGTGTGAGAGAATTACTTATATTTATATAATAACCATCAAATGGCAATGAAAAGGATAGTTGTAGGACGCAGGGATCAAGTTTATATGACCCTAGTTGACCTATAGACAGATAATTGTTTATATAAAGGGGAATCGATCTTTTGTAAATGACATTATATCATAGAAAAATAATTATATTCATTCACCTATCAACATAGTAAGTATAACACAGTTATAACTTATAGACGTCATTCTACTCAAACTAACATACCTATAAAGTTTACTTATCTTTAGTACAACAGCTTCGGTTCATTAGATCCAGAGATTACCCCCTACAACGTCACAAACACACAAACTTTACCTTTTTATAATATTAGTATAGATAAGGGCAAAAACAGCTCGATGGAAACCCGCATCGCGGGTCTCCTACTTCTTGGTGGCTTAAAGAATAAACCTAACCTAACCTATCTAAGTTGGATTGCTCTAAGTCTCTCAGTCAGTTTAAACATAATAAGGGCGATTATGCAAACAATATTAGTACAAATCAAATTATGGAAAATGAAAATGCGGGCAAATGAAATTCTGGCAAGTGGAGGTATACGATTGCAGAGTGCCAGTTTGTAAGGATTGTAATATTCGGCGTTTTAGTCTCTGCTTATCCCGTGGGGAAAAGCCTGAGTTAATGTATCTATCTCAGCCAAAGTTCTCGCCAGCAATATAATATTTTTTTTCAAGTTATGCAAGTATTCAATTAAAAAGTTTTGGTAGAGTCAATGGTGTATGAGTTAATTAATGGTTGTACATTATAACAGTCCATTAATGCCCCCCTGAAGGGACGGGCCTCCTCCCGTGACGGAGAGATACTTGGCCTACTAATACCACGCTGGCCAAGCTGATTGGTATACTTAAGCCCGATTTACACATCGACAAGTACAGTAGCGAGTTAAGTAGTAAGTTGTTGATTAAGTTGATTTAAATAGTATCCATCCTATTTTTTGGCGAGTTAAGTTGGCAAGACCCAAGAGAGAGGGCTACTTCGTACTTAACTCGCCAAAAAATAGGATGGAGATCTATTCAAATCAACTTTAACAACAACTTACTACTTAACTCGCTACTGTACTTGTCGATGTGTAAATCGGGCTTTAGCCTTTAATATCAAGTTTTTCTTCTTTTTACTTCGTAAAGATAATATTAACGGATAGTCCCTTAGTCAGTTTTTAAGACACTCATGGGATGAGATGGGGTGGTGACATATTGTATTGTTAATCCGTAACCACATGGACTGTACACTGTACGGACAATGGTTGTACGATTCTAAATAATCCTAGACTTATAAGTTTGGTATACAATGGTTGAAGCACCTTATTAAACTTACAATTCTATTAATATTATAAGCACGAAAGTATGTAAGTATGTATGTATGTTTGTTACTCTTTCACGTAAAAACTTCTTAATGAATTGTAATGAAACTTTACAATAATTTGACGACCTCTGTGGCGTAGCGGTTACACAACATGACTGCTACGAAGAGGTCTCGGATTTGATTCCCGCTCAATGCAAATATTTGTGTGCATGAACCTGATTATTTGCATTCGTCTGAGTGTTTCTATGTATAATATGTATGTATTTACAAAAAAAGGTAAGTATAATAAGTACTAAGTAATATCCGTTGTTCTGTTACCCATAACACAAGCAGGTTAAGCCTAGCTTACTTTGGGAACAGATTGCGCTGTGTAGAGATGTCCGTGAATATTTATTTATTATTTATTAATATAGTAAAGTTTATAAATCAGAATAACATAGGTACAATTTATACAAAAATTTAGTGGATTATCTAACGAAATTGCTTGCATTAATAAGTAATTAAAAATAGCTTATATTATTATTAAAATAATCACTAAAAACATACCTTTTTACTAATAAACACACACAACAATTCACAAAACACAATCACTAAGCTCTTCATTTTCAAAATCGTATATAATTTCGCGCAACTTTTGATTTCGCCGCGTGCACCCCTCACGGCAGTCAATGGAATACTGAAGTTTTGTTAGACAGGACAGGGTGCTAACAGCTGTTTAGGGCTCCACCGATCGATGTAGGGAGACCAGACGATTCGGCTAGACGAACAGGGTGGTGCGTTGGTTAAGTGGCGAGACTGAGCCGGGAAACGAGTTTGATTTTTGTAATATGTTTTTGGAAACAGTAATTAGGTAGTATATTTTTGGAATTATGATTTGATTTCTTTTTCCTGTTATAAAGGGGTAAATGAATGGTGTCCGTGTGCTGACAGAGTAAGAATACAATTTGTCACCACCCCATCTTATCCCATGGGTATCGTAGAAACCGACTAAGGAACTAACCGTAAATATTATCTTTACGAAGTAAAAAGAAGGAAAACTTGAAATTAAACTCTATGCCAATTCGTCTGTGGTATTAGTAGGCCAAGTATACCTCCGTCATGGAAGGAGGCTCGTCCCTGCAGTGGGACATTGATGGGCTGTTATGATGATGATGAAGTAATAGAAACAATTAACAACAAACTGTAGCGTAGAGGTTATAATATATGACAGCTAGGCAGAGGTTATGGGTTCAGTTGCCTTTGAATGGAAATTGATACGCAATGTGGGTGTTTTTCTTAATAAAAATGTTCTTACAATAAACATTCACATAACGCCATCTATTTAGTTCAAAACTATGCAGAGCTTGTAGGTACTGTGTGCTAGGCAACTGATAAACATACTATGTCGATAACACATATAAAAATATTCGCTGGCAAAGCCCTAATTTATTTTCTCTACAAGTTAAAGCTAAAGAAAATACCAAAAGACTGAGTCATTCTTTACGATGACTTTTAAATAAATCTTTTTAAAAAAAATGTATTAGCCAATAAATTTTTATTTTGTATAACCATGCACTCATACTATTCATAGAAAACAAACCATACTCATGCAAACAATCATGCACAACATAATTAACATTAAACAGTAATTGAACCCACAACTCTAATGACGACCTCTTTGGCGTAGTGGTTATATAACATGACTGCTACGCAAAGGTCTCGGGTTCGATTCCCGCTCAATGCAAATCTTTGTGTGCATGAACATGATTGTTTGCATTGGTCTGAGTGTTTATATGTATAATATGTATGTATTTACAAAAAAAAAGTATTTTAGTATATTTATCCGTTGTCTAGTACCCATAGTACAAGCTCTGGTTAGTTTGGGACTAGACGACGTTGTGTGAATGTGTGGAAAAAAGAAAAACTTAGCATCTCAACAACTGCACCACAAAGACAAAGGTCATCAAAACAAACAAATAACAATAAGGTTGTATACTAGAATGAATAAATCTTATCTATGGATCGTTTTGTCTCTGGATGCATGTGAATGACCTCTGGGGGTCTAGACATGCACCCCCACGCCCCCTCCCAACTGCCGCGAGTACTAGGATTGTTATTTTAAGAAACGCTATATTTTACTTACAAGAAATTATTGTATTGAATAGTCTTTATGGCTTAGTGGTTAAATAGATGCTAAGTTGAGGGCACGGGTTTGATTCCTGTTTAATAAATATCTGTGTGTGTTTGAACATGATTGTTTGTACACAAAAGATATGGTAGATGTGTTGGTCTCGCTTTTTTATGTATAATATGAATGATATGATAAGTCACTGGATGCCCACTGTTGGACATAGTCCTCCTCTAAATATATCTACTCTGCCCCGTCATGTACCTCCCTCATACATTAGTCTTCCTCCATCCTAAGTTTAAAATATAATAATCATAAATAACAGCCCACTTATGTCCCACTGCAGTGACGGGCCTCCTTCCGTGACGAGAGATACTTGGCCTACTAATACAACTCTGGCCAGACGGATTAGTATAGGGGTTTAATTTCAAGTTTTCCTTCTTTTTACTTCGTAAAGATAATATTGACGGATAGTCCCTGAGTCAGTATATACGACTCCCATGGGATGAGATTGGGTGGTGACATTGTATTCTTACTCCGTCACCACACGGAGAACGTAGATATTATAATATTTTTAGTATCACAATTCACAATATAGTTAATATTGAGGTAGACTTACTTGACCTAGTAACCTATTATCAAACGAGGATAGAATATAAATATATTATAAATATCTATCTATAAAGAATATTCTGATTATAAAGATATTATATGTATCTATATTCCTCACACTTTCACACAACGCCATCTAGTCCCAAACTAAGCAGAGCTTGTACTATGCACACTAGACAACGGATATTATGGGTAAGTACTAGACAACGGATAAATATACGTAAATACTTTTTTTAGTAAATACATACTATGATGGAAAAGATAGATAGTTCGTATTGGCAGAGCGGTCGTGAAGGGGACATTCCCGGGTCGAGGAGACTTTGCAAACATCAATAACGGATACTAAAATACAATAAACATCTAGGCTTTATATGTCACACAAATATTTGTCATGCGTGGGATTCGAACCAGCAACATCGTGCACAGCAGCCGCATACACTACCGCTGTGCCACTCACGAAGAAAATACTTTCTCTCAGTCGATTTTTACGACACCCATGGGACAGACGAGGTGGTGGCACCATGAGATCTTCATCACCACACCTTGCTCATCATATCAACAAATTTGACGTCCACTGCTGGACGTAGGCATCCCACAACTTGTTCCTTTAACGTCAAAAGCTTACAAAAACCTTTTTTTTTTTAATAATGACGTCAGCAAAACAGAAATCAAAAAGTGCTCCTAACCCTGTATCCTGAAAGTTAACGCACACAAACGAAGCCAGACAACCCACACAAACCCATAAATGTATGTATTACACAACTCACAGAAACACAGACAATGTATGTATAACACGACGCTTACACACACATATATGATGCAGACTCACGGATACGGTTATATAGGATGTTTCGAAATTATTTTAAGAATAATTTTTTTGGTGAATATTAATAACGATTTATTTTGTGGTCGTGTATTATTGAGATTAATTGTATTTGCTTATTTATTAATTGGCGTTAAAAGACAAATAATACAAATAAATATAATTACTTAAGTTAAAACAGGAAGCGGCAGCGAGGTGATGGTGGCATGACCAGGATGCCTTCAAAAGTAATTGGCAAATATAAGCCAGGGATCGAGGAAAATGGAAGCCCGAAGACGAGGTCTTAACCTGCAGTACTGGCTCTTAATAATAATAGTTATTTATGACCTTTTGTATTTAGATTATGCTTGTGTAAGAAAACATGGTGTTTAACACCGCAACTCATGATAGTAAAAAATCGCTTTTATGCAAATCTTTGATCCCAATATTCGCGAAAATTCTATCACGTCACAGGTCACGTGACTACTCATCTGTCAAAATTCTATGACGTCACAGGATACGTGACTCAGCTGTCAATAATTATTTTCCCAAAATATAGCCTTTAATGTTTATACACATACTTTTAGTATTTGTTGTTATAGCGGCAACAGAAATACATCATCTGTGAAAATTTCAACTGTTTAACTGCAATGGTACATGAGATACAGCCTCGTGGCAGACCGACGGACAGACAGCGGAGCCTTAGTAATAGGGCTCCGTATTTACACTTTGGGTACGGAACCCTAAAAAACTACGTTATGTAATCTGCATGGTAATAACTGGAACCCTGTCTTAGCATAGAAGAAGTATTAGGCCAGGCTGGAAAGGTGATGAGTGTAGTTATTTCTTGAATACCTTAATGTTGCCCTCATTTCTGAACTCTATTCGCGCTTACTATCAAAATCCAAAAATTTGCATTGAACGGAAATCAAAACTGAATGTCACCAGTCACCACACTGTCTCTAATACTCTCCTATTCTGCCTTAAATTATTTAAATAAATAAATAATCCTCACACTTTCACACATCGCCACTTAGTCCAGAGCAAAGCTTGTACTATGTGTACTAGACAACGGACAAACATACTTAAATACTTTTTTTTTGTAAATACATACATAGAAAACACTCAGACCAATTCAAACAATCATGTTCATGCACACAAATATTTGCATTGAGCGGGAATCGAACCCGAGACCTCTGCGTAGCAGCTATGTAATATACCGATTGCGCCACAGAGGTCGTTTAATCATCCATTATAAAAATAAATATGTCATTCTAATCGAACCCATAGCAAAGAGTAGCTCATATTCACTTTAACCCAGTAAAACACGCATTCAATTCACAAAAATACCAACAACCAAAAAAAATCTCCCACAAAAAAATACAACACGCTGTATACAGCCTGTCTGGCGCACACATACACGCCCCCTGTATACATACACGTCTGCCTCACCAACACATACACACAGCGTAGGAGTCACACAAACACACACAAATATATCCATACAAGTCTGGATTCTCACACAAACGAAAACAATATACATAACTAGCGGCTTACTTTAGTTTCGTCCGTTTAAAATACATATACTCTACAATATTAAGCAAGTAGGTATTATACATATAAACCTTCCTCTTGAATCGCTCTATCTATTAAAGAAAACCTCTTGAAAATCTGTTGAGTAGTTTTAGAGATTTAAGCAAATTTAGACAGTGACTTTGTTTTATACTATGTAGTGATATTGCTAACACACACAGACATAACGTAGACTAAAGACAACGTTGTGTCTTCACGCACACAAAGATAATTGACAGTTCATTGACCGCAGATACTTTTTGCAATGTACGAGATTTAAGATTTTTTTTTAAAACTCTCTTTCAAATACACTTTTAAACGAATTTAAACTTTAATTTTGAGCAATTTAAGTTCATTTTGTATCTATTTTGTTGGTTTTTGCATCAGCTGCTTAGATTCCCGCGTAAATCTAATAAGATGTTTAAAGAAATATATGTTTTAACTGTCACTAGGTTTATCATATTAGCCCATTAATGTCCCACTGAAGAGACGGGCCTCCTCCAGTGACGGAGGGATACTTGGCCTACTAATACCACGCTGGCCAGACGGATTGGTATAGGGTTTAATTTAAAGTTTTCCTTCTTTTTATTACGTAAAGATAATATTCACAGATAGTCCCTTAGTCAGTTTGAGGGATGGGATGGGGTGGTGACACACTGTATTCTTACTCCGTCACGTACACGGAGATCATCCTAGGAGAGAGATCAAAAGAGTCACTAGGTTATCCTACATAATATCTGTCTTATTCTTAAAACCAATTGGTACCTATTTAATACATCTCCTAGCAGTAGTGTGCTAATGTTACTGTGTTTAGGTGGAAGGTTACAGTAGCTAGCTATATTCTGTGTATAGTTCTAAGCAACGACCTTTGTGGCGTAGTGGTTATATTCCATGGCTGCTACGCAGAGGTCCCAGGTTTGATTCCCGCTTAATACAATTCCTAGACTACAGAAATGTTAATGTTTTCATTGGTCTAGGTGTTTTCTATATATGTATGTATAGTCCCTAACACAAAAACTAAAAGACAACAAAATAAGTACATAGATAATTATATTTTTCCGTTGTCCAGTACCCTTATCACGCAAGCTCTGCTTATTTCAGGATTAAAATATAGCGTTGTGTTAAGGTCTTAGCAATATTAATGAGACTTTTAGAACATGAATTTTACAATTCATCACACTTTTTGGATGCTGTCTTTATAGTCTACTAAAGATTAAAAAAAAATCTCCGACCACGCTCTCTCGCTCATGGAGTAAAGGCGTACGATGGTATTGCAGTCTCCAGGCGATGCGGAACTGTATAGACGGCTCAATAGACGGATCTTAAAGTCACTGACTCACGACCTTCGGCACTTTAATACAGCTTGTATTAAAGAAGCCATTGTAGCCAGGGCTCTAAATTGTTCGCAAGAGATCTGTCTCTAGGTCAGAGCCAACGTTCTAGGCTTAAGACTGGAGATGGCAGAATAGTGTCGTTCAAGCCTAGTTTCCTTAGGAGATTGAGAAATTTTACGTGCAGGTACGAGTATGTACAAAATATGCAACTGCCGGTCCGAGATCGAGATCCTCAGTCATTGCTAGCGTTATATCATTTTTCACAGCGATTTAAGGAACTAATGTTATAAGAAATTCTGTATAATAATAATTTTCTAATTAAAAAACAGATTCCAACAAGAAACTTGAGTCTAATACGCTATTTCGTTTATACATGTATGATTTACAGAATTTCCTATTCCATCATATCAGCACAATCCGCTATTATAACTCTACACTATTATACTCCGTGTGGCCTATCCGTGAATGTTATCTTTACGAAATAAAAAGAAAGGAAAACTCGAAATTAAACGCTATTCCAATCCGTGTGGCCAGCGTGGTATTAGTAGGGTAAGTATCCCTCCGTCACGGGAGGAGGCCCGTCCCTGCAGTGGGACTTTAATGGACTGTTATGATATTTTGGAATAAAGTATTTTTGACTTTTGTTCAAGCCACACATACACATCTGACGTGGCATTATAGGTGCTATAATGTCTTATTAAGTATTGATAAACACAATGACGTGCAATAGAGCTCTCAGAAAAATGTGCAAAAGACATTAAATGATACTGTTTTTAACCGTCTCCAAATAAACAGGAGGTTTTCAGTTCGACCTTATATATAAATAAATAAATATAAATATTCCTCACACATTCACACAACGCCATCTAGTCCCAAACTAAGCAGAGCTTGTAATATGAGTACCTACTAGACAACGGATAAACATACATAAATACTTTTTTTTATGTATGTTTTCCGATTATATTATTTATTAACCGATATTGATGATTCTCTTTTGTTATATGAAAGAGTATTCATCCAGATTGGTTTCATCGATATATCATCAAAATAGATTCAGTAACGTAGTATTTTTTGTCTAAAAAATATAACATTTCTGTAAAAAGTCAATGTAAACGAAATTGTATAAAAAGGTACTTATTATAGTGGCTAAAGCGACGATTTAGATTACCTCAATGTTTAGAGTCTATTCTTTTGTTGTCAGGGGGCCTCCCTAAACCTACATCTGGGTCGTAAGTCCCAGACGCTGTTATGCAAGTGTTCCGTCCTCTATCACGCGATGGACCCGGCACCATCACGGAGAATCCATGGAATGCTAAGATTAGGTCTTATTGGCTTTATCTTTCTTACCGTTACAAGAACTTTACTTATTACCCTTAAATAAAGACATTTATTTAATTAAAATAGTATTATTTTCCACTTTTTATGGTCGGTGAAGTCGGTGATCGGCTTCGCTATCGTTAAATTCGGGGTAGCACTATTCCCATTCCCTGGACACAGAAGAAAAAAAGTGTAGCCTATGTTACTCTCTATCCCTTCAACTCTCCACTTAAAAAATCACGTCAATTCGTCGCTCCGTTTTGCAGTGAAAACAGACACACTTTCCCATACTAATATTATAAAGAGGTAAAGTTTGTGTGTTTGTGACTTTGTAGGGGGTAATCTCTGGATCTACTAAACCGATTTTAAAAATTCTTACTGTGTTGAATAGTCCATTTATCGGAGAGTGTCACAGGCTATATAGTATCACGCTATGACCAAAAGAAGCGGAGCAGTAATGAAATATGTTTATAAAAGGGACGCGTTTCTTTTCGCCACCCAACGAAGTGGGCTCGGGGCAGCTAGTTTATAATATTAGTAAGGATGATAGCTAATAAAGGTAAGTAGAACTGGTAGCTTAACTTATGATCAACAACGTCTGCGGAAGTATCATGTCTTCCTGCGACCTGGACTACGTGAGAGACAAAACTCCGGGGGTTTAAGTCAGTAGAAGTCTGACAGACCCTTCCCCTTCCTAAGGCAGAGGAACTTCATAAGGGTTTCTCACCGTCTAAAAATTGTTGTAGACACTCTGTTAGCCATGTGAGGAAATCAAAAATGGAAATATTAGAGAAACTTTCTTGCAGAAAGGGAATAATAATACATGTAAAGCTCTTGGAAAAGTAAAGTTTATTGGTTGTTTTCCGTAGTCCCATTGGTCGTCTCATCCATGGGACCACGGAAAATCACAATTATACGTAGTCCAATTTCTTAATGGGATTACGGAAATTAGTTTTCACTTCAATACTAATCCGATTCTATCCTACTAATATTATAAAAGCGAAAGTTTGTGAGGATGGATGGCTACTATAATATTTATAATCATGCAACGCGCGATAAAACTTTATATTGTAACACCAAACTGCATCAAAATCGATACAACAATTTCAAACACTCCTTTTTTCTATATACTTTTTTTTAATTCACCCCATAGACATAGGGATTGATCCACCAATCAGGAATCACCCTGTTCTTTCACCCTTTTGTTCATGACTATAACAAAAAGAGAAAGTAGTCGGGGTTATGGGTTTGCAACCCTTTTTTGGTTTTACATAGGGTGGGTTTAAGCTGTCTGGGTTGACCCCTGTTTGATGCCCGGTAGAAATAATTACGATCGTGTTGTAATCGAAATTGTATTGTAACTAGTTTTAAAAAAAAAATATATACTAAATAATGTAGTTGCTACTTAACAATGGATTAATGTACTTAAATATTTTTTTTGTAAATACATAGGTACATATTACCTGAAAACAACCAGACCAATGCAAACAATCATGTTCATGCACACAAATATTTGCATTGAGCAGGAATCGAACCCGAGACCTCTGCGTAACAGTCATGTAATATAACCACTACGCCACAGAGTATAAACTCTGGCTTGTGTTAAAATTAATGCTCATGTACGCTCTGTATATACAATAATATCATCATCATAACAGCCCATTAATGTCCCACTGCGGGGACGAGCCTCCTCCCGTGACGGAGGGATACTTGGCCTACTAATACAGACAAATTGGTATAGGATTTATTTCAAGTTTTCCTTCATTTTATTTCGTAAGGATAATATTCCCGGATAGTCCTTTAGTCAGTTTCTACGACACCCATGGGATGAGATGGGGTGGTGACATATTGTATTCTTACTCCGTCACAATATTATACAATACCTATGTATACAATAATATACATAGGTATATTTGTTTCTTCAAATAAATTCATTGTAGTCTTTTATATTATGATAACAATTATGTTAATTTCCCACTACACGAAAAGGCGTCCTACAACAAATAAATTGAAGTTGACTGCCTGGGTGACGCGACAGTAGCGCAAGCGGGTGCCATGCACGAGTTCGGGGCTTCGATTCCCACGCAAGACAAATATTTGTGAGTATCATAAATTATTATCCGTGTGGTGACGGAGTAAGAATACAATATGTCACCACCCCATCTCATCCCATGGGTGTCGTAACAACCGACTAAGGGACTATCTGTGAATATTATCTTTACAAAATAAAAGAAGGAAAACTTGAAATTAACCCTATACAAATCCGTCTGGCCAGCATGGTATTAGTAGGCCAAGTATCCCTTCGTCACGGAAGGAGGCAGTGGGACATGAATGGGCTGTTATGATGATAAATTATTGTCCTGAGTCTGGGTGTTCTTTGTGTCCGTTAAATTGATGTTTGTAAAAATGCGACACAGGGCTTTATCCCTGATGTGGAAGTCATCTTTTAAAGCAAAAGTATGGAAAATATTATAGGTTCTAAATCATTTTGTGGAGTTTTAGGGATCCGCAGCTAGACTAATAATACACGTTGAAAACATATCACGGTGTCATAAAAGGCGACTATAGGATAACTGACTAACGGTTAGTACGTCATGTTATATAACCACAACGCCACAGAGGTCGTGAAGAATATTTTTACAATTAACAGGATGAAGTATACGAGAGGAAATGTAATCATAAAATGAAGAGCGCACTAACGGACATTGGATAAAAATATGATCAGGGGAACATTCATCCAAGCGACACGCACACATCGAGCTGACTTTGATCCGTAATTTAGCAAGATAAACGTTGGTACAACCACATTTCACTAGATTTTGTTTAGTGAAATGACATATCACTGTCCTTATATTAGTATTTTGTCTTATCACTAAACATTTTCAGTAAGAAGACGTAATAATCAAGAATATTCGACATTTACCGGGATTTCGTGATATCCCTAGGGATTTCGTGAAATCCCTGGTTTCCTCATTTCCCTGCGACATATACATAGTAATAATAAAATTATTGTTCACACATTCACACAACAGTAACAGTAGTCAACGCAGGGTGGGGAGACCACTCACACGGTGGACCGACGACCTGGTTAGGACGGCGGGAAGCCGATGGATGAGGGAGGCGCAGGACCGCACAAGGTGGCAATACTTGGAGGAGGCCTATGTCCAACAGTGGACGTCGATTGGCTGATATGATGATGATGATGAATCGAACCCGAGACCTCTGCCTAGCAATCATGCTGTATAATAATATAACCACTACTCCACAGAGGTCGTCAAAGAAACAGGACAACATACTTTCATTTGTAAATAGCAACCATGCTTTACACCTAAATCTTTAAAGTAAAGAAGGCAAAAATATTTTTTAACTTGTCGAGCGTCGAACTCACGACCTCGAAGTGACAGGTTAATTCTTTAACTAAGTAGTATTAGTATTACTTTATTCTCTTACCTCATTATCCCAAATTATTTGCACTCTGCTTTAATAAATTGTCTTCTTCATAAGATGCCATCACGGTTCAGGAGTGAAGAAAGATGTCTGGCTTGCATCATGAATAAGTACCTGCAATAGAAATATTCTTAAAAGAATTCGTTTCAGGGACTACTTATATTTATTTATTTTATAGGTCTCAAGGCAATACACATTAGAATTAACATAAAAAACTACAGGAACATTGTGTTCCTTCAATAAAAAGAAAACACAGCATACAAATTTAAAAAAACAAACTAAAACAATGACAAACTCTAAATTAAAAACAAATATTGGAAATACAAAATTAAAAAATTAAATTAAAATAAAACTTTGACTTTAAGGGACATACATTCAGACAATATGCCAATAGCCATAGGTCTCCCCATTATGAATCGAGGTTTCTAAAAACAAAGATTTAAACGGACCCAAAGAATATACAGAAACAGAAGCAGGTCGAATTTTCTATGCGATCCACGAGTTATTATCCTGAATCAAGATTTTTTTTATTTTTGAGGACGATTAGTTTGTCTTCTGCGACATCTACTACTTTACACGGGCTGTGGTAGGGCGGATGGAACTCAACCAAAGACATTTAAGTGACGTGCCTCAGGGGCACCCCCTGCAGGGTACGAACCTGGACCGTCAATAACGTCACAGGACCCTCTAGGAGCGAACGCTGCGCGTATTCCGGCCTCGACGGCAAGGACGGAACCGCGGACGTGTTGTTGAAGCTTCGCGAGCCGTGTGAGCTCTACGTTGAGCGATCGTGATTCTATCGTCCGGCTCTTTGAGAGCATGCTTAGATCTACGAATTTTGGATAATCTAGAGGAGATGTACCCGGACGCCTCAACTACTAGTTGGTTGGGGTGAGGGGCAGCCGTATCAAAGTAGCGACGGGAACATGAATATGGATGTTCTTTGTATCTGTTAAGTTGATTGAGTGTTTAGTATACCTAGTCTCCGCGACACAGTACATGATCCCTAGCGCAGTTGTCTTTTAAAATAATATTCTGATTAAAAAAAACCGACTCCAATTGGAAACTTGATCTTTCGTTGGCATTCACTTCTAATAAAATTTCATATTTATTTTGAAAAAAAAAAACCACTGAACCTATTTTTATGAAATTTCTATGGCACCAATCTGGATCTATACTCTTATCAAAAAGTCTTTTTAACTCGGTTTTTAAGTAACTAGCTGACCCGTGCCCACTTCGTTGGGCGGCGAAAAAAAACGTTATCAAGCGTCCGTTTTTTAAACATATTTCATTACTGCTCCACTCCTACTAGTTATAGCGTGATATAGCCTATGACACTCCCCGATAAATGGACTATTTAACACAGAATTTTTTTTTTAAATCGGTTCAGTAGATCCAGTGATTACCCCCTACAACGTCACAAACACACACCTCTTTATAATATTAAGTATAGATTATAGATTGATGTAGTTGTGAAGTTAACAAAATTTTTAAAAATACAGTTTAATTTAAGCTTCCTCTTTTTCCATCATCATCATCATATCAGCCAATGTATGTGCACTGTTGGAAAGAAATAAGAATATACTTATTTTTTGGAGTCAGTTGATTATGTACAGAACCCATATGCTGTAAAACAGTTCACTACTACCGATGTAGAATGACTCAGCGTTGTCGGTAAGGAACGCTATGATCCGGTCGGACGGCTACTGAGATACGCGGGCTTGTCTGTGTGTGTGTGTGTGCGTTCTCATTGTTGTACTACACGAGAATTATCACGTGGACACGATGTTGTCGGATTGACGAGCAATGACTTATTTGACTGAGAGTCTAGTACAATTTTTTTAAAGGCCATTTCTGCACTAGGAATCATACCCTGTGTCGCGGAGACTTTTACAAACATTAATTTAACGTACACAAAGAACATCTAGACATTCCCCCTTACTCATAAACGCCTATTAAATTTTAGTCAATTAATTAGCTTAAATTCTTACGTATTTGTTTGGTACTTATATGGTTGGTTTTACTAATAAAAATCTCTCTAAATAGTGTCTTAATTTAAGAGGCGTTTATGAGTTAGGGGGTTAGTAATTAGTGGATCGCGCAAATAATTGTCCTGGGTGGGAATCGAGCCCGACCTCGTGCTCTGCAGCCGCTTGCGCCACCGTCGCGTTACCGAGGCAGTTATGATTTAGCAGTTAAATTCGAGCCGTAAAATAAGTCTCTTATTCACACTACGTTTGAAGGACACGATATCATACTATAAAGGAAGTACATGAGTTGCCAGTTCGTTAGACAAATTGATGAAACGGCATAGGAAATCATTCCTGAACTGGTATCATAGTGCTAAGTATAGCCTGCATGATTAATGTGAAAGTAGGCACGGCATATAGCCCTCAGAATCAATAGCCAACAGCCGGACAGTGAGGTTCTGAAGACCGTATACAGCAAGACGCAGATTATGATATAATGTCATTGATCATGTTAGGTTAAGGTTGACAGAATTCATAATGTGAAAGGTTCATGGCTGTTATGCAGAGGTAGGTATCGATTTTCGCCCAATGCATATTTTTGTGTGCATGAATAGGAAGGTTTACATTGGTCTGTGTGGTTACTATGTATGATATAGATGTATTTACAAAAAAAGAAAAAAACTACTTAATTGAGAACCTCCTCCGTTTTTTGAAGTCGGTTGAAAATAATAATAATGTGTAAGTATGTTTATACATAAAATAATATAGTACAAGCGCTGCTTAGTTTGGGACTTGAAGGCGTTGTTTAAGTTAGTGAGGAATAATCATCATCATCATAACAGCCCATTAATGTATAGGTTACTTCTTTTTATTTTGTAGAGATAATATTCACGGATAGTCCCTTGGTCGGTTTTCACGACGCCCATGGGATGAGATGGGGTGGTGACATATTGCATTCTTAATCCTTTAGCACACGGACAGTGAGGAATATTATTATACAAAGCTGGTCAAAGGATTGGTATAGAGTTTTACCTCCAGTTATTTGTCCTTACAATATTTTTATACTATTAATAACAGTGTTTTTATTATTTGTAGTAAAGTTACCGTCTGAGTTGGGGCATTAACACCGTGGGTTCTCACTACGTCACCGACTGTACGAGATTAATCACGTGTCTGTTAATAATGGAAACGCGCAGAGTTTGAAAGGCATTGACATTAGTCTGGCTAGGAACTAGATCTTGTTATAAGACGTTCAGACGGTCAGAGGCAGCGGCCTGAGATTATCTAGCGGACAGAATGAGTGACTTTTAGACGTTCAGAAGAAGGAATATGAATGTTTGTTTGGTATGTCCTATAGCCATAATGTCTGGATGATTTTTTATAAAATATTCATCATCATAACAGCCCATTAATGTCCCATTGCAGGGACGGGCCTCCTCCTGTGACGTAGGGATACTTGGCCTACTAATACCACGTTGGCCAGATGGATTGGTATAGGGAGACAATAAGGGTATTTTTTATGAATAAGTTTTTGTACCCTATGTATAATGCGCAATTATGTTTACTTGGATGATACACTGAATGAATATTTTTAGAAAAATGATATAATAGAAAAAGATTAAAGCGTTCACAGCCACAAATTAATGATAACGCTGGTTAAACAAAGTCGTCGAGGTAGAGACATAGATGGGAGATGCTTTGAGGTATATATCATCTAACTCCCTTACTCATAAACGCCTCTTAAATTTTAGTCAATTGATTAGCTTAAATTCTTACGGGTTTGTTTGGCATAAGGTTGGTTTTGCTAATAAAAATCTCGCTAAGCAGTAATTAAATTTTAGAGGCTTTTATGAGTAAGGGGGTAAGTGTCTTTGAGCTTCGAAGGGCCCATACCTCAAAATTAAAATTGAACCATCCCTATTTGTCTTGAAAAAGTAGTTCTCAATTTTCTTTTACTTTGACTTCAGTAACTGTAATACAGGAACGAGGGAACACCGTGGCTTGTAGTAGACCGATAGACTACCTCGGTGGTGAAGTAGTAGTGTATGCAGCTGTCAGGTACGAGGTCGTGGGTTCGAGTCATTTTCTGTTTGGGTTTTGAAAGAAGCTCCAACTTTCTATACTGGACATCTCCTTAAAGAGCTCTGTTTTTCGAAAAATCTTTTATTTTTATTATGGCGTTGTTGGCAAACAGGCATATGTCCCATCTGATGGTAAGTGGTTACCGTTGCCTATAGACGCCTGCAACACCAGAGAAATTCCTCGCGCGTTGGCAACCGTTCAAAAACTTATTCACCCCACTCTTGAAGGATACTGCAGTCGGCAAGAAGATTTTAGGCCTAATCGAATTTGAACTTTCGCAATGTATACAGTTAATGTAGTAGCAGGTCTTAAACGCAGAGTCGGGAAGACCTCTCACAAGGCTACTACTTGACCGACTACTTAAGACGGCGGGACACCGATGGATAAGGGAGGCACAGGATCGCGCAAGGAGGAGATATTTGAAGGACTCCTATGTCTAGCTGTGGACGACCATAGGCTCATGGATGGATGGATGGATAGACGTTTCTTTTAAGTCCTATCCCGATCTTGCAAGTCTCTCGAAACGTCGGAGAAAAACCTAGGTATTTATCTCATAAGTATCTAGGTTATGTACTATATACCGCAGGCACAGAAACAGTGGTCTTCATTGGCCATGGACTAATATTTGTGGAAGTCAAGGGAAGAGGCCCAGCCTGCTGTGGAATGGTAGAGCCCTATTTAACTATTATACCGCGAGTAACATGAGACTATAAAGTAATCTTAGGCCTACTTGTCCTAATACCACATTGACCTTGTGATGAGACGGTCTGGTATTAAACCATGACATGAAATAGTGAATACGTCATTTAGCAGTAAGAAGTTTACGCACAATAGGATAGATGGCGTTACTAGTCTCTTAGTAATTGACATTGTATTTTGATTAGGTAAGTGTCGTAGGTAAAGTGTTAAATTGGACATTTGGTAATCTATTTACGAATGTCCAATTTAATTTTAGATCTATCTAATAAAGTGATATCTGTTATAAAATACAATATTAGAGAGACGAGTCGCTCACAGCTAGTTGCAATTACCTTCAGAAATGATAACTTTGGCTAAGCAATGTCGGTGATTTTATATAGAAAAATCTGGCTAAACAGTTATTTAATTTAAGACGGTTATGAGTAAGGGACTAATGCTCAACTTTTTAAAGATAAATCGTTCCTGATAAATATTAAACATAATTACGAGAAATAAACGCGATATGCGTTGCTTGACGTTTCGTAACAAGTTTGACTGGTCGTGGTATCCTGTAATATACATTATTAATTTACATTAAACGCGTCAGCTTAAAAGCTATGAACAGTTTAAATCTCTTTCCAGTCCTTTAATATCCTGTTTTGTAATCAGGTGTCCTCCACTATATGAGAAAATTTTGGTGTAATATTAACTTTAACAGCATCTTTGGCAAAGCGGTCGCAGTAGCGGCTGGGGTGCACGGAGTCGCTGGTTCGAATCCCACGCAAAATAGTTATTTATGTGATCCACAGATTGTACTTGTCTTGAGCCTGCATGTTCTTTGTCCGTTTAATTTTTTGTTTGTAGAAGTCCCCGCAACCCAGGGCTTCAACCCAAGTGCGACGAGAATAGAGATATTGAAAGTTGTCTAAAAAAAATATTAATTTAAAAAAAACTGACATTTCAAGATATGTATGAATTCGTAATTTGTCTACAACATACTACTTTTACGACCTACTTTTTAAAAGCAAACAATTTTATTTTTAAATATTATACAAGCTCAGGCGTGCTGCTTCTTCATTATGCCATTGCTGTTCCTGGGACAAAGGCTTACCTACTTGGCCACTTATACCACGCTAGCCAGATAGATCTATTTTACCTTTTTTTTCTTTTACATTTCGTACATATTTACGTCCGTGTGGTGACGGAGTAAGAATACACTATGTCACCACCCCATCTCATCCCATTGGTGTCGTAGAAACCGATTAAGGGACTATCCGTCAATATTATCTTTACGAAATAAAAAGAAGGAAAACTTTAAATTAAACCCTATGCCAATCCAATTAAAGATAGTATAGAATACTTTTACTACATATTTATAAAATAAATAAAATAGTAATTATTAAAAATACAAACCGAAATAAATATACCGGAAATAATGGTATTTAACTTATTTGGAAATACTTAGCATTAGAAAAAAAGAATGGTGAGTTTAAACTGGATATTTTTACAATTTTTTTATAAAAATCTCTCTACCTACTGAAATACAAAATTCTCATTTTTAAAATCACACGCTTTTTTTGATGATCCTTCACTGAATGGACACCTTAGAACGATGGGAAAACAATGTATGAGGAAGAAAAAAAATATTAGGAAAAGGCCTCTATACAGGTCTCAATTTTTTTATTACTTAGATAGAGTTAATGTAATTAAATAGTACATACCTAAACAAGGTAAAATAAATTAAGTAATAATTAAAAAAATACTTTATGAAAATATTACGACAATGTCTTAATTTTAAAAATTCGTTTTGTTTTGTTTCAGCCCTTCTCATCCCACTGCTAGGCAAAGGGAGCTTATTACATCCAAGTTTTAAAAATTAATGAATAAAAATTAAATACTTACCCCCTTACTCATAAACGCCTCTTAAATTTTAGTCAATTGATTAGCTTAAATTCTTACGGTTTTGTTTGGTTTAAGGTTGGTTTTACTATTAAAAATTAAGCTAAACAGTGATTAAATTTAAGAGGCGTTTTGAGTAAGGGGGTTAGTGCTAAACTTGGAAGAAACTATATCACTCTTACAATATTAGTATTGGAAATGAATTCTTTTAAGTTTTTCTTTCATTTTTTATTGCGTGAGTATTCCTAACAGATTAATGTCCCACTGCAAGTACAGGCTCTTGTCAGTGACGTAGAGGAAAACATGACCCTGACTTTCCAAGCATAAGGAGTCTACAAGACTGTTTGGTATAGGGTTTTCCATACAGTTTTATTATTGTATGAATAATATAGTAATAATATGAGCCTTTTTTTTACTTTTTTTAGAATATCGTCATTATAAACTAATGACGTATTAATAAAAATGAATTTTGTTTTTTTATTATTTATTTATATTCATATTAACAAAAAAAAAATCCTATTTTTTATTTAGCCTTCCTACTCGAGTAAAAGTATGGAATGGTAAAAGTTATATTACAAAATGAATGTAGTTAATGAATTATTGTACTTGAAATACATATTCCGTACTCTGTTCCACCACTTTAGTGCCATATTAGTTAGGCCATGGATCAATGTAAGTACCTCTGGCTGAGGAAGAATCATGGTTTCCAGTGACCCTTGGCATTATAAATAAATAATAAATAAATACCCTTTACACGTTCTTACAACGCCATCTAGTCCCAAACTAAGCAAAGCTTGTACTATGGGTACTAGACAACGGATAAACATACTTAAATACTTTTTTTTTGTAAATACGTAGGTACATAATCATAGATAGAAACACTCAGAACAATGCATACAATCATGTTCATGCACACAAAGATTTGCATTGAGCGGGAATCGAGCCCGAGACCTCTTCGTAGCAGTCATGTTATATTATAACCACTGGGCCACAGAGGTCGTCAATCATGCATGGTTTCCAGTGGCCCTTGGCATTATGTGAGGGACGGAACACCGGTGGCTTAGGAGACTGATAAACCCTCTCTAGGGCTAAAGGAATTCCATCAGGATTTCCCTACGTTAAAAAAAATCTCAATATGTCTTAAGGATTTGGCATCCTTAACACCAATTCAGAAATTGTCGAAACTTTATATTTTTATTGTTATTTAAAAAAATATAAATTAGTATAATTAAATAGCATTATTTAAAATGTTAGTAATAAAATTAAATGTTCAAGTAACATTGCTTGAAAATGTAGTAAAATTAATAATTTAATTTTACATTTTTTTTAAATAATACAGCTTTTTTAAATACTGTACAGTATTTTTATTTTTTTATTTGCAATAAGTACTTATTACGAATGACGAAAACTGATAGACCCCTCACAGGGTGGACCGACCGTGGGGTGGTGGCATATTGTATTCTTACTCCGTCACCACACGGATAAGATAAAGTTTAGTGAAAAATAAAATTCATTTCTTTTTATAGATAACATTGATGAAAGAACCTTTTTAGGTAAGTACTTAATTAATTTCTTCCCCAAAAATATTATAATTTTATATTCAGGACCTATAGTGAAAGAGTGGGCAAGTGTGTGGGATAAAAATAATAATATAAATAAAGGGATATTAGGTAGGAAAACAGGTATGGAAAACAAAGAGACTCGTAAAATTAAATCAATTTAAATGCCACAAATAATAAAGTTTGGAAAATTTCCATACACAGATAATAAAGCATTTTGGCTAACATCACACCTTGTATATTGGTATAGGGTTTTTTTGACCTACTAAATTCTTCCATTTTTTTTGTAGAGCTCTGTTAACCAACCCTTGGGTTGAGATGGAGTTTAAAATAATATTCAAAAATCGTAGGGTAGAGAGACCCCTCACACGGTGGACAGATGACCTCGTAAGGGCGAAGGGAAATTGATGAAGGGGGAGGGGAACAAGACCCTGTAAAGTCGAGGAGTTTGTATGAGGTCCAGCTGTCAACCACTATTAGGTGATACGATGATGATGATGATTTGCAATCCTATGTTGGGCTTGGGACGTATTCCATACTAATATTATAAATGGGAAAGTGTGTCTGTTTGTCTTTCTTTCACGGTGAAACGGAGCGACGAATTGACATGATTTTTAAAGTGGAGATAGTTGAAGGGATGGAGAGTAACATAGGCTACTGGTTTTTTTTTCTTCTGTGTCCAGGAAACCCAGTGGTATCCTGAATTTAACGGCAAAACTAGTATGAATAATATGGTCATCATCAGCATATCAGCCAGTCGACGTCCACTGCTGGACATAGGCCTTCTCCAAGTGTTGCCACCTTGCGCGGTCCTGTGCCTCCCTCATCCATCGGCTACCCGCCGTCCTAACTAGGTCGTCATCGTCAGTCCACCGTGTGAGGGGTCTCGCCACCCTGCGCCTATATAGGATTTTCTGAGTATTGTTAAAATAGAGTAAAGGAAAAGTTCTTAAATATTATCATCTCTACGAAAATTAAAGGTGACACAAAATATATTTTAACCCAATGTCTAGTTAGCGTGATATTAGAAAGGCAAGTTTTCCACTGAGCACTAGTGGAAATTCGTCTCTGCAGTAGAGTTGCAAGGGGTCCTTTTGACCCGGAAGAATGTGGTGAAAAGATGCAGTTAAATTTCACCACCGGTTAAAGAAATAAATAAGTAAATTTTGTGTTAATGAGTTAGGAACACGCTAATAGTGTTTTAGGAAAGACCTAGGCAATGTAAGGCTTAGCAGTTTTTGAGGTTATTTTCTGTATTGCATACATTTCTCCACGTGCTTTTCACGGCAACTCAGCAGAAATAAAATTTTAAGCAGAAATATAGAAAGGGGTTTGAAAAATACCTACCTACATCTCTTATACCATTACGCCTCATGCACCAAGTCCTCAGCAGGGTCCCAAAAATATATTCCAATTTCCAATTCGTGGAAATCCATGATACAGTTTCCATTTTTTTGGACACGAAACTAAAATCACCCTGTATCACATCCAAAAATCACGGGATAAAGAAACACTCAAATTTAGCAACACCATCTATTTAGGCCTAAGATCACTGGCCACTAATAAAAACTACTATTTAAAAAAGAATACTATACAACAAAAAAAAGAAATACGAATTTGAATTTAAAAATGGAATATTACGAAATGTTCAAATTTTAATTTTCGAACCCCGAGCGTAGACCGAAGTGGGGTTTCAAAATTCGAATACTGGCGAACTGTCGCGATGTAAGAAAGAGATGCCAATATTCCACAGTTTGGTCTTCAACTTGAGTTCAATGTACCGGCCTACTGACGTGGGCGCGAGCGACGACATTCTCCGTCTCACTCTAGCCCGTTGCTCTACAATACGTGCGACAGAGACGCGTTGTCCCGGTCCACTTTTTGTTCAGAACTTGTATTACGATCGATATAGCGCGGCGGACAACTCTTGATACTTTCTTTTTTATTTTATTTTTAACGTCTGTTTTTTGGTAAATGTTTTTATTTAGTCTCTCTTGTAAGAACTATATTTAATTAGAAATTAATAGTATGATTATAAAAGAGACTTTTATTGTATGTAAGTATATTACAATACAAAACATTTGTAATTAAAAGAGGGAGTTTTATTGTAAGTATATTAAAATACAAAACAGGTGTGGTTAAATGATATATAAATTTTGTGTTTATTTTATAACAATAAACAATGTCGTAAAAAATGGACTTATACAAAAGTTATTCAAATACTATTTATACACGAGAAGGAATTACAAATTAAAACAAAACACTATAATTTCAAACTGGCAAGAGCTAGTATCTGAAATGGGGCTTGTATAACCATTTACTTAAAAAGAAGACTGGTTTTACGTAAACTAAAAAAAAAGGGATTTATATGTCTTGATTACGCGCTAATTACTATGCCAATACTGGCCATAACATTATGTCAGAATAATAAAAAAGTTGCCCCTTTTCAAGACTGTCAACATTTTATTCCTTTTATGTTTTAAAAGCCAATAAAAACTACGTCGATGGCATAGCAGACGTGCAAGCGGCTGCCGTGCTCGAGATAGCGGGTTTGAATCCCTCGCAAGGTAATTATTTCTGTGATCCACAAATTATTTACTTGAGTTACTTAATTTAAATTATACTCATTCAATAATGATAATATGGTAATAAGTAGGCCAAGTATCCCTCCGTCACGGGAGGAGGCCCGTCCCTGCAGTGGGACATTAATGGGCTGTCATGATGAATAATGATAAAATACAAAGAAATAGGTATTAATAAATTGAATATGTGCTACGACCGAGACAATTACAGTAGTAGCGTATGGTGGTAAAAGTAATAGTTATACGTATAATGAAAACTTAATCACTATACTCGATACTTAATTATTAATAGAACCAACTTTCACTCACTGTAAAAAGTATAATGAATGCCTTATGAACTAATCAAATGAGCGTTACATTGTACGGGGAATAAGGCTGGCTATGAATGTGCGATTGTTTTCTTAGTTAAAAAAAGTAACTTTATTTTCTTAGTATTATCTTCTTCTTAGTATTCATCACACACAGTTGCCCAAATATTGGTCATTTTAATGTTTCGGCATAAAAATACGCGAAATTATTTTTTTATAGTACACACACTAATGTGTTTAGTAGTTTAGGAGCAAGCAGCGTAATAGACATACTTACAAAACTTCGATTGATTTTGGTAGATATTATGTTAAGTGGAATACAGATTGAAGTATAATCATTATTTCTCTTGCTATAATAATACCTAGATAAAATTCAATTATCGAACAACTTTCACTTAATATTAAGTTCAATACAAAATTTTATCATATGTCCGCATTATCATATCTGCCAAATAATGCCTACTGTGGACATCATCTCTCACCATCTCCACCTTGTGCGATCTTCTGCCTTCCCCACTAATCAACCTTCCCAAAATCGTTTCATAATTTATAGAACCTTGTAAACTCTGTTCACATGGAAACTTAAAAATTAAATCCAAAAACCATTTCCCAAAAAAAACTTGCAACATCTTCAAGCGCATACACGACCTCTGTACATATAAAACATCGCAGGTAAGTGCGCAACGAGGCTCGCAGCGCGCTTGGCAACAACAAATTCTATTTATAACCACACGCCGTACTAAAATAGAACTCAAATCAGTCAATTAGCGGCTAGACATACAAGAATGCTGTATAAAAACGATGCACTCTTTTTATTACAAGCCTTATGTTGTTTTATAATTATTGGGAAGACATTTGTGAGTAGGTTACTGTAGTAGTTGAAGGACGTTTTGTCGTCATGCATGGCATACTGCATGTTGTTATATCAATTGCTTGACTGACTTATTGTTAAAACACGTTTTTTTTTCGAGGGCTTTTATGTACTCTTACTTTTATTAAAATTTATCGTTTTTTGTGATCATAATGTTGTAGGGGAAACCTATATATGAGTGAGGGACAGAGTGGAAATATTTGGAAAAGCCTATGTCCAGCAGTGGACGTCCATTACGTGCCCACGATGATGTTTTGGGTATAAATAGCAGCTAGTGTAGCAAACCTTTAGTGTTGTTTTAACGATTTTTAAAGGCTTGCAATAATGTTATGGTTAAGTCCTGTAATGTCTCCTGTATATGTGATGATTATTTTTTTTTATTGGAAAGCAACTTCTGCATTATGTATCATGCCCTGTGTTGCAGGTACTTTATCAATTTAACGGAAAGAAAAACAGCTCAGAACAATAGTTTACGGATCGCACAAACAATTGTCCTGAGTGGGATTCTAACCCGCGACCTATCGCACGCCAGTCGCGACCGCTGCGCCACCGAGGCACTTTACCATTGTTCATTAAGAATTAAATTATGCGCCTCATACGATGTGCAATACAAGATGGCGTCTTTCCCATATGAAAGTTAAATGAAATGCATAATCCACTCTTTGTGTGCGGCGGTGTTATATTCATTCATAAATTAAACGATGCTATGGCCACGAACGCGACTGCTTCTCAAAATAGCTTACTGAAGCTGATGTTTGAATTGCAACTTTAAATGTATGTTATTAAGGTTCATTTTAAAGTTAAAAGGTGTAGAGTAAAAAATGAGGGTTTGTAAATTCTGTCGATATTGTCAAGTCACATTAAAGAATTTTGAGATTTTTACGTGTTTTTTTTAAGTATCAAGATTTTAGTGAAATTATTGCTGCTTCGTTAACATAATAAATATATATTTTAAGTTTCCGTAACCGTCACACTCGTAAGACATGAGGCATTAGACTCAAGCTAGAGCTAGCTACAGCAAGCCCTTATTTAGATAGATAGATAGATAATTCTTTATTGCACACCAACTTAATATTAAAACAATTAATTAATAATTATTAATTAATTATTAATTATCAATTAATTATTAATTTATTATTTACTATTTAATATTTTAATAGCACAGAAAAATGTGCGGTACAAATGTAACAGTGTTATTTTATTTATTTCTTAAAATTATATATCCTAAAATTACTGTAGGTATCTCTTAGGTATTCATCAGCTCATAGCATTAAAATAAATAAAGATAAATGACTTGTTGTCTGTAAAAGTCAAATTACGTTGAAAAAAAATGTCCCCGTGTCTTATACACATTCTTCTCAGAACTCTACTATTGTTATCTACGAAAGATATAAGTATGTCAGTTATTTCTTCATTTCACCTTCCAACTAAAGATATGTCACTTTGTCTTAAACATTTTTGCCTTATTTAATAAAATCAACACGTTACTTAAAGTTTGTATTTATAAAGACACGTCAATATGACCATGATCTACCGTCCAAACCGAGAATTACCGTCTAGAAATGAAACAGAAAATGGCAACAGATGGTTGTCAAAAAATAACTTCACTTAGTCGCAAACCTTGCCGGTCTGTACAAATACTTCTTTACATTCATTATCTTAACAGCCTATCAATGTCCCACTACAGGGACGGGCCTCCTCCCGTGACGGAGGGATATTTGGCCTACTAATACCACACCGCTGGCCAGACGGATTGGTACATGGTTTAATTTCAAGTTTTCCTTCTTTTTATTTAGTTAAGATGATAGTTTTACGACACCCAAGGGATGAGATGGGGTGGTGACATATTGTATTCTTACTCCACACGGAGACTTCTTCTTCTACATTACGGTGAAAAATCCATACAATAGGGGAAAAAAATGAGACTAAAGATTTTTCTACAACTTAATGGTTCCCGAAACTTTTGGTATTAGAAAATAAATTCTGGTAACTCTTAAGCCTATAACAGTTTTATTTTCATCATCATAACCAATGGACGTTTCTGGACAAAGGCCTCCTCAGAAGTATCGTTAGGTAAGAATCATCATTAGGTATAAGATTTTACAGCCAGTATCCAATGTGTGGGCAAATAGAAAATGTAACAGTTAGTCATAGAAAGTTAGTTTGTTTGTCAGTATGTATAAACGTTACTATATAATTATCACATCAGGTATCGACATACTTATACCTAAGTGTGCAATTTGTATAACATGATACTATACTTAATTACAATAAAAAAGTGTTTGAACCAAAAAAATTCAATGCACTAAGTGGCTTATGTTTAAAATGCGTACTTTAAACAGTTTTTTCTAAATAGGGAGAATGCGCAATGAAATGGACGCGTTATGAAATAGACACTACTAAAAATTTTACTTTATTGAACACCTTAAAGACGACCTCATAAAGGTCTCTGGGTCGGACTGGATGCGGAAGGCGCAGGACCGAGTTCTGTGGCGTGTATTGGGAGAGGCCTATGTCCAGCAGTGGACTGCAATAGGCTAGTTGATTGATTGATTGATTGATTGAACACCTTAAAGCCAGACACTGTTTGCATAAAATAGTAGTAATGATGTAGATGTAATATTGCAAACTCAAATGAAAGCCAGTAGTTTAAATATGTCGAAATCCCTATCTAACAACACGACAGTGAAGTCTGTCGCGCTTATTGATATATCCGGACTCAAACCACACAGTATTTTAGAGGCTTTAAAGTTACCATACACCGGGTCTCCAAACATGCCCATAGAAAAGATAACCCTAGAGTCTGACGGGCATTGGTCGCCTCAAGGCCACTGCGATCCCTTCTCCAAGGTTTGCACAATCAAGTTCATATGACAGCCTAAATATATGCAGACTTTTAATAAAGGTTTCCAAAGCTAGGGGTTTGACAAAACATTTCAATCACAGACAGACAAAAACTGGTTTGAGTAGTAAACGTGTTTAAAAATAATAATACTGTGGTAATTGTCTGTCTGCTGACCAGACAACAGGTGTTTAAAAGATAGAAAACTACACAATATACATATTTTTTTAAACACGTTTCACTTATTTATACTTTTAAATATTACATTTACATATATTTTAACTTGATTAACTTCGAAAAACATAAATTATAATGACAGCATAATTAGTCAAGTAAAAATGACATGTCCATCGTTTATATTTATACAAAAACTATATAAAAAATCGTCACTGTCAGCCAATTGATGTCCACTGCTGGACTTATCTGTAAACAACTCTACATTACACGGTGCTGTGCCTCCTATATCCATCGTCTCTAGATTTTTCGTTATATTACCTGCCACGCATTGCATAAGTTCATACTGTTTATTTATAAAGATTTAAATATAAAGGTAAACAAATATGACGTTCCTGTTTATTTATAAAGATTTAAATATAAAGGTAAACAAATATGACGTTGTGTCAACCACAGACTTTAGTCTTTGAACTTTGAGAAATGTATAAGAATCAAAGACAAATTCTAGAATCTACAAATGTCAAATGGTGAAATTAATTTTTATCTGTGAAATTTGACGTTGCAAAAAATTACATTTATTTAAAATTCAATCAAGATAAATGGTTAAATCAAAGTAATTTAAGTGTTTTCTATTGTATAAACGTTTACTTAATGCTACTTTCCATAAATTTTCATCCATATTAAAGTGTGCGATGGATGTAAAAACTAATGAATTTGCAATATGCAATGGTATTTGTTTACAAAGTTAATCAAGTAAGAATCAATATATTTTATAAATTAGTTTCTGCGCAGGACGGGATGTCCTCTTCACAAATTATTGACCTGAGCATAGATGTTTTTTTGTGTCCAATAAACGACATTTATACATGTTCCTAAAGACGCATACCATTCTCTCTAGTGCGTAAGCTATAAAAGTACAGTAACTAGCTGTACTTCAGTTATCTTGAGCAAGTATTTTAAAGTGCCAGTGTCTCAACATTTGACTCAGATCATTGATCTCCAAATAACCAAAAACGTTTATATTCTCGTTTAACTTAATAACAGATAATTTCCTTAACTTAATATTTCTTGAATCTTTAACTTCATATTTACAGCGTAATAAACATAATACTGTTATAAAATATTGCAGTTTTAAGTTTAAAGAAGGTTTATTAAATGAGTGTAAATGTCCCAGACTAAGTATCAAAATAATTAGTCGTAGTATGATCTCGCCTTCCATGGGGCAGTGACTAGGTAGGCGTGTGCGTGGGAAAGAGACGGCAATATGTCACTCAGGGTCATCTCTAACGTGTAACGGTGAGTGGCGCGGGCGCCGATCGACCTCAGACATTTTTTTTTAAACTATTTAATAAACTGTTTTTTCATTGAATTAATTTGATTTTAGACGAAAATTATAGGTTTTAGTTTCGGGATGATTTGGACATCTGTTCGGGAAGTTATTTGAGAGTTTATTTTTTTAGTTTTTTTCGATGATTGAATTGAGAGATGAATGTGATATTTTGGGAATGCATTTTTTCTAAGAAATCTTTGGTGTTTTCTTGAAATTAGCCTCAGGTGAGGCTCCACGGGTCCTTGGGAAGGTCAGATATCTTGAATATTTAGAATATCCGATGTAGAAATATTTTTATTATTATTTAATGATGTGCCGGCGCTTTGGCGTTCTGTTAGACGAAATATAAATTGATTTTATTTGTATATTCATATAAATATACATGTATATTATTTCATTTTGGGTACTTGACAGTATAAGAGATAATATTACTATATTATTTAATAATTTACTAAATGATTTCTTAATTTTAAACGCCTCTACATTCGTTGCGTAAAAAAATCATCAACAAATACCCTTTAAATGACAACTTTAAATTTATTTTTTAATGAGTTTATAATAAATTAGTAAATATTTAACCTTATACTACATGATTTATCGAAAATATATAAAAAAAAGATTTTATAAAATATAATAAATTTGTTACATTTTGTCCCTTTTGAAAAACTTTGAAATACTTAGGTAGGTACAGATTTTATATTTATTTATTTTCAACTAAATAAATCAAAAGTTTTAAATTATTATTGAGCTATATTATTGAAGTAAATATTATTTTATATTCAATTAGAATTTATTTTTAAAATAAATACATTTTGTATAGGTATTTTACGTACAAATACTTATCACAAAGGAGCTATGTAATATAGAGGCTTAAGCTTTACCTGTAGGTACTAATAAGGCCCTATTTACTATACTTATTGTCCCTTAATTATATTAATATTTAATTGATTTATTATGTTAAAAATTATTTAATCATCAAGATTTAAATCTTATTATTTATTTGAACAATAGGTATGTAATCCGTCACCACACGGAGTACCTATATTGGTACTCCGTGTGGTGACGGAGTAAGAATACAATATGTCACCACCCCATCTCATCCCATGAGTGTCGTAAAAACCGACTAAGGGACTATCCGTGAATATTATCTTTACGAAATAAAAAAAGGAAAATTTGAAATTAAACCCTATTCCAATCCGTCTGGCCAACGTGGTATAGGCTATAAAGGTAGTGACTCCCTGTCTTTCTCATCTTGGCTATGAGTACTACACGGTAGTGGGTTCCTTCTGTATTTTGTATAATTAATTTGTATACCTAATTAATTTGTGTCAGTATAAAAATATTTTTTTTATTTTTTTTCTCCCATATTATCTATACTTAACTTAGTTTTATTTTGCTCTGGATCTTTCGATAAAATTAATATAAAATTGAAAATTTTATATTACCTACACCGTTAAATATATATAAAAAAAATTATACAAAAATAAAAATAATAATCTGTGGAGATGGCGGTGTAGGAATTTTTATAAAGTTCATCCATCCCATATGAGCATTTATTTTAACACAAGTTATACTTACATCGAAATATATCCATCAGTTCAGTAAATAACCATTACATACAGCTTATTGGAAAGAGTGAAAAATTATTTTTAGTTTGCTGATAAGTGTTTATATAATATTAACATAATAATTTATTTTATTTATTTCTCTTCACAAAGATATAACGTTCATAAACATGTTCATTACATAATGGAAGCTTCATTGAATCTTTGTGAGAGTCTGGTGTCCATACTAGGGAAACCCTGTGTGACGGATCACCAGGCCCTCACCTCGGATTAAAATTACATTGAATAATATATTAGTACAAAATTAAAATTAAATAGGTTTTTTCTTATAAAATATAGAAACAATATTTTTACAAAGTACAGTACACAATAAGCAAAAACAGAAGTAAGGGTATGTAACATATTGCACTTTTACCTAGATAATTATAAATAAACTTTTAATAGGTAATTACCATAATTCATAATAATTTTCCGCATGGCAACGTAATAAGAGTAATAATACTTAAGTATAATAGGTACTTATTTAAATTTAAGAATACACCTATACATGCAATAAAATTTTCGAATTCAATCATGAGCTTGTCAAAATACGTTTTTAACAAAAAAAAACGATAAACTTATAAAATTTTATTTTGTATTTCATGTCTTTTTTTTGACAAATGTTTTGATAGTAGTGGAACCTTTGACTGAGGGTTTTTACGAATCCCCCCTAATTACTTACTTTAGGGACAATGCCTCTTCCAGTGATGTAGGAATACCTACTTACTAATAAAAAGTGTTTATGTAAAGTTTTCAACTTTTTTTTGTAGAGATAAATAATTGATAGGTAATTTTAATTTAGTCAGCCTGTATGACACTACATTGTATTCTTAATTCGCCTACACACGGAGTAATTTATAATTATTAATTATTCCGAAATAAAATGTAGGTATTTAGAAAGTAATGAAATTAAATAATATATTTACCTATTCATTCTATAAAAATGTTACATTTTATCAACCAATAATAATATCAAATAACGAAACAATAAAAATAAATCGTCAAAATAACGAAACAGAAAAGAGGAAGATGGGGAAACACGACACAACTTACAATAAAATTTAAGGTCATTATAAAAACCAAAAAGACAGATCTCATGGATTTCTATAAAAAAAATAGTAAAGTATAAATTTTAAATTTTTTAGCACTCGTCTATAGAGCCTGATTCCCACGACACAGGGAAACCTACGTGGGAAACAGTGTGACAATTTTGTAACACATAAATAGACATCAATAAATATATTTTCATGTTCATAAAGTACACAAAGTTAATCTGGGCTCATAATAATTACTTGCAGATCGCACAAAGCCTAGGAAAAACTGTTTCTGCGTGAGATTTAAACCCGCTTAACGTGAGTTCGACATAGAGCCTAAGGGGTAAAAGAACCAAGAGCCAAAAAGAGCCTTGACTAAGAAAGGAAGAAAAAGTTTGTGACAAAAGTCTACTAACTAAAAAGTGGTAGATTTTATCCTTATGAAAAAAAAACTCCTGAAGTCTGGCCAGTGCGGTATTAGTAGGCCAAGTTGCCTAATAAATAAAAAGGAAGCCCATCCCTAGTGGGTAGGACGTACAAGATTTATTCCCAGAAGGGCTGGACAACCAAAATGTTAGTTTAATTTCTTAGTTTCAGATATCTACAATTTCAAACTATTTTTTGTTTAATTAATACAGGGGCTCGAGTAATACAGCTGCCACTCGCTCCTCTTCTCCCCACCGAAGGAACTTTTAGAGTTCCGTACTTCGTACGTCAAAAAAGCTTATATTTATGTTCTCAAAAGAAGAAAATAAAATTATCCTACAAAATTCCGCCATCTTAGATGATTTACAATATTGGAATAAGCGAAAGTGGACGTCAAAATATTTTCCTAATTTTTCTTGTCAGGCCCTTTCATTTGATACCCAGATTGCAGTACTTAGTGCATAAAATACCGCCAATTTGGTTGTTCCACCATATTAGAATAAAGCGCCGATTACACTAGACTAGATGTAGTCAATTACATCTTGTAGGTTACTACATCTTGTAGGACAGTACATGTAGTCTTTCCATTTCCAAAACAATTACATGGAAATGGAAAGACTACACATGTAGTCTCCTACAAGATGTAGTAACCTACAAGATGTAGTCTCCTACAAGATGTAGTCTCCTACAAGATGTAGTGTCCTACAAGATGTAGTGTCCTACAAGATGTAGTCTCCTACACGATGTAGTGCACTACATGTAGGCTAGTGTAATCGGCGCTTTAGAATGACAAAGTTGAGCTGCAAGATTCCACCCAAACATACAATCATACAGAGCAAGTTAAATAAAAGCATTTTAGTAAAAAGTCACTTACCTCTATATTTTAGAACTTCTCTTCGTAATTATCTGCAAATAAAAAAATACTAATTAAAAATCTACTTTGATAGCAAACTATACTAAGTAATATGTATTATAAAGAGGTAAAAAAGTTTGTGTGTTTGTTTGTTTGTGTGTTTGTGACGTTGAAGGGGGTAATCTCTGGATCTACTAAACCGATTTTAATAAATTCTTTCTGTGTTAAATAGTCCATTTATCGGGGAGGGGCTATACTTATAGTATAGTATCACGCTATGAATAATAGGAGTGGAGCAGTAATGAAATATGTGTATAAAAGTGACACGTTTTTTTCGCCGCACAACGAAGTGGGCACGGGTCAGCTAGTAGTTAATATATTTTTTTTTTTAAAGACATTAACGACCGTGGTGGCGCGATGTTAGCGCGAGCGGCTGCCGTGCACGAGGTCGCGGGTTCGATTCCCACGCAGGACAATTATTTGTACGATTCATAAATTATTATCCTGAATCTGGATGGATGGGTAAAAGGCTTTACGCCACGTCAATTCGTCGCTCCGTTTTGTCGTGAAAGAAAGACAAACAGACACGACTTTCTTATTTATAATATTAGTATGGATACATCAGAATAACACATAGATTTCAATTTGTAAAGATATTGAATAAATTGTACAAAAAACGCAGACGGAGTCACGTTCACAAGCTAGTTTTTACTTAAATATAAGGAACGTTGTTATCAATGAGTGGGATAAGGACAGCGATACATGTGTGAGCGAGTAGGGAATATACCCTATTCCCTAGATAAAGTTTTCTATGATACACAGGAGTAAAGTGGACTTTTAAGTTATTTTGTAATTTGGTGTCGAGTAAAACCTGGTGGCACTCCGTGTGGTGACGGAGTGAGAATACAATATGTCACCACCCCATCTCATCCCATGGGTGTCGTAGAAACCGACTAAGGGACTATCCGTGAATTTTATCTTTACGAAATAAAAAGAAGGAAAACTTGAAATTAAACCCTTTACCAATCCGTCTGTCCAGCGTGATATTAAGTAATAGGCCAAGTATCCCTCCGTCACGGGAGGAGGCCCGTCCCTGCAGTGGGACATTAATGGGCTGTTATGATAATATAATGTATAATTAATCTATAATTTTTATATCTTTTTGTTTTATATAGTTTTAATTTAAGTAATTCTTTTTCTGTTACATTATTACTACAATTAATAATGTCAATAATTTAAATAATATAGTTCACCGGTAATTGTGCATGTGGGGTTAGCCAGTAAGTGGTTGTTAAATGTATACTGTATGTAAATGAATAATACAATATGTAACAGTGGAAACAATCTTTGGTTGACCTAATAAAAATAAATAAATAATATTAGTAGGATAAGATAGAATGACAGTGTCTTCACTCAACTATCTTGCGTGGGCATCAAACCCACGATCTCGTACAAGCCCTGCACTTAGCCACCGCTGCATTTAACAAACGACAATGCCAAGGTTGCCACCTTATCTCACATTGTTTTGTGTAAAACTATCCGATTACGTAAACTCAGCCATTCTTGTAATACGACACGTATAGAATGCATCCATTCGGTTCATTGTACGCTCACCTGGTAATGTGTTTAAGTGGTGTCACCAATCTCACTTTATCCAATTACAGAGAAGGAAAACTTGCAATCAATTAGACTACCGCAGTCCGCTAATGGTGTAAAAACTTAAAATTAAACCCTGTACCAATCCGTATGGCCAGCGTGGTATTAGTTACCAAGTATCCCTCCGTCATGGGAGGAGGCCCGTCCCTGCAGTGGGACATTAATGGGCTGTTATGGTGATGAGTCCACTGCTGGACATAGGCCTCTCCCAACACGCGTCACAGAACACGGTCCTGCGCCTTCCGCATTTAGTCCTACTGTGCACCTAGCCAGGAGGCGTACTACACTACCTTTGCTGAATCTCTACTCTAGAACATCTTACTTAATCATCATAACAGCCCATTAATGTCCAGGGTTTAAATTCAAGTTTTCCTTCTTTTTGTAAAGATAATATTCACGAATAGTTCCTTAGCCGGTTTTTACGACACCCATGAGATGAGATAGGGTGGTGACATATTGTATGCTTACTCCGTCACCACACGGATTTACTCCTTCACCACACTGGTACTGGGAAACCGATGTATGAGGGAGGTATTTTTACTATTAAAAAGACAACTCCGGCACTTTGAATCCAGTCCTGTGTCACGGAGACTTTACAACGATCAATTTAGCGGACACAAAGAACACCCAAACTCATGACAATAGTTTATGGATCAAACAAAGATTTGTCCTGTGTTGGATTCAAACACACGACCTCACACGGCAGCCAATACCGAGGCAGTTCAACTAACAACCAAATCATCATAACAGTCCATTATGTCCCGCTCCAGGGACAGGCCTTCTCCCATGACAGAGGGATACTTGGCCTACTAATACCACGCTGGCCAGACGTATTGGTACAGGGCTTAATTTCAAGTTTTCCTTCTTTTTATTTTGTAAAGATAATATTGACGGATAGGCCCTTAGTCGGTTTTACGACACCCATGGGATGAGATGGTGTGGTGACATAATTGTATTCTTACTCCGTCACTACACGGAGAACACAACTAAATAATGTTAAATTAATAACTAAATCATATAATATAAAATGAAACGAGGTCGAAATTAGTTGCAGCGTTGTGCGGACGCGTCGCAAGGCCGAGTGACGTAGCCAACATGGCGTCGCACAGAGTTCGTTCATCTTTAACTCTCTACACTCGAGTACTGTTTATAACTGGCTACAGGAATACGTACTACGTATTATACTAAACGTTTTAGACTTAACGTGGTGAGGAACTACTAAAATTCTCTTTAAAAAATCAAGAGAAAATACAAAGTTAATTTCTATAAGCTTGTCAATTCTCGTACCTTACCCCCTTACTCATAAACGTCTCTTAAATTTAATCACTGTTTAGCGAGATCTTTATTAGGAAAACCAACCTTACACCAAACAAAATCGTAAGAATTTAAGCTAATCAATTGACTAATATTTAAGCGGCGTTTATAAGTAAGGGGGTAAAATTTAACTTTAGTTGTCAAATTGTCATACAATTAAGACAATTTGACAACTAAAGTTAACTTAACCCAATTTTTAACGATTTTAAGGTACGAGAATTGACATGCTGATTAAAGGTGTGGCGATTTGCTATGACTTTCTTTTTTATTGCCTTAAGGCACTCTTGGATAGGTATAGCAGTGCCAGGGCATAGCCAGGCCACTGCCTAACTAAATATTTCTACCTTCCACAAGAGAAAAAGGGTTTAGTTGGGCTTTAGGGTATAGTCATGAAACCTATGTAATAAATCCCAAATGTCTTGAAAAGTGACTAAGGTAAGATAATGGGTCCTAAACCTATAAAATTGTCGTTTTATTTCTGCGCAGTCTTTAGACTCTATATTCTTTTAAAACATGTACTTTTTGTTTAAATATTTTTTGTTATTTAGAAAATATAGGATATTACCAACATCTAACAAAAGATAATAACCCTATACCAATCCGTCTGGCCAGCGTGGTATTAGTAGGCCAATTATCCCTCCGTCATAAGGGCTGTTATGATGATGAAAAAGAGAGAGAGAAAACTTGATATACCAAACTGTTTGTCCAGCGTGGTATTATTGAAGCAAGTTTCCAGGGTATTCGTTTTTTTTATATTCTACTGGATATAAACCTTCTCTGGTCTCCCCCTCCTCTGCCCTGTGCCTCCCTCATCCATCAGTTGCCCACAACCTTCACCAGATCCTCGGTCTATCTTGTGAGGGGTCTGCCTCTGCGTCTTCCGTTACTACTATTATACAATACTAGCTGATGTTCGCGGCTTCACCCGCGTGGTATACGTAGCCTAAATGTTATTCTACACCCTAAACTACCTATATTCCAAATTTCATCAAAATCTGTTTAGTAGTTTTTGCGTGAATGAGTAACAAACGTTCGTCATTACTAACATTGGTCTGGGTGCTTTCTATGTACAATATTTATGTATGTTTTTTCAAAAAATAAAAATAGAAACAAAAAGTATTTCAGTATATTTATCCGCTAGTACCCATAGTACAAGCTTTGCTTAGTTTGGGACTAGGTGGCGTTGTGTGAATGAGTGAGGAGTATTGAAACGAAGTTGCTATCGCTGTCTGTTCGTTCCTATAATATGCTTAAATCTTTAAAACTACGCAACGGATTATGAAGTACTTAGTTTCTTTTTATTTTTAATAAATAAAGTGATTCAATCAAGAGGAAGTTTTTTATGTATAATACAAGACATGCATAATATTGCTCATAGCATTGAACTCGTAAAGCATAAAATATTTAAAATCTTAATGTCCTTTCGTTCGCCAGTCACGGGCCCTTCAAGGGCAAAAATCATCTATAAAGTTATTCGGCTTGGGCCGTCCTCGCTTCCTATTGGTCAAAACCCTTCGCGCACAAAATGCATCATAGACAAATTGTTGTAACGTCATTGGTTGAAAATAGAACATATTGATGGTCGTTAACGGTTTTTTTTTGTATATGGAAGGGCGTTGGGATAAGGAAGGATGAACTTTTTTTATTTGTTTTTTTATGACTCTAGTTTGATACAACGTTTCGGCTTTTTTTGTTAGTTTAAAGGTTTGTAGATATGTACTATGTAGAAACTTATGTAGCTTTTTATTTATTTACTTTTTGTTTATATTTAATGTATAGTTAATATTGAATCAACCGAAATTCTTATCACTTGTTAAAATTAATGTGTATTGACTATGAAACATCTAATATAAAATATATTTCTCACACATTCACACAACGCCATCTAGTCCCAAACTAAGCAAAGCTTGTACTATGGGTACTAGACAGCGGATAAACATACTTGAATACTTTTTTTTAAATACATACATATTATACATAGAAAAACCCAGACAAAATGGGACATAAAATTAATAGGGCTTGACGCTGTGACGCAGGGATTTTTACAGACAGTTCATCATCATCATAACAGCCCATTAATGTCCCACTGCAGGGACGGACTTCCTCCCATGACGGAGGGATACTTGGCCTACTAATACCATCTAGGCCAGACGAATTGCTATAGGGTTTAATTTCAAGTTTTCCTTCTTTTTATTTCGTAAAGATAATATTGACGGACAGTCCCTTAGTCGGTCTGAATGACACCCATGGGATGAGATGGTGTGGTGACATATTGTATTCTTACTCCGTCACCACACGGAGACAGTTAAATTAACGTAATTGACGGACACAAAGAGCATCAGAACTCAATATAACAATTTGTGGATCACACAAATAATTTATCTAGTATGGGATTCGAACCCACGCCCTTATGCACGGCAGCGATATACACGAGCGGTTTCCCTCCAAGAAAGTAAAATCTATACTTCTATACTAATATTATAAAGAGGTAAAGTTTGTGTGTTTGTGACGTTGTAGGGGGTAATCTCTGGATCTACTGAACCGATTATAAAAATTCTTTCTGTGTTGAATAGTCCATTTAATGAGAAGTGTCATAGGCTATATAGTATCACGCTATGACTAATAGAAGTGGAGCAGTAATAAAATATCTTTAAAAAAGTGACCCGTTTTTTTCGCCGCCTAACAAAACGGGCACGGGCAGCTAGTGAATCATAAAAATAAATAAATAGAGCAACATCTACCCCAAAACGGCAATAAAAAATATCCAGGTAGCTGTCTTAAGCGCTATTGGATCATAGAGCGAACTATTTCTATGCATATATATATGGGGCCGACCAATGGTGGCCTTAAACTATAATAGGGACCTATAAAAAGGACCCTTGGGTTATGTAGAAGGGATTTTTATTAGTTTAGTTTAATATGTTAATTTTTTGTAACTTTTATGCATAGATAATAGATAAGTTTATCCTACTTGACGAATGACGACGTCTGTGGCGTAGTGGTTATATAACATGACTGCTACGCAGAGGGCTCGGGTTCGATTCCCGCTCAATGCAAATCTTTGTGTGGATGAATATGATTGTTTGCATTGGTCTGGGTGTTTTCTGTGTATAATATAATGTATGTATTTACAAAAAAAAGTATTTAAGTATGTATATCCGTTGTCTAGTAGCCATAGTACAAGCTCTGCTTAGTTTGGGACTAGATGGCGTTGTGTGAAAGTGTGAGGAATATTCCTATTATCCTACTTTATTTCTACTAATATTATAAATGCGAAAGTTTGTGAGGATATATCTATGGATGGATGTATGGATGAATGTTTGTTACTCTTTCACATAAGTACTGAATGAACTTTACAATTACAATTTATAAATTAATTCTTTTTATATTTATTTTTAATTACAATTATGTACAAATTATATTTGGTAGATTTTTTATTTAAATCTTTTTGTCTTTTGCAATAAGCTTAGCCTATACCTAATAAAAAAACATCCGATTAATTTACTACCTGTAAAATCACATTTTCCTTGGACATCTTCGTAAATGATAATTTAATAGAATAAAAGAGAACAAAATAAATTCTTGAATAGGTACATTGGTTAAGTAATAAACATTTTATTATCGACTGTACATTAACTGACCGAGTTGTGACTTGTGAGATGCTTGTGAGTGAGTTTGTGAGTTTTAACGTAATCTCAAGTCTGTGTAAAAATCACGGCTCGATCTCTAGTCTTAAAATAATAGCGCTGGCCAAGCCTCTGGGGTAATGTCCAACGCTGGACAAAAGACACACAGTGTGTATACAAAGCAGATACATCGTTATCAGTAAGTCAATAACTTATGATTACCTTATCACAACTTAGGACATTGACATGCCGGTTACTTTCTTATATAAACTTATTATACTACTAGCTGACCCGTGCCCAGTTCGTTGGGCGGCGAAAAGAACGCGTCCGTTTTTTAAACATATTTCATTACTGCTCCACTCCTATTAGTCATAGTGTAATACTATATAGCCTATGACACTCCCCGATAAATGGAATATTCAACACAGAAAGAATTTTAAAATCGGTACAGTAGATCCAGCGATTACCCCTACAACGTCACAAACACACAAACTATACTTATTTATAATATTAGTATAGATAACTAGCGGCTTCCCGGCTTTGCACGGGCATTAAACATTACATTTAGATTTGTTAATTTAAAGTAAGGATCCCCATTTAAAAAAAAATATAATATAGCCTATGTCACTCAGTAAAAATGTAGCCTTTCCATCAGTGAAAGAATTATTCAAATCAGTTCAGCCGTTCAGAATAAATAACCTAGACCCCCGACTGCAGCGCCATCTGAAGGGCTTAATTGTGAATCTAAACAATCCATGGTGCTTGTCAAACGCATACAGAAAAATTCATTTAAATCGGTCAAGCCGTTTAGGAGGAGTTCAATGACATACGAGTACATACAGCAGAATTATATAAATATAGTTAAGTATAAAGATAATGTTTTTATACAACGCCATCTAGATGCGGACTAAGCAGAATAGTATGTGTACTAGACAATTCTTAAACATAGGTATTTATTTTGTTTTTGTGCTGTCATATTGTATGTATACCTACTTAGATACATACGATAATTATGATTTTTTGAAATTCAACATAATAGCCCATTAATGTTCCACTGCAGGGACGGACCTCCTCCCGTGACGGAGGGATACTAGGCCTACTAATACCACGCTGGCCAGACGGATTGGTATAGGGTTTTGAAATTAAATCCCTTCCAAACAATTAAGTTTTATTTAAAGAAACGTCTGAGTTTTGACGTTACAAATATTTAAAAAAAGAAAAGTTTCAAAGTTTTTTTTAAATTTCAAATTGCTTTATTTCATAAAATTTATCACAAATTGTTTGAAATCGTCGTTTACAATTTACTTAAAATTGAAGCTACAATTAAAATTATAGATCGACTCAGACAAACGCCACAGCACTAAAAGCACCGTAAACTTATACTACTATTCTCCGTGTGGTGACGGAGTAAGAATACAGTATGTCACCACACCATCTCATCCCATGGGTGTCGTAAAAACCGACTAAGGGGCTATCCGCAAATATAATCTTTTAATAAAAAGAAGGAAAAATTAAACCCTATACCAATCCGTTTGGCCAGCGTGGTATTAGTAGGCCAAGTATCCCTCCGTTATAGGAGTAGGCCCGTCCTTGCAGTGGGACATTAATGGGCTGTTATTATGATACCGCGACTCGGCAAACGTAGTGTAGGACGCCCCCAGCTAGGTGGACCAACGACCTCAAAAAGGTCTCTGGGTCGGACTGAATGCGGAAGGCGCAGGACCGTGTTCTGTGACGCGTGTTGGGAGAGGACTGTGACCATCAGTGGACTGCGATGGGCTAGTTGATTGATTGATGTTTTTTTAAAGAAGATAACTCCTGCACTTGGGATCATGTGTCGTTGGGACTTCTATAGTCTTCAAATTCTTGGACACAAAGACTGAAATGCCTGTGTATTGTGTAGTCATGTCATAAGTGTATGAAACATTCAGCACTCCCTAAGTCTTGTACAACAAGCTAAAAGTTATAACTCTCTACCAGCGAATACCTAAGTGTTACGTTACTATTAAAATCTTGGCTCCCTATATTGGGGCCACAATAACTTATTTCATTTATATACATGCACACAATCATTTTATCATCATCATCATAACAGCCCATTAATGTCCCACTGCAGGGATGGGCCTCCTCCAGTGACGGAGGGATACATGACCTACTAATACCACGCTGGCCAAACTTAGGGGTTAATTTCACAATCATTTGCTTTAAGCGGAAATCGAACCTGAGACCTAAGCATAGCAGCCCTGTACTTCAACCACTTTACCTCGAAGGTCGTCAAATAACGTACCTATTTAAGGAATAGTTTAAAACAATAAGTAGCCAAGGTTTTTATCATCACTTGATTCTAGCCCTTTTCATGCGTTTATATTGATATTAAACTACTTACTGTAACTTAAAAATGTAGTATGTTTAGTAAAAATATCAATCTTCTTGTAACTAAGAAAAGCCGATAAAATCCACGCCCATTTTATTATCTATGCGCAGTACGACTTGTCTCTCTAAGAGAACATCCATTAATATCTCCAATTAAGTGTAAAAACATCACTAAACAAAATTAAAATTAATACATTTTAAAGCTAAAGTTGTTAACAAAATGTAAAATCTCAAATTTTCAATAATGTAAAAGGACTTTCATTGATTTTTGGCATGCGTCTTTGTTCAAGTATATCACAGAGGGGTCGCGCCGCCCATTTTCAATATGGCGGTTCCAACAAATGCATACAATGCTGTAAAAACAATTTACCACACTAAAAAATAACTTTATCATACTAATATTATCGAAATAACCACTTAATCTAATATAAAAAACTAAAATAATTCCTTGAGAAAGTATTCGAAGAATAAGTTACACATCGATACGATTTTTGACCTGCGCATCTTAATATCGATTATTTTAATTAGATTACGTCACACACACATATAAAATATACATTTAAACCCTTTTCGAAACAAAGAAATCAAATTAAGACTTAAATTACATATAAAAATACCAAAATCGACATAAAATTGTGCAGAAATTGCACAATTTCACAAAAAAAATCACATTTGACAGTTACAAAAAGGTACAGACTAAAAAAAAACTTAAAAAAGAGGGAAAATTTTAAAAGAAAAGAAAGGTTTAGAAAGCTGCACTCACCTCACGAAAACCATCATGGCGACGATGAAACAAAGAAAGTGCTAACAACTTTTTTTTAAAAAACTGTGATCCTCTCAAAAATACCTTCGAAAAACGTTAAAATACATAAAAGAAATAATCACTATTTAATATTATTAGTATAGAATGTAAAAAAATGTAGTTTTTGAACGCGACGCGTGCTTGCAGTTTGATGCAATGCCATGTACTGAGGGCCTCCATGCACCGGGCGCAGGGCAAACTCACACAGATGCAATGCACACTTACATACACAGTTGTATGAACGAGAGCGCATTCGCGAAAGGCAGAACACTGCAACATGCATTTACCCTAGCAACAAGACATTTATTGTAACTCTTATTTATTTTATAATCACGACTTTTAAACGCGATGTGGGATCGGCAGTTACTTTCATATTTGTGAAAAGAATAATTGGTTTTAGCGACATTTTTTGATTAAATTTAAAAGTTAAAATTAATTGAGTTATTATACCTAGTAGCACATCATCATAACAGCCCATTAATGTCCCACTGCAGGGACGGGCCTCCTCCCGTGACGGAGGGATACTTGGCCTACTTACACGCAGGCCAGACGGATTGGTAAAGGGTTTAATTTCAAATTTTCCTTCTTTTTATTTCACGGATAGTCCCATAATTGGTTTTTACGACGCCCATGGGATGAGATGGAATGGTGACATATTGTATTCTTACTCCGTCACCACACGGATAACATCAGTTACTTAAATTTTAATAAAACTACTCTTAGGTACTTAAAAATTAAAAGCTTTTTAAACTTTCTCTGAGTTGGCTTTTATACACAGGTTTTTGGAATCAATATATTTTTCTGATTCCCAAGTTGTACATTTATTTAGAGTTTAAGTACCTATGTACTACAACCTATGTACAATGTGCACTATTCGTACCTTACGAATAGTGCACATTGTTATATTTTTATACAAAATAGTTGATTAGTTTAACTTAGCAGGCTTAAGAAATATCACCGAAAAGTACTCGTCTCTTTAGGAGTTATAACAACCATTATTATACCACAATTATTTTAGCCTCTTTTTGTCATAATACCAGAGGTAAGGATTTTTTAAATTATTGCATTCGTTCATATGTTACCATGTAAAATAAAACCGGTCAAGTGGGAATCTGACTCGCGCATTTTTAACGAAAAAAATAGCCTTTCTACCATGGATATAGCTTTAAACAGTTATTGAAGAAATCTCTATCCCTGTAATAACGGTAAAGTTCGCATATTATAGTCTAAAAGTAAATTACTAAGCAAGGATAATTGAGTGTAAAACCCAATACCACTACGTATGAGTAAGCACAGTTTCCAGTAAGAGAGGATTCATCCAGTGATTTCTGTGAGGAAAACATTAGAGCCGTGAGAAGAACAGTGTACAAGATACTACGTACAATCTAGCAGCACGTTCGTATATAACTACAGTAGAGCCGTGAGAAGAACAGTGTACTAGATACTACGTACAATCTAGCAGCACGTTCGTATATAACTACAGTAGAGCCGTGAGAAGAACAGTGTACAAGATACTACGTACAATCTAGCAGCACGTTCGTATATAACTACAGTAGAGCCGTGAGAAGAACAGTGTACAAGATACTACGTACAATCTAGCAGCACGTTCTTATATAACTAAAGTAGAGCCGTGAGAAGAACAGTGTACAAGATACTACGTACAATCTAGCAGCACGTTCGTATATAACTACAGTAGAGCCGTGAGAAGAACAGTGTACTAGATACTACGTACAATCTAGCAGCACGTTCGTATATAACTACAGTAGAGCCGTGAGAAGAACAGTGTACAAGATACTACGTACAATCTAGCAGCACGTTCGTATATAACTACAGTAGAGCCGTGAGAAGAACAGTGTACAAGATACTACGTACAATCTAGCAGCACGTTCGTATATAACTACAGTAGAGCCGTGAGAAGAACAGTGTACTAGATACTACGTACAATCTAGCAGCACGTTCGTATATAACTACAGTAGAGCCGTGAGAAGAACAGTGTACAAGATACTACGTACAATCTAGCAGCACGTTCTTATATAACTAAAGTAGAGCCGTGAGAAGAACAGTGTACAAGATACTACGTGCAATCTAGCAGCACGTTCGTATATAACTACAGTAGAGCCGTGAGAAGAACAGTGTACTAGATACTACGTACAATCTAGCAGCACGTTCGTATATAACTACAGTAGAGCCGTGAGAAGAACAGTGTACAAGATACTACGTACAATCTAGCAGCACGTTCGTATATAACTACAGTAGAGCCGTGAGAAGAACAGTGTACAAGATACTACGTACAATCTAGCAGCACGTTCGTATATAACTACAGTAGAGCCGTGAGAAGAACAGTGTACTAGATACTACGTACAATCTAGCAGCACGTTCGTATATAACTACAGTAGAGCCGTGAGAAGAACAGTGTACTAGATACTACGTACAATCTAGCAGCACGTTCGTATATAACTACAGTAGAGCCGTGAGAAGAACAGTGTACTAGATACTACGTACAATCTAGCAGCACGTTCGTATTTATCTACAGTGGAGCCGTGAGAAGAACAGTGTACTAGATACTACGTACAATCTAGCAGCACGTTCGTATATAACTACAGTGGAGCCGTGAGAAGAACAGTGTACTAGATACTACGTACAATCTAGCAGCACGTTCGTATATAACTACAGTGGAGCCGTGAGAAGAACAGTGTACTAGATACTACGTACAATCTAGCAGCACGTTCGTATATAACTACAGTAGCCTATTAACACTTTGGATCGTATAAATGACGTCAGAGAGCATGACGTACGTTTTTACATTGCTTCAGGAAAATAACCTAAAAATATCTATAAATAGAGACAAGTTCAATCAATTTAGACATTGTAATTATTAGTATAAAAATAGACAAGAATTTAGAACACTGGATAATCAGAATGTAGGTATTAAAGAGTTTAATAAATTGTATATTTTTTTTATAAAATTACGGCAATTTGACCATATCGAACATAGTTGGTAAGCGCGAATAGTTTTAATGCAGAAATGAAGACAACGGATGGAAGCCTTTTGACTACCAGCAACGTAAGTCCATCGTCGTCATCACCTTGTCTGTCTGTACAAATAAATGCTGTATTGTTTTTATTTCTCAACTAGCTGACCCGTGCCCACTTCGTTGGGCGGCGAAAAAAACGCGCCCTTTTTTTAAACATATTTCATTACTGATCCATTCCTATTAGTAATAGCGTGAAACTATATAGCCTATGACACTCCCCGAGGTACCTACTATTCAACACCGAAAGAATGATTAAAATCGGTTCAGTAGATCCAGAGATAACCCCCTACAACGTCACAAACACACAAACTTTACCTCTTTATAATATTAGTATAGATGTAATGTTACAAAATAACAACTTATTGACGTCAGTTTAAATCTACTTAATCTAAGTTTACTTACATATTAAAAGCTTTCCAAACTTTACCACCGCTACCAAGGCGCTAGTAGAGAAGAAGCGGAGTAACAAACGCTATAGCAGCATTTTGTAGTCAATAATTTTACTAAATTGTGACTGTAATAAAGTGCTGCAACCATTTTATACCATATGAAAACTAAGGATTGTACTAAACGATCAATACAAATTTTAAATATCTTAAACTATAAAGAATCGTCCTGTAGGTAGTACATAAAAGTGGGAGCACCAAATCAAATGTATAAAGTTTACTAGTAATAAAAACGTCGCTCAACTAAATGACTCCTTAGATAAATAAGTGGTGTACCAATGAAAATTACTTAATGTCAGGGTCGATCAGTCACTGTGCTTCTTCGCACTACGTTTGAAGGACCTGATATCGGCAATCCTGAACGCTATTCCTGTCACTTTGGTTTTCCGAGGATCTCAACATTTCTGACATCATTCAACTTAAATTAATGTTTTTCTATGAAATAAGTAATCATAATATCAGCCAATTGACGTCCACTTCTGGACATAGGCCTCCTCCAAATATTGCCGACTTGTGCGGTCCTGCGCCTCCCTCATCCATCGGCTTCCCGCCGTCCTTGCGAGGTCGTCTGTCCACCGTGTGAGAGGTCTCCCCACCCTGCTTTTTCCGGTACTCTTTCGCCTCTCCAGAACCACTTTAACCGGACAATAAGGAGCACTATGACGGTCACATTGGTTCTCCTGCGGATCTCCTTATTTCTGATTCGATCACGCAGGAAAACTCCCAGCATGGCTCTTGTAAATAAGTAAGTATATAACTTTTTAAGGAAAAAACAATATATGACTACCTTGCAGTTTGTAGAAAATATGCATCATGATGACACGCCAATGTGACTGTATCGAAAGCACAAAAACTATACGGTGGACTCATCGTGTCATTAATTAACAAATCTTTGGTTAAGTAACGTCGGTGAGGTCATTACATAGATTACCGCTTAGTAGTTCAACTAGTCAGGTAGATAGGGATAGTAGCATAGGGACTTATTATAAGACGTAAGATAGGTAGACCTTTCACGAGATGAAACAAAGATCTGGTAAAGGTGCCAGGCAACAGGATTAAGAAGGCAGAGGAGATTGGAGTCGTCCTATGTCCAGCAATGAATCTTTTGGCTGAAATGATTATCCTTGGTGAAATTGAATGGGTAGCAATTAGAATCGCTGGATAAAAGTGGCATAGGAGACAAGCCTGATCGGGCTCATTGAATAAAAAGCAATCAAGCACAGTGGATGACCGCAAACCTCGATGGTTGGCGGTCATCCACTGTGCGATTTTCGCGAAGCTTTCTACCGCGAACATCTGTTTTGTAGAACAAGCTCGATGTTTCCGGACCGTTATGACTTGGGGAGCTTCAAGAAACGAGCATACTCTCTTCTGAAAGGTCGGCAACGCATCTGTGATTCCTCTGGTGTTGTGGGTGTCCATGGGCGGCGGTGATCACTTACCATCAGGAATCATGCTGGCTCGATTGCCTCCCATCGTATAATATAAAAAAAATCACGTACCATATTAGGCAGTGTGGCCTAATAAAGTTGGTGGGGAGCCGATGAATGTTAAAGATACGTTGCAAATGTCTAGTAGTAATGTACCTACTTACTCTCCGTGTGAGGACGGAGTAAGAATACAATTTGTCACCACCCCATCTCATACCATGGATGTCGTAAAAACCGACTAAGGGACTACCTGTGAATATTATCTTTACGAAACAAAAAGAAGGAAAACTTGAAATTAAACCCTATACCAATCCGTCTGTTCAGCGTGGTATTAGTAGACCAAGTATCCCTTTGTCCCGGGAGAAGCCCCGTCCCTGCAGTGGGACATTAAAGGTGTACGGTTTGTACACTTGTGCTCGTTGAGCTTGAGGTTGTAGTTGTAGGGAGTGCTGAGATGAAAGATAACTTCGTTTTTATATCCACTTTATTTACGTAGTAAAAACAAGTAGGTATGACTAAGTGTTTTCTTTCTCTAATGTTGTTTACCGCGTTGCAGTATTTGCACACTAACTAAAATTATGTTGTAATTTAATTTATATTATATCGTAAAAAGGTTGGTCAGCTAAAATGTACAGTACGAGACTGTACATCTTGGCAACCCCAAAAGAGAAAGCAAACACCATTAAAACCTAATATAAATACAAAAGTACCAAAGTTAAGGAAAATAATGTAAAATTACAAAAGTTAAATAATAATTATTCAAAGGAAAAAGAAATATTTTGAGTTCCGTTTTTCATGTCACGGCGTGATGCTGGTTGATGCTCCATATCTCGTGTTGATGGGGCTGCGGTGACCTCCCGCTGGTACTCTGGTTTGCGTATGATCTGTAGTTCAATTTCCTCAGGTTTGTTATTTTTAATTCTCTCTTTCGTATTGCTGTTACGACAGGGACTGCAATATTTCCTCCCAACCACCACAAGAAGAATTAAAACTCCAGTTGCCAACAGGGAATAACTGAGAGCATATTGATGAATGTCGTGACTTGTCATGGGAGGCATTGCAACTTCATTATTCTTTTGAAAGGCAAGTTTTTCGTCAATCGTAGAAACGTCGGTATTCTTGTCTGTGAGCTTCAATGAAGGATGAGTGTAGTGATGTGTTAAGTTCACTATTTTGTTGATAGATGAGTCATATGTTGGTACGACTAGGTCCAATTCCATCTTCATGCTGCTCTGGTATTGTCGCTGTGTATGAATGGTCATATCAGTAGATTGAAGTATACACCCTTCTGATAGAGATACGATGCTCGATGAAGAAATGGTTTGTGACGTGACGTCATTCTCACATATGATTCGCATAGTACAAGTTTCGCAAACAATTGTTATGATGATGATGAAACAATATCCAGGCAAGAGACATTAATTTTTGTATTACAGCCTTTTCCTTTTTGTCAATTACCAAGTTCTATTTCACAACAATAGTTTTCAACTATAATCTGATGAGTCACAGTGTAGGTAATACAGTTGTACTTATTAAGGTCAAAGTAACTCTACTGTTAATACTCTGCGACTAATTATATTCTATGTACTAGCTTTTTGTACAGGGTTGTCTTGAGTTTTTACGAGGTTTTTTGAGGATATAAAATAGACACCTGTTGGTAAGTAACGTTTACCAGTCTAACTTAGGGATGCAAAGTTTCATAAGTATATTATATTCTATGGTTCACTACATAGTACCTATAAAACAAAGTCGGTTTTGTTGTCTTATCGTTTTTATGAAAAACTTTAAAACTACGCAACGTATTTTGAACCACCCCATCTCATCCCACGGGTGTCGTAAAAACCGACTAAGGAACTAACCGTAAATATTATGTTTACGAAGTAAAAAGAAGGAAAACTTGAAATTAATCCCTATACCTATCCGTCTGGCCAGCGTGGTATTAGTAGGCCAAGTATCCCTGCGTCAAGGGAGGAGGCCCGTCCCTGCAGTGGGACATTAATGGGCTGTTATGATGATATCTGTTTAGGAGATATGACCTTATTTATTTTAAAATGTTTCGTTTTTAACTTTTTCTCTTTTTGTTATAAAACCCATTGGAACAAGTAGAGTTAAAAACGTATTAAGGTACCTGCGGGTAACAAGAGCCGGTGGGTATCAAGAGCCGTTGCTTGAAAATGACACTTTTAATGATCACAGCACCCTACATTTACACATGCTTAAAAATGACCAATAGGAAAGCTAAGATCCGAGCTCGCGTCGTCGCACGATCATCAATCTTACCAGTAGCCACGAGTCAGTTGAGAGTGATAGACAACGCAGCTCCACTATAATTTTATCTTGCCAAAATAATTTTATTTTTACCTAAAATACAGCCGTTTGTTCAAATCTTGTTAATTAATTGTGAATGTTATACAAATAGTGTGGGCTAGTGGAGATAAGTTATAAATTTTTGTTAATAAATACAATACTTTTTACCGTTTTCAATTATGCTATTATCAGGGGCTAATACGGGCCACGCTGGAGGCGGGTACATAGGCCGGCCCTTATTATACATATAGAATGTAAATTAATTTTAACAAATTTCAATAGACTTCGTTATTTTAATACATACCATAGTTATTATTATTAAGCATGTATTTGTTATTATTTTTGTATCATAAATCATCCCTAATATCTTTAATTAACTTAAAAGTGTCCAAGTTGTTGATCTAGATAACAATAGATTTTATAATAAGGATAAGAAGGGCCACATACGTGGCCTGTCTTATACCGTACTACTTATTTATAAAAAAAAAATGTTTTAGTTTTGTAATTTCCATAGATAATATTTAAAAAATTACAAACTCATTGTTTACGTCTGTGATTATTTTGACGATATGTTATAGATAAAGGTTTTTATGACATGTTTTTGCTACGTTAGTTTATTAAGAGCCATTGCTAGTTTTTCCTTTGATTAAGTAATGTTAAAAGCGTGATTTAATGCCAAATGATAATTAAAGTCAAATGAAACCGAAAACAATATTTTTTTAATTGATTACTCTTTTAATATTTGAATTAAAATTTGGCCCTTATAAAACTACATACGTTTATTAAGGGCCAAAGAGAGGGTTTTTTAAAATCATGATTACTATGCCTAATTGAGATGAAAATACTTGTAATAGTACTTTCTGATGCAGATATTGAAATAAACATTACCATGATATTAAATATTTTATTATATTCCTCTATTTATAGAAATTATTTAGGTTTAGATTAAGGTGGCCCTTATTTACCGCAAGTACCTTATTTCATATTAAAATTGGTTTTTATGTTTACAAAAATAATGCTATAAAAGCTAAAAAAGCTAAAATTCCAAAAATATTCAATACACAAACACACACTCCACACATTTTCACAATATCAAATCTCCAGAACCCGGGGGTTCAATTTAAACCAGTCTTCATCCTATATACATAAAACCATCCAACCAAGACCTATACCCACCCTAAATTTAACTACAATCACGGCTCAACATAAAATGGTAGACATACTTCCCTGGACTTACCGTCCAGATAAGGAGGAGCTCTGCGTTTGTATATAATACAAGGGCGAAGAGGCCAAGCTAAACTGGTGGGGTTGTTGGTATATATGACCAGTGATATTTGATCTTCAGATATTGTACGTGGGTCGGGGGTAGTTAGAAGGGGCGCATGACAGGATCGATACGACCTCTGTGGCGTAGTGGTTATACAACATGACTGCTACGCAGAGGTCTCGGGTTCGATTCCCGCTCAATTCAAATCTTTGTGTGCATGAACATGATTGTTTGCATTGGTCTGGGTGTTTTCTATGTATAATATGTATGTATTTACAACAAAAAAAATGTATATTAATCAGATGTTAGTTAAAGGGCGTATGTGGGTCAACCAACAGGACGTCGCCCTGTCGGTCGCCCCAGATACCGCTGGAAAGACATGTTTAGGAACGATCTGAGGGAACTTCAAGTCAGCAACTGGCAAGAGGTGACCAAGGATCGAGCAGAGTGGCGTTCTCTCGTGTCGTAGGCCAGGACACATTTTGGGCCGCTGAGCCGGCGGAGTAGTAAGTAATCTGTTGTCTAGTACCGATAGTACAAGCTCTGCTTAGTTTGGGACTAGATGGCGTTGTGTGAATGTGTGAGGAATATTTGATAGAACATTATAGGAGTTACCCTTAGGGGTGCGATTGTCAAAAAATTTTGGTTTATTTCGGTGCAATAATTTTCATTGCAATTACAATTTCAAACGGCTCGGCTAGGTGGACCGATGACCTCATAAAGGTCTCTAAGTCGGACTGGATGCGGAAGGCGCAGGACCGTGTTCTGTGGCGCGTGTTGGGAGAGGACTATGTCTAGTAGTGGACTGCGATAGGCTAGTTGATTAATTGATTAATAATTTCACTTCACCTAATCATAACAGCCCATTAATGTCCCACTGCAGGGACGGGCCTCCTCCCGTGACCTAGGAATACTTGACCTACTAATACCACGCTGGCCAGATGGATTAGTATAGGGTTTAATTTCAAGTTTTCCTTCTTTTTATTTCGTAAAGATAATATTGACGGATAGTCCCTTAGTAGGTTTACTTAGTAGGTTTTGCTTGACGATCTTTGTGGCGTAGTGGTTATACAACATGACTGCTTAGCAGAGGTCTCGGGTTCGGGTCCCTGCCGTTTTGCCAAAAAGATTTTGACAAAATTTCATTACCCAAAGAAATTTTACCAAACTTTTTTTACACCAATGTATCATTATGAATTATTTTAATACGCATATTTTCATTTGGACAAATTTTTACTTGGCAGAGTATTGCTAAGGAAAATGATATTTAGTCATTTGGTCTTTTAACAAGTGTTTTATTTTAGCAAACAATCTTTAGACAAATAACGTTTCTTCAAATGATTTGTTTAGACATCCTTATTTTTAACCAAAACTAACTAAATATTTAAACAAAAGAAACAGTAATACGTTAATAATAATAGATAACTATAGGTAAGGTAGTCCCTTTCTTCTCCGAATATCGATCGTCCGAAAATCCTAATCCCTACCAAGTTTACTATAATCATCACTTATTATAACCTACGCGTATACGAAATCGTATTACCTAATCGTGTTTACTTATAATACTTGTGTGTCATAAAAAGAGATACTATAATTATAAGATATTCAATTTATCTTGCTATAAAGTCACATGTCCTAAGATAAAATTTAGACAACAGCCAGAAACAGTTGGTTAGGTTAGGTTAGTATGGTGACCACAACGCGCACGAGCCGAGCGAGCGAAGCGAGCGTGCCGCGGCAGCGGCCGGCGAGTGCCAGAAACATTTTTTTTGTGTAAAACTAGAATATAGTACTTATGTTTGTTTTTTTAATATTATGGATTGTGATGTTTATAGCAAAAAAAAATAGGTCATCTTATATTTATGGATTTAGGTTTTCGGACAAGTGATATTATGAGACATGAATTTAGGGCTGGTTATCATTCGGACACATGATAATTTGGACACAAAAAGATAATGTAAAAAAAAATATGACACAAAATAGAGAAGTAATAATAATAATAACTATAGATAATAATTATAGGTAAGTACATTATCTAAACTTATAATTTTAAGTTATAGGCAATGGACATGAACAAATAACGAGTTAAATTATTTCTTTTATTTTATTTTGTGTAAAATATGTACTACTAACTGAAACCTTTGACTAAATAAAAATTGGTCAAAAGTACTACTTGGTAAACGAGCTATTGTTCAAACATTCACTTGGAAAACATTAGGTTTGCGTAACCATTACTTGCGAAGAGTTTATTTGCTAAGTAATTATTTGGCAAATGAAATTATGCGAAACATTTTTTGGGAAGTAATAATTTGTCAATATCTTTTTGATGAAACAACATAGACCCCTCGGGTTCGATTCCCGCTCAATGCAAATATTTGTGTGCATGAACATGATTATTTGGGGGTCCTGCCGTTTGGCAAAAAACGTTTCGTCAAATTTCACTTCCCAAAAAATGTATCGCAAGTTTCATTTCCCAAAAAAATGTTTAGCAAATTTACGTTTCGCATTTTATTTACTTGGTCAAATATTCATTTGGCAAATTTTTACTTGCTCAAATTTTATTTAGTCAAATATACATTTAGCAAATGCTTTATTTTGTCAAAAATATATTCCTTAAGGAAGTTTGTAAACATACTTCCTTAAGGAATATATTTTTGATTTAAATTTAATATTTCGATTTAAGTTTAAATTATGTAATAATAAGTTATATATGTGAAAAATTTAGGTTAGATTAGAACTGCTAGAATAGTAGGTTAGGTTAGGTTTGAACTGTGACAGAGCGCAAGCCGAGCGAGCGAAGCGAGCGTGCCGCGGAAGCGCCAGAAAATTATTTTTATTGTAAGTGCAAATTAGACCAAGTTTTTAATGGAGTGAATTTAGACTCAGTAAATCATAATGATATATAATATTTTGGAATAAATATATTTGCCAAATCATATTTGGTAAAATGAAACATTGCTATGAAATTATTTGCTAAACAAGAATTTGCTAAAAATAGTTTTGGTATCTGTAAAATTGCGAAAAGATGGTTTTGCCAAATGTTTTTTTGCCAAATGAAAATTTGGGAAACAAACTCTGGTAAGTGTCACTTTGGGAAACGTTTTTTGCCAAACGTCAGTAATCCGATTATTTGCATTGGTCTGAGTGTTTTCTATGTATAAAATGTACCTATGTATTAACAAAAAAGAAGTATTTAAGTATGTTAATCCGTTGTCTAGTACAGTCACGAGCAATAATATGTACACATTTTCGCATTTTGTAAACCAGTTATCTAAAGTTCTGCCAATCCAAAATTGAAAATTCGAAGATTAATTCAAAACTGTACGGAACCTCTTCTAAATTACGAATTCATTTTGATATTGTAATGTCTAGATAAACGTGCAGATAGTTAAGAAAATTTGAAAATGTGTACATATTATTGCTCGTGACTGTACCCATAGTACAAGCTCTGCTTAGTTCGGGACTAGATGGCGTTGTGTGAATATGTGAGGAATATTTTTATAAATTTTTATAAAAGTAGCTAACTAAAGAATAGGTGATACTATCCTGTACCATGAAAAACAGTGTGACCAATATAAAATATAATACAGCAAGTAACATCTCAGTAAATGTTAAATACACAACGACTTAGCAACAGCAATTTCACAACACCCTATTTTACGTCTTAAAGCATGCGTTCGATACACTATACACACCGAAACAACCTCTAAATCCATACAAAGAAAGTCTTAAATCGTATATTGTGTACAGCGTTTTACTTTACAGATTTAAACTGGTTGAAAAATAATTGATAAGAGGCAAGTTGATTTTTGTTGTTTATTTTTATGTATGGAGCTCGCAAGGAGCGGTTCTCGGCCCTTTGTAAGTTTGTCCTTGGGTTGGTCGGGGTCGCTCGGCGTATGACCGACTTACTCTGTCAGGACTTTTTTGTAGTTCCAAATGTAGTTATTGCAGATTAAAGCGTTTAAAATATTATACTTAGACATATATATACGTCGGTAAATTCACGCCTTTTTCGGGTAGGCAAGGACTTCTGATTGTTTTTAAAATTAATTTTACACTCATTTGTTATGGTTCCAGGTCATTAATGTCCCACTGCGGGGACGGGCTTCCTCCTATGAGGTAGAAGTACTTAGGCTACTAATACTTTCATTTACTACATGCCCCGTTTACCGGGTATTTTTACACAAATAAAATAAATGGACATTGAACATCCAGTCATAAGAGCATTATTTACGGATTGCACAAATAAATAAATAAATATTCCCCACACATTCACACAACGCCAGCTAGTAGTCCCAAACTAAGCAAAGCTTGTACTATAGGTACTAGACAACGGATAAACATACTTAAAAACTGTTTTTTTTTAAATACATACATATTTTACTTAGAAAACACCCAGACCAATGCAAACAATCATGTTCATGCACACAAATATTTGCATTGAGCGGGAATCGAACCCGAGACCTCGAATTTCAGACGACCCGAGGTCGTCTGAAATTATTGTCTAGTTAGTGTGAGATTCGAACCCCCGGCCTCATGCAAGGGAGCCCATTATAAGACCGCTTCGCGACTGATACATGACTGCTATGCAAGGGTATCAAGTTCTAATCCCACTTACTTAATACAATATTTGTGTGCATAAACATGGAAGTTTGCACTGGTCTGCGTGTATTCTATGTATAAAGAGAGACACTCAACAACCTACCCGCACGACGACTGATATCCCGATTCCCGATCCCCTGTCTGGTCAGACAAACACCTCCAAACAGACACCGATCTCCTGGAGGAATGGAGAACTACCTGGGAATCTTTCGAACACCACCCCTGGAAGGACCTCGTACCCGATCCTTCTGTTAAGCCCCTTAACTTAATAAAAAAAAAATATTTAAAATCTTTTTTGAATTTTTAATATCGGTTCATTAGCCAGAGATTATCTCCTACAACGTCACAAACACACAAACTTTACCTCTCTACAATATTAAATATAGATATAGATTAGACATTAGACATCCTTTCCTTTAATCGTTATTTGATGAGAAAAAATTCACACTTTTAACCATTATTCCAAGGTAGGCAGCGTCTTGGTTATGCTCTGGCATTGCTGGTGTCATCTCCGTGTGGTGACGTAATACGAATTCAATATGTCACCACCCCATCTCATCCCATGCGTGTCGTAGAAACCTACTAAGGGACTTATCAAAATCTTAGCAAAATATAGGGGATCTTAACAAAATAAAAAAAAGGTAATCTTGAAATTAAACCCTATATCAGTCTGTCTGGCCAGCGTGGTATTAGTAGGCCAAGTATGACTCCGTCATGGGAGGAGGTGAGGCCCGTCCCTGCAGTGGGACATTGATGGGCTGTTATGATGATTGGTAGTGTTGAGTCAGCGGTGGTTGCCACTTACAATCAGGGAAATAAGAAATAAAAACGTTCCGTTGCCTTCATTTTCAATCAGTTTCAACATAAATTTCAAGATATGGCCGTGTCTTGATAAAAAGCGCACAGCAGTGGGCCACAAGGCTGTCTGGCCCAAAAACGACTTAGCAAGATACCTTTATGTATCTCACGGAAGTGGCTTGCTCGGGCGTTGAACTTGCAGCGAGCTCGGCCGAGACTGATGGGGTTTGTGCGCACTTATAGCGGTGCTTATTGATAGCGGGCAGACAGCGGCTTACTAAGTTAAAAGCGTTGGATAATAATCGGCTGTGAAATCCACGGGAGGCTCGTCCCTGCAGTGGGACATTAATAGGCTGTTATGATAACGATGATACCAATAGCCTTTTTTTATCGTGGTAAACGTTTTAGAAGCCGTCCACCTCTTCGTCTTTAGCGACGTACCAAGATACACATAAATATGGTGTACCGGCTAAAACCCACGGTGTTTATCTCTCACCCATAAAAGGCTACAACGGCTAGAAGACTTTTTTTATATACAACACCCGGACTAAGGATCTTATCCTGTATCGCGGAGACTTTACAAACAAACTTACTTTAAAGCAGTCAGGCTTGCATTACTGGAGCCGTCCCAGCGCTACCCAACTACGGACAGCGAAACTGGTTTTTTTTGTTTATTGGTCTGCAAAACTGAGTACAATATTGAAGTTGGTATACATAGAGAGAGCCTTACTATCCAGCGGTTAATTGCACCCTAGAATTGCAAACACAAAATGTGTTAGAAATGAAAGTGTAGAATGTTGAAACTGTTGGAGCAATGGCATTCCCTTCCTCTATACAGAGGCGTTCGTGGAACATTAAAAGCCCTGGTGATACCAGATCCACGTGGAAATAGAAGGCCAACTACGACCCAGAAAAACCGATAAATTCTTCATTTAGTTTTACAACATAGTTACGTATTTTGATACTTAAAAGATTCCACACGTGAGAAATTTATTAGTGACCTATATATTATACATTCTTGGCTTCAGCCCAAAACTACGTTAAATAAAACTACATTTAATGAAGTAAGTAGGTAGTGTTTCTTCGTGTGGTGACGGAGTAAGAATACAATATGTCACCACCCCATCTTATCCAATGGGTGTCGTATAGAAACCGACTAAGGGACACTATCCGTGAATATTATATTTACGAAATAAAAAGAAGGAAAACTTGAAACTAAACTCTATACCAATCTGTCTGGCCAGCGTGGTATTAGTAGGCCTAGTATCCCTCCGTCACGGGAGGAGAATTTATTGACATCAGGTTGAATACGAAACCAACACGGTTTCGTATTCAACCTGATGTCAATAAATTAAATAATAAATAAATAAATAAAACTATTTGTCTATGTTCAACATTGGTTGCCCATTGGCTAAAATGATGATGTTAAATTATGTTGATAAATAAATGAATTTGAATCTTACCTGATTCACGATAGATTGAGGGTAGCTGACTCCTAACATACCTGAAAAAATAAATAAAGTTAATGAAATAAATACATATTTATTCATCACACAAATACCAATGACGAAAAAAAACTAAAACCTCAAAAGACAAAAACAAAAAAAACTCTTCATACTATCTTTAACTACACTAGTTCCAATAGATTTTGTGACGAAAAGAAAACGAATACAAATTGTAATTTGTCACTTCTCTTAAACGGATGGGTTTCGACGATTCTTTATGTAGCTGCTTAGTAAAGATTTGCCCAATCTTTTATTTAAATTGCCGCTCCAGTCTAATGTACTATGCGTTTCAAATAAGAATAGGACTGTCAGAGCGCCATCTTGTTTCGCATTTCTAACGAACTTCATGAATGTCATGTACGGTAGGAAAAAAATAAACACAAAATTTTATTAATTTTTACTTCAATATGTTATATAAATTTTTAAATAAAATAAATTTTAATTGGAATTCAATTCTTCCACACCACTTATGGCATCATAGCTACGTTCTTTATCCGAATCAGATTCTATGTGAAACAAACTGCAATATTTTTAATAAAATTGGTTTTTTTCGTAAGGTTTTTTATGTTATTGTTTCAATGTAACAAACAAATAAAACGGTAAAAAACGAAGAAACATTTTTTTCGTTGAATTAAACAATCTGTTTCTATCGAAATTTTCAACGCTAAATATTTTTATTTAAATTATTTTACGAATTTTTTTGTTGGTCGTACTAAAATGACAGTTGCCACATGAAGTTGGCAGTAAGTGCGATCCTATTCTTATTTGAAACGCATAGTACACCCTGTTTATATCACTACTAGCTAGCCCGTGCCCACTTCTTTGGTCGGCAAAAAAAACGCGTCCCTTGCTAAATATATTTTATTACTATATATAGTCATAGCGTGATACTATATAGCCTATGACACTACCTGATAAATAGACTATTCAACACAGTCATAATTTTTAAAATCGGTTCAGTAGGTCCAGAGATTACCCCCTACAACGTCACAAACACACAAACTTTACCTCTTTATAATATTAGTATAGATATAGTAAAAACAAAGTCAAGTCTGTCCGCTCCTATGTAGTTGTGCTTAAATCTTTAAAACTACGCAATGGACTAAGAAGCAGTTTTTTTAACAGAAAGAGTGATTTAAGAGGAAGGTTTATATATAATACATGCATAATATTGTAGAGTAGAGCGTTGCATCCGTGCGAAGCTCGCTATCATCACCATCATATATCAGCCAATCGATGTCCACTGGACATAGGCCTCCTCCAAGTATAGCCATCTTGTGCGGTCCTGTGCCTCCCTCATCCATCGGTTTCCCGCCGTTGTAACCTAAGCTCGCTGGTATAAAACAAAAACCTTTTTATATCTCAAACTCGCTTACAAAGGCACCACACCTCAATCCGTCGCTGACTACCGTCTACTATATCTGTCCTTATCGCACTCGTTTACACTATGTCTTCTGTCTCCCTCGCACACGGGAGAGACTTTGCCTTATAAATTCGGACATCAATATCACCCCCCACCGTTTTGTAGGGGGTTGAATAACCCCCACTTATCTACGTACCAGTGTATACCCGGAAGATACTACTTTCAAGTTATACATTATTATGACTGCCTCAATGGCAACGTGGTCGTGTTTAAGACTGACGTACAAGAGGTCGTAGGTTTGAATCCCACGCAATGTAATTATTTTCCGTGTGGTGACGGAGTAAAAATACAATATGCCATCACCCTATCTCATCCCATGGGTGTCGTACAAACCGACTAAGGGACTATCCGTCAATATTATCTTTACGAAATAAAAAGAAGGAAAACTTGAAATTAAACACTGAGTATACCAATCCGTCTGGCCAGCGTGGTATTAGTAGGCCAAGTATCCCTCCGTCATGGGAGGAGGCCTGTCCATAATCCTTTGTGTGATCCACAAATTAATGTCCTAAGTCTTTCTTTTTTTTTCTTTTATCTATCTTTGTCCGTTATTCAAGATTCAAGATTCAAGAGTCTTTATTTGCAAGAAACATGGTCAGGATATTTACAATTTAATAAATATGGGTGAAATGTTTCAATGGGGCAGTCAAGGGAGGTATCTTAATCGTTGCAGCTACAAGAAATTGGTCTTAAGAGACTAATTTACATAATGTTTCAAAAAAAATACATTCCCATTCACAGATTTAAAAAAAAAATTACGGTTAGCAATAAAATTGCCATTTTTTACCAAAAAGCTTTTTGATGCTAATCGATCCTATTTCGGATACTTTCCACCCAACAAACTAGGTATGTAACTTCTATCTTTCTTGTGGCAAACACTCTCATGTCTATATTATTTACTTCAATCAATCAATCAATCAATCAACTAGCGTATTGCAGTCCACTGTTGAACATAAGCCTCCTCCAAATATTGCCACCTTGTGCGGTCCTGCGCCTCCCTCATCCATCGCCTTCCCGCCGTCCTTACGAGGTCGTCGGTCCACCGTGTGAGGGGTCTCCCCAGGTATTTTATTATTTACTTAAAATTAATAAAATACCTTTAAAGAACTAATATGTATGTTTTATTCTGTGATCACAACATTATGTTATCTATACTTAATATTATAAAGAGGTAAAGTTTGTGTGTTTGTTTGTTTGTGACGTTGTAGGGGGTAATCTCTGGATCTACTGAACCGATTTTAAAAATTCTTTCTGTGTTGAATAGTCCATTTATCGGGGAGTGTCATAGGCTATATAGTATCACGCTATTACTAATAGGAGTGGAGCAGTAATGAAATATGTTTAAAAAACGGACGCGTTATTTTCGCCGCCCAACGAAGTGGGCACGGGTCGTATAAGATAAAATAATTATGTTATCCTTGATACGCACTTCGCTGAAGTCCTTCATAAGTGACCGATAGCCAGTCTGATAAACTCAATGATAATAATTTAATTACGTACATAAAATACAATAAATAATACCTTAAACAATAAAAGTATATATATGTTACCGGCAATTTGATAAATCCGGGCACTATGAATAATGGCCGGTCTTTATTCATAATGCCCGACTTAATTGGGCAATGTGATAAAAACTGCATAATTAATCACTTTTCCCGGCCATTATTAATAATGCCCACCCTATCTTGGGCAAAGTAATAAAATAGGTGAACTTTAGTGTTTTTATTTATTAAATGAAATTAAACTTACAAAATTTTCATGAAAAGTTAACAAAAAATAAACTATTAGACATAGTAATTACAAAATTAAACATTTTATTATTTTAATTATTTATTAAAAAAATGTTTCTGGCACTCGCTGGCCGCTACCGCGGCCCGCTCGCTTCGCTCGCTCGGCTCGTGCGCGTTGTGGTCGCCATACTAACCTAACCTAACCAACTGTTTCTGACTTTTGACTTTTTTTAAGCTATCTCAAACACTAACTTATTACATGGACCACGGGCCGTCGGCCATTATTAATAATGGCCGGTCAAAGGGAATAATTTATCACTTTGGCCGTCGTTATTGGGCATTATTAATAAACACCGGTCCTTATTAATAATGCCCACTTAATCACGTTGCCCGTAACATATATATTCCGTGTGGTGACCTAGTAGCCCTCTCCTAACACACACCACAGAACACGGTCCTCCGCCTTCCGTATCCAGCACGACCTAGAGAACTTTTTGAGTCCATCTAGCTTCTGTCTCCGTGTGGTGACGAAGTAAGAATACAATATGTCACTACCCCATCTCATCCCTTGGGTGTCGTAAGAACCGACTACGGGACTATCCGTGAAATGTTATCTTTACGTAATAAAAAGAAGAAAAACTTGCAATTAAACCCTATACCAATCAGTCTGGCCAGTGTGGTATTAGTAGGCCATGTATCCCTCCGTCACGGGAAGAGGCCCGTCCCTGCAGTAGGACATTAATGGGCTGTTATGATGATTATTTTCTTAACCAATATTGGTCAACAACGTATTAACTTAAAACCAACATTACTTAACAAATATTTCAAAATCAACCAACTTTTACTTAATATTAAACACACAACTCTCTCTTTTAGTTCCACAGTCGGATAAAGCGAATCAAAATTGACGACTTTTCATAATCTCGTATAAATTATGACCCCCCCACTCTGGGGTCCTTCAGTTACATAATAAAAATGACAGGCCCTAGTTAAACTGGTCCCTTTTATTACAACTTGAATAATTATGGAACAGGGTTGTCACTTTTAAGTTTCAAATTATATTATCTTTTTTATTCGCACGCATTTGATGATTAAAAGCGCTCAATGCCAGTTGCGAAACGATAGTTGCCATGAGTTTCTTTGCCAGGTTTCTTCTCATTGGCTCTATGCAAACGAAAACTGGAATTTTTGCATCAACACAGACAGACAAGTAGATTTGAGTAGTAGATTGGTTTTATTTTTCTCCTCTAAGGTAAAGGCACCTAATTACGAGGGATTCTGAAAATGGCAGCAGTCCCTAAGTCGGTTTTTACGACACCCATGAGGTGAGATAGGGAGGTGACATATTGTATTCTTACTCCGACACCACACGGAGATATAATTGCAGTAACAAAAACATATTGGTGGAAAAGCTCTAATTTAATCTCCATGAAAGTAATATGTTTTTTTAGCGTTTTTTTTAAGAAAATATCAAAATTTGTAATAGCCAATTAGAGTAAAATGGGTACAAAATTAAAATATTACAAAATTATAAATAAATAAATATTCCTCACTCTTTCACACAACGCCACAAATGGTGTTTAACTGCTTTTAATTTATTTTTAATACGTAGGTACTTATGTGTTAACTAAAATAGTACCTACATTTAGGGTAGAAGGTACCATGTTTTACAAGCAATGTGACCTTTTTGAATCACTTTAAAATTTGAGAAAATTTAATGCATTTCACAAAAACTAACTAATTATTATTTTCAAATAACCTTAATTATTGCCCTATTCTGTTTGACATACCATTTTCTGCGCTTCACTGTCTATTTATCATATTATAATAAATTTTTATTTAAGTGTGACAGCCCTAGACAATATTGATACAGTAATATTTGGTTTCTAAGTCGTCATTGGTCGGCCCTATCTTATTTACTATCCTAGAAACATTGTTTGTTTGGCCCTATGAGACCAACAACCAATCAGGGACGCTTTTTGTAACATAATTATATACAATTTTTTTTTACGGTGACTTTTGAGCCGTGAATTTTTGTGTAAAGTTTTTGTGTTTAATGTTATGATAGATAAATGTTATGGCATCTCGGGATTGGTGCCTGTTTAAAGTAAAATTTTGTTTGAGAAACATGATAATATTGAATTCGTTTGAAAATTTTCTATATTTATTAGAGGTATCATAACTAGCAAAAAAAACTTTTCTATAGTTTTTTTTATTGAAATAAGACATATTTCTGAATTAGAGATCATGCTCTATGTCTTTTTTACAAGTTATCAATTTTACTGCCACAAAGAACATCCAGATAATTGATTTGCGCGGGATTCGAACTCGTGACCTCGTGCATAACAGCCGCATAAATAACTACTGAGCCACTGAAGCAGTAATTTTATTTAAGAATGTTGCATTTTATAACAAATTTTATTAAAATACTAAAATATATTTATAAACACATTATTAAGTATATGTGACAAATATTTGGCACTCGCGACCAGGTCATTGAACCCCACTTTATAGCCAAGAAGGTATAGAAGCTTGCGTGGAATTCGAACCTAAAACCTTGCTCATGACTGCATCAGGGATATAAATAAATATTCCTCACACATTCACACAACCCCATCTAGTCCCAAACTAAGCAGAGCTTGTACTATGGGTACTAGACAACTAATAAACATACATAAATACTTTTTTTTTCGTTAATACATACATACCATACATAGAAAACACTCAGACCAATACAAACAATCATGTTCATGCACACAAAGATTTGCATTGAGCGGGAATCGAACCCGAGACCTCTGCATAGCAGTCATGTTATATGACTTGTGCTTTCTAAAGCCCGATTAATTACACTATTATATATATATATATATATATTGCCGCTTTGTGCAGTCCTGTGTCTTCCTTATACATCGGTTTCCCGCCGTCCTAACCAGGTCGTCGGTCCACCACCAACACACACACACACACGTACAAACACTTAAGCCCGATTTACACATCGACAAGTACAGTAGCGAGTTAAGTAGTAAGTTGTTGATTAAGTTGATTTAAATAGATCTCCCTCCATCCTATTTTTTGGCGAGTTAAGTACGAAGTAGCCCCCTCTCTCGCGTCTCGCCAACTTAGCTCGCCAAAAAATAGGATGGAGATCTATTTAAATCAACTTGATCAACAACTTACTACTTCGTTACTGTACTTGTCGATGTGTAAATCGGGCTTAAGTGTTTGTACGTGTGTGTGTGTGTTGGTGGTGGACCGACGACCTGGTTAGGACGGCGGGAAACCGATGTATAAGGAAGACACAGGACTGCACAAAGCGGCAATATATGTAGGAGGCCTGTATCCAGCAGTGTCAATAGGCTGATATGATGATGTGTATCTAGCTCGTCCCCCAATTAGGTATTAATTTCTTTATTCCGTCACATTGATAAGTAAGAAACAAAAGATATACAAGCATATAGGACAGCATAAGCATGTCACTGCTGTTATCACTCATTGATAACAGCTATCCTTATCAATTGGGGCGCCGGGGCGTCTGACTCTTACACGAACGTACCTACATACTGTCTATTATATATATATTATACATACTGTGTACGACACAAAGAATAAAATACCCTTGATAAGGACAGAAGACAATCTTAGAAACAGTCACTCAAAACGTTTTGTAATCTAAAAAGATTCAATTTTCGAGTTACATCCATAGATGGCGGTTTTCGCAGTTTTGACAATTATATACGTTAACATGTTGTTCATAAGGGTGATATTCGCGTTATGTATTACCTCAGCGACAAGTTATGCGTACCATCGCATATTAGTGACACGCGTACAGTCACGAGCAATAATATGTACACATTTTCAAATTTTCTAAACTATCTGCACGTTTATCTAGACATTACAATATCAAAATGAATTCGTAATTTAGAAGAGGTTCCGTACAGTTTTGAATTAATCTTCGAATTTTCAATTTTGGATTGGCAGAACTTTAGATAACTGGTTTACAAAATGCGAAAATGTGTACATATTATTGCTCGTGACTGTACCAGGCCTACTTAGCACTTCCACTTGATTTTTGTTCCGTGGTTGAAGGTAACGATAAATGATTAAAATGAAGAAAGCCAGTCATGCTACCGTTAAAGTGTGACGATCACAAAACGAAAAATTGGATACCCCCTTACAAGTGCCAATAAAGAGGTTTTTGTTTAAATAACATTTGAACAACTTTACAATAAAAAACATAGATGGCAGCACTCCAAAATATTTATGTAGGTATATTACAATATGTATGCACTCTCTACTTGTAGGATTTAATAGCTATTTAATATCACGAATTAAAGCTAATACTATATACTATTTCAATCATATCCTACTAATATTATAAACGAGATTGTTTTATTAAGTTTGTTACTCTTTATCGTGAAAACTACAACATGGATTTTAATGAAACTTTACAATAATATAGCTTATACTTACATCAGAATAACATATAGGCTAGGTGCAATTTATAAAGATTTTGTATTTATTCTCCGTGTGGTGACGGAGTAAGAATACAATATGTCACCACCCCATCTCATCCCATGGGTGTCGTTAAAACCGACTAAGGGACTATCCGTGAATGTTATCTTTACGAAATAAAGAAGGAAAACTTAAATGAAACCCTATACCAATCCGTCTGGCCAGCGTGGTATTAGTTGGCCAAGTATCCCTTTCGTCACGACAGGAGGCCTGTCCTTGCAGTGGGACATTAATGGGCCTTTATGATGAAATTCCAAATCTACAAAACTCCCCGGGACACAGGACTCAATCCCTAGTACGGGAAAAATCTTTAAAAAAAAATAAGATGTGGTGTAGTAGTAATAACATAATTATGTAATGATGTCATCCTATCTAATTATATTGATTTTATGTAACAATTAAGAGAGTATTAAATGAGTATTCTGTAGTACACACAGCAACTAATCAAGCTAGACACTCATGTAACTTAACACCTTGAATTAACACACAATTTCAAATGAAAATGTTTAACTTGATGTGTTGCTGTGTGTACAAGACGTATTCATTCATATTTCTCTCCCAACACGAACCTTTATAAAGATATTTATACCTACCAATACTTACGTGAATTTACAGTATTTCTTATATAAAAAAAACCGTAACTTATCGGCAACCTCAACGATAAAACTTAAGTAATAGTAATGAACCTTACACATTGCGGTTGCAGACCGTTTTTTTAACGTCTGCGCTTAACAATAACCCGTCTGGCGTTATACGACAGACTTTAATGTTTGCTCAGTGTACACATGGCCTTATGTTGTAGCTAAATATGGGAATAAGGATGTTTTTAATATGTCTGGGGGCTTTGTCTTTATGGCAAACTCTGAAGAAAAGTGGTTAATAGTAGTAATGCGGTCAAGGGTTAAATTTTCGCTCATTGCAAATGATAAAAGTTTGAATTAGTCTGGATGTTTTCCATGTTTATAACATAACATATTAAAAAATTGTCAATTACCTACTAAATTTCAATCTTGCATTAAACATAAGTTAATATCGAAATCATATTATAGTGTAAAGAATTACTTAAACGATAAAAACGTCTGGATCTGAATTGTCATGTTTTCTTATTAAAATAATATTTGTGAAGTGATCACCAAAGCGATAGGAACCCAGCAGAGTTTCTTGTGGGTGTCTTCATTGACATGGTAGTGTTCCGAACCCTCAGAAAACTTAGCCGTTAAGTTAGACGTGCAAATGTGATCACTATAAAAACGGAGACTTCATAAGTGTCACCAACGTGTCTTATATATATGAATAAAAGATTTTTTCATTTTCAATTTCATAATGTACTTATGTTTTTACAAAAAAGGTAAAGATAAAGTATGTTTATTCAAAGTCTAGTAATCATTGTATAAGTTCAGCTTAGTTTAGAACAAAATAGCGTTGTGTGAATGTGTGTAGAATATAAATAGGGAGTACGAGTTTGATCCATATATCATAACAATTAGCAGAAACAAAAATCACGCAATCATCGAAAAGTTTATGACAGAAGTTATGACTGTTTCTCAATGTCTTAGTATTTTCTTCATAGAGTTAAAGATTACAAGTTACTATTGTCGTATTTTATATTTTACTATATACATTTTTTATTAGAGGCAAACGAGAAAGTGATAACCGGCTATTTTCATTTTTTTATTTTGTTTTTTTTTATGTCTTATCATCAAATCAAATCGGATAATTTATTTCAAACAAAGTCCTTATATGCCTAAAAACCTTGTAAACGGCTCTTTTATTTAACAAGCTTTAAATAAAATATTATCTTAAAAACTATTAATACCAAATTATATAATATTTATACTAAAATTACTAAACTAGTCATATGCCATAATGTCTAAATTAACATCGCACTACAACAACACGTGTACGTAATACGTTACACTGTACATACAAATGTTATATTTTTTTTATTTTCGACATTTTTGTAAAATCGATAAATAAACTGTTTCGTCTGGTCGGCCCTGTTACGACAAAATGCTGTAAACTTAGAAGTGCCAAGTTTCAGAAAACGCGGTTTTAAGTTTTAATATTCAACTCGTTACCAAATTACATCAAATATAGATAGGCGTTTGATTTTTTTTTAAAATTATTGTTAATAGTGTTTGCTAACTTTCATTAGAACATAACATTATCAAATTTTGATTAGAAACCTCACAATTTAAGAAAAATTGATTTGTTACGATAACATGTATTGGCCAGTAAGCGACAGTATTGTCATATAACGATGCAACCTGAGCTTACCGCGTTTTGTTGTGATAAGTATAGGAAGAATATAATAAGTTAGGATAAAATTTAAATAAAAACACTGAGCTTACTGGTGTTTCAAATTAAAATATTTCTGAAGTCTCATCTAAATCTTTAGTTATGTTAACATTGACTGTTAAATTATAATAAAAGTGGTGCCTGGACGTGGCCATAAATTTTAATAAATCTTTTAAATCATCTTTATTTTTTTGAGAAATACCTTTTGTTGTGTTCTTCTTAATAGGCCAACAAACCCCTCAAAATGATAACACACAAAAAGTAGGGGGAGCGAAGAATCTCCGGGGGAGGTCAGGCTACCAAAACAACCGACCTTTGGCCCTGGCAATATACAACACACCACACTGCGTACCGATGAGAAGGTCGTAGAACTGGAGGAAGAATTGAGCAGGTTACGGTGGGATATCGTCGGCTTATCGGAAGTTCGGAGACAAGGGGAGGATTCGATAATCCTGAAGTCCGGTAACCTGCTATTTCCGGGGGGCGACCAACAGTTCCAGGGTGGTGTTGGGCTTTTCGTCCATAAATCGTAATCGTAAATAACGTGGTGAAGATCGAAAGTGTGTCTTCAAGGGTAGCGTACCTTTTTGGCAGAATTACCAAACGATATTCGTTGAAGGTAATGCTGGTATGTTGAAGGTATGAAAGCTGAAGTAGTATCGTAAACCAGTTTACGATCCCACATCAGCTCATGCCGACAATGAGGTGGAAGAAATGTATAAGGATATTTCCTAAGCCATACATACATACCTTTAAGACCCATTACACCATTGTCATGGGGGACTTTAACGCGAAGCTGGGCTTTAGAAGTGGAAATGAGTTGAGAGTAGGTTTTTTGGGTATGGGCAAAGAAATCCACAGGGCCAAATGCTTGCGAACTTCATGGAGAGGGAGGGACTTATTATGATGAACCTCTTCTTCAAGAAGCGTAACTACCGTAAGTGGACCCAGCTGGTGTCACAAAAACTGAGATAGACTTCATCATGTCGACAAAACAGTGATCAATTCGGTGAAAACTGGTAGTGATCACTGGATGGTGAGAGGCACAACCACTTCAATAGGCTCAGCGAGAGCGTGGGTTTGGATGAATATCACGAACGGTTTGTGGAAGCTCTCCGTACATTCGTTTCGGTGCATGAAAAACCCAGCACCGGAGAAGATCAAAAAAGATCTTCGACCACACTCTGTCGCTCCTGGAACAAAGGCCTAAGATGGCACTGCTGTCTCCAGACGACGCTGAACAGTATAGGCGGCTCTATCGGCAGATCTCAAAGTCACTAACTAGCGACTTTCGGAATTTTAATATAGTTTGTATTAAAGAAACCATTGAGCGAAACAAGGACTCAAAAGTGTTTGCAAGAGCCAACTATCTAGGCTCAAGGTGGCTCACTCGGTGTGGCAGAATAATGTCATCAAAGCCTGAACTTCTAGAAGAGATTTGGAAATTTTTCGGGCAGTTATACACTCCAACACAACCACCTGGAAAAACGCCAAAGGCGTAGGAGAGAGAGGTGTGGTGGTACTGATCATGAAAAACGGCGATAGAACGCTTCTTCAGAATTACAGACACATCAGTCTTCTGAGACACGTCTACAAATGCCGATGTCATTGTGGTCATGGCCGAGACTGTGGAAGACCTAAACACAATGCTCGGGGACCTCAGAGTCTCTCAACAAGTGGGTCTTAAAATAAACATGGACAATACCAAGATCATGTCAAATGTTTGGGTGTTGCAATTGTCTGCGTATAAAACTACCCCTTTATAATCTCTACAGAGTTTTTTTTATGAATAAAACATACTGTTGCCTAGTCAAATGCTTTACGTCCAGATTCGCCTTCGTGCCACAATATAGTCGTCACCACTTTATTTCCTTTACCTATTCTGCCAAAGGTTTCATTAACCAAATTTAATTTTCTGCTAAAGAAGAAATCTTTATTACATAATATAATATAAAATTATGGCATGGTAATACATTTCTGCATATCTACAGTAAATAAGCCAATTTCCAAACGTACCGAAAAACCGAAACCAAAAACCATTTGTAAGTTAAACTGTGTAATTAACTTCAAATCAATTATTTAGTAAGTTATCGTATATTATTTTGACAAAACGCGGCAATCCGAGTTTGCAGCGGTTTGTTGAAATAATAAGAGGTTCGCCGCTCGCTACGATTTCGGTAGAACACTGCAGTCTAGTATGCAGCGTTTTGTCAAGATTTTTAGTTTAAATTTTGGGTTGCAGTAAAATGTTATTAAGAATATTTTAGTTAGAAAAAGTGATATTGAAATTTTGATTGAACTAGTAGCAAGTTAACATGCAGCAGATTATTTTAAATCATGTTACGACAAAACGCTGTAACCCGGGTTGCAGTGTTTTGTCGTAACAGGGCCGTGGTGGGGCGTGGTAATGACGTCAGGAGACACTCCCCCCTCCACTTTCCCAAAAACTGTTCTCCTAGATTTTTAAGTTATAGCGGGAAAATAGACCCCAGGCCTAAAGGTAATTACTATCGGCCTGTACCTTGAATGGTCTAATCTATTCCCCTTTTTGGGACGGACAGAGCGTAAGCAACTTTCCACGAAGATGGAACCCTATCAGTCTTGTTTAAAAGGCGGTATAGACGCATTAAGATTAGGATGAAATCAGGAGCACACGCCTTATTTTTTGTAACTGACAGACGAGTCAGCGTTCCATCTGATGGCAGGTGGTAGCCTCTACTCATGAGCACCAGTGAGTCCAGGGCACCTTTACATTCTTCAAGAGAAAATAGGAGAGGATGTGAAAGATAAATTACGCCTCTGATACTTTCTTTATCACCACTGCTAAGATGCCATCTGGCCCACTCGACTTGGGAAGTCCAAGAGCCAGAGCTCACGCCTGACTTCACGCTACGTGATGCTAATCTCAGATAATGAGCTTTCCCACCTAGGGATGGTGGACGGTGTGGGGGAGTCATCATCGTTCATAGTTGAGTTAGAGCCAAAGAAATTGGCTAAAAGATCGGCTTTGTCTCTTGGTTATTTTTATTCATACTTATATTATAAACGTGAAAGTTTGTTATGTATGTTTGTTACGCTTTCACGCAAAAACTACTGAATGGATTTTGATGAAACTTTACAATAATATAGCTTATACATCAGAATAACACATAGGGTACTATTTATAAAGATATAGTAATATAAGCTACTCGTAATTCTTATTCAGCTCAAACAAGGTCACGGGCCCCAGTTATATCTTCAGACATTCACATTAATTTCTATGCAAAATATCTAATATAATCTTTTATAACTAATAAAGCCACCATGCATTAGAAATTTAACCCTCAATCTTCAACCTGATGACCTTAAGAAGACCATGAGATTAAAGGGTTAATTGTGACCTTGGAGAAACTTTAGGGTTAACCCAAGGTGACTCTCACACTAAGAATAGAACTTGTAGATACAAAAACAGGTTAAATAAATAATTCATTCTTTTATTTATCTCTTAGGGGGTGAATTTTTAATCGCTTTGTTTGAATAAAGTTATCTCCCATATGACCCTTCTCTAGCTGTATCTAGTAGACGAATAGTAGACGATTTGGGGTTAAATTTTTATAAATAGAAATAGATTTTTGACTAGATGTATATTATTTACCGTAGGGTGCTTATCTAGGGATTGTAAAAATACGCCCCTTGGTTTTTTAACTATGTAATTTTGGTCTATGGTTGTATAAGTATTTAAAGTGGCTATATCTATTAGTTTTTAACAGGCTTTTGCTCTCCGTGTGGTGACGGAGTAAGAATACAATATGTCACCACCCCATCTCATCCCATGGGTGTCGTAAATACCGTCTAAGGGACTATGCGTGAATATTATCTTTACGTAATAAAAAGAAGGAAAACTTGAAATTAAACCCTATACCAAGTTTGGCCAACGTGGTATTAGTAGGCCAAGTATCCCTCCGTCACGGGAGGAGGCCCGTCCCTGTGTTGGTGTCGTGTTTGACCTGGTAACGACAGTTGTTTAAGCCGTATTAGGACCTCTGTTTTGTCTTAACGACTGTGTCACTACAATTTTAACACGTGCCCTTCGAAGCACAAAGACTTTGAGATGAAATACCACTTAAAGGGCACCCACCCATATATGTAATTACCTCAGAGTAGGAATGGCCCTTTAGTCCTGTATAGGTATACTTCTGTATAAGAAGGGAGCAGCACGAAGGGCTCTTCAAAACACGACTCTGTGGCGCAGTCGGTCGGTATATTACATGGCTGCTACGCAGAGGTCTCGGGTTCGATTCCCGCTCAATGCAAATCTTTGTGTGCATGAACATGATTGTTTGCATTGGTCTGGGTGTTTTCTATGTATAATATGCATGTATTTACAAACTTTGCTTAGTTTGGGACTAGATGGCGTTGTGTGAATGTGTGAATATTATTATTATTAAAACACTCTCAGTGGTTAGCGGTATCATGATTTGTATTACTCGAGATTCGAAGCTGGTATATCATTAGGGGATACCCCTCACACGGTGGACAGATGACCTAGTTAGGACGACGGGATACAGATGTATGAGGGAGGCACAGGACCATACAAAGTATTCTATGTATAATATGTATGTATTTAAGTACAAAAAAACAAAGTAGGTATTTAAGTATGCTTAGTTTGGGACTAGATGGCGTTGTGTGAATGTGTGAGGATTATTTATTTATTCATATTTGTAAGAGACCTGTGTCCAGCAGGGGATGTCTATTATCTGATATGATGATATCACTATCCCACTAATACTAGGTGATGCAGTGATGTCAGCAGTTCATTGAACTCATTACGTCACTCCTCTGCCGTAGACATCCGTATACAGTTTTTACAAAGAGTTTGAAACTAAATTATACTACTTATAGTTCAAATTGTGATCTCCGTGTGGTGACGGAGTAAGAACACAATATGTCACCACCCCATCTCATCCCATGCGTGTCGTAGAAACCGACTAAGGAACTATCCGTGAATATTATCTTTACGAAATGAAAAGAAGGAAAACTTGAAATTAAACCCTATACCAATTCGTCTGACCAGCGTGGTATTAGTAGGCCAAGTATCCCTCCGTCTTGGGAGGAGACCCGTCCCTGCAGTGGGACATTAATGGGCTGTTATGATGATGAACCTCGACCACCCAGGCAAGTTGGTAAGAATGGTAGGAATTCTGGTCTCTGTGAAGTAGTGGTATATAGTCCAGGGCAACTTAGAGGCTTTGAATTCAATTATTACTCTATGCTAATCTTTGTGTGTATGAACATGATTGTTTGTATTGGCCTGGGTATTTTCTAAGTATTGATAAAAAAGGGATAAAATTATCCTAAAAGCCGATGTCAACTCGCCTGGTCAGTGTGGTATTATGAAGACTAGTTTCCTTGTAATGTATAGAGATATATAATGAAGAAGAGATCTATCCCTGCCTATGCCCCCTGGATTGAATTACACAAATGTCCCTAGAACTCGTATAAGCATGACAATGTCGTTTTTAGGGTTCCGTACCAGTTTTGAAAAAACGGAACCCTTATAGGATCTCGTTGTTGTCCGTCCGTCCGTCTGTCTGTCAAGACCATTTATCTCAGGAACGCGTGGAGGTATCAAGCTGAAATTTTCACCAAATACTAAGGCTTGTTGCTTCTTAGTGCCGTAAAAAAATCAAACTGCTAATCCAACGCAATCAAGAGATATAGCCGTTTTTGTCGCAAATTTAGAGGGGTAAAGGCAAAAACCTACAGGGTACTTCCAGTCTACCTACAAACTTGAAATTTGGCATGAAGCAAGGTCTTATTGTACATGTAATGGGAAAATTCCGAAAACCTTAAATTTTTACTTCAATCATATTATATTTTGATTTCATAGAATTTTGGCGGGAAAGCTAAGTCACGTGACCTGTGACGTCATAGAATTTTGGTCACGTGACCCGTGACGTCATAGAATTTTGACAGATGAGTCGTGACGTCACAGAATTTTGGCGGGAAAATATTTTTTGACAGTTGAGTCGTGACGTCATTGAATTTTTGAACGCTGTGTCGTGCCGTCACAGAATTTTTGACAAATGAGTTGTGGTCATATTATTTTGGCGGGAAAATATATTTTGACAGCTGAGCCGTGACGTTTTTGAATTTTTGACAGATGAGTCGTGACGTCACAGAATTTATGACAGATGATTCGTGACGTCACAGAATTTTGGCGGGAAAATATATTTGACAGCTGCGCCGTGACGTTTTTGAATTTTTGACAGATGAGTCGTGACGTCACAGAATTTTTGACAGATAATTTGTGACGTCATATTCTTCTTCTTCTTTCTTTTATATGGCAAACTATGCCGATGTCGACAATTCTGCCAGAGTCCGAAGTGCTATGACTTAATGTGAAGTGATAAAAACCAAAACACTAATTTAGATTGGTTTTGTGGCTGAAACAGGAACTAAATGGTCGAATTCGATCGATTAAAAAACTGCAACGAGAACACATAATTAGTAGGAGAAGGATTATAGTTTGATGGAGTTACGCTGGATAAAGTGGATAAGGGTGATAGCCAGGTCGGAAGAAAAGTACGTTAGAAGGGAAGAAAAGTTAATGGGAGTGGGAATATTAAGTTCTGGAAGAAGGTCATACAGAGGAGGAGTCCTGTCATTAAGAGTACAATTAAAGAAAATGTGGTCCAATGAGCCCTCATCTAACCCACACTCACAAAGAGAAGAATCCCTAACACGAATTTTGCATAAAAAGACCGGGGAGCAACAGTGTCCTAACCGAAGCCTCGATACAATGGAAATGGAACGCTTACATACTTTTATATATTTGGTAAACCAAGGTTTTGTACTAACATTTGGTTGTATGGCATGATAATGTTTACCCTTTTGCTTACTTGAGTGAGTCCACAAATTCTGCCATGAATCTTGGAGAATTTGTTGGGGAAGGTTTAGCAGGTCATACCCCTGATGAACCAAATATCTGCAGTCAGATGACAAGGAGGACACAGCAAACTTAGCTAAAGCATCTGCTTTATCATTGCCTGGAATTACGTCATATTATTTTGGCGGGAAAATATTTTAGACCACTGTCACTTTGACAGCTGTCAAATTTGACAGATAGGCGTGACGTCATAGAATTTTGACAGATGAGTCATGACGTCACAGAATTTTGGCGGTAAAATATATTTTGACAGCTAAGTCGTGACGTCATTGAATTTTTGACAGATGAGTCGTTACGTCACATAATTTTTGACAGATGAGTTGTGACGTCATAGTATTTTGGCGGGAAAATATTTTTTGACAGCTGAGTCGTGCCGTCATTGAATTTTGGCGGGAAAAATAGTATTTAAACAGCTGACTCCTGACGTTATCACAATTTGGCGGGAAAATAAATAGGTTTGTACGGAACCCTCGGTGCGCGAGTCAGACTCGCACTTGACCGGTTTTTTTTTTCTTCGTCTGATTAACCAAAAGATTAAAGTGCCTATTTTTGTTTATATTTCTATAAAAAATATAAAATGTAATTGAATTTCCCTTAAAATATTGTAACAAAAATATTATTTAAAAAAAATTAGGTACTTTGAAAATTTACTACTTATTAGTAATTTCTGGTTTTAACTTCGTTAATGGTTGATAATTTGTTGGTACACTCATTTATCTCATAATAAGAGATATTATTATTATTTAAATTATTATCTAGGCATTGCATTTTCATGTTAAAATATTTTAAAAAAACGTTATGACCAAAATACGCGATGATCTCACTAACTAGGTCTGGTCTGGTACTGGTCCGAATGACAGCTTTACTTTTTCCAAGACAGCCAAGTATTACGAAAAAGTATAAATTTATCCATTATACTGTAATGATAAAAACTCCTATGATTTTAGTGATAATAAATAATTAATTAATCACTAATATGTCCGCAAATAAAAATAATAATAAAAAAGTAATACTTATAAGTTGAGATATTGTAAAAAATATTATTATTTTGTAAAAAAAATTACGAATAATTACTTTTTTGTAATTTTTTTTAAATTTTACAAAGGTCGCGAGGTGCACTAGGCAGGGCCTAAAAACACTGGCCTTCACTGGCCATGGACTTAGATATTTGGAAGTCAAGAAGAGAAGTCTTTGTCCAACAGTGGGATGATAAAGGCACTACTAACACTGACATTATTTTATTTTTATTATCTATCTAGTTTATTTATTATCGAAAATTATAATGTGTTAAGTATTATAATTTTGTTTAGAATATCAGAGATAAGCATTGATAATCTTTCAACAAATTTTATAAAACAGACACTTTCGATCTAGAAAATACTTTTTAGATTAAATGTCTGCTTTTTGGCAGATTTATCTGGCTTTATCTAATATTAGTTCATACTTGGAAATGTCATAGACGTATGTATAGATTCATTGCTGGATCTAGGCCTCCTCCTATGACGATGATGAAAATAAGGTTTATTCAGTGTTTTTTAAGAGCAACAGGTGTGTGTTCATTACTACACAAATATGTAGATATTGAGCAACAAGTGATATTGTATTGCTACGTAAAATGTGGCAATTTTTTTTTAAGTATTTTGTCTGTAATAAAATCTAATATCTGATATCCGTGTAGTGACAAAGTAATAATACAATATGTCACTACCCCATCTCATCCCATGGGTGTCGTAGAAACCGACTAAGGGAATATCTGTAAATATGTCCTTACATAGAAAGAAGGAAAACTTAAATTAAACCCTATACCAATCCGTCTGTCCAGCGTGGTATTAGTAGGCCAAGTATCCCTCCGTCACGGGAGGAGGCCCGTCCCTGCAGTGGGACATTAATGGGCTGATAAGATAATCTAATATTTTTCACACAACACAATAAAGGTAAGAAGCTCATTTAAAAGTATTGGATTTTATATACCTATGAGGGATGTAATTTTCAAAAAATATAATAAAATAATTATTTTCCTAGAGCTCTCATTTTCAATTATTATTGAATACTTACTACAAAATTATTTATTATTATCTACCGTAGAATAAAAAATGTTTTTTTTATAAAGTTATTTTTATTATTGGGATAATTAAAAACACAACTCTGTTTTGTAACTTTTAAACTATCGCGTTTCATTATTATAAATATTATATAAACGGGATATTAACGCGCATTTAATTTACCTTTATTTTACTTGACGTTTCGGCACAGGTTGCGCTGGCCGTGGTCGCAACTCTGTTTTTTTTTTAATTATAATTTATCAATAATAAAAATGTTTGTCAATTATTATGAATTAAATTTCTAAAATATTTAAAGAAACGGGTAATTTTTTTTTGGTCGGAGGACATTTTTATATAATTGGTCCTAAACCAAGCAAAGTTTGTACTATGGGTACTAGACTAACTTAATACACATTTTTGTAAATACACAAATCACTAAGACCAATTCAAATAACCTTGTGTATAAACACGAACGTTTAATCATTGACACGTGAGGGAATCGAACTTGCAATCCCCGGTACAGCAGGCAGACGCTTTAACCACTGCGTCAAGTGATCGTCAAAATTATGAATGTCAAATTATTAAAACATACCTATTATTATTTTATCTAAATATATCGGCCATTAAATTGCCCATCAGAGACTAGTCTACTTTAGTAATGGAGAGAATATTGGCCGACTAGCCAGACGGGTTGGTGGGAAATTTAATTCCCTTTTTCTTTTTCATAACAGGCCATTAATGTCCCACTGCAGGCACGGGCCTCCTCCTGTGACGGAGGGATACTTGGCCTACTAATACCACGCTGGCCAAACGGATTGGTATAGGGTTTAATTTCCAGTTTTCCTTCCTTTTATTTCGTAAAGATAATATTCACGGATAGTCCCTTAGTCGGTTTTTACGACACTCATGGGATGAGATGAAGTATATTCTACTTAATTTTATAAACGCAAAAGTTTCTAAGTATAGATAGATCTTTGTTACTCAATCACGCTTAAACGCCTGGACCGATTTGTATGAAATTTTGTATAGAGGTAGCTGGTACCCTGGATTAATATATAACCTACACTACTTTCTATAGCCGTGAGCAATTACGAGTATTAAACGGTATGTGTGATCTATATTATATACTGTCATTTAACACTCAATTCTTATTGTTTTTTTTTATATGTACATATCCCGATACTGCCTATTATACACATACACTTTCTATCAAATTGGAAAAAATGTTTTTTTTATGTAAAGTGTCAAACAAGACGAGCTATGAGGCAAATTGGTTACAGAGACGTGTGAGTTACATGACAGCTATACAGAGGTCTTGGGTTCAATTCTTACTCAAAGCAAATCTCTCTGTGGATGAGCTTGATTGTTATCATAATCATAACAGCCCATTAATGCCTCACTGCAGGGACGTTCCTCCTCCCGTGACGGAGGGATACTTGGCCTACTAATACCAAGCTGGCCAGACGGATTGGTATAGGGTTTCATTTTAAGTTTTCTTCTTTTTATTTCGTGAAAATAATATCCACGGATAGTCCCTTAGTCAGTTTTTACGACAACCATGGGATGAGACGGGGTAGTGACATATCGTATTCTTACTCCGTCACCACACGGAACCATGATTAGGCTGGGATAATTCGGATGTCTAGAACACATAATAGATAACAAGCTCTGGTTTATTTAGCTTGGGACTAGATCTTTGAATGGTGTGACAAAGAATAAAAGTCCCCATACTTATAATAGCAACCCGGTTCTTTTAGTCATCTAAAAGCAAAATTAAAATAATTTTACTAGTTTTATTTTTATTTCTAATTATTCAATAATAATAAGTGGATTTTATCAAAAATATACTTATAATTCTATGCTTATAATAAATTATTATCCATTCGATGATATTTGAAAATAGAAAAAGAGTAAAATAATTATTTTTATCTTATTTTTCGAAAATTCGTCACCCATAGATAGTTTGAAATGGACGGCGGGAAGCCGATGGATGAGGGAGGCACAGGACCGCACAAGGTGGCAATACTTAGACAAGGCCTATGTCCAGCAGTGGACGTCGATTGGCTGATATGACGATGATAGATGGCTCAATGGTTTCATTTGAGCGTCTCCGTACTTCGGTGGACACGTACCTATAAAGTAGGCCCTGGCTGTAGTCGTAAGCAACATCCAAGGTCTTCGAGACCCTAGATTATAGGTACACGACAATTGATAAACGATAAAAAAGAAGATTACCTTTAAATATCTAGATGGGAAAGTGTGTCTATTTGACTTTCTTTCACGGCAAAACGGAGCGACGAATTAACGTGATTTTTAAGTGGAGATAGTTGAAAGGATGGAGAGTAACATAGGCTACTTTTTTTTTCTTTAGGGTCCAGGAAAGGGGAACAGTGCTACCTCGAAATAACGCGAGCGAAGCTGCGGGCAAAAGCTAGTCGAATTATAAAACTGACTCTATTACCAAAAAGTTGATGCTAATTACAACACGTAATAAATTTCTTTTAGATGACCAATTCCACAAAATCCTAATTTTTTTAGAAAAATGTGTAGACAGGTATCCAATGAAAAATTGGGCTAATTTTATCTGTCTTGTTCCATGGGTGTAACAAAATTCCTCTAAGGGTAAATTAAATGATATTACCTCTATGAAAAAGAAGGGATAACTTATTATAAAACCCTATACCAAGTTTTATGGGCTGTCATGATAGTTTTTGACGACCACTGCGGCGTAGTGGTTATATAACATGACTGCTACAGAGGTCTTGGGTTCGATTTCCGCTCAATGCAAATATTTGTGTCCTTGAACATGATTGTTTGCATTGGTCTGAGTGTTTCTATGTATAATACGTATGTATTTACAAAAAAAAAGTATTTAAGTATGTTTATCCGTTGTCTAGTACCCATAGTACAAGCTCTGCTTAGTTTGGAACTAGATAGCGTTGTGTGAATGTGTGAGGATTATTTTTATTTTTATTTTGCATAAAATTTTCGCCAAATCTACTCTTATTCCAATTGGATTTATTACACCCAATTCTTATTTGAATTATTATTACATTATATTGGTTATATGGCATATATTGGTTTTTATTACATACATACCTACATAGGTATTATTGCTATGTAATATTTTTATATAAATAAATTTGAATTTGAAAAAATAGTACTACTTACATACACTATTATGCAATAACTCAATAGATAATATATAAAACTCAAAGGTGACTGACATAGTGATCTATCAACGCACAGCCCAAACCGCTGGAGGGATCTGGCTGAAATTTGGTATGCAGGTAGATGTTATAACATAGGCATCTGCTAAGAAAGGATTTTGATAAATTTTACCCCTAAAGGGATAAAATAGGGAATGAAAATTTAATAATAATAATAATAATAAAATGTTTAATTCTCACCATAGCACAATAATACAGGTACACATACACACAGATAGTTATTATTTGTTTCTTAGCTAACTTATCACTATACACTTGTGGTAACACAAATACAAAAACACTTAAGAAACACTATACACCAATACTAATATACTATGGTGGGTTGATACCTGAACTAGGATGGTTCCTGTATCTCAGGTTATCAACCCTCCACTCCTTCTATTTACACTGATAATAAAATATATGAGTAATAAAATATAAATGAGATTATATGAATAACATTTTTTTTTTTTGTGGGTAGTCTACAATGAAGTTAAAATGTAACAGTACTCCGGAATACAACGACCCACGAAGCGAATAAAATAACTTAATGATTGAAGTACATACCTAGAGTGTGGTACAAGCTACAAGTTGTCAGTTATTACTGTCGATTATATTAATTAATTCAAGTAATATATTTATTAAGTATGTTGATAAATGAGCTTAAATAAGTACATATATTCATCCAAGAAACAACAATCAGAAAATGTTTATATTATATTTTCGTATGTAATACATAATTAATAAAGATATTCTGAATATATAAGTAATTCAGAATATCTTCAATCATTATTATAACTTTGTTAAATTATAATAAGATTAACTAGGATTTTTTTTTTTTTTTTGTTCTCTGCATTTTATTACATTTGTTTAATTAGTTTCTGAAGTTTACCCGTCTGTGTGTGTGTGTGAGTGTGTGTGTGTGTGTGTGTGTGTGTGTGTGTGTGTGTGAGTGTGTGTGTCTGTGTGCATGCAGGTGTGTTAAATGAAAGTATATTTCATTAATTTAAATAGCAACTTTGAGGATATTTTCTGTTTCACGGTAACCCAGCATTTTTAATATATTATTTAAAACATCTTTTAGGCGTTTTCTATTCATTCTAAATATTTGCTTTAAATCGTTGATGTGTCTATATAAGTATGGTCCAGTATACGGCAGTTGTCTTCTTGCGAATGTGGAATTAAAAGAAGGGACACTTGTGCGTATTCTTCTTTTATGTAGTGGTAGTTGGGAAGGGACAATGGTTTTGTGGTGGCGTAAAACCGAGTAAAAAATAAACAGTTGTCGTACTGTCAAGAGGTTGGCCTCTTCGTACAAGGAGTCTGTTGGATATCTTCTTGGTTTACGCAGCATAACTTTGATAACAGCTCTTTGTGCTCTCTCTAGTTCTAAGAGGTGCGTTACAGCAGCTCCACCCCACACAGGTATGCAATAAATCAAAAGTGATTTGCAGAGAGCAAGGTAAATGTTAGTAATTAGTTTGATGTCCGCAGAATCCCTCAGGTTTTTAAATACATGGAGAAGTTTACGGATCCGTTTGCTAAGCGTAGAAATATGTGGTTTCCAGTTCATGTTTTTATCAATTATAATGCCTAAGTATTTATGGGTTTCAGTTTGGGTAAGATTAGGACAACTGCAAATATCAATGGCTTCTTTTTTGGAACAAAGATGGTCATGTACTGTAATATTAAATTCAGAAGGGGGTTTATTCTTTTCAGAAATTCTAAAGCAGAGGTATTTGGTCTTAGGAACATTCATAGTTAAAAGATTACTATCAAGCCACTTCAATACAGTTTTTAAGCCAGATTCAGCAGCTATCTTTGCCTGAGTCCACGTCTTACCCCGGAAAATGAGAGCAGTGTCGTCAGCAAAGGTTAGAGTGCTACAGTGGTCTATTGGGAGCTGGCATAGGCTATTGACGTACGCTAGAAAAAGAGTAGGACCAAGCGTACTTCCCTGAGGGATCCCATAGATAACCGGGAGACCAGAACTTACAAAATCACCAACTTTCACAACTTGAGTCCTATTAGACAGGTAATTTTGAAACCAGTGCAACGCGTTTCCACGTATTCCTAGATCTTCCAATTTGCGTAAAAGTATTGGAATAGACACGGTGTCAAAAGCTTTCTTGAGGTCTATGAAGACAGCTATGCACTTATCGCCCTGGTCTAAACCATCTGTGACTATTTGTGCAAGGTTAGCGACAGCGTCCTCTGTGTTCCTACCCTGGCGGAATCCGTATTGGTTATCGGCTAGTAGATGTTTAGTTTCCAGATAGTTAATGAGGCGGGTATTCATAACCTTCTCAATGATTTTGCTAACTGTGCTAAGTAGTGAAATTGGCCGATAATTAGATACCACATCCTCTTCTCCGCTCTTATATACAGGGACAACCACTGCTTTCTTAAATATAGTAATTTTAGATTTAAAAAAAAATTAGTAAATTTGTATGAAACTTTGCCAATTTCAAACTGAGACAAGCATGCATTTAGCTACTAGGTATACTTACTAAAATAAGCCTAATTTATAATAATACTTACTAACGCGAGCGAAGCCGCGGGAAAAAGCGTTACATATATAATTTAATTTTTCCAATACGCATTGTTGTCTACTGTATAGAGTACCTAATGTTAATAGTAATTTTACTAAAATTATAACTAAGTAGGTAATTACAATGAAAGATATTATATTCTTGTAGGTACCTATGTTCTTTTAATAATTTTTAGAATATACTTACATGGTTAAAAGTAAAACGTGAATTAAACGTAACAGAGAAATTTGAAGTTGAAAATAATTTAAAAATAGTTAATAGTAAATGGTACCTACTCACTACCATAAATATGCACTTTTTTAATGATCACACGGGTTTTATTATTTTAAAATAAATACTTTTTTACTCTTATATACACGTAAAAAAATACGTACACACAGCAACTAATCAAGCTAGACACTCATGTACCTTAATACCTTGAAATAAGACACAATTTCAAATGAAAATGTTTAACTTGATGTGTTGCTGTGTGTACAAGCTATTACTTTTAGGGAGATCAATTTAGCAGTGGCAAACTGCTGAGTACTTTACTGCAAAAAACCCCAAATATTGCTCTGTTCTCGTATGATCCACGATTTTCTTTACACCTTGCATACTTACTGTAAAATAATATAATATGTATGTGCTTTGCTATATCAAGCATTGTATAAATGTATCCGTGTGGTGACGGAGTAAGAATACAATATGTCACTACCCCATCTCATCCCATGGGTGTCGTAGAAACCGACTAAGGGACTATCTGTGAATATTACATGTACATACAAAGAAGGAAAACTTGAAATTAAACCTTATACAAATCCGTCTGGCCAGTGTGGTATTAGTAGGCCAAGTATCCCTTCGTCACGGGAGGAGGCTCGTCCCTGCAGTGGGACATTAATAGGCTGTTATGATTATATAAATGAAGAAAGATAATAAAATAATTTAAGGAAGATAAAGACTCTACATCAAATCAAATATATTAGGCTTCCTCCAAATTTGGCCTACGAATACCAGGTTTGCCATACAGATAGGTATAAGATTTTTATAAATATTACCTTTTTCTATGTCACTATTATATGCATTATGTCTATAAGTCACTTTTGTCAGGTTTTACGACACCCACGGGATTCTATAGCTCCTTATGTATTCTTCCCCTTTTTTCACAAATTATGGGTGCTAAAAAATAATGTATTCTTATTCCGTTCCCAAAAGAAAGGGGGAATATACTATCCCCTAAGTAAATGAAAATATATTATTTCTTTCGTTTGTTAATTCTTTCTGTAAACTGATAGTTTTTAATATGATATTTAGACTCAAAGTTTAGGCCTAAAAGTTCTTAGTATAAAACTTAAAGCTAATTTCATTATTTTCAAGAATTTAACGTTAACGTAAAAATTATTTTGTGTAAAGTTTATTTTTTGGTAAAATTATAATTTACTATTTATTTTGTATACTATAATAAATAGTAAATTATATTTTTTCAATGTTTTACTAAAATAATGGTAATTTATTACAGATAATTTCTATGATACCTACTGTACTCTATTTAAAAGTTTGTATTTATGTTTGTTTAAAGGTTTAAATTGTAGTAATTTTATATCGGATTTTAATATTGTATATTATTTTACAATATTGTACTCATTTTTTACTAAAAAAATATCGGTAGAGCAGCAAAAAAGCTAGAGCAGCGGTTAGTTTTTAAAACTTTTGATAATTAAATTAACAAGATTAATTTTCAGTGAAACATATTCTAGGGGTTATTAAAAGGTTTATAATTTATCTATTTACTTATTTTAACATGAAAATATCTCCATTTTCAATAGATTAGGGTCTTTTTAATCGATTTTAAGCGTGCTATCCATAGATTTTTAACGGATTCTTATTTAGATAGACACGAAAACTTTGGCAACAGATAAAAGTTATTTATCGTTAAATAAACTTAACAAAATGCATAATTATAAAAAGATTAATGATGCAAATGACGAAAATAAACGTCATATATATGTTTTAAGGTATGTATGTGACATTAAACGAACTTTAGCTTGCCCACGCGCTCCAACCCGTACGCCGTCACAAAATGTGTAAAAAATATAACAAAATTAACGCAATTTCTTAAAAGAAACTTCAAAAATAAATAAAATAATAAATATACTTACATTTTCAACAGGAATTCTTTGTTGTAATCCATTCGGAACTGTCACAAGTACTTTTCATCACTCACGGACATAGCCCGCGCGGGCGCTTCACTACTATTAAAAAAAAAACATTTAAACACGACATTTTGCAAAAAGAAAATTATTTAAAAATAAACTTTAATACATAAGGAGCACATAACAATAGATTTCTAAATAGGCCTATAAGAATCTTATTAGGTTTTGATGGGTGATATTATTGCAAAAATTTCGCGGTATTGCGCGCTAGCCGTTTATTTAGGCCTAGAATGACGCGAGTGGAACGCGCGCGCGCCCTGTTCACCAAACTAAAACACTTTTAGCACTCGAATGATAATACGACGGACGATAAAATAAGGATCACAGCCTTGATAAGGGCTTGGAGACCCGCTCTGTATGTCTGACACACCGCCTTGTCAGATTAACTAAACACGTGGCCATGTCGAGCGCTTTTCAAGACGATTTCGCAAGAATATTAATATATAATACACACTCGGTTATATCTAGGTAACTTTGCAAGGGATGGGTGGCAATAAAAGGGATTTTTGGACATTTTTTTTTAAAGGTTTTTTGTTATTTTTTGTAAAGGGTTCGTTGTGTTTGTGTGGGTGGGTTAAGGGTTGGGACAGGGCGTAGGGTTAGGGTTGCGGGAGCGGTTTTTAGCGGAGTCGGGATGTGCCGCGCGCGACTGGCCACGCTGAAATGGCGGCAACCGCGGCCCGCCACACAGTAACCTTGTAGATCGACCAGTGGCTCGAGTTATGCCTAAAAGAGGCATCTATAACTGTAGGTATACATAGCATAATACTACCTACTGTATTAACTACTAACACCCAAAATTTATCACAAAAAAAATACCAAAAAGAAAGTTAAAATTAATAATTATTTTTTGTAAAATTGATTACAAAAAATTTGAGTCGGGTTTAAAGGGTTTTATTCACTTTGTTTTTTAAACGTTAAGTAGGTAAACTGGGAAGGTATTTACTAGTGTAATATTAGCTGGAATGTGTCCGTTACCTTTCCCATAATATATAAATGAATTAATGAAAAAGAGGTAGATCAAATGGATTCTAATCCCAAATGAACAGAATGAAATATCAAAAATGTTACTCAACTATTTTCGACTTTTCTAGACAATTGTTATTGGTTTATTTATTTTATTGTGGGGTAATTAATGTTATTTATTTATTTTATAATACATTTTATTATATAAATACAATACATTGTTCTTAATAGTTTATTAAAATAGACAAATAATGTGTCTTAAGACAATCAATATTGACTCTACCTAGTTAGATTTTTCTTTTTGCAAAATATTTGAACGCATAAATAAATATATCGAAAAATAATAGTTTTTAAATAAGATTTTTTTGTTATTTTAATATGTGTGATGATTAAAATACCTATTACTTAACTAAATGCCATATTTTACAAATACAATAAGTACCTAGTAGGTACAACAAAAAAAAAATTAAACAACAGTTCTCTACATTTAACAAAACTTTTAATTAATAAAAATATACTTAAATACTCTTACCTTATTATAGAAAAATATATTTATTTAAATATTGCTAAGAAATATATTAAAAAATAACCTAAAAGTTAGTCACTTTAGGTAGGTTAATTTTGCCAGACAGAGATAACTTCCTTAGCCATCTTTAAAACTACTTAAAATGACAAAATAAGTTTGTATTATTTATATATTTACCCTCCGTGTGGTGACGAAGTAAGAATACAATATGTCACCACCCCATCTCATTCCATGGGTGTAGTAAAAACCGACTAAGGGACCATCCGTGAACATTATCTTTACGAAATAAAAAGACGGAAAACTTAAAATTAAACCCTATACCAATCCGTCTGGCCAGCGTGGTATTAGTAGGCCAAGTATCCCTCCATCACGTGAGGAGGCCCGTCCTTGCAGTGAGACATTAATTGGCTGTTATGATGATGTATTTACGATAATAGTATAGTGCTTCTCTCTCTCTCTTCCTGGCTATGAACCCCTAAAAGTGGTGGGCTTAGCCTTCCGTCATCCACTTTGCCCTTCCCTCGACCTTCTGTCAATAAGCTCACACTCTCCCATATCACCTTAGTACTACATGCCTCCAATTTGTTTTTGGCCTAGGTAACTCTGAATCTTCGACTTTGTGATCTGGGGATATACAGAAATACAATTAAGAAACACTGTAAATAGCTAGTTTTCTCTGGATAAAAATCAAAAGTATTAATAATAAATTTAAAGGACTTATTCCAAAGAGTCTCTATCAACATCTAACGAGACTCGCGGTTGGCAGTTGGATCATAGGCATAGGTCTGATGCAGAAGGCAGTACTGCTTGACACGGCACGTATTGTGAGGAGGTTCCTATCTCTGGAGCCCTAACCACCAGTAGCTTGGTCCTTGTACCCGATGCTGGTGGGTCTACCTTTTTATATATTTTTAAATGTTTTTATTTTTATATCTATATTTAAAAATGTAAATTAATGTCAAAAACGTAAATAAAGAAAACATAAAGGTAATAATAATAAATATGAATAAATAAAGAATTTAATAAATAACATAGTGTCTAAGACAGAGGTTCTTAGACAAGCATACACTAAGGCACGGAGTTTTCCACAACCACACTCATGAAGAGCTTCCGCCTCCTTTACTAGCAAAAAAGAAAAAAAAACCCTTGAATTGTCCCACCAAGGATGGCGTCATCATAACAGCCCATTAATGTCCCACTGCAGGGACGGGCCTCCTCCCGTGACGGAGGGATACTTGGCCTACTAATGACACGCTGGCCAGACGGATTGGTATAGGGTTTAATTTAAAGTTTTCCTTCTTTTTATTTCGTAAAGATAGTAGTTACGGTTATTCCCTTAGTCAGTTTCTACGACATCCATGGGATGAGATGGGGTGGTGACATATTGTATTCTTACTCCGTCACCGCACGGATAAAAGATGGAGTGAGTTCTCCCTTCTTATTTATCTACCACGTAGGACGCTGGTGTTTGTTATCAAGTTTTGTGAGAAGTTAATCTTCTTTCTATGTATTATGATGGTCTTTTAAAAGTCTTTTATTGAATTGAGATGGGGATGTGACATCCCCTTTTAGATGGGGTCCACTAAGGACTGTACTAATCGGAGTCTGCAGAAGAACAATGGTTTCCCGTGGTCCCTGGCCTTCACGAGAGATGGAACATTGGGAGATTTTAGTCAATAGGAGTTTGACAGACGCCTCGCCAGGGAGAAGAACTCAATAGGAAATCCTAACTGTCAATAAAATGGAGAGATGTGGCAATCTTTATTCTTAGTCTCATAACATACGGAAAAGAAAATAGGTACTTACTACCCGGTCACAAATTATCGTCGCTGACGTCACGTGGCGTCGGACGAATCACTGATGCGACCGTGGCGAGCGCGGGTGTTGAAAGGTGAACGGGACGCGAGGTGTGCTTTCCAACGAGGTCTCTAGATAATGTGACTGTGAAATACATTCAACAATATTTTGGCCTATCTTTAGGTTTTAGTCTGTTTTAATAAATGTATAAAAATGGTTTAAGTATACATTTGTTAAAACAGCAGACAGACATAATAAAATATATATTAAACCAAAATAAGTAAATGTAAAATGAATTATATTGCATTAATTTGCTTGATAAAGCTTATTATTGTAAAATATATATCTGAACAATATTTATACATTTTAACTAACTATTTACTTTTTTTGGGAATTCAACACACAACATCATCATAACAGCCCATCAATGTCCCACTGCAGGGACGGGCCTCCTTCCATGCCGGAGGGATACTTGGCCTTCTAATACCACGCTGGCCAGACGGATTGGTATAGTGTTTAATTTCAAGTTTTCCTTCTTTTTATTATGTAAATAATCACGGATAGTCCCTTAGTCGGTTTTTACGACACCCATGGGATGAGATGGCGTGGTGACACAATTTATTCTTACTCCGTCACCACACGGAGATAAAACCCTATACTAACCCTTAAACCAGTTAAGTAGATCAAGTTAGTAAGTCACGTTGCCTTTTCTCACTGGAAGAGACTAATCCCTGGAAGGAATGGGCACTTTCTAAAAGAACGAAAGGCTGAAAAAAAAAATTTTGTAACAACCTACTCGAAACAGGAACCAAACCTGCCTCTACTGAGAATACACCTCAGTCGATATTTACAAGCAGCTAGGCCAGAATCCTCGTCTCGTATACCAATTTAAAAAAATAAATAAAACAAATATATTTAGGAACAGACACCAGAGACACAAGGATATACGAAAAAAAAAATACTTACATTAAAACTTAAAATACTAACTTACACTACTTACTTAATGTTATAAAAAAAATAGTTACATTAAAATAAAGAAACTAAGACTAAACACAGTAAAAAGAAAAAGGAAAAAAAAAATGGTGGGTCTCCTGTCCGGTCCATAAAAAGGTGGCCTTCTCAGCGTAGTCCCAGGCTAGTTTCCTGGCCTGACGCTGATTTTCAGAAGGCCCCTGTTTCCTTTCCTGACATCAGAGTCATCCTAGTGTAGTGACATAACACAACATATAAAAAAAGAATAAAGAATTATACTACACAGAGTGAGTAGGAGAAATTTTATCATAACAGCCCATTAATGTCCCACTGCAGGGACGGGCCTCCTGACGGAGGGTTACTTGGCCTTCTAATACCACGCTGGCGAGACGGATTGGTATAGGGTTTAATTTCAAGTTTTCCTTGTTTTTATTACGTAAAGATAATATTCACGGATAGTCCCTTAGTCGGTTTCTACGACACCCATGGGATGAGATGGGGTGGTGACATATTGTATTCTTACGGCGTCACCACACGAGTGTAGTGACATAACACAACATATAAAAAAAGTAATAAAGAACTAAACACATAAGCAAAGTGAGTAAGAGAAATTTAGTCTATTGCTTTTCACAAGAGCTATTAACTTCTCCGTGTGGTGAGAGAGTAAGAATACAATACGTCACCACCCCATCTCATCTCATGGGTGTATTAAAAACCGATTAAGGAACTATCCGTCAATCCTCCTTCATGGGAGGAGGCCCGTCCCTGAAGTGGGACATTATTGGGCTGTTATGATGATTAACTTTCTTATATTTTTAGCTCAAAGACATTATGCTTGACGGGAAGGTAATGGTTTATTCTGACTCTCAACTTCTCCTAGTTCTGACTGCTCTAAACTAGGACCTTCTTTTTTTATTTATATAAAACACGGCAATATGACTATATCGAACCTGATGGAAAGCGCGAGTACAGTTCACAAATGAAGCCAAAGGATAGAAGTCTAAAATAAACTTCAATCCGTCGTCATCATCTTGCCGGTTTGGCCAAATGCTTCTTCACACTGCGTTTGAAGGACCCAATATCATACGATGGAGGAAATACATGAGCCGGAAGTTGGTTCGACAATAATGGTTAGGCATAGGAAGGAATTCCCGAACCCTTCGGTGCGAGCCGATATCCGATACACCGTCTGAGTATGACACCGCAAACCTGCACCAGTTGTCCTCCTATTCCTAGGTTCCTATTTCCTTCTTGGTTCCAAGTCCTATTTCTAGTGATGATGATGGCCACAGGTCCATACTAGATGGAGAACTCTAGGCTTCAAAGCTGTTGTACTCCATTATATTCTTCTCCCTAGGACAGAAACTAGTTTTTTTACATTTTATTCCGATTGCTCTTGGTGTTTTATTTTGTCTCCTTAATATTATTCAATTCAAAATTGTGAAAAAGGGTTTCAATATATTTTTTTTCAATTATTATAAGATCATAGTCGTGCCGTGCGGTTCCCAGTTAGATTAGAACTGCCCCATATCCTCTCGTGGGTGTCGTAAGAGGCGACTAAAGAATACCACGACTCGGGTCAACCTTCTGGTGGGGAGTAAACTACCAACAACAGCATTCCCAAGGAGGGTTGGCGCCAGGCAGGCCGTAAAATGTAGCCAAAACCTTTAGCAGCATGAGGAAGAAGAAGACATGCTGCGCCGACCCCAAATTTAATTGGGATAAGGGCAGGGGAATGATGACTTATCATCATGGTCATAATATGACCATAGCTATCGAACTAGATGCAAATAATTGACATGTCTTTACACAGAAAAAAGAAATAAGCAATACCTACTTATAAGAAACCAGAAAAATCTAACACGTAACTTAACTCATTTCTATCGTTCATATATTTTAATTAATTATGTATTCTAAGTATTGATTGGTAGCGCCAAGCGTGGTATTAGTAGGCCAAGTATCCCTCCGTCACGGGAGGAGGCCCGTCCCTGCAGTGGGGCATGATTGATTGGTACTGGTCTTTTCATCCGTTCTTCTCCTCTTTCTGATATAATTTCCAGTAGTCATTTCCGTGTGGTGACGGAGTAAGAATACAACATGTCACCACCCCATCTCATCCCATGCGTGTCGTAGAAACCCTGGACTATCCGTGAATATTATCTTTAAGAAATAAAAAGAAAGAAAACTTGAAATTAAGCCATATTATTATAGCAATCCGTCTGGTCAGCGTGGTATTACTAAACCAAGTATCCCTCCGTCACGGGAGGAGGCCCATCCCTGCAGTGGGACATTAATGGGCTGTTATGATGATGATGATCTACTTAGTGAGCTTATGTGACCACACAGATGAGAATAATATAACCCCAGGGGTGTTCAGGGATGAGAATATAAGTATCCATATTTTACGAACCTATTTATTTTAGCTTTATGAAACTACTAGCTACTAGCTGTCCCGTGCCCATACGTTGGGCGGCGAAAAAAACGCGTCCGTTTTTTAAACATAATTTCGTTACTGCTCCACTCCTATTAGTCATAGCGTGATACTATATAGCCTATGACACTCCCCGATAGACTGTTCAACACAGAAAGAATTTTTAAAATCGGTTCAGTAGATCCAGAGATTACCCCCTACAACGTCACAAACATACAAACACACAAACTTTACCTCTTTATAATATTAGTATAGATAGAAGGATAAGTTGATGTAAAACTCTGTAAAATTCTGGCTCGCCAGCTTGGTTTTAGTTGGTTTCTTTCCATCACTGAAAGAGGCGTTTTAATGCAATTTTAAGGCAGCCGGACTCTGCATTAAGTTTCCTTTTAGTCTGTAATGATAACAATGTTGACAATTTGTTTAATGTACTACTACTACTATTAATTAAATAGATAATTTAACTTGAAGCACATTTATGCTATTACAATAATAAACTTAAAAGTCTGAAAGTATGGATGGATGTTTGTTACTCTTGCACGAAAAACATGAATTTTAATTAAACTCTACAATAATACTTTATAAATCAGACTAACACATAGGCTACTATTTATAAATATATTGTATTTATAATATAAGCTACTTTAAATACTAATCCAGTAGAGACGAAGTCGCGGGCACAGGCTATAGTACTACAAAATATAACACAGACAAGTTTCGTCGACGTTCGTCGTCTGTAAATCTGTATTCATTAGTTGAATGTACTAGTAATGCCATCTGTACTTCGAAGGATGAAACTGATGAATTAATAATTATTTTGTTTATTTTCCTACCTAAGTAATAATTCGTAATTACTTGATAGTCTTTAAAACAAACATATGTGTATTTGTATGATGTGTATAAAGTGATATATTGGTCTATTAGCAGACTAAAGAAACGAATCCTGCGGGCGAGTTAGTAGTTTATCAGGATTTACACTAGAAGGCGCTTTTGCAAAAAATATTACATTGGTGTTTCAAGTCGGAAGAGATACATTATAGCGTTTATTATACACAAATCAGAGAAGACAAGAGAAGAAGTATAAGTTCATAAGACAACCGTGCATATATCATTGCAATAGAAAGACGCCTTTATACATCTAACGCGAAGAAAAACTCCGGGTCACTCTTTTTTCATACAACCGGAACTATTGTTAGTGCTTAATGGTGCCGTTGCTCGTCACTTTTCTATAACATTGTTCTTCTTATACTCTGCAGAATTTGTCTCTTCCAGTATAAATCATTTCCAGCATTAAAATGTCACATATATATAATAATAATATATATAATATATATTTATTTATTTATTTATTTATTTACCACCATAACAAGTAATTAACATACAACAGAATATCAGTATAACATATTAGGGGGTGGTCTGGAGCCTAAACTAGGGTAGGTATACCCTGTATTTCAGGACTCCAAAATAATAATACAGACTCAGGAATAAACTACCAGCTACCGAGTTGTAGGTACAATTGCGAAACGAAAAACGCATGTCATGCATACATTCTTCAAACGAGGTGGCTATGCTAAGGGTATAGTAGCTTGTGTGTCATAGTATATGACGACTTCTGTGGCGTACTGGTTACATAATATGACCGCTACGCAGAGGTCTCGGGTTCGATCCCCGCTCAATGCCAATCTTTGTGTGCATAAACATGATTATTTGCATTGGTCTATGGGTGTTTTCTATGTATAATATGTATGTATTTACAAAAAAAAAGTAAGTATTTAAGTATGTTTATCCGTTGTCTAGTACCCATAGTACAAGCTTTGCTTAGTTTGGGACTAGATGGCGCTGTGTGAATGTGTGAGGAATATTTAATATAATTTAATAGTAACGAGCCCAGTGCAGCGGCATTCTGAGCTTCTATCTTTACAAAGTTTTTATACCTTTGATACGGATAAGTGTAGAAAGGCATTGAATTTCTTATTTTAATTATAATTTTATTCTTTCGTTATTTCATCATCATCATAACAGCCCTTTAATGTCCCACTGCAGGGACGGGCTTCCTCCCATGACGGAGGGATACTTGGCCTTCTAATACCACGCTGGCTAGACAGATAGGTATAGGGTTTAATTTCAAGTTTTTCTTCTTTTTATTTCGTAAAGATATATTCACGGATAGTCCCTTGGTCGGTTTTAACGACACCCATGGGATGAGATGGGGTGGTGACATAAGTATTCTTTTTTTTTCGTTCACTGTTTATTATTTTATAATTTTATTTTATTGCCTAATCCTTGAATGTGCTACTACAGGGTCCTCTACCGTAAAACAGAACCCTCTTTTCGTAACATAGGTAAAACATTATGAGCCACAAAGCGTGACGTATTTAGGAGAGACACAGTTTTAAATAGTTATGGTCTGTTGACTCCTTGATGGTGTTACGTTACATAATGAGGTTATATGGGTAAGGATAATGTATATTACACATAAATTAAATGAAATACACCATTATAACAGCCCATTAATGTCCTACTGCAGGGACGGGCCTCCTCCCGTGACGGAGGTATACTTGGCCTACTTACCAAGCTGGCCAGACGGATTGGTATAGGGTTTAATTTCAAGTTTTCCTTCTTTTTATACATTTGCTCACGTCTTATTTCCATGGGAAGTAAGGCAGAGACTATTGAGCGTATTTTTTTTTCGGCCACAGCAACTGCATTGTCTGTAGCAGCCCATAGGTCTTGAGGGTTGCATGTAGCGGGGCATCGAGGGCATTCCAAGAGGTGCGACACTGTCTGGGGGTCGAAGCCACACTCACACTGAGTGCCTGAATCCTCAATGTAGCCCCATTTACTCAAACTGAACTTACAACGGCCCACCTGGGTACGTAGGCGATTGAGTGACGTCCAGGTGGATCGTGGGAGGTTTTGTCCTGCAGGGAGTGCTTCAGTTGGTTTGGTATACACAGCAGGAGGCTTGAATTTTTTAATCCACAGTTCAAGCCTAGCTTTTTCCGTGCAGGTGGAGAACAAATTATTGATTTAGGAAAGCTATTTAAAGAAAGAAAGAATTATTTTTATTTTGTTGCACAAACGAAAAAAATACAATAAAATAAATTTAAATATAAAACAAATGTACACAAAATAGGACCTAACTCAGCTAATTGCTGTAGCGTCATGCGTCATAGACAATATGACACTACAGCGCTGGTATTCTGTTAGGCCCATCTACGGAAGGTATTCGTTAACACGCGATGCAGAAGTCAATTACAAGAATAAAAATATATATTTAATATATAGGTATAAAAGAAACATAATTATAATATTTCGGTTTTTAAGGCGTTGTTGGGCTGGATTAGCTGCGAACATTGAATGTTGTTCGTCCACCTCCTGCTTGTGTTTCTCCAAGGCAGTAATAACATCCTTGCGGACCGAGGGAGGGGCAATACCAGCAGCGGGGTACAGGAAGATAAGTGGAGTCAGATTGAGGCAGCCGGTGTCCACCACCTGTTTAAACAGGTGATTTTATCTGCAAACTGGGAGAAAATGCCTTCAGACTTCAAGTCATTCTGGATTCTTTTTTGTTATTATCGCTAATCTTAAACCCCCTTACTCATAAACGCCTCTTAAATTTAATCACTGTTTAGCGAGATTTTTATCAGGCAAAACCAACCTTATACCAAACAAAAACGTAAGAATTTAAGCTAATCAATGGACTAAAATTTAAGAGCCGTTTATAAGTAAGGGAGTAAGCTATTTAATCCTTCCCCAAGAGAAAATCTCTAATCCTTAAATTAAGAAACCCACAACGGAGTTGGTAGTGACATCTTGTATCAAACGGAATAACTACTACGTACAGCGACATCTAGTACCAAATAGTAAAAATGTCACGACGCTTTTTTCTAATCGGATTTTAATAATAATTAATAAAAAAGATTTGCGTATTAAGAACATGTATCTGTAGTATGAATTTTTGTAGTATTTAATCGTTTAATTTATATTTCTATTTTTTTATATAAAATATCACAGTAACGTAGAATCAGCTGGTATAGAATAAAAAACGAAATACTTTTCAGTAATTTTCATATGGCAACATAGAATTAGGGTATCACAGGTATAAGGATCTTAAATGTATATCTAATACCAACTTTATTCCATTGAATTAAAAGATATAATTGTACAAAATGTGTAGTTAGTAAGACATTTTATTATCGTTTGAGTAGGAAGTGGCATAAAAATAGGATTGCCAACAATCAGAGTGACGTCACGCCATTGGAGTCATGGAGCCTTCTAATATTACATGAGCTCAAGTAAATATATTTTTTCAACGTATACGCTCTGTTTTAATATTTCAAAATATACAAAAGTGTTCAGACAAGTGTACTACGCGAGTGTTAACTGAAATAATTGTTATAAACACGACACCCGAATTTGGAACCTTGTGATTTTGTTGTGAAGTTGTAGCAGCATTTTTTTATTAAACTGTAAGTATCTAACGTATAATAAACACGAAAACTGGTTAATAACGATCAATATTTACATTTAGATATAAAAAACACGTGATGTAATGTAGTTAAATGAATTAAATTAGTGTTTGTAAGATCATAGGTTCTGTCACCGATGTCGCTAAAAATAAGCCTGGAATGTATTTTTGGATATTATTTGGCGTTTTTGCGAGGGCCAGGCGTGTGTTAGTCGTGTGAAAGTAGTAATTACGCCTCAATAACGCTATAAAACGCATGGCCTTGACGAATTAGAGATTTATTATTATGTGCTATATCGAATTCTGCGTTTTTATAAGGTAAGTGCTATTTTATAAAAATAAATATCTAGTTTTCTGTGTAAAGCCTTGGTCATGTAGTAGTAGCTTATTATATCTAATTAGATCAATTCTTTGTGTGTGACCTTGAATGTGAGAATACGCATAGTTAACATAGGTTCTACACGGCTACGGTTATTTTTTTTCGGTCACAGTGTTACCAGGTTGATAAATATGTTTTCCCGCGTTGTGAAACGTAAAACGCTTTTCATAAAATGATGAACTAAAAATAAATTATTAGAGTAAACATATGAAGGAACAATTTTGCAACATCATTTTTGTGTACCTATCACACTAGACTATTTGTGTTTGTGTACATAAATGAAAATGAAATTATACCTACTACTATTATTGTTTATTTGGGTAGTTATTATTATTCAAGTATGGAAATGTATCCTGTAGTAAAGGATAGAAATCATGATATAAAAATCCTATAACCCAGTGCAGTATGGTATTAGAAGGCCATTCTCTCTAATAGGAGGAAGTCTGTGCTACAGTAGGTATACAGGCCATAAAATGGTTTTCGCTATTATCAAAATATATTTTTTATCAAAGCATTTCCAGAAATGTTTTTTAAAAAGAGAATAGCCAGAGAAAGTCCAAAGAATATCCAGAAATGTTTTACAAAAACAGAAAAATGTAACATTTTTTTAACTGTGGTATGAAAACCATAACCCAGATATGAAATAATGTTATGCTTCAACAGTCTGTAAAATTATTTGTTATAGCAACTGATAGAGAAATAAGTTGTGTTATAATATTTATTTAAAAACAAATGACTTAGATTCTTGTAAAAACAAGCAAATATACAGAGTTCTAACTCAAAACTACCTAAAAAAATTACCCCAGATTATTGGTAAAAGTATGTCTAGTGACATGACCCATTATTTTTCTCCGCTCTTATCTGTATGCCAAGGATTTAGTCAAAATTTTCCACACAACAATGTTGTCATAAGGCTTTACTACTGTTTATAGTAAAGATATTACCAAATGTTACTTTTAATAATGCAATAAAAATTATATTATAGATCTCTGTTTCTACTTGCATATTGTATGGGTATTTTTAAGTGATTTATCTTGTCTCAATATTTTACTTGGCTGTTTCCAATATAAATGAAAGTGTTCAAGCACTATTGAAAATAAGAAATTAAGCATTATGTATTTGACAACCTCTGTTGGGTAGTGGTTATATAAAATGACTGCTATACAGAGGTCTCGGGTTCGATTCCCGCTCAATGCAAATCTTTGTGTGCATGATCTTGATTATTTGCATTGGTCTGAGTGTTTCTATGTATAATATGTATGTATATACAAAAAAACTATAAAAGAACTATTATCCGATTTCTGTTACCCATAACACAAGCAGGTTAAGCGTAGCTTACTTTGGGAACAGATGGTGCTGTGTAGAGATGTCCGTGAATATTTATTAATTTATACAGTATTCATGCAACTTTTTTTTTGCCTCCTTTTTTAAGTTATTAAGCCATATTACTTCATAAGCCCTATGTATTTAAGGGCTTGTAACACATTTACTGCTGCCTGCGATCAGTGTGTGTAAATTCTTATATTATTATCATGTGTAGAACACATCCACATCGTCTGTCATTTAGGGTAATAGCCATAATTAGCCATGCCCTGTGCAGTTTTTTCTTTACTTGTACACCTTTATAACATAAATAGCTGACCCGTGCCCACTACATTGGACGGCAAAAAAAACGCGTCCCTTTTTTAAACATATTTCATTACTGCTCCACTCCTATTAGTCATAGTGTGATACTATATAGCCTATGACACTCCCTGATAAATTGCTATTGTTCCCAACGAGTAACACCCTCAAATGTCACACTGTTACTCGATGGGATTTTTTTCTGAAAAAATTCCCAACCGGTCACACTACCAGTCACACTGTTACTCTCCCAACCAGTCACACTGTTACTCGATGGGAACACAAAAAAAAAAATTAGAAATTAGAACTGATAATTGTTGTAAAATGTGATGATTTACTCTGATATATTATATAAAGCTGATTGTATTTAGGTACCTCCCCCCCCCCCTTATTACGTGGGACTTAAATATAGATGGCGAGATGTGGGTGTAATATTACACCTCTGCCTACCAGTGGCGAAGGGTGGATTTTTATAAAAGGGAAGCCGAGGATTCCGTGAACTACTTTTTATTAACGTTCTACTTTACATTACTATTATTCTGTAGTTCATAGGTATTCGTAAGAAAATGTTTCGATTCTAGTTGTTCTGAACTCATGTGAAAAGTTATACAAATACGAAAATGTTTCTCTGTTTGGATAATAATATATTTCTTTGAGCAATTAGATAAATTGTTTATGTTGCTATATCCTAAATAATTCTACACTTTTAGAATCTGAGAATACTGCCTGTAAGCCACTTACTTATATGTATCGAAATAAGATTTATAGAATGTTTCGTAAATCCACAGCGCCAGCGCCGCCCGTTTGTATTTTATGTATTCATGTGCAGGGCCTAACTGAACTATGTACCTACGTGTTTCTTATATTTATAATTTAACTTTGAACAAGACGTTTTATGTTAGACAATAATCTAACACTATTAACGTGTTCCATAAAACAACAAACTATTAAATTTGCTTATAAATAATACAAACAATTACTTACAAAAATATTCCTTAAGATCACAACACAACGCACTACGACAATAATAATGTCAATCAATGCACAACACTTAATACACAAACATAAATAATTAAACTTACTAATGTTTACTACAAGAAAACAAATTTTAATTTTAATATAACCTATTTGCAGAAAATAAATAATACTGTTTTTTCTTATAATAGTTCCATCGTTTACCGATGATTCTGCCAATGTCAAGATGGAGAGAATAAAAATATAAAAACAAAGAAAAATAATTAAAAGCTGAAAATTCAGAAGAAAGGCTGATTTCTATTCATCATCATCATATCAGCCTATCGACGTCCACTGCTGGACATAGGCCTCCTCCAAGTATTTATTTTCTCGATTTCTATTAGATTTAAATAATTAATAAAAACAAAATGGAATGTCAATGGCAAATTACTGTGAAATGAAACGTTTCAATTGGTCGGTCCGCTGGTTACAATAGTGCTTTCTCGCTCTCGCAATGTTGTAGTTGTATCTTTTATCCTTGTCATAAGCCGGTGGCCATCGGCTTATATGGTACCTTAGATCGACGAAGACAAAGTGTCACGTGACCGTACGATTTCCGTACAGTCTGTTGTACTGGATTCCTAATTTCGCGACCGGCTTACCGCCGCCCCGCGCATGCGCGCCTCACTCTCTTCCTGAACCATAACAAACATATAGTTAGTTGACAATTTTTAATTACTAGATGGCGTTATGAGTACGTAAATAAATATTATTATATAGAATTATTATATTACTTATTTGTTATTATTGCGATTTACGTAAGAGAATACTTTTTTGTTTTATATTATTTTGTATTGAGTAGATGTTGCGTCATTGATTTATAATTGATTAATAGACAATGGTAAGCGATTTTTGCAAAGGTAAGCCGGTAGGAATCGAGTTATATGGACACTTCGCCACTACTGCCTACCCCTTCGGGGATACAGGCGTGAGTCTATGTATGTATGTATGTATTTAGGTATTGTAATTTTATTTCATTACTAGCTGTGCCCGCGACTTCGTCCGCGTGGAATAGTTATTTTGGGCATCATATTTATTTTTGCAAACAACCTCCTCAGCTTTATAAATTATAGCTGTTACCTACGACTTTGCCTGTGTCAATTTCTGTTATTTTTTTTTTTCGACAATTTAATTTTTAAAAGAACATAATTATCTAAAAGTACTTCATAGAGCTACACCCCCACTTGGGCACGCCATAATCTCGGCGGTAAGTCAAAGAGGGGTCTTTGAGGTGTGGTTGGATAGACATCACGATGTCCTCACTTTCGCGTGACGCAGTTTCTCACCGAACATGGCAAGTGCTGGAGATTCCTTCGCCGGATTCTTGCAGAAGAGACGCCCGGGTTCCTGAGATTAGCGCGTTCAAACAAACAAACAAACAAACTCTTCAGCTTTATAATATTAGTATAGATTTAAGAATAAAACGTTCAAAGGAGAATCACCAGCAATATGACGAATAAATGTTTTTAAAGTAAAAACCGATTTAATTCTTCTTTTCATTAACTACTGTAATATTGTGACTGGTTGGGAAATTACCAATAAGAAGTTCCCATCGAGTAACAGTGTGACTGGTTGGGAATATTTTTTAAAAACATTCCCATCGAGTAACAGTGTGACATTTGAGGGTGTTACTCGTTGGGAACAAAGGATAAATTGACTATTCAACACAGAATTTTTAAATTTGGTTCAAAACATCCAGAGATTACCCCCTACAACGTCACAAAACACACAAACTTTACCTCTTTATAATATTAGTATAGATAGGGTAAAGTTTAAAATGATGTGGTAACATTCCAATCGCCTCATAAATGCTCAACCTCAGTTGTGTTATATCTTGTCAAATTTATTATTTAAAAAAAAGTAAAACAGAAATGAACAGCAACAATACATGACCGGAAATGGTTGGATGAGGACTTGAAGATGTGGCCTGAACTTGGAGAGGCTCACGTCCAGCAGTGGACTTCAAAGTCGCTGGGATCAGACATGAAAACAATAATTAACTTTTTCAATAACCAAAAAGTATATTTAAAATATAAATACAACAACTAGTTCACTTAAATATAAATAAACTTACAATTTTTTTTCTGACTATTCTCAAAACACAGACATTACAATTTTACTGTTTATACCGATCTTTTAGTAATCTTAGTACATGCATAGCGTCTCTAGGACAATTTCTTCTCGTATAACTCTTGACAGAACCCGAGTCGACTCTCATGAAAGGGTTCCATAACTTCTCTTGTCCTATTGTTGAGGGTATTGTAGGTTTTCCTTGTTCACGCCTCTGCCTACTCCAAGCTAATTTCTTTATGACATACAAGTTATTCGGTTCAACTTGAGCTGCGAATTCAAGATTATGTATTGTGTACTCGTGCCCACAATAAACTTTAGTATCATCAGGTAATCGGCCTAATATCTTTGTTGCTATATACATTTCTTCGGCTGTCCCTTCAAGGAATCTTCCACAGCCCCCCACAAACAACGTGTCACCAGTAAAAACGACTCTATCATTGATAGGATCATTTGTGGAGACATAGTAGCAAATATCACCTCTGGTATGACACGGTGTTGCCAGACACAAAACCTTTAAATTCCCAATTTCTAGCGTAGTATGGTGTTTGGCATGGTGTGTCATAGGACTGATCCGATCGTCTCCGCAGTAGACTTTTAGGCCAGGGAATAGTTTCATGATCTGACCGTTGCCACCGGCATGGTCCCAGTGATGGTGGGTTGTTAGGACGGTTGTGAGGTTTGCTCGGTAGCGGGCTACGGCTTTGGCAACCTTTTTAGGTTGGACTGGATCGACAACGGCTGCTTCTCTGGTTGCTCTGTCTATTATTAAATACATGTAGTTGTCTTGTAAGGCTGGTAATATGTGTATATTCATAGTATGTGCTTGTGATGAGCTGGTGGAAGAATTGGGACTCTTACTCTTATTTAATTATAAAATTTCTTGATGTTTTAGTTCATTTGATGATTGGTCTTGTGAGTATTTCCTTTGCTTTTAAAGAGAGATTAGAATACAATCACTTTTACGACTTTTTATATAATATTTGTTATTGGTATAGGTTGTGTATTTGTTTCTTAATAAATACACGAACCTTAAATTTATTATTAATTTGTTATTTATATCATTGAAGATTATTTTATTATTAAATAAAAATTAAAATATTTTGCCAATTTTTTTAACAATAATTTTGACTGATATTGTTTGACAGGTGATAATTGTCATAGTTCACATATTTAGGAATGTCATGTTGCGAAAGTTTATGGTGAGGTTTTGTTGTAAAGAGGTATAATAATAGTTAATAATAATTTTAAATATTAGTGTTTGCGTTTAACCCGGCGCCAATGACGCTGGGTCAATATGACCCGAGATGATTTCAAACAGCGATATTTCAAATTAGGCGTGCTTTGTGGTTTTGACTGTTCTAGTAGCTGGAGATACAGTATCTCCCCACGCACTCCGATCACGAACTCAGTGCCTCGTCGCGAAGGCAAGCAGATACACGTGCATGAAGCAAAAACGGGTCAATATGACCCAGCGTCATCGAAAGCGTTGTATTTTTGTGACTATTTATAGTAATGATTTTCGTGGTTGTTTTTAAGAATTTATCGAAAAGGTTGTTGATATAAAGCCCGGAAAGAATATTACAGATCTTAGATAAATCAGACTCCAATAATGAATCACAAAAAACTTCTTCATACGACGAGGTTGATGATCACGTTTCATAATACAGCCAAAGTGGCAGTAGTACAAGATGCAAGCTAGATTGTGATGAAAAAAGGGCCATTTCTGAAGAAAGAAGGAGTTTGCATTATTCAGTATCACTGACAGGAACAAGAAACTTGAGTAAATTTGCTTCGTCAATTGCGCAAGGGAATTGCTGATTTCTCGACAGTGGTTCTTGAGAAACCTCCGCGAAGGTATCTAAAACTCATAGGAGATGTCAGGTGTGTCCTTCAAAAAAGGATAAAAATCTAGCTACACTTTATCATGCTTGCAATATATAAATAATTAAAAAAATCGCCCGAAAAAATCACTCCTACTACGAAAGTTGCAGTAGCTCCATGGAGGAAGCTGAAGATGGATTAGTGGAGTTTATAATGAAGTTTGATGTCTCTTTTATTAAAATAGATTTGTTTTATTACGTTTTATTAAGTTTGTTATTACTTATTTTGAATAGTTATTGAAGTTATGTTTTCAAAGTTGATTTTCCATAGTTTCTGACGAAGGACTATAACGTTGGATTTCAAACTTCAAACTTCAAAATACTTTATTTCATAAAATTTATTACAAATTGTTTGAAATCGTCGTTTACTTAAAATTGAAGCTACATTTAAAATTATAGATCGACACAGACAAACGCTACAGCACTAAGAAAAGCCGCGTTGTATTGTCAAATGTAAATTAAAGGAGAAAAATAAAACCAATCTACTACTCGAATCTACTTGTCTGTCTGTGTTGATCTATAAATTCCAGTTTCCAAATGGTAGGGCCAATGAGAAGAAACCTGGCAAAGAAACTCATGGCAACTCTTTTAAAATTCAGTTGTGTTTACAATTTTTTTTTTTACATTAATCATATACCCTATCAAAATATTTGACAGTACCAGACAGGATAATACACCATTTATACATCATAAAAAATAATAATCAAAGAAAAGAAAAGTAGAAGACAAGCATGAGAACAAGGAAGACAGAGAAAAAAAAAAGATAGAAAGGATACAATAATACAATTAGAACTTAGAGATAAAACAATACAGTAGCACACATATATAAAAAAAGTGCATAAACTTGCATTATTTGAAACAGCCTATGGAACAGAAGCAGTTAATCCCAAGCCTTTTTGTCTTTCGTGTAGTCTAGGATAGTATAATATCCCTTTACGATAAGTTTTTGTTTGACTACATTCTTAAATTTATTAAAACTTAGATCTTGAATATCTTTCGGAATTTTATTATAAAATCGCACACATTGACCCTGAAATGAACTATGTATTTTTTGGAGCCTAGAATACGGATGAATAAGTCTATCTTTATTTCTAGTATTTATACTATGGACATCACTTCTTTTGACAAATTGGTCTTTATTTTTATGAACATAAATTATGTTTTCATAAATGTATTGACTTGCTACAGTTAATATATTGATTTCTTTAAATTTTTCTTGAAGTGATTGTCTCCTACCTAAATTATAAATTGCACGAATAGCTCTCTTCTGCAGCACAAAGATAGAATGAATATCGGCAGCATGTCCCCATAGTAAAATACCGTATGACATTATGCTGTGAAAATAACTAAAATATACTAATCTGGCAGTTTCTATGTCTGTCAGTTCTCGAATTTTCCTAACGGCATAAGCTGCAGAACTTAGTCTCTTTACTAATGTCATAATATGTGGGCCCCACTGAAGCTTAGAGTCTAGTGTTATACCAAGAAATTTTGTAGTGTCCACAAGGTCTACCTGATCCTCCTTAACTCTTAATGTGGTTTTCACTTCTTGTACATTCGGCGTTATAAATCTAACACATTTGGTTTTGCGGCTATTAAGGAGCAAGTTATTAATGTCAAACCAACGAACAACTTTAGAGATAGCCAAGTTTACTTCGTCAGTGCTAGTCTGCTGTCGTTTCACTTTAAATAAAAGCGAAGTGTCATCGGCAAACAAAACTATCTCATGTTGATCTTTAACTAGATGTGGTAAATCATTTATATAGATGAGAAACAAAAGGGGTCCAAGTATGGAACCTTGCGGAACGCCCATTTTTACGACAGATCCTGGAGATAATTTTCCATTAATATTAACTCTTTGTATTCTATTATTTAAGTAAGACGTGAAAAGATCTAATCCTAGTTTACCTAAGCCATAGTGATGTAGTTTCCGTAAAAGTGTATCATGATCGACACAGTCGAAAGCCTTGGACAAGTCACAGAAAATACCTAAAGCATCGTAAGACTTCTCCCAGGCATCATATATATGTTTTACAAGCTCCACACCAGCATCGGTTGTGGAGCGACCCCTTGTAAAACCAAATTGTTTAATATGTAAAATTTTGTATCTACTTAAATATGTTTGCAGTTGGTCTGCAATAAGTTTTTCAAAAATTTTACTGAAAGTTGGCAGTACTGAAATCGGTCTAAAATTAGTTGGGTCTGATGTACAGCCAGATTTATACAAAGGAACAATTTTGCTGGATTTCAGTAAATCAGGAAACACACCACTATCTATCGAATGATTAAATATAAGAGCTAAATGCGTTGCAACTGAGTAAATAATATGTTTAGTAACAACTACAGAATTATCCCATAAATCTGATGTCTTTTTGACATTAATGGTATTAAAAGCTTTAATTATATCAAAAGGAGTAACATGTTCAAATTCAAAATCATTGTTGAAAATCGGTACATTATCCTTTAAAATTAATTCTGCGTTTATAGGTGAAGAGTTCAAAGATTGAGTAGTAGTAATTGGAATATCAGTGAAAAATTGTTCAAAGGCAGTGGCGACTTCTACATCTGATGTGATTGTTGAGTTATTGATGTTTAAGTTGTACTCAATGTCGCGGTTGACTACTTTGCCTGTCTCACTATTGATAATATTCCATATGGTCTTAATCTTATCATTACTGTTTTTAATTCTTGAACTCAGAAAACGTGATTTAGCTACCTTACAAAGCTTCCTAAATAATTTAGAATAATTTTTAACATAACTCTGAAATGTATCACTAAAATTATAGTTCCTTTCTTCATAAAGTTCATAAAGCCGTATTCTACTCTTATGTAATCCTACTGTTGCCCATTCACTGAATGTGGCGTTGCCTTTAATTAATATTGTTTTTGGTATAAAATCTGATTTAAACACATTACAATAAGTAGTAAAAAAATTATCAAATAAAGTGTTTACACTATCATCCGCACTGATAATTGGTGTGGAACTAATTGGACTAAAGGCTAACTCAATTTTGTTTTTAAAACATTCAATTCTATGCGCAGTTTTAGGTATAACAACAATGTTCTTAGATACATTTTGTTCCCTTCTATTTAAAAATGTAATCTGCTGACCAGTGTGGTCTGACTGAAGCTTATTAATTAATAATTTATCAGTAATTACAAAATTAATAAATACATTATCTATACATCTTGCTGTTGTTTCAGTTATACGAGTGGGCTCCAAAAATACATTTTTCAGATTAAAAGATTGAAAAAGAGCTAAGTATTTAGATACCCTTTCTGGGGTTTCATTCCCTGTTACCAGTAAATCAATATTATAATCACCACAAACCATTACATATTTTTTAGACTTGGTTACCTTATCTAAGACATCCTCCATGACTCTCTCAAAGCAATCATACATACCCGAAGGGGGTCTGTACACACTTAATACAATAAAATGCTTCAACTCTACACAGGCTATCTCAACAGAACGTTCAACCGAGAGATTAACAATATCATGTTTAAGAAATATCTTGCATTCTTTTGTTATTTTACCCTCAAAACAATGAGAGAAACTAACAGAAGATCAAACAAAATAAACAGTAAACATCACGTAACATTTAAAGAAATGCTAATAATCTTTGGGTCACCATGACCCGGCGTCATAGTTCTCGTAATTATTTTCACGTCATTGGCGCCGGGTTAAGTAGGTTAAACCCTAACCCCCTTCCTCATAAACGCCTTAAATTTAATCACTGTTTAGCGAGATTTTTATTACGAAAACCAACCTTATACCAAACAACGTAAGAGTTTAAGCTAATTAATCAATTGACTAAAATTTAAGAGGCGTTTTTGAGTAAGGGGGTAAACAAATAAATATAAAAAAAAATATAGTGTAAAATAGTCAATTCAAATTGTTTATTAATAAGCCACAATTCTTTTTAAAAAAATCGAGCTAACACCTTTTTTTTTTTAAGTAGGAGACCCGCTAAGCATGATTCCATCGAGTTTATGTGGCATTATGTCTAATGAAATTATGGCATTTAAAATTATAGCAAAAATTAGTAAACCCACTCATTCTTTCATCTAAGTATTGTTCTTCTATTCTATCTAAGTCTTTCTCTAACTATTGTTTGGTACGCATATATAAATGCGTACCAAACAATTATAGTTTGCGCATATTATATCTACGTAAACTTGTAGTAAAACCCTTTGCCAATTTGGTCAGCGATCTATATTTAGGATTATAACAATATGAAAGTAAAATTTAGCAGAGATTCTGCTACTAAATAGCGGTAAATAATAGGTCTGCAGCTTCCCTGTGCTTAAACATAGATTTAACCTACACTAAGAACATCAAGACTTGAGACAATGGGTCCGATTGCCTTTCTTTTCGCTCTTAAATAAGGATGCACTAAAATTTATAAAATAAGACTACGTCCTTATATGAAAGCTATTGCGGATGACATAAAATAAGAACGTGACCTAAAAAACTACCAATTCCTTTTGTCTATGAAAACAACCTTAATTAAGGGTGTTGAGTTTGTCATCTGTACGTCAAAGTGTTTATTTATTTTTATAGGCTTTGTCGCTTAGCGACCACATCGCCTGTATTACGTCAAAGTTAGTCTTACTTTCGTTCGTACTGCGTTTTTAATTCTTGTGATATCCTTTAATTTGAATTATAACATGCAAACCGATAAAAAGAGAAGGATGAAGAAGGAGCAACACAGTTTTCTATTAGATTACATATTAAAAAATCCAGAAATGGTCAACGGTAAGTTATTTGTTTACATAGTATATTTCACCACGTGCAACGCATACCTTCTCTCAAAAATTTTATTAATTTGCAATGTTATTGAGTTAAAAGAAATGTGCATAATAGGCATTTATTAATTACTAAATTTTTGCTTACAGGAAACTCCCAAACTGCCAATGTGAGGCATTTGTGGAGTGAACTTGTGTCAACACTCAATGGAATGGGGGTCCGCAAATCCCAGAAAGACTGGTTGGATGTACGTTTATTAAATATCTTTTTTTGATAATAATGACAATCTAGTGAACATCAGATGTCTAATTTTATTTTCATTTTTTAGACGTATAAGTTGTTGGCGAGAAAGGCCAAGGCAAAACTTAGAGCCATAACAAGACACCAAAGTGGTACGGGAGGTGGTCCATCCACAAAGGACAAACTCACGGACCTCGACGAAAAGGTTTTGGCCACGGAGGGAGTATCCACAGTGTTTGGAATTCCTGGCACCATAGAAGCTGTAAGAAAATAACATATAAAATAATCTAAAGGAAAATTTATTAACTATTTTTTGATATTAATAATTTTTATTACAGGGAGTTGCACCTTTGGGTGTATATGAAGATGCACCTGTATTACAGGAAGCTGCACCTGTATTACAGGTGCAACAAAATACCGTGGAGTTGGAGTTAACGGAATCGATGGTAGTTATACTTAGTTTGTATTTATTTTTTTATTTATTATTTTTTACTTTTCATTTTTTCAACAGTTCTGTTTTTATTGAATAGGTGGAAATTGAAATTGACGATGTGGCAACCACTAGAGCAGCAGTAGTAGCCGATGAATTGACCGGTATGTAAAATATTTGTTTGTACCTATATTTACGAAAGGAAATAATATACATAGTTCCAAAAGAAATCAAGTAGTCCTAATAATGCTTTAAATTTCCTATGGCTGTCGTACATATGAGCTTGCTATCTGTTACATAGATTTTCTTATCTGTATCTATTATATTAGTATACTAATTTTCTATGGGAGGTAACAGAGTAATGGTCCATGATCTGTCCCTTGCAACCGTGAGTGATTTCAATATAATGTGTAATTTGTTCACAGATCCACTAACTTTGCCACCAAGAGAGCCTGGTGTACGTAGAAATAGAAGACCCTCCAACGCGGGAGACCCACTAACTGATATTTTGAGGGAAGGTGCACAGGCACAAATAGAAGCTGCGGAAATTATCGCCCGTGGGCTAACGGAAGCCGCAAATACTATCGCTAGTAGCATTATGCAAGCAGCTGCTACCATAGCAGAAGCGTTAAAAAATAAATAAAAAATGTAAATATTCATTTTGAGTTTTATTTTTCATGGTGATGCATCACACAAAATATTGGCTCACTATTTCCTCCCTTATTCTTCTGGCTGCAAGTGTGAATGATGGGTCTTGATTTTGAATCTGACTTTGTATTTGACGCCTTTGTTCATTTATTGCTGCAACATAAATAACAAGTTATTTTAATAACCAGAAAATAAAACATGTGAGGATGAACTGCAAAATATAATTATTTTTATATCATTTAAGTAGAGCAAGTACCTGATTCATCTGGTAAAGGGTCATTTCGCTGTATAGCTAAATTATGCAGAACAGCCACCGCAGCAATTATTTTTGATGCTTTCAATGGCTCATAATGCAAGGTTCTGTGCTTGTGTATACACCGAAACCGCGTCTTCATTAAACCGAAGCATTTTTCTATAACAACCCTAGTATTTGAGTGGGCCAAATTGTAACGTTCTTCTGGTGTAGAATAACGTTCTTCTGGTGTAGAATCTTCGGTATTTCCAAATGGAGTCATAAGCCAAGGTAATTGAGCATAGCCGGAATCTCCTGAAATCGTTATTTGATTTCAATATGTAACAAATATTCAAAATAATAGCAGTTACAAAAAAATTGTGCCCACCTATAAGCCATTCTCCGGTGATACCATTTATGTAGTTATCTTCCAACACTCTACTTAGGTTACTTCCTTGCCAAACTGCTGAATCATGAGTTGATCCAGGGAATTTGGCGTTAAATTGGATCACTTCCATTCTTGAATTGCACACCTGTAATATAGAGTTGAAAATAATGTCCTATCTAAGTATATACCAATTAAGAAATAAATAAAATGTTAAACGATACTCACAAATTGGCAATTCAGACTGTAAAATCCTTTTCGATTAAAAAATAATCGTGCTGGGGTATTCGGTGTATCTTTAGGCCGAATAATACCTACATGTGTGCAATCAATGGCACCCAGTATACTTGGAAAATTTGCTATTTCTTGGAACCTGAAATTTAAAACATAGCAGTTTAAATGGTAGGTTTCTTAAATGGTAATTCATCTTTTCCCATAGAGGTTGAGGAATTCTCTAAATAATCCTCAGGTCATACCCATCTGACTAGTGTAGTCAAAACAACCTTCATGATTTATTTCAATTAATATGAAAAAATTATGTACCTACAATAATTGTATATAAAATACCTTCGTTTTTGAGTAGCCTTTTCCTCTGCACTTGTAGGAAAAACTACTGAGTTTGGAAGAATTACTTCTATAATTGCATCAGTTACTTCCTTCAAACATTTACTCACTGAAGGCTGGCTTAGACCTAAATATAAACCATGTCCTACAGTGGTTTGGTAGCCTCCATGTCCAAGAAAATGTAATGTGGCTAAAACCTAAAACAAGGGAAAGTACCTAAGTAGGTAAATAATTAATTTAACAGTCATTCACATAGCACCCATCCTTGGCAAAATATCTCACCTTGATTTGTATAGGAATTTGGTGTTGTCTTCGGTCAGGTATTGCACTGTGAAGAGTGTCTATTAAATATAAAGCAGTCTCTTTTGAAAGTCTGTATAGTTTTATGAACACTGTAGTTGTCACATCAAACGGATCAGAATTATCTCTGATATGCCGATATGTAAGCCTTCTTTTTGTCTGTAAACTAATAAGAAAAAAGACGCATTTTTTTATAATGAACAAAGGCATTCAGTTAGGTTACATTCAGATAAGTAACACATTTAAGCACTCTTACCGTTGATGTTCTTCATTTAACCTTCTTTGCACAATTATAACACTGATAGGAAACATTTTTGTTACTAAAAATCCAAGAAATACCTATATTTTAAATAAATTAAAGTAAGCTCGCACAAAATTTCGAGCGACTTTAATTAAGGCTGTTTTTATACCCCTTCTACTTAAATAAGGCCAGTCAAATGTCAAATAAGACGAAACGCAATCGGAATAAGAAAACTACTATCACTAATTAAGTCTATGATGACCCTATTTTAGTGTATGTTCTTATTTAAAGGAAAGGTAATACCCATGTGTACTAAAAATTTAAGTTTACATTTAAGTTCATTTTGTTGTTCTTAATTAACGTCAATTGAGAAACGCAATCGGACCCAATAAATAAATAAAATAAATAAATATTCCTCACACAATCACACAACGCCATCTAGTCCCAAACTAAGCAAAGCTTGAACTAGACAACGGATAAACATACTTAAATAGGTACTGTTTTTTGTAAATACATACATATTATACAAAACACTCAGACCAATGCAAACAAGCATGTTCATGCCACACAAAGATTTGCATTAAGCGGGAATCGAACCTGAGACCTCTGCGTAGCAGTCATGTTATATAACAATAGTTTGTGAATATAACAAATTAGTTTCCTGTGTGGTATTTGAACCCGAGAACTCGTTCACTTTATTGAAACATTGACCACCTAGATTCTTAGCACCCGGCACTCCGCAACCCGCTTTTCGCCCGAGAAGGTCCCCCGAAATGGAAATTTGAGATGTGGACGTTTCGGGAAAGGGCCATTCTAGAAAAAACAGTTTAAACTTTATTCAATTGATATCTCAATATTCAAGGCGTAATGTTGTATCTAACGCATCATCATAACAGCCCATTAATGTCCCACTGCAGGGACGTTACGTTTCCGATTAGTGTGCATTGCAGTAAGGAGTTTCCATACAAATAATACTGAACAGCTCGAGTTGATTCGGTGACGATCCCATTCCGTTTTGATATGTGTGGTACGACTTACGAGCGCAGTTATAAAAAGTTCGCAAAACCACTTCAAACGTTCTCTTAGCAGTATTACTCAAACCGTTTTTACACTACAGTAATGAATAACATAAATAACAACTATTGTGTATTGTTTTGTAGTAAAATAATAACGTATTGTACATAATAAATATACAGTAATCATGATTTATACAAATAACTGAAGGTAACACATATAGTAAATGTGTTGTTAGTTAGTCACTTTGCCAAGAATACGGTTAAATAGACTTGATAGTCAGGCCCTTTTCATCCCATGGGTGTCGTAAAAACTAAGGAACTATCCGTCACGGGAGGAGGCCCGTCCCTGCAGTGGGACATTAATGGGCTGTTATGATGATGATGAGCTAGAATAAAGATCAGCTAGAATCTAAATCAGATTTAACGACGTCCATGGGATGATATTTTTAATTAAAACATCTTCCGCACTCAATCTAATCACGCCTTTTGTCGCAGAATTTACAAAACATCAATTTATCGTATACAAAGAACATCCAAACTCAGTACAATAGTTTGTGGATTGCACAAAGAATTGTCTGTAGAAAAGACTAGCTGTAGCTTAAATGATATTCTACACCCTAAACTACCTTTATTCCAAACTAGGTAAACCATGCCCACTTCGTTGGACGGCGAAAAAGACGCGTCCCTCTTTTAAACATATTTCATTACTGCTCTACTCCTTTTAGGCATAGCGTGATACTATATAGCCTATGACACTCCCCGATAAATGGATTATTCAACACAGAAAGATTTTTTTAAATCGGTTCAGTAGGTCCAGAGATTACCCCCTACAACGGTACAAACACACAAACTTTACATCTCTACAATATTAGTATAGATTTCATCAAAATCCGTTCAGTAGTTTTTGCGTGAAAGAGTAACAAACATCCATCCATCCTCACAAACTTTCGCATTTATATAATATTAGTAGGATTATGCTGATTCTATCATCTTTACTATTTTCTTGACTACTTTTAAATATTCATTCGAGTCTACGTTGTTGCTAAGTATTGTATAATCGATAAAACGTTACGTGCGTGATTGACAACTATAAAATATTTTTGTTTATGTCAAGGGTCCCCTTTATATTTGACAAATGCATTCTTACTCAAGGCTCTTGTAACTAAAAACTTTATGGTTAAGCTTGTTTTTGGAGAGAGACCCTCTCATACGGTGGGCAGAAGACCTAGTTAGGAAGAAAGACAATGGAAAAATTTGGTATTCGAGGATAGGACAGGGAGGCACGTAATTCTGTGCCTCCCTGGACTCGAACCCAGGGAGGCACAGAATTACGTAAAGTGGTAATATTTCGAAGAGGCCTATGTCCATTAAGAAATAGCCGTTAAAGCCTGATTTACACATCGACAATTACAGTAGCGAGTTAAGTAGTAAGTTGTTAATTAAGTTGATTTAAATAGATCTTCATCCTATTTTTTGGCGAGGTAAGTTGGCGAGACGCGATAGAGGGGGCTACTTCGTACTTACCTCGCCAAAAATAGGATGGAGATCTATTCAAATCAACTTAATTAACAACTTACTACTTACTCGATTCCAACACACTACTAGCTCGATGGCAAAGCGGTAGTGTATGCGGCTGCCCACGAGGTCATCATCATCATCATAACAGCCTATTAATGTCCCACTGCAGAGACGGGCCTCCTCCCGTGACGGAGGGATACTTGGCCTACTAATACCACGCTGGCCAGACGGATTGGTATAAGGTTTAATTTCAAGTTTTCCTTCTTTTTATTTCGTACAAATAACATTCAAGGATAGTCCCTTAGTCGGTTTTTAGAACTCCCACGGGATGAGATGGGGTGGTGACATATTGTATTCATATTCCGTCACCACACGGAGAAGGTTTGATGACTAGATCTTTTTTATTAGAAATCACTTAGGCCGGTAATCTCACGACACACTACTTCTTAGAAGATAAACGGTCACCAGATAACCATTTTCTTATGTATTTTATTATTCCGTTAGTTCCACGTTACCAGTCCAGAAATCTGTTTTTTTTTTAAGCCAACTCCCGCACTAGGGAAGTGTCTGTGTCGTTTTACAAACATCAAATTAACGGGCACAAAGAACATCTAGACTTAGGACAATAATTTGTGGATCTCACAATTTTTTGTTCTGCGTGGGGATCGAAACCACAACCTCGTGCACGGCAGCCGCTTGCGCTACCGTCGCGCCACCGAAGTCGTTGTATAGCTCTTTCCGTGGCATCTCTCAGGTCCTTCTTGGTTCAGGAATCCGGGTACAGGGGACAGGGCAGCATGTTTAAAGTGGAAATAACCTTTTTTTTATCACTGGGGTAAAATGCCTACGCATCCCCTTCCGTTGGGGGGGACGTGAGGGGTATGTGGGGCTCCCAGGGGGCTATACAACCCCCCAGTGTACGCACTAAAAGTCCCTAGCGGCACTCCTTCATCATCTACTTGGAGGGGGGCCTGGGTAACCGGCAGAGCCTTTGCGTCCAGTTCTGAAGTAACCTTCCACAACTTATTAAATTATTCGTACTTCTCCAAACTCGCTTTTCGTTTATAATGACATTACTAGCAATAAACGCATGGTACTTACTACAATCTCAAGGTCTCTAATGTTTATGGTCGCCATTATTTCGTGTCTGACCTTCTTGAAGCTGCTGTAATATAGATTTTATTGTATGCTAGTTATTTGTGTGTGTTTTGATGGATTGTTTATGTGTGAGAGTCTGGGTTTTTGGGTTTTATCTATACTAATATTATAAAGAGGTAAAGTTTGTTTGTTTGTGACGTTGCTAGGGAGTTATCTCTGGATCTACTAAACCGATTTTAAAAATTCTTTCTGTGTTGACTATAGTGTGACCACAGGAGCTGTGCACCTCCTGAGGTATGCGCGCGGCGAGAGGGGGGTGGACATATAGAGTACATGATAAATACTGGTATAGAATAAACAGTCTATGATGTAGCTACTAGCGACATCTGACGCAATATACTTAAGTTATTTGGCTGGTACGGGTCGCTGCACGAGCGGCTTTAGCAGTTTTCTTTTAAAAGACAGTTTTTTTAAAAACTCCAAGAAAGTATTTACATTGTTGTATAGTTTTAAGCGTAAATAGGAACATTATTTGTGTTTTTATAATGTAACTTTGAGAAAAATGACATCTAGCGGAATGTATCAAATACTCTAAGAACATGAAATTCTTAAAGGAAAATATAATGTTCAAATTGTTATGACACTGCCGTCAAAACTCGTGACAGCAGGTAGGTGTCCGTTATGGTAGCATACACAAGAGCTATATCGAGTTGGTTACTATGCCAAAAAACTCTGCATAAATAAAAATAAAAAAAAATCCAATTGTTAAGATTAATGATGAGGAATTAAAAATCGTTAACTCTGCAGTATTCCTAGGAATTACTTTATACAGATTACCCCTTACTCATAAACGCCTCTTAAATTTAAGTTAATTGATTACCTTAAATTCTTACGGTTTTGTTTAGTATAAGTTTGATTTTACAAATAATAATCTCGCTAAACAGTGATTAAATTTAAGAGGCGTTTATGAGTAAGGGGTGAGTTCTTATTTATCACCTGCATATTTTTTTTAAAATATGAGTATATTTGGGTTACATTGTGATCAACTAAGTAAGTGTAATATATTACAGATATGTCTATAAAGTCGTCAAATTTGTGATTTTTATTAGTTCATTAATCTACAATAAACTAATACTGACTTACGAAGAATAATGTAAACAATGAGTAGAGTAAATCAAAGTGGCACGCGGGAAGTGATTTTTAAAGTTATAAGGCGATGTTTAGCGGATCACGATTCTGGTCAACTTTTATGCTATTTGGATGATGTTTATGGGCGAACTGCAACTTTGATGGGTATGTAATCGTGTTACTGTTTCTCGTAATCTGTCTCAAGTAATAAATTCACTCCATTTGAGATTTAGAGACCAAAAACACATTTTTAGGTTAGATATTCATTATAAGTAAGAAAAATCGTAGTACGACCATTTCTGTTGATACATTATCAGTTGCATTAGTATAATTCAGTCAAGATTTATCCCAATTTTAATTTGAATTAATTGCTGTATGTCTATATTACGGTTGATATTGATAACTAAACTATGTCACTTTCGCATCGACTGGTCTGTCTACAAAAAATAATTAATTGCAATATTTTATTAAATTTTATATCATTTAGCTCTTAGTGAATCCATGTTAAATGATATCTTGTTGGTTAATATTTAACACTGAATAAATTTTAGTTAGGTATTGTAGTTATTCTTTCCATTCCATTAGAATTATTAAATTTAAAAATAACAGATTTTATAATTATTAAAAGCTTGAAACTCCTGGTAAACACAGGCAAGGCCGGCCAAAGAAAGAAATGTATGTTTCTATATTTCTGCTCTCCCCCTCAAAATACAATTATGTTCTACAGTAAAAAAAGAGGTATATAACATTTTTCTTCTTTTACCTTTATTTTGTTTCTAGTTATGCCTAAATTTATTGTAGGTATAATCAAATGTTCAATTTACATAACTTTTGTAAAATTTCGGGTTCCAACCCTCAGAAAATTGCAGATGATAGCTAGAACTGAGATGGATTTTAATTGTAGTCTTGAAGTTCTACGCAAAACTTTAAATGCAATAGGCTTACCTACAAGAAATGCCCTAGTATTATAAGTGCTCTAATAGTGTAGTGTTATTTGAACATAATTGATTTGAACACTATTTTGTCAGACTAAATAGGGTTGCTACGTGTAGCACAGTGGCGCCCTAATTTTTTGTCAGGACTTTATAGACAGACTGTACCTACATACATTTAAAAAAAATAGTTGTTGTAGTTTTAATATTATAGCGTAATAAAATAACTCCAGCCCGGCCCCTAAGAACCGTTAATATCTCCGATAATATTGAATTTTGTATTGAAATAAAGTGTTACACAGGCGTTATTTCAGGGTTACATTTCTACTGTATTAACAGAATTACTGTACCTATGTTTTGTAGTTCTCGAGATATTCAAATCACTTGTGAGCATATCTGTACCAGTACTATGAACATAAATTAACATGGGTTTTTGACATATTCCATTGTGAATTCGCATAAAGCATTTACCTACACTAATTCAGTCAGAATTCCACGCATTATTTTTACATAAAGAATTTTTCAAAAGAAAAGTTCCCTTTCTATCAGAACTATCACGGGTACGCTACCATAACGGACACCTATTTTTTCTTCGTCCCCCACCTCGCCGCGCATACCTCAGGGGGTGCACAGCTCCTGTGGTCACACTATAGTCCATTTATCGGGGAGTGTCATAGGCTATATAGTATCACGCTATGACTAATAGGAGTGGAGCAGTAATGAAATATGTTTAAAAAAGAGACGCGTTTTTATCGCCGCCCAACGAAGTGAGCACGGGTCAGCTAGTTTTGGTGATAAAATTACAAGTTTCAATTAAATAAATATTTCAATTATACGTATTCTTTAGCGTTATAGATTTTAATATGACCATACCAAGTCATGGAAAGCGCGCAAATAGCCCTGAAATTAATGCCAGAGATGATTATTAAAAAACCATTCCGCTCCGTCTTCAACTCTTCATCGCCTTGCCGGTTTGGTTAAATGCTTCTAATTAGTCAACTGTTTATGTAATTATACGACAAACTTGAAGTATACCTGTCTTCTCTGTTCTCTTCATCTTAACAGCCCATTAATGTCCCACTGCAGGGACGGGCCTCCTTCCGTGAAGGAGGTATACTTGGCCTGCTAATACCACGGATTGCTACAGGGTTTAATTTCAAGTTTCCCTTCTTTTTACTTCGTAAACATTATATTCACGTATAGTCCCTTAGTAGGTTTTTACGACACCCATGAGATGAGATGGGGTGATGACATATTGTATTCTTACTCCGTCACCACACGGAGAATACCTGTCTAAAATATATTAATTTATTCTAAGAAAACAAACATAAAAATTAGACGAAATTTAGAAACTCCTCCTTTTTTAAGGTCTCTAAACTTTAAAAACTCTCCTTTCTAAAAAATCACTAGTGCACCTTCTAAACATATTTTCATTTGTTACAGATACGATACAAACCATACGTTTTAATAAGAAAATGCAAAGAAAACGTCCGCCGTCCAGGATTAAACTTAGTCTAGAATAAGCAGCTGTAGCATAAGTCAGCTGAAACCATAAGCTAGTAGTTTCATAAGGATATGTGTTAAATAAACTATTTAACAGATAGCAAAATGCCTGTGGTATCGCCTTCGAGGTATAACACTACTTCTACAAGCCTATCAGGGTCTTACAGATCCACATTAACATCCTCTAGCGTAGAGAAACCTTACTACAGAAGCACTAGCGGCAACTATGACACCATACGCAGCTTCGAAAGATCCGAGTACCGATCCAGGTATTCGGACATCGACGGTAACAGAGAAAGAAAGAGCTCGATAGCAGAACGTTCTAGAACAACTAGAGCGCCGAGTATTGCTGATTCCGATAGCGGGATCTCCAACAGATATAGATCAGAAAGGAGCGAATCTAGATCCCGAGATATTTCAACCACCAGAAGTGAAAGCAGTAAAACTTCAAGCGATCCGTTGCCTAGAAGTCGAAGAAGCGTGATCACTTCTGCTGATTTGGCGATGTCTGCTGCTGATCTTTATAATAAATACTCGCCAGCTAATTATATACCGTTGACGCAGAGGATACAGCAACAGCAGCAGCAACAGAATCAAAATTGTGGGGAGATTTCGAGATCTAAGTCGATCTCTAACGATATTGGGAGACCCCCGGCAGCAGATCCGTCAAGGTACGCAAGAAAAGCGAGGAATTCTGCAGCGGCAATATGCGAGGTAACTATCTATTCATATTTAATGTTGTAAAAGATTTTGAACCTTAATGTAGAGATACATTAACGTCCAAAATCTTTTATTTGTATACCTATTTATATTTTTGAGTGTCTGCGAAATTTTCTGCAAGTTTTTTATCCGAAGTTTTGGTAGCTCCCTTATTTTTTTCTTGATGCAACTTTAACCGGTAATCTTTTTCTAGAGATGTTATTTGTCCCCCTGTGAGTTGGTTGACACTATTATTATTGCTTCGTGTTGAGCACTGTGGAAACACAATAACATTCTTTGATACACAACACTTGGACTATCCAAAATAAAAAAAATCTTAAGAAAATAATTTTTAGAAGTCAGGTAGGCAAATTACTAGGGACAGCGCTTCTGTACAACATGTATTGGACTTAACAACTAACGTTTGGTTATTTATTCAGAAATGGTTAAACAAAAGATTCGCCCTAGGCATAATAACCTGAATACCAATTGCCAACTTTCTAAGAAGTTCTCTTGAAGGTTTTACCAGTCTGTTCAAAGATTAAGAATTCTCCAAATTGGTTAAAATGTCATGTACTATTTTATTTCGAGACTGATTGGATGTAATTATCAGACTGGCTTAAACTGTCTATCGATCAGTACGACGTAAAAATATAGTAAAAAGTAAACGAATAATAAAGTCACAGCTAAGATTAGAAACTTTTCCAAAATACTTACTTATCCGAGTAGCTGGTTTTCGCTGAGAAAATTGTAGCAAAGGATCTTTGCGACTAAAAGACCTTGACATGTTTAAACCATTTCTTGTTACGCGTTCAGCCCATTTATTGACGATACCACCAGGGATCCTTGCGGCTTAAGGTGTGGCCTAGAGATCTTCAGACCATTTCTTGTTATTGGTGAAGATAGGTCAAATCTGTTTCCGCCATCTTTGATCGGTTATACACCAAGTTACATGGTATAGTTAACACAACAGTCACACTATACAAAACACACAATCAAATAACTGATTTATTGCAGCATGGGGGTAGACAAACAAAATTTTCTCAACCATAATTAATAGTAGCATCTCGTTTAAATGTTTATAAATTCGTTACGAAAAATCTTTCGTTTTCGTGCTATCTCTTCTCATATACAGGGTCTAAAGAGTAGGACATAACTACTGGGGAAGAAGAAATAAAAGAGACAAATATATTTCAGTCAGCTCCCATGCTGCAGTTTCTTCATGTTGATGTGTCAATCTTCTGTCACAATTAAACTAGTGATAGAGTGTTTTGATGTAACTAATTGGCTGTGTTTTATATCATCACATAATAAGGATACATGGTGTCTTTGAAATAATGGGCAGAAAGGTTCTGGAATGATAGGGCCTCCATGTAGGGTCTATGTTATCTTATGTAGGGTCTCTTTGCATTTTTTACCGCATTTATTACGGGGAGTGCTCTGAGGAGTTGTTCTGGACATTGCCCGCAGCTGAATTTCTCCACAGAACCACTCGCGATTGACTGTCCTAACAGCGTCATCACCTTGATGGTTGGCGGTCATCCACTGTGCGATTTTCGCGAAACTTCCTACCGCGAACAACTGTTTTGTGGAACAAGCTCGCTGCGGCGATATTTCTGGACCGTTACGACTTGGGGAGCTTCAAGATACGAGCTCCCTTTTAAAGGTCGGGAACGCATCTGTGATTCCTCTGGTGTTGCGGCTGTCCGTGGGCGACGGTGATCACTTACCTTCAGGTGACCTGCTGGCTCGTTTGCCTCCAATTATATAAAAAAAGAAGGGCCAAAGGATGGATGAAGTAGGCACAGATGCAAGTAAAAGTGGAAATATTTGGAAAAGACCTATGTCTAGCAGTAAACGTCTATAGGCTGATATGATGATTATAATGCTTGTAATCGATTCGAACATTCTACTGGACATATATCAATTTTTTCAGTTGATCTGATCACTCACTTATATTCTGTTCTCAACAATCATCCTCCACCATTACCAGGACGATAAATCAACCAGAAGTCTTTTAAGTCTGCCTACTAAGCCTATAGTCATCATCATATCAGACTATAGACGCCCACTGTTGGACATAGGCCTCCTCCAAACGTTTCCACCCTGCGCGGTCTTGTGCCTCCTCATCCATCGGCTTCCCGCCGTCCTAACCAGGTCGTCGGTCCACCGTGTGAGGGGTCTCCCCACCCTGCGCTTCCCGGTGCGCGGTCGCCATTCTAGAACTTTTGTGCCTGAACATCTATCCATTACCAAACTATTGTTTGCAGGTAATCTTTTTTCACGGTTTTCCAAATATGTAGTTAGCTTTTTATCTTGTAATCAAAGTGTCATCCTCGATACTCGAGGCTTACTGTTGATCCTACAGGAGCAACAATTGTAAGAAATCTGATGAAATTATACTTATTCCAAACGTAATTGTCTCCCATTACCGTCACTGAAGTATCAACCATGTAAATTCAAACCTCGAATTGTTCATATACACATGAAAGAATGTTGTGATTCATACATAATGTCAAATATATCATAAATAATACCATATGAAATGGTTACATATAAAGTTTCGCAGGCACACGAATGTGTGCGCGTGTGGGTGTGTGTGTATGTTCATTAACAAAAGCACTAAAGAAAGAGCCATACAGCTTTCAAAATTTGTAGTATCATCTTCTGAAAGGCGACACTGATGTCAATCAAATCAGATAAACCTTTCAAAAGGTGCCCAACGCATTAGTAGTAACATAGATGCGTATTGCTTGTAATACCAAGATTTTTTAGTATATCAAATGATAAGTATGACTATTTATCATTCTTGTAATCGTAGATTTAATTTTTGCTACCATTTTATGTCATTAAACACACTGGTATTACAGCAAGGCATGATATAATTGTCGAACTAACACACACTTTTCACATGTCGCATTATACGCCACAAGATCAAACAATAAGCGTAATGTTTCAACACCAGAGACCTGAACGAAGATCGTACAAGGAAACGTCACCCGGTTACAAGAGGGGCATGGCGAACGGCGTCAAAGATACAAATGGAAACGAAGTGCCCTCCGTCTTGGAAATACGGAAGAAATTCGACCCAAAGATGACCGTCACAAAACTACCAGCGAACGACACGCGTTACACTAAAACATCAGTAGAACATTATCTAAATCAGCTCAAAGATTGCGAAAACGGTACAGTCGGGTATACGAAATTAGTACCGAAAGATGAAAAGCCGGTACCAGTTCATTTACCACCCGAAAAGAACGGTCTTAGGTGGGAAATAGGGTCTACCAGCTCACGATCGAATTCGAACTCAGACCTATCTTTAAGTAAAACCATTTCTGAGCCCGTGTCTCTAGCGAAGCCATCTCACGATAAAACAAATTCTATGTCAACCTCTTTAACTTCCAAGCTACCTTCCGATCGTTTAGCGAGCATTAAAAGCCAGCTAGATCCAAACAATCCTATAGGGAAAATTCTAGAAAAGTCCACAGTAATACAAGTTGAAAATGGCGATAGTGATTATAAGAAGGATGGATATAAACTAAAGGATCTCAAAAACGATATTGAAAAGCAAGTTAAAGCGCCGAAACATACTTCTAATTTCGCTTCGTACATCCAGATTTCACAACCGGTGGCTTCAGGGGCGACTCCTAAGAAACAGATAGAAATAAACAATGTAATCAATGAAGAAAATTCTAGAAATGACGTCAAAGTAGAACCACGAAGATCGCGAGTGAGCTTAAAGTATATAGATTCAGAAGATGATAGATTACTCCTAGACAATGACATTGAGTCTCCCAGCGGCACAGGATTTGAAAATAAGACTTTTGAACATGAAAATTATTTGAAGAAGAGAATAGAGAAGAGTGAGGAGGACGATAGAAGAGATGAAGAAGCTAAGTCGATGGAGACGAGCACAGAAAGTACTATAAGCGAGCCGACAGACGATCTAAGTCCTGACACTCCGTCGTCTAGAAGGAAAGCATTGGACAAGGAATACGACGAAATGAAAGGGGTAAGTAGTCATTTTTATTTTTGAAGTTTTTGGTTGCTTCGATGACATTGAAAATGGATTCCAATTGTGACATATTTTATCTGTTTCCTTTGTAAAATGATGTTTTGACTGTAGAAAAGGAAGTCTGCGATTCCCTCTAAGTCTTACTCAACTAAAAATACCCATTCGTTAAATAGATATGACCATTTTTAACTTTGTCATGTCGAAGCGAGCAGGAACTTAGCACTTCATATTATTGGCTCTTTTACCAGCACGTTTTTACTTGTGTTGTTTTTTTGTTAATTTTATATATTATTTTGTTTTTCTTTCGTCCTTTTGAAGAACACTTACAGTTTGCGCAATATTACTTGTCCGGCTTGAAGTTATCTTGACGTTCGCGCATGTATGTACAGTAAGTAAGACAAAACCCGCTTTCCGACATTTAGTTCTCTACGCAGCTACTTCAAGCCGACTCACTTAGATTGCGCGACTGTATATTTTTCAATGTTTTACAGGAACTGCGTTTCTTTCTACTGATTATACCTCGGCCATTACAAACGTGCGAACTGTCGTCATAAAACATTACGTCAAAGGAGAGTGACAATGCCGATATACCTATAAGTGTGAGCGAGACGTCTGCATGTCAATTCTCGTTCTTTAAAATCGTTAAAAATTCGGTTAAGTTAACTTTTAGTTGTCAGATTGTCATACAATAGGTAAGACAATTTGACAACTAAAGTTAACTTAACCAAATTTTTAACGATTTTAAAGTACGAGAATTGACATGCTAAAATGATTTCGCCTCAGATCGCACGTTTGTAATGGCCCAAGTATAGCTGTGTAGGTCTTGAGTTATCTGTCTTCTCTTAAGCCGAACTTCCACCGCCGGCTAAACTAAGTTGGTTTAGCTTAGCTCGCATAGTTGAGCCAGTTTTTCATACATGTGCGTCCACCGCAAACTATGCCACATGCGAGCTAAGCTAAACCAACTTAGTTTAGCCGGCGGTGGACGTTCGACTTTAATGTATATGAAAACAGTGTTTGATTGGTTTGTGGAATCGTCTACCTGCCGTGGTTTTACTACAGTATAGAGTCTTTTAAGAGTTGGGTCAATAGGTTTTGGAAGCAGGCGTCCATAGGTGGTAGGAGGTATGAAAATAACTACTGCAAGTTCTTTATGCAGGTTTCTCTGGTTTATTTACTTTTCTACAGAGGTTTTTGAAGTCGATTTTGTAGGTTTTGTAGTAAATTTCTGCTATGTGTTGTTTGCGAAACATGTCTATATTTTGTTAAGATAATATTTATAATAAGGGTAACAGAGTAAGATGGTAAAAAAGTAGTGGTGTCACTACTCCGTGAATATCTATACTAATATTATAAAGAGGTAAAGTTTGTGTGTTCGTGACGTTGTAGGGGGTAATCTCTGGATCTACTGAACCGATTTTAAAAATTCTTTCTGTGTTAAATAGTCCATTTATCAGGGAGTGTCATAGGATTTATATAGCATCACGCTATGACTAATAGGAGTGGAGCAGTAATGAAATATGTTTAAAAACGGAAGCGTTTTTTTCGCCGCCCAACGAAGTGGGCACGGGTCAGCTAGTCGTAGATAAAATCTCTTTTTTTTTTGTTATAACGTGGGAAACTTTTTGTAGGCCGTTCACCTACCAACTAGGCCCCGTCATTAGGTCTGTCGGAATGCCTAGCCTGATATAATTTTTGTTGTTGATTTTTTGACTTATTGTAAGTGCCATTTAGTGGTCTAAGCATAATTATTTTTTAAACTTTGACTATAGCACCAAAACGTCCGTGTAGTGACACGGAGTAAGAATACAATATGTCACCACACCGCTCATTCCATGGGTGTCGTTAAAAAACCGACTAAGGTACTATCCGTGAATGTTATCTTTACGAAATAAAAAGAAGGAAAACACGAAATAAACCCTATACCAATCCGTCTGGCCAGCGTGGTATTAGTAGGCCAAGTATCCCTCCGTCACGGGAGGAGGTGATGATAACACCCTCTAGCGGCTCACTGCGGAAGCGATCCAGGTGAACCAAACTCTACCTGGTCGGTATAATCGTAAAGTATCGCGCACACAGACTCGATGTGCTCGCGTATGTGTGTTGATATATTTACGTAGGTGTAACACGCACACAAATAAATGACCTCATTACCAAATGCCAATGAACCCTAAGATATTTAGATTAGTTATAAACATTTTACATTTTCTTTTTGTATGGTCTTTACTTACATACGTACATCATCATCATAACAGCCCATTAATGTCCCACTGCAGGGACGGGCCTCATCCCGTGACGGAGGGATACTTTGCCTACTAATACCATGCTGGCCAGACGGATTGGTATGGGGTTTAATTTCAAGTTATCCTTCTTTCTATGTAAAGGTAATATTCACGGATAGTCCCTTAGTCGGTTTCTACGACCCCCATGGGGTGATGACATATTGTATTGTTACTCCGTCACCACACGGATATACGTACGTACATTCACGCGTTATGGCCCTGTAATTAGGCAGAAAGCACTGAGCGACAAGGGCTACGATCCTTAAAAATGATACTTTCAAACAATACATATCAAAACTCAATGGGATCGTCACCGTATCAACTCGAGTCGTTCAGTATTATTTGTATGAAGCTCCTTACTGCAACGCACATTAATCGGAATCGTAACGTTATCGGATTTTTGACGTTTGATACCGAGGAAAAAGGCGAGGCGGTGCCGATCCCTTTTCGTTTTGATATGTGTACTATGATCCGAATTCCACAATCCGCTTGCAGCCAAAGAAACCTTTGGCGTAATGTGTGGCGAATATTACTGCCGCCTCCGATAATGTTTTTAATAGACCTCGATTTACTGTCGTTTACGTTTGTAAGGGACCGCGGGAAAGCATGATTCTTCCGCGGCCTCTGACTAGTTGTGGCCCGCTTCTTAGCAGACAGCAACTCGAAGGGCGGGAAGGAGATAAATCCTCCCCTATGTCATCTCGGGTCCACGAAGTTTGGGCGTCGGATGTCCTCACAGCCCCTGAACTATCTATATATTGAGCTAAGTAAATGCAAGCTACAGTTATTTTTTAAACATTCAGACCAATATTTATATTTATTTAATTAGCTGATGCCCGCGGTTTCACCCGCGTGGTATAGGCAGCTTAAATGCCATTCTACACCCTAAGCTACCTACATTCCAAATTTCATCAAAATCTGTCCAGTAGTTTTTGCGTGAAAGAGTAACGAAAATCCATCCAAACATCAAACTTTCGCATTTATAATATTATTAGTAGGATAGGATTTTGCACACAAAGATTTACATTAAGCAGCAATCGAATCCCATACCGCAACTACAGAGGACGTCAATAATCATAACAGCCCATTAATGTTCCACTGGAGGGACGGGCTTCCTCCCGTGACGGCCAGACGGATTGGTATATGGTTTAATTTCAAGTGTTCCTTCTCTTTATTTCGTAAAGATAATATTCACGGATAGTCCCTTACTTGGCCTACTAATAGACGGATTGGTATAGGGTTTAATTTCAAGTTTTCCTTCTTTCTAGGTAAAGATATTCAATAATAATATTCACAGATAGTCCCTTAGTCGGTTTCTACGACACCCATGGGATGAGATGGTGTGGTGACATATTGTATTCTTACTTCGTCACCACGTCAAAAATGACTTCTACATAATTGTACTTGAACTAAATGACCGCCCGTCATATAACCCTCTGGTGACCTGATTCGGTCATTCCGACATATTTATGACTAAAACAAAATGTCACTTAAATACGTTTTCGAATGGTTGACGCATGACGAAACAAACTATATTAATATGTCTGACTATTTAGTAGTCATCATAACAGCCCATTAATGTCCCACTGCAGGGACGGGCCTCCTCTCAGGACGGAGGGATACTTGGCCTACTAATACCACGCTGGCCAGACGTATTGGTATAGGGTTTGATTTCAAGTTTTCCTTCTTTTTATTTCGTAAAGATAATATTCACGGATAGTCTCTTAGTCGGTTTTACGACTTCGGATGAGATGGGGTGGTGACATATTGTATTCTTACTCCGTCACCACACGGAGATTTTTTAAGTGTGATTTGTAGTGTGATTAGTCAATATCAATAACTGAGTTTATGGCAAAGCGTTCGTGAATGCAGTTCGAATCCCACGCAAGACAATTCTCTATGCGATCCACCAACTACTGTCCTGAGTTCTTTGTGTCGTGATTGTGATGTTTGTAAAGTCCCCAAGACTTGGCGCACAAATTCATCATCAGCATATCAGCCAATGGACGTCCACTGCTGGACATGGCCTCCTCCAAATATTTCCACCTTGTACGGTCCTGTGCCTCCCTCATACATCCGTGTACCGCCGTCCTAGCTAGGTCGTCTGTCTACCATGTGAAGGGTCTCCACATCCTGCGTCTAAAATGATTATAAAATTACATGTCTGCTCGTGTTAAAATGATTAAAAGATAACTTATATTTCGTCACCCTTCTACCTCCTTCATGGTCAACTGATCCCGCGAGCTCAGCTGACCCCATTCGTTTTCTTAGGGTGATACTCAGCCCACTAATCTGTCAATTGGACCCGCGGGCTCAGTTGACCACTTGCTATGGTTAACGATCTACTCATCCCGCGGGCTCAGTTAACCACTTAGTATGCTTAAGGGTCTACTCAGCCCACATCCAGTACCCAGAAAACAAAATGCAGGCTTCGACCACACCGCACCACTCGCAATCGTAGAAGAGTTTTCCCATCCACCTGCAACCGATCTTATTTCGACAGGGTCATGGAATATAGGGCATGGTGATTTTTAGTTTAAATATGCGTCAGACAATCATTTAGAGGTTCTTTACATGCTTTAAAATATTAAAGCAGAAATAAGACCTGTCGCAATAATCAACCTCTCCTTAAATTAAAAAAAAAGATTAGTTTTTAGTACATTTGTGATGACACGAAAGATTTCGCATTCAAAAGACAATGTCTAGTGAACGACCGCCCGTCCCCTTTCCGTAAGAAATTCGCGTCTAAAAATACACACACCACCGCGAAATGTAACGACTAGAAATAAAATGAACGCGGGAAATTATCTCGGACGGAGACTTTGCCGCGTCACACTTTTCGACTGGCCACGTGTTTAAAAAAAAAAGCTGTCCACCATCTTGAGTTAAAAAGCGCGCTAAAATTTTGACAGTTCTTTTGTATAGTTAACCTCTTTGGTGTTGTAATAACTTTTTTGTTTGTTATAAGTTTCTGGCAGTTTTGAAATTTCGACCGTTTCTTTGCGTTCCATAACGGCGTGTCACTTAGCAACTGTCAATTTTAGATATTTTTTTGGAAACTACAATTTTTTTCTAAATATATGTGATAATTTTTAAATGTTAAATGTATATTTGTGTAAACGACTTATGTTTCGGTAAGAGGAGCTGGGATTTAAATTATTATTTTTACGAGATATTTATAGTAAAATGGCGGTACTGTTTAATTAATTATTTTGTCGTGAGAGGTAAATAAATATATAACTATGGTTAGACAAAAAAATATTAAGCTTATGATATTAATGTACTAAATAAATATACATGTATAAATAAATAACGCGCACGTATGACCCGCTTAATGAATGTGGACGAGGCCCAATCTGTTTGCCAGGATCGTGACAAGTGGCGTTCTGTCGTCTCTGCCTACCCCGGACGGGATAAGGCGTGACTTTTATGTATGTATGTATAAATAAATAATTTTGATTTTGTAAAGCAAGAGAAGTTATTGTATGATAAGTATGACTGAAAATAAAGTAGTTTGTAAGAATAGTAAACAAGTTTTAACACACTCCTTAGTCTCTTCGGGAACAAGGCGTGACTTTATGTATCATCATCATTACAGCCCATTAATGTCCCACTGCAGGGACGGGCAGATATATATGACTTTATGTATACTTATATAAAAATATAACAGAAATAAATAGTAGGTACCTATATTCTTTTTTATACATTATTAAATTTACAATTTGATTTGATTTTTTGATTACTTAATACAGCGACATAATTGGTGAAATCCTTCAGTAAGGTCAAGCACGTAGCACCTCTATGGCGTAGTGGTTATATAACATAACTGCTACGAAGAGGTGTCGGGTTCGATTCCCGCTCAATGCAAACCTTTGTGTGCATGAACATGATTGTTTGCATTGGTCTGGGTGTTTTCTATGTATGTATTTACAAAAAAAAAGTATTTAAGTATGTTTACACACATACATTCACACATCGCCACCTAGTCCCAAACTAAGCAGAGCTTGTACTATGGGTACTAGATAACGAATAAACATACTTAAATACTTTTCTTTTTATAAATACATACAAATTATACATAGAAAACACTCAGACCAATGCAAACAATCATGTTCAAGAACACAAAGATTTTTATTGAGCGGGAATCGAACCCGAGACCTTTGCGTAGCTGCCATGTTATATACCGACTGCGCCACAGAGGTCGTCTGATGAGAATGATAGGGAACCATAGTATTACGATTTATGACATAGCAAAACCGTATTCTACGTGTGGTGACGGAGTAAGAATACAATATGTCACCACCCCATCTCATCCCATAGGTGTCGTAAAAACCTACTAAGGGACTATCCTTGAATATTATCTTTACGAAATAAAAAGAAGTAAAACTTAAAATTAAACCCTATACCAATCCGCCAGGCCAGCGTGGTATTAGTAGGCCAAGTAACCCTCCGTCACGGGAGGAGGCTCGTCCCTGCAGTGGGACATTAATGGGCTGTTATGATGAAAACCGTATTTTATTTTATCAGGGAGCACGTGTTATATTACGTCAAGTCAGCTGATAAAGACTTTGATATGATAATGATCATATATTATATTTAGAGTACTAACCTTGTTTAGTTAGCCTGTTAGCACATAGACACGATTGAGTTTTTATATTTTGACTAAGTAGTATTTATATTTGAGGAGTTTATAAATGTGACTAAAATTGTTACTTTTCTCCATTCGATAAAAGAAATTCAGTTTATTTTTTTTGACTAGCTTTTTGATCAAAATAGTTTTTTTACAAGTCGATGTAAAACGTGCCTTTTTTATTTTATTTTTGTCATTTTGAGTGGCTTATGACGCTTTATGAAGTCAAAGGGGTTTTTTTTTAGTAAAGTTATAGTAAATAAGTATACATAATAATCATAAAAGATTTACAACAATACTGTTAGTTTTAGTGGCAAACTGTTGAGGAGGCAGTGTTACTCGCCATCCCTACAAACATTTTAGCCTACTGCTTATTACCTAAGCACACAAGCGTGATATTACCAAGCTCACATTCTCACTACAACACCTAACACCCTAAAATATGACTTTTTTAAATCGGTCGAGCAGTTTTGGAGATATGTGCCTGTAAACAAACAGTGTAGTGCAGTGTAGTTTATGTGTGATTGACAATGAATACTGTACTGATTGTGATGTTAAGGAGTGTTATGGTGAAGTGTGATATGATTGCCGTCTTTCTGCTGCAAATTGTTTTGGTATGTATTGGTTTCAACACCTCAATCTCTGTGGGTATCGCAAAAATCTGGTCAATGCCAAAAGTAGAAAAAGTTAACACAAACTTCTTGCTTGCATGGCGTCAATGCATACCAGGTTGTTGTCTCTTTAACGTTAAACATTTTGTACAATCTAATGCTGTCTGCTAAGTATTTAATTTAAAGGAATGTTATAAAAATTAAACTTAAAACAGGTTTTATTACCCGGGCAATCAATCAATTTCCAAACCCCACACGAAAGAGCTTAACTTGAACACGTGAGAAGCGATCACAATACAATTATATATTTATTTACCACGTTACGTATACTAGTTGCGAAATTTGGCATCGGTTTTTGGCTTGAACCGAAGGGGCACTCTCTTACAGTCCGCCTTTCGCGATCTAAACTCTAACTACGTTCATTTAACAGTTTAAAATTCGAACCTAAAATGTTCTTTTCCGTTGGAATTACGTGACGTCATTATCCGCCATCTTGCTAACTGTCAGTTTGACATGACGCCAGCTCCTCTACGGAATCAAAGACAATTTAGTGCGTGTTTTTTTTTTCAAGTGACCTCAGGGCTATGCCCTTTTAAGTTAATAGTATGAGTATTTGATTGTTAGTCTTTTACAGTGCACGTGTGATTATTCATCGCATTGGAAATGTAAAGGGATCAAGTGGTAATCCGTTGTGTTGTCCCGAAGCTTGTGGTTAAATAAAAAAAAAACTATAAAAAAGTGTATCTTTAATTAGTGTTTAAAAAAATTCAAATTTCAACAAAAAAAGACTTCTGTAAAAACTATTTAAAAAAAATTTGTGTTTCAAAAACTTTTCATAAATAAATTCATAGTTACGTCCACAAGTTTGCATACTCCAATAAAAAAAGTGAGCTGTCAAAGTTGCCAGTGCGTTAAGGCCGGTTGTTGGTCGAGATCGGTGTGTCATCTATATGCTAAGCTACTACGAAGCCCTGGTGATCTTAGCATGTTTGACGAGTGGTCTGCTGGCTCTCGGACATGAGGTGTGGGTGTCGGCGATGTTTCGAGCCTCGGCCGCGCAGCGTCGCCCCGCAGCCGAGCCGTGCTCACCCGCGCGCGTCTCAGCCGCGACTGCCCATCGTGGGCGGCAGGACCTATGGCGTCAATGCATACCAGGTTGTAGTCTCTTTAACGTTCAACATTGTTGGTAGATTTTGGTAGTTAAGTAGAAAAAATTGGTAGATTTTCTAATTATGTCTCTTGGTCAAATTGCTGGTAGAATAGATTAAACGACCAGCCACGACTTCCACGAGTTTGCGGGTTCGAGTCCTGGTTAATTTTTTGTGCTCTACATTTGAGCTATATGATTTATTGACAAATGCCTGGGTCCTTCGGGACCCTAAACTTTCTTAACAAAGTTGATCCAATTAGTTTACTTTGTATTTATTTTTCAATTACAATAGTTGATAATATTCACAAATTATAAAAATTCTGCTATTTCGAAAATACTGAAACGTTAGTGCAAAATTGCGCCAGTAGAGCTTTAATTGGATGTGGTTAATAAGCTAAGTACCTTTTGGGTCATCTTGGCTACTCTATCAGAATGACCACAATATCAAAATGTACCACCCTTCTAAGTAATATCCACTATCTCTGGAAGATTGAGAAGGCCCTTGCTAAGCAAATATTTTCAGAGGGACCCTAGGATCCAGGACCAAAGAGACCTTGTAATTGTTTTTGACGGTTTTTTGAAAATGATAATATCTATCGGGGTGGTATCAGAAACATCACAGCGTCACCGCCAGGTCGTTAGCAGTGGAATGTCTCGAAGTGTCATCGTCAACGGTCGCGAACACTCTCGCTTTGCCGTTCAGCTCGCAGCGCTGACCTTTGCGCGTATGGTATGAATAAAGCATGCTTTGTTGGTGATGTCTTGTTTGAGGATCCGTGTTGTATGGTATAGAGTAAACAATTGGACTAAATGACGGTATAGACTTAGTATTTACTGGTAATGGGCCTAGAACGTTAAACGCAGTTGTACGATATGACTACAGAAAGTACGTTTCACCGAACCAAAAATTCCATGACTCAATTCAATTCAATTTGACATTTGATTAAGTGAAAGTCCGGTAGCCCATTCCCCCTCTCTTTACTTCCCTTTTAAAAGGTCAGCAACGCATCTGTGATTCCTCTGGTGTTGCGGGTGTCCATGGGCGGCTGTGATCACTTACCATCAGGTGACCTGCTGGCTCGTTTGCCTCCCATCATATAAAAAATAAAAAAGATTCGACGAAACGTGCTGTATACAAATAGTGACTTGTATTAGCTGTACTTTCAACACTATTTGAATGTGACACGCGTGAAATGTGCTAAATGACGGTATAGAGTACTATGCGTAGTCTTAACAAGGTGGTTAATTTTGTTAGCAAGAGGTCGTGTACGTACCACCGATGATGCGAACAGCTTGCATGGAAGTGTATTTTTCAAGGAATTCGTAGCAGGTCGACATTAAGGGTCAATTTATACTGAGCGAAGTGTTCATCCAAAAATTAACAAAACAAATTAACCCTTAAACTCCACAGCGTAAGACACAACGTAAGATACACATTACTTCGAAGATTTTAAAAAGATGCGCGCAATCTTCCGAATTCGCGCGTCTGCGCTTGACAAACGCTGATTGGTTTCGCGCACAATCTTAGAAGTAATGTGAGCGTTATACTGTGGAGTTAAGGTTGAATTTAATGTGTTCAGTTTTGGATTGACGCTTCGACGCGCTTCGGATCTACTGTAGTATAAATTGACCCTAACGCAATTGGTCGGGACCGCATTGTTACAACCGAGGCAGTTTTCAAGGAAAGAAAAAAAAAAGACGAAGACTCGCAACTTGTTGTCATAAACGTAACTTTACACACACAGCAGTCCTACAAATACGCTTTTTATTAGAAACGAATTAGTTGTAGTAATTTGCGAACGTTACTGTGTTTAGCTGTAAGGGTACAGAGATTCTCGCTGAAAAAATCTAACACCAGTTTGGTTAAGCCCCAATTTCTAAAGGACTGATCAAGTAAAAATCAACTAATCAAGAGTCAAAACTATCATTTTCAGGAACTAAAATGACAATTTTGACACTTGATTAGTTGATTTTTACTTGATCAGCCTTTGGGAAACCGGGGTTAGGTCTATCAAAATTTAGGCTAGCGTCAAATCTGAAGTGTATAGAATTCGGGTTCTATTCTTGCCTCTTTCCAAATTTTATTCAGAATAACAAACTTCGAAATAAGCTCATTAAGTTGATGTAGAAATGGCGTTATAAAACTGCATCCCGTTAACAACCGCAATAATGTTTTCGCGTAACTACCTCTTGTTTCTTCTATACCTTATTCTTTTATTTCGAATGTTGTGCATATCTGTTATTGATGTAAGCACTAGACTTAAGTATCTATCTTTATTATAAATTTTAAATGTTTGTGTTTACATTGTTGATGTGCCTAAATGAATAAACAAAATAAAATAAAAATAAATACCTAGGTTTTATTTTTTAACAAGAACTAACATTTTATCAACTGAGTTTGCCCTCGTGGGGTCTTGTGTATAAACCGTTTTATTACCGTGACTCTACTTCGTGGTTTAGTAGAGCCGTAGGGAGTTTTCTTTTCCGTGACTGTCCTAAGTATAGAATTGTATAAATTTTTAGGTCTTCTTTTCACCTCTGGTCAGGAAATGTATAAGTAGTGGTAGTGATATATCTTACTCATAAACGCGTCTTAAATTTAATCACTGTTAAGCGAGATTTTTATTAGTAAAACCAACCTTATGCCAAACAAAACCGTAAGAATTTAAGCTAATCAATTGACTAATATTTAAGAGGCGTTTATGAGTAAGGGGGTATATTGTTAAAATAAAAAGGGTCATGGTATTTTCGAGGTCTTGGTAAACTTATGTGTGTGACTCAATGAATACGATTGATACATCTGGGTGACGGTTTGACTGTCTTACAAACAGTCATAGTTTTAGGAAAGGAGGTGGTATTAGTACCCCAAAAAATAGCTAAGAACCAGCTTAACGTACTTATCTCTAGGATGCAAAAATTGCAGTTGTCATTAGAAGCAAATGTTGAAAAGAAGGGCTACGTTTACTCTTTTTTGTTTCCATTTTGGATTATGTGGCAATGTTGTAGTAGTTTTAAGTATTCTTCTGATACGACTGTTAATATACAACTCGATCTATGGCATCGACCTACGTCGATCAAGGTGGATCAATTAGTGTGGTAGCATTGATTGAATGACGTTTTATGTAAACAGTATCGACTAAGTAATGGGTGATAATCATCATATCAGCCAATCGACGTCCACTTCTGGACATAGGCCTCCTCCAAGTATAATGGGTCGATTGCATTCAAATATATTTTTTCCTAAAAACGTTACGTTAGAACAATTTTTTGTTTCTTTTATGCTCGAAAGGGTCTTCTTCTAATTGGATTCTAATAGTTTATTAATCGAAATCAATGCAATTTCTGTCTTTCAACTGTTAGCTCATATTAGCTCTAATTTTGGAGGTTTCCTTAATTTTAACATACATCTCGGTAAGTAAAAACCATAATGTGTATTTTAATCATCCTAATTTGTTTGTTTTTTTTTCTTTTGTTGCAAGCATGCGAATACACTTAGTACGCGCAATCTTAGTCTTCCGACTTTAAGTTACCTTACAGATATGTTCTGTACATTTAGTTACAACAACAGTGACATCTGCGCAGACATTTGCAACAACTTCAAGCCGTACTATTTAGATTGCGCGTATTGTACATAAATTATGTGTTCGGTTTGTTTTTTGACAATGTTCTTTGTGCCCCATTTCTAATATCCCTGCGTCTTAAGGTTTTTTAAATAAAACGTGTGTTTATAGAATATCTAATTGCTACTTTATTTGCTTATATTTGACAAAAAATAAGAATATTATAATGTAAGCAGTAGGTTAACGCGGCAATAAAATATACCTTAATTTTGCTTGAAGTTTCAGCATAGGTTGCACTGGACATGGTCTTAAGCTGACTCAGTCAATTTGACTACAGCCAGTGTAACTTGTGCCGAAACTTCAAGTTAAATAAAGGTAAATAGCATTTCGCGTTTATCTACCCTTTACTTATAATCCCCCTTACTCATAAACGCCTCTTAAATATTAGTCAATTGATTAGCTTAAATTCTTACGATTTTTATTGGTATAAGGTTGGTTTTGCTAGTAAAAATCACGCTAAACAGTGATTAAATTTAAGAGGCGTTTATGAGTAAGGGGGATCTTTATAATCGTGAAACGCAATACCTAGTTTAAAAGTTACTTATGCAATTTAATTTTATTGAGTTTAATATTGCTCTTTCTTTTACAAATTTATTTTGGTTTAATGCAATAAATGTTAAGTAGTTAAAGTAGCAATGAGTGTACAATAAATATGGGGTGTTGAACGTCAAACATAAACACGCTTGTTTGATATAACTACATATAGAAAGTACAGCTGATAGAAGGCACTATTCGTAGATAGCACGTTTCTTCGAAACATAAAAACATTGTATGATTCGACGAAACGTTTTGTCTACAAATAGTGACGGTTCTCTATTTTGTGTCATATTTTTTTTGTCCTCGTCTATCGTGTCATAATATTTTATGTCCGAATCATTATGTGTTCGAATAGTAACTTGCACTAAATTCACGTCTCATAATAATCAGTTATCCGAAAACCTGAATCTAAAAAGGTGTTCTTTCTTTATTATGTTGTCGTGTTGCTGTTTGACGTTTCGCACCTAAATGAAATAAGTTCTAAAAGTGGTATGATATAATTTGACAGGAGCTTGCCGGTGGTAAAAGTGGACCTAGCGGTCTTCGGCGAAGCGCTGACAGAACCGAATCTATTTCCGAAAGTCGTACCGAAAAACAACAGAGTCAAACTAGTGGTAAGTTTCATACATTTTTAACTAGTATTTGCTCGCGACTCCGCCTGAATTAAACTTTCCTATATGTTTAAAATTATGATTATTTATTAATCAGTATATTTATATTTATGACCGCGTACCGGAAAGCGCAGGGTGGGAAGACCCCTTACACGGTGGACCGACGACCTAGTTAGGACGGCGGGAAGCCGATGGATGAGGGAGGCACAGGACCACACAAGGTGGCAATACTTGGAGGAGGCCTATGTCCAGCAGAGGACGTGTCGATTGGCTGATATGCTGATGATGATATTTATGATACCTGGAGATGTTAATTTTTTTTGCAGAATCACCATTTCAGCACATAATCTACCGTTTTTTGTAATTTTTAATTGAGTAACAATCATATTTACAACATTTCGTAACTATAATTTTAGTAAGGATTTTTTGACTTCATATTTTGTATGTATTATACAGTTAGATTTATTTTTAATACCAAACATAGAGTAACTCTCTGCTTTATTGTAAATATAAAGCATAGGGTCTTCGATTAATAACACACTAGATACCCAGTCAGGAATTTTAAAAAACCATTAATATAAGCTCCCATCTGGATTCTATTCAAGTTAAGATTTAAAATGCTCACGTACGTCTCACGATGCGTTTTCAAAAGTTGTCTATAATACAACGTAAAATTTAGTGCAATGAGGAGGAACAGGCCAAACTAATCTCAGATGGCGACACCATCGTTGGTGGGTGTCATTCTTGTCGTTGGGACATTTGCTTGTATGTAAATACGTAAGATATTTATTTGCGAATTTTTCAATGTATATGTATTCCTGCATGTCCGTGGCAAATTTAAAAGTAGAGCTGAAGAAGAGAAATGCTTCCCTAGCTGGCAAAAAAGAAATATAATTATTACAATAATAATATTACAATTATTTATTTCATCAGAAGGGAAACGATGAGTACCTTTAATTTTGCAGTTAAATGCACTACACATTATCATTATTTAAATGTAAACCTTTTTTTTTAAATATTTTTGTTATATTTGTATGAAGTTTGACAGGCAAACAAAACCAACGACAATGCGCCACCTATCGAGTAAATAAGCAGTGTGTCTTTCCATTGTAAAATTAGTTCAGGACATATTTTACGCGAGTTTTGTACTAGATTCTCAGTCTATTTAGACAGTTGCCACCGAGTCAACTTTTCGCCACTGAACTTATCATAATATGTATATGTATATAGTTATGAATGTTATACCGATCACGTTCCAGGCCTAAACGGTCTCCGCAACATCGGTAACACATGCTTCATGAACAGTGTCCTACAGTGCCTCTCCAACACGAGGCCTCTGCTGGAGTACTTCAACGAGGACAAGTATGGGGACGAGATCAACACCACGCTCAGCTGTATGAAGGGGGCTCTTATTAAAGGTAAGATAAATATATAGCACTAGCTGACCCGTGTCCATTTCGTTAGGCCGCGAAAAAAACGCGTCACTTTTTTAAACAAATTTTATTACTGATCCGCTCCTATTAGTCATAGCGTGATACTATACAGCCTATGACACTCCCCGATAAATGGACTATTCAACACAGAAAGAATTTTTAAAATCGGTTCAGTAGATCCAGAGATTACCCCCTACAACGTCACAAACACACAAACTTTACCTCTCTATAATATTGGTATAGATTTAGCTGAGCAAAAGTAAGATGCGCAGCTAGAATTTGACTATGTGTCGTATTCGAAAGGTTAGGTTAAAACGGCGACCATGTCAGAAACACATTTTTTTTATGAAACCAGAAATTAGTAGGTTCTACAAGCGGAATGGAATACTTTACACTATAAATTAATGTTTTAGGATAGGGACACCATTTTCTGAGCCCATTTCCCCAACAAGACTAAATTAAAAATATAACTAAAACGTTTCCAGCGTTCGCGAGCGTAATAAAGGAGCTATGGCGCAGCGGTGAGAGGGACTCAGTGGTGAACACGACGTCGCTCAAGTCCCAAGTTCAGAGGTTCGCGCCGAGGTTCATGGGCTACAGTCAACAGGATGCACAGGTTTGTAATTATTTTTTTATAAGGGCGAGTGTTGATTGGTTGGGTAAGGATCGTAGCAGACATATCAAAACGTAAAGATATTTCTACATCACTTAGGTTTTGAGGCGATATTGAAACTAGGAGGGTAATCAACACGACTGCTGGACATAGGCCTCTTCAAACTCTTTCAGTCCTCCGCCAGTCTCATCTGTTGTTTTTTTTTTTGGATTGTCATTTTTTATTGCCGTGCGGCTCCCGGCTAGAATAGGCCTGCCCCACATCCTTCCGTGGGTGTCGTAAGATGCGATTAAGGGATACCACGACCCGATGCATACCACCTAGCACCGCGGGTCAACCTCCTGGTGGGGAGTAAAGCATTAACAGCAGTATTCCCAAAGAGGGTTGACGTCACGCAAGCCGGTCGGTCGTAAAATATAGCCAAAACTTTTAGCAGTATGTGGATAAAAGACATAATTACTGCACCGACCCCAAAAAAAAATTGGGATGAGGATAGGGGAATGATGATGAATGACCTTTTTTATTTATCATTACCGTATTTCAAAAATAGATATTTTGGTTTGTATTTTCAGGAGTTCCTCCGCTACCTGCTGGAAGGTTTGCACGAGGATGTGAACCGCGTCACCATCAAGCCCAAGCCGATACTCACTGAGATCGACGACAACCTCAGGTACAGTAGTAAACGTTTACCACTAGTCGCCTAGATGGCGTTGACTAGCTAAAAATATTGTGTATAATATAAGCATCAAGCCCTAAATCGCGAGGGTTTTTACAGATGTAATTTCATAAAGATTCAAGACAATTATGTTTAGCACCGCCAGCAACGACTACTATACTACCGAAGCAGTTACTGTTATTGTATACTGGTATTTGTTTGTTAGTGAAAATAGTCCTTTCAATGAGATCGACACCAACAATTTATACTAGGCTAACTCGAATTAATTCGTTTTTTACACTAAAGTGCTTAAAATGTGCTATTTTATTTGTAATAAAAAAATTCATGGAGTAATATACAAAAATAACATAGTTAAAAATTTTATACAACAGGTAATTTTTAGAATCGCTCGATTTAGTTTACGCTAACTTCACTTGTCGCATTATAAGATGGAAGAGCGCGGTTTGAAACACTTTATTAGTATAATGCTAATTAATAGAGCTATTGTTACAAGTTAGACTAAATATTAATAGAGTTAGTGTATTTAATAGAGTTAGTGTATTTTTACAAAAATGACACGAAAACGAGCTAAATATTTAGTAAAATTTACCAAAAAGGTAAAATATTCATTGAGGAGTGTTGATAAAAAGGATGAGATTCCGCTTTATACTGCTAAAAAGGGTAAGTTTAATGTGCTATTAAATATTATATTGTATGTTAAAGTACATAAAATATGGTTTATAGAATTTACTATATTATTTTGTAAGTTTTAGCCGCTTGGCTTAAAGTTCATGTAACACTACGCTAACTTTTACTTAGCGTAATGTAACCCGATCGAATTTATTTCTTAGGTTGGCCATGCAGAAGTTAACGACTGTATGTCTTATATTATTTCTCGTATAAAACTATGTTAAATACTTTATAGACAGCATATTCGACATTATTAAATGTAGGCTTAAGTTTAAATGAATGCATAATATATTTTAGAGTAAGCAATATAAAGCAATAAAAATCACACTTGTTTAGTACTGTGACCGCCCGTAATACACTACGCTGACTACTAGTTAGACGTGTGTAGTGCTTAAAATAATATTGTGGAATTAGGGGTATATACGGCTAACTTGCACTAAATTAAAAAATATACACAATTAAGGAAAACTGTAAATATGAAATACCTATAAATAAATCAAACATTAATCATACAAAATTTTAAATCAATATCCTTATTAATTTAACACTATCGCGTTTTTCACTTTATACGCGTCTACTGTAAAGTTCACTTTTATGAGTTAGCTTAGTATAAATTGTTGGTGTTGAGATGTTGCATAGGTTTTGATCTGCAGTTTAATAAACTTAACCAATCATTTTCAAAATTTAATGTAATTCTTTAAGATTTTTCGCGAAAAAAATGTCTTATCGAAATTCAAGAAAATAAATTCGACAATCATTTTTTTTTTGTATTTTTATTTTATTAAAAGTAAGTTACACATTGGATACAATATTTTATCTGCCAAACTGTATAACAGTTTGTCGGCAGTTTAAATCAATCGTTCGTTTCGTTCTGTCGTCTCTGCCTACCCCGGACGGGATAAGGCGTGAGTTTACGTATGTACGTATGTATGTAATCTTTTTAAATCTTCTAAGAAAATAAAATTATTAATTAGTTTATTAAATTTCGATGTAATGTTTCCAGCGACTCAGCGAAGGCCACGGAGGCTTGGAGCCGCTACACACGCATGGAGGACAGCCGCGTGGGGGACATCTTCATGGGACAACTCAAGTCCACGCTGCGCTGTACTCACTGCAACCATGATAGTGTCACTTTTGACCCCTTTTGGGACCTTAGGTAGTTATAAACTTAATATTAAACACACTCTAAGGCTTAATATAACATACTTAAATATATTTTTTTTTGTAAATACAAACAATATACTATAGGGTATTGATCCTTACTAGATTAACTTTGTAAACAAACACCGCATATAGCAAATTCACTAGTTTTTACATCAATCGCACACTTTGATATGAATGAAAATTTCTGTAAAATAGCATTAAACGTTTATGCAATATAAAACACGTAAATTAATTTGATTTAATCACTATTTTTCTTAAAATAAATGTAATTTTTTCCAACATCAAATTTCACAGATAAAAATTAATTTCACCATTTGACATTTGTAGATTCTAGAAATTTTGTTCTTGATTCGTATACAAAGGTCAAGCACAAGTCTTTAGTCTGTGGTTGACACGACGCCATATTTGTTTACCTTTATAATCAAGTCGAAAAAAAATAACTGTATGTGTATACATAATTTCATGTTACATTTCATACCAAAGTTTTAATCAGTTTTTAAATGAGTATAAAAGATGAAATATTAACAAAGTACCCTCTACATTAATGTATTATGTTCGTTACAGTCTGCCTATACCCTGTCGCACTGGCAACTTGAAGCTACAACAATGTTTGCAGCACTTCACCAGAGAGGAGGAACTAGATGGAGACGAGAAGCCGGTCAGTACATATACAGTTATTATTATACCATGTCTTCGTAACGGTTCTCTATTTTTTTCCCTAAAATTTTATGTCATAATTTAACATTCCATAATGTTTCTTGTCCTAACATTAGTAACGCATAATGCTCATTTGCCATAACTTTTTAATCCTAAATATCAGTATGCCATAATTTCATTAGACATAACGCCAAATATACGATATGACTGAGGACGATTATGGCAAACAATATTAGTAGAAATAAAATTATGGAAAACGAGATTATGCCAACAAACATAGTATGCTAAAAACCAATTATGGGAAACTACACTTCTCATCAAAAAAATCGAAACAGTTGCAAGTTTGTGTTTTGTAAGGATTATCTGAAAAATGTGTATATTTAGGAATATGTGTTATATATCATTTAATAGGGAATTTAATGAGGTTTTCAAATAATGATGTTAATGTTCTAAATTTAAATTAAATTTTCATAGATTTCGTATTTTGTTTAACAAGTCGTTTTTACCCTGTACGTAGTTTGACGGAAAATGATAAAATTAGGCACGTAAATGAAAAAAAAGCTAGGAAACGTTTATTTAATAACTCGGATACCATTCCCGACCTCTTATAATGCTTCTGTACGGTTTTTCATCGATCGGATGAGAGTCACGATCAAAAATAGTGGCGCTCTATTCCATTCCTGTTGGATTGCATTTTAAAGCTGGCTAAGTGTTTTTGAGGCATGATCTTTTACACTAATTCGTCTTTTTTATTTATCCCATAGATGTTTAATCGGATTCATGTCCGGGCTTCTTGCTGGCCAATCAATAATAGAGATATCGAATTCAGTAACATAATCTCTTACGACGCTCGCGGTGTTTGCCTTAGCATCCTCGTACATAAATGTCAAACCGGGGTCAAATAAATGTGCATAGGGCATCACACGAGGTTCAAGATACTGTTCGATGTACCTATGACTGTTAAAAAAGGGCAGACGGGACCCAAACACAAAGACAAACTCTGTCTTGTCGTTGCCACTAATTTCTCCTCAAACAGTCCATGAACCGCCACCATGGATGGCCTCTTCTTTTAATACCGCATGGTGCAAAGCGTTCTTCATCACTTCTGTAGACCTTAGTCCTTCCATCGTTACCATAAAATACAATTTTGCACTCATCAGAAAGGAGGAACTTGTTCCACTAGATGTATGACCAATTTAGGTAATTACGTAACAAGTTAAGGCGCGCTTTTCGATGATCTGCAGGTAATTCCTCCCTATTTGCTGGCTTGTACGGTATAAGTCCACGTTTCTTCAACCTTCTTCTAATTGTAGAGTCACTTACAGCCACCATAGGTTCATCATGAAGCTGCTGCTGCGGTTGAAAGACATTAAGGCATAGACTTTGTAAGAAAGGTGTTCCTATGAATCGATCTACTCAGGCAGAAGTTACCTGTTTTCTGCCAGATCTCTAACGGCGCGTGAATAAACCAGTCTCTTGATAGCGTTTTCAGATTCTATTAAAAGACGAGACGCTAAGATGCAATCTTTCAGCCGCAATAACCTGACTAAGTCCAGAATTCAGCAATGTCACTACTTGGCGGTTTTTGCGGGTAAACATCGCATGGACGCAATAATAAGAGGAGCGAGGAACTCTGGGTGCGCGATACGGGTTAATAAATAAACGTTTTCTAGCTTTTTTTTTCATTTACGTGCCTAATTTTATCATTTTCCGTCAAACTACGTACAGGGCAAATACGACTTGTTAAACAAAATACGAAATCAAGGAAAATTTAATTTGAATTTAGAACATTAACATCATTATTTGAAAACCTCATTAAATTCCCCATTAAATGATATATAACACATATTCCTAAATATACACATTTTTCAGATAATCCTTACAAAACACAAACTTGCAACCGTTTCGATTTTTTTGATGAGAAGTGTATTATTATGACAAGGACAATTATACCTAACTTATTATGACAATTTAAATTAAAACAAAAACCATTATGAGAAAAAAAGCGATCCCCTTCGTAACGCCATTAGACCAATCTTTCACTGGCGATAACACAGGCATCTATTTGAAAATGTTGTAGGTACTCTTAGTAATATTTAATAAAAAAATAAATTAAATTATATTATTGAAGGTCTATACGAATAGCTTGCAGGGAAAGGCCTCCTACTTCTGTCTGGCAATTAATTCCGAAGTCATCCCTATGACAAAAAAGAAAATAGAAAGAAATAAAAATATTAATTATTTAGGAACAGACACAAGACACACAAGAGAGTACCAAAAATATACAATTAAAGCTGAAAATACTAACTTACAACAATATATATACTTTTAAAAAATAATTAAATATTTAAAGAAAAAAATACAAATTGGTGCGTCTCCTGTCCGCTGCATAAAAAATTGGCCTTCACATATTCAGCAGAGTGTCAGGCTAGTTTCCAGCCTGACGCTGATTTTCAGAAGGCCCCTGTTTCCTTTCTTGACATCAGATTCTAAAATGTTGTTTAAGTAATATAATAATGTATGTTTTTTGTAACTGCAGACATGTTCAAAGTGCGGCGTGCGCAGAAAGTGCCTCAAGTGGTTCACCGTCCAGAAGTTCCCGCAAGTGCTAGTGCTGCATCTCAAGAGGTAACGGAACTCATAACTACCTATACAGATCATTTTATTATTAAACGTTACACTCGGGACCGACGTGTATGTATCATTATCATGTCGTCCACACCGTATCCGGTGACGGCGACTCCTAAAAATTACGCTGGTGGGCTCTGACATGGCTAGCGAAGCCGAATTTGGTTTTGAAGATTCGGTCGCAAGATGCACAGTATAATTGACCACCCGAATCGTAAGTGTAAGAGTAGGAGGGCTTTGGCTTAGGGCCAGATTCAGAGACCGCACTTTGACTTTACTTTGAAGGAAAGTTCGACTTTGATACAAAAACGAGATATAAGGTTCAGAGTCGTGACTTTACTTTCTTTCAAAGTAATCTTCCCAAAGTAAACTTTTCATGCGAAAGATTACTTTCATGTTTTTCAAATTCAGAGATAATAACTAGACTTTGCTAAAGTAAAGTCAAAGTGCGGTCTCTGAATCTGGCCCTTAATCTTCCGTACTTGGCGTTTTGCATCAAGATCTTCTAGACGTTCAGATTCAAAGCGTTCGACACTTTTGTGAATCATTTGACGCCAATCCGGTCTTTGACGAGCCAGACCCTCCCACTCTCAGCTGGTGTATGACAAGCCACAAGATTGCGTTTCAGCACGTCTTTGTTGCACGCCTGTGGAAAGAGACAATCGCTCAATTTTAGGCTTCGTTGAGCATCATCTCTGTCGCACACTATCACATCATAATTTGTTTTAAGGGTACGCATGCCAGTCGCAACTACATACAAACGGAGAAAGTTAATTGCTCATTCATTTGATAATTTATTATGATATTATAATGTGTTTAAAAATGACGTATTGGACATTTTGAGAAAGGGACTTTAAGAGATTGGAGCATTTCGGGAAAGGGTCATTATGGGAAAGGGACTATATAAACCTAGGGACATTTTGGGAAAGGGATATTCTGAGCCTGAGCCGTGGGTTTCTTTGTTGGTTGTACATTCGTGAACTTTAGGATGGCCGAGTTAGATGGCCCATTTTGTAAACTAAACGATTCTTACAAAGGGTTCTGTAAAAACAAAAACTATCCGCGAAATTGTGTACCACCTGTATATGATTTTTTATAAAATCGTTAAAAAAGAAACGTTTTATGTGTCACATCGAAAACTAAATCCTACTAATATTATAAATGCGAAAGTTGAGGATGGATGGATGTTTGTTACTCTTTCACCCAAAAACTACTGAATGGAGTATGATGAAATTTGGAATAGTTTAGGGTCTAGAATAACATTTTAGCTTATTATTAAAATTGTTCTTAAGAAACACTTTTTGAACTGTTTACCTTAGTAGGTTAACTGAAGACTGTAAGAGTATATATCGAATAGTGTAAATTTAAACCTTTGTGGTTTCTATACACTATCGTGAACATGTAATGTTATAAAAAAAAAGCTATCTATACAGTGCGGGTAAGGCTGCATAAACCTTATAAGCTAGCCAATAATAAATTACAAAGGCTTTTTGTAGATAAAATTTACTTGTTTTATTTATTTTTGTCTGTTAATTCTCTGTCTAACTAATAGCATGTTTGTCTGTAGGTTCTCCCCTACGGAACGCTTCCGCGGCAAGCTGAACGTGTTGGTGGAGTTCCCGCTGAGCTCGCTGGACATGTCTCCGTACGCGGCCACGCGTGGGCCGCCCACCATATACAACCTGTATGCCGTCAGCAATCATTCTGGTGAATATTACTGTGTATTTTATTGTGATCAGATTAGGTTATGTAAAAATGGGAGAGTTTATGGCGACCATCAAGACAGAGAAAGAAGTTGAATATCCCGGTTGAATATAAACATTTATCCGTGTGGTGACGTAGTAAAAGTACAATATGTCACCACCCGTTTTTTCAAGTTACCATTTTGAGACAGTGGACATTTTGATAAAGTGGACCAAAGCATAAGTAAATAGACCAAAAGGCACAGAGAAGTAGTATTTCTCGTGTTTTAAAACATCATCATCTTAACAGCCCATTATTGTCTCACTGCAGGGATGGGCCTCCTTCCGTGACGGAGGGGTACTTGGCCTACTAATACCACGCTGGCCAGACGGATTGGTATAGGGTTTAATTTTTATTTCGTAAAGATAATATTCACGGTTAGTCCCTTAGTCGGTTTTTACGACACCCATGGGATTAGATGGGGTGGTGACACACTGTATTCTTACTCCGTCACCACTAGTGATGTACGCTTGGGAATATTGCCATTGCCGGCAAATTTCCACTGCCAATGTGCCCGGGAAACTTCCGGGCGCATTGGCAATATTGCCGAAAATGCCCACTAAACAGATTGTTACTTTTAAAGTGTAAATATCATTAATTTTTATCTCTTGTACCTGTTTACGCTTGCTATAGCTACCCCCCGACCCCGCGCTCTCCCACCGCTCACGCGCCGCACGCGCCCCGATGTGCGCAGTATTTACGTGTTTGTTGCCGAGAATACACAATAATATCTTGTTAAAGCACTGGGCGCATCGTTATATTTCATTGCAATGCGAGAGAAATCAAAGGAACACGAATATTTTATAGAAGACAAGGATAAAACGTGTCGTACAATTTTTAAATGTACATTCTTTGGTGACAGTTTTACTTTAAATATTATTGTATAACTAGCTGTTGCCCGCGACCTTCGTCCACAAAAGCACACATTCACCATTTTTTGTTTTGCGGAACCATTTAAAAACCCTTTGACGTGACTAAACAACTATCTAACTACAACGAAAGTCAGGAGCCACGTTTTACGTGCCCTCCGAAGTACGGATATGTTCAAATAAAATACCACTGAGTGGTCACCCGTCCATGCAATGACCTCGGTGAAATTTTTCGCTTTTAAATCTATGACCGCAACGGGCTGTGAGTGGCTGCCAGAGAAAATGCATTTTAAACAAAACCATTTTTTTTCTGCGGAAGCCTGAAAAAGAAGCCTTGAGGTCATAGCACACTTTAACGACTCTACTCCAACATCGCTCCCACCCAACACCGTCCCTATACCAAAATGACTGCTCATAGTCTACGCGGCGATAGCTAGCAGGCACCCAGCAGTCCACGTAGTAACTGTTAGTAGACGGCCAGCTGTCCATAGATAGTTCTTAGATACTGACCGACCGACAGCTAGCAGTGACCGCGCAGACACCGCACCGACAGCTCCCCTGTAACGAGCGGTAAGCTAGGCCTTAACTACCGAGCAGCATGGCGGCGCACAGTGGTCGACGGTGTATGAGAGCGAGGAAATAATTGTTTGCGGCTGCTTTTAGGTAGTGTTTTTGGGTTTTAAGCCAATATAATTATGTAATGATGTTATTTCTATAAAAATATATAATCATTAGTTAGTATTAGGTAAATATTTTAGTTAAATAAAGAGATCTTCTAGGAAATTAATTAGTAATTAACTTTAGAAATGAAATGAACTTTAAATGTTTTAAGCAATAATCAATATGTAATTATAATAAGTAATTACTTCAATAAAATAATGAGTTCTGTAAAGAAATGTAATAAATGAAAAAAAACTTTAGAAGTGAAAAAATTCTTATTATGTTTTAAATAATTATTATTTTTAGAATTATATATTAATTTACAAAGCTACAATACCTAAATAAATATTTATGATATTACAATAAATTTATACGAAAGCAATACAAAAGCAACATTAAATAAATAAATAGCTTAAAAAATCCTCATTATTCAGATAGAAGATTTTTAGCATCCTCATCTAATGGCATGTGTTTTTCTTTGGCTCTTTTCTTGAGGTGTACAATAAAGGATCAGAAGAAGTAAGAAGCATTCTGATCACATCTTCATTCGTACTTTCTCGAGAACATTTTCTAGCATGGTGTAACCTGTAGCGTCGATAATCCTTGTTTCTGGCTTCTTGCGCTTCCTCAGGTAACATACCAATTGGTAGCATTAGAGCTGATAATATAATTTGAAGGTTAAGCCCACATTTTACAGGTTCACATTCTTCTTTGTTTGGTGAATCCACTGTTTCTGAGCCAAACATCGTTATTTTTTTTAAAGGTTGTTTTATTTCTAGGCGATTTCTTCCACTTCATTGAAAAAGCAGGAATGAATGTTTGGCTAAGATGACGGTAAATTTGACGTAATTCGTCTTTACCGAGATCTGGGAACTTGATTTTAATATTTTCTAAGCACTTATGCACCTAACGGTTGCTCGAAATTAAAATTTCAACTAATACTTCATAGGAAATGTTAAAAGCAGCCATGTTAGTATTTGAGTGTTACTTTCTCAAAATTACAATATAGAATAACTTAAAATGCATTATTGCACGTCTTTATACACTTACTAATAGATAAATATTTGTTAATTACCCTCATTAAAAGTATTTTCGTAAACCTCACATTTTGTAGGCAAAAAACAGTACTTGGGTTTTATTAACATTTCTCGAAAGACCGCAAATTACCGCAGCTGATATTACTAATGAATGATCCTGGGACTTGTAGGAATGTTTTGATATACAATTGACCGACTCGCAGGGACCCGCAAGACACTTATGAGCTTTTTAAGAAGTGTAAAATAAAAAAAAGAAGTCAATTTTTAAAGAATTTTTTTTTAAAGGTATGAAAGCATTTAGTTTGTAGTATACTAAGAAAAGTAAATCTTTAAGTCATAAACTATCAAAATTCTAAATAAATTTTAACGATTTAGCGCTATGTATTGTAATATAATAACCTAAAATAACCACCAAATTCTTACAAAAATGCCTAACGCGGTACATGGTCTGCTTTAAACATAGTTTGCCATTTCTATAAGTACCCTATTGGATTAATATATTGTGGTTCACTTAATTAAGGGGTTTATTTAATGTAAATAAAGTTCAAATTTCATTTCATTGACGTCGAGAAAATACAATTTTTTCCGCCGATCGACCATAGTGCGGCGGTAGACTCGGTGACAGCTGTCTGCTAATTTAGGATGCCAATGTAAAATATATTTACAGAGCAATATTTAAAGCCCTTACTTGAATCATATTCTTTTTGCCGGGTGGGAGCAAAGTCGTTTAGGTGTGCTATGACCTTAACCCCTAGTGCTTTGTTAAAACATCAGCTATATGCCTAAAAAAGCCCTGTAAAAAAACCTAAAATGTTACAATTTCCTTTTTTTTGCAGAACCCTAACAATAATTTTTTAGAATAGGTACTTAGTTGTCAACATTACTTTTTTAATATATACAGCGAAAGCTTCATCTAAAAAGCCAAACCCCTACCAACGACGAAGGTTTTGTAAAAAAAAACTGCGTTTTAACCTCCCGTAAAAGCCTATTCAATAAAATCATATAGGTATCATTGACATTTTTATGGTTTTTAATCATTTCTGCGGAACTCTAAATGTTTATACAAAATCGAAAGTAGCCTAGTTTACACGCCGTAAAATTTACGATCCAATAGAAAAATTCCCATCGAAATCGGTCCAGCGGCTTTGGATATTAGCCGGAACAAACAGACAGACAGACGGACAAAAAAATAATTGTAATTTACGTCATTGAGATCGTGTACACATTGATAATATGCAATTAGTAAAAGCCGTAGATATCATGTTACAAACAGACATTCCAATTTTATTTAACTACACACATCAAAAAAGTCCAAGCAACATGCATGATATTACAAATTTACCATTTATATTAATTTATTTTACCATTTATTTTAATTATAACGTTGTATTTTATTTTTAAAATAATATTTTTAGGGTTCTATGATGTAAAAATAACAGCTGTTTTCTTTATAAGTTCTTTTAATAACAGAAATTAACAATATTAGAATATACAGGTACGGTCGGGGTATTTGCCGCTCGACCACCCTTAGGCGAGAATCGCTTGGCACGCGGCGCATGCGATACGTGGGCGTGCCACGTATCGCATGCGCCGCGTGCCAAGCGATTCTCGCCTAAGGGTGGTCGAGCGGCAAATACCCCGACTGTACATAAGAAACTAAACTTTTTTTTTACAAATTGAAATTTCTTAAGAAAATGAATTTATTGTGAAAGAATAGGACAATTTAATACAAAGTATGGCCTCCTCTGCTATTCAGAACTTGTCGGCAACGATTATTCATTGAATTAATGAGACTGTTTATGTCATCTTGCGGTATTCGCTCCCAATGGAATTGTAGCAAATCCTTCAGCTGTTGGGTTGTTGTCACTCCGTCCAAGTCCTTCAAAACACGTCTCTGGAGCATGTCCCATGCGTGCTCGATGGGGTTGAGGTCTGGCGATTGTGCAGGCCAGGGCAATACCTGGATGTTCTCCGTTGCCAAGTATTCACTGGTTCGCCGAGCTGTATGTGAACGCGCATTGTCATGCATTAACGTAAAATCGGAGCCAAAGGTTTGTGCAAATGGATGGACATAAGGTCTGAGAATATCCTCAACGTAATTTTCAGCGTTCATGTTTCCATTTACAAAAACGAGCTCAGTTCGCCTGTTCTTCATAATACCCGCCCATACCATAACTGTTGAGCCGCTGTATGGATGAACTTCCTGAACGCACCTGAGTCTTTCAGTATTTCCGGGTCGACGGTACACTCGCACCCTTCTTGTATCAGGCCTAAACCCGAATCGCGACTCATCGGAAAACATAATTTTATCCCATTGTTCCTGGGTCCAAGTTATGCGTTCTCTACACCATTCATTTCGACGAGCGCGATTCCCGTGACGTATCGGTGGGCACCTGATAGGGCGTCGAGCTCGTAGGCCGTACTCATGCAGTCGATTTCGCACAGTTTGGGGACTTACATCAACACCACTTGAATTTTGTAGCCTCAAACTTATCTCTCGAGCGGTTAACATCGGCTGGCGTCTTGCAGTCAGTTGTATGTACCGGTCTTGCCGAGTGGTTGTACTCCTTTTACGGCCTGGATGCTGTTCAGCGGGTTCCCCTGTATTATTGTAGCGCTGCCAAAGACGACAAATAACACTTCTATGAATACCAAAATGTCGAGATACCTGAGATTGATTACTTCCCGCTTGCAACATCCCTACAGCTCTTTGCATTTCATCTGCCGTCAAATGACGTCGCTCCATGACGTAAAGAATATCTAACAATTCAATTTTGTCGCCAACTGTATTTAAATGGTTGGTAAAATTATAAAATCAAGACTAAAACGTAGCAATTAACATGCACTCAAATTCAAACAAATTCGCAGTCATTTGAATTTTATGAAAAAAAAACAAAACATAATCGAAATTTTTTTTTTACAACCAGCCAGTATGTCATCAATAACAAAAAAGTTTACTTACCTATACACTTTGAGTGAGTAAATACTTAGAAATTAATTAATATAAATGGTAAATTTGTAATATCATGCATGTTGCTTAGACTTTTTTGATGTGTGTATATGAATAGATGTATATATAAGAAAAGTACTTCTCAAATTACATATCTTAATTTAATTCTATGCCTATAATCCAAGTTATAGTTCAATCAGAAGATTATGGTCTTGATTGTAGTATTCGTATCATAATAATTACAGATTTTCATTGTTTATAAAAGTAAATTAGTTGCATATTAAGTTATAAATATTGTTCTTATAAAAAACAGGTAAATAATTTAAAACTGTTTTCATTTAAACACTATCTATCTGAAGAAATTATAAAACTCTTTACCCATTGGGAACATTGCCGGCAACAAACTGGAAATAATGCTGGGAATATTGCCAGGAATATTGCCAATGAACTGGGAATTTTGGTTAATTTTATGTTTTATTGTCATTCTTTTATGAAAAGTCTATAGACATGAATAAATTAAAGCGAATTAATACTAATGTCATAAAATTTCTGAAAAATTAACCTAAATTCCCAGTAAATTCCCACTTTGGGAACATTGCCGGCAGCGCTGCCGGCAATATTTCCAGTCCTTGGCAGTGTGCCCGGGCACGGTACATCACTAGTCACCACACGGACTGCATCATCATAATAACAGCCAATCGGCGTTCACTGCCGGACATAGGAATAAAGGTTTAGAATGGCGACTACGTACCGGAAAGTGTAGGGTGGGGAATCCCCTCTTAGAACACGGTAGAGGGACGACCTGGTTAGGACGGCGGGAAATCAGTGTATGTTGTATGAGGAATCAATCAACTAACCTATCGCAGTCCACTGCTCGACTTATCCTCTCCCAACACGCGCCACAGAACACGGTCCTGCGCCTTCCGTATCCAGTCCGACCCTGAGACCTTTTTGAGGTCGTCAGTCCACCTAGCTAGGGAGCGTCCTACACTACTACGTTTGAAGAATACAATAATATAATTTACCTTTTATTTCCCCCAGGTACAACATACTCGGGCCACTACACAGCATACTGCAAACATCCATACAACGGCGAGTGGCACGAATACAATGACTCTAGGTAAGTTTGTGTCTGTGTGTGTGTTTTAACTATTTTTTTTCCTACTTTCTTTGCCTGGGAGACTGTGATGTTCGGCACACACTGAAGGTTCACACAGGTCAATGCGGAGTGCCGGATCGTAGTACTTAGCAATCAGTAACATTTGCCTTCCCCTTGGGGAAAAGGTGTGAGTTTGGTATACATGTAATAATAATAATATTTTATTTATTAACATTTGCAGAGTATCACCTATAAACGGTCGCAACGTGGTGTCATCAGAAGCGTACGTGCTTTTCTACGAGCTCGCAGGCACGAGGCATACGTAGCGCACGATACTGGCGCGGGTAACGTACCGACACCGAACTTACCGGTCGTACCGAACTTACCGGTTGTACCGATACACGCAGTACCGGTCGTACCGATACACGCTGTACCGCAATAACCGGTATTACCGATACCGTCTGTACCGAACTAACCGGTTGTACCGAACTAAACGGTCATACCGATACAATAGCTTTTGTACGCCACGACATCTACACTATCTTAATTCGTTGATAATTAAAAATGATTTTATTGCGTGAACTATTTGTATCTTGTATATATGTACCAGGAATTTTGTAAATTGACAGTCCCGCCAGTAGACACAATAGTCATTGATTTACAAAAAACCAAAGATACACACTCCACTTCCCAAAACCGTCCGCAACAAATAGGCGCATTGTGCACTTTTTTAAATTAGTATCGCGTTGTTCTACCGGCAAACGTCAATCATTAAATTTTATTGCTTTATATGCATTACTTTTTAAATACAACTTTATGTCATGCGTGTAAGATTGAATTTAAAAAAATAAATGTTTACGATATTACTATACGTATTTATTGCGTATGTTTAATTTGGTGACACTTTTAGCTGTTAGTTTTGTTTGAAATTGTGCATCTTGGGTTTTTTATAAATCAATGACAATAGTAAAACAATGTGAATGTATCATATGTGACTCAAAGGACACGGAAAGGGTTAAACTAATAGACAGATCAATATTTTATTTTTAATACATATTACAAAGCGCCTTCTAGCCTCAAACTAAGTAGAATAAAGTAATATGATTTAATAGATCGACAAATTAAATGAGTGAACTGAAATTAATTTTACTAAAACAACTGTAAGATTGGTGGACCTATTAGAAAAGGGGAAAGGAGCGGGAGGGGAGGGAAAATTAGAAGTGCACTCACAGACTGAATAGATGCATTAAACATTTTTCTTTAAATCGGTTGGTATTGATTCGGTTGTACCGGTTAAGTCACCACACGAGAAAAGAAATATATTTGATAAGAGTACACGTAATGAAATCAACAGCTGATCGTCATAAAGTCGAAATTAATCGTAAATTAGTTTCATTTCACGTGGCGAGCAAAACGTTATTTAGTAACCGGTAAATAACAAAAAGTCAAAATCATCAATAATTTTAATTTAAGCGAGTGTACCGGTTCATTATTGGTTGTATCGTAACATTGTAATTTTATTTCCGTAATTTACCGAACCGAGTTCACCGATTACGTAAAATCGGTTATGTTAAATGTTGTGACCGGTCTCAGCGGTATCGGTATTAACTGTTCGACCTATAGAATTTTATTCGGTTTTTTTACCGAATATACCGGTTACATAATTGGTTGTACCAAATGTTGTGACCGGTTTAAACGGTATCCGTACCGAATGTATCAACTATTCAGATTGGACCGGTTCTATACCGAATGTATCGATGGATGTAATACAACACAGCTTTTAAGAGGGCTTATGTCTTGACGCAATAATCTTGGAAACTGCTAAACCGATATTGATAGTAATTGTGATTATGAGGAGCCAATCTCTTACGGCCGGAGTAAGGTTGTTATTATTATTCTTACCACTAGGTTTCTAACGTGTTCCCAACTCTTTACATGGAAATATCTTGTATACCAAGGATCCCTTTAAGTAATAATTACACCACGTCCACGACATAAGCCCTTATTAACTAAGTATTCGTTAACTATCACAATTGTGTATTACTTATTCATCGAGTATTCTCATCACAAAGTTATGTCGACATTTAATCTAGCCAGAGGCGCCATCTAGTTGTTACAGTAATCAACTTTTACGACACACGAAAAAGAAATTCTCAATAGAAATAATAAAAAATCATTTAATTTAAATAATCATTACTGCACTCTGGGTGATTATGCATTTAATAATTAAGTCGTGAAAAGTTGCCAGTTCTGAATAGATGGCGTCACATGCTAAGAGTTGTCGCCGCTCACCGCTAGGTGGCGTGAAATGATATTTTTGAAAATTAACAATGCAAAATGTTTAGATAGTTAAAAAGTTGATTTTTTAGGTTAATTACTATTATTATAATATTTAATGAGTTGTTTTTTTTTGTGTGGCGTCGTTGTGTAACTTTATAACTGTTGTCGTAATTATTTGTCGTAAAGGTTCTTTGATGGGCCATGGCTGGGATAGGCCTTTTGCTGTGCAGAGAAACTTGTCTGTAAATAAATTAAAACATGCTGGACAGTCATACAAAGGGTTTTAAGTCGAGATTTACTTCTTTGTTTCATAGAATTTCCAAGTAGTCTATCTCGGCCGAATATTTATTATAAATACCTACGGCTGCGCGGTACGTAAACATGCGATAGGGCTGCCCACCTCCAGCTTTTTAATTACATTCACCTACTTTCCCGCTCGCTACTGCGACACAGTCGCGACTGTTCACTCCGCAAAGCCACCTCTATCGTGCGCGTGTAGGTATAACTCGCGTTTCGTCCGTTTCTATGAAGTCGAAATACTGTATATATTTGTACTATGCTTCAGATGAGATGTGACGCCATCAGTGGCGAAGGGTGAATTTTTATAAAAGGGAAGCCGAAAAAATAACTTATCAGTGTCGGTACTCATTTGACCAGCGCAACAGTGAGCACTGTACCTACTATACGAGTAAGCACTGATGGTTATTATAACAGATTTTTTTATTATTGTTATTTTTTTATGAAAATATGTAATGTTATATAAGTTCCGCACTAGGGATCATGAACTGCGTCGTGGGGACTGCCACAAACATCTATTTAACAGACACAAAGAACAAGATCAGACTCAATAATTTGTTTATCAAAAAGAACTGTCCTACCTGGGAAACGAACCCGTGACCTCGTGCACGTCAACCGCTTATCTCGACCGCTGCCACCGAGCCCGTTACAGTGTCTTTCGTAAATAAAAATTACTAAAGCTAAGTACGTACTTCATACGTATTCGTCAAAAAATATTATAGTTGTCCCAAACTCATGTAAAGCTAATCAACTCCGAATATGTTTCTCAGTATGGGCATGTTTCTTTGATGAATTAGATATTGTTTTAAATATGTCGCTATATCCTAAATGACTCCACAATTTTTTTAAATCTAAGAATAACAAACATAGAAAATAATACGTAGGTACTATTTAATTTACAACTGCCTGTAAGCCACTAATATTTATCGTTAAGATGTTAATAATATAAAAATATACCTATCGTAAATTCATCGTGCCGGGCGGCGTCGTTTGTATTCCATAGTTATGTCTGTGTTTCTTATTTTCGTTATTTAATTTCAAGAAATATGTTTTGCTTACACAATAATTAATCAATTAGTCAACAATCTATAATAATACTACTAACGCTGCCATTATAACAACAAAGTAAAATAATAACAACGAAGTAAGTACCTATGTACTTACAATAATGTAAGGCACCCAAAGTACTATGACAATGTCAATCAATGCACAACACTGAATACACAAACACAAATTATACTTAGTAATTACTACTTTACACAACAAAGCGAATTCTAACGATTATCTGCAATACTTTAAATAATAAATGAAAACAAAAATAATGCAACTTGTGATGGAAATGGAAGCCATTATTAAGCATCGTTTCAACTTCATTCATTGCAGTGGGAAATTCAAACAAATTGATTGTAGCTATGCTATGATCACGTTAATGCTCTCTCGCTCTCGCATGTCGCATCTTTCATCCTTGCAATCGTGCGACAGAGCTTGCGCTCTACGAAACCGATATTGCCCGAATGTCTCTTTCCACTCGTCGATGTGCCGGCGCCGCCGCACTCGGGTACTGTACAACAGGACCTACTCAATAACCCGGACAGAGCCGGCTTACCTTTACGCCTACATACGCAGATAAAATGCATAATAATACACCTAGGTTTTGCATGTGTGCGTACGACTTTCGTACCGTCTGTTTATACTGGATTCCTATTTTTGCGCCCGGCTTACCCGCCATTAGTTGACAATGTTGTAATAAGAGATGGCGTTATGAGTACGTAAATAATAATTATATTAAAGCGGTTTACGTAACAGAAAACTTTTTGTTTATTTTTTTAAATTTTGTGTACTGAATGGATGTTGGGTGCGTGATTGATTTATAATTTTTTAATAGAGTATGCTTAGCGGTTTTTGCAAAGGTAAGCCGGTAGGAATCGGGTTATATGGACACTTCGCCACTAGACGCCATGTATAAGTCTAGTCCCGTCTTGTCAAGTCACAAGCAGCGTGTTTATAATGACATGTGTATTTTAATAATACACGCAAATTATTCTCCTGGTCTGGATGTTCTTTGTGTCCGTTAAAAGATAACATTAACCACCGTGCTGTTATTAGGCGAAGTTACTCTATCTCTGCAGTGGGCCATCAATGCTCCAATACGATGAAATCATTACGACCCGATGCTCAGTATTTTAACTTATTATGTTTGCATTTTCATTTGATTATTATAAAAGTTACATTACGACGTCTATAAATCTAGTGGCCATTTCTCATACCACCCCCTCCCTACCCCCATTCACATAATTTATTACTTAATAATAATACTACTTGTATAATTGTTTTTTTTTTTCTAATTTTACGTATATTTAGCTCTTTTCTTTTTCTTTTCTAAATGTACATGCGTGGGTTATTGTTAGATATAATGCATTTTATGGTTGTCGTTAACCTCCCAGTAATCTAACCGGTTGAATAAAAAACTATTAGTACCTATTTAACTTGTAATTGTGTTGCATTTTATTTGATAAATATAATATTATAATATAAATAAAAGTCAATTAAATGAATCTCTTGCTTTTAATAGCATCACAAAAACCGGTCAGAATACGAGGAATATAAAAAAATCATGTTTATTTATTATTGATGTACGAGACGTGTTGTTCGGTCGACGGCTTGACGTCAAATGACCCATGTCGGTCTGACGTCACCGCTTTATGGTATAACGGTTACTAGACGAAACTAGTAATGAACAAAATACCATTATGGAAAATGTTAATTATGGTACAAAAGGTGGATTAAAAATGTTTTTTTTTAATGTATAAATGTCGGTGTGACCATTGATAATATGATATGTATTTAGTATTTTTAGAAGTGGACACGGGTCAGCTAGTATTATATATTTAAAAAAAGGTGTACTCATGCGAAGACTTGAATTGATGTTTAGTAATATTAAACATCAATTCAAGTCTGGAATGCAACATATTATGTTGGATTCCAGAGAAAGTTGAAAATCTCTTGCGAATTGTGGTTAAATACCAGCTATTAAACTTTCACTGTCCGTGCATTACATGTAATGCACTGATGAGTTAGCCCGTACGTCCGAAATTATCCGCACTAACACTATTCTTGGTGGTTAATAGTGTATTGGGGTTACTCCGATCTGATACCCTAATAAAAAATTCACCCTAGGGTGAAAGCTGGGGAACGTATGTCTGAGAATTTACCCTTTTAATTTATTTTACCTAGCATAAGATCGTAATAACCGGTGTATTGTATGTCATGCACGGACGTACGGAGCTAACTCATCAGTGCATTACATGTAATGCACTGACAGTGAAAGTGTTAAAATATGTGGCAACACTTAGTACATATCATATTATTAAAAACGGTCAAGCTAGAATAGTGTGTTCAAATAAATAAAATATATATATATGAATTGTTAATGCTTGTATATTTATATATATACAAAATCGCTGACAGCTTGATTTTTTAATAAATAAAATAATTTAAAAATAAATAAACGCGCGCTTGTAATGAGTAAAAGTTTAAAACATTGAGTGTTCAATGAATAAATTGAGTATTTTAACTGAGTATTATTTATTAGCGAAATTGATGTATAATAATATTTTTAGTTGTTTTAATGTGTACTAAGGTTTTTAAGAGGAGGAGGCCCGTCCCTGCAGTGGGACATTAATGGGAGTGTTATCTTCCCACTTGTGGGAATGCTTGGCAGAAAGGTTGATCTAAGTGGTCTGTATTAGTGTATGTTTCGGAGCTTTATGGCAAGCTGTGGGACAAAATAAGTTTCCAACTGAGCGTTTGATGCTTGGCACAAGATTTAAATAAAGTCATTGTTATTATTGAAACAACCTAAATTGTCATTTGGGTTTTTTTTTTTGTTTCGATTTCGTAGAGTTAATATTCATATGTGATAATTTTTTCCTTACGACACCCATAGTTAGTGTCAAGCTATATGATCCCACAACTGGGCAAAGGCCTTGTTTTCCCACATATGTCGCTGCATGGCCAATAAAACCCAGTATTTCTGTGTCCTATATAGAACATCTTGCCACTTGTTATGTGGCCTACCAGTACACTTACGTCATCATATCCCTTCACGATCAAAATGTTTAAGTATTTGTTATTAATAACTAGCGGCCCATCCCGGCTTCGCACGGGCCTTACTTTCCCGCTTTTATGTTGAATTTTTTCCTGAATTTTCTTTGCTATAAACCTCAGGGAGCCTGAGACCTTTCCAACGAATGCAAAACCGTGGAAATCGGTTCGTGCGTTCTGGAGTTATAGCGTCAGGAAGGAAAACCCGACTTATTTTTATACAGTAGATATACTCTACGAAGTATATTATACCAAAGAGTCTGTATGTAGTGTAGGTATCCAGGAGCAATGAGCGTGTTGAATTTTCTGCTTCGAGTATCCAGTCATAGACGTTCTGCTATACAGACCATCTGATAGTTAGACGTTTTGCTCATTAGACGTTTTGTGTTATTGGACATTTAGCTAATTAGACATTCTGATCGTCAGCCCAATGGACGTCCACTGCTGGACATAGGCCTCCTGCAAACACTTTCTAGTAAACATTAATAAAACTAAATATCATTGAACACTAAATGTAAATATATTATAGATTGCGTTTATCTATTTTTGTGTCTAAGAGAGTTTCTAACATATAAATATAATAAAATCTATGTAGTTAAGAGCTTCGGATACCGCGTGCGCAGCAGTGGCCCACTAAGCTGATTATAGTGTTGGACTCACTACAGTAACGTGCGGATTATTACAGAAATCCCCTACAAATCTCTAGAAGTGGGGATTGTTACTTTTTTATTCGGAATACCCACTAGTTAAACAAAATCAGTGGGGATTTTTGATAAAAATTAGTATCAATCCCTACCTGGGATTTCTGGAATAATCCTGATGTGCACGCGGTCACGGCTTTGTTGTTTTTTTTTGTATAATTTTATCATTTGTTAAATTGTTTTTTAATTGATTAAAAAAAAATGTTAATTTTTAACCAAAGATAGCTAAATCGTAGTGTGGTCACCATCTCTGTATTTATATATATATATAATAATATAATATATAAAATAATTTATTATTATTGTAATAATTATTTATAAATTGTAAAATTGTTGACAGAATTGTCAACTATTTATGTAAAAATACGTAACAGAAATACTATTATAGAAATATATATTTAAATGATTAAATTATTATGGTGTTGTTTTATTTTTATAACCTTTACAGGGAGTCATCATCATAACCGGTACGGACCCACGATACCCCTGACGATACCACCAGGGGTATCGTGGGTCTTTCAAAAGTAAACGATACCCCTGTCCGAATGACAGTAGTGTTGTAGTGTGGAATGCTGAAATACATTTATCTCTTGTACGTAAATGACTAATGTGTACAGTCACGAGCAATAATATGTACACATTTTCGCATTTTGTTAACCAGTTATCTAAAGTTCTGCCAATCCAAAATTGAAAATTCGAAGATTAATTCAAAACTGTACGGAACCTCTTCTAAATTACGAATTCATTTTGATATTGTAATGTCTAGATAAACGTGCAGATAGTTTAGAAAATTTGAAAATGTGTACATATTATTGCTCGTGACTGTACCTACTTTTAAATAGCTATTCTACTATAATTAATAATATAATATATAATAATATATATATATATAATATATATATATATAATATATATTATTTATAATTGCCTATTATATTACCATTATTTTATTATATTACCATATTATTGATACCAATCCCTCTGTTCAGTGTGATATTGTAGGCCAAGTATCCCTTCGTCGGGGACGACGGGAGGAGGCCCGTCCCTGCAGTGGGACATAAATGGGCTGTTATGATGATGATGATTTGGTGAACGCCACCGGACAAACAATTTTGTTTGGAAGAGTGGCATACAAGACCTACAGTTCAACAAATCTAAAAGATACAGTATGACGTTTCATATTTTTTTTTTTATTATTGTAATCGATTTTTTTATCCCAACCTTATTATTCAATTTGTCAGAACTGTCATACCGTACCTATTAGATTTGTTGGACTTTAATAAAAAATTGGGCAAGAGGAATAGAGCTATTTAAGATTGCATGTGTTACCCGCTTTATTTTTTACAATGGATCATGGATTAAAGTGGACTTATGTGTTTGATTTAAGTGTAAAAAGATCCATCAATGGATCTTAGTGGACATAGGGTACTAATTGAGGGCTTATAAATGCGAAAGTTTGTGAGGATGGATTGATGTTTGTTACTCTTTCACGCAAAAACTACTGAATGGATTTTGATGATATTTGGAATATAGGTTTATATATAGTATTTTAGGGTGTAGAATAACATTTAAGCTACCTTTACAACGCGGGTGAGGCCGCGGGCATCAGCTAGTAACGCATAATTGGCAATACAAACTCTGGTAGGCTGCAAAGTGCTTTGCTAGTGGCAGAAGATTGGACAATACTGGTTGACACGTTTGAAACAACAAAATCCCGGAGAATATCTGCGTGTCGCCGTTAAGATCAGACATATTCCTTGACTTGACAAATGAGATAACTAGAAATGGCTACAAGCTATATAAAATAAGTGCGAGGGGTACTCCAGCTAAATCCCTCAACAACTTAACAAAAGCTTATATGCAAGTGTTCCCTCCTCTATCACGCGATGGATCCGGCACCCGCACGGAGCATCCATGGAATGCTAAGATTAGGTCTTATTGATATTTTTTTAATTTTTGTGAATATGAAATTCACGAGATGACAAAGCTCTTATTAGATCATCATAACAGCCCATCAATGTCCCACTGCAGGGACGGGCCTCCTTCCGTGACGGAGGGGCATTTGGCCTACTAATACCACGCTGGCCAGACGGATTGGTACAGGGTTTAATTTCAAGTTTTCATTCTTTTATTTTGTTAATTATTACTTATTAGATAGGTACCTACTTACTTATTATTATAATAACATAAATATTTCCTAATAAAAGAGTGTCATTTGTTCAACTACGTTTTCAATTTAACAAATCGAAGGAATTTAATTTTATTTATTCAACTATAAACCGTGGAATTTAATTGGGTCTGTTTTTTTAATGTATGTACCCAATTTACATTTTTAATATTACCACGTAACAAAAAACATAAAACAAACTTATTATACAAAAATCATCCAAACAACTCGCAGACATCATCCATACAACTCGCAGACTAAACAACTCACAAACTTCATACAAAGATACAATTATTATCAAAATAAGTTAAACTAATTAGAATAGATGATTGTAATTTAGTAACATAGGTCATGGTACAGTTTAACTACAGTTTAAGGGACACTAGGGTACGGTGTAGTACGGTGGGTCTGTAGCGATTAGTGTCACAACACTATTAGTTGGGGGTATCGTTTACTTTTAAAAGACCCACGATACCCCTGGTGGTATCGTCAGGGGTATCGTGGGTCCGTACCGATCATAACAGTCCATTAATGACTGCAGGGACGGGCCTCCTCCCGTGACGGAGGGTTACTTGGCCTACTAATACCGCGCTGCCCAGAAGGATTGGTATAGGGTTTAATTTCAAATTTTCCTTTTTATGTAAAGGTAATATTCACGTATAGTCTCTTAGTCGATTTCTACGACACCTATGGGATGAGATGGGGTGGTGACATATTGTATTCTTACTCCGTCACCACATAGACAGTACAACGGGAATACCTACTCCAGCTTATGTTTAATCCCTATTTTTTTTTAACTTGTGGAAATCAATCAACTAGCCTATTGCAGTCCACTGCTGGACATAGGCTTCTCCCAACACGCGCCACAGAACACTGCCATGCGCTTTCCGCATCCAGTCCGACCCAGAGACCTTGGGTTCTTCCTCGTGGTCAAACTATTTTGTCTAACTAGTTTGACCACGAGGAATTTTGACAATTCCTCGTGGTCAAACTTCCTATCTATTTAAAACGAACACCATGTGTCTAGTTTTGAAATGAAATTGTACAGGTATATTCAAAAGCTTTCTTACTCATAGTCAAACTAGTTTAATTTGTTTGACTATAAGGAATTGCGTTTTTTCTCCCTTTTATCGCATAAGGACAGATTCTCATATAGACAGATTCTCAAAAAGACAGAAATGGTATACACACTTTCATGCAAATTCTTAGGACATAAAAGTGAGTCTCGCTGTAATAGAATTAAAGGAACTTTGACAAAACAAATTAACGTCGACTAAACAAAAGATGAATTAAAACAAATAAAAATTAATTATAATTTATAATAATTTTTTTTCATAAAAAGTTTATTTATAGGTACTTAAGTCTATTTTTCTGTAGGTTTTACAATAACATTATTTTCATCAACAAACCTGTATTGCGGTCAAGCAAAGTCTTTCACGATGACCCAAAAATGTTTTAATTTTACGAAGCGTCTTTGCCAAATTTTCACCATTTTTAAAGTGAATTTTAATGATTTTAATGCGTTGTTTAGGTGTATATCGTTCTATTTTCATTAATGGCATACTTTTCATATAATTCAAAATACAGCTTCAAATTATTTTTCTTGTCCTAACTTAATCAAATTTATTTACAAAATTGGTCTGGCAAGTTGTGTCAGTGTTCCTTTTTTACGCTTTATGAATTTTATGTCCATATTTAATGCACTAAGTGTAGCTCTCTAATTATTTAAACAAGAAAAAGCAAAGGCAAATAAAAACGGGAAAATAATACAAGTGACATGGACATACAAATTGTCAATTTATTTTTATTTATACCTGTACTATTATATTTCATAGCATACAGTATGTTCTGTAAAAAGGTTATGCTAGTTTGACCACGAGGAATTGTCAAAATTCCTCGTGGTCAAACTAGTTAGACAAAATAGTTTGACCACGAGGAATTTTGACAATTCCTCGTGGTTAAACTAGCATAACCTTTTTACAGAACATACTGTATGCTATGAAATATTGTACTGTATACTATGAATTATTTAAACAAGGAAAAGCAAAGGCAAATAAAAACGGGAAAATAATACAAGTGACATGGATAGGTATACAATTGTCAATTTACTTTTATTTTTACCTGTACTATTAGATTTCATAGCATACAGTATGTTCTGTAAAAAGGTTATGCTAGTTTGACCACGAGGAATTGTCAAAATTCCTCGTGGTCAAACTAGTTAGACAAAATAGTTTGACCACGAGGATTTTTCCCGTTTTTATTTGCCTTTGCTTTTCCTTGTTTAAATAATTAGAGAGCTACACTAGTGCATTAAATATGGACATAAAATTCATAAAGCGTAAAAGAGGAACACTGACACAACTTGCCAGACCAATTTTGTAAATAAAAATAGGTTAAGTTAGGACAAGAAAAATCACTTTTGAAGCTGTAATTTAAATGATATGAAAAGTATGCCATTAGTAAAAATAGAATGATATACATCTAAACAACACATTAAAATCATTAAAATTCACTTTAAAAATGGTGAAAATTTGGCAAAGATGCTTCGTAAAATTATAAAAACATTTTTTGGTCATCGTGAAAGACTTTGCTTGACCGCAATACAGATTTGTTGATGAAAAAAATGTTATTGGAAAACCTACAGAAAAATAGACCTAAGTACTTATAAATAAACTTTTTATAGAAAAAAAAATTATAAATTATAATTAATTTTTATTTGTTTTAATTCATCTTTTGTTTAGTCGACGTTAATTTGTTTTGTCAGAGTTCCTTTAATTCTATTACAGCGAGGCTCACTTTTATGTCCTAAGAACTTGCATGAACGTGCGTACAACTGTACCATTTCTGTCTTTTTGAGAATCTGTCTATATGAGAATTTGTCCTTATGCGATAAAAGGGCGAAAAAACGCAATTCCTTATAGTCAAACTAGTTTGAATTAAAACAAACTAAACTAGTTTGACTATGAGTAAGAAGCGAAAGGTTTTGAATATACCTGTACAATTTCATTTTAAAACTAGAAACATGGTGTTCGTTTTAAATAGATAGGAAGTTTGACCACGAGGAATTGTCAAAATTCCTCGTGGTCAAACTAGTTAGACAAAATAGTTTGACCACGAGGAAGAACCGCCTTTTTGAGGTCGTCGGTCTACCTACCTGTAGGGCGTTGCCGAGTCGCGGTCTCCACTCTAGGTCACGTTTGCATCCATTGCCATCGGTCCTTCGACTTGTGGAACACCAGAAAAGATTTCACGACACTTAAGGCTGCTTGGCGGACTTGAACAGCTGTTTGTCAGGGACTCCAGATAAGCTCTCGGAAGAATAACTCTAGAATCTCTCTCTACAAACTTCTAGAAAGATTTAGTAATGCCGAGAGCTTCAATAAGGCCCGGTTTCCACCAAGACGGAGAGGAGATGTGTTGGAATAAACCATTGCGTTATTTCCAGTCATATTCTCTTCTCCGCTCAGTTTTGGTGGAAATGAAATAAGCGGAGAAGAGAGATGTCTGATTTTTCCATAGGAATTTTATGCGGCAAGTGACCCAGTGGCGCGGATTTATTATCTTAAATTATTCTTAAATTTCGTCATGTTTGGACTAACTTTTTAAAAAGAATACTCATACCACACGCACATGCGAAGAACTACTACGCTACTCTTCACCTCTCCGCTTTGGTGGAAACCGGCCCTAAGCTCTACTAGCTCTAATAACGTTCATACGTTTTCTCCATTCTGATTCATGATTTAACATGAAGATACGAGCACAAATTCTTTTATTCGTTCGAATTCTTCATGTTTGTTGGTTTTAGTGCATGTTTCATTGATGTGACCAACGAGTTATTTTATCTCCACCAAAAAATCGATTCCAATTCCAACAAGCAACAGTAAGTCTCGTCGCATCCCAGTAGTTCCAACATGGAACCACTTCATCATAACAGCCCATTAATGTTCCTCTGCAGGGACGGGCCTCCTCCCGTGACGGAGGGAAACTTTGCCTACTAATACCACGCTGGCCAGACGGATTGGTATATATATTTCAAGTTTTCCTTCTTTTTACTTCGTAAAGTAAATATTCACGGATAGTGCCTTAGTCGGTTTTTACGACACCCATGGGATGAGATGGGATGGTGACATATTGTATTCTTACTCCGTCACCATACGGAGTTACTATTATCCCAGTGCTTCTGGGTAAAGGCCTCTTCCCTTGCTTTCCACATCTGTCTATAGATGCTAAATTAATAGACTGACCCCCGGTTTCTGAATGCCTGAAGAGCAAAATCAACTAATCAAGTGTCAAAACTGTCATTTTAGTTCCTGAAAATTATAGTTTTGACACTTGGTTAGTTGATTTTTACTTGATCAGGCATTCAGAAACCAGGGGTGAGTCTGGAACACAACCCTGCGCTCCAAGACACATGTCACTGATGCTGCATACAAGGCGGCCAGACTGAAGGGACTGGTCAGGCCACATTTGCTGTATGAAACAAAAAAAAAATCCTTTTGGACTGTTAGTTCCCCAAATATTAGAATTGATGGGTCCAATAAGTTTTTTAAGTTTATATAGGCTCCATTGGTGGGTCTAATATGATCGGATCTCTCCATTACAGTTCTTTAAGGACTAGTTAATCAGGACCGGTACAGTACGGCTGGGGAAAATCATTTGTGTAGCTTTGCTTCGATCTAGTCTTTGCCTACCTGTAAGGGCAAATAACGCGTGTATAACAGTGTTTTCAATACAAAGGAATCCATACGAACAGACAGAACTCTCCGTGTGGTGACGGAGTAAGAATACAATATGTCACCACCCCATCTCATCCCATGTGTGTCGTAAAAACCGACTAGGAACTATTCGTGAATATTGTCTTAACGAAATAAAAAGAAGGAAAACTTGAAATTAAACCCTATACCAATCCGTTTGGCCAGCGTGGTATTAGTAGGCCAAGTATCCCCTCCGTCACAGGCGTAGGCCCGTCCCTGCCGTGGGACATTAATGGGCTGTTATGAAAGACAACAATTATTGATAATAGACAATAACCTGGAGCTTTCAGTGTTGTAGAAAAACTACCTACTACCACACTTGGTAGACAGGTTGGTATAGGGTTTTATTTAGTTTTCCTTCTTTGACGACAGTTTTTTCTTCTTTACGACTCCGGTGGAAAAGCGGTCGTAAAGAGACTGTCATTATGGACAATGTCGCAGTTTCCTATGGAAGATTATTCACAATAGCTCATAACATGTCGTCTCTGCCTCCCCCGGACGGGATAAGGCGTGAGTTTATGTATGTATGTAACTCATAACACGAGTTAGGTCACATCTCGTCAATTCCTCTACTCCGCACTGTAGATCATTGCCTTAGATTTTACAAACATCAATTTCACGGACATAAAGAACTTCCAGACTCAGGACAATAGGTGGTTCGCGCATACCTAGAATTCTTCTACGTGGGACTCAAACCCACGATCTCGTGCACGTCAGCCGCAACCACAACGCACACCGAGGCTGTTTCACCGACAAATAGTTCTGGAGAGTTATCAAAAATAACTACTTACGTAAAATTACTGAAACTTCCTGCTGCTCATGTTGAACATATTCAAAAATACTTATATTATTATTTCAATTGTAACAGCAAGTACTTCACGGTCACATTACCTAGAGACCTCGCTGGAATGCGAGGCGCATCAGCGATTCGTCCGACGCGACGTGAGGGCATGAATATCGGAATCTCGGAATCTCGTAATATCGGAATCTCGGAACGCAAAGTCCGATATTACAATTCCGATACTGGGTGATCGAATATCGGAATCTCGGAACTCGAATATTTTTCTATATTTTGAGTTTTAAATTATACATATTTATATCGATCCTTGTGTATCGCCGAGCGAAACAGTAGGTACCGTATTAATGTTGCCCGCTCGCTATGCATGTGCTACAAGAACAATAATATTATTACCTGTTTCGCTCACTCTTTACCTACTCTAATAATATGTGATATTATTGTAAGGTTGTTATAACGCCTCAAATATAAACAAAACGATACTAGCAGTCTCAACTTCACAGTAAGAAAGACTGAAGCACCGATAGCTTTTGTCTCTTCAGATGAAGATGATGAATCACTAGCTAGTCTAGCTACAACGAGTGAGCTGACCCTGCACCAAGAATTTGAGAAGGAAATAGAAAAGTGCAAAGAAAAAAAGAAGGCAGTGCTTCCGTCCGACGAATTTGATCTATTGGGATTTGTAATAACTGAAAAGGCAACATACTTTAATAGAGGTGAAAGATAAGTTTATTTGTCACAGACATACACTTATCTCACATAAATTTTGCCCACCAATGTTGAAACTTGAAAGTGAGCATGATTTTTCGTCGGGCGGTTATTTATCTGACAAAATGTTTGACGCTTTGTTGTTTTTGAGAACATATTAGCAAGAAAAACGAGATTTTAAAATAAATATAAACCTATGAATATAGCGAACCTTTATTTCAGTTGATTGTAATTTAAACTACCAAACTTAGAATCAACATGACTTCTTAAAGTTTTGTTGATTCCGAGTTCGTTAGTTTTATATTAGTAATGAGTATAGATAAAAATAAGACAAAAATATTTCCAATAATTATTGTTGTTGGCATATTATATAATTAAATAAAAATTAAGGTACTTTACTGTGCGCAGTATCTTCGAATACGCATCAGTGGTATGGAACCCGCTTTATGACATTTATAACAAGCGCATTGAATCCGTACAGAAAAAGTTCCTAAGATATTTACAGTATAGGTGTAGGTTCATCGATCATGGGTATGAGAAGCAAGATGTAAGAGGTATCATTTTATGCCCCTACAGAATAGACGTACAATATCTGATGATGTAACAATTGTAAAAATTGTCAATGGTGAATTGTGAATGGTAAAAACTGCCAGTTAGGCGCAATCAACCCGTAATACTAATTTTAGACAAAACAGCCAACACTAATTTTAGACAAAACTCATTTCTCATTCGTGCGAGTAGTTCCGTTAACATCATTGCCAAAAGGCATAGCGAATTTGAGATATTTAGGTCTAAGCCAACAGTGGTAAAGAAATTATTTACTACAGATTATTTTGGTCCCAATCCCAGAGAAGCAACAAATTAAATTTACAATTTATTTTGAACTATTTTTTATCGGGTCATGCTATGGTCTTGCAATGGTTTTATGTTTAGTTTATATTTGCGAATACCTGTTAATAGCTGTGTATAAGTATATTTATGTATTAACCGATTGTAAATTATGCTGTTAGTGTTCCGAAAAAAATAAAAAAAATAAAATATTATATAAGTATATAGATAAGTTTAATAACTAATAATATATTAGATTCAAGAATAGGATATTATAAATTACTTTTTGTTCCTAATTGTTGATTTAATTTCAGGTTTGAGTCTCTGAGTCAGATAGTTTAATTAGCAATAAGTACAGAAAAATAATGAGAAATATCTGATTTAGTAAATACTGTGGGTAAAACTTAAATACGAGTATAAAACAAGCAATCCAAATTAAATAATATGATTTATAAATATTTTTTATTCCATTAAATCTATCACACCGAATTTGTGACATTTTGAACAAAAAGTGCAATTTCTAAAAAAATACGAAATTCCGATATTAATATCGGAATTCCGATATTGAGATCTAATATCGGAAGTTAGTATCGGAATTGAAAACCTTCCGATATTGCATGCCCTAAGTCAGCGACGCCAAGTCTCGAGATAATGTGACCGAGTAGTAAGTTGTATGTATTAAATAAGGTAGGTACCTGCAAAATATATTACAAGCATCACTAAACGATTACAGTAAGTATTTGATACTAAAAAAAATGATTTCAATTCAAAAGTTTATCAGCTAAAAAGAATCCAATAGCAATCAAATTAAATCAGCAAATTATTATGAAAGACGAACATAAACATACCTTTGTAGCATAATCTAGACAATCCAATTGGAAACTTTGTAGTAATGCGTTTATTCTTACCAAGGAAAATAGTAAGTATCTTCAAAGTTCAGTCTTCTTTAGTAGTAGAAACCTATTGTATGCATGAGAAAAGTACAATAAAAAGTTAATAGAAAATATACTTAATTAATTAACTTAAGTATTTAAAACAACAGCAAAAACCGGTTTTTGTAATATTTCGTGCCTATGATAATGTAGAGAGGTCTGTAAGTCTGTAGTTAAAACATCAAAATCAAATTCCCGCCGTTTCACTCATGTGACAGCTAAAATGTTGCCATAAATTAAATATATTTTTACACTCAATTCTGTGATCAAATTAATAACAGTACGACTAAAATAACAACGCACAGTATTATTTTTAAAAGTGTAGTAGTTTTTTAAATATGTTTATTTAATAAATCATAATTCTAATAAGCTTTTTAACAATTAACATAACCTAACAAGAAGAACCAAGTCAGAGCAAATGCACGCAATTGCAAATGGCGTCCGTCTGACGGATGGTTGCTCGCGTCAAAATGCATTCGCGAAGTTAAAAATATGTGTAAAAACCTTTAATTTATTGTTTTAATATCTAATTCTACGTTAACAAACGGTAAGTTATTATTTATTACTAAAATTATTACGTTTATTGTATTTTGATTTGATAAATAATTTTTCTTTTAGCCATCGTGTGTCTCACTCGTTTGTTATGATTCGTTCCCCGTCATTATTTACAATCGGCGACGTATATGCATCTCTTTCGGTTCCACAGTTTTCTTGCAATGGGTTTTTCATTTTTAAGTCTCGACGAGCGAGACCGAGAAGGGCTGTGGGGGCCCGACGGAAAAATATGAACAAAATTTGTGCTCTTAAAATTTATTGATTTTCCATCGTTAAAAAATAACTATTAGAGTGTAGCCTAATTGCATAGGTGATGTGAAGACTGGACATTGCTCGGTCCCCTACAATATTGTGAGTATAAAGTCTATTTTGGTAATTTTCCTCTAAACTACTCATAAGGTTGTGAAAAGTCACATTTTTTCAGTAAAATGAGCATCGACCATAGTGGTGGCCGCGGCGCGTCGTCTTGTTCGTTGTTTAAATATTGATTTTTTTTTATTTGGGGGATTTGTATGTGTGCGTGGTGAATGTTTATAACTTTAGTTGGGGGCCTGCTATATGGTACTATTTTGGGAACGGCCAAATGTTGGCTTTGTGCTCATAGTAGTCATAGTCTCCCTATTGTGTTAGACAGTGTAAGACCGCACGGAAAGTGATTAAATACAAATTTACTGTAATAGGTGAGTGCTTTAAAAAAAAATGATTATTTTTTTATTCGCGTTTAGTTTTATCGGTCATAACTCGCTAATGTTTGCCTCGGTGTAACGTAAAAAATCCGATAAGATTATTAAATAACATACTTACTCGTAGTTTGGGGCCTATTTTTTTTTTTTATAAAATGGCACAGGAAAATGTTTAGTGTGTGATAAGAGTCGAATAGTTTTGTAGTGACATTATGGAATTGTGATTCATTATTTGTTTATATTTGTTGTTAACCCTGTTTATACCTCGTATTGTCGTTCTTCGATGTTTCTTTTCGGAGTACCAAGCAAGCAGTAAAGGTACAAATAATATTTACGTTTTTACTGAATAGGTTGATACATATTGCCCGATTTACACATCGACAAGTACAGTAGCGAGTTAAGTAGTAAGTTGTTGATTAACTTGATTTAAATAGATCTCCATCCTATTTTTTGCCGATTTAAGTTGGCGAGACGCGAGAGAGGGGGGCTACTTCGTAATTAACTCGCCAAAAAATAGGATGGAGATCTATTTAAATCAACTTAATCTTAAAATACTACTTAACTCGCTACTGTACTTGTCGATGTGTAAATCGGGCATAAGTGCCTTGAAATTTTGTCTAAATAGTCGACTATTTTGAGGACCTCTGTGCGCTGAGGTTTCGTGTAAAATTCTCGCTGAAAGCAATTTTGCTGTGTATAAATCATTTATGTCTGCAATTGTTTCTATGTATAATAATTAATTTTTATGTTCAAAACAAGAAAAAGTACCTAAACAAATATGTTTATCCGTTCCTATTACATACTCTAACCATAATACAAGCTCTGCTTAGTTCGAGGATCTTATTCAGTGCTAGCAGAGCCGTGCCCACTTTGTTGGGTGGCGAAAAAAAACGCGTCCATTTTTTAAACATATTTCATTACTGCTCCACTTCTATTAGTCATAGCGTGATAATATATAGCCTATGACACTCCCCGATAAATAGACTATTCAACACAGAAAGAATTTTAAAAATCGGTTCAGTAGATCCAGAGATTACCCCTTACAACGTCACAATCACACAAACTTTTACCCCTTTATAATATAAGTATAGATTTAGATGACTAATTCTTTGAGCCAGGTGTGCTGGGTTAATTATAAATCCAAAATACCTCCCTTTTTTAAAAGACAAGACGAACAAATCACTTACCTGATCAGAAGTTTTCAATGCCTATTGTACAACTCTGTCATAACAGCCCATTAATGTCCCACGGCAGGGACGGGCCTCTTTCCGTGACGGAAGGGTACGTGGCCTACTAATACCACGCTGACCAGACGGATTGGTATAGGGTTTAATTTCAAGTTTTCCTTCTTTTTATTTCGTAAAGATAATATTCACGGATAGTCCCTCAGTCGGTTTTTTCGACACCCTTGGGATGAGGTGGGGTGGTGACATATTTTATTCTTACTCCGTCACCACGCGGACTCCGTTACAACTCTGTAGTACAGATTATTATCTATCGAAGTTATTAATGTTTCCTGATATTATATTCGTAATCATACAAGAAACTCATTACAGGAAGAAATCTCATTTTTTCCGTGTTATAGCAATGTTTATACACACATCAAAAAAGTCTAAGCAACATGCATGATATTACAAATTTACCATTTATATTAATTTATTTTACCATTTATTTTAATTATAACGTTGTATTTTATTTTTAAAATAATATTTTTAGGGTTCTATGATGTAAAAATAACAGCTGTTTTCTTTATAAGTTCTTTTAATAACAGAAATTAACAATATTAGAATATACACAGGTACATAAGAAACTAAACTTTTTTTTTACAAATTGAAATTTCTTAAGAAAATGAATTTATTGTGAAAGAATAGGACAATTTAATACAAAGTATGGCCTCCTCTGCTATTCAGAACTTGTCGGCTACGATTATTCATTGAATTAATGAGACTGTTTATGTCATCTTGCGGTATTCGCTCCCAATGGAATTGTAGCAAATCCTTCAGCTGTTGGGTTGTTGTCACTCCGTCCAAGTCCTTCAAAACACGTCTCTGGAGCATGTCCCATGCGTGCTCGATGGGGTTGAGGTCTGGCGATTGTGCAGGCCAGGGCAATACCTGGATGTTCTCCGTTGCCAAGTATTCACTGGTTCGCCGAGCTGTATGTGAACGCGCATTGTCATGCATTAACGTAAAATCGGAGCCAAAGGTTTGTGCAAATGGATGGACATAAGGTCTGAGAATATCCTCAACGTAATTTTCAGCGTTCATGTTTCCATTTACAAAAACGAGCTCAGTTCGCCTGTTCTTCATAATACCCGCCCATACCATAACTGTTGAGCCGCTGTATGGATGAACTTCCTGAACGCACCTGAGTCTTTCAGTATTTCCGGGTCGACGGTACACTCGCACCCTTCTTGTATCAGGCCTAAACCCGAATCGCGACTCATCGGAAAACATAATTTTATCCCATTGTTCCTGGGTCCATGTTATGCGTTCTCTACACCATTCATTTCGACGAGCGCGATTCCCGTGACGTATCGGTGGGCACCTGATAGGGCGTCGAGCTCGTAGGCCGTACTCATGCAGTCGATTTCGCACAGTTTGGGGACTTACATCAACACCACTTGAGTTTTGTAGCCTCAAACTTATCTCTCGAGCGGTTAACATCGGCTGGCGTCTTGCAGTCAGTTGTATGTACCGGTCTTGCCGAGTGGTTGTACTCCTTTTACGGCCTGGATGCTGTTCAGCGGGTTCCCCTGTATTATTGTAGCGCTGCCAAAGACGACAAATAACACTTCTATGAATACCAAAATGTCGAGATACCTGAGATTGATTACTTCCCGCTTGCAACATCCCTACAGCTCTTTGCATTTCATCTGCCGTCAAATGACGTCGCTCCATGACGTAAAGAATATCTAACAATTCAATTTTGTCGCCAACTGTATTTAAATGGTTGGTAAAATTATAAAATCAAGACTAAAACGTAGCAATTAACATGCACTCAAATTCAAACAAATTCGCAGTCATTTGAATTTTATGAAAAAAAACAAAACATAATTGAATTTTTTTTACCTATACACTTGCAGCCTTATTACAAAATACGGTCTAACTATAAACCACGATTTATTACGTCACAAAACCATTGTTTTTGAAATTTGTTATTGCAAAATCAGTCGTAACGCTAAAGTGTTAAAACTGATTTTGTATTAATAAATTTATGATTTTGTATTCGTTAATACAAAATCAGTTTTAACGCTTTAGCGTTAAGACTGATTTTGCAATAACAAATTTCAAAAACAGAGGTTTTGTGACGTAATAAATCGTGGTTTATAGTTAGACCGTATTTTGTAATAAGGCAGTTGAAGTTTACTTACCTATACACTTTGAGTGAGTAAATACTTAGAAATTAATTAATATAAATGGTAAATTTGTAATATCATGCATGTTGCTTAGACTTTTTTGATGTGTGTAATTATCCCAAAGCACTAACGGTCCTCATGCAGAAACTTGGCCTAATAATACCACTCTTTTGAGCAATCAAAGATTAATGTACAGTCTTACGTCTATTTTTACTACATAACATTTATTTTCTTATTAGAATCTTTAAAATCGCACTGAATGGCTGAATCCTCAAGTTCTGTGGCTTCGGCCTCCAGACTATGTCGCACCTCTTGGAATGCCTCTAGATATGGGTACTAGACAACGGATAAACAAAAATAATTGGACCTCTATCATTTAAATCCTATAAAGTGGTAACACCACTCTAACACCTACTAGCCCAGTCGAATTAGACTAAATTATGATTAAAGTGTGCATTAATTCCCAACAAGCTGGATTTTTGTTCAGGCCTTGAATACGTCATTACAAATGATATGTCAAAAGTCCCCATCGATCTCACTAGTGCGTTGTTTTTTATTCGAGGTCAAAGGTCACAAATTTGCTTTTTTTGCGTATATCTCTGAAACAACGAGAGCTATCGAAAAATGGTTCATACAAAGTTTGTAGACCATAAAATTATCTACAAAAAATATCTTAACACTTTAGGCATCGCTTTCGAGATATCGTGACCTTAGAGCGCAGAAAAGTCGTATTTTCGACTATATGCACCCACTTGCTTTTTCCCGCAATTTCGCTCGCGTTTATAAGTATTATTAAAAATAAGGCTTATTTCAATATATAGTAGCAATATGCATGCTTGGTCTCAGCCTAATCGGTTTGAAATTGACAAAGTTACATACAAACTTTCATCCCCTATCTTATCCCTTTAGGGGTAAAATTTATCAAAATCCATCCAGACATTATTTGTTTAAAAGAAGAACCTGATTTCAAAGTAACGTTACCAAACCACTCGTAAAGAAACAAACTGTTTGTGTTTGTTTGTTCTGATAAAAACAATAACATCCTCGACGGTTAGGCGGTTGTTACAAATTATTGTTCTGGGTTTGGATGCTTGTGAAAGTGCATTTGAGAAAATTTTGACTTCGAAACTAACGTTTATTTTAATTTTGATTTAAAAGTTACAAAATTAAAGCATAAAATTAACAGGAATATAATTTAGGCTAAAATAATAAGAAAACCGTTTGGCCAGCGTGGTCCGTCCTTCACAGGAAGAGGCCCGTCCCTGCAGTGGGACATTAATGGGCTGTTATGAATAAGAAAACAGATCAGTAACAGCGACTTTGCTGGTTATCATTATGCGGGCTGTTTGTTGTGATTACGGCGAATATCACCATTCAGCCTGTGTGTTATACTGTAACATTTACATAAAAATAAGCTAAATTTAAACATTTTTATATCCATCCATCCATCCATCCATATCAGCCTATAGACGTCCACTGTTGGACAAACCTCCAAACATTTCCAGTCTGCGCGGTCTTGTGCCCCCCTCATCCATTGGCTTCCCGCCGTCCTAACCAGGTCACGGTGGTATTTTTTTATATAAAGTGAAAATATTCGGAGGAAGCCTATGTCCAGCAGTGGCCATCCATTGGCTGATATGATGATGACGATAGTTTACGCAACAGGGTATTTGAAAGTAATCAAATAGTTCTATGTTTTGTATTAATCTTGCTTGTTCTCATAACGTAACTTTACGCTAAAACAACGTTTGGTACAGCTTCAAATAACTAAAACTACATCCAAAACTATTTGTGCCTCTGTAACGGCTTCCTTGAAGTCAATGTTTGGAGAATGTAGTGCAAGCGGCTGCCGTGCAAGAGGTTGTGGGTTCGATCCCCACGCAGGACAATAATTTGTGAGATCCATAAAATTATTGTCCTGGTCTGGGTGTTCTTTGTGTCCGTTAATTGATGTTTGTAAAAGGTCCCTGCGACACAGGGCATGATCCCTAGTGCGGGAGTTGTCTTTAAAAAAAAAAGAAAAAAAAAAAAAGAATTTTAAGCAAATAAATAAATCAACGGAAGGCGCAGGACCGAGTTCTGTGGCGCCAACACGCGCCACAGAACTCGGTCCTGCGCCTTCCGCATCCAGTCCGACCCTGAGACCTTTATGCGGTCGTCGGTCCACCTAGCTGGGGGGCGTCCTACACTACGTAAATAAATATATAATAGATATTCACGGACATCTCTACACAGCGCCATCTGTTCCCAAAGTAAGCTAGGCTTAACCTGCTTGTGTTATGGGTAACAGAACAACGGATATTAGTACATAAATACTTTTTATTTTATAAAAACATACATATTATACATAGAAACACTCAGACCAATGCAAATAATCATGTTCATGAACACAAATATTTGCATTGAGCGGGATTCGAAGCCGAGACCTCTGCGTAGCAGTCATGTTATATAACCACTACGCCACAGAGGGCGCCTATGTGCGATCCACAAATTATTGTCCTGAGTCTGGGTGTTCTTTATGACCTTATTTGATACTTGTAAAGTCCCCGCAACACAGGACATGATCCCTAGTAAGAAAATTGGTTTTTCCATCAACCAACATCTGTAGGCATTTGATTTCTCTTCAAATTCATTATTTATCTTGGGTTTTTCTTCTGTCATGTTTTCAGTACTTTATGGGACGTTATTGGTTGGTGGTTCGTTTGACAAGGGTGTTTCCGTACTTAGCCTCCTGATGTGCCACTGTACGAGTATGTGAATTTACAGGTCGTATTAAGTTTAAGAATATTTATTCATCATTCCCCTGCCCTTATCCCAATTTTATTTAGGGTCGGCGCAGCATGTCTTCTTCTTCCATACTTTCCTATCGGACGTCATCTCACAAGTAATAGTCTTCGCAGCCATATCGTCTTTCTCACAATCCATCCATCGTTTCTTTGGTCGTCCTCTTCCCCTATATCCATCCACATACATGTTCAACACCTTCCTCACCACATGATTCTCATTCCTAAGATATATTCATTCATTCATTACTAAGTTTGTAATATTTATTAATTAATTTATATAATATCATACTCCTTACATGTTCTCACGTCGCCATCTAATCCCAACTAAGCAGAGCTTGTATTAGGGGTATTAAAAAACGGATCATCATCATAACTAGGGATGACACGTATATACCGGCACAGGTTTATATACTCAGTATAAGCTTGCCAGTACACACACCCAGTATGTATAACTGAAACCCGGTCTGTACCCGATCGGTACAAATTCTTGTCGAACGCCCGAACTAAACTCGACCGTATTCATATGAATATAATCTATAGTATTCCTTGACATACAGTACGGTACAGGCGGCCATACGGGGTCTGACGTCATACCTGTACCGAACGCCCGACCCGAACTAAACCGTATTCATATGGCAATAGAGTATAATCTATAGTATTCCATAACGTACCGTACGATACGGGCCTCCTCGGAGCGGGTATGACGTCATACCTGTTCCGAACCAAACCCGACCGTATGAGTATAATCTATGGTATTGATGACGAACCGTGCAGTACGGGTCTACGCAGAGCGGGTCTGACGTCATACCTGTACTTGTATCGTACATTCGTACCTAGAAAGAACGATCGCATTGAAATTTGTTTACATTTAATTTTATATTCTTTAATAAATTATTTGGTGATGCAAATTTCTTCTTTGTTTATATTCTTATTAGGAAGTTAATAATTGTAATATTTATTTTAAATTAATTGTTATTTTTTTATTTTACAAGAGTAGGTACCTAGTTGTTTTGAATGACTTCTCTTTGTTTTTTTATTGGAAAAGGGTTCTTTGAGCTATTACAGATAGACGAGGTTTTAGAGTAGGTACCTATGTATAAAATGTTTCATGTAAGTACCTAAGTAATATTGGTTTTACAACCTTTTTTTATTATTTATAAGCATTTAGTTGACGCGGCGCAGTTGTTCGATCGTGTTTGTAAACTCAAAGCCCCTGTCTGAAAATACCTATAGGTATGATTATACTGGGTTTTGGCACGGAGTATACAGCCATACCCATACCTGTGAGCCCGGGTATGCAATGATGCAGGTATATCTCATCGCTAATCATAACAGCCCATTAAGGCCCCACTGCAGGGACGGGCCTCCTCCCGTGACGGAGAGATACTCGGCCTACTAATACCACGCTGGACAGACGGATTGTATAGGATTTAATTTCAAGTTTTCCTTCTTTTTATTTCGTAAAGATAATATTCACGGATAGTCCCTTAGTCGGTTTTTACGACACCCATGGGATGAGATGGGGAAAACGAATAAACATACTTAAATACTTCCTTTGTAAATACATATTATTATGTATTATACATAGAAAACAACCAATAATATCATCCTTTAAGAGATATTCTACATAAAAGGGTTCTCTAATTGATGCAAAGGATACAAAGTGTAAATTACTTTGGTAGGTATCTGTAGAATGATCGCCCATTTTATCAACCCCTGCATCTCTGTAGGGTAATTTAGTTAGGTATCTATATCTACTGAGACAGTTGCATTTATGTTGGTTTGTGATAGGAGTCATAAGTAGGGTCCTATGTTTGTATCACCGCTATGCTCAATTTGCTTCTAAGTAGTAGTGAGTGTGGAGGACGTCCGCGTGGTCTCATGCCATGGATGTCGCAAAAACCGACTAAGGTAATAACCGTACATATTATCTTTACAAAGTAAAAAAAAGGAAAACTTGAAATTAAACCCTATACCAATCCGTCTGGCCAGCGTGGTATTATTAGGCCAAGTATCCCTCCGTCACGGGAGGAGGCCCGTCCCTGCTGTACATTAATAGGCTGTTATGATGACTCCGCTACCATTTCACCTTTCACTCCAGAGGGCAGGCAGTCTTAAAGCTGCATTAACCAAGTCCTTATGATAAAATGATGTGGTATCACCATACACTCTTTCCTGTCACCATAAAAAGTTGAAAAGTATTAAAAAGAGGACATATACTTAGTACAATATCATAAAATCACATGATCTTATAATAAACATTACAAATATTTGTACATATATTATGAGAAATGATTCTCTATTGTGTTAAGTTTTATTTCCCTGTCGCGTCTTCATTCATATCATATCGTTTATTGGCTTTATTTGAAAGACGTGTCAATTTATGGTTGGTCTTTACTCTTTAGCAAGAGGTCCTGGTTGGTACAACCACTGTGGTCTCGTAATTATCTTCCAAAAAGGACTTTGTATATGATTAATAAATAAATAAATAACCCTCACACATCGCCACCTAGCCCCAACTTAGCAAGAGTAACAAACATCCATCCATCCTCACAAACTACTGCAATGACGGGCTTTTTCCAGTGAAGGCCAGGCAGCGACCCTTTATCGTTTTATGGCAATTTTGTTTTGTTTTCGTAGAAATAATAACAGTTTGTAAATACATACATATAATCTATACTAATATTATAAAGAGGTTACGTTTGTGTGTTTGTGACTTTGTAGGGGGTAATCTCTGGATCTCCTGAACCGATTTTAAAAATTCTTTCTGTTTTGAATAGTCCATTTATCGGGGAGTATCAGGCTATATAGTATCACGCTATGACTAATAGGAGTGGAGCAGTAATGAAATATGTTTAAAAAACGGACGCGTTTTTTTCGCTGCCCAACGAAGTGGGCACGGGTCAGCTAGTTTTTTAATATTAGTAGGAAGTAGGACTAGGCAACTGGCAATCACACTTACATAATTTTTATTTCTTGTAAATACATACATAATTATAATATAGAAAACAACCCACGCCAATACAAACGTTCATACACACAAAGATTTTCATTGAAACAATCATTTAATACGAAACGAAAGATGATTATTTTTCCTCGTACAGTTTTGTTTCACAAGACGGTATGGCCTCAAAATATGTGTCCAAAATAAACTTGTAGAGACCCCCGCGCGGGTTATTTTTGTACCAACGTCCCCCCTGAGGTCGTTGGCCGGGACCAATGCGCTGTAGGGCCCTAAACGAGGGGATGTGACGTAGAGTTTGTGTTTTTTTTTTAAATATTGAACGTTTTAAGAGGGCTTGGGAGTGTTGCTATAGGTGAAATTGATTTTTGATTGTAAGGAGTTTTGTAATTGGGTATGAAGATTTACGTTTTAAATTTAAAAAAATGATTTTTGTGATAAGGTTCAATAATTCAGTGGCGCCACGGAAGCAACTGTCCTGCATGAGGTCACAGGTTCAATTCCCGTGCAGGTCAATTTTTTGTGTAATCCAGAAATTATGGTCCTGTGTGTCTTGATGTTCTTTGTGTTCGGCAGATAAGTATTTTTGAATCCATCAAAGAAGTAAGACTTAAGCGCCGATTACACTAGACTACATGTAGTCTCCTACATAAGGACGTCCTAACTTTTTAGTGTTAGGACGTTCTGCTTACACTGTTCTACATGTGATTACACTAGACTACATGTATTCTTCTACATAATGTAGTTGACTACATGTAGTCTAGTGTAATCGGCGCTTAAGTCTTATTTCTTTGATAGATTCAAAAATATTTAATTTAATCTGCCGTAGGGTTATGTTTCCTTAGATAGTGGTTTTCCAAGATGTATTTAGTAACATATATGTTACAATTTATAAAGTTATGTTCCTATTTCATATCGGGAAACATGCCAAAAATGACATTAGAGCTAAATATCAAAATATGTACTACTCAGTATCCGCTAAATATTTACTATGTAACCGTTTTTAGTGGAAAATAAATAAATATTCCTCACTCTTTCACACAACGCCATCTAGTCCCAAACTAAGCAGATCTTGTTCTATGGGTACAAGACAATGGATTAACATACTTAAATACTTTTTTTTGTAAATACTTACATATTATACATAGAAACCACCAGCCCAACACCCAGAACAATGCCAACAATCATGTTCATGCACACAAAGATTTGCATTGAGCGGGAATCAAACCCGAGACCTATAAAAGCCGTGTTATTGAGTGGGTTAGAGTTTTATTGTGGGTTGAGACTTTTCATCAGCGATCAAGGGGTTTGTTTGTCATGGGATTTAAAGCCTGATTATAATAAATTCTTTATCAGCATCTCAGTCAAAACAAATGTTCTGCTGGACATAGGTCTATTTAAGGGTCATAGCACATATAACGTAACGTAAACGGATCGGCATCGCCTCGCCTTTTTCTTCGGTGTCAAACGTCAAAAATCCGATTACATTACGTATCCGATTAGTGTGCGGTGCAGTAAGGAGTTTCGTACAAAGAATACTGAACGACTCGAGTTGATACGGTGACGTTCCGCTTACGTTACGTTATATGTGCTATGACCCTAAAACGTTTCCATATTCCTCTGTCTTGTGCCTTCCTTATCCATCGTTTGCCTGCAACCTTCATAAGATCGTAGATCCACCGTTCTGTTCACCCTGTCTCTTCCAGTATGCGGTCGCTTTATAATCCTCAGCCTAAGGTAGCAGGCGAGTACATTATTAAAAAAACGGGTGAAATAGGAAGCATAAATAATTATCATTTCTAGTGATTATTTTTCGGGTGGAGACGGTAATGGATGGAATCCCCAATAACTCAAGGCGTAAATGTATTTATCATTGCGTGCGCTGTGCAAAAGATTACACTACGGCTACACAAAAAATATGTACTACGAAATAATGCTCTTCAAAAGCTAAAAAAAAACCCGGCAGAATATGTATAAGTATTTGCTTAATATCAGCCCAAAGTAACTATTCCACGCGGACGAAGTCGCGGGCTGCAGCAAGTGTTAAAATAAATAGTCATCATCATCATAACAGCCCATTAATGTCCCACTGCAGGGACAGGCCTCCTACCGTGACGGAGGGATACTTGGCCTACCACGCTGGCCAGACGGATTGGTATAGGGTTTAATTTCAACTTTTCCTTCTTTTTACTTCGTAAAGATAATATTTACGGTCGTCGTCTGCGTATTTAGGACAATTCACACAATATCTTAATAAATTGTAGTAGTTTTATTAACATCCATTCAGTAGTTTTTATGTGAAAGAAGAAAAAAAAAACATTCATTTATACTTACAAACTCTCGCATTTATATGATCCTAAATAAACAATAATACATTTGTGGGTCTGTTATTTCACAAGCTGTTATCAATAAACTCCCACACCTTATCATCATCTTATCACACTGGTAACAAGTGAGAACTTCAGGTATAAGATATTATTATGACTGTGTTGTAGACTCGAGTAGTGACGTCACAATTATGATAAGGTGTCTGTCATAATCAGGCTGTAAATACTGTATCAATAACAGACATAATTTTATGCTGAAAAGAGTATTTATTTGTGACCTCTATAAAACTTGACTGCTGGCCATAATGTGGCCCAACTATTATTATAGTATTTTCATGTAATCTAACTATAGTTAAGTAATCCAATCATTTGAGGATCACACAAATTATTATATTGTTATCCTTCTTATTTTTTGACGACCTCTGTGACATAGTGGTTATATAGCATGACTGCGACGCAGACGTCTCGGTCGTTATAAATAATTATGTTTCGAGTTGTAAATGATTATTTTGTCTCTTTGCAATGTTGCGGGTTCCAATCAAAAAATAAATATTCACAGATATCTCTACACAGCGTCATTTATTCCCAAAGTAAGCTAGGCTTGCTTGTGTTATGGGTAACAGAACGACGGATATTAGTACTTATATACTTTTTTTTGGAAATACGTATACATATTATACATAGAAACACTCAGACCAATACAAATAAACATGTTCATGCACACAAATATTTGCATTGAGCGGGAATCGAACCCGAGACCTTTGCGTAGCAGAGGCCGTCAAAAATTAGCCTGTAAATGGTACTCTATATCCTTAATACTAACAAGGGGAACCAAAGCGACAATATATTGATTTATTTCACACTCACAACATATTTTTACGTAGAGTAGCTCACAATCCTATGCCTGTCTCTTTCGCACTTGTGGTATAAAGTTGTATCAATTAGTTTTGTTGTTGCATCGTTCGCCTTTTAGTAAGGGAAGGGGAGATAGGGGGTTTTTTGTTTTGTTGCGACGAAGAGTTTTTTTGGTGATGAAAGGTTTCTTAGGGGCACAATATGGGTTTGTTGTTTGTACGATAAAATTATGATGATAATTTACCTATGCATTTTTTTTATCTATGCATTTTTTTACTCATGAATTTTTTATACCTATGCTTTTTTTTAAACTATGCATTATTTTACCTATTCATTTTTTTTACCTATGCATTTTTTTTGAAAAGACGGTCAATAGGTTCTACCACTCCTGCGGCACTTTCGTTTCCATTTGATTGTTAGTGTTTGACTACTTCGCAGAGATCTCGAGTTCGATTAAAGTCTATTTTTTTATCTCGGATACTAAAATGACAACTACAAATGTCAAACGTAAAAATAATGTAGCCAGCTTTTAAGAAACAGTGCTGTCCTGTGTTTCGATTCAATTATTGTAAAATATTTACGGTTGTTAGTATAGTCGAGAACTAAATGGCTTTATCACCTCTAGAGATAATGTTAGTTGCATGTCATAAAACTATTAGGTTCAATATCGCTCAACAAAACATCAGCTAAATCATGACGCTACTTTGACATCAGTTCTCTTGTATTAGCAAATAGTCGTTAGATATTTATAAAAACAAATAGTAAAGTCAACGTTATTGACTGATATTTTTTTACCAACATGATTTTGTGATCTGTTATTGCTTTCACGAATTTTCACAATATCTTTCCTATAATACAAGATTATAAAAGTAGCAAAAATTTAATGGTTTTGTTATAATTAGCGTATAAACTTTCCGCCTGAGGGCCAATTTTGAACGGAGATATAGAAAATAATACCATATATTCTTAAATTTTTATGTTTTCATAATTTTTGTTTGGGTTTACGTTAAACTTTGGCGTAAACACTTTTTCTTTAGTGCCCTTAGTTTAGCCGGTACAAGCGGACCCTCAATCCTCTATGTGTGGACTGAGCGTCCAACTTTATGTTCACAAAATCTGATTCCAACTTTCACAATATTTTTGGAATGTTCTCTAAATCTCAAGCATGTTTTCAAAGGATTTTGAGAAAGTGGCCCTCAGAGCACGCGCACTTTGATATTTTGGTATTCGAGATTAAAAAACAGCATAAAGTCTCTTACCGTAATCGGCAAAACTAACCTATATTTTAATCGGTAAGTACCGGCTGTATCGCATCACTTTTTATTAGTTGTAAAAAACAGGCAACACATGAAATGTCATTTTAGTATCTGAGATAAAAAAATAGACTTTAGGTACCGTTTAGCGAGATCTGTTAATCGTGATTTTTAGTGACACTTGGAAAAACGTCCCGTGGCAGCTTTATATAGCAAATTATTCTTCCTTTTGTATTTCGTTTTGTCAACATTGGTTCGCTTCTGATTGTACACACGGCGCCACAGTTTGATAACCCCCTCAAAGCGATTGATAAAATATTTTCTAAAAATAAAATAATAGGTTTCGCATTGGAAACCCTCGTAACACCAGCTCCAAGTCGGCCCTTAGTCAGCCCGCTACCTCTATTTAATACACCTCCAGGTATTGAATTGAACCGTAGCTGGTCACTTTACAGGACAAAGGAACTTAATAATTTATCATTAGACAAGCTACTTGTTCTCCTCAAAATGTTGTTTCATCATAACAGCCCATTAATGTCCCACTGCAGGGACGGGCCTCCTCCTGTGACGGAGGGATACTTGGCCTACTAATACCACACTGGCCAGACGAATTGGTATAGGGTTTAATTTCAAGTTTTCCTTGTTTTTATTTCGTAAAGATAATATTCACTGATAGAGCCTTAGTCGGTTTTTGCGACACCCATGGGATGAGATGGGGTAGTGACATATTGTATTCTTATTCCGTCACCACACGGAGAGAAAATGTTGTTCAAAAATGTCTAATTATATTTTTCTATTTGTTTCAGATATAAAGACGCCCAGTATTCAAACTATATTATCGGTCTAGTCTAAAAAAAGTTTCTACTTATTAAAATAAAAAACGAAAAAGTATTCGTAAATCGTACTTAAAATAAAAATAATATTTTTTACTTATTAATATTTAATAAAATTTAAATTAAAAAAGAACTGTGATATAATACGTTTTGAAAAATATAAAAAAAAACTGTGTAACGATTTTTTTACTAAACATATTTGAGTGCAATTTTTGTGGAGTGGAGTGTATTGGCCAAAGATATTATGATAAGGTAGTTAGGGTACCCCGTTAAGAGATGGCGCTGCCGCCGCAACAGTTCTGCGTCCGGTGGAACTCCTATCACACTAATTTACAGGTATTATGATTTTATTAGTAAAATGTTCACCTTAATTATGTATATTAGAGAAAGATTCTGAAATGGCGACCACATACTGAAATATCCAGGCTGGGGAGACCCTCACACCGTGGGGTAACGATTTAGTTAAGACGGCAGAAAACCGATGTATGAGGGAGGCACAGGAACGAGTATAGTGGAAACATTTGGAGAAGGACTATGTCCAGCATTGGACGTCTATTGACAGATTATGATGATGATCAGGTACAGTACGTGCAATCTTACTCGTCCGCCTTGAAGTTGTGGCTGCAGGGTGCGCAAATATCATATTTGTAACAAGCTCGCTGCGGCGATATTTCCGGACCGTTACGACTTGGGGAGCTTCAAGAAACGAGCGTACTCCCTTTTTAAAGGTCGGCAACGCATCTGTGATTCCTCTGGTGTTGCGGGTCTTGGGCGGCGGTGGTTACTTACAAACAGGTGACCTGCTGGCTCGTTTGCCTCCCATTATATAAAAAAAAGCGGGTGTTTTCATAGTGACTGTACATGCATGAACGTCTTTAAAAACTTTATGCCTGAGAAGTATGTGCGCGAACTGTAGGTATATCCTTCTAACAGTAAGCCATAAGGTTACTAGTCCACCGTAGAGGTGCGTGGCAGCTGAGCGAAGAAACTGAGAAGTAACCACCTTGGAACAAAATCTCCGTTCCTTAATTTTTTAGATTTTTTGCAATCATCATCATCATAACAACCCTTTAATGTCCCACTGCAGGAACGGGCTTCCTACCGTGACGGGGGGATACTTGGCCTACTAATACCACGCTGGCCAGACAGATTGATATAGGGTTTAATTTCAAGTTTTTTTTCTTTTTATTTCGTTAAGATGATAGTCCTTAGTCGGTTTGTACGACACCCATGGGATGAGATCGAGTGGTGACATATTGTATTCTTACTCCGTCACCACACGGAGATTATATTGGTAATTATTTCTCCTGTGATAACTATTCATGGACTCTACTGATTACTTAGTTGTCTTATTCCACAAAACCCCTGACCAATTCTCCCGACGTTTTCCAGGCGGTGTTCCCCAGATTACTGCTAACGGAACAATTCGCAGACGTGACGCTAGCCTGCGAGTCCCGTCAGCTAAGATGTCACAAGCTGGTGTTGTCGGCGTGTTCAGCATACTTGGAGCGGCTTCTGCTGCAGAACCCTTGCGAGCACCCCATTGTGCTTATGAGGGATATGAGGTATGCATTTATTTGATAAGTTTAAGGGTCAATTTACACATCGACAAGTACAGTAGCGAGTTAAGTTGGCAAGACGCGAGAGAGGGGGCTACTTCGTACTTAACTCGCCAAAAAATAGGATGGAGATCTATTTAAATCAACATAATAAACAACTTACTACTTAACTCGCTACTGTACTTGTCGATGTGTAAATCGGGGTTTAGGGTCAATTTATACTACGGTAGAGTCGAAGCGTCTATCCAAAACTGAACATTGTCAAATTCAACCTTAACTCCACACCGTAAGGCACACATTGCTCCTGAGATTTTAAAAAGACCAACCTGACCAAAGCTGATTGGTGCGCGCGCAATCTGAGAAGTAATGTGTGCCTTATGCTGTGGAGTAAAGGTTGAAATTAATATGTTCAGTTTTGGTGCACTTCAACTCTGCTGTATAGGGTATTGAATTGATCCTTACTTGATTAACTTTGTAAACAAACACCACATATTGCATATTCACTAGTTTTTACATCAATCGCACACTTTGATATGGATGAAAATATCTGGAAAGTATCATTAAACATTTATGCAATAGAAAATACGTATACCGTATTCATCCTTACTTGATTTATTTTGTCAACAAACACCACATATTGCAAATTCACTAGTTTTTACATCAATCGTACACTTTGATATGGATGAAAATTTCTGGAAAGTAGCATTAAACGTTTATGCAATAGAAAACACGTAAAGCACTTTGATTTATCCACTAACTTTCTTAAATTTTAAATAAATTTATTTTTTTCCAACGTAAAATTTCACAGATAAAATTAATTTTATCATTTGACATTTGTAGATTATAGAATTTTGTCCTTGATTCCTATACATTTTTCAAAGATCAAAGACTAAAGTCTTTAGTCTGTGGTTGACACGACGCCATATGTTTACGTTTTAAAGCAAGTCCATTTAAATAGACAGTAAATTACTTTGATTTAATAAATCTTTCTTAAATTTTAAATAAATGTCATTATTTCCAACGTCAAATTTCACAGAAAAAGAATATAATTTCACCATTTGACTTTTTGTAGATTCTAGAATTTATCCTTGATTGATATACATTGCTCAAAGGTCAAAGACTAAAGTCTTTAGTCTGTAGTTGACACCATGCCATAGTTGTTTACCTTTATAATCAAGTCGTAATAAATGAACACTAGTAATAAATTGACTCCTAGTTTAGTTCTGTTTTTAGTGGTAGAGTTACGCTGTTGGCCGGAATGACGACCTCTGTGGCGTAGTGGTTATGTAACATAACTGCTACGCAGAGGTCTCGGGTTCAATTACCGCTCAATGCAAATCTTTGTGTGCATGAACATGATTGTTTGCATTGGTCTGAGTGTTTCTATGTATAATATGTATGTATTTACAAAAAAAAAAGTATTTAAGTATGTTAATCCGTTGTCTAGTACGCATAGTACAAGCTCTGCTTAGTTTACTAGATGGCGTTGTGTGAATGTGTAAAAAAAAAACACGATCAGTACATAGCAAACCGACGTTCAGCAGTTTCTTTGGCAGTTTTCACTAGGCAAGCTTGTTCACCAAATATTAATTTGATCCAGGTTCAGTGAGATGCAGGCGCTAGTAGACTTCATGTACAAGGGAGAAGTGAACGTGACACAAGAAGAACTGCCCAGTCTACTCAAGTCTGCTGAGGCTCTGCAGATAAGGGGTGAGGTTTTCTGTTTTAAATTGAGTTTTATCTTAAGGTCTTACTACACCAATCGATGGATCGGGCGACGTTGATCGAGGTCGATCGATTGGTTACTAAGCATTGATTAGCCGACATTTTATAGACATAATTATTTGATCGACGCCATCAGATCACGGATCAGTGTTAGCGGGCAAATAAATCTGTCATAGCACTTTAGCCAAATGAATTACTACGAATTTATGTACTCCATAATGGAAAGCAATGCTGTCCTCTTGTGTGAAATTTGATTTTTAATCATCATAACAGCCCATTAATGTACCACTGCAGGGACGGACCTCCTCTCGTGGCGGAGGGATACTTGGCCTACTAATAACACGCTGGCCGGACGGATTAGTACAGGGTTTTATTTTAAGTTTTCATATTCGCGGATAGTCCATTAGTCAGTTTTTACGACACACATGGGATGAGATGGGGTGGTGACATATTGTATTCTTACTCCTTCACCTCACGGAGATACGCTATATGTAGTTTCTTCTTTTTAAACGTCTCTAAAATGAGAGCAAATGTCCGCTTGTGTGATTTTTTTTTAATAGTTTGTCATTGTCCCCAGGCCTCTGTTCTTCAGACACGTCCAACTTGACCTCAGAGGTCGGTAAGACTGAGAGCAAAGATTTCACCGTCGCGAGCGAAGCGCTAGTCGCCAACGCGCAGAGGGAGAGCTCAGCTGCTAACGGTGAGTGAACTACTTCAAATCAACATCATATAGATTCATCATCATAACAGCCCATCAATGTCCCACTGTAGGGACGGGCCTCCTTCCGTGACGTAGGGATACTTGGCCTGCTAATACCACGCTGGCCTGACAGATTCGTACAGGGAGATTTCATTTCAAGTTTTCCTTCTTTTTATTTCGTAAAGATATTATTCACGAATAGTCCCTTAGTCAGTTTTTACGACACCCATGGGATGAGATGGGGTGGTGACATATTTTATTTTTACTCTGTCACCACACGGAGATCATATAGATTGCAACTGTTAAAATCCACAAAAATGTCTCATCAATCCTATCCTACTGTCTATTTAAACAGACTTGCTCTAAAACGTAAACATAGTCTTTAATCTTTGAAAAATGTATAGGAATCAAGGACAAAATTCTATAATCTACAAATGTCAAATCGTAAAAATAATTTTATCTGTGAAATTTTATGTTGGAAAAAAATACATTTATTTAAAATTTACGAAAGATAGTGGATAAATCAAAGTGATTTACGTGTTTTCTATTGCATAAACGTTTAATGCTACTTTCCAGAAATTTTCATCCATATCAAAGAGTGCGATTGATGTAAAAACTAGTGAATTTGCAATATGTGGTGTTTGTTTACTAAATAAATCAAGTAAGGATAAATACGGTATACTAATATTATAAATGCGAAAGTTTGTGAGGTTGTATGGATTTGTTTTTTTTTTTACTTTTATTTATTTGTTACTCTTTCACGCAAAAACTACTGAATGGATTTTGATGAAATTTGGAATATAGGTAGTTTATTATTTATTTATTTATTATTTAACACTTTATTACAAATTTGTACAAAGGCGGACTTAATGCCTAAGGCATTCTCTTCCAGTCAACCTTGGGTGATGCAGAGATAAATGTGGTAGGTGTTAAATCATTTATATGAGAAAAAAAAACTAAAATAGTGTGTAATGTAATATAAACATACTTATACTGCTTAATAAACTACATACATACATACCTAACCAATTTATACACAAATAAACAGCAAATAAATATTTACCCAATAAGTATAAACATATATAAATAAATATATAAATATATATAGGCCAATGATCTAATATGGATACAGTTTTGCTAAGGTTTGTTCAGCAGAAGACGACGCACTCTACATTTAAATATTTGACGAGAAGTTGACATCCTGATTTCCTGAGGCAGGGCATTCCAGAGAAGAATAGACTGAACTGGGAAAGAAGAATGAATAAAGTCAGAGTTATGAGAGGGACATGATAGCAGAAGGTTATTAGAGGATCGCAGATTGAGGTTGTGAGTAGAACAAAGGTACTAAAAGTAGGGAGCTAAATAGGCAGGAGGAGTAGGAGAAGTAAGTAAAGAGTAGTGAGAGCACGCATGCTGCGTCGCTGACGAATGGACAGCCATTGCAGCTCAGAGCGAAAAGCAGACACGTGATCATACTTACGAAGATTGTATATAAAACGAATGCAGTTATTGAGAAGCCGGTCGAGTTTGTTGAGAAGATCTGCATTCAGGTCATAGTAGCACACATCACCATAGTCAATTATAGGAAAAATCAAAGTCTGCACAAGCATTGCTTTGGTTTGCGTAGGAAGAAAATTTTTTAAACGGTAAAAGGCTCGCAAAATACCAGTTACTTTATTGCACAAGTTAATCACTTGAGTGTGCCAGCTCAAAGTCGTGTCTATGTGTAAACCCAGATCCTTAACAGACGCAGACAGATTTATTACAATGCCATTTAATTTAATAGGAGGAAGAGAAGATACGTCTGTTCTTGCAATCATACGCTGGCTACCCACAAGTATGGCCTGGCACTTGTTAGGGTTTACAGACAATCCATACCTCTGTGACCAGTTATGTATCTGTTCAAGGTTTAAGTTAATTTTGTTGACTGCCAAAGGTAATGAATTAACATCGGCCTGTGCGTAAATCTGCAGGTCATCAGCGTACAGGTGATACGAACAATGAAGATGAGAGCAAATGAGATTGATAAAAATTGAGAATAACAAAGGTGAAAGAATACCGCCTTGAGGAACACCAGAGCCGATGTCACACCAACACGAAAGAGATTGTTCGTTGCGCACCGACTGCTGACGTCCCTGAAGATAACCCGAAAACCATTCCAATGCTTCAGAGGAGATCATGTTGTAGGAAAGTATGGCAACCAGGATGTCGTGACTAATTGTATTGAACGCGTTTGAAAAATCAATTAAGACCAACACAGTGATTTTCGTGTCCTCCATACCTTGTCTTATATCACCAGTTACTTTTAAAAGTGCTGAGACAGTACTATGCCCTGGTCTGAAACCAGATTGTAAGGGACTTAAGAGATTGTTTTGGTGTACAAAAGAGGAAAGTTGTTTGTGAACGCAGGCTTCTAGAACTTTAGATAAGAAAGGAAGAATAGAAATAGGGCGAAAATCATTAGGAAGAGAAGGGTTTTGGGTTTTAGGTAATGCAATTAGATATGCTTTACGCCATACGGAAGGATAGGTTCTGGTAGTCAAAGAATGATTAATTATATGAGTTATGATAGGGAGAATACTTTCCATGATGATTACAATCATTCTACGACTAATGTCGTCGTAACCGATGGAGTTTGATTTGATCGAGATAATAATTTTCTTGACCTCCTCCTCTGCAACTGGAGAAAAGTGAAAAGACTCAATATTTGGGCGAGGCAGATCTACAAGGTCATGGACCGTCTGGATCACGGTTTGGGGATCAAGTACAACAGAGGTGGAGAAATGACGATTGAGATCGTCCAAACTGATTGATGCAGGAAGGTCAGCATGCCGCTGTTTACCGATGCCTAATGTGCCCAAATATTTCCAGATATCAGCTGGTGAAGAGGAGCTAATGTTATTAATAATGTCACGGCGTTTAGAGTTTCGTATCACCTGATTGCACCTGTTCCTTGCAGATTTATATTGAGCCCACCTGTCATCACTCCGATTCTTCTTATACCTACAGAGAGCCCGATCGCTACATTTCATGGCTATGCGAACCTCGTTTGTGATCCATGCTGCCGGAGGACGTTTTAATTTAACCTTTTTCAGAGGCGCATGTTTATCAAATAAGTTAAGAATGTTTTGGTTAAATATTTGGACCTTAGTATCTATTGTCTCCGTCGCAATCAAACTGTCCCAAGTTATGTCAGAGGCATCTCTACAAATGTCCTCTTTGTCAATCTGTGCAAAACAACGCATGTGCAGAACTTTAGGTGAAAGTTTAGGAGGCTTAAGAGTATAAGAAAGGTATAATAGATCGTGATGAGAAAAACCAGGAGCAAGAAACTGGCCATGAGTTGAAACAAAAGAAGGGGAAGAGATAAGGATTAGATCAAGCCAAGTATCATTACCACTGTTATTGTGATGAGTTGCTTGCAAAGGTAGCACGTGAAGGCTGGTTGATTCTACAATTTCAAGGAGTTTACGGGAACGCGAGGAACTATGAGATAAAAGATCGGTATTGAAGTCACCCATGATGATGTTGTGTGCATACTCTGACCCTAAAGTTTCCAGTATTGATTCAATACTGGAGAAGTAGTCTACAGTAGGGGGACAATATACAACGCCTAGAGCTATTTTGGTGCCTCTAACATCAACCTCCAGGAACATAAATTCTGCAGACACTGATGCGCTGGACTTTACAAGAATTTTATAAGAAAAACCACTACGGATGTATAGTTATACTTACTATACTATAATTACTGGATAGTTGTTTATGGATGTGATTTGGTGCTCCCACTTTTATGTACTACCTACATCACGACGCTACCTTTATCATTGAATAATCCTTGGTTATGGTTATATATGGTATACAATGGTTGCAGCGCCTAATTACAGTTATCTCCTATGTAAAAATTATGACGTCAAGAAAATGCAACAGTAGAGTTTGTTGCGCCGCTTCTTCTCTACTAGCGCTTTGGAGGCGGTGGTAAAGTTTTCAAAACTTTGAAATGTTGTAAACTTAGATTAAGTAGTTTTAGATGACGTCAAAAAGATACAATATTATTGTACTACTTTGAATAAATAAATGAATATGAATGCGAGTGAAGCCGCGGGCATCAGCTAGTAAGAATTTGTTTTTTTTTTTTAAGTTAAGCGCCAAAACTAACTCAGCAGGCACTGCAAACTTATTTAAGCATCCAGTTATTTAATTTGTTCTTTAACTATTAGCTTAATTATTGGGTTCGGAATCGGTTCGATTCTCGCCTCGAGTATCAAATTTTTCGGATTGTTCTAGATATAAGTACATAAGCTTTATAGGTAAACAATTATTATGAAGCTTAATTATTGGTAGTGGTGTTTAGTTTGTACTATTTTTGTGTAGTAGATAAGTTGCTTGAATATTTTTGCCACTTGAATTATAATTATCTGAACCAACTAGGTAGCAATTAGACGATTTATAGTTTTAAAACAATCAAGAAAGAGTAATTTTATTTTCTATTTCATCATGTGTCCAGGACCCACACCACAACAGAAAGCGCCGGCCACAAGTCCACCAATAGCCCCACAACACACGCAACAGAACGGCACTAAGAAGAGGAAGTCTGAGGAGAGAAACGACATCAAAGAGGAGACCGTTGAGGAGGACGGCCTGTACTACGGGGAGTTGGATCATGATAACTTGGAGTATAACGAGGTAATATTTATAACTTTTTGAGCCCTAATGTGAATGTCCTATTGCAGGAATAGGCCTACTTTAGTGACGAAAAGGAGGAGGTTCTCAATTTGGTTGTATTTTTTTTTGTTTGTTACCTGATTTCTCGAAAACGGCTAGACCGTTTTGAATTTTTTTTGAGCCCTAATCTGAAATTTCAATTCTTTAATGAAAGAATTGAATCATGGCTTAGAAAGGCCGTATTGTGTGTTCTTTTGTTTTTTAAAAATTTCATCTTGACGACCTCTGTGTTTATATAACATGACTGCTACGCAGAGGTTTTGTGTTCGATTCCCGCTCAATGCAAATCTGTGTGCAAGAAAATGATTGTTTGCATTGGTCTGGGTGTTTTTCTATGTATTATACATAGAAAACACGTATGTATGTATTTACAAGAAAAAAGTATTTAAGTATGTTTATCCGTTGTCTAGTACCCATAGTACAAGCTCTGCTTAGTTTGGGACTAGATGGCGTTGTGTGAATGTGTGAGGAATATTTATATATTTATTTATATCTTATGTTTGGTCTAATTTTTGACGCTTTAAAATAACAGCCATAAATAAGTTAGATATTAAAAGTGATTTAATGTATTTTTTTTAATGTTCAGACATTTACCCACCTATATTATACCGTACTTCTATACTTTATTATTGAATTTAAAAAAAAAATACTAGGGCTTTAATTATCCATAGCTCTGTTATGTCACAATTAAAAATTATTTTACAGATTTTGTGTTATATATTTTTGTTTTTAAATTTGCAGGATGATGAGCCAGGAAAGCCCGGCAGCAGTCTCGGCCAACCATCCGGTAAGCAACACAAAAATATATTAACTTTTAAAATAATAATTATTTATTTTAATATTTTTTATTTCGTAAATAAAATATATTATCAATGTTTATTTGCAATGTGACTTCCCATCACGTCACTTGCTTTTATTTTCTTTATTATTTTTTATTTTAATATTTGATTTTTTACAAAGAAAAAAATTTTTTTTTAAATTTTTTGACGCGTAAAACTTTCGTCTTAAAACCGTCCATAGATAATAAGTGTGAATGCGAAGATCATATTGTGAATGGACATTGTCGATGAAAAATAAAAAAAAAAACAATAAAAAAATAATGTCTGTAAGGTAGGCCATGTTCATTTATTAAGAGATATTTTTTGGTAGATTTTATTGTATTTTTTTGGTTATATTTTACGAATATTATTATATTAATATACGAAAATAATAAAAAAATCTAACTTTGCTATTAAAGTAGGTTGTCCATTAAGTACCAGGTAGTAAGGGTTTCTTCAGCGAGGCATAATGCAGTCTTTTATTCCAATCATACTATCATAACAGCCCATTAATGTCCCACTGCAGGGACGAGCCTCCTCCCATAACGGAGGGATACTTGGCCTACTAATACCACGCTGGCCAGACGGATTGGAATAGGGTTTAATTTCAAGTTTTCCTTCATTTTATTTCGTAAAGATAATATTCATAGATAGTCCCTTAATCAGTTTTACGACACCCATGGGATGAGATGGGGTGGTGACATATTGTATTCTTACTCCGTCACCATACGGAATCAATCATAATACTATAATGTTAAGGAATTCCTCCTTATGCCAAATCATGAAATAATGTGACAGTTTTCCGTCTGTCGTGTTTTCTCCATCGTATTACATTTAATTCTTCAAACGTAGTGTGGAGAAGTATTTGTTGATACCAACTAGGTGATGACGATAAAGTCCAGTTGTTTTATGACTACCATCCGTTGTCACGCGAATACAGTCTTTATGTCTGGACTGTATTCGCGCTTTACATAAGCCCCTTTTTAACCACAAATTTTTGTATCGTGAGTTTTGACCTTATCTCCCTTATTATTAATTGGGGAGCTTCAAGAAACGAGCGTACTCCCATTTAAAAGGTCGGCAACGCATCTGTGATTCCTCTGGTGTTGCGGGTGTCCATGGGCGGCGGTGATCACTTACCAGTAGGTGACCTGCTGGCTCGTTTGCCTCCTATCACATAAAAAAAAATGCTATACTTTTTAGGCATATCTTCCCTAGCCCGTAAGCCAACCTATCGTCTCCTGAAAATCCTAAGAGTTTTCACAGCAGGCGGTTCTTTGAAATTTAAGAAAAAAATTAGACAGAGTTGGTAACTAAAAAAATATAGTCTTTTAAGTAAAAGTCTGTTAGCCACCTCTTACTAGATCTTTCGAGATGAGATTTTGAGTAATAATAGCTCTATTCATAGATCTTCAGACGCGTTTAGATTTTATGTATATTAATATTATAATATTGAGTAGTAGATTTTTTATTATTTTATTAGAAATTAATTATAATGAATTGGACCATGAATGTTTTTTTTACATAAAATTTTGAATGTGTTTTAGTTAATATTGCTGAGGTATATCTTACAGACATGTTTTTTTAAAGTCGCTTTTATTTTATTTTTTTCAAAATTCATGGTTCAAAATTTTTCTTTTATGTTATTTTTGATGATTTTTTTTGTAATTTCAGCCCGTCGTTATTTACGCGTGAAGCCTGAAAGCGAATTGTTCTTTCAAACTAAGTTACAGAACTTAGCCAAAGCTAATTCTGACTATATCAACAGATTATCTAAAATGAACGCCACGGAGATCAGAAATGAATTTTCAAAATATGGCTTCAACACAAACGCTAATGAAGAAATATTTAACCAAAAAGCTGCGGAAAAATCTGAAAATGATTATTACAAATCTTGGCTCGAGCAAAATGGAGAACTAGAGGTCTCCCTCCTAAAGGCGAGCCAAGTGAGGAAACCAAAAATCGATACCAAAAACAAAAAATCCGAAGTCGAACTCATACCAAAGACAAAAGAAAGTAATATTGCCAACAAAGAAATTTTCCCCAAAATCGGGGAGAAATCTCAAATAAGAAGGAGGGGGAGACCGCCTATATTTAAAGATAGGAATATAGATATTGGGGAGACTGTGCTTAAGTCTGATTTAGACCAATTTTTGGAAGGAAAGGAGGTTAGCTCGTCGGGGCTGTCAAGGAAAGACTTGGAAAGAGTAATGATGGGGAAGTTTAATCCTAATCGGAGGTATTCCAACGAAGCGATGTGGGCAGCACTGATGGATGTTAAGAAAGGTGGCAGTATTTATCGGTGAGTTTTTTACTTATTTAAAACTAATCTTTAGTAACGACTTTTGTTGTGCGATCCATAAAACGTTGTTCTGAGTCTTGGTTAAATAAAACTTAGAAATTTAGTTAATTTGTGGTAAAAGAGAATTAAGTTGACTATACCATATGCATAGATCGATTAGTGTAATATACAGTGTATATAATTTTCAAGACATATTTTAGAAGGAAAAAAATATTATTGTCATCTTACAGCCCATTAATGTCCCACTGCAGGGACGGGCCTCCTCCCGTGACGGAGGGATACTTTGCCTACTAATACCACGCTAACCAGATAGATTGGTGTAGGGTTTAATTTCAAGTTTTCTGTCTTTTTATTACGTAAAGATAAATTACGGATAGTGCCTTAGTTGGTTTTTACGACACCCATGGGATGAGATGGGGTGGTGACATATTGTATTCTTGCTCCGTCACCACCCGAAGAACTGTAATTGACATTAACACACTTTCATTATCTACCTTTGATTCTTTAAAAAGATTACTCTTGCACTAGGGTTTGAGCCCTGTGAAAAAGAAAAATCGAGACTCAAAACAATAATTTGTGGATAGCACAAATAATTATACAACGTGACATTTGTACCCACAATCGCACGGCCATCAGCCATATACGCGACTTTTGAATATTCATTATAAAAATACTTTATTTAGACACTCATACTGATTTCCGAGTTACTAAACCCAGAATAACGTTACCACGAACACCTGGAATCACGAATTTTCATTCTGGCATCGCATTGTCATCGTTCTAGCCTAACCTAATCTTTCGACAATGTGTGAAACGATGTCAAAATAAAAAATCGGGATTGCATGTTTTTGTGGTAACGTTATTCGTGATTGCATGTTTTCGTGGTAACGTTATTCTGGGTTCAGTAATTCGGAAATCAGTAATTCACCCCTTTATTTAATTGTTTTAATTATTTCTTTCCAGCGCGGCACAAACACACAAAGTCCCGCGCAAGTCCCTCCGCAACTGGATGAAACGTTGCCACATCAAATCGTCCTTCCCCATGCCACAACAATTAAAACAATTCGTCGAAAATAGCAAAAAACAAAAAGAATACAAAAATTTCGACGGATATCAAACTTTAGACCCTCAGAACTATGAGAAAAGTGGCACTGAACTAGAGCCATACGATCCTGAAATAGATTTTGGAAAACATTTTCTCACTTTCACAAATTCCAATATGTCAAGCGAAGAAGACGGTGATGGGAAAAATGAGGAGAACGTCGATAAAAGTGGGGAGAACGTTGTCGCCGAAGCTGGCAACACTGCCCTTAATATGTCGCTACATGAATAAAGTTAGCGATTATTTCGCGAATGTACTTAATTGTTTAGATATTGTTGGATGTTTTGGGTTTGAACGAAATTTTGTGTGGACACAATAATTTAATGAATAATTACATTTACCCCTTTTGCCGGTAATCATCATAACAGCTCATTAATGTCCCTAATGGACGGGCCTCCTCCCGTCACGGAGGGATACTTGGCCTACTAATACCACGCTGGCCAAACGGATTGGTATAGGTTTTAATTTCAAGTTTTCCTTCTTTTTATTTCGTAAAGATAATATTCACGAATAGTCCCGTAGTCGGTTTTTACGACACCCATGGGATGAGATGGGATGGTGACATATTGTATTCTTACTCCATCACCACACGGAAATTGCCGGTAATAGTCAATCAAAACTGTTTTGAACAAGTGCTTAAGTCGATATATTTATTAAATTATTATGTTCAGTGTTACCCTAGTTTGAAATGAAATTGTGGGTAAAAAAAAGATCTTTGAAAAGGTGAAAAAATTCTTGTCATTTTTTGACATTAAGCCCATAGAGGTGCTGTAATGTGTTTTTTTTTGTTAAAGCATTATCCCGATTGAATGTTTTTGTTTTTTTTTAATAGGTAATAGATTTGATGTTAATATTATTAGGATTATTATAATAATAATTATTAATGAACTATTTAGAAACGCCCATGTGTCTTAATTTTTTTAAATATGGCGCTAAAAATACGGATATTTTGTTTTTTGAAATGGTAATATATTGGGCCTTTTAGTATACGAAAGATTTACTGCCAAAGATAAGCAAAGAGAAAAAACTCTATATTTAATTTATATGAAAAATTATTTATTATTTTTATTGAAAAAAGTTACTAAATTCTTTTTAAAGAAATTGAATTTGATGTTTTTTGGACGGAGAAGACGTATTTACTACACGTATTACGACACTTTGTCTCGTCCAAATAATTAAAAAAAATATGGAAAATATTCCATAATTTATTCCTATTTTTTTCCTGCAATAATATACCCAAAGATAATGTTCTTAGTTTAAAAAAATAAAATAGAATATAAATACCAAATTTATTATTACTTATGGCAAGACTAAAATTTACTGCTACTACGTCTTTTCATTTCATGTTCCTATTGTTCGCAGTACAAACTATGTCTTGCCAATTTTTAAAATTTTCCCTGAAATCTGGGAAAATATTTAAGTGTAATAAATTTTAAAAATAATTAATTTTCACATTATTATTATTATTTATTAGTAAGTTGTCGTTATTATGCTTGTGTATTTAATTAGTATTTAAAAATAAAAGTAAAAAATATTATTATTATTATACAAATATAATTATTAATATTAAAATAATGAAATAATTGGCCTTTTAAATAAAAATTTGAGTGCTTGTAGGACTTCGTCCAGTTATATATTATAAAGAAAAGACTTAAAAAATGAAATTTTTAGCGTATTATGTACTTATATTATTATAATAAATAGGTATTACTACTTATTCGTGTGGTAATGGTCGTTTTTAGTTATTAAATTATTTTTTCTGTTAGACTGTGGCGGACTATTTGTCCGCAGCAAGCAAATCTAGATGAGTCCCTAAGTGTATGTGAAAATTTCTTTCATCATAACAGCGCATTAATGTCTCACTGCAAAGACTAGGGATAGTGGCCTACTAATACCACGCTGGCCAGAGGCTGGGATTGGTACCTATAGGGTTTAATTTCAAGTTTTCCTTCTTTTTATTTCGTAAACATAATATTCACAGATAGTTCCTTAGTCGGTTTTTACGACACCCATGGGATGAGATGGGGTGGTGACATATTGTATTCTTACTCCGTCACCACACCACATCTATATTACATACAAATCCTTTTTTTATCCTGGTTTGTTCCAAAGAGTCATGATAAACCATCTTCTTCCACATTCATCCGTCTCCACCTTCTTCTATTCTACGCCTCCCTCATCCATCGGCTGCCTGCAAACCTCACTAGATCGTCAGTCCATCTTGTGCGGAGTCTGTCCACCCTGAGTCTTCAGAGAACCTTTACTCCTAACATGGCCATAATGATCTCCATTCATGGACTATACTGAAGACAATCAGACAGATTATTAATTTAATTATTAAATCCAACCATGACCACTTCCAACGATTTATATTTAAAATTAAAGAAAAAACGGCTTAAAATTAAAATTTGTATTAATTTATTTACATTATTATATATTATTACATTACGTACAGTGCGCGCAAATTTACTCGACCGGCTTGAAATTGTTGCTGCGAGCTGCGCAGATGTCAGTTTTGTAACTAAATGTCGGGGAGCGAATGTTTTATTTGTTCCTGTACATGCGCGAAATTTTCTGATAGTTAACTTCAAGCCGGCTGTGTAAGTTGGTGCGCACTGTACTTATATTTGATTGTACTTAATAAGTATTATTATTGTAATGTTGGGGCATCGATAATTGTGAGATTTTTTTATTATTTTACCGATTATAATCTATGGAGTCTGTTTTTCAAGTGGGCCTTGGAACATATAAAAAATAAGAGAATGGTTTTTTTATTTTAATTTTGGCTGTCAAGGTCCACAGAATTACAAAAATATATTATTTTTAACAACACTAACAGTTTTTAAAAGTATTATTTTTCAATATATTATTATATCAATAGCTAGCTGAGTCTTCGCCGTCGTATAGTAATAATACTTACTACACCAGTCGTTTAAATGTCTATTGATGGCATTCATCATAACAGCCCATTAATGTCCCTCTGCAGGGACGGGCCTCCTCCCGTAACAGAGAGATATTTGGCATACTAATACCACGCTGGCCAAACGGATTGGTACAGGGTTTAATTTCAAGTTTTTCATCTTTTTATTTCGTTAAGATCGTAGTCCCTTAGTCGGTTTTTACGACACCCATGGGATGAGATGGGGTGGTGACATATTTTATTCTTACTCCGTCACCACACGGAGATTTTTTCGATCGTAGTCATCTAATCTATTATATCATTGATCGACGAACTCATGCTAACTATTTGTATATATAAATACTTATATTACTTTTCCATCAAGTATACATTATACACAGCTTCAACAATTATACAAAATTCGGTATCCCATGAAGTGCCTACTAGTATATATTATGTATAGTTATTATACATAATAATTTTATAGTTTATAAGTGTATTATAGATATATACATTGTATTATACGCTAAATGTATATTTATTTATTGATTGTGAAGTTGAAACAAGAAAAGATTTTGAAACCTGTCGTGTATTAAAGTTATTTGTGTGATCTACAAATCTCGAGCTTAAACTACATTTGTTTAGGTATTTAACTAAAGGTAAACAATAGCTGGGAACTTGACTAAATTGAAAAGTAAGCTTGCATGATAACGCGGCAACAATTTTCACAGTTATTTCATTCGGTCGGGTTTCCACAGACGCCATCCGTGACTTGTCATTTTTTTTGTTTACCATTAAGCCCGATTTACACATCGACAAGTACAGTAGCGAGTTCAGTAGTAAGTTGTTGATTAAATTGATTTAAATAGATATATCTTCTATTAAATAGATATACATCCTATTTTTGGCGAGTTAATTACGAAGTAGCCCCCTCTCTTGCATGTCGCCAATTTAACTTTCCAAACATGTTCATGCACACAAAGATTTACTTTGCACGGGAATCGAACCCGAGACCTCTGCGTAGCCACCACAGAGGTCATAAAATTAAATAAATTGTAAGATAATTTCACAATCAATAACTAAATGCCTTATAATGTTAAGCAGTATTACGTTGAATATTTAAATGATTCTGTTTGAAATCGGCCACTCTTGAGCTCTTGTCCTGCGTTTCTATGGAATACGGATTAAAAAAAACCAGAAAAACTCTGTTTGACATTAGTGACATAAATAAACGCGGACTTTTTCCAAAGATCTTATTTCTTAAAACAACTGTCTTTATAAATGTCACTTTTCAGTCATACTATTTTCTGTTTTTTTGGCTAAGTTATTCTATATTAACTCAGTGAGATACATTACGCGCAATCTTAAGTAGTCCGGCTTGAAGTTGTTGCGAATAGTTGCGCAGATTTCATTGTTGTAACTAAGTAAGTGCTTCGGCTATAAAGTAGTCGTGTAAACAGGACTATTACTGTTCTGTAGTCTAAATGTTTTTTGTGTCAATTAAATTGATGTTTGTAAAGTCCCTACGACACAGGGCATGGTCCTTAGTCATCATAACAGCCCATTAAAGTCCCACTGCAGTAACGGGCCTCCTCCCGTGATGGAAGGATACTTAGCCTACTACCTAATACCACGCTGGCCAGACGGATTGGTATAGGGTTTAATTTCAAGTTTTTCATCTTTTTATTTCATAACGATAATATTCACGGATAGTCCTTCAGTCGGTTTTTACGACACCCATAGAATGAGATGGGGTGGTGAAATATTGTATTCTTACTCCGTCACCACACGGAGATATCTTTAGTGCAAGAGTATATGCGCTACTCTTTGTATGATAACTTGAGGCCGGTCGACTAAAATTGCGCGTTATGTAAGTTATTGTAATATTGGTTGTACTTAATATTTGTACTGTTTGTATTATTTATGTTCCAAATAAAAATGAGGTTTACTGTCGAATATTATGTTTTATTTTATTGTATCCTTGGCTTTTGGAAATTAATGTTTCTCAGACATTCACTCAACCCCACCTTCGGTTAATTTATTATGACTTGATTATAAAGGTAAACAACTATGGCGTCGTGTCAACCACAGACTAAAGATTTTAGTCTTTGACCTTTGAGAAATGTATAGGAATCGTCAAATGGCAAATAGAGAAATTAATTTTTACCTGTGAAATTTGACGTTGGAGAAAATTACATTTATTTAAAATTTAAGAAAGATAGTGGTTAAATCAAAGTAATTAACGTGTTTTCTATTTCATAAACGTTTAATGCTACTTTCCAGAAATTTTCATCTTTATCAAAGTGTGCGATTGATGTAAAAACTAGTGAATTTGCAATATGTGGTGTTTGTTTACAAAGTTAATCAAGTAAGAATCAATACCTTATAGATCCAACTAAGCATAGCTTGTAATTTTTTTTTGTAAACAGTCTTTCATAGAAAACCTACCAATGAAAATATGTAGGTTCATGCGTACAACTATTTGCACTGAGATGGAATCAAAGCTCTGAATAGCAGCCATGTACTATAACTACTTCAGAGGTCGTCTTTCTTTGATTAGCAATCGGCATCGACTAACGTTGATTGAGTTCAATCAATATGCGCGGCGCGTATTTCCCTTTCCGTGTTCAGTTGGCGACAAAAACCAGCACGGTTTTGTATTACCATTCAACTCGCCAAACCCGTGCTGAATTGGCGTCAACTGAACACCGTTTTGCGATCAAGCAACGCCTACCAAACGTTTTTTACAAAACCGTGTGCATTTTAAGAGAATATTCGGATTGTTCGGGAATGTTCGGAATAAATCGCGGCACTCGAAGTAGGTACTTAGGCTAGCCTAGCAGGCACTTGGCGCGCAATTCGTCGTCTAAACGCGCTTGTCAACGTTTACGTGTTTGTTATTGTTTTAACCCATTTAGACCGATAATTATTGTTGTAAATATTTTGTCATTTTTCAACAAAAGCTTGCTAAAAGACTTGATTTTTACCAAAGACTTTACTTTAATAAAATAAATAATAAATAATCCTCACACATTCACACATCGCCACCTAGTCCCAAACTAAGCAAAGCTTGTATGTACCTACTATGGGTACTAGACAACGGATAAACATACTTAAATACTGTTTTTTTTTTGTAAATAGATACATATTATACATAGAAAACACTCAGACCAATGCAAACAATCATGTTCATGCACTGAGCGGGAATCGAACCCGAGACCTGTGCGTAGCATCTATGTAATGTACCGACTGCGCCACAGAGGCCGTCAATTGTGTTCATAATCACGTCAAATATGTTTTCCTGAACTTCTATACTTAATCAATTTAACCTTACCCTACCTGTATTCAGTTCAACTACATACTAATTTGTAAAACATCACCTACCGCCACTCGTTACAAAGACAGTTGATGCGAATTGAACATGGGTTAGTTGAATTCCATAGTAATATAAAAAACCGTGTTTGATTCAGCTGTACGCTGTTTTGTAAAACGTTTATAATGTTACTTGATCGCAAAAGCGTGCTCAGTTGACGCCAATTCAGCACGGGTTTGGCGAGTTGAATGGTAATACAAAACCGTGCTGGTTTTTGTCGCCAACTGAACACGGAAAGGGAAATACGCATGCGCGGCAGCATTGACTGATCTACGTTTTATGCAAATAAAATATTGACTTATTAATACATTTTAAGCTATCGCGATTTGTATACATATTAATATTTTACACGGGTCTTACTCGCGGTGTATACTACTTAGCCTAAGTACTATTAGGATAAATACCTAGGTTTTTCTCCGACGTTTCGACCGAATTGCAAGGGCCGTGGTCACGGAGGGATCTAAGTATTTATTCTATTACCCCCTTACTCATAAAAGTCTCTAAAATTTAATCACTGTTTAGCGAGATTTTTATTAGCAAAACCAACCTTATCCCAAACAAAACCGTAAGAATTTAAGCTAATCAATTGACTAAAATTTAAGTGGCGTTTAGGAGTAAGGGGGTTAGTATCTAGGCTAAGTTGTATATACCGCGAGTAAGACCCGTGTAAAATAGTAACATTGACTTATTAATTCGTCAATTGGCATCGATCGACGGAATTTAATTTTACAATTCAATCGATCGAGGTCGACTATTCCAATCTACCGTCCATCAATCACCGATCGACAAACAGACAACAGATAGATATTTGTGGGTGAAACTATCTATCGTTTTCATTGATCGATTAGGGTGGCAACAGGAGTGAAAAGACTGTCACAGGGTGTGATATTATGCGTTTTTTTTAAAGGCCTCTATAACTTTAAAACGATGCAACTTAGATTTTTTAAATCTTTTTCTGATAACTAGCTTGATATGGCTTATCACCCGGTTTTGGGTTGGCGTCGAGTTCTGGGACACCCTGTATGTGACAATATTATTTATTATATGTTTACTTGGTTTTTGCTTTTACAACGATAAATCTAACTATAATTATTACGTTTCACTTCCGAAAGGCGTTTCTTTAATCCTGGCATTTTCAGAATTAGGGGCCGTTGGTCTCCCACTCCATCATCATCCTGAGTCTACATTACCCCTCCATTTATCCTCGGTTCGGTTATCCTACAGCTTTACTAATTAACACTATAGAAAACACGTTATCATCTGAGTACTCCAAAAAGGGATAGAAGATATTATATAAGAATAGAAGACATGTAAGTGGAAGCGAGATAGATATAGAGAAATGATATGGCCCTAAGACTCAGATGACAACGCGATGTCTATAATTACAATTATATTCTATACGTAATCCTGTAGGAAGCCAGGCAAAGAAACGCCCAAGTTTCTTGAACCATTTAATCTTATTTGTATAATAATATAATTGATATTAAAGGGCGTCTTCTTTGCCTTGCTTGTTACAGGGGTAAGGACTTCCACGGAAATTGTGACCCGCCATTTTATCGACATGGACCACGGAATACCGCTGAACATACACGCAAGACCCAGGCTAGTTGGACGGAGACCTAACGCGATCGTCAACATAGAAACTGATGTATTTCAAGAGAAATCTTACAAGCAATACTCCTCGCAGCATCTTCGAGATGCCCTTATCGCCGTCAAGAAAGGTTACTCAGTTTATGCAGCGTCAAATAAGTACGGAGTCCCGAGAAAAACGCTGAGGAATTGGATGGAGAAGTATGATATAAAAAGCCAGTTTTCTAAAGGTAGAAGGGGCGCTAGGACCCAGATTTTGGATCCCTTAGACCTTATGGTCGAAACTAGGTCGGAGAAATATGAGGATACTCTGTAGAGTGAAACGATGAATATCTTGCCAAATTTAGTTTTATTGATTGGTGTATGGTAAGCTTTCATTTTAATCCCAATCAGTAATTTTCTTTTCACAATTTTTGTTGATCCAAAATCAAAATAGTCAAACTCTTTTAATCAGCCAAAATTAAACAGCCTATCAGGGTCATATCTTGATTGGTCCGCACGTTCTTGCCCTCAGGAGTACACAGTCAAAAACTTAAGTATTATAATATTGTGGTTAAAAATTTCAACCCCCACTGATTAAGATAAGGTGTGATACCATTGTATTATTACTCCGTCACTACACCTTATAAAAAACAATATTTATAGCTTTACCATACACCATCCTTTTACCATATTATAAAATAATATTATAATATAATAGTTTACATTTTTGTATCAGGTATATTTTAAACATGCTTACCATGATTATATTATAATAATATGGCGAATATTTATTTGTAATTTTAATAATATTACATATTATCATGACTCACAGCCAGTTGCAATCTGATTCATAAACGATAACGCTGGTTAAGCAACGTCGCCGAGGACATTACATAGATGGGTGACCGCTCAGTGGTATCTTCACGTCTCCTTGTTATACACAGTTATATACTGTGTATAACAAGGAGGCAAAGAAGGTTCCCTCATTGTTCTAAATTCGTCCCCTATTCTGGAAAATTCACCCCTTATAGTTCTACTAAGACCAACCGTGTGTTTCAAACATTTTGGATAATTATTAAAATAAAAGTAACTTATCATCATAACAGCCCATTAATGTTCCACTGCAGGGACGGGCCTCCTCCCGTGACGGAGGGATACTTGGCCTACTAATACCACGCTGGCCAGATGGATTGGTATAGGGTTAAATTTCAAGTTTTCCTTCTTTTTATTTCATAAAGATAATATTCACGGATAGTCCCTTAGTCGGTTTTTACGACACCCAGCGGATGAGATAGGGTGGTGACATATTGTATTCTTACTCCGTCACCACACGGAGACTTAAAGAAAGTAACTAATATTAATACTTTTAATTTCTTAACAAATATGTCATTATTAAAATTATGAACGCCATAAATAAAATATTGTATTTACAGGGAGAATAATTTTAAGAGCCAAAGATATAATTAAGATATTTAATATTAGGATTATATTCAAATGTGTTTAGGTAATGGTCGTAATTAAGAACATGAACATGTGAGTTTTTAAAAGCATATAAAATGTATTTAAGGAATATATAAATAAGGTTTTTAATAATTTAATAGACCTGACACTTTCTCTTAATGCTATCTAGTTCCTAACTAAACAGAGCTTGAACTATGGGCTAGAGAATGGATAAACATAAATACATACATATTATACATAGCAAACACCCAAATCAATACAAACACACATGTTTATGCACACAAAGATTGCATTTAGAGGGAGTTGAACCCGCGGCTCTAGTTATCGTGGTACCACTTACACCACAGAGGTCGTCAATTACACCTGGTTTGTATAAAAAATAACAAGATATAAATAAATACATACATAAAATACAAACAATGTTTTACTAAAATTCATCCCCTCAATGCAAACCTATTTAGTACTCTCTGTCATGTTATGGTCAATCAATCGTAGTGTGAGTGCGGAAAGGGAGGTGTGGGAGTGGGAGTGAGGAATATTTATTTATTTATATTGACATGTCTTTATAAGAAAAAATAGCCTTAATTTTATATATTCCTTAATAATACATAAGTCTAGTCTAAAAATATTCAACTTTTTATGTAAAACAATTTACAGTAATTCATAAAAATTATACACTTTTTAAAATAAAAAACAGGTTTTATTTGTTTATGTTAAATAATAAAAACTAAGTGCCAATAATTACTATACATGTTTATTATACAAAGTTTTCATTTATGTAAAAATTATTATTTAAAAATAATTTATTCATATAATTATAATTTTACTTACCTATACATAATTTGTAGGCAAAATTTATGCAAAATTGCTGACTTTGTAATTTTGTCAAGCCAAGAAGTATAATTATTTTAATTTTAAGTCATTTAATTATGTTTTTGTTCCTAAAACAGCCAAAGTAGTGTTAACACAGTCCAAAACATTTAGTACTTAAATTATTTACATTATTATTTTGTTCGTTAATTATTTATAATTATTATTGCTGATTTTTTTAACTGGCAACGACTATTAGTTAAGTAAATAATAATAATTTTAATGTACTTAATAATATTTTTAAGTCATTATATATTTTTATATATAACTATGATGATAGCAAGTAATTTAATGCATGAAAATATAATTAATAAATTATGATTAGATTGAATAATTATAAATAGATAAATTATTGTAATTTGTGTTTAGTAGGAAAATTATTTAATTATTTTTGCTGGTCGGTAACAAATTTTTATTTTAATATACCTTGATTGGTATTTCATATATTTATTATCATCATAAAAGCCCATTAATGTCCTATTGCAGGGACGGGCCTTCTCCAGTGACGGAGGGATACTTGGCTTACTAATACCACGCTGGCTAAACGGATTAGTATAGGGTTTAATTTAAGTTTTCCTTCTTTTTATTACGTAAAGATAATATTCACGGATAGCCCCTTAGTCGGTTTTTACGACACCCATGGGATGAGATGGAGAGGTGACACACTGTATTCTTACTCCGTCACCACACAGAGATATATATATTATTATAATTAAAGTAAAATCAATACCCTCCTCTACTGATGCAGGGAGCTTAAAATTTTCTAAATGACACATATGTGTGTCTTCCCTTTTTTAATATCTTTACCACAGTTGACACAAAATTCTAATTAAAAGTTTTCTTCTTGCAATTTCACTCCTTATCGTATCGTATCGTATCAGCCCTTATCATCCCACTGCTGGGCAAAGGCCTCTCCCTTTGATTTCCACAACTGTCGGTCGTTGGCCAATGAAGGCCAGTGTTTTGGTTTAAAACATAAAACATTGGTTAAAAATATATATATTATATTTTCTTGCTCAAGCAAATAAAAGCGGTTTAACTATCTTCCTGGATATTTGTTTATAGACGACACGTTTTGAAATTGACTAAAAGCCTTTTCAAAGCAACGAGACCCAAAGATGGATTCTTTCAGTCTGATATAACACACATAAGCTTTTGTCAGCTAATATCTTTTACTTGCAATCCGCAAGCGACATTGCAGTCTATTTTATATATATTTAAGGTTTCAATTGCTCAATAAGTACTTTATACTACTCTAGCTGACCCGTACCCACTTCGTTGGGCGTCGAAAAAAACGCGTCCGTTTTTTAAACATATTTCATTACTGCTCCACTCCTTTTAGTCATAGCTTAATACTTTATAGCCTATGACACTTCCCAATAAATGGACTATTCAACACAGAAAGAATTTTCAGTAGATCCAGAGATTACCCCCTACACCGTCACTAATACACAAACTTTACTTCTTTATAATATTAGTATAGGTGAAAAAATATACAACAGTGACAATTTCATGCATTCAACTTGAGGGATCAAGCTGACCCGAAACTTAAGGGGTGAATATTTGCAATATCCATTAAACATTGACCTGCCTAATCTACAGGAGATCTAAGAACTCTAGAGATTTCTTTGGGTCATAAGTTTTACAATTTTCAACCCATTTAAGGTGTGTTATTACACTAATCTTTTGAAAGCATCGATAAATTTTAATCGATTGACTTGCCAATTGTCAATTTTGTTATTGACTAATTAATCGATCGATAGCAGTCAATTCTACTATTCAATCGGTCGGCGTTTTCTAATCCATCGAGAGATCCATGTTTGATCGATCAGTGTGGTCGTTCGTCGTCGTCTCATAGATTCTACCCTTGATCGATGGCATCAATCAACGATCAACGTTTTCAATTGACTTTACAAAATGCATATTATTATGATTCAGTTTTGCAGACTCAAAGCAGGAAACAAGTAGTTATGTTAATTATATAGTAAGTAAAATTATTATAAGTAATTTGTATTATCTAAAATTGAATAATGTTGCCAATATCACATAAATAATTTTCCCATTTTTGTGGTAGGTTATTTTTTTTCGAATTGTTTAAATAGGAATAAATATTAATATTAATATTTGATATTCAATTCAATAAACCATTTTATTTAAATTTATATTTGAAGGAAAAAACCCTTTTTTTTCAACCGCCATTGTTGGCAGACATTATGTGATGAATTAACAAACCTACCAGAACAGTAGGAAATTATTTTCTTGTAGTAACCCAAAGGTTTTGTAAACTCTTAGGGTTGCCAACATGTAATATTAATGTCTACTGGTGATTTGTAATAAAGGTAACAATAATGAATAAATAATAACTTTTGTCGTGTAATTGTTGTTTTTTTTTCTTATTTTGTATTTAACACAACATAATCAACATCCCATTTCTGAAAGCATGAAAAAGTAATGATCCTATGGGTCGTAGCTTATATAACGTAACGTAAATGTAAAAGGATCTGCACCGCTTCGCCTTTTTCCTCGGTGTCAAACGTCAAAAATCCGATTAGGTACATTACGATTAGTGTGCGTTGCAGTAAGGAGTTTCATACAAATAATACTGAACAGCTCGATTTGATACGGTAACGATCCGTTTACGTTACGTTAAATGTGCTACGACTCCAAATCGGTTCACGATCCGCGAGCTTCTGTGTAAACATTCATTACGTTGGTCTTCCTCCTGTTTTTCAGTCGGTTTAAATTCAACAATATGCCCAGGTTCTTGAATTGTGCAATTTTATACGATAAATTATTTAAAAATAACCTTTTTGTTATGGTCCAAGATCGAAAACGCTTTTTGAGCGGAAAAATACAACGCGTTGTGTTTACAGGAAAACAGCCACATCCCGAAATTCGTGTTATGGCTCTAACGAAAGTCTAGTAGGATCTAGTGGCGAAGTGTCCATATAACTCGATTCCTACCGGCTTACCTTTGCAAAAACCGCTTAGCATTGTCTATTAATCAATTATAAATCAATGACGCAACATCCACTCAATACAAAATAATATAAAACAAAAAAGTATTCTCTTACGTAAATCGCAATAATAATTACAGTAATAATAATTTTCAATATAATTATTTACGTACTCATAACGCCATCTTGTAATTAAAGGTTGTCAACTAACAACTTGTTATGGTTCAGTCAGAGAGTACTTAAAGCGCGCATGCGCGGAGCGCAGTAAGCCGGTCGCGAAATTAGGAATCCAGTACAACAGACTGTACGGAAATCGTACGGTCACGTGACACTTTGTATTCGTCGATCTAAGGTACCATATAAGCCGGTGGCCATCGGCTTATGACAAGGATAAAAGATACAACTACAACATTGCGAGAGCGAGAAAGCACTATTGCAACCAGTGGACCGACCAATTGTAACGAAGTTTCATTTCATTTCACGTTAAGTACTTAATTTGCCATTGACATTCCTTTGTTTTTATCAATTATTTAAATCTGATAGAAATCAGCCTTTCTTCTGAATTTTTAGTTTTTAATTATATTTATTTGTTTTTATATTTTTATACGGCTTGCGTCTTGACTTTGGCAGAATCATCGGTAAACGATAGGACCATTTGAAGAAAAAACAGATATTTGTATTTATTTTCTGCAAATAGGTTATAAAATTCGCTTTCTTGTTTAAAGTAGTAAAATTTGTATGTTTAATTATTTATGATTGTGTATTATGTGTTGTGCATTGGTTGACTTTATTTTTGTCGTAGTGCGTTGGGATCCTATGGAATATTTTTGTAAGTACTTGTTTGTATTGTTTTCAGCAAATTTAATAGTTTGTTGTTATAAGGGACAGGTTAATAGTGTTATATTATATTGACTATCCTATTATGTGATGTGCGATAAAACATCATTCTCGAAATTGAATTATAAATATAAGAAACGCCGGCGCTGTGGATTTACGAAACATTTTAATACAATTATCTCATTTCGATACGTATAAGTAAGTGGCTTACAGACAGTATTCTCAGATTCTAAAAGTAAGTAAGTAGGTATGTAGAATCATTTAGGATATAGCAATATAAACAATTAATCTAATTGATCAAAGAAGTCTTCCAAACAGAGAAACATTTTCGTATTTTAAGTTTATGAGTTCGGGACAACTAGGTAAAATCGAAACATTTTCTCACGAATACCTATGAACTACAGAATAATAGTAATATAAAGTAGAACAAAAGTCCACGGAATCTTCGGCTTCCCTTTTATAAAAATCCACCCTTCGCCACTGGTAGGATCCATATCGGAAAGTAGTGTGCGTCGTCATCATAACAGCCCATTAATGTCCCACTGCAGGGACGGGCCTCCTCCAGTGACGAGGGATACTTGGCCTACTAGTACCACGCTAGCCAGACGCATTGGTATAGGGTTTTATTTCAAGTTTTCCTTCTTTTTTATTTTGTAAAGACTATTTACGAATAGTCCCTTAGTCGGTTTTTACGACACCCATGGGATGAAATGGGGTGGTGACATATTGTATTCTTACTCCCACTACTACGTTCTACACGGAACGAGTGACAGTCTAGCATAGTTTAATTAAAACATAATTTCTATTCCGTTCATACCATGTATTACCATCATTAATTTAGTCCTACTGACATTCATAATATTATGTAGTTAATTATGATTTATCGTTTTTGTTTGTATGAATAAGTAGATTTACTCTGACTGGGTACGTTACCTGTGTCGGTGGGGCCTGATGGACAGATGAACTGGATAGGGCGGCAAGTAACCAAAGAATGAGATGTGCACAGGACTGGGTAAACTAAAAGTATTTGAAAGAGGTTTTTGTCCAACAGTGGCCTCCTGTTGGCAGTATGATTATGTCTCATTTGACACTAATCCCCGGTTTCCTAATGGCTGATCAAGCAAAAATCAACTAATCAAGTGTCAAATTTTAGTTCCTGAAAATGATAGGTGACAAGAGTTTTGACACTTGATTAGTTGGTTTTTACTTGATCAGACCCTCAGAAACCAGGGGTAAGTATTGTATCAATTCTTGCTAATGTGTGTATCTCCAGCTATTGAACTACATTTTTTTCTATATAGAAAAGGTATTTTTGATTCACCATATTTTCATTGAAATCCTTTTACAATTCAAAAAGTGATATTCTATTTCGTTACGGAAACATACTACAGGTTTTGCTACACCAAGCCAACGAATTTCGATCGACGGCATCAATAGACGTTGATCGAGTTCGACCGAACGTTTTATATAAATAACGGCGCTTGTACACGGTAAGAAAAATCGCCATGTCTACGCCAGACAAGACAAATCTTCGTGTAGACGTCAAGAATTTTGTCTTTTTCGTACACGAAAACTTTTCTTGTCTTCCGCAGACAAGACAATTCGGAACGTGTACACGCCAGGATTTTTTTCGTACAGTCGTCAGACGGGCGTAGGGCGCGCAAGTAATAACAAGTGTGATAATCAGTGTGAGTTTCCTTTAGTAAAAATGTTAACTAGAAAGCAACAAAGTATGATACCCTACTACACCGCCCCCCGCCCCTCCGCAATAACGTTCGCCGTGTCTTGTCTTGCGCAGACAAGAAAATTTTCTTATTCATCGCCGGCGCTGTGTACACAGGTCGTGCTTAGAAGCGACACGAATTCTTGCGTAGGCCTGGCGATTTTTCTTACCGTGTACAAGCGCCGTAAAACATCGAGTAATCGATCGGTGGCAATTTTACTATTCAATCGATCGATGTTGACTAATATTAATTCTACCACGAATCGATTATCGTTCGATTGATCAGTGTAGTAGAATTCTGGTGTGTTGAGAATAGGGCATGCAATATAGGAAGGTTCTCAATTCCGGAACTGAGTTCCAATACTGGAGGTCTAATTCCGGAATTCCGGAGCTAGTTCCGAAACTGGTAATTTTTGGAATATGTTGAATTAAAAGAAGAGTATAATAATGTCAGTTGTTTAATTAAATTCACTAAGAATTTGAACATGTTTGGTAATTTTTCTCCCTTATTATTGCCATTCTAAGCCGTTAAATTAAGAATCAAGAAGAATCAAGAATCATTTATTTGTAAAATGTGGTATTGTACATAGGTGTTATAAAATAGGATATCCAACACATTTGCCATCTTATATTCATGGCATACAAATATTTCAATTATTAATAAATTACATGCATAAATGAAATTGTACTAAATACATTTACAATAATAAAATTAATTAACAAAAAATAGCATAATATCAAACAAGTAACACAAAATTGTTATATTATTTTTTAAACTTATAATTAAGGTATTCTTCTACGGAATAAAAACATTGTTCAGCAAGCCACTTGTATAATTGTTTTTTAAATTTATTGATGGGTAAGTCCCGAGAGTCATGTGGAAGGTGGTTGAATATACGAACTGCCATTGCGTAACTATTACGACTGCATACATCTGTCCTTATTGGAGGCAATACTAGGTTGTTCGGATATCGTGTATGGAACTGGACCACATCCTTCTTACAACGAAACAACTTGTTATTATTCCTAACAAAAACACATATTTCAAAAATATAGAGACATGGTAATGTCAACAATGAAAGTCTTTGAAATAGAGGCTTACAGGATACCCAAGGGGCTACGTTGCAAATGGCTCTTATACACTGTTTTTGTGCTATGAATGCTGTATTTATATTTACCGCGTTTCCCCACAACACAAGGCCGTATCTCAGTGACGATACTACAAATGCATGGTAAGCCTGAAGTGCTGTTTCTTTGTTAGAAATTTTAGTTAATCGCCACAGTGCATAGACAAATCTATTAATTTTATTGCAAATGTTTTCCACCTGTCCCTTCCAATTACAATTGTGATCTAGCTTTACACCAAGAAAAGAAACTTCACTGACCTCCATCAAGGTTTGATCTTTGTATTTCAATTGTAAGTCTAGCTTTTTACCTCCCCTATTATGAAATTGGATGTATTTCGTTTTATTTATATTTACAGTCAAATTGTTTTGGCTTAGCCATTGTATTATTCCATTAATAGTTTCATTTAGTAAATTGTTATAATTTGAATTAGAATTATTAGGTATTATTATTGAAATGTCATCAGCGTACAAAATTGATTGATATTCTGTTACAGATGGAAGGTCATTAATGTACAAAAGAAAAAGAAGTGGGCCAAGTATGGTTCCTTGGGGAACACCTACTCTATTCCGTCTTATGTTCGATTTGAAAGTCACCTCTTCATTTTTTGAATTAATATTGGTAACTTCAACAAATTGTTCTCTATCAATAAGATAGCTTTTCAGCCAATCTTGGGCAGTACCGCGTATGCCATACAGATTACACTTATGCAGCAGTATATCATGCTTTACAAAGTCGAATGCCCTACTCATGTCAAAAAAAATTGCTGTGACAGGGGTCTTTGTGTTTAGACACTTTACTATTTCGTTCATAAGCTTGAACGATGCTAAGGTAGTAGATTTACCTTTCATGAATCCGTGTTGTTGCGGACAAATAATATTAAAATCATTCAAAAAAGATACCAATCTATTATACATAATTTTTTCGAATACTTTAGCCAAAATGGGAATTAAAGCAATCGGTCTATAGTTGCTTGTTATATGTTTATCACCTTTCTTGTGCAGTGGTTTTATCACGGTTACTTTTAATTTGTCAGGAAATTTACCTTGAGAAAGAGATAAGTTTATTATGTGCGTAAGAATCGGAGCTATGAGCTTGACTTTTAGAGTTCTATACGACTTCGCAAGTTGTCTCAACTCATAGAGCTGTTATGTTTATCTAGTGTAATTAAATTTAGCTGTAATAGCGTTGCATTTATAGCACAGGCAACATTATGACAACTCACTAGCCGAATAATGGTAATAATGGTATGTTATGCAAGTATTATTTAATAATATCAAAAAATTATGAATACCGGAATTCCGGTATTACTCCTCTCAATTCCGGAATTGAAAAATCAGTAAAATTGTTACGGAATTCCGGAGTTACGGAATTCCGGAATTGCATGCCCTACTACTACTATACTATACTAGATTCTCAACTTGAGAATCTAGTAAGTTGAGAAACTGGTAAACTGCTCCTGAGGGTAGATAGATAGATAGATAATACTTTATTGCACACCAATTGACGACCTCGGTGGAGCGACGCTAGCGCAAGCGGCTGCCGTGCAAGAGGTTGTGGGTTCGATCCCCACGCAGGACAATAATTTTTGAGATCCACAAATTATTGTCCTGGTCTGGGTGTTCTTTGTGTCCGTTAATTGATGTTTGTAAAAGGTCCCCGCGACACAGGGCATAATGCCTAGTGCGGGAGTTGTCTTTTAAAAAAAAAAATTATTGCGATATAAATCGAAGTTATACACGAAATATATTATTAATTTTACACGAGACAAATAACCACGTTTAGTTTTAAAAACTATTTATTATAAATTAACGTCTAGAAAAAGCCGCAGTGCAGTTTGTTGCGCCGCTTCTTCTCTGCTTACACCTGGGAAATGGCGGTAGAGTAAACTTCAAATTAAGTAGATTTAAATTGACGTCAATAAACAATAACGTCATCATAACAGCCCATTAATGTCCCACTGCAGGGACGGAGGGATATTTGGCCTACTAGTAAGACGGATTGGTATAGGGTTTAATTTCAAGTTTTCCTTCCTATTATTTCGTTAAGATGATAGTCCCTTAGTCGGTTTTTACGACACGCATGGGGTGAGACGGGGTGGTGACATATTGTATTCTTACTCCGTCACCACACGGAGATATAACTATAGCATATTACGTTTTAATAAAGAAAGATCGATCGACGATCTATGCCATCGAGGAATATTAAAAACCAACAATGCTCAGCTTTAATCGACTAAACAAGCCCACCATTTGCCCACAGATTTCCCAATAGCGAACGTGCAATGCCAATACGACAGTCCATCGGACACCGAGCCGGAGTGTCGAACAGCCGTGATGACAGGTCTACTATCCAGCGCGGTGGTGTCGAGAGCGGCTGATGATCACACCTATGACACAAGGGATGAACCACCCGCCTTCATAATACAACATGTTAAGGTAAATTGAAAAATTGTTATAATTTAAGTATCAAATCAATTTTTTTTCAATCAAATCAAATTTATTTCATATATAAAAAAATATTACATAACATTATAAAGTATGTTGACTGGTCCCAAACTAAGCAGAGCTTGTGCTATGGGTACCAGGCAACAGGCATACTTACATATTTATATTTACAATTATTTATATAATAATATACTTATTTTAACAATATAATGTATAATATAATAACGCATAATTTATCAATGTCAACTGGTCCCAAACTAAGCAGAGCTTGTACTATGGGTACCAGACAACAGGCATACATACTTATATACATATTTCATTTACTTTTACCTACTAATTATAATAATACCACGTGACATAATAAATAAAAACATATAAACTTTATAACATAAGAAATACAAATAAATCACGTCACAGTGCGATCAGGTGGCACTTGTCCGCGAAAACGGCGGAAAAGTATTAAGTATGTAATTAGTTTAAGCAAATTTTGCATTCCCATGTAATGGCAAAACATAAAGGACTTATATATTTTAATCACCAATGTTACTTACCTATGTTTGCAATGGATTAAATGAATATGAATATAAATTATCATCATCATCATCATATCAGCCAATCGCCGTCTACTGCTGGACATAGGCCTCCTCCAAGTATTGCCACCTTGTGTGGTCCTGTGCCTCCCTCATCCATCGGCTTCCCGCCGTCCTAACTAGTTCGTCGGTCCACCGTGTGAGGGGTCTCCACCCTGCGCTTTCCGGTACGCGGTCATTCGCGGATGTTAAGGTAAAGTTAACAGGAAATTAACGCGCATTTTATTTACATACCTTTATGTTACTTCACGTTTCGGCACAGGTTGCACTGGTATTTCGATCGACAGAATCGATTGACCTTGATCGAGGTTCATTGATTAGTTTCGTAGTAAAGATGATCGATGTTTTATGAAAATAAAATATAGCCTAATTAATCGATCGTTGGCAATTTTACCATTCAATCGATCGGCGTCGACTTATTAATTCTACCACGTATCGATTAATGTTTGATTGATCAGTATTGATGATCACCCAATGAATCAATTAATCAATCAATCTACGATTGATCGGTGTACTTAGTAGAATCTATTGTGATCAATATCGACTAATCGTTTTTACCGTCGATGGATGCCATCAATCGAGGCCCGTGCTCACTAGTAGGGTGGTCTCGCGAATGGCTGATGATCACACCTATGACAAGGGATGAACCACCCTCCTTCATTAAATAACCAGTTGAGAGATTTCGAGAAGATGAAAGACAATTGCAAAAATTCGTACAGGACTCGAACCTTTAAAAAAACATATGGCTCACCATATGATAAGCTAGTAACTTAATCATCATAACAGCCCATTAATGTCCCTTTGTTCCCACTATACCAGATTCCCAAAATACCAGATGATGAAAATAACAGATTCCTATTATACCAGATTCTCTTAATACCAGAAAATGTACTGTTATGATCATAAATAAGTACAAATAACAATCTTCGAGTGGATGATTAGATTATCATTATGCTTTCAGTATGTTATTAGTTACCTAGTTGCACTTCACTAAAGAGGGTCCCACTGCAGGGACGGGTCTCCTCCAGTGACGGAGGGATACTTGGCCTACTAATACCACGCTGGCCAGACGGATTGGTATAGGGTTTAATTTCAAGTTTTCCTTCTTTTTATTTCGTAAAGATAATATTCACGGTTAGTCCCTTAGTCGGTCTACGACAGCCATGGGATGAGATGGGGTTGTTGTGACATATTGTATTTTTACTCCGTCACCACACGGAGATACTTGTGTTTATTTATACGTATAATGAATTGTTGTACAGGCACTACAACTGCAAACATCGCCTCCCATGAGATACGAGCCACGGATAGCGCCCAAGATCATGACGATAGGACCCGGGACAGCTTCTGCTGTCAACGTTATACACGTCGGGGATAGACCTCAGGTAACTATATACTAATATTATAAAGAGGTAAAGTTTGTGTGTTTATGACGTTGTAGGGGGTCATCTCTGGATCTACTGAACCGATTATAAAATTCTTTCTCTGTTGAATAGTCCATTTATCGGGGAGTGTCATAGGCTATATAGTATCACGCTATGACTAATAGGAGTGAAGCAGTAATGTTTAAAAAAGTGACGAGTTTTTTTCGCCGCCTACGGAAGAGGGCACGGGTCAGCTAGTTATATATAAATTAACCTATGACGCTTAGGTATAGATAATTTTCTGAACGAAGAACTAATACAATGGGAAACAAATATGATAATCGATATAGTAAATAAGGCCAAAAAGTACATGACGTTATAGTTTTCATTTCAAACTATAATATTTCACCAGTCTGCATTCAAAAATAAAGAAAATAATAATAATCGACGACCTCAAAAAGGTCTCTGGGTCGGACTGCATGCGTAAGGCCTAGATCTAGGCCTATGTCTATGTCTAATTGATTGATTGATTAAATAACAAAAGGAATCCTGCCTCCATGCATCCTCTGCCAAGCTGATCCAGTCTTTGACACCTATGTTGAAGAGGTGTTTGTTAAGGAGTTAAGGACCGAATAAACGTGGCATCAATAGTTATCCTTTAATGCACGAGGAGACCCCGTCCCTGGGACAGTTTAACAAAATGTTGTGATCAATCCCCAGATGCTCTGTCAATCCCAGCCGACAGAGTTCAACATAAACAAGCGTATCCGCCGCAGCGAGCAAGTGTTGCGGCAAGCAGCGGACTGCGTCAGTCGAGGTCTGACATTTCAGACCGTCTCCGAACAGTTCAACATACCTATATCTACTATACGGTGAGATAATATAACCTCTTTTTACCATATGGGTCCTTCAAACGCAGTGTGAAGAAGCATTTGGCCAAACCGGCAAGAGGATGACGACGGATTGAAGTTGTTTTTGGACTTCTATCCGTTGGCTTCATTTGTGGACTGTACTCGCGCTTTCCATCAGGTTCGATATAGTCATATTGCCGTGTTTAGTATAAAAAAAAAAAAATTACGCCTTTTCCCCTTTTCATCGCCTCGTGGTCAACTGAGCCCACAACAAACTGATCCCGCGGGCTCAGATGACCCCATTCGTTTTTAGGGTGTAACTCATCCCACTAATCTGTCAACTGGACCCGCGGGCTCAGTTGACCACTTGCTATGGTTAAGGGTCTACTCATCCCGCGGGCTCAGGGCCAGATTCAGAGACCGCACTTTGACTTTACTTTAGCAAAGTCTAGTTATTTTTTCTGAATTTAAACAAAGTAATCTTGAAAATCATCTTGAAATAATCTTGAAACATTAAAGTAATCTTTCGCATGAAAAGTTTACTTCGTGGAGGATTACTTTGAAAGAAAGTAAAGTCACGACTCTGAATCTCGGCCTTATATCTCGTTTTTGTATCAAAGTCGAACTTTCCTTCAAAGTAAAGTCAAAGTGCGGTCTCTGAATCTGGCCCTCAGTTATCCAGTTCGATCTTTGCTTACAAAAAAAAAGTCGGTTAAAAACCAAATTGATCAGTCGTTTGGTAATTAAATCAATTAAAAAGATTTTTGAGTTACCCGATTCTTCTCTTAAATTTATTTTGCTAATATCCAATCATAAATTTAAACCATCATAAGTTATGCAGCAAAAAGCAGGTATGTTATGATTCATAACATACCTCCCAACAAACATTTTTGAAGTCACTACAACGTCTCCATTTGAACTTTTGGTTCTAAAAGCTGGTTGCAAGAACGTTGTAGTAACGTTGAGGCGACCGAAAATAGGCCCATTTTATACGAATCAGAGTTGTAATATAGTCGCGTAAACGTTGTATACCTAAATAAAATTTTAGTTCTGTAGTCGTCGTGTAGATGTTGCAAAATCTATTTTTATCGCTGTTTCACGGCATTTTGCGACATGACAGTGTTAATTACGATTTTTATATAACATTTTTGTTGCAAAGTGAATTGAAGTGTCAAAACTGAGACTTAAACTATAACGAGGTAACTTTTTCTTGTGTCATCGATCGAGTCTTTGAAGTTTATAAAGGAAGTAGCCATTTTTAATTAGAAACTAAATATGTGTAACATCTTTAGCTCGTGTTAAAGTGGTTGTAGTGCATATATCTGATGGGAAATTAATGTTATCGTATAATATGCGTTAGTTTTGGCAATAAAACAAACGCGCCCTACTAATTCTTATAAATAAACATAAATTATCCATACATTTTTAGCGAACTGTTAGATCGCGCTATCCAGCACTTATAAAAAAAAAACACAAGGCTGGTTTAACTAAGCGATTTATTAATAATATTTACTACACTTTTAACTACACTTTAACTTAGGACTTAAAACACTTATTATTAGACTTGGTTTTTATTCACTGCGCGATTAACTCTAGTGAAGAGTTATTTTTAGAGAGAGAGACCCGGAGTAAGTCTATTTGCTCTAGGTTTGGGCTGAAAACCACAAGTGGGCAGCAGTTCTAAGACCGCTATTATATCAGCACTAGAGAAATAAACACTGAACTTAATTTACGAAAAAACGGAGTATTTATAATGAAATATCTGCTGAATTGCACTATGCAATTGACGTCAATCATTGAGTATTGCAATTCGGCAGTATTCGTAGGAAAATAGGGATGTAACACCTCCCCCCTTTAAAACGAAACATCCGAAAAATAGAAAAAGGGATGTGAGTATAAACCAAGTTTGATATAGTAATATTACATTAGTTACTTAGAATTAAGATAATGATAATTGATTAGATTTAGTAATAGATTTAGTAATTAGACATAGATTTTAAACATTATAAGATAAGATATCATAATAACTATAATTATAAGACAAAGGTAAGACTTATATCTAAATTTAACATTAAGAATTTAATATAGTGATTAAAACATTTAGGAATATTAAAATTATAATTAAGTATGCTTATTAGAATTTACAATACTTCAAGATTTCGTCTTGGTAAACTAAGATTGGAATCTGTACTTTCAGTATCATATTCTATGTTTGCCATGTGTACACTGGATCTAGTATGAATATTAGTTCTAGGTTTAGTCATACAGGTGTTTACAATTTTTACACAGCAAGAAGAACTTTTCTTACAACAAAAACATTTGTATATTTTATATGAAAAATATGAAAATACAGAGATTGATAATATAGATGTTATAATACTAAAATAGTAACTATACTTAATATGATAGGGTTGAGTTTCAATTTTAGTCAGTTCTTCATCAAATTGATTTAATCTATGTGAAGCATATTGCAAGGAGTCTAAATTAATATTTGATAATTTTACAGGAGTTAAATAAGGAATAGTATCATTTAATTTATTCTTTGAACAACAGTCATCATTAATAATATTAAAATCAGGATGAGGTATATAAATTTTAGTTTCAAATTCCTGAGATGGTATGAACTGAAGTAGCTTATGATAAGCTTTACAATATTTAGGTAGTTTTAAAATACCTGTACCCACAATATCATAGTCTTCTAAATTACCATTACAATTAATAGATATCTTTGTGATATCTGATTGGACATATATCCATTTATTATTACTAAGTTTTTGCCAAATGTCTATTTCACCATTAATTATCTTAAAATTACAAGAGTCAGGGATATTTTTAACATGTTCACTTAAAACCGTCACTTCACAAATCGGATTCGCGACACTAGATTGAATGTTTCCTAACCTACACAAATAGTAATTATTGTTTATCACTTTGCACTCACTTAAGTCTTCAAACACCGAGTACATTAATTTATCATGTGTTAATGCTAAAAACTTTGCAGATGGATTAATCAACGCAAATGAATTTATATTATTAATATCGTGAGGAGTTGGTAAGGAATAAATGTGGTATAAATTATAATCTACAAAAGATATAACTAAAGGAATTCTTATAGCAAATATTAACTTATCATTATAAATAAAAGATGAAATTTCGGCTAAATCTAAAATAGTATGAACATTATGTAAAGTTAAATGTAAAGGTAAACTGCCAGTAATATCGTTATTTTTAGAACTTAATTCGTTATATAATTGTATTGGACTTAGCACTGAAGGGTGAACTATATTTTGTTTCCCAAATAGAATTGCATCGATGAGGTCCTTTAAGCTGAAGTTAAGTATCATTAAAGAACTTTCTAAGGCACTGAAAGTCATAGAAAGATGTGAAATTATCTCTAATTTGTTAGCATTCTGTGAAACAGTATCTAGAATCTTACCTAAATTTTGTATATTAGAATTAAGTATATGTTCATTTTCATTAAGTTTAGAAATAGTATTATTAAATGAGGATATAGTAGAAGACATTATATGAATGTTTTCTTTCATAATAGCAGCCAAGTGTCTTTGATCATCTTGGACTGCATTAATAGCATCAGTAAATGTTTTAGCATCATCTTCATCAAGAGAGCCAAAGAGTTGTTTGAGTATTGGTCCACCAATACCAAACCAAGCTGCTCGTTTAACTTTACGAGTATCATTCGTAATTGTCAAATGAGATAGAGACAAATAATTATTTTGAACATTTATAAATAAGCTTTCTAAAGGACTTAAAACATTCCAACAATCAGTTTTAACTTTAGTTGATTGATGGGAAGTACATATATGTTTACAAGTTTCCAGAATATGTTCCAGAGTAGAAATATGAGGTTGTATATAAGATAAATCAGAAAATGTAACAATGGTCCAATAATTATTATAATATTTCATAGTACCTATAGGGTCATAATAGAGACCTGGACTATTTACAATCGGCGTAGTTAAGTTGGATCTTGCGAAGAGTCCTGGCGCGAAGGCCCTGGAAGAGAATTATCGTGAGCTAGTTTAATTTGATCAAAATGATATCTAACATGTTTGCGATTAATTAAAAGAGTAACATTATTATTATTATGAACTTGTATAACTCTGAAGGGACCTTTCCAGACATTGGAAAGAGCTTTGCGTAATCTATGGTGTTGCTTTACATACACCATATCTCCAACATTGTAAGATATGTTTCGAGTATTCTTATCATAATGATTTTTAGAATTTTCTTTACTTCTTTGTATATTTTCTCTAGCTATTCTTCGAGTATTAATCAATTTTTGTTTTAGTGTTTTTAGATAATCAGGATAAGTAGCTGTAGGATTTATATCATAAATAGAACTAGGAAGGTAAGGTTTACAGCCAAATAATAACTCATGAGGCGTGAAATTAGTAGAAGAATGGACGGATGAGTTATAGGAAACAAGAGCGGTTGGGAGAAATTTGTGCCAGTCACTCTGATTTTCATTAACATAGGACTTTAAATACTCTTTTAAAGTAGCATGACTTCTTTCAAGAGCACCATTAGTTTGGGGATGATAAGGAGTAGAAAAAAGATGTTTTATTTTAAAAAGGGCTACGATTTGTTTATATACTTCCGCGATAAAATGAACTCCTTGATCAGATAATAGAGTTTTAGGTATTCCGAAATGACTTATGAATTTAATTAAACAATCAGCTGTTTGCTCAGCTGTTGAATTAGTAATAGGATATGCCATAGAGTATCTGGTTAAGTCATCTTGAAAAGTGACTATATATTTATATTTTTCAGAACCAGATTCTGGTAAAGGACCTACTATGTCAGTAGATATCCTCTGGAGTGGTTCATAAGATGTAGAAGTAATCTCCATTGGAGCTCTATTACAGGCTCGGAGAGTTTTATTTTGTTGACACTGAGGACAACGTTGGACATAAGCTTCAATGTCTTTTCTCATACCTTTCCAACCATTACCTTGATAACTTTGGGTATTATAATAAGTGCGTTGTCCTCTATTAAAATTAAAACGACCGCGATAATTGCTACGGGGCATAAAATTATTAGACCTACCTTTATACTGCTGGTAATTCATCACTCGGGGTCCAGTTTCAATTGATGATGATAACTCTTCATCCAACGCACCACGGATTGCGTCGTTTAAGGAAGTATAGTTCCTCGCCGCTATTATAGTGCTGATTCGACTATTTCTCAGACCATCACTAAAACGCTTAATAGCATTCCTTTCGTTTACTGTTTTTAAAACTTCATACTTATTCGGGTCTCCATCCGCCTGAGAAATAGTTAAATCAACGAATAATTGTTCAATTTGCTTACCAAAGTCGGCCATACTTCTGTCGTTCTGCCGAGCTCTTTGCAGTTGTTGTTGGAGTGACGTGTCTGATTTTTTGCTAAGAAGTCTATCCTTCATATCCTTCACCAAATCTGAAACTGTGGCATAATTTTCGTGCAAGCGTAGTTTTGCACTTTCAGATAGCCTTGACCTTAAAACGAAAGTTATTAGCTTTTTGTGCTCGTCGACTTCCAGCATATCAGAGTACATTTCTATATTAGCAATTAATTGTTTTGTAACCGACTCATTTTTGTCCATAACCGGTAAAAGACTAATAGCGGTTTTGAGTTGAAAGTTCTCCATTTTTATTAAATTAATTAAGGTTCCCTCAGAAACGTAATCTGACTGAGTACACAACTCTCCTATTTTAATATAATATTTACTAATTTTATCTGATAAACTTTCTATTCTAGCTACTTCTAAGTTATCTAATTTCTCTGTTTTAGACAGAACATTAATACTATTCAAAACAAAATCAAATTGCTCTTTTAAATTTTCTGATTCAATATACTTATCATTCTTTATTTTAGCTGTCCTTCTTCTAGGTCCTAACTTAGTTAAGTAATCTTTAATATGCTTGAACTTTTCAAGTAACTGAAGTAACTGTATGAGCTCATCTGCCATTTATTTCGGCAATACAATACGTAAAATATATAAAAATATGTATAAACCCTTAATTATTACAACACTAAGTTAACAGCATTAAAAACTTACATTATTTATTACAATAACTCAATAACTTTGAATGCGTTTCGCCTAACTAACTAAAGATAAAAAGAAATAAATGATAATATCGGTACCAATTTCAGTCCAAGGTCATCTTGTTGTCTTCTAAACTTTCCGTTAAAGACGCCTACAACTTTACAATACTTTTATTTTACGCACGCATAATTATTTTGTAACACTTTTATTTTACTCACGCATATTTTAAGATACTTTTATTTTAGACACATATTTTATGATACTTTTATTTTACGCACACATATTTTATGATACTTTTATTTTACGCACACATATTTTATGATACTTTTATTTTACGCACACATATTTTATGATACTTTTATTTTACGCACACATATTTTATGATACTTTTATTTTACGCACACATATTTTATAACCGCACTTATAACTCCACCGCAGACAGTCTATTTAGGTACGTATATACTTCAAACAGGAGGCACAGCGTACCTGAGTGCTAGATTGTCTCCTCACTGATCGGCTTACGCTGGAGCCTTTTAAAATAGCTCGCAGACCGCTCCAAAGCGAACTCACGTATCTGATGGTCCATCCAATTTCGGTGACACTTACGGTAGACTTTGTATATAATGTACAGCATACCTATACTCAGGAAGGTACATATTGCAGCTAGGATATAATTTGTGGTGGCTGCTTGCACCCGAAGTTGTTCCACAGGCGCCGAATTGGTGCCTGCACCAGCCGCCGTCTGCGCCACAATCACCTCCTCCTTCTCTACAGCTTGGTTGTTGCCCATCTCTGACCTTTATAATCTTTATTGTATGAAAATGGCAAATCGTGACCACGTTGTCGCGCAGAAGAACGAAGACTCGTTTTAAAACTCATATTTTTAAAGCGACATAAAACGATGCACAATAGACGAGTTATCGGGCCAGTTCGCACGAATTTGCTTACACCGCAAAAGTACACCTGCACTGTCTCGAGTTACCGGATGGCGTGATGCAATGTTACAGGCAGGGTCGCCATATGATGTAGGTATTAAGGAGTAAACAGAAACACGTACATTACTAACGAAACCCCGTTTATTACTACTTTTCACATTAACATAAAGAACATTTACTTACTACCATAATGCTTACATATACAATTATGAATAGGGCTGTACCATACCACAAGTATGATTCTTTAAGTTTATTATATAACCTAGTGGAACCAGCATGTCCACCTATAGGAGAATCATGATTATCTTTTAGAATAGTAGGAATTTGATTAGGTGTAGGATAGATTATTTTGTTATGATATATATTAATTTTAATTTGTGTGTTATGAAATAGAAAAGCAATCATTTCGTAAATAATAATGAATTGATGTTTATCAAATTCATTAGCAAAATCAGACATAGAAATTTCTTTGATGTCAGAGTGTAAAATAATTAACTCATTACGAAGACATGTTAACACTTTGAATATTTCTCTATAAGTGCATGTATCGTAATAATGGACTTTAGTAAACATATGAAAATAAATTTTATTATTAATATTAGAATATTTAATAGAATATAGTTCTTTCTCTGAATTAATAAAAACTTCTTTATCATTTAATAGTTCAAGAATTTCTTCACAATAAGGGTTAGATGGATCTAGGTCAATGGAAGTAGGATAGGCTATAGCAGGACATTGTGTTTTAAGTAAATGTTGATTATGTTGACAAATAATAGTGTCGAAATTTATAGGACTAGAACGTGATTTTAGAAAATCTCCGTATGTTAGGTTATTACTAAGATCTATATCATTAAGATTGTTTATAGGCGGACGAGATAATGCGTCTGCGTTTAAGTTGGTTTTACCGGATTTGTAAACAATTTCATAATCATATTCTTCTAGTCTTAGTCTCCATCTGACTAATTTACTACTTGGATCTTTGCAGTTAAATAACCATACGAGAGGTCGATGGTCAGTGACTATTTTGAATCTACGACCATAAAGATATGGCCTGAATGTTTTGACACCGAATAGAATTGCAAGAAGTTCCTTCTCTGTGGTGCTATAATTACCTTCGGCTTTATTCAGAGTTCGAGAGGCATATGCGATAGGAAGATCTTTGCTTACTTCTCCTTGAGAAAGTATAGCACCTAAAGCATAGTTTGAGGCATCAGTAGTAAGGATAAATTCTTTAGAGAAATCGGGATATTGAAGGATAGGAGCACTAGTTAACATAGATTTAAGAGTTATAAAAGAATTTTCTTGTTCTTGAGTCCAATTGAAAATAGTATCTTTACGAAGTAGTGAAGTCAGTGGTTTTGTGATTTTAGAAAAGTCTTTTATGAATTTACGATAATACCCTATTAATCCTAAGAAGGATTTTATTTCTTTTGGATTTCTAGGAGTTGGATAATTGGAAACTGCTTTAACTTTGTCAGGATTTGGAGAGACACCTTTGTCTGTAATTATGTGACCGAGATAAGCGACTTCTCGTCGAAGAAATTCGCATTTATCCGGTTGAAGCTTAAGATTATGTTTACGTAGGGCTTCAAATATGAGTCTGAGCTTACTAATATGCGTAGAGAGACAGTGAGAGTAGCAGATGACGTCATCGAGATAGATATAGCAGTGGAGCCCCTGGAGGCCAGATAAGACAGTATTCATCAATCTTTGAAATGTAGCAGGTGCATTTTTTAGACCAAAAGGCATTCGAGTATATTCGAAGTGACCATTCGGAACAGAAAAGGCAGTTTTAGGTGCATCTTCTGCACTCATAAGAATTTGGTGAAATCCGGACACCAGGTCTAAGGTACTAAAGTATTTACTATGACCTAATTGATCCAGAATGTCCGTAATATTAGGAATAGGATAGGCATCACCAACTGTGATATCGTTGAGCTTTCTAAAGTCTACAACGATACGCCATTTCTTTTGACCGGAAGCATCTTGCTTCTTGGGTACAACCCATATAGGAGAGGACCAAGGGGAGTCAGAGGGTCTTATGATATTTTGATCTAGCATCTTTTTAATCTGTTTATTTACTTCTTCTTTATGAACTTCAGGATATCGGTATGTTTTAACATGGATTGGTTGTGAAGAAGTAGTTTTGATTTTATGATCTAAAGTATTAGTATGAGTAAGAGTATCTCCTTCTAAATAGAATAAGTCAGCAAACTCAGAACACAGATCTAGTAAGGCTTCGGCTTCTTCGAAATTAAGATGTGAAGTGCGTATTTGTTTCTGCACTTTCTCACATCTATTTGATAATGTTTTATCATTATTATTATGATTTAGGGAGTTAGTAGAATTTATATTGTGTATGAAATCACCTAATAAGTCACAAGGAATTAATTCTACACAAAGACATTTTATGATAACGTCTTTGTTAGTTGTATTAAGAATAGAGACAGTAACATGATTATTTTCTTTTAAATTGACTAGACAGTTAGATAGAAACACTCCTGGTTGAATTTCAGCTTTGTTAATATAACCAGTTGTAACTTCAGGATTAAGTACATTACATTCTATAATCATTTCAGAACGAGCTGGAATAATATATTCAGGTTTAGTAAAATAAATTTGTAATTGACAACCATTTATATCTAAAATTTTTGATTTATAGTTAATGTTAGAATTATGAGAGTTAAGGTAATCGTTACCAATTATGCCGTCAAATTCTATATCGACACAGTCGGGTATTAAGTGAAATTTACCTAATATTGTTTTATTATTTTGAAAAGTAAAATCTAATTGAAAATGACCCAGGCTCTTTGAGTATTCTGTACCTTTGTCAATTCCTTTGAACTGTATAATTTCATGTACTAAAGCAGGCTGAATATCTAAAGAAGACTGTTTTATTAGTGATATGCCTGCTCCAGAGTCAACTAATAGAACTAGTAGACGGTTACAATATTTAGATTTAACATACACGTGTGGGAGATGTATTCTCTTATTGTAACTTATTTCATAGACATTGGAGTGAGACTCAGAGGTAGGAAGAATAATTGGCTGTTCTAAAGATGTAATATTATTTGAGTTACAGTGTTCTGAAATGGGTTTAGTAGGAGTGGTAGATTTAGTAGGAATAAAATTATTATGTTCCGATATAGTAGAATTAGATTTAATAGAAATTATTTCATTATTTGATTTAGGACAAATAGTAGAATTAGTAGGATATAAATTATTATTATTCGACTTAGTAGATATAGTAGATCTAGTAGGAATTATATTATAATTGGATTTAGTAGAAATAGTAGAATTAGTAGGAATTATATTACTATAATTTGATTTAGTAGATATAGTAGATTTAGTAGGAATTATATTATTATAATTCGATTTAGTAGATTTAGTAGGAATTATATTATTATAATTCGATTTAGTAGATATATTAGATTTAGTAGAAATAGTAGATTTAGTAGGAATTATATTATTATAATTCGATTTAGTAGATATAGTAGATTTAGTAGAAATAGTAGATTTAGTAGGAATTATATTATTATAACTCGATTTAGTAGAAACTTGATGTAGAAAGGCGTCGGTTTGTGTGGACAATTCCGTACGACGCGTAACCGGAATCCCTTTTAGTTTAAATGGTTATGAGAATCAGAGTTGGCATCATTCAGAGAATTTGAATAATCATCTACGTCGTTTCCTTCAGAATAATTATGAATTTGCCTATGCGAGTTATTAGGAGGGAATGTTTTCCTCGAGTTATTATATTGGCGTTTTCGACATTGCATAATGTCGTGGCCAGGACTTTTACAGTACCTACAAATATTACTCTGAGGATAAGTTGATGTAGAAGGTTGAGGAGAAGGTTGAGGTTCATGAGGAGGAATAGCATGAATAGGACGATTGCGATTAAGGAAGCAGGATCTTTCTGAATGTCCTAATTTACCACAAGTCCTACATTTTGGCCTTGAATCAGGCGATTTGGAGGTGGAAGACTGTATATAGTTATGCAGTTTCTCCTCTTGGATAGCTAGGTTGATGGCCTCGTGTAAGGAACTCGGGTTGCGACATCTTAAAATGTTGGAAATATGGCTAGGCAATCCGAGTAAAAAGGTATGCAGCGCTAAGTCTTCTGTGCTGGCTATTCGACCTTTCAACTCACTTGGATCCCTAGTGGAATGCGTTATATCTGTTTGCAATCGTGTTAAAAATGTCTCTATACGAAGACTATATTGTGTAACTGACTCGTTAGACTTTTGTTTACAGTTTTGTAAGTCTAACAATAAATGGTCTCTATGTTTAGTCTCGCCAAACGTAGATTTTAAATATTGTTTCAGCTCAGCCCAAGTATCAAATATCTTAAGGGAACAAGCGGACTCAGCTTTGCCTTCTAATTGGGAAAGAATATATTTTAAAAGTACATGTTGTTGCGAAACAGTAGCTAAGTTCAAAGCATTTTCGCAATTTCTAATGAATGGTGATAGTTTATTCCTATCGCCATCAAATGATTTTATGAATTTAGCTAATACGGAGAAATGAAGTTCCTCCATGCCGATGTTATTTAAACTCGAACACGACTGAATGTTTTTTTTATCGAGTTTATTACTTTCAAAGGCCATTATAGAATAAAGCTAAAGAGTAAATGAAATAGTAATGAAAATAGGAAATAGAATTAAGGAATTATTTAAACAAAGGGAATAGGAAATTATAATCAATTAATCCACTCGCAAAATTATGCTAATAACACAAGTAAATCAATAATAAACGACTCACAGTAGCAGTAGTAGACACGACGTCATTGGCGGCGTCGAGTTACAGGCAGGAGCGGCGGCGGCGATGCGATGTTGGCGGAATGTGCAGCGTTGCAGTTACGGGTCGATGCGAAGTGTGTAACCTTGTCGTATTTGACTGCAATGTTTTTAATATAACATGCAGCACGTGGCTCGGTGCTGGGCAGAGAACCCTCGGGCACAGTGGAGCACGATGAAGTGTCGATGTCCTCTATATGGCGGCCTCGCAAGTCGTCAGTGAGACGGCAGAGACAGCAGGTAGCCTTCCCAGTGGTCTAAATGAGTGACCTTCGACTGGGTTGTGTAGCTGGTCGTCGTCAGGAGTAGGCGACCAGAGGGACTTAACAAATCCCACTTCTGACACCAAATGTTAGATCGCGCTATCCAGCACTTATAAAAAAAAAACACAAGGCTGGTTTAACTAAGCGATTTATTAATAATATTTACTACACTTTTAACTACACTTTAACTTAGGACTTAAAACACTTATTATTAGACTTGGTTTTTATTCACTGCGCGATTAACTCTAGTGAAGAGTTATTTTTAGAGAGAGAGACCCGGAGTAAGTCTATTTGCTCTAGGTTTGGGCTGAAAACCACAAGTGGGCAGCAGTTCTAAGACCGCTATTATATCAGCACTAGAGAAATAAACACTGAACTTAATTTACGAAAAAACGGAGTATTTATAATGAAATATCTGCTGAATTGCACTATGCAATTGACGTCAATCATTGAGTATTGCAATTCGGCAGTATTCGTAGGAAAATAGGGATGTAACAGAACGTACAAATATTTACCTTTACACAACATATGGTTCTGATTACAACATACAGTAAGACAACATCAAACGACTTTTCATTTTCTGCATTTATTTTTTATCAGTTTAGTATCTGCCATATAAACAAAATTAGGGTTCTTTGAATAAATTAGAGTACATAAGTAGTCGGATATAATAAGATGATATTTTTTTTTGTATATTTTCAATGTTAAGGCATGAAATCTGTTTAATGCTTGTGATTGCTAAAAATTTTATTTTATTTTATTGGAATGTTAATAATAAATTAAACCAATTTGATTAATTTATTTTTATTTACACCTTTCACACTAGAGTATGAATGAGTGGAGTAAAATAAATATTTGAGTCATGTTCTATAGACACTAGCTTATACTTTAGGTCAGTAATATTAATATGCTTCTAATCTTCTCATACTGATTAAATTTATCATAAATATATTTAAAAATGATGACTAGGCTTTTCAAAAACATTCGGTGACATTTTCTATAATATTCCCTAACAAATTTATATAAGTGTCGTTAAGTATTTTATATAAATGTTATTTCGAAACCCTCATGCTTGTCAGTCAAAAACCACTTATTATTTTTCATTTTCTTCGTCTTCCTTTTCCTCTACTAATGCAAAAGCACTAGGACCACTTTCCACACTTTGCGCAATATGATACATACTCTGCGCTAATCTAAATTTCATTGCATTTAAAATTAATTTTTGTACGGAACCAATTCTAGTTTCATCATTTCAGCCAATTGACGTCCACTGCTGGACATAGGCCTCCTCTAAACACTGCCACCTTGCGCGGTCCTGCGCCTCCCTCATCCATCGGCTTCCCGCCGTCCTTATGAGGTCGTCGGTCCACCGTGTGAGGGGTCTCCCCACCCTGCGTTTTCCGGTACGCGGTCGCCACTCTAGAACCTTTCTGCCCCAACGGCTGTCGGTTCTTCGCGCTATGTGCCCTGCCCACCGCCACTTTAACCGGGCAATCCGGAGCACTATGTCGGTCACTTTGGTTCTCCTGCGGATCTCCTCATTTCTGATTCGATCACGCAGGGTAACTCCCAACATGGCTCTCTCCATTGCCCTCTGAGTGACGGTAAGCCTTCTGAGAAGGCCCATAGTAAGCGACCACGTCTCTGTTCCATACGTCATCACTGGCAACACGCACTGGTCGAAGACCTTTGTCTTCAGACACTGCGGCAATGTGGACGAGAAGATACGTTTTAGCTTCCCGAACGCTGCCCATCCGAGTTGGATTCGACGAGTGACCTCCTTCTCAAAGTTGGACTTACCTAGCTGGACTAACTGTCCCAGGTAAATATATTCGTCGACAACTTCGAGTGTAGAGCCTCCAACCGTGATTGGAGTGGGTACAACATGGACATTTCTCATGATCTTGGTCTTGTCCATGTTCATTTTAAGACCCACTTGTTGAGAGACTCTACTGAGGTCATCGAGCATTGTGTTGAGGTCCTCCATGGTCTCAGCCATGACCACGATATCGTCAGCTATTCTAGTTTGGTTAATATTAACTTGCCCTGTACAAGTATTCGTTTCAACAAACATAGAAAAACATTTCTAAGTTACAATGTCACTTATACTGCACTTATAAAACATTTAGTTGTATAATTGTTGCATAATAGTATAAGAATTTGACTGAAAGTCGTGTAAGAGTGCAATTGGTAACTCTTTTGCTATTGTCACGTAAGAGTAGTTCTCACGGCTTCTTTACAAATAACGTTTGTGTAAAAGTCGTAAAGACGTTCCTAGTACGACTTCATTGGCTATACCAGTGAAAGTTGTATAATGGTAATTTCAAATAGTTGTATAAACGTCAATGCACGTTTATACAACGACTTTATACAACTCTGAGTTCTATTCAGATAAGGGGGCATTAAGTTGTATTATACGCTGAAATTACTTCAATACGACGTTTAAAGTACTTTGAGCCGTATACGTTCCAATTAACAGACTAAAATGTTTGTTGGGCTGCTTTCGATCCTTGTTTACAAAAATAAAAAACAAATACATGGTTGCGGTATATTTCTACATTATGTATAGCCAAAAATATGAATAAAATAAAAATACTTAATTGATTTTTTCAGTTTCTTCATGGCCAGAAAGGGTATATTACCCAGACGTAGACGTGGAAGGAGTACACAGGTAAATATAATACATATGTACCTAGTTTCAGGGTCCATTTTAAGGCGAGTATCATTTGATTTGCTTCATTGATTGACTTCTCCGTGTGGTGATGGAGTAAGAATACAATATGTCACCACCCCATCTCATCCCATGGGTGACGTAAAAACCGACTAAGTGACTATCCGTAAATTATCTTTACGAAGTAAAAAGTAGGAAAATCTAAACTAACCCTATACCAATCCGTGGCCGTGGCCAGCGTGGTATTAGTAGGGCAAGCAACCCTCCGTCATGGTAGGAGGCCCGTCCCTGCAGTGGGACATTATTGTACTGTTATGATGATCATTGACTACTTTAGTTTTCGAAAAAGATTTAAATAAAGTTTTCATAACAAAATCGCAACATAACAGCAAGGTGTAAAAATATGCCTTATTCTTAATACTATTCTATACGGGTCTTACTCGCGGTATATACTATAGCCTAGATACAAATCAAATCAAATCAATCAAATCAAATCAAATAATTTTATTTGTGAAACATGGGTCATATACAGGTCTTATTATACATAAAATTTTGTTGATAATATGATCCGCCACTTTGGCATAAAATTATTAATATATTAAATCAAAACATTAAGATTAATAGGTATACATTCCAATAAAATTACAAAAATATTTCATTATTCATTAAATTAATGTCATCATAATATATCAACTAGCGGACAACACAGACAGAAAATTTGTTTAATGTCAACGGATACTAGTAAGATAAATACCTAGGTTTTCAGTCCCTCCGCGACCACGGCCCTTGCAAGTCGGCCGAAATGTCGGAGAAAAACTTAGGTATTTATGTTACCAGTATCTACTATCTAGGATATAGTATACACCGCGAGTAAGACCCGTAAAAATAGTATTGTGTATACAAATCGCGATAGTTTAAAATCTATTATGCCTTATACTTCCAGCCAAACCGGCCCTGCAGTAGTCCAGAGCCTCCCTACCACATGCAACACTTCAAACTACCAGATATGCTAGCGTTAAGGACTGATGATGATGATACCAACGAAACCACATAGACACACATAATCTCCCACGAACATCACATTGACGACCTCTGTGGCGTAGTGGTTATACAACTTGACTGCTATGCAGAGGTTTCATTCGATTCCCGCTCAATGCAAAACTTTGTGTGCATGAACATGATTGTTTGCATTGGTCTGAGTGTTTCTATGTATAATATGTATGTGTTTACAAAAAAAAGGTATATAAGTACTAATATCCCACAGAACATTAAAATACATTAGAAAGGTTATCAAGCGCAGTTTGCATCGGATCCGCTGTAGCCACTAAGCCCCCACTATTTCTACAACTACGTAAGCAACGAAAGTAAATATAGTGTCACGCACACACGCACAACATCAAACGAAGCGCTATGTTTGGTCACACATCTCACTCACACAGACGTAACCTCACTTACGTATGTGCTGTGCAAAAGCAATTTATTTTACATTTACGCTAGTGATTGACAAACGATAAAATTGTATCGATAATTATATTATAGAAGGTTCATAATTTGCAAAGTTATTTATTTATTGTATCTGAAATGGGTCAAATGCTTATTTTAATGATATTTGTTATTTAATCATAATATACAGTTTATTATAAATAAAATAACTCCTTAAATAGTAGATCTGAAACTAAATTAATAATAATCTATTTTCGTATGGAAAAGTCAAGACCGTTTTAAGCGACTTCAAAAAGGAGGAGGTTACGTCATTTATATACACTCGAACAAAAATAAAGAGAAAGTACTTAGTAATAAAACGAGTGACTGTAAATTACAGTAGTAAAAGTAAAATAATCCAAAACGTAAACAGTTAAATTACCGTAAAAAGCCGCCTCTGTGGCGGGGTGCCGGGTGCCGTGCACGAGGTCGTAAGTGCAATTCCCACATAGGTCTATCGTACAATGCAGATTAATTTCAAAACGATTTAAGATTTATTTCTTGACATCATTATAAAATGATTACTTTTAAACAATTGAAAATAAAAATAACAATACTAAATGTTATTTAAACCAACAATAACAATTCATGTCTAAAAATCAGTTCCATAAATAAATTATAATCAGAAAAATCTAATGAATAAAATTTATCGATAAAGAGCGCTGTTGAGGTACATCACTGCGGTCGGATGTATCAGTGGAAAGCGCGCGTGGCGTTATACATTGCTTTTAGAATAGGCGAAACTAAGGTTGCATAGCAAACAATGCCGGCAATGAATAAAAACAATGCAATATTATGATTTCTGTTGCCAAAATCAGTTTTTCGTAAATATTGTCATAAAATCAAGAAATTTAGACTCACCGGTGGAATGAAATTCCTTCTTTTGTCACACTTGACACTTGGCTTCTTGCTTTGCAAGTAATAATAGCACAACTCGGCATTTTTGACGCTTTCTAAACTTTTTCACGCTGATACGCACTCCATGAAAGTCCGCGGACGACTACGCGGGGATGCGTCGCTTTCGAAACAAACTATGAGCGTTTGCTCACAGTTGAGGCGCGCGAGCCCCGCCTACTTCGCCTTTCTAATGTATTTTAATGTTCTGTGTAATATCCGTTGTTCTGTTACCCATAACACAAGCAGGTTAAGCCTAGCTTACTTTGGGAACAGATGGCGCTGTGTAGAGATGTCCGTGAATATTTACAACAAAATTGGGAGGGTACCTATGCTTAGACAATTCGGTATGTAAAGTAAAAGTTTACCTATATCGATAACAAAACCATTTAGAGATTTTAGATCGGTAGGGAATAAAATCATATTTTTAGCTCAAAAAACTGCAAGATTGTGTTCATTTTTACATTTATAAATGAATTACTTTCTCTTTCATTTGACGTCTAAATGACGTTATACGTCCGGCTGAACAGAAATTTGTCTCTGCCTTCAATCATTGCTCAAGTGATTTAGCCGTACGCATGACGTTATCACAAGTAAAACTTAAAATATTTATAAAAAATAAACGATAGGTAGGAAACCAAAAATACTCAAATTAGTTGTTCATAATTAATAAACCTTTTAAAATAAAAATAAGGTGCAGTGGGGCAATTCCGATGGAATTGTTTACGAGTTCAATAGAAGGCTAAGTTTTGGTTGAATATTCGAAGTTTTATGGCTATAACTACTCTAAATAAAATGTTAAACATGTTACTGGTTTCTTAAAAATTAAATTCTGAAACACTCAGTCATATTTTATTGACGAAGGGGATATTACGCACTACTTTGGGGTAAATCCGTAAACTATTGAAAATTTACATTTCTGACCTTTGGCCGTAGGTCTATATTCCTTTTTCGGCCGTAATTACCCCTCATATAAAATATCTTCAATATTGTTAACAGTATGGCTAATGTTTCTGTTCAAACACTTTTATTTCGGATTTACCCCAAAAACAGCTTGTGGTTCTCAAAGTATTCATTAAATTTGAAAATACATAACTAATGTAAATTATCTTTGTCTTTGTCTAGGAAGGAAGCTAAGCAAAGTCGAACTAGCAAGGAATATCTAGAGCCTTGAGAACATAACTTGCTATATTTACACCGATCAATTAGAACTTATGCACTTAGCTTAGCTTAGTACCTAGTCTCTACTATTAAAATTATGTAAATGAAAACCATTAATCCAAAATCAACATTTATTAAAGAAGAACGCAGTTACTACAGTTCAACAAATCTAATAGGTACGGTATGACAGTTTTGACAAATTGAATAATAAGGCTGGGATAAAAAAATCGGTTACTATAATATCCGAAATTTAAGAGATCGATTACTATAATATCCGATTTTTAAGACACTTTAATAATATAATTAATCTCATTATTAGTAAAAGGTATTGATCCTTACTTGATTAACTTTGTAAAAAACACCACATATTGCAAATTCTATAGTTTTTACATTAATTTGATATGGATGAAAATTTCTGGAAAATAGCATTAAGCGTTTATGCAATAGAAAACACGTAAATTACTTTGATTTAACTACTATCTTTCTTAAATTTTAAATAAATGTAATTTTTCCAACGTCAAATTTCACAGATATAAATTAATTTCACCATTAGACATAATTTGTAGATTCTAGAATTTTGTCCTTGATTCCTATACATTTCTCAAAGGTCAAATACTTAAGTCTTTAGTCTGTGGTTGACACGACCCCATAGTTGTTTACCTTTATATTTAGGTCGTAATAAATAAACAGTAGTAGGTATTAGATCTAGTACTTTTAGAGAATAAAAAAAAATTCTAAACATTACTTTTATTTTAATTATAATTAATTAAATAAAAGTAATGTTTAGGATTTTTTTTTATTCACTACTAAGACCTTAATAAGTTGCCTCCCGTTACCTTTGACCACGTCGAGTAATAGTTATAAGTAATAGTTAGTTACGTGTCTAACGATAATAACGATTTTTCGTATATGTAAACGATTTTTTTGCATACAAGTGTATCCGAAGAGTCGCAACACTACGAGCAGTGACCTAACTACGTGACTTTGCAATGAGGTCAAGAATAGAACTATTAGATATTATTTACTTTGTAAATATGTGTTATTTTGCTTTGTTTGAAATTTTTAAATTAAATTTATATATTAAGAATTGTACATTTTTAGATACAATAATAAAAACTTACTAAATTCATGGTTTTACGAAAAAGGTTTTCGAAACTGAATAATGTACGCATACAAAGTTGTTTCAGTTTGAAAAATATGAAACGTCATACTGTATCTTTTAAATTTGTTGAACTTTAGCATCGCAGTCTTTTCTCTCTATTTTTCTTAATCAGTGATATTAACTTTATTGACAAATCTTTGAAAAACTAATCACTATGAACAATCACTTAATTACAAACTGTCATAGTATTTTGTTAATGAACCAAAACTGAAACATACTCAGCACTATCAAAAATAACAAAATTATTATTGCGTAACACTATCATAGAAATTTTCTTATAACAATTATATCAGCAATCAGTTTAATCAGTATAATATAGGCACTTTGGTAACAATATAAATCCTAAAATCACATGTAAATCACAGTCAAATTATAGGAACTGTTTGAAACGAAACGAACACAAATAATCTCTCTATCAGTAAAACACACAAGTATCAAAACCTAAATAATAATGAGGGTTTAATGTTGTATTTCTCACATTAAAAAAATTAAATTATTTTAAACTAATGATCATTTGTATTTGCAATTAGTCGAAATATATGGCATCATCATCATTACACAAATAATATTCTTTTTCATTGTCTATTTTTAATAAATCAATTTTCTTTACAATTATTGTCTCTGTAATTTTATCAACATCTTTTCTTTAAGGTACAAGGAAAAATAATTGATGTTGTTTTCTTATTGTTTTTAAGAAGTTTATACAAAAGTATATTTCTTCATCCTTTATTATATCTTCTATGAACCCAATGTAATATTTCCATTTTTTTTCTGATAAAATATCTTACAAGTACTGCATCGTTTAACTTGTAAACTTCCAGAGCAGTGTTTTCTTTAGTTTCATTAGATAATTATATTTATTTCCTTTTTATCGTTTTCTTTTATATAGGTTTCTTCTTCTTTTTTATTTTCAACGTATTTCTCGTTAAGTTCTTTGTCTTTTAAGCCCATTTCGTTTTCCTTACCCTTACTTTTTTTTCCTATACCTTTACCTTTCGTAGAAAGAATATTTAAGTCTTGGTGAGTAAGTGACCCTTTATTTCTTTATTTTCTACATAGTATTCCTCTTTTGCTGTGTTTCGCATTTTTAATCTCTGTGAGTGACACGTCTTGTTCTTCAAAATCATCGGAGGAAGCATCTACCGATGGGACATCTACTATATCAGAGTCACTGTGTTCACTCATAATTTCTGAAACACTAGTTATACTATCTAAAGAAGAAGAAGAAGGCTGGCGTTTTCTTTTATTTTTAAATGTTAAGCCTGATGGGCCTGCCAGTTCGTCTGGTTTTTGCAACAAATTGTCTTTTTGGTTTACCCTTTTTGTTGCCTTATTTTTGTCACTAGCTTTGTGCAGCACTTTTCTACCTTTACTTTTTTCCATTTCTTCTAATATATGTTTACCCATGGTAGCAGTTATAACTTCAGCACCTTCAGTTACCCGTTTCTTTTTTGTTGGTGGTGCATCTTTTTTGTCCTGATGTATTTTTCTCAGTATGAGTTCTTCAAATGTGCATGATTGTTGAGTTTGTGAGTGATATTTAAGTGATAGTTGAGATGCTTTTTTGATGAGGATATTCGAAGTTATAATTACCCGTGCTGGACCTGGCAATGTTTGAGTTTTAATCGGCTCACAATCACGCAGACATATAGGTATTTCACTTGGATGTTTAGCTATAAAAGACTGCATATGTATATTTCTCTTTGGTACCTGTGATATTAATGTAATGTTATCATTGTCAGATATTTCGAAATCACCACAATCTGTTGGAAAATTGTTAAACCAGTCAATACAAATTCGTTTGAGTGTCTTTGGATTTCTCAAAACTTGTTCATTTTTTTTTGAAATCTTTTATATGCATCAGGGTCATACTTCTCTACGGGTATCACTTGGGAATTGAAGGGGTAAATTCCAGATTTTTTAAACCCGGATTTTATTACATCAGGGCTAGTTAATTTCCAGGTATCTGCCAGCGATTGTGCAAAGACCTTTTTTGGCATTTTTGTGCCAACATTCCTGCGTTGCCAATCCACTAGCTTCGCATCCCATAACATTTTGAAGGATTTGAAAACTGCTATGTCCATTGGCTGCAGTAAGTGGGATGTGTGAGGTGGCAGCTTAATTATGGTGACTCGGTTTTGGATTGCCAACTGTATTACTCTTGTGTCGACATGCGTTGAATGACCATCGTATATTACAAGGACTGGTCGTTCATCGCCTAGATTTGGAATGAGAACTTTTTCAACCTAATTATAAAATATGTCCGTTTCCATCCAACCCTTCTTACTGGCTGAATACGACAATTCAAAAAAAAAAAAGTCAAAGTCGTATTCAGCAGAGTCGAGTTCAGCCATCCATTGATCCCAAACAAATGCTCCTTTGAATACAATTAAAGGAGGCAACTTCTTGCCACTAGCGCTCGCACCTGTTAACACGGTGATATTTTCTTTGCCGCTTCCGTGAGTAGTTCTCGAACAAGGTTTGTTGATTTGACCCACTACCTTTGTTCTGGATGGGTCCAGGCAAATCGATGTTTCATCCAAGTTCCATATAAATTGGGGCTTTTGAAATAGATTTAAGGCTTTTAAAGTAATTTCGAGTAAATCAAAATACTCAGCAATCACGAAACGATCGGTCATTTTTCTTCGCACATATTCAACAGGCTGTGTTTTTTAATAGACAGCCGGTGTCTTTTCCGAAAATTAATGAACCAGTCTGTGCCTGGGATATTGTTTTTGAATGGAGTTTTAATATTAATAAGCCGCACGTAATCAGCTACCATATCCATGATTTCTAATCGAGAAAGACCGAAGCCCCATTTCTCCAATACAACGATGGCTTCCGCCAATTTTTTTTCATCTTGTAATGGAATTGCAATTGGCCTACCTGCGGTGGAACTCACTTTATTTTGCTTGATATTCTCATGGAGAGTCGTCAACAGGATTTTGTATAATTTAGCTGCTCTGTATTGTGTAAGTTCACCGTCTTTTACTTTTTGTATTGCTTCAACTTAATCTTGCGGATTATATGACTTTGTTCTTCTCCTTACATAATTTCGAGGCATGATGGTGCTAAAATATAAATGAAATATGTTATAAATACCTTTAAAAAAAGTACACATGCGAACACACACCCGTACACACACACGCGCACACGCTCGCGCACGCGCACGCACACGCGCACACGCACATTCGTGCATAAAGAACAATACACAACGAAATAAATATTTATATACCTAATTTAGTACTGGAAAAGGACACATTTATGTTCACGCAAATAAATGTTAGGCTTGAGCGGGAGTTGAACCCGCGCCCTTCGACGTGGTAGTTTATTGAGTGGGACATTAAAAGGAATATGTAAACAAAACGACGATTTTAGGTTAGTACCCACATCATAAGTATTGTTTTCTAAAAGATTGAGAACCACATGCAAATTACTATGAATAAACAAGATGGGGTAATTGCGAATGCTTAGTATGTCGAACTTGCCCCTTTGGGGTATTTCCAAAAAATAAATATAACCACAGCTACTGCAATCTGGATCTCTTAAACACTTACAAAAAGCAATTATCTATCATAAAGATCAACACAAATTAAGATAACTTACCTGGATGCCGAGATAAATTTGTTGGGGTTATTACGAATCAACAAAAATGGCGCGAAATACACTTGTTCCAGAAAAATTGACGCAGTGCACGTGTTACTGGCGATACAGGCTCGTGACAAGTAAAGCGACGACCGCAATGAAGATGGCGGCTAGTTAAATGTTGCTATTATTAAAAAATTGTTAGCGTTTGGTAGATTTTCTATATTTTCTGAATATACCCACTTTCGGCATTACCCCAGTACACCTTATAAAAAAAATACCAAAAAAAATCTTTACATACCGAAATTCAAAAAGATGAAAGGCAATGGAATAAATTGGTACTCGAGGCAGGACTCGAATCTGCGTCTCTGGACTATACGCGTCCAGCGCCTTGACTACTAGACCAACCTGAGTCTCTGTCTCGTTTACCAAATTATACCATTGCTTTATGTCCGTATAAAGCCATTAGCCCTCGCGATTTAAAACCCAACTTAAGCAACGCCATCTAGACGCAAATAGGTACTTAATGTCAAAATATTGTTTTAAATAGGTACCCTAATGCAGGTACTCTAAAAATAGGTACCTACCTACTCTTAAACTGAGAATTTCTAAGAGATCTAATCTGATTATATAATTATTTTAGATAAAAAACCAAATACACGAATGTTGTCATCTCTAATCTTTATGCAAGATAATATGGACAATTGAATATAGATGGCGTTAAAGTCATATTCAAAATATACAGTGATAGTATAGATAGACTAGCGGCCTGTCCCGGCTTCGCACAGGCATTATTTTCCCGCTTTTCTGTTGAAAGTTTTTCTGAATTTTCTTTGCTATAAACCTCACGGAGCCCGAGACCTTTCCAACTAACGCAAAACCGTGGAAATCGGTTCGTGCGTTCTGGAGTTATAGCATCAGGAAGGAAAAGCCGACTTATTTTTATATAGTAGATATCTGTTTTGTTTATGAAGTATGTTTAGTAACACCATCTATCATTTGTTTTCCACATTATCTTTATTAATATGCTATGTAAGATGCCATTTAATAGTACAATAGACAACTTATGGTTACTACAAAAATTTAAGAATGTCACAAACAATCTCAGCACTGTCTTCTTAGACAGGACATGTAACCCTACTATGTAATTTGTCTACAACGTCATCTAGCGTCGACTAGCAGAACTCAAACGCGTAAGTTGCCAAATCGAACACTCCTAAACGTAAACTGTTGAAATTAGTTCTGCTATCGGACACTAGATGCCGTTACGTGATTTTCGCGATGCATGACGAAAAATAAATGTAAAATTAATGTGAATATTAAGGAGTTAGTCTCGATAAAATAAATTGATGTATAAATAAAATGTAGGAATATAGTTTTTTAGCCCACACACATAAAATATAATAATGTAATAATAATATATGAACTGTAATAGTTATAATATGAGTAGATTTTCAGCACAGCTTTTAGCTGGCGGCAGAAATAAGTAAACAATAGTTAGTCCCCACGGCTCCGTCCGCATGAACGGAAGCGTCGTATTTTAAAAAGATAACAAATAAATTATAGTAATCCATTGTTTGCGGAATGAATTTGTCATTATGTCTGTAATAGATTTGACTAATATTTTGAAGCCACAGTATTTATTATTATTTAAATAAAATTTAACCACTTATCAATTAATAAAACAATACTAAAAGTACATCTAATACAAGACATTAATTTGCTTATCGAATTAATACAATGACTTCATGCACGGTCGCAATGCAATTAAACCAGATAGTATTTAAAACTAGTCTCTTTTATCATGGGATTTCTTTTAGAGGCACTCACTATTGGCCCAGAAGGGCAGGTGGGCCGGAGTCCCGAATAAAATCCTCGGTGTTCCTCTATCACCTATAAAGATTAATAGTATAGTCTATTACTGACGTAATTAATGATTTCTATATCATCGTGGAAGTATCAATAAATGACTAGAAATAAAGCTTTGTGTAAAGCAAATAAATGTACAGTACGCGCAATCTAAATTGGACGGTTTGAAGTTGATGCAAATCAGTTGTAATTTTTGGAACTTAATTTGGGTAAAGTGGGTGTTCTCTTTGTTCATGTGGAAACTTCTCTGATAGCTAACTTCAGGCCAGACGATTTAGATTGCGCAAAATGTAGGTTATTAGATGCATCAACTATTTTGATTGTGTCTTACGTATCATGCATATGTTGTAAATTTGGACGTTACCTGGCGGTTAAGGGATTTGATTCAATTACTCAAAAGACGCATTTTTGAACCCTACCTCGAGCTTCGAATTTTGTTAATTGTATTTTTATTTATTATTCGTAAACTAACTCCCATTTATGGCGTGATTTTTTACATGATTTGTTAGCTTTTAAGTCGACGAAGTTTTTAATTCTGCTAAGTTAAGTTGTTCCCTATCTTATGTTACAATGAATGCCCGATTCTGATGTTAACTCTATATCAGCACAATTTCTGCTTAGCTTAAGACTAGATGGCGCTGTGTGAATAGGTTTATCCAGGTATCGTCCTTGTAATGTGAATATAAATATAAATAGAGGTGGCCTTGCGGTAGTAACGACAATTGTCCCTATTTTTACATAAATATTATTGTAAATGGTAATGCCTTCTTACATTTAATTCATTTATAACATAATTTATTAAAATATCTAACTACTTTTGGCAGCAATTAGACTTATCTATACTAATATTATACAGAGGTAAAGTTTGTTTGTGACTTTGTAGGGGGTAATCTCTGGATCTACTGAACCGATTTAAAAAATTCTTTCTGTGTTGAATAGTCCATTTATCGGGGAGTGTCATAGGATATATAGTATCACGCTATGACTAATAGGAGTGGAGCAGTAATGAAATATGTTTAAAGAGGTGACGCGTTTTTTTCGCAGCCTAACGAAGTGGGCACGGGTCAGCTAGTGTATAAATAATTGTGTACGTTATACATCGTACATAAGCTTACGCCATATTCTCATAAGGGTAGGCAGAGTTTTGTATGTAACTCTATTACTACCTACTTCTTCTTCTTTCGTGTCAATGGTCGAAACTCAAACAGTTTTAGAATAGTGAGCGGCCACTTCAATAGCATTTGGAGTAGCCGCGTAAAGGTCAGCCATCGTACACCGCTCAGGGCACAAAGGGCACACCAGTAGATGTGACATCGATTGCTCTGGATTGCCGCAGTCACATTGGGGAAGACAGGCGTCTCTGAATCCCCACTTACACATATTTGCTCTACAGCGGCCAACCTGTGTACGAAGTCGGTTTAATGACCTCCAGATCGGCCACTGCAATGTGTGTCCCGGTGGAAGACTTTCGCGCGGCGTGATATAGTCCGGAGGTGGAGGATACTTTTCAAGCCAAAGTTTGCACCTTGCGGCTGTTGGTGTTTCTTCTGTCAGGGATTCTGTGTAGCGGAGAAAACTTTTCCGGCTTTTGAGGCGTCCCGGGGGCAGTTGGTGTCCAAAGAGGGGGTGGCGGCTATCCGACTCCTGTCTGTATTTCTCCAGTGAGCAGGTCACATCTCGTCGAACCCCAGGTGGAGGTATACCCGCCAGTGGGAAAACCTTATTTAGCGCTGCCGGTTTAAGGCATGCAGTGATGGTACGGTAGGTGTCATGCAGTGCCACACTGACTAGGTCGGCATGGGCGGATCTATGCCACACCGGACATGCGTACTCTCCAGCAGAAAAACAAAGTGCTATGGCTGTTGTACGAAGGACATCTGGCGCAGCTCCCCACTGTGTTGACGTTAACCTGCGCAGTAAACCATTTCAACTACCTACTTATCGTCACAGAATCATGTTATCTTATAAAAAGATATTCCACAGTCATTGGTAAGAGAATACACAATAAAAAAGTTAAATTATTTATTAATTATGATGATTTTGATAATTTAATGAGTAGCTATCGTCCATCTTTTTATTTATAATTAGATTCTTTATTAAATAGTCCCTCTTTGTAACAAAATTTTAGATGTAAGAAGGCACCCATAAATCAAATAGACTTATAAATATTTAGATAAAAACCTCTAGAGTACGTATAGACGGTACTAATAGTGAAAGAGGTAACACTAAACACTAAATAATAATTAGATGTCACTAAAGTACCACTTGATGTAATAAAAAGTGTATCTCCGAATTATTGTCACAAGTATAATGTGTTTTCAATGTTGCATACGACATCTAGCGTCGAGTAGCGGTACTATTGTTTTTAAGGTTTTATTAATAGGTGGCGTTGAGCGCTAATAGATATTTTTACAGTATTCATTTGAGGCGGCTATTTTTAATACCTAATGTATTTTTGTTAGAAACAGTATTATATAGATGATCAAATTTGTTTTTAATTATGTTTTATAAGAAACTGCAATGTTGTATTTAGAAAAGACGTTTGATTTGCTTTGAAAAAATAAAATATTGGATTTGTAAAATAATATCGACAAGTGGTCTATAAAGTCATCCAGGCAGCGTTCATCTTATTTGAAGGTTGATTATTGAATTTGTATTTAAATAAACAACGTTTTCTGTTATTGCGAATTAAAAAATATGACATAAAAGGACTTCTTTGTATGTTTATTATTATATTAAAAAACAGTGTTTATAATAATATTCGACGAAACGTGTTGTCTACGAATATTACTATTCTCTAGCTGTTTTTTCTATATGTAGTCGTAACGTTCAAACGTATTTCTTTTTGGTCCACATCCAGTTTTTATAAATATTTTATTGTAGTAGGTAATAGTACCGATTCAGATGATATTATACCACATAAAGCGGTATTAAAAAAATATCAACAATTGACAGCAAACGTCAAAAATTAACCTCCAAATATGAATGACGTCTAACTGAGTACAGATAATAAAGTAATGTGTTAAGACCTATTATAGTAAGCGCTAAATAACGCGGCTGGCTTGAAGTTGTTGTAGCAGGCTGCGCATGTCTGTTTTCAAACTAAAAAAAATGGTTGTCTTAGTTACGCGCATCTACACCCTTCTCCGTGTGGTGACTTGGTGACGGAGTAAGAATACAATATGTCACCACTCCATCTCATCCCATGGGTGTCGTAAAAACCGACTAAGGGACTATCCGTGAATATTATCTTTACGAAATAAAAAGAAGGAAAACTTGAAATTAAACCCTATACCAATCCGTCTGGCCAGCGTGGTATTAGTAGGCCAAGTATCACACCGTCACGGGAGGAGGCCCGTCCCTGCAGTGGGACATTAATGGGCTCTTATGATGATCTACGCCCGAACTTTTCTGATAGATAACTTAAAGACATCCGTGTTGTTTGGCGTGTGCTGTTATTATGATGTGTTAAGACCTATTAGTATGTAGTACAAGTACATACATTGCAGTACAGTGCCATCGTTAGAATCTCATCGAAATATACACGTAGTAATGTGTAGCTGAATATACAATGTGTATTAAACATATTTTGTGTATATGTTGTTTTATTTAATGTAGAGCAAACGTGTCCGTGTGGTCACGGAGTAAGAATACAATATATCACCACCCCATCTCATCACATGAGTGTCGTAAAAACCGACTAAGGGACTAACCGTAAATATTATCTTTACGAAATAAAAAGAAGGAAAACTTGAAATTAAACCCTATACCAATCCATCTGGCCATCGTGGTATAAGTAGGCCAAGTATCCCTCCGTCATGGGAGGAGGCCCTTCCCTTGCAGTGAGACATTATTGGGCTGTTATGAAACGTGTCCTAGAGTGGAGACCGCGACTCGGCAAACGTAGTGTAGAACGCCCCCCAGCTAGGTGAACCAACGACCTCATAAAGGTCTCTGGGTCGGGCTGGATGCAGAAGTACCACTTGACCGTGTTCTGTGGCGCGTGTTGGGAGAGGCCTATGGCCATGGACTGCAATAGGCTAGTTGATTGATATGCATGTGCTGTTATTACTTTCTCAGCTGAACCTTTTTAGTACCTATTTACTTTTATATAACCACGCTATCTCAATAAAACGAATATTAAAGTTTATCTCCACAATGGGGCTCGAGTAACGAAGACATAGTTCCTGTTTCAAAAGACTGTAGGGTTAGTTTTACAAGGCCTACCTGGACTCCACGAATGCCAAGCTCACTGAGTCTTGGCATTCCGCCTCGAGGCTTCAGAAATAAGATTTGACGCCTCGAGGCTTGTATATCACTAACCTGGAGTCCTCGCCATACAACAGCTGCGAAGAATACCGTATGGTTTGTATCTGATATGCCTATGACGATGACGTCAAAAATAATAAAAACGATTGAAGCTGTGGCTTAGCCTGGATCAATATCAAGATTATTCATCTCGGTACAAACAACTTTGGGCTAATACTAATAAAAAAACATTAGAAATGTATAAACATGTACCATATTCTCCAAAACTTACCTACGTCTTAGCCAACTGGAAGATTATTATCAATGTTCGAGTAACCACTTCAATACCACAAAAAATATACTTAGCATTAGGAAGCTATAACAATCAAAAAACAAGATTAAAACGACGTACAAAGGTGCACGCAATGAGTGAGACTAAAAAATCAAATACAAAATGTATTAAAATCTTCATATAAATAGATGAATGGATCAATTATTTGATTAAAAGCATTATGGAATACTAAGTAAACGGAATATATAAATAAATTAAAATTAAAAAAACTTGAACTACTAAAAGTAGCTCAAGTTACTCCATAGAATAAACGTTACAGAAAACAAATCATTAAGATACATAGTTACATCAAGCCGTAGCTTGTACAAGCTAAAGGAAAGTTCGTAAATATCATTTAAAAAAAAACAAAATAACTAAAACTACACAAAATACCCTACGTATACCAATCCGTCTGACTAGTGTGGTATTAGAGAGCCAAGTTTTCTCCCATCACAAATGATCGAGACTCGTCAGTTGTCCCTGCAATATAAATAATTTATTAAGATGAACTATCCCAAAAGTAACCAAAGTTATGTAACTAGTTCCGAAAACGAATAATAGATGTCACTAACTAACTACCTGGTCTATGAATGAATAGAGCGGAGCAATAAGTTTTAAAGCTAAAGTAATTGATGGCGTTTATCACAATAATACTAAAATCGATAAATAAATTCATTGTTACAAGGAGATGAATGAATAGACAGATTCTGTGTAGGACTCAGTAAATATCATCATTTCTCACTACTCCTCAAATATTTATCTATCAATTGATTATAGCTTCGATTCATTTCACTTAAATTCTATGTAGCTACTGTAGTTACGAGATTAAAAATGAAAGACCTTGGTTTTCTACATTCTATAAACTAAACAAAAGCAGTGATTGATTTATTGATTTTTTCCAATCTATTATTTAATTAACAATGAAAAAACTTTGATTGATCTCTTTTATAGTAATAGTTAATGTCTAGAGAAAAAAAAATCGAATCAACGTTCTGAGAAAGACAAAGATATTCAGAAATCTTGAATGAAATGTGTAGGAAGATGCTGCATGAATGAACGAAGTTTCAATTAAACTAATTCCTCCTTTTATTTCCAAGTAATATAAGCTTATTAGAAAATACCTACAAGTTATTATTTTTAACAAAAGTTGCATTTTACTTAACGATAAGAAAAATCGATATTTTCTTCTGACGTACTCCCCACACCGCGTCTTTTAGTTTGAAATTGCCGCGTATGACGTCAGGCAGGTCCAATGACGTCACAAGACTGCCCGCCTGACGGTGATCACTTACTCCATCTCGCTCTAACCTTTGACACATGAATCATATGGAAAGAGATAACACAACTCGCGTAAAGGTTGTGAATTGAGTTCTTATTTTCATGAGCCCGTGTTGTTCAAGTTAGTCCGTGTGTATTGATAAGAGAAATACTGATAAGAGCGAGTGACAGTACTTGTTTGACATTAGTAACATGATTACGATGATGGCTAATTAAAATCATAATACTTCTAAAGTAAACTGGACGTCAATATGTAAATTATATATATATAAAATAGTGTTTGTTAATGAAACATTGCGAGATAAAGATGAACCTCCCGTGGCGAATGACGTGAGTGAGAGTGGCGCCATTGCGGTAGTCGGCGTGAACTATTGTCAGTAGACGAATTTTGTTCGGTGGGTAACGTGAGGTCGAGGAAAATATTTCAAGTTTCACACGAAAATGGCCAGCAATATGAAGCCAAATCACAAAAGCAAACATTTCCCGATAGACCAGCTCGTGTGTGTTGGTAACTATGAGTTGGAGAAAACAATTGGCACGGGAAACTTTGCTGTTGTAAAACTCGCTACACACGTTATAACTAAGAGTAAGGTGCGTACCCTATTGTCGTTATGTCGCGTATTATTGTGGTTGTAGTGTATAATTATTGTATTACACCTTCACGGAGTGTCTACAGATGTGTCAGTGAAATTTCAGAAGTGTATTGTGTGTATTTTGTGTTGTGTTAAGTGGTTTTTTCCATTCGTCCGAAGTTTTTCGTCGACACAGCGGTCAGGTTTGCCAAACATTACATTATAACCCGTTTTAATCTACAATTAGCTGATGTACAAGGGGAGAGAACGTGTTTGTAAAAAAAAATAACAGTATAGAAACCAGTTTGATTGTACATTGTTTACTATAAACCGGCTGATATACTATGCACTTCTCTAATTAGTCGGGTTATACGTTGGAAATTTGTGGTGAAAAAAGTTCGTAAATGTAATAAAACAGTAAATTAAGTTTCTATTACTTCTCTTTTTAAAAAAAAATCATTTGGCGCGAATTGAGAATTTTTTCTTGAACAATTTACAGCGTATTTTCGCTACAATTATGATCAATTGATGTCTTCATTCAATTTCCAGTTCAATCAATTAACTTGGTCTTGTTTATTGGAACTGTTTCGCTATATGCGTACTATGAAATTTTCAATGACTTTGTCGCCTACAACAAAACTTTAAGTCAATGAAATATTGTTGGAACAAAGCTAAAACTTCTTTAGATAAGATATTTAGTAAATAACTTGCCTTTATCACAATCAAAACAATCATTCTTAGATATGATATAACTTAGGACGATGTTTTCCAACGAAAATTATCTTTTTACAATCAGTTTTCATCCTAAAGTTGATAAATTTAACTAAAAATCTTGAAGGTATAAAATGTATAAGATTTATTTACTTTTTACAGATAATGTTTTGCAATAAGAATGACAACAAATATTTTTTGTCATTGATTTTCTTATTAGCTTAAGTAGACGCTATATACATTTTCTAATATATTAGTAACTTATTAGACTAATAAGTAACCACTATATAAACTATGTAGTCATTCAAATAGTCCATAAAAGTAGACTTTGAGCGCTCATGTAAGAAAAATTTGATCCAATTTATCATAGAATTATTGCATCAAATTATGTATACACTTCTCCGTGTGGTGACGGAGTAAGAATACAATATGTGACCACCCCATCTCATCCCATGGGTGTCGTAAAAATCGACTAAGGGACTAACCGTGAATAATATCTTTACGAAATTAAAAGAAGGAAAACTTGAAATTAAACCCTATCCATCCAGCCAGCGTGGTATTAGTAGGCCAAGTATCCCTCCGTCACAGGAGGAGGCCCATCCCTGCAGTGGGACATTAATGTGCTGTTATGATGATGCATACACTAATTTTTAATACACTGGCCTAGGCTAGTGTGGTATTAATAGGGCAAGGCTCTTGTAGTGTGAAATTTAAACATACACAGGAAGAATATAGAGTGCAGAGTTAGTTCATAGGTAATTTAGTATCCTTATCTGAATTGAATAATAATTTTTAGCATGTGTAATTATTAAGGAAGGAAATACATATAAACTAAAAAAAAATTTGGTCTGAAATTAGTAGCATCCAAAATGTGAGCTGTAAATAAGAGAAATTATATTATTATTGTCTCAGGGTGACATATGAACTACGAACCTACTTAAAAGATTATACTTTGTAAGAATATAGTTGTTGTGTGTTGTAAAAAAGCCTTACCAACAGATAAAATAAATAAATAAATATTCCTCACACATTTACACAATGCCCTCTAGTCCCAAACTAAGCAAAGCTTGTACTATAGGCACTAGACAACGGATAAACATACTTTAATATCTTTTTTTTTGTAAATACATACATCTTATGCATAGAAAACACTCAGACCAATGCAAAAAATCTTGTTCATGGACACAAAGATTTGCATTGAGCGGGAATCTAACCCGAGACCTCTGCATAGCAGCCATGTAATATACCGACTGCGCCACAGAGGTTGTCAAAAGATAAGTGGATAACTTGTATCCCTCAACACTATTTTGTATAATTGACAAACTATTTATCATTTATTCACACAAAGCCATTTAGATTCAAACTTAATAGGGCTTGTGTTATGCGTACCATAGACTAATAACAATAGGTACTTAATTATATTTTTTGGGACCCTACCTTACTAAGCAGAGCTTGTACTATGGTTACTAGACAACTATTAAACATATTTGAATAATATTTTATAGATAATAAATAAATATTCCTTATACATTCACACAACGCCATCTACTCCCTAACTAAGCAAAGCTTTGTACTATGGGACCACGGATAAACATACTTAAATATGTTGTTATGTGTTTGTTGTAAATACATATATATTATATATATTATACATAGAAAACACCCAGACCAATGCAAACAATCATGTTCATGCACAAAAAGATTTGCATTGAGCAGGAATCGAACCCGAGACCTTTGCATAGCAGTCATGTTATATAACCACTATGCCACAGAGGTCGTAAATGTGTTTTGAAATCCCATATTGTTGGAGCTCAGCTGTCTCCACTACATTTATATAATTATCTCATTAGACACTTTAAGTAGGTGTTTATCATCATCATCATATCAGCCAATTGATGTCCACTGGTGGACATAGGCCTCCTCCAAACATTGCCACCTCGTGCTGTCCTGTGCCTCCCTCATCCATCAGTTTCCCACCGTCCTAAGTAGGTCGTTGGTCAGGTTTTTATTATAATTAACAATGGTCATTAACATACTTTGTTTAAATAAATAATCCTCACACATTCACACATCGCCACCTAGTCCAATACTAAGCAAAGCTTGTACTATGGGTACTAGACAACAGATAAACATACATACTAAAATACTTTTTTTTTTGTAAATACATATTATAGATTGAAAACACTCAGACCAATGCAAAAAATCATGTCCATGCACACAAATGCATTGAGCGGAAATCGAACCCGAGACCTCTGCGTAGCAGCCATGTAATATACCGACTGCGCCACAGAGGTCGTCAAATACAAGCTATCTAGTGTTTAAAAAGAAATTGTATCATAGTTACTTAAAGGGAAGGTTACAAAAACATGGAAATGTACTTGCAAGGCCACTTCTAAGGCCATATGAAAGAGGATACATAAATTGCTTGAAATGATGGCTTATTATGCTTTTGTAACTACAGAAATTAAAATATAGAATAAAAGTAATTTGACAGACTTGGAAACCAATCTGATTATTGCTTAAAGCATAATCATCATAACAGTCCTGCCTGCAGGGACGGGCCTCCTCCCGTGACAGAGGGATACTTGGGCTACTAATACCGCGCTGGCCATAGAGATAGGTATAGGGATTAATTTCAAGTTTTCCTTCTTTTTATTTCGTAAAGATAATTTTCACGGACAGTCCCTTAGTCGGTTTTTACGACACCCGTGGGATGAGATGGGGTGGTGAGATATTGTATTCTTACACCGTCACCACACGGAGGGCATAAGGCATAATGGCTCCATAGAAAGCAATGGTCTTATTTGGTTAACGACTCGGGTCGACAGTGACTCGGGTGGCCTAGCGGTTAAAAGTCGGACGCGTATAGTCCGAAGACGCTGCCTGGTTCGAATTCTGCCTCGAGTACCAAGAATGTTTTCTATTGTCTTTCATCTTTTCGAAATTTTCTAGTCATACCTAAGATACCTAAGCTATATCCATATTAATATGTACTATAAATGGGCCAGTGTGTCTATTTGTCTTTCTTTCACGGCAAAACGGAGCGACGAATTGACATGAATTTTTAAGTGGAGATAGTTGAAGGAATGGAGAGTAACATTTAGGCAAATTTCTTGCGTGAATGTTAAAATGTTTAATTGCGTGTCGAGGAGTGCTACCCCGAATTTAACCCAAGCGAAGCCGCGGGCAAAAGCTAGTATGTAAATTATGACATATTTAAAAAATAACTATTTTTGTAAAAGACAATTAGAATGCATCGAGTCTGATCGTAATCCTACTAATTCCTACATTATAAATGCGAAAGTTTGTGAGGATGTATGGATGTTTGTTACTCTTTCACGCAAAAACTACTGTACGGATTTTGATTTAGGCTACCTATACCACACGGGTGAAGCCGGGGGCATCAGCTAGTCGCAAATATAGCTAAAAAATTAAGGTATAAATTTCAGCCTTTGTGTTTTACATAAATACCTGTTTTGCATGGCATTCGAACTTACGACCTCGTGCAGGGAAGCCACACGCGAGTCCGTTGCGCCACCGAAGCAGTCACGTTTTTCATCTTTTTACAATAAGAAAATTTATTTTTACCTTATTCGCATTTTATCTACGAGATTTCGTTTTTTTTTATATCATGGGAGGCAAACTAGCCAGCAGGTCACTTGATGGTAAGTGATCACCGCCGCCCATGGACACTCGCAACACCAGAGGAATCACAGATGCGTTGCCGAACTTTAAGAAGGGAGATATGTATTTTCGTCTATGTATTTTAGTGGATGAGGGAGGCACAGGACTGCGCAAGGTGGGCAATATTTACAGGAGGCCTATGTTCAGCAGTGGACGTCAATTGACTGATGATTTTTAGTCAGTCACCACTGGGATAATCTTGCCTGTATGTATTTAGTAAAAAAATCACCATAACAGCCCATTAATGTCCCACTGCAGGTACGGGCCTCCTTCCGTAACGGAGGAAAACTTAGCCTACTAATACCACGCTGGCCATACGGATTGGTCTAAGGTTTAATTTCAAGTTTTCTTTCTTTTTATTTTGTATAGTTATTCTTCTTGACCTCTGTGGCGCAGTCGGTATATAACATGGCTGCTACGCAGAAGTTTCGGGTTCGATTCCCGCTCAATGCAAATCTTTGTGTGCATGACCATGATTGTTTGCATTGGTCTGAGTGTTTCTATGTATAATATGTATGTATTTACAAAAAAAAGTATTTAAGTATGTTTATCCGTTGTCTAGTATCCATAGTACAAGCTTTGCTTAGTTTGGGACTAGATGGCGATGTGTGAGGATTATTTATATTTATTTTTTATTCACGGATAGTCCCTTAGTCGGTTTTTACGACACCCATGGGATGAGATGGGGTGGTGTCATATTGTATTCTTACTCATTCACCACACGGATGATGTATTTAACTTATATTATATACTTAATTACTTACTGTGGTATTTATCTAACCAGGAAATATAAAGGAAATTCCTATTGATTAGCACTACAAAATCCGAATTAATTACGCTTAAATATTAATTATTATCTGATGCCCGCGAATTCCTCTGCGTATATTGGATATATCACAAAATATAATTATAAATTGTAGCCTATGTATGATTCTGATCATCATCATCATCATCATCATCTCAGCCAATTGACGTCCGCTGCTGGACATTGGTCTGCTCCAAGTATTTCCACCTTGTGCGTTCCTACGCCTCCCTCATGCATCGGCTTCCCGCCGTCCTTACGAGGTCGTCGGTCCACCGGGTGAGGGGTCTCCCCACCCTGCGTTTTCCGCGTACCTGTGGGTAGACAGTGTGATTCTGATGAAGTTATATGTATAATTGTTAAGTTTCATTAAAATCCATTCAGTAGTACTCGTATTACGTGAACGTGTAATAAACATCCATAGTACTTAGTCTAAGATTACATATTAAAAGTTTTCCAAACTTTACCACCGCTTCCAAGGCGCTAGTAATTTTCTGGCACCTATGTTTCTTCCATTTTATAATATTAGACCGGCAATGTAATGATAGCCATGTATTAAAGTCAGTTCATGATCACCATCCCTTGACTTCTTCCTGAATCCTAATCGTACTTTCGATGTGTTCCTACTTGTTTAACTAAAGAAACGAGCATTAATGAAATTAAAAAACCTATTTTAGATAAGTAATCAATTTTGATGAAAATTCTATGGGATCAACTGAAAATTATATATCAAACAAAAAATTTCAAACCAAGTTCTGAAGTAACAAATATAAATAAAATGCAACGAAATCTATACTAATATTATAAACAGGTAAAGTTTGTGTGTTTGTGACGTTGTAGGGGGTAATCTCTGCATCTAATGAACCGATTTTAAAAACTCTTTCTGTGTTAAATAGTCCATTTATCAGGGAGTGTCATAGGCTATATAGTATCATGCTATGACTTATAGGAGTGGAGCAGTAATGAAACATGTTTAAAAAACAAACGCGTTTTTTTCGCCGCCTAACGAAGTGGGCACGGGTCAGCTAGTTAAATATCTGTGGCATTTGGTATACATATGATAACTCCAAAATCAGCTGTTTTTAGTTAAGTATACAAGTGGACTTTATTTTTTCTATATTTTCGTTTGATCCAATCGAAATAAGTCCACTACTCTAAGAAGTCCATATTATTTTGATCAAATAATGATAACTTAAAAAAAAAAAATATATTTGATAATTTTCTGTTATTTCAACATTATCATCTTTTTGTTAGAGCAAATAGTTAATGTTTCACGATCCATTTCAGATAAGTGTATTATCATTTTTAGATCAAACATTTTATATTAAACACCTTGACAAAAATTGATAAGTCCCGTTTATATAATGAGTGATAGTGAGGAGAATTATGATGAATAATATTTGTCTCTTTAAAAACTAATTACAGTGTAAGATTAATTGCCAAAAACATGATCTCAACTTATAATATCTATGGATAAACATGATAAGTTTAATTATTATTTTTTAACTTTTTTTTTTCATTTGGTACAAAGTTGTTAAGTGCCACTAATTAACAAATAAAAAAACTTATTGATTTGATTTTTATGTTAGTGAAAATCTGATTCTAATAAAAACAATAATTTCATTGATTTGTTTTATTATTTTATTATTCCGATTTAAGAAAATAACTTAATGCTTAAAATGCTTGTACTGTAAACTCTAAGTTCAAGAGTTATCATATATATACCAAATGCCACAGATATATTCTCCACTCTATAGAGTTGGTTAATAAAATTTGTATTTATTTATTTTAATAATTTTGCGATCTTTAGCCACACGTGCGATAATATTAAAATTATTTCCATCGAACAACAAACATCACCTTAAGAAGTATTGCCAATATAAATATATTAAAATATTATTACTAACTTAAAGCAATATTATTATTGTCCTTTGAAAATTTATTACTGGATAAATAGTAAGCGGATATTGCGTATAGGATTGCCTGTCATCGACTATTTGGATACGAAAGGTGCCTTTCATTCATAATCATCATAACAGCCCATTAACGTCCCACTGCAGGGACGGGCCTCCTCCCGTGAAGGAGGGATACTTGGCCTACTAATGCATTTCATTGGTTATTGGTAATGGCGACAGCGCACCGGAAAAGCGTAGGGTAGGCAGACCACTTACTAGATGAACCAGAGATCTTTAGAACGTAGTTCTTTTACAAGATCTTACAGAATAAAGAAAACTGTAAACATAAACATTTGAAGGAGCCCTATATCAATCTTCAGAATCGATTAAAGGACTAACCACACACCTTAGGGCCGGGGCCGGTGCTTAAGCTCCGTAGTCGGTACGGACATGTGTGATCAAAGTCGACGGAACACGGCCCCGGCCCTGACGTGTGTGCTTAGTCCTTAAAGCTGTAACTCCCTAGCGTGTTGCCTCTTCCAATCCTGGGTCTCACACAATGACTGCAAAAAGCGTCTGCTAAGGCCCCAGAAGCATCATAATTATTGTTTGCATATTTATTGCAACTGGCATGGCGATCTCTAACACGCCAGAATAATACGCCATCTTGATGGTCCATACATAATATTATACCAGACCATTGCCAACATTTATTTTCATGACACAAAGATACCTTTACATTGAGCGGGTATCGAACTCAAAACCTGAGGTGTTCAGAGTTCGATATCAGGCTCAGAATGGCGCTTTCCCAAAATATCCCTAGGTTTCAAATAGTCCCTTCCCCGAAATGTCCCTTTACCATAAAGTCCATTTCCCAGAACGTATCTTTCCCGAAATGTCCCATGGTGCGTCTATAGGCTACGGTAACCACTTACCTACCCTCAGATAATGGTAATTAAAAAATGAATAAACTAAGCAAAGCTTGTATTATGGGTACTAGACAATGGATAAACATACTTAAATATATTTTTTTTGTAAATACATACATACCTACATATTAGAAAACACTCAGACAAATGCAAACAATCATGTTCATGCACACAAAGATTTGGCTTGAGCGGGAATCGAACCCGAGACCTCTGCGTAGCAGCCATGTAATATACCGACTGCGCTACAGAGGTCGTCATATAAAGAAAAAATTTGGTGTATTGGCTACGTAAGATAACTTTTACTTTTAAACAGTAAGCATCATAATAAATTAGTTGTACAGTCACGAGCAATAATATGTACACATTTTCACATTTTGTAAAACATTTATCTAAAGTTCTGCTAATCCAAAATTGAATATTCGAAGATTAGTTCAAAACTGTACGAAACCTCTTCGAAATTATGAAATAATTTTATTATTCTAATGTCTAGATAAACGTGCAGATGGTTTAGAAAATTTGACAATGTGTACATATTATTGCTCGTGACTGTACCTAGGTACTAAAAAAGTAAATAAAAAATGGCCGCCTAAAGCCTTTTTTTGTGCGTCCGAGGTCAGTTGCAAGGAAAGTCAATGACTTTAAGTTTGCTCCGATATGTTTTTGTGAGTCGAAGTATAATATTTCACATTATTTGACGCTTGTGAAGCCCTTTTTATGTCCCACTGCTGGGACTGGTCTCATCCTGTGATAGAAAATTCATCATCATCATAAGAGCTTATTAATGTCCCACTGCAGGGACGGGCCTCCTCCCGTGACGGAGGGATACTTGGCCTACTAATACCACGCTGGCCAGACGGATTGGTATAGGGTTTAATTTCAAGTTTTCCTTCTTTTTATTTCGTAATATTAACAAATAGTCCCTTAGTCGGTTTTTACGACACCCATGGTATGAGATGGGGTGGTGACATATTGTATTCTTACTCCGTCACCACACGGAGATATGGTCATATGAGAATATGTGAAGAATATTATTTTTATAATTCAAGGTCTCTATAATTCGCTTCTCCAGAATAAGGTATCAGTTTCATAGAGCCCTGTGTTGTGATGACGTTTATAATTTCATATAAAACTAGCTGACCCGTGCCCACTTCATTAGGCCGCAAAAAAAACGCGTCCCTTTTTTGAAAATATTTCATTACTGCTCCCACTCCTATTAGTCATAGCGTGATACTAAGCCTATGACACTCCCCGATAAATGGACTATTCAAGACAGAAAGAATTTTAAAATCGGTTTAGTAGATCCAGAGATTACCCTCTACAACGTCACAAACACACAAACTTTACCTCTTTATAATATTAGTATAGATTAACCGACACAAAGAACATACAGACTCAAGACAATAATTTTTGCTCTCACAATAATTGTCTTGCGTGGGAATCGAGGTCGAGACCTTGTGTATGGTAGCCGCATATGCGACTTTTGTTCCTCTGGGTAGCCGATGTCAGCCAGTACCATGGACTAAATGGCGTTGTGTGAATGTGTGAAGATTATTATTTATTTATTTATTATAACTAAATAATATCGTACACAATGATCATAAAATAATCGGGGTCGGGCTCGTGGTTACCCCGTTTTGCCACCCCAGGGTGACCACGAGGAATTTCAATACAACCATAGGACTCGTGGTCACCCTGTAGTGAAGGGAATAATGATTAGTTGTGAAGAATAAAAATATTACCTTGGGGTGAAAGTTTTTCGCATTTTTGTATGAAAAGTCAAGACGTCCTTTTAGTTTATTTACAATTGTGCCGTATTGTTCAATATCTATATGCCATTTTGTGGGCAGGTGCATAATCTTGTTACTGTAATAAATCTAGTCTCAGGATAATCGTATGTAAATAACACAAACGATTATTGTCTTGTTTTGTATTCGAACCTCAGACTTTTTGGTCAGCAGCCTCATACTAACGCGATTTTTTGAGTAACTCCTAAGCATAATGATACTGTATTTTCCGTTTAAACTGAAAAAAAAAACTTTTTTTTGGAAATGTTTTCAAAAATAATTATGGTCGAGCCAAAATCAAGCTATCGCGTTTTTGTAATTACAAAAACCTAGTTAAAGGTATTAATTTACCTATATTAAAATTTTAGATTAATAGGTCTTTTCATATTTTTGTAGTAGTTGATGAAAGATAGTGCATTTTATCAATGTATCCTCTTAATTTTTGCGTGACTGTACACCTGCGCGAAGCAACTTTAGAACGGACTAGATGTTTAGCGCCGATTACACTACCCTACTAGTGTAATCACATGTAGGCTGTTAGGACACTACATATTGGAGATTGGCGAGTCCCGACCGCCCTACATCATGTAGTCTCCTACATGATGTAGTGCACTACATGTAGGGTTGTGTATTCGGCGCTTTTGGCGCGATCTGTAACTGCGAATGTTATAAACATTCAATCAAAGTGACGTAGTTATATTGTGAATAACAGGAGAAATAACAGTTGAATACAGGCTAGAAAAGTTACGTTAATTAATTACACGTACAGTATTTATCTTCCTTTAATAATAATTAAGTTTAATAGATAAATTAATAATAACTTATTATGTTTAATGCACTATATTTTATTTTTGTTTCTAGAGTAGAACTACAGTAAAAAAATATTTGCCCGTGGTTTACCGGCTGACGTAGTAGTAAGTAGTGTTGTAAAAAAGCTTGAGTCAGCTCTTAAACGCTTGAGTCGACGCTCGAGCACTTCCTGAACGCTCAAGCAGGGCCTCGACTAGGACGCTTAACGCTCGAGCAGGGGCTCAAGCGTTTTAGTGAAAAAGTCTGTTCCGAGCGCCGAACTCAGCGCTCGGCTTGAGCTTGAGCGTGAGCGTCTAGATTACAATCTATCTATGCATTGCTACCGAGAGTATTATAAGGAAAATAAAATGGTTTTAGTTTAAGTTATTTTTAATAAAAATACAAAAATGAGTCCCTAAACTAAATTGTCGATATATTAATAGAAAGATACTTATTATTTTCATAAATTCAGTATATTTTTTTTAACCATGAAGAAAGACACATACTGACCTGTATGTTTTTGTTGCTAAGTCTGTTTCTTTTTTTAGTTATGACGAGGCCAGCTTTTGAAAATGCCACTTCGCTTGACACACTCTTACTCGGAACAGATAAAATTTCGAATGCCATTTTAGTTAAGTTAGGCAATGTAGATTGTTTATTTTTCTACCATAACATCACATCTGTGTTCTGTACTTCCGATTTTTAGCACGCTTAGTTAAATTCATTAACTCCCGTACTTAATTCCATCATATCCTTCTCACCACTAATGACGTTTTCCATGTTATATAAATGTAAAACAACAAGGAAAATAATAGAAAATGGGCAATATAATCACTGTTTCTGCTCGTTCACTTACAGGACTTTCTTATACGACCAAAGTCAACAAATAAATAATACTTACTGCACCGCCACAACGTCTAAAATTTTATTTACCGTAATTTCTACTATTAGAACATTAAACGCTTAAGCGTTTAACGCTCGAGTCTAAAATGCTCCAAAGCGTCGACTCAGCGCTCAACGCTCCACGCTCAGCGCTCATTTTGACAACACTAGTAGTAAGACGGGTAAATAAATTTCCCGCCGTACTACCAGTAGTACGATTGGTAGTAACACGGGAAATAAAGGGAAATTTTAATAACAAAACTAACTAAGAAAAAGCAAAATACAATGAAAATATAAAAAAAAAAATAAGACTTCTTCAAAAAGATTTAATTTATTCCTTTTTTGTCTTTTTAAGAGATTTTTAATTAATCTTGAAGTCGGACATCATCAATTGGAAATAAGGTTTCCAATGATCTCCTATTTAATACAAAATGTTCATTAGTAAGTAGTATAGTGTGACCTCTAAGCGAAGGTTCTACAACTTCATCAGGTCAAGGATAACATAATATACACCTGACATGAAAACTTTCAGCTCTCGAGGACGTTTTATATTATCTGTAGTTGTAGTTAGTTAGAACACATTAATGTCCCACTGCAGGGACGGGCCTCCTCCCGTGACGGAGTAGACGGAAAAAAAGAGAGTTATAGTTATCTATACTAATATTATAAAGAGGTAAAGCTTGTGTGTTTGTGAAGTTCTAGGTTCATCATTCAAGAATCCTACTAATATTATAAATGCGAAAGTTTGTTTATTTGGATGTATATTTGTTACTCTTTCACGCAAAAACTACTAAATGGATTTTGATTAAATCTATACTAATATTATACAGAAGTAAAGTTTGTGTGTTTGTGACGTTGTAGGGGGTAATCTCTGGATCTAATGAGCCGATTTAAAAAATTATTTCTGTGTTAAATAGTCCATTTATCGGGGAGTGGCTATATTATAGTATCACGCAATAACTAATGGGAGTGGAGCAGTAATGAAATATGTTAAAAAAAGGACGCATTTTTTTCAACGCCCTACGAAGTGGGCACGGGTCAGCTAGTAGTTGAATAAAATTGGCGTCGTGCAAATATCAATAAATATTCCTCACACATTCACACAACGCCATCTAGTCCCAAACTAAGCAAAGCTTGTGCTATGGGTACTAGACAACGGATAAACATACTTAAATACTTTTTATTTTTTTTATTAAATAAGAAAACACTCATACCAATGCAAACAATCATGTTTATGCACACAAAGATTTGCATTGAGCGGGAATCGAACCCGAGACCTCTGCATAGCAGTCATGTTATATAACCACTACGCCACAGAGGATTCCCACGCAGGACAAAGCCATGTGCGATCCACAAGTTACCGTACCGAGTCTAGATGTTCTTTGTGTCCGTTAAATTGATGTTTGTAAAAGTTGCAAAGCAAAGAATCCGATCCAAAAAGCTTGATAATAACACATTATAATCGTATGCATGAACCCTATGTTAAGTAACATCATAGGCATAGTACAAAATATATACAGTATTTCGACTTCATAGAAAAGAACGAAACGCGAATTATACCTATACGCTCAAGATAGAGGTGGCTTTGCGGAGTGAACAGTCGCGACTGTGCCGCAGTAACGAGCGGGAAAGTAGGTAAATGTAATTAAAAAGCTGGAGGTGGGCAGCCCTATCGCATGTTTAGCCATTTATAATAAATATTCGGCCGAGATAGACTACTGGCTGTACTGTGCCATAGGTCTTTCAGTGTACTTACCCTTGACATGTAAGGTCACTGTCTGACCCCCTCACGTCATGAATATATTAATTTTGTTAGCATTTCTTATATTTACATATTTTTTTGGTTCTAAGGGCATTTTTTTTAAATTTTTGATGCTTTTAATACAAATTTTAAGATATTATGCCCTTTTTTGAGGGAAATACTTTTTTATCTTCATTATTTCGTTATCACATATCAGCTGATTGACGTTGCCGGTTACGCTTCGTCCAAATATTTCGACTTTGCACGGCCCTGTCCCTTCCTAAACCATAGGTTTCCCGCCCTCCATAATTACATAATATTACGCGTAAATACATGTTTATAAATAAGGATTTAAATGCATATTACATTTTTGACAAAAGATAAACCCGCCGCACTAGGGAACAAGCCCTTTGTCGCGGGGACTTTAACAGAGATATATAATTAATTGCCACAAAGAACGTCCAGGCTCTAGATTAGATCATACTAGCTGATGCCCGAGACTTCGCCCGCGTTGTATAAGTAGCTTAAATGTTATTCTACACCCTAAACTACCTATATTCCAAATTTCATCAAAATCCATACAGTAGTTTTTGCGTGAAAGAGTAACATATATACATCCAAACAAACTAACTTTCGCATTTATAATATTAATAGGATTCTTGAATTATGCAAATAACTATCTTGCGCGGGAATCGAAGCATGACACGCCAACCGCTAATACGACTGCTGCGCCTCCGAGGCACCTAAAGTTAATATTCACCTGTCGTCTGTTACTGCTAGTAAAAGCTCTGATTACTTTGGACAGAATGGCGTTGTATGTTTTCTCAGAGTATGAAAGTCCCCTTACTATCTTGGGTCTCATTTTTTTATGTTTCTTACGATATTTTTCAGTAAACCTAAGCTTTATAGTTTATAATATACTTAGTTATTTACACCCACACACAATACCATAAAAATAGTAGCGATATTGGTGACCTTTGATACTTGTTGTAGAAGGCTAGCTAAACTAAATACCATCACTGAAAGGTTTGTTCCAGAAAATACATCCATTGCACTTAAAAACGGTATTTGTTCCAGTAGCACAGTAGCAAATTTAAAAGTTTGGGATGCCTTCCTATTCCAGACAATAACATTTGATCGGCGCTGGGATTCTCGTCATGAGCTGTTGTGTTACTGATATCTCCGTAATACTCGTATATATTTTTGTTAAACTTTGTAAAATTTTCGCTCAAAAAACATAAATCAGTAAATAGACAATTAAAAGCTAGGAAGCTAAAGCTAAGGCTAACACATAGACTTTTATGATTATTTCCATTCTTTGTATTATTTTTATGATAAACTAGCGGCCCACCCCGGCTTCGCACGGGCATTATTTTTCTGTTGAAATTTTTCCTGCATTTTCTTTGCTATAAACCTCACGGAGCCCGAGACCTTTCCAACGAATGTAAAATCGTGGAAATCGATTAGTGCGTTCTGGAGTTATTAGCGTCAGGAAGGAAAACCCGACCTATTTTTATATAGTAGATATAAATAAACTTATTCCAGGAATAATAATAATGAAATATTTATAACATTATGAATTATTTAGTATAAAAAACTAAAAGGTCCTAAGTGTCTTTGTCTGTATGTGTCCGTATTAGTCCTGAAGACCTAGTTAAGGGTCTTTACGTAGCTCACTAGCGCCGCCAATAGAAAAAAAAACATAATTCGTAAATAGGATCAATAATGCAATATTGTATTATTGCATTATAAACAAAAATGGCCCTTTTTTTTCGAATGCGAAATTTAACTAATTGAAAAAAGTGTTGAGAGTGTGTTATACAAATTATACTACACTAGCGGTCTGTCCCGGCTTCTGACGGGCATTATTTTCCCGCTTTTTTGTTAAATTTTTTCCTGAATTTTCTTAGCTATAAACCTCACGATGCCCGAGATCTTTCCAACGAATGCAAAACCGTGGAAATCGGTTCGTGCGTTCTGGAGTTATAGCGTCAGGAAGGAAAACCCGACTTATTTTTATTATATGTACCTACTACATATTGCCTTTTCTCAAGACTTCGTTACCAACATTTTGCATTATTGATTCTATTTGCTAATTATTATTTTTAATCTATTGGCGGCGCTAGTGAGCTCTAGAAACGCTCATAAGGCGACGGGAAACCAATGGATAAAGGGAGGCACACGACCGCGTAAAATGAGAGTGTTTCAGGGAGACCTAAGACCAGCTGTGGACGTTAAATTTCTGATCTGATAAAAAGTTCTCATGACACAAAATACGATCATCATCATAACAGCCCATTAATGTCCCACTGCAGGGACGGACCTCCTCCCGTGACGGAGGGATACTTGACCTACTAATACAACGCTGGCCAGACGGATTGGTATAGGGTTTAATTTCAAGTTTTCCTTCTTTTTAATTCGGAAAGATAATATTGGCGGATAGTCCTTTAGTCGGTTTTTACGACACCCATGGCATGAGATGGGGTGGTGACATGTTGTATTCTTACTCCGTCACCTCACGGAGAAAAAATCTAATATTTTTGTATTAATACTTTCAGGTAGCGATAAAAATAATAGATAAATCACGTTTAGACGAAGATAACTTGAAGAAGACGTTTAGAGAAATAGCAATTATGAAGAAACTTCACCACCCACACATAGTTAGATTATATCAAGTAAGTATATACATACTTATTTATATTACATCATACATACCTACATGTCGCAGGGAAATGAGGAAACCAGGGATATCACAAAATCCCGGTAAATGTCCAAACGCCTTGCACTTCGGCGGCCTCTGCCGCGACAAGCTCGCTTCGCTCGCTCGCCTCGTGCATTGTGGTCACTGTTCTAACATAACCTAACCTACAGAAGTGGAATCCTTGTGTTTTTAACCTACAAACAAAAATATGAGCATTTATTTTCTGGTAGAAACAGCAGTTTCGACATTTACCGGGATTTCGTGAAATCCCTGGTTTCCTCATTTCCCTGCGACATAAGCTTCCGCCTTATTACCACGGGGTAGGATAACGCTGTATCAGATTCGCAGATGGGGTTAAGCCATAAAGGTACGTCCTCAGTCAGAGCATTTAAACCGAAGCATTTGTAAACGAGCAATTCTTCTTCTTCTTTCGAGTATACGTAGATATACAAATACAATTTTTTTTTCTTTAAACAACCAGCCCAGAATTTAGCCACAGTGACTGCCTTGTCAGTAGCTTTAATAAGGTCTTTCTCTGTGCAGCTCTGTGGGCAGTCAATTAATCAATTTGTAAGCTATATAACGCTCGGTTCAACGTCCACACTACTCGAATTTTAGATGTCAAATGCTCATTACACGCGAATGCTCTCATTGAGGACGCTCCTCCAGAAATATTCTGGAAAAAGCTTACATATTTTCTCTCTTTTTAATAAAAAGTCCATAATTTGATGATATAATAATATAGTGAATGGAATAAGGTGCTGCAACCAAAGATTATATGTACTTAATACACAAATAAATATATAGACATACTTAAACCCACGACTTATTCGGATGAAGGTAGGCAGAGAAGTAAGGTCCATCCTCACCAAACGGCCCGCATCGGCCAGTATCTAGTATATAATCTTTAAACACTGTATACAAGATTTCATTTCGTTTAAAGATTGTAAAATTCGTTTCGATGCTGGCTGGTTGGTGAGGATGGACCTTTACTGAGCGCCATGTACTGCGGTCCTCACAAACTTACTTCGCTTCATCTACATACATTACACGTCAACGAGTTGACCGACGACCTGCTAAAGGTCGCAAGCTGATGCCGAGGCAGGTCCGATGGATGAGGTGGAGACCTTAGAAGGACTAAATCATTATTTTATATGAAAATAATAATGTTTTATAATATTTCCAGGTAATGGAGAGTACACACACAATATATTTAGTAACAGAGTATGCGCCGAATGGTGAAATATTTGGTAAGATTTTACTAAACTTATACTAACACCTTAAACTTGTCCACTGTTGGGATACAGCGAAATTAAAGACTGCTATAGAACTGCTTCTGTAGCAGCTGTGCACGTCAGCGGAGACGTCGCGGGTTCGAATCCCACGCAAGACGATCCACAAATTATTGTTCTGTCTTACACACATTACACTACGCGGCACTTAGTACACCAGAGCCTCTCCGCGTGGCAACAGAGTAAGAATACAATATGTCACCACCCCATCTCATCCCATGGGTGTCGTAAAAACCGACTAAGAGACTATCCGTCAATATTATCTATACGAAATAAGAAGAAGGAAAACTTGAAATTAAACCTTAAACCAATCCGTCTGGCCAGCGTGGTATTAGTAGGCCACGTATCCCTCCGTCACGGGAGGAGGCCTGTCCCTGCAGTGGGACATAAATGGGCTGTTATGATGAATACCTCTGAGAAAGAAGTAAATCCTGATAAAGAAACCTGTGTCAATTCTTTTGGCAAGCCTAGCATGTGTAAGTTTCCCTTCTTTATGCAGTGGGGCTTTGGGATCACGGATTTATATAATGTATACTGTGTTAGTGACAGTAGAATTGAGAAGCTTAAAAAGGTATGCATGGCTTTTTAAAAGAAACTATTCTGAGTAATATAACCTGCGTCTTCGTAGTTGAATACTTAGAAGATGCAGCTTCAAATACAATATAATTTGTGGATCACGCTGTGAAGGTCGCGGTGACGTAACAGCACCACTCCTCCAACGAAAAAGGGAGGATCCTCCGACCAGGCGAGGGTGATCGTGCCTGGCGGGCCAACTGCCCAACGGTTGTTCGTTGTATATATGTGTAATCGAAGTGCGAATCTTGATATCGCGATTCAGGAGGTAGTGGCGACATCTGTTGACTGAGATAGTGTAGGTGTTCGCTTGAGTAAGTCGCTGGATCATGCTATAACGCAAATAACTGTTCTGCATGAGAATCACCACCGCACCACCGAGGCATTTTGCCTTTAGCCACAATGTAATTTAATTATTTTGTTGTATGTTCCCCAGATCACCTAGTAACACGCGGACGCATGACGGAGGCGGAGGCGGCGCGGGCGTTCGCGCAGATGGTCGCCGCGGTCGGCTACTGTCACTCCACCGGCGTCGTGCACAGAGATCTCAAGGCTGAAAACTTGTTGCTCGATAAGAATATGAATATTAAGGTAATTATATATTTATTACGACAACCAACACCTGTACATAACATATACGTAAAGATGAAAGACAATGGAAAACAATGGTACTCGAGGCGGGACTCATACCCGCGTTCTGGACTATACGCGTCTAGCACCGTGACCGCTAGGTTCGAAACCAATGTGTTGGTATTGGTTCTGGTGTCATCATAACAGCCCATTAATTTCCCACTGCAGGGATGGGCCTCCTCCCGTGACGGAGGGTTACTTAGCCTACTAATACCACGCTGGCCAGACGGATTGGAATAGGGTTTAATTTTGTTGACGACCTCGGTGGCGCGCCGGTAAAGCCAGCGGCTGCCGCGCATGAGGTTGTGGGTTCGATCCCCACGCAGGACAATAATTTGTGAGATCCACAAATTATTGTCCTGAGTCTGGGTGTTGTTATATGTGTCCGTTAATTGATGTTTGTAAAAGTCCCCGCGACACAGGGCATGATCCCTAGTGCGGGAGTTGTCTATTTTTAAAAAAAAAAAAAAAAAAAAAAAAAAAAAAAAGAATTTCAAGTTTTCCACATAGTAAAGATGATATTCACGGATAGTCCCTTAGTCGGTGGTGACATATTGTATTCTTACTCCGTCACCACACGGAGAATTATTTATGTACTAAACACTAATTTCCCTGTTCTCCCAACTCCTCAGCTAGCAGACTTCGGCTTCAGCAACGAGTACACGGCCGGGTCTCCGCTGGCGACGTGGTGTGGTTCTCCTCCGTACGCCGCGCCTGAACTCTTCGAGGGTCGGCAGTATGACGGGCCCAAGGCTGATATATGGGTGAGGCAGAAATTTAGCTTGTTTAATTATGTCGCAAACTTTTTGCTGCGTAAAATTTGTGGCAAAAATTACGCTGCAAATTATTTGTGGCATATTTTACGTCGCGTAAAATTTGTGGCAGATTTTACGTTGTAAATTGTTTGTGCCAATTTTGGTAGAAATACTTTGCGGTTGATTTTTGTTGATTGAAATTGGTTTTTAAAATGAGAGGCTAGTAAGAACAGCAGTTGACTGCAATAGGCTAGTTGATTTTTTTTTGAGGACAAGTAGTTTGTCTCTGAAGACAGTTACTACTGTACGCGGGCTGTGGTGGGGCGGATGGCCCTCAACCAAAGACATTTAAGTGGCGTGCCTCAGGGGGACCCCCTGTGGGGTACGAACCTCGGCCTGGACCGTCACTGACTAAGGCTAGTTGATTGATTGATTGTGTATTTATTCCCCTGCAGTCGCTAGGCGTGGTACTATACGTGTTAGTATGCGGCGCGCTACCGTTCGACGGCGGAACTCTGCATGAACTAAGGAACGTTGTGCTCAGCGGGAAATTCAGAATACCTTATTTTATGTCGCAAGGTGAGTTAAATCTAATGGCCTTTTTATTGTAGTACTGTTGGGTCAGCTTCTTTGATCTAATACCACGCTAGATTAGATCTAGGGTTTTGTGTCAAGTTTTCTATATTTTATTTGACGCGCTCATAGTCAGTTGAAGTTACTGATTTATTAGCGATAAAGCTGGTTAAATAACCGGGGTGACCGCTCAGTGGTATTTTATCTGAGCGTCTCCGTAAATGGTTGTAGAAACAGTACACTATGGGACATAACAGCATTTCCCAGATCAGGCAGCGACTAAGCCATGAGCGTTGGTTACCAGTTACTATCAGGAATAATGTCTCCACCATCAGCGTTATATCAGCCAATGGACATCTACTGTCACTGTCCACCAGGTCTCCTACAAAATTTCCATCGGTGTCCCGTTCTAACTAAGTCGTCGGTCCACCGGGTCTCCAGAACTTTTTTGGCCCAACGGCTGTGGATTATCCTTGCCCTGCCCACCGGGACTTTAACCGGCCGTGTCGATCACTTTGGTTCTCCTGCAAATCTCGTCGTATTCTCCTCCCACCTTTATACAATATTAATTATAATTTAATATACTTAATTTTATATTTATATTACAGATTGCGAACACCTAATACGTCACATGCTAGTAGTAGAGCCAGAGAAGAGATTATCTTTACGTAGTGTCGCCAGACATCGCTGGTTAAACGCGCATCAGCCGGGACCTGGACCCGGACATTATGGTATGTGGCTTTTACTGATTTGAGCTTATGGTGACAAAATAATTTAGTGTATTTGTATAACGACGTGCAAGAAAGAATGAATTAGAAAACAAAAAAAAAATATACAAAATGAGGTAAAAAAGAAACATTTATTTATACGAAGAGTGGTGACGGAGTAAGAATACAATATGTCACCACCCCATCTCATCCCATGGGTGTCGTAAAAATCGACTAACGGACTATCCTTCAATACAATTTTTGCGAAATTAAAAGAAGGAAAACTTGTATTAAACCCTATACCAATCCGTTTGGCCAGCGTGGTATTATTAGGTCAAGTATCCCTCCGTCACGGGAGGAGGCCCGTCCCTGCAGTGGGACGTTAATAGGCCGTTATGATGATGAATAAGACACATGCTAGTAGTAGAGCCAGAGAAGAGATTGTCTTTACGTAGTGTCGCCAGACATCGCTGGTTAAACGCGCATCAGCCGGGACCTGGACCTGGACATTATGGTACACACAGCAACTAATCAAGCTAGACACTCATGTACCTTAATACCTTGAAATAAGACACAATTTCAAATGAAAATGTTTAACTTGATGTGTTGCTGTGTGTACGTGGCTTTTAGTGATTTGAGCTTATAGTGATTAATACTATATTTACGGGTCTTACTCGCGGTATATACTAATTAGTCTAGATACTAGTAATATAAATACCTAGGTTTTTCTCCGACGTTTCGGCCGACTTGCAAGGGCCTTGGTCGAGGAGGGACTGGTGTCAACGGAGCGATTAGTGATTGTAACGTTTTTGACGTTTGTACTTCATGAAAGAAAGAATGTATGAATGAATGAAATGAAATGGAAATCTGTTTATTGACAAAAATTTAGCTTAGAAAATTACAATATGGCATAAGGTGTGAAGAATAAAAGAAATACCTAATTTATAAACCGAGTATTAAAAAATATTATTTTTTATTTGATATTGTAGCGTCATCTAGCGGCTTACTCAAGCGAACACCTACACTATCTCAGTACGAGTACCCCCACCATCAACAGATGTCAGATACATCCTGAATCGCGATATCAACATTCGCACAGCGATTCCGCATATATACAACGTCCAACGAACAACCGTTGTGCAGTTGCCCCGCCAGGCACGATCACCCTCGCCTGGAGGATCCTACCTTTTCGTTGGAGGCGTGGTGCTGTTACGTCACCGCGACCTCCACACTACTCTCAGTAAAATACGCAGCAATTTTTTTGCCACATAAAGTACGCAGCAAATTTTTTGCCCCAAATAATTTGCTGTCTTTACTTTTTGCCAGTCTTTTTTACCCAATATTAATGTTAGTATTTTTACTTTCTAGCGGAACTATCGAGTGGGCTCTGCGCGTGTCACGGGCCCGAGGCCCACGCGGACCGGGAGTCCCGCGACACCGTCATAGCTCACATGTTGACTCTACCGGGACTCACGCATCAACATATCGAACAGGTATGCTATCATCATCATCATATCAGCCAATCGACGTCTACTCCTGGACATAGGCTTTCTCTAAGTATTGCCTCCTTGTGCGGAAAGAATTATCTTAAATGTGATTCGAACCCTAGCACCATATCAGCCTATGGACGTCCAGTGCTGGACATAGGCCTCCTCCAAAAGTTTCCACTACAAGTGTCGTAAAAGGCGATTAAGGAGCATTTGTCTTATTTTTTATATCTCTAACAATTTCTCATAGGAACATAATATATTATTATCACGTAATATTATATTGATAATAATGAAACGCGATAGTTTAAAAGTTACAATCAATATAACTGAAACAAATAACATTCAAACTCAGAAGAACAATTTTTAACATACAAATACAACAATTCCAACCCCAAGACCTCGTCCTAGTCAAAGCAGTATGTAAATAAGTTGTCTTTTTCTTCACTAGATGGCGTAGTATAACTAATACATGTATGTGTGTTTCAGGCAATAGAAGAAGATCGCTTCGACCACATATCAGCTATTTATCACCTACTCATGGACAAACTGCAACAGCGGTCTAGCGCTAGAAACAGTTTGCAACATAGAGGTAAATATTATATAGTATGGAGGTTTGACAGACCCCATTACAAGGTGGACCGATGATCTGGTATAGGTATGGATGAGGGAGGCACAGGACAGAGGAAGATAGAGGATGGAGGCCTATGTTCAGCAAAAATCGGCGTAAAATAGCAGTGCTTGTCACTGCTGTGTTTCGTCCGGTGAGTGAGAGTCCGGTAGCCCATTCCCCCTCCCTTTACTTGCCTTTTAAAAGGTCGGCAACGCACCTGTGATTCCTCTGGTGTTGCGGGTGTTCATGGGCGGCGGTGATCACTTACCATCAGGTGACCTGCTGGCTCGTTTGCCTCCCATCATATAAAAAAAAAAGTTAACCTTTTTTGCCTGATATGATGACAGACTTAGCTTTAGTCTTCACTAGGGATCAAGAACTGTGTCGCGTGGACTTTTGTAGACAAGAAATTAACAGACACAAAGATAGTCCAGACTTAAGACAATGGGTTGTTGAGTACACAAATAATTACCTATATTGCTTGGGATATGAAACCACGACCTCTTGCAAGGCAGCCTCATACCGGTTTGCCACCGACGCAGTATAAAGTAAATATACAGGGTGTCCCATTAGTCGACATCAAGCCGAAACCGGGCGATAAGCAAGGTATATTTGTCAGAAAATTTATCAATTTATGAGATAAGGACATTGATTTACAAAAAACCAAAGATACACACTCCACTTCCCAAAACCGTCCGCAACAAATAGGCTCACAATTTCAAATTATGCACTTTTTCTAAATTAGTATCGCGTTGTTCTACCGGCAAACGTCAATCATTAAATTTTATTGCTTTATGTGCATTACTTTTTAAATACAACTTTATGTCATGCGTGTAAGATTGAATTTGAAAAAAATAAATGTTTACGATATTACTATACGTATTTATTGCGTATGTTTAATTTGGTGACACTTTTGGCTGTTAGTTTTGTTTGAAAATGTGCATCTTGGGTTTTTTGTAAATCAAGGGATAAGGATGACATATTTTTTTATTTAAGCTTAATATCATGCCAAAAAACAGCTGTTTTTATTTTACATGATTTTTCTCATACATATTCTAATATTTTTACTTAATATTTCGATTTTTACAGACTCATTGGACTCGACGACTGGACAACCACTAGATCTCACCAATTGTAAGGTAAAGCAACATTTTATTAATATTATTATCTACTATATAAAAATAAGTCGGGTTTTCCTTCCTGACGCTATAACTCCAGAACGCACGAACCGATTTCCACGGTTTTGCATTCATTGGAAAGGTCTGGGGCTCTCACGGAGCCCGGTTTATAGCAAAGAAAATTCAGAAAAAATTTCAACAGTTACGCAATATTTTTTCACATTACATAAAACGAAGCCACCTGGTGGCGAAACGGAGTTCGCCGGATTTGCTAGTCATCTATAAAAATACACTTTTTATTAATAATAACAGAGTCCTAAAAGAGGAGCTTTTCAATTTAGTTTAATATTCGCTCTCTCAGAACTCGGCAGCTAGCCAAATAAATACAAAATCAATATTCAAAATTTTTAGGCTGTCAAGATATCATTTCATTTATTTATTTATTTCAAAAACAATTACAAATTGTGTGCGAATGTTTGCTTATATCTAAATTACAACAAGTCTACATACTATAATTGACATAATATTATATAGATGGTTACAATATTAAATCCTTACAAATAAACCAACAATACTAATGCTATACAATAAATACAATAATTATTTAACATCAAAAAATCCCATAGACCCTACTGATAACAATATAAATTTAGATTACTTATGTCAAAACGAATGTCAAAATTACAAATAATAATCATAATATAATAATAAAAATTCAATTTAATTAATATTGAGGCTACCCAATATATAACCCCAATAATTTTTAATTTAATTCTTTCAAACTTTGGTTAACATACAAGTAAAATTTATGTTTCATACTTCTTAGATGTAAATTCCCCTACTGAATAAAAACAATTTTTCAGCAGAAAGGATCTTAGATCACTTTTAAAGTGTCTTTTATAAATAGCTATTTTTAATGTCCTTGGTAAACAGTTATAAAGTCTTATTGACTGGTACCTTAAGCCATGACGTACAACATTTAATTTTGGCTGAATATCACTCCTAAATGATAGTGTCCGTGTCCCTTCTCGGACCTTCCTTTCATCTGCACTTTCAAAACTGTTAATGTTCTTAGCCATGTTATCAAGGACAATTAAAATATATAAACTAGGAGCCGTCAATATTGACAGTTCCTTAAAAAATTCCCTACAGGACTGCCATTGTGGAATTCGTACGATCGTGCGTATGGCTCTCTTTTGTATTACAAAAGCTCTATTCATGTTGTATTGAAAGCTATTGCCCCACAGCTGAATGCTATATCTCAGTCTGGACTCAACTAAAGCGTAATATACAGCCTTTAATTGGTCTCTACTGACCTCATCGCTATCTCGCATCGCATATCTAAGAGAGCAGATTCGATTTCTATCTCGAGTCCTTAATGATGTCCATTTTTCTGGCAAAATTAAGCTTTATATCACTAAGACTCAGTAATACATTGGTCATATAAAGAAAATCTTTTACGTTAAAATCGTCTTACTAGTTAATCCCTTAGTAATCACAATGTCATGCTGGTTTAAAATATGTAGTATAACGCTTATATGATGACGGAGTCAAGTTGTTTTATGACTACCATTCGTTGTTTTCATTTCTGAACTGTACTCACTATTCACGCTTTCAATTAGGTTCGATAGAGTCTTAAATAAAAATTTATTTATTTTATAGGTCTCCAACAAAGGCAATACACATTAGAATTAATATAAAAAAACTACAGGAACATTGTGTAAAATAATGACAAACTCTAAATTAAAAACAGACATTAAAGATAATAATATAATATATTCTATTTATATTGTAGAACTTGGAAGACGACCACATGGACGCGGAAGAATCAACAGTACAGGATTGTTTAGTGACAGTACCTTGTGAGCCAGTGGACTATCTTACCGATCAACCTGACAATCTAGAGAAGGTAATCTATACTAATATTATAAAGAGGTAAAGTTTGTTCACGCGGAGCTTTGTTCAGTAGTGGAACATAATAAATATAAATAAAAGGCGACTCGCACAATAAAAATCTATATTGACGCTAGTTAAAATAAAGGGTACGACGGTAAGGGTTAGACGACCTTGGTGACGCGACGGTAGCGCAAGCGGCTGCCGTGCAAGAGGTTGTGGGTTCGATCCCCACGCAGGACAATAATTTGTGAGATCCACAAATTATTGTCCTGGTCTGGGTGTTCTTTGTGTCCGTTAATTGATGTTTGTAAAAGGTCCCCGCGACACAGGGCATGATCCCTAGTGCGGGAATTGTCTTTTTTAAAAGTAAGAAAAAGTAAGGTACAAGCTAGGTACCTAGCTAAGCTAGCGATTGTCTATCGGCGAGTGGTTTTGTCGATGCGGAGGACCATAAACCGAAGAACCGGTCAATAACCTCCCCGCACTCCTTGTAACCCCCTTGGTTACCCTCGGCAGTGTAATGGCGCCGACAGGGGGTAATCTCTGGATCTAATGAACCGATTTTAAAAATTCTTTCTGTGTACATTTATCGGGGAGTGTCATAGGCTATATAGTATCACGCTATCTATACTTATAATAAAACTGTAGAGAGATCAATTCTGTACATTGAATATATGTTAAAAATTAATATTGGAGGATGAATGGTGATCGATACTAATGCCAAAAATGCAATCAATAAATTTTTTGTCTGTCTGTCTGTCTGTCTGTCTGTCTGTCTGTCTGTCTGTATGTGCACGCATGGGTCAAAAACTACTGAAGGCATTTTAACCAAACTTGGTACGATTGTAGTCCATACTTCCGGGCAGGTTATAGGCTGTATAACATAACGCTAAGACACATAGGAGCTGAGCAGTGACGAAAATTTTGAAGCAAGTCGGTTGAAAAAACGCGCGTTCGAGCTCTTATCATCGCATACGTTGATCATACGCCAAAAATATGTATTACAAAAATAATAGTCTTCAAAAGATGTACAAAAAAGTCCTGAATAGTATATATCTATCTTTTATATATTAGCCATAATAACGTGTTTAATCGTTAGGGTTTTCTTCAAAGTATATTAAATACATAAATATATTGTAATTTGCATAGACATATCTTTTTCAAACTCCCATATTTCAAAAGTACACTTTAATATCTTATTCATACAAAAAAAAATTATAGAAATCGGTTTATAAACACACAAGATATAGATGAAAGAAAATTTCCAAATGTCGCCGCGCCAGTATGAGTACGGCTGTACGGTTGATTTTTGTTTATCGCCCGAAACGGCCAACCGGTGCATCTATAATTTCATTCACATTGACTCTTAATGCGAACGGACGTGGTTCTTATTGACTCTTCTCGGAATAAGCGCGCTTTAGATACTAAAATACATAGATACTACTTTTTCGGTATTAAGTTTAAAGTAGGTAATCTATCTATCTACCTATACTATAATAAAACTGTAGAGGTCGAAATGTCTGTTCTTTTCGAAAATTCAGATAAAAATTATCTATATTCTTTCTTTAATCTGTCTATCTCTGCATCACCCAAGGTTGACTGGAAGAAAATTCCTTAGGCATTAAGTCCGCCTTTATACAAATGTATTTAAAGTGTTAAATAAAAATAAATAAATCTAGAAAAAAGTCAAAAGCAACAACACTACACACTTACAATTTTTAGAATTAATGTCTATCTGTCTGTCTGTCTGTTTGTTACCTTTAAAACGTGTTATCTTTAAAACGAATTTAAATATAATCTTAAGACCAATACATTGTATTGTAGCCTTTCTTATTAGGCTTAAGCTGAGGTATGTTTCATCAAAATCGGATAAGTATTACTCGAGATATCGCTAGATCTCTTTATTAGAACAGTCCAATACAAATCAGGGGTCATTAAAAATGGATTTGTTTCAATGTTGAATGAATTTAAATTTCGTTTCTTTTGTTCACAAGATGGCGTTACCAGTAGTAACCATAAAATAAATGAGTTTTTAAATAATCTATAACTATATTTTTTTTAAAGTGCTATTAATAAGTTATTCCTTTTAAATGTTAATAAAATTAACCATGAATCGTATGTGTAATGTCAATTATAAGTCTTATTAAATTAAATCAATTATAAGTTTACTTGATTGTTATATTTCTGTGTTTTTCGTAATTGAAACGCAATTTAATTAAATATAAATTGTATTAGTAAGCTATTAATCTAAAGTATCAATTATTCTTTTGGTATTAATTTAGTTTAAACTGTAGTAGTAATTACTGGTCAACGTAAAAGTATGCAACAGACTCCACCTGTTTTTATTAATGTAAATAAATACAAATAACCTTTTTTAGTTAATCACAGGTACAAAACATCTTACAAAAATAAATAGTCTTTCCCTGTTTTGCTAATATTGGCGTACAAACTTCATTTTTTAAAGTTAAACTATACCTATACTTAATCATAAATATTAAATTGAATTCCTTTTCTCACAATCTTATTATAACTGCAATTATAACACACTTATATAACTATTTAATAATTAATAATATATGGGTATAATATAACAGACAACATAATAAGTAACACGTTTTTTCTTTATAAAATCATTATACATTATTGCTATTTGTCAACATTAAAAACATACAAAACTGACAATAAAATATAGAAATACAATCACAAAACATTAATTTATTATTCAAAGTGTTTGTGTTTATTTTATTAAGTAATTCAAAAATACTGCACGCAGTTTATCTATAGATAATAATAATAATATAGTCGAGTCTAAGTTTAGTCAAATATTTTTTGCTAGATGGTAAAAAGGTGTTAGGTACAATAATTTATTTCAGCATTTTTTTTACAAAAGACAAATCCCACACTAGCCTTTAAAAATATCAATTTAACGGACACAAAGAACAACCAGACTAAGGACAATAGTTTGTGTATCACAATTGTCCTCCATGGGAATCGAACCCGCGACTTCATGCACGCCAGCCATGTAATGCGACCGCCGCGCCACCGAGGCAGCTAATTCTGCCGCACCATAACGTTGCGTGCAAATGTATTCATTCATAATTAATTAGTGATTATCCGTGTGGTGACGGAGTAAGAATACAATATGTCACCTCCCCATCTCATCCCATGGGTGGCGTAAAACCGACTAAGGGACTATCGGTGAATATTATCTTTACGAAATAAAAATGAAGGAAAACTTGAAATTAAACCCTATACCAATCCGACTGGCCAGCGTGGTATTAGTTAGTAGGCCAAGTATCCCTCCGTCACGGGAAGGATACTTGGGAGCGTCCTTGCAGTGGGACATTAATGGGCTGTTATGATGAAATAAGCGATGTCATTTATTTTAACGTCATTTTCAGTATCGCGGTGTTAAGATTTTCCTTGAAAGAATGACGTTCGCTCATGTCTTTCAGTATAAGTTTAGACGCAGTCTTCATAGATCTGTCTTTGTAAAGGTCTGTTTTTGAAAAGGTTTTGGTTCGTTTGTAGGTATATCTGTTGGTTATAAGGTTTAAAAAACGATTTTTTAGTATTAAATCGAATTGCGAAGTAAGTAACATCCGCCACGCGAACGAAGTCGCGGGCACAGCAGCTAGTGACTAATAAGAGTGGAGCAGTAATGAAATATGTTTACAAAAGAGACGCGTTTTTTTCGCCGTACAACCCAGTGGGCACGGGTCAGCTAGTATTAATAAAAACCTTAATGGTGGTTAACCAATATCGGTGAGCACTCATGCCCGATTTACACATCGACAAGTACAGTAGCGAGTTAAGTAGTAAGTTGTTGATTAAGTTGATTTAAATAGATCTCCATCTTATTTTTTGGCGATCAACAACTGACTACTTAACTCGCTACAGTACTTGTCGATGTGTAAATCGGGCTTCAATGATATTTTTGAACATTTCCGTGCTTAGGGAAGCACATAAAACGGGGGTCCTAGCAAAACAACAGTACTAACAAATCGTAATAAAACTTATGGAAAACAACCGGATATTTCTATGGGACAATTTTGAAGGTATATTCATCTTCAAAAATTTCATCAAAATAGGTTTACACTTAAATTATTTACCTTGAGCCGCTCGACGTTTCGGCCAGATTACACCAGCCATGGTCACGAGTAGACTGACTGGTGTAACCTGGCTGAAACGTCGAGCGGCTCAAGGTAAATAATTTAAGTGTTTACCTAAAATCTATACGCGTTAATACCCGATAGTATTATTATAATAATAAAATGAAACGCGAAAGTTTTAAAGTTAATAAAATAGGTTCAGTTATTTAGTGTGTATCTAAATAAATAAGAAAATTTTAATACTTGTTCACAGTTCGGATCTTCAGTGGTGCCAACGATAGAGGAGCCACCACAGCAGGCCGCCACCACCACTGTGGGAGAAACCCACGCCACCAGGCGACACACTGTGGGTCCGGGAGACTGTAGGCATACACAGGTACAGTACCGACAGTTTTTAAGATAAAAACCTTTCATCATAACAGCCCATTAATGTCCCACTGCAGGGACGGGCCTCCTCCCGTGACGGAGGGATACTTGGCCTACTAATACCACGCTGGCCAGACGGATTGGTATAGGTTTTAATTTCAAGTTTTCCTTCTTTTTATTTCGTAAAGATAATATTCATCCCATCTCATCTCACAAGTAAAAGCCATCTAAAGTAAAGGTTACTTATTTAGTATCTACAAAAACAAAAGAAGGTGTTGAACATGTATCTGAATGGATACAAGGGAAGTGGACGACCAAAGAAACGATGGATGGTGATGATGATGTGTGAATGACGATATGGCTGCGAAGAGTGTGACTTGTGAGAGGACGTGCGATAGGAAAGTATGGAAGAAGAAGACATGCTGCGCCGACCACAAATATATAAATAAAATTGGGATAAGGGCAGAGGAATGATGATGTAAAACAAAAGAAGACTAAGCTTAACATATAGGCCAGGGTGATATCAGTGGGCCAAATCTCTATATTTTACTAGAGAAGGGCTTATTCTGTGGGGCATTAGGGTTTCGTGCTCATCATCGAAAGCCATTTTTGCAAAAGCCATTTCTACCACTTATTAGGCTGATGACAATCCATACTAATATTATAAATGGGAAAGTGTGTCTGTTGTCTTTCACGGCAAAACGAAGCGACGAATTGACGGGATTTATTAAATGCCCGTCCCTGCAGTGGGACATTAATGGGCTGTTATGATGATACGATTAATTGAAGTAATGATTATTATAATCTTATTCTGTCACCACCTTGATTCATCTATACTAATATTATAAAAAGGGTAAATTTGTGTGTTTCTGACGTTGTAGGGGGTAATCTCTGGATCTACTGAACCGATTAAAAAAAAAAAATCTGTGTTGAATAGTCCATTTATCGGGGAGTGTCATAGCCTATATAGTATCACGCTATGACTAAAAGGAGTGGAGCAGTAATGTTTAAAAAAGTGACGCGTTTATTTCGCCGCCCAACGAAGTATAATAGACTAGCTGACCCGTGCCAGCTAGTCTATTATACTTGTCATTCTAACTTATAGATACATACTTACTTACTAAAATAAATCCTTGTGTGATATTACAGGGTAGTGAGCTGGGAGTGTGTGGGGCGGCCGTCTCGGCGGACCTCAGGCCTTCGCCCCTCTATGTGTCCGCGCATTTCAACGTGAGTACCTACTTATATCATTTATTCCCAATTATTGTAGTAATATTTGGGGGAAACTGGGAATAGAGGTACATTATCATTTATTTAATTTACACTTGTAATTTATTATAGTATTTGACTACCTCTGTGGCGTAGTGTTTATATAACTTGAATGTTACGCAGAGGTCTCGGGTTCGATTCCCGCTTAATGCAAATCTTTGTGTGCATGAACATGATTATTTGCATTGGTCTGGGTGTTTCATGTATAATATGTACGTTTTTACAAAAAAAGTATATGTATAAATATCCGTTGTTCTGTTACTCATAACACAAGCAGGTTAAGCCTAGCTTACTTTGGGAACAGATGGCGCTGTGTAGAGATGTCCGTGAATATTTATTCCCACGGCCTTGCTTTTTTTCTAAGCGTTGTATTATTTGTGTAATCCACAAATAACTGTCGTGAATCTGGATGTTGCATTGTGTATGTTTGTAAATGTTCCCGAGATACAGGACTTGGTCCTTAAGTTGGAAATTGTTTGTTTTATTGATTCTTAATAATTATGGGAAAACAATTGGGTTAGTTTTATGAAACTTGTAGGTAAGTTTATGAATTTATATATTTCTATTTATAATTATTTCCATTTTTCTCCCACAGCAACAGACATCACCTAACGTATCGATGCTGCCGAACACCAACCTGGCTGCCAAGCTACCCGCGGTACAACATCAGCCTCCGAGGTACTTCAGCGTGAAGGATCAACATCTACTGAAACCTCCACATGCTATGCAGAGCCAAGGTATGCGGGTTCGATTAAATATGATCCCAAAAATTTATAAAGTCACAAAAACACAAGGCTACCAAAAACATAAAAATATAGGGTCCTAAAAACTAAAGAAATATATGGTCCCAAAATCCATATAGGGTCACAAAAAGTAAATTATTATAGGCATCTAAAAATTAAAAAAAAATTCAAATCAGTCTAGCTGTTTTCAAAAAATCTGGTAACAAACACAAAAAAAAAAAACAAAAAAAAATACAACCGAATTGCGAACATCCTCCTTTTTTTAAGTCGGTTGAAAAATAAGCTTCTATAATTTTGAAAATAAAGCTCCCAATAAAATAAAGTCCCAAAAAACCAAAGAAATATAGATTCAGTGTTACCGAACACCAACCTGGCTGTTAAGTTACTGCGGTACACCATCAGCCCCTGAGGTACTTCAGCGTGAAGGATCAATATCTACTCAAGCCTCCTCATGCTATGCAGAGTCAAGGTATGCGGGTTCGATAAGCACATTTCCAAAAATATATAGATTCCTCAAAAGAAATTTAAAAAAATCCAAAATAATAAATAATTAAAAAAACAAAAAATACATAATTATACCAAAGATTCCAAAAATTAAAAAATAAGCTCCTATAATTTTGAAAAATATAGTCACAGAAATAATGTTAAAAATAACCTTCAAAATAATATAGGCTCCCAAAAATTAGAAAAATATTCTCCTATATTTATAAAAACAAGAAAAAGGTCCCAAAAACCATAGAAATATAGGCTTAGTGTTACCGAATACCAAACTGGCTGTTAAATTACTGCGGTACAGCATCAGCCCCCGAGGTACTTCAGCGTGAAGGACCAACACCTACTCAAGCCTCCTCATGCTATGCAGAGCCAAGGTATGCGGGTTCTAAAAATTATAGGGTCCTCAAAAATTTAGGTTTCTAAAATACGAAAAAAAGAATTTTCAAATTCTTCATAAAATATTGTCAAACATGAATTCCCAAATTGTTAGATTTGATTTTGGATTTCGATATAATATTTGACTCAATACTTTAATTAAAGTATAATATGTGTTTTTTTATTTTCTTTTTCAAATTATAGTTAAATCCATTGTGACTTCTATAAGTTTAACCAGATACTAAAAAGATAGAAAGAGAATCATTTCCCAGATACCTTGACCATCCTACAAAGGTATTCAGCAGCATCCGACTTTGGATATATTAATAATTTTAAAATGTATAATAGCCCCGATATTACCAATCTTAAAACTAAGTGAGGTGTCCCACAAGGCATCACTATAAGCCCCATACACGTGCAGTACTACATGTGTCTGTCTCCTACAGCATCCACGTTCGGTCGCCGCGCGTCGGACGGCGGCGCGCACGTGGGCGGCGCGGGCAGCTGCTGTCGCGCGCCTGACCTGCATGTGAGTATATCGGTTCTCTATTTTGTCTCATAATTTTTTTATCCATAATCTAAGGTGTCATAACATTTTGTGTCCGAATCATCATGTGTCCGAATGGTAGCTAGCCCTAAATTCATATCTTATAATATCACTTGTCCGAAAACCTAAATCCCTAAACATAACATGAACTAATTTTTTTTGCTATAACCATCACAATCTATAATATTTAAAAAACATCAATACTATATCCTAGTTTTACATAAAAAAATATTTCTGGCGCGTCGTGGTCACCATACTAACCTAACCTAACCAACTGTTTCTGACTTTTGCCCTAATATTTTATTTTAGGACATGTGACTTTATAGCAAGAAAAAATAGGATATGTAATAATTATAGCACCCCATTTTATGACACACAAGTATTATAGGTAAAGACGATTAGGTAATATACGATTTCTATTACACAAACATTATGGAAAGTGATGATTATAGTAAACTAGTTTGGGATTATGATTTTCGGACGATCGATATTCGGAGAAGAAAGGGACTACCGAGTATATCATCATATTGGGCCACTACTGGGCATAGGCCTCTTGCAAATGTTTGCACGTTACTCGGTTTTGTGCCTATATAGGTGTCCCGAACGGCGTCCTACTAACTAGTTTGTCTGTCCACCCGTATACTGACTACCAGTCTAAGTATTATCACATTACTATATAACATACAACATTGATCTGGAAAAAATCCTCGGAATGGAGCCCTGTCATCATCATCATCATAACAGTCCACTAATGTCCCACTGCAGAGACGGGCCTCCTCCCGTGACGGAGGGATACTTGTTCTACTAATACCACGCTGGCCAAACGGATTGGTATAGGGTTTAATTTCAAGTTTTCCTTTTTAAGGGGATACATTGACAAAATGCACTATCTTTCATCAACTACTACAGGAATATGAAAAGACCAATGAAGCTAGAATATTGCTATAGGTAAATTGATACCTTTTACTAGCTTTTTGTAATTACGAAAACGCGATAGCTTGATTTTGGCTCGATCATATTTAATTTTGAAAACACCTCTAAAAAAACAGCTTTTTACATATAACACGGAAAGTACACTATCATTATGCTTAGGAATTACTCAAATACATTCGTAACATCAATATTAGTCTTACTGTAGAATATCATTTACATAACTACAACCTATAATGTTTAATTAAGAAAATAAGATTTTAGCAATATCAAAGCGCTCTGGATCGTTGCGGGCGCATCGTAATTTTAGACCTTATACCGATTAGTTAACGATCGATACAGAATGAATACGGTCGACGAATCAGTCGGGCGATGGCCCTCTTCGACGTCGGACCTGTGCATGTCGACTCAACGTTCGTACTAAATATTATCGCGTATTTTTTAATCGTAGGTATATAATATTATAGGTTAGATTTAAAATATTTATACCTAAGTTTTTATTAATACTTTGTTCTCTTTTATAAATAAATAATGGTATTATTTTATAACATTGTTTGGTAAAATATTTTTGTAGTTATGTCATTTACAAAACTTAGGTAAAGTTCGCCTAACTCAACTACCTAGTTACTGTTGACCCTTTTGATAATGCAAGCGTTTGTTTACAAGCGATTTTAGACTATATGCTCAAGTGTAATAAGTTTTATAACCGTTTTCGTCAAGATCACGTAATTGAAACGGCCTCAGTGGCGCGGGCAGTGCGACGCGGTCGCGGTAGTGGCTTGCGTGCACGAGGTTGCGGGCTCGAATCCAACAAAGTTGTTTGAGCGATCCACAAATTACTGTCCTAAGTTCGGATGTTCTTTGTAAAAGTCTCCGCGACAATACCTAGGAGTTATGTGAAACTCAAAAAAATAAGTACCTACCTTAGGTACTTACTAATAAGATCTAAATAATACTTTTAACTTTCGCGGGAACTTTTACAGACGTGAAATAAACGAACATAACATCAATTTAGCAGGCACAAAGAACATCCAGACTCAGAACAGTTATTTGAGGATTACGCAAAAAAAATGTATTACGTGAGATTTGAGCTCTCATGCACTCCACCGCGGGAATGTTTACAGACATGAAACAAACGTACACAAAGAAAGTCCAGACTCAGCCCAGAACTCTTTCCACCAAAAATTGATATCGCGACATGCGTGTTTCTTGTTAATGTATTTTGAACTCTATCTGAGAAATAATACGGTTCATTTTTACACAAACAAAAAGTAGCAACAAACAACAATAGGCCTATCGCGAGAAGCGAGTGTTTTTGTTACAAAGTTAATATATACTCTATTTCCTAAGAAATACGGTTCATTTTAACATAAAGATTTCAATTTTTGCCTCGTGTCGCCCCTCTGGTGGAAGATCACCTAGAGTTCAAATCTCACGTAAGACAATTTTATTTGTGCGATCCACTAATAATTGTCCTGAGTCTGGATGTTCTTTGTGTCAGTTAAGTAAATGTTTGTAAATACCCCGCGACACAGGACAATACATAGTGGGGCTATTGTATTTTTTTTAAAGTTCTATTATTTTGCGTGAGATTCAAACCCGCGACCTCGTGCACTGCGACCGCTACCCCGAGGCGGTTAAACTATTTTTGTGATACCCAAATAATTGTCCTGAATCTGGATGTGCTTTGTGCCTTCATAATACCTTGTGCGGGAGTAAATAAAAAAAAAAATGGGGGATACTTGTATAGACATAATAGACCGGTAGATAGTAGGTTTTTCTGTAACAGAATTTTCTGTTACCTACCGCGGACTGACGTCACAGTATAACCAGTAGTCTAACTGGGCTGAATATTTATTAAAAATGCCTACGGGTGCGCGGTACGTAAACAATAGTAAACATGCGATCTACTTTGTGTTTCCATTTAGTTTTGTAATTGTAAATTAATACTTTTTATTTTTCTAAATTACTGGGAGAAAAAAATAGGAAAATAAATAGGAAGTGTTCTGTAAAAAACGTGTTGTGTTATGATTGATACATTTAATTTAATTTAAAGAAACATGTATATGTTTGTATTTATATCCACCATGTTTGTGATACAAATAAAATACTAAATTATAATATTAAGAAGGTACTTAACAAGTCATTCAGTAAAGTAGGTACAGTACCGGGCCGTTTATATTGCATATCAACCTGTAGAAAAATACAATCGGTCAATTTCGGCTTCGTAGAGCGTCAGAGAAAAAGTCGATGTGTGATTATTTACGGCCGGGTACTGTACTTATTTATTATATTGGCCATGTTTGTTTGAAATTGAATTTATCGATAACCAAAACCAAACTATAAACAGGTTTATTAGATCTATTTAATGTCAAAATAAAGGCATCGAGGTCACTTTATGGATGGGTGACCAATCCAATCAAAAATGACATCGATGTCATTGCTTAAATTTACCTAGATCAAAGTGAAAGACACGCATGGGGGATTTCATAAAGGGGGGCTAAATTTTTATTATTATTGACCTAAGTACAACAAACCGTTTTCGTGATATACACAAAATACTATATTATAATATTAAATACCTAAGTCATTTAGTAAGGTAGGTATTTATATCAGCCATGTTTGTTTGAAATTGACATATGAATAATATTTTTAGTTTCAAATTATAACACAGTCCGCTCGTTACTGCGGCACAGTAGCGACTGTTCCCTCCGCGATCGTGAGCGTGTAGGTATAAACTCACGTTTCGTCCGTTTCTATGAAATTGAAATACTGTATATATTTGTACTATGGCACAGAGCGATAACGTGTCCTTGAGGGCCGGCGGGACGACGACGGCGCACACGGCGCGGCGGCGCGTGAGCGAGAGTATACCCGTCTCATTCGCGCGCCCCTCTCGCCAAGGCCGAATTCAACTCGAAAATTTTCAAAGCGTCGTCTTAATTTCGTAAAGATAATATTCACGGATAGTCCCTTAGTAGGTTTTTACGACGCCCATGGGATGAGATGGGGTGGTGACATATTATATTCTTACACCGTCACCACACGGAGAATGGATCTATTTAGTGGATTATTACTTTATCTTCTTAGTTGGAAAGTAATACCATATAAGGCACGAGATCACGGGTGCCTAGTGGATTACCATCTATACAAAAGTATACAATAAACATATACCTACTTTTCCCCCTGCAGGTATCGGACAGCGGTACTCCACCGAGAGCGGAGGACGCTGAACAGACGGAAGAACAATCTGCTGATTCTGCTTACAACACCAATTTGTGCAGGTGAGGAATACGTACTATTATTTATAACTTTTACTAACCTAAAGAAAAAAGAAAGTCAATGGAAAAAAATATACATGAGACAGGATTCGAACCTGAGCCTTCGAAGATTATGCCTCTAAGCTATGACCTCTTAGCTACTCGAGCGAACCTAATCTTAAAGTCGTATCGTAGCATATAACGTAACGTAAGCGTATCGGCATCGCCTCCCCTTGTTCCTCGGTGTCAAACGTCAAAAATCCGATTACGTTACGATTCCGATTAGTGTGCGTTGCAGTAAGGAGTTTCATACATATAATACTGAACGGCTCGAGTTGATACGGTGACGATCCGTTTACGTTACGTTATATGTGCTACGACCCTTACACATCGACAAGTACAGTAGCGAGTTAAGTAGTAAGTTGTTGATTAAGTTGATTTAAATAGATCTCCATCCTATTTTTTGGCGATCAACAACTGACTACTTAACTCGCTACTGTACTTGTCGATGTGTAAATCGGGCTTTAGGGACTGCTACAGTCAGTTCCTTCGACTCATCTCGATAGTGTCGTAAAAACAGACTATAAGACTACTACGGTCACTCATAGAAACTAACTGTCACTTAGTCTTTTTTTTTCGACACCATCTGCATGGAGCTGTGACTCGTGGAAAGCTATTGTATTAGTACCTTAGTCTCTTTTTACCATACAATCAGGACGGAATATGGTAGTGACTTATAAAAACTGAAGAAAAGACCTAGTCTCTTTTTACGTCAAAATCCGGATGAGATTATAGTTAGTGACCACTAAAGAAGATTCTATCTTTTAACGACATAATACCTTAGTCCCTTCTTAGGACACTATTCAGATGCGAAAGAATGGTAACTCGTACAAACTGAGTGTAGCAGTACCTTAGTCTCTTTTTACAGCACAATCGAAATGGAGTTTGTGACTATAGTAGGCTCTTAGTTTATTCTTACGACACTTTCTGGATTAGACTTGGTGGTGACTAGTAGTATCTAGCAGCAATATTCCCTTAGTCTCAAGACTCTCGCTGAAATTATGCCTTAGTCACTTTTTACGACATTCAGGGTATGTGACAGGAGGGTGATTAGTAGCAAGTAGCAGTAATATTGACTTAATCACGACATTCTCAATGAAATTGGGTCTTAGTCTATTTTTACGACATGGTAACTCCACAATCTGATACAACAATAGTGCAGGTACATGATGAATCGCGGCAGCAGTAAGAGACACACGATGGCTACTCCTGAAGACGCCGCCAACGTTAGCTCCGCTTGCAGTACTGGATCTATGGTGAGTGGACTTATTGATCATTAATGTGGGATCTACAAATAATTACGACCTCTGTGTCGTAGTGGTTATATAACGTGACTGCTACACAGAGGTCTCGGGTTCGATTCCCGCTCAATGCAAATCTTTGTGTGCATGAACATGATTGTTTGCATTGGTCTGGGTGTTTTATATGTGTAATATGTATGTATTTACAAAACAAAGTATTTAAGTATGTTTAACCGTTGTCTAGTACCCATAGTATACTACATAGCTCTGCTTAGTTTGGGACTAGATGGCGTTGTGTGAATGTGTGAGGAATATTTATGTATTAATTGTTCTGAGTCTAGGGTCCTGTGGAATTGTCTTTACGACACGTTGCTATAAAGCAATTGAAATTGTCCATGGCTTCGAATTTCACACAAGAATATTATTTGTGTGATCTTACACTCAAATAATTATCTTGCTTGGGATTCCAATCCTTAACCTTTCCAAACCGCCTCACCTCTGAGTCAGCTCAAATGTAACTCCAATTTCCCCGTAAGTCAACTTTTACGACACCCTTGTAATAAAACTCTACTATCCTCCCACAGTCAAGCACTTCACCATCGTCTACTACAAGTATACGAGTGAGAAGAACTGGTCTACTAACAGTCACGGAAAGACCACCAGGTTAGTATACATCATCATCATAACAGCCCATTAATGTCCCACTGCAGGGACGGGCCTCCTCCCGTGACGGAGGAGTATACATATAGGCTTTGTATATATAGTGAAAATTTGATGTTGTTTTTTTTAGTATTTTTTTGTCGTATATTGGTGTTTTTTTTATTTACTAGCTGACCCGTGCCTACTTCGTTGGATGGTGAAAAAAACGCATCCCTTTTTTAAACATATTTCATTACTGCTCCACTCCTATTAGTCATAGCGTAATACTATATAGCCTATGACACTCCCCGATAAATGGACTATTCAACACAGAAATAATTTTTAAAATTGGTTCATTAGATCCAGAGATTACCCCCTACAACGTCACAAACACACAAACTTTACCTCTTTATAATATTAGTGTAAATAAAAAACTATATAAATAGGTTTATCAGTTGTCCAGTACCTACAGTACAAGCTCAGCTTAGTTTGGGACTAGATGACGTTGTTAAAATGTCTGAGGAATATTAATAAATAAATGTTGTTATTTAAAAAAAAATATTAAGTTTGTATAAAATATGTTATTGTGAGTACCAGACATTTCTTAATTCCTTTTTCAACACAATACTTTTCCAGACACAAACTAGCCTTTATCTTACTCCATATCATCAGCTATATCCACACCAAATTTTATCTAAATCGCTCGATCCATTTAAGAGTTGAGAAAAGACATACATACTTATAAAAAAACACCAATATAATGATATTAATGTTATTTCTATCAGTAGTAGTAGCAGCATGTTTGTTCAGTGTGTTTTAAAATGTGTGATTTAAATAGTGATATTGAAATTGCATTTATTTGTAGAAATAGTTGTTTTTATTAAAGGCCTACGCAGATGAGGGACTTTTACGCGTAGAGGACAAACTTTAAATGAAAAGAATGAGTTAAAGAATTGCACTGTTGCTTAGAAATATAGTGATTGTTACAATAGTTTTTATTTTACTAATTAGCCATTTAATTATTGTTGAAAACGGGCCCGGGCTGCCTTGCGCGTGGTAGTGGATTCTAATCCCACGCAAGAAAACAACGATAAAAAACTATACATTAACGCACATTTTATTTACCTTTCTTTTACTTGACTTTTCCAGAGAGGCCAGTGCAACCTGTGCCGAAATGTCAAGTAAAATAAAGGTAAATGAAAAGCGCGTTAATATCCCGTTTATATAATATTTCATCATAACAGCCCATTAATGTCCCACTGCAGAGACGGGCCTCCTCCTGTGACGGAGGGTTACTTGGCCTGCTATTACCAAGCTGGCCAGACGGATTGGTATTGTGTTTAATTTCAAGTTTTCCTTCTTTTTATTTCGTAAAGATAGTAGTTACGGTTATTCCCTTAGTTGGTTTTTATGACACCTATGAGATGGGGTGGTGACATATTGGGATGAGATGGGATGCTGACATATTGTATTCTTACTCCGTTACCCTTACCACACGGATATAATATTTGTAATAATAAAACGCGATAGTTTAAAAGTTATGATAAAAAGCTGCTTACGCCGAAACATACCCATCATTTGCGTATACCTTAAATCATTAGTTTTGCTTTAATTTTAATTTGCATTTGTTTTTTATGTTTTCTTTTATTTATTTGTTTTTTTTTAGTAATAAGCCCCGAATTAGTCATGGAAGTCGAAGCTAGAATGAAGAGAAACTATTTGCCTCCCTCTATACAGTATCAAAGCCAATCTGGATACCAGAGTCCCCCTACCCCAACAGGTTCGATCCCTACCCAAGTCCCTCAATCTCCTACCCAAGGCTCTATAACAGCTGGTACCCCAAACTATACTACCCAAACTCAAACTACCCAGAAATCTATGAAACCACTTTTGGAGACTATTCCTCAAGGCAGTGTTATGGGTACTAAGGGGTCCATAATGTCTGGGACCCCTATGACCTCTCCAGCCGTTTCCCCTTACACACCTACGTCGGGACAATTTTCCCCGAATTACGGGACTGTGGTTACCCAAAATGTGGTTAGCGGGTCTATAATAAGTGGTACCCCTGTTAATCAGGGTTCAATAATTTCGGGTACCCCAATGACGCAGAATTACGATTCCAAAAGTTATAATAATAATTATGGGAGTAATTATGGTTCTATTACAAGTGGTACGCCTATTAATCAGAATAGTTATCAAAATACCCAGTTGGTTCAAGGTAGCTTTTCGAATACCCATCCGAATCAAATGCCTCAGGGTAGTTATTTAAATCAAGGAAACTTCTCCCCTAATACCCAAATGCAACAGGGTACTTTTATAAAAACCAATCCGAATCAAAGTAGTTACTCGAGTACCCAAATGCCCCAGGGTGGTTATTCAAGTACCCATCAGAATCAAGGAAATTACTCCCCGAGTACCCAATTACCTCAGGGTAGTTTTTCAAATACCCACCCGAATCAAAGTAATTTCGCAAATACCCCTCAAGGTAATTTTACAAATAACCAAATGAGTCAAGGTAATTATCAGAATACCCACACGAATCAGGGTAGCTTTTCAAATAGTTATTCAAATCCATCAATGGCCCAAGGTTACCCTAGCAACCAAAATAACTACCCAAGCAACCAAATAACCCAAAATTTTAGCAACCAAACGGGTATACCGAAAAGCAGTTATTCAAACCCCACTTTAAACCAGCAATATCCAAATTCTCAGCTAAACCAGAGCTCATATTCAAACAATCAGATTAACCAGCAGAGTTTTCCCAATTCCCAAAACCAGAATCCAATTCCCAGCGGTTCCATAATGGCTGGTACTCCAATACAGGTGCCAGTTACGTCTGGTTCCAGTTATAATAGGCAGAGGAAATATTCTGGTCCGCAACGTGTTAAGTTACAAATGCTGGCGACAGTACAGGAGATGTGTGGTAGGTTGAGTTAAATATTTGGGTGGTTACGGGTTAATTTATAAGGTTAGGTTATGGTTGTGGTTGGGGGCAGGTTTACTGAAGGCAGAAGAACACGAGGCCGATCGCCAGCACGATGGTCTGACTATAGATGCTGGCGGGAAAATTTCAAAATCATTCCCGTCGAATAATAAGGAATAATTCCGAAATATACCGTAACTTCGTTGATAATCGATTCAAAAAACCATTGTTCAGCAAATAAAACATAAAAATATTAATTAAATCAATTTTGAATAATTTTGATTTTACCAAACTTTCCCAGTAGTATTCCGGAATTATTCCGTATTATTCAGATCGTATATTTGCAATTATAGGTCTGACCAAGTTAGAGAGGCCACCTCTTCCTCTAATTTCTACCAGGTGGTGAGATCCACTTTAGACCGCAACCGATGGAGACGTCTCGCTCGGTTCAATGACTCTCGTAACCACGATTCTCAGCAATGAGGGACCGATAAGAGAGAGAGAGTGAGAGTGGTTGGGGGATACGGACTCTAGCTTTCGTAAGGCAAATTGCCGGGGTTTTGGTCAGCAAGAGACTGGGCAGACACCTCTTGTGACTATCTTCTCAATGAGCGCGTGTTTAGAAGCCACCCATCCTAATTAGTTTTGGGGTGCATTGTTTTCCGTGACCCCTGGACTAAGTGAGAGACAGAACACCGGGGGATTTTATATCATGGGCTTATGTCTAGGATTGGCGATAGCTTACAGCATAGGCTCTGGCATTGCTGAACAGGGAGACGGTTTAATTTAATAAAATATTACAATATTTTTTTTTAATATTTGCAGTAAGGGCCAGATTCAGAGACTGCACTTTGACTTTACTTTAGCAAAGTCTAGTTATTATCTCTGAATTTGAACAACATTAAAGTAATTTTTCGCATGAAAAGTTTACTTTGTAGTAATAAATAATGAAAGAAAACTTTTTCATGCGAAAAATTACTTTAATGTTGTTCAAATTCAGAGATAATAACTAGACTTTGCTAAAGTAAAGACAAAGTGCGGTCTCTGAATCTGGCCCTAAGTCTTCAAAAGGTAATATTTATATTATTTTGTTTATTTGTCACATTGCATGTGTGTGTGTGTGTTTGTGTGTGTATTTGTACGTATGTAGTGAGTTTTTATAACTAACTAGTTTTTTTGTATATGTAGAAAGTTATTTTGTATATTACTTTTTTTTATTTAATTTAGAATATATTTTTTTTAAAGTCTTAAAATTGGAAAGAGCAGTAAACTGATAATGATTTAGTAGGTACGGTAGAGAAATTTATCTACTCGGAAAACTGTGAGAACCCAAATACCTATTTATTTGTGGTACCCGTAGCAGACTACGGGTACCACGCAACCCAAATAAAAAAAGGCAGACCTTTTAATATAGAGGAGTCCCATGGATTAATGGTAATTACATCATCATATCATACCAGCCCATTAATGTCCCACTACAGGGACGCCCGTCCCTGCAGTGGGACATTAATGTCTCCTCCCGTGGCGGAGGGTTACTTGGGCTACTAATAAGACCGCTTGGTATAGGATTTAATTTCATGTTTTAATTCTTTTTATTTTGTAAAGATAATATCTACATTTAATTTTTAAGGAGGAGATTCTCAATTTGATATTATTTTATTTATTTATATTTATTTGAAGATTATGTTTTAAATAGAAAATAATTAACCAAGGGAACGAAGATGGCTTGAGTTATATTTTTAATTAGTTTATGTATTCTCACAGCTCGCGAACACGCGGAAAGATATTCACCCGTGCGAAGAGCGGAGTGTTCTCCGCCCAGAGTGGCCCACGACATAGCGTCAGCTAGACTTGAATATCAGCAGTTACAAGTAAGTTTATATTCATTTTATTTTCTTATTCTGAAGGGTGTCGTGAAAACTCAACGAAGAGTCGAATAGCTGTCTTGTTTTCTTTCAAAAGGTGTTCGTAAAATTCGACTAACGGTCGTAGCACAATAACGAAACGTAAAGGGATCGTCACCGTATCAACTCGAGTCGTTCAGTATTATATGTATGAAACTCCTTACTGCAACGCACACTAATCGGCATCGTAACGTAATCGGATTTTGACGTTTGACACCGAGGAAAAAGGCGAGGCGATGCCGATCCGTTTACGTTTTGTTATATTATGTGCTGCGACCCTAAGTTGATGAAAAAAATCTTGATCTTTCATCATCATCATATCAGTCAATCGACGTCCACTGCTGATTCGATCAGAAATGAGGAGATCCGCAGGAGAACCAAAGTAACCGACATAGCGCTCAGAATAGCCCAGGTAAAAGTGGCGGTGGGCAGGGCACATAGCGCGAAGAACCGAAAGCCGTTGGGGCAGAAAGGTTCTGGAGTGGCGACCGCGTACCGGAAAGCGCAGGGTGGGGAGACCCCTCACACGGTGGACGACCGGTGGACGACCTGGTTAGGACGGCGGGAAGCCGATGGATGAGGGAGGCACAGGATATTGATTTTTCTTCATCATAACAGCCTATTAATGTACCACTGCAGGGACGGGCCTCCTCCCGTGCCGGAGGGATACTTGGCCTACTAATACCACGCTGGCCAGATGGATTGGTATAGGGTGTAATTTCAAGTTTTCCTTCTTTTCATTTCGTAAAGATAATATTCACTGATAGCCCCTTAGTCGGTTTTTACGACACCCATGGGATGAGATGGGGTGGTGACATATTGTATTCTTACTATATATCTACTGGTATTAATCTTTATTTACATGTAAATGTATTGTCAACAGCGTGGCTTGGAGCGACGTAGCGTTGGAGGCCCGGGCGCTTCGCCCCCTCAAGGTGACGTCAGATTACACACGCCGGGGGCTTCCATGCCAGGTATGAACTATGAACTTACTTTCAATAACAACTGCGATAGTCGCAGTTTTGCAGGGCAATTATTTGTGTGATCCACAAATTATTGTCCTGAGTCTGGATGTTCTGTGTACGTTAAATTGATGTTAAGGCCGGGTTTCCACTAACGCGGAGCGGAGCTTAGCGGTGCACGAATTGACCAATCACTATCGCTCGTGTTGTTTCCATTATCCATCCAGTTATCTCCTATGTAAAAAATAATGACGTCAAGAAAATGCAGCAGTAGAGTTTGTTGCGCCGCTTCTTCTCTACTAGCGCTTTGGAGAGTTTTATAAACTTTGAAATGTTTATAAACTTAGATTAAGTAGTGTTAGATGACGTCGAAAAAGGTACAATACTTTAAATAAATGAATAAAACTGATACTGAAATTGAAGCGGTGCGGAGATTTCGAGCATAGTGATTGGTCAATTCGTGCACCGCTAAGCTCCTCTCCGCCCCGCTCCGCGTCAGTGGAAACCCGGCCTTATAAAGTCCCCACGACACAGGACGTGATCACAGTGCGGGATTTGTATTTAAAAAAAAAGTGGCCTTATTAGACAGATGTATGTCCGTATGCTATAGCCATTTTTTTTTAGAATCTATAAGGGCTCCGTTTTTTTTTGCCATTTGGCAACGGAATCCTTTACTTTTCTAATAAAAAAACCGACTTCAACTAATAATTAATAATAATAATAATAAATTAATAAATTTTTATTTTTCGTAAACACAGAAGTATTTTTACAAACAACTAGTTGACAAAGTCACCTTTTAAGCAAATGTATGCCTGTGCTAGGTGAACTTCGCTCTTCAGTATCCATTTACAATGAACTTCTTGTCATAAACAAAAGAATATAAGAAAATAGAACGAAGTTAAACAATTAAAATGTATATATAGCATGTATGTTTGTTTATGTGCGTGTGTGTGTGTGTGTATATGTATGTGTGTGTGTGTGAGTATCATGAATGTTCATTAACTATTATTTTTTTATTATATTTTTTTCCACTTTTTTATATCTCCATGTTAAAAACATATTTTCAATATCATCATAAGTCTTTAGGTTTAGCCACTCCATTAGCGCCTTTTTGCATTTATAGTATGTAAGTTTATTTATACTTAGGTGTTTGTTAATTTTATTGTATAACAGAGCTGATCGGTAAGTGAAATGTCTTTTTGCAAATGTAGATTTTATCGAGACTACTGGCGCAGCGCGTAATTCTCTTCTTTTCTTAGGCAAGTGTGGATTATAAGGTATAGTTCTATGTAGCCTGAGTACAGTGTGCAGGATATAAAGCTTTCTCACCGTAAGGAGGCCGCATTGTTGGTACAGTTCTTCAGTGGGGAATCTACGTGGTTTGAAGTGCATAACCTTTAACAGTGCCCTTTGTACACGCTCTAACTCTAACATTTTCATTTTTGTAGCACCACCCCACACAGTAATGTTATAAATTAGGATTGATTGTGCCAATGACGTATATACTTGTTTTAATAGAGATCCCGGAGTGACATGTCTCAGCGTACTAAATATCGATGTAAGTTTCCTAGTCCGAGTCATAACCATTTCAATGTGTTTATGCCAAGATAATCGCTGGTCTACCATAACACCTAGGTATTTGAGGTCTGTTACTTTTGCAATTTCATAGCAAGAGCAATCAGTACTATCTAGATTACCACAGCTATGTATTCTGAGGCTGAGTTCTGATCCTGGTTGACTACTGTTATACTTGCTGAAGGCAATGTATTGGGTTTTTGAGGTGTTCAGCGTAAGAAGATGATTACTCAACTACTGCGATACTTGAACGAGACCTTTCTCAGCCGAACGGTAAGCTGATTCCCACGATTTCCCGAAAAAGGCAATCGCCGAGTCATCAGCATAGCAGATCACTCGGCCATTCTCCAAGTTCATCTCACAGAGGCTATTTATGTAGACTAGAAACAACGTCGGCCCCAATACACTGCCCTGCGGAACCCCATAGCTGAGGCTCGCAGCATCACTAACGTGGTTGCTTACTTTGACAGCCTGTTTTCTATCACGGAGATAGTCAGCCAATAACGCAAGGGGAACGCCTCTTACACCTACGCAACTAGTGACGTGAAATATGAAAACTAAATTACTAAACCTATTTTAATCTGTAGGACCAATCTGAATCTATATCTCCTTAGAACATAATATTAATTCATTAATACAAAAATGTATTCAATCAATCCTTATATGATTCCAATTTTTGATTGTAATAATTTTGTGATTTTTGGTGAGTGTGATTTAGTTTGTACCAAATTTATTCACCTTCCTATATTTGTATGTCTTACCATAGACAAAACATAGCGCACACTTATGTATTTATAAGAACTGTATTCACCTATGTTTTACAAATAATAAATAATTTTGATTCTTTCACACCAAAAAAAAATAATTATCAATATCGGTACATGAACAAAGAAGTAATCAACAAACGTACATAGAAAAATGTATAAATACGGTCAAATTGAATAAATTCCTGCTTTTTAGAAATCGGTTAAAAAGATAATACTACCGTGCTGCCACATACATACTTTTATTATCAAACTAATTATATTAAAACTAGCAAATCCGGCGAACTCCGTTTCGCCACCAGATGGTTTCGTTTTATGTAATGTGGAAAAAGATTTTCCTGCTTTTCTGTTGAAATTTTTCTCAAATTTCTTTGCTATAAACCTCACGGAGCCCGAGACTTTTCCAACGAATGCAAAACCGTGGAAATCGGTTCGTGCGTTCTGGAGTTATAGCGTCAGGAAGGAAAACCCGACTTATTTTTATATAGTAGATTATTTAATTCTCCGCCATATAATATATAATTGTTTTACCCCCAGGCTCCCCCATCCACTCCGGCGTGGGCCCCCCATCCCCGCTGGACCTCAGCACGCTGTCAGGCGAGGCGGCGCGTGCCGTGCTGAGCGCGGTGCGGAGCTTGGCACAAGATGCTGGCACCAGCGAGCTGCACAGAACACTGCTGTTGAATCAGGTATGGATATAGTCTTAGACGAGAAATTATCGATGGACTGTGTATGAGAGTCTGTGACGGATTACAGAAGAGTGTATATCGCGGGCCCTGAGCAATAAAGCTGTAATATAAAAAAGCGAATTTTACAGGAGAAACAATTAAAGCTAATTTGACTATATTTTAGTGTACAATCATTCAACGGTAATTTCTTTATCTATTGTATATTTCATAAATAATGGCCGAGATAATTATAAAAATGTATAATACAATTTATTTTGAGAAAAGCCGATAGATGTTTTTTGTATTTTATTTTAAAGAAAATAGTGTAAAGTTTCTTTGACGATTTTCTATTTTATGTTTCAGGAAGTAAGACAATTTACCATACAATAAAATTGTTAATGTCATTAAATACATTTAAATGTCGGCAAAAAAATCTAAAAAAATATGAGGTATAGATTGAAGGACAAAAACGAAATGGGCGTAATCGCCGATAACAGCTTTATTGCCCGGGGCCAGCGACATTATTTGTTGTTTTATTAAAAATCGATTAAAAAATTAATTATTACTTAATAACGTCAGCCCAGCTGACTGACAAATACGCATAAAGTTGTCAGTTTGATAGAACAGGCGAAAAGATAACTGAAATGGTTACTTATTGAAATTGTAATTGAAAGAAAAGAGTGATGATGTTCATCATAACAGCCCATTAATGTCCCACTGCAGGGACGGGCCTCCTCCCGTAACGCAGGGATACTTGGCCTACTAATACCACGCCGGCGAAACGGATTGGTATAGAGTTTAATTTCAAGTTTTCCTTCTTTTTACTTCTTAAAGATTATATTTATGGCTAGTCCCTTAGTCGGTTTGTACGACACCCATGAGATGAGATGGGGTGGTGACATATTGTATTCTTACTCCGTCACCACACGGACAAAAAAGTGTAGTTATATTAATTGTTTTTAACTAATCGTGAGCAATGTGTCGAAATCGCTAGTTTAAATGACCAACTTGATTGCAATGTACACAGATCTCTATACAGCGTTAATGAATACGGCGTTCCACAAGGAAGCGTATTGGGCCCTCTTTTATTTTTATTATATGTTAATGACTTGCCAGATTTCATAAACTGCCAAAGTGTTCTTTTTGCAGATGATATATCAATAATAGTACCATATAAAGAAAAAGAAGATATATCCCATGAAATTAAAATTAGTAATGAAATTCAGTTAGTATTAACATGGCTAAAAGCAAACAAACTAAATGTAAATATCTCAAAAACAAAACTTATAAAATTTGGTACAAATAATAAGAAACATATAAATAATAATATTACACTTAAGGTAGAAAATAATAGTATAGACGAAGCAAATAGTACAAAATTCCTAGGTATAATTCTGGATAGATTCTGTAATTGGAAGCAACATATATGTGATGTTTGCCTTAGACTAAGTAGATTTGTCTATGCCCTTAGAAAGCTTCGTGCCGTTACAGATGAAAAGACAGCAGTTATAGCATATAATGGTTATGTCGAATCAGTCCTTAGGTATGGGCTAGTAATGTGGGGGAATTCTACTGATGTTGGACAGGCATTCATTGCACAAAAGAAATGTTTAAGAGCGGTTTGTGGAGTAAGCCCACTGGACTCTTGCAGGCCTCTATTTAGAAAACTTAAGTTGCTCACATTGACCTGCATGTATATCCTGGAAGTATCAATGTTTGTGAGAAAGAATAACGACTTTTTTAAATTTAAAGGGGATCATGTTACTAAATATCAACCAAGAGACCCTACAAAAATAATAATAAAATTTTGTAGAACAAGTTTAAATAAAAAAAATGCATATCATATGTGTATCTCAGTCTTTAATAAATTACCTAAGGTTTTCAGAGAACTTCCAATCAAATCTTTTAAAATTAAGTTAAAACAATGGCTAATTGATAAGTGCTTTTATACAATAGAAGAATTCATGCAATACAAAATCAATGAGTCAGATTATTTGTAGAATTAAATGTAATTTAATATAAGGTAATATTATATAATGTAACAAAATAATTAAAATAAGAGTAAATAATATGTCAATCGAAATGTAAATTTAAATCTAATTCAATTTAATTTAATTTTTAATTTATATAATTTATAAATATTTGTATGCCTAACACAGGTAAAATATAGTTGTTCTAAACACCGCTGTAACACCTGGTACCACCTGTATTTTATACAAATAAATGATTCTTTCTTTCTTTCTTTCTTTCTTTCTAATAAAAATCGATTAAAAAATTAATTATTACTTAAGGGTATTTACGTGGCTCACTAGCGCCGCCAATAGAAAAAAATCATAATTCGAAAATAGGATAAATAATGTAAAATATTGACAACAAAGTCTTGAGAAAAGGCAATAAAGTATTTGTATAACACAAATAAAAATTGCATTATAAACAAAAACGGCCATTTTTTTAACATTCATGGGATGAGATGTGGTGGTGACATATTGTATTCTAACTCCGTCACCATACGGATAATGTGTGATTGATGTTACTGCAAACAAAAAAATAATGGTTGCAAAATGCCATTTGCGTCTCTTTTTTGACGGTATAAAATCGAGGCCTTAGCCCTTGGGGAGGGTGTTGTGTCTCTCACGCAGCCTGGGGTCTACATGAAACTAAGATTTGATATTGGAATGCGGCATTCTAATGTAGGGTGAACATAAAATGATCATGTATGTACTCATCCCTGCAGTTTGAGAAGAATTGGCAGCCGCTCAAAATTAAAATTCGTGATTGCATATTTTTTTGTTTTCGTAGCAACGTTATTCTAGGTTCAGTAATTCGAAAATCAGTAATTCACCCATTTTTGACTCTCAAACTGATTATTTATGAAAGTATTATTTTATGTTTTCATAATAGTAATTTACTTATTTTTATTCTACAGGACCTCGCACTGAAGATAGGAATAAACCTCCACGCCTTATACTCGCCCCACGTGAACATATCGCAAGAAATACTAAAATCGATACATTCCTTCAACTTCCTCCTATCTGGCCACACCTCCCCAGCCAGCCCTGGATCCCCCCTACACCAGATAACCGAAGGTCTCAGCTACCTCCACACCGGGTCCATCACCAGAGGGACCCCTCAAACTTCAGCCACTCCCCTAGACCTCCGCTCCAATATAGACATGGATACGGGCCAATACCAACAGTTACACCCTTTAGTCCATTCCCAACTACACTTGATAGCCCATAGGTCCTTAAACAACTCCCCAATATCAAACCCTGGATCCCCACTAGACATGATCCAAGAAGAAATTGGCAACGGGAGCCATAACCTCGACAAAACATTTCCTGGTCTAAGATTCATACCGGCATTTGCGCCCACCCATCCACAAATCAGCCTGACCGACTGCCTCGGATCAGAAATTACCCTAGTAGCATCATCAAGCGAAGATAGCATGGATAGCCTCGAAAATACAAAGTATTCTTTACCACAATTCGTCATTTCTGAACCATCAGACCTCGACGATAGACCCTCAATAACCAAGGGTATAGGCAGAAAGGTTAGCCAAGAAGTAGAAACGGCTGAACCGAAAGAGATAGAACCCAGCGAACTAAAAGATTCAGAAATGCAATCCCCGAAGGAATCTATTGATGAAACAGCAAAATATTTAACAGAAGAAACGAAATACCCGAGAAGAGGTAGTGATAAAAGCTTGGGATTCAGTGATGATTCCCTTAGCAACGATTCGGCGAATGCATCACCGAATTGCGAACAAAATATACAATCTATATATTCCAATATAGTCTCTATTAGTTCCGGGTTCAGCGAAAATCGGGGAAGTTTTTCAGAACATCGGGAGTCATTCTCGTTTTCCGATAGAGGTAGTTTCTCCGAAAGAGGCGATTTCGGAAGATCGTCATTTTCCGAAAAAAGCGATTTTGGTAGAGGCTCCTTTTCCGAAAAGGGCGAAACCCCTCGCTCTTCATTCTCTGCCCAGGGAGTCTTGGGCGAAGTTAAGGAATACTACGAAGATGTATATATGCCCAGAGATAATTCAAGGCATTGTTTGGAAAAGTGTGACGAGGAATGCCCGAATGAGGATATAGAGAAATTGCAAAGGTCCACAATGGATCTAAGATTGACGGAGATTTGTAGGCCTGAGGAACAAAAAATACCAATTCTGCTTAGTCCCCAAAAAGTGTCATGCGTCCAGGAGTACTACGAAGTTACCCTATCAACAGTTTGCTCAAAACTGGACTCCCAAAGGATAGTGGAATTACTCAAAGACGCAATAAACACCAGGGTACCTCCTCAGAATATATTTGTGGAAACGGACCAGAAAGATGGAGATGGTTCTCTGACTGGATACTTGAATCTGGAGTATTCTGGTGGAATCCAGATAGAGCTGGTGTTGTGTGAGAATAAGGCGATGGAGAAAAAAGGGTTGAAAATGAGAAGAATTTCTGGTGATCAGAGAGAATATGGAAAACTATGCGAGCAGCTTATAACTAGTTTAACGGTATGAATATAATATATATTTTGTATATGGACTGAATTTTAGATTTTAGTTATTTTTGGATTTTTTTTGAAAATGAAAGCCATTTTAGGGTCGATTATTTTGACATTTGAATTTGGAAATTGACATTTGAGTTTCAAATTTGAATGTGTTCGAATGCTCGTCATTCTGAATTTGAATTCTGACGTTTGAAATTTGATAAACGAATTCGTATTCGATTTTCGAGTTTAAAATTGTAATGTTTTAACTTTAGAATGAGAATTCGATGTTTTTTTTTGTTTTTTTTTTAGTGCTGTGGTTAGCACAATACTATTTTCTAGTTGTGTTTTCTAGCTAACGTATTTGTTTACGCTAGAAATTGAAATTGGTAATGAAATGTGATAGTAAAAATAATCCGAAATGATACGTAGAACAAGTAAATCATACTTAGAAATACGTAAATAATATTTTATTTATTTATTTAAAAAAAAAAGAACAATAGTAAAATTAAAAAGTTTCAGGAAATTAAAAAAATATATGTATTTATACGTCTAGGTATAATATTTACTATAACAAATCATTTTATTAGGTACTTTTGACGATTCTGATTGACAGATGTCAACTTGACGTTTCTTGACTGACAGGTGTCAAAGTGACAGATGTCAGTTATTTTTTATTTTTTTTTGTTACTCCCGTGAAGTGTGATAGACTGATAGTTGATTAATTGCATTTCCATTCCTTGACTGTTTAAAAAGTATTGTTTTTGTTTTCTATTAAAAAGTAATGTAAGGGCCATTGCCTGATGAGGGACACTTATGGGCTGGGAAGATAATAAATATGTATTTTTAATACGGTTTTTTTTTGTCTATTGCCATTGCTTTTATTTTTTTTGCTTTTTCGTTTGTTGTCTGTACCACACTATTTAGACAAATCAGTTTACTGTCTATACCTTATATTTTTTTTTTAACTTTATTCTGTTATTCAGATAAAAAAAATGCGAAAATATGTATATTAGTGATAAAAGTGCAATATTAGAAGAAAAATTAAGAAAAAGAAAATATAAATAATATTATATTTTTATGTAAAGATTGGTATATAAAGAAAAGTTTACCGTTTCCCTGTCTCTTGTATCATATATGACTCATAGGCATTGTTTTACTATTGTGTCTATTAACGGGACGGGCTGTTAATAATAATTCTTGTAAAGGAAAAAAATCATTTTTACCTTAGTTCTTATTCTTATCAGAAGAATTATTTAAAAAATGAAATTAAAAAAATATAAACAGGGTGTTTTCTGAGTCATCGGCAATAATTAACCTACGAACCTAGCGTTGAGTTCGATCGCTCGCTGCGTCCGCGGTGTCCATGATTAGTAAAATTCATGGCTAAGCTTTACACGTCGTTTACTATTTAGTAATTTAATGTTTATTTATTTTGTATTTTTTTTACTTCATTAAATAACGTTATCTATCACGCCCTAAAGTATTGCCTATGTCTCACTTTACATACTGTATATGAAGCTACATTTAGTAGCCTTCTCTACAATAATAAATTGAATTATTATTTTATTCCTGCATGTCAATTCTCGTACCTTAAAATCGTTAAAAATTCGGTTAAGTTAACTTTTAGTTGTCAAATTGACATACTCTAAATAAAACTTTTACACGAACACAAAAAATTGCAATAGCAAAAACAAGACAATTTGACAACTATCCCCCTTACTCATAAACGCCTCTTAAATTATAGTCAATTGATTAGCTTAAATTCTTACGGTTTTGTTTGGCATAAGGTTGGTTTTACTAATAAAAAACTCGCTAAACAGTGATTAAATTTAAGTGGCGTTTATGAGTAAAGGGGTTTGTATATATTAAATAAGTAAAGAATTTATTTTAAATATATTTATTTATTACCTCCGGTACAGTCAACAGGAAAAATGATTACATTAAGTAGGATTTGAACTTTGGTTTTATGCGTTAACGCCCTACACTCCTTAGGCATTCAAATTTGTTCTTTGCATTGCTAAAAGTATTGAGTCGATTCTTAACCATGTTGGGTTTGGAACTTGTACGATACCACTACATTAGAAAGTACAGCTAATAGTAGTCACACATTTCAGCACATTTCGTCGAATCATAAAAACATTGTATAAAAATACCCACACACACATAGTACAGTCAAATAAAGGCTTAAATAGGGGCAAACCTCGGAACGGAAGCGAATAAGCTGTAAATTCGTATAATCTTTTGTTTTGATGTTCTGATGACTGGTGAAAAAGTCTCATATGATCACGTGTCTGCGTCATAAGTTATTCAAGGTCAAAGGTCACGAAAATCAGTTTTTTCACATTATCTCGTTTTCTATGGGAAATACGCTTTTAACGTCATTATAAATATTGTAGATCATAAAATTGTCTACAAAAAATATCTGAACACTTTTCTCCTAAAAAGCATCGCCTGCCTACGTTGGCACCCCTACGTTATATCATCTACCTGCATGCCAAAATTCAGCCAGATCTGTCCAGTGGTTTGGGCTGTGCGTTGATAGATAACTATGTCAGTCAGCTTTGAGTTTTATATAAATAGAAGATTTCCGCACCACCTCTGAGGTAGATAAGGCCAATCTTGCACCAACATTAAATCAAGTACATTGAATCAAGCTCAAAAAAAAGCTCGGCGGTTTTTATTAACGTGGTTTCTTCAGTAGGAATACTCCTACCACATAGTGATCTATCAACGCACAGCCCAAACCACTGGACAGATCTAGCTGAATTTTGGCATGCAGGTAGATGATATAACGGAGGCACCCGCTAAGAAAGTATTTTGATAAATTCTACCCCTAAAGGGATAAGATAGGGGATGGAAGTTTGTATGTAACCTTGTCAATTTCAAACCGATTAGGCTGAGACCAAGCATGCATATGCTACTATATATTGAAATAAGCCTTATTTTTCATAATATTTACAAACGCGAGCGAAATCACGGGAAAAAGCTAGTGTGTGCATATAGTCGAAAATACGACTTTCCTGCGCTCTAAAGTCACGATATCTCGAAAGCGATGCTTTTTAGGAGAAAAGTGTTCAGATATTTTTTGTAGACAATTTTATGATCTACAATATTTATAATGACGTTAAAAGCGTATTTCCCATAGAAAACGAGATAATGTGAAAAAAGACACGTGATCATATGAGACTTTTCTACCAGTCATTAATTAGTACACCAAAACAAAGGTTTATGCAAATTTACAGCTTATTCGCTTCCATTCCGAGGTTGAATGCTTATTTTACTGGAGTAACAAATACACATAATATTCACCTCTACATAATTTAAACTTAATAAAAAACGTTCTAGATTTCGTGGTCTCATAATCAGTGTAAGGCAATGGATAAATTTAATTTATCTAAACAAGAGCTTAGATGGCCTAGCAGTCGAGAGTCTAGGGCGATTCCGCACAGTATGCAAGGTCGAATCCTACCTTGATATTTTAAATTTTTCCATTTATTTATTTGTCCAAAATAGTTTTTTTTTCTGTATGTAGAAAATTATTGTTTAAATATAATATGTATATTATATTATTAAGGTTTAAAAATGGTGTGTGTTTGTTGTTATTACGCTGCACTTAAATAATAATTGTAAATAATAATAATATAAATAATTTTAAATAATTCCCTTATAATTATACGAAAAAAATAATGTATTTCTTTGCACATATTTGTATATTAAGTAAAATAATAAAATAAAAAAAATGTATTTATTCCATAAATAAAACAAGAATAATAATTGTTTTATATCTCCTATAAAAAGTTATTAAAGAAATTCCAATTTTGAGAATATTTAATGTATAAGGATTAAATTGTGTTGAATTATTATAGTATACATTGAAAAAGCACAAATGTTTTAGTCTATTTTTACTAGATGGCGTTGAAGTCAATTTTATATCGCGATAGTAAGAGGCAATTGAATGAAAAATATGTCATTTTTTGTTTAAAGCACTTACAGCCAGTTGCATTAACTGATACATAAACGATAACACTGGTTAAGCAACTTTGACGAGGTCATTATAAAGATGGGTGGCCAAAGATCTAAGATGGCCGGGGCTTGAAGTTGTTGCAAATGATTGCGCAGTTGTCATTTTTGCAACTAAATGGTAGAGAGCGCGTGTTAATGATAGCTAACTTCATACCGGTCGTGTTATATTGCGCACTATAAAGTATGACCTCGCTAACATAACTTAACCAAGCAAAGCTTGATATAAATTTAACTTTAAGCGCCTTAGTATGACTAAATACAGTAGAAGGATAATTATTATATAATATTAAATAGATAGTTATGTATTATAATATAATTCAACACAATTAATAATATAATTTTGTGTAAATAATAGAATTAAAGACAGGTGGAAAATATGTTTAAATGAAATAATTGTTTTTATTATATATTAAACTAGCTGACCCTTGCCCACTTCGTTGGGCGGCGAAAAAAACGCGTCTCTTTTTTAAACATATTTCATTACTGCTCCACTCCTATTAGTCATAGCGTGATACTATATAGCCTATGACACTCCCTGTTAAATGGAGTATTTAACACAGAAAGAATTTTTCAATATTATAAAGAGGTAGTCTGTGTGTTTGTGACGTCGTAGGGGGTAATCTCTGGATCTATTGAACCGATTTAAAAAAATCTTTCTGTATTAAATAGTCTATTTCTCGGGGAGTGTCATAGGCTATATAGTATCACGCTATGACTAATAAGAGTGGAGCAGTAATGAAATATGTTTAAAAAAGTGACGCGTTTTTTTCGCCGCACAACGAAGTGGGCACGGGTCAGCTAGTATATTATAATAAAGACAATTGTTATATATAAAAACCGTTGTTTGAAAGGTGTATTTAATATTTTAGTTCTTTTCATTAAACGACATGAAAAAAAGATGTATATAAATGTTAGATAAGTACTGTATAGATAGATTCAAGTATGTATTATAATACATTGCTCTTTCGTAATGAAAAGTTAATACAATCTTTAGTATAAAGCCAGCAATGTTTTTCTAATACATCTTTCAAATGATTTTAGTCCATATTGTACATGGAATGATGATTGTGTAAGAAATAAGTTATATATTGCCATAAGTAACAAAAATATAGATTTTAAGTAAAAATCAATGTAAATATTATTTTAATAAATTCCGATTCCATAATGTTTTTGATTTTGTTTTATTTTGTCTTTGCCTTTTGGTGGGCCATTGCTGAGACGGGGTCTGCTGTGAGAAGAGGATACTACATTAATTTAACTGAAAAACCCAGTTACAGACAATCAATTTTGAAAAAACAAAACTCTAGATTAAGCTTTGTACTTACATCATGTACTATCATAACAGCCCATTCATGTCCCACTGCAGGGACGGGCCTCCTCCCATGACGGAGGGATACTTGGCCTAGTAATACCACGCTGGCCAGACGGATTGGTATAGGGTTAATCTCAAGTTTTCCTTCTTTTTACTTCGTAAAGATAATATTTACGGATAGTCCCTTAGTCGGTTTTTACGACACTCATAGTATGATATGGGGTGGTGACATATTGTATTCTTACTCCGTCACCACACGGATCATGTACTATAACAGGGTCCATATTGGCTCACCTAAAGTTGTTCATCCGAAAATGTTCTTCCTAACGATTTGTAATCCGAATGATCACTCTTCCTAAAATTTTAAATCCTAAAGTTTTTATTCATACTATTTGTATCGCTACCGGCGATGTTCATAACACTCATGTTTCCGAAAGTCGTTATTAATAATATCGTTATGTAAATATATTTAAACTCCTAATGTTTTTTATCATAACGCTTTTATCCCTAAACATTTTCACCATAATATTTTCTCTCATATTCAGATAGAAATATTTACCAAGTGAAAGTAATAAAAAGGTTTGTTTTTATACTATTTCTTGTGATTACAAAACAACTTTTTACATTTTTACATTAAATCATTTTTTTTAAATTATTCTTTATTAAAATTATTAGAATATTTTTGTCTTAAATGAATGAAATCCATAAAACAGGACTCGTTTACGGCTATGCTTATGGCCTGAGAGTTCACCGTAACCGTAACTAAACCAATAAGTAAAGGAACAATTCGGTTCTGGCACTTCGCCGGCCGCTGCCGCCAGAACTTTATCTTAGTATGTAATAAGGGAAAGTATGTTTAACTAAAATAGTAAGATACCGCTTTAAAAACGTACCTTCAAGTAATACGTTTTAAAGCGGTTTCTTATAAAACCAAACCTCTAGAGATCATACCTTAAATAACACAAAATTATTCTTAGATCAGGACAATAGTTTGTGGATCGTACAAACACCCCCTACATATTGCTAAAAATTAAAGCAAACAAACATTACCTACATAATGGGTAACATTACTTACTGGTTTGTACCCATAGTACAAGCTCTGCTTAGTTTGGGACTAGATGGTGTTGTGTGAATGTGTGAGGAATATTTATATTTATTTTATTTAATCTATCCCATTATTTAAGTTAAGTTTTTAAATGAACACAAAATGTTTGTAACGCCTGACATCCTTTATTTTTTCCTCATATCTCGAGCAAGGGTCTGTTTAGGATGCAGCCTGCACGTGGCGGACGTTATCGTGTTTTTATTATTGCCGCCGCTAATGGCGGTAACTAATAAGGTTTTAATTTTAGCTTGAATTACCTTAATGACTAATCAATCAATTATTTAGCCTATCCCAGTTCACTGCTGGACATAATTATGTCAATACCAAGGAACTTACTGTTAGTATTAGTGTATAATCTATGGAACTTACACTCTAACTGGAATGCTTACGGTCACAAAAAATCCGTTCCTAATTTACAACTGTATGAGTGGAGTGTGTCCCTCTATAAACGAGAAACCAACAACAGTTGCAAGAGAGATTTAGCCTTTTCATGTATAAACAAATATAAACCTTATATTGTCAGTAGTAATGTACGATTTAATTTGTCTAAATTTGCTTCGTATTCGCATTCCAGTTACAATATAAGTTCTTTGGTCGATATTAAAGGAAAACGTTCTGTATCCCAGAAAATATATGTAAAATATTAAGATGCAAATGGATTTAAATGAAACAACCTCTCGATTCAAGCTGTCGAAATATAATGAATAATGATCAAAAAGTCAACGTTCGTTATCAAACGTCAGTTCAAAAACAGTGTTGCCACTAAAATAATTTGAATCGATACAATATTATCGATTATAATTTAGTAACTCATATTACTAAATACTATTCGGAAAGAAACTTTATATTATTATATTATATTTTAATGTGTACAATTTAGTTATTACCGTATTTCAATTAATTAACCTTACAGTTCGGCCATCCTTACTCTAGTGAGTCCTCTCACTAGTGATATACGAACACAATTTCTAATACATTTTACATCAATAATATAATAACGAACAATAATACATTTAGTAATACTAATAATGAGGTTGTTGAGAAACAAAAATCACAGTTACTTACTAATTGTTACAATAATACAATTCAACATAATTAAGTCTCTTACTAGTCTTCATCACAATAAGCATAGTCATAATACACCAAGTAAGGTACAGTAAGTCTAAGTTATATTAATCAACTTAATCAATTTGCTTTACATTGTATTCTAGGTATTGTTATTAATCTTTATCACAATAAAATCAATAAAGCTTTTACTAATCAATCACAGATCGTTATTTTTTTTTTTAATTATTTACAATTACATCTAAATCTATTAATTACAACAAGTTATAACTAATTTATTTACAATTAAACTAATTATTTCTGTTATACATATTGTATAGTTTGTAGTCTCTTTATAATCATTTTCACAATCACTGTCTTATCTCTAATCCTGCACAGTTTCTCTCTTTAGGCACTAGCCTTAGAGGTCCACCGCGCTCTTATAAATTTCATTCATTCATTATTCGAATCATCTTCACCTGAAAATCCTGCCCAGTCAGTCTCTAAGGTCATCTGTGCGACATTCTTAATAAATAATGTCTTTCTGTTTCAGCACTGACCACTAGAGATAACATGAGCTCAATATCATAATAAAATAATTATCTAAATCCTGCAAGTAACTTGCTCACATTACTCAATTCACTTATCTCCTGCAAGTAACTTGCTCACCACATTAATCAATTAACATATTATATCCTGCAAGTATCTTGCTCATGTTAATCAATTAACATTTCAACAATAACACACACATCTCTGATTCTTATAAAAACATAATTACGATTCTAACAACTAAATGATAAAAGATTTATCTCTCCATTATCCTCAATTGAACCACGTCTAAACGCCATCAGTACAAGTATCCATTTCCCCTTCACTACTATCACTAGTACATCCGCCAAAACTGGTCCAAGGATGAATTTTATCTAGTGCTACTACATTTTCGTATCGTTTATTACCTTTTTTTGTTAAAGGGGTATCTTCCACAAGAAATCTATCGTTTGGTAATATTTTAACTATCCTATAAGGGCCTTGAAACTTGGGAATAAGCTTTTTCGATTTACCTATGTGATCTTTATCGATCACAGTCCGTTCAATCCTAATGAGATCACCTATGTTATAATTAGTTTGAGGTTTCCTGTGTTTGTCAAATTGCATTTTATTATAATTTTGTTGTTTTTGGATCCTTTCACAAGCGTTTGACCTTAACCGCAATAATTCATCATCGCTAAGGCGTTCGGATGTTTCATCAATAATATCGCTTAAAACATTCTCAGAGGCATTTATTAATTTACATCCAAATAGCAGTTCAGAAGGACTTTTCCCTGTGCTCTTATTTATGGTTGTATTAATACCTAATTGTATATCTCCAATACGTTCGTCCCATAAATTATCCTTTTCCCCATGACAACTAGTACCTAAAGCATCAATTATGGTTCGATTAAATCGTTCAACCTGCCCATTGGCTCTAGGAGTAGCTACAGCGTTCAGAATATGCTTAATTTTGAGTTTATCTATAAAATCTTTAAATTTTGTACTTTTGAAACATGAACCTCTATCTGAAATGAGCCGTGATGGTACGCCAAAATAACTGAAATGCTCTTTAAATACTTTAATTGCTGTCGTAGTTTTGGTATCTTTAACAGCACGTATATTTATATATTTAGTGAACGCATCAACTATTACTAATAAATACATGTTACCGCGTTTCGAGCGAACGAATGGGCCTAGGTGGTCAGCATGGAGTGTATGAAAAGGCTTATCTATCTTTGGTATAGGGTGTAGCATTCCTTCTCTAGGACCGCCAGGAGCTTTGTGATGTGCACATTCTAGACATGCGAGGACATACTTTTTTGTGAACTTGCGCATTTTTGGGAACCAAAACATCCCTTTTAGTCTACTCAGTGTTTTTTAATAACTAAAATGACCTACATCGTCATGGTTCATACGCAAAACTTGCCATCTGCATGCCCTAGGAACGACCCATCGTAAGCCCTCATCTATTATTCTATATACGTGATTCCCTTTTAGCTGGTAATTTTTGCGTACATCCGCAACAAATTTGGTCTCATTATCCTCTAAAACCTCTCTTATACCTACGTTTAATTTCATTATCATCGCTCTGTACAGTGGCTATCCAGTCACGAACATCTATATGTAAAACATCTAGTACGTGTTCCCTATTATCTCCAGTAGATTCTTCAACAGGACCACGACTGAGAGCATCTACGTGACCCATACGCGCCCCAGGTCTATACTCGATCTCGCAATCATATTCCTGGAATTGAACCCACCAACGTGAAATTCTGGGAATGAGGTCTCTTTTTGTTAAGGTTGTACGTAGTGCATTGCAATCAGTAACTATTTTGAACCTTAATCCTAATAGGTATACACGAAAACGATTAAGTGACGCAACGACGGCGAGAGTCTCTAACTCAAACGAATGGAACTTTTGTTCATAATTCGTTGTCTTGCGACTGTAGTAGGCTACCGGTCTCATCAAGCCATCATCACCCTTTTGCATTAGAATTCCCGCGATACCTACTTTAGACGCGTCTGTGTGCAATTCCGTATCTAATTTAGGGTCATATAGAGCTAGAATAGGACGCTCAATTAGTTTATCTTTTAAAATTTTAAAAGCGTTCGTTTGCTCTTGGGTCCATTTCCACTCAAATTTAATACGCAACAAGTCCGTTAGCGGTTAAGCTATTAAAGCGAAGCCCTTTACGAACCTTCGAAAAAAACTAGCCAAACCAATAAATCGTCTTACATCATGCACGTTCTTTGGTACGGGAAAGTCTCTAATAGCTGCAGTCTTACGAGTGCCCGGACGGATACCTTTTCCACTAACATGAAATCCTAGGAAATCAAGTTCCGTACAAAAAAAGTTACACTTTTTAAGTTTTAACGTGAGTCCAGCCTCCCGTAAGAGTTGTAGAACCTCCTCTAAACGTATCAATCCCTCGTCTACCGATTTTGCAGGAATAAGCACATCATCCATATATATAATAGTATAGCTCACCTTAGCTAATATTTTATTCATTGCTCTCTGGAAAATAGATGGTGCATTTGCAAGTCCAAAGGGCATTCGTTTGAATTGGTATTGCCCGTCAGGAGTAACAAACGCAGTTTTATCTTGCGACTCAATCTCAACTGGTATTTGGTAATAACCAGAAGCGAGGTCGAGGCTCACAAATACCGCGTTACCTGCCAATCTATCAAGCTGATCATCAATTATAGGCAATGGATAATGCTCCTTTTTAGTTTTGTTGTTTAGAGCTCTATAATCAACGCATAACCTACTTTCGCCTGTTTTCTTTTTAACCAGTATAACTGGGCTGGCGTAAGACGAGCTTGACTCACATACTATGCCTGATTCCATCATCTCGCTAACCATGGATCGAACCTGAGCACGCTCCGGAAACGAAAGTCTATACGGCCGGTAAACTACAGGTTGAGTGTCATTCAGCTCGATTTTCATTTGGACTACGTTAGTTAATCCTAGCTCTTTTAAATTATCAGAAAAACAACATTCATATTTATTCTTTAAGTAAACGTTTTAATCTGTTAACATCATGGTCACTGAGTTGTTGACCATAATTTAATGCAGCAACTGTGTCAGCATTGTCAAAATCTAACAAGTTTACACAAATAGGTTCTATAATGCTAATAGCTCGTGTAATAAGTGAATTTTGTCTCAGTGATATCGATTTATTTCCGAAATTTTAAACCAATACGATCCCTCTGCCGTTTTCTACTTCATATTCGCCCGGCATTAAATAAAACAAATTCTGCGAGTCACCGCGTAGAGATCCGTTCACGTTAACTGCACATGAGTAATTGTTACCCGTTGTAACTGGCAATGGATACATTTCTTTCGGAAGTATGTTAACGTCATCACAAGTTTTTAATTGTACCTTATTAGAGTTTTCTCGAGCAAAAACTAAGGAATCAGTGGTTTTAATAATAAGTATTCCAGGCCTTTCAGTGAAACTATGACCAATTAAAACAGGATACTTTATGACATCATCATGGACAATATATACATTGATGTCTTCCTCAATGTTTTGAATCTCAATCTTAACTTGGGTAACACCTACGGGTACGACTATATTATTGCCTATACCTCTCATGGTGGGTAAATGACTATCAGTCCAAGTGATGCCTCTCTTTAACGCCTCACTATACCGTACCAAAGTGCATTGACTGCCTAAATCGACAAAAGCTTGAGTAATCTCACCGTTCAATTTAATACTTAATAAATATTTTGAATCAGTTGAATCATTTGTATCTATACGCATAATATTTTTATCTTCGATCTTATTGCTAGTCGAGGTATTTGGCAATCTAGGGCAATTAACTGTTAAATGTCCTAATCTACTACAAACGTCCAAAGCAAATACACTTAAGTATTTGCTTTGGACACTTAAAACTAATGTGACCCGGTTCATTGCAGTTAAAACATACAACAGGTCCGGCATTGCGAACTTTAGAACCTTTAGATTCGTTCGAAATTTGTTTATTGTTATTAGAAGATATTAATACTGTACTATTACGTTTATCAAAGTTTGGTTTAAATTTGTCCGCTTCACGAGCCTGTTGTTTGATAGACTGGAAATACTTTAAAACTTGTTCCGGTTCCTGACAGTTCGCAGCCTTGGCGCCTAACCTTAACGACCGATCGTCAACCCCGTATAGTAAACAATCTACTGCTCTTTTTCCATTTATTTCACAACGATAAAGCAAATTTACTTTTTCATAATAATAATGCTCTAAAGAATCATTATACTTAACACGTTTAGATAACATTTCAGTAAGTAGCTCTGCATAATCGTCACTACATGGAAAGGACTCTTCTAATTTTATTTTCCACTCATGCCACGAGAACGACATAGTTGGGAGTACTTGATACCAGGTTTTTGCAACGCCAGATAATTTAGGTAACGCGTAATGAATAATTTGATCATCACCCCAAGCATAAAGTCTGGCGCATTCGTCAACTTTATTTAACCACATGTGAATAGTTTGTCCCTTAACCATAGGATCAAAATCAGGTTTTACATTTCCTAACATAGGAAATTTATTGCCCTGAGGACGGTTGTTAGACATGACTTCCACTAAAGACGACAAAAAGGCACGTGTGTCACTGTTAAAAACATTAGGTGTACTCACAGGATCCGGCGGAGTATAGCGGTCGCCGCTGGTTACCGACCTTGTCTCGCCACACTGCATGCCACGTCGTCCCCTGCTCTGCCTCTTGATGCTTCCGCTCGAACCGCGATCACGTTGATGTTCACGACTGCGGCGCCTCTTGCGGCCGCGCTTGCTCTTCGAATGGGAGCGACGATGGTCATCGCTCCTATACTCCACAGAATTTGACGAGGATAGTTGCCTGCGCCTGCTTCGCTTAGTTCTGCTCCGATCACGTCTTCGATATCGTTGGTCACGTGTTCGACGAATAGATTTCTCACCACTACGGTCTCTAGTTTCAATTTCTTCATCGCTAGTTGTAACCATGTTGTAGTAAATTGTTTTTTAACAAAACAAAATTCTCGATAAAACACGTGGTCACAATTTGACTAATTATCAGAAATTAGGTTGAAATTTCTTCAAAATCGTGGGCGTACTTGATATGTCCCACTTCTGAGATAAAGGAAAACGTTCTGTATCCCAGAAAATATAAGTAAAATATTAAGATGCAAATGGATTTAAATGAAACAACCTCTCGATTCAAGCTGTCGAAATATAATGATCAAAAAGTCAACGTTCGTTATCGAACGTCAGTTCAAAAACAGTGTTGCCACTAAAATAATTTGAATCGATACAATACTATCGATTATAATTTAGTAACTCATATTACTAGATACTATTCGGAAAGAAACTTTATATTATTATATTATATTTTAATGTGTACAATTTAGTTATTACCGTATTTCAATTAATTAACCTTACAATATACGCCACAGAACACTGTCCTCCGGCTTAGGCATCTAGTCCGACCCAGCGACCTCTTTGAGGTCGTCATAGAGAAAGAAATAATTCTAATTATACCTAACCTTTATAGGTAAAAATTATATGTAATGATGATTATAAATCTAAATTATATTTTACAAAGCAAAGTCAGTTATCTGTGTGGGACGGAGTAAGAATACAATATGTCACCACCCCATCTCATCCCATGCGTGTCGTAAAAACCGACTAGTACGAAGTAAAGAATTGAAACTATACCCTATACCAAGTCGTCTGGCCAGTGTGGTATTAGTAGGCCAAGTATCCCTCCGTCACGAGAGGAGGCCCGTCCTTGCAGTGGGACATTAATGGGCTGTTATGATGAAGCGAAGTCAGTACAAAGACTTCTATTGCGCGGGAATCGAAACCGAGACCTTTGCGTACCAACACTATAAACATCGTCAAGAAGTCCGCACAATATTTATGTTTTTAAAACTATTATTATTTCACACTACCTACTTTCTATCGTTTCCTTCAAACTACGATCCTCGTTCTTTGAAGCGAGGCGTGCAAAAGCATCTTTTGAAGCCGCCATAGTGGAGACATTCATGCCTCTACAAATATTGTAGCTTGCATGGTGCTCGCCATTCTTGGACTCTAAAGCCCGATTTACACATCGACAAGTAGGTACAGTAGCGAGTTAAGTAGTAAGTTGTTGATTAAATTGATTTGAATAGATCTCCATCCTATTTTTTGCCGAGATAAATTGGCGAGACGCTAGAGAGGGGGCGATTTCGTACTTAACTCGCTAAAGAATAGGATGGAGATCTATTCAAATCAACTTAATCAACAACTTATTATACTTGTCGATGTGTAAATCGGGCTTTATGGATGCTTAACATCAGGCACTATAGAGTCATTCTGGTAGGCCAATTTAAAAAAAAACATCGGCATAAGCTGTCCACTGTTTACCTGAGCCCGGTAGTTTACCTGTGAATAAAGATGCTACAGTAATCAGATAAACAGGAAACCATTATAACATTAAGATCTTTATCTTTTACTAAAAGGTGACAAAATGTTTTAGAAAATAGGATTAGGACTATTTCCTTCTTGTGTATAAATATTGTTTTTTTTTATCTGTCAAGGTGATTAAAGGACGATCCTATTTATACTAAAGCCAAAGTCTTTGTGAAATGTTTAATAACAAGCCTAGATACCTACTTCGTGTGGTGACGGACTAAGAATACAATATTATGTCACCATTGATGTCCCACTGCAGGGACGGGCCTCCTCCCCTGACGGAGGGATACTTGGCCTACTAATACCACGCTGGCCAGACGGATTGGTACAGGGTTTAATTTCAAGTTTTCCTTCTTTTTATTTCGTAAAGATAATATTCACGGATAGGCCCTTAGTCGGTTTTTACGACACCCATGTGATGAGATTGGGTGGTGAGACACTGCATTCTTACTCCGTCACCACACGGAGCTTTTACAATCACAAAAAAGTAGGTAATACTCTAGACCATTCTCTCTGACCAATGTAGTGTTACCCACTTGAACGACAATTGGTATGATTTATCCACTGACAAAATGGCGGGACTTATCATATGGTATAAAAGTACCAAAAAAAAATTCGTTCTTCAACGCGCGATATTTTATAAAAACATGATTCTACCGCTTAAACTCTGCGGTTAAAAAAGTCTGTGGGACAATTGCGATAGTTTCAGAACGGATTACACCAAAATAAACAGCTGTAAAAAATAATCTGTGGTCGCAATGTCAAACAGAAGCACAAACTACAAATAACAGAAGTTTGATTCATTTCGTATGTCCTTGTATGAAATTTACTGTTTATTTATGTGTTAAATACATTTGATTAATTAAATATTGTTGGAAGTGTTATTACAATTTTCTAGAAAATGTGTGCTTTCTAATGGTCGTATTATTATGTTATAAAAGTTGAGTAACTTTTAAAATTTAATAAAAGAAAAGTCAAAGACTAAAACTTGGCCTTGAGTTTAACAATAATGGCGGTTTAATTACGCTTTCCTCAATAAAAGTTTATTGAAATCGTTTAAAGTTTATTGAAATCGTTTAATACTAGAAGATAAACTAATAAACAATAATTAAATTTAGAAAACAAACCTACGACGTTCTTATTTTTATGTTCTTATTGTCTAAACAAAAATATGGTATGCACGTACAAAACGCCGAGATGGCCGAGTCAGCTAAAAAAGGTATTTATTTCAAAAATAATTTAAAATACTTTAACCTTATGAATTACTAATATATTTATTTTATTTTAAAAGAAATATAGTTAATTATATTTTAAAAATAAAATCCTTCAATTTGGGTTGCTAATTTTATTCACAAATAATATAATTCCCGGAAAATCGCGGAAAATGTCAACAATTTTTCGCAATTTTTCAGGTTTATCAACTATTCATTGTATTTAAATATTCATAAGGTTAATGTATATTAATTTAAGTTTATTCCCTATACTTTTACGAACACGACGATGTTTTTCATTTTCAAATTGATGCAGTAATTTTCTCGTGTTAGCCGTTTTTATCAAGACGGAAAACTCGCAGTTTTTTATAAACACATAAAAAACTGCGAGCGTTGCCACTTGAACGTTGGACTCGCGAAAGCGATTCGCGCAGTTAACGTTCAAGTGGTACAGGGTTTAATTTCAAGTTTTCCTTCTTTTTATTTCGTAAAGATAATATTCACGGATAGTCCCTTAGTCGGTTTTTACGACACCCATGTGATGAGATGGGGTGGTGAGACACTGCATTCTTACTCCGTCACCACACGGAGCTTTTACAAACACAAAAAAGTAGGTAATACTCTAGACCATTCTCTCTGACCAATGTAGTGTTACTAATTATGTCAACTAACCCTCTTTGTTTGAGGAAGGCCGCTCCTTGGAGTAAAACATTAAAGATCTGTCATAATTTAGCTAATTATTTCTTTCACTTTAACGACCTCATAAAGGTATCTGGGTCGGACTATATGCCTAAGCCGGAGGACAGTGTTCTGTGGCGTGTGTTGGCATATTAAGTCCAGCAGTGGACTGGGACAGGCTAATTAATTGATTGATTATAGTCATTAAGTTAATTAAAACCTTATTAGTTATACCGTCATTAGCGGCGGTAATAATAAAAACTGAGTCACAATAACGTCCGCCACGTGCAGGCTGCATCCTAAACAGACCCTTGCTCGAGATTAGAGAAAAAAATAAAGGATGTCAGACGTTACAAACATTTTGTGATAATTTAAAATCTTAACTTAAATAATGGGATTGATTAAATAGGTATAGTCTATTTAAACGGACTTGCTTTAAAACGTAAACATATATGGCGTCGTGTCAACCACAGACTAAAGACTTTAGTCTTTGATCTTTGAGAAATGTATAGGAATCAAGGACAAAATTCTATACCTAATCAACAATTTATGTCAAATGGTAAAATTAATTTTATCTGTGAAATTTTTCGTTGGAAAAAATTATATTTATTTAAAATTTAAGAAAGATAGTGGATAAATCAAAGTGATTTACGTGTTTTCTATTGCATAAACGTTTAATGCTACTTTCCAGAAATTTTCATCCATATCAAAGTGTGCGATTGATGTAAAAACTAGTGAATTATCAATATGTGGTGTTTGTTTACAAAATAAATCAAATAAGGATGAATATGGTATAGGTAATGTTTGTTTGCGTTAATTTTTAGCAATATGTAGGGGGTGTTTGTACGATCCACAAACTATTGTCCTGATCTAAGAATAATTTTGTGTTATTTAAGGTATAATCTCTAGAGGTTTGGTTTTATTCAAGTAGGTATGGTTTTAAAGCGGTATCTTATTATTTTAGTTAAACATACTTTCCCTTATTACAATGCGTAATTCTACGCTAACTTTTCGGGTTCGATTCCCGCTCAATGCAAATTTTTGTGTCTGTTATTTCTACTTATTCTGTTTTGTGGGTTATAGTAAAATGTAATGTCCTCTACTGTGAAAATCTTTCGCGGTAACGTGCATCAAAGTCAAGTAGTATCGCAGTGAAGATCTATCACGGTAACGTGCATCGAAGTGCAGTGACAATCTTTCGCCGTAACGTGCATCACAATTTTGTGGCATCGTTTTTGCTCTTAACCTGTCTACTGTAAGCTCCTAAGATGCCAGATTATTATTACCCTTATCCTATGTCCAATTTCTGAAACTTAATGCAAATAAATTAATATCTAAATCACTTGCAAAATGTTGACTACCCCATAATTTAGTCGTCGACCGCCAACCTGTCAAAGTTGACAACAAACCGAAACGGAAGCGTGCAATTTCTCATTTTTAAACCAAAAATAAGTTGTCGCCCTCAAAATCCGGCTTTGCATAAGAAATAATACAAAAATAGGATCCTATTTAAAGTTATTTAAAGCCGCACAATACATAAAAAAAATTTTTTACTACTTTCCCGCCATTTCCGTATGACATTTCTATGAGTTTTTTTTTCAGACGTGCGTCGGCAATGATCACGCTTGTTAAGCCTATTCGCCGGAAGGGATTTGACTGTAATTATGTACCAACCTACTTTGTACCCGTATTTTGTAAAATGATATTTTAGATTATAAAAACGGTTTTATATTTCAAGCTTGTGTGGTGTTTTATTTTGATATTTGATATTCAGTTTGATTAATATCTTCGGATTTGTGTTTTGATTTATTTGGTTTGGAAGAGATATAGTTTGGTGTTATGTAACCAGAATTAATTAAGTAATATAACAACGAAAATGTGAGATGTCATTTTACAGTAAAGGATTATGTCCTTTTTTATAAGACAATTGCTCTAGGAATCCATTCTAGTCCTGTGTCCTTCACAGACATGAAATTAACTGTCCCAAAGAACATCCGAACTCAGGACAATAGTTTGTAGATAGTCACAAAGAATGTTTTGCGTGGGATGCGAACCCGCGATCTCGTGGACGGCAGTCGAAGCGTAGTCACTGTGCCACCAAGGCAGTCAAGGTCTAAGTTCTGATAGTGTAATTAAACATAAACCCTATACCGTCTGGTCAGCGTAGTATTTTTTTTAAACTGCATGTCAATTCTAAAAGTTCGGTTAAGTTAGTAACCGAATTTTTAACAATTTTAAGGTAAGAGAATTGACATGTTGGACTCCTAAGAACTCATTGTACAATCCTTTTAAACGGTTTGAACTATGTAGGGACACAACATGTAACTTGAGCGACTGCTGACAAATCACCTTTACAGGCGCGCCATTGTATTAGCGTCGCCCAGCAGTCGTCTCCCCGCAATCATGTAGCTAGGTCGTCGTAAATATATTGTTATTGTATTTAAGTATAATCTGGTACCAGGAAATATATAGTATATTATTCATCTGCATTTTATTATGGAACCTGCTACACAAAGAACTTCTTCCCCTAAATTGGTGACCCGCGACAAAGAACACGCAACTTTTGGAATGGACTCTGCAATCGGAGCACGCGCATGACAACGTGGCCGGAAAGCAGCGCGCATCGTTAGCGTGGCGTCGAGCACGCACATGTGACGCTGCACAGCCAAGATTATGGAGGTAAGCGCACACCGGATACGAGCCATGGGGGACGACTCGCCCTTTTTACAAGACCGAAAGGGCTGACGACCTAACATCTTTTCGCATATCGGCTGCACAAGCACGAAGACCACCTAGTTCGGCGATCATCGTAACTCTGGACAGCGCATATCTGGAGAAATATGTAACGCAGTACTTTGCGGCATGATTCACGCAAGGCATGGGACACGACGGCGACACTCTTGGGTACAGTGTGCGCGTCGTAAGCAAGGCATACACTTTGGTGGCGCTGCTAGAAATACGCACCAGGTGCTGATGGCCCAACCTGCCTTATCAGAGGACACGGAGCTGACAGAGCATGGAGATGGATACCGCCGCGAGACCTAGGACGACTTACGACATCATTGCTTCTTCGTACGAAAAGCCAGATCATATTCAGCGTCATACGAAGAGCAAGGTTTTGAATTAGAGTTTTTATGTGAGTGTCGTAAGTGATATGTGATAGTGCCGTATGTGATACCTATATAAAAACATAACCGTAAATTTGTTAGTAATTATTTTATTTATGTACACGTGTTATTTCTGATTAAATTAGATTATGTACCTACGAGATTAATCGTATAAAATATTGTTTTTTGTAATGTAACTTCCTAACATATTTTGGTGAATATACCTGTAGTAGTTTTTACCTATTTTTGTAATTAATTGTATGTTTTAAAAGCTACAGTGTGATTAAAATTAGTTGTCATAAAAATTGTATCATGCACACTTGGACGGTGTTGAGTTTCGAAGCTTGTTATTGTTAACCATTTGATCACTTCGACGAGTAAGCAAATTGTTATCGCTGCTCGCTGACACATAGCACTTGGATTGTAATTGTTGAATGACAGTTTTGATTTTTAATTTTTATATTGTAATGTAACTTAAATAAAGTAAATTTCTTTTTTTTAATAAAGGGGGGAGTATTGTAGGGACACAACATGTAACTTGAGCGACTGCTGACAAATCACCTTTACAGGCGCGCCATTGTATTAGCGTCGCCCAGCAGTCGTCTCCCCGCAATCATGTAGCTAGGTCGTCGTAAATATATTGTTATTGTATTTAAGTATAATCTGGTACCAGGAAATATATAGTATATTATTCATCTGCATTTTATTATGGAACCTACAACACCAAGAACTTCTTCCCCTAAAAACTACTTAATTAATTTTCAATTAAGTAGTTCAAACATGCCTATGTCCAGCAGTGGGCGTGCTCCAGATATTTTCACTTTTATAGAGGACTAACCCTTTAAAGAGGAAAGGGGACATATTAAGCTAGATCGTTAGTCTAACTTCTGAGAGGTCTGCCATGCCCACCCTTCATCTTTCGGTCAATTCTTTACGCTACGTATCTTGGCACCTTAATCGGGGAATTCAAACGCTATGTCGGTCACTTTTGGTCTCCTATGGATCTCCTTTTTACCTACTTCAATAAACTATTTCTGACAAAGTCGCGGAAGAAGTTAACTAAAGCTAGTCCTAAATAAATATACAAAAAACTAAATTGTATAAATCCGTAGGTACACACAGCAACTAATCAAACTAGACACTCATGTACCTTAATACCTTGAAATAAGACACAATTTCAAATGAAAATGTTTAACTTGATTGTGTTGCTGTGTGTACGTGACAAAACAATGTTATTTTTTATATTATATCCAACAAATATAATAGCGAGGTAAGGGTAGACCGGACGATCTTTGTCCAAAACGGAAACTGACTCCCGGACGTGGTGTGTAAACACCTTTACCGGTTCTTAGTAGTTTCGGACATCACGCGCGGCTCATTTATAATCTGTGTATTAAAAAAAAACTTTGACAGGATGTGTCAAATTTGTTCCGGTATGTGTTGTTGCAAATAGTATAATATTTAGGGTGATTACTTATTATAGATGAGGTAGTAGTAATAACTGCATTAGCGGCAAGGCGGGCGTGTTAGCCGCTGTTGTGTACGAGGTCGCGGGTTCGACTCCCAGGGAAGACAATTCTTTATACGATCTACTAATATGCGGTATCTGAAAGTTTCGTATCATAACAGCCCATTAATGTCCCACTGCAGGGACGGGCGTCCCTGCAGTGGGACATTAATGGGCTAACTCCTCCCCTGACGGAGGGATACTTGGCCTTCTAATACCACGCTGGCCAGACGGATTGGTACTTTTTTTTGTAAAACATACATGTTATACATAGAAAACACCCAGACCAATGCAAACAATCATGTTCATGCACACAAATAAATATTTGCATTGAGCGGGAATCGAACCCGAGACCCCTGCGTAGCAGCCATGTTACATAACCACTACGCCACAGAGGTCGTCAATAGATGAGCGAACGGCTGCTACACACAGGTCTCGGGTTCGAATCCCGTTCAATACAAATCTTTGTGTGGATGAACATGATTGTTTGAATTGGTCTAGGTGTTTTCTATGTGTAATTTATATGTGCGGCTTGAACAACTTTCGAGATTAAGTTAGACACGACACCAAACTGTAAAAGAAACAATGATTGAGATCTAAAATTAGCAGACCACTGTCATAGTACAAATATATACAGTATTTCGACTTCATAGAAACGCGAGTTATACCTACACGCACGATAAAGGTGGCTTTGCGGAGTGAACAGTCGCGACTGTGGCGCAGTAACGAGCGGGAAAGTAGGTAAATGTAATTAAAAAGCTGGAGGTGGACAGCCCTATCGCGTATGCGTTTCGACTGCTCGGCCACGGCACGCAAACAGAAAAAAAATTAGTCAGGGATTCTGTCGAAATTTGTCGAACACGAATGGCACAAACTAAAAATTTGTCGAAGTAGAAATAAAGAAGTTATAGGGGTCTAAACGTGGCCGCGCGAACGAAACGCGGAGGATTGCGCGGCCACGGAGATCTCAGCAACTACTTGAGCTAGAGAGCTAATTCTTTTTGTAAATGAATGGCTAAATTTGTCAACAATTGTCGAAAAAAGAATCACAAGCCCTAGATCAATACTTTACTAGATATTCACCTCTGAAGTCATGGCCGCGCAATCCTGCACTTGTGATTTCTTTAATGTTGATTATTTCTTTCAAACTAAGACTTTAGACAGTAAAATTGGTGTTGACAGCAAGGTTTTAATTTGTCGAAACTAATGAAAGCAATAGACTCTACTAAAGTTTAGCCATATAGACGAAATCAGAGGAAAACAAAAAGTTCATGGCCGCGCAATCGAAACGGTACTTTGGACGCTGATATCTCAGTAACTATTATTGCAAGGATATTCGTGTTTACATTTATTTATTCTATATTTTAACCTTATTGTAATAAGATATCGTTTGATCCTCAAAACAGTTCTCAAGCCGTGTAATCTCAAAAATAATGATACCCTGTACAATGTTCGAGCAGCGTAACCATACTTTCGATTTCATTAGGATATTCCTCTAATGGGAGACCTATCATTTTTATTTAAAAAAACAATAAAATTACTCCTTTAGTGCGTGAATGTAATGAATATAATAGGTTGAATGGTAAAGTCGATACATTCCATACGATATATCCTGTCCCATCACAGTTCACACATAAAAATATGATAGTCCGTTAAATGTGAATGTTTCGTTAAAAGCAAATCACTTAAAATTAACACCCAGTACCTATACACAGTATTTATCTCCCGATTCAAATCGACACACAGCTGAGTTTTAAACGAGAATAACGTTCCTCTGCAACTAAACAGTGTTGCAAACTTTATTTTTCCACGGAGTACAAAAGATTGTATTAAGCTCGAATGTATAAAAAAATAATAGTAGATACATGTTCTGCCGTCAATAGCATAGTTGCAGTAAGTACGCTTTATATAGTTTTGAGAAAAACGCGGTTAAAGTTTTGGGTTGAATTTTCTAAATAAATCCTTTGTTTGAAATCGGATCACGATGTTAGATACCTTAAATGATAGAAGACTTCAGCACCTATCTATAACTTATTAAAAAACTAAAACTGAGTAATTGTAAGAAAAAATAAACACATTATTGTTGTTATGCTAAGTATTTCCTAAAGGCTCTTTGATAGGGAACACTTAGCATAAGTACAGTACAAACCTTTGCCTCATTATAAGTTTGTAGGGTTACTTAGCTTAAATACAGTAAGTGTGTGTTTTACTGTATTTAAGCTAAGTAACCATACAAACGTATAATGATTCAAAATTTTTATGTTATTAGGTTGCAGTGATAATAAAACAACTAGTTAATGGTTTTAACATTGTATTTAAAATAAAGAATGTAGCATATTATACTCTCCAAGTACAACTTGAAACTTGAGCTTAAATCACTGTTTACAATATTGACAAACGAAAAGAGTGTCTAGTTCTTGTTTTGTGACGAACAATTATCTGGCCCAGGTCTCATTACTGCTTCTGTACGGTTCTTCATCGATCGGATGAGAGTCACGATAAAATATAGTGGCGTTCTGTTCTATTCCTCTTGGATTATATTTTACAGCTGGCTAAGTGTTTTTAAGGCATGATCTCTTGCACTAATTCGTCTTATTTACTTATTGCATAGATGGTAAATCGGATTCATGTCCGGGCTTCTTGCTGGCCAATCAATAATAGAGATATCTACTACGGTATCATAATCTCATACGACGCTCGCTGTGTTTGCCCTAGCATCCTTGTGCGTAAATGTAAAACCGCGGTCAACAAAATGTGCATAGGGTATCACATGAGCTTCAAGACACTGTTCAATGTCCCTATGACTGTTAAATAAGGGCAGACGTGACCCAAAAACAAAGACAAACTCTGTCTTGTCGTTGCCGCTAATTTCTCCCCAAATAGTCCACGAACCACCACCATGGATGACCCTTTCTTTTAATCCAGTATGGTGCAAAGTATTCTCCATCTCTTTTGTAGACCTTAGTCCTTCCATCGTTACCATACAGTATAATTTAACACTCATTAGAAAGGAGAACTTTGTTTCACTAGATGTATGACCATTTTAGGTAATTGCGTGAAAAGTTAAGACACGCTTTTCGATGATCTGCAAATAATTTCTCCATATTTGTTGGCTTGTATGGTAACAGTTTACGTTCCTTCAACCTTCTTCTAATTAAATAATCACTTAAAGCTACCATAAGCTACCATAGGTTCATCATGAAGCTGCTGCTGCGGTTGAAAGACATTAATGCGTAGATTTTGGAAGGAAGTTGTTACTATAAATCGATCTTTTCGGTCAGAAATCACCTGTTTTCTGCCAGATCACTAAGGGCACGTGAACAAACAAGTCCCTTGATAGCGTTTGTAGATTCTATGAAAAGATGCAACCTTTAAGCTTACACGCTGACTAAGTCCAGAATTCAGCAATGCCACCACTTGGCGGTTTTTGCGGGTGAACATCGCATGGATGCATTAATAAGAGGCGCGAGGAACTCTGGAAGCGGGTTACGGGTTATTAAATAAACGCTTCCTAGCTTTTTTTTCATTTACGTGCGTAATTTTATCAATTTCCGTCAAACTACGTACAGGGTAAAAACGACTTGTTAAACAAAATACGAAATCTACGAAAATTAAATTTAAATTTAGAACGTTAGGTAACATTATTCTTTAAAAAACTCATTAAATTCTCTATTAAATGGCATATAACACATATTCCTAAATATACACATTTTTCTCCTAATCCATACAAAACACAAACTTGCAGACTGTTTCGATTTTTTTGATGAGAAGTGTATTTATGTTCTTTTACGTTTTTCTTATCTAATTTGTAAGCCTTTCTGCTGTCTGTGTAGCTTTGGCGATGTATAACATAATTATAACATGTAGCGCAAATTATAGTTGGAGTTTGTGACTTTTGACATTGTGATCCGATTGCAAACAAAAGATTTGTGTAAAAATTTCGATCCAAAACTTTAACCACCTTTTTCTCAAAACTCCGCACCCTCCCCGCGCCATCGTAGTAGTGTATGTAATATTAAATTATGTAGGTATTCGGGGAACATATTATAATCTGTTCCCCTGTGTTATTATTCTTTACCGCTTGTAATAAAAGATAAATTGTACGACTTTTAGTTACAATAACATTTATTACGTTCACAGTGAAGCAACTTTACTGCAGTATATTCATGACGTGGTATAATATCGCAGCTATGTAGACATACAAGACCTAGACAAACACTTCTTATAATTAGTAGTAAGATCATTTATACGTATGTTCTGCTTAGTATGAGTACAGTATAGCTAATTTACTGCTCACGTGATTTGTGCTTCTGTCCGCTATCGCTACATCCTGCTGTCTAAACATGAACACAGGATGGCTACATACTCTCTGTATAATAAGTAACCATTACGTTAGATTTGATTACGTTACTTAACATAAATTCCATATAGTATCATACTGTCCTTGTGGTAAGTATTAAGGAACCAACGCTAAGGATCAATTACTAAGCATACATGCAGTATCGCTGCATACTGTTTGTAAGACTAGATACACACTTAGTAAATATTGGGAAGCTGCTTAAGATCAAAACAGTATATCTTCTTAAAGTTTTTATGATTGGCCTATATTCTATTTTTAAACTGTTAATGACCAAACATATTAGCAGTATATATGTCATACTGCTCTTATGCAGTGAGACTCTAAATGAAACTTTTGCCGTAAGTGTACAGACTGTAATCATGCTTTGTGATGTAAAAAAATTGGTCAACTTACTGCAAATTTCTAATTGTTAACTTTGGATCAAAACACGATACAAATAAATGAGTTAGATACAGTTGTAGATCTCGTTATCATGATCACGGCTGTATACCTAACTCAATTTTGACAAAAACCCGACTTACTGTAACTATGCTATTGACGGCAGTGTTGAAATCTTAATAATGGGTGTATTATTTTCTTTAATTTTTTAATTTATTTCAGTAAGTTTTAGCGACTATCGTTAACAGAAGGCAAAGTGTTGATTCTTTAATAATAATATGTATTATTTCATATTTAAATTTAGTTTTGATATTATTTCGTTAGATGTGTTAAAATCAATACCCGAATAATGTTCATTAACAGGCTACCAACAGAGACACTGTACATTAAAATGCGCGATACATCATGTCATTGTTTTAAAGCCAAACTGATAGAAAAGCTGAGGTTTTAAACTGAAAAATGTAACTTTTATTGTAATATTATTCATAATTGGTTACGAAAATGATGATTTTGGTAAGAACGTAGCGTACGATTTTGAGTTCATGGTCGTGCAACGTAACCAAAAAGTCGTATGAGTACGATTTAAATCATACGGCTGGCAACACTGAATCAAAACCACTACTATTCGGCCGTCCCGCCCGGTGCGGTGGCTCGCTCGCCAACAAATGTGCGAGTGAGAAATCATAATCTTAGAGTGAGAGCGCAAAAGGCTAATTTTCGCTTGATCCTTCCGGTTTCGTGGCTAACTCTAGCGCAATCGTTGGCAAAATTGCTTTAAATTAGACCTTGAAGCTTTTGGGTTATCCAATTGTTGTAAAGTAATTATTACATTTCAATTTTTATTTTAAAATAATAGGTAGGTATAACAATGAGTGTAAATAAAAATGTTTGTGTGGTGTTATAAAACCAAGATGTAAGTAAATCTTGTAATGCTACACGGCACAGAATATCTTTAAAATTATCACTACACACACAGTAAGTTCGTAAAGAATCATGCGATCGATGTACGAAAAATAACTAAGGCGATAATAAAAAAGTACAAATACATACTTATTAAAAATCTTTCGTCTTTAAAAATAATTAAAGTATAATGGAGTCAATAGTTCAATAGTGATAGTTTAAGATGTACAAATATTTGTAGCATAATAATAATTTACTATGATTAATAAAAAGGAATTTCCTAATGAAATCGAAATTATGGTTACTCTGCTCGAACATTGTACAGGGTATCATTATTTTTGAGATTACACGGCTTGAGAACTGTTCTGAGGATCAAAGGATATCTCATTACAATGAGGTTAAAATATAGAATAAATAAATGTAAACACGAATATCCTGGCAATAATAGTTACTGAGATATCAGCGTCCAAAGTACCGTTTCGATTGCGCGGCCATGAACTTTTTGTTTTCCTCTGATTTCGTCTATATGGCTAAACTTTAGTAGAGTCTATTGCTTTCATTAGTTTCGACAAATTAAAACCTTGCTGTCAACACCAATTTTACTGTCTAAAGCCTTAGTTTGAAAGAAATAATCAACATTAAAGAAATCACAAGTGCAGGATTGCGCGGCCATGACTTCAGAGGTGAATATCTAGTAAAGTATTGATCTAGGGCTTGTGATTCTTTTTTCGACAATTGTTGACAAATTCAGCCATTCATTTACAAAAAGAATTAGATCTCTAGCTCAAGTAGTTGCTGAGATCTCCGTGGCCGCGCAATCCTCCGCGTTTCGTTCGCGCGGCCAAGTTTAGACCCCTATAACTTCTTTATTTCTACTTCGACAAATTTTTAGTTTGTGCCATTCGTGTTCGACAAATTTCGACAGAATCCCTGACTAATTTTTTTTCTGTTTGCGTGCCGTGGCCGAGCAGTCGAAACGCATACCCCTATCGCATGTTTACGTACCGCGCAGCCTGTAGGTACTTACTTATAATAAAATTCGGCCGAGATAGAATACTGGTTGTACTGTGCCATTGTCTTCTAATTCTCGTACCTGTCATTTACCCTTTCCGCCTTTTTTATTATACTTACCATAAATTACCTACTCTTAGAACCATTTTAACTGCACATATTATTTATTTAACAAATCTATAATAAACAAAAACACGGAAGCAAAACGGTCACATCCAGAAACTAAAAAAAAAAACTTTTTATTCTCAACTTATTATTTAACAAAGGACATATTCAATGATTATGCCAAGCAGTATTATTGTTTACAGTGGACATCCGTTCCTCAGAAACTGTTTCCGGACGTACGGGCGAAACGTCAAACTACTATATCGTTATAAAAATTGGTATCCGTTTGGTTTCAAAAGGAAAGGAGTTGCTTTTTGTTGTGTCAATTTCCGGGGGTTGCATGTAACAATAATATAATATTTATAGTGTGTAATGCGGTCCGTGTGGTGACGGAGTAAGAATACAGTATGTCACCACCCCATCTCATCCCATGGGTGTCGTAAAAACCGACCGTGAATATTATCTTTACGAAATAAAAATAATGAAAACTTGAAATTAAACCCTATACCAATCCGTCTGGCCAGCGTGGTATTTGTAGGCCAAGTATCCCTCCGTCACGGAAGGAGGCCCGTCCCTGCAGTGGGACATTGGCTGTTATGATGACTAATAGCTACCATGCGAGGGGTACAAACCCGCAACCCAGTGCTCTGCCGGCTGCATTTACAACCGCTTTACCGTGTGTAATATGTGCCGGAATATTATTTCCGGCCTACTGTGTATAACTTTACATAACAGGGTAGGATGTCCTGTTAGGATAAAAAACCTTTAATAAACCATAGTACATATCATCATAACAGCCCATTAATATCCCACTGCAGGGACGGGCCTCCTCCCGTGACGGAGGGATACTTGGCCTACTAATACCACGCTGGCCAGACGGATTGGTATAGGGTTTAATTTCAAGTTTACCTTCTTTTTATTTCGTAAAGATAATATTCATATAAAAAACCTAGTTTAGTAATAATCAGCTGTTATTGGATCTTTAGACGTCAAAAAATATTGAGTTTAAAAAGTGACTGTAAGCTTTAAACTAATTACGGCAAATAAATTATGATAACCATAACAAAATTATTGATTACTAGCTGACCCGTGCCCACTTCGTTGGGCGGCGAAAAAAATGCGCTCTATTTTAAACATATTTCATTACTGCTGCACTACTATTAGTCATAGCGTGATACTATATAGCCTCTATGACACTCCCCGATAAATGGACTATTCAACACGGAAAGAATTTTTAAAATCGGTTTTGTAGATCCAGAGATTAGGTAGTTACCCCCTACAACGTCTCAAACACACAAACTTTACCTCTTTATAATATTAAATAATAATTTGTATAGATAATCATAGTAAGTTGTTCATAATTTATTTATCAAGCAGTAAGTATTTCTTTTAACTTTTAAATCAACTTTATTTCCAATACCTACAAAAGTATCTGTAAGGATTCTGTTTCCTTTTTGAAAACATAATCCATACTTTTAAAAAAATAGAATCAAGTCTAGAATCATTTTAACGTGATTGTAACAAAAAAAACCCTGTAATAGGAGGCTTTATGAAAAACGTTTACAATTTTACATAATTAGGTAGCATGTAAGTATGAAAAAAGGTCATCCCAAATTGCGCCCGCCATCCGCTATTCAACAAAACGTATTTGCGCGGGAAACCGAAAATAACATCGGAAACGCGCGTTCCTAATTATCTTTTACACGTAATATTACTGTATAGTGCAAAAAATATTTCAAAGCATTATCAACTGTAACACAGTAAAATAAAGTTTATTTTACCTAAAACTAACTGTGGAGTTAAAATCTTTTAGTATTGTATACTTATACGGAAACGATTAGTTTCAGAGGCACATGCTGACAGGCAGGATGTGAGAAATACGTTATCGATTTTTAAAAACAAAAACTTTCTTCTCTTTCACGTACAACGTCTTCATTTAAGTGTGAAAGAGATAGAGGAAAATCCTTACAACGACTTACGCACGCAAATATTTTTTGGATTCTATAAAGACGTATACTATTATAAAACTACAAGCAAAACTTGTCTTTATTGCAAGGTAGTAAAGCCTAAACTTGTTTTGTTGTAAGTGGATTTATTTACGATCGGAAACGGCATATCTCCTTTCATTCATTCCATGAGACCGTCGAACGAAGCAAAGTGCAGACAGCAGACTGCACAAAATTCATGTTTCATTTCATTTCATTCAACGGTGATCCATCGTACGGAGTAGACGCGTTCACGGAAATCATTGATAATTTTTATTGAATGTTTATGAACCGCGTGTGTATAATAGTGTTTCCTGAGTGATTTAATTTGTGAATTAAGGATTGTTTCCGCTGTTTCTAATACAGTAAGTTATTGTTTCTTTAATAAATTATTCTATTTTGTTAAATTGTGGAGTTGTTGAATTATTTAGAGTAGAAATGGTAATGTAATATGCATCTATGTTTTTGTAAGATTTTGAAGTAGACGACCCTATTTCCGTTAATATTTGTTATTATAATTAGATAGGCAATACATTCCTACTATCCTACTAATTCCTACAAATATAAATGCGAAAGTTTGTGAGGATGTATAGATGGATGTTTGTTACCTACTCTTTCACGCAAAAACTACTGAATGGTTTTTGATGAAATTTGGATAAGAGGTAGTTTAGGGTGTAGAATAATATTTAAGCTACTTATACAACGAGGGTGAAGCCGCGGGCATCTTCCATTCAGCGAAGAGTATACAATGTGTGAAACATGCAAATTCTTATAGTGAAGGCGAAAAGAAAACACAGTCACGCTTTCTTTACAATATTCTAAATAAAATGTACGACTACACGCGGATGCGGTTTATTTTGTTTTATAGATCATCATAACAGCCCATTAATGTTCCTCTGCAGGGACGGGCCTCCTCCCATGACGAAGGGATACTTAACTACTAATACCACGCTGGCCATACGGATTGGTATAGGGTTTAATTTCAAGTTTTCCTTCTTTTTACGTAAAGATAATATTGACGGATAGTCCCTCAGTCGGGTTTTACGACACCCATGGGTTGAGATGGGGTGGTGACATATTGTATTCTTACTTTGTCACCACACGGAGAAGATTATAATGTTTTATGTAATTATTTTGCTTGGAAAGATAGTTTTTATATTTTGTAATGATGTTGGTTGTGGTTGGTTACGAGAAAGCGAGAAATTTTTAATTTAATTTATAATTAGCAACATTTTTTATAATCATGATAATGTTATACAGTTCAAGACATGCCCTGCACTAGGTAGGTAGGTATACAAAGACTTTAGCGATGTTTGTGTTTAGAACAATCGGCCTTCTCGAGTAAGAAGGGAAACTTTACCTAATTATAAGCTAGCCAAACGAATTGGCCTTTTCTTTTAGCGGAAAAAATCCGTGTCCATACCTTTCTTCACACATTCACAAAACGCTATGTAGTCCCAAACTAAGCAAAGCTTGTACTGTAGGTACTAGACAACTGATATTTGTAAATACATACATTATACATAGAAAACACCCAGACCAATGCAAACAATCATGTTCATGCACACAAAGATTTGCATTGAGCGGGAATCGAACCCGAGACCTCAGTGTAGCAGTCATGTTATATAACCACTACGCCACAGAGGTCTTATTATACATAGAAAATACTCGTGATTTGCCTTTAGCGGGAATCGAACCACTACACCCGCGCCGCAGCGATCCTCACATTACATTTACATTATTACTTTCTTACCAATTCGCGTGAATAAAATACGTCACCGGAAACCACGTCATCAAAATGATAAGCGAATATTATAGATGATAAGACATGATAAAAATATATCCGTTCGGCTTGCTTTGTCCTGTCTAGAGACAGTTTAATCGGACAATCCAATATGTCCGGTAACCTTTTCACCTTACTATCTTAAATATACCTTAAATATATTTTTTATATCATCATTAACAGCCCACTAATGGCTCACTGCAGGGACGGGCCTCCTCCCGTGACGGAGGGATACTTGGCCTACTAATACCCCGCTGGCCAGACGGTATAGGGTTTAATTTCAAGTATTCCTTCTTTTTACTTCGAAAAGATAATATTTACGGATAGTCCCTTAGTCGGTATTGACGACACCCATGGAATGAGATGGGGTGGTGACATATTGTATTCTTACTCCGTCACCATGGAGTTCGGGTAATATAGCCGTTTCAAAATAAAAAACAAAATATCGGACTAAAGCGCCGATTACACTAGGAAATGGGAAGACTACATGTAGTGCCCTACAAGATGTAGTGCACTACATGTTGTCTAGTGTAATCAGCGCTTAAATTGCTACAGCAAAACGTACAAAACCAAAACTGTCTAGACCATTTTGGCAATAAACTAAATAAAATCGCAATCTATACTAATTAAACAAAGCAATTCAAAAAAGAAATAATTGCTCAACGCGCCATTTGCAAAATTAAGTCTAGATTTAGAAATATTTTGTTAATTTCTCGCGTCAGTGGCTATTGGACAATAAAATGTCGAAAACTTAAGAATACGTTTTGAAGTGAAAGGATTTTGTGATAACATCACTATCACGTATTTACAAAAAAAAAGAAGTATTTAAGTATGTTTATCCGTTGTCTAGTTCCCGTTGTACAAGCTTTGCTTAGTTTGTGACTCGATGACGCTGACGTTGTGTGAATATGTGAGGATTATTTAATTATTTATCATCATTTATATCAGCCAATCTACGTCCACTGCTGGTCAATGGTCATAGACCTCCTCCAAATATTTTCATTATGCGCGCTCCTGCCCCATCCCCCCCCCCCCCCCCAAACACAGGATGAGAAAATACAAGGTATGCCCTTGTAATTGTGTTTTGACGACGTCTGTGGCGTAGTGGTTTTATAACATGGCTACTACGCAGAGGTCTCGGGTTCGATTACCGCTCAATGCAAATCTTTGTGTGCATGAACATGATTGTTTGCATTGGTCTGAGTGTCTCTATGTATAATATGTATGTATTTTTTAAGTATATAAGTATTAATATCCGTTGTTCTGTTACCCATAACACAAGCAGGTTAAGCCTAGCTTACTTTGGGAACAGATGGCGCTGTGTAGAGATGTCCGTGAATATTTAGTTTATTAAGTACTTACATATTTATAAGAAATCTAGCCAGCATTTTCCATATTATAATCATAATCTAATTTAAAAATGAGATATTACCAATCCAAAATAAATTTCGTTACAAAAAACCTTCGAAATTTCAAAACTATAAAGTAAATGCCATCTTGCAAAAATATATCGTTTCGCGTGTCATGGCCTCCAACATAAAATTTCTTAATTTAAAAAGATTAACTAATATTTTTTAATTGTACTTGTTCACGCCATCATAATTTGTGTCTCTGTTTGAAACGATTAGTTGGGGTGTCGAAGGAGTTAATTTATATAATATTCACGGATAGTCCCTCAGTCGGTTTTTACGACACCCATGGGATGAGATGGGGTGGCGAGTGGCGACATATTGTATTCTTACTCCGTCACCACACGGAGATATACCTCCAAGTATTTCAACCTTGGGCGGTCTTGTGCTTCCTTCATCCATCGGTCCCGCCCGTCGTACTAACTAGGTCGTCCCCACGTCTTAGCGGTTAGTCACTCATAACTGAACAGCGTGGTATTATAGTTAGCGAAGTTTCCTACCGACATTATTGCCGAGCTTTGTTGCTATTTGTCTTCTCAATAATTGAATTCAAAAAAATACAGTATAACCCGCTTAAGACGATTTTCAGGGACCCCACCAAAAACGCGTCTTAAGCGAGAAAGCGTATTAAGCGGGATAGGAAAAAAAAACGTGCTACATTTATTATGTTTTTTGTTCTTATTATTTGAAATTATGTACCTTCATTCAATACATTATTAAAAATAATCACTTATTTTGGTTTGACAGAAATATTTTGATGCATTAGCAATTACAGGATTTTCAACTTTTGTACCGCGTCATCACTTTCATCCAAAGAAGCAACTTATTCATTCATTAAATCATTAATAGCCGATAATGCCTGACTCATGATATTGATTGAATTTCGTTCGTGCTACATTGTCATCAATGGAAGAATATCCAGCCTTAATTTTTAGCCACTACAGGAAAACCCTGCAGTATCTCGGGATACTGCAGGGTTTTCCTGAATCCTGGTATCTCAGGAAGAAGCACCCGAGTTCTTCTTTCAGCACGACGTCAACCACGTTATTCCAAGAACCGGCTTGCTTAAAACAACTTTAAAAGGGCCCCACGGCTGGCCTCGAGTGCGGTTGTAGGGGCTGAGCGCGGGCGTATTAAACGGGTTAACGAACCGTATTAAGCGTTAAGAAATGTATGAAAATATGTCTCAAATTGCAGGGACCGGCATAAAAAGGCGTATTATGCGTGAAATCGTATTAAGCGTGATCGTATTAACCGGGTTCTACTGTAATTCTACTAGCACAGTCGTGATTACAGGCACTTTCTAACCATATCTTTAAAATGGCGGCAAATGTATGTACATATAATGGCGCCATTGTTGTAGTGTCTTCCCGCCATTAGACCCATTCCCGCGCATTTCGTACATCCGCTGTGAATGTAGAGACAATGAGTTATTTAGTTTTAATTAATGAGCCACATGCAAGGAAAAGGAAGTGGTATACGGACTTATTTGTTATGTGGGGCTTTGATATGAGGAAGAAATTCGTTTAAGTAATGATTTTTTGTGTGAAAGTATATCCCCGTGTGGTGACGGAGTAAGAATACAATATGTCACCACCCCATCTCATCCCATGGGTGTCGTAAAAACCGACTAAAGGAGTATCCGTGAATATTATCTTTACGAAGTAAAAAGAAGGAATACTTGAAATTAAACCTCTACATCAATCCGCCTGGCCAGCGTGGTATTAGTAGGCCAAGTATCCCTCCGTCATGGGAGGAGGCCCGCCCCTGCAGTGGGACATTAATGGGTTGTTATTATAGTTATCGGTTCCTAACTTAACACATCTCGATGCCTCTGTATCCCAATGGCAAAGCAATTGTTTATGCAAATGCTGAGAGCAAGGTCGCGGGTTCGTATCAAAAATAATAATTTATGTAGTCCACAAAAATCGGAATCTACTTATTGTCTTAAGCCTAATCGAACTCAAGATTTTGGCGCCGCTGTCATGCAATTACGACTAATAACTATGATAAAAGCGTGGTATTTAGTTCTCCTTCTTTTCAGCGTTTCGATGGTAAAACGATACTAAGAAATAAACTGATGCAGCCCAAAAACTCCGCGACCCTGACTGCGTTAACGCTGGTAGTCATTAGCTCTTACTAAATGTAGGTGGTAACTGGTATTTAATTGACTATGGTTTTTCTGCTGTAGAAGGCTCCGTCCTTGCGGAAGGACATTACAGCGCAAATATAGCATTGTAGAAAAGAAAGTTGAAGAAAATAAATTTCTTTATTTTTTTAATCATAGCCGTAAAGGAATTATTAAAAAGTAAAAGTAACTAGAGCTGGCCGGCATAACGACTGGTGTGTATCAGACCGTACAGCGTTTAAAGAAAAATTATCTTTATGTTTGAGTAACCTTAAAGTTCAATTTTGTATACGTGTTGTACACCGTGAATGAGTAATTGTAAAGGAAAATGATCTTTATGTTGTTTGTATGTAAAGTTGATTTTTCAAATGATCAATTGTGTTCTTGAAGTATGACTGATGATGTAAAAGAAACTATTCTTTATTGTAAGTGTATAAGGTTGATTTTTGATTACGTTTAACTTGGAATGTGCTAGCGACAAGTTACTGGGTTTCTGTACTTCTCTTTTGTTGGTTATTTCTGCAAAGAATGTTTGGAGACGTGACCGTAGATACTTAAATAAATAATCCTCACACATCCACACAACGCCATTTAGTCCCAAACTAAGCAGAGCTTGTACTATGGGTACTAGACAACGGATAAACATAGTTAAATACTTTTTTTTGTAATTAAGTACATATTATACATAGAAACACTCAGACCAATGCAAACAATCATGTTCATGCACACAAAGATTTGCATTGAGCAGGAATCGACCCCAAAACCTCTACGTGGCACTCATGTTGTACAATCACTACGCCACAGAGGTCGTTAATTTGGTAGTACCAGCAGCGTTTGTTGAAAAAATGACATAACAATCCTCACAGATTCATGCAACGCCATCTAGTCTTAAACTAAGTTACACTAAAGCTTGTTTTGTATGGGTACTCAACAACGGGTAAACTTACTTTTATTTTTGGGTAAATACATACTACTTAAAAGACGTTCAGCATTAATGCAAACAATCATAGAGGTATTCATGCACACAAAAATTTGCATTGAGCAGGAATCGAACCTGAGACTTGCGTAGCAGCCGTTTAATATAACTACTATGCTACAGAGATCAAATTGGTTACTAAGTGATTATTTCTATTGTGTGAGTAGAATACGAAATTATCATAACAGCCCATTAATGTCCCACTGCAGGGAGGGGCCTCCTCCCGTGACGGAGGAAAACTTGGCCTACTAATACCACGCTGGTGAGACGAATTGGCATAGGGTTTAATTTTAAGTTTTACTTCTTTTTATTTCGTAAAGGTAATATTTACGGTAAGTCCCTTAGTCGGTTCTTACGACACTCATGGGATGAGATGGGGTAGAGACATATTGTATTCTTACTCCGTCACCACACGGAAATATGTTACCAGAAAAATTACGATAATAAAACCGTACAACCGGTATAACTCGTGCCTACAAAACAGCTGTGAAAACGTCACCTGTTATTACATTAAAAAAAAAACCAACCACATGCTTATTATCATCTGTCAAAAGCTTAAAGGCCTACGCAGACCGGGACGGCATGGCAAGGGTTTTTAATTTTTACTAATGGACATGCAACCGTACTATTACAGAAATACGACATAAATTGCTATGCTTTAAAATGAAAATGCCGTGCGATAAAATCCCTTTCAATGCCACGGCATCATTTTAAAGCACAGCAATTTATGTCGTATTTCTGTAACAGTACGGTTGAATTTCCATTACTAAAAATTAAAATCCCTTGCCATGCCGCATGCCGTCCCGGTCTGCGTAGGCTTTAAATAATTCACGTAAAAAATAAATATAATAGTTGTTATATTGAACGGAAGCCCTCTCGCCATCTTCTTCCCGCCAAACGGACGGACGCGCCATAATCGAAATCGACACTTCCGCCCGTTTGAAAAAGGAACGTATTGTCGTGTTTTTTTTTTATTATCCGCTGACGAAGATATGACGTTTGTCTTCCATAATGCATCCTCTTTTTTTTAAATGTTTTTTTTTGTATTAATTGGGCCAAGGAAGTTATTAAGATATAGGTATGTCGCTTCCTTTTTAAAGGAGGCCCGTTAACGACCTTGTGGGAGGTATTTTAAGAGATGGTACAAATATAAATATTATACGACCTCTGTGGTGGAGTGGTTATTGTACTTGACTGTTATAAAAGGTCCAAGGTTTGATTCTGATGTTTCCATTAGTCTGGGTGTTTTCTATCATCATCATCATATCAACCAATCGACATCCACTGATGGACATAGGCCTCCTCCAAGTCTTGACTCCTTGTGCGGTTCTGTTCCTTGCTCATCCATGGGTTTCCCGCCGTCCTAACTAGGTCGTCGCGTCGGTCCACCGTGTGTTTTCTATGTGTAATAATAATACGCATGTATTTACAAAAAAGTGTAAAAGTATGTTTATCCAATACAATTACACCCTTAAGCACAAGGTTAGCTTAATTTGGGACAAATGCAAAATTAATACAACTATTGTTTTATATTTTTACGTCATGTCATTTATACTACTTAATCTACGAGTAAGTTTAGTACATTTCAAAGTTTAGAAAAAAATTACCACCGCCTCCAAGCGGCGCTAAAAACTACAGCTGCATTTTCATGACGTCATACATTTTTAACATTGTAAAACTTAACTGTAATTAGGCGCTTCAACCATTGTATACCATACATATCCAAGGATCATATAACCAAGGATTATGCAATGATAAAGGTAGAGTCGTGATGAAGGTAGTACATAGAAGTGGGAGCACCAAATCACATCCATAAACAATGATCCGATAAAAACCACAGATTAAGAATCCTACCCAAACCCGCATAACCGATCGCCAGACCATCGAGATAATAAGCCAAACTCATAATTACATAACAAAATAACGATTTGACAGTATTAGTTAGGTCACATCCGTTTCCTGTTAGCAAAATGGCGTATCCGTGATCTTCAATAGTATTTGTTAAACTATTGTATAGTTAACTTCCCGATTTTTGTGTTGTATTTCCGTTTAGGTTGGGTCCTATTGATGAGAAAGGATTATTGTTAATTTTGTGTGTGTTTATAATGGCCTACTGCTGTGTCGGGCGGGTTTTATGTTTGGGTAATTTGAGTCAAATTATGTATGTAAGTTACATGAATATGCGGCTGTCCTACACGCGGTCTCGGGTTCAAAACCCTAAGATATTTGTGTAAATTACAAATGGATTATAAAAGCCTTTAGGACTAATTTTCGCTGGCTCCCCTTGCCCTCCGATCACGCGGACGAACCAGCCGGACAATACGGCCAGAGCCCCTTGACTCAATTTGACTTATTTCCAAAATTCAACATTTTGAGAGTTCAACATTCTGAGAATTCAACATTTTGAAATTTCACATTTTGCAATTCAACATTTTGCGAATTCAACATTTTGAAATTCAACATTTTGAAATGTAACATTTTGAAAATTCAACATTTTGAAATTCAACATTGTGTTTCCAAAGAATTTCTACTCTGAATGTACTTTGTGTTATTTAAGTACAAGTTTGTTGAAATCCGCGTGTCTAGGCATATTTCTATCCCTAAAACGAAAAAAAAAACTATTTTATTACAAATTTTAATGTATGTCTGTCTGTTTGCCCTGATTAACCTCCTAAACATTTTTGTTACAGTTAATAAACCATGCCTACCCAAGCGCGTTGTGATAGAGTACCACCACCACATGCTAAGTGGGATGCTCTCGACCTTCGAGTGTTGCAAGAAGATGATCTTCCACTAGGTAAGATACCAGCGGACTATTATTTTGTCATCATAACAGCCCATTAATGTCCCACTGCAGGGACGGGCCTCCTCCCGTGACGAAGGAATACTTGGCCTACTAACACCACGCCGGCCAGACAGATTGGTATAGGGTTTAATTTCAAGTTTTCCTTCTTTTTATTACGTAAAGATAATATTCACGGAGAGTCCCTTAGTCTAGTCTAGTTTTCTTAGTCTAGTTTTCTACGACACCCATGAGATGAGATGTGGTGGTGACATATTGTATTCTTACTCCGTCACCACACGGAGAAATCATAAGTTTCTAAAATGATAACTTTATTCTTAACACTACTACTAAAATGATAACTTTATACTAATAAACCACTGTTACTTCCAGATCCTAGAACCTGGGGCCGTCAAGAAGTAGGCCTCTGGGTCTCCCGCCGAGGGGGCCTAGCTGAGCGGTTCCCTATGAACGGGAAGGCCCTCTGTCTCATGACTAAAGATATGTTTGCTAGTCGAGTACCTAATAACGGGCATTTATTGTATCAGGTAAGGAATATTATAATTATTAAAATAACTAGCTGACCCGTGCCCACTTCGTTGGGCGGCGAAAAAAACGTGTCCCTTTTTAAACATATTTCATTACTGCTCCACTCCTATTAGTTATTGTGTGATACTATACAGCCTATGACACTCCCCGATATAGGAACTATTCAACACAGAAAGAATTTTTCAAATCGTATTATTAGATCCAAAGAGACCCCCTACAACGTTACAAACACACAAACTTTACCTCTTTATAATATTAGTATAGATTAATTACTTGTTTATGCCACTTTAGTTGTGTCTAAATTTGGTAAAACTGAAGTGGGACTGAGCATATTTGCATGATGAGCTAGACAAGGTACAGCAACACTGGCTTTCATCAGCTATAGACGACCTCTGTGGCGTAGTGGTTATATAACATGGCTGCTACGCAGAGGTCTCGGGTTCGATTCCCGCTCAATGCAAATCTTTGTGTGCATGAACATGATTGTTTGCATTGGTCTGAGTGTTTCTAATATTTAGGTACTTACAAAAAAAGGATTAAAATACTTATTAAAATATAACTCACAGCCAGTCGCATTTGCCGATTCACGAAACGATGACTCTTGTTATGCAACCTCGGCGAGGACATACCTAGATTAAGATCAGTAGTCACATTCTGGAACCTTAATCAGTTATAACTCGAATAACTTTGCTAGAAACCATCATAACAGCCCATTAATGTCCCACTGCAGGGACGGGCCTCCTCCCGTGACGGAGGGATACTTGGCCTACTAATACCACGCTGGCCAGACGGATTGGAATAGGGTTTAATTTCAACTTTTTCTTCTTTCTATGTACAGGTAATAATATTCACGGATAGTCTCTTAGGTACTTAGTTGTTTTCTACTATGTGATGTTTCTACACCCATGGGATGAGATGGGGTGGTGACTCACTGTATTCTTATTCCGTCACCACACGGAAAATACTGTTACCATTTCCTTTAGTCGCTTTTTACGACGCCCTGACTAATAAATTTCTTATTTCTTTGTTACAGGATTTCAGAAGAAGATTAGCTAAAGCATTAGCACTACAAGAATTAATTGAAAAACTATCTACACATTGATTTTGACTAGAAAATTGACCACAAACATAGCCACACAAGTTTGTAACGTGGTGACATAAAGCATTTATCATTTCACCACCCCATTTTTACTAAAAAGTGTCGTAAAAACAAAATAAGTACCCTTTTTAGGACTTCAGTCCACCTAGCTGAGGGGCGTCTTAAGGTCTAACCCCACCAATCGGCCCGCATCGTAACGAATTTTACAATCGAAATTAAATCATGTGTAGGTACAGTGTTTAAAGTTTATATTACCAAGTCAAGGGTAAACACAGCCGGTGACATGCCGCGACATGCGACCGGCTACGTCCGCGTGTGTACGGATACCGGCGGCGCATACGTTCGAATTCCGTCGAATGCGCTCGTCTGAAACTAAATATAAGCGAAGGACGCGATCGGCTTCCGCCGCATCCGATACTGGCCGATGCAGGCCGTTTAGTAAGAATGGACCTTTACTCTACGTTTGCCGAGGCACTGTATAGTAAATCACGACACGACACCAAACTTGTGTCGTATATCTTAGTCACCTGTTACTACGCTCAGAAACGTCAAACGACTTTTTTTTAGCCCTAGCCGAAAACTAAATCCGTTTTACCATACCGTGCCTCGGCAAACTTAGAGTAATCGGATTAGTTGCTTTGAAATCGCGATCCATTAATAATTGTAGAGTTTTTAAAGATGAGAATATGTTATCTATATCTATATCTATACTATATAATAAAACTGTAGAGAGATCAATTCTGTACATTGAATATATGTTAAAAATTAATATTGGAGGATGAATGGTGATCGACACTAATGCCAAAAATGCAATCAATAAATTTTTTGTCTGTCTGTCTGTCTGTCTGTCTGTCTGTCTGTCTGTCTGTCTGTATGTGCACGCATGGGTCAAAAACTACTGAAGGCATTTTAACCAAAATTGGTACGATTGTAGTCCATACTCCTGGGCAGGTTATAGGCTATATAACATAACGCTAAGACACATAGGAGCTGAGCAGTGACGAAAAATTTGAAGCAAGTCGGTTGAAAAAACGCGCGTTCGAGCTCTTATCATCGCATACGTTGATCATACGCCAAAAATATGTATTACAAAAATAATGGTCTTCAAAAGATGAACAAAAAAGTCCTTAATAGTATATATCTATCTTTTATATATTAGCCACAATAACGTGTTTAATCGTTAGGGTTTTCTTCAAAGTGTATTAAATACATAAATATATTGTAATTTGCATAGACATATCTTTTTCAAACTCCCATATTTCAAAAGTACACTTTAATATCTTATTCACAGAAATCTAAATAAAAGATATCTGTGATCTTATTCATAATTTTTTTTTTTATAGAAATCGGTTTTTAAACACACAAGATATAGATGAAAGAAAATTTCCAAATGTCGCCGCGCCAGTATGAGTATGGCTGTACGGTTTATTTTTGTTTAACGTCCGAAACGGCCAACCGGTGCATCTATATAATTTCATTCTATATCATTTCATTCATTTTTTGCTAGATGGTAAAAAGGTATTAGGTACAATAATTTATTTCAGCATTTTTTTTTACAAAAGACAAATCCCACACTAGCCTTTAAAAATATCAATTTAACGGACACAAAGAACATCCAGACTAAGGACAATAGTTTGTGTATCACAATTGTCCTCCATGGGAATCGAACCCGCGAACTCATGCACGCCAGCCATGTAATGCGACCGCCGCGCCACCGAGGCAGGTAATTCTGCCGCACCATAACGTGGCGTGCAAATGTATTCATTCATAATTAATTAGCGATTATCCGTGTGGTGACGGAGTAAGAATACAATATGTCACCTCCCCATCTCATCCCATGGGTGGCGTAAAACCGACTAAGGGACAATCGGTGAATATAATCTTTACGAAATAAAAATGAAGGAAAACTTGAAATTAAACCATATACCAATCCGACTGGCCAGCGTGGTATTAGTAGGCCAAGTATCCCTACGTCACGGGAGGAGGCGCGTCCTTGCAGTGGGTCATTTATTTTAACTTACATATTTGACAACAGATGGCATTGTGCCTGTGACGTCATTTTCAGTATCGCGGTGTTAAGATTTTCCTTGAAAGAATGACGTTCGCTCATGTCTTTCAGCATAAGTTTAGACGCAGTCTTCATAGATCTGTCTTTGTAAAGGTCTGTTTTTGAAAAGGTTTTGGTTCGTTCGTTAATTTTACAATTCGTTTGTAGGTATATCTGTTTGTTATAAGGTTTAAAAAACGATTTTTCAGTATTAAATCGAATTGCGAAGTAAGTAACAACCGCCACGCGAACGAAGTCGCGGGCACAGCAGCTAGTATATATATAAATCTTTAAAACAAAATATAATTTTTTCTCGATACAAGAACCTCTTCCTAGCAGTGGGACTTAAGAAATGTTATAAATGTGTCTGTATCATAAAACCCATTGTTACCTTTACTATAGGCATAAGTAATAGTCTAAGTAGAAAAATATATAGTAAGATAAGTCTGACTCTAATACTGATTTCCGAATTACTAAACCCAGAACAACGTTACCACAAAAACATGCAATCACGAATAACGTTACCACGAAAACCTGCAATCACGAATTTTCATTCTGGCACTCGCTGGCTGCTGCCAAAGTGCATCGCATTGTCGTCGTTCTAACCTAACCTAGGATGTCAAAATAAAAATTCCACCCATAGGATGAGATAGGGTGCTGACATATTGTATTCTTACTCCGTCACCACACGGAGAGTACCTATGGTAATAGAGTAAAAATATATATTTTTTGTATCATTTGTAAATACACTTAATGTTCCTATATCTTACTATAACAAGAAATAATTATCATTGTCCCTAATGTCGTAATGTGACATCAAACTTATTTGTCGTATATCTTTTAGTCACCTTTTACTACTACCAGAAACGTCAAAGAAATTCATCATTCCTCACCCTTATCCCAATTTTATTTGGGGTCTGCGCAGCATGTCTTCTTCTTCCATACTTTCCTATCGGACGTCCTCTCACAAGTAACACTCTTCGCAGCCATATCGTATCTTTTACACAATCCATCCATCGTTTCTTTGGTCGTCCTCTTCCCCTTTATCCATCCACATAGGTACATGTTCAACAAAGAAAGAAATTATTATTTTTTAAACAGAATCAATCAATCAATCAATCAATCAATCAATCAATCAATCAATCAATCAATCAATCAATCAACTAGCCTATTGCAGTCCACTGCTGGACATAACCCTCTTCCAATACAAATAAATAAACAGAATTGGGTGATCTTATGTTTCATATATTCATTCAAAATTAAATTAATGTATTTAAGTCTCTTGGTCACAGGGACTTAATCTATAGTGCAGGAGATGACTTCTTATAAAAAAATGTCGTAAATTTAGATATAATATTGTAAAGATCGTAGTACAGTACGCGCGAATTAACAAGGCAGGCTAGAAGTTGTTGGGAGTGTCTGCGCAGATGTCAATGGCGGTATGCGGGTGTTCTTAGTTCCTGTACGGTAAGCTGCAAAGAAATCTAACCCCCACTAGGAAAATAACAGAGCGCTAAAGGGGTTAGATTTCTTTGCAGCTGACTTTACATGCGCAAAATTCTCTGAATTTAACTTCAGGCCGTACGTGTTTGTTTGCGCGCACTGTACTGAGCGCTCAGTAGTATCTGTCTACCCACATATGAATAAGTCGTGAATGTATGTATGTTAGTTATAATAATAAACAGTATTATTATTATTTTGTTTTGTATAAATAATTAATATTAATGTTTTTTGTATATTTAGTAAGTTTTTAATTGTATTTTCTAGTCAGGGTGTTAATTATAATGATTGCATTATTAAACACTGCTTTTTATTTATATCTACCCTATAAAATTTAATCTATATCCATCCATTTTTCATAACAGCCCATTAATGTCCCACGGCAGGGACGGGTCTCCTCCCGTGACGAGGGGATACTTGGCCTACTGATACCACGCTGGCCAGACGTATTGGTATAGGGTTTAATTTCAAGTTTTTCTTCTTTTTATTTTATTCATTCTTTTTATAATATTATTCACTTACACAAGTGAAAATACCACATACACACAGATGTTCAGTGTGTCATCCCTCATATAACTACATTATTTACTAACGCAGACGCACTGCTACCGCGCTGCAACTGCTTTAGGTGTGCTATAAAGCCTTAAGTGGTAACCGACGCTCATGGACTCCAGCAATGGCAGGGCATACGATGCCTCATATCACTCGATTGCTTTTGGTGGGCTCGACAAAAGATTGTCTTGAGCCTGGCATCCTGGATACTGGATATACCTACTTAGTGTCCGTTAATTTAAGTTTGTTAGAGTCCAACACGACACGGGTCACACACAATCCCTTGTACCTACGGGAGTTGGCTTATTTTTAAAAAAGCACTCATACCTACTTTGTATTTTGTTGTACTAATTATAAAAAATAAGGCAGTATAAAAAAAACAACTAAAAAGAAACCGATCTATAGAGCCACGATTTGGAAACATAATTTTTCATTAAACCAGCTAAAGTAGTACCCATTTTATTTTTTATTTATTTCATTTCGGAAATTATATAAAACCAAATAAAATCGGAAAATAATGGAGGCAGTATATGAAAAACTAAAGAAAGATAATAAAAATTCGGTTGACGGAATAATTAAGTGGTTTAAAGATGGTAAGAATTTTTATTTTTCTAAAGAACCATCATGCCATCACGCTTATGTTCTGATTTAGGATCCTCTCTTCCTGAAGTCGGTTCCTCATGATCGTAGTCACCATCAGGATAGCATCTCATAACAGCCCATTAATGTCCCACTGCAGGGACGGGCCTCCTCCCGTGACGGAGGGATACTTGGCCTACTAATACACACGGATTGGTATAGGGTTTAATTTCAAGTGTTCCTTCTTTTTACTTCGTTAAGATAATATTTACGGTTAGCTCCCTTAGTCGGTTTTTAAGACACCCATGGTATGAGATGGGGTGGTGACATATTGTGTTCTTACTCCGTCACCACACGGAGCACTCTAGATTCGGGATAGCATCTGGAGTGAATGAATTGTCTTCACTAGTTTCCGTGCAGCGCCTCTTTTAAGAGCTTATGAAAGTTGAATAATGATAACGATTTTTTTATTTAATCGTTTCATCTAGATGGTGATGCATTAGGCTTAAAACCTGATCTTTTATGGGTTTCTTGACAAATTATTAATTAACAGCATACTATTAAACTGTTACTCTCTGTGTGGTGACGGAGTAAGAATACAGTGTGTCACCACCCTATCTCATCCCATGGGTGTCGTAAAAACCGACTAAGGGCTATCCCTAAATATTATCTTTACGTAATAAAAAGAAGGAAAACTTGAAATTAAACCCTGTACCAATCAGTTTGGCCAGCGTGGTATTAGCAGGCCAAGTATCCCTCCGTCACGAGAGGAGGCCCGTCTCTGCAGTGGGATATTAATGGGCTGTTATGATGCTTTAACTGTAAACCACTTGAACGTCCGGCGCGAGAAAACAATATACCGTCTTACGTCCAGCCACTTGCGTCTGCTTTCCCTGTGTTTACCGCGCTAGCCATGCATTACAAAAACCCGCATATCTCCCTAAATATAATACCAATAGAAAAGAAAAAAATACTGAAAAATACGTTGAAGTACAGAGATTATGATTATATTATATAAAAACGTAATATTATTCTTATGATCCACGTAAAACTAGGTAGAACATGAGATTTAGCATAAATAGAAATAAATAATTTTTAAAACTAAATCGTAAGGCGAATATACAACCAATTTTACCAATAAAGTCTATTTATGACAAACTAGATTTGTTGCCCTTTCTTATGATATATATATGTTTATAATTAATTAACTCCAAATAGCTAAAACAAACCAAAGAAAGCACATACTCCTCGTAATTTTGTCGCGGCCTCTGGAGTTAACAAGCTACAAATTTCAAGCACCAAGATGGCCGCCATCTTAGGTTTGCTACACACTTATGAATTTAACTGTCTGAAAAAGAGGGTATATTATTTTTTAAATTTTGTAATGAAATATGAGTAGCATTGAATATTTTAATGACATATTATTCTTATATTATTTTTAAAGCATCTGGTAAAGCCACAGTATGTCAATTGACGCTCAGCGCGAATCATGTCTAGTTCTATGCTACAAAAAAAGGAAATACATCAAACATTCAGTAGCATCGAGATAGACCTTATGTAAAAAATCTATCCTAAGCTCACTGCTGCTCCTTGATTGCATGACCTCGCCCTTCGCGGGGGACGTACGCCTGTACGGCATTCATAAATATTCAACAAGCTAAAATAAAATAAAAATTGTGCCTTAAAGATTAATACATAATATTTTTCATATACAATTATGTACTAATAACCAACAAAATAATAACAACACAAATTCACCACGACTCTAAGCGGAATGATTGCAACCATATTATTACATACAAGTTTGTAGACACCCTTATTTATAACATTTGCGGTAACGTCCGTGGATAGTGAACTATCCACACGAAAAAACCTGAGGAACACATTGATATTATTTAGGAATCTACAATCAAATTAAATGTATTTAAATTTAAAATGACTTTAAATGGTTTATAAAGAAACATTACGCATATTTTAACCTATGCTTTAATAAAATATAACATTTTAATAACACTAAAATCATCCGTCGTAAAAAACTTGCTTTGTTGTACATATCGGCACTATTTTGAACCCAAAATTTTACTAGATTTAATACTTGTAACTATATTTGTTATACATCATTGTGAAGAGTAAGTCATAAACTTAATCTATACTATATAATAAAACTGTAGAGAGATCAATTCTGTACATTGAATATATGTTAAAAATTAATATTGGAGGATGAATGGTGATCGACACTAATGCCAAAAATGCAATCAAAAAATTTTTTGTCTGTCTGTCTGTCTGTCTGTCTGTCTGTCTGTCTGTCTGTATGTGCACGCATGGGTCAAAAACTACTGAAGGCATTTTAACCAAAATTGGTACGATTGTAGTCCATACTCCTGGGCAGGTTATAGGCTATATAACATAACGCTAAGACACATAGGAGCTGAGCAGTGACGAAAAATTTGAAGCAAGTCGGTTGAAAAAACGCGCGTTCGAGCTCTTATCATCGCATACGTTGATCATACGCCAAAAATATGTATTACAAAAATAATGGTCTTCAAAAGATGAACAAAAAAGTCCTTAATAGTATATATCTATCTTTTATATATTAGCCACAATAACGTGTTTAATCGTTAGGGTTTTCTTCAAAGTGTATTAAATACATAAATATATTGTAATTTGCATAGACATATCTTTTTCAAACTCCCATATTTCAAAAGTACACTTTAATATCTTATTCACAGAAATCTAAATAAAAGATATCTGTGATCTTATTCATAATTTTTTTTTTTTATAGAAATCGGTTTTTAAACACACAAGATATAGATGAAAGAAAATTTCCAAATGTCGCCGCGCCAGTATGAGTATGGCTGTACGGTTTATTTTTGTTTAACGTCCGAAACGGCCAACCGGTGCATCTATATAATTTCATTCTATATCATTTCATTCATTTTTTGCTAGATGGTAAAAAGGTGATATGTACAATAATTTATTTCAGCATTTTTTTTTACAAAAGACAAATCCCACACTAGCCTTTAAAAATATCAATTTAACGGACACAAAGAACATCCAGACTAAGGACAATAGTTTGTGTATCACAATTGTCCTCCATGGGAATCGAACCCGCGAACTCATGCACGCCAGCCATGTAATGCGACCGCCGCGCCACCGAGGCAGGTAATTCTGCCGCACCATAACGTGGCGTGCAAATGTATTCATTCATAATTAATTAGCGATTATCCGTGTGGTGACGGAGTAAGAATACAATATGTCACCTCCCCATCTCATCCCATGGGTGGCGTAAAACCGACTAAGGGACAATCGGTGAATATAATCTTTACGAAATAAAAATGAAGGAAAACTTGAAATTAAACCATATACCAATCCGACTGGCCAGCGTGGTATTAGTAGGCCAAGTATCCCTACGTCACGGGAGGAGGCGCGTCCTTGCAGTGGGTCATTTATTTTAACTTACATATTTGACAACAGATGGCATTGTGCCTGTGACGTCATTTTCAGTATCGCGGTGTTAAGATTTTCCTTGAAAGAATGACGTTCGCTCATGTCTTTCAGCATAAGTTTAGACGCAGTCTTCATAGATCTGTCTTTGTAAAGGTCTGTTTTTGAAAAGGTTTTGGTTCGTTCGTTAATTTTACAATTCGTTTGTAGGTATATCTGTTTGTTATAAGGTTTAAAAAACGATTTTTCAGTATTAAATCGAATTGCGAAGTAAGTAACAACCGCCACGCGAACGAAGTCGCGGGCACAGCAGCTAGTTTAAAATATAAACTTGAATGTAATAAAACTGTAATACTAACGAAATAATCACTGGCAAAAAACACTTGTTCACAATACACGAAAATGCAAGTCAACTAACTTTGAAATTTCCTGTTGAAAAAACTGAACCACTCACCACAGAGGTAAAAGTTTTTTTAGATGATTTTTTTCATTGGCAATCATTCATTTCAATCCAACATGACTTACAAATACGGCATTAATAAACTAGAGGGCGTTTTTCTAAACATGTGTCTCTGGACGGAATACTATCCGGGACGTAAGACGGCATATTTTTTTTGATAGCTTAGTATCCATGGACGTCCAAGTGGTTATGAGCCGTTTACTTGTCAACCTGGCCGTGTAGGAACCTAGCTGCAAGGCCAGACTTAAACTATCTGACCAGGAAATCACACAGAACTGGACTTGCGAAAACGCTGATTTTTAGAGCCTGTTTAGTCATTGTTGTCTGGATTACGTATAACTTTTTACCTATAAAGGTAAAAACTAGAGGCGTGACTATAAAGGTAAAAACTGGACGCATGACTATAAAGGTAAAAACTGGACGGAAACTGGCGCTGGACGCGTATAGTCAAGAGACGCGGGATTATATAGTTATTTGCATAGCTATACCTACTTACATATTTAAGGGTCTGCAAAGTATGCATATTATGATATTTTAACCAACTTAGAAAAAAGGTTCTGTTGTATTTTAATTGAGCAATTCTTGATCAATTTTATAAATGTTGTCTCATTTTATTTGAATAGAAAAGAAAATCTGTTCTTAATTTAGAAAGTTTATTAAAATAGGTTCAAAGAAAATAGGTTTTTATCTTAAAAATTACATGAAAAATATCCAGATTATAAATGAATCGATTGAAAATGTCTGTTTTTAGTTCTGGTTTATTAATAGGAAAACAGTAATTTAAAAAAACTGACTTTCTTTTTTATTAAAGTCTTAATATTCCCAACGTTTTCACACATTTACATATCGCCATCTAGTCCTATATATTAGGCAGAGCTTGTACTATGTGTACTAGACAACGGGTATACTTTATCTTTAAAACTAGCTGACCCGTGCCCACTTCGTTGGGCGGCAAAAAAACCGCGTCACTTTTTTTTTTTTTTTTGTTAAAAAAGACAACTCCCGCACTAGGGATCATGCCCTGTGTCGCGGGGACTTTTACAAACATCAATTAACGGACACATATAACACCCAGACTCAGGACAATAATTTGTGGATCTCACAAATTATTGTCCTGCGTGGGGATCGAACCCACAACCTCATGCGCGGCAGCCGCTGGCTTTACCGGCGCGCCACCGAGGTCGTTTTTTAAACATATTTCATTACTGCTCCACCCCTATTATTCATAGCGTGATACTATATAGCCTATGACACTCCCCGATAAATGGAATATTCAAAACAGAAAGATTTTTTAAAAATCGGTTCATTAGATCCAGAGATTACCCTCTACAACGTCACAAACTCTACCTCTTTATAATATATTATGTAGTATAGATAAAAAAACACGTCTTGATTACATGGACTCCGCACCACCGCACTAAAAGGATCATGCCGCGGGCTGACTGTAATGAATGAGTTTTTTTACTTGTCTATTTTTTTTGGATTTTATAATCTGCGGTCACATACATTCGGAATTCCGTTTCGGAATTTTGATTGGAAATACTGTTTCAGGAATCCGTTAATATATTATCTACTATATAAAAATAAGTCGGGTTTTCCTTCCTGACGCTATAACTCCAGAACGCACGAACCGATTTCCACAGTTTTGCATTCGTTGGAAAGGTCTCGGGCTCCGTGAGGTTTACAGCAAAGAAAATTCGGGAAAAATTTCAACACAAAAGCGGGAAAATAATGCCCGTGCGAAGCGGGGGTGGGCCGCTAGTCTACTATATAAAAATAAGTCGGGTTTTCCTTCCTGACGCTATAACTCCAGAACGCACGAACCTATTTCCACAACTTTGCATTCGTTGGAAAGGTCTCGGGCTCTGTGAGGTTTATAGCAAAGAAAATTAAGGAAAAATTTGAACAGAAAAGCGGGAAAATAATGCCCGTGCGAAGCCGGGATGGACCGCTAGTCTACTATATAAAATTAAGTCGGGTTTTCCTTCCTGACGCTATAACTCCAGAACGCACGGACCGATTTCTACGATTTTGCATTCGTTGGAAAGGTCTCGGGCTCCGTGAGGTTTATAGCAAAGAACAGAAAAGCGGGAAAATAATGCCCGTGCGAAGCCGGGACGGACCGCTAGTCATATATAGTTCCGTTCGAAATTTCCGAATGTGTGATGCGACTCGTTCAAAATATAATATGCAAGTTCGGAATTCAGAACGGCTTTTTTTCGTGCGTAATTCCGATTGCATAGGCTATCATACGCAATTGAAAAAAAAAAATGAAAGATAAAGAAAGAAAAAAAAAAGAGAAGAGAATGATTAAATTCCGGACGGAAAAAACTGTAATATATGTGGCTGATTCATAGATGTTGTATGGATTTAATGCGTTCGATATAACGAATCGATATTTCGAATCGAAATTCCGAAGCGGAATTCCGAATGTATGTGACCGGCCACAATATTTATACTTACTCATTGCCTATTATCTTATTTATTTAATGTCAGTTGCTTATTAGTGTCAAAGTGTGAAATACCGTGTTTTTATCGTGATTAATATAAATAATATTTATATAAATGGAAGAAATATTTAAAAAGTTGCAAGAGGCTGGTAAAAATTCCGTGGATAGTCTTATGAAATGGCTGAAAGATGGTAAATACCTAAATTATAATTAAGTAATTTATGAATCTCAATTTAAAAGGTAATAATAATAATTTTAAAAATAAACACAGTTATTACAATAGGGGTACATATTTTAATACCTATTTTTTTATATTTACATTTTATTTATCATAAACTAGAGTTTTATATTTTATTGGTACTAACTGAGTGCTAAAGAAATATTTCGAAGACATGTGCAGACGAAAGACTTTTTAATGAAGATCTCAAAACTTCCTATGTAAATAAAATGTCTACTGAGAAATAGTATTATAATTATATTAGCCTAGCTGGTTTTTTTACTACCTAGTTAGCTATGCAATTCAAAAATAGTAATTCTTTAATTAGAAATTGTAAGTATTTAAACAGAATAGTGATGGGACTGATTTGTGGCCTTTTTTACACTTCTTTAGCCTTTAAGTAGGTATTTAACTTACCAACTAATGTACTGTGCTCTCCTCACTTAATTGAGGTTACGAGGGGAAAGTGCATTACACATTTGGCCTTATCTAAGGGCCAGATTCAAAAACCGCACTTTGACTTTACTTTAGCAAAGTCTAGTTATAATCTCTGAATTTGAAACACATTAAAGTAATCTTTTCGCATGAAAAGTTTACTTTGGGAAGATTACTTTGAAAGAAAGTAAAGTCACGACTCTGAATCTGGGCCTTATATCTCGTTTTTGTATCAAAGTCGAACTTTCCTTCAAAGTCTGAATCTGGCCCTAAGTCCTTCAACACGGTGCTGCAATTATTTGGTAATGACATTTTTTTTCGATGTAAATCGATTTAAAGCGCCGATTACACTACCCTACATGTTGTCTAGTGTAATCACATGTAGGCTGTTAGGACACTACATATCGGAGATTGGCGAGTCCCGACCGCCCTACATCATGTAGTCTCCTACATGATCCGTCCTACAATATGTAGTGCCCCACAAGATGTAGTGTCCTACGTCGATTAATTGCTCGGTAATGTAATAAAGCGACCCTTAGACCCAAATAATTCTTTGTTATGCATTTCTTTCCTAATTTTATTAAGTAGGTACGTTATAATTGTTGATTTACTTTTTGGCGTAAGGTGGTTACTTTCACTATATTGTGAGCCTTAAATACTTGTTAAGTACCTCTCTTGATAGACAAAAAAGAACGCCGAAGATTGTTCCCCGTCTGCGCATGTATTTTTTTATAGACAATTTAATAATACTTACGTAAATCCACATTTTCTCGATGTGGGTTTTTATCGGTTTGCCTCAGAATATTTGTTTTTGTTTTTAAATTTAATCACAAATATTATTATTTTTAATAATTTATTTACTTAACGTTTACCTATGTTTAAAAAATATCTGTGAATCGTGTACATAAGGGGCACAGCTTATGAAGGTAAGTTTTTTATTTTATTTTATTTTACCTTATATAGTCTTCTCTGTCGTATCATCATAGTAGCCCTTTAATGTCCCACTGCAGGGACGGGCCTTCTCCCGTGACGGAGGGATGGGACCTGTCGTATGATGATGATTTATCTGGCCCCATATAACAAATAGAGATAGATGTAAAACGTATCTAGATACTAAGCGTACTTATAGCTACCGCCCACACTCACAATATCTCAGAACAGATGGGAAAACAATGCAAGATCGATTACACACGTAAAAAAAGAAAGAATAGTTATTTATTGGCCAATAAAAGATTTTCACACACAGTAAATAAAAAAGAGAAAATAAAAATAGTTAAACAAAAACAAGAAGCAAATAAAAAAACAAAAAAAAAAGTAGCTGAAAACCATGTTGATTATGTATTATTTTAAATTAATAAAAATGTTTTTTGAAGTTACAATGCATATACAGATAAGGGCTCCCACACATGGGCCACCAGCCACAACCACAAAACGGCCGCCGCTTTCATATTTCCCGTAGTTCTCATACGTTGTAGACTCATTGACGACCTCAGTGGCGCAGTGGGTATATTACATGGCTGCTACGCTGAGGTCTCGGCTTCGAAATAAAAAAGTAATAAATAAAAAAAATAAAAAAAGATGAATGAAATAGTAGTAAGTTTTAGATATAGTAAGTAAATAATGTAAAATTTGGTGGCCACGCTTCCCCTCTTTTACGTTTGCCTTACCCGACAGGGTCCATAAATGTGCTTTTTACCTATGTACTACATTTTTGTAAAATAAACGAATTGAGTATTGATTCCCGCTCAATGCAATTCTTTTTGTTTGCATTGGTCTGGGTGTTTTCTGTGTATGTATTTACAAAAAAAAAGTTTTTAAGTAAGTATGTTTATCCGTTGTCTAGTACCCATAGTACAAGCTCTGCTTAGTTTAGGACTAGATGGCGTTGTGTGAAAGTGTTAGGAATATTTATTTATTTATTTAGCTATTGTATATGGACTCGCCGCACACGGTTGACGCCGCCGCCCCCACACGCTTCAATCGGCGCTGCTCGCTTCTTGTGGCCCGCACCGGCCACAAAACGTCCGAATCATCATAACAGCCCATTGATATCCCACTGCAGGGACGGGCCTCCTCCGGTGACGGAGGGATACTTGGCCTACTAATACCACGACGGATTGGTATAGGGTATAATTTTAAGTTTTCCTTCTTTCTATGTAAAGGTAATATTCACAGATAGTCCCTTAGTCGGTTTTTACGACACCCATGGGGTGAGATGGGGTGGTGACATATTGTATTCTTACTCCGTCACCACACGGATATTGGTATTGACAGCGTTGTATTAAGGGCATTGCATTGCTCAAACCCCAAAAACACGCTCGGTTTGGAGAAGTTTGTTGACGAATCCTTACATACGTTTACTTCACAAAAAAACATGAATAAACTAGATACTACCGAAAAAACTTTGTATTGATTAAAAACGCTAATTACTTCTTAAAAACTTCCTAAAAAAAATCACGAAATCTGGTATTATAATAACTAAATATCAAATTGTCTATTAAACGGATGATTGATTTTATTCGAAATTTATACAAAAAATGTGCTATATTCTAACTAATAATCTGTATTGATTACTTTATCTTAATTATTCGTTATATTTAAAATAATTGATAAAAACTAGATTTTCATAAAATCCCCGCGCCTGCACCCCCGCTACCGCCGTGACGATTGCTCGGGAGTCGCACATTCAGTGTCGTTACGACTCTTGTGACGGGTGGACTGTACGACCGTATTTTCTTACCGAATAAAACTTTAAACCGACCAACTTTGAATGAAAAAATATTGTAAATAAAAAGTACACAATTGTTTTTAATAATACTACTTGTAATTAAGTTTATAAGTGTAATATATCCTAGTTTTAAATTAAATTTTGTTTTTTAATCACTCATAGACTATGCCTAAATATAAAAATAAACGTAATGTGAAGCGTGGCCGAGCTCTTCAAAATTATTGGTAAGTACCTACAAGCTAAATATTATACATTTATATTATTTTATACCTTTGTATGCTTTAGTTAGACACGTTTTTATTTGTACGATGTTTAGATTCATTTTTAGAACATCGGCATTGCTTCGATTAAAGTTATATTTTGAGTACCTTGATAGTACCTAGGCTTTCGGTGGACTCCGAAGGTAGGTAGACTTCAGCCATGATGGCAGTACCTACGTAAACCAGCAAGTTCGTACTCGTTTAAAAGAGCTCAGGGAGACCTAGGTGACTGTGAGGGACTGACTTATGGTGGACTACGAAGGTAGGTAGACTTCAGTCATGATGGCCCTACCTACGTAAACCAGCAAGTTGGTACTCGTTTAAAAGAGCTCAGGGAGACCTAGGTGACTGTGAGGAACTGACTTATGGTGGACTACGAAGGTAGGTAGACTTCAGTCATAATGGCACTACCTACGTAAACCAGCAAGTTGGTATTCGTTTAAAAGAGCTCAGGAAGACCTAGGTGACTGTGAGGGACTGACTTATGGTGGACTACGAAGGTAGGTAGACTTCAGTCATGATGGCAGTACCTACGTAAACCCAGCAAGTTGGTACTCGTTTAAAAGAGCTCAAGGAGACCTAGGTGACTGTGAGGGACTGACTTATGGTGGACTACGAAGGTAGGTAGACTTCAGTCATGATGGCAGTACCTACGTAAACCAGCAAGTTGGTACTCGTTTAAAAGAGCTCAGGGAGACCTAGGTGACTGTGAGGGACTGACTTATGGTGGACTCCGAAGGTAGGTAGACTTCAGTCATGATGGCAGTACCTACGTAAACCAGCAAGTTGGTACTCGTTTAAAAGAGCTCAGGGAGACCTAGGTGACTGTGAGGGACTGACTTATGGTGGACTACGAAGGTAGGTAGACTTCAGTCATGATGGCAGTACCTACGTAAACCAGCAAGTTGGTACTCGTTTAAAAGAGCTCAGGGAGACCTAGGTGACTGTGAGGGACTGACTTATGGTGGACTCCGAAGGTAGGTAGACTTCAGTCATGATGGCAGTACCTACGTAAACCAGCAAGTTGGTACTCGTTTAAAAGAGCTCAGGGAGACCTAGGTGACTGTGAGGGACTGACTTATGGTGGACTACGAAGGTAGGTAGACTTCAGTCATGATGGCAGTACCTACGTAAACCAGCAAGTTGGTACTCGTTTAAAAGAGGTCAGGGAGACCTAGATGACTGTGAGGAACTGACTTATGGTGGACTACGAAGGTAGGTAGACTTCAGTCATGATGGCAGTACCTACGTAAAACAGCAAGTTGTTACTCATTAGGTCTTGACCTAGTTGACTTTGAGACATTTACTTAGGTAGCTTTTTTTTACTCCAATGTTTTGATATCGACAAAATTACAAGTACCAATTAAAACAGGAATTATTTTTTTAAGGAAATAAGAAATCAGCAAGGCTCTGAATTACAAAATCAAGAAGATCAACCGCTGTCAAAATCTTCCGACACATGCGAACCGTCAGATATGCCAACTGATATGGAAGTTGAGCAAAATGTGGTAAATATAAGTTTATTTTGTTGTTTTTTATGTAAGCTCAAATAAGTGTTTATTTACGGCATCACATTGTAAACGTCTAAAATTATGAGTGCTTTTCATCTATATTATGCATAGGTGTTATGAATTCTGTCTGCTGCCTAGTTTTTAAAATTAATGCATACATAAACAGACAAACAGCTGAAAGCTAATTTGTTTATCATATTATAGAGTAATGATTACTAGTAAAGCAAACTCGTAACTTTTTCCATATTTCTGATAATCCTCCTGCTACTTGTTTTAGAGTACATTACCGCCACAAATGTGTTATGTACTGTGATTAATACTTGTATTAATTTGTAACATCGACTATTTTATTAAATAAAAAAATTTGTTCTAGCTTGAAGAAGAAATACTACCAAATTTGACTGTAGAAGTGGGGCATTTCCAGGAAGAAACAAAAAATATATCTGGAAGAAGAGTAATAGGGGCCTCCTTAAACCTACATCTGGGTCGTAAGTCCCAGACGCTGTTATGCAAGTGTTCCTTCCTCTATCACGCGATGGACCCGGCACCCGCACGGAGAATCTATGGAATGCTAAGATTAGGTCTTATCTTCTTTGATTAAAATAAAATATAAAACTTACTAAAGCTGTTTTCTTAATAACCATTTTGCCTATTTTACAAAATAACATTTTACAGTTAGTTTCAATTTTTTTCTGTTTCCATCGCTGAAAATCATTGAGTTCAATTCAACCTTCAGAAGAATGTCTGATGAGGATCAGTGTAGGTACAAAGTGTAGTAGCATGAGTCATTAAATAGGGAAATGATGAGAACTGGGTTCTTCTAGCTGTTACCATCGCTGAGAACCGTTGTGTTCTTACCTGGCCATCATCAGACCTTCAGAAGACATAGTGTAGTAGCATCATTAATCAAATAGCTAAATTATGAAAGCAGAGTACTTCTAGCTGTTACCATCGCTGAGAATTATTGTGTACTTACCTGGTCATCATCAGACCTTCAGAAGACATAGTGTAGTAGCATCATTAATCAAATAGGCAAATTATGAAAACAGAGTACTTCTAACTGTTACCATCGCTGAGAACCATTGTGTACTTACCTGGTCATCATCAGACCTTCAGAAGACATAGTGTAGTAGCATCATTAATCAAATAGGCAAATTATGAAAACTGAGTACTTGTAGCTGTTACCATCGTTAAGAACTGTTGTGTACTTACCTGGTCATCATCATACCTTCAGAAGACATAGTGTAGCAGCATCATTAATCAAATAGGCAAATTATGAAAACTGAGTACTTCTAGCTGTTACCATTGCTGAGAACCGTTGTGTACTTACCTGGTCATCATGAGACCTTCAGAAGACACAGTGTAGTAGCATCATTAATCAAATAGGCAAATTATGAAAACTGAGTACTTGTAGCTGTTACCATCGCTGAGAACCGTTGTGTACTTACCTGGTCATCATCAGACCTTCAGAAGACATAGTGTAGTAGCATCATTAATCAAATAGGCAAATTATGAAAACAGAGTACTTCTAACTGTTACCATCGCTGAGAACCATTGTGTACTTACCTGGTCATCATCAGACCTTCAGAAGACATAGTGTAGTAGCATCATTAATCAAATAGGCAAATTATGAAAACAGAGTACTTCTAGCTGTTACCATCGCTGAGAACCGTTGTGTACTTACCTGGCCATCATCAGACCTTCAGAAGACATAGTCTAGTAGCAACAGTAATAATAATAAATTCGTTATTGCTCTGAGCGCGGTGAACGTTATTTCCAGTAAAATACGTATGTATAAAATTGGCGTCTCCGAGAGAATAAATAAGTTAGGTCAAAACAATGATAAATTTGTGTCGCGTCTGTGATTTGAATAATCATTAGTTGATTATATCCTAGTATTAATCTCTGTTAGTAGATGGCGCTTTTTCTATGAAAACTGTAACAAACCTCAGATCTTCAAGGTCATTGAGCAATGCAATGCCCTTAATAGACACAGCGCTATCTAGTCCCAAACTAAGCAGTAAGTACCTACTTATACTATCGGGACCAAAAATTTTTTCTGCGTCATAAAAAACTCAAAAACACGAAAGAAATCATAGAGTCGGTAAATAAAAACAAAGTTACCATAGAGCGAATTAAAAAAAATACGTATTATTTTGACATAAATTGTCATTACATAACATTGTTTATTTAGCAAAATTTTGATATAAAACTATTTAAAAATATATAAAAAAAAATGGAAGAAGCATTCAACCAATTAAAAAAGCAAGGTAAAAATGATGTTGAGGGTCTTATGAAATGGATGCAGGACGGTGAGTAGTCCTATTAATATTATAAATAAATGCGAAAGTTTGTGAGGATGTATGGATGTTTGTTACTCTTTCACGCAAAAACTACTGAATAGCCGGATCCACACCAAACGTTCCATTTTGGATCGGCGATCCAGCGATCCGCGATCCATCGACGACGGATCGCTCGCGGCAAAGAGCGAGCGCTCCTGCCGCGAACGATCGGATCGCGCAGGATGGTTTAGTGTGGATCTGGCTATTGGATTTTGATGAAATTTTGAATAGCTAGTCTATACTAATATTATAGAGGTAAAGTTTGTGTGTTTGAAAACGTTGTAGGGGCTAATCTCTGGATCTAGTGAACCGATTTTAAAAATTCTTTCTGTGTTGAATAGTGCATTTATCGGGGAGTGTCATAGGCTGTATAGTATCACGCTATGACTAATAGGAGCGAAGCAGTAATTAAATATGTTTTAAAAAGGAAGCGTTTTTTCGCCGCCCAACGAAGTGGGCACGGGTCAGCTAGTTGTTTAATAAAATGATTTCTAATAGTAGGTATGCGCTAACCAACACGAACGGCTTAAAGTTAGCTATCAGAGAAGTTCGCGCGTGTACAGGAAATAATAAAACCCCTGCTCCATACCCCGGGTCTAGTTTATAATATCGACAGTCACTACATCGATACTTACGCTACATCGACTACACTTACCCAAGCCAGAATCATTGATTTATAAAAAACCCAAGATGCACATTTTCAAACAAAACTAACAGCCAAAAGTGTCACCAAATTATACATAGGTACGCAATAAATACGTATAGTAATATCGTAAACATTTATTTTTTTCAAATTCAATCTTACACGCATGACATAAAGTTGTATTTAAAAAGTAATGCACATAAAGCAATAAAATTTAATGATTGACGTTTGCCGGTAGAACAACGCGATACTAATTTAAAAAAAGTGCACAATGCGCCTATTTGTTGCGGACGGTTTTGGGAAGTGGAGTGCGTATCTTTGGTTTTTTGTAAATCAATGGCCAGAATCAAACAAAATCACAAAAGGGTATTTTATTTTTTTTAATATTTTTTTTACACTTATCATAAATAAATTATAGTTTGTGTCATAAATAATAACGATCGATTTGCTACAAATAAAAAGGTTTAGATGCTACACTTCCGCTATTTCCTTTACGGCTTACTTATTAACAGAATTTTTATAAATGTTTTTAGACAAAAAGTCTATGGGACTTGGATGCACCTTTTTAAACATTTTTTTTTAATTTGTTTGATAAATGTTAAAAACTTCTGAGGTAGCAAACAACTGAATACAAACAACAATACGAAACGAAGAAGCTTTTTTCTTTTTTTACTTGTTCAATTGTTTCTCTCTTGGTTGGAATAACTAAGATTGATGTTTTTGTTTTCATAAATCTATAATTCTTTTCTTACTTATTATTTTTGTATTAAAAAAAAATATACTTAGGTACCTACACTAATAATATATACGACAATACAGGCTATTAACTAGCTTAACAGAAGGCCCCTGATTCTGATCAATTTAATGTAAATCTAATATACTTATTGTTAAATAAATAAATAAAAAATAATACGATTGAATTAAACCAACTTCTATTTGGAGTTTGTTATAATGTTCAAAAGGCCTATCATTTCCGCGATAAGGAATCAGAGGTAGTGCAAATTTCCGATTTAATTCCGATATTTCTAGATTAATAATTTTACAGATTTCGTATAGCATCCCTACCAGTTACCAGTTTTAGTGTAAACTCTTACGAGCAACTTCAAGGCCTCTGATAACTCGTTTTTTTTTTCATTTATTTGGATAACAAACAATATCACAATAAGATTTTCTTAATTACTTACTAGGTACATTACCTATGTATTAATAATTGTGACATCCACATTATCGTTTACTACAAATTAACAGTTAATAATAGTACAGTGTTGAAAGTAAGTAAAGTGCAGCTTACAGTAACATATTTAACATTTAAATAATAATAGAAAACAATTCCATTAAATCATTATAATAACACGCTTTATGAGATTTATTTAATATATCCATTAACCCTTTTTTATATAATTATTATGCCTACTCCACTCGCATTGATATCAATGTGACTGAATTTTTGCGACCAATTACAATGTTACATGTTGTAAGTGTCAGTCTGTTTATGCCTGGATGTTCCAATAGTGCGGATGTTTTCTATGCAAAAGAACAGTAAAAATTATGCATCGTTCGACATAATGACTGCCTTACCCGACCGATGGCTAAATAACGCTCTTGTTTTTTAAACTTATTGTAGACATATTATAAAATGTTCAGGATATAAGATGGCATGATGGCAATATAATTCAATCACCAAAGACTTTAATATTCATTTTAATATCTATCCTATTATAGCAAAAGTAATAGATTCAACTAAAGAAGCGGAAAATAAAGCACGCGCATTATTTTCTGACGTTGCCGACGCTAAAAACGTTGAATGGGATAAATTCAAGCAGGTTGTCGTAAGACTGGCAGAAGAACAACATAAAACCTTCGACGAATTGTCCAAGAAGTTAGCTGATGAAGGGCCTAAGTTACTGAAGAGTGCTATAGCGGGTATCGCTGGTCTAAAAGACGCTATAATTAGCGGGATTAAAAAATAAAATGTAGGGTCGAGAATGCAGTTTTATTTCCTTTTCCTAAAATGGTTGTCAAGTAGAGTACCAGAAGTTGGTATTACTTACTAAGTACTTATAATCTTTAAATTTTCCTTTTTGATTTATTTACTAGATTTGTAGCATATACTATTTGATAATAAATTATCAAATGAAGGAGCAATTAACTTTCTCCGTTTGTATGGGGTTGTGACTGGCATGCGTACCCTTAATACAGATTATGATTTGATAGTGTGTGACAGAGATGATGCTCTACGAAGCCGAAATTGGCCGATTGTGTCTTTACAAAAGTCGATGTGCAATATTTTCGGCCGGGTACTGTATATGTGATGGCTGAGGCTTTGATGTCCTGAATAAGTCTATTAATTTGTGTGCATAAATATGCCTCTTTAATTTAGTCTGGTCTTACAGAAAACTAGTGTTTCGGGGTTGTAACTAATTTAATTGAAGACAGCCTCAAAATAAGAGGAAGATCATTAAAAACTCTCCAGTTTTAGGCGCTTGCGTGGCGAAACTTTGCAGGATCATGTGATTCAATAAAAGTTACCAGTTCACAAAACTTGAAACCCGTACCTTTCTTCGTTAGTTTTTTAGAAATAAAATAATAAGTAAGTAACTCTTGCACCGTGCTAGTTAAGCTTATGTAAATTTAGCTCAAATTATCTCGAATTATGCACTACTTGTATAAAAAAAATCATGACTTCACGTCCAGCCGTTTCCGATATCAATCACCTGAACGTTCGCCCAGCAAAAACTGTAAAATCTCTGAAACCTTATGACGCTCGAATTTTATTTTCACGGCTCATTTAGGCTCAAATATAAGCTTGATTTCTGCATATTTTATATCCAGCTAAACCCATTAACTAAAAACTACTTTGCTGGGCGAACGTTCGTGCAGCAGAATTAGAATTAGTTTTTCTTAAAAATAATTCTGGAGCCGTTGGATCCTCGAATTTTCAATTTCGGGCACATTTATACGGGGGACAGCGGTCTAATTATCTGTATCATTCAATTCTTGAAGAGCGATACTTTTTTGCTGGGCGAACGCACGCAATAATAATATAACCAATAACTTTTTTCTGAAAAGAAGCCCTATAAACATTGAGATGTCGAATCTGACATTGGGAATAAAGTGGATATTCCAATACTATTTTGAACCTGTAATAACTATATGATTGCCTCGATCGCGGAAGCAGCGGCATTGCATGAAGTCGCGGGTTCGAATCCTTTGCTGAACAATAATATTTATTTGTGCGCCTAGATCTTTACAAGTAAATACTAGATAAAGTATAATAAATAAACTATTTTCACACTTTGCAAAGTACTTAGTCCCAAACTAAGCAGAGCTTGTATTATGGCTACTAGACAACTAATAAATAAATACTTAGGTATTTAAAATAAAATGAAATTATTTTATTTAGAACCGGTATTCATAGTGTTAGTAACAATAATCTTATAAACCATGTTGGTAAAATAATGCTGAGAACTGCTACTTTTAATCTGGCTATTTTGAGCGCTATGTCGATCATTTTAGTTTTTCTCCTGCGGATCTCCTCATTTCTGTTTCGATCACGCAGGGACATTTTTCCAAAGTTCTCTCACCATAATGTTTTATATACCTACAGTTATATTGCCGAAAGTTTATGATATGTAACTAGCGACCCGCTCTGGCTTCGCACGTGTGCAATGCTTTTACCATAGTATAAATAGGTATATACAGTATTTCGACTTCATAGAAACGGACGAAACGCGAGTTATACCTACACGCTCACGATAGCGGTGGCTTTGCGGAGTGAACAGTCGCGACTGTGCCGCAGTAACGAGCGGGAAAGTAGGTAAAATGTAATTAAAAAGCTAGAGGTGGGCAGCCCTATCGCATGTTTACGTACCGCGCAGCCGCCCGTAGGCATTTATAATGAATATTCGGCCGAGATGGACTACTGGTTGTACTGTGCTTTTACTCTACAATATTAAACATGTATTATACAATAAGTATAAATTTTCCTCTTGTATTAGTCTATGTATTAAAAAGAACCACTTCAAATCCGTTGCGTAGTTTTAAAGATTAAAGCATATATGAGTAGGAACGAACAGACAGCGTGCCTTTGTTTTATAATAAGTAATGATATTGACGTGATTTTTATATGTAACTAGCTGACCCGTGCCCACTTCGTTGGGCGGCGAAAAAAACGTTATTGAGCTTCCATTTTTTAAACATATTTCAGGCACTCCCCGATAAATGGACTATTAAAAAAAAAAGAATTTTTTAAAGTCGGTTCAGTAGATCCATAGATTACCCCCTACAACGTCACAAACACACAAACTTTACCTCTTTATAAATTATAATAAAGAAGAAAGAAAGTGTAAAAGCTACTTAGCTTACAGCCCGGTTTACACATCGACAAGTACAGTAGCGAGTTAAGTAGTAAGTTGTTGATTAAATAGATCTCCATCCTATTTTTTGGCGAGTTAAGTACGAAGTAGCCCCATTTCTCGCGTCTCACCAACTTAAACTTAACTCTTAACTCGCTACTGTACTTGTCGATGTGTAAATCGGGCTTATTATGCGTTATTTTCTAGCTAATCTGACTGCCTCAAAAGAAGAGGAGAAAAACGTGCGCGCCATGTTTAATGATGTTAAAAATAAGAAAGATGTCGAGCTGACAAAGTTTAAGGAGGTTGTAAACAAATTGGCTACGGAACAGAAGAAGTCCTTTGACGTTTTATCACGGCAGCTGAGCGCACACTTGCCTAAGCTCAAAGATGACATTAATGCAACAATGTCGTCGTTAAAAGATGCTATGGGTAAAATGAAATAATAATAATGAACGAGATTTCTTTACGGTCAAGTGAGTTTACAAAACTAGACTTAGAAAATTTAGTTAGTAGGTTATTTTTGATGTCATGAAAATATGGAGAGAGAACAGAACGCCCTGTATTTACATATACCTGCTGTATAATAACTACACATAATACCTATACCTACATACATAAACTCACGACTTATTCGGTTAGTCCATCCATTGCTCCTAAAATTTATTTTCCCCAGGAGCGATATATGTCCATGTATTTCTACTACTTGCTAGCTAATTAATATGTCTGGCGTCTAGATGACTTTAGTAATTAAAATTGAATAGTAGTTTTATGAAAGTCATTTGTACTATCACAGTAATTGTGAAAAAAAAAATTGGGAAAATTATTTTCTAATAATGGCAATACAACCATGCTATTCCAAAGTAACTCCACTGGCCGATCCTTAGGAGTTTAGCCGACTATGGATTTTTAACACAATGACGGTTGGATTGCATTGGTCGGGCGTCGGAATAGAAAATTTATAAAGATGCCGCGGCATCGAAAAATCCCTTTCAATGCCGCGGCATCATTTTAAAGCATAGCAATTTATGTCGTATTTCTGTAACAGTACGGTTGAATTTCCATTAGTAAAAATTAAAATACTTTGCCATGCCGTCCAGGTCTGCGTTAGCCATTAGGCATCTGTAATGACGACCTCTGTGGCGTAGTGGTTATATAACATGACTGCTACGCAGAGGTCTCGGGTCTCGATTCCTGCTCAATGCAAATATTTGTGTGCATGAACATGATTGTTTGCATTAGTCTGGGTGTTTTCTATGTATAATACGTATGTATTTACAAAAAAAAAGTATTTAAGTATGTTTATCCGTTGTCTAGTACTCATGGGACAAGCTTTACTTAGTTTGGGACTAGATGGCGTTGTGTGAAAGTGGATATCTATAGTCGCATCAGAACGGGGTCTGTCGCTACTACTGAGCAGCGTCTTTTATGGTTGCGTACAGATTTTCTGTTATCTCTAGTTAAATACGAACTTCGTAAACTCCTTTGTAAAAATTTGTTTATGATTTAAAAACATCGATGTCAAATACCTATTCCTTGACATAATTATCAACTGTAAATAAAATTGACACGTGGACTGTGGTGTTTATTTTTGGGAAAATATAACATACTTAGGCTAATGAAAATAAAATAAAACTTAAATGTATATTAACTATGAAATTAAAATGGAGGAGACATTTAAGAATTTAGAAAAGTTCGGATTGAATAAAGTCGACGAGCTTTGTCGTTGGATGAAGGAAGGTACCTACATATTCGACCAATTAGTCCATCGCAGTCCACTGCTGGGCCTCTCCCAACTCGCGCCATAGAACACGATCTTCCGCCTTCCGCATCCAGACCTAGCTACCTTTTTGAGGTCGTCGATCCATCTACCTGTGGGGCGTCCTACATTACGTTTGCCGATTCGCGGTCTCCACTCTTGGACACGTTTGCTCTAACGGCCATCGGTCCTTCGACAGATATGACCAGCTCATTGCCATTGCCACTCAGATTGCAAATTCTACGCGATAAATTATTATAATACAGCAGCTTATATTTTTATTTCTGACATATCCACACAACCATATCAAACCCTAAACTAAGCTGAGCTTGTACTACTTCCTACTAATATTATAAATGCGAAAGTTTGTGAGGATGTATTGGATGGATGTTTGTTACTCTTTCACGCAAAAACTACTGAATGGATTTTGATGAAATTTGGAATATAGGTAGTTTAGGGTGGCTCTGCCGGTTTCTCAGGCCCCCACCAAGTAAGGCAATGATGCCGCTGGGGACTTTTGGTGGGTGCATGGGGGGTCACCCCTGGGAGCTACACATACCCCTCCCGTCCGCCGACGAGAGGAGATGCGTAGGCATTTTACCCCAGAGAAAAGAAAAAATATTAAAAAAATAGGTTAGGGTGTTGAATAAAATTTAAGCTACACATAAACAACGCAGGTGAAGCCGGGCATCAGCTACTTATTTATAAATTTGATTGCATTATTTATCTTTGTTTAGGCCGTAGGTACTATATTTTCATTACATGCAAGAAGGTTGTAAGTCCTACGTACTTGCACTTTCTGTTTCAATTACTAAGTATGTAATAATTATAATTCATTTTTTTAGCACGTCTGGATACTGGCAAAGAGAAGGAGGACTTGGAGAAACTATTTGAGGAAGTAGATAAAAACTCTAAGGTCGAGATGGAGAAATTCGTGGCGATTGTGAATAAACTGGCGGAGAAGAATAAAGAGAGCTATGAATCATTTAACAAGAAACTTGCAGATGAGGGTCCGAGGATCTTGGAGGCTGTTCAGGCGGCTGTCAGCGCTGGTCTGACTGCCTTCAATGATGCACTGGCGAAGAGTTCGAAAGATAAATAAATTGTTACTGGATTTTTGTTGAAAATTTTGGTGTTTTTTTTTCGTTATGAAGTTGAGAAAGTGTTTTGGCTTTGTTAAGTTTTAAAACTGCGCGCTTTGAAGGTGGAATCAGGTGTTTGTGAATTGGTACTGGTCAGTGTCGATTGCAAGTCGGAGAAGTGTAGGTACGTTGTTTGGACCTTTTAGGACTGTTGTTTCCATTGATGGGTCCAATAAGATCTTACGAATTCTGATGGTTCATGCACGTCAGTTTGTTTCACTGCAATGTTCCATATATGTATCCAACGAGATTTCAGAATTTAATAATCCATCCCTGTTCTTACTTATTCTTTCGGAATTATAAATTGGTCTCAAACTGATTTACAAAAACTACAGCGTTTAATAAACACACACATGACCACGCATCGGAAACATCACCCACGTTCTTGTGTTCAACGTCTTACACTACCGCGACAGGATGGCGGACAAGGTTTAATTGACATACAAAATTTACACAACTCTTTGATTACCAAACTGCGAACATATTTTTATTACAAAGCCGAACATTCACAACTTCACAAATACGTTAACACAATAGACAAGAAATTAACACCACTTAACCTCAGTAACGATATTATTCAACCAATAGTAACTAGTAGACAACAGAAAATTTATATGTGGTCGCAAAAATCATTACACTGGCGACACTTAGCAGATCTTAACCAGCCCCACGTAGACAAGAATGCGTCGAACGAATGGTTACGACGAGGCAAACTGTTCCCAGAAACAGAGGCCTTCATGATCGCTATCCAGGATCAAGTAATGGACACACGTAATTACCAAAAATATATAATTCGCTTACTAAATTTACCTACTGATTTATGTAGGCGTTGCCACAGTAGTTCTGAAACTATTCAACACATTACCGGAGCTTGTAAATAGTACAAACTGATTACAAACATAGACATGACCAAGTAGCATCAATAATTCATCAAAATCTAGCTTTTACACATTCATTTATCCCTAAAAAAGTTGCGTACTACAAATATGAACCAGAGACAGTTTTAGAAAACAATTCGGTTAAATTATATTGGGACAGGACAATAATTACAGATAAAACTATACATTTCAATAGACAGGACATAACATTATTAGACAAAACAAATAACACCGTAAGTATAGACATAGCAGTTTGCAACACACACAACCTACTCAGTACATTTAATGAAAAAATAACAAAATACGTAGATTTAGCTTCAGAAATAAAAAGACAGTGGCAAGTGGATAATGTCAAAATCTTGCCAATTGTAATCTCAACTACAGGCGTTATTCCAAAATCACTTCTGACTAGCCTTAATTCTCTTCAAATGCCCGTTTCGACTACCATCTTACTACAAAAAGCAGCAATACTAAATACTTGTCGTCTTACCCGAAAAAATTCTTGGCTTCATCAACATCGCCTTGATTTTATAAGCTGGTACACTTTGCTTAGGCCCGTGTAACAGTTATTTACCCCTTAAAAAGGAGAAACAAAAAACAAAAAAAAACACAATAATAATAATCCTCACACATTCACACAACGCCATCTAGTCCAAAACTAAGCAAAGCTTGTACAATGAGTACTAGACAACGGATAAACATACTTAAATACTTTTTTTTGTAAATACATACATATCATACATAAAAAACACTCAGACCAATGCAAACAATCATGTTCATGCACACAAAGATTTGCATTAAGCGGGAATCGAACCCGAGACCTCTGCGTAGCAGTCATGTATTATACTGACTGCGCCACAGAGGTCGTCATTATTTTGTCTCCATCATTTAAGTTAGGTGGAAAACAGAATTGGACTTGGGCAAATCAGTTTGTCAAAATGGTTAGTCCACCCGGAAGAATCGTCTTTTCCTAGGATCAAGTAGTCTCTTTCACGCCATGAGACAGGGTCAGTAGATAGACAAAATATTTGAACTAATCTTGCATCAATCAATCAACTAGCCTATAGCAGTCCACTGCTGAACATAGGCTGCTGGATATCTTGAAGGTGGCAGACGAGCAAGCGGTCACCTGTCATCATCATCATAACAGCCCATTAATGTCCCACTGCAGGAACGGGCGTCCTCCCGTGACGGAGGGATACTTGGCCTACTAATACCACGCTGGCCAGATGGATTGGTATAGGCCTTAATTTCAAGTTTTCCTTCTTTTTACTACGTAAAGATAATATTCACGGATAGTTCCTTAGTCGGTTTTTACGACACCCATGGGATGAGATGGGGTGGTGACATATTGTATTCTTACTCCGTCACCACACGGAGAAAAAGTTTCACAGTTCCAAGACTGATTATCAATAAAATTGCCTCACATATGCACTGGAAGTTGGAAAAAACATTTTTTAATTGGTGCCAGATTCTGCAGGTACTTCATACTTGGCATGAAAAGAAATTATTAAATATTTTTTTGATTTAATTGATTTTTCTAGTTTTCGTCTGTGTGTACCTAAAACACTATGCCTACTTGGTGGTTAATACTGTGTTGCATCATGCATGATCGTACAGAGCTGATTCATCATATTTCACTGTCCATGCATTACATGTCATGCATAACGAGTGACATTACAATATGCTACCATCAAGGAACTTACACTCTAACTGGAATGCTTACGGTCACAAAAAATCCGTTCCTAATTTACAGCTGTATGAGTGGAGTTTGTCCCTCTCTAAACGAGTAACCAACATTTAACTTACAGCTGCAAGAGAGAGATGCAATCCCCCTGTGTCGTTGTCCTTGTCGGAGTGTTTTTCCCTTCATGGTATATAAACAAATATAAACCTTAAGTTGTCAGTAGTACGATTTAATTTGTCTAAATTTGCTTCATAAGCATTCCAGTTAGAGTGTAAGTTCCTTGGCTACCATTTATTAAATTACTTTTTTTCCTAAAGCAGGCCTAATTGGAGGATCAGAAGATGCGGATAAGGACGCCCTGAACCTCTTCAACGATGTCAAAGATAAGGGTAACGTGCAAAAGGATAAGTTTCAGAATGTGGTGCAGACCTTAGCTGACAAACAGCATAAGTCTGCTGATGAGGCTTCCAGTAGCCTGGCTCAAACTGGAAGTAGCATAATGAATGCCGTCAAGTCAGGAGTCACGGCTATTACTCAGGCTTTTGGTGGGCCGAGCAAATAAAGTATAGTTGGAGAATGGTTGTTTTATTTATTACTTATTAGAAGTATTTCTGTGTGTTACACAGCAAATTGGTAAATATAATATGTTGTTAAGTGTGTTACACAGCAAATTGGTAAATATAATATGTTGATACTAACCCCCGGTTTCCGAATGACTGATCAAGTAAAAATCAACTAATAGTGTGAACCATCATTTTCAGGTACTAAAATGACAGTTTGGACACTTGATTATTTGATTTTTACTTAATCAGTCATTCGGAAACAGGAGGTAAGTAGCTGTTAACCCACGACTATGTAATAAGGAAACTAACAAATCAGGGAGACTAACAAGATAGCGAAACTGATCAGATAACGTAATCTAAAAAACTGACGAGTTAAGGAAAATGACCAATTAGAGAAACTGACGGGTGACGACCTAACTCAAAACGCACATTAAGTACATTGTATTCCAAAATGTTGAGAACGCTTTTGACATCTTGTTGTGACCTAGGAGTTCTTCATCATAAGTTCACATTGACACTACAAGCTTACCACTGTGATGGAAGGAAAACTTAACTTTCCATTTACTTATACCATCTTGATCTTAGGTATCGAATTCTTTTTACACAAGTATACTATGTACTTAAGTATTTTATTTTTAACTAGTTGACTTGTGCCCACTTTGTTAGGCGGCAAAAAAAACGGGTCCCTTTTCACATACATATTTCATTATACTGCTCCACTCCTATTAGTCATAGCGTGATACTATATAGCCTGTGACACTCCCCGATAAATGGACTAGGTATTCAAGACAGAAAGATTTTTAAAATCGGTTCAGTAGATCCAGAGATTACCCCCTACAACATCACAAACACACAAACTTTACCTACATCTATATAATATTAGTATAGATTTATTATTTACAGCAAAAACCCAAACTATTGCCCTATTGTATTTGATCCACAATTTTCTACTCACCCTTTATTAGAAAAACCCCTAGACAATTTTTCACCACAATTTTTTTTTGTTTCTTTTAAAGCAGGCCTAGTTGGAGCCTCAGAAGATGCGGAAAAGGAAGCTCGGACCCTCTTCAACGATGTCAAAGATAAGGGCAACGTGCAAATGGATAAGTTCCAGAATGTGGTGCAGACCTTAGCTGAGAAGCAGCATAAGAGCGCTGATGAAGCTTCCAGTAGCCTGGCCCAAACTGGAAATAACCTGGTGAGTGCTGTCCAGGCTGGGGTCGCGGCTTTTACTCAGGCTTTTGGTGGACCGAGCAAATAAAATTTTGTTGTTGAAGAATGTGTTTTACTTTATAGTTTTAGCGGCTAATGGTGGGCATACATGATCCTTCCTATCGTCAATCGGCATGACACTGCAGGCTTGATCCAATCTCAATCAAAAGAAACAATATTCAATCCTGCCATCAATTCTAATTGTCATGCCGATCCACACGCACACACGGCCAATTCTAACTGATCCAATCGGCGTCATGCCGATTGGACGATAGGAAGGATCGTGTATGTCCACCATGAAGTATACGACTGTAGGGCTGTCCCTTTATTACGGGTCTAGTTCATAATATAGACAGTCACTACATCGATGGTCGCTGTATCGCAAACGTTCCATCGACGGTCTAATGTATCGACAGTAGCTTAAATCGACGGTACGCTACATCGATGTAGTGACTGTCGATATTATGAACAAGGTCGTGCTTCATTTTAATTTCTATTGATATCTTGTTCGAAATAAGAATAAACCTCTTGTATAATAACAAAGAATAGGGCAGATGAAACTAAGTAGGTTCCATTGACCTCCGAGGTGTAAAATGCCACCTATTAGTGCAAACCACCACTCCGGTGGCAGGACAGGACTCAGCATTACAATCGTGGAAATCCTGGGCGCTGAGTAGCCTGCCTGCAACCCTTGATAGCCATGTTCGAGCTACAGCAGTGTAACTAAGTATCGCTTTATGATTAATATTTTTTTTAATTAAGTGAAATGTCATCTAAATAATAATTTAAATGACACGGAACAACAGGCGTTTTGAACGGGTCTAACAGTCACTACATCGATGGTCGCTGTATCGCAAACGTTCCATCGAACGGGCTATGTATGGACAGTAGCCTAAATCGACGGTACGCTACATCGACAGAACCTCAAATCGACGGTACGCTACATAATCGACAGTATACTACATCGACAGTGCGCCAAATCGAGAGTACGCTCCATCGACTACCCTTACCCAAGCCAGAATTAAACAAAAACACAAAAGGGTGAAAACCCACCCGAATTTTATTTTTATTTTACATTTTTAAGTAAAAACGCTATTAATTAAATTATTTATGACAAAAACCATAATTTATAATGATAAATGTAAATAAAAATTCAAGTGTCGTAAAAACCGATTAAGGGACTATCCCTGAATAATATCTTTACGAAATAAAAAGAAGGAAAACTTGAAATTAAACCCTATACCAATCCGTCTGGCCAGCGTGGTATTAGTAGGCCAAGTATCTCTCCGTCATGGGAGGAGGCCCATCCCTGCAATGGGACATTAATGGGCTGTTATGATGAGTAGTGTTGTAGAAATTATCATTTAATTTTGATTGAGATTCTAGCATCGATCGGTTTAGTTACAAAAAAATATCATGACCCAATAGATTTTATCATATTCTTATACCTATCAAATGGAAATAATAAAAAGGAATTTCATTAATTTTGCTGCAATTAAAGCTAAATGTAAATATGTTTTTTTGTAAAATAAAAATAAACTACTACCAGGTACGACTTACTGAAATCTAATTTGTTAATTAATTTTACTAACTGATATTTATGTTTTAAAATAACATCATCATCTTATCAGCCTATAGACGGCCACCTGGACATAGGCATCCTCTAAACGTTTCTATCCTGCGCGGTCTTGTAAAACATAAAATATTTTTCTTAAAATAATTTTATATTAAATATGCTACCAAATAGCACGAATAACTTCGAAGAAATGTACATGATATTCTTAGGCGCAAGTAGAGATAATACAAGTTTTCCTGAAGCGAAGTCCCACAAAGAGAAAAAGCACAAACACAAGGACGCAAACGAGACTTTGGACCCAGGTAACAGCGCAAAAACCGCAACTGCGCAAAGTAATTATGAAGACAGCAATACTTCCATAGTTCAAAAAGTCGATGGCGCCAAATATGACGTTATAAAAAAATGGTTTATAATCTGTGGTATTGTAGACGGTGTTGCCATAACAGAAAAAATATTTGACACTTGTTACATAAGAGTGAGGTTAGATAAAGATAGTTTGTCTATGTCACAGTTTATAATGTTTGTTAGTCTATTGGCTAGAGAATCAAAAGCTAATGTTGGGGTATTTTTTGATAAATTTAATACTGTAAAGCAAAGTATTATTGATGAAATTATAGTATACGATTAAAAAAAGATATTATTTAATACTATTAGCGACTCGCCCGAGCTTCGCGCTTGTGCAATACTTACTCTACAATACAATGCATGTCATCATCATCATAACAGCCCTTTAATGTCCCACTGCAGGGACGGGTCTTCTCCCGTGACGGGGGATACTTAACCTACTAATACCACGCTGGCCAGACGGATTGGTATAGGGTTTTATTTCAAGTTTTCCTTCTTTTTATTTCGTAAAGATTATATTCACGGATAGACCCTTAGTCGGTTTTTACGACACCCATGGGATAAGATGGGGTGGTGACATATTGTATTCTTACTCCGTCACCACACGGATTAGTATAAATTTCCTATCATCTTTTCTCTTAATGTGTCCATACCATCTAAACATACTTCAATAACTCATACATGGGAAAATTAATAAAACAAACATAAAAATTAAATCTTTATATTTTCTTATAAAAATATATTCATATTAAATCTACAAGAACTGTATAAATAGAATACATGATTATGATAATTGTATAAACAAATTATAAATGAAATAATTATAAATTCGTTATAACTATGTACTTAAAAAACTTTTGTATGAATACATTTTGACAAAAATAATTTTATAGGAATACACAAATCGGTAAATAGAGTTATTTTTTGTAATAACTCGTATTGGGAAATTCCCAATCGGGTATATTCACCAGTTGGGAAAAATTGCAAACATATTTTTCAAAAATATCTTTTATTGAGAATTGTAATGATAAAAATAGCTGCGGAAATTATTTTTGGAAAATATGTTAGTAATTAAAGTACGTTTGAATAACACATTCTATAACGATATGCTACTTAAAGCAATGACTAAACATATATGTTACAAGGTATTCCCATTTCACAATATCTTAATATGGGAAAAATATATCGTGAAATAGGAAAATATCATTAGGTATAAAATTTAACAGTACAGCTAAACTTTCGCTGTAATATAAAAAAATGCAATAAAACTGAATGTTTATTTGTCAGCAAAAAATATAAAAAACATAGTCTTTATAAAAAATGGAAGCCTGTATAAAAAAATACAAAATTATTATCTAAGGCTTTTTTTTAAATACTGTATTCCCACTGTTGGGGAAATAATAATGAATAATGAATTTGTACAAATGGTAACTATGTAGCCTATGGTATAATTTAATATTTTCTTTGCGATACGCGGCTAAGTTTGTGAAGTGTTTTTTGGGATTAATCCCACCAAGAACCACTGTCCGGGGATTAAGAGAGTAAGCTGGGATTAATAGCATGGCTTAATACCGAGCATGTTAAGTAGTGACGGGTAAATCTTAATACGTTTAACCACCGTTTAAAATTTAATCAGCTGATGTTTACAACTTAAACCAATATTAAATGTTCTTGGATATTAGTAGGGTGTATTAACAAACAGTTAAAAAATTAAGCGACGGTTAATAATCAACTGATTAAACATTTAATCGGTGGTTAATATATTTTTAATTTCAAGAAAATTAACTGTAGTTTTATACTACAAAGCTGTATATAATACCAATTTATATAATACTAGCTGACCCGTGCCCACTTCGTTAGGCATCGAAAAAAACGCGTCACTTTTTTAAACAAATTTCATTACTGCTCCACTCCTATTAGTCATATCGTAAAACTATATAGCCTATGACACTCCCCGATAAATGGAATATTCAACACAGAAAGATTTTTTGAAATCGGTTCAGTAGATCCAGAGATTACCCCCTACAACGTCACAAACACACAAACTTTACCTCTTTATAATATTAGCATAGAATTAATCATAAAAAACAATACATTTTTTTTTATCTTAAAGCTTTATATTAAGCTTCTATAGGCTCGTTCATTAATAATATTAGTGGTTCAGAATAATTAGTAATTAGCATTTTGGGAAGCACGTGTTATTAAAAAAAAAACTACTCAGGCGAATTAATAGTAAATAGTTTACTAGGATTTGATTACAGATGGCGCTTAGTGATTTAAATTTAAGGTAGCAATTTACCAACAATAATTTTACAAAGTGATAAAGAAATTTGATTATGTGCGCTATAATGACATGATAAAGGAGCTACCTTCAGAGGATATGGGTTCAAGTCCACACTCTTTAATGAACCACTAATATATTATAGTACACGTCAACCCGGCCGGCCTGAAGCTAGCTATCAGAAAAGTTCGCGCATGTACAGGAACAAAGAAAACACCCGCTCTCCGACATTTAGTTACTAAACTGACATCTGCGTAGCCGTTAACGACAACTTCAAGCCGACCGAGATTAGTTTGCGCGTACTGTATACTCATAATTTCCTATACATAATATAATACACGTTCAGTCTTCTGTCGTATTGAATACAACAACATATAAACCTTTGAGATATAATATAATTCTGTTAAATGATATTTAAATGGGACTCTTATCATTTCCACAGCATCGAAAGACCTTCTCTTGGGTAATTTTGGCCAAAAAATACTACTTTCTTTAGTTTAGTCTTTTCTATAGTTTTTCTCAAAATACAAATTAAAAAAAAAACTTTTAAACATTAATTTAACGGACACAAAGAACTTGCAAACTCAGGACAATAATTTGTGGTTCACACAAAAAATGGCCTGCACGGGAATCGAACCCGTCGACCTAGACAGTTATACATTCAAAAAATTAGCTGCATTAAAATAAATCAGTACTTAATTCCACTGGTCTTTCGGTATACTCTTCTACTGTTATGTCGGTCTTTCGGTATATTCGTCTACTGGTTTTTCAAAAAAATGGCAGTAGTGTCGTTCATTTGGCAACGACACTACTGGTAGTGCGGCTGGTAGTGTCGTTGCCAATAAATGGGTTTTTCGGTATACTCGTCCACTGTTATTTCGGTCTTTCGGTATACTCGTCTACTGGTCTTTCGGTCTACTGATATATTTAACTATTGATAGGTTCTGGCCTACGTTTTGGTATGAATGATACCGTCATAAGATCGTCTTCTTCTTGCAGTAGACATCCTTCAGCTGGCTTGCTGCGGTAAAATAACCTGGAAATGGGTAAATAATATTAGTTTATGTATTATTGATATCGCATTATCATCTGAGTCTTAGATTATCCGTGTGGTGACGGAGTAAGAATACAATAAGTCACCACCCTGTCTCATGCCATGGGTGTCGTAAAAACCGACTAAGGGACTAACCGTAAATATTATCTTAACGAAGTAAAAAGAAGGAAAACTTGAAATTAAACCCTATACCAATCCATCTGGCCAGCGTGGTATTAGTAGGCCAAGTATCCCTCCGTCACGGGAGGAGGCCCGTCCCTGCAGTGGGACATTAATTGGCTGTTATGATGATGATCAGAGTCTTAGAGCCATTTCAAATCTCTATATCTATCTCGCTTGCACTTACGCGTCTTCTATTCTTATATTATATCTTCTATCTCTTTTTGGAGTACTCAGATGGTAACGTGGGTAAAGCAATGTATTTGTATCATATATAATACACGAGACAGGAAAGAAGAAGTGGAAAAGAATTTACTATATTGGTGGAAGAAAATCTAAATTCCTGGTTTATATATACAGATTTATACAACGCCATCTAGTCCCAAACTAAGCAAATCTATGAAATATAACAGACATTTTTTATTTTATAAAAACATACACATACATAATATAATATTATAAACAGACCAAAAACACATTCATTTTTATGCACACAAATATTTGCATTGAATGGGAATCGAACCCGAGACCTCTACGTAGCAGTCATGCCTTCGCACAAAGGTCGTCGTAATTATTTTATAAAGGAACTTACTAGCTGACCCATGCCCTCTTCGTTGGGCGTCGAAAAAAACGCGTCCCTTTTTAAACATATTTCATTACTGCTCCACTCCTATTAGTCATAGCGCGATACTATATAGCCTATGACACTCCCCGATAAATGGACTATTTAACACATAAAGAATTTTTAAAATCGGTTCATTAGATTCAGAGATTTTACCCCTACAACGTCACAAACACACAAACTTTACCTCTTTATAATATTAGTATAGAAGACACAAAATACACACACATAATGTAACAAAGATATGAAAAAGCTGGCATGGTCTATTCATGAATAGACTGGTCTATTGATAAATAGACTGGTCTTTTACAATTATTTTAATGGTACACCAATCATGCGGGATGCAGTAGTTTCCTGTTTATACATGCTATAGGAATATACGGCTCTTTTAAGGCATTCTTGGAGAAGGGTGTCGTAAAAATCATGAATTGTCGTAAAAAAGGATTTGTTTTGTTTTGTTTGTAAATCATGTAATATATATAAATGTGTTATACATAAAATGTGTTTGTAAATCGGGCTTAACTCTAATATAATTCTACGAAACCCCACCCCTATTGAGATGGTGATATTATGTTTTATAAATTTCGTGAAATATTTTGCCAAAAAAATGCACATTCTTTTGTTTTTGTATTCGTAGAGATAAAACGATTACGACACCTATAGGATGAGATGTGATGACAACAATTATATTTTCCGTTCACCCATCTGTAAAGTGACCTCGTCAACGTTACTTAACTTCTCTAACATTAAAACACAAATACACAAAACATACACAAACAAACACAACACACATAAATCAATTTATTTACGTACTTTACACATTCAAAAGAGTAGATTTCCACGAATCACGATTTTTGCTGCGTAGGAAAGAAAGAGAAAGAAAATATAGTTAGAGAATAGATGTAAGAAGGAAGAAAATTTACTCCCTTACTCATAAACGCCTCGTAAATTTAGTCACTGTTTAGCGAGATTTTTATTAACAAAACGAACCTTATGCCAAACAAAACCGTAAGAATTTAAGCTAATCAATTGACTAAAATTTAAGAGGCGTTTATTGAGTAAGGGGGATAGTATTTATTAGTACTAACTAAAGCTCTAAGTTACATAAATTAACAATGAAAAAAAATTGATACACGAAACAGGATTCGAACTAGCGCCTTCGGAGATTACGCCTCTAAGCTACTTGAGTCCCAGTCTCGTTAACCAAATTAGAACATTGCTTTTTACGGCGCCATTACGCCCGTATATCTCCACTTGCCAGAATTTTATTTGGCCGAATTTTTATTTTCCATAATTTCATTTGTACTAATATTGCCATAATATTTACTTGCCATAATTCATTTATATTTAAACTGAGCGACTTAAAGCAATCCAACTTAGGTTAGGTTTATTCTTTAAGCCACCAAGAAGTAGGAGATCAAGAGGTCTCCGTGGAGCCGGTTTTGCCGGCATAAGAATATTTTAGCTTATAATTTTCGGGCAAACAAAAGATAGCCGTCGTGATTTAAAACCTAAATCTAACAACGACATCTAGGCGCGACAGCCGTAAACTTTCAATTTTGCTATTGAATGGTTTATTTAAGAGCGTTTAAGGGGCTCACTACGCGTATATAGGATAAATAATGAAAAATTTTGTCAACAAATTCGTTTAAACTATTTGTATAATACTCACAACACATTAAATGTTTTTCAATTAGATAAATATTGCATTTAAAACAAAAACGGCAGTTATATTTTCGAATGCGAAATTTTACTATTTGCGAATTATGATTTTTTTTTCAATTGGCAGCGCGAGTGAGCCCATAAACGCTCTTAATGGAAAATACTTTTTGTATTTTTAAAGCATTTGAAAGTATTGCTTAAGCTAAGTAGGCTTGGAACGTCAAACAGTAAAACGATTGTTCTATACGACTACATATAGAAAGTACAGCTAATATAAGGCACTATTCGACAACATATTTCGTCGAATCATACAATGTTTTCTTTCCGTGTGGTGACGGAGTAAGAATACAATATGTCACCACCCCATCTCATCCCATGGATGTCGTAAAAACCGACTAAGGGACTATCCGTCAATATTATCTTTACGAAATAAAAAGAAGGAATATTTGAAATTAAACCCTATACCAATCCGTCTGGCCAGCGTGGTATTAGTAGGCCAAGTATCGCTCTGTCACGGGAGGAGGCCCGTCCCTGCCATTAGTGGGACATTAATGGGCTGTTATGGTATACAATGCTTTCTATAAAAAAATAATTTTTTTTTTTGAAAAGACATCTACAACCTAGGGGTTGTGCTCTGTTTCGCGAGGACTTTAGAAACATTAATGTAACGGATACAAAGAACATCCAGAATCAGGACAATAATTTGTGGATCTCACAAAGAAATTATTCTGTGAGATTCGAACCCGCGACCTCGTGTATGGAAACCGCTTTCTGATACGAATAGTGACTTCTATTAATAGTACTTTCTATATGTAGTCATATCATACAAACGTGTTTCAGTATAACGTTTCACATTTAAGCTAAATAGCTATTTAGACTAAGTTACTTTTTAGCACAGGAATGGCCCAGTCCCTGCAGTGGGTCTAAATATGGCTGAAGCTCTAATTTAGTTTCTACTTACATAAATTATATTATTAATTGCTTTATACCAATTAGCATGAAACCAATTTATTAAAATTTTGTTAGTTTATTTTGGTGAACAAAACTAAAACTAAATGTTTATTAGTATTTAACTACTAATTTTATTAAACTTGTAAAACTAATTAATTTTGATAATTTTTAAGCAAATTTAATTTAACAAAAAAATCCATTTTTTCGTGTCATTTATCGTACACATAATATATTTAACTACAGGATATTCGTGTCTTCAACCACACAAATTTTATTTGCCCATACAATATTCGTATCTTTAATCGCACAAATTGTATTTGCCCATACAAAATTCGTATCTTTAATCGCACAAATTTTATTTTCTTTTAAGGCATTCGTGTCTTTAATCGCACACATAAATTTCTTAATACAGTTGTTTAAACACACTTTAAATACTACTAAAATTCTCCTATCCTCGGATAAATGTAGTGGTTTACGGGTCTAAAAATATAAATAAATCCGAAAAGAAGAAAGACAATGGAAAAAATGCGCTGGACGCGTATAGTCCAGAGACGCGGGTTCGAGTCCCGCATCGAGTATCAATTTTTTCCATTGTCTTTCTTCTTTTCGGATTTTTCTAGTTATACCTAAGCTTTATAGGGAAAAATATATGTAATATGTATAAAAATATATGTAATTATATGTAAATAAAATAGTAAAAATACATACTTAGTTAGAGGCGAGGTGCCTCTCTCGATAGGGTCTATCCGTTCATCCAGTCCTCTGTGTACGGATACCGAGTCTATGTCTTCCAAGTGAATTGACTGGAGGTACTCCGGCGTTCTTAGCTGTTCCACTGTTGGCTTCTTGAAGCTGGGGGAAGGAAAGGTATTAGTAGGTAGGTAAAAAGCCTCTAGTATGGTGTTTCAGATTTCGTCAACCAGTCTTCTCAAGGGAAGACCAGCGCTGGTTACTTCTAGCCAGTATTTTACTGAGATGAGACTGATTTGTCGTCTCTGCCTACCCCGGACGGGATAAGGCGTGAGTTTATGTATGTTTGTATGAGACTGATTTGCGCCAAAATTAGATGTAATATTATGTTATAGCTACTTGTAGGTATTTTATATATAAATCTTGGAAATTGAATTTTTTATCACTAAAAGCCACGCTTTCTAATATTTTTTTTCAGTTACTTAATATTAATCTAAACACTCAAAAAAACTAGTAAACATTCGTGAAAACATTTTTATGCACACTATTCACAGGGTCTGATCCCTACTGCGAGAATTGTATTTTAAAAAGATAAAAAATTAAAACTCCGTGTAGTGACGGAGTAATAATTCAATATGTCACCACCCCATATCATCCCATGGGTGTCATAGAAACCTACTAAGAGACTATCCGTGAATATTATCTATACGGAATAAAAAGAAGGAAAACTTGAAATTAAACCCTATACCAATCCGTCTGGCCAGAGTGGTATTAGTAGGCCAAGTATCCCTCCGTCATGGGAGGAGGCCCGTCCCTGCAGTAGGACATTAATTGGCTGTTATGATGGAATCGAACTCGAGACCTATGGCATTCATGTTCTGTACAAATACCCCTTCACAGGGTTTGATCCCTACTGCGGGAGTTGTATTTTAAAAAGATTCAGTATTCAGTATTCATTTATTTATTCAAAGTAGTACAATAATATTGTATCTTTTGACGTCATCTAACACTACTTAATCTAAGTTTATTAACATTTCAAAGTTTTGAAAACTTTACCACCACCGATTAAAAATAAAGAAAAAACATGAACTAGGTAAAGTACTTACGTTTTAAGTAATAAACTTGAACATACGACGGAGACTGAACTCATTGCCATGGCTGCTGATGCCATCCAGGGCTGAGGGAAAGAAAGAATTATAATAATTAATTAATTTCTTGTTTAAACATGGTATACATACATTGAAAGCCTTCGTATATATTATTATACGAGTATATGTACATATTACAGATATTTTACAACAGAAAAACAGATTAAAAGAAATCAGAATAGATAAATGAAGTTTAAGCTAAGAGAAAGTCTATATAAAACTAAGACTTTTGTGTCTATAGCAATTTTTACATAAGACATTTATACATCTTATCGCACACACATATTTTCATATAGGACTTTCGTGTATTTTATCGCACACTTTACATTCTTATACAAGACATTCGTGTTTTTTTATCGCACAGAACACATTTTAATACCGCACTTTCGTATATCCAATCGCACTATTTATTAACACATACCTGTAACTGTAACCCGTACATGGCGAGTGCCCCACTGGCCAGTGGTATCCCCAGCAGGTTGTAGACGCTCGCGAACACAAAGTTGAGTCGCACTCGCCTCACTGTGGTCCGAGATAGTTCGAGACATGCCACCACGTCTAGAAGGTCGTTCTGGGGATAAAATAATCACGATTATCACTATACTGTGGTAGTCGTATTTTATACCACGTTTGACGAAAAAAGTGACTAAAAGAGATTAGAAAACGACGCTTTCCGTATCTTATGCCACGTGCGGTGTTGTAAAATACGACTAAAAATATTAGAAAACTACTACTACAATATCTTTTCGCATCTTTATTACGTGTGTCGTAAAATGCGACTAAGATATATTAAAAATGCGAAAATCTTTTTTCCTGGGCCGGATCCGAACCTGTGTCTTCTGAGAATAAGCTTTAGCCGCTTGGCCATCCACGAGAGTCCTCTTAAAATTTACTCGGTGACGGAGTAAGAATACAATGTGTCACCACTAGGGCATGCAATATCGGAAGGTTTTCAATTCCGATACTGACTTCCGATATTAGATCTCAATATCGGAATTCCGATATTAATATCGGAATTGCGTATTTTTTTTAGAAATTGCACTTTTTGTTCAAAAATGCACAAATTCGGTGTGAGGTTGGATTGAATGCAATAAAAAATATTTAAAAAACATATTATTTAATTTGGATTGCTTGTTTTATACTCGTATTTAAGTTTTACCCACAGTATTTACTAAATCAGATATTTCTCATTATTTTTCTGTACTTATTGTTTAGTTTAACTATCTCACTCAGAGACTTAAATCTGAAATTAAATCAACAATTAGGAACAAAAAGTAATTTATAATATCCTATTCTTTAATCTAATATCTTATTACTTATTAAACTTATCAACAAAGCTTAAAAGTTGAATTGACGAACTTCTTAGAATTTAAAATATTTTATTTATTTTATTTTATTTTCTTCGGAACACTAACAGTATAATTTACAATCGGTTAATACATAAATATACTTATACACAGCTATTAACAGGTATTCGCAAATATAAACTAAACATAAAACCATTGCATGACAGAAAAAAATTTGTTGCTTCTCTGGGATTAGGACCAAAATAATCTGTAGTAAATAATTTCTTTACCACTGTTGGCTTAGACCTAAATATCTCAAATTCGCTATGCCTTTTGGCAATGATGTTAACGGAACTACTCCCACGAATGAGAAATGAGTTTTGTCTAAAATTAGTGTTGGCTGAGGGTAGTACTAAGGGTTGATTGCGCCTAACTGGCAGTTTTCTAGGGACCCAAATGTTTAGTTTTTCAAATAGGGTTGGACAGTCGACCCTACCATTGAGAATTTTTACAATTGTTACAACATCAGATATTGTATCGTCTATTCTGTAGGGGCATAAAATGATACCTCTTACATCTTGCTTCATACCCATGATCGATGCACCTATACCTATACTGTAAATATCTTAGAAACTTTTTCTGTACGGATTCAATGCGCTCAATATAAATGTCATAAAGCGGGTTCCATACCACTGATGCGTATTCGCGGATACTGCGCACGAGAGCACAGTATAGTACCTTAATTTTTATTTAATTATATAATATGCCAACAACAATAATTATTGGTAATATTTTTGTCTAATTTTTATCTATACTCATTACTAATATAAAACTAACAAACTCGGAATCAACAAAACTTTAAGAAGTCTTGTTGATTCTAAGTTTAGTAGTTTAAATTACAATCAACTGTAGTAAAGGTTCCCTATATACATAGGTTTATATTTATTTTAAAATCTCGTTTTTCTTGGTAATATGTTCTCAAAAACAACAAAACGTCATTTTGTCGGATAAATAACCGCCCGACGAAAAAACATGCTCACTTTCAACATTGGTGGGCAAAATTTATGTGAGATAAGTGTATGTCTGTGACAAATAAACTCATCTTTCACCTCTGTTAACGTATGTTGCTTTTTCAGTAATTACATATCCCAATAGATCAAATTCGTCGGACGGAAGCACTGCCTTCTTCTTTTCTTTGCACTTTTCTATTTCCTTCTCAAATTCTTGGTGCAGGGTCAGCTCACTCGTTGTAGCTAGACTAGCTAGTGATTCACCATCTTCATCTGAAGAGACAGAAGCTGTCGGTGCTTCAGTCTTTCTTTCTGTGAAGTTGAGACTGCTAGTATCGTTTTGTTTATATTTGAGGCGTTTTAACAACTTTACAATAATATCACATATTATTAGAGTAGGTAAAGAGTAAACGAAACAGGTAACAATATTATTGTTCTTGTAGCACATGCATAGCGAGCTGGCAACATTAATACGGTACCTACTGTTTTGCTCGGCGATACACAAGGATCGATATATGTATAATTTAAAACTCAAAATATAGAAAAATGATCGAGTTCCGAGATTCCGATATTCGATCACCCAGTATCGGAATTGTAATATCGGACTTTGCATTCCGAGATTCCGATATTACGATATTCCGAGATTCCGATATTCATGCCCTAGTCACCACCCCATCTCATCCCATGGATGTCGTACAAACCGACTAAGGGACTATCCGTGAATATTCTCTTTACGAGATAAACAGAAGGAAAACTTGAAATTAAACCCTATAGCAATCCGTCTGGCCAGCGTGGTATTAATAGGCCAAGTATCTCTTCGTCATGGGAGGAGGCCCGTTCCTGCAGTGGGACATTAATGGGCTGTTATGATGATTAACGACGCCATATAGGTGCACAGGAGTAGAATGTATTAGAATGAACATAATGATGATGTATATTTTATCTTCAAAATTATTTAATATACACTCCAATTAACAAGGCCGGCTTGAAGTTGTTGCTGCAGGCTGCGCCGATGTCAGTTTACGTACTAAATGGTGCGAGGAGCGGGTGTCTTATTTGTTCCTGTACCTGCGCGAACTTCTTTGATAGCTAACTTCAGCCCCGCCGTGTTATTTAGCGTACTGTGTATAGTATGTTATTTAACGTATTTATATTCTATAATAATTTATAATGTATTTTTTTCACTCACCCTCATAAGCACCAAATCAGCAGCTTCGACAGCGACATCAGTCCCACTAGCGATGGCTATGCCCACATCAGCGTGGGCTAGCGCGGGGGAGTCATTGACTCCGTCGCCCACCATGGCCACTTTCTCTCCGGCTGATTGTAACTTCTGTATTTTCGCCACTTTGTGTGAGGGCAGCACTTCTGCGTACACTTTGTTTATACCCACCTGGAATTAGGACAATGATTCGTGGATCAAGAAAATATGCATAAAAAATTCAGTAAAAAAAACAAGATTGTGTATCCAAGACTTCGTTTAAAAAACAACCTAGAATCAGGACAACGATTTGGGGATCGAAAATAATGCACATCTATTAAAAAGAAATAAAAAAGAACACAAGATTGATAATAAAAGACTTGGTTCAAATAACAATCCTAGAATCAGGTCAACGATTTGTGGATAGAAAATAATGCACACCTAACCAATATACTAATTATTCGTAAGGAAATGAAAAAGAAAACAGTGACTTGATCTGAAAAAACATCCGTGACACAGGACACCTATCTGGAGTTACGTACTTCCAGTAGGACATTATCAAAAAGAATACTTTTTTCCACTTTGGAAACGTCTGTCATGCAAACTATACGGTTTAGAAAAAAAAATTATAGAAACCTAGATAAACCTAGACATTTTTGAAGATTTATCCATAGATTCTTTTTTTAATTAAACACGTATGTATTTGATTAAAAAAAAATGAGTTTCAGTTCGAAGTAATAATAAATATTGGGGGCTTAATATTTATTATTATTTTTTTACTTTTACCTCAAAATCTTAATGCGGTTCACAGAATACATCTACCTACCTAACCTACCAAGTTTCAACAGTATAGCTCTTATAGTTTCGGAAAAAAATGGCTGAGTATATAAGTACTAATATCCGTTGTTCTGTTACCCATAACACAAGCAGGTTAAGCCTAGCTTACTTTGGGAACAGATGGCGCTGTGTAGATATGTCCGTGAATATTTATTTATTTATTTTATAAACAAATACAAAAACCTCCTCATACCTGTCTAGCGATAGCCACAGCAGTCTTTCTATTATCCCCGGTCAGTAGACACACTTGGAGGCCCATTTTCTTGAGGCAGTACACGGCTAAGTGGGCCTCGGGCTTAACCTCGTCTGCCACGCCTATCGTACATACTAGCTGGTCTGTGAAAAGACAGTGAAAACTTTAGTTTAGTCTTAAGAGCGTTAAGGGCTCACTAGCGGCGCCAATAGAAAAAAAAATCATAATTCGCAAATAGGATAAATAATGTAAAATGTTGATAACAAAGTCTTGAGAAAAGGCAATAAAGTATTTGTATAACACACTCTCAACACTTTACGGTGACGGAGTAAGAATACAATAGGTCACCACCCCATCTCATCCCATGGGTGTCGTAAAAACCGACTAAGGGACTATCCGTGAATATTATCTTTACGAAATAAAAAGAAGGAAAACTTGAAATTAAACACTACACCAATCCGTTTGGCCAGCCTGGTATTAATAGGCCAAGTATCCCTTCGTCACGGGAGTCCTTGCAGTGGGACATTAATGTCCTTTTTAACTTAAAGTAAATACCACAATAATTTTCTCTCAGTCGTCCCTGCAGTGGGACATTAATGGACTGTTATGATGATGAACAATCTTTTCTCCTAAACCACGCTCTTCAACGCCCTGCTTTAGATTTCATACGCACGCCAGGGGGCGTCATCGTCTACATAAGTTTAGTTGTTGTCATGGGGACTTATAAAATTATCCCTCAGACTCAGAATGTCCCTTTCCCAAAATGTCCCTAGGTTTCAAATAGTCCTTTTTCCGAAATGTCCCTTTTTCAAAGTGATACCTTGGATTTTGATGAAATTTGTGTGTATTAGAGACGGTCCTTGGGCGTTTTAAATTTACAAATGACCAGGTAGGTGGCGCTTCGATCGAGTGTTAGGAATGAACGATCGGGCAGGACAACGTCTGTCGGGTCTGCTAGTTATAATTTACATAATATTTAAAGTGTTTTGCTTTTGATATTTTGGTACTTAGCTGACGTAAGAAAGGGACATTTAAGGAATGGAGCATTTCGGGAAAAAGACTATTTGAAACCTAGGGACATTTTGGGAAAGGGACATTCTGAGCCTGAACCAAAATTATGTGTGAGATCTTCAATCTACTGTCCTAAGTCTAGACTAGGGCTTACCATTGATAGCAGCAAGCACAGCAGTCCTGCCCAACTCCTCGTCTTGCTGCATAGCATCCTGTACTTGACGTGGTACTGTTACTCCATTCCTGGACATCCATTCCCGATTACCTATTAGTACTACTTGTTCTGTTTCCTGTAAGAGATTATAGAAAAATATTTTTAATCAGCCAGCACAAAAAAATAAAGGTAAAAAAAAAAAGGTCAAAAAGGTCTCTGGGTCGGACTGGATGCGGAAGGCGCAGGACCGTGTTCTGTGGCGTGTATTGTGAGAGACCTATGTCAAGTAGTGGACTGCAATAGGCTAGTTGATTGATTGAACCAGCCAGCAGGTCAATTCTCGTTACATAACAGTCAATTCAACTTAATTTTATCTTTTTTTAAATTTAATTTTTAATTAATCCAAAAGTGGTATTCTGGTTCTTAAACATTTCGTTAAAAATAAAGTTAAGTAAAAAAAAAAGTATCGTACCAAAACACAATGCTTTTTTACCAAATTGTCAGAATTTGGTAAATTTTGAATACCAAGACTACCACAAGTACAAAGCAACCACAAAAATAAAAAAACCTTTATTACCCAGTCCCTCAAAAACACACACAAAATAACCATTTTACCTGATCCTGAGGCGGAGAGTCAGTCCTGATCAACGAGTGCAGTTGTTTAGCAGTGTGCGCGGCGTCGGCCGGCGCTTGTAGTATGTGTACCGGCACACCCTCTATACTCACCGGGTTACCGCTCCTGGGTTACATACGATTAAGGTTACAAACTGGGTGACAAGAGGTTAATGTTAAGATTGGTTAAGGTAACATAATGGTTAAGGTTACAAATAAGGGTTACATAAGGTTAAGGTTACAAGTAAGGGTTACATAAGGTTAAGGTTACAAGTAAGGGTTACATAAGGTTAAAGTTACAAATAAGGGTTACATAAGATTAAGGTTACAAAGTTAGTTATGGTTTAACGTTATAAAAAGTAAAGGTTACAGACAGTAAAAGTTACAAAATGGTATAGGTTACATTCATTACACACTTTTAATAATTTTTTTTTAATTTCACAAGTTTTAAATAATCCTCACACATTCACACAACGCCATCTAGTCCTAAACTAAGCAGAGCTTGTACTATGGATACTAGACAACGGATATACATATTTAAATACTTTTTTAATGCATATAATACATAGAAAACACTCAGACCAATGCAAATAATCATGTTTATGCACATTGAGCGGGAATCGAACCCGATACCTCTGCGTAGCAGTCATGTAATATACCGACTGCGCCACAGAGTTCGTCTTGTGATATTTTCAACTGTCGCGCCGCCGGCATCGCGGTAATTACAGTAAGCTCTACCTAACTCGACCGGCTTGAAGTAGCTGCAGACGGCTGCGCAGAATGTTAGTATTTAAACTAAATATCGGAAAGTGGGTGTTTTATTTGTTCCTGTACATACGCTAACATCCGTGTGGTGACGGAGTAAGAATACAATATGTCACCACCCAATCTCATCCCTATGGTGTCGTAAAAACCGACTAAGGGACTATCCGTCAATATTATCTTTACGAAATAAAAAGAAGGAAAACTTGAAATTAAACATTATACCAATCCGTCTGGCCAGCGTGGTATTAGTAGGCCAAGTATCCCTCCTTCACGGGAGGAGAACCGTCCCTGCAGTGGGACATTGATGGGCTGTTATGATGAAGCGCGAACTTTTCTGATAGCTAACTTTTGGCCGGCCGTCTTATTTTGCGAGTACTGTAAATGGCAATAATATTATTATATAGTATATAGTCTTACCTAGCCTGATTAAGCAGATTGTCGTGGTGCGTATGCCTAGTCCCAGCAGGCCCACTGCTGCGCAACCTGGCCCGCAGCCCACAGCCCGGCGCGGCCACGAACGCCACGCATTGCAGTCGACTGTTGCCGCCTAATGCTGCTGCGCACCAGTTTACTATGGCTGGAGATAATAATATTATTTATATTAGCTACACGCTCACGATAGCGGTGGCTTTGCGGAGTGAACAATTGCGAAGTGTGCCGCAGTAACGAGCGGGAAAGTAGGTAAATGTAATTAAAAAGCTGGAGATGGTCAGCCCTATCCCATGTTTACGTACCGCGCAGCCGTACGCATTTATAATAAATATTCGGCTGAGATAGACTACTGGTTGTACTGTGGTATAGTTGGTAATACATCTAGTTTCTCTTCTAAAATAACATTAAGAGATAAAATAATAACAAAATCTAATTTAATCTTACCAGCAGCTACAGGGTGTTCGGAATTAAGTTCGGCAGTCAACAAGCACTCCAGCACATCATACAATGAACTGGCCGAAGGCGTGAGGAGAGAAAACTTCGCGACGGTGGCACTCCCCTTCGTTATTGTGCCGGTCTTGTCGAAAATCACCGTTTTTACCTACGGATTAACATTAATTAATATAATATTAGTTCTTATATAAATGGCAATGGAAGCTCATTTATATAAATGACTAGCTGACCCGTGCCCACTTCGTTGGACGGCGAAATAAACCCGTCCGTTTTTTAAACATATTTCATTACTGATCCACTCCTATTAGTCATAGCGTGATACTATATAGCCTATGACACTCCCCGATAAATGGACTATTCAACACAGAATGAATTTTTCAAATCGGTTCAGTAGATCCAGAGATTACCCCCTACAACGTCACAAACTTTACCTCTTTGTAATATTAGTATAGATGAATAACAGTGGCCCTAAAATGCTTCCTTGAGGCACACCTATTTGTACATTTTCATATTCTTTGAATAACCGTTTGAATAGTTTTAGTTGGCTCATTATAAGTTTGAATAGTGAATAATTTAGTGTGAATGTGTGTCTGTGTGTGCGTTTTGTATGTATGAGCAGTATCTGTCTTGTGTATGAATGTGTGAGTTGTTTATGTATATCCCATTCACCTAAATATATTTAGACAATATCAATTTAATGGTTGGCGGTCATCCATTGTGCGATTTTCGGAAACTTCCTACCACGATGATTCTTTACGAACATCTGTTTTATGGAACAATCTCGCTGCGGCGATATTTCCGGACCGTTACGACTTGGGGAGCTTCAAGAAACGAGCGTACTCCCTTCTTAAAGGTCGGCAACGCATCTGTGATTCCTCTGGTGTTGCGGGTGTCCATGGGCAGCGGTGATCACTTACCATCAGGTGACTTGCTGGCTCGTTTGCCTCCCATTATATATAAAAAAAGCTATTGCTACTTAACACAATCCTTACCTTATGAGCATTCTCAAGAGGCTCGGCCCCTTTGATGAGCAGGCCCATGTGGGCCCCCACGCCGGTGGCGACCATCACCGCGGTGGGGGTGGCGAGGCCCAGCGCGCACGGACACGCGATGGCGAGCACTGATAAAGCGAAGTGGAATGCGCTCTGGATGATCAGCTCCCAGTCTGAGTAGCCCGCGTCCACGTAGATTGGCTGTGGGAGAGAAAGAAAGGTAAATCAGGAAAGAAACTTCAGTTCACTAAAATTAATTCCAAACTTAGACACTGTGGCGTAGTGGTTATATAACATGACTGCTACGCAGAGGTCTCGGGTTCGATTCCCACTCAATGCAAATATTTGTGCATGAATATGATTGTTTGCATTGGTCTTAAATTTATAATTGTATTTAGCCTAAGATCTTTGTACACAGTTATGCAATAAATGATTCTTTATCTTTATCTTTGTCTGAGTGTTTTCAATGTATAATATGTATGTATTTACAATAAAAAAGTATATAAGTAATAATAGAGCACAGCTAAGCTTCCTACCTTGGATTTAATGGTCAGGACACTATTTTTATAAATACAAAATGTAATGATTTTGTTACCATTAAGCCAGATTTACACATCGACAAGTACAGTAGCGAGTTAAGTAGTAAGTTGTTGATTAAGTTGATTTAAATAGATCTCCATCCTATTTTTTGGCGAGTTAAGTAGACAAGACGCGAGAGAGGAGGCTACTTCGTACTGTACTTGTCGATGTGTAAATCGGGCTTTAAAGCTGACTAGACGAATAAACCATTTTATTTTAACTAAAATTTCAAAATCTTAATTTGTATGTACAAGGTTCAAAAGGTATATTATGTGTCCGAGGCAGACAAAAAGGTGTTTATGACATTCCACACAGACATCAATTACTACTTAAAGTCCAACAAATCTAATAGGTACGGTATGACAGTTCTGACAAATTGAATAATAAGGTTGGGATAAAAAAATCGATAACTATAATATCCGAAATTTAAGAGATCGATTACGATAATATCCGATTTTTAAGACACTTTAATAATTAATCTTATTATTAGTAAAGGGTAGAACCTTTTGTAAAAAAACACCACATATTGCAAATTCTCTAATCTGCGAATTAAAAAAAATTCCAAACATTACCTTTATTTTAATTATAATTAATTAAATAAAGTAATGTTTAGGATTTTTTCATTCACTACTAAGACCTTAATAAGTTGCCTCCCGTCACCTTCGACCACGTCGAGTAATAGTTAATTACGTGTCTAACGATAATAACGATTTTTCGTATATGTAAACGATTTTTTTGCATACAAGTGTATCCGAAGAGTCGCAACACTACGAGCAGTAACCTAACTACGTGACTTTGCAATGAGGTCAAGAATAGAACTATTAGATATTATTTACTATGTAAATAATGTGTTATTTTGCTTTGTTTGAAAGTTTTCAATTAAATTTATATATTAAGAATTGTACATTTTTAGATACAATAATAAAAGCTTTCTAAATTCATGGTTTTACGAAAAAGGTTTTCGAAACTGAATAATGTACGCATGAACAAAGTTGTTTCAGTTTGAAAAATATGAAACGTCATACTGTATCTTTTAGATTTGTTGAACTGTAGTAATATAACTTACCGGAGTAATAGCTTTTATTCTGTTGATGTCCAGCGCTCCGCTTATAATCCAGCAGACTAAAGTCAACAGAGACAGGAACACTACCAGCGGTACGAAATATCTGAAATAAATACATTATTTTATTTATTTATTCCAACAATACAACGGCCGGCCCCACACTAGGCAAGCCTATATCGTGGAGTCCCGTACAATAGCAATTTTATACAAAAAACAATGTTGAAGTATACTACTCTAATGACTCTTCTATAGATTTAGCTTAAACAATTACTTTGAAAGCCATTTCTGAATCATTGACATGCCTTTTGCAGCGTATTTTGGGGTTTCAGTTTGAACCTTGAAGAACAAGAGCAATATCGTCAGCGTAGCATATTATATCCAAGTATATCGTAGATAGTGAGTGGATGTCAAATAATGACGGCGGGAAGCCGATGGATGAGGGAGGCACAAGACCGCGGAGCGTGGAAATATTGACGAAGGAGTATGTCCAGCAGTGGACATCCATAGGCTGATATGATGATGATGAGTGGATGTCATTCATGTAGATAATAAACAGTGATGGGCTGAAGATACTCCCTTGTGGGACTCCGATCCGTACACCACCTAATGTGCTAATATATCCACCAACTTTGACACACTGTTCCGCTGAGATAGGTAACTTTTAAACCAGTCTAATGCTTAACCTCTTATGCCAAAGTTCTCTAGTTTTTTTTACTACGATGGAGGCGGAAACAGTGTCAAAGGCTTTTGCAAGATCTAAGAATTCGATCGTCGATGATTTTTTAAGATGTTTTGCGATTTGTTCCTGTTAGTAGACAAACATTGTGTTAGAAACGATTGTGTGGCTGTGTAGTATAATATGTATGTGCTAGTGTATCTGTGGTCGTGCTTACCCCGCGATGGTGTCGGCGAGGCGCTGCACCGGCGCCTTGCTGGCCTGCGCGTCCTCCACCAGGCGTACTATCTGCGCGAGTGTGGAGGCTTCACCAGTGTGCGTCGCGCGCACCACCAGCGCGCCGTGCTGATTGATACTGCCGCCTATTACCACGCTGTCTATAGAACATACAACCGGGTTAACCACAGTATTCCGAAATTCAACTGGTCGAGTTCTGTGGCGCGTGTTGGGAGAGGTCTATGTCCAACGGTGGACTGCAATAGGCTAGTTGATTGATTGATTGAGTAACTACTGATCAAAAGAACTGTGTTTCATTGGATGGCCGAAAAACGATGCATCCTTGAACGATTCCTATTCCTAGTTGTAGACTTCTGGCTCACGTATTTCCTCCATCGTATGATATTGGGTCCTTCAAACGTGGTGTGAAGATACATTTGGCCAAACCGACAAGATAATTATGATGGAGTGAAATTTTTTTTTAGACATCTATCTGTTGGTATCACAGTCTCGGTCAGGACGCGATCGCGCGCGCACGGTTATCGGAGATAATTTAATAGTAGTTATAACTATTAGTACGTCTCGTTGGACGCGCTGTCGCTCGACGTCAAACCGGTTTGAGTCACTCGACAACGGCCCGAGTGTTGTTGTTTATTAATATTGTATTTATTACGATGTTATATGAAAATGGCTAGCAATGATTTAGAGGATACGGCTTTTAACGATAATGAAAATGTGAGCAGAATGACTAGAGGAAACAGTGAGATGACAAGTAGTACAGAAGAATTAAATCAAGTTACGGGTAATAGCGAGATAAACATGTCGAGTTTTGTGTCTCAAGAACATTCGACAACAGAAGTATTAAATAATAAGAGAAATCGCGAAATAAGTCAAGACGAGATTTGGACAACAGTCAATAGAGGAGGTAAAAGATATGCTAGAGGAAGTGAGATAGATGATACAGTAAGAATAGCGGAGGACAGAATCGAAGTTTGCGTTTCATCGTCTAGGGTACTTCCGAAGCAATTTAAACTGGCTAAGATTTTTAAATCTGAGAACATAGGTGATATCGTACGGGTAAAATACATTAACCCTCACAAAGTACTGATAGTATTCAATAAGGAAGATAGTTGTGATCGCTTGATTAACTCGCATTATTTTAAGGAGGAAGGTTACAAATGTCAGAGAACTTTAGAAACAGTACAGTCATACGGGGTGGTTAAATATATAGACTTGGATCTATCCGAAGAAGAAATAATGGAAGGTTTGGAGGGTCACATTCAGATAATAGGAGTGAAAAGACTGAAACGCAGAAGCAGTTTAGATGGTCGATGGGAGCCATCGGAGGCCGTTCGTATATGTTTTATAGGGTCGTCGATGCCCTCGTATATACATATATTTAATACAAGGGCGGAAGTTACACCTTATAAATACCCGGTAACTCAATGTTCTCGATGTTGGCGGTTTGGACACACAACGAAATTATGCCCATCTAATAAGGTTATATGTCCAAAATGTAGCAAGTACCATACTAATTGCGATACATTAGATTACAAGTGTAATAATTGTTCCGGCGCTCATATGACGTTATCAAAGAAGTGTCCTGTATACATCAAAGAAAAAAAGATTAGAGACCTAATGGCAGAATTTAATTGCACATATAAGCGCGCTCTTACAATGTATGTCCCGCCAGAGCATTCTACAAAGAAACCTACTACCAGAAATGAAAACCAACATATTTTAAGAGAAGATCACCAACATATTATGTTAATAGAAGAAAATGACAAGTCAAGTGAAGAGCCCACCTCAGCCCTGCCGTCGCAAAAAAATAAAAATACCTATGCAGATATAGTAAAAAACAAAAAACAAAGTAACAAAAATCAGAAGAAAAATAAGAAGACTAGAGGAAGGAGGAGCACCCCGCTTCCATTTCAAAAACATATTTCGGAAGATGTAGAAAGTTCACAAGAATCAGACAGCGACATTGAAAGTGAAAAATCAGATGACAATAACTGTAAAGAAAAACGTAGAAAGAACAAAAGACCAAATATGGGAGAAACATGGAAACAGTTAAAAGAAAAAATCTTAGATTCCGAGATATCGTGGGAAGACAAAATCAAAAGCTGCGCAGGTATACTATTTGAATGGTTTAAATCTATTATTATGAAATACATTTTAGAAGTACCAATTCTTATTAACTTCAAACAATGGATCAACGGTTTATCAGACCCTCAATAATCAATATTCTACAATGGAATGCCCAAAGCCTTCGGCCTAAAGCCATAGAGTTTGAAGCGTTATTAAATCAAGAGAAAGTACATATAGCAATTATAAATGAAACGTGGTTTGATCCTGAAAGTAATTTTCGTATGAGCGGTTATAATTTATTTAGAGAAGACCGTTACGACGGATATGGCGGGGTCGCAATACTAACTCATTGGTCCCTAAGAGCAAGCCGCTGCAATACCAGTATCAACAATCCAGGTATACAGTTATTACATATAAAGCTATCTAATTGCGAACATCTAGAAAATGTCATTACCGTTTATTGTCCTTCTTCAGCACACTCTAGTAAAAGAGACTGGGACCATATCTTTTCTCTGAGGCAAGAAAGAACACTAATAGCCGGAGACTTTAATGGACACCATACAAACTGGTCATCTAAGACGGATGCAAGAGGTACACAGCTGTTTGACTCCATATTCGAAAATAACTACATTGTTCTTAATAATGGCACCTCTACACGAGTTAAACTAGTTAATGGTATGGTACAAAGTACCTCCCCTGATCTGACCGTAGCATCACTAGATTTGGCAATGAAGTTTAGTTGGCAAGTTACAAATGAGAACTTAGGGAGCGACCACCTTATTCTAAAAATTAAAACGGAAGTTAGTAATATAAATACGTACAAAACAAGAAGGAATTATAAAAAGGCAGATTGGTCTAAATTTGGACAAATTATGAATGAAAAATTAAACGTTTTAGACCTACATACAGATAACCAAAAAGCATATGATAATTTTATTGAAGCCATCAACACTGCAGCGGATCAAAGCATACCTAGGATAAAAATTTGTGATAACCCAATTCGACAACAGATGTTTAAACCTAAACCGTATTGGGGACAAGACTTATCACGCGTAGTCGCCGAGAGACGTCTGGCCTTAGCTGAATTCAGAAGAAACCCTACGCCACAGAATTTAGAGAAAATCCAAACAAAAACCAGTATTGCCCAGAGATTGATTCGGAATAGCAAATTTAGCTCTTTTAGAACATTTTGCGATAGCATAGATAACACAATGGCAGCAGGTGAAATGTATAGACGAATGAAGTGGCTAAAAGGCTATAAGACAGCGAGAAGTGCCGTAGATCAGGAACAAAAGGAACATCTACTACAAAGTTTAACGCCAGACTACGTGAGCCCCCCTTTACCTAATTTTATATCTCAAAATGAACAATTGAGCATTCCGATTACCATACAAGAGCTTAATAATTGTATTAAACAAACTGATACCGCTCCTGGTGGAGATAATATTTCCTACTCAATGATCAGACACTTACCAGAAATAGGAAAAATAGCTTTAGTTTCACTTTATAATAGATTTCTACTTTCGAGCTTTGTACCGAAACAGTGGAGAGAGGTTCGAATAGTGCCAATACCTAAGCCAGGTCGGGATGCTGGCTCTGTATCTAGTATTAGACCAATTGCTTTATTGTCATGTCCTTGTAAAGTCTTACACACGATCTTAAACCGTAGACTTGAATGGTACCTTGAACGAAATAACTGTTTCTCACATGAAACAACCGGATTTAGAAGAACACGGTCTTGTTCTGACAACTTGGCTAGATTAGTATCTCGCATTCAGGAAGGATTTTCAAAGGGTATTAGTACTTTGGGATGTTTTGTTGACATTGATAGTGCGTACAATAATATAAATTTAGTGGCACTGCTAAAAATGCTAGATGGCTTAGGAGTAGGAGCAGTGTTGTGCAGATATTTGTGGGAATTCCTACATGATAGACATCTGTCAGTTTTTACTAATGATGGTAGCAGAGCTGTAAGAACCACTGGGACAGGAATTGCACAGGGCGATCCGTTATCCCCACTGTTATTTAATGCAGCCACTTCAAAGATTTGTCATAATATAGTAGATGTGTTTGTGTCCCAGTACGCGGACGATTTTGTATTATATACAGCTAATGATAAGATTTCAGACTCCGTTAGCAATATCCAAAATTCGTTAAAAGACTTTCAATGTTTAATAGAAGAAATAGGATTAGAAATTTCTCTTAATAAAACAAAAATAATTTTATTTAGTAGGGGTAGAAATAGGAAAACAGTTTCGGTAAATATTAACAATCATAATATACAACAGGTCGATAATATAAAGTATTTAGGTATGTGGCTGGACGGATCTTTGAAGTGGAAAAGGCATATTAACGAACTACGGGAAAAGTGTTTAAGACTACTGAATATATTTAAGGTGCTAGCTGGATCCAAATGGGGTGTCCACCCGAAACATTTGCGACGCCTTTATATATCAATGATACGTAGCAGACTTGATTACTGTAGTTTCTTATTTGATAACTACACTAACAGCCAATTAAATAAACTTGATGGTATTCAAAATTTATGTATGAGGGTTATAGGGGGTTTTATCAGAAGCACTCCAATCCATGTCATGGAGAACGAACTGTGTTTGCAACCGTTAGCGATTCGTAGAAGATATTTAGCGGGAAAATTTTGGCTTAAATGTAGCTCAGTGCAGAATAATGTGACGATAGGTATTATTGATAACTTGTCAAACTTGTGTGAAGGTCAATACTGGAGAAATAAAAAGATCCCATGCTTAGTAATCACGCATAGACAAAACAAAAATTTACCTATTTACTCGACCTCCTTATTAGGTATATTCTCATTGAACATAATGGCTTTCTAGTATTGACTTATCAAAGAACATTTTTTACGATATCCCGTATGTAAGCAGTTCAAAGAGATCAATGAATATTTTAGATTTAAGACAAAAGTGTACTAAATATTTAAAGGACAATTACGGTTCATTCTATCACCTTTATACAGATGGAAGCAAAGAGGCCTGCCATGCGGGAGCGGCTGTATTCGATCCTCAATTAAATACCACTCTTGAATTTAAAATTAAGGTTAATATTTCTATAATGTACTGCGAGCTGATAGCTATTTCCGAAGCCCTGTCATACGCGCTAACACTTGATAGTCAACAGATTGTGGTGGTGACGGACTCTAAGAGTGCATTATTGCATCTGGCTCGGCTACCCTCGAATCTTCGAGGCTCCCCGATAGCCTTCATTATCCTCCAAACCATGTTAGAGCTGCGTATGATAAATAAAACTATAATTCTACAGTGGATTCCATCTCATATTGGCATCATGGGCAATGAAAAGGCGGATCAGGCAGCAAAATTAGCGGCATCGGAGGGAATCACATATACTTGTGTACCGTTACACACTGATCAGGTTCAGACAGTCAAAAGGATTTGTAAACACATGTGGCAGGAGTACTTTGATGAGAGGTCGCGCACCAAAGGCATATGGTATAGGACTATACAGGCAGAACCTCTTCGTTGCCCATGGTTCCACGAGATGGAGGCACATAGACAATATATTGTGACACTGCTGAGGCTCCGCTCCGGGCACATTCCATCAAATAAATTTGCACATTTAATGGGTAAAATGGACTCACCAAATTGCATACAGTGTAACGTGATCGAGGATGTTCACCATATTCTGGTCGAATGTGTCCGGAATGAGGGTCAGCGGCGACAATTGCTTGGTGATCCGCAATACAACATAGGCTCATGCAGCAGCATCTTGGCCTCCCCTTTTTCGGAGGAGGCCAGGAAGTTGTGTGCACTATACATGTACCATTCACGAAGCGGAAACTCGATCCAACAATAACCAGGCTCAGATTTCACTCCACTGTTTTTTTTTTTTGTTAAATTTAGTGTATTATGTTTATAGATGTGTTTAGCCATAAGAGTTATATGTTATAATTAGAATTACGGGGCGACATCGTCATTGTTGACCGAGTCCCCTTAAATAAAGATTAAAAAAAAAAAAAAAAAAAAATCTGTTGGTATCATTTGTGGACTGTATTTGCTCTTTCCATTAGGTTCGATGTCGATGGTCATATTCATCATCATCATCATCATAACAGTCCATTAATGTCCCACTGCAGGGACGGACCTCCTCCCGTGATGGAGGGATACTTGGCCTACTAATACCACGCTGGCCAGACGGATTGGTATAGGGTTTAATTTCAAGTTTCCTTCTTTCTATGTAAAGGTAATATTTACAGATAGTCCCTTAGTCGGTTTCTACGACACCCATGGGATGAGATGGGGTGGTGACATATTGTATACTTACTCCGTCACCACACGGGTAGGTTATGATGGTCATATTGCCGTGTTTTTATTTAAAAAAAAAACAAAAAATTTGGTTCGGGTTAAGTTAGAAGATCAATCAGTTAAATGTAATTTTAATTTCATTGTAATCGTTTACAACCACGTACAGTACGCGTCTTACTAAGCCGAACTGAAGATATCAGAGAAGCACGCGCTTGTACAGTAACATAGAAAACACCCGCGGTCGACAATTACTCGTAGTTCCAAAAATGACATATGCGCAACTATTTGTAGGGCGCTGCCAGAATACCAGCGCTGGTGCGACATAAAACTATGCCGTACCAGCAGTACAGCTGAGGCAGAGCCCTATTGGCCATTTAGACTTTGTTTTATTGTGAGTATTTTTTTTGTGTAAGTATTTGTTGTGTGTGTTCTTTATGGCCAATAAATGTTTTTTCTTTCTTCTTTCTTTCTATTTGCAACAATTTCGAGGCGGCTAAATTAGTTGGTACGTACTCTAAGTAGGATACACTTCTTCTGGATATCACGGTTCAATCATAATTCATAGATTTAATTAGGGCTTTGGATTGCATTGCAGAACTTCTACAAAAGTAAATTCATGGATTTAAGCAAAGGTTTTGATTGCAGTAGAAAAATTAAATTTACGGATCTAAGGATTTTATTTGCATTAGAAAACTGAAATTTACAGACTTAGGCAGAATTTTTGATTCCATTAGAAAAATTAAATACCTATTACCTATTATTTATCCAAGGCTTTTGATTGCATTTTAAAACTTAAATTCATGGATTTAACCAAGGATTTTGATTGAACTTATATGAAAGTAAATTCACGGATTTAACAAAGTCTAAATATCTTTATTCTTTTATTTAACTTTATTTTAAAGCACAAGCCATTAAACTATGACATGACACTTTAAATACATAAAAGACTATTTATAAATTTATCACAACTAGAGAATACAATAATAATCAAAGAAACTATATTCTTCAAGGAAGTACACTGGGACCAAAAAAAAACATTAAAAAAATTAACGACTTCGGTGGTGCAACGGTCGCGGAAGCGGCTGTCATGCACGAGGTCGCGAGTTCAATTTTTACGCAGGATAGTTTTTTGCGTGATCTATAAATTATTGTGGGTCTGGATGTTCTTTAATCCCTAGTGCGGGAGTTGTCTTCCGAAAAACAAGACAACTAGATGACTGTGTTTCGTGTAATGACGTATTACGAATATATAGAGTGGGCATAACAAAACAGGCAAAAATTGGTTTTAATTGCAGTAAAAATATATTCGGAAGCAGAACCCTATGTTGATCGCCCTATACATTATATTATTTAATTGCTTTTATATACATGTGAGATCACTAGAAAAGTACATGGACACTAAGAACATGCAAACTTAGCTCAACTATTCGGTATGAAAAGATTTTTTTGGTGTTTTTTTATATTTTTATTTTAAAGGTTCATTAATTATAAACAACTAATTTGAGTATTTTTTTTTTCCTACCTACAGTTTATTTTTAATAAATATTTTAAGTTTTACTTGTGATAATGTCATGCGTACGGCCGAATTACTTGAGCAATGAAAGCAGATACAAACTTTCGTTCAGCCGGACGCATGACGTCATGTAGAGGTCAAATGAAAAACAAAGTAATTTCATGTATAATATTGTAAAAATGAACACAATCTAGGGTATTATTGCGCTAAAATATTACTTACCGATAAATAATCTCTAAGTGGTTTTGGAATCGACATAGGTAAACTTTTACTTTACATACCGAATTTGTGGATTGATTGTCTTTATTTCTGTATTCGCGCTTTTCATCAGGTTCGAAATAATCATATATCCATAACTTAAATAAATGATTTGTGCAGCTAAAATAATAGTATTTTTTTTTTTTCTTACCTTTCTTCTTAGCGACAGGCATAGATTCCCCAGTGATTAGGGATTCATCACACGTACTCTGACCGTATACCACTTTACCATCCACTGGGATCTTGGCACCGGGTACTACCTGCAAATTAAATAAGAAAATATTGACAAAAAAAAATTATTACAGTAAATCAGCGTGAAGTAGATTTATAATGCTCATAAAGATTCTCCGTGTGGTGACGGAGTAAGAATACAATATGTCACCACCCCATCTCATCTTATGTCGAAAAAACCGACTAACGGACTATACGTGAATAGTATCTTTACAAAATAAAAATAAGGAAAACTTGAAATTAAACCCTATACCAATCCGCCTGGCCAGTGTGGTATTAGTAGGCCAAGTACCCTCCGTCACGGGAGGAGGCCCGTCCCTGCAGTGGGACATTAATGGGCTGTTATGATGATGCTCATAAAAGTAACTCTATTAACCTTTAACTGGTGACATGCGGTCTTACAGGCCGAGCGGCGTCAGTGATTCGTCATTACACCCCCTTCCCCGTGCTTCATTTGTTTATACTCCTGAGTACCTTCAAGTTTAGTCCCATTTACGACATAGAGGAAGAAAGTTGCGTCGCACGGACCCAAATAGGTAAGTTACAGTGATTTAAAGTTCGGCAGCGGCCTCTCAGGCACGATGTCACCACTCACGTAAGTAAATGTAAAAACTTTCATTATTTGCTTTTTTCTTATTTTTACAGTTATTACTACAACATGGACAACTGTGAACATTTAAAAAAGTGGCGCAGGGAGTCGGGAGTAGTGGCAAGCACTAGAACACAATATTAAATTGAGGAATGGTTGGTACAGGAAGATTTAAGTGGTTCGGAAGCCGAAAACCTTCCCGAAAATTTACTCCCGGAGCAAAGTGATCATAACTCGGAAACGGAACCAAGTAATTCTAAAGATGATGAACCAGTAAGACACCACACTGAGAGCCAGAAGTCAACTTAGGACAAACGGTCTTCCGGAAGTGATAGTGGAGATGAATCTCTAATAAGATGACATAAGTTTGGCCACTGTCAATTTAGTCAATTCTATTTTTTTATTTCAGTATAATTTTTTTTTTAGTTAATTACTATCTAATATTTATAATAAAAAGTGTTTTTTTGTTAAAATGTTTATTTTTCTTTTTTATTACTAATTATTGATCTCATCTATGTTTGGTTGATTAAAAATATTACTTATAGCTGTGATGCCAAGTTCCTAATAAAAGTTATATTTAGAGTAAACTTATTTGTTTTATTTTAACCAGTAATAGTTGATTATACTATTTTTAAATACCATAATAAGCTACCATACTTAATTTCCATGTTATAGACCAAACTCTGCAGCGGCTTCTCAGACCGCACGTCACCAGTTACGTTACATAATAACCATGTCACCAGTTAAAGGTTAAGCATGACATTTGACTGTAATATAGAAAAGTGCATTTTGACACTCATAAAATTTGACAATATCTCATTATATTTGTCTACTAGCTGACCCGTGCCCACTTCGTTGGGCGGCGAGAAAAACGCGTCCCTTTTATAAATATATTTCATTACTGCTCCACTCCTATTGGTCATAGCGTGATACTATATAGCTTATGACACTCCCCGATAGGTAGACTATTCAACACAGAAATAATTTTTAAAATCGGTTCAGTAGATCCAGAGATTACCCCCTACAACGTCACAAACAAACAAAAACACAAACTTTCCCTCTTTATAATATTAGTATAGATGTTTCGATAATATATCGGAATAAAGCATGTCATAAGAATATTGAATAAACGACGACGACGACCTCAAAAAGGCCTCTGAGTCGGACTAGATGCGGAAGGCGCAGGACCGAGTTCTGTGGCGCGTGTTGAGAGAACCTATGTCCAGTAATGGACTGCAATAGGCTAGTTGATTGATTGAATATACACTATACAGTTAATTTATTATGACTTGATTATAAAGGTAAACAACTATGGCGTCGTATCAACCACAAACTAAAGACTTTAGTCTTTGACCTTTGAGAAATGTATAGGAATCAAGGACAAATTCAAGAATCTACAAATGTCAAATGGTGAAATTAATTTTTATCTGTGAAATTTGACGTTTAAATTTTTATAAAGATAGTGGTGGTTAAATCAAAGTTATTTACGTGTTTTCTATTGCATAAACGTTTAATGCTACTTTCCAGAAATTTTCATCCATATCAGAGTGTGCCATTGATTGTAAACAAACAACTTGTAAACAAACTGTTTGTTTACAAAGTTAATCAAGTAAGGATCAATACACTATACCTTCAACATATCCCCACGTTCAACCAGATCGACTGGTATACTCTTCTCAGTGATGGGCTGGCCGTTCTCGTCCAATGTGACCAGAACTGCCTCAGTAGGTTTAAGTGATAGCAACTTTGATAATGCCTCCGATGTTTTACCCTGAGTGACAAAATAATGACATATCAGTTGAATTATTAATAATAAGTATACCAGTTGTTTGGTTAAACATAACTTTACTAACAAAAAAAAACACAATTCCCGTTCAATGCAAATCTTTGTGTGCATGAACATGATTATTTGCATTGGTCTGAGTGTTTCTATGTATAATATGTAAGTATTTACAAAAAAAAGGATTATTAAAGATTTAAGGAGTATTAATATCCGTTGTTAATTAAAAATGTTAATTAATGTTATACTCAATAAATTTTAATATTAAGTAATATTAAGAAAACCTTGTATCAAATAGCGAGGATTAGCCCAAAGTGCCGCAATAAACTCCCCCGGTAGGTGGTTTTAACCTGCCGGGGAATACAAAAAAATATACGTTGTTCTGTTACCCATAACACAAGAAGGTTAAGTCTAGCTTACTTTGGGAACAGATGGCGCTGTGTAGAGATGTCCGTGAATATTGATTATATTTAAAGTATAACTAATATTTACCTTAGCAATATGTTCAAGCCATCGTCCTAACGATACGAAGACAAGCAGCATCGGTGGTGTGTCGAAGAACGTGAGAGGACTTGTGTCTTGTTGCATAACCATTGCCGCTATTACTACAGCCAGGGAATATGCGTAACTGTAACAATAATCAATGGATTAATCCTACTATCATCCGCGTGGTGACGGAGTAAGAATACAATATGTCACCACCGCATCTCATCACATGGGTGTCGTAAAAACCGACTAAGGGACTATCCGTGAATATTATCTTAACGAAATAAAAAGAAGGAAAACTTGAAATTAAACCCTATATCAATCCGTCTGGCCAGCGTGGTATTAGTAGGCCAAGTATCCCTCCGTCACGGGAGGAGGCCCGTCCCTGCAGTGGGAAATTAATGGGCTGTTATTATGATGAATCCTACTAATAATAATAGGTCTTTAGTAAAGACTCTTTACATATGAAATGGCCGTTTTGTATGAAGATTTTATCAGAAGTTAGATTTTTCATAATAACGTTTTCTTGGATTTTTCAATAATTATTAAACTTCATAGAATGAAATTTGGTATAAGTAATGGCGCACATTTAAGCTAAGATATAGTGTTCAAAACACAGAAAAAAAAGTATCAGCGGACGTCTTTTAGGTGAAATAATAAAATGACGACCTTGGTGGTGCGACGGTAGCGCAAGCGGCTGCCGTGCAAGAGGTTGTGGGTTCGATCCCCACGCAGGACAATAATTTGTGAGATCCACAAATTATTTAGAGTTGTCTTAAAAAAAAAAAAAAAAAAACCTAACCAACTGTTTCTGACTTTTGCCTTAATATTGTATTTTTGCCAGTTAAAAGGTAAAATTTCAATGAGTTTTGACTAACATCGATGGTCAAAACCACTTTTGACTGAAAAAACCAGTCAAAAGTGGTTATGAGTTTTGACTATAACATATATAATGGCTAGTTAATGTGATTAATTCTGCAACATTTATCACTTTATCTAAATTGAGTAGCCCTTATACATAATGGCTAGTTATTATGTATAATATTCATATTTATTACTTTGGCTGTAACATATACAAAGAATTATATACCTTATAGTAGTAGTCATAGAGATCAAAACGTCCATATTAGATGTGCCGTGACTTAGTGCTTTGTAAGCTTGCTTGTAAAAATGCCAGCCTCCTATAAACTGTAAGAAAAATAAATATTATAAACACAATTCAATTGCAACATACTCCGTGTGGTGACGGAGTAAGAATACAATATGTCACCTCCCCATCTCATCCCATAGAAAACGAAAAGAGGACTGTCTGTGAATATTACCTTTACATAGAAAAAAGGTAAACTTGAAATTAAACCTTATACCAATCCGTCTGGCCAGTGTGGTATTAGTAGGCCAAGTATCCCTCCGTCAAGTTTACGACTTTCGCGTCTAGATGGCGTTGTTATATTTGAGTTTTAAGTTGCGCGCACTAGTGGCGACGTATAAAGCAATGGTCAAATTTGGTAGTCGCTATAGGATAGAGTAGGATTTTTGTGTCCTTTAAATTATTTTTAGCAAATCACAACACAGTCCTAGTGCAAGAGTTGTCTGGAAAAATAAATTACATCAGAAATAGCAAACTCACCTGCACAGGAGTGGCCAGCAAGAACATGATGAGGTTCTCAAGACTCAACCCTGGCACTACACAGCACATATCCTTGGCGCTGTGGTGAGAGGACATGACGGACATGAAGTAAGCCATGGCCACCATGCAGGGACCACCGAACACTAGGGATATGAGGAACGCGTTCCGCCATTTTTTTATTTCTTCTCTGTTGGTAGAGAATTGAGATATTGTAGTTTATACATACGCACATGACGCTTATACAGTTGTTTCCCTACGCTACTTATAAACACACACACTGAGGGCCAGATTCAGAGACCGCACTTTGTCTTTACTTTAGCAAAGTCTAGTTATTATCTCTGAATTTGAACAACATTAAAGTAATTTTTCGCATGAAAAAGTTTACTTTCATCATTTATTACTACAAAGTAAACTTTTCATGCGAAAAGATTACTTTAATGTTGTTCAAATTCAGAGATAATAACTAGACTTTGCTAAAGTAAAGTCAAAGTGCGGTCTCTGAATCTGGCCCAAAGACACTTATGCAGTTAACGGCCTACGTTACTTGTACTTGTGTGACGTTGTGTGTGTGTGTGTATACACACACACACACACACAACGTTTGCTAGCAGTAGCGATTATATTGCCACCTAATTACCAACTCTAATGACCTTGTAATAAAGGTCAAAACCAATGAAAAAACGAAGTTTTTGCCTGTTAAAGGATTAAGCCGTTCTTGCCCTACGCCACTTACACACACTCCCACTTATACAGTTAACTTACTTATTCGGTCAACACACATTTAACATTTTATTATTATTGAATGTTATGTTATTTTTAAGTAATTCTTTCTTTATGTTTTAATTTTAATTATTCAATGTTCCGAATTTAGTGTTTGCTTCAAACTCTTTGTTATGTTTTTTCTTATAACATTGTGTACAGTTTAAATTTGTTACCTCTCTATGCATGTTGTGACACCTTAGAATGTTGTGCATTTACTTTATACTTAAGCTGATTTTATTGTAAATTTATGTAATAATGTAACAACCACTGGTTGTCCATAATAAATAAATAAATAAATCAAAACAAAAAGTAAAATAAATTTTACGTCCCTCAGAAGATATAAATGACATCAAAAATACTAAATACTCATTATTATATTAGCCATGGACGTCTGACTGCTGGACAGAGGCCCCCTTCTAATTATTTTGGCCTTCTTCATTTAGCGGTTTGCTTGAAAATACAATCAAAAGTATAATAATAAGCATCTACAAAATCTAAAAACTACAACTTACTTGTGTTCTAAATAGTTAGTCTGTCCTCTATTGTGTGGTGTCACGACGCTGGATTCGAACCCTAGATTGTCGATTGCCTCGCATATAGTCCGCGGACCTATCTGCTCCGCATTGTATTTAATTTTACCTCTGAAAACATATTTCGAGTTTAACGAGGTCCGAATGTAGTACCTTGGGGAACCCCTGTTATATACAGCTTTGTAAAATAGTAAGGGATTCTGTTAAAGCATTTGTTTCATGTTAATTTTGATTAAGGTTTAGTTAAAATATGTTTGTCATCAATTATTGTCAAATTTTCTTTGCTTTGCTCACGGAGCCCAAGACCTTTCCAACGAATGCAAAACCATGAAAATCGGTTTGTGCGTTCTGGAGTTATAGCGTCAGGAAGGAAAACCTGACTTATTTTTATTGTATAAGGAATTTGTAAAATGCTTTTGTCAGATCGAAAAAAAGACAAAGATCATTTTAAATTGCATCAAAAAATATTTTTTTATGAAAAATTAATAACAATAAAATAATTCTCACTTGCTAGTAGTAAGCGCCACGGTACAATATACGACTCCCGTCAGTTTAAGTACGCTCTTCTCTATTTTATTAACGCACGATGCACATGTCATGCCTTTTATCTGTAAAACAAGGATAATAAATAAGATATAATTATAATCACTTATTCCTCACACATTCACACAACGCCATCTAGTCCCAAACTAAGCAGAGCTTGTACTATGGGTACTAGACAACGGATAAACATACATAAATACTTTTTTTTTTGTAAATACATACATATTATACATAGAAAACACCCAGACCAATGCAAATAATCATGTTCATGCACACAAAGATTTGCATTGAGCGGTAATCGAAGTCAAAGTCAAAGTCAAAGTCAAAAACGCTTTAATCAAGATAAATACAATTCTCATTATATATTTCTTGACGTCCTTTAAACTACTTAATCTAAGTTTAAATGTAAAAGTTAGTTAACATGTAAAAGTTTAGCAAACTTTACCACCGCCTCCAAAGCGCTAGTAGAGAAGAAGCGGCGAAACAAACTCTACTGCTGCATTTTCTTGACGTCAATTTTTTTACATTGTAGATAACGGTAATCAGGCGCTGCAACCATTGTATACCATACATATCCATACAACGAAGGATTTTATTATAAAATGATAAAGGTAGCGTCATGCAGGTAGTACATAAAAGTGGGAGCACCAAATCACATCCATAAACAATTCAGTAATAAAGACGTCGCTCAGCCAAATAACCCTTTAGGTAAATTATTAGAAGTGAACCAAAATGTAAATTGATTAATGTCAAGGTCGACCAGTCACCCCAAGTAGCACCCGTTCACGAGTATAACACAGAGGTCAGCCATCAACCCCCTCGCCATATTGTAGGGAAGGGATTGACCCGGCCCCCACGCCACCACAAGCAATGACATTTTAGTGAGCATGACGAGTCCTGACAATAATATCAACAAAAAAGAAATAAGATAAAAATGGCAGAGGGACGCCTCCATTTAACATCGACCAAAGTAATTTTCCGCGAGTCTTAATTCATAAAGGTACATTATTTTTAGAGGTACATTATATTACTCTAAAACTTATATTGTAATCTTACGACTAGGAGCATCATCATATCCATGGGTTCTTATCATTAAGGTAACTAGATGTATCATAGTAAGCTTTTTTGCACAATTTAGGCTTGATATAATTCTTGAACTTATTAATGGACATGTTACAAACATCTTTTGGTAGTTTATTATAAAAGCGTACACACGTGCTACAGAACGACCTACCTATTTTTCGGAGTCTGCTGCTGGGCACAGCTAAGTCATCTTTATTTCTCAAATTAAGATTATGAAAATCGCTATTTTTATGAAATTTATCACGATTTTTATGAACATAAAGCAGATTTTCGTAAATATATTGTGCATAGACAGTTAAAATACCTATTTCTTTAAATTTCTCCCTAAGTGATTCTCTGGGTCCCATTTTGTAAATAGCTCTGACAGCTCTTTTCTGCAATATAAAGATGGTCTCAATATCAGCAGCACATCCCCACAATAGTATGCCATAAGACATTATACTGTGAAAATAGCTGAAGTAGACTAGGCGGGCAGTTTCAACGTCCGTATATGCGCGAATTTTCTTAACCGCGTAGGCGGCAGAACTAAGTTTGTTGGACAGAGCTTCCACATGTGGGCCCCATTGAAGCTTAGCGTCTAAAGTTATGCCCAGAAATACTGTCTTATCTACTAATTCAATTTCCTCATTGTTTACTTTAACTATAGTTTTAGCCTGCCTTACATTGGGAAGTGTAAATCTAACTAACTTTGTTTTTAATCTATTAAGTAGCAAATTGTTTGTACTAAACCAATTGACTATTCTATCAAGAGCATTGTTCACATCGTCAATATTAGATTTCTGTCTCTTAACCTTAAATATTAAGGATGTGTCATCTGCAAACAATACTATACCATGATTGTCCCTTACCATATATGGTAAGTCATTTATGTAAACCAAAAATAAAAAAGGCCCTAATATGGATCCCTGGGGTACCCCTATGTCTACAATTGATCCAGGGGAACGTATTCCATTTATATCTACACTATGCACCCGGCCACTAAGGTAGGATGAAATTAAATTGAGTGCCACATCCCTTACACCGTAGTGGTAAAGTTTCATTATTAATGTGTTATGTAAAACGCAATCAAACGCCTTGGATAAGTCACAAAATACGCCGTACGCATCATGCGACTCCTCCCAGGCTTCAAATATGTTTTCTATCAGGGCTACACCCGCATCAGTTGTCGATCGGCTTTTAGTGAAACCGAATTGTTTGTTATGTAACAGATTGCTATCATGAAAGTGTTTGAGTAGTTGATTTAAAATAAGTTTTTCAAACACTTTACTTAATATTGGTAGAACAGATATTGGCCTAAAATTGGAGGGATCTAATGAACTACCTGATTTAAACAAAGGAATCACTTTACTAATTTTCATTAAATCAGGAAACACTCCACAATCTAAACAACTATTAAATATAACAACAAGCTGAGGTATAATAACTTCAATTATAGATTTAACAATAGGTACAGAAATCCCCCAAATGTCTTTAGTTTTCTTGGGATTGATTTCTTTAAGCACTCTACGAATATCTTGTGCGCTAACATGCCTAAATATAAATACTTCATCAAATCTAGCTACATTTGCTTTCAACAAATTTTCTGATAGGGAGGTAGAAGAACCAAGTGTAGTAGCGTAGCGTAGCAGTCATCTTATATAACCACTACGTCACAGAGGTCGTCAAATACTAATCAGATACATATTTATCCGTGTGGTGACGGAGTAAGAATACAATATGTCACCACCCCATCTCATCCCACGGGTATGCAAAACCTACTATCCGTGAATATTATCTTTACGAAATAAAAAGAGGGAAAGCTTGAAATTAAACCCTATACCAATCCGTCTAGCCAGCGTGGTATTAGTAGGCCAAGTATCCCTCCGTCACGGGAGGAGGCCCGTCCCTGCAGTGGGACATTAATGGGCTGTTATGATGATGATGAAGTTTTATTATGTCTGGGTAAAATACTGTCGTAGAAAAATTTGTCAAAGTTCAGTTTTTGGGTCGATCCACCTTATCGAATATTAGTCTTTCTTTCCCACTTACCATGACAACGACTTCTTTCTGCCCACTGCCGTCACAATCGCTGATCACGGAGGAAGGAAAGCCGAGCTCTGTGATGGAAAGTGCCACGTCCTGGGCAGATATCTTACGAGGCTCGTATTTGACTTCCGCCTTCGCTGCCAACAGGGCTACTAGGATTGAGTGGACACCTGGATAAACAGATAAATATTATTTAAAAATTGACTAAGATGAATGTCGTAAAATTAAAAAAAAACTGACACTCGCCATTGTCACGTACACCCTATACCTACATATATGTGGGGTGATCTTATCAAGTGCACGAGAGTAGCTAAACTAAATAGAGAGAGCAAGTATCCCCGCGCTGTGATTGCCAAGTTTAATTGTGTAAGAACACGTGATGAGTTTTATTCTGCAGTTCACCGGTATAATAAATCCAACCCTACAAATAGACTTAATTCTGCGCTGCTGGGAATAGCAGGTCAAAGAGTACCTGTATACGTGTCGGAACACTTATCTCCATCTAATAAATCTCTGCACGCAGCGACTCGTAAGAAAGCAAAAGAACAAGGTTACAAGTTTGTATGGGTTAAGAATGGACGAATTTTTGCGAGAAAGGCTATTGATACCAAGTACATACTGATCAAGAGTCACGAGAGCCTTAATCTTATATCTTAATGGTTGTTAGTATTGTTTTGTTTTTTGATTTAAATTCTATATAAGTGGTTTTTGATTATAATATTATTACAATGGCTAACTTATCAATATATTACCAAAACATTAGAGGTATGAAAAGTAAAACAATAGACATATATAACACTGTTCTAAGTAATAATTATGATATAATTTGCTTGTGTGAAACTTGGCTTGATGATACGGTTTTGTCTTCTGAATTGTTTGATGATAGGTATTGTGTTGTGCGCAGGGATCGAGATATTGGGTTCCGCACTCGGTATGGTAAAAATCATGGTGGGGGTGTACTAGTCGCATATGCTAGGAAACTTCAAATTTCAATAAAAAGGGAATGGTTTTCTGAATACTTAGAGGATCTATGGATACAATTTCAGATAAACAATTCTCGTACCTTTAATTTATGTGTTGCTTACCTTCCAGAATATTTGCCTGTCGGTATTGTTTCTGACTATTTCACTAAATGTAATACAATATTTAGTGATCTTTCTAATCACATAACATGTATTCTGGGGGATTTTAATCTTGGAAATGTTACTTGGTCCGTTGAAACAGGATGTCCGTTAAACTATGCTTGTGAAAAGTCTAGGTCATTGCATGATCTTTTTCACTTAACAACGATACGACAACTCAATTTTATAGAAAATCATAATAACAGAATACTTGATTTAGTTATCACTGACTGCCATGAATTACTGAGTGTTACACCTACCTTGCCTATTAGTCGTGTTGACCTGCATCACCCCCCATTTGAACTCGAACTTAGAAACCGTATAGCTACACTAACACCGAACATATCTTTAAAAAAATTATGCTATCGTAAAACAAGTTATGAGAATTGTAGGAGGGACTTGGGTATTATTGATTGGAAGGCACACGCTGTGAATATGGGATGTAACGACTTTGTTCAATTTTTTTATAATAAAATCACGTCAATAATTGAAGAACATACCCCTAAATATAGCGTGTGTAACAATAAATATCCTAGCTGGTTTTCGAGGGATTTAATTAGGTTGCTCTCATCTAAAAACAAAGCACATATCAAGTTTAAACGATATAGAAATCCTAGAGATTATGATACATTTACTTTGCTAAGAAATAGAGCTAAAGTTGTTCAAAACCAGTGTTTTAAAAATTACATTGAGCGAATTGAAAGCGATCTAAAGGACAACATAAAAGCTTTTTGGCGATACACTAAAAGCAAACGAATTACCAATAGCATTCCTAGTAGAGTTTACTATCAGGATAGAGTATGTAACACGGGCAGTGATATAGTTGACTTATTTGCAAACTATTTTTCATCAGTTTACTGTCCCAGTTTTTCTACAAGCTACTGTCCTAACTTTCAAACTTCAAACTATACGATTAGTCAGTTGCATATAACAGACAGCGAAATACTACAAAAATTAAAAAGTGTAGACGTAACAAAAAATAGCGGCTTTGATGGTATACCACCTATCTTTATACGATTGTGTGCACCTGATCTTGTGACTCCGCTATCTATCATATTTAAGAAATCTCTTAAAGAGGGAGTATTTCCTGATTTGTGGAAAGTAGCTAAAATAACTCCTATCTACAAGGCGGGGGATAAAGGTGATGTATCTAATTATAGGCCAATTAGTATACTAAACTGGTTTGCCAAGATTTTTGAAAGCTTCGTGTACAGACATATTTACGACCACTTCATTCACTTGTTAAATCCACGTCAACACGGGTTTATTACGGGTAGATCAACAAATTCGAACCTACTATGTTATTCTACTTATATATGTGAATCTTTCAACAGCAGGCAGCAGGTAGACTCTATATATATTGATTTTTCCAAGGCATTCGACCGCGTCGATCATTTTGCTCTACTTACGAAAGTAAAACACATCGGAATACATGGAAGTCTGTATAGGTGGCTAGCATCTTATTTATCGAATCGAACGCAACTTGTCGCACTCAGTGGGTACGAGTCAATTCCCTTTTTGGCAACTTCCGGTGTTCCTCAGGGTTCTAACTTGGGGCCACTCCTGTTCTTATTGTTCGTTAACGACTTACTTGGCGAAATTAAGAGTGAATGTGTAGCCTACGCTGACGACATCAAGATCTTCAGACGGATCTCCGATCACCGAGACTGTGAGGCTTTACAATCAGATTTAAATGCAGTTGTCACCTGGTGTGATGAGAATTCTATGGCCCTAAATATAAAAAAGTGTAAGGTTATATCATTCACAAAAAGCAAAACACCGCTCAATTTTAATTATAGCATTAATGGTACTATGATGGATAGGGTAAAAGAGATTCGGGACTTGGGAGTGATCTTTGACTCAACTATGTCTTTTAGAGCGCATTATGATGAAATTTGTAATAAGGCTAACCGTATATTATCCTTTGTGCTCCGGATTGCTAAACCTTTTAAGCAAATCAGCTCACTGATTACTCTATACTATGCTCTTGTTAGAAGTATTCTAGAGTACTGTGCACCTGTGTGGGCTCCAATATATAAAATTCATATAGATCGTATAGAGTCTATACAGAGGCGGTTTGTTAGAACTTTATGCGTAAAATGCGGCTTAAGACGCAAAATACCAGAGTACGAGGAAAGACTAAGTTATTTTAAAATTCTTGGGTTAGATAAGAGGAGATGGATGAGCGATATGTCCACCTTATATAAAATTTTAAATAAATCATTCGACAGTAGTCTTCTTAGTCAGGTTAACTTTAAGGTTCCTACTCGTTCTGTGCGCACGCCACAACTGTTTGTCATACCAACATCCAATAATAATGTATCCCAAAACAACCCACTTTTTCGAATGTGTAGACAATATAATGAGATATGTTCTCAATCAAATGTTGATATATTTGTTGAAAGTCAAGGTGAATTCATGAAGTGTGTGTGTAAAATGATTTCACCTTAGGATTGGTATATTACCTATATACATACTATGTATTCATAACTAGTTTGTATACATGTTCGGTAGTGTTAATTCTGAGTTTAGTTTTATATTTAATATTAATTTTAAGAAATTGTTGAAGCTGTATTAGTTTAAATGTTGTGTACAGTAGTAATTGGAGTGTAGATTTATACTTGTACAATTTTGTAAATATTTTTAGTATGTAAGTCCTCAATCTGTACTCTGTAACTGTACCTTTTGAAATAAATAAATAAATAAATATTATACAATAAATTAAGGCTTAGAAATATATTAAAAAAATCGAATAGAAAGACAAAAATATCTACATTCGGTAAAGTAAAAGTAATCATAGTCCGATTGTACAAACAAACAAACAAAATACTTTATTTATGTACAGTCTCCAAAAACACATACAATTTAATTTAGTAACATATAAATACACTGCAATTCATTTTACTAAGCATCTGTTCTGGAGAAGTGTACACAAAAAGGAACCTTCTCAGCATATTGTCTGACTTTCGTCAGACACTGATTTTCAGAAGGCCCATTTTTTTGTGCACTGATGTTTAAACATTAAGCATTAACCCCCGGTTTCTGAATGACTGGTCAAGTCAAAATCAACTAATCAAGTGTCAAAACTATCATTTTCAGGAACTAAAATGACAGTCTTGTCATTTGATTAGTTGATTTTGACTTGACCAGTCATTCAGAAACCGGGGGTGAGTCTCTCTATTTTAACAATTAACTTTTTTTTTATCAATTTCCTCCACCTATACATTAAACCACTTTTATATTCTTAACTTAACTTTACCTTAAACTTAAACCTAATATTACACTTAACACTACCTTATTAAAAACCAATTAACATTAAAAGTTTACTACTTTGTTGCCTAGATGTCGCTGTGTATAAGAAATTAATTTATTTCTTTATCCAACTAAGCCGAGTTAGTACCGATAGTACAAGTATTGCTTTACGATGCCTGTTGTGTGTAATATATATAACTCACCATATAACTTAGCGCAATGCTTCTCTATGGCGGCGACGCATGACGCACAAGTCATGCCGCGCACTTCCAGCGTACATCGAGACGTCTCCACCTCTGGTGGGGGGGATGTGGTGCCCTGGGAACACAATTATAAAAACTATACTTTATAAACAAAAATTCACACAGATTTGCAATAGACCCCCACACTAAAAAGTCTGTAAGGTAGGTACTGTCACATGATTTACATATCGCCCGGTCGGCACTTACGTACTGAATTTTGGCAGTTTCAAGTTCATCATAACAGCCCATTCATGTCCCACTGCAGGGACGGGCCTCCTCCAGTGACGGAGGAATACTTGACCTACTAATATCACGCTGGCCAAACGGGTTGGTATAGGGTTTAATTCCAAGTTTTCCTTCTTTCTATGTAAAGGTAGGTACAGCTTGCAACCACGGGTAGTGGAACTTGTGCCGAAACATCAAGCAAAATATAGGTATGCGCGTTAATCTTCCGTTTATATGATGGCATAAGGTAAGACAGTACTCACATTAGCTATAGTTTTACTCTTGACTGGAGCTGGTGATCTGACTCCGTCTCCAGAACCGGCTTCACTGTGACTCTGTGACGCGTCGTCTGGAAGAATAATAGTTTTTTGTAGTAGATAACCTGGTATATAGTTGTTGGTACTTTAGGCTAGAATATGAATATAAAAAGACTTATTGCTTAACCTGTCTTATCGACGACACGAAGATAAAGCAATAAATATTCACGGACATCTCTACACAGCGCCATCTGTTCCCAAAGTAAGCTAGGCTTAACCTGCTTGTGGGTAACTAAACAACGGATATTAATACTTATAAGGTAAAGTTTGTGTGTTTGTGACGTTGTAGGGGGTAATCTCTGGATCTACTGAACCGATTTCGAAAATTCTTTCTGTGTTGAACAGTCCATTTATCGGGGAGTGTCATAGGCTATATAGTATCACGCTATGACTAATAGGAGTGGAGCACGGGTAAGCTAGTTGATTATAAAATGACCAAATAAATACAAAACCATTTCTTTATTTCGGCATTTAGAAAAAAATACAAAACCAGGTACATACCATGCCACCTCTCCCCATCAACGCTAAGTATCGTGGGATCGAATCCCAGCTCATACACAACATCGCAGAGTTGCGTAGGAGACACCGCAGCCCTTTGACATCTCACTCTTAAGCTCGCCTCTGTTAGACTCACTGTGGCTTGGATCACGCCGTCCATTACTTTGAGGGCACCTGGTGGAAAGAGAAATTAAATTTATTGTAGTAAGTATGAAAAAAAGAAAGCGCATTTACATTCAAGATCTCTCCATTTCAATGAATATCTCCATTTTACTTAGTGCCTTCCTCATACAACGGTATCCACCCCTAACCGAGTCCTAAATACAAAAAAGTCTACCAAAAACAGCGGCCTATTAGTTCCGGAAAGCGCAGGGTGGGGAGACCCTTCACAAGGTGGACCGACGACCTAGGTAGGACGGCGGGAAACCGATGGATGAGGGAGGCACATGACCGCCCAAGGTGGCAATATGATTGGCTGATATGATGATGATGAAAAAAAGGATAAGTTCTGGAGAGATCTTTGCAGCCCTGCGTCACAAAGATTTTATGGGCATAAAGAATATCTAGGTTCAGGAATAAAATTAGACCGCTCTAATAAGTTTTACGGGGGATTCGAATTCATCATGGCAGCATCATCATATCAGTCCTCTAATATCCCACTGCAGGGACATGCCACATTAATTTAGGGCACAGCACAGACGTAGACCCAAATTACCAAAGGGTTCTAAGTCCTATTCTTAGTTCAATATTCATTATCAAATAGATTTTCCATTGTGCACCTATTAAGACCGTGGAGGTCGCGGTGACGTAACAGCAGCACGCCTCCAACGAAAAGAGAGGATCCTCCGACCAGACGAGGGTGATCGTGCCTGGCGGGACAACTGCCCAACGGTTGTTCGTTGGGCGTTGTATATATGCGGAATCGCTGTGCGAATCTTGATATCGCGATTCAGGACGTCCGACATCTGTTGATTGTGGGGGGTACAGAGATAGTGTAGGTGTTCGCTTGAGTAAGTGGCTAGATGACGCTACAAGACTTTCAGAATAATTTCACTTAACTTTATACTATGTAATGATTTAAATACTGTTTAGTCTAAGTCTACTACAGTAAGTCTCACTTACCCTCTATAGTATTGACGCAGGACTGACATGTCATGCCTACGTCTGACATAAGCACTTCCATCTCAGCTACTTCACCCACACAGGGCATGTCTATAAGCAGATCTGTTTAGTCTAAGTCTACTACAGTAAGTCTCACTTACCCTCTATAGTATTGACGCAGGACTGACATATCATGCCCACGACTGACATAAGCACTTCCATCTCAGCTACTTCACCCACACAGGACATGTCTATAAGCAGATCTGTTTAGTCTAAGTCTACTACAGTAAGTCTCACTTACCCTCTATAGTATTGACGCAGGACTGACATGTCATGCCTACGTCTGACATAAGCACTTCCATCTCAGCTACTTTACCCACACAGGACATGTCTATAAACAGATCTGTTTAGTCTAAGTCTACTACAGTAAGTCTCACTTACCCTCTATAGTATTGACGCAGGACTGACATGTTATGCCTACGACTGACATAAGCACTTCCATCTCAGCTACTTCACCCACACAGGACATGTCTATAAGCAGATCTATTTAGTCTAAGTCTACTACAGTAAGTCTTACTTACCCTCTATACTATTGACGCAGGACTGACATGTCATGCCTACGACTGACATAAGCACTTCCATTTCAGCTACTTCACCCACACAGGACATGTCTATAAGCAGATCTGTTGGTATCTCCTTTGGTAGCAGTTGTCTGGAAAGAAGAAAACAGTATATTTAATTATTTTAAAGAAAAAAAGAAAGAAATTAGTTTTTTTTATTAATTACATACGAGTATAATTTTTTACCTATAAAGTTTAGATATAACTAGAAAAATCCGAAAAGAAGAAAGACAGTTGAAAAAATTGGTACTTTCGGATTTTTTTAGTTATTTTATAAAAAAAAAAACTAAATAACTTTTTAACTAAGTATAAAATTCTATTCTACAACCAGAGCCAAGCAGCCGTTAAAAATTATATCAATCAGGGTAATACGAATATTAATTACAATTAATATTCAACAATTTTTATACAATAATTCTATTTTTTTTAAGATAAAAACCAAATTACGTTACCAATTTTGAGCAAAACTTATTTTATTTATTTATTTATTAAAGGATTGATGAGTGAGTTTCTTTGCCAGGTTTCTTCTCATTGGCCCAACCATTTGGAAACTGGAATTTATGGATCAACACAGACAGACAAGTAGATTTGAGTAGTAGATTGGTTTTATTTTTCTTCTCTAATTTACATTGGACAATACAACGCGGTTTTTTTAGTGCTGTGGCGTTTGTCTGTGTCGATCTATAATTTTAACTATAGCTTCAATTTCAAGTAAATTCTAAAAGACGATTTCAAACAATTTGTGATAAATTTTATGAAATAAAGCATTTTGAAGAAGTTTGAAGTTTGATTACCAACAAATGATACACTTTCTTAACCTAGGGTACATAAATAAAAAGCATGACATGTGCTCACCTAATTACAGGTAATCACAGCTAACTATTACAGGTAATCACAGCTAACTAAGAAATTTTAGACCAACGTCAAATTAAATTGGTAGACGAACTACCCAAATTCTGATACGACAACCACAAAATAAAACACACAAACCACAGCTTAATTAAGCCCCTCCCCTTTTTGGTAATCACTTAAAAACCACTTACACTCAAATTTTAATGCACATAATTAATAATTCAAACACATATGATACGTAACTATCGTATATTATTCTATATACATAAAATATAGGTACTCTTGTATGTTTATTCATAATAATTTAAACTTACTCTCAATGACTTTGACACAACTAATTTAGGACCCTCCCCTTTTTTGGTAATCACTTAAAAACCACTTACACTCAAATATTAATGCACAAAAATAATTAATTCAAATACAAAAGACGCATCGCTAAATGCGTAGCCGTTTTAACACTAAAACATATTTCTATAACAATGACTAATGTAATAGCATAGGCAGAGAACGTAATAGTTTAAGTCATTATGTAACTAACACTATATTATTCTATATATATAAAATATACTCTTGTATGTTTAGTCATAATACGGGGTAGGCATTGCATAACTATATTGCGTATATTGGGAGGGGCCAATGTCCAGCAGTGGACTGCAATAGCTAGTTGATTGATTGATTGATTGATTGCATAACTCTCCGTGTGGTGACGGAGTAAGAATACAATATGGTCACCACCAAATCTCATACCCATGGGTGTCGTAAAAACCGATTAAGGGACTATCCATGAATATTATCATTACGAAATATAAAGAAGGAAAACTTGATATTAAACCCTATACCAATACGTCTGGCCAGCGTGGTTTTAGTAGGCCAAATATCTCTCCGTTACGGGAGGAGGCCCGTCCCTGCAGTGGGACATTAATGGGCTGTTATGATAATGATAGTATACAAAAATAATGGAGAACCAATGTAACCGACATAGACTTTATTAATAATGAAGTGGTTGACAATAGTCTATTAAATATTTTTGATTGATTGATTAAAGTGCTCTAGTTTTGGAATAACCGTTAAAATCTTGACTTTCAAATAGTTATATCGTTAAATGGATGATTCATAGTTAATTTACAATATTTTAGATAGATAAAACTAATTATAAACGAATTACTTAATCAATTTTGATAAACTAAGTACTTTAGAAAAACCTGATGTTTTTAGAAGAAAGAAACTTATGCAGCGCAATTTCGTTTCGATTCATCTATACCAATATTATAAAGAGGTAAAGTTAGTGTGTTTGTGACGTTGCAGGGGTAATCTATGGATCTACTGACCCGATTTGAATAATTCTTTCTGTGTTGAATAGTCCATTTATCGGGGAGTGTCATAGGCTATATAGTATCACGCTATGACTAATAGGAGTGGAGCAGTAATGAAATGTGTTTAAAAAAGGGACGCGTTTTTTTCGCCGCCCAAAGAAGTGGGCACGGGTCAGCTAGTACTTTATATTCGCCAAACTTCTTATTTTTTGCAATTACTATATAACACCTGCTGCACTAGGGATCATGCCCTATGTCACGGGGATTTTACAAACTAACATTTTTGACAGACACAAACAAAAAACAATTAATAGACTCAAGACAATAAAATTTGTGGATCCCACTAATAATTACGAATAAATGGACTATTTAACGGACTGGATGCGGAAGGCGCAAGACCGAGTTCTGTGGCGCGTGTTGGGTGCGGCCTATGCCAGTAGTGGACTGCAAAGGCTAGTTGCTTTTTTTTTGACACTAATAATTCAAAAACCACGACTGTGTCATTAGGACTTAATTAGGATATAAAAGCTACACACATCAAAAAAGTCTAAGCAACATGCATGATATTACAAATTTACCATTTATATTAATTAATTTCTAAGTATTTACTCACTCAAAGTGTATAGGTAAGTAAACTTTTTGTTGTAAAAAAAAAATTTCGATTATGTTTTGTTTTTTTTTCATAAAATTCAAATGACTGCGAATTTGTTTGAATTTGAGTGCATGTTAATTGCTACGTTTTAGTCTTGATTTTATAATTTTACCAACCATTTAAATACAGTTGGCGACAAAATTGAATTGTTAGATATTCTTTACGTCATGGAGCGACGTCATTTGACGGCAGATGAAATGCAAAGAGCTGTAGGGATGTTGCAAGCGGGAAGTAATCAATCTCAGGTATCTCGACATTTTGGTATTCATAGAAGTGTTATTTGTCGTCTTTGGCAGCGCTACAATAATACAGGGGAACCCGCTGAACAGCATCCAGGCCGTAAAAGGAGTACAACCACTCGGCAAGACCGGTACATACAACTGACTGCAAGACGCCAGCCGATGTTAACCGCTCGAGAGATAAGTTTGAGGCTACAAAATTCAAGTGGTGTTGATGTAAGTCCCCAAACTGTGCGAAATCGACTGCATGAGTACGGCCTACGAGCTCGACGCCCTATCAGGTGCCCACCGATACGTCACGGGAATCGCGCTCGTCGAAATGAATGGTGTAGAGAACGCATAACATGGACCCAGGAACAATGGGATAAAATTATGTTTTCCGAGGAGTCGCGATTCGGGTTTAGGCCTGATACAAGAAGGGTGCGAGTGTACCGTCGACCCGGAAATACTGAAAGACTCAGGTGCGTTCAGGAAGTTCATCCATACAGCGGCTCAACAGTTATGGTATGGGCGGGTATTATGAAGAACAGGCGAACTGAGCTCGTTTTTGTAAATGGAAACATGAACGCTGAAAATTACGTTGAGGATATTCTCAGACCTTATGTCCATCCATTTGCACAAACCTTTGGCTCCGATTTTACGTTAATGCATGACAATGCGCGTTCACATACAGCTCGGCGAACCAGTGAATACTTGGCAACGGAGAACATCCAGGTATTGCCCTGGCCTGCACAATCGCCAGACCTCAACCCCATCGAGCACGCATGGGACATGCTCCAGAGACGTGTTTTGAAGGACTTGGACGGAGTGACAACAACCCAACAGCTGAAGGATTTGCTACAATTCCATTGGGAGCGAATACCGCAAGATGACATAAACAGTCTCATTAATTCAATGAATAATCGTTGCCGACAAGTTCTGAATAGCAGAGGAGGCCATACTTTGTATTAAATTGTCCTATTCTTTCACAATAAATTCATTTTCTTAAGAAATTTCAATTTGTAAAAAAAAGTTTAGTTTCTTATGTACCTGTATATTCTAATATTGTTAATTTCTGTTATTAAAAGAACTTATAAAGAAAACAGCTGTTATTTTTACATCATAGAACCCTAAAAATATTATTTTAAAAATAAAATACAACGTTATAATTAAAATAAATGGTAAAATAAATTAATATAAATGGTAAATTTGTAATATCATGCATGTTGCTTAGACTTTTTTGATGTGTGTATTTCAATGATAATAATCATCGGTTAACTCATAATAATATTATTATTAAATTAATAATAATTTAAACACGTGGTATGTTAATATTTATATAATTAATGAATAATAACATCATAATTATGAGAATATGGAATTTGTCATTAGATAATGTAATAATTAATCATTTAATATGATAATAATATATACTTCACACGTTTACGCAACGCCATTTAATTTTAAACTAAGCAGAGCTTGTACTATGGGTACTAGACAATGGATAAAACATAATATACATTTGACGACCTCTGTGGCGCACTCAGTATATTACATGGCTGCTACGCAGAGGTCTCGGGTTCGATTCCCGCTCAATGCAAATCTTTATGTGCATGAACATGACTGTTTGCATTGGTCTGGGTGTTTTTTATGTATAATATGTATGTACTTACAAAAAAAAAAATTAAGTAGGTATGTTTATCCGTTGTCTAGTACCCATGGTACAAGCTTTGCTTAGTTTGGGACTAGGTGGTGTTGTGTGAATGTGTGAGGAAAATTTATTTATTTCTTCGAAAATTTACTAACCTGGTCTCATGATCGCTGTTATCTGACGGCACTTCGAACCCCATGTCGTGTATATGTGACCTGATGGCCTCGACCGATATGACGTGGGGTTCATATCTGAAGTAGCCCGCGTTTTCTGATAGCTCCACCTGCGAACGAAATGAACATCAATGTTAAAAACTTGCGGGATATTTACCATGTTTAAGGTTTTTCATCTAACAGCCCATTAATGTCCCAATGCAGGGACGTGCCTCCTCCCGTGACGGAGAGATACTTGGCCTACTAATACCACGCTGGCCAGACAAATTGGTAGTGTTTAATTTCAAGTTTTCCTACTTTTTACTTCGTAATGGTAATATTGACGGTTAGTAGTCCCTTAGTCGGTTTTTACGACACCCATGGGATGAGATGGGGTGGTGACATATTGTATTCTTACTCCGTCACCACACGCAGTGCAATTAACATTTAATTACTATTACTTTACATACCTTAACGTACTGTATACCAGGCAGCTCACTGACGGACCCCTCGATGCTCCTGACGCAGGACTGACATGTCATGCCATTGATCGGCACACGGACCGCCAACAGGTCCTGGCTTGACTCTCTGTGGACAATGGAAAAGAACATTATGAACATTATGTTAGTTTTAAATTTTAGTCATGTAAAATCTATTTGTATGGTTTCGTTGCCAAATAGCAAAAAAGCCAGCCCTTATGGATTCGTATGTCACAGCCACTTTTTCCGAAACTATATGAGCTATACAGGGAGTCCCAAAAGCCGACACCAACCCGAAACCGGGTAAGGCAAGTCATGTTGGTTATCAGAATAATATAAAAAATAATCTAAGTTGCATGGTTTTAAAGTTATAGGCATTTTAAAAAAACCGCTACATTTCACACCCTGTTGCCACAAATCTCAACTTTTTCCAACTTCTTTTTGCTGTGTTACCCAGAATAATACCTCTTTAAACTCTAGTAATAAATTTAAAACCTGCTGCTCTAGCTTTCGTAGCAATAGGACCTTAGAATAAAATTTATATAAAAAAAAATGCCATGTTTTAACAGACTGTAGTGAAAATAAATGTACTACGCGAGTTTGGCAAGTTATGCCAAAAGTTAGCGCATTTAGTAAGGATTTTAAAATGGTATAATACTTGGTAAATTGTCGTAAAAGTCAATAGAGATAGAAGATATAAGAATACAAGACCCGTAAGTGCAAGCGAGATAGATATACATTATACTATTTTTACGGGTCTTACTCGCGGTGTTACTAATTATCCTAGATACTAGTTATATAAATACCTAGGATTCAATCTAGGTTGAAATCAAAAAACACAATAATTTCAACCGGGAGGACGGATATAGATTATCTACTACATGGAATCCAGTCATCAACAAGTGCAAACATCATCACAGTGTTGCAGCTCAAAAGCCGGGAGACGGCATTAGTATATAGTGTGAAGTACCTACAATACGGCGAATACTCAGGATGTCAACAAAGTGAGGGTAGATTCCATTCCCCGCACTTCACAAGGACGACGCTCCGCTGACACCAGTCCCTCCGCGACCACGGCCCTTGCAAGTCGGCCGAAACGTCGGAGAAAAACCTAGGTATTTATATAACTAGTATCTAGGATAATTAGTAACACCGCGAGTAAGACCCGTAAAAATAGTATTATGTATACAAATCGAGATAGATATAGATAAATGATATGGCCTAAGACTCAGATGGTAAATAATAAAATAAATAAATAATTCTCACACATTCACACAACGCCATCTAGTCCCAAACTAAGCAAAGCTTGTACTATGGGTACTAGACAACGGATAAACATACTTAAATACCTTTTTTTTTTGCAAATACATACATAGTAATATGATACATAGAAAACACCTAGACCAATGCAAACAATCATGTTCATGCACACAATGATTTGCATTGAGTGAGAATCGAACCGGAGATCTCTGCGTAGCAGTCATGTTATATAATCACTACGCTACAGAGGTCGTAAAGCGCGTAGTTTATAGTGATAAAAACAAAAACACAAAATAACACGCCTATTTCGTATTCAGTTACGGATCAAATTAAACACGTAATCGATTAGTTTTCGGTCTTATATTTTACGCTTATTATTCTGACATATAACGAAACAAGTGGAAATAAACTTATGAATTAGTGTAACTAATTAAAACAAATAGCTATTACAATACGATGAAACAATTTTTTTTGCTTTTCTTTTTAAAAGATAACTCCTGAACTATATTGCCATTACATTAGCCCCCATTCGCACGAGCGCTTTTTTAACGCGCGTTAAAAAAGCGTCGGAATAGAGCAAATGCATTCCTATGTTCCTGTTCACACGCTAAGCGCTTTTTTAAGGCGACGCTTTTTAATAGTACGGCGTTGGAAACCGTGTTCTATTTCCAACGCCGCCGAGGAACGTAAGATTGCATTTGTTCCATTTCGACGCTTTTTTAACGGGCGTTAAGAAAACGCTCGTGCGAATGGGGCTTTACAAACAGGCGATCTGAGACGAAATCATTTTATATAGACATCTCGCTTAAACTTACAGGTATATCGGCATTGTCATTTTCTTTTAACGTAATTACTTATTGCCACTGGCCACGCGTAGGAACTGTACCGACTTAACGCTGCTGATGAGTTTGGCAAATGGCTCATTGGACTGTGGTGAGCTGTTGTCACTTGTTACTCTAAGAGTACCACACCGTGGGCTACGAAGGTGTAACCCACTTAGCCTTCAAGATGCATCTACCAACTATAGGCAGAATTCTTTTACTGGGCGGGCGAGTAAGAGTTTTAATGATGTATCTAAAATTGTGGACATTGACCTATTCAATACAAGTGCTGCGTCGGCGAGGCGGTTATTTACTCAGACAGGTTTTAATCTTATATTATGATCATTATCTATTGTTCTTTTCCCCTTATTTTTCCCCTCATTTGTATGTTTGTATCTCATATTATGTTTACTATCAGTTTGTTTTTCTTTTGTGTGTTTAATTCTGTATGTAACTTTTTGTGCATGTAGGTACCTTGTTGCTATTTGTGAGGACCTATAATTGGCTCTATGTTTCTTAACTCTTCTAATCATATTGTCAAACTGCTGTAAGTCTTCCAAATAAATAAATAAAAAGTAATGTTTTATGACGTCAGTTCCCACGTTTGTAATGATTGAGGTACAGGGATCATGTCCTGTGTCGCGGAGACTTTTACTAACACCAATTTAACAGACTCAAGGAACATCTAGACTCAGAACAATAGTTTGTGGATCACACAAACAACTGTCCTGTGTGGAAATCGTAGCCGCTACCGCTGCGCCACCGACGCGGCATGACTGTTTAAGTATATAGGTAAGTAGGTCATTATATTATTTACTAGCTGACCCGTGCCCACTTTGTGAAGCGGAGAAAAAAACGCATCACTTTTTTATACATATTTCATTACTGTCCCACTCCTATTAGTCATAGCTTGATACTATATAGCCTATGACACTCCCCGATAAATCAACACAGAAAGAATTTTTAAAACCGGTTCATTAGATCCAGAGATTACCCCCTACAACGTCACACACAAACACACAAACTTTACCTCTCTATAATATTAGTATAGATTAGTATTGATTTTGTACTCATTGTTTGAAAATAGATGGCGTTATTTATGAGAAATGAAATGAACAGTGAAATCATTCAACCATGTAATTAGTTTTCATAATTTCACTTTCTTTGACTTTCCCATTTTAATGGTTTCTTGACGCCTAGCTTTAGACTATCATTACAGTATAGACTAAAGCGCCGTTTACACTACCCTACATGTAGGGCTCTACATCTTGTAGGGCACTACATGTTGTCTAGTTAATAATCACATGTAGGCTGTTAGGACACTACATATCGGAGATTGGCGAGTCCCGACCGCCCTACATCATGTAGTGCCCTAAAAGATGTAGGGCCCTACATACCTTCTATCTCTTACGGTAGTGTAATCGGCGCTTAATATAGCTAATAGTTTTTGAAACATTAAAGTTTAATGTTAGATATTCTAGATGGCGGTGTGCATTTGTAACCTCTGTGGCACAGTTCTCCGTGTGGTGACGGAGTAAGAATACAATACGTCACCAACCCCCATCGCATCCCATGGGTGTCGTAAAAACCGACTAAGGGACTATCCGTGAATAAATCGATAATAATATCTTTACGAAATAAAAAGAAGAAAAGCTTGAAATGAAACCCTATACCAATCCGTCTGGCCAGCGTGGTATACTAATACCACGCTGGCCAGACGTGACGGAGGGACGGACGTGCCAGGCGTGACGGAGGGATATTTGGCCTACTAAGGCCAAATATCCCTCCGTCACGGTATAAGGCCCGTCCCTGCAGTGGGACATTAATGGGCTGTTATGAGGTGGCACAGTGGTTCTGTTGAGCAGAGATTTCGGTTACTATTTCCGCTCATTGCTAATCTTTGTGTTAGCGTTAATCTGGTTGTTTTCTATGTATAATGTATGTATTTGTAAATAAGCCTATGTTTCTACACTTAATTCTATATTAAATGAAAAGTGAGATCAACAGTTAGCTCTACACTGCATTTACAGTAATTTTTTTAATAAAAAAATAAATAAATATTCCTCACACATTCACATATCGCCACCTAGTCCCAAACTAAGCAGAGCTTGTACTATGGACACTAGACAACGGATAAACATACTTACTTTAATACAATTTTTTTGTAAATACTTACATAATACATAGAAACATTCAGACCAATGCAAACAATCATGTTCATACACAAATATTTGCATTGATTCATTAACTATTGTGTTTGATAAATAAATTAAATGTAATATTTGTAAAATGTTCACGAACCAGGGCATGATCCCTAGTCCAGGAATTGTCAATTTAAAAAGAAAAAAAATATTTATCAGCTATGGAATTAAGCTACTTTGGTCGTCGTTAACATAATTATGTAGAATAAAACATTAAATAATTAATATTTTTATTTAAATAACTGCAAATAAGTAAAAGTAATTAACATGTTTTGGTAGCCATCTGTGTCAAGATAAATTTAAATATAATACCTAGATAGTCTACGAAAGATCGCGAAAGGTCGCGATGGCCTTTCTCTCGATCTCTCAGAAAAAGATCTGCTTTTCTTTGCTTTTTAAAGATATGTCCCGCACTAAGGGATCATGCCCTATGATAATGATAATGATAATGATCTTTATTTGTAACCAAAACATTCGTACAGTAAGTATACATGTTCACCCTTACTCATAAACGCAACTTAAATTTTAGTCAATTGATTAGCTTAAATTCTTACGGTTTTGTTTGGCATAAGGTTGGTTTTGCTAACAAAAATCTAGCTAAACAGTGATTAAATTTTAGAGACTTTTATAAGTAAGGGGGGTTATTATTATAATAAGGTACAATTTTACTACACATATAAGTACTCTGAGCCCCACACTAGGATACCCTGTGTCTTGGGGTCTCAGTCTCTTCTCAAATTCATAATATTATTCGGTGAGTATAACAAAGAATATAATTTTAAAAATACACTAGACATTAAGATTAACATAAAAATAAAAAGAACAATAGTGAGAGTGCGTGTGTTTGTGTGGTGTGTGTTTGTGTGTGTGGCGTGTGTTGGTGTGTGTGTCTATATCGCGGGGACTTTTAAAAACATCAATTTAACGGACACAAAGAACATCTAGACTCAAGATCAGATGAATTAATCGATGAATCTATACTAATATTATAAAGAGGTAAAGTTTGTGTGTTTGTGAGTTTGTGACGTTGTAGGGGGTAATCTCTGGATCTACTAAACCGATTTCAAAAATTATATATGTGTTGAATAGTCCATTTATCGGGACTGTTATAGGCTATATAGTATCACGCTATGACTAATAGAAGTGGAGCAGTAATAAAATGTGTTTAAAAAAGGGACGCGTTTATTTCGCCACCCAACGAAGTGGGCACGGGTGAGCTAGTACGAAATAAAAATAAGGAAAACTTGATATTAAGGGCCTTTACGCGGCTCACTAGCGCCGCCAATAGAAAAAAAATCATAATTCGCAAATAAGATAAATAATGTAAAATGTTGATAACAAAGTCTTGAGAAAAGGCAATAAAGTATTTGTATAACACACTCTCAACACTTTAAAAGTTTTTTAATTAGGTAAATATCGCATTCGAAAAAAAAACGGCCGATTTTGTTTATAATGGAATATTTATTTATTTGAAAAACATTTAAAGTGTTGACAGTGTGTTATACAAATACTTTATTGCCTTTTCTCAAGACTTTGTTATCAACATTTTACATTATTTATCCTATTTGTGAATTATGTTTTTTTTTCTATTGGCGGCGCTAGTGAGGCCGTTATACGCTCTTAAGGGCCTTTACGCGGCTCACTAGCGCCGCCAATAGAAAAAAAATCATAATTCGCAAATAGGATAAATAAAGTAAAATGTTGATAACAAAGTCTTGAGAAAAAGCAATAAAGTATTTTTATAACACACTCTCAACACTTTAAATGTTTTTTAATTAGGTAAATTTCGCATTCGAAAAAAAAACGGCCGTTTTTGTTTATAATGCAATATTTATTTATTTAAAAAACATTTAAAGTGTTGAGAGTGTGTTATACAAATACTTTATTGCCTTTTCTCAAGACTTTGTTATCAACATTTTACTTTATTTATCCTATTTGCGAATTATGATTTTTTTTCTATTGGCGGCGCTAGTGAGCCCGTTAAACGCTCTTAAGGTTGGCTGGAAGAAAATGCCTAAGGCATTAAGCCCGCCATTGTACAACAATGTGTGCATAAAGTTGTAAATAAATATTAGGGTTTAATATTTATTTATTTATTTCTATTTCTATTTTTATTTTTTTCTTATACTAATCTATCTGGCCAGCGCGGTATTAGTAGGCTAAGTATCCCTCCGTTACGGAAGGTGGCCCGTCCCTTCAGTGGGACATCAATGGGCTGTTACGATATGTATTAACTTTCAAATGTAGGTATCTAGGTACCTATAACTAGTTATTGAACAAAGACACACTATTATTAACTTTATCTATATTTATCTAGAGACATGAACATAAGCATTAAGACGTGAGAACTCATAATATACAATGACACACACAAATACAAATATTCATACATAAGTATGTATAATATATTTCAAGTTTTCCTTCTTTTTACTTCGTAAAGATAATATTCACGGATATTCCCTTAGTCGGTTTTTACGACACCCATGGGATGAGATGGGGTGGTGACATATTGTATTCTTACTCCGTCACCACACAATACAAGTATGCTTGACATTAAATTGCAGTTATTTTTAGACTATCATTAGTTCGCTTCATTTCTGAACTGTATTCGCGCTTTTTATTATATTGCCGTGTTTTTATTAAAAAAAAAAAGATTACTATACCACGCACCTTATCATTTGAGTACTTTAAAAAGAGATAGAAATATTATATAAGAATAGAAAAGCCGTAAGTGCAGGTGAGATATTTTTTTTTTTTTTTTTATATTTATATTTATAGAGAAATGACATGGCTTAAAGACTCGAATGATAACGCAATATCTATAAGACTTAATCTATACTAATATTATAAAGAGGTAAAGTTTGTGTGTTTGTGACGTTGTAGGGGGTAATCTCTGGATCTACTGAACCGATTCTAAAAATTATTTCTGTCCATTTATCGGGGAGTGTCATAGGCTATGTAGTATCACGCTATGACTAATAGGAGTGGAGCAGTAATGATATGTTTAAAAAAGTGCGCGCTTTACGCGTTTTTTCGCCACCCAGCGAAGTGGGCACGGGTCAGCTAGTATAGATACAAAAACGTCTGGTATCTAAAAGTTAAAAATTAAATGTCATTATGACATGTATAAATATATTATATTCCCAGCTGTTAATACAAGGTCGAAAGTATTACACAGACAGATAAGATAAAAAAACCACAACAAAGCGAAATATACTCATAACTGTCTCTAGCGGCAGCAGTGCACGAGGTCACGGGTTCGATTCCCACGGAATAGCAATTCTTTGTGCGATCCACGAATTATTTGAGGTTAGTTTAGAATGGTCACCAACAATAAATATATTTATTTTTCTTTAATAAAGGCTTGACCACTAAGAGATCATGTAACAAAACTTGTAGTCATCCTAACAGCCCATTAATGTCCCACTGTAGGGACGGGCCTCCTCCCGTGACGAAGGGATACTTGGCGTAATAATACCACACTAGCCAGACGGATTGGTATAGGGTTTAATTTCAAGTTTTCTTTCTTTTTACTTCGTAAAGATAATATTGACGGTTATTCCCTTAGTCGGTTTTTTCGACACCCATGGGATGAGATGGGGTGGTGACATATTGTATTCTTACTCCATCACCACACGGATATATCGTAAATGTATAAAAGTCAATAATCAAACACAACAATAATTATAATTTATTTATAAACAGTGGTAATAAACGAGTAGGTACCTACTTAATTTAATTTCTTAAATATGTTCTTAAAATTCAAATACAAAATGTTTGTAAAATTAATGTACCTAATAATTTATTTAATCAATAAAAAGTATCAATATTTTTTACTGACCTTATCAATTTCTTTCGATTTGACACTTATGACATCACAAACACAATATGGCGCAGGTTCATGCAGATTTTTACTAGAAACGCATAGTATATCGATGATTAAAATACATAATATACACTAAAATATCGTTGCTTATATTTTTATTAATATTCACTTAAAAACAGTAAATTATTATGCTTTAATTGTCCAAAAGCAATCAATTTTAATCAAGCATTTAAAAAATTGACAACTAACTTTTTTAAATGAACGTTTACGCGCCAAACTGTTTTTCGTTCAAGAATTGAATAGAGAGAACACACAGACTATAGACGGCTGAATACAATATTGTGCCGAGTGCAAATATCGAACGCTTTTCAAGCGCTTCAATCGAGTTTATACTATTAGACGACTAAATAGTATGGAGATGAGAAAGCGCTTGAATGAATTTGCATTATTTAGTGTCGTGCGCTTCGGATTCGTGTGACTTAGGTTTCTCTATATTACTAATATGGGAGTCACTGTTATAAATTATTTATTATTGGAATACATTATTAGTCAGTTACGTGTGCATTTCTATTGACGACCTCTGTGGCGTAGTGGTTATATAACATGACTGCTACGCAGAGGTATGGAGTTCGATTCCCGCCTAATGCAAATATTTGTGTGCTTTACTTTGGGAACAGATGGCGCTGTGTAGAGATGTCGTGAATATTTATTTATAATGTAATTAGAAACGAGTGTAATGCGGTTGTAGTGTGCAAAGGTGCGTTTGAACCCCACGAAAGTTTGATCTACAAAATGATTGTCTTGATTCTGAATCATCATTGTCCGATAATTTTGTGTTCTTTAAACGTCGAAAGGTTTTTACTTCCACTGTTACTTGGACGAGCTAAGAAGACCAAATAAGTCTTTTTCGTATCTGGTGACATCCTTCGGAAAGTGCGTCAAGTGCGCAGAGACTTTCATAGACACGAAATTAACTACTACTCAAGACATACAATTAGTAGATCACACTAATAAATTACAGTGATTTTGAATACAAATAAAATAATACAAAAATTTAAATAAAAGTCATTTTAATTGAAAAAAAACTTTCTAAGTCTTAATTTTAACATAAAAAACCTCAATAAAATAAAACAAACAACAATAAAATATTCAAAAACCGAAAACCAAACTAATACTGGACGAAAGCAAAAGTTTTAGAGAAAAAAAAAATGAAAACTTCAACTCACATGACAGCTAACGTCAGAAACAAAGTGACACGCCACGTTCTAAAACCAAACTAACGAACGAATTGACAGTTCAAACAATGAATGGATCCATTGTACTTTATTAAAAAATAATATTTCATGTTTATATTATACTTTTATTAGAAGTCATCTATTGAATGAATACTAGTAGTATAGTACGACATTGTTATTAAAAAAGAAAATTAAAACACAATAGACGACCTATATTAAATAAAGGCTAATGTTTGGAAGGAAAAAGGATATTTACATAATACATCTTAAACATTCACACAAGCGAAGCCGAAGAACCGAGAGCCGTTGGGGCAAAAAGGTTCTGGAATGGCGAACGCGTACCGGAAAGCGCAGGGTGGGGAGACCCCTCACACGGTGGACCGACGACCTCGTTAGGACGGCGGGAAACCGATGGATGAGGGAGGCACAGGACCGCACAAGGTGGCAGTATTTGGAGGAGGCCTATGTCCAGCAGAGGACGTCAATTGGCTGATATGATGATGATGATTCACACAACCCCATTTAGTTATGAACTAAACAGAATTTGTACTGTGGGGGTACTAGATTATTCCCTGGGTATATTCATAACAGCCCATTAATGTCCCACTGCAGGGACGGGCCTCCCCCACGGAGGCATACTTGGCTTACTAATACCACGCTGGCCAGACGGATTGATTTAACTTCAAGTTTTCCTTCTTTTTATTTCGTAAAGATAATATTCACGGATAATACGTGGCGTGGGTTTAATGAAGTAGTCTATCGCAGTCCACAGCCGGACACAGGTCGTTCCCAACACAGACCAAGACCCACGGCATCCATTCCGACATAGAGACCTTTTTGAGGCGACAATCCACCTAGCTGGGGGGCGTCCTACACTACGTTTGCCGAGTTAAGCCCGATTTACACATCCACAAGTACAGTAGCGTATTAAGTAGTAAGTTGTTGATTAAGTTGATTTGAATAGATCTCCATCCTATTTGTAAGTACCAAGTAGCCTCTCTCGCGTCTCACCAACTTAACTCGCCAAATCAACTTCATCAACAACTTACTACTTAACTCGCTACTGTACTTGTCGATGTGTACCTAAATCGGGCTTTACGGTCTCCACTCTACAACACGTTTGCACGTGGGTGTAAAATAATTAAAAAATAAATAAATAAAAATTTCATTGGTTTGATTTGATAGCAGATATCCAAGTAAAAGATAAGCTTATCATAATAAATAATAAAATCTTAAATACATCCGTTCCATATATATTTTTCTTGACTTCTAATAACTACTAATAAAGATTACAAAATAACTAATTTATTGTGCCATTAACACGTCACTATATCAAGCAATTATATCTATTAAACCGACTTTTTTGTTGAAATTATACTACTAGCTTGTGTCCTATGGTTAGCAGCGATTTTATCTAGAAGACTAGCTGACCCGTGCCCACTTCGTTGGGCGGCGAAAAAACGCATCCGTTTTTTAAACATATTTCATTACTGCTCCACTTCTAATTAGTCATAGCGTAATACTATATAGCCTTTGACACTCCCTGATAAATGGACTATTCAACACAGAAATAATTTTTAAAATCGGTTCAGTAGATCCAGAGATTACCCCCTACAACGTCACAAACACACAAACACACAAACTTTACCTCTTTATAATATTAGTATAGATACATTTTTTATACCACTTACTAATAGGTTGGCTCACTTGCTTGTATAAAATATCTATTGCAATAAAAAATTAACTTTTTCTACTCAAATGACAGGTAAAAATAGGAGGCGCGGCGGTCGCAGTATCTGTAGCAGAAGGTACAAGACTTGATATGATCCACAAATATTGCCCTGAATCTGGATGTTCGTTTCGTTGTATAGATATTTGTAAAATCCCCTCAACAGTTACAAGTGTGGCAGTTCGCTTTAAAAAAAAAAAAACACAAAACGCGTCATAAATCTGTTCTCATTGTCCACTCATTAAACAGTACGTATATACTTCATGATGTGTGATCCGTGTGGTGACGGGGTAAGAATACAATATGTCACCACCACATCTCATCCCATGGGTGTCGTAAAAACCGACTAAGGGACTATCCGTGAATATTACCTTTACGAAATAATAATAAGGAAAACTTGATATAAAACCCTATACCAATCCGTCTGGCCAGCGTGGTTTTACTCGTAGTAGGCCCAGTATACCTCCGTCACGGGAGGAGGCCCGTCCCTGGAGTGGGACATTAATGGCTGTTATGATGTTATGATATCAATGAAACATAGTCCCTTAGTCGCTTTCTATAACTATATAGACTATTGTATTCTTACTCCGTCACCACATGGATATAATAAGAATACAAAACGACATAAATCTGTTCTCATTGTCCACTCATTAAACAGTACGTAGGTATACATTTTAACGTGACATTGAAAACACACTTGCCTTTCACTTTATTGCTACACATAGCAAGTCCGTTACACATTAATCTTATGACGTAACGTAAGTGACCCTATAAAAAAAATAAAAATAAAATAAAAATAAAAATAAAAATCATTTATTTTCAGACCATTGATCCATAGTGTTAGTAACAATAAAACTTATAGACTATGTTAGTATACCTATTATAAGACACAGACACAAAATTGACACAAAAGTAACCTAACACATTAACATTAACATTAACATCCCTGACAGGCAGGCTCAGCGGGCCCTCATGACATGTAGTTCAGTGAACCTGCCAGCCAGGGCTGAATCGGGTCGTTCAGCAACCATCCTCAGGACTCTGTTCGAGCTCCGTCGCACTCTGTTTACCAGTGAGGCAATCTTTTTTCGCATTACTGCATAAAAATCATCTACACTGGCATCGGCAAACATACCCGATGCGCTACAGTAGCGTGGGAGCCGGAACAGAGCCCTGAAGATGTTGTTGTATTGAACACGTAGGGCATTATATGACTTCTGTGTAAAGCCAACCCATAGGCTACTCGTGTAGAATACTTGGCAATATGCTTTAAAAAGTGTAATCTTGACCTCTGCTGTACAACGAGCAAACCTATGTGCCAACATATTACCACGAATCGACAATGCCCTACGTTCCCTCTCTATATCCAAATCATCACTCATATTTTCGGTGACTATATGTCCCAAATATTTAAATTGTGCCACACGGTTTAGAGTCACTGAGTTAAGTGTGAGTGGTGGTATTGTGGAAGGCCCTTTATTACTAGATGTAAATACCATGAACTCACACTTTTTCTCATTGTACTTCAACCCGTGTGATACAGCATAAGACTCACAGATCCTCAACAACTTTCTGAGTCCCCCGATTGACGGGCCCAGCAGCACCATATCGTCTGCATAACTAAGGTTATTTACGCATACATCGTCTACAAAGCACCCGACATGTGTGCTGCTGAGCTCCTCAATCAGGGCATTTATATAAATATTAAAAAGACGAGGAGATGTCAAACCACCCTGTCTCACTCCGCATTTCATAATATATTCATCAGAATATGAACTACCCCATCTCACAACATTTATCTGATTACTGTACCAATAGGAGAACATTTTGACAATATCAGGAGACACACCAGCATCTCTTAGCTTTGTCCACAGCCTGTTATATGAGACCATATCAAAGGCTTTGGACAGATCCAGGAAACATGCATACACAGGAGTTTTCCTTTTAACATAATAGCCAACTGTATGTTTTAAGGCTAATATAGCACTCTCTGTAGAGAGCCCCGGCCGAAATCCAAATTGAGTGTCCTGTAGTACTGGAGTCACTCTTTCAAGCTGCTTGTCCAGCAATCCATCCAAAACCTTTGCTATGATTGTGGCTAAAGAAATTGGTCTATAATTTAATTTGTCAGATGTGTCTCCAGTAGGGTTCTTCACAATTGGTACCACAATAGTCCTCATAAGATCCCTGGGTAAGTAAGAGTGGCTTAAACATGAAGTAAACAACGTAGCTAATACCCTACAGAGATGAGGTCCAGCATGCTGCAAGTGCTCGATGCTGAGTCCATCATGGCCAGGAGACTTACCCCGTTTCATGTTCTTTATAATAGTCAATACATCCTTGTCAGAGAATCTAATAGGCTGGCCATTACCAGAATCAGCATCGCACACAGACTGAAAACCAGATTGCACTATAAAATTGTCCTTAAAGATATTTGCTATTCGCCTTTGGTCACTAACCCCCTCTACACTAACAGGGAGTCTTATTTTACTTTTTAATTTCTTAGTTCCCTTCCAGAATTTACTAAACTTTTTAGCTGCATGCTGTGAGGCAAGAATGTCCATTTTAATTTGTTCCTGATTATTAATACAATATTTTAACTTAGATTTAAATACTTTCCTACTATCACACATTTTCTCAAAGATAGGACCTTCTTTGGGCTTTCCATACTGTACATATATTTTAAAATCAGCTCTAGCCTGTTTATGTGCCTCTTTAACATGTTTATTCCAACCATGTACAATTTTAAATTTTGTTGGCTTATCTGACTTTTTACAACTTGTTTTTGATGCATGACTTAGAACATGTACAATGTCCTGATAAAGTTTTTCAAGTATTTGTCTATGTTCCAAGTCATTACACATCCTATCTGAACAGTCACTAAGCTCAATGGGAAAATTAAGGCATCTTAAATTATTATTACATATTTGGTAATATACATCAATTTCATCTGCTTCTCTCATACCCCAAACTGTAGTTTTACACATATAATCATTATTTATTTCTAATTTAGTCTTAATTACCCCAAGATTACACAATATCTTTAAAGGAAAGTGATCAGACCAGTACACATCATACAGGACCTCAGCACTAAGCACTAGTTGCCACGCTGACTTAGTGACCAGACAATGATCTAACCAGCTTTTACAGCCATTGGCCTCACTCAAAAATGTATAGGTATCCGAGGAGATGCCTAACTTTAAAATATCAGCACAAACCCACTCATTGTCTGAACAAAAATCCAACAGTTCACTACCAAACAAGACTGATGGATGGGCATTTAAATCTCCCAAGATAAATACCTGTTCCACATTGTTGTCCTGAATAACAGCACTAATCTCGCCTAAAACATGGGTAAATTCGGGGAGGTTAGTCTGACAGTCTGTTGGCATGTATACACTAAAGAGCAATATCTCACGATTTTCACTTATTATTGCTTTTATCGCTACGATGCGATCACTCGCGCACTTTATAATTGAAACGCTATCAAACACACTTTTGCGCCACATTAATGCAACGCCACCGTAGGGCCTGCCACGCTGAACTCCAATAGTTGGGTCCATGGATGATTTTGCCGTGTAACTGAAGTCTTCATCTATGTCTCCAAGTGAAGCTAAATCATGTTGATACAACCACGTTTCCTGTAGGGCCAATACATCTGCTTGTTTACATAAATTTCTCACACATTCAATACCTTTCTTGACGTTTTTACAGTTATAGGTTATTAATCTGGTTTGATCCATTAATATTAGATATATTTGTACAAGACAATGGTTTCCCTGTCACTTTCTTCTCAGTTTCTTCTCTGCCTTTTTTAAAGTGAATAAACCGTCGAAATGTGATACCTTCTGGCCATAAATTATCGTCCAAGAAAGTTTCAACTTTATGCTTAGGAACAAGTAATTTAAATGCATTGTAAGGCCGCTCTTTTTTCATGTTTATTTTTTCTAGATGGACCACTTCATTAGACTTTATTTTTATATACTCGCAAATATCATTCTCCGTAGTTTCTTTGCTAACATGGGATATAAATAAAGGTAATTTTAACTCAGCAGCCTTAAAATTTCCTTTCCCATTGCATACTGCTTTACCTGTCATACCTATAAATCTATATTTAGGTTTCTTATTTTGTACTACGTGCCATTCACTATTTTTCTTATCTTCTTTCCAATTACCGTTACTGACAATTTGTGCTAAAGTTTGTTTTTGTTGTTCAGGGCAGTTCTGTATTAAAGTATCATTACGTGTAATTGTTGATATTGTAGGCAATAACAAAAGAGCTTGATGTTCATTGGTCTGTGATTTAGAGTGAGAGTGAGTGACGCACACAGCAGAGGGCGCCACCGCCGACACAGAGCTTGTTTCTTCACCGTGAATCATCGCCGTATCGCTGAGAACCTGTTGAGTTTGAATCAAATCATCCGTCTCGTTCTGTTGTACATACCCTCCTCTTTTTGTATTTATTCGTATGTTTTCCGCGGGTATTTCTAATTGTTTAGAATTTACATTAATTTCTTTAACTTCCTCTTTTGTCACATAATTCGCTTTAATTTCAGAAATATCAGCCTTCATAACCAACAAGTCTTTTAATAACTTTGTCACATCCACATGATCAAAGCAAATCGGTGGCAATTTGTGTAAATCGTATGCCACATATAATGGTATTTGTTCTGGATCCATAGTTTTAAACACATTAATAATATCTTCTAAATCCTTTAGTTTTTTATTCTTTCGCCTTGACACCAGTTTCTGGGTAGTCTTTGTAGATACAAACAACAATTTCTTTGCTTCATCAATGTCTTCGTCTGAAAAAGCAGACGCACTAATCCGTATTAAACTTTCGTTGTCAACTACGTCGTGTCTATTTCTTATGAAAGCTAGCACTTCCGATATAACGATATTACAATTTGTACATTTAAGCGTTCTCGCGTTCGCACTTGTCATAGACATTTCCGTAACACTCGATTCACGTCCGTTCGCCATTGCGCGCGCGGGGGGAATGATGTGGAGTATACTATAATGTGGAGTAAAGTTCTTAAACGTCATTTATAATTTATTTATTATTAGGTTCACCAACAGCTATTTACACTAAAACATTTCTTCCTTCATTAGCTACGTTTAACATTGTAAGTGTAATAACTACTTAAAGGCGAACACCGATGCATTAAGTGTTTACAACTATACCCTTTCCAGCGTAAGTTTAGCTTTTTGACAGTTCACGTCCATGAAGTTTCGTAATACTTCTGCTTATTTTTCAAACAAATAATATTGTATTTCATGGACGTACCCATGTTTTTTTCAGTTACCATGGTTACTTAGTGATGGACACTCATAACGATTACCTGTGATTACCACCATTATGAAACAAATTACAAATAATCGGTAGAAATAAATGCTATGAATAAACCTGAACTCTTCATAATACGTTTTTAAAATGTAATATGATATTTTAGATTAGCTATAACCCGCGAATGTGGGACGATAAATTATGTATTTTAAATAATACCTAAGCTAACTATAATTTTATCATTTTAAGCTATAGGCTAATTCTCTTAACATAGATGAAGAAATAAACAGTAATAAAATGATAATGTAAGTTGATGTAAGGATCCAAATGTGTAAAATAAAGTAATTTGAAAAATCGAAAAATCGCGAAATCGCTTACTATCGAATGGCATTACATTCGAAATACTGCTGAACGTCACTAACGTCAACCTGTCAAATGTTGTTAAATATAGTGGAAAGGGTATAGGTAATACAACTATACTTATAATAATATTGACAAAGATAATTGTGAATTAATTACATTTCTCCTAATATAAACCAAAACTAAGGGACATGCATAAACCAAATTAATACAAAAATATTGCACATTATCTCATTTATGCCATATATGATTTTTTATAATGGTCATTTAAAAAGACAACTCTTGGAGTAGAGATCGATGTTACAAAAATAATATTACCGTGATCTTAAGATGCTGGGACTTTGACAGACAAATTAACAGACAGCTTCATCATAACATAATGTCCCACTGCAGGGACGGGCCTTCTCCCGTGACGGAGGGATACTAGGCCTACTAATACCACGCTGGCCAGACGAATTGGTATAGGGTTAAATTTCAAGTTTTCCTTCTTTTTATTACGTTAAGATAATATACTTACACGAATAGTTTTTTACGACACCCATGGGATGAGATGGGGTGGTGACACATTGTATTCTTACTCCCGTCACCACACGGGAGTATAGCCCTACAATGTAGTAATAATCATTTGTTATGGCAACCACAATCACAAATTAAAACTGTATACAAAACAATAAGCATTAAAGTCCGCCATTGTTATATTTTGGCGCGCTCTCGTTTAATGATGTAATTGACGTACGAATGCGCGGGAAATGATGAAAGTTCCTTTCCTTTATCGAGGAACCACACCTTCTAATGAATTAGAAAACGGAACGTTACGTTCTATTTTTAATTAGCCGTTCTGCCAACAGACTGATACAGTAAACGAATTCATATAATATGTATTATTATATTATTATGTTGCGGATTCAGACAGGTTTTTGAGTATACAGGAAAGTAGATAGCGCCATGTTGCATAAAATTATGTCACTTTTCATTTACAGGGTGTCAATTTTATTTCTTCAGTTTAATTTATTGTTGAACCAATAAAATTTTAACGCTATAATCACTATATACCTATTTGTACTATGCTATAATCCTTTGATTTTTCAGAAAAACATCATACGACACTCGTTTTTTCGTCAGGTTATAAGCGCCGATTACACTACCCTACATGTAGGACACTACATCTTGTAGGGCACTACATGTTGTCTAGTTAATAATCACATGTGGGCTGTTAGGACACTACATATCGGAGATTGGCGAGTCCCGACCGCCCTACATCAGGTACGTACCCTACGTAGGGTAGTGTAATCGGCGCTTAATTGACGAAATAATTAAAACATTGATTTGTGTTCATTTGTATGAAGTTTGTCTTCTGTACGCATGATCTTTTTTATGGCAGAACGTAATCATTTTTTAATTAGACAAGCTTAAAGATATTGTAGGTACGTTATTCTCACGTTCGATATAATTCTTTAGAAGGTATCTTTGCTATCATCGTGAATGTGAAAGACTTTTAAGTTTTTTGTAGTAGAGAATGATAAAAGATGGTTCCTTATGCATACTGGATGTAATTCAGTTCTCTTCTTTATAGTTTGGGGTCGACAGTTGTTCAAGCCGCAAATAAACTTCTAACGTGACTTAACGTCTTTGTCACCACTTTTTAAGTATGGAGACACTCAGGCGATAAACCACTGACCAGGTTATTTATTGTTTGCCCGAAAATTATATGCCATAATATTCTTGTGCCCGAATTTCTTTTGCCATAATTTTAGTCATAACGGCAAAAACAGCTTGCGGGTCTGCTATTTCTTGGTGGCCAAAAGAATAAACCTAAACTAACCTATCTTAGTTGGATTGCATTAAGTCTCTCAGTTTAAACATAATTTAATTATGGCAAGTAAATATTATGGCTAAGGACGATTATGGCAAACAATATTAGTAAGTACAAATGAAATTATGGAAAATGAAAATTCGGTCAAACGAAATTCTGGCAAGTAGTATACCTACGTTCTGACCAGTCACCTATCTATGTAAAGACGTCGTCGACATGTGAGCGGCTCAAAAAAGAGTTAAAAGATGGAAGTATATCGTACGTTTATTCCCACGTTCGATTTACTTTTAACTTAGCTATTAAGTCGGTAGCTTCATATAAGTCGTGAATAGTAAAATAACTATTTAACAATTTACTTCAAAGTGTGATAAAAGATTGAAGAAGGTGCCTTATGCATACTACTTAGATGTAATTGAGTAAAGGTCAGAATGGCCTTATTATGATCCGTGACACGACTTTAACTTCCTTAAGAGACTTACTATCAGGTGACCTGCTGGCTCGTTTGCCTCCTATCATAGATAAAAAAAAACATTGAAAATTCTTCCCTATACCGAACCATTAAGTTGTGGAGCAAACTGGAGGCCTATATTACTATTTACTTTAATTTATTTAAAAATAGGTGTATATTGTTAAATAAATCAATATGTAATACATATATATAAAATAATAAATTAAATTAATAGCCAACAGTATAATAATTAATTATATTAATTAATTTAATTTTATTTTAATTATTTTTACCGTTTTAACCACTTTTCGTCATAAAACATATTGGAATTAATTATTAAGAAGTATTATGTATTATTTTATTTCACGTTCATTATCCGTTACAAAAAAAAAAGCTAAAAAGTCACTTAAAAAAAACATGTATTTTTGCTTTGTTTAATTTTAATTTATTCTCATGGGTGTCTTAAGAATAAACTAAAGAAAAGTTCCCAGATATTATTATCACAACAACATTACGACTTTTCCTTCTGTAATTGTAATTACCTACTTATTCTACATACATACATACATACATACATAAACTCACGCCTTATCCCGGCCGGGGTAGGCAGAGACGACAGAACGCCACTTGTCACGATCCTGGCAAACAGATTCGGCCTCGTCCACATTCATTAAGCGAGTCATACATGCGCGTCGGTTACGAGTGCTCTTTATTTGGCCCTTTTCCAATATGCAACCTATCTGGTCACCATATGTTTTCCGTGGCCTACCGGCACCGACTCGCCCTTTCACACTAGCCTTGTATACTTGTTTCGTCAAACGCTCATCATTCATTCTCTCAATGTGACCAAACCAACGCAACATTCCTTTCTCGATTTTGGTCACTATATCATCTTTCATGCCGCAACGTATTCTTATCTCATCATTCCTTACTCTATCTATCAGTCTTAATCCACATATACTTCTCAGTGAACGCATTTCTACCGCATTAATTCTACTTTCATGCTTCTTCTGCCATACCCAACTCTCGCTACCATACATTAAGGTTGGTGCTAGCACTCCCTTATGAACAGCCAGACGAGCTTTAGTAGTCACGTTCTGGCTTTTCATAAACGAGTGCAGGGCACCGTTCACCGAGTTTCCCTTTTGCACTCTTCTCTCAATATCCTTATCATGTTTTCCATCTCTCGTAAACATGCTCCCCAGATACACAAATTCTTTCACCTGTTCAAGTCTTTCACTTCCAATCATAACTTCACTAACAGTAATCTCTTCATTCTTCTCAAACACTATGACTTTCGTCTTACTTGCATTAACTTTCATTCCCTTTGATTCAAGTTCATCATTCACAACTGTTACCATCTCCTGCAGCTCACTCGCCGAAGAAGCCAATAAAATTTGGTCATCAGCGTACATGAGGCATTTGACACGTAACCCATCCATACTCAAACCACAATCACACTCTCTCAGTCTCGATAGACAACTATCCATGAACAGATTGAACAGCCAAGGGGACGCTACACATCCCTGTCTAACACCTTTAGATATTTGGAACCAATCCGTGTAGGTCCCATTTATTCTGACGCAAGCTCTGGAATCCCTATAAAGAGATTTCAGTGCTCGCACCAAAACGCTGCCCACCCCATACATGGATAGTGTCGACCATAGTTCATTCCTCCTCACTCTGTCATAAGCCTTTTCCAAATCTAAGAAGGCGCAATATACCTTTTGGTTCTTTGCCAAAAACTTTTCTGTAATGCACCTTAAGGAAAAGACTTGATCCGTACAACCCATGCCTTTTCTAAATCCCGCTTGCACATCCCAAATCTTGCTGTCTGTTATATTCAAAACTCTATCTATCAAAATTCTCGCATACAATTTTCCAACTACGCTTAGAAGGCTGATACCGCGATAGTTTCTACAGTCCTGCTGCGAGCCCTTTCCTTTGTAGAGAGGCACAATTACCGCCCTTGTCCAGTCATCTGGCACTCGACCTTCTCTCCAACACCGGTTAAATAAATGGTGCAGCAGACCTATAGTAAACCCTTCGCCAGCCTTCAACATTTCACTCGTCACCTTATCACAACCTGCTGCTTTTCCTGCTTTCATTCCTTTTAACGCTTTCACTATTTCGTCGTATTTTATTTCACTAGCATCCTCGTTTTCTAACTCCCTTTCACAAAATTCCTCAACATTATCTTCCTTCTCAAACAGACTTTCAAAGTAATTCTTCCACCTCTCAAGCACCATACAGTCGTCAATCAAAAGTTCACCTTTTACATCCCTTATCAAACCAAGCGACGGTTTAGTCTTTCCGCGCGCATTGCTAACAGACTTCCAGAATAATTTTATGTTACTCTGGAAGTTGAGACCAAACTTCTTATCTGCTTTTAACTGACATTCTTCTTTCTTTCGATTTACACATTCTTTCACTTTCCTTTTAAGCAGTTTATAACTTTCTTTCCTTCTTTCTATTGCACTCTCAATTTCATCTTGGACCCTGCTATCATTCAACCTTTCAGCGGTGCGCAATGCTAGTAAATCTAACCAAGCTTTCTTCTTCTCTTTCACTACATCTTTAACTTCACTGTCCCACCACTCGTTTTTTATATACTTTGCATTCTTCCTCTTACTTACTCCACATACATCCGTCGCAATATCAACCACATTATTTTTAAATGTAGTCCACATTCCATTTATGTCCTCATTTACTTCTTTCAAATTTGCCTCAAACCTTTCTTTAAGACGACTTTTAAAAATATCTTTCACTTCAGGCTCTGACAGTCGTTCTACCTTTATTCGTTCTGGCATCATGATGGCACCTTTAGTCCGATGTCTCCAGCGCGTGAACAGGCCACTTATCCTACACATCACCAAGCAGTGATCTGTACCCACGCTGGGACCCCGATACGCTCGCGTGTCCATCACTTTGCTTTTCAATCGTTCATCTACAATCACAAAATCTATCATACTTCTTATCTCTTCACTTCCTAATCTTCCTTTCCATGTATATTGATGGATTCGACGGTGCTCAAACCAAGTATTTGACACCACCAAATCCATTTCTGCACATAGATTTGCCAAGCATTCTCCATTTTCATTCACTCTGTCATCCCCAAACACACCTATAGCACTCTTTCATATCCTTCTCTTTTTACACCTACTTTTGCATTAAAATCACCTACCAAAATAATTCTTTCATTCGTCTTTCGTAACAGGATAGTTTCCCGTAGCTGCTCCCAGAACTCTTCTCTGGCCTCCTGGCTAAATGACATATCTGGGGCGTATACACCCACTAAAAATATAGGGGTGAGCCCCAGTTTCAGTCGAGCCCACAGCAAACGGGGACTAACACATTCATACTCCCTTAAGCATTCTGCCATTCTTTCAGAAAAGATAATACCGACTCCTTTACGGGCCCTCTCAGTCGCTGGAACTCCAGACCATATAGCAGTGAAAGGGCCGTGCGTTGTCATATCTTTTCCCTTTCGTTTCGTCTCATTCACACATAAAACATCGATCTTTCTTGCACTCATCAAATCACACACTTTGTCGATTTTTTCGTTCATTCCTCCTCTTACATTCAACGTGGCAAAGCGGCATTCCGCCGCCCGCATTTCGCCCCGACAAAATGGATTTCGGCGTGGTGTGTGGCGAACATGGCCGCCGCCTTTAGACAAGATTGTGCCCCCCCCAGAGTACGAGGGACAGCCCCCATCTGGCAAGCCAAACGAGGGGAGGGATTCTCCAGGGCAAACCCTGGTACCCCCCTGGGGTAACATATTTCCAAAACTTGCCATCATAATGTCGTAGTTCGCAGTAACTGATGTTAAGCTATTACTCGGAGAGACGCTGCTGCCCGCCTTCCAGATTTCCCTTAGTAGCCTTTTACGACACCCGCGGGATGAGTTGGGGAGGTTCTACTCTAAACCCGGAGACCCACATCCTTCCTTTCATTACATAAAGATAATATTCACGAATACCTAGTCCCTTAGTCGGTTCTTACGACACCCATGGGATGAGATGGGGTGGTGACACACTGTATTCTTACTCCGTCACCACACGGAGTCTAGCTGGTATATACTATACTAATTTAAGGTTATCTTTACAAAACTCTACGGTATCTATATAATTAAACATAACCCCAATTAACTAATTAATAAGATAAGCACTTATCGCAATATTTATATCTCACACATTCACACAATGTCATTTAGTCACAAACTAAGCAGAGCTTGTACTAGATAACAGATAAACATACATACTCGTAAATACATACATATAATACACTAGCTGACCCGTGCCCACTTCGTTGGGCGGCGAAAAAAACGCGTCTCTTTTTTAAACATATTTCATTACTGCTCCACTCCTATTAGTCATAGCGTAATACTATATGGCCTATGACACTGCCCGATAAATGGACTATTCTAAACAGAAAGATTTTTCTAAATCGGTTCTCTAGATCCAGAGATTACCCCCTACAAAGTCACAGACTCACACACAAACAAACACACAAACTAGAAAACACTATAGCTAGAAAAAACCAGGTCAATGCAAACAATTATGTTCTACGCACAAAGATTTGCATTGAGCGGGAATCGAACCCGAGACATCTGCGTAGCAGTCATGTCATAAAGCGGGTGCGCCACAGAGGTCGTCAAATACATACAAATTTTCGAAAAACATAACTGACCTTACTCCTATTAAGCTTTTAATCGCTTGTTTATTAGTAGACCAAGTTACCCTGGGTCACAGTAAAAGGCCAAAAAGAAGAAAGACAATGGAAAAATTGGTACTCGAGGCGGGACTCGAACCCGAGTCTCTGGACTATACGCGTCCAGCGCCATGACACTAGGCCGCCCGAGCATCCGTCTCGACTACCAAATTAACCATTGCTTTATACGGTGCCAGGCCGCAACTTAGAACTCAACTGTACAACGCCATCTAGGCGCGACAGCCGTAAACTTTTAATGTTGCAATTGAAGAGTCTACGTAATGGTTTTAAGTATTAATATGTAAGTAAAAGGCCAGTCTCTCCAATGGCCCGTTATTTAACCCAAACAACCCATATATAACACCCACACACAAATCAATAGTACCTCTAGATAGTGACGTACAACTATGACGTCATCTATATAAAAGCCACCCACGTTTCAGGACAGATATGAATGGAATTTACCAATAAAGAGAGAGGCTGTAATGAAATTCTTAAAAGCCTAGCTTGTGCCTGCGACTATTTTATTTTTTGTTTATTTTGTTTAATAGACAACTCCCGCACTAGGCATCATGCCCTGTGTCGCGGGGACCTTTTACAAACATCAATTAACGGACACAAAGAAAACCCAGACCAGGACAATAATTTGTGGAACTCACAAATTATTGTCCTGCGTGGGGATCGAACCCACAACCTCTTGCAAGGCAGCCGCTTGCGCTACCGTGTCGCTCCACCGAGGTCGTCAAACAATTTCTGCGTATTTTAGTAAATTTACGAAATATCTTTAACAATTGTAGCCTATGTGTTACTTTGATGTGTAAGCTATATTATTGTAAAGTTTCATTAAAATCCGTTCAGTAGTTTTTGCGTCAAAGAGTAACAAACATCCATCCATCCTCACAAACTTTCGCATTTATAATATGTATTAATAGGATTATTAGGAAGTAGGATAGGATGCCAGAATGCTCAAATATTAATAAGTCCGGCAGTGAGTGCAGTACCCGAGGTCACGGGTTTGATTACCACACCGGAAATTTGAAAACCAGAAACTAGATAAATAGACAGAAATAGCAATTACGCCAGTATATAGACCACCCACGTTTCAGGACAGTTATGAATGGAATTTACCAATAAAGAGAGAGGCTTTAATGAAATTCTTAAGAGATGGTGGGATGTATATTAATAGGTGTTAGGAATGGGGACCTATTTCTTTATTTATTCGATTAATTTAAAGGAAGGATAATGTATTTCTGTAGGTTTGTAAGGATTGTAGTACATGTGCTTAGTAGTCTTTGGCTCCAAATTATTGTAATGAGTCTGAATGTTTTAATTTTATTTTATTCGAGATTTATCTGACATTCTGCGAATCTGTCATTTTGCAACTGGCATGATGCATTCCCTATTTTCAAGGTGGCAATACTTGGAGAAGGCCTATGTCCAGCAGTGGACGTCGATTGGCTGATATGATGATGATGATGATGCATTTTTGTCATTTTGCGACAACTGGCATCAAGCGTTTCTGTCAATTCACTAATCTGTAATTTTGCATTTCTGACCTTAAACGTTTAAACCATAGAGATGGTTGGTTCATCATCATCATCATAACAGCCCATTAATGTCCCACTGCAGGGACGGGCCTCCTCCCATGACGGAGGGATACTTGGCCTACTAATACCACACTGGCCAGTCGGATTGGTATAGGGTTTAATTTCAAGTTTTCCTTCTTTTTATATCGTAAAGATAATATTCACGGATAGTCCCTTAGCCGGTTTATACGATATATAAAACACACAAACTTCGGGGTGGTGACATATTGTATTCTTACTCCGTCACCACACGGAGATGGTTGGTTGATAACCAATTACTCAAGCCGTTCGGACGGAATGTTCTAGTACTATACCGACGCATCACAATCTTTCGCCCCTCACAAAATCGACAGTATTATCACTAAGTCTATATTATATTCGTTATCATAAATAAATCATACATTTGTATATATATACTGATATCAAACTAGCTGTGGACCATCGCGTATTTGGATTAGCTTTAATAATTTTATAGATAAGATGTTTGGTTTGTATATAAATATTTTCTCATACATTCACACAACGCCATCTAGTCCCAAACTAAGCAGAGCGTGTACTAGACAAAATAAATACATTTTTTTTTGTAAATACATACATATTATACATAAAAAACAACCAGACTAATGCAAACAATCATGTTCATGCACACAAAGATTTGCATTGAGCGTTTGTAAAACGAACCCGAGACCTCTGCGTCATCATAACAGCCCATTAATGTCCCACTGCAGGGACGGGCCTCCTCCCGTGACGGAGGGTTACTTGGCCTACTAATACCACGCTGGCCAGCCGGATTGGTATAGGGTTTAATTTCAAGTTTTCCTTCTTTTTATTTCGTTAAGATAGTAGTTACGGTTATTCCCTTAGTCGGTTTATACGACACCCATTGGATGAGATGGGGTGGTGACATATTGTATTCTTACTCCGTCACCACACGGACCTCTGCGTAGCGCCTATGTAATACAACGACTACCTCGGAGCCAATGAAGGTCGTCAAAAGTATTAAGTATATGCAAATAAACTGCAGCGACTATTAAATTGATTCTAAACATAAAATATTAAAAAAAAAGCAACTTATTTTTTACACTTACCTAATTTACAGAACTGATTTGACATAATAGGCATGATTTTTAAAATAATTAAAAAGCATACACTCTTATTATTTTAAATAAAAGACAATATATTAATATTTACTTAGAAAATATAATAAATTGGTCTACTTTATATCACGCTAAACCAGACATTATTATTTTAAATAAAAGACAATATATTAATATTTACTTAGAAAATATAATAAATTGGTCTACTTTATATCACGCTAAACCAGACAGATTGGTGTAGTATTTTAATTTCGTATATATATCTAATAAGCAAGTATTTATAAAAAATAAAAAAGTAAAAAATAACATTTTGTCATAAGCGAAGCTTTGGCGACTCTATGGTATAGATTGATTTAATTGTGATACCATATAGTTTTCCAAAAGTCAAAATCTAAAATTGTTGCAATTCAAACTAAAAAATTATGTCATATTCTTCCCTCAAAGTACAAGTACAAATAAAGAAAGAAAGAAAACTCCTTACCCAATATCCAGGTCATCCAAACGCTGGTACTTTACTCCCCTCGACATCATGTTGTCTCACTCGCACTTATAGTTTCACAAATAGTCACTTTACACTAACACTTTTAACTCCACTTTGCATTTACACTAATATCACTTTACACTTAAGCTTTGTAAGTGTTCCATGTTCAAATAGAGTTCGTCGTTTTTCAAATAAATGACACTAAAGATCGTTATTTATCTTTTCGATTTCAAAAATAAGAACTAGTATTCTGTAAATTTTTTGATAACACCGGGGGTGTAAGAAGTTAGTAAATTATGCTAGCAATCTCTTATTTTAAGCGTGTCGTAAAAAAATGACTAAATACTGCGAGACTATTAAATTCCCTCAAAAAACAGAAGGGGCTTTAAGAATTTACTAAATTATGCAGAATGAGGCTATGTAATCTCCGTCGAATATTATTTTTTAAATAATGTTAGTCTTAACTAAAACAAATAAGCAACTGTACATGTATAAGTAAAATAAATATTCCTCACACATTCACACAACGCCATCTAGTCCCAAACTAAGCAAAGCTTGTACTATGGGTAGGTACTAGACAACGGATACAAAATAAATGATAAATAAGTATCATACTTTGATTACATACAAACAAGATATATTTAATTATGTTTTACTTAAAAATACGTAGACGTTTATCGAAGTAAAAAAGCCCTGATTCACAACGCAACGTCTCGTCGTGGGAAAAACCTTTGGCGTAACAGATAATATTAAATTAATAATAACATTAAATAACAGATAATCATCATAACAGCCTATTAATGTCCCACTGCAAGGACAGGCCTCCTCCAGTGACGGGGGGATATTTGGCCTACTAATACCACGCTGGCCACACGGATTGGTATAGAGTTTAATTTCAAGTTTTCCTTATTTTTATTTCGTAAAGATTCGTTATATTGACGGATAGTACCTTAGTCGGTTTTTACGACACCCATTAGATGGGGTGGTGACATATTGTATTCTTACTCCGGCACCCCACGGAGAAATAATATAATAAAAGAATCAGATAATATAAAACATTAATTCAATTAATATTTATTTAACGTTTCTTTTTTTTTAAACTTTACACACTATTATTTGTTTTTTTTTGTTTTGTTTCAACTTTACACTCAATTTTTCGTTTTAAATTTTATCAGTGATTGTTATCACTTTACATAAAACTTTTTATTAATTTTTTGTTTCTAACTCTAAATACGCACTAAACTATTTTTAAATTACCTACTATTAAAATAGACACAACTACTTTTACTCATTTTGTTTATAACTTTAGACACAAACTTTTTTCTTCATTATTTTTGTTTACTGTTTTTCCAACAACGAAAAAGTCACTTTGAAAAAATATACTTATAATCGCAATCACTATAAAGAGTAGTTCTGTTCTTCACTACTATATCAGGATTAAAACATATTAATAAGAACAGAGATAAAACATAATTATCTACATAAAGATGTATTCACACTACAACTATTGCTATATAGAGAGATATCGCATTTTAAATTGTTTATGAATCCATACTACATAATATAAATGGGAAAGTGTGTCTTCTTTTCACGGCAAAACGGAGCGACGAATTGGATTCGATGGAAGTAACATAGGCTACTTTTTTTTCGTTATTTTTTCTTCTGTTTCCAGGAAAGGGGAACAGTGCTACCCCGAATTTAACGCGATCAAAAGTGTAGCAAAAGTATTGTGTGACAATTTGATAACTAAAAGTAAACTTAACCCAATTTTTAACGTTTTAAGAAACGAGAATTGACATGCTGTTCAAAATCATGATGTTTATCACATTGTCTAGAACTCATACTACAAAATCTCTTCACTTGTTGACTAGATGGCGTTGTACAAACGTGTAATATAATATATATTATATCTTGAAGTGGAGCATCAAACTACAGATAAGTTTAAACTTATGATTACGTACATACACACATACAATTGTATGATTAATATACACATTACATTATTATAGTCAAGTCCCGTGTGCAATTGTATATTAGTAACGAGTGAAATGTCTAGAGGACGGCCGGATGGCTTAATAGTTAAGTATCGGATAAGCCGGATGTAGTGTGTTCGAATCCGGTACGAAACAAACACATGGATGGAGTTATGGATCTTTTTTAATTTATGTAATAGGAGGCAAACGAGCCAGCAGGTCACCTGATGGTAAGTGATCACCGCCGCCCATGGACACCCGCAACACCAGAGGAATCACAGATGCGTTGCCGACCTTTTAAAAGGGAGTACGCTCGTTTCTTGAAGCTCCCCAAGTCGTAACAGTCGTATTTATTGCATTTAAAAGATTCACATATTATATACATTGCCTCACAGAACTGCTACACATGATTTATCTTGTCTACAATAAACGCCACCTAAGGGTCGTAGCGCACATATTAAAACGTAAAGGGATCGGCACCGTATCAACTCGAGACGTATAAAAAATAAGCTGAATCATCATCATCATAACAGCCCATTAATGTCCCACTGCAAGGACGGGCCTCCTCCCGTGACGGAGTGATACTCGGTCTACTAATATCACGCTGGCCAGACGAATTGATTGATGGTTTAATTTCAAGTTTTCCTTCTTTCTATGTAAAGATTATATTCACAGATAGTCCCTTAGACGGTTGCTACGACACCCATGGGATGAGATGAGATGGTGACATATTGTATTCTTACTCCGTCACCACACGGAAGCTGAATAGTAGTAGCTGATATTCTAGGACACCTGGACTATACAAGTAAAGCGCCGATTACACTACCCTACATGTAGTGCCCTACATCTTGTAGAAGACTACATGATGTAGGGCGGTCGGGACTCGCCAATCTCCGATATGTAGTGTCCTAACAGCCTACATGTGATTACACTAGACAGGTTGTAGTGCCCTACAAGATGTAGGGCCCTACATGTAGGGTAGTGTAATCGGCGCTTTAAACTAGCAGAAACTAGACAACACAACATTAGCACAAAACAAATAATATGTTATAAAATTTCTAACCAATGATAATGTCCGATGATTATACTATAACATATCATATACACTATTGTCTGTGATATAGTATATATAACTCTTTGTTTAATACACTACACAATGTAGCCAGTTTCTTAAACATTTTATTATTTTAGTCTACATTTTAGAACAATATTATTTCTCTTCCACCACTCAAAAACATCTCCGTGTGGTGACGGAGTAGGAATTCAATATGTCACCACCCCATCTCATTCCATGGGTGTCGTAGAAACCGACTAAGGGAATATCCGTGAATGTTATCTTTACGAAATAAAAAGAAGGAAAACTTAAAAATAAAACCCTATAAAAACCTAAGTTAAGTATAGTCGAAAACGAAATGGCTTTATCAGTTTTGACAAAAAATTCTATCATAAATCAAATTCATTAAGATCGCTTTTAATGTTTATGCGTGAGCTTGACGTCATTGGTTGACCGTAATCAAAACTATGCTTAGATTAAAGGCGCAATCTATTTTAGACTTTCATTTCAACGCAATAAATAATAATATCTACTAACACAATACAAATGTCACTATATTAAACTATAGAGTTTGTATGTGAAAAACCATTAAATAATTTAAAACTAAAGTCAACTTGTTACTTGTGACATTACAAGCTTGTCATTTCTGAAAAACTGAAAATGTATAATTTAAATATTGGCTGGTAAGCCACTCAATTATTGGCACCTTAAGAGTGGACTTCGGTGTCAAATTAAAATATAAAATATCATAAAATGATAAAATATTTTAATCTTTGCTTATACTTAATTATTATTATGTGATTGAATAGTATTAAATAAATATTATTGGCACTAATGCCAATAAAAGGATTCTGATAAATTTATTATTGCTATGTTGACACATGAAATAAATAAAATATGGTAAAAATATTAAATAAATAATATTTGAACTTGAATAATCATACTGAACTTGAATAATCTATAGTGTTTTCTTTCTTTTTACTCACTTTTAACTCATAAGTGCCAATAATTGTAGGACTTTTAACGACTAGGTAGTTTACCCTAATTTGTTTTATATTACAAAATTACGAAAACTTTAAATTGAAATATGCGCCAATGACGTCATGCAAGAAATGATAGGGATGGACATAGAAGGAAAAAAGAGAGAAATTCATTAGAATAAAAAGTTTTACCGAAAATATGTTCTAGTAACAGTCAATAACGTTGACTTTACTATTTGTTTTTATAAATACCTAACGACTATTTGCTAATACAAGAGAACTGATATGTCAAAGTAGCGTCATGATTTAGCTGATGTTTTGTTGTGCGATATTGAACCTAATAGTTTTATGACATGCAACTAACATTAACTCTAGAGGTGATAAAGCCACTTAGTTCTCGACTATACATAAAACACATCCTCAAGATATAATCATCATCATCATAATAGCCCACTTATGTCCCACTGCAGGGACGAGCCTCCTCCCGTCACGGAGGGATACTCGGCCTACTAATACAACGCTGGCCAGACGGAGTGGTATAGGGTTTAATTTCAAGTTTTCCTTCTTTTTATTACGTAAAGATAATATTTACTTTTATGGGATGAGATGGGGTGGTGACATTTTGTATTCTTACTCCGTCACCACACGGAAATACCTAGTTATTTTGTTTCAATTGCATTTTAAACAAAATCTTTTATTTATAACCATACATCATCAGTTCATTCACAGGGCGTGCTCTAAGGAGCTGTTTAAAATCGTCAAGACACCATCGCAGCACACCTAAAAGCGATCTCATTTAGTACTATTCTTTTATCCCACCCCACGTACGTACCTTCTACGGTGTCTTCCGAAAGTTTTCATACGAAGTTTAAAGAGTGCATTAATTCCAAGGTTCAAAAGAGGGCATTAACTTCAGGTAGGTCCTATTGAAATTTTATCAAAACTATTAATTTACAATTAATTTAGTTTTTATCTCCGAAAATTTTAAATCACTATTCATTACTGATAAGACACACATAAACCCAATTGCGTAAATATTATAATCATTTTTAAATATCTGGTTAAAGTCCATAATATTATTAATTAGCCAACTATTTTAACAACGTTTCCATTTTTTATAAAGAGTCCAAATACGTTCTTCCTAAAACGTGGAAAACTCATAAAGACTTAATCGTCATGGAAAATAAATATTATGACTGAGGACGATTATGACAAACATTATTAGTACAAATGAAATTATGGTAAAACGAGATTATGCCAACAAACATAGTATGCTAAAAACCAATTATGGCAAACTATTATTATGACAAGGACAATGCCTAACTTATTCATCATAACAGCCCATTAATTTATCACTGCAGGGACGGGCCGGGCCTCCTTCTGTGACAGAGGGATACTTGGCCTACTAATACCACGCTGGCCAGACGGATTGGTATAAGGTTTTATTTCAAGTTTTCCTTCTTTTTATTACCTAAAGATAATATTCACGGATAGTCCCTTAGTCGGTTTTTACGACACCCTTAGGATGAGAAGGGGTGGGTGACACACTGTATTCTTACTCCGTCACCACACGGAGAGACCTAACTTATTATAACAATTTAAATTAGTTCAAAAACCATTATGATAAAAAAAACGGGATTCTCTTTTACAAACATGAAAGTAAAGAACACACCGAGAACATCCCGGTTCAAAAAAATAATATGCGAAACACACAAAATAATATGCGAAACACACATAATAATATGCGAAACACACAAAATAATATGCGAAACACACAAAATTCCCATTGGCCGCCATCGCAACCATCTTGTGAGGGATTCAAACACGCAGCCACCCACCGTGGTAGTGCCCTTATATCACAAGGAGGCTCGTTACCCAGATAATAATCTACAAATACACATAGTATTACGCTTCAGCGGCAGTAAATAGGTGTTGCCACAATCAAACCACCTTATCATTGATAAGCCATTAGGTACCAACCACTTTATCTACAGATAGTATACCGTATAATCTATATTTACTTAAGTATTATTTTAATATAATATTACTTACTTTAATAAATCGATAAATAAAGTTAGTCGGATTTCGATGGCGCAATTGCAGTCTTTTTTTAAATAGGTGTGTATAAGCTCACGCTTTAAAACACACCGTAAACAGAGCTTTTAGAAAGTTTCTTAGAAACCTACTTCGCTTCGTCTACATTTATACTTATCTTCATACAAAAAAAAAACAAAACTAATTAGACTCTATTAGAATTTCTAGCAGAATAAATAAATAGATATAATTCCTCACACATTCACACAACGCCATCTAGTCCCAATCGATCTAAGCAGAGCTTGTGCTGTGGGTACTAGACAACCGCGGATAAAAACACTATTAATAGTACTTTGTTGATGTAAACACATACATATTATACATAGAAAACACCTAGACCAATGCAATCATTCATGTTCTTCCACACAAATTAAGAATTACATAATTCGTATCTAAATAAATATTGCTAAAACAGGTTTTGAACCCGTCATAGAGAGGAAAACGTGACCCACTAACATTACAGAGTATCTAACGTTAAACAAAAACACTATATTTTTTTTTATTGCCGCTCAATGTAAATCTTTGTGAGCATGAACATGATTGTTTGCATTGTTCTAGGTGTTTTCTTCTATACTATAATATTATAAAGAGGTAAAGTTTGTGTGTTTGTGACGTTGTAGAGGGTAATCTCTGGATCTACTGAACCGATTTTAAAAATTATTTCTGTGTTGAATAGACCATTTATCGGGGAGTGTCATAGGCTATGGAGTATCACGCTATGACTAATAGAAGTGGAGCAGTAATGAAATATGTTTAAAATAGGAACGCGTGTTTTTCGCCGCCCAACGAAGTGGGCACGGGTCAGCTAGTATGTAATATGTTAACAAAAAGAAATTATGTAGTAAGTATTTAAGTATGTTTCTACGCTATCTGATACCCATAAAACGACATCAGCTTATTTTGGGACTAGATGGCGTTGTGTGAATGTGTGAGAGATATATATTATGTTCAATGAGCAAATAATATAGTTTTTCCCCACGGCCATCTGTATTTTTTTATGTAAGTAAATAAATACGTAGTATATATAAAACATTTTACCTTGTACAAAACAATTAAGGCTGACCGCACATTGGAGACTAGACTGTCTCAAGACTGACTTGTCTCATAGAGACAAGTCTGTCTTAAAACTAAAACGAAACAGTTTTGACTAGGATACGTCGCACACATAAAACAAAACTGTTTTGTCTCATAATCAGTGATGGGATTATACTCGGCATACATGACCACGTGTTCAGTGATGGAATTATAATCGGATAAAAACTCATTTTTGAGTAAATACTCATAAACACTCGTTCCTACCCGAGTATTTATCCAAATCTTGGGATAAAAACTCTGATGCATTTTCCTATCAAAATATTTAGTTTTTTTTAATATTATAACTGGTTTTGACTATCTTTGCAATACTTTGCATCAACCTGGAAATTTACCTTCGAAAGTTACTATATTTTTAACCGACTTCAAAACAAAGAAGGAAGTTTCTTTTCTTTGATTTGTGACCATGATATAATTATTTACTTTTATAATATAATATTATTGGTAAGTAGTTATTATAATCAAGTTTGTCGTTGAAGACCGTTTTTAATTAGAAAATTATTTTTTTTAATTCATTTTATCTTGGTTTCATTACGTAGAATACTATATTTTACCCCTCTCGAATAAATACTTGTTTATAACTAAATTCAAATATATTATTTTACTATACTTTTATTTATTTTTTAAACATATTAATATATAAGTTTTTTATTGTAATATACTTGGAACACGACAGTCTTAAGACAGACTATTGCTTTACAATATGTATGAATATGCGCACACTTGGAACAAAACGTCTAATAGACAATATTGTATCAGATAGACTAATACCGCACGGCGACTAGTCTGACTAACGATTGTCGGCTTCCCTTTTGTATCAATGCGGGCGCGCACATTAAAGACAAAACTGTCTACCGTCACACCCCGCACGCACCCCACTCTCGTCCGAGCGTTCAGAAAGTAAACACGTGCAGTGATGGGCAGTTGGATAAATACTCAAATGATAAAAACTCAGTAAATATCCAAAAGTGAGTAAATACTCGTAAATATCCGAATTCTTGGATAAATACTCAAAAAGTTCGGATAAATACTCGGCTGCATTCATGTATCTAATGTTTTGGATTTTTTAATTGTTTTTTTAACAAATTTTCATGTTATTGTTTATCTGCAGGTGTTTTATGGTTTAAAATATTAGTTGTACTACATTAATAAATGTTTGCGGCTTTATTTGTTGCTATTACACGTAAATACCAATATATAGATACATTCTTTGCGAGTAATATAGGATATATAAAACATTACGTTAAATTTAAGCGGAGCATATACGAAAAATGTTGCAAAAACGGGGGTAAATTACTACTTTTGTAAGCTTACATTGCGTGCGCTGTGTACTTATATGGTTACTTATAGTTACACATAAATATGTACTTGCTACGGAATAATTGAAGAATTGTTCTTTAAAAGTATTCAAAATAGTCCATTCATTTGTTTAATGTCAGCCCTAAGTAACTATTCCACGCGGACGAAGTCGCGGATAGCAGCTAGTTTGGTTAATAACACTTTTACATTCATAAAAAAGGTTTTTTAATCCTACACATAGGTACTAATAACAAATACACGAACTCACAAAAGGAGACAAAACATGTAAAAATTATTTAAAAAACCAACTACTTTGATACAAAAATGCAGTAAACTATTTATTCGACTTGAATACTTAAGGACCCTGATAATATAAAAATAGTTTTAGTTTATAATTAAAAAAAAAAACATTTGATACACGAATGCAGCTGAGTGTTTATCCAAATTTTTTGAGTATTTATCCATGAAATCGGTCAGTTTTGGATATTTACTGAGTTTTTATCATTCGAGTATTTATCCGATTGCCCATTACTAAGTACAATTAATACTTTAAACTATAAAACACCTGAAGATAGACAGTAAAAAGAAATTTAAAGAAACAATTAGCAACAAATAAAGCCGCAAACACTTATTATTGTAGTACAACTAATATTTTAAACCATAAAAGATTATTATCAATTAATTTTTCTACGAGTTCTTCGTCTGTAAACATGATGTCACGTGTTTACTTTCTGAATGCTCGGACGAGAGTGGGGTGCGTGCGGGGTGAGGGGTGTGACGGTAGACAGTTTTGTCTTTAGTGTGCGCGCCCGCATTGATACAAAAGGGAAGCCGACAATCGTTAGTCAGACTTGTCGCCGTGCGGTATTCGTCTATCTGAGACAATATTGTCTCTACGACGTTTTGTTCCAAGTGTGCGCATATTCATACATATTGTAAAGCAATAGTCTGTCTTAAGACTGTCGTGTTGCAAGTCTGCGCTCAGCCTAAGATAATGTTTTAAGTATTTTAATTTCTAAGATTAGTCACGTCTTAAGGTAATTAAATAAGTCATAGTTTTTATTTAATTACATTTATATACTAACTGACCCGTGCCCACTTCGTCGGGCGGCGAAAAAAACGCGTCCCTTTTTTAAACATATTACATTACTGCTCCACTTCTATTAGTCATAGCGTGATGCTATATAGCCTATGACACTCCTCAATAAATGGACTATTCAAAACAGAAAGAATTATTAAAATCGGTTCAGTAGATCCAGAGATTACCCCGTCACCGTCGTGACAACGTCATAAACACACAAACTTTACCTCTTTATAATATTAGTATAGATATGCCATTAATGAGAGGCGAAGAGTAAAATAGCTATTTATCCACACAAAACAACTAATGTGAATAATAATAGGTTACCTGTGATACTTTTTTTTTCAGCGCAGTCTTTAGTCTCTTCATTCTTTTTAAACATAATATAGCTTAAATTATTTTTATTACTTAGGAAATACAGGATATTACCAACATCTAACAAAAGATAAATAATGAAAATAATTATTATTCGTATTAATAATAAGCCTGTAAACATGGGTCCAATTTAAAACAGAGATTTTCCCATTTGTTTAATTGTAACTTCTTTCCTGATACTTTTTTTTCTGCCATTAAAACGCTTTAGTTACGCGCTCGCCATTCCAGAACCTTTCTGCCCCAACGGCTGCCGGTTCTCCGCGCGATGTGCCCTGCCAACCGCCACTTTAATTTGCCGGGCTATTCTGATATGATGACATAGCAAGAATTTATACACAAACATCATAGTAGTGAGACAACTAGTTGTTTGATCTTATTGATACAGATAGATAAACAAATAATTTCTATATACTCCGTGTGGTGACACAGTAAGAAACCTTGGCGTGTCATCATCACCATTATAGGAAGTTGCGGGCGGGAGAATTTTAAATGGTCATATCTCCTAAATAGATGGACCTTTTTCGATTATTTTTTTCGTTTCTGCCTAGAAAAATTAAGCCCTACCTCATGTTAAAATTTAAGTGCCATAGTCATGTACACTCTGTATAATTACTGCCTCTTTTCTGAGTTTAGATGTGTGTTTACTGTGTGTTGTCTGTTAAATAGGTGTTTGTAAAGTCCACACGGCATGATCCTAATTGCGGGAGTTCAAGAAAAATCTCAGACATTCACACAACGCTTTCTATTTCCCAACTAGGCAGAGAATGTACCATTTGTACTAGAGATCATATAAGCATAGGTACTTAATATACATTTTTTAGAACTACATATATAATTTTATACATTTACAACAACCAGACGAATTTAAACATTCATCTAAGTATATGTAGAGTTTTGCTTTGAGCGGAATCAAACCAGAGACCTTTGCGTAGCAGTCATTTATTATTGAAACCATTATGCTATAAAATCGTGACCGTCATAATATAAGAATCTATACAAAAAAATAGAATAAGGAAAACTTGTTATAATATCTTATACTGTACGTACTGACCTAGCCTGTATAATATTAGTAGGTTAAGTTTCAGTCTGTTATTTAGTTAAGAAGCCTATAAATACATACATATACTCACGCTTTATTCACCTGGGAAAGGTAGGATTCATACATATATTCACTTATGCCTATCTATACTAATACATATTATAAAGGGGTAAAGTTTGTGTGTTTGTGACGTTATGGGGGTTAATCTCTGGATCTAATGAACCGATTTTAAAAATTCTTTCTGTGTTGAATAGTACATTTATCGGGGAGTGTCATAGGCTATATAGTATCACGCTATGACTAATAGAAGTGGAGCAGTAATGAAATATGTTTAAAAAACGGAAACGTTTTTTCGCCGCGCAACGAAGTGGGCACGGGTCACCTAGTGTATAAATAAAAATACATAAACTCACGCCTTTATACCATGAGGGATAAGCAGAAGCTATCTTTAGACATAAATAGAGCGTTATAATAATATCTGATTCAGTATTAGTCTCAGTCTCTATCATCCCACAGCTGGGCAAAGCGTTCTCCCCAGACTTGCACACATTTCTATCCAAAATCTAAGTAAGGCAAAAAAAAATATATTTCGTTACCGTATCCAATGGAGCACTGAACCGGATTACCTACTGTATAATACTTTCACTCAACAAGCAGTTCGCGAACTGCATAACACAAAAACAATAATTTATTTAACTGGCAACAATTAACAATAACACGGCCTTTTACTATAACATGACCTTAGCTTACAACAAATAAATAAAAAAAAAACAACACAACACTATCTCAAGAAGAAACAAAAAACAAAAACATTCGAATTAAGAACACTAAATTTCTAAAACTGTTTTTAAATTTAGAATAACTCGTTCTTTTTTTATATACAAATTTGGAACACTATATTACCGATATTTAAATATTTTAAATCATTTTTGAATTTGGAAAGTGTTTCGTATCACGTTCGGGTATATTCGGCAACGTCCGCCTCGCATCACGAGTGTAATGGCGCGAGTTCGCGCGTGCACTGCCCCGCGATCCGCCTTTCAGATAGTCAATGGAGGCAGATTAGTGATGGGAAAAGTCGATAGTTTAATTCTTATACAATAGGCTCTCCGTGTGGTGATGGAGTAAGAATACAATATGTCACCACCCCATCTCATCCCATGGGTGTCGTAAAAACCGACTGAAGGACTATTCGTGTATCTTTACGAAATAAAAAGAAGGAAAACTTGAAATTAAACCCTATACTAATCCGTCTGGCCAGCGTGGTATTAGTAGGCCAAGTATCCCTCCGTCATTGGAAGAGGCTCGTCCCTGCAGTGGGACATTAATGGGCTGTTATGATGACAATAGGCAGATACCTAAAGCGTAAGTTGTCTTTTAAAAACGAAAGAAGAAATAGGAAAAGTGATCTGAAGAATACACAATGCCCCCACCCTGTCTAAGGCCTGAGTGTCGAAAACTAAGTAAGAATAAGTACACTGTAGGTAATATAAAAACCTTTCACTATCCCACTACAGGGACGGGACTTCTTCAGTGACGTAGGAAAACTTGGCCAACTAATAACATGCTGGACAAAACGGAACGATATACAGTTGATTGACATTTACTTTTAATCATCATCATCATAATCAATCTCCTCCCAGGACGGAGGTATACTTGGCCTACTAATACCACGCTGGCCAGACGGATTTGTATAGGGTTTAATTTCAAGTTTTCCTTCTTTTTATTTCGTAAAGTTAATATTCACGATTAATCCCTTAATCGATTTTTACGACACCCATGGGATGAGATGGGGTGGCGACATATTGTATTCTTACTCCGTCACCACACGGAGGAAAATGTCAATACAATGCCATTATTGTTTTGAATACTACATGAATTATTTTAAATATAATAACTTTCGCTTTATCGGCCTTTACGGATTCATGTTATTCTTGTTTCTTATCTTTTATTACAGTTTATTTTTAATAAATTTTTATATATTTTTATTTTTAAATAAATTGTAGAAGTTTATAATTATGAAAAAGACTTTTTTTACGTAACCAGAGCATTGATACAGAATATAATACGCAATTCTAATCTATCCGTGTGGTGACAGAGTAAGAATACAATATGTCACCACCCCATCTCATCCCATGGGTGTCGTAAAAACCAACTAAGGGACTATCATCTTAACGAAATTAAAAGAAGGAAAACTTGAAATTTAACCCTGTACCAATCCGTCTGGCCAACGTGGTATTAGTAGGCCAAATACCTCTCCGTCAAAGGAGGAGGCCCGTCCCTACAGTGGGACATAAATGGGCTGTTATGATGATGATAATAATACGCAATTTACATAGTCATTTACCCTTGTAAATGACTATGTAAATTTTTAGTGTCATGGTGTCCTTACACCATGACACTAAAAAAGTATGGAATTTAAGATAAAACCCAATTACTTAAAACCAATTAAGATAACATGTGAAATGTAGCATGTGAATGAATATCAAAGTTTTTAAACAATTATATGTAATATCAAATGAAGCTAATTTTGACAAGACATAAACAACCGACGACCTCTGTGGCGTAGTGGTTATTCAACATGACTGCTACGCAGAGGTCTCGGGTTCGATTCCCGCTCAATACAAACATTTGTGTGCATAAACATGATTGTTTGCATTGGTCTGGGTGTTTTCTATGTATAATATGTATGTATTTACAAAAAAAAAGTATGCAAGTGTTAATATCCGTTGTTCTGTTGCCCATAACACAAGCAGGTTATGCCTAGCTTACTATTAGAACAGATGGCGCTGTGTAGAGATATCCGTGAATATTTATTATTTATTTATTTAAAATGTAATCTCCCACAACTATCGACATCGTAACTTCCCATCACTAAACAGATTACGCTGCTTAGATCATGCTAGTTTCTTAATACACCCGTACATATCAAAACGTACCTTAACTTTATCAGCATAAGGTATATATTTAAACAATACATAAGTAACTACGGTTGTCTAGTAAGAAACGATTACACAATCACGACGCGACTCTTTAAATTTGCAAACAATTTACTGTAACCACATGGCAAGGAAGATAGAGAAGTCAAAATCATATTATATAAACTCACGCCTAGTTCTCGTAAAGGTAGGTAGAAACTACTTCAGCACTTGAGATCGAGCTATGTGTAGCTGGATCATCAGATCAGCAGATTTCTGAGGTCACTCATAAGGTGGACCGACGATATGGTAGACATTTTGAACAATGAGGGAGGCACAGGGCAGGGCTAAGAGAGGAAGACGTTTAAAGAAGCCCTATGTCCAGCAGAGGACGATTTTTGGCTGCCGTGATGATGAGATGAATCTCATTGGCTGCCGTGATGATGAGATGAATCTCATTGGCTGCCGTGATGATGAGATGAATCTCATATTATCCATTCTCTCTGTGTCCAAACCAACATGTCTACTAAAATACTTACAATATTTTCCTCATACAACGCCATCTTATAATAAACTAAGCAGAGCTTGTACTATGGGTACTAGACAACGGATAAACGTAACAAAATTACTTTTTTTGATGTTGTTAATACTTACATATTATAAATAGAAAAACACCAGAGAAATGCTAACATTCATTTATACTAAGATATGCTTTGACCGGGAATCGAACCCAAGACCAAGTACCCGCCAGAGTATTGTATGTTAATCATCAATCGATAACACACGCCTGACACTTTATGCATAGCAAACACATAATATTCGCAATGCGCATTGCTATGATAATTTCCAAAGGTAATTGTTTGCATATTTGATATTGAATGACCTGCGGATTAGTGTTTAAATAAACAGTAGTAGTCATAATACTTTACTGCTAATCAAAGGTCAAAGATCGTGTTCGATACTCGGTCAATGCAAATCTTTGTTATTATGAATGTTGTGATATGTAGGGCAATATTCACGGACATCTCTACACAGCGCCATCTGTTCCCAAAGTAAGCTAGGCTTAACCTGCTTGTGTTATGGGTAACAGAACAACGGATATTAGTACTTTTGTAAATATGTACATACATATTATACATAGAAACACTCAGACCAAAGCAAATAATCATGTTCATGCACACAAAGATTTGCATTGAACGGGAACCGAACCCGAGACCTCTGCGTAGCAGCCATGTAATATAACCACTACGCCACAGAGGTCGTCAGATATTAAAACTATTGAAAATATCAATCTTGAAAATTTCACACAACGCCAACTAGTCTCAAACTAAGCAGAGCTTGTACTATGGGTACTAGACAACGGATAAACATACATAAATACTTTTTTTTGTAAATACATACATATTATACATAGAAACACTCAGACCAAAGCAAATAATCATGTTCATGCACACAAAGATTTGCATTGAACGGGAATCGAACCCGAGACCTCTGCGTAGCAGTCATGTTATATAACCACTACGCCACAGAGGTCGTCATAATTATGTAAGTGTTACATAAGTAGATACATAATATGCTTATATGCTATACTTTTTTTAAATACTGTATTCCCACTGTTGGGGAAATAATAATGAAAAATGAATTTGTACAAATGGTAACTATGTAGCCTATGGTATAATTTAATATTTTCTTTGCGATACGCGGCTAAGTTTGTAAAGGGATTTGACTCGTTTTAAAAAGTGTTTTTATGGGATTAATCCCAGAACCACTGTCCGCTGGGATTAATAGCGTGGCTTTGCTAAAATACCGAGCATGTTAAGGAGTGACGGTTAATCTTAGTACGTTTAACCACCGGTTAAAATTTAATCTGCATGTCAATTCTCGTACCTAAAATTCGGTTAAGTTAACTTTTAGTTGTCATGTTTTTGCTATTGCAATTGTATTCTTTTGGGGTCGTGTTAAAGTTTTATTAAGAGTGTGACAATTTGACAACTAAAAGTTAACTTAACCGAATTTTAGGTACGAGAATTGACATGCTGTTGTCTTGTTCACATAGCTCTGGTTAGTTTTAATTGACTTTTTTATTGATGAATAAAAAAAGTCTATATTTAAAAAGTATAAAGTTGATTTTTTTATTGTTTGTTTTACTTATTTGTTTATTGTATTATTTTATCTCGATCTGACAGATAAGAGTTTTCTAATATCAAACGCAGTAAATAAATAATTTATTGATTTTTAATAGTTAATTTAATTACCTGTCAAATGTTGCAATCAAAGCTCCTTAAATAAAAATTAATTAAAAAAAATACTTACGTTGGCTTTTTCTCCACAAGCTCCGTGTGTTCATCTGCAAAAGAAAGCATTTTCTTTATTACTCTACTTTTCAGATAGGAAGGGTACGGTGACATTTGATCTTTTCCGTGTTAGGTACTTAGTTTACTTTAGTAGAAATTAAAAATAAAAGCTACCAACTTATGAACCCGAACTGATAGAAAAATAAAAATATTATTTAGACGTTAATATTAATTAAATTACTTATATAAAATATTTGTTTTATATCCCATCTTCATTATTCAACCTTATTATGTAAAATATAAACACATAAATTTTAAAATCATATGCGCGACTCGGAACGAATCTCGTCGATAGAGATTGACACATTAAAATTTTTAGAATCGAATATTTTTTTATTAAATTGATTATTTTTTTTAATATAAGTACATAGAAATTAGTTAAATATTTCAGATTCAGTTGTCTTATAGATAAATATTATTTGTACGAGGATAGGTCGCGAGTTTTTTTTTGGCGGGATTCTTACGTCATCTACTACTTTACTTTATTATCTAAAAAATTTTGATGCGGTAACTTTTTACTTACGACTGACCTAACTTGACTGACTGACTGTTTGTAAATAAATATAAGATAATTAAATTGACTTAAACTATGAGATAATAAAAAAGCTAGTTTACTAGCTAGCAACTCCAAATAAGAACGAGGCGTGTGACCAAGTAACTGCCAATGATTGGAAAAAAGTGGCGGTAAAACAAAATATCTAATATGTACTTCATGACTGTGAGAGGAAGAGACATCAAATTAGACAATTCAGTAGATTTTCACTTATTAATTCATGAAAGTGAACGTAATTAACCAAGCTGTTCATTAGATAAATCACTTGATTCGTCATAATGAATAAATATTTGAAAAAAAAAAAGGTTTTTTATTTTATACCTATAATCGATTTATTCTTGTTTATAAATTATATCGGTTAGATATTTAATCGGTATTTTTAAAAACGATTTTAGCGTTACTACATCTCTAGTAATGACAAATACAGAACGTCACCGTACCCAAGCTATATGAAAAATATTATAATTTTAATATCTTGAGATATGAAAAAATGAACACGCCTTACTCTTTCAATTATCAATCATCATAACAGCCCATTAATGTCCCACTGCAAGGACGAGCCTCCTCCCGTGACGGAGGGATACTTGGCCTACTAATACCACGCTGGCCAGACGGATTGGTATAGGGTTTAATTTCAAGTTTTCCTTCTTTTTATTTCGTACAGGTAATAATCACGTATAGTCCCTTAGTCGGTTTTTACGTCACCCATGGGATGTGATGGTGTGGTGACATATTGTATTCTTACTCCGTCACCACACGGAGAACTTACTCTTTACTAAAATACATTTAAACATTTTATACGTTACGCACATTGCTGTGATGATTTTGTCAGGCGTTCATTATTCTCACTTAGCATCAGACGCAATATAAGCAATGCCTTGTATTCATAAACACACAGCAAAAATCATTTTAATAATAAATAGAAGGTTTTTTTGTTTTCTATAAAATAAATTTAAAAAAAGACCTATATAAGTATTATTAATTCGTAGTAAGAATACAATATGTCACCACCCCATCTCATCCCATGGGTGTCGTAAAAACCGACTAAGGGACTATCCGTCAATATTATCTTTATGAATTAAAAAAAAGGAAAACTTGAAATTAAAGCGCCGCGCCGATTACATTACCCTACATGTAGGGCCCAACATCTTATAGGGCGCTACATATACAAATGTAGGGCCCTAAATTTAGGGTAGTGTAATCGGCGCTTAAACCCTACTCCAATCCGTTTGACCAGCGTGGTATTAGTAGGCCAAGTATCCCTCCGTCATCGGAGGAGGCCCGTCCCTGCAGTGGGACATGTCCCACGGATAGTCCTTTAGTCGGTTTTTACGACACCCATGGGATGAGATGGGGTGGTGACATAATATTGTATTCTTACTCCGTCATCACACGGAGTTTACCATTAATTAATAAAAAAAGGACCAATAGTCTACCATCTATAGAATAAACGGATCAACTTCACTTAACTTTACTTATCAGTTTTAATTCTATAATCTATACTAATATTATAAAAAGGTAAAGTTTGTGTGTTTGTGACGTTGTAGGGGGTAATCTCTGGATCTACTGAACCGATTTTCAAAATTCTTTCTGTGTTGAATAGTTCTTTATCGGGGATCGGGGAGTGCCATTGGCTATATAGTATCACGCTATGACTAATAGGAGTGGAGCAGTAATAAAATATGTTTAAAAAAGGGACGCGTTGTTTTCGCCGCCCAACGAAAAGGGCATGTATTCAGTATTCAGTATTCAGTATTCATTTATTTATTCAAAATAGTACAATAATATTGCATCTTTTTGACGTCATCTAACACTACTTAATCTAAGTTTATTAACATTTCAAAGTTTTGAAAACTTTACCACCGCCTCCAAAGCGCTAGTAGAGAAGAAGCGGCGCAACAAACTCTACTGCAGCATTTTCTTGACGTCATTTTTTACATAGGAGATAACTGTAATTTGGCGCTGCAACCATTGTACATACCATACATAACCATAACCAAGGATTATTCAATGATAAAGGTAGGGTCAACTAGTGCTCCATATAAACGAAAATAACTTCTTTACAGTACCAACTTGTAAAAGTTATTTTATGTGGGCGTATCAAAATGAAACGCCTACACACAGTATTAATTTAATCTATTTTTAGACAGCGTTGGTGTTTTCTGACATATACGTATAATATTAGCTGATGGCCACGGCTTCACCCGCCTTGTATAAGGCTGAGCGCAGACTTGGAACACGACAGTTTTAAGACAGACTATTGCTTTACAATATGTATGAATATGCGCACACTTAGAACAAAACGTCGTATAGACAATATTGTCTCAGATAGACAGTTTTGTTTTATGTGTGCTACGTATCGTAGTCAAAACTGTTTCGTTTTAGTTTTAAGACAGACTTATGTCTATATGAGGCAAGTCAGTCTTGAAACAGTCTAGTCTCCAATGTGCGCTCAGCCTAAGTGGCTTAAATGTTATTCTACACCATAAACTACCTATACTTATTCCAAATTTCATCGAAATCCATTCAGTAGTTTTTGCGTAAAAGAGTAACAAACATGCATCCATCCATCCTCACAAACTTTCGCATTTATAATATTAGTAGGAAAGGATAGTAGGATGTATGTCATCATAACAGCCCATTAATGTCCCACTGCAAGGACGGGACTCCTCCCGTAATGGAGGATACATTAGGATAGGATATATTTCGCACACACTCTTGCGGTATTTGCGCTACAAATGTGATTATACTCCTTACCGAGCTAAAATCTGTAAATGGTTTTGGAATCGACATAGTGTAAACTTTTACTTTACATACCGAATAGAAAACATTTAATTGACGACCTCGGCGGCGCGACGGTAATGCAAGCGGCTGCCGTGCAAGAGGTTGTGGGTTCGATCCCCACGCAGGACAATAATTTGTGAGATCCACAAATTATTGTCCTGGTCTGGGTGTTCTTTGTGTCCGTTAATTGATGTTTGTAAAAGGTCCCCGCGACACAGGGCGTGATCCCTAGTGCGGGATTTGTCTTTTAAAAAATTAAAAAAATAAATTTAATTATATGTAGTATACCTAGTCGAGTCGGTAATGAGGTAAAACAGTGTAAATTGAAATGGTCATATCTCCTAAACTTCGATGGTTTTTGTTTCTGCCTAGTAAAATTATGCCCTGCCTCGCGTCGCGTGCCCATGCCCCTTATGGGCAAAAATGAATGGTCCCTGTCCCCACCTACCAACACACATGGAATTTATACCAAATGTTTCCTAAAGTGCATTTTGCTCCTATCTGATTAAAATACTTTGTTTTAGATAAATCATTAGGATATAATAATATTTAAAAAAAAACACTTTGTAACTAAGTAATATTAAACTTACTTTTATATTTTTCTATGTTTTACAACGAGAACATTATTGTTAATATTCTTATACCGTATTTATCCTTACTTGATTTATTTAGTAAACAAACACCACATATTGCAAATTCACTAGTTTTTACATCAATCGCACACTTTGATATGGATGAAAATTTCTGGAAAGTAGCATTAAACGTTTATGCAATAGAAAACACGTAAATCACTTTGATTTATCCACTATCTTTCGTAAATTTTAATTATATGTATTTTTTTCCAACATTAAATTTCACAGATAAAATTATTTTTACGATTTGACATTTGTAGATTATAGAATTTTGTCCTTGATTCCTATACATTTTTCAAAGATTAAAGACTAAAGTCTTTAGTCTGTGGTTGACACGACGCCATATATGTTTACGTTTTAGAGCAAGTCTGTTTAAATAGACAGTACTTATAATATATTATTATGTATAATAAACATGATTTATATATCAATAATATGTGATCATATAATATTTATTAAGTATAATAATATAATAAGTAAGTAGGTACTATCTCATAATAATTATTTTTAAAAAGTTGCGCTGACTGTTTAAAATCTGTGATAAAAATAGATATTATCTATACTAATATTATAAAGAGGTGTTTGTGACGTTGTAGGGGGTAATCTCTGGATTTACTGAACCGATTTTAAAAATTCTTTCTGTGTTGAATAGTCCATTTATCGAGGAGTGTCATAGGCTATATAGTATCACGCTATGACTAATAAGAGTGGAGCAGTAATTAAATATGTTTAAAAAAGGGACGCGTTTTTTTCTCCGCCCTACGAAGTAGTGATATAGTAGTGTTATATAAATATTGTAGTTATAGATGAAACGTTTAATGCAAAACACACCAAGTTAAAGTCGTGAATAGCACAAAAGCTGGTCGATCATTTTTAAGCTTTGGCTATCCGCATACTTCATCATAACAGCCCATTAATGTCCCACTGCAGGGACGGGCCTCCTCCCGTGACGAAGGGATACTTGGCCTACTAATACCACGCTGGCCGGACAGATTGGTATAAGGTTTAATTTCAAGTTTTTCTTCTTTTTATTTCGTAAAGATAATATTGACGGATAGTCCCTTAGTCGCGACACCCATGGGATGAGATGGGATGGTGACATATTGTATTCTTACGCCTGTAAAACGTATTGAAGTAACAAACTCCCTATAAAAAGTATTGACGAATGTTTATCCGTTCCCCTTCCAGCGTAAGTTTAGCTTTTTGACAGTTCACGTCCATGAAGTTTCGTAATACTTCCGCTTATTTTTCGAACAAATTATATTGTATTTCATGGACGTATCCATGTTTTTTTCAGTTACCATGGTTACTTAGTGATGGACACTCTTAACGATTACCACCATTATGAAACAAATTACAAATAATCGGTAGAAATAAATACTATGAATAAACCTGAACTCTTCATAATACGTTTATAAAATGTAATACGATATTTTAGATTAGCTGAAACCCGCGAATGTGTCACGATAAATTATGTACTTATTTGAAATAATACCTAAGCTAACTATAATTTTATAATTTTAAGCTATAGGCTAATTTTCTTAACATAGAAGAAAGAAACAATAATAAAATGATAATGTAAGTTGATGTAAGGATCCAAATGTGTAAAATAAAGTAAGTAATTTGAAAAATCGCAAAATCGCTTACAATCGAATGGCATTACATTCGAGATACTGCTGAACGTCACTAACGTCAATCTGTCAAATGTTGTTAAATATAGTGGAAAGGGTATAGTAATTACCCATAGTACAAGCTCTACTTAGTTTGGGACTAGATGGCGTTGTGTGAGGATTATTATTATTAATAATTTTCTTCCGCCGGATTCGAAACCACGACCTTGTGAATAGAAGCTATAGTGCATGTTGTGTAGAACAGTATATAATACATAATAGTAAATTCCACTTCATGTACTATAGATAAAGTAAAAACATGTGTTACTAGACCCTGACTGTACAAAGGATATGTTTATCATTAAATGCGTAATTGTAACATTATGAATAATTAATTGTATTATTATATTATATTAACGATACACTATATCCAACATATCCGTCTGGTGACGGAGTAAGAATACAATATGTCACCACCCCATCTCATCCCATGGGTGTCGTAAAAACCGCCTAAGGGAATAACCGTAACTACTATCTTTACGAAATAAAAAGAAGGAAAACTTGAAATTAAACCCTATAACAATCCGTCTGGCCAGCGTGGTATTAGTAGGCAAAGTATTCCTCCGTCACGGAAGAAGGCCCGTCCCTGCAGTGGGACATTAATGGGCTGTTATGAAAAATAATTACTTTGCGTGGGATTCAAACCCACGACCTCGTGCATTACGACCGACTGTGCCACCGAGGCAGTAGTTTGACATAATATACTTCCGTTATACCCTATATAAGCATAGTGACAATTTCCGAGAACCTTACACTTAGACAATGTGTTATTCATTGTGACCATAAACATTGAAATACCATACAAAATGTTAGCGGTCGATAAAACTCAATACACACTACTTTTCTGACTTCTGACCCTAGAAGATAGGAAAAGTTTTTTTGGAATAATAATAATAATCCTCACACATTCACACAACGCCTTCTAGTCCAAAACCAAACTGAGTTTGTACTATGAACGGATACTAGAGAACGGATAAACATACATAAATACTTTTTTAAATGGTGACTTTTCTAGTACTCAGTTGCCCTCATAGAACTTTTTGATCAAAGAAAATCAATTAGCATAAAAAAAAATTTAGTGAAAAATGGTAATTTTCTTGCTAACCGTACATTTTTTTGAAAATCTGTGAATTGTAATTTTTTAGAAAAATTATGGATAGTCTCATAAGACCAATTTCTTGTAGCTGCAACTATTAAGGTACTTCCTTTTACTGCTCTATTGAAACTTTCCACCCTGTATGTATATAGAGCCAGTATATTTAGACAAACACAACACACAAACTTTACCTCTTTATAATATTAGTATAGAAGTATAGATAAGTATAATAATTAATACCTAAAAAAGTTATACTAAGTGTAAATAGTATAGCGCCGATTACACTAGACTACATGTAGTCAACTACATCATGTGGAAGATCTACATGTAGTCTAGTGTAATCGGCGCTTAAGTCACAATAAAAATAAATAACCTTAACAAAAGGGAAGGGACTAAAGAGAAAAACGGAAACCTTGTCTTTGACTGCGTCTAAAGCCCGATTTAAGTACCTACGAAGTAGCCCCCTCTCTCGCGTCTCACCAAGTTAACTCGCCAAAAAATAGGATAGAGATCTATTTAAGTTTAAGTTTATTTATTGTCCAACAGAAAGTTACACTTTAACCCCCTTACTTATAAACGCCTCTTAAATTTAATTACTGTTTAGCGAGATTTGTTATTACGAAAACCAACCTTATACCAAACAACGTAAGAGCTTAGGCTAATTAATCAATTGACTAAAATTTGAGAATTTTTTTATAAGTAAGAGGGTAAATCTTAAGATAACTTACATAACTATTACACGGTAAACTATATACTAAAGTGACTTATTTTTAAATGTGGGCAGTGGTTTCCAAACTAAGCCGTAGCTTGTATCTTGGATACCAGAGTGAATTTAAATCAACTTAATCAACAACTTACTACTTAACTCGCTACTGTACTTGTCGATGTGTAAATCGGGTTTAAGTCTTGTATTTAGCCTGATGCAAGTCATCCAAAGCCCAGGGCCTACGGCTGCGCGGTACGTAAACATGCGATAGGGCTACCCAACCCACCTCCAGCGTTTTAATTACATTTACCTACTTTCCCGCTCGTTACTGCGGCACAGTCGCGACTGTTCACTCCGCTAATCCACCTCTATCGTTAGCGTGTAGGTTATAACTCGCGTTTCGTCCATTTCTATTAAGGTGAAATACTGTACCTATATATTTGTACTATGGTCAGGGTCTAAAATGGACAAGAAAAAGGATAAAAATACTTACGTTCCGACGACATTTTGATGTTTTCTTTGTTACTATCGACTCATTTTGAACTGTTTTTATCCTGAAACAATAAAAAAACATCTATAAATAATAACGTACAAGGTATATTATCGGGAAACCGATAGATGAGGTTTTTTTTATGTTAAAAGACTACTCCCGCACTAGGGATCATGCCCTGTGTCGCGGGGACTTTTACAAACATCAATTAACGGACACATAGAACACCCAGACTCAGGACAATAATTTGTGGATCTCACAAATTATTGTCCTTATTGGGGATCGAACCCACAACCTCATGAGCGGCAGTCGCTGGCTCTACCGGCGCGCCACCGAGGTCGTCAAGAGGTAGGCATAGGACATTATATTATGTCCAGCAGTGTACAACAGGCGCCCAGTGCTTTATATCATAACAGCCCATTAATGTCCCACTGCAGGGACGGGCCTCCTCCTGTGACGGAGGGATACTTGGCCTACTAGTACCACGCTGGCCAGACGGATTGGTATAGGTTTTAATTTCAAGTTTTCCTTCTTTTTATTACGTAAAGATAATATTCGCGGATTGTCCCTTAGTCGGTTTTTACGAATGAGATGGGGTGGTGACACACTGTATTCTTACTCCGTCACCACACGGAGAACACACATGTGATAAATGATAAATTAATTCTCAAAAAAATATTTAAGTATGTTTATCAGTTGTCTAGTATATAGTACAACCTCTGCTTAGCTTACAACTAACCCCCTTACTCATAAACGTCAATTGATTAATTAGTTTAAACCCTTACGTTGTTTGGTATAAGGTTGGTTTTCGTAATAAAAATCTCGCTAAACATTGATTAAATTTAAGAAGGCTCATTCTGTCAAAACCAACTTAGCTGTCGGCGAAGCCTAAAACATTGTTGTTTCACCAAACGTCGCGTGAGAAAGAGAACAACTCATAGAAAAGCAGTAAGAAACATGCACACGCACACGCGCTCGATTGTATTTATGACAAATCAAAATGTCGTTCAAAATATAAATATTGTTCTTCTTGATTGTTAGGGTTGACACTAATACTAGCTGTAGGTAGTTACTCAAAAAGTAATAAATCAGTAGTAAATAAAGATAACTAAAATGGGTTTTTAAAAAATATTTTATTGTAAGTTTTGTTGCGGAAGACACACCAAGCGAGACATCAATTTATCTTGTAAGTGGTGTAGGTATGACACCGTAAAACATTATATTTTTTTTTTTTTTAAGTTAAACTGTTTATTCTTAAGGCAGTTTTTTAGACCGTGCATCGTTAATAGGGGTTCCATACAGTACACAATAATATCTTACTTCACATACAGTACATGAAGTTAATTTTAGCTGGATTTAAAAAAAAAGAAGAAAAATCATATAATTTTCCAATTAAAAAACCGACTTCAACAGGAGTCGGTTAAAAACCATGCTGATTACAATTTCTAAGATTAGTTTTACATTAATACGAATAAAATAAGCCCAAACACTAGGTAGCTGCTATATACCGTTGAAAAGTTTCCTCGACCCTCAGTCGTCTTCATCATCAGATCATGTTTGTGTAAAGTTGTGTAAAGTTTTCATCAATACAATTAAAATAAGCCCAAACACAAGGTAGCTGCTATATGCCGTTGAGGTGTTCCCTCGACTCTCGGTGGTCTCCAGGATCTGACCAGTTCTAACTCTTGATTATTTTTATTAAAAATAAATAATAATCATAAAATCTGGAAATGATAGTTGACAAGAAATGATACTTGATCAGTCATTCAGATACCGGGGCGGGGGTGAGTCACGTAAATATTAAAAAAAAATACAAAATGAATTACAAAAAAAATACAGTTTGTGCAATGTGACAGCCTTAGCTATGCTCTATTGACTATTGTAATAATAGGTGAATTTTGACAGTTGATTTTAGTCAAGAATGTCACTGATGTAGGTATTTTATTTACCTGGTTATGCATCTGATAGTAATTGGATCTCTTTGATAAAAGAAATTACGAAACTTCTTACTGGCAAGCGATACGTAATTGTCATAAATGACATAAATTAAAGTTTATTGAAGTTTAAAAAAAATATTTGGTAACATTCGACGACGGTCGGCTCGCTGTCGTACCTCCCCTCCGCCGTCCCGAGGGGTGCAGAAAGTGGAGGCGAGATGCAAGATGTCGATGGCGGAAACGAGCACGGTAAAATTTCCTAAAATGGTTTTGGGAAAAAGGTAATTGCGTACAAACTTTAGAATGTATCTAGTCAATATAAAATTATTTGAATTTTCGAATAAATAATCTATTCCTAGTCCCAAAATATATTTACCTTTATAAACGTTTAATCCTATTTTATTACGCTAAAAGTTGTCATAAAATGTGGATAGAATTATGAACTTTGAAGCCTCATAACTTGTAAATGAATATTTTTTTTACTGTTTTATTAATCAATAAGACTAGCTATAATAACGAAACAAAACGATATCATCTATAGTTTTGAGGATTTATTATCTAATGAAGGAGGAATTAACTTTCTTTGTTTGTATGGAATTGCGATTGAATTGTTTCCCCTTAAGAGGCGTTTATGAGTAAGAGGGTAAGTGGCGTTGCGTCAATGTATGAGGCATATTATATTATTACATCTCAGTAAAGACGTGTCTTCTACAATGACTTCGTGATAACAGTATTCATATACTATTGTTTCGGTTTTCCTTATATCTATACTTCTATATTAATACTAGCGGCCTGTCCCGGCTTCGCACGGGCATTATTTTCCCGCTTTTCAATTTTTTCCTGAATTTTCTTTGCTATAAACCTCACGGAGCCCGAGACCTTTCCAACGAATGCAAAACCGTGGAAATCGGTTCGTGCGTTCTGGAGTTATAGCGTCAGGAAGGAAAACCTGACTTATTTTTATATAGTAGATAATATTATAAAGAGGTAAAGTCTGTGTGATTGTGTGTTTGTGACGTTGTAGGGGGTAATCTCTGGATCTACTGAACCGATTTAAAAAATTCTTACTGTGTTGGATAGTCCATTTATCGGGGAGTGTCATAGGCTACATAATATCACGCTATGACTAATAGGAGTGGAGCAGTAATGAAATATGTTTTAAAAAAGGACGCGTTTTTTTCGCCGCCCAACGAAGTGGGCACGGGTCAGCTAGTTAATTATATCAGTAAAGACATTTAAATGATTTCGTGATAACAGTTTTCATGCTATTGTTTCAGATTTCCCTATTCATTATATGAAAATAAATACATAAATATACACTATATTGTTATATCGTAACATAATCTAGGATGCTGTCAATCTTTCGAGAAGGAAATGAGATAATTTAGACTTATTTTACGTCACAACGAACGTCAATACAACAATAACAATAGTATATAAAAATCGATATAAAATATCAATCGTGTGCAATATTCGAGTAGTAAAAAAAGGCCTAACAAATAAAGATTACCGTACAGTTATAGTAATTTTAAAATACATGAATCAAGATAAAGGAAGTAATCCATAGCTTGTCATCATAACAGCCCATTAATGTCCCACTGCAGGGACGGGCCTCCTCAAACTCAAACTTTTATTGTCTCCCGTGACGGAGAGATACTTGGCCTACTAATACCACGCCGGCCAGACGGATTGGTATAGGATTTAATTTCAAGTTTTCCTTCTTTTTATTTTGTAAAGATAATATTCACGGATAGTCGGTTTTTACGACACCCATGGGATGAGATGGGGTGGTGACATATTGTATTCTTACTCCGTCACCACACGGAGAATAGTTGAAACAGTTATAGTAATTTTAAAATACAAATTATGAATTAAGAAAAAGGAAGTTACAATTCTTAGCTTGTATTCGTTAATTAATAAATCAGAAAAGTTTTACAAAATGAGGTTTAACCTCCTGAGTACCAGAGACATTTTTTTTTGTATTTCTCTATGAAACTTTAACACAAGTTTCCGATGGTTTATAGTATATTGAGAAAAATATTTAAAAAAATCATGGCCTGGAAAATTAGGTTTTTCACTATGTTCTGTATGGAAGACATGAGTATTATATTCAGATGTCTTGCATACAGTACATTAACCATATTTAGTACTTTGTTAGGCACAAAAGGTAGTTTCGTTAAAAAAAAACTTAATAATAATTAATAGAAATATTTATTATAAACGCTTTTAACAAAAAAGAAATAAAATTAGCTTCCAAATAAAAGTAGTTACGTAAAAACATAAATGTTCTTCTGAAATTTACAAGGTCAGTATTATAAGTACCAAAATAAAATAAATCAGTACAAATTGTTAGTTTCAACAGTTTCTAGAAATTTTATTTTTCATATTGTGCCTGTGCCTTGAAATCCGCGCTTTAACAACTCATCACAAAGTTTCTTAGTAGTAAAATACCTGTCAAAAAATAATAAGTGTCCTGGAACCATCTGTCAAATGCAGCATGGCAGCTTCTCCAAAATCAAATCCTTGACTTATTAAATGTGGGTAAGTAGTATCACCCTGATAAGCTACCATATCACACGCAATAACTTGCGGGTAAGCCAGAACAAAAATTTTAAGACCAACGGGATTTGGTTTGTTTGGACAATATTGTCGTATAGGACATTTTCCTGTTAACAATATAATCCTCATCAATGCTCATTTCCCGAGGACGAGGTTGTTTCTGACATCCAGATAGGAATCGATTAAAATAAGGCAGTATTTTCCATATCTTTTGTAACCTTTGGCGTTATTTCTGGATCGTACATACATTTCAAATGCAGTTTGTTGCTAAAAAATCGATTTCGTGTCATTGCAAAAGCTATCAGTGGTAACTAGGTACTCTTCATTTTTCGTCTCCTGTGTCTGATGTTGTCCACAACCTCTTCTTCTATAGCCTCCTCTCAGATGTGACTCACCAGATGAACTCTGGACCCCAGAATGGAAGACTCTAAGGAAGGATTAGTAACTATACCTTCGTCTTCGTCCGAACTGCTTGAATTGCTACATTCACCAGCTCTTTGCACGGTTTCGATGGGTACAAACTCCGAGTCTGCTTCTGAATTTAAGAGTCTACGACATAAATGGTTACGACATTATCTGGTATCTCTGAAACAAATGTAAAAAAACACAAAATGTAGTTACGTACTGCATACAGTACATTGAGTGTCAGTGTAAAATAATATTTATTGCATACTTTTGTTCTGTAGGCAGAACGTAAAAAGTGATGACGGCAATATATTGACAATATTTTATTATTTCTACAAAATAATTACATAAATCAATAATAATAACTATTTAGAAGGATATTATAAAAAAAAACAAGAAAATTAACTACTTAACATTTTGATAAACTTGCATTACTTACCACTGCGCGGACCAACCATCACCCGTCTTTCTTCTGACCCCATGTTTTTGACAAATGACAGATAATGTTGGTAGTTGCTATTTTTTTTTATTGGGGGAAAGGTCAATTAAACACACTTATAAATTGAACTTTGGGTGGTCTCTTAAAAAAATGGTCGCAGATTTAAATATTGTCTATGTTCTATGGGCAGAACAAATGTACTCAGGAGGTTAAAAATAAAATAATGGAAAAACAAATTATAAGATAGATTTTTTATATTTCAAAACCATGTGTTGAAATTCAGGATCACAGGTTTAAGTATGAAAACTTTTTCCAATTGACAAAGTTGGTCTAAGGCAGTAGTTCCCAAAGTAGCCCAGGTGGACCCCCAAAGGTCCACGGAAGCCTCGTAAGCCAGATAGTGAAGAACTAAAATAATGGTACATACATTCAGGCCGAGTTTCCGTGTCGACTTTTCCTCTTTGTTAGAAGAATGCCCGTCCCTGCAGTGGGACATTAATGGGCTGTTATGATGAAAATGATGAATATGTATGTATTTATGTATTAGGTTATCCATTGTCTAGTACCTATAGTACAAGCTCTGCTTAGTTTGGGACTAGATGGCGTTGTGTGAATGTGTGAGGAATATTTATTTATTTACAATTGATACTCGCGACATGTAGGATGATTAGGTACACTATTAAGGTTTCCATGACATAGAAAACACCCAGGTGTTTTCTATGTCATTGGTCTGGACCAATGCAAACAATCATGTTCATGCACACAATGATTTGCATTGAGCGGGAATCGAACCCGGGACCTCTGCGTAGCAGCCGTGTTATATAACCACTACGCCACAGAGGTCGTACATATTTTTCGAGTATTCATTCTTCCTAGTTTTATTAATTTCCCGTGTTTTCCTTATCCCGCATCCTACAGCACCTGACTCTTATGTATTTTTTCACACGAACTAAATAGATAATGTCATATATTATATTATTATCTTTACTAGGTCGTTGTACTTTGATAACAACTGTGTACTGATAATAGATAGAAGACAATCGGTTTTTTTTTTCACGCATCGCTTAACTTTAGGTGGCAGAGTCAACAATAATATGTTAACAGACAGTTGCTACCACATATTGAAAAGATAATAAGCTAACTAAACTATCAATTATCATAACAGCCCATTAATGTCCCACTGCAGGGACGGGCCTCCTCCCGTGACGAAGGGATACTTGGACTACTAATACCACGCTGGCCAGGCGGATTGCTATAGTTTTATGTTTTTTTCACACATCGCCACCTAGTCCTAAACTAAGCAAAGCTTGTACTATGGGTACTAGACAACGGATAAACATACTTATATACTTTTATTTTTGTAAATACATACATAATATTATACCTACATCAGTGGCGAAGGGTGGATTTTTATAAAAGGGAAGCCGAAGATTCCGTGGACTTTTGTTCTACTTTATATTACTATTATTCTGTAGTTCATAGGTATTCGTGAGAAAATGTTTCGATTTTACCTAGTTGTCCCGAACTCATAAACTTAAAATACGAAAATGTTTCTCTGTTTGGAAGACTTCTTTGATCAATTAGATTAATTGTTTATATTGCTATATCCTAAATGATTCTACATACCTACTTACTTACTTTTAGAATCTGAGAATACTGTCTGTAAGCCACTTACTTATACGTATCGAAATGAGATAATTGTATTAAAATGTTTCGTAAATCCACAGCGCCGGCGTTTCTTATATTTATAATTCAATTTCGAGAATGATGTTTTATCGCACATCACATAATAGGATAGTCAATATAATATAACACTATTAACCTGTCCCTTATAACAACAAACTATTAAATTTGCTGAAAACAATACAAACAAGTACTTACAAAAATATTCCATAGGATCCCAACGCACTACGACAAAAATAAAGTCAACCAATGCACAACACATAATACACAATCATAAATAATTAAACATACAAATTTTACTACTTTAAACAAGAAAGCGAATTTTATAACCTATTTGCAGAAAATAAATACAAATATCTGTTTTTTCTTCAAATGGTCCTATCGTTTACCGATGATTCTGCCAAAGTCAAGACGCAAGCCGTATAAAAATATAAAAACAAATAAATATAATTAAAAACTAAAAATTCAGAAGAAAGGCTGATTTCTATCAGATTTAAATAATTGATAAAAACAAAGGAATGTCAATGGCAAATTAAGTACTTAACGTGAAATGAAATGAAACTTCGTTACAATTGGTCGGTCCACTGGTTGCAATAGTGCTTTCTCGCTCTCGCAATGTTGTAGTTGTATCTTTTATCCTTGTCATAAGCCGATGGCCACCGGCTTATAATATGGTACCTTAGATCGACGAATACAAAGTGTCACGTGACCGTACGATTTCCGTACAGTCTGTTGTACTGGATTCCTAATTTCGCGACCGGCTTACTGCGCTCCGCGCATGCGCGCTTTAAGTACTCTCTGACTGAACCATAACAAGTTGTTAGTTGACAACCTTTAATTACAAGATGGCGTTATGAGTACGTAAATAATTATATTGAAAATTATTATTACTGTAATTATTATTGCGATTTACGTAAGAGAATACTTTTTTGTTTTATATTATTTTGTATTGAGTGGATGTTGCGTCATTGATTTATAATTGATTAATAGACAATGCTAAGCGGTTTTTGCAAAGGTAAGCCGGTAGGAATCGAGTTATATGGACACTTCGCCACTAACCTACATAGAAAACACCCAGACCAATGCAAACAATCATGTTCATGCACACAAAAATTTGCATTAAGCGGGAATCGAACCCGAGACCTTTGCGTAGCAGTCATGTTAAATAACCACTACGCCACAGAGGTCGTCAAAATTTATGTCGCGGTTTTGAATTACATGCCGTAATATCTATTTGCAATCAACAAACTATTGTCCTGAGTTTGTACGTTTTATGCCCTTCATGGTCAACTAATCCCACAACAAACTGATCCCGTGGGCTCAGTTGACCCCATTCATTTTTTTTAGGGTGTTACTCAGCCCACTAATTAGTAGACCCCTTAACCATACTAAGTGGTTAACTAAGCCCGCGGGATGAGTAGACCCTTAACCATAGCAAGTGGTCAACCTAGCCCGCAGGTACAGTTGACAGATTAGTGGGCTGAGTAACACCCTAAAAAAACGAATGGGGTCAGCAGAGCCCACGAGTACAGTTTGATGTGGGATCAGTTGACCATGAAGGAGGTTTTTTGTGTCTGTTAAATTTAAATTTGTAAAGTCCCCTTGCTATTCCCTAATGCAAGAGTTGTCTTTTAAGGAATAGAGAAAAAAGATCTAATAAAAAAGAGCTTTAATTGATTGTTATAAGATACATTTTCGAATGAATATGTAAAGTTACACATTTTAAATATTCATGTAAACATTATTGACCTTAATCAATAGTTTTAAATAAACTAACAACCGGGGTCATTAGACTGAAGTGATAACAACACAATGTAATATTATTTTGTTTCTTTTCCATAGACAACTCCCGCACTAGGGATCATTCCCTGTGTCACGGGGATTTTACAAACATCAATTTAATGTATAGAAAGAACATTCAAAGTCAGGACAATATTTTGTGGATCATACAAAGAATTATACAGAATGGGATTTAAATCTGCCCCCCGTGACGGAGGGATACTTAGCCTACCTATACCACGCTGGCCAGACGGATTGGTAGGGTTTAATTTAAAGTTTTTCTTCTTTTTATTTCGTTATCATGATATTTACGGTAAGTTCCTTAGTCAGTTTCTACGACACCCATGGGATGAGATGGGGTGGTGACATATTGTATTCTTACTCCGTCACCAGTTCACCACACATCATCAGTACATCAATACATTAATAGCATAATTAAATATGATAAAGATAATATTATTTTTGACATCAAAACTAATAGACTAACTTTTCCTCAATAAACATGCAAGTAAGTATGTATAAACAAATGATAATTTTATTTTAGTAATTATAATGAAGTACACATAGCAACTAAGATATTCAACAGATGTTGAATTGTCTTATTTGTTAAACATTCTCAGATACAACTTTTAAATATTATATAATATTCACACATAATCTTTACAATATGCAAAATAATTATAATCATAGATTTGAGTACTTAATAAGATACAATTGTGAAGTAAAAAAAAAATATTTATTTATTTTAGTAACCTTATGTTAAAGTAGATCTATTGAACTTTAAATTGTAACAACTGTAACACCTGAAAACAAAGGACTTAATTTTATTTTTACAAAAATAAAAAAGGATCAAAAACTAAATTTATGAACATAGGCAAAGACTCTACAAAATCTTAACTTTAAAACTTTCGCGTTTCATTTTATTATTATAATAATACTATCGGGTATTAACGCGTATAGATTTTTGGTAAACACTTAAATTATTGAGCCTTGAGCTGCTCGACGTTTCGGCCAGGTTACACCAGCCATGGTCACGAGTCTACAAAATCTGTCTGTATTTGTGGTAAATTTAGTCCAGGTTTCCCTCTTCAATGATGGAACTTTATCCCAGCAGTGGGATATAAATGAGTTATCATGATGTGTACACATGACCTATCATTTTTATTATTAGAAAATTATCACTAATCTTTTGACTTATATTTGATTACTGTATGCATATTAATTAAAAAGAAGCTTATGATATTATATCTACAATATTATAAATCTGCTACTAAGGGCTAAGCTCAAAGAAGGTTAACATAAAATAAGTTATTAAAGAGGTTTTAAATAGCACCTTTATTACCTATACTAATAAAGAGGCAAAGTTTGTGACATTGTAGGAGGTAATATCTGGATGTACTAAACCAATATTAAAAACTCTTTCTGTGTTGAATAGTCCATTTATCGGGGAGTATCACAGGCTATATAGTATAACGCTATGACTAATAGGAGTGGAGCAGTAATGAAATATGTTTAAAAAAGCCACTTAACCAAGTAGACATGGTTCAGCTAGTAATGTAGAAAATACACAATGTAAAGTGATAAGTAAAAAAGGGCTAGATCATCGGCTGTGTCAGACTTTCAGGCTGGTTAAGTGTTCTAAACATTATAATAAACTAATATTACTTATGAATTATATTTATTTCTCTGATTTAATATTTGTAATACACTTAAAATTTATGATAGCAACAAAATAGCTATAATATTTAACACATTCATACAACATCATCTACTCCTAAATTAAGCAGAGCTTGAAGTGTGGGTACTAGACAACTGATAAACATACTCATAAACTTAAATACCCAAATCAATTAAACAGGTTCATGCAAAAAGATAATCATTGACATACTTATTAGACAATATCAAAGGATACATACATACTTTTTTTTGTAAATACATACATATTATACATAGAATATACACAACAAATATATTATATAAAATAATTTAGGTTAATAATTATACAAGTTGTAATCAAAGATAATAATTTAGGTTAATAATTATACAAGTTGTAATCAAAGATAATAATTTATGTTAATAAATAAATAAATTAAATTATTAATTATATTTACGTAATATTTGCAAAGTGGCCTAATACTGACATATTTGGTATGGTGACATACTCTATTCTTAATTCCTTTATGACGATTGACAGAGATACTATTTGTTAACTAGAATTACTTCACATTACCAGTGAAAGTCGTAAAACTTGTTTAGAAAATTTGCAATAGACGAGTATGTTTTTGTTTATTTTGGAAGAAAATTATAACATTTATGAATAGTTTATAGTACTTACGGGCCAAAGACGTTCCTCTGCTACACTGCTCACTATAATTAAGACTGTTTAAACACACAATATTTAACAAATCTTGAAATTTATGTACTACACTCTATCACTGACAAACAACACTCATTAATTAAACAATTTTATATGACTTCCTTTACCCACGTAATTTAGACAAAGTTCATAGTGTGCATTAAGGTTTTAGAATTTCAAAATACAGTATTTTATTAACTCAGTTTGTTAAATCAAAATAAAAAGATAATTCATATGCACAGACGGAGGAAAATGTACAATTTGAAATGTCATTTTTCTCACCTTTTTATTTGTAGTTTGTGACCATTGTGTTTAATGTCAATTTGACATTACAATCTGAAGTTTAGTTGTCGGTTGCACGAACGTATTTACGTCCGTGGTCGGTCGGTGTTAGACTTTGCTTCATCTTCATCTTAACACCCCATTAATGTCCCACTGCAGGGACGGGCCTCCTCCCTTGACGTAGGGATACTTGGCCTATTAGACTGCTTATTCCGCTCAAACTTTTTTCATACTTCAAATTTATCTTCAATCATCTTTTATATAATAATATCTTTTATAAGTTATTATACCCATGATGCAAATTGTAATTTCCTATTATGAAATATTTAACAGAATATGTTCAAGTTTCTACAGCCATTTAACTGAAGCAGCATTGTTTCCTAAGCCACTACGCCTCCATTAGAAGAAGTAACTTAATTGTCAAATTATTCATTCTGTCTGTTATATCAATTTGAGGTGAGCTGTCTGTGTGCACGTAAACGTAAACAAGCTATCGCGATATCTAATACATAATTACAAGTTTAATTACAAACAATAAAATGGCTGGACACAACGTAAATGTATGTGATATCGGCGACGACGTGAAAGAAGTGTTAAAAAAGTTCAGGTTTCAGAAACACACAACAAATTCGGCATTGATATTAAAGGTAAATTTTTCCTATAAGATTTTTAGGGTGCAGTTAAAAGTGCATTTTTATATTTATTATTTTAACCTTGGTTAGGTTATATATTTACTATAATGTACAGTAGGTTTTATTGAATATATTTCGATGTAGTCTGAGTCATTCAAATGTATTTCCTGTTAGCTATACGTCATGTTTCGTTGTTGTTATGAGTAGCAAAAAATTCTGATCGGTTCATTAAACAATATTAATTGGGTATATTTGTAAATGTATGGGTGTGACCTACAAATGTATTCACTCGTCCTAATAGTTTTTTAAACTGACTGTGTGCTGACATAATTTGATATTTAATTGTCTTTTTAAAATTTAAGAGCTTTGTTAAAATTGTTTGATAAATTATGTTACAAGTTTTTTCTAACAATTAACAATGGGTACTAGAGCCCTGTATTCGGGGATATTTTGCCTACTAATACCACGCTGGCCAGACAGATTGGTATAGGGTTTAATTTCAAGTTATCCTTCTTTTTATTTTGTAAAGATAATATTTAAGGATAGTCCCTTAGTCAGTTTTTACTACACCCATGGAATGAGATAGGGTGGAGACATATTGTACTTTTACTGTGTCACTACACGAATAATCTGTTATGTGTCTATTAAATTATAAACTATGTGTCAGACTCATACTTTATTCTACTAAGTTCTTAATGACCTCTGACTAAGCAATTAAATTACAATATGTTAATCTTAAACATAATATACTTTTGTTATCATACTAATGTCTTTAAGCATTATAAAATCTAGTGTGATTATTTTTCTGTTCAACAATGCTAGAAGCTACTGCTATCCATGTAGTTGTAGGAAACCTACTCTACCATTTATCATCCTTTCTCAGACTCCATCCATCCATCTAATAGCCAATAATAATAAATAAATAATTTTCACACATTTACACATCGCCACCTATTCCCAAACTAAGCAAAGCTTGTACTATGTGTACTAGACAATGGATAAACATACTTAAATACTTTTTTTTGTAAATACACACATTTTAGACATAGAAAACAAACAATGCAAACAATCATGTTCATGCACACAAAGATTTGCATTGAGCGGGAATCAAACCCGAGACCTCTGCATAGCAGCCATGTAATATAACGACTATGTTACAGAGGTTGTCAAACATGGATAAGGATGTATAAATAAACTACCTGACCCGTGCCCACTTCACTACACATCACTTTTTTAAACATATTTTATTACTGCTCCACTCCTATTAGTCACATCATGATACTATATAGCCTGTGACACTCCCCGATAAATGGACTATTCAACACAGAAAGAATTTTTAAAATCGGTTCAGTATATCCAGATATTACCCCCTACAACGTCACAAACACACAAACTTTACCTCTTTATAATTGTTATATATATTAATGTGGGTAGTTATGCTCACTTGTTATAATAATAAGTTTGCTAAGTAGGTAGTCACAAAATATGTATGACGCTCACACTCTCTTTTTGTAATGGCTACCTAGACTAATACAAGCACTTACCGAATTGGTGTTTTATTTCATTATTCCAAACATAATAGTGGCGACGTAGTAAAAATGGACTGTAAATCGGTTAAATTCAGTGAGTTTAATGTGCAAACAGACAATTGGGACAATTACATCGATAGATTAAAGTACTGCTTCGAAGCAAATGGCGTCATTCTAGATTCGGCCAAAAGGGCAAATTTTTATACAATATGTGGATCACAAGTGTTCGACACGTTACTTGCGCTCATTACACCTAAAAAGTCAAGTGAAGTGACATTTAATGAAATCGTAACGGTTTTAACAAAACATTTTATTTATTTTATTTTTATTTTATTTTCTTTGAGATAACAAACAATTGCGTAATGTGCATAATTCTAGTACAGTATTAATAGGTATACAGAAAGGTAATCACGCAACCAGCACCGTTATCTACAGCATAAGATATTAACATTAAATAAAACTATTAACAAGTAACTAGGTACCTACCGCAAGATAGTAATACAGAGATCAAAAGAAAAAATAAAAAATTTAACAAAACATAATATCCAAAACAGTTCAGATAAAGTTATTCATGAAACAAATTTATGTTACAGTAATTTTAAGATTAAACTATGTTGTTCACTATTTGCTTTTTAAATTGGAATGTAGACAGTGCGAATATATCAATATCAGTGAAATTATCGTTGTAACTTTTTGTAATTCGCCTTAAAGGCGCGCGATCACCAGCATTCGTTCTACTTGGTATAAGTGCGAACAGTTTGTGAGCATAGCTATTACGGATACGCAGAGAGCGACTAGGTATGCGAATATAAATTTGGTTAATCAACTTATCACAGTCAAATTTATTTTGGCAGATTTTATACAAGAACATTTGGTCAAGGTACGAACGTCTTTGTTTAAGAGTTTCAAAAGAAAATTTTGTAAGAAGATCTTCATACGATAATCGTTTACGTTCCAACCTGTAATTGAGGTAACGGAGATATTTACGTTGTACAGTTTCTATTTGTTCATGATATTTTTCATAAAGTGGGTTCCAAACACATGTGGCGTATTCAAGTTGCGACCGGATGAGGGACTTGTATAACAAAATCAGAGTGGACGGTTTTTTGAATAAGGTACAGGTACGTCTAACAAAGCCAAAAAGTTTGTAAGCCTTGGCAGTAATGTAATCTATATGAGCGTCGAAGTGTAATTTTGAGTCAAAATAAATACCCAGGTCCTTGATTAATTGAACTTTAACTAAAGCTGTACCACAGAGAGAGTAAGGAAAGTCAATGATATTAACCTTTTTAGTAAATGTGATTGACTTACACTTAGATAGACTCAAATGTAGTCTGTTAGCCTGGCAATAAGAAGAGAACCTATCCAAATCCTGTTGCAGTTTGACACAATCCTCATTTGAGCCTATTTTTCTGAAAATTTTCAAATCATCTGCGTACAGTAGAAAATTACTGTTTTTGAAGCATTTACTTACGTCATTTATGAAGAGAACAAATAGCAGCGGCCCCAGAATGGAGCCCTGGGGCACACCAGAAGTGACAGTTATTAATTCAGAGGTGAACCCCTGAACCACAACCTTTTGAGTTCTATTTTTAACATACGACGTAAGCCAACGGAGCAGATTCCCGTGTATACCGTTAAACTCAAGTTTTTGTAAAAGAATCGTGTGGTCCACCTTGTCAAAAGCCTTGCAGAAATCAGTATAGACCGAGTCAACCTGTACCTGATTATCCATACTTTCAAATAAAAAATTAGAATACAGGACTAGATTGCTTAGTGTGGACCGATTTTGAATAAAACCGTGTTGCTCTGGAATTAAAACATTGTGCAATGTTGGGTAAATGGCACCATGGACCAATTTCTCCAAGACTTTAGCCAAGGCTGACAGCAACGATATAGGACGATAGTTGGAAATGTCACTTTTAATGCCACCTTTGAACACTGGCGTAATATTAGCTGTTTTCCATAATTGAGGCACAGTACCTTCCTTCAGGCTACGATTAAATAAATAGGTCAAAGGCACGCTCAACGACTCAGCAGTATGTTTTAGAAAAAAGGGTGGTATGCCGTCTGGGCCTGATCCTTTAGCTATATCCAAAGACTTCAGCGAAGAAACTACTTCTTCTTTAGAGAATGAAAGATCACATAAATTTACTTGGCAGTTTGTTGGAGCTTCAAAAGTGACATTAATCTTATCATCGACAGGTTCATAAACTGAACTAAAGAAATTTGAGAAGAGTTTACATATGTCTATAGAACCACTGCACTGCTCATTAATGTAAGTCATAGTGTTGGGTATACCCACACCAGCTGTACGGGATTTTACAAATGACCAAAAATGTTTTATATCATGCTTTAGGCTAGTTTCTACCGAGTTCAGATACTTATTAAAGCATTCAGCCGAGAGTAACTTAAATCTTTTACGGTATAAAGAAAATTGCTCATAGTCAGAACAATGTCTATACTTCTTCCATTTGACCCATGCTTTTTCTTTATTTTTAAAAATATGTATCAATGGGCGAGAAAACCAAATGGGATATTCATTAGATCTTACAGGTTTCATTGGTACATGAGTCCTAATTATCTTGTAAATAGTATTATAAAATTGGTCGGTTGCAGAGTCCAAAGAGATACTGTCTGGTGGTAAACGCCAGTCAATTTTATCAATTTCTTTATTAATAGCAGTGTAATCAGCTTCCAAATAACGATAACGCGATACTGTTGACCGATTCATTGGTCCATTCAGAAGCTTGAACGAAGTTATAATAAAAAAAGGTGGATGTAAACTGTCTATTGGTAATAACGGCAAAGGTACAGGCGTGCATGTACATAATTTATTAGATATTAATAAGTCCAAAATACGGTTTTGTTTATTTTTAATATTATTATACTGACTACAACTTAAGGTCGATAAAAAATTACGTAATAGAATATTAAGTGTACTACTATTGTTATGTATAAGAGGCATCAAGGATGTATTATGTTCAAACCATTCTACATGAGGCATATTGAAGTCTCCAAATACATATATATCTCCTATAGTAGGGCAAGATAATTCTCTTTCAAGAACATTAAACAAAGCTTCGTATGACGTTAGACACTGACTGGGTGGTACGTAAAAAACACACACAATGTGATGACGATTAATTGGCCTAGAATAAAACTTTAAAAGTACATAATCGATGTTGGGCGGTATATTGTAACTATCCACCTGATGTAGTGTATTACTCGACAAAACAAGTCGCGATGGTTGTAAGTCACGGCGTACCGCTATCAACACTCCCCCACCATCAGATTTGCCACTCAACACACGATTTCTATCACAGCGATACACCAAGTACCTTGAGTCAATAAATTCACGGTCTTCAATGTCTGGTACTAACCATGTTTCCGATAGAATAATAATGTCATAAGAATCTGCCATAATGTTAGTATACAAGGTTTTTAACTTAGTTCGTAATCCCCGGCAGTTTTGGTAATAAAATGATAAATTATTACTATTGGCAGTCATTGGATAAGCAAAAAAATACAACTGAATATTACTAAAATAAATAAACATGAATGACTCATTCTATCTTGTAGGTTAAGAAGACGTAAATTATTATATGTCACCAACACTTCACTAAAATAAAAGTTAATGTATGTGTAAAGTATATAAATATGGTATTTATATAAGGTGATAGTGATAGGTTTATGGCAATATATATTACATGTGTAACGCGTATAACACTTTAAATACAAGAAATAACTAACACAAAATGGAGCATAATTGTAAATTATTTTGTGTTCGACTTTATAACGTAAACATTTAGTTATTATTATCACGATGCATAATCTATTATGATTAAATCACAACAAATATAATCTATAAACAACATAATTAAAGACAAAAATAGCACCAATAACTTCGTAAAACTAATAAGTTGACTTTTGACGGTGGAAGTAACATAATTATAAATTATTTTGTATTCGACTTCATAACGTAAACATTTAGTTATTTTTATCACGATATGAGATGCACAATGTACTATGATTGAATCATAACATATGTAATATAAAAACAACATAATTAAAGACAAAAATAGCACCAATAATTTCGTAAAACTAATAAGTTGACTTTTGACGGTGGAAGTAAAATAAGTCACATACTTCGCAAATACACAGAGTAATGTGTGATAAAGAGATCGCATGTAGAACAAATGATGGCTAATACGTACCATAAATACATTATCAACGATAATTTCACTTTGTTTTTTATACTTTAAGCCATACACAGTTAATAATAAAACATATTTAAATTTTAGGCACATACGGTTTAAGTTTCGATAAGTCTTTTTCTGCTCGAATAGCAATGACGGAAGTAGAAACGTCGGCCCTAGTGAGAATAACACCGTGCTTAACCCAAACAAATTTAATACCGCACTCCTTTGCAATGTTACGGACTTGACGAAACAGCGATTTATTTTGCAGAGTTAAATGTTCATTAACGTATACTTTTTGTGATGGTCCTTGTATATTGATTTGCTCCGATGTAACACCCTTCTTGAGACGAACAGCTGATATAAAGTTGTCTCTAATTAATTGAGAAGAGAATTTTACTATGACATTCTTTGGATGAGTATTGTTAGGATTACTCTGTGGCACTCGATGAATAGCAATGACCGCGCCTCCTGCCAACGGCTGATTTAAAACTTTTGCCATGGTTTCAATAATCGTCACCAGATTCTCTCCTCGCTTTTCAGGCAGGTTACTAATTTCAACATTGCAATTTCGCGATCTTTGTTCTATGGATTCAATTTTCGTCTCCAGAGCAATAAGTCGAAGCTCGTATGTAATGGCCTTTTGTTCATGTTCAAGTACACGACTCCTGAGCTCTTTCGAATCTCTTTCAAGGTCATCATATTTTTCACTGAGGAAATTTATGGATTTTTTCACTTCTCCTAAGTCATCAATAATTTTGGCAAAGTTAGCATCTTGCTTAGCAAACCATGATTCCATCATTGACAGCATGTTCTCCTGAAAGGACTTCAGTTCACGGCGAAACTCCGAGGCACTATCTTTTCGCATTGTGATGTGGGGTGGAGGAGACTCTTTATCGATGAGAGATCCGTCCACACTCATATTTCCCTGCTCCAGTTCGTCTTCAGTTTCACAATTGAATGTACTGTTGGAAGTAGTCATACTTGCGTAGGCTCTATATTACTAAGTACTCTATGTCGAAACGCAACAAGTGGACAAACGTTGATCACGGTAAAGGTTATTTCGAACAACGACAAACAACTGGTCTGCACTAGCGCTTGTGAACGAATGAAATTTTAGTCCAAAGCCTAACGAAATATCGACGTCATATAAATTTTATAAGTGTGATCAAAGTAATGGTGAATCGGCTGCTGACTACATTGCACATATCAGAAAATTAAGTGTTGATTGCAATTTTATTGACTTAGAACGTATGCTACGAGATAGACTAGTATGTGGTATGTTTGATCACAAACTACAATATGATTTATTAAAAAAAGACAATCTAACGTACGACTGCGTAGTAAATGCAATGTTATCATCAGAAAGCGCGGGAAGAGATGTTCAAATGATAAAAAGTTCGACAATCATTCAAAAGACTCCCGTTGAAGAAGTACAGTCGACGTCATCGAGTACAGTTGAACCTATGGACATCAACGCAGTACAGTCACGTACAAACATACGATTATGTTATCGTTGTGGAGATCGTCATGGTGGCGAATGTCGTTTTTCCAAAGTTACATGTCGATTTTGTAAGAAGATTGGTCACCTAGAAAAGGTTTGCATTACGAAGAAAAAAAGTCACAACAGTAATCGAAATGTTAACTACACACATGAAAATGAAGAATCCTTTCAATTAAACGGCGTATACAGTTTTGGCAGTGGAAGTCTACGAGTTCCAGCTTACGAACTAAAGGTCCGCTTGGACGGCGTGCCGGTGACAATGCAAGTGGATTCAGGCGCTGGTTTCTCCATCGTGAACGTGCGGACATGGCGAAGGCTGCGCCCTCGTGCTTTGCGCACAACGCCACTTTCTCTACACACTTGGACATCGACACCAGTCACAGTGCTCGGCCAGACTACTGTACGAGTACAATATAAGGGCAACGAATGTACCCTCCCTGTGATAGTAGCTAGAGGCAACGGGCCTAACTTAATAGGACGTGATTGGTTTTCAGCTCTTAATATTAAAGTGTGTATTGACTATGTTAACTCTTTTTTTTCGACAGATATTTCAATTACGATGTCAATTGTAGAAAAGCATGGGGATGTTTTTAAAGAAGGCCTTGGCACCTACCGAGGTGACCCAGTTACTATACATTTAAAACCACAGTCCACTCCAAAGTTTTTAAAAGCACGTCCGGTACCTTATGCTATTAAAGAACGAGTAGAAAACGAAATAGATCGTTTGGTAGGTGAAGGGGTATTACGTCCAGTATCTTTTTCAGAGTGGGCCACACCTGTGGTACCGATAATTAAAAAGACGGGTGAAATTCGTCTTTGTGGAGACTATCGCAGCACAGTAAATCAAGCTACTGAGTCTGATACCTATCCTATGCCAACTGCTAGCGAAGTCTTCGCAATTGTTGCAGGTGGTAGATATTTCACCACACTAGATTTAGAACGAGCTTACACACAAGTGGTCGTAACGGATGATACCGCCAAGTTATTAACATTAAATACGTGCAAAGGTCTTTATAGCTTACACAGATTAGCATTTGGAGTTAAGGCATGCCCAGGCATTTTTCAAAGACTCATGACCGCTTTATTAGCTGGCATCCCAGGCGTCGCGGTCCTGATAGATGATATTATCATAAGCGGTAAAACTTTACATGTTATGAATACACGGCTCAATACCGTATTAGACCGCATAAAAGAAGCGGGCCTTAGACTAAATAGGAGCAAGTGCAAATTTGCAAAAGAAGCAGTAGAATACTTGGGATTTGTAATAGATGCTGAAGGAATTCATCCAGCCCCAAGCAAAATCGAAGCTATTTTGAAAACGCCGGAGCCAAAGACTGTTTTACAGTTGCAGGCTTTCTTAGGTTTATACAACTTTTACGAGAGGTTCATTCCTCACAAAGCGACATTTCTGGAACCTTTGCATAGGCTGCTAGACAAGGGTTGTCAGTGGAAGTGGACTGAAAAGGAAAGTAAAAGTTTCCAAGTGGCTAAACGCATGCTGACATCAGATGTAACGTTGGTTCATTACGATTTAGACAAGCCATTGACACTTACCTGTGACAGTTCAGAGTACGGGGTCGGAGCAGTATTGTCACATATAATGGAAGACGGTAAGGAGCGTCCTGTCGCTATGAGCTCGAGAACGCTACACACTCATGAACGTCGTTATTCCCAATTGGACAAAGAAGCAACAGCAATTTTGTTTGGCATTCAAAAATTTCATAATTACCTAATGGGAAGATCTTTTACTATAATCACTGATCATAAACCGTTGATCAGCATCTTTGATCCTAAAAAAGCTATACCTAATATTATTTCTCCTCGTTTAACAAGAATTTCTATAATACTGACAAGTCATTGCTACAACATTATATACAGACCTGGACAACAAATAGGAAATGCAGATGGTTTGAGTCGTTGGCCACAACCAATACCAGAACAACCTGAACAGCACCTCGGAGATATTTTATTAATGGCTGAAACTCCAGAAGATTTTCCCATTGATGCTGAACAAATACAAACAGTCACAAAGAAAGATCAATTATTGTCAAAAGTTATGTATTACATATTGAATGGCTGGCCTGCTAGAGTTTCTAATGAAGATCTAAGACAATATTGGTTACATAGAGCGGAACTATCCATACATGAGGGCTGCATTTTGTTAGGATGTCGTGTAGTAGTACCACAACTCCTGCGAAAAGCGGTACTGTGTGCCTTACACAAGACACACAGCGGCATTGTTCATACAAAAGCACTAGCTAGAAGTTATATTTGGTGGCCACAATTAAATGATGATATTGAATTATTGGTTAGAGAATGTAATAAGTGTCTGGAAAACCGACATATGCCTCCAAAGACTAGCTACCAGTGGATAGTACCTACTAAACCCTGGTCAAGAATTAATGTTGATTTTGCCGGGCCATTCCAAAACAAAAACTTTTTAATTGTGGTAGACGCTTATTCCCGATGGCCAGAAGTTTTCATTATCAATAATATGACTTCTGAGACAGTGATACGGCATTTAAGAACTTTATTTGCTACACATGGAATATGTGAAACTGTGGTATCTGACAATGGTACAGCATTTGTATCGGCTGAAATAAAACAGTTCTTAAAAGCTAATAATATAAGACAGGTAACAACAGCTCCGTATCACCCTGCCACAAATGGTTTAGCTGAGCGCATGGTACAAACAGTCAAAGATAAATTAAAGAAAATGGATGGTTTATCATGGGATATTAAGCTACCAAATATGTTATTAGGCCTAAGAGTGACACCATGCTCTGGTACTAATAAAAGTCCCTCAGAACTGCTTATGAACAGATGTTTAAGAACATTGTTAAACACAATTCATCCTGACTACTTACAAAATAAAAGAAGGACGGAACAAATTGTAAAAAATACAGAAATTAAACAGAGAGATGCAAACATTGGACAAAGTGTTATGTATAGAAATTATGGAAGAGGTCCACGGTGGTTAGCAGGTAAAGTTTCTAGTAAAGATGGTCCATCCAGCTACCAGGTTATTTCTGAAGATGGAGCCACAGTGAGCCGGCACATAGATCAAATTATAAAAAGAAAAACTTTAAGTAATGAATGGGAAGAGATGAAGGGTCGACAACAAACAAGTAATCATAATGAAGGGAGGAGTGATATAGAAGTAGATGAATCAGATATGCCAGTTGAAAGGGAAGAGACAGACGCAAGCTATGAGAATCAAGAAATCATAGAGGTTCCGAGTTCTGAGAAATGGGCTGAAATGTTAGGTATTCCTGTAGGGACAGAGGCGAGTTATGGTGGGGGTAAGCTTAGAAGTAAACTGAGTGTTTATCAAAAAACTCCCTATGCTAGATCTGATGACAATTTGTATATTAGTTAAATATTACTTAAACTTTATTTCTTATTCAAGTTCAGACTTTGTTAGTTAATTGTTTACTTTATGTTGTTTATTTAAGTGTGTGCATACTTGGGGGAAAGGTATGTTATATATATTAATGTGGGTAGTTATGCTCACTTGTTATAATAATAAGTTTGCTAAGTAGGTAGTCACAAAATATGTATGACGCTCACACTCTCTTTTTGTAATGGCTACCTAGCCTAATACAAGCACTTACCGAATTGGTGTTTTATTTCATTATTCCAAACATAATAATAATATTAGTATAGATGAGTATGTTTTGTTTTAGGTAAACAGAGAGAAACAGACGCTGGAGGTAGATGAAGAGTTGGAGAATGTAGAACTTGAAGAGTTACAGGATATTCTGCCATCACACCAGCCTAGGTTTATTGTTTATAGGTGAGTAGACAGTAATTTAGTTAAATATTCATTTAGGTCCGTGAATGTTATCTGTACAAAATAAAAAGAAGGAAAACTTGAATTTAAACCCTATACCAATCCGTCACGGGAGGTGTTTTAATATAATGTAATAAAATAACAAAATAGAAACAGAAGAACAATAAAATGATGCCAGGAGCCAGATAATTAAAAATGAAAATGAAAAAGCCACAGAGGTCGTCAAATTTTATTAAATTGACCGACCTCTGTGTCGATTTCAATCTATTTAGATCGAAAACTGAGATCTGCGCAGCCAATTACAACAAGTTCGAGCTGGCCGTGTTCTGTAACTTGCATTACACGTACTCTTATCGACTGATGTTGAAGTTTCGTTCAAAATCTGTGAATATTTCAGCTACAAGATGGAGCACAGTGACGGTAGAACATCATTCCCGATGTGCTTTATATTCTACACGCCCAGGGATGCGCATATGGAACTACAGGTAATTGTTCTTATTTATTTTACGTTTTATCCGTGTGGTGACGCAGTAAGAATACAATATGTCACCACCCCATCTCATTCCACGGGTGTCGTAAAAACCGACTAAGGGACTATCCGTGAATATGATCTTTACGAAATAAAAAGAAGGAAAACTTGAAATTAAACCCTTTACTAATCCGTCTGGCCAGCGTGGTATTAGTAGGCCAAGTATCCTTCCGTCACGGGAGGAGGCCCGCCCCTGCAGTGGGACATTAATGTGCTGTGAATGATGACCTACATTATTTATAGTGGTCAATGGATTGCATCCAAGTTACTGATGACTTGATAGCTTACGACTTTTAGCTGGTATCTACCTATTAGTCGAGTCTGTGGTACCGTACTAGCAGTATAAGTGCTTATTCTTAAACTTACAGGTGATGTACGCTGGTACCCAGCGGGCCCTAGCTGCAGCAGTAGGGGCACCAAGATTGTTGGAAGTTAGAGAAATTGACGAATTGACCGCCGATTGGCTTAACGACAAACTTAGCAGATAAATACCTGTGTAAACCGGTTAAGTAACCAATGATTTTGTAATCGGTTAACCGGTTAATTAACCGTCTAAACCGGTGAACTGGTTTTGTACCCAACCAATTATTTTTTAACCGGTGAACCGGTTATTTAACCAATGGCTACGTTATTGATTAATCAATTTATTTAACTTATGATAATGTTTTTGGTTAATCAGTGATTTTAATGATGATTCTGTAACTAGAAAACGAGTTAAGTAAACAAATAACTTAACCGATTTACCGGTTACATAACATATTAATTCGGAATCGGTTAACTAATTAACTAACGCAAGATTACGGTATTCTTTACATAACGAAGAATTACTTAATCGGTTAACCGGTTATCTAGTTATAGACTGATTATATTATCAGTTTTATTTTCAATATCCAAATAGTATTAATAATATTATTGCATAACTACGCTGCCTGTGATTGGTTTACCAATTACTAAGAATTTTGATTATTTATTTAATAACCTACATATTTTTATTAATGTACTGGAATAAAATCTTGCCATTAACCGGTATATCATTACCGAAAATCGGTATACCGGTTTATAAATAGCTTTTTCTTTTTTTAAAGTAAAATTTTTACTAATCGTAATTTTTTTACTAAAACACTTGAATTGGGTTTTGATAAGTGCCAGGAGCAATGATGCGTCTATACTTGTCCGGGGTTGAGAGTATTTTAGAAAAAAAAATTTTTTTCTTATCGGTTACCTCTAAAAATATACGCACATTAATATATAGCTCAAAAAGACATTAATTTAGATTTTATTGAAATTATTAATATTCATACATATTTCGGGTAAGAATTATGTATTCTTTGTTGGGATTCTAAATGTCACTTCTTTATTATTCTTCGTATTTATTACAAAAAATAGAAACAAACATTCCAAAATAAATATATTTTAGTAATATCGCGAATATAGTCCAGATATGAAAACAACATTAGCAAAGAATTTTGGATACTTTAAACCATTTTTATAAAGTTTATTAGATTTTATAAAATCTTAGAATATATTGTATAAAATAAATATAATCTACTCAAGAAGTAGAACCGTTGAGAGCTTTATTATGCTTTCAAAAATGGTTTTTAATTTCCCAAGACAAGTACTTGAGGTACTTTAAGACTTTAATAACTTTTTAAATATGTACCTATCTCCACTGCCACAGTATTTTTTCTACCGAGAATAATGTCTTTACAAAATAAAATAATCATTTATTTTGAGATTAGAATATACTTATAGTTCGCGCAATCTTATTCAGCTGGCCTGAAGTTGTCTTACAGAGAGTTTCGCGCAAGTAAGGCCGCTGGCTTGAATGTAGCGGTCAGCGGCGCGGCTGCGGGCACTCGTTGCTCGCAAAGCCCCGCTCCTGCCGCCGCCGCCGCCGCGCCGCTGCCCGCTAAATTCGAGGCAGGCAGCGGCGTAATAAGTACTAAGAAAACACACGCTCCCAACACATTTAAGCGCCGATCACACTAGACTACATGTAGTCTCCTACATGATGTAGTTGACTACATGTAGTCTAGTGTAATCGGCGCTTTAGTTACAAACATGACATTTGCGCAGACACTACTTCAACCCGGCCTATTTAGATTGCGCGTGCTGTATTTATTAATATAATAATAATAATATATTAAACTTGCACTAAGCCAAAGCTTATAGAGAGAATTATTTGTGTGTAGTATCTTTATTAATGTAAAATAAATAAATGTAATATGTAATGTAAGGTATTTTATTAAAAAGGAAATACAGAATTTTAAGCAATGTCCAGAGTATAGAGTTGCAAAACCCCTTCGGCCGTTTTGGAAACCGAAGTTTGGTAACCAGTTTCCTAAAAGGCTTTTTTTATACTTCTACGTAACTGGTTTCCTAAAAGGCTTTTTTTTACTTATACGTAACTGGTTTCCAAAAAGGAGTTTTTTGTACTTCTACGTAACTACACTCTGGCCACTCAAAACTTCAGAATGAAACGGAATAATTCCGGAATTATTCAAAATTGATTTAATTATAATTATACACATAATAAATAAAAATATAATAATGTAAACTTTATAACACATAAATATAAATGAATTCCGTGCCAGTGCAAACAGTTGAAACATTCCCAGAGTTACGAGTTAATTCGGAATTATTCCGAATTGATTTAGAAGAATGATTCGGAATTTTTCCCGGTAGCATCTTTAGTCCAGAGCTAGTCCCTTCTTTTGTTCATGTAAAGAAAATATAAAATGTATTTTTTTATCTATGGTTTTTACACCAGGGCTGGTTAGATGGGGACATGGTGTAATACTCTGCCCTCAGTCAGTGCAAATGTAATGAAATACCTTTTGACTTACTACACGGTCACATTATCTAGAGACCTCGCTGGAATGCGAACCTCGCGTCCCGACCTCCTTTCAACCCCCGTGCTCGCCACGGGCGCATCTGTGATACGTGCGACGCGACGTGACGTCATCGACGCCAGGTCTCGAGATAATGTGACCGGGTAGTACTTTGAAAATACATTTGCATTTGAGTTGTCAGTAATATAAATTAAGGTGTTACCTTACGAAAATAAAATGGACAACGGTTACTTGGCATTATTGGGGTCGTTTGCTTGGACTGGTGGCATATAAGCAAATCAATAAATGAAATAAAATTTTATATTTCTTAGACGTGTTTTGTAGTACTGCTAGGTAAAAAAAGTAGGTAATCTATACTAATATTTTATAGAGGTAAAGTTTGTGTGTTTGTGACGTTGTAGGGGGTAATCTCTGGATCTAATGAACCTATTTTAAAAATTCTTTCTGTGCTGAATATTCCATTTATCGGGGAGTGTCATAGGCTATATAGTATCACGCTATGACTAATAGGAGCGGAGCAGTAATGAAATATATTTAAAAAAGTGACGCGTTTTTTTCGCCGCCTAACGAAGTGGGCGCGGGTCAGCTAGTACAATATAAAAAAATATTCTTTTGTTAATCTGACTATAGATATTAGAAACTAAATGAAAAACAGAAATTTTTTGCCCATGGCCGCAAATATTGGCCTTACCATACCAAGTACCTATTTCATTTTTTGATAAATAATTCTGTGTACTTTTATGTATCTCTAAGTAAAAAGTGTGTGTGTGTGTTTGTATAGTGATAATATAGCATTTATATTATTTTATATAATATTTTGTATAAAAGACAAAATAATAAATTATTGTAGACATTATTTTTCTTGTTTTATTTCTATAATTATTTACTGAATTCAAACCAGATACGTCCGTGAATTGACGGAGTAAGAATACAATATGTCACTGCCCCATCTCATCGCATGGGTGTCGTACGCTGCCTAAGGAACTATCCGTAAATATTATCTATACGAATTAAAAGAGAAAACTTGAAATTAAACCCTATACCAATCCGTCTGGCTAGCATGGTATTAGTAGGCCAAGTATCCCTACGTCATGGGAGGAGGTACGTCCCTGCAGTGGGACATTAAGAAGGCTCATTCTGTCAAAACCAACTCAGCTGTCGGCGAAGCCTAAAACATTGTTGTTTCACCAAACGTCGCGTGAGAAAGAGAACAACTCATAGAAAAGCAGTAAGAAACATGCACACGCACACGCGCTCGATTGTATTTATTACAAATCAAAATGTCGTTCAAAATATAAATATTGTTCTTCTTGATTGTTAGGGTTGACACTAATACTAGCTGTAGGTAGTTACTCAAAAAGTAATAAATCAGAAGTAAATAAAGATAACTAAAATGGGTTTTTAAAAAATATTTTATTGTAAGTTTTGTTGCGGAAGACACACCAAGCGAGACATCAATTTATCTTGTAAGTGGTGTAGGTATGACACCGTAAAACATTATATATTTTTTTTTTTTTAAGTTAAACTGGTTATTCTTGAGGCAGTTTTTTAGACCGTGCATCGTTAATAGGGGTTCCATACAGTACACAATAATATCTTACTTCACATACAGTACATGAAGTTAATTTTAGCTGGATTTAAAAAAAAAGAAGAAAAATCATGTAATTTTCTAATTAAAAAACCGACTTCAACAGGAGTCGGTTAAAAACCATGCTGATTACAATTTCTAAGATTAGTATTAAATAAATTTCTGCAGTTGTCTTCATCATAAGATCATGTTTGTGTAAAGTTTTCATTAATACGAATAAAATAAGCCCAAACACTAGGTAGCTGCTATATACCGTTGAAAAGTTTCCTCGACCCGCAGTCGTCTTCATTATCAGATCATGTTTGTGTAAAGTTGTGTAAAGTTTTCATCAATACAATTAAAATAAGCCCAAACACAAGGTACCTGCTATATGCCGTTGAGGTGTTCCCTCGAGTCTCGGTGGTCTCCAGGATCTGACCAGTTCTAACTCTTGATTATTTTTATTAAAAATAAATAATAATCATAAAATCTGGAAATGATAGTTGACAAGAAATGATACTTGATCAGTCATTCAGATACCGGGGCGGGGGTGAGTCACGTAAATATTAAAAAAAAATACAAAATGAATTACAAAAAAAAATACAGTTTGTGCAATGTGACAGCCTTAGCTATGCTCTATTGACTATTATGTTTATTTATTTATTATGGCGTCATGAACATAGTTACATATTTTGCCAGTGTCAAGTGAAATACATTACATTCAGTAAGTAAGAGTATAAGTTTACACATACAAAAAAAAAAAAACAACATTAAAAAGACGATGCTTCTCTTTTCATTGCCGTCCAGGAGAACTTCACCGGAACGCGTATGATGGAGACAGGAACAGCTTGATCACGACGCCGCCACCAGCTATTCACCAATCACTTGCATATTTAAACATATTTATTTACTAACGATGAACTTGCAAAACAAAACCGCATCTTTTCTGCATCACAAAATCTTCGAAAAATCAATTTGTAAAATATATAAATGACAGCTCAACCTCTCGTCATGGCGTCCAGTCAAATCACCCTATTGACTATTGTAATAATAGGTGAATTTTGACAGTTGATTTTAGTCAAGAATGTCACTGATGTAGGTATTTTATTTAACTGGTTATGCATCTGATAATAATTGGATCTCTTTGATAAAAGAAATTACGAAACTTCTTACTGGCAAGCGATACGTAATTGTCATAAATGACATAAATTAAAGTTTATTGAAGTTTAAAAAAAAATATTCGGTAACATTCGACGACGGTCGGCTCGCTGTCGTACCTCCCCTCCGCCGACCCGAGGGGTGCAGAAAGTGGAGGCGAGATGCAAGATGTCGATGGCGGAAACGAGCACGGTAAAATTTCCTAAAATGGTTTTGGGAAAAAGGTAATTGCGTACGAACTTTAGAATGTATCTAGTCAATATAAAATTATTTGAATTTTCGAATAAATAATCTATTCCTAGTCCCAAAATATATTTACCTTTATAAACGTTTAATCCTACTTTATTACGCTAAAAGTTGTCATAAAATGTGCATAGAATTATGAACTTTGAAGCCTCATAACTTGTAAATGAATATTTTTTTTACTGTTTTATTAATCAATAAGACTAGATATTATCGAGACAAAACGATATCATCTATAGTTTTGAGTATTTATTATCTAATGAAGGAGGAATTAACTTTCTTTGTTTGTATGGAATTGCGATTGAATTGTTTCCCCTTAATGGGCTGTTATGATGAAACCAGATATTGATGTTTAAACATATGTTTCTGTTAATGTTCCACTGCAGGAACGGGCCTCCTCCCATGACGGAGGGATGCATGGCCTACATATAGGTACAGACGGATTGGTATAGGGTTTAATTTCAAGTTTTCCTTCTTTTTGTTTCGTAAAGATAATATTCACGGATAATCCCTTAGTCGGCTTTTACGACATCCATGGGATGAGATGGGGTGGTGACATATTGTATTCTTACTCTGTCACCACACGGAGGAATACAGACATTTTAGACCAGATTGATGCCTGATGGTAAGGATAAGTTAAGTATGCTGGTAGCTACTTCAAAACGATTTAACTGTTAACGAAGACCTGCAATTAAGAATAAAGATGTAAATTAACCCAGATGTCAGCACCTCATTTATGAACATAAAATCAAGATAACGTTCATTTCCATTGTCAGATAAGCCTTATAAAACATTTTATACATGAATAAAACCTAAAGGTTCAGTAAAAAAATATCTAAAAGAACTAAAATAAAGTAAAATAAAAAAAACCTGAACTTATAGGTTGTCTATAAAGTCAAGAAATTAAAGTTTGAGGATCTAAATTGTTCATGTGTCTGGCAACACTGAAATTCAAAATAGACTTGTACATGAGCTGTCATCGAGTAGAAGTTGCGGAACGGTTTTCATTTTGTGATTTTTATAAGTTCATTAATCTACAATAAACTAATACTGACATACGAAGAACAACATAAACAATGAGTACAGTAAATCAAAGTGGCACGTGGGAAGTGATTTTTAAAGTTAGAAGGCGTTGTTTGGCGGAGCACGAAGCTAGACATATTTATGTGATTTGGATGATGTTTACGGGCGAACTGCAACTTTGATGGGTATGTAATCATGTTACTGTGTTTTGTAATCTCGTCGCCTGAATGCTTATTTGCTCAACAGACCATTTTGACGAATTTCACTTTTTAATGCAATTTTATTAAGGATCAAATTGCGGTTCGATTGGTATATAATACTTGCTGTTTGGACTTAAAATGCATTATTTATAAGGAATTTAAGTTTTTGTAAACTAACACAAGAGAATTAAAACTTCATGCTTAATTGCTCAAAGTCCGTAGAGAAACACCAAACGTGCAACTGAGCATCGACTGCGTGCTTAAGTATTCAATCTCCACGCAGGTAACCAATCCCGACATCGCATTTTGATGACGCAACACGCCGCCATCATTAATTTCTTTTGTGACGAAGCTGATGCTCGCAGGCATTTAAATAAAAATAACGCGAAATATAGAAAAAAAAAGTATTAATTTTAATAGAAAACAGTACCCCAAATGTCCGTGACGAAATATAAATCGGAAAATATAGTCACAACTATATAAAAGAATCGGTAACTTGTATTTTTGTTAACATTTCTTTGTAGATTATCACTGCGTATCGTTAACTTATAGTACAGGATGTTTAAATTTAATTCTTATAATTTCAGATTTAATTAAATCTTTAAATGAAATTGTGACGTATCTATAAATGAACAGATTGTTTCGAATATTTCGTAAGGTAGTACTTAAAATATAACTAATATAATAATAAAAAATATTGATTTTGTCCGGTGACTGTCAAAATATACCTTGCATGTTTGCTAATTGTTAAATGGGTAAATTTCTTAGCATTAAATGGGTAGTTTTGTGTTTACGTATACCTACGCTTTGTGTTTGCAATGATGTTAGATGCTAGATAAGTAGATTAATACTATTTTTTACTCGCCACAGATACATTGCTCACATTGTACATCTATTTTTATTATGTCCGTTGCTTTGCATTTTCTTCCCTATTTTGGATGAGAAATTCAGAACTAATTACGCCGTTGAGGGATGAATAGCCCATAAACCAAAGAATTCCTTATGAAAACATAAAAAATCGTCAAAAAAGGGTTAATTTTCTTGAAAAAATAAATCAATTCTAAATTGTTTAGATAAACTCAGTATATTAATTATTTTTTATACGGGATCTTATCACCGTTTTATTTTCAATTTATGTCGTTTTTATTGTACATATTGAAATGAAGAAGTGGAGTCTCGGTAATACTATAGTTTCATTTTATGTTGACATTACGTACGATGAATCAAGAATCCAACGAAATAAGAATACGACGAATAAGGATTAATTCAAATCAGACACTAACCGAAAAGAAAGTAAACTATATTAGAAGTACCTACATACAAATATAATGAAAGCTGACGACAAAGCCTTTATGGAATCTCTAATTAAAAAGGTTTTGACAGGATCAGACAACATAGACGATACCAGACGAAGTAAACGATCTTGTATCGGTACAAAAACATTTTTGTTTAATTCCGTGTTTTTTATAATAATAAATAGCCAGATAACTAGTTCTTAGGGTTCCGTACCAGTTTTGAAAAAACGGAACCCTTATAGGATCACTTTGTTGTCCGTCTGTCCGTCCGTCCGTCTGTCTGTCAAGACCATTTATCTCAGGAACGCGTGAAGGCATCAAGCTGAAATTTTCACCAAATACTAAAGCTTGTTGCCGTTTTTGTCGCAAAATTTAGAGGGGTAAGGGCAAAAACCTACAGGGTACTTCCAGTCTACCTACAAACTTGAAATTTGGCATGGAGCAAGGTCTTGTAGTACATGTAATGGGAAAATTCAGAAAAGCTTAAATTTTTACTTCAATCACATTATATTTTGATTTCATAGAATTTTGGCGGGAAAGCAGAGTCACGTGACCAGTGACGTCATAGAATTTTGACAGCTGTCAAAGTGACAGCTGTCACTTTTGACAGATGGGACGTGACGTCATAGAATTTTTGACAGATGAGTTGTGACGTCACAGAATTTTGGCGGGAAAACATTTTTTGACAGTTGTGTCGTGACGTCATTGAATTTTTGACAGATAAATCGTGACGTCACAGAATTTTTGACAGATGGGTTTTGACGTCATATTATTTTGGCGGGAAAATATTTTAGATACCCGTCACTTAGACAGCTGTTACTTTTGACATATGTCACAGATGGGACGTGACGTCCGCGTCATAGAATTTTTGATAGATGAGTCGTGAAGCCAAAGAATTTTGGCGGGAAAACTTTTTTTTGACAGTTGTGTCGTGACGTCATTGAATTTGTGACAGTTAAGTCGTGACGTTACAGAATTTTTGACAGATGAGTTGTAACGTCATATTATTTTGGCGGGAAAATATTTTAGACACCCGTCAATTTGACAGCTGTCACTTTTGACAGCTGTGCGTGACGTCACATAATTTTTGACAGATGAGTTGTGACGTCATAGTATTTTGGCGGGAAAATATATTTTAATAGAGCTGAGTCGTGCCGTCATTGAATTTTGGCTGGAAAAATAGTATTTAACCAGCTGAGTCCTGACGTTATCACAATTTGGCAAATAGGTTTGTACGGAACCTCGGTGCGCGAGTCAGACTCGCACTTGACCGGTTTTATTTTTTTTACTACGATACCCAAACACACTGTATTTGGTTATAGGGCACATAAGTACTAAATATATTCGAATGCAAAATGCTCAACCTCCACCCCGGTAGTGGTCTATCTCCAAGTGCATAATTATTTATGTGTTTATTTGCTCAACCTCCATAAAAAATTGTGAAAATAAACAAAACTGTTTGACTTTTTAATGATTATTTGTAATATATCATTTCATAAACACATTAACAATTTTTTTAATATAAAACTTTTATAAAATCATATTATTTGCTTAAACTAATCAATAAAACGTCTCTGGTGTAAAATGTTGCAAATGGAGGTTGGACACTTAAGTATTCGTGCGACGATCTGTCTCAAGTAATAAATTCACTTCACTTGAGATTTAGAGACCAAAAACAGGCATTGCGTACATAGCATATTTTTAGGTAAGATTGTCCTTGAAAGTAAGAAATATTGTAGTACGACCTTTTCTGTTGATACATTATCAGTTGCATTAGTATAATTCATTCAAGATTTATCCCAATTTTGAAGTTGAATTAATTGCTTTATGTCTATAGTACGGTTGATAACTAAACTAAGTATGTCACTTTCGCATCAACTGGTCTGTCGACAATAAATAATTAATTGCAATATTTTATTCTTTAGTTCTTAGTACTTCCATTTTAAATGATATCTTGTTGGTATTTAACACTGAATACATTTTAGTTAGGTATTGCAGTTATTCTTTCCATCCCACATTTTGTGTCTAGGTATGCCTAAATTTATTGTAAGTATAATCAAATGTTCAATCAACATAACTTATGTTAAATTTCAGGCTCCAACCCTCAGATAACTGCAGGTGATAGCTAGAACTGAGATGGATTTAAATCGTAGTCTTGAAGCTCTACGCAAAATTTTAAATGCAATAGGCTTTACCTACAAGAAATGCCCTAGTAATATAAAAATCGAGATTTGCCTGAAGAACTAAGGAAATACATTATGTATCATTCTTCATACAAGGTAACCTGTATAATAAAGCATTTTCTTTTGTATAGTAAGTTTTCTCATTATTAACTGTATAAAATAGTTAAAATAATAATTTGTAGCCTATTTTCCCATTCTAGCCCTTCCAAATAAACCAATAATCAAATCTTTTTTAAGAATAATATTAGTATAGTTAGTAAATCAGTAGTTTCCGTGTAGTGACGGAGTAAGAATACAATATGTCACCACCCCTTCTCATCCCATGGGTGTCGTAAAAACCGACTAAGGGACTATTCGTGAATATTATCTTTACGTAATAAAAAGAAGGAAAACTTGAAATAAAACCCTATACCAATACGTCTGGCCAGCGTGGTATTAGTAGGCCAAGTATCCCTCCGTCACGGGAGGAGGCCCGTCCCTGCAGTGGGGCATTAATGGGCTGTTATGATGATTAGTTAACTTAAATAACAGAATATTTTATAAAATTATCACTAACAAGTAACTATTTATGTTCCCGCAGGTCACAAAATGTTGGCAATCTCTAAAAAGGGCACTCAGCAGCATCACAGCTGAAACTTGGAAAAACTGTTGCCATCGCGTTGAGAAGCTCGAATCAGAATACTACAAGAGAGGACGTCACCTCTGGGCAAATACTGACGATAATAGCAGCAGCAAAGAAAGCTTTAGTGATGACGATGAAGGTGGCAACGAAAGTTATCTCAACATCGAATATTTAAAAAATCCTATGATGAAAGCGATGAATAAATCTCCTTGTTAACTGTATGATACATGCGTTTTTATTACTCTGATTCAATCCGTTCTTTTATTCTAATACCCAAACCATTCTAATAGGTAAATTTTGACCCATGTAGTTTAGGGTTGGTGTATGAAATCGATTAGGAGATTTATCGATTTAGATAACAAGCGATTAATCGATAATCGATTTTTATTTATAGTTTAGTTTTTTAAGATTGGTATACATGTAGCAGCGGCCATATAGTATCACCATTAAAATTAAAACCATAGAACACAATTGTTTTGCAGAAGTCAAAAATTACGTTAAGGCTCATATTTCTCATACTAAATTATGTTACTTTCTATGGCTCAAAACAACTGTCAAAATTTAAAATGGCTTGACTATAGTGCATATTAAACAGAAATAAAACATCGTCATTTAAAATGTTTAAACGGCTAACACTACTTTTATAAAGGTAATGTATAACAATTATTAAAATTTCTTAATCACTAATGGTTTCATCAATGAAATTAATTATCTTATTATGACTTATGTGAATTTCTTACTTGAGTATTAAATAATGTGTTTTAAAATTACTTATTTTATTTCATTGAGGTAATATATTACCTCAATGTTTTATTTCAATAAATTACTATACCCTTTCCACTATATTTAACGACATTTGACAGGTTGACGTTAGAGACGTTCAGCAGTATCTCGAATGTAATGCCATCCGATTGTAAGCGATTTCGCGATTTTTCGATTTTTCAAATTACTTTATTTTACACATTTGGATCCTTACATCAACTTACATTATCTTTTTATTACTGTTTCTTTCTTTATCTATGTTAAGAGAATTAGCCTATAGCTTAATATTATAAAATTATAGTTAGCTTAAGTATTATTTAAAATACATAATTTATCGTGACATATTCGCGGGTTATAGCTAATCTAAAAAATCATATTACATTTTATAAACGTATTGTGAAGAGTTCAGGTTTATTCATAGCATTTATTTCTACCGATTATTTGTAATTTGTTTCATAATGGTGGTAATCGTTATGAGTGTCCATCACTAAGTAACCATGGTAACTGAAAAAAACATGAATACGTCTATGAAATACAATATTATTTGTTTGAAAAATAAGCAGAAGTATTACGAAACTTCATGGACGTGAACTGTCAAAAAGCTAAACTTACGCTGGAAGGGGTATAGTATGAAAACTATTTTGTCAGTTTAGATAGGGTTGCTACGTGTAGCACAGTGGCGGCCTCATTTATTTTCAGGACTTTATAGACAGAGTGTACCTACGATCATAAGAAACTGTCAAAACAAAGTATGTAATGTGAAGGACATGTTCCCGCGTTTTTAAAATTATCGCATTTGTTTTTCAAAAAGTGTCGTCTTTGGATCAGTTTATAATTCCAAAAGGATCATATTTTAATGTTTGTTAAATAGTAGTCGAAATTAATTAATAGAAAGCTTATAATTTGAGTTTTAGTTGGGGGTGCTGATAATCTGGTGCAGTGCCAACATAAGGACGCGTGCCCCTACGTAGATGTTCTTCGTATTCAGTGACCTGGTTATCGACTTTGCTGGAAGTATAATTGCTAAAAAATTTAATGCCTAGGCCACTTCACTAAATTGGCGTTACCCATCAATAAAGTACGACGTTATTGTAGTACATTATTACGAAAATAAACTGGCCGATGCGGTGAGGATGGACCTTAACGCGGTCATGTGCCTCTCTCATACAAGTGACCCGTCCTGACTAGATCATAACAGCCCACTAATGTCCCACTGCAGGGACGGGCCTCCTCCCGTGACGGAGGGATACTTGGCCTACTAATACCACGCTGGCCAGACGGATTGGTATAGGGTTTCATTTCATGTTTTCCTTCTTTCTTTTCGTAAAGATAATATTCACGTATAGTCGGTTTCTACTACACCCATGGGATGAGATGGGGTGGTGACATATTGTAGTCTTACTCCGTCACCACACGGAGGAATTGTCTGATATGATGATGATTATATTCTCTCTTCTTTTCTTTTATACATATTTTATTTTCAAGTGAGGGTAGAAGGAAAAAACATAATAAAATAACACACAAATAAGGATAATAACCTTTTATTAAACTTTGATTGTGCATTCAGTTACAAAATGAAACATCGACCGAACATATAGCGTGCTAGTGTGCACCAACCTTTATACAGTACAATACAAGACAAAATGATAATTGCAGTACACTAACCGACGGAAGTTTTTCGTAATATATATATATATAAGAGTTAGCGGACTAAAGTACCACAATGTGGTATTTATACCACTTTAGAAAACCACTCTTTTGTTATGCCATTTCTAAGTGTTCAAAAGTCTATATTATTTAAAATACTAAAATATTTCCAGTTAAAGCCTGACCAGTAAAATAAAAACTATCACCATATTGCGGAATTTTAAGTACTAATTTTCGTCATACGATTTGACAGAAGATTGACAATTAAACAGGAAAGTCAGCAAGATTTTATTATATTTCTGGACAGGCTATATTTCGTAATGCTTTTGTAAAAGTAACCATTTTTTTTAAAAAAGGCAACTAACGTTCTAGGGATGACCCTGTGTCTTTGAACATGAATTTAACAGTTACTAAGAACAGCCTATGTGTTAAGACATCAACATTTAATAATTGTAAAATACAAAAATAATTTACAACGCTTACAATTTTTTCATGCAAACTGTACTTACTACCAAAACATAGACTTACAAACGTTATAGACAGTACAAAAATAATATTTTGTAGATTTAATTAACTGTGAAAAATATTTAGTATTTTAAATAATTATTATTACTGTTTAACAAATAAAATAAATAAATAATACTTTAGTCCGCCAGAAATAAACTTCCATAAGAAGCGATCATTTTTTTTTTCATAATTAAAAGCTTATTCATTACATAATAAGATGCTTCAACGCTCAATTTTTTATTATTTCTCTCGTTTAATAATAATAATATTATTAATAATATCGTAATACTTAAAAACTAGATATATTTTAATATTTTTTTTATTATTATTTAATAATAGTTACATACAACTAAGTAGCAGGACTAGAATTTTTGATGGCGTCTACTTATTACATATATATTATAAATATATAATTATACATTATATATATATTTTAAATTAGTGTAGATTTGAACACTATTAAATACACAAAAAAAAAATACCTTCAATTGACGGTAGTTTGAAAAATTTTTATGGTTGTAATATTCAAATCCACACTAAAATGAACTTTAATTATAATAAAATAGAGGCAAATTTAGCATAAAACTTAAACAATTCTGTACAGAAATAGTATATTCACATAGGAGAGGTAAAAACGAATCGTTTTAAATCTTTGCACTAGAATCAAGCGATTCGTGACAAGCATTTTTTTTTTCGATATAAACGCGAGCGAAATTTTCAAAAAAAAAAATTTAAATATCGCATCTTTTTACGTTAACCGTTTCACAGTGCCGCCAGCAGACACAATAGTTAAGCAATGCACGTGTACCACATATGGTACACTGCACTGGGAACGTGTTAAAAAAATACGTCAATTACGCTAGTATTTATAATTATATTTTTTTCAAATCTATTTGCATCTATAAAATTATAATTAAAAAGACGACCCGTGCAACAGCGATACGCATTTTTATTGACAAAAAAAAATGTTTAATTTTTTAATTATCTTTAATATTATTATAATTAAGATAGCACATAATTGTACACCCCTCGTTTCTACCAGCAGTCCTTCGATCCTTGCAACACTTTCTTTTCACAAAAATTTGTTATTTTATTTATTTTTCAAAAATATTTTTCATTTTTATTATTACACATTTATATTATTAGTAAATATACACAAACTGTCCAATTTTAAGTGATTATATAATAATATACATATACACAGGGCGTACACGAAAATAGGGCATTAATTTTAACACAAAGTAAGCAGGAGAAAATTGGCATCGAAAAAGGACCATCAGTTTAGGAGATATTTCCATTTCAATTTGGTCATACTTCCTAAACGATTGGGTATTTTTCGATGTATTTTGGTCCAACTCAATAAACTAATGCCCTACTCATGTATAATCTGTATTATAATCTTTACGTATTAAAAAAACAACAAGATTTCGTTTTTCAAGAGAGTGTGTGTTGAAATGTTTATTCTTGAAAATATTAAGTCATCTATATAAGCCAAGTACTAACATATATTATACTCTCGCATGATTAGATACTAGCGCAGTGGAGTACTACCTAATTGACTTTTTTAGGTATTACTTTGTCTGTCTGTATGAGTATTAGAACTTTATAACTATTTACCCCCTTACTCATAAACGCCTCTTAAATTTTAGTCAATTGATTAGCTTAAATTCTTACGGTTTTGTTTGGAATAAGGTTCGTTTTATTAATAAAAATCTCGCTAAACAGTGACTAAAAAGAGGCGTTTATGAGTAAGGGGGTTAGTATTAAAATATAAGTATAGCCTCGTTTAGTTCTAGATAACACAGTAAGAAAGGCAGTAATGGCTAACCTTAACCGATTCGAGTAAATTTGTAGCTTTTCTACCAAAGAATTGAGAAGGATTTCCTTCCTTCTCATGCCCCAGAAAGATAATACTAGACGGCCATTATGACCAACTAATTAATCAAAGAAAGACAAGTAATTACTATAAATCCCATTGCATTGAAATCACTGCAAACTTTAAATACCCTCATGTTACTTCAAAAGACAGCTGCACAAGGGCAGCCCTGTGTCGCGATGACTTCAAAAAACCATGGAATTAACTGGGACAAACAAAATCCATAATCATTAGTGGATTAGTTCCCATGAGTTTCTTTGCCATGTTTCTTCTCATTGGCTCTATGCATTTGGAAACTGAAGTTTATAGATCAACACAGACAGACAAGTTTGATTTTGATTGGTTTTATTTTTCTCCTCTAATTTACATTGGACAATACAACGCGGTTTTTTTCAGTGCTGTGGCGTTTGTATGTGTCGATCTATAATTTCTAACTGTAGCTTCAATTTTAAGTAAATTGTAAACGACGTTTTCAAACAATTTGTGATAAATTTGCATTTGAAAAGCATTTTGAAATTTGAATTTGAAATTAAGCAAATAATTAACTCGTACTATTACAAGACAAAGGAAATATACTTCACTACATTCTTTCGATTATTACTTTGTAATTACACTACCCGGCCGTAAATATTACACATCGACTTTTGACAACAATCTTTTAGGCTCCGCCCATTAGCAAGTTCGTGTCCGTGGAATGCGTACCCTTAACAGTAGCTAATAGATACCAGACTGTTTGTATTTCGTGCGACAGAGATGACGCTCTACGAAGCCGAAATTAACCTATTGTCTCTTTCCACAGGTCGATGTGCAATCTTTACGGTAGGGTACTGTACAAAATGTGTATGTATAATTATATGTATTTATTTTGTATCAATATTATATCTATCGACAAAAATATCAACACACACAAATATCAACACTCACATAAATAAATATTTATACCTACTTTAGTGATAGGTATAGTATTTAAAACGTTTTTTTTAATTATACACTACCATTTTGAATGCGCCGTTTTGATGATTTTATCAATAGCGATATCGTAAATTTTTTGTAAAAAATATTTTGAGAAATGTTTATTCATTGCACATAAAGCAAAATAGCAATAAAATTTCAACAAATTTTGTTGACTAACATTTAAGGTACATGAGCGTTTTAAGAATATATAACTTTTCATTTTATTAGCCAAATAAATATAATTTTTAACCATATTAAATATAATGTGCGTTTTGAACAGAAAAAAAACAAAATCGGACATAATTTACTATTTTAATGAAATTTTCATTCAAATATGGCTATACTTTTTCCGAGACTATCGTAAAATGATGTAAAGTAGTAATAGAATTCCAAGACTACCGTCTCTTCTGTCTTTACATCATAACAGCCCAATAACATCCCACTAGAGGTACGGGCCTCCTCCAGTGACGGAGGGATACTTGGCCTACTAATACCACGCTGGCCAGACGGATTGGTATAGGATTTAATTTCAAGTTTTCCTTCTTTTTATTACGTAAAGATTATATTCATGGCTGTCTTATCTGTTTCTCGACTCAAAACGCACATAAAGTGACTTAGAGAGCTTCCATATAATGAAAATATAAGTTGTATTTATTATAATCTGTAGACTATTTAAACTGTCATGGTCACATTCACTATTAATAAATGAACTATCGGGATATTTACCATGCCTAGGTTTAGTTTAGGTTTAGGACAATAGTAATAAAAAAACGAGTGCGAAAGAGGGTAGAACGATATTTTCATTTCTAAGACTATTATACTAACCGCAAGTACTTCAGTTCGTCCGTGATCATGGCGCTTGTAACAGCGTCGAAATATCGGAAACTCGAAAACCCTAAACATGGTAAATATCCCGATAGTTCATTTATTAATAGTGTAGATTATTATTTTAATAATCAATATAAATACCTATTGCACTATTAACATACGAAAAAGGGGGCATTTATTTTCAAGAGTATCATTTGAAGATATATACTTATTATTTTTCGTGGAAATCAAAGGCAAATAGTCCATCCAGGTTTAACCCTTTAACTGGTACAGTCAGCTGCAAATAAATCTAACCCCTTTAGCGCGCTGTTATATTCATAAACGGGGGTTAGATTTCTTTGCAGCGTACCGTACAAGTAGCTTCGGTTTTTCATAAGTTTTGACCTTTATTACAAGGTCTTTAGAGTTGCTAATTACGTGGCAATAATCACCTCTGCTGGTTAAAGGGTTAAGACAATTATTAGCACATCATACAAATTGTCTTGGGTGGAATTTAAAGTAAAATAAATGATTGGATTTGAACTAATATTGTAATAGCTAAGATTTCCCAAAATAATTGATTTACTGGCAATTTTTCCTTTAATTAAAATAAATAAACTATAGATTATAATATAAATACGATTTTTAAGCACCAAAAATAAAAATTACAGTCATTAATATGACTATGTGTCATGATTATTAAATATCGAAATATATTTTTGTAATGTACTTTTTATAACGTATGGCAAGACGCTGGGTGGGCCCCTTACGTTTGAAAGAGGTTTACGTCCAGCCGTGGGCGTCAATCTATACTAATATTATAAAGAGGAAAAATTTGTGTGTTTGTGACGTTGTAGGGGGAAATCTCTGGATCTACTGAACCGATTTAAAAAATTCTTTCTTTGTTGAATAGTTCATTTATCGGGGAGTGTCATAGGCTATATAGTATCACGCTATGACTTATAGGAGTGGAGCAGTAATGAAATATGTTTAAAAAAGGGACGCGTTTTTTTGGAAGCCTAACGATGTGGGCACGGGTCAGCTAGTTCACTAATATGATGATGATACAGTACTATATTCCGGCTTTCATGTAAATCTCATAAATGGAACTGTGGAGGTCGTGGTGGCGTAACAGCACCACGCCTCCAACGATAAGGCAGGATCCTCCGACCAGGCGAGGTGATCATGCCTGGCGGGACAAATGCCCAACGGTTGTTCGTTGTATATTATGCGGGATCGCTGTGCGAATGTTAATATCGCGATTCAGGACGTAGTGTAGGTGTTCGCTTGAGTTAGTCGGTAGATGGCGCTACAAAACTATACATTATAAAAAGCACATCACAATAGTTAAAGACACGAAATAAACAACTAAATAACTCATAGTTATTTTAAATAATAAAAAAAAAATTATATCAATATTTACATAAATTAAAAAAAAACAATTACCCTTTCTCTAACACATATTAAATAAAAAAAAAACTATTTTTTTTTTCGTTTATTTTTAATTATTATTAGTGAGCTCAATAGTCTTAAAAAAAACTTATTTAAAATGAATATTATTTACCGTTTAGTCGTAAACGCTTTTTTTACTTGATTTTTGGCGTAGTTCGGTTCGATTCGCACTCAATGCAAATCTTTGTGTGCATGAACGTGATTGTTTGCATATGTCTGTGTGCTTTCTATATATAAAAGCCTGTTTATCTGTCATAGTAAAGCTCAGCCTAATTTGGGACTAGATAAAGAGTATTTAATTTTCCGTTTGGTGATGAAAAGACAGCATGTTACACCATATCTTAAAATGGCCTTGTCGTTAAAGGTGTGGTGACGGAGTAAGAATACAATATGTCACCACCCCATCTCATCCCATGGGTGTCGTAAAAACCAGATAAGGGACTATCCGTGAGTATTATCTTAACGAAATAAAAAGAAGGAAAACTTGAAATTAAACCCTGTACCAATTCGTTTGGTCAGCGTGGTATTAGTAGGCCAAGTATTCCTCCGACACGGGAGGAGGCCCGTCCCTGCAGTGGGACATTAATGGGCTGTTATGGTTAAAGGCGAATATAGGAGATTCTTCAAGTATAATATCATTCTAAAATAAGAAGAATTCCCGTCAAATGACCAACTACTATCACAAAAAAATTAAAAAAAACGTTTACGACACCAAAAAAAATCATTTTAAAAGATTCAATTTACATTTTCAACACACCGATGTCCCTGTATAACCTACAGAATCGCATCAAAATAGGCGCAGCATTAATGGCAGCGTCCTTTCTTGAAGCAGACTACTATTTAGTAAGACTGTGTATTGATTATGCCCACGTTTTAAGCTTGTAAAAATAATGCCCACATTATAGACACATAATCTGGGCAAATATCGTTTGTAAAAATAATGCCCACATTATAGACACATAATCTGGGCAAATATCGTTTGTAAAAATAATGCCCACACTATAGACGCATAATCTGGGCAAATATCGTTTGTAAAAATAATGCCCACACTATAGATACTAAATCTGGGCAAATTACATTTGTAAAAATAATTCCCACATTATAGACACATAATCTGGGCAAATATCGTTTGTAAAAATAATGCCCACATCTTAGATACTATGTATTGGGCAATATTCCAATACGTGGGCAATAAAAAAAAAATCATCACCCAGTCCCACAAATTCGAGGCAATCCATAAGCTGCTTATTTTCAAGTCTGAAAAGGCGAAAAACCTATCTAAGAGATCTTTTATTATTACCATTTAATTATGTACCTTATTCGAACGCATTAAGGTGCAAAATATGATATATTTTTTTGTATTTACCACATATTACTTTTTATCTACTGGATATTTATATACAAAAACTTACTATGGTCTAAAGTACCAGAAAATTTTGTCCCAAAAAAAAAGTACCATGCATAGTGCCGAAAAAAGCATAATATCATTACTATAAGTTTTGCCCTGTGCCCTACATTAGACCAATGTATATGTATCATATCATACATGGTATAATAATATGACATGTCTAATTTTAGTATTTTTTTTACTACAGAATATACCTTGCTTGTAAAAAAAATAGGTATTATATATGACACATGGAGACAGGAAAACAATTTTAAGACATGTAAGACTTTAGTAACGTTTTTACGACAAAATAAATCCAGTAGATAAAAAATACTAGATACGTGTTTCGTTTCTATCAATAATCAATAGTTATTTAAGCTATTAACGACCTCATTACATATAAAAATAAGGTTTAAAATAGCCCACCTACAAGTACCGTTGAGATTATGAATCATCACATTTTTTTTATATAATTAGTCTCACTGACCAGAAATTGCTAAGTTTAGCACTTAGGAGATTATTAAGTTATTATATTTTTGTAATACTTTTATTATAGAAAATACTCTTATTATAACTTTCGCGCTACATTAGCTAAACGCTGTCATAAAAATTGACTTAAGAGAATTAAGTCAATTTTTACGACAGCGTAATATCAGACATGAAAGTAAATTTTCATGATGCTGTAAAAATCAACTTAAGTCCCGTTTTACGAAATAGTAAAAATCAATCCATAAGTCAATTTTTACGACATCATAAAATTAAAGAAAAAAATTCTAACCAAAATGAACGATCAAAACGTTGTCTGATTTCGAGAGTGTCTTAAATAATGACTATAGGTATATGGCAGAGATATGCATTATTATATCATATTAAAGAGACCATAATAAATATGGACTTAAGGGGAAAATGCAAAAAAAGTAGCACTGTTAGAGATGAAAAACTGTAATGGTTTGGGACTAACAATAAGCCATTTCCCCTTATCTCGTTACTGTCGTATAAGCTGACCAAAACATTGACTTATAAAGCTGAATAGCCTATGATTCCTTTCATCATTGAAATAAGCCTATACTTAGTATGAATAACATGGTCTAAGCATGAGAAATATATAAATAAATATTCCTCACACAACGCCATCTAGTCCCAAACTAAGCAAATCTTGTACTATGGGTACTAGACAACGGATAAACATACTTAAATACTTTTCTTTTGTAAATACATACATATTATACATAGACAAGTGGCGTTCTGTCGTCTCTGCCTACCCCGGCCGGGATAAGGCGTGAGTTTATGTATGTATGTATTATACATAGAAACCAATGCAAACAATCATGTTCATGCACACAAATATTTGCATTGAGCGGGAATCGAACCCGAAACCTCTGCGTAGCAGTCATGTTATATAACCACTACGCCACAGAGGTCGCCAATAATAAGAGTATCTCCTATATATTAAAGTATTACTATCACTTAAAAACTGGCTTAATAATAATATTTTATTTCTCTTCATCATAACAGCCCTTTAATGTCCCACTGCAGGGACGGGCCTCCTCCCGTGACGGAGGGATACTTATTTCTCTTACAAAGAAGTAAATAATTAATTATTACACCAGCATAAAAGTGAAAAATATAATTTACTTAAGATATTATTAAGCGAATCTAGTTTTTATTTTTAAGTATTTTATTTATTTTAAAACAAAAAAATAATGTGTTTTAAATTTTGTTTAGTTGTCCGACGTTTGGGTCAATTTTGATCGCATTTTTTATATGACAAACGGTTATTAGGTACCTTTACCTTAGGTCACCTTATTTTTACAGATTACACGACGTTTAATTCACATTGCACTGATCATATCCATAGGCTAGTTGATTATTAAATGCGTTTCACACTTGTATATAATCATTATTTCAACTACGGATTTATAACTTTGTAATATTTTAGGTATGCACATAACTTCGTTAACACGCCTGACGTTTCGTACAGTATTTAAATAAAATAAGTATAAAACCTCGTAAACACGCTCGACGTTTTATACCAAGTGTAAATAAGATACGTATGTAACTTCGTACACATGCCCGACGTGTTGTACACATGCCCGAAGTTTCACACACACACACAAAAATAAATAAAATACTTAATAACCAAATTTTCTCATAATAGTAATTAGTGTAGTATTACATATATTTATGTTGTGTGTTGTGTGTACTAAGGCGCGATGGATAGCGGGCGGAACCTCCTGGCTCTGGCTGCGTTGTGCTGAGGGGCAGGTGAGGAGGGGGCGACGGGGGGTGAGCCCGTCCCCCCTCCCGGTGCGGGGGGAGGAGAGCCTGAGGACGAGGAGCCGCCGGAAGCCGGAGGAGACGACATTAGTAATGCTGGCACGCCTCGGGAGCCGCTGCGACTGTTGAGAAAAAACATTTTATTTTATTATACGCGTGGTGACGGAGTAAGAATACAATATGTCACCACCCCATCTCATCCCATGGGTGTCGTAAAAACCGACTAAGGGAGTATTCGTGAACATTAGCTTTACGAAATAAAAAGAAGGAAAACTTGAAATTAAACCCTATACCAATCCGTCTGGCCAGCGTGATTTTAGTAGGCCAAGTATCTCTCCGTCACGGGTGGAGGCCCGTCCCTGCAGTGGGACATTAATGGGCTGTTATGATGATGATGATTTCACAATGTTACCTAGAGTGATCGTGTGAGTGTCGTCTCTGCCTACCCCGGACGGGATAAGGCGTGTGTTTATGTACTTATGTATGTATGAATGTTACCTAGAGTGGTGGTGTGGCGGTTGTCGATGCCTTGGCCTCGCGAACCTCAGGTTCAGTTCCCGAGCAGGGTCAACTGCGTACTTGTCACCCGCGTTCTGTCTACGTCTCCGCAACGCTGTATAAACAAAATAAATATATACATTAATATCATTTGAAATACAGGAAGTTACTGTCGAATTTTACATTCTATTCTAATTTATTCATTTATGTTTTTTTTCTCAATATGTAACATGTTATACCCCTTCCAGCGTAAGTTTAGCTTTTTGACAGTTCACGTCCATGAAGTTTCGTAATAATTCTGCTTATTTTTCAAACAAATAATATTGTATTTTATGAACGTACCCATGTTTTTTTCAGTTACCATGGTTACTTAGTGATGGACACTCATAACGATTACCACCATATGAAACAAATTACAAATAATCGGTAGAAATAAATGCTATGAATAAACCTGAACTTTTCATAATACGTTTATAAAATGTAATAGGATATTTTAGATTTGCTATAACCCGCGAATGTGTCACGATAAATTATGTATTTTAAATAATACCTAAGCTAACTATAATTTTATCATTTTAAGCTATAGGCTAATTCTCTTAACATAGATAAGGAAAGAAACAGTAATAAAATGATAATGTAAGTTGATGTAAGGATCCAAATGTGTAAAATAAAGTAATTTGAAAAATCGCGAAATCGCTTACAATCTAATGGCATTACATTCGAGATACTGCTAAACATCACTAACGTCAACCTGTCAAATGTTGTTAAATATAGTGGAAAGGGTATAATAGCTCTTAGGGAGGAGCGCTGCTGTCTGAAATACAGATATTAATTTATCTAGTTCAGACACAGATGTTCACTGAGTTGTATTTTACGATAAAGTTGTATCTCAAAGTTTTTGTATAATAGTCTGTAAGCTGTCATATTGATGCAAATAAATAAATAAAAAAAATATTGAGGTTGTTATAAAAGTAGACTAACAGACTTAACAACAAGTCCAAGTTTAAATTAGGCGTAAATTTTTGGGACAAACATATACAGAGTGTCCTAAAACCCGACGCCAACCCGAAACAGGGTGATAAGGCAAGTCACACTGGTTATCAGAAAAATATTTAAAAAAATATAAGTTGCATGGTTTTAAAGTTATACGCATTTAAAAAAAACGAAAAATTTCACACCCTGTGACAGTCTTTTCACTCCTGTTGCCACAAATCTTAACTTTTTTCCAACTTATTTTTTAGCTGTGTTATCCTGAATAATGTCTCTTTAAACTCTATTAAAAAATTTAAAACCTGTTGCTTTAGCTTTCATAACAATAGGACTTATTTGTTAGAATAAAATTTAAAATGAAAAAAAAAAATGCCCTTTTTTAACTGACTGTAGTGAAAAAAAAAATTACTACGCGAATTTGGCAAGTTATGCCAAAAGATGGCGCGTTTAATAAAGATTTTAAAATGGTATAATACTTGGTAAATTGTTATTTCATCGTGTATAACATTGTTCTATTTCTATTTATAATATACTGTTACTATTTAAGACCTTGTGGTCTCCATCTAAACTTAACTATAGTTCGTTCGCGATTAGTATGCAGTGGGTAAGGGTGTTAAAATTCAAAAGTTGTTTATGAATGTGATTTGGTGCTCCCACTTTTATGTACTACCTACATCGCGACGCCTTTATCATTGAATAATCCTTAGTTATGGTTATGTATGGTATACAATGGTTGCAGCGCCTAATTACAGTTATCTACAATGTAAAACAAAATATGACGTCAAGAAAATGCAGCAGTAGAGTTTGTTGCGCCGCTTCTTCTCTACTAGCGCTTTGGAGGCGGTGGTAAAGTTTTATAAACTTTGAAATGTTTATAAACTTAGATTAAGTAGTGTTAGATGACGTCAAAAAGATACAATATTATTGTACTACTTTGAATAAATAAATGAATATGAATATAAAAGAAATTATATTTAAAAATACTATTACTTAGTTATTGTGAACTTGACTGTGGAAGTTTTTCAAGATTTCATTAGTTAGGGGCCGGCGAACGTTGACAACTCACTGCATTCTAAACGCGAATGAATGAACTGTACTTACCTTAATATTTTAGGGGTCAAATAATTTTTGAATATTTTAGTTTCTGCTTAAAACTGGGTGGTTGCAAGTCCCTCAAGGATAAGTTGTACTCAACAGGCACGAGTGGCCGTATACGTACCAGGCGTGAGGTCAGCCCCCAGCTCCACGTTGGACCTGGTGAGGGGTCCGTCCCCGCTCCACGACGCGCACTTGGCGAGTCTCTGCTCGGCCCCGCACGCCACCGGGATGCGAGATGTACTCGCGCTACCCGTGGAACGCTAGTAGTAGGGAAACTAGTGTTAGTAATAGGAAAATTATTGTGTGGACCCCATAGTAGATAACGTTTTATGGGTTTTTGACATGTATTTTCATAAAAATGGTAGTCAATTTTAATGTTGATATAGAACAAAACTCATTTTATTACATTTAAAAATTTACAAAAAAAAGTGTATTATATAATACGAGTACTCGTAAGTAGAGTACCCGGCCGTAAATATTACACATCGACTTTTGTAAACAGACGATATGATAATATTATTTGTACGTAATACCCTTTCCCCAAAGTAATTTTGGGCAATTTCAGCGTGCACGTTTCCGAATTTCGATCTTTTAGGCTCCGCCCACTAGAAAGTTCGTGTCTGTGGAATGCGTACCCTTAACAGTTGCTAATAGATACCAGACTGTTTGTGTTTCGTGCGACAGAGATGATGCTCTACGAACCCGAAATTGGCCGATTGTCTTTTTACAAAAGTCGATGTGTAATATTTACGGCCGGGTACTGTAGTGAATAAGGTTATCTGTTGTCTAGTACAAGATCGTGAGAATTATATCTATTTATTAATTAACTTTGCTTTTTTGCAAATTTTATAATGACTGTATTATTATTAATTTTAATTTGTATGAAAAACAAAATAACAATACAAATGTTTTAAGAAAAGACTCTACAAAAGTGATGTTAAATCTAGTAAAAAAACTAAAATAAAACTTATATATAAGTATGTATTATATATACTCACATCTCTTAAACTCTGTGAACCATCACCGGCGGCGTTCTGTACCTCCTTTTTCACTGTCACTGTTGGTCTACTGAAAAAAAAACACGAAAATTGTTTAAAAAGCCCACTCTTGCTCAAGGAATTTAGCCATGAGACTTTTATGGATATGAGACTATACCCTTTCCAGCGTAAGTTTGGTTTTTTGACAGTTCACGTCCATGAAGTTTCATAATTCTTCCGCTTAATTTTCGAACAAATAATATTTTATTTCATGGATGTACCCATGTTTTTTTCGGTTACCATGGTTACTTAGTGATGGACACTCATAACGATTACAACCATAATGAAACAAACTACACATAATCGGTAGAAATGAATGCTATGAATAAACCTGAACTCTTAATACGTTTATAAAATGTAATATGATATTTTAGACTAGCTATAACCCGCGAATGTGTAAATTATGTATTTTAAATAATACCTACCTATAATTATAAAATTTTAAGCTATAGGCTAATTCATAACTTAACATAGATAAAGAAAGAAACAATAATATAATGTAAAAGATGATGTAATTTGATGTAAGGATCCAAATGTGTAAAATAAAGCAATTTGGAAGATCGAAAAATCGCTTGCAATCGAATGGCATTACATTCGAAATACTGCTGAACGTCACTAACGACAATCTGTCAAATGTTATTAAATATAGTGGAAGGGGTATAACAAAGACAAATTATTTATATTTTATCTTATCTTTAATCAATCAACTAGCTTATCGCAGTTCACTGCTGGACATGTAGTCCTCTGCCAACATACGCCAAAGAACACTGTCCTGCGCCTTCCGCATTCAGTCCGACCCAGAGACCTTTATGAGGTCGTAAAAGCCTTTGACCGATTCTCTCTTTCCACAGGTCGATTTGTAATATTTGAGGACGGGTACTGTATATCTTTTGCTGTCTATTATTCACAACACAATTTAAGCAGAATTTATTTAAAAATGTAAAGGAGATGGAAACTTTTGGGCTAAAGCCTGTACATTACTGTACAGAGTAAGGATATGCCCTAAAAATCTTTTCTATTTTTTAATAAAATAATAATAAAATTACTCAATTTTATTAAGATTCGAACTTGAAAAAAATAGAAAAGATTTTTAGGGCATATCCTTACTCTGTACAGTAATGTACAGGCTTTAGCCCAGAAGTTTCCATCTCCTTCAAAAAAAATTATCTTGGATTTCAGATTGCCAAAACTAACAAAAGATTTAGCACGAGACTAATAAGTGTGAAGCTATAAATTGATAATACTCTCATTTCTGTTTAATCTTGGCCCAAAACTCTTAGTGAACGTTTCATTCTCCTTTAAGAAACTGATAAAATGTAAATAAAAATATTAATAATTAAGCTAGGGGAGTATACCAAAAAAAAAAATATATAAATAAATAAAAAAATAATAAATATAAAAATATATAAAAAAAAAAAAAAAAAAAAAAAGGGGAGTATACCAAGGCTACAAGAAAGAGGCATAAAATTGGTGGTGGAAGAAGCTAGAGGAATATATCCTGACCTGTCCGGTATAGCATCCAGCCTCGTCCTCTCAACAGCTGGACTTTGACTCTTCTCTACACTCCGCGTTGAAGAACTGCAACAATTAATACATATATATATTACTATCATCATAACAGCCCATTAATGTCCCACTGCAGGTACTGGCCTCCTCCCGTGACGGAGGGATACTTGGCCTACTAATACCACGCTGGCCAGGCGGATTGTTATAGGGTTTAATTTCAAGTTTTCCTTCTTTTTATTTCGTAAAGATAATATTCACGGATAGTTCCATAGTCGGTTTTTACGACACCCATGGGATGAAATGGGGTCGTGACGTATTGTATTCTTACTCCGTCACCGCATGAAACGTATGGTTAACGTATGGCACAAGAAAAGTATGGTTAACTTTATATCTTGAGTAACCTAACCTAACGCTCATCTGTCATTTCGCCTTAGCAGCCCTTTTGATAATCTATACTAATATTATAAAGAGGTAAAGTTTGTGTGTTTGTGACGTTGTAGGGGGTAATCTCTGGATCTACTGAACCGATTTTAATAATTAATATGACTAATAGGAGTGGAGCAGTAATGAAATATGTTTAAAAAAGGGAAGCGTTTTTTTCGCCGTCCAACGAAGTGGGCACGGGTCAGTTAGTTTTCAATAATAGTATTATTTACATATACGTACACATACCGCTTGTCACGCAGTCCGTGTTCCGTCGCGTCGTAATATACTGAGGCGTCTTCGTGATTACCTCTCACCTCGCCACTCACCACCGATTGGATTTTTACTACAAAAATATACAAAAAATAAACAGTTAGTTAGTTTCAGCCTCTGTATTCCAACTGCTGGGCAAAATGCTTTATATATTCCAACTGCTGGGCAAAATGCTTTATATATTCTGACTGCTGGGCAAAATGCTTTATATATTCTGACTGCTGGGCAAAATGCTTTATATATTCTGACTGCTGGGCAAAATAATCTACAGACCCACTGTTGGGCAAAAGGCTTTTAATACCAACTGCTGCGCAAAAGACTATGTTCCCACTGCTGGACAAAATACTATATACGCACTGCTAGGCAAAAGGCTCTCCCCTTGTCGTCCACAAATATCAATCAGTGGAAGTCAATTTTTCTACTACTAAATAGGAAAAAAATAATCATTAAATTATAATATACTCTTAAATAGACCTTATTGTGATGTTTTGATATATCTTTTTTTCTGTGTGTTTTGTGAGTTTGTTAATTGTGTAATTTGTGTGTGTCTTAGTTTTTACCAAATAAATACATTTTAACTTTCTTTATATTTTACAATCTATGTGTCGTAATAGATATTGTATTTTTTTTTATTTGCAACATTGCACAATTATGTTAAGGTTTATTTGGGTTTGTCGAATAAACCCGAGGTGGTCCGAAACTTCTGTGTGCATTCGAAAAGCTGGTAATTAAGTAGTCATATATAAAAAAAAACATCTTTCATTTATTCATTCATATCAGCCAATTGACGTCCACTGCTCGACATAGGCCTCCTCTAAATATTGCCACCTTGTGCGGTCCTGCGCCTCCCTCATCCATCGCCTTCCCGCCGTCCTTACGAGGTCGTCGGTCCACCGTGTGAGGAAAAAAAAAATCTTGGTTTCCTTTATTTATCATGCTGCAGTATACAACCTATAGTGTGTATCTACAGTACGCGCAAACTAACTAGGCAGGCTTGAAGTTGTTGCTGCAGGGTGCGCAGATGTCATTTATGTAACTACATGTTGGGGAGCGGGTGTTTTATTTGTCTCTGCACATGCGCGAACTATTTTGATAGTTAACTTCAGCCCGGTCGACTGAATTGGCGCGTTATGTATAACCGTTTACCCTAGATTAAGTAGTATAAAAGACGTCAAAACATATAATAACGAGAATTGTATTAATAATAGATTTTAAATTATCGCGATTTGTATACATAATACTATTTTATACGGGTCTTACTCGCGGTATATACTAATTAGCCTAGATACTTAGTAACATAAATACCTAGGTTTTTATGTTCTTAGTATCTAGGCTAATTAGTATATACCGCGAGTAAGACCCGTAAAAATAGAATTGTATTAATTTTGAATAAAGTGATTTTGACTTTCTGTACTCACCAGAATGTCCAGGCGAGGTGGAGTCTGCCGGCCTGACGACAATTTCTAGCCGGCTGGACACCGTGGGACCTTCCGCCTCGGGTTCTGCTGGCGGAGGAGGAGGTTTAGGGGCCGCGCTGCTTGATGAACTTGATAGACTCTGTAAAAACAAGATAATTATTAGTTATACTGTTTTTCGAATGGCGACCGCGCACCGGAAGGCGCAGGGTGGGGAGACCCCTCACACGGTGGACCGACGACCTGGTTAGGACGGGGGGAAGCCGATGGATGAGGGAGGCCTATGACCAGTAGTGGACGTCCATAGCCTGATCTGGATGGATGGATACTTTTTTTATGAAACTACCAAGTCGCTCGCTTGATGGTGAGTGTACGGACTTGTAAGGAACCGTACATGTAGGATGATGTTAAGTAGAAACACGTCACAAACTTCAGTAAAGTTTATTGAGTAACGTGGATAGAACCACAGCTACAAATGGTCTACAATTAAAATATGTACTTATTATTATCTTATTTATACACAATTATTTGGTTAGTAATTACTATGTTGTATGTTAGTAATGCCTATGTGTGAGTAGGGTGAAATGATGTCACCGAATCAGCAGAATAATGTACGGTGATGAAACCGTACAGTGAGTATCTAGTAATAAATGATTTCTATTCTATTCTATTCTAGTACTAGCTGAAGCTTCACCTGTGTGGTATAGGTAGCCTATATGTTATTGTACATTCTAAACTACGTATATACCAAATGACATCAAAATCTGTTCAGTAGTTTTAGCGTTAAAGAGTAACAAACATCCATCCTGAACACTGTCTCCCAAGATACAGGCACATAGCCTAGTTTGGGAATCAGTATTCAACAACTTTTGTAACAGATTAAGTATTTCTTACAACAATGTACAAAAATGTAAAATGTATATTTTTTTTGGTGTCAATAAAAAAAATTATTACTATTACTATATTACTATCCATTTATCTATCCATTCATACATCCTCGCAAACTTTCGCCTTTATAACATTAGTAGGATTCGTAGGATCATCATAACAGCCTATTAATGTCCCACCGCAGGGACGGGCTTCCTCCCGTGACGGAGGGTTACTTGGCCTACTAATATTTCGTAGGATGTTCAAGCTCAATGCTTGCAAAAGAACTATGCTTTATACATATAAACCTCAGAGTATCTGCACTCTACTCTAATCACTGAAACATTAATTGTTAAGTCCGTATTAAGATAATAGATGCTTTTATATCTCACTGCTGGGCTGGGCTTCTTCCAAATATAGGAGGGTATTCGTGTTATTAATATCACAATGGCTAGACCGATCGGTATCGGAAAATTTCGGTTATCAATGTCAAATGTGACAGCTGTCATAAATGTCTAAAGTGACATTCAGCTTGGTATATAAACGTTCACGTAGGTATAGACTTACAGGAGCGCTGTGAGCTCTCAGGTCTCGTGGGTGGTGGCAGGTCTGCAGGTCGTGGCGGGTGGCGACCCCGCGCATGACGTCGAGGCGGTACTGCAGCGCGGTGCCGTCGCTGCCGTCGAACGATGCTTGCTGCAGCAGGGGGGCGCGGAGCTGGCGGACCCGGGCCCCTGGACAAACATATTTAAATTGAGCATGTCAATTTTCAAATCGGTTAAGTTAACTTTAGTTGTCAAATTGTTATACAATAGGTAAGACAATTTGACAATTAAAGTTAACCGAATTTTTAACGATTTTAAGGTACGAGAATTGACATGCAGGTTAAAAAAGTATCAAGTTGAATATTTTTGGTTTTGTCGTAAAAATGGACTAAAAAAGAAATCTGTCGCATTCTATCCTAGTACTGCTTGCCATCGGCAGGAAGACCATGGCTCACAAGTGGAGCCTAAATAGCAATGTACAGCACGGGTTTAAAGGAAATTCCCTCCATAAATCCGTTTGTGTTATGATCTACCCGCCGAGGTTTTTTATTTAAATCTTGTCTTAAACACGATCCCCTCATTGTCGAAGAATCAAACACAAGTGAGTGTGTGTAAGGTAACAAATATTATAAAAAATACAACCGATTTATAAAGATCTTCTTTTTTTACAGTAGGTTAAAATAGTACTAAGAATTAAAAAAAATCCTTTATGGTAGGCATACACGATCCTTCCTATCGTCCAATCGGCATGACGCTACCGATTGAATCAGTTAGAATTGACCGTGTGTGCGAGTGGATCGGCATGACAGCTAGAATTGATGGCACTTTTGATTGAGATTGGATCAAGCCTGCAGTATCATGTCGATTGGACGATAGGAAAGATCGTGTATGTCCACCATGAGCTAAAATGTAGTTTAAAGTATGACTGATCCAATCGGTAGCGTCATGCCGATTGGACGATAAGAAGGATCGTGTATGCCCACCATAAGTTCTAAAAGGAATTGAAATAGTACTAAAAAAAGAGAACTGGAACTAGGTAGGTAAAGAAAGGTTTAGTACTATATAGTCTAATCTAACAATAAATATAGAAAATAGTACAAATAAAAATCCTAAACAAGTTAAAATAGTCCCAAAACAGACTACCAAAAAACTTAAAACACTACCAAAACTTATAAAACACACTCACCAATAGCAGGCAGCGACCAGCACCTGGGCAAACTGGGCTGCAACTTCGGATACGCGTCTATGCCCGGTATGTACAGGCACTGCTTACGTTTAGTGGTCGACAACGAGTTGGTGACGCGCCGGGCCGGCTCCGACAGTTGCCGGGTCGCGCGGGGGATGGCGGCCGCGGGGGGCGTGGGGGTGGATGGAGGCGGGACTGTAGGGGGTGGGGAGGTTTTTTCTGCTGGAGGTGGTGGTTGGGGCTGGAAGTAAAATAAAAATTGATGCTTTAATGAGTTGTTGATTTATGTCGCTGATACTATATCAACCACAGAAATCTAAATAAAAGGAGAAGTGGTATGACGGGGTTTTCTTGTCAACGCAATATGATTAGACCGATTATATAGCTAAAAATGGCTGTCACCTAGGTTTAGCTGTGTTTTGACAACGACCGAGATAACATATAAAATGCCGAGTTGTTCAGTGGTTGCCTGTAAAATTAAGAGCAATAAAAAAATCTTTATTACTAATGGAATCACTTACCGTATGCTAGTACATGTATTTTATTGTATTTACCTCTAAAATCATGAAAAAATAATCTTCAATGTCCTCACTATGTTATTTTCATGTTCGGACAATTAAGTACTATAATATTTTTGTAACATATACATTGCTTCTCTAATGCTGTCTAAACTAGTCATTCAATGATATATGAAGCAATGAACTATTCGCTCAACGATATTACGTATGACAAGTGGTTGCTAACCGTGATCGCTCTAACAACCAAACGATAGTGACGACCCCTTCATGACTACGACTATCTATCGTTTTCGATAAAAAGTCGTGTATTATAGGAATTTTAAATTGTAAAAGTTTTATTAAGTTAAATAAGATTTTTTTTTTAAATGTTGTGTTACGCTGTTTAAATTATGTAATTTCAATATAAGTATTACAATGTTGAAATAATATCCTAAATCAAAGGTGGAGTAAGTACTCTAGAACATAAAGGTTTAAAATGTTGATTAGAGTGGTTTTAAAAGTTTTTTTTAAACGCTCATCCATTTATTAGCACACACGTGCTTTTAAATGGTTTTATCAGATTTGCTAAAAATCAGTCTAAATGCTCATCTATCAATTCCTATATTCATGCTATTGTTTTAATTTTATCTAGGCGCAATATTGCTCGCGCATTTTGGCATGCGCATGCACATGCTTGAATAAATGAACTGTACACGCTGTTACCTGCTTCAAAAAATAATCTGTATACTTAGTCTTATATTATACAACTATTCAAAAATTGACATCTATAAGTTGTAATTGACTACAAAACAGTTTTGGCCCAAAGCTCAAAATATGGGCCACACAAGCTCACTCAAAGAAATTTAATGAACCATGATGTAATTAAACAAAGCGCTTTTTGAAGAGATTGATAATTGGCGATTAAAAGTAGATCATGCATGACAAGAACGTGCGGAAAAAGTCGTGTTTTAAAGTCGGCTAGGCTTTACCGACTGTGGCTAAATTATCGCTAGCTCTCCCTCACAGGTGCGTTACTTTTGTATGACAACAGTCAAACTGTTACAAGCTGCTGCGACAATAAGGACGCAAAAGAAGTATGACGCTTGAGTTCCTTCAACCTGCGATATTACGACATCAGTTCACGGATTAATTTGTTTCACGACATGTACGATCTTACACAAACTGTCGTGAATATTATTTTACAAAAGTATTGTATTATATAATACATATTTATAAAAAAGTAATTATTATTTAAGTATATGATAAGTATTTAATTTTTAATAATATATAAGTCTTGTCTATCGATAAATTTTATTAATTATTTATCGATAAGGTCAACACCTAGCATAAATGTAACTTTTTTTAATGTAGTAGTTTTAAATTGTAGTAGTTCTTCTATCTAAATTTTTTGAAGTTTGTTTTAGTTGTATATATATAGTAGCGCTGATTGGTTCGCTGTGACACCGTGTAAGGGAGATATTTCAAGGAAAAACGAGACAGAGTATTGCGTTCATTGATAATCTAGATGTAACTGAGAACAGTAGTCTATTCGTATATTCTATTGCTGTGTGTGTTAATAAAACTGGCGACATTAGGTTTCCATACAAAATGACATTCAGGGCACATCTCCTTTTTTCAGATATCTGTGATATCAACATTAGATTTAACAAACAACTTCTAGACCCAAAAATTATTTGCGCAAAAAATGAGTCAAATATCAAAATCTAAAATAATGTGAATATTAAAAATTTTAAACGTTTTAGAGTAATGACATAAAATTGGTAATAAAGAATTATAGAAATAATAAAATGATAATTCAGACACCCTACACATTTGCTGTATGAAAGAGCCGATGTCTTGTCTGTGCGGAAGCTATTCATATATCAATGTATTCGTAAATACCATAGACAAAATGTGCCCCTCCTAAAGCCAACTGGTAAAAGAATAGATAGATGTCCAGTGCCCAGAGTCAATAGTAGATTTGCCCAAAAGCAATATAATAATGTTGCACCTCGACTGTATAACAAACTTCAAATATCATATAGAACAAAAGACCTATCAAATTATCAAATAAAAAAATATATTAAACTTTGGCTCAACCAGTTAGACTATAATGATATAGAACGCTTATTGTTAATCGTAAAATAAAATTAAAAGTGAAAATACACAATAGGATATTTAATGTAATATACACACATCAAAAAAGTCTAAGCAACATGCATGATATTACAAATTTACCATTTATATTAATTTATTTTACCATTTATTTGAATTATAACGTTGTATTTTATTTTTAAAATAATATTTTTAGGGTTCTATGATGTAAAAATAACAGCTGTTTTCTTTATAAGTTCTTTTAATAACAGAAATTAACAATATTAGAATATACAGGTACATAAGAAACTAAACTTTTTTTTTACAAATTGAAATTTCTTAAGAAAATGAATTTATTGTGAAAGAATAGGACAATTTAATACAAAGTATGGCCTCCTCTGCTATTCAGAACTTGTCGGCAACGATTATTCATTGAATTAATGAGACTGTTTATGTCATCTTGCGGTATTCGCTCCCAATGGAATTGTAGCAAATCCTTCAGCTGTTGGGTTGTTGTCACTCCGTCCAAGTCCTTCAAAACACGTCTCTGGAGCATGTCCCATGCGTGCTCGATGGGGTTGAGGTCTGGCGATTGTGCAGGCCAGGGCAATACCTGGATGTTCTCCGTTGCCAAGTATTCACTGGTTCGCCGAGCTGTATGTGAACGCGCATTGTCATGCATTAACGTAAAATCGGAGCCAAAGGTTTGTGCAAATGGATGGACATAAGGTCTGAGAATATCCTCAACGTAATTTTCAGCGTTCATGTTTCCATTTACAAAAACGAGCTCAGTTCGCCTGTTCTTCATAATACCCGCCCATACCATAACTGTTGAGCCGCTGTATGGATGAACTTCCTGAACGCACCTGAGTCTTTCAGTATTTCCGGGTCGACGGTACACTCGCACCCTTCTTGTATCAGGCCTAAACCCGAATCGCGACTCATCGGAAAACATAATTTTATCCCATTGTTCCTGGGTCCATGTTATGCGTTCTCTACACCATTCATTTCGACGAGCGCGATTCCCGTGACGTATCGGTGGGCACCTGATAGGGCGTCGAGCTCGTAGGCCGTACTCATGCAGTCGATTTCGCACAGTTTGGGGACTTACATCAACACCACTTGAATTTTGTAGCCTCAAACTTATCTCTCGAGCGGTTAACATCGGCTGGCGTCTTGCAGTCAGTTGTATGTACCGGTCTTGCCGAGTGGTTGTACTCCTTTTACGGCCTGGATGCTGTTCAGCGGGTTCCCCTGTATTATTGTAGCGCTGCCAAAGACGACAAATAACACTTCTATGAATACCAAAATGTCGAGATACCTGAGATTGATTACTTCCCGCTTGCAACATCCCTACAGCTCTTTGCATTTCATCTGCCGTCAAATGACGTCGCTCCATGACGTAAAGAATATCTAACAATTCAATTTTGTCGCCAACTGTATTTAAATGGTTGGTAAAATTATAAAATCAAGACTAAAACGTAGCAATTAACATGCACTCAAATTCAAACAAATTCGCAGTCATTTGAATTTTATGAAAAAAAACAAAACATAATCGAAATTTTTTTTTTACAACCAGCCAGTATGTCATCAATAACAAAAAAGTTTACTTACCTATACACTTTGAGTGAGTAAATACTTAGAAATTAATTAATATAAATGGTAAATTTGTATTGTCCGGCCGTTCAGAGAATGCGTTCTTGACACTTATCAGTTATAGGCCGACCGTTTATCTCAGTCCCCGCCTGCGGTATGAAAGGGACGAGGGCGCGGGGTAGCGGTGTCCGTTATGGTAGCGTACACAAGAGCTATATCGAGTTGGTTGCTATGCCAAATAAAATAAGTTTTTACAAAAAAAAACCGACTTCAAAGACAAAAATTGCACTAAAAATTTAAAAATAATTAGTTGTATTTTGGTTTTGCAACATTAAATCAGACATTCTTTTTACTTAATTATAATCTAAAGAATAGGTTCATTTAATTATTGTAAAAAGTATTGTTAAGGATATTTCTTGAAGAGTCTACAAATATATATTATTTATTTGTAGATTCTTTAAAATATAATCAAATTATTACAAATAATGTAATATTATTGTTATTTTTGGAGTCGGTGTCAGCCACTATAATTATATTCTATTTTATATTCCTGACTTAAAATTTAAAGAATGATGGCGTCGTGTTATACACAGACTAAAGACTAAGATGAGAAAGTACTACGAATCAAAGACTTACTTAAAATTAAAAACCATTTAAAGTGATCAGAATGTGTTATACAAAACTTTATCAGTTACTTAATAGGTATATTAAAACGTTTGAACGTGACACAGGTATTTTAAAATATATTTATTTAAATATGATAAAAATAGTTATTTAATATTTGTTTAATTTTTAAACCAATCCATAAACAATCAACAACTTTATGTCATAATGTCGAAGTCATATAATAATATAATCAGTAATTCGTGGCCGCCATTCCATTTGCTTAAGTATTATCGTATTTCGTTGGCTGACACCGACTCCAAAAATAACAATAATATTACATAATTATTATTTCATTATTACATAAAAATGAAAAACCATTTCGTTTGAAATAAAATAATTTTAAAAATATGTAATTGCCTTTTTTATTTTGTGTCTTATTTACAATTTTATTGCATAACACCTTCCTAGTTCAAAATAGTGATTGCTTCAAAACCCTCTAAAACGGTATCGGTTACTTTCAAATTTCACTAAAACCTAAAGTTAACTTCTAAGTCCCCTAAAACGAATCTATTTTTGCAAATAACCTAGTTTTTCAAATTGTTTTTATTAAAAAACGATGTTTGTTGGGATTGCTAGATTACAATAATAATATAATGTTAAAAATCGTACAGAATTAAGGTTGTTAGTAAGTTTAAGACGTTTTTCATGAATTGTCGACATTTAAGAAAAAGCACTTTAGGTTAGGGGGTTTTGAAATTATATGACTCATATATACATTAAAACAGGTATGATTTAAACATATTAATTTGTAGGAATCAATCTTAGAAAATATTTACAGATAAGTAATAAGAACAATAATAAGAGTTTTTTTTATTTTTACACACTACCATAACGGACACCAAGTCAGTATGTCAGTATGACACTAGTGCAGTAAGCTAGTTCGTCTTTTAAACAATTTACAAATTTCAAAGATGGTGGTGTCATCTTGCCATTTAAACTCGTACTTTCTTAGAGAAAATATGCAATCTAAATTATTACACAATTTAAAGCCTGACCAGAAAAATAAAAAAACCTCTCCAGATATTTCGATGGGTTTAGGGTATAATTTCAATATTTCCTTCTTTTTATTACATAAAAATAAGCTAGCTAAAAATTAGAGCTGTGTTGTGATGTGATGTAGTTCATGTCACAGTATCTAGATGGCGCCGTTTTGCCAAAAAAATCAAGAGATAGCTCTCTCCTCTGTCCTCGCCCCCCGCGCACCCCTATTACCGCAGGCGGGGTCTGAGTTAAACGGTCGGCCTATAGTCACGACTAGTGATGGACACAACATTATACCGAGTTCGTTACCGTTACTCCAAAATGAACCGCCGCGTTATTTTTATGATTAGATTTAGACCGTTTTAAATTGGCGGAATCATTTAAAATTTATATTTTAGTTCTTTACGTGGAAACAATAAAAGGGAATATTAATATAATAAAATTGTTTTATTTATTATTTTTTACAAAGTTACAATCTGTATTTCTATGGAATAAAGTACATTGAACTAAATGTGCGTACAGAATATTAATCAGACTCCGATTCGCTTGAGGAGGTGGTGTCTTCATCATCATCTTCGCCTACATGTATAATTATATTATTATCAATTACAGAATCAATCCTGATATCTCGGTCAAAATGTTCCATAATCAGGTTTTTAGTCTTTTCGACAACCTTTGCCCAGTCATCTCTTGTGACTTTCCCGCAGGCTTCTTTTAACAGGGTCATCATCTTTTTCGTGCTGAATGGCGGGGAAGTATTGTGGCGGGCGGCGTAACCTTTTATTTGAGCCCAGATTAGCTCAATCGCGTTATATTGGCAATGATACGGTGGAATTCTTAGAACGCGATGACCGTACTCCAAAGCCATTTCATCGATTTCGTATCGCACATTTGCCGCTTTATTTTCTTTCACTAACTTAATTAGCTCTGCTTTTAGCATCTGCATATTTGCGTCAATGCCTTTTGCTTGTAACCAAGCAACCATTTCTTCTTTTTTATTAGCTTGGGTAGGTGGTTTCTGTATTTGAAACGAGTGATAGGAGGCATTATCCATCAATATTACAGAAGGCTCTGGTAGGCTGGGCAAAAGCACGTTCTGGAACCACTCTTTAAATGTACTGGCATTCATTTCCTCGTGGTAGTCATTTGTGGTTTTTGATTGAAATGCCAGTAAAGCGTTCTCCACAAAGCCGTATTTTGCAGTACCTGCGTGGCATATTATCAGACGAGCCCCCTTACCCATTGGTACTTTCGACGTCGACGCTTGTGTATCATCCGTCCAAGAACGGGAAACCGTGTGATTGGCGTTTAGCCATGTCTCGTCAATGAACACGACATTATCCCAGTTATCAATTTTTTTTGCTTCTCTCAAGAAACTTATCCGTTTCAAAATGATGTCGTATCGTTCTAATAAAATTTTTCTTTTGTCTGTTTTTTTATACGAAAAACCAATATCTTTTAAGATTTTCGTTAAAGCAGTTTTACCCCCGCTAAACAGTCCAGCTTCTCTTAACGACGCCAAAAGCTTCATCCTGTTGAGATATTCATTTCTGGAATAGTAACCATATATATGATTTCTGATTGCATCGGCGTCAAAGGTATCAATATCTGTCACGGGTTTAGTTCTACGTTTCTTCTTCGGAGTACGTAAAATATTATCTTCCATGCCAGTAGAGCCGAACTTTTCTTTATTAATATTTGTAATCGTTCGTTTGCTAACTCCAAGCGCCTGAGAGACGCGTTCTTGTACTTTTTCGACAGGAACCAGGGGTCCGCCATTTTGCCGCTCCCGCTCAAAGTAATCTTGCAGCTTGATAATTAACTCACGGGCTCCAGTTTTCAATGTTTGTCCACGTTTAGGCATTATTATGCACCAAAAGTAAAAAGAACGCAATATAAGACACAATCAAAGTCAAATAACAACAGATCGCAAACACTTGAAGAACGTGGTCTATGCGCACGAAACGACAACAGACGACTGTTTCAGCGTCACAAAATGGCGGCCCATAACGCCATTTGGGGTTACCATTTTCAACCTAAATATAAAAATGCTACTTTGTATTTAATGTACTTTTATTTTTATATTTAATAAAAGTTATTCTAAAGTCCATTATTTTCAAATTCTTGAAAAGAAAAACAAAACGTATTATTTTATAAAGTATAACTGTATCGATAAGAACAGATTACGATACTATTATTCACTGTTATTGTTGGCACAGCACTACAAATATAAAGCGCTGACATAACCTTGTAATAGCGCAGTGTAGATTTAGAAAAATATTGTTTACCAAGTTATTTGACACTCAGTTTGACACAACATTATAACATTCATTAATTATTGATATAATAATGTTGTTTTAATGCTCATCAATAGTTAAAACGATAAACAACCAGCAAAAATATTTTTATCGTAACTGCAACGCCATTACAAAGTTACTGCGTCAGTTCAATCGCGACGTGTCAGGAACGCATTCTCTGAACGGCCGAAGATTAATATCATGCATGTTGCTTAGACTTTTTTGATGTGTGTATATTTATTATAAAACATACACACACTATACAAGCGCACACTATCATGCAATTACACATACACTCTGTCTCACACATACATTTACTCACACACGTGCGTAATACGTAGTTATTTTAAGCAAAGAATTTATTTAGATTGTCTATTATTGTTACGAGTAACCTTGTAAGTACCAAATTTTAAGTTAACTATATAATAGTATATTGTAACTACCTATGTTGTTTCCATATCTATGGGAAGGAACTGATTTCCAACATACAGCTCGCGCTAGTTTGGAAATCAGGACTTACATAATAATTGTATTCACCTTGTTGTTACAATAAAGATTATTTCATTTCATTTCATTTCATAATTTCGATTGTCAAAATACCTACTTTATACATATTTTTTTTTTTTAAAAAGACAACTCCCGCACTAGGGATCATGCCCTGTGTCGCGGGGACCTTTTACAAACATCAATTAACGGACACAAAGAACACCCAGACCAGGACAATAATTTGTGGATCTCACAAATTATTGTCCTGCGTGGGGATCGAACCCACAACCTCTTGCACGACAGCCGCTTGTGCTACCGTCGCGCCACCGAGGTCGTCATTTAAAAGTACAATACATGTAAAACGTAATAAATTAAATACCTGTCTTCTCATTTAATGTACTTTTAAAAGAATTGCGAATAATTAAATGAAGTAGATAAATAATGCCAAAATTGAGTTTAATTGATTAGAAAATTTTCAAATCTGGCGCAGCTAGCAGCAACAACTTCAAGTCGGCCGAGCCGGTCCCTCATTGCTGAGGATCGTGGTTACGAGAGTCATTCAACCGAGCGAGACGTCAATCGGTTGCGGTCTAAAGTGGATCTCACCACCTGGTAGAAATTAGAGGAAGAGGTGGCCTCTCTAACTTGGTCAGACCATCGTGCTGGCGATCGGCCTCATGATCTTCTGCCTTCAGTATTGCCAAACTACATACTATAATTAACAACATATTAAATAATGTTTTCAATATGAAGTTACTGTCATGGCATTCTCATTTAGACCTGCTCTCAAGTAAAGTACGTAAATTCATGTGGGTTTTCAAAACCCTTCGTAACGTCACTACACCTATCACAATTAATAAAATATATATTTCGTTGGTTCAGTCGGTACTAACATACTGCATCCCAGTGTGGGGAGGAGCTATCAAAACTAAATTTATTGAGCTGGAGAGGGCTCAAAGAGCGGTTTTAAAAGTGATGTATTTCAAACCGATTAGATTTCCAACTCAAGACTTGTACAAACTCTGTAACTTGCTGACTGTAAGGCAACTGTATATCATGCGTACAGTTTTTAAAAAGCACTCAGAGATTCAATTTGACCTTAAACTCCTTAAAAAGAGAAATAATTATGTGGCTCCAACCAATACTGTTAATACGACCTTTGCTAGAAGACAATACTACAGACAATCTTCATATCTATACAATAAAATAAACAAAATTCTACACATTTACTCTACAAATTACCATAATTGTAAGAAAATTATCATAACCTGGATTCAAAATTTAAGTTACCATGAAACTGAAGAACTTTTGCTTATAAGATCATAACACACACTAAATATCCACGCCCACAAACATACACACACTCACACATCCCATAAACACACACACGCACACATACACACACACACATATACATTTAATAAATTTATATACATAAACACTTACTTAAACTCTCATTCAAGCACATACACTAATCAGCATACACAAATAAAACTTGTATTAGAAAAAAAAAAATATTTACCTATATACAGTAATTGTTTACATGTCTAGTTAAATTGTAACGTATTGTGGAGAGCGAGATCTCCTAACACAGGTATATGTTTACTTAAAAGGAGTATCTCAAAAACTTTATGTAACTAGTATGTAAGAAATGGAAATAAACAATTTTTATTTTATTTATTTAAGAAGTAGTATGTACTCACAGCAGGTTGTTTAGTAGAGGCTGCAGGTTGCTGCAGCGACTGCGACTGCGGCGCGTGCTGCAGCTGAGTACGAGCCGCGTGCGAGCACGACGACACGGTCACGCGCCCGCGGTGCTCCGGGGACTGCGAGGAAGATACTATATTGTTACTAACACCTCATTATATTGTTATAATAACCCCCGGTTTCTGAATGACTGATCGAGTCAAAATCAACTAATCAAGTGTCAAAACTGTCATTTTATAATGAGCTAACAGTAACAATATACTACTATACTATAAGTATGTATGGCTGTTGCCTGGTACCAATAGTACAAGCTCTGCTTAGTTTGGGACCAGTCAACATAGATAAATTATATTAAAAGTAGCTTATATTTATTGTTATGTAATATTTTTATATAAAAATATTGTCCTACTGCTGAGCAAATGCCAGAGTCTAACACATATTGTATATTTAATTTCTAGATCTTTAATCAAAAATACACTTACAGAAGATCATTCACAAACTTAAAAACGATGGCTAAAATATATGGCTCCCACTAAGAGTGTATTCAAATTTAGAACAATCAATTATATTTAATCAGTTTTAATACAACATAATAAGATGAAAATATAATAAATAATTAGTTAATACAGCGTAAAATAAGTTATATTTTTACGTTATGTCTTATATTTCAATGTAAACATGTAATTTACTTCAAAACACACCTAATGTTTAAAAATAAACATAAATATTACACAATATACAAAATATTACAATAATGTGACCATAAAACAACTATAACGTGGAAAACGAAAACCCGAAATAAACTATTTTTCCACATAAAAAAAGGATCAAATTCAACAGTAGGTAGTACAAATATCGAAATAGGGTTCGCCGGATTTCCTAGTATAAATATAAAACACAATGTAATTATAAATTATACCTGTAATTGTTCTTGTTTCCATTCATTATCAGTAGTCTCTTCAGAATCATCAAATTGTGACTTCCATAGCGACACCAGGGTCAAAGCACCGCCCTTCGTCACCTAGAAACAAAAAAAAAAAATTGTAAATATGTACTAGAAAATAAAATAATTAAAACTTGTCAGTAGACACAATAGTAAAACAATGGGAATGAATCATATATGATACACGAGACAGGGAAAAGAATAAATAAATAAACATAAATATTCCTCACACATTCACTCAACGCCATCTACAAATATTTGCATTGAGCGGGAATCGAACCTGAGAGCACTGCGTAGCAGTCATGTTATATAACCACTACGCCACAGAGCTCGTCAATAATAAGAAGCCAGCGCTGTAGTATTTTAATCAATTGTATTAATTTCATTTTACGTTTATAGTTGCTAATGGTATAAGTACTGTGGCCCTCCGGAACCATGTAGCGCTTGTTGGAAGGAGCCTATGTCTAGCAGTGGACTGCGATAGCCTAGTTGATTGATTGATGCACTATGCTATGTATAGTATATACCTGTTGCAAAGCGGATTCGTTTCCATCATCCATGACAGAGTTTTGTGTGTAGATTTGATCGAAATGTGACTCTTGGTCTAAAGTACAGTAAACGCCAACTAAAGTTGTTGTAGATGGCTTCACAGATGTCATTCAGTTTCAATATTTTTTCAACATAATGTTACAAAATAACAGCTTATTGACGACGGTTAAAACTACTTGGGTCTCAGAATACATATTAAAAGTTTTCCAAACTTTACCACCGCATTTTCCAACTAAAGGGCAGGAAGCGCATGAATTATTTGTTTCTGAACATGCGCGAACTTCTCTCATAGCTAACTTCAAGACAGCCGAGCTATTCGGCGAGTAAGTGGGTCGGAGTGGAGTAAGGCGAAGGACGGTGTTCTGTGGCGCGTTTTGGGAGAGACCAATGCCCAACAGTGGACTGCAATAAGCTAGTTGATTGATGCAGTATGTATGTATATAGTACCTGTTGCAAAGCGGATACGTTTTCGTCGTCCATGACAGCGAATTGCGTGTAGCTTTGATCTGCGGCGCGAGCTCTGCCGCCGCGACGACCTCCTGTACATAATAATAAAGTTATTCATTATTAAATGGTAATATTTATAGTCTATTTAAACGGACTTGCTTTATATGGTAAACATATTTATGGCGTCGTGTCAACCGCAGACTAAAGAGTACTGATAGCTAGAGATGTGTAACTGATGTGAATGAATGAAATCATCACTTACAGTTCTTTTAGTACTGAACGGTTTATGGCAATTTTTTTAGCTACATACCCCCTTACTTATAAACACCACTCAAAGTTTAGTCAATTGATTAGCTTAAAATCATACGTTATTGTTTGGTATAAGGTTGGTTTTCCTAATAAAAATCTCGCTAAACAGTGATTAAATTTAAGAGGCGTTTATGAGTATGGAGGTTAATTGATACCAGTCAAAAAAACACATTTTTATGTTTTGGTTTAGTCTGAGTATTTCAATATTCTAAATCGACTCTAAAAAAAAGGAAGAGGTTTTTATCGAGTCTTTGAGTTTATGTCGAGTCTTTCTTTGCATTATGAACTTACTGCAACGCACACTAAACGGAATCGTAACGTAATCGGATCGCCACTGTTTGTCACTGAGAAAAAAGCGCGAGGTGACGATCCCTTTACGTTTTGATATGTGTGCTACGACCCTTATATTCTCATCCTGAAAGGTAAACATTTATTTATCTCAACGTTTAAACTAATATCATAACAGCCCAATAATGTCCCATTGCAGCGACGGACCATCTCAGTGTGACAGAGGGATACTTGGCCTACTAATACCACGCTGGCCACACGGATTGGTATAGGGTTTCATTTCAAGTTTTCCTTCTTTTTATTTCGTAAAGATAGTAGTTACAGTTATTCCCTTAGTCGGTTTTTACGACACTCATGGGATGAGATGGGGTGGTGACATATTGTATTCTTACTTCGTCACCACACGGAATTATTAAACTACAGTTCAACAAATCTAAAAGATACAGTATGACGTTTCATATTTTTCAAACTGAAACAACTTTGTTCATGCGTACATTATTCAGTTTAGAAAACCTTTTTCGTAAAACCATGAATTTAGAAAGATTTTATTATTGTATCTAAAAATGTACAATTCTTAATATATAAATTTAATTGCAAACTTTCAAACAAAGCAAAATAACACATATTTACATAGTAAATAATATCTAATAGTTTTATTCTTGACCTCATTGCAAAGTCACGTAGTTAGGTTACTGCTCATAGTGTTAATGGGATAGTGTTAGTGGGATGGTGGTAGTTAGTGTTAGTGGGATTAAGGAAGAACTGTTTTAGTGTAAATAGCTGTTGGTGAACCTAATAATAAATAAATAAATAGTGTTGCGACTCTTCGGATACACTTGTATGCAAAAAAATCGTTTACATATACGAAAAATCGTTATTATCGTTAGACACGTAACTAACTATTACTCGACGTGGTCAAAGGTGACGGGAGGCAACTTATTAAGGTCTTAGTAGTTAATAAAAAAATCCTAAACATTACTTTTATTTAATTAATTATAATTAAAATAAAAGTTATGTTTGGATTTTTTTTTATTCGCAAATTAGAGAATTTGCAATATGTGGTGTTTTTTTACAAAAGGTTCTACCCTTTACTAATGAGATTAATTATTAAAGTGTCTTAAAAAACGGATATTATCGTAATCGATCTTTTAAATTTCGGATATTATAGTAATCGATTTTTTTATCCCAACCTTATTATTCAATTTGTCAGAACTGTCATACCGTACCTATTAGATTTGTTAGACTTTAATACAAATAAATAAAAATATACACTGACCACGTTTAAAGTGTGTATCAGAATGTACACTGTCTACATCTGCGGCCACTATACGCGGACTCACGGCCTCGCCTGTAACAACAATATATTATTCATTAATATTACGAGCCTATTTTGTCCCACAGTTGGGCAAAAACTCTTTTTACCGGATCTCCATTCCATGGCTGCCGTTCTGACGGTCGCCTTCGCACATTATTAATTTGTTTTTCTTAGTTCTAGTAGGCCTTATATGATGTGTTTCAAGATTATTCATTCTTTATTGGACACCCTTTATATTCATTCATCATTCATATCAGCCAATCGACGTCCACTGGTGGACATAGGCCTCCTCCAAGTATTGCCACCTTGTGCGGTCCTGTGCCGCATCATCCATCGGTTTCCCGCCGTCCTAACCAGGTCGTCGGTCCACCGTGTGACCGTGTGAGGGGTCTCCCCACCCTGCGCCATCCGGTACACGGTCGCCACTCCAGAACCTTTCTGCCCCAACGGCTGTCGGTTCTTCGCGCGATGTGCCCTGCCCACCACTCACTTTAACCTGTATATAATAGGTCTTTACCTATGAAATTGCCATTTATTTTCGCCGCAGTCTTTAGCCTCTATATTCTTTTAAAACATAGATTTCTTGTATTATTTTTGTAATTTGGTAAATACAGGACATTTACCAACAACTAACAAAAGCTAATTAAGAAAAATAAATAATTATTAAAAATAAAACCAGCGGATTTTAACATTTAAACAAATTTAACTTTTTCCCTTATATTTTTTTCTTATGATTAAAATGCTATAAGTTAGCTAAGATGTGCGCTATTAATTATACCAAATTTCATTCTATTATGTTTAGTAATTATTCAAAAAAAACTAACAAAACATTAGTATGAAAAATCAAACTTCGCATAAAATCTCCATACAAAACGGCAATTTCATTGGTAAAGACTTATTATTTATGAATAATGGTATAAGTACTCTCTACCTGGCGTGGCGGGTGACACGGAGGCTAGCTCCTGCACGCAGGTGGGTGGTGCCGTCACCACGCGCAGACGAGCCAGCGTGGGACCACCACCTGTAATCAACAATTTTACACAATTTAAATTGTAATATTCTAAAATACTACTAATATTATAAATGCGAAAGTTTGTGTGGATGGATATTTGTTATTCTTTCACGCTAAAACTACTTAATGTATTTTGATGAAATTTGAATATATTTAAGTAGTTTAGAGTGTAGAATAACATTTAAGCTACCATTTTTGTTCACTTGGTGGCGCTAGTAAGTCCCATAAACGTTCTGAAATCGAAATCGCTTTGTAGCAAGCAATAAATATTTTTCACACGTTCACACAACTTTATCTAGTCCTAAAACAAAGCTGAAGTGATGTCCTAAAGTATCTCAAATGTGATGCCATTTTGACGACCTCTGTGGCGTAGTGGTTATATAACGTGACTGCTACGCAGAGGTCTCGGGTTCAAGACCGCTCAATGCAAATCTTTGTGTGCATGAACATGAGTATTTACATTGGTCTGGGTGTTTTCTATGTAAATAAATGTTTATCTATTGTAGTACACATAGTACAAGCTCTGCTTAGTTTGGGACTAGATGGCGTTGTGTGAAATATGAGTAGTATATAAGTATATATTACCAGGCGCAGGAGGTCTAGGCTTGCAGGGCGGCACGCTCTGTCGCTCGGGTCTGGCCGCAGTGCCTGTGACCGCGGAAGTACTTGTTTCTTGCTGTAACAGACAAATAAAAACATTATTTATATTAGTTATATCATTCATAGGAGTATAATTATTAATAACTAGCTGACCAGTGCTCACACGTTGGGCGGCGAAAAAAACGCGTCCGTGTTTTAAACATATTTCATTACTCCTCCACTCTTATTAGTCATAGCGTGATACTATATAGCCTATGACACATAATTGTCATTGGATATTGGATATGATGATGATATCTATACTAATATTATAAAGAGGTAAAGTTTGTGTGTTTGTTTGTTTGTGAGTTTATGACGTTGTAGGGGGTAAATCTCTGGATCTACTGAACCAATTTTAAAATTATTTCTGTATTGAATAGTCCATTTATCGGGGAGTGTCATAGGCTATATAGTATCACGCTATGACTAATAGAAGTGGAGCAATTAAAAAATAACTTAAAAAAGGGTCGTGTTATTTTCGCCGCGCAACGAAGTGGGCACGGGTCAGCTAGTTCTTTTATAATTTGATGACCTGTCTAGAGACAGGTGTGTTCGTAAGTCAAATGTCGTAAGAAGAAGACTTAGCAGATTGTAAAAAACACTTGAGAGCGTTTATAGGGCTCACTAGCGCCGCAATGTTCCACTCTAGGGACGGGCCTCCTCTCGTGACGGAGGGATACTTGGCCTACTAATACCACGCTGGCCAGACGGATTGGTATAGGGTTTAATTACAAGTTTCCCTTCTTTTTATTTTGTAAAGATTATATTGACGAATAGTCCCCCAGTCGGTTTTTACGTCACCCATGGAATGAGATGGGTGGGTGACATATTGTATTCTTATTCCGTCACCACACGAAAAATGCAATATTCACAAAATATTTAAATATACCTTAGCATGTCTATCGGGAGATGGCGCTGGCGTAGTCCTAGCTTCGGCCTCCTTGTCCGTTGTAGGTTTGTCTGTTGTTGACTGTAAATAACATACAGATAACATACAATACTTGTATTAAAATATAATGAATAAGAGGCAATATAATAGAACACTGAAATTGAAAACTGTCATGGTCATATTCACTATAAATAAACGAACTATCCAGTGGTTAACCTATGTATGAACAAAAAAGTGAGTGTACCTAAAACGCGAGTGGATACTGTGAGTGTAGTGTATCGCGATAGAGTTCGAGTAAGTAGTGAGAACAGTGAGGACAATAGTAATAAAAAACAAGTGCGAAAGAGGGTACAACGATATTTTCATTCTTAAGACTTATTAACCGCAAGTACTTCAGTTCCTCCGTGATCATGGCGCTTGTAACAGCGTCCAAATATCGGAAACTCAACAACTATAAACATGGTAAATATACCGAAAGTTCGTTTATATAGAAGAGGCAATCTTTAGGTACAGGCTTGTCTAGCCGGGCAAAAACATTTGTATTTTTGTTTATGGCAATAGATACATTATCATAATCCAATTGACGTCCACTGCAGGACATAGGCCTACTCTAAAATTACCACCTTGTGCGGTCCTGTGCCCCCCTCATACATCATTAAGGGAACGTTCAAGTGTTACGTAAGCAGATTTATAACAGTTATTTACTACTACATAATTAAACTAGCTGACCCGTGCCCAGTTCGTTGGGTGGCGAAAAAAACGCGTCCCTTTTTTTAACATGTTTCATTAGTGCTCCACTCCTATTAGTCATAGCGCGATACTATATAGCCTATAACACGCCCCGATAAATGGACTATTCAACGCAAAAAGAATTTTTAAAATCGGTTCTGTAGATCCAGAGATTACCCCCTACAACGTCACAAATTTAACCTCTTTATAATATTAGTATACATTAAGGTGATTCCCCGAAAATATGTTTCGTTTTCAAGCAAACAGAATGTGTGTTAAAAGGAACATAACTATCGATGACGTAATCATCGTCTAGACTCCCCTACCCCCCATGTCATCTAAAATAAGCAAAGCAAAGACCCCCCGTCCGTCAATAGTGCTTACATAATACTTAACGGCCCCTAACTTAGGGTCGTAGCCTATATAATGTAACGTAAACGGATCGTCACCGTATCAACTCGAGCCGTTCAGTATTATATTTGTATAATACTGCAACGCACACTAATCGGAAACGTAACGTAAGCGGATTTTTGACGTTTGACACCGAGGAAAAAGGCGATCCGTTTATTTGTGTACAGTATGAGGACATTCATAATATGATTGGTTTTTAAAGAAAGACAGACAACAATGAGGAAGCGAGAAAGTGAGATTATAATTTATTGTTGATTTTGAAATTGTATATTATAATGTTAACAATAAGTGCTATATTTTGGAGCACTGCAATGACTTTTTATCGAAGTGCAATGTTTCCGTCACCAGTGTCACTTAGTAAGACATGATGAAACATACAATGTCAAATAGAAGTAAATAGGGATTCAATCTTTTATAATTTCAACCTTATGTCGAACGATATAATTTATAATTTTCCAAACTTATGCTAAAATTATTCAGCTATTTTCGGTAATCGGATGTACTTTTCTTACTCATTGATTTGCTGTCTTTCTTTAAAAGCCAATCACATTATCAATGTGCCCATATTGTACGTTATAAATATGTGCTATGACCCTTAACGTCGCGTGAGTATGTACCTACGCTAACTGTGGGCTCAGCTTAAGAGGCCAGCAGTGGGCGTTTATACTTACATATCCATTAAGATGATGCACGGCGTGTCTGGGCGAGGCTGGATGAGCTCGCTTGTCGTTCGCTTTGTCCTTGAGAGCCGTGTGCGTGTCCGTGGCTATGCCTGTTGTTAGCTCCGTCTCTAGGCGACGACGGGTCTGTGGGGAAACATGTGAGTGTGAGTTAGGACTTGTTACAACGCCATCTAGTTTGAAATTTAAAAAATGTTTTTTTCTTATGTAGTGTTCTTGTGTTGTGGGGACTTTTCCAGTAAATTGATGGGCACAAAGTAACAATCGTTTATAAACGGCGTAGTGGTAGATAGCAGAGGTCTCGGGTTCGATTCCCGCTCAATGCAAATCTTTGTGTGCATGAACATGATTGTTTGCATTGGTCTGGGTGTTTTCTATGTATAATATGTATGTATTTACAAAAAAAAAGTAAGTATGTTTATCCGTTGTCTCGTACCTATAGTACAAGCTCTGCTTAGTTTGGGACTAGGTGGCGTTGTGTCAAAATGTGAGGAATATTTACAAAGATATGATTGAGCGGAAATCGAACCCTAAACCTCTGCGTAGTAGTCACGTTATATAACCACTAAGCCACAGAGGTCGTATAATTCAAGTTTTCCTTCTTTATTTGTCACAGAGATCTGCGAACTTCTCTATATTTGGCTTTAACTACACCCATAGCTTAAATAACAATAAAAAAAAAGCATTCTACTACTCACCAGGTCAGGCTGCGTATCAGTGGGTACTGCATGCTCAGGATGAGGTCCGGCGCGGGCACGTGGGACTGGGGCAGGCTGTGGGGCAGAAAACGGACTTACATTAACACAAGTATTAATTGTCTTTTTGAGGTCTAAGTAGGTATTATGTGGTTATGTATGTGCCGTCCCTGCAGTGGGACATTAATGGTCTGTTATGATGATTCAAAAGTACCATTAACTTGACGAACAAGCGGTTCACCTGATGGTAAGTGGTAACCGCCACCTATGGACTCTAGCAATGGCAGGGCACAACAAGGCCTCTGCCCCCCTGGCCCCCCAATTACCAAAATAATTTAGAAGTAGGTTTAACTAAGAGCATCATTTCAAACAACTTTGAACTGAAATAATTGTCAGTCCAAAAGCACTATTATGAAATTATTTTCAGTCAAAACTATTTTTGACTAACCTGTGGAGTCAAAATTACTTCTGCCGATGATTTTATTTGCTTAATAAATACTTTTGACTGATAAAAAGTACTGACTGCAAAAGATACAGCAAAATATATTAAAATTTAACCCAACCATTCCATGATAAACATACAACACACGGACGAAACACATACATAAATGTAAAATAAAGGGACGGACATACAGACAAAATGTAACTAACATTTTTATATATACAGTATGATTCTAACTGCGTTTTTTTTAGAAATATATAATTTCTCACCCTTTTATTATATAGGACGTTGTCAAAATAAATAGGCCTGAAATTATAATTGTTTTTATTTTTTTGTGTTTTGTGGGAAAAATGCACACTATGTCACTTAACAATACTTTATTTAAAAAAAAAACCCGGTAAATGTCGAAAATGCCTTGCACTTCGGTTGGAACACTTGTGTTTTTTAACCTACGAGATTTCGTCATATCCCTGGGGATTTCGTGAATTCCCTGGTTTCCTCATTTCCTTGCGACATATACATCCTATATTAAACTTGTCAGTGAAGGTTTTAAATACAACTTCACACTAACATTATACCAGCATGTCAATTCTCGTACCTAAAATTCGGTTAAGTTAACTTTTAGTTGTCATGTTTTTGCTATTGCAATTGTAATCTTTTGTGGTCGTGTTAAAGTTTTATTTAGAGTGGCATAATTTGACAACTACAAGTTAATTTAACCGAATTTTAGGTACGAGAATTGGCATGCAGGTTTCGTATGAAGTTTTTATAACATAACAATCAAGACTCAGGAAAGACATTTGAGGATGGTACAAAGAATTTTTCTGCTTGGGATTCAAGCCTAAGACCACTAAAGCGTCTTCGAAATCGAATAGCTTAGTGGTCACATTAGCTTTTCTAAGTCCACAAACTAAGTATACTCACGTCCTTCTCCCAGTCGTAAGGATCCGAGTCCTTGATCCCCCTTCTCTTGCAGCACCTCTCCAGCAACGAGCTAAGCATGAAGTAGTCTGGAGTACCAGCGTACTCCAACTGCTGGACGTGTTCCAAGAACTGTCGCAGTTCAGACGGTAAGTGTTTTAGAAGGAGACGGTGGTCGTATTTCTCCTTCATCAGGCCAACCTGGGAAGGTAATGTTTAGGGTTAATTGTTAGTTTGTACTGTTTTAACACGTTCCCAGTGCAGTGTACGATATGTGGTACACGTGCATTGTTTTACTAATGTGTCGGCTGGCGGCACTGTGAAAGGGTTAAAATAGGGTTTTGAATAGTCTTGTTAGAAATTTTTTTGCATGTTTCTTTAAGAACTAACTTCCATAGTCGCTTTTTATGACACTATGATTGTGATGCGTCTATAAAACACTTTGTAAAATTATCGATAAGACAGTTTAATCTAAATACGGTTAGTCTATTTTTACTACACTATTTTTTAAACTTATCACATATCATATGGAATTTATGGATCAACACAGACAGACAAGTAGATTTGAGTAGTAGATTGGTTTTATTTTTCTTCTCTAATTTACATTGGACAATACAACGCGGTTTTTTTAGTGCTGTGGCGTTTGTCTGTGTCGATCTATAATTTTAACTATAGCTTCAATTTCAAGTAAATTCTAAAAGACGATTTCAAACAATTTGTGATAAATTTTATGAAATAAAGCATTTTGAAGTTTGAAGAAGTTTATCAAAAATACGACTATTATGTCACCCATGTCACTTTTAAGCTAAATCTCATTTTAAGACAAATTTTTGTTTAGTCTCTTTTTACGACAACATCTAAAATAACATCCGATAGTCCCCTTACCTGTTCCTTATCCTTAATCTTCCTCCAAGGCAGTTGTCCATTAACAAACTCGACGAGCATATAGAACAGAGACCACAAGTCGTCATGGCGACCCATCTCTTTGTTCTTATGCGCGTTTATTGACGCGTAGCGGACAGTGCCTGGGGACAAAAACATGTTTTATAACATAATGGAGTAAGAATACAATATGTCACCACCCCATCTCATCCCATGGGTGTTGTAGAAACAGACTAAGGGACTATCCGTGAATATTATCTTTACTAAATAGAAAGAAGAAAAACTTGAAATTAAACCCTATACCAATCCGTCTGGGCAGCGTGGTATTAGTAGGCCAAGTATCTCTCCATCATGGAAGGAGGCCCATCCCTGCAGTGGGACATTAATACTTATAACTTGACAAAAGACAATAGAAAAACGAGACAGGATTCAACCTACGTCATTGACCACTAGGCCACCCGAGTTTTTGGACTCAAGTGGCCTATTGGTCACTCTTGACTATTCTTCTTTTTCCATAGTCTTAACTTCTCCTTTTAGTAATTTTAATTATATCTAATCGAACCCCCGGTTTCTGAATGACTGATCAAGTAAAAATCAACTAATCAAGTGTCAAAACTGTCATTTTAGTTCCTGAAAATGATAGTTTTGACACTTGATTAGTTGATTTTTACTTGATCAGTCATTCAGAAACCGGGGGTTCGATTAGATATAATTAAAATTACTAGAAAGAGAAACCTTTATTTTTTAAAAGCTAGGAGCGCTTTTGCCCTGCAGAGGGACAGTATAGGATTTAAATAAATAAATAATATCTAGAACGTACCTCTAAATCCTGCCGCCGCCCTGGGTGGTCTAACTTGACCGTTGCTAGTCGTATACTGCCTCGCCAGTCCAAAGTCCAACATGTATACTTTACGACAATTGGATGGGTGGCGGCCTATGCTGAAGTTACTCTGAAAGAAAAAATTTGATGTTGTAGTAAAATGTGACTAAGGGAATTTTGTAAGTGGTGATAAAGTAAGAATATGTAGTATACCATCTCATTATGTAGGTGTAGTAAAAGGAGAATGAAGGTAGTTTTCCTGTGTCGAGATAGAGTAAAAATGTATGGTGTGTTACCACACAATCGCATCCTGTAGGTGTAGTAAAATACGACTAAGGGAGTTTTCTCCTTGTGGTGATAGAGTACGAATATGTGGTGTCATAGGTTCGCCACCACAACCAATCTAAGAGGGTGTAGTAAAATGCGACTAATGGAATATTCCCATGCGGAGTCAGAATATATAATGTCACTATTCCATCTTACCATAATTATGTAAAAACCAACGAAAAGAAAAATTCCCAAACATTATCTTTACGAAACCCACCAATCCATCTAGCCACTACGCTATTAGTAGGCCTACTTTCCCATCGTCCCTGCAATAGGCCTGTCCTAGAAATGGGTCATTAGTTATTATAATGATATTTATTCCCAAGGCAGGAAATCTCTTATGTTAGTAGGCCTAATTCCCTATCGTCCCTAAACTAGGCCCATCCTAGTAATAGGTCCTTAGTTAAAAAGATATTTCTACATACATACCGGTTTGATATCTCTATGTAGAAATCCAACGGAGTGTATTGAATCTATTGCTTTTAATATTTGTAGTCCTAATCTGAAATAAAATAAAAATACATTTTATAAAAAAAATATTTTAAAGAATTAAAATAAATAAATAAATAACCTCACACATTCACACAACGCCACTTAGTCCCAAACTAAGAAGAGCTTGTACTATGGGTACTAGACAACGGATAAACATACTTTAATATATTTTTTTGTAAATACATACATATTATACATAGAAACACTCAGACCAATGCAAACAATCATGTTCATGCACACAAAGATTTGCATTGAGCGGGAATCGAGCCCGAGACCTCAGCGTAGCAGTCATGTTTTATAACCACTACGACACAGAGGTCGTCAAATTAACTGCCTCAGTGCCAAAGCGGTCGTGTAAGCATTAGTTAGCGGGTTCGACTTCCACACAAGATATTTTTGTGTGATTTACAAATTGTCTTGAAACGTCGATTTACTTTGTGTCTATTACTAGTGTAGCGTCATTTAGCGACATACTCAAGCGAACACCTACACTATCTCAGTACCCCCCACGATCAACAGATGTCGCCACTACGTCCTGAATCGCGGTATCAAGATTCGCACATCGATTCCGCATAAATATATACAACGTCCAACAAATAACCCCGCCAGGCACGATCACCCTCGCCTGGTCGGAGGATCCTGCCTTTTCGTTGGAGGCGTGGTGCTGTTACGTCACCGCGACCTCCACACTTTCTTGTTTGTAAAAGCCACAGGGTTCGAACCCCTTGTATTTAAGAACTTTCTGCCCCAACTTCTGTCAGTTCTTGGCGATATGTGCCCTCCACGCCATACAGCCACATAAATAGGGCAATCCTGAGCACAATGTCGGTCACTTTAGTTCTTCTTCATATCTGATTTAATCATATAGCTCTCTCCATTAGCTAGTGTAAGTATCAGCCTCTACCATCCCACAGTTGGGCAAAGGGGTGTAATATGTGACAACGAAAAGTGAAACAACGAATACCACGACCCCGTAAGTTTACTACACCGAATGCACGCCACCACGAATATCTTAGCAACGAAGTCATCTGTTGTTCGAGATCGCATGACTTCGGTGCTATATTATTCGTTGTGGAGTTTATTCCTTTTCAAGTGATTCCTATTAATGAAAAAAGGGGTCCTGTTATCCGAGGTCGCATGACTTCGTTGCTAAGATATTCGTGGTGGCGTGCATTCGGTGTAGTAAACTTACGGGGTTGTGGTATTCGTTGTTTCACTTTTCGTTGTCACATATCACACCCTGGGCAAAGGCCTCTTCCGTTTACTTCCACATCTTTCGGTCTATGGCTTATGAAGGTTTTGTTTGTAGTCATTCCATCTATACTAATATTATAAAGAGGTAAAGTTTGTGTGTTTGTGACGTTGTAGGGGGTAATCTCTGGATCTAATGAACCGATTTTAAATACTCTTTCTGTGTTAAATAGTCCATTTATCGGGGAGTGTCATAGGCTATATAGTATCACGCTATGTCTAAAAGGAGTGGAGCAGTAATGAAATATGTTTGAAAAAGTGACGCGTTGTTTCGCCGACCAACGAGGTGGGCACGGGTCAGCTAGTAATTAACGTAATTTCAATAAGAATCCGTATGTACCTGAGTGTAGTAGAGAGCGAGAAGGCGCCCCTCGGCTGCGCCCTCCTCAGTTCGGCCAGGTTCCTCCCCTGCAGCTGCATCACAACGTAGTTGAACCTCGCGTTACGACCGCAGCCTATGAAACGGCATACGTGCTCTTTGCCTGGAATATACGTGAAAAAATAGTTAGTTTAGTTTTGGTATCATTTTCACCAAACTAGAGCTCTTAAGGCTATTGGAATAAATAGAGCATTAAAAGGCGTTATTTTTCAACCCAAACCATGTCTAAAAATAACATTTCTTATTACACCCCTGACAGGTTAAAAACACCTGTATTTTCAGCGGAAACTATGTCAAAAAGAAAACACTTCTTTTTACACCCAGAACAGGTCAAATAAACAGCTGTTTTCTAAGATTTATTTTAGTTAAAGAAATATAACATCCTTATTAGTGTCGTAGCAGATAAATATATCAAAACGTAAACGGATCGACACCGCCTCGCCTTTCTCCTCGGCGTCAAACAGTGGTCATCTGATTACGTTACGATTCCGATTAGTGTGCGTTGCAGTAAGGAGTTTCATACAAATAATACTGAACGACTCGAGTTGATACGGTGACGTTCCCATTCTGTTTTGATATACCTATGTGCTACGACTCTGTAGCGTATAGTCCGGAGGCTCAGGTTCGAGTTCCGCCTCGAGTAACTAAAACTATTCGATTGTTTTTCTTCTTTTCGAAATGGTCACATCTCCGAAACGGCTGGACCTACCTTGAAGTTTCTTAAGCACGGCCACCTCCATCTTGAGCACCTGTTTGGGCTGGCGAGCTGATTCCACCTTCAACGCTACCTGTTCCTGTGTGACCAGATCTAGACCCTCGTATATCTCGCCGAAGCCGCCACCCCCTATCTTTTTTACTACCTGAAGATGATAAAATTGTTCAAATCAAAAATCATTTATTCAAAGTAGAACAATAATATTGTATCTTTTTGACGTCATCAAAAGCGCCGATTACACTAGACTACATGTAGGACACCACATCTTGTGGGAGACTACATGTAGTCTTTCCATTTCCTAAACAATTACATGGAAATGGAAAGACTACATGTAGTGTCCTACAAGATGTAGTGTCCTACAAAATGTAGTCTCCTACAAGATGTAGTGTCCTACAAGATGTAGTGTCCTACAAGATTTAGTCTCCTACAAGATGTAGTGTCCTACAAGATGTAGTGTCCTACAAAATGTAGTCTCCTACAAGATGTAGTGTCCTACAAGATTTAGTCTCCTACAAGATGTAGTGTCCTACAAGATGTAGTCTCGTACAAGATGTAGTGTCCTACAAAATGTAGTCTCCTACAAGATTTAGTCTCCTACAAGATGTAGTGTCCTACAAGATGTAGTCTCGTACAAGATGTAGTCTAGTGTAATCGGCGCTTAACACTACTTAATCTAAGTTTATAAACATTTCAAAGTTTAGAAAACTTTACCACCGCCTCCAATCATTGTAATATATTCGACTATAGATATCGCGTTATTCCGAGTCTTAAAGCCATATCATTTCTCGATATCTATCTTGCTTGCACTTAGAGGTCTTCTATTGTTATATAATATCTTCTATCTATCTTTGGTGTACGAAGCGAAGTGCACCATTTAAGCATGGTGTACAATTTGCGAAGCGCATCATTTTAGAATGGTGTTCATGTTGAGAAGTGCACTATTCAAAGTGCACCTATTTGGTGGATGGACAATCTACAAAAGGTTTCCCACGTTAAATCAAAAAGGAATTCCTTTAGACGTTTCTTGGCTAATGTCAATCATAGTACAGTTGCAGTTTGCAGTATAACCCCAATTAAAACCGAAGTTTTTGTTGAAACACCGTGTTAACGACGCGAAAGTAATATACATATATTACTTTCGCGTCTAACCCCTCTCGTAAACATGCTCCCCAGATACACAAATTCTTTCACCTGTTCAAATCTTTCACTTCCAATCATAACTTCAATAACAGTAATCTCTTCATTCTTCTCAAACACTATGACTTTCGTCTTACTTGCATTAACTTTCATTCCCTTTGATTCAAGTTCATCATTCACAACTGTTACCATCTCCTGCAGCTCACTCGCCGAAGAAGCCAATAAAATTTGGTCATCAGCGTACATGAGGCATTTAACACGTAACCCATCCATACTCCTAGTACTGACCTTCCATCTCTCCTTGACGACATGTCCCGGCTGCAGCAGATCCTCGGATGCCATCGTGATGTGGTGAGCGCGCCTCGATGTATCGCAGCGAGACGCCTCGCGTGAGACGCGACCACCGAAATTTGGTAACGTGCGGGACCTAGCAAGACAAAGAAGAAATACACTTTGGACAAGTTAAATAGTGCTAATCAATACCTCCGTGTGGTGACGGAGTAAGAATACAATATGTCACCACCCCATCTCATCCCATGGGTGTCGTAAAAAACGACTAAGGGACTATCCGTGAATATTATCTTTACGAAATAAAAAGAGGGAAAACTTGAAATTAAATACTATACCAATCCGTTTGGCCAGCGTGGTATTAGTAGGCCAACTATCCCTCCTTCATGGGAGGAGGCATGTCCCTGCAGTGGGATATTAATGGGCTGTTATTATAGGGACTCGGGTGGTCTAATTGTCAAGGCGTCTGAGGCTAATAGTCAGAAGATCCAGGTTTGATCTTCAACCTTTTCACCATTGTTTATAGATAAGTTGAATACTGTCCGGGAGGGATATCGTGGATTTTACAAACAGGAATGGTTTTCCTATTTTTTTCAGGAACACCTTGTATTTTTTAAAAAATGTAAAAAGTATCCTAAATTACGCACCCTAAAATCTGCAATCTTCGAATGAACCTTTCATTAAAATTGGTTTTTATGTTACATTGGAGATCACCCAGCACAAACAGACATACAAACACAAAGAGAAAATATAACGTGTTCCGATTAAGGTTCATAGCACATATAACGTAACGTAAACGGATCGTCACAGTATCAACTCGAGTCGTTACGTTATAAAGGCGAGACGTTACGTTATATGTGCTATGGCCCTTAGGCTCATAGCACTTTTTCTTCGGTGACAAACGTCAAAAATCCGATTACGTTACGAATCCGATTATGTTACGTATCCGATTACTGTGCGTTGCAGTAAGTAGTTTTATACAAAGAATACTGAACGGCTCGAGTTGATACGGTGACGATCCGTTTACGTTACGTTATACAAAATAATGCACAATCTAATATATTAATGTTTTGTGATGAATTAGGAAAATCAATGGGACAGTCACTAAGTTCGGACTTAGACCAAAATGTAATTAATTATTGTATGCCAGGCCTAACATATAGTTCCATTATAGAAAAAGTTAAGAATCACAATTTAAACAGTAACAGTACTCTTATAATTTTAGTAGGAGACAGAGGAAATGCAAACAGAAATACACTTATAAATTGTTTTGAATTATTGAGTTTATTAAATGTTAAAAATATAATCTTATTCACACTTCCTTATAGCCGTAGTTTGTCACAGGCAGAAAACAATATAAGATATACGCTCAATCAAACATTACATACATTAACATTTAATAATTCAAACAAGTTCCATTTGATTGACATAAACTTTTACTTAGAAAGTAAATTATTATTGATGAAAGATAAATTCTATTTGAATAGATTTTTTAAGAGACAGATAGCATCTTCGCTATCATATTGTATTAGACAGTCAGCCAAGAACTTGGCTAACCAACCTGCTTTTATTGAGCAAAATCTTAGTTTAGCGACTTTGGAATCTGTTCCAAATCATCATTTAAATTTAAGTGTAGGACAATAGGGGAAAACTCTAGCGACTTAGTTTTAGGGACACAGAAGAACTCTTTGTTCTTAAATAATATACAACAAAATATTGTAGGATCTTTTGGCAAAGAATTAGATTTATCTTTAAATGAGATGCATATTCATAGAGATATTAAGAAGGTAGAGTTTCACTCTAGTTTAGAAAAAACGCATACTTTTCATAACTGTAAGAAAAATGCCAATTATATCAACTTGGTGCACCAGAATATTCAGTGTTTAAGAAATAAAGAGCTAGAAATAGAACTTTTTTTGAATAGTTGTAATATTAGTATTTTATGTATAACTGAACATTGGTTAAAAAGTTTTGAATTCATGTTTAATTTCAGTGGCCACCAGGTTGGTAGTTCATTCACCAGGTTAAATTCAATACATGGAGGTTCATTAATAATAATTAATAAACAATTTAAATTTAAGGAGCGTAAGGACATAGTAAATCTATCTGTTGAACGAACAATTGAATTGGCATCATTGGAAACAGGACAATTCATAGTAGTGTCAGTATATAGACCACCATTGGGTTCCTTTGATATTTTTGAAGTAATAATGGAAGAGGTTTTATTCAAACTGTCAAAATCTAACAAGAAACTTATTATATGTGGAGATTTTAATGTTAATATTTTAGAATGTAGCAAATTGAGTCTTAGATTGATAAATCTATTTAAATCATACAACTTACTTAATATGTTTATGGAACCTACTAGAATAACGTCAACTAGTGCAACATGTATAGATAATATTTTTACAAATATAATTCCTATTCAGAAATGTGTTATTAACAAATTAAATTCAGATCATAGTGGTCAATTAATCCAATTCCATAATGTTAATAAAATAATATCAAAGAAGTATATAACTTGTGTACCGGTAACTGCAAACCGTTTGAACAATTTGAAAGCAAAGTTACTTAGTATTGATTATTCATTTTTATTAAATATATCACATCCAAATGAAATGTATAACTCTTTTTTTACTTCATTTCATAAATTATTTAGTGAGATTTTTACCTCTAAAACATTTGCAGTTACTAATACATTGGTATTTAATGACTGGGCAACAGCAGAGTTACACAAAGATAGGCAATTATTATATAACTTATATGCAGAAAAATCAATAAACACTAGTGATGAGTTCAAAGAGTATGTAAAAGAATTTTCAAAAAAATTTAAAATCAACTGTAAAAATACCAAAGCACAATTTATAACCTCTAAGATAAGAAACAGTAATAATAAAATTAAGACTACTTGGAATATAATAAATGAGGAAACAGGTCGGAAAAATCCACAACACAAAGACCTAAAATTAAAAATTGAAGATAAAATTATTGATTCTAATTTAGATATAGCGAATACATTTGAAAGATATTTTACAAACATTTCTATAGATACTACCAAATCTTTGAACTCCTCATCCAATGCAGCTATCACTCTCTTAGCAGAAAATGTACCAGAATGTAACAAAACTCTTAAATTTAGCCATGTTAGTCCCCTTGAGATTATTAAAATCTTTAATTCAATAAGTGTTAAGAAAACAGCTGATCTATGGGGAATCTCTGTTAGCATTTTAAAAACAGTGATAGATGTTATTGCACCAGAGTTAGCTGTCATTTTTAATAATAGTATAGACGTAGGTATATTCCCTGATCTTATGAAACCTAGTAAAATAACACCTCTGTTCAAATCAGGTAGTACTTTAGATCCTACAAACTTTAGACCAATATCTGTGTTGCCTACGTTTAGTAAGATATTTGAAAAACTAATTCTTAATCAATTAATTAGTCATTTTAATAAGAATAAATTACTTCACGATAAGCAATTCGGATTTACACGTGGTCGTTCAACTACCGATGCCGGAGCTAATTTAGTAGAACACATATTTGAGGCCTGGGAAGAATCACAAGATGCTTTTGGCGTTTTTTGCGATTTATCTAAGGCATTTGACTGTGTCGAACACGAGACATTACTGGGAAAACTAGGTCACTATGGTGTTAGGGATTATGCTTTAGGTATTATTAGATCATATTTAAGCGATAGAGTACAAAAAGTAGATGTAAATGGTAAGCGTTCGCCTGGGTCGGTTGTTAAAATGGGGGTACCCCAAGGCTCAGTACTAGGACCATTTCTGTTTCTCATATATATAAACGATTTGCCATATTTAGTTAAAAAGAACCCCGAGATAATTTTGTTTGCCGATGATACATCCTTTATTTTTAAGATTAATAGACGACAACCTGCGGTAGACTACATAAATAATTCTCTTTTGGAAATAGTGTATTGGTTCAATTCAAATAATTTGTTATTAAATAAAACCAAGACAAAATGCGTAAAATTTACCTTGCCAAACGTACTTAATATAAATCCAATTGTTAAGATTAGTGATGAGGAATTAGAAATCGTTAACACTACAGTATTCCTAGGTATTACTTTAGATAGTAAATTACAATGGGGCCCCCATATTGAAAACTTGTCAGGTAGGCTTTCTTCAGCAGCATACGCTGTGAAAAAAATACGTCAGTTAACAGACATAGAAACAGCTAGGCTAGTTTATTTTAGCTATTTTCATAGTGTTATGTCGTATGGTATTCTGTTGTGGGGTAGTGCGGCTGATATCAACACAATATTTGTATTGCAAAAAAGAGCGGTACGTTGTATATATAATATGGGCCCAAGAGAGTCTCTTAGAGATAAATTTAAAGTGATTAAGATTATGACTGTGCATTGCCAGTATATATTTGAAAATCTAATGTATGTACACAAAAATATAAACAAATATAAAAAAATGAGTGATATACACAATGTTAATACAAGAAATAAAAATAAACTTGCTGTTCTCCACACTAGGCTTCATAAAATAAGTAATTCTTTCGCTGGTAATGGTATTCGTTTTTATAATAAGCTCCCTATGGAAGTTAAAGAATTGTCAATTAATAAATTTAAATCTTTCATTAAACATAAGTTAATATTGAAATCATATTACAGTGTAAAGGATTACTTAAACGATAAAAATGCCTGGATCTGAATTGTCCTGTTTTCTTAATAAAATATTTGTGAAGTGATCACCTAAAAGAGCGATAGGAACCCAGCAGAGTTTCTTGTGGGTATCTTCTCTGTCATGGTAGTGTTCCGAACCCTCAGTAAACTTAGCCGTTAAGTTAGACGTGCTGTGATCACTATAAAAACTCCGACGTTTCATAAATGTCATTGATGTGACTTAGATGAAATAAAATATTTTTTCATTTTCATTTCATTTCATTTCATTATATGTGCTACGACGCTTAACCGATAATTCCGGTGATAAATAACAGATATTAAGTCCTGCACGGGATTCAAATTGCCGACCTCCAGCAAACCAGCAAGGCGGTATAAGAGACCTCTGCTTACCTCAATAAGGGATTAGGTTGTACACGTAGAGCGCTGGCCGCTTCCTGCCGACGCTCTTCTCTCTGGAAATATACGTATTATCACGCTGTAGTTAAATGGGATGAGCAGGTTTCAAGGTCTTTTATGTATGTTATAGACGATTTGTATAATGGAGGTATTCCATACAATACCTAGGCAATGTATAGAATACCGGGGTCGTTCAGGTAATGTGTGAAATTATATTCAATGTTTAAACTATTTTACACTTTGCAGGTAATGTACTGTCTATTTAAACAGACTTGCTCTAAAACGTAAACATATATGGCGTCGTGTCAACCACAGACTAAAGACTTTAGTCTTTAATCTTTGAAAAATGTATAGGAATCAAGGACAAAATTCTATAATCTACAAATGTCAAATCGTAAAAATAATTTTATCTGTGAAATTTTATGTTGGAAAAAAATACATTTATTTAAAATTTACGAAAGATAGTGGATAAATCAAAGTGATTTACGTGTTTTCTATTGCATAAACGTTTAATGCTACTTTCCAGAAATTTTCATCCATATCGAAGTGTGCGATTGATGTAAAAACTAGTGAATTTGCAATATGTGGTGTTTGTTTACTAAATAAATCAAGTAAAGATGAATACGGTATATAGAATACCGGTCGAAGCATAGGTAATGTATGTAAACAATTTTTCTTCTCTAGGATTTAGTTAGATGGATACTAAATCCTAATTATAACTTTCACCAGCAGACAGTGCTAGTATACGGGGTAAACAGAAAAGGTCAATATTACATACATTTCTATAACAACAAAATATATAACATTCAAAATATAGTTGTTTTTTTGACAATGTTTTTTTTTATTTATTGGATGAATCAAACCTAAAATGAAAATATACTTCATCCTTAGTCTTAAACTACTCGTTCCAATAGGTTTCATGACAAAAGAGGTGAAACGGTCATTGTTTGTAAATTGAAAATTATAAAAATGTTCTAACGAAGCCATCGCGAAAGTTTACTCATCTATTTAATAGATGGCGTTGTACCCCGTGGCTAGATCTCGTTATGCTTTCGTTTACAATGAAAGATATAAGGAAATTTTAAATTTTTTATGGTGCCAACAATTAACGACTAGTGATTTTACTATAAGTTAAATTGCGCCCTCTGGTGTGTTAATAAACGCAATAAGTGAAGTGTTCTGTATCATTTTTCCCGCTCGGACCTTGAACCCTATTCAGTAATTCTAGCATCCTCCTCTCTTCTAAAGTGCCATACCCAACAGGGTCCATATTGTATCTGTGATATTATAAGTAACACCTTTTTGTAACATATTATGGAGTGCAATAAAGATATTGAGTATATTATCTCCTAAACGGATAGCTATAACGATTGGCTGATATGATGATGAAGGTGTTTTACCTGGGGTTCATGTCTCTTAAGTGGCTGTACAGGCGCGGCGGCCGACCCTGAACCCTGGGACGCTGTGTCCGCTGAGGATGACGACGATTCTGTGGACAAAGAGTCATGGTTAATACAAGCTTCGAGTTATAGACAACTAGACCCACTAGGGATCGTGCCATGTGTCGCGGGGACTTTTTTTTAAGTCTATATTTACGGAGCTTTGTTATAATATAACTATGTCGCTCAATCACCATTATATTACATAGTATTTTTTTTATATTGTACAGAGTTTTAGCTTCATCAGACATTGGGTATGATAAGACACTATTACACAAACCCATGTTATACGTGTTAGGTTCAAAGAGGGATTGTCTAAATTGAGAGCTGCAGACACATTCCATCAGAATGTGTTGCATGTTTTCTAGAACATTGCACATTTCACAATTATATTGACATCTATATCTATACTTCTATACTAATACTCGTATTATAAAGAGGTAAAGTTTGTGTGTTTGTGACGTTGTAGCGGGTAATCTGTGGATCTACTGAACCGATTTTAAAAATTATTTCTGTGTTGAATAGTCCATTTATCAGGGAGAGTCATAGGCTATATAGTATCACTATATGACCAATAAGATGGGAGCAGTAATGAAATATGTTTAAAAAAGTAACACGTTTTTTTAGCCGCCTAACGAAGTGGGCACGGGTCAGCTAGTTACTTATATTGCGGGAACTTTTACGGACACAAAGAATATTCAGTAATACAATAATTTGTGGATCGCACAAAGAATTTGTACTGCGTGGGAATCGAACTATAGGTAGTCAGAATTTAGGACTTGTATAAAATGTGTTGGGGCTGATGGGGTGGTGATTCTTACTGAGATGGCAACTAAAGCGCCGATTACACTACTCTACATGCAGGGCCCTACATCTTGTAGGGGACTACATGTTGTCTAGTGTAATCACATGTAGGCTGTTAGGACACTACATATCGGAGATTGGCGAGTCCCGGGCGCCCTACATCATGTAGGGCACTACATGTAGGGTAGTGTAATCGGCGCTTTAATCGCAAAGTAAATTACCTAAAAAAAAGGAACTATAATATTTAGACAACTTTTGTAGCATACATAAATGTCGTAATAGTCTATATTCTTTCCATAAGCACACTACATTCAAAAGAAGAAAGAAAGACCCGAAATAAAACCTTACACGTGTTAATATAAGGTCAAGTAATTACACTGCAATATGACCGCATACAACCGTGATGGAAAGTGTGAAGGTCGCGGTAGTATACAAAAACGAAGGAAAATTTGAGATAAAATACTATATTAATCCGTCAATTCATTATAACAGCCTATTAATGTCCCACTGCAGGGACGGGCCTCCTCCCGTGACGGGGGATACTTGGCCTACTAATACCACGCTGGTCAGATGTATTGGTATAGGGTCTAATTTCAAGTTTTCCTTCTTTTTAATTCGTAAAGGTAATATTCACGGATATGCCCTTAGTCGGTTTCTACAACACCCATGGTATGAGATGGGGTGGTGATATATTTTATTCTTACACTTTCTAATTCTTACATATTAAATATAACAATAAAGAACTCTTATGTTTTAATAATTAAAGTGGAACTGGGCAGGCTATATTTGCCACTGTCTGCAGAATTATGGACAGACTAAGCGAACAGGAAACGGGTAAAGGAGTGACAAGCCTTTGAAAATAATTGGTAAGCAAAACTAACACAATAAACAAGCGAGCAAACACGACCGTTTCCCCACCGAAACAATAATATATTATCATATAAACGGGATATTAACGCGCATTTTATTTACCTATATTTTACTTGACCTTTCGGCACAGGTTGCACTGGTCGTGGTCGCAAGCTGACTGGTGATGCGACGTCGTAAATAAAATGCGCGTTAATATCCCGTTTATATAATACTAGCTGACCCGTGCCCACTTCGTAGGGCGGCGAAAGAAACGTGTCACACAAACTTTACCTCTTTATAATATTAAGTATAGAAGTATAGATATATGTTTTAAAAGAATATAATCTTAACTCTGGGAAAGAATATAATCTAACTATAAACAATGTCTACTAAGTGCAGAACATTTAGTCACTCTTTACGACACCCCTCCATCATTTTACGACACCCTTGCAGTTTGACGACAACCTTGCAGTTTTACGACACCCTACATCATTTTACGGCACTCTTGCAGTTTTACGACACCCTTGCAGTTTTAAGACACTCATGCAGTTATACGACACCCTTCCATCATTTTACGACACCCTAGCAGTTTTACGACACTCTCCGTGAATTTTACGACACCCTTCATCATTTTACGACACGCTCCATGAATTTTACGACACCCTCCATCATTTTACAACATCCTTGCAGTTCTACGAAACCCTTCCATCTTTTACGACAGCTTTCATCATTTTACGACACCCTAGCTGTTTTACGACACCCTAGCAGTTTTACGACCCACTCATGCAATTTACGACATCCTAGCAGTTTTACGACACCCTCAATGCATTTTATGACACTCTCCATCATTTTACGACATCCTTGCAGTTTTACGACATCCTTCCATCTATTACAACAACCTTCATCATTTTCTGACACCCTAGCAGTTTTGCGACACCCTCCATGCATTTTACGACACCCTCCATGCATTTTACGACAACCTCCATCATTTTACGACACCCTAGCTGTTTTACGAAACCCTCCATCGTTTTACGACACCCTTGCAGTTTTACGACAACCTCCATGCATTTTACGACACCCTAGCAGTTTGACGACACCCTCAATGCATTTTATGACACCCTCCATCACTTTACGACAACCTCCATCACTTTACGACACTCTAGCTGTTTTACGACACCCTAGCAGTTTTACGACACCCTCCATCATTTTTCGACACTCTCCATGCATTTTACGACACCCTCCATCATTTTACGACATCCTTGCAGTTTTACGACACCCTTCCATCTTTTACAACACCCTTCATCATTTTACGACACCCTAGCATTTTTACGACAATCTTAAGTCTCTTAATTGTAAAACTTTTTTAAAGGTACAATTCTCTAATACATTATTTCAGTATATCTCCAGACGTTTAAGCAGTAGAAGCAAAATAAACGTTTTTAAGCGTCCCTTTTATAAACATATTTCATTACTGCTCTACTCCTATTATGCATAGCGTGATACTATATAGCCTATGACACTCCCCGATAAATGGACTATCAAACACAGAAAGAATTTTTAAAATCGGTTCAGTAGATCCAGAGATTACCCCCTACAACGTCACAAACACACAAACAAACAAACACACAAACTTTACCTCTTTATAATATTATTATTAAGTATAGAAAGTATAGATTTATAATAATGAAACGCGATAGTTTAATAATTATAATAATATATTAGAAAACACTTATTAAATACATTTACAAATGAATACTACACACACAAACACAAAAAATTACTAAGCCACGCCCATTTTTGAATTCATAAACAAAAATAATATAAATAAAATTATTCACCTGATCTCTGAGAGTGATGCGGCGCCTCCTGTTTGAAAGATACCTCCCTCTCGCAAGCCGGCTCTTGCTCCCTAAAACAATATAAACATAAAATATTAAAAAACACAGCCAAGTTCATAATATGAGAAAATTATAATACGAATAAAATTATATTACTATAGTCTATACTAATATCATAAAGAGGTAAAGTTTGTGTGTTTGTGACGTTGTAGGAGGTAATCTCTGGATCTAATGAACCGATTTTAAAAATTCTTTCTGTGTTGAATAGTCCATTTATCGGGGAGTGTCATAGGCTATATAGTATCACGCTTTGACTAATAGGAGTGGAGCAGCAATGAAATATGTATAAAAAGGGGCGCGTTTTTTTCGCCGCAGTGGGCACGGGTCTATATAGTATCACGCTATGACTAATAGGAATGGAGCAGTAATGAAATATGTTTAGAGAAGAGACTTTTACAAAGGAATCAAGTTTTATTTCCACTTTATGCACATGTTTGTGTGCATGAACATGAACGTTTGTTTTGGTCTGGGTGTAGGTGAGTCTACTTAAGCGCCGATTACACTACCCTACATGTAGTGCTCTACATCTTGTAGGAGACTTCATGATGTAAGGCGGTCGGGATTTGCCAATCTCCGATATGTAGTGTCCTAACAGCCTACATGTGATTACACTAGACAACATGTAGTGCCCTACAAGATGTAGTGTCCTACATGTAGGGTAGTGTAATCGGCGCTTTATACAAAAAAAACCTATAGGTAAAATGTTTGTGAGTACCCATAGTACACGCTTTGGGACTTAATTGTGTGAATGTTTAAAAGAAGACAGGAACTGTGCCCGGGTATTTCTGATGTTAATTAACGGAGATAAATACCATCAAATTGGCTGCTTCGTCATCATTGTTGTATGTATAATATTAATAAGCAAATTAATTAATGTTAAGTATAATTTTGTTTTTTAGTCCGTGTGGTGACGGAGTAAGAATACAATATGTCACCACCCCATCTCACCCCATGGGTGTCGTAAAAACCGACTAACGGACTATCCGTAAATATTATCTTTACGTAATAAAAAGAAGGAAAACTTGAAATTAAACCCTATACCAATCCGTCTGGCCAGGGTGGTATTAGTAGGCCAAGTATCTCTCCGTCACGGGAAGAGGCCCGTCCCTGCAGTGGGTCATTAATGGGCTGTAGATGCGATAACATTTTTTTTAGATTGATTTGGACTAAAAGTTCTATGCAAAGCCAAAGGAACATAATCTCACCAACAGAACGACAGAACATGGCCGTCTTCACTCCGTGCACAATTAATAAATGGTTCACATGTAATGAGAGGCATCAATTAAATTAACCTAAATAGATATAAAATTATCATTTCAAATGATTAATTGTTTTATTATTGGAGCATTATATTAATTAGAAGCAAATTTTGTGGAAAATTATTAATCAATATATAATTTAATAGTTATCACACATTCATACAGCGCCATCTAGTTGGCCAATGAACAAACATAAAAAAAAAAGTAAGTTATGTCCATGGGTCTATAATCTGCGAAAAGCAGTTTAAGGACTCTTATAATGATTTCTAAATTAATAAACTAAGAACAACATTAACACCTAAACATGCAACCGCGAATCATTTATTTTCGAAATAACTTTATAACGAACTAGCTGACCCGTGCCCACTTCGTTGTGCGGCGAAAAAAAACGCGTCACTTTTTTAAACATATCATTACTGCTCCACTCCTATTAGTCATAGCGTGATACTATATAGCCTATGACACTCCCCGATAAATGGACTATTCAACACAGAAAGATTTTTTTAAAACGGTTAAGTAGATCCAGAGATTACCCCCTACAACGACGTCACAAACACACAAACATGCAAACACACAAACTTTACCTCTTTATAATATTAGTATTAGGTAGTATAGATATAATTTAATAGTTATCACACATGCATACAACGCCATCTAGTATGCTTTATGCAAACGATAATAAATCTGCGAATCTGCAGTGTACTTGGTAAGGTAAGCTTGAATGGATAGCGTTCGATACGAGTATTTAAAAAATACAGGTTTTATCCGAGAGGTGACTGAGTAAGAATACAATATGTCACCACCCCATCTCATCCCATAGGTGTCGTAAAAACTGACTAAGGGACTATCCGTCAATATTATCTTTACGTAAAAAAAGAAGGAAAACTTGAAATGAAACCCTATACCAATCCGTCTGGCCAGCGTGGTATAATTATTTAAGACTGCGCAAAAATTACTTCCCTACTATTCGTCAAAGGTCGTGCAATAGCTAATAACTCAAGTGACCTATTTAGCGATCGATGGCTGTCTTAATGTTCTAACACTTTGGCTTATTTCTTAAGTAATAAATGACCCATGTCTGCATTAAGTGAGTTCGACGAATGGTAATACGAATAACGATTGTGCGACAAAACTGTACAGCGACTCAGCGTTGTTCGAAATTTCGAATGTATGCTAGCGCGACACACTGTAGGTCGAAATTACTCTTATAGGCCAAGGTCACTGATGGCCTAGTAAGTAAGACGGGTCACTGCAGCGATGTAACTATAGGTTAAAGATTGAAGTTAGAATGTACTACCTACGTGAGTTCCATTAATGGAAGAACCCAACAAAAAAGCAGAATTAATAAATTATTTTCGTTAGATTTCTTTTTGCTAGTCTCATGTAGTGACAGCGTTTATTTAAGGGCTAACCATTTACCTGTAGCTATTAAGGAACAATATAATATTTTACTATTTAAGAACCATTTGAAAACATGGCTTATTAGTAATGAGTAAAGTAAATTATAGATTTAAAAGATTTTTTTGAAAAAAGTAACATTTAGTTACTTATATAAGTTTTTGTTTAATATGTGTAGTTTTAAGATATTATATTGCTATGATTTGCATATCTGATGGGATAGACTGTTGAAACTAATTACTGTATTTATACATTAACACCTGATGCACACAGTTTTGCAATAAATGAATCTTTATCTTTATCTTTAAGAATAGAAAAAATACAATGCACAACATACTTGAGAATTTATTATTGTTGCTAATAATAAACAAGCTTTTTTTTTAAGATGGGTAAACCTTTTAGTTTTCACCTGCTTTTGGCGGGTAGGTATGTCGGAGACCTGAAAATATCCTTACCGACTCGTAGTCACACCAAGCTTGTCACACCAGTGTGACAAACAGTAATCTTTTTCTTGTTTGTCACACTACTGATTTTGACACACCATTTACTGTATTTATTTCTAAACTAGTGATGTCCAAGTTACAGTTCAAAGTTTTTTATATTGAAATCATCAAAGTATGTAGGTACTACAGTGTTCAGAAAATTCCAAAAAAAAACCAATAAGACACAAAACGTTTTTTATTAGTTAAATTGTATCATCTTCTGCTTTTCTGGAAACGACGAACTTAGCTACACCAAAGAATAAACCAAACAAAATATTTTTAAACACTGTTTCCGGAATAGAGTTTAGTTTTCGTTGCAAATTATCCTTTATTCAGTTTCATTTATTCTACTATTTAATCTAAGTGTACAAATTCAAAGTTTATCAAAGTTTCCCACCGATTCCAAGGCGCTAGTAGAGAAGAAGCGGCGTAACTAACTGCTATTTCTAGACTAAATTTAATAACATTGTAACTTCAATAAGGTGCAGCAACCATTGTTTACCATATATAACCATAAAAACTAAGGATTACACTAAAAAATCAATATACATTTTAATATCTAAAACTATAACCAACCATAAAAGTGGGAGCACCAAATCACATATTTTATATCAATGTATTTCCAACCGGTCAGTTCTATAGGTGAGGTTGTAGTAACTTGTACTTATTAATTGTCGGCAAACGATTTTACTATCTAGGCACTGCACTAGCAATTATGTTATACATGATGTTGAAAAATCAGTAGTGTGACAAACAAGAAAAAGATTACTGTTTGTCACACTGGTGTGACAACCTTGGTGTGACTACGAGTCGGTAAGGGAAAATATGGTATTATTAATACTGAAAATATGGTTACCGACTAAAAATCACGGTGTCTCTCTCTAAGCATTACTCAAGCCGTACTGTCGAATTATTAAAAGCCTATATTCTCCCACAGTGGGAGTCCCACTGCATAGCAGACAACTGTCTTCCAATCAGACTTTTATTTTATGCGGTTCGTTACTTTTGTATGTAAATTACTTTTGAAGGCATCTAGTTCATCCTGCAATCTCTCTTTGGGCCGTCATCGCGACTGTTTCCTTTTGCTTAAAATCCACTCAGCAGAATCAGAATTAACTAAGTATAATTAAATTATCCACATAATTAAAGTTTCACAACGCTTAAGAGTTACTCTTTAATAAGATAACATAAACAAAATAAGATTATAAATTATTATTTATGTTTAAGTAACGATGCGATTATAATTTTGATAACCTCGAGTGCATTCACGAAAGTTTGTTTGCTATTTTATTATTAATAATAATTGGCCACTGAGTAAGTGAAAATGGCATGCGAATTTCATGCAGATATATCATTTTAAAGGAATAGCCGATGGGCTACAAAAGGTTTTGATATCTCTCGTCTCGGGTTTGATTCCCGCTCAATGCAAATCTTTGTGTGCATGAACATGATTGCTTGATGTATAATGTATGTATTATCACCACCACCCCATAAATATTATTGTAAACATTCTGTAATATATTTTCATGGCTTTATGGTGGGAGTCATCTTAAAGCAACGAAACAAATAATTGTCCTCCACGGTATTAGAACTCATGAACTCGTGCACGACAGCCGCTTGCACTACCACGCTAACGAGGCTGTCAAAAGCTTGAACCTTTATCAACGACCAGTTTGGAAACTAACCAAATGATAAAGAAAGATTTTGAAAGTGCTTCGGTCGCTCGCTTAGCTCGTTCGACTCGTGCGTCGTATGTTTGCCGTTCTAACCAAATCTAACCCTTCGACAGTGTGTGATATAATACACATATCATCAGAAGAGCCCATTAATGTTCGACTGCAGGTACGAGCCTCCTCCCAATACGTAATGATACTTGGCCTACTAATACCACGCTGGCCAAACGGATTGGTATAGGGTATAATTTCAAGTTTTCCTTCTTTTTGTTTCGTAAAGATAATATTGACGGATTGTTCCTTAGTCTGTTTTCTCGACACCCATGGGATGTGATGGGAGTAGTGATATATTGTATTCTTATTCAGTCACCACAGTGATATATTTATTATACATTATAGCTACGTGTGAATTTTAATTGGTCATGTCGAACTAGAGTAATTCCGACCTACTACAGTGTGTCGCACTAGCATGCATTCAAACAACGCTGAGTCGCTGTACAGTTTTGTCGCACAATCGTTATTCGTATTACCATTCGTCGAACTCACTTAGTGCAGGCAGACATGGGTCATTTATTACACAGGAAATGAGCCAAAGTGTTAGAACATTAAGACAGCCATCGATCGCTAAATAGGTCACTTGAGTTATTGAGCTATTGCACGACCTTTGACAAATAGTAAGGAAATCATTTTTGCGCAGTCTTCCTACTCATCATAACAGCCCATTAATGTCCCAGTGACAGAGGGATACTTGGCCTACTAATACCACGCTGGCCGGACGGATTGGTATAGGGTTTAATATCAAGTTATCTGGTTATCCATAATACAGGTCTAAACCTAGCTTGGAAACCAGGCTCCCACTACTTAATTATATACGCTATGTACCTAAACTTTGTAAACTGTCAATAAAGTTAAAGTTATTAAAGTTAAAGTTAAGTTTTCCTTCTTTTTATTTCGTAAATACAATATTGACGGATAGTTCCTTAGTCGGTTTTTACGACACCCATGGGATGAGATGGGGTGGTGACATATTGTATTTTTACTCCGTCACCACACGGATAAGGATTTGACGAATGGTAGGGAAGTAATTTTTGCGCAGTCTTCCTACCTAATATTATAAAAGCGAAAATTTGGAAGTACGGATGGGTATTTGTTACCCTTTGACGCAAAAACTACTGAAGTTGAGTTTAAGTGATAGAGGTTGTAAATTTTTAGTAAAATTATCCGTGTGGAACGTGAAACAGTAAAGAGTTTGTTTGCTCGAAACGACATAGTCACTATTCGTAGATAGGACGCTTCGTCGAATCATGAAAACATTGTATATTTCGAAGAAACGTGTTATCTACAAATAGCATGCATATGCAATAAAGATATTATGAATTATGACTAACGACATATTATGAGGTGTAGTCGTTCTATTATACAGAGGTTCGGGTTCGATTTCCGCTTTTGCAAAGCTTTGCGTGCATGAGCATAATTGTTTGCAATGGATTTTATACGTATGTATTTACAAAACAAAAGTATGTATTTATGTACGTTTATCCGTTGTCTAGTACCCATAGTACAAACTCTGCTTAGTTTGGGACTAGATGTCGTAAAAGAAAATAAAATGAAAATTTTAGTAGATATAAATAAATAATCCTCACACATTTACACATCGCCACCTAGTCCCAAACTAATCAAAGCTTGTACTATGGGTACTAGACAACGGATAAACATACTTAAATACTTTTTTTATATCATACATAGAAAACACTTAAACCAATGCAAACAATCATGTTCATGCACACTAAGATTTGCATTAAGCGGGAATCGAATCCGAGACCTCTGCGTAGCAGCCATGAAATATACCGACTGCGCCACAGAGGTCGTCAAAGTCAAAGATAAGTAAGTATGCGCGTTTCTGTTTGAAGTTCCAATTCCGTTAAATATATGAATCAAACATTATTGGTTACCGAAGCGACTTAACCCCTAAACAGATAAAGTTACCCACTTTATATTCATTATAGACATGTTTAAATTTACATAATCTGAAAAATACCCTTAACAACCGAATTGAATTTATAGCCCATTATCTCTACTTCTATACTTACTAATATGATAAAGAGGTAAAGTTTGTGTGATTGTGTGTTTGTGACGTTGTAGGGGATAATCTCTGGATCTAATGAACAGATTTAAAAAATTATTTCTGTGTTGAATAGTCCATTTATCGATTTATTGGGGAGTGTCATAGGCTATATATATAGTATCACGCTATGACTAATAGGAGTGGAGCAGTAATGAAATTTGTTTAAAAAACTAACGCGTTTTTTTCCCCGCCGAAGTGGGCACGGGTCAGCTAGTTTCAAATAAACCGGCAATAATATGATCGCATGGAACCTGGTGGAAATTAAGCCATCTCTTTGCTGGTTCGGGATTTTTTTTTATATAATGGGAGGCAAACGAGCCAGCAGATTACCCGATGGTAAGTGATCACCGACGCCCAAGGACACCCGCAACACCAGAGGAATCACAGATGCGTTGCCGACCTTTAAGAAGGGAGTACGCTCGTTTCTTAAAGCTCCCCAAGTCGTAACGGTCCGGAAATATCGCCGCAGCGAGCTTGTTCCACAATACAGAGTTCGCGGTAGGAAGCTTCGCAAAAATCGCACAGTGGATTACCGCCAACCATCGAGGTGATGATGATTTGACCACATATCTCTTTGTATTATGGATACGAATTTCCCTTTAAAAATATATACATAATTGAGGCCACTGTACTATCAAACTATCCGTTCGCCGTCGACGACCTCTGTGGCGTAGTGGTTATATAACATGACTGCTACGCAGAGGTCTCGGCTTCGATTCCCGCTCAATCTCAATGCAGATATTTGAGTGCATGAACATGATTGTTTGCATTGGTCTGGGTGTTTTCTATGTAGGTATATGTATGTAGTTACAAAAAAAAGTATTTAAGTATGTTTATCCGTTGTCTAGTACCCATAGTACAAGCTCTGCTTAGTTTGGGACTAGATGGCGTTGTGTAAAAGTGTGAGAAATATATTTAGTCGACTTTTACGACACTCACGAGACAATCGCGTGGTTTTTTCTTAAGCAAGTACCAACGTAAATTACCTAAGCATGGTCTCTAAAGCTTAATTCTATATTAAACAAACATTTTAAACATAAACACCGTTTTAATGAATATTTAAACACATAAGAGTATCTAAATGACCCAAAACCTATCGGAGCAGAAAGAACTAAGTAGGTAGGTATAAAATCAATCCACGAGTGACTCAACCGATCCCTGTCGATAGAGCTAACATCTAATGCCTAAACCTTTCATAATAGCTCTCGATATAAGCGTTCATGGGGCTCACTAGCGCCGCCAATTAAAAAAAAAACATAATTCGCAAATAGAAGCAAAAAAAGGCATTAAGAGTCGTAGCACACCATATCAAAACGACAAGGGATCGTCACCGTATATCGGACGTAAAGTAAACGTATCGGAATCGTAAAGTAAACGGATCCCCACTTTTTGACACCGAGGAAAAAGGCGAGGCGGTGTCGATCCCTTTACGTTTTAATATACAGCTAGACAGCCTATTGCCAAAGCTACTACCACCACTGACCAAATATCTTTACCATTAATATGTTGTACTAAATTCCTTCACGGTTCGGGAAGTATCACAAGTATTCGCGCAAGGTCAAGGACGTTCTGGTCATTTGAGCAAATGGGTGTTGCCAGAGATCGTATACTAATATAATAGACACGTTTGGAAACGATAAAGTACTGATTTATTGGAAGCATATTGACGACCTCGGTGGCGCGCCGGTAGAGCCAGCGGCTGCCGTGCATGAGGTTGTGGGTTCGATCCCCACGCAGGACAATAATTTGTGAGATCCACAAATTATTGTCCTGAGTCTGGGTGTTCTATGTGTCCGTTAATTCATGTTTGTAATAGTCCCCGCGACACAGGGCATGATCCCTAGTGCGGGAATTGTCTTTCTTTAAGGAAAAGATAAAGAAAAGATATTAGGTTTGGTGACGGACTAAGAAAATGGTGTGTTACTGGCTATTTCAAAAGACCTATGAGAGCCTACTATACTCTCATCTGTCCAGAAGTAATCTATACTAATATTATAAAGAGGTAAAGTTTGTGTGTTTGTGACGTTGTAGAGGGTAATCTCTGGATCTACTGAACCGATTTTAAAAGTTCTTTCAGTTTGAATGGTCTATTTATTGGGGAATGTCATAGGCTATATAGTATCACGCTATGACTAATAGGAGTAGAGCTGTAATGAAATATGTTTAAAAAAGTGCAACAGTAATGAAATATGTTTAAAAACCGGACGCGTTTTTTTCGCCCCCCTACGAAGTGGGCACAGGTCAGCTAGTTTGGCAATAAATCAGATAGTTAAAAATTTGTCACACTTGCTACAGTTTGTTTAACTGGAGATAAACTATGCGAGTCTGGTGTAGACAAAGTTGAATTATTATTAAAAAAAATAGTAAAAACATTTGCTTTCAGCAAATTTTAACTTGAAACTAAATTTTCAGAGATTACCCCCTACAACGTCACAAACAATCAAACACACAAACTTTATAATATTATATTTAATTTAATTCAGTAATGTTTACATCTAATAATGAGCTATCCCTGAAATGGGGTAACTTAAAACTGTTATAATTAAGAAATAAAAATTATTCTACTATTCCAGCTAAGTTTCCTTGCATCACAGTTGTAGATCTATCCCTGCAGTGGGACATTATAACGCTATTAGAACAAAGTAGATCTATACTACAAAAAACAAAATAGTTGCAGCTATTATGCCCTTTATTGGGCCAAGGTCAATTAATTAACCAAGTAATCACTGTGTTAAGGCCACTAAAGTTTGGAATGTATCTATGCTAATATCTATCCTTAGTTTTACATGGTATACAATGGTTGCAGCACTTTATTACAGTTACAAAATTGTTGTAAAATTATAGAGACATCTAAAAAAATGCTGCTTTAGAGTTTGTTGCGCCGCTTCTTCTCTACTAGCGCCTTGGAAGCGGTGGTAAAGTTTGGAAAACTTTTAATATGTAAAATTAGACTAAGTAGTTTTAAACCGACGTCAATAAGTTGTTATTTTGTAACATAACATTGAGAAAATAAATGAACTATGTTGTCTGTGTAGTGATGGAGTATCAAGGTCTCGGTGCTGTGCCAGAAGTGGGGAGTTCCTAACAATGCTAGACAAAATATTTGAGCAAACCACATATTGATATGACCATGTGTTGATGGAGTAAGAATACAATATGTCATCACCCTATATCAATAACAACCCTATATCGATTTGTTTGGCCAGCATAGTATTAGTAGGCCAGGTATCCCTCCGTCACGGGAGGAGGGCTGTCCCTGCAGTGGGACATTAATGGGCTGTTATGATTATGATACAATTTTCCAAATTAATTTCAACAGTGAAAAATGGTGGTGACATTTAACTGCCCCATGGGGGTGACCGTTGCGGTTAGAAAATGGGTTGACATACCATGAATCCTATACTATACAGTTATGTATGTGATATAATCATGTACTTAAATATTAATTGTATGTAACATGTATTTGAAATTTTCTCCGTGTGGTGACGGAGTAAGAATACAGTGTGTCACTACCCCATCTCATCCCATGAGTGTCGTAAAAACCGACTTAAGGCCTACGCAGACCGGGACGGCATGGAAAGGGAGTTTAATTTTTACTAATGGACATTCAACCGTACTATAACAAAAATACTTAATAAATTGCTATGCTTTAAAATGAAAAATGCCGTGCGATAAAATCCCTTTCAATGCCACGGCATCATTTTAAAGCATAGCAATGTATGTCGTATTTCTGTAACAGTACGGTTGAATTTCCATTAGTAAAAATTAAAATCCCTTGCCATGCCGTCCCGGTCTGCATAGGCCTTTAGAGACTATCCGTGAATATTATCTTTATGAAATAAAAATAAGGAAAACTTGAAATTAAACCCTGTACCAATCCGTCTGGCCAGTGTGGTATTAGTAGGCCAACTATCCCTCTGTTATGGGAGGAGGCCTGTCCCTGCAGTGGGACATTAATGGGCTGTTATGAAGATGTTTTTGAAAAAAATTGTTTTATTAGTGCAGAATCTTTATTATTTCTAGTTTTCTATAAAGTTTTTTTACTTTTAGGTAGTGTTACAATCTAGATAATTCAGTGGTTGTGGCCTAGTCAATCAATTTAACATTGGCCCAAAAGCAACAATTAGTTAAATATTATTTTTGAACTTGACCTATTGACATTTTCATAAATTAAGGAAAGGATAATTAACAATACAATCAATGTAATAATCAAGCTGCTAAGATATCTATACTTTTATTTGTTTGGCAGTCTTTTAAGAATTCTATTAGTTTTTACGACACTGTGCCTATTTAAATGGAGGGAAAAGGTCAGGCACTCCTTTGTAGTAATCATTTAGGCACACCTACGATCCAATTTCATTAATTACATCTTGTACGAAGTAAAAAAAAACATTTGATATGTGTTTTTTAATATTTTTCAATAAATACGAACGCACAAGCAATTTTCGATCTTACGAGTTTCATGTACGATTAGATTTTATAGCACTAATTATCGATTAAATACAACCGTAATAGTGAAAATTACGATTTAAAATACATAGAAAGATGTAAGAACTCATGTAAATAGCAATAGAAACATTATTCATAACAGTTTTACTTAGAAAACTGTAAAAGAATCCCGTAAAAATAACTAAAATTAATAAGACATTTACACTAGAAAGGAAAGGATATGGTTACCCTGCCGGTTTTAATAGACTGCGACGCTCTGCAGACGTCGCATTGTTACGTCACTCTCACACGCGGCCGGGTAATACGTAAGAGAGACAGGGACAAGCCTCGGCAATCCCACCCACATATAATCGATTTTTATTCAACCCAAGACATTTTTTTCTCAATTAATGCACTTATTTACTAATAACACACTATCTCGGTTTTAAAAAGAGCTCTTAAACTACCTGATTAAAGTGAAAAACACAAATACTCACCGAGAAAATTTTCACTAGTCGTCCCGTTTGACAAGGAACAAATTTAGAAACGCTCAATATTCACACAATAAACACTAATTAAGACCAACTTTAAGCTGAGTACATTTATTTATAATATAGCGAAGACGCAGTCAACGTCACATTGCTGTTTCCGCGACATATTTTCTATGTTTTCCAGTAATATTTAACTGGGGACTAACATCGATCGCGGAGCCATGACAGATTCATTTTCAACTGAGTGAAGTTCGCTACGATCGCTCAGCTGACGGACGAGTTTTTTTTCGGGTTTGCATAGTGAAGTGTGCTAGAAGCACAGTAAGCAGGTTAGTGACCTTTGCAGGGTAAAATTAGGGTTCCGCAGAGAATAGCTGCAGGTGACATTATGGCTTGATTGAAGACAAACAGTCACAACAATGAAATAATTTTTACAAAAAAATTACTGGAATCAACAAAAAAAAAGAGGACTCTCATGGAAAAGCTTAGTAGAATGGGAGATATAAAACGTATTTATTTTAGAAATGCTGTAAGTATTTTTCTTTTTATTAATGACATGGCAATATTTTCTCTATTTAATTGTACTTGTTTTTAATAAAATAAATTCTAATAAAAGCTCTGTGTCGCGGGAACACAAAGAACCAAAACAATATCCCGACGCGGTTATCGAACCGGCAACCTCGTACACAGTAGCTGCTTACCACGACCACTATGCGCCAGATGAAATTAAACTCTATCCCTTGGGTTGACTGAACCAATAATAGATAAAATATACTATCTTCATTTTTATATCATCTAATTGAACCTGTAAACTTGTAGCCGCAGGCACATACAAAGACCAACAAGCCACTAAGATTTACTATACCGAAAGTCACCAGTCATGGTATATGTATTCCCCACACTTTCACACAACGCCATCTAGTCCCAAACTAAGCAGAGCTTGTACTATGGGTACTATACAACGGGTAAACATACTTAAATATTTTTTTTTGTAAAAAACATACATATTATACACAGAAAACACTCAAACCAATGCAAAAAATCATGTTTATGCACACAAATATTTGCAGTGAGCTGGAATCGAACCCGAGACCTCTGCGTAGCAATCATGTTGAATAACCACTACGCCACAGAGGTCGTCAAATCATAATACCTTCTTCTTCTCTCGTGTCAATGGTCGAAACTCAAACAGTTTTAAAATAGTGAGCAGCCACAGCCACTGGCATTTGGAGTGGTATCGTTCTCGGTGTGGTGACGTAGTAAGAATACAGTGTGTCACCACCCCATCTCATCCTAAAGGTATCGTAAAAACCAAATAAGGGACTATCCGTGAATTTTCTCTTTACGAAGTAAAAAGAAGGAAAACTTGAAATTAAACCTTATACCAATCCGTCTGGCCAGAGTGGTATTAGTAGGCCAAGTATCCCTCCGTCACGGGAGGAGGCCCGTCCCTGCAGTAGGACATTAATGGGCTGTTATGATGTACACGCAGCAACCCATCAAGTTAAACATTTTCATTTGAAGTTGTGTCTTATTTCAAGGTATTAAGGTACATGAGTGTCTAGCTTGATTAGTTGCTGTGTGTACAGTATTCGCCGATGCACAGGACTGCGTAAGGTACAAAAGGCCTAGGACGTCCAATGGCCGATAATAATGATTATGATGGTGACTGTCTGGTACCTAAAAAACATTATAATTCTTACCATGGTATAGAATGAGCCCACTCCAGTTGAACACGTCTCGGCGCCACTAGAGACATCTCTATTTCTTTTCTCTCAACCAGTTTGCTTTAGTCTCTAGCACTTGCACTAAGATTTATATTTGACCGCCATTTAATGTATGAATTCAGGGTATGATACAATTGATGTTAGTTTGTGCTAGAAGTAGAACTCCATTGAGTTTTCATACCTGTAACAATACAATATCATTATTAGTAATTATCATTGCAACAGCCCATTAATGTCCCACTGCAAAGACAGGTCGTCTTTGCAGTGGGACATTAATGGGCTGTGACGGAGGGATACTTGGCCTACTTATACCACACTGGCCAGACGGATTGGTATAGGGTTTCATTTCAAGTTTTCCTTCTTTATACGTAAAGGTAATATTCAAAGATGGTCCCTTAGTCGGTTTCTACGACACCTGGCGATGAGATGGGGTGGTGACATATTGTATTCTTATTCCGTCACCACACGGATGATATTAGACATTCATTTTATTAAAAAATACATTAAGTTTGTCAGCCTCTATAAGAAGAAAGAACTAGTGACGGCGAGCGATAGAACAGTTACCCCAGGTTTCCGAATGTCTGATCAAGTAAAAATCAACTAATCAAGTGTCAAAACTCTTGTCAACTATCATTTTCACAAACTAAAATTTGACACTTGACACTTGATTAGTTGATTTTTACTTGATTAGTCATTCGGAAACTACGGACTACGGAATAGTGCCGTAAAGTTTAAGGAACAATACTTATTGTCCGTCCAGTCTGTTTGGAACTAATCTCAAAATACTTATTTCACAATACGACCTACTATGCGTTTCAAATAAGAATAGGATCGCACTTGCTGCCAACTTCATGTGGCAACTGTCATTTTAGTACGACCAACAAAAAAAATTGTAAAATAATTTAAATAAAAATATTTAGCGTTGAAAATTCCGATAGAAACAAATTGTTTTATTCAACGAAAAAAATGTTTCTTCGTTTTTTACCGTTTTATTTGTTTGTTACATTGAAACAATAACATAAAAAACCCTACGAAAATAACCGGTTTTATTGAAAATTTTGCAGTTTGTTTCACATAGAATCTGATTCGGATGAAGAACGTAGCTATGATGCCATAAGTGGTGTGGAACAATTGAATTCCAATTAAAATTTAATTTATTTAAAAATTTATATAACATATTAAAGTAAAAATTAATAAAATTTTGTGTTTATTTTTTTCCTACCGTACATGACATTCATGAAGTTCGTTAGAAATGCGAAACAAGATGGCGCTCTGACAGTCCTATTCTTATTTGAAACGCATAGTAATATTTAAATGACCTTTTCTCACAACGGATGAAACCCAAATGAACTTACTACCAATAACGGATATCCTCCATCCTAAGCCACAATCATCTCAACTCACAATAGTTGAGCTGCCTGAAGTTTGATTGCATAGGTATAATGTTGTGTAGTAGGTATAAGTAACTGTATCGTGTTTTTGTTTACTTTTCATTTGCTTTTTTTTTCTATTATTAATGAGTGTACACATAATAATATAAGTATCTAAATTATGTATTCATCACGTGATAAAATATGGTTTTGCTGTATCCACATGTGGTTGAGTTGCAATTTAGAATTAAGTTATTTGTAATATTTATTTAATACTATCAAAAATTGTAACTTGTTTTGTGGATTAAATGAATAAATAAATAAATAAATAAATAAGAGCAGTTTTCATTATGTACTTTAGTCAATAAGACCTAATTTCAAAAAAACTGAGTCTCATAAAATCCTATTCCCAAAACGTTTAATTCCCAAAATACACTAAAATATTACACATGGAAATATCAAACGGCATGTTTCTCATAATGACTAATTTTCAAAACATCCTAGGCCCAAAATACACTAAATATAAAGTGATATGCAGATATTCTATTGTAAAAGGAAAATAGAGGAAATATGTCATAAACTATAATAAAACATTCAAACTGCTAATTATTTATTGTTAAATAAAGTTATTTTTTCTAATGCATGGCACCAGGTAGATTATCACTTAATGAGAGGAAAACTAGAAACCTTCATTAGGCTGCTTTTGCACCAGACTGTTACGACTTGGGGAGCTTCAAGAAACGAGCGTAGGTACACCCTTTTTAAAGGTCGGTAACGCATCTGTGATTCCTCTGGTGTTGCGGGTGTCCATGGGCGGCGGTGATCATTTACCATCAGGTGACCTGCTGGCTCGTTTGCCTCCTATTACATAAAAACATCATCTCAAAAAAAAGCCTTAGGTACCTTTTTGATAGTATTGAAATTTGACCGCGTCGAAACTCAACATGGCGGAATTTGGTGTGTTTAGGGACTATGACGTTTTAAGAATCCGTGTTTATGACAATCAAGTATATTGATACTAAAATTTAGTGTATTTTGGGAATTAAACGTTTTGGGAATAGGATTATATGAGACTCGGTTTATTTGAAATTAGGTCTTATTGACTAAAGTACATAATGAAAACCGCTCTTATTGGTAGTAAGTTCATTTGGGTTTCATCCGTTGTGAGAAAAGGTCATTTAGATATTAGGTCGTATTGTGAAATAAGTATTTTGAAATTAGTTCCAAACAGACCGGACGGCTTTTTGTGTACTTTTTAGGAAGGACCATTTAGAGACACACCCCCTTACTCATAAACTCCTCTTAAATTTAATCACTGTATAACGAGATTTTTATCATGAAAACCAACCTTATACGAAACAACGTAAGAGTCTATGCTAATTAATCAATTGACTAAAATTTAAGAGGCGTTTATGAGTAAGGGGGACAGTGTCTAAGTCTTACGAATTGTGATGAATATTAATGTAGGAACTCTTAAAACACGTTAAAGATCACCTTCTATGTCAAAGTAAAATAAGCAAAATAAATATGACTACATTACGACAGGAAGGAATGTTTTTACTGCTCCCTAATTAGTTTGATTATTTCAAATCAAATTAGCAGACCTAATTAATATTTCCCGTGTGGTGAAGGAGTAATATTTATTATAATATAAGATGGCGCCCACACCATAAAAAAGGTAGTCGATTTATCTATACAAAACAAATAAAAGAAAACTTGATATAAAAACCTATACCAATCCAATCCGTCTTCTCTTTTTTACATAGTTTTAGGTTCATATTTATCTCTGTCACTGGAGGAGGACCATAGCTACATCTATACTAATATTATAAAGAGGTAAAGTTTATGTGTTTGTGACGTTGTAGGGGGTAATCTCTGGATCTTCTAAACGGATTTTAAAAATTCTTTCAGTGTTGATTAGTCCATTTATCGGGGAGTGTCATAGGCTACACAGTATCACGCTATGACTAATAGGAGTGGAGCAGTAATGAAATATATTTATAAAAGTATTTGTAAATATGTTTAAAAAAGCGACGCTTTTTTTTTTGCCGCCTATCGAAGTGGGCACGGGTCAGCTAGTTATACTATAAACGCCTACAATGAATTATTTCAAAATATACAGATACAGCAGTGCCATCTATCTATGCTGTTCCAAAACATACAAGACGTCCTTTGCACGCAGTTTTCGGTGATTCAACCGCACATTATTTTTATTTCTCTTTTTTATCTTATTCCCTACAGATACATGAATCAGCAGTATGTATTTGTGAATACTACACAGTTTAATTTCGTGCCAAGTTTCCATTTCTACATTTAATTTCGTTTAGTATAATAATCTTTTCTTATCTTAGTTTTAAGTGTTGATTCTGACTTCCGTCTGAATTATTTCTGTGCCCTTTGCTTGCCTGTTATTTTGGAGTGAAATATGTTTAAATGAGCTTCCTGCTCAATAATTTTAAGACTGAGGCGTTGCTAAAATTGTCGTCCGATTACAGTACCTATTGGTAAAGCGGGGATGCAACTAGCTTTCTCAAGCCGTTGACGTCACTTTCCGTTTCATTAAAAGCCGTCTTTGTCATTCTCCAACCCATTCTTTTCCACTACGGATGGTAGGTGGCATGTGGCCATACCGGTTACCTAGACTTTGAAAATACTGAATGAAAAAGACTAAAATAATTACCTAAAGATACGTTTTAATTATATAGTTAGCTTAATATTCTTTTAACTGTTTAAAGCAAAATATTTTCTCGAAACCCTTTTTTATTGGATTGCGATAATCTGAATCGTCAAAAGCGGAGAGATAGACATAGGCATACCTAATTAAAAAGGTACATAATGACAAAGAGACTAGGTAAAATGCTTTTCAAAAGCACGTTACAGACTCTTTATGCTTTTGTTAGCTTAGTATTTACATGAAATAACATTATTTAGAACAAAATAAATAGTTATTTAGGACATTTCGTACATTAACTCGTTTTACAGGTAACGCCTACACAAATACAAAAATAACACAGACTACAAATGATTTAAAATCTTTTGACGTTGTATACAGCTTGTCAAAATGGCCGCGTGTCAAACTTATGATTTTTAGCGGGAATATCGTTATATTTGGCGTTTGCTTATTTTGTTAACAATCGTATTTTGTTGTTATAATATATCTCAGGTAGAAACGAGAATCCTCGACAGATTTGTAAAGGATTTTATAAGAAGTTTTCCCTTTATTGATTCTTCTTTTCTCCGCTATAAGCGGTCTACTGTTACACACGTCATGTCTCTCCAAGTTTTCGCCATTCCATCTTTCTTTACGCTTCGTTAGCAAAAGGTCCAACAACACCAAGCGGCCCGCATCGATACGAATTTACAATCCTATACTGCCACTTCAGCTTTCAGATTTTGATTATAAGATGTAAAGAAATATTATGGTAACATCGTGAATATCATAGCTACATGTAGGTAGGTACATAATACACAATACCACGCTGGCCAGACGGATTGGTATAAGGTATAATTTCAAGTTTTACTTCTTTTTACTTCGTAAAGATAATATTCACGGTTAGTCCGTTAATCGTTTTTTACGACACCCATGGGATGACATGGGGTGGTGCGTGCGATACACATATTGTATTCTTACTCCGTCACCACACGGAAATATACTTTTATACATATTCTTCATACTTATATGCAGTATAATTAGTGTATAGAAATAATGTTAAAACACCTATATTATCATCATCACAATTAAAGTGTGACACATAATTTGTTGATGGGCCTGGTGACCAGTGTCACAGGTATTACCTTTTTCTGGCACCAGTCCTTCACAATACGCAAAACGATTATAATCATAGATTTAAGTAGTTATTATGAAACAATTGTGAAGGTAATAAAAATATTATATAATTATATGCACGCGTAATTTACTCTTTTTTTTTATTAGAATTACATGCACGTCGTTTCCGATTAAATCATTTTAAAATCAAAAACCGACTTTTGAGTATCGATACCGAAATGAGATTTTACACTCATGTAAAGACAAAATAAATTTAAGGGGTTTTAAAGCAATATTTGATTTCCGAAACATGTATGGCAGACCTCATGAATGAATGCCTGAACTTTCGACAATTCATCCAAGACAACGACATATTATTATTCATATTAGACCAAGAGTAACATTTCGGATAAAAAAACTTTGTAATCTGTGTTAAATGCACTTCACACATTACTATTCTTATTTGACTGGCACAATACCAAACTATATAATAAGATGCAGTGTTTAAAGACAAAACTGTTTCTTAGTATTTCAAGACTTATTGAAATACTAATTACCAACATGACACAATCAAGCTTTTAGCATACGGAACCGATGCGACATGCATAATATGAATGTAGACGAAGTAAAAAATTGTGAGTCTGAAATAAAAGATTTTTATTTTATTTATTTATTATTTTTATACTCCGTGTGGTGACGGAGTAAGAATACAATATTTCATCACCCCATCTCATCCCATGGGTGTCGCAGGAACCGACTAAGCGACTGTCCGTGAATATTATCTTTACGAAATAAAAAGAAGGAAAACTTGAAATTAAACCCTATACCAATCCGTCTGGCCAGCGTGGTATTAGTGGGCCAAGTAACACTCCGTTACGGGAGGAGGCCCGTCCCTGCAGTGGGACATTAATGGGCTGTTGTGATGATTATTTTTATTTATTTAAAGCAGGTTTGTAAGAATCGGGATCGTAGTACAAAGCCTGTGACAAAGCGCTCGGTAGTTTCTATCAACCCCATTGATGTAAGGGGTGAGTATATAATTTATGTATTTTTTTACTAAATAAAAACCCGGAAACAATAAATATTATATTTTAAACACACGTACACACTAATTATTTTGGCAATGCGTCGCCAACCCGCCATCATTCCAATAACTGCCTGCTATTTATATAATTATACAGAAAACGCGCAAGAATACGTATTGACATTTTAAAGTGGCAGGCGTTTGCCCTTATTAAAGAGATTTAAATATACTGAATTAATCGCATACAATACTTAAACATATGTAACACTTTAATGAGATTATATTTGAAGATATTTTTTTAACGAAATTTAAAAAAGATGAAGAACTCTTGGCAAAAGTCTGCCTCGATAACAAAGCAAGTATTCGGCTGCCGCGTACGGCCAGCATCCAAACAGCCCATTAATGTCCCACTGCAGGGACAGGCCTCTTCCCGTGACGGAGGGATACTTGGCCTACTAATACCACGCTGGCCAGACGGATTGGTATAGGGTTTAATTTCAAGTTTTCCTTCTTTTTATATCGTAAAGATAATATTCACGGATAGTCCCTTAGTCGGTTCTTACGACACCCATGGGATGGGATGGGGTGCTGACATATTGTATTCTTACTCCGTCACCACACGCGTTGTATAGGTAGCTTAAATTTTATTCTACACTCTAAACTATCTATATTCTAAATTTCATCAAAATCCATTTAGTAGTTTTTGCGTGAAAGAGTAACAAACATCCATACATCCTCACAAACATTCGCATTTTTGACTGACATAATTTGACTTTGTTGCCTATTTACCAAGTTAACTTTACTAAACATTTACATATTTTAAATTAAATAAACCTATTTATACTTAGTTATTATGAATACAGTATAAATACCTAATATAATATTTATTCTATAGGGTGGTTTTTATTATAATTTATCTTACTAATATTACAAACGCGAAAGTGTGTAAGTATGTATGTATGTTTGTTACTCTTTTACGTAAATACTAGGGTAATGGCTCCAGTGAATGAACACCCCCCAGTGAATGAACAAAACGCAGTTTTTTCCAAAAAATAAGAAATTAGGGCATTTCTACCAAATAGAGTATTTTTTTTAGTAATAGTAACGATATTCCTAATATTATTAGCAACATTGATTTCTTAAATCACTGTTCATTTCAAAACGGCGAGCGTCTAAAGTGGTAGGCAACGTGACACTGGGAATTTGTTCGAGCCGGAATTTACGTCACAGGTATTACGAACCGTTTATGATTCGATATTATAACCAAACCTGCAGTATTTTCGTCAAGATTTTTGTTTATAAATATAATAGAATAGCTAAATAATGCATTTCAAATCAATTTAAACATGTATACAGGGTGTTTTTTGAGTCATCGGCAATAATTAAGGAAGTGACTCTGTACGTGATTCTGATCCCAATTATGTAATAAAATTAGGTACTTAATTTTTGACGAAAAAATCCCAAAAATTAACTAAGTATGGACACGTTCCCGCTGCGCTAAAATATTGTTCAAGACTCGGTGCATTGAACCGCGCCGTGCGTCGTAGGTATGTATCTACTCAGCTGGCGAACCAATCGCTCGCTGCGTCCGCGCGGTATCCATGATTAGTGAAATTCATGGCTAAGCTTTACACATCGTTTACTATGTAGTAATTTAATGTTTATTTATTTTGTATTTTTTTTCCTTAATTAAATAACGTTATCTATCATGCCCTAAAATATTGCCTATGTCTCACTTTACATACTGTATATTCCGGTACAGTATAAAATTAAGTGTCCTAGCATTGGAACTCAAAATCTTGTAAAACCCAATTAATGAACGGCCGTTCATTCATTGGGTATTGACGATTTTAAATTTTCGTAAAAAAATGTATTTTATTTTAATGCTGTTAAGTTCACATTTCCCAAGTCTTTTCATAAATCGATTTCTGATCTTTTGGCCAGTATTGGGACAGGGGTGTTCATTTATTGGTTTTTAAAATCTAGTAAATGAACCAACAATTTCCATTGTGTTCATTTGCTAGTTTTAAGTAAGAAGACATAACCATAACACTCGAAAATGAGTCTTATATCCAAAAGGGTAAAGATTAAATTCATTTGTTGGTGTTTACTGTTTGCTCGTTATTAACCAGTAAATGAACATTATATTTTTGAAACTAAATTGTACATTAAAATCCTTTAAATCTTTAAGCTCTTCATGAGTGGAAATGTTAGGGCATCCAGGACATGATGAGAGGTGGGCCAAAGTTTGAGGAACACCACACAGGTAACTCAGTCCTAACTGGGTTCGCAATGTGTTTAAGGACTTCCAGGTAGCCCATGGTAACTCATGTCCGCGCGGAAGCTTCTCAGAGAGTGACACAAACGGTTCTGGTAGTGACACTATTTTCGCGCGAAAAGTTGCACCTCCCGTGTCCTGGGTCGGTACTTAAAAGGTAGACGTACTGTATGAAGATCTTTCGGCTATGCAGCCTTTGCTGCACTGAAACATTGCCGTGCATTGGGTGCCGGTGGTCGTCATCAATTTCGCTCCTTTCAAGGGAGGCCACCACATCCCTACGGACATCGGGGGGTACGATGCCAGTCAGAGGGTACAGCAGTCTGACCGGTGTAGGTTTAAGGCAACCTGTAATAATCCGGCAGTTTTCGTTTAAAGCTATATCCACTAACCTAGCATGAGCTGATCAGTTTCAGACTGCGCACGCGTATTCTGGGCCAAAGGAAGCGCCGGCCCAGAAGTCCGCATTATCGGGGGCGAGGGTCCCCATTTTCTGGAAATGAGCCGTTGCTACAAGTTGTTGCGAGAATGCACCTTCTGTTTAACATTCTGACAGTGTTTTTGAATGTCAGTGACCTGTCCAGGGGGATTCCGAGATATTTGGGGGAGTCATTATGAGCTATCGGGATACCTTGCCATTTGATATTTAGCGATTGAGATAGTCAGCGTATAAGAAGCGGGATATATTAGGACATGACGGTTGGCCGTTGGTGTAAATAGTAAAAAGAAGGGGAGCCAGAACGCTACCTTCTGGTAGGCCATTCTTTTGTGATCTCCAGCGACTTTGGTCTGAGAGAAGGAGGACCGGAAAGCTGCGATTGTGGAGGAGCTCTCGAATTATTGCGACGAATTTATGGTCAAGGGTCAGGGTTTCCACTTTCCATAATGGTTGCCTGAGGCTCCCTGTGTCAAAGGCCGCCGATAGGTCCACGAATACAGCACTGGTTACTCTTACTATCTCAAAACCATCTTCAATGTGATGCGTAAGATTGAGTGTCTGGTTGCAGCACGATTTCACCGGCCTGAAACCTGCTTGCTCTGAGACCTGATCCCATTCGGGTCTACACCCTTTGTGAGCCGGGTCAGCAACAGTCTTTCGAACAGCTTGTATGTGTGGCACAGAAGACTACTTATGGGCCGAAAGTGTCTAGGATTGTCAGCTGGTTTCCCCGGCTTGAGGATGGCTATGACCTTGGATTTTCTCCAGAGACGGGGGACTGAAGCAGATTCCAGATAGATGTTAAAGAACCACAACAGCCATGACACCGCAGCAGGGCCAAGGTGTTTAATTTGAGGCTTTGCCGTCCTTTAGGTTAATAATATTAAATAGGTTTTTTCTGCTCTTGCCCATGTATCTTGTTTTTCTTTTTTTTCTACCTATACAAAATTTAATAATTTTGAACAATAGGTAGATTTTTTTATTGTGTTTGCTGCAATAATTACTGTTTTATACCATAATTAATAAAAACCAAATCGTGTTCATTCATTGGGTTTTTTTCTGTTCATTTACTGGAAATTTGCGTTCATTTACTGGGGTTTTGGGGTATTCTTCTATATATTGCTAAATATCTTACAAACTGTGTATCCTAAAAGGTAAAACGAGCCTGAAATATATTTTTGAATAAATCTTCTAAACGAAAAACTAGCTCTGAGGACCTATGCATAAGAAAAAACATATGTTTTTATTTTTTGAAGTTTGAAAATTGCTTAAGTGTTCATTCACTGGAGCCTTTACCCTACTACATGGATTAACAATGAAACTTTACAATAATATATAATACCTACTTATATGTATACGGTGAACGAGTAAGAATACAATATGTCACCACTAAGGGAACGGAAAGGACTAATATTTGAAAAACATTAATGTAATCTTTTGACATGAAAAGTTTACTTTGGGAAGATTACTTTGAAAGAAAGTAAAGTCACGACTCTGAACCTTATATCTCGTTTTTGTATCAAAGTCGAACTTTCCTTCAAAGTAAAGTCAAAGTGCGGTCTCTGAATCTGGCCCTATGGGATTATCCGTGATTATTTTCTTTACTAGTAGTAGTACTTTACTTTGTAGATATGTAATAATCTTTATCCGTGTGGTGACGGAGTAAGAAAACAATATGTCACCACCCCATCTCATCCCATGGATGTCGTAAAAACTGACTAAGGGACTATCCGTAAATATTATCTTTACGAAATAAATAGAAGGAAAACTTGTAATTAAACCCTATACCAATTCGTCTGCCCAGCGTGGTATTAGTAGGCCAAGTATCCCTCCGACACGGGAGGAGGCCCGTCCCTGCAGTGGGATATTAATGGGCTGATAAGACAATAAAATAAATAAAATAAATAAATATTCCTCACACATTCACACAACGCCATCTAGTCCCAAACTAAGCAGAGCTTGTACTATGGGTACTAGACAACGGATAAACATACCTAAATACTTTTTTTTTTTTTTGTAAATACATACATATTATACATAGAAAACACCCAGACCAATGCAAACAATCATGTTCATGCACACAAAGATTTGCATTGAGCGGGAATCGAACCCGAGACCTCTGCGTAGCAGTCGTGTTATATAACCACTACGCCACGAGGTCGTCAATAATATAATAATCAGGTCGAGGTTGTTAATATAGCTTATACATCAGATTAACACATTAGCAACAATTTTTAAAAATATATTATATTTATAAGACGCGGGCACCAGCAGCTAGTTTGTACTAATTTTTGACATGACGACGTTTACGCAGGGAAACACCCAACATAGTTCTCTCCTTTGCCCACTGATGAAAGTCTTCTGAAAAGGCCCTTAGTGTCGACTGTCGACCACAACATGTCCATGACAGGCAGCCCGGCGTCGTAATGTCCATTCGGGATTTTCATACATTATTGAGTTGAAAAAAAAAGAAAATGCTCATTTATTGAGTTTTCAAAGAATGTTTTTATGTAGGTATTTTTCGAGTGTATCTGAGACCAGGACTTAAGAGATAATGTCTTTAAAGAAAAAGAATCGTCGATAATTTTTAAACCACCCTATACAGAAATACCTCTACAAATATCCATTCAACAATTACAATACGTAAACGAATAATAATAATAAAAATAGCGAAAATAGTTTATAAATATGACAAGATTTATTTCCTTTTCTATTGTTATTCTGACCGTTTGAACCTACGCAAGTATGCTGAAAAAAGTGCTTCCTATTCTCCTTTATTCATCTGTCGTGTACGGGAATCTGCAATATGCTTATATTCCAACGAATACAGGAAATCAGGACGTTAAGCAGTCGATCGATCTGCGTCCTCGAGATAGAGAACTGAAGCTTAAGGCCGCTGTCACAAGGATCACTAAATACCCCTTCACCATATCCGAAGATAAAGACCAAGTTGAATCACTAATAAACACTCTAGACGCCAAAGAAACTCAAGAATTCATCAATAATTTCGAATTCGCGTCGCACAACGAAGATGTATTGTTCGACTTCGAAAAATTGGTCAACAAATATGGATTCCCATTCGAAAATCATGAAGTATTCACTGACGACGGATACGTTTTATCTTTATTCCGAATTCCAAGCAACAATACAAAGAACCAGACAGTGTTTTTGATGCACGGACTGCTAGGAAGCGCTGATGATTTCGTAATCGCCGGCGTTGAATCTGGTCTAGCGTATCTCTTATCAAGAAAAGGTTTCGACGTCTGGTTGGGAAATGCACGTGGAAACAAGCACTCAAGAAGACACATCCTATTAGATCCGAGTAAATCAGCTTTCTGGGATTTCTCATGGCACGAGATTGGTACAAAGGATTTACCTGCTTTGATAGACTACATCCTCTTCATAACTTATTCCTCTACTTTGATATACATCGGACATGGTCAAGGGACGACTGCCTTCTTCGTGATGGCGTCAGTGAAACCCGAATACAATTCTAAAATAGCACATATGATAGCATTGTCACCTATAGCCTACATGGGCAGAGTTAGATCACCAATCATAAGATTACTATCACCGGAAAGTTTGGTTCTTCAAGCAATAGCAAGGAATATTGGTGTAAATGAGTTTTCGCCGAACATGTCTTTGATAACTATGTTGAAAAAGTTTATATGCGGTGGTGGAGTAGTTGTGAACATCATTTGCAATAACCCTTTATTCTTGTTGAGTGGTTTTGATTTTGGACAGTTGAACGTTACTAATTTGCCGGTAGTTTTGGGGCATATGCCTTCTGGTTCTTCGATGAAGCAATTCACTCATTATGGACAAAGTTTGATATATGAAGAATTTCGGTATTACGATTATGGTACGATGGAGAATTACGAAAGGTATGGAGTTGTGATACCACCGAATTATTCTCTAAGTAATGTAGTGGCGCCTGTTTCGTTGTTTTATAGTTCTGCTGATTGGTTGGCCGATCCCAAAGATGTGTTGCGTCTTAGTAGTAAGTTAAAGAACCTGGTTAATTTGTACAGAGTGCCACTTAATACTTTTACTTATTTGGATTTTATAATAGGGAAGGAAGTTAACAAATTAGTTTATGTTAAACTATTTGATGTTTTGAATCGTACACTGACATCTTAATACGACAATGTAAAGTGAGTTTCTGTGATTTAGGAAGTTGGGTTTTACTAGTTACTGATTTTATTCAATTATTATTTATGGTTTAGATGGATGTTTTTATAGTTTATTTGTTATGTTCGTAATATTCTTATTGAACATAGAACCCCTTTCTCATAAACGCCTCTTAAATTTTAGTCAATTGATTAGCTTAAATTCTTCCGGTTTTGTTAGGCTATACTCGCTAAACATTCATTAAATTTAAGAGGCGTATAGAGTAAGGGGGAGAATGTATAAGTATCTGTAAAATTGTAAATATCATTAAATAACTGAGTACTTTTAATCTATACTAATATTATAAAGAGGTAAAGTTTGTGTGTTTGTGTGTTTGTGACGTTGTAGGGGGTAATCTCTGGATCTACTGAACCGATTTTAAAAATTCTTTCTGTGTTGAATGGTCCATTTATCGGGGAGTGTCATAGGCTATATAGTATCACGCTATGACTAATAGGAGTGGAGCAGTAATGAAATATGTTTAAAAAACGGGCGTGATTTTTTCGCCGCCCAACGAAGTGGGCCCGGGTCAGCTAGTGAGGTATATTTTGATTGCCTTGGTAAATAGCGGTTGTCATTCTCGAGGGTTAGATTAGAATCAGCAATATAACTATTTTTGAGTGATTCAGAAATTGTGTCTACTCCTAGGTGTTCTTTTGTGGCCTTCAATTTGATATCTATAAAAGTCCCCGCAACACAGAGATCAATCCAAAGTGCGAAAAATGTTTAAAAAAATATTTTAATCTATCTCGCGAGATTGTTAGCTGTTGAAAGATTTATTATATATATACCATAACATACTGTTTACAAAATTTATACATAATTTTTTGTCTGGTTTTATTTATGACTAGCTCGACTCATCATAACAGCCCATTTATGTCCCACAGCAGGGACGGGCCTCCTCCTGTGACGGAGTGATACTTGGCCTACTACTACCACGTTGGCCAGACGGATTAATAAAGGGTTTTATTTCAAGTTTTCCTTCTTTTTATTTCGTAAAGATAATATTTACGGAAAGTCCTTTAGTCGGTTTCTACGACACCCATGGGATGAGATGGGGTGATGACATAATGTATTCTTACTCCGTCACCACACGGAGACTGTATGTTACATCCCAATCCGTTAAGTAGTTTCCGAGATACAGCTTGACCTTTCTACTGCACCACTTGTGTACAAAACAGAGGTCATCGTCACTGGTCGTTATACTACTCCCAACGCAAGCAATGTACACACAGCAACTAATCAAGCTAGACACTCATGTACCTTAGGGTGATTCTTCGAGCCCTATATTTTCGATGTCTGGAGGTTTTTCTACGTAACTAACAGACCAACCAAACTGCAATTATTTTTAAAACATAGTATAGACAGTTACCTATCTTGCACACATTATTTTTTTTTAATAATAGTTTTTTATATATTAGAAAAAAAATATTAAAAAGCGTTCTTCTGATTAATATGGTGTGTCCGTAACCCAGTTTCTTGAACATTAGTAACAGTAACATTTTATCTTATTTAGGAATCGATGTGCGCTATAAATATTACGATACAATATTAGTTGTTTCTTTACACCAAAAAAAATGGTACTTACTAATATTTACGATAGTTTTTTAATGAAAAAATAAATTGTGAATGTCCGGCACAAAAGTCTGATTCATATTCGCGCGCTTTACTCGAACGTCCCTAGCTAAGTTCGAAACATCAGGAGATCTCTTCTAGTGCTGGTGGTAGCCAGGGGCTGTGCTGACGTGGTCACGACGTTACATGTGGCTGGTTCGTGTTGTTGCGGAGATATAAATGTAAATATCTGATTCATATTACTTTGGTTCACCTGTGTTTCTGATTACTATGTTGGCTGTTATAATTAACTTAAATGGTTTTCAAACTTGAATCTGCTGGAAATATAAGTCAATTGGGGACTAAAAACCTATATATAAATAGCAATCCTTAATTGTATACGTGTAGTGATTTACCGATGTTAAGAGGCAAAATTTTGATTTATATGTGCCTGATTCATACGGTAAAAATACTATAATAATCAGAATTTCACATATATTGTTAATAAAACGATGAATTAGCGGCACGGATAATGATTGATATTGTTAGTTGTCAATGCTCCTAATAACTAGATTTAGGTGTGGTGATAATCACTGTGATTATTAACTGTGATTTTAATAAATAAATGACAGAATTTTCTAACTAGAATTTCATTTTTGTTCCTAATTCTGATTTATATGACCTCTAAAAATTTAAAGTTAATTATCTCGAAAACCATTTCATAAAAAGTGTGCCTTTTTCAGACATTGTATATTAAGTTATCATCTTTGACAAAAACATGTTTTATAAGCCAAAATGTAAAAAATAAATTAGCCCATATGAATCAGACAAAGAATCGAATTTCGAAGAAACACCCCTTAAAACCTTGTAATAAGACACAATTTCAAATGAAAATGTTTAACTTGATGTGTTGCTGTGTGTACATAGTAATTTAGTTAAAACATTTGAATTATTCGTCAGTCAATAAATTGGGCAGAGATCATTGACAGACACAACGCAGCGGGTGAGTAACGCTAGCTAAGGCTGTGTAAGCGGCTAGCTGACAATACGTTAGCAGAATTTCTACTAGTAATAAACATACAATATTATCTTTGGGACAAAGGTTTTGGAATAGCGACCGAGTACTGGAATGAGGAAGGCGCAGGATAGGAAGACCCTTCAAACGGGTATGCGTTTCGATTGCTCAGCCACGGCACGCAAACAGAAAAAAAATTAGTCAGGGATTCTGTCGAAATTTGTCGATAACGAATGGCACAAACTAAAAATTTGTCGAAGTAGAAAATATAAAGAAGTTAGAGGGGTCTAAACGTGGCCGCGCGAACGAAACGCGGAGGACTGCGCGGCCACGGAGATCTCAGCAACTACTTGAGCTAGAGATCTAATTCTTTTTGTAAATGAATGGCTGAATTTGTCAACAATTGTCGAAAAAAGAGATACAAGCCCTAGATCAATACTTTACTAGATATTCACCTCTGAAGTCATGGCCGCGCAATCCTCCACTTGTGATTTCTTTAATGTTGATTATTTGTTTCAAACTAAGACTTTAGACAGTAAAATTGGTGTTTACAGCAAGGGTTTAATTTGTCGAAACTAATGAAAGCAATAGACTCTACTAAAGCCTAGCCATATAGACGAAATCAGAGGAAAACAAAAAGTTCATGGCCGCGCATTTGAAACGGTACTTTGGTCGCTGATGTCTCAGTAACTATTATTGCAAGGATATTCGTGTTTACATTTATTTATTCTATATTTTAACCTCATTGTAATGACATATCGTTTGATCCTCAGAACAGTTCCCAAGCCGTGTAATCTCAAAAATAATGATACCCTGTATGTTAATGTAATGTTCGAGCAGAGTAACCATAATTTTGATTTCATTAGGATATTCCTTTAATGGGAGACTATCAATTTTATTTTAAAAAACAATAAAATTACTACTTTAGTGCGTGCATGTAATGAATATAATAGGTTGAATGGTAAAGTCGATATATATCATGACTTTTTTTCCAGTTTTAGACAAAAAATATTAAAAACATTTGAGTAAAGTTACTCAAATGTTTTTAAATTGAACTTTTATTTTTTAATTAATTTGTTTTATTTATTTTGTTGTGTAGGTAACTCAAAAAATCAAAATAATGGTTACTCTGCTCGAACATTACATTAACATACAGGGTATCATTATTTTTGAGATTACACGGCTTGAGAACTGTTCTGAGGATCAAACGATATGTCATTACAATGAGGTTAAAATATAGAATAAATAAATGTAAACACGAATATCCTTGCAATAATAGTTAATGAGATATCAGCGACCAAAGTACCGTTTCGATTGCGCGGCCATTACCTTTTTGTTTTCCTCTGATTTCGTCTATATAGCTAAACTTTAGTAGAGTCTATTGCTTTCATTAGTTTCGAGAAATTAAAACCTTGCTGTAAACACCAATTTTACTGTCTAAAGTCTTAGTTTGAAACAAATAATCAACATTAAAGAAATCACAAGTGGAGGATTGCGCGGCCATGACTTCAGAGGTGAATATCTAGTAAAGTATTGATCTAGGGCTTGTAATTCTTTTTTCGACAATTGTTGACAAATTCAGCCATTCATTTACAAAAAGAATTAGATCTCTAGCTCAAGTAGTTGCTGAGATCTCCGTGGCCGCGCAATCCTCCGCGTTTCGTTCGCGCGGCTACGTTTAGACCCCTATAACTTCTTTATTTCTACTTCGACAAATTTTTAGTTTGTGCCATTCGTTATCGACAAATTTCGACAGAATCCCTGACTATTTTTTTTTCTGTTTGCGTGCCGTGGCCGAGCAATCGAAACGCATACTTCAAACGGTGGACAAAATAAACGATTGAGTTAGAATAGGAAGACAACGATGAATGAGCAAGGCACAAGACCGCGTGAAGTGGAAACATTTTAGAGAAGTCCTGTGTTCAGCAGTGGACTTCTACTGATTGTCATTATAATAAACCTAAGCTACCTATATAGTTTTTTATAGAAAACTTGCCCTACTAATATCATTGTGGCTAAAGCCGTTTAGTATTGGATTTGTTTTGAGTTTTCCTTAATTGACACGCGAGGTTATTAGGTATTAGCGTGCCCTTTTCCTCTTTTATCACAGTCTCAGTACTTAACTTTCCTTGCAGTGTAACATTTCATGGCATGAAATACGAGAAAGTACGTTATTATTAATAATTTCTTACACATAACGCCATCTATCTCCTATCTATCAACTGTACAACGCCTAGATGGCGTTGTACAGTTGAGTTTTAAATTGCGGCCCTGGCGCCGTATAAAGCAATGATTAAATTTGGTAGTCGAGACGGATGCTCGGGTGGCCTAGTGGTCATGGCTCTGGACGCGTATAGTCCAGAGACGCGGGTTCGAGTCCCGAATTTTTTCCATTGTCTTTCTTCTTTAAAAAAAAAGGTTTCCTAAATAATTTTCTTGCGTATAATACGCCACATACAGTTCGCTTAATACAACAACGTATTATATAAATCGAAGGTCACATTATTTTGCGCACGTCTACAACTAGGTCATTACTGTAACGCTGAAAGATTATATTATATTACTGTTACAAGTGTTTATATTGTTATACAGGTGTTTCAGGTGTATTTTTAATATTTCGGATTCATTTACACAACGCCATCTAGTTGCAAAATAAGTAGTGTACTATGGGCACTGGACAACGGATAAACATTTGAATAATTGTGTTATCTAGAATTTATTGTCCTGAGTTTGGTTGTTCTTGGTATTCGTTTTTTTTTAAAGACAACTCCCGCACTAGGGATCATGCCCTGTGTCGCGGGGACCTTTTACAAACATCAATTAACGGACACAAAGAACACCTAGACCAGGACAATAATGTGTGGATCTCACAAATGATTGTCCTGCGTGGGGATCGAACCCACAACCTCTTGCACGGCAGCCGCTTGCGCTACCGTCGCGCCACCGAGGTCATCAAGTTTAATTGATATTTATGAAAGTCTCCGTGACCCAGGGTTAGATAAATGTGTATCCTAAATTACATTTAAATTTTACCTATAAAGCTTCGGTATAACTAGAAAAATCAGAAATGGAAAAATTGGTACTCAAGGCGGGACTTGAACCCGCGTATCTGGACTACACTCGTCGCGCCTAGATGGCGTTGTACAGTTGAGGTAGCGGCGTGAAATGGTTAAATTTTGTAATGGAGACTGATACTCAGGTGGCCTAGTGGTCATGGTGCTGGACGGGTATAGTCCAGAGACGCGGGTTCGAGGTATTCTCGCGGTAATCTTGCCTTAGTCATGATTCATTTTACGATTCGTGTCTATTGAGAAAGGGTAGTGACATTTAATATTTTTAGTCCAAAGAATCATTAAACTCATAAAACATTTACGACAAATTGTAAATCTAAAACTGAGTTAAACCAGGTGACTCTTATATGAATAGATCATTTGCTTTGTAATGAATATAATAATATCATATATTAAAAGCCAGAGTTCATTCCTACTAATAATTTATAAAAAATAGACTTTTACTGCAGCAAACTAAAAGAAAATCATAATAATAATTATTGTTTTAATTTTTTTTTCTCACCTGGCAATTATCCAAAACTATGTAAAACTTCTTTAGAGCTATTTAAGCTTAAAGTGACATTAGCAATAAAATTATCTATGATCTGAGGAGCTGTCACTTTTGACAGGAAAAATGGCGGGAAAATATTTTATTGTTTTTTGATCTAATACAGAGATATACTGCAGTACTCGCTAAATTTAAATTACTCGGTCGCTGGTTGTGTTATGTACTACCTATACTTACTTATAGTTGTTTGTTTGCGAACTAAATGGCGGAGGGCGTGGGGGATTTTATTTTTTTCTGTACATGTGTGAACTTCTCTGATAGCTAACTGTCCGGCTAAAAGGCCGGCTGTCGTTGGTGCATATTAGACGGAACTTTCAGTAGATACTGACATTATCGTCATCTAACGTTTCCGTGTGGTGACGGAGTTAGCATACAATATGTCACCACCATCATCATCTCATCCCATGGGTGTCGTAGAAACCGACTGAGGGACTATCTGTGAATATTACCTGTACATAGAAAGAAGGAAAACTTGAAATTAAACCCTACTATACCAATCCCTTTGGCCAGCGTAGTATTAGTAGGCCAAGTATCCCTCCGTCACGGAAGGAGGTCCGTTCCTGCAGAGGGACATTAATGGGCTATTATGATGATCCGCAAACTTCCCTAACGGCTTCAGATTGCTCGGGTTTGTTGGCTCTTGCAGTAGACTAACATCGTGTTATGTGTGTATTATACGAGTATATAACATTCTTATTGTAAAATGTAAAGTAAATATATTTTTAAACAATAGGAATTTAAAGAATGTATTTAGTGTTAAAAGACTTGGACATTAGGTATGTTCGGTAAACTGCCAATAAATTCCTTTGAGAATTAGGAATCCCTTGGCTATGTATGTAAATAAAGTTAAATAATATCAAAAAATGTCATCCTATGGGTGTCGTAAAAAATGAACTACTTAAGGGATTTTTATTAGAGATTGTAGTGCATAAATGTCTAAGAAAACAAAAGGATCTGTCTGTCAAACGTGATATTAGTGGCCCAAATTGCAATGGCCCGTCCCTGCAAATTCTCAAGCTCCAAATTCGGTCAAGCCGTTTAAGCTACAGGAGACCACAACACAACGGACGTACAGTCACGAGCTAGAGTTTTGAACTAATCTTCGAATATTTGACTTTGGATTGGCAGCAATTTAGATAACTGTTTTACAAAATGTGAAAACGTGGACATGTTATTGCTCGTGACTGTACATACAGTATTTTTGTACATATTTATAATTTCTACGAACTCTCCCTTATGCCCGATTTACACATCGACAAGTAGGTACAGTGGCGAGTTAAGTAGTATTTTAAAATTAAGTTGATTTAAATAGATCTCCATCCTATATTTTGGCAAGTTAAGTACGAATTAGCCCCCTCTCTCGCGTCTCGCCAACTTAACTTGCCAAAAAATAGGATGGAGATCTATTTAAATCAACTTAATCAGCAACTTATGCCCGATTTACACATCGACAAGTACAGTAGCGAGTTAAAAAAATAGACAGTTACGTAGTAAGTAATAAGTAGTAAGTACAGTTCACACGTAGGCGAGTACAGCTCATAAGTTGCCGATCAGAGACGAAGACTAGTCGCGTCGTGCGTGCGTCGCCTGAGATTGTTTACGGTTATTTTAATCGATAAAATGGACATTGAACAATTGAATACCCATTTACGCGCTATTATACGAGAAATAGTATTAACACTGAACATGCAACACATTAAAAATAAAATTTTAATAAAAAGTTTACTTAGAATAATAAAAAAATAAATATTCCTCACACTTTCACACAACGCCATCTAGTCCCAAACTAACCAGAGCTTGTACTATGTGTACTAGACAACGCATAAATATACTTAAATACTTTTATAAATAGATACACATTATACATAGAAAAACAGACAAAAATAAAAATAAATACGACATTAGAACTTGTGAACTGTACTAAACTCGCCCGTCTACACGGCGGGCGCCGCGAGCGCCGAGCCGGCGGGGTGAGGGAGACGCGAGAGAGGGGGCTACTTCGTTCTTAACTCGCCGAAAAATAGGATCGAGCTGTATTCAAAACAACTTGATCGGCAACTTACTACTTAACTCGCTTTTGCCGTCCACACGCAAAAAGTGACTTAACTCGCCAATGATGCAAGTTAACTCGCTACTGTACTTGTCGATGTGTAAATCGGGCATTACTACTTAACTCGCTACTCTACTTGTCGATGTGTAAATCGGGCATTAGTCGCATTTTACGACACTGACAATGAAATGGTGTAGTAATACCATACTATATTCCTCAAAAAACTAAATAACAATAAACAACTAACAAAACAATATTTATTTTTACCATTTCACCTTTACACTCCATCTTGGATTCTAGCCAGAGACAACTACATAATATTTTACAATGTCTGACTATTTCGATAAGAGACCCTTCATATTTAAGATAATTATAGTGTTATTATCGTTTATTTATTATTTACTAATATCTATAAATGGTTAACAGATGCTTTGGCAAAGTTATTTTCAGTTAAAATGCTTCGGTCAATAGGTTAAAGATGTGATTTGTAATGTATTTCTCTGTTCCGGGTATGCGCCGTGTTATTCAGAACGGAATAGTAAAGAGTAAGTATAATAATAAAATGCTGGTATAGAGAACGCGGTATAGTATACAGGGAGGAAGAAGAAAAACCACAGCAAGCACATAATATAAAGTACAGAAAGCGTGGCATACCAACAGGCATTTTGAATCTCCAATGGAGACTAAGCGGATCAGGGTTTTTAAAACTTTCCAAATGTGATATAACAGCGGTTAGTTACAAGAATTTCATAATAAATTTTCAATTTTAATTTTAAAACGTATCTCAAAGAAAAGTTTATTTAAATTCAATGCATTGCATTCATGTTTGACTTTCCGTCTGTCTTTGTAATGTAAACTTATCTGATACTGAACAGCTTTTGAAAAGATTCCAAAATGAGGAGGAGCTTATCACATATTTACTTTTAATCATTGTTACTACTCAGAAAGAATTCTTGTAATCCGACTAATATTATAAATGCGAAAGTTTGTGAGGATGGATGGATATTTGTTACTCTTTCACGCAAAAACTGCTGAATGGATTTTGATTAAATTTGAAATATAGGTAGTTTAGGGTGTAGAATAGCATTTAAGCTACCTATACAACGCGGGCATCAGATAGTTATGTATATGTGGGAGACCGAGAATGGCACTCGACATATTATATTTGTTAAAAATCGTTGTTTTTAAAGACAACTCTTGCACTCCTAGAAATTAATGGATTAAAAGGATATCCAATAATAATGTTTTCAGGGTCTATTCAGTGATCGGTAAGTATTTGTCTGAGCTTTCAACACATCTTTAGACTTCTGACATGGCTTAACCCTGGTGGAAACCGACGCTAATGGGCTCCAGCAATGGCAGGGCACAGTTAGGCCGCTGCCTTTGAATTAATGCTCTCTTTAAACCTCGTTTGAAGGAAGAAAAGTCATAGCGTTCCGGGAACAACGTTACCATAGAGGACCATCTTGTTACCATCTGTGTAGCACGAAGACATATAATGGTGTACATGACAATGGTGCACATATCAAAATAAAGCTATAACCCGGTCACATTATCTCGAGACCTGGCGTCGATGACGTCACGTCGCGTCGGACGTATCACAGATGCGCCCGTGGCGAGCGCGGGGGTTGAAAGGAGAACGGGACGCGAGGTTAGCATTCCAGCGAGCTCTCTAGATAATGTGACTGTGTTATAAAAGCCCTTGTCAAAAAACAGCTGTTTTTCTTTTTACATCGACTTTTGTCAGTTCATCAGTGACGGATGATCTACTCGTAAAATAAAAAAAATACTTTAACCAGCATGTCAATTCTCGTTCCTAAAATTCGGTTAAGTTAACTTTTAGTTGTCAAATTGTCACAATCTAAATAAAACTTTAACACGACCATAAAAGATTACAATTGCAATAGCAAAAACAAGACAACTAAAAGTTAACTTAACCGTATTTTAGGTACGAGAATTGACATGCAGTATAATCGTTAATTCTACTCCTTCTCATAGGTTTTACGGCAAAAACAGTTAAAAAAAAATGCAAAATTCAAATGGTCATATCTCCTAAAAGGCTGGACCTTTTTCGAGGATTTTTATGTTTCTGCTTAGTAAAAGTATAAATCGTGTTAAAATTTATGCCCCATGTTTATGTACACCCAGTATAGCATGGTACAGTATCTTCTTAATCTATCACCACATAGAAACTATACAAATCCATTATCATAACAGCCCATTAATGTCCCACTGCAGGGACGGGCCTCCTCCGGTGACGGAGGGATACTTGGCCTACTAATACCACGCTGGCCAGACGGATTGGTATAGGGTTTTATTTAAAGTTTTCATTCTTTTTATTTCCTAAAGATAATATTGACGGATAGTCCCTTAGTCGGTTTCTACGACACCCATGGGATGAGATGGGGTGGTGACATATTGTATTCTTAATCCATCACCACACAGAAACTATATAAAGTAATGAACTATAAATATTATTCCTACAAACGTAAATAGTAGCACGATACGTATATTTATAGACAAAGTAAAATTTTCTACGAACTCTGATCATAAAATGTGTTTACCTAATACGAGATACTGTTTGGTTCAATTTCGTTTTTATATACGTCATAATGACGAAACAATGAGGCTTTTTTTATGTAGGTAGCCTTTTAGAGGCCGTCCAACCGTCTTTGGCCTCGGAGGCGGTCAGGTGTCTTAAGCCCGATTTACACATCGACAAGTACAGTAGCGAATTAAGTAGTAAGTTGTTGATAAAGTTGATTTAAATATATCTCCATCCTATTTTTTGGCGAGTTAAGTTGGCGAGACGCGAGAGAGTGGGCTACTTCGTACTAGAACTAATCAACAACTTACTACTTAACTCGCTACTGTACTTGTCGATATGTAAATCAGGCTTTAGACCCGAAAAGATAGTATTATTGTGTCCTTCCTTCCTCCTTTTCCTACTCTCACCCTTGAATGGCGAGAAGACTAGCCTTACTCGAGCCTTCCTGTCGGGTGCTGGTGTCATTAGGTAAATATATGATATATTTACATTTTTTACATGAACGGTTGCATTGTAAAGCTATTAAATTAGTTATATTTTTCTGCAAAAGAATGAAAGTTAATACCTAATTAAACTTATAAAAGATTCTGTTCAAAACAGGAAAACCATTGAAAATTCACTGAAAAACACTAAATAATCTACATGAAAAACAATAACACAGATAATTATAAACGTTCTTCTACACAGAGTATAAATCAGAGTGACTAATTTGTTTTTTATTTAGGGCTGGCAACACTCTTATCTATTACATCAATTAAACATATTTATGGTCGAGATGCGTAGTTTTTTAAATACTGATTGAATAGATAGCTCGTTGGCACAAGTTAATATATCACCAAAATCTTACATAATACATAATAACAGGTTAAATGCTGGGCACATAATTTTCCGTGTGGTGACAGAGTAAGAATACAATATATGTCACCACCCCATCTCATTCCATGAGTGTTGTAAAACCGACTAATGGACTATCCGTGAATATTATCTTTACGTAATAAAAAGAAGGAAAACTTGAAATTAAACCCTATACCAATCCGTCTGGCCAGCGTGGTATTAGTAGCCAAGTATCCTTCCGTCACGGGAGGAGGCTCCGTACTTAGTTGGTTTTTTGACAGTAACGAAATAAGACAGGGCGGGGTGATGACACAATAATTATGTTGTATTCTCACTATTTCTCACACAATACCACGTGAAAAATTTGAAAACTATTTTTATTTTCGTTAAAAAATTATATGAAATTCCATTCCTACACGTAATTATACAATAGATATTATAATATATAATACCTATCATGTTTATTATACTTTTTATTTATCTCTGTATTTTAGTTCGTAATGGTCATGAATATAAAAACATTGACACAATAAGAAAGTATTGCGTTTCTGGTATAATTGAGTGTTGTGCTATTCAGCTTCTATTGCATAATTTAGTAATAGTTTGCGTCTACAGACCCCCTCGCAGTAGCATGCAACAGTTAGATCATTTTTTTAGGAATTTTGACTCAATACTTAGTACATTATGCCTTTCAAATAGGAAAATAGTAGTTTGTGGTGACTTTAATATAAATACTTTAAAAAACTGTAAGATAACTAATCAGCTTTTAAATACATTACACAGCTATAATCTTAAGTTAACAATCAATGAACCAACCCGTCCGGTAAGTGGGTCTTGTATAGATAATTTTATGCACAATATCAGAGGATGCAAATATGAAATCCATGAACTTGCTTTGTCTGATCATACTTGTCAAATATTGACCTGTCCTGTTAGGGAAACATGTACTCTCAAGTATTGGCTCACAAAGAATAGGGACTATTGTAGTGAAAATATTGCAAAGTTTAAAGATTGCATGCAATCACTTACCTTTAACGAAGTATTTAATACGGATAATCCTAATTATGCATTTGACAATTTCCATGATTTATTTGTGCTTTTTTATAATCTTTGTTTTCCATTTAAATTAATTAGAAGAACATTTCATAGAAAACCGATGTGGGTATCTAAAGGTATTCGGCAATGTGCAAAACGAAAAAGAAAGTTACTATGGCAATATAGAAAACACTCTAACGTTTCTAATAAAAATAATTTCAAGTCCTATTCAGTGCGCCTAAATAAGATTATTAAATTAACGCAAAAAGCTCAAAATAATTACAAAATTAATACAGCTTCGAACAAATCAAAAGCAACTTGGTCAATTATAAATCATAAGGAAAATAAAAATATGTAAGGGGAAATCATGCAAATCTATGAAAATGGTATGATTATTTGTGACCCTATGAAAATTGCAGAGTCATTTAACGAATATTTTGCTAGTGGTCATAATGCTAATCTAACCACTGCAAATACACGTTTTAAATTGCCAACAAATAGTCAAAACTGTAATTCGATATTTATGAACCCTACAACTTCTTTAGAAATTAATGGTATCATTAAATCTTTGAAAAACACTAATAACACAGGCTATGATGAAGTTTGTACAAGGATTGTGAAACATGTTTCAACTATTATCTCACCTGTTTTGTGTTATATATTTAATTTATGTATATTTTATGGTGTATTCCCTAATAAATTAAAAGTAACAGTAATAAAACCTCTATACAAAAAGAACGACAGGACCAGTCTCAGCAACTATAGGCCTATTGCCCTAATACCCATATTTAGTAAAATATTTGAAAAACTTATAGGTAGAAATCTTAATGATTTCTTCGAAAAAAATAAAATTTTTACTGAAAAACAAGTAGGGTTTAGAAAAGGAAAAAGTATAAATTTAGCAGTTTTTCAGTTTCTGAATACAATAATGACTAGTCTAGATAATAAGCTCATAACTACTGCTCTCTATTTAGATCTAAGGAGGGCCTTTGATTATGTAAATCACAAAATCTTATTACATAAATTAGAAGCATATGGAGTTAGAGGTAATGTCCTAAATCTCCTAAAATCATATCTCCAAGACCGGCAACAATGTACTCAGATTACTCGTAGGTATATGTCCAAACACTTGTACGGAGGTTACATACATGTCTTCGTATCTTGAAGTGACACAGGGAGTTCCACAAGGTAGTATTCTTGGTCCCCTACTATTTATCGTTTATATAAATGATCTACCGAGTTTCGTTAATCATGAAATGGTACTATTCGCAGATGATAGCACGGTAATGTTCACAAGCACTTGTAAAGATCAATTAGAAACAGATATTAGTAAAGCATTAGACATAATAGTTCAGTGGTTATCTCATAACAATTTATTAATCAATTTTGATAAAACTAATATTATGACATTTAGAAATAGGAATAATGATTTATTTAATATTGATATGAATTTTAAAGACGAAAAAATTGGGGAAGTTGATAATGTAAAATTTTTAGGTTTAAATCTTGACTCTAGCTTGAATTGGAGATTCCAGGTAGAAACCATATGTGCTAGGTTGAGTCAGTTTTCCTATGCACTATCAATGCTCATAAAAATTGTGAATCAGTCTGCTGCGATTACCGCGTATTATGGTTGTGTTGACTCTATATTGAGGTATGGCGTCATCTTTTGGGGTAACTCGGTGGACAAGGACATAGTATTTAGAGCCCAAAAGAAATGTGTGAGAGCTATTTGCAAGATAAAGCCACCAGAATCTTGTAAAACATTTTTTATTAATTTAAAGCTACTTACCTTGCCATGTATTTACATTTATGAGGTGACCATGTTTGTAATCTCACATATATCTATGTTTGAGCACCTCAAGAGCAAAAGAAATAATTATAAAATTTCGTTTCCGTCAAATAGGACAGCACTGTATAATAATAGTATATTTTGTATGGCACCACGCATTTACAATCATTTACCAAATAAAATTGATTTTTACAAAAAAAAAAACCGAGTTCAAAAACACAAATTGCACTAAAAAGTAAAAAATAATTACTTAGTTGTATTTTGGTCTTACAACATTAAATCAGCCATTCCTTCTACTTAATTTTAATATAAAGAATAGGTTCTTTTAATTATTGTAAAAAGTATTGTTTAAGATATTTCTTGAAGAGTCTGTAAATATATTGATTTGTAGATTCTTTAAAAGATAATCAAATTATTACAAATAATGTAATATTATTGTTATTTTTGGAGTCGGTGTCAGCCACGATAGTTTATATACCTACCATTTTTTATTTCTGACTTAATATTTAAACAAACATTATGGCGTCGTGTTACACACAGGCTAAAGACTAACAATTACTTAAAATTCGCATTAGAAAATGAAACGGCCGTTTTTGTTTTAAATGCAATATTTATCTAATTAAAAACCATTTAAAGTGATTCGAGTGTGTTAGAAAAGGCAATAAAGTTTTGTATAACTTTATCGTACTTATTGCGTTGGCTGACACCGACTCCACAAAAATAACAATAATATTACATTATTTGTAATAATTTGATTATCTTTTAAAGAATCTACAAATCAATATATTTACAGACTCTTCAAGAAATATCTTAAACAATACTTTTTACAATAATTAAAAGAACCTATTCTTTATATTAAAATTAAGTAGAAGGAATGGCTGATTTAATGTTGTAAGACCAAAATACAACTAAGTAATTATTTTTTACTTTTTAGTGCAATTTGTGTTTTTGAAGTCGGTTTTTTTTTTGTAAAAATCAATTTTATTTTCAAATTTTTAGTGAATACCAATTCTATAAATCCGTGTGGTGACGAGTGAGAATGCATGTCACCACCTTATTTCAACCCATGGGTGTCGTAAAAACCAACTTAGGGACTATCCGTGAATATTATCTTTGAGAAATAAAAAGAAGGAAAACTTGAAATTAAACCCTATACCAATCCGTCTGGCCAGCGTGGTATTAGTAGGCTAAATATCCCTCCGTCAGTGGAGGAGGCCCGTCCCTGCAGTGGGACATTATTTTGTCTGAATATGGGTAGACCTACGAAACGCGCTGCTCATGAGACAGCGCTGATTGTATGAGACTGTAGAGGTGATAAAGCAAAAGTGACGGTTATTTACAAGACTATTTACTTACTGACACAGAATGAAAGAGAATACAGAGTTATTAAGTTAGTTAAGTTCACAGCACTGAAGTTAAGTTAAGTTATACAAGAATAAAAAACAAGATGTAGATTAGCTAGACGTAGCTTAGACTACGAGTATATAGGAGTAGAAAACAAGATGTAAATTAGAATCTAGAGATCGAGTTAATTGCGTACGCATGAAGTGCGGGCGAACGTGCATTGGCTGTCGGTCTACGTCTCGCACTGTCGCTTGCGACTGAGCGGTGAGCGGTAGCGGGCGGACCGGTCACCGTCGTCAGGTCGCGAGGCGCGCGGGGAGTGCAGCGCGGGCGCCGCCGCGGTATGTTCATTGGTGCGCGTCACAGGTCACAAGACTTGACGCGCCCGCCTCTGGTTCGATTCGATGACAACCGAAGAAAGGAAGAAACGCCATTCTCGAAGTAGGAAATCTACCTCCAATGCCATTTCAAAAGAGACTAGTGAACAACGTAAGAATCAGCTTTCACAAAAAAGGACCTACGTGAAAAAAGTTTTAAATAGGGAGAACATCGAAAAGCGTAGCCACACCGTCTCGGCGTGGTTAATTAGTAATAAAAATTATTAATTTATTGTGCGACATGCACACTAAATTGATAATTTAAATAAATTGACATAAAAATAAATCAAATAAATATAATAGTTATTATTATCAATTTGTTGTACCTAAAGAATAAGTTTAAAATAAATGAAATGCAATTCAAAAATTTGTTTATAGTCTGTTTATAATCCGGTATTAATTCCTATTTTAAATTCAAATAAGAACTTCATTATTAAGTCTTAAACCATACCTTCAATTACAGTCATAATGTTAGTGTAAAGTTTTCAACAATACGAATAAAATAAGCCCAAACACTAGGTAGCTGCTATATACTGTTAAAAAGTTCCCTTGACCCTCAATCTTCTTCATCATTAGATTATGTTTGTGTAAAGTTGTGTAAGGCTTTTATCAATGCGAATAAAATAAGCCCAAACACTAGGTAGCTGCTATATACCGTTAAAAAGTTTCCTCGACCCTCAGTCTTCTTCATCATCAGATGATGTTTGTGTCAAGTTTTGTAAAGTTTTCATCAATACGAATAAAGTAAGCCCAAACACTAGGTAGCTGCTATATACCGTTGAGGAGTTGCCTCGACCCTCAATCTTCTTCATCATCAGATCATGTTTGTGTAAAGTTTTGTAAAGTATTCGTCAATACAATTAAAATAAGCCCAAACACAAGGTAGCTGCTATATGCCGTTAAGGTGTTCCCTCGACTCTCTCTGGTCTCCAGGATCTGACCAGTTCTAATTCTTAACTATTTGGTAGTGACGTCAAAGATGCACATGTATGACAAGATTTTACACAATGCGTCCCTAAAATTTTCAAGAGATGCCCTCGATTTCTCTAGGATCCCCTCATCCAGATCCAGATCTGGTGACAATGGGACCAAATGGGAAGCATACCGATACGAACAAAAAAAAAATTTTTCAAATCGGTCTAGCCGTTTTCGAGAAATCAGGTAACAAACACAAAAAAAAAAAAAATAAAAAAAAAAAAAAAAATACAACCGAATTGAGAACCTCCTCCTTTTTGAAGTCGGTTGAAAATATATTAAAATGTTCCAACATAGACAAGCTTAAATTTCATTTGAAACAATTTCTACTTAATAAAGCATACTATAGTGTGAAAGAATATTTAGATGATAATTTTGACTCTTTGACATATTATAATACACATAATTATTTAGTTTTACTTTGACTAGTCCTTAATTCTGGTTTTGATTTGATGAGACATTAGAAATTATTAATATATTGATGATTTTATTTGAAATTATAATATATAAATGTCGTTATTTTAAAATTTACAATTTAATTTATTTCAATTTTCTGTGTGTTTGTATTTTGTATTTGAATTTTTTATTAGAATGAATTAATCTTTATATTTCAATCCATTGTACTAATAAGATAAATTTGTATGCCCAAGTGGCAGATCATGGAATGAACAAAATTGTAATATATTTAATAAGACCTGTATGTATATAACCCATGTATCACAAATAAACGATTTGATTTGATTTGATTTGATTTAGTTATTCTCCGTCTAAAATAATATTGTGCGAAAGAATCAAGCTTGTCCAATTCATTTTTACTTTTAATAATAAGTGACAGGCCAGACGGAGTTTTTTGGCGCGAATTTACAATAATAGAACTAGACATTTTTGTTTGATTTAGGTATTTGCGAATTGTTTTACAAATTCTGTTACGTCAAATATTTGTTATTATTCTTGAAACGAATGATTAATTTATTAGTTATAGGGCTCGCAGTATTTAAGGGGAAACAATTCAATCGCAATTCCATACAAACAAAGAAAGTTAATTCCTCCTTCATTAGATAATAAATACTCAAAACTATAAATTATATCGTTTTGTCTCGTTATTATCTAGTCTTATTGATTAATAAAACAGTAAAAAAAATATTCATTTACAAGTTATGAGGCTTCAAAGTTCATAATTCTATGCACATTTTATGACAACTTTTAGCGTAATAAAATAGGATTAAACGTTTATAAAGGTAAATATATTTTGGGACTAGGAATAGATTATTTATTCGAAAATTCAAATTATTTTATATTGACTAGATACATTCTAAAGTTTGTACGCAATTACCTTTTTCCCAAAACCATTTTAGGAAATTTTACCGTGCTCGTTTCCGCCATCGACATCTTGCATCTCGCCTCCACTTTCTGCACCCCTCGGGTCGGCGGAGGGGAGGTACGACAGCGAGCCGACCGTCGTCGAATGTTACCGAATATTTTTTTTTAAACTTCAATAAACTTTAATTTATGTCATTTATGACAATTACGTATCGCTTGCCAGTAAGAAGTTTCGTAATTTCTTTTATCAAAGAGATCCAATTATTATCAGATGCATAACCAGTTAAATAAAATACCTACATCAGTGACATTCTTGACTAAAATCAACTGTCAAAATTCACCTATTATTACAATAGTCAATAGAGCATAGCTAAGGCTTTCACATTGCACAAACTGTATTTTTTTTTGTAATTCATTTTGTATTTTTTTTTTAATATTTACGTGACTCACCCCCGCCCCGGTATCTGAATGACTGATCAAGTATCATTTCTTGTCAACTATCATTTCCAGATTTTATGATTATTATTTATTTTTAATAAAAATAATCAAGAGTTAGAACTGGTCAGATCCTGGAGACCACCGAGAGTCGAGGAAACACCTCAACGGCATATAGCAGCTACCTTGTGTATTAATGAAAACTTTACACAAACGTGATCTTATGATGAAGACAACTGCACCTATTCTTTATATTAAAATTAAGTAGAAGGAATGGCTGATTTAATGTTGTAAGACCAAAATACAACTAAGTAATTATTTTTTACTTTTTAGTGCAATTTGTGTTTTTGAAGTCGGTTTTTTTTTTTGTAAAAATCAATTTTATTTTCAAATTTTTAGTGAATACCAATTCTATAAATCCGTGTGGTGACGAGTGAGAATGCATGTCACCACCTTATTTCAACCCATGGGTGTCGTAAAAACCAACTTAGGGACTATCCGTGAATATTATCTTTGAGAAATAAAAAGAAGGAAAACTTGAAATTAAACCCTATACCAATCCGTCTGGCCAGCGTGGTATTAGTAGGCTAAATATCCCTCCGTCAGTGGAGGAGGCCCGTCCCTGCAGTGGGACATTATTTTGTCTGAATATGGGTAGACCTACGAAACGCGCTGCTCATGAGACAGCGCTGATTGTATGAGACTGTAGAGGTGATAAAGCAAAAGTGACGGTTATTTACAAGACTATTTACTTACTGACACAGAATGAAAGAGAATACAGAGTTATTAAGTTAGTTAAGTTCACAGCACTGAAGTTAAGTTAAGTTATACAAGAATAAAAAACAAGATGTAGATTAGCTAGACGTAGCTTAGACTACGAGTATATAGGAGTAGAAAACAAGATGTAAATTAGAATCTAGAGATCGAGTTAATTGCGTACGCATGAAGTGCGGGCGAACGTGCATTGGCTGTCGGTCTACGTCTCGCACTGTCGCTTGCGACTGAGCGGTAGCGGGCGGACCGGTCACCGTCGTCAGGTCGCGAGGCGCGCGGGGAGTGCAGCGCGGGCGCCGCCGCGGTATGTTCATTGGTGCGCGTCACAGGTCACAAGACTTGACGCGCCCGCCTCTGGTTCGATTCGATGACAACCGAAGAAAGGAAGAAACGCCATTCTCGAAGTAGGAAATCTACCTCCAATGCCATTTCAAAAGAGACTAGTGAACAACGTAAGAATCAGCTTTCACAAAAAAGGACCTACGTGAAAAAAGTTTTAAATAGGGAGAACATCGAAAAGCGTAGCCACACCGTCTCGGCGTGGTTAATTAGTAATAAAAATTATTAATTTATTGTGCGACATGCACACTAAATTGATAATTTAAATAAATTGACATAAAAATAAATCAAATAAATATAATAGTTATTATTATCAATTTGTTGTACCTAAAGAATAAGTTTAAAATAAATGAAATGCAATTCAAAAATTTGTTTATAGTCTGTTTATAATCCGGTATTAATTCCTATTTTAAATTCAAATAAGAACTTCATTATTAAGTCTTAAACCATACCTTCAATTACAGTCATAATGTTAGTGTAAAGTTTTCAACAATACGAATAAAATAAGCCCAAACACTAGGTAGCTGCTATATACTGTTAAAAAGTTCCCTTGACCCTCAATCTTCTTCATCATTAGATTATGTTTGTGTAAAGTTGTGTAAGGCTTTTATCAATGCGAATAAAATAAGCCCAAACACTAGGTAGCTGCTATATACCGTTAAAAAGTTTCCTCGACCCTCAGTCTTCTTCATCATCAGATGATGTTTGTGTCAAGTTTTGTAAAGTTTTCATCAATACGAATAAAGTAAGCCCAAACACTAGGTAGCTGCTATATACCGTTGAGGAGTTGCCTCGACCCTCAATCTTCTTCATCATCAGATCATGTTTGTGTAAAGTTTTGTAAAGTATTCGTCAATACAATTAAAATAAGCCCAAACACAAGGTAGCTGCTATATGCCGTTAAGGTGTTCCCTCGACTCTCTCTGGTCTCCAGGATCTGACCAGTTCTAATTCTTAACTATTTGGTAGTGACGTCAAAGATGCACATGTATGACAAGATTTTACACAATGCGTCCCTAAAATTTTCAAGAGATGCCCTCGATTTCTCTAGGATCCCCTCATCCAGATCCAGATCTGGTGACAATGGGACCAAATGGGAAGCATACCGATACGAACAAAAAAAAAATTTTTCAAATCGGTCTAGCCGTTTTCGAGAAATCAGGTAACAAACACAAAAAAAAAAAAAAATTAAAAAAAAAAAAAAAAAATACAACCGAATTGAGAACCTCCTCCTTTTTGAAGTCGGTTGAAAATATATTAAAATGTTCCAACATAGACAAGCTTAAATTTCATTTGAAACAATTTCTACTTAATAAAGCATACTATAGTGTGAAAGAATATTTAGATGATAATTTTGACTCTTTGACATATTATAATACATAATTATTTAGTTTTACTTTGACTAGTCCTTAATTCTGGTTTTGATTTGATGAGACATTAGAAATTATTAATATATTGATGATTTTATTTGAAATTATAATATATAAATGTCGTTATTTTAAAATTTACAATTTAATTTATTTCAATTTTCTGTGTGTTTGTATTTTGTATTTGAATTTTTTATTAGAATGAATTAATCTTTATATTTCAATCCATTGTACTAATAAGATAAATTTGTATGCCCAAGTGGCAGATCATGGAATGAACAAAATTGTAATATATTTAATAAGACCTGTATGTATATAACCCATGTATCACAAATAAACGATTTGATTTGATTTGATTTAGTTATTCTCCGTCTAAAATAATATTGTGCGAAAGAATCAAGCTTGTCCAATTCATTTTTACTTTTAATAATAAGTGACAGGCCAGACGGAGTTTTTTGGCGCGAATTTACAATAATAGAACTAGACATTTTTGTTTGATTTAGGTATTTGCGAATTGTTTTACAAATTCTGTTACGTCAAATATTTGTTATTATTCTTGAAACGAATGATTAATTTATTAGTTATAGGGCTCGCAGTATTTAAGGGGAAACAATTCAATCGCAATTCCATACAAACAAAGAAAGTTAATTCCTCCTTCATTAGATAATAAATACTCAAAACTATAAATTATATCGTTTTGTCTCGTTATTATCTAGTCTTATTGATTAATAAAACAGTAAAAAAAATATTCATTTACAAGTTATGAGGCTTCAAAGTTCATAATTCTATGCACATTTTATGACAACTTTTAGCGTAATAAAATAGGATTAAACGTTTATAAAGGTAAATATATTTTGGGACTAGGAATAGATTATTTATTCGAAAATTCAAATTATTTTATATTGACTAGATACATTCTAAAGTTTGTACGCAATTACCTTTTTCCCAAAACCATTTTAGGAAATTTTACCGTGCTCGTTTCCGCCATCGACATCTTGCATCTCGCCTCCACTTTCTGCACCCCTCGGGTCGGCGGAGGGGAGGTACGACAGCGAGCCGACCGTCGTCGAATGTTACCGAATATTTTTTTTTAAACTTCAATAAACTTTAATTTATGTCATTTATGACAATTACGTATCGCTTGCCAGTAAGAAGTTTCGTAATTTCTTTTATCAAAGAGTTCCAATTATTATCAGATGCATAACCAGTTAAATAAAATACCTACATCAGTGACATTCTTGACTAAAATCAACTGTCAAAATTCACCTATTATTACAATAGTCAATAGAGCATAGCTAAGGCTTTCACATTGCACAAACTGTATTTTTTTTTGTAATTCATTTTGTATTTTTTTTTTAATATTTACGTGACTCACCCCCGCCCCGGTATCTGAATGACTGATCAAGTATCATTTCTTGTCAACTATCATTTCCAGATTTTATGATTATTATTTATTTTTAATAAAAATAATCAAGAGTTAGAACTGGTCAGATCCTGGAGACCACCGAGAGTCGAGGGAACACCTCAACGGCATATAGCAGCTACCTTGTGTTTGGGCTTATTTTAATTGTATTAATGAAAACTTTACACAAACGTGATCTTATGATGAAGACAACTGCAGAAATTTATTTAATACTAATCTTAGAAATTGTAATCAGCATGGTTTTTAACCGACTCCTGTTGAAGTCGGTTTTTTAATTAGAAAATTATATGATTTTTCTTCTTTTTTTGTAAATCCAGCTAAAATTAACTTCATGTACTGTATGTGAAGTAAGATATTATTGTGTACTGTATGGAACCCCTATTAACGATGCACGGTCTAAAAAACTGCCTCAAGAATAAACAGTTTAACTTAAAAAAAAAAAAATTATAATGTTTTACGGTGTCATACCTACACTACTTACAAGATAAATTGATGTCTCGCTTGGTGTGTCTTCCGCAACAAAACTTACAATAAAATATTTTTTAAAAACCCATTTTAGTTATCTTTATTTACTCCTGATTTATTACTTTTTGAGTAACTACCTACAGCTAGTATTAGTGTCAACCCTAACAATCAAGAAGAACAATATTTATATTTTGAACGACATTTTGATTTGTAATAAATACAATCGAGCGCGTGTGCGTGTGCATGTTTCTTACTGCTTTTCTATGAGTTGTTCTCTTTCTCACGCGATGTTTGGTGAAACAACAATGTTTTAGGCTTCGCCGACAGCTGAGTTGGTTTTGACAGAATGAGCCTTCTTAAAGATTTAAGTTCAATATATTTTGTTACTTTTTGATAAATTTCATGATCGAAACCTTGAGAAATATTGCGCTATGTAAATTTGCTCTTCAGCAACAGACTGTTTAAATTACTACCACCTCGGTTAATACACCCTTAAACAGTAGTTTGCAAATGTGTCTTTAGGTGGAAGGGTATATAATTTTTTACCTATAAAACTTAGGTAATAACTAGAAAAACCCGAAAAGAAGAAAGACAATGGAAACAGTTGGTACTCGAGGCGGGACTCAAACCCGCGTCTCTGGACTATACGCGTCCAGCAGCGCCTTGACTCTCCACTCAACTACCATTGCTTTAGGTATACGGCGCCGGGCCGCAACTTAGAACTCAACTGTACAACACCATCTAGGCGCGACAGCCGCAAACTTTCAATGTTGCAATTGAAGAGTTTACGTAATGGTTTAAGTTCTTCGTTTATTGTCCCGCCTCGAGAACCGATTTTTTCCATTGTCTTTCTTCTTTTAGGTGAAAGGGTAGTCATATTACAGGCAGGGCTATGGGACATTTTGGATTGCACAGTGGCTTAGTCCATGAGCGTCGGTCACCACTTACCATGTCATGTCGCTTGCACATCTGTCATCTTAATGCAATAAAAAATGTATTTACTGATGAACCCTGGAAAGGTGTATTTTTTTTAATTACTTAGCTTTTTCTGGGTACCATATTCTGTGTCGAGGTGACTGTTAAAACACGAAATTTAAACGCAGAAAAAGAACAACACCAAAGTCCAGGATAGATACGTGGATTTATAGATTAGAAAACAAAATGGCTACGGGTATTCCCTCTAATACCTCAGTGTAATACTATAAAAATACACTATAAATTCATCATCATCATAACAGCCCATTAATGTCCCACTGCAGAGACGGCCTCTTCCCGTGACGAAGGGGTACTTGGCCTACTAATACCACGCTGGCCAGACGGATTGGTATAGGGTTTGATTTCAAGTTATCATTCTTTTTATTACGTAAAGATAATATTCACCAATAGTCCCTTAGTCGGTTTTTACGGCACCCATGGGGTGGTGACATATTGTATTCTTACTCCGTCACCACACGGACTCACTATAAATTCTTTCCCATTAATTCCCTGGCAACCCTAATCAAAACACAAACTACAAACCATACGTTTTTAAACTGACATTGACCTTCACAATCGCCATTTTTGTTATCCAGAAATACAACGTACGAGAAGCCATTAATTGCGCGCGCCATTTTTTTTTTGAGGTTATAAACATTCTGCCAAACTACATTTGAAATTATTCGAGTCATATACATTATGTAGACGTGGAGAGAATTTCTTTTAATAGTAATCTATCTATACTAATATTATGTATAAAGAGGTAAAGTTTGTGTGTTTGTGACGTTGTAGGGGGTAATCTCTGGATTTACTGAACCGATTTTAAAAATTCTTTCTGTGTTAAATAGTCCATTTATCGGGGAGTGTCATAGGCTATATAGTATCACGCTATGACTAATAGGAGTGGAGCAGTTATGAAATATATTTTAAAAGGGACGCGTTTTTTTTGCCGCCCAACGAAGTGGGCACGGGTCAGCTAGCCGTTTAATAATCGTATAGTTTTTATTACTGCACATACCTACTCGTAGTAATAATATAACCAAACCATAACATTTGTTTAGGACACATTGAGTAAATTCCATATAATCCGAAAAGAAGAAAGACGATGGAAAAAATTTGGTACTCGAGGCGGGACTCGAACCCGTCATTTGCCACCCCGGAAGATGTTAGCTTGTCTCCTAAGAGGGTCCTAATTACTCCTAATCCTAACAGATAAACGCATGACCTTAACTTCCAACCTCTCTACTGATTTACAACAGTATAGAAGAAGTATTTACTAAATATACATTTAGTAACAAATATATTAATGTCGGAGACATAACGGAGACCTGCTGCATTAGTTACGAAACTAAAGTCTAAATAATATGAGGAATGTTAGCTTGTGATGTAAACATAAGTAGAAAATTACAATATTATGCGCCAACTAATGCCCGATTTACACATCGACAAGTACAGTAGCGAGATAAGTAGTATTTTAAGATTAAGTTGATTTAAATAGATCTCCATCCTATTTTTTGGCAAGTTAAGTTGGCGAGACGCGAGAGAGGGGGCTACTTCGTACTTAACTCGCCAAAAAATAGGATGGAACTCTACTGTACTTGTCGATGTGTAAATCGGGCATAAGGGCCAGATTCAGAGACCTTTTTTTCGAAAAAGTTTACTTTCATTATTAATTACTACAAAGTAAACTTTTCATGCGAAAAGATTACTTTAATGTTGTTCAAATTCAGAGGTAATAACTAGACTTTGCTAAAGTAAAGTCAAAGTGCGGTCTCTGAATCTGGCCCTTAGTCTTGAACTTAGTCACCATAGAAGATCGGACATGTTTAGGAACAAATTAAAGACCGCAATCTACTATATAAAAATAAGTCGGATTTTCCTTCCTGACGCTATAACTCCAGAACGCACGAACCGATTTACACGGTTTTGCATTCGTTGGACAGGTCTTGGGCTCCATGAGGTTTATAGCAAATAAAATTCAGGAAAAAAATTGAACAGAAAAGCAGGAAAATAATGCCCGTGCGAAGCCGGGACAGGCCGATAGTTTAGTTATAAAAATGACATCTGTATAGCCTGCAGCAAAAACTTTGAAGCCTGACTAAGTAGTATTGCGAGAATGAAACTGTTCAAAATTCGGAGTTATGATAGATAACTATAATGGCATACCCAAAACTTTAGTTATAAGTGCTAGTACAAATTAATAGTGCAAGCTGTGACACATTAAAATGTTGTGCATTAAGATTCTATTACTATGTACCTATTTACTGTGTAAGATTTGTTTTTTGTTTTTGTGTTTTGTGTTTTTTTTTTTTTTTTTTTTTTTTTATTTGTTTGTTTCTGTAACATTTTAAAAATTTATATGGAAGAGCGGAATCTCCTAACACAGACATTGTTTGTCTAAAAGGAGGCTCCAAACACAATGCATTGTAAAGAAAACCTTATAGAACAAATAAACTATTTCTCATTTCATTTTCATTTCATTTTCATTTTCAAGATAAGATGTAGCAACTATTGGTTGTCCATATGTAAATAAATAAATACCCTTTACTATCAAACTGTACTGATCATAACGTTACCTACAGAAGAATATTCAATTTACTAGACTACATTAATAACAAATATATTAATGTCGGAGACATAACGGAGACAGCTGCATTATTTACGAAACTGAAGTCTAAATAATATGAGGAATGTTAGCTTGTGACGTCATACAAGTGCATTTATAAACATAATACGTAAATAATTAGATTGCTATAGAAGTAGGTAGATAAGTAAAGTTACAGTACGTACATTCATCATAACAGCCCATTAATGTCCCACTGCAGGGACGGGCCTCCTTCCGTGACGGAGGGTTACTTGGCCTACTAATACCACGCTGGCCAGACGGATTGGTATAGGGTTTAATTTCAAGTTTTACTTCTTTATATTTCGTAAAGATAATATTCACGGATAGTCCCTTAGTTGGTTTTTACGACACCTATGGGATAAGATGGGGTGGTGACACACTCTATTCTTACTCCGTCACCACACTTTCATATTCACACACACAAATATTATAAGTGAGTGCAAATCGTATCCGAGTTCTTTGTGTAGTTATGAATACATTTATTTTATTAGTCATCAGAATTCTGTGAACCCCACAGCAAATATAATAAAGATGAAAGTTTTACAACATATAAATGTTTCACCAAGGCCTGCACTGTCCCACTACAAAGCTTCCGACAACGGTATCTCTTATTTTGTCATTAAAACATAAATATATATTTCTCTTTATTTTTAAATAATGCGTTACACCTTCCGTCGCCTCAACTAATATGACCATTTGTCTTACGCTTAAAACGGGACTTCACCATAATAGCCCATTGTTCCGAGGTGAGATCCTGGAGATCTGTCACACAGGTTTAGAACCTAGCTCAGACTCCAGCTCTCAACAAGGTTTTTTGTTTAATATTACTTTGAAAGAAATAAATTATATAAATTTAATTAAATTAAAATTAAATTAATATCCCACTGCAGGGACGGGCCTCCTCCCGTGACAGAGGGATACTTGGCCTACTAATACCACGCTGGCCAGACGAATTCGTATAGGGTTTAATTTCAAGTTTTCCTTCTTTCTATGTAATAGTAATATTCACAGATATTCCCTTAGTCGGTTTCTACGACACCCATGGTATGAGATGTGGTGGTGACATGTTGTATTCTTACTCCGTCACCCACCACAAGGAGAAAAGGCGCTTAACCACAGATAAATAGTAGCAGAAGGAAAATCCCGTTTCTATTATTTCAACATGGCAACACTAGTCATAACACAAATCCCACGTTATAATCTAACGTCTTTATTCTTGTCTTGTTCTGTTCCCGCCATTTTTCTTTCTCTAGTTTGCATTTCAACGATTTTATATTTTGATGTTAGGTAATCAAAGCAAGTTTTGTAATACTTTTATTTATGAAACAACGTTTTTTTTATATCTATATAACTACTAGCTGACCCGTGCCCACTTCGTTAGGCGGCGAAAAAATGCGCCCGTTTTTCAAAACATATGTCGTAATGACATATGTCATAATCAATTAATCAATTGACTAAAATTTAAGAGGCGTTTATGAGTAAGGGGGTAACATGTGTTTTACATAAACAAAGCAGGGATTATCATATTTTATGAACGAGCTGGGAGAGTGCAAACTCATTGATTTGGTCGATGATATTATGGTCGAAGATGAGGAGGAAGAAAATACCTACCAGCATGACTTTTAGGCCCGCTTTTTTAACGCGCCTTAAAAAGCGTCGAAATAGAATAAATGCATTCTTATGTTTCTTGAAATAGAATACAATTTCCAACGCCGAGCGATAAAAAAGCGTCGCGTTAAAAAAGCGCTGGCGTGTGAACAGGAACATAGGAATAGGCATTTGTTCTATTCCGACGCTTTTTTAACGCGCGTTAAAAAGCGCTCGTGCGAATGGGGCCTCAGTCTGAAACAAATTACATAGGTACTTCAACTGTAGTGTGAACACCTCTGTGACGACCACTGTGGCGTAGTGGTTATGTAACATAACTGCTACACAGAGGCCTCAGGTTCGATTCCAGCTCAATGCAAATTTTTTTGTGTGCATGAACATGATTGTTTGCATTAGTCTGGGTGTTTTTCTATGTATAATATGTATGTATTTACAAAAAAAATAGGATTTAAGTATATTTATCCGTTGTCTAGTGCCCATAGTACAAGCTCTGCTTAGTTTAGGACTAGATGGCGTTGTGTGAATGTGTGAAGAATATTTAATAAACAGAGTATTTGATGTTGAGGACAGAAAGCAGTTTTTTTAGACTACCTACCTACCTACCTAGGTAGGTTTATTTCATCTGAAAGAAACGGTTGGTTTACACGGTACACGGTCTACTCGCATCAGGTTCGATATACCATCAGGCGTAGGTACCGTTTGCTTGTCTGTGACTAACTAATACCACGTTGACGAGACAGATCAGTATCTATAGAATTATGTGCCAAGTCTTTTAATTTCATTTGTTTTCGTATAGATAATATTTACAAACATTTCTTTAAAAGTTTTACGTTTCCATGTTCCCATACCAAACTAGTTTTTTTTTATACATTGGTTGTATATTTATTCTAAATAAATTACACCTTAAAACCGTCGTTAAGAAACGAATGATAGTGAAAACTGTATTAAAATCCAATGCCAAGTTCAAAAGATATATAATTATGGCAATCCACACCTATAGAAATTGAAGACGACCTCAATATTTATACTACGAGTAGCTATGTAAAGAAATACTGTGAAATGAAAATGAAAATGGCCTTTGAACTTTTATTACAGTACAATCTATTTTAAAGATACAATATTTTATTTCAAGTAACCCTCCGTCACGGGAGGAGGCCCGTCCCTGCAGTGGGACATTAATGGGCTGTTATGATGAATCTCTTTTAATTTAATTGTTTGACATTGCATTTGGAAACGCTAGGAAATAAGTATACGAAGTACAGTAGAACCCGTTTAATACGATCACGATTAATACGATTTCACGCATAATACGCCTTTTATATTATTTATTTTATATCGCCAAATTGCAGAGACCGGCGTAGTCCCTGCAATTTGAGACATATTATGTGTATTGTTAGCCAAATATTTGGTATTGGAACTCCTTTTTTTAACGTATGGGAATTCCGAATGGACTTTACGACACGTTAAGTTCTCATTAGCAAGGGAAAAAAAGTAGTCGATTTTTACGACATCCCCGGGATGATGGTGAATTGTGACACCCTGTAACCTAGGGCAGGATACAGGGTGTCAGCATCATCCAGGGGATATCTTAAAAGGCGATCTTTTTTATCTTTTGATTATTCATTTATTATAGGGAACAAGACGCCATTTTTCTAAAAAGACCCGACTTGTGACTCAGTGAAAAGTGCAGTGTAGCAGTACTTTAAGCCTTATATTGTAAACGAACTCTGTGGCGTAGTGGTTATATAACATGACTCCTACACAGAGGTCTCGGGCTCGATTCCAGCTCATTAGAAATCTTTGTGTGCATGAACATGATTGTTTGCATTGGTCTGGGTGTTTTCTATGTATAATATGTATGTATTTACAAAAAAAAAGTATTTAAGTATGTTTATCCGTTGTCTAGTACCTATAGTACAAGCTTTTCTTAGTTTGGGACTAGATGGCGTTGTGTGAATGTGTGAGGAATATAATATAATCTAATACTATATTTGTAAAGCATAGTTCTGACTATAGGGCACATAGCTGTTAGGGCAAAAAGCGACCGCGTACCAGAATCACAGGGTAAACCTAGTTAGGACACGGGAAGCCGATAGATGAAGGAGGCACAAAACCCCACAAAGTGGCAATATGTTTGGAGGAGGTCTATGTCCGGCAGTGGATGTCAATTGGCCTTCTGGCCATTTAGGACGGATTCCATGTTAGACGGATTCCATATAGGGCGGATTCCATTTTGCACGGAAATAGTACAGTCATGTTTAAATCATTTTATAAGATCCAGCAAATATTTAGTTCACCTATTATAGTAAAATATATTAATCACTTAGTTATTAGTTTAATTTCATAAAACTTTTAAAAGATGAAGCTAAATATCAAGACGTGAGACTACGACATTAGAACTGGTAGGTCAAAAGCCCTATGTCCACTAAGATCCATTGAAAAGATCCATTGATGGATCTTTTTACATTAAAAATCACACACTTATGTCCACTTTAATCCATAATCCGAAAATATTTTAAAAATGGATCTTTTAGCACTAACGAGTGTAATAAAATTCATTGTAAAAAATAAAGCGGGTGACACATGCAATCTTCTTTGGCTAGTATGATGATGATGATAGTTTTTTTTTTAAAAAAGACAACTCCCGCACTAGGGATCATGCCCTGTGTCGCGGGGACCTTTTACAAACATCAATTAACGGACACAAAGAACACCCAGACCAGGACAATAATTTGTGGATCTCACAAATTATTGTCCTGCGCAGCTGCGTGGGGATCGAACCCACAACCTCTTGCACGGCAGCCGCTTGCGCTACCGTCGCGCCACCGAGATCGTCATAACGTTCTGACAATCGTGTAGCTTACCGTAAAGCTACTATTTCTCCTAGTTGCCAAATCGTATACAAAGATATCTAATAACCAGCGTGCTAACTTTCGCTTTCAAACGTGCGCCTGTGGGAATTTAAAACTCGAATTGTTTTGGTATTCTAAATATAGATGGCGCGTCACTCTTTGTTGTTGCCAGCTTGCATTACGTATATGTATAGATGCCAGTATGTCTGTTGAATTAGTTAGTTTGGTTCGTGTTGACCTCTGAAATAAGCCTGTGTAAGCCTTATTCTTTTGTTGTTATTAGGTGTCCTGGTCCACACCAGGACACCTCTGTCACCAGCAAGACACCACTGTCTTGCTCATAGACCTTGACGTGCTTAAAGGCTGTGTTACTACGACGATAGGGTCAGTGATATCGCTGAGCGGTAACCCAGATGGGTTACTTACTCATACATACATAGATATGTAATGAACCTTACGTCGTTGCCATAGTACAAATATATACAGTATTTCGACTTCATAGACACGGACGAAACGCGAGTTATACCTGCACGCTCACGATAGAGGTGGCTTTGCGGAGTGAACAGTCGCAACTGTGCCGCAGTAACGAGCGGGAAAGTAGGTAAATGTAGTTAAAAAGCTGGAGGTGGGCAGCCCTATTGCATGTTTACGTACCGCGCAGCCGTATATTCGGCCGAGATTGACTATTGGTTGTACTGTGTCGTTGCTTAAGCACCGATATCTCCTTTGAATCATCGATTGTAACTTGCTGTGAGAACTTTGTAGCTGAGTCGCTTGTGGCTTGCTTGATAGTTAAGCTTTAAGCTTGTCTTTACCAGATACAGGAGAACTTGGTGCTTAAAAATATTAAGCTTAGAGTGCCTCTACACTGCTCAAAAAAGTAACAGACTAAGAAGGTTTAAAAAAGGTTTTACATTACATCAAGCATTTGACGTCCACTTCTGGACATTTTTTAATAAACACAACCACTTTATACGCTTCCTGTACCACCCTCATACGGCGAAACTTGGCCTTCTTCAAATGCCCCTGCCAAATGGGAGGAAATCGGATAGCAATATACTTTTTTTTCGTGAATATAATCTTTACGAAATAAAAAGAAGGAAAACTTGAAATTAAACCCTATACCAATCCGTCTGGCCAGCGTGGTATTAGTAGGCCAAGTAACCCTCCGTTACGGCAGGAGGCCCGTACCTGCAGTGGGACATTAATGGGCTGTTATGGTGGTTAATGGTGATATTGCTGGATTAGTAATGGTGGGTTAGTGTTTTTTTTGTCCAAATGTTTGTCTTCATTTCTACAATGCGATCGATAATTTCTATCACACCAACGGCGACGTCGACTTCGATCGATTGGTCTACTAACATCTTAAAGAGGTGTACGTGAAAGACGAACCTCTTTGTCCTGCTAAGACATCATCAAAAGAGCAATCATCATCATCATTATATCAGCCTATAGACGCCCACTGTTGGACATAGGCCTCCTCCAAACGTTTCCACCCTGCGCGGTCTTGTGCCTCCTCATCCATCGGCTTCCCGCCGTCCTGACCAGGTCGTCGGTCCATCGTGTGAGGGGTCTCCCCACCCTGCGCTTCCCGGTGCGCGGCCAAAAGAGCAATGTCTTCTCTTAGTCACCCTGAACGAAAAATCAACCAAAAACTATAATTTTAAATAACTGTGTCATTGTTCACACGATCTATTAATACATATAAACACAATGCACAACGACCTAGCCTAGTTTTAATAAATATATCTGTTCACAGTGCGTCGACCTTTCTATGTATTGATAGATGTCTGCCTAACTGCCAATTATAAGCTATGCTGTATTATATTTGGCAATAGTAAATGGATCATTGAATTATATTAATTTCGATTTCGTTTGTCTTCTATCCCCCTTACTCATAAACGCTTCTTAAATTTAATCACTGTTTAGCGAGATTTTTATTACGAAAACCAATCTTATACCAAACAACGTAAGAGTATAAGCTAATTAATCAATTGACTAAAATTTAAGAGGCGTTTATGAGTAAGGGGGTAAATCTCTAGCTATAATCTATAGTTATTTTAAACTCTTTATAGAAGGTAAGTCTTTATGATTGAAACACTCCTAATTTATTTATTAAACTCCTAATACATTCGACGACTTTGTGAAATATTGGTTAAAGTTTAAGGCTGCTACATGGCTGCTACGCAAAGCTATTGGGTTCAATACAAATCATCAATAACAGCCCATTAATGTCCCACTGCAGGGACGGGCCTCCTCTCGTGACGGAGGGTTACTTAGCCTACTAATACCACGCTGGCCAGACGGATTGGTATAGGGATTAATTTCAAGTTTTCCTTCTTTTTATTTCGTAAAGATAATATTCACGGATAGTCCCTTAGTCGGTTTTTACGGCACCCATGGGATGAGATGGGGTGGTGACATAATATTGTATTCTTACTCTGTCACCACACGGAGAGTCGTCACCACAAGGAAACGTATGGTACTTAGTCTTCAAAAATCTTCATACAAGACGGCAATTTCATAAGTAAACCTAATATTAGCGTGTACTTTTGTTTTGTCCTATAGCTTTTTCTTTCTTCCTTTCTTTCCAAATAGTGTTCTTTTGTTACGCATACAGATCATCAGTCATCTCTACTATTATTTCCTCTTGTATTTACTTGTAAGCACTTTAATGACAGAACAAAACATGTGTGAAATGAAAACTAACCCCCTTACTCATAAACGCCTCTTAAATTTTAGTCAATTGATTAGCTTAAATTCTTACTGTTTTGAATGGTATAAGGTCGTTTTACTAATAAAAATCTCGCTAAACAGTGATTAAATTTAAGAGGCGTGTATAAGTAAGAGGGTTAATGCTAAGGTCATTCATTCTAATTCTGGAATATATTTTTATGTTCTTAAACCAGGTGCGATATTTCATAGTAAGTAATACTCTTAAATAAATAAATAAATGCTTATAAAGTGAATAAACGAATAAGTATTTCTGTCTCAACAATAATAAATACGATTATTTTAAGTATTTTAATTTTAACTAGCTGACCCGTGCCCACTTCGTTGGGCGGCGAAAAAAATGCGTCTCTTTTTTAACATATTTCATTACTGCTCCGCTCCTATTAGTCAAAACGTGATTCTATATAGCCTATGACAGTCCCCGATAAATGGACTATTCAACATAGAAAGAATTTTTTAAATCGGTTCAGTAGATCCAGAGATTACCCTCTACAACGTCACAAACACACAATTACCCAAACACACAAACTTTCCCTCTTTATAATATAAGTATAGAAGTATAGATTAATGATTTTTTTTCACTTTCATAAACAAGGAAATAAAACGCGCTTAAAGAAGCACCTTCCTCACGTATTTCTCCGAAACTGTATAATATTTAGTTGAAATGTTTCCAAAATATTATTTTTGTTATTGTGTCGAGCCGATGACCTCACGGTGAAACGTAAAGGTATTTAACCTTTTTGTAAAGCGCCCCGATTACACTAGACTACATGTAGTCTTCCTACATCATGTAGGAGACTACATTTAGTCTAGTGTAATAACATTTAGGCTGTTAAGACACTACATATCGGAGTGTAGTCTCCTACATGATGTAAGAGACTACATGTAGTCTAGTGTAATCGGCGTACACTGAATTTGTTCAAAAGTTTCTTCATTTTTAAGACCTAATCTTAACATTCCATGCATTTTGACGTTCCTCGGTAGCGTAGTGGTTATATAACATGACTGCTACGCAGAGGTCTCGGTTTCGATTCCCGCTCAATACAAATCTTTGTGTGCATGAACATAATACGGTCGGTCTTGAGCTTCGCGCTTTATTTTGCTCCAAGTCTTCCCTATATCCCACTTCTGCAGCGACAGTCCGCCGCCAAGTCTGTTTTGGACGTCCACGTTTACGCATTTCTTGGGGGTTACAGTCAGGCCTCGCCCCGGTATATGTTCCTGGTCCCTTCGGAGAGTGTGGCCAATCCAATTCCACTTGCGGCGTTTTATCTGCTGGTCGATCGGAGCCTCCATATTTTAAACCTTGTAAAAGCGTTCAATGAACACTTTAATCACAAACACGAATTTGACGCATTGTTTCAAACACCAAAAGTGCTTTGCTTATATTTTTGTGTGTCATTCAAAAGTCACTCAACATTGCTATTAATAATTCTATGAAATGTCTTCCGCATAATCTTTTATTTTGTTTTCAAGAAAAGACTTTGTCCTGTAAATGTCGTCCGTACACATTACTGCCAAATAATACAATGGCCACGACGTAGTGGGCTAAATCATTCAACTGAATTACAATGCAATAAATTATATCTCCGTGTGGTGACGGAGTAAGAATACAATATGTCACCACCCCATCTCATCACATGGGTGTCGTAGAAACCGACTAAGGGACTATGCGTGAATACTATCTTTACGAAATAAAAACGGAGTAAGAATACAATATGTCACCACCCCATCTCATCACATGGGTGTCGTAGAAACCGACTAAGGGACTATGCGTGAATACTATCTTTACGAAATAAAAAGAAGGAAAACTTGAAATTAAACCCTATACCAATCCGTCTGGCCAGCGTGGTATTAGTAGGCTAATTAATTTTCCGTCACGGGAGGAGGTCTGTCCCTGCAGTGGGACATTAATGGGGTGTTATGATGAAATTATATACTTCACAATTTCACACAATGCCATTTAGTCCCAAATTAAGTAGGTACTGTACTATGGGTATACTAAACAACTCATCATCATCATCATTATAACAGTCATTATTGTCCCACTGCAGGGACGGGCCTCCTCCCGTAACGGAGGGATACTTGGCCTACTAATAGGGTTTAATTTCAAATTTTCTTTCTTTTTATTTCTTAAAGTTAATATTCACGGATAGTCCCTTAGTCAATTTTTACGACCCTATGGAATGAGATGGGGTGGTGACATATTGTATTCTTACTCCGTCACCACACGGATTTCAACTCATAGGTAAACATTTTTCTTTTAATATAAGTACATACATACCTATTATACAACACCCAGACCAATACAAACATTCAAGCAAGCACACAAAGTTTTGCATTGATCGGGAATCGTGCCCGTTAGGCTGAGCGCACATTGGAGACTAGACTGTTTCAAGACTGACTTGCCTCATATAGACAAGTCTGTCTTAAAACTAAAACGAAACAGTTTTGACTACGATACGTAGCACACATAAAACAAAACTGTCTATCTGAGACAATATTGTCTATACGACGTAAAGCAATAGTCTGTCTTAAGACTGTCGTGTTCCAAGTCTGCGCTCAGCCTTAATGTAACAGCCATGTCATAGTGGCTATAGTCTACATCTACAGCTACTAACAGCTTTAATCAAGCAACTAGCTTATCGCAGTCCACTGCTAGACATAGGCCTCTCACAATACACGCCACAGAACACGGTCCTGCGCCTTCCGCATCCAGTCCGACCCAGAGACCTTTATGAGGTCGTCGGTCCACCTTGCGGGCGTCCTACACTACTACAGCTTGTCGTAAGTCAAGTCAAGTCAAAAACGCTTTATTCAAAATAAATACAAAACTTTCATTATATATTTTCTGACGTCCTTTAAACTACTTAATCTAAGTTTAAGTACATTTAAAAGTTTGGAAAACTTTACCACCGCCTCCAAAGCGCTAGTAGAGAAGAAGCGGCGCAACAAACTCTACTGCTGCATTTTCTTGACGTCATTTTTTTAACATTGTAGGTAACTGTAACTAGGCGCTGCAACCATTGTCCACCATACATAACCATACAACTAAGGATTTTATTATGATATTCAATGATAAAGGCGTCATGCAGGTAGTACATAAAAGTGGGAGCACCAAATCACATCCATAAACAATTCAGTAATGACAAGTAAGTAAAAATTGTGGTATTAGTAGGCCAATTTCCCCGCCTTTATTGCCCAAGTCTCGTGCGATGGGATGTTATGGTATGATAAACAGTGCTGCGGTATAATGCCAAAAACAAACAGCTGCCATGTTATTAATTATATGTACACACAGCAACTAATCAAGCTACTCATGTACCTTAATACATTGAAATAAGACACAATTTCAAATGAAAATGTTTAACTTGATGTGTTGCTGTGTTTACTACGAGTTTCTTATTTTTATACTACGTTTGAAGTTTGTTTTTAACAAAATTGTTTGTTTAATATTACCTACATACAAAATAGAGGTAGGGTAGTACTGTTGGGTCACTATCATATCGTCTTAAACGCAACTGGTAGAAGTAGCATTTGGTCTAAAACGCAGCTGGTCACTGGGTATAAAACGCAACTTTTCAAAACGCTACCGGTCTAAAACGCAGCTGGTCTAAATATCAATTAGTCTAAAAATACAAGTCGCCTGAAACGCAACTGGTCTAAAACGGAGTTAGTCTAAAATTCATGTCGTCTAAAACGCAACTGGTCTGAAATGCCAAGGGCACAACACGTAATTGTCTGGTAATAGCAAATACTTAAAACAGCAGATGTACAATTAAATTAGATAAATAATATCAGAAAAAAAGTTGCATATTTATTGTTATTAAAAAAAACAAAAGAAATCTGCCAAAACAAAAGACAGTCGTAAAATCTCAATCTCATTACTTACTTTAAGAAAAAAAAATGTTCCTTACTTTAAAGTTTAAACAAATCTTTGTACTACGCTACTGTTTATATTTTTTATGTTTATTTCTTGCTTCCGTTATTTTCTCTAGACAATCGAATGGTGTAATCATTCCCATTTCCAAAGCAGTCAATAACTTCGAGTACTCAGTATTAAATTTTTATCTCCCTTTTTTTATTATTAACATTAAACATATTTTTCAATTTATTTTTTTTCAAAACCACGGAAGAAAGAATCAAGTGTAAGTAGGCATGGTAAGCGTGTCACTAATACGCTTTGGTACGCGTAACTTGCCGCTAAAGGTAATACATAACGCGAATATGAACAACATGTTAAAGTATATAATTGCCAGCAAATATGAACTTGAATTCAATTTATGAACAACATGTTAAAGTATATAATTGCCAGAACTGCAGAAAACCGCCATCTATCGACGACGGCGAAATAAACTCGAAAATTGAATTTATATCCAGATTACAAAACGTCATATAATTCTTTGTGCGCTACAGCAAAATAACTTCTATTTATAGTTTATGAAGGTTTACTCCCAGATGTAGGATCAGCTGGAGGCCCGTCCCTGTAGTGGGACATTAATGGGCTGGTATGATGATGATGAACAGGGACTCAAAAGTCTACACAGATTAATTATTTATTTAAGCTTATAACTAGATTTATCTAAGTTACTCTAACTTGCTTCGAATATGTTATGTTTTTGTTAGTACATAGTTTATTTGTGTGTTTATTTGTTTTTTGGCGACAGCGGTTCCCATAGTGAATTTCTTTTTACGTATGATGTTACCACTTTAGAAACATATTTAGAGGTTTAAGGCCAGTTGAGTTTAAGACGAGATGATACTGAGACCAGCTGCGTTTTAGACCACATGCTACTGCTACCAGTTGCGTTTAAGACGAGATGATAGTAAGACTAGCTGCGTTTTAGACCAAATGCTACTTCTACCAGTTGCGTTTAAGACGAGATGATAGTAAGACTAGCTGCGTTTTAGACCAAATGCTACTTCTACCAGTTGCGTTTAAGACGATATGATAGTGACCCGTACTGTTCATTTATTATGACTTAAATATAAAGATAAACAAATATGGCGTCGTTCATGTCAACCACAAACTAAAGACTGCTACGCAGAGGTCTCGGATTCAATTCCCGCTCAATGCAAATCTTTGTCTGCATGAACATGATTGTTTGCATTGGTCTGGCTGTTTTCTATGTATAATAATCTACTATATTAAAATAAGTCGGGTTTTCCTTCCTGACGCTATAACTCCAGAACGCACGAACCGATTTCCACGGTTTTGCATTCGTTGGACAGGTCTCGGGCTCCGTGAGGTTTATAGCAAAGAAAATTTAGGAAAAATTTCAACGGAAAAGCGGGAAAACATTACCCGTGCGAAGCCGGGACGGACCGCTAGTATTGTATGTATTTACAAAAAAAAAGTATTTTAGTATGTTTATCCGTTGTCTAGCACCCATAGTACAAGCTTAGCTTAGTTTGGGACTAGATGGCGTTGTGTGAATGTGTGAGGAACATTTCAAAATAATATTTATTTATTTATTTATTTATTTGTATATTACACACGACAAATTACAATTAAAACAATACACAACAAAAGATACAGAGATATGATCTAGATTGTAACTCAATAATGTATGTAACTAGCAAAACAAATGTAATAAACAAGGAAATTATATAAAATCTAGACGAATCATTACCAATAACTTAAAGCTATGAGTAGATGAATTATAATTAACTAACGAATAAATAGAGCTACACAGTTCAAAGACTTATTAATTAGAGACATGAACATAGGTACTTAATTCTAGTGTTAGTATTAAAAGGTTGAAACAGTCTAACTCAACACCGTGGTTGAGCCAGAGTTGCTTGGGTTGGATTTCGGATAGAGGATATCTTTTAGAGTTCTAATGTAAGAAGACAATTTCGGTGTGAAGATGTCAAGTTCCGAATTATTCCTTGCCATTTCGTTATACTGTCGAGCCATTCTTACTAGGGGATTATAAAAGGAAGTATTATTTTTATAAGTTTGTAGAGTGAAAAGGTTTACGGTTTGGGATCTCCGCGCACTATACTTCGTATTAAAAGCCATCTCGGAGAGCAATGCAGGAGCATCAATATAAGAATGTATAATTTTATATAAATAAATGAAATCGAAATACTCCCGCCTTGCTTCCAACCTTTGTATAGTCGAGAACTAAATGGCCTTATCACCTCTAGAGTTACTGTTAGTTGCATGTCATAAAACTATTAGGTTCAATATCGCTCAACAAAACATCAGCTAAATCATGACGCTACTTTGACATATCAGTTCTCTTGTATTAGCAAATAGTCGTTAGGTATTTATAAAAACAAATAGTAAAGTCAACGTTATTGACTGTTACTTGAGCATATTTTCGGTAAAACGTTATAATCTAATGAATTTCTCTCTTTTTTTCTTCTATGTCCATCCCTATCATTTCTTGTATGACGTCATCGGCGCATATTACAATTTAAAGTTTTCGTAATTTTATAATGTAAAACAAATTAGGGTAAACCACCTAATCGTTAGAAGTCCTACAATTATTGGCACTTAAGAGTTAAAAGTGAGTAAAAAGAAAGAAAACACTATAGATTATTCAAGTTCAGTATGATTATTCAATTTCAAATATTATTTATTTAATATTTTTATCATATTTTATTTATTTCATGTGTCAACATAGCAACAATAAATTTATCAGAATCCTTTTATTGGCATTAGTGCCAATAATATTTATTTAATACTATTCAATCACATAATAATGATTGAGTATAAGAAAAGATTAAAGTATTTTATCATTTTATGATATTTTATATTTTAGTCTGACACGAAGTCTACTCTTAAGGTGCCAACAATTGGGTGGCTTACCAGCCAATATTTAAATTCTACATTTTCAGTTTTTCTGAAATGACAAGCTTGTAATGTCACAAGTAACAAGTTGACTTTAGTTTTAAATTATTTAATGGTTTTTAATGGTTTTTCACATACAAACTCTACAGTTTAATTAGTGACATTTGTATTGTGTTAGTAGATTTTATTATTTATTGCGTTAAGTGAAAGTTTAAAATAGATTGCACTTTTAATCTAAGCATAGTTTTGAATACGTTCAACCAATGACGTCAAGCTCACGCATAAACATTAAATAACGATCTTAATGAATTTGAATTATGATAGAATTTTTTGTCAAAACTGATAAAGCCATTTCGTTTTCGACTATACATTGAATTTGGACAATCTAGCATCATAGTCGAGATTAGTACGGCCTATGTGTTGACGGTAGCATAACATTCTTAAACACTTTTTTTGTACCCTCTCTATTTCCTCAATGTGCACTTTATAGTGCGGAGACCAAATAGGGCTACCGTATTCAACGACACTTCTGACAAGAGTATAGAACAAGTAAAGCAACGACTGAGGCTTCTTAAAGTCCTTTGTTGATCTAAACATAAATCCAAGCAGTTGATTGGCTTTGGTTGAGATGTAATCGTAATGATTACGAAATGTAAGCTTATCGTCAAAGAGAATACCTAAATCCTTGACAACGCTTGATCTTGCAAGTAGCTGGCCGTCAATAGCGTAATCGTGTACTATCTTATTACATTTGTTAGTGTACGTTATAACAAAGCATTTACTGATGTTAAGGTTCATAAGATTAGTGCCACACCATTCTGAAACAGTATTCAGGTCATTTTGTAAGAGAGTACAGTCGTTAGCAGAGTATATCGTTTTAAACACTTTTAAATCGTCGGCGTACAGTAGAGACTCACATTTTAATTTGTCTACGAGATCATTTATAAAAATGATAAACAAAAGTGGTCCCAAATGGGACCCTTGTGGGACGCCGGAGGTTACTGGCATTGGGGACGAGAGAAAGCCCTTTAAAGCAACCAGTTGACTTCTATTGGTCAAATAAGAAGTAATCCAACGGAATAAACTACCATGAACTCCGTAGAGGGCAAGTTTGTCACAGAGCAGTTCATGGTTGACTCTATCAAACGCTTTCGAGAAGTCTGTGTAGACAGAATCAACCTGACCACGTGCAGCAAAACTCCTACATAGATAGTTTTTGTACTCTAAAAGATTCGTGACGGTCGACCTACCCCTAACAAAACCGTGCTGCTTATTAGATAGAAGAGGCCTAACATGGTTGTACAAGTGACTGTAAACCAAAGACTCGAATAACTTAGCGAAGCAGGACAAGATGCTAATTGGTCTATAGTTTTCGCAACGAGACTTATCCCCTTGTTTGTAGATGGGAATTATATGCGCTGTCTTCCATCGGTTCGGAAAGATTCCAGAGTTAATTGATTTATTAAATATTATATTTAAAGGCACACTAAGCTCTTTACCACATTGTTTAATAAATGATGGAGGAAGTTGGTCTGGTCCCCCACATTTATTCTTATCGAGAAGTTTTATTTTAGTGATAATGTCATCTTCAGTAACAGAAATATGTGAAAGCGTATACTACTAATATACTTACTAATATACTTTCAAAACAATGTGATGAATAGTTTTAATCATGTTTTCTCCTGCGCCATTTCGTCACGCGTTACGTTCTAATATTTTGGCTGAAAAACCCACTAATTATATTTGATATAATATATCATTCAGTCTGTCTGTCATAATATTATATATATCTTGTTAGGTACTTGTACTAAATGATTAATTGGGTTAGAAGTACGATTCACGGTTACTAAGAGTACGCAGACGTTTCTACGTAAGCAAAAATTGTACTATGAGTACTACACAATGACATATACTACATCGCCAACTACCAGCCGGCCTAAAGTAATAATAATAATGTTTCTTTTTATTATTTACAAAAGCCTACACATAGGTTTACATCATTGTGACATAAAATGATACAATTCTTTTACAAATAGGTAGGTAGGTACTGACTATTTGAGAAAACTATGTTTAGTGTGTTAAACTCTGTCCCAAAATAATTATTCATAACCCAAACCATAATTTATAATGATAAATGTAAATAAAATAACAAAATAATAATAAAATTCGGGTGGTTTTTCACGCTCTTGTGTTTTTGTTTAATTCTGTCTTGGCTATTCGATGCAACGTACTCTCGATTTGGTGCACTCGACTCGGATGATTTTTTGGGTGATTTTTTTGTTTCTGCGTAGTAAAGAAGATATGCTATACCTTGTGTTGAAATATAAATATAATAATAACTAACCCGTGCCCACTTCGTTGGGCGCCGAAAAAAAAGTTATTAAGCACCACTTTTTAAACATATTTCATTACTGCTCCACTCCTATTAGTTATAGCGTGATACTATATTATATCCTATAAGTTATGACACTCCCGGATAAATGGACTACTTATTCAACACAGAAAGAAGTTTTAAAATCGGTTTATTAGATCCAGAGATTACCTCCTACAACGTCACAATCTCACAAACACACAAATTTTACCTCTTATAAATTATTAGTATAGATTACCCAAACTTATCGACTATACGAGTTTTTTATCAAGTTTTCCTGTTTTTTCTCTAGTTTTTATGACGTTTACAGGATGAAATAGGCGGTAATATTTTTCTTAGTCTGTCATCACATGAATTAATGATTTTTCTTTGAGATATAAATGGCGTCCTTGTTATACAGGAAGAAAATTTTCAATACATAGAGTACCCTTGAAAAAGTTTTGCACACGAGTTTTGCTGTTAATCTATACTAATACATAAAGAGGTAAAGTTTGTGAGTTTGTGACGTTGTAGGGGGTAATCTCTAGATCTACTAAACCGATTTAAAAAATTATTTCTGTGTTGAATAGTACATTTATCGGGGAGTGTCATCATAGGCTATAGTATCACGCTATGTCTAATAGGAGTGGAGCAGTAGGGAAATACCCGTGCCCACTTCGTTGGGCGGCGAAAAAACGCACCCGTTTTATAAACATATTTTATTACTGCTCCACTCCTATTAGTCATAACGTGGTACTGTATAGCCTATGACACTACCCGATAAATGGACTATTATAGTAACCACAGAAAGAATTTAAAAATTCGGTTCAGTAGATCCGGAGATTACCCCCCCCTACAACGTCACAAACACACAAACTTTACCTCTTTATAATATTAGTATAGATTAGATATACAAAATAAAAAACATCACATTGTAGATTATACAAGACATACGATGTCGTTTTAAAATAAAAACAATCGTTTAGCTTCCACAGTAGCTACTGTAAGCTTCCGTGTAATAATTTTGATGTTTCATAATTTAACAACGAATAAAATAAAATACTTACACAAAACATACAATTTAGAACGTAAAAGTATCTGTCAAACAAGAAAACTACGAGTATGTAAGTAGTACTATGCCAAACTATAGAAACATTGTAAAATGCAAATCTTTGTGTGCATGAACATGATTGTTTGCATTGGTCTGAGTATTTCTATGTATAATATGTATGTATTTACAAAAAAACAGTATTTTAGTATACATGTTAATCCGTTGTCTAGTACCCATAGTACAAGCTTTGCTTAGTTTGGGACTAGATGGTGTTGTGTGAATGTGTGAGGAATAATATTAGTATAAAAGTATAGATTTTTTTATATACAAGTATAGACTTTATAATATACTTAGATTATTAAAGATAATTTTACGAAGTAGCGCTGTTAGGAAAGTGTTTAAAACTTGTATCATAACTTCATAACAGCCCATTAATGTCCCACTGCAGGGACGGACCTCCTCCCGTGAGGGAGGGATACTTGGCCTACTAATACCACACTGGCCAGATAGATTGCTATAGGGTTTAATTTCAAGTTTTCCTTCTTTTTATTTCGTTTAGATAATATTCACGGAGAGTCCCTTTTACGACACCCATGAGATGAGATGGGGTGGTGACATATTGTATTCTTACTCCGTCACCACACGGAGAGTAAACTAGGAAACTTGTATTAGTTTACTATAAACGCTACAGTGTGTAGTAAAATCCAGATATATCATAGAGTACCGTGTGCAATACACACTCACGGAATGATTAATATTATTTTTACTACAATGTGCATCTACCTACGCCTATATTCCTATCATAACAGCCCATTAATGTCCCACTGCAGGGACGGGCCTCCTCCCGTGACGGAGGGATACTTGGCCTACTAATACCACGGCGGCCAAACGGATTGGTATAGGGTTTAATTTCAAGTTTTCCTTCTTTTTATGACGTAAAGATAATATTTACGTATAGTCCCTTAGTCCGTTTTTACGACACCCATGGGATGAAATAGGGTGGTGACACACTGTATTCTTACTCCGTCACCACACGGAGAATATATGATATTTCCTAACTCGTATATTCCTATATGAGTTAGGAAATAGAAGTTGTCAAAGGAAACTAGAAATGTGATGTTTAAGGACAAGTGACTTATAAGATAGGTGCTACAGAATTAAGTAAGTTTATTTTCATTCTATTAACTCTCCGTGTGGTGACGGAGTAAGAATACAATATGTCACCACCCCACCCCATCTTCTTCCATGGGTGTCGTAACTAAGAGACTATCCGTGAATATTATCTTTACGAAATAAAAAGAAGGAAAACTTGAAATTACACCCTATACAAATCCGTCTGGCCCGCGTGGTATTAGTAGGCCAAGTATCTCTCTGTCTCGGGAGGAGGCCCGTTGCCCCTGAAGTGGGACACTAATAGGCTGTTATGCTGATTAACTTTTTAACAACAATACATGTGATTTTTTTTTCAAAAGCTATAATTTTAATGTCATTTTAAAGAAGCAATAAAGTTTTTTTTACTAGACCCGGCAATAGACTTAACTGAACATGATGGAAAACTCGAAAACAGTTCAGAAATGAATATGACGGAAAAAAATAAACACAACCGAACTCCTTTTTTTGAAGTAGGTTAATGAAAGGGCCCGAGTTGTATTAAGCAGTCGAAATAATTTTAATAAACATTTTATTTGTGTGGTGATATAGGCACTAAGAATACACAATATAACCATTTTCCACATGTGAATGTTCTAACATCCACTAAAGAAGTTTCGTTAAATGAAGAATTAAGATTATTAAGCTCCATAAATATGCGTCCTTCCTCCTCTCTCCTACATTTTGCTGTGCCCGGCAGGGTCCACAATTGATACCAAACTATTATATTGTACTAAATTAACACCATTGTGGAATGCAATAAAATTTTGAGTATTGAAACCAAATGCAACAGAATGAGAAAATTCAGTATAAGTACACCTTAAACAATATCGGTAGGAGCCGTATTAAATTTCTTTCAACTTTCTGGAGAGAGACTTTAAACACTAACAAACTAAGAAAGTAAATTATTTATGTTATTTCTCTACACACTTTCTTGATAATACAGTAAAAAAATTATATAAATTAAAACTAGAGTTACTTAACAAATAACGTTGAATATATAATTTTCAAGGGTAATTTTTTAGTTCGTACAATTAATCAATAGATGTCACTAAATATTACAATAATTATTTTAAATTATTGAAAAAATTCACACGAAAAAGAAAATGTTTTCCCGCCTAAATTACAAAAAAATACAGATTATACTTACTTACCGATTCAAAATCATATTCCACACTCAATCCACAATACACATATCGAACCTATTTTTAGACAAGTTTATTTTAGACCGAAAATATATAACACTCGATTCTGTCGGCCACTGAGAGACGACCGGACAGCGCTCCGACTAAAATACTTATGTTTCTTGCACAAAATATATTTCACATCCAGAAACTAGAACGCTTTGGGGAAATGTAAAATTACTCCCATAGTGATGGGATGTATCGATGAAGATAAAATATCGATAAGTGCATGATATTGTCTTCATAATATATATTTCTTCTTTTTCTTTATAGTGTCGGTCTTGTCAACCTCGTATCAACACTTGTTCAACCCGTCATAAACCACTCAAAAAAAAACTATCTAGGAATACATGACCTTGAGTAAATGTTGCTCAAAATCTCCAGCCTTGAAGTCAACTTTAATTACTGATAAGTACACATTTCGGCCAAAAACCCAATGATGGAAGGAATAAGTTTGGAAGCGTCCAGAAGAGAGGTTTGCTTATAGGTTGCTTTTTCTAAAGGTCTCTAATGTTGGAGGGTCAGTTATGGCAGGCATGGAAACACAATACACATACGAAAATCTATATAAATACGTTCTTGACAGCTGTTTTCTATAGAACAAACATTTTGAAGAAGTTGTCATTTAAATCTTTAAAACGGACGGAAGGGGAAGAAAATATCTTAAAGCTTTGGTTACAAAATTACATTTTTCTTTTTCGTCACCTACACCCACTTATGTTTGTTTATTGTTTTTTGATAAGCAATCAGACATATAAAATAATTTTGTTTCAAATACTCACAACATTTCCACGTTTTGTATGCCATTACTTTTTGGGGTTCTCAGGAAGCCGACGCAAGCCGATAGCTTACCTGGTTGAGCTTTCGAGACATGCCAACTCGGAAGAACAGCGTTTGGTACTCGTATTAGTCGGTCGGTAGTAAATTAATCGGATGTTTTTTTTTATTATAGACAAATCTTGCAAAAGACAATAGATTTAAATAAAAATTCTAACTAAACAGGTCGCAAACACAAATCTTTTTATAAATATAATGATAAATTTTAAGTATTTTTGTTCTAAATATACTCGTTTGACGAAAAGAATAAACTGACCAATTAGGGAAGCTGACGAATTAGGGAGACTGACGAGTGGTGCCCTAACTCTGTATTGACACTCGAGTGGCTTTGTCAATGTTGCATCGCTTTCCTATTTAAGAGTCTAGTTAGAATCCTGTCTCGATTTTCAGGGCTAGAACGTGTCTCAAAAAATATTTATTTGTTTATCTACAGTAAATAAATAATGTGCTGTAATGTAGACAAGAAAGTTTATCGATATCGATGAAAACTGTGTTGTGTTACCACATCACTATCTTGACGCACCTGACTTTACGCGTTGTTCTCAGAAAACATAAGGTTTGTTTAAATTAGCAACAAAAACATACAGACATAATATTATATTATTTACTGTATTGATTCAGTAAAACAGTCGATTAAAATCAAAGAGAAATAATCAATCAATCAATAGGATACCTATTCCAATCTATATATCTATCTATAATATGTATGTATTTACAAAAAGAAAGTATTTAAGTATGTTTATCCGTTGTCTAGTACCCATAGTACAAGCTTTTCTTAGTTTGGGACTAGATGGCGTTGTTTGAATGTGTGAGCAATATTTATTTATTTATTTAATCCACTGCTGGAGCCTATGTACAAAGGCCTAACTTGCCTCTCCCAACACGCGTCACAGAACACAGTCCTGCGCTTTCCGCATTCAGTCCAACCCAGCTGTCTTTTTGAGATCGTCGGTCCACGTAGCTGAAAGGCGTAAGTACTATACTACTTTAGAAAATCATCATAACAGCCCATTAATGTCCCACTGCAGGGACGGGCCTCCTCCCGTGACGGAGGGATACTTGGCCTACTAATACCACGCTAGCGAGCCGGATTGGTATAGGGTTTAATTTCAAGTTTCCCTTCTTTTTATTTCGTAAAGATAATATTTACGGTTATTCCCTTAGTCGGTTGTTACGACACCCATGGGATGAGATGGGGTGGTGACATATTGTATTCTAACTCCGTCACCACACGGAATATGAAAATGAAACGCACATTAAAAAAACAACGTAAAAAAATGTGTTTCCCTCTTCCTATGACTTGCGATGTCAACGGAGTAAACTCATTTCTTGATTATCCTCCATTGTGTTCATTCTTGGACTATTTTCGCCTTTTCACACAGCTTGAAATCCTATGAACTGAAATCTTTGACGAACCTGATTATTATAGTTTGCTTAAACGTTATCATAAAATATTTTAGCAAATGTAAATAATCTGGAAGTTAATTTCCAGCGTTATTTTCTGCCCCGTAAGTGCACACTCAGTAACTGCCAGGTGCGGGGTATCCCGAAGGCCATGCCATGTCGGTTTGATAGTGCTCTAGCATTTCTGACGTCAATGTGCGGATGTTAAAACTTAGCATCAAGTGGGCTATTCGCTCCTCTGCCACTTCTAGCCATTAAATAAAAAAAGTTACATCCGGAGATAAAACATAATGGACTAAGAATGCTTTATCATGTATTTTCTACTATTACTTTACGATCACGGTTGAGACGATAGGTATACTCAATACTCAATTCGTTTATTGCACACCATAAGTTTTACAAAGATGTAGTACATAGGTAAAAAGCACATTTATGGACCCTGTCGGGTAAGGCAAACGTAAAAGAGGGGAAGCGTGGCCACCAAATTTTACATTATTTACTTACTATATCTAAAACTTACTACTAATAAGTATAGTATAGTCTTTCATTCATCTTTTTCTATTATTTTTTATAAACTTTTATTTATTAACTTTTTTATTTTATTTATAAAAATTAAATTAATTAAAAAAGATTGTAAATTATTAGAATTAATATTAATTTTTAATTATTATTATTTTATTCAATTTTTTTATTTATTTTTTATACATAAGTACTTATATTTTTCTTAGGGAACTTCGGTTTTAAGTTTTATCATTAATATATTCTTGTATACTATAATATGCATTATTTATCAGTATATTTTTTAGTTTATTTGTAAATTTTGTATTATTTTCTTCATTTCTTATGCCTTCTGGAAGCTTATTGTATATTTTAATTGACATTGCAAGTGGGCCTGTGGAATGCATACTTAGTTTAGAAGTCAGTGTGTTGAGTCTATTTTAATGACGCAGGTTATACATATTTAGTATGTCATCCCTTTTACTGTATAGCTCGGGGTACTTTCGAACAAATTTACATATTTCCAAAATGTAGATGCAAGGTATGCGGTTAGTATTTTAAGGCTTTTATAATGGGGTTTACAACTTTCTGTTTCGTCTACGTTAACTAGTATACTAATTAATTTTTTTTGAGCAGTTAGTAAGGTAGACACATCTGTGCTATTTCCCCAAAGAACAATCCCATAGGTAAACCATGAATAAGCGTAGGCGTAATAGGTTACCAATGCTGTATATAATGGCCTACGCAGACCCGGACGGCATGGCAAGAAATACGACATAAATTGCTTTGCTTTAAAATGAAAAATGCCGTGCGATATAATCCCTTTCAATGCCGCGGCATCATTTTAAAGCATAGCAATTTATGTCGTATTTCTGTAACAGTACGGTTGAATTTCCATTAGTAAAAATTAAAATCCCTTGCCATGCCGTCCGGGTCTGCGTAGGCCATAAGGCGACTAAAGGACGAATTGACAATAATGAAGCATCTAAAATAAAAACTCCTTTTACTTGCCTACACTACGCTGAGAAGGCTATCTTTTTATGGACCGGACAGGAGACGCAACATTTTTTTTTTCTATGTAAGTAGGTAACTATTTTTCTTTTCAAATGTATTTATTACAAATCAAAATGTCGTTCAAAATATAAATATTGTTCTTCTTGATTGTTAGGGTTGACACTAATACTAGCTGTAGGTAGTTACCTAAAAAGTAATAAATCAGGAGTAAATAAAGATAACTAAAATGGGTTTTTAATAAATATTTTACTGTAAGTTTTGTTGCGGAATGCACACCAAGCGAGACATCAATTTATCTTGTAAGTGGTGTAGGTATGACACCGTAAAACATTATAATTTTTAATTTTTTTTTCAGTTAAGCTGTTTATTCTTGAGGCAGTTTTTTAGACCGTGCATCGTTAGGGGTTCCATACAGTACACAATAATATTTTACTTCACATACAGTCCATGAAGTTAATTTTAGCTGGATTTAAAAAAAGGAAGAAAAATCATAAAATAAATAATAATCATAAAATCTGGAAATGATAGTTGACAAGAAATGATACTTGATCAGTCATTCAGATACCAGGCCGGGGGTGATTCACGTAAATATTAAAAAAAAATACAAAATGAATTACAAAAAAAAATACAGTTTGTGCAATGTGACAGCCTTAGCTATGCTCTATTGAATAATGTAATAATAGGTGAATTTTGACAGTTGATTTTAGTCAAGAATGTCATTGATGTAGGTATTTTATCTAACTGGTAATATGCATCTGATAATAATTGGATCTCTTTGATGAAAGAAATTACGAAACTTCTTACTGGCAAGCGATACGTAATTGTCATAAATGACATGAATTAAAGTTTATTGAAGTTTAAAAAAAAATATTCGGTAACATTCGACGACGGTCGGCTCGCTGTCGTACCTCCCCTCCGCCGACCCGAGGGGTGCAGAAAGTGGAAGCGAGATGCAAGATGTCGATGGTGGAAACGAGCACGGTAAAATTTCCTAAAATGGTTTTGGGAAAAAGGTAATTGCGTACAAACTTTAGAATGTATCTAGTCAATATAAAATTATTTGAATTTTCGAATAAATAATCTATTCCTAATGGCAAAATATATTTACCTTTATAAACGTTTAATCCTATTTTATTACGCTGAAAGTTGTCATAAAATGTGCATAGAATTATGAACTTTGAAGCCTCATAACTTGTATGAATATTTTTTTTACTGTTTTATTAATCAATAAGACTAGATAATAACGAGACAAAACGATATCATCTATAGTTTTGAGTATTTATTATCTAATGAAGGAACCTTTCTTTGTTTGTATGGAATTGCGATTGAATTGTTTCCCCTTAATTGTATATTTTTTCGTACCCTCTTGTGTGTCTTGTGTCTGTTCTTAAATAAACTTTTTTCTTTCTTTAGTTATAAGTAGGTATAGATTTCAATAAAAAAAAAAATTCTTCATTTAGTCACGAAAAGTTTATTCAAATTATCGAAAATGCTTGGGTTTTTAGCAAAACGCAGTGTGGAAGTCAAAAGGAGGACAATACTTAATTGGCCAGACAATAATTAGGTAGTTATTAAGCTAGTTTTTTAAAGTTTTTTTTTTTTTTTTTTAAAAAGACAACTCCCGCACTAGGGATCATGCCCTGTGTCGCGGGGACTTTTACAAACATCAATTAACGAATTAACGGACACAAAGAACACCCAGACTCAGGACAATAATTTGTGGATCTCACAAATTATTGTCCTGCGTGGGGATCGAACCCACAACCTCATGCGCGGCAGCCGCTGGCTCTACCGGCGCGCCACCGAGGTCGTCAAAAACTGGTACTTACTTGTCACTAAACCAGCGACTGATGCTTTATAAATCTTTAAGTACTGCAAACACCTTTTACCAGATCAGTCGGCTAATTCGATACCTATGCTGTGCCCCCTTAATCGACATTCAACAAGAAACAAACTGATAGAATTTAAAGAACGCCTTATATAATAATTATGGCAAACAGCAGATTAAGGCGCGGAGCGGTCGCTTTAGCGGGTGGCGTGCACGAGGTATAAATTTTGAATCCCATGCATCGCAATTCAAATCAAATCAAATTTATTAAAAGTACATACATAAATATATAAAATAACGATACAATTTATATAATTTATCAATGTCGACCGGTCCCAAACTAAGCAGGGCTTATTTTTTGTTTATCCACTTTTACAAGATACATAATATCTTCCTAGATTAAAAATAATAACTTCCGCCTAGCCAGGTTTTACGACACCCATAGTACAAAATAGACTTGAGGTTCGTATCAATCAAACCAAGGATGTATTCAATATCATTCAGTTCATAGATCACTTTTAATAAAGAGAAGTTCAATATCAATCATTACAGTCAATTGATCAATTAAAATTGAATGCTACGTTATAAATAAATGGCAAAGAGATGACTTTTAATAACAACTTAAAGTTTTAAGCAGATTTATCATACATAATTGTGTAAAATAATTCTCAGTGTGGTGATGGAGTAAGAATACAATAATGTCATCTTATCCCATGGGTGTCGTAAAAACCGACTAAGGGACTATTCGTGAATATTATCTTGACGAAATAAAAAGAAGGAAAACTTGAAATTAAACCCTTTACCAATCCATTTGGCCAGCGTGGTATTAGTAGGCCAAGTATGCCTCCATCACGGGTGGACGCTCGTCCCTGCAGTGGGACATTGCTGGGCTGTTATGATGATTATGATATCTCAGGGAAATGAGATACCAGGTGTTTTACGAAATCCTTAGGGATACCATGAAATCACAGAAGAGGTCGAATTTACTGGTTTACGTCTTGTTACTTCGCCATGAGGTCTGGTGGGGACCCTGGAGTCCTGAAATACAGGTATATTCTAGCCTAGGCTCCAGTTCTCGAAAAATTTACATGCTGTTAAACTAACAACAATTAAGTATGTTATTCTGATAAATAAGGTATCTGTATGTGAAACATGGAATATTTTCGTAGAATTTTTTTTTTTTTTTTTACTAAAAATGTTTAGTGCTATAACAAAATGTTAATACAGTGACCATAAGAGCCAACGCATTTTTTGTTTCCCAGAACTGGTTGCATACATGAAGAAAAACATGTTACCTAACCCAAACCAAACGCACACAGTCACACAGTAAATTAGGCATTTATAGTAATTTGGCGGTATCCCTAGGGATTTCGTGAAATAAATAGTGTCCCCATTTCCCTGTGACATTACATATATATTATCTCACCGAAATGTATTATCTCTATATTTACATTTGTCACATTTTATTACATTTTTAAATATAGTTTAAAAAAAAACACATAAAAATATAAAAAAAAGGTAGACCCATCGTGTATAAAGACCACGGTACTGGTGGTTAGGGCTCCAGAGATAGGAACCTCCTCACAATGCGTGCCGTGTTAAGCAGTACTGCCTTCTGCATCAGACCTATGATCCAACTGCCAAGCACGAGTCTCCTTAGATGTTGATAGAGACTCTTTGGAGTAAGTCCATCTATTATTAGTATTGTTCCTGCATTTTGTTGCATAAAATCTACCGACCCCCAAGAGCATAAGTCGTGAAGTCTTGTTTGATAATATGATATAGGTGATAACATTATCACAATATCACTGTGATTTACAAAATAAAGACTTATCAAACCGAATATCAATTACCTAAAGTATTGATAAGATAGCACTTTCTATAAGTATGATTATTAAACAAAATCATGATAAATAATAAAATATTCCTCATACATTCAAACAATACCATCTAATCCCAAACTAAGGGGAGTATGTGTGAGGTCGTAGGTTTGAATCCCATACAAGATAATTTGTGCTATCGACAAATTACATACATTTTATTTTGTAAATACATAAGTACTTAGTCATACAGATTTTACATAGAAAACACCCAGACCAATGCAGACAAAGATTTGCATTTAGCGGAAATCAAACCCAACACCTCTGCGTAGCAACCAAGACGACTACGCTACAGAGGTCGTTCAAGTTGAAAGCTTGATTATTCTATGTCACCGTTAATTTAATGTCTTTAATAGGCCCTGCGACTCAAGAATAAATTCCAAGATCAGGAGTTGACGTCCTAAAATAAAGAAATAAGAATAACAATGGCAAATACAATAAAAATAAAAGTTAATAAAATTTGCACAAAAAGTAAATACCTAATATTTACAAACGATATCAGCAAAAACAGAAATACAATCAGAAATAGATAACTATATCTATTACGTAATATTCAACTACGTACACATTATACCATACGACACGGTAATACAGTGTACAATCTAGCAGCACGTTCGTATATAACTACAGTAGAGCCGTGAGAAGAACAGTGTACAAGATACTACGTACAATCTAGCAGCACGTTCGTATATAACTACAGAAGAGCCGTGAGAAGAACAGTGTACAAGATACTACGTACAATCTAGCAGCACGTTCGTATATAACTACAGTAGAGCCGTGAGAAGAACAGTGTACAAGATACTACGTACAATCTAGCAGCACGTTCTTATATAACTACAGAAGAGCCGTGAGAAGAATAGTGTACAAGAAACTACGTACAATCTAGCAGCACGTTCGTATATAACTACAGTAGAGCCGTGAGAAGAACAGTGTACAAGATACTACGTACAATCTAGCAGCACGTTCTTATATAACTACAGAAGAGCCGTGAGAAGAACAGTGTACAAGATACTACGTACAATCTAGCAGCACGTTCGTATATAACTACAGTAGAGCCGTGAGAAGAATAGTGTACAAGAAACTACGTACAATCTAGCAGCACGTTCGTATATAACTACAGAAGAGCCGTGAGAAGAACAGTGTACAAGATACTACGTACAATCTAGCAGCACGTTCGTATATAACTACAGTAGAGCCGTGAGAAGAATAGTGTACAAGATACTACGTACAATCTAGCAGCACGTTCGTATATAACTACAGTAGAGCCGTGAGAAGAACAGTGTACAAGATACTACGTACAATCTAGCAGCACGTTCGTATATAACTACAGTAGAGCCGTGAGAAGAACAATGTACAAGATACTACGTACAATCTAGCAGCACGTTCGTATATAACTACAGTAGAGCCGTGAGAAGAACAATGTACAAGATACTAGGTACAATCTAGCAGCATGTTCGTCTATAATTACAGTAGAGCCGTGAGAAGAACAGTGTACAAGATACTACGTACAATCTAGCAGCACGTTCGTATATAACTACAGTAGAGCCGTGAGAAGAACAGTGTACAAGATACTACGTACAATCTAGCAGCACGTTCGTATATAACTACAGTAGAGCCGTGAGAAGAACAGGGTACAAGATACTACGTACAATCTAGCAGCACGTTCGTATAAATTATAAAAACATATAGTATGATCGTAATTGCAATCATAGTAGCCGGTTCCGCTTACCGATACTTGTATGTGTCCCTTGTCACACGATAATGTAACATGTTTCACGAATTTACCGTTGTACGACATAATAATACAGGGTTTCACCAGTCTAATGTCATAAGTGGTATTGAATGGCGACTTAGATACTCCAGTATAAAAGTCAAGATCTCTACCAAAGAAGGACAAGTGGTAAAAACTAAACAAGTGGAAAACATAAAACCATAGTATCATAACAGCCCATTAATGCCCCACTGCAGGGACGGGCCTCCTCCCGTGACGGAGGGATACTTGGCCTACTAATACCACGCTGGCCAGACGGATTGGTGTAGGGTTTAATTTCAAGTTTTCCTTCTTTTTATTTCGTAAAGATAATATTCACGGATAGTCCCTTTATCGGTTTTTACGACACCCATAGGATGAGATGGGGTGGTGACATATTGTATTCTTACTCCGTCACACACGGAGAAAAGCCATATAAGTACTGAAAATGAAATTTAAAAGGTAATAAACCGAAACGGAATGGTATTTTACGACGATTTGTTTTCGTTCCTGCTTAGTATACCTAGTTAGCCGTACCTTTTGGTAAAATTATTGCGCCTTTCTCATGTACACTATAAAATTTATGTTCCTTAGATTAAAATACCAAATTACAGTATTCCTAGTTTCCAAGTCCGTCAAAAGTAACGGAACGATGAAAATTACCGGAGACAATAACACAATGGAAACACACAAGGATAGCCTTGATATATCTATATTAATATGTACAAAATTATCTTTACTATCTACATAATCCTTATTACAACAAAATAAGGTATATTTTTGCATGTCTTGTATGAAATAAATTTGTATATGTTGGTGTGATACTTTGGATATGTTGAAATAAGGCAGTCACGTGTTTGAATTGTTGTAGTGAACACATTTTGCGCTTAAACGTAAGTAAATAAGACGTATATTATGAAAAAACATATCAAAACACGTAAATAAGAAATTTTTCAATTTAATAAAAACTTTTTGCTTTCATTTTTTTAAGACTGGCAATTTTTGTTTAGTTTAAAAATGTATTTTTTGGCGGGAACTGAGCTAATTAATATATGGTGTCTGTGCTAACTTTACCGGTAAATTAGGCGTGAGACTCCGTGTAGTGAAGGAGTAAGAATACAATATGTCACCACCCCATCTCATCCCATGGGTGTCGTAACAACCGTTTAAGGGACTATCCGTGACTATTATCTTTACGAAATAAAAATAAGGAAAACTTAAAATTAAACCCTATAACAATCCGTTTGGCTGGTATTAGAAAGCCAACTATCCCACCGTCTTGGAAGGAGGCCCGTCCCTGCAGTGGGACATTAATGGGCTGTTATGATTATAACATCTGTATCGGGTAACATAAATGAGGAATTAAAAGTACCTCAAATATTGAAGGACGTGCGTAGAACTGAGACAAAAGTAAGTTACGATAGAGTCCATGAAAGCAAAAGAAGTAAAATTTGGCATCCGAATGCTAAGCAGAGGTCTTCATTTCATTTCTCCATCAAAATTGTTGCGTTTTGGTGCCGGTGAAATTGCCGTTTTGTATAAAGATTTTATCAGCAGTTAGATTTTTTATACTAAGTAACGTTTTCTTAGATTTTTCAATAATTATTAAACTTAATAGAATGAAATTTGGAATAAGTAATGGCGCACTTTTAAGATAACTATTGTGTATAAAACAATGAAAAAATATATCAGGGAAGAAGTTACAATTAAACAAAGGGGAAAATCCGCTGTTTTAAATTGGACCCGTGTTCACAGGCTTATCTATACTTATAATAAAACTGTAGAGAGATCAATTCTGTACATTGAATATATGTTAAAAATTAATATTGGAGGATGAATGGTGATCGATACTAATGCCAAAAATGCAATCAAGAAATTTTTTGTCTGTCTGTCTGTCTGTCTGTCTGTCTGTCCGTCTGTCTGTATGTGCACGCATGGGTCAAAAACTACTGAAGGCATTTTAACCAAACTTAATACGATTGTAGTCCATACTCCTGGGCAGGTTATAGGCTGTATAACATAACGCTAAGACACATAGGAGCTGAGCAGTGACGAAAAATTTGAAGCAAGTCGGTTGAAAAAACGCGCGTTCGAGCTCTTATCATCGCATATGTTGATCATACGCCAAAAATATGTATTACAAAAATAATGGTCTTCAAAAGATGTACAAAGAAGTCCTGAATAGTATATATCTATCTTTTTTATATTAGCCACAATAACCTGTTTAATCGTTAGGGTTTTCTTCAAAGTGTATTAAATACATAAATATATTGTAATTTGCAAAGACATATCTTTTTCAAACTCCCATATTTCAAAAGTACACTTTAATACCTTATTCATAAAAAAGAATTATAGAAATCGGTTTATAAACACACAAGATTTAGATGAAAGAAAATTTTCAAATGTCGCCGCGCCAGTATGAGTACGGCTGTACGGTTGATTTTTGTTTAACGTCCGAAACGGCCAACCGGTGCATCTATATAATTTCATTCACATTGACTCTTAATGCGAACGGACGTGGTTCTTATTGACTCTTCTCGGAATAAGCGCGATTTAGATATTAAAATACATAGATACGTAGTTTATAGGTATTAAGTTTAAAGTAGGTATCTATCTATACTATAATAAAACAATCGGAATCGGATAAGTAATACTCGAGATATCGCTAGATCTCTTTATTAGAACAGTCCGATACAAATCAGGGGTCATGAAAAATGGATTTGGTTCAATGTTGAATGAATTTAAATTTAGTTTCTTTTGTTCACGAGATGGCGTTACCAGTAGTAATCATAAAATAAATGAGCTTTTAAATAATATATAACTATTTTATTATTAAGTGCTATTAATAAGTTATTCCTTTTAAATGTTAATAAAATTAACCATGAATCGTATGTGTAATATCAATTATAAGTCTTCACACTAGCCTTTAAAAATATCAATTTAATGGACACAAAGAACATCCAGACTAAGGACAATAGTTTGTGTATCACAATTATTATTGTCCTCCATGGGAATCGAACCCGCGACCTCATGCACGCCAGCCATGTAATGCGACCGCCGCGCCACCGAGGCAGGTAATTCTGCCGCACCATAACGTGGCGTGCAAATGTATTCATTCATAAATAATTAGCGATTATCCGTGTGGTGACGGAGCAAGAATACAATATGTCACCTCCCAATCTCATCCCATGGGTGGCGTAAAACCGACTAAGGGACTATCGGTGAATATTATCTTTACGAAATAAAAATGAAGGAAAACTTGAAATTAAACCCTATACCAATCCGACTGGCCAACGTGGTATTAGTAGGCCAAGTATCCCTCCGTCACGGGAGGAGGCGCGTCCTTGCAGTGGGACATTAATGGGCTGTTATGATGAAAAAGCGATGTCATTTATTTTAACTTACAAATTTGACAACAGATGGCATTGTGCCTGTGACGTCATTTTCAGTATCGCGGTATTAAGATTTTACTTGAAAGAATGACGTTCCCTCATGTCTTTCAGTATAAGTTTAGACACAGTCTTCATAGATCTGTCTTTGTAAAGATCTGTTTTTGAAAAGGTTTTGGTTCGTTCGTTAATTTTACAATTCGTGTGTAGGTATATCTGTTTGTTATAAGGTTTAAAAAACAATTTTTAGTATTAAATCGAATTGCGAAGTAAGTAAAATCCGCCACGCGAACGAAGTCGCGGGCACAGCAGCTAGTTAGTAATACAAATAATAGTTATTTTTATTTATTGTCTCTTGTTAGATGTTGGTAATATCCTATAGGTACCTATTTCCTAAATAACAAAAAATATATACAATATATGTTTTAAAAGAATATAGAGTCTAAAGCTCGTAAAGAAAAACTTAATTCAGAATTTAGAAAGCTTATAGCGTTTATCCATCTGTTCAGATGCCTTGGGTAAGACCAGAAAGCGTTCCTGTAGGTCAAGTATGGAGCAGATTTAAAGGAAGAGAAATGGATGGACAACCAGCTAGAAAGTAAGTACCTATTTAGCCGATCTCTTTAGTCTTAGATTGATTCTAGATCAAGTAATAATACAATTTTGCAAAGTCAGGCGAGGGTGATCGTGCTTGGCAGGCTAACTGCCCAACGGTTGTTTTTTTTTTTTATTGTGAGGACAAGCAGTCGGTCTCAGACGACCACTACTACTTTACGCGGGCTGTGGTGGGGCGGATGGCCCTCAACCAAAGACATTTAAGTGACGTGCCACAGGGGCACCCCCTTTGGGGTACGAACCTCGGCCTGGACCGTCACTGACTAACAGGACGTGCGGCGGAAGGCACGCCCTCTAGGAGCGAACGCGGCGCGTATTCCGGCCTCGACGGCGAGGACGGAACCGCGGACGTTTTGTAGTGGCTTCGCGAGCCGTGTAAGCTCTACGTTGAGCGATCGTGATCCTATCGTCCGGCTCTTCGTAGGTCTACGTATCTTACTAATCTTGGAGGGGATGTACCCGGACGCCCCGACCACTAGTTGGTTGGGGTAAATGGCAGCCGAATCAAAGTAGCGGCGGGAACAGAGTTTCATGTGTTGCTGGATAGTAGGCAACTCGAGGTCTATGTGAAGATCCTCGTTACGCATGAACCAAGGTGCTCCCGTCGCTTTGCGCATGAACCTATTCTGAACTGTTTGTAACCTATGGATCCTGTGTGGCCTAAGGTGGGCAAAAACTACGCACGCATACGTCATTATTGGTCTGAACCCAACGGTTGTTCGTTGGACGTTGTATATGCGGAATCGCTGTGCGAATCTTGATATCGCGATTCAAGACGTAGTGGCGACATCTGTTGATAGTGGAGGGTACTGAGATAGTGTAGGTGTTCGCTTGAGTAAGGCGCTAGATGACGTTACAAGTTCAATATTTTTAAATCTTTTGGTTTTTATAAGTACTTACTTAATAGTATAACTTACTTGTTAACAGTTACCAAATAAGAGACATGGAAGAACAATGGAAGAAGAAATGTTTAGATTTTATGCAAGAAATATTTTTGAGAGACGAACCACTGTGTGATATATTAGGTAAGTAAAAAGGGAAAGGGTACGGTTTACCTATGGTTATCCTAGAATCCATACTTAAATTATAAACTACTATAAAAAAATAACATTTAGTTACTTATATAAGTTTTTGTTTAATATGTGTAGTTTTATATTGCTATGATTTGCATATCCGATGGGATAGACTGTTGAAACTAATTACTGTATTCATACACTAACACCTGATGCACACAGATTTGCAATAAATGAATCTTTATCTTTATTTTTATCTTTAAACTAGCTGACCCGTGCCCGCTTTGTTAGGCGGCAAAAAAAAACGCGTCACTTTTTTAAACATATTTCACTACTGTTCCTCTCCTATTAGTCATAGCGTGATACTATATTATAGCCCATGACACTCCCCGATAAATGGACTATTCAACACTGAAAGAATTTTTAAGATCGGTTTAGTAGATCCAGAGATTACAACGTCACAAACACACAAACTTTACCTCTTTATTATATTAGTATAGATATAGATGAGAAAGTGTGTCTGTCTGTTTGTCTTTCTTTTACGTCAAAACGGAGCGACGAATTGACGTGATTTTTTAAGTGGAGATAGTTGAAGGGATGTATAGTAGTTCATCTGCGTACCGTATAAGTAATGTACCAATTTGCAAAGCTACACGAATTACAGGGTCCGGACCCGTGCTCCACTTAGGTTCTCCACCTGGGTGAAGCACGGGTACTTGCTAGGTCCCGTGCTCCAACTGACATCCCCTGATTTTAATAATTTTCTTGGACTATTTCTCCAGGTATAAACAAGGACCCGGTATCCATAGCAACGATAAGAGCGAACTGGGAAGGCTACGTGTCACAGAACATGAGCCTGGCCTGCTTCACTGAAGTAGACGGAGAACCCGACGAGCTGGTGGGCTTCAATATCGTAATAGTCAAGAGCATAGATGATGAGGAAGAGGATTTTGATAAGGTACGAAGATGATTATTATATCAGCCAATAGACGGTTAATATGCGGTCCTGTGCCCCTCTTATCAATCGGTTTCCAGTCGCCCTAACCGAGTCCCTCTTGAGGATAATAATCTATATAACCTCGCATTATCTTCGTTCCACAGGTCCAAGGAGAGTCATGGAAGAAGTTACTACGCACTCTGATCGTAGCCGAGGAGATGTTTAACGTATTCGACTATTATAAAGTGGATAAGTTCATGACATCTAGCGGCTTGACCGTGCTGCCAGGACATAGAGGACAGAATATTGGTGCTAGACTCTTTGCCGCTAGGTGAGAATTACTTTTGAAGAAGACCTTTATAAGTAAATACAATTTGAATTGATTGAACAAGGCGACACAGCGAAATCTTTGTGATCTCATGTCAAGTTGCCGGCGAAAGAGGTCACAAAGGCTTCTCAAATTCAAGCACGAGTCCTTCATCATAACAGCCCATTAATGTACCCCTGCAGCAACGGGGCTCCTCCCGTGACGGAGGGATACTTGGTCTACTAATACCACGCTGGCCAGACGGATTGGTATAGGGTTTAATATCAAGTTTTCCTTCTTTTTATTTCGTAAAGATAATATTTACGGATAGTTTTTACGACACCCATGGGATAAGATGGGGTGGTGATATATTGTATTCTTACTCCGTCACCACACGGAGGATGAAAATGTTCATTATTAAGTAATTAAAAGTTTACACCTGTCGCGCCTAGTTGGCGTTGTTACAGTTGAGTGGATATTACGAGGGTTAGTGGCTCCCTAGAAAGCAATAGATTCTTTTGGTTAATGAGACTAGAGTTCTAAAATTATTGGTCGGTCATAGCGTCGAAGGCGTAATCTCCGGAAGCGTAGGTACAAACTTAAAATTTCGTCTCTTTCATGATTTTCAAAAATACTTGTTTCCTTCTTCGACGACCTCTTTGGCGCAGTCGGTATATAACATGGCTGCTACGCTGAGGTCTCGGGTTCGATTCCCGCTCAATGCAAATCTTTGTGTGCATGAACATGATTGCTTGCATTGGTCTGAGTGTTTTCTATGTATAATATGTATGTAAGTATTAAAAAAAAAGAGTATGTAAGTATGTTTATCCGTCGTCTAGTACCCATAGTACAAGCTTTGCTTAGTTTGGGACTAGGTGGCGTTGTGTGAATGTGTGAGGATTATTATATTATATTTATGTATATCTTTTCGTAGGAAACCAATGTGCCTCGCGATGGGTATAGAGGCGGCAGCGACGGTGTTCACCGCCATAACATCTCAAGCTCTAGCGGCGAAGTGTGGGTACGAGGTGTTAGCGGAGTTAGACTACAGACACATGAAGAAATATCACGTGGAACTTGACGCGTGCCAGACTACTACTGCCAAGTTCATGGGGACCAGATTTGTTTAGTGCCAGATTTATTTACACTATTGTTATTTAGTTTTTAAGTTGTTAATATTGATGTATGAAATATTGTATTTTACATATATTTTTTCATTAAAGTTTCGAGTCTTTAGTTATATTTTTCTTTTTCTTAATTTCGTAAGAATGCATGACTTCCATTCTTTCAGGCTCATCATCATAACAGCCCATTAATTTCCCACTGCAGGGACGGGCCTCCTCTCATGACGGAGGGATACATGGCCTACTGATACCACGCTGGCCAGACGGATTGGTATAGGTTTAATTTCAAGTTTTCGTTTTTTTTTATTTTGTAAAGATTCACGGATATATAGTTCCTAAGTTGGTTTTTACGACACCCATGGGATGAGATGGGGTGGTGACACATTGTATTCTTACTCCGTCTCAGGCTCATGGAGTGAATAACATTTTTTACGGCCTTTTTTTACAAATCGGTCGGGTACCATTAGGTCCTAGGACACAAATGTACCACTGCAATAGGCGCTGCAACCATTGTATACCATACATAACCATATAACCAAGGATTATTTAAAGATAAAGATAGCGTCGTGATGTATGTAGTACATAAAAGTGGCAGCACCAAATCACATACTTCCCGATTTACACATCGACAAGTACAGTAGCGAGTTAAGTAGTAAAGTTGTTAATTAAGTTGATTTAAATAGATCTCCATCCTATTTTTTGGCGAGTTAAGTTGGCGAGAATGGGGGCTACTTCGTACTTCGAGCTAAACGGTATAAACCATAAGCTCGTCGACTCGTTTCCTCGGTACAAACTGTGGACTCTCGAATATCAGATCGTCATGTCGTGTTCTCAGGCGGAGTTACTTTGTTACTTAGGCTTACTATTAAAAGAAGAACGACCAAAGAAAAAGAAAAGGTGACGCAAAGTGTGAGTCAAAACCTGAAAAAAGAAAGACAACTCTTCATAACAGCCCATTAATGTCCCACTGCAGGGACGGGCCTCCTCCCGTGACGGAGGGATACTTGGCCTACTAATACCACGCTGGCCAGACGGATTGGTATAGGGTTTAATTTCAAGTCCCTTAGTCGGTTTTTACGACACCCATGGGATGAAATGGGGTGGTGACATATTGTATTCTTACTCCGTCACCACACGGATAAGACAACGCTTATCCCACGTTAATTTAGTGGCAGAACTCTTTGGTAAAGATTATTAAACTTTTTAAGGTATGAATTTTATGAAACGTATTTAATTTAAGGGGTGGTTATTAGGGGATTTAAAGATTTTAAATAAGAGGAAAAGTTAAAAACTTGTAACAAAATATAAAAAAACATAACATTTCTTATTTACATCAATATAAACTACTTAAAAACTAAATAACAATAGTTATATAAATAAATCTGGCACTAGACAAATCTGGTCCCCATGAACTTGGCAGTAGGAGTCTGGCACGCGTCAAGTTCCACGTGATATTTCTTCATGTGTCTGTAGTCTAACTCCGCTAACACCTCGTAGCCACACTTCGCCGCTAGAGCTTGAGATGTTATGGCGGTGAACACCGTCGCCGCCGCCTCTATACCCATCGCGAGGCACATTGGTTTCCTAGTAGGTAGAAGAATAAGTTTTAGCGTTATGAGGGTCTTTTGTTTTATTCTATACTTAATATTATAAAGAGGTCAAGTTTGTGTGTTTGTATGTTTGTGTGTTTGTGACGTTGTAGGGGGTAATCTCTGGATCTAATGAACCAATTTTAAAAATTCTTTCTGTGTTGAATAGTCCATTTATCGGGGAAAGTCATACTTAGTTTGGGACTAGGTGGCGATGTGTGAATGTGTGAGGATTTTGTATTTATTTATTATTTTTCTAGAAATCTTTATCTTACCTAGCTGCAAAGAGTCTAGCACCAATATTCTGTCCTCTATGTCCTGGCAACACGGTCAAGCCGCTAGATGTCATGAATTTATTTACTTTATAATAGTCGAATACGTTAAACATCTCCTCTGTGGCCTTGAGAGTGCGTAGTACCTTCTTCCAAGATTCTCCTTGCACCTGTGAAAAGACATTTTTTTTTTACATATAACTAGCAGACCCGTTCTCACTTTGTTGAATTGCGAAAAAAACGCGTCCCTTTTTTAAACATATTTCATTACTGCTCCACTCCTATTAGTCATAGCGTGATACTATTTAGCCTATGACACTCCCCGATAAATGGACTATTCGACACAGAAAGAATTTTTAAAACCGGTTCATTATATCCAGAGATTACCCTCTACAACGTCACAAACACACGAACTTTACCTCTATTTAATATTATAGTATAGATGGGAGGCAAACGAGCCAGCAGGTCACCTGATGGTAAGTGATCACCGCCGCCCATGGACATAAATAAATCAAATAAATAAAATCTCTCACACATTCACACAACCCCATCTAGTCCCAAACTAAGATTTCTATTAGACAAACAAAATGATTATTTATCTGATAATCTAATCTTTTATTCCACACAACCGTCACACACATCCTTGTGGTGACGGAGTAAGAATACAATATGTCACCACCCCATCCTATCCCACGGAGTGTCGTAAAAACTGACTAATGCCCGATTTACACATCGACAAGTACAGTAGCGAGTTAAGTAGTATTTTAAGATTAAGTTGATTTAAATAGATCTCCATCCTATTTTTTGGCAAGTTAAGTTGGCGAGACGCGAGAGAGGGGGCTACTTCGTACTTAACTCGCCAAAAAATAGGATGGAACTCTATTTAAATCAACTTAATCTTAAAATACTACTTAACTCGCTACTGTACTTGTCGATGTGTAAATCGGGCATAAGGGACTATCCGTGAATATTATCTTTACGAAATAAAAAGAAGGGACTTGAAATGAAAACCTATACCAATCCGTCTGGCCAGCGTGGTATTAGTAGGCCAAGTATCCCTCCGTCATGGGAGGAGGCCCGTCCCTGCAGTGGGACATTAATGGGCTGATCTCCTTAATGGATAGACTTTTTGTAGATATTTTTCTTAACCACTCAGTATAGCAGCTTATTTGGGTGATTCTTCGAGCCCTATATTTTCGATGTCTGGAGGTTTTTCTTCGTGACTAACAGACCAACTAAACTGCAATTATTTTTAAAACATAGTATGGACAGTTACTTATCTTGCACACGTTTTTTTTTTAATAATAGTTTTTTATTTAATTGAAAAAAAATTATAAAAAGCGTTCTTCTGATTAATATGGTGTGTCCGTGACCCAGTTTCTTGAACATTAGTAACAGTAACATTTTATCTTATTTACGAATCGATGTGCGCTATAAATATTACGATAGAATATTAGTTGTTTCTTTACACAAAAAAAAATGGTACTAATATTCACGATAGTTTTTTAATGTTCCCCTTCTCTCTTGGACTCTGCTTTGTACAGACGTGTTATACTCAACCAGTTAACATTATTTCCAAAAAATAAATTGACAAAAATAACGTAAAGTACCAGGAGTGCATAATCTATAAAGAATATATACTACACGAGTAAAAGAGAATCCTGCGGCAGGAAGAAGACAAGGAACACGCGTAAGTCCCTCTGCATGCGAGACAATCCTATCTACTAACCAACCACCGAGCTAGCCCTCCCGCCGCACACGCAAGCCACGCCCCCAAGCCGAAGCTGTGACAACCGACTAGCTGAGACTGCGTCTACGCTTGCCCCGCCCATTCTTGGCCGACGGCAACATTTAGGCCTACGCAAAAATTATGTCCGTTTCACGTTCGCCGCCATGCACCCAAAACAGCTTAAATGTGACTAATTCGAGTCTTACACATTATAACTCGGACTCGGCAATTTACAATTCAAAGAGTAACATTGCCGAGGAGGATTATTTCAACGATACAAAGCGACACAAACGTTCTTTTGAAGATTTTACATCACAACAATCGCCAGCTTTCTCGGAGATTAAAACAATGTTCGATACAAAATTTGACTCCATAACTAACGTTTTAAAAACAATCATGAACCAAAATGAAACTATACAAAAATCAATTGAATCTATGAATAGTAAGCACGAACAAGTACTATTAAAATTCACTTCTTTGGAGCAGGAAAACTCAGAGTTTAAACAACGGGTTGCGGTACTTGAAAATAAACTCGAATTTTTGGAAAAAAATAATTGCAGCACAGCTATAGAGATCCGTAACATACCGATACAACAAGTGGAAGACAAAGAAGCTCTAACATTGTTAGTAAAAAAGATGACCTTAACTCTAGGTCACAATTCTCCACTTGGTGACAATGAAATCCGAGATGTTCATAGGAACAAAGCCGGAGCTATAATAGTAGATTTTAACACGACGATCCGTAAAGAAAAAATGATTACCCATTACAAAGCCTTTAATAAGGCTAAGAAGCAGTCCAAAGAACCCACTCTAAACACTAATCACCTTGAACTCCAGTGTTCTCTAAAAGAAATATATATCTCTGAGCGTCTCACAAATAAAACGAAACGCCTGTTCTATATCGCGCGGCAAAACGTAAAAAACAATATAATTGCAGCAGCGTGGACCTCATATGGGAAGCTTTTCATAAGAAAGAATGAAGACTCCCCACCTCTGCGTATCACTGAAGAGGAAGAACTCTCAAGTCCACTATGACTAATAAATCGGATCTACATAATGTCGCAGATACGATTTTTTAACATTTGTCTTTTGTTCTATAGTTTATTTCTTTTTCACTTTTATTACCTACATAAAGTTAAACTATTATATTACACAAAAACCGGATATATCCAAACATTATGTAAGTTTGTTAACTTTGTTTACTGCTTTCTACTATTAATTATTGTCTTTTTACTGATTTTACTTAGTTTAAGAAAAATGTTTTTATATTATATAGTACTTGTATTAATAATCAATACTGCACGCTCAACTAATATATTGTATCAAAGAATGCATGAGTTAATTAAGAGAAAAACATTCAATTATGTATTAGTTTCAATTGTTACTTTGAGCTACACAACAATACTCACAAACACTACTCAAAAATATATTCAACCACACAACATCACACAATTACATACAAATACTAACATAACGCTCACATACCACAATCATAATACGAACACACAATACACCCAATCATACCACTCACAACTATACAACAACCGCATACACAACCAACTACAAAAACACACTTTCAAAAACCTACTCATCGAGCCTTTGACCTGGGGAATTCAGACAAGTGCCTGTCGTAATTTTAAAACAATATCCAAAGCGTCGCGCCGTTGCAGCGATGCACACGACTCTGATATTAAAGCAAACAGATGCAAAACATAGAAGACATAGGCACGGATCTGGACTCCCTTAACATCGCTCAAACAATAAATTGTGACGTGGAAGACGTACATAGACATATAAAATCTAATAACAACAACTTGAACATTATCTCACAAAACATACGTAGCATTAATTGTAATCTAGATAATTTTACAACATTAATACAAAGAACAGAAACCGACTGGGACATAATAATCCTTTCTGAGTGTTGGCTAAAATCGGAAAAAGGCGTGAAAGATATCACCGAATACAATACCTCAACAACTACGAATCACAAATCGCAAAACGAGGGTGTCGTTATCTATCACAAAACAAACCTACAAGGTTTAATAGAAGAACCAGTCCTGGAAGATGCCAACTGCCTCATACTCAAGATAAAAAACCACACCTGCATTATTGGAGTATACAGACCGCCTCGATACCATGACATTACAAAGTTTCTCAACTCCCTCGATGCAATACTAACAAAACTATCAAACTTTAAAAATATAATTATATGTGGAGATATTAATATAGATATCTATCCAGAGAAAACCGACAGGCGCTCACAAGAATACTTAAATCTGCTTGCCAGTCACGGGATGCTACCTGCCCACACGCTTCCAACACACAGCCGGTCGTGCATAGACCACTATATACTACGGTCCAAACTAAAAGCAACCTGCTGCGTCATGAACAGCTCTATAACGGATCATGACTGCGTTGCACTCAATCTAGAACTCAAGACCAAAATAGGCTCTGAAAATACTATCACCAAATTAAAGCTGGAAGAACTTGACATGGAGATACAAGCAATAAATCTGGAGCCCATCTATATTTCAACAAACACTAACGAAGCTGCCCTATATCTAACCACCCAGCTAGCTACGGCTATAGCAAATAGCACAAAAACTATCAATCCACCCAAAAGGAAAATGATAAAAAAACCATGGATTACAAATGGCCTATTACGATGTCTAAAAAATAGAGATAACTTACACAAAAAAACAAGGAAAGAACCAGACAACATCATTCTCGTTACTACATACAAAAGGTATAGATACTTCTGCGTATCAGTATTAAAAAAAGCAAAAAGAGCCTATGAGAAGCAAGAAATAGATAAAGCAAAAAAGAATACGAAACAGCTGTGGAATATAATTAAGTCTCTAGCTAACACTAAAAGCAAGGAAGATAGTTCAAGAGCATTATTAAAAACTGGGAGCGAACAACAAACCCTCAATCAAATCAATACATACTTTGCCAACACAGGCAAGAGATTGGCTGAGAACATAAATTTACAACATGTAGAAAACAACGTGCCCGCGAATCACCCCAGACAAATCACAGCAATAGACTCCTTTTTTATGACGCCAGCATCTGAAGACGAAATAAAAAAACTGATAGAAAGCCTAAAAGATAAACATTCGGCAGATATCTATGGAATAACCAACCATATAGTCAAAAGATATAACCAAGTACTGGTCAGGCCAATTACTCATATATGCAACCTGGCAATTACAAATGGCATATTTCCCGACGTGTTTAAAACAGGGTTAATAAAACCAATATACAAAGGGGGAGACAAAACCTGTGTTGACAATTACAGACCGATCTCGATACTGCCCACCCTGTCAAAAATTCTAGAAAAGATAATGAACTCACGCCTCGTAAAATATCTAGAGACCAAAAAAATCCTCGCCCCTTCACAATATGGCTTCCGAAAAGGAACCTCCACTTCGGCCGCAGTACTTGACCTCACGCAGGCCATAACCTCCGCTTTAGACACGAAGAAGAAATGCCTAGTAATATTTCTAGATATTGCAAGGGCATTCGACTCTGTCTCAATTCCCCACCTCCTCCTGAAACTCGAACAAGCTGGAGTGCGAGGACTCACTTTAGACCTGTGTAGAGACTACCTGGAAAACAGGAAACAGCGAGTAAAAGTTGACACATGGACCAGTGAAGATGCAAACGTTACCTTCGGCGTACCTCAAGGGGGAGTTAATAGTGCCACGATGTTCCTTCTCTACATAAACGACTTGTGTCAGATGAAACTAGAAGAAGGGCAAATTTATACATACGCAGATGATACAGCGATTTTCTTCAAGGGAGATACCTGGGCTGAAACCTACAAGAACGCCCAGAAAGGGTTTGATAAGGTGAACAGGTGGCTTAGAGACAACCTCCTGACACTAAACACGACCAAAACCAAATACATTCCCTTTAGCATAAAAACCATATACTCACCAGGACTCGAACACACCATCACTGCCCACACGTGCAACACTCACTCAACTCACGCATGCAACTGTCACACACTTACAAGAACCACTAGTATAAAGTACCTAGGTGTCATCTTGGACAATACACTCACATTTAAATTACACATTGAGGCCCTGTCATCAAGGTTACGCAAGATGATATACATAATGAAGTCGCTAAGACACATAGCAGATCTAGCAACCATTAAGACAGTATACCTTGCTATTTGTCACTCCCTCATAGAATATTGTATAGTAGCGTGGGGTGGTGCCGCAAAGTCTCACATGATCAATGCAGAGCGAGCACAAAGAGCCCTGCTAAAGGTAGCAGCGAAACTGCCATACCGTCACCCTACGCATAAGGTATATGAGCTATGGAAAGTCTTAAGCGTAAGGAGAACATTTATCCTTAGGGCAATACTCCTAAAACACTCACAAACACCATACGAACCAAACAAAATAAAAGACAAGAGACGTATGGGACAAGTAATCATACAGCACAGACACAACACAGCTTATTCACAACACTATCTTGGATACCTAGGACCATACCTATATAATAAGATGAACAACAAATTAAAAATTTACTCACTAAATAGCTACAACTGCAAAAATACTATCATAAAATTCCTTCTCCCTCTAGATTATGAAAAAACAGAAAACCTACTACGACCCCTCAAATAATACAAACAAATAATATAATTAAAAAATGTCAAATAAGTATACAAAAATCTTCCGCCAACAATACACATCTCATCACACACACATACATACATGTTCACACGAAACTATACATTCCCAACTTATCCTAACACATAACCACACTACACTACCGATATATAAGTACGATTATTATAGAAACAATTATTATTGTTAATAGTGTAAGTGTATAGAAATAATGTTAAAACACCTATATCATCATCACAATTAAAGTGTGACACATAATTTGTTGATGGGCCTGGTGACCAGTGGCACAGGTATAATATACCTTTTTCTGGCACCAGTCCTTCACAATACGCAAAATGATTATAATCATAGATTTAAGTAGTTATTAAGAAACAATTGTGAAGGAAATAAAGAGATTATTTTATTTATTTTATTTATTATTTATTTAATGAAAAAATAAATTGTGAATGTCCGGCACAAAAGTCTGATTCATATTCGCGCGCTTTACTCGAACGTACCTAGCTAAGTACGAAACATCAGGAGATCTCTTCTAGTGCTGGTGGTAGCCAGGGGCTGTTCTGACGTGGTCACGACGTTACATGTGGCTGGTTCGTGTTGTTGCGGAGATATAAATGTAAATATCTGATTCATATTACTTTGGTTCACCTTTGTTTCTGATTACTATGTTCAGTAGTGGCGAAGGGTGGATTTTTATAAAAGGGAAGCCGAAGATTCCGTGGACTTTTGTTCTACTTTATATTACTATTATTCTGTAGTTCATAGGTATTCGTGAGAAAATGTTTCGATTTTACCTAGTTGTCCCGAACTCATAAACTTAAAATACGAAAATGTTTCTCTGTTTGGAAGACTTCTTTGATCAATTAGATTAATTGTTTATATTGCTATATCCTAAATGATTCTACATACCTACTTACTTACTTTTAGAATCTGAGAATACTGTCTGTAAGCCACTTACTTATACGTATCGAAATGAGATAATTGTATTAAAATGTTTCGTAAATCCACAGCGCCGGCGTTTCTTATATTTATAATTCAATTTCGAGAATGATGTTTTATCGCACATCACATAATAGGATAGTCAATATAATATAACACTATTAACCTGTCCCTTATAACAACAAACTATTAAATTTGCTGAAAACAATACAAACAAGTACTTACAAAAATATTCCATAGGATCCCAACGCACTACGACAAAAATAAAGTCAACCAATGCACAACACATAATACACAATCATAAATAATTAAACATACAAATTTTACTACTTTAAACAAGAAAGCGAATTTTATAACCTAATTTGCAGAAAATAAATACAAATATCTGTTTTTTCTTCAAATGGTCCTATCGTTTACCGATGATTCTGCCAAAGTCAAGACGCAAGCCGTATAAAAATATAAAAACAAATAAATATAATTAAAAACTAAAAATTCAGAAGAAAGGCTGATTTCTATCAGATTTAAATAATTGATAAAAACAAAGGAATGTCAATGGCAAATTAAGTACTTAACGTGAAATGAAATGAAACTTCGTTACAATTGGTCGGTCCACTGGTTGCAATAGTGCTTTCTCGCTCTCGCAATGTTGTAGTTGTATCTTTTATCCTTGTCATAACGTCGCCTGAATGCTTATTTGCTCAACCGACCATTTTGACGAATTTCACTTTTTAATGCAATTTTATTAAGGATCAAATTGCGGTTCGATTGGTATATAAAACTTGCTGTTTGGACTTAAAATACATTATTTATAAGGAATTTAAGTTTTTGTAAACTAACACAAGAGAATTAAAACTTCATGCTTAATTGCTCAAAGTCCGTAGAGAAACACCAAACGTGCATCCGAACATCGATTGCGTGCTTAAGTATTCAATCTCCTCACTGGTAACTGGTAACCAATCACGACATCGCATTTTGATGACGCAATACGCCGCCATCATTAATTTCTTTTGTGACGAAGCTGGTGCTCGCACGCATTTGAGTAAAAAATACGCGAAATATAGAAAAAAAGTATTAATTTTAATAGAAAACAGTACCCCAAATGTCCGTGACGAAATATAAATCGGAAAATATAGTCACAACTATAGAAAAAAATCGGTAACTTGTATTTTTGTTAACATTTCTTTGTAGATTATCACTGCGTATCGTTAACTTATAGTACAGGATGTTTAAATTTAATTCTTATAATTTCAGATTTAATTAAATCTTTAAATGAAATTGTGACGTATCTATATGAACAGATTGTTTCGAACATTTCGTAAGATTGTAAAATATAACTAATATAGTAATAAAAAATTTTGCTTTTGTGCGATGACTGTCAAAATATACCTGCTACTTGCATGTTTTCTAATTGTTAAATGGGAAAATTTCTAAGCATTTAATGGGTAGTTTTGTGTTTACGTATACCTATGCTTTGTGTTCGCAATGATGTTAGATGCTAGATAAGTAGATTAATACTTTTTTTTTCTAAAGAATTCCTTATGAAAACATAAAGAATCGTCAAAAAAAGGTTAATTTTCTTGAAAAAATAAATCAATTCTAAATTGTTTAAATAGTTGAGACTATTTAAACAATTTAGAATTGATTTATTTTATTAATTATTTTTTATGATGTATATTAATTATTTTTTACACGTGTAGGTATGATATTATCACCGTTTTGTATTTAATTTATGTCGTTTTTATTGTACATATTGAAATGAAGAAGTGTAGTCACGGTAATACCATAGTTTCATTTTATGTTGACATTACGTACGATGAATCAAGTATCCGACCAAACAAGAATCCGACGAAAGAAGAATACGACTAATTAAAAAAAAAACTAGTACTAATTCAAATCAGACACTAACTGAAAAAAAAAATATTAGAAGTACTTACAAATATATGAAAGCTGACGACAAAGCCTTCATGGAATCTCTAATTAAAAAGGTCTTGACAGGATCAGACAACATAAACAATACCAGGCGAAGTAAACGATCTTGTATCGGTACAAAAACAAAAAAATATTGTATTTTGTATTTTATATATATCAAACAGTGTTTTTTTTAATAATAAATAGCAAGTTAACTAGTTATTTTTTTTTTACCACGATACCCAAACACACTGTATTTGGTTATAGGGCACTTAAGTACTAAATATATTCGAATGCAAAATGCTCAACCTCCACCCCGGTAGTGGTCTATCTCCAATTGCATAATTATTTATGTGTTTATTTGCTCAACCTCCATAAAGAATTGTGAAAATAAACATAACTGTTTGACTTTTTAATGATTATTTGTAATATATCATTTCATAATCACATTAACTATTTTTTTAATATAAAACTTTTATAAAATCATATTATTTGCTTAAACTAATCAATAAAACGTCTCTGGTGTAAAATGTTGAAAATGGAGGTTGGACACTTAAGTATTCGTGCGACGATAAGCCGATGGCCACCGGCTTATATGGTACCTTAGATCGACGAATACAAAGTGTCACGTGACCGTACGATTTCCGTACAGTCTGTTGTACTGGATTCCTAATTTCGCGACCGGCTTACTGCGCTCCGCGCATGCGCGCTTTAAGTACTCTCTGACTGAACCATAACAAGTTGTTAGTTGACAACCTTTAATTACAAGATGGCGTTATGAGTACGTAAATAATTATATTGAAAATTATTATTACTGTAATTATTATTGCGATTTACGTAAGAGAATACTTTTTTGTTTTATATTATTTTGTATTGAGTGGATGTTGCGTCATTGATTTATAATTGATTAATAGACAATGCTAAGCGGTTTTTGCAAAGGTAAGCCGGTAGGAATCGAGTTATATGGACACTTCGCCACTACTATGTTGGCTGTTATAATTAACTTAAATGGTTTTCAAACTTGAATCTGCTGGAAATATAAGTCAATTGGGGACTTAAAACCTATGTATAAATAGTAATCCTTAATTGTATACGTGTAGTGATTTACCGATGTTAAGAGGCAAAATTTTGATTTATATGTGCCTGATTCATACGGTAAAAATACTATATTAATCAGAATTTCACACATATTGTTAATAAAACGATGCATTGGCGGCACGGATAATGATTGATATTGTAAGTTGTCAATGCTCCTAATAACTAGATTTAGGTGTGGTGATAATCATTGTGATTATTAACTGTGATTTTAATAAATAAATGACTGATTTTTCTAACTCTAGTTAGAAAAATCAGTCATTTTTGTTCCTAATTCTGATTTATATTACCTCTAAAAATTTTAAGTAATTATCTCGAAAACCTTTTTATAAAAAAGTGTGCCTTTTTCAGACATTGTATATTAGGTTATCATCTTTAACAAAAACATGTTTTATAAGCCAAAATGTGAAAAATAAATCAGCCTAGCCTAAAAGAATCAGACAAAGAATCGAATTTCGGAGAAACACCCATCTACATACTTTACTCCCTTACTCATAAACGCTCTTTATTATTAGTCAATTGATTAAATTAAATACTTACGATTTTGTTTGGTATAAGGTTGGTTTTGCTAATAAAAATCTCGCTGAACATTAATTAAATTTACGAGGCGTTTATGAGTAAATGTTTTGATGAATGTTAAGTAAGTATAAGATTAGATTAATACTTAAATCTATAATAATAAGTATTATAAATATATAAATAAACGGGATATTAACGCGCATTTTATTTACCTTTATTTTACTTGACGTTTCGGCACAGGTTGCACTGGCCGTGGTCGCAAGCTGACTCGATACTAATATTATAAACAGGTAAAGTTTGTGTGTTTGTATGTTTGTGTGATTGTGTGTTTGTGACGTTGTAGGGGGTAATCTCTGGATCTACTAAACCGATTTTAAAAATTCTTTCTGTGTTGAATAGTCCACTTATCGGGGAGTTTCATAGGCTATATAGTATCACGCTATGACTAATAGAAGTGGAGCAGCAATGAAATATGTTAAAATAAGAGACGTGTTTTTTTCGCCGCCCAATGAAGTGGGCACGGGTCAGCTAGTACTAAATATTTTGATGACTATCGTAGTACTAATATTATATAATAGGTAGACCTATTATATAAGATTATATTAACAGATTAATAATAATTTTATAAATCATTTTGTCTATCTCCTGCTAATTTTATATTAAGTATATTATCTTTAAGATAAGCTTAATGAAAAGTTTAAATATTTTCCCGGATGTTACTTTAAACAACAAAATCGATTAATATCTTTATATCTATAGAAATTTATGATGATGTTCTAAATAGATAATACTTTTATATAATCTATTCTTGTAATTAACTTCGTGTGTATTATTGTGCGATTAAATTATGTTAAGTCATTCTGAATTGTGTAAAATGATGACGGAATAAGAAAACAATATGTCACCACCCCATCTCATCTCATGCATGTCGTAAAAACCGACTAAGGGTCTATCCGTCAATATTATATTTACGAAATAAAAAGAAGGAAAACTTGTAATTAAACCCTATACCAATCCGTCTGGCCATCGTGGTATTAATAGGCCAATTATCCCTCCGTCACGGGAGGAGGCCTGTCCTTGCAGTGGGACATTAATAGGCTGTTATGATGATGATGATTGGAGAGTACACTATTGTTTAGAGGTGTGTCCTACAAGGTTTCTTGCTGAAGAAACCTTACGATCCCTTTCCGTGTTGGTATGCTACGACTGTAAACTATGACTATGACTAAAGCTCCCTTCAACCAGCAGTGTGACAAAATTATTATGTGTAGCTGGAATGTTGCAGTGGCTATGCTCTGGAATATCTACGTACAAGAGAGGCAATTGCCACCTACCTATCCATATGAACCTCTATCAGTAAATATCCTCGTAAGTACCTTATCAAAATCCTCTTCCTCATCATCTCTGCTCTTGACTATTACAATATTGAAGCCCACCAGCTCGTCGGGCTCTCCGTCTACTTCAGTGAAGCAGGCCAGGCTCATGTTCTGTGACACGTAGCCTTCCCAGTTCGCTCTCAATGTTGCTATGGATACTGAGTCCTTGCTTATACCTAGATATATTTAACAAAAAAAAATTTTTTTTAACAAAACTATTACCAACGAAAAAAAACAACTAATAAGTAAAAAAATAATCCTTAATTTTAACTAAGTACTGTGGCGTAGTGGTTATATAACATGACTGCTACGCAGAGGTCTCGGGTTCGATTCCCGCTCAGTGCAAATCTTTGTGTGCATGAACATGATTGTTTGCATTGGTCTGAGTGACACATAAAAACACTCAGACCAATGCAAACAATCAAGGGAATCGAGCCCGAAACCTCTGCGTAGCAGTCATGTTATATAACCACTACGCCATAGTGGTCGAATAAACAGTTTTTCTTTTAACATGGATATTTGACTTCTAATCTTAAAATAAAAAAAAACCTTATAAAACTTAACCTTTATAGAGAGTGGAAATTGATATGGGCATTTTTTGGTATTTTTTTTTGTTTCTTCCTAATAAAATTATGGCCGACGTCGTGTTAAAATGTATGCGCCATTGTTAAGTACACCCTGTATAACACCATTTAGTCCTAAACTAAACACAGTTTTTAGATAGAAAGAAAGAAAATATTTAAGCATCATAATTAGTCAGTCTCCGTGTGGTGACGGAGTAAGAATACAATATGTCACCTCCCCATCTCATCCCATGGGTGTCGTAAAACCGACTAAGGGACTATCCGTGAATATTATCTTTACGTAATTAAAAGAAGGAAAACTTGAAATTAAACCCTATACCAATCCGACTGGCCAGCGTGGTATTAGCAGGCCAAGTATTCCAAGGGAGGAGGCCCGTCCTTGCAGTGGGACATTAATGGGCTGTTATTATGAAATAGTACCTATCACTTACCTAAGACTTTAGCAAGCGGCTCATCTCTTAGAAATGTATCTTGCATTAAATCTAAACATCTATCCTTCCATTGTAATTCCATATCTCTTATTTGGTAACTAGAAGAAAGACAAAATGTGAAAGTGCATATGAAGTGCACGATAGGTACAAGCGCCGGCACCGGCTCTGAACGGGTAAACTACTTAAGGCCTACGCACACCAGGACGGCATGGCAACACAGACCGCTTAGATGCCGCGGCATGCCACGGCGCGCGCCGCGGGACGGCATGGCAAGGGATTTTGCCGTGAGTCAGCGCACACCCCCGCCACCGCACCCCGCAGTATATCATTACGAGCGCCGGAGTCCGTGGCACTCGGTCGCGGTAGACAACGGCATGCCGTTGCCTACCGCGGTATGCCGCCACGGGAGCCTGTGGCGCGTCTTTTAATGCCGTGCGATAAAATCCCTTTCAATGCCACGGCATCATTTTAAAGCATAGCAATTTATGTCGTATTTCTGTAACATTACGGTTGAATTTCCATTAGTAAAAATTAAAATCCCTTGCCATGCCGTCCCGGTCGCCTTTATATTGGCCTTTACTATATTTATACCTTCCTTTCAAATAACTCTTAAAACCGCTTTAAAATCTGTTCCATAGTTTTAAAGATTTAAGCATAGGTACAACGTAAACGACTTTGTTTTGTAAGTACTATGAAGTGAAGAATACAGGAAGAATAATTTTTAACGTTTTTATTTTTTTTTTCTTTTTTTTTTCTTAAAAAGACAACTCCCGCACTAGGGATCATGCCCTGTGACTTTGTACAAACATCAATTAACGGACACAAAGAACGCCCAGACCAGGACAATAATTTGTGGATCTCACAAATTATTGTCCTGCGTGGGGATCGAACCCACAACCTCTTGCACGGCAGCCGCTTGCGCTACCGTCGCGCCACCGAGGTCGTTAATGTCAATTAGACATAAGTATCAATTAAGAATATTATTGTCCTGAGTCTGGGTGTTCTTTGTGTCCGTTATTTTGATGTTTGTAAAAAGTCCCCGCAACACAGGGCATAATCCCTATCCGGGAGTTGTCTTTAAAATAAAAGAAAATATCCAGATTCAGGAAAATAATTTGGGGATCGCAAAAAATACACGAGAGTTTCTTTATTTGTACATCATCTTATCAGCCAATGGACGCCCACTGCTGGACATAGGCATTCCCTAAATATTTCTACCTTGAGCGGTACTGTGCCTCAGTCATCCTTCGGTATCCCACCATCCTATCTAAGTCGGATTAATTAAATTATTGGAGGCAGTATTATAAACATATTATCACTAGTATATGTGTAGCATATTTGCGTGAGCTTGGCGCGATAGTATTTTTATTTTTTTTTAAATATGCAATGTTATTAATGTTTTACCACCTGTAAAACACGACGACCTCGGTGGCGCGCCGGTAGAGCCAGCGGCTGCCGCGCATGAGGTTGTGGGTTCGATCCCCACGCAGGACAATAATTTGTGAGATCCACAAATTATTGTCCTGAGTCTGGGTGTTCTATGTGTCCGTTAATTGATGTTTGTAAAAGTCCCCGTGACACAGGGCATGATCCATAGTGCGGGAGTTGTCTTTTTAAAAAAAAAAAAACCTGTATATTTATTCCAAATGACATTGAAGTGGCCGCACACTATTCTAAAACTGTTTAGGGGAACCTGGGGACACTTGATCCTTAGGGGAGACTAGGTACACGAGATTTTCAGAACTTGTATGGGTAATATTAAATTTTGTAATGGCAATATCGGTTGTCTATGGTACCCGCTAACTTTCTAAAGTTGGTACACCTGTCAAATTTGACGCGTTTGTAAATGGCAGACGACCGAGTATTTGTTGTTGCCAAAAGAAAATTTCCGTAAGTTTACATTTTCAACCGACTTCAAAAAAGAGGAGGTTCTCAATTCGGTTGTATTTTTTTTTTTTTTTTTATTTTTTTTTTTATTTTTTGTGTTTGTTACCTGATTTCTCGAAAACGGCTAGACCGATTTGAAAAATTTTTTTTTTGTTCGTATGGGTATGCTTCCCATTTGGTCCCATTGTCACCAGATCTGGATCTGGATGACGGGATCCCAGAGAAATCGAGGGCATCTCTTGAAAATTGTAGGGACGCATTGTGTAAAATCTTGTCATACATGTGCATCTCTGACGTCACTACCAAATAGTCAAGAGTAAGAACTGGTCAGATCCTGGAGACCAGAGTGAGTCGAGGGAACACCTCAACGGCATATTGCAGCTACCTTGTGTTTGGGCTTATTTTAATTGTATTGATGAAGACTTTACAAAACTTTACACAAACATGATCTGATGATGAAGAAGATTGAGGGTCGAGGCAACTCCTCAACGGTATATAGCAGTTACCGAGTGTTTGGGCTTATTTTATTCGTATTGATGAAAACTTTACACAACTTTACACAAACATGATCTCATGATAAAGACGACTGAGGGTCGAAGAAACTCCTCAACGGCATACAGCAGCTACCTTGTGTTTGGGCTTATTTTAATTGTATTGATGAAAACTTAACATTATGAATGTAATCGCAGGTGTGGTTTAAGACTTGAATGAAATTCTTATTTTAAATTAAAATAGGAATTAATAACGGATTATAAATAGACAAAATTGTTGAATTGCATTTAATTTATTTTAAACTTATTCTTTAGATATAACAAATTGATAATAATAATTATTATATTTATTTGATTTATTTTAATTTTAATTAACTTAATTATTATTACCAATTAACCATGCCGAGACGGTGGCTACGCTTTTCGATGTTCTCCCTATTTAAAACTTTTTGCATGTAGGTCCTCCGTTGTTCACTAGTCTCTTTTGAAATGACATTGGAGGTAGATTTCCTACATTAAAAGGCGTTTATCCCTTTCTTCGTTTGTTTCATTCAATCGGCGCTGTCTCATATAAGCAGCGCGTTTCGTAGGTCTACCCATATTCCGACAAAGTAATGTCCCACTGCAGGGACGGGCCTCCTTCTGTGACGGAGAAATACTTGGCCTACTAATACCACGCTGGCCAGGCGGATTGGTATAGGGTTTAATTTTAAGTTTTCCTTCTTTTTATATCTCAAAGTTAATATTCACGGATAGTCCCTTAGTCGGTTTTTACGACACCCATGGGATGAAATGAGGTGGTGACATATTGTGTTTTCACTCCGTCACCACACGGATTTATAGAATTGGAATTCACTAAAAATTTAGAAATAAAATTAATTTTCACAAAAAAAAAGAACCGACTTCAAAGACAAAAATTGCACTAAAAAGTAATAAATAATTACTTGTATTTTGATTTTACAACAATAAATCAGCCATTATTTCTATTTAATTTTAATTTATAGAATAGGTTCTTTTCATTAAGTATTGTAAAAGTATTGTTAAGGATATTTCTTGAAGAGTCTGTAAATATATTTATTTGTAGATTGTTTAAAAGATAATCAAATTATTACAAATAATGTAATATTATTGTTATTTTTGGAGGCGGTGTCAGCCAACGGAATAAGTACGATAATACCTAAGCAAACGGAATGACGGCCATGAATTACAGATTATAAATGACTTCGACATTATATTTGTTGATTGTGTATGGATTAGTTTAAAAATTAAACAAATATTAAACAACTATTCTTATCATATTTAAATAAATATATTTTAAAATACCAGTATCACATTTAAACGTTTTAATATTATATTTAATAACTGATTAAAGCTTTCCAGAACTTAAAATAGATTAGATTTAAAGAAATAATTCGCGAATAGGATCAATAATGCAAAATGTTGTCTACAAGTTCGTTAGAATAGGCAATAAAGTTTTGTATAACACACTCTCATCACTTTAAATGGTTTCTAATTAGATAAATATTGCATTTAAAACGAAAACGGCCGTTTCATTTTCGAATGTGAATTTTATGTAATTATTAGTCTGTGTATAACACGGCGCCATAATATTTGTTTAAGTTTTCAGTCAGAAATAAAAAATGGTATACTTAATAATAACGATCGTGGCTGACACCGACTCCAAAAATAACAATAATATTACATTATTTGTAATAATTTGATTATCTTTTAAACAATCTACAAATAAATATATTTACAGACTCTTCAAGAAATATCCTTAACAATACTTTTACAATACTTAATGAAAAGAACCTATTCTATAAATTAAAATTAAATAGAAATAATGGCTGATTTATTGTTGTAAAATCAAAATACAAGTAATTATTTATTACTTTTTAGTGCAATTTTTGTCTTTGAAGTCGGTTCTTTTTTTTTGTGAAAATTAATTTTATGATTAAACATTTTACTTTTATATATACAGGGTGGCTCATTCAAAAGGGTCAGTATGGGAAATTCTAAAACTAGTCATACGAAGATTTGTTCTTAGGAACCATGACACCGATTTTGATAAAAAGAAAAACTGCATTCATACATTTGAAAAAGATACTGTACCCAGCTGGGGAATCGAACCTGGTTGTTTTGCAAAAATAAACTTATACTTTTTCTACTTAAATATCGATTCTGTAGGTCTTAAGCAGTAAATATCTATATGAAACATTATGTCTTAAATGAATAAAATGCATTTTTTTCACATACTTAAATTTATTATAGTAGGTGTTCGAATTGGCCACCGTTTTGTTCAATACAATATTTAACACGTTTAGGTAACGATCTTCTTATTGCATTTTGTATCTTCATGCAGCCAATCAAACTGAAACGTTCCATTTTCAAATGAGGCTTAACTTAACACGTCTCTGTACCTATCTACAATATCTACATACTTTATGTGGGCTTTTCAATTGATTGTTAGTGTTTGATTAATAGAAGTAAGTTTTGCATAATAATAATATTACTGTAGATAACAAAACTTCCTTAAAAGTTTAATGCAATGCTACATGATTATGTAACACGGTGTATGTAACTAGTAGAGGGGTACAAACAACCGTAGGGACAATTTTACATGCCTGACCTTGTTGAATATTGTAATGGTGGTCACTTCGAACACCTACTATGATAAATTAAACTATGTGAAAACAATGCATTTTATTCATTTAAGACATAATGTTTCATAGAGATATTTACTGCTTAAGACCTACAGAATCGATATTTAAATAGAAAAAGTATAAGTTTATTTTTGCAAAACAACCGGGTTCGATTCCCCAGCTGGGTACAGTATCTTATTCAAATGTATGAATGCAGTTTTTCTTTTTATCAAAATTGGTGTCATGGTTCCTAAGAACAAATCTTCGTGTGACTTATAGTTTAAGACTTTCCCATACTGACCCTTTTGAATGAGCCACCTGTATATAATTATACTATTACATATTTTTACTTTTAGTCAAATAACTATTAAATTTAGGCACTTATATCTTTGGGTCTTACATCAATTATAGGCAAATGAATTTCACGTATTTCGGTACCAATATCTTTTAAAATGGATAGTCACTAAGGAAATTATGGATGAAAAACAAAAGGGGGGATCAAGTGTCCCCAGGTTCCCGTATATATTGTATATAGGTAAATACTTACTGTCTAGCTGGTTGCCCATCCATTTCTCGTCCTTTAAACCTGCTCCATACTTGACCTACGGGAACACTCTCTGGTCTTACCCAAGGCATCTACAATATTAATCATTTTAATAAATGCAAAGCTTGCAAAGTGAACATGAAGACAAAGTGGATATACCTACAATAATTTTAGCCCAACGGTGAGAAGAGGTGGTACAATTTTTCATTCTTAATTAGTCCTTTACCTCAAAGGTAATTAAGCGACAAATATATTATTATACCATCCTTGTTTATTATCTATAAGTTGGGATATGGTCATTTTGGTGTTCGTCTTTTATCAAGGAATAGCTTCCCTATTCCGGCAGTTTATTTATTATACTGCCTCGGTGGTCGCAAAAACGTGGTCGCTAGTTCGATTCCCACGCAAGATTATGCTTTTCGAGTGTTCGAGTCTGGTCTTTGTCCCCTTTAGTTTAATGTCAGTACAAGTCCCCGCGACACGGCATAATCCGGAGAGCGGGATTTGTCTTTAAAAAAAACTAAAACTTAAGAGTCTTAGGGCCAGATTCAGAGACCGCACTTTTACTTTACTTTGAAGGAAAGTTCGACTTTGATACAAAAACGAGATATAAGGTTCAGAGTCGTGACTTTACTTTCTTTCAAAGTAATCTTCCCAAAGTAAACTTTTCATGCGAAAGATTACTTGTAATGTTTTTCAAATTCAGAGAAAATAACTAGACTTTGCTAAAGTAAAGTCAAAGTGCGGTCTCTGAATCTGGCCCAAAGAGTTATCATTTTAGAAGGATAAATAAATATTCCCGGACATCTCTACACAGCACCATCTGTTCCCAAAGTAAGCTAATTTTAACTTGTGTGCTATGGGTAACAGAACAACGGATATTAGTATTTATATACTTTTTTTGTAAATACATACATATTATACATAGAAACACTCAGACCAATGCAAATAAGTAATCATGTTCATGCACACAAAGATTTGCATTTAGCGGGAATCGAACCCGAGACCTCTGCGTAGCAGTCATGTTACATGTATAACCACTATGCTACAGATGTAGTCGAAGAAGAAAATGTCAGTAACTTACGATTTTTTCCTAGAATATTATATTCACTATTCGCACGATAATCTTTTTTAAACTTTACCGTACACTATTATTTACAACTTAGATAATAATGCTGAAAGCATTTGAATATATACTGTATTCATCCTCTGATAAGGATCTCGTCAAATTTTAGATACGATGGGACACAGCTAATCTAATCAACAGCGCCATCTTATTATTATTATTTTATTTCTTTTTTTTTTTTTTTAAATGACAACTCCCGCACCAGGGATCATGCCCTGTGTCGCGGGGACTTTTACAAACATCAATTTAACGGACACAACCGAACACCCAGACTCAGGACAATAATTTGTGGATCGCACAAATAATTGTCCTGCGTGGGGATCGAACCCACGACCTCGTGCACAGCAGTCGCTGGCGCTATCGTCGCGCCACCGAGGTCGTCATTATTTTTATTGTTTTATTTCTTGATGTCGACCGGGTGTGCATTTTGTAATCGATTTTCATACTTGGCACCCACAGGACAGTAGGCTTACTCTTGAACATAATTTTAATTTCAATCTAATACCAATCCAATTACAATGTCGATGTCAAAGTCACGTGATTTCGTACTCTTGAAAACAATTTCGTCAACATTGGATTGAAATTGGGATTGGTTCACGATTATACTTTAAAGTGTGAAGTTAGCAACACATGGCATTGGAGAAGTGATGTTCAACTACATACTAAATTGAGAAAATATTATTAATAAGGTCGATATCTGCTTATGATCAATAGTAATAAATACAAGTTATGGAAAATATTATTATTAATTTACTAGGCTTGCCTAGTGTGGGGCCATGGATATAACTAATATGTATGCTAATTTGGAAATAAATTATTTTATTTAAATATTTTATCGAACTAAGCTGAGCTTGTACTATAATAATAAATATACAATTTCAGTGGTAGTAGTCCAGTCAAAATAGATATCCAGTTTGCATTAATTCCCAACAAGCTGGATTTTTGTGCAGGCCTTGAATACGTCATTACAAATGATATGTCAAAAGTCCCCATCGATCCCGCTTGTGCGTTGTTTTTTATTCGTGGTCAAAGGTCACCAATTTGCGTTTTTTGCGTATATCTCTGAAACAACGAAAGCTATAGAAAAATGGTTCAGACAAAGTTTGTAGACCATAAAATTATCTACAAAAAATATCTGAACACTTTTCTCCTACAAGGCATCGCTTTCGAGATATCGTGACTTTAGAGAGCAGGAAATTCGTATTTTCGACGATATGCACACACTTGCTTTTTCCCGCAATTTCGCTCGCGTTTATAAGTATTATTAAAAATAAGGCTTATTTCAATATATAGTAGCAATATGCATGCTTGGTCTCAGCCTAATCAGTTTGAAATTGACAAAGTTACATACAAACTTTCATCCCCTATCTTATCTCTTTAGGGGTAAAATTTATCAAAATTCTTTCTTAGAGAATGCCTACGTTATATCATCTACCTGCATGCCAAAATTCAGCCAGATCTGTCCAGTGGTTTGGGCTGTGCGTTCATAGATCACTATGTGGTAGGAGTATTCCTACTGGAGAATATACGTTAAAAAAAGCGCCGTGTACTTGATTCAATGTACTGTTGTATTTGATTTAATGTACTGTTGTATTTGATTCAATGTTGGTGCAAGATTGGCCTTACCTACCTCAAAGGTGGTGCGGAAATCTTCTATATTTATAAAACTCAAAGGTGACTGACATAGTTATCTATCAACGCACTGCCCAAACCACTGGACAGATCTGGCTGAATTTTGGCATGCAGGTAAATGATATAACGTAGGCATCCGCTAAGAAAGGATTTTGATAAATTTAACCCCTAAAGGGACAAGATAGGGGATGAAAGTTTGTATGTATTGCTACTATATATTGAAATAAGCCTTATTTTTAATAATACTTATAAACGCGAGCGAAATCGCGGGAAAAAGCAAGTGTGTGCATATAGTCGAAAATACGAATTTCCTGCTCTCTAAAGTCACGATATCTCGAAAGCGATGCCTTGTAGGAGAAAAGTGTTGAAATATTTTTTGTAGATAATTTTATGGTCTACAAACTTTGTCTGAATTTTTCGATAACTCTCGTTGTTTCAGAGATATACGCAAAAAACGCAAATTTGTGACCTCTAACGTCGAATAAAAAACAACGCACAAGCGGGATCGATAGGGACTTTTGACATATCATTTGTAATGACGTATTCAAGGCCTGCACAAAAATCCAGCTTGTTGGGAATTAATGCAAACTTCAATCATAATTTAGTCTATTTTGACTGGGCTAAGAGTCTAGAGAGTGTGAGTGAGTCCTGATTGTTTGCATTGGTCTGGGTGTTTTCTATGGATAATAAATAATAATTATGTATGTATTTACAAAAATAAGTATTTGAGTAATGTATGTTTATCCGTTGTCTAGTACCCATAGTACGGTCAGCTCCAAAGAAATCTAACCCCCTTTAAGAATATAACAGCGCGCTATAGGGGTTAGATTTCTTTGCCGCTGACTATACAAGCTCTCCTTAGTTTGGGACTAGATGGCGTTGTGTGAAAATGTGAGGAATATATTAATATATTTATTAGTAAATATTCCCCACTCTCCGTGTGGTGACGGAGTAAGAATATAATATGTTACCACCCCATCTCATCCCATGGATGGCGTAAAAACCGACTAAGGGACTAACCGTAAATATTATCTTTACGAAGTATAAAGAAGAAAAACATGAAATTAAACCCTATACCAATCCGTCTTAGTAGGCCAAGTATCCCTTCGTCACTGGAGGAGGCCCGTCCCTGCAGTGGGACATTAATGGGCTGTTATGATAATACGCTTATCTACCCGACCGGCCCACAACATGTACATCGTTATGTCACTGTTAATAACAGTTTTGATAACGGATTAATTATTTCCCGATAAAAATAATCAACAGGAAATTTCAATTTTTATCAGTATTTAATAATTCTATATTTCGTCGGAGGCACAAGTTATTGTGATAGTAATTATCATTCTGATTATACCTAACACTTAAGATAGAGTCATCATACTACGAGTATAATCACTAAATAGGTAGTAAGTAATAAAAAAAACGGCCGTTTTTGTTTATAATCCAATATTTATTTAATGGAAAAACATGTACCCCCTTCCTCATAAACGAATCTTAAATAGTAAATTGACTAATTAACATAAACTCTTACATTGTTTGGTATAAGGTTGGTTTTCGTAATAAAAATCTCGCTAAACAGTGATTAAATTTAAGAGGCGTTTAAAGGGGGTTAAAGTGTTGAGAGTGTGTTGTACAAATACATACTTTATTGCCTTTTTTCAGGACTTCGTAACTATCATTTTTCATTATTGATCCTATTTGCGAATTATGATTTTTTTTCTATTGGCGGCGCTAGTGAGCCATGTAAAGGCCCATAATACAAAAGAGCGGTCGCTGTATGTACGTCCCTTTATACGCTTATATCTACCTAATATTAGTACATACTATTAATACGTTTGGCCAGAATGGTATTAGTACAACAAGTGGCTTAAGAACACTAGGTCCACTTTCCTGAAATGTCTCCTCGGTTTCCCATTCTGTCTACTTTCCCTTATGGTCCACTTTCCTGAAATGTCTACTGGGTTTCCCATTGTTCTCAATCCGTCTCTGTTTCTTAGTATATTCCCTCATTACTAGATGACATCTACAACACCCATCGATGTAATTACCTTGCCGATGTTGCTTAACTTGGGGTGAAATGGTGGTAAAAAAAAGGCAATATTTATAAAAGCAAATATATTTAATTGTTAGACAACATTTAAACATACTCACATAAAACATCTTTTATTATTATATTATCTATTATAATTTTAAACATAATTCATTTACCTACACGTAAATTATTTATATTTATTAACATTAAAATTCTAAAGGGCCCATTGCAGGGACTCGCCTGTTATGATGGAAAAATCTTGTCTATTACTGCTAGCGACAGGCCGGGTGAATTACTGATTTCCGAATTAGTGAACCTAGAATAACGTTACCACGAAAATATGCAATTACGAATTTTCGTTTTGACATCTTTACACACATTGTCGAAAGATCAGGTTAGGTTAGAACGATGACAATGCGATGCACGAGCCGAGCGAGCGGAGCAAGCGAGCAGCGGCAGCCGGCGAGTGCCAGAATGAAAATTCGTTCGTGGTAACGTTATTCGTGATTGCATGTTTTCGTGGTAACGTTATTCTGGGTTTAGTAATTCGGAAATCAGTATGAGAGTCCGACAGGCCGGCTGATATAGGATTTTATTATACATAGTATATTTCAGTTTGAAATTATGATTCATCCCCTTAGTCAATACGAGGTAATGGAAATAAAGAACCTCTTTTAGTAGTGGGTTAAAAATTTGAAGCTTAAGGCAGAATTCGAACTCACATCTTTTCCATGTATGGCGCCTTTAGAGCTTCCGCCTTAAGTCCAAATTTCTTCATTGTCTTACAAAGATTAGAAATCGATTTTCATTTTATTTATTTCTGAATTAGAAATTGAATATTATTTCGCCATCTACAGCTTCTGGTAATAAACTCTATATTTTATTATATTTACAAATTATATATCCGTGTGGTGACGGAGTAAGAATACAATATGTCACCACCCCGTCTCATGGGTGTCGTAAAAACCGACTAAGGGAATAACCGTAACTACTATCTTTGCGAAATAAAAAGAAGGAAAACTTGAAATTAAACCCTATACCAATCCGTCTGGCCAGCGTGGTATTAGGAGGCCAAGTAACCCTCCGTCACGGGAGGAGGCCCGTCCCTGCAGTAGGACATTAATGGGCTGTTATGATGATGATGATTTTATTATTTCTCATCCTACCCACAAAAACTACATAATTTTGTACCAGCCATGTGTTGCTGTATTTAACATGGCGTCAGAGTGTGACAAACAACTATACATACTTTTGAAAAACTTGACCCCTTCTTCTGACGCAGTCGGGTAAAAAAACTTCGTTTTTACAAATTTCTAATGAAAATTCAATTTTCTATCTTATACCAATAAACATAAGACTTATTTTAGTTTGTGACTTCGAATAACTTATTACAATAGATAGGCTTTTTATATCTCCTTTACTTAATCATAACAGTTTTCAAACCTAGCTCTTCTGAGAATACTTTATCATCATTATTATAAATATTCCTGACACATTCACACAACGCCATCTAGTACCAAACTAAGCAAAGCTTGTACTATGTGTACTAGACAACGGATAAACATACCTACTTAAACTTTTTTTTGTAAATACATACATATTATACATAGAAAACACCCATACCAATGCAAACAATCATGTTCATGCACACAAAGATTTGCAATGAGCGGGAATCGAACCCGAGACCTCTGCGTATGCGATGTGTGGATGTGTGAGAATTATTTATTTATTTTAATTGTCTTTTATTCCCCTTTCGCTCAAGTTTTCCTTCACTATGAGATGAAACGGTGACACTATTTAAACTATTATACTTAAACCAGACCGTTTCTCAACAAATTATTCATACATTCAGTTCAGAAGATTCTCCATTTTGGAAAAGTTCATCTAAACCCTCATTCTCTATCTGTGAAAGGCTTCCCTTAACTTTCAAAGACTCAATTTTACTACCATTAATTATAATTTCTTCCTTATGTATTTCTAGAGCCATATCTTCATGATTACGTTTCATATGGTTAAGCAGCAACGATCTCCTTATAGCCATGTAATCACAATACGAGCACTTAAACGGTTTATTCCCCGTATGAATAGTCTCATGACGTAGCAAAGTTTCCGTCCTGGACGCTCTGAATTCACAAAAACGACATTTTAAGCCATTCCCAAGGTGTACAGTTGAAAAGTGTTTAGTAATTTCATATTTATTCTTACATGTATAGTCACACATTGAACATTTATGCTCGTAATGTAATTTCTGATGCATAACGTATTGACATTTGAAGTTAGTTGAAAAATCACAGGTGCGGCAGTAAATTTTGATTTCAGATTGTGACCGTTTATTGTGAAGCGATATTTGGTCTTTAGTTTTAGTTGAAAAGTCACAATTTAGACACTTGTAAGGTCTATTCTGTGAGCCCGTGTGGTGTCTCTGGTAATGTCTTTGAACGGATGCTTTGAATCTTGCTGTGTATTTACACATTATGCATTGGAACGGTCTTTCTTTGTTGGTTGATTCCATGACTTGGATTTTGCCCCAGTCTAATTCGCAGACAGGATCAATCATATAGTGATTGTTTCTCTCATGAGTAGTCTGGTTTAAAACATCAGGTTCATGCATAGATTGCATCGAAAGCATAGACACATCACCACGATCATCACTTTCATTCTCCGTTGCCTGAGACTTTTTACTCGTGCAAATTTCACTATAATGCCCCGTTTTATGCTTTTTACTCTCACACATATAATAAGTTTCAAAATCACAGTAAATACATTTAATTATATCGTTCTGTTTACTTCTTTGCTTGTGTATATTGAGACGCCATCTTACTTTAGTTGAAAAGTCACAGAGATCACATCGGTTAGCCTTATCAGAGACTTCATTGTGTATTTTAGCTAAATGTCTAGTTATATGTCCTTCAAATTTAGTCACAAACGGACACTTATCACATTTGTAGAACGATTCAGTTTTGTTATGCACCTTACTGTGTTTTAAATAATTATGTCTGTAAGCGGTTGTGTACGTACATAACTCGCATTTAAACTCCTTTTCTAGTTTATGTTTTCTTTTGTGCGCACTTAAATTCCATTTATAGTAAGATGTGTATGAACATTGATCGCATGTGAAGACAGGCAATTCCTTTTCCTTTTCATTGTTTTTATATTCATGCTGGGTGATCATATGGCGTTGCAGAGAAGTAGGGTATCTTGTGACATAGGGACAAGATTCGCAGGAAAACGGTTTGTAATTTGTGTGGCTTAATATATGTAGTTGTAGACAATTCTTATATACAGTTGTGTAATCACACAGATCGCATTTTAACTCCTTTAGTATTTTCTGTGGATTCTTTTTCTTTCGTTTTGAGTATTTCTTGCTGGAATTAGAGAAATTGGATTATTAAGTATGGTAATCTTGGTCTAACATAATTACAGTATAACCCGCTTAAGACGATTTTCCAGGGACCCCACCAAAAACGCGTCTTAAGCGAGAAAGCGTATTAAGCGGGATAGGAAAAAAATAAACATGATACATTTATTATGTTTTTAGTTCTTATTATTTTAAATTATGTACCTAAATTCAATACATTATTAAAAATAATCACTTAATTTGGTTTGACAGAAAGATTTTGATGCTATTAAATCATTAATAGCCGATAATGCCTGACTCATCTTCGTCCTCATCATTATCAGTTAGGAATAGGGGCCTCGTTTTGTGTGTTATTCACATCCTCAATAAGATATTGATTGAATTTCGTTCGTGCTACATTGTCATCTATGGAAGAATATCCAGTCTGAATATTTAGCCACCCTGCAGTATCTCGAGATAATGCAGGGTTTTCCTGAATCCTGGTATCTCAGGAAGAAGCACCCGAGTTCTTCTTTCAGCACGACGTCAACCACGTTATTTCAAGAACCGGCTTTCTTAAAACAACTTTAAAAGGGCCCCACGGCTGGCCTCGAGTGCGGTTGTAGGGCCTGAGCGCGGGCGAATTAAACGGGATGACGAATCGTATTAAGCGTTAAGAAATGTATGAAAATATGTCTCAAATTGCAGGGACCGGCGTAAAAAGGCGTAATACGCATGAAATCGTATTAAGCGTGATCGTATTAACCGGGTTCTACTGTATTTGCAAATATGTAAATATATCCAACTAAGACAGGACGGATGCCTTACAGTATACTTACACCTCAATATGTTCCAAAGGATTCTCATAATCAGGGTCTTCTTCATCGGCCACTTCAACCTTCACCCAAACACTTGCAAACATGCTCAGGTCTCCGTCAGCACCGTTTTGTTGATCGTCATCTTTACTCTCATAAGTCAGGTCATGTGTTGATTCCTCATCTGAATCTGTCATTTTGTGGTCTCCATTGGCTTCAGACTCTGTCATTTTATGGTCTCCATCAGCACTGTTTCGTTGATCGGCATCTTTATTCTCATATGTCAATATAGGTGTTGCATCCTCTTCTAAATCGGACATTTAGGCGTACCTGTGGAAGATATCTATGTGAATAATATTGGGTACAGAGTTTATTTTTAGTGACAGAGTAAAACTAGTCACCATCTTAGGACTTTGTTAGGTAGGGTTACCTAGGTCTTAGGAGGTATTGGTTGTGACAGCAATATAAATAAATAAATATAAATATTCCTCACACATTCACACAACACTATCTAGTCCCAAACTAAGCAGATCTTGTACTATGGGTACTAGACAACAGATAAACATACTTAAATACTTTTTTTTGTAAATACATACATATTATACATAGAAACACTCAGACCAATGCAAACAATCATGTTCATGCACACAAAGATTTGCATTGAGCGGAAATCGAACCCGAGACCTCTGCATAGCAGTCATGTTATATAACCACTACACCACAGAGGTTGTGTCCATATCGACAGGAAATATAGCCTGTCTACTGTCCTGTCCCTTGTGGCCTGAAATCAAGACACATTCAAAGACCTGGTATAGTAGAACTAAATTTATCTTGGAGAAAATAAGATAAATATACTATCAATTTGTGAGCTTATTAAATATTAATCTGTACAGAATATTATATATTTCCTTTAAATAACAATATAAATTGTGTATCTACGTGTATGTCTATCTTCTACAATGTGTGTACCCGTGTTTAATGTTTTGCTCATTTAGTTAAGTTAAATTAAGATTGTATGATTATGCCGAGTGTTATTTTAAGATATTTATTGGTAATCGTAATAAGGTACCCACAGGGCAGGCTTTGCCTAGTGTGGGGCCATGGGACAGTGCATATTGTATTGTAAACTTTTTGATAATAAACACATTTTATTTTTTTTATTTTATATTAACTGATAGGTTTAAAAGTAATTAGGAAGAACCTAATAACGGAATTTAGCAAGTCGCCGCCCGTGCAGAGATGCGAGCACTAAATACATGGCCTTTATTTAGTATGAAGCATTAACAATAACAATTAACTTTGTAACTATAAAAATAGATGTATTTCTCTAATGTTGTAATATATTGCTTAATAAATAAAAAGTGGATAATAAATACAAGAAATACTGCGTTTAATTACTTAGAAGGCCATAAAACCGACGTCTGTATACGCGTCTATTTTTGGACATAAAATACTAAAGATGTATATCCTACAGCTATTTTAAAATAATTAGAAAAGGTTTTCTTTTTTATTATTTATAGATGCCATATTTTAGTACTTACGTTTACAAAACAGAAACGCACAAAAACAAGTTTTTAGGAATTTTGGGCAAATTCTATTCACGAAAAAAAAATCAATCATATTGGTATGCGTTCCGAAACTGACTAATTAATCTAACAAAAGTAATTATTAAAAAATAATAAGAAATATTATTTCTAAGGTACCTTTTTTATTGTTAAAATGAATGTTTGCATTTCTTGCAAAATAACAATTACTTTAAATAGTTAAATACTTTATAAACTATTTTAAACATAACTCATTTTCCAATATTCGGAACACACCCAGACTATTTTTCTATAGCAATACCAACGTATTCCGATCTTATAAGACAAAATCTGGTTCTTTTATTGTAAACTCAACCTACGTTTATAGCAATAAATAACCTTTCATTTAATACAGAACGATAAGAACCCATGCTTGTTTGTAAGTTTCAACGCAAAACTCTTAAGTAGTATTTAACAAAAACCGAAAACTTTGAATTTACTCAACAACAATTGCATGGCAACTGGTATTACTGGTAACATTAAATAATCAGCTGTCAAGTGTCACAAACATTCCCGATTTTTATTGATTTAAATATTTCATCAAATAATCTAAAAAAATACAAAAATAAATAATAATGTATACAGAAGTAGACGTGTTTGTGAGTAATTATACTTTAATTGATCCTGAAATATATCAGCTTTGGATAGAAGGCTGTTCTTGTAAGTAAATAACCTTGATAAATAATCGGAAATAATATTATACTTTTATCTTCAAAAATCTGATCAAATATCTATATATAGGCCTTGGTTTACGTAATAAAACTTGAGTAAGAGCCTTGGCTAACTGCACGTATAGAATTACATCAAAAATAGCGTATTTTGTCATCATAAAACAGTCTAATAAGAAAGTATAAAGTGAAACATATAAATTTAAGATTTGGCTTAGTATCAACGTTGTAATAGCTATTACTGTTTGAAATTAAATGCACGTGTTGCTAAATATGTCATATTTATCATGATATGACTTATCTTTAGTTGTTAATACACACTCATATAAACAGGTGCTGCTAATGCAGTATAAACATGTATTTTAGATTCTTCCTGATATCATAACAGCCCATTAATGTCCCACTGCAGAGACGGGCCTCCTCCAGTGACGGAGGACCCATTGTTCCCCTGCTGGGATGGATCTCTTTTTTATATGTATAGTTACTTGGCTTGCCTAGAGATGTCTAGAGATACAATTTTGATCAAATTTTCATAAGGTCCTCAAAGAATAATGTATACTTAATTTTTTTCCTCTAATTTACATTGGACAATACAACGCGTTTTTTTTTAGTGCTGTAGCATTTGTCTGTGTCAATCTATAATTTTAATTGTAGCTTCAATTTTAAGTAAACGACGATTTCAAACAATTTGTAATAAATTTTATGAAAAGTATTTTGAAATTTGAATTTGAAATTTATACTAATATTATAAAGAGGTAAAGTTTGTGTGTTTGTGACGTTGTAGGGGGTAATCTTTGGATCTACTGAACCGATTTTAAAAATTATTTTTGTGTTGAATAGTACATTTATTGGGGAGTGTCATAGGCTATATAGTATCATGCTATGACTAATAGGAGTAGTGAAATATGTTTAAAAAAGGGATGCGTTTCTTTTCGCTGCCTAACGAAGTAGGCACAGGTCAGCTAGTAGTACATAATTTTAAGTAGTGCCAGACAAGTAAATTACTAAAATCCTGTAAAAGTGCTGTGGTAACAATATGTCAAGCTTTTAAGAAAAGTTCTGTGACACCATTGGGATATGTCAGGACAAAACAAAAACCTTGAATTGTGAAATTGAATACATCAACATATTATTGTGTAGTTAGTGTACAACCTCATATTATGACTTGTTCAAGTCATCTCCATATGCCTCTGCATGACTTTGTGACTGTTGTCATTAAGAAAACAACAGTGACTCACTGTTTGTTGACAGTAATACTGGCTATACACACTACTGTCTACCGGAGAGGTCCACCTGCGCAGGTGACCGGCGCAAAATCGAAAATTGATTCTTTTAAGTGACCCCGTGCAATGTGCCTGTGCGTGTACTCTGGTCGCATGCGCAGGTGGAACCCTCTAGTAGACCGTAGTGTGTATGGCCGGCATAAAAGGCTCAGTTGATACAGCACATAGCAGTTTGTTTATAGAAGTTTTCCCTCTCTAAATATCTGACTCCATGGCACTGTCATCATAACAGCCCATTAATGTCCCGCTGCAGGGACGGGCCTCCTCCCGTGACGGAGGGTTACTTGGCCTACTAATACCACACTGGCCAGACGGATTGGTATAGGGTTTAATTTCAAGTTTTCCTTCTTTTTATTTCGTAAAGATATTATTCAGGGATAATATTCAGTGTGGCACTGTGCTTTGTAATTATGTGATTTTCTTAATAATAGTTCATTTCATATCAGTTCACAATTGTCTTCAGCCAAAGGCCTCCTGCTAATTTTTACACGTTTACGCAGCCCTGTGACTTCCTCATCTGACACAGGCCTCCTCCAAGTATTGCCACCTTGTGCGGTCCTGTGTTTCCCTCATCCTGCTACTTCCTGACGCCTAACTAGGTCGTCGGTCCACCGTGTGAGGATACGATTTGGACTTCAGAAATTCAGCATTAACATAGTAATAGCGCACAGTTAGTGACCTAAAGTTAAGGCCATTTACTAAACCTATTGTTTTTTCAGCTAGTGAAGCTGTTTCCACTCTACATCAACGTGGCTTCGCTAAGCAGCATGGAGCAACCGTCGAGCTTATTGCTAGCGATGTACTTGATCATTACAGGTAATTTATTATTAACTAGCTGACCCGTGCCCACTTCGTTAGGCGGCGAAAAAAAAGCGTCACTTTTTTAAACATATTTCATTACTGCTCCACTCCTATTAGTAATAGCGTGATACTATATAGCCTATGACACTCGACGATAAATGCACTATTTAACACAGAAAGAGATTTTAAAATCGCTTCATTAGATCCAGAGATTACCCCCTACAACGTCACAAACACACAAACTTTACCTCTTTATAATATTAAAATTTGAGGATCTTTGTAGTGCAGTGGTTATAGTCTATGGTTGGTACGGGTTTCATACTCATTATTCATCGAAAAGCCATTTAACTGATGGGCCATTTCATCGAAAAGCCATTTAGGCGATGGGCCATTTCATCAAAAAAGTAAATGTAACTGGCGCTCGAATTATTTAGTTTAGTTTAGGTTAAAACATTGGCCATTAAAGCCATGTACATTTAGCTTTTCGATGAAATGGCCCATCGGCTAAATGGCTTTTCGACGAAATGGCCCATTGGTTAAATGGCTTTTCGATGATTTGGCGTAGTAGAAATGGCTTTCGCAAAAATGTCTTTCGATGATGACTACGAAACCCGGTTAGTACGCAGATATTTTTTTAATGCTCGATTGCAGTTATTTTTTTTGTTTTCATGGACATGAATGTTTGCATTGTTTTGGGTATTTATATGTAATAAAATTGATTTTTACAAAAAAAACAAACCGACTTCAAAAACACAAATTGCACTAAAAAGTAAAAAATAATTAGTTGTATTTTGGTTTTACAACATTAAATCAGCCATTCCTTCTACTTAATTTTATTCTAAAGAATAGGTTCTTTTAATTATTGTAAAAAGTATTGTTTAAGATATTTCTTGAAGAGTCTGTAAATATATTGATTTGTAGATTCTTTAAAAGATAATCAAATTATTACGAATAATGTAATATTTTATTGTTATTTTTGGAGTCTGTGTCAGCCACGATAGTTTATATACCTACCATTTTTTATTTCTGACTTAATATATAAACAAACATTATGGCGTCGTGTTACACACAGGCTAAAGACAAAAAATTTTTCAAATCGGTCTAGCCGTTTTCGAGAAATCAGGTAACAAACACAAAAAATAAAAAAAATACAACCGAATTGAGAACCTCCTCCTTTTTGAAGTCGGTTGAAAAAGAAAGATATATGTTCATCCGTTATCTAGTACACTCAGTCCAAGCTCAGTTAAGTTTGGGACGAGAAAGCGTTACGGGTATGTTATGTAATTTAGCGTTGCGTGTATCTTACTCTTTTTACGCCACAGGATAAAAAATCTAATCCTCCCGGGACGCAGGGATAGTTGGCCTACTAATACTACGCTGGCCAAACGGATTGGTATAGGGTTTAATTTCAAGTTTTCCTTCTTTTTATATCGTAAAGATAATATCACGGATAGTGGCTTAGTCGGATTTTACGACACCCATGGGATGAGATGGGGTGGTGACATATTGTATTCTTACTCCGTCACCACACGGAGAGTATGACGAGTCCTTAATAGTAAAATATTTTTGCATTAAAGACTGCCTGTACGTGCGTCTTTTTAATTCTGTTGCGGAACCCGTGACGTGTTACCTTTCCCCCCCGAAGATATATCGATTATCATAGTTGGAGTTTGTTGCCAGGTTACGCTGTTGTTCTTGGATATAATTTGCGTGGAATAAATTCCAGTGAAAATACACCTCTAAGTTTTAAGTCCACCTCAAGTTAACACTTTCACTGTCCGTGTATTACATGTAATGCACTGATGAGTTAGCTCCGTACGTCCGAAATTATCCGCACTAACACTATTCTTGGTGGTTAATAGTGTATTGGGGTTACTCCGATCTAATACCCTAAAAAATTCACCCTAGGGTGAAAGTGAGTCTGGGTATTCTTTGTGTCCGTTAAATTGATGTTTGTAAAAGTCCCCGCGACACAGGGCATGATCCGTAGTGCGGGAGTTGTCTTTAAAAAAAAAAAAAGCTGGGGTACGAATCTGATACTTAATTAAATAAATATATTCCTCCCACATTCATACAACGCCATCTAGTCCCAAACTAAGCAAAGCTTGTACCATTATTTTATCTAGCATAAGATCGGAATAACCGGTGTATTGTATGTCATGCGCGGACGTACGGAGCTAACTCATCAGTGCATTACATGTACCTAATGCATGGACAGTGAAAGTGTTAAAATACACCTCTTTTAATATATTATTGTTTGTAATAATTTCAGGACATTCGCATTATTGGAGCGTCTCCTCACAGTTCCAACGAAGTTGTCTGATCAGATGATATTTCAAATTGACGAGGCGACTAAACAGATGCTCATTGAAAAGTAAGTTCTTTACTATGTAATTCTTATAATATCTCCGTGTGGTGACGGAGTAAGAATACAATATGTCACCACCCCATCTCATCCTATGGGTGTCGTAAAAACCGACTAAGGGCCTATCGGTGAATATTATCTTTACGAAATAAAAAGAAGAAAAACTTGAAATTAAACCCTGTATCAATCAGTCTGGCCGGCGTGGTATTAGTAGGCCAAGTATCGCTCCGTCACTGGAGGAGGCCCGTCCCTGCAGTGGGAAATTAATGGGCTGTTATGATGATGATGACACATAATTATGACTAGCTGATTTATCTGATTATGATTTTGACCTTGAGACCAGAATTCACGCTTCTTTCTTTCAATGGCGCGAGGATGCTTTGGTGCGGGGCGTATCAGCACCCTGCGTATTGAAGGAAGTGATGTCCCAGCTCCGTCAACAAAGTGCCGGACACGATACGATTGTGGTTGTATTCCAAGAGTGGTTAGAGATATGTCATTGTACCCTCTCTTTCCGGTTGACGCAGTTTCGTAGGCGGCCGAAGGATTTTTTTTATATAATGGGAGGCAAACGAGCCAGCAGGTCACCTGATGGTAAGTGAGTACCGCCGCCCATGGACACCCGCAACACCAGAGGAATGACAGATGCGTTTCTGACCTTTCTGTCTGTGGTGTTCAAAAGGCAGCGTACAGGAAATAATATAACATTTGTATTATGTTATAGGTATTACGATTTGGACGATGCAGTGATTAGGGAACTGCTTGGGCGAAAGTTATCTTCAAAGAATAGAAAAGATTTGGATGAGGTATGTAAGCACATTATATTATTTTTTTCAAATTGCAAACAAATCTAATTTCTGATTAAATCGTCCCGGCTTCGCACGGGCATTATTTTCCCGCTTTTCTGTTCAAATTTTTTCCGAATTTTCTTCGTTATAAACTTCACACAGCCCGAGACCTTTTCAACGAATGCAAAATCGTGGAAATCGGTTCGTGCATTCTGGAGTTATAGCGTCAGGAAGGAAAACTCGACTTATTTTTATATAGTAGATTATAAAGAGGTAAAATTTGTGTGTTTGTGACGTTGTAGGGGGTAATCTCTGGATCTACTGAACCGATTTTAAAAATTCTTTCTGTGTTTGATAGTCCATTTATCGGGGAGTGTCATAGGCTATATAGTATCACGCTATGCCTAATAGGAGTAGAGCAGTAATGAAATATGTTTATAAAAGGGACGCTTAAAAACGTTTATTTTGCTTCTACTGCATAAACGTCTGGAGATATAAAACTGAAATAGATATACAGTGTGTAAAAAAAACCCTGTCCGATCCATGAAGGGGTGATACAGTATCGAAAGGTAGTTAGGTTGGCGGTGTCTTTTTTTGAAAATAAGTCAATGAAAATTTCCACATTATTTTGTGAGTTATAAGGGAAATCGTAAAAGTTGCCACTAGGCACACCGGCGGGTACTACATCAATACCTAGGTATTCAAAATTCCTAGATATTCACAAAGAATGCCGATGCGCGAAACACTTTTGCCTAATCCCTTTGATAAAAGCCGCCCGCTCGCGCGCCGGCGCCGCCGCCTGTGCTGCCGCCGTTTAACCTACCTACTTGGTACGATTCGGCTTGTACTTCCGAGTAAATCAGGTGTTTATACCTAAAAGGATTGTTGAATTGCATTTCATTTATTTTAAACTTATTCTTTAAAGATAACAAATTGATAATGATAACGACATGCACAATAAATTGGTAATTGTTAAGACGTTTACGAGTAGATATTTTAAATAAAATTACTTATCAAATCTTATGCCTAGGTACATACCTTTAGTTGATAAAAATATCAACTTGCTGTTGTAGGGTCTGACGATCATGCTCCACATAGCCACCTTCCCTTTGCACACACATAAGGCACCTTTTTTTTAGGTTTTTGCGAACATTAAGTAGCACTTCAGGGTTTGACTTTATGGTATCGAAAGCACTCACTATCCTATGTCGCATTTCTTGTTCCGTTTCACAAATTTTTGTGTAGACTATTTGTTTTACGTGGCCCCACAAGTAAAAGTCTAACGGAGTTAGATCTGGCGATCTCGGCGGCCACGCAATAGGGCCTCCTCGTCCAATCCACTTGTTAGGTTACTGCACGTTGAGGTAGTCTCGCACTGCGCGTAAAAAGTGAGGTGGAGCGCCATCGTGCTGGAACCACAGGGAGCGGTAACTCACTGAGTACGGTTCGTAGTCGGACGGGAGAAGAGCTTGCACGCGGCGGTAATGAAAGGGATGCAGTCCTTCCTCCTTTAAAATTTTCCACGCCCTCACGTGACTACTTCCCAACTGTCTTGCTACACTACGTGTGCTTAGTGTAGGCTCTGCATCGAACATTTCCAACACAGCCTCCTCGATGTTGTCACTGCGGCGGGGTCAGCCGGCTTCCCTGTGATGTTCTACCTCCCCACTGACACTGCCGGTGGTGTACACGCGGTTGTGTAGCCTCTGGAAGGCACGCACTGAAGGTACAGGCAAACCTTGAGGAATGGAAAACCGTTCCTCATATTCCCTACGTGCAGCTGCATAATTGCACTCACTTCTACCTAAACACATTAACACATTGAAATATTCAGCGTTTGAATACGGCACGGACATAGTAGTAACGTAATTCTCGTAATAAGTACACAAGGTCACAATTACACTCCCGGAACGTCTAAACTGTTAGAGTTATTTCGCGAGACTGCGACAAATAAATAAAAATATCTAGTTAATATTAGGCACCTATGAAGTAGGTTTTTAAAGAAATAGGGATGTGGACGAAACTTTGTTAAAGTACTATTTTCATTAATATCGATAGAAGTGCATGATAATCAATAAATGTTTAAATACAATCATACAATAACATATCCTTGTGGGGACGGAGTAAGAATACAAAATGTCACCACCCCCTCTCAGCCCATGGGACTAACCGTAAATATTATCTTTACGAAGTAAAAAGAAGGATAACTTGAAAATAAACACTTTACCAATCCGTCTGGCCAGCTTGGTATTAGTAGGCCAAGGATCCTTCTGTAACGGGAGGCGGCCCGTCCCTGTGGGACATACCCCGTAGTGGGACATTAGTGGGCTGTTATGATGATACAATAACAAAATCAGTTACATAGTTTTTAAAATATTAATTAGCTAGTTTATTTTTACAATTTTATTAGTTTGTTTTTACAGTAACTGAAGAACAGTTTCGCAGTTTTAAGTAAAATACACACATCAAAAAAGTCTAAGCAACATGCATGATATTACAAATTTACCATTTATATTAATTTATTTTACCATTTATTTTAATTATAACGTTGTATTTTATTTTTAAAATAATATTTTTAGGGTTCTATGATGTAAAAATAACAGCTGTTTTCTTTATAAGTTCTTTTAATAACAGAAATTAACAATATTAAAATATACAGGTACATAAGAAACTAAACTTTTTTTTTACAAATTGAAATTTCTTAAGAAAATGAATTTATTGTGAAAGAATAGGACAATTTAATACAAAGTATGGCCTCCTCTGCTATTCAGAACTTGTCGGCAACGATTATTCATTGAATTAATGAGACTGTTTATGTCATCTTGCGGTATTCGCTCCCAATGGAATTGTAGCAAATCCTTCAGCTGTTGGGTTGTTGTCACTCCGTCCAAGTCCTTCAAAACACGTCTCTGGAGCATGTCCCATGCGTGCTCGATGGGGTTGAGGTCTGGCGATTGTGCAGGCCAGGGCAATACCTGGATGTTCTCCGTTGCCAAGTATTCACTGGTTCGCCGAGCTGTATGTGAACGCGCATTGTCATGCATTAACGTAAAATCGGAGCCAAAGGTTTGTGCAAATGGATGGACATAAGGTCTGAGAATATCCTCAACGTAATTTTCAGCGTTCATGTTTCCATTTACAAAAACGAGCTCAGTTCGCCTGTTCTTCATAATACCCGCCCATACCATAACTGTTGAGCCGCTGTATGGATGAACTTCCTGAACGCACCTGAGTCTTTCAGTATTTCCGGGTCGACGGTACACTCGCACCCTTCTTGTATCAGGCCTAAACCCGAATCGCGACTCATCGGAAAACATAATTTTATCCCATTGTTCCTGGGTCCATGTTATGCGTTCTCTACACCATTCATTTCGACGAGCGCGATTCCCGTGACGTATCGGTGGGCACCTGATAGGGCGTCGAGCTCGTAGGCCGTACTCATGCAGTCGATTTCGCACAGTTTGGGGACTTACATCAACACCACTTGAATTTTGTAGCCTCAAACTTATCTCTCGAGCGGTTAACATCGGCTGGCGTCTTGCAGTCAGTTGTATGTACCGGTCTTGCCGAGTGGTTGTACTCCTTTTACGGCCTGGATGCTGTTCAGCGGGTTCCCCTGTATTATTGTAGCGCTGCCAAAGACGACAAATAACACTTCAATGAATACCAAAATGTCGAGATACCTGAGATTGATTACTTCCCGCTTGCAACATCCCTACAGCTCTTTGCATTTCATCTGCCGTCAAATGACGTCGCTCCATGACGTAAAGAATATCTAACAATTCAATTTTGTCGCCAACTGTATTTAAATGGTTGGTAAAATTATAAAATCAAGACTAAAACGTAGCAATTAACATGCACTCAAATTCAAACAAATTCGCAGTCATTTGAATTTTATGAAAAAAAACAAAACATAATCGAAATTTTTTTTACACACACACTACCTATACCTACCTACCTACCTACCTACTTTTACCTATACACTTTGAGTGAGTAAATACTTAGAAATTAATTAATATAAATGGTAAATTTGTAATATCATGCATGTTGCTTAGACTTTTTTGATGTGTGTATTTAAGAGCATCGTACACAATTCTAAATATCGTAACCGATATGTAGCCTTTCCTAAATTTAAGAAAGTTTAAAAAGAAAAAAGATTAGGTAAAGTCATCATCATCATAACAGCCCATTAATGTCCTACTCGACAGTCCCTACGGGACGGGCCTCCTCCCGTGACGGAGTGATACTTGCCCTACTAATACCACGCTGGACATACGGATTGGTACAGAGTTTTGTTTCAAGTTTTCCTTGTTTTAATTACGTAAAGATAATATTCACGGATAGTCCCTTAGTCGGTTTTTACGACACCCATGGGATGAGATGGGGTGGTGACGCACTGTATTCTTACTCCGTCACCACACGGAGTGTAAGTAAAGTAAGAAGGTAATTTAAAAAAATCGATATTTTTTTCTTGTTCAACATTTTCATCATAGCTACGTCACTAGGGCGGTGCATTGGTGTAGCACAGTGAAAGCGGTGTCCTTTGTCGGCACGGATTAAATTTGTCGGTGCATTATTTATTATTCGAAGTCAAAGAAACCGCCTTTGAACTAAGTGTTCAGGGCTTAAGAAAATTCCCCAATTTCAGGGTAAATTTCGTAGATGAAAACGAATAATTTTTTTCTTTTTTTAAGTATTTTTCATTTTAAAAATTATTTTTAGAATGTTTGTCAGGTATACAAAGCCCCCGTTACGGATCGGACAGGGTTTTTTTTACACACTGTATAATTAGAGAATTGTACCTTTAAAAAAGTTTTACAATTAAGAGACTTAACATTGTCGTAAAAATGCTAGGGTGTCGTAAAATGATGAAGGGTGTTGTAAAAGATGGAAGGGTGTCGTAAAACTGCAAGGATGTCGTAAAATGATGGACGGTGTCGTAAAACTGCAAGGGTGTCGTAAAACTGCAAGGGTGTCGTAAAATGATGAAAGCTGTCGTAAAAGATGGAAGGGTGTCGTAAAACTGCAAGAATGTCGTAAAATGATGGAGCGTGTCGTAAAATGCATGGAGGTGTCGTAAAATGCATGGAGGGTGTCGTAACTACTGCTAGGGTGTCAAAAAATGATGACGGGTGGGAAATGGAATGGAATGGAAAGGATGTCGTAAAACTGCAAGGATGTCGTAAAATAATGGAGGGTGTCATAAAATGCATTGAGTGTGTCGTAAAAATGCTTGGGTGTCGTAAAATGCATGGAGGGAGTCATAAAACTGCTAGGGTGTCGTAAAAGAATTGAGGGTGTCGTAAAACAGCTAGGGTGTCGTAAAATGATGAAAGATGTCGTAAAAGATGGAAGGCTGTCGTAAAACTGCAAGGATGTCGTAAAATGAGAGAGGGTGTCGTAAAATTCATGGAGGCTGTCGTAAAACTGCTAGAGTGTCGTAAAATGATGAAGGGTGTCGTAAAATTCACGGAGAATGTCGTGAAACTGCTGGGGTGTCGTAAAACTGCAAGGATGTCGTAAAATATGGAGGGTGTCGTAAAAGATGGAAAGGTGTCGTAAAACTGCAAGGATGTCGTAAAATGTCTGGAGGGTGTCGTAAAATGATGGAGCGTGTCGTATAACTGCAAGGGTGTTCTCAAACTGCAAGGGTGTCGTAAAACTGCAAGGGTGCCGTAAAATTATGGAGGGTGTCGTAAAACTGCAAGGTTGTCGTCAAACTGCAAGGGTGTCGTAAAATGATGGAGGGGTGTCGTAAAGAGAGACTAAATGTTCTGCACTTAGTAGACATTGTTTTCTGCCCAGACTTAAGATTATATTCTTTTAAAACATAATATCTATACTTCTATACTTAATATTATAAAGAGGTAAAGTTTGTGTGTTTGTGACGTTGTAGGGAGTAATCTCTGGATCTACTGAACCGATTTTAAAAATTATTTTAGTGTTGAATAGTCTATTTATCGTGGTGTGTCATAGGCTATATAGTATCACGCTATGGCTAACAGAAATAGAGCAGTAATGAATTATTTTAAATAAAGTGACACGTTTTTTTCGCCGCCCCACTCTTTTCACACTTTCCACTATATTTAACGACATTTGACAGGTTGACGTTAGTGACGTTCAGCAGTATCTCGAATGTAATGCCATGCGATTGTAAGCGATTTCGCGATTTTTCGATTTTTCAAATTACTTTATTTTACACATTTGGATCCTTACATCAACTTACATTATCTTTTTATTACTGTTTCTTTCTTTATCTATGTTAAGAGAATTAGCCTATAGCTTAATATTATAAAATTATAGTTAGCTTAAGTATTATTTAAAATACATAATTTATCGTGACATATTCGCGGGTTATAGCTAATCTAAAAAATCATATTACATTTTATAAACGTATTATGAAGAGTTCAGGTTTATTCATAGCATTTATTTCTACCGATTATTTGTAATTTGTTTCATAATGGTGGTAATCGTTATGAGTGTCCATCACTAAGTAACCATGGTAACTGAAAAAAACATGAATACGTCTATGAAATACAATATTATTTGTTTGAAAAATAAGCAGAAGTATTACGAAACTTCATGGACGTGAACTGTCAAAAAGCTAAACTTACGCTGGAAGGGGTATAGTACTTAATATACATAGAAAACACCCAGACCATTGCAAACAAACATGTTCATGAACACAAATATGTGCATTGAGCTGAAATCGAACCCGAGACCTCTGCTTAGCAGTCATGTTATATATCTACTGCGCCACAGAGGTCGTCAATTATTGAAAAGTTTCATTAAAATCTATACATACATATTATACACTAGCTGACCCGTGCCCACTTCGTTGGGCGGCGAAAAAAACGCGTCATTTTTTTAAACATATTTCATTACTGCTCCACTCCTATTAGTCATAGCGTAATACTATATAGCCTATGACACTCCTCGATAAATGGACTATTCGACACAGAAAGAATTTATAAAATCGGTTCAATAGATCCAGAGATTACCCCCTACAACGTCACAAACACACAAACTTTACCTCTTTATAATATAAGTAATACTTATATTATAAAGAGGTAAAGTTTGTGTGTTTGTGACGTCTGGTCTGGGTGTTTTCTATCTATACTTCTAAGTATACTTATTAAGTATACTTAGAAGTATAGATAGAAAACACCCAGACCAATGCAAACAATAATTTTCCCCCTTTTACTATAAACACACTTACCAACAGGTAGCCGAACGTTCAAGTGCCCCACTGAGGTGTTGTCGGCGACAATTCGATAACGTGCGTCGCGTATTCAAGACCGTTGAAGAGATGCCAGGCAATGTGGTCGCTAATATAAGAAGCACCTTCCTTCTGTCTGAACCACTGGCTAAGTGAGTACAGCATATACCTATTATGCCAACTTTTACTTAGATGTAAGGTTAAGCAACGTTTGCGCGGAAGTTATTTTTGGTGGGTGACCGCTCAAATAAATAATAAATATTCACGGACATATCTACACAGCGCCATCTGTTCCCAAAGTAAGTCAAAGTCAAAGTCAAAGTCAAATAGCTTTATTCACTTAGGTTACAAAGTAACACATGCAAATCGTTATACATGTAGTAGAATAGTATAGAGAAAAATGTCTGCCAAACTACTACCACTTTCGCAGACGACTATAGTAGAGCTCTGAGAAGAATGTGGCCAAGAAACTCAGGCCACTCTTTTCAAAAATAATAATTTGACTTTGTTACAATTACCAACAGCAGCGTGAAGAATGATGTGTGCAAGCAAATCTTACATGCATAGCAATTTAAAGTTTAATTGATAAAAAAAATTTCATTGTTAATAAATTGATTTAAAAAAGCTTTAATTGCATGGCACGTTCATCAGTCATCTCGTCACTGCGATATCCGACAGAAATTAACACACAAGCATTTGTGTCGTCAAGTTGATTTTGTTAATCTTTAAGTAGTTGAGAATGGAATAGAATACCATTTAGATAATATAATTAAATACATTTACAAATGCAAGTGAAGTATTTCTATCGTTACAATAACAAATAAAACTGTAAAAGAAAGTAATAAGGTAGTAACATAACATCCGCACAACTACCTAGGTTAAGCCACAATCTACACCATGGAACAAGCAACATGAAATCACGATAATTGAAGCTAGGCTTAACCTGCTTGTGTTATGGCTAACAGAACAACGGATATTAATACTTATATTATACTTTTCTTTTGTAAATACATACATATTATACATAGAAACACTCAGACCAATGCAAACAATCATGTTCATGCACACAAATATTTGCATTGAGCGGGAACCAAACCCGAGACTCTGAATCATCTTTACGAAATAAAAAGAAGGTAAACTGGAAATTAAACCTTATACCAATCCGTCTGCCCAGTTTGGTATTAGTAGGCCAAGTATCCCTCCGTCACGGGAGGAGGCCCGTCCCTGCAGTGGGACATTAATGGGCTGTTATGGTAATGATTCTATTATTTAGTGATAATATTTTTTTTTGTTTTCAGGAAGTATGGCGCAGTGGTTTTCATTGCCTGTATGAGATTCGAAACTGCAAAAAGGAAATTACAATATTTATCGTTCAATGATTTTTATCATTGCGCACAAGTAAGTTTTTGTATCATCATAACAGCCCATTAATGTCCCACTGCAGGGACGGGCCCTCGTCCCGTGACGGAGGGATACTTGGCCTACTAATACCACGCTGGCCAGACGGATTGGTATAGGGTTTAATTTTAAGTTTTCCTTCTTTTTATTTCGTAAAGATAATATTCACGGATAGTCCCTTAGTCGGTTTTTACGACAACCATGGGATGAGATGGGGTGGTGACATATTGTATTCTTACTCCGTCACCACACGGACGGACGATAATTATGATTGACTGGATTCAAACCCCGTTTACGTATTTAATATTCATGATCTTCTACGACAAAATTTTCAGGCCATTATGACAAGTTGGACATACAGCTGCACCGGCCCCGAGTATTACGACACAGAAATGGATAGAGAGTTCCTCCTGGAGTTAAGGGAGCTGAGGATCTTACTTGACAAGGAGAAAGAGCATAAGCAGTGAGTATTCACAAAAAATGTTTTGTCGGAAAAAGTGACTTAGTCGAAAGTGAGTAGACTCGTGTCTTGTTTGTTGTAATGGACAATAAAAATGTCATGAATTTAATGAAACAATTTTTGGTTTTGTCGTAAAAAGAGACTAAGTAAAATTAGTCCGTTGCTTAACACGCGGATATAGAATATAAGATATGACTACCCTTTTTCGTGATTTTAACATTTAAATGCTTAGTCACTTTTTACGACAACTTCAAAAAAGATGGATTAGTATTACAATTTTGAATATTTTGTTTTCAGTTTAATATGTATGAGATTAAGACCTAAGCTATTGGAGAAATCTTATCAAGAGTTGGAACTTAATTTTAGGTAAGCATAATATTAAGTCTCCGTGTGGTGAAGTAGTTAGTATACAATATGTCGCCACCCCATCTCATCCCATAGGTGTCGTAAAAACCAACTAAGGGACTATCATCTTAATGAAATTAAAAGAAAGAAAACTTGAAACTAAACACTATACTTACCAATCCGTCTGGCCATTATTAGTAGGCCTAGTATCCCTCCGTCACGGGAGGAGGCCCGTCCCTGCAGTGGGACATTAATGAGTTGTTATGCTGATACGGGCCAGGTGGATAGATACAGAGGTTTATGTCAAGTTTATTTATTATATTAAATAAATAAAAAAGCTACTAAACTTTTCCTTAGTCGGATTTTTACGACAGTAATAGCATGTGATTGCGTTTAGAGACCACCTATATATTCTTTTGTTTTAGTACAAAAAGATAAATTTTCGTTTATTTCCCTTAGTCAGTATTTACGACACCATACACTATGTATTTTTACTAACTAATTTAGACTAAAAAGAAGAAAGACAATGGAAAAAATTGTTACATAAGGCGGGACTCGAACGCGTCTCTGGACTATACGCGTCCAGCGCCATGACCACTAGGCCAACCGAGTACCCGTCTCGACTACCAAATTTAACCATTGCTTTATACGGCGCCGGGCCGCAAGTTAGAACTCAAATGGGTTCGAGTCCCGCCTCGAGTACCAATTCTTTCCATTGTCTTTCTTCTTTTCGGATTTTTCTAGTTATACCTAATTTTCTAGTTATACCTATGCTTTATAGGTACAAAATTATATGTAGTTTAATTTAGTATTATTTTTATATTTCTAGGTTATACACCCGCGCTCTAGTAGGACTAGCGTGTAATCTGCATCGTGGACGCGAATTAAGATCATTATTCATTGATCTATTGGAAAGGTAATATACACTTATACTACAACATCATAACAGCCCACTAATGTCCCACTGCAGGAACGGGCCTCCTCCCGTGACGGAGGGATACTTGGCCTACTAATACCACGCTGGCCAGACGGATTGGTATAGGGTTTAATTTCAAGTTTTCCTTCTTTTTATTACGTAAAGATAGTATTCACGGATAGTACCTTAGTCGGTTTTTACGACACCCATGGGATGAGATAGGGTGGTGACATATTGTACCACACGGAGAGGTAATTATATACTTAAATATTCTATATAATTATTTTAAGTCAACGCCATCTAGTTGCAAACTAAGCCGAACTTGTATAACGGAGAAACATACTTATTCTACTATACCCCTTCCAGCGTAAGTTTAGCTTTTTGACAGTTCACGTCCATGAAGTTTCGTAATACTTCTGAGTATTTTTCGAACAAATTATATTGTATTTCATGGACGTACCCATGTTTTTTTCAGTTACCATGGTTACTTAGTGATGGACACTCATAACGATTACCACCATTATGAAACAAATTACAAATAATCGGAAAAAATAAATGCTATGAATAAACCTGAACTCTTCATAATAGGTTTATAAAATGTAATATGATATTTTAGATTAGCTATAACCCGCGAATGTGTCACGATAAATTATGTATTTTAAATAATACCTAAGCTAACTATAATTTTATTATTTTAAGCTATAGGCTAATTCTCTTAACATAGAAGAAAGAAACACTAATAAAATGATAATGTAAGTTGATGTAAGGATCCAAATGTGTAAAATAAAGTAATTTGAAAAATCGCTAAATCGCTTACAATCGAATGGCATTACATTCGAGATACTGCTGAACGTCACTAACGTCAATCTGTCAAATGTAGTTAAATATAGTGGAAAGGGTATAATGTTATAAACGCGAAAGTTTGTCAGTATGCATGTATGTTTGTGTTTGTTTCATTTATTTTTCCCCCGGCTAGGTGAACCGACGACCTCATAAAGGTCTCTGGGTCGGACTGGATGCGGAAGGCGCAGGACCGTGTTCTGTGTCGCGTATTGGGAGAGGCCTATGTCTGGCAGTGGACTGCGATATGCTAGTTGATTGATTGATTGATGTATGTTTGTTACTCTTTCACATAAATACTACAACATGGATTGTAATGACACTTTACAGTAATATAGCTTATACATCAGAATAACACATAGGCTACAATCTATACTAATATTATAAAGAGGTAAAGTTTGTGTGTTTGTTTGTTTGTGACGTTGTAGGGGGTAATCTCTGGATCTACTGAACCGATTTTAAAATTCTTTCTGTGTTGAATAGTCCATTTATCGGTGAGTGTCATAGGCTATATAGTATCACGCTATGACTAATAGGAGTGGAGCAGTAATGAAATATGTTTAAAAAAGGACGCGTTTTTTTCGCCGCCCGACGAAGTGGGCACGGGTCAGCTAGTTTATTATAAAGATAATGTGTTTTTAATATCAGCTAATCGAAATACAAATTCTTGCAACTCAATATTGAATCAGAATTAAATATCGTCAAACCATTGAGCTGTAATTTTGTTCACGATAAACTGTGTGACGTCATTTTAAATCTAATATGGCGGAATATCCAAGATGGCGTAATAGTTATTTAAATTTATTCAATCCGCCTGACTATCGTAGTATTAGTAAGACAAGTTATCCTTAACCACGGGAGAAGGCTAGTCCCAACAGTGGGCCTATTAATGATCATGTTAAATTTTCTTTTCTATTTAGGTGTATAGAGCCACTACGTCTTGGCGGATGGCCTAAGACAGATTTAGCGCAATTTCTTTGCGCTTATGAACAATGCGCTTTACAAATGGATGTGTTAAGGTATGTAACCTACAAATTATAGTTTATTTAGAGATTAATCCCATTCGGTGTTTCCTTATTTGTAGTGATTGCTGTAAGAATGGATCAAGGCTACAAAAATCTTGGTATTCAGTGACTAGCTTTTTTTTAAAGATAATTCCCGCACTAGGGATCATGCCCTGTGTCGCTTTTTTTACTTTAAAAACATGCAGTACGCGCAATCCAACTAGGCCGGCTTAAAGTTGTTGCAAATGTCTGCGCAGACGTCAATTTTTTGTTACAAAATGTCGGGGAGCGGGTGTTATCTTTAATCCTGTACATGCGCAAACTTAATTGAATGCCAACTTTAATCCGGCCGAGTAAGATCGCGTGAACTGTAAGTTTAACAGAAACAAAGAACATCCAGACTCAGGACAATAACTTGTGGATAACTTGGATTGCACAATTTGTTCTTTGCAGTTGAACCCGCGCCCTCGTGCCACTGTTGCATTATTTAGGAAGTGGGATTAATCCAATCAGGGTTTAATTGATAAACAATTCTCCTGGGTGGGATTCAAAGCCACTACATTTGTGGGAAAAGTGGTGTTGGGGATTAATCCCGAAATGGGTTAAGTAATTAATTTTTTCATTGTTACAGGGAAGCAGATTTAAAAAACGTATGGGAGCGATACATGAGGGTCATAAGCCAATGTTTATTAACTATGTATCATATGTAAAGTATTAATAACGACCCACTGCTAGGATGGGCCTCTTGCAGGGACGGAGGGCTAATTTGGCCTACGAAAAATACTATTGCCAGACTTTTTTTACCTGTCTGTGCCAAAATTTTTATTTATCGCAGATTTTTTAATCACAGATTATTTTTTTTTAATAACCACGAGTGGCACAAAGTTTATGTAAAATGAAATTCTGTCATCTTATAAGTATGCCATTTAAAGTTCTGCCAAACAGTAATTATGCTAAATATTTTTTATGCCTTTCAAGAATTTGTTTTAACAAGTTTCTGCCAAGTGTGTTCTGTGAAATAAAATTCTGCGAAGTAGGAGGACACAAAAACATGCAACCGCGAATAATTAGTTTCCGAAATAACTTAATCAAGAATTTTCATTCTGGCATCAATTCACTCATTGTTAAAAGGTTAGGTTAGAAAGGCCAATAAAAATGAAGTTTTGTAAAATTTAAAATTTTCTCTTTCTAAGAAATAATATCTTTGTATTATGGTCACTTAAATCTTCATTATCATACCAGACAATGGCTGTCTACTGCTGGGCATAGGCCTCCTCCAAATATTACGACCTTGTGTGGTACTATTAATCTTAAATCGACTTAATTCTTAGATGGCCACTACACGACGCACGGAAGAAAAATCAAGTGGAAGTGCTATGTAAGCGTGGTACGCGTGTGGCTAATACGCGCTGGTACGCATAACTTGTCGCTGAGGTCATAGGTAATACATAACGCGAATATCACCCTTATGAACAACGTTTTAAAGTATATAATTGTCAGAACTGCGAAAGCCGCCATCTATGGAATTAACTAGAAAATTGAATCTTTTTAGATTACAAAACGTCATATAATTCTTTCTGCGCTACAGTAAAATAACTTTTATTTATAGTTTATGAAGGTTGACTCTCAGATGTAGGATCAGCTACATATGTTATTTTATTAGTAGTTTATTTGTTCTTTGCCGACAACGGTTCCCATAGTGATAAGTTGTATTGCATTTCCACTTGATTTTGCTTCCGCGACACGGTCCATAACTTATATCTATAGATTGTGTAAAGTATTTTATATTAATAAGTAATATAATATTGTTGTTTTTTGAATTAAAATTATTATAGAATTATCTTTTTTTGTTTTATTGATATTTTTGTCTATATATGCTGTCCATCAGCTGGACCGAGAAAGTACCTTATGTTGAGGTTCTTCGACGAGTTGGGCAGGAGCACACTCTCATACTTACCGTTAAGAGACGTAAGATCTCCTCCTAGTAAAATAATGCTTAAATCTAGTAAAATAATGCCCTCATCATTATCATCATATCAGCTCATTAATGTCCCACTGCAGGGACAGGCCTCCTCCCGTGACAGAGGGTTACTTGGCCTACTAATACCACGCTGGCCGGACGGATTGGTATAGGGTTTAATTTCAAGTTTTCCTTCTTTTTATTTCGTAAAGATAATATTCACGGATAGTCCCTTATGGCTAACGCAGACCTGGACGGCATGGCAAAGTATTTTAATTTTTACTAATAGAAATTCAACCGTACTGTTACAGAAATACGACATAAATTGCTATGCTTTAAAATGATGCCGCGGTATTGAAAGGGATTTTTCGATGCCGCGGCATCATTTTAAAGCATAGCAATTTATGTCGTATTTCTGTAAAAATACGGTTGAATTTCCATTAGTAAAAATTAAAATACTTTGCCATGCCGTCCAGGTCTGCGTTAGCCATTAGTCGGTTTTACGACACCCGTGGGATGAGATGGGGTGGTGACATATTGTATTCTTACTCCGTCACCACACGGAGAAATCAAATCATTAACTTTTAAGAATGATTTCTTCATAGCCCTTAGCGTTCCTGCACACGATGCCGTCCCCGCGCCGCACAGTTGCACTGTAGATACGAGTCGCCCGAATCCCGCCACCGCGCACGTGTCCCCCACTGTCTGTTTGGTAATTTCTTAAAAAGTTACGCACGTGCACGTTCATACGTGGCCGGTAATGGAATGGATCAAAAAGGGGGAACGCGCGCGGTGGCGGGCTTCGCGCGACACGTATCTACCTACAGTGTAACTGTGCGGGGACGGCATCGTGTGCAGGAACGCTTACGGCCTTATTACAAAATACGGTCTAACTATAAACCACGGTTTATTACGTCACAAAACCACTGTTTTTAAAAATTGTTGTTACAAAATCAGTCTTAACGCTGAAGTGTTAAAATGGATTTTGTAATGACAAATTTATGATTTTGTATTTGTCATTACAAAATCAGTTTTAACACTTTAGCGTTAAGACTGATTTAGTAATAACGAATTACAAAAACAGTGGTTTTGTGACGTAATAAATCGTGGTTTATAGTTAGACCGTATTTTGTAATAAGGCCGTTACTGTCCCACTTTAGGGCAAAGCCCTTTAAACTTCCATCTTGTTAGATCCGTAGATATTGTGTGTCAATTATTGTAAATCTCCTCACAATAAAACCAAAATATATATTTTTAATAAACTTTATTTCTTAAAAAAACAAAACCATTAAAACTAATTAATTTCATGAATTATCACATTAATTAAATTATTACTACATATACAATTTGTGTTTCTTCATAAACTAAGTACCTACTTCTTTATAGAGTCGTGTCGTCTTCATCAAGTCGCGACTTAACGACACATGGGACCTATAGAACGCGCAAACTAACTCTACCGGCTTGAAGTTAACTATCAGAGAAGTTCGCGCATTTACAGGAACAAAGAAAAAACCTGCTCCCAGACATCTAATTACAAAACTTAAATCTGCGCACCCTCTAATAACAACTTCAAACCGACCGAGTTAGTTAGCGCGTAATGTATTAGCTGCACGCTTTGTGTAGCAAGGAGGATGATATACTGAGCGGTCACCCATCTATGACTGACCTCGTCGATGTTGCTTAACCAGCTTTTAGGAATCGGTAATTGCAACTAATTATGAGCGATTCGAAAACTAAGTTGACTTATTTAGAAAAAAAATCAATTAAATTTTAAGTATCTACATACTTTCCATAATATAAGGATAAACTTACAAAAAAGTTACCATTATTCAAGCAAAATGTTTGCTGCAAATTATTTGCTTGCAGTTCACCAATACATTGTTTAGTTTTTAATTCACAATCTATCTAATAAATTACGTATTCAATCATGTAATATAATAAATATATAATAACATTGTTACTGCTAATAATGACCCATTGCAAGGACAGTCACTTTCATTAAGAGTGAAAAAAATTACCATTATCCAAGCAAAATTTTTACTGCAAATTATTTGCTTCCTATAGTCCTTCGACCCAGAACTGTCGCACATTTTTAGTTTAAAATTTTGTTTATTTAATAAATTAAGAATTTAAACGATTTAATACATTAATTAAAATGTCCCAATGCAGGGATGGGACCTCCCATGTGAGCAAGAAAAAAATGATTTACTAATACCAAATGATATACCACTGAGTGGACACCCATCTATGTAATGACCTCGTCGATGTTGCTTAAGCAGCTTTAATGTTTCTCAGTGACTACAACTGGATGCGACCTCCTAATAGGCTATACAGGGTGGCTCATTCAATTTTATTTTTGCAAAACAACCGGGTTCGATTCCCGACTGGGTGCAGTATTTTTTTCAAATGTATGAATGCAGTTTTTCTTTTTATCAAAATCGGTGTCATGGTTCCTAAGAACAAATCTTCGTATGACTTATAGTTTAAGACTTTCCCATACTGACCCATTTGAATGAGCCACCCTATATACATAATGTAAGCAAATCCTTACTAAATAATTTCATTTTACCAAATCGAATAACGTATTTAAATTTCTTAAAACTAAAAAAGCGAAGTTAACCTAAATGTTTAATTTAAATAGATTATATATTTGTATAGGAATGTACATTAACAAGCTCCCACTCCTTATTTGCCTAAATACTTAGACTAAAATCACATCACTTACGGTCTAGTAATTTACAATACACTTTTGAATCAAACATTTTGATTCGTATATTTTAAATAAGTAACTAATTTTTTTGGAAATCATTAAATTTTTGGAAAGGTCACCCATCGAAAAGCGCAACTATAGGTTAAGCTGTCCGTAATTGTAGTTAAAATAGACAAGGGAATATTTTACAAACATTACGTTCTCTTTTCATTTATAAGGTCAACAGTTAATGCTTTTAGAAGTATTCCATTTTGCTTCATGTAAACCCATCTAATAGGCGAAAGAAAAACACCCTAGATTTTAGTTAGTTGGAATTTAGGGGACTTCTTTTGGGAAACCAAAAAGCTTAGCAGAGGCCTAGGTAATTATTTTTACATTACTTACATATTTTTATAACGTAAAACTTGCAGCGTAATTTCAGCCGGCAAAGAGTTTGCCGCAGATAATTTGCAGCGTATAATTTACAATAATTCGCATTCAATATAATTAATATTTTAAGTAAGACATCCATCAGTCTCCTTTAGTTAATTACAATCCTAGTCAGTGTGATAATTATTATTCAAGTAATTAGAAAAAAAATAGAGCAGGTACCACCTTATTTAAATGTTGCTCACACAACGCCATCTAGTCCCAAACTAAGCAGAGCTTGTACTAGACAACCGATAAACATACTTCAATGTAACTCTTTTGGAAAAGGTTACAGCCGGTCGAAAACTACAAAACATACAGTAGTTCTGTTAATACAGAAAAAATGTAACCCTGAAATAACCCCTGTGTAACACTTTATTTCAATACAAAACTCAATATTATCGGAGATGTGGCCCCTACAAGGTGCCTGTAACTTTTTTCCAAAAGAGTTACATTGAAAACGAAGTAAGTACATAGGTTCAGATCAAGGAGTACATTAGATTGGTACAAGTCTCGTTACCAAATTCTATAGGGCCGGGCGGGCCTGACGAACATAGTTCGCGCATGACAGGAATAATTAAAACACCCCCCCCCCCCCCCCATTTACTTCGAAAACTGACATCTGCGCAATTTTTTTAAATGCCCTTTATATTATTGTATGGTTAATATATAATTGTATTTACAAGATTTACATTGATAGTTTTATAAACAAGCGCATTGAGTAAATAAAACGGAATTAATTTTTTCAAACGTCTAGAAATTTTTAACTTTCAACTCTATATGAAAATTTGGATTATTACTTTCTTTAAAATCACTCTCTAAATTTTTCATTCCAAAATGATAAAGAAGTTGTATAGTCCAGGGGTTGGCGAGCAACATTGCGACGAGCTTAAGCGAAATAACGCAATCAACGAAAACTACTAAAAAATATAATATTTCTTAACTTTAATTTGCATGATATTTAATTGTTGCAACACTAATGACCATAGACAAACCTTTATGGCCATCAGAGCTGCCAACATTAAAAAAAACGCAAATTGAAATTCAAAAACATTAACATTTCTAGCAGGTAATGTCCATTCCATTGCGTATTCCCTCCCGCACTGATTTGTAAATTAACTGCGTACTTTGTGATAAAATATTATGGCCGCAGCGGGACTCAAACCTGTATTTTGTTATTATAAGTCAAGGTACAGTATGGGGACATTGATAATGTGATTGGCTTTTAAAGAAAGACAGCAAATCAATGAGTAAGAAAAGTACATCCGATTACCGAAAATAGCTGAATAATTTTAGCATAAGTTTTGAAAATGATCACATTAAAATGTATCTTATGGCGTTCAACATAAGGTTGAAGTTATAAAAGATTGAATCCCTACTTACTTCTATTTGACATTGTATGTTTCATAATGTCTTACTAAATGACACTGGTTCGGAAACATTGCACTTCGATAAAAAGTCATTGCAGTGCAACAAAATATAGCACTTATTGTTAACGTCATAATATACAATTTCAAAATCATCAATAAATTATAATCTCACTTTCTCGCTTCCTCATTGTTGTCTGTCTTTCTTTAAAAACCAATTATATTATCAATGTCCTCATACAGTACTTACACTCTTAACTGGAATGCTTACGAAGCAAATTTAGACAAATTAAATCGTACATTACTACTAACAACATAAGGTTTATATTTGTTTATATAACATGAAAGGGAAAATACTCCGACAAGGACAACGACAAAGGGGGATTGCATCTCTCTCTTGCAACTGTAAGTTAAATGATGGTATCTCGTTTAGAGAGGGACACGCTTCACTCATACAGCTGTAAATTAGGAACGGATTTTTTGTGACCGTAAGCATTCCAGTTAGAGTTTAAATTTCTTGCTTTAAGTATTGCCTAAGCATAATACAACTATTTCTCTGAAGTGTTTAAAACTGACTGCGCTTTAGCAAAATGCCAAGCCCTAATAGTAATCAAATCACGTTCTCCAAAGCATTGCAAAGAGAATTTTACGTACATTTCTATCTTGAATACCAATTAGAAAGCGCCATCTATTGCTTAATAGTACAACTAAATTTTCAATTTCAAACATACACTACTAAAATTAAAACTTTTGCATTGTAAATACATTTATTTTATATTTATTTAAATAAAAATAAATTAATAAAAATAATAATATAGGAATTAACATTTTATTGATGTGTTTATTTAATAATATTTATGATACATTTAGAATTTTAATGTGATGCCGGTGTAGCCACATAATTGAGATATTAAAAAAAAATACTAAATATATGTATAAGAAAAGAAAAAATATAATATATACAGATAAGAATACAATATGTTACCAACCCATCTCATCCCATGGGTGTCGTAAAAACCGAAAATAAAAAGTAAGGAAAACTTGAAATTAAACCCTATACCAATCCGTCTGGGTATTAGTAGGCCAAGTATCCCTCCGTCACGGGAGGAGGCCTGTCCCTGCAGTGGGACATTAATAGGCTGTTATGATGAATTTTAACGCGTAGGTTGGAAATGTTTGGAAGAGGCCTCTATGTCCAGCAGTCGACGTCCATAGGCTGATATGATGAGGGCATAATTTTACTAGATGTAGGAGATATGACAATTGCAGTTTTCTATTGTATTTACCTCTTCATAAAATCTAGGTTCAATGTTGTGACTGAACGAAATAAAAGCGGCCAGCGTGGATAGCGGTCGAAGGGGTAAGAACTAAGCTAACGCAGCGTGAACGCGCGTGATCGTTGCGTGGACGACCGAAGAACGACTACACCTAATATGGAGTAACCTAAGGATCGTAGTTTGCGCTTAGTAATTTCTGCCTACCCACATGATAGGGCGTGAATTTACATACATCTACACTAATATTATAAAGAGGTAAAGTTTGTGTGTTTGTGACGTTGTAGGGGGTTATCTCTGGATCTAATGAGCCGATTTTGAACATTCTTTCTGTGTTAAATAGTCCATTTATCGGGGAGTGTCATAGGCTATATAGTATCACGCTATGACTAATAGGAGTGGAGCAGTAATGAAATATGTTTAAAAAAGGGACGCGTTGTTTTTGCCGCCTAACCAAGTGGGCACGGGTCAGCTAGTATTATTATATAATTTTCTTTCCATATACATATATATATATAACGACAAAAGAAATATGAAAAAATACAAAAAATGTCACTTTTATTAAAAAATCTTTATATACACATTTCAGACTTCAATAAAAACTTCAGTCTATTATTGAACTTTGAGAAAAAATAAATTCTCCGCTCAAAGGGTAAATACCTTAGACCCCTAGGGGTCGTGGTTGACCCTTCAAGGGGTCGCTCGCCACCCCGGACCCTAGCTTCTATCCTAGAGGTGCAAGTTTTGGATATTATCTCATATGTCCACTTCACAAATTTTTCTTTTCTGGGCGATACCGTTTCCCTTCTTGATTACTTCATGTTTTAACCTTTGGTATACGTCTAGTCTGGTTTTTGCGTATTCCTGAAAAACAAAAACATATTTTAAAAAGGTATTTCCAGTCTACCTACAAACTTGAAATTTGGCATGAAGCAAGGTCTTATAGTAAGGTAGTAAGTAAGGAAAAATTACAAAAACCTTAAATTTTTACTACCATTATCACATTATATTTTGATTATTTCGTTATAGAATTTTTTTTTTTTTTTTGACAGCTGATTCGTGACGTCACCGAATTTTCGACAGATGATTTGTGACGTCATAGAAATTTTGACTGATGAGTCTTGACGTCACCGAATTTTGGCGGGAAAATATTTTTGACTGAGTCGGGCAAAGTATTAACCATATATTTTTTTTAATTTATTTATTTGGAAGACCAACAGCACTTTGACAAAATGGTTATTATCCGTCTATAGTACAAACTCTACTTAGTTCGCAACTAGATGGCGTCCTAAACAAAAAACACAATAATTTCCAAAACTCACCCAATATCCAAAAGGTATTTTACTCTTAGAGGCGTTAACACAGGACCACAGGGTCCAAAGTAAATGACATATCAGCTCAAACGCCTCAACCTCCGCTAATAGTTGATTTATTTCGTCGACAGTAGGCTCGTAGTTGCTTTTATCGTCGTAGATGTTTAAGTGGTAATGTTTTAGGTATTCTTTTATGAATATTTCCTGAAACAAATTGAGATTAACTTTAAAACTTTCGCGTTTCATTTTTGTTACGGACGCCGAGCACACGCCGCGCCGCGACCCGACAAGAACCCGCTTCGTCTATAATCACCGAGCTCACGCCAGCGTTACCGTCGCCCCGAGACTAATGTACGGGCTCGCCTCTGATTGGTTGTTGAGTTTGTAGCGCCAAAAACAGCGCATAACCAATCAGGGACGAGAGACGCGCGCTAAAACAATGTAAAATTTAGGCGCGAAAATACTGTTACGCGATTGGTCGACGGCCCCCGGCCGATTTATATAAAAGGGGCAACATTTTTGTTAGGAAGTCAGGAAATGAGGCCCGAAATAAAAAGGCGGGCACCATCGCCCGCATGGGAGCCTCCAGGCCTGACACCACGCCGGCCCAGACCACCAACGCTACCGAGCCTGACGCACCTGCCTCCCTTATGGCAGCAGCAAACCCGGCACAGGCTGACAAAACGAAGAGGAAAAGAAACAGGCGCCGTAAACCCCGGAAGGAGCAGGAGACGACGACGGCTCCACCCGCACCCAATCCGGAACGGTCTACCGCACCTGTGGTCGCTGCCCCCACCAGGGGGACGAAGGCGAAGCAGGAGGCCGCGCCAAGGCAGGATACACAATCTGTCAAGGCGCTGGTAGACCCCAGTGTGACTCTGGCCATTGGAGTGCTAAACAAGGTGCTCATGGCCCTCCAGGAGGGACAGGACCCCGTGCCTATCATCCTGCAATGCGTGGCGGAACTATGCGCTCATGCCCGCTAGCCCGCTACGCATCGCCTACTGGAACGCCGACGGATTGTCCCCCGAGAAGGCCAGGCTTCTGAAATTACTTCTTTCACAGAGGCACGTCGACATTGCCCTCGTTAATGAAACCCACCTGAAGCCCAGCGCCCCGTTGAAGATGCCAGGGTACCATGTGTACCGGGAGGACCAAATATCTCCAGCCGGGACCGCGTACCGGGGATTAGCGGTCCTCGTGAAGAGACGGCTCGTCCATCAATCGTTGCCAGTACCAATACTCCAGACCTCGTATGCCCTCGGCGTGGAAGTCTGTATCGAGCGCTGTCCCATGCGTGTGTTTGCCTTCTACAAGCCGCCAAACACCCGACTCGCATTGGCTGACGTTCACACCCTGCTGAACTCGCCTACAGCAACACTAGTCGCGGGAGATTTCAACGCCAAACACACGGCATGGAACTCCACTTGCATCTGCCCAGATGGACGCCGCCTATTCGACGATGCAGACTGCAACGGATATGAGGTGCTAGGACCAGAGGTCCCGACACACTACCCGTACCAGGCAGCCCACACACCGGACGTCATCGACCTGTCGCTCCACCGCGGCCTACCAGCCGCACCGTCGATCGACGTTGAAAGAAAGAAAGAAAGAAAGAAAAATTATTTATTTGGCGAAAACCAAGACACACACAAATAATTTACACAATTAACAAACTCACAAAACACACAGAGTAAGAAAAAAAAAAAAAGAAAGAAACAAAAAAAAGAATACAATATAAAATGAATACAGGATACTTAACAATTTTTCAATAACAGATACTGTGTGTGACCTGGTATACCAAAAAGGTCACCAACTCAGCGTATGCCAGGACATAGCATCCTGGCGCTGGTATTATGTTGGTACCTGAAGTACCCACGCCTGCCAGGTGAGCCAGAAAACCTGTCTTAAACTAAATAACACTACACAATTACAAATTTAATTTTGTGTATATTATATGTATATATATATGTATATGTGTGTGTATATGTGTGAATAAATATAAAAATACCAGAAAATACTATTAATAAAATAATTAGATAAAACAAACAATAACAATATTTCGTAAAATGTAAAGTGTGAATTTTGTCTATGGTGACATTTTTAATTTCATTGACAACTGACAGCTCTTTGACAACAAGGAAGAGGAACTGTGATGTGTGATGTGTGACGTGTAAACACGTGTGTGATGTTTTTCAACGTGGCATGACAAATACATATATTATTAAGATACTTAATTAAAATGAAAAACATTTTCAGCATTGAAAAACAAAGAACAACCCAGCAAATCAAAATCATATCTGTAAACACGTAGTACATTTTTAATTGCAACAGTACAACAATGTGTGGCATATCAAAACCGCTCCAAATGACATTATATCGTAAGTCTATTAAAACTAATATAAAACTACAAGTAAATAGATTAATAGAACCGTAGTGGTCTCGGTCTATCTTACCAATACTGTGCTAATTTGACAGTCAACATTTACAGTCGCTTTACACTGCTAATATCAACAATTACCATGTTTTATTTAGGTAAATCAGTAACAACCTTCTGCAAGGGCACCAAGCCCATTTAGTCCAAGAAACCAACTGCACTTACACCCATACATATTTTCCCTTCTACTTTACAGCCCAGACCAGAATCAAAGTGTAAGCAAAATAACAAAAAATACAACAACAAAAAATGAAAAATGAAGAGTGAAGAGCCCTGACAGCCACCTCCGAGAGGAGGTGTTCTGGACGAACACCTCCTCTCGGATCATCAACCGGTGCTACTGACCCTATCGAGCACTCCAACGCGATCAACGCCACCAATCGCTCGTCATCGCCAAGACTGGAACGCATTCGCCGCGCTCATGGCAGACCACTCGCCCTACGCCCAAATCGAGACCCACGCAGACGTCGACACGATAAGGCCCCTCCTAGCCGATGACGGTACCCTACGTTACCGAGCGGAGGACCGAGCGGAGATCTTCGCCGACCACCTCGAGAGGCAGTTCCAGCCCAACCCAGCCTCCAATATACAGCACGTAGAAGCCATCCAGCAGCATGTGACGTCGTACCTCGACACGCCGATAGCCCCCACGGAAGACCCAGTGGTCTTTTCCCCGGGACAAGTGCAGCGTGTGATTCGCCGCTCCAAACTCCGAAAAGCCCCCGGCCCCGACGGAATTACCAACGAAGCCCTGCGTCACCTACCTCCGCGAGCCATTGCGACGCTGACGCAGCTGTTTAACGGCATCCTCCGCACTAGCCATTTTCCCGAGACATGGAAGCTCGGACGAATCACCATGCTGCCTAAACCGGGGAAGAACATCCTGAAGCCCGAAAGCTATCGGCCAATCACTCTGCTGTCGACTATCTCGAAAGTCTTCGAGAAGCTCCTACTGATGCACCTGACACCGCATATCCAACCACGCGAAGAGCAGTTCGGTTTCCGGGCCGAGCACTCCACAACGCACCAACTTTCGAGGGTACTGCACCACCTGACAGTCGCCCTAAACAAGAAGGAGCGGGCAGTCGCAGTACTCCTCGATATGGAGAAGGCATTCGACCGTGTATGGCATACCGGCCTGATCTACAAGCTGTCCACGTCTACTACTCCTCGCCGAGTAGTTAAGACTGTGGCCACCTTCCTTCAAAATCGGCGCTTTGAAATTACTGTGGAGGGCACGCTGTCATCAAAGCGCCCCATCGGAGCCGGTGTACCCCAAGGGAGCTGCTTGTCGCCGATCTGCTATGGCTGGTATACTGACGACATCCCCGCTGCTGGCGGCGCCATGCTGGCGCTATACGCGGACGACGCCGCCTACATCACCACATCCCTAAACGTCGACCACGCGACGGTCAAGATGCAGCGCGCGCTAGACGCACTCCCGCCATGGCTGGCAGACTGGAGACTGACGGTCAACGTGGCAAAAACCCAAGCCATCCCAGTGGGTGGAGTACGCCTTCCGCATCCCCTCACCATGCAAGGACAACCCGTACCATGGCTACCCACGGTGAAATATCTGGGGGTGACCATCGACCGTCGCCTTAAGATGGCTCCGCACGTCACGAATGTGATCAACCAAGCGCGAGCCGCTCGGGCTCTCCTGCGTCCTGTTCTGTCGTCCCGCCTCCCCTTGCGAGCGAAGCTGGGCGTTTACAAACAATACATCCGTTCCCGACTCACCTACGCTGCGCCGGCGTGGTACGCGCTAGTACCTGAGGCACAGCGAAAGCGGCTGCGTGCGCAGCAGTCGCTCGCCCTACGCACCTTAGTGAACGCCCCTCGCTACGTGAGGAACAACACCATCTCACGGGATCTACGCATGGAGAGCCTAGATGAATTCATCGGCCGCCTGAGCGCCAACATGTTCGCTCGTGCGGAGCGATCCTCCTTCAGCCACCTGCGGGAGCTAGCGCCCTACCATAGGCGCCCACCGGACAGACCACTGCCGCGGGACTTAATCCCCGCAGCAACCCCCACCACACCGACCCGCCCCCTGCTGATATCGGCTGACAGGCAACCGCCAGGAACCCCATCCCGGCAGGCTCTCCTCGCCGAAACCAGAGGGGGAACACCAACAAGGACCAAGCCACGACGGGCTCGCAGACCGCTCACCGGATTTCTCCACATGGGGATCCCGCCGGTGGGGACCGGACTCGCCCGCCCTGGCACACCACCGGACACGACGCCCGGACAAGACACCCCAGTGGCCTAATATAGGCCACACTCCAGTGACCCGCCTGTATTAGCAGGCGGCGATCGACGCCACTGAAAGAGGCCAACGCCTCGATACAGTTACCTCGGGTTCCCAGAGGGAATCGTGAGAAGACCTTGTGTGTAGGAAGTCAGTTCAGTTTTGACTTCTCTACAGTAAGCATCTTAAGGAAAAATAAATAATCGAAGGAAAAGTTTGTGTATTACTGAAGAATAAAAGTCATCAAGTCAGCAAGTTGTTTTATTATATACAGTCCATAACAGTATGGTCCTTCGAGCCGGATATCAAGAACACCAGCACCAGTGAAGATACCTAGGCTCTGCTCTAGGTACTAAAGCGACCTAGGCTTTAGTATAAGCGAAGCAACCTAGAACGCGTCACGACCTAGGACCAGTCTAAGAAGATCAGCGGTCAGAATATTAGCACCGGCTACCTCCAAGATGGTTGTCACCCGCAGTCAAGGGGACATTACCGAGGTGGAAGATCAGCAAGGACGAGGGTCACGAGAGGTCACACGTCGCCAGGAAGCTGAGCGTATTGAACGAGAAAGGGTGAGGAGGATATCCTTGGACCCACCAGCATCACCATCACCAGGGCCAGCAGCACCAACTACTGAAGGGACCATGAGGGTCATGGCATCAGGATCTCAGCAGCGGCCAAGGTCACCAGCAAGATCAGTGCGCTCTCATAAATCCACAACGAGCGTCACTGCCAGGCTACGGATGGCTGAGCTGGAAGCAGCTGAGAAGTTGGCTGCCATCAGGAGGAAGGAGTTAGACCTGGAAACAGAACTGATCAAGAAGAAACTGGCTGCAGAAGTAGCAGCTATCCACGAAGAAGAAAGTCTGCAAGGGGAACCCCTCTCCATTCAAGAAGATCATCAGAAGGTAGACGAGTGGCTGAAGACCAACCCCCTTGACTCACGGGGGGAGGGAGGGGGCACCGCATACACCCGAGAAGATTCCCGACAAATAAGATTCGAGGCACCTAAGGCAAGATCACCAACACCAGCAAGGACCAGCGACGGCGTTGAACAACTGGCTGCTGCTCTGGAGAAGATGGCCAGACCTCGGTTCAGGTATATGGACCTACCCGCTTTCTCCGGGGCACCCAACGAATGGTTACCCTTCAAGGCAGCAGTACGAGACTCAAGAACATTGTACCACTTGTCAGACGCGGAGAACCTGCAAAGACTACGTAGCTGCTTAAAAGGAGAAGCCAGAGAAGCTGTAGCCGCCCTGCTGCACACAGCCACAGATCCAGACACCATAATGAAGACGCTGGAACAATGCTTCGGTAGACCTGAGATCATCATCGACCGAGCTTTGGAAGACCTCAAGAAGCTGCCAAGACCTGGAACATCGGCAGCAGAATTGAACAACTTCGCGGTCAAGATACAAAACATCATATGCATACTGAAGACCTTGGACAAGAAAGGATACCTGCACAACCCTCTAATGACACGGGAAGTGCTGGACGAGATGAGCCCTCACTTACGATCCAGATGGTGCGACTACGCCTTTGACAACGAAGACACTGAAGAGCCAGAGATCTGCATCATGTCGCGCTTTTTGATGAGAGGAGCCGATAGAGCCTTGAAATTCACCTATGTAACTCATACGAGCACTGCAGCCTTGACCAAGAAAAAGGAGACTCTACCAATTGTCACCCTCAAGAAGAAAGCCAATATCTACTCAACCACCGAGCAAGCGGAAGAAGACAAGAACCAGTGTCCAAGCTGTGGGGAAGATCACGTACTTACTCAATGTCCCGAATATAAGGCGCTACCGGTGGAGAAGAGATGGGAACTAGTCAAGGAGAAGAGGATATGTTTCAAGTGCGCACAGAAGAAACACAGACGCAGTGGCTGCAAAGCGAAGCTCTGTGGAGTAAATGAGTGCAGACGTCCACACCACTCATCGCTACATCAAGAGAGGAGAGCCGGCACCAAAGAAGGCGACGCAACAGAAACGAAGAAGGAAGAGGCAGTGCTATCAGTGGCGACTCAACCAACTACAGGAACCCGTGCAGTACTCCTTAAGATGTGTCCGGTCATTGTAGCTGGTCCACGAGGGGAGATAAGGACACATGCCCTGCTGGATGAAGGAGCTACAGTCACTCTCATCGATGAAGAATTGGCAGCAAGTATCGGAGCAGAGGGCCCATCACGACCGTTGCACATACGCGGGGTCAATATGTCGCAGAAGGAAGACGAAAGCCGGGTGGTCTCCATAAAAGTGAAGGGGATCAAGATGAAGCAGCAACACGAGTTGAAGGCCAGAACAATCAGAGACCTGAAGCTTCACAAACAAGAAATCCCGGACACCCTGCTGAAGTACAAGCATCTGCGCGACCTACCCAAAGACGAGGTGTGTTACAATCAAGCCACCCCTCGTATACTCATAGGGGCGGACCACTGGGAGTGCATCGTCTCCCGGGAACTGCGCGCCGGTAGACAGAACCAGCCGGCTGCATCTAGAACAGAACTAGGATGGGTGATGCACGGAACCGCACCACGCAAAGCCATCATGGAGGACACCCTGCACGTGTACAATACAAGAACAGATAAAGAGCTCCACGACCTGGTCGAGGCCCACTTCAAAATCGAAGCTCTCGGTATAACGAAGAAACCCAGGATAACAGAAGCGGACCAACGAGCAATGAACATTGTCGAGAAAACCACAAAGAAGATCGATGGGGGCTATGAAGTGGGACTTCCTTGGAAACAAGATCACATAACGCTACCATCAAGTTACGGGCAGGCACTCCGACGACTTCACAAGATAGAAAAAAGAATGGACGCCGACACCGAATTTGCAAGAGGATACGCAGAACAAATAGAAAACTTATTGAAGAAGGGATATGCGGTACCTTGCAACAATACAGAGAGGGAGAGCCCCATTTGCTGGTACCTTCCTCATTTCGCCGTGCAGAACATAAACAAGCCCGGTAAATATCGACTAGTCTTCGATGCTGCTGCAAGAAGCAATGGTGTGTGCCTGAACGACAAATTGCTGGAAGGGCCGGACCTGCTGCTACCCCTGCCGGGGATTATGTTCCGGTTCAGGGAGAAGGCGGTGGCAGTCACAGCGGATATCCAGGAAATGTTCCTAAGAATAAAAATAAGGGAAGAGGACCAACCAGCGCAGCAGTTCCTGTGGCGAGGAAATGACAGACAGGCGTCTCCTAGAAAATACAAAATGGCGAGCATGATATTTGGAGCAGCAAGCTCGCCTTACATGGCGCACCATATCAGGAACTACAATGCGCATCAACACGCGAACACCTACCCACTTGCAGCGGAAGCCATTACTCGTAGTCACTACATGGACGACTATGTGGCAAGTTATGAAAATATAGAAGAGGCTCGACGAGCTATAGAAGAAACGAGGACGGTGCACGGCCACGCAGGATTCACACTTCGGGGATGGAGCTCAAATGTCAAGAAGGTTCTAGAAGACATACCAGATGAACTACATGCGAAGAAACCCACGCAACTAGGAGGAGACCAGCCCGAAAATAAAATCTTAGGGCTGTACTGGAACGCGGAGCAAGACGAACTCGGTTTCAACACTTCAATGAACCGAGTTCCAACCGAAGTGAGGAACAGGAGCCGAGCACCAACCAAAAGGGAAGCACTCAGTGCGGTCATGTCTATATACGACCCACTAGGATTATTAAGCCACTTCACAATAAGGGCGAAAATTATACTACAAAGCCTGTGGCGCCTCCAGACAGCGTGGGATGAGCCAATACCAGAAGAGGAGAATAAGCTATTCACAACATGGCTTACACAAATAGAAGAAGTGACTCAACTCCGGCTACCAAGATGTTACACCAAGAAGGCCTACGAGCGCATCGAGTTGCACGTGTTTTGTGACGCCAGCGAACAAGCCTACGCAGCCGTGGCCTACTGGCGAATCAAGCAGAGGAATGGAGACACAAACATAGTGCTAGTTGCCGCCAAAGCCAAAGTGGCGCCAAAGAAGACGCAAACCATACCTCGTCTGGAACTTCAAGCCGCAGTCATCGGGTCAAGACTCGCCGATAACATTAAGAAGGAACACAAAATAGAAGTATGCCAGACAACGTATTGGACTGATTCCTCGACGGTAGTACACTGGATACATCACGATATGAGAAGATACACTCCTTTTGTCGCACACCGTTTAGGAGAGATCGCCGAGCTAACTCAAAAGGAAGAATGGCGGTGGCTGCCCACAATCAATAATGTAGCTGATGACGCCACCCGGCTCACGGACACGCCGATAGAGTCAACCGATAGGTGGTTCCAGGGACCAGAATTCCTCTATCTACCTGAAGATCAGTGGCCCAGGACTCAACATAACGAAGACGAAGAAGAAGAGGTTCTGCATATCTGTGAAGATAGAGACAGCTGGCTACCAGACCCAACTCGCTTCTCGAAATATGAAGTGTTAATACGAGCTGTCGCGAGAGTGTTTGCCTTTATCGACATATGCCGACACAAGGCTACGAGTATGGAATTAAGACACATACAACGCGCCGAAAAGGAGCTAATACGACGAGCACAAAAAGAAAGTTTTTCTGAAGACATAAGCAAAATGAAGTCAGCCCGACCCCTTACTAAGGCAAACAGGCTTTACAAACTGGACCCCGTACTGAAAGATGGAGTCTTGCGAGTGAGAGGCCGAATTGAGGCAGCAACAGCACCGACCGAGACAAAGCAGCCTATAATTCTGGATGGCCGCCACCCATTGACGAAGCTGATCGTTATGCGAGAACACTGCGCTGCTGGTCACGCCAACAGAGAACGCGTGACGAATGATCTAAGGCAAAAATATTGGATCATACATTTGCGACCTACAGTGCGCACAGTGGAGAAGAACTGTGCCTTCTGCCGACGAAGACGTGCTACGCCACAGACACCGGCCACTGGAGACCTGCCACAAGCCCGTCTTGACCCTTTTCATCGACCATTCACCAATTGCGGAGTGGACTACTTCGGGCCCATGATGATCAAGATCGGGCGTCGAAGAGAGAAACGATGGGGAGCGCTGTTCACATGTCTCACGTCCCGCGCTGTACATATTGAGCTCGTGGCCTCGCTGTCTTCAGACTCCGCGATTATGGCTTTACGAAGAATGGCTGCACGAAGAGGATGGCCCAAAATAATGTACTCCGATAACGCAACAAACTTCCGTGGCGCAGATCAAGAGCTCCGCACTGCCTACGCTGAGTGGGCATCTACCTTGAAGGATGAAGGACTGAAACACCGTATGGAATGGCGCTACATACCCCCTGGCGCCCCAAATCAAGGCGGAGCATGGGAAAGAATGGTTCGATCAGTCAAGACCGCTCTCGGCACCACTCTCCGAGAGAAGGCACCAACAGAAGAGGTGCTGAATACCCTACTCGCTGAAGCGGAGTTTTCAATCAACGCAAGACCATTAACGCATGTTAGCGTAGACCCAAGAGATCCAGAAGCCCTCACCCCCAATCACTTTTTATTGGGGTCTTCAACGGGCCTTCCTCGAACCGGCCCGTGTGATGAAGCAGACAGAAGAACCTGGAGAGTTAGCCAAGCACTCGCTGACCACTTCTGGCAACGTTGGGTAAAAGAATACCTTCCCACGTTGGTTCCTCGCGGCGAGCCACAAAGAAGCGTACGACCACTACAAATTGGAGATGTTGTCATCATTGTCGACAGCACGCTACCTCGAAACGTCTGGCCGATTGGAGTCGTCGAGCACACACACCGGGGAGCAGATGGGAGCATACGAGTCGTCGAGGTGCGGACCAGGACTGGCATCTTCCGACGCCCTGTCAGCAAGCTCGTCGCCGTGCACAAGGTTGAAGAGGCTTCGCAAGCTGCGCCGGGGGGAGAGCTGTTACGGACGCCGAGCACACGCCGCGCCGCGACCCGACAAGAACCCGCCTCGTCTATAATCACCGAGCTCACGCCAGCGTTACCGTCGCCCCGAGACTAATGTACGGGCTCGCCTCTGATTGGTTGTTGAGTTTGTAGCGCCAAAAACAGCGCATAACCAATCAGGGACGAGAGACGCGCGCTAAAACAATGTAAAATTTAGGCGCGAAAATACTGTTACGCGATTGGTCGACGGCCCCCGGCCGATTTATATAAAAGGGGCAACATTTTTGTTAGGAAGTCAGTTCAGTTTTGACTTCTCTACAGTAAGCATCTTAAGGAAAAATAAATAATCGAAGGAAAAGTTTGTGTATTACTGAAGAATAAAAGTCAGCAAGTTGTTTTATTATATACAGTCCATAACAATTTTATTATTATAATACGGAGACGGAGTTGTGACATTGCTGCATCAGTCTGATCTTGACCATGGCTGGTGTAACCTGGCCGAAACGTCGAGCGGCTCAAGGTAAATAATTTAAGTGTTTACCTAAAATCTATACGCGTTAATACCCGATGTTTTGGTGTTATTTTAGATGGTAGGAATAGGGTTAGATTGAAGGGAAAACAAGGCTAACTGCTCAGTAGATTCAGGACAAGAGTCCGACACATTTTAATCTTATTCCGACACAATGTGGTCTTATTCCGACACATTTTTGCACGTCAAACGAGAAGGAATCTATAGTAATATTATAAAGAGGTAAAGTTTGTGTGTTTGTGACGTTGTAGGGGGTAGTCTCTGGATCTACTAAACCGATTTTAAAAATTCTTTCTGTGTTGAATAGTCTATTTATCGGTGAGTGTCATAGGCTATATAGTATCACGCTATGACTAATAGGAGTGGAGCAGTAAGGAAATATGTTTAAAAAAGGGACACTTTAATTATTTTTGGCGCCCACCGAAGTGGGCACGGGTCAGCTAGTACTTTATAAATCAGTGATTCAAACTATCTGTGAGGGGTAACCCATCTATGTAGCGACCTCGCCCACGTCGCTTAACCACAAAGACACTACACCAGTTACCTTTTGCTCAAGCGTGGGCAGATCCTCGGGGTACTCGTAGTAGAACGGATGTTCCGGGTTCGAATAATCGTAGCCCCACTCTTGGAAATGATTCGATATGTCGAAACCTCTGTAGTTATATGCGCAGTATTCGTAGTCTATTAATACCATACGGGGTTCGCCTGAGTCCGACATTCTGGAAAAAAAAATAGCATTAAATATGTGTCGAAGTTTGTCGGTAATTTAAGTCCGATAGTGTCGCGATGACGTCACTACCTAGCTAGATTCGTGTTACAGCGGAATCTTGTAAAAATGTATTTGAAATATGTCGGAGATTGTCGATAATTTAAGTCCGACAGTGTCGCGATGACTTCTACAACGGAATCTTATAAAAATGTACTTATTTAAAATTTGTCATAGATTGTCGGTAATTTGTATACTTAGTTCTACATATTGTATTCTTAGTGCGACATATTGTATTCTTAGTGCGACATATTGTATTCTTAGTGCGACATATTGTATTCTTAGTGCGACATATTGTATTCTTAGTCCGACATATTGTATTCTTAGTTCGACATATTGTATTCTTAGTCCGACATATTGTATTCTTAGTTCGACATATTGTATTCTTAGTGCGACATATTGTATTCTTAGTGCGACATATTGTATTCTTAGTGCGACATATTGTATTCTTAGCCCGACATATTGTATTCTTAGCCCGACATATTGTATTCTTACTGCGACATATTGCGTCTAGCTAAATTCTCTTATTTTAAATCAATGCATAATTCAAAGCAATTTAATTCTCCATTCGTTTACATAAATTCCCAATTATAGCTAGGCCTCAAATAGGCCTCCGGTACTCACCGACTCATAATACTATCCGTAGTATTAGCATCGTCGAAGCAGGCTTGCCCGTACGAATCATTTTCGACGTCCATGGGTCCTAGGGGCTGGGAGTCGTCGAATAAAAGTATATTGCCTGAAAAAAAATGAAAATAAGTCAGGACTTCATTATTTGAGAATAATTAATTAATTTTATTTTACAGCAAAAATTTTGCCTCAAATTATTTGCAGCGAAAATTATGCCGCGAAAAAATGTTGCACATTTAAGTTAACTATTGTAATGGCGCACATTTAAGTTAACTATTGTGTTTAAAACAAAATAATTTATACACAATCGGATTAAAACTAGGTACATTTATAAGTAATACATGAGTAATCTATGTGAGAGACTGGTATACGTACTAAGAAACACTTGTATGACGGACTACCAGCCTCTCCATACTCTGGACAGGTTGCTATTTAAGTCTATTTATTTGGTGATCAATGACCCCTTACTCATAAACGCCTCTTAAATTTTAGTCAATTGATTAATTAGCAGACTCTTACATTGTTTGGTATAAGGTTGGTTTTCGTAATAAAAATCTCGCTAAACAGTGATTAAATTTAAGAGGCGTTTATGAGTAAGGGGGTGAGTGTCTGAGTTTGTGTACTTTAAGAACGATAGTATATACGCTACATGTGTGAGTGTGTGTGTGTGTATGAGTGTGTGTCTGTGTGGGTGTGTGAGTATGAGTGTGTGTGTCAACAACATTACATACCTTCTTGCATATCATTATGACAGAACACGACAGGGGAATCAACAGCCGATATGTATTTCTTCAACCATTCCAACTCTTTGTCGAAGTCTATCGTTTTCATATGTTTTATTATACGCTCCTCAGTTTCGTTCTAGAATAGAAAATATTTAATTATTACTAGCTTTTACCCATGTTTTCGTCCGCATAAGTTTTTTTAACTCAATTTAGTTATCTGCCTACCCCCTAAGAACGTTGGCGTGATTATTTAGAGCCTATGACCATTTCTAGGTTATCATCTATCACCAAACCAAATTTCATCAAAATCCGTTTAGCCGTTTCTGAGAGTAACAGACAGACAGAGTTACTTTCGCATTTATAATATTAGTATGGATAGCAATGTTCCTTAGTACTGCCAACTCGAGTTGCTTATGAGGGAAGTATAGCGATACATCATAATCATAACAGCCCATTAATGTCCAGGGACGGGCCTTCTCCCATAACGGAGGGATACTTGGCCTACTAATACCACGCTGGCCAGACGGATTGGTATAGGGTTTAATTTCAAGCTTTCCCTCTTTTTATTTTGTAAAGATAATATTCACGGACAGTCCCTTAGTCGGTTTTTACGACACCCATGGTATGAGACGGGGTGGTGACTGATTGTATTTTTACTCCGTCACCTATTTGCTATGCCTAATGCCTAATTATATTTACGTTTATAAACGTTTAATCCTATTTTATTAGGTTGAAAGTTGTCATAAAATGTGCATAGAATTATGAACTTTGAAGCCTCATAACTTGTAAATGAATATTATTTTTACTGTTTTATTTAGCAATAAGCCTAGATAATAATGAGACAAAACGATATCATCCATAGTTTTTTAGCATTTATTATCAAATGAAGGAGCAATTAACTTTCTTCGTTTGTATGGAGTTGCGATTGGAATGCTCCGTCTTAAAAAAGTCATTAAGAGGACATAGCGTCGGAAGCGTTATCTCAAAACGCATTTACGAGTTCCGTCCCGTGTAACAATTATTGTCTTCTTTTCCACCAGATTCCAAAATATAAGATACTAGCTGACCCGTGCCCACTTCGTTGGGCGGCAAAAAAAACGCGTCACTTATTTAAACATATTTCATTACTGCTCCACCCCTATTAGCCATAGCCTGATACTATATTATAGCCTGTGACACTCCCCGATAAATGGACTATTCAACACAGAATCGGTTTGAGATTACCCCCTACAACGTCACAAGCACACAATCACACAAACTTTACCTCTTTATAATATTAAACTTCGGCCGTTCAGAGAATGCGTTCCTGACACGTCGCGATTGAACTGACGCAGTAACTTTGTAATGGCGTTGCAGTTACGATAAAAATATTTTTGCTGGTTGTTTATCGTTTTAACTATTGATGAGCATTAAAACAACATTATTATATCAATAATTAATGAATGTTATAATGTTGTGTCAAACTGAGTGTCAAATAACTTGGTAAACAATATTTTTCTAAATCTACACTGCGCTATTACAAGGTTATGTCAGCGCTTTATATTTGTAGTGCTGTGCCAACAATAACAGTGAATAATAGTATCGTAATCTGTTCTTATCGATACAGTTATACTTTATAAAATAATACGTTTTGTTTTTCTTTTCAAGAATTTGAAAATAATGGACTTTAGAATAACTTTTATTAAATATAAAAATAAAAGTACATTAAATACAAAGTAGCATTTTTATATTTAGGTTGAAAATGGTAACCCCAAATGGCGTTATGGGCCGCCATTTTGTGACGCTGAAACAGTCGTCTGTTGTCGTTTCGTGCGCATAGACCACGTTCTTCAAGTGTTTGCGATCTGTTGTTATTTGACTTTGATTGTGTCTTATATTGCGTTCTTTTTACTTTTGGTGCATAATAATGCCTAAACGTGGACAAACATTGAAAACTGGAGCCCGTGAGTTAATTATCAAGCTGCAAGATTACTTTGAGCGGGAGCGGCAAAATGGCGGACCCCTGGTTCCTGTCGAAAAAGTACAAGAACGCGTCTCTCAGGCGCTTGGAGTTAGCAAACGAACGATTACAAATATTAATAAAGAAAAGTTCGGCTCTACTGGCATGGAAGATAATATTTTACGTACTCCGAAGAAGAAACGTAGAACTAAACCCGTGACAGATATTGATACCTTTGACGCCGATGCAATCAGAAATCATATATATGGTTACTATTCCAGAAATGAATATCTCAACAGGATGAAGCTTTTGGCGTCGTTAAGAGAAGCTGGACTGTTTAGCGGGGGTAAAACTGCTTTAACGAAAATCTTAAAAGATATTGGTTTTTCGTATAAAAAAACAGACAAAAGAAAAATTTTATTAGAACGATACGACATCATTTTGAAACGGATAAGTTTCTTGAGAGAAGCAAAAAAAATTGATAACTGGGATAATGTCGTGTTCATTGACGAGACATGGCTAAACGCCAATCACACGGTTTCCCGTTCTTGGACGGATGATACACAAGCGTCGACGTCGAAAGTACCAATGGGTAAGGGGGCTCGTCTGATAATATGCCACGCAGGTACTGCAAAATACGGCTTTGTGGAGAACGCTTTACTGGCATTTCAATCAAAAACCACAAATGACTACCACGAGGAAATGAATGCCAGTACATTTAAAGAGTGGTTCCAGAACGTGCTTTTGCCCAGCCTACCAGAGCCTTCTGTAATATTGATGGATAATGCCTCCTATCACTCGTTTCAAATACAGAAACCACCTACCCAAGCTAATAAAAAAGAAGAAATGGTTGCTTGGTTACAAGCAAAAGGCATTGACGCAAATATGCAGATGCTAAAAGCAGAGCTAATTAAGTTAGTGAAAGAAAATAAAGCGGCAAATGTGCGATACGAAATCGATGAAATGGCTTTGGAGTACGGTCATCGCGTTCTAAGAATTCCACCGTATCATTGCCAATATAACGCGATTGAGCTAATCTGGGCTCAAATAAAAGGTTACGCCGCCCGCCACAATACTTCCCCGCCATTCAGCACGAAAAAGATGATGACCCTGTTAAAAGAAGCCTGCGGGAAAGTCACAAGAGATGACTGGGCAAAGGTTGTCGAAAAGACTAAAAACCTGATTATGGAACATTTTGACCGAGATATCAGGATTGATTCTGTAATTGATAATAATATAATTATACATGTAGGCGAAGATGATGATGAAGACACCACCTCCTCAAGCGAATCGGAGTCTGATTAATATTCTGTACGCACATTTAGTTCAATGTACTTTATTCCATAGAAATACAGATTGTAACTTTGTAAAAAATAATAAATAAAACAATTTTATTATATTAATATTCCCTTTTATTGTTTCCACGTAAAGAACTAAAATATAAATTTTAAATGATTCCGCCAATTTAAAACGGTCTAAATCTAATCATAAAAATAACGCGGCGGTTCATTTTGGAGTAACGGTAACGAACTCGGTATAATGTTGTGTCCATCACTAGTCGTGACTAACTGATAAGTGTCAGGAACGCATTCTCTGAACGGCCGGATAATAGTATGGACAAAAAACTAGATAAATACCTTAGGCAAACAGTTTTCAGCAAATCGTTCCTCTTTAACTGTCTTCAACCATTTGTATGTGGTCTTCCAGATCCAATCAGGATCCTTAGACAGCGGTACAGCCATTGAGTGTATGGCCGCCATTTTCTCAGCTATTTTCATTGATATCGCTGGGTCTGATAATTCTTTTGTGAGTAGGGGACGTGCCTGTTGAAAGGAAATTACATTTGTTAAATATATTATACTGGTGACTGCTGTATTTGTTAAAAAGAATATGCACCTGTTTAATAATCTACAAAGCAGCCGACATCAGCATAAACTAAAAACGATATCAAATAAGATATCTTATTTAAATAAAAGTGTCATAATTATGTACAGGTGTGGGCTTAATCATTTTAGTTAGTCCCAGAGATTGACCTTAAATGTTTCTACATTTACAATAATTTGCCGCAAACAATAAGCTACGAATAATGAGCCACAAGCTATACGCCACAAACATTTTGCCACAAATAATTTGCAGCAAAAAATACGCCAATTTTTTTTTTAACTTTTTTGATCTTTTTGACTTACAGGAATATATTCTTCAATTCTACCACCAGGGAACACTCCATGCAGCTTCGGTCCCAGTTTCCTCTCAGACAACAGCGTGAATATAACCGATTCTGTCACTATCGCGTCCATAGCGCGTTCGCCGTGTACTTGACCGTAGATACGTAGTAATACCTGAAAAATTATATAATAAATAATTAGAAAATACATATATTTAACATGTCAATTCTCGTACCCAAAAATTCGGTTAAGTTAACTTTTAGTTGTCAAATTGTCACACTCTAAATAAAACTTTAACACGACCACAAAAGATTACAATTGCAATAGCAAAAACTAGACAACTTAAAGTTAAGCTCCGAATTTTAGGTACGAGAATTGACATACTTGTTAAAAGAGTTGCTATAGTGTTTTAATGTTATTACTTTTGTAGTCTTTTGCTTAGGGCCACTTTCCACTGCAGTAATATTATTTTTATTATAAATTCGTATTGCTAAAAAGATTAGCATTATAAAAAAATACCTACAGTTTAATCTATTGGTATATAATAGGTCTTTACCTATAAAATTGCCGTTTTATTTCTGAGCAGTCTTAAAGACTCTACATTATCTTAAAACATATATGTATATTGTTTAAATATTTTTTGTTATTTAGGAAATATATATATATATTTCCTATATATATATAATATATATATATGTATATTATATATATTATATATATATATTACCAACATCTAACAAAATATAATAAATAAAAATAATAATTATTTGTATTATTAATAAGTCTGTGAACATGGGTCCAATTTAAAACCGCTGATTGCCATTACTTTTACCAAATTTCATTGTATTAAGTTTAATAATTATTGAAAAATCAAAAGAAAACATTATCAGAAAAATCAAACTTGTGATAAAATCTTTATACAAAACGGCAATACAAAACAGCTATATTCAAAGGTAAAGAAATTCAAAAGAAAAGAACAAAATTTGATTAATGGAGCTTTCACTATACTCTTATTGAAGTTATTTAAAAAGAAAAAGGTATATGAAGTTTTTTACTACGGGTACAATAAATTAAATGAATGACTTAAAGAAAACTGTAGTATTTTTTTATACAGTGAACATAACTTACAGTGGAAGGCGACTTTAAAATTATAAATTACAAATATGTATATATTAAAAAACGATTAATTTTCCATAATTTCATTTGTACTAATATTGTTTGCCATAATCGTCCTCAGCCATAATATTTACTTGCCATAATTCAATTATGTTTAAACTTAGAGACCTAGAGCAATCCAACTTAGATAGGTTAGGTTAGGTTTATTCTTTAAGCCACTATTCGCGGGTCTCCGTCGAGCTGTTTTTGATGTTATGTCTAATAAAATTAGGGCATATAATTTTCGGGCAAACAATATATAACCATTAAATAATAATCAAAATAATACCTAACTAAATACAGAAACTGCATGCAATAATGTTTTTACAGTTCCTATATCTTATATTCCTTTTTAATTATTTAAATTAATAATCCTATCATAAATACAGTGCATTTATAAATATTAATTGCAATGTAAAACGTATTTACAATTATTATGTTTAAATGTGAATTAATTTTAATTAAGATAATAATGTGATGTAATGTTATGTACCTATTTATCTTTTGCACGCTTCAAATTAGAGGCAGAATGTACTGGATCCAACATGAACTATGTACCAACTATTGTACCTATATTTCTTGCAAAATAAATGATTTGATTTGATTTGATTTAGTAAACACCTATTATTTTTTTTAAATTATATAATAATTGAAGATTATGTTTTTGAAGACTGCCCATTTGTTTATCTTTCATAAATTAGCCTTTTTATAGTACGTCAGGTAAATAAGCAATGATTATAATATTACAGTAGTTAAAACTGAATAGAGTTTTAATTTACTTTTTTTAAGGGGTACCGTACAGATTTTGAAAAAAAAAACGTCATTGAATTTTGACCGATAAGTCGTGACGTCATGACTTTTTGGCAGGAAAATAAATAGGTTTGTACGGAACCCTCGGTGAGCGAGTCAGCCTCGCACTTGGCCGGTTTTATTTATTTACAGTGTAGGTATACTGCAGCAATATTTTTTATATTTTTTTTTACGTATTTTATAAATGAAATAATGTAGATAATATTAAAATCTTTGCTCATATACTTAAAAGAGTTTAAAAACAGCTAATTAAATCCTATGCATAGTTATAATGCCCCCTGATTATTTTGATTTTATAAAAAAGAAGTGATAACATTATATTGTGTTAAATAAAGAACAATGGGCTTTGAAGGTTAAATTTTTTTTTGTCCTTTATGAAGTACATGAAGAAATTTAAGCTTGCTGGATGATTATGTACTAAATATGTAATTAAAAACCCTGTTTTTCAATCTTACAATGCCTACATTATATAAAATAAAATATATTTTAAAAAAAATTTGCAAGCTTAATTGCAAGCTAACTTGGCCGAAAAAACGTTCATGAAATATATTCAATAAAATTGTGTTCACTACAATATCAAAATAGCCCATGGTTATTTATTTAGACAGTAGCAAAACAATCCCATAGTATTGGATCTCACTTCACCTAACTCATAACAGATATTATTGACCAATGTAATAACAAAATTATTTTTTACATGAAATTCAGAATAACGACGTAACCAACGCGCATTCATTAATGTAGACAAAACAAAGCAGGTTTTGTAAGCATCGTAGTACTTGGCATTCAGTAGTATTTGCCTTGCCGTCCTTAAGAATAATACATTATGCAAAGGCGACACGAAAACGTTTTCTAAAAAGTTTGCCATAATAAAAAAAATGTTCTCGTTACAAGTAACGACAGACCTATTTTACTTCCTGAAACACATTTACATGATAATAATTTCAATTTAATGTTTGTGTATGTGACTAAGTACTGGTTACAATATTTTTTTTAGTTTTACAATCAAAGTACTATTAATCCGCTAAGAACCGCATTCATTTATTTATTAAATTGGTCATGAACCCCGTTATTTGTTTAACTTGCGTGAATATTTTTTATAACATTTTCTTTGTAACATACACTAATATGATATCTAATATTATAAAGCTTAAACGTTCGAGTGTATGTAAAGACCTTAAAAACTGCACGACGAGTTTATCCTAATAGGGCTAATTGAAACCGACTTTCTTCCTCAAAATATAGTTTTTTAATAACTAAAATATAATTTGAATTAAAGTCATTACTTGGATTAATACTATTAGGGAAAGGAAGAATCTTGTTTTTATTTTTAAATCTAGCATTAAGCTTTTTTTAATAAAAATTAAGAAAAGATAATTACATTTTATTTTAACAATACTTTTAAATGTGGCAACCAGTTAAAAAAAGACATAGTTTCAAGAGACTAATAAAAGCTTTTAAAAAAATGAAATATGTACTCTTTCGATATAGATCGTCTAATAATGATCAAATTCGTTATTGTAATTTTTACTCTAAACAATACATTGTAATAACAGCCACAAAACACCATCATCCAACATAAATATTACGCGAAAAAACCAGGTTTTTCTTTGAAGAAAATGTATAAAAATAATCACACAGCACGGCTAAGCAAGATCCAACCTCTTACACAGAAAATTTTTCTAGAATGTTCTTGCATCACCTTGTCCCATGATTTTGTCGGCTCCGGGCAGACACGCCGCAGTTGCTGCGCCATCTCACGGCAGGTCCCCGTAAATGGCGGACACTAGTCCTGGATGAGACTAATTGGAACATTTTTTGTGCTTCTCGGAGTTCAAAGCATGAAATAATAAATTATATCTATACCTAGACATATACCCCGCAAATCCCAATATTAAATAAAACCCTTAATGGCACGTAATCGGACCAAAAGCACATTGATTTGAAAATTAAAAAAAGGTTGAACAGGCAAATATAAAATACGTGCTTTAGAAAGGACGTTGGGTTAGTGTATGACTAAAAATATAAAAAAATACAACTTCAATATAAGCTAAGACAAGTTTACTTTAGATTTAATTTAAAATCAATTTCAAATATTATTTGGAGCTACTACTTACTATTCGTGGCTTTAACGAAATGTCTATATATATTTATTTTACAAAAAACTAAAGCTTGTACATAAATACAAAATTATTAGAATTAAACCATCAAACAAGATATAAAAAAACTAAATTATTATAATATAAGCTGGGTTAACTTTATACACATATACACAGCTGATTTTCCGAAATGATGTAATGCTATCTTCGTAATAAACAAAAATGTCAATTTATTTTTGACATTTTTTTTTTGGCATAATAATGAAATGCATGGGTGTCTTTATTTTCTTACTTCTTAAGGAAAACTTGGAATTAAACCCTATACCAATCCATCTGGCCAGCGTGGTATTAGTAGGCCAAGTATCCCTCCGTCACGGGAGGAGGCCCGTCCCTGCAGTGGGACATTAATGGGCTGTTATGATGATGATGAAATGCATTGACGTTTATTCCGAAGATAGCTTTTGCCAAAAAATAATTACAAAATCACTCAAATTTATTGAAAAGAAAAATATATACAGACATTAAAATAAAATTTGTAATGGATTAAATCTTTTCTCGGACAAAATAGAACTTCACCAAAACGCCTAACGTCCTTTCTATAGAACAAAACATGTCTTTTAGAAAATACAACATATTTTGAACAGAGGGTCCCATTAATGGCTGGTTCTTTAAAAAATGATGATACAATATTGATAAACAAAGGTATTTTTTTAAAAAATATATTATTTTAACCAACCTTTTTCGGTTCTTCCGGTGTAAAACTGTTACTCCTTAGGATCTTATTGTTTTCCATGCTAGGCTCATCTTCCGGGCTACTTTCACGTTGCTGGTAGGGGCTGACCTTCGAAGTATCCTCAGGTAGACCGACCAGGTAGAGGAAGTTGGAGAGACCACCGCTGGAATAGAAAGAAAGGAAAATCATAATCATCATAAGAGTCCATTAATGTCTCACTGCAGGCACGGGCCTCCTTCCGTGACGGAGGGTTACTTGGCCTACTAATACCACGCTGGCCAGACGGATTGGTATAGGGTTAAATTTCAAGTTTTCTTTCTTTTTATATCGTAAAGATAGTAGTTACGGTTATTCCCTTAGTCGGTTTTTACGACACCCTTGGGATGAGACGGGGTGGTGACATATTGTATTCTTACTCCGTCACCACACGAATAATTAATTAAAAAATATACTTGCGTGCAAAAAAAACAACCCACCGAATAGACATCGTTTTGGAACCTAATCACTCAAACATTTGATAATTACTTTTATCACACAGTGTTAAAGGTAATTTTGGAGTGTTAAGGTAGTTCTATAAATATTATTCCGAATATGCCGCAGTCGCATTTTATGACACCCAGGAGACACAATGGTGACATTTTGGATTTTAATTCGTCATCACACTGTAAAAGTACCTACATTAATAATATATTCCTCACAAATTAACGCTCGTAATATAAATACTTAACAACTGATAAACATAATCATAACAGCCCATTAATGTCCCACTGCAGGGACGGGCCTCCTCCCGCGACAGAGGGATACTTGGCCTACTTATACCACGCTGGCCAGACGGATTGGTACAGGGTTTAATTTCAAGTTTTCCTTCTTTTCATTTCGTAAAGATAATATTTACGGATAGTCCTTTACTCGGTTTTTACGACACCCATGGGATGAGATGGGGTGGTGACATATTGTATTCTTACTCCGGCACCACAATGATAAACATGTAACTACCAATACACTGATAAACATAACAACCAATTATAATACACAGAAAACATCCAGACGAAATCAAAGATATCATGTACACAAATGTATGACTGGCGCTAGAATCGAACACGCTATTCCTACGTAGCAATCATATACTGCTACGCCATTGTTCGTCAAGTTTTTTTTTTAAACTTCATGTACACACAGCGACACATCAAGTTAAACATTTTCATTTGAAATTGTGTCTTATTTCAAGGTATTAAGGTACATGAGTGTCTAGATTGATTAGTTGCTGTGTGTACAATATTATGATGCACCAATACGATGTTAATGCCAATGGCACTTCTTCTTATCATTCTATCAACAGACAATAGACAGACACACTCAAGACGATATGATGTTCATTACTACAAAACACTGATAATATTTCTACAAAGTATTTTCTTCTCCGTGTGGTGACGGAGTAAGAATACAATATGTCGCCACCCCATCTCATCCCATGGGCATCGTAAAAACCTACTAAGGGACTATCCGTGAATATTATCTTTACGAAATAAAAAGAAGGAAAACTTGAAATTAAACCCTATACCAATTCGTTTGACCAGCGTGGTATTAGTAGGCCAAGTATCCCTCCGTCACTGGAGGAGGCCCGTCCCTGCAGTGGGACATTAATGGGCTGTTATAATAATTAATAACTACACGTGTATTAATATGATTAATTGTGGTAAATATTGAAACTAATTTACCTTTGAGGCTCTCGACGTTTCAGCCAGGTTACAACAGCCATCATCTCGTGACCATGGCTGGTGTAACCTGGCCGAAACGTCGAGAACCTCAAAGGTAAATAGTTTCAATATTTACCACAATTAATCACTGATTACATCAATGTATTTACTTTGTACTGATATGGATATATGACTGTATCGATTTAACACAAAACTGTAGTATAGTATAGCTACGAAGGAAACGGATGGTAATCACGAAGTTACTACTAAATCATGACAATTGGTGGTCTGATAAAACACGCAGACCTCTAAAAAAATTCATAAGGCACAGGAATTTTTAAAATCGGTTCAGTAGATCCAGAGATTACCCTCTACAACGTCACATACTCCCAAACTTTACCTCTTTATAATATTAGTGTAGATTGTAATGGCCTACGCAGACCCGGACGGCATGGCAAGGGATTTTAATTTTTACTAATGGAAATTCAACCGTACTGTTACAGAAATACGACATAAATTGCTATGCTTTAACATGATGCCGCGGCATTGAAAGGGATTTTATCGCACGGCATTTTTCATTTTAAAGCAAAGCAATTATTGGCTTTAAAGCAAAGGCCATTATTGGTAATTAAAAAGAACTTGACTCCGTCGTCATCACCTTGCCGTTCTGTACAAATACCTACTTCTTCACACTACTTGTCACACAAAAGATTCGGTATCTTTGATCTACAATCTCTTTACGACAGTAATACGACAATATTTTCACGTTAATACTACTTAATACAAGTTTGTTTTCTCCACGTCATAATTGCATACGAGAGTGATAAAGTTATGAGTAAACACAGTTATCGAAATGTTGGCTGAGTCTTATTGAAGCAGACATTGATAAGGGATATCATATTATTGTAAATATGTATACCGTCATTTACGATATTATATATTTATATTGTCCGTGTGGTGACGGAGTAAGAATACAATATGTCACCACATCATCTCATCCCATGGGTTTCCTAACAAAACCTAAATAGCTGGACTGTTTTTGAAGTTTGCCATTTAGTTAGTCAGGTTGATTTTTAGTAATAATTTGTTCTATAAAAACGACATTGAGAACTTTGGTTATTTATTTTATTTATTGATTATGCACAAAATTGAAACATTTTACAAAGGTAACCTAAAGGCATTTTCTTCCAGCTAACCATTGGGTGATGCAGAAAAAAGTAAGTAAAGTGCAGTGAAGACAAATTATACCTACATTTACAAGAAGTTTTTAGCGCCGATTACACTAGACTACATGTAGGACACTACATCTTGTAGGACACTACATGTTGTCTAGTGTAATCACATGTAGGCTGTTAGGACACTACATATATATTGGCGAGTCCCGACCGCCCTACATCTTGTAGTCTCCTACATGATCCGTCCTACAAGATGTAGTGTCCTACAAGTAGGCTAGTGTAATCGGCGTTTTACATGAATGTAAATGTCCAACACAGGCCTCGGAATTATAGTAAGAGTTGTCTATAAAAACAATCATATCAATATTTCCTTAAAATATTATTAAGTAATCGCAAGTAAACAACAGTAAATCATTTACGTTATCTTGCTCGTCAGAAAATTTCCTAACTATGTACTTACTAGTAATTCGGTTATTCCAATGTTTTATAATTAGTTGCGCATTAGATTTAAGTATGTACATATATAGTTCTGCGCAATAATGATTGAGTGGTTTTGATTGGAACAAATCGTGTTAAACTAGTGGTAATTTATTACCATGTTAGCTAGACGGATTGGTATAGGGTTTTATTTTATTTTTATCGACTCATAAAAGAAGTGGTGATTTTCAATTTGCTGGTATTTTAATTGTGGACGAGACCGAATCTGTTTGCCAGGATCGTGACAAGTGGCGTTCTGTCGTCTCTGCCTACCCCGGACGGGATAAGGCGTGAGTTTATGTATGTATGTATGTATTTTAATTACTTCAGAATATGCATCACGTACTTAGTAATTTCTAGACTAATTTAATTTTTCTCGTTAGAAAAGGGTATACTTTCAAGTTGGTCTTATATTATTCAATTCTTTTTTCCACACAACATCATCTTGTCCCAAACTAAGCAGAGCTTGTACTATGGGTACTAGACAACAGATAAACGTACTTAAATACCTTTTTTTCTGTAAAATACATACATATTATACATAGAAACACTCAGACCAATGCAAAGAATCATGCTCATGCACACAAAGATTTGCATTGGGCGGGCATTAAACCCGAGACCTCTGCGTAGCAGTCATGTTATATAACCACTACGCCACAGAGGTCTTCGATAGCATGTTATATCGAAGTAGTTTTATTTAAAAAAGGTAATCGAAGTTCTAGAGTATTATAACCATCATCAAAACTCAGGAGGGAGTAAACACTGCAATATTAGCACACTACTGCTTTAATGGCCTACGCAGACCGGGACGGCATGGCAAGGGATTTTAATTTTTGAAAGGGATTTTATTGCACGGCATTTTTCATTTTAAAGCATAGCAATTTATGTCGTATTTCTGTAACAGTACGGTTGAATTTCCATTAGTAAAAATTAAAATCCCTTGCCATGCCGTCCCGGTCTGCGTAGGCCTTAAGCGAGCAAAGCAATGGGTAACAATAAACTAATTCTTGCTTTAAAAAACCTACCACCTCATTAAGGAACACGCAGTATCAAAACCACCTTAATAAACAAAATTACGTCTTATTATTATCAAAATATAATGCGCCTTGAACTCAAGGCGTTTAAATATTTAAGGTAAAATACGCGCAAAAAATCTATTTCAAGATGACCTTCGTTTCGTGGACCTGTTTCGCTTTGTGTATGATACAAAATATTTACCTACATACTAAACATAATAAGAATGTAATGTTAAGAACTGAGAGCCGTTTGGGGCAGAAAACACCTGGAATGGCGACCGAATACCAGAAGAGGCAAGGTCAAATGACCTAGTTAGGACGGCAGGTAATCTACGAGTATGTATAAGGGAGCCACAGGACCGTGTAAATTGGATATATTTGGAGAAGGCCTATATCCAGCGCGTAATCGCATTTAGGTTGTTAGGATGACGACCTCGGTGGTTCAGCGGTAGCGCAAGCGGCTGCCGTGCAAGAGGTTGTGGGTTCGATCACCACGCAGGCCAATAATTTGTGAGATCCACAAATTATTGTCCTGGTCTGGGTGTTCTTTGTGTCCGTTAATTGATGTATGTAAAAGGTCCCCGCGACACAGGGCATGATCCCTAGTGCGGGAGTTGTCTTTTTTAAAGAAACATAAAAAAAATAAAAAAAATAAAAAACAAAAAACAAAAAAAAAAAAAACTATTATATCGGAGATTGGCGAGTCCCGACCGTCCTACATGATGTCTAGTGTAATCGGCGCTTTACTTGGCAAGTAAGATTGGTTCAGGTCATATTTAACGCTTATAATTTTCGTGAATTTCGTACTAGACTCTCAGTCTATTAGTTGTTATATCGATAGTCCTATCTATGCTTAGTAATACAAACGTGTAAATGTAAACATAGGCCGAGTTAGCAACTCATATCAATGTAATTATTGATATTATCGATGTATAATATTGCAATTATGTGATACATAGTATTTTATTAGACACGTGTGTTCTGACTAAAGTATATTATTGGGACTAAGAATTTACTTTATAAATCTATACTAATATTATAAAGAGGTAAAGTTTGTGAGTTTGTGACTTTTGTAAGGGGTAATCTCTGGATTTACTGAACCGATTTAAAAAATTCTTTCTGTTTTGAATAGTCCATTTATCGGGGAGTCATGTCATAGGCTATATAGTATCACGCTATGACTAATAGGAGTGGAGCAGTAATTAAATATATTTAAAAAAGGGACCTGTTTTTTTCGCCGCCCAACGAAGTGGGCACAGGTCAGCTAGTATTATATAAACAGAAGATTAAGGCGACATGTCATTTACCTGGTCGAAAGCTGTTTCAACCAGTGCAACCTGTGCCAAAACCTCAAGCAAAATAAAGGTAAAAAGGATCCCGCATTAATCTACACCCTAAACTACCTATAATCCAAATTTCATCATCCATTCAGTAGTTTTTGCGTGATCCATACATCCTCACAAACTTTCGCATTCATAAGTTTAGTAGTATATTAGTAGTATTATTAACATATCCACAAACCTGATCCTCCTAAAGTACATATCGGCAGGGTTAACAGTCTTCCAAGCGCCATGGAGGTAGTTCCTGCATATCTTGCCTGCCACCACTCTCATCTCAGCCTCCGTACCACACATCTGCAGCTTCTGTAAATATAAAAGATAAGTTTATAATAAGGAAGACTAGATGGCGTTGTTAGGGCTTCTGAATCGCACGACGGAAGTTAAGGTTTCTATTTTGAATTGGTCTGGGTGATTTTATGTATTTTAAGTATCCATTATCGAGAATAGTAATTTAAAGTATGTTTTTTAGACCGAAAATCTAAAATGGACCTGGGTTGGTCACAATTGGTTTATGCTTAATGACACAGTTCATTAAGCATAAACCAATTGTGATTGTGGTCACGTAAGAAGCTAGACAAGGCATAAAACACTTGCCTTCATTCGCCATAAACCGAGACATTAGATTTATTTTTCAGCAAATATCCAAAACTTAAAAAAAAAAAAATAAGATTGGCCTATGTTACGCACTCTAAAATCTCCAATCTACCAAAGGCCAACTTTTCTGTTATGTCACTAGCTACTGTACACCAATCTAAGTCCAACTTTTCTATAATATAACTAGCTACTGTACCCTTCCACCTAACATTACCCCACTTGAAGATATAATATTAAGACCGCCAATTTTAAACCCAATCTGTACCCAAAGTGTATATTAGGGCGCTTTGCTTATTATTTAAACGTGGTAAAGCTTTAAAAGGCCGTCCAGCCGCCTTTGGTCCAGGCGAGTAGGTGCGTCGGAGTTCAGAATTCGGAGTTGCGAAAGGCAGAAAAGAAGGGTTACCGACTAAACCTACGGAATAGGGACACGGTTAGTGTTGTGTGCAAAATGAGGGTAGAAAGATAATCTTCTACCTAGAAGACGGAGTTGTGACATCGCTGTATCACTCTTACAAATTATGCATCACATTTTGCACACACCGAAAGATGCCAATCAACAAAATATTAAGTATTTTACAAGTTTATTCTGATAACCTACTCGTATTAAGTATATTATACTGTAATTAAAAGAACACTGTGAAAGAGACTGGCCTCCACGACACAGGGAATCCTAGTGTGGAGTCCAGTGACTTATCTGATTTGTTATATACTTTTTTACGAACAATAAAGTTAATCATTTATTGTTCATCAGTCTACTCGTGACCATGGCTGGTGTAACCTGCCTGAAACGTCGAGCGGCTCAAGGTAAATAATTTAAGTGTTTACCTAAAATCTATAGGCGTTAATACCCGATAGTATTATTATAATAATAAACCTATGATATTCCTTCGTCACCAATAGATCTGTCGTAACCGATCAGCTGTTTCATACATACTTAACAAACTAGACTAAATACATACTATAATTAGACGCGACCTTGTGCGATGAAAATTTTATTCATTTACGATTACACATTTCATTTTCCGTGTGGTGACGGAGTAAGAATACAATATGTCACCACCCCATCTCAGCCCATGGGTGTCGTAAAAACCGACTACGGCAGTTCTAGAACTGCGACCGCGTGCCGATAGACGCAGGGTGAATTTTGACATGAAAAGTAAAGATAGTCCCTATTTGAAAACTATTTTAGAAATGGTCAGCTACGAAAAAAGGTCTGCTTGAAGGATATACCTTCATCATCATAATATCAGCCAATCGACGTGCGCTGCTAGACATTGGTCTCCACCAAGTAGTGCCATCTTGTGCGGTTTTGTGCCTCCCCCATCCATCGGCTTCCCGCCGTTCTAAGCAGGTCGTCAGTCTACCATGTAAGGGGTTTCCTAACCCTGCGCTTTCTGGTACGCGGTCGCAATTCCAGAAATTTTCTGCCTCAACGGCCGTCGGTTCTCCGCGCTTTGAGCCCTCTCCACCGCCACTTTAACAGGGCAGTTCTATACGTTCATAGATACGAGATATTTTAAGCACAACAATTTTAAATCCTCCATAATTAATGGCTAACGCAGAGTAGGACGGCATGGCAAAGTATTTTAATTTTTACTAATGGAAATTCAACCGTACTGTTACAGAAATACGACATAAATTGCTATGCTTTAAAATGATGCCGCGGCATTGAAAAATCCCTTTCGATGCCGCGGCATCATTTTAAAGCATAGCAATTTATGTCGTATTTCTGTAACAGTACGGTTGAATTTCCATTAGTAAAAATTAAAATACTTTGCCATGCCGTCCTACTCTGCGTTAGCCATAACTCCGTGTGGTGAAGGAGTAAGAATACAATATGTCACCACCTCATCTCATCCCATGGGTGTCGTAAAAACCGACTAAGGGACTAACCGTAAATAATATCTTTACGAAAAAAAGGAGAACAATTTTAAATTAAACCTATACCAATCCGTCTGGCCAGCGTGGTATTAGCAGGCCAGTATCCCTTCGTCACGGGAGGAGGCCCGTCCCTGCAGTTGGACATTAACGTCCAGGGCCATTATGATGATTTTAAATCTCAATCTGACGTAGCCGATCAGCTGTTTCATACATAATAAACTAAACTAAATACGGACAAGTATTAGGTGACCTTGTACTATGAAAATTTTATACATTTACAATCGATTCTCTTGTTTATTCGACACGCAAGTGTTGCTATTAAATGGGTAAATCCGTTTTTACTTTACTGCTCTTTAAGTAAAGCGCCAATTACACTACCCTACATGTAGTGCACTACATCTTGTAGGACACTACATGATGTAGGGCGGTCGGGACTCGCCAATTTCCGATATGTAGTGTCCTAACAGCCTACATGTGATTACACTAGACAACATGTAGTGCCCTACAAGATGTAGGGCACTACATTTAGGGTGGACTCGCCAATCTCCGATATGTGGTGTCCTAACAGCCTACATGTGATTACACTAGGCAACATGTAGTGCCCTACAAGATGTAGAGCCCTACATTTAGGGTAGTGTAATCGGCGCTTTTAACAAACTTCTCCGTGTGGTGACGGAGTAAGAATACAATATGTCACCACCCCATCTCATACCATATATGTCGTAAAAACCGACTAAGGGACTATCATCTTAACGAAATAAAAAGAAGGAAAACTTGAAACAAAACCCTGCACCAATCCGTCTGGTCAGCGTGGTACTAGTAGGCCAAGTATCCCTCCGTCACGGAAGGAGGCCCGTCCCTGCAGTGGGACATTGGTGGGCTGTTATGATGATAGTACTATAATATGTAAATATTTATGTTATAGCGTGGGACGAGAACGCGCGAGACATCTCCGATAAATCGATTTATTTTTCTTATAATAGAATTATAACTCTTGCCTGTGAATTGGAATATCGCCCTTTTGACAAAATATCCTTACGTTTAATTTTATTTGTTTGACTACTTCTGCAGAGGTCTCGGTTTCGATTCTTGCGTCATGCAAATATTTGTGTGCATGAACAGAACTTACATGTTTACAGTCATCATCATCATATCAGCCAATTGACGTCCTCTGCTGGACCTCCAAGTATTGGCACCTTGTGCGGTCCTGTGCCTGTTTATAGTAAATAATGCACACCAACTTTTGGAAAGAGACAATCGGCTCATTTCGGCTTCGTAGAGCGTTATCTCTGTCGCACGGGGTATACGGTTTTACTACAATATTTCAAATTTCATCAAAATCCGTTTAGTAGTTTTTGCGTGAAAGTCTCACAAACTTTCTAATCTTTACTAATATTAGAAAGAGGTAAAGTTTGTGTGTTTGTGACGTTGTAGGGGGTAATCTCTGGATCTACTGAACCGATTTTACAAATTCTTTTTGTGTTGAATTGAACACTCCCCTATAAATGGATTTTATAGGGGAGTGTCATATGCTATATAGTATCTCGCTATGACTAATAGGAGTGGAGCAGTAATGAAATATGTTAAAAAAACGGACGCGTTTTTTTCGCCGTCCAACGAAGTGGGCACGGGTCAGCTAGTTTTATATATTTTGGTAGTTTCGTTAATGAAAGAACAAATTTATCTACGTTAGTTGTTATGTTATTAAATATCAATTATTTATATCTAGTAATAATTATACTATACTACGAATTTTAATTCGATTCCAGATTTGACAATTTCAGTGTAGCAACGTTATGACAAGTATTAAATAGTGACGTTGCGAAATTATTCGATATGGAAATGAAATATTTCCGGATCGATTCTTCTCGTTTAAAATTAGTGGTATTTTTAGTTTTGACGATTAATTAACGATCTGAGACTTTTCTTTTATAGGTAATTGTGTGTGAAATGAATAAAAACTGTGATCATGGTGTCTTAGCCCAGCATACTCACAATAAAATCTTGATATTTCATGAATGCCAAAAAATGGTTCTGAAATAGTTATAAATAGTGCGAAAAGGAAAAAAATAGTGCTCTTATACTTACGAAATTACAGCCATTTTATGAGTCACATAAATATTGTTGAAATAATAATTTATTATGCCTATAACCACAGAATATAAAAATTAAATATGAAATAAATAGTATTAAATATTATTTCCGATTCACGAGCATTCACGAAGGACTAATTTTGTATCCTAGGTAACCGATATTGTATTGTCATCCCCACTAGTGACAGCCGACCATTGACTTTTTTATTGACTGCAATATTTAATAATAATGTACTACTCAATCGGTAAAGCAGACTGTGATACTCTGCTTTATCAAATCAGTATACATATACGTAGTACATACTGCATAAGCACACGAAAATAGGCCTTAAGGTGACGAACCAATAATTACCTTAACTGTACATAAAAAAAATATTGTAAATATTTTTATAAATTGTCGCCGTCATCGCTTTCGCTATCGCTGTCACTTTCTGTAACATTTATTATAAATGTGTCTGTGATATTGTCAATTAAAGTATCTAGCCTACACATTTTTTGCTCTTCTTTGACAATATGGGATACGCATTTAGACCATTCGGTAGCCGTAATTTTTTGAATGCCTTCCTGAAATAAAGTTCTCACGTCTGTCAATTTGAAGTTTTTATTATTTTGAGCTACATGCCCCTTTACCTGCGCCCATATCAATTCGATAGGGTTTAGCTCGCAATGGTAAGGGGGAAGTCTTAAAACAGTGATCCCATGTTGTGCTGCAATTTCATCTACAGCGTACTTATTAAAAGACTCGTTATGTGGAATCAGTTCTAAAAGCGTAGCTTTAACCATATCTGGTTCGTAATAAATATTTTTATTTAAAAGCCAATCTTGAATTTCAGCTTTTTTCCAGCTCATTTTTGGTGCCGTTTCCAATTTTCGGGAGTGGTAAGGTGCATTATCCATCACCACAATTGAGTTTGGTCTTAATTTTGGTAAGACTCCAGCGAACCACTCCTCAAAACAAACTGCATTCATCTCATCATGGTAATCTTCACAATTTTTCTTTGCTTCAAAAATCATGAGCCCCTCTTCTAGGAAGCCTTCTTCACTACCTATATGGCTAATTATGAGACGTTTGCCTTTTCCAGATGGATTTTTTAATCCAGTGGTCAGTCCCTCCAAAAACGCTTGTCGAGATGATGTGACTTTCATGTCCACCCAAGTTTTTTTTACAGTATGACCTTAAAGTAAATATAGTACATTAACATTCAATATTACTATTAAAATGTAAAATGTATATAAATTCATTTTGTGTATAAATGTTAGCCGTACCTGCGTTAACCCAAGTTTCATCTTGATAATATATATGTCTCCCTTCTCGTCGAAACTGACATATAGATCGCAAGTAACGCTGTCGCCAAGTTATTATATCATTTCGATCAATAAGTGTGCTCTTGCGTGACCGTGAAACAAATTTAAAATTAAGATGTTTCAAAATTTTTCTGAGGGTGTCTTTGGAAATATTGGGTATTTCTGGATCATCGTTCATCACTTGTAAAATCTAAAATAGTAAATTTTATAATAGCTTGGAATCATTACTTAGGTATATATATAAAAGATGTACTTAGGTTTAAAATAATACAGTGTGACTGATTGACTAACCTTTGAAATGGTTGGAGGTTCATTTCGGTAAAAGAACTGATGAACAATTCTTCGTATTGCAGAGAATGTAAATTCATCAATTTTATCTTTAAAACTTCGCTTTGGTCCAGATTTTTTAGGAGGAGTTGGCGGCGCACCTTTATTTACTTCCTTCAAAACGTTACAAACAGAGCGTGAGGTTATTCCCAATATGTCAGCAACTTTGCTCATACATTCATTTTCTTCCACAACTTGAAAGGCCTCCAATTGCGAAGAAATTTCATTTTTCACGTATTTGTAGGCGTTGCGGATCATTACTTTTTCAGTAACAGTGAAAGCTTTTCGTGGACGTTTTTTTCTTGGGGACAAGAAAACATCCACGTCTTTTTGTGATGTACTTGGCTGAGGATCCATTTTGATGGAAAACCAAAACAAATAGTTGACAAAAAAACTAATATCGATTCGCAATGAAATAAGATAGGTATTCGTGCAGTCAGGCTGGGAGAATGAAGCCGAATGACACTATAAACAAAATGACGATAGCTGCACGAGCGCACACAGGCTGCCAATACTAAAATCTATCTAGGCTCAATAAGTTTTGTTTTTAATATAAAAACATAAATTTTAACTTTTTATAAAATAGAGCAGCGATTACTAATTAATAAATTATTATTATGAATAATTATGTATTTATTTAAATAAAAATCAATAATTTAGTCTTTAATTGGCAAACTGCTGGCACACACACTTATTGTTTATCGATTTTTGTGTTCATCACTACACTATTATATGTGGTATCATTATTTCACAAAATGACAGTAGCTAATGTCAAATCAGGAATCGAATTAAAATTCCTACTATAGATATCGCATTATTATCATATGAGTCTTAGGGTCATCATCACCATAACATTTAACATTTTTGAAAATGTTTGGAATAGCAACCGCGTACCGTAAAGCGCTGGGTGGGGAGACCCCTCACATGGTGGCCCTGTCGGCGAGAAACCGACGGATGAGAGAGAGGCAAGGGAGCGCACAAAGTGGCAATACATGGTGAAGGCCTATGTCCTGCAGTGGACGTCAATTGGCTGAGTGTGCGACAAAGATGACGCTCTACGAAATTGGCCCATTGTCTCTTTACAAAAGTCGATGTGTAATATTAACGGCCGGGTACTGTACCATATAACCCTAAAACTTCACCGGTTATTAAAATGAAAATATCACCAATATCGTATAAACAAGTGTTGAAATTGAGTACGTGTCTAATGATAACCACTTTACGCATTCTTTCACGCAAAGAAAACAACAGTTATTGTATCAGAAATATACCAACGATAACATACATTCATAGTATGTACATAGTATCCTGTACACTGTTCTTCTCACGGCTCTACTGTAGTTATATACGAACGTGCTGCTAGATTGTACGTAGTATCTTGTACACTGTTCTTCTCACGGCTCTACTGTAGTTATATACGAACGTGCTGCTAGATTGTACGTAGTATCTTGTACACTGTTCTTCTCACGGCTCTACTGTAGTTATATACGAGCGTGCTGCTAGATTGTACGTAGTATCTTGCACACTGTTCTTCTCACGGCTCTACTGTAGTTATATACGAACGTGCTGCTAGATTGTACGTAGTATCTTGTACACTGTTCTTCTCACGGCTCTACTGTAGTTATATACGAACGTGCAGCTAGATTGTACGTAGTATCTTGTACACTGTTCTTCTCACGGCTCTACTGTAGTTATATACGAACGTGCTGCTAGATTGTACGTAGTATCTTGTACAGTCAGCCCCAAAAGTCGCTGAACACATTTTAAATTCCAAACTGCTGAACACTAAAAGTGCCATAAGTCAGTGTCGCGGGTATTTCAGAAGTATCGATGTTGCCAACTCGTGCAGTATACTGGAGCCGCGCATGACTGAACGGCAACGTCGCCCGCTGCGTCGCTCATCTGCGGTCGAGTTTCAGTGTAGTTGTAGTGAGTGATTTTGACAGTAGACAAAAGTCAAGCCAATTTCAAAGCGGAATACTACATTAACAATTTCATCAAAACAGTTGTCAACACGATAGCTTTGCTTGTATAGAGCTTAGGTGAAAAGAAAACAGCTCTGGTTCCATCCTGAGGAACGGATTACTTTTTGTGTTTTTTTATTTTTTCTTATTTTGTTTTCTACTATTATTATTCAATACAAGCTGTAACCCGCGACTTCGTTTACGAAAAAAATGTATATTCGACAATTAAATTAAATAATTTAATTAATTAATTAATTAAATGGCTTTATCACCTCTAGACTTAATTTTAGTTGCATGTCATAAAACTATTAAGTTCAATGTCGCACAACAGGGAGCGCTTCTTAATTCTTACATAACATTTCAACTCATATCATCGAATCTCCGAAAATGTTTCTCATACAATTTAAAGTCATAATGATCATTCTTCATTAAATTAAAAATTAAATAAAAATACTATTTAATTTTCAATTAAAAATTAAAAATAATATTTTAACTTTATTAAAATACCTGTGAACAGTGACGGTGAATTTAAGTTACTTGTTTTTTTTGAGATAAAATACAATAAATAAAAAATAAAAAACCAAAAAAAATACATGGCACAACCCGGTTTCGAACGCACGTCTACTTCATCAAAGTCGAGTGTTCTATACCCTAGGCTATCGAGTCTCAGTGAATTGGCTTGAAATTATGTATCTATTCCAACGAGTAAACATAATAGACACTAGTGTTCAGCTACTTTTGGAACACTAGTGTTCAGCTACTTTTGAAATACTAGTGTTCAGATACTTCTGAAATACCCGCGACACTGACTTATGGCACTTTTAGTGTTCAGCAGTTTTGGAATTTAAAATGTGTTCAGCGACTTTTGGGGCTGACTGTACAATGTTCTTCTCACGGCTGTACTGTAGTTATATACGAACGTGCAGCTAGATTGTACGTAGTATCTTGTACACTGTTCTTCTCACGGCTCTACTGTAGTTATATACGAACGTGCTGCTAGATTGTACGTAGTATCTTGTACACTGTTCTTCTCACGGCTCTACTGTAGTTATATACGAACGTGCTGCTAGATTGTACGTAGTATCTTGTACACTGTTCTTCTCACGGCTCTACTGTAGTTATATACGAACGTGCTGCTAGATTGTCCGTAGTATCTTGTACACTGTTCTTCTCACGGCTCTACTGTAGTTATATACGAACGTGCTGCTAGATTGTACGTAGTATCTTGTACACTGTTCTTCTCACGGCTCTACTGTAGTTATATACGAACGTGCTGCTAGATTGTACGTAGTATCTTGTACACTGTTCTTCTCACGGCTCTACTGTAGTTCTATACGAACGTGCTGCTAGATTGTACGTAGTATCTTGTACACTGTTCTTCTCACGGCTCTACTGTAGTTATATACGAACGTGCAGCTAGATTGTACGTAGTATCTTGTACACTGTTCTTCTCACGGCTCTACTGTAGTTATATACGAACGTGCTGCTAGATTGTACGTAGTATCTTGTACACTGTTCTTCTCACGGCTCTACTGTAGTTATATACGAACGTGCTGCTAGATTGTACGTAGTATCTTGTACACTGTTCTTCTCACGACTCTACTGTAGTTATATACGAACGTGCAGCTAGATTGTACGTAGTATCTTGTACACTGTTCTTCTCACGGCTCTACTGTAGTTATATACGAACGTGCAGCTATATTTTGTTTTGGTAACATGTACGGTAAAGCAACTTTGTACGCAGTTCATTTAGATTTCAAAGATAAATTAATGCATTTTACTATTGACAGATAAGTTAATCATCATCTTTAAGTACCAGATTAGCGTAAACACTATTAGGTAATTACGTTTTATCGTTTATAACGTACGCGTGGGTATCTTATCATTTTGCCAACATTGCTGTAAGCCTATTTTTTGGTGCGATAATGCTAAAATTGACATTTATCCGTTTTATCGTAAAAAGCGATTATGCTTATTCTGTTTTATTTAGATGAGAATTATGTAAGAATGAAATACACTTTAAGACTAATTAGTAACGTTGATAATGGTTATAATACGCTAATTTGTTTACATGTATGATTGACAGGAATTTCATGTAAATGAGGATAAGAACCTAATGTAATGAGGAAAATGTCCAGCAGTGGGCGTCGATTGTCTGATATGATAATGAGATAAGAACCAAATAACTAAACCAAGTTTGATAAAATTTCTATAGACCTTGAAATTGAATAAAGAAATGAGTGAACAAGTGTCAAGGTTGTATTGATGGTATGTTTTGATTTTGTGTGTGGATTATACCTAGCTAGCTGTATACTGTAATGTATATGTAATTTAATACAAAAAAACATTATAAAATTTTATCAGTAAAATTTCGCATTCGAAAAAAAACGGTCGTTTTTGTTTATAATGCCATATTTATCTAATTAAAAAACATTTAAAGTGTTGAGAGTGTGTTATACAAATACTTTATTGCCTTTTCTCAAGACTTCGTTATCAACATTTTGCATTATTGATCCTATTTGCGAATTATGATTTTTTTTCTAATAATATAACGCTCATAACGTAATTTTAGGGAGAAAATTCTTCTAGTAATAGATAGCAACCTTTCTAGCAAGGTTGGAGAAGCAGTAACAGCTAGATATCAGATAAATAAAATGCATATTGTCTGCCATGGCCTTGATCATAACAGCCCATTAATGTCCCACTGCAGGGACGGGCTTCCCTCCCGCGACGGAGGGATACTTGGCCTACTAATACCACGCTGGCCAGACGGATTGGTATAGTGTTTAATTTCAAGTTTTCCTTCTTTTTAGACTTTGTGAACTAATAATATGTATTATTTCGTAAAGATATTATTCACGGATAGTCGCTTAGTCGGTTTTTACGACACCCATGGGATGAGGTGGGGTGGTGACATATTGTATTCTTACTCCGTCACCACATGGATAGATAGAAATCTTTCTAGCAAGGTTGGAGACGCAGTAAGCTTGTTATCAGATAAATAAAATGCCTATTGTCTGCCATGGCCTTGATCGATGATAAAAGTTCATTTATTTATTGATAATAATTTGATTAGGCTTATCACTACATTTTTATATTCTTGTTGTGAGGTTATTGTGTATAAGTAAGTGCAAATGTTTCGGAACTAACTACTTTTAAAGGTCTTGAGTTCGATTCCCGTTCAATGCGAATTACCGATATGTTCTTTGTGTCAGTTAAATTAGTGTTTGTTAAGTCCACTCCGTGTGGTGACAGAGTAAGAATACAATATGTCACCACCCCGTCGCACTCCATGGATGTCGTAAAAACCGATTATATTTACGTAATAAAAAGAAGGAAAACTTGAAACAGAACCCTGGACCTACCAATCCGTCTGGCCAACGTGGTATTAATAGGCCAAGTATCCCTCCGTCACGGGAGGAGGTCCGTCCCTGCAGTGGGACATTAATGGGCTGTTATGCTACACTTTTTTTCTTTTACTTTACCTACACTTTTAAATGTCAAACAGTACCCTTATATTAAAGTAAGTGACCTTTAGAAGGCAGTAAGCTACGTGGGTAGTCGCCGAAGGACTTAGAGATATAAGGATAAAGTCTATTTCAGTATTTATCTCTGTAAACGAACTCTGTGGCGTAGTGGTTATATTACATAGCTGCTACGCCTCTGCGTAGCAGCTATGTAATATAACCACTACGGTCTCGGGTTCGATTCCCGCTCAAAGCAAATCTTTGTGTGCATGAACATTATTGTTTGCATTGGTCTGAGTCTTTTCTATGTCATCATAACAGCCCATTAATGTCCCACTGCAGGGACGGGCCTCCTCGCATGACGGAGGGATAATTGGCCTACTAATACTACGCTGGCCAGACGGATTGGTATAGGGTTTAATTTCAAGTTTTCCTTCTTTTTATTTCGTAAAGATAGTAGTTACGGTTATTCCCTTAGTCGGTTTTTACGACACCCATGGGATGAGATGGAGTGGTGACATATTGTATTCTTACTCCGTCACTACACGGATAAGTTTTCTATGTATTTACAAAAAAAAAAAGAATTTAAGCATGTACAAGCCTCAGCTTAGTTTGGGACTAGATGGCGCTGTGTGAGATATATATTTATTTATATTTACAACCTTGGTAACAGCAGTTATCAATATCTACGACGTAAAATTCCTTTACAACGAAAACTAATAAATATATATGTCATATTTTTTTATCGTTAGTTGCGATAATAAGTTATGTTGAATTTCATTGACTGCGTTTATAAAATTATCATTACACTAGTAGCGGAGTTTTAATGGAATAAAAACGCACGTATAACATCACGCCTTAATACCGAAGTGACGACCTCTGTGGCGCAGTCGGTATATTACATGGCTGCTACGCAGAGGTCTCGGTTTCGTTTCCCGCTCAATGCAAATATGTCTTTGTGTGCTTGAACATGATTGTTTGCTTTAGTCTGGGTGTTTTCTATGTATAATATGTATGTATTTACAAAAAAAAAAGTATATAAGTATTAATATCCATTGTTCTGTTATCCATAACACAAGCAGGTTAGCCTAGCTTACTTTGGAAACAGATGGCGCTGTGTAGAGATGTCCGTGAATATTTATTTATTTATTTTTGAATTCTCACAATGTGTCCAAACTAAGTTTGCATACTAAATAACTGATGTTAAAAATTAATCATCGTCAAACGCCTTTAAACGGCATCATAAATGATTCATAATATAAGTTCTACACTATTTATGACTAACAAAGAACAATAAAAATAATACTAGATTATAATACTGAACAGTTAGTTAAATTACAAGGCTTTATGAGTTTAACATACATTGCCGTGCGGTTCCCTGTTAGAATAGGACTGCCCCATATCCTCCCGTGGGTGTCGTAAGAGGCGACTAAAGCCCGATTTACACATCGACAAGTACAGTAGCGAGTTAAGTAAGTAAGTTGTTGAATAAGTTGATTTAAATAGACCTCTATCCTACTTTTTGGCGAGTTAAGTTGGCGAGACGCGAGAGAGGGGGCTTCTTCGTACTTAACTATCAAAAGAGATCTATTGAAGATCTATTTAAATCAACTTAGTCAACAACTTACAACTTAACTCGCTACTGTACTTGTCGATGTGTAAATCGGGCTTAAGGGATACCAAGACCCGGTGAATACCACCTAGCACATCGGGTCAACCTCCTGGTGGGGAGTAAACCACCAACAACAGTATTCCGGCAGGCGGCCGGCCGTAAAATATAGCCAAAACTTTTAGCAGCATGTGGAAGAAGAAGACATGCGGCGCCGACCCGAAAAGAAAGAAAAATAAATTGGGATAAGGGCAGGGGAATACCTGGAAGTCCTTAAACGGATTGCGAACCCAGGTAGGACGAAGCAAGGACAACATGCTCCGGTGGGGCCTCACGGAGAGTGGCGGACTGGGTTGCCTGTGCGGCGCTCCACAAACTATGGCCCACCTCTCATCATGTCCTGGATGCCCTTACACCTACACTCAGGAAGAGCTAATGATTGCCAGCGATAACGCAGTCAGTGTCGCAGAGTTTTGGGCTACATCAATTTAGTCCAGTATCGTTTGCCATCGATACGCTAAGAAGAAGGGCAGGGGAATGATATAAGAGTTTAACAACTTATGTCTAGAGTAGCCAGTGGCTTGGCTATGATCTGACAATGCTGATGTGCATAAACAGTTGCCAATTATCATCAGACTTGTGTCTGCTATCTTAAAACAGCAAAAGAAAGAGACGTGAATTAGGAGAAGAAAAGGGGGCTTCAAGAAACGAGCGTACTCCCTTTTTAAAGGTCGGCAACGCATCTGTAATTCCTCTGGTGTTGCGGGTGTGTATGTGCATTGGTGATCACTTACCATCAGGTGACCTGCTGGCTCGTTTGCCTTCCATTATATAAATAAAAGACATTTTTGGAGTGACCACCCCATCTCAACCCATGACATTAATAAAATCCCACTTGAGAAATCAAATCAATCAATAAACTAGCCTATCGCAGTCCACTGCTGAAAATAGTCCTTTCCCAACACGCGTCACAGAACACTGTCCTGCGCCTTCCGCATCTAGTCCGACCCAGAGACCTTTTTGAGGTCGTCGGTCCACCTAGCTGGGATGCGTCCTACACTACGTTTGCCGAAAATTCACAACTAATAATACAGCTAAAGGAAACTTTATCTACACTAATATTATAGAGGTAAAGTTTTTGTGTTTGTGACGTTGTAGGGGGTAATCTCTGGATCTAATGAACCGATTTTAAAAAATATTTCTGTGTTGAATAGTCAATTTATTGGGGGAGTGTCATAGGCAATATAGTATCACGCTATGACTAATAGGAGTGGAGCAGTAATGTAAAATGCTTAAAATCGGACGCGTTTTTTTGCCGCCCAACGAAGTGGGCACGGGTCAGCTAGTATACAATATATTTACTTTTTAACAAAATCAACTGTAAAAAAACTCCAGCTAAATACTTTTATTACCCACAAAAAGTACTAATACTGTTCTGACTACTAGTAAGAGCTTCATTAAGTTATCTACTAGAATATACCTAATGTATATCAACTAAGATAGTTAGGATCTTACCCAAATAGGTGAGGCTCCAGGGGGAATACGGCCTACAGAAGAGGCACCCTTAAAACAAAATGAGACTTAAGCGCCAATTACACTAGACTACATGTAATCTCCTACATAAAGACATCCTAACTTTTTAGTGTAAGGACTAAAAGTCTAAAAGTTTTCTATGCATAATAACATATACATAATAAAAACTAATATTTAAAAAAAAAAGTACTTAAGTATGTTTATCCTTTGTCTAGTACCCATAGTACAAGCTCTGCTTAGTTTGGGACCAGATGGCGTTGTGTGAGCAATATTTATTTTCACTCTCACTTACATGTGCGTGATAACTTCACTAGACCATCTAATATGTACAGAGATTATGGTGACTGGAACCATCACAGGTCATTGCTCGCTAAATAAACACTTCTACACCATAGGCATAACAGATAGTCCCCTGTGCAGGGCATGCATGGGGGCAGAGAAAACACTGTCACACGTGCACAGGTGTCGCTGACACACGAAGAAACATACTAGCAGCCCTGAAATCTATCACGGAATGCCTGAACAAAATCAGTAACCTCACACGCTTCTGGATGGAGGTGGGCTGGCTGGAATGATGAGTGCCCTCACCTACAATAGTTCACCTCAGCGACTAAGTGCGGAAACGAACCCCCAATAACTTAGAACCATCTAATATAGAGAATAGTTTCTTCTTAGTCTAGTCAAATATTTGACTTTTGTTTTTGTTATTTAGGTGGCTGACACCCTGCATGTCAATTCACATACTTTAAAATCATTAAAAATTCGGTTAACTTAACTTTTACTTGTTCAATTGTCACACTCTAAATAAAACTTTAACACAACCACAAAAGATTACAATTGCAATAGCAAAAACAAGACAATTTGACAACTAAAAGTTAACTTAACCGATTTTATAACAATTATGGAACGAGAATTGACATGCTGATTAAAATGGCAACTAAAAAACAATGGCTGATGGGGAAGAAACATTCTAGAATAGCAACAAGAAAACAAGATGCACAGTGGGTAGGAACATCATATGATGGACTAACAACCTTATAAAGGTAGAGAGAAATGACACAGTCATAAGAACACGTAATCAAAACATTTGGAGAAGGCTAATGTCTTCTAAATGGACAAAAATAATCACAGAGTGGATTTCCAAAGCCTCCAAAAGGAGCAGAGGAAAACCATAAAAAAGATGGGAGGATGATATAGTTAAAACCGCCGGGATCACATGGCCACAGCGTGCCATGGACCGAGATGAGTGGAGATCATTGGAGGAGGCCTATGTCCAAGGACAAGCTATTTAGCAATCACAAATGAAGCAGAACAAGCATTTACTTATATACTGTATAGCAATAAGGGCTTTAAAAAATAAATAAATAAATAATATGTCTAGCAATGGACCTTTTAAGGCTAAATATTGGGCCTGCTTTATGAATGGCATAAAAAATTTGGCATACAGAATATGATAGCAACACAGCTTAGTATAAAGGTATCATTTTAAGCCAAGTGGCAGTTCCTTAAATGGCAGAATTGCTGACAATGTAATAGTAGTCCCATAAATACTAAGATTGACATTATTTAAGAATCTTTAAACACAGAGATGATTATATAATTGTAAAGAAATAAAATCTATAGATAAATAGATCACAATCAACGGTACAGCTCAAATTTATATTTATCCCTTATGATTAAAAGTCACACCATTGTAATTGGTTGGAAAAAATACCAAAAATATGAATAATCACAATTCTACAGGCAAGAAATAATAAATAAATCAATGAATAAACTGTGCTTATATACCTATCTAGAATAATGTTTTGAGCCTGAAACAACACAATCTTATTTTGAAACAATAATTTTACCTCGACGAAAACTGAATCATATTAAGATAACCATGGAAGTAAATCTATTTAAAAACAATATAACCTAATAAACAAAATAACAAAGCATTATTATATCGTGTATTTGTCATACTTTCAAGGCAAATAGAAGGTTATCATATTAAAAACATATATAATTTCACAATAAACCCCGGGATAATATCACGTCGGTCTAAGCGACACTTTTTATTGATTATTTTGAGAACACTTACCTTAAAACAAGTATTTACTTTATTCATTTCTAAAGCTATTCTGTAACTGTTCTTAGCTAATTTTAAATATTGTTTTATAGTTTTAAATATCATATTGAAAAACTAGAAGATAAAATAACTATTGGCAATTTCCACCGGCATTTGGGTGAACCCGGTGTGCGGCACAGATTATACTAAAAAAGATCCTGTGACAGACTGCCTGGGGTTACCAGTTACAATATATTGGTAATGTAATGTTAGTTAAAATAAAATGAATAAATTAGAAGTATTTAGATTAATATTATTCTTTATTAAATAAGACAATATTTAAACCACATACGCCAGAGCTATAACAATTTATTCATCATAATGAATCATTACGTGTTTTTCGCAGTAAATACTTGAGTATCACACATTATTTGCAAAGCAACGCAAATAAAACTTAATTCAGTGATTTATTATCGTACACAACATTCGCAAAACATCTGTAACGAATTGCAAACATTACATTACGTCTTAAAATGATATTTCTTAATGCTACTAATCATTATTTATTAATGTTACCCAATTAGGCGTATAAAAACCACATTATTATTTTTTGTTTTAGAAAATTCTAGTACACGTCACATAGGTATTATTCATTCAACTTACGTCATTCGAAGGTTTGTAAATAAGCACTAAATATGGAGTAATTAATATGGCAATAAATATCAACATTTTTAATCTATTTTTGTAGCTATTGATTTTGACATTGATACTACTTTCTACTTTTAAATACAGTGTGTTTTCTTTTACAAAAACTTGAATAGATTTAATTGTATTTTTCATTATAGTATTATCATACTTATAATGTGTTTTCTTTTTTTATTTATGTAACAATTCTTTTTGTAACATATCAACTAAACTCTTGCATAATAATAGTAAAATATATTCTATAAATATAAAAAAATATAATACATTTTTACGTTTTTCCTTTAGCTGTACAAAAACAAACGGTTTTTGAATGAGGTTTTGTAAAAAAATAAGATTTTTTTATTATTTTTAAACCGACTGACTATTTTTCTAATTATTAAATAAAACACTAATGATGGCTAAGTTTATTACAACCTAATTAGTACACTAGACACAGTAATAGTAAAGTAATCTACGTCACCGGTTATGATTGAGGTATTCACGCGATTTTTACATATTTTTTATCACAACATCTGCAAAAATATATTTGAACAATAAAAGTATGATTTAAATTAACACATTACCTTTGCCATCATTAAGTAAAATTCACGTATTCAATAGATTCTTCTATGTTTACTATTTAAACTGGATATAAAATAACAACGAAATTTTTTGTAACACGACCGCACAGCACAAGCAAATATTTTGTACTGAAGGGGAGAGAAGAGCTCCTCTCTTCGCGGAAATTCGATAAAGGTGGTGTGATTGGTATTACCATGAGTGTGATAGAGATGGAAGATCATTTCATACTACGTATGGTTGTCGATATTATCCGGACCGAAACTCGAAACGCTACCCTTGTTACGTCTATGGCTCGCGTGAGTTTTGTCGTACATTTTTTGCAATAGATAATTATAAATACCATACGTTATTCTCCCGGATTAACGCGGCTATTTAGATTTATTTTGCTTGACGTTTCGGCACAGATTACCCTGGCCGTGGTGTCAAGCTGACGGCAGCTTGAGAGCACGAGCTGCTGTGCTGAAACGTCAGGCAAAATTAAGGTAAATAGCGTGCTAAATGTTACGTTTAATATTTATTTTGTAATCACGCAACGCGATAGCTTAAAAGTTACAAAAACTAAAATAGAAAGTACCTACTTACTTACTAGGCTTAACGATTTCGTCACTACGACGACAAAAGGACCGATTGTTATGTGCCTTACTAAACACGGAGATTCTCAAATGATATACCTCTGAGCGGTCACCCATCTATAAAGTGACCTCCCCGACTATACTTAACCAGCGATATCGCTTATGTTATGAATTGACTGTTAACTGGATGTCAAGAACGATTTAAACATCGACAAGTACAGTAGTAAGTACCTAATCGAGCTTCAGCGCTACACTTCAAAGACAAACACAAGTTTTGTGTCTCATTGCCAAGGACAAGTCAGTTGTTCATTCCAAAGCTTACGTGGGGTAAAATAACGTTCTATGTATTCTTGCTGTCTTTACGTTTTCTTACTCATTTAGGAGTAAGTATATTAGTAATAAGCTGACCTAAAGAAAAGAGGCTACAACGTCACAAACACACCAACTTTACCTCTTTTTATTATTAGTATAGATATGAATACTCATTTCTAAGGGACAATATAGGTGACGTCCTTAAAAATCATCATTATTCCTAAAAGACACTTATGAATGTAGTCGAAGCAAAGCGGGTGTGTGAGGATTGTGAGGAAGGGTCGTTTATTACATAGCGCTTAGCTGTCTTTGCCTACCCCCTTGGATATAAAGCGAGAGTGTATGTATATTCCGTGTGGCGACGGAGTAAGAATACAATATGTCACCACCCCATCTCATCCCATGGGTGTCGTAAAAACCGACTAAGGGACTATCCGTGAATATTATCTTTACGTAATAAAAAGAAGGAAAAAACTTTGAAATTAAACCCTATACCAATCCGTTTGGCATGGGAGGAGGCCCGTCCCTGCAGTGGGACATTAATGGGCTGTTATGATGAATGTAGTCGTAGCAAAGCTGCAGGTGTGTGAGAAAGGGTCGTATAGTACAATGACATGGCGCTTACCAGTCTTTGCCTACCCCCTTGGATATAAAGCGAGAGTGTATTTGTATATTTTTACGCCTAAATATTTTATCACCATCATGTTTCCGTGACGGAGGGATACTTGATCTACTAATACCACGCTGCCCAGACGGATTGAAGTTTTCCTTCTTTTTATTTCGTAAAGATAATATTTACGGATAGTCCCTTAGTCGGTTTTTACGACACCCATGGGATGAGATGGGGTGGTATATATTATATTGTATTCTTACTCCGTCACCACACGGAGAAGTTTTTATCAATTGAATAAATATCTAGGTTCAATAAGTGAAGATTTCGTATGTTGTTTACTGTATTTTAAATGTTATCAAATGATATTATTGTTTATATAGGTAATGAACATGTAATTACTATAATTAAACTTAGGCTAAGAACTCATGGAGCGTTTTTAACCGCTCCCGCTGCGTTTTTACGGGCCCACAGCATGGTACAAATGTTATACTGTGCCCGCAGCTTCTGTAAAGTGCAGATACCTATATTGTCAAAAATTCAACCACACATTTCACGACGCGTTTTACGCGTCGGGCAAGGTTACAGAAGTCCTACGCCATTTTGTATCGTTAACTGCCCGTTTTGTGTCTTACGATATCACCCGCCACGTTTGCGGGCGAAAATCACTACCGCGACGGCTGTGCGCAAATAACCGGTCTCGTGAGTTTAGAAATAAAACTGCAGTCTCGCCACCGCGGCCATCACCGTATAAAATCGCTTCATGAGTTATTAGGGCCAGATTCAGAGACCGCACTTTGACTTTACTTTAGCAAAGTCTAGTTATTATCTCTGAATTTGAAAAACATTAAAGTAATTTTTACTTTTCAAAATTTAATTTGGGAAGATTACTTTGAAAGAAAGTAAAGCCACGACTCTGAATCTGAACCTTATATCTCGTTTTTGTATCAAAGTCGAACTTTCCTTCAAAGTAAAGTCAAAGTGCGGTCTCTGAATCAGGCCCTTAGGTTCCATACGCACGAGCGCTTTTTTAACGCGCGTTAAAAAGTCGTCATGAGCGTTTCATGCGAATGGGGCCTTAGCCTAATATACCTATTACGTTTTGTGCTTGTATCATAATCAATTAAATAATTTTATTTTGTCGTAGAAGTTATGTTTAAGTATCTTATCATGTTCATTTTTACTATGTCCTGTGTCACGAACGGAGATACTACAAACATCAATTTAATGAAGACAAAGACAATCCTAATACAAGACACCAGTTTTTTGATTACACTAACAAACCCCGACTTCGTGCTTGTCAGAAATTACCACAACCGCCAATACCAAAGCAATTTTTTTCTACAAAATAGATTTTGACTTTTTTTTTTGTTAAGATTAAGTACATGAGCTTTAATTCACCTATTTTGTAAAATACCTTCTTTCGCATCACTCAGATTGCAGAGATCAGATGAAAGAAGACATCCTGTATACCTATAGCAAAAAAATAGGTTTTCATAATAAAATATATTACTTATTATAAAAAAAACGTTTTTCAAAATCTTCTCAGGACCCATCAATACATCATTGGACATCTTTTTTGTATAAAAAGGTACAGCTGGCCCGGCATTAATAGGCCATATTGGATCTGGATCTCCTAGAAATGGCCTATTGCATTTGTCTTTATATTAAATATTGCATATTAAAAACTATTATTAAAGTTAAAAAAAATAGTAAAGATCACATCAATAGTATAGGGCGTTCTGTAGGTTTTGCCTACCTCTACGATAACGAAAGAGAAAAAAAATAATATAACTTTTTAAAAATAAGCCAATGAAATATAAAGGAAAAATTTAAAAACCTATGTTATCAAGAAGTAAATTTATGTAGGTATAGGTATAACGTAATAAAAAATAAAAAATCTTACACGTATATCGAACATTTTTCTTCACTGACTTTCCCACGCGCAATAACACTTAATTAAAATTAAAAGGAAACCAACTCTCCTATAAATTAACTTAATTTAAAAATATCAGTTCATTTAATATTTGACTTAAAATTTAAATAAAAATTACTTGGACGCGAGTGTCAACTACAGTGTCTCAAATTTAACTATAGTTTGTAAAATAGATAGTATAAGGATATTTTTTTACATAAATAATTGGTTTACGTAAGAAAAAATAACAAAAGACAATTTACAATAGGAAACAAATGAAGCGGGACGCTTATCCGCCATTTTGAATCTATAAAGTCAAGCCTGTCAAAAGGACAGTTGGGTAGGTACCTACCTACTTATTTACTTTGCAGAAAGGTCTTCAAGGCGTGGATGCCTCTCTTTATCCATCTTTTCAGCCAATGGGGCAATTGACCACTGCCGAACCTAAGTCTTGATCCGTGTGGTGACGGAGTAAGAATACAATATGTCACCACCCCATATCATCCCATGGGTGTCGTAAAAACCGACTAAGGATCTAACCGTAAATATTAATATCTTTACGAAGTAAAAAGAAGGAAAATTTGAAATTAAACCCTATACCAATCCGTCTGGCCTATAGATGCTAGCGTGAAAAAATCTGAATAATTCAGGTCAAATATTTCGGAATAATACCGAAATATACCGTAACTTTAGGATTTTTTCAACTGATCGCACTGTTACGTGATATATTTATATTTATGTGCTATAAAATTTATATTATTATGTTTTGTATGTAGGTATAAATAATTGTAAATAAACTATTTATGCCTTTGGCTGGTACCGATAGTACAAGCTTTGCTTTAGTTTGGGACCAGTCAAAATTGACAATTTATATTATTATACTTTATATTGTTATGTAATATTTTATCTATAAATAAATTTGATTTGAAATAAATTTAATTAAAAATCACGTGAGTCACGTCGTGACAAAATGAGTCGTGGCAGTCAGCGCACAAAGTTGTAGCGGCGGCGATCGACGTTCGATGCAAAATACCATTTTTCAGCAAATAAAACATAAAAATATTAATTAAATCAATTTTGAATAAATCCGATTTTATTAAATTTTCCCTGAAGTATTCCGGTATTATTCAGACGTTTTGCAACTATAGTCTGGCCAGCGTGAGGTGGCGTGATCAAAAACGTACAGAGGTACATTACATAGGTAATAAACTCATTTTTTTTAATTAACTAAAATTAAACTAAGTAACTAACTAATTTAAAAATACATATATTATATTCCTTTCAAGTTGTCTCTCACGTTGTAGCTATTAAAATAATTACAACATTAAATTTAAATATGTGTATTATGTAGTTAAACCAAAGTAACCTAACTACACTATTTTGTTTCTATCTAGTATGAATATAATAAGCAGTTATACTTTTTTTTTTAATTTTTTTTTTTGTGAGGACAAGTAGTCGGTCTCTGACGACCACTACTACTTTACGCGGGCTGTGGTGGGGCGGATGGCCCTCAACCAAAGACATTTAAGTGACGTGCCACAGGGGCACCCCCTTTGGGGTACGAACCTCGGCCTGGACCGTCACTGACGAACAGGACGTGCGGAAGGCACGCCCTCCAGGAGCGAACGCGGCTCGTATTCTGGCCTCGACGGCGAGGACGGAAAAGTAGCGGCGGGAACAGAGTTTCATTTGTTGCTGTATAGTAGGCAACTCGAGGTCTATGTGGAGATCCTCGTTACGCATGAACCACGGTGCTCCCGTCGGTTTGCGCATGAACCTATTCTGAACTGTTTGTAACCTATGGATCCTGTGTGGCCTAAGATCAAAAACTACGCACGCATACGTCATTATTGGTCTGATACAAGTAGTGTATAACCTAACTTTGTTTCGGATCGACATCTTAGACTCCTTCCGGAGGAGCATGTACAGCCGTCCTAACACAAAAGAGGCCCGCTTGCGAACCATGTTTATGTGGGGACGGAAAGAGAGCTTATCGTCGAGCAAAACTCCAAGATATTTGGCTTCCTTAGCCCAAGGGATCGGGGAGCCAAACATCCTGACTTTTTGTGTCGCTGCCGAGAGAGGCGAGTGGTTCCGTTTCTTGTGAAACATCACCGCTTGACTCTTTTCGGGGTTGACTGTTATCCTCCATTTCTGGAACCAATCGCTGAGGGCGTTGGACGCAGATTGGAGTCGCCTAACTATCGAGGGAGGGGAGGTGCCAGAGGCGTAAATCGCTGTATCGTCTGCAAAAAGGGGTGTTTGCACACCCGCAGGCCGAGGGATATCTCTGGTGTACAGAGAGTACAGAAGGGGGGCGAGGACGGAGCCCTGAGGGACTCCGGCCCGGATGGGGTGAGAAGAAGACAGAGTCCCTTCAACTTTGTAGCGAAAGGAGCGATTCGACAGAAAGTCTCGTAAGATGAGCACGAGTCTGTGTGGCACTCCCATCATGAAAAACTTGTATGTTAAGTCGTTGTGCCACACCTTGTCGAATGCCTTTGCCACATCGAAGAAGAGAGCTCCGGTCATTTGACCTTTCATGAGCCGAGCGCTGACATGTTCAACGACACGGTGAACTTGGTGGGTGGACGAGTGCTTGGCCCGAAAGCCAAACTGCTCGTTTGGAATAAGATTTTTGGCCTCCACGTGTGCTAACAGCCTCCTATACAAAAGCCGCTCGTAAATTTTCCCTAAACCTTTAAGCAGACTAATCGGTCTATAACTAGCCGGTTCGGACTTCTTTTTGCCGGGTTTCGGTATTCCGATAAGCACGGCGTCTTTCCACTGCTGTGGGAAGACACAGTTTGATAATGCGGCATTAAATATGCATGTCATAAGGACTAAAAGACGTTCGGGGAATAGCTTGATGACCCTATTCGTTATTCCGTCCGAGCCGGGTGCCTTTTTAGGGGCGAGAGATTTTATGACGGTTTGCACCTCGTCTGGTGTAACTAACGGTATAACGTCGCTATCTGCCTCGAGCGGAGGGGCCGGGAGAGAAGCTCGCCGTTTCACTTCGCTTTCGACATCTATTTGAAATTTCCCATGAGTGTTTCCCTGAAGAGGACTGCTCACGCATTGGGCCTCGAGGCTGTCGGCCAGGCACTCGGCCTTGTCATCATCCTCAAACGCTAGTGTCCTATCAGGCTTGACCAAAGGAGGCATAGAAGAGTAGGTAGACGTCCTTCGTTAACGATCGGGATAGTTGCCAGAAAGCGAGATGAGAAGGCTCGATCTCGCTCAATTTCGTATCCCATCGTGACTGACGAAACGCATTTATGCGTACTTCGACCTGCCGCTGCAGGTATCTAAGGGTAACCCTATTTTCCTCGCTGGGGGCTCTGTCATAGGCACGTGTGGCAGCGTTCTTGCGCCTCAACAGATCACGCACGTCTGCGGGCAGTTGCATGCGCCGGTCTTCCGGCAATTAAACTACTGGCCTCCTCCCATGACGGAGGGATACCTACTTGGCCTACTAGGTAATACCACGCTGGCCAAACGCCAATTCGTTTTAATTTCATTATAGGGTTTAATTTCAAGTTTTCCTTCTTTTTATTTCGTAAAGATAATATTCACGGATAGTCCCTTAGTCGGTTTTTACGACACCCATGGGGTGAGATGGGGTGGTGACATATTGTATTCTTACTCCGTCACCACACGGAGATACTACCTTTCATACACCCTGTAAATTTAGATTAGTTCTGAGGATAATAAAACAGAGGGCCACACCATAAAATTTTAGGTGACATACATTTATTTAAAAAAGCTTGTTCTCCTAAGTATCCTAATACACTTCTGAAGATGAGAAGTGTATTATTATTAGGTATACTCTTTGCCAAGATTCAAGATTATATATTATCATCATACAAAGTAAAACCAAGTTACAAAATTATAAAAATATTTCCTTAAAAAAATTATCCTGTTTGACATAGTCGAGTGTCTTATATTCTTGGTAATCACTACATAGTCTTCTATACTAATATTATAAAGAGGTAAAGTTTGTGTGTTTGTGACGTCGTAGGGGGTAATCTCTAGATCTACTAAACCGATTTTAAAAATTCTTTCTGTGTTGAACAATAGAGAGTGGAGCAGTAATGAAATAGGTTTAACAAAGGGACGCGTGTTTTTCGCCGCCCAAATAAGTGGGCACGGGTCAGCTAGTACTCAATATTAGTATGGATTACCTAAGTAAGATATTAATATTGTACCTAACCGTGCGAAGCCAGGGCGGGTCGCTAGTTTCAAAACAACAAAAAAAAGGAACGTTTAAGACGATATGATAGTGACTGTGACCCATTATTTTTTATCTAAAGTTATTTACTTTTTACTACAAAGTCATTGTTAGCGTAAAGGTTTTGTTGATAGTTTTTCAGTTCATTTTATTTCTTATAGGTATATGTTGTTTACAGATAATATGAAGGCCAAATAGATTAATACAAAAAGGTTGTTTGAAAGAAATTTGCTCATATCAATTAGGCTTTTATATTCAAGGTGAACTTAATGACAGTAGGCACAAGGAAGATCCTTGCTAATATTAAGCCCGATTTACACATCGACAAGTACAGTAGCGAGTTAAGTAGTGAGTTGTTGATTAAGTTGATTTAAATAGATCTCCATCCTATTTTTTGGCGAGTTAAGTTGGCGAGACGCGAGAGAGGGGGCTACTTCGTACTTAACTCGCCAAAAAATAGGATGGAGATCTATTTAAATCAACCGTAAATCGGGCTTAATAAACACGAAAGATTGTATAACACAGTCACAACATCTAGAGACCTCACTGGAATGCGTACCTCGCGTCCCGTTCTCCTTTCAACCCCCGCGCTCGCCACGGGCGCATCAGTGATTCGACCGACGTGACGTCATCGACACCAGGTCTCGAGATAATATGACCGGGTTTATAAGTACCTACTCGTATAAATGTATGTTTGCTACTCTTTCACGTATAAACTACAAAATGAATTCCCATGCAGGACAATTATTTGTGGGTAAGTAATTATAAACGGGATATTACCTTTATTTTTCTTGTAGTTTTGGCACAGGTTCCACTGGCCGTGGTCGTGCTGACTGACCATGATTATAATATTATAGCAAGTAAAAAATATACTTGTTATAATATAATTATGGTTAATAGGACCTCTTTGGCACTCATTTTTGACTATAGCAAACAATAATAATTAATACAAATGAGTTTATGGAAAACGAGAATACCGGCTAAGAGTACCTATACAACAATGGAATATTAAGTAATATAGACAACACTAAGCTGTCTTTAATAATTGCTTAAATTTACTTAGTTATAATAATAAATACAGGAAGTTTTACCTTAAGTAAAATGAGGAAAAACAAAATACCTATTTACAGAAACAATGATCTTCTTTACGCCTGGTTTTTCCTTATTTTTATTTTATAAAACACAGCAATATACCTGTATATTAGTTCTTACCTGATGAAAGCCGCAGAAATAAACGCAACGGATTGTAGTTAAAAAACAATTTGGCTCTATCGTCATCATCTTGTCGGTGATATTAGTCTGACATAATATTTATGTTAACATTACCATTAGCCCTCTTACTCATAAACACCTCTTAAATTTTATCACTGTTTAGCTAGTTTTTAATTAGCAAAACCAACCTTATACCAAACAAAATCGTAAGAATTTAAGCTAATCAATTGACTAATATTTAAGTGTTGTTTATGAGTTAGGGGGTAAATGTTTGATAATTCCAGACATTTACGATTTGCAGTACAATATCCATCATAGGCGGTATGTCTCTTTAGAAGAAGCCGTATATGGCAGCGCCTCCATATTGATCAGTCTATAGATGTCCACAGCTAGACATAGGCCTCCTCCAAACGTTTCCATCCTGCACGGTCTTGTGCCTCCCTCGAAGATGGATGGATAACCAGGTCGCCAAAAATAAAAAAATGTAGGTACATAAGTATAGCAAAAAAAAAAGGATTTTTTTCTTTTTTTATTTGTTTACGTCTACATAAGGTTATGTTTTTAATTTAATGTACATTAAACAGACATTGTAATATATAGTTTTACGACAACTATGTTTTGTTATATTGACTGATAATCATGATGTACACAAGTCATACTATGTCTTCAACACATTAGCTATAATCCCAGGTATAATTCACGGCTAATCTTCATTTCTAAACAAAGTTATAAAGATTAATTTTATTGTTTTAATTCTAGTTCTTTTATAATCCCTAGTGATAACATAAAGACAAGCTAGTTTTTTTTATACAATGGCTAAGTCTTTTTTAATTAATACGACACGGCCGGTATTAGACTGATAATGACTGTGTCAAACTTAAAATTCCATTCATAACAATCACACACATCGCCATCTACTTCAAAAATAAGCTGATCATACATAATGATGATATATTATTATACATCATGATCTATTTACCTAGCTGTTGGAGCAGAAAGATTCTAAAATGGCGACCGCGTACCGAAAGACGAAGGGTGGGGAGACTCTTGCACGGTGGACCGACGACGACCAAACGGATACCGATGGATGAGGGAAGTACAGGACCGCGCGAAGTGGAGATATTTGGAGGAGGTCTTAAGTCCAGCAGTAGACATCAATTGGCTGATATGATGATGATGATACCTAGAAGACCACTGATAAACCTTTATAAAATATATACTTTTTTCACATAGTCTAAGTCGGTATTGGATCAATGCTATTAACCATAATTCTAGTAGTTTAACCCTTTTGTTTAAATCGCTTGCCTGCTTAAATGTAAAAATAATAAGAATTATGTTGTTTTAAATGGCGCCATCTATTAACAGTTTTACGTAGATAGTGCGAATAAGACGGTAGTAGTTAGTACATATAAAGGTAAATAGATGCCATTGTAAAATATTTTAATTCATAATTATATTCATAGATGGCCGTAGTTGTTTTAAAACAAATGCAAATTCAATATTATTTTAAGTTATAATTATAATTAAAATATTTATTATCTTTCCAACATTACGAAGCTTTTTTGTGCGTGTCATTTTATTGCTAAAATTAGAGTTTATTGCTTAACGTCAGTTGTGATCTGCCATCTGCTAACAGCGAAAGAAAGCTAAGCTTACGCTACTTGATACAAGATGGCGGTACTTAGTGCATGTAATGGATAATAGATGGCACTGTTATATATTTTAGTTATAAAAGTTATTCATAGATGGCGGTAGTAGTTACGAAATAAGAAAATTCACATTATTTATTTTATTTCCAACATTTCACGAATTCTTTGTATCATCATCATCGTATCAATTGAAGTCCACAGCCGGACATAGGTATCCTCTTTTCCACTGAAATATTTCGGAGTATCAATAATAAAGATCCAAGATATTGTTAATTAGTTACTAATTAACAATATTGTCGATGTTAGTCACTGTCGATTTGTGTTCATTTACAGATAATTGTAAAATAAGTTGTTCTATATAATTATCTGAGGAATCTATTGATATGAACTGTTTTTTTTATTCTTCGAAATATTTGACGAACTCTACTGATTCTGCATCTTCCGGTACGCAGTCGCCATTTCAGAACGAATGACAGTCGCTTCGTGTTATGTGCCCTGTGATTCGCCATTTCAGAACGAATGACAGTCGCTTCGTGTTATGTGCCCTGTGATCTCCTCATGTCTGATTCGATCACTCAGGGAAACTCCCAACATAACTCTCTCTCTCTCTTTTCTATCGCGTGGAGTTTACTTTATTGCAAAAAAAAAGAATATGTATCTTCTAACTACATAACTATCTAATAATCTAGGACTGTAATCTGTTTGTGTACCTATAATAAATAAATAAATAAATAATTTAAAACATTAAGTCCAAAACATCAAACTGCAAGGTTATTATTGCCAAAGAACTGGAATTTTTGTTGCCTAAACGATAAACACGGTGTCACCTCCTCATATCATCTTCCTTTGGGTATCGTTAAAGTCGACTGAGGGATGTAACAGAATGTTATCTTTATTAGATTTTGTAACTTGACATAAAACCAATCCTTCTGGCCAGTAGGTATAATAGGTATTACTAAGTCTTTAAGGTTTATATCCTTGTGGTGACGAAGTAAGTACCTATACAATATGTCACCACCCCATCTCATCCCATGGGTGTCGTAAAAACCGACTAAGGGACTATTTGTGAATATTATCTTAACGAAATAAAAAGAAGGAAAACTTTAAATTAAACCCTATACCAATCCGTTTGACCAGCGTGGTATTAGTAGGTCAAGTATCCCTCCGTCACAGGAGGAGGCCCGTCCCTGCAGTGGGACATTAATCAAATAAAAAATAAAATAAAATAAAAATTGATTATTATCAGACATTGTCCATAGATTTCATTTACAATCACATATAAAAATTACAAAGTACAGATAAAATAGATGTCAATATTGAAGAAATAATAAAAATAATATAATAAAAATAATATTAATCTAAATCTAATTAAAACATTATAAAATATAAAACAAGATTAAAATAACTAAGAAACATGTAATTAAAAATTATACATACGGGCTCACAGAGCCCCCTGTTAGAAAACTACTCCTCTGACATGAAGCCCCACAAACCTACCAAGCAGTACAGAGTCCGGTCTCTGGCCTATCATAGTCAGAACACTATTCCCGCCCCCCCTCACCCGTCGCACCACCGACGCCACTTTCTTTCGCATGATTGCGTAGAAGTCATCTACACAAGCATCCGCGAACATGCCGGAAGCACTACAGAAACGTGGGAGCCGAAACAGTGCTCTAAATACGTTATTGTACTGGACACGCAAGGCATTGTAGGCCCGCTGCGTAAAGTTGGCCCACAGGCCACTAGTGTAAAAGGTTTGACAGTAGGCTTTAAACAAAGTTATCTTTACTTCTGCTGTACACCGGGCAAACCTGTGCGCCACCATGTTACCGCGGACCGACAACGCCCTACGCTCTATTTCGATGTCCAAATCATCACATAGGTTGTCAGTTACAATGTGACCTAGATATTTAAACTGCGTCACACGACTCAAGGGTACACCGTTAAGCAATAAGGGTGGTATAAAGCTAGGTTCTTTGTTATTGCCTTTAAAAATCATGAACTCACTCTTCTTTACGTTGTACTCAAGGCCGTGCTCCACAGCATAACGCTTAATGGGCTGTTATGATGAACTACGTATAACAATCTTCCAAAAATATCAATTTAACCGACTTAAAAAATAACAGGAGATTTTGAAGTCGGTTTATAAGATTTTTGAAAATTTTTATGTAAAGTATTTGCAACACACACTGCTTTGACAAGACGGGGTTGTAATATTTTGTATTTCTATGTTGTTATGTGTCTAACTTGTTTTATCATTGTTTCATGAAAAGTGACAAATATAAGCTTTGCGTGAGATTCGAACCCGCGACTTATTAAAGCACGGCAGCCACATACACTCCACCATAGTACAAATATATACAGTATGTCGACTTCATAGAAAAGGACGAAACGCGAGTTGTACCTACACGCTCACGATAACGATGGCTTTGCGGAGTGAACAGTCGCGAATGTGCCGCAGTAACGAGCGGGAAAGTAGGTAAAGCTGGAGGTGGGCAGCCCTATCGCATGTTTACGTACCGCGCAGACTACTGGTTGTACTATGACTCCACCGGCCACCAAGGTTGTTTTTATAACTCCTCTGTCGTCTTTTGAATGCTATTCTTTAGAGATTACCAGTTTTTACAAATCGTCAGATAATCCTTTCTTTTAGGAGTCTTACTCCCGATTTCCGAATGACTGATCAAGTAAAAATCAACTTATCAAGTGTCAAAACTCGTGTCAACTATCATTTTAGTTTCCGAAAATGAAATTTTGACAAGAGCTTTGACACTTGATTAGTTGATCAGTCATTGGGAAACCAGGGGTTAGTTATGGATATAATCTCAAAATAAAACTAAAAATTTATATGTAAACTTCATTTAATTTTAACCTTTATTCGTAATTAGATAAAAATGTATTTTTAATATCAATACTTATATATTTTCATATTTATATAATAATAATAATAAATGACTAAATACTTTTGTGTAATGTTTTATTTTAATTATAAAACAAACTTATTAAATAAAAACTTGCTGATTTGAATCCAAAAAAACAAATTATTCATTTTGTATTTATCTGTAAATTATTAATTTTTATTTTATAAAAAAATAATTGATAATTGATTGATTACAAGGCCAATCAAAAATGAAATAAAAATAACTTGAAAAATATATAATTTTGCATGTTTAAAGACAATTTTGTTTTAAACAACTTTTCACAATGTTTTTTTAAAGATTCAAATCAATTAAGTCTATTTTATTTTAAAACTAAATACCAATTTAATTAGATAGTCGACCATGCTGGCCCAATAAGTCCAACATGGTCAAATTCCTAATAGTTTACAATTATTTTTTCCTAAAATTATTATTTTTATTTTTTCAATGCATCTTATTATAATATTCAAAAAAGCAAAAAGTCTGGGTAAAAATAATTAATACTATTATGGGTTACAAATGGCAGTTTTAAAAAAACCTAAAGCCTTTTTTTTAAAAGATATTATAAAAAAAGAAAAAAGAAATAATACGATAAATAAAAAAAAATGTCTTACAAAAAATAAATTGTCGATTTTAAAAATTAACATAATTTTTAACCTACTTACTTATTTACAAATCCATTATTTATTATAAATAGAAAAAACGTTGTATAATTTTTTTCTCATTTTTTTTGCAATAATTCGAAAATAATTTTTTGATAAAATCCATGGTAACTTTTCTTATTAGGAACTGGAGTTTATTATTTTTTGTACTGTATGTTGTGAATAATAAAAAAAAAGTATTCAATTAAAATTTATGGCACTATATCTCCATATAGAGTTACCAATTTTTTTCGAAAATTTTTATACGAAACATGTAATTATTTCTTTCCATTTTCAAGACATTTGCAAGTTGAAGAGTGAGCGTGGTTTGTTCCTACAACTTCAGAGAAAGACACTCCGGGGGAAACGTATTTCGGGTTTGTGACACTGCCAGAAGTTTCATAAGTTATATATTGCGGTTTCGTAGTGTACGAAATAATTTTGGGTTTCGTGGTGTAAGTAATAATTTCGGGTTTCGTTGTGTAAGTAACGATTTTCGGTTTCGTTGTGTAAGTGAAATATTCTGGTTTAGTAGTAAAAGTGACTATTTCAGGTTTAGTCGTATAAGTCACGTATTTAGGCTCCGTTTGGAAGTATTTCTTTTCGGTGTAAGTGGCGCTAAAGCTGTTTGAAACTGGACCGTTTAAGTCAGCACCGAAATTGACTCCGGAGTTTTCTGATGACTCGGCACCGAATTTGGCACCTGATGATCCTGAAACCTTGCCGAATGCTGTACTGTATTGTCCTGATTGGGACTGGCCTTGGAGACCAAAGCCTTTGATTCCGGAACCGCCTTTGATTCCAGATGCGATTCCTCCTTTAATTCCCGATGCGATTCCTCCTTTAAGACCGCTTGTGTAGCTTGAACCGCTCGTTTGGGTGATTACTTTGTTCTTGGCGTATTGTCCGGTTGAGTATTGAGCGAAGCGCACGCTTTCAATTAGACCGATAGCCCATTCGTACCATTCTACGTCGAATTTGTAGAAGCCTGCCAGTTGGTTACCGACTTGACAACCTGTGGAAAATATTAACATTAGGTATATCTATACTTCTATAGTAATATAATAAAGAGGTAAAGTTTGTGTGTTTGTGACGTTGTAGGGGGTAAGCTCTGGATCTCATGAACCGATTTTGAAAGTTCTGTGTTAAATAGTCCATTTATCGAGGAGTGTCATAGGCTATATAGTATCACGCTATGACTAATAGGAGTGGAGCAGTAATGAAATATGTTTAATAAAGTAACGCGTTTTTTTCGCCGCCCAACGAAGTGGCACAGGTCAGCTAGTCGAAAATAAGATAAGGGAAACTTGATATAAAATTCTATACCACATTCTACTCATCTAATGCTTGTTACTCTTTCACGCAAAAACTACTTGACGGATTTTGATGAAATTTGGAATATAGGTAGTTTAGGGTGTAGAATAACATTTAGGCTACTTATACCACGCGAGTTATACCGCGGGCATCAGCTAGTAAAACATAATGCTTACCAGACTCGAAGGAGTAGATACCACGGAGCAAGTATTTGCCGTCTCCTGTCGTGCAAGCCAGAGCACTGCCAGTGTCAACCTGTAATACAAACATACATAAAAATATTAGGTAAGCAAACAACAAAGAAAGAAAGAAAGAAAAATATTTATTTTGAACCTCACTGCACAATACAAGAATTAATATTAAAGTTACAATTAAACATAATAAAAAGGACTATCCGTGAATATTATCTTAACGAAATAAAAAGTAATGTCATGGTCACCATACTAACCTAACCTAACCAACTGTTTTTGTAGTATAAACATTGTTATTAAGCATTCTTACTTTTATTTTATTACATTTGATGATTTTTTATTTTTTTTTATTTGATGGCAGGCAAACGAGCCAGCAGGTCACCTGATGGTAAGTGATCACCGCCGCCCATGGACACCCGCAACACCAGAGGAATCACAGGTGCGTTGCCGACCTTTTAAAAGGGAAGTAAAGGGAGGTGGAATGGGCTACCGGACTCTCACTCACCGGACGAAACACAGCAGTGACAAGCACTGCTATTTTACGCCTATTTTCTGTGAGAGGGTGGTATTTCACCGGACGAGCCTGCCCATGCGTGCCGCAGCCAAAGACTGACGACATGGCTCTACCACTCGATACATTTGATGTATAAGCAAATCATTTGACTAAGTAAATGTTATTTGTCTAAATATTGTTTGCTAATATAAATCACTTGTTAAAAGACCAAATGACTAATGTCATTTTCCTTAGTAATACTTTGCTAAGTAAAAATTTGTCCAAATGAAAATATGTCTATTAAAATAATTCCAAATGTTACATTGGTGTAAAAAAAGGTTGGTTAAAATTTTTTGGGTAATGAAATTTTGTCAAAATCTTTTTGGCAAAACTAAAAAAAGAAAAGAAAAATATATTTACCCTGCAGATATTGTTCGTGGGATTGGTAGGTTGTCCGCAAACGCAGCTGTCCTGTTCATAATTGTCAAGCAAATGAGGGTAGTCCTGTTGTATCTTGTTCTGGCATTCTCCAGGGTTCACCAGGGACACGTTGACTCCATGCATGATGCTGCCGAGAAGGTGGGCTGTGGGAGAAAGAAAATGTTACTAATATTGTTAACTACGTAAAGGGTTTAAATTCCTATGCCAATCTTTGTATACCTATAATCTTTGAATTCCGTGTGGTGACGGAGTAAGAATACAATATGTCACCACCCCATCTCATTCCATGCGTGTCGTAAAAACCGACTAAGGGACTATCTGTGAATGTTACCTTTACAGAAAGAAGGAAAACTTGAAATTGAACCCTATACCAAACAGTCTGGCCAGCGTGGTATAAGTAGGCCAAGTATCCCTCTGTCATGGGAGGAGGCCCATCCCTGCAGTAGGACATTAATGGGCTGTTATGATATAGTACACACAAAATGATTATCTTGAGCTAAAAGTCCTCTCGACACACCTTAATTCCTAAGTACGTTTTTTAAGAAAGAAAGAAATTATACCTTTAGTAGGCCATTCCAAAAAGGTCTGGCCTTGAGATACATTAAATGATTATTAAGAAAAAATATTTCAAATATTAATCTCATCAACAATACAAGTGGCCTAGATACATATCTTATTATATTATAACAAAACATAAAAGAAAAAAAAATGTTCCAAATAAATAAATTATTAATAAAATTAACATACAAACTGTTGTTTTTTATGTAAGTTTTATGTTATATTGTTGTATAATATAATAATAAAAATGTATAATATAAGGATACATAAAAGTATTGGTAATGGCTGACATTTTAAGTTTTTAAAAGGTTTTAACTATTTGTTGAAGGTCGCGTTAAAATGAACTACTTAATTTTATTTTTTATTACTAGGCAACTTTGTTTTGATCACTGGTGGGCTTAGGGCCAGATTCAGAGACCGCACTTTGACTTTACTTTGAAGGAAAGTTCGACTTTCATACAAAAACGAGATATAAGGCCCAGATTCAGAGTCGTGACTTTACTTTCTTTCAAAGTAATCTTCCCAAAGTAAACTTTTCATGCGAAAGATTACTTGTAATGTTTTTCAAATTCAGAGAAAATAACTAGACTTTGCTAAAGTAAAGTCAAAGTGTGGTCTCTGAATCTGGCCCTAAGTCTCTCAGTTTAAACATAATTAAATTATGACAAGTAAATATTATGGCTAAGGACGATTATGGCAAACAATATTAGTGCAAATGAACTTATGAAAAATTAAATTTCGGGCACATGCACAATATTTCTTCCTAAGCTTATTTCTTGCAAGCACAGAGTTCTTCTGTTTCTAGTATTACAAACGTGAATATAAACTCTTTCTGTGGCCCCGTGTATCGTATATGATTCAATGACATTGTTTTCCTATTGTGTCTACAGACGGGGCAAGCAACCCATTAGGCAAGCGATTTGATCGTTAACAATTATCGAAAATTCTAGATACTTACGTATAATATATTATTATTAATATAAATATTAAATTATTCATAAATAAAAATATTCCGTGATATATCATTCAGAATCGTGACTAAAAGGTATTCGTTAAAATATAATAATTCACACAATTTTGAAAAAATAAGTCCATGTTTGAATAAAATTAATTTGAATAAATTAAATAAGAATTGAATTATTTATTGTACAATTTAAAGAAACGCCCAAGGCGACGTTTTTTGTATTTTATTTCAAAATTATTAATTACTAATCAATAAATGAATAAATGATTGAGATGTCTTATGTTTCTTGTGAATAATTTGTATTTATTAAATTTAATTTAATGTTTTATTTTAATTCGATGATGTGAAGACAAAAATAATGATTTATTTTGTTTTATATGACATCGTGTCATTAAAAATATGTCTAATGATGAAGAATTTTGTGCCCCCTGCCCTTATCCCAATTTTATCTGTGGTCGGCGCAGCATGTCTCCTTCTTCCATACTCTCCTATCGGACGTCATCTCACAAGTAACACTATTCACAGCCATATCGTCTTTCATACAATCCATCCATCGTTTCTTTGGTCGTCAATTACATCTCCTTATTATTTTATTTTTTTATTATGTCTATTTACGCCACTCAGCGAATTTTCCGTCTATAGTTTTTGTACAGTTCATTTCTACGTACTTTTCCTTAGTCCGTTTTTACGACATCCTACTCCGTCATAACTAAAGGTCACACTTATTAACTTTAGTAATAAACAAAGTATTATTTAAAAGTATTCTGAGTTTCTGACGTCAACGAAATTCTTTAAATTCATACGTAGATAAATATATTTAAAAACATGTTATTTTACTTAAATACATGTATTAATCATAATTTTATAGACATTTTAATATTTATTTTTACGTTTCATTAAAAATATTTACATTTAAATCTTGGCTGTTATGTGTATTCTTGACATTAACTGTCATAATGCTGTCATAATTATATGTCATTAATGTGTGGAGACGGAGTAAGAATACAATATGTCACCACCCCATCTTATCCCATGGGTGTCGTAAAAACCAACTAAGGGAATAACCGTAACTACTATCTTTACGAAATAAAAAGAAGGAAAACTTGAAATTAAACCCTATACCAATCCGTCTGGCCAGCGTGGTATTAGTAGGCCAAGTATCCCTCCGTCACGGGAGGAGGCCCGTCCCTGCAGTGGGACATTAATGGGCTGTTATGATGAATGTGTTTGATTGGCTGCCTTGGTGACGTGTTGAGGCATTATAATAATATTGTTCACACATTCACACAACGCCATCTAGTCGCAAACTAAGCAGAGCTTGTACTATGTGTACTCGACAACGGATAAACATACTTAAATTCCTACTTTGTTTGTAAATACATACATATTATACATAGAAAACACCCAGACCAATGCAAACAATCGTATTCATGCACACAAAGATTTGCATTGAGCGGGAATCGACATCGGGCACCGAGGAAGTTAAAATCTTAAGTTACTTCAATAACCACTATTTACTAACTTAACTGCTTCTTCAAAAACTTAATACAAGTACCTAACATTTAAGCAACTATTAGGAATTTATGTAAATAAATACATAAGTTACGTTTAAGTTATCCTAAGTTAAACAGACGCGATGAGATAAAATGTAAATTAAGTACAATTACATGCTAATAAGTTGGGATACGACAAAGTTACTTTATGATTACTTGAAATCCGGTTAAGTGTGAATTAAGTTCGAGTTTAGTAAGATAAAAAAATTGTGCAATATTATTTTTTGACGTTCTTTGTGTCGTGTTGGTTATTTTCCATAGCTGGTAGGCAGAGATCTCGGATTCCCGCTTAATGTCATCTATACTAATATTATAAAGAGGTAAAGTTTGTGTGTTTGTGACGTTGTAGGGGGTAATCTCTGGATCTACAGAACCGATTTTAAAAATTATTTTTGTTCTGAATAGTCCATTTATCGGGAAGTGTCATAGGCTATATAGTATCACGCTATGACTAATAGGAGAGGAGCAGTAATGAAACATGTTAAAAAAAGTGACACTTTTTTCGCCCCCTAACGAAGTAGGCACGGGTCAGCTAGTCAAATATCAATTTATGCATTGCATGTAGTATGTACGTTTTATCAACAATAATATTTAAGTATGTTTATCAGTTCTCCGTGTGGTGACGGAGTAAGAATACAATATGTCACCACCCCATCTCATCCCATGGGTGTCGTAAAAACCGACTAAGGTAGGTACTATCCGTGAATATTATCTTTACGAAATAAAAAGAAGGAAAACTTGAAATTAAACCCTGTACCAATCCGTCTGGCCAGCGTGGTATTAGTAGACCAAGTATCCCTCCATCACGGGAGGAGGCCCGTCCCTGCAGTGGGACATTATTAATGCGCTGTTATGATCTATCCATACATCCTCACAAACTTTCTCATTTATAATATTAGTAAGATAAGATTATTATGAATTATGATTTTTGAAGCCAAATAATAAACGTTGGTAAGCGAAACCGCGTGTTTTTATTAACATAAGTAGGTGCATTGGAATGCTGGACCCTTAAGCATGTATACTTTATCAAGTAAGTAAGTAAGTAAGTATATTACAAGATGATAAAATATTACGAAATGTGCAGAGGGACTTCTGATCAAAACCGGTCTTTGTACAGACAGCAAAACAAAAATTACAAAAAAAATGTTTTCGTGTTTGGTTAAAAATACAATTTTAGATTTTGTAGATTTTTGTGTGGTGATTTAGATTGTAAGTATTGTGTCGCCATCCCTGTGTTATGCTAAGGAAATCATAAAAAGCGACTAAGGGTTTATTATCTTCACAAAAACCAAAAAAAAGAGAGAAAAATTGATTAAAATAGTAAGCCAGGCATTCTTAATCCGTTATCAAAAAGAGCTCTGATTTTTTGGCTTGGCCTGCTAAATTCTAATACTTCATTTTATTTAAAGTAACTAACTTTCATCTATACTAATATTATAAAGAGGTAAAGTTTGTGTGTTTGTGACGTTGTAGGGGGTAATCTCTGGATCTAATGAACCGATTTTAAAAATTCTTTCTGTGTTGAATAGTCCATTTATCGGGGAGTGTCTATATAGTATCACGCTATGACTAATAGGAGTGGAGCAGTAATGAAATATGTTTAAAAAAGGGACACGTTTTTTTCGCCGCTCAACGAAGTGGGCACGGGTCAGATAGTTAATAATAAAGAAAATGCAGCTAGTGTTTGTTACGCCGATTTTTTCTATTAGGGCTTTGGAAGCGGTGGTAAAGTTTGATAAAATTTAACTATAGGTATGTAAACTTAGGTTGAGTCATCATCATCATCATAACAGCCCATTAATGTCCCACTGCAGGGACGGGCCTCCTCCCGTGACGGAGGGTTACTTGTCCTACTAATACCACGCTGGCCAGACGGATTGGTATAGGGTTTAATTTCAAGTTTTCCTTCTTAGTAAAGACAATATTAACGGTTAGTCCCTTAGTCGGTTTTTACGATACCCATAGTATGAGATGGGGTGGTGACATATTGTATTCTTACTCCGTCACCACACGGACAAATTAAATTAATTTACGTCAATTAAGTATTATTATGTTGAAAAAAGAAATAAAGCACTAATGATTAATTTTGACATTTTCGTTTATTCCGCTTCATTTTATTTACAAAAACATTTAAAATCGAATAAATCTATATATATAAAACTCAAAGGTGACTGACATAGTGATCTATCAACGCACAGCCCAAACCACTGAAGGGATCTGGCTGAAATTTGGCATGCAGGTAGATATTATGACGTAGGCATCCGCTAAGAAAGGATTTTGATAAATTCCACCCCCAAGGGGATAAAATAGGGGATGAAAGTTTGTATGAAACTTTGTCAATTTTAAACGGATCGGGTTGAGGCTTTGCATGCAAATAGTTACTATGACGTAGACATCCCCTTAATAAGGACTTTATTAAATTCAACCCCTATAGGCATAAAATAGGGAACGAAAGTTAGTTTGAAATTTTGTCAAATTCAAACTGATCGGGCTGAGGCTTTGCGTACATAATAGTTACTATGACGTAGGCATCTGCTAAGAAAGGATTTAGATAAATTCTACCCCCAAGGGGATAAAATAGGGGATGAAAGTTTATATGAAACTTTGTCAATTTTAAACTGATTGGGCTGAGACTTTGCATGCATATATAGCTACTATGACGTAGGCATTTGCTAAAAAAAGATTTCGATATATTCTACCCCCAAGGGGATAAAATAGGGGATGATAAAGGATGTAAATGTATTTGTCTGAACTATCAGTACCTAATGGAACAAACAAATTACGACGAAAAATATAATTTTTAGTTCTAAATGTTACAATAGATGGCGTTGTGCAATTACATCATTTTCTGAATTGCGGTGTTAAGATTTTCCGCGGATTAAAGACCCGTCGTCAGGTAGGATAGTTTTACGTAGTTGGTTGGATGTTATTTAGTCGTTAAAACTTCTGTTTTTGGTATATTTTGGATTGCATTTAGTTTGTTTTGGTTAATAGTTTTGGTTATAGACTCTGCTTTGTATTTGGCATTTGTTTTGTTTTCCTTTGACTTAAGTATAAGTTTTGTCGGTTCGACATTTTTAAAATGACTAAAGAAAATCTAAAAGTTAATGGAGAAGTTGAAGAATGTACCGTCGTCCCTATTGTTGGTGACGGTGCATGTTTGTTTCGTGCTCTCTCTTATTTAATGTACGGAACACAAGATAGAGCGATGGAGGTGCGTTCAGAAATTGTTAGATATGTGGTTAATGACTGGACCAGGTTCTCGGTTATGACCCACGACAGAGAAGGTAATAACTATGTAACACCTGACGTATATTTTGCTGATATGATGAAAAATGCTACTTATGGCGGACTTTGTGAGTTAATAGCAGCAGGATTAATATTTCCATTTAAGTTTGAAGTTTATAGAAACGGTCTAATATATACGGAATCTGGATCTAGCGACTATCCGGTAAGGAGATTACGATTCAGCCAAGATTTGTCCAGTGGGCATTTTGATGCCTATCTTCCCATAGCGGCACAGAAAATTACTCGGCGTCGTATGGAGGTAGCTGTACCTCTTTTAGAGCGCGAATATTTAAATATAGTATCATCATTAAATTATGATGAAAATTTAACAGGAAGTTTAGGTTCTGAGTCTGTGACATTAAAAGAAAAAAATAAAAAACAACGCAGGGCACGGTTTACTAATTACACACGACATAATCAAATAAAAAAGGCACAAAAAAAATATAGACAGACTCTACCAGAATCCCACCGTAAAGCTGTGTTTGTATATAAGAAAAAAAAACCTGATGTACAGAAGCAAGCTGTCGCCGCCTACATGGCTGCACACCCTGAAAAACACAGGCAATCTGCTGCATCGTATCAGGCCAGGAATACCGATGTGCATAGGGTAATACAGTCACGGTATAGAGAAAATACAATTCAGCGTACATGGAGAAGCAAGTTGCTATCGGGGTTGGCGTATGACCCAGATATTGCTTATGAAACTGACAGCAGTGTAGTCTTAGGTTCTATGACGTTTAAGTGTCACTGGTGTAACGCCTTGAAGTGGAAAGATGAGACACCTAGCATGTGTTGTAGCGCCGGTAAAGTACAACTCGAGCCGTTTAAACAACTACCTGAACCACTTTACAGTTTGGTTAATGATTTACACCCAAATCATGTACACTTCATGGATAATATCCGAAAATATAATTCCTGTTTTCAAATGACTTCCTTTGGTGGAAAACAAATAAAAGAAGGCGGTTTTTCACCAACTTTTAAAGTTCAAGGACAAGTCTATCATTTAATTGGAAGTATATTACCGGAACCTGGGCAGGATGCACAGTTTCTGCAAATTTATTTTGTCGGTGAAGATGATAGAGAAGCTAATATTCGATGTTCTAAATTTCCTGATTTGAGACCAAATTTAATCAAACAATTGCAGCTTATGTTACATGAGGTGAATCCGTACATAAAAGATTTAAAAACAGCCATCGATAAATCACCTTCAGAGTCATTCAAGGCTGTAATACATGCTGATAAAAAACCACAAAGAGAACACAGAGGTAGATTTAATGCACCAACGGCAAATGAAGTGGCTATTGTATTGGTAGATGAGCATTTTAACCGAAGAGATATCATCCTCGAAAGCCGAAGCAACTCACTTCAGCGAATCAGTGAGATACATCGAGCTTATGACGCGCTTCAGTACCCATTAATGTTTTGCTGGGGCGATGATGGCTATTCAATCAACATACAACAATGCGATCCCACAACTAAGTTGCCCTTAAAAAAAACAGTCTCTGCTGTAAGTTTTTATTCATACAGAATAATGATCAGAGAAGGAGAAGATAACTTTTTGGTTAAATATCGCGCTCTTTTTAGTCAATATTTGGTTGATGAATACGCAAAAATAGAAACTGAAAGACTAAACTACATAAAAAACAATCAAGCTAAATTGCGCGCAGATAATTATATACATTTAAAAGATGCAATTGGACGTCAAGATACTGAAGCAAATCAACTGGGTCAAATGGTAGTACTTCCATCATCATTCACTGGAGGACCAAGATACATGCACGAAAAAACGCAAGACGCTATGACCTATGTTAGACATTATGGTCGTCCCGACCTTTTTATTACTTTTACATGTAACCCACGCTGGAGTGACATAAATGAGCACTTACTTTCAGGACAAAAATCTCATGATCGATACGATATTATTTCGCGTGTTTTTCGATTAAAGGTAAAAAAGGTCATGGATTTGTTGAAAAAAGGGAAAATATTCGGTGAAGTGAGATGCTATATGTATTCGACGGAATGGCAAAAGCGAGGTCTTCCACATATTCATATACTCTTATGGCTTCAACATCGCATGACTCCGGATCAAATTGACAATATTATTTGTGCTGAAATACCTAACCCTAATCGTGATCCTGAGCTTTTCGCAATTGTTAAAAGTAATATGATACATGGCCCCTGTGGAAGTTTAAACCGAAATTCTCCATGCATGAAAGAAAATTCGTGCAGCAAACGCTATCCCAAGGCTCTTATTAAGGAAACTCAAACCGGTGATGATGGTTATCCGCAGTACAGGAGACGTTCTTTGGATGACGGGGGGTTCTCTGTTAATATTAAGGGTGTTTCAATAGATAATCGTTGGGTAGTTCCTTATAATCCAGTGCTATTAAGAACATGTAACGCTCATGTGAACGTAGAATATTGTCATTCAGTAAAATCCATCAAATACGTTTGCAAATATGTTAATAAAGGGTCAGATCAGGCTACGTTTACTTTAGAAAACGAGAAGGGTGGGAAAGATGAAGTTACAACCTACGCATGTGGTCGATATATAAGTTCAGCCGAAGCAGTTTGGCGAATTCTTGAATTTCCAATACATGAGCGTTTTCCTCCTGTAGTGCACCTTGCTGTCCATTTAGAAAATGGACAGAGAATTTATTTTAATGAGCAGAACTTGTGTGACAAATTGAGTAGTCCTCCTACAACTACACTCCTCTCTTTTTTTAATCTGTGTAACGTGGATGACTTTGCCAAAACTTTGCTATACTCGGAAGTTCCTGCGTATTACGTTTGGAATAAGCAATCGTTTCAGAGAAGGAAGAGAGGAATGAATGTTGAAGAATGGTCAGGGGTAAAAAAAGAACATGTTCTAGGCAGGGTTTATACTGTTCATCCAAACAATACAGAATGCTACCACCTTCGAATGCTTCTACATGAGATCAGAGGCCCAACTTCGTTTGAAGCGTTGAAAACTGTAGATGGTCACTTACATCCAACTTTCCAATCGGCGTGCAAGGCTCTAGGTTTACTCGAAGATGATCTGCATTTAGATTCAGCTCTTGAAGAGGCAGCACTTTGTCAAACACCGCATATAATTCGAGAGCTGTTTGCTATAATTTTATTGTTCTGCCAGGTTTCCGACCCCTTATATCTTTGGGAAAAATACAAAGATTACCTTTCTGAGGATTTTAAAAAACAGCTAGAAAGGCAAGGTAACTTGGATGTAGAGTACTCATCGGACCTGATTTATAACAAATGCCTGTCGGTATTAGAGGATGCCGTATTATCATTAGGCGGTCGTCCTCTTAAAGAGTATGGATTACCTCAGCCAGTAACATCAATACAATTTGGAAACAGAGAGTACGTGAAAGAGACCAGTTATGATACAGTGGCTTTAGAAGAGTCAGTAAGAAAAAATGTAGCATCCTTGAATGACGAGCAACAGGAAGCTTACAATAAGATTATTACAAGCATAGATGAAAATGACGGTCGTGTATTCTTCTTAGACGCTCCAGGTGGAACTGGTAAAACCTTTCTTATTAACTTACTTTTGGCGAAAGTAAGAAGTAGTCACGGCATTGCCCTGGCTGTGGCGTCATCCGGCATAGCTGCTACTTTACTCGAAGGTGGTCGAACTGCTCATGCTACTTTTAAATTACCACTCAATTTAATCACTGCCGAGACTCCCATTTGCAACATCTCCAAACAAAGTAATTTTGCTGAAGTTTTAAAGAGTACAAAAATAATCGTGTGGGATGAAATAACAATGGCTCATAAAGGTGGTATTGAAGCTTTAAGCAGATCACTAAAAGATATAAGGGGTAATACAAAATTAATGGGTGGCGTAACAGTTTTGCTGGCTGGAGACTTTCGGCAGACTCTACCAGTGGTGCCAAAAGGAACCAGAGCTGACGAAGTAAAGTCGTGCATTAAAAAATCTAATTTGTGGCCCCAGGTTAATATTCTTAAGCTCTCTAAAAATATGAGAGCACATTTGGGTGGGGATGAGTCTGCTGGTAGATTTTCTGATCTTCTTCTTAAAATAGGTAATGGTGATTTTCCATCGCTTGATGGAATGATAACTATCCCTGAAGAATTGTGCACAGTTGTTACTACGGTTCAAGAATTACTATATAAAGTTTATCCAGACATTATTCATATACATGACAAGCCTATTGAATGGTTATGTGAGCGTGCCATACTTACTCCAAAGAACGATCAAGCAGCAGCTATCAACGATACCCTGCTTATGTCGTTTGAGGGTGAAGAAAAGGTCTACACTTCGATTGATACTGTGGTTAATACAGATGATGCTACTAATTACCCTGTAGAATTTTTAAATTCATTAAAACCACCAGGTTTGCCTTATCATAAGCTTATTTTACGTGTAGGCACTCCAGTTATGTTGTTGCGAAATTTAAAACCCCCAAAACTTTGTAACGGTACGAGACTGCAAGTGAAAGCGTTACATCGCAATATAGTGGAAGCTACTATATTAACTGGGTGTGCGAAAGGGGAAATTGTATTTATACCACGAATCCCATTAGTACCAAATGATATCCCGTTCGAATTTAAACGATTACAGTTTCCCCTAAAAGTCTGCTTTGCCATGACAATAAATAAGTCTCAGGGGCAAACTTTCAAATTCGCGGGTGTTGACTTGAGAGAACATTGCTTCTCTCATGGGCAATTTTATGTTGCTTGCTCACGAGTAAGTTCACCTAATAGTTTGATAGTTTTAGCGCCTAATGACAAATTAGTTAGAAATATTGTGTACAAAGAAGTTTTGTAGGTCTTTTTACTTTTTACACGCATAAAAAAGACAAAACAAAAATTTTATGACGACACGAATTATCTGTCAAAATTTTATGACGTCACGTCTCATCTGTCAGAATTTCTATGACGTCACGACTAAGCTATCAAAAATCTATTACGTTACGTCTCATCAGTCGAAAATTCTATGACGTTACGACTTAACTGTCAAAATTATTTTGCGTGACGACGTAGCTGTAAAAATAAAATTTTCCTCCCATAATTTTATGTCGTCACAGCGTAGGTATAAAAAAAAATTCTCGCAACAATTTTATGACGTCACGACGTAGCTGTAAAAAAAAATCCTGCCAAAACTTTATGACGTCACGACATAGCTGTAAAAATAAAATTTTCCCGCCATAATTTTATGACGTCACAAGGTAGCTGTAAAAAAAAAATCCCGCGCCAATTTTATTACGTCACGACGTAGCTGTAAAAAAAATCCTGCCAAAATTGTATAACGTCACAATTAAATAAAAAAAAAAAATTGCCGCCACAATTTTATGACGTCACGACATAGCTGTAAAAAAAATTCCCGCCAAAACTTTACGACGTCACGACGTACGTAGCTGTAAAAACAAATATTTCCCGCCATAATTTCATGACGTCACGACGTAGCTGTAAAAAAAAATCCTGCCAAAACTTTATGACGTCACGACATAGCTGTAAAAATAAAATTTTCCCGCCATAATTTTATGACGTCACAAGGTAGCTGTAAAAAAAAAATCCCGCGCCAATTTTATGACGTCACGACGTAGCTGTAAAAAAAATCCTGCCAAAATTGTATAACGTCACAATTAAATAAAAAAAAAAAATTGCCGCCACAATTTTATGACGTCACGACATAGCTGTAAAAAAAATTCCCGCCAAAACTTTACGACGTCACGACGTACGTAGCTGTAAAAACAAATATTTCCCGCCATAATTTCATGACGTCACGACGTAGCTGTAAAAAAAAATCCTGCCAAAACTTTATGACGTCACGACATAGCTGTAAAAATAAAATTTTCCCGCCATAATTTTATGACGTCACAACGTAGCTGTAAAAAAAAATTCCCGCCCCAATTTTATGACGTCACGACGTAGCTGTAAAAAAAAATCCTGCCAAAACTTTATGACGTAACGACGTAGCTGTAAAAAAAAAATTCCCGCCCCAATTTTATGACGTCACGACGTAGCTGTAAAAAAAAAATCCTCCCAAAATTGTATGACGTCACAATTAAATAAAATAAAAATAAAATTTTGCCGCCACAATTCTATGACGTCACGTCTCATCTGTCAGAATTTCTATTACGTGACGACTCAACTGTCAAAAATTCTATGACGTCATGAATTATCTTTCCAAAATTCTGTGACATTACGACTTAGCTACGCCACGCATTCCTTAGAAAAATGGTTTTGACATACAGGCAGACAGAAGGACAACAAAGTGATCTCAAGGGTTCCGGTTTTTTTTTAAAACATAATTTATAATAATACTTTTTAACGCGAGCGAAGCCGCGGGCAAAAGCTAGTTATAAAATAAATACCTACCTAACGTTTTGAATATATTATTATATTAATTTTTCGTTGTTTTTGAATACTGTTTTTTAAATAATTCTTATTTATATATAAAAAGTGGAAATTTTTATCTTTTTTATTACAAAAATTCCGTAAAACCTTAACTTAAGGTTGAATAGTTATTTCCATATTAATTGTTTACTAATGGAATATTTTGAATTATAAACAATATATTGGCAATGCTTAGGCCTTGTTAGAAAATTAGATAGGCCACGACCATTTTAGTACACTCCGTGTGGTGACGGAGTAAGGACAAACCATGGTACTAATTTTCATTTTCATCACAAAAGAACTAGGAAAAGGCCAGTCTTTCTGGTGCCCTGCAGTTCTTAAAAGTAAGCCCCGTTAAAATTAACTAATACAAATTTTTAAACTTAAAACATACTTTTCCAATATATTTTTTTCACGCATTTACACAACGCCCCCTGGTCCCAAACTAAGCAAAGCTTGTACTATGGGTACTAGACAACGGATAAACATACTTACATACTTCTTTTTAAGCTTAAGATAGTATTCGTTTTAACAACTCGTACTAAGTGTACAGTTTACAAAAAAACAACACTAATTTTATTATAATGTATTCATTTTTATTATTTGTTCGCAAATTTTGAGAACCATCTGTTTTTAACCTTGAAATTTAATTTAAATACGTTTATTTAATATTTGTTTTGTTAGTTTATCCGTGTGGTGACGGAGTAAGAATACAATATGTCACCACCCCATCTTATCCCATGGGTGTCGTAAAAACCGACTAAGGGACTATCCGTCAATTTATCTTTACGAAATAAAAAGAAGGAAAACTTGAAATTAAACCCTATACCAATCCGTCTGGCCAGCGTAGTATTAGTAGGCCAAATATCCCTCCGTCACGGGAGGAGGCCCGTCCCTGCAATGGGACATTAATGGGATGTTATGATGATTTAATATTTGTGTTATCTGAACTTACATTATTATGCTTTTAAAATATTATTTTGTATTTATACAAAGGTTTATTTAAATTAGGTACGATTAAGGTAGCTTAAGACTGTAATAAATTTAGAGTCGCTCAGAAGGCAAGAGATAAAATCTGAAACGGGTTGGTTTTTGTCAGTTTACAAGAACCAAATATAAATATTAAAAACAGCTCGTGGAGTATATATGGTATACCTTTGTATTTTAATTGAGTTTAAAAAAAGAAGGAGGTTGTTCAATTCGACCGTACCGATATAATTATTTAATTATGTATTTTCGCCGAATACTTCTTTGTTTATGAACCAATTTTAATCATACTTTTTTTGTAAGATAGCAGATATTTCAGAACGGTTCCATAGAAATTTTATTAAAATACATACAGTCAGTGATTTAGTTTGTATATCGCAAACTTTCAAGTTGAAGTCGCTTTTTTGATTGGATAATATTGTGTGCTTTAACGCTGTCTAGAAAGTACAGTAAGAGGTTAAGATAAGGAGGTAAAATAATTTGAGTCAGGAACACAAGAAATGGGCGACTGCTTAGTAAAAAAAAAAAAAAAATTTGTGTCTATTTATAATTTACAATCAAGACTAAATTTAGGCAATATTTGTGACTCATTCACTATCAAAAATTTACATTAATGACTAATTAAATATATATTTTAATGAATTTATAATTTATTTTGAACATCAATTAAGTTTTCGACATTAATTTGCTATCTTGTCAATCTTACGATATGTATATTTATATATAAAAATATATTAGATTTTTAATATGCAATCTATGTTGTCAAGACAGCCTATTGATGTCATCATACATAGAAGCCTGCCTAAGTGATGCAGATAAATTTGGCCTGTTAATGTCACGCTGGTAAGACGGATTGGTATAGGATTTATGTTAAATTTGACCTCTTATGGTTTATATATGTCACAGGGAAATGAGGAAACAAGGGATTTCACGAAATCACTAGGGATATCACGAAATCCCGGTAAATGTCGAAAATGCCTTGCACTTCGGCGGCCGCTGCCGAGGCATGCTCGCTTCGCTTCGTTATGGTCACAGTTCTAACCTAACCTAACCTAACCTACAGAAGTTGGATTCCTTGTGTTTTTTAATCTACAAACAAAAATATGAGCATTTATTTTCTGGTAGAAACGATATTTTGTCATATACCTAGGGATTTCGTGAAATCCCTGGTTTTCTCATTTCCCTGCGACATATACATGCACTAGCACATCAATGAGAGCCATACGCTTGCAATTTCTAAACGGTGTCATTAATTTATGTCTCTGTAAGTGATTTTAGCACGTTACCTACTACATTCGGGCTATTCGTTTTTGTTGTGTTTTGATTTCTATTTGTGGCGATATTTTATTTTTAAAAGTATAAAGTTTTAGAAGTATAATGGCTAACGCAGACCTGGACGGCATGGCAAAGTATTTTTGCCTCACGCATTGAAAGGGATTTTTCAATGCCGCGGCATCATTTTAAAGCATAGCAATTTATGTCGTATTTCTGTAACAGTACGGTTGAATTTCCATTAGTAAAAATTAAAATACTTTGCCATGCCGTCCAGGTCTGCGTTAGCCATAAGGCTTCTTAGCACATACCCCCTTAATTTATGTGACCCAATAAACGCCTCTCTGTTTAGCGAGATTTTTCCAAGCAAAATTGTATGAGTTTAAGAGGCGTTTATGAGTAAGGGGGATAAAATATAAATATTATAATAATTGTAATTTAGATTAAAATAAAACGTTAATTATAATAAAATAATAAACATCCTTGTTTGTTAAAAATATGCATGTTTTAACAACAGAAATTCAATACTTCCTGTTTGAGTTTTTTTTTTGGAATTTGTCTGAATCATCATCATGCTATTATTATAGTATTATTATCCGTGTGGTAATGGAGTAAGAATACAATATGTCACCACCCCATCTCATCCCATGGGTATGGGTGTCGTAAAAACCTACTAAGGAAATAACCGTAACTACTATCTTTACGAAATAAAAAGAAGGAAAACTTGAAATTAAGCCCCATACCAATCCGTCTGGCCTAGTAGGCCAAGTAACCCTCCGTCACGGGAGGAGGTCCGTCCCTGCAGTGGGACATTAATGAGCTGCTATGATCATCATGCTAACAAAATTTGTTCACAGCACAGCTAGATATTAGGTTTTTTTACGTCATGCTGTCTTGTGACTTTCTTATCCATCGGGATTCTGCCACGTTGCACATTTGCTATGCACCCAGTATGGATTCAAAATCACAATTTCAAAATAAAAAAGGTTTTTTGTTAATTTTTTTAGACAACATTCGTTTTAAGCTCAATCGACATTCAGGTTTAGGACAATCACCTGTAAGTCGCATTAATTATTGTCCTGCGTGGAATTCGAACCAGTACGGAATGCAGTCGCTTATCACGAACGGTACCTAAGACAACCAAGATTTTGTGTCTTTACTACAGATACTAATTGTTAAGTAGTAGCTTTTAGTCACTTTTTTACGACACTTACGACGAGGTGGTGGTAACAATGTCCCACTGCAGGGACGGGCCTCCTCCCGTGACGGAGGGATACTTGGCCTACTAATACCACGCTGGCTAGACGGATTGGTACTGGGTTTAATTTCAAGGTTTCCTTATTTTTATTTCGTAAAGATAATATTTACGGTTAGTATCTTAGTCGGTTTTTACGACACCCATGGCATTAGATGGGTTGTTGACATATTGTATTCTTACTCCGTCACCCCACGGATAAGTTAATATTATACATAAAATTTAATTAATATTTAATTTTATATGCCAACGGTACTACATGACAATGACCCAAAAAAGGTACTTTCCATTTCTTTTAACGTTACGTGTATAGATGGCGCCAATGTCCTTTTTGAGGTCAGAAGTTTTCAAGCGGCTAGAAAGTTCATATTAATAAACCCACGCCAGAGGATTCGCGCGAAAGTTTTCTTTTATACAAACGCGAATGTAAAAAACTTTAGTGTTTTTTTTGCTGTGGTTTTATGATTCGTTCTGTCGTCTCTGCCTACCCCGGATGAGATAAGGCGTGAGTTTATGTATGTACTACACGGTCACATTATCTAGAGACCTTGCTGGAATGCAAACTCGCGTCCCGTTCTCCTTTCAACCCCCGCGCTCGCCACGGGCGCATCAGTGATACGTCCGACGCGACGTGACGTCATCGACGCCAGGTCTCGAGATAATGTGACCGGGTAGTATGGTTTTATGATTGCGGGAGTCGATAATATAAGTTAAGGAACTTTGGAGAGGTATTTAAATAGATGGGTGAACTTTTTACTGTTTGGTGTGACAATACGTGTATCAATAATAAGGGTTCAGCAATGATGAGGATGGATGAGGGAGGCACATGGTGGCAATACTTGGAGGAGGGCTATGTGCAGCAGTGGGCGCCGATAGGGTGGTATGATGATGATGAATGTCTGTGAGGTACTTAAATAGATAATTATGTGGCCTTTTTAGTGTTTCGGGGACTCGCAATTTCTAACACTGATCGAGAAATTAAAAACTTGCCTTATCAGATAAGGATCTTTATTTAGAACGGATGAACCCATCGTTCTCCTTGTGTTGACGGAGTAAGAATACAGTGTGTCACCACCCCATCTCATCCCATGGGTTTCGTAAAAACCGACTAAAGGACTATACGTAAATATTATCTTTACGAAGTTAAAAGAAGGAAAACTTGAAATTAAACCCTATACCAATCCGTCTGGCCAGTGTGGTATTAGTAGGCCAAGTATCCCTCCGTCACGGGAGGAGGCCCGTCCCTGCAGTGGGACATTAATGGACTGTTATGATGATTAACTTAGTTTCTAGTATATTTCTCTACATATCGTTTCAATACTGTTACTCCATATAACACTTTATTGAGTCATAAGATGAACATTTGACCTTCTAAACAACAAATATAGCCCCAAAAACCCAGATTCTAAGATGTATATTGACACAAAATTACTTGATACGTCATAACTAACAAAATACTCTATTAGAGAGGTCACCTAACACTGGCCGTTAATAACATTGACAAATTCATTTATTCCGTTGTTTAATTTTCGAGTTGGATCTTATTACTTAAAGAATAAGGTTCAATATTGAATGCTTTTGTATGTTATAAGACATTATTGGTGGATTTGTTGAATTTGACACTTACATCAGTGTTTTTTTCTATGTGTAAAGTATCAATTACGTAATTTAGACTGTCTCCGTGTGGTGACAGAGTAAGAAACTGGTATTACCGTCCCATCTCATCTCATGATATAGGATAGGTGTCTTAAAAATTGACTTATAGAAAATTGTAAATTTGTACGAACACAAAATAAAGAATTTTTTTTCTTCTTCTTATTAGCCCATTAATGTCCCAATGCAGAGACGGGCCTCTTCCCGTGACGGAGGGATACTTGGCCTACTAATACCACTAGTACCTTAGAGTCGGTTTCTACGACACCCATGGGATGAGATAGAGTGGTAACATATTGTATTCTTACTCCGTCACCACACGGATAGATGATAATACGGTAAGATTATGATTCTAGTATTTTTTTCCCTATTTTTTTATTTAAATTCAAAACCATATTCAACTAATTCGATGAAAAAATATAACATATACCTAATCCGATTCAGAGACATTTTTGAGGTTATTGTTCCAACTAGCTGCGCGAAAAAATAACTTGAATATATTTTTTTTTACTCTGTGTGGTGACGGAGTAAGAATACAGTGTGTCACCACCCCATCTCATCCCATGGGTGTCGTAAAAACCGACTAAGGGACTATCCGTGAATATTATCTTTACGAAATTAAAAGAAGGAAAACTTGAAATTTAACCCTATACCAAAATTAGTAGGCCAAGTATCCCTCCGTCATGAGAGGAGGCCCGTCCCTGCCGTGGGACATTAATGGGCTGTTATGGTGTCTTAAATATTGACTAACAGAAAATTGTAAATTTGTATGAACACAAAATAAAGACAATCTGTCCTTTCTGACAATCTGACAATCCTTTTTTTTAATCAATCTGCCTGGGCAGCATGGTATCACCACCGACAGACAGTTTTCAATGTGATAATTGAATGTCCCAGACACCTACAAGCGTCATGATGTTGATAAAAAGAAAATTACTAACCTTGTAGCACATTCTTTCCCCAACCAGTTACAATACATTCTCCAGCACCATTGTAATAACCATCCAGGGTATCCGAAGCTGAAGGTATACATATAGGCCAGATATTCTTCGCAAGACGAAGATTCTCCGTCAGAACCAGAATAGCGACATCATTCTTCAAGCTTCCAGTCTGGTAGAATGGATGACGGAGAATATGTTTCACCTTTACAATCTGGAAGGGTAGAGGTTCTTCATCGATTCCGAGTTTCCATTCTCCACCCTTGATTAGGACGTCACTGGTGCGAAGACTGTTGAAAAAAAAAACAATGTTTAGGTTTAAGAATACTTTGGAGTCAATGTGCCATTTCGTCGAAAGCGTGTCGTAAAATTCGACTAATGGAAATGGAAATAATAACTGCGGAAACACAATGGTGGCAGCACTTTATTACAGTTACAAAATTGTTGTAAAATTATAGTGACCTCTAAAAAATGCTGCTTTAGAGTTTGTTACGCCGCTTCTTCTCTACTAGCGCTTTGGAAGCGGTGGTAAAGTTTGAAAAACTTGAAAATGTAAACTTAGACTAAGTAGTTTTAAACCGACGTCAATAAGTTGTTATTTTGTAACATAACATTTAGAAAATAAATGAAATTAAATGAAAACTTAGGTCGGAAAATTTGATTTGATGGCTTGAATAACTTTTTGAACCCATCTCTCTGGTGTTGCAGGCGGCCTAGGCTACGGTAACCACTGTGCATGAGGTGAACCATATACCTGTTTACTACCAACATTGTAAAAAAAACACGCAATTTCCTGTAAGGCAGATATAGATTGACTGCCAGTTAGTACAGCCGAAGTGCATGCAGAAACAATAATTTATTTGTGAAAGTCCTCCCGCGACACAGAGCTCAGTGCCTAGTGCAGTAGTCGCATTTTGAGGTCGATATTTAAAAAAAAATATTTAGTCTAAAACAGCATTTTTCAAAATTTTATCTAAAACACGATCTTCAAAACGCCTGTTAGATAAATTAACCACTTATCCTTTACTCATAAACGACTCTTAAATTCTAGTCAATTGATTAACTTAAATTCTTACGGATTTGTTTGGTATAAGGTTGGTTTTCGTTATAAAAATCTCGCTAAACAATGATTAAATTTAAAAGGCGTTTATGAGTTAGGGGGTTAATCAGCTTACCCCTCAACGCAGCTAGCAGAAGTGATGACCACATCAGGCCTGGTGATAACACCACCGCATAGCAGACTCTTGTTACTTCCGAGCAACACCATCGCTTGCCAGGGGATCTCTGCAAAGTCTACCTCCAGGTCTTGACGGTTTCCATAGGGCTTCTGGGGCTGGTGGGACAAAAGAACATAAATATAAATAAATCATCATCATCATAACAACCCATTAATGTCCCACTGCAGAGACAGGCCTCCTACCGCGACGGAGGGATACTTGGCCTATCAATAGTCCAAGTATACTCATAGTAGAAAAGAATAAATAAATATTCCTCACATATTCACACAACGCCATCTAGTCCCAAACTAAGCAGAGCTTTTGCTGTGGATACTAGACAATGGATAAACATACTTACTTAAATACTTTTTTTTTGTAACTCTCAGCACACCAATGCAAACAATCATGTTCATGCACACAAAGATTTGAATTAAGCGGGAATCGAACCCGAGACCTTTGCGTAGCAGTCATGTTATATAACCACTACACCACAGAGGTCGTCAATTATAAAGAAAAATAGCTCCTAATCATTTTGCAATGTGTATTTCGTAAATATATTGTAGTATCATCTTATAATAATTTGACTAAACCCCTAATGATGTAACCCAAGGTTACTAACAGCTCTTTATTATATTACATTTTGATAAATTAATTAAAATTTAGTATCTTTTGTTGAGTTCAAAGGTTACAATATAAAAATGACATGAAATATATTTAGCTAAAAGCAATCGTAGGGTTAAGAAATGTCAAAGGGGTCAATTGGCACTTTATTAAGTTTTGAATAAAATTACTTCACTACATACCTACTTAGTATAAAACAAAATCGCTCTCGCTGTCTGTCCGTCCCTATACGCTTAAGCGCCGTAGCACACATATAACGTAACGTAAACGGATCGTCACCGTATCAACTCGAGCCGTTCAGTATTCTTTGTATGATTTTAAATCTTTAAAGCTACTGACTCTCCCCTCGTTATATATTTTGGAAACTGCATTATTTGTGAAAGCAAACATACACCTATTTGTTAAAGTATCAGATGTTAAAAAAATGCCAATACGTTCGCAGTATAAGAATCAATTGTGCCACACTCAATGTAATACATCTCTAATGTACAAAAGCTTTTTCGGAATTGCACCTAGGATTTACAATAAAATACCGGACCAAATTAAAAGTCTTCCTACTCATGCATTTAAAAAAAGCCTAAAAGAGACTTTAATTAGTAAATGTTAATACACGGTAGATGAGTTCCTAAATAATTAATTATGGAATATAATAATAATATTATGGAAAATAGAGGCATATTATTGATTTATTAATATAAAATGTATAATCCTAATATGATTCAAATTGTAATAATTTTGTGATTTTTGGTGAGTGTGACTTAAATTGTAGCAAATTTATTCACCTTCCCATATTGGTATGTCTTACCATAGACAAAACATAGCGCACACTTATGTATTTATAAGAACTGAATTGTATTGATCACCTATGTTTTACAAATAATAAATGATTTTGATTTTGATTTTATGAAACTCCTTACTGCAACGCACAGTAATCGGATACGTAACGTAATTGGATTTTTGACGTTTGACACCGAGGAAAAAGGCGGGGCGATGCCGATCCGTTTACGTTGCGTTATATGTGCTATGACCCTAAATCTTTTATTTACACTTAATGTTATGGTTATGTACGGTTATTGCATTGGTTGGAAGGTATCTGGATTTGATTGAGAAATGAATATTTTCTTGTTTTTAGCGAAGTGTCATTGTCTGTGGTTGTGTTTTGGATTTGACAGCTGTTTGACTTGAAAATGAACTCTATCTAATTTGTCTATGGGCAACAAAATTAAATTCAAACATTTAAAAAAAAACGTGTTGCGTTTCCTTTTGGTTTTGCAAATTATAACAGTTATTAGTTTTTTTGTCTTACAAGTTTTGTATAATTTGATTACTTAAATTTTTAGATTTGAACGTAACATTATTTAAAATGTTCTTCAATCAATCAATCAACTAGCCTATTGCAGTCCACTGCTGAAATAGGCCTCTCCCAATATACGCCACAGAACTCGGTCCTGCGCCTTCCGCATCCAGTCCGACCAAGAGACCTTTATGAGGTCGTCGGTCCACCTAGCTGGGGGGCGTCCTACACTACGTTAAATGTTCTTAAAACTACGCAACTCTTAGTGATTTAAGAGGAAGGTTTATATGTATACCTAACACATGCATAATATAGTAAGTAATTAAGTAAAAAACAGTAAGTTAGAGTACTAAGAGTACTAGACAACTGAGAAACATACGTAAAGATTTTTATACATACATGTAATTGCAATAAAAATCTTCAGAAATAATTGTATTGAACGGGAATCAAACCTGAGAGTTCTAACTAGCAGCTAAAGTACCTAAACCACTTCGCCTCATATGTTTTTTTTATGTAATGGGAGGCAAACGGGCCAGCAGGTCACCTGATGGTAAGTGATTACCGCCGCCTATGGACTTCCGCAACACTAGAGGAATCACAGATGCGTTGCCGACCTTTAAAAAGGGAGTAAGCTCGTTTTTTGAAGCTCCCCAAGTCGTAACAGTCCGGAAATATGTCAGCATTAACTGTCCTTACTAAACTAATCCTATCCGTGTGGTGACGGAGTAAGAATACAATATGTCACCACCCCATCTCATCCCATGAGTGTCGTAAAGACCGACTAAGGGAATAACCGTAACTACTATCTTTACGAAATAAAAAGAAGGAAAAAGGAAAGCTTGAAATTAAACCCTAAACCAATCCGTCTGGCCAGCGTGGTATTAGTAGGCCAAGTATCCCTCCGTCACGGGAGGAGGCCCGTCCCTGCAGTGGGACATTAATGGGCTGTTATGATGATGATGACTAAACCAACTAAAAATACGAACCCAAGACCTTTAACACTTATACACAATAACCACTAAACCATAAAGGTCATCATTAACAAGTTTATTTTTTAATAATTTGTTTATTTAACCCTTTTGTAACGCCAAGGTTACAATTAGTTATAGACAGGTTATTTCGTAACTTACAGATGACATTTAAACAATTTATAACTTTAACTATTAATTAAGAAATAATTAACTGTTTGTTAATTAGTGTTAGGCAATATTATGATCGTGTGGGGACAGAGTAATATTAAATATCAATATCCCATATCATCATAATCCTACTTATAATATAAATGCGAAAGTTTGTGGGGATGTATAGATGGATAGATGTTTGTTACTCTTTCACGCCAAAACTACTGAATGGATTTTAATGGAACTTTACAATAATATAGCTTATACATCATCATTGTCCGTGTGGTGACGGAGTAAGAATACAGTGTGTCACCACCCCATCTCATCCCATGGTTGTCGTAAAAACCGACTAAGGAACTATCCGTAAATATTATCTTTACGTTATAAAAAGAAGCAAAACTTGAAATTAAACCCTATACCAATCCGTTTGGCCAGCGTGGTATTAGTAGGCCAAGTATTCCTTCGTCGCAGGAGGAGGGCCGTCCTTTCAGTGGGACACTAATGGACTGTTAACATACCACGCTGGCCTGACGGATTGGTATAAGGTTTAATTTCAAGTTTTCCATCTTTTTATTTCGTAAAGATAATATTCACGGATTGTCCTTTAGTCGGTTTGAACGTCACCCATGGGATGAGATGGGGTGGTGACATATTGTATGCTTACTCCGTCACCACACGGAGAAAAGTATTATACAAGAATCCTTTGCCACTGAAAAAGTTAAAAAGGTAGTTTCCTAATGTCATTTTAGTCATATGTTATTACTAAACGTTTTTAGAAATTATATTTATTTGCAATAATATTAATATACCATATTAAATCAAGTCGAATTCCAACGAATATATGAATTATTAATATTATTATAATGATTAATGTTTTACTAAAATTGGGTGCCATCTCTTTATTATGCAAACTTAAGGCGAAGATTTTCTTTACATTATAAAGGTGCCTTTTTATATTTAGCTATCCCTAGACCACGGTTCTTGTAAGTCAACCGAAACGTCGTAAAAAAAAGTAGAATTATTACTCCGTGTGGTGACGGAACAAGAATTCAATATGTCACCCCATCTCATCTCATGGTAAAAACGGTGGTTTCGTAAAAACCGACTAAGTGACTATCCGTGAATATTATCTTTACGAAATAAAAAGAAGGAAAACTTGAAATTAAACCCTATACCAATCCGTTTGGCCAGCATGGTATTAGAAGGCCAAGTATCCCTCCGTCACGGGAGGAGGCCCGTCCCTGCAGTGGGACATTAATGGGCTGTTATGATGATTTATAAAAAAAGTAAATAAAGTATTTGTATCATTTGTCAAGTAAATACAAGTTCTGCTTAGTTTAGGACTAGATGGCGTTATTTGAATGTGTGAGCATTAAAATTCTAGCATTCCTTACTAAAAAACGTCGCCTTAACACACACCAAATAACTTTAGAATATTTTTACTTAATTATGCAAATTTAATAAATAATAACTTATTTTGCAAACTGTATCTGTCAAAATTGAATGTCAAAATTGATTTGTATGTTATTACACAAACACGCATACACACGCAAAATTTACACACACATAAATTTGATATTATTAACATCATCACATCAACTAATTGACTGCTGGACATAGGCTTTCTCAAAATATTGCCACCTTGTGGGGTCCTGTGCCTCCCTCATCCATCGGTTTCCCGTCGTCCTAAATATGACGTTGGTCCACCGTGATATTATGCAATGGTATAAATTCTAATTGATCCTATAGAAATCAATAAACATGCTTAAGTAACTTAAATGAAACTGTGAATCATCCATGTAAACGAAATTGCATAAGCATAATAATCGGTATCAACATTCTAGTTGGACTCGATCGATTAATTATCTAATTAAAGATAATTAGAAAATTATTAATAAGCTACCTTAATGTCTCAATATAGCTACCGGTCACCTCCAGTAATGGAAAATAACTTGCATACTAATAATTAGACTGAAAAATTGCTAAAAGTTGGATTTTATTCGAGTTTACCAACTCTAATTATCATTTAGGCTTCGAAACTCAAAAGATACTATTATTACAAAATAATCTAAATATTTACGCTTTTAAACCACAAAAAAAAACTTTTTAGTAGAAATCTGATAGATCCTTGAGATCTCTTGGTATCAGTCAAATATTCCATCCACGAAACCTTTAATCACATTCAATATCATCAGAAAATAGTTCAAAATACTTACGTTAGGAATTCCGCATGTACCAGCACCATCGTATCTGGCCAAGAAGACTCTATGAACAGACTCTTGGGTTATCTGTTCCCCTTGTCCCTGAACAAGAGCTTGACCCTGGCCTTGCAGCAAGGTTTGGCCTCTATCGAAACCGAATCCAAGTCCTGATCCCTGACTGACTCCAATTCCGGAACCTTGTCTAATTCCAGTGCCGATTCCAAAAATGCCTTCTTGGCCTTGACCTCCCTGGATAAAAGAATAAAAATATTATTTGGTGATTCTAGTAGTGATTCCCGAATCACTGAATCTAGAATAACGCTACCATGAAATTATGCAACGGCGAATAGGTAGTCTCCGAAATATCTTTATCAAAAATTTTCATTCTTACAATGATTCACACATTGTCGAAAGGTTAGGTTAAGTTGGACGGAGCCGAGCGAGCGGAGCAAGCGTGCCACGTCATCGAACGATAAGTACCAGAACGAAAATTCGTGATAAGTTATTTCGGGAAATAGTTACTCGCGGTTGAATTATTTCGTGGTAGCATTATTCTAGATTTAATAATTCGGAATTCAGTAATTCTTCCTGCGTGCAATAGATGACATAAATATCAGAGATGTTTAAAGTCTTTTCAAAGTGCAATGAAAAGACCTTATCGATAATTTCCAGAAGAACGAAAAAAAGTGATCAAAAACGTGCTTAAGGTTGCAGGTCTTCTCAGAGTGCAATGAAAAGACCTGTTTCAGAGTGAAGAAGTTTCCAGAAGAATGTATAAAGTGATCAACGACGTGCTTAAGATTGCTGTTGAAGCATTTCGGTTGGATGCAACGTGCAATTTCGATAGATACTCCGTGCAAAGAAATAATAACCACTAAGAGGTATGGAAAGATATAGGAATGTATGGTTATGTCTAAAGTGAAATTAGGAACTTAAACTGGCTATCCGAAAAGACAATGGAAAAAATTTGTACTCGAGGCGGGGTCGAACCCGCGTATCTGGACTATACGCGTGCAGCGCCATAACGAACCAGGCCACCCGAGCATTCGTCTCGACTACCAAATTTAACCATAGCTTTATACAACGCAACTTAAAACTCAACTGTACAACGCCATCTAGTCGCGACAGCTGTAAACTTTCAATGTTGCAATTGAAGAGTTTACGTAATGGTTTTAAGTTTTGTATTAAAACTATTACGTAAACTCTTTAATATAATAGGAATTTGAACTAGCTATTTTTTTAAGACTCTGGGAAGACTTGGGTAAGGGATAGAAGGTACGGTATAAAGTAGTATAATTTCAAGAAGATAAAGTTGATGATGTAGTATAGCTGATAACTTTGGATGCAGTTGAAGAATTTTCTGAAAGAGTTACCCAGAAGAGAACTAAGAAGACTATTTGTTGAAAAATGTGTCTTATTACAAGGTGTCAAGGTATGTACTACAGTGTATAGGTTGATGATTTTCTGTGTGACTTTTACTAGCCCATTAACGGCCCACTGCTGGGCCTGGGCTTTATCTAAAACTACATGCATGTGCAACTAGGTGCATTTCGGGTTTGTTCTGAGTTTTGTGACTCTTAATGTTCCTTAGTCGTTTTTTACGACGTTGACGGAACTAGGTGGTGATAATTTGTTTTCTGAATCTCTTATTACATGCACCACTACAATAAACTCAAATGAAACTAACCTGACCTATTTGTCCCCCACCCTGAGTAGAGAATTGTCCCTGGCCATATTGACCATATTGTCCTTGACCGAATAGTCCCTGACCCTGTGTTGAGTACTGGCCTTGCCCCTGTGAACCGTATTGGCCTTGGCCTTGTGAACCATATTGTCCTTGCCCTTGAGTCACAGCAAAACCTTGCCCTTGATTATACCCAGTCCCCTGGCCTTGAACAAGTCCTACGCCGGAGCCTTGTCTGATGCCAGTCCCCTGGCCTTGCACAACTCCTACACCCTGGCCTTGCCTTATGAAAGTTCCCTGGCCCTGCACAAGGCCTACACCCTGGCCTTGTCTAACACCAGATCCCTGACCTTGAACAATTCCTACACCGGAGCCTTGTCTGATGCCAGTTCCCTGGCCCTGCACAGTTACACCTTGCCCTTGACTGAACCCAGTGCTATGGCCTTGGACAACGCCTACACCCTGGCCTTGCCTAAAGCCATTTCCCTGGCCTTGCACAACTCCTACACCCTGGCCTTGCCTGACGCCATTTCCAAATTGCTGAGTGCCAGTTCCGAATTGCTGAGTGCCAGTTTGGCCTCTTCCGAATAGGCCTTGACCATTTGTGCTTGCTTGTCCACTAGTTTGGGTTACTCTGAATCCTGATCCTTGGTTGTTTTGTACTCCCTAATGAATAAAATAATTGAAATATATAAAAAACTATTCCCATTTTTAGCAAGTCAAAATCTCAAATGGCCTTCTAAACAAATGGGCTGTTAGTGTCATGGTCATGTCAAAGAAAGACTAATAGACCAAATGATGTTATTATCAGCTATAAGAAGCCAAGGGTCAAAAGTAAAACCCCAGGATCTCTAGTTCCCAGGCCGAAAGCCAAGTCTCCTAATAAGTAGTCGAAAGGACCATAGAGATCAGCATGTCAATTCTCGTACCTAAAATTCGGTTAAGTTAACTTTTAGTTGTCAAATTGTCACACTCTAAATAAAACTTTAACACGACTACAAAAGATTACAATTGCAATAGCAAAAACAAGACAACTAAAAGTTAACTTAACCGAATTTTAGGTACGAGAATTGACATGCTGTGTAAAGAGTTTAAGCTGCATTTTGTTTATGAGAGAAATCCTAGCTTGTCATTGTAATTTCCTTATTTCCATTTAAATTCTCCCAGTAGTTACCAAAATAGCAAGGTAATTTGATCCACTAAAACTACTCTGTAAAGGTGCATTGTTACTAGGTTTGTTTTAAGTTTTTTTGTCTCTAGAAATGATGTATTTTATCTATTATGTAAAACCTTTTCTAGTGGTAGAGGGTACTAGAACTACTTATATCTCTATACCATGTCGTTAAAGCCCGATTTACCCATCGACAAGTACAGTAGCGAGTTGATAGATCGAGCGAATAGATCTACATCCTATTTTTTGGCCATTTATGTACGAAGTAAGCCCCTCTCTCGCGTCTCGCCAACTTAACTCGCCAAAAATAGGATGGAGATCTATTTATATCAACTTAATCAACAACTTACTACTTAACTCGCTACTGTACTTGTCGATGTGTAAATCGGGCTTTAGACGGACTGATTTTTATGTGTAGTCAAATAAGTTGATGGTTACTTCTGAAACTTAAAATCCTGGTCGATCTCGTTCGAAATGCCAACGGCAATGTGATGTTAACACTACTGATTATGGTGGATATACCCCCGGTTTCTGAATGTCTGATCAAGTAAAAATCAACTAATCAAGTGTCAAAACCATTTTAGTTCATGAAAATGATAGTTGACGAGAGTTTTGACACTTGATTAGTTGATTTTTACATGATCAGACATTCGGAAACCAGGGGATAGTCTGTCAAAAATGACGAATTTTTATAGGGTCTGCTAAATCACTGTTTTGTCACTTAAATGGCGAATAAGCATGACAGTAGCTTATTCAACCAACTTGAAAGAATTTTTTTTTGACGGGTGAAAATCCTTGAATAGATCTTCCGGCCCGGGAAGGGCGAAAGGGTGTTCCATCTCTCACGTAGACTTGGGGCTGCAAAAGACCATAATTATTCCGCAGCCCCTCAAGAAAGTTCTGTATCTTAGAGGCATTTACAACGTCAGGGGTATCCCTTGGTTGCAGTTCTTGCAGTCGGCTCTGTATGAAAATCATTTTCCTCCTCTTTCATCATATATACAAAACATTTCTCACCTGACCAACAACCTCCAATTGACCTCTGCCAGCTTGAGCGTAAGCACCTTGACCCTGAGTCACTGTTTGTCCAACACCTACTTGACCAATTTGGCCAACACCTACTTGACCGACCTGACCAACGCCGAATTGTCCCTGACCGGCCTGACCAAGTCCGAATGCTGTTTGAGATGAGCCTTGACTGAATTGACCTGCAAGATTCAGTTTGTCAGTATGGTATTCTTTTACACTACGCCATCTAGTAACAAACTAAGCAGAACTTGTAATTTAAGTTTTAGATAACTAATCTTAAATGTTTCTTTTATAAATGACATAAGAAGCACCAAGACATTTTTTTTGTTGACCTCCCTGGCATAGCGGTTATATAACATGACTGCTACGCAGAGGTCTCAGGTTTGATTCCCGCTCAATGCAAACATTTGTGTGCATGAACATGATTATTTGCATTGGTCTGAGTGTTTCTATGTATAATATGTACAGTGTACTCGTATGTATTTCCAAAAAAAACTATATAAGTACTAATATCCGGGTTGTTCTGTTACCCCTAACACAAGCAGGTTAAGACTAGCTTACTTTGAGAACAGGTGGCGCTGTGTAGATATGACCAAGACTTTTTTACTTTAGCACATAAAACTCAAAGTCCTACCTTGAATGACTCCAACTCCCTGGCCTCTCTGCTCATATTGTCCTTGCCCTCCCTGTGCGTATTGGCCCTGACCTCCCTGGGCGTATTGCCCACGTCCACCTTGTCCAACTGTGGTCTTGACGAAAGAACCTTGGGTCACTTGATTTGGACTGTATGGTGTTGGTGGCTGAGTAGTTCTACAAAAAAGGTATACATTAAGTCTTGTATACTTTTTGTTGTTTTATGGTTATTTGGTATACAATGGTTGCAGCACCTTATTATAGTTCTCCGTGTGGTGACGGAGTAAGAATACAATATGTCACCACCCCATCTCATCCCATGGCTGTCGTAGAGACCAACTAAGGGACTATCCGTGAATATTATCTTTACGAAATAAAAAGAAGGAAAACTTAAAAGCCTTCCAAAATTTCAAGTTTTCTTTCTTTTTATTTCGTAAAGACAACATTCACGGAGATTCACTTAGTCGGTTTTTACGACACTCATAGGATGAGATGGAGTGGTGACATATTGTATTCTTACTCTGTCACTACACGGAGTTCTAATTTGAAACCTTAAAGAACTGAAAACATATCTTTAGGACAAATACAAGACAATGTTATTAAAACTAAAATTAGCGAAGAAAGAAAAGTCAACATGGCTGAAAAAACTTACCTGAAGTTATTCAGAATCACGCTACCAGTGACTGGAGGAGGTGGTGGTCTTGCAGTTACAACTGGACGCTGGATGTTGGGGCTACCTCTGCTATCTGGTGTGTATTTACCATCGTTACCTCCAAAGACGTCAGGGACCCATTTACCGAGCTGGTTTACTGGCCAGGGGTCTGTATAGAAGGGGTCACGGCAGCATTTACCGATGGTGCCTGTTCGGATATCTTTGCAGCTCTGTGGAAAGGATGTAACGTTAATACATGGAGACCTCGGTGGCGCGACGGTAGCGCAAGCGGCTGCCGTGCAAGAGGTTGTGGGTTCGATCCCCACGCAGGACAATAATTTGTGAGAACCACAAATTATTGTCCTGGTCTGGGTGTTCTTTGTCTCCGTTAATTGATGTTTGTAAAAGGTCCCCGCGACACAGGGCATGATCCCTAGTGCGGGAGTTGTCTTTTTAAAAAAAAAATACATGAAAAGAAAAAAAAGAACAAAGAGCACTTGTAACCGACGCGCATGTATGACTCGCTGAATGAATGTGGACGAGGACCAATCTGTTTGCCAGGATACTGACAAGTGGCGTTCTGTCGTCTCTGCCTACCCCGGACGGGATAAGGCGTAAGTTTATGTATGTATGTATGCAAGAATGTACTATTTGAGAAATAATAATAGTTAAGTCAGTCAACAACCAAAATTTATCAAACCACGATGATGAATAATAGTTAAATGACACTGATATGCGAGTTGTTTAGGGTGGAAAGGTTATGATATAATGATCATCATCATAACAGCTCATTAATGCCCCGCTGCAGGGACGGGTCTCCTCCCATGACGGAGGGATACTTGGCCTACTAATACCTCGCTGGGCAGATGGATTGGTATAGGGCTTAATTTCAACTTTTCCTTCTTTTTACTTCGTGAAGATTATATTTACGGTTAGTCTTTTAGTTGGTTTTCACGACACCCGTGGGTTGAGATGGGCCGGTGATTGTGACATAACAAAAATAATAAAAGGCGTGCCATGAAACATTTATGCACAGGTCAATAATTTGCGGTTCGCACTAGAATGCTACTGCGTGGGTTTCAAAGTCGCGACCATGCATTCGCAGTGTATAAAGTAGTTATCTATACTTATAATAAAACTGTAGAGAGATCAATTCTGTACATTGAATATATGTTCAAAATTAATATTGGAGGATGAATGGTGATCGATACTAATGCCAAAAATGCAATCAATAAATTTTTTGTCTGTCTGTCTGTCTGTCTGTCTGTATGTGCACGCATGGGTCAAAAACTACTGAAGGCATTTTAACCAAACTTGGTACGATTGTAGTCCATACTCCCGGACAGGTTATAGGCTGTATAACATAACGCTAAGACACATAGGAGCTGAGCAGTGACGAAAAATTTGAAGCAAGTCAGTTGACAAAAAGCGCGTTCTAGCTCTTATCATCGCATACGTTGATCATACGCCAAAAATATGTAGGTATTACAAAAATAATGGTCTTCAAAAGATGTACAAAAAAGTCTTGAATAGTATATATCTATCTTTTATATATTAGCCACAATAACGTGTTTAATCGTTAGGGTTTTCTTCAAAGTGTATTAAATACATAAATATATTGTAATTTGCATAGACATATCTTTTTCAAACTCCCATATTTCAAAAGTACACTTTAATATCTTATTCATAAAAAAAAAATTATAGAAATCGGTTGATAAACACACAAGATATAGATCATTTTACACATTATTGCTATTTGTCAACAATAAAAAAAAACAAAACTGACAATAAAATAAAGAAATACAATCACAAAACATTAAATTATTATTCAAAGTGTTTGTGTTTATTTTATTAAGTAATTCAAAAATACTGCACGCAGTTTATCTATAGATAATAATATAGTCGAGTCTAAGTTTAGTCAAATATTTTTTGCTAGATGGTAAAAAGGTGTGAGGTACAATAATTTATTTCAGCATTTTTTTTACAAAAGACAAATCCCACACTAGCCTTTAAAAATATCAATTTAACGGACACAAAGAACATCCAGACTAAGGACAATAGTTTGTGTATCACAATTGTCCTCCATGGGAATCGAACCCGCGACCTCATGCACGCCAGCCATGTATCCGTGTGGTGACGGAGTAAGAATACAATATGTCACCTCCCCATCTCATCCCATGGGTGGCGTAAAACCGACTAAGGGACTATCGGTGAATATTATCTTCCAATCTATCCGTATATTATCAACCAATCCGACTGGCCAGCGTGGTATTAGTAGGCCAAGTATTCCTCCGTCACGGGAGGAGGCGCGTCCTTGCAGTTATGATGAAATAAGCGATGTCATTTATTTTAACTTACAAATTTGACAACAGATAGCATTGTGCCTGTGACGTCATTTTCAGTATCGCGGTGTTAAGATTTTCCTTGAAAGAATGACGTTCGCTCATGTCTTTCAGTATAAGTTTAGACGCAGTCTTCATAGATATTTTATTTACTATTTATTTACTTTGAAAAGGTTTTGGTTCGTTCGTTAATTTTACAATTCGTTTGTAATGTAGGTATATCTGTTCGTTATAAGGTTTTAAAAACGATTTTTCAGTATTAAATCGAATTGCGAAGTAAGTAACATCCGCCACGCGAACGAAGTCGCGGGCACAGCAGCTAGTCTATACTAATATTATAAAGAGGTAAAGTTTGGGTGTTTGTGACGTTGTAGGGGGTAATCTTTGGATCTACTGAACCGATTTAAAAAAATATTTCTGTGTTGAATAGTCCATTTATCAGGGAGTGTCATAGGCTATATAGTATCACGCTATGACTAATAGGAGTGGAGCAGTAATAAGTTTAAAAAAGGGACGCGTTTTTATCGCCGCCCTACGAAGTGGGCACGGGTCAGCTAGTATTTAATAAAGTACTTCGTTTTAATGCTAAAAATATTTACAAACATCATTTAAACACTGCTTAAAATGTTTGTTAATGACTTACCTCCTTACTCATAAACGCCTCTTTTTAAACACTGTTTAGCGAGATTTTTATTAGCAAAATCAACCTTATACCAAACAGAATCGTAAGAATTTAAGTTAATCAATTGACTAACATTTAAGAGACCTTTATGAGTAAGAGGGTTGTTGTTTAGATTTAAAAATATACTTACAGTAAGTGGTACTCTGTAAATTTCTTGATCTCTGCTTAAAATTACTGTGGTGTTGGAAATCACACCTTCCGCGGTACAATATTCGATGGGTGTGCATTTCAGAGCTGCAGCACATCCTGATGGGGTTTCGTCTAAAAGAAAGGTTTTTTATCAGAAAAGCGTATTAAGTACTAGGTGGTTGATCTTTCCCATGGGAAGGAAGGAAAGGAGAAGGGAAGAAGAATGGGAAAGAAAGTTTTATGCTCTATAATTCTTTGACAAATTGACACTTACTGTTAATTGGTACAATAGGCCTTGGTGGTCCAGGTAAAGTTTCATCCAAAATAAGTCCTCCATCAACATAATGAGGCCTAGATTCTGATCCATCAAGAGGCTCAACAGGAGGCAGGTATCCTGGCGCAGCAGTCGAAGTCACAGGTGGAAGATAAGTAGGCCTGCCTGTCGTGAATGGCCTTACGGTAGTAACTGGGCGAGGAGTGGTGAAAGGTCTTGGAGTTGTGACGAAAGCGGTTGACACTAAGTTAGTTCCACTGGTTGCTGTGTCAACTGAAGGCAAGTATTGAAGACCAGGCTTCAATCCTGAAGATCCAAAAGCACCTGGTCGGTAAACTCCAGCAGTTTCGCTTCCAGCAGACGAGGAATCAGTCTCAATGAAGTTAGATTGACTAGTCGATTTGAAAACCTCATTATTGAAATTATTGCCTCCAAATCTTGTCGGAGTTACGGTCGATCCAAAGCCAGTTCCGACAGTGGAACCAGCGAATTTGTTGGTGTTAGCAAAGTTGGTGCCAAACTGGGAACTTCCAGCACCAGTGAACTGGTTAGTATTGGAACCAAAACCAGTAGTTCCTCTGTTAAAAGCTGTGTTAGTTTGAGTTGTTCCTGAACCGAAGTTTGAAGATCCGGTTGCTCCGAAAGTGTTCTGGTTTGATCCGGAGGCTCCAAAATTGTTCTGGTTGGATCCTGATGATCCGGAAGCTCCGAAACTGTTCTGGTTGGATCCTGATTGAGAGAACAATCCGGAACCTTGGCTGGATGAGGTGGAGAACGTTCCTGATCCTACTCCGAGGGTGCCTTGAAGGTTACCAGCTCCAGCAATGGATGTGGTTTCCAGTCTGCAGCATACTTCAGTTCTTGTGTTGCAGTATTGGCGCTGTGGAAGGAAAATATTATTAGAATGTGAACTTTAGGACTAATTAATACTATAAAGTCCTTAATCTTTGGCTTATTTAGTTCATCATCATCATCAAAGATAAAGTAATAAGAATATAATAATGTGACTAAACCTTTTTAAATCTGTGCTAAGGTTGTCTTATTCTATTACCTATATATTAAATCTTTACCTATGAAAATGCCGTTTTATTTCTGAGCAGTCTTTAGACTCTATATTCTTTTAAAACATATATTGTTTAAATATTTTTTGTTATTTAGAAAATATAGGATATTACCAATATCTAACAAAAGATAATTATTAAAAATGATAATAAATATTATTATTATTTGTATTATTAATAAGCCTGTGAACATGGGTCCAATTTAAAACATCGGATTTTCCCATTTGTTTAATTGTAACTTCTTACCAGATACTTTTTTCTTTGTGATTAAAATACTATAGTTAGCTTAGATGTGCTCCATTAGATATATCAAATTTCATTTTATTTAGTAAATCAAATCAAATCAAATCAAATCAAATAATTTATTTGCGTCATACAGGTTACAATAGTTGTTACAGTGTAGGTATAAGCATCTCTGTACACTACCATTTCTGGTGTGCAAATATATAAAATATTACATAAAATTACAATTGATTACATTATAAATTTAGGACCATAATATACATTTTAAAATTATTACATTGCTATTAACTTAATTAATTATTATAATTACATTATTATTTTAGACACAAGATTATTTTAATTACAAGTATATAAAATATCATTATATTAATAACATCCATTGAAATTACCTATGGATTATGTAAGTCAAATTTGTTGATCATTTAAATATTCATTTACGGAATAATAAATTTTATCCACTAAAAACGATTTGAAAATTCGTTTAAACACATTGATATCCTCAATGTTTCTAATATTTTTTGGAATTTTATTATAAATTTTTGGAGCCATACCTAGAACATTTTTACTAAATAGCGCAGTTGTGTGAGGTGGTACTCTTATTTTTTTATTGCACTGTCTTTTACTATTTAAATATGGAAATAGTTCGGGATGCGATTTTACAAAAATGGCCAACTCATAAATGTAAAGCGATGGCAGAGTTAAAATCTGTAGATCTTTAAAATGTGGTCTACTGCTATCAGGTAACCTTAGTCTGCAAACTGCTCTCACACACTTTTTTTGTGCCTTGAAAGCTTCCTCTTTATCGACAGAGTTCCCCCAAAATATGACACCGTATCTTAATGCAGCTGTAACATAAGCATTATAAGAAGTCAGCACAGTCTTTTGACTCACAACTTTTGATAACATGTATAGTGAATACGAGTATTTGTTAAGCTTCTTACACAGGTGTTCGATATGAGTTCTCCATGACATGTCGTCATCGATCCATAAGCCTAAGAACTTTTGAGTATCTGTGTTAGTGATTTGGTGACCATCATAACTAATATTTAAGTTCTGAATATTTGTCCTTTGTTTGTAATGTACTATATTAGTTTTATCTAAATTTATTATTAAATTATTAACATTGAGCCATTCGATTACATTTCTAATTGTTGTATTAATGTCATTTTCATATTTAGTAATGTCACTGTTTGTCATTGAAAATATTAGGGTGCAATCATCAGCAAATAGTACCATAGGAGATTTTACAATTTTAGGTAAGTCGTTAATGTAAATAAGGAAAAGCAATGGCCCTAAAACACTCCCCTGAGGTACACCATATCGTACAACTCTTGATTCAGAACTATATACGATTTCAGTTTTTGACGTAAGTATAATAAGTATTGAAAAAACTAAAAAAACGCTACTTAGTATGAAAAATCTAACTTCTGATAAATCCATCACACAGATTTTATCAGTAATTCCTACATAAGACAGATTCTTATACGATTTAGAGTCAAATTTTCAATTTTCAATTATTTTCATTGTTTTCGTAGAATTAATAATCATCTTTTTTTATATGTAGGGAGGCAAACGAGCCGTCAGGTCACCTGATGGTAAGTGATCACCGCCGCCCATGGACACCCGCAACATCGTTTGTATGAAAATAAAAATACATTACGGGTTTGATTTCTGCATCTAACTGTATGTTTATTACGACCATCGTAATAAACTTAAGTTATCATGTTGCAATCAACTTTAACTTAACTATTAAGGAAACAATAAATTTTATAGAAAAAATACTTTACAAATAAATAAAAAAGGGGCTTGGCTTCAAGAATTTATTTTTAATGCGCCGTGGAATTCTTAAAGGGCCCTTACTAGGCCCTACTTACGAATATATGACGTCACTCTTTTAATATGTTGTAAAACCTGATATTTATTACACGAACAACAACATTGTCAAACGTAGTATAAGCAGATGAGGCATTGTAATATATTTTAGATATTAAAGCTTACTTTCCGTGTGGTGACGGAGTAAGAATACAATATGTCACCACCCCATTTGATGCCATGGGTGTCGTAATAACTGACTAAGGGACTATCCGTGAATATTATCTTTACGAAATAAAAAGAAGAAAAACTTAAAATTAAACCCTATACCAATCCGTTTGGCCAGCGTGATATTAGTAGGCCAAGTATCCCTCCGTCACAGGAGGAGGCCCGTCCCTGCAGTGGGGCATTAATGGGCTGTTATGATTATAATGATTGCCACTTCAGGTTGCTTGGTACCACTTATTGGTAAAACCAAAATACTTAACGCTAAATTTTACTCCATAACAAAGTTACATATAAATAAATAAAAAGAAACACACATTAATACAAATTATTTATGTAAATTACAAAAAAGCGCATAGACAAAAAAATGTGAACTCCTTAAGACAATAGACAATGGATGTTGGTTATTAAAAACTTAATTAGTTCATCTGTTTCCTTGAAATAAAGAAAAAAGTATGTTTTGTCCGGAAATGTAGATGGCGTTGATGTAGTTATTTAGTTTACTAGTTCATGAGTGTGCTAATATTTGACGACCTCTGTGGCGTAGTGGTTATTTAACATGACTGCTACGCAGAGGTCTCGAGTTCGATTCCCGCTCAATGCAAATCTTTATGTGCATGAACATGCATTGGTCTGGGTGTTTTCTATGTAAAATAATGTATTTACAAAAAAAAGTATTTATGTATGTATATCCGTTGTCTAGTAGGTACCTATAGTACAAGCTCTGCTTAGTTTGGGACTAGGTGGCGTTGTGTGAATGTGTGATGAATATTTATTTATATTTACACTAGTTGAATTGTCTTTAAAAAAATAAAATGGTGTAAAATATTTAGTGGCTGACTATTACAATCGATCGAATTCATTTGATCGACGAAGATCTATTGATTAGTGTGGAAGTATTGATTGATTAACGTTTTACGGAAATAAAACAACTATAATGTTACTAGCTACAGTACCCCTTACACCTCCATAAAATCTTATACCCGACCTAGATGCCATCTTTAAATAAATAATAGACCTCAGTAATTTAAGTAATTAATGTTAAGATCGTTCCAATTTCATAACCTATTACGATTAATCTAAGAGTTACCTCATTTATGAAGATAAAACAAATATTTTTCAACACGAAATTTGCATTTATATGACCCCTGCTAAATCGATATGACCTTCGAAATTTCATCAGAGTAAACCAAACAGCTTAAGTTACGACGCATTTTTGGAAATTAGAGCTACCATATACAAAACGTAGTAACTATGATATCGGTACAGCCTTAAAAATATTTATGTTGACCTGCCTTGTTCTTTACAACTACTTATTCTTTATCCTACTAATATTATAAATGCGAATGTTATAAAGAAAAGCGCAATTAAAGTTTACAAACCTACCTAAAGTTTACTCCGTCGCCATCAATTTGCCAGTCTTATATATTGTGAAGTTTTTTTTTGGGTTACATTTACGTGTCCACAATAATGTGAATTATACCAAAGCTCTTTTAGTAGTATTTAAGTTTATATAAGTCGCTGTCACTATACATATAATTATGCTTTAATCTTTAAAACTACTCAATGGATTTTCAAGTGGTTTTTTTATAGATAGAGTGATTAAAAAAGAATGTTTATATGTATAGTACATGCATAATATTGTAGAGTATTTATCCGTGTGGTGACGGTGTAAGAATACAATATGTCATCACGCCATCTCATCTCATGGGTGTCGTAAAAAGAGACTAAGGGACTATCCGTGAATATTATATTTACGACATAAAAAGAAGGAAAACTTGAAATTAAACCCTATACCAATCCGTCTGGCTAGCGTGATATTAGTAGACCAAGTATCCCTAAGTCACGGGAGGAGGCCTGTCTCTGCAGTGGGACATTAATGAGCTGGTATGATGATGATGACTAGTTACCGTATGTATCTAACTCCTTTTCCTTAACTAGACGTCGTCGTTCTTAAGCAATCATGTTTACCATATCCTTAAACATTACATTTGTATTCGCATCTTTTACCATAAGTTTGTACACAACATGTCAGAAATAGAGGGTCATAATGTCAAGCCATAAATAACCCATTGTAATAAGGTCACTAACTGTTGAAATGGCAAAACGTTTTGATATGTAACTTAACTGGGAATCGAACGTGTTACGTAATAGGTATGAGATAGATCCTTGTCTTGAGATATATCGACATCTAATGCAGGGTTGGCACAACGCCATCTATGCGACGTTTAATTAATCTATTGTCGTAATTTTTCTAGACAGGGCGTACTTTAGTATCATCATCAATCATAACTGCCCATTATGTCCTACTGCAGGGACGGGCCACCCCCCGTGACTGAGGGATACTTGGCCTACTAATACCACGCTGGCCAGACAGTTTGTTACAGGGTTTAATTTCAAGTTTTCCTTCTTTTTAATTTCGTAAAGATAATATTGACGGATAGTCCCTTAGTCGGTTTTTACAACACCCATGGGATGAGATGGGGTGGTGACATATTGTATTCTTACTCCGTCACCTCCGGATTGAATAAATTAGTGCCAACCCTAACATATTTTAACGGAATACAATGTATCAATCAAACTGGTACTTTAAAGTACCATTAATCTAAGTCCATTGTGTAATAGTTGAAGTATTGTTGCAGATCTTGTTTTAGATCTGTGTTTAATTAATGTTTAAGGTTAAGCAACACATCAGCTATGTGATGGGTGATTGCGTCATCTTATCTAATCGTGGTTTATGGTGTAGTGAGTGCTAGGGAGAATTAAATAAATCCATAATCCTCACACATTCGTGTCAAGATTTGCCTACCCTAGAGAGTTGTTTTTGTTTTCACACAACGTCCTCTAGTCCCAAATTAAGCAGAGCTTGTACTATGGGTACTAGACAACGAATGAACGTACATAATTACTTTTTTTTGTAAATACATACACATTATACATAGAAACACTCAGACCAATGCAAACAATTGTGTTAATGCACACAAAGATTTGCATTGAGCGGGAATAAATGAATCTAATAATGGTGGTTTATGGTGTAGTGAGTGCTAGGGATAAGTTCTTTTTATATGATGGGAGGCAACGAGCCAGCAGGTCACCTGATGGTAAGTGATCACTGCCGCCCATGGACACCCGCAACACCCGAGGAATCACAGATGCGTTGCCGACCTTTTAAAAGGGAGTTTGTTTATTAAAGCTCCCCAAGTCGTAACGGTCCGGAAATATAAGTCTCGGGTTTAATTCCCGATCAATGCAAATATTTGCGTGTGTAATATTATAAGAATATCCCACGTGGGACAATAATTCTTTGTTCGATTCACAAATAATTGTCCTAATCCTAGACTGATATGACGACCTCAGTGGAGTAGTGGTTATACAACATGACTGCTACGCAGAGGTCTCGGGTTTAATTCCCGCTCAATGCAAATATTTGTGTGCATGAACATGATTATTTGCATTGATCTAAGTGTTTCTATGTATAATATGTATGTATTAAAAAAAAGTAGGTATTTAAGTATGTTTATCCGTTGTCTAGGACCCATAGTACAAGCTTTGCTTGGTTTGGGTCTAGATGACGTTGTGTGAATGTGTGAGGAATATTTATTCTTTTAGTCGTGTCATAAAAAGCGACTAACGAAAAAAAACTACACATAAAAGTTTAATGCTTCTCTGTCCCTGCAACGGACCGGTCTTAGCAATAAGCCATTACACGACTAGTTAACAATGTCTTACATTATAAACAAGTCCTATTTGTAACTAATATGTTAATTACTAAATACATAAAAACGCCTACGCTCCTGTTTATACCGTGCGGTTAACAGCGTGAACATATATTCCGTAATAGGGTCAGCATGAAAACTAACTAAATAGACAAGTTTAACTGTTGGCCAATTGTAAAGAAAACATTTTAATGCTGGGTTTTTAGTGGTAGGGTCGGCAAAAGAATATTTTTATTTATTTTTGTGATGTCAGTATTCCTTATAGAGGCAACACTATTGAGTCTAAAACTAAGCACAACTTGTGCTGTGTGAAACTACTAATAAACATACTAATTATAATATTTATACACACATAGGTTGTTTAATTTGGTTTCACCAAATTAAACAATCTCCGTGTGGTGACGGAGTAAGAATACAATATGTCACCACCCCATCTCACCCCATGGGTTTCTTAAAAACCGACTAAGGGACTAACCGCAAATATTATCTTTACGAAGTAAAAAGAAGGAAAACTTGAAATTAAACCCTATACCAATCCGTCTGGCCAGCCTTGTATTAGTAGGCCAAGTATCCCTTCGTCACGGGAGGAGGCCCTTCTCTGCAGCGGGACATTAATGGGCTGTTATGATGAACATAAAATATATATAAGAAATATTTTTAAGTTATTTTTTTGTATCTTTACTTATAAGAAATATTGTTTACTTATTTTGCCGACGCTACATTAACATCTCGATGTCCTTTAACAATTTTGTAGTCGTCGCGGCGATTACGACACAACATAATAGTCATGACCTGTCGTTTAGGTGTGTCCATTTAACCACTGAGCTCAAAACACTTCTACACATCACTCAAAATTTTCCTCCTTTTGGCACCTTGTGTTTCTTCATGTCTAAAAACTGGTTTAAAGAACCAAAACCGACCTCGGTGGCGCGCCGGTAGAGCCAGCGGCTGCCGCGCATGAGGTTATGGGTTCGATCCCCACGCAGGATATATAATTTGTGAGATCCACAAATTATTGTCCTGAGTCTGAGTGTTCTATGTGTCCGTTAATTGATGTTTGTAAAAGTCCCCGCGACACAGGGCATGATCCCTAGTGCGGGAGTTGTCTTTTTAAAAAAAAGAAAATAAGACTTCTACAGTCACTCAAAATTTTCCTCCATTTGGCACCTTGTGTTTCTTTATGTCTTCAAACTGGTTTGAAGTATTGATTTCGTACTCTGGGTTGGAAGTTTAAATCCCGTGCGAGGCTGTTTCAGATCATCATCATCATTACAGCCCTTTAATGTCCCACTGCAGGAACAATCCTTCTCCCATGACAGAGGGATACTATGCCTACTAATACAACTCTGGCCAGACGGATTGGTATACGGTTTAATTTCAAGTTTTCCTTCTTTCTATGTAAAGCTAATATTCACAGATAGTCCCTTAGTTGGTTTTTACGGCACCCATGGAATGAGATGGGGTGGTGACATATTGTATTCTTACTCCGTCACCACACGGATATCACTACTATTATGAAATGTAGTAATAGGTCATAACTTAGTTAGTGTTGCTTGACATCATTACAAAGATTTCACTTAACGCATCTTTATACAAGCGTGCTTTCTTTTAGTCATCTTTTTCAACAACTTTTTATACGGACGTCAGCTATGCCAAAGTATGCAAGTTTAATTATTTTGTAACCGTGGAAGAGAGCTTTAGTTAATAGCTTATTTTTAGAAATTTTAATTACTTATTCTGCGTGTGATGACGGAGTAAGAATACAGTGTGTCACCACCCCATCTCATCCCATGGGTGTCGTAAAAACCAACTAAGGGACTATCATCTTAACGAAATAAAAAGAAGGAAAACTTGAAATTAAGCCCTATACCAATCCGTCTGGTCAGCGTGGTATCAAAAGGCAAAGTATCACTTTGTCACTGGAGGAGGCCCGTCCCTGCAGTGGCACATTAATGGGCTGTTATGATAATGATAAGTACGTATTCGCTAAGAGAGAAGCTTATATCTCTGTATATGTCGCAGGGAAATGAGGAAATCAGGGATTTCACGAAATCCCTAGGGATATGACGAAATCCCATTTGTACTAGAAAAGAAATGCTCATATTTTTGTTTGTAGGTTAAAAAACACAAAAATTCTATCGTCTGTGGGTTAGGTTAGGTTAGAACTGTGACCATAATGAGCAAGGCATTTCGACATTTACCGGGATTTCGTGATATCCCTAGTGATTTCGTGAAATCCCTGATTTCCTCATTTCCCTGCGACATATACAAACAGCACGAGGTTACCGATTTGAATACCACGCAGGACATTTTCTTTGTGCTATCTACAAACTTACTTTTGAGTTTGAATGTTCTTTGTGTACGTCAATTGATGTTTGTAAAATCCCCGCGATACAGTGTATAATCCCTAGTGCATATTTTTATTTATAAATGAAGTTTAAAAAAATCATGTACACGGACACTAATGTTTGCCTAGCTCGGGCATCGAAGCTACGACCTTAGCTAACCACAAAATCTATCGGTAATATAAGAATACATAATGTAATTAAATTACAAACAAGGATATGACTTTAAGTAGTACTTAAAACAACATTTTACAAAAAAGTGTGAATTTTCTTATATACACGATTAACAAATATACATTCCTACCGCTATGTTATGTATACATAAGATATCAAGTACATAGATATAAGTATCATTATAACAACCCATTAAGGTCCCACTGCAGGGACGGGCCTCCTCCCGTGACGGAGGGATACTTGGTCTGCTGGCCAGACGGATTGGTATAGAGTTTTATTTCAAGTTTTCATTTTTAGATATAAGTATGATAGATACTAAATTGATTCTGATAAAATGATCTCTGTGGCGTAGTGGTTATATAACATGACTGCTACGTAGAGGTCTCGGGTTCGGTTCCCGCTCAATGCATATCTTTTTGTGCATGAACATGATTTTTTTGAATTGGTCTGGGTGTTTTCTATGTTTAATTGTATGTATTTACAAAAAAAAAAAGTTTATGTATGTATATCCGTTGTCTAGTACCCATAGTACAAGCTCTGCTTAGTTTGGGACGAAATGGCGTTGTGTGAATGTGTGAGGAATATATTTATTTATAATATTTATTGTATGGTTCGGTAAAACGTCATTTTTATGAATAGCAGTAGCGTAGCATCTAAGCTAAAGACAATAATTTAAAGAAAGCACATTTTATTTTGCTTGGTATTCAAACCGGTACACCCTTCAGCCGCATACACAACCACTCAACTACAAGGGCATTTCCTAACAGCCTATGTCCCACTGCAAGGACGGGCCTCCTCCCATGAAGGAGGAATACTTGGCCTACTAATACCACGCTGGCCAGACGGATTGGTATAGGGTTTAATTTCAAGTTTTCCTTCTTTGTACTTCGTAAAGATATTATTAACTGATAGTCTCTTAGTCGGCTTCTACGACATCCATGGGATGAGATAGGGTGGTGACATATTGTATTCTTACTCCGTCACCACACGGAGAGGCATTTAAAATAATAATATTATTACCTTGTCCCTTATATCAAACAGAATATTAAACAAACAAATAAAATATATTTTGATGCTTCCGCCATCAAAACAACATAAAGCATGAAAATAAATAAAATAAAATAAATGTCTTGTTAAGAAGGGTCGGTCATGGTCGACCACATTTATATCTAATTATAATTTTAGAGGTTTTGTATGTCATTGATGACCTTTGGCTCAGTGGTTGTAGTCTTTTTCTTTGTAGCTGTAGCTACTAAGGAGTCTCGACTTCGATTACCACTCAATACACATCGTGAATGTTCACATTGCTTTGGATTTTTTCTATGGATTTAATAGTACGTGTTTACACAAAAAAAAAATTAAGTACATAAATGTCACTACTCCATCTCATCCCATAAGTGTCGTTACAACCGACTAAGGGACTAACCGTAAATATTATCTTTACGAAGTAAAAAAAAGGAAAACTTGAAATTAAACCCTTTAACCAATCTGTCTGGCCAGCGTGGTATTAGTAGGCCAAGTATCCCGCCGTCACGGGGGGAGGACCGTCCCTGCTGTTGGACATTAAAAGGTTATTTATTATTTAAATTAAATTTCTCGATGAAATGGAAAAAATTGATTTTTTTCTTTGTTATGATGATAAATACTGGTATTACTACTTGAAATTATCTTTCAAGCTTTTTGATATTAAGGATCGAGACTTATACACAAGAAAACAGACACAAAAAATATCCTGGCTTTACGACATAGCCCACAATACAAACTTGCTTAGATACTTTTTTCTTTCTTTCTTTGTAAAAGTTTTCGCACGGCTAGTACACGTGACTATTTAATAGTGACTACTTTTCTTTGTAATTAGGAATCGATCGCGTGACCTACTACTACCACTGCTCACGTGTTTAGCCTATAAGTAATAATAATAGGTCTATACCTATGAAATTGCCGTTTTATTTCTGCGCAGTCTTTAGACTCTATATTCTTTTAAAACATATATTGTTTAAATATTATTTGTTATTTAGGAAATATAGGATATTACCTACATCTAACAGAAGATAATGAATAAAAATAATTAATAATTCTATCTATACTAATATTATAAAGAGGTAAGTTTGTGTGTTTGTGACGTTATAGAGGGTAATCTCTGGAACTACTGAACCGATTTTAAAATTCTTTCTATGTTGAATAGTTCATTTATCGGGGAGTATCATAGGCTATATAGTATCAAGCTATGACTAATAGGAGTAAAGCAGTAATGAATTATGTTTAAAAAAGTGACGCGTATTTTTCGCTCAACGAAGTAGGCACGGGTCCGCTAGTTATTAATAAGCCTGTGAACATGGGTCCAACTTACATAGATTTGTTAAGTTTGGGTTACTCTATGTAAAAAGTGTCATAGTACTGTCACTAGCTGTTTTATTCGTAAACAATATCAAATTAATAAAATCATTTTCTTGTTATAAAACCGAATCCAAAACCAGTTTTGCAATAAATTGTAATTCACAATTTTATAAACTTAAGACCTAATCTTAGCATTCCATGGATTCTCCGTGCGGGTGCCGGGTCCATCGCGTGATAGAGGGCGGAACACTGGCGTAACAGCGTCTGGGACTTACGACCCAGATGTAGGTTTAAGGAGGCCCCCTTACAACGCGTTAGCGGTCACCTTCACTGTCTGCCATGTTCCGTCCTCTACCTATCCAAATTTGGTAGGAACCTAACAATGCCGTTTTGGACATTCGTGATAGTAGAGAGCTTACTGAAGTTCTCGGCAGTCCTAGTTCTTTTAATAGATTGTAGAGGGATTTAGCTGGTGTACCCCTCGCACCTATTTCCACGGCATACAGAGTAACCCTATAGCCATTTCTGGTTATCTCATTTGTCAAGTCAAAGTATTTATTTGTCTTAATTGCGTGGTCTTTAGGGATGTTAGTTTCCCACGGTACCGTGAGCTCAATAAGTACTACACGCTTTTTCAATTTTGAGTAGAGGAATATGTCTGGTCTCAACGGCGACACGCAGATATCCTCCGGGATTTTGTAGTGTGTTTCATACGTGTCAACCAGTAGAGTCCAATCGTCTGCCGGACTCAGGACCGAAAAAGGCTTGTAGGTGGTCTTTTTAGTAGTGCCTTCCTTAACAAATTGGATGTTTTGTCTTTCATTCGTAGTCAGTCCTTTTCTAGCTCTGGCAATCGACAGACTCACTGCCTCGCGTATAATCCCTAATACTTTGTCGTGACGTTGCGAGTAATGACCCCTATCCAAAAGCACTTTGCAGCCTACCAATAAGTGTCTTGCCGTACCAATTTCTTTGCCACATTCTGTGCATTTTTTGTCCGTGGCTTTTCCCCATCTTACAAGATTGCTTTGATCGGGGAGAGTCAATTGAAAGGCGTTGAGGTAGAATTTAAGTAATGCTGGTGGCCAGTCGTAAAGCAAAGTGCGCCACTTCAAGGCTAAAGGTATACAGTAGTCCCCTAGAGTAACCCATTCATTTTGCATTTCTAGGTTCATTGCGTGCACTCTGTAGCTGTTATTCTCATCTTGGTTTAAGAAAGATTTTATAATTTCTTTGTCCGATTGACTTTTCGTGTTTCCTAGACCTACTCTACTAGTTTGTGCGCCTATCATTTTCATATAGTAATTCCGTATTTTTACTTCAATCAAATACATAGCCAACAACAACATAGCAGACAGTGAAGGTGACCGCTAACGCGTTGTAAGGGGGCCTCCTTAAACCTACATCTGGGTCGTAAGTCCCAGACGCTGTTACGCCAGTGTTCCGTCCTCTATCACGCGATGGACCCGGCACCCGCACGGAGAATCCATGGAATGCTAAGATTAGGTATTATTTGTTCCATTTTAATAAAATTTCTATTTAAACAACTTGAAGGAGTTTTACGCTTTCAAATCAAATAATATTTTTCCAAATTGGCCCAAAAATTATACAGAGTTCTGAAGCAACAAACTTGTATAAAACAAATATTTTTTTCCAAATTAGTTTTTTCGAATTCATGACCTCCATCTTTTTTTGCGATCGGTTAACAAGAAATCAACAAGCAAAGTAAACAAAGCCACGTCAAAAAAACTATCTTATTTATTAGATAAATTATCCAAAACAGCCCATTAATGTCCCACTGCAGGGACGGGCCTCCTCCCGTGACGGAGAGATACTTGGCCTACTGGCCGCTGGCCAGACGGATTGGTATAGGGTTTAATTTCAAGTTTTCCTTCTTTTTGTTTCGTAAAGATAATATTTACGGATAGTCCCTTAGTCGGTTGTTACGACACCCATAGATGGGGTGGTGACATAGGTATTGTATTCTTACTCCGTCATCACACGGATAAGATATATTATGCTAGCTAACAACAACATATTAGAAAATCAATTCACGTAACATCTTGATTCTCGACGCGTTTACAAAATGTCAAGGTTATTTCGCCTTAGTCAAGATTCGAACCCGGATCTTCCCAATTATAAATCATCATTGTTTATTTGACAGGTTTTTGACGTATTAGGTATTCTGCTTTTTTTTTGTAACATTCTTTTGTACGCGCGTAAGAGAATTTTAGAATTGGTTTTTAGGTTATTTTCTGCAACTTTTTAGATATTCTTTCGATCAAAACGGTAGCCTAGGTTACAGTAATCTGGCCGGTTTTATACCTAATCTCCGTGTTGTGACGGAGTAAGAATACAATATGTCACCACCCCATCTCATCCCATGGGTGTCGTAAAAACCGACTAAGGGACTAAAAATTATCTTCACAAAATAAAAAGAAGGAAAACTTGAAATCAAACTCTATACCAAGCCTTCTGGCCAGCGTGGTATTAGTAGGGCAAGTATCCCTTAGTCACGGGAGGAGGCCCGTCCCTGCAGTGGGACATGAATGGGCTGTTATGAATATATTTCGATATACAGATATTGAAAATATTATTCAATGAAAGACTTTACATGTATGAATATATTTTTCTTTTTAAAGATAACTTCAGCGCAAGGTTTTCAACTCACTCTCTCGGGGTCTTTTACAAACATGAAATTTTGTGTCGCTTTTATTATTAACGGACACAAAATAGGTACTTTCAGGCTCAATTTATTATGATCTTGCGTGGTATTTGAATACGCGACCTCGTGCAAAGCAGTCGCATACACAACCATTTAGCCTCCGAGGTTGTTAAAATATTAATATTCTAGTTTGCCCGTTCTAACAACGCCATCTATTTTGAACTTAAGTAAACATTAAGATGACACAACTTGGTATTTAGTAGTGACATTTATATATTCATTCTGTCACTTCTCGTGTCACCACATTAATCAATCAATCAATCAATAAAATACAAGGAAAAAAAACTTGAAATTCAAAATATTTATAGAAAACAAAAACGCGTTTTGTACCAGAGGCCTTCAGTTAAGGTCGGTAAATATTTAGTTATGTCATAATACTCGGTAGAGGTCGCTATAAAAACATATTTATACACAAAATACTTTATATTGATACTAATTAGATAAGTATTGATGCTATTGTGGTGAATAGGAAGTAAAAATAAGTGTGAGTCGGAATCGTCCGTGAAGCGTTTTGTTGCATCATGACATGTAAAAAAAAGTTTAAACTACTTCATAATAACAGCCATAAAATAACAGCCTCCTCCCGTGACGGAGGGGTACTTGGCCTACTAATACCACGCTGGTCAGACGGCTTGGTATAGGCTTTTGTCTAGTACCTATAGTACAAGCTTTGCTTAGTTTGGGACTAAATGGCTTTGTCTGAATGTGTGAGGAATATTTATTTATTTATATTTATTTACTCAGTAGACACAGGTTCAAATTCTGTCTCAAGCATCTAGATAATCCCACACAATTTCCAACAATGAGAATATGAAAAATGACGTCTTCTCCTTTTCATTATGGTCGTAACTCTATCTAAAAAAAATCTACAATTCCTACGTATCATATTACACATCACCTAAAAGCCAAAGATTAAGGAACTTCCAAACACAAATAATCAAAAATTTCAAAAAAAAACTTCACTCACCTGAGTACTGGCCTGCAGCAAAGCACCTCCGTTGCCGTTCACAACACCGTTGTTACATTGCGCCTTCTGCACACAGACATACCCCTGACCAGCACAGGTCTGCTGCAGATCCCCTCCAGCATTCTCATGAGCCTGGACGTTTCCAGTACTCTGGAATATCTCGTCAATGCTCTGCTGAGTCTGCTGTTGCTGGTCGAAATCGAACTCAGATTTCTGCTGAGTATTCTGAATTAAGTTCACGTTGGAACCAGTAGAGGCGAATGGAGCTGGTGATGATCCAGTGTAGCCGAATTTGCTGGATGAACTGTAGGAGTTGAAGTTGTTTTGACCTTGTCCTTGTCCTCCTAATCCACCGACTGTGAGGCCTCCCTGACCGGCTTGACCATTGAATCCAGCTCCGAAACTTTGCGAGTTGCTGGCAAAACCATTTCCTTGTCCAGCGCCAAAGCCTGCCCCGAATGCTCCTGCACCTCCTTGGTTGCTGCTTTCAAAGCCTTGTCCAGCGAAGTTTCCACCAGCGCTTGTGAATCCTCCAGATATTTTAGAGAAATCGCCATTCAGGAATGGGTTTGCAGCTAAATCTATTCCTCCATCAGTATTACCTGAGCTAGTGAAACTAGAAGATTGGAATTTGCTGATCTTTTCTAAATGCGCAGCTCCTTCAGGGCCGGTGGCTTTTTTGAAGGGAGAATTCTGGTTCATCCACCAGAAAGGTCCACCGTTTGGTACACCACCTTCGAAGACATTACTGCCAGCTGCGTGGAATTGGAATTCGTTGCCACTATTAGCAGCAGATGCAGCTTTGAAAGCCTCTAGGTTTCCGAACTTTTCAACGAGTTTCCCGTCTTTTATTTTGACTCCTGCACATCCTTTTTCGGAGGAGCATTCTTCGAAGGATTCTTGAGTGTGGAGTTCTCCTGATGGGAGGTTCTGGAGGGCTGCTAGTGCGTTATTGTGGGTCTTTAAAGTAAGGCTTCCAGCACAGGTGGTACATCTTTCAGTTCTGGTTTGAGGGGCACTTTCTTCGGCCTCTACGACTGGTTCTTTGGTCTGAGACAGCTCTTTGACTTCCTCGATGTTTTCAGGGTGTGCATTGGCCGAAATGACCAGTATGGCAACCACTATTGGAAATAGCGGCTTCATGGTTCTGTAACAAATAAAATGGATATTAGTTTCAAGTATAGTTGCAGTCTAAGAACAGAGGACAAGAGGTGGAAGACTTAAAGCATAGTACAAATACATACAGTATTTCGACTTCATAGAAACGGACGAAACGCAAGTTATACCTACACGCTCACGATAGAGGCGGCTTTGCGGAGTGAACAGTCGCGACTGTGCCGCAGTAACGAGCGGCAAAGTATATATAATGTAATTAAAAAGCTGGAGGTGGGCAGCCCTATCGCATGTTATAATAAATTAGTCGGTTTTTACGTCACCTATGGTATGAGATGGGTTGGTGACATATTGTATTCTTACTCCGTCACCACACGGAAACTATGTTCGTTAATGTCATGTCAAAGTCTCCACGCCTCAAAACGCAATCCCAGTGCAGGAGAAGTCTTTTCCTCCAAAGAATGTGATTGTTGCATAATTTAAGTTGTAGTTAAGTTAAAAACACTTTAACTTAATTAGACCTTGACTTATACTTATTTACAGTGTATACTTAAGTATGTTTAAGCATCTTAAGTATTCTTTGAAATATCATATAAAAAATGTGTTTAGTGTTTAATTTGTGATTATACATTATGTTCTCAGAAATATTATTAAGTAATAGTTAGTTCCCGCGACTTAGTATTTCAAGTAGCTTAAATTATAAATATAAATATTCCTTACACATTTACACAACGCCCTCTAGTCCCAAACTAAGCAAAGCTTTTACTATGTGGACTAGACAACGGATAAACATGCTTAAATACGTTTTTATTTTGTAAATACATACATAATATACATAGAAACACTCAGACCAATGTATACAATCATGTTCATGCACACAAAACTTTGCATTGAGCGGGAATCGAACCCGAGACCTCTGCGTAGCAGTCATGTTATATAACCCCTACGCCACAGAGGTCGTCAATAAATACAATATCTTTATAATATGTAGCTTAAGTGTTATTCTGATGTATAAGCTATATTATTGTAAAGTTTCATCAAAATCCATTCAGTAGTTTTTGCGTGATCCAATGTAGCCAAAGTTAAAATAAACAATTGACAACAAGCAAAGGATGTAACTGAAAATAAACAATTTATTGTTTATTTATTAAAGATCTGCATTAAGCGGGAATCGTAACTGAGACCTCTGCGTAGCAGTCATGTTATATTAACCACTACGCCACAGAGGTCGTCATTCTTAGTTCATTCGATAGTACCTATAATAAGCTTAGTCATATTAATAGATATTCTAAGATGCCTTCTAAGGTACCCATTGCAAAATTCACCTTGCTACCTCCCACAACGTTTGACATAATCGTTGACTCATCTAATAAACAGCTGATCTAAAACTTAACTACCAACAAGGTCATATGACATAAAAGTTGCATCTAAATTAGGTTAGTAATTTGAAACAAATATTTTAGTTTATTAGCTGTGATTCATTTTTTTCGTGTGAATTTATTGCTGTTAATTTTGTGTTTCTAGTTGGATTGATTGTTTTAATGTGCCATATTACTGTTTCTATGTATATGTATGTATTTACAATTAAATTAGTCATCATAACAGCTCATTAATGTCCCACTGCAGGGACGGGCCTCCTTCCATGGCGGAGGGATACTTGGCCTACTAATATCAGGCTGGCCAGACGGATTGGTATAGGGCTTAATTTCAAGTTTTCCTTCTTTTTATTTCGTTAAGATGATAGTCCCTTAATCGGTTTTTACACCCATGGGATGAGATGGGGAGGTGACATATTGTATTCTTACTCCGTCACCCTCACCACACGGAGACATTTCGCCAAATGCTTCTTCAATTTCGCAAGGATTAACTAGCACTCTAGATTAACATTAAAGGCTAGCTTCTACCCGAAAACGACATAAACGCGAGCAAAACCGCAAGGAAATACTCGTTATAAATAAAATATTAGGAACATCTCCGTGTGGTAACGGAGTAAGAATACAACATGTCACCACCCCATCTCATCCCATGGGCGACTAAGGGACTATCCGTAAATATTATCTTTACGAAATAAAAAGAAGAAAAACTTGAAATTGAACGCTATACCAATCCGTCTATTATTATCAGTATTAGTAGGCCAAATATCCTTCCGTCCCGGGAAGAGGGCCCGTCCCTGCAGTGGGACATTAATGGGCTGTTATTATGAAAGCCACAAGCAAATACTAGTAATAAATTAAATATTAGGAATATGTACTTACACCTACAATCTTATTATAGTTATATCACAGCTCTCAAGGTCTCTCAAATATTGATTTTATATACCACTCAAACTGTGTGATGATTCAATGTTTTTGTCTACATAAAGTATAGAGATGACATAGTGTATTGGCGGGGAAATTCCCGTGGTTGTGTTTGTTTAATATCGTTTCTTAATGCCCTGTCATTTAATATTTAACTTTATTGATGTCAAAATAAATTTGACACTGTAACATTAAACGTTAATTAGAAACTTGTTAAGACCTAACCATTAACGACATCCGTGTGGTGATGGAGTAAGAATACAATATGTCATTACCCCATCCCATGTGTGTCGTATAAACCGACTAAGGGACTATCCGTGAATTTTATCTTTACATGGAAAGCAGGAAAACTTGAAATTAAGCCCCATACCAATCCGTCTGGTCAGCGTGGTATTATTAGGCCAAGTATCCCTTAGTCACGGGAGGAGGCCTGTCCCTGCAGTGGGACATTAATGGGCTGTTATGATGATTAATGAGATTTAGCCTTATGAAATGCGTAGCGTAACTGATGAACAAGGAAAGAGAAAAAAAGAGAAAGCCTCAGTTCAGCATTAGCTGATAAGATAGGATTCTTTCCCACGTGGTATCTGAATAGCGATCGGCCACTAAATAAAGTCAGTAACAACCCATTAATGTTCCACCGCAGAGACGGGCCTCCTCCCATGACGGAGGGATACTTGGCCCTCTAATACCACGCTGGCAAGACCAATTGGCATAGGGTTTCATTTCAAGTTTTCCTACTTTTTATTTCGTATAGGTAATATTCACGGATAGTCCCTTAGATAATACTATTTTTACGGGTCTTACTCTTGAGTGAGAAGCAATGGTATATTATAACTTTTAAATTATCACGTTTCAATATTATAAATAAGTAGTCAGCTTGCGACCACGGCCAGTGCAACCTGTGCCGAAACGTCAAGTAAAATAAAGGTAAATAAATTCGCGTTAATATCCCGTTTATATTATATTTATAGCAATGGTATAATTTTAAGATTAAACTCAACAACTTTAATTTTTTTGTTTCATCTATCAACCAAAGCTCTGTCATCTCTATTTCAAAAACTTTATATGCTCATTATTTCTAAAACTAGCCTGCGGTTACATTTAGTATTGTTCAGTTCGAGGATAAGTTGACGAGGTTAAGCCCGCCTAGTCAGGTATGATAATTAGATGGGTAAGCAAATAAAGCATTTGTTACTACCTACGCATTTAATATGTTACTGACAAAGTGTAAATGATAACTTTTTTGGTAACGCCTGGGAATGTGAATAAAGAAAAGCTACTTTGAGCAAAATTAATTTTATGTGACGGAGCAAGAATACAATATGTCACCACCTCATCTCATTCCATGGGTGTCGTAAATACAGAATAAGGGACTATTCGTGAATATTATCTTTACAAAATAAAAAGAAATAAAACCCTATACCAATCCGTCGGCCAGCGTGGTATGAGTAGACTAAGTATCCCTTCCGTGACCCGTCCCTTCTGTGGGATATAAATGGGCTATTATGATGAAATGTCGTCAAACATTTAACGAAATTGTTTAAATAATGGGCCTCTAATTATTTATTAGTCATTAAACAAACTACGGAGGGAGGCACTAAACCGCGCAAGGTGGCTATATTTATAAGAGACCTATGTCATAGTACAAATATATACAGTATTTCGACTTCATAGAAAAGGACGAAACGCGAGTTATACCTACACGCTCACCATTGCGGAGTGAACAGTCGCGACTGTGCCGCAGTAACGAGTGGGAAAGTAGGTAAATGTAATTAAAAAGCTGGAGGTGGGCAGCCCTATCGCATGTTTACGTACCGAGCAGCCGTAGGCATTTATAATAAATATTCGGCCGAGATAGACTACTGGTTGTACTGTGCCTATGCCCAGCAGTGGGCGGCCATTAGCTGATATCATGATGATGAATCAAACTACCTGGACACTTTTTATAATATCCTATTTATTACTTGCTCTATAACATATAATTTACTGGTTCCTTGACTGTGCATGATTAATATGAGTCTTCCTCGCGACTATAAATGGTGATAACCGTATCGAAAATGAAACAGCTGTTTTGTAGATTTGATTCATTGTTTTGTTAGTCATTGTTTATTACATTGTGCATGAGGTTGCGGGTTCTAATCCCACACAGGACATATTTGTGTGATTCACAAATTAATGGCCTAAGCTGTGCGCCACAGGTCATAATCCCTAATTCAGAAGTTGTTTTTTAGAGGAATAATAATATTAAATTATGCGAATATCCGTGTGGTGACGGAGTAAGAATGCAATATATTATTATTACCACCCTATCTCATTCCATGGGTGTCGTAAAAACCGACTAAGGGACTATCTGTGAATGTTACCTTTACATAGAAATAAGGAAAACTTGAAATTAAACCATATACCAATCCGTCTGGCCAGCGTGGTATTAGTAGGCCAAGTATCCCTCCGTCACGGGAGGAGGCCCGTCCCTGCAGTGGGACATTAACGGCCTGTTATGATGATGATGCGAATATTTTGTAGAGTGTTTTTATGGACCAATGCAGGGATATATTCTAATATGATAGAGGGCGACATTAACTATTAAAATAAGTTTTAATTTTAGTTTTTTTTACAAGAATGATATACTTAACTACATAATGATTTTAAATTCAGGCAATTCGATGTAACAATGATTGGTTACCTTCGTGCCGTATTCCTTAGAGTACTAAAGTTACAGAGATCTTCGATTCAATTTCCGTAAAATGCAAATACATACTTGTGTGCTTAAACATTAATGTTTGCATAAAGCCCGATTTACACATCGACAAGTACAGTAGCGAGTTAAGTAGTAAGTTGTTGATTAAGTTGATTTAAATAGATCTCCATCCTATTTTTTGGCGAGTTAAGTAGACAAGACGCGAGAGAGGGGGCTACTTCGTACTTAACTCGCCAAAAAATAGGATGGAGATCTATTTAAATCAACTTAATCAACAACTTACTACTTAACTCGCTACTGTACTTGTCGATGTGTAAATCGGGCTTTAGTCTGTATGTATTTACGAGTACGAAAATCTATATAAGTAGGTATGTATAACAATTGTCTAGTAGGTACAATACAAGCTATGCTTAGTTTGGGACTAGATGGCGTTGTGTGAATGTGTGATCCATACTATAATATTATAAATGGGAAAGTCTGTCTGTTTGTCTTTCTTTCACGGCAAAACGGAGCGACGAATTGACGTCATTTTTTAAGTGAAGTTAGTTGAAGGAATGGAGAGTAACATGGGCTACTTTTTTTTTGTTTTTTTTTGTCCGTGTCCAGGAAAGGGGAACAGTGCTACACCGAATTTAACGCGAGCGAAGTCGCGAGTAAAAGTTAGTATATTATAAACGATGTATGACGGCGGCACAAGACCGCACAAGGTAGCAATATTTGTAGGAAGCCTATGTTGAATTTGAATTAGTCGATTTTTACGACATCCACGTTAAATAGGTGCTAAAATAGTTCACAATAATAACAACAACACACAGCAGTGTCCCACAAAACACAAGACATAACCTTACAGTTATTACAGAACGTTTAGTTGTTCAACCAGTTATGTGCAAGCTGTTTGTACTTACGTAACCGTTGCGTATTACATTGCGACATGCACTCCCCAATATATCTGTAGCTTTTATGTATCAATAATATTATATTTGTTTATTATACTCTCCGTGTGATGACGGAGTAAGAATACAATATGTCACCACCCCATCTAATCCCATGGGTGTCGTTAAAACCGACTAAGGGACTATCTGTGAATATTACCTTACATAAAAAGAAGCAAAACTTGAAATTAAAGCCAAGTATCCCTCTGTCTCGGGAGGAGGCCTGTCCCTGCAGTGGGACATTAATGGGCTGTTATGATTATGATGATGGATACGAACCGCGACCTTCTGTAAGGTCGTTTCATTCATAGAACGCCATTTGGTATTGGTATTAAAAATTAACGTCTGAAAAATCTAACTGTGGAGTTTGTTGCGCCGCTTCTTCTCTACTAGCGCTTTGGAAGCGGTGGTAAAGTTTTCTAAGCTTTGAAATGTATTAAACTTAGGTTAAATGGAATGGTTACGACAATCCTACTAATACTATAGATGCGTAAGTTTGTGAGGATGTATGGATTAATGGATGTTTATTACCCTTTACGCAAAAACTACTGAACCAATTTTGATGAAATTTGGAATATAGGTAGTTCAGGGTGTAGAATAACATTTAGGTTACGTATTCCACGCGGGAGAAGCCGCGGGCATTAGCTAGTAAGTTATAACGATGTTATACTAAATTGAATAGAGAACTAACCGTGTGGTGACGGAGTAAGAATACAATATGTCATCACCCCATCTCATCCCATGGGTGTCGTAAAAACAGACTAAGGGAATAACCGTAACTACTATCTTTACGAAATAAAAAGAAGGAAAACTTGAAATTAAACCCTATACCAATCCGTCTGGCCAGCGTGGTATTAGTAGGCCAAGTAACCCTCCGTCACGAGAGGAGGACTGTCCCTGCAGTGGGACATTAATGGGCTGTTATGATGAATGGAGACCTGAAACTAAACTCTGCTTCTTTTATTTGTGTGAACTTTCTCTGCCTATTCCCATGGGAATTAAGCGTAAGCTTATCAATTTGTGTATGTATTGCTGTCGGAAAAGTGCACGCGAAAATTGCCAAAAATAACTTTGGGGAAAGGGTATTACGTATAAATAATAATAACATATAAATAAATACTATTTGATGATAAATTGTCAAATAAAGGAGCAATTAACTTTCTCCGTTTGTATGGAGTTGCGTGCGACTGGCATGCGTACCCTTAAAACAAGTTGTGATTTGATAGTGTGCAAACTTCAAACTGCTTTATTTCATAAAATTTAACACAAATTGTTTGAAATCGTCTTACTTTACTTGAAATTGAAGCTACAGTTAAAATTATAGATCGACACAGACAAACGCCACAGCACTAAAAAAAAACCGCGTTGTATTGTCCAATGTAAATTAGAGGAGAAAAATAAAACCAATCTACTACTCAAATCTACTTGTCTGTCTGTGTTGATCTATAAATTCCAGTTTCCAAATGCATAGAGCCAATGAGAAGAAACCTGACAAAGAAACTCATGGCAACTCTTGTGCGACAGAGATGACGCTCTACGAAGCCGAAATTGACCGATTGTCTTTTTCCACAGGTCGTTGTGTAATATAAACGGCCGGGTACTGTATATAAATACAATTAGAAACACACATAACAAATCGTTAAGAATCATCATCATCATAACAGCCCATTAATGTCCCACTGCAGGGACGGGCCTCCTCCCGTGACGGAGGGATACTTGGCCTACTAATACCACGCTGGCCAGACGGCTTGGTATAGGGTTTAATTTTAAGTTTTCCTGCTTTTTATTACGTAAAGACAATATTGACGCATAGTCCCTTAGTCAGATTTTACGACACCCATGTGATGAGATGGGGTGGTGACATATTGTATTCTTACTCCGTCACCACACGGAGATTTGTGTATGTATGTATATAAATACAATTAGAAACACAGATAACAAATCATTAAAAAGGATTAGGCAATAATGACGTAAATATCAGTAAGTAATGTCAATAATATTTTTTTTTTTAAATATGATATTTTATTAAGATGGCATTGGAATAAAGAATACCACGATCACCTTCGAATTGACAGCTAATTAACCATCTTAAAGTTAAGCAAACATGATTGTATGATTGATTAATTGTTAAGGAATATAATATACTAGTAACACGCCCTGGCTTCGCACGAGTGCAATGCATAAACTCTACAATATTATGCATGGTCAGATCGTAATAGATTTTATGGTAGAAGCAAGGAAAACTTATTCAGGTGGGGGCTTAGGGAGGACCAGGAATGTATGTGTGGTGCTGTTCCACAAACAATGGAACATCTGCTATTTTGTTCTCTGGGATCTAACACATGCACAATGGAAGATCTCATGCATGCCACTGAGAATGCAATACTAGTGGCAAAATTTTGGGCTGACACAATCTGATTGTCATCGACACGCAAAGAAGAAGAATAGATTTTATCAGAAAATCGTTAAAGATTTCGGAGCTTGAAGCCGACTTTCGCACTTTGCCGACTTTTTTCGTAACATTCAATAAAATGAAACAGCAGAGTGCCATCATTTAAATTTTTATATGTATTTGTTTGCTGATTGCCGACTTTTACTAACATTCTCTTAATTTTCAACCGACTTTAAAAAGGAGGAGGTTCTCAATTCGGGAGAATTTTTTTTTGTTAATAATTATTAAACCAAATAGAATGGGTATAATTAATGGCACTCATTTTAGCTAACTTATAGCTAAACATACCGGGATACCGGATAATATGGAAGAAATAGTAAAATCTGCTGGTTTAAATTGGACCCATATTGACAGACCTATGATACGTGTAATATTTAATTTCCTTTATTTTGTTAGATGTGCGTAATATGTATTTACCACAACAAATATAATTTAAGCAATCCATGTTTTTATAGAAAATAGAGGCTAAATACTGCGCAGAAAAAAAACGCCAATGGACCTAATATTATACATATAAACCTTCCTCTTGAATCACTCTAAGTATCTATTTAAAAATCGCTTGAAAATCATATAAAGATTTTAAAGATTTAACCATAAGTATATTCTCCGTGTGGTGACGGAGTAAGAATACAATATGTCAGCACCCCATCTCATTCCATGGGTGTCGTAGTAAAAAAGAAGGAAAACCTTAAATTAAACCCTATACCAATCCATCTGGCCAGCGTTGTAGTAGTAGGCCAAGTATCCCTCCATCATGGGAGGAGGCCCGTCCTTGCAGTGGGACATTAATGGACTGTTATGATGAAGCATATATAGTGACGTACAGACAGTCACAGCAACTTTGTTTTATACTATGCAGTGATGACGATTAATTATTAAGAAATATATGATAAGCATGTATCTTTTTAAAATTAATGGTTTATGCATAGAGTTTTTCGTGAGATATGGGATCTGGTATTTAAATAAGCATGTTGTTTGTGGTTATACACGTCATTGATAATGACGACCTCGGTGGCGCGACGGTAGCGCGCTGCCGTGCAAGAGGTTGTGGGTGCGATCCCCACACAGGACAATATATGAGATCCACAAATTATTGTCCTGGTCTGGGTGTTCTTTGTGTCCCTTAATTGATGTTTGTAAAAGGTCCCCGCGACACAGGGCATGATCCCTAGTGCGGGAGTTGTCTTTTTTAAAAATGACGGAGTCAAAAAACCACATTACTTAATATTCTTAGAACAAAACCTGATAATATTTGTAACTAGCTATGAATCGGACTGTCTTATGATTAGCATAATAAATATATATTTACGGACATCTCTACACATCGCCATCTGTTCCCAAAGTAAGCTAGGCTTAACCTGCTTGTGTTATGGCTAACAGAACAACGGATATTAATACTTATATACTTTTCTTTTGTAAATACGTACATATTATACATAGAAACACTCAGACCAATGTAAACAATCATGTTCATGCACACAAAGATTTGCATTGAGCAGGAATCGAACCTGAGACCTCTGTTTAGCAGCCATGTAATAAAACCACTATGCCAAAGACGTCGTCAAGTTGTCTTTTAATTTTAATTCAAACATTCATGTTTATGTAATACAAAAATTTACATTGACCGGGAATTAAACCTAAAACCTCTGCTTAATAGACTTTAACAACTACGCCATAGAGGTTGTATTGCGTTCCAATTCCCACAAAACATAATAAAAATGTAAATTTGCAAAACTTGAAATAAAAACCGGCCTACAACGAGTATAGCACGTTATTTTATATTGATGTATCTAAATATAATATTTATTATATATACATTTTACATAATTATTAAGCTTTAGTAGGATAAACCCTAAATAAAACTATCCTTCCTTTTGAATAAATTATTTAAACATAAAATAAAAAATCCGAATGCTTAAAAATATTGACCCAAAAACAGAAACAGAATTTGGGCCTAAAAATCCGCCATTTTGTTTTTAATCGACTCCATAAAAGAAGATTCTATTCTATTCTAAGAAGGTTCTCAATTCGGTTGTAGGTATTATTCTTTTTAATCTATACTAATATTATAAAGAGGTAAATTTAATGTTTGTGTGTTTATGACGTTGTAGGGGGTAATCTCTGGATCTAATGAACCGATTTAAAAAATTATTTCTTTGTTGAATATTCCATTTATCGGGGAGTGTCATAGGCTATATAGTATCACGCTATGACTAATAGGGGTGGAGCAGTAATGAAATATGTTTAAAAAACGGACGCGTTTTTTCGCCGCCCAACGAAGTGGGCACGAGTTAGCTAGTGTTTGTTACTTCATAACTCGGTCAAGCCGCGGGCATCAACTAGTAAAGTATACAAGTAAGTCTTTTCGTTGTCTAGTATGGTATACAAGCTTTGCTGACGATTTCGTAGTGGTTATATAACATGACTGCTACCCAGAGGTCTCGGGTTCGATTCACGCTCAATGCAAATCTTTGTGTGCATGAACATCATTGTTTGCATTGGTCTGAGTGTTTTCTATGTACCAGGGCGGGTCAATAAGTCCGTGACTTTTTAGATTTCCCGTCTCTTTTTTGAAAAAGCAACACTGCTCCCGTCAAGAGTCATCTGTCAGTTGACTCTTGTCAAAAATTGAACAAGTTTTGACAATTAGTTTGTTTTTAACGGCCGTTAATATCAGACTACCGCGTTGACTAATAAGAAAATGGAAAAAAGTGAATTTCGTGTGCTCATAAAGCATCATTTTTTGCGAAAAAAATCTATGACGTAAACCAAAGCTAAGCTTGATAAATATTATGGGGACTCTGCACCATCCATTTCCATGGTAAAAAGTGATTTACTGAATTTTGATGTGGCCATACAAGCACAGAAGATGCCGAACGTTCTGGACGACCAGATGAGGTCTCCACATCCGAAACAATTAAAAAAATTCATGATACGGTTCTATTCGATCGGGGATTGAAAGTGAGAGAGATTGTGGAAGCCACAGGCATCTCATATGGCTAAGTGGTTTCAATTTTGAATCATAATTTGGGTATGAGAAAGCTTTCAGAAAGACGGGTGCCGCATATGCTCAAAATCGACTACAAACACAATCGTGTGACAATTTTGCAGGAACGTATGGCTTTGTTTAATCGCAATAGGAACTAGTTTTTGCGCCGTTTTGTAACGGTGGACGAAACATGGATCCACCACAACATACCGGATACCAAACAGTATTCAAAACAGTGGGTTTCTCGGGGTGAATCGGCGCCAAAGAAGGCAAAGGTGGGTTTGTCACCCAATAAAGTCATGGCGACTATTTTTTGAGATGCACGAGGTTTTATCCACATTGACTACCTTCAAAAAGGAAAAACAATCAATGGTGAATATTACAGCAACTTATTGGGTCGATTCGATGAGGCATTGAAAGAAAAGCGACCGCACTTGGCCAAGTAAAAAGATTTTTCCACCAGGATAATGCTCGGGTGCACACATGTGCAGTTTCCATGGCAAAACTCCATGAATTGGGCTACGAGTTGCTCCCTCATCCGGCCTATTCACCAGATCTAGCTCCGTGTGATTATTTTACGTTCCCAAATTTAAAGAAATGGCTCGGCGGAAAGAGATTTGCCACCAATGACGAAGTCACCTCACACACAAATGCCTATTTTGAAGACCTCTACAAAATAAAATTTTTGGAAGGGATAAAAAAATTGGAGAAACTTGGGGCTAAGTGTATAGAGCTCGAAGGAGACCACGTTGAAAACGAAAATAAGTTTTTATATAAAAAGCTGTGTTTTATGGTAAAAGTCACGGACTTATTGACCCGCCCTCGTATAATATGTAAGTATTTACAAAAAATAAAAAGTATTAAAGTATGTTTATCAGTTGTCTAGTACCCATAGTACAAGCTCTGCTTAGTTTGGGTCTAGATGGCGTTGTTGAATGTGTGAGGTATATTATTATTATTGTAAAATATGGTAAATTATGGTTCTGCACACGTGTACGGAAACTGTATAATTTTTGTTTTATACGTTTTTATTTTAAATATTAATTTGATTCATATTTGTTGTTAATTATAATTTGTGTGTAATTTTGTGATTTAATTATTTTACGTCTTAATTTGTTTGTTAGTATCTTGTTTTAGGATTTTAATTATGATTTTAACTATCTGGTTTTAGACGAATTGTTTGTACTTATTTATTTATTTAAATTAAATTTCACGACATGACAGAGCCGAGGCGCCAATGCGCCGTGAAACAACATAGTTTATTGTACGCGCAGGTACAAACGTGTACTCAAAACATAGTAAATGAATTATAAATAAATTAAATTAATATTATAAACACACATTTCAACGATCATCCATCCGCTCACAGAACGTCAAACACTCACGACACATATTACGTATTGGTACAAAGGGTTTAGGGGTATTGTATAGGTCTTTAATTTTATTATGTATACTAAATATTAATTTTTACATTTTAATATAAGTACAGTAACATATTATTATTTGTTTGAATTAATAATATTATCATAAATTTCTACACTCACTAAAAGAAGACTAAAACAAGCCAAATTAGTCTGAATTTATATGCGAAACATTTATTTTCCTGTCCTAAAAGAATTGCCTTTTTCGGGAATCAACCATCACACATTTCCGTAACAATCATGTACTATAACTACTTATAACACAGGTCGCTTAACAAACTAAATTCAAATACATATAACCTTTTTATAGTTTTATAAATCGTATAAGGTGTTGCTAAGTAATAAAATATTATTAAGTTTATAGCTGTAAAATAGATATAATATCATATCGTTAATTCAATAATAAAAATATTAAAATTTTTGAGTGTATAAACTTTAGAAATGACAGTTCATTAATGTCAAAGTTAAAAAATAGGCCGGTTTTTTTTTAAATTTTATGTAATTGGAGGCAAACGAGCTAGCAGGTCACCAGTAGGTAAGTGATCACCGTCGCCCGTGGACACCCGCAACACCAGAGGAGTCACAGATGCGTTGCCGATCTTTTAAAAGAGAGTACGCACGTTTCTTGAAGCTCCCCAAACCGTTTTTAGTAACGAAAAGAAAAATTTAATAAACTAATTCCCGACGACCTAGGCACAGGACCGCACAAGGCAATATTTGGAGAAGGCCTATGTCCAGCAGAGGACGGTCAATTCACGGACATATCTACACAGCGCCATCTGTTCCCAAAGTAAGCTAGGCTTAACCTGCTTGTGTTATGGGTAACAAAGCAATGGATATTAATACTTATATACTTTTTTTTTAAATACATATATATTATACATAAAAAAAACCCAGACCAAGCAATGTAAACAATCATGTTCATGCACACAAAGATTTGCATTGAGCGGGAATCGAAACCGAGACCTCTGCGTAGCAGTCATGTTATATAACCACTACGCTACAGAGGTCGTCAATATAAATATATTATGATGTTTCTCAAATTTTTACAACTACAAAAACGATTGATTCAACATAGCAACTATAAGTAGTTTAACAATCAATACAAAATACGTACCTACCTTAAAATTTACCGAAATCTTACCTATACCTAATAATTAAAGGGGTTACGGAGATCAGACGAAAAATAATAAATTTCATTTTAAATTATTTTTAGTATTTTTAAAATAAATTTTACGTTGAATTAGAATCTTGTACCGGTTTAAGACGGTATGGATATTATTAGCATAACTGGTAGGGAAAAAAAAGATTGATTTTTTTTTTTCAAATAAATTCGTTTTGTATTCATAAATAAATTAAAAGACGTGTTGCTTGTTTTATGACAAAAGTAATTTTGTTAAAAAGCTTGGGTTTAGTTCGAAATACCGTTATTTTAATATTGTTTTTTTTCTTCGTGTGGTGACGGAGTAAGAAAAAAAAAATTCAATTCCAAAAAATTCTAAATTCAATGTACCAATAACTAAGAATTTATATCGATTTTAAACCAACATCAAATTTTATCCATTAAGCATTTATTTTTTAAATTCTGATTCATAGTTTTAAAAATATTTATCATCATCATAACATCCCATTAATGTCCCATTGCAGGAACGGGCCTCCTCCCGCGACGGAGTGATACTTGGCCTACTAATACCACGCGGCCTGGCCAGACTGATTCGTATAGGGTTAAATTTCAAGTTATACTTCTTTTTACTTCGTAAAGATAATATTTACGGTTAGTCCCTTAGTCGGTTTTTACGACACTCATTGGATGAGATGGAGTGGTGACATATTGTATTCTTACTCCGTCACCACACTACGAAATAGACATCTTTGTTATAAATAAAGTTTTAGCAAAATATGTTAATAAATTATAAATTAATCTAATAATATAAATATGTCTAAGATTACCTTAAAAGAATAAGGAAATAATTTAATAATAATAAAGTTTTGTCTTTTTGGTTGACTAGAGAAAAATGGTAATAATATGATTTATTATGTTTAAGCAGTTTGATTCCCAAACATGTCAAATAAGACATCTTGGTGAATTCAGTGCCTTTGAAAGGAAGGAAAAAAGTTTAAATTGTTTTTTACAATTATGAATATGATAAATTATAAAATATATTAGCTTGCTTAAACTGAATGCTATCGGCAAAATAACCGTTCGTTTAACCAATCGTCGTTGAAGAGTGTTTTCGGCGAACCGTTCCATCATCAGCAAAGGATTCATTCGTACTACCAACCGTGTCGGTCAATCATTTTTTCGTTCAACAAATCGTCGGAGTAGAGTGTATCGGAAAACCGTTCTTTCGGTGAGGGGTATTTCGGAATACCATGCGCCCTTCGATTTTAGGATTTATTGATGTCATAACACGATCATTGTGGCGAAGTGGTTATTGCCCATGCATGACTGCTAAGCAAAGCTTTCGGGTTTGATTTCAGTTTTATGTAAACATGTGTGAATAAACATGAATGTTTGCATTGGTCTGGGCTATTTCTGTGTATAATATGTATGTTTTTACATATTAATATGTTTATCCGTTGTCTAGTAGGTACACATAGTACAAGCTCTGCTTAGTTTGGAACTAGATGGCGTTGTGTGAATGTGTGAGGAATATTTGAAAAAAACTTTCGTGCTCTGTGTAGCACGGACATATGATGATGATATTTATACTGAGTGGTCACCCATCCATTTAATGACCTCGTCGATATTGCTTAACCAGCTTTACCTTAACATACGGAAAGTTCTTGGAAATCAGTAATACAACTTTTTACGCTCAGATGAAATACCACTAAATGGTCACCCATCTATTTACTGACCTCAATGACCTTGCTTAACACACGGAAGATGTCTGTAGATAAGCATTATTTATTTAATTAATAATAGAAATAAGCTAGGACATCAAGTAATAAATGAAAACCTGTTAATTTTATTTATTATTAAAATAATAAGTATGCTATAAAAGATAAACAGGTGTGTGTTTATTAAACTAGAATTTAGTTGCTAGGTAAAATACCTAGCATAGATGATCAAAAGCTACATCATAATAACAGCCCATGCATGTCCCACTGCAGGGACGGGCCTCCTCCCGTGACGAAGGGCTACTTGGCCTACTAATACAACGCTGGCCAGACGGATTGCTACAGGGTTTCAAAACACCCCATGAATGTCCCACTGCAAGGACGGACTCCTCCCGTGACGAAGGGATACTTGGCCTACTAATACCACGAACATAGGGTTTAATTTCAAGTTTTTCTTCTTTTTATTTCGTAAAGATAATATTTACGGTTAGTCGCTTAGTCAGTTTTTACGACACCCATGGGATGAGATGGGGCGGTGACATAATATTGTATTCTTACTTCGTCACCCCTCGGAGAGAACTAACTAAGAGAACTCTTTACTAAGTGAATCTCTTAAAATAACTTAAGGTAACTTCAAGTATGCAACTTAAACTTGCGCATACAACATCGATCCGGTGATTGCGTAAGTTTTTGAAAGTTTATTATGTTACTGGACAATAAATGTGAAAGACTAATTATGCCTTCTGACTCTGGTTGTTGTTATTGAAAAGAAATAAAATAAAATCTGGTTGAATATATTATGAGTAACCTAATTAGTCCCAATGCTGGGCAATGGTCTCTCATTGCTTTACATATTTAAAAGCATCTTTTTACATATTTCTTTTAAATAAAATTATCATCATAACAGCCCATTAATGTCCCACTGCAGGGACGGGCCTCCTCCAATGACGGAGGGATACTTGGCCTACTAATACCACGCTGGCCATTAATGGGATGTCATGATGATGATAATTTTGAGAGGTTAAATTAGTAAAGGGACTTTTTAAAACTTTGAAGACGTTTTAAACAGCCCTTGTCATAGGTTCGAATCCTAGGCGAGAAAATTATCTGCGTGATCCGTAAATGATTATTCTACGGTGTCAAGACTAGGCACAATAATTTATGGGTCGAACAAAGAATTATCCTGCGTGGGAATCAAACCTACGGCCTCGTGCACGACAGCCGCTTTTACGACCTTCGCGCCATGGAGGCAGTCATAAAAGCTGATAAAAAAAAAATATTTTGTTTTTATATTCACGGACATCTCTACTCTACACAGCCCCATTTGTTCCCAAAGTAAGCTAGGCTTAACCTGCTTGTGTTATGGGTAACAGAACAACGGATATTAATACTTATATACTTTTTTTGTATTACATACATTTTATACATAGAAACACTCAGATCAATGCAAATAATCATGTTCATCCACACAAATATATGCATTGAGCGGGAATCGAGCCCGAGACGTCTGCGTAGCAGTCATGTTATATAACCACTACGCCACAGAGGCCGCAATGTCGAAAATAAGCTTCCAATGTGACAAACGGTGAATCGATTTTGTTTTTAACCCACCCTGGCTTTGCACAGGTGCAATGCTTACCCTCTACAATATTACGCAAGTATCTATACTAATATTATAAAGAGGTAAAGTTTGTGGGTTTGTGACGTTGTAGGGGGTAATCTCTGGGTCTACTAAACCGATTTTAAAAATTATTTCTGTGTTGAATAGCCCATTTATCGGGGAGTGTCATACGCTATATAGTATCACGCTATGACTAATAGGAGTGGAGCAGTCATGAAATTTGTTAAAAAAACGGACGCGTTTTTTGCGCTGCCCAACGAAGAGGGCACGGGTCAGCTAGTTATACATAATATAAACCTTCCTCTTGAATCACTCTATATATTCCAAAAACTGCTTGAAAATCCGTTGCGTAGTTTTAAAGATTTAAGCATATATAGGGACGTACAGACCACGACTTTGTTTTATACTACGTAGTGAAATGAAAGACTTTCTATGGGATGAGATGGAATTATAATCCCACAAGGGTGATACCAATCCATCTAACTCCGTCACCACACGGACATAGGCTATTGATACATTGTACAATAATAAATTAATTGTTTCTTGTTACAATAATTATTACAGACACATTTTATTGTTCTTAGAATTAAAACAACAATTGAATTATGTGAACAACTTAATTAGTTGGTATTGTTGTTTTAATTAGATCGTGTGGTGATGGTGGTATACGTAATTATCCCTTCCTATCATAAAAGTAAGTTAAATAAAGCAAGCTGTTGTGGTGTTAAGACAAACTTTAAAGTGGCTCTGTAGCACACGATATTGATTTGAACCCACAACCTCATGCAAGACACCCTCTAGCTCAATAAAATATTCTTTAAATCCGTTAAATATAAATCCTAAGTCCGTTATTCAACAGATAGTTATAATAAATAAATAAATATTGAATAATCCTCACACATTTACACATCGCCACCCTAGTCCCAAACTAAGCAAAGCTTGTACTATGGGTACTAGACAACGGATAAACATACTTAAATACTTATTTTTTGTTAATACATACATAATAAACATAGAAACACTTAAACCAATGCAAACCATCATTTTCATATGCACACACAGATTTGCATTGAGCGGGAATCGAACCCGAGATCTCTGCGTAGTAGTCATGTTAAATAACCACTACGCCACAGAGGTCGTCAAAAAGTAGTTTCTGATAAGATGGTTGTCGCAACTCAAAGTAACCTTTTAACACATTGCGACACGTTATGGTGTCAACCAAGATATATATCTTATTGCAATACTTATTAGGTGGTGGGCCACCATTGTGCAAAGATGACCATGAACAAATTAGCGGAAATATTTGTGGTAGCTTCAGCTAGAGGCTTTTCTAGGTTGGTATACTGTTGTCCGTGTGGTGACGGAGTAAGAACACAACATGTCACCACCCCATCTCATCCCATGGATGTCGTAAAAACCGACTAAGAGACTATCTGTGAATGTTACCTTTACATAGAAAGAAGGAAAATTTGAAATTAAACCCTATACCAATCCGTCTGGCTATTAGTAGGCCCGTCCCTGCAGTGGGACATTAATGGGCTGTTATGATGATGAAAAACAATTGTCCTGCCTGCCTGGGATAAGAACTTCCAAGCTTATGCACAGAGGCACTTAATACACAATTCCAAGCAGTTGTGCAGCTAATTTAGGTGGAAGGGTCTTTCCCCTGTTTGTAATGTCACTGAAGGTCGTGTCTGTGTCAGTGACATTTGTAAGAAATTCAAAGCTTATTTAATAAAATTTGAACAGTTTTAAAGCTCGAGTCAAATAAATTTGCTTGCTGTTGCTTAGTTTATATTAGTTGTAATAATCTAGTTCACATACAATGTAAAAATTGCTTTTTTTGAATGAATAAATGAAATGAAATGAAATTAAAGATTTAAAAAAAGAAAGATTAGATAGGTATTTTAGAAAAAGAAAATGCTGCAGTAGAGTTTGTTACGCCGCGCCGTTTCTTCTCTACTAGCGCTTTGGAGGCGGTGGTAAAGTTTTTATTATTGTATTTAAACTTAGATTAAGTATGGGGAGGAAACCCGTCTCTGCAGTGGGACATTAATGGGCTGTTAAGAAGATAAGATGAAGCATATTTATATAGGGACGGACAAACAGCAGACAGTGACTTTGTTTTATACTATGCAGTAGTGGCGAAGTGTCCATATAACTCGATTCCTACCGGCTTACCTTTGCAAAAACCGCTTAGCATTGTCTATTAATCAATTATAAATCAATGACGCAACATCCACTCAATACAAAATAATATAAAACAAAAAAGTATTCTCTTACGTAAATCGCAATAATAATTACAGTAATAATAATTTTCAATATAATTATTTACGTACTCATAACGCCATCTTGTAATTAAAGGTTGTCAACTAACAACTTGTTATGGTTCAGTCAGAGAGTACTTAAAGCGCGCATGCGCGGAGCGCAGTAAGCCGGTCGCGAAATTAGGAATCCAGTACAACAGACTGTACGGAAATCGTACGGTCACGTGACACTTTGTATTCGTCGATCTAAGGTACCATATAAGCCGGTGGCCATCGGCTTATGACAAGGATAAAAGATACAACTACAACATTGCGAGAGCGAGAAAGCACTATTGCAACCAGTGGACCGACCAATTGTAACGAAGTTTCATTTCATTTCACGTTAAGTACTTAATTTGCCATTGACATTCCTTTGTTTTTATCAATTATTTAAATCTGATAGAAATCAGCCTTTCTTCTGAATTTTTAGTTTTTAATTATATTTATTTGTTTTTATATTTTTATACGGCTTGCGTCTTGACTTTGGCAGAATCATCGGTAAACGATAGGACCATTTGAAGAAAAAACAGATATTTGTATTTATTTTCTGCAAATAGGTTATAAAATTCGCTTTCTTGTTTAAAGTAGTAAAATTTGTATGTTTAATTATTTATGATTGTGTATTATGTGTTGTGCATTGGTTGACTTTATTTTTGTCGTAGTGCGTTGGGATCCTATGGAATATTTTTGTAAGTACTTGTTTGTATTGTTTTCAGCAAATTTAATAGTTTGTTGTTATAAGGGACAGGTTAATAGTGTTATATTATATTGACTATCCTATTATGTGATGTGCGATAAAACATCATTCTCGAAATTGAATTATAAATATAAGAAACGCCGGCGCTGTGGATTTACGAAACATTTTAATACAATTATCTCATTTCGATACGTATAAGTAAGTGGCTTACAGACAGTATTCTCAGATTCTAAAAGTAAGTAAGTAGGTATGTAGAATCATTTAGGATATAGCAATATAAACAATTAATCTAATTGATCAAAGAAAAGTCTTCCAAACAGAGAAACATTTTCGTATTTTAAGTTTATGAGTTCGGGACAACTAGGTAAAATCGAAACATTTTCTCACGAATACCTATGAACTACAGAATAATAGTAATATAAAGTAGAACAAAAGTCCACGGAATCTTCGGCTTCCCTTTTATAAAAATCCACCCTTCGCCACTGCTATGCAGTGATAAAGCTAGGCACTTGAAACACAAATCCAGGGCAGACGAAATCGTAGACTATTTATTTATAATACTAGTTATTAGTTAAACCATCAACTAAGATGGTATGGGATGACATATTATTATACTACTATGAGTAATATCACGATGTCTGGTGACATCACCACACAAAATTGTTACATTATAAGAACATTTGTATGTAAAACTATATAATATTATGTTTAAAGTAAATCATTCGAGTTTAAGATTATGTCGTCTTTATTGTGTATTTATGTATATTTGTGTGTTCTGGTTTTATCTCCGTTTGTAGAGCTTTTCTTTATCAAAGTTCCTTAGTACAGAAGTGCATCATCATAACAGCCCATCAATGTCCCACTGCAGGGACGGGCCTCCTCCTGTGACGAAGGGATACTTGGCCTACTAATACAAGCCAAACGGATTGGTACAGGGTTTAATTTCAAGTTTTCTTTCTTTTTATTTCGTTAAGATAATATTGACGGATAGTCCCTTAGTCGGTTTTTACGACACCCATGGGATGAGGTGGGGTGGTGACATATTGTATGTAAAATGATATAATATGTTAGAAGTAAATCATTCGAGTTTAAGATAAATATGTCGTCTTTATTGTGTATTTATGTATATTTGGTTTTCTGGTTTTGATGTCCGTTTGTAGAACTTTTCTTTAAATACATTTGAAAAGAACTTGAGTAATAGGTACCAGTCTTCTCGCCATCCTGGCCATTTATAGATGAGAATAGGAAAACAGGACTTCTTTCAGGACATCTGCCCGCATGGGATCCATGTGGTGACGGAGTAAGAATACAATATGTCACCACCATGGAGTGGTGACATATTCCTCCATAGACATGACATAGACCTAATCCCATGGGTGTCGTAAAAACCGTCACCACACGGTTGGTGATCATGGGGTCATCTCATGGGATGAGATGGGGTGGTGACACACTGTATTCTTACTCCGTCACCACACGGAGAGTCAATAACTTAGAATTTGGTCTCTATTGAGTCGTTAAAGTAGACTAAGCGAAATTGTACAAGTACAATATTGAGTAGAGAAGAAAAATTCTAAAACTTAAAAAAAATCCTACACGTTTTGCTACACAAAGCTACTTCGTAAAGATTAATTCTGCCGTTGAAGGTAGTCTGTCCCTGCAGTGGGACATTAAAAAGCTTCTAAAATATTAATTACTTTAGACAAAAGCTACAGCTAGTTATAGGCATAATTAAAAGAACTATCCATGATATACGTCATTCGTTAATTAATAGGATAAAAAAATCTTGTAATTCCGAAACATTCATAACAGCCCATTAATGTCCCACTGCAGGGACGGGCCTCCTCCTATGACGGAGGGATACTTGGCCTACTAATACCACGCTGGCCAGACGGATTGGTATAGGGTTTAATTTCAAGTTTTCCTTCTTTTTATTTCGTAAAGATAATATTCACGGATAGTCCCTTAGTCGGTTTTTACGACACCCATGGGATGAGATGGGGTGGTGACATATTGTATTCTTACTCCGTCACATTCCTAATCGATGATTGCTAATAAATAATTGCTAATAACATCATTATGTGCTGAACAAAAATAATTGCGCTTTTACGCGGTTACTTATTTTCTTTGAACTCTAAATCAATACTCTTTCTTCGAACTTAATTATATTAAGATTATTAAATGTTTTTTTATTATCTTTTTTTATTTAGAGGCTTGTGGTCATTTATGACCAAGTCATAAAATGTTAAAAAAAAAAAATATAAAATGTCATAAATTATTAAATGTTAAAAAAGGAAATATTTTCATAATCGAGATACGAGTAATAAATCTCTAAATATTTCCACCCCAAGCTAGAGAATAATATTTAGCATAGAAGGCTGTGAAAAAAATATTTACAAACATGCTATATTTTATAAACCCACATTTAAAAAAAAAATTAATTGTTAATACGGTAGATGACGGAGTCACACGTGATATTGGAATTGGTTTATCGTTTTTTTTGAATTATTAATCGTGACTAAAAAAAATTTTTTTTTTAAATTATTTTTATGTTATTTATAAATAAAAGTATAATTAACTGTTTTTATTATATATAAAAGATATTTATAATTCATAATAAATATTAATTACACAATTTATAAAATGTGTAAATATATTTAAAAAAGCCCTTAAATAATTATTCAAACTACGTCTTGTTAATTGGAAAAAGAGAAAACGTTTATTTATAAATTATAATAACTGTAATAATTAATTTGCAAATACTAATACGTAAAAAAGTCGCAATATAAAATCAAATAATACACATATTATCAAAAAACCCCCAATAAAAAAGTCAAAACCTGAATACTTCTACAAAAGACATAAACGCTCCCGAATAACCCAAAACAAAAAACCAAATAACCCCACTTTTAAAAATTAAAATTCTAAATTCAAAAAATAAAAAAATTCCAAACTCACAATTTATATAAACGCCAACCACTCCACACTAATATACACAACACACTGAAACAGTTCACGAGAAAAATTAACTTAATACTGCGTTTTTTTTTCCTCACTTATTTTTTTTTTTTACAAGATGTCCGCAAAGATGCCTCACTTTCGTTCGTCGGATAGAAACAACCGCATTTAAGATGCGCCGCTGTCTTATATACAAAGGTTTATGAAACAGCGCTTGACCTCGGCTTCATGTATCCGCTGAATCATGTCGTTTGGGTTTTTAAAAATTTTTTTCAAGGGTTGTTGTGTTGTTTAGATATTTTTTTTGATTGAGTGTTGATTGATTTTTGAAGATTGGTAGTGTAATTAATTCTTGATTTTTGATTTTTTTCTAAAAAAAATCTTTATAGTTTTTTCATTAATTTACTAGTGGAGGTTGTAAACCTGGCCTATTAGTATCATGATGATGGCCAGATGGGTGCAAATGATTTTTTATTCAATTTAGTATCTTTAGGGATATTTTTTTAAAGAGGACTCTGTTTAATAGCAATAATAAAAGTTGATAGTTTACTTATACTCTTTTAATTATTTAAGAACAATTCGTGACACGGTGGATCGACAACCTGGTTAGGATGGTAGGACACCAATGAGGACTCGGATGAGGGAGGCACAGGAGCGCACAAGGTGGCAATATTTGGAGGAGGTCTATGACCAGCAGTGGACGTCGATTAGTGGTTTGATGAAGACTTCGTGACTACTTTAAATTAAATTTTTCTAACAGCTCGTTACTGTCCCACTGCAAGGACGGAATAGTTTTCACCTAAATATTGACCCCTATTTAAACTAGGCTTCTCGTCTGGATTGGAATAAAGATTTTTTTTGTATCAAGTTTCCTACTTTTGTCTGTGTAAATCATCATAACAGTCCATTAATGTCCCACTGCAGGGACGGGCCTACTCCCATGACGGAGGCATATTGACCTACTGTATTAGTACGCTGGCCAGACGGATTGGCATAGGGTTTAATTTCAAGTTTTCCTTTTTTTAATTTCATAAAGATAATTTTCACGGATAGTCCCTTAGTCGGTTTTTACAACATGGGATCCATGGGATGGGATGGGGTGGTGACATATTGTTTTTTTACTCCGTCACCACACGGATTGCTTTATACAGCTCGTTACTGTCCCACTGCAAGGACGGGATGGTTTTCACCTAAATATTGATCTACTTAAACTAGTAGTAGTAGTATTGTTAAACTAGCAGTAGTAGTAGTAGGCTTGTCGTCTGGAGCTACCTCGGTGGCACAGTGGTTGCGTTAGCGGCTGCAGTGAACGATGTTACGGATTCCAATTACACGCGGAACAATTATTTGAGCGATTCAAACATTACTGAGTCTGGATGTCCTTTGGGTCTGTAAAAAGTCCCTGCGACTCAAGCCATGATCCCAAGTGTCCCAAGTGTGTAGTCTATTTATCGGGGAGTGTCATAGGCTATATAGTATCACGCTATGACTAATAGGAGCGGAGCAGTAATGAAATATGTTTAAAAAAATGACGCGTTTTTTTTGCCGCTCAACGAAGTGGGCACGGGTCAGCTAGTAATATTATAACTTTTATTAAAGTATTCGTAGTAATACTACATCGATATCTAATGCAAGTAGAAATTAATAAAAAAAACAAAGTAAAAAATATCAAATAAGTAACAGAACTCCGTGTGGTGACGGAGTAAGAATACAATATGTCACCACCCCATCTCATCCCATGGGTGTCGTAAAAACCGACTAAGGGACTATCCGTGAATATTATCTGTACGAAATAAAAAGAAGGAAAACTTGAAAAAATTAAACCCCATACCAATCCGTTTGGCCAGCTTGGTATTATTAGGCCAACTATCCCTCCGTCATGGGAGGAGGCCCGTTCTTGCAGTGGGACATTAATGGGCTGGTATGATTGAAGTAACAGAACTTAACAAAAAGTTATAAAAACACAGTGTAATGTAATACATAAATTATATAATTATTTATTTATTAAAGTTACGGTAATATGCCATTTTCTATCCTATAAGAATATGACCGTATAAAATAAAATAAATAAATATTTCTCACACATTCACACAACGTCTAGTCCCAAACTAGACGACCTCTGTGGCTTAGTGGTTATAACATGACTGCTACGCAGAGGTCTCGGGTTCGATTCCCGCTCAATGCAAATCTTTGTGTGCATAAACATGATCGCTTGCATTGGTCTGGGTGTTTTCTATGTATAATATGTATGTATTTACAAAAAAAAAGTTTATCCGTTCTCTAGTACCCATAGTACAAGCTCCGCTTAGTTTGGGACTAGATGGCGTTGTGTGAATGTGTGAGGAATACCTACTTATTTATTTATTTGAAACTAAGCAGAGCTTGTACTATGGACAACGGATAAGCTTACTTACATACATTTTTTATATCCTATATAAATATAGTATCCCTCCATCACGGGAGAAGGCCCGTCCCTGCAGTGGGACATTAATGGGCTGTTATGAAAGATATTGTATTTATAAACTTAAGCTACTCGAAATTTTAATCTAGCTAGTTTTTTTTTTTTGGAAAAGACAACTCCCGCACTAGGGATCATGCCCTGTGTCGCGGGGACCTTTTACAAACATCAATTAACGGACACAAAGAACACCCAGACCAGGACAATAGTTTGTGGATCTCACAAAATATTGTCCTGCGTGGGGATCGAACCCACAACCTCTTGCACGGCAGCCGCTTGCGCTACCGTCGCGCCACCGAGTTCGTCAGTTAAACTTCGATGTGTAATAAGAATAATATATACGGCCGGGTACTGTACATAGAAAACACGCAGACAAAATAATGAATTCAATAAAACAAACGACACGTTAAAAATGAATAATTTGTTACAAGTTTAATAACCTATGAATAACGTGTTGTTTTTATAAAAAAAAACAGTTATTTAACTGTTTTATTAAATAACTTATAACTTCACAAAAAAAACGAGACAAATTTTTAAAGAATTTTTGACAAAAAATGTGTTTTGAAAACGACTCTGAAGATTAATTTCTACAGACAATTTTTTTAAGTGATACAAGGTTATTTAGATTTCATCATAACAGCCCATTAATGTCCCACTGCAGGGACGGGCCTCCTCCGATGACGGAGGGATACTTGGCCTACTAATACCACGCCGCTGGCAAGAAGGATTGGTATAGGGTTTAATTTCAAGTTTTCTTTCTTTTTATTTCGTAAAGACAATATTCACGGATAGTCCCTTAGTTGGTATTTACGACACCTATGGGATGAGATAGGGTGGTGACATATTGTATTCTTACTCCGTCACCACACGGCTAATTAATGCTTAGAATTAATAAATGTCAAAAAAATAATTAAAAGTGCTGTTTTATACTACTTATTATTATTCAATGGAATTTATTGTATTTTATTAAAATGTCAAAATTAATAATTTTTAAAGTTTGCAATCATTATCTATAATAATTTTTGATTTTGTTTCAATAAATAAATAATAAATAAATATTCCTCACACATTCACAGAACGCCATCTAGTCCCAAACTAAGCAAAGCTTGTACTATGGGTACTAGACAACGGATAAACATACTTAAATACTTTTTTTTTTGTAAATACATACATATTATACATAGAAAACCCCCAGACCAATGCAAACAATCATGTTCATGCACACAAAGATTTGCATTGAGCGGGAATCGAACCCGAGACCTCTGCGTAGCAGTCATGTTATATAACCACTACGCCACAGAGGTCGTCAATGTTAGGGTATTGTCACAAAGGAAATTTATAGCTCTAACTAGTTAATGCCTGCGGCTTCACCCGTGTTGTATAAGTAGCTTAAATGTTATTCTACACCCTAAACTATCTATATTCTAAATTTCATCAAAATCCATTCAGTAGTTTTTGCGTGAAAGAGTAACAAACATCCATCCATCCTCATAAACTTTCACATTTATAAAATTAGTAGGATAGGATAGTAGGATGTATGTCATCATAACAGCCCAATAATGTCCCACTGCAAGGAAGGGACTCCTCCCGTAACGGATATTGGATACTTGGCCTACTAATATCACGCTGGCCAGACCAGACGGATTGGTATAGGGTTTAATTTCAAGTTTTCCTTCTTTCTATGTAAAGGTAATATTCACAGATAGTCCCTTAGTCGGTTTTACGACACTCATGTGATGAGATAGGGTGGTGACATATTGTATTCTTACTCCGTCACCACACGGATATATATACTAGACAATGTCTTTCCCATTACGTTCCATAAGCACCGTAAATGATTGCTATAAAAAAGACATTAATGTCTATATTGTAAACTAGCTGACCCGTGCCCACACTTCGTTAGGCCGCGAAAAAAAACGCGTCACTTTTTTAAACATATTACATTACTGCTCCACTCCTATTATTCATAGCGTGATACTACATAGCCTATGACACTCCCCGATAAATGGACCATTCAACACAGAAATAATTTTTGAAATCGGTTCAGTAGATCCAGAGATTACCCCCTACAACGTCACAAACACACAAACATACAAACACACAAACTTTACCTCTTTATAATATTAAGTATAGATACAGCTTAATCAATTATTATTTTAATGGTGGAATATAATTCGTTTAAATGCAATTAATAGTTTTAATTCAGGATCTTCCTTATGAGATGCGTTTGCTGTGAATGACGTATCGAGTCTTTATTATAAGCAACGCCATCTAGTCTCGAATAAGGAAAACTTTTTTACCTTGGATACTAAATTACTTGAAGGTATGGAATTTAGTGAGTTGTTCAGATTTACGCTTTCACGCTTATCCTTGTAGCAGACTCCTCACATGGTGGACCGATGGCCTACTTAGGACGGCGGGAAATCGATGGATAAGGGAGGCACAGGACCGCAGAAGGTAGCAATACTTGAAGGAGGCCTATGTCCAGCCGTGAAGGACGATTTCTGATATGATGATGATGCTACATATTAAATTTATAAAACACCCAGACCAATGCAAACAATCTTGTTCATGCACACAAAGATTTGCATTGAGCGGGAATCGAACCCGAGACCTCAAAATGGTAAATTCAATTTTAGAGACGCCCCACAAGGCGTGGCGTCACGGGTGAACATTGGCGGACATCGCCGCCCATGTTCACCCGATGCCAGCCGTAAGATTTGCATTCGGCAGCCGACGTCGTCGACTGAACCGTATACCGCTCCACTTCCCCGAATTTTATTTCCCCGAATTTTCATTGTCCATAATTTCATTTTGTACTAATATTGTTTGCCGTAATCTTCCTTAGCCATAATATTTATTTGTCATAATTTAATTATGTTTTAACTGAGAGACTTGAGTAATCCAACTTAGATAAGTCAGGTTAGGTTTATTTTTTAAGCCATCAAGAAGTAGTCGAGCTGTTTTCGACGTTATTTCTAATAAAATTATGGCAAAAGAAATTCGGGCAAATGCAATTCGGGCATAAGAATATTATGGCATAAAATTTTCGGGCAAACAATAGATAACCCAAACTAAACGTTACGCGGAGGCTGGCATAACGACCACGACGCTCTAAAGACGCTAATGCGGGTTGCAGACCAAGAGCTAAGCTAAGTTAGTTTAGCTTAGTTCACATAGCTGACACTGTTTTCCATACTTGTGTGCAGACCGCAAATTATGGAACAAGTATAGAATACTCTGTCAGCTATGCGAACTAAGCTAAACTAACTTAGCTTAGCTCTTGGTCTGCAACCCGCATAATGTGGGTCTCTAAAGCCGAACGTCCACCGCCGCCGCCGAACGTAAGTTGGTTTAGCTTAGCTCGCATAGTTGAGCCAGTTTTTCATACATGTGCGTCCACCGCAAGCTATGCCAGCTAAGCTACGTGAAATGCCCCAGCTAATTGAAACTAACTTAGTTCTGCTGCCGATCCGTAACTAACTGAGCTAAACTAAGCGCTTCTCACTCCTTTGCCTTACCACTCTGACGCCTGTCGATAGTGTTGTTCGAACGTGTTTGTACAGTGACGTAGTTTTAGCTTATTTATTGGTGGACGGACATAGTAGTTCTAGTTTAGCTTAGCTTAGTTTACTGAATTTAGTTTTCATTTAGTTTATCCGGCGGTGGACGTTCGGCTTTAGAGTTTATTATCTAAACGTTATCACATTAAAGTTACAAACACATTACTCCTTTTTACATCGCGCAGTCGAGTAACTACAAGACAATTCATTAAAACAAAACGACTCTTTTCAATTTAATTTTGCATTAAAAAGCTATAAAACTTTATAGTTAAATATGCGCTTTTTACCTATATGCTATAACTAGCCGATACACGCGTGTTCGTCTGCGCAAGGTATATACTTCATCATCATCATAACAGCCCATTAATGTCCCACTGCAGGGACGGGCCTCCTCCCGTGGCGGAGGAATACTTGCCCTACTAATACCACGTTGGACAGACGGATTGATACAATTAATTAATAATAATAGGTAACAGGGTTTAATTTCCCTAGTCGGTTTTTACGACACCCATGGGATGAGATGGGGTGGTGACATATTGTATTCTTACTCCGTCACCACACGGAGTTGACATACACAGAACTCCTTCACAATTTCTTTATAAGTTGTCGTAATGCCGTGCGGTTCCCGGTTAGAATAGGATTGCCCCATATCCTCCCGTAGGTGTCCTCAGAGGCGACGCATGCGACGCGACGGCGCGGTGCATACCACCTAGCACCTTGGGTCAACCTCCTGGTGGGGAGTAAACAACCAACAACAGCATTCCTAAGCAGGGTTGGCGTATAGCCTAAACTTTTAGCAGCAGATAGAAAAAGAAGACATTTGTTGCGCCAAACACAAATAAAAATAGGGATAAAGGCACGGAAATGATGGTGATCTTCATAAATTGTAGCCTATGTGTTATTCTGATGTATAAGCTATATTATTGTAAAGTTTTATTAAAATCCATTCAGTAGTTTTTAAGTTAAAGAGTGATAAACATACATACATACTTACGTACTTTCTCGTTTATAATATTAGTGGCATGTAGCAAGATGACACATTTAATTTTACTGCGGCAATTAACATTCTTATTACATGCCCGGAATTGAACCAGGATACATTGCCAGCGAGTGACATTACTCATACATTGTAAGGGTTTTTAATCAAGGACGAAGTCTTCTTTGTACGGATGGGTGTGAAAAAATGAGAAAATATAAAAAACTAGCTGACCTGTGCCCACTTCGTTAGGCGGCGATAAAAACGTGTCACTTTTTTAATCATTTTTCATTACTGCTCCACTCCTTTTAGTCATAGCGTGATACTATATAGCCTATGACATTCCCCTGGACTATCCAACACAGAATTTTTAAAATCGGTTCAGTAGATTCAGAGACCCCAACGTCACAAAAACACAAACACACAAACTGTACCTCTTTATATTATTATTATAGATGACAAATATATGAGAAGAATCCATTCTCCCTTTTAAAAGGTCGGCAACGCATCTGTGATTCCTTTGGTGTTGCGTGTGTCCATGGCCGGTGGTGATCACTTACCATCAGGTGACCTTCATTATTATACATCACCGTGTGGTGACGGAGTAAGAATACAATATGTCACCTCCCCATCTCATCCCATGAGTGTCGTAAAAACCGACTAAGGAACTATCCGTGAATATTATCTTTACGTAATAAAAAGAAGGAAAACTTGAAATTAAACCCTATACAAATCCGTTTGGTCAGCGTGGTATTAGTAGGCCAAGTATCCCTCCGTCAGTGGAGGAGGCCCGTCCCTGCAGTGGGACATTAATGGGCTGTTATGATTATACTTTAAAAAAACCTCCAGACCAATGCCAACATGTTTATGCACACAAAAATTTGCATTAGCTTTTTTATAGGTAAGTCCACATACAGTTCTTTCCTACCGGCTACCGGGAAAGCCAGAGGGGTTTTTTTTTGTTTATTATTACTTTCTATTTTTTTTATTACTTCTACCATTGATTTACAAAAAACCAAAGAACACACTCCACTTCCCAAAACCGCCCACAACAAATAGGCTCATAATTTCAAATTGTTTAGTATCGCGTTGTTCTACCGGCAAACGTCAATCATTAAATTTTATTGCTTTTTGTGCATTACTTTTTAAATACAACTTTATGTCATGCGTGTAAGATTGAATTTGAAAAAAAAAATATGTTTACGATATTACTATACGTATTTATTGCGTATATAAAATTTGGTGACACTTTTGGCTAAGCATCTGTGACTCCTCTGGTGTTGCGAGTGTCCATGGGCGGCGATGATAACTTATCATCAGGTGACCTGCTGGCTCGTTTGCCTCCTATTACATAAAAAAGTTCCATCTCAAGGAAAGGAGATTTTGATTCAGTTGTATATTTAAAAAAAAAAATCCTCATAACTCATTTATTTCTCGATCAATTTGAAATGTATTTTTTGGTAGTCTGTGCTTGTGGCCTTGGAAATTTTATCAAAACTGGTTACGTAATTGGATTTTTATTTCAAAAAAATGTGTAATTTCTATGATTCATCCAAGTGAATGAAATTGCATAAGTATTCAATCGCTAATAACGACGTCAGTATTTCGGTCAAATAGTGCAATACTACCAAACACCTATACTAATATGTATTATAAAGAGGTAAAGTTTGTGTGTTTGTGACGTTGTAGGGGGTAATCTCTAGACCTACTGAACCGATTTTAAAAATTCTTTCTGTGTTGAATAGTCCATTTATCGGGGAGTTTCATAGGCTATATAGTATCACGCTATGACTAATAGGAGTGGAGCAGTAATTAAATATGTTTAAAAAAGGGACACATTTTTTTCGACGCCTAACGAAGTGGGCGGTCAGCTAGTTTTTTTATAAAGATAGTGAAATATAAATATTCTTTATTCACAAAACCATCTAGTCCCAAACTAAGTTAATTTTGTATTATAGTACTAGACAATTGATAAACTATTTTTTAAATATTTTTACGTTCTTATTTATTTTTTTGTTTTTATTTATATTATAAGGAACATTTAACAGTTATACGATAATATAATAACAAAATACAGACCTTATAGATGAAGTAAATGTATAACCCACACCAATGTTCGCGGAATAAAATTGAAAATGAAAAAAAAATCTTACTCTGCGTACGAAACGTACATACTATACATATAACCTCTACACAAGTTATTAAAAGTAATCATGATCATCATAACAGCCCATTAACGTCCCACTGCAGGGACGGGCCTCCTCCCGGGACAGAGGGATACTTGGCCTACTAATACCACGCTGGCCAAACAGATTGGTATAGGGTTTATTTCAAGTTTTCCTTCTTTTTATTTTGTAAAGTTAATATTCACGGATAGTCCCTTAGTCAGTTTCTACGACACTCTTGGGATGAAATGGGGTGGTGACATATTGTATTCTTACTCCGTCACCACACGGAAAATTAAAAGTAATAATAAGTTAAAATGCAAAGAAAGATATTAAATAAAATGGGATATTTAATTGTATTCGTCGAATCCGACTCGGTTGGTTTGCGTGTGGGAAGCAGAAAATACATCTCTGTTTTTTCTGTTTTCATTACCTTAGTGTCTTAACACAAGACGAGAATATACGAGTTTAAAAAGAATAAAATTCATGATTTGTAAAAAAAATGCTTGAGAAATTTCCTTTTTTTTACAAAATGAGTCCGCGTATACAATTTCCTACTAGCCGGATCCACACCAAACGATCCATTTTGGATCGGCGATCCAGCGATCAGCAATCCATCGACGATGGATCACTCTCGGCAAAGAGTAGCAGTTAAGCCCGATTTACACATCGATAAGTACAGCAGCGGGTTATGTAGTAAGTTGTTGATTAAGTTAATTTGTTAATAAGATCTCCATCCTATTTCTTGGCGAGTTAAGTACGAAGTAGCCCCCTCTCTCGCGTCTCGCCAACAGGATGCGAAAAACAGGATGGAAGAAAGAAAGAAAGAAAGAAAAATTTGTTTATTCACGTAAGATATAAAAATACCGCGTGTGAAGGTCGTTTTATAGTGATCACATAATATGCTCGTCTAACTTAACGGCTAAGTTCACTGAGGGTTCGGAACACGACCATGTCAGAGAAGACACCCACAAGAAACTCTGCTGGGTTCCTATCGCTCTTTTGGTGATCACTTCACAAATATTATTTTATTTAGTAAACAGGACAATTCAGATCCAAGCATTTTTATCGTTTAAGTAATCCTTTACACTATAATATGATTTCGATATTAACTTATGTTTAATAAAAGATTTAAATTTATTAACTGAAAATTCTTTAACTTCCCTAGGGAGCTTATTATAAAAACGAATACCATTACCAGCGAAAGAATTACTTATCTTATGAAGCCTAGTGTGGAGAACAGCAAGTTTATTTTTATTTCTAGTGTTAACATTATGTATATCACGCATTTTTTTATATTTGTTAATATTTTTGTGTACGTACATTAAATTATCAAATATATACTGGCAATGCACAGTCATAATCTTAATTATTTTAAATTTATCTCTAAGAGACTCTCTTGGGCCCATATTTGTATATACAACGTATCGCTCTTTTTTGCAAAACAAATATTGTGTTAATATCAGCCGCACTACCCCACAACAGAATACCATACGACATTATGCTATGAAAATAACTAAAATAAACTAGCCTAGCTGTGTCTATGTCTGTTAACTGACGTATTTTTTTTACTGCGTATGCTGCTGAAGAAAGCCTACCTGACAATTTTTCAAGATCTATTTAAATCAACTTAATCAACAACTTACTACTTAACTCGCTACTGTACTTGTCGATGTGTAAATCGGGCTTTAGGATCGCGCGAGGCAAGCCCACATCAAACGCTCCTGTGGAGCACGATCCTGCCGCGCGCGATCGGATCGCGCTTGATCGTTTGGTGTGGATCCGGCTACTCAGGAATTAGATGTGCGATCCACAATTTATTGTCCTAAGTCTAGATGTTCTTTGTGTCCCTTAAATTAATGATTGCAAGGTCCCCACGACACAGGGCATGATCCCTAGTACGGGAATTGTTACAAAAATATTTTTTAAAGTGTCATTTCTTATATTTTTCGACCCCGTTTCGTAATTGACCCGACATCAAACCTACCACTCTAAAGTTAAAAGCCACTAACATACCCACTTAGCTACAATACCAATAAATAGTTTAAAACCATAAATCATAAACTTAAAGATTAATTATGGACATCAACCAATTATATAAAAAACTGTAAATAGTTATATTTTTATGATTTTTCCTTACTTGTCATATATTATAATATATTCATTTGTTATATTTATAATAAGTGTTATAAGGAAATCCGTTATCTTGATTTAATTTAAAAATAAAAACCGAATTTGGTTAAAGAGTGTGAAGAATGGTATCTTCTCTATTTTCATATCAGAATAATACTGGACATAGGCCTCCTCCAAATGTTTCCACCCTGCGCGGTCTTATGCCTCCCTCATCCATGGGCTTCCCTCCGTCCTTACTAGGTCGTCGGTCCAGTGTGTGAGGGGTCTCCCAACCCTGCGCCTTCCAGTACGCGGTCGCCATTCCAGAACCTTTCTGCCCCAACGGCTATCTGTTCTCCGCGTTTCTCTATTATATACGTTACTAGCTGACCCGTGCCCACTTCGTTGGGCGGCGAAAAAAACGCGTCCCTTTTTGAAACAAAATTCATTACTGATCCACTCCTATTGGTCATAGCGTGATACTATATTATAACCTATGACATTCCCCGATAAATGGCCTATCAACGCAGAATGAATTTTTGAAATCGGTTCATTAGATCCAGAGATTAGCTCTTACATAGTCACAAACTTTACCTCTTTATAATATAATTATAGATGACAGGTGATTCTCTTTCAATAATCCTCCGTGTGGTGACGGAGTAAGAATACAATATGTCAACAAGTTGCAAAACTTCTGAATAAGCGAAAAGCACTGGCTGTGTTCGCAACGCAAGCCGACTTTATTATATTTATAGTTTAAAAGTTATGATATTCGAATCTGTAAAATATAATTATTTGAATATAATGTTTACTAACTTATTATTTATTTATTCAAGATTGTTTATTTGATAAATAATGTACAAGTAAGTAATTAATATCTTTTATAATTAATTATTTGATAATGGTTGAAAGACCTTTACTTATTTTGTATTTACATGCATACTCTGTATATAAAATTACACCTTCACAAGGTAAATTTGTCGGTTTTGTTTGCTTACCTATTCTAAATGTAATAATAAGCTGTACTTAAACGTTGTTTAAGGACATTCTGTAGTAGGTGCCCGTGCGAAGCCGGGGCGGGTCGCTAGATCAGTTCAGTTGCTTTATTTTCAACATAATGTTATAAAATAACAGCTTATTGACGTCAGTTTCAAAACTACTTAATCTAAGTTTACATATTAAAAGTTTTTCAAACTTTACCACCGCTTCCAAGGCGCTAGTAGAGAAGAAACGGCGCCCCGTAACAAACTCTAAGGGCGCTTGTACACGCTAAGAAAATTTGCCGTGTCTACGCCAGACAAGACAAATCTTCGTGTAACCGTCAAAAATTTTGTCTTTTTCGCACACGAAAACTTTTCGTGTCTTCCGCAGACAAGACCAATCGAAACGTGTACACGATAGGATTTTTTTCGTGCAGTCGTCAGACGGGCGTAGGGCGCGCAAGTAATAACAAGTGTTATAATCAGTGTGAGTTTCCTTTAGTAAAAATGTTAACTAGAAAGCAACAAAGTATGATACCCTACTACACCGCTCCCCGCCCCTCCGCAACAACGTTCGCCGTGTCTTGTCTTGCGCAGGCAAGAATATTTTCTTATTCATCGCCGACGCTGTGTACACAGGTCGTGCTTAAAAACGACACGAATTCTTGCGTAGGCCCGGCGATTTTTCTTAGCGTGTACAAGCGCCAGCAGCATTTTTTAGACGTCTCTATAATTTTACAACAATTTTGTAACTGTAATAAAGTGCTGCAACCATTGTATCATCATAACAGCCCATTAATGTCCCACTGTAGGGACGGGCCTCCTTCCGTGACGGAGGGTTACTTGGTCTACTAATACCACGCTGGCCTGACGGATTGGTATAGGGTTTAATTTCAAGTTTTCCTTCTTTTTATTTCGTAAAGAAAATATTCACGGTTAGTCCCTTAGTCGGTTTTTACGACACCAATGGGATGAGATGGAGTGGTGACATATTGTATTCTTACTCCGTCACCACACGTATATCGGGTCGCTAGTTAGTACTATTCAAAAGGTCAATATTCCTTGTACAATAACATCCTGTAAGCCTTTAATTTATAATACATATGTATGATTGTCCTTTTCTATAAGATACGATAAGATAGGATTAATGTCCCACTGCAGGGACGGCCGGAGGCCGATTACCGGTGAGTTTACATGAGGTATAAGATACGTAAAATATACAATTTCCATTTACATTTAATAACCATATGAATTATAAAGTTAAAATTAACTACATTGTTTATGCTCGTTTCGAATATATTATGCATGTATTCACTACTTTAGAGTTTCAATGTGTAAAAGGGTTTATTCTGGGGAAGGCCCTCACAGGTTAAGTAAGGTTATAGTTTAGATGGGTGACCGTTTTAGTTTTTTTTGGTAAGGACGAGTAGGTAGTGATCCTATCGTCGGACTTGTTTTGACAGTATGTTTAGGTCTACGTATCTTAGATAATCTAGAGAAGATGTATACGAACGCATAAGCCACTAGTTGGTTGGGGCGTATGAAAGCCTTTTCAAAGTAGCGACGGTAGGAATTAAAAAACTTTCCCCAAAATCCGTGTGGTAAACTGTAACAGGTAAATTATATACTTTTTCTAGGTATCCAATCCCTGCAGGGAAGTTACAAAAACATCAATTTAACCCACACAAAGAACATCCAGACTTGACAGACAACAATTTGTAGATCCCACAAAAAATAGTTCTGCGTGGAATTTGAACCTAAAACCTTTGCATAGCAATCACGGAGTTTAACTATTAAGCCAGAGAGATCGTTTAAAGTACTTACTTGTATTTACCATTCCTAATGACTTCTGCGTAAAGTTCGTCATAATACATAGCAAAAAAAAAAACTTGTTACATAAGTAAAATAAGATTATTCTCATCTTTACTTGTCTAATACTTAGGTATTTTTCAATTACATAACATTTATTCATAGAAAAATACTTCACAGTTGTTTTTGTCTATACTAATATTATAAAGAGGTAAAGTTTGTGTGTTTGTGACGTTGTAGGGGGTAATCTCTGGATCTACTGAACCGATTTAAAAAAATCTTTCTTTGTTGAATAGTTCATTTATCGGGGAGTGTCATAGGCTAGATAGTATCACGCTATGACTAATAGGAGTGGAGCAGTAATGAAATATGTTTAAAAAAGTGACGCGTTTTCTTCGCGGCCTAACGAAGTGGGCACGGGTCAGCTAGTAAACTATAAAATACCATTAATCTCTTTTTATTGCATTTTATGATATTTATTTGACATTTTGTATGTACTTAAACGTTTTAGTAGCAAGGTCGTATTGTGGAATGTAGAATCTTTATTTGGGGTTTGATTTCCGGGTCGATACCGATTTACGACATAATATTTAGTTAGGATATTATTTATCTGCACTATAATAATAGATAATCCTTACATATTTACACAACACCATTTAGCCCCAATTTTTAATTTGTTTTTATCATAACAGCCCATTAATGTCCCACTGCAGGGACGGGCCTCCTCCCGTGACGGAGGGATACTTGGCCTAAGTACTAATTTCAAGCTTTCCTTATTTTTATTACGTAAAGATAGTATTTACGGATAGTCACATAATCCGTTTGTGATAATATTCACGGATAGTCCCTTAGTCGGTTTTTACGACACCCATGCGATAAGATGGGGTGGTAACATATTGTATTCTTACTCCGTCACCACACGGAGAATGATGATGACGAATGAAAATTTAATCACTCAAGAACCAAACCGGATATCTACATATAAATAACAAAACACAAATTGCTTAGGAAGTGACCAGTGCGTGTAATGATAAAACGTCATAATTATAATTGTAATGTAATTGTTAGTTACAATTATATACACGCTATGTAACTATTGTTAAAAGCCCCTTACAAGGTGGACCGATGATTTAACAGGTTAATATTAGCTGCATCTGTAGCAAATGGTTACCTATTTTAATCCCAAATTTTAATATTCCGAATTTCAAAATCCAGAAAACGTTTGGACATTTCATCATTATTCGATTTTTTTTAATTTTGAAGTTTTATTTGCCATATAATCGCTACTACGAATTTTATTTGCCCATTTATTTATTTGTACGACGTTTTAGAATCCAAATGAATTAGTTCCAGACATACAAATCTAAATGCACGAAATCCAGATGACTGTCCTTATGCACTAAAGCTAATTTTTTAAAACACAATTCTTTGAAATACAGTTATTGAAATCCAGACAAACAATATCAAGATTCGGGTAACAGAAATTCGAGATTTCAATAGGATACCGTAGCAAATAAGTCGTGTATGTTGTGGATTCGAATCCCGTGCTAGATAATTAGTTTGGTAAACCATGTACTTACGTTACCGCAGCAAAATGTTGTTGCTATAGGTTAAAATGATGATGATGATGACTACGTTTGAAGGATGCGATGTCATAATTCATAAGAGCCCAATAATGTCCCACTGCAGGGACGGGCCTCCTCCCGTGACGGAGGGATACTTGGCTGGATTGGTAGGTAAAGGGTTTAATTTCAAGTTTTCCTTCTTTTTATTTTGTAAAGATAATATTCACGGATAATTGTCCCTTAGTCGGCTTTACAACACCCATGGGATGAGATGGGGTGGTGATGTCATAATTGCGATGAAGGAAATACCTACACGAGCCAGCAGTCTGTTCCACAACTGAATTCGGCAAAGCTTTGCAGGGACAATCCTTAAGAGATTAAGGAAAACTTAGTTACTCACCCCCGTACTCATAAACTCCTCTTAAATTTAATCACTGTTTAGCGAGATTTTTATTAGGAAAACCAACTTTATACCAAACAAAACCGTAAGAATTTAAGCTAATTATCATCATTATAGCAACCAATCGACGTCTACTGCTGGACATGGCCTCCTCCAAGTATTGTCACCTTGTGCGGTCCTGTGCCTCCCTCATCCATCGGCTTCCAAGCTTAAGCTGATCAATTGACTAAAATGTAAGAGGCGTTTATGAGTAAGGGGGTAAATGCGTTTGTTTTATGTTTCGCTGATTTAATTTTCGTTTTGTGAATATCACTTAGTCAGCTTATACGACACTAGCTGACCCGTGCCCATTTCGTTGGGCGGCGAAAAAAACGCGTCCCTTTTTTAAACATATTTCATTACTGCTCCACTCTTATATGTCATAGCGTGATACTATATAGCCTATGACACTCCCAATAAATGGACTATTCAACACAGAAATAATTTTTAAAATCGGTTTAGTAGATCCAGAGATTACCCCCTACAACGTCACAAACACACAAACTTTACTTCTTTATAATATTAGTATAGATTACATAAGGTGAGCTCTACGTTCGTTTAGACATCCTTTGATATTAAAATATTTAAATCGTATCGTGATCTTAGTCACGATATAGCATAAATAAAATATAACAATACTTAGTTTATTTGGAATTCTTTATTTGTTTAATTGGTTTGAAGGAAAACTGCATGTCAATTCTTGTTCTTAAAATCGTTAAAAAATTCGGTTAAGTTAACTTTAATTTGTTTAATGGTCACACAATAGGTATTCTTGTATTTCTAATTTCTTAAAAAAATATTTAAAGAATATATATATATAAAGTAATGTATTTGTATTGTAAACTAAGCATAAAACGTATTTTTTTCATTCTTGTAATTTTTAAAGTGACAGTTCATGTAATCTTCTCTATTAAGAAACGTCAAAATTGATGTTTATTTTATCATTTAACGAAATGTTTAAGGACCAGAATACCAAATTTGGATTAATTAAAAATCAAATTTAAAAAAAGTTAGAATTAAGTTGAATTAAATTGTATGTTACGAGAATTGACCTGCTGTGGCCAAAAAGTCTGAGTCTAATTCTATGTTTATCTCTTTATTTAATCCCATTGTCGTAAAAACATTTAAAGAAAAGTTTTTAAAATTTGACGACCTCTGTGGCGTAGTGGTTATATAACATGACTGCTACGCAGAGGTCTCGGGTTCGATTCCTGCTCAATGCAAATATTTGTGTGCATGAATATGATTGTTTGCATTGGTCTGAGTGTTTCTATGTATAATATGTATGTATTTACAAAAAAATAAGTATTTAAGTATGTTTATCAGTTGTCTAGTACTCATAGTAGGTACAAGCTCATCTTAGTTTGGGACTAGATGGCGTTGTGTGAATGTTTGAGGAATGTTTATATTTATAAAATAAGGTTTGACAAAATAAGGTATTTCTACCAAAATATCCTTTTTCTAATCCATGTAACCACCAGTATGGTAAGTAAGCCAAGTTTCTATCTCTGTAGGAGGCCCCTACATTCAGTGGGTCATTACCAAGCGGTTATGTATGCAAGCATTGTAACAAGAGAGGGTCAAAAATGTAACTATTTAGGTCACAGAGGTCAAATATGTCATAGTTACTAAGTATAGGTAAATATTGACCTTAGGGTCAACGACTATATTAAAAATATATGTAAATACATTTGTTATAGTTATATAAATGCATGTTTTTTTTATAAATTTTGAAAGTGTGTGAATCATTGAGTTAAGTAATTATTAGTTTGTTTTTTTGTGTGAATTTCGGGGCTTCTTGGTGAAATAATTCCATTAGGTATGTGTTGTATACGCATCCGTGTGGTGACGGAGTAAGAATACAATATGTCACCATCCCATCTCATCCCATGGGTGTCGTGAAAACCGACTAAGGGACTATCCGTGAATATTTGATTTACGAATTAAAAAGAAGGAAAATTTGAAATTAAAGCCTATACCAATCCGTCTGGCCAGCGTGGTATTAGTAGGCCAAGTATCCCTCCGTCATGAGAGGAGGCCCGTCCCTGCAGTGGGACATTAATAGGCTGTTATGATGATGATTTTGTGATATTCGGGGTTTCTTGGTGAAATAACTCCATTATGTGGTGTCTAAAGTCCGTGGCTGTGCAAAGGCATCGGGTTTGATTTCCGCTCAATGAAAATCTTTATTTGCGTATGAACATGTATTTTCACTTTGTTATAAAAATACACATTTTGGTATAAAAATGATTTGGAAATAGAATAAGTAAATAATTAATACATTTCTCATTCTTTTATAAATAAATAAATAAATAAATAAATAAATAAATAAATAAATAAATAAATAAATAAATAAATAAATAAATAAATAAATAAATAAATAAATAAATAAATAAATAAATAAATAAATAAATAAATAAATAAATAAATAAATAAATAAATAAATAAATTTCGTTTGAACTCTTTTTGATTGATAAATTCATATAAAGGGTACTGCTTAGTTTAGGACTAGATGGCGTTGAATGATCTGTTGAGGAACCTGTAAGGAATTTTACATAAGTAATACAATATTTAAACTTCCTCAAACCCATTGCTAGACTTAACATTAATTACCCAAACAGACGATTTAGGTAATACTATTTTCACGGGTCTTACTCGAGGTATTACTAATTAGCCTAGATACTAGTAATATAAATACCTAGGTTTTTCTCCGACGTTTCGGCCGACTTGCAAGGGCCGTGGTCGCGGAGGGACTGGTGTCAGCGGAGCGTCGTCCTTGTGAAGTGCGGGGAATGGAATCTACCCTCACTTTGTTGATATCTTGAGTATTCGCCGTATTGTAGGTTACTTCGACACACTACACTAATGACGTCTCCCGGCTTTTGAGCTGCAACACTGTGATGATGTTTGCACTTGTTGATGACTGGATTCCATGTAGTAGATAATCTATATCCGTCCTCCCGGTTGAAATTATTGTGTTTTTTGATTTCAACCGCTTCACGTACTATCCTGGAGTAATAGTGACGCTCGGTGGATAAGACCTTTGGGTTGTGTAGTTCTATCCAGTGGTTAGGTCCAGACTCCAACAAGTGTTCAGCTATTGCAGACTTGTGGGTTTGTCGGTTTTTCACAGCCGCGATGTGTTCCTTGACCCTTTCCGCTATTGTCCGTTTGGTCTGTCCGATATAGGAGCTACCGCAGCTGCAATCAACCTTGTAGACGCCAGGTGTTTGTAAGGGAATGACATCCTTTGGGCTTCTTCTTTTTACTTCGTAAAGATAATGTTTACGGTTAGTCCTTTAGTCGGTTCTTACGATACCCATGGGATGAGATGGGGTGGTGACATATTGTATTTTTACTCCATCACCACACGGAGTAAGATCACAGTGGTAATAAAAAATAGTAAACCTAATAATAAAATTCATATAAAAAGGCTTTTGATTCTAGGTGTTAAAATGTCAGTCAATAAATTAAAAGCCTTAATTATATTACAAAAATATTTATGGTTTAAATTATGACAGATTTATTTTTTATTTATAATAACTATAATATTCGGCATAGATTTAAACAATTCGATTTAGTCTAAAACTAAGCAGAGCTTGTAAAACTAAGCAGAGCTGGGCTGCGCAGGTTGTGTGCTACCTTAGAAGGCGGACTATATACAGTCTTAATGGAGTATTTCTTTAGTACTGTTCCAACTTTGTCCGTTACTCCTTTTAAATAAGGCATATAAGCCGGCACTCTGCTAACCTCGGGTTTACGGTCCTTCCTCTTAGGACGGTGTATCTCTTTTTTGTATCCGTTGTTTCTCAGAACCTCCTGAACATGTGAGAGCTCACCACTTAAATGTTCAGGGTCACAAAGGTCATTTGCTCTGTTTACTAATGAGGCGACAACGGATTCCAAGTGTCGCGGGTGATGATGCGAGTGAGCGTTCAGATACCTGTCCGTGTGTGTCGGTTTCTGTATACAGTGTGTCCCAGGGTACCATTTTCTTTCACTGTCACTTTTACGTCAAGAAAGGGTAACGACCCGTCTACCTCCATTTCAAAAGTAAATCTGATGTTCGGATGTATGGAGTTCAGTCTCATTGCGAATTGTTCTACGTCTTGCTTATTCCCCTTCATGATACAAAATATATCGTCTACGTACCTCTTCCATAGCTTCACTGGCTCCATGTCTATGGACTCTTCGACGTACTCCATCCAGATGTTAGCCATGACCGGTGCTACTGGGCTACCCATGGCGACTCCGTCGATCTGGAGGTAATGCTGTCCACGATATAAGAAGAAGTTACCTTCTAAGCAATGCTTTAGTAGAACTGTGTATTCTGTAGACAGACCGTTTTCCCTTAATTTCCTCTCAAGACGATTTAGGGTTAAGTAAACAAGCGGTTAATATAATACCGAGCGACAGAAGGTTAACAGTGGGTGAATCACCTATTAAAAGCGTCGTAGCACATACATATAACGTAACGTAAACGGATCGGCACCGTATCAACCCGAGCCGTTCAGTATTCTTTGTATGAAACTCCTTACTGTTGCAGTAAGGAGCACACTAATCGGATACGTAACGTAATAGGATTTTTGACGTTTGACACCGAGGAGGCGAGGCGATGCCGATCCGTTTACGTTACGTTATATGTGCTATGACCCTACCCGCCCCCATTCATTAGTGTTAACCAAAAATGAAACATAATATAATTTGTCAAATAATATGTGTAACATATTTAAGTGATGATAAATCAAATTATGTAGAAATAATTAAGTATTGAGACCAAATTTTATATTTCTTTGAATTCCGTTGGTTAAATGTTAACCTACTACCTTACTTAACTTGAGATCAAGGCCTTTTGTCGCGGGTTCAATTCCCACGCAGGACAATTCGGTATGTAAAGTAAAAGTTTACCTATGTCGATTCCAAAACCATTTAGAGATTTTAGATCGGTGAGGAATAAAATTAGGTAAGTATATGTTTAGCGCAAAACCGCAAGATTGTGTTCAATTTTACAATCATACATAAATTACTTTGTCTGGAGGAATGAGAGTCATGTGGTGAGGAAGGTGTTGGACATGTGTGTGGATGGATAGATAGGGGAAGAGGACGACCAAAGAAACGATGAATGGATTGAGTGAAAAACGATATGGCTGCGAAGAGTGTTACTTGTGAGATTACGTCCGATAGGAAAGTATTGGAAGAAGAAGACATGCTGCGCCGACCACAAATAAAATTGGGATATGAGCAGGGGAATGATGATGACATAAATTACTTTGTCTTTCATTTGACGTCTAAATGACGTCAATTCGCCCGGCTCAACAAAAGTTTGTTTCTACTTTCATTGCTCAAGTAATTCGGCCGTACGCATGACGTGATCACAAGTAAAACTTAAAATATTTATTAAAAATAAACTATAGGTAGGAAACCAAAAATACTAATTAATAGTTGTTTATAATTAATAAACCTTTAAAATAGAAATATAAAAAAATACCAAAAATCATTTTTACATACCGAATTGTCTTAAAAAGCACTATATCAATTAAACCGCTCGAGAATAATGATAACTAGTAACCAATTGTTGCTGAGTGGTAGGTAATCATAACAGCCCACCAATGTCCCACTGCAAAGACGGACCGCCTACCGTAATGGAGGGATACTTGACCTACTAATACCACGCTAGCCAGACGGATTGGTATAGGGTTTAATTTCAAGTTTTTCTTCTTTTTACTTCGTAAAGATAATGTTTACGGATAGTCCTTTAGTCGGTTCTTACGATACCCATGGGATGAGATGGGGTGGTGACATATTGTATTTTTACTCCATCACCACACGGAGTAAGATCACAGTGGTAATAAAAAATAGTAAACCTAATAATAAAATTCATATAAAAAGGCTTTTGATTCTAGGTGTTAAAATGTCAGTCAATAAATTAAAAGCCTTAATTATATTACAAAAATATTTATGGTTTAAATTATGACAGATTTATTTTTATTTATAATAACTATAATATTCGGCATAGATTTAAACAATTCGATTTAGTCTAAAACTAAGCAGAGCTTGTACTATGGGTACTAGACAATGCATAAGTAAAACATACTGATTAATTATTATCCATACTAATATTATAAATGGAAAAGTGTGTGTCTGTTTGTCTTTCTTTCACGGCAAAACGGAGCGACGAATTGACGTGATTTTTTAAGTGAAGATAGTTGAAGGGATGGAGAGTAACAGAGGCTCCTTTTTTTTCTTCTGTGTCCAGGAATGAAGTGCTACCTCGAATTTAATTTGAAATTGTTTGACATTCAAAACAACTTCCGCAAGGGTTCGAGCCCTGTTCGAAGACTTTTACAAACATGAAATTTACGGACACAAAGTACTTATGTACATAACATGTGGTGACGGAGTAAGAATACAATAAGTGTCGTAAAAACCGACTAAGGGACTATCCGTGAATATTATCTTTACGAAATAAGTAAAAAGAAAGAAAACTTGAAATTAAACCCTATTCCAATCCGTCTGACCAGCGTGGTATTAGTAGGCCAAGTATCCCTCCGTCACTAGAGGAGGCCCGTCCCAGCAGTGGGACATAAATGGACTGTTAAGATAAAGTACACATCCAGGCCCAAAACAATAACTTCTAGAACACGTAAATAAATATCTAGCGCGGAATTCGAAGTCGTGACCGATCTAATGCATCTTAAACTTGTCCTCGACAACATAGCTTTCCACGACCCCGCTACATAGAGACAATGGCATATTAATCATTCTAGAATTCTCAATGAATCATATTATGACACAGTCTTAGACCACTCATACAACTCAAGGTGAAGTGAAAATAAATTGTTTTAAAGGTTAAGGTGAGTTTAATAGTTAAGGAAATAGATGGGTCATCTGTTTTTTTTTTTATGCTTCATTCACTACAAAGTATAACACAAAGTCGCTGACGCTGTCTGTTTATCACTATTTATGCTTGAATATTTAAAAGTACGAATCCGCGTGGTGACGGAGTAAGAATTTAATATGTCACCACCCCATCTCATCCCATGGGTGTCCTAAAAACCGACTAAGGGAATGTTCGTGAATATTATTGTTACGAAATAAAAAGTCGAAGAAATTAAACCCTATACCAATCCGTCTGGCCAGCTTGGTATTAGTAGGTCAAGTATCCCTCCGTCACGGGAGGAAACATTAATGGGCTGTTATGATAAGCTATATTATTGTAAAGTTTCATTACAATCCATGTTGTGGTAATTACGTGAAACAGTAACAAACATACATACATGTTTATAATATTAGTAGGATTTGCTTGTTGTTACATTAATGTTTCATAAACTAATTGTTTTTATTTGTTTTATGGTTTGTGCGTAGTATTAATGGTAACAATGTTTATAATGGTTTTTATGTACCTACGTAATGTCTAGTAATGGCTATTTGACCCTGTGCCATGAATGTTTTTTTTAGGTTGATTCCTATGTGACTGTTATGGCATTTACTCCAGTTTAGTGTTGTGTATGTCAGATAGATTTCCGTGTGGTGACGGAGTAAAAATACAATATGTTACCACCCGTCTCATCTCATGGGTGTCGTAAAAACCGACTAAGAGACTATTTGTGAATATTATAATTACGAAATAAAAAGATGGAAAACTTGAAAGTAAACCCTGTACCAATTATTATTAGTAGGCCAAGTACCCCTTCGTCACGGGAGAAGGCCCGTCCCTGCAGTGGGACATTAATGGGCTGTTATGATGATGTTGATGAAAGTTATGCCCTCCCGTGTATTACAATAAATCGTCATTCTTATGTATGTACACTACACTCACTATAGGAATTATTTATTAATATAAAATGTTTAAAAACCTTTAAAATGTTTATCAGTTGTCTAACTAACTGACATAAAGGACATTCATGCAATAATATTTGTATGAAACGTAATGTAGGCGTTGCTTAGCGTCTATTGTCAGGTTAACAATAGGATGGGTGGGCGCCTTGTCATCTCATGTGAATAAATATAATATAATATGTTAATCAACTCAATATATTTGGCAATATTATTTTGGTAATGTATTTATTTGAATTTACACTTTATTTTATTTATAACTAGCTGACCCGTGCCCACTTCGTTGGACGGCAAAAAAAACCCCGTCTCTTTTTTAAACATATTTCATTACTGCTCCACTACTATTAGTCATAGCGTGATACTATATAGCCTATGACACTCCCCGATAAATTATGGACTATTCAACAGAGAAAATCCGTTGCATAGTTTTAAAGATTTCAGCATACAAAGGGACATAAGGACCGAAAAACCGATTTTATTTTATACTATGTACAGATATTATTTTTTTTAATATTTTTTTTTATATAAATTATAATTTAACACTAAAATTTATATGTAAAATAAACCCATTAATGTCCCGCTGCAGGGACGGGCCTCCTCCCGTGGCGGAGGGATACTTGGCCTACTAATACCACGCTGGCCAGACGGATTGGTTTAATTTCATGTCTTCCTTCTTTTTATTTCATAAAGATAATATTCACGGATAATCCCTTAGTCGGTTTTTACAACACCCATGGGATGAGATGGGGTGGTGACATATTGTATTCTTACTCCGTCACCACACGGAGATAATTATGATTAATTATAATGTTAAAATAGTGTATATAGTATGTTCTATGTCGTCACCATTTGGTGGCATTTACGTTAATTATAAGTAAAGTCGTTGAGGTTTACTATTTGATTGGTTAGCTTTTTGTGGTCGCCAATGATGTAATATACTTTTGTTTAACATAACATCGAATGATATATTATACTAGCTTAATAACTTATACAGACCGACTTTATTTTAAAGATTATAATTAATTACTTAACTAAATAATTTTGAATAAATTTCTTTGAAAAAGTATACTATACTTTCAAACAAATATAGTTTTATTCAAAATGATCAAGAAATTACTGAGTTATCCCAACGTTGCTGATATCTCCTAGCGTTTGCTGAGTTCTCTTAGCGTTTGCTGAGTTCTCCTAGCGTTTGGTGAGTTCTTCTAGCGTTTGCTGTGTTCTCCTAGCCTTTGCTGAGTTCTCCTAGCGTTTGCTGAGTTCTCCTAGCCTTTGCTGAGTTCTCCTAGCGTTTGCTGTGTTCTCCTAGCGTTTGCTGAGTTCTCCTAGCATTTGCTAAATCAGGATGTCAACTAGTCGTCTGGCTTTTAAAATCAAAGTTAGACAATTTTATTAATAAATCAGTCAGTTTTTATTTATTTGTTGTATTTAATTTAAAGTAGCATATTGGTCACCTTAAGTTAAGCTAGCAAAGCGCTTCCATCGATCTAGGTGACCACTATCTATGCCATTACACTTCATCATGATAACAGCCCATTAATGTCCCACTGCAGGGACGGGCCTCCCTCCGTGAAGGAGGGATACTTGGCCTACTAATACCACGCTGGCCAGACGGATTGGTATAGGGTTTAATTTCAAGTTTTTCTTCTTTTTATTTCGTAAAGATAATATTCACTGATAGTCCCTTAGTCGGTTTTTACGACACCCATGGGATGAGATGGGGTGGTGACATATTGTATTCTTACTCCGTCACCACACGTGCCTTTACACTTACCACCAGTTAATACAAATATGCAGTTGACATCAAATTCAACTGCATTCTTGCAGTCCGTCTGCCCGCACCTTAAAGTATTAGTTAAAATGATAGAAGACGCAATACCTATCATACATACTGTACAAATACTGTTGGCATATTGATCGTGGGTACGCATAATATGCGCAAAGGTCAAGGTTCGATTACCGAGTAACTCCTTATCGCTAAATCATTATACAATTGAATAGAGTACAAAAAAATAAACCGCAATGTCAATTTGAGTATCTTACTTAGTTGGTACTGCGGGTTTCTTTGCGTAATGTATCATTATAACAGCCTATTAATGTCCCACTGCAAGGACTAATACCACGCAGACGGATTGGTATAAGCTTTAATTTCAAGTTTTCCTTCTTTTTATTTAGTAAAGATAATATTAACGTATAGTCCCTTAGTCGGTTTTTACGACACCCATGGGATGAGATGAGGTGGTGACATATTGTATTCTTACTCCGTCACTACATGGGTTTTATTTAGTTTATACTACGGTTTTGCTTGTGTAGCAATAGTAGTATTATCGACTTGAAAAATGAGGAGGTTTTCAATTCGGGTTTGTTTCGTAGGGTTCCGCTTCGCGGGTCTCCTACTTCTTGGTGGCTTAAAGAATAAACCTAACCTATCTAAGTTGGATTGCTCTAAGTCTCACAGTTTAAACATAATTTAATTATGGCAAGTAAATATTATGGCTAAGGACGATTTATGGCAAACAATATTAGTACAAATGAAATTATGGAAAATGAAAATTTGGGCAAATGAAATTCTGGCAAGTGGAGGTATGCGACATAACTTATACATCAGAGTAGCACATAGGCTACAACGTATAAAGATATTGTATTTTTAAACGCCCATTGACTTCTATAATGAATTATCACGACATCCAATACAACGATTCTCCGAAAATAAAACTTAATAAAATTATAAAGTATTTAGCATTTACTCGACTAACAAAAAAGGAGGAAATGTATAAACCACAAAATGACCTACCTAGGCTTAGTTTATACAAACTTATTTTAACAAAAAACTTCATTGAATTTGTAGTCTATTTGATAATAGAGTAAGGATTTGTTTATGGAGCCTTATTTAAGAGAACCACTAAGCATCATCATAACAGCCCATTAATGTCCCACTGCAGGGACGGGCCTCCTCCCGTGACGGAGGGATACTTGGCCTACTAATACCACGCTGGCCAGACGGATTGGTATAGGGTTTAATTTCAAGTTATCCTTCTTTATTTTTTCAATTTCCTTCTTTTCATTTATCATTATTATTTTCAACTAATTAAATCCTATGATGTTTTTTAAGTACCTATTACTAGTATTTGCTTGTGCCTCCACCCGCGTTTATGTCATTTTTATACGAGTATGTGTTAACTAGCTGACCCGGGCCCACTTCGTTGAGCAGCGATAAAAACGCGTCCTTTTTTTAAACATATTTCATTACTGCTCCACTCCTATTAGTCATAGCGTGATACTATATAGCTTATGACACTCCCCGATAAATAGACTTTTCAACACAGAAATATTTTTTTAAATCTATTCATTAGATCCAGAGAGTCACACAAACTTTACCTCTTTATAATATTAGTATAGATATATACTTATAATATCCAAAATTGCAATCATCCGTCGTTAATCATAAATATAAACGGTCACCCATCAATTAAATTACCTCGACTAAGTTGCTTAACCTGCCGTATAACTTATTCTAAAAACACATGATTCACGTTACTTGATAATAATCTAAAACGACCACAAATATACAGAAGCTTAAACAGTTGACTAAATCTTAATCTTAGATAACCCATGCAGTTTATTTAATAGGGTGAATATGAAAAAAAGTTCATTTTTGTAAACAAATCAAATCAAACCGAAAGTTAAATCAACTAAATTTACAAAAAAAGCCACTCTTTTTAAAATAATTCTCAATTTTCATATTTATCATAGCCCATTAATGTCCCACTGCAGGAACGGGCCTCCTCCCGTGACGGAGGGATACTTGGCCTACTAATACCACGCTTGAGTATATTGCCAGACGGATTGGTATAGGGTTTATTTTCAAGTTACTATGATACTTGGTCTACTAATACCACGCTGGCCAGACAGATTGGTATTGGGTTTAATTTCAAGTTTTCCTTCTTTTTATTTCGTAAAGATAATATTCACGGATAGTCCCTTAGTAGGTTTTTACGACACCCATGGGATGAGATGGGGTGGTGACATATTGTATTATTACCAGAGGTCGGAATTAGGTAGAGTTATTTATGTACTTGCATCGAAATGTTGATATTAATGTGGACCTTCCCGGGATTTCTGATGAATAATCCCGGGATTTCTAATGGACAATCCCGTGTGGCCAACAAACAAATAAATAATAATAAAAACCTCAGAATTAGACCAATAAAACAAAGATAATTTATTAACATACAGTTTTTATTAGTTTACATTAATTTACAATACAAATTATTAATAGTCTTAAGCAAATTCTCATAAGCCTATTTCGGGAAGTTTTCCTTATTCAAACGGCCCATCGGAATCATTTTCCTTGTCAGATTCATTACCAGTAAAATTTGAAGTGTTCGCTTCCGACTCTGTATAACTTTTGTGAGAATTAAAATATATGACCATTAGCTTTTCAATATTTTCTGGCTTCAATGAATTTCTCCGAACGTCTAAAATCCATTTGTACATTGAAAAAGATCGCTCTACGTCAACTGAGGTGAGGTTAGCAAATTTATACAATTCCTCCTCCTCGTCATCATTAGTGCAGGAAGAAATTTTTTCTGCTATATTTCTGATAATGTCCAAATCAGGATTCCTATCCATGACTTTTTCCATTTTATCTTTTAAGCTCTCGCAATTTGCCCATATCAAAGCTAATCTCACTGCATCAAATATTTCAAATGATTCCATTAGAGAAAGATCGGATTTCTGAAGAGATGTCAAAGCTGTTGGTATAATTGAAAAATTTTCGTAAATACGAGACAAATCATCTTTAATGTTGTCGTTATTATTAAAAATGTTTAAACTATTCTCTATTGATTTTGCCTCTTGACCATTCAGCACCGACAATACAGATTTAATTTCATCGAAATGCTTAGCGTAATAAAATGCTGCATCAAGCCAAGTACCCCATCTGGTAATTACAGGTGCAGGAGGTAAAGGTAAATCCGGACACATTTCTTTAAAGATTTTAATTCTTTTTGGTGCCTTCAAAAAAACTTTTTTCAAATTTGAAATTAAACTATCGACATTAGGATTCTCCTTTCTAATCTGCCCCGCAACAAGATTTAGAGCATGGGCTAAACATGTGAAATGCAACATTTTAGGAAAAGTTGATTTTAACATTCTACCAGCTGATATCATGTATGCCACACTGTCTGTACATAACATTCTAACGTTATCTAGTTTGCTCTCAAATGAACTTCCCCACATATTTTTTAAAGAATCTTGAACAAATTGTGATATCGTTGTTCCATTTACAGTGTCTAGCATTTTACATGCCACTAAGTAAGGCCGATGGTTCCTACTAAGTTCTAATGGTCTCACCAACAAATGTACCACAGCTCGTCCTAAGAAATCCGTAGTTTCGTCTACTGAAAGCCATAGCTTTTTATCTACAATCTTACTTTGCATCTTTTGTATTTTGATTTTAAAAAGCTGATCCAGGTAAACTTTTCTCAATAAGGATTCACTAGGTAGAGTAATATTTTTGCAATTACAACAAATGTACTTTTGAAAAAATGTTTTAAATGCGTTGTTGCTCAGTTGGGACCACGGTATGTTACAAAGAATCATAAATTCGATTAAGTCGAAGAAAAATTCTAAAGGAATGTGGCGCTCTTTCTTCGTGCCTTTATGTACTGCTCCTTCTACATGTCTTTTGACGTTACTCTGACGAGTCGCACTCAAATGTGCTTCGCATTTGGAACAGTAAATTAATCCACTTGCATGGTCGTAAAATAGCTCCGGATTATCTTTGATCCACTTGTTGATGGTGGCTTCTTTGATTGAACTCTGCGCCATGGTAATATTTTTAATCTGGAGCAAAATAATAGTCAATCTTAGAAAACCGTATGCATGTGTTTGTAAGTATGTGAGAGATAGGTCACAACAGTTGCGTAGTTTAAAAGATCTAAGCGTGCATAAATTCATACAAAGAGACAGACGGCGGGAAGCGTAGGTACTTTGTTTTATACTATACTAGTTGGCCCGGCGCGACTTCGTTCACGCGTTGTCCTACCCTTACCCAACAACCTACCCTACACCTACCTAAGAACCTTCTCCTAATAATAAGTACAAATACAACAAAAAAAGAATTAGTGAAATCGGTCCAGCCGTTCACGCGTGATGCCGTGAAAACGGAAAACGGGTTTCATTTTTATATATTTAGATATAGATTTATTGTTATAGCAACTATAGTAACATACATTACGTATAAATTTAAAGTGTCTGCTTCTACTTAGTAAGCGCAAGGGCACTAAAAAACACCGATAAATAATGCTTATTGATTCACTGTACACTCCTTTTCGCTCAGTCTTTGGGGAAAGAAGCTACTTTGGGCGTAAACCTGTTTTGTGGATAAAATACAAATCGAAAAATTGTATATAGAGTTTTATTAAACTTTAGATATGTTTTCTGGTGCCACTGGGCTTTCAATTACTGAAAATTGAGCTGATTTAGGAGTTACGTAAAGAAATAAATTAGTGACGCTAGTTCTGCGTACTCTTCACCTTAATGTAAGTGGTCAAAGGGATATTCGTCCTATTATAAACGTTTTTTCCCATTCGATATGTAGTAATTGTCACTATTTAATATAAATACTATAAACGCTTGTTCCAGAAGTACATACAAGAACGCTCGAGTAGGACAGGTTTCCGTAATAATCACATAAACACATTAATTAATAATTAATCAGTTTAAACCTAGAAAGAAAATCTGTAAAAGATTACCAGAAAAATTAATTCCAATCGTTAACCATATAGTCAATTAAAGCAATTAAAAAAAGAGTCCCGTATGTTAAGCTTCTTCAGTAGCATTTGAAATCATTGCTACTTTATTTTAATTGTATCAAAGAACATCTTGAGTTAAACAACACCGATTTTATGACAATATAACAAACATTCTACATTGGGAAAATCTAATGTAAAGGACATTTAATATAAATATGAACAATAAACTTACCAAGTATATCACCAACTTCAAATATCCAATCGTCCAATACAGTAAGGCCAAATCAAAGTCCGTTAATGCGTGCCGAAATAGTCGTATTAAGTAGAGTCCAGAATCCAGTAAACAATCCAGGGTCAAACAGGATTCACCACACAAAACACAATAGTAAACACGTGTGCGCATTCGACGAACCGAGGTAAGCGAATGAGCTGTGTCAATAAACCGATTTATTGCTAAGATATAGTTTGAATGCGTTAGAAAGAGATACAATCTCAGTGTTCCGCATTACCGCTATTGTTTCCTTTTGTTCAAATTTTGCAACTTCGAGCATCCGATGTCATTGATGTAAGTGTGGCAACGTCGCGCGTGCAGTAAGTAGTTTAAAGTGTGTAAAAGTAAATATGTAACTTTTTATTTAAATCGTGCGATATTTTTCTATTTTTTTAATTAATCCCGGGATTTGTAGCATATCCACTTTATTCTTTCGCTGTATGAAATCAGTGTAAGTACATGAATAACTCTACCTAATTCCGACCTCTGATTATTACTCCGTCATTTCCCTCTCTCTCTCTCTCTCTTAGCCATGAGCGGTACTCAAGATCGCAACGAAAATTCGAAACCAAAAGTTCTAAAAATCCTTAATATTAATTTAAATATGGTATTCCTACTCTACCCACACAGGTCACTAAAGTTAATTAAAAGCCTTACACAAAATTTTAAGCTTAATATTTGGCAACAATAACATTAATTCTAAAATATATATAATTAATAATATAAATGGTAAACTAGGTCATTCTTGTACAAATATATTTAATTTTGTTTGTTTATTTAAATAATACCTTTTGTAAATCTTTACATCTATACTTCTATACTAATATTATAAAGAGGTAAAGTTTGTGTGTTTGTAACGTTGTAGGGGGTAATCTCTGGATCTACCGAACCAATTTTAAAAATTATTTCTATGTTGAATAGTCTATTTATCGGGGAGTGTCATAGGCTATATAGTATCACGCTATGACTAATAGGAGTGGAGCAGTAATGAAATATGTTTAAAAAAGTGACGCGTTTTTTTCGCGGCCTAACGAAGTAGGCACGGGTCAGCTAGTATGTTATAATATGCGTAATAAACACTGCCATTTTAGATTCGTTGAGGCATTAGAGGAATTTCTAATGGGTATTTCTAGAAGAGTGCCCTATGACATTAAAACCATAAGAATACAATAGCTATACCTACTTGTCACATATTCACACAAAGCCATTAAGTATTATTGACGACCTCTGTATCGCAGTGTTTATTTAAACAAACAATCATGTTCATGCACACAAAGATTTGCATTGAGCGGGAATCGAACCCGAAACCTCTGCGTAGCAGGCACGTTATACAACCACTACGTCACAGATGTTGTCAATAATTAATTAAAAAACTTAGAATGAAGAAACAAGCTTCTGATAAAATCGAGCGATGACATTTTTAATGGATTTATTTTTATTAGTTGGGTTCTGTAGTTGACTTTTAAGACACCATAGAGATGAGATGACATTCTAAAGCATAGACTACAGCCATTAACAGAGGTTGGTCCAATTTTGGTTTTTTTGTTCGTTTAATGTACAAAATGAATATTTTTCTTCTTTCTAATGTCACTAGCCTATTGACATAAACAGCTTTTTACTGAAGAATACAGAGTTATAATACAGACTACAGAAGGATACAGACAGGGTAGTAGATTGGTGTACTAACAACCTACTACATTTTAACACCTCCAAGTGCCTTACTGAACTGGCACTAATTTTATATCTATTTAAAGTCCTCAGAGGGGAAAATAGACAACCCTCAGATGCTAGAGCAAATGTATCTTTATGTACCAGACAGATAATTACATAGAAGACGGGTGCCACAATTGCTATGAGTCCCACGAGCGCGCACCAAACTACTACAGGAGGCACCTCTGACGCGCGCATGCAAAACCCTCAATCGAGTGGCTATCAAACTAGACCTATTCTGTTGCACGCTGACTGAACTCACAAAAACAATTGTTATACTTAGTTAGTTTATTATGGAATTTTTATGTTATTTTTAGTTTGTTTTCGAGTGGTAGAGCCATGTCGTCAGTCTTTGGCTGCGGCACGCATGGGCAGGCTCGTCCGGTGAAATACCACCCTCTCACAGAAAATCGGCGTAAAATAGCAGTGCTTGTCACTGCTGTGTTTCGTCCGGTGAGTGAGAGTCCGGTTCCCTTTACTTCCCTTTTAAAAGGTCGGCAACGCACCTGTGATTCCTCTGGTGTTGCAGGTGTCCATGGGCGGCGGTGATCACTTACCATCAGGTGACCTGCTGGCTCGTTTGCCTCCCATCATATAAAAAAAAAAAAGTTGTATTATAGTATGTAGGCAACACTACTGTAATACTGTGTAATACACTGTGTAATGATAGTGTAAGTTGTAAGTTGATTAAATAAATAAATACATAATAGAAATAGGACTATTACATAATTTATCTATCAAACAAACTATGTGACAACCTATCTACCACAGACAACACAAATACTGTAGTATGGCAATGATTTCTATATTGAATGAGAATTTGTGGTTAAATTCTGTGTAATCTTTACCACTTTAAATAGGTTTTATTGCATCACTTGTTACAATAGTTGAAAAATATAGATATTTACTTATTAAAAATGTCCTAATGCATGCGGTTTTTCAAGTATATTGTGGGTAGACTCTTTGACTAGAGTTTTAGTAATGATTTAAGTAATATCTAAAGTCTAGTAATATAAATAAGTACTAATATTGTTCTGTTACCCATAACACAAGCCTTTACGCTATGTATGTCTAATACGCAGTTCACCTACCTCGCGTTATGACTAGTCAAAAGAATAAGTAGGCATAACGCTAGTTAGACTTGCTTCGATATAAACCAACAGCTGTAAAGGCCAAATAATAACCAGACCAACTGAGATTTAGTCTTCTAAACACTTGGATTTGGTTAACCGGCTATTAGCTTGCACTAAGATTAAGTATTGATATTTGACCATGCTACTAGTATTCTGGGCACGTTTTCACGCAAAATTCGTGCGGAGTACAAACTGGATATGAGGATGTCACCACAGAATTTTGACGAATTGCTGTCAATTATATCGAGCTCTATTCAACGACATGATACATTCATGAGAGATGCTTTACCAGCCAAAATTAAACTGGAAATAACGCTAACATTTTTGGCTTCAGGAATGAACTATCGGTTCCTGAGTCACTTTTATCGTGTCTCGTTTTCGCTATATAATTGCACCAATTTTAAGGTTTCGTCTTCGCTAAGCCGCTTCATTTTGAAAAAAAAAAACGTGGTTACTCTACAACGCAGCGGCAGTGACAACCACGCAATGACTTGTCTGTTTACACGGGGTTTATTTGGCTGTCACGGGGGTGTGCAGGTGGCGGGGGGCGCCAACTGACTTCAAAATATTCGTGTGCGAATATTCAAGTCAGCGCTGACTTCAAGCCACTGTACTGACTTCAAATCAGTTTACACGGGCTTTTTTTCGAGTCAGCACTGACTTGCCTCGAATTTGAAGTCAGTTACTGACCCTGTGTAAATCAGCTTTTATGCCTACTTATTCTTTTGACTATTCATAACGCGAGGTAGGTGAACTGCGTATTAGGCCTACATAGCGTAAAGGTTAGGCATAACGCGATAAAGACCATGTAAGATTAAGGCATAAAGCGAAGTAGTCCTCATCCGAAGTAAGCAAATGGCGACCTAGTCAAACATATACTTAGGCTAAAAGCTATTGAAAATGACATTTAGTCATAACGCGAGGTAGGTGAACTGCGTATTAGACATACATAGCGTAAAGGAACACAAGCAGGTTAAGCCTAGCTTACTTTGGGAACAGATGGCGCTGTATAGAGATGTCCGTGCATGACTATTTATTTATTTTTATCTTTGGGTGTTCAGGTGCTCTGCACAAAGGATATCTCTGGTTAAGCAACGCCAGCGAAGCCATTACATGGATGGGTGACCATTCATTTTCTCTGAACGTTACTGTGCATAGAAATTTAATTTGAACATCTAGATAGTTAAGCCAAGTAAACGTTATTAAGTAGATTAATTGAAAAATAAATAATTTATATTTAAAAGTAGTTCTCCATGTGGTGACGGAGTAAGAATACAATATGTCAGCACCCCATCTCATCCCATGGGTGTCGTAGATACCGACTAAGGGATTATCCGTGAATATTATCTTAACGAAATAAAAAGCAGGAAAACTTGAAATTGAACCCTATACCAATCCGTCTGGCCAGTGATATTAATAGGCCATAAGTATTATAAGTATCCTTCCGTCACTGGAGGAGGCCCATCCTTGCAGTGGGATTTTAATGGGCTGTTATCATAATCATCATCATAACGGCCTATTAATGTCCCACTGCAGGGACGGGCCTCCTCCAGTGACGGAGGGATACTTGATATTTAAAAGATAAAAACTAACAGTCCGTATTTGACCGTTGACATAAATGACACAATCCCAACAATTTCGCATGTTTAAAATAAGAACATGAGTCACCGTGAGGTTGTGAGTTCGGATACCACGCAGGCACATTATTTGTGCAACCCACTACTGACTTACCTGAGCCTTAATATTGGATCCGTTAAATAGATATTCTTAAAAATCTCCTAGGTTCAATAAAGTTATTTACAAGGTTGCCTGTGTTGTAGTACAATAGTAAAACAATGTGAATAAATAATAATAAATAAATATTCACGAACATATCTACACAGCGCCATCTGTTCCCAAAGTAAGCTTAGCTTAACTTGCTTGTGTTATGGGTAACAGAACAACGCATATTAATACTTATATACTTTTCTTTTGTAAATACATACATATTATACATAGAAACACTCAGACCAATGCAAATAATCATGTTCATGCACACAAAGATTTGCATTAAGCGGGAATCGAACCCGACACCTCTGAGTAGCAGCCATGTAATAAAACCACTACACCACAGAGGTCGTCACCTCCCCTTCCCTGTATGATACACGGGGAAGTGTTAAAACATTATCGTGTGGTCAAGGAGTAAGATTACGTATTGTCACTACCACATCCCATTGGTGTCCTAAAACTAGACTTTAGGAATGTTAGCATATTATCTCTATGTAAACCTCTAGTCTCCGTGTGGTGACGGAGTAAGAATACAATATGTCACAACCCCATCTCATCCCATGGGTGTCGTAAAAACCTACTAAGATAGGTACTATCCGTGAATATTATCTTTATATAGAAAGAAGGAAACCTTGAAATTAAACCCTATACCAATCCGTCTGGCCAGCGTGGTATTAGTAGGCCAAGTATCCCTCCGTCACGGGAGGAGGCCCGTCTGTGCAGTGGGACATTAATGAGCTGTTATGATGAAACCTCCAGTTAGCTTATTAGAAGGCCAGATTTTCCATTGTCATTCATTTTACTTTTTTATTCAAAACAATACTAAAAAATACTATCTATAACATATTACGAATATAAGATTGCACTATAGGTACTAGATAATGGAAAAACACACTATACTTTTATTATGTAAATGCATACACATAATGCATAATCAAAACCCAGAATAATGTGAACTTTCATCTTCATGCAAATAAAGATTTACTTTTTACTGTTACAACGTCTTAAAATGTAACAAAAAAACTGATCCAAAAATAACCAAAATATTGCACAATATAAGATGCACAAGGCCGGTGCACAACCTACGCATAACAACTAAAATTCTTCGAAAACAAAAACAAGTAATAATTTTGTTTACACATTTCGGAACTTTCTCTGTCCCAAATACAAATATGGATACACTACTTTAAGCCAGATTTACACAACGACAAGTACAGTAGCGAGTTAAGTAGCAAGTTGTTGATTAAGTTGATTTAAGTAGATCTTTGTGAGTGGTAGAGCCATGTCGTCAGTCTTTGGCTGCGGCACGCATGGGCAGGCTCGTCCGGTGAAATACCACCCTCTCACAGAAAATCGGCGTAAAATAGTAGTGCTTGTTACTGCTGTGTTTCGTCCGGTGAGTGAGAGTCCGGTAGCCCATTCCCCCTCCCCTTCCTCCTCCCCCTTCCTCCCTTTACTTCCCTTTTAAAAGGTCGGCTACGCACCTGTGATTCCTCTGGTATTGCGGGTGTCCATGGGCGGCGGTGATCACTTACCATCAGGTGACCTGCTGGCTCGTTTGCCTCCCATCATATAAAAAAAAAAAATCCCCAACCTATTTTTGGCGAGTTAAGTTGGCGAGACGCAAGAGAGGGGACTACTTCGTACTTAACTTGCCAAAAACTAGGATGGAGATCTATTCAAATCAACAACTTACTACTTAACTCGCTACTGTACTTGTCGATGTGTATATCGGGCTTTAAGTTTAACAGGCTTAGGGTTGTCGCACGTCGTTTACCTAAATACATACATACATAACCTCCGTGTGGTGACGGAGTAAGAATACAATATGTCACCACCCCATCTCATCCCATGGGTGTCGTAAAAACCGACTAAGGGACTATCCGTGAATATTATCTTTACATAGAAATAAGGAAAACTTGAAATTAAACCCTATACCAATCCGTCTTGTCAGAGTGGTATTAGTAGGTCGAGTATCCCTCCGTCGCGGGAGGATAAAAATGTATTAAAGAAAACATTAACACTCTTGACAGCCCTAATACTACATCTATAGAACATTATGTTACAATGTTTAAATCTCGCTCGGAAACATTATGTATGAGGCTGTATTGCACTAATTCGCGAATAATTAAAAAAACGGTTGTATAAGAAGACGCTATCTTTAAGTTAGACAGACAGACAAACGGACGGACAGACGGACAACAAAGTGATCCTATAAGGGTTCCATTTTTCCAAAATCCGTACAGAACCCTAAAAATCATTTAACTATTAACACAAAAGGTAATAGGTGCATTATTAATATTCAGCGGCCCCACGGCTTGCCTAGTGTTATTAACATAGTTTTACCATGTCATAGGTATATCATAACAGCCCATTAATGTCCCACTGCAGACACGGGCCTCCTCCCGTGACGGAGGGATAATACCACGCTGGCTAAACATAATGGTTTAATTTCAAATTTTCCTTCTTTTTATTACGTTAAGATAATATTCACGGATAGTCCCTTATTCGGTTTTTACGACACCCACGAGATGAGATGGGGTGGTGACATATTTTATTATTACTCCGTCGTCCGGAGATAATTATACTAGGCAAAATCAAATTTTTACTTTCGTTCAGTCATCTAAAAACATTAAAACAAGTGGCAACCCTATACACCATCTATAGAACATAATGTTACATTGTATATAAGTCACAATAGGAAATATCTATCTATATCTATATATAATTATATAAAACTCAAAGGTGACTGACATAGTGATCTATCAACGCACAGCCCAAACCGCTGGAGGGATCAGGCTGAAATTTGGCATGCAGGTAGATGTAATAACTAAGGCATCCGCTAAGAAAGGATTTTGATGAATTCTACCCCCAAGGGGATAAAATAGGGAATGAAAGTTAGTATGAAACTTTGTCAGTTTCAAACCGATCGGGCTGAGACTTTGCATGCATATAGTTACTATGACGTTGGAACTCTCTTAGAAAGGACTTTGATAAATTCTACCCCCAAGGGGATGAAATAGGCGATTAAAGTTTGTATGAAACTTTGTCAGTTTCAAACCGATCAGGCTGAGACTTGGCATGCATATAGCTACTATGACGTAGGCACCCCATTAGTAAGGACTTTGTTGAATTCTACCCCCAAGGGGATAAAATAGGCGATGAAAGTTAGTATCAAACTTTGTCAGTTTCAACCCGATCGGGCTGAGACTTTGCATGCATATAGCTACTATGACGTAGGCACTTCCTTAGAAAGGATTTTGATAAATTCTACCCCCAAGGGGATATAATAGGTGATGAAATTTTGTATGACACTTTGTCAGTTTCAAACCGATCGGGCTGAGACTTTGCATGCATATAGCTACTATGACGTAGGCACCCTATTAGTAAGGACTTTTATAAATTCTACCCCCAAGGGGATAAAATAGGCGATGAAAGTTAGTATCAAACTTTGTCAGTTTCAACCCGATCAGGCTGAGACTTTGCATGCATATAGCTACTATGACGTAGGCACTCCCTTAGAAAGGACTTTGATAAATTCTACCCCCAAGGCGATGAAATAGGCGATTAAAGTTTGTATGAAACTTTGTCAGTTTCAAACCGATCAAGCTGAGACTTGGCATGCATATAGCTACCATGACGTAGGCACCCCATTAGTAAGGACTTTGTTGAATTCTACCCCCAAGGTTATGAAATAGGCGATTAAAGTTTGTATGAAACTTTGTCAGTTTCAAACCGATCGGGCTGAGACTTGGCATGCATATAGCTACTATGACGAAGGCGCCCCATTAGTAAGGACTTTGTTGAATTCTACCCCCAAGGGGATAAAATAGGCGATGAAAGTTAGTATCAAACTTTGTCAGTTTCAACCCGATCAGGCTGAGACTTTGCATGCATATAGCTACTATGACATGGGCACTTCCTTAGAAAGGACTTTGATAAATTCTACCCCCAAGGGGATGAAATAGGCGATTAAAGTTTGTATGAAACTTTGTCAGTTTCAAACCGATCGGGCTGAGACTTGGCATGCATATAGCTACTATGACGTAGGCACCCCATTAGTAAGGACTTTGTTGAATTCTACCCCCAAGGGGATAAAATAGGCGATGAAAGTTAGTATCAAACTTTGTCAGTTTCAACCCGATCGGGCTGAGACTTTGCATGCATATAGCTACTATGACGTAGGCACTCCCTTAGAAAGGATTTTGATAAATTCTACCCCCAAGGGGATATAATAGGTGATTAAATTTTGTATGAAACTTTGTCAGTTTCAAACCGATCGGGCTGAGACTTTGCATGCATATAGCTACTATGACGTAGGCACCCCATTAGTAAGGACTTTTATAAATTCTACCCCCAAGGGGATAAAATAGGCGATGAAAGTTAGTATCAAACTTTGTCAGTTTCAACCCGATCGGGCTGAGACTTTGCATGCATATACTTTGACACTCCCTTAGAAAGGATTTTGATAAAAATTCACGCCTATAGGGATAAAATAGGGAATGAAAGTTTGTATAAATCTTCTTAGATTTTCGACTGATTAAACTAAAATTAAAGATTGGAGCTACTATGATGAATTAATGGAGAAGTTGTAGAATATAATGTCGTCCCTATTGCTGATGACGGTGCATGTTAATTTCGTATCTCTCTTATTTAATCTACGGACCACAAGATAGAGCGATGGAGGTGCGTTCAGACATTGTCAGATATGTCGTACGAGGTAGGTACGTGACTGCAACTGAAAGCGTTACATTGCAATATAGTGGAAGCCACTATAGGTATTAACTGGGGGTGCGAAAGGTGCAGTTGTATTAATACCACGATCACGTTCAAATTTAAACGATTACAGTTTTCCCTAAAAGTCTGCTTTGCCATGACAATAAATAAGTCTTAGGTGCAAACTCAAAAATTTGAGGGTATTGACTTGAGAGAACATTACTTCTCTCGTGGACTGCATGTTTTATGTTGTTTGCCCACGAGTAAATTCTCCCAATAGCTTAATATCTTGGCGCCTATTAACAGATTAGTTATTAAAAATGTTGTGTACAAAGAAGTTTTGCAGGCCCCTTATTTTTACATACGCTAAACAAAAATAAGCCTAATTAATAATAATACTACTGAAAGCGAGCGAAGCCGCGAGCAAAAGCTAGTAATGTATAAGCTTGTATTGCACTAATTATTTACATAGTTTAACCATAGAAGAGGTCAATACAGTAGTCTAACTGGTGTATGTACAGGAATTGGGTTCGATTCTCGTTCATGACAAATCTTTCAGTTAACTCACAAAGTAATAATTTACTACTTATATGAAAAGAAAGATTTTTACACTTATTCGTACTTTCATATTTTTGGGGAAAGTACTTTCTTTTTTTGTAATTTTTTTTAACGTAGGCTACTACCCTATCAAACAAAAAATCTTTTTTTTATAATAGGCCAATAAAATTGTAAATTCAGAAATAACAAACATTACAAAAAAATACAACGAAATCGATTCACAAACCTTTAAAAAATAATAAATATTACAAGTGACGCGCTCAAATCAATCTATCAATCATTTTATAGGTCCCAATCCCAACCGTTCCGTTAAAGCGTATTTCAGTCAGAAAGTGCGTCGCAAGAACGCACTTTCTAGATGAACTTCTGCATAATTCTCTATCTTACATACATCATCATAACAGCCCATCAATGTCCCACTGCAGAGACGGGCCTCCTCCCGTGACGGAGGGATATATGATCTACTTACTAATACCACGCTGGCCAGACGTATTGGTACAGAGTTCAATTTCAAGTTTTCCTTCTTTTTATTTCGTAAAGATAAAATTCACGGATAGTCCCTTAGTCGGTTTTTACGACACCCCTGGGATGAGATGGGGTGTCTGTCTTACATACAGTCTGTCAAAAAGTACCGTCGTCGGTCCTTTTCGCTTGCATCGGTCCCAACCGGTCGTCCGACAAATCACACATGAGTCTATGTGCGTTACTCAAACACACTTTGCAAATAGACTTCTGCATATTTCTCTGTGTTATGTCACCGTGACTAAATAGCATGTCATATTGTATCACGGCACGGGTTTGATTCTATAAGGTCAAATTGTTATTCAATTGATTGGTAATGTACATAATTGTACATAGCTATCCGTGATTATTATCTTTACGAAATAAAAAGAAGGAAAACTTGAAATTAAACCCTATACCAATCCGTCTGGCCAGCGTGGTATTATAGTAGGTCAAGTATCCCTCCGTCATGGGAGGAGGCCCGTCCCTGCAGTGGGACATTAATGGGCTGTTATGATGATTATGATGGTACACAGCTATGTGAACTTGTTTGGTATGACTTGTAAAAGTAAGTTGTGTATGAGTGACGCACTAAAAATTTTCACCAAGGACTTAGTTGAAGGGATGGAGAGTAACATGGGCTACTTTTTTTTTCTTCTGTGTCTAGGAAAGGGGAACAGTGCTACCTTGAATTTAACGCGAGCGAAGCCGCGGGCAAAAGCTAGTATTTTTTTAATAGTAAGTTAGTTGTTACAGAATGATTTATGTTTTCCCATAACATATACCTATACTATATTGTATGTGTAACGAACCATGAACAAAGTATATTTTACGATCTGTTGTGCTTTTGTTTGGGGTTTTTTAAGTACTTATTTCAATATTAGTTTAGAACACTAATTACTCTGAAAAGTATTTTAATAAGTATACCAGTAGATACAATAATAAGGTTCAAGTATTCATAAACGCTTCTCCGTGTGGTGACAGAGTAAGAATAAAATATGTCACCACCCTATCTCATCCCATGTGTGTCGTAGAAAACGACTAAGGTACTATCCGCGAATATTATCTTTACGAAATAAAAAGAAGGAAAACTTGAAATTAAACCCTATACCAATCCGTCTGGCCAGCGTGGTATTAGTAAGCCAAGTATTCCTCCGTCACGGGAGGAGGCCCGTCCCTGCATCATAAGAGTACATTAATGTCCCATGAATCATGATATGTATGTATTTACAAAAGAAAAAGTATTTAAGTATGTATATCCGTTGTCTAGTACCCATGGTACAAGCTTTGCTTAGTTTGAGATTAGATAACGTTGTGTGAATGTGTGAGGAATATTTACGAGTATATTTAAGTATTTATTTAATTATTTGTGGATTATACAAATATTTATCTATTAAGGGATTCGAACCCACGATACTCAACGTACACGGCCACTTTATAACTGAGCCATTTGATAAGTGCCCGGGGTCATCTTATTACTGGTAAAGGAAATTACAGATTTGTAAACATCCTGTACATATTTTTTAATGCAATAAAATAATAAAATTAACATCAATTAGTAAAATTAACACCCATCCTGTATTAATAGCGGATATTTCTTAATTATTATTAGATTTAAGTATTAAGAAAATCATAAATTTACTAGCCTATCAAAACACACATTCACACAACGCCATCTAGTTCTAAACTAAGACTTGTACTAGACAAACGGATATAATAGCGGATATTTCTTAATTATTATTAGATTTAAGTATTAAGAAAATCATAAATTTACTAGCCTATCAAAACACACATTCACACAACGCCATCTAGTTCTAAACTAAGACTTGTACTAGACAAACGGATACCCAAACCTAGTTAAATCATCAGAATAGCCCATTAATGTCCCACTGCAGGGACGGGCGTCCTTCCATGACGGAGGGATACTTGGCCTACTAATACCACGATGGACAGACGGATTGGTATAGGGTTTAATTTCAAGTTTTCCTTCTTTTTATGTAATGATAATATTCACTTATAGTCCCTTGGTCGGTTTTTACGACACCAATGGGATGAGATGGGGTGGTGACATATTGTATTCTTAATTCGTCACCACACGGATACCTACTTAAATACTTCTTTGTAAATACATAAATGTACATAGAAAACACACAGCATTAATTTATACTTGCAAGGCACGGGTATCAAACCCGACACCTCTGCATAGCAACCACTACAATCAACTTCAAAACAAAACCAATTTGGCATAATGTACATTACAGAGCTAAGATCCGTTTTAATAAAAAAAAAGCGAAAGACCAAACTGATTCATTGACGTGGGTATTACCCCAATTCGGACATTAAGAAGCCATAGATTATGTAAATTTTGTTGTTTTTTTTTTGTATTCTTTGTAAACATAAGCGTTCACAGAAATAGTTTATGAATTTAAATTATAATGCTAATAAAAAGAAGGAAAACTTGAAATTAAACCCTATACCAATCCGTCTGGTCAGCGTGGTAGTAGTAGGCCAAGTAACCCTCCGTAACGGGAGGAGCCCCGTCCCTGCAGTGGAACATTAATGGGTCTTTGACTTTTTTTTTTGGTTTTGGGTTTTATTTAGAAAAAAAAAGTCCCGAACTAGGGATTATTCCCTGTGTCGCGGGGATTTTTACAAACATGAAATTAAACGACACAATGAACATACAGGCTCATGACATTGTTTTTTTTACTCTTTCACACAACACCATCTAGTCTCAAACTAAGCAGAGCTTGTACTATGGGTACTAGACAACTGATAAACATACTTAAAAAATTTTTTTTATTAGTGTCCTACTAAAAAATGGGCTGTTATGTAAGGATGGGAGTTGTGGGGAGAGACAAGTGATACACACGAGTTACGATATTAGACTCCTTTATTAATAACAGTGCATGTACTTATATTGTACATGCACACATACACCACTACAGTTATTATGAAACGGCTTTTAGTTGAACTACTACCATATTTGAGGCAATGGCCTAAAAATAGTCTCTAGTACCCAAGTTGACCCTTTTATCCCCAAGGGTATAGAAGGGGGACTCTTCTATTCTCAAGCCTTCCGTATTTCATTACATTACATTACATTGCCCGAATTTTAATCTCCCATTATTTCATTTGTACTAATATTGTTTGCCATAATCGTCCTTAGCCATAATATTTACTTGCCACAATTCAATTATGTTTAAACAGAGAGACTTAACTTAGATAGGTTAAGTTTAATCTTAAAGCCACCAAGAAGTAGGAGAGCCGTTTTTGCCGTTATGTCTAATAAAATTATGGCAAATGAAATTCGGGTATAAGAATATTAAGGCATATATATAATTTTCGGGCAAACAATAGATAACTCAAGTCTTCCCCTACCTTACAAAAAACAATGTCTCTAACTTTTGATAACCACAAACATAAAAATTAAAAATTTGACGACCTCGGTGGCGCGACGGTAGCGCAAGCGGCTGCCGTGCAAGAGGTTGTGGGTTCGATCCCCACGCAGGACAATACTTTGTAAGATCCACAAATTATTGTCCTGGTCTGGGTGTTCTTTGTGTCCGTTAATTGATGTTTGTAAAAGGTCCCCGCGACACAGGGCATGGTCCCTAGTGCGGGAGTTGTCTTTTTAAAAAAAGAAAAATAAATAAAACCAAACTTGACATTTAACATAAAATAGCGAAGGTTGACCACTAAATAAATCATCTTCAATCAACAACAGATACTGATGACTTGTCGTAATTATAGACTTAATAGTACTTAAAGTGTAGAGGTAACTCATCATAACAGCCCATTAATGTCCCACTGCAGGGACGGGCCTCCTCCCGTAACGGAGGGATACTTGGCCTACTAGTAACACGCTGGCCAGACGGATTGGTATAGGGTTTAATTTCCAATTTTCCATCTTTTTACTTCGTAAAGATGATGTTTACGGTTAGTCCCTTAGTCGGTTTTTACGACACCCATGGGATGAGATGGGGTGGTGACATATTGTATTCTTACTCCGTCACCACACGGAGAGTCTAATAAATAATACCACACTATCAACATTTAATCTAATGAATGGGTGAATAAACTCAAATACCACTTTTGATTAATAGTTGTATTTTTTGCGTACCATTTATTTATTATGTCAAGATAAGATGGTAGGATATTTGTCAAATTTTATACAGATGATTTGGTATAAAATTACATTTGTGGTGCTATTATTTAGTTGGGAGAACTATTGTTTTTATTATTTGGGGTTAATGTGCTTATCCATGCAATGACTTCTGTATGTCTGTTTCCTTACAAACAAGGCGTGTATTTATGTATGTATGTTATACGATTTGCCAATAAAATGGGACAAAGCATAAAAATAAAATAAAAATAATTAACCTCAAAGTGCCGTTTAGTCTAAAATTAAGCGGAGCTAACTGAAGATACTACACAACTAACTAATAAAAATACATAATCCATGCTAATATTATAAATGGGAAAGTCTGTCTGTTTGTCTTTCTTTCACGGCAAAACGGAGCGAAGAATTGACGTGATTTTAGAGTGAAGATAGTTGAAGGGGTGGAGAGTAACATAGGCTACTTTTTGCTCCATTCTAACCACCCCACTGCGAATTTAACGCGAGCGAAGCCGGCAATAGCTAGTAATATATAGTTGTATAGTACAAGCTAAGCTCTGCTTAGTTTAAAACAAGATGGCGCGTAGTGAATGTGTGAGACATATTTTTATTTATTTATTGCATCATTGAGAACATAATATATTAATACTAGCTGACCCGTGCCCACTTCGTTGGGCGGCGAAAAAACGCGTCCGTTTTTTAAACATATTTCGTTACTGCTCCACTCCTATTAGTCATAGCGTGATACTATAGCATATGACATTCCCTGATAAATGGACTATTCAACACAGAAAGATTTTTTAAAATCGGTTCACTAGATCCAGAGATTACCCCCTACAACGTCACAAACACACAAACTTTACCTCTTTATAATATTAGTATAGATAATTATATTTTTGACCTAAATACTAAATTGTCAGCATCATTAATAAACATACTAATTTTTATCTTACTTACGCATTCTCAAATACCCTTTTACTTAATTTCTGACCTCAAAAAGGCCCTGACATTAAACCTGGACCACAGAACTGAAAGTTAGATATTCAAAAACAATTGTGTAACAATATTGTATTATTATAAAGACAATTTAATTGAAAATTAATATAAAAATTGACCTTTAGTAAGGCCTTTACCTATGTATGTGGTTTTACCTTTTTCTTTTTATTTGGATAACCTTTTTAAGGACGTCTGGCCTTGGCCTTGGCCTCGGGAGACAAGAGTACTAGGGGGTCCCTTCGTATCTCTTTCCTAACGGCCTCGGTGGGAAAGAGGTTATACTCGAACCCAGTATCATAGCAAAACAGTCTACTTTTTCTAATCGTCACCCAAAGGGCCATAGTGACAGCTATTTTGAAAGCGTAGCAGAATCTTAAATGAGTATATCCGAAGGCGAACCAAACTAACAGGGAATTTGCTGGCTCGTTTGCCTCACATTACACAAAAAAAAAACAGTTATCTATACTAATATTATAAAGAGGTAAAGTTTGTGTGTTTGTGACATTGCAGGGGGTAATCTCTAGATCTACTAAACCGATTTTAAACATTCTTTCTGTGTTGAATAGTCCATTTATCGGGGAGTGTCATAGGCCATAGTATCACGCTATGCCTAATAGGAGTGGGGCAGTAATGAAATATGTTTAAAAAAGTGACGCGTTTTTGTCGCCGCCTGACGAAATGGGCACGGGTCAGCTAGTCAGCCAATAAAGTGCTTAATATTGTGCCAATAAAGTGGCGATTGACAGGTCATGTAGTGATTTTTTTACGAGTTGTAAATAAAGATCAATTACCTCATCATAACAGTCCATTAATGTCCCACTGCAGGGACGGGCCTCCACCCGGGACGACGGAGGTATACTTGGCCTACTAATACCACGCTGGCCAGACGGATTGGTATAGGGTTTAATTTCAAGTTTTCCGTCTTTTTATTTCGTAAAGATAATATTCACAGATAGTCCCTTAGTCGATTTTTACGACACCCATGGGATGAGATGGGGTGGTGACATATTGTATTCTTACTCCGTCACCACACGGAGAGTGCCATTACCTAATGTGTCTTTAATTAGAATTCCATAGCAGACTTAGCTTTATTCTGCTTGGATGCCTTGAGTTATGCAAGTCGTGTCGCCGTCCTAGCTATTCATAGATGAGAACTCAGCTTTACTACATAAGCATATGGGATAGTTTTTTTCTTATTGTTATCGCTGGGGTAAAATGCCTACGCATCCCCTTCTATTGGGGGACGGGAGGGGTCTGTGGGGCTCCCTGGGGTGGGAAAACCCGCCAGTTTACCCACTAAAAGTCCCCAGCGGCACTCCTTCATCGCCTACTTGAAGGGGGCCTGGGAAACCGACAGAGCCTTTGCGTCCTGTCCCCCTTCAGCGATCCCCGCCATTACAGGCGGGCCCTACTCTTCTTGAGAACGACGTCAATGAGCAACGTTTACCACTTACCATCAAGTAGGTTTTCTTTTCACATTTTTTTCAAACACTACTAATGAATTGTATAACTATAAAAAATATTACGTAACAAGGAATTTAAGAAGCATTTTCACAGAATAGATGACTAAACAAATACAAACTATGTATGTATCTTAATTGTAAATAGATTTATTGGTAACCACTCAATGGTAAGCAACGACACAGTACAACCAGTAGTCTATCTCGGCCGAATATTTATTATAAATGCCTACGTACTGCGCGGTACGTAAACATGCGATAGGGCTGCCCACCTCCAGCTTTTTAATTACAATACCTACTTTCCCGCTCGTTACTGCGGCACAGTCGCGACTGTTCACTCCGCAAAGCCACCGCTATCGTGAGCGTGTAGGTCTTTTTTCAGATATCTGTGGTGTAGGTATAACTCGCGTTTCGTCCGTTTCTATGAAGTCGAAATACTGTTATATATTTGTACTATGGCAGAGTTCCGTGTTTTTATTTATAAAATCTTTATAAACTCACAATAGTTGGGTATTACTCAAGGATGGGTAATACGTCATCGATAATTAATTCTCAATACGCTTTTGTTCGGGTGTCAGTTTCATTGATAAATATAATTTTAATTACTATATCGACAATGGGTGTAGTGGTTATAGAATATTATTATGTTGTGGAAAGGTCTCGGGTTGAATTCCTGCTTAAAGGAAAGCTTTATGTGAATGACTGTTTCGTATGTATTTACACTCTCCGTGTGGTGACGTAGTAAGAATACAATATGTCACCACCCCATCTCATCCTATGGGTGTCGTGAAAACCGACTAAGGGACTATCAGTGAATATTTTCTTTACGAAATAAAAAAAATAACAGTCCATTAATGTCTCACGAGTGGGACGGGCCTCCTCTAGTGACGGAGGGATACTTAGCCTACTAATACCACGCTGGCCAGACGGATTGGTGTAGGATTTAATTTAAAGTTTTCTTTAACGGATATTTTGGAGTTTTTGTTACTTAGCTGAGTTACTTGTTACATGTTAATTGGATATTATGTATATTATTAGATATAGCTTTTACACTTAAGCGACATAGATAACTCTGTGAGCTTATGCTGTACTTATTCTTTAATAAATGAATAAATAATGACGTTACCCTAAAACTTGTAATTTATGTTCTATGAATATGACCGTAATAGGAAATCAGAGATCATTGCCTAGTGTCGCGGGGACAATAGTTTGAATTAAATTTATAATATGTAGTTAACTAAAGAAAAAGTCTCAGATCATCATAACAGCCCATTAATGCAGGGACGGACCTCCTTCCGTAACGGAAGGATACTTGGCCTACTAATACCACGCTGGCCTGGAATTGGTATTATTATTGGTAATTTCAAGTTTTCATTCTTTTTATTTCGTAAAGATAATATTCACGGATTGTCCCTTAGTCGGTTTCTACCCATGGGATGAGATGTGGTGGTGACATATTGTATTCTTACTCCGTCACCACACGATGAGACTTAGATTACACAAAGCATTTGCTACCGAGATGCAGTCATAGGCTTTCTGTCATCTCTAAGACAACTTAATTACAATTACAAAAGAGTATCTACAAACATTTGTTATCTACATCTATCCTTGTCAATTATATAATCATAATAATGACAGTTGCGATTATTTAATAGAGCATCTCATTTAAAAAAAGTTATAATTAATCTGTGTATTGTTAATTATTGGTATTTCACTCTTGATTGTCTGGCGTGAGGCCATTCAGTGTACTAATGAAGTAGCGATTGTTAACTCCTGCAATAGGCAGCGGGCGCCAGACCTAAAATTTAAAAAAAAATTCTAACCCACTTCAGAAAGTTTCTGGACCAACAAGATCATCATAACAGCCTATTAATGTCCCACTGCAGGGACCGGCCTCCTCCCGTGACGGAGGGATACTTGGCCTACTAATACCACGCTGGCCAGACGGATTGGTACCTATAGGGTTTAGTATCAAGTTTTCCTTCTTCTTATTTCGTAAAGATAATATTCACGGTTAGTCCTTTATTCGGATTTTACGACACTCATGGGATAAGATGGGGTGGTGACATATTGTATTCTTACTCCGTCACCACACGGAGACGAATATAATATAAACTCACGAACTATTACGGTCACATTTCTACAAAAAATAAAACAAATAATTAGTCAGAGGTTTTTCCAACCGGAATCAAAATATTTGGTTCACATTTTATTTAGTCGCGTGGGATTTTAAGGCCGAAGACAATAGTGTTGGAATCTTAAATATTATAAATAGCTATTATAAAAGAATGTTGTAGGTATATTTAATATGTATTTATAATAGAGAAGTGTGAAGAATGTAGACACAAAAAAATATATCACTATGTTGTCTAGTTAGATTGTAATTAAGAGAGTTATGACTCTTGGAGCTACGCAAAAGCAATGGAATGAATTTAAAAAAAACTAAGAATTTATTTTTGGTCGTTGTTTAATTTTTTTATCAACGGGTAATTTTAGAAAATATTTGTCTCAGGCAGATGTGATAAAGACAAGTGGTAGGACGATGAGAAAATAGACATTGCTGGTCCGGAGAACAACGTGATTCTGTTCCCAGTTTCTTCCAATCGTAAACAGAGGCCCGTCCCTGCAATGGAACAGCCCGATTTACACATCGACAAGTACAGTAGCGAGTTAAGTAGTAAGTTGTTGATTAAGTTGATTTGAATAGATCTCCATCCTATTTTTTGGCGAGTTAAGTTGGCGAGACGCGAGAGAGGGGGCTACTTCGTACTTAACTCGCCAAAAAATAGGATGGAGATCTATTTAAATCAACTTAATCAACAACTTACTACTTAACTCGCTACTGTACTTGTCGATGTGTAAATCGGGCATAAAAATCGCTAACTTAAGAGCCTCAATCTAAGTTAATTAGTTAATAAACCATTAATGAATGCAATTACATAAAATGAGAATTAGTCATTGTTTTACTTATGTTATTGTCTATGGCTAGGACGCCATTGTTATAGGCTAATCATGTTTGACATACTAGCTTGTTGTAATAGTTATGTAGTTGTGTATGGGACACTGCTGTGCAGGTCTGCTGAAGAGAGGGTGTGGCGTGGTAACGCCTTCTTTTCCTCCTACCACCACGCACGCACACCTCCTGAACAGCACCCCGGGCGGTGGCTCGGCTCGCCGCTATAAAAGAAGACGCGCGGCGGGCTCGAGCCCCCACAATCTGCTCACCTAGTCCTGCAAGGGCCCATCCACACGGGCAAGGTTCACTACAATTACACGCCCCTAGGATTAGGGCCTGCTACCACGCACCATATGGTGCTGTGAAGACCAGTGAAGCTCGAGCCCCTTTCCGTCGCTGGACGACCTGCTGCCATCACTTAAGAACTCAAGTTAAGTGGTCTCCGCAATAACTAAAGCCTTCCAGGCCTGTATCGGACCTACGTCTCCCTAACTACCTCTAAATAATAATAACTTGTTATCTAAGTGCACCGGGTAATTGTGTTAAACATAATTAAATATTTATTACTCTAGTTTCCTTGACTTTATTTTACTTTCCTTTAATTAACCCCGTGGGTAAGGGCCTAAACCCTTATCCACGTAACAAGGTGGACTAGATTCTACGTGCATGTTTTAAGTCAACTCCCTCAGTAACGATCTTGCGTATTTGTCGCTGCTTAAAAGACACAAAAATCTTTTAGAATTATGACAATATTCGTTGATCACATAAATTGTTATACATAATAATCCTCCGTGTGGTGACGGAGTAAGAATACAATATGTCACCACCCCATCTCATCCCATGGGTGTTGTAAAACCGACTAAGGGACTATGATTATTATCTAGGATCTATGAATATTATCTTAACGAAATAAAAAGAAGGAAAATTTGAAATTAAACCCTATACCAATCCGTTTGGCAGCGTGGTATTAGTAGGCCCAGTATCCCTCCGTCACGGGAGGAGGCTCGTCCCTGCAGTGGGACATTAATGGGCTGTTATGAAGACTATGACTAAAGTTAAAGTTATTTCTTTGTAAGGTTACAAATAGGATACAGTACATCATTATAGCTACCTTATAACATTTATTATTAAAATATAACAATGCCCTGACCTTATGTGTGGAATGTACTGGTGAGTGCGTAAGTTTTTAGTTTTTTTTTAAACGATTTTTTTGTATAATGTGTGAGCTAATGTGCTACGTGTTTAGGTCAAATAATAATAATAATACCTAATCCTCACACATTCACACAACGCCATCTAGTCCCAAACTAAGCAGAGCTTGTACTATGGGTACTAGACAACGGATAAACATATTTCAATACTTTTTTTTTGTAAATACATAGGTACAGTCACGAGCAATAATATGTACACATTTTCAAATTTTCTAAACTATCTGCACGTTTATCTAGACATTACAATATCAAAATGAATTCGTAATTTAGAAGAGGTTCCGTACAGTTTTGAATTAATCTTCGAATTTTCAATTTTGGATTGGCAGAACTTTAGATAACTGGTTTACAAAATGCGAAAATGTGTACATATTATTGCTCGTGACTGTACATATTATACATAGAAAACACTCAGACCAATGCAAACAATCATGTTCATGGACATACAAATATTTGGATTGAGCGGAAATCGAACCCGAGACCTCTGCGTAGCAGCCATGTAATATACTGTCTACGCCACAGAGGTCGTAAAAAAAAATGTTTTGGAATGGCAACTGCATACCGGAAGACGCAGGGTGGACAGAGGATCTGGTGACCAAGGCATTGGATAGAGGAAGTTGGAGACGTTTGAAAAAGGACTACGTTCAGCAGTGGGACGTCTTTTGGCTGAGATGATGCAACTGTTTTAATCTGGAAGGTTACCATAAAGCTATCATTACAGCCCATTAATGCCCACTGCAGGGACGGGCCTCCTACCGTGACGGAGGGATACTTGGCCTACTAATACCTCGCTGGCCAGAGGGATTGGTTTAGGGTTTAATTTTAAGTTTTTCTTAGTTTTTTTTCGTAAAGATAATATTCACGGATAGTCCCTTAGTCGGTTTTTACGACACCCATGGGATGAGATGGGGTGGTGACATATTGTATTCTTACTCTGTCACCAAAAGCTATGGGGCATAAATACTGGAGTCTCTTCAGCAATGGGCAGGCTAAGGCGTTATCACTACTTACAGCTTTTATCCTCCAAATAGTAGTTTGAATATGATACTATGTTTATGTAAAATGGTCCAGTATAGGATATAACAGATAGCTCTCCGTGTGGTGACGGAGTAAGAATACAATATGTCACCACCCCATCTCATCCCATGGGTGTCGTAGAAACCGACTAATGAACTATCCGTCAATAATATCTTTACCAAAAAAAAAGAAGGAAAACTTGAAATTAAACCCTATACCAATTCGTCTGGCCAGCGTGGTATTAGTAGGCCAAGTATCCCTCCACACGGGAGGAGGCCTGTCCCTGCAGTGGGACATTAATAGGCTGTTATGATCAAGGTTACACACTGCTGTTATTGACGTCCATGAACGGTTAATGACCACCACACAAAAATTAAGACATAGCGATTAGAATTTCCCGGTTAAAGTGGCGGTGGGCAGGGCACATAGCGCGGAGAACCGACAGCCGTTGGGGCAGAAAGGTTCTGGAATGGCGACCGCGTACCGGAAAGCGCAGGGTGGGGAGACCCCTTACACGGTGAACTGACGACCTAGTTAGGACGGCGGGTAGCCGATGGATGAGGGAGGCACAGGACCGCACAAGGTGGCAATACTTGGAGGAGGTCTATGTCCAGCAGTGGACGCCGATTGGCTGATGTGATGACACAAAAATTTAATCTTAAAGTAGTCGTAGCAATTTTGTACACGCCTGTACAAACATTCCACTTAGGTTAAAATATACAGAGTACATAAGTGTTTTATCTACATTATATATTTTTACATAAATACGCATATATAATATGTAGTTTATTATGTCCCACTGCAGTAACGGACCTCCTCCTGTGATAGACTAAAACTTGGTCTACTGAGATCATAAGATTTAAAGGGTCTGAAAGGATTTTATTTTGTACTAGCTGACCTGTACCCACTTCGTTGGGCGGCGGAAAAAACGCGTCCGTTTTTTAAACATATTTAATTACTGCTCCACTCCTATTAGTCATAGCGTGATACTATATAGACTATGACACTCCCCGATAAATGGACTATTCAATACAGAAAGAATTATTAAAATCGGTTCAGTAGATCCAGAGATTACCCCCTACAACGTCACAAACACACAAACTTTACCTCTTTATAATATTAGTATAGATTTGTAACGCGATAATCTTTTTTTTAATGTACAGTCACGAGCAATAATATGTACACATTTTCGCATTTTGTAAACCAGTTATCTAAAGTTCTGCCAATCCAAAATTGAAAATTCGAAGATTAATTCAAAACTGTACGGAACCTCTTCTAAATTACGAATTCATTTTGATATTGTAATGTCTAGATAAACGTGCAGATAGTTTAGAAAATTTGAAAATGTGTACATATTATTGCTCGTGACTGTACCTAATCTGTTTTGTGTATAGGTATATTTTTTTTTTGTGTGACAAAGAAATGTTTCTTTCTTTCTTTCTATTAACAGATTCCCTATCCCGCCAGAAGACACAATAGTAAAACAATGTGTCATATACGATACACGAGACAGGGAAAGTATAAATTTTTTTATTTAAAAATATGTAATACACCTTTTGTTTTATCTTTTTTAACGTCAATAATACTACCTACTTAATCTAAAGAACAATGCTCAAAAATGTATGGACACCGTCCCCACTTTGTAGCACTTTAAGATATATGTTAATCGAAAGGTATTAGTCATCTCTCCATTTTATTGTATAACAGCAAAGCTCAAATGTGTATCCGAAAAAAGTTATATCGACTTAAAGAAACCGAAATCAGTCACAATGATAATTATATTATTGTTCACGATGTTCCATTTATTTTAATTAATACTGTGGAATAAACTTATTCTGAGTTTTGAAATGACTCCCGCTTTTTGTAAAGTGGCCATGGACGGTTTTTAAAAGTTTTCAAATAAAAATATCTTCATAATCGCAACTTTTTATTATAACATTAATCAGTATTTTCAGTGTCTATTACAATATTGTCCCCATTGATTTACAAAAAACCCAAGATGCACATTTTCAAACAAAACTAACAGCCAAAAGTGTCACCAAATTATACATACGCAATAAATACGTATAGTAATATCGTAAACATATTTTTTTTTCAAATTCAATCTTACACGCATGACATAAAGTTGTATTTAAAAAGTAATGCACAAAAAGCAATAAAATTTAATGATTGACGTTTGCCGGTAGAACAGACGACGATACTAATTTAAAAAAAGCGCATTGTGCGCCTATTTGTTGCGGACGGTTTTGGGAAGTGGAGTGTGTATCTTTGGTTTTTTGTAAATCAATGATTGTCCCAGACTCTGGCTGGCACATTGAAATTGTCTAAATTCCTTCCAATACCAAAGTACCACACGATACTGACGACATGCGCGCAAGCACCAGCTGTTCTTATAGCAGTTAAGCATAAACAATAATATGCCTGAATGGCGTCTATATCCTGTGCGTTATTTCAATCCAAATAAATACCTGTAATAGGTCGCATTTGACCTACGTTTGGATAAAATTCGACCCTTCAAAAGAGTGCAATCTGCCGTGTTTATACCGTATTGGTTCATAATTGGACTTGGAGTAGCACAAACTTCTATGTTGCAGACGCCGCCACGTAAATGTTCGCTAAATGAAGCTGCTAGTTTTAAGTGTGATATTATGTCCCCAAACTAAACAAAATAATATCCTCGTTTGACAATTCAGGGAATGATATATTTATGGACTCATCAGTCAATGTTCTGAACGTACCCCGCTGCCTGTAACGTAGTTACCCAAGTCATTGTTAATGTGAATTCTGCAATGAATTCGTTTAACGAAGTCTGTGGCATAGATACTGTCATGAAAAGGCTCCCTGAATCTATTGAGAAGCGCTCCAGCAATTTGGAAGTCCGTGAAGAGATGTCTTCATCTCATGTTCAGGAATGTAGTATTCAATAATACACTTCTTAGTGTATTATTGAATACTACATTCCTGAACATTTTAAAATCACCTTTTAATGTCCCGTTTATGGCCTCAATAACCCAACGGACAAATTGTTACTAGACGGGATTTATTTGGTTATTCATTCATAAATCTGCGTCCAACGCCCTCAGCGAGTGGTTCTAGAAATTGAGGATAACAGTCAACCCCGAAAAGAGCCAAACGTTGATGTTTCACAAGAAAAGGAGCCACAAAACTCTCTCGGCAGAGACACTGTTCTCACCTCTGGGATGGCTCTGCACAGTACCTTCTAGATGCTCTTGATCGGTTACAGCGGCGAGCTGTGCGTATCATTGGGTGCCCAGAAGTATCCAAATCCCTTGAGCCTTTACAGCTGCGTAGGGACATCGCCGGATTGGCGGCCTTTTATCGCCTGTACCACGGCGAGTGTTCTGATGAACTTTTCCAACTGATTCCACCCTCTTCTTTCTTATCCAGAACAACACGTGCCGGACTTAAGTGCCACCGCTACACTGTAGAAACCATACAAGTCCGAACAAAGCGGTTCAGCACTTCGTATATGTGCAATACAACCAAACAGTGGAACTCTTTGCCAGACCACGTGTTTCCTTCAAACTACGATCCTGGTTGCTTCAAGCGTGGCGTGAAAAAGCATCTTCTGAAGCCGCCATAGTAGAGACATTCATGCCTCTACAAATATTGTAGCTGGCATGGTGCTCGACATTCTTGGACTCTAATGGATGCTTAACATCAGGCACCATAGAGTCATTCTGGTAGGCCAATTTAAAAAAAAAACCAAAAGTCAAGATGTTCAGCTCCCCGATCCCTTGGGCGAGGGAAGCCAAATACCTTGGAGTTATACTCGACGATAAGCTCTCGCTCCGTCCCCACCTAAACATTCGCAAGCGGGGCTCTTTTGTGATGGGACGGCTGCACTTACTCCTCAGCAACACATGAAACTCTGTTCCCGTCGCTACTTTGAAACGGATGCCACTCACCCCAACCAACTAGTGGTTGAGGCATCCGGGTACATCCCCTCTAGAATATCCAAAATTAGAAGACCTAGACATGCTCTCGAAGAGCCGGGTGATAGGATCGCGATCGCTCAACGTAGACCTCATACGGCTCGCGAAGCCACCATAACACGAGTCAGTAATACGCGGCGCGTTTGCTACTAGAGGGCGTGCCTTCCGCAGATCCTGTTAGTCGGTGACGGTCCAGGCCGAGGTTCGTGCCCTCAGGGGGTGCCCCTGAGGCATGACACTTAAATGTCGTAGGTTGAGGGCCATCCGCCTCACAGCCAGCGTGAAGTAGTAAATGTCCCAGGAGACAAACTACTCGTGCTCACAAAAAAGAAAAAATCGGGTCATATATACGGCGCGTAATATTAAATAAAAAAATAATCTTTTATATTTTTCTAATATTTTACACTGTTAACTATGTATTTTATTGGCCACCATTTCGAAAAAGTACAATAAACAGCAACATAATTGTGACTCATTTCGGTTTCTTTAAAGTGATATAACTTTTTTCGGATACACATTTGAGATTTGCTGTCATACAATAAAATGATGAAAATACTAAGGCCTTTCGATTAACATAGGTTTTAAAGTGCTACAAGCTGGGGACGTTTTGAGCATTGTTCTTTAATATTTATAATAATGAAACGTGATAGTTTAAAAGTTAAGCCGAACTTCCACCGTCGTCGGCTAAGCTAAGTTGGTTTAGCTTAGCTCGCATAGTTATGCCCGTTTTCCATACACGTGCGTCCACCGCAAACTATATTTCTCTATCCAACTTAGTTTAGCCGGCGGTGGACGTTTGGCTTTCTGATTACACATAGTTGCTAGGTCAAATGCGATATTCATATTATTACCGAACCAATTCAATCCAAAGTGGTGATGGTTTAACCCATAAAAAAGTGACCTTTATGTCATATTTTTTCTGCACAAAAAATAACAATAAAATAAGATTAATTCAACACAGCATGCGGTTAATCAAATGTGATTTATGTCAAAATTTTTGATTAACAACGAAATATATTCATAATGTATCTTTATTGTAGATGTTAATATTTGAAATGAAATTGATTTAATGATTAATTAGTAGAATAATAATATTAAATTAACTTGTATGTCTTGTGTAAGTAATAATTACAAAAAAAAACATTATCATCATAACAGTCCATTAATGTCCTACTGCAGGGACGGGCCTCCTCCCGTGACGGAGGGATACTTGGCCTACTAATACCACGCTGGCCAAACGGATTGGTTTGGGTTTAATTTTAAGTTTTCCTTCATTTTATTTCGTAAAGATAATATTCACGGATAGTCCCTTAGTCGGTTTTTACGACACCCATGGGATGAGATGGGGTGGTGAAACACTGTATTCTTACTCCGTCACCACACGGATACTAGGTACCATCGCTCGGAATTTTTTATTCTTTTTAAATAGGCCTTTTCTCCGGAAATTAACGGACACAAAGTATCCATACATACATAGTATACAATAAAGTCTCTTTTTCTGTCCCTATGTCCCTTTGTATGCTTAAATCTTTAAAACTACGCAACGGATTTTGATGCGATTTTTTTTAATAGATAGAGTGATTAAAGAGACAGATTTATATGTATAACATATGTATATTATATAATAGAAACCTATATAAATTTAGAGATTTCTAATGAAGCTGTACTTAAACGTTGTTTAAGGACATTCTGTAGTAGGTGCCCGTGCAGAGCCGGGCCAGGTCGCTAGTATAGTATAATATACGGTTAATAATTTGTGGATTACAATAGTTGTCAATTGTGTAATTGCGTGATATTTGAATCCGCAACCATTCATGACTACTATTTTAATTGCCTTAATTCTTGGACTACTTGTTTGCTTTTCATTAGACGACCTCTGTGCGTGCTGGTTATACACATACCCCCTTACACATAAACCCCTCTTAAATTTTAGTCAATTGATTAGCTTAAATTCTTACGGTTTTGTTTGGCATAAGGTTGGTTTTAGTAATAAAACTCTCGCTAAACAGTGATTAAATTTAAGAGGCGTTTATAAGTAATGGGGATAGCTTCTACGCAGAGGTTTCGGGTTCGATTCCCGCTCAGTGCAAATCTTTGTGTGCAGATATACATGATTGCATTTGTGTGGGTGTTTTCTATGTATCATCATAATAGCTCTTAATGTCCCACTGCAGGGACGGGCCTACTCCCGTGATGGAGTGATACTTGGCCTACTAATACCACGCTGGCCAGACAGATTGGTATAAGGTTTAATTTCAAGTTTTCCTTTTTTTATTTCGTAAAGATAATATTTACGGACAGTCTCTTAGTCGGTTACGACACCTATGGGATGAGATGGGGTGGTGACATACATTGTATTCTTACTCCGTCACCACACGGCGTTACTTAACCCTAGATAGCTAACCTTCCTAAACTGCTATGAAAAGCTAACCATTCGACTTTTTGACGACCATTTTTTAAAATGAGATTTTTATGTACTTAAAACTATATTTCAATTAAGATTATTAAACTGAGGGGAAATATAGGGTATAAATTAAAAATAATTAATACAAAAGTAAATGTTATGTAACTCTTAATTATTAAATCAATTTTTTTTAATGACCCATACTTTTTTTAATCAAAAAGGCACTCTAAATATTATAATGACTAAATTACGAGAATTATTTTTTTTTCTTCTTAAATAAATAAGTTTAAGGTTTATAAACATTAAATAAATATAAAATATTTAGATATTTTTGGCACAAGTTGGACTAAATCAACTGTATGTTCACCACAAATAGGAGTTTTGCAACTGTTACAATTATTCTTTGCCATACGCCTCATCTTATAGGAACACAATCTCCAGCTTTAGATGCACCTCGGCGTTCACTTAGTTGGTTTAAATTGGCAAACGTGTAGGTAAAAACGTTAGAAAGATAAATAAAGATAATTATGGCATGTTCGTCATTTTGACGAGCGTTAGCTATCTAGGGTTAAAGTGTAAAATTCTATAAATGGGATAATGCGAAGAAGAACAAGCGAGATCGCGAGCGAAAACTATATTTTATATACAAAAACTAAATTGAATATCTATAAATGATTTATTATTAAAATGAACCTATATGTCACATATAATAAAAGGATTTTCATAATAGAATTTTGAATATATTTCGTAATATTGAATCCATAATTTTTATTAATCTGTTTTTTTTCTTCTTCTTTCGACAGTTTGACATTGGTAACATTTTGTAAGTCTATGGTATTTATTATGACATACATACCTTCGCCAATTTTAAAAGAAAAATAACTTTATTAATTTTGGAGACATACTAGGTATTTCTAAAAGAAAAAATGTCGCGCCTAGATGGCGTTGTACAGTTGAGTTCTAAGTTGCGGCCCGGCGCTGTGTAATAAATCAATGGTTGAATTTGGTAGTTGAGACTGATGCTCGGGTGGCCTAGTTGGTCATGGCGCTGGACGCGAATAGTCCCAGAGACGCGGGTTCGAGTCCAGCCTTGTGTATCAACTTTTTCCATTGTCTTTCTTCTTTTTGCATTTTTCTAGTTATATCTAAGCTTTATACCTAGGTAAAATTATATGTAATTTAAGACATAAGTACTTATTTTATCTTTTTCTTGAAAAATAATACAACTTCTACACTAGAGATCAAGCTCTGTATTGCAGGGACATTTACAGATATAAAATAATATATTCCTCACACATTCACTCAACGCCATCTAGTCCCAAACTAAGCAGAGCTTGTACTATGGATAATAATTTCTTTTCTTTCTAATAGATAACGGATATGCACACAAAGATTTGCATTGAGCGGGAATCGAACCCGAGACTTCTGCGTAGCAGTCATGTTACATAACCACTACGCCACAGAGGTCTAATCTTAGCAGCTTCTTATAAATAGTTATTATAATAATAAAATAAAATGTGTAACACAATGTCACAATTTCCTGTTTATAGTAACTTAATTATTCTTAGAATCTAAGTTAACATTACATAATATCCCTTCTTTCGTAAGTTATATTTTGTCACTTTTAAACTAAGCCACATGGAGTAAGAATACAATATGTCACCACCCCATCTCATCCCATGGGTGTCGCAAAAACCGACTAAGGGACTATCCGTGAATATTATCACATTGAAATTAAAACCTGGCCAGCGTGGTATTAGTACGCCAAGTATCTCTCCGACACGGGAGGAGGCCCGTCCTTGCAGTGGGACATTAATGGGCTGTTATGATGATGATACTAATTTAAGCTTGTTTCCCTCGCCGTAAAGAACTGGGCGGTAGAACAGATCGTTATTCGTCTTTTCTGGTAAGAGTGTGGAGCAGGATATTTCATTTTTTTTTATATAATGGGAGGCAAACAAGCCAGCAGGTCACCTGATGGTAAGTGATCACCACCGCCCATGGACACCCGCAACACCAGAGGAATCACAGATGCATTGCCGACCTTTAAGAAGGGAATACGTTCGTTTCTTGAAGCTTCCCAAGTCGTAACGTTCCGGAAATATTGTGCCGTGCGCTCCTTGAGGGAGGCCTCCTTGAGATTATAATATGTTCCGGAGACTATATAGTCCATCGCAGAGACTCTGGAGTAGGTCCAGATTCTATACTAGTCCTAGCCGCGAAGAACTACCTACCGCGATGCTTGGTTTTGGTTTAGTAGCTGACGTAAGGAACATTTTGAGAAAGGGACGTTTCGGGAAAGAAACATTCTGGAAAATGGAGGTTATTATAATATAATATAACGTTTATTTCAGGCTGCATAGGCCCATAGAAATATACCAGACTAACATACATTACACAATATAATATATACCTTAATGACTATCATAAATAAAATAAAATAAAATATCTTCCGGTTACTCCTTTTGTACTTGTGGAATTTGTCCGCGGAAGCGACGGAAAACCACGTTCTGCGGCCAGAAGTTGGAGTCCATGACGTCATGTAGGTAGCAGTTCGCTATTCGCAACACGAACGCTTTGAAGTTCACGTTACGGTGAGACACCAATAACTGTACCCTCGGCCTGTACTTCAACTTCTTGTAGACGTACTCGACGATGTCATCTACCTCCGTGGTGTAATGGAGGCGAGATATATACACCGGAGTATTCGGATGGGCGGCACTCTTTTCGCATATTTGCCACGGTTGCTTCGGATGTGTCCAGCTTCCGTTGCACATCAGCTAAGCTTGCCTTAAGAAAGACGATGTCCTTCAGGAGGCTTGTAACATCGACGTGGTCGAAGGTGACGGGAGGCAACTTGTTAAGGTCCTTCGCCACAAACGTCGGCACGTCGTCAGGATCCGTTTCTTTCAGTAGCGTGATTATGTCTTGAAGACTTTTCTTTGTCCCGTCACGCCGGCGGGACACCATCTGGTCACGTTTGTTTAAAACCGTAAACAACTGCAGCTTGGATGCAGCAATCTCGTCTTCGCTGAAGTTGGTCGCGCAGATTTGAATGGCGGATACTTCGTCCATCACATCCAATTTCTGCTGCAATAACGACAGCAGCTCGTTCGGCACAAGTATGTCACTCATGACGTAAAATGACGAGCGCCGGCTTACGCCGCGCTAAACACTAATTAAATTATTAATTATTAACGCACACGTCCGACTCGGTATGCTACCTATCGGAGTATGATAAAAGGACATTTCGGGAAAAAGACTATTTAAAACCTAGGGACATTTGGGAAAGGGACATTCTAAGCATGATCATCTGTTGGAGACTTTAGGTTAATAAGCACTAAACAATAAATCTGGAGATCTCCGGCGGCCAATGACTTTTTATAACTATAAAAGAACATGGACAGAAAATATATCTTTTATACCTTATAGTTCCGTGTGGTGACGGAGTAAGAATACAATATGTCACCACCCCATCTCATCCCATGTGTGTCGTAAAAACCTACTAGGGGACTATCCGTCAATATTATCTATATCTATACTATTATATAAAGCTGAAGAGTTTGTTTGTTTGTTTGAACGCGCTAATCTCAGGAACTACTTCTTTGAATTAAATTTAGTTTTCAGTTTTGGATAGACCATTGATCGAGGAAGGCTATAGGCTATATAACATCAAGTTATGACAAAAAAAAAATTTAGGGGGCCCTACGGGCCTACTCAGAAGGCTCATGGTCAATCAGAGGGCAATGCAGAGACCTATGTTGTAGCCTGACCTATAAACCTACTCAAAAGGCTCATGGTGTCTCAGAGGGTAATGGAGAGAGCTATGTTGTAGCTTGACCTATGGGCCTACTCAGAAGGCTCATGGTCGCTCAGAGGGCAATGGAGAGATCAATGTTGTAGCCTGACCTATGGGCCCACTCAGAAGGATCATGGTCACTCAGAGGGGATTGGAGAGAGCTATGTTGTAGCCTGACCTATATGGGCCTACTCAGAAGGCTTATAGTCATTCAGGGGCATTGGAGAGAGCTCTGTTTTAGCCTGGCCTATGGACCTACTCAGAAGGCTCATGGTCATTCAGGGGCATTGGAGAGAGCTATGATGGGAGTTTCCCTGCGTGATCGAATCAAAAATGAAGAGATTCGCAAGAGAACCAAAGTGACCGACATAACCGGTTAAAGTAGCGACAAGCAGGGCACATAGCGCGGAGAACCGACAGCTGTTTGGGCAGAAAGATTCTGGAATGGCGACCGCGTACCGAAAAGAGCTGGTGTGGACGGCTGGAAGCCGATGGATGAGGGAGGCACAGGACCGCACAAGGTGACAATACTTGGAGAGGGCAGTAGTACAGCAGTTGACGTCGATTGGCTGATATGATGATGATGAATAAACTTTGTAAGAATTATACAAGTTTTTTTTTACTTCATTTCAAATTTAATCGCGGACAAAGTCGCGTTTTGCAGCTAGTCTTTAATAAAAAGAAGGAAAACTTGAAATTACACCCTATACCAATCCGTTTGGCCAGCGTGGTATTAGTAGGCCAAGTATCTCTCCGTCATGGGAGGAGGCCCGTCTCTGCAGTGGGACATTAATGGGCTGTTATGATGAAATAGTTTTGACCACAGAGTACATTTGTAAATGTGTTGTGATGTGACATTTACTCTTCTATGTATTCTATGGTGTTTTTGCGTATTTTGTAAAGATCTCAGACGCCCTTAACCGCTAATTCACCCGAGTCCTTGTTTTTAACTAAATTTATACATTGTGAAAAATGCTCAGAAGGACTTCAGGAAAACAACCAGCAACGATCCAAAGGTATTTTATTGATTCCCCTTATCCAAATAAAATTCCCTTACAATATCCAATACCCCTTGCTTTACACTTCAACGTTCGTATTCGAATGGCGGCCTGTCGCTCTAGCATGTTTGATACTGACGTAGCCTCTCATGCCTTGTCAGTGTCAAACATGTCGTAGATATTTTATCAGACTACCCACAAATGTAATAACAAAAGAAAATGATTGTAACAGTCGGCCATCCGTCACCGTAACGAGTCCCTTCGTTAACTTTACATTTAATTTATAAAGATCAAATTTACAATACAGCTTTTATTCCCTGTACTAATTAACAAACTATTAATCACATTTAATTCACTCTGTTCACGAGTACTGTGCTATTAAGCACATTTAATTTATATTACAATATCACAAATCATTTTACATTAATAAAATATATCTCACTTGAAGTCGTGCAAGAGGAGTTACTTCTATTCTTTCACTACCATCTTGCTCTAAATATAATTATAATCTCACTTACTTTTTACTAGTTACAATTATCACCAAAGCTTGTACAAGAGGGTCAAACCAGCTTCCTGTAGCAGCTGCAGGACTTCCTCAAGACGTTCCAGACCTTGTTTTAGTGTCCTCGAAGGGATTAAAATGTCGTCCATATATATAATTACATATGGGACTCTAGCCTTACTGAGAATTTTGTGAATTACCCGCTGAAATACCGCAGGGGCATTTGCTAATCCAAAGGGCATGCGATTGTACTCGTACTGCCCATCGGGTGTAACAAATGCAGTTTTTTCCCTGGACTCCTCGGCTATTGGTATTTGATGATACCCTGATGCCAAATCAAGCGTCGTAAACAAACAATGTCCTGAAAGTTGGTCCAAAAGATCCTCTATGCGTGGAAGAGGGTAATGGTCACGTTTAGTACGTCTATTTAACGCGCGGTAATCCACGCACAAACGCTTTTCACCGGATTTCTTTTGTACAAGCACTATAGGACTCGCGTAAGGTGAATTCGATTCACGTACTATGCCATTCTGAACCATTTCGTCAACCAAATCCTGAACATATTTACGTTCCGAGTGTGACAACCTATACGGCCTATACACAATTGGTGTAGAATCAGAAAGGTGTATTTGCATTTCTGTAATCGTTGTAAAGCCTAAGTCATGTAAGCCTGAACTAAAACAATTCTTGTATTTTGTTAACAAGTCCTGACACTGATGTTTTTCATCAAGGGTGAGTTGTGGTCCAAAATTGATCCGCGTATCAGGCATTTTATCGACGACCTGATCTACCTTTAAAATTTCCAGTGTAGTATGTTGTGGCATCAACCTTGCCCTAGAAATAAGCGAACCTCGCTTAAAGCAAAGTGATTGTGATCCAACATTTTGGATTAGTACGTGCCCAGAACCATTGCACAAATGGTACTCACCAGGCAGTAAATAATATTCCATCCCTATTTCGCCCCTAACTGAACCACTTACGTAAACGTTTCCAGTATAGCTATGACCATGAGAACTTACTACTACTGCCCTTAGTCTACCGATATCAATATCAACATCATCAACGGTTTTTAGAGTTAACTTAACTATCTTATCCGATTTGACAGTTTCAAATAGTAGGTCGGAAGCGGTCTTGACTATTCTAAGTCCGGGTCGTTCTGTAAAGCTGTGACCAAGTAAAACTGGCATGTTAATAACCGAATCGTCAACAACAAGTATTTTTACCCTTTCTTCCTTAACATTTTGTACCTCAATACAGACATAAGCTTTACCAATAGGTAAATAAGTGGCATTACCTAATCCCCTCAATAATGGGCCCTGTACCGCCTCCCATTTGATGTTTAGCTTGTCCGCATCATTTTTCCGAATTAACGTAGCCTGACTCCCCAAATCTACCTGACATACTGTACCTATCCCATTAATTTTAATACCAATCTTATATTTATCATCTTCAATGTCATCGATAATAACTTCGAGAACATTTTTAGTTTTGGTCTGAGCAGAGTTAGTCTGAATACTATTAGCCCTCTTGGGGCAATCGCTTGAGCTGTGCCCCAGAAAATTACAATACGTGCACTTATTAATGGGTTTACGACACTGCCAGCTCATGTGTCCCGGATCACTACAGTTGAAACAAGCAACACTTCCCTTAGATCGGTTTCTATTTGTGCCGTTATAGCGTTGAGGCGTGCCAGTCGGAATTAAACTAGAACCTAATGATCGTATATCTTTCGATTGTACCTCCCTCTTAAAGTCATGACCATCCCGCGGTGGTTGACTTCTAACCGTTTTAAAAAATTCTAAGGTTTCCTCAGGCCTGTCAAATTTACCAGCCTGCGCACTTAGCCTAACACCTTTATCCTCTATACCAAATATAATGCAATCCACCGCTTGTTTCCCAAACAACTTACAACGGTTAAGTAAATTAATTTTAGCAAAGTAATATAGTTCAAGTGATTCACCAGGGCGTGCCTTTCTGTTAAGCATTTCTGTTAGCAATTCCGCGTAATTTTCAGTTGAAGGAAAAGATTCCTGCAACAGACTTTTCCATTTCGACCACGTGTACTTAATAGAAGGCAGGCCCTGGTACCAAGTTTTGGCATGACCGGTTAGTTTGGGTAGGGCATAGTGAACCGTTTGTTTGTCATTCCAATTGTATATATCTACACATTCATCTACTTTATTCAACCACATGTCAATGGTTTGTTCCTTAGAGAGAGGATCAAACTCAGGGATAACATTATTTAATGAAGATGAAAGAAGCGGTTCACGTTCCCTACCCTTAAAAATTTTAACAAACTCTTCAAAAAGATCAGTACGGTCGGAATGTTTCGATATCTTTCGCTCTGGGCTTTTTCCATAACGCTCACAAGGGACGGACGCTTGCCGTGAACGTGTACCAGATTGTCTCTCGCTAGTTGACGCCTCCGCACGCCTACGATGGTCATTACGCTTTGACAACTCATCCTCTAACAGGCGCAACCTTTGATACAGGTCCTCGTCATTATTTGAGCTGTGACTATAACGCTCATTAACTTGGCGAGTGTGGTATCGGCGTAACCCGCTTACCCCTTCGTCATTGTGGCTTCCACTCCTACTTCGTCGCGAGTCACCTCGCTGGCTGTCACCTCTAGTGCGGCTGCGGCTACGACGGTCACCCTCGCGTGCCCTTGGACTCCGCCCTTCTGGTTGAGTAGAAGCTCTCGCGGGAGTCTCTCGCTTACGCCGTCCAATTTCCTCTCGCCCACTCATCTGGAACTTGCCCACACGATTTATATTAGTTCATATCACTAAAATACATAATAATATTCTAGGCAATTACATAACACTGCTTCAAGACGCTCTCTTTCTTTTTAAGTATCAATTTAATCCACTTGCATCCACGAAATATCATGATATTTTTCAAAAAGGAATTTGTAATATCGTAAATTTTTAAATAACTGAGCTAATTAATGACGTATTTTAATAATTTGACATTTTTATACTCATCATAAATTCGATGAATAAATTGAATCCATCGTAATCTATACGGTTTGAGCATATTTTTAGGATTCTCATCTTTTATTTAGCTTAATATGCATTTTACTCTATAAATTATTGAATATTTCACATACTTATTAAGAATTAATTATGCAATAGGCAAAACCAGTCCAGGGCATGTGACGTCATTTTGAAACAAATTACACATATAAATCAAATCCGTCTTAATCTATACCATTTAAGCTTAAATTTAAAATCAATAGCTATTATTAAGCTAAATATTCATTTTACTCTATTAATTATTATATATTTCGCATGTACGAAATGACTAAGCGATAGAATAAAAAAATTAAAGTCATAAAATAGCCGTACCTTTGAACTACGGTGGGCGTCGCAAAAACGGTATGTTTTTGCAGTAATCCCACTTCTGAGCTGAAAAATGCTCAGAAGGACTTCAGGAAAACAACCAGCAACGATCCAAAGGTATTTTATTGATTCCCCTTATCCAAATAAAATTCCCTTACAATATCCAATACCCCTTGCTTTACACTTCAACGTTCGTATTCGAATGGCGGCCTGTCGCTCTAGCATGTTTGATACTGACGTAGCCTCTCATGCCTTGTCAGTGTCAAACATGTCGTAGATATTTTATCAGACTACCCACAAATGTAATAACAAAAGAAAATGATTGTAACAATTGCTTTCCCAAAAGCCGCTAAATCTCGTATTTAACTATATAAGACAACGCCATCAAAGCTGCATAGCAGTATTTCATTTAAGAGCGTTTATAGGGCTCACTATAGCCGCCAATTGAAAAAAATAATAATTCGCAAATAGGATAAATAATGTTAAATGTTGATAACAAAGTCTTGAGAAAAGGCAATAAAGTATTTGTATAACACACTCTCAACACTTTAAATGTTTTTCTATTAAATAAATATTGCATTATATACAATAACGGCCGTTTTTTTTCGAATGCGAAATTTAACTAATTGAAAAACATTTAAAGTGTCGAGACTTTGTTATCAACATTTTACATTATTTATCCTATTTGTGAATAATTATATTTTTTTTCAATTGGCGGCTCTAGTGAGCTACGTAAAGGCTCTTAACGTCGACGCGATATAAGCAAGAGATCCCATGAACCGTAACATGTGGAAGTTAGCGGGAAAGGCTTTTGCCCAGCCGTGGGATGATAAAAACTGACACTGACGGACTAATGGTGGGCATACACGATCCTTCCTATCGTCCAATCGGCATGACACTGTAGGCTGGATCCAATCTGCAGTTCGTCCACATTGGGCATACACGATCCTTCTTATCGTCCAATCGGCATGACGCTACCGATTTAGTCATACTTTAAACTACATTTTAGCTCATGGTGGACATACACGAGCCTTCCTATCATCCAATCGGCATGACACTGCAGGCTTGATCCAATCTCAATCAAAAGAAACGAAATTCGATCATGCCATCAATTCTAACTGTCATGCCGATCCACTCGGACACACGGTCAATTCTAACTGATCCAATAGGTAGCCTCATGCCGATTGGACGATAGGAAGGATCGTGTATGGCTACCATAAGGGCAATTTTCTGTGTCACAAAATATTGGTCTGCATGGGATTCAAACCTAATACCGAAATAAAACAATAAATTAAGGTATAATACAATTTATTGCTAATAATAACCGGGTTTTTTTATTAAATAATGTTTTTTTTTAAACATACAGGCACATTTTCAGCATTAACCTAGGTACACACAGCAACTAATCAAGCTAGACACTCATGTACCTTAATACTTTGAAATAAGACACAATTTAAAATGAAAATGTTTAACTTGATGTGTGGCTGTGTGTACTACAATATAACAGTTTTAATAAGAAATATATACTTTATATTTAATAACATTATTTGTAGTAATAAGAATACGTATTCACCACATCTCAACCTGCAAGTGTCGTAAATATTGACTTAAGAAAAAATTCTCAAAATTATCTTTTGAAATGCTGTACTAAGCAATTTGGCTAGCATGGTATTAGTAAAGTTTTCTTTGTATTTAAAAGCACATCCTTGCAATGGGACATTAATAAGCTGTTATGAATATCACTTTGCTGCTAAAACCTTAGTATCAGTTAAAAAAAGTTTCATCAGAATCGGTCTATTAGTTTAGGAGCTGTAATGCCACAAACAGACACGTTACAATTAGTTCTATAATATAATAATAGGAATGAGATTCAGTTACTGGTATAAGGTATAGAATCAACTGGTATAGACATTTTAATGTAAGTATAGTAATTTTTTCTTAAGTAAGTTGACCAGTAAAATAAAAAACCTTCTTTACTTTGTGATGACAGTAGAAAGATCTTACTGTATGTAAGTTATACTTAATTTGAAGACTATTGTTTATTAGTTACAAGTATTTTCATTAAGCATCACTTTTAGATTAAGAAGAAGTCAATTTTAAAAACTGGGAGCGATAGATATAAAAAAAACATAAAAATTATCTTCGACTACGCACTAAAGACTTACCCCCTTACTCATAAACGCCTCTTAAATTTTAGTCAATTGATTAATTAGCTTAAGCTCTTACATTGTTTGGTATAAGGTTGGTTTTCGTAATAAAAATCTCGCTAAACAGGGATTAAATTTAAGGGGCGTTTATGAGTAAGGGGGTTAAAATTAAAATATTCAATAGATCTTAATATTTAAAAAATACATAATACTATCAAAATGTATAATTAAAATCCTAGAAAATAAATAACTTATATTTACAAAGTAATTACAGTATCAAATTGCGACGAAAGGAAAATCGCTCACCAAATGGTAAGCTACGGTCCTTAATAGATGCAGAAAAACTCTGTGCTTTAAAAATATCATGAATATAATATTCCTCACACATTCACACAACGCCATCTAGTCCCAAACTAAGCAGAGCTTGTACTATGGGTACTAGACAACGTATAAACATACTTAATAGAAAACACCTAGACCAATGCAAACATTCATGTTTATGCACACAAAGATTTGCATCGATCGGGAATCGAACCAAGAATATAAAGCTCAAAGTCCTTCTGCATTGCTAGTCACTGAGACACGAGTTCTTAAGTCTCATAAGTCTATTAATATCACTTAATTTGTATAATAAGGCATAGGTTAGGAATAATCATTACATCAGTTTAAAATATCGTTAGCAGTCTTAAATACGGCCAATAGGTGGCAGCACACTAAAATCCAAATAAATAGGATTTAGGCTTGTATCAATAACATATTAAAAACTAAATATTTGTAGTAAGTATAAGTCACTACATTTCGAGCTAAAACTGTCGTAAAAACGACTAACGGAGACATAATATTTTTAGTAAGTACAAGTCACTAAATTTCGAGTTACGACTGTCGTAAAAAGCGACTAACGGAGATTCATAAAGAGGAGACTTCAACATTACATCTTTGTTTTAAAACAACTCCCACACTAGGGATTATGCCCTCGTAGATTTCTACAGACAAGAAAATTAACGGACACAAAGAACATCAATCTTCAATTCGAACCCGTCGCTCGTGCATGGCAGCCGCTTTGCCAACAAAGGGACGAAGTAAGAAAAGTTTATACCCAGCACTGGTAAGGGGCCTTGCAGAGGGACATCCTAAGGTTTAAAGAACCTAACCAAAATCTTAAGCCTAGTAAAATGAATATATATACTATACATCATTACGATGGAAGACAAAGGGACTATATAATAGGTCTTTACCTAAAAAATTGCCGTTTTTTTTCGCCGCAGTCTTTAGCCTCTATTTTTTTTTAAAACATAGATTGCTTGTATTTTTTTTGTAATTTGGTAATTCAGGACATTACTAACAACTAATAAAAGATAATTAAGAAAAAAAATTATTATTTGTATTAGAAATAAGCCTGTAAATATGGGTCCAATTTAAACCAGCGGATTTTACTATGTAAACAAATGTAATTTCTTCCCTTATATTTTTTTTCTTATGATTAAAATGCTAAAAGTTTTCTAAGATGTACCCTATTACTTATACCAAATGTCATTATATTAAGTTTAATAATTATTGAAAAAACTAAGAAAACGTTGGTATGAAAAATTATACTTTGCATAAAATCTCCATACAAATCGGCAATTTCATAGGTAAAGACCTAATAGTAGCCTTTACAGGGACTATAATTGGTGATATCCTAGAGAAAATGTAAAGTAACACTTGGAATCGGTATACCTCCACTTGCCAAAATTTCATTTGTCCGAATTTTGATTTCCGATAATTTCATTTGCACTAATATTGTTTGGCATAATCGTCTCTGTCGAGCTTTTTTGCCGTTATGTCTAATAAAATTATAGCAAAAACGAGTACTTATGGCATACGAAAATTCGGGCATATGAATATTATGGCAAATAATTTTCGAGCAAACGATAGATAACTCTCGGAATCGACGTGCATTTATGAAGATAATGAATGTAGGCCTGAGAAGTTTAAGTGAAATTATAGTCGCCATTTGCAAAAAAAATTACAAAATCAAAATAGGGCGGAGTCTAATGTCTAATGGTAGCCATACACGATCCTTCCTATCGTCCAATCGGCATGACAGTTAGAATTGATGGCATGACAGTTAGAATTGATGGCATGACAGTTAGAATTGAATTTCGTTTCTTTTGATTGAGATTGAATCAAGCCTGCAGTATCATGCCGATTGGACGATAGGAAGGATCGTGTATGGCCACCGTGAGCTAAACTGTAGTTTAAAGTATGACTGATCCAATCGGTAGCGTCATGCCGATTGGACGATAAGAAGGATAAGCGACCAAATTTAAGTTATTGCCAAAATAGTCGCCATTTGCACAAAAATCAAAAAAGGGCGGAGCCTTACGCAACTAAATCCCTTAGCTTCCCTTTTAAAAACCTAACTTTTTTATTAACAGCATTTTTATAATTATTTTTATTTGTATCTAAATTCTTGTATGTCTTATTATTTCTTGTTTTTACCCGATCGTCGAATAATTGGTAGAAGTTTGGGAGTGGTGTGTCGACTAAAAGAGGGGGTGGTGATAAATTATTTTGTCTGTAGTGGTAACTGGCGGCCATGTTTTGAATAAAGTGGCTGAACATCGCCGTTTCTGTGAACCATTCTAGGAAGTACTGGTTCTGTTTTGATGATGCGTTTTTGATAAATGCGTCTTTCTGTAAAAGAAAAATTGTGTTGGTTAATTATTTTTATTAAGTTTTTTTACTTCGTGTGGTGACGGAGTAAGAATACAGTTCACCACTCCATCTCATCCCATGGGTGTCGTACAAACCGACTCCTTAGTCGGTTTGTACGACACTGTCCGTGAATATTATCTTTACGAAAGAAAAAGAAGGAAAACTTGAAAATAAACCCTATACCAATACGTCTGGCCAGCGTGGTATTAGTAGGCCAAGTATCCCTCCGTCACGCGAGGAGGTCCGTCCCTGCAGTGGGACATTAATAGGCTGGTATGATAAATGTTTTGAAAAGTTTTTTTTTAAAATATAAGTTTTGAGTTTGTGATCTGTGTTGTAGGTACTTTTACAGATATGGAACTAATGAATACCAATTACAGTCAACTAAAAATGTGGAATAACACATCTAATATTACAAAACATCTCAACGCTAGAAGTTTCTAGAAGTAAGCATCGAGACGAGAAGAGACAATAATCTCATCATCAGTTATGTCGAATAAACACTTAGCACATTTTTTTTACCCCCTTCCCATATTTCTCCATGCGGTGACGGAGTAAGAATACAATATGTCACCACCCTATCTAATCCCATGCGTGTCGTAAAAACCGACTAAGGGACTATCCGTCAATATTATCTTTACGAAATAAAAATAAGGAAAACTTAAAATTAAACCCTATATCAATCCGTCTGGCCAGCGTGGTATTATTAGGCCAAGTATCCCTCCGTCACGGGAGGAGGCTCGTTCCTGCAGAGGGACATTAATGGGCTGTTATGATGATGAAAAGTTACCTGGTATGTTAATCGATATTGTTGATGTTAATAAACTTGTATGTATTAATCGACTTTTGTAGTTGAATGTACTAGGATAAATAATAGTTTGCCAATACTTACATCAAAAATAACATCTCCTTTCCCCAAATCGCCTTCCTTCAATTCTCCCACAGAGAAGTGTTGCCAGAAATCACCCAAAATGTCCACAAAAAATCTTAAAAATGCTTCCAAAATCATGACATTTCTTGTTTTGTTGTCTTTTATGTCTTTGTGTTTGGCTGTTTCCATTTGTAGTGAGGTTTTGAGCGTTTTATAGCAAGATGTTGGGAGAATCGTTGATTCGTCGCCTTGGTAGAATACCACTTTTGATGGTAGACTTAAGTCTAGGAGCATTCCCTGAAAAAATATTTATTTATTAGTTAATATGATTTAAAAATATTGTTGTATAATATATGTTTAAGTTGTATACTTTTATAATAAATATCGACAAAAAATACAAAAACTAATCAAATTTCAAAATAAACTTAGCTAAAAATTAAGAACAAACTCAGCAAAATAATTAAATTTTCTACTCATCATCATCATCATCATCTCAGCCAGTTGACGTCCACTGCTGGTCATAGGCCTCCTCTAAATATTGCGACCAAAACTTTAATTTAACTAATTTTAACTTTTATTTTAAACTTTAAAAAAAAACTACTATACAGGGTGTCCCAAAACCCGACGTTAATTCGGAACCGGGTGATAAGGCAAGTCATGCTGGTTATCAGAAAAATATTTAAAAAAATCTAAGTCGCATGGTTGTAAAGTTATAGGCATTTGAAAAAAAAACGCAAAAATTCCCACTTTGTGACACTCTTTTCCCTCCTGTTGTCACAAATCTTAACTTTTTCCAACTTTTTTTTTTGCTGTGTTACCCTGAATAGTGCCTCTTTAAATTCTAATAAAGAATTTAAAACCACCTGGTCTAGTTTTCACATCAATAGGACTTATTTCTTAGAATAAAATTTATTATGAGAAAAACGTCCAGTCTGAACTGACTGTAGTGAAAAAAAAATGTACTACGCGAGTTTGGCAAGTTCCGCCAAAAGTTGGCGCATTTAGTAAGGATTTGAAAATGGTATCATACTTGGTAAATTGTTGCCGCTATCATGGACAAAAAAAATTTTTTTTGTAAAATTTAGGAGCCGATTCCAATGCTGAATAGGTTAAACTGCTAAGTAGTTGAACTGGAAAGAGTCATCATATCAAGTGAAAAGTAGTAGAAACAGTAGTATTAGTTAAAAGTGCCAAAAATACAGCCCATCGTATTTTAAAAACACACGAATTTCTCCCGTACCACGTTAGTACAGCGAGTACAAACGTTACTATCCGGGGACTTCCAACATCGAGTAAATTTTCCCGGACAATATTGAAGAGGTACTGAGATGACTCTTTTTTTTTTTTTTAAAGTTTTGGCCTGATGATTTAACATTAAAAAAGGCAGCAACATGAACATGCATAATTTGCATGAATGTAATGAGTGTAACTGGTGGCTTTTTAAAATTGCGATAGGCTGTACTTTTTGGCACTTTTAACTAATACCATAGTTTCTACTACTTTTCACTTGATATGGTGACTCTTTCTGGCTCAATTACTTAGCAGTTTAACTTATTCAGCATTGGAATCGGCTCCTAAATTTAACTAAAAAGTATTTTTTTGTCCACGATAGCGGCAACAATTTACCAAGTATGATACCATTTTCAAATCCTTACTAAATGCGCCAACTTTTGGCGGAACTTGCCATACTTGCGTAGTACATTTTTTTTTCACTACAGTCAGTTCAAACTGGACATTTTTTTCATAATAAATTTTATTCTAAGAAATAAGTCCTATTGATGTGAAAACTAGACCAGGTGGCTTTAAATTATTTATTAAAATTTAAAGAGGCACTATTCAGGGTAACACATCAAAAAAAAAAAGTTGGAAAAAGTTAAGATTTGTGACAACAGGAGGGAAAAGAGTGTTACAAAGTGGGAACTTTTGCGTTTTTTTTCAAAGCCTATAACTTTACAACCATGCGACTTAGATTTTTTAAAATATTTTTCTGATAACCAGCATGACTTGCCTTATCACCCGGTTGCGAATTAACGTCGAGTTTTGGGACACCCTGTATATACTTTTTTTTATTTCTGTACTCATTCAACAAAATTAAATATAAATAGGTATGCATAAATATATTTTGCTCACCTCCTCAAAAACCACATCACTAAAATCCCCATCCGCGCCACTATGCAACATCCCAGCGAGTATAGGCAGAGGTGCTTCTAAAACTTCACGCTGAATCTCGCTGGGTATAGCAGATATTAATGGTTGCTGCCACACGAACGGGTATAAAGCTGATTGTAGGGCTTCAACGCATGATGATACTAGTCTGTGGGCAAGGAAATTATATATTAATAAATCTATACTAATATTATAAAGAGGTAAAGTTTGTGTGTTTGTGACGTTGTAGGGGGTAATATCTGGATCTACTGAACCGATTTTAAAAATTCTTTCTGTCTTGAATAGTCTTTTTATCGGGGAGCGTCATAAGCTATATAGTATCACGCTATGACTAATAGGAGTGGAGCAGTAATGAAATATGTTTAAAAAAGGGACGCGTTTTTTTCGCCGCCCAACGAAGTGGGCACGGGTCAGCTAGTAAATATATATATTTCTTACACATTCACACAACGCCATCTAGTCCCAAACTAAGCAGAGCTTGTACTTGTATGGGTACTAGATAACGGATAAACATATGTAACGGATAAACTATAACCGACACCATAATTAGAAAGAACAAATAACAGTTCTTTGTCATTTCTTTGAGAAGTTAACAAGCGATAAAAAATAAACTAATAGCATAGAACAACAAACAAGTTACATTAGTTCCGCTACCGAGCAACAGATGGCGTTACTAGTTTCAATTTTCTACCACAAAAAATAGATGTCGCTACTAGTACGTAATTTTTTGAATTGATTTAGAAATAATTTAAAACATAGCTGTTTAATATACTAAATATAGTAATAAATTGTGTTATAGGTACCTCATATGTCGTCCAATAATAATAAGTTTCCTCTCAAGTAGTAGCGACGCGAACACTTTAATAAGTAAACCAGCTCCCAAAACGTCGAGAACGGACGAAACGCTGTGTTCATCTATACGAGACTCTAGCGGACGCTTTATTATCTTTAATCTGAAAAAAAAAAGATTAAAAATACATTATTATTATTTGTCACCACCCCATCTCATCCCATGGGTGTCGTAAGAACCGACTAAGAAACTATCCGTAAATATTATCTTTACGAAATAAAAAGAAGCAAAACTTGAAATTAAACCCTATACCAATCCGTCTGGCCAGCGTGGTATTAGTAGGCCAAGTATCCCTCCGTTACGGGAGGAAGTTGTCCCTGCAGTGGGACATTAATAGGCTGTTATGATGTGATTCTGATAGTTATACAATAAAACATTTTTCTCTTCCCCTGCCCTTATCCCATTTACTTGGGGTCGGCGCAAATGGTTTTATCCTTCCATAATAAATAAATAAATAAATAATCTTCATAACTCCCTCTGATAAACTAAAATGTCAAATTTCGACTACATTTTGCATGTAATCGAATCGAACCAAAAACCTTTGCTTAGCGGTTATCTCTTCGTTGAAACAATAGCTGAGACTTAAGCCTTTTTAACTCGGCAGAGGTCAGCATAAAAATTAAAGAGTAGTTGAATATATTTTTGTCTTTAACATAAAAAAAGTATAATGTGTATATGTCGCAGGGAAATGAGGAAAACAGGGATTTCACGAAATCACTAGGGATTTTATTCTTTACAAATAAGTGGCAGGAGCCCGCATTATAATATAAAGAATCTTTTCTTTCATTGCTGACTAGATATTGAACTTAAAAATGATTAGAATTGAGATTAAAATTAGAAGCAATGATGTACAGTAATGTGTGTTGTAAGTATTTGGAAAAATAAAAAGAAAAATAATTAAATAATGACTAAGGGTCATAGCACATATAACGTAACGTAAACGAATCGGCACCGCCTCGCCTTTTTCCTCGGTGCCAAACGTCAAAAATCCGATTACGTTACGATTCCGATTAGTGTGCGTTGCAGTAAGGAGTTTCATACAAATAATACTGAACGACTCGAGTTGATACGGTGACGTTCCGTTTACGTTACGTTATATGTGCTACGACGCTAAATCAACTTACCTACGCGTCTCCATACTTAAATTAACATTTTTAACTTCATTATTATTATCTACATCATAATAATTCTCTTTATTAACGTCTCTCAATTCCAAAGTTCTTCTGTTCTCTTCCGTGCTGGACTCTTTTTGATAAGAATTGTAGGAGATGGAGATCTCTTCTCCTGGGTTAGGGAAGTCGTTGTCGAATAATTGTTGAAGTAAGGAATGGATTTCTGTGTCTGATCTGCCGTGATATGATTCTATTTCTTCTAGAACCTATAAAGATAATTTTAATGTTACATAAGTACATTCGATCCTCTCCGTGTGGTGACGCAGTAAGAATACAATATGTCACCACCCCATCTCATGTCATGGGTGTCGTAAAAACCGACTAAGGGACTATCCGTCAATATTATCTTTACGAAATAAAAAGAACGAATACGAATAAATCTTGAAATTAAACCCTATACCAATCCGTCTGGCCAGCGTGGTATTAGTAGGCCAAGTATCCCTCCGTATGAGGAGGCCCGTCCCTGCAGTGAGACATGAATGGGCCGTTATGATGACAAGTAATTATCTAGAATTCATACCAGCAACCATGTTCACGGTTGTCATATAAGCAGCACAATTAATCTGTCTTTTAGAAAACAAGAAATAAAATGGAAACATTTTTGTTACTCAAGGCAGGACTCGCGTATAGTACGACTGTACGATATCAATCAATCAACTAGCCTATTGCAGTCCACTGCTGTGCCACAGAACACGGTCCTGCACCTTCCGCATCCAGTCCGATCAAGAGACCTTTTTGAGGTCGGTTCACCTAGCTGGGGGGCGTTATACACTACGATTACCGAGTCGCGGTCTCCACTCTAGGACACGTTTGCTCTTTCACGCTTCACTTCAGCTTGCTAATACTACGAGCTATGTCGGTAACTTTGGTTCTTTGTCGGAAAACCTCGTTTCGAATTTTATCCTTTAAGGAGACTATACGCTACCATGAACCGCTTGGCCCTTTACTTATAAGACCATTGCTTTCTACGAAGTTATTAGACCTCGTGATTTAAAACTCAACTGTAACAACACCATCTAGGCGCGACAGCCGTAAACTTTAAATTTCAATTTCATTTTAATTTTATTGCACTCCATAATGTTAGTTACAGGTCTTATTAAAATAATGTTAGGTACAATTATGGACCCTGTAGGGCACGGCATTTTATATAGAAGAGAGGAAGAAAAACGCATCGATATATTATGTTTAAATAAAATAATTATTTTATTATTATAGTTAATTAATTAAAGAGTCAATGTTGCAAATTGAAGAAGAGTTACGTATTGTTGAAAAAATATTTCAACTTTTTTAAAATTTTCTTGTTATACCTAAGTTGTATAGGTAAATTTACATGTATTGGGTATTTATAAAAAAAATGCTTACCTTATAATAAAAGCCGGGTGCCCTGTACCTTCCAATAAGACAGTAGCACAGTGGTAGACATGTAGTGGCGCCCTCTGGTAGCACGCGCCGGCAGTAACTGTAAGTTAACATAGTTTACCATTAATTAATGGCGAATATGTTGATAATACAAAGAAAGAATCAATTCATTTGGGCAGCGTGGTATTAATAGGCCAAGTATCCCTCCGTCACGGGAGGAGGCCCGTCTCTGCAGTAGGACATTAATGGGCTGTTATGATGATTTTGTCTGTTTTTGATTTAGTGACTAGATCAACAACACCATTAAATACCCGATACCCGTCTAGTTTATTGTTGACTAAAGGTTCATCCATCAATAAGCCTTTAACCGCTGCTGAATTGAAGGTTCACACAAAAAGGCAAACAAAAAACTACTTACAATGGGAATCAAATCCTTAAATGCCTAGCAGATCAGCACTAAAGCTACAAACTGTTTGCCTTATAAGTGTAATGTAATGCACTTGTAACTTTTTACCAGAATTTCATTTCAATTCTATCTCATAAGTATAAATGTATTTATCTCTTATATAAAAATAAGTCGGTTTTTCCATCTGACGCTATAAATCCAGAACGCACGAACCGATTTCCACGGTTTTGCATTCGTTGGAAAGGTCTCGGGCTCCGTTAGGTTTTTAGCAAAGAAAATTCAGGAAAAATTTCAACAGAAAAGCGGAAAAATAATGCCCGTGCGAAGCCGGGACCGGCCGCTAGTTGTTATATGTAACTCTATTTTATGTGAATAAATTTATAAAAATGGCTACACAACAGGCCTTTTTGATCCCTAAGCTTAAAAGTCAAAATGGTCTTCTGAAACTCACCCATAGGCCCTTTCTCCTCTCTCATCAGTCAACACCAAGGAGTAACATTGCAGACTCTTCGCGTCCACTGACCATTCACTCTTGGGTGCAGCGCTTAACGTCTCCGGGAATACCAGGTTCTCTATATGTGGTGGTACTGGTACCTGAAATTAGTAATCAGATAATTTTGAAACTGCGAAAGATAAGGAAATGGTTTGGTACTGGAGACAGGATTAACTGTCTCGGCGGCAATGTTCGAATTTCATGCACAGCAGTGCCATCCACAAACTATAGTTCAACATATATTAGCGTCATCTAGCCCCTTACTCAAGCGAACACCTACACTATCTCAGTACCCCCCACCATCAACAGATGTATATTATATTATTATATATTCTGGATATTCTTTCTGTCCATTAATTTCATGTATTAAAAAAATCCCCGTGACTTATTGCCTGATCCATAGTGCTGGAGTTGTCTCTAGAAAAAAAAGGATATGAACCTGCACACTCTGCGAATTAACAAAATTAGTCCATTGCTCTCCATGGAGCCATAAGGCAGGCGGCCGGTCGTATAATATAGCCAAAACTTTTAGCACCATGTGGAAGAAGAAGACATGCTGCACCGACCCCAGGGCAGGGGAATGATGCTCTCCATGGAGCCATTAGCCACAATTTTACAAAAGTCTACTCTCGCACTGTGTCTGGTCGCGGGGACTTTTGCAAAGATCGATTTAGCGGAGTTTGAAAACATTTAAGGTCAGAAAAATATCCATATTATCCACATATAGACCCCCCCGACACCTGGTGGTGGAATAGTGTCCTGTGTCGCGGAGACTTTTGCAAAGATAAATTTAGCTGATCTAGGAAATTGCCTCAAGAAAGTTGCGTGAGGATGTCAGAAATAATTTTCTTGGATGGGATTCGATTTCGTTACGGCCAAGTCCCTGAAGCAGTTTCAGAGTTTTACGTATAGGTATGTATAAGTTTTCATCTTTATTTAATTTTTTATCGAAACACAACGTCCGCACTAGGAACAGACACAATGTACATTTAGATCTGAGAAAATCATTTAAGGATCGTACAAATTTTGCGAATTGATTTTACTGAAAAAAAAAGAAAGAAAAAATTGGTACTAGAGGCGGGACTCGAATCCGCGTCTCTGGACTATACGTCGCGCCTAGATGGCGTTGTACAGTTGAGTTTTAAGTTGCGGCCCGGCGGCGTATAAAGCAATGGTTATCGAGAAATGAATTAGGTAGTCGAGACGGATACTCGGGTGGCCTAGTGGTCATGGCGCTGGACGCGTATAGTCCAGACACGCGGGTTAGAGTCCCGCCTCGAGTAGCATTTTTTTCCATTGTCATTCTTCTTTTCGGAGTATGTCACTGTCACCTAAGCTTTATAGGCCAAAAATTATATGTGATTTTACTGATTATTAGTATTCGCCTGTGACCGAAGGCTCGATCTTAAGTGCGGGAGTTATTTTATTAAAAAGAAGAAATAAATAAAATTACTAACCTGACTAGGAAACGAACTCTTGACATACGCCTGTCCCGTCATATAGTTTAAGCCAACAAGTAGGCATATATTGAATAACCCCTTTTCTCTTGGCTCAAAAGCTAAGTCCATGCATCCAGCCTTTTCATCTATACTTAAATTGTCTATGCTATCATGGCTACTGTCTAACATGTCTTTCATAGACAACAGATTGCCTCTTGAATCTGTCAGATTAAATTTTGAATCTGTGTCCATTTTTGTAATGTTGGTCTGAAAAAGATAACAATTTTTTAAAAATTATTATACCGATAAATATTTCGGACTAATGTGTCCATTATTGTGTGATTTATCGTAACAGCCCATTAATGTCCCACTGCAGGGACGGTCCTCCTCCTGTAAAGGAGGGATACTTGGTCTACTAATACCACGCTGGCCAGACGGATTGGTATAGGGTTTAATCTCAACTTTAACTTCTTTTTACTTCGTAATATTCACGGATAGTCCCTTAGTCGGGTTTTACGACACACATGGGATGAGATGGGGTGGTGACATATTGTATTCTTACTCCGTCACCACACGGATTATAATTAAGTTATTTCTTCTGTAAAATAGATACACAATGTCAATACATAGTACCTTTAAAAATAAATCCACAAATTTCACACATACCTGAGAATATCTGAAGCTCTTCCAAGATCTGAATGTAGAATAGTGATTATCAATCACATCAGGTTTATACGAGCACACAGAGGTCTGGTGGCGGAAGCGTTTAATGTTATGAGGGTCCAAGTATGCGACCCTGGTGGACACCCTGCGCACGTAGTTCTTACGCTTCTCTGTCACACTACGCGTTAGCTTTATTGATTCTGTAATGTTGGAAAACGTAATATTTTTATATAATACTTCGATAAAATTAACCATTGAGTAACAAATAATCATATTACAGCTGTGTAAGTGTGTCAAATGCCTTTGACGAAACCAAAAAAAAATTAAAAAGTCTTTGATAATACATTCCGGGATTTTGCGAATCTGTCATTCTGCTACAGAGGGTTACTACGAACTATTGCAATAAGAATTTTGAACACTGCTTGCCCCAAATAATATAAAGAGACATCATTTTTTTTACTAAAGATAACTCTACCGTACCATGGAGTTTATATAGAACTTTTACTAACATGAAACTAACTGACACAAAGGGTGTCTAAACCCAAGAGAACTATTTATGGATCACGCTAATTACTATCTCAATCACATCAGGTTTATACGAGCACACAGAGGTCTGATGGCGGAAGCGTTTTGTGTGGGTCCAAGTATGCGACCCTGATGGACACCCTGCGCACGTAGTTCTTACCCTTCCCTGTGACACTACGCGTTAGCTTTATTGATTCTGTAATGTTGTAACAAGGTGACATTTTTATACAATGATTGCGTATAATTAGGTTTAGAGCGTCAAATAACTGTATTATAGCTGTTTAAGTGTTTTAAATACATTTGACGAAACCGGGAATTAAATCGAAATGGATACCTTGGACTAAGATACTAATTTTTTCGGAGGCTGCAGTAAAATCACGATTTTCCCACAAGCTACAGGAGAGATAAAACGCCAGGAAGTTTTAGGCAGTAAGAGTTATAGTTTTAAGATTAAAATTTAAGCTTTGTATTAACGGATATGTCACTTTAAAGACTATTAGTGTTTTGGGTGTGTTGGACTCGAACTAACAGGAACCACACAGTATTATTCTTGTACTTAGGCTCCAAGTAAGTCTTCGAAAGGATAACCTTAATCAGGTGTTATAACTCCTATTTTTGGATAAGATGAGAGCCTACCACACATCATCATCATCATCATATCAGCCAATCGACGTCCACTGCTGAACATAGACCTCCTCCAAGTATTGCCACCTTGTGCGACCGATCTACCCCACGCATTGAATTAATTCTTCCCAATTGTCATGTTCCCGAGAGTCCAAATCCGCTAAAGGATAACTTTAGCCAGCATGTCAATTCTCGTACCTAAAAATTCGGTTAAGTTAACTTTTAGTTGTCAAATTGTCTTGTTTTTGCTATTGCAATTGTAATCTTTTGTGGTCGTGTTAAAGTTTTATTTAGAGTGTGACAATTTGACAACTAAAAGTTAACTTAACCGAATTTTTAGGTACGAGAATTGACATACAGGTCTCAGAACTCCTAACCGATCTAGATCAGATGGTAACTTACCTTCGCTAGTTCTCGAGTCTGAATGTTCGGTGGGGAAGCTCGAAGGGTTGTTATTGTCTATGTTGGATATCTTTTACTTACTGTCTTCAAGACGGATGGGTCGGACTCGAACCGACAAGTAAGTCTTTGAAAGGATAACCTTGAGAAGTTCTAATAATTCCTATGTGTAGATAAGACGTGAACCAACTGCACGGTATTATTCCCAGTTTTCTTGTTTTGGAGGCTCAAGATAAATCCTTCAATAGATAACCTTAGCCAGGTCTCAGAACTTCTAATCATAGATCAGATGAAAACTTACCTTCGCTAGTACTCGAGTCTGAATGATCGGTGGGGAAGCTTGAAAGTTTATTATCGTCTATGTTGCATATCTTTTACTATATTTATGACGGATGTGTTGGACTCGAACCGACAGGAACCACACAGTATTATTCTAGTACTTAGGCTCCAAGTAAGTCTTCGAAAGGATAACCTTGATCCGGTCTCATAATTCCTATGTGTGATGATAAGAAGTGAACCTACAGCACGATATTATTCCCACTTTTCTTGTTTTGGAGGTTCCAGGTAAATCTTCTAAAAGATAACTTTAGCCAGGTCTCAGAATTCCTAATCATAGATCAGATGGTAACTTACCTTCGCTAGTACTCGAGTCTGAATGATCGGTGGGGAAGCTTGAAAGTTTATTATCGTCTATGTTGCATATCTTTTACTATATTTCTGACGGATGTGTTGGACTCGAACCGACAGGAACCACACAGTATTATTCTAGTACTTAGGCTCCAAGTAAGTCTTCGAAAGGATAACCTTGATCCGGTCTCATAATTCCTATGTGTGATGATAAGAAGTGAACCTACAGCACGATATTATTCCCACTTTTCTTGTTTTGGAGGTTTCAGGTAAATCCTCTAAAAGATAACTTTAGCCAGGTCTCAGAATTCCTAATCATAGATCAGATGGTAACTTACCTTCGCTAGTACTCGAGTCTGAATGATCGGTGGGGAAGCTCGAAGGGTTGTTATTGTCTATGTTGGATATCTTTTACTTACTGTCTTCAAGACGGATGGGTCGGACTCGAACCGACAAGTAAGTCTTTGAAAGGATAACCTTAATCAGGTCTCATAACTCCTATTTGTGGATAAGATCTGAACCTACCGCACGATATTATTCACACTTTTCTTGTTTTGGAGGCTCCAGGTAAATCCTTTAAAGGATAACTTTAGCCAGGTTTCAGAACTCCTAATCATAGATATGCATGTCAATTCTCGTACCTAAAAATTCGGTTAAGTTAACTTTTAGTTGTCATGTTTTTGCTATTGCAATTGTAATCTTTTGTAGTCATGTTAAAGTTTTATTTAGAGTGTGACAATTTGACAACTAACAGTTAACATAAACGAATTTTAGGTACAAGAATTGACATACAGGTCTCTGAACTTCTAATCATAGATCAGATGAAAACTCACCTTCGCTAGTACTAGAGTCTGAATGATCGGTGGGGAAGCTTGAAGGTTTATTATCGTCCATGTTGCATACAGCTGTTACAGTCTCGAATAGCTCGTTCATAAGAGAGTTTAGCTGTAACAATACAAAAGTTTTATTATTAACGGGCTAGCTATTTTTGTAAGATTGATTATTTGTTTATTTTGTTAAGACAAATCCAGAACGTTTTAAGCAAGTAAATGAAGTAGTCCCACGCAACAGGCGCGATAATACTAGAGTGTGTCATCATATTATTATTATTACCTAAGAAAAAGAATAAATTACGGAGGTTCTTAGCGAGTAAAGCATACTACAGTGTTTTAGATTTTTTAAGTGAGAAGATTACTTTTTCTCTCCCCACCGACTAACATGAAATGTATAATCTGGAATATGAATTGATATTTTATTTTGTTTATATTTGTTATTGCTATAATTTCTTTTATTATTTAATTGTGTTCTTATAATTTAATTATTTTTTGCATGCCTCAAATTGGTAAAATATGGCATATGGAATTTATTGTGACATCATTTTGTACCCATATTTGCAAAATAAATAATCTTTTATCTTTATCTTTTGGTTGAGGGTCTTTCTTTTCTTAGGAATTCCTGGTTTGTGGGGGAAAATATTTTTATGATTTGTTATGAATTAAACAGTATATAATTTATTAATAACATTTACATATAACCTATATGATACATGTAGGTATTCACGGTATGTTAAAAAATAGACAAAATGTGTTAAAAAAAATATAGAAAATTTACTCAATTACAAATTAAAATACGTGGTTCTACGAGGGAAAAGCTTTTTTCCTGGACCGCTTTTGCAGACCTCCATTTGCCAAGAAATATTTTTTACACTTTGATAAAACCGCGATCTCGAAAACGATACTAATAATAAATAAACCACTTAGTTGTATGTTTGTAAAATAATATAATAAAAGCACCTAAAAGTCCCACGCCTAGGACGGACCAATTTTACTATAAAGAGGAACTTAGCTGAATAATGCTTTTTATTAATATATGAAAGCTTTTACTTTAAGTAGTCAGTTTTTAGTTTTTACGATACCCACATTAACATCATTATTTTTCAATCAGTAAATAACATAAAAGAAAATTCAATATTATTTTTATTTGTAGAGCTAATATGTATGTCAACTTTTTCCTTAGTCCCATTACGATACCTATGACATAAGGCAGAATGTTCATCATAACAGTCCATTAATATCCCACTGCAGGGACGGGCCTCCTCTTGCGACGGAGGGATACTTGGCCTACTAACACCACGCTGGCCAGACGGATTGGTATAGGTTCTGTTTATTTCGTAAACATAATATTCACGGGTAGTCCCTTAGTCGGTTTTTACGACACCCACGGGATGAGATGGGGTGGTGACATATTGTATTCTTACTCCGTCACCACACGAATAAATAAACAAAATAAATAATAAAAAACAATACCTTTTAACAATGCCATTTTGACCTCACACAAAAAACCACATACAAAAATTCAAAATACACAATTTCTTTTTCAAAAATACCCACACTTATATTAAAAAAATCACACGTATCTATCACTGGAGAGTTTATAATGATTTAATTTGTAATCAATAATTATTATACTTCTCGTTTTAGATAAGTGTACTCATAATACGACGTTATGTTGTAATGCACAATTTAATATTAATAATATTATCCTTAGTACACACAGCAACTAACCAAGCTAGACACTCATGTACCTTAATACTTTGAAATAAGACACAATTTCAAATGAAAATGTTTAACTTGATGTGTTGCTGTGTGTACATCTAAAAATAGGATACTCGTCATAATGAAGAACAAAGAAATAGCAATAGTTTACTGATTGTAGGTTAACAGGGTAAGGATATGGACACCCATCTTATTTTAAGAGAGCAGCTGCAATAATTGATTTATTAACGATTACGTTGGTTAAGCAATGTTGACGAGGTCATTACTTAGACGGGTGAACGGTAAATGGTATTTCATCTGAGTAAAAAGCAGGTCCGTGCTGTCGTCGTAATGAGTGTGTCGTTATGTCACATCAGAGGTGTATGTGCGCTAGAAGACGACACAATTATAAAGAAGAAAACCCCATCTTGACTTGACGACCTTTGTGGCTTAGTAGTTATATAACATGACTGCTACGCAGAGGTCTAGGGTTCGATTCCCGCTCAATGCAAATCTTTGTGTGCATGAACATGAGATTAATTGCATTGGTCTGAGTGTTTCTATGTACATATAAAATGTATGTACATACAAAAAAAAACAAAAATATAAGTACTAATATCAGTTGTTCTGTTACCCATAACACAAGCAGGTTAAGCCTAGCTTACTTTATATATTTTCGCAAAATGGAATAAATATTTGCATTGAGCGGGAACCCAACCCCGAGAGCACGAGTATAACCACTACGCTTCAGAGGTAAATAATTGTGATTATGATAGGTTTTTAGGACATTCTCCGTGTGGTGACGGAGTAAGAATACAATATGTCATCAACCCATCTCATCCCATGGTTGTCGTAAAAACCGACTAAGGGACGATCCGTGTATATTATCTTTACGAAATAAAAAGAAGGAAAACTTGAAATTAAACCCTGTACCAATCAGTCTGGCCAGCGTTGTATTGGTAGGCCAAGTATCCCTCCGTTACGGGAGGAGGCCCGTCCCTGCAGTGGGACATTAATGGTCTGTTATGATGATGATAATGACATAACACCATTATTGTTAGTAACAATCTATTATAATAGAAGCTAGTTTCATGCAATATTGTTATATGATCGTGTGGTGTAATTCTTATTGCATTATTGCATATTTGTGCTAAAAACGTTAGGTCAAATTGTATGTAGTTTTACGGAAATATCTTAGTTTTTATTACGACAGCTGTGGTAAGATGGTAAAGAATTTGTACAGATTTATTGAGTTCATCTAAATTAGACTGATTTTTGAGTTCATCTAGATAGAGAGATCGCTTAGTTTAGTACGGTCAGCTGCAGAGAAATCTAACCCCCTTTAAGAATATAACAGCGCGCTAAAGGGGTTAGATATCTTTGCAGCTGACTGTACCACAGTAGTGGCAGTTTAATACACTTCCAAGTAGTAATGTTAGTGTACTTAGGTGGATCGGTACATAAGTTAGTGATACTATAGAGATTTAAGAGCAGAGGTGAACTACCTGTAAGCAGTAGTGTCCTAATGTTACTTTGTATATTATATAGAGTCGCAGTAGCTGGTAACATGGTTATAAAACAATAAACTATGCCCGCGGCTTCACCCGCGTGGTATAGTTAGGTTATATACCTAAGCTACCCATATTCTTAATTTTAATCAAAATCCGTCTAGTAGTTTTTGAGTGAAAGAGTTACAATTATTCATCCATCTATACATCCTCACAAACTTTCGCAGTTATAATATTAGTAGGATTACAAGTTGTGTCCAAGGTTAGGCAGTGGAACAACTAGGCTCTATTCTGGATTGGCAGACCCCTCAGAAGGTGGCCTGACCATCTAATAAAGGTTGCAGACAACCGATGGATGAAGAGGGCAGAGTGGTACACGTCTTTTGGCTGACATGACGATGTTGATGATAAATAAATATTCCTCACACATTCACACAACGCCATCTACTCCCAAACTAAGCAGAGCTTGTACGGTCAGCTGCAGAGATATCCAACAGTGCGCTAAAGGGGTTAGATATCTTTGCAGCTGACTGTACTATGGGTACAAGACAACGGATAAACATACTTAAATACTTTTGTTTTTGTAAATACATACAATACATAGAAAACACCCAGACCAATGCCAACAATCATGTTCATGCACACAAAGATTTGTATTGAGCGGGAATCAAACCCGAGACCTCTGCGTAGCAGTCATGTTACATAACCACTACGCCATAGGGGTCGATAAATAATTATGTTACATTATAATTTATAATAAGTAAAAGAAACACCTAAGGCGTGACCATAAATATTGTACTAGTTACGTAAGTTAAAACCACGTACCGAAATAAATTCTTAGTTTGGGACTAGATGGCGTTGTGTGAATGTATGAGGATTATTTATTATTATTATTATATTTATCTTCTAAGTATCTAATTTTGGAGTACTCAACAAAGTGCATACTATAGTTATTATATATATTTTAATCGTACTTATGCGTCTGAAACAAAAAATCTATGTGACGAATTCTAGGCCACAGTCCGTAGTGTCAGGAAGAAGTTGGTGCACGTTTTGTCCTTGTTGAAGTGCGGAAATGTTAATTGTAGGCTTTTATAATAAAAAAAACGCATGGTGGGGAGACCCCTCACACGGTGGACCGCCGACCTCGTAAGGACGGCGGGAAGCCAATGGATGAGGGAGGCGCAGGACCGCACAAGGTGGCAATATTTGGAGGAGGCCTATGTCCGGCAGTGGCCGTCAATTGGCTGAGATGATGATGATGATAATAAAAAAAAACAGTGTAAATTGTCGGTTTGTAATATCAAATACACGGTTTTTAACTAACTGCATAATGAAAATTCAAATCAAATCAAAGCCAAGAATGACATACGTTAAAATTTCTTGTGTCCCTATCTCATAAAGTGTACCCATCGAGTAACAAATGAGGCTAGGTCATTACTAGTTATTATTATGATCTGTAAGATTGTTATTTATTACATTTGTGTTGTAATAATGTCGATATTATTTAATAATAAAATAATATTCTTTAAACTCAAAGATTTATTTTCCTCACACAGCAACTATCGCATTAATTGAGCCTCGTGTCGCAGTGACTTTTCCTGGCATGATTTTGGAGGCTCGTCCCTACATGGGAAATGGGCTGCTTTAAAGGAACCTTTGAAACCTAGAGGGCTCTATCCGATTGAACCTAAGAGGTCTGATATGATTTTAAGGACTATCATACTGATTTCCGAATTACTAAACCCAGAATAACGTTAACACGAAAACATGCAATCACGAATAACTGTAACACGAAAACATAATACAATCACGAATTTTTATTCTGGCACTTCGCCGGGTGCTGCTGCAGCTCGCTCGGCTCGTGCATCGCATTGTTATCGTTCTAACCTAACCTAATCTTTCGTCAATGTGTGAAACGATGTCAAATGATAATTCGTGGTAACGTTATTCGTGGTTGCATGTTTTCGTTGAATATGTTCAGTAATTCGGGACGCAAAGGCTCTGCCTGTTTCCCAGGCCCCCTCCAAGTAAGGCGATGAAGAAGGCCGCTGGGGACTTTTAGTGGGTGCACTGGAGGGTCACCCCTGGGAGCCCCACATACCCCTCCCGTCCCCCGACGAGAGGGGATGCGTAGGCATTTTACCCCAGCGAAACAAATAAAAAAAAGATTCAGTAATTTGAAAATCAGTAAATTACCCGATTTTAGAGAAAAGCGTAGGCACAAGCGTTTAAGGCGTAGGAATAAAGATAAAGATAAGATAAAGATATTTATTTGCATTAAATATGGTGCATACATATAGGTCTTACAATAAATTATAGATCTACATATTTAGCCAAGTTATTGGCGTACAAATATTTTTACATTAAACACAATAAATTAATAATAAAAAAAAGAACAAAAATACATTAATCATAAATTAAAATATAACAGCAGTTATTTTTTCATTCGATTAATTAATAACACAATAAACATTAAACAAACAAGTAATATATTATTAAATAAATTAAATAACAATTTTAAATTAAATGATCAATTATTATTTTTATTTTTTAAAAACTCAAAAATAAGTAAGTAGTAAAAATAAGTAACTCAAAAAATAAGTAGCGGGATCTTAGAAAAACATGGCTACTTATTTCCTCTCGATCTAAGCTGCTTAACAAGCGTTATAATTTATGAATCAGTGATTGCAACAGCTCATACGCACCTCAAATATTCCCATAAAAAAGCCTTATATCTACAACATTTCATCGACAATTCCCAACTCTATTACTCCGGTAATTAGTACGAGAATCGCCAAGCATGTCAGACGTACTGACGCCCTATCAAGGAATTTCTCGTACATAAATATGTACTTATACTAGCGACCCGCCCCGGTTTCGGATGAGAGCAATGCTTATCACAACATAGTATAAAACAAAGTTGTTGTCATGTGTTACACATATAAAACTTCCTCTTGAATCACTCTATCTATTAAAAAAAAACGCTTGAAAATCCGTTGCGTAGTTTCAAAGATATAGAGACTGAGAGACAGCTACTTACTTTTGACTCTTCGTAAAAGCCCATCAATGTCCCACTGCAGGGACGAGCCTCCTCCCGTGACGGAGGGGTACTTGGCCTACTAATACCACGCTGGGCAAACGGATTGGTATAGGGTTTAATTTCAAGTTTTCCTTCTTTTTATTTCGTTAAGATTATTATCTTAACGAAATAAAAAGAAGGAAAACTTCACGGATAGTCCTTCTGTCGGTTTTTACGACACCCATGGGATGAGATGGGGTGGTGAGTGGTGACACACTGTATTCTTACTACGTCACCGCACGGAAAATCTTTTGACTCTTGAATCACTATATTCAAAAAAACACTCCCTAAAAATCCGTTACTTACTTTCAAAGATAGCAATATAGGGACGGACAGACAAAGACTTTGTTTTATAATATATACTGATATATATATAATTATATATATTTTTATATATTATAAGTATTAAGAGTACATACACAGCTCAATGACCTATGACATTTGTAAGTACAAATTATGTAGTTATCTTTTGTGACCGTGTTGTGGAAATTGTTCATAACTGACTCATTTGTACACACATCAAGTTAAACATTTTCATTTGAAATTGTGTCTTATTTCAAGGTATTAAGGTACAGGAGTGTCTAGATTGATTAGTTGCTGTGTGTACAGCTTGAGAAAAGGGGGTAATAATTGTTATTTGTAGGTATTTTATCATAACAGCCCATTAATGTCCCAATGCAGGGACGGACCTCCTTCCGTAATAGAGGGATACTTGGCCTACTAATACCACGCTCAGACGGTATAGGGTTTAATTTCAAGTTTTCCTTCTTTCTATTACGTAAAGATAATATTCACGGATAGACAATTATTCGGCTTTTACGACACCCATGGGATGAGATGGGGTAGTGACCCAGCAATGGACTACAATAATAAATATAAATAGTTGATTGATTGATTGATTGTTTGGACTGTACAGGAAAAAAGCAATATAAAATACCTACTATCCGTGTGGTGACGGAGTAAGAATACAATATGTCACCACCCCATCTCATCCCATGGGTGTCGTAAAAACCAACTAAGGGACTATCCGTCAATATTATCTTTTCGAAATAAAAAGAAGGAAAACTTGAAATCCTATACCAATCCGTCTGGCCAGCGTGGTATTAGTAGGTCAAGTATCCCTCCGTCACGGGAGGAGGCCCGTCCCTGTAGTAGGACATTAATGGGCTGTTATGATGATGATGATTCAGTTGTTGAGTACTCATAGTACAAGCTTAGGTCTAGATGGCGCTGTAAGTACGCGTCAGAAACACACTTTATGCGTATTAACAACCTACAATCGATTATCAACTCTATCTTTATAGTGTTACAGTACATATTAGTTATGACCTAAGTTTGTTTTTGTGTAGTATGTAAGCAATTATTATTATTGATAAGCATGAGGGTAAGTTCCGGAAGTATGTAGCTATGGCCATGTAAATACTTGTATGTATGTATAATATGACCTACTAATATATTATGTACCTACATATAATATTTTACATATTCAACACACATTCACACAACGCCATCTAGTCCCAAACTAAGCAAAGCTTATACTACGGGTACTAGTCAACAGATAAACACACATAGTTTTTTTTTGTAAATAAAAACAAACCAATGCAAACATTCATGTTCATGCACATAAAGATTTCCATTGAGCGGGATTCGAACCAGAGACTACTGCGTAGCAGTCATTTTGATAACCACTACGCCACAGAGGTCGTCAAATTTAAATAGAACCAATGGATGCACCCAAAAAGCCAAGCTAGCCAGATATTATGAAAACTTGACAGACATTCTCTTCGGCCGCATCAAAGTAACGAAATTATTAACACACAAATTATAAAACGGGTACCGCGCCTTATCATTAACTTTCCAGCTGATAATATAAAAAACATTGTGATCTATGACCCTGATACGCTAATCAACGAGTACGCAAGAATCTTCAAAAGATGCGAAAATTGTTTTAGTGGTTCAAAGAAACCGCCTTTGTGGACCTAATTTGTTTTATTTTAGCATTACATACACAACATACTTACTCGCACATAATTACTGGTATAGTACTCGTAAGTACATTAGCAATTTCATAGGTAAAGACCTAATAATAGGTCTTTACCACAGAAATCTAAATAAAAGGAGAAGTGGTATGACGGGGTTTTCGTGGGAGCGCAATATGATTAGAACGATTATATAACTAAAAATGGCTGTCACCTAGGTTTAGATGTGTTTTGACAACGACCGGGATAACATATAAAATGCCGAGTTGTTCAGTGGTTGCCTGTAAAAATAAGAGCAATAAAAAAATCTTTATTAATAATGGAATCACTTACCATATGCTAGTACATGTATTTTATTGTATTTACCTCTAAAATCATGAAAAAACAATCTTCGATGTCCTCACTATGTTATTTTCATGTTCGGACAATTAAGTACTATAATATTTTTGTAACATATATATTGCTGCTCTAATGCTGTCTAAACTAGTCATTCAATGATACATGAAGCAATGAACTATTCGCTCAACGATATTACTTATGACAAGTGGTTGCTAACCGTGATCGCTTTAACAACCAAACGATAGTGACGACCCGTTCATGACTACGATACTATCGATACTATCTATCGTTTTCGATAAAAAGTCGTGTATTGTAGGAATTTTTAATTGTCAAAGTTTTATTAAGTTAAATGAAAAAAAATTTTTTTTTAAGTCAGTTAAAATAATATCCTAAATCAAAGGTGGAGTAAGTACTCTAGAACATAAATGTTTAAAATGTTGATTACAGTGGTTTTAAAAGTTTTTTTTAAACGCTCATCCATTTATTAGCACACATATGCTTTTAACTGGTTTTATCAGATTTGCTTTAAATCAGTCTAAATGCTCATCTAGCAATCCCTATATTCATGCTATTGTTTTAATGTTATCTAGGCGCAATATTGCTCGCGCATTTTGGCATGCGCATGCACATGCTTGAATAAATGAACTGTACACGCTGTTATCTGCTTCAAAAAATAATCTGTATACTTAGTCTTATTATCTATACAACTATCCAAAAATTGACATCTAAAAGTTGTAATTGACTACAAAACAGTTTTGACCCAAAGCTCAAAATATGGGGCACACAAGCTCACTCAAAAAAACTTAATGAACCATGTACAGTCACGAGCAATAATATGTACACATTTTCAAATTTTCTAAACTATCTGCACGTTTATCTAGACATTACAATATCAAAATGAATTCGTAATTTAGAAGAGGTTCCGTACAGTTTTGAATTAATCTTCGAATTTTCAATTTTGGATTGGCAGAACTTTAGATAACTGGTTTACAAAATGCGAAAATGTGTACATATTATTGCTCGTGACTGTACTGATTTACGATTCATTATTGAGATGTAATTAAACAAAGCGCTTTTTGAAGAGATTGATAATTGGCGATGAAAAGTAGATCATGCATGACAAGAACGTGCGAAAAAAGTCGTAGTTCAAAGTCGGCTAGGTTTTACCGAATGTGGCTAAATTATCGCTAGCTCTCCCTCACAGGTGCGTTAATTTTGTATGACAACAGTCAAAATGTTATAAATGGCTGCGACAGTAAGGACGCAAAAGAAGTATGACGCTTGAGTTCCTTCAACCTGCGATATTACGACATCAGTTCTCGGATTAATTTGTTTCACGACATGTACGATCTTACACAAACTGTCGTGAATATTATTTTACAAAAGTATTGTACAATTATATATTTATTATATTATACATATTTGTATAAAAGTAATTATTATATAAGTATATGATAAGTATTTAATTTAATAAAATATAAGTATTGTCTATCGTTAAATTTTATTAATTATTTATCGATAAGGTCAACGCCTAGCATAAATGTAATTTTTTTGAATGTAGTAGTTTTAAATTGTAGTAGTTCTTCTATCTAAATTTTTTGAAGTTTGTTTTAGTTGTATATATTACAGTAGCGCTGATTGGTTCGCTGTGACACCGTGTAAGGGAGATATTTCAAGGAAAAACGAGACAGAGTATTGCGTTCATTGATAATCTAAAGTCTATTTTTTTATCTCGGACACTAAAATGACAACTACTAATGTCAAACGTAAAACTAATATAGCCAGCTTTTAAGAAACAGTGCTGTCCCTGTGTTTCGATTCGTTTTGTAATTATTGTAAAATATTTACGGTTATTAGTATAGTCGAGAACTAAATGCCTTTATCACCTCTAGAGTTAATGTTAGTTGCATTTCATAAAACTATTAGGGTCAATATCGCACAACAAAACATCAGCTAAATCATGACGATACTTTGACATAATATCAGTTCTCATGTATTAGCAAATAGTTGTTAGATATTTATAAAAACAAATAGTAGAAGTTGCTGATAGAAGAGGTAGGTACTTTATCCTCTTTCCATTGGTATACAACATCCTATAAAATAGTAAATAGTTTTTCTACAAAACATGTGTAATACATAAACATACATACTGTTGGTGTGCTTAACAAATAAATAAATAATTCGAAGTAATTATTGACGCTATAGTAAATGATGACTTTTTTTTTCTTTTATTATATTAAAATTAACTCTAATGTGATAAGGTAGACCCACTGCAGTGACAAAAAAAGTTAAAGTAACTAGGTAAGTACGCTAGAATGAATCAATTATAGCAATTATAGCTAGTAAATTTACCTGTGCTTATTCATCAAACGTGTTTTCTTTACTTTGAATTATGTATTACACATGTTTTGTAGAAAAACTATTTACTATTTTATAGGATGTTGTATACCAATGGAAAGAGGATAAAGTAAGGCATTTATTCAGAAAATGGAAGAACTTTCTCTCTTTTATTTATTTTTTTATTGTACTGTGAAGTTGATCATATCTTTAAATTTTACCTGTCTCTATAGTTATAATAAGTCAATAAACAAAAAGTTGACGTTTTTGGTGAGCTATTATGAATTTATTTGATGCTCCTAGTATTAAACTTTAAAACAAAACATAATTATGAGGACTCACGGAACAATTTTTTTTTTAAATTTAAGTGTTCATGGTAATATTGGGTTTTTCTTTTAAAAATAGCTTTACATCGATATCTAAAATATGTTGAGGTTAAAACCAGCTAGGGGAGTGAGGAAAGACTCAGTTTCTTCAGTTTCTTTATTTTTCAACATAATGTTACAAAATAACAGCTTATTGACGTCAGTTTAAAACTACTTAGTCTAAGTTTACATATTAAAAGTTTTCCAAACTTTACCACCGCTTCCAAGGCGCTAGTAGAGAAGAAGCGGCGTAACAAACTCTAAAGCAGCATTTTTTAGACGTCTCTATAATTTTACAACAATTTTGTAACTGTAACAAAGTGCTGCAACCATTGTATACCATATAAAAACTAAGGATTGCACTAAAGGATCAATATACATTTTTAAATATCTTAAACTAGAAGATTCGTCCTGTAGGTAGTACACAAAAGTGGGAGCACCAAATCACATTTATAAAGTTTTCTTGCATGACGTCATTGGCGTATATTTCTATTTTAAGTTTTCGTAATTTTATAACATAAAACAAATTAGGGTAAACCACCTAATCGTTAGAAGTCCTACAATTGTTGGCACTTAACCCAGTTGGATCGACCGACCCATGTATGGGTTTCGGGAAATAAAAAATTCTGCCCCTTTTATACGGTTTTATTAAAACAATTTATAAATACTTTTGGAATCGACAGTTAATGACTGTTAGCTGTGATGACAAAATAGGTAGTAAATTTAATTATTTATAGTTGTTTTTTCCAAGTGAAAATGTCTGTAGTGAATATGGTAAAACATGTCCCTAAAAAAGTGAAATTATATTACATATATTGTTATATTTCTATTAATATAATATCAAAAATATAAAGCTTGAAACATAACAATATTTATATTACAAAGAAAATTCATGCTTTTAACGAATAAAGAATAAAAACCATATAAATATCAGTACAAGAATAACCTTGTCCAGGGATGGTGATTCGTTTCTATAAAAGAATTGATGTTTAATTATGAATTATATATTAATTTTTATTATGAAACAAGATTATTATTATTTTATTATGCAGACTCAAAGATTAATTGTACTTACAGCCAAATAAAAATAAATTATGTACCAAAAATAAATTTTGTTTCATTTACTTACCTGAGTTTAAAATTAGAATTTGCACATTTTATATTATTACTTCCAAAAAACTGTATAAAATTTAAATTTATCGTTAACTGTTGATAGTGGTGGTACATCACCATACATAAATAAAAAAGGTAACAGTAATGATATTTTAGTATTCGAGATTAAAAAAACAGCCTATAGTCTCTATTTACCGTAATCGGCGGAACTAACCTATATTTTTATCGGTAAGTACCGGCTGTATCGCATCACTATTTATTAGTTGTAAAAAACAGGCAACACATGAAATGTCATTTTAGTGTCTGAGATAAAAAAATAGACTATAGATGTAACTGAGAACAGTAGTCTATTCGTATATTCTATTGCTGTGTGTGTTAATAAAACTGGCGACATTAGGTTTCCATACAAAATGACATTCAGGGCACGTCTCCTTTGTTCAGATATCTGTGGTCTTTACCTATGAAATTTCCGTTTTGTATGGAGATTTTATGCGAAGTTTGACTTTTAATACTAACGTTTTCTTGGTTTTTTCAATAATTATTAAACATTATAGAATTAAATTTGGTATATAAGTAATAGCGCACATCTTAGCTAACTTTTGTTAAAATGGTAAAATACGCTGGTTTAAATTGGACCCATATTTACAGGCTTATTACTAATACAAATAATAATTAAATAAGACTGCGGCGAAAAAAAATGGCAATTTCAAAGGTAAAACTATTATTTTGTATTCTAAATACGTCACAATTAACACAAAAGCTAAATTATTTGTTTAGCAGACCATATTAAAGTCTAATTAAAATAATATATATAAAAATAATTAGTTATTAAGGTCATAATAACGGTTATTGCAACTCGGACAAAACCTTGATTAAATGTAATTAGTATATTTTTATTATTTAGATAATTTTTATCTTTGTTCAGAAAAAATAATAAAAATTAAATATTATTTCTTTAACGATTTGTTTGTACTAAATGTTTAATCTCTGTGACTGAGTGGTAATATTCCATGACTATGAAAATGTCTGGATCGATTACCGTTTAATGCAACCATTTGTGTGTATGAATATAAAAATTTTGCGTAGTTTTTAAGCTACTACCAAATTCCCAGATAGGGTTAATTTTACGGGTTAGTTTCGCTCTGGTATGGTCAATAATGTACCCTAGTAAAATACACATCAATAGTAATTATACCAAGTAACATACCTATTCTCCGTGTGGTGACGGAGTAGGAATATAATATGTCACCACCCCATCTCATCCCATGGGTGTCGTAAAAACCGACTAACGGACTATCCGTGAACATTATCTTTACGAAATAAAAAAGAAGAAAAACTTGAAATTAAACCCTATACCAATGCGTCTGGCCAGCGTGGTATTACTAGGCCAAATACCCCTCCGTCACGGGATAAGGCCCGTCCCTGCAGTGGGACATTAATGGGCTGTTATGATGAAATAGATGTCACCACCCCATCTCATTATGGCTTTTATAAAAGTTAACTAAAGTAAAAGTATCAGATATAACTGAAAAATTTACAAAAATCTTCATGGTCACCAAGGTATTAGGCCTACTTTACCACATCACTGCATAAGGTCCGTGCTTGCAGTGGGACATTAACACTCTAGTAAGAACCACTCATACCGTTATTAATACCACGTTAACACATGTGTAGTGTATGACCCAGCTAGGTGGACGGACGACCTTAAAAAGGTCAGTGGTTAAGGCTGTTGGGAGAGGCCTATGTCCTGTCCAACAGTGGACTGTGATAAGCTATTATTGATCACGTGTACAGTATTGTGCGTGATGTCATTGTATCTCATTGTTTTATTTACTATATTTTATAATAAATTCTAATTAAAAACTTACTCCAACTAGAAACTAGATTATAATACCCTATTTTGTTTAATAGAGAAATTTAATATTTTTTAGATACTAAATTACTGAACCTATTTTGGTGAAATTTTTATGGTACCACTGTCGGGATACCTATCTACTTTACAACAAAAAAAGAATCATCATAAACACAGAAATAGGAAATCAGCAAACATATTTAATTAAAAAATGTAAAATATACGGTCGAATTGAGTAGGTAACCTCCTCCCTCTTTGAAGTCTGTTAAAAATCTCTACAAAAACCTGCATGATCACCGTTGCTATTAACAGGCCACCTACATCTCTGCATTGTCCCGTCCTTGCAGTGGGACATTATAACACTATCACGTGTACAGTATTGTGCGTGATGTCATTGTATCATATTGTTTTATTTACTATATTTGATAACATTGTTATCTATATGACTAGAATTTATACGCGGTTTTGTCTGAGATGTTGGTTATCGCGACAGTTTTAAGACTAATTTTATTCAGATTTATAAGTTATAATAATGAAAACTTACATGCAGATTGTGTCTACTAGTTTTTGTGTAAAAGAGTACCGTACCAACATCTATTCATAACAAAAATCGACACTACGCGAAAGTCGGCAATCAGCAAACAAATACTATTTAGAAATTTTTAAATGTTGGCACTCCGCTATTTCATTAATTGAATATTATAAAAGTCGGCAAAGTGCGAAAGTCGGCTCTAAGCTTCTAAATCGAAAATAGTATTAATAAAATACCTACAGTACCCGGCCGTAAAATATTGCACATCGACCTGTGGAAAGAGACAACCGGTCAATATCGGCTTCGTAGAGCGTCATCTCTGTTTTTTTGCTTTTCGGGACGCATACACACACAACACAAAAACAACCACCCAATTCGAATTCGAAAAGCAGTTTCCGAGATAACAACGAACATACAAACTAATAAATTTTCTCAATATATAAATATAGATAAAGGGACGCATACCTAACACAAATACAACCATCCAATTCGAACCAGCAGTTCCCTAGATAACCACGAACATACAAACTAACAAATTTCCTCAACATATAAATATAGATAAAATACCATTAGGTACACAATGATGATTCTGTAATGAATTTTAATTGCTATTTTATTTTTGATAAAGTTATGTAACTAAATAGTTATCTTAGTGGAAGATTGTGAGAGAAGTTAACTGCGTAATTGATTTTTTTTAATGACCATTAATGGACATTAAAAAATTCCGTGTGGTGACGGAGTAAGAATACAATATGTCACCACCCAATCTCATCCCATGGGTGTCGTAATAACCGACTAAGGGACTATCCTTTAATATTATATTTAAGAAATAAAAAGAAGGAAAATTTGAAATTAAACAGTGTCCCAATCCGTCTGGCTAGCGTGGTACTAGTAGGCTAAGTATCTCTCCGTCATGGGAGGAGGCCCGTCCCTGCAGTGGGACATTAATGGGCTGTTATGATGAAAAAAATTGTTGCTATTGCAGGGACGGGTTTAAATGGAGTTTTTGGATACAAGTAATGAGAAAAGAATTTTAGGATTGAGATAAGGAATGCTTAAGCACAGCCAAGCCGCAGCCTACAACGCTATAATTTCACTGTACCCTTCAATTAAAACACAGTAACATTTACACACTACTACTTGGAGGTGCATTTAACAAGCAAAGCTGTGGTTACCAACCAAACAATCCCTAGCTGAAGAGACAAAGCATTTGCACACGTCTTTTTGGCAATAATTAATAATAATAAACATAATCCTCACACATTCACACAACGCCATCTAGTCCCAAACTAAGCAAAGGCTGTACTATGGGTACTAGACAAGGGATAAACATTCTTAGATACTTTTTTTTTTTTGTAAATCCATACATATTATACATAGAAAACACTCAGACCAATATAATACACATTTACGCACTAGCATCAAATAGCAAAATATTTTACATAGATAACGATTAACATATAGATAACTTATACCTACACAAAACAGAGAAACTAACCAAAAGTAGTCATCTATACTAATATTATAAAGAGGTAAAGTTTGTGTGTTTGTGATGTTGTAGGGAATAATCTCTGGATCTTATGAACCGATTTTTAAAATTCTTTCTGTGTTGAATAGTCCATTTATCGGGGAGTGTCATAGGCTATATAGTATCACGCTATGACTAATAGGAGTGGAGCAGTAATGAAATATGTTTAAAAATCGGACGCGTATTTTTCGACGTCCAACGAGTGGGCACTTATAACTCAAGTCACTTCATAATAAAAACGTAACTATTCTAATAAAATATAATCATCATCATCATTACAGCCCATTAATGTCCCATTGCAAGGACAGGTCTCCTCCCGTTAATAAATAATGTAGGTGACTTTTGCCTGTGACTTCGCTCGCGTTAAATTCGGGGTAGTACTGTTCCCCTTTCCTGGACACAAAAGAAAAAAAAAGTAGCCTATGTTACTCTCCATCCCTTCAACTATCTCCACTTAAAAAATCACGTCAATTCGTCGCTCCGTTTGCCGTGAAAGAAAGACAAACTGACAGACACACTTTCCCATTTATAATAATATTAGTATGGATAATACGTACATACATAAACTCACGCCGTTTTCCGGTAGCATGTAAGCAGAGAACAACTAATTACTAAGATCCTCACAAAAAGACACACACACACACTTTTCGTTCTATGGGAACCTTTACGTGTGGTAAAAATCACTGCCGTACTATTAATACATAAATGGTGTAATAAGACATGATAAGAAATCTTAATTAGTAGCAATATGATTAATTTAGAAATATTATGTAGAATTGTCATCTATTTTTATATCATTCGTTAAGGATGGGCTTTCCGAAATGATGGGAGAAGTCCAGATGTATAGGTGGTAAATTTTCCTTCTTTAGACAAGTAGTCGATTTTTATGATATGAAAAAAGTGTCATCAGAACAGCCCATCAATGTCCCACTGCAGGGATGGGCCTCCTCTCGTGACGGAGGGATAATTGGACTACTAATACTAAGCTGGCCAGACGGATTGGTATAGGGTGTAATTTCAAGTTTTCCTTCTTTTTATTTCGTAAAGATAATACTACGGAAAAAAGTGTGTCGAACAGGAACAGGTAAAATGCTTAGGGAAGATCGTAGATACTAGGTATCTACGAAAATTCAATAAAAAAAATTACATCAAACCCTGTACAGGACAGGAGTATGGTGCATTCCTTTTAACATAAGGTATGGCATAACTACCGAATAATGCAGGGTGGAGAGACATTTCCCCTCGGTAACTAGATATTTACATATTAACTAGAACTAGGTACTAGCTGACCCGTGCCCACTTCGTTGGGCGGCGAAAAAAACGCGTCCGTTTTTTAAACATATTTCATTACTGCTCCACTCCTATTAGTCATAGCGTGATACTATATAGCCTATGACACTCCCCGATAAATGGACTATTCAACACAGAAAGAATTTTGAAAATCGGTTCAATAGATCCAGAGATTACCCCCTACAACGTCACAAACACACAATTTTTACCTCTTTATAATATTATAGTATAGATTATAATAAAGTCCCTCAGGAAGTATTTCTCAAGATAATCTTGTAAGTAAACATTTTCCGAATGGAATATTTCGACACTCAATCACGGTGCAATAATACATCAACAATAAGTCATTTTGTCGGCTCATAATTTAATTAATAATTGATAACCTTACGACTTGTTTACAATATGTATGTAAGGGACTAATGAGACTTAACATGTAAACCTTTTGTAGTAACCTTGCTGTAGTCTACCTTGCTATACGGTTCAGGGAATATGGATCTATTCTAAGGTGCCGTGCGGTTCCCGGTTAAAATAGAACTGCCCAATATCCTCGCGTGGTTGTCGTAAGAGGCGACTAAGGGATACCACGACCCGGTGCATACCTCGTAGCACCTCGGGTCAACCTCCTGGTAAGGAGTAAACCACCAACAACAGCATTTCCAAGGAGGGTTGGCGTCATGCAGGCGCCCGGCCGTAAAAGTATAGCCAAAACTTTTGGCTGCGCCGACGCCAAAAGAAAGGAAAAAAAATTGGTATTCTATTTTCTAAGGTGAGATTTTGTATTTACTGTCTCGTTTTATATTTTGAACCTAAAAGAGGGGGAAGTTCTTAATTCAATGTTTTGATTTTTGTAGTTGTAAGTTTACGGCTGTCGCGCCTAGATGGCGTAGTACAGTTGAGTTTTAAGTTGCGTCTCTGGCGCCGTATAAAGCAATGGTTAAATTTGGTAGTCGAGACGGATACTCGGGTGGCCTAGTCGTCATGGCGCTGGACGCGGTTTTGAGTACCGCCTCGAGTACCAATTTTTTCCATTGTCTTTCTTCTTTTCGGATTGATTTTTGTAATATTTGTAAACTTCGAAACCGCAGTAATTTTGTCCAATTTTAAAAAGTTTTTGGTATGTATGACTCTCAAATTTGTTATTGATTTGTTAAGCATTATTTGACAACCATTTTGTTGCCTTTATTTCTGGACAGTATGCACGCTTTCCATCTAATATTACTAATATTATAAATGCGTAAGTTTGTGAGGATGGATGGATGTTTGTTACTCTTTCACGCAAAAACTACTGTATGGATTTTGATGAAATTCGCAATTAGGGTGTAGAATAACATTTAAACTACTTATAGAACGGGGGCATTAGCTAGTGTGGTCATATTACTGTCATCATCATTCATCACATCTTAATAAATAAATAATCGTCACACATTCACACAGCCCCACCTAGTTCCAAACTAAGCAAAGCTTGTACAATGGGTACTAGACAAGGGATAAACATACTTAAATACTATTTTTTTGTAAATACATACCAATTATACATAGAACATCAGTTAATTCAGGTCCTCAGTTGGACATAGGTCACCTCCAAATAGTTTCACTAGCTTAATAAAACACATAAAGATTAAAATCTTGCTTAATCTTTTTAAAAGCCCATAAAAGCAGGGTGGAGTTTAACCTTAATTTTGCTAAAACAATCACGTCGATAGTCGGGCGCGGTACTATTGCTATGGTATGAGTAATAAGTACCTACAATGACTCATTGGGATAATTTTAGCGGACGCTATGGTGCATAGATTCTGTATGGTCAAGGAGTAAGAATACAATATGTCACCACCCCATCTCATCCTATGGGTGTCGTAAAAACCGACTAAGGGACTATTCGTGAATATTATCTTTACGAAATAAAAACAAGGAAAATTTGAAATTAAACCCTATACCAATCCGTCTGGCCAGCTTGGTATTAGTAGAACAAGTACCCCTCCGTCCCGGGAGGAAGCCCGTCCCTGCAGTGGCACATTAATGGGCTGTGATGATGATAGTAGGTACAATGGTATGAGTTATTAATACCATGAGTCATAGGGATTATTTTAGCGGATGCTATGTTGCTTTGAAACGTTTAACTATACTATGATAATTGAACTATATCTACCTTATGTATAGCATGTTTTAAACGGTTTGATTGTTGAAATTGAATTGTTTTAGGCGAATGCGTCATGTGCATAAGTATGTTTTATGTGAGGACTAGCTGATAGCCCCGGTTTCAACTGCGTTGTATAGGTAGCTTAAATGTCATTCTACACTCTAAACTACCTATATTCTAAATTTCATCAAAATCCATTCAGTAGTTTTTGCGTGAAAGGGTAACAAACATCCATCCATCCTCACAAACTTTCGCATTTATAATATTAGTAGAATTTACAAAAAAAAAGTATATGAGTTTATTTATCAAACCCTATACAAGGAAGACCGATGACCTGCTTAAGGTTACGACTAACCGATGGATGAGAAACGCACACCATTGAGGAAGGAGGCCTATGTCCAGCAGTAGACGTGTTCTGGATGAGATGAAAGAATGAAGTATGTTTATCAGTTGCCCAGTGCAAGCTCTATTTAGTTTGGGAGTGGATAGGGTTGTGTGAATGTGTGAGGAGTATTATTTATTATTTACCTACCTATGTTTATCTACGTATATAGAAAGCCTTGCAGCCTAAATGACTGGGGGATTAGGCCTCAAACTCTGAATATTTATACGGGACTACAGCCGCTGAAAACAAAAAAAATCGGCGGGATACGGATCTCAAACTCTCATTATTGATGAAAAGGACTATAGCCTCTAAAAACATAAAAAACATCGGCAGGATACCGATGAATGACAGAGGCACAGGACCGCGCAAGGTGGCAATACTTGGAGGAGGCCTATGTCAAGCAGTGGACGTCGATTGGCTGATATGAAGATGATGTCTACTTCGTTGAAAAGCAGTCCACCTAAATGCTCAAACTCTCAATATTGATGAAGAGGACTAAAGCCTCTTAAACATGAAAAGCTATTAATTAGTTTGGAGCACGGGGTCCCCTAATCGCAAGTCTATTGGTGCAAATTCATAAGTAATTGAAAGTATTTTTAACGTGGACCGACGACCTCAAAAAGGTCTCTGGGTCGGACTGGATGCGGAAGGCGCAGGATCATGTTCTGTGGCGCGTGTTGGTAGAGGCCTCTATGTCTAGCAGTGGACTGCGACAGGCTAGTTAATTGATTGAATTGAAGTATTTTTATTAAACTTAATGTATTTTAATTACCTAGCTATCTAAGCGGTTGAGAAAGTAACTGGCCGCATGCCGTGACAAGGTAGCAAGTTCCTAATTCCATGCTTCAATTCTTTTATGTAGGTACATTGTTAAAAAAATAGCAAAGATACTAATACTTTGAGTTCGCTAGTTTAATGCCTGTAAAAAGTCCCTCACATCCGTGTGGTGACGAAGTAAGAATACAATATGTCACCACCCCATCTCATCCTATGAGAAACCGACTAAGGGACTATCCGTGAATATTATCTTTACGAAATAAAACGAAGGAAAACTTGAGTTTAAACCTTATATCTGGCCAGCGTGGTATTAGTAGGCCAAGTATCCCTCCGTCACGGGAGGAGGCCCGCCCCTGCCGTAGGACATTAATGGGCTGTTATGATGAAAAAGTTCCTACGACTAAGTACACATAGCTCGATCGCTAGTCAGAAGTTGTCTTTTGAACCAAAATCAACCCCTTTCTAAACACATAATAACACAAACAAAACCAAACTCTGAAAAATCCAAAATAACAATCGCATACGCAAAAAAAAACAACATTAAATCTAAATAATTTAGAACACAGTGTACAAAAGATGAGTAAAAGATAAAACAATGATAATGACGTCACAGAAGTGACCTTGCATACCTGCGATGGACTCCATTCAAACACTTTAACACGCGAGATAACACAATAACTTTTAATTAAACTGACTATTAAAAAAAATAGCCTGCTAATTATATCAAATCAAATCCACTAAAAAACACAAGTCAATTTCTTCAAAAAATGTTTCAACACACTAGAAATACTCAAATCACACACAAAGTAATTCTTTTCTTAAAAAATTGTCTTCAAATTAAATGTTCGCATTTCAAAAAACACTTTCAAATTTTCTAATTCGTAGAAAAGTATTTTGTAACACTTAAAAATCATTGTAACAATACAAAAATTGGAACACAAACACAAAATTTAATTAAATTTTTGGTTTGATTTTAATCACAATTTTTTTAATAATTTGTTAATTTTAACAGCAGACATGGAGAGTTGATAACACTTAAAATAAAATAACTTATTTATCAAGAAGCCTTGGATATTTCATTATTATTTATTTTTTAATTATGTTTTTATTAAAAGCCGTACGTTTGTGACTGAGTACGGGAACCGACTGAAAGCATGCTAAGAATCAACGGCTCGGTTCACATGATACCGTTCTTAGATTTTATTCATATTTAGGTACTTATTATATTTTGTTTTGTTTTTGCTTAGTACGTAGTATAATACATCTCGATCTCTAAGTTTTGGAAAACTTTTTCAACCTGTCATAATAAATTTTAAAAAGAATAAGCATGAGTTATTAATAACATATTTTAAAAAGATTTTGTTAAAATTCAAATGAAATTCTAGAAAAAGAATAATAGATGTTTTCGAATATCAACTCCTTTTTTTGACAGGTTAAACATAATATTCTAAAAGTTTTTTCCAGTTGACTAACTTGGGATATTCTGATGCCAAGCACGATAGCAGTCAAAAACCGATTTGAATAAATGGAGGACGTTGTTTTCTAAAGTCCTCAACATTAAGCTGGTCTTACCATATGCTCCTAAGTACTAAGCTTGAAGGACCCATTGTAACAAGTCCAAAATATAGTAGGTAGGTGTCCGATTTCAATTCTTTAGGGCTCTTTCAATTTAGCCGTTGCGTGCCTTACGGCTGCCGTTCGACACAATAAATATTACGGCACGAAAGGGCTAAATTGAAAGAGCCCTTAGGATTATCGTTTTGAGGGCATACATACCTCTGAAACTTAACAACTCGGTCGCTATCCCTTTGGCCATTAGCCCCCTTACTCATAAACGCCTCTAAAATATTAGACCATTGATTAGCTTAAATGCTTACGATTTTGTTTAGTTTTGCTAACAAAAATCTCGCTAAACAGTGATTAAATTAAAGAGGCGTTTATGAGTAACTGTATAAGTAAGTGATTTACCACCTAATGGTCTCCATCCTTAAGTTACGAATACGATAATAATTTGAGATAATGAACAAAAAAATCTTGTTTGATTGTTTCCAGAGCATAAATAAAATATTAGGTATATCTATACTAATATCATAAAGAGGTAAAGTTTGTGTGTTTGTGACGTTGTAGGCGGTAATCTGTGGATCTACTGAACCGATTTCAAAAATGTTTTCTGTGTTGAATAGTCCATTTTTCGGGGGGTGTCATAGGCTATATAGTATCACGCTATGACTAATAGGAGTGGAGCAGTAATGAAATATGTTTAAAAAGTGACGCCTATTTTTTCGAGGCCTAACGAAGTGGGCACAGGCCAGCTAGTATACTATATTAGGTACAGTTTTTTGGAGTCGGTTCAAAAGACCGTTTACTTTTGAAGTTGTATGACGTATAAGAGTTAATCCTAAACAGTTCCAAAACACGTGGATAGTTTGTAGTTATTTTTAAACTACATTAAGTTTCTGAACTAATGCCAATTGTTATTTATCTACGTAAGAGTAACTAATGACTAAATATCAACTATTAGGTAATGTATGCCATGCTTTAAAATACCCGTCTATATCATCTGTGTGGTGACGGAGTAAGAATACAATATTTCTTTACGAAATAAAAAAGAAGGAAAACTTGAAATTAAACCCTATACCAATCCGTCTGTGGTATTAGTATTAGTACGAAGAAGACCCCTCTCTCGCGTCTCGCCAACTTAACTCGCCCAAAAAAAGGGTGGAGATCTATTAAAATCAACTTAATCAACAACTTACTACTTAACTCGCTACTGTACTTGTCGATATGTAAATCGGGTTTAATAGTCCAAAATGAAGCCTATTTTTCTTCTTTTTATTATCTAAGTACTTCCTTCTTTTGGTCACTTTGAGCAAAGAACCCTCAAATGGTTTGAACTTGCATATACCAATCCGTCTGGCCAGCGTGGTATTAGTAGGCCAAGTATCCCTCCGTCACGGGAGGAGGCCCGTCCCTGCAGTGGGATATTAATGGGCTGTTATGATGATGATGATTTTGATCGAGTTCGAGGTTAGCGATTTGACATAAGTACATTCAAGTAGGTTTAATTGCATAGTAGGTATTCGATATCAATGCTCTGGATCCGCGGGAAGCGCGGGGATCCACCGGGATGTAGGTACCATTTTGGGTTTTGCCATGTAGGTACATACAACAGTCCAGTTTATATAATTTTATCACTACCATAATTAATTTAATATACATATTTATATCCTTGTAACATTATGAACCACATTGATAACTTAATTAAAATTAAAATATTTACTATTAAAAACAGACCACAGCAATATTATCTAGCTAATATTATAAAGAGGTAAAGTTTGTGTGTTTGTGACGTTGTAGGGGGTAATCTCTGGATCTACTGAACCGATTTAAAAAATTCTTTCTGTGTTGATTAGTCCATTCATCGGGGAGTGTCATAGGCTATATAGTATCATGCTACGTCTAAAAGGAGTGGAGCAGTAATGAAATATGTTGTTTTTTTTGCCGCCCAACGAAGTAGGCACGGGTCAGCTAGTATTAAATAGTATAGTATACAATCACCTATGTTTATCAATTCTCTACTATACATAGTAAAAACATTGCTGAATTTAAACCTAAATGTGAAAGTCATCATCATCATAACAGCCCATTAATGTCCCACTCCTCTCGTGACGGAGGGATACTTAGTCTACTAATACCACGCTGGCCAGACGGATTGGTATAGGGTTTAATTTCAAGTTTAACTTCTTTTTATTACGTAAAGATAATATTCACGGATAGTCCCTTAGTCGGTTTTTACGACACCCATGGGATGAGATGGGGTGGTGACATATTGTATTCTTACTCCGTCACCACACGGATCTGTGAAAGTGTGTGTAATATTTACATCACTTAAGTCACAGAGATACTGGAGATCAAAGCAGTAGATCAAAACAGACCACCATAGTTTGAACACTTATTGATAACAATTTAAAGGAAAATAAACTTTATTTTCTAGGACGTAAAGTTACTTTTTACTATCACAACAGAACACAAAAGTTAAAACACTCGGTGATACTACTTTAAAGAAAAATAAACCTTATCTTTTAGCACATACAGTTCAATTTAGTATAAAAACAGTAGACCACATAGAACACTCTCTGGTTGTAATTTAAAGCAAAATGAACGTTATAATCCAGTAAATAAAGTTCATTTAGTATGTAGGAGAAACATGAGTAATAGGTTGTAAATTATACATTGACTTATTAGTTCATAAAGAGTCCTTATAAGATTGCACTAATTAGGGTCATAATTAGTAGTCATGAACTCAAGTACCACTCGGAGAGTTGTACTTAAAATACTGGATATTTATAAGTCCCACTGCAAGGACGGGATTCCTGCAGTGATAACGGGAGACTTAGCCTAAAAATATCACGCTAGCCAAATGGATTGATAGAGGGTTTATTATAAACGCAACAGTTCTGCCTTGTTTAATTATTTATTTATTTATACTTTTTGCACATGATATACAAGTGTACAATGGCGGGCTTAATGCCTTAAGGCATTTTCTTCCAGCCAACCTTTGGGTGGTATTTTCAAACTTTCTGTAATTTTACTAGCTTCCTGTATTGTTGACGACCTCTGTGCAGAGGTCTCAGGTTCGATTCCCGCTCAATGCAAATCTTTGTGTGCATGAACATGATAATTTGCAGTGTTTTCTATGTATAAATGATGTGTTTTCTAGTATGACTGTATTTACAAAAAAAATAAGTATTTAAGTATGTTATCCGTTGTCTAGTACCCATAGTACAAGCTCTGCTTAGTTTGGGACTAGATGACGTTATGTGAATGTGTGAGGAATATACATACACATTTCTAAGCTTTCTGTAATTACAGTTATGATGTTCTTTGGATTGGTATCAGCGGATAAATTGGGGTCTGTCAGTTCGTGTAAATAATTCTTCTTACACTACGTTTGAAGGATTTGATGTTATGAGAGAGGAAATACAAATAATTATGATTGAGTCATCATTCCTCACCCTTATCCCAATTTTATTTGTGGTCGGCGCAGCATGTCTTCTTCTTCCATACTTTCCTATCGGACGTCATCTCACAAGTAACACTGAGTGTTGCAGCCATATCGTCTTTCACACAATCCATTCATCGTTTCTTTGGTCGTCCTCTTCCACTAAATCCATCCACATACATGTTCTTCGAGTAAAAAAGGAATTCCCGATTTTTTTTATTGGCAAAATAAGCTAATCAGTTGTCAATTTAAACTCTATCGTATTTCTAATACCGAATGAAACTACAACCTCAGGATAACCAGTAGCTCAAAACGGAATTAAACCAAAAATTCCAAAAAAAAACCGTCAAGCACAACAAATAAAAAGTTGCAATTAACGCCATCTCTCACCATCTCCTTGAACTACGACCAAAGCCTACGTTCAACAGAAGTACTTCTACCCGCCACCGCACATAAGCGCCAGATAGAAGCAGGAAGTATGCATCTATTAATCAATAGTGCATAATGAATGACTGCAGTATAAAGTGGAATAACTTGTTTTAACCACTTGCTGAGACTATTTTCATTGCGGTATGAAATTAAAGGCAGCTGGCAGATGTTTAAATGTAAGCAATTTGCTCACCGTATTATCTTAGCTGTAAAATAACAAAACCTAGCAAGTAACAAACTTCCGAAGACAAAAATTGCACTAAAAAGTAAAATATAATTAGTTGTCTTTTTAATAAGTCGTTTTTTTTGTAATTAGAACAAGTATTGTAAGCCCTCAAAATCATATTTTTGCTTGGGATACGATCCCGCACAAGCCCGGTATGCTACAGAGCTTATTCCAATTTTATTGGTGGTCGGCGCAGCATGTCTTCTTCTTCCATACTTTCCTAACGGACGTCATCTCACAAGTAACACTCTTCGCAGACATATCATAGTCTTTCACACAATCCATCTATCGTTTCTTTGGTCGTCCTCTTCCCCTATATCCATCCACATACATGTCCAACACCTCCGAATAACATGCCCATACCATGACAGCCGGCTGCCGTATATATGATGTAATCTTAATTTTAATATACTCGTACTTGCGCCTACTTACAATAACTTTCCGCTGTAGCCAGTATAAAATAATCAAACTAGGTTACTTACTTATATAAAATATTACTTGAACATAAGTAATGATAAGTTATGACGTATATATAATTAGTACAGTACACATAATACAATTAATGTAATTTGTAATTAACATCTTTATATGCCGCTATCTTTATTATATATGTTTTTTTATATATCTACAAGAATTTAGTAGCGAGGGTTTAAAAGATCAAGACGTTTTTCTAGGTTAAGTTAAGTATCAAGACTAGCAAAATTGTTTTTAAAATACTTTTAAGTTTGAATTTTGTTTATTTACTTGATTTTTTGTGGTGTCGGAGTAAGAATACAATATGCCACCACCCCATCTCATCCCATGGGTGTCGTAAAAACCGACTAAGAGACTATCCGTGAATGTTATCTTTACGAAATAAAAAGAGGGAAAAGTTGAAATGAAACCCTATACCAATCCGTCTGGCATTGGTAGGCCAAGTATCCCTTCGTCAGTGCCGTTTATGAGTAAGGGGGATTATTATTCGCTGCAAGCATTAACTTAAATAAAACTTAAACACATAGGTACTCACATTTTCTTTATCTAAATCCAACTGAGAGTCCCTTTTCGGCAAAGTAAAGCTAATACACCCATCATTTTTATTTTTAGTCCTTTTCACATCTGTATTAAACTTGATATCATTTCTAAACTTAGGGACCAAAATGGGTTTCGGTTTCAATAACATCGGTTTCTTTAATTCCGGTTCCGGAAAACCGAATTCGAAGTTGCTGCGAAGTTTTTGGAATTCGGTTTTTGTCGGTTTCTCTGATCTTTCTTGCAGGATGTCGTGTGATGATGAACGGAAATCGTAGGGGATGTCGTAGATCTTTTGCTCCTGTAACAAAGAAAACATGGATTTAGTGCACAATAATTTATTATTAAGCCTCTTGTATTTAGCTTCTGATAGCGGACCGCTTTGCTATCAAGGCAATTAAATTTATAGATTATTGAGATTAGGCTTGCGTAACGTATCTTAATTTTATTTAAGTAGAACTAAACATATTTAAGACGTTAATTTTGTTTAAGCTTTTTAAATGTATGTTTCATCACAACAGCCCATTCATGTTCCACTGCATAATCCTCACATATTCACACATCGCCATCTAGTCCCAAACCAAGCAAAGCTTGAACTATGAGCACTAGACAACGGATAAACATACTTAAATACTTTTTTTTTGTAAATACGTACCTTCTATAAGTACATAGAAAACACTCAGACCAATGCAAACAATCATGTTTATGCACACAAAGATTTGCATTGAGCGGGAATCGAACCCGAGACCACTGCATAGCAGTCATGTTATATACCGACTGCGCCACAGAGGTCGTCAAAAACGACGACTGCAGGGACGGGCCTCCTCCCGAGAGGCATGCATGGAATTAGTAGGCCAAGTATCCCTCCGTCACGGGAGAAGGACCGTCCCTGCAGTGGGACATTGATGGGCTGCTATAAATCGAAAACTTCTTTTCGTAATGACAAACTCGGACTAAAATTACTGAAAGTACACGACAAATACAAGTCATCAATATTAATAACTCATTAGCATGCTCTACCCGGATTTTAAATACAATGGATGACATACTGATTGGTTTACACTTTAGAGAAAGTTTTACTTTCGATATTATATGAAAATAACTTATTTGTGAGACTTTTATGAGGTTTTAGACATAAAATTAAGAAGTTAATATATTAGGTATACATACATAAACATTCTCCGTGTGGAGGCGGAGTAAGCATACAATATGTCACCACCCCATCCCATCCCGTACAACCCGACTAAGGGACTATCCGTCAATATTATCTTTATTTAATAAAAAAAAGGAAAACTTGAAATTAAACCCTATACCAATCCGTCTGACCAGCGTGGTATTAGTAGGCCAAGTATCCCTCCGTCACAGGAGGAGGCCCGTCCCTGCAGTGGGACAATAATGGGCTGTTATGATGATGTTGATGATTGGTCTTACTCCGTCACCACACGGAGAGTGGACCAATTAATTCGTTCAATTCTCAATGCTCTCACACACAATTTCACACTAATATTACTTAGGAAAAGCATTTCTACATAACACAATAATACATGTAGGTTAGTGTAATACTACACTACATGTAGTGCCCTACATCTTGTAAGGCACTACATGATGTAGGGCGGTCGGGACTCGCCAATCTCCGATATGTAGTGTCCTAACAGCCTACATGTGATTACACTAGACTACATGTAGCGCCCTACAATATGTAGGGCCCAGGGCCCTACATCATATATACCTAAATATATATACCTAACCCTATATTTATGTAGGGTAGTGTAATCGGCGCTATAGACATCGCATAGATATTGATCGGCTAAGCGAAGGACAAGGGGTATGGTGTTTGGGCACTGGTCCAAACTACAACACAGCATTGCACAGATTCTATGTCCAATTCTTAATTAATATTTATTCCAAGTTCCTAAAGGGAGTTTTCACTTTATTAAACCCTATACCAATACGTCTGGCCAGCATGGTATTAGTAGGCCAAGTATTCCTCCGTTACTGAAGGAGGCCCGTCCCTGCAGTGGGACATTAATATGCTGTTTATTAATATGCTGTAAGTTTCATAAGATTAGTGTGCGTTGCAGTAAGGATACTGCAACGCACACTAATCTGAATCGTAACGTAATCGTATTTTGACGTTTGACACCGAGCAGAAAGGCGAGGCGGTGCCGATCCGTTTTCGTTTTGATGTATTTCCTACGAGTTATCTCCTTATCCACTCTGCGTCAAGAAAAGATTACTGGTAAACAGGGGGTTACTTTGATGTCGTTGGGGTAACAATGATCTCTCAATTTTCTTTATTAATTTAATATAGAAGTATTATTTTCGTGCAAATGACGCACGCCATACATGTGACAGTCCTGATAAGGGCTAATACTATAAATCAGTCATCCTTCTCTTAGCACATTCAGAGATAAATGGCTGATCAATGTAGCTGCTTATTAAAGTTACCCCATTCTACGGTACTAAAGCAAACTTAACAAAGAGAATGTCTAAAAGTAAATAAAAACAGTTTTTTTATTTTGAGCTATTTGAAAGTACAATATACAAGGACCATTGCGATACATTTTTGCGCAATCGGCTAATAGTTAGCGCCATTAAAAATATAGTATCATAAACAATAGTATTAAAAAAAGATGGGTATATAAAAAATCCCAATTTTTATGACTTTTGAAAATAATGTTGTTTTTTTTACCTTCAATGCTGAATGTTATAATAATGTGTATGTTTAAACGTAATATAAGCGCCATTCAAAATATAGTATCACTAGCTGACCCGTGCCCACTTCGGTGGGCAGCGAAAAAAACGCGTCCGTTTTTTAAACATATTTCATTACTGCTTCACTCCTATTAGTCATAGCGTGATACTATATAGCCTATGACACTCCCCGATAAATGGACTATCCAACACAGAAAGAATTTTAAAAGTCGGTTCAGCAGAGCCAGATATTACCCCCTACAACGTCACAAACACACAATCATACAAACTGTACCTCTTTGTAATATTAGTATAGATAAACAATAGTTTTTAAAAAAGATAGGTAAGTATACAAAAAACCCCAATTTGTGTATCATTGCCTACTTCTAAAGGGCGTGATATAAGACGTGAATTTATATGCGTATTATAATAATTATTGTAGCGAAACATAAGTGTGAAGCAATATAAACCGCAAACCACAGCTCAAATGCTACTGTGTTACTTTTGGCTAACTTTATAGGTACTAAAGATAAGCCCCCTTACTCATAAACGCCACTTAAATTTTAGTCAATTGATTAGCTTAAATTCTTACGGTTTTGTTTGGCATAAGGTTGGTTTTGCTAATAAAAATTTCGCTAAACAGTGATTAAATTTTAGAGTCTTTTATGAGTAAGGGGGTTAATCTTTAGTGCCTATAAAGATACTAAAGACGACTTTTGACGACCTCTGTGGCGTAGTGGTTATATAACATGACTGCTACGTAGAGGTCTCGGGTTCGATTCCCCCTCAATGCAAATCTTGTGTGCATAAACATGATTGTTTTCTTTGCATGGATTGTGAAAATAATATTGGCAATAACGCTTAGTCAGCGAGGTATTACAGTAGGTATACAGTTTCCTTTCATCACTAGAATGTTCCCATCCTTGCAGAGGGACATTTCTATACTAGTAGTCGTAGAACTGTGATGACGGAGTAAGAATACAGTGTGTCACCACCCCATCTCATCCCATGGGTGTCGTAAAAACCGACTGAAGGACTATCCATGAATTATTATATTATTCTTACACTATTCTTTACGTAATAAAAAGAAGGAAAACTTCAATTCGTTCCCAAACCAATCCATTTGGCCAGCGTGGTATTAGTAGGCCAAGTATCCCTACGTCACTGGAGCAGGCCCGTGCCTGCAGTGGGACATTAATGGGCTGTTATGATGATGATTATGATGATAGACATACGCCTCCTTCAAATATTCCCACTTTGCCTCCCTAATCTAGAAGAGAGTGTCCGTCCCTGCAATGGGTTGTATACCCAGCTACAATAAGCTACAAAATGCGTAGTTAACAAGATAGTTGGAATATGAACAATTACGTATCTATCATGCAATAGTTGGGTAACAAGGTTGCTACTTCCGTTTTATTGTTTAAGATATTGTTATAACATCTTCGTATAATCATGTTTCAAGTTATTGAAGATATGTTTAGTTTGGTATATATCCGTGTGGTGACGGAGTAAGAATACAACATGTCACCACCCCATCTCATCCCACGGGTGTTTTAAAAACCGACTAAGGGAATAACCGTAACTACTTTCTTTACGAAATAAAAAGACTTGAAATTAAACCCTATACCAATCCGTCTGGGCAGCGTGATATTAGTAGGCCAAGTATCCCTCCGTCACGGAAGAAGGCCCGTCTCTGCAGTGGGACATTAATGGGATGTTATGATAATCATGTTTGAAGTTATTGAAGATGTTTATAGTTTGGTGTAAATAAATGAAACGAAGCAGAGCTTGTACTATGATCATTTCGGTAATGAGGCGTTTCGAGAAAGGGACATTCTTGGAAATGGACATTATGGTAAAGAGACATATCGGGAAAGGGACTATTTGAAACCTAGGGACATTTAGGGAAAGAGACATTCTGAGCCTGAGCGTGTTTATCAAAGTAGGGTTTTGGGAGATCATTCCACAAACAGATTGTCCGCGGGAAATATATTTTATCTGAATATGATAGCCAAAGATTGAGATGAGGTAACACCACACGAATAAACAGTGACTAAGCCTAATTAAGGCGAATTCACAAATGATACAGAATAACAGTAAATTTAACAAAAACCCAGCGAACCATAACATATACGAAGTGTATCCTGCTGTAACTGCACATTATATTAAAAAATAAACAATTTTATTCACCACTGAAATTATCATTAATGTCCCACTGCAGGGACGGGCGTCCCATGACGGAGGGATACTTGCCTTACTAATACCACGCTGGCCAGACGGATTACTAAAGGGTTTAATTTCAAGTTTTCCTTCTTTTTATTTCGTAAAGATAATATGCACGAATTGAATGAGGCCATTAAATATTAGCGAGCTGAAGTGGCAATTGGCTGGTCATGTCTGTCGAAGGATCGATGACCGTTGGATCAAATGTGTAATAGAGTGGACACCACGACTTGAAAGAGAAGGACGCATAGGTGGACCAATGACCTCAAAAAGGTCTCTAGGTCGGACTGGATGCGGAAGGCGCAAGATCGTGTTCAATGGCGTGTTGGAAGTGGTCTATGTCCAGTAGTGGACTGCGATAGGCTAGTTGATTGATTGATTAACAGTGGTATCTTTTGGCTGATATGATGATGATGATTATATAAGACCTAATCTTAGCAGATAATCTTAAGAGTCTTAGAGTCTAATCTTAGAGTCTCCGTGCGGGTGTTGGGTCCATCGCGTGATAGAGGACGCAACACTTGCATAACAGCGTCTGGGACTTACGACCTAGATGTAGGTTTAGAGAGGCCCGCTCAAAACGCGTTAGCGGTCACCTTCACTGTCTGCTATTATTAATATTATCCATACTAATATTATTAATGGGAAAGTGTGTCTGTTTGTTTCACGGCAAAAAGGAGCAACGAATTGACGTGATTTTTTAAGCGGAGATGGTTGAAGGGATGGAGAGTACCATAGGCTACTTTGTTTTCTTCTGTGTTCAGGAAAGAGGAACAGTGCTACTCAAAATTTAACGCGAGCGAAGCCGCGGGCAAACGCTAGTTTATTATTATTATATCAATCAATCAATCAACTAGCCGATCGCACACAGAACTCGGTCCTGCGCTTTCCGCATCCAGTTCGACCCAGATACCTTTATGAGGTCCTCGTTTTATTATTATATAAATATTTAACTGTATTTTACAATAAATAGAACATACTTAAGTAATTTGACATAGAATTGCATAAAGATCAAACTGGAACTGCGTGTTGACCTATTCTCCTTACCTTATTTATTTTTTTATCAAAAACAGGATGATGCAAGGTCCATAAAAATTACATATTTTTAACATTTGAACTTAAGTGTCTATATATAATATTCTAAGAATAGGGAATATTTATGTAATATATTATTACATACTTAGTTTTACATCATAAAATATTCAGGAATGAGATAAACAATAAATAAGATAAAAAGTAATATTTCAATATGATGTTATTACCTTTTGCATTTATTATTTTTTATTTCACATATATTATCCTTGTGGTGACGGAGTAAGAATACAATATGTTACCACCCGATCTCATCCCATGGGTGTCGTAGAAACCGAGGGGGACTATCCGTGAATATTACCTTTTCGAAATAAAAAGAAGGAAAACTTTAAATTAAACCCTATACCAATCCGTTTGGCCAGCGTGGTATTAGTAGGCCAAGTACCCCTCCGTCATTGGAGGAGGCCCGTCCCTGCAGTGGGACACTAAAGGGCTGTATGATGATTTCACATAAGTATCTATATTTTTTATAACACTATGGTATCAAACTTCTCTTGGCATATACACGGTGAGCAAGAAACCTTCAAAAAGGTGAGTCTGCTGTGCATTACTTCCTAGTTATACAATCAGCAGACCCTCAAGTTATGACTTCAATTAAAAATAAATAAAAATATTCCTCACAATTTCACACAACGCCATCTAGTCCCAAACTAAGCAGAGCTTGTACTATAGGTACTAGACAACGGATAAACATACTTAAATACTTTTTTTTTGTAAATACATACATATCATACATAGAAAACACCCAGACCAATGCAAACAATAATGTTCATGCACACAAAGATTTGCATTGAGCGGGAATCGAACCCTAGACCTCTGCGTAGCAGTCATGTTATATAACCACTACGCCACAGAGGTCGTCAATCGTTCGTTCAATTACTTTTACAATATGGTTTACATTCTAAGGTGCTGTTTTCGCCTATGTATTACTAGCTAATATTTCATATATAAAGTCCCAAATAGACCTAGTTAGTATCTAATAATAATAGAATCAAACTTAAACAGGTTTATATGAAACCAGTTATTAAAAGATTGAGATACTGGTTATTTTATAACAGATTGCGTAATATGTAACACATTTTAAGATGAAATCGAAATATATATTAGCATAGCAGTGTGGAGACGATTTGAAGATACATTTCGTCTGCTGTGCCACCAAACCACCATGTTAAAGGTCGTAGCAAACATATCCAAACGGAATGAGATCGTCACCGTATCAACTCGAGCCGTTTAGTATTCATAACAACACAGCCCATTAATGTCCCACTGCAAGGACGGGTCTCCTCCCGTGACGGAGGGATACTTGGCCTACTAATACCACGCTTGCCAGACGGATTGGTATAGGGTTTAATTTAAAGTTTTCCTTATATCTATTACGTAAAGATAATATTGACGGATAGTCCCTTAGCCGTTTTTTACGACACCCACGGGATGAGATGGGGTGGTGACATATTGTATTCTTACTCCGTCACCACACGGAGGTAGAATACGTTTAGTATTATTTGTATGTAACTCCTTACTGCAACGCACACTAATCAGAGTCGTAACGTAATCGGATTTTTGACGTTTGCTTCCAAGGCGCTAGTAGAGAAGAAGCAGCGTAACTAACTATACAGCTGCATTTTTAGACGTCTCTATAATTTTACAACAATTTTGTACCTGTAATAAAGTGCTGCAACCATTGTATACCATATAAAACTAAGGATTGTACTAAAGGATCAATATAAGTACATTTTTAATATCTTAAACTAGAAATAATCGTCCTGTAGGTAGTACACAAAAGTGGGGGAGCACCAAATCACATTTATAAAGTTTTCTAGTAATAAAAAAGTCGCTCAACTAAATGACCCCTTAGATAAATGTTAAAGAAGATGACTCAAGCGCCGATTACACTAGACTACATGTAGTCAACTACATCTTGTAGGAGACTACATCTTGTTGGAGACTACATCTTGCAGGAGACTACAGCGCCGATTACACTAGACTACATGGTAGTCAACTACATCTTGTAGGAGACTACATTTTGTAGGACACAACATCTTGTAGGAGACTACATCTTGTAGGACACTAAAAGAAAGAAAAAACATTTATTGGCCATAAAGCACACACATAACATAAAAACACATAGCAACAAAAAAAAAAACAAAGTCTAAATGGCCAATAGGACTCTGCCTCAGCTATTATACTGGTACGGCATAGTTTTATGTCGCACCCACTACATATAGTCTTTCCATTTCCAAAACAATTACATGGAAATGGAAAGACTACATGTAGTGTCCTACAAGATGTACCCCCTTTCTCATAAAAATATTGTCAAATTTTAGTCAATTGATTAATTAGCCTAAGCTCTTACGTTCTTTGGTATAAGGTTGGTTTTCGTAATAACAAATCTCGCTAAACAGTGATTAAATTTAAGAGGCGTTTATAAGTAAGGGGGTAAGTGTTCTACAAGTCTACTGTAATCGGCGCTTTATTAATTACCACACATAAAATGTCTTCCTAAATACAATAGACATAGTATAATATATACCTATTTATTTGACTTACAAGTGTACGGATAGTTGCCCTACTAAGATAGCGCTTAACAATAGGAGGCAGTGACGAGAGTAGGTCAGTTTGTGAGTCAGTTTCTTTTGTTATGTGTGTACATTGATGACATAGTAGTTTATATAGTTAAGTTTTGGCGTTTGGTGTTGAAATTTTGAAAACTTTTTCGTTGGGGTTTTGAATGCCTGCTTGTCTGCTGAGCGGAAGTATAAAGATCTTCATAACAGTCCTTTAATGTCCCACTGCAGGGACGGGCCACCTCCCGTAACGGAGGGATACTTGGCCTACTAATACCACGCTGGCCGAACGTATTGGTATAGGGTAAAATTTCAAGTTTCCCTTCTTTTATTTCGTAAAGACAGTATTCACGCAGTATGGGTTTTTACGACACCCATGGAAGGAGATGGGGTGGTGACATATTGTATTCTTACTCCGTCACCACACGGAGATAAGATAAGAGAGGTATCATCATCATCTCAGCCAATTGACGTCTACTGCTGGACATAGGCCTCCTCCAAATATTGCCACCTTGTGCGGTCCTGCGCCATCCCTCATCCATCGGTTTCCCGCCACCCTTACGAGGTCGTCGGTCCACCGTGTGAGGGGTCTCCTAGGTAAGATAAGATAAGAGAGGTATGAAGATAATCAAAACAATTTCCAATTTTATCAATCATGGCCCCGAAACTTTGTAAATTTTATCGAAAATGGTGGTTTGATTAGGTCAACAAATGTCCCATCAAAATCGAGACTAGCTGACCCGTGCCCACTTCGTTAGGCGGCGAAAAAAACACGTCCCTTTTTTCAACATATTTAATTACTGCTTTACTCCTCCTATTAGTCATAGCGTGATACTATATAGCCTATAACACTCCCCGATAAATGGATATTCAACACAGAAAGAATTTTAAAAATCGGTTTGGTAGATCCAGAGATTACCCCCTACAACGTCACAAACACACAAACGAACAAACATACAAACACACAAACTTTACCTCTTTATAATATTAGTATAGATTACCCAGAAAAACATACAGACAAAAAATATTTCATTTTTAAAATTATATTTTTGGCGTAAACATGTTGTATGCATTATTCAGTAGTTAGTTTAAAACTTAGCTTAACATTACTAACAAACACTTCAATTTTATTTTTTGTTATTTTTTTCTTAAGAGTTTTATTTAGTAAACAAACCCCACATTTCGCAAATACACGAGTATATGAGTCAAACATTTTAGTTAGTTTAATACGAGTACATCTAACTTAGCAAAAGATTCATTCTTCTTTCTTTATTTCTTTTAAAAGACAACTCCACACATTTTTTTTTTAATTTATAATTTTTATTTATTTCGTGACGTCATAGAATTTTTGACAGATGAGTCGTGACGTCATAGAATTTTGGCGGGAAAATATTTATTGATTATCACTTTATCATTGCGTGCGCTCTGCAAAACGTTACACTACGGCTACACAAAAAATATGTACAACGGAATTAATGCTCTTAAAAAGCTAAAAAAAAACCCCGGCAGAATATATCTATTTGTTTAATATAACTATTAGCCCAAAGTAACTATTCCTCGCGGACGAAGTCGCGGGGAGCAGCAACATTATGCCCGATTTACACATCGACAAGTACAGTGGCGAGTTAAGTAGTATTTTAAAATTAAGTTGATTTAAATAGATCTCCATCCTATATTTTGGCAAGTTAAGTACGAATTAGCCCCCTCTCTCGCGTCTCGCCAACTTAACTTGCCAAAAAATAGGATGGAGATCTATTTAAATCAACATAATCAGCAACTTACTACTTAACTCGCTACTGTACTTGTCGATGTGTAAATCGGGCATTAGTGTTTGTAAAGGACTGGTGCCTTAAATGTGTTTGATGTGCATTCATAACACCCTATTAATGTCCTACTGCTGAGACGGGCCTCCTCAAGTGACGGAGGGATACTTGGCCAACTAATACCACGATGGCCAGACGGATTGGTATAGGGTGTAATTTCAAGTTTATTTCTTTTTATTTCGTAAAGATAGTAGTTACGGTTATTCCCTTAGTCGGTTTTTACGACACCCATGGGATAAGATGGGGTGACATATTGTATTCTTACTCCGTCACCACAAGGATTTATAAATAAATGAAAGAATGAATGAAAGAATATTTTACAAAAAATTATAAGTAAATGAATACTATACAGAATGGCTCATTCAAAAGGGTCAGTATGGCAAAGTCTTAAACTATAAGTCATACTCATAAGATTTGTTCTTAGGAACCATGTCACCGATTTTGATAAAAAGAAAAACTGCATTCATACATTTGAAAAAGATACTGCACCCAGTCGGGAATCGAACCCGGTTGTTTTTCAAAAATAAAATTTTACTTTTTTTATTTAAATATCGATTCTGTAGGTCTTAAGCAGTAAATGTCTCTAAGAAACATTATGTCTAAAATTAATAAAATACATTGTTTTCATATACTTAAATTTATCATAGCAGGTATTCGAAGTGGCCACGTTTAGGTAACGATCTTGTTAGGTAAATTGCATTTTGTATTTTCATGTGGTGAGTTTGCGTTAAAGTTGACTTTTTGACTGACCTAAAAGGTCTTCAACGTTATCATAGTTTGTTTTGCACACTTCATCCTTAACGTAACCCAACAAGAAATAGTCTAGAGGCGTTAAGTGGGGCGACCTCGAACAACGGTGGCCACATCGAACACCTACTATGATAAATTAAAGTATGTGAAAACAATGCATTTTATTCATTTTAGACATAATGTTTCATAGAGATATTTACTGCTTAAGACCTACAGAATTGATATTTAAATAGAAAAAGTATAAGTTTACTTTTGCAAAACAACCGGGTTCGATTCCCGACTGGGTGCAGTATTTTTTTCAAATGTATGAATGCAGTTTTTCTTTTTATCAAAATCGGTGTCATGGTTCCTAAGAACAAATCTTCGTATGACTTATAGTTTAAGACTTTGCCATACTGACCCTTTTGAATGAGCCATCCTGTATAGCGTTCTCACAGAATAAGTTAGGTATTCAACTACTTAGCGGTTCATACTCAACAGCTGTCAACATATAAAGGCCTATCTATAATTATCTCGCAAAAGAATTCACCATCTGCTAACTTGTAATACTGCTTTTATTACCTACTAGCTGACCCGTGCCCACTTCGTTGGGCGGCGAAAAAAACGCGTCTCTTTTTTAAACATATTTCATTACTGCTCCACTCCTATTAGTCATAGCGTGATTTTATATAGCCTATGACACTCCCCGATAAATGGACTTTTCAACACAGAAAGATTTTTTTAAATCGGTCCATTAGATCCAGAGATTACCCCGTAAAACGTCACAAACACACAAACTTTACTTCTTTATAATATTAAGTATACACTATGTAGTGATGATTAACCTATATACATATTATATTACCTATAAACAATCGAATTCAGAATCAAACTTGGTGAAAAAGGTAACAGTGCCGGTTGTATTCCTCAGCAAAAGAAAAAACCCGACACCCAGAGTTCACTGACTCACATACAAATAAGATCTTTGTTGATCTACCAACATTCCCGAACTAAGATACGTGAGTTATCTAACAGGAAAATATTTTGTATCAACGGGATTCCCTTGAGTATATTGACTATTGGTTATAGTAGGTTGAATTCCCGTAAGAATGCAATATGTCACCACCACATCTCATCCCATGGGTGTCGTAAAAGCCGACTAAGGGAATATCCGTAAATGTTATCTTTACGAAATAAAAAGAAGGAAAACTTGAAATTAAACCCTATACCAATCCGTCTGGCCAGCTAGGTATTAGTAGGCCAAGTATCCCACCGTCATGGGAGGAGGCCCGTCCCTGCAGTGGGACATTAATGGGCTGATGATGAATATTGACTATTGGTTATCGTAGGTTGAATTCCCGTTGAAAAACACGTCAATATGACCTTATACAATCAGATAATATGACCATATAAATCTATACTAATATTATTAAGAGGTAAAGTTTGTGTGTTTGTGACGTTGTAGGGGGTAATCTCTGGATCTACTAAACCGATTTTTAAAATTCTTTCTGTGTTGAATAGTCCCTTTATCGGGGAGTGTCATAGGCTATACAGTATCACGCTATGACTAATAGGAGTGGAGCAGTAATGCAATATGTTTGAAAAAGGTACGCATTTTTTTCGCCGCCCAACGAAGTGGGCACGGGCCGGGTCAGCTAGTAGATAATACAGATAGACAGTAAAAGATTTCGTTGTGAAAATATGTGAGAATATAATAATCGATCATCGAAAAACGGAATGTTTGCACAAAAAAATCTGAGAAATGCAATGTACACAATACCAAAAGTACTAAAAGTAATTAAAAAACACTGTACGTATACAAAAAAAAAGGGCCCAAATACATACATTTCATGAAACACTGCAAGTACCTACTATGAGTACGAGTTCGTAATTACAAAACGTTTATCAATTAACTACAGCTATACCTTGGCCCTAATTCGTGTTAGATTTTTTACTTTTATTTCTCCGTGTGGTGACGGAGTAAGAATACAATATGTCACCACCTCATCTCATTCCATGGGTGTCCTAAAAACCGTGAATATTATCTTTACGAAATAAAAAGAAGGAAAACCTGAAATTAAACCCTATACCAATCCTTCTGGCCAGCGTGGTATTAGTAGGCCAATTATCCCTCCGTCATGGGAGGAGGCCCGTCCCTGCAGTGTGACATTAATGGGCTGTTATGATGATGATACAGAAAAAAAGGCCCCAAATACATACATTTCATTAAACATAATAAATAGCAAGTACTATGAGTTCGTAATTACAAAAAGTTTATCAATTAACTACAGTTACACCTTGGCCCTAATTCGTGTTAGTTTTTCACGTTATCATGATACCTAACCGCTTTACTGTACTGTTTTAATACTAAATTATTTTATATACGAGTATTTTTCATGTCCTGTATGTCCCACTGCAGAGACAGGTATCCTTCAATGATTTAGGATAAATAAATATTCACGGACATCTCTACACAGAACTCTGTCCCAAAGTAAGCTAGGCATAACCTGCTTGTGTTATGAGTAACAGAACAACGGATATTAATACTTAAATACATTTTTTTGTGTAAATACATACACATTATACATAGAAAACACCCAGACCAATGCAAACAATCATATTGTTCATGCAACGAAGATTTGCATTGAGCAGGAATCGAACCCGAGACCTTAGCGTAGCGGCCATGTTATATAACCACTACGCCACAGAGGTCTTCAAGGTACTGCCATGCTGTGACCACTGACCAGCGTGACTCTACCACACAAAAATAATATTGTAACCAGTATTGTATTGTCCAATGTAAATTAGAGGAGAAAAATAAAACCAAACTACTAGTCAAATCTACTTGTCTGTCTGTGTTGATTCATAAATTCCAGTTTCCTGTTGCATAGAGCCAATGAGAATAAACCTGGCAACGTTTTCATCCAGTTTGCTTTCATATCGTGTACTCACTCACACACTCATACAAATTTTCATACACGCCAATCGATTCAGAGTTTGCCATTTAACTTCTTCAAGTTACCAATTATGTCTGTTGAAGCACTTTATTACAGTTACAAAATTGTTGTAAAATTATAGAGACGTCTAAAAAATGCAGCTATAGAGTTTGTTACGCCGCTTCTTCTCTGGTGGTAAAGTTTGAAAAACTTTTAATAATGTAAACTTAGTCTAACTAATTAGTTTTAAACTGACGTCAACAAGTTGTTATTTTGTTACATTATGTTAAAAAATAAAGAAACTGAACTAAACTGAAACTGCCTCTAGCCATCCTTTTAGAACGTTCGATACAGACATTGCCAAGTACAAAAATAGGTAAAATCAAAAAAATATTTACAATATCTAGTTTATTTATAAAACATGGAAGTTACAATAAAATTAATTATATATACCCAATGTCATTGATAATAATATGGTTCAGGGTTCGAACATACGACCCCAAGATTGTGAGGACGCATTTTACGACCGATCATCCAATGGGGTATCATAGATAGTGTTGGTATATAATTATGTTATTAAAATTATCGATGTTTTGTAAATTTTAATTGATTTAACCGTGTTGACTTGGTTACAGTATTTTATGAGGTCGCTAACTGGGCTATCAGTTAAATATATTTGGTGGAAAATTATTTTTAGATAGTGGATGATAAAAATGGACCGCTTGGTAACGAAGTATAAATATATAAAGCTACAGGTGATTGGTCTCTTCAGCACTGTATTTTACCACCGTGGTGGTTCGTCCACCCCTTAAGGTGGTTCGTCCACGTCAAACTTTTTGTAGAGCAGATATTTGGCCATCTAGAAAAAGCAGCAGTGGAGTTTGTTGCGCCGCTTCTTCTCTACAAGGGCTTTGGAAACGGTGGTAAAGTTTACTAAACTTTGAAGTGTACCTAATCATACTTTAGTTAAGTGGAATATTGACGTCCATAAGTTAATTATTTTCCCAATTCTATCTTTATTCAATTTAGTATTGAACGATATTATACTAAGTGAACAAAGAATGAGGAGGTACAGGCAAACTAATCTAAGATGGCGACACCATCGTAGGTGGGTGTCATTTTTGTGGTTGACCATTTTGCAATATTTTTCAATGAAAATGTATTCCTGCATGACCGTGGCAAGTTTAAAAGTAGAGCTGAAGAAGAGAAATGAGTCCCTTGCTGGCAGAAAAGCGGATCTGGTGGCAAGGTACCATAATCCATAGCTTTCGTCTTCTCTAAACAGAAGGGAAATGATGAGTACCTTTATTTTTACAGTTAAATGCATTACACAGCATCTTTAATAACAACTAAAACCGTTTTTAAAATATTTTGGTTACAATTTGCATGAAGTTTGACAGCCAAAGAAAACCAACGACATTGCGCCACCTATCAAGAAAATTATGCAGTGTGTCTCCCCATTGAAATTGATTATGGCTAACTTTTTGTGTGTGTACGTTGCACTATTGCTATGAGAAGGTTATATTTTTTTACCATATTTACAATACCAAAAAAAATCTTAGGTTAATTAATTATAAACAACTAATTTGAGTATTTTTGGTTTCCTACCTATAGTTTATTTTTAATTATTTTTTTAAGTTTTACTTGTAATGACGTCATGCGTACGGCCGAATTACTTGATCAATGAAAGCACAAACAAACTTCTGTTGACCCGGACGCATGATGTCAAAAAAATATGATTTTATTCCTTACCGATATAAAATCTCTAAATGGTTTTGGATTCGACATAGGTAAACTTTTCCTTTACATACCGAATTGCGGAGTGACAGTTTGTATAGATCGTAATTATTGGTACTCAGTAGTTACTGCCTACTCATCATGGGTAAAATAATGTAAGTTTAAATAGTGTACATATTTTCTAACTATATTAACAAAAGTAGGTACAAAGATTAATTAATTAACTTAGTTATTAATTAGCTCTAGATAACCCTAGTTAATTCAAGTAAATAAATTATATAATTGTTGTTTATAATATTATTAATAATTTATTGATTTTCTATTTGTTTATAGCAATGTCAAGGGGTGTTATTGAAGGATAGTTGATAACGATAATAGCTGATAGAAAGGAGAAATAAATAAATAAATTAACATTTTTGAAAATGTTTTTCTTTTTCGTAAAAAAAGCTTGTTAGTGAATAGCACTTGTGGTAAAATAAATTAAATTTTATTATTTCACACACATTACCCCACCCCCTAACGAAGCCATTTATTCCTAAGGTATGGTATAATTTCAAGTTTTCCTTCTTTTTATTTCGTAAAGATAATATTGACGGATAATTATTTAAACTGTCATGGTCACATACACTAGTAATAAATGAACTATCGGGATATTTACCAAATATCCCGATAGTTCATTTATTACTATTGACGGATAGTCTCTTAGTCGTTTTTTACGACTTGGGGTGGTGTCATATTGTATTCTTACTCCGTCACCGGATTGAGAATACAATATGTCACCACCCCAAGAATATTATCTTACTTAATGAATAACAAACACAAAAATAGCCCTACTCTTAAGATAATGTCAAATTCCTCATTATGACGATATTGTATGATAACAAACATTTGTTTACTTCCCATACATAAAACTATTTATAGTACCGTATTATTATTTAAACTAAGGGGATGTGTATATTTAGAAATACAATTACATTATAAATAGATATCTCAGTGCAGGAAACTAACGTAAAGATAATATTTACGGGTAGTCCCTTAGTCGGTTTTTACGACACCCATGGGATGAGATGGGGTGGTGACATATTGTATTCTTACTACGTCACCACACGGAGACCGGGTCCGAATTCGACGCAAAATATTTTTATGTGCCACCCACAGAAATGTAATGAAACTGGGACACTACTAAGCTGATAGTTCACCATGCATTCATATACAATTTGCTGTAAGTCTTATTAAAACACATAGCCCTGTAGCCGATACAAGCCAAAATGCTTATAGTTTCTTGTAGTAAGACATTTACTCGCGAATGTATTCAATTGTTATTAAACACTAGTACCACGCATTCCCTCCACTCCCCACCACTTAGTAACGTGTTCACTTACGCAACGTGTGGCGAGTAATAATAACTGATTGTAGCATACAATAATATTGTTATTGAGAACGTTGGTTCTTTATAGAAAGTTAGTATGCCAAATGACTGAGGACGATTATGGCAAACAGTATTAGTACAAATGAAATTATGGAAAACGAGATTATGCCAACAAACATAGTATGCTGAAAACAAATTATGGCAAACAAGTATTATGACAAGGACAATTATGCCTAACATATTATGACAATTTAAATTAGGACCAAAATCATTATGAGAAGAAAAGGAATCGCTCGATCAACATGGTATTAGTGTGCAAAGTTTCTCGCGTCCCTGCCACATTAAACATCTGTTTTAATAATTAAATCGTATTGTTTACGCATAACAATAGTAATTAGGTATTATTATTTACATTCATAAAAATGTAAATACTAATAAAAAAACTTAAATATCCCGTACGTTTACCCGGAAACAATAAAATGACGTCATTTTGCAAAATTTAACGGATAATAATAAGTTTATCCGTAATGGAGAAATTGCCTATCAGCCATTCGGTTAGTCTCGAGGATTTTTTTTACACATTCACACAACCAACGAACGTATAGGGTCTAATTTCAAGTTTTCCTTCATTTTATTTCGTAAAGATAATATTCATGGATAGTCCCTTAGTCGGTTTTTACGACACCCATTAGAAAGTATATAAAAACGTTATCACAAATTAATAATAACAGCTTCCTATGTATTTTATTGCGGTGAACGTAATATTGACGGAATCAACGTACATACACAGTTATATTTAGTTGCAATGAAAAATAAGTCTTATTACTTTACATTAAAGTAGAAAATGAGTTTTCAGTCAGTGTATACAATGACTTGTACTGAGCACGCAAATGAATAAGTAGTTTGTATTTGTGATAATACTGTTATTTAGTGTTGTGTTTGTGTATGCACGAGGTCATGGCAGTGTAGCGTCATCTAGCGACTTACTCAAGCGAACACCTATACTATCTCAGTACCTCTCACAATCAACAGATGTCGCCACTACGTCCTGAATCGCGATATCAAGATTCGCACAGCGATTCTGCATATATACAACGTCCAACGAACAACCGTTGGCCCGACCGACTAGAGACTGTAGAGGACACCGAGGCGGCGATCAGCGCCCTAACAGAGCACGTTCAATCGTTAATTAACGATTGTTCTCGGACAGTGCCTGTGCCGGAAGACCGGCGCATGCAATTGCCCGCAGACGTGCGTGATCTGTTGAGGCGCAAGAACGCTGCCAGACGTGCCTATGACAGAGCCCTCAGCGAGGAAAATAGGGTTACCCTTAGATACCTGCAGCGGCAGGTCAAAGTACGTATAAATGAGTTACGTCAGTCACGATGGGATACGAAATTGAGCGAGATCGAGCCTTCTCATCTCGCTTTCTGGCAACTATCCCGATCGTTAACGAAGGACGTCCACTCTTCTATGCCTCCTTTGGTCAAGCCTGATAGGACACTAGCGTTTGAGGATGATGACAAGGCCGAATGCCTGGCCGACAGCCTCGAGGCCCAATGCGTGAGCAGTCCTCTTCAGTGAAACACTCATGGGAAATTTCAAATAGATGTCGAAAGCGAAGTGGAACGGCGAGCATCTCTCCCGGCCCCTCCGCTCGAGGCAGATAGCGACGTTATACCGTTAGTTACACCAGACGAGGTGCAAACCGTCATAAAATCTCTCGCCCCTAAAAAGGCACCCGGCTCGGACGGAATAACGAATAGGGTCATCAATAATACTGTTATTTAGTGTTGTGTTTGTGACACGAGGTCATGGCAGTGTAGCGTCATCTAGCGACTTACTCAAGCGAACACCTACACTATATCAGTACCTCTCACAATCAACAGATGTCGCCACTACGTCCTGAATCGCGATATCAAGATTCGCACAGCAATTCCGCACAATCATAATAACAGCCCATTAATGTCCCACTGCAGGGACAGGCCTCCTCCCGTGACGGAGGAATACTAATACCACGCTGGCCAGACGGATTGCTACAGGATTTAATTTCAAGTTTTCCATTCACGGATTGACTCTTAGTCGGTTTTTACGACCCCCATGGGATGAGATGGGGTGGTGACATATTGTATTCTTACTCCGTCACCACACGTGCTATTACAATGACTACAATGAATTTATTATTGTATTTAATTACAGTACTACAATTAATATTAAATCATCACGCCTGTATATTAAGAATAGTGTATTATGTATTCTTATTAAGTCACTATAGGTTTCATATAAGGTAACAAGGTTAATCATTATTATAACAGCATTTTAATGTACCAATGCAGGGACAAGTATCCTCCAATGACTTAATAATATTATTACATTACTATCCTCAATCTCCGTGTGGTGACGAAGTAAGAATTCAATGTGTCACCACCCCATCTCATCCCATGGGTGTCGTAAAAACCTACTAAGGGACTATTCGTGAATATTATCTTTACATAGAAAGAAGGTAAACTAGAATTTAAACCTTATACCAATCCGTCTGGCCAGCGTAGTATTAGTAGGCCAAGTATCCCTCCGTCACGGGAGGAGGCCCGTCCCTGCAGTGGGACATTAATGGGCTGTTATGATGATGATGATGACATACATATTATACATAGAAAACACTCAGACCAATGCAAACAATAATTGTTATTTAAGGAAAACCTGTTATTAGCTATACCACTTTGTATTAGTTATAAGTTGTATTCTCTTTGTATTGCTGTTGGTTTTCTAATAAAGAATAAATAAATAAATAAATAATGTTCATGGACACAAAGATTTGCATTGAGCGGGAATTGAACCCGAGACCTCTGCGTAGCATTCATGTTATATAACGCCACAGAGGTCGTCAAATAATACGTAAGTATATAATCTATCTAATAAGAATACAAAATGTCACCACCCTATCTCATCCCATGGGTGTCGTAGAAACCGACTAAGGGACTATCCGTGAATATTACCTTTACATAGAAAGACGGAAAACTTGAAATTAAACCTTAGAGCAATCCGTCTGGCCAGCGTGGTATTAGTATGCCAAGTATCCCTCCGTCATGGGAGGAGGTCCGTCCCTGCAGTGGGACATTAATGGGCTGTTATGATGCAGATGTAATCCTACTTTGCCTACGTATATAATCTATCTAAACTACAGAATCTCATAGCAAATATAAAAAGCGAATGTTCCGGCAATAACCACTTTCTCTGCCTACGCTATATACAATAGACTTTCGCTCCATTGATTACCAATTATTAATTAATTGAATCAAGATGTTGCAAAGTTTACGTAAGAATAAAATCATCGTTACTGTGCTACTAATTCGCTTTGACGCTATGATAGCGGGTTTGATTCCACGCATGATAATTCTTTGTGTGATCCTGATTATCCATACTAATATTATAAAGAGGTAAAGTTTCTGTGTTTGTGACGTTGTAGGGGGTAATCTCTGGATCTTCTTGTTGTAGGAGGTAATCTCTTTGACGACCTCTATGGCGTAGTGGTTATATAACATGACTGCTACGCAGAGGTTTCGGGTTCGATTCCCGAACAAATCTTTGTGTGCACGAACATGATTGTTTGCATTGGTCTGGGTGTTTTCTATGTATAATAGGTAAGTATTTATAAAAAATAAAATTTTAAGTATGTTTATCCGTTGTCTAGTACCCATAGTACAAGCTCTGCTTAGTTTGGGACTAGATGGCCTTGAATGAATGTGTGAGGAATATTTATATCTCTGGATCTACTAAACCGATTTTAAAAATTCTTTCTGTGTTGAATAGTCCATTTATCGGGGAGTGGCATAAGCTATATAGTATCACGCTATGACTAATAGGAGTGGAGCAGTAATGAAATATGTTTAAAAAAGGGACGCGTTTTTTTCGCCGCCCAACGAAGTGGGAACGGGTCAGCTAGTGATTTATAAATTGTCAGATGTATACCATTGAGGTAATATGTACTACGTACTAGAGAAGACACCCCGAAGAAAATGTGAGCTCCAATTTTAAGCTACATTGCACAATACAGTTTGCACGACGATTAACTGACGTTTTAACCCTTAAATGGTATTGGGGTCTAAATTGACCCCTAGAGCTTTTGTTTTTATTCATAACTAGTTTAAGAACCTACACTGTCGCGCATTAAGGTAATCCCATGTGGTCGCAGGGTGCGGCGAGTGAAGGACGCTCGTAACTTACTTCCGACTAGGTACGTATCATGTTGGGGTCAAATTGGTACGTAGTACATATTACCTCAATGATGTATAAGCTATATTATTGTAAAGTTTCATTAAAATCCATTCAGTAGTTTCACGTGATAGAATATCAAACGTACATCCATATTTACCAACTTTTGCAAAGATTTGTATGGATAAAGAATTTTATTTATAACTAATAATAAACACGGACATTAAATAAACAGTTTACAATATTTTATTTTATTATTTCACGGAAGAAAAAACAATTTTACCTAGGTATTGTTTTTATGTTTATTTTTAAGAAATATGACTAAGATGAATTCAATAAATTTTATAACAGTACTTTAATTACCCACTGCTAGGATGAGCCTCAAACTTAGCCTTCTAGTAGTGGGTCAGAGGAAGTCGGATGGGTATTTTTTTTTAAATTGGCCTACCAGAATGACTCTATGGTGTCTGATGTTAAGCATCCAATAGAGTCCAAGAATGGCGAGCACGAATGTCTCCACTATGGCGGCTTCAGAAGATGCTTTTTTAAGCCTCGCTTGAAAAAACCAGGATCGTAGTTTGAAAGAAACACGTGGGCTGGCAACGAGTTCCATTGTTTGATGGTTTTGCACATGTACGAAGTGCTGAATCGCTTTGTTCGGACTTGTATAGTCTCTACAGTGTAGCGGTGGCACTTAAGTCCGGTACGTGTTGTTCTGGTTATGAAAGGAGAGGATGGGATCAGTTGGAAGAGTTCATCAGAACACTCGCCGTGGTACAGGCGAGAGAAGGCCGCCAATGCAGCGATGTCCCTACGCAGTTGTAAAGGCTCAAGGGAATTGGATATTTTTGCCACCCAATGATACGCACAGCCGCTGTAACCGATCATTCTGGTATGTTAGGTTTATAAAAAACCCTGCCACCTCAAAACAAAATTCTACTCAATGCTACTTGGTCGTGTCACGCAAGTATTCACCACTCGCAAGACGAGAACAACAAGAAACAATATGCCTATGTGATTCTCCAATTCCGTGTGGTGACGGAGTAAGAATACAATGTGTCACCACCCCATCTCATCCCATGGGTGTCGTAAAAACCGACTAAGGGACTATCCGTCAATATTATCTTTACGAAATAAAAAGAAGGAAAATTTAAAATAAACCCATCCGTCTGGCCAGCGTGGTATTAGTAGGCCAAGTAGCCCTCCTGTCATGGGAGGAGGCCAGTCCCTGCAGTGGGACATTAATGGGCTGTTATGATGATAAAAAAAAAATTGCTTGAGATTCCAACCTGCAACCTTATGCTGTGCAGCCGCATATACGACCGCTTTACATGGCCTAGCATGGTGATTAAATTCCCCGCAACACCTACCGCCATCTACCGAAACATTAAAATCTCGTTTATCACTTGTCACATAAGTAAAGTGACATGTCACTTTCACTGCAACACTTTTACTTGGATTTCTAATAACAAATTGATATGTCTTTACTATACGTGAGAATAATAGTAAGTGTGCCTGTTCGAGGTTGGGAAATTGATGGGCTAGATTGAGAATAATAAGAAATTTGTAAAAGCAACTTCTCAACAATCTCCGTGTGGTGACGGAGTAAGAATACAATATGTCACCACCCCATCTCATCCCATGGGTGTCGTAAGAACTGACTAAGGGAGTAACCGTAGATATTATCTTTACGAAATAAAAAGAACGCAAACTTGAAATTAAACCCTATACCAATCCGTCTGGCCAGCGTGGTATTAGTAGGCCAATTATCCCTCCCTCATGGGAGGAGGCCCGCCCTGTAGTGAGACATTAATGGGCTGCTATGATAAAAAGCAACTTAGTTTAAAAAAATACTTGTCAACTACGAGTATATACACAATAGTCTACACTTACTCGTACAATACAACACACAAAGGTACATATAGCACACCTAAAGAAAAGCTCTATTACGCAACAAACAGTATCTAATACCACGCTGGCCAGACAGATTGGTATAGGGTTTAATTTCAAGTTTGCGTTCTTTTTATATCGTAAAGATAATATTGACGGATAGTCCCTTAGTCGGTTTTTACGACACCCATGGGATGAGATGAGGTGGTGACATTGTATTCTTACTCCGTCACCACACGTAACTTAATTTAAAAAATACTTGTCAACTACGAGTATATAAACAATAGTCTACACTAACAATACAAGACACAAACGTACATATAGGACATCTGAAGAAAAGCACTATTATGTAACAAACAGTATCTAAGAACAATGAATTGTACCCTTATCAACGTCACACATTCTCTGATAGCAAGCCGAAACTAAATAATAATAATGACATTACTCGTTAAAACATACTTTAAGTGGTCCACTGCAGGGATGTACCTGCATTCTTAGTGAAATTTGGCAGACTTTTACGCTGTCCGGGAGGATTTTTCTAGAATTTTACTTAAAAAAAAAAAAAAAAATCCTCACACATTCACACATCGTCACCTAGTCCCAAACTAAGCAATGCTTATACTATGGGTACTAGACAACGTATAAACATACTTAAATACTTTTTTGTTAATACATAATAGAAATAATAACCAATGCAAATAATCATGTTCATGCACACAAATATTTGCATTGAGCGGAAATCGAACCCGAAACCTCTGCGTAGCAGTCATGTTATATAACCACTACGCCACAGAGGTCGTCTAAATATCGAAACGTAAGGCGGCCATATCGAACAAATGTAGCCCAGGTTACTTGCATTATATAAAAAAAAACACCCAAGACAAGGATAATTATTTATAGAGAAACAATTACCGTGCACGAGGCTCAAATGGCATGGTTCCTTTAACAAACACCTGACCTGTCAGTTCTAGGTATCACAGACAGCCCTCTCTGCAGAGCCTGCATGGGAGAGGAAGAAACGGCGGCACATGTGCTCCTACACTGCCCTGCGACCGCCACATACAGGGCTAAGGACTTAGGAAACCCAGGTACGCTCCGAGAAACCATCAGCAACTTGAAGGGCCTATTGGCGTTTTTCGACGAGCTGGGGTGGATCGAATAAATTAACCACCCTAACGCAAAACCCGCGCCTTGACGTGTAGTTGCGGAAAACAGCCCGCTATGCCATACCAGCATAACAGCCCATTAATGTCCCACTGCAAGGAAGGGCCTCCTCCCGTGACGGAGGGATACTTGGGCTACTAATACCACGCTGGCCAGGCGGATTGGTATAGGATTTAATTTCAAGTTTTCCTTCTTTTTTTATTTCGTAAAGATAATATTCACGGATAGTCCCTTAGTCGGTTTTTACGACACCCATGGGATGAGATGGGGTGGTGACATATTGTATTCTTACTCCGTCACCATACCATACGAGGCTCAAACTCACGACCACGAAATAAACCCAGTAGCAGTTTTCAAGCTGGCGGATTTAGCAATAATTCGTAATCCGCTAACCGTTTCGACAACCATCCGGTCATTGGCCGCGGTATAAGCGTTTGACCTACAAATGCGTGGGAAATATTGAACTTAGCATGTATGTAAAGTAAAATAACTTTCTATTGTAGTATTTAATGTGTACCTACTGTAGTTTGAGGTCGTGGGTTCAAATCTAATTTTTGTTAATCTCTTTTTAACTGCCTCCATAAAGAAGAAACATTTATTTAGAAGGTGTTGAACATGTATGTGGATGGATATAGGGGAAGAGGACGACCAAAGCAACGATGGATGGATTGTGTAAAAGACGATATGGCTGCGAAGAGTGTGACTTGTGAGATGCCGTCCGATAGGAAAGTATGGAAGAAGACATGCTGCGCCGACCCCAAATAAAATTGGAATAAGGGCAGGGGAATGATGATGGGATCTTTCTGGAAGTAAGTACTTATAGTTTTTTTAATAGAAAAAGAATATTTTTTCTATTTGGTCAGGTAAAATTTCATTATGAAGGTTAATACTCCAAACGAACTAATTACTTTACTATGTAATTAGAATTGTGCAATCCAAGCAAACGAAATAAGTATTATAATCAGTACTAGCTGAACCGTGCCCACTTTGTTGGGCGGCGAAAAAAACGCGTCCGTTTTTTAAACAAATTTCATTACTGCTCTACTCCTATTAGTCATAGCGTGATACTATATAGTCTATGACACTCCCCGATGAATTGACTATTCAACACAGTAAGAATTTTAAAAATCGGTTCATTAGATCCAGAAATTTCCCCCTACAACGTCACAAACACACAAACTTTACCTCTTCATAATATTAGTATAGATTCTAATTACAATGAAATATGTTTAAAAAAGGGACGTGTTTTTTACGCCGCCTAACGAAGTGGGCACGGGTCAGCTAGTTATTAATAAAATTAATTTATTAATAAATGCTATTATAATTAATTGAAGAAATATTATCCTTTAAGGAAACCCGCATGAAAAAAGTCATTAATTGTAATTGTTTTTCCTTATACCATCATTTCCGTTTGATGACGTAGAAAGAACTGTGTTATCACGCCTGCCCTCTCACCCCATATGTGTCGTAGAAAGTGACTAACTGATAAATAATGCATTTATATCTATGTAGGGAAAAAATAAGGAAAAGTTAACATAAAACGCAATTAAGAAGAAGGAACTCCGTGTGGTGACGGAGTAAGAATACAATATTTCACCACCCCATCTCATTCCGTGGGTGTCGTAAAAACCGACTTACGTAAAGATAATATTCACGGATAGTCCGTTTATACGTAATAAAAAGAAGGAAGACTTGAAATTAAACCCTATACCCTAACTAACCCTAACCCTCTACCAATCACCACACGGAGAATATGCTGATATTATATTTGCAAAATATTCTCTTTTGGTGTACACCATTCTTAGATGCCATGCAATATTGAATCTAAACACGTTATAATAAGTACACTTTTTCTAATAACTGAACTAATATCAATCAATTGACAGTGGCATCATTTTGTCAGTATGTCAATTGATATACAAGTGTTAACGGGGGCGTAATGGATATAGTCACAAAAAATATTTAGTTAAGCGTAAAAGGATACCGTACATAGCAAACTGGTTGCTTTTTTATTTATTCATAATCTATTTAACCCCGACTGGTTTTCAAGGATCCCTGTCCCCTGTGACGAAGACGGTTATTTAATCCCACAGCTGGACAAAGATCTCCCCCACTGCTTTCTAAGCGTACCTATCTTGACTTCTGAGCATATTTTGTTTACACCATCATTGTCATGCAATATTGAACCTAAACACTATCCCCCTTACTCATAAACGCCTCTTAAATTTTAGTCAATTGATTAGTTTAGGTAAATTCTTATTTGTTTGATATAAGGTTGGTTTTCGTAATAAAAATCTCGCTAAACATTGATTAAATTTAAGAGGGGTTTATGAGTAAGGGGGTATGTAATAATATACGTATTTTAATAACTGAACTTATATCAATCAATTGACAGTGGCATCATTTTGTCAGTATGTCAATTGATATACAAGTGTTAACGGGGGCGTAATGGATATTGTCACAAAAAATATTGGGACAAGTGTGAACTGCTCAATTAGTAAAAAGGTTCCGTACATTACAAATTGACTGTACGACTTTTGCAAGACCTTATCTGCATTATAAATAAATAAAATAAATAATCCTTACACATTCACACAACGTCATCTAGTCCCAAATTAAGCAAAGCTTGTACAATGGGTACTAAACAACGGATAAACATGCTTTAATTTTTTTTTGTAATTACATACATATTATACATAGAAACACTCAGACCAATGCAAACAATCATGTTCATGCACACAAAGAATTGCATTGAGCGGAAATCGAACCCGAGACCTCTGCGTAGCAGTCATGTTTAACCACAAGGTACGCCACAGAGGTCGTCAAAACAAATACAATCAAAACAAGTACAAATTATTTCCCTAAGCATTAATTACTCGTAAATTTTATTTTCAGCTGCCGTAAAGAAATTGAACAATTTGTAAGGACCTTAAGCTTAGTTTCCAGACCGAAAGAGAAACCTCTTAATTGCATGCTAGTGATTTTTATGCGCTGACTATGGAATGAAGGGGCGTTGAGGGATGCACAAAGAAGCACCAAGAAACAAAATGGTAAAAATCAGGTCTGAAAACAAAATATAAAAGTTACTTATTAACCGCAAGTACTTTAGTTCCTTCGTGATCATGGCACTTGTAACAGCGTCGAAATATCGGAAACTCAACAACTATAAACATGGTAAATATCCCGATAGTTCGTTTATTAATAAAAAATATAAAAGGTTTTTCACGTCAAATTACTGAACCCTAAAAACTGTAACTAGCCAGCTAACATTACTTTCGCATTAAAAACCGTTATACAAATAATTGCAAGCTACATAATTGTACATCTTTGCTCTAAAAACGGTTTTCTTACTATTCAACAATTCATCATAACATCCCACTAATGTCCTATTGCATGAACGGGCCTCCTCCCGTGACGGAGGGTTACTTGGCCTACTAATACCACGCTGGCCAGACAGATTGGTACAGGGTTTAATTTCAAGTTTTCCTTCTTTTTATTTCGTAAAGATAGTTGTTACGCATTGACTCTTAGTCGGTTTTTACGACAACCATGGGATTAGATGGGGTGGTGACATATTGTATTCTTACTCCGTCACCACACGGATAATTGTTACTGATAAAACATAATAAACATAATTCAACAATTGTTACAGTTCTATAGACACTTTAAGACCCACTGCAGGGACCACTTCCTGTCACATCTTTAAAAAAAACTAGCCTATAGCAGTCCAAAGCTGGACATAGGCTTCTCCCAAAACGCGCCACATAACACGGTCCTGCGCCTTCCGCATCCAGTCTGACCCAGAGACCTTTTTGAGTTCATCGGTTCACCTAGCTGGGAGGCGTCCTACACTACGTTTGCCGTGTTGCGGTCTCCTCTCTAGGACACGTTTGCTCCAACGGCCATCGGTCCTTCGACAGATATGACCGGCCCATTGTCACTCACTTCAGGTTGCTTATTCTACGAGCTATGTCGGTAACTTTGGTTCTATGAGTTGTTTAAAAAAAAACTTTTGCCGATCTACACAAATGCCTGGCCTAGCTTCCCCAACGAATCGGTACGGATTATATTGATTGAATAATTTCCTAAGCTTACCTAGTTGGACAGGTTTCATTTCCTGTCTGTTAAACCACTTTCGTATTCGACAAGTATATTTATTCGAGTGCTTTTTGCCGAATGAAATTTTTATTTGATTTTATTCGTTGATTTTATTTCTGGATTGAATTTCACGCTTTCCATCAGGTTTCATTATGGTCATATTGCCGTGGGTTTATAGGTCTTATGAGGTCGTCAATAATCTTGAAACACCCCATATAAGACCTACTAGACTCTAAAATAAATTATAAGAAGTAATAATCTTAGAATATTTAAAACAAACTATTTCTTTTTTCAGTATACTTAAAAGTAGTCTCTTTGAGAAAAAAACAAATTAAACTCTGTACCTTACCTATACAATAGTAGTAGTACAGTAGCCCAAGCCTTTCCTAGCCTAGCCTAGCAGAAGGACAAAAACTAAGTAATCCCACCTGCCACACAATACCTATTTAACGGACACACATTACTTAGTACTCTTACCGTTCTTAGAATAACGGTAGTTAAGAATGCCTTACTAAGAAGTGGTGTTAACGATAACACTGTATACCTCACACGTTCACATAACGCCATCTAGTATTAAACTAAGCAGACAAGGTAACTACTGGGGATCAGATAAATAAATAAATATTTCTAAATTTTTTAAATTTAAATTTCAAAATGCTTTATTTCATAAAATTCGTCACAAATTGTTTGAAATCGTCGTTTACAACTTTTTTTTTGTAAATACATACATATTATACATACAAAACACTCAGACTAATGCAAAAAATCATGTTCATGCACACAAAGCTTTGCATTGAGCGGGAATCGAACCCGAGACCTCTGCGTAGCAGCCATGTAATATACCGACTACGCTACAGAGGTCGTCAATTGTTTAACTTTTGACTACATACAAATATTTTTAGTCAAAACTGAGACTTCTAAATGTGTACTATTAGAGAGAAAAGAAAGAAAGAAAGAAAACATTTATTTAAACAAATTACACAGAAGCAGGTAAGTACACACAAAAACAATAAGAAAAAAAAACAAACATAGTACAAGCATACAACCAGTATACGGGTTATTCTAAGTTAAGAAGTACTTTCGACGGCAAAGACAAAAAATATATATTTTTTTCAATAAACTTTATAAATAACTTATTTATTACTTAAAACTAAATGCTTCCTACGTGGTCACTAAAATTTATTGCAGAAATGTACGTAATTTAGTCACAATAAGCTCTAATATGTGAAAAATGTCTCTCCCCTGGTCTGTCCCATAACCGATTTTATTTGTAAATCAGTAATTATGAATGTATTAAAATTCAATAATTATTTTAAATTATTTAATTTTACAAGGACAGTAAACTTAGTAATAGTATCCTACAAGTAAAAGTGCTTTTATTCCAATTCTTTAAAAAAAATATGAACACCGAAATTTGTCCACCGTGTTTCGTGTCTCGTCCCCTGGTCTTTTGTTTTCGTTCAAAAATCAGTTCTGCTTTCCTAGTCTGCAGAAGTTGTGACCATGAATGCATAGTGTGTAACGTAAAGTTACCAGCAAGCGGCGCATAAGCAACTGCGCCGCCTTATTGCTGGCCATTTCGATCACGCCACTCGCTGGGTGCAGAAATGTTTAGTGAATGCAGTCTTTCCCCTGGTAAGTTTTCCATTGCCATTTTTTGTTAAAATACCAACATATACTTAAATATTTATTACAAATAGTGTATACATTGTTACGTTTGTGTGTGAATCACGTGCGTGAAATACTTTTACGGCTAATTTAGATTTCTATCGAAAATATATCTCCCCTGGCGTATTTCCCCTGGCTCTTTTGATGGCAGGGGAGATACTTAATATCCAGGGGAGATACATTTTTACGCGTTTCCATTAATACTTCTAGTTTTCTCTACGCCTTTACTTGGCGTTATGCTTATCATAGCTTTAAAATACAATATTAAGTTTTTTTTTACAGAAAATAATACCGACATAACGAAAAAATTGGGATCTACTAAAGATTTAGAGACTTTTTCAGGAATACTAAAGGTTCACCAAGTTACCGGTTGCGTATTGCCTAATATTGAAAAGTTTGAGCTGCTTCTGTGACTCTCGTCATTTTCAATTGGGTACTTTGGATTATCCACAAAAACATGCTAACATAAAAGGCATTATCTTGAATTAGGACAAAGTTGTCACCAACAAAACCAGCATAAATATGTCCCCCCAGGATTTCTTCAATGTACCGATCTGCAGTCAATCCCCTACATGGCGGCCGGTTTCAATGAAAACCAAGTCGATTTTTTCTATCAAAAAAATACTAGCCCGCACCATGCAGGAGCCACCTCCATACGCAACAGCATTGTGCGTATCACTCTCCTGGCCTTCTATACACTCTTCTTCTTCTGTCACTACCATGCAGAAATACTCTGTTTTCATCGGAGAAGAAAACAGAGCGCCACTGATCTTCCGTCCAATCGACGTGTTCTCTCGCAAAACGAATACGAGCTGCTCGATGCGCTGTAGTCTGTAGTCGATTTGGAACCTGTTGCTGGTCTTTTTGTTTGGAATCAGGGTTACCAGCTACCTTGAGTCTTCTACTCACAGTGCGAGAACTGACAGTTAGTCTACGCGTTTATCGGGGCTCCCGTTGGATTTAAACCCCGTCGAGTGAACAATTTCGCAGTGAAGTACTAACGATGAAAAGATCGTCTCTTTTTGAAGTGGATCCTTTTCTACCTGGACCTCTTCTTTGATCAAAGCCACCAGTCTCTTGGTACCTTTGGCTTGTTCTTACTCCATTGACTGGCCTATATTCAGAGTACGAGCCACTTGTCGTTTACTCATGCCTTGTTCCAACAGTGTAACTGCTTGAGCCGCTACTTCTGATCTTGTGTCCATTTCTGGGAAGTTTTATTGCTTGAATATTCTGGGGACGTGTACCTGTTGACATTTTACGGTCAACTAATAAAACTCATAGGTGTTGGTCGCCTTTAATATCCCCTGAAGTCGTAAGAGTATTTTTAGTTTTTGTTTCTTTTTATTTAATTATTGCCTATTAATAGTAAAGTTATATAACTTTAAAACTTTCGTGTTTCATTATCACTTATTATTAATATCTACACGGGTATTAAAGTTATATACACCTATACTTAGGTAGTTTTGTTTTGATAGACAAGAAAAATAAATATTTTTTAAGTTTATAATGTTACTCAAAAGAAAATTTTTCTTTTTGTTATTGATTTTCATAGGAAACATTTAATTTTATAGACAAAAAAGATTGTAAACAAATGAAAAGCCTGATTATAAATAATTCATATTATAATAAATAAAGATGATACTTAAAAATAACCATGTTTATTATGATTATCTCTTCCCTGTTCATAAAGTATCCTCCCCTGTACACCTTGTCTCTCCCCTGTATGGTGTATTTCCCCTGGTCACTTATAAAACGTAATAAAACCAATAAATTGTCTGGCCACTTTGTAAACGTTTTAAACATAGCAGTTTACATTAAAAAAATGTATACTTAAGTAAAAATATATAAAAAAAACCCGTGCCGCCATTTCATACAACGAATTACCTCTTAACTTAGAATGACCCATACCGAGGTCGTATTTAATTTGCCATGCCACAATGTTAAAATAAAAACCCTTTTGTAATTATTAAGAAACCTTTTTTTGTTTATTGCGTTGAAAAGGCAGACTAGCTAAAGGCTAGTTATTTAAAAGACTTTAAAGAAATTACATATTATTGCACATTACAGCACATTAATGTCCCACTGCAGGGACGGGCCTCCTCCCGTGACGGAGGGATACTTGGCCTACTAATACCACTCTGGCCAGACGGATTGGTATAGGGTTTAATTTCAAGTTTTCTTTCTTTTTATTTCGTAAAGATAATATTGACGGATAGTCTCTTAGTCGATTTTTACGACACCCATGGGATGAGATGGGGTGGTGACATATTGTATTCTTACGTCACCACACGGAGATATTTTTGAAATAAAAACTAAATTACATACTTACTTAATTTAATAATAATTTAATTAAATTTTTAATTTCGATGAAATTTCTATGGGAACAACATTGAAGTTCTATAAAAACTCTTTCTTACTCGTAAAAAAGTCTTAAAAAAAAGACAGTTCTAAAAAACAACCAAATTAAGAATTTCCTCTTTTTAAAGTCTGCCATAAAAAAATTACAAATCCCATAGAACTACGTAACCCGATGACTCAACGGTCACGGTCGGCTTCCTAGTCGTGGGTTCTGTTCCCAGTTGTCGAAGCATAACGTCTCGAATATCCTTTAACGCACCGTTGATTTTATAATTATAATTCACTTTGTAATAGTGTGAATTAAATTTATAGAACCTTGTCTTTATGGTTAAGTACATTAAGTGTGGTGATTGAGTTAGAATACAATATGTCACCACCCCATCTCATCCCATGGGTGTCGTAAAAACCAAATAAGAGACGGTCTCATCATGGGATGAGATGGGGTGAATATTATCTTTACGTAATAAAAAGAAGGAAAACTTGAAATTAAACCCTATAGCAATCCGTCTGGCCAGCGTGGTATTAGTAGGCCAAGTATCCCTCAGTCACGGGAGAAGGTCCGTCCCTGCAGTGGGACATTAATGGGCTGTTATGATGATGATGAAACTTGCGTTGCTTAACCCTATCGTTAGATTAACCTTATCGTTAAACAATCAATCGTTGCTACTAGCAAGCGGCTTCCATTGTTATAACGGCAAAAATAAAAACACAGTAATCTTAAGAAAATTGCGAAATAATAAAGTGATTAGGATTATATGATTCATTTATAACGGTACAATGAAATTATTGAAAGAACTGTTATTTTATACCGAGTGTAGGTATGTACAGTCAGCCCCAGCTGCACAGGATTATTCCAAAAGTAGCACTCTGAACCGTAGTATTTTTAAAAGTAACTTATCACTAGTATTTCAAAAGTAACTCAACCATAGTATTCCAAAAGTAACTCAACACTAGTATTCCAAAAATTGCTGCACTCCTGGGATTCCAAAAGTAGCTGTACACACGTGTCAAAATGTGTTCAGCTACTTTTGGGGCTGACTGTACATACATGAAAAGTCAAGAAAACAGCTGTTCATTTTACGTGTTTTTTTCAGCTTTATTTTAGTAGCAGTTGAATCAATTGTACATACTACGTATGAAAATAGAAAATTTAAACGGCCATATCTATCATAAACTCACGCCTTATCCTGTCCGGGATAGGCAGAGACGACAGAACGCCACTTGTCACGATCCTGGCAAACAGATTGGGCCTCGTCCACATTCATTAAGCGAGTCAAACATGCGCGTCGGTTACGAGTGCTCTTTATTTGGCCCTTCTCCAATATGCCTATCTTGTCAACATGTTTTCCGGGGCCTACCCGCACCGACTAGTCCTTTTACTAGCCTTGTATACTTGTTTTGTCAAACGTTCATCGTTCATTCTCTCAATGTGACCAATCCAACGCAACACATCTAAATGATAGGCTATGCCTTTGGGATAACTTAACATAAACAAAAAGCCCCCTTACTCGTAAACGCCTCTTAAATTTAATCACTGTTTGGCGAGATTTTTATTACGAAAACCAACCTTATACTAAACAACGTAAGAGTCTATGCTAATTAATCAATTGACTAAAATTTAAGAGGCGTTTATGAGTAAGGGGGTTAGTCTATATTAAGTACTTCCATAATCTTAATAACCCAGGAAGGAGGGCACTAAGATTATCACCACAAAGACAGACAGACTTAAAGATAAGCTGATATATCCATAAAAGAAAACAAAATTAAGATTTGTTACATTTACGCGATAAATTACTGTACAAATATAGATAAGATATTCGTAAAAGACAACAAGATCCTTGGGAAAGACCAATGTTACTCATGTATAAATAAGACCTAATCTTAGCATTCCATGGACTCTCTGTGCAGCTGCCGGGTCCATCGCGTGATAGAGGACGGTACACTTGCATAACAGCGTCTGGGACTTACGACCCAGATGTAGGTTTATACATAACAGCGTCTGGGACTTACGACCCAGATGTAGGTTTACACATAACAGCGTCTGGGACTTACGACCCAGATGTAGGTTTATACATAACAGCGTCTGGGACTTACGACCCAGATGTAGGTTTATACTAACAGCGTCTGGGACTTACGACCCAGATGTAGGTTTAAGGAGGCCCCTTCACAAACAACGCGTTAGCGGTCACTTTCACTGTCTGCTATGTTCCGTCCTCTACCTATCCATATTTGGTAGGAACCTAACAATGCCGTTTTGGATATTCGTGATAGTAGAGAGCTTACTGAAGTTCTCGGCAGTCCTAGTTCTTTTAATAGGTTGTAGAGGGATTTAGCTGATGTACTGGGGATTTAATTCCAATTCCAATTTCATCTTTTTTGCGCTCTAAATTGTTAATTACAGGTCTTAGGATCAAGGTTCCATAACTCTATCTAACAATATTTTTCCTAAAACCAACCAAGATTGGTAATATTGGATATAGTGAACAGAAAAGTTTAAGAAAGGATTATGCAAATAGGAATCCATTCAGCAGCCATAAATGTCGCAAACACTCCCTTGCATGGTTGTATCAAACAGTTAAGTTATTCATCTATAATTATAAAGAGGCAAAGTTTGTGTGATTGTGTGTTTGTGACGTTGTAGGGGGTAATCTCTGGATCTATTGAACCGATTTTGAAAATTCTTTCTGTGTTGAATAGACCATTTATCGGGGAGTGTCATAGGTTATATAGTATCACGCTATGACTAATAGAAGTAGAGCAGTAATGAAATATGTTTAAAAAAGGGATGCGTTATTTTGGCCGCCCTACGAAGTGGGCACGGGTCAGCTAGTTATTAATATTTTCACTAAAGCACTGCAAAACAAACTAAGACTGCATATCAGAGGGAAATGGAAAGACATATTCTAGGATTTATTTATTTGTAAATACCTTTGTTAAATTCCAAACAAAATAATATTTATATTTGAAACTATATACAAATTTTACTTGAAAAACAACAGGATGCTTATAATGTGTATTTATTTATTAATGGTAGTGTCAAATTTTCAATACAGCAAATTAATGTCCCCCTGCAAGGATGGGATGAAACTGATACTTTTGTTTTCTTTGTTTTAAACATAGTCATCATTTCACAAACATCATTAAATATAATAATAGTTAGCTTAAATGTGCGCAATTACTATACCAAATTTCATTCTATTATGTTAAGTAATTATTGAAAAATCTAAGAAAACATTAGTATAAAAGAACTAACTTCTGATAAAATCTTAATACAAAACGCCAATTTCATCAGTAAAGACCTAATATTAAGAAATCTGTAGTAGATCTTAATTTATTTTTAAACAATGAAGTCAAAAATTAAGAAAATCTTTAATGTTGATGTTACACTCCAGTACATTTATTGTTAACAGTAATTTAATATTCAAGAGTTAAGCAATCAGAAAAAAATAGTCGTGCATAACTCAACCCAAATTAGGCATATGGGATATTGTACATGTACATACACTTACATTTTATATAAATAAACATACTATAATATACATACATATACACTAACGTACATTTATACATACACACTTACTTACATAACTTTCATACAAATTATACACAGGAAGTAAGTTTAAGTAGTTCTTGTTTAATTAATGATGCATGAAAAACAGTTGTAAAAGTAAATTATAAATCTATAATTGGCTGTAAGATTATTATTGAGAAAATTTGTAACAACTAAGAGCAGTTTTTCAAACTTTTTTGATTTAAAAAGTCAATAAAATGTAATTACAGTTAAATTGACTTAATTTTCTGTAATAAAGGTTATTTTAAATTATAACTAAAGCGCCAATTACACTAGACTACATGTAGGACACTACATCTTGTAGGACACTACATGTAGTCTTTCCATACCCATGTAATTGTTTTAGAAATGGAAAGACTACATGTAGTGTCCTATAAGATGTAGTGCACTACATGTAGTCTCTTAAGGATGTCCTAACTTTTTAGTGTTAGGACGTTCTGTTTACACTGTCCTACATGTGATTACACTAGAGTCTCCTACATGATGTAGTTGACTACATGTAGTCTTATGTAATCGCTTAAGTAATAACTTAACATTAATAAAAATTAAATTATAACTAAAACTCACCTCCAACGACTTCAAATTCTCCATACTCCTACTGCTCTTAAGCGTATTAAGAGTCCCGTACTTATTCTGCTTCGGCAATCCAAAATCATCCTCCGAACTAGGCACATCATAAATATGTTCAACATAAAAGTTAGAATTTTGTTTATTACACTGGCACGTTAAATGACACTTAAAACGGTCTTCTTTGCCTTCGTTTAACAGGCATTTCTTACAAGTTTCCCTACCTGGAGGACTGTCTAAGCTATTAAAACTAGATGAACAGCACACGGATAATTTCTGGACATCCGGCTTCATTTGTGTATATGGAAGACTCGTAGTAGAATTATTAGTAATGGCACAATTGAGAGAATTCAGACAAAGTGATATAGGATCTGCTGACTGATTCGGTAGTAACGTTCTGTTCGTTATGTCTAATATCTCAGTACATAAGTAATGTATTTCTTTTGATTTCCTCGGTGTCGGTTCCTGCTTTTCCACCAGCGTGTCCTTTTTCTGTTGTAAATATGATTCAAGTTTTTCTAACTTCCTTATAGCTTCTTTTTTTTGTTGTTCCTCCGTTTCTTCTGGGATTGTCGGTTTACAAGCTCTAGGAGGCTTCTTTGGTGGTGGACCAGCAGGAAGCGGTTGTTTTAAAGCCTTTTTTAAAGTATCTGTTAGTATTAAATCTGGATTTTTACGTTCCAGCCGTATTGTATCGTTGGAATCACAAAATTCATCCATGGATACCAAATTAGACTTTTCTATTGGCTTTTCAAATTGTGAACGTAGTCTTTTTATTCGGTTTGACTTCTCATCTTCTACATTTTCAGTCTCGGAGCTTACTCCGCTGTCTGTCATAGCCTCTTGTTTGTCCGTTTCCTTCTTTTTAGGTTTAACAACACGGGCATATTGAGTTAGTATGTGTGGTGGCACTTTAGAGTCCGGAACCGAACTAACTGATTCATCAGTCTGTGGCAACTCTGTATATTCCGGACTAAAGTTTTCCTTTCTCATATGTTCTTCTAAGAAGTTCCCAAGCCTTTTCAACTTTTCTTTTGACAGTTTATTTTCCATTTTATGTGGAAAATCGTTTGTTTCTGTTCTGCCGTAAAGACTGGCGTGACGTTTAGGACTAGTGTTTATTTTCTGGGTTCTGTCACAACGAAAAGCATGGCTACGGTGTAATTTCTTACCTGGATCGCTACTTTGTCGAGATAAAGTACTTTTTACACTTGAATTACGTTTCACCTCACTTTTATTGTACAAATAACTGATATTCGGCTTCGGCGAGCACTCGTCGCTACTTTCTGACTCATTTCCGTTATTGTCTTTATTTGCCGATAAATCGTAATCTTGATCATTCTCCTTTTCAATATTTACAGCAAAATTATTTTTCAGTTTGTACAGTTGCGATTCAATTTTAGACGGAGCTAAATCGGTGTTCAAGTTTTCAAATTTACTTTTAATTTCTTGTACTCTGTTTTTGGAAGACGATATCATTTCGATTCAACAAAATACATTTTTATTTTCACTAATAATAGTTTTACACTCACTTAAGAACTAAAACTAACACTCCTTTGTTTTATTCACTTGTTTCAAGCCGTAATTTTAAACACTAAGAAAAAAAAAGTTGTAAACACGAAAGTCGAAACACTTGTTTTTCAAAACACGGCTCTCAAGCGAGCGTGCAACGAACTAATACTAAATGTTTAGTTGAAAAATTCACAAACACTGGGAGATGTAATCCATAATAATAGTATTATGAAATAGGCACGTCGTCGATTGTTATTATACGATTATTAGTATTTGGAAACAATGCATTTGACACTAAAGTTTACATAAACAGAACAGTTGTTAGAACATTGCTAACGCACTACGCGAGCGAGACATGGCATGCCAGTCGCTGTGTTACCACATACAAACTGTAATTTCCTGAATTGAGTTTAGAGAAAGTGGTAGTTTTAATGCGGTACTTGTTTGGGTTATTCAATTTCCTTCCTTTTTAATTTCAATAAAGACTTGGTTAATAGGACAACATTTAGTGAAATCAACTTTAAACTACAGTATAAGATTTGATTAATATAAATGTACTAGTTATTTAAATATTGTAAACTTAAATGGTGAAGTTTACAATATTTAAATAACTGCACATAGGAGATTTTTGTGATTTTTCATAATGAAAACCTGATAAAACTTTCATATTATAACACATAAATTAACAGATTATAAAAGAACGGATACCTATTAACATTTACTATAACTCGAAATGAGTGACAGAAGTTTTGCCTCGAAATATGACAACAAATCTTCTTCCTTAGCTTTTTAGTACTTAATCTAATTAGTACTTAATTTATTAGTATATTATTTATTCGACCTTTGTCTTTTTTGGTAATAATTTTAAATATTTCATCAATCATTTATTTTTTAATATAGTTCGAACATTTATAAAAATAATGCTTTCAAAATACCTACTTCTAAATTTTTATCTACATCATTTTTATTCACTTGCAGCGTTTATTGTCTACATAATAAAAGCATAACCTTCATTCATATTAGCAGCAAAAACCTGTTAATTTGTTACTTTTAACGCATTCCTTTACGCAAAAGTGTGAAGCGTTAAGGCAAATCTCCCTGCTTTCGGGGACTATTTTTAGTTTTTAAATGAGCAGCTGTTTCCTGTCGCCCGTTCGAGATCCATCTGAGTATGGCTGTACTATGTTCATTTCTGTTGATTTAAAGTGTATTAATAGGCGCCTTTGATCATAGTTATAGTGAAAAATATTATGTTAGCTAACAAAGACTCATTTTTCTTTCATTCTCTTGTTAAATGTATGTTTATTAATGTGTAAACATTTTGACATAGTCGACTAATAGTGACATCTTATGGCGAATAGCTGAGGCTTACATAAAATTCATAAAAATTGAAAATGTAAATTACTGTTAAATGGAAAGGTGCTAAGGATTAATTATTTACCTTTCTTTAATGTTACTTTCTTAAAAAGTTTATACACAATGAAAACTTTACTGTAATTGAATGGAGTTTTTAAGACAGTAGGTACACAATGACTATCAATAAAGACAACATAATTTAATTTTTGTTTTTCTCACAACATACTTTCAGTATGAACCAGTTAAAACTTTCCGAGATAACTAAAAGTGATAAGAAGGGTACTTACGACTAATAAAATTAATGATGTATTGTGAGATAATGAATTTTAGTACGCTTTGTTTGAATAGTGCTGCCATCTCTTGGTACAAGGTTGTAACATCTTCTAATCAATCTTCTGAATGATTTGCAGAATTATGTCACAAGATGTCGCTGCACATTTTTATGCGCTTATTCCGTGACACTATTTGGCCCTCCACTCACACATAGAAATAATTACATACCAATAAGCATATTAATAGCATGATACTGATCTCCTAATTATTTTCTACAAAGTATCATATAATAAGAAAGTTCCTTTCAAAATAATAAATATAATTTACAAACACACCTTTACAACAATACCTATGAAAAGAGCTAGATTTTATGAGATGTTCGATTTGTAATCATCAAAATGTGTGTAAGTAGGAGGTTATGAATTTGATTTTTGATTTTGATTATGATGAATACTTAAATAAAAAAATTGTCTGACAGATACCGCGCTGGCCAGATGAATGACTTAACACCTCGCAGGCTGAAAGCCCTCACCGTTTAGGCTGCAGAACGTAATCAACAATTTATGCATCCTATGTACCAATATTATAAATGCAAAAGTTTGAAGGTTGAATGTCTGTTACTCTTTCACGTAAAAATTATATACAACATAGATTTTAATGAAACTTTACAATCATCATCATAATAACAGTCCATTAATATCCCACTGCAGGGACGGGCCTTTCTTACGATTACTGTGTTTTTATTTTTGCCGTTATAACAATGGGAGCCGTTTGATAGTAGCAACGATTGATTGTTTTACGATAAGGTTAATCTAACGATAGAGTTAAGCAACGCGAGTTTCATCATTATCATAACAGCCCATTAATGTCCCACTGCAGGGACGGACCTCCTCTCGTGACGGAGGGTTACTTGGCCCACTAATACCACGCTGGCCAGACGGATTGGTATAGGGTTTAATTTTAAGTTTTCCTTCTTTTTATTTCGTAAAGATAATATTGACGCATAGTCCCTTAGTCGGTGTTTACGACACCCATGGGATGAGATGGGGTAGTGACATATTGTATTCTTACTCCGTCACCACACGGAGAGATATTGTATTTATAATATTAAGCTCGAAATACTAGTTCTGTGCAGACAAAGTCACAGTCATCAGCCAGTAACTTAAAAACATAACAACACTATAAAAACGATGGATGGTGTGAATTTAACCAATGTAATAAAATACCTTGTAAACATAAGTTTATTATGTTTACACATAAATATTATATTATGTACACACAGCAACTAATCAAGCTAGACACTCATGTACCTTAATACCTTGAATTAAGAAACAATTTCAAATGAAAATGTTTAACTTGATGTGTTGCTGAATGTACTTGTATTTATATACACTAGTATATAATTGTTTTATAGTTATTTATGTAGGTAATTACAACTATGTTTCTTCTATTTATAATACATAATAATGTTCCTCATACATTCATACAACGCCATCTAGGCTCAAACGAAGTACAACTTGTGCTATAGATACTAGACAACGCATAAATATACTTATGTAAGTACAGTAAGCAACAACTAACACGTGTGGAGTAAGAATACAATATGTCACCACCCCAACTCATCCCATGGGTGTCGTAAAAACCTACTAAGGGACTGACCATAAATATTATCTTTACAAAATTAAAAGAAGGAAAACTTGAAATTAAACCCTATACCAATCCGTCTGGCCATCGTGGTATTAGTAAGCCAAGTATTCCTCCGTCACGGGAGGAGGCCCGTCCCTGCAGTGGGACATTAATGGACTGTTATGATGATGATGAAGAATATCCAGACTCAGGAATGTAACTTGTGATCACACAAACAATTACATCTTGTATCTGCTATTCAAACCCGCGACCTTCCAAAGGATGCAAGGTAGGCCCATTGATTACCACTTTGCCACCAACAGAGATGTCATGTGCGAGCGGATTTTTTATGTATTTGTACTTCTTGACGACTTCTGTGGCGTAGTGGTTATAACATGACTGCTACTCAGAGGTCTCGGGTTCAATTCCCGCTCAATGCAAATCTTTGTGTGCATGAACATGATTGTTTGCATTGGTCTGAGTGTTTCTATGTATAATATGTATTTATTTACAAAAAAAAGTATTAAGTATGTTTATCCGTTGTCTAGTACCCATAGTACAAGCTTTGTTTAGTTTGGGAGTAGATGGCGTTGTGTGAATGTGTGAGGGTTAAGGATTTATTTATTTATTTATCTTATTTCTGTACCTACCAATGTTTTTTAAGGGCCCTGACAAATCATCATGTCTATAAAATAAATGACAGTGATATGTGTATAAAAAAGTTGATTTTATATTATTTTGTCAGCTCATCATAAATCGTTATAAAGATAAAGGTTATATTTTCACACATTTTCGATTTTTTGTCGAATTTTGGTGTATCTTTGTCATTGGTGGTCAACAACACCATAAAGATCCACTGTTAGTGACTAAGCTAACCCTGTACTCTTAGGCCAAATTAGTATGTAATAGCTATTTTAAAAAGAAAACAAATTCAAAAGCAAATGCTAAGTTTTCCTAGATATTTAGGCCCAAAAGGCCTACTTACGAAAATATATGGTTCAAGTACCTAGTAATGACAACGGGATAACGGGATCGCCCCTGTTCTTAGTAAAAAAGCTGGAGTACCTCAAGGTACAATACTTGATTTGTCGTTTTATAGTGATTACATAATATGCTCGTCTAACTTAACGGCTAAGTTTACTGAGGGTTCGGAACACTACCATGTCAGAGAAGACACCCACAAGAAACTCTGCTGGGTTCCTATCGCTCTTTTGGTGATCACTTCACAAATATTATTTTATTTAGTAAACAGGACAATTCAGATCCAAGCATTTTTATCGTTTAAGTAATCCTTTACACTATAATATGATATCGACATTAACTTATGTTTAATAAAAGATTTAAATTTATTAACTGAAAATTCTTTAAATTCCCTAGGGAGCTTATTATAAAAACGAATACCATTACCAGCGAAAGAATTACTTATTTTATGAAGCCTAGTGTGGAGAACAGCAAGTTTATTTTTATTTTTAGTGTTAACATTATGTATATCACTCATTTTTTTATATTTGTTATTTTTGTGTACGTAAGTCAAAGTCAAAGTCAAAGTCAAAGTCAAATAGCTTTATTCACTTAGGTTACAAAGTAACACATGCAAATCGTTATACATGTAGTAGAATAGTATAGAGAAAAATGTCTGCCAAACTACTACCACTTTCGCAGACGACTATAGTAGAGCTCTGAGAAGAATGTGGCCAAGAAACTCAGGCCACTCTTTTCAAAAATAATAATTTGACTTTGTTACAATTACCAACAGCAGCGTGAAGAATGATGTGTGCAAGCAAATCTTACATGCATAGCAATTTAAAGTTTAATTGATAAAAAAAATTTCATTGTTAATAAATTGATTTAAAAAAGCTTTAATTGCATGGCACGTTCATCAGTCATCTCGTCACTGCGATATCCGACAGAAATTAACACACAAGCATTTGTGTCGTCAAGTTGATTTTGTTAATCTTTAAGTAGTTGAGAATGGAATAGAATACCATTTAGATAATATAATTAAATACATTTACAAATGCAAGTGAAGTATTTCTATCGTTACAATAACAAATAAAACTGTAAAAGAAAGTAATAAGGTAGTAACATAACATCCGCACAACTACCTAGGTTAAGCCACAATCTACACCATGGAACAAGCAACATGAAATCACGATAATTGAAATCTAAGCCCATGAGTTTTTGTCATTAATATAATCGTTTATTGTATAATAGCCTTTCGATAATAGCTGATTTTTTGCAAATGCTTTAAAGTTTAGTAAAGGTAGATCCATTACATGCTTAGGCAGTTTATTGAATAAACGTATACCGAGTCCCGCAAAAGTGTTATGTACCTTATGTAGGCGATGTTGTGGACCTATCAACTTATGCCTATTCCTCGTACCAATGCTATGAATGTCGCCATTTCTATCATACTGTTCAATATTTTGCTTAATATATATTATATTAGCATATATATATTGTGAAGCAACTGTTAAAATACCTATTTCCTTAAAACGATCTCTCAATGAAACATTCGATTCAAGATTGTAAATAGCTCGAACTGCACGCTTCTGAAGAATAAAAATAGATTCGATGTCTGCAGCCCTACCCCACAAAAGAACACCATAGGACATTAAGCTGTGAAAGTAACTAAAGTATACCAATCTTGCCGTCTCTATATTCGTTAGCTGCCTCACTTTTTTAACTGCATAAGCAGCTGAACTTAGTTTTCCTGCTAGAGCTAATATATGAGCACCCCATTGCAGCTTACTATCCAACGTTATTCCTAAAAATACAGTAGTGTCTACAAAACGAAGGACCTCACCGTTTAAAATCAGATTATTACTAAGGCTTTTAACATTGGGCATAGAGAATTTTAAGCATTTTGTTTTGGCAGCATTTAAAAGCAAATTGTTAGCAGTAAACCAGTTCAGGACTTGTGCGAGAGATTCGTTAACTTCATCTAAATTAGTTTGCTTACGGTTTACTTTGAAAACGAGTGAAGTATCATCTGCAAATAAAACAATGTCGCACAAACCCTGAGCAAGAAACGGCAAGTCATTGACATAAACTAAAAATAGAAACGGACCTAGAATGGATCCTTGAGGCACGCCCATACTTGGCGGAAGACCAGAGGACCTACTACCATTTACTTCGACATACTGAACCCTATTGCTTAAATACGAAGATAATAAATCAAGAGAAGCATCCCTAATTCCATAATGTCTAAGCTTGCACAGAAGTGTCCCATGATCAACGCAGTCAAAAGCTTTAGAAAGATCACAGAAGACGCCTATTGCATCCATAGAATTTTCCCAAGCATCATAGATATATTTCAGAAGAGAAACACCCGCATCAATCGTTGAGCTACCCTTCCTAAAACCGTATTGCTGCCTATGAAAAATATTATTTAAATGAAAGTGACTCTCCAATTGGCATAAGATAATTTTCTCATAGATTTTACTAATCACAGGTAGTATTGAAATTGGTCTAAAGTTACCAGGGTCGCTTTTTGATCCATTCTTGAACAAAGGAATAATCTTACTGTGTTTCATTAGATAAGGAAATACACCTATGGCAATACACTTATTAAATATAATAGATAAATGTGGAGATATATTAAATATAATACCCTGAAGAAGCTTGACAGACATACCCCATAAATCAGCAGATTTCTTGGAATTGAGACTTTTGAAAGCTTTTATGATATCATTATGGTTAATAGACCTAAAACTGAAGCGGTTCTTACATTCAATTACTTTATCTTTTAGTAAAAATTCTGCTTGGTTTGGAGAGGAATTTAAGGAGGTTGTTGTATGAATAGGAACATTGACAAAGAAATTATTAAAAGCATGTGCAATGTCAGCATTATTGGTGAGAACCTTATCTTGAGTTTTTAGTACATAATTAGTATCACGAATTTTCATCCGGCCGGTCTCTGCATTAATAATGTCCCATGTACTTTTAATTTTGTTGTTTGATTCCTTTATCTTATTACTCAAATAAGAAGACTTTGCTATGGCACAAGCCCTCTTAAAAGTTTTCGAGTAGTTCCTGACATATTGAATGAAATCTGGTTGAGTATTATATTGTATACTAGCTGACCCGTGCCCACTTCGTTGGGCGGCGAAAAAAACGCTTGCCTTTTTTAAAAATATTTCATTACTGTTCCACTCTTATTAGTCATAGCGTGATACTATTAATATAGCCTATGGCACTCCCCGATAAATGGTCTATTTAACACAAAAAGAATTTAAAAAATCGGTTCTGAATATCCAGAGATTGCCCCTACAACTTCACAAACTTACAAACACACAAACTTTACCTCTTTATAATATTAGTAGGTACCTATAGAGTATTATCCATGTAACGATGGATTCAGAATACATGGTATTAATCAATAAACCAATTAGCCTATCGCAGTCCACTTCTGGACAAAATGCCTCTCCCAACAAACGCCACAGAACAGGGTTCTCCGCCCTACGAATTTAGTCCGACCAAGAGATCTGCTTGATCTTTCTATCCGTGTGGTGACGGAGTAAGAATACAATATGTCATCACCCCATCTCATCCCATGGATGTTTTTGGTTGAGGGCCATCCGCCCCACCACAGCCCGTGTAAAGTAGTAGCGGTCGTCAGAGACCAACTACTCGTCCTAAACAAAAAAAAAACCATAGGAGTCGTAAAAACCGACTCAGGGAATAACCGTAACTACTATCCTTACGAAATAAAAAGAAGGAAAACTTGAAATTAAACCCTATACCAATCCGTCAGGCCAGCGTGGTATTAGTAGGCCAAGTAACCCTCCGTCACGGGAGGAGGCCCGTCCCTGCAGTGGGATATTAATGGGCTGTTATGATGAAGCGATCTTTTTGAGGTAGAATTAATTTGTACTATAAATTAATTCTACCTCAAAAAGATCGCTTCATCATAACAGCCCATTCAAAATCTTACTCCAGCCAAAATGTTGATACTAAGAAAATTCATCTATACTAACATCGCGTTAGACAGATATTTTACGTTATTCGCGCATTATTTTAAAAACTGAGATATCTTTCAAACTAATAATCGGATCTCATCGCTGTAAAGGTCAATTTTGTTTAAAATTAAATAAATATAATGATTAACGTAATTTATTTTGTTATGGGTCAATACCATACATAAAATACCTTTACAAACAATGCATTTCTTTAAGTCAAATTTGACTATTATAAAAAAGGTCGTAGTGAGTCAACCTTAGAAGATAGATAGGTATATTATGCTATCGTTGACTTAATTGTAAACCTTTTTTAAAGGTCAATTCTCTAATACATCATTTCAGTATATCTCCAGACGTTTAAGCAGCAGAAGCAAAATAAACGTTTTTAAGCGTCCCTTTTATATACATATTTTATTACTGTTCTACTCCCATTAGACATAGCGTGACACTATATAGCCTATAACACTCCCCGATAAATGGACTATGAAACACAGAAAGAATTTTTTAAATCGGTTCTGTAGATCCAGAGATTAGCCCCTACAACGACACAAACACACAAACTTTACCTCTTTATAATATTAGTACTTATAGATTTAATTTATCTTATAATTGATATAACACATACGATTCATGGTTAATTTTATTAAAATTTAAAAGGAATAACTTATAATTAATAGCTTTTCATTATAAAATAGTTATGGATTATTTACAAACTCATTTATTTTTGAGTATGATTACTACTGGTAACGCCATCTCGTGAACAAAAGAAACGAAATTTAAATTCATTCAATATTGAACCAAATCCATTTTTCATGGCCCCTGATTTGTATTGGACTGTTCTAATATAAAGAGATCAAGCGATATCTCGAGTATTACTTATCCGATTTTGATGAAACATACCTCAGTTTAAGCCTAATAAAAAAGGTTACAATACAATGTATTGGTCTTAAGATTATATTAATTCGTTTTAAAGATGTGCGGGAACAAACAGACAGACAGACAGACAGAAATTAATTCTAAAAATTGTGGTTACGTGCTTTTTGACTTTTTTCTAGATTTTATAGATAATTTTTATCTGAATTTTCGAAAAGAACAGACATTTCGACCTTTACAGTTTTATTATAGTATAAAGATAGATTATTAACATTGAAAAATACATAACTGACAATAAAATATAGAAATACAATCACAAAACATTAAATTATTGTTTAATGTTCTATTTGTTTTACATAATAAGTTTAATTAAGCCACCAACAGATGGCGTTATTTGATATATAGTTAAGATATTTTTATGTTCATCTTATAGCATAACTATGTTTTGTAGTTAAATATAAAAGCTTTTTCTCTCGCCATTGGAGTTTTATTACATAAAATTCCATCGAGTACTTTTTGGGATTTGTTCATGGTCCTTCGAGCCGGATAAAAAAATGTTAAATGTCTTTATTTTATTTATTCAAAAATACTGCACGCAGGACGCAGCTTAACTCTAAATATATTCCAGTCTACATTCCTAAGATAGCGCTGTTTAATATTTCACTTTGTAAACATAAACTACGTATAAAACTAAAACTACTTATTCTTGAGCACTTTAAATTCAAATATCTTTTGATAGACTGAACCGATTGCAATGAAACAAAAATTAAATGGAACTTAAAGTTACACTCAATCGTTGTGTATTAAAGGCATCTACATTTTACGTTACATTTAAAAATACTGCACGCAGTTTAACTCTTGATGTAGTTCTGTCTAAGTTTGAAAGATGGCGCTGTTTAATATTAATTAGTTAAATTCAAATATCTTTTAATTGACGGAACCGATTTCAATGAAACAAAAACTAAATAAAACTTCAAGTTACGCTCAATCGTTGTGTATAAAAATCATCTTAATTGCTTTGGTACTTTTTACGTGATGCCCGAACAAATTTTAGGTTACAGATAAACAGACATACAGACATACAGACATACAGATATACAGATAAACAGACAAACAGACAAAAATTCCAAAAATGGTGGAAATGGGTTCTATTGGTTGTCTTTTAATATCCTGGCTATTTTTTTTGGATTTATTTTCAATGTACAAAAACGACTTTTCTACAGTTTTATTATATGTATAGATGTATAGATAGTGTTTACATTAAATTATCAAATATATACTGGCAATGCACAGTCATAATCTTAATTATTTTAAATTTATCTCTAAGAGACTCTCTTGGGCCCATATTATATATGTTACGGGCAATGTGATAAGTCCGGGCACTATGAATAATGGCCGGCCTTTAGTCATAATGCCCGACTCAATTGGGCAATGTGATAAAAACAGAATAATTAATGACATTTCCCGGCCATTATGAATAATGCCCATCCTATCTTGGGCAAAGTAATAAAATAGGTGAACTGTAGTGTTTTTCTTTATTAAATGAAATTAAACTTACAAAATTTTCATGAAAAGTTAACAAAAAATAAACTATTAATAATAGTAATTACAAAATTAAACATTTTATTATTTTAATTATTTATTAAAAAAATGTTTCTGGCACTCGCCGGCCGCTGCCGCGGCCCGCTCGCTTCGCTCGCTCGGCTCGTGCGCGTTGTGGTCGCCATACTAACCTAACCTAACCAACTGTTTCTGACTTTTGGCTTTTTTTAAGCTATCGCAAACACTAACTTATTACATGGACCACGGGCCGTCGGCCATTATTAATAATGGCCGGTCAAAGTGATAAGTTTATCACTTTGGCCGTCGTTATTGGGCATTATTAATAAGGACCGGTCCTTATTAATAATGCCCACTTAATCACGTTGCCCGTAACATATATATAACGTATCGCTCTTTTTTGCAAATAAATATTGTGTTAATATCAGCCGCACTACCCCACTACAGAATACCATACGACATTATGCTATGAAAATAACTAAAATAAACTAGCCTAGCTGTGTCTATATCTGTTAACTGACGTATTTTTTTTACTGCGTATGCTGCTGAAGAAAGCCTACCTGACAATTTTTCAATATGGGGGCCCCATTGTAACTGCTGCATAGAAGCCTTGGGTTCAATTACCGCTTAATGGAAGTCTTTTTTTGCATGAACATTAATCTTTTTGCATTGATCAGGGTTGATTCGACCTGCCTAAGGGTCATAGCACATATAACGTAACGTAAACGGATCGGCACCGCCTCGCCTTTTTCCTCGGTGTCAAACGTCAAAAATCCGATTACGTTACGTATCCGATTAGTGTGCGTTGCAGTAAGGAGTTTAATTATACAAAGAATACTTACTGAACGGCTCAAGTTGATACGGTGACGTTCCGTTTACGTTACGTTATATGTGCTACGACGCTTAAACGCCTCAGTCTGTGATGCCATCCACGCTGCCGAAGATAGAGCAAACTGGCGCGTGATAGTCCACGAGAAAGTTATTCAAACAGGCCACGACCCTCAGCATTGAGGATAAACGACGCAAGGAGGAGGTGATCTGGGTACTTTCTTTGTATTTTTCATAAAACTAATTTTTATATATTGTCTAACACAATACCTCCTTCAGTTGTAACTAGATGGCGTTGTATGTATCACGTTAATTACGAAGTATATTGTCATTCAACTATGTATAATATTTACAAAATAAATGATTGATATCCGTGTGGTGACGGAGTAAGAATACAATATGTCACCACCCCATCTCATCACATGGGTGTCGTAAAAACCGACTAAGGGACTATCCGTGAATATTATGTTTACATAGAAAGAAGGAAAACTTGAAATTAAACCCTATACCAATCCGTCTGGCCAGCGTGGTATTAGTAGGCCAAGAGTCCCTCCGTCACGGGAGGAGGCCCGTCCCTGCAGTGGGACATTAATGGGCTGTTAAGAAGAAGAAATGATTGATCGCATAATTGATCTATAAATGGTCTGGCAAGTTGTGTGTTTCAAACGAGATGCCAACTTCCTTAGTTAACATATTACATCAATCATAAAATTATTATCAACAAGCGTTTATATGTAATTATCTAGTAGGCACCGATAATTAAACGTGCGCGAATATCGTAAAAAACAATTAAATAATTATATTTAACTAGTTGGTTTCCGCGACTTTGTTTGCGCTTCATTTGCTAGCATTTCGTTTCGAGTAGCTTGTCTATATTTCTATACAAATATTATAAAGAGGTAAAGTTTGTGTGTTTGTGAGTTTGTGACGTTGTATCTCTGAATCTACTGAACCGATTTTCAAAATTCTTTCTGTGTTGAATAGTTCATTTATTGGGGAGTAACATAGGCTATATAGTATTACGCTATGACTAATAGAAGTGGAGCAGTGATGAAATGTGTTTAAAAAAAGGACGCGTTTTTTTCACCGCCCAACGAACCCAACAAACATTTTTGAAGTCACTACAACGTCGCCATTTGAACTTTTGGTTCTAAAAGCTGGTTGCAAGAACGTTGTAGTAACGTTGAGGCGACCGAAAATAGGCCCATTTTATACGAATCAGAGTTGTAATATAATCGCGTAAACGTTGTATAAATGAAATTTTAGTTCTGTAGTCGTCGTGTAGATGTTGCAAAATCTATTTTTATCGCTGTTTCACGGCATTTTGCGACATGACAGTGTTAATTACGATTTTTATGTAACATTTTTGTTGCAAAGTGAATTGAAGTGTCAAAACTGAGACTTAAACTATAACGAGGTAACTTTTTCTTGTGTCATCGATCGAGTCTTTGAAGTTTATAAAGGAAGTAGCCATTTTTAATTAGAAACTAAATATGTGTAACATCTTTAGCTCGTGTTAACACGTTCACTGCGTTACGGGGTTTTTTGAACCTCGTGCAGTGCCGTCATTCAGTGCGGACGAAAAAAACTAGAGTATACTCGCTGGTGCGGGAGCTGTATCTATGGAGTTATTTACTGTACGAGAAAGATAAATATATATTTTTCATGTACGCTTATTAATGAAACAGTTAAAATTATAAAATTATACGGGGTCTTACAAACCCCGTTACGACCAGAGAACAAAAATTACTTTCCAGTGCGATACGGGGTTCAAAAATCCCGTATTAATTATTGTGCTCCCGTACGGGGTAGTGAGCTTATTACCATTAGTGTTGTTATTAGCGTAAGACGTAGTGTTTAACTATCGATAATGAAGCGATCGCGACATATGTTAGAACTGTCAAATATGAAAAAGGATTATGAAATTCCGTCGTCTCCAAGTTCATCCCAACGGCAGTCTGCATCCTTAACAATTTACCACAAGGTTTTTCAGCGGCATCAGCAACACGCAACAGATGAGTTTGATATTATCACTAGTCCTAGTACTAGTCATACCTATCACTAGCTACGTAATGTTGATGTGAATTTTTTTAGTTGTTCAAACAAGAAAAAACCAAAGATCACAATTTTGGACAATGTTACTATTACACTACTACTAAACAAGCGGATTTAAATTTTAAGTCAATTGATCTCTGTCAAAGTTCCAAATAGCCGTTGAGGTCGGATGAAAATGTTTTACAACCAACATGCTCAAAAAGTAATTTTAGGTCATCGATCCTCTCCTCCCTAAAAAATATAGTTCCTAAGCTGAAATAAATATTTTTAATTAAAGATTATCGTTTGTCTTATTTCCCAACACTATACTTTTATCGACATAATTGAGTTCTGTGCGTTACGGGGCTGTAGAATCCCGTATTTTATTATATCAGGTGCGGTACGGGGTTTCCCAGACCCCGAACAATTGGTTTTCTTTGTATTTTCGTCATTTTTTGTCAAATCTATTGGCGAAAAGACTATAACGTAACCCATTTCATAATCTATCAGACTATAAAATAAAACAAAACCAAACATAAATTTTCAGTAAGTTAAAGATTAAAAAAGCAATAAAGGTGTACGGGGCACTTTTATACCCGTAACGCACTATGAAGGTAACACTTCACGGGGCTCATTATATCTCGTAACGCACTCAAATTCGAGACGGTTTTTGAGCTCCCGCAGTGAACGTGTTAAAGTGGTTGTTGTTGTAGTTTTAGTGCATATAACTGATGGGAAATTAATGTTATCGTATAATATGCGTTAGTTTTGGCAATAAAACAAACGCGCCCTACTAATTCTTATAAATAAACATAAATTATCCATACATTTTTAGCGAACGTACAAATATTTACCTTTACACAACATATGGTTCTGATTACAACAGTAAGACAACATCAAAACGACTTTTCATTTTGTGCATTTATTTTTTATCAGTTTAGTATCAGCCATGTTAACAAAATTAGGGTTCTTTAAATAAATTAGAGTACATTAGTAGTCAGATATAATAAGATGATAATTTTTTTTGTATATTTTCAATGTTAATGCATTAAATCTGTTTAATGCTCGTGATTGCTAAAAAAAATTATTTTATTTTATTGGAATGTTAATAATAAATAAAACCAATTTGATTAATTTTTTTTATTTACATCTTTCACACTAGAGTATGAATGAGTGAAGTAAAATAAATATTTGAGCCATGTTCTATGGACACTAGCTTATACTTTAGGTCAGTAATATTAAATGTAGCTTCTAATCTTCTCATACTGATAAAATTTATCATAAATATATTTAAAAATGATGACTAGGCAAAAACATTCGGTGTAATTTTCTATAATATTCCCTAACAAATTTATATAAGTGTCGTTAAGTATTTTATATAAATGTTATTTCGAAACCCTCATGCTTGTCAGTCAAAAACCACTTATTATTTTTCATTTTCTTCGTTTTCTTTTTCCTCTACTAATGCAAAAGCACTAGGACCACTTTCCACACTTTGCGCAATATGATACATACTCTGCGCTAATCTAAATTTCATTGCATTTAAAATTAATTTTTGTACGGAACCAACTCTAGTTTGGTTAATATTAACTTGCCCTGTACAAGTATTCGTTTCAACAAACATAGAAAAACATTTCTTAGTTACAATGTCACTTATACTGCACTTATAAAACATTTAGTTGTATAATTGTTGCATAATAGTATAAGAATTTGACTGAGAGTCGTGTAAGAGTGCAATTGGTAACTCTTTTGCTATTGTCACGTAAGAGTAGTTCTCACGGCTTCTTTACAAATAACGTTTGTGTAAAAGTCGTAAAGACGTTCCTAGTACGACTTCATTGGCTATACCAGTGAAAGTTGTATAATGGTAATTTCAAATAGTTGTATAAACGTCAATGCACGTTTATACAACGACTTTATACAACTCTGAGTTCTATTCAGATAAGGGGGCATTAAGTTGTATTATACGCTGAAATTACTTCAATACGATGTTTAAAGTACTTTGAGCCGTATACGTTCCAATTAACAGACTAAAATGTTTGTTGGGGAAGTGGGTACGGGTACTACAGTTTATACTTATAATAAATACTAGCTTCCGCCCGCGGCTTCGCCCGCGTGAAATTAGTTTTTGTCAATCAGAATCAGAATTTGTTGTGAGTGAGAGAGAAGTGAATGTGAGTTTGGCTTTGTAGTTCCCGTTCCGAATCCGTACAGTTCGAATTTCGGGAATTCCGTTTGTAGAAAAAGCATACGTACCAAGATTTATTGTCTTATCTTCAATTCAACCCCTATTTCACCCCCACACTGGTAAAAATTTCAAAATGCTAGAACATACGATTTTTTTGTAAAAAAAAATTTTTTTTTTTGGTAATAAAAAGTAGCCTATGCTCTTTCTCAGGGTCTAAAGATTGTCTGTACCAAATTTCATCCAAATCCGTTCAGCCGTTTAGGCGTGAAAGAGTAACAGACAGACAGACAGACAGACAGACAGACAGAGTTACTTTCGCATTTATAATATTAGTATAGATGTAGGTACTAGCTGACCCGTGCCCACTTCGTAGGGCCACATTTCATCACTGCTCCACTCCTATTAGTCTTAGCGTGATCCTATACCTATGACACTCTCCGATAAGTGGACTATTCAACACAGAAATCATTTTTAAAATCGATTCAGTAGATCCAGAGATTACCCCCTACAACGTCATAAGCACACAAACAAACAAACACTACCTCTTTATAATAGATTGTTGTATATACTTTTAATAACGTTGTTATTAAAAAATAATAATTAAAAAAAACACGCCAATTAAATAATTAAAAGCATAAGACAGAAGAGTAAACAAAAAACCAACGACAGGACCTTATTTATGCAAAGTGGCAGAAAATCAAACGGAACAGAGAATAATAACAGCCCATTAATGTCCCACTGCAAGGACGGGCTTCCTCCCACGACGGAGGGATAATTGGCCTACTAATACTACGCTGGCCAGACGGATTGGTGTAGGGTTTAATTTCAAGTTTTCATTTTTTTATTTCGTAAAGATAATATTTACGGATAGTCCCTTAGTCGGTTTTTACGACACCCATGGGATGAGATAGGGTGGTGACATATTGTATTCTAACTTCGTAACCACACGAAGCTGGCAATTAAAAAATAGTCGGTGGCAAGGAGTTTTTAGTGTTTTATGAAGAAAACTAGCTGTTGCCCGCGGCTTCTCCCACGTTGTATAAGTTGTTTATATGTTATTCTACACCCTAAACTACCTGTATTCCAAATTTCATCAAAATCCATTTACTAATTAGTTTTTACGTGAACGTGTAACAAACATTCATTCATCCATCCTCACAAACTTTCGTAATTTTACTTAGTAGGATAGGATACCTGGTGAACGTAACTAATTGGCTAATTTGATAATTTTTATTAATGTTTATAAATTAAAGTGTTGAGAGTATGTTATACAAATACTTTGTTGCCTTTTCTCAAGACTTCGTTACCAACATTTCGCATTATTGATCCTATTTGCGAATAACGATTTTTTTTTCTATTGACGGCGCTAGGAGCCCTATAAAGGCTTTTACCTAAAGCAAGCAAACTACAAACCGCGCTACACTAAACTTTCAAGTGTAAAGTATAACAATTAATTCGTTGACAGATCAATTAGTAGGAGTACCTTTATGTGTGGGGTATCCCCGGGTTGTGCCCTTGATAAATACAGGCACAGTATAACCAGTAGTCTATCTCGGCCGAATATTTATTATAAATGCCTACGTACTGCGCGGTACGTAAACATGCGATAGGGCTGCCCACCTCCAGCTTTTTAATTACATTTACCTACTTTCCCGCTCGTTAATGCGGCACAGTCGCGACTGTTCACTGCGCAAAGCCACCGCTATCGTGAGCGTGTAGGTATAACTCGCGTATCGTCCGTTTCTGTGAAGTCGAAATACTGTATATATTTGTACTATGATGCAGGTCTATGGCGTCATTTACCGGGGAGGTGAGCGAGTAAACGTGGTGGAAAGTTTTTTTATAATTATTGTGATGAATTTATGGATAGTAAGCGTTTTTATTATACCCGCCGATAATGTCCTATTACAGGTACGGGTTTCCTCCAATAAAGAAACTTGGCTTACTAATACCTTTTCCATCTTTTGTTTTCGTAAAGATAAAATAAGATAATACCTTTACGTGGGTCTAACGCCGCTAATAGAAAAAAAATCATAATTCAATTATTTAGTTAAATAAAACGCATTCTAAAAAAACGACCGTTTTTATTTTTAATGCAATATTTATTTGATGGAAAAACATTTAAAGTGTTGAGAGTGTGTTATACAAATACTTTATTGCCTTTTCTCAAGACTTTGTTATCAACATTTTACATTAATAATCCTATTTGCGAATTATGTTTTTTTTCAATTGGCAGCGCTAGTGAGCCACGTAAAGGCCCTTAATAATATTATGTAGACCTTGGTCCCCATTTCGCCATAAAACCTCTTGGAGAACAAGAGTTAACGATTACAAAGAAATCCTTTTTTGTTTTACTATTTGGTTCATTTGTTTAAAAGTTAAGTTCAAAAAATCTTGTTAAGAAACAGCTGTTTTTTTTCTAGATGGTTTTTTGTCTTTATTTATGTACGGGATGATCCATCTCATCCCATGGGTGTCATAACAGACTAAGGGTCTATCCGTGAATGTTATCTTTACCAGTATCCATACTAATATTATAAATGGGAAAGTGTGTCTGTCTGTTTGTCTTTCTTTCACGGCAAAACGGAGCGACGAATTAACGTGATTTTTTAAGTGGAGATAGTTGAAGGGATGGAGAGTAACATAAGCTACTATTTTTTCTACTGTGTCCAGGAAAGGGGAACAGTGGCACCCTGAATTTAACGCAAACGAAGCCGCGGCCAAAAGCTAGTTTTTTTAAATATTTTTATAATAATAATTACCTTATCCTAACACTTCACTCTCACATTTTAATCTATTAACTATAATCATAACAGCTCATTAATGTCCCACTGCAGGGACGGGTCTCCTCCCGTGATGGAGGGATACTTGACCTACTAATACGACGCTGACCAAACGAATTGGTATAGGGTTTAATTTCAATTTTTCCTTCTTTTTATTTCGTAAAGATAATATTCACGGATAGTCCCTAAGTTGGTTTTTACGACACCCATGGGATGAGATGGGGTGGTGACATATTGTATTCTTACTCCGGCACCACACGGAGATTAACTATAAAATCTAGACTAAATATAGTTAAATCAAAATAAATAGTAATGTAGTAGCCGTCTACATAATTATATTGCACAGTCATTATAAGGTCCAACTGGCACGCGAACACTTGCGCAAGTCTCGATAACTGAGGTAAACGAGATATATATGTCGCAGGGAAATGAGGAAACCAGGGATTTCACGAAATCCCTAGGGATATGACGAAATCCCATTTGTACTAGAAAAGAAATGCTCATATTTTTGTTTGTAGGTTAAAAAACACAAAGATTCTTTCTTCTGTAGGTTAGGTTAGGTTAGAACTGTGACCATAAGGCACGAGGCAGCGGCCGCCGAAGTGCAAGGCATTTTCGACATTTACCGGGATTTCGTGATATCCCTAGTGATTTCGTGAAATCCCTGGTTTCCTCATTTCCCTGCGACATATACATATACTATGCTAAGATATGAGAATGTTCTGCATACGTTTATACAGCGCCATCTAGTAACAAACTAATTTAAATCTATACTAATACACACATCAAAAAAGTCTAAGCAACATGCATGATATTACAAATTTACCATTTATATTAATTTATTTTACCATTTATTTTAATTATAACGTTGTATTTTATTTTTAAAATAATATTTTTAGGGTTCTATGATGTAAAAATAACAGCTGTTTTCTTTATAAGTTCTTTTAATAACAGAAATTAACAATATTAGAATATACAGGTACATAAGAAACTAAACTTTTTTTTTACAAATTGAAATTTCTTAAGAAAATGAATTTATTGTGAAAGAATAGGACAATTTAATACAAAGTATGGCCTCCTCTGCTATTCAGAACTTGTCGGCAACGATTATTCATTGAATTAATGAGACTGTTTATGTCATCTTGCGGTATTCGCTCCCAATGGAATTGTAGCAAATCCTTCAGCTGTTGGGTTGTTGTCACTCCGTCCAAGTCCTTCAAAACACGTCTCTGGAGCATGTCCCATGCGTGCTCGATGGGGTTGAGGTCTGGCGATTGTGCAGGCCAGGGCAATACCTGGATGTTCTCCGTTGCCAAGTATTCACTGGTTCGCCGAGCTGTATGTGAACGCGCATTGTCATGCATTAACGTAAAATCGGAGCCAAAGGTTTGTGCAAATGGATGGACATAAGGTCTGAGAATATCCTCAACGTAATTTTCAGCGTTCATGTTTCCATTTACAAAAACGAGCTCAGTTCGCCTGTTCTTCATAATACCCGCCCATACCATAACTGTTGAGCCGCTGTATGGATGAACTTCCTGAACGCACCTGAGTCTTTCAGTATTTCCGGGTCGACGGTACACTCGCACCCTTCTTGTATCAGGCCTAAACCCGAATCGCGACTCATCGGAAAACATAATTTTATCCCATTGTTCCTGGGTCCATGTTATGCGTTCTCTACACCATTCATTTCGACGAGCGCGATTCCCGTGCGTGACGTATCGGTGGGCACCTGATAGGGCGTCGAGCTCGTAGGCCGTACTCATGCAGTCGATTTCGCACAGTTTGGGGACTTACATCAACACCACTTGAATTTTGTAGCCTCAAACTTATCTCTCGAGCGGTTAACATCGGCTGGCGTCTTGCAGTCAGTTGTATGTACCGGTCTTGCCGAGTGGTTGTACTCCTTTTACGGCCTGGATGCTGTTCAGCGGGTTCCCCTGTATTATTGTAGCGCTGCCAAAGACGACAAATAACACTTCTATGAATACCAAAATGTCGAGATACCTGAGATTGATTACTTCCCGCTTGCAACATCCCTACAGCTCTTTGCATTTCATCTGCCGTCAAATGACGTCGCTCCATGACGTAAAGAATATCTAACAATTCAATTTTGTCGCCAACTGTATTTAAATGGTTGGTAAAATTATAAAATCAAGACTAAAACGTAGCAATTAACATGCACTCAAATTCAAACAAATTCGCAGTCATTTGAATTTTATGAAAAAAAACAAAACATAATCGAAATTTTTTTTTTACAACCAGCCAGTATGTCATCAATAACAAAAAAGTTTACTTACCTATACACTTTGAGTGAGTAAATACTTAGAAATTAATTAATATAAATGGTAAATTTGTAATATCATGCATGTTGCTTAGACTTTTTTGATGTGTGTATTATAAAGAGGTAAAGTTTGTGTGTTTGTGACGTTGTAGGGGGTAATCTCTGGATCTACTGAACCGATTTTAAAAATTCTTTTTGTGTTAAATAGTCCATTTATTGAGGAGTGTCATAGGCTATATAGAATTACGCTATGACTAATAGGAGTAGAGCAGTAATGAAATATGTTTAAAAAAAGGGACCATTTTTTCGCCGCCCAACGAAGTGGGCACGGGTCAGCTAGTATTAAATATATTCCTCACACATTCACACAACGCTATCTTGTCCCAAACTAAGCTGAGTTTGTACTATGGGTACTAGACAACGGATACACATACTTAAGTATGTTTTTTGTTGTAAATACATACATTCTATACATAGAAACACTCAGACCAATGCAAACAATCATGTTCATGCACACAAAGATTTGCATTGAGCGGGAATCGAACCCGAGACCTCTGGGTATCAGTCATCTATACTTCTATACTAATATTATAAAGAGGTAAAGTTTGTGTGTTTGTGACGTTGTAGGGGTTATCTCTGGATCTACTGAACCGATATTAAAAATTATTTCTGTGTTAAATAGTCCATTTATCGAGGAGTGTCATAGGCTAAATAGTATCACGCTATGACTAATAGGAGTGGAGCAGTAATGAAATATGTTTAAAAAAGGGACGCGTTTTATTCGCCGCCCAACGAAGTGGGCACGGGTCAGCTAGTATTAAATCTGAAAGGTGAGGTGAATGAAGAGGAAAAGGTGTCACACGTGCTCCTTGAGTGCGCAGGTGTCGCTGATACACGAAGAAACACACTAGGAACCCTGAAATCTATCACGGAATGCCCGAACAAAATCAGAAACGTCATACGCTTCTGGAGGGAGGCGGGCTGGCTGGAATGACGAGTGCCCTATTTTTTGGGGAGTTAAGTTGGCGAGACGCGAGAGAGGGGACTACTTCTTACTAAACTCGCCAAAAAATAGGACGGAGATCTATTCAAATCAACTTAATCAACAACTTATTACTTAACTCGCTACTGTACTTGTCGATGTGTAAATCGGGCTTTAGTCCCTGAGGTGGACCATTGTACGTGAGGGCACTCGTCATTCCAGCCAGCCCACCTCCCTCCAGAAGCGTATCAGGTCTCTGATTTTGTTCAGGCATTCCGTTATTGATTTCGGGGCTCCTTAGTGTGTTTCTTCGTGTGTCAGCGACACCTGTGCACTCAATGAGCATATGTGACACCGTTTCCTCTGGCTCCATGCATGCCCTGCAGAGGGGACTATCTGTTATGCCTATGGTGTTGAAGTGTTTATTTAGCGAGCAATGACCAGTAATGTGATTATGTAAAAAAAAAAATTGTAAACACAACTGAATTTTAAAAGAGTTGCCATGAGTTTCTTTGCCAGGTTTCTTCTCATTGGCTCTATGCATTTAAAAACTGGAATTTATGGATCAACACAGACAGACAAGTAGATTTGAGTAGTAGATTGGTTTTATTTATCTCCTCTAATTTACATTGGACAATACAACGCGATTTTTGAGTGCTGTGGCGTTTGTCTGTGTCGATCTATAATTTTAATGGTAGCTTCAAATTTAAGTAAACGACGATTTCAAACAATTTGTAATATATTTTGAAATTTGAATTTGAATTTGATGGTTTCAGTCACCAGCCGACTTTTCGTCCTTTTTGGCGTAAATAGTGTACTACTACTACATCACTGACGCCTCAGAGAGTATAAATTAAAAAATATTGGTGGCGTAAATCTATTAATTCATTTATTTAAACCATAACAATTAATTTAAATTTAATATTTAAATAAATAATACATAAATATTACAATAAATTAAAATAATATAAATATAACTACTTACTTATAAATAAATAAGCTAATAAGTTTGTACGTTGAAAATAATTGTATATACATACACTATATACATCATCATAACAGCCCATCAATGCCCCACTGCAGGGACGGTCCTCCTTCCGTGACAAAGGAATATTTGGCCTTCTTATACCACGCTGGCCAGACGGATTAGTATAGGGTTTAATTTCAAGTTTTCCTTCTCTTATTTCGTTACGATAATAGTCCTTTAGTTGGTTACTAGCTGACCCGTGCCCACTACGTTGGGCGTCAAAAAAAACGCTTCCCTTTTTAAAACGTATTTTATTACTGCTGCTTCTATTAGTCATAGTGTGATACTATATAACAATAAAGCCTATGACACTCCCCGATAAATGGACTATTCAACACAGAAAGAATTTTTAAAATCGGTTCAGTAGATCCAGAGATTACCCCCTACAACGTCACAAACACACAAACATACAAACACACAAACTTTACCTCTTTATAATATTAGTATAGATTACGACACCCATGGGATGAGATGAGGTGGTGACATATTGTATTCTTACTCCGTTACCACACGGAGACTATAATAATATACATGCATCCTACTAATTTAGATGCGAAAGTTTGTGAGGATGTATTATGAATGTATGTTTGTTACTCTTTTACTGATTTTAATGAAACTTTACAATAATATAGCTCATACATTAGAATAACACATAGGCAACAAATTATAAAGATAGTCTATTTTTACAATTCAAGCTACTCGAAATACTATTTGAAGACCTCTGTGGCGTACTGTTTATATAACATGACTGCTAGGCAGAGGTCTCGGGTTCGATTCCCGCTCAATGCAAATCTTTGTGTGCATGAACATCATTATTTGCATTGGTCTGAGTGTTTTCTATGTATATGTGTGTATTTACAAAAAAAAAGTATGTTTATCCGTTATCTAGTACTTATAGTACAAGCTTTGGTTAGTTTGGGACTAGATGGCGTTGTGTGAATGTGTGAGGAATATATTTATATTTATAAATACGCAGACAAATTCACGGGCACTACCTAGTTTTAATATATTTTTAATGGTTTAAAGTATGACGTCATACCACATGAATTCAAGGGCTCATACTACGTAAATCCCAATACTACAACGAAAATGTCAACATCAAAACCCGTAAGTACTTGGTTCCTATATAATTTATTTGTTTATTTTTTTTTAATAAATGATACGCCATTATGACTCATTGGCTGTATCGAACATGATAAAAAACACGATTAGTTTATAGTTAAGGTAAAGCAATGTTGATCAGGCTATTGTGAAGATTGGTGACGATGACCTCTGTGGCGCAGTCGGTATATTACATGGCTGCTACGCAGAGGTCTCGGGTTAGATTCCCGCTCAATGCAAATCTAAATCTTTGTGTGCATGAAGATGATTGTTTGCATTGGTCTAAGTGTTTTCTATGTATAATACGAGTATGTAGGTATGTATGTATTTACAAAAAGAAGTATATAGAGTAGAGATGTCTGTGTATTTATTTATTATATTGTTTATTTATTATTAATTACTGATGTCCGAATTGCAAATCCTAGAATAACGCTTACCACGAAAACTTGCAATCACGAATATTATGTATCTTCTTATTTTGATTTTTTTTTAGGTTAGAACGCACGAGCCGGGCGAGAAAAGCGAACGTGCTGGGAAAGTGGCTGGCGATACTGAAAACTGAATTGCGGAAAGTGCCGTGAATAGAAATGACATAAAATGCAGAATTATGTTCCTTAAGTATACCTGTATGCACAGGCAAAAAATTAAAAACTTTAGAATTTTTGAAACTTATCACCTCAGAAAAGCACAGCGCTACCGGTCTACGAGTACCTACTAGAATGAAATTCGCGATAAAGTTATTTCGGAAATAAAGTTCCTCTGCATATTTCGTGGAAGCGTTATAATTATATATTCTGTTTATTAAGTAATTCGAAAATCAGTATGAGAGTAGTCAGAAAATAAAAATATATGTTTATCACCTGTCTAGTAAAAGCTTTTTCTAGTTTCAGGCTAGATGGCGCTGTGTGAATGTGTGAGGAATATATTATATTGTTCCATAAATATACTTTATTAAATACACTTTCACACAACGCCATCTAGTCCCAAACTAAGCAAAGCTTGTACTATAGGTACTCGACTAAGAATAAACATACTTAAATACTTTTTTTTTTGTAAATACATACCTACATACATATTATACATTGAAAACAACCAGACCAATGCAAACAATCATATTCATGCGCACAAAGATTTGCATTGATCGGGAATCGAACCCGAGACCTCTGCGTAGCAGTCATGTTATATAAGCACTACGCCACAGAGGTCGTCATCATTGACTTGTCTTGCGCGTGATTCGAAGCTGTGACACGTAACCGGTGTTCCATTGACGCAGTTTCTGAAGCTATGTGACATTATTTTTGAGCTTTTTCAAAATAATATGAAAAGTTGGTATTCATAACAGCCTAATTAATAATATCCCACTGCAAGGACGGGCCTCCTCCCGTGACGGAGGGATATTTGGCCTACTAATACCACTCTGGCCAGACGGATTGGTATAGGGTTTAATTTCAAGTTCTCCTTCTTTTTATTTCGTAAAGATAATATTCACGGATCGTCCCTCAGTCGGTTTTTAAGGGATTAGATGGGGTGGTGACATATTGTATTCTTACTCCTTCACAGACAATGAAAAGATGGTATAATACCACTGAAAAATATAAATGAATCATTTTAATTCTGGGTTTTTATTTATTGTGGTATGAAGTATTATGAAGAGAATGGTTTAAAATGATTTGTAATACCAGTCGGGCGTTCAAGCCCGTAGTGAACGTACGTGGTATGAAAACGTTCCGTACCGCGAAATAAAATTATAGTGTATTATTATTTCATAATACGGTATTATTGTGTTTGATTTTAAGTAGTGTTTTTATTTGTCTGTGTGTTGGATTGTTTTCTGTGCAAAAGGAGTGCTGGATTTTCTTTAGATTTGAGGTAGGTTTTTTTATTATTTTTTATGTAGTAAATATAATAATAATAAATATTAAGAAAAAACGTCGAAAAAAATATTTTCGTAAGAATATTTTTTTTTGAATAATACGGAAAAATACCTATAGTTTTTTTTTTTATTGAAAATATAATTTATTTCTAAGTGTAGTATTTAATTAAGTAATATAATAGTGTTATTTATATTATCATAAATATATAATAATTATCATAAAATCCTAATAAAAGAAAAAGTTGTATTAAAATCTATAAAAAAAAAATTACGCTGTAACTTTTCTTCTCTCTATTACTAAGCCAATTTACCCTCCATCCTTGCAATGGGACATAAACGACCTATTAACATAAAATGCATAAATTACCAAAGATTGATAATTACAAAAAATAATTAGGTAATAATAATAATTTACAAAAATTCGCAATAAATCAACGCAAAAAATGTATAAATAGTTTATTAGCATAAATTTTAGTTGCATTATGTAATATTTCGCTAATAATGCGCTTTCACTGTAGGAGGGATAGTTATAAGTGGGAGGGATATTTAAAGTAGTAGGGATATTTAGGGCAGTCGGTCACGAAAGTAACTATGAGACGTTAAGATGGACAGCACTATGATGCGCTTAACTTTATTTTACTTTCATTTTTCAAACTTATAGATTAAGTAAAATGTGCATCTTTAGATGTATAGTGTTTGTATCGGGTTTAATTCCCGAGCTATGAAAATCTGTGTTCTCCGTGTGGTGACGGAGTAAGAATACAATATGTCACTACTTCATCTCATCCCATGGGTGTCGTAAAAACCGACTAAGGGACTATCCGTAAATATTATCTTTACAAAATAAAAAGAAGGAAAACTTGAAATGAAACCCTATACCAATCCGTCTGACCAGCGTGGTATTAGTACGAGTAGGCTAAGTATCCCTCCGTCATGGGAGGAGGCCCGTCCCTGCAGTGGGACATTAATGGAGTGTTATGAAGAAAATCTGTGTGTAAAAATAGATAGATGCAGATAGTGCATTAATGGGTTAATAGGTTTTGGTTTCGATTCCCGGTCAATGAAAATATATTTATGAATGAAGATGATTCGTGATGTCTCGGGTTCGATTCCCAGTCAATGCAATTTTTTGTGTCGTAAACTCTTAGATAAACTCTTAAATACAGCATATCAATGGCCCAGTTACCTTTGTGGCGTAGAACATGTATCGTTTATATTTTTTTCTATTGTTCGATTTCTGGTCAATGTAAATGTTTTGTGGAAATTTTTAGATTAGTATACAGCATATAAATGACCCAATAACCTTTAAGGAGTACTGTATGGCTGTTTACGCAAAAGTTTTGAGTTCCATTCCCGCTCAATGCAATTTATTGGTGTGCATGTTAAAAAACGCTGTGTGCATGTTAAAAAACGCCTAAAATTAAATGTTTTTTTTTGTATTGTAGTTCTTTACTAAAATTAAAACATTAAGTATGTTTATCTATACTTCTATACTAATAATATAAAGAGGTAAAGTTTGTGTGTTTGTGACGTTGTAGGGGGTAATCTCTGGATCTACTGAACCGATTTTAAAAATTATTTCTGTGTTGAATAGTCTGTTTATCACGAAGTGTCATAGGCTGTATAGTATCACGCTATGACTAATAGGAGTTGAGCAGTAATGAAATATGTTAAAAAAAGGGGACGCGTTTTTTCGCAACCCAACGAAGTGGGCACGGGTCAGCTAGTCCGTTAAATAGTACCTTACCTACCTTTAACGTAGTCGGTCACGAAGACTTAACTATGATGCGTTTATCTTAACATTTTACTTTCATTTTTAACCGACTCTTAAAAAGGAGGAGGTTCTTAATTCAGCTGTATTTTTTTGAGTTTATCACTTTACAACTCCGTCAATTATACTAATATACTTAAATAACTAGCCCACTTCGTAAGGCGTCACTTTTTAAACATATTTAATTACTGCTCCACTCTTATTAGTCATAGCGTGATACTATATAGCCTATGGCACTCCCCGATAAATGGACTATTCAATACAGAAATAATTTTTAAAATCGGTTCATTAGTACCAGAGATTACCCCCTACAACGTCACAAACACACAAACTCTACCTCTTTATAATATTAGTATAGACATAGATTTGAGAAAAAGGTTTTTTATTTGAAAGAAGATTACTTATACACTTACAACCCGATTGATTTCGTAATCAATTCATGAAAATAGGTTCAGTAATTTACTTTCTATCGTACAAATACGGTATTTATGTGAATCATCCATAGAATAGAATAGAATAGAATAGTATTTTGCAAATAAGTATAGGTATAAAGTACATTATAGATATTATAAATAAACATAGAACTCTGCTATATTATACCTAGGTAGGCATGCAAAATTTTACAAGATATAAGTAGTAACAAAATAAAATAAAGGTATTTTGCAAAAGTTTTGTACAGAACCAAAGTCAATGTAAACAAAGTTGCAGAAGTATTATAATCGGTATTAACATTCAATTTGTAAAATATAAAATATTGACAACAAAGTCTTGAGAAAAGGCAATAAAGTATTTGTATAATACAAATACTTGCAATACGGGCCACTGCACATCTGATTGATCATTAAGAGCTAGTTTAGAATTAATTTGTTAGTTTAATTGACCTGTTAGTTGCATTGCTTGTTCTCTACTAGCATCTAGGAAGAGGTGTTAAAGTTTAGTAAACTGTATACGTATGCAATATTTAAAATAAATTAATTTTAAATATGTATTTGCATTTTATTTTATCTATACTAATACATATTATAAAGAGGTAAAGTTTGTGTGTTTGTAACGTTGTAGGGGGTAATCTCTGGATCTACTTAACCGATTTTAAAAACTCTTTCTGTGTTGAATAGTCCATTTATCGGGGAGTATCATAGGCTATAGTATCACGCTATGACTAATAGGAGTGGAGCAGTAATTAAATATGTTTAAAAAAGTGACGCGTTTTTTTCTCCGCCCAACGAAGTGGACACGGGTCTGCTAGTTTGTTATAAAATTAATTAATTTATTTAATACAACCAACAAGACATACACAGGATTCATACATAATTTAAATGCAACATTTAAAATAAATTAATTTAATTGAATTGACATATGTTTTACAATAATAGCATTTTATTTTAATTGTTATAAAATTAATTTATTTATTTATAGTATTCATACATAATTCACATAACATAAATATAGCACATAACAATAGTGCTGCCTTAATTAAAGGCTGCTACGGCATGCAATTTAACTTGTTTCATTATCATCATCATAACAGCCCATTAATGTCCCACTGCAGGGACGGGCCTCCTCCCGTGACGGAGGGATACTTGGCCTACTAATACCACGCTGGCCAGACGGATTGGTATAGGGTTCAATTTCATTTTTTCCTTCTTTCTATGTAAAGATAATATTCACAGGTAGTCCCTTAGTCGGTTTCTACGACACCCATGGGATGAGATGGGGTGGTGACATATTGAATTAGTTTTATAATTATCCTTAATTTTGCTATAAATAGTACAAAGTGAAATTATTATTATCTATTTATTATATACTAGCTGACCCGTGCCCACTTCGTTGGGCGGCGAAAAAAACGCTTCCCTTTTTTAAAAATATTTCATTACTGCTCCTCTCTTATTAGTCATAGCGTGATACTATTAATATAGCCTATGGCACTCCCCGATAAATGGTTTATTTAACACAAAAAGAATTTAAAAAATCGGTTCTGAAGATCCAGAGATTACCCCCTACAACTTCACAAACTTATAAACACACAAACTTTACCTCTTTATAATATTAGTAGGTATAGAGTATTATCCATGTAACGATGGATTAAGAATACATGGTATTAATCAATAAACCAATTAGCCTATCGCAGTCCACTTCTGGACAAAATGCCTCTCCCAACAAACGCCACAGAACAGGGTTCTCCGCCCTACGAATTTAGTTCGACCAAGAGATCTTCTTGATCTTTCTATCCGTGTGGTGACGGAGTAAGAATACAATATGTCATCACCCCATCTCATCCCATGGATGTTTTTGGTTGAGGGCCATCCGCCCCACCACAGCCCGTGTAAAGTAGTAGCGGTCGTCAGAGATCAACTACTCGTCCTAAACAAAAAAAAAACCATAGGTGTCGTAAAAACCGACTAAGGGAATAACCGTAACTACTATCCTTACGAAATAAAAAGAAGGAAAACTTGAAATTAAACCCTATACCAATCCGTCTGGCCAGCGTGGTATTAGTAGGCCAAGTAACCGTCCGTCACGGGAGGAGGCCCGTCCCTGCAGTGGGACATTAATGGGCTGTTATGATGAAGCGATCTTTTTGAGGTAGAATTAATTTATAGTACAGGTATTTAAAATTAAAATCTTACTCCAGCCAAAATGTTGATACTAAGAAAATTCATCTCTATACTAACATCGCGTTAGACAGATATTTTACGTTATTCGCGCATTATTTTAAAACTGAGATATCTTTCAAACTAATAGTCGGATCTCATCGCTGTAATGGTCAATTTTGTTTAAAATTAAATAAATATAATGATTAACGTAATTTATTTTGATAAGGGTCAATACCATATACATAAAATACCTTTACAAACAATGCATTTCTTTAAGTCAAATTTGATTATTATAAAAAAGGTCGTAGTAAGTCAACCTTAGAAGATAGATATATGCTATCGTTGACTTAATTGTAAACCTTTTTTAAAATTCTCTAATACATCATTTCAGTATATCTCCAGACGTTTAAGCAGCAGAAGCAAAATAAACGTTTTAAGCGTCCCTTTTATATAAATATTTCATTACTGTTCTACTCCTATTAGACATAGCGTGATACTATATAGCCTATAACACTCCCCGATAAATGGACTATTCAACACAGAAAGAATTTTTTAAATCGGTTCTGTAGGTCCAGAGATTACCCCCTACAACGACACAAACACACAAACTTTACCTCTTTATAATATTAGTATAGATTTAATATAACTTATAATTGATATAACACATACGATTCATGGTTAATTTTATTAAAATTTAAAAGGAATAACTTATAATTAATAGCACTTCATAATAAAATAGTTATGGATTATTTACAAACTCATTTATTTTTGAGTATGATTACTACTGGTAACGCCATCTCGTGAACAAAAGAAACGAAATTTAAATTCATTCAACATTGAACCAAATCCATTTTTCATGGCCCCTGATTTGTATTGGACTGTTCTAATATAAAGAGATCAAGCGATATCTCGAGTATTACTTATCCGATTTTGATGAAACATACCTCAGTTTAAGCCTAATAAAAAAGACTACAATACAATGTATTGGTCTTAAGATTTTATTAATTCGTTTTAAAGATGTGCGGTAACAAACAGACAGACATTAATTCTAAAAATTGTGGTTTCGTGCTTTTTGTCTTTTTTCTAGATTTTATAGATAATTTTTATCTGAATTTTCGAAAAGAACAGACATTTCGACCTTTACAGTTTTATTATAGTATATAGATATAGATTATTAACATTGAAAAATACATAACTGACAATAAAATATAGAAATACAATCACAAAACATTAAATTATTGTTTAATGTTCTATATTTGTTTAACATAATAAGTTTAATCAAGCCACCAGCAGATGGCGTTATTTGATATATAGTTAAGATATTTTTATGTTCATCTTATAGCATAACTATGTTTTGTAGTTAAATAAAAAAGCTTTTTCGCTCGCCATTGGAGTTTTAATACATAAAATTCTATCGAGTACTTTTTGGGATTTGTTCATGGTCCTTCGAGCCGGTTAAAAAAATGTTAAATGTCTTTATTTTATTTATTCAAAAATACTGCACGCAGCTTAACTCTAAATATATTCCAGTCTACATTCCTAAGATAACGCTGTTTAATATTTCACTTTGTAAACATAAACTACGTATAAAACTAAAACTACTTATTCTTGAGCACTTTAAATTCAAATTCTTTATAGACTGAACCGATTGCAATGAAACAAAACTTAAATGAAACTTCAAGTTACGCTCAATCGTTGTGTATTAAAGGCATCTACATTTTACGTTACATTTAAAAATACTGCACGCAGTTTAACTCTTGATGTAGTTCTGTCTAAGTTTGAAAGATGGCGCTGTTTAATATTAATTAGTTAAATTCAAATATCTTTTAATAGACGGAACCGATTTTAATGAAACAAAAACTAAATAAAACTTCAAGTTACGCTCAATAGTTGTGTATAAAAATCATCATAATTGCTTTGGTACTTTTTACGTGATGCCCGAACAAATTTTAGGTTACAGATAAACAGACATACAGACATACAGATATACAGATAAACAGACAAAAATTCCAAAAATGGTGGAAATGGGTTCTATTGGTTGTCTTTTAATACCCTGGCTATTTTTTTTGGATTTATTTTCAATGTACAAAAACGACTTTTCTACAGTTTTATTATATGTATATATGTATAGATTTCAACGACTGCTAAGGCGCAGTCGGTATATTACATGGCTGCTACGCAGAGGTCTCGGGTTCGATTCCCGCTCAATGTAAATCTTTGTGTGCATGAACATGATTGGTTTTCATTGGTCTGAGTGTTTTCTATATATAATATGTATGTATTTAATTACAAAAAAAATATAAGTATGTTTATCCGTTTTATAGTACCCATAGTACAAGCTTTGCTTAGTTTGGGACTAGGTGGCGATGTGTGTATGTGTGAGGAATATTTATGTTTATCTATAAATTATTGACCTGAGGTTTTTACGACACCCATGGGATGAGATGGGGTGGTGACATATTGTATACTTACTCCGTCACCACACGGAGATTACATTACACGGAGATACAGTAGCTATTATCGTTTATTTATCTACTCATGATCTTTTTACCTACTTTCCTTATAAAAACCCAAACCCAAAGTACCTACATTCTTTCTTTTGTTATTTCAAAAGCAATGATAGTATACCGTTGCAACGGTGTTTAATACCACTTCGTCTGCGACCATTCAACCAAATCATACCAATTATACCGTCATTTTGGTAATCATTAACATTATTTTGTCTGGTCCAGTCTAATTATGTATTGTCTAAATTATTTGGTAGCACGAAGGCTTTTCTATATAATTGTTTTATTGTATAATGTGTCTAAAAGTTTTATATAACGCTTGCTAGTACTAAAGGCCTACGCAAACCGGGACGGCATGGCAAGGGATTTTAATTTTTACTAATGGAAATTCAACCGTACTGTTACAGAAATACGACATAAATTGCTATGCTTTAAAATGAAAAATGCCGTGCGATAAAATCCCTTTCAATGCCACGGCATCATTAATGGCTAACGCAGACCTGGACGGCATGGCAAAGGATTTTAATTTTTACTAATGGAAATTCAACCGTACTGTTACAGAAATACGACATAAATTGCTATGCTTTAAAATGATGCCGCGGCATTGAAAGGGATTTTTCTGTCTGCGTTAGCCATAAAGCGCCGATTACACTAGACTACATCTACATGTAGTCTAGTGTAATCGTGTCCTACGACACTTCATCTTGTAGGTCTCCTACAAGTAGTACAGTCACGAGCAATAATATGTACACATTGTCAAATTTTCTAAAACATCTGCACGTTTATCTAGACATTAGAATAATAAAATTATTTCATAATTTCGAAGAGGTTTCGTACAGTTTTGAACTAATCTTCGAATATTCAATTTTGGATTAGCAGAACTTTAGATAAATGTTTTACAAAATGTGAAAATGTGTACATATTATTGCTCGTGTCTGTACATAGTACATCTTGTAGGACACTTTCCATTTCCAAAACAATTACTGGAAATGGAAAGACTAAATGTAGTCTCCTACAAGATGTAGTGTCCTACAAGATGTAGTCTCCTACAAGATGTAGTGTCCTACAAGATGTAGTGTCCTACAAGATGTAGTGCCCTACAAGATGTAGTGTCCTACAAGATGTAGTCTCCTACAAGATGTAGTCTCCTAAAAGATGTAGTCTCCTACAAGATGTAGTGTCCTACAAGATGTAGTCTCCTACAAGATGTAGTGTCCTACAAGATGTAGTGTCCTACAAGATGTAGTCTCCTACAAGATGTAGTGTCCTACAAGATGTAGTGTCCTACAAGATGTAGTCTCCTACAAGATGAAGTGCCCTACATGTAGTCTAGTGTAATCGGCGCTTTACTTAACAGAACTTGTACGACTAACAATAGTCATCTTCATAGCAGCCCATCAATTTCCCACTGCAGGGACGGGCCTCCTGCCGTGACGAAGGCATACTTGGCCTACTAATACCACGCTGGCCAGACGGATTGGTATATGGTTTAAATTCAAGTTTTCTTTCATTTTATTTCGTATAGTTAATATTCACGGATAGTCCTTTAGTCGGTTGCTTCGACACCTGGGATGAGATGGGGTGGTGACGTATTGTATTCTTACTCCGTCACCACACGGAAAACACCTGCTTTGCTTCCTTTACATTCACCAAACTAAGCAGAGCTTGTAATTTAACAACTAGTCCCCTTACTCATAAACGCCTCTTAAATTTTAGTCAATTGATTAGCCTAAATTCTTACGGTTTTGTTTGGTATAAGGTTGGTTTTCGTAATAAAAATCTCGCTAAACAGTGGTTAAATTTAAGAGACGTTTATGAGTAAGGGGGTAAATCATTAAAAATTACCGAAAAAAATTAATGACCTATGCCCAACAGTGGACAAATACGTCGCAAGAATGACCAAGGTTGCCAATAAATATATGTATTAATACGTAAAGAACACACAAGCTTGAGTGTGGCAACACAGCCTTGGGTTGAGTATACAACAAGTTCTTGTGTAAGTGACATGAAATACTTTCTGAATTAACGTTTAAAAATATACAAAAAATGGCGATTTTTTATGTTTAAAAATGAAATTACAAATATGAAATAATAAATACATAAATAAATAATATACCTCACACATTCACACAACGCCATCTAGTCCCAAACTAAGCAAAGCTTGTACTATGGGTACTAGACAACGAATAAAAATACTTAAATACTTTTTTTTTGTAAATATACATATTATACATAGAAAAGACTCAGACCAATGCAAACAATCATGTTTATGCACACAAAGATTTGAATTGAGCGGGAATCGAACCCGAGACCTCTGCGTAGCATTCATGTTTTATAACCACTACGCCATAGAGGTCGTCATAATGAAATAAACATAAACACAATTTGTGGGTGACATACCTAAATAATTGTTTTCATAGGATTCGAACTTGCGACTGGGTGCACTGCAGCCGTATATCCTACTAATCTACACATAGTATAAAATAAAGTTGCTTTTTCTGTCTCTATGTCCCTTTGTATGCTTAAATCTTTAAAACTACGCAACGGATTTTCAAGCGGTTTTCATAATAGATAGAGTGATTCAAGAGGAAGGTTTATATGTATAATATAGTAGAGAAACACATATAAATTAAGAGATTTCTAACGTAATCGTCTAACTAAGCTGTACAGTATGAGGACATTGATAATATGATTGGTTTTTAAAGAAAGACAGACAACAATGAGAAAGCGAGAAAGTGAGATTATAATTTATTGATGATTTTGAAATTGTATATTATGACGTTAACAATAAGTGCTATATTTTGTTGCACTGCAATGACTTTTTATCGAAGTGCAATGTTTCCGTCACCTGTGTCACTTAGTAAGACATGATGAAACATACAATGTCAAATAGAAGTAAGTAGGGATTCGATCTTTTATAATTTCAACCTTATGCTGAACGCCATAAGATAGGTACATTTTAATGTGATAATTTTCAAAACTTATGCTAAAATTATTCAGCTATTTTCGGTAATCGGATGTACTTTTCTTACTCATTGATTTGCTGTCTTTCTTTAAAAGCCAATCACATTATCAATGTCCCCATACTGTACTTAAACGTTGCTTAAGAACATTCTGTAGTACTTAGGTGTCCGTGCGGAGCCGGGGCAGGTCGCTAGTAATATTATAAATGCGAAAGTTTGTGAGGATGGATGGATGTTTGTTACTCTTTCACGCAAAAACTACTGAACGGATTTTGATAAAATTTGGAATATAGGTAGTTTAGAGTGTAGAATAACATTTAAGCTATATTTATACAACGCGAGTGAAGCCGCGGGAATCATCTAGTACTTTTATATTCACAACACATAGTATCAATAAACTATTTTATCTAAAGAGTACCTATCTAGTAAAAATAGATTAAGGAAAAGTTTTCAAATAATAAGTATTTAATACAAGAACAAAAGAAGGAAACAATTGTCTTTAAATCTTATAGTTTATCTCTCTGATCAACGTAGTCTATTATTGTACATAATAAGTTTGCTAAGTTAGGGATTAAGTCCTTGCATTAATCGGCTTATATAAATAAACTAGCTTTTACGCGGTTTCGCTCGCGTTGAAATCGAGGTAGAACTATTCCCCTTTCCTTGACACAAAAGAAAAAAAAAAGTAGCCTATGTTACTCTCCACCCCTTCAACTATCTCCACTTAAAAAATCACGTCAATTCGTCGCTCCGTTTTGCAGTGAAAGAAAGACAAACAGACAGACACACTTTCCCATTATACTATTAGTATGGATTCTCTCAATGCTGCAGTGATCGTATATGCAACTGTCTTGCAGTATATAAACTAGCATAAATAAAGTATCTGGTTGACATCCAGCGCTTAATATACTATATTATTATGTTAAGTCGCTTGTCTGGCAGCTCCAAGCTCGTCCATACCAGTTGCAGAAACACTCACTGCTCTTAAATATAGCTTTTAAGTTCTATAATTTAAACTAAAGTATGACTCCGTGTGGTGACGGAGTAAGAATACAATATGTCACCACCCCATCTCATTCCATGGGTGTCGTAAAAACCGACTAAGGGACGTTCCGTGAATTATCTTTACGAAATAAAAAGAAGGAAAACTTGAAATTAAACCCTATACCAATCCGTCTGGCCAGCGTGGTATTAGAAGGCCAAGTATCCCTTCATCATGGGCGGAGGCGAGTGAGCTGTTATGATGATGATGATTTTGAAAAAATCATTATAACATTCAGGTCCTTTTACAATCACTGTAAGATGGCGTCTCGAAGTACAGAATAGCAATTTTTTTATGTAATTGGAGGCAAATGAACCAGCAGGTCACCTGGTGGTAGGTGATCATCAATGAATGGGATCCCAAAACTATTGAAACGCGAATCACGTTAGTGCGATAGTGCACCACATCGATAAACATAATTTCGAAGGTTTTTCAACAAAGTGGATGTTAGTGCGAAAGTATGCCTCTTCGATTCACACATTACCAAAAATTTTAAATCAATATTACATTCTTCTAAGACATCTATGGTTATATATACTGACGACCTCTGTGGCGTAGTGGTTGTATAACATGACTGCTACGCAGAGGTCTCGGGTTCAATTCCCGGTTAATGGAAATCTTTGTGTGCATTAACATGACTTTTTGCATTGATCTGAGTGTTTTCTATGAATAAATTAAGTATGTATTTAGAAAAAAAAAAGTTTTTATGTTGTCTAGTACCCATAGTACAAGCTCTGCTTAGTTTGGGACTAGATGACGTTGTGTGAATGTGTGAGGAATTATAAAAATAAAAAAATATATGTAAGTAGTTTGTGATACCACGTTTTCTAGGTGCATCACCATTTAAAGTTATTTAATAACAATAAATACATAAACTACGTCATTGCACACAATAAATACATTATATATTTACTTAGTTTATCTCTTAAGCGCCGATTACACTAGACTACATGTAGTCAACTACATCTTGTAGGAGACTACATGTAGTCTTTCCATTTCCATGTAATTGTTTTGGAAATGGAAAGACTACATGTAGTCTCCTACAAGATGTTGTCTCCTACAAGATGTAGTCTCCTTCAAGATGTAGTCTCCTACAAGATGTAGTCTCCTACAAGATGTAGTTGACTACATGTAGTCTAGTGTAGTCGGCGCTTTACTTGTATATTGAACAAAATAATTTACACGTCTTATGTTAATGTCTATTTATTGTTACTTTTATATGCAATAGTAATACACTTTGTTATAAAGGATGTACTTTAGACGGTGCATATATATTTTATAAATAAATATTTTTCACACATTCACACAACGCCATTTAGTCCTAAACTAAGCAGAGCTTGTACTATGGTTAATAGACAACGGATAAACATACCTTTTTTTTGTAAATTCATACATATTATGGGTGTTTTCCGTATATGTATTTACGAAAACAAACAAAAGTATAGTTTATTAGTTGTTTTGTATCCATAGTACCGACACTAGACTTGAGACTAGGTGGCGTTGTGTGAATGTGTGAGAAATCTATACATCTATACTAATATTATAAACAGGTAAAGTTTGTGTGTTTGTGACATTGTAGGGGGTAATCTCTGGATCTAACGAACCGATTTTAAAAATTATTTCTGTGTTGAATAGTCCATTTATATATATAGTATCACGCTATGACTAATAGGAGCGGAGCAGTAATGAAATATGTTTAAAAAAGGACGCGTTTTCTTCGCCGCTCAACGAAGTGGGCAAGGGTCAGCTAGTATAATCCGTGTAGTGACGGAGTAAGAATACAATATATTACCACCCCATCTTATCTGTAGTAAAAACCGACTAAGGCACTATCCGTGAATATTATCATTTACGAAATAAAAAAAAAGGAAAACTTACATTAAACCCTATAGTGCTGTTAAGATGATTATGATGATAAACCCATTACATTGTGTTTCCCCTTCAATTACAACTTACGGCTTACTGTTACTGCTTGTTTCACCTAATTAAATTATACTTGTTATAATAAATAGAATTAATGAACATCAAGTATGAACAAATAGTAATAAAATTAATTAAATATTAATTTATTTAAGTAATATTATTAATATAATTTGTATTTATAATTTATCTCATCTTATCATCCATATAATATTCATTTATTGTATTTTATTTATTAGAAATAAAAGTCATCATCATATTATGTCAATAGATGTCCTCTGCTGGACATCGGCCAAATATTTTCACATTGTGCTGTTCTATTGCCAAACTTAAATGATTAAGTTTTTTAGCTAAGTTTACTAAAATCTTCAAAAATTATTCGTTTGTAGGTAATATTGGATTACGATAAAGATTATCCGTGAATTGACGCAGTCTTTGTAACATCACATCGTAAGAACAAAAGTACTTAAGTATTTTTTTAAAAAGACAACTCCCGCTTTGTCTTGCGTGGGGATAGAAGTCGCTACCTCAGCAAACAACACTGCAGCTGCTTCTGCGGCCGCCGCGCCACCGAGGCAATCCATTTCTTAATCCTTTTAAAAAGTAAATAACTTAATGTCTAAACACAAACTGATGTAATTATATAATAACGACAGTCGCATGCTCTGACGAACACAAATTCTGCAACTTTAATGATGAAACTTTTGTGTTACAATAGACCAATTTATATATACGCTATATGATGCCCGCGGCTTCACCCGTGTTGTATAGGTAGCTGAAATGTTATTCTACACCTTAAACTAACTATATTCCAAATTTAATCAAAATCCATTCAGTAGTTTTTGCGTGAAAGAGTAACAAACATCCATCTATCCTCACAAACTTTCGCATTTATAATATTAGTAGGATAGTAGCAAGTGAAGTAGGATAGGATAGTAGGATACTAGTAATCCGCACCGGCTTTGCACGACAAATCTTATACTTTACTATATTATGCATGTATTATACACTAGCTGACCCGTGCCCACTTCGTTGGACGGCGAAAAAAAAAGTGTCTCTTTTTTAAACATATTTAATTACTGCTTCACTCCTATTAGTCATAGCGTGATACTATATAGCCTATGACACTCCCCGGTAAATGGACTATTCAACACAGAAAGAATTTTTAAAATCGGTTCAGTAGATCCAGAGATTACCCCCTACAACGTCACAAACACACATACTTTACCTCTTTATAATATTAGTATAGATAGATTAGTGATATTTTTGTGGAAACGTGAAAAGAAAAAAAATGAAATTATTCATACAACCGTAACTAAGTAATAATAATGAAGAAGAAAGTTATTTAAGTACATGCATAAGCTAGTTATTACTAAATCGAAATTCACAAAAAAATTAAAATTATATATGTATGAAAGTTTAGGTTAAGTTATAGTGTTAAGTATAAGTCCCTTAGTCGCTTTTTACAATACAGATTTGTGTCAAGGCCTACAGTGGTGTGAACACCTATTTTCGCACCACTCCATCTCGTCCTAATCTAAGCAGAGTTTAGACATCGCCAGCTAGTCCCAAACTAAGCAGAACTTGTACTATGAGTACTAGACTACGGATAAACATATTTAAATACTTTTTTTTGCAAATACATACATATTACACGTAGACCAATGCAAACAATCATGCACACAAAGACTTGCATTAAGCGGGAATCGAACTGAGACCTCAGCGTAGCAGTCATGTTATATAATAGGTCGTCAAAAGAGTCATGTTCATACATCTTAATACACAAAAATTTTATCATTAAACGGGAACCAAACCCAAAACTATGAAAACATTTCAAATGTATATTTCCTTAGTAGTTTACAATTGGAAAGTAAATACCTTAGTTCACTAGTCCAAGTTCATTGTACGAATCAAACCGGCTATATTACGAAACTAAAACCGGTGTTGAACGCACTTCGCTAATGGGTACACCTGTATATTGAAACTGGGGCATTTGTATATGGCTTAACTTGCATTTTCTACCTTAAAATTACTTTAAATGTACTTACTTATATTCAGTACGTGTGGCGACGGAGTAAGAATACAATATGTCACCACCCCATCTCATCCCAAGGGTGTCGTAAAAACCGTCTAAGGGACTATTCGTGAATATTATCTTTACGTAATAAAAAGAAGGAAAACTTGAAATTAAACCCTATACAAATCCTTTTTTTTTTTTTTTTTTTTTTTGTGTGGACGAGTAGTCGGTCTCAGACGACCTTTACTACTTTACGCGGGCTGTGGTGGGGCGGATGGCCCTCAACCAAAGACATTTAAGTGACGTGCCACAGGGGCACCCCCTTTGGGGTACGGACCTCGGCCTGGACCGTCACTGACTAACAGGACGTGCGGAAGGCACGCCCTCTAGGAGCGAACGCGGCGCGTATTCCGGCCTCGACGGCGAGGACGGAACCGCGGACGTTTTGTTATGGCTTCGCGAGCCGTGTGAGCTCTACGTTGAGCGATCGTGATCCTATCGTCCGGCTCTTCGAGAGCATGCCTAGGTCTACGAATTTTGCTAATCTTGGAGGGGATGTACCCGGACGCCCCGACCACTAGTTGGTTGGGGTGAGTGGCAGCCGAATCAAAGTAGCGGCGGGAACAGAGTGTTCTATACAAATCCGTCTGGCCAGCGTGGTATTAGTAGGCCAAGTATCCCTCCGTCACGGGAGGAGGCCCGTCCCTGCAGTGGGACATTAATGGGCTGTTATGATGATACTTCTATACTAATATTATAAAGAGGTAAAGTTTGTGTGTTTGTGATGTTGTAGGGGGTAATCTCTGGATCTACTGAACTGATATTAAAAATTCTTTCTGTGTTGAATAGTCCATTTATCGGGGAGTGTCATAGGCTGTATAGTATCACGCTATGACTAATAGGAGTGGAGCAGTAATGAAATATGTTCAAAAAAGAGACGCGTTTTTTTTCGCCGCCTAACGAAGTGGGCACGGGTCAGCTGGTCACTTATAAGGAGAAATAAAATACAAATAAAAAATAACAAAATGCGTTGAGCTATAAAGCTCGATGCAAAACCATTTGACCATAGTGATAGCAATTCTAATTTTTCCTCGTCCCTGCATTGGGTCTTTAATGAGTTGATATGATCAGAACAATTGGGTCAATTTAATCGAAAGCACTCTCTTTATTAATTGAGTTTATTGGTTTTATTGTATTAGCGGTCAGTGGGTTCCTGTTCATTACATTACAATTCTTCACACATTCACACACTGCCATCTAGTTGCAAACTAAGCAGAGCTTGTACTATGGGTACTATAATAGTCTTAAGTGTGGTGATGGAGTGAGAATAAATAGTGTCATAATATCTTAACTAATGAGTGTCGTAAATATTGACTAAGAGAAAGTTAGCAGTAGGTATATGACGACCTCTGTGGCGTAGTGGTTATATAACATGACTGCTACGCAGAGGTCTCGGGTTGGATTCCCGCTCAATGCAAATCTTTGTGAGCATGAACATGATTGTCTGCATTGGTCTGAGTGTTTCGATGTATAATATGTATGTATTTACAAAAAAAAAGTATTTAGTATGTTTATCCGTTGTCTAGTACCAAGTACAAGCTTTGCTTAGTTTGGGACTAGATGGCGTTCTGTGAATGTGAGAGAGGTATTTATTTATTGTTATATTTATTTATATTATCTACGAAAATAAAAGCAGTAAAACTTTATATAAGTAAAACCAGCAATATGGTCTGCGTCGTATTACTATTACTGCCAATTTTCCTTTCGTCACTTAAGAACTTTAAATTAAACTATCACTAAAGTTTAGGTCTCCGTATGGTGACGGAGTAAGAATACAATATGTCACCACCCCATCTCATCCCATGGGTGTCGTAAAAACCGACTAAGGGGCTATTCGTGAATATCATCTTTACGAAATAAAAAGAAGGAAAACTTAAAATAAAACCCTATACCAATCCGTCTGACCAGCGTGGTATTAGTAGGCCAAGTATCCCTCCGTCACGGGAGGAGGCCCGTCCCTGCAGTGGGACATTAGAGGGCTGTTATGATGACAGATAATAAATCATCCAACAGATTATATCCTTTAGTCTTATGTTTTAATGATGATACGCAAGAGATTAGTATACTTACGCAAAGAAAGTATAAATTAATAAATTAACAAAAATATTTAGCAAGCCTTCCGACCCAGACCTAGAAAACATTTGGCATTACCATAATCATCATCATCAGCCAATCGACGTCCAGTGCTGGGCATAGGCCTCCTCCAAATATAATAATAATTCACGGACATCTCTACAATCAAAAAGACCGAAATAAAGGTCTCTGGGTCGGACTGGATGCGGAAGGCACAGGACCGAGTTCTGTGGCGCCTGTTGGGCTCTCCCTAGCCAATCCACACATCCACCAATAAAAACAGCAAGAAGCATATTTCCTTTTTACGTTAAAACATAATACAACTGAACAAACGTAAACTTACGTATATCTCGTACATTTGTGCACGGAGCCATTAACTAACTATTATTAGGCAACTAACTATAACGTAATGTAGTATCGTATGAGTTAAATAGTTTACTAAATACAAAGTAAATACTTTATAATATAGATGCGAGATTGGCTCTCTGCAAGGACGGACTCCTTTTTAACAGACTTCGAAATAGGAGGACGTTCCCAATTCGTCCTTATTTTTTTTTTAATGATTGTTAGTTTATAACTTCGTCAATTATAAATAGATTGAAATAAACATTTGTTTAAATAGTTAACTTCCAGATTGTCATTTGTTTCCATAGGTATAGACCCCATAGAAATTTCATCAATATAGGTTAAGTGCCTAATTTAGTTTTAATCTAAACAAAATCTGGAAAATGTCAAAATGTAAACGAAGTTGCTTAGGTATTGTAATCAAGTTTCTAATTGCATTCGGGTTTTTAAAAAGAAGAGAAAGAAAAAAGTAATTTGTGTCATCTCCTGCACTAGGGTTGGGCCCTGTGTCTGGGGACCTTATCAGCTAAATTAAAGGGAACAAAGATTATCGAGGCTCAAGTCAATAATTTGAAGATAACACTTATAATAATCTGGTGTGGGATTAGAATCCGCGAGCTCCCGCATCCGCAGAACGACTGCCTTACCACCGAGGCAGTTGACATTCGCAGAACGACTACCTTGCCACCCAAGCACCTTGCTTGCAGTTGACTTATGAATGTTAAAGGTTTGTCGGATGAAAGGTAATGAAGACAATTTTCAGTTTTCTTTACACAAAAAAGACTTTGCATGCCAACTCACGTAGTAGCACCATACAGCATCGAAGACCGACCCATGTATCGTCCCAGCCAGCCCGCGAACGGTCGTTGAATAAGCCACTTTGAAAAACCAGTTCGATGCCATACTAAGAACCAAGTACTTTATCAACCGTCACAGGACTATTTTGTACTCCAAGTTTTCCTCTATATATATGAAAGGAATCCTTTCTTGTAGGAGGACGTTCATAGCCAGAAAAGGCATTATAGGTTACCACTACACCTCTTTGACTACACTACTGTGTTCTAATGTTAGGTACGTCTTTGAACAGCGGTAACCATATCAGATAGGCCGCTTCCATATAGGATAGGCAGCGGCTTGACTAGGCTGACAATATTTTCTAGGTAGGCAAGTCTTGAAGATGCAGGGTGGGGAGACCTGAGGGCTCTCCCCACTCTGCATCTGCATCACGGTGGACCGACGGCCTAGTTAAGACGACAAGACAACGATGGATGAGGTAGGCACAGGACTGCACAAGGTGGCCATGTTTGGAGGAGGCCTATGTCCAGTAGTGGACATCAATTGACTGATATGATGATGACTGAAGTTAACCACTTCCTTGTCTACCAGCTTATAGCAATAAAAAAAATTGATTCACACTTTACAATAATCAATTATAATTAAAATTATTAATGCATGTAATAATTTTACATGACAATTTAATGCATAATGTTAATGAAAAGGTGTAATACTAAATTAGGCGTGCATGTTTATATGACAACTTGAATAATTGATGATTATTAATAAATTATGATTATTAATAATTATTGGTTATTGTAATCTTGTTAGTGTCATTTGGTTTTTTTTTCTTTATAAAAGACTATTTATAAGACGCGGAATAGACGACTTCTGTGGCGTACATGACTGCTACGCAGAGGTCTCTGGTTCGATTTCCGCTTAAAGCAAATCTTTGTGTGCATGAACATGATTGTTTGGTCATTGGTCTGGGTGTTTTCTATGTATGATATGTATGTATTTACAAAAAAAAAATATAAGTATGTTTATCCGTTGACTAGTACCCATAGTACAAGCTCTGCTTAGTTTGGAACTAGATGGCGTTGTGTGAAATTGTGAGTGTGAGGAATAATCAGTGGCTCGGTGACAAAGCGAGAAGGCTAGGGTGCAAAGTAGCGCGTTTGAATCTTAAGTAAAAGACCGGGACGGCATGGCAAGGGATTTTATTTTGTACTAATGGACATTCAACCGTACTATTACGGAAATACGACATAAAGTGCTATGCTATGAAAAATGCCGTGCGATAAAATCCCTTTCAATGCCGCGGCATCATTTTAAAGCATAGCAATTTATGTCGTATTTCTGTAACAGTACAGTTGAATTTACATTAGTAAAAATTAAAATCCCTTGCCATGCCGTCCCGGTCTGCGTAGGTCTTTAAGCGATCAAGATAAGATTTGACCTTTGGGTCCGTAATTTTTCATCATTGAATAAATAAACCTAACTCATTTTTTTCTTTTACAGGTAAAAATCTTCGTTAATTATCTTAACTATGGATCTTATACGCTTGGTCGGTTGTGTTTACCCGACTGATCCGGAAAAAGGGTAATGTTTTTCATGGGGGGTGCTTTTTCTTATATCTTGCTTTGGGACCGAAGTTTTTCAAAACTTTTTTAAATGCGTAAATGATAACTGCAGCACATAGACTACCTTGAAATTTATGCTCTCTTTAAACACAGTACAACCAGTAGTCTATCTCGGTCGAATATTTATTATAAATGCCTACGTCTGCGCGGTACGTAAACATGCGATAGGGCTGCCCACCCCCAGCTTTTTTATTACATTTACCTACTTTCCCGCTCGTTACTGCGGCACAGTCGCGCCTGTTCACTGCGCAAAGCCACCGCTATCGTAAGCGTGTAGGTATAACTCGCGTTTCGTCCGTTTCTATGAAGTCGAAATACTGTATATATTTGTACTATGCTTTAAACCTACTTTCAAATCATCATCACTAAAACTATTAAAAATTGCAAATTTTTAATAGTTTGTAAGCTAAATTTGCGAATCGTTGTGACCTAAAAAGCTGGACTGAATTCGAAGTTGAGATTTCAGATAAATAGATATTAATTAATCTACACTAATATTATAAAGAGGTAAAGTTTGTGTGTTTGTTACGATGTAGGGGGTAATCTCTGGATTTACTGAACCTATTTTATAAATTCTTTCTATGTTGAATAGTCCATTTATCGGGGAGTGTCGTAGGCAATATAGTATCACGCTATAACTAATAGGAGTGGAGCAGTAATGATATATGTTTAAAAAAGTGACGCGTTTTTTTCGCGCGTCGGGTGCGTCGGGTTTTGGGACACCCTGTATAATACTAGCTGACGCTAGTATTATACAGGGTGTCCCAAAACCCGACGTTAATTCGAAACTGGGTGATAAGGCAAGTCATGCTGGTTATTAGAAAAATATTTTAAAAAATCTAAGTCGCATGGTTGTAAAGTTATAGGTCTTTGAAAAAAAACGCAAAAATTCCCACTTTGTGACACTCTTTTCCCTCCAGTTGTCACAAATCTTAACTTTTTCCAACTTTTTTTTTTTGCTGTGTTACCCTGAATAGTGCCTCTTTAAATTCTAATAAATAATTTAAAACCACCTGGTCTAGTTTTCACATCAATAGGACTTATTTCTTAGAATAAAATTTATTATGAAAAAAAACGTCCAGTTTGAACTGACTGTAGTGAAAAAAAAATGTACTACGCGAGTTTGGCAAGTTCCGCCAAAAGTTGGCGCATTTAGTAAGGATTTGAAAATAGTATCATACTTGGTAAATTGTTGCCGCTATCATGGACAAAAAAAATCTTTTTTGTAAAATTTAGGAGCCGATTCCAATGCTGAATAAGTTAAACTGCTAAGTAGTTGAACCGGAAAGAGTCATCATATCAAGTGAAAAGTAGTAGAAACAGTAGCATTAGTTAAAAGTGCCAAAAATACAGCCCATCTTATTTTAAAAACACACGAACTTCTCCCGTACCACGTTAGTACAGCGAATACAAACGTTAGTATCCGGGGACTTCCAACATCGAGTAAATTTTCCCGGACAATATTGAAGAGGTACTGAGATGACTCTTTTTTTTTTTTAAGTTTTGGCCTGATGATTTAACATTAAAAAAGACAGCAACATGAACATGCATAGTTTGCATGAATGTAATGAGTGTAACTTGTGGCTTTTTAAAATTGCGATAGGCTGTTCTTTTTGGCACTTTCAACTAATACTATAGTTTCTTCTACTTTTCACTTGATATGGTGACTCTTTCCGGTTCAACTACTTAGCAGTTTAACTTGTTCAGCATTGGAATCGGCTCCTAAATTTTACAAAAAATGATAGCGGCAACAATTTACCAAGTATGATACCATTTTCAAATCCTTACTAAATGCGCCAACTTTTGGCGGAACTTGCCAAACTCGCGTAGTACATTTTTTTTTCACTACAGTCAGTTCAAACTGTTTCATAATAAATTTTATTCTAAGAAATAAGTCCTATTGATGTGAAAACTAGACCAGGTGGTTTTAAATTATTTATTAGAATTTAAAGAGGCACTATTCAGGGTAACACAACAAAAAAAAAAGTTGGAAAAGTTAAGATTTGTGACAACTGGAGGGAAAAGAGTGTCACAAAGTGGGAATTTTTGCGTTTTTTTTCAAAGACCTATAACTTTACAACCATGCGACTTAGATTTTTTAAAATATTTTTCTAATAACCAGCATGACTTGCCTTATCACCCAGTTTCGAATTAACGTCGGGTTTTGGGACACTCTGTATATACTTAGACAAAAAGCAGACAAAATCCACCAGCCATATTCATTTCATTTCATACACACAAATCTATAACCAAGCCAATAAATTGCAAATGAAACCTCTTAATAGTCATTAAATACGATTATGACAATTAAAATAGTGTTTGTTAGTCCTTGACTAGCGACCTCATAAATAGCTTGACTTGAATTGCACAATCTCATAATGGCTAGTTAGTCGTAAAAACCTATTCAAACTTATAACCCTTAGTTTTACCACTAAACAGCTATTGGACAGAAGTCTACTTAAATCATAACAGCCCATTAATGTCCCACTGCAGGGACGGGCCTCCTCCCGTGACGGAGGTATACTTGGCCTACTAATACCACGCTGGCCAGACGGATTGGTATAGGGTTTAATTTCAAGTTTTCCTTCTTTTTATTACGTAAAGATAATATTTACGGTTAGTCCCTTAGTCGGTTTTTACGACACCCATGGGATAAGATGGGGTGGTGACATATTGTAATCTTACTCCGTCACCAACTACTACTTTAATAGTTATCTTTAATTTACTATCACTACATTGTATAAAACAAAGTCACTCTCGCTGTCTGTACGTCCCTATATATGCTTATATCTTTAAAACTACGCAACAGATTTTGATGCGGTTTATTTTAATGGATAGAGTGATTCAAGAGAAAGGTTTTAATGTATAATACATGCATAATATTATAGAGTTTATACATTGTACCCGTGCAAGGCTCTATGCAAGTCCATACTAATATTATAAATGGGAAAATGTGTCTGTCTGTTTGTCTTTCTTTCACGGCAAAACGGAGCGATGAATTGACGTGATTTTTTAGGTGGAGATAGTTGAAGGGATGGAGAGTAACATAGGCTACTTTTTGCTACCCTGAATTTAACGCGAGCGAAGCCGCGAGTAAAAGCTAGTATATTATAAACGCGTAAGTTTGTTAGTATGTATGATTGTTTGTAACTCAATCATACTTAAACAGATGGACCGATTTGGATGACATTTTGTATCGAAGTAGCTGGCATCTTGAATTAATATAATATGATTTTCTATCCCGAAAACGACATCAACGCGAGCGGAGTTCAGAGCAAATACTTGAAGTTTTATAACTGACACGAAAATACAGCCCTCTACTTCAAAAACGGTAGATTTTATTTGCATTGGTCTGAGTGTTCCCCAATATATGGACTATTCAACACAGAAAGAATTTTTTAAATCGGTTGCTTAGATACAGAGATTACCCACTACAACGTCACAAACACACAAACTTTACCTCTTTATAATATTAGTATAGGATATAATGTTACATAGTAATTTAATGTGCCTACAATCATTTTGTATTAGTTTGTCTACCCATAAACAGCATGATAAGCATTTAATAATAAAATTTATGTAATATTATTTAATATATTTCAAATATTATTTCTCTCCGTGTGGTGACGGAGTGGGAATACAATATGTCCCACCCCATATCATCCCATGGGTGTCGTAAAAGCAGATTAAGGGACTATCCGTGAATATTATCTTTACGAAATAAAAAGAAGGAAAACTTGAAATTAAACCCTATACCAATCCGTCTGGCCAGCGTGGTATTAATAGGCCAAGTATCCCTCCGTCATGGGAGGAGGCCTGTCCCTGCAGTGGGACATTAATGTGTTGTTATGTGATAGTAATTTAATGTACAATCATTTTGTATTAATTTGTCTACCCATAAACAGCATGATAAGCATTAAAAATAATAAAGTTTATATAATATTATTTAATGTTTTTAAAACACGTAAGGCTTGCAATATTTCGCAACAACAAATATTGTATAAAGTAGGCTAAATTATAATAATGTCAAGTAGGATTTTATTTCTGTTTAGTCATCATTTAAAAGTGTTGCTAACTTGAAAGATATAACATTTTTAATATTCATAATTTGTTACCTAAAGGAATTAATATTAAGAGAATGAATCATCATAACAGCCTATTAATGTCCCACTGCAGGGACGGGCTTCCTAGCGTGAAGGAGGGATACTTGGTCTACTAATACCACGCTGGTCAAACGGATTGGTATAGGGTTTAACTTCAAGTTTTCCTTCTTTTTATTTCGTAAAGATAGTATTCACGGATAGTCTCTGTACTAATCCGTCTGGCCAGCGTGGTATTAGTAGGACAAATATCCCTCCGTCACGGGAGGAGGCCCGTCCCTGCAGTGAGACATTAATGGGCTGGTATGATGATGATGAAATCTTCGATATAATTTTCCATAAAATAATTAAACCAATGGAGTTTCCATTAAGTAATGAAACCAGAATAATAGCTTGTTGTTAATCGATGATTTTCCCACATTAATGTATTTAGATTATATTTTATTACTAATATATTGAAAGGCAATTAATTATTTTATAAGACAGTAATTGTGCCCTTAGTCTATATTTTATACTAGCTGACCCGTGCCCCCTTCGTTGGACGGCGAAAAAAACGCGTCTCTTTTTTAAACATATTTCATTACTGCTCCACTCCTATTAGTCATAACGTGATACTATATAGCCTATGACACTCCCTGATAAATAGACTATTCAACACAGAAAGAATTTTTAAAATCGGTTCTGTAGATCCAGAGATTACCCCCTTACAATGTCACAAACACACAAACTTTACCTCTTTATAATATTAGTATCGATAGTGATGATAATGATTAGATACTAATATGTTGACAGATATAGGCTTTATTAGAAATACTTGTACTCTTAGTCTTGAGAATTTGACTGGACGCCATGACGAGAGGTTGAGCTGTCATTTATATATTTTACAAATTGATTTTTTGAAGATTTTGTGATGCAGAAAAGATGCGGTTTTGTTTTGCAAGTTCATCGTCAGTAAATAAATATGTTTAAATATGCAAGTGATTGGTGAATAGCTGGTGGCGGCGTCGTGATCAAGCTGTTCCTGTCTCCATCATACGCGTTCCGGTGAAGTTCTCCTGGACGGCAATGAAAAGAGAAGCATCGTCTTTTTAATGTTGTTTTTTTTTGTATGTGTAAACTTATACTCTTACTTACTGAATGTAATGTATTTCACTTGACACTGGCAAAATATGTAACTATGTTCATGACGCCATAATAAATAAACATAACATAACATACTCTTAGTCTTAATTTCTTGAAATGTCTAGATGACGCATAATATACAGCTGTCATACATGACACAAAGAGTTCTTTGTGTCTGTTCAATCAATCAACTAGCCTATCGCAGTCCACTGTTGGACATAGTCCTCTCACAACAAGCGCCACAGAGCACGGTCCTGCGCCTTCTGCGTCCGTACCTTTTTGAGGTCGTCGGTCCACTTAGCTGGGGGTGTCCTACACTATGTGTCCGTTAAAAATACGTAAAATTAATGTTAACTGCCTTAGTGCCAAAGTAGTCGTGTATACGGCTGCTTTTGTCGAGGTCGTGGGGTTGAATCCCATGCTAGATAATGTGTATGATCTATAGATTATAGTCTTCAGTCTGGATAACCTTTGAGTCTGTTAATTTCATGTATGTAAAAGTCCATCTCCGTGGGGTGACGGAGTAAGAATACAATATGTCATCACCTCATCTCATCCCATGGGTGTCGTAAAAACCGACTAAGGGACTATCCGTGAATATTATCTTTACATAATAAAAAGAAGGAAAACTTGAAATAAAATCCTTAACCAATCCGTCTGGCCAGCGTGGTATTAGTAGGCCAAGTATCCCTACGTCACGGGAGGAGGCCCGTCCCTGCAGTGGGACATTAATAGGCTGTTATGATGAACTACATAAGAACTGCGCTTTTATCTTACCACAAGGTTGGGCATAACTTTAATAACATGAAACAAAAACGAAACATCGGAATATACCTATTCATTTATGAAAAATAACCATGTAAAAAAGTTATCCGTTTTCTAGTAACCATAGCTCAAGCTCTGCTTAGTTTGGGACTAGATGGCGTTGTGTGATTGAATTTGTAAGCAACATTTTATGCATTATTGGGTGCAGTGTTTCATAGACAATATTTTCTTATAGACAAGTTATTATTCATAAAATAATTATTTTAATTATATTTTTCCGACGGACGAAGCAAAGGTTGAATAGCAATCTGTAATTTATTTTTATACGTACTTATGTAGTTAGTTGTTACCTGTCATTAAATGCCCCACTGCAGGGACCGGCAATTAAATCAGAGGAAAGACGGAGTGCTAAGATTCTAGCCCTGTGTATGTCAATTGCTCCTGTATTACGTGCGCTGTCATCTGAGTACTGCAGGGCCGTCCCTGCAGTGGGACACTAATGGGACACGGCCCTCGTGACGGCGGGATACTTTCCTTACTATATAGGTACTTTTATATATTGCAAATTAAATAGCCATATAACAAGTTTAGCCTTCTACGGAGTTTCATTTACGCGTAACTTTTTCTTGGGATGCATTAAAAATAAAAACAAAATATTAATTTTAAGGTACTAAAAGGGTATTTAATATTTACAAAGAAATAATTAAGAAATATTGTCTCCTACTATATTATGAAATAAATATGGTCCAGACAACCTGACGTCAGATTGTCTAGTACAATATATGAATATATACAATATACTAGCGACCTGCTGCGGCTTTGCAAGGATTCAATGCCTATATACTACAATATTATGAATGTATTATACATATAAACCTTCCTCTTGCATCACTCTATCTATTTAAACAAACCGCTTGAAAATCCATAGACTATTCAACACAGAAAGAATTTATAAAATCGGTTCAGAAGATCCAAAGATTACCCCCTACAACATCACAAACACACAAACTTTACCTCTTTATATATTAATATAGACTATCTAGTGTCTATTAAAAGCTAGCAATTATACAATACATAGGTACTTTGACAAGTATTTTTCTAGGTTATGACCACGACCCAATAAGATACCTAGACCTTGCTACTAAGTCTACCTAGACATAACTTATAAATTATACTGTTAGTCAACTAATCCTTTATTTCTTAAGATTATGAAGATTTTATTCGTGTGGTGACGGATTAAGAATACAATATGTCACCACCCCACTTAATGTCGTAAAAACTGACTAAGGGGCTAATTGAAATATTCCGTGAATATTATCTTTAAGAAATAAAAAGAAGGAAAACTTGAAATTAAACGCTATATCAATCCGTTTGGCCAGCGTGGTATTAGTAGGCCAAGTATCCCTCTGTCGCAGGAGGAGACGCGTCCCTGCAGTGGGGCTGTTATGATGATGATGATTTTATACGTAGAGTTACCATCCCATTCGTGTCGTTAAATGGATGAAAATGAATGGAAATAAAAAAATGATAGTTCGTATCCTATTATAAATCTATACTAGTCTATACTAATATTATAAAGAGGTAAAGTTTGTGTGTTTGTGACGTTGTAATCTCTGGATCTACTGAACCGATTTAAAAAATTATTTCTGTGTTGAATAGTCCATTTAACGGGGAGTGTCATAGGCTATATAATATCACGCTATGACTAGGAGCGGAGCAGTAATGAAATATATTTAAAAAAAGGGACGCGTTATTTTCGCCGCCCAAGAAGTGGGCACGGGTCAGCTAGTATAGTATAAGTCTTTTTTAATTTCTCAGACATTTAAGCAGCATTATTAAAAGTAACTATATAATCAAAAATTAGTTTGAGATGAGGATAAATAAATAAATAAACTGTTATTTTATTTTAAAAGCTAACAACAAGTTAAAAATAATATTATTTATTGTATATTTATTTATTTTAAACATAATAAAATAATTAAACTTATGTATTGACGTCAATTTTTAAACACTTTTAAATCTAAATTTAACACTTTTACCTAATATTAAGAGCCTCAAGTTAAGTTAAGTATATATAATAAAATATAATGAGTCTGTTGACTTTAAACTTAAATTATACATAGACACTCTAAATAAATAAATATATTAGGTCTTTACTTAAGAAATTGCCGAAATTTTGTATGAAGATTTAATTGACGACCTCGGTGGTGCGCCGGTAGAGCCAGCGGCTGCCGCGCATGAGGTTGTGGGTTCGATCCCCACGCAGGACAATAATTTGTGAGATCCACAAATTATGTCCTGAGTCTGGGTGTTCTATGTGTACGTTAATTGATGTTTGTAAAAAGTCCCCGCGACACAGGGCATGATCCCTAGTGCGGGAGTTGTCTTTTTTTTAAAAGAGTTAGAAGTTAGATTTTGCATACTAACGTTTTCTTAGATTTTTCAATAATTATTTAACATAATAGAATGAAATTGAGTAAGTATAAGTAATGGCGCACATTTAAGCTAACTATTGTGTTTAAAACAATGAAAAAAAAAGTATCAGGGAAGAAGTTACAATTAAATAAATGGAAAAATCCGCTGTTTTAAATTGGACCCATGTTTACAGGCTTATTAATAAGAGTTAAGTTAGAGTCTCTATCAACATCTACGGAGACTCTCGCTTGACCGTTGGATCATAGGTCTGATGCAGAAGGCAGTACTGCTTGACACCGCACGTATTGTGAGGAGGTTCCTATCTCTGGAGCCCTAACCACCAGTAGCTTGGTCCTTGTACCCGATGCTGGAGGGTCTACCTTTTTTATATTTATAAATGTTTTCATTTACTTACACATATTTAAAAATGTAAAACATTGTTAAAAATTTAAATAAAGATACAAATAATAATCATTTTTATTTATTATCTTTTGTTAGATGTTGGTAATATCATATATTTCCCAAATAACAAAAATTATATAAATAAAACATGTTTTAAAAAAATGTAGAGTCAAAAGACTGCGCAGAAATAAAACGGCAATTACATAGGTATAAAGACAATCTCCGTTTGGTGACGGAATAAGAATACAATATGTCGCCACCCCATCTCAACCCTTGGGTGTTGTAAAAACCGATTAAGGGACTATTCGTGAATATTATCTTAATTAAATAAACAGAAGGAAAACTTGAAATTTAACCCTGTACCAATCCGTTTGGCCAGCGTGGTATTAGTAGGCCAAGTATCCCTCCGTCACAGGAGGAGGCCCGTTCCTGCAGTGGGACATTAATGGGCTGTTATAATGATGATAACACCAAAAAACGTTCACCCATCTAAAGAATAACCTCATCGAAGTTAGTTAACAAGGACCAAATTTTTACATGCTCTCCGAAGCACAAAGACAATCAAACAAAACATCACATAACGGTAACCCATCCATAAAATGCCCTCACCGAGCTTCCTTAACCAGGACCAATATTTTTTGTCCCTTTTCTCCACTTAGATGAAACACCACAAAACGATCACCCATCCAAAAAATTACCTTACCTAAATTGCTTAACCTCACTTTACCATATCTTTATCTCCACTCAGATTAACACCACAAAACGATCACCCATCCAAAATACGACCATACCAAAATTGCTTAACTTTACCTTAACTTAACTTCTGTAAGTAATCTGACATACAACACCTTGTAAGCTTATTGCATATGAGTCAATAACTTGGTAACTTAGGCATCGCAAGATCTTACATAAGTTGTGTATTAAGTAATAGTATGACATACAAGCCTACTTCCTAACTTATACTATATATTAAGCAAACTTTAAAACAGGTTTATGTATATCATCATGACAGCCCATTAATGTCCCAATGCAGGGACGGGCCTCCTCCTGTGACGGAGGGATACTTGGCCTACTACGGCTTAATTTCAAGTTTTCCTTCTTCTTATTTCGTTAAGATAATATTAACGAATAGTCCCTTAGTCGGTTTTTACGACAACGATGGGATGAGATGGGGTGGTGACATATTGTATTCTTACTCCGTCACCACACGGAGGTTTATATATATAGAAATTACTTATGTACTTAAATTCACGCCTTATTTTTACGGGGTAGGTACTGTCCATTTTTCTATAAGTACTTACTTGATTTAAGTACTTACACGATTAAATTGTGGTCAATATTAAATTATTTACCTTTGAGGCTCTCGACGTTTTGGCCAGGTTGCACCAGCCATGGTCACGCACGAGATGGCTGATGCGATGTGTGAAAAAAAGAGGGTAGAAAAACAAACTTCTGCCTCGGAGACGGAGCCGTGACATCGCATCAGTGCGGGTCCCTTTACGTTTTGATAGGTTTTCTATTCTTGTCAAAACGTAAAGGGATCTCTCTCTCTCTCTAATCGGTCCCTCATTGCTGAGGATCGTGGTTACGAGAGTCATTTAACCGAGCGAGACGTCTCCATCGGTTGCGGTATGAAGTGGATCTCACCACCTGGTAGAAATTAGAGGAAGAGGTGGCCTCTCTAACTTGGTAAATGGATCGGCACCGCCTATATTAGTGTGCGTTGTAGTAAAGAATTTCATACAAATAATACTGAACGGCTCGAGTTACGGTGACGATCCCATTCCGTTTTAATATAGCGTTATAAATCCCAAAAACATGTCTTTGGATAATTTAGGTAGCTTGAGAAAAGCTGACAGACCTTGTGACCACGGCCAGTGCACTGTGCAACCTGTATCTAAACGTCAAGCAAAATAAATAGCATGCGCGTTAATTTCCCTTCACTTCATCAAGTAGTAAGTTGCTGATTAAGTTGATTTAAATAGATCTCCATCCTATTTTTTGGCAAGTTAAGTTGGCGAGACGCGAGAGAAGGGGTTACTTCGTACTTAACTCGCCAAAAAATAGGATGGAGATCTATTTAAATCAACTTAATCTTAAAATACTACTTAACTCGCCACTGTACTTGTCGATGTGTAAATCGGGCTTAATACCATAAAACAAAGTCGCTGTCGATTCTGTCCGTCCCCAAAACTACGCAACGGATTTTCAAGCGGTTTTATAATAGATAGAGTGATTCAAGATATACTTAACATTATAAAGAGGTACAGTTTGTGTGTTTGTGACGTTGTTGATGGTAATCTCTGGATCTAATGTATAGTATCACGCTATGACTAATAGGAGTGGAGCAGTAATGAAATATGTTTATAAAAGGGACGCGTTTTTATCGCCGCCCAACCAAATTGGGCACGGGTCAGCTACCTAGTAATATAAAATGATTCAAGAGGAAGGTTTATATGTATAATACATGCAGTATATTGTAGAGTATAATAATCATTGCACACGTGCGAAGCCGTGGCATGCCGCTAGTTTCATAATAAAAGAAACTACTGTAGAGTGCATTCAACTGTAGAGTAATTTGTCTATGCTTTGAATGATGGGTTAAGTAGTTAGCTGTCTCGCTTGTCTATTTGGGTTCGGTTCTCGAAAGTTATAACTGTATACTCGATTAGGTTCGAGCGGAATGGTGGCTCATTAAGGTTTAAACATTTTGAAATAGGCTAATGACTAACTTATACATCTTATTTTTATAAACATTCTCATTTATTTACTATTAGTTTCCGCCCGCGGCTTCGCCTGCGTGGTGTTTTGATAAAAAGTATTATAACAGCCCATTAATGTCCCACTGCAGGGACGGGCCTCTTCCCGTGACGGAGGGATACTTGGCCTACTAATACCACGCTGCCCAGACGGATTGGTATAGGGTTTAATTTCAAGTTTTCCTTCTTTTTACTTCGTAAAGATAATATTCAAGGATAGTCTTTTAGTCGGTTTTTGCGATTAAGTGGGATGAGATGGGGTGGTGACATATTGTATTCTTACTCCGTCACCACACGGATAGTTGTATAATAATGTATAAATATTATTATAATGGCAGCACTGATGGCTAGAAAGTGCATTTCTCTGCCTTATGCTCACAGATTTCAACCAATAAATATAAATTAGATATTTAAGTAACGTTGTGGCCTAGTGGTTATCGTCGAGCTATACAAAGAGATTATATTCGGGTTCGATTACTGCTTAATGAAAACCTTTCAGCTCATGAGAATAATATTTTGTTTGATCGTCAATAAAACTTTTTACCAATCTAGTCCGTGACGTATTAACAGTTTAGGCAAATATAACGTAACGTAAACGGATCGGCACCGCCTCGCCTTTTTCCTCAGTGTCAAACGTCAAAAATCCGATTACGTTACGGTTCCGATTAGTGTGCGTTGCAGTAAGTAGTTTCATACAAATAATACTGAACGGCTCGAGTTGATACGGTGACGATCCGTTTACGTTACGTTATATGTGGTAGAGTAGCATAAGTCAACGTCAATCTATTGAATGGTAGCAGGGACTTTGAGAAACATGAAATTAATGGGCCTATAGGATATCCTGCCTGACTCAGGACAATGATTTGCGAATCACACAAATAATTGTCTTCCTTAGGATTTTAATTTACATGAAAGAATAAACTAATTTATATTTTTCTTTTGCAGGTAATATTTAATCTTCGATAACGTAACTTCGTTTGAAAGTGGCACCGGTAGCAGAAAAACTACGCGGCAGCCGGCTGTCATGGTATGGGCATGTTATGCGGAGGAATGAGAGTCATGTGGTGAGGAAGGTGTTGGACATGTGTGTGGATGGATATAGGGGAAGAGGACGACCAAAGAAACGATGGATGGATTGTGTGAAAGACGATATGGCTGCGAAGAGTGTTACTTGTGAGATGACGTCCGATAGGAAAGTATGGAAGAAGAAGACATACTGCGCCGACCACAAATAAAATTGGGATAAGGGCAGGGGAATGATGAATGATGATTTAATCTTCGATAAATCTCTGTTATGGAGGTCGGCTATTTTTGACCCGACTGATTCAGAAGGTAAAGTAAACTCAGTATGTGTGGTGATGAAGTATACGTGGTGTAACCACTCCATCTTATCTCACGAGTGTAAAAGAAAAGTATTAATCGAAAACAAAATAAGAAAATCTTGATATTTTATGTAATTATCAATCCGCGTTGAACCGGTAGGTCATGCAAACGGTGTTCTCTTGTTTTCCATAAATTTATTTGCACTAATATTGTTTGCCATAAAAATCACCGGTCATAATATTTACTTGCACTATTATCATTTAAAAACCACCCAGAAGTAGGTCCGTCGAGCTTGCTTAGTAGATGCCATAGATGAGAACCTAATAAATGATTTTTCTTTCTTTCTTTCTTTCCATATGAGGCGTAGAATTAGGTTTAATTTTATTTATTCTTATTATGGTGAATGAAAGTTATGGGAAATGGGATTATTGAAAACAAAAATTATAGCAAATACATTTATGGATTTAAATTATTATGACACTTGATCGATTATGACCAATGGAATTATTGAAAGTCATTTTATGTTATTTCACGATTATGGCGACTGAAGCGTTATTTCTAATGAAATTATAGCAAATGCCATTATGGCATATGAAACTATTGCATTTTAAATTATGACAAACATTAGTAAACCCATGCAAACATTCATGCTCATGCACACAGAGTTTATCATTAAGCTGGAATTGAACCCAAGACCTCTTAGTACAAGCGTGTACTATAACTACCTAATACGCTACATAGCTCTGAATAGAAGCCATGAACTATAAATAAATAAATATTCCTCACAGATTCTCTAATCATGATTCACTAAGTAGTGTTCTATTAGGGAAAATCAAGTGGGCGTCCCTTCAATGGGGCGACGCTTATCTAAGAAACGCTTCCCCGGACCCCAGTCTGAGGGGGACGTTCCGATTCGCTTAGTAGCCCATAGGGCAACCGAGTAGTAGGTCTGGTGGTTTTTAGCCGGTAAGAGTCCGTGCATAACCCGCTAGGGACATAGGGACTCCCTCGGGTACTCATGAGAGTTTTCCACCCCCTGCCAAGTATAGACCGGAGGTAGTCTGGGCGTGTTTTCAGCCCAGGCGAGCGTCATTCGCGTTAAAAAAGAAATCACAGATTCACACAACGTCATCTAGGCCCAAACTAAGCAGAGCTTGCTATGAACTGTATAGGTCGTCTGTACAACCATTCTGTTGTATTTGGCGATACAAACAACTTGCTCACCTAATGATAAGCTATACATATACCTAGTCTTTGTTTTTGACCTCATTTTTTTCTTTTTAAAAAAGCTTCTTCAAAATAATAAAATTCGCACTTAGGTGTTGATGAGTTGAATTAATTATATAGTATGTGCTAAAATTCTTTTTATGTCAAGACTTTTTTTTAGATACATGTCCCACTGCTGAGATAGGTTTTGTAAGGTTAGGAACGATATTTAGCTTAAATACGGGCTTTTGCGGTCTCGGTAGTGGCTAGTGTGCACGAGGTCGTCGGTTCGATTTCCACGCAGAACAATTGATTGTGCTATCCATTAATTGTTCTTTGTCGTGTACGTTGATGTATGTAAAAGTCCCCGCGACACAAAGACCAGTGCGGGAGTTGTCTGAAAAGACAGACAGATTAGTCTAGGGTTTAATTTCAAATATTCCTCCATTTTTTTTCCGTGAAGATAATATTCACGGATAGTCAGATAATCGGTTTCTACGACACCCATAGGATGAGATGGGGTGGTGACGTATTGTATGCTTACTCCGTCACCACACGGAAGAATATAGAAATAAGCCACAAGCGTGTGGTGACACACGGAGATCCACCATAAAGTAATAATAAAAAAATAGCAGTAGAAAGTCGAAAAGAACTTTTATATTATAAGTAAAAAGAAAACTTTCTTTTCAAAAGTTCCTATATTTTTATTATACAATTATAATTTTACAAATAAATTGGTAATAAAATAACAATTATTTACTTCAAATTGATTTAATTAACATTTTACTTGACTTTCTATGGTTTTTATTAATAAAATAGTACCTACATAGGTAAAAGCAGAATCGTACGCACTTTCCTTAGTCATAAATTAATGGCGGTTGTTTAATTATAATTTTAGGGTTATTGATTTAATTATTATTTTAACTGCTTTGATGGCAAAACGGTGTTGTACGCGACAGCCGTGCAGTAAGTCAGTTCGAATCTCACGCAACATCCTATCCTACTAATATTATAAATGGAAGGATATTCATACATATCTTTAATGTAATTCTAATTTTATGTGATCCACAAATTAATGTCATGATCCTATATTAATATGTTTTGTGTTATACAGTGTGTACTAATTTCTTTGTAATCTTTAACTCAACTCGCAGGTTTTATGACGAAAATTGGTAAAAAAAGAGAAAATTGACATGGCTAGGCATTTTTAGATGTTTTTTTTGTTTCTGCCTAGTAAAATTATGCCCTACCTCGTCTTAAGATTTATTGTGCTATTGTCATATTATACACCTGTATATAAATGTTTCTTTCCGATGCATGCTGTCCATTCATTGGTTCACTAGTTTTCTCTAGTTTATAAATAACCAATCACAAACAAGAACGGTTTTTAATATTATTAAGTTACTAGTCACGTATCTTCTAGGAATATTTACCTCTGTGATAGGTGTTCAAATAAATATGCAATGAACGCATTATATTTTTATACTAGCTGACCCGTGCCCACTTCGTTGGGCGGCGAAAACAGCGCGCCCCTTTTTTAAACATATTTCATTACTGCTCCACTCCTATTAGTCATAGCGTGATACTATATAGCCTATGACACTTCCCGATAAATAGATAATAATAATAATTTAATAATAATAATTTATTTATTGCAAAAAATAAGTAGTACACAAATCTTAATTACTATAGTAAATACATAAAAGAGTATAGTGTGTGGATGTAACAAAGACTCCCTGCACTAGGCTGAGCCTGTCCTGCAGATAGTCTTATGTTCATTAGCATTACCGTACATTAAATTTAAAAAGAAAAGAAGAAATTACAATAATTAATTAAATCACTCTATCATCTTAAAATTACCGTGAATCAAATAACAGAAAACAATCATACATTTAGTTAAAATAAAAAAAATAAAAAATAAAAAGAAAATATCAAAAATTAAAAGAAAACAGGTACAATACAATGTGCAATAACAATGCTTTATCGCTTCTAAATTATAAACTAAAGACTATTTAACACAGACAGAATTTTAAAATCGGTTGAGTAGATTCAGAGATTACCCCCTACAACGTCACAAACACACAAACTTTACCTCTTTTTATATTAAGTATAGATATCTTCTTTATAGTTTTAACCGACTTCAAAAAAAGAGTAGATTACTCAATTCGACTGTATATGTTTTATTTTTCTATGTATTTTCGCCGATACAATGTTTGTTTATGAACCGATTTTGATGATTCTTTTTTTGTTGAAAAGGAGATATCTTTAGAATAATGGCTAGAATTTTTCAACAATATTATCTAAAAAGTATGAAATTATTGTACAAGTCTCTATTGGTACTTTGACAGGCACAAAAAACTTCCAGACTCGAGATTATAATTTTTGGATTACACAAATAATTTTCTTCTTGCATGGGATAATTCTCCGTGTGATGACGGAGTAAGAATACAATATGTCACCACCCCATCTCATCCCATGGGTGTCGTAAAAACCGACTAAAAGACTATCCGTGAATATTAACTTTACGAAATAAAAAGTAGGAAAACTTGAAATGAAACCCTATACCAATCCGTCTGGCCAGCATGGTATTAGTAGGCCAAGTATCCCTCCATCATGAGAGGAGGCCTGTCCCTGCAGTGGGACATTGATGAGCTGTTATGATTAGTCATCATAAAGTAAAGATACTTGATACACACTTGTTGTCTTAAAGTAAATATTTGTTAAAAGAAAGTACAGTTAACTAGTGGGTTGGTTTGTCAAAATGTATGTCGCATACATACTATCTGTTTATTTATTGGGTTCCGTGACATTTGAAAATATTTTCAAAATGTATCTGTTCTTTTTGTCTTTTTAAAGGAAACTCCCGCATTTGATTTTATGTCTACAAAGGGGGATTTACACGGGTCCATTTTCGCCGTGTCGTAGCTAGTCGCCTGACAAATCACCTCACTAAACCGCCTTGCAAATTCTTCCTTACGGCCTAGCTGAAAAAAATCGCGCGGCTTTAGTACTCGTGTAAACCCCCTTTAACTCGTTGTCTTTAAAAGGAAACTCCCGCACTTGATTTTATGTCTATAAGTCCCCGCTACTTCGTTTTCGATCCATAATGTGAGAGTTATCTAAAAACATGATACGTTTAAGGCTTACCTTCTTAATTTTTAGGGCTCTTTCTATTTAGCCTTTTCATGCCGTACGGCTGCCGTGCGTTTTCGGTGCGTTTTTCGAACGGCAAAAGCAACGTTCGTTTGTTTTCATATTATACTCAAGTAATTTAAAAAAAAAAAAGACATTCCCGCACCAGGCATCACGCCCTGTGTCAGGGGAACTTTTACAAACAATAATTTAACGGACACAACCGAACACCCAGACTCAGGACAATAATTTGTGGATCTCACAAATAATTGTCATGCTTGGGGCTTGAACCCACGACCTCGTGAACTGCAGTCGCTCGCGCCACCGTGGTGGTCTAAATTACCTAGTATGAAACCGTATACTATGTTTGTAATGTAGTACTAGGTATATCTATACTAATATTATAAAGGGTAAAGTTTGTGTGTTTATGACGTTGTAGGGGGTAATCTCTGGATCTAATGAACCGATTTTAAAAATTCTTTCTGGGTTGAATAGTCCATTTATCGGAGAGTGTCATAGGCTATACAGTATCACGCGATAACTAATAGGAGTGGAGCAGTATTGAAATATATTTAAAAAAGAGACGCCGCTCAACGAAGTGGGCACGGGTCAGCTAGTATATAATAATACTAATGCATTACCGCTGCCTCACTTACACCTAAAACCTACTTATTCTTTCACTCGCAAGATTAATTGTCTATCAAAAAATAGTTACAGTTTGTACTCTCAATGTTGCCAGTGTAAAAAAAACGAGCAAAGGCAAGCGCCGACCTAACCTACTTAGTTTGTAACATCTTAGAAAGTTAACGGGTGATGGCATGCAGTCACTCGTAGATCGGTTTTTGGGGTTCCGTTTCCGTTTTCGTGTTAGAAAAACTTCATTATTTTTTGTAATGCTTTATACTAGGGACCCGCTTCGGCATAGCAGGAGTGTAACGCATAAACAATATTATGCATGTATCTATACTAATATTATAAAGAGGTAAAGTTTGTGTGTTTGTGACGTTGTAGGGGGTAATCTCTGGATCTACTTAACCGATTTTAAAAATTCTTTATGTTTTGAATAGTCCATTTATCGGGGAGTGTCATAGGCTATATAGTATCGCTATGACTTATAGGAGTGGAGCAGTAATGAAATATGTTTAAAAAGGGACGCGCCACCCAACGAAGTGGGCACGGGTCAGCTAAACCTATTGTTAACTTTTTACACTGTCAAAAACTTACGTAATTTTCTTGTCAACCTTGATATTCTTTATTGGCAGAATCGCCAATTAACACTGACGGAGACAGTAGTCAATGTAAAAAAAATTACTGTAACTTAATAAGTTTACTTGAGTAATTGATTGGTTTAGTCTGTGAGGCAGTGTGTGACAAGTGACAAAAAATGCAAAAATGCCATTTTTTTTTAAATAGGTCACAATTTTGCTATAACAGAATATAATATTAGGTCTTTACCTATTATAAATTGCCGTTTTTTATGAAGATTTTATCAGAAGTTTGATTATTCATACTAACGTTTTCTTGGATTTTTCAATATTATTATTTAACTTACTGGAATGAAATTTGATCTAAGTAATGGCGCACATTTAAGCTAACTATTGTGTTTAAAACAAAGAAAAAAAAATATCAGGGAATAAGTTACAATTAAACATAGGAAAATCCGCTATTTTAAATTGAACCCATGTTTACAGGTTTATTATTAATCCAAATAATAACAAATTTTCATTTATTATCTTTTGTTAGATGTCGGTTAAATCCTATTTTCTTAAATAATAAAAATAATTTCAACAATATGCTTTTAAATAATGTAGGGGCTAAAGACTGCGCAGAAATAAAACGGCAATTTCATAGGTAAAGACCTATTATTATGACGGTAATAAGTTGGGTCACCCATCTACAAATCAACCTCGGCGACGTTGCTTAACCTGTCTGGTATATTAAACGACATTAATTACATTAATTACCTTCACCTACTTTAATATAGATTTCTTTTTCATCTAACCATAGTATCTTTCCCATACATTGTTTTATGTTAAAAGTCTCACGCAAATCGGTTTAGTAGTTGCATAATGCATTTATAGACTTAATATTTGTATCATATTTTAACATTTAAATAAAAGTATGAGTGTTTTAATTAAAAAAAAATATTTTTTAATTTTTAAAATTTTCGACTCCAAAATCAGATTTGGTACCGATTCTAATACCCAATTTCGTTTTTAAATGATTTTTACACAGTCATATTAATTAGACCGAAACCAATTTTTTAAACCTTTTCTATTTAGTCAAATTAATAACCTACTACTGATTTTAAATTCGGTTTGAATACCATGAAATTCATACTTCATTGTTAACATTCGAGCCAACTTAGGTAGCCTGGTAAAAGTGGTAAGTAAAGTAAGATAATCTTTACTAGTTAGGGTGACGGTAAACTGATGAATATGGACTCTTTCAATTTAGCCGCTTCGTGCAGTTCGGCTCTATCGTGCGTTTTCTGTGCGTTTTTCGAACGCTAAAACCAATGTTCGTTTGTTTTTGTACAAATCTTGCCGTGCGGCGAATGCTTGACACTATAAATACTGCCGTACGGCAGCCGAACTAAACGTTGCTTTTGCCGTTCGAAAAATGCACTGAAAACGCACGGCAGCCGTTAAGCACGAAGCGGCTAAATTGAACGAGCCATAAGGGCGGCACAGGACCGCGCAGCGTGGAAATGTTTGCCGTATGTATAGCCGTTAAGCACGAAGCGGCTAAATTGAACGAGCCATAAGGGCGGCACAGGACCGCGCAGCGTGGAAATGTTTGCCGTATGTATAGCCGTTAAGCACGAAGCGGCTAAATTGAACGAGCCATAAGGGCGGCACAGGACCGCGCAGCGTGGAAATGTTTGCCGTATGTATAGCCGTTAAGCACGAAGCGGCTAAATTGAACGAGCCATAAGGGCGGCACAGGACCGCGCAGCGTGGAAATGTTTGCCGTATGTATAGCCGTTAAGCACGAAGCGGCTAAATTGAACGAGCCATAAGGGCGGCACAGGACCGCGCAGCGTGGAAATGTTTGCCGTATGTATAGCCGTTAAGCACGAAGCGGCTAAATTGAACGAGCCATAAGGGCGGCACAGGACCGCGCAGCGTGGAAATGTTTGCCGTATGTATAGCCGTTAAGCACGAAGCGGCTAAATTGAACGAGCCATAAGGGCGGCACAGGACCGCGCAGCGTGGAAATGTTTGCCGTATGTATAGCCGTTAAGCACGAAGCGGCTAAATTGAACGAGCCATAAGGGCGGCACAGGACCGCGCAGCGTGGAAATGTTTGGGGAAGCTATGACCAGCAGTGGACGTCCATTGGCTGATAGATGATGATGATGACGAATTTTGACTTCCTCTTAAGAAGAAAAGATCTATGGTTAGAGGTTAAATCATAACAGCCCATTTATGTCCCACTGCAGGGTCGGGCCTCCTTCCGTGACGGAGGAATACTTGGCCTACTAATACCACGCTGGCCAGACGGATTGGTTTTTAGGTTTAATTTCAAGTTTTCCTACTTCTTTTTTGGTAAAGGTATAGGTAATATTCACGGATTGTCCCTTAGTCGATTTTTACGACACCCATGGGATGACATGAGGTAGTGACATATTGTATTCTTACTCCGTCAACACCCGAGAAGAGGTTAAATAGCTCTCTGAAATTTGACTTTATGGTAATGTCTAGCCATTACCATAAAGTAAAATTTCTCAACTCTATTACTCATAATCTTACAAAATTTTAACATAAATATATGCAATCTGTAATATAATCTTGCTAAACCGATTTTGATGCAAAAACTATTTGATAATTACTTCATCATCACTATATAGTATAAAACAAAGTCGTTGTCTGTACGTCCCTATATATGCTTAAATATTTAAAACTAGCTGACCCGTGCCCACTTCGTTGGGAGGCGAAAAAAAACGCGTCCCTTTTTAAAACATATTTCATTACTGCTTTTAGTAATAGCGTGATACTAAATATAGCCTATGACACTCCCCGATAAATGGATTATTCAACAAAGAAAGAATTTTTTAAATCTGTTCAGTAGATCCAGAGATTACCCCCTACAACGTCACAAACACACAAACACGCAAACTTTACCTCTTTATAATATTAGTATAGACTATGCAACGGATTTTCAAGAGGTTTATTTTAATAGATAGAGTGATTCAAGAGGAAGGTTTATATTGTATAATACATGCTTTATATTGTACTGAACGCCATGTCTACGTTTGGTGACGGAGTAAGAATACAATATGTCACCACCCCATCTCATCCCATGGGTGTCGTAAAAACACCATCTACTATCCGTGAGTATTATCTTTACGAAATAAAAAGAAGGAAAACTTAAAATCAAACCCTATAACAATCCGTCTGGCCAGCGTGGTATTAGTAGGCCAAGTATCCCTCCGTCACGGGAGGAGGCCCGTCCCTGCAGTGGGACATTAATGGGCTGTTATGATGATGATTCGGGGGCGAAGCTGGGTCGGGTCGCTAGTTTTATATATATTTTATTACATAACTTTATAACCATAAGATGATGAAAGGATATTAAATGTTATTAATTTGAATATGCATTAATTTTAACTATTCAATTAAAAGCTGTATCGGTGGCAAATTCGGGTGTGTATGTGGCGAGGTCATAGATTCAAATCTCACCATGCTTTTGGTAAAAAAACTAAAGATGTGGTTAATTGAGAAATGTTTTTATTCTGTGTCAGAGTTAAAACACTGAATAAAAATATTTCTAAATTAACTTTAAATACTTAAAATAAAAATTCTGTAGATATATATGTTACAGCCAAAGTAATAAACATGAATATTATACATAATAACTAGCCATTATGTATAAGGGCTACTCAATTTTAATAAAGTGATAAATGTCGCAGAATTAATCACATTAACTAGCCATTATATATGTTATAGTCAAAACTCATAACCACTTTTGACTGGTTTTTTCAGTCAAAAGTGGTTTTGACCATCGATGTTAGACAAAGCTGATTGAAATTTTACGTTTTAACTGACAAAAATACAATATTAAGGTTAGCATGGTGACCAAAGGACGAATGCTAGAATATAGTAATATGTACTATATTCTAGTTTTACATAAAAAAAATACTTCTTGCACTCGCGTCCTTTGGTCACCATACTAACCTAACCTAACCAACTGCTTCTGACTTTTGCCAGTTAAAAGGTAAAATTTAATGAGTTAATCACTTTATCAAAATTGAGTAGCCTTTATACATAATGGCTAGTTATTATGTATAATATTCATATTTATTACTTTGGCTGTAACATATACATATTATACATAGAAAACACCCAGACTAATGCAAGCAATCATGTTTATGCACACAAAAGATTTGTATCGAGCGAGAATCGAACCCAAGACCTCTGCGTAGCAGTCATAGTCATAGTAACCACTAAGTAAGCCCCTAAACCATGCAATAGTTAGAAAACAGTACGGTATTATAATTCTTTTTCTCTTTAATAATAACTTAGTACCGAAATAATAATCTCTTTAATTGCGCTAAAAAAACATGTAAAATAATACTTTCGTAAATTAAAATAGTTTTGCGTCGCTCCAATAATTTGTAACAAGTCATTATTTTTGATATGCATCAAAAATTTGTTTATGTGGTAGACGAGCGGTTTTTAAACGTTCAAAAAACGTCGCGTTGAGAAACAGATGGAATCGATTTAAAATTGTAGAGTAAGTTTCTGAATACTTAATATCTTGAACTTTACGTACGAACTTTATATTGATATTTATATGTAAACGTATGATTAATGCGGCTTGGTATTTAATAATAATATAATAATAATAATCTTTACACATTCAGACATCGCCACCTAGTCCCAAACTAAGCAAAGCTTGTACTATGGAACAACGGATAAACATACTTAAATTCTTTTTTTTTGTAAATGCATACATATATTATACATAGAAAACACTCAGACCAATGCAAACAATCAAGTTCATGCACACAAAGATTTGCATTGAGCGGGAATCGAACCCGAGACAGCTCTGCGTAGCAGTCATGTTATATACCGACTGCGACACAGAGGTCGTCATTTTTTTTCATTTACCTTTATTTTATTTGACGTTTCGGCACAGGTTACCCTGGCCGTGGTCATAAGCTGACTGAAATGTCAAGCAAAATAAACGCATTGGATGCCGTGTTAATCTCCCTTTTTTTATATTTATATTTATCCAACGGGAAAATGTAAATGTCACGATAGTTATTTTGAGTGTTAAAAGTATATTATTTAACATTCATTCCAAAAAAATCACTTGGAGCGGCATTCAGGGCGCGTTTTCATAGCGACTGCACAAGGTCAAACAATTTGGGAAAGAATTTCCCGAGTTATACGCTAGTTAAAGCGTTTATCTATACTAATAGTATAAAGAGGTAAAGTTTGTGTGTTTGTTTGTTTGCGTGTTAGTGACGTTGTAGGGGGTAATCTCTGGATCTAATGAACCGATTTAAAAAAATCTTTCTGTGTTAAATAGTCCATTTATCAGGGAGTGTCATAGGCTATAATATAGTATCACGCTATGACTAGAAGGAGTGAAGCAATAATGAAATATGTTTAAAAAGGAACGCGTTTATTGCTGCCTAACGAAGTGGGCACGGGTCAGCTAGTATTTAATAGATTACGCGTTTTAACCGTCAGTCTGTACAATTAACAGATTTTATGCTTATTAAATGTAAAATATTTTTATGCTTACAAACGTATATTAAAACATATGTTAGCAACATAAGCATTGAGGTTAAATTTTTGAAAATCAGCGATTTTAATTGTAAGAAACATTTATTAATAAGAAAAGCCGTTATTTGAGAAGCTTACCTATATTTTGTGTTAATTTTGCAATAATTTTGTTATGAAAACAATAAAATATTAAGTAAATAGGTAATTATTTGAATTGATATTACTTTATTTATTTTAATGTTACGACATAATCCTACTAATATTATAAATGCGAAAGTTTGTGAGGATGGATGGATGTTTGTTACTCTTTCACGCAAAAACTACTGAATGGATTTTGATAAAATTTGGAATATAGATAGTTTAGGGTGTAGAATAACATTTAAGCTACTTATACAATGCAGGGGAAGCCGAAAAGACTCAAAATAAGTAAGACTTTGTCTCCTACACAAGATAAGTAATGCTATTTAGACCAATCTCTAACCACCTCGTGCCGTTGTTGATTAAGTTGATTTAAATAGATCTTCATTATTCTTCATCCTATTTTTTGGCGAGTTAAGTTGGCGAGACGCGAGAGAGAAGGCTACTTCGTACTTAACTCGCCAAAAAATAGGATGGAAATCTATTTAAATCAACTTAATCAACAACTTACTACTTAACTCGCTACTGTACTTGTCTTTTTTTTATTTTATAAATACAACTCCCGCACTATGGATCATGCCCTGAGTCGCGGGGACCTTTTACAAACATCAATTAACGGACACAAAGAACACCCAGACCAGGACAATAATTTGTGGATCTCACAAATTATTGTTCTGCGTGGGGATCGAACCCACAACCTCTTGCACGGCAGCCGCTTGCGCTACTGTCGCGCCACCGAGGTCGTCAAACTTGTCGATGTGTAAATCGGGCTTTAGTCTAAAGATCCCTAATGAGCCGTTTTAAACGTAGTATCTAATGATTGCGGTTTTATACGTCCTCATTATTTTGACCATGATGTTAATGTGTGTAATTCTTTTGTGTGGTTTTGTCTACTCACAAATGGATAGACCACATACACAATCATCATAACAGCCCATTATGTACCACTGCAGGGACGGGCCTCCTCCCGTGACGGAGGGATACTTGGCCTATTGATACCACGCTGGCCAGACGGATTGGTATTGGATTTAATTTCAAGTTTTCCTTCTTTTTATTTCGTAAAGATAGTATTCACGGATAGTCCCTTAGTTGGTTTTTACGACACCCATGGAATGAGATGGGGTGGTGACATATTGTGTTCTTACTCTGTCACCACACGGAGATCGCTAAAAAAAATCTTTTGTGTCATACTAAGCACATTATGAAGTTCAAGGTAAAAGTCATTTAATTACTAAATTAATAATTAATTATCCCTTACTTAATTACTAATGGTAATGTATTCGAAATCTCTACTCACCCCGTTGTGTATTTAGCGTGAAGTTTATACATGTTTAGTAGGTAATTAATTAAACTTAACTCTTCACCACTTATTCGCGCTTACTATAAGGTTCTCTTCGTGTGGTGACGGAGTAAGAATAAAATATGTTACCACCCCATCTCATCCCATGGGTGTCGTTAAAACCGACTAAGGGACTATCCGTGAATATTATCTTTACGTAATAAAAAAAAGGAAAACTTGAAATTAAACCCTATAGCATAGTCTAGCCAGCGAGGTATTAGTAGGCCAAGTATTCCTCCGTCACAGGAGCAGGCCCGTCCCTGCAGTGGGGGTATTTAGTCTGAACGGCCCAAAGTGAATGGCCCGCGGGCCATTCGACCGTAAACAAAAATGGTCCACGTTCCAATGGACCGGTGATAAAAAAACTAACAAATTTATACAAACGGACAGTCGTATACAGCATTAATTAACATCGAGGATATTAATTTATTTGATTAAAATATGACTGATTTGAAGGTATTGTAAGATTTTTTTTAGTTTAAAAGTTAATAACTTCTAAGGCTTTATTAAAATAAGGCTGATTTTTCAAATGTTGTCATTGTTTGATTCATTTTTTATGCTTATTTTTTTCAAAATAAAGACTTTTATTCAAAATTATATATTAGCCAAATGAATCTTTTGTAAACATTTTAAAGTACCTGTTGTTGATTGTTTTTTTTAAAGAATTTCATATAAATCTGAAACATTTAAAATCTTTTAATTTAACTTTTGAACCCGAATGTACATGACAATTTTTATGACAATGAATTTATTTACAAAATTTTATCACCGGTCCATTGGAACGTAGACGATTTTTGTTTACGGTCGAATGGCCCGCAGGCCATTCACTTTGGGCCGTTCAGACTAAATACCCGCAGTGGGACATAAATTGGCTGTCATGATGAGTACTAGCGACCCGCCCTGGTTTCGCACGGGTGCAATGTAAACTCTACTATATTATGCATGTATTATACATATAAACCTTCCTCTTGAATCACTCTATCTATTAAAACAAACCGCATCAAAATCCGTTGCGTAGTTTTAAAGATTTAAGCATATAGGGACGTACAGACAGCGATTTTGTTTTATACTATAAATAAATATTCCTCACACATTCACACAACGCCATCTAGTCCCAAACTAAGCAGAGCTTGTACTATGGATACTAGACAACGGATAAACATACTTAAATACTTTTTTTTTGTAAATACATACATATACATAGAAACACTCAGACCAATGCAAACAATTTCTCCTTTTGTATTTTTGTTTCTTTAAAAAAGACAACTCCCGCAATAGGGATCATACCCTGTGTCGCGGGGACTTTTTACAAACATCAAGCAACGAACACAAAAGACACCCAGAACCAGGACAATAATTTGTGGATCTCACAAATAATTGTCCTGCGTGGGGATCGAACCCACAACCTCGTGCACAGCAGCCGCTTGCGCTACCGTCGCGCCAACGAGGTCGTCAATCACAATCATGTTCATGCACACAAAGATTTGCATTGAGCGGGAATCGAACCACTACCTACGCCACAGAGGTAGTGACTATTAAATTGCATGTACTGTATATCTCTGTAATGTGACCAGACTACAAAAGTATAACACCTTTCATTATTTAAGATTGAATACAGTAGATGACCTAAAAACTATTATGCTGACTCAGCGGTATCTCATTATCTATAGTAGCTTTCTGAAAAAAGTAGACACAAAATTAAAAAAGTAAAGTAGGTAATGAGAATTTGGCAAAAGGAATTCTGTAAAGTTTAATTTACTGTAAGATGTAACCTTAAGCCCGATTTACACATGGACAAGTACAGTAGCGATTTAAGTAGTAAGTTGTTGATTAAGGTTATTTAAATAGATCTCCATCCTATTTTTTGGCGAGTTAAGTTGGCGAGACCTGCTGTGGTCGAATTCAGGGCCGGCACTGTCTGAGTTTTTGCCAATCGACACGAATAAGAAGAAGAACTTTACTACTTAACTCGCTACTGTACTTGTCGATGTGTAAATCGGGCTGGGAAAAGGCAATTATGGGAAGTTGACATTTTGGTATCAGGGGACATAATTACTTATATGTGTTACTTACTACCCCGTAAAAGTCAAACATAAATACTGGCCTGTTTCGTTTGGTCCGTTTATAATATCTCTAAATATTTTTAGCAAATGAAACTAAATAAAGAGCACTCGTAACCGACGCGCATGTATGACTCGCTTAATGAATGTGGACGAGGCTCAATCTGTTTGCCAGGATCGTGACAAGTGGCGTTCTGTCGTCTCTGCCTACCCCGGTCGGGATAAGGCGTGAGTTTATGTATGTATGTACCTAAATCTAAATAAGTTTATCTATTGTCGAGTACTGACTACAATATATACTCTAAGCTCACGACAATGATTTGTAAAACACGCTAATAATTATCTTAGACCGAATTTCCACCGACACAATTTTTTTTTTAAATTGGCCTACCAGTATGACTCTATGGTGCCTGATGTTAAGCATCCATTAGAGTCCAAGAATGGCGAGCACCATGCCAGCTACAATATTTGTAGAGACATGAATGTCTCCACTATGGCGGCTTCAGAAGATGCTTTTTCACGCCTCGCTTGAAATTTTTTACTTTGACAAGAAATGACATATTTTTTCTTCCTTATTTTTACATAAGTGTAGTTATATTATTTAATTAAATAACAAAGACAGCTCACCCAAGGGTAAGGGATCTTGTCGGAAGCAAACTAATGATAGCAATAATAATGATTAATTAAATCAATTTTCCGACATAATCACTATATAGTGTAAAACAAAGTCGCTGTGTCTGTCTGTCCGTCCCTATATATCATCATAAGAGAAGAAGGAAGAAAAAATATATCATCAGAACAGCCCATTAATGTCCCACTGCAGGGACGGACCTCCTCCCGTAATGGAGGGTTACTTGGCTTACTAGTGCCACGCTGGCCAGACGGATTGGTATAGGGTTTAATTTCAAGATTTACTTATTTTTATTATTAAGCTAGTGTTTAATACAGGCATAATATTAAAGAGTATTGGAATGGCGACCGCGTACAAGAATAGGCACGTTGGACCGACTACCTAGTTAAGTTGGCAAGACACCGATGAATGATGGAGCCACAAGACCGTGGCAATATTTCGAGGAGGCCTATGTTCAGCAGTGGACATCCTTTGGCTGATATGATGATGAAGCACAGCATCCACGCGAAGCCAGGGCTGCTCGCTAGTTACTAATGAATGGCATGATCTATTATAATTATTAAATAATTAAACATTCATTGTTTCATAACTATACCTTGACTTGTCTATAATGAGTTCTTTAATTACTAAAACAAGCGTTTTCCTGAAGAAACTGCGTTTTTTTTTTGTATTGTACTTTTAAGGTCACAGCTGCAATCTCTTGGGTTAAGTAGGAATGTATTTTGTTGCCTCCGTGGCTTTATATCTATACTAATATTATACCCCCTTACTCATAAACGCCTCTTAAATTTTAGTCAATTGATTAGTTTAAATTGTTACGGTTTTGTTTGGTATAAGGTTGGTTTTGCTAATAAAAATCTCGCTAAACAGTGACTAAATTTTACAGGCGTATATGAGTAAGAGGGATAAAGAGGTAAAGTTTGTGTGAAATTACCCCTTACAACGTCACAAACGTTGTAAGGGGTAATTTCTGGATCTAATAAATCGGTTTTAAAAATTGTTTCTGTTTTGATTAGTCCATTTATCGGGGAGTGTCATAGGCTATATAGTATTACGCTATGACTAATAGGAGTGGAGCAGTAATGAAATATGTTAAAAAAAAAGGACGCGTTTTTTCGCCGTCCAACGAAGTGGGCACGGGTCAGCTAGTTGATTATAAATATGTTTACTTTGACTTTACACATTTTACATGTATTTTCACAATAAAAAAAGTCTTAAGTTTTCCCTGATCTCCAATCTATCTTTTCATCAGATTTCTTCAAAATTGGTTAAGCGGTTTAGCTATGAAAGCGTAACAGAGAGAGTTACATTTCTATTTGTTATATTAAAAAAGTAACTAAGCCTACTTATTACAGTTAGTTGCAGAAAGTTAATTTATTAATGTAAATAAGCACAGTGTACGGTTGTGATAGAAGGAAAACTTGAAATTAAACCCTACACCAATCTGTCTGGCCAGCATGGAATTAATAAGCCAAGTATCCCTCCGTCACGGGAGGAGGCCCGTCCCTGCAGTGGGACATTAATGGGCTGTTATGATAATCTTAAGTCCGTTAGTTACATTCGAATTCACGACCTTATACGTACTGCATACATGACCTAACAACATCTTACTACACACACGGAAATCCAAAAAAAAAACCGTACAAATAGTTGACAATAAAAAATCGTAAATATTACATAAAACTTAAGAAATAAAACGGAAAAACCGTTATTGAGTGATCAAATATGGTACTTGTTATCGACCAATCGGAATTGAGTATAAGTCCTTGACCGGAATGCTCAACTATTTGCTCATACACGATAAATGGCTGGTTTTCTGTACATAAGATTGTATTTTCTATTTAAATTGTTGTTTAATATAGTAAAATCACGTATTTTTGTGGTCTTTAACAGTAATTGTCGTGGCACGAAAGTTTGTGGGGTATTTTTTGGGGTTATTTTATCCTTACTTACTAATAATACATGCAAATGATTGTATACATACGTACATACATAAACTCACACCTTATCCCGGCCGGGGTAGGCAGAGACGACAGAACGCCACTTGTCACGATCCTGGCGAACAGATTCCGCATTGTCTCCTAATTTTTTCAGTGCCCTACCCTCTCCAACTAGCCCTTTCACACTAGCCTTGTATACTTGTTTCGACAAACGCTCATCATTCATTCTCTCAATGTGACCAAACCAACGCAACATTCCTTTGTCTACTACACTCGTCGATAAATATCAGCCAATAGACGTCCACTTCTGGACATAGGCCTCCCGCGATCCTGTGCCTCCCTCACCCCACGATGTCCCACCGTCCTAACTAGGTCGTCTGTCCAGTGTGAGGTGTCTCGGCACACAACGTCTTCTGATACGCGGTAGCCATTCCAAAACCATTCTGCCTCAACGTCTATTAGTTCTTCTCGCTATGTGCCCTGCCCACCGCCATTTGAAACTGAACAAGGCAATCCTGACCGCTATGTCAGTCACTTTATAGATATAACGTTAACATCTGAGTTTTAGGGCCGTATCATTTCTCTATATCTATCTCGCTTGCACTTCTATTCTTAGGTCTTTACCTATGAAATTGCCGTTTTATTTCTGCACAGTCTTTAGACTCTCTAATCTTTTAAAACATACTTATATTGTAAAAATATTATTTGTTATTTAGGAAATATAGGATATTACCAACATCTAACAAAAGATAATAAATAAAAATAATTATTATTTGTATTATTTATAAGCCTTGTGAACATGGGTCCAATTTAAAACAGCGGATTTTCCCAATTGTTTAATTGTAACTTCTTCCCTGATACTTTTTTTTTCATTGTTTTAACACTGTAGTTAGCTTAAATGTGGGCCAATACATATACCTAAATTCATTTTATTATGTTTAATAATTATGGAAAAAACTAAGAAAACATTAGTATGAAAAATCAAACTTTGCATAAAATTTCCATACAAAACGGCAATTTCCTAGGTAAAGTACCTATTATTAGTAGATTCAACACAGAAAGAATTTTTAAAATCGGTTCATTAGATCCAGAGATTACCCCCTACAACGTCACAAACTCCCAAACATACAAACTTTACCCCTTTATAATATTAGTATAGATGATCTATCTCTTTTTGGAGTACTTAGATAACGCGCGTACTACAGTTATTAAAGTTCTGAAGATAACCTGACAAAACTTTAGACGTTTTTTTTTTAAATATGTCACCTTGGCCTTGACAAAGACCTTTATGCCAGGGTCAGGGTAAATAATAGTTCTTCTTAAAGTACCTTGCGTATGAGGAAGGCTACTTATAAGTCAACAATTAGGTTTTTTTTCAGTCATTATTTTCCTGAATAAGTAATAGTTTGTAAAGGCTGAATTCATTATATCATAACAGCCTACTAATGTCCCACTGCAGGGACTGGCCTCCTCCCACGACGGAGGGATACTTGGCCTACTAATACCACGCTGGCCAAACGTATAACGTATATTATATAAGATAATACCTATTCACGGATAGTCCCTTAGTCGGTTTTACGACACCCATGGGATGAGATGGGGTGGTGACATATTGTATTCTTACTCCGTCACCACACGGAGAAAGTACTTAGGTAGCTGAAGTACTTAGTTTAAATATATATTTTTATGATAGGATTGCCCTTTTTAAGTGGCAATTGGCAGAAGACAATGCCTAATCGGCGCTTTATGAGTGTCAACAAATTAAGTTGTGATATTGATACTAGGCAACTAATAACATAGGTATATAAATGGTGACATAACAGCCCATTAATGTCCCACTGCAGGGACGGGCCTCCTCCCGTGAAGAAAGGATAGTTGGCCTACTAATACCAGACGGATTGGTATAGGGTTAAATTTCAAGTTTTCCTTCTATTTATTTCGTAAAGATGATATTCGCGGATAGTCCATTAGTCGGTTTTTACGACAGCCATGGGATGAGATGGGGTGGTGACATATTGTATTCTTACTCCGTCACCACACGGAGAGATAAAAATAGTATACATAGAAAATACCCAGAATCGTCACATGCTTGACTTGTGCGGGTATCAAACCCTATACCTCTTGTAGCAACAGTAATATTTAGTTTATTAACCACTCCACCACAAAAGTCTTCATTTACTTATATCTATACCAGCTTTTGCCCGCGTTCCCCTTTCCTGGACACAGATGAAAAAAAAAGTAGCCCATGTTACTCTCCATCCCTTTAACTATCTCCACTTAAAAAATCACGTCAATTCGTCTCTCCGTTTTGCCGTGAAAGAAAGACAAACAGACACACTTTCCCATTTATTATATTAGTATGGATTTTCGTTTCCTTAGTCTAGATTTACGACAGACAACACATTTTTTTTACAGTAATAAAAAAAATAACCTCAAATATACTACCTATTTGTACATTGTTATTACTTTTTTAATAAAATATTGTCTAGTTATGTCTACGTGACTGATTTTTTTTGATTAGAGGTCAAGTTTAAGGTTTCGTACTACCCTGTTTATTTGTTGATCTTATCAGGCTTATTGGCCCACTGCAGAGACGGGTCTCTTCCCGTGATGAAGGGATACTTGGCCTACTAATACCACGCTGGCCAGACGGATTGGTATAGGGTTTGATTTCAAGTTTTCCTTCTTTTTATTTTGTAAAGTTAATATTCACGGATAGTCCCTTAGTCGGTTCTTACGACCCCCATGGGATGAGATGGGGTGGTGACATTTTGTATTCTTGCTCCTACACTACATGGTCTCCAAGTAGTGTCGGAGTAAGAATACATACCTCTGCGTATCAATCATGTTATATAACCACTACGCCACAGAGGTCGTTGAAAGTAAAAGCCCCTGTACACAGGTTATAATAGGAAAAATAGTACGGTGAGCCCATTTTCCTACATAGCAGGATGAGACCCGTGCTTAACAGTGGGTCTTTTTGGTTCAAACTCCTTCTATATTGTAAACTAGCTGACCCGTGCCTAATTCGTTGGGTGGCGACAAAAACGCGTCAGTTTTTTAAACATAGTTTATTACTGCTCCACTCCTATTAGACATAGCGTGATAGTATATAGCCTATGACACTCCCCGATAAATGGACTATTCAACAGAGAATTTTTAAAATCGGTTCAGTAGATCCAGAGATTACCCCCTACAACGTAACAAACACACAATCACACAAACTTTACCTCTTTATAATATTAGTATAGATGAATAAATTAGAAAATTACAATTTTATTTAACTTAATACACTTCCTTATTGTGTTTGTTTAAAGAAATGTAACCTTACTTCGTCTTATTTTGGTTCTAATAAACGCGGAATTAGTGTTAGGTTAAGCAAGGGTAAAATGCCTTTTTAGAAGACTCAATATGTAAATAAATAAAATAATCAAAGATTCAAAGTCAAAGTCAAGTCGCCTTAAGACCTACGCAGACCGGGACGGCATGGCAAGGGATTTTAATTTTTACTAATGTAAATTCAACCGTACTGTTACAGAAATACGACATAAATTGCTATGCTTTAAAATGATGCCGTGGTATTGAAAGGGATTTTATCGCACATTTTAAAGCATAGCAATTTATGTCGTATTTCTATAACAGTACGGTTGAATGTCCATTAGTAAAAACTAAAATCCCTTGCCATGCCGTCGCGGTCTGCGTAGGCCATTATTCATTTCGGTTTGGAGGTATCTATATCTATACTAATATTATAAAGAGGTAAAGTTTGTGTGTTTGTGACGTTGTAGGGGGTAATCTCTGGATCTACTGAACCGATTTTAAAAATTCTCTCTGTGTTGAATAGTCCGTTTATCGGGGAGTGTCGTAGGCTATTTAGTATCACGCTATGACTTATAGGAGTGGAGCAGTAATGAAATATGTTTAAAAAAGGGACGCATTTTTTTCTCCGCCCTACCAAGACGTGGGCACGGGTTAGCTAGTCATACATAACGAGATTCAACAGACGTCCACTGCTCGACAAAGATTTAAAATTATTTCCCCCTTTCGGGGTCCTGTGCCCGCCTCATCTATTACTATCCAGGCCGAAGTCAAAGTCAAAAATATTTTTCTTCAAAATTAATACAACTTTCGTTTTATGTTTTTTTATCTTTTTCACGTCATTTATACCGATGATGAATAACAACATTTATAATGAAGAATTCTAACCTACTATTATTTCTCTTTTGCCCCCAGATAACCACATGTAGCCGCAGTCTACCACCACATCATCATGGGTCACAAGCCGTACTTGAGTCAGGTGGGTCAGTCTGCCCGGAACAGACTGTTTGGGTTGACCCCCACTGACCGTAGAGTACCGATCAGCATGCTTATATCTCAGCAGAAGAAATTAAGCAGCGGTGAGTACTTAATTTTATTTTGAAAACCGTAAATTTCAAATTGCTGTATTTCATAAAATTTATCACAAATTGTTTGAAATCGTCTTACTTTACTTAAAATTGAAGCTACAGTTAAAATTATAGATCGACACAGACAATCGCCACAGCACTAAAAAACCGCGCTGTATTGTCTAATGTAAATTAGAGGAGAAAAATAAAACCAATCTACTACTTACTCAAATCTACTTGTCTGTCCGTGTTGATCTATAAATTCCAGCTTCCAAATGCGCAGAGCCAATGAGAAGAAACTCATGGCAAATCATTTAAAATTCAGTTGTTCTTAGGCAAGACAGGCGTAGACAGGTTAAGCAAGGTCATTACGTAGATTGGTGACCGCTCTGTGGTTTTCATTCTGAGCGTTTCTGAGAGCTACGAAGAGCACATAACAAGTAGATCCCTGTTACAAGAAGAGATGTTAAACAGCCATCTCTTGATCACCCTTTTTAAGTTTGCATTTAGCATACCAGAATCACCGAATTAAAATATAAACTACTAGCTGACCCGTGCCCACTTTGTTGGGCGGCGAAAAAAACGCGTCCATTTTTTGAACATATTTGATTACTGCTCCATTTCTATTAGCCATAGCGTGATATTATATAGCCTATGACACTCCCCGATAAATGGACTATTCAACACAGAAATATTTTAAAATCGGTTCATTATATCCAGAGATGACGTTGTTGTAACGTCACAAACACACAAACAAACAAACATACAAACACACAAACTTTACCTCTTTATAATATTAGTATAGATGATAATAATATCTATAAAGACCGTATATAAGAACCCAGCTTAGTCCGTTTTGTGAACGTCGTAATGGCCCACTAACCTCATACGTAATTCTTGTGCTGTGCAATAGTTTGCAACTACCATCCTAATATCGCAACACCGATCTGCAGATAAGTTATAAGATATTAGCGGTTTTAAAACGCTAGGGAAAGTAAAATGCTAGATAGTGTAAATCCGAAATAAGCGGAAGAACCAAGGTGAACCATACCGCTAAGGATTGCCCGATTGATGTAACATTGAGCAGCGTTGGGGCAGAAAGATTCTTAACAGAGTTTGGGAATCGCGCGCGATGGAAAGTCTTGGAGAAGTCCAGCAGTGGACATTTATTGGTTATGTTATTATTTGTTTCTTTTAAATGGTGACGTAGTCAAAAGTAGGTACACATCGTAAACCATCTAAAGGCCTACGCAGACCGGGACGGCATGGCAAGGGATTTTAATTTTTACTAATGGAAATTCAACCGTACTGTTACAGAAATACGACATAAATTACTATTCTTTAAAATTATGCCGTGGCATTGAAAGGGATTTTATCGCACGGCATTTTTCATTATAAAACATAGCAATTTATGTCGTATTTTTGTAACAGTACGGTTGAATGTCCATTAGTAAAAATTAAAATCCCTTGCCATGCCGTCACGGTCTGCGTAGGCCTTTAGACGAAGTTAGAAGATTTTATCTTTAAGATTTAATCTCTAATAAAAAAATCCTATTTTAATCGGTATGACCATTCTCCTCCGTAGCTTGAATGTGATATATCAATGGACTGCTATGGTTGCCATTTGGGCCTTCTTAATGTTTTATTGAAGGTTGTGTACTGAACAAACACTCAAAAGAAACAAAATATAAAAAAATACAACCGAATTGAGAACCTCCTCCTTTTTTTGAAGTCGGTTATAATAACTAATATTATGTAAATACATACCGGCTTGAAAAAAATTTTCAAGACAAAATCGCTAATAACTAGTTTCAAATAAAATCGCTATCCGCTTATAAACTAAACATTCTAGTGTAACACGCAAAATGTAAACCGATTTAATAAATGAAATCCGTTCGTTAACCACTTATATTACTTATATACTTGCTTATATACTTCATGGACATACCTTTTTTCTTCACAACGCCATCTAGACGCAAACTAAGCAGAGTTTGTTATATAGGTAGTCTGGTACTTTACTTTAAAAAAATTAAGACAACGTTGTCTTAAATTTTTTATTTGTAAATTTTATTGTAAATACAGGTTTTACATAGAAAACACCCAGGCCAATCATGTTCATGCACACAAAGATTTGCATTGAGCGGGAATCAAACCCGAGATTATTATTAATATTAACTATTTTAATAATATCTCCGTGTGGTGACGGAGTGAGAATACAACATGTCACCACCCCATCTCATCCCATGGGTGTCGTAAAAACCGACTAAGAGACTATCCGTGAATATTATCTTTACGAAATAAAAGAAGGAAAACTTGAAATTAAACCCTATACTATCCGTCTGGCCAGCATGGTGTTAGTAGACCAAGTATCCCTCCGTCCCTGAAGGAGGTCCGTCCCAGCAGTGGGACATTAATGGACTGTTAAGATGATTTTAATAAGAGTGTCTGTGAGCTACTTCCAGATTCTTCTCATGGCTCAAACCTAGGTCTTCAAAAATTATATCGAAGTTTCTAAAATATTGTTATTCTATACCGAATAGTTAGCGGGACAGACCCTTCCAAAGTAGAAAAAAGTTAACAAAACTCTAACTAAAATAAGAAATTAAAAATCTAAAAAAAATATATGATGTACGTATATACATTACTATAAAAACTACCAAAGCAAAAGATCTCGTAAGTTGTTTTTTTAACCGACTTCAAAAAAAGGAGGAGGTTCTCCAGGTTTGTTACCTGATTTCTCGAAAACGGCTAGACCGATTTGAAAAATTTTTTTTTTGTTCGTATGGGTATGCTTTCCATTTGGTCCCATTGTCACCAGATCTGGATCTGGATGACGGGATCCCAGAGAAATCGAGGGCATCTCTTGAAAATTGTAGGGACGCATTGTGTAAAATCTTGTCAAACATGTGCATCTCTGACGTCACTACCAAATAATCAAGAGTTAGAACTGAGAGTCGAGGGAACACCTCAACGGTATATAGCAGCTACCTTGTGTTTGGGCTTATTTTAATTGTATTGATGAAAACTTTACACAACTTTACACAAACATGATCTGATGATGAAGACGACTGAGGGTCGAGGAAACTTTTCAACGGTATATAGCAGCTACCTAGTGTTTGGGCTTATTTTATTCGTATTAATGAAAACTTTACACAAACATGTTCTTATGATGAAGACAACAGCAGAAATTTATTTAATACTAATCTTAGAAATTGTTATCACCATGGTTTTTAACCGACTCCTGTTGAAGTCGGTTTTTTAATTAGAAAATTATTGTACTTATTAATATTAGTATAGATTGATAACCATAACAATCATCATCATATTAGCCAATTAACGTCCACTACTGATCATAGATCTCCTTCAAATATTTCCACCTTTTGCGGTCTTGTGCAATAAATACAATGTTACAATTTAATTATTAACTAATTAATATACACACCTCAACAAAGTCTAGGGATATTTTTTACAAAGTTGTGAAACTCAAAAAAATTTGTTTGTAATTTTGTTTTTTTTTTAATTCTTTTCATGAAAACTTACTTTGTTAACCTTTTTCAACCATTCTAAATTTGAATTTGAAAAATTAAATTAAAAATAAAAGATTTACGCGGCTTAAACGTAGTCAAGTTCGAAAATTTCATTTACCCATAGTAAGTTTTGACTGCTTTTTTGTGTAAAATTTAAGTTTTATAACAATTTAAACGTTTATTTCGAATAAATGATATTGTGTGCATCAAGCAGCGGCGCCATTTCATCAGAGAGAAAATGTTATGGGCAGTAGGCATGCTCCCAGCTGCGGGTACTAAGCGGAGTATTGCTGAAGAGATTAGAACAATAAAAAATAAGAAATCAGGGTTATGGTCACGTTATCGTGCTCCTGGTGAAGTGGCTGAAAGATACCACAGCAAAAAGTCTATCACCACTTAACGAAATGATCGATTTTTGCAAGTTCCCGCGAAAAGACAGCCAAATGTTACTACCATGCAGCTGGTGTAGAGGCTCCAGCCCTTGGTGGAGCCTCTTGCGGTTGACCAAACTGTCAGAAGAAGTCGGCACGAAGCCCACCTTTATGCTCGCATACCGTTTTATACTCCAGCACTACGCCGAGCGAATCGCGCACGACGACTAGACTGGGCTCGTGAACATTTGCTCTGCAAAGATAACCTGTGATCTGTAGTAGTGTTTACACATGAGTCCCGGTTCGGTTTTCACTCGGATTCACGTAGAGAACGTGCTTGGCGAGTTCCTGGTTGTGATAGCCGTCTACAGCATCCTCAGGAAATCTATTCATATCACGATAGAAGAAATTATGGTTTGGACGGGAATTTGTATTGGTCGAAGAACAGAGCGCGTTTTGATCAGAAACACCATGACCGCTGAAAAATACCTTAACGAGGTGCTAGTACTAATAATCTACCCACGTAGACTACAATTGGGCCAAATGTTCAAGTTCATGGACAATAACACCCGTCCGCATAAAGCGAGAGTGATGACGAGCTGGTTGCAGGAGCACGACGTATCGATTTTATGCTGAACCACTCAATCCCCTATCCTCAAAACCATAAAATACGCGTAGGACAAGTTCAAAAGAAGGGTTTTGGTGATTTTTCCTGCATAAAATTGCGATGGAAGGGCAACTTTTTTTGCATGCTAGTCGGACCTGGAACAATATACCGCACCAAGACCTGGATAACATAATAAAAGCATGAAAAACCATTGCAGGACCGTTATTTACGGTTTTTTTTAATGTGCTGACTACTGATTACTCACATAACAGTTAAAAACAGATTAATTTTTGCTTATTTTCACTTTTGCTTAAGAAACACATTCATTGTTAGTTTCACTAATTTTCCAAGTTTTTTATTTATTTGAATAAAATATTATTTATGCAAAAATAATCCTTTTATTTAATTCTGGATTGTAGCCTGATAAATTTTCTTTATAAAAATATAAACATGTTGTATGCTATCTTCAATAATTTTGAAGTTAATTGAGTAAATACCAAATATCCCTAGACTTTGTTGAGGTGTGTATTTGGCGGTACCTAAGCAATATATGCTATGCCTCTCGGGCAAAAAGCTAGACAGAGTAGTCCGTCATTGGAATAGATCTGCGAGGCCCAGGACCGCCTAAAGCAAGAATTTGCAGGGAGCCTATGTATAGCGGTGTTTGACGTCTGATATTCATTTCTATGATGGTTATTAAAAGTGTCTGATCAGATTTTCTGTCAACCGTGTCAGGGGCACTTCACCCAGCATCTTCCAGCAAGTGGTTGCCATTCCAGAAACCCTTCCTGAAGCTTTTGTCAATGAAGATAGGAAACACAATACGCAATCTTCATTATGTAAAGGACCACTATCTCCGTGTGGTGACGGAGTAAGAATACAGTGTGTCACCCCATCTCATCCCATGGGTGTCGTAAAAACCGACTAAGGGACTATATGTGAATATTATCTTTACGTAATAAAAAGAAGGAAAACTTGCAATTAAACCCTATACCAATCCGTCTGGCCAGCGTGGTATTAGTAGGCTAAGTATCCCTCCGTCACTGGAGGAGGCCCGTCCTTGCAGTGGGACATTAATGGGCTGTTATGATGAAAGGACCACTAACCGATCTACATACTTTGACCTCCACAGCCAGAATCAATCAATCAATCAACTAGCCTAGTCCACTGTTGGACATAGTCCTCTCCCGACACGCAACAACAAAACAACAGAATTCATAATAAAATTGATTTTTACAAAAAAAAAACCGACTTCAAAAACACAAATTGCACTAAAAAGTAAAAAATAATTAGTTGTATTTTGGTTTTACAACATTAAATCAGCCATTCCTTCTACTTAATTTTAATCTAAAGAATAGGTTTAAAGGAGAATGAAACCTTCACTAAGAGTTTTGGGCCAAGATTAAACAGAAATGAGAGTATTATCAATTTATAGCTTCACACTTATTAGTCTCGTGCTAAATCTTTTGTTAGTTTTGGCAATCTGAAATCCAAGATAAATTTTTTTTGAAGGAGATAGAAACTTCTGGGCTAATTTTTATTTAAGATAAGATTTTTATCTAAGTAAAATAAAAATCTAACTAAAAATCTTTTCTATTTTTTTCAAGTTCGAATCTTAATAAAATTGAGTAATTTTATTATTATTTTATTAAAAAATAGAAAAGATTTTTAGGGCATATCCTTACTCTGTACAGTAATGTACAGGCTTTAGCCCAAAAGTTTCCATCTCCTTTTAAGTCAGAAATAAAAAATGGTAGGTATATAAACTATCGTGGCTGACACCGACGAATAATGTCGATTCTTAAATAAACAGTCAAAAAAATTATCGTTTACTAAACATAAAAAAATCTTTTGTTTTTTCCTCAAAAACGTCTAAAAACATTTACTCAGCACGGGAAACGAACTTTTGTCCTTGAAACATGAACCTACGTAAGGTTAACCACTAATTGTGACATTCTTTGTATTAGGTTTGAAATATTATTATATTACGTCATCATATTTATTTAAAAATAAAATAAAACGTAGCCACCACCCTATCTTATCCCATGGGTGTCGTAAAACCAGACTAAGGGACTATCCGAGAATATTATCTTTACGAAATAAAAAGAAGGAAAACTTGAAATTTAACCCTATACCAATACGTTTGGCCAGTGTAGTATTAGTAGGCCAAGTATCCCTCCGTCACTGGAGACCCGTCCCTGCAGTAAGTCATTAATGGGACAACCCATTAATGTCCCACTGACAAAGTTCCAGAATCTATCATCATCATCATAACAGTATGATGATGATGATAGATTCTGGAACTTTTAACCGAAAAACAGTTTTACGACATAGGTAATCGTCGGACGATAATTACTTAAGATCGACTTACTTAAAGTTTGAACAAAATACGTTTGACAGACATTAATTCTTGCACTTTATTTTATTATGATAACTTTTCGTGTGCATTTCTTACTACATAAATCAGTGGTCCTAAATAAAAAAAGAATATTTACGAATTATTAATCTGAATAAATGAAGTGACAGTCTGTAACATCAAACTTTAAGTTTAGAATATCTAACCTATGACACTTCCCGATAAATGGAATATTCAACACAGGAATAATTTTTAAAATTGGTTCAGTAGATCCAGAGATTACCTCCTACAACGTTACAAACACACAAACTTTACCTCTTTATAATATTAGTATAGATAAGTATATATAAACGAGTAGTTACACCACACATCATCCCATAGCCCCACTAACCTTCAATAATGAAAGTGGTTTGATCACATTCTCTTAGCGTACCGTCAACTCAGCGGAAAACACTTTTCATCTCGTTTGCTTCGTGTTGATACAGCCGTTACTGAGTTCATATTTTATTTTTACGTTTGACGTTAGAGTGATATAAAACATGGCTGTTACACAGAGGTCTCGGGTTCGATTCTCGCTGAATGCAAATCTTCATTTTAGTCCACAGCGGTCGTCAATACTAAACTATACTATTAATATTATAAATGCAAAAGTATGTATGTATGTTTGTTACTCTTTCACGTAAATACTACAACATGAATTGTAATAAAACTTTACAATAATATAGTTTATACATCAGAATAGGCTACAGTTTATAATAATCACTAGCTGACCCGTGCCCACTTCGTTGGGCGGCGAAAAAAACGCGTCCCTTTTTTAAACATATTTCATTCCTGCTCCACTCCTATTAGTCAAAGCGTGATACTATATAGCCTATGACACTTATCGATAAATGGACTATTCAACACAGAAATATTTTTTTAAATCGGTTTAGTAGATCCAGAGATTACCCCCTACAACGTTGTAACCTGAACAAACACACAAACTTTACCTCTTCATAATATTAGTATAGATGTATGGCAGCTACACCAATGTAATATTGCTTTAATTAATGCTGTACGGAACCATTAAAATAAACATAGAAACACAATTTTCAATGTATTTAACCTGTTAGTTATTTAGTTTATTAATAACAACATTAAATATGTTATGTCTCCGCAGTGGGTCGCAGTTAACTTGACAAATGTTAAGTTAAGTTACGTTCCCACGGCTTGGAATTGCATGGGTTAAATTTATTGTATTGGTTTTTGGTTTTAAAAACATATTTTGGTATCGATGATTTTGGGATAACCGTCGCGCATATATGACTCGCTTAATGAATGTGGACGAGGCCCAATCTGTTTGCCAGGATCGTGACAAGTGGCGTTCTGTCGTCTCTGCCTACCCCGGACGGGATAAGGCGTGAATTTATGTATGTATCAGTGAATAATATCAGCATAATATGACGGTAGATATAGTCTAACCCAAAGCGCAATGGAGAGAGCTATGTTGGGAGTTTCCCTGCGTGATCGATTCACAAATGAAAAGATACGCAGGAGTCTAGCGCTCAGTATTGCCCGAATAAAGAGAAGGTGGCCTCATATCGCGAAGTACTGACAACCGTTGGGACAGAAAAGTTCTGGAACAGCGACCCAGTAACGGAAGGCTCAGAGTAAGTAGACTCCTTACACGGTGTACCGACGACCTAGTTAGGCCACCGGGAAACCATTAGATGAGGGAGGCACAAGACCGTCTCATCATCATCATGACAACATATTAATGTCCCACTGCAGGGACAGGCCTCCTCCCGTGGCGTAGAGATACTTGGCTAATACCACGCTGGCTAGACGGATTGGTATAGGGTTTAATTTCAAGTTTTCCTTCTGTTTATTTGTGGACATCTATTGGCTGATATGACGATGATGTTATTGCGTGTTCCAAGCCAATTTCCCTTTTCCCTACCTTTTAGCGAGGTCATACTGTTAAACCTTAGCTGAATTTACAAGACTCACAGTTCTGGGAAAATGAACAAGTACCCATAATTATTTATTAAATTTATTTGTTACAAGCTTTTGCCCGCGGCTTCGCTCGCGTTAAATTCGTTCCTGAATACGAAAAAAAAGAAGCCTATGTTACTCTCCATCCCTTTAACTATCTCCACTTAAAAAATCACGTCAATCTGTCGCTCCGTTTTGCCGTGAAAGAAAGACAAACAGACAGACACACTTTCCTATTTACAATATTAGTATGGATTAAGTAAAGTACTAATGAGTCAGCTTAAGACCACGGCCAGTGTAAGCTATGATGAAACGTCAAGCAAAATAAAAGTAAATAGCTTGCTTAGTTAATAAATATAAATAATTCTCACATTTTCACACAACGCCATCTAGTCCCAAACTAAGCAGAGCTTGTACTATGGATACTAGACAACGGATAAACATTAAATCCTTTTTTTTTGTAAATACGTATATACATATTGTACATAGAAAACGTCTAGACCAATGCAAACAATCATGTTCATGCACACATAGATTTTTTCACGGGAATCGAACCCGAGACTACTGCGTAGCAGTCATTTTATATAACCACCACGCCACAGAGGTTGTCTACCATTTATCTAAAAAAAAGGGGTGGCAGAACTAAAGACAAGCTGTATTGCGTTTTCTCTCTCGTTGATTCTCCGTGTGGTGACGGAGTAAGAATACAATATGTCACCACCCCATCTCATCCCATGGGTGTCGTAAAAACCGACTAAGGGACTATCCGTGATTGTTACCTGTACGAAATAAAAAGAAGGAAAACTTGAAATTAAACCCTAAACCAATCCGTCTGGCAAGCGTGGTATTAGTAGGCCAAGTATCCTTTCGTCACGGGAGGAGGCCCGTCCCTGCAGTGGGACATTAATGGGCTGTTATGATGATGATGTATAGCGTTTTACGGAAGTGCCGTTAATACTAGTGGAAATTTAAAATTATGTACCCACTTTAATCGCAGTCGGTACGAACAACAGTAATTCGTCAACGATCTCAAGTGTCTTAATTCGGATGAAAAATTTTTCAAGTATTTACAAAAGTTTTTGAAATAAGTGTTACGTACAAATATTTACATCAACCAAGCATCGAAGCTGAACGTGGGTGGGCCACGTCATTACTGGCAAAACGCTTTTTTTTTAAAGAAAAACGTTTTTTTTTCCGTCCCTGCAGTGCGACATTGATGGGCATTAAAAAAAACGTTTTTTTTGTTAACCTATAGCCCCCTTACTCATAAACGCCTCTTAAATTTAATCACTGTTTAGCGAGATTTTTCTACGTAAAATCGTATGAATTTAAGCTAATCAATTGACTAAATTTTAAGAGTCGTTTTTGAGTAAGGGGGCATATGTTTAAAAAGTGCTACACAGTTTTAAACATCTACCCCCTTACTCATAAACCCCTGTTAAATTTTAGTCAATTGATTAGCTTAAACCCTTACGATTTTGTTTAGCATACAGTTGGTTTTACTAACAAAAATCTTGACGCGGCGTTTATGAGTACAGGGGTAAGTCGTTAGGATTTTAATCTTGTCTTATGCATAAAGTAATATAGTGGTAGATCGACTGATCTCTACGTTTTTATAACTAGATCAACAATAAACTAGATACCCAAGGGGACAAAGAAATCTGCCTTAAACTATGTCATCGATCGTCATTTATTAAAGGAAAGGTGACACTATGTATTCAAAGTTCACAAAACTATACAGGGTGTACATTAGAAAAACTTTTTCAGGTTTATTTTAAGTAGTAACGTATAAACCAATCTTAAAATAAAAAAATATGTCATACTTATAATCTTTAACTCTACTTGTTACAATAGGACAAAAAGAGGTTAAAACTATTAAAATTTGAAATGTTCATATCTCCTAAACAGATGGGCATTTTTTAATGATTTTATTTATATTTTGCTTAGTAAAAGTTCTCCGCGTGGTGACGACGGAGTAAGAATACAATATGTCACCACCCCATCTCATCCCATGGGTGTTGTAAAAACCGACTAAGGGACTATCTGTGAATGTTACCTTTACATAGAAAGAAGGAAAATTTGAAATTAAACCCTATACCAATCCGTCTGGCCAGCGTGGTATTAGTATCCCTCCGTCACGGGAGGAGGCCCTTCCCTGCAGTAGGACATTAATGGGCTGTTATGATGATGATGAGTAAAATTATGTAGCCTATCTTTGTAATCATGAACACCCTGTATAAATAAATATTAAGTAATGATTTCTCTAGTTTCAATAACCTAATGATATTATACAACAGTGTAAAGACTGTTGCTTCATACAAACCGCATCAAAAGTGGGTCAGCATTCTCAATTTCTACAATAATACTATACTTCAATACATTCTTATATTATTGCGTTATAAAGTAAAAGTTGGATTGTTTATACATCTTGTTAAGACTATAGCTACCTATGTCGTAAAATGCGACTAAGAGATACACCCAAAAGATACAAACTACAGTCATCATCATAACAGCCCAATAAAGTCCCACTGCAAGGACGGGCCACCTTCCATGACGGAGGGATACTTGGCCTACTAATACCACGCTGGCCAGACGGATTGGTATTGGGTTTAATTTCAAGTTCTCCTTCTTTTTAATACGTAAAGATAATATTCACAGATAGTCCCTTAGTCGGTTTTTACGACACCCATGAGATGAGATGGGGTGGTGACATATTGTATTCTTACTCCGTCGCCACACAAACTTTCGCGTTCATAATATTATTAGGTAGGATTGTTATATAAAAATTATTAGCAATAAATCTATAATTAGTGTAACTATTATATAATAAACAAGTGGTTTCTTAATTAATTAAATAAGTAAATATTTTTATAACTAATTATATTTATTATTTGGAAAGCGTGTTAATTGTTAGAATTAAGGCGTGGTATTGCAAAATACCGCACAAGGTGGCAATACTTGGAGGAGGCCTATGTTCAGCGTCGATTGGCTGATATGATGATGATGATTGCAAAAAATATCTGAGCTAAAATGACTTTCAATATTTAGGTCGACTTTGAACTGACTCAGCAGCAAAGTAGTCGTGTAAGCGGCTGCCGTAAATGAGATCAAGGGTTCGAATCCCACGAGTAACAATTCTTTGTGCGATCCACAAACCATACTCCTGACTCCTGAGCCTGGATGTTCTTTCTTTGAGTCTGTTAGTTAAATTGATGTTTGTAAAGTCCCCGTAAGGCTTTGCAGGCAAGGTGATGACGAAAGAGAGAAGTCGTTTTTGACTACCATCCATTGCCTTCATTTCTGGACTGTATTCCCGCTTTCCATCGGGTTTGATTTGGTCAAAAAGGTTTTCTACGTTAAAAAAATAGTAATTCCACACGTCTTAGAAGCAATTGACATTATTGTTATAATATAGGTATTACAGGATGAATTTTCTGCCCACCCATTGTAATAGAACGAGGATATAAACGAAATGGTAGTAGTAGGTAATTCTTCTCCTCCATAATACGGGCAGACATGCAGAGTATGATAATGGACTTATTACCTATTAAGTATACCATAAATATGTACCTTCCTCAACACTCCCATTCTTATCACACAACATCCTCGCAAATGATAACAGAATGACACTGATAAAAGGTCAATGTCACACTATCATATCAAAACGACGTATTTTTATAAGCTCATACATCCTTCTTAATATTGATTGATTTTATTTGAAAGGATATGCAATAATAGCTTTTGTCGTTATGCCTATCTATTTTTAAAATCGGTAAATGTAGTGTGTAATGAGAAGGGCCAAATAAAGAGCACTCGTAACCGACGCGCATGTTATGACTCGCTTAATGAATGTGGACGAGGCCCAAGCTGCTTGCCAGGATCGGGACAAGTGGCGTTCTGTCGTCTCTGCCTACCACGGACGGGATAAGGCGTAGGACCGAGTTCTGTGGCTCTTGTTGGGACAATATAAATTATAAATAATCCTTAGACATTCACACAACGCCCTCTAGTCCCAAACTGAGCTGAGCTTGTACTATGGGTACTAGACAACGGATAAACATACATAAATACTTTTTTTCTTGTACAATAATACATATTATGCATAGAAAACACCCAGACAAATGCAAACGATCACGTTCATGCATACAAAGATCTGCGGAGCAGTCATGTTATATAACCACTACGTCACAGAGGTCGTCTGGATAGGCCTATATCCAGCATGGGACACCGCTATGCTATTTATTACTCTTGTGGTGACGGAGTAAGAATACAATATGTCAATACCTCATCTCATCCCATGGGTGTCGTAGAAACCGACTAAGGGACTATCTGTGAATATTATCTTTACGTATTAAAAAGAAGGAAAACTTGAAATTAAACCATAATATACGAATCCGACTGGCCAGCGTGGTATTAGTAGGCAAAGTATCCCTCCGACACGGGAAGAGGCCCGTCCCCGCAGTAGGACAATAATGGGCTGTTATGATGATTATACATAAAACTACCTAATCTTTTAAAAAAACTCGCTTGAAAACTCAAAGATTTAAGCATATATAGGGACGTACAGACAGCGACAGAGACTTTGTTTTACGATTATATTAAAGCTACTTGAAATACTGATCATGCGAAGACAAAGTCGAGGGCACCAGCTAGTTAATACAAAGTAGGTATACTTAAAACAAAGTCGCTTTATCTGTCCCTATGTCCCTTTGTATGCTTAAATGTTTAAAACTACGCAGACAGACAAACAGACTTTGATGCGGTCTTTTTTAATAGATAGAGTGATTCAAGAGGAAGTTTTATATGTTTAGTACATACTAAATACTTATAGTAGAGATTTCTAATGTAATCGTCTAATGAAGCTGTACTTAAACGTTGTTTAAGGCCATTCTGTAGTAGGTGCCCGTGCGAAGCCGGGGCAGGTCACTAGTATCATAACAGTCCATTAATGTCCCACTACAGGAACAGGCTTCCTCCCATGACGGAGGGATACTTGGCCTACTAATAGCACGCTAGCCAAACGGATTGGTGTGTTTAATTTCAAGTTTTCCTTTTATTTAATTCGTAAAGATAATATTTACGGAAAGTCTCTCAGTCGGTTTTTACGACACCCATGAGATGAGATGGGGTGGTGACACATTGTATTCTTACTCCGTGACCACACGGACAGTCACTACTATAATATAAACAAAATAAATCGCTTATCACGATGGAATTCGGAAGTGAAATCGCAAGATTAATCATACGTCTATCTGTTGGCAATCTGTCAACATAATATTATAAACATACGACGATTTAAACAATGGTTTAATATGTCCTTGTTTAGTTAAACTACTGATAGTACAGACTTAGGTAAATATTAACTAAGGTAAATATTATCCGTGTGGTGACGGAGTAAGAATACAATATGTCACCACCCCATCTCATCCCATAGGTTTCGTAAAAACCGACTAAGGGACTATCCTTCAATATTATCTTTACGACATAAAAAGAAGGAAAACTTAAAATTAAACCCTATACCAATCCGTCTGGCCAGAGTGTTATTAGTAGGCCAAGTATCCCCCCGTCACGGGAGGAGGCCCGTCCCTGCAGTGGGACATTAATGGGCTGTTATGATGATGATGATATGAATTCTTCTTCTAATCAAAATCGATTCATTCGTTTAGGTGACACACAGACACACGAACCCTCACTTTTAAAAAATGACTTAAGTTCTAAGTCACCATAGACAAACAAGCCATGACCTTTGTCGTAGCGTTAACTAAGAAGGCTGCCTATTCCCATAGACAATGGTTTTCCTTTCGCAATAAAAAGTAATATTAAGTTAATTGGGTTCTTGTCATAATTTAAAATAATGTCACGTTATTTGTTGTGGCTTATTTCTATATTTTTAAGTTAAAATTGTGATGTCACCATGATTTTCACTTAAAAAAATCTTTAAAAAAAGGTTCTGCCTCAATGGCAAAGCGTATGTTATGCGACGAATTATTTCTGTGATGTGATCCACAAATTACTGTCTTAAGCCTGGATGTTATATATTATGTTGTATGTAAATTAATTATTTATTAATGTCAAGTCCCCATGAAACAAAAGGAAAAGGATATCCCAATAAAAATACCATGTTTTTATTTCTAGCATTCAGTGGTTTCAGTCATACCTTCAAAATAGGAGACAGTTCACAAGGTTAACTAAATTCAATAGTGACACAAATAGGGTTGACAATTTCGATTCAGAAGTCAGAATAAATTCATCTGGTGTGCCCCAGGGGAGCATTCTGGGGCTTCTACTGTTCCTTCTTTACATCAATGACCTTCCTGATATGCTATCTCACGATTGTGTCTGTTTCGCTGATGATATAACCATTGTAATAAATTGCGAAGACGTGAAGTCATATGAGAACGACATAAATAAAACTTTACAAGATGTCGTAAAATGGCTTAATGAAAATAAATTAAAAATAAACATTGATAAAACTAAACTAATTCAATTTAAAACATTTAACAGTAAAAATTTAACATTAAAAGTGGAGTATGAAAACACACATATACAACAAATACAAAGCTCAAAATTTTTAGGTATAACTTTAGACACACATTTAACTTGGAAGGAACACATCAATGATTTGTGCAAAAAAATAAATACATTTGTTTTTGCATTGCGTAAAGTAAAGGATGTTACTACTGCGCAAGCATCCCTAATGGTCTATCATGCTCATATCTGTTCAGTCATAAGATACGGCATAGTTGTTTGGGGAAATTCTTCGGAAATTGCACGAGTTTTCATAGCTCAAAAAAAGTGCATTCGTGCAATATTTGGCCTGAGTTGGTCGGAGTCATGCAAGCCAATTTTCAAAAATAACAATCTTCTGACAGTCCCTGGTATTTATATTTATGAGGTATCTAAGTTCGTCAAATGTAACAACCATTTATTTGAAGCGTATAACAACAATTTTAAACGACAGACTACCTATTTGTCTTTAAAAATGCCAATACCGAAGCTAGAAATGTTTAGGAAAAGTTGTATATATATGTCGCCTCTCATCTTCAACTCACTGCCTAGGTGGATAGTAGACCTGCCATACAAGAAATTCTGTTCTACTTTACACGACTGGTTAATTCAACAGAGTTTTTATTCGACTAAAGATTTTTTAGAACAAGGCTCTTGCCGTTTCTACGCGTATTGAGAGGCATTGTACCGTCATAGCTATTTGACGGATCCCGGTACCTACTTAATTGGACATGTAAATGCTTAATTTTATTTTGTTTCATTTGTTTAATATTTTTTATGTAATATTTTCTGTTATTAGTGCTATTTTCAATGTTTGTGTTTTGAGTTATTTAATTAAATTGTGATTTCAAATGTGAGGTAATTGAAATTATATTGTATGTATATTCCAATGTTTTAAATATTTGCATGCCTGCCTTTGCTGGTGAAATATGTACTGTACTGAAATGTCAATTTAACAACGTATGTCTTCCCTGGGACACGAACCTTCGCTAAAATTATCTTGCTTGTATGCTATGTCATCAACATCCTTTGTCACTGTAATTTTATGTTTTTAAGAGTTTAGTAATTTTACAAAGACAGTTAATTGAGATGGGTTAATTCAGACAAGATTTTGTCTTTATAAAAACAAAAAACAACCTGTACTCGTTGTTGCAACACTATTGTGACACTAAAAAGTGCCAAGTACCACGTTAGTGACAGTATAAAGTCAGTAATGTACATGCACAACCATTATAAAATACGACACATGCACTTTCTCTAAAACTTTCATCTCATATTTATCTAGATGTTGAGTGCATGTAACTGCAGTTATTATAAAAATTTGACGCGGTTGTCATCATAACAGCCCATTAATGTCCCACTGCAGGGACGGAGACTCCCATGACGGATACTTGGCCTACTAATACCACGCTGGCCAGACGGATTGGTATAGGGTTTAATTTCAAGTTTTCCTTCTTTTTATTTCGTAAAGATAATATTCACGGATAGTCTATTTCTACGACTCCCATGGGATGAGATGGGGTGGTGACATATTGTTTTCTTACTCCGTCACCACACGGAGAGACGTGGTTATAGTTAGTTGTAGACACTGGTTAATAAAAGACTAGCAGACCCGTGCCCACTTCGTTGGGCGACGAAAAAACGCGTCCCCTTTTTTAAACATATTTATTTTCTGCTCCACTGCTATTAGGCATAGCGTGATACTATATAGCCTATGACACTCCCCGATAAATGGACTATTCAACACAGAAAGAATTTTTTAAATCGGTTCATTAGATCCAAAGATTACCCCTACAACGTCACAAACACACAAACTTTACCTCGTTATATTATTACTTAGTATAGATAAGGCTAGCTAAGCAAGGCAAGGTTAAGACATAGATGGGTGATCGCTCTGAGGCCCTTATAGCTAGTTGTAATCACAGATTAATTGATTGTAAACGCTTTACGTATTGTACACAGAAAACACCCAGACATTATGAAAACTTTCATGTTCACGTACACAAAAAAATTCATTGAGCGGGAATCGAATGTTGTTTTGTATTGTAGTGTTCCTTTGTGTTTCATTCTAAACAACTGTTCTGCATGGAATCGAATACACGACCTCATATACCTCTGCACAACCAATCTAACAAAATCAGTAACCATTTGTCTAATTTCAAACACAAATAACTAAAAAGTAATTAACATAAAATACAAAAGAACCGTGAGAAGTATAACTCAGCTATTCTAATCTTAATAACTGCTATAATTTGTTTTACATGTAAAAAATAAACAATAAAATCCATACTAATACTATAAATGGGAAAGTGTGTCTGTCTGTTTGTCTTTCTTTCACGGCAAAACGGAGCGATGAATTGACGTGATTTTTTAAGTGGAGATAGTTGAAGAGATGGAGAGTAACATAGGCTACATTTTTTTTCTTTCTTCTGTGTCCAGGAAAGGGAAAGAGTGTTGCCCGAATTTAATGCGAGCGAAACCGCGGGCAAAAACTAATAAGACATAATTGCAAACCATTATATTCACAAAACTTCTTGAAAAACGAGAGAAATTTAACCTACTAAATACTACTAATATAATAAATGCGAAAGTTTGTGAGGATGTGCGAATGGATGTTTGATACTCTTTCACGTAAATACTACAACATGGATTGTAATGAAACTTTACAATAATATAAGTACCTCTGGGTTCAATAGGCATATAAACCAAAACCCGACTTTTCAGGAGAGCGTTACATAAAAATAATTAAGAAGAAAGATTCTTAGAATTTGAAGATGAAGAAGGCTACATCATCAAATCATTTTTTTTTTAATTATTTCATTTTACTCTGTGATGTTAGATTACATAAGAAATAATTTAATAAGTAGTCATAGATGTTTTGGATATGTTTATGTTTATTAAGTGTAACTACTCTATCGCATTAGTTAGTCTGTAATGATAGTTGTAATTTTGGTTTTTAAATAAATAAATAAATAAATAAATATCTATCATCTTTAGTTTATAAGTTAGCATGGATATACGCCTTGGAAAATATCTATTTCTGGTTTATACGCCCTATGAAAATTATGTAAAAGATAATTTCCATCTTCCGTCCATCTCACTTTTCTGTTCAAAAAGGATATACTTACGATGGTATTGTTTTATATGTGGGAGGAGGCCCGTTCCTGCAGTGGGATATTAATGGGCTGTTATAATGATGATGATGCGGGCATCAGCTAATAGACTATATAGGTAAATTTATCTGTATAAGTTGTACTTCTGTATATAACTGTTTTATAGCAATTCTGATGAAAGTAAGCGCTGCTATGATGAATGGAAACCTGTTCTTACTGTAACCAGTCCGTCAACTTACTGTCCCTTTTATTAGACATACTTCTGAAGAGATTAAGATAACTTAGACGACCTCTGTGGCGTAGTCGGTATATTACATGACTGCAACACAGAGGTCTCGGGTTCGATTCCCGCTTAATGCAAATCTTTGTGTGTAATTCATGCATAGAAAAATTAGGATTGCGTAGGAATCGAACCGACTACACATCTCTTTGCCACTGAGGTCATTGACGGGGGTCGTAAATCACCTATGGTCAATGTCCTATGACTAAAACTAATAAAAAACTTTCATAAACAAAAAAAACTAGTATTTTTTAACACCTGTCGTATTTTGGAGACCAGGTTAGACACCTGGTCTCCAAAATACGACAGGTGTTAAAAAATATACGATACGTAATATTTAGATTAAGCACAAAACCTAATTAATTTAATAATAAATCAGTCACAAAATATATTGATTTAAGTAAATTATATAAACTAGAAATAAAATCCCCTCCGTGTGGTGACGGAGTAAGAATACAATTATGTCACCACCCCATCTCATCCCATGGGTGTCGTAAAAACCGACTAAAGGACTATACGTAAATATTATCTTTACGAAATAAAAAGAAGGAAAACTTGAAATTAAACCCTATACCATTCCATCTGGCCAGCGTGGTATTAGTAGGCCAAGTATCCCTCCGTCATGTGGGACATTAATCGGCTGTTATGATGATCCTTAAAAATTTTAACAACACTCGTTAAATAGGTTTTATATTGATTGTTATTTAATTATTTTTTTAAGTTTCTACTAATTAGTTATACCCTACCTTGTGCTAAAACTAATGTACAAACATGAACAACCTGTATAAATAAATATTACATACATAAGTAATGATTTCTCTCGCTGTAATGATATATAGGGACGGACAGACAGCGGGAGCGACTTTTTTACACTATGTAATGAAAACATAAACTAGAATATCATAAAATAAAAATAAAATCTTTATTAAGTAACAAGCAGCAAATAAATAATAACTATCATACTTTCAATTTATCTGTATGTGTAAATATATATTGTTTTATATTATGTATATGTAGTTTATAGATGGTTTATGTACATTGTATGTAGTATAAGTAGTATATAGATGGTTTATGTATGTATTACAGTAGGTATATTATGTAGTATATGAATAGTTTACGTATGTAATATAGTACATGTACCTACACCTATATGATATTGAGATATATAATAGGTAGTATAATTAGGTTGACAAAATTACATTACACAAAATTAACTACACCATTAAATTGTTTTTATTTTACGTTATAATTATATCATGTCCATCCTAAGGTTGCCTGGAAGAGATCGCACTTGGCGATAAGGCCGCCCATTGTACATTTACTGTTGTGTTGTATTTTCTATTGTACCTTTATACCTAAACTGTATTTATGTAAGTTGGTGTGCAATAAAGTATTATCTATCTATCTATCTATCTAAGCAGTTGAGTCTCATAGCTCTGTAATGTCACTAGCTATTGTACTCTTCATCATAACAGCCCATTAATGTCCCACTGCAGGGACGGGCCTCCTTCCGTGACGGAGGGATACTTGGCCTACTAATACCACGCTGGCCAGACGGATTGGTATAGGGTTTAATTTCAAGTTTTCCTTCTTTTTACTTCGTAAAGATAATATTCACGGGTAGGACTTTAGTCGGTTTTTACTACACCCGCGGGATGAGATGGGATGGTGACATATTGTATTCTTACTCCGTCACCACACGGAACTGAGGAACGAACTATAAAACGACTTAAGTGGTATCACCATATAATTTTACAATCTTATTTATATCTCAACATTGTTATAAGTGTGATGTGGTGGGTTTTTTTATATAATAACCACGAGGTCATTAGGTTGGTTCTCGCGTGCACCATAATTGTGAATAACATGAATAAATAATTAGTGATGATGTGGTAGTTATATTCCTTCTTGTGTTTAATTGGTTTAATGGTTAACTATGCGTTTAATAGATCCGTGTGGTGACGTATTTGTGGTGTCGCCACTTCGTCACTTGGTGTTGAAATGTTTTTTTCATTTTTAAAGAAAATTTTTGCACTAGGGATAATGGTCTTTGGCGCGGGGATTACTTATTTATTTATTTATTTATTCAAACATCAATTTAAAGGACACTAGTGAGCCCTTGAAAAAAGGCAATAAAGTATTTGTATAACACACTCTCAACACTTTAAATGTTTTTTAATTAAGTAAATATTGCATTATAAACAAAAACGGCCGTTTTTTTACGATTGCGAAATTTACGGGGCGGACTTGTGGTCATACCAGTGCAGCAGTGTACTAAATAAACGTAACGTAACGTATGTACGTAACTACATACTTAATTAAAAAACATTTTTTTTCAATTGGCAGCGCTAGTGAACCACGTAAAGACCCTTAAGTTATGCTCTAACCTCATGTTAAACACATTTTTTTTCAATTGGCGGCGCTAGTGATCCACGTAAAGACCCTTAAGTTATGCTCTAACCTCATGTTAAAATTGATGCTCCATACTTTACTAATGTACATTCTGTATCAATCAATCAACTAGCCTATTGCAGTCCACTACTGGACATAGTCCTCTTCACGATTGTTAAACACGAACCAGACGACCTCGGTGGCGCGCCGGTAAAGCCAGCGGCTGCCGCGCATGAGGTTGTGGGTTCGATCCCCACGCAGGACAATAATTTGTGAGATCCACAAATTATTGTCCTGAGTCTGGGTGTTATATGTGTCCGTTAATTGATGTTTGTAAAAGTCCCCGCGACACAGGGCATGATCCCTAGTGCTTTTAAAAAAAAAAAAAAAAAAAAAAAAAAACACGCGCCACAGAACTCGGTCCTGCGCCTTCCGCATCCAGCCCGACCCAGAGGGAGTAGTCCAATATGTTCAACTATACCCAGAGACCTGTATAATTATTACATTCTGTATAATATAATACAATTGATTTATTTTTATCATAATAACATAGTTATAACTTATTGACGTCTATTTTATTGACTAAGTACCTACTGAGCCTGATATAATACGATCCTTCCGTTTGTTTCTCTCTATTAATTAAGTTAAGTCCCTTAGTCCAATTTTACGACACGTGAGATGGGGTGGTGACATCTAGAACACTTAGTTCATCATAACACGGATATAGTTTATTATATAAATGGCTTTTCACGTCTATCTAGTTAAAATTAAGTGTCCCTTTATATGATGAAGTGGTATAAGTTATAAGCGATGAGCGTTTTTTGGAGAATATAATGTTTTTGAAAATTGTCCCTTAAAAGAACTATATAATTTCTGTCTATGATATACAATAACCAATGGCGTCATACAAAACGATAAACATAAAAAAGTGGCGACTTGTATTTAAGTAGTTATATAAGTAGCCAAAATATTATTCTACACCCTAAACTACCTATATTCAAAATTTCATCAAAATCCATTCGGTAGTTTTTACGTGATAGAGTAACTAACATCCATACATCCTCACAAGTTTTTTATATTCACGGACATCTCTACACAGCGCCATCAGTCCCAAAGTAAGCTAGGCTTAACCTGCTTGTGTTATGGGTCAACGGAACAACGGATATTAATACTTATGTACTTTTTTTAGTTATATTTTTTATTATTAATAATAATTTATACTATTAGTAGGATTTGGAGAAGGCCCATGTCCAGTTGTGGACGTTCATTGAATAATACCGATGATGATCTTTTCTCGTAGCCATGACATGCAAGACCGTGTGGTGACGGTGTAAGAATACAATGTCATAACCCCATCTCATCCCATGTGTGTCGTAAAAACCTACTGAGGAACTATCCGCGAATATTATCTTTACGAAATAAAAAACAAGGAAAACTTGAAACAAACCCTATACCAATCCGTCTGACCAGCATGGTATTAGTAGGCCATATATCCCTCCGTCATGGCAGGAGTCTCTGCAGTGGGACATTAATGTACTGTTATGATGACATGCAAAACTTAACCCCGCTTAATCTCATAACTTAAAAACATCAAGTAGCGGGTAATTCACCCACAGTATCACTAATTACCTAGTTCTAGTAATGCACATCTCACGTTTTATACTTAGAACCAGTTATATATAAAACACGTGAGGGAAATTTATTATATGTAATAATTATTATAGTACAACATTGTTCTTATAGTACTTTCGGTTAATGGACTAATTCCAAAGGGTATACCGGTAGTCCCTTTCTTCTCCGAATATCGATCGTCTGAAAATCATAATCCCTAACACGTTAACTACGAGTAGGTATATACATCACTTTCCATAATGTTAGCGTATACGAAATCGTCTTTACATAAAATACTTGTGTGTCATAAAATGGGGTTCTATAATTATAAGATATCCTAATTTTTCTTGCTATGTCACTTGTCCTAAGATAAAATTAAGACAAAAGTCAGAAACAATTGGTTAGGTTAATTTAGTATGGTGACCACACAAAGATGTGCCTTGAGTGGGAATCGAACACAAGACCTCTGCGTAGCAGTCATGTTACATAACCACGACGCCTCAAAGGTCGCCGGAAGAAAGAAAGAAAACACCCAGACTAATGCAGTCTATAACTCTCACACACAAAAACATTAACAGCGCCATCTACAATCACGTGTTAAACAACTTTCATTATAACAACGGCAAGATGATGCTTATCCGTGTGGTGACGGAGTAAGAACACAATATGTCACCACCCCATCTCATCCCATGAGTGTCGTACAAACCGACTAAGGGACTATCCGTGAATATTATCTTAACGAAATAAAAAGAAGGAAAACTTGAAATTAAACCCTACACCAATCCGTCTGGCCAGCGTGGTATTAGTAGGCCAAGTATCCCTCCGTGACGGGAAGAGGCCCGTCCCTGCAGTGGGACATTAATGGGCTGTTATGATTATGATCAACCGCAAAATGGCCTTTAACATAAAAGATAATGACAGATCGCTGTGCCGCTTGTTACTTTAACTATATAAATAACAACTTATATTTTAATAACTAGTAGTTGTTTTCCATATTATAAATAAATAAATAAATAATCCTCACACATTCACAGAACGCCATCTAGTCCCAAACTAAGCAAAGCTTGTACTATGTGTACTAAACAACTTATAAACATACTTAAATACTGTTTATTTGTAAATACATACGTATTATACATAGAAAACATCCAGACCAATGCAAACAATCATGTTCATGCACACAAACATTAGCATTGAGCGGGAATCGAACACAAGACCTCTGCGTAGCAATCATGTTATATAACCACTACGCCACAGAGGTCGTCAGTTATTTTCCATATTATGATATTTAAAGGTCTCTGGGTCGGACTGGATGCGGAAGGCGCAGGACCGAGTTCTGTGGCGCGTGTCTATGTCCAACAGTGGACTGCAATAGGCTAGTTGATTGATTGATATTTAAAGATGCCTAGATAGCCTAAAAAGAAAACTACCGCACTAGGGATTATGCTCTGTATTTTCAGAGATTTTGACTAGCATCAATTTCATCATCATCATAACAGCCCATTAATGTCCCACTGCAGGGACGGGCCTCCCCCTGTAATGGAGGGATACTAAGTCTACTAATACCACGCTGGCCAGACGAATTGGTATAGTGTTTAATTTTAAGTTTTCCTTCTTTTTATTTCGTAAAGATAATACTAACGGAAAGTCCCTTAGTCGGTTTTTACGACATCCATGGGATGAAACGGGGTGGTGACAGATTGTATTCTTACTCTGTCACCACACGGAGAACATCAATTTAACGGACACAAAAAACATCTATTTTTGGATTAAACAAATAATAATTATCTAACATATAATTTTTTACCTGTAAAGCTTAGGTTTATCTAGAAAAATCCGAAAAGAAGAAAGACAATGGAAAAAGGAGAATGAAACCTTCACTAAGAGTTTTGGGCCAAGATTGTACAGAAATGAAAGTATCAATTTATAGCTTCACACTTTTTGTCTCGTGCTAAATCTTTTGTTAGTTTTGGCAATCTGAAATCCGAGATAATTTTTTTTTGAAGGAGATGGAAACTTCTGAGCTAAAGCCTGTATATTACTGTACAGAGTAAGGATATGCCCTAAAAATCTTTTCTATTTTTTTCAAGTTCGAATCCTAAAAAAATTGAGTAATTTTATTATTATTTTATTTAAAAATAGAAAAGATTTTTAGGCCATATCCTTACTCTGTACAGTAATGTACAGGCTTTAGCCCAGAAGTTTCCATCTCCTTTGTACTCAAGGCGGAACTCGAACCCAAGTCTCTGGACAATACGCGTCTAGAAGTTGTAAGCGTTGCGTCTCAGGCGCCGTATACAAAATTAAAACAATGGTTAAATTTAGTAGTCGCGACGGATACTCGGGTGGCTTAGTGGTCATTGCGCTGGACGCGTATAGTCCAGGGACGCGGGTTCGAGTCCTACCTCGAGTGAAAATTTTTCCATTGTCTTTCTTCTTTCCAATAAAAGAGATTTTTAAAGTTTCTGTGTCCTACCTATTTATTTTTTTTTCTAGTCATATTTTTAATATTATTCGTGACAAGTGGCGTTCTGTCGTCTCTGCCTACCCCGGCCGGGATAAGGCGTGAGTTTATGTATGTATGTATGTATTTTTTAATATATAATATCTGTTTTGTTACAGGTCGCGTAGCAGTAATAATGTTTAGTATAATCACAGTTGTACTAGGTATTATATTATCGTTTGTGCCATGGCTTGATTACATCATATTTAGGGTAAGTATTTCATTAATTAATTTATTAGTTATGACGACCTCTTTGGCGCAGTCGGTATATTACATGGCTGCTACGCAGTGGTCTCGGGTTCGATTCCCGCTCAATGCAAATCTTTGTACGTATGAACATGATTGTTTGCATTGATCTGAGAGTTTTCTGTGTATAATATGTATGTATTTTCAAAAAAGGATTTACTTAAGTATGTTTATCCGTTGTCTAGTACCCATAGTACAAGCTTTGCTTAGTTTTGGACTAGGTGGCGATGTGTGAATGTGTGAGGATTATTTATTTTATTTATTTATTAGTTGTTACGACAGAATACTCATGTATGAGGGAGGCACATGACCACGCAAGAAAATATTTGTAGGAGTTCTATGTGAAACAAACTGCTTATGTCCTACTATGGTGGTCTCCGTGTGGTGACGGAGTAAGAATACAATATGTCACCACCCCATCTCATCCCATGGGTGTCGTAAAAACCGACTAAGGGTCTATATGTGAATATTGTCTTTACGAAATAAAAACTAGGAAAACTTGAAATTAAACCCTATACAAATCCGTCTGGCCAGCGTGGTATTAGTAGGCCAAGTATCCCTCCGTCATAAGAGAAGGCCCGTCCCTGCAGTGGGGGATTAATGAGCTGTTATGATGATGTATGTATTTCCAAAAAAACAGTATAAATGTGTATACAAGTCGCCTACCACCCATAGCACAAGCATAACTTACTTTGGCTTGACTAGATGGCGTTGTACGCATGTTTGAAGTATAACATAAATTAATTTTGTTACAGGAATTAAAACTATGGAACGGATCCTTGAGTTACAGTTACTGGCACAAACCTGGTGTAATAAGATTAACAAAAGTATATATATTTAATGTGACGAATCCGCAGGGTTTTTTAGAAAATGGCGAGAAACCTAAACTGGTTGAAGTTGGACCCTTTGTTTATAGGTAAGTTTGTTATACACCTTTTTTTTGTAAATTCGAAGGCAAAACTCGAATTAGTAGCTTATACGAGTGTCAAACTGAAAGTTCTTAGAAAATCAAAAACTGATAACGTTAGCCAGTTATTAGTTTATTATATCTTTTCAAAATATAATAAACGTAGAAGACCGTCCCTCGCGTAAATCATCAGTGAGATTAGTGCGACCATGTTAAGACTCATTAAATCAGCTGTAAACAATTGCACGAGATGGGGCTTCATGGTGAAAAGCCAATCTTGTTGAATTAAATGACATCGAAAGTCATAAAAAACATTGACGACCTCGGTGGCGCGACGGTAGCGCAAGCGGCTGCCGTGCAAGAGGTTGTGGGTTCGATCCCCACGCAGGACAATAATTTGTGAGATCCACAAATTATTGTCCTGGTCTGGGTATTCTTTGTGTACGTTAATTGATGTTTGTAAAAAGGTCCCCGCGACACAGGGCATGATCCCTAGTGCGGGAGTTGTCTTTATAACAAAAAAAAAAAAAAAAAAAAATTAAGGAACTTAGTATGTACTCTACTCTATTGCACGAAATTTTTTTTGTGTTAAAAATTCATGTTGATGTGACACAGACAATTTTGAATTTGCCGCCAAATCGTAAAACAAATGACAAATGTTTGAAATATTATACTCAATAATGTTGCCAATAAGTTCTATTTTCAAATTTTAGAACTATTTTTAAATATATTGTTTACAAGTGGCTACTTCTCAGTACTGTCAGTTTAACTCTCGTATTACGCACACAAGACAGCGATTTTTATTACAAAAACGTGAAATGAAGAGCAGGGACAACTGAGCGTCATTTAACTACTATAATGCTTGCTTGCAATAATGCTGATGGCAGTCTGCAATAATATAATGCTGGCAAAAATTAATATCTTTATACATGTCATTTCTTAGTTTCTGCTTACGATTACGGAAAGCAGGCGTAAGTAAAACGATTGTACGTCAATTAGGGGCTTTTCAACTTTGCTGTTTTATGCTGCCGTGCGGCACGAAACAGCTAAATTGAAAGAGCCCTAACGAATTGAACCAGGTTCAGAAGCATAATTTTGTTTGCGAGAGAAATATTTGTCTCGCGTGGGATCCTTACCGTAGCTTTTATTGAAGTAAATAGAACCTTATATTCAGCAGCTTTTCATCCCAGCGCTGCCACGGTAGTAACAGTAAGAAATCGTATAATCTTCATTAATTCTGTTCATTCTGTTAAAAAAGACAACTCCCGCACTAGGGATCATGCCCTGTGTCGCGGGGACCTTTTACAAACGGACACAAAAAACACCCAGACCAAGACAATAATTTGTGGATCTCACAAATTATTGTCCTGCGTGGGGATCGAACCCATAACCTCTTGCACGGCAGCCGCTTGCGCTACCGTCGCGCCACCGAGGTCGTCAAAACAGATCTTCGAGTTCATCATAACAGACCATGAACGTCTTACTAAAAAGACTTAAGTTTAAAAGCAAAAACACTCCGTGTGGTGAAGGAGTAAGAATACAGTGTGTCACCAACCCATCTCATCCCATGGGTGTCGTAAAAACCAACTAAGGGACTATGCGTGAATATTATCTTTACGTAATAAAAAGAAGGAAAACTTGAAATTAAACCCTATACCAATCCGTTTGGCCAGCGTGGTATTAGTAGGCCAAGTATCCCTCCGTCACTGGAAGAGGCCTGTCCCTGCAGTGGGACATTAATGGGCTGTTATGATACCTTAGGGCTTTTTATTTCGTAAAGATAATTAACGGTTAGTCCCTTAGTCGGTTTTTACGACACACATGGGGTGAGATGGAGTGGTGACATATTGTATTCTTACACCGTCACCACACGGAGATTGTCATTGTATAAAGTTAAAGGAGATGTTCCATTTGGAGCCCAGAGCGAACAGAATGTTTTGAATAATTAAAATTAAACAAATAATTTTGAAAATCAGTTAGTGTTTTCCATTTCTCCGTAGAAGTTGGGGGTAAGATTTTAGTTTTAAATGGTTGTGAACAGTATTTTAATTCAATCATTGGTTGAATTAATGGCGGATATTTTTTATGTTGCCACCCTTGAAAATAAAATAATATTATGTGGGTAAAAATTAATGTCTGGGATACTATATATTTTATTCATATAAAAGTATAATAATCACAAACAATATATTTGAATCTTTAATATATTATATTTTAATCGTTAAAAAAATAGAACTTGTACGCAATACCTACTGTTGTAACACAATTATGTTGTCTTCCTTTTAATGAGTCGAATGTAATTTTTTTTTAAATCATTGCAACACATTTAATATCTCTCATCTGTCAATTGTCACCCCATTTGTGTCAATGTACTTTGTGATTTGTGTTGCTACTACGTATTGTGAATGTTTTGATGTGATTTATTGCAGATTATTATTGTATATTAATTCGCTTTTGATTATGGGTTATATGTAGGTTTTATTTTAGACATTCAAATATTAATAATTAGATAACATGTTATGTGATAATTGTATTTTGAGCTATTTGGAGTATGATATTATTTCACTTTAAATACTACATATCTCACATCCTCGAAGTTTTATGGTAAAAATAATTATACAGGCCTATAGAGTAGTCATTTATCTTCAAAACACACAAGGTTTCATGTATGTTCTTGGTGGGCCCAAGATGTATGGGCAAATGGAACGTCTCCTTTGCGCGCATCGTTATATTACAAAACAGTATTGCACAATAACAAAGTGCTAAAAGTGACAGCTAATTAACAAAAAGTAAATAGATACCCAGAATTAAGCCTTGAGGCACTCCTTCCAACACAAACAGACAAAAAGTTTGACTTGCAATTATTAATGCATATTGAACTACAAATACGTATAAGTAAGTTATTGTAAAGCTTATCAAAACATCATGTATACCATATTTTAGAAATTGACGCAATTTTTTTTAATATAAAATCAATCAAAGGCCTTTGAAAGTTCCGAAAAATTCGATGAAATGTTAGGAAAAAAATCACCATCATCATATCAGCAAATTGACGCCTACCGCTAGACATAAGATTCGTCCAATTTTTTCCTCTTTACCTGGTACTGTGCCTCCCTCATTCCCTCATCGGCTTCCCGCCAGTTAACTAGGTCGCCGGTCCATCCTGTGCAAGGTGACCTTGCGTCTTCTACTACGCTGTCGCCATACCCAAAGCTTTCTGCCCCAATGGCCCTCAGTTCTTCTCGCTATGTGGCCTGTCCATTTCCAATGTAATCAGAGGCAATCCTAAGCGCTAAGGCTTTCACTTTAGTTCTCATGTTAATCTTCTCATTTCTAATTCATTCGAGCAGAGAAACTCCCAATATAGCTCTCTCCTTTACCCTCTAAAAACAAAAGGACAAAAATAACAAGATGAAATATAATCAAAGTCCATATCCGTGTAAAGAAAATATCAAATAAAGTAGGTATTACTTTAAAGCCGAACGTCCACCGCCGGCTAAACTAAGTTGGTTTAGCTTAGCTCGCATAGTTATGCCAGTTTTCCATACAGAAATATAGTTTGCGGTGGACGCACGTGTATGGAAAACTGGCATAACTATGCGAGCTAAGCTAAACCAACTTAGTTTAGCCGGCGGTGGACGTTCGGTTTAAAACTTTTACGTACTTACCCATAGAATAGCAAATAAAGACACAAATAATAAGATGCATAAAAACACTTGATTATACGAAATTGAGTGATACCAAAATAGAACAGTTACATACGAATAGAGGCGACAAAGTTTTTAACTTGCAGATCAAATCATAGGTTTCTTATTTTTTTGTAAAAAAATCACAAGAAGGACATCTTGAGGAGGGCTTCTGAGCAGTTCAAAAGACGAATGCTGCACTCCTTTTTCATCCACTCTTAGGTCTGCTACTGGTGGGTGGTTAAAGATCGTCGTGCGATTTCCTATGCCTGAGTCGGCAGCCAGAGACAAGTGATGGTAATCTCTTCCACTTACGCTGGATCACCTTCTTTGCGAAATCACTGCCTTTTAAAAGAAGATGATAGAGTACCACGTCATTTCGCTCCTGACTTTGAAAAGGGAAAGAAAATAGAGTATTGTCTGACCAACTGCATCGACGAGACACGCATTTTGGCAATGAAAATGAAGAATTTACTAGCGCCAAATCTGTTAGGTCAAGCTGTCTCGTCACGTTTAACGCAGGACTGATGGCCATTGGAGCAAACATATCCTTGAGTGGACACTGGCTGAGAAAGGGAGAGGACTAGGAAAGGCGTAGACTTGGAGAAGCTATGTTCAGCAATAGCTCATGGCTGAGAGAGAGAGAGAATCAAGCTCAAAATGTTTAAACTGGCATTGTTACAAGACTAGGGACATCTCTAAAGTTTCTATATCCACTAAAAACATAAAACTAAAAAATAAATAACAATTCCTAATAGCCTTTTTATCCATTTTATTTCAATAAACAAATCTATTTGTCTAAAATAGATGCCTTTGTTCAAATGTCTATGTATGAAGTAAAAACAAAATAATGTCTTTTTATTTAGCATTATCAAAAGATTTTACAAGTCATATTGCATCATTAAAAATAGATTTCTTTACCAAAATATTGTAAAAGTACGAATTTAAATTTATTAGTTGGGTTCCGTAGCATTATTTATCTACGAGTATATACTTAGGGATATTTGCATAGGGATACACTGAATTTTTAGGACTGTTCTAAATATCGAAGAGAAGCAGACAAAATTGCATAAAAAATTACTGGATTTTTAATCTATGGGAAATAAAAGAACTTAATAACAAGAGATAGGAAATCATCATCATCATAACAGCCCATTCATGTCCCACTGCATCGCCGGGCCTACTCCCGTGGCGGAGAGATACTTCGCCTATTTATTTACTCTCTGATTTTTCACGTATAGTCCCTCAGTCGATTTGTACGACACCCATGGGATGAGATGAGGTGGAGACATATTGTATTCTTACTCCGTCACCACACGGGGATAGGAAAATATAGTCAATTATTCTGAATACTTCGCCCTGTCTTGTGACTCTAAGCTTTACCTTAGATTTTACTTGTGAAGTCCGGATTCGATGAAACCAATTTACGTCTACAGCCAGACTTAGATCTTTTCCAAATATTTCCACTAACTTTGTTTTCGGTCAAAATGGAGAGAGAAATTAAACATAATATCAATGATACTACGGTCTTAGTTTTATTCGGTAAACTGCAGGAAATTCAGACGGTTTCTCGGTTAAACGTTTATTGGTCTGAAGTTCATTCGATAAGAAATAGAAAAGCGTAAAGTTTTTTAATGGTATTCGTACGGTCGCCATTTAAGAATTTTAAATCAGAATACTAAATACAAATAAGGCTTTTCACAGCACTGAACCCTAAAAAAATATCTTTAAGAATATGATGATTCAGCTAGACAAGAAATGTACAAACTTTTCCGAAGGTCATTATAAAGAAAACCATTGACACTACCTAATTATAAATAAATACTTTTTAATTATTTCCTAATACATCGTTCAACATAAAAAAATATTTTACAGAGGTCGTCATATTTTCTTTACAAAGAAAACTTGACACCATTTTGTCCGGCCAGTATGGTGTCATAACGTCTAGAAGTCAAGTCTGGTAGATTAACTTTTCCTCCTACACTGGAGGATGCCTATCTTAGCAGTGGGCCGCTAGGCTGTTTGACACATTGGCATTAACAACTCCCACGGTGGCAAAGCAGTGCTGTGGTCCCACCCAAGATAACTATTTGTGTGATCCACAAATTATTGTATAGAGTCTCGGTTTTCTTTGATTCCGTTAATTTCATCATGTTTGTCAAATGACCCGCTCCGTCTCTGTGTGGTGACTTAGTAAGAATACAATATGTCACCACCCCATCTCATCCCACGGGTGTCGTAAAAACCGACTAAGGGACTATTCGTCAATATTGTCTTAACGAAATAAAAAGAAGGAAAACTTGAAATTACACCCTATACCCATCCGTCTGGCCAGCGTGGTATTAGTAGGCCAAGTATCCCTCCGTAACAGGATGAGGCCCGTCCCTGCAGTGGGACATTGATGGGCTGTTATGATTAAAATAAATAAATAAGCAAAAAGCTCATACACAGGATCATTATACAAATGTCATGATATCTTCTTAGAATTAAATTGTTTTAATGCTAACAGTATTTTAATGTACATTTAAATGTTAAGTAGCCTTCTTCAAATGACAGCACTGGCGTATGCATTTACCGTTTGTTATATATCGAAAAGAAAGGTTCACTGTTGGGCTTAGGCCTGCCTCACCTACCAGCACACTACATATAGGGTGCACATGCGACTGCAATTTTGCATACACTCTTAGTTTGCATGACAATAATACATGATAAGTTGTTTTGCGTCAGTCTAAATCTAATAGGGCTGGACATCCAAGAAGGTGAAATGGTTACTCCTCATGCACGTCTGCAATGTGGGTATCAAATGAAAGGGCTTGTCGAGAATTGACGACCTCGGTGGCGCGCCGGTAGAGCCAGCGGCTGCCGCGCATGAGGTTGTGGGAATTATTGTCCTGCGTGGGGATCGTCCACGCAGGACAATAATTTGTGGATCTCACAAATTATTGTCCTGAGTCTGGGTGTTCTATGTGTCCGTTAATTGATGTTTGTAAAAGTCCCCGCGACACAGGGCATGATCCCTAGTGCGGGAGTTGTCTTTAAAAAAAAGAAAAAGAAACTAGCAATTTTGGGAGTTCCTCTGCTCGATTGAATCAGAAATGAGAAGATTGACATGAGAACTAAAGTGGCCGACTTAGCACTTAGGATTGCCTCTGATTACATTGAAAATGGACAGTCCACATAGCGAGAAGAACTGAGGGCCGTTGGGGCAGAAAGGTTTGGGAATGATTAGAAAAATAACCTGACACCACTCTTAATCCATATGGCGGAACATTAAATCTGGTGGAATAGTATCAATCAATCAATCAACTAGCCTATTGCAGTCCACTGCTCAACATAGGCCTCTCCCAAAACGCGTCACAGAACTCGATCCTGCGTCTTCCGCATCCAATCTGACCCAGAGACCTTTATGAGGTCGTCGGTCCAACAGTATTGTTTCATGTAATTCTAAATTTTAAAAAATATATAATTTCCCATAATCTTGTAATGATGAGGTAACAAGGGGATAGTTAACATTTTCTTCTTTTGAGAGCATTTAAATAAAAGCATTTCTAAAAACATTTTTTTGCATTGTAATTTATTTTTGACAAACTTGACGCGTACTTAAGCATAATTTTGACATTGCACAATGATACTTTTGACCGTGGTATCAACCGGACAAATTAACACGACAAAAACACAAAAGATTTACTTATGAGAAAAACTTTACAATAATGCATTAGCCAGATGACTTTAAAAACCAAATTAACTAAAATAAATGATTAAACTTAAAATAAAATATTTGTTTAATACATTCATCGTAATCAAAATCATGTGGCATAGTTTGCGGTGGACGCACATGTATGAAAAACTAGCTCAACTATGCGAGCTAAGCTAAACCAACTTAGTTTAGCCGGCGGTGGACGTTCGGCTTTAAAGTCCCACTGCAGAGACTCCTCCCGTGACGGAGGGATACTTGGCCTACTAATATCACGCTGGCCAGACGGATTGGTATAGGGTTTAATTTCAAGTTTTCCTTTAATACATTCAGCAATGTTAAATGGATGTGGAATACTTTCGCTGTATCGTGCATCGCGTTACAGTACTTTTGGTCTCCCGTTTATCGCTATTATAAACTTCGAAAATTAGTATCGCAGTCGTATTAGACTATGGTTTAATGGCTTCATTATCTATACTAATATTATAAAGAGGTAAAGTTTGTGTGTTTGTGACGTTGTAGGGGGTAATCTCTGGATCTACTGAACCGATTTTAAAAATTCTTTCTGTGTTGGATAGTCTATTTACGCTATGACTAATAAGAGTGGAGCAGTAATGAAATAAATGTTTGAAAAAATGACGCGTTGTTTTCGCCGCCCAACGAAGTGGGCACGGGTCAGTTAGTAACTAATAAACCCTTTTATTGTTTCAGAGAAGACATGGAGAAAGTGAATATAAAATTTCACGACAACGATACAGTGACCTACCAACATAATAAAATACTTAGATTTGTTCCAGAGATGTCAGTTGATAAGAACCAGAAACTTGTTGTACCAAATATTCCATTACTGGTGAGTATACCTTCCTAAAAGAGCCTTTACAGACCCTGACCTTTGTATATTAGGGTGTTCAATCAGATGTCGATTGATGGTGTAGAGGTCGCGGTGACGTAACAGCACCACGCCTGCAACGAAAAGGGAGGATCCTCCGACCAGGTGAGGTGGATTCTATAAGTAACCCCTTCTCTTTAATTTCAGACAGTGACATCATTTTCCCCAAACATGGCAAGCTGGGTGTTTAATCTACTGGTCTCTGGATTAGCTATAACGTACCGGGATAGAGCTAAACCATTTGTGCACGTTACTGCTGAAGAACTCGTTTTTGGGTAAGTGCAAAATGTTTGGAGTATCTTAGTAATAATTACTTACTTACCACTCACGTTATAATTAATAAAAAAAATACGTTGCCGTGCGGTTAGAATTGGTCCCGGTTAGAATTGGACTGCCCCATATCCTCCCGTGAGAGTCGTAAGAGGCGTCTAAGGGATACGAGAGAGGTGTAGCCATAATGTCCTTAGTACGTCAGCATAAAGAAGTATGTTGCCAAATATCATTGGTTAGCTGACGCCTAGGATATACACACAGACTAAAACATGGTATACCCATGAGACCAACAAATTCAAATAACCATCAAACGTATTTAATTGAATAAAATGTTAAACAGATATAGATTAGATCTTTAACAGTCTCCTTGGCGCAGCGATCGCCTTAAACCTGTTCCCAGGATCAAACACATATCCAGATTATATCTGGAATTAAAACCGTGATCTCGTGGACGACTACCGATTATATCCAACTAGTGACCTGCCCCGGCTCCGCACGGGCATCTACTACAGAATGTCCTTAAACATCGTTTAAGTACAGCTTCATTAGAAATCTCTAAATTTATATAGGTTGCTATACTATACTCGTATTATGCATGTGTTATACATAAATAAACCTTCCTGTTGAATCACTCTATCTATTAAAAAAACCGCGTCAAAATCCGTTGCATAGTTTTAAAGATTTAAGCTTACAAAGGGACATAGGGACAGAAAAAGCGACTTCATTTTATACTAAGTATACTAAATCAAGGCTTTTTTTCAGGTACAACGATCCTCTAGTGACCCTGGCCCATTATTTCTACCCTAAAGGCAAGAGACCAAACAGTCAAATGGGACTATTACTTGCTGTAAGTATGCACCACTTAAATGTCTTATTGCAGAGCGGAGTCGGGAAACATACACCTAGTCAGTCTGATTAATAAATTTTACATGTGATATTTTCGGACCGTTACGACTTGGGGAGCTTCAAGAAACGAGCGTACTCCCTTTTTAAAGGTCGGCAACGCATCTGTGGTTCCTCTGGTGTTGCGGGTGTCCATGGGCGGCGGTGATCACTTACTATCAGATGACCTGTTGGCTCGTTTGGCTCCCATTATATAAACAAAAAAATTACTCATAGAGCGTAAATTAAAAAATTCTCAGAGAGTCGCGTGTTCGATTCCCACGGTAAAAGTATAAATATTTGTCCATCCACAAATGATTATTTTAAGAAACTAAACTATGTGCCCGACAGGGTCCACAATTGATCTATTGTAACTAAATTTAAGTACTATCTTATTTTGTACATTGTAGAACGCAATAAAGTATTGAGATGCATTCTTTATTTACTTGTTATCGTAAGGACGGCGGGAAGCCGATGGATGAGGGAGGCACAGGACCGCACAAGGTGGCAATATTTAGAGGAGGCCTATGTCCAGCCGTAGACGTCAATTGGCTGAGATGAGATGAAGAAAATCCCCAGAGCTCAATCTCTAGTACTATATTTACGACTAATATGTAATATACCGACGACCTCTGTGGCGCAGTCGGTATATTACATGGCTGCTACGCAGAGGTCTCGGGTTCGATTCCCGCTCAATGCAAATCTTTGTGTGCACGAAAATGATTGTTTGCATTGGTCTGAGTGTTTTCTATATATAATATGTATGTATTTAAAAAAATAATTATTTAAGTACTTATGTTTTTCCGTTGTCTAGAGTCCATAGTACAAGCTCTGCTTAGTTTGGGACTAGATGGTGTTGTGAAAAAGAGTGATGATGAATATATATTGAGACGGTATTTTTATTCTTTGTGTTTTTAAAATTTTCGCTGTAATTGATGTTTAAATAAATCCTCCTAGTATCACCTTTTATGACAGCCATAAAACGAGAAATAAAGGTAATTAATTACTAGCTCGACACTACAAACAACCTCGACATTTGATTACCAAAAATCCTTAAGTCGCAATTTACGACACCACCAAAAAAAAAATTGTCATAAAAATCTCCTTTTCCTTTTCAGAGAAATGGTACCCTTGATGAGATATCTACTATGTATACCGGTAAAGACGACATGGACCGCTTTGGCTACATGGACAAGATAAACGGATTGGACCACCTTCCACATTGGAAAGACCGGCCTTGCAATGACATACGGTAAGTCTACTTATCACGCTTTTATTACCTTCACTCGTAACTATAGATATCGCAATATTATAAGTCTTAGAATAGAATACAATATTAATTTTGCAACTATAGGTATAAACGTAGAGTTCTGCTATATTTTACCTAGGAAGGCATGCAATATTTTACAAGATAAAGTTACAAAATAAAATAATAAGTTAATTTTGCAAAAGATTTTTAAATGTACAGAAGCAAAGTTAATTAAAAGAATAAGTTAAAAAAATTAATAAATAAAATAAAATCTAATAATGGAAACTAATACTAATATACTCAACTAATACATTCTTTTCACCAATTCATTATAACAGCCCATTAATGTCCCACTGCAGGGAGCGGCCTCCTCCCGTGACTGAGGGATACTTGGCTTACTAATACCACGCTGGCCAGACGGGTTGGTATAAGGTTTAATTTCAAGTTTCCATTCTTTTTATTACGTAAAGATAAAATTCTCGGATAGTCCCTTAGTCGGTTTTAACGATACGCATGGGATGAGATGGGGTGGTGACATATTGTATTCTTACTCTGTCACCACACTATACTATATTATATACCTATTTATCTATATATACAGGGTTACAGGAAAAGTCGTGCTAGATCCGTTAAGGGCGTGGAGTACCCATTATTTCTGACTTATTTTACTATGAAATACCCTACCCTAAACTTAACCCTTTTCGAGATATTCGACTTTTAATTTTTTTATGAAAAATTGCCGATTCTTAGGCTTCTAAATTATTTTTTTATTTTTTTGTGTATCTTAATATTATTATTATTGCATTTTTACATGGGTAATAAGATGCTTTAGGACGTCAATAATTAAAATAGTGCATAAGTTAATTGAATGGACCGTAGTAGACAAGTAAAGGTTAGGAAAAACAAGAAAATATTGGAAAGTTTATTTTTCTCTAAGCCATAACTGAAAAAAAAGGTTATGGGAATTGTTCGGCAGATGTTTTTCTAAATATCTACGTTTCATCAGCTATCTAACGAGGTATAACAATCTAAGGTTTTATTCAATTCCATTGAAATAAAGTTAGTTTTATAGGCGACAGAGAAGATGAAAGAAAATTATTAAATAGTAAAATAAAACAATACGTGAGCATGAAATGTTATTTAATGAGGTTTTCTCATAAGTTTTTATTGTTTACAGGTCATGTTCAACATGGCCGCCTCTATTTCTGACACATTGTCGCATCCTTCTACGGAGACCAGTCTTCACTATTCTAGTGGTCAACGTGATCCTTATTTTGTTTGCTGCATCCACAATCCTTTCTCTTAAGTCTTCTACAGACGAAACTGGATTCGGCTCGATAAACTCTGTCAAAAACGGCCACATCCGGTACTCGACGACCAGGGTAGCGAGTTATGTATTCATTGCGAGCTTGCGCAGACACACAACGGCAGTATCCGTAACAAAATCCATATCAGCATATTCCTCAGGTGTGTAGGACGTCATCTTCAACACTTCCGTATCACAGGTACAAATCAGAGTCCGGTTAACAAGCACAGTAGTCACAAATCAGAAGAAATAGTCCAGAATCACAGCCAAGTCGAGAAAAAGAGCAAAACGATATCACATCTACTATGTACGAAGCACAAAAGCAGAATGACAACCAAAACAATACCCCCTGTTGTATTCCCATATTTTTTCTTTCATTCGCACCTACATAAATCTTTACTTTGTCTGGTTTCAACTTGAAGGACAATAAACGCGGGACCGTTAGACCTGCTACCTGGAGCGTCTAAACGACTTTCTTTCCACGAAATGTTATACAAACCCTAGACTGTTATACCTCGTAAGATAGCTGATGAAACGTAGATATTTAGAAAAACATCTGCCGAACAATTCCCATAATGTTTTTTTTAGTTATGGCTTAGAGAAAAATAACCTTTCCAATATTTTCTTGTTTTTCTTAACCTTTACTTGTCTACTACGGTCCATTCAATTAACTTATTCACTATTTTAATTATTGACGTCCTAAAGCATCTTATTACCCATGTAAAAATGCAATAATAATAATATTAAGATACACAAATAAATAAAAAATAAATTTAGTAGCCTAAGAATCGGCAATTTTTCATAAAAAAATTAAAGCCGAATATCTCGAAAAGGGTTAAGTTTAGGGTAGGGTGTTTCATAGTAAAATAAGTCAGAAATGATGGGTTCTCCACGCCCTTAACGGATCTAGCACGACTTTTCCTGTAACCCTGTATATGTCTATACTTAAACTCAATTAATATTATAACATAGAAATAAAATCCATTTCCCAGTCGTTTTGTAATTGAAAACTAGAGAATAAAGTAACAGGAAAAACTTGAAGTAGTTATATTGAAATAAATCATTTTGTTACATTATGTATAAATATTACGACATTATTATCTATTTGTAGTATGCAACTAAGTATTTAAATACTACCTTAAGTATCCGATTTAATTATACCTACATTTTCTATAGAAAACGTTTGAAACAAATTTGTTATACTTAATTATGAAAGACAAAGCAACTTTAAGTTGGGTCTTGGTGTGAATTAGAAAAAGGTTTCTATACTTACTAATATTATAAAGAGGAAAAGTTTGTGTGTTTGTGACGTTGTAGGGGGTAATCTCTGGATCTAATGAACCGATTTTAAAAAAATATTTCTGTGTTGAATAGTTCATTTATCGAGGAGTGTCATAGGCTATATAGTATCACGCTATGGCTAATAGGAGTGGAGCAGTAATAAATTATGTTAAAAAGGGACGCGTTTTTTTCGCCGCCCAACGAAGTGGGCACGGGTCAGCTAGTGTATTAAACAAAAGGATTGTACCTACACGATATTCTTAGTTTGTGACTAAATAGCATTGTGCTGAAGTGTAAAAATAAATGTTTAGCTAGGAAGACTATAAGCTCAGTATCAACATTATGACAATACCTATATTTATATAATGACGTATTTACCTACTAGCTGACCCGTGTCCACTTCGTTGGGCAGCGAAAAAAACGCGTCCTTTTTTTAAACATATTTCATTACTGCTCCACTCCTATTAGTCATCATAGCGTGATACTATATAGCCTATGACACTCCCCGATAAAATTTAATGGACTATTTAACACAGAAAGAATTATACCTATGTAATACGATTTTTCAGCAAATAAAATTTTGAATAATTCTGATTTGTGGAAACTTTCACAGAATATTCGGGGATTTTTCAGAAGTATTGCAACTATAGCTAGGAAGGCTATAAGCTCAGTATCAACATTATGACAATACCTATATTTATATAATGACGTAAACACATCTATGCCCCGAAGATTACAGTGATTTACAAGACATAATATATTTCTATAGAAAACACAATAATGTGTTAAATATTACATACACGATTATTCTGAAATGAATTATGGCAGTGAATCAGCTTAACCGCGATTAGGGAAAACCGATTTACGGGTTATACTTTAGCTATCATCATCATCAGTTAATTAACGGCCACTGCTAGACATCATCATAACAGCCCATTAATCTCCCACTGCAGGGACAGGCCTCCTCCCGTGACGGAGGGATACTTGACCTACTAATACCACGCTGGCCAGACGGATTGTTATAGAGTTTAATTTCAAGTTTTCCTTTATTTTTATTTCGTAAAGATAATATTCATATTACACTTCATGTCACTGAAAAAATATTACATTTCATGGCTTTGAACTGGCTTATTACCGCGTGAGATTTGTCTACATTGTAAATTTTGTATTGTAACCATTAACTTCAGTATGGGTGTAGTTTTGTGTAGTTAGACGGTCATTACAACTGTGAACTACGTAATCCATGGATATGTTACGGTCAATCTGATTAATTCGCGGGGCTCCTCATTCTAGGTGGTTTAAAAAAAACCACGAACGCTAGCTTTAACCTTCTAACCTAACCTATCCATGTCGGGGTAAAAAAAATCGATTTCATGAAATTTTTTTTAAGTCCCAGTTGTAGTGTTAAATCTACTATATAAAAATAAGTCGGGTTTTCCTTCCTGACGCTATAACTCCAGAACGCACAAACCGATTTCCACGATTTTGCATTCTTTGGAAAGGTATCGGGCTCCGTGAGGTTTATAGCAAAAAAAAACACGAAAAGCGGGAAAATAATGCCCGTGCGAAGCCGGGACAGGCCGCTAGTTATTTATAAAAACCGACAAATCTGATTAATTTATCACTTTAACCTCGACTTTCCGCCATTATTAATAATAATACATCATTATTAATAATCTTCAATTACTTATTCACACTTACCGTAACAGATATACCTATTAAGAAGACCAGAACAACGTCAAACAAATTGTAATAATAGGTACTTTTAAAATACACATGTCAATAAAATATGATACGTTTAGTCATAACTTTATTTCATAATAGCTTATGAATGACACAGGGTTGTCTATTAAATCGCAAAACACAATGTCAAACTAAATTATTATAATATGGCTAAATGGTAAAAACCAAAGTCGCTGTCGCTATCTGTCCGTCTTCAAAGCATATTATGCTTATATTTTTAAAGCTACGCAACGGATTTTACAAGTGGTTTTCAGAAATAAATAAATAAATATTCCTCACACATTCACACAACGCCATCTAGTCCCAAACTAAGCAGAGCTTGTACTATGGGTACTAGACAACGGATAAACATACTTAAATACTTTTTTTTTTGTAAAAACATACATTATACATAGAAAACACTCAGACCAATGCAAACAATCATGTTCATGCACACAAAGATTTGCATTGAGCGGGAATTGAACCCGAGACCTCTGCGTAGCAGTCATGTTATGCGAGTATAACCACTATGCCACAGAGGTCGTCAATCGTAATACTTTAAAAATACACATGTCAATAAAATATGATACGTTTAGTCATAACTTTAATTCATAACAGCAGAAGTAATGCCACAGGGTTGTATTAAATCGCAAAACACAATGTCAAACAAAATTTTCAGAAATAAATAAATGAACAATCCTCACACATTCACACAACGCCATCTAGTCCCATACTAAGCAGAGCTTGTACTATGGGTACTAGACAACCGATAAACATACTTAAATACTTTTTTTTTATAAAAACATACATTTTGCATTGAGCGGGAATCGAACCCGAGACCTCTGCGTAGCAGCCATGTAATATACCGACTGCGCCACAGAGGTCGTCGTCAATTACAGACTATATTGTACTCGTGCAAAGCTGGGGCCGCGGCCGGTCGCTAGTTGTGTAATATATCGCTAACTTCAATGTCATACTAAATTGTCTCATACAGAATAAAAAGATTTTACCTTCCATAAATCACCATTTATACAGGGTGTCCCAAAACTCGACGTTAATTCGAAACTGGGTGATAAGGCAAGTCAAGCTGGTTATGGAACTTGCCAAACTCGCGTAGTACATTTTTTTTTCACTACAGTCGTTCAAACTGGTCATATTTTTCATAATAAATTTTATTCTAAGAAATAAGTCCTATTGATGTGAAAACTAGACCAGGTGGTTTTAAATTATTTATTAGAATTTAAAGAGGCACTATTCAGGGTAACACAGCAAATAAAAAAGTTGGAAAAAGTTAAGATTTGTGACAACAGGAGGGAAAAGAGTGTCACAAAGTGGGAATTTTTGTGTTTTTTTTCAAATGCCTATAACTTTACAACCATGCGACTTAGATTTTTTGAAATATTTTTCTGATAACCAGCATGACTTGCCTTATCACCCGGCTTCAAATTAACGTCGGGTTTTGGGACACCCTGTATACTCTGTATGATTCATTTTTAATTTATTTCAGAACGACAAGAAGGTTGTCAATTCGAGTTGACTTTTTTTTATGCTTGCCTCATAAATTACTCATTTTCAAATTTAAGAGACTATAAAATCTTATTTTCTTTTTTTTTTCAATTATGTAAAAGTTTAATAAAATAGTATTAATAAAAAAAGAAGTAAAACTTGAAATTAAACCCTATACCAATCCGTCTGGCCAGCGTGGTATAAGTAGGCCAAGTATCCCTTCGTCACGAGAAGACCCGTCACTGCAGTGGGACATTAATAGGCTGTTATGATGAAGCATATTTATATATTATTATTTATTTATTTATTATTATAAAAGGACAGATAGCGACAGCGACTTTGTTTTTTACCATGTAGACAATAATTTAGTTTGACATTGTGTTTTGCGATGTATTATAGAACCCTGTGACATTACTTATGCTATTATGAAATAAAGTTATGATTATCTAAACGTATCATATTTAATGGGCATGTGTGTATTTTAAAATTTTTGTCGATTGTCTTACCTAGAAACTCATAAGTGTAAGTACTAAACAAACTTCGTCTTGGCCTCTATTAAAAGCTAAATAAGTGTTCTCCGTGTGGTGACAGACTAAGAATACAACATGTCACCACCCCATCTCATCCCATGGGTGTCGTAAAAACCTACTTAAGGGCTATCTGTGAATATTATCTTTACGAATTAAAAAGAAGGAAAAGTTGAAATGAAACCCTACGAGTATACCTATTCGTCTGGCCAGCGTGGTATTAGTAGGCCAAGTATCCCTCCGTCACGGGAGGAGGCCTGTCCCTGCAGTGGGACATTAATGAGCTTTTATGATTATGATAATAAAAAATTATGTTTTCTATTACCCACGTCAAACAAAGCTAAGTAAATAGTAAAAAAACTAACATATTGATTTAAAAAGTATTACTTATGTCCGCCATTATAAGGAAACTACATACATTAATACATAAGTTAATACAAAGAATGCATTTATAGTTAATATTTACAGACAAATAATGTACGTTTGTCTGTTTGTACATACAAGGTTAAAGTTTATACTAAATAAATAAAATATTAATGAAAAGTATATTTATTTTATGCAACTATGTTTTTTCCGGGTTGAAATAGGTTAGAGTAGTAAAATACCTAGAAAAATATAGGTACTTAAGTCAAATAATGTACCTTTATGAATTAAGACTCGCGGAAAATTACTTTGGTCGATGTTAAATGGAGGCGTCCCTCTGCCATTTTTATCTCTTTTCATCTTATTTCTTTTTTGTTGATATTATTGTCAGGACTCGTCATGCTCACTAAAATGTCATTGCTTGTGGTGGCGTGGGGGCCGGGTCAATCCCTTCCCTACAATATGGCGAGGGGGTTGATGGCTGACCTCTGCGTTATACTCGTGAACGGGTGCTACTTGGGGTGACTGGTCGACCTTGACATTAATCAATTTACATTTTGGTTCACTTCTAGTAATTTACCTAAAGGAAATAACCCTTTAGGTAAATTACTAGAAGTGAACCAAAATGCAAATTACGCAGAGGTCAGCCATCAACCCCCTCGCCATATTGTAGGGAAGGGATTGACCCGGCCCGAGCCGGCTGAGCGACGTCTTTATTACTGAATTGTTTATGGATGTGATTTGGTGCTCCCACTTTTATGTACTACCTGCATGACGCTACCTTTATCATTTTATAATAAAATCCTTCGTTGTATGGATATGTATGGTATACAATGGTTGCAGCGCCTGATTACAGTTATCTACAATGTAAAAAAATTGACGTCAAGAAAATGCAGCAGTAGAGTTTGTTTCGCCGCTTCTTCTCTACTAGCGCTTTGGAGGCGGTGGTAAAGTTTGCTAAACTTTTAAATGTATTTAAACTTAGATTAAGTAGTTTAAAGGACGTCAAGAAATATATAATGAGAATTGTATTTATCTTGAATAAAGCTATTTTGACTTTGACTTTGACTCAGTTTATATGACAAGGTCACTTATTACGATTTTTTGTCGTAAACAGATACTTCATTATGACAAATTATAAATAATATTTAAGTTTCTTCTAAAAGAGGAATGAAAGACAATGGAACCAGCGTCTATGGAGATTACGCCTCCGACATTATGACGAACTAAGCCACTCCGTGTGGTGACGGAGTAAAAATACAGTTTGTCACCACCTCATCTCATCCCATGGGTGTCGTAAAAACCGACTAAGGAACTATCCGTAAATATTAAGAAATAAAAAGAAGGAAAACTTGAAATTAAACCAATCCGTCTGGCCAGCGTGGTATTAGTAGGCCAAGTATCCCTCCGTCCCGGGAGGATGGAAAAAAAAATTATAAACTTTACATGTTAATTTTATATGTCATTTAATTATCTTCTCTTTTTCCAGTGCATCCGAAGGTTCCTTCTTCCCACCGAGATCGCTGACCAAGTCTGACATAGTCCATGTTTACGACAAAGATCTCTGTCGTATACTACCGCTGCAGTACCGGAAGGATGTTTATAAAGATGGTGAGTTATTGGACATTATTATCATATTTAAAAAATGCGAAGTTCTGTGTAGTCTTGGAAAGTATTCTTTTGAAATAAGTATATAATTATTTTTGTGTTGAATAGAATAGATAAATAGAAGTTTAGGGTATGGAAAGGGAGCATATCTAAATACCTAAAATTAAAATACTTACATAATGTATTAAAATACCTTAGCTTATAACACTAAAGGCCAGATTCAGAGACTTTGACTTTACTTTGAAGGAAAGTTCAACTTTGATACAAAAACGAGATATAAGGCCCAGATTCAGAGTCGTGACTTTACTTTCTTTCAAAGTAATCTTCCCAAAGTAAACTTTTCATGCGAAAGATTACTTGTAATGTTTTTCAAATTCAGAGAAAATAACTAGACTTTGCTAAAGTAAAGTCAAAGTGCGGTCTCTGAATCTGGCCCTTATTATAAGAAATACCTAAATTTAAAATACCTAATATTTGAAATACTTAAAGTTATAACACCAAAGTATAATTCACATACATTTAAAATACCAAATGGTCACTTGCTATGTATTACTTTAAAATGAAAGATCCCGACTTAAAGTAGTGGTTTTTTTAAACCACCACAGAAATAGGAGCCTCGGGATAGCAGATGGTTTAGTACGCGTGACCATGGAGTTTTCCATTGGGTATTTTGATTATTTTATACCTTAAATTTTTTGGTATTTCGAGTTTAGGTAAAACAACCATTAGGTATTTTGAACTGAGGTACTTATTTTATGTTAAGTGTTTTAATTTTAGGTAAGTATTTAGATATATGTACCCACGCGAAAGTTTGTATGATATGTGTTTGTTACTCAATATCGCTTACACGGCTAGATCGATTTGCATGAAATTTCGTATCGAGCGAAAGAACCCTGGATTACATACATAATAGGCTATAAAATTCCTCTGAATACGACATCAACACGGGCCCCTAGCAAGTACTAGTAATAGGTATGGTTTTCCAAGAAAAAATACACATAGTACAAGTTCTGCTTAGTTTGGGACTAGATGGCGTTGTGTGAATATGTGAAGTATACCCATACCAACTCTATAGTCTTTATAGTAATCTTCAGTTATTTTAAGACGATAAACTGTTATGTTGTTTGTTAGTGCTCGAGTGTGTAGGGGGGACTATCTGGGTTAATACTTAGTTGGCGACTATTGTCTAGTTTATCTTAGTACATACTAAAATCGTACATCTTTAGATCCGTGTAGTGACGGAGTAAGAATACAATATGTCACCACCCCATCTCATCCCATGGGTGTCGTAAAAACCTGACTAAGGGACTATCCGTTTTATATACCAATCCGTCTGGCCAGCGTGGTATTAGTAGGCCAAGTATCCTGTTATCCAAATATCAAGAACTTACTGCCGACAAACTGTTATACAGTTTGGCAAATAAAATATTGTATCCAATGTATAACTTTCTTTTAATAAAATAAAAATACAAAAAAATCCCTCCGTCACGTGAGGAGGCCCGTCTCTGCAATGGGACATTAATGGGCTGTTATGATACAAGTAATAATTTTTAACCAATTCTGTTTTTCACAGGTATAAAAGCTGGGTTATATACCCCTCCAAAGTCAACGTTTGAGAGTGCTGATGTCAATCCAGACAATAAGTGCTACTATCCTGGTGAGAAGTGCCCCCCAAAGGGACTCCAGAATATCAGTCCGTGTCAGTATAGTAAGTATCTTTGATTTTTTTTTTTAAAAGGCCTACCAGAATGACACTAAGGTGCCTGATGTTAAGCATCCATTAGAGTCCAAAAATGGCGAGCACCATGCCATGATTTAGTCTTAACTGGTGATTAATGACCCTCTGCAAGGCTGGACTCTTCCAGAGACGGAGGGAAGCCAGGCTATCAAACTCAAACCATTTTCAAACTTCGTAATTGGGGATGTAATACGTGACAACGAAAAGTGAAACAACGAATACCACGACCCCGTAAGTTTACTACAAAGAATGCACGCCACCACGAATATCTTAGCAACGAAGTCATATCTTTATTGCACTCCATATGTTACAAAAAATTACTTATAATATCACAGATATAATATAGACCCTGTTGGGTGTGGCACTTTAGAAGACAGGAGAATGCTAGATTTTAGATTACTAGTGACTTGTAGCTTTTTTTTACACAAAATTTTGTAAATTTTTGCAGATGCTCCCGTATACCTATCGTTCCCACATTTCTACGAGGCTGACCCGCAGCTCCTGGACCCTGTAGAAGGGCTGAACCCTCAGAAAGAGAAGCACGAGTCATACTTCATGATACAACAGGTAAATTACTTTAAAACACTACTAGCTGACCCGTGCCCACTTCGTTAGGCCGCGAAATAAACGCGTCGCTTTTTTAAACATATTTCATTACTGCTCCACTCCTATTAGTCATAGCGTGATACTATATAGCTTATGACACTCCCCGATAAATGGACTATTCAACAAAGCAAGAATTTTTAAAATTATTACTAACCAAATAATTGGGTATAAATAAGATAATATTATGCATTTTAATTGTAGACCATTTGTAGCTGTGGTTCTATCCACGTTACTTTAATAAACTTTACTCAAGTTTGTGACGTGTTTCAACTTATCAACATCCTACCTACATGTACGGTTCAGTAAATCCAGTGATCGTTACAAACACACAAACTTTACCTCTTTAAAATATTAGTAGGTATAGATTTGCGATATTTTTCTTACTAGGAATAAATAGATTTTATACTCATACAGATTATAATAACTCCTTATTATCATCATCATCATAACAGCCCATTAATGTCCCACTGCAGGGACGGGCCTCCTCCCATGACGGAGGGATACTTAGTCTACTCCACGCTGGCCAGACGGATTGGTATAGGGTTTAATTTCGAGTTTTCCTTCTTTTTATTTCGTAAAGATAATATTCACGGATAGTCCCTTAATCGGTTTTTACGACACCCATGGGATTAGACGGGGTGGTGACGTATTGTATTCTTACTCCGTCACCACACGGAGATTATAATAACTCCTTATTATATTTGCAGAAAATTGGAGTACCGCTAGAAGGCTTCATTAGGGTTCAGCTAAACATGAAGGTGGACCGAGCACCGAATATCCCCATCAACAATATCAACAACTTTCCTGACATGATATTCCCTGTTATGTGGATTGAAGAGGTAAGGGGGCTCAAAGTTTTATTTTATGGGGTCAAAAAATATGTTATTTCAAAGTTACAATTAATAGGGTCGCAGTTCAACGTCCCATTGCTGGTAAATTGGAAAAGGTATACGAGTACTGGGGGGCCGAGAGGAGAGAGGTTCTGGCGCTGGACGCGTATAGTCCAGAGACGCGGGTTCGATTCCCGCCTCGAGTATCAATTTTTTCCAATGTCTTTCTTTCTTCTATAAGGTATACGAGGTTATATGGTTTCTATTAATATAGGTCAAGTCAACATATTAAAAAGATTATTTTAAGAACCCTATGATGAGCATATTATCCCTTGTACGGGAGCTAGGTACATACCTACTTTTTGAATTATTATTACAGTCTCCAACAATTACAGACCAAATCTCCGTCAATCATAAGTGCTAGCAGTTAACCAGGAGCTGTAAAGAGTACTTAGGTAATGTAAGGAACATGAGAATGGGTGTTTCAAAATTTTCAGAACGGCCATTTCAGGTTCCAACGCCGCAAATTAGGTTCCAACCTGGCAAACTGCGTCCTAAGTCTATTTACATATTTTTTAATTAGTGGAGTTAATGAAAGTTTCATAACAAGGGTCCTCTTTTTCATGCATGAAAGGACTTAGGGCGGCTTGCATAACGTATCTAATTTGATTTAAGTCGAACTAAAAACATTTTGAAGGCGTAAACGAAATTAACATCTTCCACAACCAAACTTTTATTCTATACGTTTAGCGAACTGTCAAAGTTAAATGACCAAAATCTGGTATTTAGCGCCGCTAAACGCATTTAAGGAGTGTCATTGAAAAATTCGAACACAGATTGTCAAAACTGTATAAATATTCGTTTTACGCAAATTGTACGCCCGTTCTTCAAACAATTTTAAACACATCTCGGTTTTACCATGAAATGGAACGCAAAAACGCCTCTATGGTCTCGTTAAATATGATTAGCTACATCGACAATGAAACAACCTCGTGCAAGAGACCTTTAATTGTATTTAAGATAAACATGTTTAAGGGGTTAAACATATTTAACTAATTTCATTTAGCAGCTATTTAAATCCACAAGTCAGTGACGCAGGCTAGTCAACTATCTAATTCTGAACTATTTAGTATGTTTTACTCGTTCTCTAGACTACGGGACTATTACTGGACCATTATAATGTGGTGGTAAAGAAACTCTATTTTTCTTTAAGTCAAGCTACTTATATAAAATTTATTTACTTCTGTTCCAGGGCATCCACGAATTATCGACACCAATATGGCGCTGGATATACCTCGCCACAACAGTGGGACCAGTGGCCGCACCAATCATTACTTACTCACTCATTCTGGCAGGATTCATGTGCCTTACCATAGTCTTTATAAAGACATATAAAAGCCTTGTAATCGGACAAAATTCCATTGAAATTGTCGAACTAGGAAGACAAACAATAAGAAGAGGATCCACTTTAATTGTCAATGGATCACACAAAATAATAACGAACAGGGATTCGTCGTATTTACCATTAAGCAACGATAAATTACAAGAATTAAGTTCTTTAAAAGCAGATTGTAGCTTAGAAATTAAAAATATGTTAATGGCTGAATACGTCAGGTCAAATAATGAAATGGAAAGGGAATCTTTAATAAGGCCTGACAATTCTTTTATTATGTCAGAACTTTTAAGGTGTACTCAAGAATAAAAATTGAGTTTTACTGTTCCCCTTTTGACAGTCCAGTGTTTTGACAATCCGTTGTCACTTTGACGTTTGACAGCTGTCAAAATTTGGCGCGAAAATGACGACTATTTGACAACGTCGTACGATGAAAATACCGGTTTATTTGACCGGAACCAAAGCTCAAATAATCGACTAAAATTGCTTAGGTACTTATTAAATTTTAATGACCCACTGCAGGGATGAATCCCGTCGAGCGATAAAGGAAAACTTTCAATGTTTGCGGGGCACGCTGTTATTTCTGTTTGCTGACCATTTGTGAACAAGTGGGTGGGAGAAAAACCCATTTATACTAAGAGACGAAAACTAGATATAATTTTAGAGGTTATAAGTTCTATATCGCTCAATTTTTGACTATATTAAGCACAACTATATAAAAAAATTGGATACATATTAACAACAAGAAACATAGGTTAGGATATACCTACTAGCGTCTGCGAGTAATATTCTACTGTTAGTGTAATCGTAAAATACGCCTAATCTAAGACAACCGGCTTGAAGTTGTCGCAAATCGTTGCTCAGATGTCATTTTTAACCGACTTAAAAAAAAGGGGAGGTTCTCATTTCGATTGTATTTTTTTTTGTGTTTGTTACCTGATTTCTCGAAAACGGCTACACCGATTTGAATTTTTTTTAGAAATTAATGACGAGGAGCGGAGGTTACCTAAATAACTGTACGTTTTTGAATGATTACTTCAGTCCGGAAAAGTAAGATTGCGTCATTTGTATGGTTTTAACTTGTACCCAAAAAAGGTATTATTCACGTATTTATCTTGACTTCAACGCACAGAAATTGTTTTTAATGCAGTCCCTACGATTATAATTAAGACGTCTTTTATGTCTGTGAGACTTTAAACTATTTTTCTATATTAAAATGTATAACCCTTTAACCGGTAGAGGTGATTAATTGCCACCTAATTAGCAACTCTAACAACCTTGCAATAAAGGTGAAAAATGAAAAACGAATTTACTTGTACCAGTTAAAGGGATGAAAATTGAGGCATGTACTTATATATTTTTAAGAGTAAAAGAGTGTACAGTACCTGCCAACGAACTCGGCCGGGTTGAAGTTGTTTCTAATGGTTGCGCAGATGTCACATTACATGCGCGAATTTTACTGATCGCTTACTTCAGGCCAGCCGAGTTAATTTGGCGCTTACTGTTTATAAATATGTCTATGGGGAACAGTTATATAATTATTTTTTAATTGTAAGGTTGTGTTGTACGACTGATTGAGAACAGGTTCCGATTTTGATGGAGCCTATTTAGTTTTTAAAAGAATATTTGCTCATTTTATAACAATTTTGTCTATAATGTAAGATTATAGTTGCTAATGTTAAAAAATACTATAAATATAAACCAAATTTTTCTAATTAAACAGATGTTTATGTCAATGAAACGTATACATAAAATATTTAAAAAATGACTCTTCTAGAGATTTACATTGGCTGAATTATAGGTTAACGACGAATCCACTATAAAAAAAAATTGAAAAAGAACTTTGAGCTTTAATATTAGATAAATAAATAGGTACCTTTAATAAACTAAATTACAGTTTTATAAAAATATAGCTTATAAAGTATTAATTGACATTAAATAAAACAAAAAATATTTTTTTACATTATAGACGAAAAATATTGATTTGTATTGTAAATATTGGCCTAAAGATTAAAAAATTGACTTAAGTAAATACATGAAAATAATATATTTAACAATATTCCTTGGAAAATTTTTACTAAACAAAACAGTTGCTTACTGGGTAAATAATTGTTTTTACTACCTCTTTTGCCTAATAATAATAATATTATTTTAAAAATGCCGTAACATTTTTACTACACCATTCAGTACACGACAACTAATTCGACCGGTTTGTAGTTGTTGAAAATAGCTGCGCAGATGTCAGTTTTAGAACTAACCCCCTTACTCATAAACGCCTCTTAAATTTTAGTCAATTGATAAGCTCAAATTCTTACGGTTTTTCTATACTAATACTATAAAGAGGTAAAGTTTGTATGTTTGTGAGTGTGTGACGTTGTAGTGTGTAATCTCTTTACCTTTAAACCGATTTTAAAAAATCTTTCTGTATTGAATAGTCCAGTGAGTCCGGGGAGTGTCATAGGCTATATAGAATCACGCTATGACTGATAGGAGTGGAGCAGTAATAAAATATGTTTAAAAAAGTGACACGTTTTTTTCGCCGCCCAACGAAGTGGGCGCGGGTCAGCTAGTTTGATATAAAGTTGGTTTTACTAATACAAATCTCGCTATGATTAAATTTAAGAGGCGTTTATGAGTAAGGTGGTAAATGTCAGATGATTTTATTTGTTCCTGTACATGTGTGAACTTCTCTGATAGCTTAACTTAACTTCAGGCGAGTCGAGTAAGTTGGCACTTATACTATTTACATTCCAAAAGTTTAAAAATACTATTTAAAAAAACTGCTCAATTAAAATCGACTAAGTACCTATGTATATTAATTTAGTAAATTTTACACTAGTTAATGTATTAAATCGACTAAAAAGTTTTCATTGTAAAGATATTTCGGCTAATGCCTTGTATTCCTGCCTAAGAATTCTCGTTTAATGTTTTTACAAATTAACATTTATATAGCGGATATCATGTAAGTTTGTTTGTAACAAAATATAAAAGAACAGACATAAAATGTCCTTTTTAATAAAACATATAGGTAGATACTTTATACTTCTGGCTACACGAAAAAAGGTTAGAAGAAATAGAAAATTTAAATCTTGACGACCAAAATGGCCAGAGTTATATAAAATTTCATTGTACCTTTTTTAATGTGTCTGATTTTAGGGTTTACGTTAATTATCTTTAATTTAGTCGATTTGATCAAAAATAGTCGAATCAATAATCGACTTTATAATACAAAATATAATAAATAATTAGAGTTTAAAAAAGCTTTAATGTGTAAAGACTTCTTTTTATTATTAATTTTTTAATTAAAGGAAAATATTGGTGTTTAAATAAAAAATTATATTGTGTACGAATTTTATTAGATCATAATTTGTAAATAGTAATTAAGGAAATTTTGTATCTAAATACTGTTTAATAAAAAAATATTTTTCTAAATATGACTTATTTGTTTTTAACCTTACCATAATTTGACTACCTCTGTGGTTATTAACATGACTGCTACGCAGAGGTCTCGGGTTCGATTCCCGCTCAATGCAAATCTTTGTGTGCATGAACATGATTTTTGCATTGTTCTGAGTGTTTCTATGTATTAATTGTATGTATTTACAAAAACAAAAGTATTTAAGTATGTTTATCCGTTGTCTAGTACCCATAGTAAAAGCTCTGCTTAGTTTGGGACTAGATGGCGTTGTGTGAATGTGTGAGGAATATTTATTTATTTTATTACTTATTTATAATATTTTTCAGTTGCTTATTATGAAGACCACTGGCGCAGTGGTTATAATGCATGACTGTTGCGACTGAGTAGGTTGGTACCTACCATGCATCGCTAAGTGTGAAATCATCACTAAAAGAGCAATAGGAACCCAGCACCCAGCAGAGTTTCTTTAGCCATTTATCTAGGTGGTTCCGTGTGTTGACGGAGTAAGAATACAATGTGTCACCACCCCATCTCATCCCATGGGTGTCGTAAAAATCGAGTAAGGGACTATCCGTGAATATTATCTTTACGAAATAAAAAGAAGGAAAACTTGAAATTCAACCCTATACCAACTCGTCTGACCAGCGTGGTATTAGTAGGCCAAGTATCCCTCAATCACTGGAGGACGCCCGTCCCTGCAGTGGGACATTAATGGGCTGTTATGATAAGACTATAATATATACTTCTGTCTAGAATAGGTAGCGGCTTGGCTGTGCCCTGCTGAGGTCCATGTGCGGGGGTCACCGGCAGTTAATCTATTTGCATATCATGGCAATATTCTTATTATACATTTCGTACTTGAGAAAAGTGCGAAAAAACTATTAAATATAATAATTTCTCAATATTAACTTAGTTAATCTAACTAATTTCATGTCAATTCTCTTTCTTTAAAATCGTTAAAAGTTCGGATAAGTTAACTTTTAGTTGTCAAATTGTCTTGTTTTTGCTATTGCAATTGTTATCTTTTTTATTCATATTAAAGTTTTATTTAGAGTGTGGCAATTTTACAACTAAAAGTTAACTTAACCGAATTTTTAACGATTTTAAGGTACGAGAATTGACATGTTCACATTACCATTAGCTGAGCAAAAACTTGCATTAGTACCTAGGTACAGGTAATTTGAACGCTAACTCCACCTGGTTTATAAAATTATAGCATCCATGTTAATTGGCGCGACTAGATATAAAACCACTTTTAAACCAAGATAGTTATCAGCAAGCCAATTTACTGCAAAACACTTTCATAATGTCACTTTTTCTTTATGGTAGGGGAGAAATATTAACGTCTTGTGCGATTAATTCATAAGTAATATTCCTACAAATTAAGCTTATTATTTGTGACGGAGTAAGAATACAATATGTCACCACCCCATCTCATTCCATAAGAGTCGTAAAAACCGACTAAGTGCACGTTTACGGAGAAGCGGGGCGTCGGGCGGGGCGTGTGGCGTGGCGTTGAGCAGGGCGTAGGACGTTTTTTCTGTTTACGCTGGGGCGGGGCGTGAAGCGGCACGCATCATCGCACGCGTAAACACAAACTTCTAGCAATAATGACGTTGTTTATAGAGAAGCGTGGCGGGAAGCGTAGCGGTGCCCGCCGCTTTGCCCGCTGCGGCGATACGTCAAGTGTATAGCGAAGCACGCTCGTCTCGATCAAATCAACTAGATTTATAAATAGCTTCAGCGAGAATTGACGCTGCGTGCTCCGCCGCGTGCACCGCTGCGTGCGCCATCATTTAAAGTTAAGGATTAAAGTAAAATGTATAAGTAGCTAGCGACCCGCCCCGGCTCCGCACGGGCACCTACTACAGAATGTCCTTAAGCAATGTTTAAGTACAGTTAAATCCGGAGTGTATAAACTATCGGGCTCTAAATTCATATGGGTTTGTTGAATCACTATATCTATTAAAAAAAACTCATCAAAATACCTACTAACTTTAAAACTTTCGTGTTTCATTTTATGTAGGTATTAACACGTAGGTATATTATTTATATTTACCAAAGTGTGTTAATAATAATTGCATCAAAATACGTTGCGTAGTTTTAAAGATTTAAGCATACAAAGGGACATAGAAAGCGACTTTGTTTAATACTACGAGTAGGTATATACTTATTGATTATAGTCATTTGTATAGGTAACATAAACTACATACATACAACATACATAAGCTCACGCCTTATTTACATAGAGAAGGCAGACATTACTGAACATAATATATCTTGATAAATAATAAATAAAACGGGCAAGTGCGAGTCTGACTCGCGTACCGAGGGTTCCGTAACTAATTTATTTTCCCGCCAAAATTTAAGACGTTACGACTTAGCTGTCAAAACATATTTTCTTACTAAAATTCTATGACTTCACGACTCATCTGTCAAAATTCTATGACTTCACGACTCATCTGTCAAAATTCTATGACTTCACAGGTCATGTGACTCAAAATTCTATGACGTCAGGTTACGTGACTCAGCTGTCAAAAATTATTTTCTCAAAATATTTATTTTATTTTGTTTTTGGTATTTGTTATGGTATTTGTGGTGGTATAGCTGCAACGGAAATACATCATCTGTGAAAATTTCAACTGTCTAACTGCCATGGTTCATGAGATACGGCCTCGTGACGGACAGACGGACGGACAGCGGAGCCTAAGTAATAGGGTTCCGTTTTTTCCCTTTGGGTAAGGAACAAAATTGCAAAATGTGTTGTTTGTTTACAAAGATAATCAAGTATAGATGGATACATTATTATGTAATTATACCCCTTCCAGCGTAAGTTTAGCTTTTTGACAGTTCACGTCCATGAAGTTTCGTAATACTTCTGCTTATTTTTCAAACAAATAATATTGTATTTCATGGACGTACCCATGTTTTTTTCAGTTACTATGGTTACTTAGTGATGGACACTCATAACGATTACCACCATTATGAAACAAATTACAAATAATCGGTAGAAATAAATAATAATAATAATAAATAATATGCTATGAATAAACCTGAACTCTTCATAATACGTTTATAAAATGTATTATGATATTTTAGATTAGCTATAAACCGCGAATGTGTCACGATAAATTATGTATTTTAAATAATACCTAAGCTAACAATAATTTTATCATTTTAAGCTATAGGCTAATTCTCTTAACATAGATAAAGAAAGAAACAGTAATAAAATGATAATGTAAGTTGATGTAAGGATCCAAATGTTTAAAATAAAGTAATTTGAAAAATCGAAAAATCGCTTACAATTGAATGGCATTACATTCGAGATACTGCTGAACGTCACTACCGTCAACCTGTCAAATGTCGTTAAATATGGTAGTGGAAAGGGTATAGTTCCAGAAATTGTCAAGTCATATTTTGTACTCACTTGTCTATAGTTTCGTTATAGCCGCAAGATGGCGTTACGTACTAATTCTGGCTAGTGATGTGCCAACTCGGACAAAACAGAACTCGATTTAACCCGAGTTAAAATCCGCGCAACTCGGGTTAAACTCGAGTTAACTGCTAGAACGAGTACCTAAATGTTTTTTTTAGCTTAGCTTGGCACAAAAACTTAAAAAAATTGCATTTAAAACAAAACGGCCGTCTTATTTTCGAATGCAATATTTTACTAAATTAAAAGCGTTTAAAAAGTTAAGAGTGTGATACAAATACTTTATTGCCTTTTCTAAAGACTTAATAGACAACATTTTGCATTATCAGATCCTATTCGCGAATTAGGTTTTTTTTAAATTGCTAGCGCTAGTGAGCCCCCTAAAGGTCCTTAAAAAAATAATATTCTTTTTTTCAATTGAAGTTAAATATAACATAAAATAACAAAATATTGTTAAATTACTTAAAAAATCATGGAATACTATTGAGAAATAAAATTTGGTCAATCTTTTTTGGTGCTAGATGTTCGCTTTTTGAACTCGAGTTAGAGTGAATTTAACTCGAGTGGATTCGAGTTGCGGCTGACTCGGGTTGACTCGAGTTGGGTACTCGAGTTGACCATCGCTAATTCTGGCGTGTGTGCGTCACGCCCCAGTCACACAGTGAATTTCGAATTTGAATTTTAACAACACAAAAAAATAGTTCTAATTGATTGGCAATCACTTTTAGTCGAGTCTTTTTGACTAATTTCGTAACGCAGTTGTATAAAGACTGTACCTACATCTTGATAAATAATGAACAAGAGCAATAATTAATTTATTTTCAAATAAGTTGGAGCCACTCAGAGTGAGAATATCTCTGACATTTCTAATTATAGGTGACTTATTAGACTATCGACAGCTGAGGGGCTATGAGACAATGAGGCCATTCACGAAGAAGTCAAGTCAAGAAAGTAATTTCTTGACTTTTTAAACTTGTCTGACAAAATAGAAATCAAAGACCCAAACAATTTCAAAACATTTATTAGGTACAAAAAGTATCTTACTTATACAAATGTAATTTAAAAAGAAGACCTATTTTAAACTATTTGTATTTGTAATTTCGGGACCATGTTAAAAATTAATATTGAATAAGTAGGTTAAATTAATTCGCTACTTATTTAACTGCAATAAGCCCATGGTATATAGCTTTTAAAGCCAATATCCAGTGGCACAGAAATGTATTGAAATATCTTTGAAATACCAAAGTAAGCTTAGTGAGGAGACCCCTCACATGATAGACTTACAGCCTTATAAAGGGGCCAGAAAGTTAATGGAAGAACGAGACACAGAACTACATATATGCAGTTAAAACTATTTTTAGAGTTAATAGAGATTTTAAATTCAAACCCTATACCAATCCGTCCGACCAGCGTGGTATTAGTAGGCCAAGTCATGAGAGGAGGCCCATCCTTGCAGTGGGACATTATCATAATCATAATCATAATCATAATCATAATCATTTATTCGTGTTAAACATAGGTACATACATATGGTAATAATAATATAATTTATCAGGCTCACTATGTTTTGCCATACATACATGGCGTACACAATATAATTCTTATATCTAATTTATATTAAGATTAATTCAATTCAATTCATGCAATATTATAATTTTCAGTTCAATAATTCAAAATCAATACAATTCATACAATAAAATATTTAAGTACAATATCAGACATTCTTTTGATTTGATTTGTCATTTAAGAAATCAGTGACAGTGTAATAACATTTACTGACGAGGAAGTTATACATTTTTTTCTTATACAATGCCACATTGGGTTCGCTCCTAATGTAGAGTGGTATAGAATTATATATTCGCGGAGCCATTCCTAATATGCTTTTGCTAAATAGTGCCGTAGAGTGGGGTGTTACTCGTATTGTATGCTGGTACCTTTTAGAGGTAAGGTTCTCATACAGACTAAGATTAATTTTTACGAACATTGATACTTCTAAGATATACATAGATGGTAGTGTAAGGATATTTAATTCCTGAAATAATGGTTTACAGCTATCAGTTGGGTGGAGATTACAAATTGCTCTTAGACATTTCTTTTGCGCTTTGAAGGCAAACTCTTTATCTGTAGAATTCCCCCAATAAATTATACCAAATCTTATGTTTGAGTTAACATATGCATTATATGCAGCTAGTGCAGTTGCTCGGTCAACTAATTTGGACAATTTGTATAATGCGTAGGCAAATTGGTTCAATCTATTACATAAGTTACTTATGTGGTCTTTCCACGTTAGATGGCTATCTAAGTATAAACCCAAAAATTTAGCACTGTCCGCTTTAGCAATTGGTGTGTTTTCATAATGAATATTCATATTTGTCTGATTAGTCCTTTTATTAAATACCATAATTTTAGTTTTGTCCAAGTTTATTCGTAAATTATTATTAATTAAGTAATTTTCAAATTATCTGGAAAATGTGCGTGTTCAAAGCATAAGTTTATAATGTAGCTCAAAACTGGAGCAATTGTATGTGATACTAATTTTATTATTTCTGTTGTAATACCATCATAGCCGCAACTATTTGTGTTTTTTAATGTTTTAATTATGTTCAAAACATCAGAAGCAGCAGTAGGTAGCATAAAAATTGATCTGGCACTGTTGTTAATATTTAGGTAGTTCTTAGGATTTTTGTTACAATTAGTGTTAATTGGTTTAATGTCATTTATAAAAAAATCATTGAATGTCTGCGCTATTAATTGTGGATCAGTTATTTCTTTATTATTTACAAGTATATTGCTCACTGTATTATCAGTAGGGCAGTTCAAGAAATTGTCATTTATAATACGCCAAGTCGCTTTGGATTTATTTTCAGCTGTGTTAATGCTATGCATATTTTGTGATTTTCGAGTCAGATTTATGATTTTCTTTAGACGGGTAGAATACTGATGGAATAATTGCTTATTTCTATTGTTAGGTTTATGTCTAAACTGCCATAGCATCTGTGTCTTTCGTTTACAGCACAGTACAATGCCTTTAGAGATCCACTTTGGTCTCTTTCGTAGTGAAACTTTTACTTTCATTACCGGGAAACAGAGGTCATAGAATAGTTTGAAAAGATTGTGAAAGCAATTAAATGAGGCTTCTGGATGACTCTCACTGTAAACTTCATTAAAACTAAGGCTAGTTAAACATTTCAAAAATTTGGATCGATTCTCTATACTGTAGTCACGCTTCAACACATACCAGTATTTAATGGTGCAAGTCTTTTTGACTGGACATCTCATTATCTGAGCTGTGTGATCTGACAATGCCAAATCACGTATCTCCACGTAACTACCTCTAATATTATGTATTATATTGTCAATACATGTGCCACTTACTAATCGTGTAGCACCACGTACACTGAATTTTAAATTATGGTTCATTATTAGGCTTTGAAATTCATGTGATGCTTTCGATTTTTTATTAATATCTATATTGAAGTCACCACTCAATATAATTTTTTTATTGTTGTTTCGGTTGCAAATTTTCAATATATCATCAAGGTTATTGAGAAAATCAATTAGACTGTCTATGTTACTTCTGGGAGGTCTGTAGATACAAATAATAACTATTTTGTGACCTAATAACTCTACTGCACAACACTCAATTGTATTTGGAATATGATAATTCCGAAGGTTAATTTCTTTATATTTATGTTTGCTACTTATAAGAATACAAGAGCCCCCGTTTCTATTCTTTCTAGTTGAGTACGTAGCTAAATGAAAGTTGTTTAAATTCAAATGTATATGATCCCCCTCTTTCATGTTGTGCTCCGTGATACATAGTACGTCCATATTCCGCCCGTTTGAAGATAGTTCTTCTAAGTGTACACTCAATGCATCTGACTTATTTATCAACCCATTAATGTTTTGATGAAATATATAAATAAACCTATACACGAAAAAGCTCACTCGGTTCAATTGATAACGGTTTGTTGTCTACGTGAATTTCAACATTATCTGTTTGAGTACCCTGTTCTCTCAACGTACCACCATTTTCCAATTTGTCATGTTTTTTATTCATGTAATAATTATATCTTAACGAATAATCAATGCGGAGTATTTCTTTTAGTATTAATTGACATTTATGTAGTGCAAAAGATCTATGTCCAGGTAAATAATCAGAGTAATTCATGTCAACGTATGTACAATTATTAAATAAAGAGCATATAAATCTTAGTTCATAGTTTAACTTACGATTATTAAGAAATTTATTATACGGTATTTCTGAAACCAAAACATTTGTATTACACACATCAGACAGAAAAGACCGTAAATGAAAAAGCAATTGATGTGGCTGCGGGTCATTAGTGCCACCTAAGATAATAACAAAGTCATTCTTATCTAACATACAGATTTCCTCTCTCGCTGATAATACGTGTTCCAATTTGGCTCCAGGTTTCCAGTAAATGCTTACTAAAAATTTTTCACCAACTAGTTTTTGTAGAATTTTGCGTATTTGATGTCCCTGTTGGTCAGCTAGTACAATGATCCTTCTATCTCGCTCTCCCGGTGGCTTGCTCTTCGGTGACATACTGTATGAAATTTGTCGGACTGGTTTTGGAGTATGATCGTCCTGATCTTCTTTATTAGTAGTAACTCTTGGTGTTAGAGTAGAATGCGTGTCTTGCAAGTTCGGTTTCGAGGAATGGTAGTATTGTTTACTTTGAATTATGTTACATGTGGTTTGTATCTTATTATTTTTCTGCGTAGATATATTTGATTGGTTTGGCTGATTTGCATCTGACACAGTTGTAACACTTTTTTGTTTCAAAGATTTCTTCTTGCGGGATTTCGGTGTCATATTTATTCTCTCAGGAGTGTCGCATATTTTTGTTTTTAATGTATCATTGAGTCTTATTGTATTTTGTAGATCATCTTTAAGGCGGAAGTTTTCGTTATTCAAATTTTCGATCTTAGCGTGAGCACTCATTAAATCACTTGTCAGTGATTTTATACGCATCTGTAGATCATTTACCAACTCGCTATCACTGTGGAAACTTTCATTAGGTATACTCAACATAGTCGAATCGAGCAACCTGGACTCGTCTCCGATGTTTTTGTTTGCAGCGTCGACTATACTCTCAAGTGAATGGGCCCTGTATGGTCGGCGATGTGTTACATATGATTCTGAGTCCATTTTGGTGTGGTACTTAATATTTTAAATATTTCAAATATTTCTACTAATTTGGTAGAAATCTCAAAAGACCTGGTTCCAAGCCCAGGCCTATGCTAAGAAAGTCACATAAAGTTGAACTGGAACGCTCCGTAGTATTTTAATGTTGGTAGAACAGTAAAATAAACATTATTAGGGTAATATAAGTTTAAATTTAATTTCTATTGTCAGGTAGGTACAGTAGTTGTTATAACGTAATTTAATGATTTTATGAAAATTATTCAATTTCTAGGCACAATTGTCATGAATGTAAAGGTTTACGACACTAATTCTTTTTAATTTGCTCTAAATACACAGAACACTTACGTCATTTCTTTTGATATTATTGTTTTTATATCACTTAGTCACTATTTTTTGTTTATTTTAATACACTTCAAAGTCACTATTACTTGTTGCAAATATTATCACTCATTAATTACTCTGTATATAATGTATAATTGAAGATTTTAAACCATATTGGCAAATTTTATAAAATTAAATAATAAATATATACGGAACTGAACTGAACTGTATGCGAGCAGTGTTGCCACTCAATTAATAGGCTGTTATGATGATGATGATGATAAATTCAAAACCATGTACTGAATTAAGTATTTACTTCACATGAGTGTTGAATTACAAAGAATAATGAGTGAAATGAATACAAATTATTACATGAAACTTATTATTTAATATTTATTTATAATAATATTTTATTCTACTCCATACTCTGATCTTTCAGCTTCTCCAATTGTTGTCTGAAAATAAAATAAAAAATATATTAAAATCAAAAGAAAAAGTCTGCTGACTGGAGGTTTCATTACAGCTTGATCGTGGCTGAAGTAAGGGCATTAGAAGTATGTTTTTTATCTTGTTAAACAGAAAAAATACAGAACTAAAAGTTAATACCAATTTATAGTTCCCCAGACATAATTTTGGTGAATATACCGCTGGCTGGAGGTTGGTTAGAAAAGTTTATATTTCCGTTTATTATACGAAACATTAGGGTACACATTTGTTTGATGATATCATAACAAGAAATACTTTTAAGACTAGCTGACCCGTGCCCACTTCGTTGTGCATCGAAAAAAACATGTCCCTTTTTAAACATATTTCATTACTGCTCCACTGCTATTAGTCATAGTGTGATACTATATAGCCCATGACACTCCCTGATAAATAGACTATTCAACACAGAGAGAATTTTTTAAATCGGTTTAGTAGATCAAGAGATTACCCCCTACAATGTCACAAACACACAAACTTTACCTCTTTATAATATTAGTATAGATAGATCTACAATTTCTATTAACTCATAGTTAGATACAACAACTATGTCTTGGTCAGAATTAGGTTAGGTTTATTGACTATAATTATTTACACTTACCATATTTTGTGTCAGTATGTTATACAAAAATGACACAGCACTATTAATTACAGCTTTAATTACAAGATTTAACCTTTTTTACACGTAATAACTGTGAGACTATGTAATATTAAGCTGAATACAGATCAATCTATTTATTTTTAAAACAACAGCTAAGTGTTTGTTAAAACTAGGTTAGGTTTAAGTATAAATATGTTATTTTACCATATTTTGTGTTTATATTTAACACAACAATGACAAAGCAGTGTTGATTACAGGTTGAGATACAAGATTTAAACATCAAACGCTAAAACCATTGAAAATAAGTAATGTTAAGTTCAGTTACGAAGTATACAACGTAACACAAAAGTTTACAAAAGCGCCGATTACACTACCCTACATGTAGTGCACTACATCTTGTAGGGCACTACATGATGTAGGGCGGTCGGGACTCACCAATCTCCGATATGTAGTGTCCTAATAGCCTACATGTGATTACACTAGACAACATGTAGTGCCCTACAAGATGTAGTGTCCTACATGTAGGGTAGTGTAATCGGCACTAAATACATTTCTTACCGTAATTGTTGGTTAAAATCATCTTGGACGATGTCATCTTCCCAATTATCTTCCCATACAGACACATCCTCGTCTTCCGCTTCCGCCTCTGCACCCCAATCTTGAAATTGAAACATCAATTTATCATAATCAAGCTCTTTACGCCAATTTCAAGACAATCATCATCATCATCATAACAGCCCATTAAGGTCCCACTGCAGGGACGGGCCTCCTCCCGTGACGCAGGTATACTTGGCCTAGTAATACCACGCTGGCCAAACGGATTGGTATAGGGTTTAATTTCAAGTTTTCCTTCTTTATTTTAGTACGTAAAGATAATATACACGGATAGTCCTTTAGTCGGTTTTTACGATACCCATGGGATGAGATGGGGTGGTGACACACTGTATTCTTACTCCGTCACCACACGGAGAGATTGAACACAATTTCAACACAATACCCTTAGTATATCTTCATAAAAGAATACTTACGCTCAGCAGGGAATTCTTCAAATTCGTCATCCTCTTCGAGAAGACCAAGATCTACTTTTTGTTTGTCTGCCATCTCAGGTATTTTCATTTGGAATGAAATGGATCTATTTTTTTCCGGTCAACGACGAATTTCGTCAAAAATCAAAAATGCAAGTTGTGTTTTATTTGAGCTGTCAAATTTTGACAGTTGACAGTAGCGGTTTCATATATATAAATGTACTCTGTGAGTAGCGGTGACTACAGACTGCAGTCACGAACGTATACAGATACACAGATAATAACATACAAAGAATAGAAGACCAAACAACATTTCTTGTTTAATCTGTGTAAAACAAATAAACTTTTTTGTTTTGGTTCTTTTGCAATATAAGTCTAGCAACTGAGAATAGTAACCAATAAAGACGATAATTTGAAGTCGAAATAAAGACGATAATTTGAAGTCGTTATTCATTTAGATTACTAAGTAACATTTGTGACCAGCATCAGAGTATTTCCATTTTTTTACATGCATTATTTAGCACATCGAATATATTAATTTTTATATAGCTAAAAAGTTCAGAAAAAATATAAATTGATCGCACAATCAATTTTAGATTTGAAGCTATGACCTCGAATAATGCCGTAGAACGGGGCCACCACGCCACCTATACAATTGCCTGGTGGTATCGTTTATATAGGTAATACATGGGTGATCTACTAGTCAAAAGAGGTGATTTAGTGGTGGTGTTGTAATTAAGTAGAGGTGAGATAAAAAAAAAAATGTACCATGTTTCGTACTTTACTCTTTTTGAACAAAGGAAAACCTGACATTTGTGGAGACGCAGTAGGAATTCATGGTGTCACCACTCTTCGCTATCCAGGGCGTCGTAAAAACTGACTAAAGGATTGCTCGCAAATAGTATCTCTATAATCCCAGACACATTCACACAATATACCTATATAACACTATAAACCTACTTTTTTGTCATTATTATTTACACAGTAAACTATGAGGCCAAGTTAATTGAGCAGGAATCGAACCCTAGACTTTTACAAAGCAGCTAATGACCCTTTTGCCTAGTTTGACGACCTTTTTGGTGTAGATGTTATTCATCTACACCAAAAAGGTCGTCAAACTTCCACTAAAACAAAAGAACGATAACTCAACATAAAATTTTAGTATTAAGGGGAAACAATTCAATCGCAATTCCATACAAACAAAGAAAGTTAATTCCTCCTTCATTATATAATAAATACTCAAAACTATAGATGATATCGTTTTGTCTCGTTATTATCTAGTCTTATTGATTAATAAAACAGTAAAAATATATTCATTTACAAGTTATGAGGCTTCAAAGTTCATAATTCTATGCACATTTTATGACAACTTTTAGCGTAATAAAATAGGATTAAACATTTATAAAGGTAAATAATATATTTTGGGACTAGGAATAGATTATTTATTCGAAAATTCAAATAATTTTATATTGACTAGATACATTCTAAAGTTTGTACGCAATTACCTTTTTCCCAAAACCATTTTAGGAAATTTTACCGTGCTCGTTTCCGCCATCGACATCTTGCATCTCGCCTCCACTTTCTGCACCCCTCGGGTCGGCGGAGGGGAGGTACGACAGCGAGCCGACCGTCGTCGAATGTTACCGAATATTTTTTTTTAAACTTCAATAAACTTTAATTTATGTCATTTATGACAATTACGTATCGCTTGCCAGTAAGAAGTTTCGTAATTTCTTTTATCAAAGAGATCCAATTATTATCAGATGCATAACCAGTTAAATAAAATACCTACATGAGTGACATTCTTGACTAAAATCAACTGTCAAAATTCACCTATTATTACAAAGTCAATAGAGCATAGCTAAGGCTGTCACATTGCACAAACTGTATTTTTTTTTGTAATTCATTTTGTATTTTTTTTTAATATTTACGTGACTCACCTCCGCCCCGGTATTTGAATGACTGATCAAGTATCATTTCTTGTCAACTATCATTTCCAGATTTTATGATTATTATTTATTTTTAATAAAAATAATCAAGAGTTAGAACTGGTCAGATCCTGGAGACCACCGAGAGTCGAGGGAACACCTCAACGGCATATAGCAGCTACCTTGTGTTTGGGCTTATTTTAATTGTATTGATGAAAACTTTACACAACTTTACACAAACATGATCTGATGATGAAGACGACTGAGGGTCGAGGAAACTTTTCAACGGTATAGGTATAGCAGCTACCAAGTGTTAGGGCTTATTTTATTCGTATTAATGAAAACTTTACACAAACATGATCTGATGATGAAGACAACTGCAGAAATTTATTTAATACTAATCTTAGAAATTGTAATCAGCATGGTTTTTAACCGACTCTGTTGAAGTCGGTTTTTTAATTAGAAAATTATATGATTTTTCTTCTTTTTTTTTAAATCCAGCTAAAATTAACTTCATGTACTGTATGTGAAGTAAGATATTATTGTGTACTGTATGGAACCCCTATTAACGATGCACGGTCTAAAAAACTGCCTCAAGAATAAACAGTTTAACTTAAAAAAAAAAAAAATTATAATGTTTTACGGTGTCATACCTACACCACTTACAAGATAAATTGATGTCTCGCTTAGTGTGTCTTCCGCAACAAAACTTACAATAAAATATTTTTTTAAAACCCATTTTAGATATCTTTACTTACTCCTGATTTATTACTTTTTGAGTAACTACCTACAGCTAGTATTAGTGTCAACCCTAACAATCAAGAAGAACAATATTTATATTTTGAACGACATTTTGATTTGTAATAAATACAATCGAGCGCGTGTGCGTGTGCATGTTTCTTACTGCTTTTCTATGAGTTGTTCTCTTTCTCACGCGACGTTTGGTGAAACAACAATGTTTTAGGCTTCGCCGACAGCTGAGTTGGTTTTGACAGAATGAGCCTTCTTAAACCAATATCTCTCCTACTTAGAGATGGGCAGTGGGAAAAAACCCAGGTTTTTACCCATTTTGGGTAAAAACCGGGTATTTATGTGGGAAAATACCCAATGGGAGGGTTTTTTCATTATTTAGCGAAACTATCATATTTTTAGGACAAATGCAGTGAAAATTTGCGATGCGTAGGTGCATACATTGCGCCAGCATATATAGGGCACCAGCTGCAGTTGCCTGTTGTCCGAAACGTCATAATGTGTAGCTTGATTCAGGAATTTATTTTAACAATCTTTATTTAAATTTATTTTAATTATTTTTCATTATTTTTATAGGACTTTTTCTGTGCATTGTGATAGATAGTTACCTACCTAATTGCAAAGATTACGACTATTGAAACTTTTAATAATCTTTGTTCAGAAAATAATAAAAGAATGGGATATACTTATTATCATATTTATTACACTTTACAAAAGTGTTTTTTTATAACTAATTTTTATTAATCACTGTTGCTAGATGTTGAAGGTCGATCTTCATTTATTGGGCTATCCAAAGGACTTGACAACGGCCTGGATGTAGATAAAGGATCGTCATCATCGTCATTGTCATCATCTCTCAATCAATCAACTAGCCTAGCCTATCGCAGTCATAGCTGCTAGACATAGGCCTCTCCTAACACGCGCCACAAACTCGGTCCTGCGCCTTCCGCATCCAGTCCGACCCAAAGAGAGATCTTTTGCTTTTCCTTTTTGAGATCGTCGGTCCACCTAGCTGGGGGGCGTACTACACTACGTTTGCCGAGTCGCGGTCTCCACTCTAGCACACGTTTGCTCCAACGGCCTTCGATCCTTTGATAGATATGACCAGCCCATTGCTACTTCAGCTTGCTAATACTACGAGCTGTGTCGGTAACTTTGGTTCTTTGTCGGATAACCTCGTTCCGGATTTTATCCTTCGAGAAGACGCCGAACATAGCCCGTTCCGTAGCTACTTGCGCGACTTTAAGTTTGTGGACTAGCCCTGTGAGTGTCCATGTCTGGGCACCGTATGTATTACTGGTAGGACGCATTGGTTGAAGACTTTGGTCGAGGAGAAGACCCGACGTAGCTTGCTGAATGCTGCCCAACCTAACTGAATCCTGCGAGTTTAATCCTAAGTTTCTGACTGTGCATATGCGCATGCGCGCTAAATGTTCGTTCAGTAGCTGCTGAAGTACAAGGAGCAGTTAAAATACGTTCTGCAACCCTACTTAGCAATATGGATCAATCATAACTATTTCTTACAGTAAATATACTTAGAAAATCTAATTATATTAATTTGAATTAATAAAAGTACAGGGTTTGCTAATTCACAAATATAGCACCCAAAACTTTTATAGTTTAGTATAACTTACCTATATTATTAAAGATCAAACTTACCGTTTATTAGAGAAATAGGTATCGAAGTCCGTAAGAGTAGCAGTAGTTGTCGGTCCAAAGCAAATCACGTATTTTATCACCAGGCTATCAAACGTCCACAAAACAAAATCCAAGGCGTTAATTAACCAACAAATTATCCCAAGTGCGCACAGTACGAAGCCAAAACTACGTCTGAGATAGATAGATCGCCAACGCGAACCTAGTTTTGGGTTACAGTAGCGCCTACTAACTCGCTCAGCCTGAAGTTAGCTATCAGAGAAGTGAGCATATGTACAGAAACCAATAAAACATTCGCTCCCCGCCATTTTGTTCCAAAACTGACATCTGCGCAGCCATTTGCAACAACTTCAAGCCGGCCGATTTTGTTTGGGCGTACGGTTCTTGTCGCTAAAAGCCGATGAATACACAAACAGACAGTGTTTTTGTTTAATTTGGTTCAATTTAATAATACAGCATAAAGTTAAACGTATCTAATAGGTAAATGATGAAAATGAATACAATTAGATTTGCTTTAACTGTAGAATTAGTACTTAAATAGTACGTACTATTTTGTATATACATGTATAACACGTTACCTACATGTTACATATGCTAAATTTGAAAAAACCCGAATATTTACCCATTTGGGTAATTTCCCCGGGTTTTTTCCCGGTATTTACCCTATTTTGGGTATTTTCCGGGTAAATTCCCATCACTACTCATACTACTAGATACGTGTAGAAACACGGGTCTTACTCTTTTTTTTTTGTTGAAGACGAGTAAGTAGTTTGTCTCGGACGATAGTGACTAGTTTACCCGGCCTGTGGTAGGGCGGATGGCCTTCAAACAAAGACATTTAAGTGACGTGCCTCAGGGGCACCCCCTGTGGGGTACGAACTACACTGCAGGAAATTCGCTACGAACAATAATCTCCACAGTAAAGCTGGAGAGATTATCACTCGTACCCAGGATGCACCGTCCCCACAGGTGCTCCTCCCCCAGGAGGTAACCAAAAGGAACCAGCAGCTGTCAGTCACGCGTGAAGGTTTTCCTACCCGCATCCCAGGAGTCTGTTCCTGCCCTATCTTATCACTGCACTGAGACTTTAAAAGCTATTATGGAAAAAAAATATTCAAAATAAAACAAAAAATAAAAATACAACATTTTTATTATACAAAAAATAAAACTAAATTTTTTTCAGTACTTTTAAACTCATCTTTCTAATTATTCATAGCCATGATTGATTAACACGATTTTATCTACATTAACTAAATACATAGTAATTTAAAATATATAATAATACGTAGCATATATGTTATAGTGAAACCGATGGATGAGGGAGGCACAGGACCGCGCAAGGTGACAATATTGATGAGAGTGAAAGTGGCGGGTGTACCACCAATAAGAACCTAGATCTAAAAAATGAGTTCCCGATTCTGCCATATTAACATCAATACGGCGGCGGCGGGTGTATTTTAATTCCAAAATAATTTCGTTTAGAATCGGGTACTCATTTTTTAGACCTAGGTACTTATTGGTACATGCTAGGTACCTTTTTATGGTAAGTGGTACAACGTGGATTCGCGGTGGTAAACCCGCCACTTTGACTCTTATCAATATTTGAAGGAAGCCTATGTCCAGCAGTGGCCCTCGATTGGCTGATATGATGATGATGTTATAACGACTTTGGTGTCGTTTTCCCTACCCCCACGAAAAGGCGTGAGTTTATGGGTCAATTCATACTACAGCAGAGTCGAAGCGCATCGAAGCGTCAAGCCAAAACTGAACATATCAAATTCAACCTTAACTCCACATTATAACGCACACATTATTTTTGAGATTGCGCGCGCACCAATCAGCGTTTGTCAAGCGCAGAAGCGCGAATTCGAAAGAATGCGCGCGACTTTTTTAAATCTCAGAAGTAATGTGTGTGTTACACTGTGGAGTTAAGGTTGAATTTGATATGTTCAGTTTTGGCTTGACGCTTCGATGCGCTTCGACTCTGCTGTAGTATGATTTGACCCTATGTATGTATGTAACACGATTCGAACCTTTAAGTCCGATTTACACATCGACAAGTACAGTATTTTTTGGCGAGTTGGCAAGACGCGAGAGAGGGGGCTACTTCGTACTTAACTCGCCATAAAATAGGATGGAAATCTATCTAAATCAACAACTTACTACTTAACTCGATAAACTCGCCATAAAATAAGATGGAGATCTATTTAAATCAACTTAATCAACAACTTACTACTTAACTCGCTACTGTACTTGTCGATGTGTAAATCGGGCTTTATACACTGCAGTTGCTTCGCTGCGCTACTAGTTGAGTCAATACATGGCAAAATATTTTATCACGATTAAGTGCTCTTTTTACTAACTATTTAAACATTGTAGGCTTACTTATTTATTGTATTCTTATAATTATCAAGTCCAGCTTGACTTATGTAGGTATATTACAAAACGAACTAATTAGGAAATTGATAAGAAACTTAAATTTAAGGTCTAATACTTCTAAAGGTTCCGTGTGGTGACGGAGTAAAAATAGAATATGTCACCACCCTATCTCATCCCCTGGGTGTCGTAAAAAACTGACTAAAGGACTATCCGTGGATATTATCTTTACGAAATAAAAAGAAGGAATACTTGTAATTAAACCCTATACCAATCCGTCTGGCCAGCGTGGTATTAGTAGGCCATGTATCCCTACGTCACAGGAGGAGGCCGTTATGATGATTATGATGACTTCTAAAGGTGTTCTATTTATTTTAGTAGTCCCTGGGCCTGACTGGACGCGGAAGGCCATATTTAATGGTGGGGATTAGAAAAGACCTATGCAATGGATTGCAACAGGCTAATTGATAGTTGAATTAATTGCCTAACAGACCTATTTCGACTCATCCGTAGAACAAAGTTCGATCTTTAAGATAGCTAGTTTTCATTAGAAGCTAGAGAAGTTGTTACTTATGTTATTCTAGAACTATGAGACCGAATATTCAGATTTTTTGGTATGTTGTTATGACATACAATGAAAAAAATTCAAAATGTTAGGTCTCATAGTTCTAGAATAAATAAATAAATAATCCTCACATATTCACACAACGCCATCTAGTCCCAAACTAAGCAGAGCTTGTACTATGGATACTAGACAACGGATAGACATACTTAAATACTTTTTTTTTGTAAATACCCAAAACCACAACTTCTATTCAAGCTTCTAATCAAAACTAGCAATCCTGCAGTTTGAACTTTGTTCTACGGATGAGCCGGTTTACTCATTTAAGATGATAAAAAAGCGCGGAGAATATAAGCACATTGATCTTAAGTAATATTTTGTACAATTAGAAATTAATATTAGTGTTAGTAGTGGTTCCAAACTGAAATTCTTCCTCCGTTTGTGCTGGGGCGTTAGCGTCCTCTTGCTCGGCGAAGTATGTGTCGAGTAGTTGTAATGTTTTCTTGTATATCTGTTAAGAGAATATAGTAATAATTAATTATTATGTATATAGTATAAATTGTCTTAAATTTAAAATATGTTACCTACTAAATAAATGGTTTATACAGGGTGTTCGGTTCATTGTTTGCCAAATTGAAATAGCTAAAAGAAGAGGTTATTACCCGTCTTTCCTCACTCCCCTAGCCAGTTTTAACCCCAACATATTTTAGAGATCGATGTAGAGCTATTTTAAAAAAAAATCTTTCGTGAGTCCTCATAATTATGTTTTATTTTAAAGTTTAATATTAGGAGCATCAAATAAATTTATTTACTTTCTGTATATATAGTGATTTTTATTAAAAATTCTCTAGTAGACCGTTAATTCTTACACGAATATCAAGTCTATCCTCAACTTTTTCATCCTGTATACAAAGCAATCAAGTGTTCATGACTCTTTTCTGTCCATTCGAGATTTACAAAAGTGAATACCTGTTCATTTTCATGTTGTTGTAAGGCCTCAATCTGGTCCAAGGCTCCAATTTCCTCCAGCCTCAAACATAAGGCTTCCACTTGACCAAATTTAACAGCAGCCTAAAAATAAAAACAGATTTTTTATGTAGATTGTGATGAAATACCTTGACGACCACTGTGGCGTAGTGTTTATACAACATGACTGCTACGCAGAGGTCTCGGGTTCGATTCCCGCTCAATGCAAATATTTGTGTGCATAACCATGATTGTTTGCATTGGTCTCAGTGATTTATGTGAATGTATTTACCAAAAAAAAGTATTTTAGCGCCATCTGTTAAAAGTCAGCTAGGCTTAACTTGCTTGTGTTATGGGTAACAGAACCATCGTGGGGTTGGATCTGTCGGGTCCTAAGTTTAGTTTTAGATCTGAGCGTTCGACAGTGGACGCGCTGGTCCGCTTAAGGGCCTGATGGGGGGGCAGTGAGGGCGAGGGAGGGGCTGTTGGCGGTGTCTTTTGACATAGTCAACGCTTTCAACTCTGTCTCCTATTCCACTATACTAGAACCACTTTTTGGGAGCTCGGGGCATGGGTGTTCGCCAGAGTGTACAAATGGAAGGTGGGCTCAAAGAGTGTCCAGCTCCGGAAAAGTGGGAGGCCATCCGGTAGGGGGCGAGGAACGCCACCGTCTTTCACTGGACGAAGGACCTTGCCTCCGCCGTGTTCGGTCGATGGACGCTTTTGGAGCTGTCCTTCAAGTTTGGCTGGAGCGGCGGCATGGCTTCCTCTCTTCCCGTGTGGCGCAGGCGATGTCGAGGCACACCTCATGCTCGTGCTGCACCTGGTCGTAAGCGAGGAGGCAGCACCGCGTCACGCTACGTGCTCTACTGCTGCGTGTAGTGCGCACGTGTCGCTCCCGGACCTAGTTACAGCTACACTGGGGAGCGAAGAGGCCTGGGGGACGGGTGCCTCCTTCTGCGAACTTGTAATGTCGCAGAAGGAGGCGGCTGAGAGAGCAGGAGAAGGCGGACGTAGCGCACCTTCCTGCAACCCGGTGGTGAGCAGGGGTGACAGGTGCACCTTTTTTTTTATACTAAACACGGCAATATGACTACTTATATCAAACCTGATGCAAAGCGACCTAACCTTTCATCCCATTGTACGACACACCACCACCATCATGCGGGTGAGAACGACCGGAGCACTCACCTAGATCTGCTGGCTAGGCCCTCTCCAAGTAGGCGATGAAGAAGTGCCACTGGGGACTTTTACTACCTGCACTAGGGGGCTACCCCTGGGAGCCCCACATACCCTACCGGTCCCCCGATGAGAGACATTTTTTTTTCTAGCGTAAAAAAAAATAGATAACAGAACAATAGATATAAATTAAATTATTTTTTTTTGTAAATGCCTCCTATGTAGAGTTCTTGGATTCGATTTCCGCTTAATGCAAATAGATGGCGTTGTGTGAATGTATGTGGGATATTTTCATACCTGCAATAGATTACTAAGTCCATCAAGTACAACGGAGACAGCCTTATGGTCAGCGGAGGACAGTAAAGCGCAGTAAGGTTCCAGGAACCCTGCTGAGATGAGGGCGTCTAGTTGCTCCGGTGTACCTCCAAGGCAGAGGTTTGTTATGGCCCATGCTGCTTCTTTTTGGCATCTGTAAAAATTAAAATTTTAATTTTGTCACCATTCAAATACTTCTATTATAAATGTATGTATGTATGTTTGTTACTCTTTCACGTAAATACTACAAGATGATTTGTAATGAAACGTTACAATAATATAACTTAAGCTACTACAGCAATTGTTAAGTTTGTATTACATTTAAAATGTTTCTTTCATTCTAACATTAATTAAGACGATTGCAGAAGTTGCTACTGTGCAAGAGGTCCCGGGTTTGATTCCCATGCAAGACAATTCTTCTGGATATGTTTGTATACTCGGGTCACAGTGCATGATCCCTAGTGCGGGAATTGTCTTTTTTAAAAAGAAAAAAGGCAAAAAAAAAAGAAAAGCCTCTTCTTAAGCCGCCATAGTGGAGACATTCATGACTCTACAAGTAGCTGGCATGGTGCTCGCCATTCTTTGACTCTAATGAATGATTAACATCAGGCACCATAGAGTTATTCTGGTAGGCCAATTAAAAAAAAAGAAAAGAGTAGTATTGACAAACTCTAAAATTTCTAAAGAAAACATACAGGTGTCCAAGACGTTACTGAAGCCCTAGAACTCACTTGATATCCTCATGTGCCACAACATGAACTAGATGAGGCAGCAGGCCAGCGTCCACGGCTCTCTGTATCTGTGTCGTGGTCCCCGCTAAGATGTTACTGCAGGCCCAGGCAGCTTCCTTCATTAATGATGGCTTGCCACATCGCAGGAGGGATATTATGGCTGATAAGCAGTTAGCGTCGAGGCATAGGTCTGTCTGGAAATGAAAATAATAAATGTTAGAGTTATGAGTAAAAAAATGCAAGGTGTCTTTTTAAAAGTAACATTCTAAAATTTACAGTACTTGTAACTATTAATTTTACATCTACCCTGTCAGTAACTTTGCACCTTTAAAAGAGGTATGTCTAATACAACATACTATTTTCAACATCTTGCATGACTAAAGAATCGTGACACCTCCAGTACCTTTGAACAACCTCTGTAGCTGAGTGGTTAAAGAACCTGGACTATCGATACTTTAGAATAATCGATTCTATCGGTAGGATCGATACTATCTTTTGATTTGTTTTTTCTTGGCGAAAAATAATAGAATCGATAGTATCTATAGTTTATTCTTAGCGAGCTACAAAACTATCGATATTATTGCCTTTATTTGATAGTATTGCCTCATTAATTACTATCGATAGTATCGATCCTATCGATAGTCCAAGTAATACGTGATTTTTTTCAGATGAAAAATATCGATAGTAAAACAATCGATAGTTCGGCAAAACTAATTAACAGGACCGCGCAAGGTGGAGATATTTGTAGGAGACCTATATCCAGTAGTGGACGTCTATTGACTGATATTATGATAATGATGTATGATACAAAAAGATTCTTTTAACAAACCTGTTCATCAGAGCCAGTAAGCATGTTCCCTATAGCTCTAAACGCAGGAGTCCTGCTGACTCCAGGGGACTTGTGTTCTAACAAGGCCATTAGTCTTGTGAGTAACTCGCCTGTGGCCTGGACTGACTCTATGCGCTCATAGTATTTACCCGCGGAGACTCTTAACATCGTGATTTAAAACTATATAGAACAACGCCACCTATCGAGTGTAACTGTCAACAAACCTGTTCATCGGAGCCGGTAAGCATGTTCCCTATAGCTCTAAGCGCCGGAGTCCTGACTCCAGGGGACTTGTGTTCCAACAAGGCCACTAGTCTTGTGAGCAGCTTACTTGTGGCCTGGACTGACTCTATGCGCTCGTTTGGTCCGTCAGTCAAGTAGGATAGCGCCCAGCAAGCGTCCGCTGTAAGGTAATAAAAATTGTGTTATTTTAATGTCTAATGAGCTAATATTCTGTGTTGAGTGTGTGAAGTCTGAATACTTAATATATCCACCTGTCTCATTATACAGGGTATCCCAAAACCCGACGGCAACCAGGTGATAAGGCAAGTAATGCTGGTTATCAGAAAAATATTAAAAAAAAATTTAAGTTGCATGGTTTTTAAGTTATAGGCATTTAAAAAAATCCGCAGTATTTCAAACCATGTGACAGTCTTTTCACTCCCGTTGCCACAATTCTTAACATTTTCCAACTTTTTTTTTAGTGTACCCTCGTCGGTAAGCAACATTACCATTCATGAATCCGTGATTACAACAGACTGTGCCTTAGGATTGGATAAAAATGGTTAAGTACCCATTTACGACCTCTGTGGCGTAATGGTTTTATAACATGACTGGTATGCAGAGGTCCCGGGTTCGATTCCTGCTCAATGCAAATCTTTGTATGCATGAGCATGATTATTTGCTTTGGTCTGAGTGTTTTCTATGTATAATATGTATGTCTTTACAAATAAACGAAAGTATTTAAGTATGTTTATCCGTTGTCTAGTACCCATAATACAAGCTTTGCTTATTTTGGGACTAGATGGCGTTGTGTGAATGTTTGAGGAATATTTATTTCATTTACAGTGAAATTGCACCTGAGTTCATGTTCACGGTGGGATTGAAAGAATGTGGTAACTCACCTAGCACATCTGTATCAGCTATCTCCAGTAGATCAGAGATATAAGATAACGCCGGTGCAACGTACTCGAACTTAACAAGTGGGTTCTTGTTCCTGTTACATAATTTTAATACTCAATACTCAATACTTTATTGCGTTCCACAATATACAGTCACGAGCAATAATATGTACACATTTTCAAATTTTCTAAACTATCTGCACGTTTATCTAGACATTACAATATCAAAATGAATTCGTAATTTAGAAGAGGTTTCGTACAGTTTTGAATTAATCTTCGAATTTTCAATTTTGGATTGGCAGAACTTTAGATAACTGGTTTACAAAATGCGAAAATGTGTACATATTATTGCTCGTGACTGTACAAAATAAGATGGTAAATTTAGTTACAATAGATCAATTGTGGACCCTGTCGGGCACAGCATAGTTTAGTAGGAGAGAGGAGGAAGGACGCTAAAAGTATTATGAAGTTTAAGTGTATAATGAAATTATTAAATCGCATATTATAATTAGATTTCAAAGGAGAATGAAACCTTCACTAAGAGTTTTGGGCCAAAATGAAACAGAAATGAGAGTATTATCAATTTATAGCTTTACACTTATTAGTCTCGTGCTAAATCTTTTGTTAGTTTTGGCAATCTGAAATCCAAGATAAGTTTTTTTTGAAGGAGATGGAAACTTCTGGGCTAAAGCTTGTACATTACTGTACAGAGTAAGGATATACCCTAAAAATCTTTTCTTTTTTATTCAAGTTCGAAACCTAATACAATTGAGTAATTTTATTATTGTTTTATTAAAAAATAGGAAAGAATTTTAAGGCATTTCCTTACTCTGTACAGTAATGTACAAGGCTTTAGCCCAAAAGTTTCCATCTCCTTTATTATTTATTTTATTTTATTTTATTGAGATATTCAACAGCATTTTACATAGTTCAATCAATCAATCAACTAGCCTGTCGCAGTCCACTGCTAGACATTGGCCGCTCCCAACACGCGCCACAGAACACGGTCCTGCGCTTACATAGTTGCTTTGACATAAAACAGGTATAGTACATAGAAGCCAATAACAGGATATCATAGCTACTCATAACATTAACCCCCTTGCTCATAAACGCCTCTTAAATTTTAGTTAATTGATTAATTAGCTTAAACTCTTACATTGTTTGGTATAAGGTTGGTTTTCGTAATAAAAATCTCGCTAAAGAGTGATTAAATTTAAGAGGCGTTTATGAGTAAGGGGGTAAAATAGTAAATAATAATATTATAAAATATAGAATGTTTAGTACCACATTAATTTTAACACTAAATAAGAAAGTTGCGCTCAATAACTTCATTAAAAACTAGCTGACCCGTGCCCACTTCGTCGGACAGCGAAAAAATGCGTCCGTTTTTTAAACATATTTCATTACTGCTCCCCTAATATTAGTCATAGCGTGATACTATATAGCCTATGACACTACCCAATAAATGGACTATTCAAAACAGAAACAATTTTTAAAATCGGTTAACTAGATCCAGAGATTACCCCCTACAACGTCACAAACACAAACTTTACCTCTTTATAATATTAGTATAGATGCATAACTAACCTGCAAAAGTTACTATAAGTCCACACAGCAGTCCTCAACTGACTGGGCACTGTCCCAACAGTCATTAGCGGCAGTAGCACAGGCAATGCGCCTAGCTGCAGTACAGCGTCCCGGGTTTGAGCCCCGTCGCCTGCTATGTTGCCGAGTGCCCAGGCTGACTGTTCGCCTACTACTCCACCTCGGGCTAGCAGCGATATTAGTTTTGGGATTGCTCCTCCCTGTGGATTTTAATGTAGGTTAGAAAATTTGGTATAAACAACCAGCTTCCGGCTCACGTATTCCTCCATCGTATGATATTGGGTCCTTCAAACGCAGTGTGAAGAAGCATTTGGCCAAACCAGCAAGATGATGACGACGGACTGAAGTTATTATTAGACTTCTATCCGTTGGCTTCATTTGTGGACTGTTTCCATCAGGTTCGATATAGTCATATTGCCGTGTTTTGTAAAATAAAAGGAAAAAAAACACCAAATGTATCTGAGAAGAAGAAATCTCCGTGTGATGACGGAGTAAGAATACAATATGTCACCACCCCATCTCATCCCATGGGTGTCGTAATAACCGACTAAGGGACTATCGGTAAATATTATCTTTACGAAATAAAAAGAAGGAAAACTTGAAATAAAACCCTATACCAACCGTATGGCCAGCGTGGTATTAGTAGACCAAGTATCCCTCCATCACGGGAGGAGTGCCCGTGCCTGCAGTGGGACATTAATGGGCTGTTATGATGAATCTAGATAATACTTACATCTACAACAGCCATAGTATGTTCATGAGTCCCAGACGCAATATTGGTAATGGCCCACGCAGCTTCAAATTGCAGATCTGAACTGAAAAAATAAACAATAAATAAATTATTCACGGACATCTCTACACAGCGCCATCTGTTCCCAAAGTAAGCTAGGCTTAACCTGCTTGTGTTACGGGTAACAGAACAATGGATATTAATACTTATATACCTTTTCTGCGGGAATCGAACCCGAGACCTCTGCATAGCAGTCATGTTGTATAACCACTACGCCACAGAGGCCAAAAAGTAAGAATAAAGTTATTAGCAAAAAATTCAAATTTCAAAGTGAACTGTTTCGCGTGTTTAAGGAAGAACAAGCTGAAATAAAGCGTTCATTCAAATGCGACGCCTGCTTAAATATTAGCCCCCTTACTCATAAACGCCTCTTGAATTTAATCACTGTTTAGCGAGATTTTTATTACGAAAACCAACCTTATACCAAACAATGTAAGAGTCTATGCTAATTAATCAATTGACTAAAATTTAAGAGGCGTTTATGAGTAAGGGGGTAGGTCTTTACCTATGAAATTGAGATTTTATGCAAAATTTGATTTTTCATACTAACATTTTCTTAGTTTTTTCAATAATTATTGAACTTAATAGAATGAAATTTAGTAAAAGTAATAGCGCACATCTTAGCTAACTTTTAGCATTTAAATCTTAAGAAAAAAACTATAAGGAAAGAAGTTACATTTGTTTAAATGGTAAATTCCGCTGGTTTGAATTAGACCCATATTTACTGACTCATTACTAATACAAATAATAATTTATTTTTTAAATTATCTTTTGTTAGATGTTAGTAATATGCTATATTTCCTAAATAACAAAAATTATTTAAACAAATGTTTTAAAAGAATATAGTCTTAGGACTGCGCAGAAATAAAACGGCAGTTTCATAGGTAAAGACCTATTATTATATGTATTTACCAGTCATCTCTATCCAGCGCTTCAACAAGTGGCTTGATAACTCCAGCCGCTACCATAGGAGTGATGGGTGGGTTCTGCTCTTTAGACAGCATACGGCGAGCGGCGCGGGCTGAGGATGTCTTTGTAGCAAGGTCTTGTGAGCGAAGTCCTTGAAAAATAAAGATTATATTATTTTACAAGTATAGCTATAGCTCCGTGTGGTGACGGAGTAACAATACAATATGTCACCACCCCATCTCATTCCATGGGTGATGTAAAAACCGACTAAGGGACTATCTGTGAATAATATCTTTACGTAATAAAATGAAGGAAAACTTGAAATTAAATCCTACACCAATCCGTCTGGCCAGCGTGCTATTAGTAGGCCAAGCATCCCTCCGTCACGGGAGGAGGCCCGTCCCTGCAGTGGGACATTAATGGGATGTTATGATGAAGCATGATGCTTACCAACAGGTAAACAACTGCTTATCATCACAAATTAATTTCCAAAAAATATCAAGAGCAAAACGCCTGTTGTCATTGCAGTTACCTTGCACGATCTCAGCAGGAGTAAGCACCTTCTCTTCAGGTTGTACCTCATCTCCAGCCTCCGGAGACAACGCTCTGCGCTTAAGGAGCTGCTCATCTCGAGCCTGCTTGCGAAGAGTTACGGATAGTTCTGCACGCTTACGACGAAGATCCTGTAGATAGAAGGGCATGTCAAGAAATTGTGGAAATTGTCATTGTTCTGGTTAATCTCAAAGATATCATAACAGCCCATTAATGTCCCACTGCAGAGACGGGCCTCCTCACGTGACGAAGGGATACTTGGCCTACTAATACCACACTGGCCAGACGGATTGGTATAAGGTTTAATTTCAAGTTTTTTTTCTTTTTATTTCATAAAGATTATATTTACGGATAGTACCTTAATTTACGACACCCATGGGATGAGATGGGGTGGTGACATATTGTACGTCACCACACGGATAACCCGTGAAGTAAGACTTTAATTCTTAAAGATAACTAGTAGGGAGGAGTAGTAACTAGCCTAGAAGAACAAGGTATTAACAAAATATTAACAAAATGTACATAAATCTCATAAAAAACATTTACAACATCAGCAGAAGCAGTGTAAGGTTAGAATCTACAGGTGACCCGTTCCCAATCAACAGAGGCGTCAGACAAGGCGATCCACTATCACCAAAACTGTTCTCAGCAGTGCTGGAAAGTATATTTAGGAAAATGAATTGGGACGATTTTGGTATAAATATAAATGGCAAAAACTTAAACCATCTTAGATTCGCAGATGATCTGATCCTTCTAGAAAATGACCCCAAAAAACTTGAAAATATGAGAAATGGTCTAAACAAGTTACCCTCTGGTACCCACGGGATGGGAAGCGAAATCGTGGACGGCCAACAAAACGCTGGGCAGACGAGCTACGTTTTACTCTTGGTCCATACTGGACTAGGGTGGCTCTTGATCGAGCACACTGGCGAGATTTAGAGGAGGCCTTTGTCAATAGGCACTCTGAAATACGTGATACAATCTAGTTATCATTCTCATAATAATTGTATTCATATTAACTGTAACTGTTTCGGAGAAATAAAGGCTATTTTTATTTTATTTATTTTTATTTTATAGTAGGGAGGAATTATGCAGGTAATGAATAAGATACCAAACAATACTAATGCTGAATATTATGAATGTTCCAGTTATTTTGAAGGAAACATGCAGCAGATGTCTGTGTGGTGACAGAGTAAAAATATAATATGTCACCACCCCATCTCATCCCGTGGGTGTCGTAGAAACAAACTAAGGGCCTAACCGTAAATATTATCTTTACGAAGTAAAAAGAAGGAAAACTTGCAATTAAACCCTATACCAATCCGTTTGGCCAGTGTGGTATTGGTAGGACAAGTATCCCTCGGTCACGGAAGGAGGCCCGTCCCTGCAGTGGGACATTAATGAGCTGTTATGATGCAGCAGAAGCAGAAAAACTATCAAGAGTTAATTTTTAGTAAATCTCTGAGATCCTTGGAATCATTCACAAAGGTTAAGAGAGCTAGAAACAAGTGTTTTACATCTATTTTGGACAACACTATATTCCAATCACACTCAATCAAAACAATGTACAGGTTATCAACTTTTAATGACTGCCTGTTAGAAATAGTGTCATTTCCAACATTTTTATATGGTATACAATGGTTGCAACACTTTAGTACAGTTAAAAAATTAAAGTCATCTAAAAAATGCTGCTTTAGAGTTTGTTACTCCGCTTCTTCTCTACTAGCACCTTGGGAGCAGTGGTAAAGTTTGAAAAACTTTTAATATGTAAACTTATACTAACATTGAGAAAATAAATGAACTATGAACTAACATGAGGTAAAATATGTGTTGGGGTCAATTTATACTACAGCAGAGTCGAAGCGCATCGAAGCGTCAATCCAAAACTGAACATATCAAATTCAACCTTAACTGCACAGCGTAACGTACACATTACTTCGGAGATTTTAAAAAGATGCGCGCATTCTTCCGAATTCGCGCGTCTGCGCCTGACAAACGCTGATTGGTTTCGCGCACAATCTTAGAAGTAATGTGTGCGTTATAATGTGGAGTTAAGGTTGAATTTGATATGTTCAGTTTTGGATTGACGCTTCGATGCGCTTCGACTCTGCTGTAGTATAAATTGACCCTTGGAATATGGCAGATTAGAAAAACTATTGAAATTGTCTAATGTGCTATGCTCACAAGAATTTTGTACCAGACTCTAACACCAATACTAGTAAACAAAATGAAATATTCCTAAAGACAGCCATAGGGTAAAGTTCGCAGTTAGAACAGGGCTGCTCCATATCCTCCCGTGGGTGTCGTAAGAGGCGACTAAGGGATACCACGACCTGGTGTGTGCATACCAACTAGCACCTCCACCCAACCACCAACAACAGCATTCCCAGGAAAGGTTGGCGTCAGACAGGTGGCTGGCCGTAAAATATAGCCAAAACCTTTAGCAGAATGAGTGGCAGAAGACATCCTGTGCCAACCCTAAATAAAATTGGGATAAGGGCAGGGGAATGATGATGACACCCATAGGGTAAGGTACCAAACACATGTGTACATACCTTATACCGTCTCTAAATAGGAATGTGGCCAACAAGGTGTTAAAAGTTCCAATGTTTGGGAATCAATTAGACCTAAACTTTGTCCAATGTGGGAAATGTGAACACATTCCAGAAGTATGTGATGTATATCTTTTACTTTTCCACAAAGTGAGCAATTAGGAGAATCCGCTTTACCCATTAAAAATGTAAATTTATTGCTAGGTATGTAATTGGAAGAAATACAAGGAACATTGCTGAGTTAGGCACACAAGCTTAAAAGTATTATACAAGTATTTTTACATGTTTAAAATCTCATGAGGCTGGTATACTCCAGTTCAGAATAACTGACACACCAAAAATAGCAGAAAAAAAAAGTTGTAGGTATTTAACTAATTTCAAACACAGCTGGTAGAAATAAGGTACCTACTTATTGACCATTTTAGCTTTGATACCCTATATTTTTACCAATGTTTAGTCATGTATAAAATTGCTGAACAACTTTCTTTGTAAAGTGACTTGCGTGAAACTCCGAATAATATCTAATTATATTGGACATTTCACGTGTTTTTTGTCATACAACAGCAGAAATAAAAGATAGTTGCTATTTTGATCTTTAGAAATACGAGGTACTGCGAAGATGTTCTAGATTTAAAATCCATAAACTTACGATTTTATGAAAATCAAGAAGGTTCGAAAGACAAAAATAAGAAAAAAAAGTTACCGTTGTGCCTTGTCCAGCATTTTTGTACGAAGCCAATCGTGAAGTATGAGTTTTTTCTGCCATCTTTAGACAAACTTGGTATAGAAGTAAAAGAGACTATAAAAATAAACGAAATATCAATTTAAACCACAAAATATCACTAGAATGTTTAGTTATCAAAGTTGTAGAACAACAGCTGCAAAGTTTTTAAAGTTCAAAGAAAACTAACGGACGGAAGTGAAGTTATCACTTGTCACATATTTTGACAGTAATGGGATAGGAGGGTGACCAATCAACATATTTACAAGAAGGAGGAAATAGTATAGGAGCAGTATAGATGAAGACTTTAAAATCAAAACACAGCAAAGAATCATAAAAACTTCGTAGTTTGAAACACATGTCACACACACCTAAGCATACTATACAGTAGGTAATTAACTAGTTTTATTAAGACCAGACAGTGCAATTGCCATGTACTCTAACCACCTATGCTGAGGTTAAAGAAAATTAATTACATGATAAAAAAGTACAAAAATTTGAGACTATTTTGTCTTATATCATTATTAATTTATTATTAGTTTTGATAAATTATTTATTATTGTGTACCTATTTATTTTACTTTGGCAATTTTTACACGACAAGCTTTGCCTTGACATTTGACATTAATTTGTGCTATATTTAGCTATGGCAACATTATTTCCCTATTTCTGGATTTTGTTGGTAATACTTTCATTCATCTTTCTAATTCCTAAAACTGATAATTGAAATACTAAACGATTCATATCGATTGTAGAAATTGATTTAAATTGTCTTTGTTTACTTCCTTATTGATCAGTTTTGAGACATCAACTCAAAATGTCAATTGATAATGACAGGTGATATAAATGTTAAACGAAAACAAAGATGTAGATAAAATGCTGTAAATTATTTAATATATTTTCAAAGTATAAGATATTACAAATCATATTAAATTATTAGCTTCCAATAAGTACTTCGTTACTGCTATCGAAAATTATGTCAATGTAATTAGTGTCCTGTTGTTATTAATTTTTTTCTTAGAAATCAACTATATACCTACTTGTTTTTAAACTTAATATTTAAAAACGTTTATGTGTCAATGCCATTACATTAAAATTAAAACAACAGTCCTTTTTGTTTACTATGAAAAGTATGTAACAGAACAATGGTCAATTAATATTCATAAACATGATGCAGATATTCAGTAGCAAAATGTTGAATAAAAATTCAGAATTTTCCTATTCACTTGTAACTCAATTACGAATGGAGACAAAGAAATTTATAGACTGAACTCTATTATTAATCAAACTGCATTGCGACTTCTGCTTTCGCATCGCATTAGTGCAGTCCAGATGAACATCCAAAAAAACTGTACTGAATAAAATAAGAAGAAGTAGGAGGCGCTCCTACGACAGCTGATATTGAGTAGTGGGATGGGCTTAGCATGCGCAAAGACGTATTAGTAAAAAAAATTATGTTGCTTTCCTCTGTAATTAACATATCTATCGGCAGACACTTTCATCAGGCGACCTCATATACGAAACGATCGTAAATTAACGTTATTAAAACAAGTTTACAAGCGTTCATGAACATGTAATTACGCAAAACGTTACGCCGCTGGGCGTGACATCACAAATCAGTCCGGTCGAGCCGAAGACAACACGTCTATACTTCGTCCTTGTTTTACACATACGTTGGAGAGAGACGGATATATCCGGCAGGCCGGTGCTGATCGTATTCCGTCGAGGGTGTCGCCATTTTCGTTTTGACGAATATTGACAGCACGGCAGACAGACAGTGGCGCGGTCGTCGACGCAGCGTCTGCCGGATTATTTTTATTTTGATAGTGAATCATTTAACGACCAGTCTACGTTTACTGACTCGTTACGCGTTTGTTTGTAATAAAAACTGTATTTACTACTATTGTGACGAGTGATAGACGTTCGGTACACGAATTTTGGTGCTAACCTCTTCGTTCTTTTTTTTCTCTCCCGTCAGTGTTTTTGAGAACTGCAAGGCTGATCGATATGTGCAAGATTTACCTCAGATGACTCTGCGTTACTCAACTTCGTGTTGATTTCTTCTGGTAAGTGTTTAAATATGGATTTATAGATGGTATTGTTATAAATATATCAGTGTATATTCAATAATAACTATGATAATAACAGATTTCATTTTGGAACGCATTTAATTTGTCATAAGTTTAATATTTACACGGCATAATGACAATCACCCTTTGTTGCGGTAGCTCCAGTTTGTTTACGAACTGTCAGGGGCAGTACACGGCCTAAGATATATTGCCTGGGTTGGCGACTATGCGTGGGCTCTTTGCGCATGCGATACGATACCTTAACTGCGTCGCAATAAGGTTGAAAATTTCTACATCATTTTAACGATAACGGCCCGTAGAATTAATTTATCACACGCCGCGCTTGACAAGTTGAAAACATTAATTCGACCTTGGCGCTCCACGTGGTTTGCAGGCTTTGTACATTCTTCTTTGAATGAAAGTTTTTACCGATTATCGATTTTTTTGCATAATCGATATTTTTTAATTGGGGTTGGCAGCTTTGGATGTCATTTGTGGAAAAAAAGCCTTATTGTTTGTTTATGTTTTGATTTTGCATAGCAGAAATTTCATTTGTTTATTTTAATGCCGTGTTTCCTAACAATAAAATATGTGGTGATTTAATTAAATTACGTTTGCTATTACTTATTAATTTACATTTTAAATTTTAGTTCAAGTAATTCAAAATGTAAGTAAACTTAAAGTAAGTACCTAATTGTTTACATAAATATTCAATTGTTTTTTTAAATGCGTGCATAAAAACTGTTTTATGTTTTTTTACAAGATTGCAATAGAATGATGATGTTGTGAATTTGAATTTAATATTTTAGAAAGTTTTTAGTTTTTTTATAGTTTCTTTTTTAAATTTAGAAATCATAAATTAAGTGCATAAGTTTTAGGAGTAGTTGTAATTTTCCTATGTGCCGTTAATTGGCCTAATTAGTCTGATGTCGGTATTCAACACAATTGTGTTATGTTATTACTATTTTAACATCCCAAAACCCACTGTCTCTTTAATAATAATAAGATAATATCTTCACCACATCAGAATGCTATTTAGTCACAAATTTTACTAACAGTTTTCAATAATAACCATCAATGCCACGATTTAGAGACAAGCCTCTTTGTGTAACCGAAAGAATTTATACCCTTGTAATACCTGGCTCTGCGTGTGGTGACGGAGTAAGAATACAATATGTCACCACCCCATCTCGTCCCATGGGTGTCATAAAAACCGACTGACGCACTATCTGTGAATATTATCTTTACGAAATAAAAAGAAGTAAAACTTGAATTTATCCCTATAGAAATCCGTCTGGCCAGCGTGGTATTAGTAGGCCAAGTATCCCTCCATCATGGAAGCGGACCTTCCCTGCAGTGGGACATTAATGGGCTGTTATGATGATGATGACTTTATCCACAGTCTAGTACAGTCACGAGCAATAATATTTTCAAATTTTCTAAACTATCTGCATGTTTATCTAGACATTACAATATCAAAATGAATTCGTAATTTAGAAGAGGTTCCGTACAGTTTTGAATTAATCTTCGAATTTTCAATTTTGGATTGGCAGAACTTTAGATAACTGGTTTACAAAATGCGAAAATGTGTACATATTATTGCTCGTGACTGTACCAATAGTACAAGCTTGGCTTATTTTGAGACTAGCATTGTATGAATGTGTGCGGAATATTATTTTTAAATTATATTTTATTATTCTTATTCATCATCATCATAACAGCCCATTAATGCGCCACTGCAGTGACGGGCCCCTTCCCGTGACGGAGGGATACTTGATCTACTGATACCACGCTGGCCAGACGGATTGGTATAGGGTTTAATTTCAAGTTTTCCTTCTTTATAATTTTTTTTTTTTTTTTATTTTATTTTGAAAAAAGGACAACTCCCACACTAGGGATCATGCCCTGTGTCGCGGGGATCTTTTACAAACATCAATTAACGGACACAAAGAACACCCAGACCAGGTTTATTCTTATTAATCAGTGTTAATTTATTTTTGTAAACTAGCTACATTTCTTCTATTGAATATTATTAAATAGTTCAACACCTTTTCTGTGTTACCAGCGGAGACTCTAGTTAAACAAGAAAAAGAACCATGGTAGGTACATTGAACTAGGAAAGGGTTAATTAAAAAATCAAACATTATTAGTGTACTTTAACATGACTGTTTGATTTGACCTGGGTGTTCTAATGTATATTTTGTATGCATTTACAAAAAATGTGTACGTAAGTATGTTTGTCTGCTATCCTATATAAGCCTTAGTTGGTTAGCTTACTTTGAAACTAGATGGCATTGTGTGAGTCGTACAGCATAAGAGCATATTACTTTGTAACTTGCTTCTACTAAATTATTTTTCACTAGCTGACCCGTGCCCTCTTCGTTAGGCCGCGAAAAAAACGCGTCACTTTTGTAAACATATTTCATTACTACTCCGCTCCTATTAGTCATAGCGTGATACTTAATAGCCTATGACACTCCCCGATAAATGGAGTATTCAACACAGAAATAATTTTTAAAACCGATTTTAAAATTCTTTCTGTGTTGAATAGTCCATTTATTATAACCCTATACCAATCTATCATCGTGGATTTATTACGCAAAGTTTACCAATGTCCGTCAAAGGCACGTCCCTGCACTAGGGCATTAATCGTCATAACAGCCCATTAATGTCCCACTGCAGAGACGTGCCTCCTCCCGTGACGGAGGGATATTTGGCCTACTAATACCACGCTGGCCAGACGAATTGGTATAGGGTTTATTTTAAATTTTCCTTCTTTTTATTTCGTAATGATAATATTCACGGATAGTCCCTGAATCGGTTTTACGACACCCATGGGATGAGATGGGGTGGTGACATATTGAATTCTTACTCCGTCACCACACGGAGATTTTTTTACTTTGTAACTTGCTTCTACTAAATTATTTTTCATTATCAAGCCTATCTGTACCTAATTTTTAATATTTTTTTATAATTAGAAATTTTTTTTGAGAATAAAAATAAAAGTCTAATAGACGCTCAATTATTTTAGCTTTTTTAAATATAAAGTCTAGTCCTGAACTCCTGACTAGCAAACTCTTTTATGTGTTGACGGAGTGCATGGTGTTACTGTCATATCTCATGTTCCGGTTTTATTTTATGTAATTTGAGGCAAACGAGCCAGTAGGTCACCTGATGGTAAGTAATTACCGCCGCCCATAAACACCCGTAACACCAGAGGTATCACAGATGCGTTGCCGACCTTTAAAAAGGGAGTACGTTCGTTTCTTGAAGCTCCCTAAGTCGTAACGGTCCGGAAATATCGCCGCAGCGAGCTTGTTCCACAAAACAGATGTTCGCTATAGGAAGTTTTGCGAAAATCGCACAGTGGATGACCGCCAACCATCAAGGTGATGACGATGGTAGGCGTAGGCGGTAGGACAGTCGATTGCGAGTGGTTCTGTGGAGAAATTCAGCTGCGGACATTGTCCAGAACAACTCCTGGGTTTTTATAAAAGAATCGAACTGCCGCGATGGCTCGGCGCATGGACGCGTTAGCGGCTGCCCTATGTCGGTCGCGGGATCGAATCGCAGGCAAGTCAATCGTTGCTCTTCATGTTTGTCAAATGGATGTTAGGTTAGGAAGGACCCTCGCGACACGGCAGTTATCTTTTAAAAAATCTACGTAAACTAAACCCAGTAAACCCTATACCAATCTACGCAATCATCGTGGAATTATTACGCCAAGTTTACCAATGTCCGTGAAAGGCTCGTCTCTGTAGAAGGGCATTAATAGCATATTAAAATAGTACTATTTTATTACGCATCATCATACAGCCCATTAATGTCCCACTGCAGGGACGGGCCTTCTCGCGTGACGGAAGGATACTTGACCTACTAATACCACGCTGGCCAGACGGATTGGTATAGGGTTTAATTTCAACTTTTCAACTTTCTTTTTATTTCGTAAAGATAATAGGTTTTTACGACACCCATGGGATGAGATGGGGTGGTGCTGGTGACATATTGTGTTCTTACTCCGTCACCACACCACACGGAGATATCAATCTTTGTATCACCGCGATATTATTACGCAGTTTTTCTTTGGGAGACTCATCCTTGCAGTGGGACATTACTTGGCTGTAATTATTATATCCAGTACTATTTTATTACGCGTAGTTAACTATAAAGCCTAGTCACCTCGATAGTGTTAATTTTAAACTAAAACAAGTAAATATTGAACTAAATTAAATTGTTGCGGAAACGCGGGTAGGCATACAATATTTTGATCAGATACCATTATAACGTCGGTAGTTCTATGAGGACGTGACTGTGTTGTTATCTAAAGGAAATTTACCCTTAATTCGGGGTATTCGCTTTATATTTATATAAACTACTACCCACGACTTTGTTTAGGCAGGATTAGTATTTCGAGTAGCTTTAATTTTAAATCTATACTAATATTATAAAGAGGTAAAGTTTGTGACGTTGTAAGGGGTAATCTCTGGATCTACTAAACCGATTTTAAAAATTATTTCTGTGTTGAATAGTCCATTTATCGGGGAGTGTCATAGGCAATATAGTATCACGCTATGACTAATAGGAGTGGAGCAGTAATGAAATATGTTTAAAAACAGGACGCGTGTTTTTCGCCGCCCAACGAAGTGGGGACGGGTCAGCTAGTATTTATATAAACTACTACCCACGATTTTGTATATGCAGGATTAGTATTTCGAGTAGCTTTAATTTTAAATACAATATCTTTGTCAGTAGCAAGTCTCATTATAATGTCTATGATGTATTATTGAAAAGTATCATTTAAATCTATTCTCCGTGTGGTGACGGAGTAAGAATACAATATGTCACCATCGCATGCGCATCTCATCCCATGGGTGTCGTAAAAACCGACTAAGGCACTGTCCGTGAATATTATCTTTATGAACGTTTTATGCGAAAACCTTGCGGTTGCGTGTTCGAATCTGGATGTGGTCGGTGTGCGTTTAGTCTAGTTTGTTTAGATAGGCACTTAACAAAGCCATCTAGTCTTCGTACTACAAACAAGTTAACTCGTACACCAAAAGGAAAGCAAAAATCTACTAGAAAATTGCTTAACGAATCATGAAACTGCAGAGCTCTCAGTAAGTTATCAGATAAGAAAGCTGATAGATTAGGGACACTGATACCGAGTACCCTTTGCAATCCCGTAAGCCTCTTGCTGAAGACTAACGAAAAGGAAAAACAGTGATATAATATAATATTACTCAACTCAATCTAGTTTCAAACTAAGAAAATATTGTACCATGACTACAGACTGATAACGGTGGAATCCCAGGACAAATGTTTGTGCTATCACAAATAGGATGTTCTTTGTTTATGTTAAATTTCTTGTATGTAAAAGCCCACGGAAACGCTTGTACTATGGGGACTAGACAACGGATAAACATACTTAAATACTTCTTTTTTGTAAATACATACTTATTATACATAGAAAATACCCAGCCCAATGCAAACAATCATGTTCATGTACACAAAGATTTGCATTAAGCGGGAATCGAACCCGAGACCTCTACGTAGGAGTCATGTTATATAACCACTACGCCACAGAGGTCGTCTCATGATGGGCGAAAGGTATATCATGTTCACGTCTCCGTGCTACACAGAGCACGTAACAAGTAGATTCCTGCTGTCGTCGTACTTACACAGTTGTTAAGTCACGTCAGAGGTATTCTAGCCGCACATACGACACCTTTTACAAGTACACGACCTTACCGTGATAGCTGATTGCAGGTATGATAGGATTTCATCATCATAACATAACAGCCCATTATTGTCCCACTGCAAGAACGAGCCTCCTCCCGTGACGGAGGGATACTTAGCTTACTATTACCACTATTAAGTACACTACCTACATTTTAAGTTTTCCTTCTTTTTATTTCGTAAAGATAATATTCACGGATAGTCCCTTAGTCGGTTTTTACGACACCCATGGGATGAGATGGGGTGGTGACGTATTGTGTTCTTAATCCACCTCCACACGGAGATTTCAGAACTAGTTTTGGACATTTGCCAAATATATTAATTAGATTATTACCTATATGATTGTCTGTAAGTATTATTATATGGCGTCAAATTATCTAATCATTTATTCTAATAACTAGCTGCTGTGCCCGCGACTTCGTTCGCGTGGCGGATGTTACTTACTTCGCAATTCGATTTAATACTGAAAAATCGTTTTTAAAACCTTATAACGAACAGATATACCTACATTACAAACGAATTGTAAAATTAACGAACGAACCAAAACCTTTTCAAAGTAAATAAATAGTAAATAAAATATCTATGAAGACTGCGTCTAAACTTATACTGAAAGACATGAGCGAACGTCATTCTTTCAAGGAAAATCTTAACACCGCGATACTGAAAATGACGTCACAGGCACAATGCTATCTGTTGTCAAATTTGTAAGTTAAAATAAATGACATCGCTTATTTCATCATAACTGCAAGGACGCGCCTCCTCCCGTGACGGAGGAATACTTGGCCTACTAATACCACGCTGGCCAGTCGGATTGGTTGATAATATACGGATAGATTGGAAGATAATATTCACCGATAGTCCCTTAGTCGGTTTTACGCCACCCATGGGATGAGATGGGGAGGTGACATATTGTATTCTTACTCCGTCACCACACGGATACATGGCTGGCGTGCATGAGGTCGCGGGTTCGATTCCCATGGAGGACAATTGTGATACACAAACTATTGTCCTTAGTCTGGATGTTCTTTGTGTCCGTTAAATTGATATTTTTAAAGGCTAGTGTGGGATTTGTCTTTTGTAAAAAAAATGCTGAAATAAATTATTGTACCTCACACCTTTTTACCATCTAGCAAAAAATATTTGACTAAACTTAGACTCGACTATATTATTATCTATAGATAAACTGCGTGCAGTATTTTTGAATTACTTAATAAAATAAACACAAACACTTTGAATAATAATTTAATGTTTTGTGATTGTATTTCTTTATTTTATTGTCAGTTTTGTATTTTTTTATTGTTGACAAATAGCAATAATGTGTAAAATGATCTATATCTTGTGTGTTTATCAACCGATTTCTATAATTTTTTTTTTATGAATAAGATATTAAAGTGTACTTTTGAAATATGGGAGTTTGAAAAAGATATGTCTATGCAAATTACAATATATTTATGTATTTAATACACTTTGAAGAAAACCCTAACGATTAAACACGTTATTGTGGCTAATATATAAAAGATAGATATATACTATTCAAGACTTTTTTGTACATCTTTTGAAGACCATTATTTTTGTAATAAATATTTTTGGCGTATGATCAACGTATGCGATGATAAGAGCTAGAACGCGCTTTTTGTCAACTGACTTGCTTCAAATTTTTCGTCACTGCTCAGCTCCTATGTGTCTTAGCGTTATGTTATACAGCCTATAACCTGTCCGGGAGTATGGACTACAATCGTACCAAGTTTGGTTAAAATGCCTTCAGTAGTTTTTGACCCATGCGTGCACATACAGACAGACAGACAGACAGACAGACAAAAAATTTATTGATTGCATTTTTGGCATTAGTATCGATCACCATTCATCCTCCAATATTAATTTTGAACATATATTCAATGTACAGAATTGATCTCTCTACAGTTTTATTATATGTATAGATAAGTAATTAATGCAATAATTATGCTTAAAGATAGTTATCTTATTCTTTTAGAATGTATCGTGTCTTAAAATATCTTGATCGAAATGTGATTTAATTAATTTTGTTGTACCTACTATAACATTTGTTTTTGAGGTCTCACAGCCAATTGCAAACACTGATTCTTAAATAATAAAAATTAATATCGATCACTCGATAGATAGGTGACCGTGATAACAGCCTATTAATGTCCCACTACAGGGACGGGCCTCCTCTCGAGACGGAGGGATTCTTGGCTTACTAATACCACGCTGGCCAGACGGATTGGAATAGGGTTTAATTTCAAGTTTTCCTTCTATTTATTTCGTAAGATAATATTCACGAATAGTCCCTTAGTAGGTTTTTACGACACCCATGGGATGAGATGGGGTGGTGACATATTGTATTCTTACTCCGTCACCACAAGGAGAGGGTGACCGCTGGGTGGTATTTTATCTGAACGTCTTCAGTTCAGAGGACACGTAAAAATTATATTTCGGTTTTGGTCGTATTGTCACAATTTCTAACATAAAAATCGTGCTTAAATTGTAAGAGAATAAACTGCGCAAGCAGTTTTGTGAGGCAATGTTCTTATATCTATATCTATATCTATATCTATACTTATAATAAAACTGTAGAGAGATCAATTCTGTACATTGAATATATGTTAAAAATTAATATTGGAGGATGAATGGTGATCGATACTAATGCCAAAAATGCAATCAATAAATTTTTTGTCTGTCTGTCTGTCTGTCTGTCTGTCTGTCTGTCTGTCTGTATGTGCACGCATGGGTCAAAAACTACTAAAGGGATTTTAACCAAACTTGGTACGATTGTAGTCCATACTCCTGGGCAGGTTATAGGCTGTATAACATAACGCTAAGACACATAGAAGCTGAGCAGTGACGAAAAATTTGAAGTGAGTCGGTTGAAAAAACGCGCGTTCGAGCTCTTATCATCGCATACGTTGATCATACGCCAAAAATATGTATTACAAAAATAATGGTCTTCAAAAGATATACAAAAAAGTCCTGAATAGTATATATCTATCTTTTATATATTAGCCACAATAACGTGTTTAATCGTTAGGGTTTTCTTCACAGTGTATTAAATACATAAATATATTGTAATTTGCATAGACATATCATTTTCAAACTCCCATATTTCAAAAGTACACTTTAATACCTTATTCATATTTTTTTTTTATAGAAATCGGTTTATAAACACACAAGCTATAGATGAAAGAAAATTTCAAAATGTCGCCGCGCCATTATGAGTACGGCTGTACGGTCGATTTTTGTTTAACGTCCGAAACGGCCAACCGGTGCATCTATATAATTTCATTCACATTGACTCTTAATGCGAACGGACGTGGTTCTTATTGACTCTTCTCGGAATAAGTGCGCTTTAGATATTAAAATAAATAGATACGTAGTTTTTAGGTATTAAGTTTAAAGTAGGTAATCTATCTATCTATACTATAATAAAACAATCGGAATCGGATAAGTAATACTTGAGATATCGCTAGATCTCTTTATTAGAACAGTCCAATACAAATCAGGGGTAATGAAAAATGGATTTGGTTCAATGTTGAATGAATTTAAATTTCGTTTCTTTTGTTCACGAGATGGCGTTACCAGTAGTAATCATAAAATAAATAAGTTTTTAAATAATCTATAACTATTTTATTATTAAGTGCTATTAATAAGTTATTCCTTTTAAATGTTAATAAAATTAACCATGAATCGTATGTGTAATATCAATTATAAGTCTTCACACTAGCCTTTAAATATATCAATTTAACGGACACAAAGAACATCCAGACTAAGGACAATAGTTTGTGTATCACAATTGTCCTCCATGGGAATCGAACCCGCGACCTCATGCACGCCAGCCATGTAATGCGACCGCCGCGCCACCGAGGCAGGTAATTCTGCCGCACCATAACGTGGCGTGCAAAATGTATTTATTCATAATTAATTAGCGATTATCCGTGTGGTGACGGAGCAAGAATACAATATGTCACCTCCCCATCTCATCCCATGGGTGGCGTAAAACCGACTAAGGGACTATCGGTGAATATTATCTTTACGAAATAAAAATGAAGGAAAACTTGAAATTAAACCCTGTACCAATCCGACTGGCCAACGTGGTATTAGTAGGCCAAGTATCCCTCCGTCACGGGAGGAGGCGCGTCCTTGCAGTGGGACATTAATGGGCTGTTATGATGAAATAAGCGATGTCATTTATTTTAACTTACCAATTTGACAACAGATGGCATTGTGCCTGTGACCTCATTTACAGTATCGGTATTAAGATTTTCCTTGAAAGAATGACGTTCGCTCATGTCTTTCAGTATAAGTTTAGACACAGTCTTCATAGATCTGTCTTTGTAAAGGTCTGTGTTTGAAAAGGTTTTCGTTCGTTCGTTAATTTTACAATTCGTGTGTAGGTATATATGTTTGTTATAAGGTTTCAAAAACCATTTTTCAGTATTAAATCGATTTGCGAAGTAAGTAACATCCGCCACGCGAACGAAGTCACGGGCACAGCAGCTAGTCTATACTTATAATAAAACTGTAGAGAGATCAATTCTGTACATTGAATATATGTTCAAAATTAATATTGGAGGATGAATGGTGATCGATACTAATGCCAAAAATGCAATCAATAAATTTTTTGTCTGTCTGTCTGTCTGTCTGTCTGTATGTGCACGCATGGGTCAAAAACTACTGAAGGCATTTTAACCAAACTTGGTACGATTGTAGTCCATACTCCCGGACAGGTTATAGGCTGTATAACATAACGCTAAGTCACATAGGAGCTGAGCAGTGACGAAAAATTTGAAGCAAGTCAGTTGACAAAAAGCGCGTTCTAGCTCTTATCATCGCATACGTTGATCATACGCCAAAAATATGTATTACAAAAATAATGGTCTTCAAAAGATGTACAAAAAAGTCCTGAATAGTATATATCTATCTTTTATATATTAGCCACAATAACGTGTTTAATCGTTAGGGTTTTCTTCAAAGTGTATTAAATACATAAATATATTGTAATTTGCATAGACATATCTTTTTAAAACTCCCATATTTCAAAAGTACACTTTAATATCTTATTCATAAAAAAAAAATTATAGAAATCGGTTGATAAACACACAAGATATAGATCATTTTACACATTATTGCTATTTGTCAACAATAAAAAAATACAAAACTGACAATAAAATAAAGAAATACAATCACAAAACATTAAATTATTATTCAAAGTGTTTGTGTTTATTTTATTAAGTAATTCAAAAATACTGCACGCAGTTTATCTATAGATAATAATATAGTCGAGTCTAAGTTTAGTCAAATATTTTTTGCTAGATGGTAAAAAGGTGTGAGGTACAATAATTTATTTCAGCATTTTTTTTACAAAAGACAAATCCCACACTAGCCTTTAAAAATATCAATTTAACGGACACAAAGAACATCCAGACTAAGGACAATAGTTTGTGTATCACAATTGTCCTCCATGGGAATCGAACCCGCGACCTCATGCACGCCAGCAATGTATCCGTGTGGTGACGGAGTAAGAATACAATATGTCACCTCCCCATCTCATCCCATGGGTGGCGTAAAACCGACTAAGGGACTATCGGTGAATATTATCTTCCAATCTATCCGTATATTATCAACCAATCCGACTGGCCAGCGTGGTATTAGTAGGCCAAGTATTCCTCCGTCACGGGAGGAGGCGCGTCCTTGCAGTTATGATGAAATAAGCGATGTCATTTATTTTAACTTACAAATTTGACAACAGATAGCATTGTGCCTGTGACGTCATTTTCAGTATCGCGGTGTTAAGATTTTCCTTGAAAGAATGACGTTCGCTCATGTCTTTCAGTATAAGTTTAGACGCAGTCTTCATAGATATTTTATTTACTATTTATTTACTTTGAAAAGGTTTTGGTTCGTTCGTTAATTTTACAATTCGTTTGTAATGTAGGTATATCTGTTCGTTATAAGGTTTTAAAAACGATTTTTCAGTATTAAATCGAATTGCAAAGTAAGTAACATCCGCCACGCGAACGAAGTCGCGGGCACAGCAGCTAGTATCAAATAAATCTCGACACCCGTGGATGCTCAGGGGTTCAACTGTCGCCCACGCTAGGCTATTGTTTGTGATCGACAAATTATTGTACGTGCTTCACTGATGTTTGTAAATGTTCCCGCAGGGAATGATCACTGAAGCTGGTGTTGGTTTTTTAAAGAAGGAATAAATTAGTAAGAAGTATATGATTACACGATTGGAATTTAAAATGTCAATACTATAACATACAGTTTTCCCCCGTGGTGACGGAGTAAGAATACAATATGTCACCACCCCATCTCATCCCATGGGACTAAGGGACTGTCCGTGAATATTATCTTTACGAACTAAAAAGAAGGAAAACTTGAAATTAAACACTATACCAATCCGTCTGGCCAGCGTGGTATTAGTAGGCCAAGTATCCCTCCGTCACGGGAGGAGGTCCGGGTGGGCAATGGGCTGGTATGATGATGATTCTTTCTTGTTGATTTCAAATTAACAGGCTCGGTATGTGACTGTCGCCCACGCTAGACTATTGTTTGTGATCCACAAATGATTGTACGTGTTTCACTGATGTTTGTAAATGTGCCCACATCATCCATCCACCACCACCCATTTCATCCCATAAGTGTAGTAAAAACGACTAAGGGACTATCCGTAAATATTATTTTTACGAAATAAATAGAAGGAAAGCTTGAAATTAAACCCTATACCAATCCGTCTGACCAGCATGGTATTAGTTGGCCAAGTATCCCTCCGTCACAGGATGAGACCCGTCCCTGCAGTGGGACATTAATGGGCTGTTTATCAATCAAGTAATATCAATCTTTCCAATAGGTTTTATGACTAAAAAAGATTAAACAATTGAAAATTGAAATGGTCTCAACTTCTAAACGGTGTGTTTCAACTTAGTAAAATGACCAATCTTGTATCTGTCCGATAGCTCTGTACATTAATTAACTAACTCGGTGCTAGTTCATTCGTGTTAAAAGCACTTACTACTTAAGTTAACAATAATAATATTGCGAAACAATACTAACATTTATGGTAACGGATGTTACCTATATCTTCCGTTTTGCTGCAACTATTACATGAAACTTATAAGGTAGGTACTAGCTGACCCGTGCCCACTTCGTTGGGTGCTCCACTCCTATTAGTGATAGCGTAGTACTATATACACTCCCCGATAAATGGACTATTCAACACAGAAAGAATTTTCAAAATCGGTTCATTAGATCCAGAGATTACTACCCTACAACGCCACAAACAAACAAACACACAAAACCTCTTTATAATATTAGTATAGACTATATTGTACTGCTTGACGTAGTGGCATAGTCCATGACTGCTACGCAGAGGCCTCGGGTTCGTATTCGAGTTGATAATTCTTTGTGTTCTCTCCCAACACTCGCCACAAAACACGGTTCTGTGCCTTTCCGCATTGTGAATCATCCGTTGTGTTGTGAATGTGGCGGGAATAATATTTTGACAGTTAATATCCGCCATATTGCTTTTTGTTGACGTTTTATAGTCTATGACAGTTAAGAGACGAACACGATCAAAATTAATTTACATGCTTTAGGAATATTAAGCTCAGAATGTATTTTTTACACAGTGCTTATCACTGCCACACAAGGTTTTAAAGCCCGATTTACACATCGACAAGTACAGTAGCGAGTTAAGTAATAAGTTGTTTAATAAGTTGATTTAAATAGATCTCCATCTTATTTTTTGGCGAGTTAAGTTGGCGAGACGCGAGAGAGGGGACTACTTCGTAATGCCCGATTTACACATCGACAAGTACAGTAGCGAGTTAAGTAGTATTTTAAGATTAAGTTGATTTAAATAGATCTCCATCCTATTTTTTGGCAAGTTAAGTTGGCGAGACGCGAGAGAGGGGGCTACTTCGTACTTAACTCGCCAAAAAATAGGATGGAACTGTATTTAAATCAACTTAATCTTAAAATACTACTTAACTCGCTACTGTACTTGTCGATGTGTAAATCGGGCATAACTCGCTACTGTGCTTGTCGATGTGTAAATCGGGCTTAAGTCTCCATAGCCTCCATAAATAAACTAACGCGGTTATAGTTCATTCGTGTTGAAAGCAGTACCTAAGTTAACAATAATAATATTGCGAAACAATACTAACATTTATGGTAACGGATGTTACCTATATCTTCCGTTTTGTTGCAACTTTTACATGAAACTTATTAGGTACTAGCTTTTGCCCGCGGCTTTGCTCACGTTTAATTCGGGGTAGCATAGAAAGGGGCAAAAAGTAGCCTATGTTACTCTCCATCCCTTTAACTATCTCCACATAAAAAATCACGTCAATTCGTCGCTCCGTTTTGCCGTGAAAGAAATACAAACAGACAGACACACTTTCCCATTTATAATATTAGTATGGATATACTATATTGTCTCTATATTGTCTCCGTAGGGTGACGGAGTAAGATTACAATATATCACCACCCCATCTCATCCCATGGGTATCGTAAAAACCGACTAAGGGACTATCCGTGAATATTATCTTAACAAAATACAAAGAAGGAAAACTTGAAATTAAACCCTATACCAATCCGTCTGGCCACCGTGGTATTAGTAGGCCAAGTATCCCTTCGTCACGGGAGGAGGCCCGTCCCATCAGTGGGACATTAATGGGCTGTTATGATGAGGAACGAAATAAAGAAACTTAAAGTATTATTTAATTTTATTCTCGTCCTGTGTTCTTCTTAATACAATAATGTTTCGCATTAAATTTTAATCCCAGACTTGGTGCACGGTTAACTTACAGCATGAAACCTACCGATGTAGTCAATTATAAATACCTACTATCTGCAATGACGTAAAAGTTTCCTTCCTTAGTTTGACGACCTCTGTGGTGTCGTGGTTATATAACATGACTGCTACGCAGAGGTGTCGGGTTCGATTCCCGATCAATGCTAATCTTTGTGTGCTTCATGCACACAAAGATTAGCATTGATTAGACATGATTGGATTGTTTGCATTGTTTTTTTATTTATATATTATATTTTCAAAAAAAAGTTTTTAGGAATGTTTATCCGGTTTTTAGTACAAGCTTTGCTTAGTTTGGGACTAGGTGGCGTTGTGTGAATATATGAGGAATATTTAGTTTTAAAACAGATAATAATATAATGTATGCGACTTTTCCTTAGGCTTTTACGACACTCATGAGATGCGTATCTATAACCTTCACTTGCCAGAATTTCATTTGCCCGAAATTTTTATTTCCCATAATTTCATTTGTACTAATATTGTTTGTCATAATCGTCCTTAGCCATAATATTTACTTGCCATAATTCAATTATGTTTAAACTGAGAGACCTAGAGCAATCTAACTTAGATAGGTTAGTTTAGATTAATCTTTAAGCCACCAAGAAGTAGTCTCCGTCGAGCCGTTTTTTGCCGTTATGTCTAATAAAATTTGCGCATGAGGTTGTGGGTTCGATCCCCACGCAGGACAATAATTTGTGAGATCCACAAATTTTTGTCCTGAGTCTGGGTGTTCTATGTATCCGTTAATTGATGTTTTTAAAAGTCCCCGCGACACAGGGCATGATCCCTAGTGCGGGAGTTGTCTTTTTTAATAAAAAAAATATGGCAAATGATGATGTACTAGTTTAATTATAGATTTCGCTAGAGCTTTGGTATCAAATATTCTTTTATGCTTTGGTATAGGTACAGTATACTTTTAAGGTTTTGTTATTTTCGCATTACAAGAAACAGCGACTAAAAAATCACTCATTACAACATCCTTATTTAACATGGCGGGGGCGTAGTTATGTATTTATAATGAGTTAAACTTGAATAGACAGCATTCTTGTATCATTTCCTTTTTATGTTAATGACTAACTAATAATACAAATTAATTATTAATAAAGAAACTTATATTATTATCCTAGAACCTAACCCCAAATATATTAACACTAGCTTTTGCCCGATGCTTCGCTCGCGTTAAATTCAGGGTAGCAAAAGGTAGCCTATGTTACTCTCCATCCCTTTAATTATCTCCACTTAAAAAATCACGTCAATTCGTCGCTCCATTTTGCCGTGAAAGAAAGACAAACAGACAGACACACTTTCCAATTTGTAATATGAGTATGGATATCAAACCGTTTTAGTTCGTTTTCGATATGGTTCTTTGAAATTCCCTAGGCTTAGATATGCAGTACTCTAAGTCTATGTGGGTTATTAGATGTTTGGTGAAAACTTCACGTATAAAGTTAATTACGAAATAAGGTATTAGGTATTTTTATAAACGACACAGCATATACATCAAATACCTACCACACGTAGATGTACACCGACTGATCTCAAACACGAGATGCAAATGAAAACCATTTATGTCGCCTCTACCCAGAGACTTATCACCAATCTGAAAAGGTGGAAAATGGTCTCTAGCTCCTCGGTTACCTTTTACGTCCCCCGCAGGAAAGGTTGGCATAGTTGTACCTACTCTTTAGCCGTCGTCTGGCTAAAATTATTTCCTATTCTTTTGAAATGGCTAAGTTTAAATCTAAACTACTCGTAACGATCAAACAAATAACTAGTTTGTCTCTATTTAATACAAAAAAACTTACTTAAAAAGTTCTTAAATTACAACACCCTCTTTGTTTACCCAATAACTTAACAGAAATAACAGAAAATATACATCTACCCCCATTTTTGCGAAATAGCCTCGCTCTCGGAAAATTTTGTAGAAAGGCCATTGTTAGGCCTTGTCCAAGGGTACGGGCGGGTCAAAACATAAAAAGTTTCCAGCTAAATGAGTCCAGTTTAAACCACTATTTGGCTCGGAACTTTTTTGTTATCCTAATTTATTTTTTTATATTAAGTAGGTTCTATTTAATTATTTTTTTGTTTTTGTTAGGCTCTAGGCATGATTGTAATTTATTGGTTTGTTTTAGTGCTATCATTTATGTATTGGTTCTTTTAGAAGTAAATACGTCAGAAGTTATATAGCTAGACTAGGACTAGAACTAGGACTGCCGAGAACTTTAGTAAGCTCTCTACTATCACGAATGTCCAAAACGGCATTGTTAGGTTCATATCAAATTTGGATAGTTAGAGGACGGAACATAGCAGACAGTGTCGTAAGTCCCAGACGCTGTTACGCAAGTGTTCCGTCCTCTATCAAGCGATGGACCCGGCACTCGCACGGAGAATCCATGGAATGCTAAGAATAGTCTTATTTAATAAGTTAGCAAGATGACCCTTGTTTTTTCGGAAATACTTTTTATAAAAAGTTTTTTTGAGGAAAATGAGGTACCGAAATCTGCGTAAAAAAACTAATATATGAAGGGAAAAAGAGTCATTCTGCCTAAATTGATTAATATTTTATGCAATTTAACCTTCGAGCCCGATTTCCCTATTACTCCCACACCACTTTCAATATTTTTTCGGTCGACGAAGATTTTTATCAAAAAATTCTAAAAAAAAGGGTCTACCAACTTAAAATTATACACGGTAGCGAAAGATTTTTGTCAAGAATGCAGAAACCAGAGGGGCGAATATCGTTCCGATTTTCCCGCGAAAAAAGCGCTTTGACAGCGAAAAAGGCGGGAGAGTCCGCCATTACTAGCAAGTGACGCCCGTCCCGTTGTATAATTGGCGTCGGCAAGTTATGGTAGAATTTAATAACGGACATAGTGGCTGTTTTATATTTGTGGGTAAAAGACAACACGTTTGATTTATATTTAGACATTAATTCTGTAATGGTTTGGCTTGTTAGTTTAATCTTTTTAATTTTTATAATATCTACCTACTTTTCTCGGGATATAGAAAAGTAGGTTTCTTGAAAGTAATTTCTGCAAGTTTATCTATACTTCTATACTAATATTATAAAGAGGTAAAGTTTGTGTGTTTGTGACATTGTAGAGGGTAATCTCTGGATCTAATGAAATGATTTTGAATATTATGATTTGAATAGTCCATTTATCGGGGAGTGTCATAGGCTATATAATATCACGCTATGACTAATAGGAGTGGAGCAGTAATGAAATATGTTTAAAAAACGGACGCTTTTATTTCGCCGCCTAACGAAGTGGGCACAGGGCAGCTAGTTAATAATAAATAGAAGAAATAAGGCTCCTGAGGGGTTTGGTAACTAACGGAAGATAGCAGGGGGTGCACCGCATACAACTTTGCCAAGGGTCAAGTTCACAATGTCCATTAAAGTACATTTAACTTTAATGTGGTGATTTTATTACTTACGCTAGAAATGTTATAATCATTCGTCGTTTTTAACCGACACCAATAATGGGAGGTGTACATTTTTTCTTGGATTTTGTGTTAGAAGATTACTGTAACCTTTCTAAATACTGTTACTTTTTCCCAATATTAGTTAGGTACAGGTGGGTTAGGTTTGTAGCCGATATATCAAAAAGTAAACGGATCGACACCGCCTCGCCTTTTTCCTCGGTATCAAACGTCAAAAATCCGATTACGTTACGATTCCGATTAGTGTGCGTTGCAGTAAGGAGATACATACAAATAATACTGAACGGCTCGAGTTGATACGGTGACGATCCGTTTACGTTTTGATATATCTGCTACGACCCTTAAGCGGGCACAGCGGTAGTACCGAGCTAGGATTCTAGAACTACAATCTAGTAAACATTTTGTTTAAAATTTAACAATAAAATTAAACATTAACTTATGGAACTTCAAAAATACTTCGTGCATGGCAGCCGCTTTCCACCAGAGCACCGCTGAGATAGTAAATCATCATAATAAATATTCCCCACACATTCACACAACGCCATCTAGTCCCAAACTAAGCAGAGCTTTACTATGATTACTAGACAACGGATAAATATACTTAAATACTTTTATATTTTCTGTAAATACATACATATTATACATAGAAAACACCCAGACCAATGCAATCATGTACATGCACACAAAGATTTGCATTGAGCGGGAATCGAACCCGAGACCTCTGCGTAGCAGCCATGTTATATAACCACTACGCCACAGAGGTTGTTAAATAATTACTACAACTCTACCCACTTAACACACCCAAGTCACATATACCTACATAGATATAATAACCAATCTTCGAACGAAAAGATGATATGATTAAGATATTGAACCCCTCACCGCAATGCCATAGATTAAACGCATGCAACCTCATCAGCTACAGCGTAGAGACAGCCAATTAACTCCTACACCCGTTGATAAGCTCCCATATATCAGGTACTAGGTCTACATTGACGACCTTATATTAATGAAACCCTCGGCATAGTACAAATATATACAGTATTTCGACTTCATAGAAACGGACGAAACGCGAGTTATACCTACACGCTCACGATAGCGGTGGCTTTGCGGAGTGAACAGTCGCGACTGTGCCGCAGTAACGAGCGGGAAAGTAGGTAAATGTAATTGGGCAGCCCAGCCCTATTGAGTGATGTACAAGCCTCGAGGCGCCCGAGTCCTTTCGCCTAGAGCTCGGTGTCGTTTACAAGGCTCGCCTCGTTTGTATGGCCTCCCGACGACTCGGGAACCTTTTTAGAGCTCTAACTTTTTTGAAGTCTCGAGCTCTTTTTAAAGGCTCGAGCCCTTTTCAAGGCGGGAGCTCTTTTGAAGACTCGAGTTCTTGAAGGCTCGAGCTCTTTTACAGACTCGAGTTCATTTGATAGGTTTCAGCTCTATAACTATATTATTATACTAGCTGTTGCCCGCGACTTCGTCTGGGAGTTTTACAAAATTCACACATATCCGTATAAATTGTAGCCTGACATGGTTTTGACTGAGACTTTCATTTTAAATTTGACTAAGATTTTGACTTTTACTTTACTTTGACCTTTTTGATTTTGACCTTTTTTAACTTTGTCTTTTTGTATTTGACCTTTTTTGATTTTGACTTTTGACCTTTTTTGATTTTGACTTTTGACCTTTTTTGATTTTGACTTTTGACCTTTTTTGATTTTGAATTTTTACCATTTTTGATTTTGACTTTTGACCTTTTTTGATTTTGACTTTTGACCTTTTTTGATTTTGACTTTTGACCTTTTTTGTAAACTCGAATGTAAACTTTGTAAGAAAGTTTATTCAATAATATCATCACACTAAATCTTAAAAAGACATTGCCATTTTAAGCCTCGAGCCGTAAGACAAGGCTCTTTTGAGACTCGAGCTCTTTTGAGAACTCGAGCTCTTTTGAAGATGACTCGATTTTTTTTGTAGGCTCGAGCTCTTTTGAAGGCTCGAACGTTTTTCAAGCCTCGAGGCATGGTTCAAGAAACCTCGGCTCGGTTAGGCTCAGGACTCCGAGCTTACCGAGCTCACTGAGTCTTGCCATTCCGCCTCGAGGCTTCAGAAATAAGACTCGACGCCTCGAGGCTTGTACATCACTCGTACCGCTCAGCCGTAGGCATTTATAATAAATATTCGGCCGAGATAGACTACTGGTTGTACTGTGCCCTCGGTAGGAAAATCCATGAGCGCTCGACCCGATAAGAAAATAATATGTTTGAGTTTGGGAGGATAAAATAGGCTTGAGGTTATAGGGGTCTAGATTACTTTGTAAGTAATTAGATAAGGTTGGTATAAGGTTTTTAATATTGTTGGTTTAGTTAAAAATGTTTTTAATAATATTATGGTAAGATTTATCACACATTTACCTATACAATGTCTTCTATTGCCAAACTAAATAGAATTTGTACTACGGCTACTATACAACGAAAGAACGTTAATCAGATGTGTCTATTAAGTATAAGACAATAAATTATATTATTTACAGTAAATGATATAATATGATATAAGTACATTGTTACGGCTAATACCCGAAGCGCTGCTGCACTTAGTTTTAGCCGGTTAGAACTAGGTGTAGCCACATACTATTGTATATGCACGATTTTGTACACTCAGAAGCCTTATTTCTACTATTTATTCTTTATTTAAAATTATACGTTAAAAATTATAAGTAACAATACAATATTTGTTACCATTTCATTTTCCTTTAAAAGCTCGTTTTAACTGAAAAAAAGTAAAACTGCTTTTTAACCAATTCTAAAAAAAAACGAAAATATTAAATTCTAGAGTTACAGTCATTAAATTAAAACCCTCTTTTTTTCGTAACCAATTAATTTAAACTATTATTTACGCATAAATACATTTAATAAACATTTCATTCAAAAATTAATCATAGTCGTGCAATTCGTCCGTAAAAAGTGACATTATAAAATTTAAAAGTTATAATTGTTTTGCATATCTATTTTGTTTTGTTTTCCTTCATTACAAACTTTAACTAAATAAACAAAAATCAAACAATAGAGGTCCCAATCACTCATTAGGCCGAACACTAAAAAGCAAAAAATTTTCGCAGAGAGAGACGCTCCCAAAACTCATTTGTGCAAAGTACTTGGAAGCGTTCCGTATCTTACCTACCCCAGAAAATAAAGGGTCCCGGGCCTTTATTACGGACCATCACAGTTTTAGGCCCCACTTGATTATATATTTCTCTGGTACGGGTTTAAATTTTTGAACTGGGAACAAACGTACAAAGTTTCAGAACGTAGATTGTTTGACAAAACGAATTTTCCGAAATAGGATGTTTTGTGATGTGGAAATATTTTTCGTTTTTCTATAAGCTTTGGCTTTAAGACTTATTTTTATCGAATTAAGAAACGAAGGGTTAGTACGCCAAATAATACTTTATACAGGAACTCAAGTTTATAAGAGATTTACATGAGAATGGTGCATAAATAAGTATAATTTAGCAGCTAATCGAAATAAATAAAACTGTATTATAATTGGTATCAACTTTTTGGTTGTCATTCTCGTCCGAACAATTACATTTTGAATGTTTGTTTCATAAATCAAGATGGATTTGAAAGGAGTATTCAATCGCTTCTCATTCATGGCGCCAGGGATGCGCCTTCATACAAATAGAACTGATATTCTCGCTAATTAATAATGATCCATACTAATATTATAAATGGGAAAGTGTATCTGTTTGTCTTTCTTTCGCGACAAAACGGAGCAACGAATTGACGTGATTTTTAAAGGGGAGATAGTTGAAGGGATGGAGAGTAAAGTAACATTAATACAGCTACTTTAATATTCCAATTAACACATATTTCTATTTAAGCACATAAAGAGAAATTTTGATACATTCCGTAATAAGTAAGTAAGTATGATTAATAAACAGTATAGGTACACACAGCAACTAATCAAGCTAGACACTCATGTACCTTAATACCTTGAAATAAGACACAATTTCAAATGAAAATGTTTAACTTGATATATTGCTGTATGTACGTGTTAACTCACGGCTTCCTACAGTTTGTTTTGTTTACATAGTTTTGTAAACGTAACCTGTTATACGATAATTAATAACAAAACAAGCGATCTATGACGTGCTACGTGTTATAAGCTTTAGCGGGTTAATGTATTATCGGCCGTGTCAAACTTCAAAATGCTTTATTTCATAAAATTTATCACAAATTATTTGAAATCGTCTTACTTTACTTCAAATTGAAGCTGCAGTTAAAATTATTGATCGACACAGACAAACGCCACAGCACAAACAAAAACCGCGTTGTATTGTCCAATGTAAATTAGAGGAGAAAAATAAAACCAATCTACTACTCAAATATACTTGTCTGTCTGTGTTGATCCATAAATTCCTGTTTCCAAATGCATAGGGCCAATGAGAAGAAACCTGGCAAACTGACTGAACCTGGCGTGTAATTTGTGAAGGCATGCATAGTCCAGTAGTCATATTTCATAACTGGAATTGTAATCATTTTAATGTATCCGTGTGGTGACGGGGTTAGAATACAATATGTCACCACCCCATCTCATCCCATGGGTGTCGTAAAAACCGACTGAGGGACTATCCGTGAATATTATCTTTACGAAGTAAAAATAAGGAAAACTTGAAATTAAACCCAATAGCAATCCGTCTGGCCAGCGTGGTATTAGTAGGCCAAGTATAAAAATGAAATATAAAAATGTTTTTTTCTTAGAATTTTATTTCCAGTATACAAAATAATACATTATCAAACAATAAGCCGTCCCGATTAAAATCCCCTCTTTAGGTTCAATTTCCTTTCGATAATTTCAGTTTTACCTAAGCTTTACAATCAAATTATTATGTAAATTATTAACTACTAGCAGCTGGTCTACTCTTGAATTTAATTCCGATCGATCGGGATTGGAATTATGACGTTTACCGCTATTTCATACTCTTGAAATCAACACTAGCGCCAAATTGTTTTCAAATTAGGTGTCTATTTGTTGAACTACATGAAATTGTGATTGAATTAAAAATGGTACTCTTGAATTCATTTTGACAGCTGCGTATTGCGTTGAAATTGTGTTCGGATTGCTTGTAAATTGGTATTATTCCAATAGCAAATAAGTAACTTTTTACATATTGTTTTGTGTTTTATGTCGACTTGGGAATATTAATACATCTTTAATATGACTTATTAGTAAAGATATCATTTAGTCTACATAAAAAAACGTAGATTGGGCTTTAAAAGAAAGGCAAACTAAACCTCTATTGCGCTTTGTGTGTTGTATCTATGTACCAAATAAAATATGGCGCCGAATGATAACGAACACTGTTTGACAACACAAATAATTTATTTGTCAAATATATTATATTTTATATTTAATGATAAATATTCAAGCTTTACTTGGTCACAAAGCCACACAAAGCTTTTTAAACTAGAAACACTAATATAGTGTAGCGTCATCTAGCGACTTACTCAAGCGAACACCTACACTATCTCAGTACCCCCCACCATCAACAGATGTCAGATAGGGTAACAAGTACAATGATTGGCCCTTTAAGAAAAAAAATCACTTTGACTTCACGTTACTCTGAGTACCGATTATAATATGACTGGTGAATGAGACAGTATAATTCCAAAAGTACTTAAAAACCATTTGAATTCGATTTAGACTCTAAACCTATGTGTTAAGACATATTTTTATGCATTTTTTCTAATAAACAACCAAAAGTAGTATTATTGGCCTCCTTTGGCACAGTGATTGGCTTAGTTACTAGACAAAAAATAGCCGGGCCAATCATTGCAGGGGTGGTGTGCTAATAATTGCAATGGCATAAGCAGTAGTGATGGGAAACAATGAATAAAAACAAATATTATAGAAGTAGGTATTTATTTGTTTATAAAGAAAGGTAGTTAGGTATCTAGAAAATGAATATAAAACCACTTAAGTAACAATTTGCAATTGTAGTACTTAGGTCACATGCTTACTCTAAGTAGGTTTTACGTATCACAATTAAATGGCACTTTGTACTTAATCTAATCTTAATTAATCTCAGTCTTAATCTAAGTATCACAAATATTATGGCATTATAATAAAATACTTTATTCTAGGTACGAACTTAGATACCTAAGTAACATCTTACAAGTAACAATTATATGTATTATGTATATGAAGAGATTTATGTCATACTATTTTTACTGACTGTCACTATGTTCTAAGTAATTTTGAAGTTCCTGTTCATTCCTAAATGAACATCGTCGGTTGAGTATTTTAGGTAAAATAAAGTCTGGCTTAACAGTATAAGATTCATCAAAAAGTCTTCGTTTCACTTTAGGATGAGTTGTAATGGGAATAATTGATATTATATTTATTTTACCTTTTGTGTCAGTCGTTTCAGTATTTATCAATGGTTCAGTAACAGCCTTTGTCTTCATTTCATTGGTAGTTATATTATCAGTCTCTTTATATAATAAGTCTTTACGTTTATTTAATGCATAATTAGTCTCTTTACTTATCACTATAGTTTTACTCTCATTTTTTTCATGTTTATATTTACTCTGTGTATTATAAGTGTCTAAGGTTACTTTAGAATCATTTTGGTATTCACTCTGTACTTCGTCTATGTTTTTTGGGTCAATTAATACTTTTGTTTCATTTACATTTATATTGTTATTATCAATAACCGTTGGTTCTTTCATACTCAAGAGTTTCTCAGTCTCTTTTGTTACGTTATCTTTCTTTGTATTTTTATTAACATCTGTTTTTCGTTTTTTGCAAGTGTCAGCCTTAATTCCATTTTTATCGCTACATGTTCTTTTATTATTTTTATTATTTTTCATTTCTTCCTTTTTTAGTGCTTTAGTTTGTTTAGCAAGTTCTTTAATTCTTTTTCGATCATCTTTTTCTGCTAAAGCTTTATCTTTTTCATTTTGTTTCTCTTTTTCAGATTCGAGCCATTTTTCGCTAGTCAGAACGTAGATATTAGACTTTTTAGGTAGGATTTTTCCTTTGCGCTTAGGTGTCGGGGCCTTATGAAGGAAATCTTCAATTTTTACGGAAGGTACTATTATACTGTCGGTGTTATCAAGTTTTTCGAGAATATGCTCTAATTTTTTCACGTTGTGTTGTACTTTTTCAGTGTTTTCAGTTTCTATTGTCTTGATACTAATATTATCTAAATCATCCTCTTTGAATTTTTCCACATTATTTTCCTCTACCTCTTCATTCCGAAATGTACTATCAATTTCAAACTTTATGTTATTATCTTCCTCGATAACTTTCTTATGGCCTGTTCTTACGTTAATAATGTGCATGTTGTCTATTATTTTAACTGTTGTGTTGACTTTTACTGGTAGTAAGTCACTGTCAATTTCCTGGTATTCTGTGTATACGTTATTCTCTTTAATCATTTCAGTTTCCAGAAGGTCGGTGTTTCTGTTTTCCAAATTGTATCTCTTTAAATCCGTGACGTGTTTAGTTTCTTTAGTGTTGTTCTTTTTTTTGTTTATTTCGTCCTCTGTAATTTTGCTGGTTTTTAATTTAAAATTATCTTGACTTGTATTTGTATCAGTTTTGTTTTCATATATTTCGACCTGAGCTGTTTCTGCTGAACATTTAAACTGTTTCTCTGATGGCATATAGTTGTCAATTTCCTCAACTCTTTCTAGTGAATGGCTTGGTACTATTACAAATGGGACATCATCTATTGGTACCCATTCATCTCCAATATGTATACACCTCTGATCATTAGAAACATCGTCAGAAAGAGTCTCATCTGTAAGATATTTGTAAATGTTGTCTAAAGCTTTGTAAAAACGATTGTCTTCACTGGAAACGTTGTTTCGAAGACAAGAAAGAATATCTGGTCCAACAAGGTTTTGAAAATCTGACATTGTCAGTTTCTTTTCATGTTTCGGTACCGATTCAGTCTGTGTTTGTTGTCCAAGACATTTGGCATAGTTAATGGCGTCAGGATTCCAAGGATGTAATCCACAAGCTCTAAACCCATTTATTATAACTTCTTTTTTTATGTTTCCGACTACAGTTGTAAGGACTCGTCCAAAGTCTACTTTGGTTAGTTGAGTGGAAAAATTGCGTCTTCTCCATTCGAGTAAAGCTTTCCTCCATTCATGTTTTATTGGTTTAAAAGCCGATACGTCAGCTGGTTGTAAAATTCTAGTTGCATTTGGATATAGTGAAATTAGTACTATACCCAATTCTTTACATTTTGCACTGAGCTCATAATTCATATGACTTTTATGGCCATCTACAAACAAAATCACAGGAAATTTGACATTGGTACTCACAAGGTGCGGGAGTAAAACGTTCGTCATGTATTGCAGAAATATTTCCTTTGTCATCCACCCATTATCAGACAGTGATATTCCCCAATGTGAGGGAACTGAATCCCTGATATCTGCGCGCATCCGTTTTAGTGGATATATCACTAAAGGTGGTGTTACTGATCCACTTGCCGAAAATGTAAACATAACCGTTATGCTTGATTTTGCTGGTGCCATATCCACTTCATAAACATCCCTGGAGCCTTTTTCGGCCAAAACTTTTCCCTGTTTAGGGCAGAGTTGAAAACCTGTCTCGTCCCCATTAAATATCCTATTTGGATCATTTAGAATTTCGAGCTCTTCATTAGTAAGACTATTTTCTATTTGATTAAACCATTTCCTAATATTTTCCTCTGACACGTTAGCACTTGCTGAGGTGACAGCTTCGGCAGTTCGTTCTGCGATTTTTGGATGTCTTTTTAAAAAAAGTTTATACCAACCTTCGCCAGGTTTGTTGTCCTTAAATTTACTCGGTCTTGGTGTCTTAATCATGAATTGCTCCACACTATGTAGGACTTCCTCTTTCCTTCTAGGAAATCCTTTTTTACTTGATGCGATTATCCAGTCCGAAAGTATATTTTCTTCAGTTTCTGTTAGTACTGTTGAAGGACCTGGACGTGTTTTTATGAGGTTGTTAGTAATCCTAAACTGCAATGTTGCTCTAGGAATATTGAATTTACTAGCAGCTTCACGTTTGGGCATCCCATTATTAATTGCCGCGACTGCTGCCGTGAGATTTTCTTCAGAATATTGTTTTTTATATGTTTTGCCAGCGCACGGTTTCGGCATGATGGTAATCTGTAGGTGAATAAAACAAACAACTAATAAAACAACAAGATAAATAACTAAGCCAAAATTAGTAGCTAGTTGATACGAGGGTCAACAAAGGATGTAACTATGCACACATAGAATGAAACCATGTCACCATAGTATTTAAATTATTTATTACTATGGCTCACTTTAAAAAAACTAGATGCTAAGTTAATGTGATCAAAAGAAACGACAAGCCGTTTAGGCTCTGGGATGCCAAAGAAACATACTTACATACATACGTACGTACATAAATACATACATATTACGTATGTACGTACATAGATACACTCAAACATAATAAGCATTACCGACCTAGATACTTAAATTCATTTATTATTATTTTTTAATCCAAACGCGCACATCACTACTATGTCTTGTTGGGAGTCGATATATTGATTGGCCTTGATTGAGTCAATGATTGGCAGCGGCCAATAGCATCAAAAGTACAATGATTGGCCCTGCCAGTTTTTGTTTACAAAAGGTTTCTGATGGTTTTTGCACGTATTTTAGAAGTGTGACATGCGACACAATGCATCTAAGTCTTAAAATCCACTAGAATATTGTGAAACAGTATTTTAATTATTGGCCGCCATGCCATTCAATTAGACTTTCATATAAATTGTAATTATAATTATTGGCCTCGTAATATTTCTTTTTTTACATTATTTAATAGTTTATATTCGAGATATTAAGCAAGTTATCAACCTAAGTAATGAAAAAAAAAAGCTCAATTGTAATACTAATTCATAATAAGTAAAATATAAAGCAATAAACTTACCCAGTCTTAGCAGTTTTTTCTAAGAATCCGCAGACCACCGCCCCAGTAGCGACTCACTCACCAAAAAACATTATTTTGTCAGTGTTGCTGACAACGAAATCAAAAAGTTTCTTTATTGTGTTGCCCAGTAAGAAATTAGAGTTTTATTTTTTAATTTGGAAACATTTTATTATATTTGCAATCCTTAATAATCTGCTTCAAAGATCAAAAGGCCAATCATTGAAGGGGGGCCAACAATAGTACATGTTACCCTACATCCTGAATCGCGATATCAACTTTCGCACAGCGATTCCGCATATATACAACGTCCAACGAACAACTGTTGGGCAGTTGGCCCGCCAGGCGCGATTACCTTCGCCTGGTCGGAGGATCCTCCCTTTTCGTTGGAGGCGTGGTGCTGTTACGTCACCGCGACCTCTACAGTGGTGACCCCGACGTGATATGACCAACCTTCTCGGAGCGCACCAGCACCTTCGGTCTGAACAGGACTACTCCATATGCTCGCCGTCATGACAAGCCTGGGGAAGCCTGCGACCTCATCACCCATCATCCGACTCACTGGATACGCCCCGACTCACTGGATACGCCCCGACTCACTGGGGAAAATGGGGAAGGTGGACACCGCAGTCCGACTCACTGGACCGGCACTTCAGTTCCGACTCACTGGAACTCTGGCATCAGCTCCACAAGAAGGCACATCAGCAAGATCGACCTCCGGTCTTCCGGGGGGAGTGGTGTAGCGTCATCTAGCGACTTACTCAAGCGAACACCTACACTATCTCAGTACCCCCCACCATCAACAGATGTCAGATACATCCTGAATCGCGATATCAACTTTCGCACAGCGATTCCGCATATATACAACGTCCAACGAACAACTGTGGGGCAGTTGGCCCGCCAGGCGCGATTACCTTCGCCTGGTCGGAGGATCCTCCCTTTTCGTTGGAGGCGTGGTGCTGTTACGTCACCGCGACCTCCACAATAGAATTAATAGAATTATTCTAGAATATATCGTACCCTCAGTAATATAAGGGGCCAAGTCAAAATTTTAGTAAACTGAGATTTTAAATGCTAAGGGCATAAAATGGAATTCTTTACCTGTTAGCGCTGACAGAGCGAGAAAAAGGACAATAACGACTCGGTAAATATATTTGTGTCCCTCTCACACTCGCCCGGCGCCCGCTCTTACTGCTAGAAGGTTATGGTTAACAACTAAACAGTAACAGGGATTTAAATAATATATAGGTTCAATTTTAAATAGTCCTAGTATTTCTTTGATATTTTTGTATTATAAAGGCCTAACTTGAATGCATGTTTTTCAATTACTTGTAATTTATAGAATTAATGCAAATTTATTGTTTTCTCCTATTGCTATTTATAGTGCATTTACTAAAGAACAAATCTGCCAAATTTCACATTTATAACTTAAATAATAAACAAGTAATTTAAAAAAATAGGTATTTTATAGGAACCCAGAATCTTAAATCGTGATTTCCCAAAAATCAACTTTTTTGGATTGTGCCCTTATAATACTGAGGGTGCGATATTTACTTTTTTACAAGTAAGGGGAACCATTTTTATAATAGACTTGTCTTTGACCCGTCTCATTCAGCCACAAGCAACACAAAATTTTTGAAATGCTAATTTCTCGATCCGAATAATCATAAATAATTAAAAAACGTATATTACAATAATATTTTCCATAACTTGTATTTATTACTATTGTTAATAAGCAGATATCGACCTTAGTAATAATATTTTCACAATTTAGTATGTAGTTGAACATCACTTCTCCAATGTCATGTGTTGCTAACTTCACACTTTAAAGTATAATCGTGAAACAATCCCGATTTCAATCCAATGTTGACGAAATTGTTTTCAAGAGTACGAAATCACGTGACTTCAAAATTGACATTGTAATTGGATTGGTATTAGATTGAAATTAAAATTATGTTCAAGAGTAAGCCTACTGAGCCGTGCTCACTTCGTTGGGCAGCGAAAAAAAACGCATCCCTTTTTTAAACATATTTGATTACTGCTTCACTCGTCATAGCTATTAGTCATAGCGTGATACTGTATAGCCTACGACACTCTCCGATAAATGAACTATTTAACACAGAAAGAATTTTAAAAATCGGTTCATTATATCCAGAGATTACAAAAATTAGAAAAATCCCTTTCAATGCCGCGGCATCATTTATGTCGTATTTCTGTAACAGTACGGTTGAATTTCCATGAGTAAAAATTAAAATCCCTTGCCATGCCGTCCAGGTCTGCGTTAGCCATAAAACGTCACAAACACACAAACTTTACCTCTTTATAATATTAGTATAGATAATAAAATCGCCATCATCTCATACTATACACCGCACTCAAACCACACGCATTCATCAACCAGTTAACACAACTACTTAATATATCTAAACACTGTTGTAAGTATACAATGATATATTTAATGTAACTTATATGTGTATATGTGTTTGTATATATCATAACAGCCCATTAATGTCCCACTGCAGGGACGGGCCTTCCCCCGTGACGGAGGGATACTTGGCCTACTAATACCACTACCATTTACTAATGGAAATTCAACCGTACTGTTCCATCCTATGGGTGTCGTAGAAAGCGACTAAGGGACTATCCGTGAAAATTAACTATACGAAATAAAAAGAAGGAAAACTTGAAATTAAACCCTATACCAATCCGCCTGGCAAGCGTGGTATTAGTAGGCCAAGTATCCCACCATCACGGGAGGAGGCCCGTCCCTGCAGTGGGACATTAATGGGCTGTAATGATGATGATGCCTCCATTTAGACTTATGGTACAGTCACGAGCATAAATATATTACTATGGGCAGGTTGGCAATAACATCTGACATTTCAATGAGTTCAATAATATCTCTCTGCACGAACGCAGCATAAACATCTGATCACTCATTGGCAACATATAATTCTGACAGGCTACAAAGCAAAAATATGTGACGCGCCACTTTTCTCAAAAATATCTGACATATCGTCTCGTGCAAATATACCTGACATTTGATAGTTTCTGTATTTCTGCAAGAATTGGTGTGTTTTCCCAGTAGCGTGAATTAATATCTGACTTCAACATGGCGGCATAAATATCAATTTGGTATGTAAAGTTTTTTTTTGGTATTTTTTTTTAATTTTTATTTTAAAGGTTTATTAATTATAAACAACTTATTTGAGTATTTTTGCTTTCCTACTTATAGTTTATTTGTGGTAAACAGTTGAAGTGAGTGATTCGACCGCATGTATGACGTCATGCGGTGTTCGCCTATAAGTAGTTATTACACTTACAATGTTAAACGTAGCTAATTAAGGAAGAACTGTTTTAGTGTAAATAGCTGTTGGTGAACCGAATAATAATACCACGAATAATTTCAAGATAACCTGGGTGGCGTAGTTGTTATATATTACACGGCTGCTACGCAAAGCTTCTCGGGTTCGATTCCCCCTCAATTCAAATCTTTTTGTGCATGAACATGTTAGTTTGCATGGGTGTTTTCTTATGTATAATATGTATGTATTTACAAAACAAAAAAAGTATTTAAGTATGTATAATATCCGTTGTCTAGTACCCATAGTACAAGCTTTGCTTAGTTTGGGACTAGGTGGCGATGTGTGGATGTGTAAGGATTATTTATTATTATTTATGTCTTTATTTAATGTAACTTATAGATGTATTTGTGTTTGTCTGAGTTGTATGTTAACTAGACGTAGTCGTGGTAATTGGGTTTGGTATGCTGGGGTTAATAGACAAAGTGGTTGGTGAAACACGTGTTTTTGAAAATGAAAGAATGTTAATTTTGTTTTATAAAGGCTGTTTTGATTTATAATATGGCTACTCAGTTAAGTCGAAGTAAGTAAGAGTAACTTAGATAAGTGTAGTAAAATAAGCTTAAAGGTGTAAACAATTCATCTGTGTAGACTTTTGCGTCCCTGTTCATCATCATCATACCAGCCCATTAATATCCCACTGCAGGGACCGGCCTCCTCACGAGACGGAGGGATACTTGGCCTACTAATACCAAGCTGGCCAAACGGATTGGTATAGGGTTTAATTTCAAGTTTTCCTTCTCTTTATTTCGTATAGATAACATTCATGGATAGTCCCTTAGTCGGTTTTTACGACACCCATTGGATGAGATGGGGTGGTGACATATTGTATTCTTACTCCGTCGCCACACGGAGTCCCTGTTGTCTATTTTAAATCCTGCGTTTTGTGTAGAAAATATCAATAAACTTTTTATTAGTCGTCTTTTACAATACACAAAAGATGTGGTAGGTTGGTACTATTGCTTTCATATTCAGTCACTACATAGACAAAACTCATGATTAAAAAATAACCACCTTAAGTACTCATGACCGCCTCTAAAATTTTAGTCAATTGATTAGCTTATATTCTTACGGTTTTGTTTGGCATAAGGTTGGATTTACTAATAAAAATCTCGCTAAACATTGGCTAAATTTAAGAGGCGTTTATGAGTAAGGGGGTAAGTAATCAAAATTTATTCCCAATCGAACTAAAACAAATAAACAGTAACACAATACAGCCTACCTTTTCACGTAAAAGTCGTGAAACTACAGCTGGGTACAGAAAGTATTTATGTTAATATTAGTTAAATAATAGAGAAGCCAAGGAGATACAAATTCGTGTATTTTCCGTGAGGGCGCACGAATAGGAAAGGGTGAAGTTTTCGGATGTAGGGATGTGAATTTATCGATGCGTGTTGGAATATCGATAGTATTGTGGTAATAAGGGACTTTGTTTGCGATAATAAAACTTTTTTATTTATGCAGGGTGCAATAATTCAATTCATTATAAATTGAATTTAATATCTTTAATAATAAGTTTAAAGTATACTAAACTTTACTACCACTTCCCTGGCGCTAGTAGAGAAGAAGCAGCAAACATCAGTCAACAAACTGCATTGCGGCATTTAAAAATCCTTCATTTAGTAATTAGCTCTTATCAAAGGTAGTGAGTTCGAATCCTATCAAATCCCGGTAGCAGACGAATAAGTGTAACTTACTTGTAAGTTGTAACAACCCCTCATGGATGTCAGCAATACTAGAGCACAGATAAACCTCTGACTATTTTGTTGACCTCTGTGGCGTAGTGGTTTTATAACATGACTGCTACGCAGAGGTCTCGGGTTCGATTCCCGCTCAATGCAAATCTATGTGTGCATGAACATGATTGTTTGCATTGGTCTGGGTTTTTTCTATGTGTAATATGAATGTATTTACAAAAAAAAAGTATTTATGTACGTATATCCGTTGTCTAGTACCCATAGTACAAGCTCTACTTAGTTTGGGACTAGATGGCGTTGTGTGAAAGTGTGGGGAATATTTATTTATTTATTTACCCTAAACACAAGCTGCTAGTATCCTTCAATTTGATTAGCTAGTTATCTTTTATAATACAAAAAAATCTTTACGCCCTCACAAAACTTGTAGACTGGCAATTTAAAACTGTGTCAATTACCTGGCGCCACCTCCATCCCCTTAGGGTCCAAACAACTTTATATAGATATGATCTATACCACTTTTAATACTACCTACACAGATTTAACACCTAAGGCATATTGGGCAATGAATGTGTACCGTTTCTAATATCGATTATGGCGTTCTAAAACTAGATAGAAAGAATGTGCACGTACCTATACCTTTTTCAAAATTTGTGTATCTCAAAAACTATAATAGAGATTTGGAATGATAACTTTCTCTCCGTTAATGTCCCACTTCTAGGAAAGGTAAATTTAAATAGCATATGCTACTACTGCAACATATTCTGCTTATTTTGGAAATAAACACACACCCAGACCAATGCAAAAAATTGTATTGATTGGAATCAAACCCGGAATCAAAAGCTTTACGTAGCATTCACTAATCCATCAAAATACTTAAAAAACACTTCATTAGTTTTAAAAAACCCAAAAACAAAATCATAAATCTCTACCCCAATCTATAAATTCTATCGATACTTTTCCCATCACTATCGAGGGGGTAGCAAACATTTTCATGTAGGTCGCATAAAAATAACACCACCCGCGCATCTGCTCAAATATTGAGTACTGTGCACGCTACAGAATAACCCTGCACAACAGTGTTGCTAGACTTAAGAAAAGTTGGGGTAACATTTTTCGGGGAATTTTTTTTTTGTTTAAAAATGTGTGGCTATTTAACAAAAGTTTTTTTTTAAAGTTGATTGTGTACTGAGTTTTACTTACATCAGCGTTATAACTTTTTTTTGTAACGAAATGTTCTTTGAAACTACATGTGAGGGTTTTTCTTTTAATACTTAATATCAAAAGTCACCAGTGTTGTAAAAGTGGGTTAATTTAAGATGTGTTAGTAATTTACTTATATTTTTCTTCTCAAACTGTACTTATTTAGTGACTAGATGGCGTTGTGGGAATAAATAACCTTAGTATGTTAACACTTTTAGGTAAGTATATATTTTCAACCGACTTCAAAAAGGAGGAGGTTTTCAATTCGGTAGTGTTTAATTATTTTTTTTTTTTTTTTTTTTTGTGTTGTTACCTGATTTCTCGAAAACGGCTAGACCGATTTGAAATTTTTTTTTATAACCTACTATAATATGGAAGTTACGTAGACAATACGCAGACCAATTCAAACTTTTACGTTCATGCACACAACGATACGATTCGAATACCTCTTCGTAGCACCTATGAACTATTATGACTACTCATCAGGTATCGTTATGATTATTATATGTTTGTAAATGCATTTTAGTAAACATCTATCTATTTATGTTTAAAAAGAAAACAAAATGTTTTTTCTAGACTCATCACAACCAACCTCTGCCTGCTTACTTGGTGTGACCACGAGTCGGTAAGGGCTTATTCAACGAGCTTCCTTAGTTATATTATGCAGATCCTACAAAGCCTTGCTTAACCGTACTGAGAATTATTTAATCAAGACAATGTATAATCTGAGACGATAGCTCTCTTGCTTAATAAATAAATATGTATAAACTCACTTATTTTTAAGATGGCGGCTGTAATTTTGTGACATTTTAGCTGTTGGGCTGCCAGACAAAAAGCGTATAAAAAAACGTCATTTTTTTCTTTTTTTAAATTGACCTACCAGAATGACGCTATGGTGCTTGATGTTAAGCATCCAATTAAGTCCAAGAATGGCGAGCACCATGCCAGCTACAATATTTGTAGAGGCATGAATGTCTCCACTATGGCGGCTTCAGAAGATGCTTTTTCACGTCATACCAAACCAAACCGTGTTACATCGGTGGCGCGACGGTTGCAGAAGCGACAGCTGTGCCTCGTTCTCGCGGGTTCGATTTCTACGTAGAACACTTCTTCACGGTATCCAAAATTTATTGTCCTAAATCTGGATGTTCTTTGTGTCGATCAAATTAATGTTTTTAATATCCCCGCGACATTCCGTGTGGTGACGGAGTAAGAATACAATATGTCACCACCCCATCTCATCCCATGGATGTCGTAAAAACCGACTAAGGGACTATTCGTGAATATTATCGTTACGAAATAAAAAGAAGGAAAACTTGAAATTAAACCCTGTACCAATCCGTCTGGCCAATGTGGTATTAGTAGGCCAAGTATCCCTCCGTCACGGGAGGAGGCCCGTCCCTGCAGTGGGTCATTAATGGGCTGTTATGATGAATATCCCCGCGACACAGGGCATGTTCCCTAGTGGGGAAGCTGGCTTTTACACAAAATAAAGTTAAGAAACGAAACCGTTTTTGTTTCCTTCCGAAGTTGTGACTTGCCTGCGTATTCAACGAGCCTCCTTACAGTTATATTATGTAGATACTCCTACAAAGCCTTACCATAGTACAAATATATACAGTATTTCGACTTCATAGAAACAGACGAAACGCGAGTTATACCTACACGCTCACGATAGCGCCGGCTTTGCGCAGTGAACAGTCGCGACTGTGCCGCAGTAACGAGCGGGAAAGTAGGTAAATGTAATTAAAAAGCTGAAGGTGGGCAGCCTTATCGCATGTTTACGTACCGCGCAGCTGTAGAGGCATTTATAATAAATATTCGGCCGAGATAAGCGCCTATTACACTGCCCTACAAGTAGGGCCCTACATCTTGTAGGACACTACATATTGTCTAGTGTAATCACATGAAGGCTGTTAGGACACTACATATCGTGCCCTACAAGATGTAGGGCCCTACATGTAGGGTAGTGTAATCGGCCCTATAGACTACTGGTTGTACTGTGGCCTTACTTTACCGTACTGAGAATTATTTAATCAAGAAAACGTATAATCTGAGACGATAGCTCTCTTGCATCGTTTTATCAGTCTTTATGTTCACTTATTTCTGTTGGCGGGAAAGCCTAGTTTATTTTAGACTTAAATATAACCTCACTTGTTTTTAAAATGGCGGCAATTTGGTGACATTTTCGGTGCAGGGTTGAATACAGAATGTTAGTTTTATTTACGGACAGTTTTGAAAATAATTTATTTTGTTTTGTTTTTATGTTTGTCAAGTGAAATTGTCTATTTACTGTAGTAAATACAAGTGAAATTCCGTCACCACATTCTAAAAGTTACTCTATACTAGTTTATTATATTTTAAACTAGCTGACCCGTGCCCACTTCGTTGGGCGGCAAAAAAACGTGTCCGTATTTTAAACTTATTTCATTACTGCTCCACTCCTATTAGTTATCGCGTGATAATATATAGCCTATGACACTCCCCGATAAATGGACTATTCAACACAGAAATAATTTTTAAAATCGGTTCTGTAGATCCAGAGATTACCCTCTACAACGTCACAAACACATAAACTTTACCTTTTTATAATATTAGTATAGACATGTTAGTCATATTTTACTACAATAACAGTATGAACTAGTATAGTGCAACTTTTAGAATGTGGTGACGGAATTTAACTTGTTATTTATTTACTACAGTCATAATCATCTCTGCAAAAAACAGATGGAATTAATGCGAAACCTTTGTACGAAACCTGGTCAGCATAGTTATTACACCACTCTTCTGCCACACAACCTAAAAACTACCTCATCAAACTAAAAATAGAAAACACAATATTAGCAGACCATTTTGCGTCCCACGGTCCATTCCAAAACCAAAAAACTTCTTCACCAAACTAAATCATCATAACAGCCCATTAATGTCCCACTGCAGGGACGGGCTCCAATGACGGAGGGATACTTGGCCTACTAATTCCACACTGGCCATACGGATTGTTACGGGGCTTTCCATTTTCAAGTTTTCCTTCTTTTTATTTCGCAATGATAACATTCACGGATAGTCCCTTAGCCCGTTTTTACGACACCCATGGGATGAGATGTGGTGGTGACAAATAGTATTCTTAATCCGTCACCACACGGAGGACCAAACTAAATAAGGGAAATATATGATTTTATATGGTAACCCTGCATAAAGATTCTATCATATTTACGCAGTATATTGTCTGTATCTATATTCTGTTACCGTTTTCCTTAAAACTGGTGAATCTACATATATGTATGTTTAGATTTCATTGTGTGCAGCTAAAGTAAAATTGGTACACCTATTGTCTGCCTTTTCGTGAATATTTCAACTTACGTCGAACGCTACTTGTTTTGTTACGTACGAAGGGAGAATGTTTAGTGTTGCCAATCTAGAGAAGTTTGAACCGATTGTTGTTAAATAAACGTGTATTATGTTAAATTGGAATAAAAACTTTTTGTATGTCTATATTCAAAATTTTGTAGTAAGGAGTACAAATAAGTACTTGATGTCACCACCCCATCTCATTCCTTGTAAAAGTAGTATGAGAAAAGGTTTGCAGATATGAATAAAAGGAGAATAACTTTATCCTTACTACTACAAAAACGACTGTTCAAGATAACAGTCATATACTGCTCAAAGGAAAAAGAAAACTCTAAAACACCTTAGGTATAGTACCTCTCTGCTTGGGCTGTGTGGTCATAGATATGTCAGTTTACTCCTCATTTATTAACCCAAACATCATAACACACCATTAATGTCCCACTGCACGGACGGGTCTCCTCCCGTGACGGAGGGATACTTGGCCTACTAATACCACGCTGGCCAGACGGATTAGTCTAGGGTTTAATTTCAAGTTTTCCTTCTTTTTACTTCGTAAAGATAATATTCACGGTTAGTCCCTTAGTCGGTTTTTACGACACCCGTGGAATGAGATGGGGTGGTGACATATTGTATTCTTACTCCGTCTCCACACGGAGTACCCAAACATATATCACCACAATCACACACGATGGTAGAAACAAAACAACGTGTCGATGGCTTACAAATCAAATACTTACCATAAAATATAAAGGTACAGCAAAGCTACCAAAAGTCTCTTAAATCAGGAAATTTCTAGTTAAAAATTGGCAGTAGTGGTCTAACTTTAAAACTGAAATTCAGTTTTGTTTATTTTGTAAAGACTTGTCTACACTAGAGTTCGAGTCCTGGGCAGGGGGACTTTTCTAGACTTGAAATAAATGAACACAAAGAGAGTATACACTATACAGGCTCGAGACAATAGTGTGTGGAACTCACAAATAACTATCTTGGGTGGAATTCGAAACCCGTCAACAGCACGTCAACCGCTTTGCCATCAAGTAAATATTTCTCAAAAAAAAAAATTCCTCACCCTTTCACACAACGCCATCTAGTCGCAAACTAAGCTGAGCTAGTACTATAGGTACTAGACAACGGGTAAACATACTTAAATACTTTTTTTTGTAAATACATACTTAGAAAACACCTAGACCAATGCAAACAATCATGTTCATGCACACAAACATTTGCATTGAGCGGAAATCGAACCCGAGACCTCTGCTTAGCAGTCACTGAGCAGCAGAGTAGTTGTTGGGAAGTGGGGAGATATACTCCCTGTATCTATCTATATCTATCGAGATACACATACATACAACCACACACGATGGTAGAAACTAAACATCGCATCGATGGCTTACAAATCAAATATTTAGCATAAATATACAATAAAGTTAGCGAACATTTGTACGTGCATGTAATGTTTTAGTAAATACATGGGGAACAAGGTCTTTTAGTTTGCCAAATGCTGCCAGGATTCTGTACTTATATCGGGGGATTACGTCATGTTGGAAGAAGTATAAAAGAGATGCAGATGTTTGTATTGAGAGCGCAAGGATTTTAGTTATTTCGTTTGCCAAATAGGTCAAGTGAGTGAAAAATACATTCAGTAAATAACATTAGAAAGTCGATGCTTCGCTTTTTGTTGTCGTCCAGGGAACATCACACTCATCACATGAACGCGTATAACGGAGACAGGAACGGCCGGACCACGATGCCACCACCTATTCATCAATCACTTGCATATTTATTTACTGACGACGAACTTGCAAAACAAATCCGCATCTCTTCTGCATCACAAAATCTTCGAAAAATCAATTTGTAAAATATATAAATGACAGCTCAACCTCTCGTCATGGCGTCCAGTCAAATTCCCATTTTGTACCTTTAACAGTAGATTAAAATCACGTTGACACGGATTTCAAATAGGTACAATAAGTCGCAATTCCATTAGAAGAATAAGCTTTGCAGTTATGCTGATTTCGTTAATATTCCACAAAACTCGGCCTACTTCTACTAAAACTCTCAACTTTCTTATAACTCTTAATATTGTTACTACCACAAATAGCCACAAGCCCATACAACTGCGCTTCAATGTTTGATGGATGAAATATGTTTTCATAATAACCAGTCTCTGCAAAATTGCTGATGTATCACTGACATGTACTGTGTCCTCTCCTGTCCTGTCCGACGGACGATATAGACTATCTTTATCAAACCACCACTTCTTAGTTCTAAGGTCAAGCTCGAACTAAATTACCTACATCAATGGTTATAAAAGATACTCTCCATATTATTTCAATGAAGAAATCGAGTGAAATTATTTTGGATTTTAAGTTCAAGATTACTTCGAACAAGTGCGTTATTTAATGTCTTTAAACACGCATAACTCTTCTTATTAACAGACCATTAATGTCCCATTGCAGGGACGGGCCTCCTCCCGTGATGGAGGGATACTTGGCCTACTATTACCACGCTGGCCAGACGGATTGGTATAGGGTTTAATATCAAGTTTTCCTTTTTATTACGTAATGATAATATTCACGGATAGTCCCTTAGTCGGTTTTTACGACACCCGTGAAAAGGTGTGGTGACGGTCCCAAACACACATAAACTCCCGCCTTATTCCTATGGTGGTAGAAATAGAGTGCCATGTACTACGATCCTTACAAATCTACTTTGCCTCGTCTACTATTCTTAAAATAATATTAAGTTTTAGCTAATCATACAACAAAAATCTCAACACACTTAAAAAGTACTAAACAAGAAAACTTAAGCCTAAAAAAACCCGCTTGTATTTATAATAAACCTCTTTAATAATAATGGCCACTTGAAAAAGAAAAAAAAATCAATCAAATTAAATTTTTCACTCAAGCAACACAGTACGTTCGATTCAGAAATTGAGCTAATTGGGAAGAAGGGGGGAAACGTCGAGAGGATTTCCGAACGTAAAAAGAAAGATGTCCGCTTGATTTTTCTTTTTTAATTATCGCTTTTGGATAAAACGAAATTTAAATTGAAGAGGTCTGGAAGGAAAAGTCGTGCCGAAGGACTCAATTGTATCTCTTTTGTGCCATTTCTTTTATTGAATGATTTGGTTGTGAGGGAATTTTTGTCATTTGCTGTTTATATTTGAAAGGGTAATGTTGTGTTAAGGATGGGATAATCGACTCACTCGTAAATTGTAGTCGAATATTCTGTAATGGCTTTTTGGAAAAATACAGTTTTTGAGATGTTTTGTTTTAGAATTGTTGTAGGTACATTAGTTTGTAAAAGTTATTTTGCGGTCGCTAGTTATAACTTATAACCTTTAATTATAGGGGAACCTTCGACTAATTACAACATACAGGCCAGATCTATACATAGTATAAAATGAAGTTGCTTTTTCTGTCCCTATGTCCTTTTGTATGCTCAAATCTTTAAAACTACGCAATGGATTTTAATGCGGTTTTTTTTAATAGATAGAGTGATTCAAGAGGTAGGTTTATATGTATAACACATGTAGTAGATAAACTCATATAAATTTAGAGATTTCTAATGTAATCGTCTAATGAAGCTGTACTTAAACGTTGTTTAAGGACATTCTGTAGTAGGTGCCCGTGCGGAGCCGGGGCTGGTCGCTACTTAAATTATAAAATACAGACCTTTTAGAGTTGTATGATTTATGACGACCTCGTTGGCGCGACGGTAGCGCAAGCGGCTGCCGTGCAAGAGGTTGTGGGTTCGATCCCCACGCAGGACAATAATTTGTGAGATCCACAAATTATTGTCCTGGTCTGGGTGTTCTTTGTGTCCGTTAATTGATGTTTGTAAAAGGTCCCCGCGACACAGGGCATGATCACTAGTGCGGGAATTGCCTTTTTTAAATAAATAGAAAAATGAATAGATTTTTACGCATTTTAGTAGGAGTTGCTGGTGTTGTCAGTAAGGGAAAATATCTATCTTACAATCCAATTGTGACACTATTAAAGCCTACTGATGAAACTGTCACAAAAGGCCATAGTATTAAACGTGTTTTACATAAATATATGTAAATCTAACATAATATATTTTAGTCTAGAACGTTAGCGGCTGCATACAAACTGTCAATGTCTGCGCCATTCAATGGTGATGTTATCTACATCACCTATCGATATTTAGGTTTTTTTTATTTTACTAAATACTAGCTGACCCGTGCCCACTTCGTTAGGCGGCGAAAAAAACGTGTCACTTTTTTAAACATATTTCATTACTGCTCCACTCCCAATAGTCATAGCGTGATACTAGTCTATGACACTCCCCGATATGGACTATTCAACACAGAAAGAATTTTAAAATCGATTTAGTAGATCCAGAGATTACCCCCTACAACGTTACAAACACACAAACACACAAACTTTACCTCTTTATAATATTATTAGTATAGATACCTACATAATAAGATTCTGATAATACACGGCACGTATTGTGAGGAGGTTCCTTATATCTGGATCCCTAACCACCAGTAGCTTGGTCCTTGTACCCGATGCTGGTTGGTCTACCTTTTTTTATATTTTTAAATGTTTTTATTTTTATATTGAAAAGTGTAATTAATTGAGAAAAAAACTGATAAAAATAAATGTACTAAATGCCATTAACGCCTTTTCGGCAAATTACCGCCTTTTTAATTTCATGCAACCCCGTGTCAAAAAGTGTTAGGAGAGGCCTATGTTTAGCTGTAGACTGTCTTATGCTAGTTTATTGACTGATTGATTGAAACAGTAGGTACTAGACCAGCTAAGTTTCGCTATTTGAAATGTTTGTGTGCATGTCTAAAGAATATTATTATAAATTTTTAAACAAATCATCATAACAGCAGATTAGTCCCACTGCAGGGACGGGCCTCCTCCCGTCACAGAGGGATACTTGGCCTACTAATATATTCATTTATTATTTATTTATTTTTTAAGTCCCACTGCAGGGACGAGCCTCCTCCCGTGACAGAAGGATACTTGGCCTACTAATATATATATTTCTTTTTTTATTTTTTAAGTTTTCCTTCTTTATAATTCGTAAAGATAATATTCACGGATAGTCCCTTAGTCGGTTTTTACGACACCCATGGGATGAGATGGGGTGGTGACATATTCTATTCTTACTCGGTCACCACACGGATAAATTTATTTTAAATAATATATTCCTAAGAAAATAATACAAAAATATTTATTTTGAACAATGACCTGATATCCTTGACCTTGTGGAAGTCTATTTATAAATTAGACATCGCTATAAACAAATTAATTTACATACAATATAGTTCTAACACAACTGTATCTAATTATGTTCAGCCTTTTGGTTACAGGACACACATTTGCACTCACACAATTACTAACTGGACACGGGTATCACAAACAATATCTTCACCGCTTTCATATCACAAACAATGATACATGTCCCTGTGACAATATAACAACACAAACATTCGTTCACCTCCTCACTCAATGTCCCAAATACACACAATCTAGACTGCACCACGAACAACACTGCCATTTCATACAACTCGATCCATACGACCTTGATTCCATACTCTCCAGCAACACAGCCACCGACACCTTCATGAAGCACCTAACACACATAGTTAATACACTCAAAAAATTTAATAATACTTAACCCACTATATCATACCACAACACAAACATTTAACACACAAATAGCTAAAGCACACATACATTCACATACACTACACACGCACACACAAAATAAAACACCTTATTATTAGTATTAGTTCTAATTAATAATTTTATAATTTGTAATACCTAACTCTGTATCAAATAGCAGAGCACATTATTGCAATAAACTACTCTTTGAGGCGGTTTTATCCTCAAGGAGACAATTAAAAAAAAACACAACTTATCTAATTATGTTTAGCAATTGTCATGCACTTAATTTTAAACCTTATTGGCATAAATTTTATAGATAGGTATACGGCCTACGTGGCGCATTATCGGCAATGCGGTTATCTTGCTTAAATGCGGGACAATTATTTCTACTCGTAGACTAGCTGATGCCCGCGGCTCTAGGTACCTTAAATGTTATAATACACCCTTAACTACCTATATTCCAAATTTCGTCAAAATCCATTCAGTAGTTTTTGCGTGAAAGAGTAACAAACATTCATCCATCCATCCCCACAAACTTTCGCATTTATAATATTAGTAGGATTTAAAAATTGTAGTCATGAGTTTGTATGTTGTTTATGTATGTTAAAAGTACGTTTGTTAAGGACTACTAACAGTACCAACCAGTTTGTAGTAAGATTTACCTGCCGTAAATCTTACTACAACTGGCTAGAATTTGTATGAAATGAATCATCATCATAACAGCCCATAAATGTCCCACTGCAAGGACGGGCCTCCTCCCGTGAAGGAGGGTTACTTGGCCTACTAGTACCACGCTGGCCAGACGGATTGGTATAGGGTTTTATTTCAAGTTTTCCTTCTTTCTATGTAAAGGTAATATTCACAGATAGTCCCTTAGCCGGTTTCTACGACACCCATGGGATGAGATGGGGTGGTGACATATTGTATTCTTACTCCGTAACCACACGGATTGAAATGAATGCAGACAAATTATGTAGTAAATGCCACACCAATGGTCGTGGTTTCGATCTCCGCACAGTAAGAATGTATTATGTATATAATGTATTATGTATACCTACTTAAGTATTTATGTAAGTACATTTATCATTTATCTAATACTTACACTACCAATAGTATAGTATTTATTTATTTATTTAAAACTTAATGTATAATATCATGCACAAAGGCGGACTTAATGCCAAAGGCATTTTCTACCAGTCAACCTTAGGATGATGCAGAGACAGAGTACTTAATGCAATGAAAGGTGGAACAACAAGCTTTAAAATTATTATTAGTATTACCCATAGTACAAAGCTCTGCTTTGTTTGGGACTAGATGGCGTTTCATAAATGTATTAATATTATTTTTATAAGAACGCTATAGATACCAGTTTGTGCCATATTCGCTGATATGACCAAGGCCTTTGATTACGTGAATCACAAAAAGTTATTAAATAAACTGTATGAATACGGGATTAGAGGTAATATACTTAGGCTAATTGAATCATATTTACATAACAGATCACAGTGTACAGAGGTCTCAAGGATATGCACAGAAAGTAAACAAGAACTTAAGTACTTCTCAGAATCTAGATTCATACAGTATGGTGTACCGCAAGGGAGTGTGCTAGGACCACTGCTTTTTTTGATTTATATCAATGATCTTCCGCAAACAGTAACTCATCGCATGGTACTATTCGCTGACGACAGCACAGCTATAATAAAGTGTTCTGATGCAGATAAATACGAAATTGACATTAATAATTCTTTATGTAATATAATTGGTTGGTTAAATAATAATAATTTAATAATTAATTTAAAAAAAACTAATATTATGCACTTTCATCAAAGATGTGAAATCCCAGATGTTAATGTCATCAATCAAGGTTGTGAAATTGAAAGGACAAATGAAACCAGATTCTTAGGGTTGATAATAGATAACCAACTTAATTGGAAGCCGCATACTGAACAATTATGTAAAAGGTTGAGTAGATCTACTTATGCGTTATGGCAGCTATCGAAAAAAGTAAAAAAGGAGGTTCTATTGACAGCATATTATGGTCTGGTAGACTCGATCATACGTTACGGAATAATTTTTTGGGGAAACTCCACTAACAAGGAGCTAGTTTTTAGAATGCAAAAAAAATGTATACGGTCAATGTGTGGGATACAACAGACGGATAGCTGTGTTACGTATTTCAAAACATTTAATATACTAACACTCCCGTCTTTATATATTTTAGAGGTGGCACATTTTGTTAAAATTAATAAAAACCTTTTCCAAAAGGTATCTGAGGTTCGTAGGGGTCCCATTCGAACGCAATATATGAACATGTTGAGCACAGTTAGTTGTAACACTGCACTGCTGAGTAAAAGTTTCTTTGGGATGGCGCCTCTTATTTACAATAAAATACCAAATTATATTAAGGATATGCCCTTGCCAAAATTTAAATCAACTTTAAAAGAATTACTAGTTACTAAGTGCTATTATACAGTAGATGAATTTCTGAGTGATAAAAATTTAAATTAATGGTAATAATGCTAAAAATTATGTTGTGTGTTTAATTGTATTATAATTTAATATTATTAATGATAGTAAAATGAAATGAAATTCAATGTATTTAATTATAATTTTATATGTACCTACTAACTATATTCAATGTAAAAACTAACTAAATTAAATGTAATAACATTGCACACCAAATGTTTGGTAAAACATGGTAGAACTATAATAATTCTGTAAAATACTAACAACAATATTGTACACCCATGTTTGGCAAAAATAAAATTGATTTGATTTGATTTGATTTGATTTGAACGCTGCTCTATTACCTTAAAAATAATTTACCAAAAACAAGCCCAAAATTTAATAACACCCTGGTCACTCCGTAAATAAGGTTTCATGACGAAAAGAGTCGACTAAGCAGAATCCATTTCTCATAATACCAATCAACTCTTATGCCATAGTTGGAAATATAAACCATTTTGCAAGCTCACGAAAATTTTCTTCAATCTTTCTGGGTGAACTAAAATATATTTTTCGGGTAGATTTTTTTTCCCTTCATTTACCGAGACGATATCTCCTATAAGCAGAAAGGACAAATACATTGAGGGACGGGTGTTATTAACTAGGGTGTTGCCAGACCTAAATAAATGTTTGCAAAAATATTATTTGGTGTAGTTTTAATGTTTCATTTGCTTAGAATGTTTAATGATACGGAGCTCCGTGTGGATGCTTTTGGATATCCGCATTGTCTATTACTTGGGCATCGCATAAACTTTATAATTTTGACGACCTTTGTGATGTAGTAGTTATAGGACATGACTGCTACGCAAAGGTCACGGGTTCGAACTCAAATATACTCAAATATTTGAGTGCACATTGCTGTTTAATTAGATCTGGGTGTAATCAGTATTTTATCCGTTGTCTAGTACCCTATAGTACAAGTTCAGATTCGTTATGGAATAGATAGCGTTGTGTGAATCATTGAACTTATTAATGAATTGAAATTAATCGTAGTTTTACGTTTATTATTACAGTCAAAAACATCCGTATCAGAATCAAATATTTTATAAATCAGATTCAAAAGACACAACCCTAGGTTAAATGTTGGGTTCGGTTCATTTAGTCAGCTGCTTAGTAAGTAGGGTTTAACTTAATTATGAGTTTTATTTTAAAATTACTTGCGTAATAACAAAACCCTCTCGTGGTTACAGATTAAAAATATGTAGGTAGTATTATTACACCATCTCATCTTGGGGTGTCGTAAAAGGAGACTTAGGATGTTCGCATAGAATACTTATATGGAAGCTAATAGTTATATTATGTATTATTATTTTCCTATAACGTAGTAGGTATAGTCTATGGCTTGCTTCGCAGAGGTCACGGCTTCGATACCCACAAAAGTAATCTTAAGTGATATAAATACCTACATGGTAATATGTCGAACATACGAGTACGTAAGCGCCAATAAAGTCCTAAAATTAAGACAACCGATAGTAGTCAAAAACATCTACATACTCGTAGAAGGCAGACGGTATAAGGATATATGTCAAACTATGTTTTTGTTTATGTAGTATCATCATAACAGCCCATACTAATGTCCCACTGCAGGGACGGGTCTCCTCCCGTGACGGAGGGATACTTGGACTACTAATACGACGCTGGCTGGGGATGAGATGGGGTGGTGGACATATTGTATTCTTACTCCGTCACCACACGGTATTTAAAGTAGTATACTTATTATACTAAATTTCCCTGAATTGGCCTTTACGATATCCACGTTATGAGATGGTGAAACCACTTATTACAACTCTATCACCACACAAATAAACCAATAAAGATGCATACTTCAAACAAAATAAGAAAAAAAAATCCAAAGAATCAACACTCACAAAAGAGGTTTTAATCAAAACAAGAAACCCCTTCTCTACATTTAAATATAAATATTCTAAACTGGCAACATCGACAGTTGGCAGCACTGTCGAATGCGCGCCAAAATAAGTCGGCCATTTACATTCAGCCGCCGTTTCTAGAGTCGTATTTACAGTATATAGGTATACTTATGTATAGACGTTGAAAACTTTATATTTTATTGATTTAGTATGTGTATTTTGTTTGTATTACCTTCTTTTGGTATGTGTTTAAGTTTTGAGTTGTTTCTTGTTTGATTTCTTTTTAAATAAATATATTTACCTATTATCGACTAGTTAGGACGGCGGGACTCCGATAGATGTTAGTGGTGCCGTACAGGATATCGAATTTAGTTTTTTCGACTAATCGTTAAGGGATTTATCGTTTATTCGGCCAATTATCGAAAGAAACATAATTTTTTCGACCAGCAGTTAATCGACCAGTTGTATTTCGGTATTCCGTGGTAAACCCTGATGAGTGAGATAGGACCACAAGGAAATATAATTATGGCAGTAGACGTCAAACTGCTATGATGATGATAACATTATGTTTAATGTTATTTTCTTTTTTAAAATATTATTCCTGTGTCCATGTGGTGACGCAGTGAGAATACAATATGTCACCACCTTATCTCATCCCATGGGTGTCGTAAAAACCGACTAAGGGACTATCTGTCAATATTATCTTTATGAAATAAAAAAGAAGGAAAACTTAAAATAAAACCCTATACCAATCCGTCTGGCCAGTGTGGTATTAGTATGCCAAGTATCCCTCCGTCACGGGAGAAGGCCCGTCCTTGCAGTGGGACATCAATGGGCTGTTATGATTCCTGTATTACGAACCAACTCAATTTTTTTTAAAGACAACTTTTGCCAACTTCGCGCCGTGTTTCGCGGGGACTTTTAGAGACTTTAAATAAACGGTCACAATACATCTAGGCTGAGCACAATGATTTGTGGATTACATTAAATATTGCGTGGGATTCGAACCGGCGACCCCTTGCACCGTGCGGCACCTATTCGGAAGTATCCATACCTACTAATATTATAAACGGGAAAGTGTGTCTGTTTGTCTTTCTTTTCACAGCAAAACGGAGCGACGAATTGACGTGATTTTTTAAGTGGATATAGTTGAAGGGATGAAAAGGCGACTTTTTTTGTTTCTGTGTCCAGGAAAGGGGAACAGTGCTACCACGAATTTAATGTGAGCGAAGTCGCGGGCAAAAGCTAGTTCTTTAATAAAAAAACTCAAACTCAAATTGTTTATTGCATTCCATAGGTAGGTGCAGTCAGCCCCAAAAGTCGCTAAACACATTTTAAATTCCAAAACTGCTGAACACTAAAAATGTCATAAGTCAGTGTTGCAACAAGAGTACAGAATAAGCTTTACATACGAAACGACCATAACACGCTGAACACGGTTATTACAAAAGTAGCTGAACCCTAGTATTTTTAAAAGTAGCTGAACACTAGTATTCCCAAAAGTATTTGAACACTAGTATTCCAAAAGTAGCTGAACATCATTAAATACAAAAGTAGGTTAACAAATCATATTTTCAATGTTATTGCCTGTCAATCTACTTTTGGTGTTCTTGATGTAAAGCGAATTTTGGTCCATTGACATTAAAATAATTTGACAAATGTATACCTAGGCCATAACCAAAATAAAAAAACGTTGTAATTAAACCTCTTTGAACAAAACTTATCAGTTCTAAAAGTTTTTATTTTTTTTAAAGATGCTTATAGTATAATACCCCTAAAGTAGGTTTTAATACGAATTGACGCGTATGTATAGTCGAAAACTTATGCTTTTATAGGCTTTATCACCTCTAGAGTTAATGTTACTTGCATGTCATAAAACTATTAGGTTCAATATCGCACAACAAAACATGAGCTAAATCATGACGCTACTTTGACATATCAGTTTTTTTTTTTTTTTCTTGTTTTAAAAAAGATAACTCCCGCACTAGGGATCATGCCCTGTGTCGCGGGGACTTTTTACAAACATCAATTAACGTACACATAGAACACCCAGACTCAGGACAATAATTTGTGGATCTCACAAATTATTGTCCTGCGTGGGGATCGAACCCACAACCTCATGCGCGGCAGCCGCTGGCTCTACCGGCGCACCACCGAGGTCGTCGAGTTCTTTTGTATTAGCAAATAGTCGTTAGATATTTATAAAAGCAAATAGTAAAGTCAACGTTATTGACTGTTACTAGAGTATATTTTCGGTAAAACGTTTTATTCTAATGAATTTCTCTCTTTTTTACTTATATGTCCATCCCTATCATTTCTTGCATGACGTCATTGGTGCATATTTCAATTTAAAGTTTTCGTAATTTTCTAATATAAAACGAATTAGGGTAAACCACCTAATCGTTAGAAGTCCTACAATTATTGGCACTTAAGAGTTAAAAGTGAGTAAAAAGAAAGAAAACACGACATAGATTATCCAAGTTCAGTATGATTATTCAAGTTCAAATATTATTTATTTAATATTTTTATCATATTTTATTTATTTCATGTGACAACATAGCAACAATAAATTTATCAGAATCCTTTTATTGGCATTATTGCCAATAATATTTATTTAATACTATTCAATCACATAATAATGATTAAGTAAAAGCAAAGATTAAATTATTTTATAATTTTATATTATTTTATATTTTAGTCTGACACGAAGTCCACTCTTAAGGTGACAACAATTGGGTGGCTTACCAGCCAATATTTAAATTCTACATTTTCAGTTTTTCTGAAATGACAAGCTTGTAATGACACAAGTAACAAGTTGACTTTAGTTTTAAATTATTTAATGGTTTTTCATGGTTTTTCACATACAAACTCTACAGTTTAATATAGTGACATTTGTATTGTGTTAGTAAGAACGAAAGACACTAAACATGTTAAGTGTATAAAAGACCAAAGAGGAAATATCCTATTGCAGGAGAATGATATAAAAGAACGATGGAAGACATATTTTGAAAGACTATTGAATGAGGAGAATACGTGGCATGGAATGCTAGAAGATAGAGCTGAAAATATTGGTTTAGTAAAGGAGATTGGTATGGATGAAGTAAGGAGAGCGATAAGAAGTATGAAAAATGGGAAAGCGGTGGGACCAGATGGAACACCTGTAGAAGTGTGGAAGTTATTGGGAGAGGACGGATGGCAGTGGCTGACTCTATTCTTCAATAAGTTGTTGCAAGAAGTGACGATCCCAAGCGAATGGTGCAGTAGTGAACTAGTGCCCATTTTTAAAAACAAGGGTGATTTTCAGGACTGCAATAACTATCGGGGAATAAAGCTCATGTCACATAGTATGAAAGTGTGGGAGAAAGTAATTGAGAAACGAATGCGTGAGGAAAGTGAGATCACCCAAAACCAGTTCGGTTTTATGCCAGGGCGGGGTACCACAGATGCAATATTCGCATTGCGCCAACTATGCGAAAAATATAGACGCGTGCACAAGAACCTGCACATGGTGTTAGTGGACCTCGAAAAGGCGTACGATAAAGTTCCTCGATCGGTTTTGTGGTGGGCCCTGAAAGAGAAAGGTGTGCCAGGGACGTATGTAGAGTTAATCCGTGCCATGTACAGGCAATCCCACACGCATGTTCGCTCGGCCGCCGGTAACACCGAAGAGTTCAGTGTAGCTGTAGGCTTACACCAAGGGTCAGCTTTAAGCCCATATCTCTTCCTGTTAATAATGGATGCACTAACATCGGATATCCAGGAACAGACACCCTGGTGCATGTTATTTGCCGACGACATCGTCCTTGTGGGTGAGGATGGAACCGAGGTCCAGAGTAGGTTGGGGAAATGGCAACAAAGGTTAGAGAGTGTGGGCTTGAAAATTAGCAGAACCAAAACTGAATACATGTTCTGCGATTTCGGCGGTCTCTCTAACCCCACGGCCATAGCGCTTGATAGTAGGGCATGCAATATCGGAAGGTTCTCAATTCCGGAACTGACTTTCGATACTGGAGGTCTAACTCCGGAATTCCGGAGCTAGTTCCGGAACTGGTAATTTTAGAATTTCTTTAAATTAAAAGAAGAGGCAGTTGTTTACTTCTAAATATTCACTAAGAATTTGAACATGTTTGGTAATTTATATCCCTTATTATTGTCATTTTAAGCCGTTAAATTAAGGCAAGACTTAACTAACTCATTGTTCTTGTATAATTACATTTTGCCAGAGAATGAACTTTGTACTTGGTTACTTATTTGGCCAGCACAGAAAAACACTTTCATTCTCCACACTGGTTAGCAGAACACAAAAAATATTTGTAAGCTTCTGTCAGATACTCGCCATCGCGTACATTAGAAAATTAGTCGAGAGATCTAATTCTTTATAGAACTGCTATTGTGAAGTTCTAAAGACGATAAAAGATGCTATTACGGAAAGTTGTATTTCCACCAACAAAAAGTCGGACGGAAAGAGCCGAGTGTGTAGAAAGAGTAGAAATGAGCTCGCTCCTACCTCGAAAACGGAGCGGAGTAAACACAATTTTAAAAACGCTGTTGGTGGAAACAAAAACCTATTTTATTTAAAAAAGTACGTTTCGCTTTCTCATTTTTCTTTCGCGGTGGAAAACGTTAATGAGAACCAAAACAAACTTGTGTCTGATATCGAAAACATACTTAGTTTCGAATTGGAGTCGTCTAAATCTAGTCTGATTCAACCCCTCGAAGACACAGGTTGGCGCCTTTACCGCTAAAAAATCTCCATTCATCGAGGATATTCACTTCGAAGGCGCTCCCCTTGTTACCAAGCCGTCTATTAAAATCCTGGGTGTCAGCATTTCGAGCGAAGTTCAGTTTCGCGATCATTTGGAGGTAAAGCTAAATTAGCTTCGCAAAAGTTGGGTGTGCTCGATAGAGAGGGTCAGTATTTTACGCCAAACCATTGCCTACAAACTCTACAAGGCTCAGGTTTGGCCACATCTCGAATACTGTTCCCATCTCTGGGCTAGAGCACCCCAGTCAACTCCTTCAATTGACCTTATACAAAGAAGGGCGGCTCGAAATTGTTGACGATCAGGTGCTCTCTAGTCGGCTCGATTATTTAGCTTTGCGGAGAGATGTAGGGTCTCTTTTCATTCTCTACCGCATTTATCACGGGGAGTGTTTTAAGGAGTTGTTCTGGACATTGCCCACAGCTGAATTTCTCCACAGAACCACTCGCAATCGACTGTCCTACCATTGTCACCTTGATGGTTGGCGGTCATCCACTGTGCGATTTTCGCAAAACTTCCTACCGCGAACAACTGTTTTGTGGAACAAGCTCGCTGCGGCGATATTTCCGGACCGTTACGACTTGGGGAGTCAACTTTTAGAGTTCTATACGACTTCGCAAGTTGTCTCAACTCATAGAGCTGTTCTGTTCGTCTAGTTTAATTAAATTTAGCCGTAATAGCGTTGCATTATGGCACAAGCAACATTACGATAACTCACAAGCCAAATAATGGAATGTAATGCAGGTATTATTTAATAATATCAAAAAATGATGAATACCGGAATTCCGATATTACTCCTCTCAATTCCGGAATTGAAAAATCAGTAAAATTGTCACGGAATTCCGGAGTTACGGAATTCCGGAACTCCGGAATTGCATGCCCTACTTGATAGCTCCCTTATACCAACCTGCTCCGACTTTAGGTATCTCGGTTCACTATTACAGAGCGATGGAGCATTAGACCGAGCTGTGAAGCACCGGATTAACGCTGGTTGGATGAAATGGCGGCAGGTTACGGCAACTACATGTGATTCGCGTATGCCCCTTCGGCTGAAGGGAAAAATCTACAAGAGCATGATCCGGCCTGCCGTCCTGTATGGATCGGAAAGCTGGCCCGTAAAAGTGACGGACGAAAGACGACTGCACGTAGCCGAGATGCGAATGTTGAGATGGATGAGTGGTGTGAAAAGGACAGATAAGATTAGAAATGAGTACATTAGAGGAAGTTTGAAAGTTGCACCAATTACTGAAAGGCTACGAGGAAATCGTTTGTCCTGGTTCGGACATGTAATGCGTAGGGATGAAAGTAATATAGTAAGGAAGGCATTGGCTATGGAAGTGGACGGGTACAAGGGGAGGGGTAGACCGAAGAAGAGATGGATGGATTGTGTGAGGGATGATATGGCTAGGAAAGGAGTGAATGTTGAGATGACGGGAAACAGAGATGAATGGAAAAAGCATACATGTTGCGCCGACCCCAAGTAAAAATGGGATAAGGGCAGGAGGATGATGATGTATTGTGTTAGTAGATATTATTATTTATTGCGTTGAAGTGAAAGTTTAAAATAGATTGCACTTTTAATCTTAGCATAGTTTAGATTACGGTCAACCAATGACGTCAAGCTCACGCATAAACATTAAATAACGATCTTAATGAATTTGAATTATTATAGAATTTTTTGTCAAAACTGATAATGCCATTTTGTTTTCGGGTATACAGCTATTTTTGGAATCTTAGGCGTTCAGTTACTTTTAAAAATACTAGGGTTCAGCTACTTTTGTAATAACCGTATACAGCGTGTTATGGTCGTTTCGTATGTAAAGCTTATTCTGTGCTCTTCTTGCGACACTGACTTATGACATTTTTAGTGTTCAGCAGTTTTGGAATTTAAAATGTGTTCAGCGACTTTTGGGGCTGACTGTACATGTGTTGTATATAGGTACAGAGCTACATTAAGTTCCGTATGGACCCTGTCGGGCACAACAATATTGAAAAGCGACATTAATAAATATACTCTTGCTTAGGTTCCCTCTTTATCTATTTATGCTTGATAAAGATTTATTAGAATATCACCGTCTCTTCTCTAGGGTACCATAAAAGACGTTGTAATGTAAGGGAGACAATTTTGCCAACAATATTTATAAACGGAATCGATTTGAAGACATCTGGCTAGCGTGCTTTTGTATGCCAATTTTTTGTTTTTTAATATTCCTCACACATTCACACAACGCCATCTAGCCCCAAACTAAGCAAAGCTTGTACAATGGGTACTAGATAACGGATAAGCATACTTAAATCCTTTTTTTTTTTGTAAATACAATTATACATAGAAAACACTCAGCATGCAAAAAATCATGTTCATGCATACAAAGATTTGCATGTAGCGGGAATCGAACCCGAGACCTCTGCGTAGCAGCCATGTAATATACCGACTGCTCTTCAGAGGTCGTCTTGATTGATTATCTCATCTCCCAGATTGTCTTATCTCCGCTTGTCATGCCCGTTAATTTCAGCACAGTGCGCCATTTGTAATTTATTCTAATTTAAAATAAATATCGAACTGCGAATCCTATACAGCAGCTGACAAACCAAAAACTTGTAAACTAATTTAACCTAAGCATTTGACACAGTTACCTATCTACAATATACAAAATTATATATATAGACAAGACACGAAGTAAGTTTGTCCCCCTTCCATAGATACGAGCGCAGAGATAATTAATCCCAGACGATTTAGCTAATATAAGGAAAACGTTTTGTTTTCTCATTTTGTAAGGAACAAGATTTTGGTAGCAAGGAGTATTTGTTGGAAGTCCCTCAAGGGTATCGATTGGGCCCGTCTTGTAATGAAATAGAATTCTTTGTTGAAAGATGCATTGGAAAGTAGTATTTAAAAATGTATTGAGAAAATAATGTTGTGCTCCTTACAATCTAACTAACCGCTTGGTAATCGTCGTATATTATGTAAAAATAGTGGAGTATTTTAATATGTATGCCATTATTCTTTTAATTAAAAAAAAAAGTATATAAGTACTAATATCCGTTGAACTGTTACCCATAACACAAGCAGGATTAGTCTAGCTTACTTTGGGAACAGATGGCGCTGTGTACAGATGTCCGTCAATATTTATTATTATAAAAGAAAGAATTATTCTTCTTTAAAGAGACTGTCTGTGTAAACATTATTCTTCGCCGGCCTTTAGCAGGTTATTTAAAATTCAATGGCTTCACATATTATTATATCCTTGCTTTGTAATGAAAAATGTTTTGAGATTGAAACTTTCAAACAGTTATTTAATAGTTACTGAAACAGGAAAAGTTTCCGAATCTATGATAACCACTTGAACGTTTTCTGATCAGTCTAAATAATGAAAAAAGGATTTTATTAAAAAAGACAACTATGTACCGTATAATAAGGGATCTAACCATGTACCGCTGAAACATTTCTATTTATTTTCATGAAACAAACATATTATTATGATAAATCTAAAAAAAATCACTCAGTTATCCAAAAATCAAAGTTTCGCATTTAGTGGGAATCGAATCCGAGACGTAGCAGTTATGTACCTTCTCTGATAACATGAACCCGAACATGTCACTCACAAACCAAACATTTGAACCACTAAATCATAATTCCGTTATTAAAAACTTACCCTCTTAAATCGACATACACCATTAGAAACAGTAAAGAAAATATAAGTGGTATTTTATATCAATCTTCTGGCAACATTTGTGATGAATGTTCTTCCTAAGCTTTTAATATATATTTTTATTGCCAGCCGCTACGATTTACCCCTGTTTTGTGTTATTTCTTAGTGTTTATTGTTTATACTCTTGTTTTTCTTATATTTATATTATTATTTATAGGTATGAAAAAGTTTTTGAGTTGTAGTTATTTGAATTAAAAGTTTTTTTGTTTAACTTTTTTTTTTGTGTGTTTTTTGACTTTGAAAAGTTTATTTAAGTGCCTTTGTCTGTCTCTTATTAACTGACCTAGTAGTTGTGTTGTATCTATACATAGTATAAAATAAAGTCGCTTTTTATGTCCCTATGTCCCTTTGTATGCTTAAATCTTTAAAACTACGCAACGGATTTTAATGCGGTTTTTTTAAATAGATAGAGTAACTCAAGAGGAAGGTTTATATGTATAACACATGCATAACATAGTTTAGAAACCTATATATATTTAGAGATTTCTAATGAAGCTGTATTTAAACGTTGTTTAAGGACATTCTGTAGTAGGTGCCCGTTCGGAGCCGGGGCAATACGCTAGTATTTTAATAAATTTTATTTTAACAGACAATTAGGATTGTTTTACGGAAACTAAAGAACGAAATAGTTGGTTTCCGCTCATTGATTTACAAAAAACCAAAGATACACACTCCACTTCCCAAAACCGTCCGCAACAAATGGGCTCACAATTTCAAAGTGTGCACTTTTTTTAAATTAGTATCGCGTCGCCCGCGTTACCGTGTACACAAGACAAAAATGCCGTAATGTCAACTTTATGTCATGCGTGTAAGATTGAATTTGAAAAAAAAAATATGTTTACGATATTACTATACGTATTTATTGCGTATGTATAATTTGGTGACACTTTTGGCTGTTAGTTTTGTTTAAAAATAAGCATCTTGGGTTTTTTAAATCAATGTTTCCGCTATCCCCATAATGCTATAATGAGTCCAAATGTCATTCATCATGATAACAGCCTATAAATGCCCCACTGCAGGGACGGGCCTCCTCCCCTGACGGAGGGATAATAGGCCTACTAATACCACGCTGGCTAGACGGATTGGTATAGGGTTTAATTTCAAGTTTTCCTTCTTTTATTTCGTAAAGATATTATAACAGTCCCTTAGTTAGTTTTTACGACACCCATGGGATGAGATAGGGTGGTGACACATTGTATTCTTAATCCGTCACCACACGGAGGACCAAACTAAATAAGGGAAATATATGATTTTATATGGTAACCCTGCGTAAAGATTCTATCATATTTACGCAGTATATTGTATAGGTATAGGGTTTAATTTCAAGTTTTCCTTCTTTATATTCCGTGAAGATAATATTAACAGATAGTCCCTTTAGGTTCCCACGACACCTATAGGATGAGATGGGGTGGTGACATATTGTATTCTTACTCCGTCACCACACGGAGATATAGTGTATTGTATGTTTATGTTTGTTTGTTGTAGATGCGGCGTCGAGCGTGGTGATCGCGGCGGGATGCAGGGTGGCGGCGCTCCCGCCGCGGACGCCGATCAGGCGCAGTTCGAGGCAGACAAACGTGCTGTCTACAAGTGAGTTGTGCTGTTATACGGATTCTTCTTGAGGTCGTTTTAAAAAAAACACTTTTATTATTAAACACTGATTTATTGTCCACCAAAATGAGGTACCTACATGAAAAGAGAGCCGTAACTAAACGTTAGATACAGAGGTCCGACGTAGATTGAGGGCTGCGAGCAAACTTAGGTGCATATAAAGATACTCGTAGGTAGGATGATGATTGGTGTTAGCTTTTGGTTAATCAGCACTTCTAGTACTGCGAAGGGGGTATAACAGTGCGATCCACAGACTATTGTCCTGAGTTTAGATGCTGTGTCAAGCGTGGTGATCGCGGCGGGTTGCAGGGTGGCGAATTTTACACATATACATACATAAACTCACGCCTTATCCCGGCCGGGGTAGGCAGAGACGACAGAACGCCACTTGTCACGATCCTGGCAAACAGATTCGGCCTCGTCCACATTCATTAGTGTGAAAGGGCTAGTCGGTGCGGGTAGGCCCCGGAAAACATATGGTGATCAGATAAGTTGCATATTGCAGAAGGGCCAAATAAAGAGCACTCGTAACCGACGCGCATGTATGACTCGCTTAATGAATTTTACACACCTCCAAGCAGTAGTCTAGTGTGCTAATGTTTCTGTGTTTAGGTAGTAGGGGATAGTGACTGCCTCAGTGGCAAGATACCATAATTTGTCCGACCCACAATTTATTTTCCTCCGTGATAATTATTTTATTTATATCCGTTAATTACGTGGGATATCTTCAAAATTCGATTGTCCAAAATACGTTCACGAAGTTGAGGGCAACATCGTATCCTACTTATTATAAATACGAAAGTTTGTGAGGATGGATGGATGCATGTTTGTTACTCTTTCACGCAAAAACTACTGAAAGGAGTTTGACGAAATTTAGAATATTATAGGCAGTGAAAACTAACATTTAGGCTACCTATAAGTACTTATCTCTTTTTTTTAATGTGATAGGAGGCAAAAGAGCCAGCAGGTCACCTGAAGGTAAGTAATCACTGCCGCCCATGGACACCCGCAACACCAGAGGAATCACAGATGCGTTGCCGACCTTTTAAAAGGGAGTACGCTCGTTGCTTGAAGCTCCCCAAGTCGTAACGGTCCGGAAATATCGCCTCAGCGAGTTGTAATTGCTCAATTTTCTATATTTATCTCGTTGCACTTCCGAGTCTTCTTCTATTCTTATATATATCTTCTATTTCATGATTTTTATGACATGATGAACCAACACGCTTACCATCCTATCCTACTAATACATATATAAACGCGAAAGTTTGTGTTACTCTTTCACGCAAAAACTACTGAACAGATATTGATGAAATTTAGAATATAGGTTGTTTAGAGTGTAGAATAACATTTAGGCTACCTATACCTGACGAGTAAAGCCGCGGGCATCAGCTAGTAGTAGGATATTATTAAAATATGTATGTATTTACAAAAATAAAAGTATTTAAGTATGTTTATCAGTTGTCTAGTACAGATAGAGCAAGCTTTGCTTAGTTTGGGACTAGATGGCGATGTGTGAATGTGTGAGGAATATTTGTTTATTAATTTGCATGTCATTTAATTGTTAGCAGCATAATCTTTCTGTATTAAATTTTTTGGTAGTGTCTGTTTTATGACGTGACCACTCAAAAGATAACGCGCTTACTATAGTAGGATATTTTACAATACTTTTCTTTCCAATGTTTCCAGACACCCCCTGTTCCCACTCCTGGCGCTCTTGCTGGAGCGATGTGAGCAAGCGACGGCGGGGGCCGAGTCTCCAGCCGCGGAAGCCTTCGGGGCCGACCTTCAAGCCTTCGTGCAGCACCAGAGGAGGGACCGCAGGCCCTTCCTCGTTGATGATCCTGAGATCGATGGGCTCATGATTAAGAGTATTCAGGTAAGGATTCATATCTTAATTATCCGTGTGGTGACGGAGTAAGAACACAATATGTCACCACACCATCTCATCCCATGAGTGTCGTAAAAATCGACTTAGGGACTATCCGTGAATATTATTTTTACGAAATAAAAAGAAGGAAAACTTGAAATTAAATCCTATACCTATCCGTCTGGCCAGCGTGGTATTAGTAGGCCAAGTATCCCTCCGTCACGGGAGGAGGCCCGTCGCTGCAGTAGGACATTAATGGGCTGTTATGATTATGATACATAAACTTACACTTTTTCCCATGGAGCTATGCAGAGACTACTGAGATTCCCGGGTTCGATTCCCGCTCAATGCAAATCTTTGTGTGCATGAACATGATTGTTTGCATTGGTCTGAGTGTTTTCTATGTATAATATGTAGGTACATATTTACCGAAAAAAAAGTATTTAAGTATGTATATCCGTTGTCTAGTTACCCACATTACAAGCATTGCTTAGTTTGAGACTAGATGGCGATGTGTGAATGTGTGAGGATTATTTATTTATTTATAACTACAGTGCCCCGCGTGGAGTAGCAGTTACTTCGTGTCTGAAGGAGATGTTTATTAAAATTAATAATAATTTGTTTCATTATATTTCCAGGTGCTCCGCATACACTTGTTAGAACTGGAGAAAGTACAAGAATTATGTCGAGACTTCTGCGGGAGATACATCGCATGTTTGAAGACTAAAATGCAGAGTGAAAACTTACTTAGGACCGATTATACTTCAGGTTAGTAATACATACAATACGCGCAACCTTACACGACCGACTTGAAGTTAAGCCCGATTTACACATCGACAAGTACAGTAGCGAGTTAAGTAGTAAGTTGTTGATTAAGTTGATTTAAATAGATCTCCATCCTATTTTTTGCCTTACTACTTAACTCGCTTCTGTACTTGTCGATGTGTAAACCGGGCTTTAGCTATCAGTGAAGTACGCGCATGTATAGAAACAAAGACAATACCAGATCCAAGACATTTAGTTACAAAAAATAACATTTGCGCATCAGCCATTTGCCACAACTTCAAACCCGACTTAAGTTGCGCAAACTGTAGGTACATAGCCAAACACACACGGATTACCCATAAATTAATCAATCATCTACCCTATTGCAGCCACGGTCCTGCGCCTTCCGCATCCAGTCCGACCCAGAGACCTTTTTGAGGTCGTAATACATACAGCTCCGTGCGGTGACGGAGTAAGAATACAATATGTCACCACCTCATCTCATCCCACGGGTGTCGTACAAACCGACTAAGGGACTATCCGTAAATATTATCTTTACGAAATTAAAAAAAAGGAAAACTTGAAATTAAACCCTATACCAATCCATTTGGCCAGCGTGGTATTAGTAGGCCAAGTATCCCTCCGTCACTGGAGGAGGTCGAAATACTGTAATAATTGTACTATGGTAATACATACAATACGCGCAACCTTACACGACCGGCTTGAAGTTAGCTATCAGAGAAGTACGCGCATGTATAGGAACAAACACAATCGCGTTATGTATTACCTATGACCTCAGCGGCAAGTTACGCGTACCAGCGCGTATTAGTGACACGCGTACCACACCTACTTAGCACTTTTACTTGATTATTTCTTCCGTGGCTACAATATAATTCATGTATTATACATATAAACCTTCCTCTTGAATCACTCTATCTATTAAAGTAACCGCTTGTAAATCCGTTGCGTAGTTATAAAGATTTAAGCATATATAGGGACGTACAGACAGCGTCTTTGTTGTATACTGATGATATTCCCCCTTACTCATAAACGCCTCTTAAATTTAATCACTATTTAGCAAGATTTTTATTACGAAAACCAACCTTATACTAAACAACGTAAGAGTTCAAGCTAATTAATCAATTGGCTAAAATTTAAGAGGCGTTTGTGAGTAAGGGGGATAGTGATTATAATATATGTTTTCTTCTCTCTCCGCTAGGTGGCGTTGAAAGTAATAACAATCTATCAGGATCAATAGACGAACACTCGAGCACATCCAATTCTCCACAATATCAGGTATGAAATGTATGTTAAATGATATTCGTATATATTACTTAGATTACCTATGAAATTGCCGTTTTGTATGAAGATTTTATCAGAAGTATGATTTTTCATACTAAAGATTTCTTGGATTTTGCAATAATTATTAAACTTAATAGAATGAAATTTGGTATAAGTAATGGCGCACATTTAAGCTAACTATTGTGTTTAAAACACTGAAAAAAAGTATCAGGGAAGAAGGTACAATTGAACAAATGGGAAAATCCGCTCTGTTTTAAATTGGACCCATGTTCACAGGCTTATTATTAATCCAAATAATAAAAATTTTCGATTTGTTCCTGATTCGTCATCTTCCTAATTGGTCATCTTCCAAATTCGTCACCTTCCTAACTCGTCATCTTCCAAACTGGTCATTTTCCAGATTCGTCATCTTCCAAACTCGTCATACCGTGTACATTTGTCAACAAAAATTTATTACATAAATCCTCTGTAGTATAACCTTTAAGAGTGTTACTTGTCTATCATGAAGTTTATTAAAAAAAATAAGAGAAGAAGCACTTTGCCAATATCTGAATAAATTAGGCATGAATTGATGAACCTGAATATATACATTTTTTTTTATTAGAGAAAGAGAAAAAAAAAATTTTTGAATTTTGTCTTTAGAAAATAATTAGCAAGACGAAAAATACACCGAAAATAAAAAATGACAACAAACGGAACGTCAAAAAAACCAGATCGGAAGTGCACTTCACAATTGACATTTATGCAATTTTAATTTTTACTAGTTACTAATAATAAAAGTATTTGTGTACTATCCTAAATGTTATATAAATAAATATTTATTTAAACTAAATACATATTAAATAGATAAGTGATAATTAAATTGTTAAATTAATTTATTTTATTAGTATAAAAATGTTAGGTACATGCCCGATCAGAGACATATAACCCCCCCCTAGTACTGCCATCTCTGTAAAATATTTAGAACTAGCGGGGAACAAGGTAAGATCTATTGATTCATCGAACATCACCAATCAAATATAAACCAAAAGAACTGCTTATCAAGTAAACAATAACAAACATCATCATAATCGTAAAAATGCGATATCACTATATCCTCATTATTATGTGTTCTTTGTCTAACTCACAGATTAATAAATTACTACGTTTTAATGAGGCTAACCCCCCTTGTAGCGCCATCTATGAGATTAGTTCGAAACTATAAAATAGTTTCTAAAAATAAAAAAGGCGCTGGTGGACCATCTCTGTAAATTCAATGTTGTTTTTTTGTTTTAGTTTATTTATTTAACATTAAGGTTTGCATTAAATTTTATCTTGCAAGATAATTATGATTCGCACACTTTTCTAATATATTACCTTTTTATTATTTCTAAAATTCACTTTACTTATAGAAATTCACAAAAACTATAATTCCGTACGCCAGACTTGATCTTGGGTCCCACGCATGACCTTCACTTTCAAAGCCGGGTTGCAAACCAATCAGCCAACCATGCACTTACGTCATACGCTAAAATTATAGATAACTTTACTAATTATCCATCATATAATTATTACCAACTAACTGAGTGGTTATTATAATAAAGACTGATTATGAAAATTGAGGGTAAGTTTAACATACTCGTAGTTATCCGTCTCTTAATATTATTTACTCGTCTGCTTACGTGCTGCAAGTAACTACTTTTATATTTAAATCATGCCTCGATTAACAGAATTTTTAAAAGTGAAAATTATTGTTCTTTGGGAACAAAACCAAAGTTTAAAGAGCATTGCTCGACAATTAAATGTCGAAGTAAGTGTAATCTAAAATAAAATACGTTTACATTATTTTTCCTTTAGAACAGTAACTTAAAAACATATTTCCTTACAGAGAAACACCGTTCGTTTGTGGGTTCGACGTTATCAAGAGACTGGTGAAGTAAAGCGTAAGCGCTCAGGGCCACGCCCGGTTGCCTATACAAACGAATCCGACCGTCATCGTGACATTGTTGATCGTCATACCGTGGATTCTTTCACGACCACCAGATCAAGCGCTATAAGACATGGTATTTCACTTATCACTGTCCGAAGACATTTACATGCAGCTGGGATACATAATTATAAACCAGCTAAAAAAATAGAACTTACAGAAGTTCATCGTCAAGCTAGGATAAGATTTGCCAGGCAATATATGAACTTTGACTGGGAAAATAAAATAGTGATTTTTACCGACGAAAAAACATTTAAGTCCGATAAAGATGGGCGTAAAATACTGTGGAGAAGACCAGGCGAACGCTACAGCTCTCAAAATGTTTTACCTTTGAGGACTAGCGGCAGGCTAACGCTGGGTAAGTTAACCTACTTTAAAAATTATATCTTTATATATATAAATTGATATTATATTAATATTATTATTGATTAATATATAAATTACACATTAATTATATACATTTATATTAATTATATAGGTGTAGGTTAATTATATATTATATATAAAGATATATAATTATGTATATTATATACCTACATCTATATAATTATAATAACAAAGTCTTCAGCTTTATATAATAGTATAGATATTTTGTTAAGTCTAAAATTATATTATATATACAGTCTTGATTATGAAATAATTTCGATTAATTAAGTAAAATATGATATAACAACAAACTTTTGTTTTCTAGGATATTGGGGATGGATGTCTTCAGCAGGCCCTGGAGAGCTTGTTGAAGTCGGCGCTCGAATGAATGGTGAACGTTACTTGGAAATCTTAAGAGATGTGATGATTCCAACAGTGCGCAATGTTTATCCGGAAGGACAAATTTATTTTATTCAAGATAACAGTTCAGTGCACCGGTCGAGACAAGTCATGGAGTGGTTATCTAGGCAAAATGATATAACCTTAATTGAATGGCCATCGAAAAGTCCTGACTTAAACTTAATAGAAAATTTGTGGGGTCAAATGGTTCTAAATTGGGACTCAAGTGAAGTTAGGAGTAAAAAACATTTAGATGAAGAGGTTACGAGAACTTGGGAATTAATGCGATTAAGTGACATTTGTTCTAATATGGTAAATGGAATGAGATCGAGATTAGAAGAAGTAATAGAAAGTGAAGGTTATCCTCTTCGTTATTAGTTAGTTAAACCCTTAAACCTAAGTTTGACCCCACAAATATAATTGTTTATTTAATAGTAAATAGTTTTGATATATCTCGCGAGATGTAAATTGTTGTTCTGTTTGTTTCAAACGTGAGTAACATGTTGGTTCTCGTGAGTAATCATCAAAACGAAACTACAGTCATCTTGGGTAACTTTGAATGAAACATCACGTTAAAGACGTGATGAATTATTATTTTTGCAAATTTTGAAGAAAGGTATATCTTTTTATAGCATAATAGGTCCAAGATTATATTTGATGTCAGGTTTAATTTTATAACCTATAATTGTTTGTCAAAGTTACCCAAAAATTGTTAATACATTTTTTTTTATCAATCGCCAAAAAGTTACGCACTTATGGTGCAGTTATATCAGTAGGTAAATAAATATTTGTTTATCTAAGTTTGGCTAATGGGTTAAGTAATTAGCTATTGTAGTAACGAATTTCATATGAATAATAAATACATAAAAAATAACTTAATCTTCTTATTTCAAAAGACTGCCTTCCAAGTATCTTCCTTAATGCTGTGTGCGTGCGCTAGTAATTAAACAAGCTGTGTATGGCTGTGTTGCGGCCAGCCAAGTGCCAGCAGTATCAGTCTATGTAGCATAATAACTAACATCGCATTATTTTTGTTGTTGTTCGATAGATGGCACACACTGAACCTCATTTAAACGTAGTAATTTATTAATTTGTGAGTTAGACAAAGAATGCGTATTAATGAGGATATAGTTAAATCGCATTTTTACGATTATGATGATGTTTGTTATTGTTTTCTTAATAAACAGTTCTTTTCGTTTATATATTAGATTGGTGATGTTTGATGAATTAATAGATCTTACCTTGTTCTCAGCTAGTTCCAAATATTTTACAGAGATGGCAGTACTAGGGGGGGTTATATGTCTCTGATCGGGCATGTACATGATAATGTTTTTTACAAGTGACATTGCATACCATTTGAAATAAGTAAATTTAATTATTTTGTAGACATAACTTTTTAGTAGCCTTTACAGATATAATATTCATTTAAAATCAATAGTATTAAGGATAATTAGCACTTGTATTCATAAAAAAATTATACACTTTAAGATATAAAACATATTGTTCCTGCCCATACTTGAATAATTATTTCTTTTAGTTTCTATCAAAATTCAATTCGACAGTACAATGACGAGTTTGGAAGATGACGAATCTGGAAAATGACCAGTTTGGAAGATGACGAGTTAGGAAGGTGACGAATTTGGAAGATGACCAATTAGGAAGATGACGAATCAGGAACAAATCAAATTTTCATTTACTTTCTTTTGTTAGATGATGGTTATATCCTATATTTCTTAAATAATTTAAACAATATATATTATGTTTTTAAAGAATATAGAGTCTAAAGACTGCGCAGAAATAAAACGGCAATTTCATAGGTAAAGACCTATTATTGTATAAGATAAAATTAGATAATATAATAATGCTCACCACACATAGCTACCATTAATTTTAGTGGTAAGAAAGTAAAAATACAAATAGGGTTACCAACCCTAAAATGCCTATGGAAATTATGGAGTAAATAAAAGAAATGTGATTTGGTGCTCCCACTTTTGTGTACTACCTACAGGACGATTCTTTCTAGTATAAGATATTAAAAATTTATATTGATTCTTTTGTGCAATCCTTAGTTTTTACATGGTATACAATGGTTGCAGCACTTTATTACAGTTACAAAATTGATGTAAAATTATAGAGATGTCTAAAAAATGCTGCTTTATAGTTTGTTACGCCGCTTATTCTCTACTAGCGCCTTGGAAGCGGTGGTAAAGTTTGGAAAACTTTAATATGTAAACTTAGACTAAGTAGTTTTGAACTGACGTCAGAAGTTGTTATTTTGTAACATTATGTTAAAAAATAAAGAAACTGAAACCAATCGTACATTTTACGACGAATTAAGTACGTCGGTTGTAAAGTGGTGGTGGTTTCGAATACCACGCCATATCATTATTTGTATGATCCACTTCATCCTTTGAATGTTTTTTGTTGTTTATAAAAGTCCCCTCGATCTCTAGTGCGGGAGTTGTTAAAAAATATTAAATAAATAATAAATAGGGAACTAGACAGCGGATAAACATACTAGGTACTACTTTTTTGTAAATATATTATACATAGAAAACACCCAGACAATGCAAACAATCATGTTCATGCACACAAACCTTTGCATTGAGCGGGAATTGTACTCTAGACGCGTTGGAACCATGTACCTGTACTTTAAACTACTACGCCATCCATATAGGTTGTAAAAAAGCCTATAATAGGCTTTAGTAGGCTATTATTATAATAATACTTACGCAAAAATTATTTACTTACCTAATATGTACTTACAGGACAAAGTTTGCTTTATTCCAGACTAGATGGCGTTGTATACATTCAAAAAGCGATACTTATAGTATTATAACATAATCTGACCTATATTTGTGTGTTCACAGTCACCCCCCGCCCCTCTGCCGGCGGCCCCCTTCGCCCCGGTGTACCCACCGCACACCGACCTACCTTATGTTCCACCGCAAAGGGAACCGCGTGAGTATATTGTATATCTTATTCAACACCTCCGATGTCGAACCTGATGGAAACCGCGACTGCAGTCCTGAAATGAGGTCAACTGATGGAGGAGGGTTTTCCTCAGCCTTTTAATGTCCAAATGCAGGGACAGGCCTCATCCCATGATGAAGGGATACTTATCCTACTAATACCCCGCTGGCCAGACGTATTGGTATAGGGTTTATTTCAAGTTTTCCTTCTTTTTATTTCGTAAAGACAATATTCACGGATAGTAGTCGGTTTCTACGACACCCATGGGATGAGATGGGGTGGTGACATATTGTATTCTTACTCCGTCACCACACGGATGTTTGTTATTATATAACATATTATTATTTTTTATTTAATTTGTTTACCTACTCTTATTTTTAAGTTCTGACATCCCAACTATTATTGTTTTTTAATTCTATTTAATTTTTTAATTTAGCTACCTAGTTGACATTCAACAATACAATTTGTCCAAAACTGTAACATTCCTATTTATTATACTTAAATTGAAAAATTGTTCTAACTTAATTAATTTATAAGCCAATTTTGCATGCCCATGTAATGGCAAAACATGGAGGACTTATTATACTTTAATCACCAATGTACTTACCTATGTTTGCAAAGGATTAAATTAATATGAATATTTGTTTCAGCGTCTCTAGTAGTACAAGGATCAACCCCTATTAGTCAGATAGGAGCGGGGCTTTTATCTACAGATTCCTTCACTGGTAAGTTCACACATTTTAATCTATACTAATATTTAATCAAATCAATCAACTAGCCTATCGCAGTCCACTACTGGACAAAGACCTCTCCCAATACGCGGCTCAGAACTCGGTCCTGCGCCTTCCTCATCCAGTCCCACCTTTTTGAGGTCGTCGGTCCACCTAGCTGGGGGGCGTTGTATTATAAAGAAGTTAAGTTTGTGTGTTTGTGACGTTGTAGGGGATAATCTCTGGATCTAATAAACCATTTTTAAATGTTCTGTGTTGAATAGTCAATTTATCGGGGAGTGTCATAGGCTATAGTACGCTATGACTAATAGGAGTGGAGCAGTAATGAAATATGTTTAAAAACGGACGGCCCAACGAAGTGGGCACGGGTCAGCTGGTATCAAAATAAAAATACAAATAAAATGGCAGAACTACTCTTGTCCAGCGCCACTACCGTAAACAGTTTTGATTCTTAATTTCTACCATAGGGTAGGTACCTATTACAAACGAAAACACACCTCTATTGCCTTTAATATAAAGTCTATTATATATTATATTATTATATTATCCCTTACAGGTACAAACTCCAATAACTCATGTTCTTCGGTCTCCGGCTCCCCTCCCCCTGAGGATGACTGTGGCGAGGACTCGAGTGGTAAGAGGGGAGTGTTACCGCGCCACGCCACGCAGGTCATGAGGGCGTGGCTGTTCCAGCATCTTGTGGTAAGTCTGTCTTTACGACTACTATAGATATAAGTCCATTTTTACGACAAAAATATATAAGTCTTTTTTTACGACTGATATAGGCAAATTATTTTTATTTTTATTTTACTTTATTAAGATATCCAACAGCATTTTACATAGTTGCTTAAAATAAAACAAGTACAATACATAGAAGCCAATAACAGGATATCATAGCTATTCATAACATTATACCTTAAGTTTTAAACAATCGCTATATTAATTTAAAAGACTGATGTATAGGTACACGAAAAAAAAAAGAAACAAATTTTAAATGACAATTAAAGGTAACATTTAAAATATACATACACAAACAATATACATAATTATACTAATAAATATAGAATAAATAAATATACATTTACACACCCACACACAAATGCCCCAATTACAGATTTGATGTCGATAGTCTCTCAAGCACTTGCGATTTAAAGGATTTTGAAACGGTATAAATGTCGATGTCACTGTAATATTTATTAAAGCTTTTGATAGCCCGTGAAGTAAATTCGTTGTTTCCGTAGTTTGTTTTCTTCGTCGGAACATAAAAAACGTTATGAGTATTAAATCTAGGATAACATCTAGGAATGACTAAGGATATAAGAGACGTCAATGAGGGGCAGTCGAGATTTGTGTTTACTATATCGTGTAGAAATGCTAAGTCAAGCATAGTTCTCCTATTTTGTAGAGTGTCGATACGATAATACTTACATGCTTCTTCGTAAGTGGAGAAGTTAAGTTTTTGTCTAAAGTTTAAATGATATTTTATGAATATTTTTTGTAGACGCTCTACTTTATTAATGTGGATATTGGACTGTGGGTTCCACACAACACTTCCAAATTCTAAAATACTTCTTACGTAGGCATAGTATACCATCTTTACACAGCCTATGTCATCGAAGGGTTTGCAGACTCGCAAGACGAAGCCAAGGTTTCTGTAAGCTTTATCAACAGTAAGGTCAATGTGACTTGTTAGTGCCATTTTACTATCTAAATGTATACCCAAGTCACGAATTTCAGTGGTTCGGTTTAGTGGTTTATTGTCTATCTTGTAATTAAAAATTATAGGCTGTTTTTTGCGAGTAAATGTCATTTGATAGCATTTATCAACATTAACTTTTATCCTATTTAAGGTATAGTAAGCAGAGACACAATCTAAATCGGCTTGAATTTTGTGACAGTCATCAATTCCAGTCATTTTTAAGTAAATCTTATTATCATCGGCATATAATATGTGCTTTGAATGCGTGAAACATGAATGTAAGTCATATAGATAGGCGTTGTAAAATAAGGGGCCTAGGTGAGATCCCTGTGGCACTCCGGACGGTATATTAACGTAATTGGATTTATAACCACCAAGTACCACAGCCTGCCGTTTATTGGATATATAAGATGTAACCCAGCGATAAAGATCCCCTTGAATTCCCAGAGTGTATAATTTATTTAAAAGGATATAGTGATCTACTCGGTCAAAGGCTTTTTCGTAGTCTGTATAGATGACATCCACTTGTGCTCGCTGATCCATCCAACGAATAACATAATTTGAAAATTCACACATATTGGTATAAACGGATTTACGACTCAAGAAACCGTGTTGATACTCACTAACATTAGACGCTATAGTACAATAGATGGTATCATAAATGATTTTTTCAAAAAGTTTTGATGCAGCGTTAAGTATAGATATGGGCCTGTAATTTTGTATGATTCCTTTAGACTCTTTCTTATGGATTGGAATAATGTGTGCCTCTTTCCATTTATCTGGAAAGATGCCTTCCTTAAGAGATCTGTTGAAAATTATTGATAAGGGTTTGCAAATACTTATTGCACTTTTATGAAGAAACACGGAGGGCATACCATCGCTTCCTGCACCTTTGTTGGGGTCAAGTTTTTGCAAATATTTAAGAACTAAGTTTGAGGTTATCGACAACGTGTGAACGTAGCCACTGTCACCTCGGGGGGCGCAAAGGGACTCAATCTTCGGGTAATTTGAAGCTGGGGAAACAAAAACACTCTGGAAAAAGTCACTAAAACCTTGACAAATGTTCGAACCGTTATCAAAAGTGACGAGTCCGTTCGAGAGCTCACGGGGGTATACGGACCTACCTCGAGTGCCACGCATTGAGTGTACAAAGCTCCATATTAATTTAGGATTATGTTTGATATTACTTTGCGATAATTGTATAAAATTGTCATAACATTGTATAAAATTGTATAAAATCTCATAAAAAACTGAAACAGCGTCGTCAACAGTACCCTCATAGAGGATATTATCCCATTGAATATTATTAATTTCTCTATTTACTATATCAAAATTTGTTTTATAAAACTGTTTTTTAAGGACAATATTTTTAGGCAAGGCAGGTATAAATATATCTCTTATTTCTATTTCCAAAGTAGCATGAGCCACATCCTCTATAACTAACGGTTGCGAAGATTTATTTAAAGATAGGTAGAAATTTGCAAAAATTAAGTCTAGAACATTGAGATATGGGTTGGCGATAAGATTAAATTGGGTAAGTGAAAACATGTTAAATTCGTTAAGAAGTTTTTCAGCAGCAAATTGCGTATCAGAGTAACCTTCATGTGCCACAGTAGTGTGCAACTGTGACCATTTAATGCACGGTAAATTAAAATCTCCCACAATGAGAACGTGGTCAGAGGGAAAGGATTTGCAAACGTTAGATACTGAATTAATGATATTATAAATGTGATCGGCCTGATCATTTTTGCCTCCGACAATATATGTGATACAAATATGTAGGTCATGAGAAGTATTATTCAGTGAACTTTGAGGTATAGTAATCCATAAATATTCGGATTGGGTACGTGACCATTCAGGACGTATTTTAGCTGACAACGATTTTTTAACACATATCATTATGCCTCCTCCTTGCGTTTGAGTCATTCTGTCGTTACGAAATACCTCGTACCTACAATCGCACAGTTCCGAATCTAAGATGCCCGAATGTAACCAGGTTTCTGTGACTAAAATTATGTCAGACTCCAAGTTTAGTACATTTTGGTAAAATTGCAATGTTTTCGTTCTAAGACCCCTGACATTTTGGTAAATTAACTTTAATTTACGGTCACTCATTTTTATAAAGTATTATTAACTGAACAAGATGAAAATTGTAATAACATCGCATGGAAGACGTAATAAATAACAGCTTTAATAAGAATGTCGGTAGATCACGTAAAACAACTAGCAGTAACAACAGCAAAATAAATATCCAGTGAAATTTGAAGTTAAGTTTTTTATTGCACGTGGCTGAAGATTTCATTGTATATAGAGTTCCTGTCAAATTAAAATTGTTACTAAGTGTAAGTAAACGGCTTGGGACATGAGAAGTCGTGCATGGTGCATAATGAGGTGAGAGTATAAACCAGATGCAGTACAGCACTGTACACCACAAGACAAGTAAACAAATAAACAAACAAATAGATGTAATGATCTTAAAATAAGATATTGCTATATCTATTTCATATATATGAGCAAGATAAACATTAATAAATAACCTTTGCATTGTATAATTATGTTAGTTGCGCAACAAAACATAGAAAAAAAACGCGTAAAGTCACGCAAAGTGAAATATGGATGACGGGTATAGTCAGTTCAGTATACTGGCAGTTTACCAATCGCACAAACCTCATGATGTAAAAGTTTACATTAAACAGTAGACAATAAACTAAAACAACGTACCGGTCACTGAGCGATCTTTTTAAGAAAGTCCTTGTTTATCACTCGAATAGCCTCCGCGTCAACGTCTCTCCGTAGATAAATCTGACCATATTTCACCCACACAAACTTATAGTTGTTATCTTTAGCAAATTGTCTAGTAGCAAAGTGTAGTTGTTTGGTATCTGGTGAAAGATGCTCAGACACATATATATCCTGCGAGTATCACCATCTACTCCGATGTGCTGAGAATTTAGCTTGTTCTTCGGATGTTCTTTGTTGAAGCGGTGAGACGCAGATAAAACGTTATCGCGAATCCTAGATGAGGATGGAAATTAGATGGAAAGGCTTGTTAGTTATTAGAAGTAGCTTAGTCTTAGTCCATTTTTACGACAAACATTTATATGCAGATTCTCAGACAATTACTATGATTGTTAACGTAATATAACTAAATGTTTGATGTCACTACTCGTTTATTAGTACTATTATATTTAAAATCCATTTCGATAGCCTGATTCGACAAGAATATTACAAAATATTATGATTGTGGTAACCAAGTACCATACAAAACGGCAACATCGCGTCTCTTTCTATGAGTATCGTAAAGGGAGACTATCATAAAATTTTAGTATCACCTGTACAATCAAAGAAAAATGTAAGTACATGAAACCCAATACCAAACCACAGTACAACCAGTAGTCTATCTCGGCCGAATATTTATTATAAATGCCTACGGCTGCGCGGTACGTAAACATGCGATAGGGCAGCCCACCTCTAGCTTTTTAATTGCATTTACCTACTTTCCCGCTCGTTAATGCGGCACAGTCGCGACTGTTCACTCCGCAAAGCCACCGCTATCGTGAGGTATAACTCGCGTTTCGTCCGTTTCTGTAAAGTCGAAATACTGTATACAGGTGTCCCAAAACCCGACGTTAACTCGAAACCAGGTGATAAGGCAAGTCACGCTGGTTATCAGATAAACATAAAAAAAATTCTAAGTTGCATGTGTAGCTGCCGTGGCCTGCTACAGATTAATCCATAGAAATAGTGATTAGCTCTGAAAAGAGCTGTTTTTAACATGACTTTAATACCGATTAAGTCAATAGAAACAGTGAGTAGCTCTGATAAGAGCTGTTTTGATAATGACTTTTCAATCACTTATCATAGAAAAGTGAAGTAGTTCTGAAAAGAACTGTTTGATAATGACTTTCAGATTATTATATTATAGAAATAATAATGAGTTCTAATAAGAACCGTTGTGTACGACTTCTGCACACGTAACAACGTTTTTCATTATTCAAGCAATATTTATCTTCACGCACGTCGTCGCCCAATATACGCAGCCAGCCAGAATATTCTTCAATATTAATTCAAGACTTCAAGTTGTTATTACAATCTTCACACACGCCGCACGCGCCGAACCATACGCAGTATATCGACGTCCGTCCCTCTTCAACGCCGCGCCCGAGTGAAGGAACGAGTCTTCGGGTCTTCACGGCACCTAATGGTGCGCGGTAGCAGGATCGGGGCCCAGTGACCCCCTGCCTGCAGCTGCTTGCTCCGCCCCTAGAAGTAGGGGCGTGTGGTAGTGGCGGGCTTTGCCCTTGGCTAGGGCCCTTGCAGGGCTGTGTGAGCGGGCTTGTGGAGGGGGCGAGGTTTCTTCACGCACCAGGGCGGTCTGAACGAGCCGGATGAGACCCTCGGTAGCCCCGAGGGAGGTCCAGCTCCGAGCGACCAGCGACCATGGGCGGCTTAGATAACCGTCAGCCCCCTCTTGTCTGCTGCTGATGTTGATGCATCTATTTTCTGTTTTCTTTCTGTAACATGATTATAATGTAGTGTGCCCGGTGCGCCGGGTGCGCTCGGCACAGCGGCCGGCGATCCCCGCGCATGGCGCACGTACTCGCATGGATGAGTACGCGCGGATGCGGGGGGGAGGGGGACCACTGCGCCGGGCTCGATTGACTTCTTTGGGTGTTAGTGTTAGTAGATTTTGTTTTGCTCCGTGCCTCCACGCCGTGAGGCGGCTGGGATTGAGCGCACGGGGCGGAACAGTGTGGGGGGGGGGAGGAGTGAGTTGAGGATTGGAAAGGGGAATGTGGGGGGGGGGCTGGGTTGGGTACCAGTCATGGTATAGGTCATAGGGCCATTCTTAAATATATTTGTGACATGTGACCTTATAGGAGGTCTCTGGGGAGGCGCCATCTATGCTGTTGTTCCGGGTTATCCGGAGGCCTCGCGTGCCATGGGGCAATCGTACGCAGGTGATGGTGGTCTGAGTTGTCCACGCGGGCAAACATCCTGGTGGAAAGGTGTTGGACGAAGTCGTCGAGGCTCTCCATCCCGAGGTCGCGTTGTATCACCTCGTTCCTGACGCATCGTGGGGCCCCGACGACCCGTCTGAGTGAGAGACTCTGTTGTGCTCTCAATTTCTTTTTATTGGTCTCTGATGCTAGTGCATACCAAGCTGGGGCAGCATAGGTCAGGATGGGGCGTATGTAGGTCTTGTATACGCCCCTTTTGACACTTGTTGGCAATTTTGATGACATCACTGGGTATAGTAGTGCTCTAGCTGTCCGTGCTCTGGTCGTCACGTTGGACACATGCTGGGACATGGTGATGTTTCTGTCCAACGTGACGCCAAGGTATTTGGCTGAGTGCGACCAGTTGATCTCTTCACGTCGGAGCTGCAATTTTGTAGTTGGTATGATCCCGCCGGAGAACGCCACCGCCTGCGTCTTCGCGACGTTTACTGACAGCCGCCATTTGTCCAGCCATTCCGGCAGTAAGTCCAACGAGCGTTGGGCCTTCACCGCGGCGTGCGAGACGTTGAGGCTCGCCGCGATGATAGCCGCGTCGTCGGCGTATAGCGCCAGGGTTACTGCCGGGGCCGTGGGGATGTCGTTGGTATAGAGGGAGTAGAGCGCAGGCGAGAGGCAGCTCCCCTGGGGGACTCCTGCTCGTGCCGCGTGTAGATCAGAAGTCGCGTCCGCGACGGTGACTCTGTAAGTGCGGCCCTGGAGAAATGACGCTAGTAGCTTGATAGTGCGTATGGGGAGTGTGGTATCGGCCAATTTATGGAGAAGCCCTGCGTGCCACACGCGGTCGAAGGCCTTCTCCATGTCGAGGAATACTGCGACTGCTTTTTCACGTTTGTTACGCGCTGATGCGATTTGGTGCAGTACCCTCGACAGCTGGAGGGTGGTAGAGTGCTCAGGTCTAAAGCCGAACTGCTCCGCCCTTGGATGTATGTGGGTGCAGAGGTGAGGGAGAAGAAGTCTTTCGAAGATTTTGGAGCAGTTCGGCAGGAGTGTAATTGGTCGGTAGCTTTCCGGCTTGAGCACGTTCTTGCCCGCCTTGGGCAGCATAATAATCCTACCTTCCTTCCAGGCGGAGGGGTACGTGCTAGTTCTCACTATGCCATTAAAGAGCCTGGTCAGGGCTCCTACGGTGCGCGGAGGCAGGTTGTGTAGGGCTGTGTTAGTTATTCCGTCATGGCCGGGGGCCTTGCGGGGCTTGGCTTTTTGGATTGCCTCCCTCACCTTCTTAGGCGTAAAGAATAGGGGAGCTTCGGCGTCCGTCGGGGCATGGGTTGGTGTTTCACGGGCCAGGAGCGTTATTATTGAGGACTCGACCTCACTGGTGTGTGCCGGGTTCTCGCTCGGGTTTGGTGTGAACTGGGTTTCTAAGTGACGGGCGAATATGTCTGCCCTGTCCTGTGCCCTGTATCGTATGTTGCCGTCCTCATGTGTCAGTGGACGGATCGGAGCAGGGTCGTTCTTGAGGCGGCGGCACGTGCGGTGTAGGGCCGCCGTGTCGTCTCCCGTGCTCAGTAGATGCTCCTGCCACTTGGTGGCGGTGTGGTCTTGGATACGCTTTTTCAGCTTCTCTGTAAGGCGGTTTAGGTCAGACTTAAGTCGGGGGCAGCGGGTCCTCTGCCATTCTTTTCTCAAGGCTCTTTTTTGAGTTAGTAGTGTCCTTGCGTCAGCGGGAAGGAGGGGGGCTCGAATGTTTTGAGCGCCGCTGCTGCTCGCCCTCTGAGATAGTTGCAGTGCATTCTGGATGGCCTTTGTTAGCTCCTCCGATAGTCTCTCCACGTCGCCCGGGGTACGTATGGGGAAGTTTGGTGTGCTGGTCTCTAATGTTCTGCTGAACCTCCTCCAGTCTGTGGTTGTCGGGGGCGTGCTCGGGGCCTGTGGCCTGGGACTGCCCAGGACGACGAGTACTGGCTGGTGGTCTGACAGCAGCTCGTCGTCTATGACTTGCTGTTTTAGTGGGTAGGGCAGGCTGTTGTGTACCACTATGTCGAGTACGTCCGGGGCGTGGTCGGTTCTGTCCGGGTAGTGCGTGGGGACCTCCGGTCCTTCCACGAAGTAGTCACGGTCCTCCGCGTCGTCGAGCAGGCGTACTCCGGCGACGTTGTTCGTGAGCGCATTCCATGCTCTGTGTTTGGCATTGAGGTCGCCTGCCACGATGGAGGGGGATGGGACCTCCATTAGGGACCGGATGTCAGCTGGAATGAAGTTCTCCTGAGGGGGCTTATAGGCCGCGTACAATCTTAGTGGACCGTGGCCGAAGGCGACCTCAACGCCTAGGGTGTAGATGGAGGTAGCTGGGTGCGCGGGCAGGGGCTGGTGTGGGAGACTTCTTCTCACGAGCACGGCCAGGCCGCGGTAGGCACGATTCTGGCTGGCGCTCGTCTCATCTTGCCTATAGACGTAGTACCCTGGGAACTTTACCTTGTCCTTGTCGGCCAGCAGTGTCTCGCTTATGAGGGCTACGTCTATGTTCTCTTGGTGGAGAAGGACTTTTAGGAGGGTCGCCTTTTTGTGGAGGCCCCTGGCGTTCCAGTGAATTAGTCTGAGGGCCGTTTTATCCATCGGAGCGGGTATAGTCTCTGGCTAGGGCTATGATCGCCTCCTCGACCATAGCCTCTATTTCGCCGATGGCGGACCGTCTCTTCAGGGCTCTCCTGATGTCGTGGAGCCTCTCCATTACGTCCAGGAAGCGTTGCCTCCTGGGGTTGGCTCCTAACTTAAGGCGGGTGCTGTGAGGCTCCGCTCTGGTCCTGATTGAAGGGCCTCTGGTGGGGACGGGTCTGTGTGTCCCGTTCCGCGCCGGGGCATGATTATGAGTAACGGGCTCTCCGGCCTCTGTGTCCGTGGCCTCTGTGTCGGGGGCTCTGTTTGGTCTGGGTCTGCGTTTGCGTCGTGGTCTCTGGACGCTTGGGGGGGGGCCTGATTCCAGGTCGGCGGTGTCAATCAGCTCTGGCCATTCTGACTCACTGTCATCGTGAGCTGATTCCACCGTCGGAGCGGTCCGTGCTCTTCTTCTTCTCCTTCTGATGATTCTTTTGGAGCCGCCGGGTTGGCCTGGCCCTGGGTTTGCGGCAGCCATCAGGTTGTTGTCCTGGTTGGCGTCCTGGACATCGTTGTGATGGTTAGGTTGGTGGTCTGCTTGCCCGGGGGCGGTTGAGGAGGGGCGGGGGGGGCGCTCTGGGCGCACTCTGCTTGCCCCTAAGGGTCCCGCGCCGGCATGGCGCGCCTCTTTTTTAAAGATGGGGCACTTTACATGGTTGGCAGGGTGTGCGCCTCCGCAGTTGACGCAAGTGGCCGGTTCCTCCTTTGGCCTTTCGCAGTCCCTGGCGAGGTGCTCCCCACCGCAGCGGACGCATGCCACAGGGCGGTGGCATTGGTGGGAGCTGTGCCGGAACTGCTGGCACCTGTGGCACTGGGCTGGTCGTTTGGAGGTGCGCCAGGCCTCTATAATCACGCCCGGGACTCCTAGCAGCTCGGTGATGTTGTATATTCTCGGGGTCAGGTCTGGGGTCTTCTTTAGCATGGCCATCAGGATGCAGCCTGGTCTGCCGCTGCGGGCCCTGATGTTCTTGATGTACTCCGGGTCAAAGTTGAGCAGCCTGAGCTCTCCTTCAACCTCTTCCGGGGTGGCGTCGCTGGGGAGGCCCCGGATCGCAACCTTGAGGCTGCGCTCGGCCGGGAGGGAGTACGAGTACCATGAAATTTTCTCCCGCTTCTCAAGGTCTATTAGGTATCTCTGTATGGTACGGTACTCCTGCTCGTCCGCTGGCGAGAAGCGGACCCCTTTCCCAAAGGGTCGCACGTTAGCGGCTCGGCCCAGCAGGTCCTTAAGTGCTAGGGTGTGCTTAGTCCAGTTAGGGAGGTGCTCCACTATGAGTGGGGGATACCTCGGCTTGGGTGTAGGGGGTGGAGTAGCTTGCCTGGTAGCACTTGCGGGGTCGCTGGCGGGGCTAGCGGGGGGGTTTGAGGGGGGGCTTTGGACCGCCTCTGTGTAGGTTAATTTGTGCCTTTTAAGGCGTTCTTGGCCTTCATCATCCTCCTCTGGTGATCTCTGTCTTCTGGATGGGGTCGTTAGGGACTGAGTCACTACTGCGCTCGAGGCGCTGCCGGGGGTGGGTGGGGGCAGTGTGAGGCTAACCTGGCTGACTAACCTTTGAGATGAGGAGCTCGTCATGGCGGCATCACTCAGGCCAGCCGCGTCAGCACTGCTGTAGTTTAGTGACTGACTGGAGCCTTTCCATGACCTGAAGGAACGAGTACGAGCGACGGGTCGTATTTATAACTTACGCACGGAGGCCAGACTGGCCGGTAGGACGGAGCTCGGCGGCGCGCCTCGACATTTCGCGCCATCGCCGCTACGCGTCGCTTCCATCGCATGGCGTGATTACAATCTTAGTTGTGATTGGTTATACATTTTTTATATTATGTAAATATTTATTTTTCTTATATTTTATTGGTTTTACATGTTTACACACTTTTGTATATAAGGCGACGATTTTTATTAAAAGACACGCATTCTACTTCAAGCAAATCGAGAGTTTTATTATATCCTCAAGATCTCCAAATCCTTACAGGAAGCTCTGAACCTGCATAGGTGACCATCCTGTAAAGTGGTGACCCCGAAGAAAGAATACAGCAAGCGCTCAAAATAATTCCTGCTCAGAAAAATCCTCATTGTCAGCGTGTCATTATGGAAGGCGAATCAAACTCAAGCTCATCAATGAAAACCGAAGCAGCTGGCATCTCTCTCACCATGCGCATCCCACCATTCTGGCGCGATCGACCACGACTCTGGTTCATCAGCTTCGAAGCAGCCACGAACGACCTCAAGAAAGGCCAAGCTCAGCTCGCCCAGATGGTCATAGCACAGCTCGAGAGACAGGATATCGAGCAAATCATGGACCTCCTTTATAACCCGCCGGAAAAAGAGCAATACAACGCCATAAAGGAGAGACTCATATCTTCGTACGAGGAATCTGACAGCCGGCAATTTCAAAAGCTTCTGTCAGACATGGAGCTAGGAGACCAGAAGCCCACGCAATTACTTCGTCGCATGCGGAATCTCGCCAGAGACAAAGTTCCCGACGACACCCTGCGTCTCATGTGGACCAACCACCTACCAGCCCACGTCCGTTCAGTCCTCGCCGTCAGCGAGTCATTCAGTACGAAGACACAGCTTGAAGAATTAGCCCTACTAGCCGACAAGATGCTCGAACAGTCACGGGAAGCCGCGGCCATACATCCGTCAACAAGCGTCGCAGATAATTTCATTCAACAAACCGTACCACAGCCACAGTGTGATACACAGGTACTTATAAATGAAATAAGAAAACTATCTCTAGAAGTCGCCGAATTAAAGAAAAATCAACATCATTACCATGATCATCGACGCAGCCGCTACACATCTCATCGTCAACGCAGTCGGTCACGTGATCATTTCAAACCGTCGCCGTCCTCAGCATCACCATCACCTGTCTGCTACTACCACAGAAGATTTAAAGATCAAGCAAGACTGTGTACCGCACCATGTAGTTACAAACCACAGGAAAACTAGAAAGAACGTTGGCTGAGGCGGACACCCACGTTCAAGAACAGTCTTCCCGCCTTTTTGTCACAGACGTAACAACAAAATTATGTTTCTTAGTCGACACGGGTGCCAACATATCCGTGCTACCAAGAAGCAAAGGAGAAGTCGAGAAACCATTACCTTTTATACTGTACGCGGCGAACAATACAACTATAGCTACGTACGGTGAAAAAACACTTACACTAAACTTCAACCTTCGTCGACCATACAAGTGGAAGTTCATAGTAGCGGACGTCACAAAACCCATACTCGGAGCCGATTTCCTCAAGCATCATCAACTAATCGTCGATTTAAAAAACAAAAAATTAATCGACGGCGTTACTAACCTAAAAGTAAACGCTCAGCTGCGCGTATCTAATGTACCTACAGTTCGCAGTATTAATATGTCACAGTCGTACCACGACATATTAGCACAGTTTCCTGGCATTACAAGATTAACATCTATGAAACTAAGCTCCGATATACACGTCCAGCATTACATAGAAACGGAAGGCCCACCAGTACACTGCAGAGCTCGACCCATCCCACCTCATCGTTACGAGACAGTAAAAAAAGAATTTGAAAATATGATCGAACAAGGCTTATGCAGACCTAGTAAAAGCCCGTGGTCATCACCTCTGCACATCGTCCCCAAGGCCAACGGAGACATCAGAGTCTGTGGTGACTACCGCCGGTTGAACGCGATAACTAAACCTGACCGCTACCCGGTACCTCGAGTCAAAGACTTTACTCACCAGTTATCCGGCAAGACTATATTCTCTACTATCGACTTAAACCGCGCTTACCAACAACTAAGTGTAAGACAAGAAGATATAGAGAAGACAGCCATCATCACGCCGATGGGTTTGTTCGAGTTTCCACGCATGTGCCCTGGTTTGAAGAATGCAGGTCAAACATTCCAACGTTACATCCACGAAGTACTAAGAGGACTAGAATTCGTTTACCCGTTCATCGATGACATTTTAGTTGCAAGCATAAACGAAACCGAACACCGAGAACACCTACGAACTGTACTGAAGAGATTGGAAGACAACGGCATCACAATAAATCCCGCTAAATGCAACTTCGGGCAGTCTAAAGTACAATTTCTCGGCCACACTGTGTCTCAAGAAGGTATCAAGCCACCGGAAAGCAAAATAAAAGCCATTACAGAGTACCCTAAACCAAACACGATAGAAGAATTAAGAAGATTCCTAGGAATGTTAAACTTCTATCGTGATCACATTCCTAACGCAGCATCCGTACAAGCTCCATTAAATGCATATCTACATAATGTTAAGAAGAAGGACAAAACACAAATTACGCGGACAGAACAAGCTACTCAGTCATTCGAGCAATGTAAAGCAAGCATTATCAACGCAGCTTTACTTGCTCACCCATCACACCACGCTACGCTAGCCCTCTTCACTGACGCATCCGATCACTCAGCCGGAGCCGCACTACAACAGTACATAGATGAAACATGGCAACCACTCGGCTATTATTCAAAAAAATTCACAGACGCACAGAAGAAATATTCTACCTACGATCGTGAATTACTATCAATATACCTATCTATAAAACATTTTCGTAAAACATTTGAAGGAAGAAATCTTATCATATTCACCGACCACAAGCCATTAACATTCGCTATGTCAAAAATTTCATCGAATAATGAAACTCCACGGCGCACGAGACAACTTTTGTTTATCAGCGAGTTTACCACGGACATACGTCACGTGAGCGGTAAACAAAACATTGTAGCCGACGCACTGAGCCGCATAGAAACAATAACATGCCCGCGCTCGATTAACTACAGCGACATAGCAACAGCGCAAGAAAGGGACAGCAACATACAATTATTATTACAAAACACTAATATCAAGCTTAAGAAGATTTCATTGCCTAACACCGATATCAAGTTATTCTGCGAGACATCTACATCTTATATACGTCCTTATATACCAGAAGAATATCGACGTCAAGTTTTTAACAGCGTGCATAACATCAGTCACCCTGGTATACGCACTACTCGAAAGCTTATCACACAAAAATTCTTTTGGCCGTCAATGAATATAGACGCTAATCAATGGACTCGTAACTGCATAGAATGTCAAAGGAGCAAGACGCAACGCCATTCATTAACAAACATCGCAACTTTCCCGCCAACCGACCGCTTTCAACACGTACACATTGACATTGTCGGTCCGCTACCTACAACCGCTCGAGGTCATCGCTACCTAGTTACGATGGTCGATCGTGTTACTAGATGGCCCGAAGCTATACCTACGGACGAAATATCAGCTGTTCGTATCGCCGACATTTTCTACAAGCATTGGATTACACGATTCGGTTGTCCTACTACATTGACAAGCGATCAAGGTCGTCAGTTCGAAAGTGAACTTTTTCAAAATTTAATGAAGACAATGGGTATTAAGAAGAATAGAACTACACCGTATCATCCTCAAAGTAACGGAATCGTCGAACGTTGGCATCGCTCTCTCAAGACTTCATTACGAGCAAAACTGTCTGTCACAAGTACATGGATCGACGAGTTACCTACAGTACTACTCGGCTTACGCGCCGCCTTACGCACCGATACAGGCGTGAGCGCCGCCGAACTTACCTACGGATACAACTTACGTCTTCCCTGTGATTTCTTCGATACAAATATCTCCACACCTTCGACTATGGATTATACTTACGTAGAAAATTTACGAAGAATTATTCAAGATAATAAACCTCAACCTGTTACCATGCATCACAGTAATAATAGAAAAGTTTTTGTGCACCGTGACTTACTCAACTGTAGTCACGTGTTTGTAAGAGTGGATGCAGTTAAGAAACCTCTTCAACCTCCGTACGATGGACCTTACAGAGTTATAAGCCGCACCGACAAGACCTACTGTATACAATTACCTGGTCGGCAAGCCACTATTTCTATTGATCGACTGAAGCCTGCTTACATCACAACAGAACCACAAGATACCAGTTTACCATTACCTTCAAGCACAACCGTTACCTTTACCAACGTTACCAAGCAACCTGTTACCTTTACCAACGTTACCAAGCAACCTGTTACCTTTACCAACGTTACCAAGCAACCTGCACCAGTACCTGCAAGGAGTTTAACGCCGCGACCTTCGCAAGCAAATACGACGCGCTCCGGTCGCACTATCAAACTGCCGGTACGCTTTCGCTAGAAGGGGAGTACTGTAGCTGCCGTGGCCTGCTACAGATTAATCCATAGAAATAGTGATTAGCTCTGAAAAGAGCTGTTTTTAACATGACTTTAATACCGATTAAGTCAATAGAAACAGTGAGTAGCTCTGATAAGAGCTGTTTTGATAATGACTTTTCAATCACTTATCATAGAAAAGTGAAGTAGTTCTGAAAAGAACTGTTTGATAATGACTTTCAGATTATTATATTATAGAAATAATAATGAGTTCTAATAAGAACCGTTGTGTACGACTTCTGCACACGTAACAACGTTTTTCATTATTCAAGCAATATTTATCTTCACGCACGTCGTCGCCCAATATACGCAGCCAGCCAGAATATTCTTCAATATTAATTCAAGACTTCAAGTTGTTATTACAATCTTCACACACGCCGCACGCGCCGAACCATACGCAGTATATCGACGTCCGTCCCTCTTCAACGCCGCGCCCGAGTGAAGGAACGAGTACGAGCGACGGGTCGTATTTATAACTTACGCACGGAGGCCAGACTGGCCGGTAGGACGGAGCTCGGCGGCGCGCCTCGACATTTCGCGCCATCGCCGCTACGCGTCGCTTCCATCGCATGGCGTGATTACAATCTTAGTTGTGATTGGTTATACATTTTTTATATTTTGTAAATATTTATTTTTCTTATATTTTATTGGTTTTACATGTTTACACACTTTTGTATATAAGGCGACGATTTTTATTAAAAGACACGCATTCTACTTCAAGCAAATCGAGAGTTTTATTATATCCTCAAGATCTCCAAATCCTTACAGGAAGCTCTGAACCTGCATAGGTGACCATCCTGTAAACATGGTTGTAAAGTTATAGGCATTTGAAAAAAACCGCAAAAATTCACACCCTGTGACAGTCTTTTCACTCCTGTTGTCACAAATCTTAACTTTTTTCAACTTTTTTTATCTGTGTTACCCTGAATAATGCCTCTTTAAACTCTTATAAATATTTTAAAACCAGCTGGTCTAGTTTTCATATCAATAGGACTTATTTCTTAGAATAAAATTTAAAGTAAAGAAAATGCCCAGTTTTAACTGCCTGTAGTGAAAAAGTGTCTGTGTTTTTCTGATAACCAGCGTGACTTGCCTTATCACCTGGTTTCGGGTTAACGTCGAGTTTTGGGACACCCTGTATATGTATTTGTACTATGACCAAACATTTTAGACAGTGTCAGTAAAATAGACCAAGCTTAGTCACTTATACTCCTACCTTCCTAAAGTGACTTAAAAGACTTATTTCTTCCACCAGCACCCGTACCCAACAGAAGAAGAGAAACGGACCCTGGCTGCTCAAACAAGACTAACGTTGCTGCAAGTCAACAATTGGTTCATAAATGCAAGACGTAGGATCTTGCAGCCAATGCTGGATTGTGCTGATAAACCTGGTAAGTCCATTTATATGACACTGTTTGTAGTATTGGTTTATTAAACAACCTGGTGTTGAGAGTTTTTAAATCCATTTATATGACATTCTGTTTGTAGTGTTGGTGTAGTAAACAACCTGGTGTTGAGAGTTTTTCAAGTTGTGTATAAAATCTGTGATGTGAGTTAACGACTATATCAATACGACGAGAGCAGACCTTAATTTTGTATTTAAAATAATCGACTTCATAGCTAGACCCTTACAGCCAGTTGCATGACGGAGGGATACTTGGCCTACTAATACCACGCTGGGCAGACGGATTGGTATAGGGTTTAATTTCAAGTTTTCCTTCTTTTTATTTCGTAAAGATAATATTGACGGACAGTCCCTTATAGTCGGTTTCTACGACACCCATGGAATGAGATGAGGTGGTGGGTGAGATATTGTATTCTCACTCCGTCACCACACGGAGAACTCTTATTCACACTACATTTAAAGTTAAATAAACAATAAACGACTTTATTGCAGGTGGCAAGAAGGGTAAGAATGGCTCATCAGTTAGCAAGAGGTACTGGCCTGATGCACTCTCCAACCCACAGTTCACGGCTGGTAAGTTAACTTATTCTACTAAACCATTTCCCAAATCAAAAAGTTGGTTGGGTTTCGAAAAGAAGAAAGATGATGTAAAGAATTGGTACTAGAGGCAGGACTCGATCCTACGTCAATGGACTATACACCCAGCGCCTTGACAGCTAGGCTATGCGAGTTTCTGTATTGTTTACCAAATAGACTGTGGAGGTCGCGGTGACGTAACATCACCACGCCTCCAACGAAAAGGCAGGATCCTCCGACCAGGCGAGGTGATCGTGCCTGGCGGGACAACTGCACAACTGTTGTTGGTTGGACGTTGTATATATGCGGAATCGCTGGGCGAATTTTGATATTGCGATTCAGGACGTAGTGACGACATCTGTTGATTGTCGGGGGTACTGAGATAGTGTAGGTGGCCGCTTGAGTAAGTCGCTAGATGACGCTACAAGACCATTGCTTTATACGGAGCCATTAGCCGACGCAATTTAAAACCCAATTTAAGAGTTTACGTAGTGGTTTTAAATTTTATAAATTTATATGTAACTAGCTGCTGTGCCCGCGACTTCGTTCGCGTGGCGGATGTTACAAGACTTACTTCGCAATTCGATTTAATACTAAAAAATCGTTTTTTAAACCTTATAACCAACAGATATACCTACAAACGAACCAAAACCTTTTCAAAAACAGACCTTTACAAAGACAGATCTATGAAGACTGCGTCTAAACTTATACTGAAAGACATGAGCGAACGTCATTCTTTCAAGGAAAATCTTAACACCGCGATACTGAAAATGACGTTAAAATAAATGACATCGCTTATTTCATCATAACAGCCCATTAATGTCCCACTGCAAGGACGCGCCCAAGTATCCTTCCCGTGACGGAGGGATACTTGGCCTACTAACTAATACCACGCTGGCCAGTCGGATTGGTATAGGGTTTAATTTCAAGTTTTCCTTCATTTTTATTTCGTAAAGATAATATTCACCGATAGTCCCTTAGTCGGTTTTACGCCACCCATGGGATGAGATGGGGAGGTGACATATTGTATTCTTACTCCGTCACCACACGGATAATCACTAATTAATTATGAATGAATACATTTGCACGCAACGTTATGGTGCGGCAGAATTAGCTGCCTCGGTGGCGCGGCGGTCGCATTACATGGCTGGCGTGCATGAAGTCGCGGGTTCGATTCCCATGGAGGACAATTGTGATACACAAACTATTGTCCTTAGTCTGGTTGTTCTTTGTGTCCGTTAAATTGATATTTTTAAAGGCTAGTGTGGGATTTGTCTTTTGTAAAAAAAATGCTGAAATAAATTATTGTACCTAACACCTTTTTACCATCTAGCAAAAAATATTTGACTAAACTTAGACTCGACTATATTATTATTATTATCTATAGATAAACTGCGTGCAGTATTTTTGAATTACTTAATAAAATAAACACAAACACTTTGAATAATAAATTAATGTTTTGTGATTGTATTTCTATATTTTATTGTCAGTTTTGTATGTTTTTAATGTTGACAAATAGCAATAATGTATAATGATTTTATAAAGAAAAAACGTGTTACTTATTATGTTGTCTGTTATATTATACCCATATATTATTAATTATTAAATAGTTATATAAGTGTGTTATAATTGCAGTTATAATAAGATTGTGAGAAAATGAATTCAATTTAATATTTATGATTAAGTATAGGTATAGTTTAACTTTAAAAAATGAAGTTTGTACGCCAATATTAGCAAAACAGGGAAAGACTATTTATTTTTGTAAGATGTTTTGTACCTGTGATTAACTAAAAAAGGTTATTTGTATTTATTTACATTAATAAAAACAGGTGGAGTCTGTTGCATACTTTTACGTTGACCAGTAATTACTACTACAGTTTAAACTAAATTAATACCAAAAGAATAATTGATACTTTAGATTAATAGCTTACTAATACAATTTATATTTAATTAAATTGCGTTTCAATTACGAAAAACACAGAAATATAACAATCAAAACTTATAATTGATTTAATTTAATAAGACTTATAATTGACATTACACATACGATTCATGGTTAATTTTATTAACATTTAATAGGAATAACTTATTAATAGCACTTTTAAAAAAATATAGTTATAGATTATTTAAAAACTCATTTATTTTATGGTTACTACTGGTAACGCCATCTTGTGAACAAAAGAAACGAAATTTAAATTCATTCAACATTGAAACAAATCCATTTTTAATGACCCCTGATTTGTATTGGACTGTTCTAATAAAGAGATCTAGCGATATCTCGAGTAATACTTATCCGATTTTGATGAAACATACCTCAGCTTAAGCCTAATAAGAAAGGCTACAATACAATGTATTGGTCTTAAGATTATATTTAAATTCGTTTTAAAGATAACACGTTTTAAAGGTAACAAACAGACAGACAGACAGATAGACATTAATTCTAAAAATTGTAAGTGTGTAGTGTTGTTGCTTTTGACTTTTTTCTAGATTTATTTATTTTTATTTAACACTTTAAATACATTTGTATAAAGGCGGACTTAATGCCTAAGGAATTTTCTTCCAGTCAACCTTGGGTGATGCAGAGATAGACAGATTAAAGAAAGAATATAGATAATTTTTATCTGAATTTTCGAAAAGAACAGACATTTCGACCTCTACAGTTTTATTATAGTATAGGTAGATAGATAGATTACCTACTTTAAACTTAATACCGAAAAAGTAGTATCTATGTATTTTAGTATCTAAAGCGCGCTTATTCCGAGAAGAGTCAATAAGAACCACGTCCGTTCGCATTAAGAGTCAATGTGAATGAAATTATAGATGCACCGGTTGGCCGTTTCGGACGATAAACAAAAATCAACCGTACAGCCGTACTCATACTGGCGCGGCGACATTTGGAAATTTTCTTTCATCTATATCTTGTGTGTTTATAAACCGATTTCTATAATTTTTTTTTGTATGAATAAGATATTAAAGTGTACTTTTGAAATATGGGAGTTTGAAAAAGATATGTCTATGCAAATTACAATATATTTATGTATTTAATATACTTTGAAGAAAACCCTAACGATTAAACACGTTATTATGGCTAATATATAAAAGATAGATATATACTAGTCAGGACTTTTTTGTACATCTTTTGAAGACCATTATTTTTGTAATACATATTTTTGGCGTATGATCAACGTATGCGATGATAAGAGCTCGAACGCGCGTTTTTTCAACCGACTTGCTTCAAAATTTTCGTCACTGCTCAGCTCCTATGTGTCTTAGCGTTATGTTATACAGCCTATAACCTGCCCGGAAGTATGGACTACAATCGTACCAAGTTTGGTTAAAATGCCTTCAGTAGTTTTTGACCCATGCGTGCACATACAGACAGACAGACAGACAGACAGACAGACAAAAAATTTATTGATTGCATTTTTGGCATTAGTATCGATCACCATTCATCCTCCAATATTAATTTTTAACATATATTCAATGTACAGAATTGATCTCTCTACAGTTTTATTATAAGTATAGATAGATTTAATACTAAATTTAGAAAAAATCGAAACCGAAACCTCCATGGGTCAATTCAGACGCACCATAACCACACCATGTCGCAGAGATAAAATGTGGTTAATCTGTGGTTACGTGTGAATAGTGTCGCAGCGACTTTTTGCAGTTGCGTTGTGGTACCTACAAAATGTTGACGTGGTTGCTTTGTCGCTGTCGTTGTGATGTGCTGTTGATGACGTCATGTCGTGGCGATGTGGCCGCAGTGCCGCCACCGGTGGTGGCGTTACCGTCGCTATGTGGTGGCGATGTTGCCGTATTGCTCAGGTGGTCGATAACAACGACAATATAATAACACGTGTAAATTATCATATTCATTTTCAATACAAAATATGCGCTCGACCACTTGGCGTAGTTGTGGTCTGGTTGTGGTTGTGGTACGTGAGAACTGACCCTATGTAACAGCCATATTCTCTAACCACAACATCACAAAAAGTTGCACACGTAACAACAAATTGTCACAACAAAGACTTAACCCTAATATTCCACATTCCAGGGCTCCTCTCCTCATCCGAAGACGAGGAACAAGAAGGCGAAGGCTCCGCAGATGAGCAGGACACTGCTGAGACGGAACAGAACTATCCTTTACAACAGACTATGCATTAGGAGTAGAGAAGTTAAATATGTGATGGCTTGAGAACATTACACTTTTTTGGGGGTAGTTGGTTAATTATTTAGTTTAATTCAAGTGACAAAATAATGAAAAAAGAGAAGTTTCTATCATCCCACAGCTGAGAAATAGCCCCTTGACTTCACAAGCCCACGATATGTCTCATTAAATTATTTCTAAATTACCTACATAATCAAAATATAATGGGGTTGCAATCACACCAAAGTAGAAAAGAAAGTGGGGAGACAAGTATTGCCATATTTAAAAAAAAGCAATGGCAAAAAAAATACTTGTAAAACACATGGGATTTTTAAAAATATAAGAATCTTTGCAAAATATATATAAAAAAACTAATCAATTTCCGTATGTACATTTGACAGACAATGACAGTAATGTCATTACCTTGTCATCATCACAAACGTCAGTTTACCCGCCAAAAACTAGTGATGTTCTCAATGCCATATCTTAAACTTCTTATTAGTCGATTCCAAGTTACGATTTCAATGTATACGTATTAATTTTAAATACTTTTTCATGACAAATGCCATGTCACAATAGTTATTTTAATAAATATTCGTTTATTTATATATATATTAATTAAAAAAAGACATAATATAAAATAATGATCAGTATACCGTAATTTTAAGTGTAGATTAGTAATATTTTTATGTATTATTAGTGTGTTTTTATTAAGAAAAATAAAACAAAAAAGATTTTAGGATTGTTAAAAAATGTTTGTTGGAATTTTGGGAAAGAGAACTGTCGTTGATAAGCAACTTTGGCGAGGTTGTGACAAAGATGGGTGACCGCCTATAAAGTTTAAAGTTGATTTAACGGCACTACTTTAAGTCGATTTTAAAAATGAAATACAACTAAATTTTACCGATTAATAGCATTTCTCCCTTTCAAATAATCAACATACATTTCGATAATCGATTTAAGTTTATTCATGTGAATATTATTAATTAATATTTTAAGCAATATATCCGACCTGTGATGATTAATTTCCTACGTAGTAATTATTATATTAAATACACACTAATATTATATAATTGTATTAAAACCTAGAACCTTGTATACGTAATCCATACCTCAAGTATATAAAAAAATAAATAATTATTCATATTGTTAAAAAAAAAACTTTTTCGACTCTGTGATTATTAGATAATGGTCTTTTGTAAGTTTTTGTTTAAATTCTTGCTGGAAATGAGTCTTCTGGAATGGAATGGGCCTTGCGCTTGCTATTTTTTGGAATAATTAATTCTAAATAAAAGTAAAAAAATTTACAAGCAAGCAAAATTAGGAAACAAACATAAATTTTATTTTAAACTAGCACTAGCCCGTGGCTTTCCTCGCGTTAAATTCAGGATAGCACTGTTCCCCTTTCCTGGATAAGAAAAAAAAAGTAGCCTATGTTACTCTTCATCCCTTCAACTATCTCCACTTAAAAAATCACGTCAATTTGTAGCTCCGTTTTGACGTGAAAGAAAGACAAACCGACACACTTTCCCATTTATAATATTAGTATGGATTAAATATAAATTAAAACAAAATTTAGTGCACACAAATCATCACAAAGCAAGGTTTGATCTCCACTTTTGAACAAAAGTACAGCTTGCACACCACGCTGGGTGACCTAATATTTATTTTGACTTGTCTGTACTAAAATTATATCGAGGTAAAGTTTGTGACGTTGTAGGGGGGTAATCTCTGGATCTAATGAAACGATTTTAAAAATTCTTTCTGTGTTAAAGAGTCCATTTATCGTGGAGTGTCATAGGCTATATAGTATCACGCTATGACTAATAGGAGTAGAGCAGTAATGAAATATGTTTAAAAAAGGGGTCAGCTGGTATACTATAATTGTAGAATTTAAAGACTATTATCTAATGATTTATATTGTTATTTGTTTATCGTATCAATTTCTTATATTTTAAATATCTTTTTATGCTCACTATTTTGTTTTGCAGCAAATAAAAAACTATAGGTACTGTTAAATTTATTACTAACTTTAATATGAAAGGAAAATACATTATAAAAAGTTTATATAAAACAATTATTTTACAGCATTTTATCAATTTATTTGTCATATGAGTTTTATATGATAAATCGATACGTATAAAAAAATAACAATAAAAAACTAAAATAAAAAAACATTTCAAGACGAAAAATATACCTCAAAGAGGTATAATTTATTTGTTATTCGTCAATTTTTATACCGGTTGTGAATCTTATTATATTTTTTTGTTTCTCCTTCCCACCACATCTCCAAACCGACTGAGACATAAACTATAAGCTATAAGTATATTTTCTACATTGCGAAACTAGAAGAAATACCGTCCACACAATAATTTATTTATTATTATTATAAAATGGTGTGAAACGTAAAATAGAAAAACGTTTGTACACACAGCAACACATCAAGTTAAACATTTTCATTTGAAAATGTGTCTTATTTCAAGGTATTAAGGTACACGAGTGTCTAGCTTGATTAGTTGCTGTGTGTACGATATTATTACATAGAGAAAGTAAAACTTATAGATAGACACTATTCGAAGACAACGCGTTTCGACGAAATTGTAATTTTCTACGAAACGTGCTATCTACGAATAGTGATTTCTAGTAAGCGTACTTTCGATATTTAGTTGTTTCGTACAAACGTGTTTCTGTTTGACGTTCCAGGCCTATTGTAAAAAAAACAATTGTGTCTGAGATATAAGTTTAAATATACTCAAAATGTTAGTTATTTTAATTTTCTTTTTAAAGCAGCCATATTAGGGTTAATTTTTTTTTAGTTTTATTTTTATGTTTTGTATATCTGTTGAGTGTTGTAGACAATTTGATGGATTTTTTTAATATTTACATCCTTCATGGATGAAAGAAACTTATTTAAACTTAGTAAATATGTACATAAATTTTATTTCTATTATTAATGTCTCACTCCAGTGATGAAGAGAAACCTACCCTACTTACATTACTTTGGTCAGAGGTATAGGGTATGAAAAACCCTTTTAGGATCAATTTTATGTTTTCTGTGTATTCAAATAAAGATTCTATTGCAATAACTCCTTATTAATCGAGCACCTCTATATTGTATAAACATACATAAATACATACTATATATTATAATAATAATTATGACTGTCTTATAACACTCAACAGAATACAAAACTTTAGTATTTAAGCACATATTAAAAATTATACGATTGTAACATAACTATACGATTTCCATAAAAAAAAACATTTAGTATACTTCGAAAACTTAACGTTCAATGCAAAATTGTATACGCGAAAAAAAAAGTATAAAAAAAAACGTAATTTGACACTTTAAATTTAGTCGACACGGTGTTAGGCGATTAATTGACTGAAAGTAGCAAATTAGTCTGTAGACTTAAATAGTCTAAACGGCCTCGTGAAAAAATTTAGTCGAGTTACTAAAAAAAATAGTCGGATTATTAAAAGTCGATTAATCATGTGACATCCTTATTTAGTATGTAAAGTTATGGCTGGACAATTTTAATGGTTCCAGAAGGGCGATTCTCGTAAATTGTATTTATTTAAATTTCGGTTAACTCAAATTGACAACTCTACTGTACGTATATAAAACACTGTAACTGGGATGCTTACGAAGCAAATTTAGACAAATTAAATCGTACATTACCACTGACAACATAAGGTTTACATTTGTTTATATAACATGAAAGGGAAAAATACTCCGACAAGGACAACGACAAAGGGGGATTGCATCTCTCTCTTGCAACTGTAAGTTAAATGTTGGTTACTCGTTTAGAGAGAGACACACTCCACTCATACAGCTGTAAATTAGGAACGGATTTTTTGTGACCGTAAGCATTCCAGTTAGAGTGTAAGTTCCTTGGCCCTGTCTTATTGGATAACAAAGTGTAAAATTAGACATAGGTGACGTTTAAAATTTTGATTGACATGAGATTTTAAATAAATATAATTATGAGAATTTAAACCTCAGATTAAAAAAAATATCGCAAAAATTTATACCTAGTTTCTTTTTAGTATGAATACTTCCAATTTTGATTAAAAGATGTCGCTACTGTTGGGATTAAAAAAAGTATTTTTTTATGTATTTTTAGTTATTTAAGTATGTGTGTATAATTTTAAGTAATGCTTAAGGAAATTTAAGATATCTGTGATTTGCATTGTTTTAAAAATATACTCTTTTTAATTTGTACTGTAATAATTAACCCCCTTACTCATAAACGGCTTTTAAATTTAATCACTGTTTAGCAAGACTTTTATTAGCAAAACCAAACCAGCAAAATTTACAAAACCGTAAGAATTTAAGCTAATTAATTGACTAAAATTTAAGTGGCGTTTATGAGTAAGGGGGTAAATAAATGAATTAGCTACACCCCGAGCTAGTCATTACGATAAAAAAAAATATATTTTATGTTGAACTTGTCAAAATGCAATTTAAATTTTTAAATTAAAATGTTTTGTTGAAATGAAAATAATTTATAAAAATAAAAAGTCTTGAGTTAGAAATGAATTCGCAACGCAACGCTAAATAGCAGGGCAATTTATTGATGCGATTCTTAAAATATTGCCCTGATCCTATATTCTATCCTAGACACTGGTATTGACCCCCTAGTGCGGTAGCTTTAAACAGCAGGTCAATTCTCGTAACATACAATTTAATTCAACTTCATTTATTTATATATATATTTTTTAATTAATCCAAAAGTGTTATTCTGGTCCTCAAACATTTCGTGGAGAAGATTACATGAACTGTCACTTTAAAAATTACAAGAATGCCGTTTTAAGCTTAGTTACAGTACGATTACATTACTTTAATTTTTTATTTAATTATAAATACACATAACTTGATTTTTTTTTATTATGAATACATACAAGAAAAACATTTTTTTTATAAATTATAAATACAAGAATACTTACCTATTGTGTGACAATTTGACAACTTAAAGTAAAATTAACCGAATTTTTAACGATTTTAAAGTACGAGCATTGACAGACTAACTCGGGTTATGCATTACAGTATCAAAATTGGTGTTCTTTATATAAACTATAGTTTTTAAGATAATGTAATACCGTCTTCAAAGTATGTCTTCCAAGCGTTTTGAAACAGTGGTGACATCTATTGGTCGAATTTATTTTAAAATTTGGTATAAAAGCGATATTTTTTTTTTATTAGTGTCATGTTTGTAATTGGGGCTAGGTTATTACAATATACTGTTATGTAAAGAAACAGTAATTTAAAAAAAAAATCTGTCTCTTGTATCGCATATGATACATTCGTATTGTTTAATGATGGGACAGACAATTAGTTAAAATTTACAATTTTTTTTTGTTATCAGTATCGTTTACCTCCTACATGGAAACCTTGTTTAATTTTATGTAGTAAAATTTATGTTGCCAGCTAAGAAAAATACTCAGTTTTACCAGCCCCAGTTCGACATGAAAACGAAAAAAAAAACAAAAATCAGTGATTTTTAATCTGTTATACGAAGCAACGGATATACGTAAAAAAGGATTGGTGTAATAAAATAATAAAAAGGTTATAAGATTTTTTATAATATAATAATAATTATGTATTAGTACATATACAATTAAAATATACATTGCGTAGTGTAAAATGAAACGTATTTTTAAAATAAATACGTACTGTGAAATGGAACGCCAATATTTAGTATAGTCTGTGGTTAACGGCCATCTTGTTTTGAATTTCGGACACTGAACTTCAAAATACATAAAATAACCGCGCTTTTTTATCAATCCTTGATCGAAAGAGAGTTGTCTTTTAAAATTGAAATGAAAAGTCAAATATTACTATTATTGATCCCCCACCTCATTTTTCTTGGACTGCAATTACCCATGCTTGCTACCACCACGTCTCCATAATACCAAACACTGTTACAATTTTACTCAAGCAGCTTTTACAAGCATTAATGTCCCACTGCAGGGACGGGCCTCCTCCCCCGACGGAGGTATACTTGGCCTACTAATACCACGCTGGCCAGACGGATTGGTATAGGGTTTAATTTCATGTTTTCCTTCTTTTTATTTCGTAAAGATAATATTCACTGATAATCCCTTAGTCGGTTTTTACGGCACCCATGCGATGAGATGGGGTGGTGACATATTGTATTCTTACTCCGTCACCATACGTAAAAATGATACAGATTGTAAATCCCCGCGTCCAATGACGTGATTCTTAATGCAAATTTTTTATTAGACAAAAAACGGAACCCATAAACATTCTTTGTCTGTCTGTCTGTCTGTCCGTCCCTATGTCACAGCCATTTTTTCCGTAACTATAATTATGTGAAACAAGCAAGTAGGAAAACCACTCGAGTTCCGATACAAATAGACATTTTTTTTCTATGACATAGTTACCTGTTTTGAAGAATAGTGTCCGATTTTCGTGTAGGTAAAGTCGCAATGAAGTGCGAAGTCGCTTTATTTTTAATTAAGTGCGTTCGAAAGTCCACTTTTAGTATACAATAGTATATAAAGGCTTCTATAGTATTTAAGTACCTACCTTCAATGTTATACATATAAAGCATAATTTTTTGCTAGTCAATAAAATAATTTTTAGGCTGAATGTTTTTTGTTTTATTTTTGTGGTGCTTACCGGCTGTAGAAATGATGGGTTACCGTCTTTAATGATGGGAAATTATTTCTGCTAATACTAGTGGAGACCGCGACTCGGCAAACGTAGTGTAGGACGCCCCCAGCTAGGTGGACCGACTACCTTATAAAGGTCTCTGGGTCGGACTGGATGCGGAAGGCGCAGGACCGAGTTCTGTGGCGCCTGTTGCGAGAGGTCTATGTCCAGTAGTGGACTGCAATAGGCTAGTTGATTGATTGATTGAATACTAGTATACCTATTAGTATAATACTAGTATAGTACAGTCACGAGCAATAATATGTACACATTTTCAAATTTTCTAAACTATCTGCACGTTTATCTAGACATTACAATATCAAAATGAATTCGTAATTTAGAAGAGGTTCCGTACAGTTTTGAATTAATCTTCGAATTTTCAATTTTGGATTGGCAGAACTTTAGATAACTGGTTTACAAAATGCGAAAATGTGTACATATTATTGCTCGTGACTGTACCTGGTAGGTATATGGTAAAAAAAAATACTTTTTTAAGTTTATGTTACTTAGACGATCGGGGAGATGATTGGGAGTGATTTCACTCTGGCATTGGTAACTTCTCAATGACTAAAGTACTTTCTCAATGACCTCGCAGAAACTTTGGTCCACAAGAGCAACAAAATTAGGCAGACTGGGGACTACATTCATTCAGTAATTTATATTTACTTACTTCATTATAACAGCCCATTAATGTCCCACTGCAAGGACGGGCCTCCTCTCGTGACCGAGGGATACTTGGCCTACTAATACCACGCTGGCCATTTCGATTGGTATAGGGTTTAATTTCAAGTTTTCCTTCTTTTTATTTCGTAAAGATAATTTTCACGGATAGTCTCTTAGTCGGTTTTTACGACAACCATGGGATGAGATAGGGTAGTGACGACCTCGGTGGTGCGCCGGTAGCGCAAGTAGCTGCCGTGCAAGAGGTTGTGGGTTCGATTCCCACGCAGGACAATAATTTGTGAGGTCCACAAATTATTGTCCTGGTCTGGGTGTTCTTTGTGTCCGTTAATTGATTTTTGTAAAAGGTCCCCGCGACACAGGGCATGATCCCTAGTGCGGGAGTTGTCTTTTAATAAAATAAAAATAAATAAATATTGTATTCTTACTCCGTCACCACGCGGAGATTTCTTATAGATTTTTCAAAAAAAAACATTTTTGAAATTTTTCACACCTTTAATTGTTTTATAAAGTTTACTTTTTACATATAAGTGTACTTGCTAGGTAACCACGAATACAAATTCTTAAAAGTATCATTATATCACAAATTTATCACATAACATTATTAAATCAGACTACATAGTAATAATATATATTTTTGATCTCGCAACACTGTAATCACAATACACGGTTGGTGTTGCTATTGTCAAAAGGTAAGTATAACTGAGATGGTAGTTTTCTAAACAGTATTTCATCAATACGAAAAACCCAGCTTGGGCGTTTAATAGATACTTATTAAATAATATTTTAAGGTATACGCATTTATATTAAGTCAAAAACATAATTTTAGATGTGATTTCGTACAGAAGGATTTGAAACTTTTTTATTAAAAAGGTATGTAATAAGGTTCTCTATTTTGTCTCATAATTTTTTTATCCATAATCTAAGGTGTCATAACATTTTGTGTCCGAATCATCATGTGTCCGAATAGTAGCTTGCCCTAAATTCATGTCTTATAATATCACTTGTCCGAAAACCTAAATCCCTAAACATAACATGACCTAATTTTTTTTGCTATAACCATCACAATCAATAATATTTAAAAAACATAAATACTTTAAGCTAGTTTTACATAAAAAAAATGTTTCTGGCGCGTTGTGGTCACCATACTAACCTAACCTAACCAACTGTTCTGACTTTTGCCCTAAAATTTTATTTTAGGACCATGTGACTTTATAGCAAGAAAAAATAGGATATTATTATGTAATAATTATAGTACCCCATTTTATGACACACAAGTATTATAGGTAAAGACGATTAGGTAATATACGATTTCGTATACGCGAACATTATGGAAAGTGATGATTATAGTAAACTTGTTTGGGATTATAATTTTTGGACGATCGATATTCGGAGAAGAAAGGGACTACTATGTAATAAACCACTTTTTACATTTATGAAGCTACATAAAGTTTTTATCCAAACAGGGATACAATATATTCTCCGAAAGTACATTTACATTAACTATAGGTTTATATTTACTACAAATACAATCAATTTTTAAAAAAATATCAATTTGACTGCCAAACCAATATAAATAATAAGTGAATTTCACTGAAATATTATTTTCCTAAATCTAAATAAACATTAAAAACTAAAGCTTGTTCATTACAACCAGCCTGTGTTCATTACAATCTTCACCGACCAAACGTTTCCAAAATAGTAGAAAAAAATAAATTGGCAACACTGCCAATTTACTTTTCTACAAAAAATGACTGCAGAAATCAATTTCATACAACCAGAAAACATAACCGGGTCAATCTCCAAATCGGGCGTATTCGTGTGATCGCTCTGGTGCTTTTCAGATCTTGATATTTTTTGGTAATTATGTATCTCATTGAAAATAATGATATTAAAATACTACATTTTTACTATTGGCCTTCATTTTTGTCAAACAGTTATGGAAATATTTAAGTTTAAACATTTTCCCGTCCAGAGCAATCATGATAGGCGCTAGAGCGATCATAAATGGTGAAACAAAAATTATAAAATTGGTAATATATTATTTATTTAGTCATTTTTAGTCTTGCATGTTACAAGATTTTATGATTTTATGTTTAGGGGATATATCTAGAGCTTTTTGAGAGCTCATCAGTTGGAAACTTGTTCATTTTTAGGGCAGCGTACCGATTTTGAAACAACGGAACCCTTATAGGATCACTTCGTTGTCCGTCTGTCCGTCTGTCTGTCTGTCAAGACCATTTATCTCAGGAACGCTTGAAGGTATCAATTTTCAACAAATATTATAAATGGTGAGACGTGACGTCATAGAATTCTTGACAGATAAGTAAGTCGTGACGTCACATAATTTTGGCAGGAAATTTTTTTTTGACAGCTGAGTCGTGACGTCATTGAATTTTTGACAGATGTGTCGTGACATTACATAATCTTTGACAGATGAGTCGTGACGTCATAGAATTTTGGCGGGAAAAATAATATTTAGACAGCTGAGTCCTGACGTCATCACAATTTGGCGAGAAAGTAAATAGGGTACGGAACCCTCGGTGCGCGAGTGAGACTCGCACTTGACCGGTTTTATATGGGTTCCGTACCGATTTTGGAAAAACGGAACCCTTTGTTGTCCGTTTCTCTATCAAGACTATTTTTCTTAGGAACGCGTAGAGGTATCAAGCTGAAATTTTTACCAAATACTAAGGTCTGTTGCCTTTTAGTGCTGTAAAAAAATCAAACTTCTAATCTAACGAAATCAAGACATATAGCCGTTTATGTCGCAAATTTTCGATGAGCAAAGGGCAAAAAGCTACAGGGTACTTCCAGTCTACATAAAAACTTGAAATTTGGCATGAAGCAAGGTCAGTGCATGTAAAGGAAAACTTCCGAAAACTTGAAATTTTGGCTTCCATCATATTATATTTTGATAATTTCGTCATAGTCATAATCATTTTGACAGCTGAGTCACGTGACTAGTGACGCCATAGAATTTTGGTCACGTGACACGTGACGTCATAGAATTTTGACAGATGAGTCGTGACGTCATAGAATATTGGCGGGAAAATATTTTGCAGGGGAGTCGTAAAGTTATAGAATTTTTGACAGATGAGTCGTGATGTCACAGAATTTTTGACAGCTGAGTCGTGACATTTGTCGTTGTAACAATCTGGTATTATTTTTTATTTTTTTATTTTGTATTTTATATTACTTAAAGTAGTTTTATAACGTACAATTATTGCAAAATATCATCGCTCTGGTCTTTTGGACAGAGCAATCATAGCCATAGCGATCAAAAAAAGTCATAAAAGCATTAATATAGCCCAAAATAAAAACAGTAGAAAGTTGTGTTTACGCCTCATAAAGAACATCATTACTATCACTTAATTCACTTAATAAGCACATTTACAACCTTACTATTTAATTTATAAAACATGCCATATCAATCATCAAATTCGAGAACCAAACCCAGATAAATCATAAACTTACCCTCGTAATGTTGTAGTGGGGGACCGTGGCACAAATGTATCTTCCTCGGAGGTTAGACCACTACAGCCACTACCCCGGGGGAGGGGAATAGAGTTTCTATTTCGTAAAACGAGGGATGAGCGCGATGTTTTACTCCAGCGCAGAGCGATGAGATAATATGCCAGGTCATGACGATAAATTTAAATTGTGCCAAAAATATTGTTAATATAATTTTTTTTTAAATATTACAATGAAGTTTAACTATTTGTTATGTAATATAAAATAACATCGGACATATGAACCTTCTCAATAAAAAGTTACACAATGTTTTCTTATTCAATCGGGAGTTAGGTCAACCCAGAGCAATCAGGATTTTAGGGTTTATGATTTTTTTTTAAATATTTCTAATAAACTAATTCATAATTTCAGCCCTGCACCACATAGATTAGACACCAAAGTATACATAAAAAAATGTAATGAAAACGTTTATCGATTTCAAAATGGGTTTCTCCAGTCCGACACGATAAAAAATGCCTCTGGAGATCTACCCAACCTCAAAATAATAAAAAGAGGTTTTAACTACAATTATAAAGTAGATACTGGTGAAGAATCTTCGGTAATTCTAATTCAGGGACAACATCTATTAGACTATTCTTAAAACACCTTCTGAGGTAGATTCTAGCTTGTGCTAGTAAGGAAATAGGAGTCTTTGCACGGTGTATTAAGGCTTCTTTTTGCGTAGCAGTGACAACGTTGTTTCTCTTTATCATGCAAAGATCGAAGGCTTCGGCAGCTTCTAGAAGTAGATAGAAGATGTGCTGGTATTCCTCCGAAGTAACGTTTTGAAGATGATTGAGGATACCGTCCGGGTCACGGAATTGAGTTTTCATGATTACCTGAAGAAGACAAGTTAATATTTGATTAATAAGCTAATTTTGTTATGGGCTATCGAAGTATATAATAAAAAAAATAAGCAATATATTCGTAATAATGGTTTCGGGTTGTGTCTAATTAAAGGTTTAGAAATCAATTCCTATGCCATACAATTAAATTATGGTGATACAAACTGCAGGCTCATATGTTTCATTCATCGAATGGTTCTTATCGGGTTTTTTAAAAGTAGTGTAAAGATATATTTGAACAGATCGTATTGGCGCTTTCCATCAGGTTTAATACAGTATGTCGTGTATTTGTAAAAAAAAGAAATTCGTTTTTTACGACAGCACTTTAGAGGGCTATTTAAGTTTAATACACCTCCACACAGTAGAAATAGGAAGGGTAGAATAGCTAGTGACATTACAGCGCTATGAAAACTTAACTACTTATTGACGAGCGCACTCCAGAAGGACTTTATGGTTTGGTAAAGAACATAATTCATTTGCATCTGATATTGACAAGACTTAAGCTTACCATACTACAATAGTTGCAAAAAACCACTTACCCTGGCTCCATATCTCAGCAGTAAAGCTACTATCTCAGCACTAGGCTCTGCATTGCTTGCTAAATACTCTGCTAATGCTGGACGAAGTTGGGCAGCGTCGTCATCGTTGTACACCTTCAGGTTAGGGTCTGCTCCACTTTCTAGAAGGATCTGGAAAAAGAGTTATAATTTTATTTGCAAGAAGACGTAGTGTAATAAAGAATGCCAATGTGGTTTGGACACAAAAAGGGCAAGTACGTAGCTCATACTCTGAATCGATGAGCATATCTGAATGTAGACAAGGAAAGGCACGTTTCTTTTCAGCCTCTTCAGCTTACATAGCCCTCAATAGTGGTGGAAATTTGGACCACTTCTGCTCATTGTCTTTTAAGTCTTTTGACTGATACAATAATAAAGGGCACCTCCCTGGTTTCATCTAAGTGAAGTTATACTCACTTTAACAATTTCCTTTCTATTAGTAATATTGTCGGAGCAGGCGACGTGTAGCGGTGAGCCTATTACTGAGCTGGACGCATTCACGTGAGCACCTGCAATAAAATGAAACATAATATTAAATCTTTGTTAGGAAAGTTGAAGATTGCCCGATTAAAGAGGAGGTGAGCAGTGCACATAGAGCGTAGAACTAACATCATCATCATCATATCAGCCAATCAACGTCCACTACTGGACATAGGCCTCCTACAATTCAACTAACAGCCATTCAGTAAATGTTTGGTGGGTGTCGTAAAAACAACAAGGGTGTCGTAAAAACAGGAAGGGTGTCGTAAAAAAGCAAGGGAATCGTAAAAAAAGCAAGGATGTCGTAAAACTGTAAAAGTGTCGTAAAATGATGGACGATGTCGTAAAATGCATGGAGGATGTCGTAACATGCATGGAGGGTGTCTTAAAACTAAAAGGTTGTCGTTGTCGTAAAACCAGCAAGGGTGAAATAAAATGCACGACAACGGAAGGTGTCGTAAAATGATGGAGGGTATCGTAAAATGATTGAGGGTGTTGTAAAATAATAGAGGGTGTCGCAAAATGATGGAGGTTGTCGTAAAATGATGGAGGATGTCGTAACATGCATAGAGGGTGTCGTAAAATGCTTGGAGCGTGTCGTAAAACTGCAAGGGTGTAGTAAAATGCATGGATGGTGTCGTAAAAAAATCAAATATATGCAAGGCTATCGTAAAAATGCAAAGAGGGTGTCGTAAAAATGCAAGGAGGGTGTCGTAGAAATGAATGAAGGGTGTCGTAAAATCGTAGAGGGTGTCGTAAAAGTTGGTATGGTATCTTAAAAACAGCAAGGATGTAGTAAAACCGCAAGGGTAGTAAAACAGCATAGGTGTAGCAAAAGGAGGGTGTCGTAAAAATGCAAGGAGGGTGTCGTAAAAATGCAAGGAGGATGTCGTAAAAATGCAAGGACGGTGTCGTAAATATGAATGGAGGGTGTCGTAAAATGATTGAGGGTGTCGTAAAACTACAAGGCTGTCGTAACAGTTGGAAGGGTGTCTTAAAAACAGCAAGGATGTAGTAAAACACCAAGGGTAGTAAAACAGCATAGGTGTAGTAAAATTCAAGGAGGGTGTCGTAAAAATGTAAGGATGGTGTTAAAACAGCAAGGGTGTCCGTAAAATGATGGAAGGTGTCGTAAAACTTCAAGGGTGTCGTAAAATTATCGAGTGTGTCGCAAAATTCAGGGAGGGTGTCGTAAAAAGGGTGTCGTAAAACCTGCAAGGGTGTCGTAAAATGTTTCAGCGTGTCCTAAATCTGCAAGGGTGTCGTAATAGTTGGAAGGGTGTCGTAAAATGCTGAGAGGGTGACGTAAATAATATCGCACATCCAGATCTAAACAGAGCTAACTCAAAAATTTACGTTTTTGACTTTTACACACAGTCGAATTTCTTGATTCGTTACGCATCGACCACGAAAACAGATTTAAACACTACACGACGTTAAATGTCGTAAGGAGTCTTTTTTGTTGGATGAACGGACTGAGTTATTTTGAATTAACTGACTATATCTGGCATTTTTCGTAATTTTATTTTGAGTTGTCTCTATTTTAACGGTTAGTTTTAAGTGTCTATATAAAATATTTTGAGTTAAACTTGTATTGCTGGTGAGGTGAGTAAAAATTTAGGGATCTAATTCAAAATTTGCAATTTTCAACTCCAATACATGACTATAACACAAAAATCCTGTATCATATTTCTTCTAGCTGGACCCCTAAAGCATAGATAAGGACAAAAAGCTCCTGCGGAAAGCAGGATTGCAGAAAACCGTTTTTCGTTTTGTTTGAGTTTGTAAAAACAATGCATTTTATTCTTTTTAGACATAATGTTTTATAGAGTTATTTACTGCTTATGACCTACAGAATCGATATTTAAATAAAAAAAAGTATAAGTTTATTTTTGCAAAACAACCGGGTTCGATTCCCGGCTGGGTACAGTATCTTTTTCAAATGTATGAATGCAGTTTTTCTTTTTATCAAAATCGGTGTCATGGTTCCTAAGAATAAAACATTGTATGACTTATAGTTTAAGACTTTCCCATACTGACCCCTTTGAATGAGCTACCCTGTATATAAAAAAAAAAATATTAAAAGAGTTGCCATGAGTTTCTTTGAATATTTAGAGGAGACAGGTCTATTGGGTGGTTTGATGATGATCAGTTAGCGGCCTACGTTCGTCTCGTATGTACGCTCACGCAAAATATTCCTTGCAACTAATTCAAGTAAAATAGTGTTTGAAAGATTCGATATAAGTACTATCGATAAAAATGCTGGACGGCGATAACCATTGGCGGTAATGGAAAAGTACCTACAGCGATCAGACTCAAGCGGCAGTCTCAGTTCCAAGAGGCCGGCAACAGAGTATGTCGATGGCAATTGGCGAACACCTAAACGTACTGCTGTCGCCAAAAATGCGAAGTTCGACAGTAACCGTGACATTCCGACGCACAACGACTTCGGCGACCTCCCAGTCGACGAAAACATTTTAACTGCAGGCAATGAATTTTACCTCCAAGCCACCGTCAAAGTGAAGAAAACAGGACATATTCCACCCATAATCCTGGACCTAGAGACGAACTGGACCCATGGAGACATTAAGGGTAAAATAGACAATTTCACCAAACGTTACCACCTTCAGTATAGAAACGGAGGTAAAGTTGCCATTATTTGTCATACAATTGATGGTCACCAAGCTGTTAAGGATGGTCTTCGGACCCAAAATGCTTCCTTCGTAACCTTCACCCGTAAGGACGAAAAGGTTCCTAAGACAGTAATTCGAGGACTGCCGGCCTATGTTGTGGAAGAACTTCCTACGGAATTGGCAAAGTTAGGATTTCCTGGAGTGACCGTCAAAGCTCTAAAGCCTCGTGACGGCAAAGATAACCCTTGCCCTCCATTCATGGCTCAATTGCCTATGGGTGCAGATATAAACAAATTTCGCCAGATTAAATACCTATGTAGCTGTGTCGTATCAATAACGAGGTTCAAACCAAATAGATCTAATGGTACCCAATGCTTTCGCTGCCAGGATTTTGGCCATGCTTCGAACAACTGCAATAAGCCACCTCGCTGCGTGAAATGTGTAAATCCACATCCGACTGCAGCCTGCCCCAAAAAGGACCGCAATGAACCAGCCTACTGCTGTAATTGCAGTGAGGCTCACCCATCTAATTACAGCAAGTGCAAAGTGAGACTGACCTATCTGAATAAGATTGAGTCACAGAAAGCTGCAGAACGTAAACCGGCACCACCTGTTTTTCCTCCAAAAAGTATAGCGTCAACTTTCTTACCCAAGACGACTTCAGGGAACCCGATCACGTCAACCAAAAATAAAGAAGTAGTGTGGCCGTCTTTAAAACCTAGGATCATACCTGCACAGAAGGATCAAGATTCTATTGAAAACTTAATAAATGATGAAACTTCTAAGGAAATGTTTGAAATTTTACAAATGTTAAAAAACATAAAATTTCAGTTTGCTGCTTGCACATCCTGGTTAGAGAAGGTCGTGCTAGTATTATCACATGTTGGCAATTATATTTAACGCCACTGGGCTACGCCTGTTATCCTGGAACTCCGATGGAGTACGTTCAAAGATCCACGAGTTGCTCGACCTAGCGGTAAGCGTCTTATCTGTTGATGTTATTGGTATTTGTGAAACTAGACTTTCTTCAAATTCCGTTTTAGAAACGAATGGCTTTATTTGTCATCGTCAAGACAAGCACCACACCAGTCGTGGGCAAGGAGTCGCTATCCTTGTTAAGAATGATCTAGATCATTATATTGTCAAAATGCCCCAAACTCAACATATAGAGGCTATTGGCATATCTATTAAGTTATCAGGACAAACTATCGTAATACTGTCCATATACCAGTCACCAAATCTACCTTTGCTTCGCAGTGATCTAGAGTTGTTGTTTGGCTTGGGCACCCATGTTGTTATCATGGGTGACTTTAATGCCAATCATGCTCATTGGCTTAGTAGCTATACTAATACTAGAGGCAGAACCCTCTTTAATTATATGCTTGATTCTGATTTTGTTATACACAAACCGAGTTTACCTACTCAGGTTAATTACTGTCCAAATCGCAAGCCAACTAGCCCTGACCTCGTTCTATCACTCGGAGTAAATCGTATCAGTGATGTTCAGACGATTATTGCGTTATCCTCAAATCACTATCCTATATCGTTCAGTGTTGGGGGGACCCTGTGTCGCCAGGCTGCCACACAATTCTTTCAATTTAACCGTGCTAACTGGCGAGCATATCGGACTTACCTTAACAAAAACATTTTACTCGACTCTAATTGTTTCAAAACCGTAAATGATATAGACACTGCTATAGATCACTTGCAACAGACCATTGTCGATGCTAGGGACTCTGCGATTCCACCCAGCAATTCTTGCGATACATCTCCGAAGCTGCCACGCTATATTAAAAACCTGATTCGTTACAAAAACTACTTACGTCGCATGGAACGTAACTTATCTGACAGTTACCTTAGACGAGTCAATCGTAGTAAAATCAATAATTTACAGCACTATATAAGGACGTACATCAGGAATCATCTTGATAATGTCTGGAATGCCAAGCTTGCAAAGGTCGACAATCCCAGTCAAGATTTATGGCGTCTAACCAAGTCGCTTAAGCCTAAAACTACCAACATACCACCACTCAAACTTCCAAACGGGGACACAACGTCTAGCGCGCTTGAACAATGTAACGCTCTAGCTGCCACTTTTCGCAGCAATATGAGCCTTACCACTAGTTGGCCATGCGACCCGGCACTTGATAGCAAGATCGCGAACTCAATATCCATCATAAATGATTACACGATTTCTGAAGCTGTAGAACTGGTAAGGCCGCTCGAGGTTCGCAGGATATTGTTCAGGCTTAAGTCTCGCAAATCTCCTAGTCATGACGGGATTCATAACCTATTACTAAAGAACCTGTCACAAAAAGCAGTCATATATATAACTAAGATATTCAATGGTTGCCTTAGTCTAGGTTACTTTCCGAACGTTTGGAAAAAAGCTAAGATTATAGCTCTCAAAAAGCCCGGTAAAGACACTGCCATACCTTTAAATTACCGACCTATAAGTCTGCTGCCCGCGGTAGGTAAGCTTTATGAGTCCATTATTTATACCAAACTTATTCGGGCGACCGGGCAGATGCTAATCCACGAGCAGTTTGGGTTCCGCTCTGGTCACTCCACTACCCAACAATTAGTCAGGGTGTCCGAGCATATTTCCCATCACCTAAATCTCAAGGAGTCCACAGGTATGTTCCTGCTGGATATAGAAAAGGCCTTTGACACCGTTTGGCACGAAGGCCTTTTACACAAATTAATGTCTCTGAACATGCCTATGCCACTACTTAAACTCATTAAATCCTATCTTGCCGATCGCAGTTTTGTTGTCCACATCGGGCAAACCACTTCCCACCCTCAAACTGTACCAGCCGGAGTGCCACAGGGCTCAATAATAGGACCCTATTTATTTTTACTGTTTGTAAACGACATCCCTATTCAGCCTCGTACAAAACTAGCATGTTTTGCCGATGACACTGCCTCTTTTACGTCTTCAAATGACCCCGACTTGATCGTTGGTCGTCTTCAATTTTCTATGGACCTACTTTTGTCATATTTCAAGCAATGGAAACTCAAAATAAACGAGAGCAAAACAGAAGCCATATTCTTCTCACGTTCTAGACAACCTCCTGTACGGACCCTAAAAATAGCGGGTCAAGTCGTGACCTGGAAGACTACCGTGCGCTACCTCGGAGTCAAATTGGACACACGCTTAAATTGGTCTAAACACATAGCTGACCTACGCATCAAGGGTGCACAAGCACTTGGCGCATTAAGTCCTATTTTTAACCGCAAAAGTAACTTAAGCAGCATTACCAAATTAAGGATTTACTTACACCACGCTTGTTCGCCCGTGCATAACATATGCATGTCCTGTTTGGAGTAGCACATGCCTCACTACCTATCAGCTCTTACAGGTTATTCAAAACAAAGCTATTAAAATATGCTTTAATACAAAATTTAAAACAAACCTTACTAAATTGCAACATAAAATTAATTTCCCCTTATTATTCAATTTCATTATTAAAATCACCATAAAGTTTCATAAAAACAATAAAGCTAATTTAAGTAATCAACTTATTCCTAATTTATGTTCATCCACAGTAGACACAATACCGTACATCGACAGATACGGCGCTTATCGTTTACCACATCACTACATTCTGTTTCCGCCAAACGAGTTATGACGACCGGCGAGTTGACCTCTGGGCGGCGCTCGGTCGCCCCTCCTGTGATCGCGTATGCGCAGGAGCGCGGGCGGCAGGGGAGCTCCGCTCGCTGAGTCTTAACTGGTCGCTCGGCCGTTATCAAGTCTTATGCCCGATTTACACATCGACAAGTACAGTAGCGAGTTAAGTAGTATTTTAAGATTAAGTTGATTTAAATAGAGTTCTATCCTATTTTTTGGCGAGTTAAGTACGAAGTAGCCGCCCCTCTCTCGCGTCTCGCCAACTTAACTTGCCAAAAAATAGGATGGAGATCTATTTAAATCAACTTAATCTTAAAATACTACTTAACTCGCTACTGTACTTGTCGATGTGTAAATCGGGCATTACGTATCGTAATTTGTTGTCTACCGTGCGACTAGTTAATAGTAAAATAATTAAATATTATAATTAAAATTTAAACTATGTTATAAGCAAGATTGAATCACTAATCAATTTGCATTATATTCCATTGATGTGTTGTGAAACTTTTATGTATTTAAAAAGTGTATAAGTTTTCTATTTATAAGCTTTAAGAGGCGATCTCTTAGCCTAATAAGTGTTTGAATACCTACACGGTACAATGTTACTTTGGTAAGTGCATTTGTATGTATATTTATTAAATAAAGATATTTGAAAATGAAAAATGAAATGATGATGATGAAGTCAATAAATAAACAGACCCCCATCTGGTGCCTTTGTTTGGATAAGTTACCAACACCACCGAAAAAAACTTTAGTTAAACTTCATCGTAACAGCCCATTAATGTCCCACTGCAAGGATGGGGCTCCTCGTGTGACGGAGGGATACTTGACCTACTACTACCACGCTGGTCAGGCGGATTGGTATAGGGTTTAATTTCAAGTTTTCCTTCTTTTTATTTCGTAAAGATAATATTCACGGATAGTCCCTTAATCGGTTTTTACGTCACCCATGGGATGAGTTGAGGTGGTGACATATTGTATTCTTAGTTAAACTTACCAGCATTTAAAAGCATCTGCAGCATACAAACATCTCCCTTTAAGATGGCCAGATCCAGAGGACTTGGCTTGCTTAACTCTGGACAATTATAGTTCACGCGAGCACCTTGCTTGATCAGCAAGTTTACTACCTCGGGATTACCTGGTGATCGAAATAATTGGTTTAAGGTTTTTTGGTTTTTGAATAGTTGGTTTTCAGTTCAGTTGTTTTTTCTTTTACTTAATAGGTTACCACAGAGCTTTGTTATTTGGACAGTTTGAGTAATGCTAGTCTTTTTGCCCTTCTGTCCTTTTATGAGTGAGTGAGAACGTATATTTCTTATGTTGGTTAGGATAAGGTTAGGTATATTAAAACTTTAGGTATTTTCATTAGGTATTTTAATGTGAGATCTTTTATTTTACGCATTTAGATGTGTACCCGAAATATAGCTTAGATCTAAATCATCGAAGTAATAGAAATTGCGCAATAATTATAATAGATATCAACGGTCTCGTTGGAGTCGGTTTTTTTAAATAGAAAACTACTAAGGTCACTCCCGCACCATTATTTCCGATCACCTATATCATGGAGACTTTTCCAAAAATCAATTGAACAGACACAAAGAAGCATCCAGACTCAAGACAATTCGAGTTGAAGTTACTTACCGCTAAGTACAGCGTAATGCATGATAGTCCTGTAATCATTCCTCGCATCTGCCATCCCGTTGACATCAGCTCCGAAGCTGATGAGAAGTAGCACTGCATCCATACCCTGGACATAAGGTAAGTAACAAAAATGTTAGTATAGATTTATTGATAAATAATCATTTAAAAAAAATAGAAGACTGTTTTCAAATGAATCATTTGTTTAATTGTTTTCTTCAAGTATCTGTGGGTAAGGCACATAGAGCGAAGAACCAACAGCTGTTGGTGCAGAGAAGTTCTAGAATGGCGACCCGCACCGGAAAACGCAGGGTGAAAACGGCGGGAAACCGATGAGAGATGGAAGCACAGGACCAGGCACAAGGTGAAGATATTTGAAGGGGGCATGTCCAGCAGTAGACGTCAATTGGCTGATATGATGATTGTACTCGAAAGAAATAAATATGGTAAATCGAAACACTCCAGGAGAATATCACTTAGCGGTCACCCATCTATGAAATTTCCAACCTAACCAGATTTGTATTTAATGAAACAGTTATAGCAACATGCAATGAATTCCTAAATGGTCAATTTAACGGACTCAAAGAACGTCCAAACTCAGGAAAACAGTTTGTGGATCGCACAATAAGACCGCACACGGCTGACGTGCAAGATCGCTTTTCCACCGAAAAACCCATGCGAAAAATGGTTTGATTTGATTTGATTGACATTTCTAATAAAGATTCACTCACTCTTACAGTTACCTTTCTCTGTCTGGCTGCCTTCATGAGAGGAGTCAAACCAGCTCTATCTCTGGAGTCAGGGTTAGCTCCGAAAGTCAGCAGCAGCTCCAAGTATTCTGGGTCTGATACCAGGTTGATCTCGGAGCCGAAGAAGTAGCGTTTGTTTGGGTCTGCACCGTGTTCTAGAAGAAGTCGTGCTACATCCTGAAAGAATGAATGTGATATAATATTTTTTTAATGAAATACAATGGCACACCTACATTGTCCTAACTGCCCACAGAGCTGCACAGAGAAAGATCTTATGAACGTCACTGACAAGGCAGTCACTGTGGCCAAATTCTGGGCTGGTTATGTTTAAGGAAAATAAAATGTATTTTTATATCTACGACTCGACGCCAAACTAAGCAGAGCTTGTACGATGGGTACTAGACAACGGATAAACACATTCATCTATTTTTATTAGTAAATTCTAATAACACATAGGAAACACCTAGACTAATGCAAACATTTAAAGATTTGCCTTGAGCGGGAATCGGACCCGAGAGTATTTTATCATTTTACGATTAATACTTACATATGATGGTTTTTAGTCTGGTCTTTTAAATAAATGCGCAATTCTTATGTTCTTATGAAAAGCAAAAAAACAGCAAAGCAAAGAAATCTAACCCCTTTAGCGCGCTGTTATATTCTTAAAGGGGGTTAGAGTTCTTTGCAGCTGAGCGTACAAAAATATAGATGGGTTATATATTAACTAGAACTAAATGACCTCTTGCTGAAGAAAGCTTACGACATGAAAACTTACATAATGCTTATTCCTGATGGCCAGACGTAAAGGTTCATCACAAAGAGTAGTTCTCGGAAACTCTTCACCAGTGTCTGGTCTGTAGTCAACTGCTGCACCGCTCTGGAGTAAGAGTTTCACCAGTTCTGTGTAGCTGGAAATTTGAATGTCGTCTTTAATGTATACTCCGTGTGGTGACGGAGTAAGAATACAATATGTCACCACCCATCTCATCCCACGGGTGTCGTAAAACCGACTAAGGGACTATCCGTCAATATTATCTTTACGAAATAAAAAGAAGGAAAACTTGAAATTAAACCCTATACCAATCCATCTGGCCAGCGCGGTACTAGTAGGCCAAGTATCCCTCAGTCACGGGAGGAGGCCTATCCCTGCAGTGGGACATTAATGGGCTGTTATGAGTGTTCACACATTATGCTGCCGTCTTCGTGCATTAAAACTATTATCAATTATATTAATGGATTGAACCAACATACCCATGTTCCGAAGCCAGATGCAGAGCACTGTAGCCACAATCGTCTCTAGCATTGACGTCACATCCTCGAACTACCAGCAGTCTGGTCGCTTCCAGATATCTCTGCCAGATCGCGTAGTGGAGCGGCCGGAGACCTTGAGTCACTGGTTCGTTTACCTGTTGGAAGATATTTTTAAAATACAGTAGAACCTCGATAAGTTAAAGTTCAAGGGAAACACAAAATATTTTAGGTTATCAAGGGTATAGCTTAATATAGATGTATGTATGTAAATATGTATGTATGTACCCTTGTTCGTCTTTTACATTGAATTTTACGGACCCAAAGAACATACAGACTCCAGAGAATAATTAATTGTAGATCGCACCTTGCGTGGGATCGCGATTCCGTGCAGTCGCATTTACTGCTTTTGCAGAAGACAATAATTTAAACGATCTAGAAACATATCATACCAGCCCATTAATGTCCCACTGCAGGGACGGGCCTCCTCCCGTGACGAAGGGATACTTGGCCTTATAATACCACGCTGGCCAGACGGATTGGTATAGGGTTTTATTGCAAGTATTCTTTTTTTTACTTCGTAAAGATATTATTCTCGGATAGTCCCTTAGTCGTCTTTCACGACACCCATGGGATGAGATGGGGTGGTGACATATTGTATTCTTACTCCGTCAACAATCGTCCTGAATTTAGTTGCTCATTGCTTATTGAATAAAGAAATATGCTTACCTTAGCTCCACAAGCCAGCAGTATCCTGATCTCATCGAGCGGTACCATTCTGATGATGGAGTCAGCTAGCTCCCGCTGCATGGACTTCCCTGATATCACCTCTGATGGCATCGTCACTGAAACCAACAAGAGAAAACAGTTATTATAACAGTATATTCCTCACATTCCTCACATATTCACACAACGCCATCTAGTCCCAAACTAAGTAAAGCTTGTACTATGGGTACTAGACAACGGATAAACATACTTTTCTCTGTAAATTCATACATATTATACATAGAAAACACTCAGACCAATGCAAACAATCATGTTCATGCATACAAAGATTTGCATTGAGCGGGAATCGAACCCGAGACCTCTACGTAGCAGTCATGTTATATAACCACTACGCCACAGATGTCGTCAAAGGTATATTGATATTACTTATAGTAGGTATAAGTATTGTCTTACGAAAAAAACCGACTTCCTTTCGCAAAGAAGTAGAACCTAGCTTACTAATATTACCCTAGTCAGACGGATTGGTATAGAGTTATGGGTAATTTTTTTCTTTTTTTTTTGTAGATATAACATCCGTGTGGTGACGGAATAAGAATACAAAATCACCACCCCATCTCATCCCATGGGTGTCGTAGAAACCGACTAAGGGACTATCCGTACATAAGTATTATCTTTACGAAATAAAATGAAGGAAAACTTGAAATTAAACCCTATACCAATCCGTCTGGTCAGCGTGGTATTAGCAGGCCAAGGATCCCTCAGTCACGGGAGGAGGCCTGTCCCTGCAGTGGGGCATTAATAGGCTGTTATGATGATTATAAACTTACTTTTTAATAAACTTTATTAAGACACTACAATCCCTTACGACAAACGTCAATGTACTAACTAGAATGGCACATACACAGTAATAAGAATCACAATACGTTTTACGCATAAATTATACGCAAATAACAACCCGTGTTACTGCAATGATAAGTAGTCAACAATATAAGATTGATAGCAAATGGGTGCCAAGTACGTAACTTTTGCATGTGATAGTATAATATAGCTATTCTTTGATTAGCCAGAAGCCAGAGAACCAGGAATTTAAATTGTGACCTTGCGAAGCTTTTTTTCTCCGTGTGAAGAGAAGGGCCCGCCTGTAATGGCGGGGATCGCCGGAGAGGGACTGCACGCAAAGGCTCTGCCGGTTTTCCAGGCCCCCTTCAGGCGATAAAGGAGTGCCGCTGTGGACTTTTGGGGGGTACACTGGCGGGTTGCCTAATCTCTGGGAGCCCCACATACCCCTCCCGTCCCCCAACGGAAGGGCATGCTTATCCGTAGGCATTTTACCCCAGCGTTAACAAAAACAAAAAAAAAGGTAGGGCATAATATAGTTATCACCTTACGCAGATCAATGGAACTGTAGTTGCCTGGAATAAATCTTGTGACTAGTCAAACTTAACCACGTATTTCACAGTAGAGGCATAGTACAAATAAATACAGTATTTCGACTTCATAGAAACGGACGAAACGCGAGTTATGCCTACACTCTCACGATAGAGGTGGCTTTGCGGAGTGAACAGTCGCGACTGTGCCGCAGTAACGAGCGGGAAAGTAGGTAAATGTAATTAAAAAGCTGGAGGTGGGCAGCCCTATAGCATGTTTACGTACCCGTAGGCATTTATAATAAATATTCGGCCGAGATAGACTGCTTGTACTGTGGTAGAGGGCAACGTAAATATTGGCCACACTTATATAAAATTACGTCGCTTCTGTACGCATGTAACACGCAACGATAGTGAACATCAAGATGGCGGGATCAAGTCTCCAATTCAAAATATAGCACATAAAGGCTTTTGTACTACATTTGTACTAATTGTACCCTAAACCACACATTTGTACCTCTTAGGGTTAAGGTAGTATGCCTAAACTTACCTGGACCCGCTACTTTGATGTCAAAGTGGCTGGACCTTCTGCAGCGCTGCTCAGAGACTGGAAATTCACACACGAAGGTTTAGTACTGTATATGTACATACATGTACTCAATTTCCAATACAATTGTAAGTGCCAAATAAAAGTAATGCGATTTAAACATTGGTCCCGCCACTTTGATGTTTTATGTTATAGCTGAAAACATATGAAAATCGTTAGATCTTGAGTAAAATCAAATGTGTATGTTTAGTACGACCTGAGTACAAAAACATATATAAATTTCATATGTATAATCTAAGTACTTTAAAAAATATCTTTCATTCATCGTTATTTTATTTCCGAATCTCGTTATTTTCATAGAATTGGAGAGGTTTATGCACTAATATTATAAAACAATTTAATTTTTTTTTATGTTATTTTTTTCCAAATCCTAAAAATCAGCTGAAAAATGATTCAAAATCAAATATTATCATGCCGTGCCTCAGGATGTAATGGAAGTAAAACAATATCTTACTCACTATCATCTACTATATTTTTTGAACTTAACGATTTGAAAAAAACAAACATATTTGAATTTCCGAGAAAAATTAACTTATAGGGAAAATACTATACTATTTTATCTGTAATAGAGTTCATAGCTCTCCTACATTTAGTGGCATCGAGCATTATCGTGCTCATATTTCTCGTTTATTTGGTAACTGGGAGTGTTACGATGACTTATAGACGAAAGTTACAAAGAGTCCAACATACATAGTGCCCAATTGTTTAATATATGTACAATAATAAGTCTTATTAAACTTTATTTTTACATTTAAGTTAGTTTAATCATTATAACACAAAAAGCAGCAGTTATAATTTAAGTTAGATAATATAAATACATAATAATATTTTTGTTGTTTCATTTCTGCATAAAAGTGTCCATTTCAAATATAACGATGAAAGATAGATAACTTTTAAAGTACTTATATTATACATATGAAAGTTATATATGTGTTTGTACTCAAGTCGTACTAAACAAACACATTTGATTTTACTCAAGATCTAACGATTTTCATATGTTTTCAGCTATAACATAAAACATCAAAGTGGCGGGACCAATGTTTAAATCGCATAACTTTTATTTGGCACTTACAATTGTATTGGAAATTGGGTACATGTATGTACATATATAGTACTAAACCTTCGTGTGTGAATTTCCAGTCTCTGAGCAGCGCTGCAGAAGGTCCAGCCACTTTGACATCAAAGTAGCGGGTCCAGGTAAGTTTAGGCATACTACCTTAACCCTAAGAGGTACAAATGTGTGGTTTAGGGTACAATTAGTACATATGTAGTACAAAAGCCTTTACGTGCTATACTTTGAATTGGAGACTTGATCCCGCCATCTTGATGCTCACAAATTTAAAACTAGTCAACAAGTTTGTGATCGATAGTAAATGATTGCCAAGTACGTCATGTAATAATGGTTATATTCATGTGATACTTAGGTACTTACATGATTACATATATAATTAGTTATCTAATAAAACAGTAATATATAATCATAAATTCATCATAACAGCCCATTAATGTCCCACTGCAGGGACGGGCCTCCTCCCGTGACGGAGGGATACTTGGCCTACTAGTACCACGTTGGCTAGACGGATTAGTATAGGGTTTAATTTCAAGTTTTCCTTCTTTTTATTTCATAAAGATAATATTCACCGTTAGTCCCTTTGTCGGTTTTTACGACACCCATGGGATGAGATGGGGTGGTAACATATTGTATTCTTACTTCGTCACCATAACCACACGGATAAAATCATAAATTAATAAGTACTTTCTTGTCCAAGTGAAATTTTTTTTTATATGATAGGAGGCAAACGAGCCAGCAGGTCACATGATGGTAAGTGATCACCGCCGCCCATGTACACCCGCAACACCAGAGGAATTACAGATGCGTTGCCGACATTTAAAAAGGGAGTACGCTCGTTTCTTGAAGCTCCCCAAGTCGTAACGGTCCAGAAAACAAAAAAAAAACAAAAACTATCAAAAAATACCCACCCGTTTAGGAGATATGACCATTTCAATTTTTAATTCTTTACGTCATAAAACCTATTGGAACAAAAATAGAGTTAAAGATTAAAAGGATGACATATTTTACGATCGATTCATCCGTTACCAAAATAAACAAAAAAAAGGTAAGAGAATGCTCTTAAAATGTCTATATGTCTACAGACACATAGTCTGTCTAAATATTACCTCTGTTCTATCTATTGCCAAATGTTTTTAAAATTATGATCTAAGGTATTACTCACTAAAAGCTAAAGTAACTTTTTATTTAAAACTAGTTAAACCCGTGACCACTACGTTGTGGGCGGCGAAAAAAACGCGGCTGTTTTTAAACATACACTTCTCATTAAAAAAATCGAAACAGTTGCAAGTTTGTGTTTTATAAGGATTATCTGAAAAATGTGTATATTTAGGAATATGTGTTATATATCATTTAATAGGGAATTTAATGAGGTTTTCAAATAATGATGTTAATGTTCTAAATTCAAATTAAATTTTCATAGATTTCGTATTTTGTTTAACAAGTCGTATTTGCCCTGTACTTAGTTTGACGGAAAATGATAAAATTAGGCACGTAAATGAAATAAAAAGCTAGAAGACGTTTATTTAATAACCCGTATCGCGCACCCAGAGTTCCTCGCTCCTCTTATTACTGCGTCCATGCGATGTTTACCCGCAAAAACCGCCAAGTGGTGGCATTGCTGAATTCTGGACTTAGTCAGGTTATTACGGCTGAAAGATTGCATCTTAGCCTCTCGTCTTTTCATAGAATCTGGAAACGCTATCAAGAGACTGGTTTGTTCACGCACCGTTAGAGATCTGGCAGAAAACAGGTAACTTCTGACCGAGTAGATCGAATTATAGTAACACTTTTCTTACAAAGTCTGCGCCTTAATGTCTTTCAACTGCAGCAGCAGCTTTATGATGAACCTATGGTGGCTGTAAGTGACTCTACAATCAGAAGAAGGTTGAAGAAACGTGGACTTGTACCGTACAAGCCAGCAAATAGGGCGGAACGACCTGCAGAACATCGAAAAGCGCGCCTTAACTTTTAACGTAATTACCTAAATTGGTCATACATCTAGTGGAGCAAGCTCCTCCTTTCTGATGAGTGTAAAATTGTATTGTATGGTAACGATGGAAGGACTAAGGTCTACAGAAGTGATGGAGAACGCTTTGCACCATGCAGGATTAAATAAGAAATGGCCATCCATGGTGGGGGTTCATGGACTGTTTGAGGAGAAATTCGTGGCAACAACAAGACCTAGTTTGTCTTTGTGTTGGGTCCCATCTGCCCTTTTTTAACAGTCATAGGTACATCGAACAGTATCTTGAACCTCTTGTGATGCCCTATGCACATTTATTTTTATTAGAATTTAGAACATTTACATCATTATTTGAAAACCTCATTAAATTCCCTATTAAATGATATATAACACATATTCCTAAATATACACATTTTTCAGATAATCCTTATAAAACACAAACTTGCAACTGTTTCGATTTTTTTAATGAGAAGTGTATTTCATTACTGCTCCACTCCTATTAGTCATATAGCGTTATACTATAATAATAGCCTATGACACTCCCCGATAAATGGACTATTCAAAACAGAAAGAAGTTTTAAAATCGGTTCAGTAGATCCAGATATTACCCCCTACAACGTCACAAACACACAAACTTTACCTCTTTTAATACTAATTAGTACCTATAGATTATGATTACTTACCCCGTCACCACACACGGAGAGTGTCTTCTATGCGTTTCAAATAAGAATAGGATCGGACTTGCTGCCAACTTCATGTGGCAACTGTCATTTTAGTACGACCAACAAAAAAATTCGTAAAATAATTTAAATAAAAATATTTAGCGTTGAAAATTCCGAAAGAAACAGATTGTTTTATTCAACGAAAAAAATGTTAATATAGAAGTATAGATTACTGCAGCTCTCACTGAGAAGCGTCTAAAACATCACAGATGCCTAAAACAGAGGCAACTAGGTAGGTATTAGAGAAAATATCGAAGTGCTAAACAAATGATTTTATACCAAATTCATTTAACCATGAAAGTCAATATTGATAAAAACATTTACAAAATAAGCTAACAGCGGGCAACATGCCATAAACTACCATCGCAAATAAAATTGTCGCTCTAAAAACGCAAAAATTCGTGATTAATAGCAAAGAATTGCGCCACAAAATAAAAATAAGAAAATAAAGTAAATAAGGACATTCGGCCGATGCGTATTATTACTCTTCAACACAAAAACATAATTATTTGATGCGTAGATTAATAAATTAAGAAAAACAATCTTTTGAAGTATATTTGTAAGTATAAATGACTAGCTGACCCGTGCCCACTTCGTTGGGCGGCGAAAATAAATCGTTCCTTTTTTTAAACATATTTCATTACTGCTCCACTCCTATTAGTCATAGCATACTCCCCGATAAATGGACTATACAACACTAAAATAATTTTTAAAATCGGTTCAGTAGATCCAGAGATTACCCCCTACAACGTCACAAACACACAAACTTTACCTCTTTATAATATTAGTATAGAATTATAGATTAATATAAGGTACAGTTTCTTGGCGGCAGATGACTGCTACTACTTTACACGGACTGTGGTGGGGCGGATGGCCCTCAACCAAAGACATTTAAGTGACATGTCTCAGGGGCACCTCCTGTGGGGTACAAACCTCGGCCTGGACCGTCACTGACAAACAGGACGTGCGGAAGGCATGCCTTCTAGGAGCGAACGCGGCGCGTATTTCGCCCATGACGGAAAGGACGGAACCGCGAACGTGTTGTATTGGCTTCGTGACCCGTGTCATGCTCTTTGTTGAACGATCCTATGACACAGATAGGTAAGCTTGCACAATTTTACTTGGCCGCCTTGTAGTTATCTTTCAGAGACGTTTATGCATGCGCAATTAGTAAGGAAAAACATGCTCGTTGCACATTTAAGGCCTACGCAGACCGGGATGGCATGGCAAGAGATTTTCAATTTTTACTAATGGAAATTCAACCGTACCGTAAAAAAATAATGCCGTGGCATTGAAAGGGATTTTATCGCACGGCATTTTTCATTTTAAAGCATAGCAATTTATGTCGTATTTCTGTAATAGTACGGTTGAATGTCCATTAGTAAAAATTAAAATCCCTTGCCATGCCGTCCCGGTCTGCGTAGGCCTTTACAGTATGTACGCGCCATTTATCTCGGTTTGAAGTTTGTTAAAACGTAATACAAAACAAAAGATATGAAAAGATCAATGTATTTTGGTTTTAAATAGGACATTGACACTAAAACATTATTGTGCACATTGGATAAAAGAGGACGCCACGCGTTACTTCTGTTTACAAACAGAGTTTTGCGCAGTGCGTTTATTTTTAACTTTAATCGCACAGGTGTTGTAAAATTGTTGTTATTTATTGTAGTACTTTGTCCGTGTGGTGACGGAGTAAGAATTCAATATGTCACCACCCCATCTCATCTCATGGGTGTCGTAGCAACCGACTAAGGGACTATCCGTCAATATTATCTTTACGAAAGAAGGAAAACTTGAAATTAATCCCTATACCAAACCGTCGGGCCAGCGTGGTATTAGTAGGCCAAGTATCCCTCCGTCACTGGAGGAGGCCCGTCCCTGCAGTGGGACATTAATGGGCTGTTCTGATGAATGATGGATGACGTCGACTTAACCATTCTATCGATCGGTCTAATTACACCCTAATATAAAACGTATTGAGGACAGGCTAAGCTTCTAAATACCTCTAAATTTGTCCCATAAGGCGTCGTAGCACATACATAACGTAACGTAAACGGATCGGCACCGTATCAACTCGAGTCGTTCAGTATTATTTGTATGAAACTCCTTACTGCAACGCACACTAATCGTAAACGTAACGTAATTGAATTTTTGGCGTTTGACTCCGAGGAAAAAGGCGAGGCGATGCCGATTCGTTTACGTTACGTTATATGTGCTATGACCCTAATGGGCAATACATATAATGAAACACACATAAATTATCAAAGGTAATTATATAAATTAATCTGTCAGACAGAAGCAGACGGTTGTCGTCATTTCTCTTATAGGTAAAACAAATATGGCTGTCGTCCAAAAGCGCGCGAAAAGGCGTAGTTTTGCCGCCAACTGTTACGTCAGGGAATTTCCTCGAAAGATTTTCACTGTACGTTTAAATTAATTATCTTCTTTGTTTGATGTTTCAGAAAAGTTATATTGAGGTAAATTATTATTTTAAACTAATGATGGAAGAACAAGGTGATCTAAGAATTGCGTCAAAGTCAAGAAAATATTGTTATATCATTTTTGATATACTTAGTAGGTACAATAATTTTATTAATATAAGAAACGCTGGCCATACGGATTGGTATAGGGTTTCATTTCAAGTTTCAATTCTTTTTACTTCGTAAAGATAATATTTACGCTAAGTCCCTTAGTCGGTTTTTACGACACCCATGGGATGAGATGGGGTGGTGACATATTGTATTCTTACTCCGGATATTCTTATTGTATTCTTACCACACGGACAAAGTACTTTGGTATTTTGCAATAAATAAGAACTGTTTTACAACACCTGTGCGATTAAAGTTAAAAATAAACTCACTGCGCAAAACTCTCTTTGTAAACATCAGTAACGCGTGGCGCCATCTTTTATTCAATGTGCACAATAATGTTTTAGTGTCAATGTCCTATTTAAAACCAAAATACGTTGATCTTTTCATATCTTTTGTTTTGTATTACGTTTTATAAGGAGCCAGAGTTACAATTAAATTGGACGTGATTGATTTCCTTGGATTTGTGCCAATTGGGAAAACATGACGCTTTTTGTATGTGGTTTCAAGGTAACTAAAGTTATTTTGGGTATGGTCATCGAAACATGAAAATTTCGGCGACATTTTTAGTATAATATCATAACAGCCCATTAATGTCCCACTGCAGGGACGGGCCTCCTCCTGTGACGGAGGGATACTTGGCCTACTAATACCACTCTGGCCAGACGGATTGGTATAGGGTTTAATTTCAAGTTATTACATATTATGATTTTATATATTTTGTACATAAATAAGTATAATGTATTTTAATAGTTTGATTCTTGTATGGATTATTAGTAGTCTATTTTATGACATAACTAGCTGACCCATGCCCGTTGGGTGGCTAAAAACCGTTATTTAAAAAAAAAACTCCCTTTTCTAAAGAGATTTCATTACTGCTCCACTCCTATTAGTCATAGCGTGATATTATATAGTCTATGACACTCCCCGATAAATGGACTATTCAACACAGAAAGGATTTTGAAAATCGGTTCATTAGATCCAGAGATTACCCCCTACAACGTCACAAACTCACAAACACACAAACTTTACCTCTTTATAGTATTAGTATATAAATAGAGGGCTAACTGGCAGTTGCAATAATAATAATTTTAGACAATAAGTATTTGTTTTATATAAGCCAGTGTAATTGACCTCATGTCGCCTGATGTAAAGCGGTCAATAAAGTGCCATAATCAAGACTAATACATACTAAAATAATAAGGAACAACGGCCGTCACCTTTACGGCCTCGAAAAAAGCTTTTTCACGGCTCATTAAAAGCACCGATTACTTACACTAAGTAAACTACATTTAAGTCTCCTACATAAGGACGTCCTAACTTTTGTGTTAGGACGTTCTGTTTACACTAGACTACATGTAGTCTACTACATGATGTAGTTGACTACATGTAGTCTAGTGTAATCGGCGCTTAAAAGAAAAATTGCTCAGTGCAAATCTTTGTGAGAATGAACATGAATATTGTACATGGTCTGGCTGTTTTTTATTATTAGTATTTTTTTTAAAGCATATAAGTAGGTGTACCTATTGTCTAATACAGACCTTATAGCAAAAGCTCAGCTTATCTAATACCCAATGCCTAAGGTAGCGTTGTGTGAATTTGTGAGGTGTATTATCAATCTTAAATATCTTTATAACATTATCCCATTTAGAACTATCTTTAACACGTTTCCAGTCCCATGTACCATATATGGTACATGTGCATTGTTTTACTATTGTGTCTGCTGGCGGCACTGTGAAAGGGTTAAATAAAACTTATACTAAACTCGGTCAAACACACGTCAGATTTATCCCAGTTACATGCTCTATAAGTCTATACCATATATGGTATGATGAACGAAAACTGTGTAATTATATCAAAGGTTCAACAGTCGTTTGGCTCACCCTGGTGTATTGATGTCCAATTTATTGAGATGGCAATGATTTGATACTAATATAATTATTTGGATTACTGACAAAATATAATGTAAGAAAGTTTTTATTGTTTAAGATTGATAATCATCATAACAGCCCATTAATGTCCTACTGCAGGGACGGGCCGCCTCCCGTGACGGAGGGATACTTGGCCTACTAATACCACGCTGGCCAGACGGATTGATATAGGTTTAATTTCACGCTTTTTTCTTCTTTTTATTTCGTAAAGATAATATTCACGGATAGTCCCTTAGTCGGTTTTTACGACACCCATGGGATGAGATGGGGTGGTGACATATTGTATTCTTGCTCCGTCACCACACGGAGACGGGATAAGCTCAGCTTAGTTTAATACTAAATTACGTTGTGTGAATCATCATCATCATGAATGTGAGAGAAATTATATATGAAAATAGACTTCTCCTTCATACTTGATGACTTTTTAACGTGATTCACTCACCATGAAAATGACAGCCTATTAACAACATTAAAAGCAAAAATATACATACAATCAAACATCCTATTCTCATGTTCCCAAAACATCACAAATAAACAAACACAAAATATTTATTTTTATATTTTACCATGACATCTTCGCTTCCGCATCTTTTATTAAACACTAAAACATATTCAGCACCGGATTTTACAATACACGCCAATAACAAATCAATATGACGACTATGCAAGGTTACTGCCGATGACAATCGTCTGAGCGCTCTGCCAATCACGAGCCCGTTGCTATGGTAACGGAATGTCAATCGACTTGATTTCAGACGACGTAACCTTGAAAGGGCGTTTACACATCATGTGATATTAGCGTATAAGTCTGTTAGGTATGTCATTGAGATTTCTGGGCAAACATCCGGATAGTAATCATTGATTAAATTGATGGATAGAAATAGAGATAGGTATTAATTGGTAGGGGCATCTAGCTGTCAACGTCATACATTTTATGAGTAACGTAAGTTTTTAGTTATTTTCGCTCTCCTTTGGTTTATTAAAGCACTTGGAATCAATAGACTTGTATGAAGATATGTACGAATGTAGTCACAGCAGTTGAAAGGATCTTAGTAGTGCATGGCGCTCAATATGGAGACAATAGGCAGGTGAGAACGAGCGTTAGCAGATGAGAAAGATGCGCTACAGTAGTATTAGCAACTTCAAGAGACAATAGGCTGGTCATATCTGTCGAAGGACCGATGCCCGTTGAAGCAAACGTGTCCTAGAGTGGAGACCGCGACTCGGGAAACGTAGTGTAGGACGCACCCTAGCTAAGTGGACCGACGACCTCAAAAAGGTCTCTGGGTCGGACTGGATGCGGAAGGCGCAGGACCGAGTTCTGTGGCGTGTATTGGGAGAGACCTACTATGTCCAGCAGTGGACAGCGATAGGCTAATTTATTGATTAATATTACCAATAGTTACTACAGCAGGTAAATTCAAGTCTGGGTTACCTAGTTAATAATAGAATTAAAAACATACTGACCAATGTTTTTAAACGTTTCAAAACACAGCAAGGAAACTTCATTCCGTTTATAAATATCTCAAACTATAAACATAACACATTAATAATAACTTTTTGTTAAATAGTTACATTGGCTTCTTCCAATAATAATTTAATGTCTGGGTTAATTTTACACACGACTACCAACTTCGACCATGACCTTTTTGAAGCACTCCCAGCAGATTTGACATTCTTAATTTATTAAACGTTATTGCAAAGTAACGTGTGGTGACGGAGTAGGAATACAATATGTTACCACCCCATCTCATCCCATGGGTGTCGTAGAAACCGACTAAGGGACTAATAAAAATGTCCTTAAACAAACTTTAAGTACAGCTTCATTAGAAATCTCTAAATTTATATAGGTTTGTCTACTAGGTAAATTATGCATCTGATACACCTACATATAAACTTTCCTCCTGAATCACTCTATGTATTAAAAAACACCGCATCAAAATCTGTTGCGTAGTTTTAAAGATATTATAAGCATACAACGGGACATAGGGACAGAAAAAGCGACTTTATTTTATACTATGTATAGATGACCAATCTCGACCATGACCTCTTCGAACAATCTTCAAGGCTTGTTTACATCAGTTTTAAATAGTTGGATTAGAATAAGATGAAAGAGTGGCGCTGACTTGGGGAGGCCTATGTTCATAGTGCACCATTCAAGACTAAGAGAGATAGATAAGGATATGTCCTATATCTTTGAGATAGTGCCTTAGGCATAGACCATAGGACTCAGGAAGAAACGTAGCTAGTAAACATTCTAAAGTCTGCACTTCAAGAAAATAAATCTGGTACACAGAACTGGACAACGGCGATGCAACTACCACCTCCACTGATGGGGCCTCAAACACTTGCCGAGGTGTGATTGTGGAGCTCCAAAACAAACGATGATGCACATCGTCGAGGAATGTCCCCGACGTCGTTTCTCTGGGGGAATGCGTGAGCTCCACAACCTTACTCCGGCCGCAAAAGATTGGCTCCTCCAGCTGGTTATTGACGTATAGGGTTTAAAGCAGAAGCCATACGCAATGATGATGAGAACGGGATTGATTTTTTTGTGGTAATTGAACCTTGTTACTAGTGGGAACAGTGACAATGCACCATCTAATGTTTTGAGAAACTATCTTCTCTTAACTATCTCTCAACTATCACTCTTAAGCTCGATTTACACATCGACAAGTACAGTAGTTGGCGATACGCGAGAGAGGGGGCTACTTCGTACTCGCCAAAAAATAGGATGGAGATCTATTTAAATCAACTTAATCAACAACTTACTACTTAACTCGCTACTGTACTTGTCGATGTGTAAATCGGGCTTTAAAGCATTCGATAAAAGAATCGATAGAATAAACAAGAAGAGCCAAATCCACAACAATTTCAATATGATTGTGAGATCAGGAGCAAAAGTAGTGAATAATAATCCAAATTCCAAACGTCACTGCCATAATATGCGTCGCACTTCCATGACCTACGTCGCGAAATATGGCCGCGATAATTTGAAACACATGTAATTCCTTAAATAAACTTAAATTATTTGATTACAGCTGGCGCTTTGCATACTAATTTATGCTTTAGTAAATACGACAGTGTTTTATATAGATATTTATTGTTATAACATTGTTTTTGCAGGATTAAAAGCACACAGTAATTTGGCATTATGCTGAACAAAGCCCTGTTTGGAAGAATCGTAAATGCAAGGCACGCATTATTTCTGCTTGTACAGTCAACTCCTTATATAAAGTAACATCTAACATATTCAAATTTAAAGTAGCCCAAAGTGATCAATAGTAAAAATACAACCAAAGTCCTCTAAATGTGTGAAGCACCCATCATACCCAAATATATCGAAACAATTGTCTCATTATGTGTTCTGTACTATTTCAAACTGCTCATAACAGTCAAAGTAAGCTGGGAGAGGCTTAGAGGCCCATTGAGCTGATAAAACCAGAACAAATAAATAAATAAATAATCCTTACACATTCACACATCACCATCTAGTCCCAAACTAAGCAAAGCCTGTACTATGGGTACTAGAGAACGGATAAAATTACTTAAATAGGTACTTTTTTTTTGTAAATACATACATCAGAGCAGACCAATACAAACAATCATGTCCATACGTGTCTCTATTTGCATCTCAGTATATTTCTATATATGCTCCGTGTTGTGAGTTTGTGACGGCTCCGTGTGGTGACGGAGTAAGAATACAATATGTCACCACCCCATCTCATCCCATGGGTGTCGTAAAACCGACTAACTATCTGTGAAAATTACCTTTACAAAGAAAGAAGGAAAACTTGAAATTAAACCATACACCAATCCGTCTGGCCAGCATGGTATTAGTAGGCCAAGTAACCCTCCGTCACGGGAGGAGAACCGTCCCTGCAGTGGGACATTAATAAGCTGTCATGATGATACACTTCGTAGTTTAGGCAATTTATACACGTACAGCATGAAAGAAAGAAGCTACATATTATTTTGCCACTATTTCAAAAAACGATTAATTCCAATCGTTACCTGTTTTATAGTTGAAGGCTACATACAGGACATTCTTCACACATTCACACAACGCCATCTAGTCCCAAACTAAGCAGAGTCTAACCCCCTTACTCATAAAAGTCTCTAAAATTTAATCATTGCTTAGCGAGATTTTTATTAGCAAAACCAACCTTATGCCAAACAAAACCGTAAGAATTTAAGCTAATCAATTGACTAAAATTTAAGTGGCGTTTATGAGTAAGGGGGTCAGTCCCAAACTTACTATCGGTACTAGACAAAGGATGTACACATACACAAAAATACATCCAGGGCAATGTTCCTGTACACAAAGATTTGTACGGTAATCAAAATTATTGTCTACGCCACAAAGGACGTCAAAATCTACATTCAATAAAATATTATTTTTTGCTCAGAGAAAATCTAATTAACTGAATAGTTTTTCTAAGCTGTCACACAGATGGATTGATAAATTTTATCTTAATTGACTTTGTTGCATTTAATAATATTATGCTAACAATTTTAATAGACAACTAAACACAACAAAGAACAGTAATGGATACATAGCTATATTTATAACAATATGTAATAAAAAAAAATACGTACGCACCTAATTTATTTATAACAAAATAAAAACATAAATAAACTCACTTACCTAATTAAACACCTGACGCGACGGTCGCAACAAAAAAGAGTTCACTGTGGAATAATCAACACAAATTCAACCTTTGCCAGAGAATTGGCGCGAAATCCCGCGCTCTCCTGTCACAATAACCTGTCAAATATCTAAATTATAACCTCAAATCTATTAACATTAATTGATTAATGTGTTTATTGTTCTTATTTAAACAGAATCGACACGTCTGGTCACTTTAATAGACGAATTTGCACTGTTGGGATGTATAAATGATTTCTGGAGTTGTTCCAAGCTGGAATAATGCCAAATACGAAGATCAGTATATTGTATGTTAGGGTGAAAGTGCTGATTATCGTTCATAAGTCTGAACTTTGAACTAGATTGACGTAAAAGCTTTGTAAAATTAAAATTTATTTTTCTGCTTTGTCATGCGACTTAATAATTTTTCGTGTAATTTTTTTAGATTTTTTTTAGGGTATCTTTCGTTAACGCTCTGTGTGTACGAATTTCTACAAGAAGAGATAGAAAACTTGATGTAAACCTATACCAAATGTGTCGTCACTGCAGGAGCCTTTCAGATGGACCTCGATGGGAAAAGTGAATAATAATTTGTGTTCAGATTTTCTGTGATGCAAAACGCACAGATAAGTACTCAAGGGAACTATTGAGTGAGAAATTGCCTGGCTAGTTCCACGCTGGGCAGACTAATTAATATAGTGTTTTTTTTTGGAAATAAAACCCGCGATAGAAATAAATCATTAGATACAGTGGCTAGTCACCAAACGTATACAAGATAAATACCTATTAGAAAAGTTCTGGAATGGCGACCGCGTATTGGAATACGTAGAGTGAGAAGACCCCTCACAAGGTGAACCGACGACCTAGTCAAGACGGCGGGATACCGATGGATGACGGAGGAACAGGACCACGCAAGGTGGATATTTAGGTGATAATCATATCAGCCAATGAACGAAATCATAACACGATAATGAACGTCCGTGTGGTGACGGAGTAAGATAACAATATGTCACCGCCCCATCTTATCCCATGGGTGTCGTAAAAACCGACTAAGGGACTAACCGTAAATTATCATTACGAAGTAAAAAGAAGGAAAACTTGAAATTAAGTAAACCCTATACCAATCCGTCTGGCCAGTGTGGTATTAGTAGGCCAAGTATCCCTCCGTCACGAGAGGAGGCCCGTCCCTGCAGTGGGACATTAATGGGCTGTTATGATAATGATAAAATAACTATTTAGCAACATAAACAGCCGACAACAGTAAATGTCACCCTAATGTCTACACACACCTTGTTTAATATCTTTGTATACCATTTGTGAACAAAGATTTAAGGACAACTCTTTGTGTGATCCACAAAGTATTGTCCTGAGTCTGGATGTTCTTTGTGGTGTAGTGGATATATAACATAACTCGCTCGAGCTACGCAGAGGTCTCGGGTTCGATTCCCGCTCAAAGAAAATCTTTGTGTGCATGAACATGATTGTTTGCATTGGTCTGACTGTTTCTATGTATAAATGTACCTATGTATTTACAAAAAAATATGTTTAAGCATGTTTATCATTTGTCTAGTACCCATAGTACAAGCTTTGCTTAGTTTGGGACTAAATGGCGTTGTGTGAAGTGAGGATTATTTATTCATTTGTGTCAGTTATGTACGAGTCCCTGCGATACAGGGCTCAGTCGGGAGTTGTATTTTTAAACAAATAAGCCCAAACACAAGATAGCTGCTATATACCTTTGAGGAGTTCCCTCAACTCAATGTGGTCTCCATCATCAGACCAGTTCTGCTCTTCATTATTTTGTAGTGACGTCAGAGATACACGTGTATGACACAAAGATTTTACACAAAGAGTTCTTACAATTTTCAAAAGTTGCCCTCGATTTCTCTAAGATCTCGTCATCCAGTTCCAGATCTGGTGACAATGGGACCAAATGGGTAGTATAAAACATCTCTCTCTCTTTCAAACATAAAAAAAAATCCAAATCCGTCTTGCCGTTTCCGAGCAATCAGGTCAATCCGTCGCTCCGTTTTGCCGTGAAAGAAAGACAAACAGACAACACACTTTCCCATTTACAATATTAAGTATCAGATCTTATTCTCTGGATTAAGAAGGGATAAGCAGAGTTTTATAAATAAATTATGTACAAACCGTGGTGTAATAAAATGTTGTGGGATATTGAATTAAATACCGTTTAACTCGCTGAAGACATTTTATTAAGAAGTGGCATAGCGAGAGCGAAATACAATATTTAATTTTCTTTTTAGTTAGGACACGGACATTTTCTTCTCTGTCTCACGGGGACTTTACACAAACATTAATTTAATGGAAACAAAGAACATCCAGTCTTAGGACAATAAATAAATAATCCTCACACATCGCCACCTAGTCCCAAACTAAGCAAAGCTTAGTTCACTCACAGTATTAAACAATCACAGAGACATCTATAAATATGTATCTTCTATCGGTCATGATGAAGTCTATCTCGTTCCTCGTCACAGTATCGAGGCTTTGCCATGTCCTCTTCCTATGTAGCTTTTTCTTTAAGAAGGAGTTCATTAAGAAGAGACACTGCGGCTCCAGGAAGTTGACCAGCATAATGCTGCATTATGCTGGTCAACTTGCTGACCTGCTTTAAATGTGATTAATCGATCGAAATTTATTAGTAATTATTAATAATTCACGACACATATTGGTAAAAGTGATAAAATAAATAAAAACCCAACGTTTTTTGACCAGCAGATACTTGTTTTTCATAAATTAAGAATGTGGCGCTGGGCGGCCGCTGCCGCGGCCCGCTCGCTTCGCTCGCTCGCCTTCGCGCGTTGGTTGTCACAGTTCTAACATAACCTAACCAAATGATCTTTTGATCGAAAACTTCAAAATCGGTCAAGTGTTTTACGTCCCATTGGTTTGCTACACTAGGTACAGTGAAATGCGACCGTCCCGCCCCGCAAACACCGCCCCGCCCCGCAACTGTTTGGCTATTTATTACATTTACCACTACTAGGGTTAAATTATTAATAAAAACCGACAAATGTGATTAATTTATCACTTTAACATCGACTTTCGGTAATTATTAATAATTTTCAATTATTCACATTTACCGTAACATATACACCTATAAGAGGCATGTACAACATTTACAAGAGTAAGTATATCAACTTAGAGAGGTAAGCAATATTCTAAATAAACCAAACAAAATAAATTATAATTAAACTAAGTAACTAATGTTTGCCGTAGCCCGGAGATTCTTTGCACCCCCATCCCACTGTTACCGCGACCGCTGCTGTAGTTACAGACAGCAGGACTGCCGGGAACTGGGGGCCGTTTATTTGGGCGTGCTAACATTTAGTATAGGAGTTTGCCTTACTGGACCACGCTGGCAAGACGGGTTGGTACAGGGTTTTGATTTTAAATTTTCCTTCTCTGGCAGTGGTGTTGTTTGCTTTTAATTATTTTTCGACACCCATAAGACGTAGGGGGTAGCAACACATTGCATTTTTCAGCCGTCGCTACACGGCTCACAATCACAAAATCACAAATACCTAAACCAAAACAAAAAAATATAGTTATTTAAGTCAGAACCACCTATATTCGTAGTAGGTTAACAATATAAAAGCCCAGGTATTTTCCCCCGGCATAACTGACCTTAATAATTCGACTTTATTAAATTCCTCCCGGTATGTCCCGGACTTTATCTTGTCATAGAGTCCCGTCATTCCGTCTTAACGCGTCGTGGAGTGAAGACTAGACTACTAAACTAACTGTAAGTCGATTTTTACTACAATATGTCGTAATTTTATAGTAAAACTATGTATTAATTAGATACTCTATTATATACGAAGATATATTATTTAAGAATACATCTCCGCGTGGTGACGGAGTAAGAATACAGTGTGTTACCACCCCATCTCATCCCATGGGTGTCGTAAAAACCGACTAAGGGACTATCCGTGAATATTATCTTAACGTAATAAAAAGAAGGAAAACTTGAAATTAAACCCTACACCAATCCGCCTGGCCAGCGTGGTATTAGTAGGCCAAGTATCCCTCCGTCACAGGAGGAGGCCCGTCCCTGCAGTGGGACATTAAGTAATGGGCTGTTATGGTGATGATGATGAGTATATAGAAACCAAGAATTCTAACACCATCAAGGACATTATTAATAAAAAAAATCTCTTTTTCTAAGATGCCGTTCACCCGCCCCTCCAATCTAGCCTACCCGACTACATGGAGTCGTTTCACCACTGACAAAGGACGGCTTCGTATCCAGGATCTGACTGAGGATATGCATGATCAGGCCATGGAACTGCTTACTAAATACTTCACTAGAGATGAGCCTCCTTGCAAATTTATTGGTGAGTTTCATTTTGATATTTATTTAAAAACGTTTAAGACCGGATCCGTACAAACCCCGTAATCTGTGTTGTCCCAAGAATACTGGCTCTCAATTTACGCAATTATAATGCTTAACTACATGAAAATAACGTGTCTAATGGTTGAAATATTTTCTATGATTATCAATCTACCACAATCAAAGTCTTAAAAAAAAAGAACTTACACTGAAACAACTCTTTTAAAAAACTCTGACTCTTTTAAAGGTTCTCAATTCAAATGTACCTAACTTTTTGTGTTCTCGAAAACGCCTGGATTTAAAAAAATCTTTTTTGTTTTTCAAACCCCTAAATCTATTTTGATGAAATTTTTATGAGACCAATAAAAATTTCATCAAAATAGATTAATGAGATGATAAATTACTTACTGAACAATTTAAAAAATATGAAATACATAAGTACCTGTAAAAAGTCAATTGAAACGAAATTGCTTGCAAGTTTCTTTCAAGATTTTATGTTAAAGTGAGGGAGAAAATTGAAATAGTCAGTTCCTAATAAACGGATGATGTTTTTTTTTTTTTTTGCAAATTAAAATTATTCCTTAAGCACCTCATGTTAAATTTATGAGCCATTCTTAAGTACGTTTCTTTTTTTAAGTTTATGAAATTTCCCCATTATTGCCTATTATTATTGTAATATGTATAAATACTTAATGTCGTTTTTTACCTCAAAATAAAGAAAGAATCTTTTCGAAATTTTCTCCCGAAATCCGTACTTATCAAAGCCATATTTCAACAATTACTTTTTAATTTTTTTATTTCTCTTATTTTTTCATTAGGATACTGGGTGTTTTATTGGAGAAAAGGATTTAATGAAAATACTTCAGACTTACTTTGGTTTAAAGGATGAGTACTATTTTATTTTATATTTATTTAATTTCTTTAATTTAGACAACTTTCGCAATATTTTTTTTCTCGCAAGTACACACAACGCTATCTAGTCCCTATACATTATAAGTACAGTAAGAGGACATTGATAATAATAATATGATTGGTTTTTAAAGAAAGACAGACAACAATGAGGAAGCGAGAAAGTGAGATTATAATTTATTGATGATTTTGAAATTGTATATTATAACGTTAACAATATGTGCTATATTTTGTTGCACTGCAATGACTTTTTATCGAAGTGCAATGTTTCCGTCACCAGTGTCACTTAGTAAGACATGATGAAACATAAACCCCCTTACTTATAAACGCCTCTTAAATTTAATCACTGTTTAGCGAGATTTGTTATTACGAAAACCAACCTTATACCAAACAACGTAAGAGCTTAGGCTAATTAATCAATTGACTAAAATTTGAGAATTCTTTTATGAGTAAGGGGGACAATGTCAAATAGAAGTAAGTAGGGATTTAATCTTTTATAATTTCAAACTTACGAACGCGATAAGATACGATAAGATACATTTTAATGTGATAATTTTCAAAACTTATGCTCAAATTATTCAGCTATTTTCGGTAACCGGATGTACTTTTCTTACTCATTGATTTGCTGTCTTTCTTCAAAAGCCAATCACATTATCAATGTCCCCATACTATACTACATACTTAAATATTTTTTTATTTTTTTTGACGGGCCTCCTCCCATGACGGAGGGATACTTGGCTTACTAATACAGCGTGGTATTAGTAAGCCAGACGTATTGGTATTGGGTTTAATTTCAAGTTTTCCTTCTTTTTATTTCGTAAAGATAATATTCACGGATAGTCCTTTATTTTACGACACCCATGGAATGAGATGGGGTGGTAACGTATTGTATTCTTACTCCATCACCACATGGAGACCCAAAGCAATATCGGATGAATTTATCTGTATCCATTTTTACTCAGAAATCCACAAGCACCCGTCAGCAGTAGGAGAACTGCAGAAACTTTGGCGCAACACTCTGCAAGACAATCTGTCTCTAGCCTGCGTTGTTGAAGATGATGAACGGCCTCTCAAGATTGTGGGAGTCAATGTGCTGACTGTCGTCTGTAAGGAGGATAAGGAGGAACCGTTCCAGGTATATTGATTAATGAGGTTTGCTTAACTACTGATTTAAAAAGATGACTCTTGCATAAGGGGAAATACTTGGACCAATATCATCATAACAGCCCATTTATGTCCCACTGCAAGTACGGGCCTCCTGCCGTGACGAAAGGGATACTTGGCCTTCTAATATCACGGTGGCCAGACGGACTGGTATAAGGTTTAATTTCAAGTTTTCCGTCTTTCATCTTTCACTTACCAATAGGTGTGTTTGACAGTCAGTCGCGTATCCCATAAATACGGAAATTGTCTAACAGTTTCAATGAACTTCTCATCCATTTTGATACGTATGCACCTTATGACGTAAACGATGATAACTGAGTCACGTCCCGCTCCGCGCCACCCCGCTGTATTTTTTTAAATTATGACTTTGCTGGCTCGTTTGCCTCCCGTTATAATAATATATATATAATAAAAAACATTAAGTGGAGGAATGTTCGTAAAGATCCCCACAACCTCATGTGAGCATGAGGTTGTGGGGATGTTAACTCTCAAGTTACATCCACTGCCAATTTCAATGGGTAACAATTTCAACAGACAAACGACAAGATCTGGGCGATGCTGTTTGGTGCTGTCGACTTGGTTGGACGAAGCGTTGACGTCTACAATCATTATCGCATTGACAAGTACTTGACTGCTTACGGCTTAGTCGTGGACCCGGAGTGGAGAGGCAAGAATGTTGGCAAGGAACTCTTACTGACCAGGTGTGTATGTCTGACGACCTCTTTGGCGCAGTCGGTATATTAAATGGCTTCTTCTTCTTCCCTCGTGTCAATGGTCGTGAACTCAAACAGTTTTTGAATAGTGAGTGGCCACTTCAATGGCATTTGGAGTGGCCGCTCAGGGCACAAAGGGCACACCAGTAGATACATGGCTACTACACAGAGGCTTCGGGTTCGATTTCCGCTTAATGCAAATCTTTATGTGCATGAACATGATTGTTTGCATTGGTCTTAGTGTTTTCTATGTATAATATGTATGTATTAAAAAAAGTATTTAAGTATGTTTATCCGTTGTCTAGTAGCCCTAATACAAGCTTTGCTTAGATTGAGACTAGGTGGCGATGTGTGAATGTGTGAGGATTATTCTCTTTATTTACATTTTTTAAATATAATAACATTTAAAAATATAAAAAAGGTAGAACCACCATTATGTAAAGGGATGTTCCGATACCATCAAAGTATCGATACCTACTCATTTCGATAGTACTCATAGCTTTTTTCGATACTACTTATATAAATACCCCTAAAGTATCGATACCTACTCATATCGATACTTTCAGCACGTTTTTAATTTTTTTTTATGTGATTGAAAAATAAGCCCGCTACCGGATTTTAACCGCATCTCTGGGCATATTTTTCGATCATATTGACACTAGGAAAATAAATTCTAAAAATACACATCAAAAATAAAAATAAACTTTTTTTATTTTGAGAAATCTAACATAAAACAAGGAATGTTGAATGACATTTATTGAAACAAAATTGAGAAGAAAAAAATATCTTTGTTAGAAACATTAAATAAAAAACTCTTTAACATCAAGGTTTCCTAGAAACAGTAATTGTTCGAGGTATTTTGGAGACAATCTGTTCCTTGTTTGAGACATTGTTGCTCCGGCTTTGGAAAAAAGGCACTCGCTAGGAACTGATGTTGCAACAACAATTAAATATTGCTGTGCATACTTGTACAGACAAGGAAATACAAACTTCATGTCATCCCATTCGGCAAATGGGTTGCTTTTAAGAGAAACTACTGGATTTGATAAATAAAGAGAAACTTCATCTCCCTGACAAGATTTCTTTTTTTTCTTGTGTCCATGTGCTAACTCCTTATGATGTTTCCAAAAATCGTATTCCGGTGGTGCAATTGATGAGACATCGTCTTCTGACTCACTTGGGCTACTTAGTTGTCCGACAACCAAAGTCCTAAGTTTTTGAATAGCCCTTCCGCATGCAGAGGGGTCTTGGAAATGCAGGTTTTTAAACCTGGGGTCTAAAAGTGTGGCAATGGCTGCATGATCGTTTAATTCAATCATCCCATACCTCTTTTTCAGCTCTCTCAATAAAACATCCTTACATTCTGTAACAATAGCAGAGTTTGGAGTGATACTGCACAGTTCTGTAGTTAAGCAATTAAGCATTGGTATAATTTTAGAGATTGTTACATACTTTTGGCCTGATGATTCTCTTGTTACGTATTCAAAAGGCTTCAATACAGCTGTAAGCTCATTTAAGGTTTCCATTTCCACAGCACTTGGCAAATTTGGAGCCACTACACTCTCGATTACAATTTCTGATATTACTATTCTTAACTTTAGGAATCGCTCTAACATAAAAAAAGTTGAGTTCCATCTAGTTCTTACATCTGCAATAAGTTTTAAAACGGACTCTTCCGAAACATTATTACGCATTTGGATTTTTCGCAGCTTATCCGACTGTACAACACTGTTTTTTATCCAATTAACAATTTCTCGTACTTTCGTAACAGCTGACTTAACACTGGGTAACTTTAGTGCCTCTTCAACAACTAGATTTATAGTATGCGCAAAACACGGTAAATGTCTTTTTTCGCCAAAAGACTTTCGTATGGCAGCCAACATTGAGCTGGCATTATCTGTTACAACTGCACGAATTTTGGTAAGTGGAATATCCCATTGTTTCAAAATGTCAAGCAGGGTTTCCGATATGTAATCAGCTGTATGTCGCTCACTTAATGCACGAGTTGCAAGATAATGCATACACATTATACCATTTTCTACAAAATGTATGGTGACGCCCATGAATCCTACTTCATTCATTGTCTCTGTCCATATGTCTAGCGTTAAACAGAAATAGTCTATCTTGGATAATTTGGACTTACAAATAGTAACACAAGCTTCGTACTTTTCGGTAGTCCTTTTCTTTAAATACTTTGCACTAGGAACTTTAAAAGTAGGTTCCAGTTCTCTTACAAGTCGTAAAAAGCCCTCGCCTTCAACTATGTTAAATGGACGCATATCTTTACAGATAAAAAAAATCAATGCTTGAACAATCCTGTTATACTTCGTACCACCAGCTGAAAAAAAAACTTATTTTAATATATGTAATATTAAATAGAGGCCTATTATGCGATGTCCAGCAGTGGATTGCGATGGGCTGATTGATTGAATATTAAATTAAATATATGTCGCAGATTAGTGTATCTGAAGGCTAATTGCAGTATCTCAAGGCTATTAATCATAATAATTTGTAATAATATTCTTTGTATTTTTTTAATTAAATATCTATAATAAATATTTTTACCCTTATTAGATGAAATTCGATGAAACGCATCCTTTATTGAACTGCTCAGAAAAAGCTCATCTCTAGTCTCCGTGTCCATACTAATTAATGTGGTTACACTAGAACCATCATTGTGATCTTCTGAAATTTTTGATGTTGACGGTTGGGACTGATCATCTTCCATTATATTCTTGACGCTAGTCAACCTTATTGTATTTTTTGAACTGAAACATGAGAATAAATATTAACACTCGATAGATCGACAATCTGCAAAGTATCGATCATTCCAACCCCAACACTACAGCCCCTTAATAATAAGAAACACAACATAACCTTTGTTTAAATCGTATGCCTACAAATGAATAATCACATCGTCCGTCATCAAATATGTCATTATCATACATATTATCATTATTTGCTGTTTAAAAACTAATTTTTTATACAAAAGGATCTAATCTATATTTTTGTTTATTTTAGGAAAGCAAGCTAAAAAGAAAAATTTAGGATCCTATTCCTACCTTTCGTTGTTCCCTTCATTTGCTTTTTTCTGTAATTTGCCTTTATCCACAATAATTCCATGAGTTTTAGCATGTTTGAATAAATTGGACGTATTGCCACAATACTTCACAGACTTAAAACATTGTTTACATTTTGCAATTGTTTCGTTTGTTTTGGTAAAATGTGTCCATATTATTGATTTTGGTGGTGCCATGATAACGTTGGAATAATAAGCCGATGATTACATTACAATAAATAAAAGTACTCGTAAACAATCACTTGTATCTTCAAATTAAATCTGCACTGAACAGTTTGTTTGACAACACTGACGACTTGACAACCAATAATGGCGGGCGCTCCGGGCGGCTTTCTCGCTTTCGCTCGGGCTCGGCTGAAGTCGGACAAGTTCGGCTCACAAGAGCGGCGCAACACGAACGCATCACACTCACGACGCGACGAACACGACATGGTCCGAGCGAGAGGACTTTTGTTCGCTCTCTCATTCTGTCTAACCGTCTGATGCGTTCGGAAATTTTATTTTTTTATGGAGATAGATCTGATTCGATGCGATTCCAAGTACTTTTGTTTCGATACCGAGTATGTATCGGAAGATTGAGTCGATACTATAAATAGTTGGTATCGAATCAAAAGTATCGAGTACCTACTCGTATTTACTAGTATCGGAATATCCCTCAGGATAGGAGAAGGTGGAGAGAGGTTTCAAGGAGGCCTATGTTCAGTGACCCATTAATGTCCCACTGCAGGGACGGGGCTTCTCTCGTGACGGAGGGATACTTAGCCTACTAATACCACGCTGGCCAGGCGGCTTGGTGTAGGGTTTAATTTCAAGTTTTCTTTCTTTTAATTGCGGTGACGGAGTAAGAATACAATGTCACCCCATCTCATCCCATGGGTGTCGTAAAAAACCGACTAAGGGACTATTCGGAAATTATCTTTACGAAATAAAAAGAAGGAAAACTTGTAATTAAACTCTATACCAATACGTCTGGCCAGCGTGGTATTAGTAGGCCAAGTAACCCTCCGTCATGGAAAGAGGCCCGTCCCTGCAGTGGGACGTTAATGGGCTGTTATGATTACTATTTTTATCGTCATTTTCTTTCTCGACTTCGCGATCAAAGCGATACGGCGGATAAACTGTTTTAAGTCAAAAAACGCGCTTCGATTGAAATTATAAGGGAACACTATTTAGAAATATTGTTTAAACAGAGCAATCCGTACCAAAAATTGATTGCCAACTTTTTTCACACATTTTAACTCGCAAGGAATCCAAACCAGTTCATTTTCACCATCCCAATACCTAAACGATCCCCGCATTCTTTGATAAATACCAATAAATTCCTACTTAACACTATGAAGAATATTCTCCATTACCGCAGAGAAGGTCGCTTAAGGAATTCCTATTATTCACTGTAATTGAAAACGACGGGAACCCGTCCTTGAGAACGAACGTCTTTGAAAATTCTAAGTACTAAGTTGTCTATTAATTTTCGTGTTGTAATAACATTTAATTTATATTTATGTAAGTAGGTATGTATCTAGTGATTGTATTTTTGTGTCTTGAAGCAGCGTATTAATGACCCACTGCTGGGATTTGCTTCTTTTAATGACGGAGGTAAACTTCAGTTTGTTCTGTTCTCCTCTATATCGCATGCATTAAAAACTGGTTGCAATAAAAAAACAATTAAATTTACAATATATTCAAACAATTTTACTCTCTAAAACCATAACATTAAATTACAAAACAACTTAACAAAATTTAAAACAACGCCAAGACAATCAAAAATCATCTCTATTCGTTTTATCCAACTTATGCCTCTGTTTACAATCAACTTTAACCTTCTTCTTTTCGCCAATAATATTCCTTTTAATATGATAAATAGGCTGAGCATAACCAAAGTCTAATTCATCGTAATATATATGCTTATTTCTGTTCGCAGGGTTAGGGTAATAAGCAGCGTATAAAACCTCATCAACTTCGTATAACCTTACGTCTATAGTATGCTGAAATAGCACACCGCTTTCTAGCATCCTTTCAATCAGAATACACGAATCCTTCCCAATTTGATTACCCCAGATGTTTAAAAATCTCAAAAAATATGGCTTCTTTATAGTATTTAGTAGACTTATTAAACCTTCATCGGTAATTTTATTTGCGGACACATCTAATGCACGGATTTTGGAATAAGGCAACGCGTAACTCAAAGCTATGCATCCCAAATCGTGGATGTCGTTGCCAGCTACATGTAATAGTATTAATTGAGGACCTTCCGCCAAGTATTTCGCTATTAGCTCTATCCCGTAATCTCCAATTCTGTTGAAACCAAGATCCAAATACAGCAGCGTATCATTTCTTCTCAATCCACGTGCAAAATACTCCATATCGTGGCTGATAAATTGATTTTTCTGTAGATGAAGTTCAACAATATTGCTGTTCCTTTCCAAAAGATACTCAATATGATAAGCCAACCATTTCGATTCGTAATTATATCGATTAAAATCAGGCTTTATTCGGCTAAAGTCTAAAACTCGTACTGTTTTATTAGCACCGTGGTCTTTTCTTAACGCCGTGATAATATGAGCAACGCTTATTAAAGTTTGACTGGTTTCACCAATATCACAATATTCAACAGTATCGTTTTCCATCAAAAATTTGGCAAAATATTCTCCCCCTTTCGGACCAAATTTATTACCGTTTATTCTGAGATATTTTAGTTTGATAAACTTTGCATATTTTGCAAGATGAAATATAGCATCTTCTGATAATCTATTGTTCATAATATTTAAGTTTAAGACACTCGACTTCCCTTTTATTAAGATTCTTTTCAGTAATCTACGGAAGCCTATGTCAGTTATTTTGTTGTAGCTCAAATCTATTCTTGTAATTCTCTTTGGGGATGTTAAAACGTAATTACAAATATCGGCTATATCTGAATCCATTATTCTAGTGTTGTATCTATCAGATATATCTTTTCCTCGGAGCATTAAGTAAGCTGTGCCGTCAGAATTTCTTTCGGTGAATAAGTTCAGTCGTATATCTATTAGTTGCGTTCGATTAAGTTTTTTACATTCTTTAGTTATTTTACTAAGATTGGCAAGTGGGTTACATACGCAGTGTTTAGTGTTCTTTACCGGTAAGTGACTTATTACCGATCGACAGCTCTGGGTCCTTTCATCCAAGAAAAACTCACCTGGAAAACCCAAATGACTTTTATGATCCATATTGTTTATCTTTTTAAATAATTAATAGTTTATTAAACATTTCAAACAATTACGAAAAAATATCAATAAATAATAATGTCTAAACAAAATCGGACATAAGTATTTTTTTAATTTACAGAATGTGCTAAACATAGACAAACGACATGAGTGAAAAAGGTTAAAGCTTTTTCTGGACTCTTTGAGGCTTCTTCACATTACGTTTGAATGACCCGATATATAAAGGGAGGAGGCGCATAAGCGTGAGTTTATGTATGTACCCGGTCACATTATCTCGAGACCTGGCGTCAATGACGTCACGTCGCGGCGCCTGAGGCGAGAGAGGATAACGGGACGCGAGTTCGCATTCCATCGAGGTCTCTAGATAATGTGACCGTGTAGTATGTATAAAGGGAGTAAAAATATAAGCCGTCAATTTGTTCAAAAACATAATGGTTCGGCATACGACAGAATTCTAGAACCGTTTGGTGCGAGACGACATTTGTGACTCTCTCCTGTCTAATGTGTAATTAGGTCTTCACCCCTCAGTTTCTCTAATTAGTTATTTTCAGAATTGGGGAGACATACGAGATAGCGAAATTAATCAATCAACGAAATATAAAACGGGAGGAGGCCTGTCCCTGCAGTGGGACATTAATGGGCTGTTATGATTTATGATGAAATGGTACCCGTGTTTTATTATCCACTTTTCAGAATCACACTTTGCTTTCTCTCATCAATCAATTAACTAGCCCATCGTAGTCCCCTGCTGAATATAGGTCTTTCCCAACTCGCACCACAAAGATGGTTTTCATTTTCATTTAGTCCCTTAGTCGGTTAACCATTGCGAACTGGAGCTATAGAAAATTGGTCGGTTAAATATTTTGCGAATTGGACATAATGCGACTAACGTAACCTATCAATAATATAAAAAAAACAGGAGCAAGTTAGCAAAAATGACCAGTTGGAGAAACTGACCGGTGACCCGGTGACGACCTAACTGCAAATGTATGTGTTTCCTTCCTATAATATATATATATATATATAATATATATATTATATATTATATAACAAGAGACAAAAAAAGTAATAATATTATCTGACGAACAGGGAAGAGGACTTCAAAGAATTCTCCAGAAATTATTGGGTAGTAATTACAATGTAACAAGCATTATGAAACCTGGCGCTAGATTAGCAAATATTCTAAGTACTGTAATGTGTGAAATAAAATCAAACTTTACCATGAAAGATTATGTCATAATAATGGGGGGTGTAAATGATGTCAATCCATATGAATTTCAATCATGTATCTCTACTTTTCTTAGCACTGTAACGAATACTAACATACTTTTGACCGAAATACCATATAATCATGCACTAAATATTGACAAATTAAATTATAAACTTAGATTTATCTGTGACAAACATAATAATGCTACATTTGTTGATTTAAATTATAAAATCTTTATTCCATACAGACAAAAAATGTCACAATCTTCTGGCTGCTATCTCTTAAAGGAAATATTGAGATTGGATTATGCATATAGCCACCTGATGTATGTAAAAAATATATCAAATAAAGTAGTAGTTAAAGTAGAAAATAAAATCTGTCATTCTGTCTCTACTCAAACTTGTGAACTGACTGACGGTTGTGAACAAACAAAAACTGACATTATATGTAACTCTGATGACAACGAATTAATCCTAACTGACATTGCACGTAGCTCAGACATTGTACGTAGCTCTGACATTGTACGTAGCTCCGACATTTTTTTTCGAGACTAAATTAAATATACTTCATCAAAATATTAATGGCTTAATGTCCAAGTCAGATCTACTTACTATTGTACTCGATTCTTTGGTGGCTGAAAAAAGGGATATCGGAGTATTGTGTATAACGGAACATAATATGGTTATAAGCGACAGCGAGTTGTTGAATATCCCTAATTTTAGACTTGGGTCTTATTTTTGTAGAAAGAGTCGCCGCGGTGGCTCTTGTATTTTAGTTCATAATACGTTACCATTCACACCTATTAAAGATATTAGTAATTTTTGTATTGAAAATATTATGGAGTGCTCTGGTGTTGAGCTTTCTGAACAAAAACTTAATGTGATATGTATATATAGACCCCCTAGAACAAGTGTCGAGGACTGTAGCAGGTTTTTTAAGAATTTTGATTTATTGCTGACTCGTTTTTGTTATGGTAAAAGAAAAATAATAATATGCGGAGATTTTAATATAAATATATTGCACAAAAGTTTTGAATGTACAGAATTTAAGCATATTCTTTGGTCTTATAATTTGAAATTAGCCTTCGACCGCCCTACACGATTAATAAGTGGCACGTGTATTGATAATTTTATATACAACACGAAAAAAACATCGGAAGATATTCTTGAGTTTGCAATATCTGATCATACAGCTCAACTATTCACCGTGCCTATAAAACATACTAACTCACTAAAATACTGGTATATTAAAAAACGTGATTACTGTAGTGATAATGTCCAAAAATTCAAGGATTGCATAAATGCTCTTAGTTTTTATGATGTCTTTAACTGTGATGATCCATCTACGGCATTCAGTGAATTTTACGACTTATTTCGATTGTTTTATGATCTCTGTTGTCCACTAACTTTGGTTAAAATATATTCTAAAATACGACCAAAATGGCTTTCTAAAGGAATAAGGGTTTGTTGTAAACGAAAACGCCAACTCTTATGGCAGTATCGCAAAAACCGTACGGACCAAAACAGAAATAATTTTTTGAAATTGTCATCTAGGCTTAATAAAGTAATTAAACTGACGCAGAAGTCTCAAAATGATAATTTCATAAATAATGCCAGTAATAAAAGTAAGGCTACCTGGACTGTAATAAATAAAAACAAAATCAATGTACCCAAAGAATTTACAACGGACCACATAATAGTTAATGGCTCTAAAATTAGTGATCCGGTAGAGGTGGCCAATTCATTTAATGAGTTCTTTGTAAACCAAGTCGCTATTTCTAAATCTAGGCCTAAACTGCATGTCAATAAAACTTCGGGTTCCTTGTTCATGCCTCCAACTATTCCGAATGATATATATAAAATTATTCAAAATCTCAAACCTACAAACAGTACTGGGTATGATGAAATATCCACTTCAATATTAAAACATGTTTCTATAAAGCTGTCTTGCGTACTCAGTCACTTAATTAATTTATGTATTTCATATGGCATCTTTCCAGATGAATTAAAAATAACCGTTATAAAGCCCCTTTTTAAGAAAGACAATAGACACGATATGAGATGTTACAGACCGATAGCACTGATTCCGGTCATATCTAAGGTATTTGAGAAAGTTATTCACGAATCCCTCTCTAATTATTTCGAATTAAATGATTTACTTGCCGACGAACAGGTTGGGTTTAGAAAAAATAAAAGTATTAATGTTGCAATTTTTAATTTTCTCAGATCCGTAATGATTGACATAGACAATAAAACTCAAACCACAGCGTTGTTTATGGACCTAAGTAAAGCATTTGACTATGTTGATCATTTAACCCTGTTAGACAAGCTAGACGCCTACGGAGTTCGGGGAAACGTTCTTGAATTAATAAAATCTTACCTAAGTAATAGGATACAAACAACACATATTTCTAAGCTGTGTAAAGATAAAAAAATGATCATAGACTATTCATCTGAACACAGAAAAGTTGTATTTGGAGTCCCACAAGGAAGCGTATTAGGACCACTTTTATTTATTATCTATATAAATGACCTAGGATAGTTAATCATGACACCATACTTTTTGCCGATGACAGCACGATTGTTTTTAATGGTAATAATAGACATGAAATTGAACAGGACATAAACAATACTCTAAGTACCACTATTAAATGGCTAGAAATGAATAATTTGAATATAAATTTAAGTAAAACTAATATTATGACATTCCGCAATAGAGTAAATAAATTGACTAACCTAGATATAAGACATGACAATGAAAAAATAGCACAAGTGTACAATACGAAGTTTTTAGGACTAATAATTGATGATAGACTTGATTGGAAGGCTCACATAGAGTCATTATGTCTGAAAATAAATAAACATAGTTATGCCCTTACTATGCTATCTAAAACAGCCAGTAGACAAACTATTATAACAGCTTACCACGGCTATGTGTCTTCCATCATACATTACGGAATTATGTTTTGGGGGAACTCTACTGATGTCGAAAGAGTTCTTATTTCCCAAAAGAAATGTATCAGGGCCATTTGTAAAATAAGACCCCCCGAAAGCTGTAAATCTCATTTCGTAACATTAAACCTTTATGATCACAATGTCTACACTGTAAAATGACTTTGAAGCAAAATGCCTCAAATCAATATCTCTCAAGTGTTTTGACTTATTTGCAATACATCTGTATTGTTTCTTGCCTATGCAGCATAATGTCTCAAAATTGAAAACAACTTTAAAGGATAATACACAATACGCCATTAGGACTAAGAATCAAAACGACGATAAATCAAATGATCATTATTTTTATTTGTGAATTATTATAAATTAAATGTTACTTTAATTATTACTGCTTATTTATATCCTAAAGTAGACGAGTAACAGGTTTGTTCAAATAAATGAAATAATAGATAAACTCCGTTTTCAAACAGCCGTTTTTGCAGACGACACAACTATTTAAGCCGCTGGCACCTCCCCCTCGATATTTAGGCGACTCCAATCTGCGTCCAACGCCCTTAGCGATTGGTTCCAGAAATGGAGGATAACAGTCAACCCCGAAAAGAGTAAAGCGGTAATGTTTTACAAGAAACAAAGCCACAAGACCCTCTCGCCAGAGACACCAAAAGTCAAGATGTTCGGCTCCCTGATCCCTTGGGCGAGGGAAGTCAAATATCTTGGACTCATACTCGACGATAAACTCTCCTTCCGTCCCCACATAAACATGGTTCGCAAGCTGTGCTCATTTGTGATGGGACGGCTGCACATGGTTCTCTGGAAGGAATCTAAGATGTCGATCCGAAACAAGGTTAGGTTATACACGACTTGAATTAGACCAATTATGACGTATGCGTGCGTAGTTTTCGCCCACCTTATGCAACACAGGGTCCATAGGTTACAAACCCTTCAGAATAGGTTAATGCGCAAAGCGACGGGAGCACCGTGGTTCATGCGTAACGAGGATCTTCACATAGAACTCGAGTTGCCAACTATCCAGCAACACATGGAACTCTGTTCCCGTCGCTACATTGAAACGGCTGCCTCTCACCCCAACCAACTAGTGGTTGAGGCGTCCGGGTACATCCCGTCCTCACCCTCGAGGCCGGAATACGCGCCGCGTTCGCTCCTAGACGGCGTGCCTTCCGCACGTCCTGTTAGTCAGTGACAGTCCAGGCCGAGGTTCGTGGCCCACAGGGGGTGTATTTTCGTGTTCTGGTCATAAAACTACCTACTGCGATGTTTTGCATTTTAGGTATTTTGGATTTCAACTCATCTTCACTTAAGACGTTTGTCTTTAAAGACGCGTTACTTCGTAGTCATTTTACTACAAAGTCATTTTCATTTAAAGGTGTATTAGTACTAAGTCGTTATGATTTGAGGCATTTTGCTACTTAGTCAATATGCATTTTATGCGTAATCCTTTAAAGTCATTTTACAGTGTAGACATTGTGATCAAAAAGGCTTTAATAAACTCAGAAGCAAAAGACATCATCTAATGATTGCTGTTCAACCAAGCACCACAGCGTATTTAAAAAAAAGTATTTTGTGTATGGCTCCAACCATCTATAACCACCTACCAAAAGCAATATTAGAAATTGAAAGCACTGCAGTTTTTAAAAATAAGGTCAAATGTCTTCTAATTGATAAAAGCTATTACTCTGTTAACGAATATCTTAAAGATAAATTTTAGGCTTGTCATGTTATTAATGAATTATGTACTTGTAATGGATTATTATTATTGTTAATTATTTACCAATTCTGATTTTAATTGTAATTTATTTAATGTGGACTTATTTTGTAAATTTAATTTAATTTAAGGCTCAATTTTGCATGCTGTGAAGCAAAATATAGTGATACCTAATCATACTATGTACATACCACCATTTTGTACCTATATTTGGCAAAATAAATTATTTGTATTTGTATTTGTATAATATTGAGTCCATCAAGTATAGTGTAGTTAAATAAATATTCCTCACACATTCACACAACGTCATCTAGTCCCAAACTAAGCAGAGCTTGTACTATGGATACTAGACAACTGATAAACATACTTAAATACTTTTTTTAAAAATACATACATATTATACATAGAAACACTCAGACCAATGCAAACAATCATGTTCATGCACACAAATATTTGCATTGAACGGGAATCGAACCCAAGACGTCTGCGTAGCAGTCATGTTATACCTATAACCACTACGTCACAGAGGTCGTCAATAACTTTTAAACTATCGCGGTATATTAATATAAATATTATTTAAACGGTAGTTTAACGCTATTTACCTTTATTCTTCTTGACGTTTCCGCACAAGTGATCCTTGTGGTACACGGCCATTTTTTTTAGCTTTATTTCTTTAAGTTAAACAAATTCGCTAAACTACTAGTAGTACTTGTTGGGAATATAGACGCTCTTTTTTAATTATATTTGTACCACAGATTATATTTGTATGGATCTTAGTGGTAAAAGGGTTTTGTTTCAACTTTTTCGTCGTATTAAAATACAATTAAATTTAAAAAAACAAAACTTTTTTAATATTAAACTTGTAAAGAATTTAATATTAACTTTCTAGTAGCTTTTATAAATTTATTCTTTAAATGTAAAACAATATATTTTGATCTTTGATAATATTACGTAAATTATTATGACATTAGTTTTTTTTATAATGCATACTGTGTCTTTTAACAAAGTTTCTGCATTTTTTTTTTAGAAAATTTTAACTCTAAAGGTTTTATGGTACGTAAGTAGACTACAGAAAGATAAAAGAATAAGGAACGGATTACGATTAGGTAATCTCTGAGTTTCGTTAACTCGTGTACAGGATGTTTAATTTAATTGTTATAATTTTAGTTAAAATGAAATTATGACTTTACTAGAAGGAGAATTGGAAAATGATTACGTCAGAAAAGAGTTTAACATGAGCACGACTGTTCATTTGAATACTAAAACCAAGATTACAGTTTTAGAAAACGTTAAGTACCGTTTAATAGCCGAATAAACACAAAAAAAAATATGATTTTTTTTTTGAGGTGATAGACGAGCTAGACAGCAGACGAGTAGTGGCAACCGCCGCTCATCGACACCAGCAATGCCGTATTTACAAACGTAACTCATACCTAATATAAACGGTTCTCCCTTGTTTGGTATAACAACTTTTCGTCGAAAATCACTTCGGCTAATTTTATTTCGAATAAAGTCATTTCATTTAATTATTCATTTGACCGAATAATTAATTAGTAGAATTTCATATAGCATATTCATTTCTTTCAAATAATGTCATTTCACCGAAATTTTAAAAGCACTAATTTTATTTAAACTAATGTTTCACTAGACTAATAATCATTTAGTCGAAAGGACATTTGGTTAGGTTAGGTTAGAACTGTGACCCTTATAGCGCGAAGGCGAGCTAGCGAAGCGAGCGTGCCGCGGTAGCGGCCGCCGAGCGTCAGATCCTTAATATAAAGAAATAAATTCATTTGGTTAGGTTAGGTTAGAACTGTAACCCCTTAAGTAAAGGGAGAACCAATATAAACATCGTAACTCTACGACTCGAAAGATTCTCCCTTGTTTGGTATAACAACTTTTGATGTAATTTCACTTGTTCGAACAACTTTTAAGATAATAATTATTTTGTATAATATTATTCAACATAATTTTCATTTGATCGAATATTTATTTGAGATAACAACTTTTGCCCTATTGGTCAATAAGTGTAATGTTCAATTCATGTATTGTTCAGTTGGTAAAATATGTATTTTATCGAATATTCAATTGGTTTATTAGAAATGTTACAAAACTATTAGAAAGGTTCGACTATGCCAGAAACATATGGAGGATGATGCCAGATCCTCCATATAAAGAAATAACTTCATTTGGTTAGGTTAGCTTAGAACTGTGACCCTTATAGCCAGATCCTCAATATAAAGAAATAAATTCTTTAATAATATATAAATGAATGTAAATCATTAAAACATTTTTTTTATACATTACGGATGTGGCTATAAGGGTCACAGCTCTAACCTAACCTAACCAAATGTCCTTTTGACTAAATGATTATTAGTCTAGTGAAACATTCGTTTAAATAAAATTAGTGCTTTTAAAACTTCGGTGAAATGACATTATTTCAAAGAAACGAATATGCTATATGAAATTCGACTAATTAATTATTCGGTCAAATGAATAATTTAACGAAATGACTTTATTCGAAATAAAATTAGTCGAAGTGATCTTCGACGAAAAGTTGTTATACCAAACAAGGGAGAACCCACTCAAAATATGGTGATACTAGCTGACCCGTGCCCACTTCCTTAGGCCGCGTAAAAAACGCGTCTCTTTTTTAAACATATTTCATTACTGCTCCACTCCTATTAGTCATAGCGTGATACTATATAGCGCCTATGACACTCCCCGATAAATGGACTATTCAAAACAGACAGAATTTTTATAATCGGTTTAGTAGATTCAGAGATTACTCCCTACAACGTTACAAACACACAAACTTTACCTCTTTATAATATTAGTATAGATTATGATTACTTATTGATATAGATATAGATTATGATTGTCCGTGTATAATGTTACCGCCCCATGGGTGTCGTAAAAACCGACTAAGGGACTAACCGTAAATATTATCTTTACGAAGTAAAAAGAAGGAAAACTTGAAATTAAACCCTATACCAATCCGTCTGGCCAGCGTGGTATTTGTAGGCCAAGTATCCCTCCGTCTCTGGAGGAGGCCCGTCCCTGCAGTGAGACATTATTAGGCTGTTATGATGATGATTACTTACCCCGTCACCACACGAAGAGTATCTATTAACACAAACAAATATTTTATACTTTCAGAATACCTTTATGCAAGGCCCTGAACGTCAAAGTTACAACAACCGTGTTTACAGCCGGAGCATCCCAAGCTGTAGCAAAAAAAGCAGGATTTGAAGATCTCTTTGAAATAACTTACGAAGAATTAGCAAGGAAAGGTTTTATATTCCCTGGCATTGAAAAAGATACGAAATCATCAAAATTAATGGCATTAGTCATTCAATAAAAAAGAGTTGATCTAGGTTGCCAAACTTTAATTATAATTTTACCCTGATTATTGGGTAATTTGTAAACGCTTATAGTAAATGTACATTATTTATCGTGTTTGATCTCATTATTGTTAATTTTTATGTGATGCTAATGTAAATGTTGTACCTGTAATAGTTTAAATATATTGATTTGATTATAAAGTTTATATCGTTAAAGTAGAATATATAATAATCGACTTATATAAAGAATATAGTTAAAAAATGTATAAATTGTTTAATCAATTTAAAAAAATATACATATCTATAATAAATAATGTAAGTAGCAGAGTCAGTTGGCATTTTTAATGTTTCTACCTATTTGCAAGCAAGTGCGATTTAATATACAGGGTGTTTGGTACATCGTTTGCCAAATTGAAATAGCTGATAGAAGAGGTCATTACCCGTCTTTCCTCACTCACCTAGCCGGTTTTAACCACAACATATTTTAGATATCGATGTAAAGCTATTTTTAAAAGAAAACCCAATATTTACCATGAACACTTAAATTTAAAAAAAAAATTCTTCCGTGAGTCCTCATAATTATGTTTTGTTTTAAAGTTTAATACTAGTAGCATCAAATAAATTCATAATAGCTCACCTAAAACGTCAACTTTTTGTTTATTGACTTATTATAGGTATAGAGACAGGTAAAATTTAAAGATATGATCAACTTCACAGTACAATAAAAAAATAAATAAAAGAGAGAAAGTTCTTCCATTTTCTGAATAAATGCCTTACTTTATCCTCTTTCCATTGGTATACAACATGTTACAAAATAGTAAATAGTTTTTCTACAAAACATGTGTAATACATAACTCGAAGTAAAGAAAACACGTTTGATGAATAAGCAAATGTAAATTTACTAGCTATAATTGCTATAATTGATACATTCTAGCGTACTTACCTAGTTACTTTATCTTTTTTTGTCACTGCAGTGGGTCTAGCTTATCACATTTGAGTTAATTTTAATATAATAAAAGAAAAAAAAAATTCACCATTTACTATAGCGTCAATAATTACGATTAATGTTAGGCATCAAACGTGTTTTCTTTACCTCGAATTATGTATTACACATGTTTTGTAGAAAAAATATTTACTATTTTATAACATGTTGTATACCAATGAAAAGAGGATAAAGTAAGGCATTTATTCAGAAAATGGAAGAACTTTCTCTCTTTTATTTATTTTTTTATTGTACTGTGAAGTTGATCATATCTTTAAATTTTACCTGTCTCTATACCTATAATAAGTCAATAAACAAAAAGTTGACGTTTTAGGTGAGCTATTATGAATTTATTTGATGCTCCTAGTATTAAACTTTAAAACAAAACATAATTATGAGGACTCACGGAAGAATTTTTTTTTTAAATTTAAGTGTTCATGGTAAATATTGGGTTTTCTTTTAAAAATAGCTTTACATCGATATCTAAAATATGTTGTGGTTAAAACCGGCTAGGTGAGTGAGGAAAGACGGGTAATGACCTCTTCTATCAGCTATTTCAATTTGGCAAACGATGTACCAAACACCCTGTATAACTAATTGATGCCCACGGCGTAGCCCCGCTTGGTATAAGTAACATAAACGTTATTCTACACCCTAAGCTACCTATATTACAAAGAAGAATGGGCAGTTTTATATGGGGTGCGTCCCATGTGTTGTAACACTTTGTGACCTATATCATTTGAAAGATCTCAGCGAGTGCTATGTTTTATTGTATGGGCATAACTCCGTATCTCGTGCAGGGAAACTGTTATAGGGTTTTTAAAAAATAATAAAAATAATTAAAAATGTCTTAACTAATTGGTCTTTTCATAACTTCTACTAAAGAGATTTAAAGGTAGAGCCTACTTTGACCCAACATCCTCTCTGTCACCATTGTAAACGCAGCGTTGAGAAGATTGGAGACATATAAAATGAGTTTTACGGCGGTCCTTCTAGGTAGAAGAGTTCTCAAGCTTTCAGAAACGTTTGCGCAATTACATGGACAAAGAAAAAACAGCTCCCTATGCTCCCCGCCAATTTGTTCCAAATATGACATCTGCTCTCTGCGTCCCAACCTTTGTAACATATTGCGACTAGCATAAACATGTTCACCTACATTTTTTTTTCCTATAAATATATATGTTTTTCATTAAAATTGTGTGCAGGTCAAAAGTACTGAGCTGTTAATGATAAAATAGTTTTTGTATCAAATAAGGCTTTAATCGTATTTTTTTTACATTTTGTGACACGGAAACACATTACCTATACTTATTCCACTTATAATAACTGTAGACAATTTACAGACAGTAATCGTTAGTTTAGACCGTTATTAATAAGTACACAGTTAAAAATATAATTACAAGTGAAAATGGTAAAGTTACCGCTAAATAAATCTCTTACGTAAATGTATAGATACGTTATAGAGTTGAGGTTGAGAAAATAAAAATCCTTATCGCATTTTTCTCCACTTAGCTGTTGATGTTGATAAGGTTGTCATAATATAATGACAGTATAAATATACAACTCCATTAAATAGACCTGTTTTATTCACATATCTTTCAAAATATATTGAAAACACGAAAGTACAGCTCAGCAACAACACTAGACCATGCTTCCAGCCCCAGCCAATAGGCGTCCATTGCTGGAGATGGGCCTCCTACAAATATCTTTACTTTGCCGATCCTGTGACTACCTTATCACTTGGCCCCACCCCGATATCACGCGATACACCCGGTCGCTTTTCGAAAACTTTTCTGCCTCATCGTCATTTGTAAGTTCTTCGTGCTATATCGCCCCTTTAACGGGCAATCCTGAGTGCTCTATCGGTCACCTCCCAATAAAGCTCTCTCCGTTCCCCTGTAGATGACCAAAAGCCTTGTGATTTGACGAGTGAACCCCTTCTCGAAGTTGGACTTATCTGGCCTGATTGTCCCAGGTAAATATATTCGTGGTCAACTTTGAGTGTAGCGCCTCCAACCGTGATTGAAGTAAGTGCAACATGAAGATTTGCCATGATCTTGGTCTTGTCCGTGTCCATTTTAAGACCCACTTATTGAGAGATACTATTAGGGTCATCGAGCATTATATTGAGGTCCTCCTTGGTCTATGACATGACACCATTTTCGTTAGCAAATGAAAGTGCGTGCGTGCGTGATATACTCGCCATAATATTGATGCCACTTTCGTTCCAGTCTAAGAGCCTAAAAGAATCTTCCAGTGCAGCGGTAAACAGTTTCGGAGATATTTAATCACCTTGTCTTATACCTCGCTGCAAATTCATAGTTCTTGATAATTTATCCTCGAGACAAACCAACATAATGGCGTTTCCGTATACTTAAGCACTGCAGTATTATGAAATATCGTTGGTGTACTTGACATCGTTGGAGAGACTGCAACACTACACCAGTAAGTTAATAATGGCATCTACACCAAGCGCAAACTTATTTGACCGACCTGAAGTTGTTGCAACTGACTGAGCAGATGTCATATTTGGAACGAAATGGCGGGGAGCATAGGGAGCTGTTTTTTTCTTTATCTATGTAATTGCGCAAACGTTTCTGAAAGCTTGAGAACTCTTCTACCCAGAAGGACCGCCGTAAAACTCATTTTACATGTCTGCAATCTTCTCAACGCTGCGCTTACAATGGTGGCAGATATGGTGTTGGGTCAAAGTAGGCTCTACCTTTAAATCTCTTTAGTAGTAGTTATTAAAAGACCAATTAGTTAAGACATTTTTCATTATTTTTTTTATTTTTTAAAACCCTATAACACTTTCCCTGCACGAGATACGGAGTTATGCCCATACAATAAAACATAGCACTCGCTGAGATCTTTCAAATGATATAGGTCACAAAGTGTTACAACACATGGGACGAAACCGCCCATTCTCCTTTCATCATAATCATTTCAGTAGTTTTTGCGTGAAAGAGTAACAAACATCCATCCATCCATACATCCTTACAAACTTTTGCATTTATAATATTAGTAGGATTACTCATAACAGTTATTGTTTTTTATTCTTCTTTTTGAAATTCCGTTTCAAAAAGAAGATTATAAGACAACTAGCGGCCCATCCCGGCTTCGCACGGGCCTTATTTTCCCGCTTTTCTTTTGAATTTTTTCCTGAATTTTCTTTGCTATAAACCTCACGGACCTCAAAACCTTTCCAACGAATGCAAAAGCGTGGAAATCAGTTCGTGCGTTCTGAAGTTATAGCGTCAGGAAGGAAAACCCGACTTATTTTTATATAGTAGATGGAAAACTTCAAAAACTCGAAACTGAATTCGAACCTGCGTTTCCGTATGCGTAATTTCTCTCCTGGTTGGAATCCCGTCAAGGGTACAATATTTATGCTACACGTAAGTATATTCAACTGCTATAAGTAGTATATGAACCTGTAGAAGTAGACACACTGATGGACATAGCCCTTTTCCACACGCACCACAAAACATGGTCTTCCGTATCCAGTCAGACTCATTGACCTTACATTTTCATAAAATCACCCGATCTACATCTTCGAAAGTTTTTAAATCCATTCTTCGTTTATAAAATAGTTAATATCTGCGTACCTAGCCATTTGCAACAAAATAAAAATGCACGAACCAAGCGACCATGTCAAAAACTTGAAATTAAACCCTATACCAATCAGTCTGGCCAGCGTGGTATTAAGAGGCCCGTCCCTGCAGTAGGACAATAATGGGCTGTTATTATGATGTTATGAAGCGACCATGTGCAAGGGCCACCGAACGGGAGAAACAAATCTAACTGCAAGCATCTACAAGGCATGCTACCAAATATAATGGAAGAGTAAATATAAGGATATACAGAAGAACGAGAAATGTGAGTATGAGAATATATGCTGCCACTAACCTATCTCTTCTGTGAGGATCATGAGACTTGACAAGCCATTATCTAATTAAAAAAATGGAAAAACTAGGTTTTACTATTGTGGTATTATAGGGTCATACTCATTTCAAGAAAAGGTAAGTATTATTTATCTGGTTTATATGATATTTCCTTGAGTCTAAGCAGAAAAACCTTTTCTGTAGGTAAGCATTTTAAAAGACGCCATATAAATCAGTAGAACAAATATTAACTATTGTTAGGTTTCTGCTCTACTAAACGGACCAATATACTTAAAAATACAATATACAATATACTTACTTTTAATGTATTCTATCACAGAAAACGATTATGTACAGGAAGGAATACTTACTAAATTTAAATTAAAAGAAAGTTTCAAAGGGTTATGGTAATAATCAAAGTCTACTTTTAGTCTACCAGCGCCATCTGTTGATTTATCTAAGTGATATCTCATAGCCTACTGTAAGTTTTTAATCTCATGGTTTAATACTAGATCGCGCTAGTAATTATAGAGAGTAAGGAAATATAATATGTATGTAGTAATATTCAAAAGTTTTTCTTACAAACACGTTAAATAAATAATGACATTTTAAATTAATTCTTTTGTTTGATCCTACGTTTTCTAAACGAATTTAGGATGTTAATAAAAATAAGGGAGTATAACTTTACGTACTGGCAAACTTAGCCAAAAATGGCGTCGCGTCCGAAATGCCAATATCTGTCAAACGGTTGTTGACTCTTTTGGGGTGTATCTCACTCGAAAGCTTATAATTTTAAAAATAAAGACAAATTAGTAAATGGATGGATTTTGAAAAAAAAAAAAAAAAAATGATGTCCTAGTAGGACGAACTGAGTTAGATTGTGTATTTACTGATAAAGTCGGAAAAAATACAACAATTTTCGCAGTGAAAATGAAATCGTGACAATTATTGTTTTCATTTTACATCCTGTTTTGAAACCTATCATTTTGTGTCTTCACGTATTTTGTTTGATATTAATCGTGCTTAGTGTGTGCTTGTTTTGTGAAGTGGATAACAAAAAATATTAATAATTAATTAATAAAAAGAGATATGAATTAATGTTTTAGTGTGTCAAGTGTTTGTGTTTTCTTAGTAATGTGTTTACATGGATTTTCTTAAGACATTGGACCCCCTGCATTGAAGGTAAAAATAAATACTTTATATTTATACACTAAAGTGGGTGGGATGTGTACCCTCTACAGATTCCTTTATGACATTATGTTACAAAAACCAAACTTATTATGGGCATAAAAAAGAAAGTCTGTTATTTTTAAATTATAAAAAAAAAAGTATTTAAATATGTTTATCCATTGTCTAGTACCCATAGTACAAGCTCTGCTTAGTTTGGGACTAGATGGCGTTGTGTGAATGTTGTGTGAGGAGCATTTATTTATTTATTTAATTTACTTTACAGTATTATACTCAAATTGGCTTACCCTCAAATCTTTATGTTCATCTAGGACCTGGATTAATTTTTAAAGTTTTATGGTTAGATCTTGTTTACTATTTTTATTTTTATACAATATAGTTGTTTACATTTTCAGTTTCAACATTGTATCTTATTCCTACTCAGTTTATGTATTTAAATAAAAAAAATAATAATAAGGTAAACAATAATTAAAAAGTAATAGTTCATCCACTTATGATTTTGTCCCAGACAACAGGTTGGCTCATTTATTTATTTGGTTAACCCGGCGCCAATGAGGTGAAAATAATTACGAGAACTATGACGCCGGGTCATGGTGACCCGAAGATTATTAGCATTTCTTTAAAGTTACGTGATGTTTACAGTTTATTTTGTTTGATCTTCTGTTAGTTTCTCTCATTGTTTTGAGGGTAAAATAACAAAAGAATGCAAGATATTTCTTAAATCCATCGTTATAGTCCTTTGTCAGAAACTATGGAAAATCAACTTTGAAAACATAACTTCAATAACTATTCAAAATAAGTAATAACAAACTTTATAAAACGTAATAAAACAAATCTATTTTACTAAAAGAGACATCAAACTTCATTATAAACTCCACTAATCCGTCTTCAGCTTCCTCCCTGGAGCTACTGCAACTTTCGTAGTAGGAGTGATTATTTCGGGCGATTTTTTTAATTATTTATATATTGCAAGCATGATAAAGTGTAGCTAGATTTTTATCCTTTTTTGAAGGACACACCTGACATCTTCTATGAGTTTTAGATACCTTTGCGGAGGTTTCTCAAGAGCCACTGTCGAGAAATCAGCAATTCTCTTGCGCAATTGACGAAGCAAATTTACTCAAGTTTCTTGTTCCTGTCAGTGATACTGAATAATGCAAACTCCTTTTTTCTTTAGAAATGGGCTCTTTTCATCACAATCTAGCTTGCATCTTGTACTACTGCCACTTTGGCTGTATTATGAAACGTGATCATCAACCTGAAGAACTTTTTTGTCATTCATTATTGGAGTCGGATTTATCTAAGATCTGTAATATTCTTTCCGGGCTTTATATCAACAACCTTTTTGATAAATTCTTAAAAACAACCAAGAAAATCATTACTATAAATAAAAAATACAAAGAAAAATATGTCACAAAAATACAACGCTGTCGATGACGCTGGGTCATATTGACCCGTTTTTGCTTCATGCACGTGTATCTGTTTGCCTTCGCGACGAGGCACTGAGTTCGTGATCGGAGTGCGTGGGGAGATACTGTATCTCCAGCTACTAGAACAGTCAAAACCACAAAGCACGCCTAATTTGAAATATCGCTGTTTGAAATCATCTCGGGTCATATTGACCCAGCGTCATTGGCGCCGGGTTAACCAACCATTGTTATCACTAATAAAGGGATTAAAGGGAAGAATGTGTTTTTTTAATTATTTTATAGTGCCAAAGGAGAAAGTGTGTCACCACCCCATCTCATCCTATGGGTGTCGTAGGTAAAAAGTGACTAAGAGACTGAGCGTAAATATTATCTTTACGTAATAAAAAGAAGGAAAATATACCAATCCATCAGGCCAACGTGTTACTGGTAGGCCAAGTATCCCTCCGTCACGGAAGGAGGCCCGTCCCTACAGTGGGACATTAGTGGGCTGTTATGAAAATGATTAATCACACATGTGGCACCGTAGGTAGGATAACATACTAAATTATCATATTAATGACAACAGCTTTAATGCTTTTGCCCCGATACGGAGCGACACAACTCCTCAAACATACACGACTTTGGGCTCGGAAACCACGTTAAAAAATATCCTATTTTTTTAATGACTCTATGGGGCCTGATGTTAAGCATCCAATAGAGTCCAAGAATGGCGAGCACCATGCCAGCTACAATATATTTGTAGAGCCATGAATGTCTCCACTATGGCCGCTTAAGAAGATCCTTGTTTAAGCCTTGCTTGAAAGAACCAGGATCGTAGTTTGAAGGAAACACGTGGGCTGGCAGGGTTTCATTGTGTGATGGTTTTGCACAATACATGTACGAAGTGGACGGAGGGATACTTGGCCTACTAATACCTTTCTTTTTCTTTCTTTTTATTTATAAAGATGATATTCACGGATAGTCTCTTAGGTTTTTACGACACCCATGGGATGAGATGGGGTAGTGACACACTGTATTCTTACTCCGTCACCACACGGAGAAGTCCGTCACGACACATAAGGTAGTATAGATTAACTAAAAATAAAAAACCGATGATAAGTTAAAAGTTTCGTTTTAAATCAATAGACGTTTAACTGTATCAAATTAAAGGTGAAATTAATTAGCATTAAGCGAAAAGCGAAAGTTTTCGTTTACTTTGCATTATAATGAAATGAGCCAATAGGCTTTCTAGTCTAAAAATGTTTTTTTAATTCTACAAATGAGGTTAGTTAGTGTTTTGGATGTTAATTATATTGTTTTTTTAATACTTTATGATGAGGTTAAGGACACGGTCAAAGAGGTCAGAGGGGAAACTGGAACGATTAATTAGAACTTTTCGAAAAGAACGATAGACTAGAGATGTGAAACTGACCTTTGGGACGTTCTTATTTTAATTTATTTTAGTTAAGCTTAAGCTTTATACTTAGGTAATTTAAGAGTACTTAAATAAAAAAGTTTACCAATATCCCCCTTACTCATAAACGCCTCTTAAATTTTAGTCAATTGATTAACTTAAATCTTCACGGTTTTGTTTGGTATAAGGTTGGTTTTGCTAATAAAAATCTCGCTAAACAGTGACTAAATTTAAGAGGCGTTTATGAGTAAGGGATTGTACATATATCAAATTGTATCGATCTAGTCTCTATACAACATAATGAAAATATCGAAAATACTGCATTGAGCGGAAATCGAACTCGAGACGATCAATTGATTATAATCACTACGCCACATTCAGGATCTCTGCAGTCACTAACATATGATTACCCCTAAACTATCTCATCATAATCATAACAGCCCGCTAATGTCCCACTGCAGGGATGGGCCTCCTCCCGTGACGGAGGGATACTTGGCCTACTAATACACACGCTGGCCAGACGGATTGGTATAGGGTTTAAATTCAAGTTTTCCTTCTTTTTATTACGTTAAGATAACATTTACGGATAGTCCCTTAGTTGTTTTTTACGACACTGGATGAGATGGGGTGGTGACATATTGTATTCTTACTCCGTCACCACATGGAGACTAAACTATCTATCGATGGATATGTTACCTGATTTCCGTAGACATTGCCCTAGTAAACGTACATAGCTAATTAAGTATAATAAGTTAATTAATCGGTAATGAGCACTGCTTTGTAACTGTAAATAAATAGAAATTTGGAACGAATTTATTACTTAAGTGTGTCACGACTCGATTTGACTGTCATTGCGAAGTTTTTATTTTATAGACAATAATAATAATAATCCTCACACATTCACACAACGCCATCTGGTCCCAAACTAAGCAAAGCTTGTACTGTGAGTACTAGACAACGGATAAACATACTGAAATACTTTTTTTTTGTAATGCATACATAGAAAACACTCAGACCAATGAATAAAATCATGTTCATGCACACATAGATTTGCATTGAGCGGGAATCGTACCCGAGACCTCTGCGTAGTAGCCATGTAATATACCGACTGCGCCACAGAGGTCGTCATTAGTTAGTTTTTGTAATGAATGTTTAATAACTTGGTAATTATATAAATAAATAACTACAGTGTTTATTGACATGTCTGATTCATCTGTCAATATTAAAATCCTAGTGATAACTTCCGTAGCCAAATAAAAAAAAATCGGAACCCTTATAGATTCCTCATGTCTGTCTGTCCGTCCGTATGTCACAGCCATTTTCTTTTGTTTTGCCTAAATAAAGTGCGGCATGATCACAATCATAAAGCGGTCTACATTAATCTATACCGTAGTCCCACTAATTGTCCCCAATTGAGTAGGAGATAAGCCCTTAACTACTACATGAACTAGGGACGCTAAACAGACAATTAGCAGAAGTATAATCTCATTTATGTGTATCAAGGCACTGTACGTATCTGTGTGGTGACGGAGTAAGAATACAATATGTCACCACCCCATTTCATCCCATGGGTGTCGTAAAACCGACTAAGGGACTATCCGTGAATATTATCTTTACCAAATAAAAAGAAGGAAAACTTGAAATTAAACCCTATACCAATCCGTCTAGCCAGCTTGGTATTAGTAGGCCAAGTAACCCTCCGTCACAGGGAGGAGGCCCGTCCCTGCAGTGGCACATTAATGGGCTGTTATGACGATAATCTCATTTATGTGCTTCAAGGCACTGTACGCGACTGCGTCTCCACACTAGTAGAGACGCAGGTTCGAGTCGTGCCTTTAGTAACTAAAATTTTTCATTGTCTTCTTTTCGAGACACTTTGATAGTATGTAGTCTATACTAATATTATAAACAGGTAAAGTTTGTGTGTTTGTATACAGTTTGTTTGTTTGTGACGTTGTAGGAAGTAATCTCTGGATCTACTAAACCGATTTAAAAAAAATCTTTCTGTGTTGAATAGTCCATTTATTGGGGAGTGTCATAGGCTATATATAGTATCACGCTATGACTAATAGGAGTGGAGCTCTGCTAGTTGTTTAATAAACTCAGCTTAGTTTGGGACTAGATGGCGTGATTACGACAATTATTATTATTACTGTTTTGATTAATAGGTAGGTGGAAATTCAAATTTCAAATTTTTTAAATTTTAAAATACTTTTCATAAAATTTATTACAAATTGTTTAAAATCGTCGTTTACTTAAAATTGAAGCTACAATTAAAATTATAGATCGACACAGACCACTACAGGAAGAACCAATAATATTCATTTTTTAGTGTTACATTGAAATTGTCTTTAACATTTTTATTATTATGCACTACATCTGCATTTCTCTCGCCAGCATTGTTTCTAAACAGTCAATGATATCATATGCCTGTTTATATTTTAGTATTTATAAATGAGTATACATAATAAAATGTTTAGAACTATGTTTGTAAATAATAGACATTTTGTTAGGTATTAAATAGTATTCTTGTAATAACATCATAGGCGGCTTGAACAAGTCTCGAAACTTTTTTTCTTAACTCAACCTAGCAGTAATGAGGCAATTAGGATTTTTAAGTTTATTCATTAAGGCCTACGCTAAATTGCTATGCTTTAAAATGATGCCGCGGCATTGAAAGGGATTTTATCGCACGGCATTGCTCATTTTAAAGCATAGCAATTTATATCGTATCTCTGTAACAGTACGGTTGAATGTCCATTAGTAAAAATTAAAATCCCTTGGCATGCCGTCCCGGTCTGCGTAGGCCTTAAGACTCTTAGCACTTAAGTTATTATTTAGTTGTAAGTTATGATGAGGCTGACTTGGTCATAAATGACCACAAGCCTCTAAATAAATAAAGATAATTAAAAAAAGGCTGGCCATCAACCTTGCATTATATTTTTAACTTGACTGTAATTTATCGAACACTAGCTGGTGCCAGAGGCTTCAACCGTGTTGTATAGGTAGCTTAAATGTTATTCTACACCCTAAACTAACTATATTCCTAATTTCATCAAAATCCATTCAGTAGTTTTTGCGTGAAAGAGTAACATACATCCATCCATCCTCACAAACTTTCGCATTTATAATATTAGTAGGAATATAAAACTAGCTGGTGCCCGAGACTTTTCTTTTGGGCAATTCACACAATATCATTATAAATTGTAGCCTATGGCGCTGACTCCACGAGCGATAAAATCGCGGCGATATAATCGTCGTGCCATGTATTTCTATATACTCTGTATGAAGGTGTCTCCACACGGCGATGTTATCGCGGCGATTTTTGTTCAGACTCGTCGCGATTCTATCGCTCGTGGAGTCAGCGCCTACGTGTTATTCTGATGTGTAAGCTATGTTATTGTAAAGTATTATCAAAATCTATTAAGTAGTTTTTATGTGAAAGAGTAACAAACATACATCCATACTAACAAACTCTCTCGTTTATTATATTGAATAGGATATAATGATTTGAGGCTCTCCGTGTGGTGACGGAGTAAGAATACAATATGTCACCATCCCATCTCAATTCATGGGTGTCGTTAAAACCTACTAAGGGACTATCCGTGAATATTATCTTTACGAAAAAAAAAGAAGGAAAACTTGAAATTAAACCTTATACCAATCCATCTGGCCAGCGTGGTATTAGTAGGCCAAGTATCCCTCCGTCATGGGAGGAGGCCCGTCCCTGCAGTGGGACATTAACGGGCTGTTATTATGATATAATAATATGATGTAGTTTAACTCCTGCATTCTATCTCTGTTTTGTGGCATAGACGAATGACGTCAACTAGTCATCATTTTAACGGAATGTTAATGGTCTGTTGTCTTATCTGTATGGTTATCAAAAGTTTTGTTTACTCGTAGCTCAGCCAGGTCAGCTTAGCAGCTCGTGTGGTGAATATTAAAAACAGAATTTTGGCCGCAGAAAATGATAATGTGCTTGATATCTATGTAACCTTTGATCAGGAAAAGGTGATACTTCTACCCCTTACTGATAATCGCCTCTTAAATTTTAGTCAATTGATTAGCTTAAATTCTTAAGGTTTTGTTTGGTATAAGTTTAGTTTTACTAATAAAAATCTCGCTAAACAGTGTTAAATATAAGAGGCGTTTATGAGTATTATCCGTGTGGTGACGTCCAAAGAACCATGATAAATTTACCTAAATTAGTATTTATTTCGTGACTAAGTCATCATAACAGCTCATTAATGTCCCACTGCAGGGACGGGCCTCCTCCCGTGACGGAGGAATACTTGGCCTACTAATACCACGCTCTCCATACGGATTGATTTAATTTCAAGTTTTCCTTCTTTTTATTTAGTAAAGATAATATTCACGGATAGTCCCTTAGTCGGTTTTTACGACACCCATGGGATGAGATGGGTTGGTGACATTGTATTCTTACTCCGTCACCATCTTCTAGCAATAATTAAAATAGAAAATTCCCAGGTAATAATAGATGATCGATATAATTATTTAAACTGTCATGGTCACATTCACTATTAATTAACGAATTATCGGGATATTTACCACGGAGATTTGATGATTTGATCACGGAGGAACAGTTCCTCCGTGATCATGGCGCTTGTAACAGCACTCACTCTGTAAACTCAACAACTATAAACATGGTAAATATCCCGATAATTCGTTAATTAATAAATAGATGATCGATCACAAATTCTGCACAAGTCTCGTTCACAAACCGGAGCACATGAAAGTTGGAAAGTAACATTACGTGAGCTGAGTAAGTAATATTAGTATTGAGGTAGAAGCTTATCTATACTAATATTATAAAGAGGTAAAGTTTGTGTGTTTGTGACGTTGTAGGGGGTAATCTCTGGATCTACTGAAACGATTTTAAAAATTCTTTCTGTTTTGAATAGTCCATTTATCGGGGAGTGTCATAGGCTTTATGTATTCTGTCACTTCGTTGGGCGGCGAAAAAAACGCGTCATTATTTTAAACATATTTCACTACTGCTCCACTCCTATTAGTTATAGCGTGATACTATATAGCCTATGACACTCCCCGATAAATGGACTATTCAACACATAAAGAATTTTTAAAATCGGTTCTATAGATCTAGAGATTACCCCCTACAAAGTCACAAACACACAAACTTTACCTCTTTATAATATTAGTATAGATATAGAAAAAGCAGAAAAACTTGTGATGTAAATAGCATCCCAAAGTTTATGTATCATAATTTGACCTTTACAATGCCGAGCCTTCAGATCAACCTCGCACAACCCCCTGTGACCTTATATACAGCGGCTTGGGGTGCAGTTTTATGTTATTTTCAACGTAACGAGTGTGAGGAGACACGACAACACGACACGTTTACTGGGGTTTGAAATGTCAATAGGAGTATAGAGTTTATGTTGTCTCTATCGAGTGTCATAGGCTATATATTATCACGCTATGACTTATAGGAGTGGAGCAGTAATGAAATATGTTTAAGAGGATACACTGATAAAATGCACTATCTTTCATCAAATACTACAGGATTATGAAAAGACCTATTAATCTAGAATTTTGATATAGGTAAATTGATACCTTTAACTAGGTTTTTGTAATTACGAAAACGCGATAGCTTGATTTTGGCTCGATCATATTTATTTTTGAAAACGCCTCTAAAATTTTCAAAGCCGCGTCTTAAATAAGGGACGCGTTTTTTTCGCCTTCCAACGAAGTGGGCACAGGTCAGCTAGTTAGAACTAATTCCATTATCTAGCCGTCATACTTTGCAAGAGGTTACGCATTTGAATGCCGCACAATACAATTATTTGGGCGATTTAGAAATTATTGTTTTAAAGTTCTTTGTAATGTAAAATGTATTCTTTTTACTTTCTATTCAAATTTTTTTTACAATAAAATGTGAATAATTTTAGTCATTAACATTTCGATCGCCCCAATCACGATGACAAAAACGGTCCCTGTATACCAACGATACTCATAATGCCAAAAATACGTTGTACCAAAACACGAAATAAACAACTAAATTTTGAACCTTTATTTTTATACCTAAACAATGATCCCTCTTACTCATAAACTCCTCTTAAATTTAATCACTGTTTAGCGAGATTTTTATTAGTAAAACCATCCTTATACCAAACAAAAACGTAAGTATTTAAGCTAATCAATTGACTATTTATGAGACGTTTATGAGTAGGTAAAAAACATATCCCATGTTTTTTGTCGTGGCGTGGGTCATTACATTATCATCATCATCATGGTTTTGGCAAGTTCCCAGTTACGTCCACAACACGAGAGCCATGGAGCCTGGGCTCTACTTTCCTACTTCGCACGGTCTTTGCATTTACAACTATAAACTACTAGTTGACCCGTGCCCACTTCGTTGGGCGAAACGCGTCCCTTTTTAAACTTATTTCATTATTGCTCCACTCTTATTAGTCATAGCGTGATACTATTAGGTTGGGGAAAAAGTCTTTTCGTATTTTTGTATGAAAAGTCAAGACATTTTTTTCAAAGTTTATTTACATTTATTTACAATAATATATGTACCGTTTTGTTGAACAACTTTCTGCCATTTTGTGGGCAGAGACATTATCCCGTTACTGTAGAAACTTTGGGACTTCTGATCAAAAAAACGGGACAAATAGTTTTGGCAGTCCCCTCTTGAGGTCAACCTTACAGAACTTAAAGAATTCTGAAGAGACCGAAACAGGTGAAAATCTGAAGGCGCAAGGTCAGGGCTATATGGTGGATGCACTAGGACCTCCCAGTCGAACTCTCTTAATTTTTGCTGAGTGGCTAAAGATGTGTGTGGTCTAGCGTTATCGTGATGAAAGACCACACCCTTCCTGTTGATCAATTCCGGCCGTTTTCTCTCGACTGCTTCCTTTAATCTCATCAGTTGCTGGCAGTAAAGATCAGAATCGATGGTTTTGCCGGGCGGTAAAATCTCATAATGAACAATGCCCTTCCAATCCCACCATACACACAGCATCACCTTATTTCGTGTTAGGCCAGGTTTGGCCACAGTCTGTGAAGCCTGGCCAACTTTCGACCACGACCTTTTTCGCACGTTCTTGTCGTACGTGATCCACTTTTCATCGCCAGTTATCAATCTCTTCAAAAACGGCTCGGTTTCATTACGTCTCAATAATGAATCGCAAATGAGTACACGGTTCATTAAGTTTCTTTGAGTGAGCTCGTGTGGCACCCAAATATCGAGCTTTTTTGTATAACCAGCTTTCTTCAAATGGGTCAAAACTGTTTTGTGGTCAATTCCCAGTTCTTCAGCTACATCGTAACTACTAATATGCCGATCTTGCTCCACTCTTTCAAAAATGGCGTCCATTTTATTCGTAACAGGGCGACCAGAGCGAGGTGCATCTTTAACTTCAAAATTTCCGGACTGAAAACGTTTGAACCAAATTTGTGCTACTCTTACTGACACTGCATCAGGTCCATAAACATCACAATTTTTTTTCACTGCTTGAGTTGCATTTTTGCCTTTTTTATAATAAAATTTTAAAATGTATCGAATTTCTTCATTAGATTCACTCATTTTTACGGAGAGAAAAACAAATGAAAAATAGCGGGAAACAATTTTTTTTTATTTTTTTCTTTTCTTTATAATGTAACCTTTTTAATGTTACCAAAACCAGCCAGACACAAGTAGTACAGTCAAAGAAATTTTATAATAAGTTTATACCTACGTTATGCGAAAAGACTTTTTCCCCGACCTATTATATAGCATATGACACTCCCCGATAAATAAACTATTCAACACAGAAATCATTTTTAAAATCGGTTCATTAGATCCAGAGATTACCCCCTATAACGTCACAAACACACAAACTTTACCACTTTTTATAATATTAGTATAGATATCAATCCTTGTAGCTTGCGTGGTACTTAGGCTATATTAATCTCTATCACTGCAGTATACTCTTCCCTGCAACATGACATTAAATAGCGCCCTACCCACCATAACCTTCATTAAGCGTAAAGGTTTGACGACTAAATCGCGTTACCGTTAATAATTTAATTTAATATAAATATAGGTTGTACACTTGACCTGATTTTGGTTGACGCAATGCGTTCCCTGCCTCTTCATATTGTTATGTACATGGATGTTAGCCAAGTTTGGCAATACTAACTTCTTTTTTTCGTAGGAAAATGCTTTAGGCATACACATCCTTGCCTGGGGGTGCTGGCGAGGTGGTTATGTCAGAATCCCATAGACCGGTCTACTGACTAAAACCTCCACGGTTACCAACTTCGAGGTATACAAGGAGTCCCGGGAACTAGGAAAACAATATCCGAGATCTTGGCAATACTAACGTAGGCTCAAGATATTTTTTTTTGCTACTACCCACTTTGCGAGCATATGCCGCGCCGTGTCCTCTCCACTCTGGAAGCAGTAGTGACACCGTGCGTCCGGCTCCCTGCCTATGCGGAACAGGTACTTCCCAAAGCAGCCGTGCCCCGAGAGCACCTGCGTCACACGAAAGGACAGGGAGGCGTGCCTCCTCTCGAAAAAAAAAAGATAATATTTTTACGGCTGTTGCCCCTAGATGGCGTGGGTCGTTGTAAGTCCCAGACGCTGTTATGCAAGTGTTCCGTCCTCTATCACGCGATTGACCCGGCACCCGCACGGAGAATCCATGAAATGCTAAGATTAGGTCTTATTACAGTTGGGTTTTAAATCACGAAGGCTTATGACTCTGTATAAAGAATCGGTCTTATTTAGTTATCGAGACGGAGACTTAAGTAGCCTAGCGGTCAAGGCGCTGGACGCGTATAGTCCAGAGACGCGGATTCGAATCCTGCCTCGAGTACCAAGTTTTTCAATTGTTTTTCTTCAAGAGTATTTGTGCCATCCATATTAAATGAGATTGATAGAACATTATAAAGAAATATAATAATGCGAGTTGCTCTTCTGATATTAGCCTCCTATAAAGGTGTGACGACTAATTTTCGTTACCGTTAATAATGTAATATAATAAATATATAGGTTGTACCCTTGACCTAATTTGGTTGACGCAATGCGTTCCCTGCCTTCCTATTGTTATATACATGGATGTTAGCCAAGTTTGGGATACTAACGTAGTGGCTATATTTTACTGTATAAATATGTATATTATTGTTGGATTACTCTCCGTGTGGTGACGGAGTAAGAATACAATATTTATGTCACCACCCTATCTCATCCCCTGGGTGTCGTAAAAACCGACTAAGGGACTATCCGTCAATATTATCTTTACCAAATAAAAAGAAGCAAAACTTGAAATTAAACCCTATACCAATCCGTCTGGCCAGCGTGGTTCGGCGTCCCTTCGTCAAGGGAGGAGGCCCGTCCTTGCAGTGGGGATGAGTTGGGGTAGTGACATATTGTATTCTTACTCCGTCACTACACGGAGAAAGAATGGGTAAATTTCATTTTTACTGTTGGCAATACCAAGCTAAGGGAATACCTACTTGTATAATTATACTTACTAACGCAAACCACAGACTTGTGGTTAACAACTGAGGTTAAGTTACGATTCATATCTTGTTCTAGTTTACTGGGGCCTCAACAGATAAATTAATGTAGTATTATGGGAAAATTAATTTAGAATTCTACTCGTCTCTTCTGCTATGTCCGTGGGAGTCGTAAGAGGCGACCGACTTTTAATTAGTCAGCACGCCCACCGACCGCCATCTAGTCTACACCCTAACTAAGCAAATACTAGTTCTGAAAATTCTAGACGAGACGACGCGACGGATAAAAATGACGTCACTCTTTAATTTTATCAGTCAAATTGTTGTTCTTTCCAAGAACAATGTAGCTGGGGTTGTCACTAACGTTCTCTGTTTTTCTATCCTCGTTTGGTGTCGTGGTCAACCTAGTGTCGTGTCCTGTCGTGTTCAAGTCGCACATAAACTTATGACGTGGCTAAACGATTGTGTCACTAAACCACGACTACGACGACGACTATATTAATCGACTATATTTAATATTACGACTATATTTAATACTCTTACCACTGATAAATAGAATCTTTACAATAATTTGACGTATAAGCACGACAATATACAATACTAACCCTGCGCAGGCGATGTCGCGTTCACCAGCTAGCAGTAAAAATATGCGAAATCAAAATTGCGAACGCAGTACAAACCTTTCAATTCAAGTTTCTTAGAGACTTTAGGTAAAGTATTGGTCAAAAAATATTTGTTGAACAAAATATGTTTGTAAATTTTAGTATCCCTCTATTCAATAAAACTAAATAAAGTATTTACAAGCAACCCTATACATGACACATAATTTTCGTCTACAAAATAGCCTTGTTTTCATCCCCCACCACAACCCTCTAGACATCCCGTTTTATGGCATTGTCTCGTTTCTACGTATTCGGCAGATACTATGTTCTTGGTATTGGGAATTGAGTTAGAATATGTACCTTGGACGTTTGCCAAATATATAGAGGAATAAGTTTGTCTATTTTAGCTAGGGGGAAGGGTAGGTAGATAAATAATATTTGTATTAAGTGACTAAAGGAGAATGAAACCTTCACTAAGAGTTTTGGGCCAAAATGAAACAGAAATGAGAGTATTATCAATTTATAGCTTTACACTTATTAGTCTCGTGCTAAATCTTTTGTTAGTTTTGGCAATCTGAATCCAATTCTGGGCTAAAGCTTGTACATTACTGTACAGAGTAAGGATATACCCTAAAAATCTTTTCTATTTTATTCAAGTTCGAAACCTAATACAATTGAGTAATTTTATTATTGTTTTATTAAAAAATAGGAAAGAATTTTAAGGCATTTCCTTACTCTGTACAGTAATGTACAAGGCTTTAGCCCAAAAGTTTCCATCTCCTTTGAAAATGGTCTAAGAATGAAATTCGTTGTTTATACTGATTGTGTCTGCTTAGTTTGGGACTAGATGGCGTTGTGTGAAAGTGTGGCGAATATTTATTGTCCCCGAGTGCATCTTTGATATTACTCTTTACAAACGCATTCAAGTTTATATCGATATTCTAATACACATATACCTATAGATAGTTTCCCCCTCTTCGTTTTAAATATAATTAGCAGAAAGGGGAGATATCATCGCTAATAACGCTTGAAAGTGCAGGGGGAAGGCAGGGAAGGGGGGAGGCGTAATTGTTATAGATTCACGTAAAGGTAAAAAAGGGTTTTTCACATAGTATGTTGATAAAAGCTAAGCAGGTTTATAAGGGCTCTTTCTATTTAGACGCTTCGTGGCATACGGCAAGATTTGTATGAAAACAAACGAACGTTGCTTTTGCCGTTCGAAAAACGCACGGCTGCCGTACGCACCGAAGCGGCTAAATCGAAAGAGCCCGAAGGATTGGCAGGTTTGTTATTCGCCGGTTATTTATTTGTATATGAAACAAATTTTGATGATTTTTTTCATCAAAATATATTTAGTACTTAAGTAATTTAGATTTTATTCAAAAAAAAATTAAGTATCGCTGAAAATTAAATGTACCTACTTAACTGAAATAGCGTAATAAGCAAGTTTCTAGTTGAAGTCGCTTTTTGATCAGAAAATTACATTAACTGTAGTCGAATAAAGGTCGTCGCACATTACCGTCGTACACATACCGACTCGACGTCAACTGCACTCCAACTCAATCTAAAGTCCATGTATACTCTATCTATCTTCTATCTATACTTGATTAACTTTGTAAACAAACACCACATTTTGCAAAAAATTCATTAGTTTTTACATCAATTGCACACTTTGATGTGGATAAAATTTTTGTAAAGTACCTTTGGACATGTCGTATGCTATAGAAAACACATACATTACTTTGATTTAACCACTATGTTTATTAAATTTTAAATAAATGTAATTGTTTCCAAAGTAAAATTTCACAGATAAAAATTAATTTCACTATTTGACATTAGTAGATTCTAGAATTTGTCCTTGATTCCTATAAATTTCTTAAAGGTCAAAGACTAAAGTCTTTAGTCTGTGGTTGACACGACGCCATATTTGTTTACCTTTATATTTAAGTCGTAATAAATTTATTTATTTATTTATTTATTTAATAACCAAACTTACAACTATCATTACAGACTAACTAATGCGATAGAGTAGTTACACTTAATAAACATAATAATATCCAAAACATCTATGACTACTTATTAAATTATTTCTTATGTAATCTAACATCACAGAGTAAAATAAAATAATTAAAAAAATAAACTTAAAAATACTATTCACTTATGTTAGAGCTGCACACCCAATACGCGGCTTGTGCCAATTCTTTGTGTGTGCATGCAAACAAATCTACCTGTTCAGCGATAGTGTTGAGCGTGCGCAACGCGCGCGTCAGCGGCGCTCGCTGCTGCAGATTGGTACGCGCGGACGGTACCACCAACAGCGGTGGTCGCCGTCGTCGACCCCTGTACTCATCCGGTACACTTAAACGGATTTCCAGCAGTATATCCGGATTATGTGTTAAACCGCGTAATACGTTAAACAAATACGTCACCACTGCCACTTCTCGCCTAGTTTCTAGTTTGTAATATCCCGTCATACCCAATACAAATAGTGTTGGGTATAACAACGGATACCCCGGGTATACCCCATACATTTTAAAATAAAGAAACCTAACAAATTTATTTTGAAGTCTTTCTACCATAAATTTATATTTGGCTTCACTGGGTGCCCATATGGCTGCATTGTACTCGAGGTGACTTCGAACTAAACAATCATACAAGGCCCTCAACGCGTTCATATTTGTAAATTCATTGGCTTGTCGCAAGACGAATCCTAAATTTCTATAAGCCTTGTTGCAAATGGTAACTATATGTTTTTTGAAATTGAGGTCTATTGTGAAGCAAACGCCGAGATCTGTAACTTCAACGTCCCGCTTTAAAGTTTCTCCTTCCATTTGATACGGGTATTGTGACGGAGTACGAACTCGGGTGAAAGACAAAAATGAACAGTACAGTATTGTATTGAAAATGACTGGTGTCGATTTGGTGTAATAATATTCACGGACATCTCTACACAGCGCACAGTGTCGTGTCCCTTTATCAAAAATCCGATTTTCAATTTTTCTAATTGGTAATTTTTTGACATGACAATACAATCCTTACTAAATGCCCTAACGAATGTCGGTAGTTTCAGTTTTTTAATGTAAATACGGAAGAAGTGGTGAGTATTCAAAGTTAATGTTACATATTATTGATGCGTTGAAATCAGTAGCGTACACGAGTAAGTTCAAAACCATATTTACATGATATAAACAGTGTTTATTATTGCAAAAATAACTTTAAATCATTAATTAACAATTGTAATTGCTAAATTGTCATAAAAAACTAGGTGAAATGTCCGACATTGGTAAGTTATTAAGCATATTACTGATACTGGAAAATTATAAGCATGTCGAAAGTTTGACTAGAGTTTTAAAAAATATACATCAAAATACATTTTTAATTTTTTAATATGAGTCAGATAAATTAATAAACTTTGTGTTTGAAAACTGTCAATGTGCGCTTTTTTGCGTTTTACGAGATATTTACGATTTACCGATTGGTCAGCTCTCTGAAGATGCTCTAGAAGGAAGGCATAAAAATGCACGAAATTACAGTGCAAAACTTCTAGATCACATTAATAAATATTTAATAACCATCTTATTATTAACTCTGACTATCTGATCCAATGATTTCAACAATAAGATCTAGAAACAAACAAAAAAAGATTTAATCGATCCCATTTAAATAACTATTTTAACCTGGAGTAAATAAAATTATTGTTATTGATTTTTTTTATTTTGTTGTGCATTCTTACCCACCTTATACACAAACACAACACAATAAACATTTTACATCAAAAATCCGATTTATGATAAAACGTTCTATGGGCTCGCGACACTGTGCAGCGCCATCTGTTCCCAAAGTAAGCTAGGCTTAACCTGCTTGTGTTATGGACTTTTTTTTTGTAAATACTATAATATTATACATAGAAAACACAGACCAATTCAAACAATCTTGTTCACGCACACAAAGATTTACATTGAGCGGGAATCGAACCCGAGACCTCTGCGTAGCAGTCATGTTATATAACCACTACGCCTAGAGGTCGTAATGTACGAAGACCTTTAAAGAACAAAGAGCGCACAATTTACAAGGGGTTGGTGACGTCACGTAAGGGTTGATGACGTAATGCAGGGGTGTAGGCGACGTCTAGTCTGCTTACAAGCTTACCCACTTTATATCCAATTAAGTAACATTAAATATACAAACTATTTTATTAAATCATCATAACAGCCTATTAATGTCCCACTGCAGGGACGGGGCTCCTTCCGTGACGGAGGGATACTTGGCCTACTAATATCACGCTGGCCAGACGAATTGGTAAAGGATTTAGTTTCAAGTCCTCCTCCTTTTTATTACGTAAATATAATATTTACGGATAGTCCCTTAGTCGGTTTTTACGACACCCATGGGTTGTAACACTGTATTCTTACTCTGTCACCACGCGGAGATTTTATTAAATATGCTTGTTTTATTTATTCGCCGACCATTTTGACATATTACATGGATACTATGCGGAGATCTCTGGTTCGATTTCCGCTCAAAGCAAATCTTCGCGTGCATGAATGAACATGACTGTTTGCATTGGTCTGGATGTTTTTTCATCTATAATTGTGTTTGTATTTTAGAAAAACAAAAGTATTTAAGTATGTGTATTAATCGGCTGTCTAGTACCTATAGTACAAGCTCTGCTTAGTTTGGGACTAGATGTCGTTGTGTGAGAGATATTTATTCTCTATGAATTGTTTTGTATTTTTGTTAAAAGAGTATAATCATACATCAACATAACAGCACCTTAATTTCCCACTGCAGGGACGGGTCTCCTTCCGTGACACAGGGATACGGGCCAGACGGATTGGTATAGGGTTTAATTTCAAGTTTTCCTTTCTTTCTTTGTAAAGGTAATATTCACAGATAGTCCCTTACTCGGTTTCTACGACACTCATGGGATGAGATGGGGTGGTGACATATTGTATTCTTACTCCGTCACCACACGGATAATATAATTACTTAGTATTATTTATGTTTTAAGAATTTTACAGGCATGTAATTCACAGACACAAAGAGTATCCGTTCATGAACGTTTTAACGTTGACTAATCGTTCTGAAACATAACCTTTGGCTGAAATTCACTATGATTGCCTCATAAAGTGTTGTATTATCAAAACCCGCTAAAACGTCTTTATAGAATTTTTTAGTTAGGACCTACTTTAAAAATGGTTTGTTGTGAGGTTCTATTAGCGCTGATCGTTTAACTTCTAATGCCACTCTAACCCGACTAAAAATTAATTATAAAATCGAGTTTAGTTTCAAAAGACCCTAAAAGACTGCTTGTGTGTTTCAAAATCCTCTATAAATAAATAGACAGGTTACATCTAAAATAGCTAAGGACCTTTATAAACTAGTACAATATAGTTCTTAATAATTAAGGTAATCTGTACCTACGTAATTTTAAATGTAATTATTGTGATTTCTTCAATTAGGCGATGTGGTCGCTAAGCGACAAAGCCTATAAAATTAAATTAAAAAAAAAAAAAAAAAAAAATAGACAAATGACAGCTAGCCATTTTGATCACGTGATACGTGAATTTGTATGGCGAAAAACTTTTTCTTGGTTTTAAATCGTTGTGGATTTTTATTGATTTTACTATAAAATAATGGAAAATCTAACGAAATTTGTTAAAAAAGTGAACCTGGGAAGTCCCTTTAGGCGATGCCCTAATAAAACACAATGAAAACGTTAGTTAAAGCGACAAAAACGGTAAGTGAAAAGTTACTCAAAAGTGCTTGTTAAAGTTCAGTGGAAGGCATTATGCATAATAAAGTAATCGTTTAATTTGAATGTTGGGCTATTTATTTTTCTTTTCGACCGGCGCGGCGTTACCTAATACACTAATAAATGATACATTAAGGTGATGGTACATTCAAACCCATGTTCATTTGGCTTTTTATAAAAATGAAAAGCCATTTCTTTTGAAATTAAATTATTTTAAAAATAATTGCCTTTTTTATTTTGTGTCTTTTTTACAATTTTATTGCATAACACCATCCTAGTTCAAAATAGTGTTTGCTTCAAAACCCTCTAAAACGGTATCGGTTACTTTCAAATGCCATTAAAACCTAAAGTTAACTTCAAAGTCCCCTAAAACGAATCTATTTTTGCAAATAACTTCGTTTTTCAAATTGTTTTTATTAAAGAAAGATGTTTGTTGGGATTACTAGATTACAATAATAATATAATGTTAAAAATCGTGCAGAATTAAAGTTGTTAGTAAGTTTAAGACGTTTTTCATGAATTGTCGACATTTAAGAAAAAGCACTTTAGGGGGTTTTGAAATTATTATGTCATCATTACAATTGTAGAGCTATTTCAATAACTTACTACACTGCAACTCCGTGTGGTGACGGAGTAAGAATACAATGTCACCACCCCATCTCATCCCATGGGTGTCGTAAAAACCGCCTAAGGGACTATCCGTGAATGTTATCTTTAACGAAATAAAAAGAAGGAAAACTTGAAATTAAACCCCTATACCAATCCGTCTGGCCAGCGTGGTATTAGTAGGACAAGTATAAGTCACGGGAGGAGGTTAATCCCTGCAGTTGGACATTAAAGGGCTGTTATGATGATGACTACACTGCAAAGTTTGTAAATTATTTTATTCAAATCCTACCTGTCCCATGTACCTTTGCAAGGACGGGCTTCCTCCAGGGACGGAGGGAAAAGCGCAAATTAAGCTTATAGCCCAGTTTCCTTCTTCTAAATTTTTTAAATCGCAATAGTTTTTAAATACTAATCACCAACCTGTTCAATTTAAATCATTTAACGCTAGAAAAAAAACTGTTATTTTTATAAAATGTATTATTTTTAAATACTTATTAGTTTATCGAGTTTAACATACGAGTATTACGTAATATTATTTACTTCGAATTAACAAACTCAGTTTTCACACGAGTTTTTTCGTCGCTACTCAGGCGGCCTTTAGTTGAACTACCGCCGAGGCTAAACAGTAGCAATTTTCTGCTTGTTTAACATGATATGACTAATAATACTTAAAATTATTATGACTGACCCAAATGAGAGTATACCTACCATTATTTGTGGAGATGACTGATCGTGGTTTAGCTATGTTTTTAGTTGTCTATAGTAAAAGCTTTACTTAGTTTGGAAATAGACGGCGTTGTGTGGCGTTATGTTGTGTGAATTCACACAACGCCGTCTATTTCACACTCGGCCGTCATAAATTAAGTTACCGTAAATAAATTCTGTACGAAAAGCTGTGTAAAACAAATTTTAAGTAGGTATTTAAAGAGATCCAAAGGATGGAAACCGGTCACTTATGTCAACTAAATCAATCTAAAAAAGTAAAAAATATCAAAAAGTATTTCGCCCAACGTGGGGCTCGAACCCACGACCCTGAGATTAAGAGTCTCATGCTCTACCGACTGAGCTAGCCGGGCTGACGGGAATTGTCGCGAAATTGACAGCTACTTCCTACAAACATTTTTTATTTGGTAACTTTTTTTTGTATATTGTTTATAAATAACCTGTTTCTTATCTGTATTGTCTATTTATACTAGGTCAGTGAAATAAAACTTATCATATTTGTATTAAAAAATTAAATATCATCAAGATTTATATCAGCCAATGGATGTCGTTTAGCTGAGCTGAGATGGTGATGTAGTAACTCATGATTTTAAGTAAAAATCACTCGGTTTTTTATTTGATTTAACTAATTTATATAAACAAATTGTGAACCTGATTTTCTCTAAAAAGTTGAGCGTTTATTTCTTTGTTCGGGCTTACAATTGCGAGAGATTTTTTTGCCAGTGTTCTGAATGGCGTGTTTTTTTTTGTCACTCAAGAATATTGTCTGTTTTAAGTAAGATAATAATAAGATGGGGTCCCGATTCATTTAGAAGAAATAATGTAAATACAAAACACTAACCAGTAGTAGTTTTTAAAAGTTTTTTTTTTATTTAAGTTTTTAGAATTTCCGTGTGGTGAAGGACCCCAGCTCATCCTATGTGTGTCGTAAAAGCCGACTAAGGGACTATCCGTAAATATTATATTAATACCAGACGGATTGGTATAGGGTTTAATTGTTTCACCCATAGAATGAGATGGGGTGGTAACATATTGTATTCTTACTCCGTCACCACACGAATTGCTGGACATAGGCCTCCTCCAAATATTGCCACCTTGTGCGGTCCTGTGCCTCCCTCATTCATCCATCCATATAATCCATACAATCTCACTCTATGTTATGGTATCAATTGCGGAACACCATCTTATATGTGGGTTTATTTTGGTATCTGTCAGTGTTATTGTTACATTTACATTTACACCAACACAAACACACATGACAGGCACATATATTTAGACTAATTACTGTATTTTAATAAAGCTTGTTTAAAATATTATATACAATTTAAAAAGTACTCCTGCACTTGTACAAATTTGCACACAACCAGTATTCAACTGTTTCCGTGGATGGAGGTCTGGTTATCCATAATACAGGTCTAAACCTAGCTTGGAAACCAGGCTCCCACTACTTAATTATATTCGCAATGTACCTAAACTTTGTAAACTGTTTTTGTTTTGGGAGTCAATAAATAAATTGTTATTGTTATTGTTATTTATATACGTTTGGTGTTGCCGTGTCTAAAAATAAAATACGAGGGAGAGAGTTCTGATGAACGATATTTTCATTTTATGTATACTTTCGTTTGTAGTTTCTTTTAGGTTTTTTTTTGGTTAGTGTTGTTACACTAGTTAAATGTTGTTATGTAGATAAGATTCCGTGTGGTGACGGAGTAAAAATACAATGTCATCACCCCATCTCACTCCATGGGTGTCGTAAAAACCGACTAAGGGACTATCCGTGAATAATATTATCTTTACGAAATAATAAGTAGGAAATCTTAAAATTAAACCCCATACCAATCCGTCTGGCCAGCGTGGTATTAGTAGGCCAAGTATCCCTCCGTCACGGGAGGAGGCTCGTCCCTGCAGTGGGAAATTAATGGGCTGTTATGATATGATTGGGTAGGAACGTAAGTTTAAGTCTGTACACTGCATTTACCCGGTTTAGACAGGGCTTCTAGACGGCAATGTAACAAAGCTTTCCTACGCACTGATACCGTGGGACGATGTCAGGGCAGGCAGTCTAGCGGCACGTCTTGTATAAAGATATAATCTATACTAATATTAGAAAGAGGTACAGTTTGTGTATTAGCGACGTTGTAGGGGGTAGGTAATATCTGGATAATTCTTTCTGTGTTGAATATTCCATTTATCGGGAAGGGTCATAGGCTATATAGAATCACGCTATACCTAATAGGAGTGGAGCAGTAATGAAATATGTTTAAAAATCGAACGCACTTTTTTTGCCGCCTAACGAAGTGGGCACGGGTCAGCTAATTTACTTATAAAGCTTAGGTTTATCTAGAAAAAATCGTTTTTTTTTTCCATTTCATTTCAATATTTTTGATGATACTAATATTTAGTTTTTCCTTTATTTTACAGGTACTGAATATTGCTGCTAAAATAAATCTTAAAATAATTTGTGAGTAATAAATATTAAGAAGATGAACGAACGCATTATACCTACTTTGCGAATTATTTTATTGTGATGTTGCCAACGTTTTTAATAGGTATTTCCCATGCGACCTTGTTTATTATTAAATCTTTGCATGTTACTAATTTAGTATAGGCCTTGTTATAGGCTATAAATGTCCTACTGCAGGGATGGGCCTCTTCTAAACATGGAGAGAAACTTTTTTCCGCGTTGTAAAACGTCCCTTAATTTTAAAAAATAAATAAAAAATGCATTAATCATAACAGCCCATTATTGTCCCACTACAAGGACGGGCCTCCTCCCATAACGAAGGCATACTTGGCCTACTAATACCACGCTGGTTAGACGTATTGGTATAGGGTTTAATTTCAAGTTTTCCTTTTTTTTGTTTCGTAAAGATAATATGCACAGATAGTCCCTTAGTAGGTTTTTACGACACCCATGGGATGAGATGGGGTAGTGACATATTATATTCTTACTCCGTCTCCACAGAGTGAAAAAAAACATTAAAAGACGTAAATTTTATTTTGCGTTAATTAACGTCTGCCGATCGTTTAATGTATAAATAAAGGAACTTTTTCTGTAAAAAGGCATAAACATAAATATATTCAACAGAAAAGGTTATTTTTTTTAATAACTGTAAGTACTTACTCATACACATTACCCATACGCACTTCCCGCAACGAGTTGTCAGTATTAAAAATAAACGTCCTTGCCAGTAATAAATATAAACCTTTTTTAATGTCAATATCAACCGCTTTGGGAGTATCTTTACTTAAATTATTATTTACATAAGTAACAAATATCCGAAATAAATATTCATCGTTATAGTGAAACCTTCTCCGTGTGGTGACGGAGTAAGAATACAATATGTCACCACCCCATCTAATCCCATGGGTGTCGTAAAAACCGACTAAGGGACTATCCGTGAATATTATCTTTACGAAATAAAAAGAAGGTAAACTTGAAATTAAACCCTATACCAATCCACGCTGGCCGGACGCCAGCGTGGTATTAGTAGGCCAAGTATCCCTCCGTCACGGGTGGAAGCCCGACCCTGCAGTGGGACATTAATGGGCTGTTATAGTGAAAAGTGATCTGAAGAGTTATTTGATCTTGTCCCTCTCTCCCATTTTCACAAGACTTGTCTTTCCACAACTAGTCTACTCGTGCCTATTCGATGTCATAAGCGCCGAAACTACAATGTAGTCAACTACACTCGAGAGCCGTGTTAAAACTACTTGTAAAAATATAAAAAATTCAATATTTTCAGTTTTGGTTTTACAAGCAAAATGACGCCATTTTTAATTTGTCCTTTTAAACATAATAAAATAAATGGTCAGTAGTAAATGTAATGCATTTTATTTTAGTAACATTAAATTGTCTATAAAGTTCAATTTATTTCAATACGATAGCTTTATTCGTTTTGAAGATATTGAAGTAAATGCTAGTGACCCGAAACTTTTGCTCTCGAGTGTATATCATGTAAGAGACTACATGTAGTCTAGTGTAATCACATGTAGGACAGTGTAAACAGAATGTCCTAACACTAAAAAGTTAGGACGTCCTTAGGTAGGAGACTACATGTAGTCTAGTGTAATCGGCGCTATAGTTTGGTGGTCCCGTGGTTGGATTGGGTCCCGAACTCACAAAAAATAAAAGGTATTTAAGTATGTTTATCCGTTGTCTAGTACAAGCTCTGCTTAGTTTGGGACTAGATAGCGTTGTCTGAATGTGTGAGGAATATTTATTTATTATTATAATTAGGTTCAATACAAACACATTAAAGAGACCTTATTCAAAATATATCTTCCTAACAATTAACCAGCATGGGATACGAACCCACGACCTCGTCCGCACAAACGAGACAGTTACGTCTACAACATCATACGATATGAACTTGGTAAAGAACATATTTAAATTAAGAACGAGCCGTTTCCCGCCAAGTTCATTGACGTTTCCGTTAGTTGTCAATTTGTAATAGGGACGTGACATTAGTCGATTATTGAATCGATTATGATTTTTGTTTGTCATTGTATCTTTCATTCTACTATGTATTCTTTCTTAGTGGAGTGACGGAGTGACATTACATGGTGACTCTACCCTGTCACATTAGGCATAAGAAAACTAGAAATTAAACCCTAAAAAACCGATATGCACTTCTGGATTTGTGATTGAGATTCATACATCTACTATATAAAAATAAGTCGGGTTTTCCTTCCTGACGCTATAGCTCCAGAACGCACGAACCGATTTCCTCGATTTTGCATTCATTGGAAAGGTCTCCGGCTCCGTGAGGTTTATAGCAAAGAAAATTCAGGAAAATTTTCAACAGAAAAGCGGAAAAATAATGCCCGTGCGAAGCCGGTACAGGCCGCTAGTATCTTTATAAACATTTTACTAAAATGTTAGACCGTCAATAAACTAACATACCTACCCGTTACCGGTCACCGGTCTTTAATATCTATAGAAGCACGTAACCATGTAAGAGTGGTAGCTATTTTTATTTCATGTTCGTATAAAAATTAACGACGCTAAGGTCAAAACAATAAGCCTACGCCCACGTCTCATCAAATCATCTTTTCATACCAATGCGACAGAACATACTGTTTATCGTTCGTTCGTACTAATAATATGTCCTTAGGTGGCTATCGGCCGAATACTCAAACGTCTTTTAAAGTAAAGCGGCGCTTAAAATGTAGAAATTCTCATACAAATTTCTAGTTTAAGCGACGCTTTACTTTAAAAGACGTTTGAGTATTCGGCAGTTTCTGTATCAGATTCAGACTTCTTTAAGTAGGTAAAGTCACAAGGTCTTTCGAAAATAAATAGACAGAACTTCGATTGCCAGTCTTATAATCATGATTCTCAGATTATATTATACTAGCTGACCCGTTCCCACTTCGTTAGGCGTCCCTTTTTTAAACATATTTCTTTACTGCTCCACTCCTATTAGTCATAGCGTGATACTATATAGCCTATGACACTCCCCGATAAATGGACTATTTAACGCAGAAAGAATTTTTTAAACCGTTTCATTGGATCCAAAGATTACTACTGTTACAACGTCACAAATGTAATACGCCAGAATGCAATACTCGTGGCAAAATTTTGGGCTGACACAGTTTGATTGTTATCGACACGCAAAGAAGAAGAACGTCACAAACACACAAACTTTACTTCTTTATAATATTAGTATAGAAGTATAGATTACGATTTAATGCAGATGGGACTTAGCAGTCTGTTGCTACCTTCAGGACCACGCTACCGTTCGCCCCACAAGCTTCAAGGGTTCGGTGGTTTCTTCCAGTTCCACGACGTTCTGCCAGAATGACAAGTGTATTTCTGTAAAATAATTTATTTATTATTTCACAACATCACTATTAATTAGCCCTTAATTAACTTATTAAAATAATTATAATAAAATTCCTAACCTGTTAAAATATTGTATTATATTACATTCATATCCTATATTTAACAAAAATATATAATAATTACAAACTTAAATTTATACATTAATAATTTTAATCATTGTAACATATTATTATATTTATGGTGACTTTTACAAATTCATCCAGGGAACATGTAAATAAGTGTATGTGTGTGTAGATAGGTTCATTGCAATCGTTTTGCAGAGTCACTACATAATAAAAAGACACACATAACACTAATTATCTAAGAATACAAGTATGATGGTGCATTTTCTGGTCATGCCAGGCTTTGACCTGAAGTTCTGACAGTCATGCCATAGTACAAATATATACAGTATTTTGACTTCATAGAAACGGACGAAACGCCTACCTACACGCTCACGATAGTGCCGGCTTTGCGCAGTGAACAGTAGCGATTGTGATGCAGTAAAGAGCGGGAAAATAGGTAAAATGTTATTAAAAAGCTGGAGGTGGGCAGCCCTATCGCATGTTTACGTACCGCGCAGCCGTAGCATTTATCTATACTAATATTATAAAGAGGTAAAGTTTGTGTGATTGTGTGTTTGTGACGTTGTAGGGGGTAATCTCTGGATCTACTGAACCGATTTTAAAAATTCTTTCTGTGGTGAATAGTCCATTTATCGGGGAGTGTCATAGGCTATATAGTATCACGCTATGACTAATAGGAGTGGAGCAGTAAAGAAAATGTTTAAAAAAGTGACGCGTTTTTTTCGCCGTCCAACGAAGTGGGCACGGGGGAGCTAGTAATAAATATTCGGCCGAGATAGACTACTGGTTGTTCTGTGGTCATGCACTAGCGGTATTGTGAGTAAACTCTAATGATACATACTTGCTTTTATATAAAATATAACGGGTAATGAGCTTAATACATCATTATGATAATGTAATTAATAGTACTAATACTCCTCTAACCGGCAGTCAATGCCGGTTAGAGGAGTTAATTGCCAATTGCCTCGATGGCAGAGCTGTGGTATATGAGGCTGCTTAGCGTGAAGTCGTAGGTTCCAATCTCTCCCAGGATAATTATTTCGACGACCTCTGTGGCGTACTGGTTCTACAGGGTGTCCCAAAACCCGACGCCAAGCCGAAACCGGCTGATAAGGCATGTCACGCTGGTTATCAGAACAATATAAAAAAAATCTAAGTTGCATGGTTGTAAAGTTATAGGTATTTCACTCCTGTTGCCAGAAATCTTAATTTTTTTTACCCTACCACAACCCGTAGTTATGTGTAGAGGTTTCCGGTAACCTCCAGACGGCCATGACTCGCGGCTGCTTAACACTTGATGTGGTTTTTACAAACTGATAGACCATATAAGCAGAATTATCGCAACGTGCGCGCTACCTTTACAAAGTAGTGATGTAAATTATTTTACTTATTATTGTATTTTTAACTGTTTTCGAATATCCGTGTGGTGACGGAGTAAGAATACAGTGTGTCATCAACCCATCTTATCCCATGGGTGTCGTTAAAACCGACTATCCGTGAATATTATCTTTACGTAATAAAAAGAAGGAAAACTTGAAATTAAACCCTATACCAATCCGTTTGGCCAGCGTGGTATTAGTAGGCTAAGTATACCTCCGTTACGGGAGGAGGCCCGTCCCTGCAGTGGGACATAGTTATGATGATGATGAACTGATTTTGTCAAATCGGCAGGATTGCTTTGCAATCTTTGTTGATATCGCAGATGTTTTGTTTTATAAGAGTCCTCATTCTTATAACTGCGTCGGTAGGTCGTGCAAGAGGTCGCGGTTTCGATTCCCACGTAGAACAATTTTAGGGTTAATTCACTAATTATTGCTCAATGTTTTTTTTTTGTTATTTTTTCATTGTATTCCTTGAATGTATAATTTTAAACTCCTAGGTGGACCGATGATCTCGTAAAGGTCTTTGGGTCGGACTACATGCGGAAAGCGCTGGACCGAGTTCTGTGGCGCTTGTTGGGAGATGCCTATGGACTAAGATAGGCTAGTTGATTGATTGATTGATTGAAGTCCTCACGACACAGGGCATGATCCCTATGGCAGAACTTGTCTTAAAAAATAAAAATAAATAAAAATACTCATAACCATTACGCTAGAAAAGTTGTCAAAAAAGTTCACGTCTCGTCTAAATTAACTCGTTATGCCCAAACTACAGTTATAGGCCTTCGCGATGACATGACAACATTATTGTACACATACTTAGATACAGTAACGTTACTCATAATATTTATTCATTTAGCGGTTTTACCGAAAATGTGCTTAACGTCAGGTGGTTTACTTACAGTAATTTTACCATGTCAATATTCGTTCTCCGTGTGGTGACGGAGTAAGAATACAATTGTCACCACCCTATTTCATCCCATGGGTGTCGTAAAAACCGGCTAAGGGGACTATCCGTGAATGTTATCTTTACGAAATAAAAAGAAGGAAAACTTGAAATGAAACCCTATACCAATCCGTCTGGCCTGCGTGGTATTAGTAGGCCAAGTATCCTTCCATCACTGGAGGAGGCCCGTCCCTGCAGTGGGACATTAATGGGCTGTTATGAGGATCTTCTGCAAATGGGATTGTAACCTGTGTCACATATACTTTTAAAGACATAAACAGATACAAAGTACATTAAAACGATCATTTGTGGACAACACAAATAATTTATCTTGCGTGGTATTTGAACCCGCGACGTCTAGTACTACCCGGTCAAATTATCTCGAGACCTGGCGTCGATGACGTCACGTAGCGTCGGACATATCACTGATGCGCCCGTGGCGAGCGCGGGGGTTGAAAGGAGATCGGGACGCGAGGTTCGCATTCCAGCGAAGTCTCTAGATAATGTGACTGTGTTATACACCTCACCACCGCTTAGGGCGTTCTGCGCCGTTTTTGATAAACGTAATTTAAATCTTGTCTTAAGCAAAAGTACTTAATTCATTGTTATTGATTTATTTTCTTTAAATAATTGATATTGTATTTATATCTGTTAGTTATAATTACGAAATAAATGAATACCTTTTTCCTGTATTTAAGTTGTAGAGATGTTGATTACATCCCATTTTTTTATCCGATCTTATCCGAGTTTATGATATCGTTTTGTACGGACGAACTTGAATTTGCGAATTTTAATGATCGCCTTGACTGTGTGAAACATCCTTTAAAAACCTTGGAAACCGGTATAAAATGCTTTCTAATATTTTAATCTATTAAAACTATTAATGAAATATATTATAGTACTTCTTTTTTATTATTCTGACCGTTACAAACGAGGAAACGGGGTCAAAGAACTTGATAATTTTATTTTTTGTTAGTTCCATTTCTAAACATTCGAATGCTTTGACAAAAATTCGTTGTACAAATTTTTAAATTAAGATTGCGAATTATTCTATTTTTAAAACTCGGTTACCGTTAAATTGAAATTGAATTTCCGGGAATTTAGTTGAATAGTGATGTTTAGTAGTTATTTTTTAACGGTTTTCGGATGTACTATAAGTACTAGACAATGGATAAACATACTCAAATTATTAAACGAATTATGTTTAGAGTTATTGAGTTTCCGATATTTCATCTTTACTTTATCAGTTCCTCCGTGATCGTCGAAATATCGGAAACTCAATAACTCTAAACATGATAAATATCCCGATAATTCGTTTAATAATTTGAGTATGTTTATCCGTTATCGAGTACTCATAGTACAAACCTCTGCTTAGTTTAAGAATAGATAGCGTTATGTAATATGTGAATAATTAAATTATTATGATTATATACAAAACAAGCAGTCCAATTCAATTATCTTAATCTTGGTTTATTTTGTATGACTTTAAAGTGTTCGCTCTATTTGTTCGTGATAGGTTACGTTTGTGTAACCCCTGCCACCGTTTGTTGTGACATTTTTATTTAGGGCTTGATCGTGGGCGGTACTTCGCCCACTTGAATGTCAATTTATAACAGTGATGGCATGACGGTAGTTATATGTGAGGTATAGGTTCTAATCTAAATCAGGATAAATGTTTGTGCGATCCGTAATTTACTGTCTCAAGCCTGGTAATCTTTGGGTTCTGTATAAGTTCAAGGTATTTGACGTATATTAAAAAACAACAAAATATTCACGGACATCTCTACACAGCGCAATCTGTTCCATAAGTAAGCTAGGCTTAACCTGCTTGTGTTATGGGTAACATAACAACGGATATTAGTACTTATATACCTTTTTTTGTAAATACATACATATTATACATAGAAACACTCAGACCAATGCAAGCAATCATGTTCATGCACACAAATATTTGTATTGAGCAGGAATCGAACCCGAGACCTCTGCGTAGCAGTCATGTTATATAACCACTTCGCCACAAAGGTCGTCAAATTGCTAGATTTAAATTATTTTCAGACTTTTCCATTAGGTATGGTATGACCAGTCCATTATGATTCAGTAATTTTTATTGTTCTGCTGTGGTAAACAAAAAATATTGGAGTTTTCTTTTTTAATTGCGACCCCACACCGACTACCTTCACTGTTTAAACGTTTCAACGAAGTAGATGTCTAGCAAGTCCCTTGACTGATATGATGAAAGCAGAAAACTCCATGTTCATCATGTCAGCCAAGAACCTAGCATAACGATTGCGTTACGATTTGGTCTAGGTTTTTAGGTGAGATCTGCCGGTTCCCTAGGCCCCATCCAAGTAGGCGATGAAGGAGTGTCGCCGGGGACTTTTAGTGGGTACACTGGGAGTTTGCCTAACTCTCTGGGAGCCCCACAAATCCCTACCGTCCCCCCCAACGGAAGGGGATGCGTAGGCATTTTACCCCAGCGATAACAAAAAAAAAGTTTGTAGGTCAAGTCTGCCTTCTATTTCAATTGTCTTATAGTCTTGACATCGATATGAGATCAGCTATAGAAATCAAGTTTTCTCGATCCATCGCTAAACGCATACGTATATAAAATAACTTCGAAGAAAATAAAACACTGTTTTAATGTATTTTAGAGAAACCATTAAAGTAAGATACTATTGACACATTTCTCTCGTATTTTTTCAATGAATATTAAACGTCTAGGAGAAATCTAACACTCATTTGACCGGTTTCCGATATATACCTAAGTGTAAAATACCGGTTTTTACGATGTCTATCTACAACACTATTGTGTTACAGGGTTGCCAGTTTATTTTATTTTACATATTAATGGAGAGTTTATCGTTGTTTTTTTTATTGATTTGATATTTTAATGTGTTGTACAGCTATTTATTTAAACGGAGTTTTATTGTAATTTCTTTTGTTATTATTTATGGTATAGGTAATTTATAATTTTTATTCTTTGAGTTCAGCTTTGTTATTTGGTGACGAAGTAACAATATGTGATGTCGTCACCTCATTTCTTAAAAACAATTAAGTTGTGGGAGAAATTGGTGTTTCCTTCATCGTATGATCATCATAACAGCCCATTAATGTTGATTGATTGATTGATTGATTGATTGAATGTCCCACTGCAGGGATGTGCCTCCTCCCATGACAGAGGAATACTTGGCCTACTAATACCACGCTGGCCAGACGGATTGGTATAGGGTTTCATTTCAAGTTTTCCTTCTTTTTATTTCGTAAAGATAATATTCACGGATAGTCCCTTAGTCGGTTTTTACGTCACCCATGGGATGAGATGGGGTGGTGACGTACTTATTGTAATCTTACTCCGTCACCACAAGGAGGATATCATCGTATAATAATATCTTTCAAACGTAGTGTGAAGACGTTTTTGTACAAACCGGCAAAGTGTTGACGACGCCGGAGTCAAGTTCTTTTTCGACTACTCAGTTGCATTAATTTCTGAACTGTATTCGCGGTTTCGTATTTTTCTGTGATTGTAGGCCGCCCCCGAACTAGGTAGACGACGACCTCAAAAAGGTCTCTAGGTCCAACTGGATGCGGAAAGCGCAGGACCGTGTCTGTGGCGCGTGTTAGGAGGTGCCCATGTCCAGCAGTCGACTGCGATAGGCTAGTTGATTGATTGATTCGCGCTTTCAATGAGGTTCAATATGATCATAAGTTTTTCAACTCTGATAACCCTAACCAAGTATTGTAATGTCAAACATGAATCACTAGACGTTGACGAGTTATTTGTTAACTTATAACTTATATAATATTTTATTCTGTTGCGTAATGGAGTTGGCGAATTATCGTGCGCTTTTACTAAGAATTGAGAGGTTGGTTATTAAAAAAATGGTAAGACACATCATCATAACAGCCCATTAATGTCCCACTGCAGGGACGGAGCTCCTCCAGTGACGGAGGGATACTTGGCCTATTAATACAACTACTATGATTGTTGGGTGAATATAATCTTTACTAAATAAAAAGAAGAAGGAAAACTTAAAATTAAACCCTATACCAATCCGTCTGGCCTGCGTGGAATTAGTAGGCCAAATATCCCTCCGTCACGGGAGGAGGCCCGTCCCTGCAGTGGGACATTAACGGTCTGTTATGATGAAGTATAGGTACGGACAGAACAGCGACTTTGTTTTATTGCTATGTTGTGATTCCGTCAACCACAAGTTACAATTTCTTATTACGCTATTATATTTTCATAACATCCACCACAAAAAGTATACAACATGGCTACCACTTACGTTGAAGTGGCGAACATAATACATACTTTCTTGCGTATTATCTGGTATGACCAGTATTATGAATAAAGTGAGTTTAACCATTGCTTCAATAATAACTAATGCGTATTGTATTTTATACTTTTTGTATTCTACCCTATGTCATCACAAGGGTTGTCGTAAAAGGAAGATTAAGGGAAAGATTCGCAGGTATCAACTGAACCTTATAATGATCATAACAGCCCATTTATATCCTACTGCAGAGACGGGCCTCCTCCCGTGACGGAGTAATACTTGGCCTACTAATACCACGCTGGCCAGACGGATTGGTATAGGGTTTAATTTCATGTTTTCCTTATTTTTACTTGGTAAAAATAATATTTACGGTTAGTCCCTTAGTCGGTTTTTACGACACCCATGGGATGAGATGGGGTGATGACATATTGTATTCTTACTCCGTCACCACACGGAGGTCTTGCGGTTTCATCATAAAAAAAAAACCATCAGCTAATGTCATAAATTATTATCTATTAGAAGTACCTAATATACGTATGTGACATAAACATAATATCATTGTATTATTTTATTATGTAGACGTGTAATAATACTCTTTGATATGCCACAAGTATGATCAAATTAGTTAAATTTATTCTGTACGCGTCCTTAAGGACGGCGCGGTGTTGCTAGCGTTGTTTGTAAAATTACCACTGATTTTACATAAATAATTCTGTGAGGTGACCTATTAAGTTGTGATGCCTTCGAACCTCGTCCCTTAGGTGTCGTAAAGGTTAATCAAAAGGTCAACTATTTTTTATATGTATTAATGTATAAAGTATTAACTTAATCTCCGTGTGGTGATGGAGTAAGAATACAATGTCACCACCCCATCTCATCCCATGGGTGTCGTGAAAACCGACTAAGGGAGTATCCTTAAATATTATCCATACGAAATATAAAGAAGGAAAACTTGAAATGAAACCCTATACCAATCCGTTTGGCCAGCGTGGTATTAGTAGGCCAAGTATCCCTCCGTCACGGAAGGAGGCCCGTCCCTGCAGTGGGACATCAATGGGCTGTTATATTGTATTCTTACTCCGACATTCAGACTGATATCATCAAAACCACGTGGACACAATATTAGTAAATAAACACAAACCATAAATATTATTATTATCACATAAGTAAATCATAACTACCATTTTATAACAAAACTCCGTTAACAATGACATAATAACATGCAGTGTGTTGCGTTGCATGCAAAAAAAAAAGCTTGGTTCGCATGCGTACACGCGACAATGCACGGAAGCGGCTCACGTCACGCCATTTTGTGTTATGGTGGATTGTTATGTGACAGATATGTAGTTACAGTAGTCTAACTACGAACAGTTCGCGCAATATATTGTATTATTTATATTTTTCACACAACGCCATCTAGTCCCAAACTAAGCAGAGCTTGTACTATAGGCACTAGAGAACGGATAAACATACTTAAATACTTTTTTTTTGTAAATACATACATTATTATACATAGAAAACACCCAGACCAATGCAAACAATCATGTTCATGCACACAAAGATTTGCATTGAGCGGGAATCGAACCCGAGACCTCTGCAGTCATATTAAATAACCACTACGCCACAGAGGTCGTCAGATCTTACGTAGACACTACTTACGCACTTTATACTTCAGACTCTTCTGAGTTTGTCAATTCAAATAAAGTTTACGTGTAACTAAAGGGACGGGCCTCCTCCCGTGACAGAGGAATACTTGGCCTACTAGTACCACGCTGGCCAGACGGATTGGTACAAGGTTTAATTTCAAGTGTTCTTTCTTTTTATTTTGTAAAGATAGTAGTTACGGTTATTCCCTTAGTCGGTTTTTACGACACCCATGGGATGAGATGGGGATCGCGCAAAGTTACGTATAGGGTATTTATCCTTACTTGATTAACTTTGTAAACAAACACCACATTTTGCTAATTCACTAGTTTTTACATCAATCGCACACTTTGATATGGATGAAAATTTCTGGAAAGTAGCATTACACGTTTATGCAATAGAAAACACGTAATTTACTTTGATTTAACCACTATCTTTCTTAAATTTTAAATAAATGTCATTTTTTCCAACGTCAAAGGTAAACGGGCGTTTTGTTTGGGCATATGACCCATGGCGTACACAAACGAAATATGGCTAGGTATGTAGTTAAATATACCTATTACTAACTGGTATAGGTCCCACTGTTGTGGGGTTTGGGAGAATGGAGAAAAATGGAAATTAAGCTTATTGATTTTATGGCATTAATAAAGAATTTTTGAATATATTTCAGTAACCTATTGGGCTTATTTCGATAATACTTGGAACAGTAGTCTATTTAAAACAACACTGTTCACATTATTACGTTTGTACGCAAAAAGCACAGAAATGGCGCTGATTCAAAGAGTTCATTGAGCATACGCAACACTCGAAGTAATGGTGAGTTTTCGCGCGACACGGTGCGCACCACCGGCACAGCCAGCAGCGGGTGGGTGCGCGGCCGAAGCTCGTATGCAGGCACAGTGGGGACGAACAGTCTCACCAGCAACATCACTAGCTCAGGGCAATCAGACTCTCCACGGAGTGTGCGGCAAGCGTAAGTTAGTAGAGCACAATTATTATCCATCAGCCATCCTCCTTGCGCAATCCTGTGCCTCTCTTATCTATAGGTGTCCTGCCTCATGCATTGTGTGCATGAACATGTTTGTTTGCATTGGTCTGGGTGCTTCCTATGTATAATATGTATATGTACAAAAAAAAACAATGTATTTAAGTATGTTTATCCGTTGTCAAGTACACCCATAGGACAAGCTCTGCTTAGTTTGCGACTAGATGGCGATGTGTGATGAGTATTTATTTATTAATAGCTGACCAGTGCCCACTTTGTTAGGCGGCGAAAAAAACGCGTCCGTTTTTTAAACATATTTCATTACTGCTCCACTCCTATTAGTCATAGCGTGATATTATACAGCCTATGACACTCCCCGATAAATGGACTATTCAACACAAAAAGAATATTTAAAATCGGTTCATTCGATCCAGAGATTACCACCTACAACGTCACAAACACACAAACGTTACCTCTTTATAATATTAGTATAAAAGTATAGATTGTTTATGTTGACTACTGTATTTATCTGTACTGTGGTACCAAGTATCTAATGTATCTTTATGTACCACGCATATCTAATTCATGGTCGTGAATAATTTAGTTTACTGTATCACTTATATCTTGTTATCTATAACTGTATTTGATTAACGTGTAATATTTTGTAACTGACTGTATTAAATGGTATTGTTTTTCGTTTTGTCGTAAAATGTGACTAATATTAATATAACTATAGATTAAGTTTGATTTTAGATCAAATACAATTAATTTTATTGTTATACATAAATATGTACTAATATTACTAACCCCGTTTGTAAATGTCGCGGAACTTTGTTATTGGCATAATTAATTGTAAATACAACCAGTTTTGGTTGCATACTTATCAACTAACCCTATCATTTGTTAAAAATGCTGTTAAGTTTCCTTAAATAAATCAATAATAGATATGAGCATTAGGTACATCTTTGCCGAATATTCGAAATTAGCTCCGTGTGGTGACGGAGTAAGAATACAATATGTCACCACCCCATCTCATCCCATGGGTGCCGTATAGCAACCGACTAAGGGATTATCCGTGAATATTATCTTTACGAAATAAAAAGAAGAATCTCCTTACTTCCCCTTTAAAGGTCGACCATATAAGAAACATATAAGATGAAATGGTGTAGTAACACCGTGTATTCTAACTACTCAGAATCACAAAGGTAAATACCTAGTACAAGCATTCTTCTTAGTAATAATAAATAAATACGTTAGAAAACGGCATCAGAACGCGAAAGAAATCACAATCAACAACAGTATTATTAGAATAATTAATAGCGTTAAGATACCGGTTAATACCGACGATTACGATAGTTTTTTACCGGTTTATTTATTAACTAGCTTGTGTTTGCGACTTCATATGCGAAAGTTTTGTAATCCAACTGCCCACTTTCGTTGGGTGGCGAAAAAAACGCGTCCCTTTTTTAAGCATATTTCATTACTGCTTTACTCCTATCGGTCATAGCGTGATACTATATAGCCTATGACACTCCCTGATAAATGGACTATTCAACTAAGAAATAATTTTTTAAATCGGTTTAGTAGATCCAGAGATTACCCCCTACAAACTCACAAACTTTACCTCTTTATAATATTAGTATAGATACACACATCAAAAAAGTCTAAGCAACATGCATGATATTACAAATTTACCATTTATATTAATTTATTTTACCATTTATTTTAATTATAACGTTGTATTTTATTTTTAAAATAATATTTTTAGGGTTCTATGATGTAAAAATAACAGCTGTTTTCTTTATAAGTTCTTTTAATAACAGAAATTAACAATATTAGAATATACAGGTACATAAGAAACTAAACTTTTTTTTTACAAATTGAAATTTCTTAAGAAAATGAATTTATTGTGAAAGAATAGGACAATTTAATACAAAGTATGGCCTCCTCTGCTATTCAGAACTTGTCGGCAACGATTATTCATTGAATTAATGAGACTGTTTATGTCATCTTGCGGTATTCGCTCCCAATGGAATTGTAGCAAATCCTTCAGCTGTTGGGTTGTTGTCACTCCGTCCAAGTCCTTCAAAACACGTCTCTGGAGCATGTCCCATGCGTGCTCGATGGGGTTGAGGTCTGGCGATTGTGCAGGCCAGGGCAATACCTGGATGTTCTCCGTTGCCAAGTATTCACTGGTTCGCCGAGCTGTATGTGAACGCGCATTGTCATGCATTAACGTAAAATCGGAGCCAAAGGTTTGTGCAAATGGATGGACATAAGGTCTGAGAATATCCTCAACGTAATTTTCAGCGTTCATGTTTCCATTTACAAAAACGAGCTCAGTTCGCCTGTTCTTCATAATACCCGCCCATACCATAACTGTTGAGCCGCTGTATGGATGAACTTCCTGAACGCACCTGAGTCTTTCAGTATTTCCGGGTCGACGGTACACTCGCACCCTTCTTGTATCAGGCCTAAACCCGAATCGCGACTCATCGGAAAACATAATTTTATCCCATTGTTCCTGGGTCCATGTTATGCGTTCTCTACACCATTCATTTCGACGAGCGCGATTCCCGTGACGTATCGGTGGGCACCTGATAGGGCGTCGAGCTCGTAGGCCGTACTCATGCAGTCGATTTCGCACAGTTTGGGGACTTACATCAACACCACTTGAATTTTGTAGCCTCAAACTTATCTCTCGAGCGGTTAACATCGGCTGGCGTCTTGCAGTCAGTTGTATGTACCGGTCTTGCCATGTGGTTGTACTCCTTTTACGGCCTGGATGCTGTTCAGCGGGTTCCCCTGTATTATTGTAGCGCTGCCAAAGACGACAAATAACACTTCTATGAATACCAAAATGTCGAGATACCTGAGATTGATTATTTCCCGCTTGCAACATTCCTACAGCTCTTTGCATTTCATCTGCCGTCAAATGACGTCGCTCCATGACGTAAAGAATATCTAACAATTCAATTTTGTCGCCAACTGTATTTAAATGGTTGGTAAAATTATAAAATCAAGACTAAAACGTAGCAATTAACATGCACTCAAATTCAAACAAATTCGCAGTCATTTGAATTTTATGAAAAAAAACAAAACATAATCGAAATTTTTTTTTTTACATCCAGCCAGTATGTCATCAATAACAAAAAAGTTTACTTACCTATACACTTTGAGTGAGTAAATACTTAGAAATTAATTAATATAAATGGTAAATTTGTAATATCATGCATGTTGCTTAGACTTTTTTGATGTGTGTATTATTGTAAAGTTTCATTAAAATCCATGTTGTAGTATTTAAGTGAAAGAGTAACAAACATACATACATACATACAAACTTTTACGTTTATAATATTAGTAGGATCTATAGCGATTACGTTTTTTTTTTCTTTTCTTCTTTATTATTATTAATCTAATGAGTGGTTAAGTGTGCAAATATCTTGAACGAGTTTATACCGTTACTATGAACTGTGGAGTTTTTTTGTCTATCTAGATGATGTCATAGATTTTAAGCTACTACATTGCGTATCAAAATAACACGAACATATTTTGGTAAACACTTCGATCGAGTTCGGGTTAGTTAGGTTAGCAAGGTTACGCCAGCCATGGTCACAACTGCGGAAGAATTGGGATTCCCGCGGCCCCGCGCGCACTAGTGAGGAGACACCGGGGTGATTTAGCCGTTAAGAGTCCGGCACGCCCCTCCGTCTCTCCCTAGGTGGAGGTAGTCCATGAGAAATTCCCCCCGAAATAAAATAAAAAAAGCCATGGTCATAAGCCGACTCATGATATTTTGCAATTCTGCAACCAGGTTGTCGGCTCACTAACTTTTTGAAATAACTCAAGATTTGTAAAAGCACAATGCTTTAAATTTTACACACATTCCTCACATTGCTAGAACATTGCTTTCATGTGTATGGAAGCACGGGTTTTAGCGGTACACTCGTCATTATGATATTCACAATATTTTTTATTAGCGATTATGCTTTTTTACTTTATTATTAATCTAATGAGTGGTTATGTGTGCAAATATCTTGAACGAGTTTATATACCGTTACTATGAACTGGGAGTTTTTTTTTGTCTATTTAGATGATGTCATACATTTTACGTGTATAGGTACATAGCGTATCATTATAAAGTCGTGTTTGTTGAAAGATGTGTATGAGTTACCTTTCAAGTATCCCTCCGTCACAGTAGAAGGACCGTCCCTGCAGTGTGACATTAAAGGGCTGTTTGTACCCCTCCGAATCAAAAGGGCAACCGAGAAAATCGACATGACCTACAGTTAATATATTATTTAATATTTTATTTGTCCACAGGTAATACATCTGGTGATTAAAAGGACATTTTTTGCTGATGGTATGAGCTGTTGAAGTTTTTTTTAGATATCAGAGTATCTCAAAGTAAACCTCTCCTCCTACAGTTTCACAGTAGTCTTAGGTTTGAATCTTGGGGCTACTTGTGAAACTGCTGAATAGGTACGTTGGATTCGAATTTCATGTAGTGAACAGCAGTACTGTTTCTTCTATATATAGTATAAACTAAAGTCGCTTTTTCTGTCATAGGGACAGAAAAAGCGACTTTATTTTATCCCTTAAACCACTTTATCCACTAAGCCAATTGGCCTTTCCAGGGCAAACACACACGTTTACTTTCGCATTTAAATTTTCACATAGATATCTTAAATATGGCAAATCATCGGAGAAAACTTGATTTCTCAGTGGCTAGCAGCTCTCACCATACATATATAAATGCCAAATCACTGTTTATTTATAAATATAGTATAATATTCTGAGACTATATTGGTAAATCCGTGTGGTGACGGAATAAGAATACAGTGTCACCACCCCATCTCATCCCATGGGTGTCGTAAAAACCGACCGAGGGACTTTCCGTGAATATTATCTTTACGAAATAAAAATAAGGAAAACTTGAAATTAAACCCTGTACCAATCCGTCTGGCCAGCGCGTGGTATTAGTAGGCCAACTATCCCTCCGTCATAGGAGGAGGCCTGTCCCTGTAGTGGGACATTAATGGGCTGTTATGATGATGATGATGAAGTTCTGTTTATCGCTATTATGAACTTTTAAATTCAGTGTAAAGCGCCGATAGACTACATGTTGTCTAGTGTAATCACATTTAGGCTGTTAGGACACTACATATCGGAGATTGGCGAGTCCCGACCGTCCTTCATCATGTAGTCTCCTACATGATGTAGGAGACTACATGTAGTCTAGTGTAATTGGCACTTTACACTTGTGTTTCTATTTCGTCATATCTCTAATAAACCATTAAATATCTTAACATGATCATTTAAACATAATAAACACACATGTCTAATTAAGTATGACAAAGATGACAGTATGACGTCATTGTTCACAATATGCTCGACACATGTTGAGCATATTATGCGCAATTAATAAGTTCTTGTAGGGCTTGGTCTGGTTTTTTTTTACAAATGGATGAACACTGTCTTCTTTTGAGATTCAGGTTTTTTAGTTAGCTAATGTTAATGCATACTTACGTACTTACTTACTCTGCTGGCTCAAGGACCCAAAATGTGTCTTGGCCTCCGACACGAGAGAACGCCACTCTGCTCGATCCTTGGTCACCTCTTGCCAGTTGCTGACTTGAAGTTCCCTCAGCTCGTTCTTAGGGCTCCCGCACACGGGCCACCGGCCACAACCACAAAATGCCGCCACTGGCATATTTCGTGTAGGTTTCGTACATTTTATATGGACTGGCCGCACACGGTCGAGGCCGGTGGCCGCCACATGCTACAATCGTCGCTGCTCGCTTCTTGCGGCCTGCACCGGCCACTAAACGTCCAAATGTATGAATAAAAGTGGCTGTCGCGCTTCAGCTTTGTGGCCCGTTCTTGCTTCTTGTGGCGGCGTTTGTGGCTGTGGCGTGTGGCCCGTGTGCGGCAAGCCTTAACGATGTCTTTCCAGCGGTACCTGGGGCGACCGACAGGGCGACGTCCTGTTGGTAATGCATTGCTAGGATAAGTTATGTTTAAATTAACCATAAAAGTAAGGTTATTGTTATTAATTAAGGGCCTTTACGTAGCTCACTAGCGCCGCCAATAGAAAAAAAAATCATAATTCGCAAATAGGATAAGTAATGTAAAATGTTGATAACAAAGTCTTGAGAAAAGGCAATAAAAAATTTGTATAACACACTCTCAACACTTTAAATGTCAATTAGTTAAATTTCGCAATTACTTTTGCATTGAGCGGGAATCGAACCCGGGACCTCTGCGTAGCAGTCATGTAGTATAACCACTACGCCACAGAGGCCGTCAACGATTTATTTGTATCATCACCTTTTCGTTTAATTAAACAAATAAACTAGAACTTCTCTCACATAATAAAGCCCTAAATATTTATCAAATCAACATTTATATACCATTCAAACTAAATACAAATACTTATGCAAATCTTCTCACTCAATTTGACATTCCGCTTTGAAGAGAAATTTTACTCGTGGCACAGTTTCCCGTTAATCTATGCGCGTTTTATTTTACTACCCGGTCACATTATCTCGAGACCTGGAGTCGATGACGTCACGTCGTACTTACGTATATACCATAGTACAAAATATATACCGTATTTCGACTTCATAGAAACGGACGAAACGCGAGTTATATCTACACGCACAATAGCGGTGGCTTTGCGGAGTGAACAGTCGCGACTGTGCCGCAGTAACGAGCGGGAAAGTAGGTAAATGTAATTAAAAAGCTGGAGGTTGGCAGCCCTATCGCATGTTTACGTACCGCGCAGCCGTAGGCATTTATAATAAATATTCGGCCGAGATAGACTACTGGTTGTACTGTGGCATCACTGATGCGCCCGTGGCGAGCGCGGGGGTTGAAAGGAGAACGGGACGCGAGGTTCGCATTCCAGCGAGCTCTCTAGATAATGTTTGTGACCGTGTAGTATATGACTAATCTTTTATTCTCTTGTAGTACAACTCTCGTCTTATTCCATCATCATCATCATAACAGCCCATTAATGCCCCACTGCAAGGACGGGCGGCTCCTCTCGTAACGGAGGGATACTTGGCCTACTAATACCACGCTAGCCAGACTGATTGGTATAGGGTTTAATTTCAAGTTTTTCTTCTTTTTTATTTCGTAAAGATAATATTCACGGATAGTCCCTTAGTCGGTTTTTACGACACCCATGGGATGAGATGGGGTGGTGACATATTGTATTCTTACTCCGTCACCACAAGAATACGTCCCTGTATGATTATGAGAAATAATGATGTTCGCCACACACCACGCCAAAAGCGAGTTTTGCGAGTTTCTGAAGTGCCGGCTTTTAAGAACCTAAGTAGAAGAAAAAAAGGATGCACAACAAAATAGAGTTTTGACATTAAAGTTACAAGTGTTGCCAATTTACTCATAATTGTTACCAAAAAAAAATTTTACTTATAATGCTCGGAATTAAAAGAACCTTAGCACTTCGGCTATGACAATATAATTCAATTATTTATTGTATTAGATCCACTAATGATTGTCCTAAGCCTAGATGTTTCTATTGTCGGTTATATCGGTGCCTTTATTGAACCTTAACACCCTATCGACTTTCATTTCTGGTTCATTGGTATAGCACAATATCTATACTAACATTATAAAGAGGTAAAGTTTGTGTGTTTGTGACGTTGTAGGGGGTAATCTCTGGATCTACCAAACCGATTTTAAAAATTCTTTCTGTGTTGAATAGTACATTTAACGGGGAGTGTCTTAGGCTATATAGTATCACGCTATCACTAATAGGAGTGGAGCAGTAATGAAATATGTTTAAAAAAGTGACGTTTTTTTTTCGCCGCCTAACGAAGTGGGCACGGGTCAGCTAGTTTATCATAAAGATATTACGCACAAATATTTTACTTAGAGGAAAATAACAAGGAAATATAGGTAAATATTTAAATAAACATGTGCTTATGAATACAAATCATATTAAATACCTATGTAATAAGTATGTGTACTAATTTGAATAAGACGCCAACACGTATGGTGATTCCATGATTGATTGAATAAAACAGAGATATGTGTATGTATGTGACGGAGTAAGAATACAATATGTCCCCACCCAATCTCATCCCATGGGTGTCGTAAAAACCGACTAAGGGACTATTTATGAATATTATCTTTACATAGAATGAAGGAAAACATGAAATTAAACCCTATACCAATCCGTTTGGCCAGCGTGGTATTAGTAGGCCAAGTATCCCTCCGTCACGGGAAGAGGCCCGTCCCTGCAGTGGGACAATAATGGGTTGTTATGACATACCTGTCGAAAAGTATAACAAATCGTTTAGCCACCTTAGTAATAGTAAACCATAATTTTTATTGCAAATCGCTGAACGCTAACTGAATACACACAATATAATGAAAAGTGAAAATATAATATTTATAATTCTACAAGCATTGTTAACCGCAACATAATAGGTACCCACCAGTGATAGTGGTGATCAATCACTTCCTACCTTAAAAGGGGGACATGCTATAAATCTATCACAGTTATAATAGTTGCTAATTCATATTAATAACTCGTAATTTGATTGCTTATTTTTTCCGTGTGGTGACGGAGTAAGAATACAATATGTCACCATCCCATCTCATCCCATGGGTGTCGTAAAAACCGACTAAGGGATTATGCGTCAATATTTTCTTTACGAAATAAAAAGAAGGAAAACTTGAAATCAAACCCTATACCAATCCGTCTGGCCAGCGTGGTATTAGTAGGCCAAGTATCGCCCCTTCGGTACGGGAGGAGGCCCGTCCTTGCAGTGGGACATTATTGGCCTGTTATGATGATAATTTTAGCTTCAAATCCTGCGCAGACGTAGTCACAGGCTGTAGCTAGTCATATTCTTATCTATTACAAAGAACGGAACCTAACATTCTCCGTAGTCAAACACGCACTGTTTTCTAACTATTGTTATCATACCGTAGTACAATGTATAGTCAAAACTAAAATATTATTTGAACTTATTAAAACAATGGTGACACAAAATATTACTCTATAATGAGTAATCAATCAATGTCCCACTGCAGGGACGCGGAAATAAACTTGACCTGCAAAAATCTAGCCCTTTTATCAAAATTGTATAATAAACAATTATACAATTTTGATAAGGGCTTGATATAGAAGTAAAACTTGAAAACATCAAGTTTTCCCTCTATATGAAAAAAGTAAATTCACGCCTTTTACGCCCATGAGGGGTAGGTAGAGACCGCTGGGCTGGCTTAAAACCTTACAAATTTTAAATGAAATAAAAATATCCATTTAGCTACATTTTGTACACGCTTTATAACATATCATATCATCCTTCTGAATCAGTCGAGGAATTAACTTAAACCTAACATTAATTGCTTCATACGACTTTATATATATTTTTTAAAACAATAAAATTATGTAGGCTTAAGTTACAGTATCGTTTTATATCATAACAAACTTTCCTTTTGCTTTTAAATGAGTCAGTATTGTAATATTTTAGTGTTTCTTTTATAAACTGACAAATGATGTAACTATGCACTTTGATAATAATTGATTGACCATTATATTATACCTCATTTATCTGATAATACTATTTTATATGGGTCTTACTCGCGGTATAGACTAATTAGCCTAGATACTAGTAAGATAAATACCTAGGTTTTTCTCCGACGTTTCGGCCGACTTGCAAGAGCTGTGGTCGCGGAGGGACTGAGTATAAAATAGTATTATGTATACAAATCGCGATGGTTTAAAATCTACTCATTTATCTGCTTTTGGGCCAGGTGCAAATATTGTATACTAATTAAAACTGTAGCGTCATCTAGCGACTTACTCAAGCGAATACCTACACTATCTCAGTACCCCCCCCCCCACAATCAACAGATGTCGCTACTACGTCCTGAATCGCGATATCAAGGTTCGCACAGCGATTTCGCATATTATATACAACGTCCAACGAACAACCGTTGGGCAGTTGGCCCGCCAGGCACGATCACCCTCGCCTGGTCGGAGGATCCTGCCCTTTCGTTGGAGGCGTGGTGCAGTTACGTCCACAAAACCTATAGGGTGCCTCTCTGAACTGAGAGGAGAAAACTGACATTATTTGCGCCATCCCGTCGGGTGCTGGTATGTCACTGCGGACTAACACTAAGTACGTAGAGCAATCAGCTAATGAAATAACAATAAAGCCCGATCTGACCCCGAATCTTTTACATACATGCAATTAACGGACTCCGCCGGATTCTCTGAATATATTGGCCCGAGAAAATCTCCAACCTTGTTCTGTGGGACCGCTGCAGCGAGACTCCGATCGACCAGCAGATAAAACGCCGCAAGCGGAATTGGATTGGCCACACTCTCCGAAGGGACCAGGAACACATACCGAGGCAAGCCCTAGACTTAAAACCCCTAATGAAGGCGTAAACGTGGCCGTCCAAAACAGACTTGGCGGCGGACTGTCGCTGCAGAAGTGCAGGGTATAGAGAAAACTTGAAGCGAAGTGAAGCGCGATGCTCAAAACCGACCGTGATGGGGACGCACTGCAGTCGCCCTCTGCCCCATCAAGGGGACTTAGGAACATGAGTCAAAGTAAGTCATTAATTGACTTACTTGGACACAAAGAACGTTCTCAATCTCAACGCAGAATACGCGAATGCTTGGGCATCAAATCATTTAAGTATACTTGAAACGAAAAACCATGATTTATATGTTATATAAGTCACTATGATTAGAAATAATAGTATCTTTTAATACAATTGTATAGTACGTATATAAACATGTCACGTACCAACGACGGCGGCGCGTTGTTTTATTATACCCCCATGACGTCACAATATGGCGTAACATTAATAAACTACTTTTAATGGAGGAGCAGAAAGTAAATGCTCTTTTTATATTTATTAGTATTTCCTAAGTCATTAATGTCCAACTGCTAAGCTGAAACTTGGTCTCTGAAACCACAAATTCATTTGGGTTTTAGTTCAAAGGAGAATGTTTTTTTTGGGCTAAAAATTCAAAGTCTGTCCCCAGGTCACCAACTAGGTTCATTACAAAGATTGATACGTAAACAACATTTTCTTCTATGGTACCAACAAAATTCGTCCCACAGAAATCTAGATATCAGCTGTTCAAAAAATTAAAAGCCCTGTGGCACTCCAAGCAGTTACAGTCTGTCTCCAGGTCACCAACTAGGTTCATTACAAAGATTGATACGTAAACAACATTTTCTTCTATGGAACCAACAAAATTCGTCCCACAGAAATCTAGATATCAGCTGTTCAAAAAATTAAAAGCCCTGTGGCACTCCAAGCAGTTAAAGTCTGTCCCCAGGTCACTAACTAGGTTCATTACAAAGATTGATACGTAAACAACATTTTCTTCTATGGAACCAACAAAATTCGTCCCACAGAAATCTAGATATCAGCTGTTCAAAAACTAAAAGCCCTGTGGCACTCCAAGCAGTTATCTACTAAAAAGTCAGTCTGTCCCCAGGTCACCAACTAGGTTCATTACAAAGATTGATACATAAGCAACATTTTCTTACGATAATAACTGGTTGTTAAGAGGTAGGGTCAATCTAGGCATACCCGTTTATTTTTTGTTTCACTGGGGTAAAATGCCTACGCATCCCCTTCCGTTGGGGGGACGGAAGAGGTACATACCTCTTCCGTCCCCCCTCTCCCCGGCTCCCAGGGGGTTAGGCAACCCCCCAGTATACCCACTAAAAGTCCCCAGGAAACCGGCAGAGCCTTTGCATCCAGTCCCCCTCCGACGATCCCCGCCATTACAGGCGGGCCCTATCTAGGCATACCCGTAGTCGAACTAATTACACATATATATATATATATATCCCATACCATCCAGCACTATCCATGGATAGTATCATGCCTATTGTACCCTACCTCTTAACAGCCAGTTATTACCGTTAGAAAATGTTGTTTACGTATCAATCATTGTAATGAACCTAGTTGGTGACCTGGGGACAGACTGGCTTATTAGTAAATAACTGCTTGGAGTGCCACAGGTCTTTTCATTTTTTGAACAGCTGATATCTAGATTTCTGTGGGACGAATTTTGTAGATTCCATAGAAGAAAATGTTGTTTACGTATCAATCTTTGTAATAGACCTAGTTGGTGACCTGGGGACAGACTGGCTTGTTAGTAAATAACTTTTGCATGGAGTGCCACAGGGCTTTTAGTTTTTTGAACAGCTGATATCTAGATTTCTGTGGGACGAATTTTGTTGATTCCATTGAAGAAAATGTTGTTTACGTATCAATCTTTGTAATAGACCTAGTTGGTGACCTGGGGACAGACTGGCTTGTTAGTAAATAACTTTTGCATGGAGTGCCACAGGGCTTTTAGTTTTTTGAACAGATGATATCTAGATTTCTGTGGGACGAATTTTGTTGATTCTATAGAAGAAAATGTTGTTTACGTATCAATATTTGTAATAGACCTAGTTGATACCTGGGGACAGACTGGATGTTAGTAAATAACTTTTGCGTGGAGTACCACAGGGCTTTTAATTTTTTGAACAGCTGATATCTAGATTTCTGTAGGGCGAATTTTGTAGATTCCATAGAAGAAATTGTTGCTTACGTATCAATCTTTGTAATAGACCTAGTTGGTGACCTGGGGACAGACTGGCTTGTTAGTAAATAACTTTTGCATGGAGTGCCACAGGGCTTTTAGTTTTTTGAACAGCTGATATCTAGATTTCTGTGGGACGAATTTTGTTGATTCTATAGAAGAAAATGTTGTTTACGTATCAATATTTGTAATAGACCTAGTTGATACCTGGGGACAGACTGGATGTTAGTAAATAACTTTTGCGTGGAGTACCACAGGGCTCTTAATTTTTTGAACAGCTTTTATCTAGATTTCTGTAGGGCGAATTTTGTAGATTCCATAGAAGAAATTGTTGCTTACGTATCAATCTTTGTAATAAACCTAGTTGGTACCTGGGGACAGACTGACTTTTTAGTAGATAACGGCTTGGAGTGCCACAAGGCTTTTAATTTTTTGAACAGCTGATATCTAGATTTCTGTGGAGCGAATTTTGAAACATGTTATAAGCTCAATGGTATAAGTCAATGTACAATGGTTACAAACGTGGGGGCAGCAATTTTTATTTTAGCCCAAAGCTCCTAGTAAAAAAAACATTCTCCTTTGCTTTTGATCGTAGATATTTGTGATATTTTCTTTAGTCTGTCAGTCTGCTTTTACGACATAGAGAAATAGAATGGCGATACAATTTTATACTTATAGTTAGTGTAGTAAACAATGTTTGGTGTATGCATATTATTTTTAATTAATAACTGATTTAGAAATAATGTATAATGTGTTTTACGTACGTGTATAGTTGAAAATTTCGTTACACATTTCTACATTTCATGTTGATTTGCAATTTATTGCAGTGAAGTATATTTTTCTACGCAATATAAATGTAAGCGACTACTAAGATACGAGTACATTGAAAATTAAGACTAGGCTACCAGGCATCTTGACCGGTTTTCGGATTTAAGACAAGACAATATTATTTGTCTCCGTGTGGTGACGGAGTAATACATCTTATGCCATTGGTGTCGTAAAAACCGACTAAGGGACTATCCGTGAATATTATCTTTACGAAATAAAAAGAGGGAAACTTAAAATTAAACCCTATACCATTCCGTCTGGCCAGCGTGGTATTAGTAGGCCAAGGATCTCTCTGTCATGGGAGGAGACCCGTCCCTGCAGTGGGGCATTAATGGGCTGTTATGATGAATATTATTGGTCAACTAATTTTACTCTTAAGTCCGGATGTTCTTAGCGTCTGTTTAATTTATTTCTATAAAAGTCACTACATCATAGGTTCTTGATCATCAGTACGGAAATTATATTTTAATAATCAAAAAAATAATCAGGTCAACTTAACAACTAGCCGTTATCCGCTATAAAATAATAAAAAAGAATGGCTTCCTATTCGACACTAACGTGAGTCATAGAATTGAAAAACGCATAAATTATCATATATACGATCAATTCACTGATTTTACATAAATCAAGATAATACATTTAAATTTGACATATAAATCTCTGTGTGTGTGACGTCATTTTCCATAAATACAAGCCAACAACTTTCGATTTTGAACGTATTATTGTTTATTCAAAAAGTTTACTTTTATAATTATATTTTTTTTTTTAATCAGTATATTAGCGTTGTGTGAATATGTGAGGAATGTTTATAAAATAAATAAATATTCCTCACATATTCACACAACGCCATCTAGTCCCAAACTAAGCAGAGCTTGTACTATGGATACTGGACAACGGATAAACATACTTAATTAACTCGCCCTGGCTTAGCAATTAGTATTCAATTCTTTACTCTTCAGTATTATGCATGTATTAGACAAATAAAATTACCTCTTAAATGACTCCATCTATTAAAAAAATTATCATCATAACAGCTCATTAATGTCCCACTGCAGGGACGAGCCTCCTCCCGTGACGGAGGGATACTTGGCGTACTAATACCACGCTGGCAAGACGGATTGGTATAGGGTTTCATTTTAAGTTTTCCTTCTTTTTATTTCGTGAAGATAATATTCACGGACAGTCCCTTAGTCGGTTTTTACGACACCTATGGGATGAGATGGGGTGGTGACATGTTGTATTTTTACTCTGTCACCACACGGAGATATAAAAAAAAATATATCTTTAAAAAACCAACAAAATGGATTTTCAGACGGACAGACAAACAACGACAGGTACTTTGTTTTATACAATGTATAATATAGTAAAATATGAAAGGTCTGTTTCCATCCATTCATCCATATCAGCCTATGGACGTCCACTGCTGGACATAGGCCACCTCCAAAAGCTTAGGTCTGTTTAGCTCAAATAATATAAAGAGACTAGATATAGAAGAGATAGAATTTAATTTACTATGCGTTTCAAATAAGAATAGGATCGCACTTGCTGCCAACTTCATGTGGCAACTGTCATTTTAGTACAACCAACAAAAAAAATCGTAAAATAATTTAAATAAAAATATTTAGCGTTGAAAATTCCGATAGAAACAGATTGTTTAATTCAACGAAAAAAATGTTTCTTCGTTTTTTACCGTTTTATTTGTTTGTTACATTGAAACAATAACATAAAAAACCTTACGAAAAAACCCGGTTTTATTGAAAATTTTGCAGTTTCTTTCACATAGAATCTGATTCGGATGAAGAACGTAGCTATGATGCCATAAGTGGTGTGGAAGAATTGAATTCCAATTAAAATTTAATTTATTTAAAAATTTATATAACATATTGAAGTAAAAATTAATAAAATTTTGTCTTTATTTTTTTCCTACCGTACATGACATTCATGAAGTTCGTTAGAAATGCGAAACAAGATGGCGCTCTGACAGTCCAATTCTTATTTGAAACGCATAGTACTTGAAATGTGCGCTCCGCTCTGCACATAAAGATATATCTTCATATAACATTTCATGGAACGGTTCGAGAGCGAGTATTACGATAAATTCTTGTAACGTAGCATACTTGTATATGAAATATTAATGGTTCGTATTTCCGTTCAGCCTGTTTTATTCTAAAAAAACTAAATCAATCATTATGGACTACTAGCTGACCCGTGCCCACTTCGTCGGGTGGCGAAAAAAACGCGTCTGTTTTTTAAACATATTTCATTACTGCTCCACTCTTATTAGTCATAGCGTGATACTATATAGCCTATGACACTCCCCGATAAATGGACTATTCAACACAGAAAGAATTTTTAAAATCGGTTCTGTAGATCCAGAGATTACAACGTCACAAACACACAAACTTTACCTCTTTAAAATATTAGTACCTATAGATTTCCATTGATATGTTTTTTAGCACATATAACCCGAAATTAACAATCTTCGGCATTCCATTGTAAATACAAAAATTAAGACAAGTATTAAGTTTATGGAAAAGATTTATCCACTGTATTGTAGTTTATCACCGTCTAGTTCCCAATAAACAGCAAGGAATTACATATTTTATTACTTTTCCGGAAGCATTTTTTATAACGAACCGAAAAAAAAATCTCCCACATTACAAGGTAACTTCTTAACTCTGGCAACATCGCGATCGACCGTCCGCGCAGTACACCGCACGCGGGGTGGGGGGTCGCTTGTCAAATCGAATTATCCCTCTACAAATTATAATTTCGCGATCGTTTCATTAGAAAAAAGCTTTTTTCTGAATTAATTTACTTCATGTTAATGTTTTTTTGAAGACACTAACGGTCTATAAGCACGAATTTAGTGAAACAAAACAGTGTACAGTCTCTACGTAGCGTTGCAGACGTGCCGTGGATTGCTATTTTTGTTTTGTAGCCTACTTTAATAGTAAATATTGTTTTTAGTGTTGAAATACAGTGATACGGCGGTGCAGTGATATATTTTCGTAATGTTTTTACGTGTTACTTTCGATATTTGACTACAGTAAACGTTTTAATTGCATTAATACTTACGACAACGTATTTGTTGCATGTTATTACGATGTGTGTGTTTGTGAAATGCAATGCCAATGTGTAGCGTAAATTAAAACAAAAACAAAAATTGTGTGTTCTGCATTCGAATTTTAAAAAGTGAAAAGTTAAGTTTCTGTGTTAGGAAAGTTTCAATGTTTTGTGACTTTATAGTGTAATAAATGGCGTATTTAACCATTTTAAACTAAGATGAGGCGTGTTTTTGGAGTCTGTACGGATAGCTGGATACTCTGCGGACAGAATGTGAGCGGATAGGCTGTTCACTAGATGTTGTCTGTATGTCTATTGTTAATTTTGTTTTTTTTTTCTTTCTCTATGTGTGGCATCCATACTTGTGTAGGCTGTAGCGCCGATTACACTAGACTACTTGTAGTCAACTACATCATGTAGGAGACTACATGTAGTCTAGTGTAATCACATGTAGGTCAGTGTAAACAGAACATACTAACACTAAAAAATTGGGACGTCCTTATGTAGGAGACTACATGTAGTCTAGTCTAATCGGTGCTTAAGTTATATTATCCTTATTTTTACCGGCTATCATACCCTTATAATCAAATTAAAACTTATTATACCATAGTTATAGTCTATGGTACAACTTTTTAATTTAAAAAAAATGATATAGGTCTCGATAGTCCATATCAGCTCTATGTTTATTGCTGCATTGTCCAAACGTATCCACCCTGCCCACTCTTACGCCTCCCTCATCCATCGACAGGATAGTAAGTAGTATCAAGAGAATATTCTATTCCGTTATTCTGTAGCAGTTAAAGAAATGAATCATGAACTAAATAAAATGGCACAAAATTATAATTAAATTGTGTAGTTTCCTTATTGACTAGTGAGAAGATGTATGTGTAGTTTAATTGAAATTTGAGCTAATTAATTACAATTAGAATCATCATCATAACAGCTCATTAATGTCCCACTGCAGGGACAAGCCTCCTACCATGACTGAGGAATACTTGGCCTACTAATATAAATTTTATGAAATAAATCATTTTAAAATTTGAATACCGCGCTGGCCAGACAGATTGGTTTAATTGCAAGTTTTCCTTCTTTCTATGTAAAGCTAATATTCTCAGATAATCCCTTAACTGGTTTCTACGACACCCATGGGATGAGATGGGGTGGTGACATATTGTATTCTTACTCTGTCACCACACGGATATACAATTAGAATACATTGTGACTAATAATTAAGTATAAAGATAACATGATAATCCACTGTAGAGAAATAAAATAAAATTCTTTTCTTGTGGTTCACACATGTCATGTTGTCAAACCAATTAATGTATAAAGAACTGCTGGTTTAAAAAGAATACCTCTACTTACTACCTCTTAGATCACAACCTTTACTATCGGCGAGACTCACCATCGGCCATCTTTGTAAGAAAAGAAAGAAGGAACTGTTATATTTTCCACCATAAAAGTTTGTAATCAAGAATTTTTTGGCCCAAAAGCTGTCACTTCTAAATGTACAAACTGCCAAAAAGACAATACCTATGTAACCTATGTTGTATCTCACCCTAATATTTTCTATAAAACAAAAAACAGTCAAGTACTTATTAATTAATTAACTGCCAGAAACACAAATTAACAAAATCATTATGCAACAGCTCATTAATTTAAAGTATGGATGTCACTCTTAATAAAACCTTTCTATTTTAACCAATGCATGTGTATGTGTGTAATTACTAAACCAATGTTGATTTGAATTTCACATGATTTTAACTAAATGTGTTTTATTATACCCCTTCCACTATATTTAACAACATTTGACAGATTGACGTTAGTGTCGTTCAGCAGTATCTCGAATGTAATCCCATTCGATTGTAAGCGATTTCGCGATTTTTCAAATTACTTTATTTTACACATTTGGATCCTTACATCAACTTACATTATTATTTTATTATTGTTTATTTCTTCTATGTTAAGAGAATTAGCCTATAGCTTAAAATGATAAAATAATAGTTAGCTTAGGTTTTATTTAAAATACATAATTTATCGTGACACATTCGCGGTTTATAGCTAATCTAAAATATCATATTACATTTTATAAACGTATTATGAAGACTTCAGGTTTATTCATAGCATTTATTTCTACCGATTATTTGTAATTTGTTTCATAATGGTGGTAATCGTTATGAGTGTCCATCACTAAGTAACCATGGTAACTGAAAAAAACATGGGTACGTCCATGAAATACAATATAATTTGTTCGAAAAATAAGCGGAAGTATTACGAATCTTCATGAACGTGAACTGTCAAAAAGCTAAACTTACGCTGGAAGGGGTATAATATTGTCATGTATGTATTTATGTCATAATTTTTTCTGTGTGTCAAGAAGCAATGCAATATTTAATCAAATCAATCATCTAGCCTATTGCAGTCCACTGCTAGACATGGGCCTCTCCCAAAACGCGCCACAGAACTTGGTCCTCCGTCATCCAGTCCGACCCAGAGACCTTTTTGTGGTTGTTTGGATAATGCAATATTATTCCTGTGAAAGGAGATGGAAACTTTTGGGCTAAAGCCTTGTACATTACTGTACAGAGTAAGGAAATGCCTTAAAATTCTTTCCTATTTTTTAATAAAACAATAATAAAATTACTCAATTGTATTAGGTTTCGAACTTGAATAAAATAGAAATGATTTTTAGGGTATATCCTTACTCTGTACAGTAATGTACAAGCTTTAGCCCAGAAGTTTCCATCTCCTTCAAAAAAAAATTATCTTGGATTTCAGATTGCCAAAACTAACAAAAGATTTAGCACGAGACTAATAAGTGTAAAGCTATAAATTGATAATACTCTCATTTCTGTTTCATTTTGGCCCAAAACTCTTAGTGAAGGTTTCATTCTCCTTTGTTTTTACCATATTCTTTATCTATTTTTATAGCCAGTATAAATACCACATTAGACTAGTAGGCCTGGTTTATATCTATCACATGTGGAGACCTTCCTATCAAATCAATCAATTTAGCCTATCACAGTTCTCTGCTGGACATAGGCCTACATGTGCCACAGAAATGATCCTATTATCCTGCCTTCCTAATATCCTGCTGTTAATTTTGGAATTAATTTGATGATGTAGGGTAGGCAGTCTTTTCAGATAAATGTTCTGGTCAAGGAGGCAGGTAACAAAAAGGTTCTGTAACTCCTTCCTATGACACTGATGACGCTGGGTCCTTAAAACATTGTGTGAAAAAACTTTTGGCCTGTCTGACAGAATGGCAGCAACGGTATGAATTATTTTTATAACTCCCATCTGGTTGCCCTTATTCCAAGATGACATTGTGGTTTCCATCAAGCTAAATGAGTCAACTGGCATGTTCTAATTGCAGTTGAGTAAGACACAGAAATGCACAAAGTATAAACATTAACTTTACTATTTTGATTGAAGCATGTGTACGTATGTATTTTGTATTACCTAACTGTTGATTGTAATTTTACACGACTTTAACTAAATGTTATTTTTTTAAATAATATAGGTATCATAATTGTGTAGTGTGTCATCATTAACATATTTTATTGTTGTGCAATAAATAATGCTGTGCAATACACACCACCAATGTTCTAAGTTATTGGGGGTTGGTTTCCGCACTTAGTCCCTGAGGTGGACCATTACGTGTACGTGTATGTGTACACACCACTAATGAACAAAGTGGTATATTCGTGGTGGTAATATTCGAAATAAAAAGAATTAAAACTTGAAATTAAACCTTATACCAATCCGCCTAGCCAGCGTGATAAGTATCCCTCCGTCACGGGAGGAGGCCCGTCCTTGCAGTGGGACATTAACGGGTTGTTATGATGATCGATAAATTGTAAGAAACGTCGGTATTATCGTGAATCGGGCAACTCTAGGTCATGTAAGTTTGACATAATATACGTCGATCAAAGATCATGCTATATTTTATAAACCATAGTCATTGTTATTGTTTCTTTTAATATCTCTTGTAATAGAAAACATAGAGATTGTTTATATAATCTTAATTGTCTATGACATCTGGAGAGTATCTGTGAGAGTGAATGTCTTGAGATTTCCTTGTTAAATTACATATAATTTTTTTTAAGCTTTAGCTTAGGTATAACTAGAAAAATCCGAAAAGAAGAAAGACAATGGAAAAAATTGATACTCGAGGCGGGAATCGAACCTGCGTCTCTGGACTACACGCGTCCAGCGCCATAACCTCTTGGCCATCCGAGTACCCGTTTCGACTACCTAGCTAGGTTACGGCGCTGGTCTCGAGTTTCCTTGTTAGTTTCCAAGTCCAAAGCATAACAGCTTTTTAAATGGCAATGGTATACCATTGCCTAAAACTTGACCTCTTCTGGACTTGGCCTTTTAGTCGCGTAGTACAGGTTGATCTAAGATAAAATAAATATAAATTACCTCACACATTCACACAACGCCATCTAGTCCAAAACTAAGCAAAGCTTGTACTGTGGGTACTAGACAACGGATAAACATACTTAAATACTTTTTTTTGTAAATACATACATATTATAGGTACATAGAAAACACCCAGACCAATGCAAACAATCATGTTTATGCACACACAGATTTGCATTCAACGGGATTCGAACCCGAGACCTCTGCGTAGCAGTCATGTTATATAGCCGGGTGCGCCAAAGTTCACCTAAAATTTCAACTCCTATAATTGGAAGTCCGAAAATGTTCTTCCTAACATTTTTCATCCTAACAATCGCAATTCCTAATTTTTTTGTCCCTAATGTTAATAATCCGAAGCATTCATCTTCATAATTTCAGTAGCAATAAACATCTATTATACTATTATTTGTTTTCCTATATTTTCTCAACATAACCATCTTTTATACTATAATTTAAAGTCATATCTTTTTTGTTTAGATTTCTTTTTATTCATAATAATTAATATTATTATACATTAATTTTGCGTAACTTTGTTGACAACATGAAGGTATAACATGATATACCATAGACCAGAGCAAAACCAGAGTCCCGCTCCAATCATTCAGTCAAGATCCAGAAACGAAATGGGTCCTATTCATAATTATTGGTTTAGGTTATGGTAGAACTGTGACCCCAACGCACGAGCCAAGCGAGCGCAGCGAGCGTGCCGCGGCAGCGGCCGGCGAAGTGCCAGAACCGAATTGGTCCTTTACTTATTGGCTTAGTTACGGTTATGGTAAACTCTCAGGCCATAAGCATAACCGTGAACGAGTCATGTTTTATGGATTTCATTCATTTAAGACAAAAATATTCTAATAATTTTAATAAACAATAATTTTAAAAAAATGGTTTTATGTAGAAATGTAAAAAGTTGTTAAGTAAAATCACAAGAAATACACACATCAAAAAAGTCTAAGCAACATGCATGATATTACAAATTTACCATTTATATTAATTAATTTCTAAGTATTTACTCACTCAAAGTGTATAGGTAAGTAAACTTTTTTGTTATTGATGACATACTGGCTGGTTGTAAAAAAAAAATTTCGATTATGTTTTGTTTTTTTTCATAAAATTCAAATGACTGCGAATTTGTTTGAATTTGAGTGCATGTTAATTGCTACGTTTTAGTCTTGATTTTATAATTTTACCAACCATTTAAATACAGTTGGCGACAAAATTGAATTGTTAGATATTCTTTACGTCATGGAGCGACGTCATTTGACGGCAGATGAAATGCAAAGAGCTGTAGGGATGTTGCAAGCGGGAAGTAATCAATCTCAGGTATCTCGACATTTTGGTATTCATAGAAGTGTTATTTGTCGTCTTTGGCAGCGCTACAATAATACAGGGGAACCCGCTGAACAGCATCCAGGCCGTAAAAGGAGTACAACCACTCGGCAAGACCGGTACATACAACTGACTGCAAGACGCCAGCCGATGTTAACCGCTCGAGAGATAAGTTTGAGGCTACAAAATTCAAGTGGTGTTGATGTAAGTCCCCAAACTGTGCGAAATCGACTGCATGAGTACGGCCTACGAGCTCGACGCCCTATCAGGTGCCCACCGATACGTCACGGGAATCGCGCTCGTCGAAATGAATGGTGTAGAGAACGCATAACATGGACCCAGGAACAATGGGATAAAATTATGTTTTCCGATGAGTCGCGATTCGGGTTTAGGCCTGATACAAGAAGGGTGCGAGTGTACCGTCGACCCGGAAATACTGAAAGACTCAGGTGCGTTCAGGAAGTTCATCCATACAGCGGCTCAACAGTTATGGTATGGGCGGGTATTATGAAGAACAGGCGAACTGAGCTCGTTTTTGTAAATGGAAACATGAACGCTGAAAATTACGTTGAGGATATTCTCAGACCTTATGTCCATCCATTTGCACAAACCTTTGGCTCCGATTTTACGTTAATGCATGACAATGCGCGTTCACATACAGCTCGGCGAACCAGTGAATACTTGGCAACGGAGAACATCCAGGTATTGCCCTGGCCTGCACAATCGCCAGACCTCAACCCCATCGAGCACGCATGGGACATGCTCCAGAGACGTGTTTTGAAGGACTTGGACGGAGTGACAACAACCCAACAGCTGAAGGATTTGCTACAATTCCATTGGGAGCGAATACCGCAAGATGACATAAACAGTCTCATTAATTCAATGAATAATCGTTGCCGACAAGTTCTGAATAGCAGAGGAGGCCATACTTTGTATTAAATTGTCCTATTCTTTCACAATAAATTCATTTTCTTAAGAAATTTCAATTTGTAAAAAAAAAGTTTAGTTTCTTATGTACCTGTATATTCTAATATTGTTAATTTCTGTTATTAAAAGAACTTATAAAGAAAACAGCTGTTATTTTTACATCATAGAACCCTAAAAATATTATTTTAAAAATAAAATACAACGTTATAATTAAAATAAATGGTAAAATAAATTAATATAAATGGTAAATTTGTAATATCATGCATGTTGCTTAGACTTTTTTGATGTGTGTAGTATAAAAACAAACCTTTTTATTACTTTCACTTGGTAAATATTTCTTTCTGAGTATGAGACAAAATATTATGGTGAAAATGTTTAGGGATAAAAGCGTTATGACAAAAAACATTAGGAGTTTAAATATATTTACATAACGATATTATTAATAACGATTTTCGGAAACATGAGTGTTATGAACATCGCCGGTAGCAATACAAATAGTATGAATGAAAACTTTAGGATTTAAAATTTTAGGAAGAGTGATCATTCGGATTACAAATCGTTAGGAAGAACATTTTCGGAAGAAGAACTTTAGGTGAGCCAATATGGACCCTATATAGCCATTACGCCACAGAGGTCGTCAAAAGATGTTTGAAAAATAAAAAGTTTCGTCGTAAAACGATACATAATGTTTTCATGTATATCATGACGTCAAGGGCACAAACAAACAAACATTGGACAAGACAATGGCTTGTTGAGTTTTTGATCATTGTTTGTGGTGACGTTGTATTGGGATGGTATATAATAATATATCACTTTGTTATACGGTCTTGGTATGTTGGTATGATGTTTTCAGTATTTTACTTTCTTGGAATATCATTTCAAAGACCTCTGTGGCTTAGTGGTTATGTAACTGCTACGCAGAGGTCTCGGGTTTGATTCCCGCTCAATGCAAATCTTTGTGTGCATGAACATGATTGTTTGCTTTGGTCTGGGTGTTTTCTATGTATAATATATGTATGTATTTACAAAAGTATTTAAGTATGTTTATTGTTTATCTGTTGTCTAGTACCCATAGTACAAGCTTTGCTTAGTTTTGCACTAGATGGCGTTGTGTGAACGTGTGAGAAATAATATTTATAAAGGTAACAAACGGGTCCATATTGGCTCACCTAAAGTTCTTCTTCCGAAAATGTTCTTCCTAACGATTTGTAATCCGAATGATCACTTTTCCTAAAATTTTAAATCCTAAAGTTTTCATTCATACTATTTGTATTGCTACCGGCGATGTTCATAACACTCATGTTTCCGAAAATCGTTATTAATAATATCGTTATGTAAATATATTTAAACTCCTAATGTTTTTTGTCATAACGCTTTTATCCCTAAACATTTTCACCATAATATTTTCTCTCATACTCAGAAAGAAATATTTACCAAGTGAAAGTAATAAAAAGGTTTGTTTTTATATTATTTCTTGTGACTTTACTTAACAACTTTTTACATTATTACATTAAACCATTTTTTTTAAATTATTGTTTATTAAAATTATTAGAATATTTTTGTCTTAAATGAATGAAATCCATAAAACATGACTCGTTCACGGTTTTGCTTATGGCCTGAGAGTTTACCATAACCGTAACTAAACCAATAAGTAAAGGACCAATTCGGTTCTGGCACTTCGCCGGCCGCTGCCGCGGCACGCTCGCTACGCTCGCTCGGCTCGTGCGTTGGGGTCCCAGTTCTACCATAACCTAAACCAATAAATATGAATAGGACCCATTTCGTTTCTGGATCTTGATTGAATGATTGGAGCGGGACTCTGGTTCTTTTTTTTTTTATCTTTATTGGACATAAAAGGGCTTATTCACTTTGTGAACATGTCGCCCCATGACTCTGGTTTTGCTCTGGTCTTTGGTATATTATGTTATACCTACATGTTGTCAACAAAACTACGCAAAATTAATGTATAATAATATTAATTATTATGAATAAAAAGAAATCTAAACAAAAAAGATATGACTTTAAATTATAGTATAAAAGATGGTTATGTTGAGAAAATATAGGAAAACAAATAATAGTATAATAGATGTTTATTGCTACTGAAATTATGAAGATGAATGCTTCGGATTATTAACATTAGGGACAAAAAAATTAGGAATTGCGATTGTTAGGATGAAAAATGTTAGGAAGAACATTTTCGGACTTCCAATTATAGGAGTTGAAATTTTAGGTGAACTTTGGCGCACCCGTAACAAACATTACAAAAAATACAATCTTCTGTTTTTTAGTTTTGAAAATAAAAAGTGAATTGACAACATCACAAGTAACCTTTTCCACAATACAACCACTAATCTATCTCGGCCGAATAATTATTATAAATGCCTACGTCGTCTGCGCGGTACGTAAACATGCGATAGGGCTGCCCACCTCCAGCTTTTTTATTACATTTACCTACTTTCGGTTACTGCGGCACAGTCGCGACTGTTCACTCCGAAAAGCCGCCTCTATCGTGAGCGTGTAAGTATAACTCGCGTTTCGTCCGTTTCTATGAAGTCGAGATACTGTATATATTATTTGTACTATGCCTTTTCCTTTCCCATATCTCAATTAGTAATTTACTCTTCAATCTAACTTACGAGTACATAACTAGTTTCATCCGGAAGATGGTTATTTACTCTTTATATATAAGTAGAAAGCTAATTGTTAATTGCTTGTGGTCTACCGCTAGTTGAAATCATATCACCACGTCCTATAAGACTTTAGGATAATTTAACATGATTGACCTTAATTAAATAGAATACAAAAAAATCAAATAAGAACGAGATTCGGACAGCGCCATTGCATAAATCGCTAAGCTAGGCACTAGGACTAGGCAGCTTTATAGGGATTCGAGTATATTTTTTATATAGGAAACGCCATAATAACTGTATCGAGCATGGTATAAGTTCACCTTTGTGTGCATAAAGTTTTTAAATCACTAAGTATTACCTACTTAGTATAAAAAAAGTCGCTGTTCGTCCCTAAATATGCTTAAATCTAAAAAAACTACGCAACGGATTTTGAAGCGGTTTTTTTAAAAGATAGAGTGATTCAAGAGGAAGGTTTGTATGTATAATACATGCTTAATATTGTAGAGTAAAAGGATTGCACCCCTGCGAAGCCGGGGCGGTTCGCTAGTAAATGATTAAAAAGTGAATTGATAACACAAGCAACCTTTTCCTTTCCCATATCTCAATTAGTAATTTACGCTTTAATCTAACTACGAGTACATAACTAGTTTCATCCGGAAGATGGTTGTTTACTTTTTATATATAAGTAGAAAGCTAATTGTTAATTGCTTGTGGTCTAACGCTAGTTGAAGTATTACTACTGTCGGTATAATGTGTGATTATAAGAGGTTTGACCTAAATTCAGGGTTTCATCATAACAACCCATTAATGTCCCACTGCAGGGACGGGGCTCCTCCCGTGACGGAGGGGTACTTGGCCTACTAATACCACGCTGGCCAGACGGATTGGTATAGGGTTTAATTTTAAGTTTTCCTTATTTTTACTTCGTAAAGATAATATTTACGGTTAGACTCTTATTCGGTTTTTACGATACCTTTACCGTTTTTACCTCTTTATAATATGTACTCGTATTAGTTTAGATTTTAATATGAAAAAGGCTATCGTTACATATTTTTTGGGACATCTCCCGCACTAAAGATAGCGGGCCGCCCCGGCTTCGCATGGGCATTACTTTCCCGCTATTCTGTTGAATTTTTTCCTGAATTTTCTTTGCTATAAACCTTACGGAGCCAGTGACCTTTCCAACGAATGAAAAACCGTGGAAATCAGTTCGTGCTTTCTGGAGTTATAGCGTCAGGAAGGAAAACCCGACTTATTTTTATATAGTAGATACCCAGGATGACATGGTAACATGAATGTTTCCATCGCCACCACTCAAGTCTACATACAATTAAATATAATTACTTAGTAAAGGGGAATCTCATACCGTGGGTGTCGTAAAAATCAACTAAGGGACTATCCGTGAATATTTTCTAAACGAAAAAAAAAGAAGGAAAACTTGAAATTAAACCCTATACACCTGGCCAGCGTGGTATTAGTAGGCCAAGTATCCCTCCGTCATGGGAGGAAGCCCGTCCCTGCAGTGGGACATTAATGGGCTGTTATGATGTTATGACCCAGGATGACATGGTAACATAAATGTTTTCATCGTCACCACTCAAGTCTACATACAATTAAATATAATTACTTAGTAAAGGGGAATCTCATCCCGTGGGTGTCGTAAAAATCGACTAAGGGACTATCCGTGAATATTTTCTAAACGAAAAAAAAAGAAGGAAAACTTGAAATTAAACCCTATACCCTGGCCAGCGTGGTATTAGTAGGCCAAGTATCCCTCCGTCATGGGAGGAGGCCCGTCCCTGCAGTGGGACATTAATTAGCTGTTATGATGTTATGACCCAGGATGACATAGTAACAAGAATGTTTTCTGCGTCACCACTCAAGTCTACATACAATTAAATATAATTACTTAGTAAAGGGGAACGCGGAGTCCGTTCGAGACGTGAGGTCATAATATTTTATATGGCAATAAAATATTCTTTCAAAGTAGGTTAACAACCGTTCTCTATGATTTTTTGGATGCGGAAATACGATGTCCTACTGTTGGCGGATAGCGATTAGTGACGCGAACTATGTTTTGATTATTTTTTAAATAATAAATAATTAAAAATGGGAGTATGGAAGGAGAATTAGGGTTTAAGCAATTGCATTGCGTGCGTGACATCCTTTATAAACAGGTTTTTATTGCGATAAAAGACAGACACTGAAGATCTAGTCTCAGGACAATATTTTGTAGATCGCACAAAAAAACCCTCCATTATATTTAAACTATTTGACGACCTCTGTGGCGTAGTGGCTATATAACATGACTGCTACGCAGAGGATCACGGGTTCGTTTACCGCTCAATGCAAATTTGTGCGCATGAACATGAATGTTTGCACTGGTCTGGGTGTTTTGTACGTATAATATGTATGTATTTACAAAATAAAAATATTTAAATATGTTTATCCGTTGTCTAGTACAAGCTCTGCTTAGTTTGGGACTAGATGGCGTTGTGTGAATGTGTGAGGAATATTATTTATTTAATGACTTTGCATGGGAATCAAAACCATTACTTCGTGAATTAGCCGAGACAGTACGGTGACTAATTAGTTGACACAAAATATTAATTTACTCATCATTAATAGTTAAATTATAATTACGATTTGATATTACAACCCAAAGCAGTCATTTAAATAAACGAGGAAACTCACATTAGAATGAATCAGAGGAAAAATGTTAATGAGTGATTCATTTAATATGAATATAATGATTTGTTGTTTTTGGTTTAATGTTTCATCGCGCCAATGTGAATGACGACATACAATGTAAGAATATATTATCACTAGCCGACCCGTGCCCACTTCGTTAAGAGGCGAAAAAAACGCGTCCGTTTTTATATTACATATTTTATTACTGCTCCACTTCTATTAGTTAAAGCGAGCCTATGACACTCCGCGATAAATGGACTATTCAACACAAAAAGAATTTTTAAAATCGGTTCATTAAATCCAGAGATTACCCCTTACAACGTCACAAACAAACAAAACTTTACCTCTTTATAATATACTAGCTGACCCGTGCCCACTTCGTTGGGCGGCGAAAAAAACGCTTCCCTTTTTAAAACATATTTCATTACTGCTCCTCTCTTCTTAGTCATAGCGTGATACTATATAGCCTATGGCACTCCCCGATAAATGGCCTATTTAACACAAAAAGAATTTTAAAAATCGGTTCTGTAGATCCAGAGGTTACCCTCTACAACGTCACAAACTTACAAACACACAAGCTTTACCTCTTTATAATAAATTAGTATAGAGTATTATCCATGTAACGATGGATTAAGAATACATGGTATTAATCAATAAACCAATTAGCCTATCGCAGTCCACTGCTGGACAAAATGCCTCTCCCAACAAACGACACAGAACAGGGTCCTCCGCCCTTCGAATTTAGTCCGACCAAGCGATCTTTTTGAGGTAATAAATTTATATTAGGTACATACTTACAGGTATTTAACTCCGTGTGGTGACGGAGTAAGAATACAGTATGTCACTACCCCTTCTCATTCCATGGGTGGCGTAAAAACCGACTAAGGGACTATCCGTGAATATTATCTTTACGAAATAAAAAAAAAAGAAAAATTGAAATTAAACCCCATACCAATCCGTCTGGCCAGCGTGGTATTAGTAGGCCAAGTATCCCTCCTTGACGGGAGGAGGCCCATCCCTGCAGTGGGACATTAATGGGCTGTTATGATGATGACAGGTATTTAAAATTAAAATAAAAATCTTACTCCAACCAAAATATTGATACCTACTAAGAAAATTCATCTATACTAACATCGCGTTAGACAGATATTTTACGTTATTCGCGCATTATTTTAAAAATTAGATATCTTTCAAACTAATAATCGGATCGCATCGCTGTAAAGGTCAATTATGTTTAAAATTAAATGAATATAATGATTAATGTATTTATTTTGATAAGGGTCGATACCATATACACAAAATACCTTTACAAACAATGCATTTCTTTAAATCAAATTTGATTATTATAAAAAAGGTCGTAGTGAGTCAACCTTAGAAGATAGATATATGCTATCGTTGACTTAATTATAAAACTTTTTTAAAGGTACAATTCTCTAATACATCATTTCAGTATATCTCCAGACGTTTAAGCAGCAGAAGCAAAATAAACGATTTTAAGCGTCCCTTTATAAACATATTACATTACTGCTCAGCTCCTATTAGTCATAGCGTGATACTTTATAGCCTATGACACTTCCCGATAAATGGACTATTCAACACAGAAAGAATTTTTTAAATCGGTTCAGTAGATCCAGAGATTACCCCCTACAACGTCACAAACACACAAACAAACAAACACACAAACTTTACCTCTTTATAATATTAGTATAGAAGTATAGATATAGATACCATTTCAAAAACCTATGCATTATTTCTCTATTACTTATACCATATTTCATTCAAAACTTTAGTATGAAAAATCTAACTTCTGATAAAATCTTTATACAAAACGGCAATTTCATAGGTAAAGACCTAATTATAATAATAAGTAATTGTTAAGGTATTTATTTCCTGAAAACTTTCGCTCAAGGAAACTTATGAGTCACGGTTTGTAAATAGCTTTGATTGCATGTTTTTGAATAATAAAAATAAGTCTCAATGTCAATAGCTTTTCACTACAGAAGGCTGTGATAAGATATCACGATGTGAAAGTTACTGAAGTAAATTAACCTTGTCCGCGTCTCATTATTTTGTTACTTATTAGTGTTACTAGACCAATAAAACGATCGTTGATGGCCTGCATCGATCGATGGCAAAATGATTTAGGCGCCGATTACACTACCCTACATGTAGGACACTACATCTTGTAGGGCACTAAATGTAGTCTAGTGTAATCACATGTAGGACAGTGTAAACAGAACGTCCTAACACTAAAAAGTTAGGACGTCCTTATGTAGGAGACTACAAGACATGTAGTCTAGTGTAATCGGCGCTAAGTTAAGATATCACGATGTGAAAGTTACTGAAGTGAATTAACATTGTAGCGTCTCATTATTTTGTTATTTATTAAGTTCGTATTGCCGATTCTAATCGTCGTAAACGATGAGCATTTAGTTTTCATACTATTTTAAAACAAATTATTTTGCATGTAACTTACTTAAAGTTCAACAAATCTAAAAGATGCGTACATTATTCAGTTTCGAAAACCTTTTTCGTAAAACCATAAATTTAGTAAGATTTTATTATTGTATCTAAAAATGTACAATTCTTAATATATAAATTTAATTGAAAAATTTCAAACAAAGCAAAATAACACATATTTACATAAAAAGTCACGTAGTTAGGTCACTGCTCGAAGTGTTGCGACTCTTCGGATACACTTGTATGCAAAAAAATCGTTTACATATACGAAAAATCGTTATTATCGTTAGACACGTAACTAACTATTACTTATAACTATTACTCGACGTGGTCAAAGGTAACGGGAGGCAACTTATAAAGGTCTTAGTAGTAAATAAAAAAAAATCCTAAACATTACTTTTATTTAATTAATTATAATTAAAATAAAAGTAATGTTTAGATTTTTATTTTTATTTTCTAAAAGTACTAGATCTATTACCTACTACTGTTTATTTATTACGACCTAAATATAAAGGTAAACAACTATGGGGTCGTGTCAACCACAGACTAAAGACTTTAGTATTTGACCTTTGAGAAATGTATAGGAATCAAGGACAAAATTCTAGAATCTACAAATTATGTCTAATGGTGAAATTAATTTATATCTGTGTTTGACGTTGGAAAAATTACATTTATTTAAAATTTAAGAAAGATAGTGGTTAAATCAAAGTAATTTACGTGTTTTCTATAGCATAAACGCTTAGGCCAGGCGCGCACTACGAGTTTTTCGCCGCGCGGCAGAAAAGCGCAGCGGTATAATGTCGCACAGTAATACTGGTGGGCTGCGGTGGCTCTGCCGTCAAGTGCGCGCAATACAATGTAAAACTGTTTGGTACAGTATTACAGTGCGACATTATACCGCTGCGCTTTTCTGCCGCGCGGCGAAAAACTCGTAGTGCGCGCCTGGCCTTAATGCTATTTTCCAGAAATTTTCATTCATATCAAATTGATGTAAAAACTATAGAATTTGCAATATGTGGTGTTTTTTACAAAGTTAATCAAGTAAGGATTTTCCCTTTACTAATAATGAGATTAATTATTAAAGTGTCTTAAAAATCGGATATTATAGTAATCGATCTCCTAAATTTCGGATATTATAGTAGCCGATTTTATTATCCCAACCTTATTATTCAGTTTGTCAAAACTGTCATACCGTACCTATTAGATTTGTTGAACTGTAGATGCGATTTACGTGTCCGTATACTCAGCAGGACCCCTCGACTGATTCTATGGAAACCAAACTTGAACGTAGTTAATAATTTGTACCTTCCGACTAGTGTAAAGAAAAAATTTCTACCTCCACAGCTACACAGAAAATTAGAGTTTATTTCTAGCAGGACCCTCCATGTTTTGAAGGTCTTTTGACCTGTGGAATATGTCCTTGAGTAGCGGTGAATTTGTACATTTAGAAAATATAAGCTTTGTTTTAAAAAAGTTATTAGTTTATAAGAAATTTAACCATAAAACTTTTATACAGCCAGCAGGGCCCTTTTTTATTCTGGGTCTTTCAGTTTAGAAAAACTTACTTCCTAGCAGTATTGACCTTGTACCTTTCAAAAAACTTATCTCCTTATCCAAATAATGAGTAATAAATAATAAGAATAGTAAACAAATAAGTCGAAGAAAATATTTAAAAAAAACATAACATTACTACAATTTTTTTCTTTACACTAGTCGGAACGTACAAATTATTACCTACGTGGAACTTTGGTTTTCAATCGAATCAGCCGAGGGGTCCTGCTGAGTATACGGACACGCGATTTACTTAAAAAATAACTGGTGTTCTGTATGAAAATAAGTCTGAAATTATTAGATCTTAAGTATTGATATTATCCATATATTTAAGAGGAACAACTGAATAGGTCACTTAACGGATCCTAAAAACTCGCTTCCCGCTTTCAATGCGCACTTACCTTTACTTCGACATTTATAGGTCATAAATATGTCGTTGTATTGGAAATTCTCCGAGCGGAAGCATATTTACTTGTTCATTCTAAAATATGTTTTATCAAAAGGGATTAAGGTATACAGGGGTCTGAGCTTATAGGACTCAAGACTGTCTAACATGGCAAGTCCTGTATTAAGAAGGTTAAATGATGCGTAGTGTTGATCCTATGTCATTCTCTTTATCCATCATCATAACAGCCCATTAATGTCCCACTGCAGTGACCGGCCTCCTCCCATGACGAAAGGAATACTTGGCCTACTAATACCACACTGGCCAGACGGATTGGTATAGGGTTCAATTACAAGTTTACCTTCTTTTTACTTCGTAAAGATAGTATTCACGGATAGTTCCTTAGTCGGTTTTTACGACACCGATGGGATGCTATGGGGTGGTGACTATTGATATTATAATTACTATTTGTAAAGATGCTACGCAGAAAATTTGCGGGCAGCAGCTAATCTATACTTCTTTAATAATATTATGAAGAGGTAAAGTTTGTGTGTTTGTGACGTTATAGGTGGTAATCTCTAGATCTACTGAACCGATTTTGAAAATTATTTCTTTGTTGAATAGTCCATTTATCGGGGAGTGTCATAGGCTATATAGTATCACGCTATGACTAATAGGAGTGGAGCAGTAATGAAATATGTTTAAAAAAGTGACGCCGAACGAAGTGGGCACGGGTCAGCTAGTACTAAATAAACAGTTAATTAACATCAATAAAGTCAAGTGGTCACACACAATGGTAACCATTCCGTACGTTATCATGAGCTTAAGTGCTTACTATCATACAGATAAAGTGTATACTGTTTAACTGGCTTGATAGGTTAACGATCCTAGCTTATCTGTGTAACTAAGTAACTAGTTATTGTACTCGTACTTCCGCGGTTTTGTATGTTAGTTTATTTAAGACAATATTACTCGTGCGGGGACGGACTAAAGCGCCGATTACACTACCCTACATGTAGTGCCCTACATCTTGTAGGACACTACATGATGTAGGGCGGTCGGGACTCGCCAATCTCCGATATGTAGTGTCCTAACAGCCTACATGTGATTACACTAGACAACATGTAGTGCCCTACATTTAGGGTAGTGTAATCGGCGCTTTTGCAGTCTAATGATATTTATATCTATTTCTTACACATTCACACAACGCCATCTAGTCCCAAACTAAGCAGAGCTTGTGTATTATTTGGTACTAGACAACGGATAAACATACTTAAAAACATTTATTATGTAAATCCTACTAATAATAAATATGCGAAAGTTTGTAAGGATGGGTAGATGGATGTTTGTTACTCTTTCACGCAAAAATTACTGAATGGATTTTGATGAAATTAGGAATATAGTTAGTTTAGGGTGTAGAATAACATTTAGGCTACCTATACCACGGGGTTGAAGCCGCGGGCATCAGCTAGTATTATAATATGATTGAGAGAAAGACCTGATTTTGCTGTTCGCATCGCCCATGTGCCTGTTATAGTTATGAAAATATGTAATAGTAAAAGAAGAATAGGCATTTTTGTATGATAGGTACTCGTCCCCACTCTTGTAACACTAAAAATGAAGCATTTTATTGTATGACAGATTTGCTTTCATTTGATGATGAAAGTGTTACAAGGGTGGCGACGTTTTGCCCATTATTCTTTAATCTAAAAGTTAGAGTAAAAGATAGTTAGAGTAAGTAAGGAGAGTTTAGTAATTTGAGCTGTAAAATAAGCTTGTAAGTAACTATAACTGCAAGAACTTAGACTGTGTGTTCCTGATGAGTACTTGGGTAAAAGGCGACGACCGCTACTTTTCGCGCAACCAAGGGCAAGGACCAACCTGCTCCAACTTGCGCCTATGACGCGGGCGCTGCGCGTGCTCAATGCAGTCGCTGAACAAGTACCTACTTAGATATTTTCTCGTGCTCACTGGGCGAATTCACAAAGGTTACATATTGTGTCTGTGTTATGTATAAAAATTAGATCATAGGTTCAATTTTATTAAATTAAGGTTCTACAACTATTGCATTAGGTTTAAGCTCCTGTAAAAATAGTTGTAAGTAGTTTGTAAATAAATAAATAACTTATAGTATGCTTTTTCTCATTCCAGGGTTCTCCACACGGATCGGTCATGTCTTGCCAGTCGCTCGCGGCGCGGGCGTTCACCGAGCCTGACAAAGATATGACCCACTGCACTACTTTCCATAGGTATGTATTTTTCACCTCACTAATGACTATATTGGAAGTCATATTAACCTATCACAACAGCCCATTAATGTCCCACTGCAGGGACGGGGATCCTCCTGTGACGGAGGGATACTTGGCTCTACGCTGGTCAAACGGATTGGTATAGGGTTTAATTTCAAGTTTTCCTTCTTTTTATTTCGTTAAGATAACATTCACGAATTGTCCCTTAGTCGCTTTTTACGACACCCATGGGGTGAGATGGAGTGGTGACATATTGTATTCTTACTCTGTCACCACACAGAGCCTATAGCCTGAGGATAGTCTTAATTTGGCAACGCTAATATTTCTAGTTACCTCCAGTTGGGTTTGACGCATACCGACCCATTCGCATTTCGTCACGAATTCACCATTATTGTGCGAATTGGCCTGTAGGCGAATGCGAATGGGACCATTTTTAAATTTGTGACGAAATGCTAATGGGATGGAATGCGTCAAACCTTTCCAGTTCTGCTGCCCAAGTGTTCTTTATTTCTTAGAGATTCCCGTCCACCGGAGTGGAGCGGAAAACGGAGTAATATTAACCAATTAAAGACCACTATCCGTGTGGTGACGGAGTAAGAACACAATATGTCAACACAACCCCCCATCTCGTCCCATGAGTGTCGTAAAAACCGACTAAGGGTATAACCGTAACTACTCTTTACGAAATAAAAAGAAGGAAAACTTGAAATTAAATCCTATACCAATCCGTCTGGCCAGCGTGGTATTAGTAGGCCAAGTAACCCTCCGTCACGGGAGGAGGCCCGTCCCTGCAATGGGACATCAATGGGCTGTTATGAAAGACCACTAAATCTCGGTACAGATATTTTATACAATACTGTTGGTTAATATTTCAGCGTTTCTCTGCTTTCGCTAAACAGCCAGCCTTAAAGTATTAGACGAGCAAGCGGCCCCCTTCATAGCAAGTGGTAACCGTTGTTCATGGACCCAGGGACGTCACCAATAATGATTCTCATATTGATTTCCGAATTACTAAACCCCGAATAACGTTACCACAAAAACATGCAATCACGAATAACATTACCACGAAAACCGGCAATCACGAATTTTCATTCTGGCACTCGCCGGCTGTTGGCGCAGCTCGCTCGCTTGGCTCGCTCGGCTCGTGCATCGCATTGTCATCGTTCTAACTTAACCTAATCATTCAACAATGTATGAAACGAAGTCAAAATGAAAATTCGTGATTGCGTGTTTTCGTGGTAACGTTATTCGTGATTGCATGTTTTCGTGGTAAAGTTATTCTAGGTTCAGTAATTAGAGCACCCTCCGCCACTAACCCTCTTATTAATGCTCTCCTTAAACCTCCTTTAAAAACGACAAGCCATAGCATTATGGAAACACCACAGATAAAAAAAAATCGCGTTTGAGTCTGACCGAGAGTCACGTTTACATGACTCTTACCAACTGTAGCGTCATCTAGCCACTTACTCAAGGGAACACCTACACTATCTCAGTACCCCCCACAATCAACAGATGTCGCCACTACGTCCTGAATCGCGATATCAAGATTCGCACAGCGATTCCGCATATATATACAACTTCCAACGAACAACCGTTGGTCGGCTCGCGAAGCCACAACAACACGGCCGCGGTTCCGTCCTCGCCGTCGAGGCCGGAATACGCGCCGCGTTCGCTCCTAGAGTGCCTTCCGCACGTCCTGTTAGTCAGTGACGGTCCAGGCCGAGGTTCGTACCCCAAAGGGGGTGCCCCTGTAGCACTTACTTAAATGTCTTTGGTTGAGGGCCATCCGCCCCACCACAGCCCGCGTAAAGTAGTAGTGGTCGTCTGAGACCGACTACTTGTCCTCACAAAAAAAAAAAAACAACCGTTGAGCAGTTGGCCCGCCAGGCACGATCACCCTCGCCTGGTCGGAGGATCCTCCCTTTTCGTTGGAGGCGTGCTGCTGTTACGTCACCGCGACCTCCACACAACGTCAGTCTACGCTTTTATATAAATAAGAATGTGCTGATTTGTTTTCAGATCTGTCCGGTTCAGTTCAGACTCGCGCAGTTCTACAAGAGCCAGCAATGACCAGGACACGAAGAGAGAGACGCCAGGTAAGATATAATTTTACTTGTATTTATTCATTGTTATCTATACTAATATTACAAAGAGGTAAAGTTTGTGTGTTTGTGACGTTGTAGGGGGTAATCTCTGGATCTAATGAACCGATTTTAAAAATTCTTTCTGTGTTAAATAGTCCATTTATCGGGGAGTGTCATAGGCTATATAGTATCACGCTATGACTATAAGGAGCGGAGCAGTAACAATAAATGATTAAAAAACGGACGAGTTTTTTTTCTCCGTCCAACGAAGTGGGCACGGGTCAGCTAGTAGTTTATATTTTAAACTGTAGTTAAAGTTAAGATATATTAATATTTTTTTTATTCCAGGGTCCATATCTTTGACGGCGTTATCAGTGACACCGGTCACTTCGCAGAGCTCTGCCATGAGTCAGTCGGCGCCTTCGGGATCATCCACATATGATGTTGTTGATTCGGTATGTATTTTATATATTTTTTATTTTACGTAATGTATTTTGAATACTATTTACTATTGAAGATCTTAATCAGTTACTTTACTGAACTCCATGACTTACTCCCGGTTTCCGAATGACTGATCAAGTAAAAATCAACTAATCAAGTGTCAAAACTGTTCTCAACTATCATGACTTGACTTCTTCGTGAATGGCCTCATGTGAAACGTCACATATTTTGCCAGTGTCTTGTCGAGGGGCTCGTAATGTCATTAATCAAGAAGTGTCATGATCCATGCTATTAACCAAATAAATGGTAAACCAAAACAAATCACAAACAATTATTCAGGATGATTATTTTAAACAGAATAACATAATTATATACACGAAAATAAATAAATAAGATAACTAAATACAAAATTATTAAGCTAAAAGAAAAAACACAAACTTACATAACTATCTACAATTTAATTTTATTAAACGCTATATATTTACATAAACATAAAGCAATATTAGGACTAAAGATACGGGAAAGGAGACTCAACTATCATTTTCAGCAACTTAAATCTGACACTTGACACTTGATTTGTTGATTTTTACTTGATCAGTCAAAAGTTACTTTGTCTGTCTGTTACTCTTTCACGCTTAAACGGCTGAACGGATTTTGATGAAATTTGGTATGGTGATAGATGATAACCTAGAAATGGTCATAGGCTATAAATAATCACGCCATCGTTCTTAGGGGGTAGGTTGATAACGTTTTTTTCGCCGCCCAACGAAGTGGGCACAAGTGAACTAGTTTAAAATAATTACGAAAGTAACAATAATTGAATTATTATCCAATTCCAGCCGGATCCACCATTGTCCTCCTGCAGATTCCCCAAACTGGAGGAGTGTGCACACTTCCACTACGAGAGGGTTTCCCTCGGAGGGCTCAGTATAGAGACTGTTAGCTGCGAAGATAAGTGCCAGGATTCCTCTGATGATGAAGGTATGGACCAGTTTTTTACTTTTTTTTTTTTTTTAATTATCCTCTTTCCAAAAAAAGACGTTCACTTCTGGACATAATACTCCTTCAAAGGTTTTCACTTTCTTCTGTCCTGTGTCTCCATCATCCATTGGTTGCCCGTGCAAGCAACGTAAGCCCTTTTTTTTTGGTTTCGCTGGAGTAAAATAGGCATCCCCTTCCGTTGGGGGACGCGAGTGGTATGTGGGGCTCCCAGGGGGTTAGGCAACCCCCCAGTGTACCCACTAAAAGTCCCCAGCGGCTCTCCTTCATTGCCTACTTTGGGTAGGGGGCCTGGGAAACCGGCAGAACCTTTACGTCCAGTCCCCCTCCGGCGAAGCAACGTAAGCTAACGTAAGATTTTATTAAATAAAAATATTTCTTTTTAAGGGCCTTTACGTGGCTCACTAGCGCCGCCAATAGAAAAAAAATCATAATTCGCAAATAAGATAAATAATGTTAAATGTTGATAACAAAGTCTTGAGAAAAGGCAATAAAGTATTTGTATAATTATTTAATTATTAAATTAGTATAATTAGTTAAATTTCGCATTCGAAAAAAAAACGGCCGTTTTTGTTTATAGTGCAATATTTATTTAAGGGCATTGCATTGCTCAAACCCCAAAAACACGCTCGGTTTGGAGAAGTTTGTTGACGAATCCTTACATACGTTTACTTCACAAAAAAACATGAATAAACTAGATACTACCGAAAAAACTTTGTATTGATTAAAAACGCTAATTATTTCTTATAAACTTCCAAAAAAAAATCACGAAATCTGGTATTATAATTACTAAATATCAAATTGTCTATTAAACGGATGATTGATTTTTTTGAAATTTATACAAAAAATGTGCTATATTCTAACTAATAATCTGTATTGATTACTTTATCTTAATTATTCGTTATATTTAAAATAATTGATAAAAACTAGATTTTCATAAAATCCCCGCGCCTGCACCCCCGCTACCGCCGTGACGGGAGTTGCACATTCAGTGTCGTTACGACTCTTGTGACGGGTGGACTGTACGACCGTATTTTCTTACCGAATAAAACTTTAAACCGACCAACTTTGAATGAAAAAATATTGTAAATAAAAAGTACACAATTGTTTTTAATAATACTACTTGTAATTAAGTTCATAAGTGTAATATATCCTAGTTTTTAATTAAATTTTGTTTTTTAATCACTCATAGACTATGCCTAAATATAAAAATAAACGTAATGTGAAGCGTGGCCGAGCTCTTCAAAATTATTGGTTATTACCTACAAGCTAAATATTATACATTTATATTATTTTATACCTTTGTATGCTTTAGTTAGACACGTTTTTATTTGTACGATGTTTAGATTCATTTTTAGAAGATCGGCATTGCTTCGATTAAACTTATATTTTGAGTACCTTGATAGTACCTAGGCTTTCGGTGGACTCCGAAGGTAGGTAGACTTCAGCCATGATGGCAGTACCTACGTAAACCAGCAAGTTGGTACTCGTTTAAAAGAGCTCAGGGAGACCTAGGTGACTGTGAGGGACTGACTTATGGTGGACTACGAAGGTAGGTAGACTTCAGTCATGATGGCAGTACCTACGTAAACCAGCAAGTTGGTACTCGTTTAAAAGAGCTCAGGGAGACCTAGGTGAATGTGAGTGACTGACTTATGGTGGACTACGAAGGTAGGTAGACTTCAGTCATGATGGCAGTACCTACGTAAACCAGCAAGTTGGTGGTTCTAGCTGTTACCATCGCTGAGAACCGTTGTGTACTTACCTGGTCATCATCAGACCTTCAGAAGACATAGTGTAGTAGCATCATTAATCAAATAGGCAAATTATGAAAACAGAGTACTTCTAGCTGTTACCATCGCTGAGAACCGTTGTGTACTTACCTGGTCATCATCAGACCTTCAGAAGACATAGTGTAGTAGCATCATTAATCAAATAGGCAAATTATGAAAACAGAGTACTTCTAGCTGTTACCATCGCTGAGAACCGTTGTGTACTTACCTGGTCATCATCAGACCTTCAGAAGACATAGTGTAGTAGCATCATTAATCAAATAGGCAAATTATGAAAACAGAGTACTTCTAGCTGTTACCATCGCTGAGAACCGTTGTGTACTTACCTGGCCATCATCAGACCTTCAGAAGACATAGTCTAGTAGCAACAGTAATAATAATAAATTCGTTATTGCTCTGAGCGCGGTGAACGTTATTTCCAGTAAAATACGTATGTATAAAATTGGCGTCTCCGAGAGAATAAAATAAGTTAGGTCAAAACAATGATAAATTTGTGTCGCGTCTGTGATTTGAATAATCATTAGTTGATTATATCCTAGTATTAATCTCTGTTAGTAGATGGCGCTTTTTCTATGAAAACTGTAACAAACCTCAGATCTTCAAGGTCATTGAGCAATGCAATGCCCTTAATTGAAAAACATTTCAAACGTTGAGAGTGTGTTATTCAAATACTTTATTGCTTTTTCTCAAGACTTTGTTATCAACATTTAACATTATTTGCGAATTATGATTTTTTTCTATTGGCGGCGCTAGTGAGCCCTATAAACGCTCTTAAATTATTTGTACTGTTTTATTTTTCCTTATTTTAATATACTTTTTAAGTGTTTGGCGTCCGTGACGTCATACAGTCAGAATAACAGCGCTGCAGCTATCAACGTTTCAGCATCATGCTGAGACTGGTCCTAGTTTTACACCTCATGTGTCTTTTTATTATGTTTATTTGTGACTTTAATATTAATTCTTGTATTGTGCAGTGAGGTGCAAAATATTTTTTTTTTCTTTCTTTCTTTTTCTGCGAAACCCTTTTAGGTAGAAATATGGAAGACTTTCTTTCTCATTTCTTGCTGAAAACACCTTTACATAAAATATATATTCGTTTCCAGGTTGGATATGTCTAAGCGTACGTTCCCACGTACGTTCGTCAGCTAACCGAGTCGACAGCGAGAGAAAAGACTGGACGCTATCCAGAAACATGCAACACTTTCTACAGCTAGACGATATGTTACACAGGTATTTAAACAATATAATAACTATACCCCATCTTCTTAGACTTGAGTTAAAATCTAAACCAATATGGCGTCGTGTTAACCACAGACTAAATGTACTACGAATCAAAGACAATCTATAATCTCATCATCATCATAGCAGCTAATCAATGTCCCACTGCAGGGACGGGCCTCCTCCCGTGACGGAGGTATACTTGGCCTACTAATACCACACTGGCCTGACGGTTTGGTATAGGGTTTAATTTTAAGTTTTCCTTCTTTTTATTTCGTAAAGATAATATTCACGGATCGTCCAGGGTTTTTACGACAGAAGACTCGTATGGAGTAAGAATACAATATGCCACGACCCCATCTCATCCCATGGGTGTCATAAAAACCGACTATGGGACTATCCGTGAATATTATCTTTACGAAATAAAAAGAAGGAAAACTTGAACTTAAACCCTATGCCAATCCGTCTGGCCAGCGTGGTATTAGTAGGCCAAGTATCCCTCCGTCACGTCATTAATGGGCTGTTATGATGATGATGAGTTAAATTAATTATACAGCAACTTTATCAAACGCCTTAGTTAAAACCAAAAATTTACAAACCTAATTTTTTACTTCTCTTTACAGATGCATATACGACCGCAAAGTGTCAGGCTTGCCACCTCTCCGTCAACTATTATCACGCACGGGCCTCGACCCTGAAGAGTACGGACGTCTCATCAGCGACTATGTGCTGCATCTCTCCATCATTGCTGATGACTCTATCAACTGCGGACCCGTACTTAACTGGTTGCAGATGGATAATAAAGGTATTTATGAATTTTGCAAAGTCGTCTCCGGCACTTGAGATCATGCCCTGTGTCGTGGGGGCTTTACAAACATTAATTTAACGAACACAAAAAATCTAGATCTAGAACGATCTAGAACTAAACAATGATTACATCACATAAATAATTTGTCCTACATGAGGTCATTTGATTTCTTTTGCCATAAATTTATTAGACATAACGGCAAAAACAGCTCGACGCGGGTCTCCTACTTCTTGGTGGCTTAAAGAATAAACCTAACCTAACCTATCTAAGTTGGATTGCTCTAAGTCTCTCAATTTAAACATAATTGAATTATGGCAAGTAAATATTATGGCTAAGGACGATTATGGTAAACAATATTAGTACAAATGAAATTCTGGCAAGTAGAGGTATGAGAAGAATCTCAACATAATCTCTGTTTGACGCTAGAATTGTAGTGTCATCGGCATATCTCATATTTAAAATTTCCTATTAAATTAATATTATGTATTTATCTTTGCAGGACACAAGCTACTGGTAGCGAACGAAGACTCGTCGTCGATAAACACTCCCGCCGTGGCAGCCGCTTACTCTGTCAGGAAATATGTGTCGCAGGTATGTTTGTATATCTATAGTAATAAATTAAATATTTGAAATAACAAATTATACTGACATATAGGATTAGTGAGAATGCAATATGTCACCACCCCATCTCATCCCATGGGTGTCGTAAAAACCTATAATGGACTATCCGTGAATCTTGACGAAATAAAAAGAAGGAAAACTTAAAATTTAACCCTATACCTATCTAGCTGGTCTGGTATTAGTAGGTCAAGTATCCCTCCGTCATGGGAGGAGGCCCGTCCCTGCAGTGGGGCATTAATGGGCTGTTATGATAATGATGATATGGTGTTATAAAATCAATAGTAATAGATTGGAATAGTTTTACCTTCGATCTGTTTTTATGTGCAATAATTAAATCATCATCATCATCATAACAGCCCATAAATGTCCCTTGCAGGGACGGGCCTCCTCCCGTGACGGAGGGATACTTGGTACTACTTACTTGATACTATTACATATAATAATTAAATAATTGTGTTTATTTTGTTACACAGGCTCGTGACGAAATCAGCTTCGAAGTTGGTGATATGATCTCTATCATTGATATGCCAGGTAATTATGTATAATACTTTGGTTTTTTTTACCTAATAATATTACCACTACCCCTCGCAACGAAATAGCGTGATAATACGGTAAAGTATACATAAACCTTTGAATTCTATTCTTGAACCTTTGCCTATTACGCACGCGGCTTTTATCCGCTAAAATAAGTTAGCTGCATGTCAATTCTCGTAACATACAATTGAATTCAAATTAATTTTAACAATCACAATATTAAATATTTACGCATGCTTTCCCCACAGGTCCTCAAGAATCCCTATGGTGGCGTGGCAAGCGTGGTTTCCGCGTGGGATTCTTCCCCCACCACTGCGTCGCCGTCATAGGGGATAAGGTGCCGCGGCACATGACTCAACCACCACCTATTGTTGGGTATGTGTGCACTTAACCAGATTATACTGACAAAAAAATATGAACTAATTTAATTAACCATTGAACCCATGCATATACAGGGTGTACCAAAACCGTGTGTGTGTGAAATTTTGCGGTTTTTTTAAAACCATGAAACTTATATTTTTTGTTATCTTTTTCTGATAACCAGCGTGACTTGCCTTATCACCCGGTTTCAGGCTGGCGTCGGGTTTTGGGACACCATGTATATTGCTAGGACTTTCACAAACATTAAAAAAATCAATCTGGACAATAATATAAAACTCTTTTTGAAACTGTATATATTTCCAGTTCGTTCCAATACGAACATAAAGAAAATTGCAATGAGGTTTAAACTAAAAAAATATATTAAAAATATTCTATGTTAACAAAGTAAAGGAAATAAGGGTTTATTCCGTAATTAATTTCTTAAACCACGATGTAAATAACTTTTCTAACGTAAATTTCATGTTCGTAAAAAGCCCCGCAAAAATGAACTCAATGCTAAGTGGGGAAGTCGTCTTTTTAAAAACAAAAAAACATGTAATACTATTTATATTCGTGTGGTGACGGAGTCCGTCCGAGACCGTCGATTTTGGGTACTGTCGATGTAGCGTACCATCGATTTAGGGTACTGTCGATACAGTAACCCATCGATGGAGCGTTTGAGATGTAGCGACCATCGATGTAGTGCCTGTCGATATTATAAACTAGACCCATAAGGAATATTGGATGGTGACGAAGTAATGGCTTACGCAGACCCGGACGGCATGGCAAGGGATTTTAATTTTTACTAATGAACATTCAACCGTACTGTTACAGAAATACGACATAAATTGCTATGCTTTAAAATGATGCCGCGGCATTGAAAGGGATTGGAGGAAAACTTGAAATTAAACCCTGTACAAATCCGTCTGGCCAGGCAGCGTGGTAATAGTAGGCCAAGTATCCCTCCTTCACGGGAGGAGGCCCGTCCCTGCAGTGGGACATTAATGGGCTGTTATGAATATTTACATTCGGGTCTTACTCGCGGTACATAAGTAGGTACATAGCCTGGATACGGTTAGGATAAATACCTAGGTTTTTCTCCGACGTTTCGGCCGACTTGCAAGGGCGGTGGCCGACTTGTAGGTGGGGTCAGAGGTTAAAATTCAATCAATCAACTAGCCTATCGCAGTCCACTGCTCGACATAGGCCTCTCCCAACACACGCCACAGAACTCGGTCCTGCTCTTACCGCATCTGAAATCATTTGAATCATTTTTTCATCATTTTGTTTTTAAAATTACTCATTATCTATTACAGATCAGTAGCGGTAGCACCAATAAAGCCAGTCCTACGCAAACACGGCAAACTGATATCACTGTTCCGCTCCTTCATCCTCTCGCGACCTTCGCGGCGCAGTCTGAAGCAGCAAGGCATCCTCAGGGAGCGGGTCTTCGGCTGCGACCTTGGGGAACACCTCCTCAACTGTGGTCATGAAGGTACTCACTGTTAGTATTGCATCAACATTCTTTTGTCACTCTAGGATGGTCGAAGGATCAAGACTTTTTATCTACTTTAGAGTGGAAGATCAAGACTTTTTGTCAACTCTAGGGAGAAAGATCAAGACTTTTTATCTACTCTAGGGTGACAGATCAAGACTTTTTTGTCACTCGAGGAAGGCGAATGATCAAGATTGTTTTCCCACTCTAGGATGGTGAATGATCAAGACTTTTTATCCACTGTAGGGTGAAAGATCAAGACTTTTTTTCCAGTGTTGATAGTGTATGGTAGAAAGATCACCATTTTTTGTCTAAAACTTACAAAATAGCTTGAGCTAATATCAGTGTTTCGTTCATTCATCCTCTCGCGACCTTCGCGGCGCAGTCTGAAGCAGCAAGGCATCCTCAGGGAGCGTGTCTTCGGCTGCGACCTTGGGGAACACCTCCTCAACTGTGCCCATGAAGGTACTCACTGTTAGTATTGCATCAACATTCTTTTGTCACTCTAGGATGGTCGAGGATCAAGACTTTTTTCCAGTGGTGATGTTGATTTTTTTCCACCCTAAGTTGGTTGAAAGATCAAGATTTTTCGTCACTCTAAGATGGTGGATCGAAATCAAGATTTTTTGTCCTTCTAGGGTGGGGATGATGGGGAAGACAGAAAAGGTTGGTATAAAGACAAGTAAACCAATTAAATTAGATTCTTGGCAAAATGTCGTAGACGTGTCTATGGTCACATAGTGATGATGACACCAAATTGAGACCCGCTTGTGCAGACGGATAGGTGTCATTTCATGTGTCTCCTTGGAAAATTAACGCTGTATCGTCGGCAAAAGTAACTATTTTGCCATTTGAGAGTTTGAGATTGTAAAGGTCATTAATATATGTAAGAAAGAGCGTGGGACCAAGTACACTACCCTGCGGCACTCCAAAAGTTATCGGTAGGTCATCGCTAGTGACTTTACCAACTTTGACTCTTTGGTACCTGTTAAAGAAATATTCAGCTAATAGTCTATGTTGTATGTCACGTATACACTTATAATTTCTAGCTTATCCAGTAAAAGTGGGACAGAGATTGTGTCAAAAGCTTTTGCAAAGTCCAAAAAAATTGCAACAACTTTTTTTTGTTATCCAAATTGTTTACTACGTGGTCAGTTAATTCATGAACGGCATCACACATAGGCGCTGACTCCACGAGCGATAAAATCGCGGCGATATAATCGTCGTGCCATGTATTTCTATATACTCTGTATGAAGGTGTCTCCACACGGCGATGTTATCGCGGCGATTTTTGTTCAGACTCGTCGCGATTCTATCGCTCGTGGAGTCAGCGCCATAGAGATACGTGTTTCGGTTTATTATGCACCTCAATAAACCTTTAGTTATCCAAGGCTTTCTAATGCGCGATCGATTTGAAACGGTTAATGTCTGGGTATTGGATGCAATAGTAGAATTGAGTTTAGTTAGGAGTCGAGATGTGGCCACGTTTGAATTATGATCCGTTACTGAAGTCTTAGCAACCAAACAGAGAGGTGGAAAGCAATACGTGGTCCTGGCATGTGTAGGCAAATAGTGCGCGGGTAAAATGCCATGGAAAGCCAATAAATTGAAGTAAATGAATGAGCCAGGATCTTTATTATTTGACATTATGTCAATGATAGGGTCAAGATTCTTTCCGGTGAATCATCGAAAGATCAAGATTTTCTTTTAGTGATGATAGTGAATGATCGAAAGATCAAGATTGTTTTTCCATTCTAGGGTGGTGATGGTGAAAGATCAAGTTTTTTATTTCACTCAAGTCCTGGTGAGGGTGAATGATCGAAAAAGAGAAAAGGTTCTAGCATTGATCCTTGGGGTACCCAATTTGTGACGTTTTATGAACGGTGTCGTTCCAATCTAGATAATAATCTTTTTTTTTTTATAATAATATGTACATGCCATTTGTTCGTGTAGCAAATTTCGGTAACATAATTATTGGTAGGTTATTCTGTATAGCGATTGATCTGTATAGCAATCAAACGCTTAAGGCTATTCTTTAAATATAGGTTTACAATTTGTATTTTAATATGTTTTTCCTTGATATTTTAAGTCTTTAAATGTGTATTTTCAGTATTATCTTTTTTAAATTTTACTTTCTTTTTGAGTTTCAAGGCATTGAATTCTGGTTTAATCGAATAATATTAAAACATAATTTTTAAATTATTACTTTTCATTATTATTAATAACGCTATTGCTCTTTATTTTGCTTAATGTTTCGGCATAGTCGGCTTTCGAACACGTCCAGGGCAACCTTTGCCGAAACGTCAAAATAATGATAAATAGCATGCGCGGTAATGTCGGGTATCCGTGGCGCAATTACGTAATAAATCTGTTACGTAAAATAACAAGTGATGTGTGTCCGCACAGTGCCGGCAGTGCTGGTGTGCTGCGCGGGCACGATCGAGTCCCGCGGCGCGGTGGACGGCGTGTACCGACTGTCGGGCGGCGCGGGGCTCACGCAGCGCCTGCGCGCCGCCTTCGACGCGGGCGCGACCCCCGACCTGTGCGCCGCGCCGCTGTGCCACGCGCTGCAGCGGGACCCACACGCCGTGCCTTCACTACTTAAGTGTTACTTCAGGTATGTCTACTAGTGTTATAGAGTGGAGGTCGCGGTGACGTAACAGCACCACGCCTCCAACGAAAAGGGAGGATCCTCCGACCTGGCGAGGGTGATCGTGCCTGGCGAGACAACTGCCAAACGGTTGTTCTTTGCACGTTGTATGCGGAATCGCTGTGCGAATGTTGATATCGCGATTCAGGATGTATCTGACATCTGTTGATTGTGGGGGGTACTGAGATAGTGTAGCTGTTCGCTTGAGTAAGTTGCTAGATTACGCTACAAAAGGAACCATCCTGCTGATCCCCAAACATGTTTTCTAGGAGCAAACTTTTTCTAGGTCTTTCGCTCGGTTGGGCTTACTCCAAGCTCACGAGGTGAAGTGTGATCTCCACGACCTCGGTGCGTTTTTACGACCCCTACGTTTATAGTTCACTAGAATTTCATATTTCTATGAGCCACTCTATTCCATCTTTTTCGCTCGGACCACTTCCATGATTCGAGTTTTAGGTTTATTTATGAAAGTCCTGCAACGTCTCGGTCAACTCTCAATAGAGAACTCAGAAGAACTATTCCAATTCATTCCACCAACTCCTTTTCTGTCCAGAACGACACTTTAGCGTTATCTAGCGACATTCTCAAGCGAACACCGCACTATCTCAGTACTCCCCACAATCAACAGATGACGCCACTACGTCCTGAATTGCGATATCAAGATTTGCACAGCGATTCCACATAATATACAACGTCCAACGAACAACCGTTGGGCCGTTGGCCCGCCAGGCACGATCACCCTCGCCTGGTCGGAGGATCCTCCCTTTTCGTTGGAGGCGTGGTGCTTTTACGTCACCGCGACCTCCACAATACTATCTGGACTGTATCACCCATACAACACAGATATCGTCAAGTACACAATGTTTCAGTGCTTCTTTCCTTTCCTGGAGTTAGCCTCCTTTCTGTGAAGTAAAGCTACATTCTCCACTTCGCTGGCAGCAATAATTGTGGTATAATCAGCGTACACCTACGCCATTTCCATTGGAACAACTTAGGAGACAGAATGCAACCCTGTAGAACCCCTTTATTAATATCAAACGGCGCTGAAAACATCCTGTCAACTTTTACAAGTCCTTGGTTGTTTTGGTAAAGACCTTTCCATAAAATATGAAATGAACAAGTACACCTTAACCGGACAAAGCTTTGAATAGATTTCCCCATTTGACGCAGTCAAAGGCTTAGCTAAAGTCAAGGAATAACAGAACGATCGGGGTGTTGAATTCGTAGGCTTTTTTAGACACGGGTATCGGCTTACTTTAGTGATGAAGAAAAAGTATTCTTCTAATAGCAACTTCGATATCGATTAAACTTTTTTGTGCAACCTTTTACCCCTCATCCCTTGGGAACCTAAACCCGGTCATCCCTTGGGAACCTCTTTTCGCTTTTCCATCGGAATTCTTTTTCCGCTTTTCCCTCGGGACCCTATTCCCGTTATTCCCTCTGGAACTTATTCCCGGTTTTCCTTCGGGAACGTCATTCCGTTTTCCCTCAGGAACATCTTCCCGCCATTCCCTTGGGAACTGCCCTCGTCCTTTGGGAACATTACTCGGGTACCCCTTCATACCTCGAGAACCCTCTATCCCAAACCCCGCACACCCCTAAAAAACAGCTGTTTTTCTTTCTTTTCATATTTGAGACTAGATGGCATTGTGAACATTTGAAGTAATGCATAATTATTTTCTCTTCCACAGGGAGCTACCAAATCCTCTATGCACATACCAGCTGTACGAAAGTTTTGTGAGCGCGGTACAAACTGGTGACGAAGCGATGCGACTGCGCGCGGTCAGGGACACGGTCGTGAAGTTACCTCCACCGCATTATAGGTGAGATCCTACTAATATTATAAACGCGAAAGTTTGTGAGTATGGATGGATGTTTGTTGTTATTTGACAGGTCCACGGGTAATTCAAAATATCCATGGACGGTAATGAGAATGCGGACTAGCCGGGATCACGAGTAATGACTGGTTTAAAGTGGTTAATATATAAATGTTTAGGTCATTCGAGAAGACACCGGCAGTACTATCGTTGGTTTTGGAGCCGTGTTATGAATACACTAACTTCGTCGATGCTGGAACTATCGTTTGTTTTCACCGTAAGTTAGATGTTATACTTTCAATCGAAGATAACACGGTGTCCAGTCAGTAAGTGCTTCAAGGTGTGGAATTTCCTTTAGGATCTCCTGCATAACTTTTGACTCTGTTGTCTCCAGGTTTAGTTTCCAAAGTCCATTAGATCTTAGTACGGCTCCTACAACTGCTCCACATAGCGAGTACGTTAGCGCTCCCAAATTGCTTTCGAAGCTGAATACGCCATTCTCATGTGCACCCTTTATAGATACAAGTAATGTTGTCTTGTGTCCCACAGGACGCTGGCGTACCTCATGCGTCACCTGCGCCGCGTGTCGCTGCTGGGAGCGCAGACCGGCATGACGGCGCGCAACATGGCCATCGTGTGGGCGCCCAACCTGCTGCGCGCGCCCAGACCTCAACACGCGCTGCAGGGGGTCGCTGTGCAGGTATTAATAAAGCCTTTGATTCTATACTACCATATCATATCACGATCACTCAAACAACATTACTTACATACTTTCATATTACACTTCTCTGCACGTCTCCGGCATGACATAACTCTACTGTGTTATATACCTAACTAACTGACCCGTGCCCACGGCAAAAAAAACGCGTCCTTTTTTTTTAAACATATTTCTCCTATTAGTCATAGCGTGATACTATATAGCCTATAACACTCCCCGATAAATGGACTATTCAACACAGAAAGAATTTTTAAAATCGGTTTAGTAGATCCAGAGATTACCCCCTACAAACTTTACCTCTTTATAATATTAGTATAGATCACTTTTATATGAGAAGGGGGAACGTTGCTTTAAATTTTTACAATATAATATCAGGGATGACAATCTCTATTTAATTAATATTATAAAAGTTATTGTAATTGTGCATGACGACAAATTTCAGTAGTTTTATGTTAAGGAGTACCTCAAGGTATTACTTTGGGTCCTTTATGTGTGACATTAATCAGTTTGAAACTTTTGCGATTTGATAACATAAGCCTTTTCTCTGACGTTTCGGCTGTCTAGTAAAATATTTAAACCGTAAATATCTATGTTATGTGTACCAGAAATTATTGCATGATCATTCAATATTAAATTAAATGATCAGATATTTAAATTTTTATAGCAGAACAGCTAATTATCATAACAGCCCTTTAATGTCCCACTGCAGGGACAGGCCTCCTCCCATGACGGAGGGATACTTGGCCTATTAATACCACGCTGGCCAGACGGATTGGTTTAGGGTTTAATTTCAAATTTTCCTTCTTTTTATTTCATACAGATAATATTCACGGATAGTCCCTTAGTCGGTTTTTACGACACCCATGGGATGAGATGAGGTGGTGACATGGACAGCTTAATTAGCTGTGTATTACCCCGAAACTTTCCCAACCCCACCATCACATACGATCAGAACGAAACAAAACACCCTAAACACAGTAATTAATTATTAGCCTTTCCAATATCACAAAGCGCATTTATATTTATATATTTTTTAAAAAGACAACTCCCGCACTAGGGATCATGCCCTGTGTCGCGGGGACCTTTTACAAACATCAATTAACGGACACAAAGAACACCCAGACCAGGACAATAATTTGTGGATCCCACAAATTATTGTCCTGCGTGGGGATTGAACCCACAACCTCTTGCACGGCAGCCGCTTGCGCTACCGTCGCGCCACCGAGGTCGTCAAGTTTCATTGTATAATATAGCAGATGTAGGTTTAAAGAAGTAGGTTTATGTATAATTGATAATTTGTGTTTTTTGTTTGGTTTTCTTCTTACTGCATAAGTTTTTTTTTTCCTAATGGGGCAATATGGTCGCTCAGCGACAAAGCCCATAAGTGGAATAAAAAAAGCACCTTAAACACAGTACCTCCTCCGGTGTGGTGACGGAGTAAGAATCAATATGTCACCACCCCATCTCATCCCATGGGTGTCGTAAAAACCGACTACGGGACTATTCGTGAATATTATCTTTACGTAATAAAAAGAAGGAAAACTTAAAATAAAACCCTATACCAATCCGACCGTGGTATTAGTAGGCCAAGTATCCCTCCGTCATGGGAGGAGGCCCGTCCCTGCAGTGGGACATTAATGGGTTATGATGAAACAAAGTACCTAATAATTCAATAAATAATTGTCTCTTCCCACAGGCTGTAGTAACAGAGTTCCTGATTTGTTACGCTGAAGAATTGTTTGCACAGGAACAAGGGGAGGACTCTGGACCCGAATCACTTGAACAGGTAATACTTTTTGGTATAGAATCTTTTTACAGCATTGTATTTATATCATTTATAATGAATTTTGACAAAATAAATAAATAAATAAATAATCTTCACACATCACCTAGTCCCAAACTAAGCAAAGCTTGTACTATGGGTACTAGACAACAGATAAACATACTTAAATACTTGTTTTTTTTTAAATATGCATACATGTTATACATAGAAAACACTCAGACCAATGCAAACAATCATGTTCATGCACACAAAGATTTGCATTGAGCGGGAATCGAACCCGAGACCTCTGCGTAGCAGTCATGTTATTTAACCACTACGCCACAGAGGTCGTCATTTGTTATTACTTACTCTATCAATACCTAATCGTTATATTTTTATTTTAGTAAAGAAATAAATAATGTTTATATGTTTCATTCAACAGGAATGCTGTGAATCTCAAATAGAATTACGTGGCACAGAATCGTGTAGAAGACCGAAGAGTTTACCTATCAATCCACCTACTAAACTATTAAGGTTAGTACTTTTTATATATTATTAACCATATCATAACAGCTCATTAATGTCCCACTGCAGGGACGGACCGACTCCCGTGATGGAGAGATATTTGGCCTAGTAATGGATGGCCAGACGGATTAGTAGAGGGTTTAATTTCAAGTTTTCCTTCTTTTTATTTTGTAAAGATAATATTTACGGATAGTAAATATTATCTGGTAATTTTCCCTTAATCGGTTTTTACGACACCTATGGGATGGGATGAGATAGGGTGGTGACATATTGTATTCTTACTCCGTCACCACAGGGAGAGATAAATAATTCCCTTTTATTTTATTAGTCATATGCTAACATTATTATGATTTCAAAAATACCTTTTTTTCCTTTTTTTTACAGCCTAGAGGAGGCCCGTCGTCGCGGCACAGGAGGGGTCCCTCCTCCGCCTGTAGAACCTCAACTCAGACCTTCTTCACATCTCAGACCTAAGTATATCGAGGTGAGTTAAGTAACAACGACCGCTTAGTACTCTGGGCCAGATCTGTTCCACGGCTTACTAGTACCTTGGGTTATATCTGTCCCAAGGCATACCAAAGGTTAAGACGCTCACAGCCAGTTGTTCAATCACTGAATAATTAACACGATAGTTAAGCAGCGTCGCCGCGGTCATCACGTGGATGGGTGACCATTCAGTGTTAGAAGGCAGTCGCTGAAGTGCACAATATCCATCATACGATAAAGGAAACACGAGCCAGAAGTTTGTGTAACAATTTAATAATTGGATGAAGAAAAAATCTCGAATAAATATATAAATAGTGTCTTTTTATTTACTTAAAAAAGAAAATTTCCGCTCTAGAGATCATGTCCTATGAATCCCCGAGCCCTAGGGATCGTGTCAGAGAAACCTAACAAACATCATTTTAATAACGAACACAAATATAACCAAAAACACGGAAGAAAAATCAAATGGAAATGTAATGCAACTAATTCACTATGGGAACCGATGTCGCCAAAAAAACAAATAGACACACCAATAAACTACTAACAAAAAAATAACATATTCTGGCAATTATATACTGTAACATCTTGTTCTTAAGGATGATATTCGCGTTATGTTTTACCTAAATGACCTCAGCAACAAGTTATGCGTACCATCGCATATTAGTGACACGCGTACCACGCCTACTTAGCACTTCCACTTGATTTTTCTTCCGTGCAAAAACACAAGATAATAATTTGTGGTTCGCAAAAAGATATGGTAAACAAACCTGCGACCTCGTGCTCTGCAGCCGCACACCGCGACCGCCGCGCTACCGAGGCAGCTTTCTTCCATCATCACTGTTATACCTAATTTATGACCTTACGAACAAAAATCAAACATTACCATTTTATTCTCACCAGGTTGGCTCCGGACCCAACAATTTACCACAATACCACACAGTACTCGAGTTACCGGCACCAGGTCAGTAACAAACAAACAATTTATATTATATAATTATTATATCAAACGTATGTATGACAAACGTTTATTATTCTTATAAATGAATTATTATTGTTATAGTTTGTGTATCGACGCTGCGAAGTTGCAGTAACTTTTGTATTGAAAATCACTTTATAGAATGCGTATTTATTTAAAGTAACTTTTGACCGAAAATCGTTTTACATAAATTTGTTTAATATAAATATATAGGTATGATTATTATGTATGTATTTGTGTAAACAGTGTATGCTTTTTTTATAAATTATGCTTTTATATGGTGCTTTATTGGTTTTGGTGTGGTATATACGTTCCCAGTGCAGTGTACCATATGTGGTACACGTGAATTGTTTTACTATTGTGTCTGCTGGCGGCAATGTGAAAGGGTTAAGATAAAGCGAATTATAATTAATTTTTATACATAGTTTTGCAGTGTATGATATTAATATTATTATGGTTATTAAATATTATTAAAATAAATACAATATTATTATAGGTAGGCACGGCATCTAGTTACAAAACTAAGCTAAGCTTTTCCTACAAGTACTAGAGAACTGATAAATCTATTTATAATATATTTTTCGGTAAATCGAATCATCATAACAGCCCATTAATGTCCCACTGCAGGGACGGAACCCCCTTCCGTGACGGAGGGATACTTGGCCTACTAATACCACGCTGGCCAAACGGATTGGTATAGGGTTTAATTTCAATTTTTCCTTCTTTTTATTTCGTAAAGATAATATTCACGGATAGTCCCTTAGTCTGTTTTTACGACACCCATGGGATGAGATGGGGTGTTGACATATTGTATTCTTACTTCGTCACCACACGGAGACGTAAGTCGAATGTTAATGTTTTTTCATTTATGTAATTGTAAATATAATTACTATTTGACGCAGCTCTTGTGTACCTATATTATATTTTTAAACTTATTATACGTTATACGTTAATAATGTTATTTAGAAGTTAATTTTAATATATTTATACTACATTTAAATATATAGATTTATTTATAGCATAACTGAAAAAAGAAATCTATTTTTTTATCCAATGAAATAAAGTTCAAATTTCTCTGAATACTAAGTTACTGGAACTTTGCAATCGATATTATATTTTAAGTAATTAATAATAATTATAAAGAAAGCTTATATTTATAAAACGCTTGTGATAATATTAATAATAACAAATATATTATTTATTTTATAATAATACTTTTTTTATTTTAATACCTGTAATATAGTAATTATAGTTGTAGATATATTTTTTTTGTAAAACATTTACTAACACTTATGTATGGCAAAAGGCACTTTAGTTCCTAGCTCTTTAATGGCCCATTGCAGGGATGGGCTTCTTTCTGAGGTGAAGGTATTAGAAGTTATGCTTTTTATGATATTGACAATTTTTACTACACTCAAATACGAGCTCTTTTGACCCATTCCAGGGACTGGTTTTCTACCGAGGTGAAGGAATTTGTTATTATACTTTTTACTGTAGGTAAAGTCCAATTTTACTACATTCCGTACAGAGTGCGTAGTAACGATTTCATGTATTGATAAAGGAATTTACAATAAAATATCAGGTCTTTCTGGTTGCTGTGTCTATCGTATAATTAGACTTAATACAGTACCCGGCCGTAAATATTGCACATCGACATGTGGAAAGAGACAATCAGCCAATTTCGTAGAGTGTCATCTCTGTCCGATGGTCTCTTTACAAAAGTCGATGTGCAATATTTACGGCCGGGTACTGTACATCATTGCTCTATAGGAAAACTCAAATATCTATACCTACCAGCTTAAGCTAGAGGATGCTCTTTTAGTACATAGCTAAAAAATGCTCTTTCTTGTAGCTTGACTAAGAAATGGCAGGCAGAATATTCAGTAACGGGTTAAGAGCGTTTATAAGGCTCACTAGAGCCGCCAATAGAAAAAAAAACATAATTCGCAAATAGGATCAATAATAGGAAAAAAAACGGCCGTTTCTGTTTATAATGCAATATTTACCTAATTAAAAAACATTTAAAGTGTTGAGAGAGTGTTATACAAATACTTTATTGCCTTTTCTCAAGACTTTGTTATCAACATTTTACATTATTGATCCGAATTATGATTTTTTTTCTATTAGCGGCGCTAGTGAGCCACGTAAAGGCCCTTTAGCTCGATTTACACATCGACAAGTACAGTAGCGAATCGGGCTTTAAGAAAGAAAGTTTAATAAAATCGTGTTTATATTACGAAAATAAAGTTTAGTTTCGAATAGTGCTAACAAAGGTTTGGACTTAATCATAATTTTATTCTTTTTCTGGCCGTTTTTCGTTTATGGTCTTTTTTTATTATTAGATGTGTCCTTTTCAGACTGTTTTTCATTATAAATGGTATCTTGCATTTTCTTTTTAAATCCAGCAAGAATGAAAAAAATACCAAATCATTGTGTTGTGTAGGTTTTATTTTATTTTAGTGTTTAAAAATATTCCTCACATATTCACACGTCGCCATCTAGTCAAACAAAGCACAGTTTTTACAATGTGTTATAGGCAACGGATAAACATCATCATAACAGCCCATTAATGTCCCACTGCAGGGACGGGCCTCCTACCATGACGGAGGGATACTTGGCCTACTAATACCACGCTGGCCAGACGGATTGGTATAGGGTTAAATTTCAAGTTTTCCTTCTTTTTACTTCGTAAAGATTATATTGACGGATAGTCTGTTTTTTTCGACACCCTTGGGTTGAGATGGGGTGGTGACATATTGTATTCTTACTCCGTCACCACACGGAGAACGGATAAAGATACTTAAATACTTTTTTGCACCGATGTTCTTTTTCTAAAGCATTTTCTTTTTCCATTTACTGCATGTGCAGTCATTTTATCGCACTGTTTTTTAAACATTGTGTATTCATTTTGTTTCAATGGTACTGCGGTAACCGTGCACGAGGGTTCTCGACACCAATCGATCTATCGTCGTTTTACCAAGGGTAAATGACGTTAATCGAAGATCGAGCGATTGGTGTGATTATACCCTTAAATACAATGTAAATTGAGTTCAATTTTGACTTTGTTATGTCTTAGGCCCCATTCGCATGAGCGCTATGCTATATAACAAATGCATTCCTATGTTCCTGTTCACACGCTTGCGATTTTTTAACGCGACGCTTTTTTACCGCTCGGCGTTGGAAATTGTGTTCTATTTCCTACGCTGAGGAACATAAGATTGCATTTGTTCTATTTCGACGCTTTTTTAACGCGCGTTAAAGAAGCGCCCGTGCGAATGGGGCCTTATATTTTACATTATGCATGTATATTATACGTAAAATTGATTCGGGACGTATTTTACGCGAATTTTGTACTAAACTCTCACACCCGGTTTCCGAATGACTGATCAAGTAAAAATCGACTAATCAAGTGTCAAAACTCTTCTTAACTATCATTTTCAGGAACTGAAATGACAGTTGACACGAGTTTTGACACTTGATTAGTTGATTTTTACCTGATCAGTCATTCGGAAACCGGGGGTAAGTCTTTTAATTGTTATGTCAATGGTTACTGTAACCCTTACCATATGTTTTTTTTATGTCGTATGTCCCTTTCTGCAGGTGTACATTGAGAATGTCGCATATATTTTATCTAAAGGTATAACTTTACTAAACAGAAACAAAAAAATATCATCTAAAAATAGCCATCCGTTTAGGAGGTATTACTGTTTAAATTTTCATTAGTATGTATTATCATCATCATAACAGCCAATTAATATCCCACTGGCCTCCTCCAGTGTCGGAGGGATACTTGGCCTACTAATACCATGCTGGCCAGACGGATTGGTATAGGGTTTTATTTCAAATTTTCGTTCTTATTATTTCGTAAGAATAATATTCACGGATAGTCCCTTAGTCGGTTTTTACGACACCCATGGGATGAGACGGAGTGGTGACATATTGTATTCTTACTCCGTCACCACACGGAGGTATATTAGTATGTATAAGTAAAAACAGCTGTTTTTTGACATAGTTTTATAACTTTATTTTACTAGCGAATGAACCAACCGTAAAATAAAAAAATCCATCATCTGTTATAATTTTTAACTGCACTCGTTTTATTAGCCTTTATGACAAAATGAGGTTAAAATAATGGAAAACAAAATACTACCCGGTCACATTATCTCGAGACCTGGCTTTGACGAGAGATGACGTCACGTCGCGTCGGACGTATCACTGATGCGCCCGTGAGGAGCGCGGGGGTTGAAAGGAGAACGGGACGCGAGGTTCGCATTCCAGCGAGCTCTCTAGATAATGTTACCGTGTAATAGTCACATCTCTTAAATGGAATGGATATTTTTTTTATGATTTTAATTTTGTTTCTGTTAGTAAAGTTACCTAATGTGCCATTCTTACGTACATACTGCTTATATAGTATACTTTTAAGACAATGCTGTGTATGTTTTATAGGTAAGCGTGGGTTAAAAAGGTCACCATCTGGATGGCGGGGACTATTCACTCGTAGTAAACAACAGAGGGCGCGGCATCCGCCCGCTAGAGCGCCTCAACCGCCTACACCGCCTGCGGTAAGTAGTCACTATTTAAGTCTTAGTCCATTATCATCATAGTCATAGTCCACTTTTACGACACCAATGAAATAAGATATATTTTACTCGGCGACATTATTTATTCTATTTTCTTGATAAATGGATATATAAATTGACCAAACTTTTCCTTAGTCTACTTTTACTACAAGTATAAATCGAGATTTCAATATTGTGGTCATTTTGTGGCCAATTAATAAAAAACTGTTTGAAAGATTTTTTTTCACGTTGATCTCATGGAAATTCAAAATTGATTTAGTAAATAAGTTTAAGAAAAATGTTTTTTTTTAAATCACAATTAGAGTATGGTTTCAAAATAGGTTCTGGACATAGGCCTCCCTCATCCATCAGTCGTCTATCCACCGTGTAACATAATACATATAAAAAAAACAACTTTGTCCAATTATTTTTAATTTCTATTTTCACAGGACAGTCCCATGCTAGGTGCAGGTTTGAGGCCGGTCAAGTCATGCGAGTCGTTGACATCTGACACTGATACTCTAGCGCCTTTGGGACCTTCTAGTTTATTGCCGAAGAGACAACACACCAGGTAAGAGGGTTTTAGTGTATAGTCGATTTTTACGACACCCATATTAGTTGTCATGAAATGTCGATATCATGTATTCTATCCCCTAACTACACAGAAATTTGAATTTGTTGAATATTCCTTTAGTCATCTTTTACGACACCCTAAAAATAAGAGTTACTACTAATAACAACTATTCATCGACCACCCAAACACTTTAATTGTACTCCCTATTCCTAAGTCCATTTTTACGACAACCTCAAATCTTCACTAAACAAGTCTAAAATACTTACAGATCATCGTCGTGCGACTCGTACTTCGAGCCGTGGCAAGTCGAGTTAGCTGACATGAGACTAAGACTATCGCCTCAGGAGAGGGACCATCACATGTTCAGCGAAGAGGACGATACTAATTTAATGCAGAATAATGCTTTGGTAAGAAATTTTAGACTTATTCTTTTACTAATCCCTTGTCAGACTATTTTAGTAAATTTTTATTTTTAGTCCAATCAATAAAGTAGGTATAGAGTGCGTGAGCGGGAACCTAAGTGATTTCTACAGAAACTTATTCAGGGTACTTACGCCCGAATACTCAAACGTCTCTTAAATCGTCTAACAATAAACGGCATCCTAAACGTTTGGATCCTTAAATTTTTTTCGGTATACACAAACGCCACTTAAGTCATTCATATCTTTGATTAGCTAAACAGCTGATAAATGTTTGCGTACTGGTAACATTCACCTCATAAAGTATGTTTTCAATTACAAATTTAATTACCCTATGCTGTGTTTTCGTTTTACGCAGAAAATGGAAAAGAATAATCAGTTGTGTGCTGCATACTACGATTGTAATTGAATATTCACTTGGAAATTTTCAGACATAAGTATTACAATTTCAATAAACAAACTGAATTACACCATTCTTTATTTTTAAATATCCCTATAATTGGTTATTATCTTTATCTGTGATTGACACGATCATTTCACAAAGAACGAAACGTTTACTCAGTGACACTGACACAACACGACAAAGCGCGAGTTTTCATCAGCTTGAAAATTTTTAAGAAGAATCTTTTACTTTCGAAAAGAGATGAAATCATTTAGAAATAATTAAAAAGCGAGTGAAATGTGAACGTAATACGAAAATGAGACAATTTAATGTGAACACATTTCAACATACTTCTTTTTAAATTGCAAGTTTGTGATTCAATTCAATCAACAATGACTTTCCAGATATCAAAATATTGTAGAAAATAAGGAAATAAACGGCTACATGATAAGAAGCGAGAGACCTAGGAATTTGTGTGTCAGCACTGTAATGCCGTTGCTGTGAGTGGCTTCAGATCATGGCAACAACTGCGACACTTTTACGAGAAACACAAACAGAAGTCAAAAAATAATAAAAACAGAATGGAAATCAATAAGTACAGAATAGAAATGGAAATGGAAAAAATGAAAATAATAATCTTGTATAATTATGTTGTATATAAATAAAACTACTTATAATTAAAAAAGTGTATATTTATTAAAGTAGTCCTTGTTATAAAATGTTGATTAGTATAAAGGCTTCTAGGCTGTGGTACCTACAGGTTTTTCTTCTACGGTAGAAAGTGAATCCTCTTCTAAGATCCCATTTCGCCTACGCAACGCTATGTTGTGTAACAAAGCGCATCCCACAATAACTAGTGGAATAATATTAATTTTTAAACCCATTCTATGTTGAAGACAGGGAAATCTTCTTTTTAGTACACCAAAAAGCCTCTATAGGATTTCTGGTGCTTATTTGGGCTCTATTGTAAGCTTATTCTGTTGGTGTTCGTGGATTTTATAATGAGGTTAGCAGGTACGGTCGACACAGATAACCGCTATAACCAAGTAGAGTCTCATGGCTTGAAAATCTCCACGCTCTAACTGTGCACATAGAGGAAAGTCATTTAATATTGTGCTATCATGTTCGGAACCTAGCCATCTTGCAATAACATTTGTAATGCAAAGTTTTGGCTGTCATTTAATGTACAATTCGATGAATGAATACACTTCTTTGATTATTAAAGCGATAATCGTCAGCTGTAGGGACGAGAGGGGTTGTTAAGTCCGTTTAAGTACAAATAAATTTAAGATAAATCGTTGCTTAAAATTGTGGTTTGTGTATAGGATAAGAGCTACTTTGTAGCTAAGAAACCGATAAATATTTAACTAGCGTTTGAGTATTCGGGCATTAGAGAGATAACATACTAAAAGTCCCCACCTCTAGGAGGTGAGGCGGAGGGGGAAGGGGGGGGTCAAAGGTCTCAATTTTGCATTTTTTGCGTATATCTCTGAAACTACGAGAGCTATCGAAAAACGGTTTAGACAAAGTTTGTAGATCGTAAAATTGTCTACAAAAAATATCTCAACTACTGCTTTTTAGGAGAAAAGTGTTGAGATATTTTTTGTAGACAATTTATATAAATAATATATACAATTTATATAAATTATATAAATAAGATAACGCAAATTTGTGACCTTTGACCCTCCCTCTCCCCTCCGCCTCACCTCCTAGAGGTGGGGACTTTTAGTATGTTATCTCTCTAAGTATCCTGAATAAGTTTCTGTAGAAGTCACTTAGGTTCCCGCTCACGCACTCTATACCCCCCTTTGAGTCATTCGTTGACTGGACTATTTAGACAATCTTTCTTTGATTTTGACGAAAAAGTTCTCAAATCTAATGCCAGATATAGCTAAGGTCTCCAGCTAAGGTGTGAAATTTTGCCTACAACGGGGTTATCGTCTACGTGTTTATACATTTATATTATTGACCGCGAACGTGTTGTAAGGGGGCCTCCTTAAACCTACATCTGGGTCGTAAGTCCCAGACGCTGTTACGCCAGTGTTCCGTCCTCTATCACGCGATGGACCCGGCACCCGCACGGAGAATCCATGGAATGCTAAAATTAGGTCTTATAGATAAAATCTACAATAATTTTGCTTAGTCTCGTCTTACGACTCTTGATAAATAAGATGAGTTAGCATAGAGAATTTATATTAACTGTTTTTTTCTCTCTCCACAGGACTCGCTATGCTCGAGTCCGCCGGCGTCGGCTCTGTGCAGCGCCGAGCCCAGCCCGCGCCGACACCTGCGCGTCGACGTGCACGCCGCCAACGAGTACGCCGACACGTGAGTGTTATATACTTACTAACTGATGCCCGCGGCTTCACCCACGTGGTACAGATAGCTCAACACTTTCACGGTCCCGAGGCAATTCGGTATGTAAAGTAAAACTTTACCTATGTCGAAAACCATTTAGACATTTTAGATCGATAAATAATAAAATCATATTTTTAGCGCATAAAACCGCAAGATTGTGTTTATTTTACAATTATATTGTTTTTTATTTGACGTCTTAAATGACATCATGTCGCCTGTTTCTGCTTTCATTGCTCAATAATCAAAACAACTAATTTGAGTATTTTTGCTTTCCTACTTAAGCAAGTAATTCGACCGCATGTATGATGTCATACATGCGGTCGAATTACTTGCTTTAACTGTTTACTACAAATAAACTATAAGTAGGAAAGCAAAAATACTCAAATTAGTTGTTTATAATTAATAAACCTTTAAAATAGAAATTTAAAAAAAATACCAAATACAATCTTTACATACCGAATTATTATCAATACAATTGCCTCACGTCCTATAGTGCATTACTTTTCCTTTTATTTTTTCTTACTTACATACTAGGTACGACGTCCTCTAGGGCCAGATTCCGTAGGTGGGTTGGAAAAATATAACATTAAGTAATTTTCTGATTTAATTGATTTTTAAATTGTAAAACAAAATCTTGTCTCATGCACGGACGTACGGAGCTAACTCATCAGTGCATTACATGTAATGCACGGACAGTGAAAGTATTAAAGGACATCATTTTGAACACTTTTACTGTGTAGATATTGCTACATCGGAATCGGAGATATTTGATTTATTGGATGTGATGAACTTATTAAACGACTGAATGCTTAAATAAATTTGTAGTGCCTGCTGACTTACTTTTGGCGATATAGCAATGAAAATGACAAATTGTTTGCCGAAATAAATATAGATTCATACCCCCTGGTTTCTGAATGACTGATCAAGTCAAAATCAATTAATCGAGTGCCAAAACTGTCATTTTAGTTCCTGAAAATGATAGTTTTGACACTTGAAAAAAAAAATCAAATCAGTTACTGTTGAGATTTTTTGAGCATTTTAACAGCTGCAATCTTTAAGATGCTGACCTGTATAAGCTCTGCTTAGTTTGGGACTAGATCGCGTTGTGTTAATATCCTACTTCCTACTTATATTATAAATGCGTAAGTTTGTGAGGATGGATGGATGTTTGTTTGTTACTCTTTCACGCAAAAACTACTAAATAGATGTTGATGAAATTTGTAATATAGATAGTTTAAGGTATAGAATAACATTTAAGCTACGGTGAAGCCGCGGGCATCAGCTAGTAAAAGTTTTTTTTTTTTGCTTAATGGACTTCTTCATTGCTAACCCATCTATTTCCAACCCTCAGTGCTTCTAGCATGTCATCTCAGCTAGCCCACATCAGCTACATCGACGGAGAGTCCCCACGCGCGCCAGAAAAACGTCACTCGGCCAGACCAGCCTCGCCGCACCATACTGACATTGCTAAGAGGTAAATATCACCATCATCATTTGACGACCTCTGTGGCGCAGTCGGTATATTACATGGCTGCTATGCAGAGGTCTCGGGTTCAATTCCCGCTCAATGCAAATCTTTGTGTGCATGAACATGATTGTTTGCATTGGTCTGAGTGTTTTCTATGTATAATATGTATGTATTTACAAAAAAATTGGTATTAAATATGATTATCCGTTGTCTAGTACCCATAGTACAAGCTTTGCTTAATTTGGGACTAGATGGCGATGTGTGAAGAATATTTATATTTATCATTAAATCAGTCAATCCACGTCCACTGCCGGACATAGGCCTCCTCCAAGTATTGCCACCTTGTGCGGTCCTGCGCCTCCCTCATACATCGTTGTCGTCGTCGCCTTATCTAAGTCGTCTGTCCATCGTGTGAAGGGTCTTCTCAATAACGGCCTTACAATATGCTCTCAAAAAGATTTCATCATAACAGCCCATTAATGTCCCACTGCAGGGACGGGCCTCCTCCCATGACGGAGGGATACTTGGCCTACTAATACCACGCTGGTCAGACGGATTGGAATAGGGTTTAATTTCAAGTTTTCCTTCTTTTTATTACGTAAAGTTAATATTCACGTATAGTCCCTTAGTCGGTTTTTACGACACCCATGAGATGAGAGGGGGTGGTGACATATTGTATTCTTACTCCGTCACCACACGGAGTAAAAAAAGATTACTAATGTTTTTTTATTTTATCTTTACAGACTTTGCAAAGACCGCGATAGTCCAATGGCATCGCTGGCAGACTTTACAACGACTCTAGGCAGCGTTAAACTCAGGTAAAAAATAAATAAAATAATATTTATATACTCCATATAAAATATATCTAATAATTTTCGAAAATACCTTCATTAAAATCAAATAAATATGTTTTTAAAATAAAAAAATCTTTATAAAAAACAAATAACATATTTTCCAAATTTTGTGTGTGAGTAGTTTTTTATTCGGTGTTATTAATTTTTTTGTATTCTTTGGTATAGTGGTTTTAATAAGAAATTAAAAGAAATATCTTTTATTTATAGTATTAAACTTTAAAACATAAACGATAAATATATTTAATTCTTAAGGCAAAGATACACTACGGTACAAATGTTTCACAACATGTATCGGCGACAAGTCAAGCGAAGCCGGCCGATTTCGCCTGATCACGACGCGACGTTGTCCTGTCAAAAATGTTGCCAGATATGTCGAATGAACTCTGGCAACGTCGCGCTACTTCACCCTACATCGCTGACGACACGTGTAAGCCATTTGTCCCCTAGTGTATCTTTGCCTTTAACAAACAATCCCTAATGACGAAACACACTAAGTAAACTCAAAATCTTATTCAAATCACTACACTTAATTAACCCATCTAAATTAAAAAACTTTTCGCTTACACTTACCAACTAAAACTATTTCAGAGAACGTAACTCACCTAGAAAGGCCAAAACAAGATACAGCGCCATGCATTTAGACGCCGACAAACAATTAAACAGACTAAGCTGGCACGGAAAAGATGGCCATTCCACCCTTATAAAAATAGACTGGCCCAACGAAAACTCCGTCAGCACTCTAACAACTTCGACCATGAATTCTAGCCCCTTAACTCCAGTAACGCCGATATACGATCCGCTTGAAAGCGATTCCGAAGTCAGCGACACAAACAAACACACAATTAAAATTAAAACTAAAGTATGTGATAATTGCGATGAAGAAAAATGTCTGAAATGTGAATTGAAGGCTACCGATTATGAAAACGTTAAAGATTGTACCGAAAATCTTCATGATAGTCTAGAACATAGCCCAACTGATATAAGCTATGATAATTTGAACAGACTTTCAGCTGTATCCAATTCATCCAATTCCGAACACACTGATAAGAAAAAGGATGACACGGAAGCAATGAAAATCATGACGTCATCACACGAAAGTTCCTCAAGCTATTCCAATAGTCTTCCAAAAGGGGACGACCTCTACGAATGCTATAATTTCACAAGACCGAATTACATAAACTTGCAGTCTTCGAGCACTAGTAAAAGCTCTCCCGGATCACCGTTGAAAAGTCCCCTAAAATCTACTATTAGTATTACTTTTAGATCGCCAACTAAAAGTAAGAATTTTGAAGAAACTCCGACTAACGAAAGAGATTCTGTCTATGAAGATATAGATTTAGAAAAGAATTTGTCTATAGTCGAAGAAGCGACTGTTCCTTTAAGTGACGCTTGCCTCCCAACGCAACAGGCCTGTCAACCCGATGACCTTGAAGACCTTATAATACTAGAAACACCAACGGAATCTAACGACGAAGAAAACATAGATGTATACAGTCAAGTAAAATTCTTTAAAAAGAGCATAGATGAAGTAAACGCCATGCTTCTACCCCAAGATAGACACTACGAAAACATAGCATTCGAAAAGCGAAATGACTACGAAAACATTAATGTAGACACTTTGAAAATAAACGAAAAAGAATTACAAATTAACGAAATGGACAACACTAAAGATGGAATGGAAAATGGCAATTTTAAGAGTATGAATGTGAGAGAACTAGCAATTAGATTTGAGAGTCCTACGGAACAGAAATCTCAGTTCACATTCGATAAATTCAAAGCTGAAATCAAATATCCAAGTCTCGAGCGCAAAGAAGAGAAAAACATTATAGAAATTAAAAAGAACGATTTCAAACCTACTCTATCACCGAAATCATATAAGCTATCCAAAAACTCTGCTAGATCTTTAGACGAAAACGCATTCATAAAAGAATTTGGTAACGAACACGACAGAAGAAAAAGCCTTGAAGTGAAAGACATTAGCAAGAAACTACCAGATTTGAACCTAAATACAGTTGAACACGAAAACAAAGTAATCATAACACCGACTACAGAAAACAAAATATCACTTATACAGAGATTCGAAAGACCGGATATTAAAAGCTTGATAAGCCTTGAAGCGGATAAGAAATTAAGTAGGGAACGAATTGAGAAATACAAAGAAGAAAGAAGGAATTTCTTGAGAGAGAAATACAGCTCTCAATCATTTAGAAGTAATCCTGAACAGTTGACTAGAATTAAAATAAAGAAAGACAAAGATGACAAATTGGAATCGAATGAAAGATTAAAAGAGGAAGCGCCGAAGTTTGAAAGAAGGAACACAGTAGATTTAGGACAAAGAATGAGGTTCTCTTTGGCTAAGAGTAGTAATAATTTGGAGGCTATACAATCTCCTTCCTCTCCTGAACGGGAATTTGTGGAAGATCGGAGGGACTTCGAAAGGTGAGTGTTTTTGTATAGATAGTTTATGTTGGTTGGATGGTATTTTTTTTTTTGAGGGTAGATTTAGATTTTTTTATCGTTTTTCGTGGTAAGTATAATTAGTAAGCGGTTGGCACCACCACTTTATCCGCTTAGGGGTCGTTGCATATACACTTCTCATCAAAAAAATCGAAACAGTTGCAAGTTTGTGTTTTATAAGGATTATCTGAAAAATGTGTATATTTAGGAATATGTGTTATATATCATTTATTAGGGAATTTAATGAGGTTTTCAAATAATTATGTTAATGTTCTAAATTCAAATTAAATTTTCATAGATTTCGTATTTTGTTTAACAAGGCGTTTTTACCCTTTTTGATCACAATGTCTACACTGTAAAATGACTTTAAAGGATTACGCATAAAATGCATATTGACTAAGTAGCAAAATGCCTCAAATCATAACGACTTAGTACTAATACACTTTTAAATTAAAATGACTTTGTAGTAAAATGACTACGAAGTAACGCGACTTTAAAGACAAACGTCTTAAGTGAAGATGACTTGAAATCCAAAATACCTAAAATGCAAAACATCTTAGTAGGTAGTTTTATGACCAGAACATGAAAATGCACCCCCTGTGGGCCACGAACCTCGCCCTGGACTGTCACTGACTAACAGGACGTGCGGAAGGCACACCCTCTAGGAGCAAACGCGGCACGTGTTCCGGCCTCGACGGCGAGGACGTGTTGTCCGATGGTTAGTTGGATCGACATCTTAGACTCCTTCCGGAGGAGCATGTGCAGCAGTCCCATCACAAACGAGGCCCGCTTGCGAACTATGTTTATGTGGGGATGGAAGGAGAGTTTATCGTCGAGTATGAGTCCAAGATATTTGGCTTCCCTCGCTCAAGGGATCAGGGAGCCGAACATCTTGACTTTTGGTGTCTCTGCCGAGAGGGTCTTGCAGATATCTGTGGTCTTGTGGCTTTGTTTCTTGTGAAACATTACCGCTTGACTCTTTTCGGGGTTGACTGTTATCCTCCATTTCTGGAACCAATCGCTAAGGGCGTTGGACGCAGATTGGAGTCCCCTAAATATCGAGGGGGAGGGGGAGGTGCCAGAGGCTTAAATAGCTTTGTCGTCTGCAAAAAGGGCTGTTTGAAAACGGAGTTTATCTACTATTTCATTTATTTGAAGAAACCTGTTACTCGTCTACTTTAGGAAATAAATAAGCAGTAATAATTAAAGTAACATTTTATTTCATTTATTAATTCACAAATAAAAATAATGATTATTTGATTTATCGTCGTTTTGATTCTTAGTCCTAATGGCATATTGTGTATTATCCTTTAAAGTCGTTTTCAATTTTGAGACATTATGCTGCATAGGCAAGAAACAATACAGATGTATTGCAAATTAGTCAAAACACTTTAGAGATATTGATTTGAGGCATTTTGCTTCAAAGTCATTTTACAATGTAGACATTGTGATCATAAAGGGTTTTTACCCTGTACGTAGTTTGACGGAAATTGATAAAATTAGGCACGTAAATGAAAAAAAAAACTATAAAACGTTTATTTAATAACTCGTATACCATTCCCGACTCTCATTACTGCTTCTGAACGGTTTTTCATCGATCGGATGAGAGTCACGATCAAAAATAGTGGCGCTCTATTTCATTCCTCTTGGATTGCATTTTAAAGCTGGTTAAGTGTTTTTGAGGCATGATCTTTTACACTAATTCGTCTTTTTTATTAATCCCATAGATGTTTAATCGGATTCATGTCCGGGCTTCTTGCTGGCCAATGAATAATAGAGATATCGACTTCAGTAACATAATCTCATACGACGCTCGCGGTGTTTGTCCTAGCATCCTCGTACATAAATGTTAAACCGGGTTCAAATAAATGTGCATAGGGCATCACAAGAGGTTTAAGATACTGTACGATGTACCTATGACAGTTAAAAAAGGGCAGACGGGACCCAAACACAAAGACAAACTCGGTCTTGCGTTGGCACTAATTTCTCCTCAAACAGTCCATGAACCGCCACCATGGATGGCCTTTTATTTTAATCCTGCATGGTGCAAAGCGTTCTCCATCACTTATGTAGACCTTAGTCCTTCCATCGTTACCATACAATACAATTTTGCACTCATCATAAAGGAGGAAATTGCTCCACTAGATGTATGACCAATTTAGGTAATTACGTAAAAAGTTAAGGCGCGCTTTTCGATGATCTGCAGGTAGTTCCTCCCTATTTGCTGGCTTGTACGGTACAAGTCCACGTTTCTTCAACCTTCTTCTAATTGCAAAGTCACTAACAGCCACCATAGGTTCATTATGAAGCTGCTGCTGCGGTTGAAAGACATTAAGGCGTAGACTTTGTAAGAAAGGTGTTACTATAAATCGATCTACTCGGTCAGAAGTTACCTGTTTTCTGCCAGATATCTAACGGCGCGTGAACAAACCAGTCTCTTGATAGCGTTTGCAGATTCTGTGAAAAGACGACAGGCTAAGATGCAATCTTTCAGCCGTAATAACCTGACTTAGTCCAGAATTCAACAATGCCACCACTTGGCGGTTTTTGCGGGTAAACATCGCATGGACGCAGTAATAAGAGGACCGAGGAACTCTGGGGTAATTGTATCATTTTCCGTCAAACTACGTACAGGGCAAATACGACTTGTTAAACAAAATACGAAATCTATGAAAATTTAATTTGAATTTAGAACATTAACATAATTATTTGAAAACCTCATTAAATTCCCTATTAAATGATATATAACACATATTCCTAAATATACACATTTTTCAGATAATCCTTATAAAACACAAACTTGCAACTGTTTCGATTTTTTTGATGAGAAGTGTATAAAGTAACGTAAACGGATCGACACCGCCTCGCCTTTTTCTTTAGTGTCAAACGTCAAAAATCCGATTATGTTACGATTTCAATTAGTGTGCGTTGCAGTAAGGAGTTAAATACAAATAATACTGATCGGCTCGAGTTAATATGTGTGCCATTCCGTTTTGATATGTGTGCTACGACCCGTATACACCTCCAAGCAGTAGTGTGCTTATGTTACTATAGTAAATGACATGTATTTTTTTTTAAAGAGTAAAGGGATTATACACAATCTTGGAAAATTTTACGCATTTTATGGACACAAACATACAATCATTTATGTAACGCATAAATCATTGTACAACTTAAAATTATTAAAAATAGGTGAAGTACTGATTTCCGAATTACGGTACCTAGAATAACGACACCACAAAAACATGCAATCACAAATAACGTTACCACGAAAATATGCAATCACGAATTTTCATTTTGACATCGTTTCACACATTTACATTGACGACCTCGGTGGCGCGATGGTAGCGCAAGCGGTTGCCGTGCAAGAGGTTGTGGGTTCGATCCCCACGCAGGACAATAATCTGTGAGATCCACGAATTATTGTCCTGGTCTGGGTGTTCTTTGTGTCCGTTAATTGATGTTTGTAAAAAGGTCCCCGCGACACAGGGCATGATCCCTAGTGCGGGAGTTTTTGATTATATGAAACTTTACTGAACATTGTCGAAAGATTAGGTTAAGTTAGAATGATGATAATTCGTGATTGTTATGGTGGTAACGTTATTCGTGATTGCATGTTTTCGTGGTAACGTTATTCGGGGTTTAGTAATTCGGAAATCAGTATGAGAGTCATCAAAAATACCAACCAAAGAACATTAGAAGTATGTTTTTTAAATATCGTTTTTTTTATATCCTTCAATTGGCTTTCAGTAACATTCTAAAAAAAATTGTGATAAATTAATATGTGTATGTCATCATCATCATAACAGCTCATTAATGTCCCATTGCAGGGACGGGCCTCCTCCCGTGACGGAGGGATACTTGGCCTACTAATACACGCTGGCCAAACGGATTGGTATAGAATTTAATTTTAAGTTTTCCTTCTTTTAATTTTTTTATATTCACGGATAGTCCGTTAGTCGGTTCTTACGACACCCATGGGATGAGATGGGGTGGTGCCATATTGTATTCTTACTCCGTCACCACACGGAGAATATGTGTATGTATTTACATTTATTCTAATTATTGTAAAATCTATCCTATTTTGACCGATATTAGGTTATTATTAGACCTTTATGCCGTAGTGACTCCCAAAATAGTGCCTACTCTAACATAGTGGCTATAATATAGTCCATAACTGCTCCGCAAAAGTCTCGGGTTCTATTCCCGTTCCAAGCAAATCTTTGTGTGACTAAACATGATTGTTTGCCTTGGTCTCTTTTCTACGTATAAATATGTATGTATTTACAAAAAAAAAGTATTTAAGTATGTTAATCCGGCGTCTAGTACCTACAGCACAAAGCTTAGCTTAGTTTGGGACTAGATGGCGTTGTGTGAATGTGTGAGGATTATTAATTTTTTTTTTAAATTTTGTTTTTCTCAGCTTCTAGCTGGTTTTTTTTACCATTATTAACCAAATTATTATTATGACTAATATTTTTCTTTTATCTTTTTCAGAAAAGAAAAAGTCTCTCCATCATACAACATAAGGGATATGACGGCTATATTTGAACAGAAATCACATAATAACACTGGTTAAATAATATAATATAAATAAAAAACCATAATGTTATTATTAATAATAAATAACTAAAATATTAAATATTATGTATAGCGATCGCAAGACTTTGTGGCAAATAATGTAATATAATATCATCATAACAGCCCATTAATGTCCCACTGCAGGGACGGGCCTCCTCCCTAATGTAATATGCAAGATATTTAATTTGTAAGTTTATAGTTATAATACTTGTATTTGTAAACGTCGCTTAACTTTAGAGAATCACTCCCTTACTCATAAACGCCTCGTAATTTTAGTCAATTGATTAGCTTAAATTCTTACGGTTTTGTTTGGCATAAGGTTGGTTTTGCTAATAAATATCTCGCTAAACAGTGACTAAATTTAAGAGGGGTTCATGAGTAAGGGGGTATGATGTCATCATTTAACGTTGCTTACCATTAAGATGGGTCCTCTTTCTATGACGTCATAAAGTTCAACTCATCATGAGACAGAATAAGAGACTAAAGTCACTCTTTGTATGTTCTTGTAGCTAAACGACAGATTAAAATTATTATTATTATATCTACTATATAAAAATAAGTCGGGTTTTCCTACCTGATGCTATAACTCCAGAAAGCACGAACCGGTTTCCACGATTTTGCATTCGTTGGAAAGGTCTCGGGCTCCGTTAAGTTTATAGCAAAGAAAATTCAGAAAAAGTTTAAACGGAAAAGCGGGAAAATCTTTTTTCACGTACAGCGCAAAAGAAAGCCATCTGGTAGCGAAACGGAGTTCGCCGAGTTCGCTAGTTAATTATAATTATTATGGCTTTCATCTATTTATGACTAATAATGTTTTAATCTGTCTTACTATTTGCTCATAGATCTCGTAGAAGGTAAATTCTCAAAGGTCTTCTTTACCCAAAAACATTCAAAAAATTTAAGGGTTCTTTTGCTGACTGTACCTACCCGTGATGATCTGATCTTATGAGTCTTATCTCCATTTTGGCTGCAATTCTCGTAATATACAATTTAATTCAACTTATTAACTTTTTTTCAATTTAATTTTTAATCTAAAAGTGGTATTTTGGTCCATAAACATTTCGTTAAAAATAAAGTTAAATGATAAAATTAACGTTAAGTTTGACGTTACGTTGATTACATGAACTTTAAAAATTATAAGAATGCCGTTTTAAGCTTAGTTACAGTACGAAAACATGACTATAATTAAAAAAAAAAATTATCTATAATTATTTTTAATAAATACAAGAATACCTATTGTGTGACGATTTGACAACTAAACGTTAAACTAAGCAAAATTTTTACGATTTGAAGGTACGAGAATTGACATACTGGGTAAAAATAAATTAAAAATAATAAAATAAAAGTTTTTACTTTTTTGCTGACTGTACTACACGATGAAAATAATGGTCCGTTTTGTAATATTATCTCTATCTTATACAATATATGTAACATCTTATGTATGTTTGTTTAAACTACTAGTCTAATTTAAATATATTCTTCCTTTCATAACGTTGTCAAGTTAATTAAGTTATTAGAAAACTTGACGTGTAAGGGTCGTAGCACATATAACGTAACGTTAACGGATCGTCACCGTATCAACTCGAGCCGTTCATTATTATTTGTATGAAACTCCTTACTGAAACGCACACTAATCGGATACGTAACGTTTGACACCGATAAAAAAGGCGAGGCGGTGCCGATCCGTTTACGTTACCTTATATGTGCTATGACCCTAAATCTGTCTTGAAGCCCTTTTTTCTAGCCACAAAGATCTAAAAAACGCTACGATAATATTATTTTAATTGTTAAAAGCTGTATGATATCGAATATTGAAACTCATTTTTATTGTGAAAATAGTTAAGTTTAATTGTATTCGTCTTATAATGTGTATGGTCAGCAAAATAATATTTTATGTTTAATGTCAAATTTTATACTACAAAATTTGCTTTGATTTTGTTAGGGACTTAGAATGCGAAAGGAGACTAATACTTATACTAAAAATCGTGTCCAACTAGCCTATCGCAGTCCACTGCTGGACAAAGGCCCCTCGCAACACGCGCTACAGAACTCGGTCCTGCGCCTTCCGCATCCAGCCCGACCCAGAGACCTTTATGAGGTCGTCGGTCCACCTAGCTGGGGGGCGACCTACACTACGTTTGCCGAGTCGCGGTCTCCACTCTAAGACACGTTTGCTTCAACGGGCATCGGTCCTTCGACAGATATGACCAGCCCATTGCCACTTCAGCTTGCTAATACTAGAGAATAGTAATCCTATAACGTTACTGAGCAGAAACAAAAAGAATCTTCAAAAAATGTCCATCCGTTTAGGAGATATGATCATTTCAATTTTCAAGGTAAAGCTCATGTTTGTTGGTAGAGTTATTGACTGTGTAGTCTAGTCCCTTAGTCACCTTTTACGACACCTTCTTGAGACTTACCAATATGTTGGCAAATTATTCTTAGTCGTGAACATGTATAGACATTTCTGTTTTGGAAGATATACCTATCATCATCATAACAGCCCATTGTAAATGTTCCACTGCAGGGACGGGCCTCCTCCTGTGACGGAGGGATACTTGGCCTAGTAAGATAGATATACCTATATTGATTGTTAGATATAGTCCCTTAGTCACCTGTTATGACACTTTTCTTAGTCCATAAAATAAATAGACTTTTTAACTATTATTTTGCTGACCCTACATAAGTTATTAGTGAGTTGTTACGTTGCCTTATTTATTGATTATTTTTTTAATAATTATTATCGATTAATTATTATTTTTGATTTAATAATTATTACTACAGTTCGATATTAGTGTAGTATTAACTTTCTACTATACCAATGGTAGTCAAATGGTATAGTTATAAAGTTTAAGAATATTCTTCTTTAAGAAATGTGTTATCTACAAATAATTGTTCTGAGTTCTGAAAGTTCTTTGTGTCATTTAAATTGATGTTTGTAAAAGTCCCCGCGACAGGTATATCATCATAACAGCCCATTAATGTCCCACTGCACTGAAACTGTACTTATCTAAACGTTGTTTATGAACATTCTGTAGTAGTAGAAGCCAGGGCGGGTCGCTAGCTACTTATAAATTGTACTTTAATCCTTAACTTTATGTGTTCTTACACATACAGTATAAAGAAAGTCGCTGACGCTGTCTGCGTGTATTCATATAAGTACGCTTCATCATCATAACAGCTTAATGTCCTATTGCAGGGACAGGCCTCCTCCCGTGACGGAGGGATACTTGGCCTACTAATACCACGCTGGCCAGACGAATTGGTATAGGGTTTAATTTCATGTTTTCCTTCTTCATGATATTTTAATTTTACGAAAAATCAACATTTTGTATTAAAAATCAAATCTAATGCAGCGCAGACTTTAAAAAAAAAATAATGTAACGTAATTATTAATGACTTCCAGACTCAGGAAAATTATTTGCAGATCGCATAACCAGCAAATCAATATGTCCCTCTGCTAGGCCCGCGCTTCTCCAGTGATGACTGGCCTACACTAATATCGAACTATGGTCATATTACTCATTATATGTGATGTTATGAGCGTTGGCGTAATTTAGACGAGTTCGAATCCGTGCGTACCACAAATCATTGTCCTGAATTTGGTAACACTTACTTCAAAATCTCGAAAAACTGTCAAGAATCTCTTTGAAAATAATTTTGAGAATCTCATGTTAAGGGTTTTTTCATCGTAATGCCTTCTAGTTTTAACGACTTAACTGCTTACAAGCTCAGCTTAGTTTGTGACTAGATGGCGTTGTGTGTATGTTAGACACATTATCATTTATTTTATTTTATTACGTCATCGCTACAAAATTATCACAAAAATGCATTAGTATTATTACTTTTTTTTATAATTAAATATTAAAATAAACGAAATATTAAGTGTTTGACGATTCTCAGTTGAAAAATCGTGACATTAAAAATCTGTGAATATATTCCTATTCTTTCAACTACAAATGTATTCCTATTCTTTCAAAATTACTGTTTAACGGAAACTATTTAAATTTTAGAATGTTTTTATTTAATTGCAACATTGAAAGTTTACGGCTGTCGCGCCTAGATGGCGTTGTATAGTTGAGTTTTAAATCGCGAGGGCTAATCTCTCCGTATAAAGCAGTGGTTTTAGTTAACGAGGTAGAGACTCGGGTAGCCTAGCGGTCAAGGCGCTGGACGCGTATAGTCCATAGACGCAGGCTGGAATCCTGTATCGAGTATTAAGGGCCTTTACGTGGCTCAATGGCCAATAGAAAAAAAAGGGTAGTATTTAATCTTACAACTGTAAATCCACATTTTTCTATCAAAGTATTCGAAATTGCTAAAAAAAATACTGAATTGCACACTAAATTTGTTCATCAAATAAATCAAATGTACTACACTGTTTGATGTTTAAAGCTAAACTATTTTACTAGTTTACTATCTGATATAATATAGTAAATCTAATTATCCTTTCAGTGCAACGAAACATTTAATCTGTTTTTTTGGAATACGTCACCTACTAAATTTTAAAGAACATGAGTTATTCTAAATAAAACACCATTTAATCAGTCATGTTTATTAAATTATAGTTCTCAAAAAATCAAATAAGTGTTATCATCATAATCACTAATTATGGCACAACGGTAAGACTACTCAGACTTTTTTAACAAATTAATTAAAATATTAAAAAAATATATATTTTTACTATAATCAGGGCAGGTCTTGCTTTTGTTGGTCGTCCGCGTTTTCGCTTTATCCTGATAGGTATGTTTTTAGCTTCTGCAGGTGGTGTGACATAATGGAGCCAGGACTTGTAAAATTTTCGAGAATGAAAAATTTTTTTTTTCGTAAATTAAGAATGTGGCGCTCGGCGGCCGCTACCGCGGCCCGCTCGCTGCGCTCGCTCGCCTTCGCGCGTTGGTTGTCACAGTTCTAACATAACCTAACCAAATGATATTTTGATCGAAAAGTTCAAAATCGGTCAAAATTTTTTAAGTGTCAACAAAACAGTTGAACAAAGAAAAATATAGTTGTGTTAAAGCGATATTAGTTCAACAAGTAGCAAATTAGTGTAGTCATTAGATAACCTAAAACATGCATTCTCTGTTATGCAATTTTAGATAATGATTTTAGTAATTCGGTGGTAATATTGGATAATTTAGTGTGCAAATCAGTATTTTTGTTATATGGCGAGTAATTTTGTTTTACAGTGCTTATATCTGTGGTTTTAGCAAGATTTTCGTAGTAAAATTAGATAAAAAAAGTCGCTAACTTTGATATATTTTAGACCTTTTCTTATGCTACACATTTAGTTATACAATTATTTAATTTGATAAACAGTCATTTATTTGATATGCTGGTACATTATTAGTGGATAATTGTTGTTTGCTTAAATTTTAAATAGAGGTGCAATTAAAAATTCCCCGAAAAAAAATCATAATTCGCAAATAGCATAAATAATGTAAATTGTTGATAACAAAATCTTGAGAAAAGGCAATAAGGATTTGTATAACACACTCTCAACGCTTAAAATGTTTTTCTATTTGTTAAATTTCGCATTCGAAAAAAAACGGCCGTTTTTGTTTATAATGCAATATTTATTTAATTGAAAAACATTTAAAGTGTTGTGCGTGTGTTATACAAATCCTTATTGCCTTTTCTCAAGATTTTGTTATCAACAATTTACATTATTTATGCTATTTGCGAATTGTTTTTTTTTCTATAGACGGCGCTAGTGAGCCCTATAAACCCTCTTAAATTTGTTATAAAATTATTATTTTTTAATATGATGTTCTAAAATTTAAATAGTAACCGTTACACATTTGAAATTAAATAATGAATTATTGTTCCATCTAATTCTAGTATACACTTAGTGGCCATGTTATATAAACGGTGTTTATAAAACTCATACCGATTTTCGAATTACTTTTACTAGAATAAAGCCTAAGAAAGAATGAAACCGCGAATAATTAGTCTCCGAAATAACTTTATTACGAATTTTAACCGACTCCAAAAACGCAGGAGTTCCTAAATTAGTCTGTTTTTTTATGTTTCTTCACAACTTCGTCAAATTATAAACCGATTTGAAAAACGTTTCTATTTGAAAGAACATAAATAAAGATTAATCATGTAGAAATGTTATCAAAATAAGTTCATTCATTTAGTTTTTATCAAAAAAAAATATAAAGTTACAGCAAAAAGTCTTAGTGTACAGTACCCAGCCGTAAATATTACACATCGACTTTTGTAAAGAGACATTCGTGCGACAGAGATGACGCTCTACGAAGCCGAATTTGACCGATTGTCTCCTTCCTCAGTGCGATATACAATACTTAAGGCCGGGTACTGTAAGTATTGTAATCAAATTTTTAGTTAGAGTCGGTTTTTAAATTTGAAAATCATTCATTTTAGACTTTGGAGCCGTTCTAACCTAAACTTACCTTTTGCAAATGTAATTATGAATCAATTCCAGAATAGACAATTCGTGATGAAGTTATTTCGGAGACTAATTATTCGCGGTTGTCAGTTTTCGTGGTAACGTTATTCTAGATTCAGTAATTCGGAAATCAGTATTTCTCCCTGTTTATAGTTTTTTTTTAAACATGCAGTTAAAATACTTTTTTACGATGAAAGAAATAGTATGTATAAATATGTGACTAAATAAATTTGTATCAATAAAAGTCGATTATTATGATCTTAATTTTTTTGCTTTTTATTTAATTTTTTCCTTTCCTATTCCTGCTTTCCGCTATCCCAATTCTTTGTAAATATTTACAAAAAAATGTTTAAGTATGTTTATGTGTTGTCTAGTACCCATAGTACAAGCTTTGCTTAGTTTGGGACTAGATGGCGTTGTTAAAAACATTCGCTAAATATTAGCATAATTATTGCGAATGCGAATATTGAAAAATATGCGTTACATCACTAATATGTATTAAAGCTACTTATTAATCTCCTTTTTAAATTAAATGTAAGCTAAATACATAATATACGTATCTACTATGCTTTAGGTTTTTTCGTAATAATGTACAGTCAGCAAAATAAAACCGTTAATAAAACATGGCCACTAAAGAAAACAATGTGTTGCCATACTAATATAGAATATAAATGCATTTATTACTATATTTTTGTAAGAAGTATTTATTCTATAGTTTAGTAAATCTTGAATTAGATCGTTTGAATGATTTTGTTAGATAAAAATACTTAAATTAGCTAAAAAACAGAATATTTTTTGTGTATGATGATATGAGCCATGTTTTGGACCAAAGCAAAGATGTAAAGGCCCTTTTTTATTGCCGCTACCTTATAAAGGGTTAAAATATATTTGATTAAGTTATCATAATATCAGCCTGTGGATGTCCACTGCTTTCCACTTCATATGGTTCTGTGTCTCCCAAATCCGTTGGTCATTTTATTTTTTATTAGATGTTAAAAATAATCCATACTAATAAATAGGAAAGTGTGTCTGTCTGTTTGTCTTTCTTTCACGGCAAAACGGAGCGACGAATTGACGTGATTTTTTAAGGGGAAATAGTTGAAGGGATGGAGAGTAACATAGGCTACTTTTTGCCCCTTTTTAACCCTTTTTGGGAGGTGAATTTAACGCGAACGAAGCCGCGGGCAAAGACTAGTTCAAAATATTTATTTTAGAATCTTTTATCTCTCAAAATCATTTAAAATAATAATCATAGCTTTCTTTGTAAATAAATACTCTTAAAATATCGCACCTCTCTTTTGTGTAGTCGGTTAATCATGTTGAAGACATATTCAGTTTTCTTACGTGTATGTATGAATAAATCTCCGTGTGGTGACGGAGTAAGAATACAATATGTCATCTCCCCATCTCATCCCATGGGTGTCGTAAAAACCGACTAAGGGACTATAATGTCAACAAGTTCTACACGCATAAGTGACCATTAATATCTGAACATTCATTGTATAAATGAGTCAAACAGTCAATTTGTTTAATGTTCAGATAATAATGTACACTTGTACGTGTACCGCGTAAAACTTATTGACATATAAAATTTTTCAGAAGTTTTTGTTCACCTTTTTTGTAACGATATATCTAACGCTGTCTGTAACACCCATATTCTTCTTTTATTAAAATAGGATGGTATTCTACTCTGTCACCACATTGTAAGCCCTTTTAGGAAACTTCTTCTCTTGTGTCAATGGTCGTGAACTCAAACAGTTTTTGAATAGTGAGTGGCCACTTCAATGGCATTTGGAGTGGCTGCGTAAAGATCAGCCATCGTACACCGCTCAGGGCACAAAGGGCACACCAGTAGATGCGACATCGATTGCACTGGATTGCCGCAGTCACATTGGGGAAGACAGGCGTCTCTAAATCCCCACTTACACATATTTGCTCTACAGCGGCCAACCTGTGTACGGAGTCGGTTTAATGACCTCCAGATCGGCCACTGCAATGTGTGTCCCGGTGGAAGACTTTCGCGCGGGGTGATATAGTCCGGAGGAAACTACAATATGTCTTCAATAATAAATACACAGACAATAAATAATGTAAACAATTTCTTAAAAGTCAGTCTTGCTTCTAAAAACGAATAAAAATAAATTAAATTAAACTAATATTATTAATCTTCTTATTGATCATAATTAAAACTAATTTACGCTGAGGAATTTCCAAAAAACTAACTATTTGTTAATAAAATAAATAACGAATTTAAATCATTTTAGCTGCTTTCAATGAGGCATTATTCTACTTCCAAGTAAAACTTATACCTACTAAATTTAGTTTAAGGCATGTGTATTATACTATCTACAAGCGACCTGCTCCGACTTCGTAGGGGTACAATAAAATTCCCTTTGGTCCATTTTCATAACTGATTTTTCACTGTTTCATAACTAGTTATTAAACAGGAATATATCATAAAATAATTACCTATTTTAATTGACTAATCAGTTTACCAGTCATGTATTATGCATTTAAACCTTCCTCTTGAATCACTCTATCTATTGAAAAACCGCTTGAAAATCATTTCCGTAGTTTTAAAGATTTAAGCATAAATAGGGACAGACAGACAGCTACAGCAACTATGTTTTATACTAAGTACAGTACCCGGCCGTAAATATTCCTCATCGACTTCTGTAAAGAGACAATCGGCCAGTTTCTGCTTCGTAGAGCATCATCTCTGTCGCACGAAATACAAACAGTCTGGTATCTATTAGCAACTGTTAAGGGTACGCATTCCACAGACACGAACTTGCTAGTGGGCGGAGTTTAGAAGATTTTTTGAAATGTTTCGTAATATTGGATGTGTTAAGAGCGTTTACGCACACAAAAAATGGCCGTTTTCATTTCAAATACAAGATTTTTGGCATTTAAAGTGTTGATAGTGTGTTTTGCAAATATTTTATTGCCTTTTCTAAAGACTTGTTGAAAACATTTAGCATTGGTGATCCTATTTGCGAATTATGATTTTTTTTCAATTGGCGGCGCTAGTGAGCCACGTCATCATCATAACAGCCCATTAATGTCCCACTGCAGGGACGGGCCTCCTCCCGTGACAGAGGGATACTTGGGCTACTAATACCACGCTGGCCAGACGGATTGGTATGGGGTTTAATTTTAAGTTTTCCTTCTTTCTATGTAAAGGATATACTCACAGATAGTCCCTTAGTCGGTTTCTACGACACCTATGGGATAGTGATATATTGTATCCTTCCTCCGTCACCACACGGATAGTATGCCGCGTAACCGCTCGTAATTAAACTTTGTAGTTATAAATGTACGTCACAATAGTTGAACGTTTAACCGATAGATGGCGTAATACACATGCCTTTACACAACAGACTGTGACATTGCCAAAACTTTCCCTTCAATAATAATAATAATATATTAATAAATAATATTGTATTTATATTATTATAAGTATTATTTAAGTCTTTATATAAGATGGACATGATATTGTAAAATTGTTTTATTAAACCTTGTATTATGGCTGGTGATAGCTAAGTTTAGTTAGTTAAAGTTAGAGCTAAGTTTTTTATATTTTTGGTTTACCTAATCTTTGGCACACCAAAGAACCCACAGGTTCTGCTTGTGATAATGGAGTAAGAATTGATGATGTCATTGTAAAAGCTTTGTAAGGGAAATTATTTCAAAGATATTATTTCTAGCAGAAAAGATTTAAAAAACAATCAAAATACATATGCATTTCTTTATGTTTAATGTATGGTTTCCCACGCAAAAAACTCCATAATAGATTGTCATCCAATCCATACCATATCAGGCTATGGACGTCTACTGTTGGACATAGGCCTCCTCCAAAGAAAAAAGACGGATTGGTATAGGGTTTAATTTTAAGTTTTCCTTATATTCCTGATAATATTCACGCTTAGTCCCTTAGTCGGTTTTTACGACACCCATGTGATGAGATGGGGTAATCATATATTGTATTCTTACTCCGTCACCACACGGGTAGGTATATTAAATATACTAGAACAAATTATTACACTCGCAGCGCCACATCATGATTGCTGATTTCATTCAAAAACCTACCTTATAGCACATACGTCATAAGGTTCTTAATACCTCATAAGTTCTTATTTGATGTGTCTACTACAGTTCAACAAATCTAAAAGATACAGTATGACGTTTCATATTTTTCAAACTGAAACCACTTTGTTCATGCGTACATTATTCAGTTTCGAAAACCTTTTTCGTAAAACCATGAATTTAGAAAGATTTTATTATTGTATCTAAAAATGTACAATTCTTAATATATAAATTAAATTGAAAACTTTCAAACAAAGCAAAATAAAACATATTTACATAGTAAATAATATCTTAAAGTTCTATTCTTGACCTCATTGCAAAGTCACGTAGTTAGGTTACTGCTCGTAGTGTTGCGACTCTTCGGATACACTTGTATGCAAAAAAATCGTTTACATATACGAAAAATCGTTATTATCGTTAGACACGTAACTAACTATTACTTAAAACTATTACCTGACGTGGTCGAAGGTGACGGGGGGCAACTTATTAAGGTCTTAGTAGTGAATAAAAAAATCCTAAACATTACTTTTATTTAATTAATTATAATTAAAATAAAAGTAATGTTTGGAATTTTTTTTTATTCGCAGATTAGAGAATTTGCAATATGTGGTGTTTTTTTACAAAAGGTTCTACCCTTTACTAATAATGAAATTAATTATAAAAGTGTCTTAAAAATCGAATATTATCGTAATCGATCTCTTAAATTTCGGATATTATAGTAATCGATTTTTTTATCCCAACCTTATTATTCAATTTGTCAGAACTGTCATACCGTACCTATTAGATTTGTTGGACTTTAAGCTTGGCTATTTCACCAGTCAATCTAAAGATGAGCTTTAAAGCGTTTCCACTTATGAGCTATTGTACGCTAGGTGGCACCACTAGGCCACGTGGTACCACCACGATGCCTAGGTGGCGCTGTTTCACTTGATATTTAAACGCCGACTGGCGATGTGTATTTAAATTTTGTATTATATGAAGAATATTATTCGTTTGTTTCAAGCTTGTAGTGTAGGTTATGAGAAAATAAAAGTAATAATTATATTTTTGGTGTGTTTTATTTCTTTCTCATCATAACAGCCTATCAATGTCCCACTGCAGGGACGGGCCTCCTCCCGTGACGGAGGAATACTTGGCTTACTAATGCCACGCTGGCCAGACGGCGGGTTTAATTTCAAGTTTTCCTTCTTTTTACTTCGTAAAGATAATATTCACGGATAGTCCTTTAGGCGGTTTTTACGACACCCATGGGATGTGATGGGGTGGTGATAGTGACATTGTATTCTTACTCCGCCACGGAGTTTTTTTCTTTCTGTCAACCATTAATTAACTCTTTGACTGGTGCCGCCACCAGTCGTCTATAGATGACAAACGAAAATGAACCCTGTAAGAAGCTGAAATTAGCTGAATGTCTCTTTCCAAAGGTCGAAGTGCAGTATTTACCCCAGAGTAGATATGTGTTTCTCCGTGTAGTGACGGAGTAAGAATACAATATGTCACCACCCCATCTCATCCCATGAGTGTCGTAGGAACCGACTAAGGGACTATCCGTGAATGTTATCTTTACGTAATAAAAAGAAGGAAAACTTGAAATTAAACCCTATACCAATCTGTTTGGCCAGCGTGGTATTAGTAGGTCAAGTATCCCTCCGTCACGGGTGGAGACCCGTCCCTGCAGTGGGACAGTAGTGGGCTGTTATGATGGTGATGAAATATGTGTTTGGTATTGATAGACCCAAGATCAAACAAGTGTGACTGTGGCGCGTCTCCGCTAACGATGCGCCGTCTAGTAACGCGTCCTGCAATCTCAGAGTCGTATACGCTTGAAGAATTGTACACACAGGAACTAATCAAGCTAGACACTCGTGTACCTTAATACCTTGAAATAAGACACAATTTCAAATGAAAATGTTTAACTTGATGTGTTGCTGTGTATACAAGGAAAGCCCAAACACTATTCGCGTCGTTAAACACTAGGCCAAGAGCGTTTTATGTATTGCCATCGCCACGATAAGAAGAAGTGTATATGTGTTTGTGTCTGTGACTTACCCCCTTACTCATAAACGCCTCTTAAATTTAATCACTGTTTAGCGAGATTTTTCTAAGTAAAATCGTATGAATTTAAGCTAATCAATTGACTAAAAGTTAAGAGGCGTTTATGAGTAAGGGAGACTGTGTTTTGACGACCTCTGTGACGCAGTCGGTATATTGCATGGCTGCTACGCAGAGGTCTCGGGTTCGATTCCCGCTCAATGCAAATCTTTGTGTGCATGAACATGATTGTTTGCATTGGTCTGAGTGTTTTCTATGTATAATATGTATGTATTTACAAAAAAAAGTATTTGAGTATGTTTATCCGTTGTCTAGTACCCATAGTACAAGCTTTGCTTAGTTTGGGACTAGGTGGCGATGTGTGAAGATTATTTATTATGTTAAATCAGAACATGATAAATAAAACAAGCCAATAAAAATCATTATTTATTTACAAATTGAATCTATTCTAAGCACATAATAATTAATAGAACAGTCTTCATACCTTGATCTTAAAACACAACAAACAACTTATTACATAATATATTAATAATCATATTATTTATTAACCGACTCCAAATAAAAAAAAGAAGTATTATTTGGTAACTTTGACAATTCTAGCTCATCCCACGCACGAATATAAAGGTAGCAATACACGATCCTTCCTATCGTCCAATCGGCATGACGCTACCGATTGGATCAGTTAGTACTGTGTGTGCGAGAGGATCGGCATGACAGTTAGAATTGATGGCATGGTCGAAATTCGTTTCTTTTGATTGAGATTGGATCAAGCCTGCAGTGTCATGCCGATTGGACGATAGGAAGGATCGTGTATGTCCACCTTATAGAAAAAAAGTAGTAAAATTTAACGTCGTCGTAAAATTTGACCAAAACATAAAACCCGAGATACTAATTCCATTGAACGTGGTTTAAATGTTCTAGCGAATATAGTCGACTTCATCTAGTTAGAAGTGTGGTCAATTCCACCTAACTAACGTGGTTGACTACGTCTAACCAGCATGGTCCATTCTGCCAGGCTAACGTGATGAACCCCGTCCACCGCCAAAGAAACACGGCTTTCCCAGCAGTCGATTATTAAGGATTTACTTATTTTAAAACTTTACTAATCGAAGAAGTGGTGACGGAGTAAGAATACAATGTGTCACCACCCCATCTCATCCCATCGGTGTGGTGAAAACCGACTAAGGGACTATCCGTGAATATATCTTTAAGTAATAAAAAGAAGGAAAACTTGAAATCAATCCGTGTGGCCAGCGTAGTATTAGTAGGCCAAGTATCCCTCCATGACTGGAGGAGGCCCGTCTCTGCAGTGGGACATTAATGGGCTATTAAGATGTTAAGAAGAATATAGAATCTAATGACTTCTTTAATTTTGGAGTCGATTAATAAAATAACAAACTCGAGATCAAGCTATATACGTCGAGGTATGGAAATTGAGCGGTGGCTAATTACTGAATATGCGTGTGTTTAAGTACCTATAGTTAGACAAAGTGATATTATATTAATTTAATAAAGACACCTCGCGTATCATAAAAAGACTAGCTGACCCGTGTCCACTTCGTTGGGCGGCGAAAAAAACGCGTCACTTTTTTAAACATATTTCATTATTGCTCCACTCCTATTAGTCATAGCGTGATACTATATAGCCTATGACACTCCCCGATAAATGGACTATTCAACACAGAAATATTTTTTACATGTTGTTATTCCACTAGAGACAAAACCCAAGAATTTTTATATAGAGTATCAGGACAATAGCCTGTGGATCAAATGAACGATTCTCCTATCCTATATAAGTAACTATGAATTACTGTTTATAAACTTCTAATCAAAATGAGATTAATTTTTATCAATTAATTTATGAGTTGATGAAGGGATAAAACTAAATTTAATCTCTTGTTAAGATCTTCTAAATCTATAAATAATGTTCTGAATAGACAAATTACAGATATACGCAATTACAAAAAAACTTAATAACTAAATAAATCATGTTTGATGATCATTTCATAAGCTGTTCATAAGAGAAGATCAAACCTATACCAAAACAATATCCCCCTTACTCTTAAACGCCTTTTAAATTTAATCACTGTTTAGCGAGATTTTTATTACAAAAATCAATCTTGTACCAAACAAAAACGTAAGAATTTAACCTAATTAATGTTTTTACTACAAAACTAGATATTAGAGAGCATATAAAGTTAATTAAGATAGCTTAATCTGTTGCGAGATTATGGTTCACTCACCCCCAGCCAAGTTTCTAAATTACTGATCAAGTAAAAATCAACTTATCAAGTGTTAAAAGTGTCATTTTAGTTCCTGAAAATGATAGTTTTCATCATTTCATCAGACATTTGGAAACCGGGGGTCAATGTCACTAATTAAAATATGGCGTCTAGTACTTTGAGCACACCATTTGAACACCCAAATAAATCATTTAGGACATATAGCGACTTAAAAGTGCGCGACAGCTAAAAGGCAAGTGTTTAAATCTGAAGACACACAAACACATTCGTCATTCACTTATGCAGACACACAAAGGCATAGTACAAATATATACAGTATTTCGACTTCATAGAAACGGACGAAACGCGAGTTATACCTACACGCTCACGATAGCGGTGGCGTTGCGGAGTGAACAGTCGCTGCGGCACAGTCGGTAAATGTAATTAAAAGCTCGAGGTGGGCAGCCCTATCGCATGTTTACGTACCGCGCAGCCGTAGGCATTTATAATAAATATTCGGCCGAGATAGACTACTGGTTGTACTGTGACAAAGGTGTTGGCCTTGGTCCCACCATTTGGGTAAAAACAAACAAACAAGTGACCTTTCACACACATAAACACACATACAAAATCATTAAGACAAAATATGAGTAAATATGTATTTTAATAGTGTTTTGGAAGAATTAGAGAGAAAATTAGTGTATGGAGAAGTTCAACAAATTCTGTTTAGATGCTCAGAAGGAAGAAGGAATATAAAAATTACGTTACCGCAATCCAAGTTTTTTTTGTAAATTAATGGCATTGTTACTGATTTTAAAAGAAAAAGAAAAGAAAAAAGCTAAGCCTAAATGAAAAAAGCTTGACAATAATTATGTATTAAATAGCCTTATTGGATATTAAAAGCAATTAAAAGGGCAACTCCTCTTTAGGGAATCAATTGGTTTTATTGAAAAACAAATAAATATAAAAAATGAAAGAACGAATAAGTATTATATATTAAAAAGAATGAAAGAATGAATAACATAATATTAAACAGTTTTTTTATTTATTATACTTTCGATTATTTGCGAATTTGGTAAATTGAGATCAGGTATGTCAAATCTCCGTGTGGTGACGGAGTAAGAATACAATATGTCACCACCCCATCTCATCCCATGGGTGTCGTAAAAACCGACTAAGGGACTATCCGTGAATATTATGTTTTCGAAATAAAATGAAGGAAAACTTGAAATTAAACCCTATACCAATCCGTCTGGCCAGCGTGCTATTAGTAGGTCAAGTATCCCTCCGTCTCGAGAGGAGGCCCGTCCTTGCAGTGGGACATTAATGGGCTGTTATGATGATGAAGAATCTGGTGAATCGAGAATCTGGTAAATTGCTCCGAAAGGTATGCTACTTGGAGTTGGGTTTTTATTTTTTATCCTATATTTAGTAATATTGAAGGAAGAATTAAAAGATTATTGTTAACTAGACGATACCCCCGGTTTCACTCGCTTTGTATAGGCAGCTTAAATGTTATTCTACATCCTAAACTACCTATATTACAAATTTCATCAAAATACATTCAGTAGTTTTTGCGTGAAAGAGTAACAGACATCCATCCATTCATACATCCTCACAAACTTTCGCATTTTTAATATTAGTAGGATATTTTAATTATGGTCGTAAAACTAACTGACTAAGAGTAATTATGCAAGGGAATGAAACTTGACTGATGTGTTACTGGTGAATAGATAATAGGCAGAGATGCGTCCCTACAATGGGACATTTATAACTAAAGCTAACTACTTAATACGGTGCACTCCTAAAATCAATTCAAAGATTTTTCTTTTACAGGGGTTGAGTTTTTTAAAATTTTATCCCCTTTTATTTTTACTTGGGAATCGTGGAAGAGATCTGGCCTCGGGGGTTAGGTGTATTGGACTCCCAAAAAGAACCGGTCTACCAACAAAAACCCACAGAGTTTCTCTTCCACCTATATCTCAAGGTGCAAGCCTCAAAGGGGATGTAATTTTTATTTGGGGGTTGAATTTTCAAAACTCGACCCCTACATTACAAAACTGCCTAAATTTAAAAAGCAAATATTTATAATTTTATTATTTTACATAGATAGCACCCTCAATGTTTTTTTTAATAATTAATTTTTATATATTTTTTTCTAATTATTGCTAAAATGTGGTGTTTTAAAGCATTTAGAATACATAACAGCCACGATATACATAACGGCACCACGCCATCGTATCTTGAGGATGTCGTAAAGTTAGACTTAAGGAGACTTTAATTATAGATCTATATTGCACTTATATTTAGACAAAGCTAAGCCTCATTTTTAATGTGTAGTAATAGATTAATTAATTAAAATAACACCTCCCTCTGGTCCTGTCAGTAAAAGCGACTTAGGAGACTTTGCCCAAGCATCTATGAACGAAAAATACAACTTGAAATAAACATGAATTAATAAAATAAATAAAATCCCGCTTTAGGGTCATAGCACATATAACGTAACGTTAACGGAACGTCACCGTATCAACTCGAGCCGTTCAGTATTATTTGTATGTAACTCCTTACTGCAACGCACACTAATCGGAATCGTAACGTAATCAGATTTTTGACGTTTGACACCGAGGAAAAAGGCGAGGCGGTGCCGATCCGTTTACGTTACGTTATATGTGCTATGACCCTTAGGCATTCACAACACAACGCTAATTGATCTAGCACAGCACTTAAAATTTTACAACATGAAAAATAAAATAAAATTGACTTAACTGGTTACACCGTTATCAAAAACATAGTTGCAAGCCTTGACAATTTAAAAGTTACTATTTTATTTATGGTAGATTTTGAAAATGGTAGTTTTGATAATGGTAGGTTTGATAATGGTAGGTTTGGAATGGTAGGATTTGAATATGGTAGATTAATTTATGGTAGGTTTTGAAAATAGTAGGTTTAAAATTGTAAGTTTTAAAAATCTACTATTTAAGTTTTAAAAATCTACTATTTTTGTCTTACTTTTGAAAATTATAGGTTTTAGGTATGTTAGATTTTTGGAAATGGTAGGTTTTAAATATCAAGGCAATACATACTGATTGCGATGTTGCCAGTTATATTTTCACATTCTAAAACACCATGATATTGTTCCGGGGTGTTCTAGAGAGGTTGTCGTCGATAGTTAGATACATGTTAAAGGAGAAGAACATTGCTGTGGAGGAGAGGAAGTGCCAGATGTCGTGTGAGTCGTACAGTTGCAGCAGCGAACATACTCTGTTGTTCTGTCGCGATTGTGCTGGGGTCAGCTGAAAAAGAAAGTATAAATTTGTAGGCTTAGTAGTGGCCCACTGCTAAGATGGATCTCCTTTGAAAAACAAAACTTGTCATAGCAGCTTAGTAGTGGCCTAGTAATGGTCCACAGCTAGGACAGACTCTTTCAATAAACAACATTAATTGTAGCAACTCAGTATTGACGTAGAACGGGCTTTTGTCAAAAACAAAATTCATTTTAGTAGCTTTGTAGAAGCACAGTAGTGACCCACTTTTATTTTATTACTTTTAGGAAGGCTTACGGACTAATTGCTTAATTAAAATACATTTACAAATAGAAAAAGTGGTCAACTACAAGCTTCCGCCTATAGAATGCCTTTTAGGACGGACTTTTTTAAAGAAACAAAATTCATTATAGCTGTCGTCGTAGTGAGTGTGTCGTAAAGCCACGTCAGAGGTGTATGAGCGGCTTGAACACGACACGACACCAGCATGTCAATTCTCGTACCTAAAATTCGGTTAATTTAACTTTTAGTTGTCAAATTGTCACACTCTAAATTAAACTTTAACACGACCACAAAAGATTACAATTGCAATAGCATAAACATGATAACTTAAAGTTAACTTAACCGAATTTTAGGTACGAGAATTGACATGCAGGTTGGACACGACAACAACATTATAAAGAAGAAGAAGAAATCAACTTACCGCCCAATTAGTGCTCTGATCCAGATAAAAGTAACTCGAACCAAACCAGGTCCCGTAAGTTAGGGCAATGAACACCCAACTGTAAAAGAAAAGACATAATACATACATACATAAAATCACGGCTTATTTCCATGGTAGGCAGAGGCCTAAATGGATACTATCCGTGTGGTGAAGGAGTAAGAATACAATATGTCACCACCCCATCTCATCCCATGGGTGTCGTAAAAACCGACTAAGGGAATAACCGTAACTACTATCTTTACGAAATAAAAAGAAGGAAAACTTGAAATTAAACCCTAAACCAATCCGTCTGGCCAGCGTGGTATTAGTAGGCCAAGTAACCCTCCGTCACGGGAGGAAGCCCGTCCCTGCAGTGGGACATTAATGGGCTGTTATGATGAGGCAGAGGCTATAGGATCTCATGTCACCGTCCGGTATTCCGTACCAGACAAAATGACCAAATACTTCTGAACAATAAAAAATGACAAAAGGTCTATACGTTTGTAGCGTCATCTAGCGGCTTACTCAAGCGAACACCTACACTATCTCAGTACCTCACACAATCAACAGATGTCAGATACATCCTGAATCGCGATATCAACATTCGCACAGCGATTCTGCATATATACAACGTCCAACGAACAACCATTGGGCACGATCACCCTCGCCTGGTCGGAGGATCCTCCCTTGTCGTTGGAGGCGTGGTGCTGTTACGTCACCGCGATCTCCACACGTTACAAGTGACTATTAATATTTGAAGTCATTGTTTAAAAAGGCAATTTTTTTTAATGTGCTTAAACCTGCTTTGTTTCGTCGATATTTATTCGTACATATTTTCCTAAATGCATGTCTGTTTAGAGTGCTAGGCAAATAATACTTTGAAGACATTATAATATCTCGTATAACCCCATACTCTATTTTAGTCATAAGCGGTCCAATGCTAGACATTGGCCTTCGCAAATTCGTGTCACTCCTTCGGATTTGACGACCTCGGTGGCGCGACGGTAGCGCAAGCGGCTGCCGTGCAAGAGGTTGTGGGTTCGATCCCCACGCAGGACAATAATTTGTGAGATCCACAAATTATTGTCCTGGTCTGGGTGTCCTTTGTGTCCGTTAATTGATGTTTGTAAAAGGTCCCCGCGACACAGGGCATGATCCCTAGTGCGGGAGTTGTCTTTTATAAAAAAAATAAAAAAAAAAGATTCTCCGTCCGTTTCATCCAACCTTTTTCGGTCAGATTTCCGTTGAGCATAAAGAATTGTGTTTTGTTCAGGCTAATTCCACACATGGCGAAATAAAAGAGGTACATTAATAATATCTGTTTCGACATTTATTTATGTAAATCCAAGTCAATGGGAGCTGATATTTAATAAGAATACGGTACTTATAGATAAATTATTATTACAGCGGAATTTTAACAACAGCAACCCTTATCAATAGGAATCCTATTTAATAGTAATTAGATTTTAAAACACTTCTCTAAACAATCTAACACTAATTATATTTTTTATGTAGAAGAATTTCCGTTATGGGAATCCTACTCAATGGGAATTATATTCAATCGGAGCTCTAAGCAGCAGAAATAATTTCTGCTGCGGCATTAATGGGAAAGCTACTCAATGCGCTATTTATTGGGAATGCTATTAAATAGGAATACTATGTAATGGGAATCATATTCAATGAGAATTGTATTTAAAAGCACTTACTAACACTCACTTCAATGGGAAAATTATATGCAATGGGAATCCTACTTAATGGGATTCATATTCAATGGGATTCCTACTCAATGGGAATGCTATTTAATAGGAATCTATACTAATATATAAATGCGAAAGTAACTCTGTCTGTCTGTCTGTCTGTCTGTCTGTCTGTCTGTCTGTCTATCTGTCTGTCTGTCTGTCTGTCTGTCTGTTACTCTTTCACGCCTAAACGGCTGAACGGATTTCGATGAAATTTGGTACAGACAATCTTTAGACCCTGAGAAAGAACATAGGCTACTTTTTATTAGCAATCATATTATATTTTGATTTCATAGAATTTTGGCGGGAAAGCTGTGTCACGTGACCTGTGACGTCATAGGTCACGTGACCTGTGACGTCATAGGTCACGTGACCCGTGACGTCATAGGTCACGTGACCCGTGACGTCATAGAATTTTGACAGATGAGTCGTGACGTCACAGAATTTTGGCGGGAAAATATTTTTTGACAGTTGAGTCGTGACGTCATTGAATTTTTGACAGATGAGTCGTGACGTCACAGAATTTTTGACAGATGATTTGTGACGTCATATTATTTTGGCGGGAAAATATTTTATACCTCTGTCACTTTTGACAGCTGTCAATTTTGACAGATAGGCGTGACGTCATAGAATTTTTGACAGATGAGTCGTGACGTCACAGAATTTTGGCAGGAAAATATATTTTGACAGCTAAGTCGTGACGTCATTAAATTTTGGCGGGAAAAATAGTATTTAAACAGCTGAATCCTGACGTTATCACAATTTGGCGGGAAAATAAATAGGTTTGTACAGGACCCTCGGTGCGCGAGTCAGACTCGCACTTGACCGGTTTTTTAGCTGTGGGTCTGATATATCTAGAGAGCTTAAATTCGTAATTGTCAACTTATTTCATCATAACAGCCCATTAATGTCCCACTACAGGGACGGGCCTCCTTCCTTGACGAAGGGATACTTGGCCTACTAATACCACGCTTGCAGACGGATTGGTATAGGGTTTAATTTCAATTTTTTTTTTCGCCCAACGAAGTGGGCACGGGTCAGCTAGTAACATATAAAACTACTCACCTGTACCATCGAATAGATTCTCTATGCAACAGTTTCATTACTATATAAAACAGCGTGTATAGGAATAGATTTGACATCAGAACTAGCAGGAGATGGGAAGCGAAGTCCCTGCTGTGCTGTGCTACTCTGTAATTTAAAAATAATATATCTTTAGTAATTTATAATAAAGTTTTAAAAGGGATAAGTAATTAAGGACACTGTTTTAGGCTTAACTAGCTTTTGCCCGCGACTTCGCTCGCGTTAAATTCGGGGTAGCACTGTTCCCCTTTCCTAGTAGAAAACACAGAAGAAGAAAAAAGTAGCCTATGTTACTCTCCATTCCTTCAACTATCTCCACTTAAAAATTTACGTCAATTCGCCGCTCCGTTTTGCCGTGAATGAAAGACAAACAGACACACTTTTCCATTTATAATATTAGTATGGATTATTTGACTTTCTTACAATTTTTTGTAGAGTGAAAATTCATCATCGTCATATCAGCCAATGAACTGCTGGACAAAGACTTCTTCCGAATTCCTCCTTTGCCTCCCTTATCCATCGGCTTGCCGCGTGCCGACCTAATCGTCAGTCCAACGAGTGAATGAAGATTCATCATCATAACAGCCCATTAATGTCCCACTGCAGGGACGGGCCTCCTCTCGTGACGTAGAGATACTTGGCCTACTAATACCACGCTGGCCAGACGGATTGGTATAGTGTTTAATTTCAAGTTTTCCTTCTTTTTATTTCGTAAAGATAATATTCACGGATAGTCCTTAGTCGGTTTTTACGACACCCATGGGATAAGATGGGGTGGTGACATAATATGTGTTGTGTTACAAAACACTTTATCTTTAATATGGCTGTTTGGGCCGAATAAAACTCACCCGTAAGCAGCAATGGCCCAATTAGCCACGTTAGCTATGACTAGTAGCACACATCTGCCGCAGTACGTAGGCGTGATGGCCGCTAGAGGGCGTGTCAGTAACTCGTGTGCCGCGCGACATATCATACCGCCATCTAGTGTTAGATGACAACAACCATTATTACAAACAAATATAATATAATTATCTTAGGTTAGCTATGACTAGTAAAACATATGGAAATGTATGTAATCACGAAGGTAGTCCCTTTCTCTTTCCGAATATTGATCGTCCGAAAATCATAATCCCAAACAAGTTTACCATAATCATCACTTTCCATAATGTTCGAGTATACGAAATCGTATATTACCTAATCGTCTTTACTTATAATACTTGTGTGTCATAAAATGGGGTACTATAATTATTACATATCCTATTTTTTCTTGCTATAAAGTCACATGTCCTAAAATAAAATATTAGGGCAAAAGTCAGAAACAGTTGGTTAGGCTAGGTTAGGATGGTGACCACAACGCGCACGAGCCGAGCGAGCGAAGCGAGCGTGCCGCGGCAGCGGCCGGCGAGTGCCAGAAACATTTTTTTTATGTAAAACTAGAATATAGTATTTATGTTTTTTAAATATTATAGATTGTGATGGTTATAGCAAAAAAAATTAGGTCATCTTATGTTTAGGGATTTAGGTTTTCGGACAAGTGATATTATAAGACATGAATTTAGGGCTAGCTACCATTCGGACACATGATGATTCGGAAACAAAATGTTATGACACCTTAGATTATGGATAAAAAAATTATGAGACAAAATAGAGAACCAATCACGAAGGGTTCTCCCTTGTTTGGTATAACAACTTTTCGTCGAAAATCACTTCGACTAATTTTATTTCGAATAAAGTCATTTCGTTTAATTATTCATTTGACCGAATAATTAATTAGTAGAATTTCATATAGCATATTCATTTCTTTGGAATAATGTCCGTCACCGAAGTTTTAAAAGCACTAATTTTATTTAAACTAATGTTTCACTAGACTAATAATCATTTAGTCGAAAGGACATTTGGTTAGGTTAGGTTCGAACTGTGACCCTTATAGCGCGAAGGCGAGCGAGCGTAGCGAGCGTGCCGCGGCAGCGGCCGCCGAGCGCCAGATCCTCAATATAAAGAAATAAATTCATTTGGTTAGGTTAGGTTAGAACCGTGACCCTTATAGCGCGAAGGCGAGCGAGCGAAGCGAGCGTGCCGCGGCAGCGGGCGCTTTTTAAATTCTAATTTCTTAATTTTAATTCTAAATTTTTCTTGTGATTAGACTATTTTTTGTTTTATAAATAAGCAAGTAACTGTAAATGTGTTTATTTGGGATTAGTGAGCTTTTAATTATTATTAATTTTAGAACAAGATTGTATAGTATTTAGTTACGATATTTTAATTTAGAATAAGATAAACCTTCACTATTGTATTAGGTGCAAACCTGTAAAGATAGTGTTAAGTATGAAATAAATAAATAAATAAATAAAAACGTTACGTTAGGAACATTTCTAATAGTTTTGTAACATTTCTATTAAACCAATTGAATATTCGATAAAATGCATATTTTACCAACTGAACAAACTTCAAACTTCAAACTTCAAAATACTTTATTTCATAAAATTTATTACAAATTGTTTGAAATCGTCGTTTACTTAAAATTGAAGCTACATTTAAAATTATAGATCGACACAGACAAACGCTACAGCACTAAGAAAAGCCGCGTTGTATTGTCAAATGTAAAGGAGAAAAATAAAACCAATCTACTACTCGAATCTACTTGTCTGTCTGTGTTGATCTATAAATTCCAGTTTCCAAATGGTAGGGCCAATGAGAAGAAACCTGGCAAAGAAACTCATGGCAACTCTTTTAAAATTCAGTTGTGTTTACAATTTTTTTTTTACATTAATCATATACCCTATCAAAATATTTGACAGTACCAGACAGGATAATACACCATTTATACATCATAAAAAATAATAATCAAAGAAAAGAAAAGTAGAAGACAAGCATGAGAACAAGGAAGACAGAAAAAAAAAAAGATAGAAAGGATACAATAATACAATTAGAACTTAGAGATAAAACAATACAGTAGCACGCATATATAAAAAAAGTGCATAAACTTGCATTATTTGAAACAGCCTATGGAACAGAAGCAGTTAATCCCAAGCCTTTTTGTCTTTCGTGTAGTCTAGGATAGTATAATATCCCTTTACGATAAGTTTTTGTTTGACTACATTCTTAAATTTATTAAAACTTAGATCTTGAATATCTTTCGGAATTTTATTATAAAATCGCACACATTGACCCTGAAATGAACTATGTATTTTTTGGAGCCTAGAATACGGATGAATAAGTCTATCTTTATTTCTAGTATTTATACTATGGACATCACTTCTTTTGACAAATTGGTCTTTATTTTTATGAACATAAATTATGTTTTCATAAATGTATTGACTTGCTACAGTTAATATATTGATTTCTTTAAATTTTTCTTGAAGTGATTGTCTCCTTCCTAAATTATAAATTGCACGAATAGCTCTCTTTTGCAGCACAAAGATAGAATGAATATCGGCAGCATGTCCCCATAGTAAAATACCGTATGACATTATGCTGTGAAAATAACTAAAATATACTAATCTGGCAGTTTCTATGTCTGTCAGTTCTCGAATTTTCCTAACGGCATAAGCTGCAGAACTTAGTCTCTTTACCAATGTCATAATATGTGGGCCCCACTGAAGCTTAGAGTCTAGTGTTATACCAAGAAATTTTGTAGTGTCCACAAGGTCTACCTGATCCTCCTTAACTCTTATTGTGGTTTTCACTTCTTGTACATTCGGCGTTATAAATCTAACACATTTGGTTTTGCGGCTATTAAGGAGCAAGTTATTAATGTCAAACCAACGAACAACTTTAGAGATAGCCAAGTTTACTTCGTCAGTGCTAGTCTGCTGTCGTTTCACTTTAAATAAAAGCGAAGTGTCATCGGCAAACAAAACTATCTCATGTTGATCTTTAACTAGATGTGGTAAATCATTTATATAGATGAGAAACAAAAGGGGTCCAAGTATGGAACCTTGCGGAACGCCCATTTTTACGACAGATCCTGGAGATAATTTTCCATTAATATTAACTCTTTGTATTCTATTATTTAAGTAAGACGTGAAAAGATCTAATCCAAGTTTACCTAAGCCATAGTGATGTAGTTTCCGTAAAAGTGTATCATGATCGACACAGTCGAAAGCCTTGGACAAGTCACAGAAAATACCTAAAGCATCGTAAGACTTCTCCCAGGCATCATATATATGTTTTACAAGCTCCACACCAGCATCGGTTGTGGAGCGACCCCTTGTAAAACCAAATTGTTTAATATGTAAAATTTTGTATCTACTTAAATATGTTTGCAGTTGGTTTGCAATAAGTTTTTCAAATATTTTACTGAAAGTTGGCAGTACTGAAATCGGTCTAAAATTAGTTGGGTCTGATGTACAGCCAGATTTATACAAAGGAACAATTTTGCTGGATTTCATTAAATCAGGAAACACACCACTATCTATCGAATGATTAAATATAAGAGCTAAATGCGTTGCAACTGAGTAAATAATATGTTTAGTAACAACTACAGAATTATCCCATAAATCTGATGTCTTTTTGACATTAATGGTATTGAAAGCTTTAATTATATCAAAAGGAGTAACATGTTCAAATTCAAAATCATTGTTGAAAATCGGTACATTATCCTTTAAAATTAATTCTGCGTTTATAGGTGAAGAGTTCAAAGATTGAGTAGTAGTAATTGGAATATCAGTGAAAAATTGTTCAAAGGCAGTGGCGACTTCTACATCTGATGTGATTGTTGAGTTATTGATGTTTAAGTTGTACTCAATGTCGCGGTTGACTACTTTGCCTGTCTCACTATTGATAATATTCCATATGGTCTTAATCTTATCATTACTGTTTTTAATTCTTGAACTCAGAAAACGTGATTTAGCTACCTTACAAAGCTTCCTAAATAATTTAGAATAATTTTTAACATAACTCTGAAATGTATGACTAAAATTATAGTTCCTTTCTTCATAAAGTTCATAAAGCCGTATTCTACTCTTATGTAATCCTACTGTTGTTTGTTTTTGGTATAAAAATTGATTTAAACACATTACAATAAGTAGTAAAAAAATTATCAAATAAAGTGTTTACACTATCATCCGCACTGATAATTGGTGTGGAACTAAAGGCTAACTCAATTTTGTTTTTAAAACATTCAATTCTATGCGCAGTTTTAGGTATAACAACAATGTTCTTAGATACATTTTGTTCCCTTCTATTTAAAAATGTAATCTGCTGACCAGTGTGGTCTGACTGAAGCTTATTAATTAATAATTTATCAGTAATTACAAAATTAATAAATACATTATCTATACATCTTGCTGTTGTTTCAGTTATACGAGTGGGCTCCAAAAATAAATTTTTCAGATTAAAAGATTGAAAAAGAGCTAAGTATTTAGATACCCTTTCTGGGGTTTCATTCCCATTGAACAATACATGAATTGAACCAATTGACCAATAGGGCAAAAGTTGTTATCTCAAATAAATATTCGATCAAATGAAAATTATGTTGAATAATATTATACAAAATAATTATTATCTTAAAAGTTGTTCGATCAAGTGAAATTATATCAAAAGTTGTTATACCAAACAAGGGAGAACCATCACGAAGAATCAAAGATCTGTTCTGGGTGGGATTTTCAGGGGAGTCGCTGCAAAGTGCACCACAAAGGTGAAAAAAACAGCTGAATGTCCATATGACCGATTGTTCAGTTGGTCAAAAGTTTAGTCGTCCGAAAGTTTAATTGGCCGAAAGTCCGGTTGACAGAAAGTCTGTTTGGCCGAAAGTCTATTTGGCCGAATAGCCAGTTGAAAGAAAGTCCATTTAGCCGAAAGTTTAATTGACGAATGTTTAACTAAATTAATTTTTGGCAAACTTGCCAAAAATTCAGTTGGCCGAATTGACCGAATGTTCAGTTGATCGAAAGTTTAGTTGACCGAATGTTTAGTTTGCCGAAAGTTCAGTTGGCCGAAAGTTTAATTGGCCGAATGTTCAGTTGATCGAAAGTTTATTTGGCCGAATAGCCATTTAGCCGAAAGTTTAATTAGCCAAACTTTCATTTGGCCGAATGTCTAATTGACCGAATGTTCAGTTGATCGAAAGTTTAGTTGGCCGAATGTTTAGTTTGCCGAAAGTTCAGTTGGCCGAAAGTTTAATTGGCCGAATGTTCAGTTGATCGAAAGTTTATTTGGCCAAAATTTCATTTGGCCGAATGTCCAATTGACCGAATGTTCAGTTCGTCGAAAGTTTAGTTGGCCGAATGTTTAGTTTGCCGAAAGTTCAGTTGGCCGAAAGTTTAATTGGCCGAATGTTCAGTTGATCGAAAGTTTATTTGGCCGAATAGCCAGTTGACAAAAAAGCCCATTTAGCCAAAAGTTTAATTGGCCGAAAGTTCAGTTGGCCGAATATCCAATTGGCCGAATGTCCAATTGACCGGATGTTCAGTTCATCGTAAGTTTAGTTGGCCGAATGTTTAGTTTGCTGAAAGTTCAGTTGGCCGAATGTTCAGTTGATCGAAAGTTTATTTGGCCGAATAGCCAGTTGACAAAAAGTCCATTTAGCCGAAAGTTTAATTGGCCGAAAGTTCAGTTGGCCGAATGTCCAATTGGCAGAATGTTCAATTTGCCGAAAGTTTAATTGGCCACATGTTTAATTGACCGAATGTTTAATTGACCGAATGTTCAGTTGATCGAAAGTTTAGTTGTACGAAAGTTCAGTCGCCGAAAGTTAAATCGGCAAAATTTTTAGTTGGCCGTAAGTTTAATTGACCGAATGTCCAGTGGTCCGAAAGTTCAGTTGGCCAAATGTTTAATTGAACGAATGTTCAGTTGATCAAAAGTTTAAACAAAAGTTTAATTGGCAAAATTTTTAGTTGGTCGAAAGTGTTCAGTTGACCGAATGATCAGTAAAATTGCTGAATGTTTAGTTGGCCGAAAGTCCATTTTTCCAAATGTTCAATTGGCCAAAAGTTTGTTTGGCTGAAAGTCTAGTTGGGCACAAGTTTAATTGGCCGAAAGTTCAGATGACCGAAAGTCCATTTGGCCGAATGTTCACTTGTTGAATGCCCAGTTGTACCAAAGTTTAATTAGCCGAATGTTCAGTTGGCCGAATGTTTAGTTGGCCGAATGTCTGTTAAAGTCCCCGAAACACAAGGCTCGATTCTTAGTGCGGGAGTTGTCTTTAAGAAAAGATAGAACTCAAGAGTTAAATTATTATTACTTAAGTTAATATTATTAGAATAAGAATAAATTGACTCACCCAGTCTGAATCTACCTAGGTAATAAATCTGGAATGTCATAATGAGACATGTGACCAGATGTAATATTGTGAACGCTATCCAGAAGTAAAAATTAGCATTTAGTACTCCAACTAGACCTGTAAGTTAGAATTAAGATAGATTACAATAAATATTTTAACCCGGTCACATTATCTCGAGACCTGGCGTCGATGACGTCACGTCGCGTCGGACGTATCACTGATGCGCCCGTGGCGAGCGCGGGGGTTGAAAGGAGAACGGGACGCGAGGTTCGCATTCCAGCGAGGTCTCTAGATAATGTGACTGTGTTATACATAAATTATTAACAAAACACACGAGGGCATAGAGTGTACTTGTAAGTAAGCGAAGGGGGTGGCTTGTGTAAGTAGGCGTAGGGCGTGTCTAGTGTAGGTGTGCGTAGGGCAGAGCCTGTGTAGGGAGCGGGGAGCGTTTACTTGTAGGTGGATGGGGGCTTTTACTGGTAAGTGGGCGTAGGGCGTGGCCTGTGCAGGTGGGCGGGGTGTGTTTACTTGTTAGTGGAGGTAGGGCGTGGTCCTGTGTATGTGGGTATAGGAAGGGGCCTGTGTAGGTAGACGTAGGATGTGGCATGTGTAAGTGGGTGTAGAATGTTGTAAGTGGGCGTAGGGCGTGGTCTGTGGAGTTGGGCGGGGGGTGTGTACTTGTAAGTGGAGGTAGTTCGTGGTCCTGTGTATGTGGGCGTAGGGAGAGACCTGTGTATGTGGGCGTAGGAAGAGGCCTGTGTAGGTAGACGTAGGGTGTGGCATGTGTAAGTTAATGTAGACTGTTGTAAGTAGGCGTAGGGCGTGGCCTGTGTAGGTGGGCGGGGGGTGTGTTCTTGTAAGTCGGTGTAGGGCGTTGTAAGTGGGCGTAGTGTTAGTATTAATGGGCGGTGCTTATGTAATTAAGACTTACCTATAAATATAATGAGCGCCAACACTCCGAAGGTGGCGTGGGCCCGAGCGTTGATGTCCGGGTGTCTTGACTGGTATATCTTGACCATACATAGCACTGAGGTCACGTACATGAACGATGTGTCTGGGGTCAAGATATTACTTGTTATTTTAGATGTACTGTTCAAGTATTATCATATTCTTCGCGTGGTGACGGAGTAAGAATACAAAATGTAACCACCCCATATCACCCCATCGGTGTCGTAAAAACCGACTAAGGGACTATCTGTGAACATTATCTTTACGAAGTAAAAAGAAGAAAAACTTGAAATTAAACCCTATACCAATCCGTCTGGCCAGCGTGGTATTAGTAGGCCAAGTATACCTCCGCCACGGAAGGAGGCCCGTCCCTGCAGTGGGACATTAATGTTATGATGATATGATGTTCAAGTAATGGGTGGTATTTTAGACTGTTTGAGGGTTAGTATTTTGTATTAGCACATAGTTAAAGAAATGCCGGGAAGAGGATCCCAAGGGAATTCAGGGAAGTGCTTCCCGGGGGTTTTCCAGGAATAGATTCCCAAAGGAATTCCGGGAACTCTGAAAAAAGGTACCCGAGGCAATTCCGGAAGGGGGTTCCCAAGGGAATTCCGGGAAGAAGTTCTCGAGTCAATTCCGGGAATAGGTTCACGAGGAAATTCCGGGAAGCCTGGGCATAGGGTCCAAAGAGAATTTCAGGACGCCTGGTAATAGGATTCCCTCTGGAACCTCTTTCTGGTATTTCCTCAGGAATCTCTTCCCGAAATTCCCTCGGCAAACTCTTGTCGGAATTTGGGAGATGTTTCCGAAGAAAACGCTATTATATGTTTTGAGATGAAAATCTAATCTGTGTATAACACGTATGTATTAACAATATATTAATATGTTTATCCGTTATATAAATATGTTTATTAGTTATCTATCAAACAAAATACAATATCTGCGTAACTTAGGACTAGGTGGCGATGTGTAAATATTTTTAATATCGACAATAGCTGACCCGTGCCCACTTTGTTAAACGGCGAAATAACGCGTCCCTTTTTTGAACATATTTCATAACTGCTCTGCTCCTATTAGTCATAGCGTGATAATATATAGCCTATGACACTCCCCGATAAATGGACTATTCAACACAGAAAGAATTTTTAAAATCGGTCAGTAGATCCAGAGATTACCCCCTACAAAGTCACAAACACACAAACTTTACCTCTTTATAATATTAGTATAGATTACTTACCAAACTGAAAGTTCATGCTGTTAGGACAGACGTGGTAGGCAGCGGAGAGCAAGCCCTCACTTACTAGAGCTATCCCCATTGCGTAGAGTAAGCCAAAGTGTTGAGGAATACCTAGTTCTTTCTGTAAGCATACAATACAATACACATTGCACTTTATTACAGTTACAAAATTGTTGTAAAATTATAGAGACGTCTAAAAAATGCTGCTTTAGAGTTTGTTACGCCGCTTCTTCTCTACTAGCGCCTTGGAAGCGGTGGTAAAGTTTGAAAAACTTTTAATATGTAAACTTGACTAACCCCCGGTTTCTGAATGACTGATCAAGTCAAAATCAACTAATCAAGTGTCAAATTATTAGTAAGCAATATTTTTAAGGGTAGCTTAGTACTTAGTATATTTTATTGGTTAAGATAATTTTTTTTTTTTTGTTTGCATTGTTTTGTGTTTGCATGTTTGTTTTTAGTTTAGTTTGTTTCTTTTTTTTTCTTTTTTTAAATCTTATTACTTGTACGCTAATTTGTTTTTAATATGTGGAAGCTTGTAATTAGCAATAGACAACAACCATATTTATTAATGTATAATTAGACTGTAAGCTTTCTGTAAAATATATTATAAAAAAATAAATTTTAGTTCCTGAAAATGATAGTTTTGACACTTGATTAGTTGATTTTGACTTGATCAGTCATTCAGAAACCGGGGGTAAGTAGTTTTAAACTGACGTCAATAAGCTGTTATTTTATAACATTATGTTGAAAAATAAAGAAACTGAAACATGGCACGAGACATATAGCGCAAATGTATTAAGTATGTGGAGGTCGCGGTGACGTAACAGCACCACGCCTTCAACGAAAGGGGAGGATCCTCCGACCAGGCGAGGTGATCGTGCCTGGCGGGCCAGCCCCTAGTTGTTTGATGTGACTTCTTGTGGAGCTGATGCCAGAGTTCCAGTGAGTCGGAACTGAAATGCCGGTCCAGTGAGTCGGACTGAAATGCCGGTCTACCTACCCCATTTTCCCCAGTGAGTCGCTTTGCCCTCGGGAGCTACCACGCTTTGCCTTCGGGAACTCCTATGTTTTGCCCTCGGGAACCCAATGCTGTTTTTTTCGGGACCTCCCACGCTTTGCGTTTAGGAACACCCGCCTTTTGCCCTCGGGAACTCCGACGCGTTTCCCTCGAAAACTCCCACCTATTCCCACGGGAAGCCCCATGTCTTCCCTCAGTAACCCTCCCCCTGGAAGCAACCTACCTGTGAATAAGTCTTAGCATGATGCCTGTTATGTCTCCTCCAGACTTGTGCGAGGAACAACAGTCCCAGCAGCACGTAGCCAAGGTTGGAGTACACGTGGTTAAAGTCTGACACCACCAGGAGCGGATGAGCACACAGGAAGTTGAAGTAGCACAGGTCCTGGTTACCTGATTGGTTTAGGAGCTGAAACACAGAAAATAAGTTTGAGTAGGGCTCAGCATGAGTTCCTCCCCGCCCACCTAGACACGCCCTCCTGGACACGCCCCCCACCCACCTAGACACACATCCCCCCACCTAGACACGCCCCCGCCCTCCATGCCACGCCCCCCGCCTTTCTGGACACGCCCACCGCCCACCTAGACACGCCCTCCTGGCCACGCCCCCGCTCGGGAAGAGGTTCCCGAGGTAAGAAGTTCGAGTGAATTCCGAGAAGAGGTTCCCAAAGGAATTTCGGGAAGACTGGGAATAGGTTCCCGAGGGAATTCCGGAAATAGGCTCCCGAGGGAATTCCGGAAATAGGCTCCCGAGGGAATTCCGGGAATAGGTTCCCGAGGGAATTCCGGGAAGAGGTTCCCGAGGAATTTCGGAAAGACTGGGAATAGGTTCCCGAGGGAATTCCGGGAAGAGCGGGAATAGGTTCCCGAGGGAATTCCGGGAAGAGATTCCCGAGGATATTTCGGGATGACCGGGAATAAGGCCTCGAAGGAATACCGGGAAGAGCTTCCCGAGGGAATTACGGGAAGAGGTTCCTGAGGGAAGACCGGCAATATGTTTCCGAAGGAATTCCATGAAGAGGATCCTGGGAGAAATTCGTGAAAACCGGGAATAGGATCCCGAGGGAATTCCGGGAAGGGCTTCCAGGGAGAATGCCGGGAAGAGGTTACCGTGGGAAGAGCTGATACATGTTCCCACGGCAAGAGCGGGAAGAGGTCCCCAAGGGAAGAGCGGCAAAACGACATTATGTTGGTCCGTCTCGAGGATGGATAATCAAGAACTATCCAGTCGCACCGAAACTGTTTACCGCTGCACTGGAAGATGCTTTCAGGCTTTTGACTGGAACTGAAATGGCATCAACATTATATGGCGAGTATATTAAGCACCTTCATTATCTTATCTCATCTGCCCGGAATTCCCCCGGGAACCTCTTTCCGGAACACCGGGAACTCCGAAGGGCGTGTCCAGGAGGGCGGGGGCTTACGCTTACGGTATCGCGGTCATGTCTGAGCCCAAGGCGGACCTCAATACAATGCTCGATGACCTTAGTAGTGTGACTATAAGATGGTGAATCTTATCTCCATCTTATCACTATCTTATCACCATCTTATCTCCATCTTATCACCATATTATCTCCATCTTATCACCATCTTCTCTCCATCTTAATTCTATCTTATCACCATCTTATCTCTATCTTGTCTCCATCTTATCACCATCTTATCTTCATCTTATCGACTCAAAAAATAACAATAATATTTCATTATTTGTAATAATTTGATTATCTTTTAAAGAATCAACAAATAAATATATTTACAGACTCTTCAAGAAATATCCTTAACAATACTTTTTACAATAAATAAAGGAACCTATTCTTTAGATTAAAATTAGGTATAAAGAATGGCTGATTTAATGTTGTAAAACCAAAATACAAGTAATTATTTTCTACTTTTTAGTGCAATTTTTGTTTTTGAAGTCGTTTTTTTTTTGTAAAAATTAATTTTATTACTTATATATTTTTTACTGTGTCCTTATTCATAACCGTCTAAACTAACGATTTCTGACTGTAAATAATCTACAGTTGTTATAAGTGGAATAAATATGTGTTTATGTGTCACAAAATGTAAAAAAGTATGAGTACAAAGCTTTAATTGACACAAAAAATATTATATCATTTGCAGCTCAGTACTTTTGACATGCAAACAATTATAATGAAAAAAATATATTCTTCATAGTAAAGAAACCTAGGTGAACATGTTTATGCTAGTCGCGCAACATGTTACAAAGGTTGGGACGCACCCCATATAAAAATGCTTATTCGTGTTGACCCTCTTTACTACCAGAATCAGTATAGACACTCCCCTCGCCCACCTGGACACGCCCCGCCCTCCTGGACACGCACCCCCCCGCCCTCCTGGACACAGCCCCCAGGTATAAAGGATCCCTAATCTAAATTTTGGCCAAGTGAACAGGAGTACAGAAACTTACCCTCTGATAGGTGACCACAAGTTGTATGACAGGCAGAGTGTAAAACACAGCAACAGTCAGCACATTCCACAAGTACATCTTAGATCTAGCCGACAACACTCTAGGACGACATCTGTTGACAGAAAAATGAATAGTCATTTAAGAGTTTAAGGCTGTCGCGCCTAGATGGCGTTGTTAAGTTGAGTTTTAGATCGCGAGTGGTATTTGCTTCTTATAAACCAATGGTTTCATTTGGTTAACGAGACAGTTGTGATTGGCTTTATTAGACTCTGTAAAGCCAATCACAATCCGTGTGGTGACGGAGTAAGAATACAATATGTCACCCCCCCCATCTTATCTTATGGGTGTCGTAAAAACCGTAAGGGACTAACCGTAAATATTATCTTTACGAAATAAAAAGAAGGAAAACTTGAAATTAAACCCTGTACCAATCGGTCTGGCCAGCGTGGTATTAGAAGGCCAAGTATCCCTCCGTTACGGGAGGAGGCCCGTCCCTGCAGAGGGACATTAATGGGCTGTTATGATGATGCTAAGCCTGATATCCTATTAATGTTTGTTACTCTTTCACGCAAGAACTACTGAATGGATATTGATGAAATTTGGAATATAGCTAGTTTAGGGTGTAGAATAATATTGAGGGTCATAGCACATATAACGTAACATAAACGAATCGGCACCGCCTCGCCTTTTTCGTCGGTGTCAAACGTCAAAAATCCGATTACGTTACGTATCCGATTAGTGTGCGTTGCAGTAAGGAGTTACATACAAATAATACTGAACGGCTCGAGTTGATACGGTGACGTTCCGTTTACGTTACGTTATATGTGCTTCGACGCTTAAGCTAATACAAAGCGGGTGAAGCCGCGGGCATCAGCTATTGTATTTTTATGGGTATATTGTACATACCTTGCCAAATTAGCCACACACAGTCTCGTGCCCAATCTGTAGAGATCCTTATCCGTATTCACATCATCCAAAGTAGAGAAATCAGATTCCGTATCCGAAGATGAGCTGCCTGGGATAAACAACAAAAAAATACACATTCTATACTAATATTATAAAGAGGTAAACGATGGATGGATTCCCAACTAGCAAAATACCCTTATAACAAACGGATTATACAGCTATAATACTTGTAGTTGTTATATAGTAGCAAAATTTACGACAATATACCATGTAAAGGCATATTATAAGAGGGTTTGGCTATACTACTTTCATTCTTATAACTCAGTCATGTACACGTTTATAAAGCTGAATTATATGACAACTATAAAGCCTCGTACAGAAGTTACTCTTATAACTGTTTATTATATGGCTAAATGGTCATATAATATACAGAGTCATATAAAGGTTTAAATGAAGTCTTTTTAAGCTTATTATAGTGGTTTATATGATAATTATAAAGTTTAGAGTCTCATAAAAGCAGTTTGTACAGTTTTTATATAACAAATGCTTACTTGCTACATAAATGACCCATAAAAGTGCATAAGTAATGTAAAGATCAATTATCTAGCCGCAATAAGAATATTACCCTAATAATTACTTTATTATTATGTTTTATATTACTTATGTGCGCCATTTTTAACAAGTGGAAGATTGGAAGTACCTAGTAATTATAATATTAATTCATGATAAACAAGGATGGCGGAAAAAATTTAAGCGAAGTAGAAAGAGGGTGGACAAAAAATATAAGGCTTTGACAAAAACGCGTACATTGCTTTTTCTACAATAGAAATTAATAAAGAGGTAAATATTAGTGGTTCCGTACCAAATTAAAATATAAGAGAAATGTTTAGTTTACCACAATACTCCTTTACACCAAAACTTGAACATGAATACAGTACGGCAGAGAATAATGAAAGTGATACTGCTAATGGCAGGAAAAATTATATTATAAAGCTAAATATAACTAAACTAAATATTGTACCAGTATCTGTTTTTATTCTTTTAACAAGTTACTAAATTTATTTTTATTATATTATATTTATATTATTATAAATTTAGTAACTAAGACGCAAAAAAATATTTGGGAGGCTTACAGCTATATTAAAGATGGATTCAAAAATAGTTACTAAACGCCAATAACAAGCTTCCACAGATACAGATTTCTAAAAGATATAATTTTAAATAAAATGCCAATCACCAAACCACGATTTAAATAAAAGACATAATTTTAATCGAGATGTATTTATTTTAAACTTAAATATAACTATTTAACAATGAGGGGTACTTTTCAGACGTATCTATTTATTGAAGATCACTTTACATTAATATTATATAAGAAAAATTCACATTCGTCATCAGGGTAGTGATCATAAACTGTGTATTCAGTCTTTAGACCAAAAAAAGTTCGATGTAATATAAGTCCCATTTCTTCAACATTGATGATGAAATGTAATGGTATGTTTGTGTAAGTAGAATGATCACAATTAAAGCATCTCTCTTAAAATAAAATAATTTTATAGCCAAGGCTATTTTTGACTGTTGCAGATTAAAATCATCTCTTTACGATCCACGTCCATGAAAACAACCATATTTACAGCGATTCTACTGAAAAAAACGAAAGATGTGGTTATGGTTTTCTCAGCTACTTTAGGGAACTCCGAAATTACTCAATATGGACGACTTTAGCTTTATAAATTTACTTTTAAAATGATATTGGTTTTATAACCCCCTTGTAGGTGTTGTAAAAAATGCTTTTACACTTGTAACAGCGGTAACCAAGACATGACAAATAATTATATATTTTGAAATACATATAAACGAATAATTCAATGGGCCCCTTAAAAATACATCAAATATCATACCACACTTTACCGTAAATAATAATTTCCATTAGTTTTTTACTACTTACTACCTAAAACCACCAACTCCAAGCATATTATATTATATGGTAGTACTTACTTTTGACAACTCAATTGCGAATAGAAATAAAATGTCTTCTAAAAATCCAGTTCAATCACTTGAACATAACAATATCAAAAAGCTGCGACGGCGACTGATAAGAGAATAATTTCTCCATAGATGAGTTAGATAATGCAGCTATAAGGATATTGATCTTGTAAAAGTCTTCTATGTAATCAATATAAGTGTAATAGATCTTGTAAGATGCTCTTATAAACCTTCTACAAGAAAAATTTGCTTTTTATATGACCACAATATAGCTACTATAAGGTTTATATTCTTATAAACTGCGCCTAAACCCACGCTTATAGACGTTTATATGACCTTTATAAGTCAATTTTTTTTGGCTTTATACACCTTAATATGACAAGATTTTGCTACTTGGGTTGTGTGAAAGACGATATGGCTGCGAAGAGTGTGATTTGTGATATGACGTCTGATAGGAAAGAATGGAAGAAGAAGACATGCTGCGCCGACCCCAAATAAAATTGGGATAAGGGCAGGGGAATGATGATGATGATGATTATAAAGAGGTAAAGTTTGTGTGTGTGTGACGTTGTAGGGGGTAATCTTTAGATCTACTGAACCGATTTTAAAAATTATTTCTGTGTTGAATAGTTCATTTATCGGGGAGTGTCATAGGCTATATAGTATCACGCTATGACTAATAGGAGCGGAGCAATAATGAAATATGTTTAAAAAGGTGACGCGTTTTTATCGCCGCCTAACGAAGTGGGCACGGGTCAGCTAGTATTTTATTTTCGTGCGCCTTTTTTCCTGCATGCAAAGATGAAATTTAAATAGTGTATAATACAAGCCTCAATTTTCTTTAGTCAACGGGAAATGCCGTGCAACGTGAAAAAAAATTCTACAAATTTTTTGACAGCTGCGTCACGTGAACTGTGACGTCATAGAGTTTTGAGTCACGTGAGGCGTGACGTTTTAGAATTTTTGACAGATAAGTCAAGACGTGATAGAATTTTGGCGGGTGAATATTTTTAACAGCTGAGTCGTGACGTCATAGAATTTTTAACAGCTGAGTCGTGACGTCATAGAATTTTTGACAGATGAGTCGTGACGTCGTAGAATTTTGGACAGATGAGTCGTGATGTCATAGAGTTTTGAGTCAGGTGAGGCGTGACGTCATAGAATTTTGGCAGAAAAAAAATTCATCGCATTTTAGCGGGTAAATAAACTGGTTTTTAGCGCGAGTCAGACTCGCACTTGCACGGTTTTTTTATAATATCAGTATTATATTAATATTAGTTAGCTAAACGTACCAGTCCGTGTGGTGACGGAGTAAGAATACATGAATGTGTCATCACCCCAACCCATGGGTGTCGTAAAAACTGACTAAGGGACTATCCGTGAATATTATCTTTACGAAATAAAAAGAAGGAAAACTTGAAATTAAACCCTATACCAATCCGTCTGGCCAGCGTGGTATTAGTAGACCAAGTATCCCTCCGTCACGGGAAAAGGCCCGTCCCTGCAGTGGGACATTAATGGGCTGTTATGATGATACGTACCAGTAATAGCTTCGCCGTCACCGACTAGACATCGTCGCGACGTGCTCTCCCCACTGCTGTTCATAACGGCCACGTGCCTCCTCCTAGGTAAGTGGTCCACTGCTGGTATGGTGTCTATGTCGTGTGGTATTGGAGGTGATGTTAGATTTTCTGTTAACAAGAGAAAAAAAATAGTCTATTAGTCTATTGCAGTCTACTGCGGGCATATATAATGTATATTCATTAAAGGCAATTCCATTTTATGGTCCTCCGACCCATAAAGGACAACCCCACCCACTTCCAAGTAGAGTCAGCATCATATAGATTCAAGCTGTTAAAATCCTCAAAAAAAAATTACATTTATTTCAGCAAACAATTTGTCATATTTATTGAAGCAGCTAAAGCGCCAAAAAAAGCGCAAAAACAAATTTATCTAAGCATTCAGTTGTTCAATTAGTTTTTTACGTTCAATAAAAATCAAATATCACCTCATCTGATGTAGTAACAGCTGCAATCTATACGTACACGCCCCCCGCCCACTAAACAGGTACACTCCCCCGCCCACTTACAAGTGCACGCCCCCCGCCCACTAAACAGATACACGCCCCTCGCCCAATTACAAGTGCACGCCCCCCGCCCACTAAACAGGTACACGCTCCCCGCCCACTTACAAGTGCACGCCCCCGCCCACTAAACAGATACACGCCCCCCGCCCACTTACAAGTGCACGCCCCCCGCCCACCTGGACATTTAGATCAGATTTAGATGGTAACGCAAGTAATAAAGACAGCAGTAGTGAAATAAAAGAATTAAATATGGAAACGTACCTTCATCGCTATCCCTAGGCTGTTGTTTCCTACAGAAAACGGCCATTACAAACGCCACATAGAAAGATCCGAAGAACGCAAACACAATCACGGATGCTATCACATACTCCTGATATGAAATGGTCTGAATTATTCTGAAACTGAAAGGAAATCCTATTAATATAAAGCGAAAATTTACTCTCCGTGTGGTGACGGAGTATGAATACAATATGTAGAAATTAGTCTATGGGTGTTATGGTAACCGTACACACTATTTCTCGATATGGTAATGGTGTTGAATTAAAGTCAATGGTATGGTAAATGATTTATAATTCGTATCAATATACACAAGAATAACACAAATTAATTGACAAGTCTTTAACTATTATTACTCAATTATTATAATGATTTTAACTAAACTTAAATTGGTAAATTAATGGTTATGGTAATGGTTAGAGTACGCGGCGGTATCTCCAAGGAGATTTGAACACGAACTGACTTAATAGGTACTCAAGTAAAATGTATTATATTAATAATTGCATGCAATGCAATTATTACGTTTTGCAAAGTGTTCGATATAAACTCGAACACAATATGTCACCACCCCATCTCATCCCAAGGGTGACGTAAAAATCGACTAACGGACTATCCGTGAATAATATCTTTATACCCATGGGATGAGACGGGGTGATGACATATTGTATTCTTACACCCATTATATTTCAATTTACAATTAGATAAAGATCACCAACTTACCTAAACTGCTTAACCCTACCATCGTTGGTGGTCAACTGCACGACTTCCTGCTCACCCCAGCCTAAATACTGTGCCATTTTTGGTAAGGTTGTATTCGACGTCTTGTCAGTACAATCTTCATCTGAAGTTTTCACTATGAATACAATGTAGAAGCCAAGCGGAAAAGTGTCTTGCTGAAAAAAAGGGATTTTGCGTTATTTAGGGTAGTTGCACTTTCTTCTTTATAGAAACCCAAATATCTTTTTTTTTACATTCACACAACGCCATCTAGTCCCAAACTAAGCAGAGCTTGTACTATGGATACTAGACGACTGATAAAACATACTGAATTATTTTTTTTATGTAAATACATACATATTATACATAGAAAACACTCAGACCAATGCAAACAATCATGTTCATGCACACAAAGATTTGCATTGAGTGGGAATCGAACCCGAGACCTCTGCGTAGCAGTCATGTTACCACTACGCCACAGAGGTCGTGAAAATAAAAAAATAATAGTTTGTTATCGTGTACAATCTGGTGTCTAACACAAGCTGCATAAACATTTGAAGCTAAGTAGGTATCCAGGTGGGCGGGGGGCGTGTCCAAGTAGGCGAGAGTGGGTCCAGGTGGGCGGGGTGCGGGTCCTCCTGTGAACGTCTTATTGCTCTTTTCTCGGAAGTATCTTTCCGAATTTCCCTCGGACACCTCTTCCCGGAATTTCCTTGGGAAGCTCTGCTCGGTCGTCCCAGTATTCCTTCAAGAAACTTTTCCTGGTCTTCCAGGAATTCCCTCATGAACCTCATCCCTAAATTTCCTCGGGACCCTCTTCCCGAAATTCCTTCGGGAACCTATTCCTGGTTTTCCCGGAATTCCCTCGGGAACCTCTTCCCGGAATTCCTGGAGTTCCCTCGGGAAACTCTTCCCGGTATTCCCCAGGGAACCTTTTCCCGGAATTCCCTCGGGAACCTCTTCCCGGAATTCCCTCGGGAACATCTTCCCGGTATTCCCGGAATTCCCTCGGGAACTTCATCCCTAAATTCCCTCGGGACCCTCTTCCCGGAATTCCCTCGAGAACCTCTTCCCGGAATTCCCTCGCGAACCTCTTCCCGGAATTACCTCGGAAACCTCTTCCCGGTATTTCCTCGAAAACCTCTTCCCGGTATTTCCGGAATTTCCTCGGGAACCTCTTCCCGGTATTCTCTCGGCAACATCTTGCCGTTAATCTCTCAGGCACCTCTTCCCGGAATGCCCGCGGGAACCTGTCTAGGAGGGCGTGGAGCGTGTCCAGGAGGGGGGGCGTGTCCAGGAGTGCGGGGGCGGGTCCAGGACGTCGGGCGCGTGTCCAGGAGGGTGGGGGCGTATCCAGGAGGGCAGGGGACGTGGCCAAGAGGGCGGGGGTGTGTCCTCCTGTGAACATCTTATTGCTGTTTCTCGGAAGTATCTTTCCGAAATTCCCTCGGACAACTCTTCCCGGAATTTCCTTGGGAAGCTCTTCTCGGTCGTCCCAGTATTCCTTCAAGAAACTTTTCCTGGTCTTCCAGGTATTCCCTCAAGAACCTCATCCCTCGGGACCCTCTTCCCGATATTCCTTCGGGAACCTATTTCCGGTTTTCCCGGAATTCCCTCGGGAACATATTCCCGGTATTCCCTCGGGATCCTCTTCCCGGTATTCCCTCGGGAACCTCTTCCCGGTATTCCCTCGGGAACCTCTTCCCGGTATTCCCGGAATTCCCTCAGAAACCTCTTCCTTGTATTCCCTCGGGAATCTCTTCCCGGAATTCCCTCGGGAACCTCTTCCCGTTATTCCCGGAATTCCCTCGGGAACATCTTCCCGGTATTCCCAAAATTCCCTCGGGAACCTCATCCCTAAATTCCCTCGGGACCCTCTTCCCGGAATTCCCTCGGGAACCTCTTCCCGGAATTCCCTCGCGAACCTCTTCCCGGAATTACCTCGGAAACCTCTTCCCGGTATTTCCTCGAAAACCTCTTCCCGGTATTTCCGGAATTTCCTCGGGAACCTCTTCCCGGTATTCTCTCGGCAACATCTTGCCGTTAATCTCTCAGGCACCTCTTCCCGGAATGCCCGCGGGAACCTGTCTAGGAGGGCGTGGGGCGTGTCTAGGAGGGCGTGTCCAGGAGGGGGGGCGTGTCCAGGTGGGCGGGGGGCGTGTCCAGGAGGGCGGGGGCGTGTCCAGGTGGGCGGGGGGCGTGTCCAGGTGGGCGAGGGGCGTGTCCAGGAGGGCGGGGGCGTGTCCAGGTGGGCGGGGGCGTGTCCAGGTGGGCGGGGGGCGTGTCCAGGTGGGCGGGGGGCGTGTCCAGGTGGGCGGGGGGCGTGTCCAGGTGGGCGGGGGGCGTGTCCAGGCGCTGTATAGAGCGTAAGCTGTGTGCGCGTGAAGCGTAAACTGTAACATTCCACATACAATAACTGTAGAGTATGTACAGTCAGTCAGTATCGTTAGTTTTGTAAGTTATGACTTATGGATAAGAAACACATTTAAAAATATATTAATGAAAATGGTAAAAGTATCGCTGAATTAATCACTTATATACGCGGTCCCAGGAACCCAGAAATGCAATCAGTGGATCATCCGACGACCTCTGTGGCGTAGTGGTTATTTAACGTGACTGCTACGCAGAGGTCTCGGGTTTGATTCCCGCTTAATGCAAATCTTTGTGTGCATGAACATGAGTGTTTGCATTGGTCTGGGTGTTTTCTATGTATAATATGTATGTACTTACAAACATTATTTACAAAAGTATTTAAGTATGTTTATCCGTTGTCTAGTCATCCATAGTAGCTCTGCTTAGTTCGGGACTAGGTGGCGTTGTGTGAATGTGATTTTATATCTATATGTAATTTTTTTTATATATAATGGGAGCCAAACGAGCCAGCAGATAACCTGATGGTAAGTGATCACCGCCGCCTATGGACACCCTCAACACCAGAGGAATCACAGATGCGTTGCTGACCTTTAAAAAGGGGGTACGTTCGTTTCTTGAAGCTCTCCAAGTCGTAACGGTCCGGAAATAATTATATTTATTGATGTAACTTACCGTTAAAGTGATCCCTCCTCTTCTAGTCATTGTCAAATAATAACCATCGTAGAGTATGTCTCTTTCATTGTCGAATACTGGACACTGTGGATGCAAAATATAGATTAAATACATCATCATAATAGCTTATTAATGTCCCACTGCAGGGACGGGCCTCCTCCCATGACGGAGGTATACTTGGCCTACTTATACCACGCTGGCCAGACGGATTGGTAAGGGGTTTAATGTCAAGTTTTCCTTCTTTTTATTTCGTAAAGATTTATTTATTTATTTTTATTTATTAACTCTCTTCACAAGGTTACATAAATGAGAAACTTAGAGCTAAGGATAACTTGGACCAACTTTCGTAAGATAATTTACGGATAGTCCCTTAGCCGGTTCTTACGACACCCATGGGATGAGATGGGGTGGTGACATATTGTATTCTTACTCCGTCACCACACATCTTATTTTCCATTAAATTAAAAAAAAAACTCAGTTACTTACCGAAAAATTCTGTATAGACACGACAGCGCATATGTCATCTTCGGACTCAATCATAACGATGACACTCTTAGGCCTCGAGAACCACCCATAAGCCTGAACCAGATTACTTTTCACGAAATAATGATCCAACCTCCTTTGCTCAACCTCGTTCAGCTCGGAATTACACATATACTTCCTCTTAGCATGTTGGTACGACAGATCCAAATCTGTTTGGGCATATCCCAAGTTCGAAGGTTGGTCAAATGGATAGAAGTAATACTTCGGTTGACTTGGAGTACTCGTCAGATTAGTTGTCGAATTCAATTTGATGTAAAAATCCTGGACAGTTTCGACCAGAATTGTTACTCTAATGGAATCCGGTGATGACGAAGTGAGGTGAACTATAGGCGTGTTCAAAGTTGACACATCTGGAAAAGAGTTGCGAGGTTTACAACGCCATCTAGTTCTGCTAAAGAAAACTTGGTTTTAGAATATATACTACATACATACATATACATATAAAACACTCAGACCAATGCGAACATACATGTTCATGCACACAAATATTTCGTTTAATAAAATTTTGACACGTCTAACGGAAAAGACAAATGCGGGTAGTTGGGAATAAAAAATAAATCTAATAGCCTTTAAACATATTTTTTTGAAATCTGTGAAAGAATTTGGATGTTTGTAAAACATTTAATGATACAAAGTTTGAGTATGACTAAGAGGTAATAGCGTACCTTTAATAGATTTATTTAATACCTATCCTATTTTAAAATTATTTCAACATATAAATAGATACCTACATTTAACAGACACATTCACATGATTGAGATTATTAAGCTCCATAAATATGCGTCCTTCCTCCATTCTCCTACATTTTGCTGTGCCCGACAGGGTCCACAATTGATACCAAATTATTATACTGTACTAACTTAACACCATTGTGGAATGCAAAAAATTTTTGAGTATTGAGGTCTACGTAAGGTAGTTGAAGAGTGAAGGACCATTTACAGATAATTATTATATTTTTTATAGACTACCCTCATACTAAAGATCAAGCCTGCATGTCAATTCTCGTTCCTTAAAATCGTTAAAAATTCGTTAACTTTACTTGTCAAATTGTCTTACCTTTTGTATGACAATTTGACAACTAAAGTTAACTTAACCGAATTTTTAACGATTTTAAGGAACGAGAATTGACATGGGTGTCGCGTAATTAACTAACACTAAAGGCAATCAGGCTCACAACAAAAATCTGTGAATCTCACAAATTATTAAACTGGGATTCGAACCCTCATACACATCAGTTGCTCTACGAAACATAACGTGGAATACAAAACGTTGATAAAAACTTTGGAGCAAACGTGTCCTAGAGTGGAGACCGCGACTCGGCAAACGTAGTGTAGGACGCCCTCCAGTTAGGTGGACCAACAACCTCAAAATGTCTCTGGGTGGGACTGGATGCGGAAGGCGCAGGACTGAGCTCTGTGACGCGTGTTGAGAGAGGAATATGTCCAGCAATGGACTGCGATAGGCTAGTTGATTGATTGATTGATAAAAACTAAAATTGATTGCACATACATTCTCTAACTACCCGCAATGGCCTGACAAAACTTGTCTTGTTTTTCACGGAGCCATTAGCTCTCCTAATTGGATAATAGAATGAGATCCCAAAGCTGCCAGACATCACTCATTTTCTGATGGAAACAATGGACACAGTATACACGAGTAGTAGTTGTATGTACAATGATTGTAAGATCAGTTGCTATTCTAGCCAGTCTGCCACTTTTTAGATATTTATTTATTTATTTAAAATAGTACAACCACATCATACATATTAATTCTAGTACTTAATACAGTTATCTAAGGTACTTATTGTCCGATACATATGACACTTAAGGTGTACGTTACACTTACTTAGATATCAATTAAGAGCGTTTATAGGGCTCACTAACTTAACTTAGAACTTAGGGCTCACTAGCACCGCCAATACAAAAAAAAATCATAATTCGCAAATAGAACGGCCATTTTTGTTTATAATGCAATATTTATCTAATTGAAAAACATTTAAAATGTTTAGATTGTGTTATAGCAAACACTTAATTGCCTTTTCTCAAGACTTCGTTACCAACATTTTGCATTATTGATATTGGCGGAGCTAGTGAGCTACGTAAAGGCCCTTAATGAAAGTAAAAAAAACGAAGCTAACTTTACATGTTTTCTGTTGGCTGATTTTAACATAATCTTTTACTCGAGGTGGTTAAATATCAGTGCTTGATACTTCCAGACCTTTAGGTGGGCAGTTTTACCTAACAGATGCTTCTTGTCCAAGGTAGCAATTAGTCATCCATACTAATAATGGGAAGGTGTGTCTGTCTGTTTGTCTTTCTTTCACGGCAAAACGGAGCGACGAATTGACGTGATTTTTTAAGTGGAGATAGTTGAAGGGATGGAGAGTAACATAGGCTACTTTTTTTCTGTGTCCAGCAAATGGGAACAGTGCTTACCCCGAATTTAACGCGAGCGACGCTGCGAGCAAAATCTAGCAGTGTACATTCGGTACAACAGAAAATTAGTGATGTCTGGCAGCTTTGTGATCTTGGACCATAATCTTTATAGGTTTATTTATTTTTTAATTTAAATTAAATATAAATAGATATATAAATAATTTACAATATAATATATTATATTTACGTATCAGAGGACCACAGTAGACTTTAATCCATTCCCCACTTACTAAGAAGGCGTGAACAAAAAGACATATCCAAAATTAAAAATAAAGTATTAAAAATACATTAAAAGCCCTGTGGGATAATGTGATATGGTAAAGCGGAACTTATGTATATAGTGTTAAGAGCGAATGTGCACTACGCAACTAGAGGGAAAAAAAAGAGTACTCCGACATAGTTTTATTCCGACAATGTCAGAGTTTACTCCGAAAATGTAAGTTTTACATCGAAAATCTCAGGTTAATTCCGACAATCTTACAGTTTAATTTTAAAAATCTCAGTTTTATTCCAGTAATCTAAAAGTTTACTCCTGAGAAACGTTTATGGTCAGATGGGGATGTTCATGTGTAATCTAATAAATCTACGGAAAAAAATTAAACTACTATAGCCCTCATACAAAAAAAAGGTGTTGTGATCACGTAGTGGAAAGCAGTGTATCATTCATTACAAGCCCAATGTGAGCATCAAACGTGGAAAATATCGTTAGAACCACGGTAGAAAAATCAAGTGGAAATGCAATACAACTAATTCACTATGGGAACCGCTGTCGCCAAAAAACAAATAAACTACTAACAAAAATACATAAGTAGCTGATCCTATATCTGAGAGTGAACCTTCATACAATATAAATAGAAGTTAATTTGCTGTAACGGAGAAAGAATTATATGACGTTTTGTAATCTAAATAGATTCAATTTTCGAGTTAATTCCATAGATGGCGGTTGTCGCAATTCTGGCAATTATATACTTTAACTTGTTGTTCATAAGGGTGATATTCGCGTTATGTTTTACCTATGATCTCAGCGACAAGTTATGCGTACCATCGCATATTAGTGACACGCGTACCACGCCTACTTAGCACTTCCACTTGAGTTTTTTTTCGTGGTTCGAACTATGTATAGAGTAGCGGCAAAATCATATCTCACCAAACTTCAAGCGTGCAAAAAGTGGCAATATAATATATTAAAAGAGTCAAAATAATTGCATTTTAGAGTCTAAAATGGGTGAATTACTGATTTACGAATTACTGAACCTAGAATAACGTTACGACGAAATCATGCAATCACGAATTTTCATTTTGACATTGTTTCACACATTGTCGAAAGATTAGGCTAGGTTAGAAGTGTTAGAACGATGACAATGGGATGCACGAGCCGAGTGAGCGAAGCGAGCGAGCTACGGCAGCAGCCGGCGAGTGCCAGAATGAAAACTCGTGATTGCAGGTTTTCGTGGTAACGTTATTCTGGGTCGAAAATCAGTATGAGAGTATTTTAATATAGTGGCCAAAATAATTAAATTTTAAAGAAGTGCCAAAAATAACATCTTACAAAAATACCAAAATAATGAACTCTCAAATATAATCAATATATTGAAATCAAAAATAAAAATTACTTTTGAAAAAAAATGCTAATAACTTAATTGTTAACAAATAATTCATTTAATCAATTGATTATTCATTTACACAACCCCATCTACTACCATATAAATACCCTTATGTTTTGCTAATATCTCGTCGTATTTTGGATTTTAAAAATAAACATCATCATAACAGCCCATTAATGTCCCACTGCAGGGACGGGCCTCCTCCTGTGACGGAGGGATACTTGGCCTACTAATACCAAGCCTGGCCAGACGGATTGGTATAGGGTTTAATTTCAAGTTTTCCTTCTTTTTATTTCGTAAAGACACTATTCACGGATAGTCCCTTAGTCGGTTTTTACGATACCCATGGGATGAGATGGGGTGGTGACATATTGTATTCTTACTCCGTCACCACACGGAAGATCGATTAATACTAGTATTCAAACACACTCTTTTTAAATGCACTACACACATTACATACTTAAAAGCACAACAGAAAGACCACGGAAGAAATAATCAAATGGACGTGCTAAGTAGAAGTGGTACGCTTGTCACTAATACGCGCTGGTTCGGTTCTCTATTTTGTCTTATAATTTTTATATCCATAATCTAGCGTGTCATAACACTTTTTGTCCGAATCATCATGTGTCCGAATGGTAACTAGCCCTAAATTCTTGTCTCATAATATCACTTGTTCGAAAATCTAAATCTCTAAATATAACATGACCTAATTGTTTTGCAATACGCAAATACGCAATCGCCTTGTGGTCACCATACTAACCTAACCTAACCAACTGTTTCTGACTTTTGCCTTAATTTTATATTAGGACATGTGGTTTTATAGCAAGAAAAAGTAGAATATCTAATAATTATAGTACCCCATTATATGACACACAAGTATTATAATTAAAGCGTTTAGGTAATATACGATTTCGTACACACAAACATTATGGAAAGTGATGATTATAGTAAACTTGTTCGGGATTATGATTTTCGGACGATCCATATTCGGATAAGAAAGGGACTACCCGCTGGTTCGCGTAACTTGTCGCTGAGGTCATAGGTATATCATCCTTATGAACAACATACTAAAGTATATAATTGCCAGAACTGCGAATACCGCCATCTATGGACGACGGCGGAATTAACTCGAAAATTGAATATATTTAGATTACAAAACGTCATATAATTCTTACTGCGCTATAGCAAAATAACTTCTATGTATAGTTTATGAAGGTTCACTCCCAGATGTAGGATCAGCTACATAATTATGTTATTTTTTTGTTAGTCATTTATTTGTTTGTTTATTTGTTTTTTTTTTTTGGGGACAGAAGTTCCCATAGTTAATTAGTGGAAATAGTTGTTTTTGACGACCTCTGTGGCTTAGTGGTTATATAACATGACCGATACGCAGAGGTTTCGGGTTCGATTCCCACTCAATGCAAATCTTTGTGTGCATGAGCATGATTCTTTGCTTCGGTCTGGGTGTTTTCTATGTATAATATGTATGTATTTAACTATACAAGCACAAGCTTCGCTTAGTTTGGGACTAGATGGCGCTGTGTGAATGTGTGAGGAATATTTATTTGTAAGAAATATTTAGTTGTATTGCATTTCCACTTGATTTTTCTTCCGTGAGAAAGACACACAAGACATATACGAATAACCATTTCTAGTTCTTACCTGTGCTAATAAATACTCTATTTCAAAATAAGATATTTTAGAAGAAACAGAAATATGAGACTCATGCATAACTTGTTAAGGCTCTTTACGTGGTTCACTAGCGCCGCCAATAGAAAAAGTTGAATTTCACATTCGAAAATAAAACGCAGTTTTTGTTTATAATGCAATATTTATTTAATTAAAAAACATTTAAAGTGTTGAGAGTGTGTTATACCAATACACTCTTAATCCTATTTGCGAAGTATGATTTTTAATTGGCGGCGCTAGTGAGTCCTGTAAACGCTCTTAAAATAAAGTGAACTGCATTTAATTGCAAATCAAAAACCGTTCTTTTGCATTAAAATACTCGTTAAAAACTGATTGCACACCTAAATAGTAACATATTATATTATTATCTGTATCATTATTTCAAAATCCGCAAAGATTTCTATTCCCGCTCAAAGAAAACCTTTTTTGACTGCTTGAAGTTGTTACAGCAGACTGCGCAGATGCCAGTTTTGGGACTAAATGTCGGAGAGCGGGTGTTTTTTTTGTTCCTGTACATGCGCAAACTGCACCAATAGATAACTTCAGGCCGGCAGAACACATTGTGACATTTGTATTCTTACTCTGTCACTACACTGATAATAAATAACCTTGACTTATAATAATAAAGTCTTAGTAGGTCTCTGGGTCGGACTGGATGAGGAAAGCGCAGGACCGAGTTCTGTGGCGCGTGTTGGGAAATGGCCTAGCCATCCAGCAGTGGACTGCAATAGGCTAGTTGATTGATTGATTGATTGATTGATTGATATAATAATAAATAATAACAATGTTGTTAAATGATCATTGTTCTGATAACAGTCTTGGTCAATGTACTCATTGGCCATGGAGACTCTGAGAGACCCTTGGGTCATAGGTCTGATGGAGAAGGCAGTATTACCTGGTAACTATTGTGAAGAGACCCTATGACTATAATAAATAAAATAATTCTCCGTGTGGAGACGAAGTAAGAATTCTATATGTCACCTCCCCGTCTCATCCCATGGGTGTCGTAAAAACCAACTAAGGGACTATCCGAGAATATTATCTTTACGAAATAAAAAGAAGGAAAACTTGAAATTAAACCCTATACCAATCCGTCTGGCCAGCGTGGTCAACTAAGGGACTATCCGAGAATATTATCTTTACGAAATAAAAAGAAGGAAAACTTGAAATTAAACCCTATACCAATCCGTCTGGCCAGCGTGGTATTAGTAGGCCAAGTATCCCTCCGTCATGGGAGGAGGCCCGTCCCTGCAGTGGGACATTGATGATGATATTTGATGTGCAAACAGTATTTTTGATGTAACTTAAATTTATAAGTGATTTATTTGATGTGCATTCAAAAACATACTAAATTACATTGTAATTTTTTACCTATAAAGTTTAGGTATAACTAGAAGAATCCAAAAAGAAGAAAGACAATGGAAAAAATTGATACTCGAGGCGGGAATCGAAATTATATATAATTTAATACAAAACTTAAAACCATTACGTAAAACTCTTCAATTGCAACATTGAAAGTTTACGGCTGTCGCGCCTAGATGGCGTTGTACCGTTGAGTTCTAAGTTGCGCCCGGGCGCCGTATAAAGCAATGGTTAAATTTAGTAGTCAAGACGGGTACTCGGGCGTATAGTATAGTCCAGAGGTGCAGGTTCGATTACCGCCTCAAGTACCAATTTTTTCCATAGTCATTCTTCTTTTCGGAAAAACATACTATTTAATAGTTAAGCATATTTTTTAATATACATGTATAGTACATTATAAATATTAATAAAAAATCCACTCACCGCACGTATCTTCGTCTTCGGAGAACAAATTATTATGCGGACACAGGGTCCTAGATATATTAGTGAACTGTTCCAAGCTGACCGGTGTTTGTACAAGCATTGGTAATTGCCATGAGAAAACACCTGAAACAGAAACACATGAAAACTTGACGACCTCGGTGGCGCGGCGCAAGCGGCTGCCGTGCACGAGGTCCTGGGTTCGATCCCCACGCAGGACAATTATTTGTGAGATCCACAAATTATTGTCCTGAGTCTGGGTGTTCTTTGTGTCCGTTAATTGATGTTTGTAAAAGTCCCCGCGACACAGGGCATGATCCCTAGTGCGGAAGTATAAAACAAAAAAAAAACTCGATTCGAATACGTTTTCGTAGAGAAGCGGTCGTGTAACCGGCTACAGTGAAATTTCTAATCTAATTATGATGAAATTTATATTCAACTGAATTGAGAGTGTACCCTTTAAATTTTTGTTTTTAATCCTCATCTTCCAACCTATATGGTGCGCCAGACCGATATCTTCAACACTTAGGTTATGCTAATATATTTAAGCTCACCTTTCTGTTGTCTCGCAGTAATGAACAGTGGATATGTCCTATTAGCAAAATCACTGGCTACTGTCACCCTGGCTGGAGTATCGTATGCTTCATAGTCCTGAAAACAAAAAATACAATAACTCTTCAGCAATACGACGACCTCTGTGGCGTAGTGGTTATATAACATGACTGCTACGCAGAGGTCTCGGTATACAGATAGTACAGGCTCTGCTTTAGTTTGGGACCAGTCAACATTGATAATTTATATTATTATACTTTATAGTGTTATGTAATATTTTATCTATAAATAAATTTTATTTGAAATAAATTTAATACTTCAAATGTTTATACTTAAACATTTTGCTAACATAAAAACATTTAAATACCAACAAATGTTATCATTTTTTACATTTAGTTAGGAACTGTTACGTCATGTTTTAAGTGCGGTTCGATTCCCGCTCAATGCAAATCTTTGTGTGCATGAACATGATTGTTTGCATTGGTCTGAGTGTTTCTATGTATAATATGTATGTTGTAACTTTTAAACTATCGCGTTTCATTATTATAAATATTATATAAACGGGATATTAACGCGCATTTAATTTACCTTTATTTTACTTGACGTTTCGGCACAGGTTGCACTGGCCGTGGTCGCAAGCTGACTGGTGATGCGACGTCACAGCTTCGTCTTCGTGATAGATAATATATTATTATCATCTACCCTCGCATCTTGAGATGTTAATATAAAGTCCCCCTACACACAACACTGACCGTATCGCTGTTCTGTACGTTAACCGACCGTTCAAAAAAGGGAGGTATTGTTTTTGATATCACTGGATTCCACGTTGCTGACAACTTGAAACCGTCATCCCGGTTAAAGTTTTTAGGGAACTTTTTGATTTCCTTCACCCCGGAGGCCAAGGTTAATAGTATAGTACGCTTACCAAAGGATGTCCTACCTCTGCAATGTCCTGGCGTGTACAAGATTGACTGTAGCTGTGGCAGTTCTTATATTGGGCAAACAAAGCGGACCATTGCTGAAAGGCTCAAAGAGCACATAGCTGCTGTGAAGAACCGACAGACCAACAAGTCAGCCATCGCCGAACACTTGGTGAACGCTGGCGCTAATCACTGGATCGAGTTTCATAAGCCACGGGTAATCTCCACCGATCGCCACCATTACTCAAGACTTGTGCGCGAGGCCATTGAAATCAAAAAGTTCCCTAAAAACTTTAACCGGGATGACGGTTTCAAGTTGTCAGCAACGTGGAATCCAGTGATATCAAAAACAATACCTCCCTTTTTTGAACGGTCGGTTAACGTACAGAACAGCGATACGGTCAGTGTTGTGTGTAGGGGGACTTTATATTAACATCTCAAGATGCGAGGGTAGATGATGATAATATATTATCTATCACGAAGACGAAGCTGTGACGTCGCATCACCAGTCAGCTTGCGACCACGGCCAGTGCAACCTGTGCCGAAACGTCAAGTAAAATAAAGGTAAATTAAATGCGCGTTAATATCCCGTTTATATAATATTTATAATATGTATGTATTTACAAAAAAAATACTAATATCCATGGTTCTGTTACCCATAACATAAGCAGTCTAGTTTACTTTGGGAACAAATGGTGCTGTGTAGAGATGTCCGTGAATATTTATTTCTTTATTTAAATATAAAGTATAGAAACTTACTCCAGCAAATTCCAATATGTATTCAGTACTCTTATTAACATACACTATGTAGGGCACATTGTATTTATATCTGTAACAATAAAAATGTATAAATAAATACAAGTTTCACCCAAACTTATCTCTGCGTTATTAACAATCACTGCGGTGCGTCTTAGTACATGGTGTCCCATAAGCCCGATTTACACATCGACAAGTACAGTAGCGAGTTAAGTAGTTAGTTGTTGATTAAGTTGATTTGAATAGATCTCCATCCTATTTTGTGGCGAATTAAGTTGGCGAGACGCGAGAGAGGGGGTTACTTCGTACGTGTCGTGTTACTGTACTTGTCGATGTGTAAATCGGGGTTTAGTCTTTAATAGGCATTATATTAGTATTATTTACCATAAACTTACAAGAAACCTACTACAACTGCCCAAGCGGCAACTACAAATGGCTACAGCTGCCATCACAGGACATGGTTCCTTTAACAAGCACCTTTCAGTTTTAGGTATCACAGACAGCTCTCTCTGTAGAGCCTGCATGGGAGGGGAAGAAACGGCAGCACATGTGCTTCAACACTGCCCTGCGACCAAGTCCCTTAGGTGGCATATTGTATTTTTACTTTGTCACCACACGGAGAATTATTTTATTTAATTTTATGTATTTACTCCATTTATTATATACTCATAGGGTCTTCACAATACTTACCATGTAATACTGCCTTCTCCATCAGACCTATGACCCAAGAGTCTCTCAGAATCTCCATGACCAATGAGTACATTGACCAAGCCTGTTATCAGAACAATGATCGTTTAACAACATTGTTATTATGTATTATTATATGGCAAGATTATTAATTATCTGTGTGGTAACGGAGTAAGAATACAATATGTCACCACTTCAACTCATCCCATGGGTGTCATAAAAACCGACTAAGGGACTATCCATGAATATTATCTTTCCGTAACAAAAAGAAGGAAAACTTAAATTTAAACCCTATGCCAATTCATCTGGCCAGGGTGGTATTAGTAGGTCAAGTATCCCTCCGTCATGAGAGGAGGCCCCTCCCTGCAGTGGGACATTATGAGCTGTTATGATGATGATGATTGAAGTCTGTTATAGTAAAAAATTTCTATGGTAATGGAGACATTATATTTCTACTTTTCTACATCAACTAATTGATAACTACTATAACTCAAAAACTAGAAATAGCTAGCTTCCTATTTAGTTAGCTAATTTCCTAGCTAGCCTACTATCTAGCAGTTACGAATGATAATGGCAAAAACTCAAGCAGCCGCTAACAATAAAATATAAAAATTATTTTCTTCAAACTCTAAGGAAAAAAATAAGATTACTCATTGCAGTAAAACGTTAAAGTATTGATTATTTTTAATCATTGTACAATACAGGTCAAGCTGCAATAAATTAAGATAATACTTTCTTTATAATATGAGTCATTAAGTAGAAACTCTTTGCCTGAATAAAATATTAGATAATAAAACCTTAAAGTTAATTGTATTAAAAAGAAAATTAAGATAAAAATAATTAAAACAATGCGCGCCTTTTAGTAACCAGTTTGATAGATTTAATTCATTGTTAATAAAATAACTAATAAATAAACTATATTTTTATTAATGCATGCTATGCATTAATAAAAATATAGTTTATTTATTATATATGTCGATTTTGTTTCATCAGCGTATTAGCATAATAACAAATTAAGGCGCTTAATTGTTAAATGATTTTCAGCACAAAGAAAAACAATCAGAATAGTATCCTTAATTAACAATTACTTACGTATTATTGTAGTAAAATATAATTTGTTCTTTGTTATTTATATTTTCTTGCAAACACATATATGGCAAGCCGATAACAACTACAACTTTTATCCAATTAAGCAGAGTCATCTTTAAATTTACATCAAATACTACTTAAACAGCAAATCATTTAAATGTATTAAATAATAGACTGTTTTTTTTTTTCAAAAAATGTAAATATTTTTGATGGATTTCGGGCAGATACTGAAAAATTTGAGTTTGTCAAACTCAAATTGTAGGTATGTCAATGTCATTGTTTGACAATATTTGAGACTGACATTTAACATTTATTAGTCTTTTCAAAAACGAAAGAAATTTTATAAATTATTGGAATGGTCAAGGGCATTACCTAAAGTCTTAAGCTTTTGGGTATTTATCTACTGATATGATATTAAATCTTTATTATTTCTAAAAGACAGAATTTGCCTTAGCGACAATACAGATTTATTTAAAACCCCATTTACGACTTCTGAAGTTGACTTCAATATGTCAATTAGTTTCCGAATGAGAAGCAAAACAAGTCCGGTTACGGTGTGATGTCATAGCATAACTCGCTCATGCCCGATTTACACATCGACAAGTACAGTAGCGAGTTAAGTACTATTTTAAGATTAAGTTGATTTAAATAGATCTCCATCCTATTTTTTGGCAAGTTAAGTTGGCGAGACGCGAGAGAGGGGGCTACTTCGTACTTAACTCGCCAAAAAAAAGGGTGGAACTCTATTTAAATCAACTTAATCTTAAAATACTACTTAACTCGCTACTGTACTTGTCGATGTGTAAATCGGGCATTAGTCTGGATTCTGGATCTCTCAGTCCGCTGGAGATAGTCCCTGACTTAAAATTATACCAAAACTTGAAATTATACCAAAATACTTTTAAAAATGTCCAATCCAAATACTAGGAAACCATGTGTTATGATGCCTAAATGTAAAAATACAACTACAAAGTCGCTGGAAAAGTTGTGACATGACGTCACAAGGACTCAATATTTTTCAAAACTTTGAATACTTATAAAATCAAAACTCCTAGATATTTTTGACTACAACAAAAACTAGTGTGTTTGTACACATACAGGCTTTATGCCACGTCATTGGAGACTCACATCTATCAATAAATATGGAAGGCGCACTTTTTGGGTATTACGGCCGAGAAACCATAAATGTGCAATTTTAGTATGTTTATAATTTAAATACCGCAAGATATAACTGTACCAATTTACAAAGCTATACGATTTATTTCCCCTGATATCCTTAATTCAGCTTAACTTGAACGTGCTATAGTTCTTGATCAGTAAGACAGTCCTCCGAATCTTCAGACCGATCACAGATTATTGGTAAGTTTACAAAATAAATATAGCATGTTTCACAGTGATATAGCACCAATGATAAATAAATAACTATTCCTCACACATTCACTCAACGCCATCTAGTCCCAAACTACGCAGAGCTTGTATTATGGGTACTAGACAATGATGTTTTATTAAACTAAATAAGTCATAGGCGCAAGCCTCATGTAAATTCAAAGAGGAGAATTCTTATTTTTAGTCTAGCGACGTGCAACTGATGTCATACTGATCAAAACGTAGAGCAATCAAACGGAGAACGTTGAGAAAAACGAATAAATGCCATCGAGTGTTTATAGACACAGTAGCGCCAACTATCATTCTCACTTTAATAAATTACAAGCGATCTCATATCACAAGTAACTACACACATCAAAAAAGTCTAAGCAACATGCATGATATTACAAATTTACCATTTATATTAATTAATTTCTAAGTATTTACTCACTCAAAGTGTATAGGTAAGTAAACTTTTTTGTTATTGATGACATACTGGCTGGTTGTAAAAAAAAAATTTCGATTATGTTTTGTTTTTTTTCATAAAATTCAAATGACTGCGAATTTGTTTGAATTTGAGTGCATGTTAATTGCTACGTTTTAGTCTTGATTTTATAATTTTACCAACCATTTAAATACAGTTGGCGACAAAATTGAATTGTTAGATATTCTTTACGTCATGGAGCGACGTCATTTGACGGCAGATGAAATGCAAAGAGCTGTAGGGATGTTGCAAGCGGGAAGTAATCAATCTCAGGTATCTCGACATTTTGGTATTCATAGAAGTGTTATTTGTCGTCTTTGGCAGCGCTACAATAATACAGGGGAACCCGCTGAACAGCATCCAGGCCGTAAAAGGAGTACAACCACTCGGCAAGACCGGTACATACAACTGACTGCAAGACGCCAGCCGATGTTAACCGCTCGAGAGATAAGTTTGAGGCTACAAAATTCAAGTGGTGTTGATGTAAGTCCCCAAACTGTGCGAAATCGACTGCATGAGTACGGCCTACGAGCTCGACGCCCTATCAGGTGCCCACCGATACGTCACGGGAATCGCGCTCGTCGAAATGAATGGTGTAGAGAACGCATAACATGGACCCAGGAACAATGGGATAAAATTATGTTTTCCGATGAGTCGCGATTCGGGTTTAGGCCTGATACAAGAAGGATGCGAGTGTACCGTCGACCCGGAAATACTGAAAGACTCAGGTGCGTTCAGGAAGTTCATCCATACAGCGGCTCAACAGTTATGGTATGGGCGGGTATTATGAAGAACAGGCGAACTGAGCTCGTTTTTGTAAATGGAAACATGAACGCTGAAAATTACGTTGAGGATATTCTCAGACCTTATGTCCATCCATTTGCACAAACCTTTGGCTCCGATTTTACGTTAATGCATGACAATGCGCGTTCACATACAGCTCGGCGAACCAGTGAATACTTGGCAACGGAGAACATCCAGGTATTGCCCTGGCCTGCACAATCGCCAGACCTCAACCCCATCGAGCACGCATGGGACATGCTCCAGAGACGTGTTTTGAAGGACTTGGACGGAGTGACAACAACCCAACAGCTGAAGGATTTGCTACAATTCCATTGGGAGCGAATACCGCAAGATGACATAAACAGTCTCATTAATTCAATGAATAATCGTTGCCGACAAGTTCTGAATAGCAGAGGAGGCCATACTTTGTATTAAATTGTCCTATTCTTTCACAATAAATTCATTTTCTTAAGAAATTTCAATTTGTAAAAAAAAAGTTTAGTTTCTTATGTACCTGTATATTCTAATATTGTTAATTTCTGTTATTAAAAGAACTTATAAAGAAAACAGCTGTTATTTTTACATCATAGAACCCTGAAAATATTATTTTAAAAATAAAATACAACGTTATAATTAAAATAAATGGTAAAATAAATTAATATAAATGGTAAATTTGTAATATCATGCATGTTGCTTAGACTTTTTTGATGTGTGTATTATATTCTTTCAATAATAAAGTTTATTTTAAAACACTGTCAATAAATTTTTTTTTTAGGTAGGTTACCTTAACATCATCTTAGCAACCACGATTATTGGTGAATTTAGTGTAATTGCGCTTGCGCATGCTTGACTTTTCCGTAATAGTAACATTTTTTTGATTGATTTGTAAGTATATATAACATATCTACCTTTATAAAACGTCATTGCATAGCGCAATATTCGACTTCTGTCAACTTAGCGTTATTGTCTTAAAATCGAAACTAGAAAGGGCAAATCATATAGATACAGTTAATTATTTGCTTAACTTGATCATTCGAACATCACGAAAGCCACTTGAATATCCTATCTGAAACTTGTTCAGAATTTCAGTACATTTGTATGCGTCGTATGATAGATAATGTAAAAATTCATCATCATTGAGTCAAATATTTATTTTGAACGCTAAAAATAACTTAAAATTGATCGCATCTAAAACAAACCAATCAGAGATACAGAAGCTACTTCGTTATTTAAAAAAAATAAACTCAGCCAATGAAATTCGAGTATTCAACTCACCGGTCAAATGGTTTGCTCTGATTGGATTACCAATTGAACAGGTGCTATGCGTCATCCGCCATAACGTTGATATTACGTGAAGAAAGTGAGAACGCTTTGTGAATAATTGAAAGAAAATAGTGAGAAATTGTGATATCGTTGTTACTAAAGTGAATTACATGTGTTTATAAAGATGACGGAGTGGTATAGAATGAAGACGGGATTTATAAATAAGCACGATTCATCAGAGTTATCGGTTGAAACGTCCTGTGAAATGTCAGACTCTTTTATATTTTCGGACAATCTAAGTCCAATTCCAGCGTCTATAGTGCCAAGGAAGTTGGATTTTACCAGCATGGACGACGATGACGGTATACGGGATGCTTCTCCGGCTCCAGTTTCGCACAGCCCTCCTTACAAACGCGTTAGGGCTTTAAGGTATGTATCTAGGTCTTTCTATAGAACTTCCATGGTGAATTGACACGCTTTCGTGCCTGTAGTCTCTCAATCATACGCTGTATATCTGAAAATGTACCAAAATAACTAAACTTTCACTTTTTATGATCAAGTTTATGTAAGAATTCCATTAGCTTTATTTATTTTGGTACAAAATTTTACTTTCTAATAATGTCTGGTAGCGTTTTAATATGTCATGCTAATTCTTCCATTACTGTATTTCTTAGTAATGGGTTTGTTATTGTTTTATTTAACTTTTACTACTGTACTATTAGACTTTATTCATTCATTACTTCAAATGTCACTTAAAATGATTAATTTATAAACATCATAAAAGTATTATTATTCTTTTTTTACTTAGTAAAGCATAATCTTACAATTATTGTATTATTGTTTACATTGAATGATTTAATAGGTTAAAATAGCTTCATATTATGAATTTTATATGTTTATTCTTAAAGAAAATAGATTTATTATATTTATCTTTTATACTATAACAATGTCACCACACAATAATAAAAGTTCTTGATTGAAATGCTGTACCAATCCTGGCCAATGTGGTAAAATAGACCCAAGTTTTCCTATTTAACATTAGACATAGAGGTAGATGTAGTAAGTTTCATCATTATCATCATAACAGCACATTAATGTCCCACTGCAGGGACGGGCCTCCTCCCATGACGGAGGGATACTTGGCCTACTAATACCATGCTAGCCAGATGGATTGCTATAGGGTTTAATCAGTGTTACCAACCCTCTCCAAATTTTATCCCCAAGTTTTTTTTAAATACCCCTAAAAACCCCTAAATATATAATTTTTATAAAACCTACTTAATTTTACCTACCTAATATTTAATAAACATATTTATTGCCTAAATTGTTACGTAGCTCATAAAATAAAACTTTACATATTATGTTTTATTACAACAAGTTCAGTATAGAATGATAGAATATTTAATGAATGAAACAACGCACCACGCAGTTCACTCATTTCATATCGTACGTTCCATTCTACGCATAAAACTTAAAACAATGGATGCTTTCGATTTAATTGTGTTTGAAGCCCATAAATTTAGGGGCAAACCCCTAAGTTGGGAACCGTGGGTTTAATTTCAAGTTTTCCTTTGTTTTACTTTGATATGATAATATTCACAGATAGTCCTTTAGTTGGTTTTTATGACACCCATAGGATGAGATGGGGTGGTGACATATTGTATTCTTACTCCGTCACCACACTAAGTAGTAATAAGTGTACAATCAAACATTTTAAAGTACATGTTTTAATTGCATATTCAAACCTTTTAATTCCATTTTAGGAACTTAAGTGTTTAATTTTCTACTGCATTACTCCCATCACTTATTTATACTAATATTATAAAGAGGTAAAGTTTGTGAGTTTGTGACGTTGTAGGGGGTAATCTCTGGATCTAATGAACCGATTTTCTAAATTTTGTCTGTGTTGAATAGTACATTTATTGGGGAGTGTCATAGGCTGTACAGTATCCCGCTATGAGTATAGGGAGTGGAGCAGTAATGAAATAAGTTTAAAAAAGGGACGCGTTTTTTCGCCGCCCAACGAAGTGGGCATGGGTCAGCTAGAGATTATAAAAATACAAGTAGTTAGTGTCCTGCTGTTAAGATAATCAATGGGGTTTTATCTAGACTGCTTGTTAATTTTTCCAATATTTAAGATACTGTTTATTCACCCATTGATTTCTCCGTCTCCCCTTATTTCTTTTCCTAGTGAGTTTTTCAATGTTATGGTTTTTTCCATACTGTCATAATTAATTCAGTTTCATAACATTAAATTCTTGTAAAGAGCTTCAGAATCTTTGTTTCTGCGTGATGCATGCCTTCCCAAGCTCCAGAGCTTTATAGAGCCAAGATATGTAAAACAAATAATAATATCTCTCATATTCCTTACTTTCCTTCCTTTTTATTTGTATGAGTAAATTCACACTGGTAACATAAGCGCCGATTACACTACCCTACATGTAGGATACTACATCTTGTAGGGCACTACATGTTGTCTAGTGTAATCACATGTAGGCTGTTAGGTCACTACATATCGAAGATTGGCGAGTCCCGACTGCCCTACATCATTTACTGTCCTACAAGATGTAGTGCACTACATGTAGGGTAGTGTAATCGGCGCTATACAAACCACTAATTATAACACCCACATTCACACACACAAAATGCTTTATTTGTGTAGGAACGTTGAGTATAGGCACAACACGGTAATAATAATATTACCATGGCTACAGTACAACCATGGCCCAACCTTTATAACAATACTTTGGTCAATCTTGTTTCTAATATCATGTTGTGACATGTCAAAACATGACCTGTTTAGCCCAAAACAAACTACAGGTAGCTTCAAAACACTTTTAATACATGTCTCGACATGTTTCATTTGCTTTTGTGTACATATAACAATATTTTTAACATGTTTCAAGTAGTTTTATCTTGTCCAGTGGCCTAATTAGGCTGACAGATGTGCAAACTTTAATCCTTTGCCCATAATAATAACATTACCATTGTTGACCGGAAAACAGGATTTGTAATAAGTGCTGGTCTTAATATAATATTCATTAGAATACTAAAAAGCAACTAAATATTATATTAGTTTTACAAAAAGTGTAGCTTGTTCATAGAAATGCTAATTTGTATTTTTTAAAATGGGTAAGGGTAACATTATTATTGTTTACATTGGTACTGTATTTGAATCTAGTTTTCCTAATTAAAAACAACATCCATATCAGCCTATGGACGTCCACTTCTGGACATAGGCCTCATCCAAAAGTTTCCACCCTGCGCAAACAAGAAAACAACATACTTTTTTCTAATTTAATTTATATTATTTTAAAATAAACATTCCATTAACCTCTAATAAAATAAAATAAATAAATAAATAAAATAATCTCTTTATTTCCTTCACAATTGTTTCTTAATAACTACTTAAATCTATGATTATAATCATTTTGCGTATTGTGAAGGACTGGTGCCAGAAAAAGGTATATTATACCTGTGCCACTGGTCACCAGATAATAAATATTACACTATACAAACCTACACCAAAATTTAAGAGTTAGAGAAAAAAATAATAATATCCTATTCTTTTCCCCTCCATAACGTATGACCTTCTTTAAACTAGTCAGACAGGTTTTCATACAAATACTGTTATTGGCATTCTATCTAGAAATTTATAAAAAAAAAACTAGTTTTGTACTATTGCCATAGTAAAATAACCTTGTACACACAGCAACTAATCAAGCTATACACTCATGTACCTTAATACCTTGAAATAAGACACAATTTCAAATGAAAATGTTTATCTTGATGTGTTGCTGTGTGTACTATTGCCATAGTAAAATATCCTTGTACAGGAAATGTATAATGTTTTGTAATTCATTTTACGTGTTGGTATGGTGTAGCGTTTTATATGTCACCACCCCATCTCATCCCATGGGTGTCGTAAAAACCGACTAAGGGGCTTTTCTGAATATAATCTTTACAAAATATAAAGAAGGAAAACTTGAAACTAAACCCTATACCAATCAGTCAGGCCAGCGTGGTATTAGTAGGCCAAGTATCCCTCCGTCCCGGGAGGAGGCCCGTCCCTGCAGTGGGACATTAATGGGCTGGTATGATGATTTATCTTTTTAACAAAGCATTCAATTAAATAATAAACATAATGGTTGTTTGTCAGTAATCAAAGACAATTTATTAATTTGGTTTTATTTGTATTCATTTGGTAATATACCCGTTAAAAAATAATAAGTGCTTTCAAATTGGTGACATATTGTATTCTTACTCCGTCACCACACGGAGACTTACTGCTATATGATATACTATAATTTCTCTCGCCTCTCCTGTGGAACCTTGTCGTGAACAGCCTTTTACACCGCTTAAACGACAAAGGTTATTTCACCGTAGGATACGCCGACGATCTAACCATCATAATAAATGGCACACACGAAAACACACTGTGCATCCTAATGCGCCAAGCCTTAAAAATAGTAGAGGACTGGTGCAAAGAGCACAAACTAACAGTCAACCCCACTAAAACAGAACTAGTCCTTTTCACCAAAAAAAGGAAGCTAGCAAACCTGCAATTACCACGATTTTACGGATCTACTCTAAGCCTAACATCAGAAACCAAGTATCTGGGCGTCTACTTGGACAAACAACTGAACTGAGCTAAACATACAGATTACAAGTTCTGTACCATCGAATTAGGGTGATCTGTAAGGATGGTGCATGTATGTAATGCCTGCGTGGCCATCACAAGCAGCATGAGAACCGCACCCACAGCCGCACTACAAATTATGTTGGGGCTGCCACCCTTGCACCTAGTCGTGCAAGAGGAAGCAGCGCTAGCGACATTCAGACTCCAAAATGCGGACACACTGGGGAAAGACTTCAGAATTAAACACACACGGATACGTGAGCGAGGGATCAATTATCAACCAACATCACCCAATGACAGGACTCTGAAGAAATTCAATTTCCATAAGCACTACACCATACAACACGTAGAGGAATCACAAGATTACTCAAGCCCAAAAGAGCTCAGAATATACACCGACGGCTCCAAGACAAACTCAGGCACTGGGGCAGGTGTATTCTCAAGCGAACTCAAGATAAATATATCCAAACCGCTAGGCAAATTCAACACCGTATTCCAAGCAGAATGCGTAGGGATTATCCTAGCAGCCTACACCATAGAGTCAAAAAGGATTTCAGACTCTCGAATCCGCATAATAACCGATAGCGCTTCGGTACTCAAAGCTCTGAATAAAACCCATGTCACTTCGAGACTAATATTGGAATGCCACAATGCGTTAGAGCGGATTGCGACTTCCAATGGGAACTCGGTGACTCTACAATGGATAAAGGGACATAGCGGATCACTGGGAAACGATGCGGCTGACGCTCTGGCTAGAAGGGGATCTGACATGACGGTCTTCGGACCAGAACCTATCACACCAATCCCCTTCAGCCAAATTCGCAGCTGGCTGCAAGAGTTTACCCGCAAACAAACACAAGAGCAATCAGCCCCAGGCTGCAGGCAGTCGAAGGAGGCGATGCCTCTCCTAAACGACAAACTGACCAAACGCATACTGCGTCTGGACAGAAACAGCCTGCGGCTGGTGACTGGAACCATCACAGGTCATTGCTCGCTAAACAAACACTTCCACACCATAGGCATAACAGATAGTCCCCTGTGCAGGGCATGCATGGAGGCAGAGGAAACGGTGTCACATGTGCTCCTTGAGTGCACAGGTGTCGCTGACACACGAAGAAACACACTAGGAACCCCGAAATCCATCACGGAATGCCTGAACAAAATCAGTAACCTCACACGCTTCTGGAGGGAGGTGGGCTGGCTGGAATGACGAGCACCCCTCACGTACAATGGTCCACCTCAGGGACTAAGTGCGGAAACCAACCCCCAATAACTTAGAACTTAGATATTATAATATTATAAAGAGGTAAAGTTTGTGTATTTGTGAGTTTGTGACGCGTTGTACGGGGTAATCTCTGGATTTACTAAAGCGATTTTAAAAATTCTTTCTCTGTTGAATAGTCCATTTATCAGGAAGTGTCATAGGCTAAATAGTATCACGCTATGAGTAATAGAAGTGAAACAGTAATGAATTAATTCTAGGCCAATTTTAATTAAAATATGAAAGAAAGCTTATGTAATGAGGAAAGTTATATTTATCAGCTGATTCTCGCGGCTTCACCCGCGTTTTACAGGTAGCCTAAATGTTATTCTATCTACACCCTAATGTTTAAAAAAGGGACGCGTTTTTTTCGCCGCTAAACGAAGTGGGCACGGGTCAGCTCGTAAGATATAAATAGACTTTTATCCGTCCTAAGTAGTATAGGAATACTAAAGAAATATCATATCAATATAATTCCGGTTTGATCGGCCTTGTGCCTCCCCAATCGGGAGTAAATGACGCCATACTTATTAAGTCGCAGTTTCCTTCTATCCCAACGTTATTATTTATTTGACATCGTCATAAAAAACATGACAGGTCGTCAAACCACTACGCCGCAGTGTTGTTCCCTACAACGTCACAAACACACAAAATTTACCTTTTTATAATATTAGTATAGACTATAGTGCTACCTACATATTTGCTTTCCAGGTCAATCTAAGCACTTTAGTGAAGCCCGATTTACACATCGACAAGTACAGTGGCGAGTTAAGTAGTAAGTTGCTGATTAAGTTGATTTAAATAGATCTCCATCCTATTTTTTGGCAAGTTAAGTTGGCGAGACGCGAGAGAGGGGGCTACTTCGTACTTAACTCGCCAAAAAATAGGATGGAGATCTATTTATATCAACTTAATCTTAAAATACTACTTAACTCGCTACTGTACTTGTCGATGTGTAAATCGGGCTTAAGACAAAAGCTACGTAAGATACGCGAAACATCTTTAAAAAAACTTACTATGTACTAGAGCAGCTGATATCATTTCTAGGTAGTAAGAGTACCAAAAGCCCGTATCTTAAGCTTATCCTTTCATAAAAAAAAGATCTATTATGAGTCACTGAAAAGAATTTTGTTCCAAAATCAGTTAGAATACTGTTAACTAACATATGATCGTAAACAGCTGACATCTGCCTAGCAAAAAAATCCGCCCACGATTTGCCACTACAAAACAAAATTAACTTTAAGCTATATGGCAATAAGGTTTATATTTCAACTTCGATCATTTGTTATGCTACCTTATTTCTCTGAAAGGTGTTATTATTTTGCGTATAAGAGTTAAATTCGCGTGTTTTTTTTACGTTCAACGAATTTTGGTTGTTTTCAATTATTTTTTTTGGACGATGTCAAGGTGTATTCGGAACCTTCGCGAAATGTATAATAGGTTCTCTTCTTCTAAAAAAAGCTTTTTTGGGAAGAAACCTTCATTTTTTAAACTTCATAACTTTGATTCAACCACAAATGGTTCAGGTCTGGTACAGCGGTATTGTATTCAATTCGCGCTTAGTGTAAATCTTGAGTTCATGAACATTAATGTTTCTATTAAGCCCGATTTACACATCGACAAGTACAGTAACGAGTTAAGTAGTAAGTTGTTGATTAAGTTGATTTAAATAGATCTCCATCCTATTTTTTGGCGATTTAAGTTGGCGAGACGCGAGAGAGGGGGCTACTTCGTACTTAACTCGCCAAAAAATAGGATGGAGATCTATTTAAATCAACTTAATCTTAAAATACTACTTAACTCGCTACTGTACTTGTCGATGTGTAAATCGGGCATTAGTCTTGGTGTTTTCTATATTATTATATAATATTTTCGTCTTTATAAAAAAAAAACTAGCTGACCCGTGCCCACTTCGTTAGGCGGCGAAAAAAACACGTCCCTTTTTTAAACATATTTCATTACTGCTCCACTCTTATTAGTCATAGCGTGATACTATATATACTACACTCCCCAATAAATGAAATGGGCCTCCTTCCGTGACGGGGGATCTTGGCCTACTAATACTAAGTACGCTGGCCAGACGGATTGGTATAGGGTTTAATTTCAAGTTTTCTTTCTTTTTATTTTGTAACTAAAGATAATATTTACGACACTCATAGGATGAGAGTCGTAAATATTATCACACATGTGACATATTGTATTCTTACTCCGTCACCACACGGAGAAACATATTAAATTTGAAACATATTTAACCCTTATTAAATTCACTTACTACTTAACTACCTGTAAGAAGATGTTATAAAATGGACACAAAATGATCCCTAGGGTCATAGGATCCAAGCATAATAATATGACCTTAGAGAAATAACCCAATTTCCTGTTCCTACCATACTACAATGCATTTCATCACAATAATAACAATAATTTTCAAAATACGCGCACCCTCACATTCAAAAAGTAAGGTACCTACTTGTTTTCGAAACGCACACTTGCGTAAAAGCGAACACCTGAGGCGGATTTCTTAAGAAAGAAAAAAATAAACGAGGGGCTGTTTTTGAAAAATCTTAAGGGGTCGATTCTTTCTATATGTATAGGGGAAGGTGCAAATGTATCCAAATACAAAATTATACATTTTTGATTTCTCTGTGTGTGTGTGTTTGAATGTGTGAATTGTTGTTGTTTTGTTGTTTCGTAGTGTGATGTGGAACGAAAATTGTCTTCTTCCTGCGTAATGTTTTCTTTTAGGATTGTCCCTCTGCTGTGATACTATCTACATTATATCCTATTATATTAGTACTTCGAGTAGCTTGTATTATAAATACAATATCTTTATGGCCTATGTGTTATTCCGATGTATAAGCTATGTTATTGTAAAGTTTAATTTCGCGTTTAAAATATTAGTAGGATTTTGTCGTGTAATGTAGATCAAAATTGCTTTCTCCTTGCGTAATCTTTGTTCATAACTTTTATCGTGTTAGATGATTATAAATATTAAACTCAATAGGGAGATTAAAGGTCCATCCTTACCAACCGGCCAGCATAGGCCAGCATCGAAACAAATTTTACAATCTTTAAATAAAATTAAATCTTGTATACAGTCTTTAAAGTTTATATTAAGTACCAAGGCAAGGGTAAACACAGCCGGTGACATGCAGCGACACGCGACCGGCTCCGTCCGCGTGCGTACGGCTACCGGCGCATACGGCCGAATGCGTCACCTAGTAAAACCACCATCTAAGGGTCAAATCATACTACAGCAGAGTCGAAGCGCATCGAAGCGTCGATCCAAAACTGAACATATTAAATTCAACCTTAACTCCACAGTGTAACGTACACATTACTTCGGAGATTTTAAAAATATGCGCGCATTCTTCCGAATGCGCCCGAATGCGCGCGTCTGCGCTTGACAAACGCTGATTGGTTTCGCGCACAATCTTAGAAGTAATGTGTGCGGTATACCGTGGAGTTAAGGTTGAATTTGATATGTTTAGTTTTTGGAATGACGCTTCGATGCGCTTCGACTCTGCTGTAGTATGATTTGACCCTAAGCATATATTTTTTTTCGTACCAATGACACTGCATATTTTGTTCAATAAGTATATAAATATGTATTATTACTTTCAGATTGTTCGACAGTCCCCACACGCCGAAGACGTTGCTGGAGAAGAGTTCAACTCCCTCACATCATCCTCCTAGATCAAGATTGTTTCCTCCCAAATTAAACGCCAAGACTGGTGAGTACCATATCTTCATTTATTAAGCCTAAAGACGTATACCTACAAATACCGCCGTCTTCACTCAAGGCTTAAAACTATGAAACTAAAAAGAAGCGAAGGTCGTCCGGCCGTACAAATTAATGCACACGAGTGTCCTCCGCAGTAGCTACCGTAACTGGTGGAATAATAGTAATAAATAAATATTCACGGACATCTTTACACAGCGCCATCTGTTACCAAAGAATGAATGGAATGTTTCATATCCCTGAAATATCACTAGCTACGGGAAAATTTCTCCTAAACTCAGTATCTAGTATCAGTCCAGACCACAGAAATCTAAATAAAAGGAGAAATGGTATGACGGGGTTTTCTTGTCAAAGCAATATGATTAGAACGATTATATAGCTAAAAATGGCTGTCACCTAGGTTTAGCTGTGTTTTGACAACGACCGGGATAACATATAAAATGCCGAGTTGTTCAGTGGTTGCCTGTAAATATAAGAGCAATAAAAAAAACTTTATTAATAATGGAATCACTTACCATATCTTAGTACATGTATTTTATTGTATTTACCTCTAAAATCATGAAAAAATAATCTTCGATGTCCTCACTATGTTATTTTCATATTCGGATAATTAAGTACTATAATATTTTTGTAACATATACATTGCTTCTCTAATGTTGTCTAAACTAGTCATTCAATGAATATATGAAGCAATGAACTATTCGCTCAACGATATTACGTATGACAAGTGGTTGCTAACCGTGATCGCTCTAACAACCAAACGATAGTGACGACCCGTTCATGACTACGACTATCTATCGTTTTCGATAAAAAGTCGTGTATTGAAGGAATTTTAAAATTGTTAAAGTTTTATTAAGTTAAAAGAAAAAAATATTTTTTTTTAATGTTAAATTATGTAATTTCAATATAAGTATTACAATGTTGAAATAATATCCTAAATCAAAGGTGGCGTAAGTACTCTAGAACATAAAGGTTTAAAATGATCATTAGAGTGGTTTTAAAAGTTAATTTAAAAGCTCATATATTTATTAGCACACACAGCTTTTCGTCAAAAGTCGTGGTTTAAAGTCGGCTAGGCTTTACCGACTGTGGCTAAATTATTGCTAGCTCTCCCTCACAGGTGCGTTAATTTTGTATAACAACAGTCAAAATGTTACAAACTGCTGCGACAATAAGGACGCAAAAGAAGTATGACGCTTGAGTTCCTTCAACCTGCTACATTACGACATCAGTTCACGGATTAATTTGTTTCACGACATGTACGATCTTATACACACTGTCGTGAATATTATTTTACAAAAGTATTGTACAATTATATATATTATTACATTATACATATTTATATAAAAGTAATTATTATTTTTAAGTATATGATAAGTATTTAATTTTTAATAAAATAAGTGTAAGTCTTGTCTATCGATAAATTTTATTAATCATCTATCGATAAGGTCAACGCCTAGCATAAATGTAATTTTTTTACATGTAGTAGTTTTAAATTGTAGTAGTTCTTCTATCTAAATTTATTTTAGTTTGTTTTATTTGTTTAAATATAGTAGCGCTGATTGGTTCACTGTGACACCGTGTAAGGGAGATATTTCAAGGAAAAACGAGACAGAGTAATTGCGTTCATTGATAATCTAGATGTAACTGAGAACAGTAGTCTATTCGTATATTCTATTGCTGTGTGTGTTAAAAAAACTGGCGACATTAGGTTTCCATACAAAATGACATTCAGGGCACATCTCCTTTGTTCAGATATCTGTGGTCCAGACATATCTAAAAATACTACTCATCACAAATACTTCATAACAGCCCATTAATATCCCACTGTAGGGACGGGCCTCCCGTGACGGAGAAATACTTGGCCTACTAATACCACGCTGGCCAGACGGATTGATATCACAAATACTAACTAAAATATATTTTTTCCACCAGGCATGCCATCGGGCTCCAGTCACCACCTCCACCCACCGTCAGGGGACGACGACAGCGCGCTAGGCAGTCTACCACCAGATGACATGGATGAGTCCAGGTTGCAGGTTAAACGACCTGTCGCCAATATTAACCCTTTCACACCTGACGGTAAGTTAATAAATATTCACGGACATCTCTACACATTATGTCCGTGTGGTGATGGAGTAAGAACACAATATGTCACCACCCCATCTCATCCCATGGGTGTCGTAAAAACCGACTAAGGGACTAACCGTAAATATTATCTTGACGAAGTTAAAAAAAAAATACAACCGAATTGAGAACCTCCTCCTTTTTGAAGTCGGTTGAAAAGAAGGAAAACTTGAAATTAAACCCTATACCAATCCGTCTGACCAGCGTGGTATTAGTAGGCCAAGTATCCCTCCGTCAAGGGAGGAGGCCCGTCCCTGCAGTGGGACATTAATGGGCTGCTATGATGATACACAGCCCCATCTGTTGCCAAAGTAAGCTAGGCTTATCCTTCTTGTGTTATGGGTAACAGAACAACGGATATTAGTACTTATATACTTTTTTTTGTTTGTAAATACATACATAATATACAAGGAAACACTCAGATCAATGCAAACAATCATGTTCATGTACACAAAGATATGAATTGGGCGGAAATCGAACCCGAGACCTCTGCTTAGCAGTCATGTTATATAACCACTACGCCACAGAGGTCGTCATTTACAGGCCTTTCTCCAATGAGACACCACCTAGCCAATTATGTAATAAGGCCGGTTATGTGGACAGAATGAAAAAATATATTATTATTTTATATCTTTATTTACATTTTTCACAATCTTCTACATTTTTTAAGATTAAATATAAAAAAAAAATATTTAAAAATATAAAAAAAGGTAGACCCACCATGGGTTACATGTTTCATTTTTAAATATAAAAATAAAAACATTTAAAATATGAAAGACCCACCAGCATCGGGTACAAGGACCAAGCTACTGGTGGTTTTGCCTCTAGAGATAGGAACCTCCTCACAATACGTGCCGTGTCAAGCAGTACTGCCTTCTGCATCAGACCTATCCATCCAACTGCCAACTCGATGTTAATAGAGACTCTTTGGAATAAGTCCATTCACCGAAAGTACTATCGGAACAATGATCGCCGAATCAACATTCCACATGTCGACAACCTCGTGAGCCAAGTCCAAATATTTTGTTTGTTTGTCTTTTTCGGCTTTCACAAGATTCTCGTCATGAGGAATGGTGACATCGATTATCATTGCACGGCGCTCTGACCGATCTATCACCACAATATCTGGCTTATTGGCAACAATAGTCAAATAATATTAATATTATAAGTAAAGATAGATATTTATGTAGATTAATATTATTTTTAATGTTTATGTTTCTAGGTCAAGCACTTAATAAGAAAAAGCGAGCGCTCTCAAAGACACCAACTTGGGGGGAAGCAACGCCAGAACAACCAGCCAAAAGGCTAAGGGTAAGTGTCATATTTATAAAACTTTATTGTAATCAAAGTACATATAAATTAACCTATAAAGCTTAGGTATTATTAGAAATGTATATAGTGTGGTGACGGAGTAAGAATACAATATGTCACCACCCCATCTCATACCATGGGTGTTGTAGAATCCGACTAAGGGGATAGTCCCTTAGTCGTCAATATTATCTTTACAAAATAAAAAGAAGGGAAACTTAAAATTCAACCAATCCGTTTGGCCAGTGTGGTATTAGTAGGCTAAGTATCCCTCCATTACGGAAGGAGGCCCGTCCCTGCAGTGGGACATTAGTGGGCTGTTATGATGATGATCCTACTTTAGGGCATTTCCTACTCAATATACAAGACCTTAGTATATGAATAGATAGCCGAAGTTCCTTTCTTTATCGAAAATGTTATGAAGTTATTCATTATGTATTGTATTTTGTTTATGCTGTTCAAAGGATGTCATTAAAGGTAGAGTAAATATTTTATGAGTCCGTGTGGAGATGGTGACGGAGTACGTTCGTGTGGTGACGGAGTAAGAATACAATTATGTCACTACCCCATCTCGTCCCATGGGGGTCGTAAAAAACGACTAAGGGGCTATCCGTGAACATTTTTTTATGAATATATTGTTTACGAAATAAAAAGAAGGAAAACTTGAAATTAAACCAAGTATCTACATTACAATGTCACAAACACACAAACTTTACCTCTTTATAATATTAGTATAGGTTGTTACACATATAGCTACTCTTTGTTTAATAATTATGTTATATTCCACAGGAATCGAACATATCACGGTACAACATAGAATTCGTGGAGCTGTGCGTGATAGGGCGCGGGCAATTCGGCCTGGTCACTAAGTGCGTCAACAAACTAGACGGGTGTCAGTACGCGGTGAAGAGGTCCCTGCGACCTGTAGCAGGTTCCGCCGCCGAGCGAGCCGCGCTCACAGAAGTGTATGCCCACGCGGCGCTGGGCAAACATCCGCATGTCGTCAGGTGAGTCACTAACATTGCCCATGTTCAGTAATAAAGATTGCTCTTACTCATAAATATAGCCCAAATTCACTTAGAAACATTGCATACACTTACTTACAAACATTACCCGCACGTACATACTAACATTGCCCATGTATACACTTGTAAGCATTACCCATAATCACTTATAAATATTGCCCATGTTTACTTTGCCCACAATCACTCATAAATATTGCCCATGTTTACTTACAAACATTACCTACATTCACTCCTAAATATTGCCCACGTTCACTTATTAATATTGCCCACATTCACTTAAGCTCTACTTATATTTTGACATTTGACTAAGTTATATTTTATATAAATTTTTCTAGATACTACTCAGCATGGGCGGAAGACGATCACATGATAATACAGAACGAATACTGCGACGGTGGTTCACTTCAACAGAAGATGGAGAACGGGCCGTTGTCTGAGAGTGAACTGTTGCTGCTCCTGACTCATATTGCTGATGGATTGGCGTGAGTAGACAGCATTATCATATCAGACTCCTCCTAACAGCCCATTAATGTCCCACTGCAGGGACGGGCCTCCTCCCATGACGGAGGGGTACTTGGCCTACTAATACCATGCTGGCCAGACAGATTGGTACAGGGTTTAATTTCAAGTTTTCCTTCTTTTTATTTGGTAAAGATAATATTCACGGATAGTCCCTTAGTCGGTTTTTACGTGAGATGGGGTGGTGACATATTGTATTCTTACTCCGTCACCACAGGTAGTAATAGTGACAATTATTTGTGTGATCCACTAATTATAGTTATGAGTCTGTTCGATGTTCTTTGTGTATGTTAAATGGCACTTTGTTAAGTCTCTGAGGCATAGACCACGATCTTAAGAGCAGGAGCTTTCTTTTTTTTTTTAAAGAAAATTTTGTTATCTAGTTGCCTGTCGAACGGCGACACCCTTGTCAGTTGCATTCGGAATCCTTTCGTTCGTGCGCGCGGATGTGACTCGCAAAACCAAATTTGCTTTTAAAAACTTGATCGCACGAGGCACAATACAACTGTCTTTGCGCATTATAGGTTTAGTTGTAGGTGGGTTTATGAAATAAAATGTTTTATTTGCTAGAACATGGTCTTATAGATGTTATCAATAGTAAAGTAGTACAACATATTCTGTCATTATATATGGCGTGCAAATAATAATGTACACAAATATATTTAGTTTTTCTTAATGACTACCTACATTACGGATTATTATTTAATTATTTAATAACATTTATTATAAAATTCAAACTAATTCTTATTACAGATTAAAATAGTATATATATGAGTTAATATTATGTTAGGGCGAGATATACGGGTTTAGCGTCTTTTTTTTTTATTGACGACAAGAGACCAACTGTCTCTCGACCGCTACTAGTTTACACGGGCTGTGGTGGGGCGGATGGCCCTCAACCAAAGGTTTTGGCGTCATATCACCTAAAGGCATTGCTCGATAATTGTTTTAAATATTATTATTTTATTAACAGCTACATACACTCGCTGCAGCTAGTACACATGGACGTCAAGCCGGGCAATATATTTATATGTAGCGGCGAGGGAGAGCCCTCGCATGACTCCGACGACGGTTACGATGATGACGAGAACCTCTTCCATCATAAATATAAGATTGGTGAGTTTACATAATTAAATAAATTATAAGAAGTCTTTACCTATGAACATTCCGATTTTTTTTTGCCGCAGTCTTTAGCCTGTATTTTCTTTTAAAACATAGATTGCTTGTATTATTTTTGTAATTTGGTAAATACAGGACGTTACCAACAACTAACAAAAGATAATTAAGAAAAATAATTATTATTTATATCTATACTAATATTATAAAGAGGTAAAGTTTGTGTGTTTGTTTGTTTGTGTGTTTGTGACGTTGTAGGGGGTAATCTCTGGATCTACTGAACCGATTTTAAAAATTCTTTCTGTGTTTGATAGTCCATTTATCGGGGAGTGTCATAGGCTATATAGTATCACGCTATGCCTAACAGGAGTAGAGCAGTAATGAAATATGTTTATAAAAGGGACGCTTAAAAACGTTTATTTTGCTTCTACTGCTTAAACGTCTGGAGATATACTGAAATAATGTATTAGAGAATTGTACCTTTAAAAAAGTTTTACAATTAAGAGACTTAAGATTGTCGTAAATATGCTAGGGTGTCGTAAAATGATGAAGGGTGTTGTAAAAGATGGAAGGGTGTCGTAAAACTGCAAGGATGTCTTAAAATGCATGGAGGGTGTCGAAAAATGATGGAGGGTGTCGTAAAACTGCTAGGGTGTCGTAAAATGAATGGAGCGTGTTGTCAAACTGCAAGGGTGTCGTAAAATGATGGAGGGTGTCGTAAAACATCTAGGGTGTCGTAAAGTAATGGAGGTTGTCGTAAAATGATGGAGGGTGTAGAAAAATAATGGAGGGTGTCGTAAAACTGCGAGGGTGTCGTAAAACTGCAAGGGTGTGGTAAAACTACGAGGGTTTCGTAAAATTGCAAGGGTGTCGTAAAATGATGAAGGATGTCGTAAAAGATGGAAGGGTGTCGTAAAACTGCAAGGATGTCGTAAAATGATGTAGGGTGTCGTAAAATTCATGGAGGGTGTCGTAAAACTGCTAGGGTGTCGTAAAAGGATGGACGGTGCCGTAAAACAGCTAGGGTGTCGTGAAATGATGAAAGCTGTCGTAAAAGATGGAAGGGTGTCGTAAAACTGCAAGGATGTATTAAAATGATGTAGGGTGTCGTAAAATTCATGGAGGGTGTCGTAAAACTGCTAGAGTGTCGTAAAATGATGGAAGGGTGTCGTAAAACTGCAATGATGTCGTAAAATGATGGAAGGTGTCGTAAAATGCATGGAGGGTGTCGTTAAATAATAGAGGGTGTCGTAAAAGATGGAAGGGTGTCGTAAAACGGCAAGGATGTCGTAAAATGATGGAGCGTGTCGTATAACTGCAAGGGTGTCTTAAAACTGCAAGGGTGTCGTAAAACTGCAAGGGTGCCGTCAAACTGCAAGGGTGTCGTAAAATGATGGAGGGTGGCGTAAAATGATGGAGGGGTGTCGTAAAGAGAGACTAAATGTTCTGCACTTAGTAGACATTGTTTTCTGCCCAGACTTAAGATTATATTCTTTTAAAACATATATCTATACTTCTATACTTAATATTATAAAGAGGTAAAGTTTGTGTGTTTGTGACGTTGTAGGGGGTAATCTCTGGATCTACTGAACCGATTTTAAAAATTATTTTAGTGTTGAATAGTCTATTTATCGTGGAGTGTCATAGGCTATATAGTATCACGCTAATAAATAATAACAGAAATAGAGCAGTAATGTTTTTTTTTTTAAGTGTCACGTTTTTTTCGCCGCCCTACGAAGTGGGCACGGGTCAGCTAGTTAGTAATAAGCCTGTAAATATGGGTCCAATTTAAACCAGCAGATTTTACCATTTAAACATATAAAACTTCTTCCCTTATATTTCTTTTTATTTTATTTCGTTTTATTCGGGCTTCTTTTGCTATCATCGCATACTGGCTCGGTAGGTGAATCTCGCGATTTTTCAATTTTCTTTCTATTACGGAATGCACTGAGTCCACCTCCATTTGCGTGTGACCCTTCTCTAAAAACTTCTGGGTTATGGTTACATTAAATTTGACGGCGAGCCGCAAAAGAGCATTTGAAACCACATTATTACGGTTCTGAGCTGTGCAACCATCAGTGTAAATTATCACTTCTTTGGGATCCTTTTCAAGTAAGTTTGAGATGTAAGAAACAAAAAAGGAAGCATACGTGGTGGCTCTTAAATCTGTAACGGTTTCGTCAAACCAGTAGCACGTTGCTTGGTGGTTACTCAGATTATAAACTGTAAAGTTGTGTACACAAAGCTTCGTTTTGAAGTACAGCGCACTAGCATTTAGGTACGGGCACAACATTACGGCTTGCAAGTCAGCAGTTATCGCGTGAACTTCTCCTTTGATTGCTGCTTCTTTGTCCTGATTCTTCTCTTGACGAGCTGCTGTTTTCAGAGCTAGGTGAATTTTGTGCTCTTCGTCACTTAAATTGCCAGCCTTATGAGCACAACAAGTATCACACTCATCCTTCTTTGGTTTAAAAAGGGAAATATTTTGTTGAGATAGCAAATCTTCAAAAAACTTTCGGCCTGCTACAGGAGAGGAGATACAATTAGCACGATTTACATATAAACGGTAAAGATGAGCTTTAGATTGAATAATCGGTTCTAAATACATTTTTTGGCTCGATTTTCTGCAGTAATGCGATGGAAGTTTGGGAATTTCTCGAAAGAAATTCAAAACAGACTGTTTCTTTGTTAACTGATTATTCTGTTCACCTGCCTGAGCCGAAGCTTCTTGAAAATTTGCTTTGGTTCCTCTTTCTCCCAACCAATATCTGCAAGTCCATTCCTTGATTCCGAGCGTGCCCAAAAACATAGTTTGGCACACACGTACTTTACTATTGGCAGCTTTTAAGTGGTAAACCTTGCTTCCACAGCGTCTACTATTACTGCCAGCACCTTTAGTCTTTCGTTGTGTGGCTTGAGTATCAATCAGGGTCAAAACATATACCTTTTTTTCCTTCCATGTCATAGCCCAAAATTCTTCAAATACTTTCATCCGGTAACCTATTGAAACCTCGAATTTCTGTTACCCGAACCTTAAAACCCAGAAAACAGTTGGTAGAACTTTTAAAAGACAGATGTAATGAATGACAACTTTTTAAAATTCCGTTTTTAATTTCCCAGATGAATCGATTTCCAGACGCACTAAAACCAAATTTTCAAATAGTATTTTTTTGTTTCCCATATTCTTATAATCCAGATTTAGCTATACCAGATTCTCAGAATACTTTTTTTGGTTCCCATCGTACCACTTTCCAGATAAACTATTACCAAATTTTCATAATCTTTTTATTTGGTTCCCATATAATCATATTCCAGATAAATTTTTGCCAGATTTTCATAAACTTTTTATTTGGTTTCCATACAATCGTGTTTCAGCTAAATTATTGCAATACATAATATTATTTTATGTGACCTAGGTTAGATTAGAACTGCGAACCGACTCACTATTGTTTAAGTTACCCATTACATATAGGTTTAATTGTCAAATTCGACTCATTTGGTTAGGTTAGGTTAGAACTGTGACCCTTCGCACGAGCCGAGCGAGCGAAGCGAGCGTGCCGCGGCAGCGGCCGGCGAGTGCCAGAACCGACTAGCTATTGTTTTACTTGCCCATTACTCATAGATTTTTATTGTCAAATTCGACTTAGTAGGTTAGTTTAGGTTGCAATTAAATAGGTTAAGTTAATAATATTAGTAAGAGATAAAAGGATTTAGTTTATCTGGATATCGTTTATTTGAATTCAAAAATCTTGATTTAAAAAATCTGGATATTGTTTGTCTGGATTTCAATAAAGGTATTTCAATAAATTGTGTTTTAAAAATTTGGCTTTAGTGCATATGGATTACGGTCCTCTGGATTTCGTGCATTTAGATTTTTATATCTGGAACTCATTCATCTGGATTTTAAAACGTCGTACAAATAAATAAATGGGCAAATGAAATTCGGAGTTGCGATTATATGGCAAATAATACTTCGAAATTTTAAAAAATGGGATAATGACGAAATGTCCAAACGTTTTCTGGATTTTGATATTCGGAATATTAAAATGCGGGATTAAAATAGGTAACCCTTTCATCCGCATTTCGTCAGTAAAAATGTTGCAACAGAAAACTTTACTCGAAGTACAGCGTTCAGAAGTACATGGCCTCATGAGCATTCTTTCCGGTTTGGCGATGTCTTGTACATACTTTCCATCAATCTTTCTAAAACCTAAGTACTCATTCCCCATCATTCTCTGTTTTTTATTAACTTCTCTTTTCCATGAGTTTTTGTCTGCTATTGCTTTTCTTTTTCTTATCGGCGTCCGCTCCTCTTCAATAGTTCTTTCAGGGAAATTTTCTAAATGAAGAAGGAATGATTCCACAGGAGACGGCGTTGCCGGAGACCGAATGTTACCTACAAGCTCATCGATAGGTAACACAAAATCAGGGTCAGCCACTGAATCGTCTGATAAAAAGTCATTAAAATCTTTTTCTATTGTACTTTTCCAAGTTGTCGTGTTGTGGGACTCAAGTAAATTAGTCTGGTTGACACCTGAGGTCGAAGGTTTAGGAAAAACCTCAGTGTCATTGCTGAAACTAGTGCCTGGTTGGACTGGTCTGGCTAAAATTGATTGCCTTTTCTTGAGCAACTCCTCCCGTCGCTTGACTAAGTCCGTAATCGATTCTGTGTTGGCAGACATCATCCATACAAACAAAGAAATAAATCTGAAACAAAATTAAAAACAGTTTAATTTCTAATATACCTAGTCAAAACCGCGTAAGTACCAAAACTGTTCTACTTTTCGATAAAACAAAACCGCGTAATTACAACTCCGGCTCAAAATCAATTTTATCTATAAAAATACGATGAAATTGTTAAGTTTATTTTTAAAAATATCAAGCCAATATACAAATTAACAGATTAACTCACTTACTTGTATTTTTCATGCACAAACAACCACTTTTTAACAATATTTTTCACGTAGCACAATATTATTACTACACTTTGTTTACGTTTTGTTCAATTACGCGGTATTCACTTCCAACAAAAACGCGGCAAATACATCACGCTATTGCATCGAAGCGCCAAAGAGCTTCTGATTGGTTTATTCAAAGTTCTGTGTTCAACAACACGCACCAATGGGAGCTTAGGACAGCGTGGAATGAAATTTTGAATTTCGCTACTTTTTGTAGTTCCGCGGTATTGCAAATGGTAGTTCAGCGCTTTTGAAGTATCGTCGACGTTATATATGTATTCTCAGCCATTATTGTGTTCCATGTTACTAAACAAACTTATAATCTGTTATCAGGTGATCTCGGCCACGTTACCTGCGTATCTTCACCCTCGGTAGAAGAAGGAGACTGCCGCTATCTACCCAAAGAGGTTCTACAAGAGGACTTCACGCAGTTGACTAAAGCTGACATATTTGCTTTTGGTAAGCTATGCTTTTTTATTTATTTCACACAACGCCATCTAGTCCCAAACTAAGCAGAGCTTGTACAGTCAGCTGCAAAGAAATTTTACCCCCTTTAAGAATATAACAGCGCGCTAAAGGGGTTAGATTTCTTTGCAGCTGACTGTACTACTATGGGTACTAGACAATGGATAAACATACTTAAATACTGTTTTTTTTTGTAAATACATCCATATTATACATAGAAAACACTTAGACCAATGCAAACAATCATGTTCATGCACACAAAGACCTCTGCGAAGCAGCCATGTAATATACCGACTGCACCACAGAGGTCGTCAGATAAAAATTAATGTTTTTTAAATACATCTTATCTTTGTCTATTTTTTTTTTGTGATCTCATCTGTACCTAATCTATCTCCCATCAGGTCTAACACTATTCGAGGCCGGCGGCGGTGGCCCCCTACCCAAGAACGGGCAGGCCTGGCACGACATAAGAGACGGGAAGTTACCGGACTTACCTAACTTATCTAGGGAGCTCAATCAACTGTTGAAGGTAAGATAATATTACATAAATTTGGTATGTTAACCCTTTCACAGTGCTGCCAGCAGACAAAATAGTAAAACAATGCACGTGTACTATATATGGTACACTGCACTGGGAATGTGTAAATATAAATATATGTTTTGGTTTGTTTTTTAAGGTTTATTAAATATAAACAACTAATTTGAGTATTTTGGTTTCCTCCCTATAGTTTATTTTTAATCATCTTAAACAGACCATTAATGTCCCACTGCAGGGACGGGTCTCCTCTCGTGACGGAGGGATACTTGGCCTACTAATACCACGCTGGCCTAACGGATTGCTATAGGGTATAATTTCAAGTTTTCCTTCGTAGTAATCGTGGATAGTCCCTTAGTCGGTATACCTTAGTATACCAATACTTTATTTTTAATTTTCTTTTAATTATTAATTAGTACAAATAAATAAAGTAAATTATATTTTCATAGAAAATGGTAGACCCGGAGCCGTCTGTCCGTCCGTCAGCCGCCCGCCTACGTCGTCACCCTTTACTGCACCCAGCGGGGAACAAGAGCAAAAGTCAACTGCGAAGGGAACTAGCCGCAGCCAAGATGAAGAACGAACTGCTAGCTAGGAAACTGCAGGAGGCCGCTAGGTATGTAACTTACTAGTGATTTTATATCATCATAATAGCCCATTAATGTCCCACTGCAGGGACGGGCCTCCTCCAGTGACGAAGGGTTCTTTTTACTTCGTTAAGATAAAATTGACGGGATGGGATGGGATGCGATGGGGTGGTGATATATTGTATTCTTACTCCTTACTCACACGGATACAAGAATAAAAAATCACAAAACACGCCAAAAGTAGTATATAATTTACTAGCTGACCCGTGCCCACTTCGTTGTGCGTAAAAAACGCGACCCTTTTTTAAACATATTTCATTACTGCTCCACTCCTTTTAGTCATAGCGTGATACTATATAGCCTATGACACTGCCCGATAAATGGACTATTCAACACAGAAAGAATTTTTTAAATCGGTTCAGTAGATCGTGAGATTACCCCGTACAACGTCACAAACTTTACCTCTTTATAATATTAGTATAGATAGTAAGAAAGAAAATACATCTCATAACAGCCCATTAATGTCCCACTGCAGGCACGGGCCTCCTCCCGTGACGGAGGGATACTTGGCCTACTAATAACACGCTGGCCAGAGGGATTGGTATAGGGTTTAATTCCGAGTTTTATTTCTTTTTTTATTTCGTAAAGATAATATTCACGGATAGTCCCTTAGTCGGTTTTTACGACACCCATGGGATGAGATGGGGTGGTGACATATTGTATTCTTACTCAGTCACTACACTGAAAATGTAGTATATTTAGTCTTATTTTGCATATATTAATAATTAATATATGCAAAATAAATAAATAATTAATATTAATATATTAAATATTTTAATTATTAAAATATTTAATTAATAGAAAGTTTCAACCAAAAACTAACTTTAAAAAAATTTCAGATGTATAAAATCTCTGACACCCAACTTGGTGTCTAATCAAGAGTCGGCAAAATTCCGCACGCGCTCGGCAAAGAGGTTACAAAAACCTCGCGTCGTCGACAGCAACATTGCCGAGATGTTACAATCTGTAACATCACCCATAAGAATAGATAGAGCGATGCACAGAAGAACGAAAAAAGTTTAAAAAGTAAGATAAAAAATAAATATATATAAATATAAATATATGCATAATTTGAGATTAACCTCGACATAATGTACAGATATAATCAAAATAATTAAAAAAAAAGATTGTGACAAAATATACGCAAATGCGACCAATTAATCGTCATCGCGATAAAATAATCGCGATCGCGACAACATAATCGCAATCGCGACAAAACAGTTAAGTTGAAAAAATCTTAATTTCGACATGAAAAATAAAATAATCGCATTTGCGTCTAAATAATCGATTATGCGTTTTTTTTTGTCGCATGTCTTTGTAAAACATTTGTTCCTAATATATTTTGTATGTCTGTCTGTGTACATACACATTTAATTTTGTATTGTACAATAATTATAATATTTTAGTTATTTTAGCCTCGATCGTGCATTCGCATACATAATATCGAATAATCGATGTCTTTAACATGTCAATTAAAATTAAAAAAGAAACATTTACTCTGTATCGTTACGGACAAATGACGGAAATAAGTCTTGCAAAATTGTCATTGTAAAATTGGTAATTTCGCCTTGCAAAATTGGCAAAATCAATATTGCATTTACATATGCGCAATATTAAAATTGCAAAATTGGTTTAATTGATATTGCAAAATTGGTTTAATTGATATTGCAAAATTGGTTTAATTGATATTGCAAAATTGGTTTAATTGATATTGCAAAAATGGTTTCATTGATATTGCAAAATTAGCAATGTTGATGTTATACCAACTTTGCAATATCATCTTTGCCAATTTTGTTTCTAAATTGAAGACGTCAAACATTGCATGATTATTTTCATAATTGCATATAATATGCAATAGCATACAATTCATGGCAGAATCTTAAAACGAATGTATTTAATTTCAAGCTAAAACAAATAATTTAATAATAAATAAAAAACCTTATAAATTAAGTTATAATTAAGTGCCTTTTAACACTAATGTGATATGTTGTGTTTTCTTAATACGAATTTGAATAGTACACGACTTAAGCACTCGAAATTATAATGTAGCTAGTATGAGATTATTTTACTATAAGCTTCATAGTATTCATCATCATCGTAACAGCACATTAATGTCCCACTGCAGGGACGGGCCTCCTCCCGTGACGGAGGGATACTTGGCCTACTAATAATCTTAACCCTTTTAAACCCATTACAGACTTCCTACCCCGTTCCAAAACCTTCCGACCCCATTACAAAATCTTCCGACCCATTACAAAACCTTACGACCCTATTCCAAAAGCTTACGACCCCATTCCAGAATCTTCCTTACCCATTTCAAAACCTACCGTCCCCATTCCAAAATCTTCCTACCCCATTCCAGAATCCTCCTACCCATTTCAAAATCTTCCTATTTGTTACCCAAATCTTCCTACTCCAGAACCGTCCTACCCCATTCCAGATCAAAGCCATAAGCTATTGGTACTGTACATTTTCTGATATGATCCCATAAGGAACCAAGCATAGTTCTTTTAAGAATAAGAATCATTTATTTGCATAAACATGGTACATTACAAAGATGTTACAATTTTTTTTTTTCGCATATTATGCCATATATGGCGTGCAAATACTTGTTATATATCATTAATTTAGACCGATTTATAAGTTACATTCAAATAAAACGTAACAATATTTGATCTATTATTAAACATACATACATAAACTCACGCCTTGTCCGGTCCGGGGTAGGCAGAGACGACAGAACGCCACTTGTCACGATCCTGGCAAACAGATTGGGCCTCGTCCACATTCATTAAGCGAGTCAATATATGCGCGTCGGTTACGAGTGCTCTTTATTTGGCCCTTCTCCAATATGCAACCTATCTGGTCTATTATTATGTCAATCTGTTTGTTATAAGTAATTGAATAATTCATACTAGATACATTAAATTTTCATATAATGCTTAAGTAATGAAACGTTAAGTGAAAATACAAAATAAAATAAAATAAAAAAACGAATTTTCTTCCAATTTGAAAACATTGATGTGTGATAATAGATTTTGGAAAAAAATATTAATAATTGTATTTTAGTTTTTAAGTTAGGCATGGTTACAAGTTATTAATCGAGATACTTTAGTATATGCATCATATGTAAGCAATGTCATCATAACAGCCTATTAATGTCCCATTGCGCTGTCGAATGCAATTGCATTGTCGCTGCAGAAGTAAAAGGTATAGGGAAGACCTGGAGCGAAATAAAGCGCGAAGCTCAAGACCGACCGGGATGGAGACTCACTGTGGACGCCCTCTGCCCCATCGAGGGGACTTAGGAACATAAGTAAGTCAATGTCCCATTGCAAGGACGTGCTTTCTACCGTGACGGACGGATACTTGGCCTACTAATACCACGCTGGCCAGAAGGACTGCTATATGGTTTAATTTCAAGTTTTCCTTCTTTTTATTTCGTAAAGATAATATTCACGGATAGTACCTTAGTTGGTTTTTACGACATCCATGGGATGAGATGGGGTGGTGACATATTGTATTCTTACTCCGTCACCACACGGTCAAAATTACTTGCGTAGTTTCAAAGATGTAGGCATATATAGGGACGTACAAACAGCAACTTTGTTTTATACTATATAGTGTTGTAACCATGCCATTATCAAGCAGCTGTTCTTAATAATAATTATATCGATAATATTAATAATAAAAGAAGTTTAAATATAGTAAAATGTATAATTTATATTATTAAAGAGAAAAAAATACAACGGAACGGTAAGCGATTATTTGTATAGGTGTATATTGAATAATAATTAAGTAATTTAGTTTTAATTAATTATTGTAATAATTATTATTATTGTAAACTTAATAATTTTGATAATAATATGGTATTAATTTTAAGTTTCATTTTTTAGTCGAAAAGTAGAAAAATAACGGGTAAATAAAAATCTTTTGATTTAATTTTGTTTACTACATATTTCATTACTGCTCCACTCCTATTAGTCATAGCGTGATACTGTACAGCCTATGAAACTCCCCGATAAATGGACTATTCAACACAAAAAGAATTTTAAAAATCGGTTCATTAGATCCAGAGATTACCCCCTACAACGTCACAAACACACACACTTTACCTCTTTATAATATCAGTATAGATAAATCAAAAGATTTTTATTTATTAGTTATCTACTTTGTAACTTAGCCCCCCAAAACTTATAAATTTAACCCCAATTACACAATAAGAATCGATTTGTTAATTGCCCCCCTTTGTTTAGTGTTATTAATTATTAGCCCTATACCAGCTATACCCTAACCATATGATTATCAAAATATATAAATATTTTTAGTAAATAAGAGTATGTGGTAAAAATTGTTCGAATTAAATTTAATTTTCTAAGCCTTTTTTTTAAATTACATAAAGTCAATATAATGTACTAGATGGTGCCCGGGAATATGTCTGCGCACAATTATTATTTTAAATACCTTATAAATACAACTTCTCTATAAATAGTAGCCTATCTGTTAGTCTGGGTTATCTATTGTTTGCCCGAAAATTATGTATGCCATAATGTTCTTATGCTCGAATTTCTTTTGCCATAATTTTATTAGCCATGTCAAAAACAGCTCGACGGAGACCCGCTTCGGGTCTCCTACTTCTTGGTGGCTTAAAGTATAAACCTAACCCAACCTATCTAAATCTCTCAGTTTAAACATAATTGAATTATGACAAGTAAATATTATGGCTGAGGACGATTATGGCAAACAATATCAGTACAAATGAAAATATGGAAAGTATACGGGCGAGATATAGGGTTATTCTTATGTATAAACTATATTATTGTAAAGTTTCAGTACAATCCATGTTGTAGTATTTACGTGAAAGAGTAACAAAGAAACATACATACTTACTTACATACTTTCTCGTTTATAATATAAGTTGGTTAAGTTGGTAGTGGTTAACACCAGTGTATACTAATTTATAAAAAAAATCATAATGACACCACATGGTGGTGTTATTGAATATTAATTATAATTATTAATTACTTATGTAGTTACGATCTCAATCATAAATATGTTTTTTTATTTGTAATCTATAGCGCCGATTACACTAGACTACATGTAGTCAACTACATCATGCAGGAGACTACTGTCTATTTAAACGGACTTGCTTTAAAACGTAAACATATATGGCGTCGTGTCAACCACAGACTTTAGTCTTTGATCTTTGAAAAATGTATAGGAATCAAGGACAAAATTCTATAATCTACAAAAAATGTCAAATGATTAAATTAATTTTATCTGTTGGAAAAAATTATATTTATTTAAAATTTAAGAAAGATAGTGGATAAATCAAAGTGCTTTACGTGTTTTCTATTGCATAAACGTTTAATGCTACTTTCCAGAAATTTTCATCCATATCAAAGTGTGCGATTGATGTAAAAACTAGTGAATTTGCAATATGTGGTGTTTGTTGACAAATAAATCAAGTAAGGATGAATACGGTATACATGTAGTCTAGTGTAATCACATGTAGGACACTGTAAATAGAACGTCCTAACACTAAAAAGTTAGGACGTCCTTATGTAGGAGACTACATATAGTCTAGTGTAATCGGCGCTTAACTTTGAAATGGTTCGCTATCTTTATGTGTTATAATACTAGGTTTTATATCTGGCTTTGCTTGCATATTATGTATGTATTTACAAAAAAAAGTATTTAAGATGTTTATCCGTTGTCTAGTACCCATAGTACAAGCTCTGCTTAGTTTGGGGCTAGATGGCGTTGTGTGAAAATGTGAAGATTATTTATTTATATAAGTCTGTTATCACCATCATATAAAGTTATAAGGATAGACATTGGCACCATTTTTTTTCTACCTTGGGAAAAAATGCGTGGGCTTATGTATACAAATATCCCATTAATGCCTACTAATACCACGCTGGCCAGACGGATTGGTATATAGGGTTTAATTTCAAGTTTTCACATATTCACGAATAGTCCCTTAGTCGAAGTTTACGACACCCATGGGATTAGATGGGGTGGTGACATACTGTATTCTTACTCTGTCACCACATTTTTATTTTAAATAGGATAGCGGACCTTTTACTCTAGAATTAAACAAAAAAAAACCTTGTTATTATTTTTTTGTTTTAAATAATTAAGGGTAGCTGTTAATAACATTTTAATTTCTTTTTTTTTCTAAATTAAACAATAATTATAATTATTCGGGTGCTTGTAGAATTAGCCTGTGTTGTATAACTAATTTTAATTTTTGTAACTAATTAAAATTTTGAAAAGCTTATTTAATATTGACACAGGGTCTTTGAATTCATAGCAGCTTTTGAAAATCACATTACAGGGTTTAACGGGCCTTTTCTATGTGTGAAAATTAAATTTTGTCTATAAATAGCACGCTGGTCAGATTAGCAAATAACTTAAGCATTTGTATGCTTATAAATATTGAATGTAAATAGTAATTAATGAGATATGCTATTTATTAATTTTCTGTTTGACGTTTTGCCACAGGTTACACTGGCCTTAATAAAAAATATTCATTATATGAGGGTAGATAGATAATTTTACCAGCATGTCAATTCTCGCACCTTAAAATCGTTAAAAATTCGGTTAATTCAACTTTTAGTTGTCAAATTGTCACACAATAGGGTATTCTTGTATTTATAATTTAGATTTTTTTTATAGAATACCACTATACTACCACAATACACCAGAATACCACTTTTGGATTAATTAGAAATTAAATTTAAAAAAAGTTAATTTTAAGTTGAATTAAATTGTATGTTACGAGAATTAACATGCTGCTTAAATACACAGGCTTGTGTAACCTGTGTCGAAACGTCAAACAAAAACCCAGATTAATTTCACGTCTCGTTAATTCCTGTGCTTATTACAAAATGTTAAGTAAAAGTCCTTTAAGTCTTTTCTTACTACAATCTGTATGGTTTTAGTGAAGTTTTTAAAAGTGTAAAATATGTCTTTTCCCCTCAAAATCTTTGTTCTGTAATAATAAGTTTTTTTTTGGACATTTATCTTGATAAATACCCTGTAATAAAAAGTGTAGTATATTGTAGTGGTGGGCGCTACTTAGATATAAGTTCATAATTGTTAATGTGGGTGAATATTAATAGGTTTTAGGCACCAGTCCTGTTTGACGACCTTGGTGGCGCGACGGTAGCGCAAGCGGCTGCCGTGCAAGAGGTTGTGGGTTCGATCCCCACGCAGGACAATAATTTGTGGATCTCACTGGTCTGGGTGTTCTTTGTGTCCGTTAATTGATGTTTTTAAAAGGTCCCCGCGACACAAGGCATGATCCCTAGTGCGGGAGTTGTCTTTTAAAATTAAAAAAAAAAAGTCCGAAAGGGCGTGGGTTCGAATCCCACCGCTGTCACCATGTAGCGAAACAAGCTAGTTGGTTTAAACACTGATTTATTTATATTCACCCACATACATATATAAACTCACGCCTTATCCCGGCCGGGGTAGGCAGACGACAGTACGCCACTTGTCACGATCCTGGCTAACAGATTCGGCCTCATCCACATTCATTAAGCGATAATTTAACAATAATTTATGAACTTATATCTAAGTATTGCCACCATTACAATATACTATAAAAAGTGAATATAATTTGTATAAATATATGTAATAATAATAGGTGATGTTGTATGCTTGTACCAAATTTGTTTTTGTTTTTATTTTTGTAAATAATGACTCAAAATTTTTTTGACCAAAGCTGGTGTAGGGTATTATTTGTATATTCGCTCATATTATTATTTGTAATAAATTCTTGTTCAATTACTATGTTGTACTTTTTTTATTTGCCTTACTATTTTGAATGGCACAGAGCCTTCTTTATAACAGCCCATTTTCGGATCATGGATTAAAGTGGACATAAGTGTGTGATTTAAGTGTAAAAAGATCCATCAATGGATCTTAGTGGACATAGGGATTTAATGTCCCACAGCAAGGACGGGCCTCCTCCCACAGAGCCAAGCCCGATTTACACATCGACAAGTCAGTACTCTATCGAAATCAACTTAATCAACAACTTACTACTACTGTACTTGTCGATGTGTAAATCGGGCTTTATGGATGTCAAATTAATATAATGTGCTCTGGACACCGGTACCGCAAGGTACCGTTGTGGTACTATGGCACGTCAAAAATACGGGTTTATGCATTTGGTGCACTTCTCAAATTGTATACCGTGCTCAAATAGTGCACCTTCGCAACTGGTGCACTTTTGATGATGAGTGGAGATTTGGGAAATTGTCTCAATATAAAAGAAAAACGCAGGGTGGAAAGTTTTGGAGGAGGCCTATGTATGTGAAATTCTCAGTATTATCTGTGAAAAAACTAGCTACCTGGAATCACGGAGCTTTTAAATTGTATTTTCTGATAGAGGTGTGCCATGTCTGTGAAATTCATAGCATATACAAAGTTGCTTAGTTCTGACCGCCAGATACCGCTGGTGTCGCGTATATCAAACTCTTTAAAAATGTACTCCGCTACCGTAGCTACAGTAGACTTTCAAAGTCTACAACTTATACTAGTTTGTACATTCATCAATAGATGGCGATAGCAGTGTGCTGTTTACAAGTTAATACTTTTACAGTACCTCAGTGTTTTCTCTCTCAGCATTAAATGGGAGTCTAACCTTAAACGTCTGCGTAGCTATATATTTACCGACTTAATACGAGACGGTAGCTATCGTATAAAATAATTTTATTCATGTTTTGTTAAAATTTAACTAAACTGAAACATTGACTAAAGGTAATGGTCTATTTTATTAACTTTTCCAAAGTGTCCAGAACCATAATACTTCTTTTTCTTTCTTTTATATGCAAATCTATACCGATGTCAACAATTCTGCCAGAAATCTTACTGGACTTCATAATACTGAGAGCTGTCAATGTCATGGCTATGTGGGACTCCAAACCACTAACACCACGGTGGTCTTATAGTCTTATAGTCTTATGGTCTCTTCACATTATGGATATTTCGGGAACGCTGTCGAAAGGATGATCAGACCTCCAGCGGTCATTGATCGCATATATGTCTCTACGATCACCCGGGTAAGGTAAGGATGTTAAAACCCCGTTTCAAATAGGGGCATGCCTATTAAAAAGACCCCACACCTACATTTAAATACAAGACCAGTTTTAAAAAACTAACCATATCACATTAATTTAAAAAAGAAAGCATAAATTTAAGCTTTAATTTCTAAATAGTAATAAATATAAAAACACATTAGATACAATAAATATGACAATAATAAAATTAACACGGCATGTCAAATTGGCGGGACAAATTAAACAAAAGATGGCCGCCACGTGCTGTTCCTTTCCCGCCAAAATGTATGTCAATTGCATGCTTTAATAAAATTATATTGTGGTTATTTACTGTAATGGTTGATGTGTGGGGTTTATTGGGTTTTAATATGGATATTTATAATAATATTAATATTATTATAATATTTCTCTTCCAACGTTGTCAAAGTAACTTATTTCTAGATTGCAGAAACAATTTACTTAGGTAAAATTAGCAATCTACTAATGAAATACTTATGAAAACGGGTTTAAACCTTTTGAAGATAACCCAGAACAAAGATAGATGAACAAAAGCTCTTTAAATGCAATAATACAGTTGGTACATGAATGAAGGTAACGAACTGTATTCAATGAGGTCACTTCGCAGGTCTGATCAAATGCTTCTTCCGAGAACCCAATATCATATCAAGCAGTAACAATAAGCTATAAGTTGAAATTGAAGTGGAAATACAATGTAATGGGTTTATGATAGGTAGGTAGTAATTGTAACACTCCTAGCTCCCGTCTTTCTTTTACTTTATTGTACTTTGCCGTGCCCGACAGGGTCCATTTTGATCTATGTATGTATTGTTACCACCTTGTAAAATACCTATATTATGGTGAGCAATAAATACCTATTTAAGTTTGAGGAAATAAATGAACCGGAAGTATTATTTAATTATTTTTTTTAAAGATAACGCCGCCGGCCCAAGGCATTGGGCCCATGTATCTAAGGCTTTTTTACGAACATGAAATCAACAGAAACAAATCCGTTAAGACAATAATTTTTGGATGCTAAATTGGTCCAACCTATTCGTTCCGTGTGGTGACGGAGTAAGAATACAATATGCCACCACCCCATCTCATTCCATGGGTGTCGTAAAAACCGACTAAGAGACTAAGTATCCGTCAATATTACCTTTACAAAATAAAAAGAAGGAAAACTGGAAATTAAACCCTAAGTATACCAATCCGTTTGGCCAGCGTGGTATTAGTAGGCCAAGTTTCCCTCCGTCACTGGAGGAGGCCCGTCCCTGCAGTGGGACATTAATGAGCTGTTATGATGATTCGAACTCTAGACTTCCTACACACCAGCCACATACACAACCACTTTGCCATCAAAGCATAATTCGCTCGTTTGTCTAAAAAAAACTTAACCCTTCCTATATTAAACTATAGATAATAGATCAACCCTTACACCGCTCAGCTGTATTCAAATCACAAACGATAATATGTTGACGCAATTACTTACATTCGTTACGGCGAGGGAAGGGTTGAAGTCAAAATATTGTGAACGCTATTTAGAATGTTTTTAGTTAGTGTGGCTATTAGTGGAAGTTTAGGGTTGTAAAAATCAATATTAAAAAGTTTAGTTTTGATTTTTTTTTAATGTTTAATTATACTAATAAAACGTGCAAAGGTTCCACTTCCACAGTTACCTAATAAAAGGAAATTTAGATCAACACCTTCTTTGTAGAGATAATTAAGTATGTTGGTACTTAGGTATAGTCGAAAACTAAATGGCCTTATCACCTCTAGAGTTAATTTTAGTTGCATGTCATAAAACTATTAGGTTCAATATCGCACAACAAAACATCAGCTAAATTATGACGCTACTTTGACATATCAGTTCTCTTGTATTAGCAAATAGTCGTTAGGTATTTATAAAAACAAATAGTAAAGTCAACGTTATTGACTGTTACTAGAGCATATTTACGGTAAAACGTTTTATTCTAATGAATTTCTCTCTTTTTTACTTCTATGTCCATCCCTATCATTTCTTGCATGACGTCATTGGCGCATATTTCAATTTAAAGTTTTCGTAATTGTATAATATAAAACAAATTAGGGTAAACCACCTAATCGTTAGAATTCTTACAATAATTGGCACTTAAGAGTTAAAAGTGAGTAAAAAGAAAGAAAACACTATAGATTATTCAAGTTCAGTATGATTATTCAAGTTCAAATATTATTTATTTAATATTTTTATTATATTTTATTTATTTCATGTGTCAACATAGCAACAATAAATTTATCAGAATCTTTTTATTGGCATTAGTGCCAATAATATTTATTTAATACTATTCAATAACATAATAATGATTAAGTATAAGCAAAGATTAAAGTATTTTATCATTTTATGATATTTTATATTTTAGTCTGACACGAAGTCCACTCTTAAGATGCCAACAATTGGGTGGCTTACCAGCCAATATTTAAATTCAACATTTTCAGTTTTTCTGAAATATGACAAGCTTGTAATGTCACAAGTAACAAGTGACTTTAGTTTTAAATTATTTAATGGTTTTTCACATACAAACTCTACGGTTTAATATAGTGACATTTGTATTGTGTTAGCAGATATTATTATTTATTGCGTTGAAGTGAAAGTTTAAAATAGATTGCACTTTTAATCTAAGCATAGTTTTGATTACGGTCAACCAATGACGTCAAGCTCACGCATAAATATTAAATAACGATCTTAATGAATTTGAATTATGATAGAATTTTTTGTCAAAACTGATAAAGCCATTTCGTTTTCGGGTATACATACCTACAATAAACTTTTTCTTTTGTTTTTGTAAATATTAGACGGTCTTCATAAGACATAAGTATAGAATGAATTGGAAAGAATAGTACCTAGTAGCCTACCTATAATATTTATTAGACATCTCTCAGAAAAAGTTCTCAAACGGAATTTTATACAAACTATCTACTTACCTTAAATTGTCTTCGGAATCCTAGGAAATGAAAGTAGTCTTATTTACTCCTTATCACATCAGCTGTCCGTACAAAAAAACAAAAGATTTAAAAGCGAAAAACATGATGATTTTTATAGTAGTTTTGCAGAAAACTAAAGGTTCTATTTATACCATAACAGCCTATTAATGTCCCATTACAGGGACGGGCCTCCTCCCATGACGGAGGGATACTTGGCCTACTAATACCACGCTGGCCAGACGGATTGGTATAGGGTTCAATTTCAAGTTTTCCTTCTTTCGTATTTATAAGTACGATGTAAAATCAGGAATCTATTAGTGAAAGTAGGTATCATCGAAATGAGCTTAGCCGTTTCTGAGATAACTCTAATCAAACATACAAATAAAAATTACACTATTACTAACGACTTAATGAAACTTCAATTTTATTTCTTGTCACGACATTAAAGACAAACGACTCATTATCATAATTAGCTATAGGTAAGCTTTTTAACAATTTACTTAACAATATCCGATTATTTTTGTGTGGGAAACCACACTATGCAACCACCCCGTAGGAAACCCATGTAGTCAATTTTATGTTTCCATACATACTTATAGGGGAGACCGGGTCAAAGCCGTATAGCTAAGGGTCTCAGGCTCTGGATGATACAAATAAAAACATTTTTGTTTTCAATCAACAATTTTAATTAGTCAGTCTCATAAGGTATAATATCAGGTAAACATATTTCAAAAAATTACAATATAAGCAGCAAAAAAACAAAAAAAATAGAACCTCTGCTTTTTCCGGTTTTGCCCCGCCACATGGACAAAACAGTATACTGTATACGATATTGCCTCGATATCTAACTTGCAGCGACACACCCCATGCACATGAAGTCATCCAAGTCTTCTGAGTTATGACTCAGGCTCATACCCTGTACAGCCTTCATGGGGCCAGCCTTTGCACCCCGTACATTAAACCCAGTCTTCCTTCATGCCACGTTTACCGTATTCTTCAAGACAGTATAAGCAATTGTCATCATTAATGTTTTTAGCATGTTGGGTGTTGGTTTTAGGTGGCTGGCTTAGTTTCAATTTTGTCCTTTTATAACTACGTGGCATCTTTGTAATATCTGTAATAAAAATAATAACTTTGTAATAAAATCAAATAACCGGGTAAAAATCGTATATATACAGTTTTACCCCGTACGGTTTTGACCCAAAGTATACATGTGTAAACATTTTACTCACAACTACATAAACAAAGTTAATCTCGTAGAATTAAATATCGTATTATTCATGCAAATACATAACTTTAGACATAATAATTATTAGACTTACCTACATCAGATGCAAACTACACTGTAACACATTAAATTTTCATAAAAAATAGATTATTGTCACTATAAAACAATAAAATAAAATATTTAAAAAACGCGCGTGCTTGCAGCGACTCATTTTGGTTGACAACTAGTTCTGATTGGTCAACGACCGCTGAGCATACCAAACGCGGTAAATTTCAATTATTTTAGAAAATAGATAGGGTGTACTGTTTTACCCCGGTATACGGTTTTGTACAGGTTTCCCCTACATACTGAGAAAAACTTTTTTTTTTTTTGTGAACTAACAATTACCGCACGATCCCTGTGTACGTACTAAGGACATTAACACAAATGAAATTTTGGGCCACAATAAACAAGACAATACGTAATTAATATCCAATTAATGGATATTGATTATTTTAATTTGAATAGTCACAAGAAATATTCTTTAAAATACGCTTCTTCCTCTCTTCTACGTTTGCCGTGCCCGACAGGGTCATACATAAAGCTACTTATTATGCTAATATGAAAGAACCCTGTTAGGTACCTAACAGGGTTCTTTTACATTATGGTGTGCATTATACGTATTAAGTATTGAATATTTATATTTTATTTATTTTTATTTATTTATTTTGGTTAGCCAACAATTGTTTACACAGTACATTTTACTCAGTAAAATAAACAAAACAATATTCAGTGTAACAACTACTTAAAGGCTAACACGGCATGCACATTAAATACGGTTTAATAATTCAAATTAACAATTAAATTCAACAAATTAACAATACATCGCAACACTAGACTACTCGTAATAGGTATAATTGGTACATTCTTGTCATTATGATTGGCATAACGACAATGGCACCAAATAAAAAAGGACACAACACAAGAATAACAACCAAAATGATTTAAATAACACCAATTTAAAATACCATAGCAATAAAATCTTATATGTACAATCTGATTTAAATTCAATTATACATTTTAAAATAAAATACAATTCGAAAATAAAATTAAATAAAATTCATTTAGACTTATATTAAAATACATTTAGAACTTTGAAATAAAAATAAATTAAATTAAATTAAAATATAACATTAAATACATTAAAAAAAACAATTCAGTGTAATAAAATATGAATATAAAAAAAACATTTTAAGAACAAAATACATTCCAGGACTCGAAAAAATAATAATAATAATTACGGCAAAACAAGATAAAAATTAACCATTAAAATTTTTGGTTAAATTCAATTACTGTAGGTACTTAATATAAAACATAAAAATAAAAAATAAAAAGTCGATACAAAAAAATAATATTCATTAGAATTAATTGGTCTCAAACCAATTTTTTTAGTATTGGATTGTCTCTAATAATCCCACTGATCGTTTTAAAGCAAGTCTGATGCACGTCTACCAAATCACTATAGTGATTGAGAATTCTGCACATTCTAGGTATAGGGGAGTTTGCGCCATGTACGGTCCTTCGTAAGGGTGGGCAAAAGGGAGTGATAGCTTTTCTGGGGTAGCGGGATGGGACACGAAAACGAACGCGACTCATTAACTCAACACAATCGATCTTGTTATTTAATAGTCCATACAAAAACTTAGCATCTGCCGTATCTCTGCGTGTAGATAAGGATGGCATTTTGAAGTATTGAAGACGAGATTCATAGGAAGGCAGTTTTTTAGATTTCCCTTCACAAAATGCTAAGTGCCACAAGAAGCGTTTTTGCACTCGTTCCAACCTCAGATTATGAGTGGCATAGTGTGGTCTCCACACAACGCTACAGTATTCGAGGATACTCCGCACAAGACTATAGTAAAGGATTATTTTGGTTTTACTGCTACGAAATCCCTTGGTATTTCGCAAAACGAATCCCAACATTTGTGATGCTTTTTTGATTATGTTCTCCATATGGAGTTCAAAAGTTACTTTTCTATCATACGTAACCCCCAAGTCCCTAATATTGTCTAATTCCTGTAATTTTTCATTATTTATGAAGTAAGAGGTCTCAATGGGGTGGATTTTTCTACTGAATTTAACATGAGAACATTTTTTTGTATTCAGATGCATTCTGTTATTAATACACCATTCTACAACTCTGTTAAGATCCTCCTGGAGAAGAAATTGATCTTTTGGTGCATTTATTATATTAATTATTTTCTGGCTCGTTAGCCTCCTATCATACTTTATTTTTTACCTAAGTTCAAGACTATAATTTATGGATCACACAAAGAGGCAATAACCTTGCCTGGGATTCAAAACCGCGACCTTACATACGCTTGCCACTAAGGGACTTAAGCCTCTCTGCGGTGGATAGTCTCTAGAACAGGAGACTAATATAGCCTTCCCTCAAGGAACTCACAATCATAGCAGCCTATTAGTGTCCTACTGCAGGGACGGGCCTCCTTCCGTGACGGAGGAATATTTGGCGTACTAATACCACGCTGGCCAGACGGATTGGTATAGGGTTTACTTTTAAGTTTTCCTTCTTTTTATTACGTAAAGATAATATTGACGGATAGTCCCTGAGTCAGTTTTTACGACACCCATGGGATGAGATGGGGTGATGACATATTGTATTCTTACTCCGTCACCACACGGTCCGCAAGGAACTCACAATGGCAAGTCGTAAGTCTATTTTTATCACTTCCTAGTAATTCGCCATCAATATATTATAACACTCTTTTCATCCGACATAACCATACTGAAAACAGAAAAAACTCATCAATTCTAATATTTAGCCTTCAAGAAATGAAATTCATAGGAATTTTTTACACTACTTTATCCATTCAATCAAATATCAACTCTAATTTTATAGAAATAAAGATTAAAGTTCTTTGTTTTGTGTATAAAGGAATATAGACTCCCTAACAGCCAATAACAATGCTGGGCGTGGCTAATTTTGAAATAGGAACGATTCTTTTTTTTTTTAATAACCGCTTTCTTTTGCTCAGTCGCTGTTCAAGCATTGAAAGGAAAGGTTGTGTGGTGTCCCAATCTAGACAAATGCTATTTTTAGTACTAGAGGATAATTTGGACTAGTAATCTAGCCAGAAAAATTAGTTTTATATATGTTTCGAGATATTAGGCTCACGCAATGTAAATTTTGCTAAGTCTCTTTTTACGACAGACATGAAATGGGAATAGAGTAGTCACATTTTGTATTTTCAGTAAGTACACCACCGCACGAATACCGTCATAGAATCATTATATGACATTATTTCACAAATGTCCCTCTGCAAAGACGTATCCCTGCAGTGACAAAAAATAACGTTTTTGCTAGAAATAGGTATTAATTTTACACTTGAATCAAGTTTTTCTTCTTTCGCTCTCTAAGTCTCTTTTTACGACAGCCATAGGACAAGAATAGGACCTAACGACATAATCTCACAATAGAATCTTATAATAAACCGTTAACACTACTGTAGTTAGACGGATTGTATGCCCTTAGTCGACTATTACGACGGAGGGATACTTGGCCTACTAATATCACGCTGGCCAGACGGATTGGTATAGGGGTAAATTTCAAGTTTTCCTTCTTTTTACTTCGTAAAGATAATATTCATGGATAGTTTTTACGACACCCATGGGATGACATGAGGTAGTGACATATTGTATTCTTCCTTCGTCAACCGCACGGAGATTGTCTTAAAAATACAGAGAATAATCCTTAGTTTAAGGAGTTGTCTTAAAAAAACAAAATAAAAGCGTAGCACTTTCCGTAGACAAATGTCTACGAACCGTAGACTTTGTAGATCTACGAAAAAAATAACAGCATGTCAATTCTCGTTCCCTCTCTTGCAAATTAAGAAATCAGTAACAAATAAATCCCTTCGGAGCATAATGTACAAAATGGAGACAGGTTATCGTTAAAAATTCGGTTAAATTAACTTTAGTTGTCAAATTGTCAATTGTGGACGATTTGACAACTAAAGTTAACTTAACTGATTTTTTAACGATTTTAAGGTACGAGAATTGACATGCAGATTAAATAAATGATTTTTTTAACTTAATACAATTGTGTCGTAAAAATCGACTAATTGCATCACCAGCTTGATATAAGTTCTTCATCGTCTCGTCTTCATCTAAAGTCTCGAAATATCTCTGACCTTTTTAATACTCCTAGCACTTTCACACAACGCCATCTAGTCCCAAACTAAGCAGAGCTTGTACTATATGTACTACACAACAAAACCCCTAGTAAATACATAATATTATACATAGAAAACACCCAGATCAATGCAAACGTTAATATTCATGCCCACAAAGATTTGCATTGAGCGGGAATCGATTCCCAGTCCTCTACGTAGTAGCCACTCTATGTACTTTACGAGAAAAATATAACTAATTATTTATTTAAACCAAGACTTCTCTATACGTCACCAACCCATCTCATACCATGGGTGTCGTAAAAACCGACTAAGTGACTATCCGTGAATATTATCTTTACGGAATAAAAAGAAGGAAAAATAAAATCCTATAATAATTCGTCTGGCCAATGTTGTATTAGTAGGCCAAGTATCCCTCTGTCATGGGAGGAGGCCCGTCCCTGCAGTGGGACATTAATGGGCTTTTATGATGAAGACTTCTCTATTTCAGCAAAAGTCTTATCTACGAAATGATATGATTTTATTACCCACTTCTAAAAAACCTATCATAAGCAAAGTTCATAATATTATCCAGACCAATGACCAATCGATTTCCAAACCGAATTAAACTCGCTTAACCTCATTCAATATTCGAATATCAACTCACCAGTTATTACAAAGTAAATCAATGCTGAATAAACCATTTTATATCGTCAAATTTCAGTTTTATTATAACGAAACATGCGGGAGGAGCCATGAGCTCTAAGTCAATAAAAAAAAATACTTGTACCCTTTTAAGTTGCTTAAGGACAGGCACACATAGAAATATTATCTGCAAATCTATCTTACACAGCTGAAAACCACAAAAAACACCTTTATTCAGATCTAAATAGAACCCAATTTTGTCCAAAACCAATTCCGCTGGCAAATTTGTAAGTCGAATAGCCGACCAATTTAACTAAAGCTCCCGATTCTGTATTACATACACTTTTGTCGCCTTCAAATGTTAGACGTGCTAAGGGAAGGGTAGGTCTTGATATAATGGACGGACGTACAAAAGCTGAGCTAAAAAGCCACCCCTATCCACGCCCATTATTAAGAACCTCCCTTTAACTCAGTTATTCCATCACCGCAGAGGTGTCCACACGTGTTCAACGCGAAAACGAATCGACACACTGTGATGTCAAAAACAACCGCGATTTTCAAATCCATCAATGTTTATAAACTAATTTGATTTAAAAAAACATATTATGTACCCAACAGATTTAAAAAATGGACAATTAAAATTAAATTTCGGCAAAACTCTAGACCACAACATTATGTTAAAAACTATACAAAATTTTTGTTACAACAAAGGTGCGGCTGGACCTTTTAACATGACATCCCCGTTTCTAGTAGACAACATATTACACCATCAAAAAACTGAATTACACAACCAATATTTGAATCAGCAGTTGGAGAATTATGTTCGTCAAAACTACGAAAGATCCAGAGAAAACACGCCAGAGATTGACGAAACGAAACTGCCAGAAATAGACGAAGAGAATCGGATTGACGAATCGGTTGACGATTCTAAATTGGAAGACGACGATTCAAAGTCCAGAGACGAGGAATTCAGTGTCAAAAATGAAGTTTATTATGCCAATGACTATTATCAGAGAAATGGTGAGAGTAGGTCAGAAAAGGAGGTCTTAAATGTGCCAAACTTGATTCGCCGTTGTCAAAGTTGCGGGGCTTTTGATTGCCCACCGTTTTCCTGCAAAAAATCTGGGTTGAGGAGATTGGAGGAGTTGGAGAAAAGGTTTAATCTATACCAGGAAGGTTCGGGAGACGAAGGGGATGGGAAGCAGGAGGGAAAAGCTTATACGGAGGATTTGGTGAGGAGCTGTGAGGAATATAGCGAGCCAAAGAAACCTATGTTGAAATTTAGTGTGAGTGCTATTCTAGGGGAAGACAATGGAGTGAAAAGTAATAATATAAATGGTAAGTGTTATTCTATTCATTATTTTTATAATAACTAGCTGGTGCCCGCGACTGTACCTGCACAGGATTAGTACGAGTAGCTTATATTAAATATGATATCTTTCAGTATAAATTGTAGTCTATGTATTATTCTGATGTATAAGCTATGATCTCTCTCCGTGTGGTGACGGAGTAAGAATACAATATGTCACCACCCCATCTCATCCCATGGGTGTCGTAAAAGCCGATAAGGGACTATCCGTGAATAATAATTAACGAAATAAAAAGAAGGAAATCTTGAAATTAAACCCTATACCAATCCGTCTGGCCAGCGTGGTATTAGTAGGCCAAGTATCCCTCCGTCATGGAAGGAGGCCCGTCCCTGCAGTCGGACATGAATGGGCTGTTATGATGATGTTAAGCTATGGTATTGTAAAGTTTCATTATAATCTATTCACTAGTTTTTACGTGAAAGAGTATCAAGCATTCATGCTGACAAAGTTTTCGCGTTTATAATGTCCAGATTCAGATGATTTAACAACGGGTTAAAAACTTAAAGAAGTTGCTAGCTCGGGATAGATGCGAAAAGCGGAAACTGGTTATTATGGCAAACGAGGTCTAGGAATGGACTGCATCAAGCTAAATTGGTTTAGTACATAACTGCTGCGCGGGGTCTCGGCTTTAGTTCCCGGTCAATATAAATAAATGCAAATCGTTTTGTGTGCTTTAATATAAATGTTGGATTGTTCTGGGTTATTTGATTTTTAGTTATAATACGTAGGTATTTATAAAGAAAAGTATATATTTATGAGTAATATGTAAATGCGATGTCTAGCACCCATAGCAAAAGCTCTGCTGAGTTAGGACCTAAATCTCGCTATGTAAATGACAGTCTATTTTCTTTATTATTTTCTGAACCTCCTCCGTCGCAATTACTTTGTCGATGTGCTAGTATTTCCAAGTTTTGTCTTTGAGCTAATTTAAACCGATTGAGAAAGGGTGAAAGGGAATTATGTATAAGTATAGGTACCTATATCTACTAGGAAAGGGAAAAAATTTAATCTTAATTTTGTAAAAAAATGATTTTACCCTAAGGTATTTAAAACGATTGCTACGCAGAGGTTTCGGATACGGTTCCTGCTTGAGGCAAATCATATGTACCTATAACTTCCGTAGTATTTTATAAAAGCAACAATTTTTTTTTGTAACATTTTTTTTTTAAATAATAAGTATTTCCGCATGACTGATGAGAAGTCCCTTCTGGTCTACCTTGTGTCGTAAACACTTTTACAAACATGAAAATTAACAAACACAAAGTAGGTACATCCAGTTTAAAAAAAAACATTTTTAAATCGCACAAATACCATGGGTGTCGTAAGAGGAGACTAAAGGTCTCCTATTTTCCGTCATTCGATTGTTGGAGGTAGGTCAACTATATAAGGTCAGCCTAAATAGCGACCACACTGCACTTTCATTTTATGTTCCGGGATCTGTTGGTCTACATTCCTAGAGTGTATTTGGTTCAATACAGTCATATTCATATATAGATTTGATTCCCGCTCAATGCAAATCTTTGTGTGCATGAACATGATTGTTTGCATTGATCTGGGTGTTTTCTATGTATAATATGTATGTACTTACAAAAAAAGTATTTAATTATGTTTATCCGTGGTCTAGTACCCATAGTACAAGCTCTGCTTAGTTTGGGGCTAGATGGCGTTGTGTGAATGTGTGTGGAATATTTGTTTATTTATTTATTCAAATGTGGCAAAGTGGTCAGTAGGCGGCTAACATGCACAAGGGCGGGAATTAAAACCCCATCCAAAATAATTATTTGTATGATCGTCAATTTAATCATCGTCAGTGTCAGTAAAAGTCCCCGCGACAGAGCGCTCAATCTCTAGTGTGGGAGTTGACTTTTTAAGAATAATATTGCCGTGTCGGATGTATATTAAAAACAAATGAATTTGACTAAGTAAAGAGTATTTATCCTAACGCTTATAAAGGTAAACAACTATGGTGTCGTGTCAACCGCAGACTAAAGGCTTTATTTAGTCTTTGACCTTTATGATATGTAGGTATGGAAATCAAGGACAAATTCTAGAATCTACAAATGTCAAATGATGGAATTGATTTTTATCTGTGAAATTTGACGTTGGAAAAAATAACATTTATTTAAAATTTAAGAAAAATAGTGGTTAAATTAAAGTAATTTACGTGTTTTCTATTACATAAACGTTTAATGCTACTTTCAAGAAATTTTTACCCATATCAGAGTGTGCGATTGATGTAAAAACTAGTGAATTTGCAATATGTGGTGTTTGTTTACAAAGTTAATCAAGTGAGGATCAATACCCTATACTTAGTTAGTTCATATCAATTTATTCTTAGATCTTATTATTATTACTTAGATGTTAAACCAAGCAAATAATTTCTGTGCTGGACACGGTCCTACTCAATTCAATTCAATATTTTTATAGCATACCTTAACCATAGTTTATATTTCATAGTTAAATGCTTTGTTGTGTGGTGATCCGTGTGGTGACGGAGTAAGAATACAATATGTCACCACCTTATCTCATCCCATGGGTGTCGTAAAAACCGATTAAGGGACTCTCCGTTAATAATATCTTTACGTAATATAAAGAAGGAAAACTTGAAATTAAACCCTATACCAATCCGTCTGGCCAGCGTGGTATTAGTAGGCCAAGTATCCCTCCGTCACGGGAGGAGGTCCGTCCTGCAGTTGGACTTTGGAGTTGTTAATGTGCTGTTATGATGATTAAATGCTTTGTTGCCGATGCCGTGACATGAGAATGACTCTAAAGTAATTATAATTTTCTAATTAAAAAACCGACTTCAACAGAAGTCGGTTAAAAACCATGCTGATAACAATTTCTAAGATTAGTATTAAATAAATGTCTGCAGTCGTCTTCATCATAAGATCATGTTTGTGTAAAGTTGTGTAAAGCTTTCATGAATACGAATAAAATAAGCCCAAACACTAGGTAGCTGCTATATACCGTTGAGAAGTTTCCTCGACCCTCAGTCGTCTTCATCATCAGATCATGTTTGTGTAAAGTTGTGTAAAGTTTCCATCAATACAATTAAAATAAGCCCAAACACAAGGTAGCTGCTATATGCCGTTGAGGTGTTCCCTCGACTCTCGGTGGTCTCCAGGATCTGACCAGTTCTAACTCTTGATTATTTGGTAGTGACGTCAGAGATGCACATGTTTGACAAGATTTTACACAATGCGTCCCTACAATTTTTAAGAAATGCCCTCGATTTCTCTGGGATCCCGTCATCCAGATCCAGATCTGGTGACAATGGGACCAAATGGGAAGCATACGCATACGAACAAAAAAAAAATTTTCAAATCGGTCTAGCCGTTTTAGAAAAAACAGGTAACAAACAAAAAAAAAAAAAAATACAACCGAATTGAGAACCTCCTCCTTTTTTTGAAGTCGGTTAAAAATGTAAAGTAAACTCGTAAAGTAAATAAAATGTTTGAGCGATTTCTTAAAATATTTTCGTTAACAATAAGACAAGAAGCACGTTTAGTTATCATACATTTTGTAAATACTAAATTACATAATATATAAGTAATATACCTGAACTTCGCCGGGACAGCTCAATTAATGCCAGTTTTCTCGCCGTCTCGGCTACTTATGGGTGATAGAGGAACACCGTGGGTTGTAGTCTGTAAACCGTATACCATCTTCCGGGACTCTGACACCTACCTGCCTGTGGAAACAGCGGTGGTTTCACACGATAAAAAAAGGTGCCTATAACTAGACAATTTCGAAAAGAACGACAGACAATGAAAAGTTTGTAAAATTCCCCGCGGCACTGACGGTAAACCCTAGTTCGGGAATTTTATTTAAAAAAGTTGCTTGGTCTCATTAGGATGGTTGTTAATAAAGTGCGTAGTTAAGTTAGTAACTTTCATAACAGCCTATTAATGTCTCACTGCAGGGACGGGCCCTCTCCCATGACGGAGGGATACTTGGCCTACTAATAGTACGCTGGCCAGACGGATTGGTATAGGGTTTAATTTCAAATTTTCCTTCTTTTTACTTCGTAAAGATAATATTACCATGGGATGAGATGGGGTGGTGACATATTGTATTCTTACTCCGTCACCACGCGAGTTAGTAACTTAACAGTTCAGATTTAAAAAAAAAAAACAGAAAAAAGTAAGTGTAAGATAATTGATAATATAGTTAAGTTGAAATAAACAATTTAACCATCAATTTTATTTCTGAAATCCCAATTGAAATTAATATTTTATTTTATTCTATGCAACATAAAGACAATTTCCGCTCAATCGAATTATTACAAAAACTTTTACAGACACAAAAATATTTTGGTTTAAGACAACAATTTGCTGATCACACAATAATGATGATAGGAAGTAATTTATATTATACTAACTAACTAATTCGTATTTTTATCTAAAATGTCATATTTTAAACCTTTTATTGTATTGTAAAAGGATTAGAATCGACATGAAATGGTACAAAAGCTTCGAATACCATTGTAGTTTATGGGGAAATATAGACGAGTCATTCAGCCAAAATATTATATGCAAGCCTACACAAATGGATAGGGGCTGTTGGCTTTTTCGTGAACTATTTTTACGGCTCTACGTATTTGTACGTAGTATCTTGTACACTGTTCTTCTCACGGCTCTACTGTAGTTATATACGAACGTGCTGCTAGATTGTACGTAGTATCTTGTACACTGTTCTTCTCACGGCTCTACTGTAGTTATATACGAACGTGCTGCTAGATTGTACGTAGTATCTTGTACACTGTTCTTCTCACGGCTCTACTGTAGTTATATACGAACGTGCTGCTAGATTGTACGTAGTATCTTGTACACTGTTCTTCTCACGGCTCTACTGTAGTTATATACGAACGTTCAGCTAGATTGTACGTAGTATCTTGTACACTGTTCTTCTCACGGCTCTACTGTAGTTACATACGAACGTGCTACTAGATTGTACGTAGTATCTTGTACACTGTTCTTCTCACGGCTCTACTGTAGTTATATACGAACGTGCTGCTAGATTGTACGTAGTATCTTGTACACTGTTCTTCTCACGGCTCTACTGTAGTTATATACAAACGTGCTGCTAGATTGTACGTAGTATCTTGTACACTGTTCTTCTCACGGCTCTACTGTAGTTATATACAAACGTGCTGCTAGATTGTACGTAGTATCTTGTACACTGTTCTTCTCACGGCTCTACTGTAGTTATATACAAACGTGCTGCTAGATTGTACGTAGTATCTTGTACACTGTTCTTCTCACGGCTCTACTGTAGTTACATACGAACGTGCTGCTAGATTGTACGTAGTATCTTGTACACTGTTCTTCTCACGGCTCTACTGTAGTTATATACGAACGTGCTGCTAGATTGTACGTAGTATCTTGTACATTGTTCTTCTCACTGCTCTACTGTAGTTATATACGAACGTGCTGCTAGATTGTACGTAGTATCTTGTACATTGTTCTTCTCACGGCTCTACTGTAGTTATATACGAACGTGCTGCTAGATTGTACGTAGTATCTTGTACACTGTTCTTCTCACGGCTCTACTGTAGTGCTATACGAACGTGCTGCTAGATTGTACGTAGTATCTTGTACATTGTTCTTCTCACGGCTCTACTGTAGTTATATACGAACGTGCTGCTAGATTGTACGTAGTATCTTGTACACTGTTCTTCTCACGGCTCTACTGTAGTGCTATACGAACGTGCTGCTAGATTGTACGTAGTATCTTGTACACTGTTCTTCTCACGGCTCTACTGTAGTTATATACAAATGTGCTGCTAGATTGTACGTAGTATCTTGTACACTGTTCTTCTCACGGCTCTACTGTAGTTACATACGAACGTGCTGCTAGATTGTACGTAGTATCTTGTACACTGTTCTTCTCACGGCTCTACTGTAGTTATATACGAACGTGCTGCTAGATTGTACGTAGTATCTTGTACACTGTTCTTCTCACGGCTCTACTGTAGTTATATACGAACGTGCTGCTAGATTGTACGTAGTATCTTGTACACTGTTCTTCTCACGGCTCTACTGTAGTTATATACAAACGTGCTGCTAGATTGTACGTAGTATCTTGTACACTGTTCTTCTCACGGCTCTACTGTAGTTATATACGAACGTGCTGCTAGATTGTACGTAGTATCTTGTACACTGTTCTTCTCACGGCTCTACTGTAGTTATATACGAACGTGCTGCTAGATTGTACGTAGTATCTTGTACACTGTTCTTCTCACGGCTCTACTGTAGTTATATACGAACGTGGTGCTAGATTGTACGTAGTATCTTGTACACTGTTCTTCTCACGGCTCTACTGTAGTTATATACAAACGTGCTGCTAGATTGTACGTAGTATCTTGTACACTGTTCTTCTCACGGCTCTACTGTAGTTATATACGAACGTGCTGCTAGATTGTACGTAGTATCTTTTACACTGTTCTTCTCACGGCTCTACTGTAGTTATATACAAACGTGCTGCTAGATTGTACGTAGTATCTTGTACACTGTTCTTCTCACGGCTCTACTGTAGTTATATACAAATGTGCTGCTAGATTGTACGTAGTATCTTGTACACTGTTCTTCTCACGGCTCTACTGTAGTTACATACGAACGTGCTGCTAGATTGTACGTAGTATCTTGTACACTGTTCTTCTCACGGCTCTACTGTAGTTATATACGAACGTGCTGCTAGATTGTACGTAGTATCTTGTACACTGTTCTTCTCACGGCTCTACTGTAGTTATATACGAACGTGCTGCTAGATTGTACGTAGTATCTTGTACACTGTTCTTCTCACGGCTCTACTGTAGTTATATACAAACGTGCTGCTAGATTGTACGTAGTATCTTGTACACTGTTCTTCTCACGGCTCTACTGTAGTTATATACGAACGTGCTGCTAGATTGTAGGTACGTAGTTTCTTGTACACTGTAATATTACAAAGAGGTAAAGTTTGTGTGTTTGTGACGGTGTAGGGGCAATCTCTGTATCTACTGAACCGATTTAAAAAAATCTTTGTGTGTTGAATAGTCCTTTTTATCGGGAAATGTCACTAATAGGAGTGGAGCAGTATTCAGTACGGACGCGTTTTTTTCGGCGTCCAACGAAGTGGGCACGGCTCAGCTAGTCGTTCATAAAATATTATTTTAAACACCTTACACACCTAAACAATAAAACTATTAAAGCTTAACTTAACATTAATGTCAGACACTGTGTTGCGGTTACCGTGCGTGCGTCAGACATATTATGTAGCTGTACTCCATTTTAGAAATACATATTACCCACTATTATACTATGTTATGGTGTGGAGTAGAGATTTCCTAATAGCATAGTGGATACAAAATAATTGTATATTATGTCGCAGGGAAATGAGGAAACCAGGGATTTCAGGAAATCCCTAGGGATATGACGAAATTCCGTTTCTACTAGAAAAGAAATGCTTATATTTTTGTTTGTAGGTTAAAAAACACATGGATGCCAACTTCTATAGGTTAGGTCAGGTTAGATCTGTGACCATAATTTATAAAAACCATTTTCGACATTTACCGGGATTTCGTGATATCCCTAGTGATTTCGTAAAATCCCTGGTATCCTCATTTCCCTGCGACATATACATACATAATTGCTTTAGTGGTAAAAGAGTCCTCTATGCGGTTATTGAATATGAGGTCGTGGATTCGACTCCCACGCAGAAAAGTTCTTTGTGTGCATTACAAATTATTGTCCTGAGTCTGTTGTTTGTTCTTTGTGTCCGTTAAATTGATGTTTGTAAAGTCCCCGCGACCTGAAAGTAGGAGAAATACTGTAGAAATATGTTCCCTGTAAAATGTGTGCAGTGTAATTTTGATTGATAAGATACTTATTAGTGAGATAACAAAGCGCTACAAAAAAGAAGATGTTGTAAGTATCGAGAGAAGTATGCTAAGGATCTCTGTGTGGTGACGGAGTCAGAATACAATATGTCACCATCCCATCTCATCCCATGGGTGTCGTAAACACCGACTAAATGACTATCCATTCCATCTTTACGAAGTAAAAAGAAGGAAAACTTGAAATTAAACCCTATACCAATCCGTCTGGCCAGCGTGATATTAGAAGGCCAAGTATCACACCGTCACGGGGTGAAGCCCGTCCCTGCAGTGGGACATTAGAGGAGAGAATAAATGATATGAGGATTAACAAAGGTAATTTAAAGCGAGAATGTTAGATAAAGTCGGTAGTATGTAAAGATATGCATGAATGTAGCAAAGCAGGCTTGCAAAGGATACGTAGTAGGTACTTAGCGGTGAGTAGTCACTGCCTATTTTCATGAGAAAAAGGCGTGAATTTATGTATGAAAAACCACCTCAAAATACCTATTGTTCCATACAAAAGACCGTATAAAATCGCAAATATTAAACAAATTCAAAAAGACCGTATAAAACCGTAAAGGTTGAAACAATAATACAGAAAATCCTAATCGTTAACCTCTCGACCATAATCGACTATTTCCGTGAAAATTGGAACGAGTTAACGCATCCCTATTGGCTTGTTTAAATTCAGAACGCGTTGCGGTCGCGAGCGGAGTGTTTCAAAATTGGAATGCGACCGTTTAACAGGTGTAGGTTTAGTAAATGTTACGGTTTATAGTTTTCATGTTTCTACATTGTGTGAGTAGGGAGGGAATTACTTATGTGTAAATATCGAAAAGATTTTTGATTTTATACGGTTTTTTTTCTCCGTGTGGTGACGGAGTAAGAATACAATATGTCAACACCCTGTCTTATCCCATGGGTGTCGTAAAAACCGACTAAGGGACTATCCGTGAATATTAATAAAAAGAAGGAAAACATGAAATTAAACCCTATACCAATCCGTCTACCCAGCGTGGTATTAGTAGGCCAAGTATGTATACCTCCGTCAGGAGGCCCGTCCCTGCAGTGGGATATTAATTGTGCTGTTATGATAATATTATGATAACGGTATTTTTAATGTTTCACTTGTTTACGTGTGTCTACGTGGTGTCGTATGATTTAGTCTCAAGTTTGTAGTAAAATTTGACTAAGGTACCTTAGTCAAATTTTACTACAAACTCGCAGTTATGTTTTACTGAAAAAAGGAACTTAAAACCTAATAACTGTAACGTTAACTATTAAGTCGTGGAAATAACTGTAGTTTCTCCATCGCATGATATTAGGTTCTCCAAACGTAAGGTGAAGAAGGACCGTCGGTCTTTTGTATTGACGGGTAGATGATGACGATTGAGGAAAGTTGTTCCTTGACTCAATATCTTTATTCCACTTCATAATTATGTTACAAAAAGGTGTTACTTACCACATATACAATATGGACCCTGTTGGGTATGTATGACAGTTTAGATGAGAGGGGAGATTACTACTATTACTAGATTTTAATATTAGGTATATTTATATGGAAAAGCATCAAATTACCATACTTAGTTTTAAATATGTAATTATTATATTATAACAATTTGTCTCCAATCTATAAATCCATTGCCCTAATTTCTGGATAATCAGGCTTTTCGAAATGGTCAAATTGCCGTGGCTTTATAAAAAAAAACTGTCCTTTAGAAGCTATGCAGAACTATTCAGCAGAGTTAACTTTTTTATATCACGGGGCTACGACAATAAGCTCCGTATTATGCCAACAAAATAATAATTTAAAACACCTGCTACTAAGGAGAACCTTTCATAGCAATCATTGGAATATTCGATTCGTACTAAATCGTTATCCAAGCCCGACTTTATGATGATCATAAAAAAAAAATTCGCGTCAAATCGACTTTCATCAAAAATCAATTGAATCTTATTTTATAAGTTTTAAGGTCGAAAATCCTTTGACACGATTGTAATACCAAATTGGTCGAGAAAAATTTGCAGCAAATCGACGTTCAACAAAAATCAATTGAATCTTAACATGTAAGAAATAGGGTAGAAATTCTTTTGTCTCCAATGTAAAACCAAATTGGTCGACAAAACGTCGTAGTGAGTGAACGTTCCGAATTCAAATATGAAGCCAATATGGCGCCGAATGACATGTTAATATGAGATTTTGGTACGTTATGCATAATTTTATAACTTTGAGACTACATTTTTCGCTTTTTCTGATCTTATTTCTTGTGTTTATATGTTAAGTTTGATTTCGATATGGTTTGGCGTAAGATGGAAGCTTTTTTCTTATTGTAACTTGCTTGCTTGTGTTGGAATCCCAGGCAGGATTAAAGTTTGTACAACTTATAAATTATTGCCCTGAGCCGGGATGTTTTTAAAAGTGTAATAGCATGAGCCGCTCACAGCCAGTTACTGATCACAAACTGGGACCCAAGTCTGCTATTACAATAGTGTCTCAAAGAGCGATCACTTATCGCACAATGGTTCATTTGACAAGTTACATAGTCTACTATTCACAATGGCGAGTTTCACAGTTATCACTGACACTTTGATAGTGGATTAAAATGGATTAAATTGTTATTCGAATAAGCAATGATAGTTCAATGACTAACCGAAGTACGTAGTCTACTAAAATTTTGACAGTTAAATGATCATTAGTCTACCTTTGGTCTACAATCGTGCAACTAGCTGATGCAAAGCACGAATACATCCCAGGATTGAATGCAACGAATGATAGTTCTAGACTTCATCCCGTGTCGCCATTACTACTAAGTATACTTACCTACTGTATTTTTTATGACTTAAATTAAAAGGTAAACAAATATGACGTCGTGTTAACCACAGACTATTGACCTGTGCTATTGACTAAGTTAATTTAAATAGATCTCCATCCTATTTTTGGCGAGTTAAGTACGAAGTAAGTAGCCCCTTCTCTCGCGTCTCGCCAACTTAACTCGCCAAAAATAGGATGTAGATCTATTTAAATTAACTTGATCAACACTTACTACTTAACTCGCTACTGTACTTGTCGATGTGTAATCGGGCTTAATGCCCGATTTACACATCGACAAGTACAGTAGCGAGTTAACTTGCATCATTGGCGAGTTAAGTCACTTTTTGCGTGTGGACGGCAAAAGCGAGTTAAGTAGTAAGTTGCCGATCAAGTTGTTTTGAATACAGCTCGATTATATTTTTCGGCGAGTTAAGAACGAAGTAGCCCCCTCTCTCGCGTCTCCCTCACCCCGCCGGCTCGGCGCTCGCAGCGCCCGCCGTGTAGACGGGCGAGTTTAGTACAGTTCACAAGTTCTAATGTCGTATTTATTTTTATTTTTGTCTGTTTTTCTATGTATAATGTGTATCTATTTATAAAAGTATTTAAGTATATTTATGCGTTGTATATTACACATAGTACAAGCTCTGGTTAGTTTGATACTAGATGGCGTTGTGTGAAAGTGTGAGGAATATTTATTTTTTTATTATTCTAAGTATACTTTTTATTAAAATTTCATTTTTAATGTGTTGCATGTTCAGTGTTAATACTATTTTTCGTATAATAGCGCGTAAATTGGTATTCAATTGTTCAATGTCCATTTGATCGCTTAAAATAAACGTAAACAATCTCAGCCGAGGCACGCCCGACGCGACTAGTCTTCGTCTCTGTTTGGCAACTTATGAGCTGTACTCGCCTACGTGTGAACTGTACTTACTACTTATTACTTACTACGTAACTGTCTATTTTTTTAACTCGCCACTGTACTTGTCGATGTGTAAATCGGGCATAAGAGATAGGACTTTGCCATGATCAATTTTCTTCTGTAAATCAATTATCCAACACCACTTTAATACGATAGTAGTAAAGTATTATACTCGTAGTATATTTTTTCTATTGTTACTTTTAGTACCAACATAACAAAATTATTAATTAACTTGTACGAAGAAAAAAAGGTATAAAAGCAGAAATTATAACGTTTTAATAACGTCTAAATAACACGCTATATAGCAGCTACATCTTAATTCACTAACAGCGAAGCTCGCAATATGGCGATGGCTGACTTTTTCAATAAAATCCTGGCAACATCTGGTCAGACACTTAAGCGTTATAGAGTGAGTGAGACAGCTATATATAAATCACTATACGTAAGAAAGAGAGAAGGATACATTGAGGGTTACCAGTAAAATTAATATGTCCTTTTCTTAACATAACGTTGCTTGGATGACTTCTTCTTTTATATTATATTTTTATTATTGATGTCGTCCCTTTTGTTATATTAATGCAATTACTGATAAATGAAGATAGTGTGTTGTTTAATATTTGTGTTATGGCGGTGTGAGATAGTTTGGTCTTTTAATTAAAAGAAGTAATTGATAGAATAGTTTATTGTTTGTGGTAATAGTTTTGTTGCGTTTATTGAGGACCTTTGTGGCTACGGTTTTACCCCCTTACTCATATACGAAACTTAAATTTTAGTAAATTGATTAGCTTAAATTCTTACGGTTTTGTTTGGCATGGTTGGTTTTGCTAATAAAAATCTCGCTAAACAGTGATTAAATTTTAGAGACTTTTATGGGTAAGGGGGTTAGTTTATAGCTGCTATGTAGAGGTCTCGGGTTCGATGTCCAAGCAAAGCAAATTATTGCAGGCACGAAATGATGCATCGGTTGGGCTTTGCATAAAAGTAAGAAGTATCTGTAACGTACCTAGTTGACTGCTACGCATAGGTCTCGGGTTTGATTTCCGCTTAATGCTAGTCTCTGTGTGCATGGATTGGTCTGCGTCTTTTCTATCCATTATATCTAAAAAATAATTGCATCATAACGGCCCATCAATGTCCCACCCAACTGCAGGGACGGGCCTTTTAAAAAACAATTTCATGTATGTTATCAAATAAGTACTTACTAGATAGTAAATTTTATTATCTATAATATAAGTACTCGTTTATCCGTGGTCTAGTACCAACTCATAATACTTAGCTTAGTTTGATACTAGATGGCGTCATGTAAATCATCATATCAGCCCATTAATGTCCTACTGCAGGGACGGGCCTCCTTCCATGACGGAGGGATACTTGGCCTTCTAATATCACGCTGGCTAGACGGATTGGTATAGGGTTTAATTTCAAGTTTTCTTTCTTTTTATTTCGTTAAGATAATATTCACGGATAGTACCTTAGTCGGTTTTTACGACACCCGTAGGACGAGATGGGGTGGTGACATATTGTATTCTTACTCCGTCACCACACGGAGTCATGTAAATATACGTAGGTAATATTAAACTTAAAACAGTATAATATGATTTAAACACAATAAAGTACAAACAAGGAACTTAATTACAACAAAATTAAAAGCGACATTTCCCCGTCGCTACCAATAAAAGCGCCCCCTCTCCAAATCAATTATTATCACACTTTGCCGCGCAAAAATTGGCGGCAATTCGCCATTATGGGTTGTGTTACTCTATGGTTTAACGTATCGGACTTAATTAAAAAGTATTGTCGTTTGTAATACCTACTTCTTTTTAAATTATGTGACCTTTTTTGTGGATTATTTCAGTTAAAGGCCTCTGCAATAATCCACAAAAAAAGGTAATCCCTGTAAGAATCATCATAACAGCCCATTATTGTCCCACTGCAGGGACGGGCCTCCTTCCGTGACGGAGAGATACTTGGCCTACTAATACCACGCTGGCCAGACGGATTGGTATAGGGTTTAATTTCAAGTTTTCCTGCTTTTTAGATATTCACGGATCTTCGTTGGTTTTTACGACACCCATGGGATAAGATGGGGTGGTGATATATATTATGTATTCTTACTCCGTCACCCTGTAAGAGTACAGGGATAAAATTAAGGCATTTTTGCTATATAAGAAGTAACGAATAAAGACACCTAGCCACATTGACTAATTAGGAAATGGAAATAAAGGCCACAATTACAGATTTACAGATGCCTATGTGACGATTAAATACCATAGTTAAAAAAAAACCTCAAAAATGTCTCTGGGTCGGACTGGATGCGGAAGGCGCAGGACCGTGTTCTGTGGCGCGTGGTGGGACAGGCCTATGTCTAGCAGTGGACTGCTATAGGCTAGTTGATTGATTGATTGATTCCATCGTTGGAAGAAAATTTTACCATTGCAGATATTTTGTTGTTTTTACCGAGATTAGAACGAAAATGGCGTAACTCTTTTATAAATTTTAGGCCAAAGCTAATTTAGTTGGTTTTCTTATCAGAATCTGTCTCTACAACACTTACCCCTTACTCATAAACGCCTCTTAAATTTAATCACTGTTTAGCGAGATATTTATTAGTAAAACCAACCTTATACCAAACAAAAACGCAAGAATTTAAGCTAATAAATTGACTAAAATTTAAGAGAGGTTTATGTGTAAGGGGGTTAGGTATTATTATATACCTTTTAAACTCCATTGCAAGAACGGCTCTCTCTCAGTGATACAGGAAAACCTACATCCAATTAAATACCACAAAATGATATAAATAAAAGCCTAACTTTAAAAAAAAACGTTCGCACATTTTATTAAAGATCTTAACATAGCGCCACGCGTCACTCAACTCAAACAGACATCTTTATTTTGTAAAGAAACTAATAAAATACGATAAAAATACAATCAAATTATTAATAAAAACGTCTAAAAAATATTAAAATTGCGATAAAAAGAAATAATAACCATAGCTTCTTTAAATATTTTATAAAAGCGCAACCAACACTTGAGAAAACAAAAATTAAACCATCGACAATAGACCCAATAAAACCATAATGCAAAGCAAACACAGATTATCCACAAACACAACAAGGTATTAAAAAAAAGATAGTTTTGATCCGCACACAAAGGGGCCAGCCATTTTGATTTTAAAGAACTATTGTATTGTTGTATTGAAATAACGATTAAACTATGTTAACTGCAATTTTCATGGATGGTTTGATTTTACACTTAATTTGATTCTTTTAATCCTACCACTGATCAAACCTTGGACTATTTTACTGGCGGTTTTATGAGTTAGATTGCGTTTTAATTCTAGGAGTTACCACCAAGCATAACATGGTAATCCGTGTGGTGACGGAGTAAGAATACAACATGTCATTACCCCATCTCATCCTATGGGTGTCGTAAAAACCGACTAAGGGACTTACCGTGAATATTATCATTACAAAATAAAAAGAAGGAAAACTTGAAATTAAACCTTATACCAATCTGTCTGGCCAGCGTGGTATTAGTAGGCCAAGTATCCCTCCGTCATGGGAGGAGGCCCGTCCCTGCAGTGGGACATTTATAGGTATGTTATGATACATGGAAAACACCCAGACCAACGCAAACATTCATGTACGTATAATCAAAAAATTGCATTGAACGCGAACTGATACTGAGACCTCAGCGGGAAAGCCATTGTAATAACCACAAACCACAGAGGCTGTTTTCTCGTCAATAGCTCTGAACTTTCCATTGGGTTTAAGGCATTTATAGACTGAATGATCGGTGGTGAAACAATGTCTTCTCCATTACTATACGGAGATTTTATCAGTAAGTGAAGGGACAAAGTGAACATTCTGCGAAAGAGCCCTTATGCGACCAGTAGACATTTTGAGAAAAGGACATTATGCGTCTGAGCTATTTTATCATTAATTCTTTCCAATCAGCCATTTTGAGTGGTAGAGCCATGTCGTCAGTCTTTGGCTGCGGCACGCACGGGCAGGCTCGTCCGGTGAAATACCACCCTCTCACAGAAAATCGGCGTAAAATAGTAGTGCTGGTCACTGCTGTGTTTCGTCCGGTCCGGTGAGTGAGAGTCTGGTAGCCTATTCTCCCTCCCTTTACTTCCCTTTTAAAAGGTCGGCAACGCACCTGTGATTCCTCTGGTGTTGCGGGTGTCCATGGGCGGCAGTGATGACTTACCATCAGGTGACCTGCTGGCTCGTTTGCCTCCCATCATATAAAAAAAAGCCATTATACATCCTCTTTACCTATACCCCCTTCATCCATCAATTTCCTACTATATAAAAATAATTAAACCACTTTTTAACACCAAAAATTGAACCTGAAACCTGTCAAAACATATCCCTTTAGCCTATTATAATAAAATAATTAAAATCACACCAAGGGGTAAATATTTTGAAAATCGCTAAGCGTTTTAGGGGATGATTTTACTAAGGTAAAAGTTTTCCGTAATAACGCCCACGCCCCCTTTTGAGGGGTGAGAAAATTACTTTATGTCTTAATCGTTTGCGAAGGTTTTTGTGTTAAGAAGGATCATTAAGAATCATTATTACAACCTATGTATGTATGAAAATTTTACCGGAAGTTGGATTTTTTAAACATAACCTTTTCTTAATTGTTAATCTTGTAATTAATGTTTTTACGTGGTCATTAGCGTTACTATGTCGCCAACACAGTGAAACGGGGTAGCTGAAAATCAGCGCTGCCCAGAGTAACCACTCTGTGCAGCACAAGCTGAGCCTTCTCCAATTGCTTTTAATGTTATTTCTTTTGTTAATTGTTGTATTTCTGTGTTTCTTAAAAAAATTAATGATTTTTTATTTATTTTATTTAATTTTGTTAATAATTACTAAACGTAATTTAAAGATATTTGGAATAAGCGATGTCAGATAGGTAGGTATAGATAACATTTTAATCATATGGAAAAATATCAGGAAAAAATTCTATCACATAAAAAAAAAAGTTACCATTTTAAACAAAGGGTTAATTTGCTGGTTTAACATAGAACCATATTCATCATCATCATCTTAACAGCCCATTATTGTCCCACTGCAGGGACGGGCCTCCTCCCTTGACGGGGGATACTTGGCCTACTAATATCACGCTGACGATTGGTATACGGTTTAATTTCAAGTTTTCCTTCTTTCTATGTAAAGGTAATATTCACAGATAGTCCCTTAGTCGGTATCTACGACACCCATGGGATGAGATGGGGTGGTGACATATTGTATTCTTACTCCGTCACCACACGGATAGTATTTTATAGTATTATTTTAAATGAGTAAAATATATTATAATTTGTAGGTGTATTTTAAATCTAAGTTCCGCTAATTGGATAACTATAGAATTGGAATACAATGAAATTTAAATTTTAAGCTATAAGATATTAGCGTATTTATTAAAAGTCTCTTGCTTACTATGTCCTGTGCCTTTTTCATCTATCGAGTGTTTTCCTTATTTTCTGCGAAAATATGAAAGATTGTCTATAGTTAATTACCAATACGTTTGTCATGAATATTATTTTTACGAAAAAAGAAGGAAAACTTGAAATGAAACCCTATACCAATTCGTTTCGCCAGCGTGGTAGGCCACGTGACTTAACGGGTGTATCATTACAAGGACAGCCAGGTTCTTCTTTTTAAAGTACGGAACCACTGCCACTGAGCGGTCACCCATCTGTAGAACGACCTTGCCAACGCTGCATAACCAGCATTTCAATTCTCGTACCTTAAAATCGTTAAAAAATCGGTTAAGTTAACTTTTAGTCGTCAAATTGTCACACAACAGGCAAGAGAATTTGACAACTAAAAGTTAACTTAACCGAATTTTTAACGATTTTAAGGTACGAGAATTGACATGCTACTTTAACGTATATGACTCAATGATTACAACAGCTGGCCATGAGCGTCTCATACACAATTCGGTTCTCTATTTTGTCTCATAATATTTTTTTCCATAACCTAAGGTGTCATAACATTTTGTGTCCGAATCATCATGTGTCCGAATGGTAGCTAGCCCTAAATTCATGTCTTATAATATCACTTGTCCGAAAACTTAAATCCCTAAACATAACATGACCTAATTTTTTTTGCTATAACCATCACAATCTATAATATTTAAAAAACATAAATACTATATTCTAGTTTAACATAAAAAAATGTTTCTGGCACTCGCCGGCCGCTGCCGCGGCACGCTCGCTTCGCTCGCTCGGCTCGTGCGCGTTGTGGTCACCATACTAACCTAACCTAACCAACTGTTTCTGACTTTTGCCCTAATATTTTATTTTAGGACATGTGACTTTATAGCAAGAAAAAATAGGATATGTAATAATTATAGTACCCCATTTTATGACACACAAGTATTATAGGTAAAGACCATTAGGTAATATACGATTTCGTATACGCGAACATTATGGAAAGTGATGATTATAGTAAACTTGTTTGGGATTATGATTTTCGGACGATCGATATTCGGAGAAGAAAGGGACTACCCACATTTATGAATTAAATAATTTGACGACCTCGATGGCGGTTATGTAACATAAGTGCTACGCAGAGGTCTCGGGTTCGATTCCCGCTCAATGCAAATCTTTGTGTGCATGAACATGATTGTTTGCATTGGTCTGGGTGTTTTCTATGTATAATAATATGTATTTACAAAAAAGTATTATAAATAAGTAGGTATGTTTATACGTTGTGTAGTACCCGTAGTACAAGCTCCGCTTAGTTTGAGACTAAATGGCGTTGTGTGAATGTGTGAGGAATATTTATAATTATTAAATCGCTAAACTCTTATACCTTACACCACCCCCACCCTTAGTTTTCTTACCCTCCGTAATGTCAAAGACACCCGCCCGCGTAATATATCGTATGCCTTTGTTAGATCATTAATCAAAAGAGCCTTTGCTTTAAACTAAGTGAAAAACATATTAATATACGCGCCAAAGTGTATATTTAGACATGTCGAACGCAGGAAGACATTTTAAGAGCGTTATTTTTGATAATTTGCTGAAAATTACCCGCGATTTCTTCTAAATATTTTGTACTAGTTTCCGACCGCGGCTTCGCCCGCGTGATGTTTTGATATAAAGTAACTTATGTTCTCCGTGTGGTGACGGAGTAAGAATACAATATGTCACCACCCCATCTCATCCCATTGGTGTCGTAAAAACCGACTAAGGGACTATCTGTAAATTTTATCTTTACGAATTAAAAAGAAGGAAAACTTGAAATTAAACCCTATACCAATCCGTCTGGCCAGCGTGGTATTAGTAGGCTAAGTATCCCTCCGTCATGGGACGAGGCCCGTCCCTGCAGTGGGACATTAATGGGCTGTTATGATGATGATGAACTTATGTTCGTTTTCTGATTTCAGACTATCCATATTTATACAATTTTGTAGCAAATTGTTGCCTAAGAAATTTTTACGACACTGATTGAATAAGATCGGTTTGTGACAGTTTATATTTTTAGTCCCTTTTTCATCACTTTATTGTCGTAAAAGTTGACTTAGGGATTAAAAGTCTTTATTATTTGTAGCCTATATGTTATTCTGATGTTTAAGCTATATTACTGTAGTTTCATCAAAATCCGTTCAGTAGTTTTTGCGTGAAAGAGTAACAAACATCCATACATCCTCACAAACTTTCGCATTTATAATATTATTAGGATTAGTAGGACAATTCACATAATATATCTATTGCAACCTATGTGTTATTCTTATGTAGGTATAAGCTATATTATTGTAGAGTTTCATTAAGATTTATTCTGTAGTTTTTACGTGAAACCTAGGAAAGAGTCCTTCGAGATTTAGTTTAAATAAATTGCTTCACACAACGCCATCTAGTCCAAAAGAACCAGTGCAAAACCCGTGGTGCAAACATTCATGTTTATAGGGTTTGCATTAACTCAGAATCGAACTAGAAACCTTATTTGCCATGAGTTATAACTACGAGGACACAAAAGTCATCTTAATGCAGAGTAGAGTAATTTTTGTAGCCATAAATACTAAATTTCAAAGTTTAGAATAGCGATAAACGTTAGTCCGAAAGCACGAAAACGTGAATCACGTTAGTACGAAAGTACGCTATATTGATACACTTTTATGTTACACTCGAATATTATATTTCGACATCGTCTGGCATAGTTATTATACAGACCTACTAATTGTGTTTTATATCTACTTACATACTCTTTACTTTTGTTACAGAATACCGACAGCCTATGATAGGTAATCCCTGGCCCATTGCAAAGCCGATAGCGAGCAGACCAATGCCAGTACAGCACCAGCATTTACAACACCTATTGGCACATTGTCACCATCCTTATTTAGCTGGTAAGTATATATGTTACGGGCAATGTGATAAGTCCGGGCATTATGAATAATGACCGGTCTTTATTCATAATGCCCGACTCAATTGTTAAAAACAGCATAATTAATCACTTTTCCCGGCCATTATGAATAATGCCCCCCGTTTCTTGGGCAAAGTAATAAAATAGGTGAACTGTAGTGTTTTTCTTTATTAAATAAAATTAAACTTACAAAATTTTTATGAAAAGTTAAAAAAAAATAAACTATTAGACACAGTAATTACAAAATTAAACATTTTATTATTTTAATTATTTATTTAAAAAATGTTTCTGGAACTCGCCGGCCGCTGCCGCGGCCCGCTCGCTTCGCTCGCTCGGCTCGTGCGCGTTGTGGTCGCCATACTAACCTAACCTAACCAACTGTTTCTGACTTTTGGCTTTTTTTAAGCTATCTCAAACACTAACTTATTACATGGACCACGGGACGGCGGCCATTATTAATAATGGCCGGTCAAAGTGATAAATTTATCACTTTGGCCGTTGTTATTGGGCATTATTAATAAAGACCGGTCCTTATTAATAATGCCCACTTAATCACGTTGCCCGTAACATAATATAAGTTTATTATTTTTTTAATTTGAGGTATGCTTTTCGTGGGAATTTCGGTCGCGGACTTTTTATCCGTTGAAATAATAGGTCTACCTGTCTACCTATGAAATTGCCGTTTTGTATGAAGATTTTAAGTTTGATTTTTCATACTAACGTTTTCTTAGATTTTTCAATAATTGTTAAACTTAATAGAATGAAATTTGGTATAAGTAATGGTGCACATTTAAGCTAACTGTTGTGTTTAAAACACAGAAAAAAAGTATCAAGGAAGAAGATGGGAACATCCGCTGTTTTAAATTGGACCCATGTTTACAGGCTTTTTATTTATCCAAATAATAATAATTTTCATTTATTATCTTTTGTTAGATGTTTGTTATATCCTATATTTCTTAAATAATACAAATAATTTAAACAATATATGTTTTTAAAGAATGTAGAGGGTAAAGACTGCGCAGAAATAAAAAGGCAATTTCATAGGTACCTAAAGACCTATTATATACCTACATTGGAACGAGTAGAGTAACATTTTCAACTTCTTTCAAGATAAGAAAAGAGGGAAGGCGGGAATATAACGATGCCACGAAACCTGCAACCGCGAGTACCTATAATTAGACTCCGAAATAACTTGATAACAGATAATTCTAAAAATGTAATGGTTACAATCATGCGAACGACTTTTTCTCGACACCATATCCTTTAAAAACATACTTACTAAACAATAAAAACTGTGTGAAATCCGCGCCATTTTTTTACTGCCAAAACCACAGAGAATACTCTCTTAATCCAGAGAGATACACTTTATTTTTTTTATAAACAATAAAAAGTTTTTTATCAGACCTCCCTGTGTTGGGTCTATTATGTTTAACAAATCCTCGCCACGCCCAATTTGACAGACATTTGCAACAACAAACCTATTGTTGAATATAATCTTTATTATAAACAAAATGTTTTATTGCAACGTTAATGGTTAAAGAATGAATAAAATATTGCTTTTTATTGTTGCTAGATTTAGAATAAATATTTTTGTTGCTTGTTTTTTTATTGTGGTAACATATTAAAGTGTTTTGACAGCTTATTGATTCTTTTGGCATGGAATTAAGGACTTTTTGGACATCCAATCTCTTAGGCAATGTCAATAAAAGAATTTGTGTCTTATATCATAATACCAAATTAATATCCCGATAGAGAGACTTCTCTTTAATTATAAAAGCCCATTAATGTCCCATTGCAGGGACGGGCCTCCTCCCGTGAAGGAGGGATACTTGGCCTACTAATAGCACGCTGGTCAGACGCATTGGTATTCGGTTTAATTTCAAGTTTTCCTTCTTTTTATTGCTTACGTAATGATAATATTCACGGATAGTCCCTTAGTCGGTTTTTGACACATGGTCTTCGTTTTTAAAAAGTTATGACAGTTTGACCACGAGACCGACGACACCCATGAGATGAAATGGGGTGGTGAGGTGACATATTGTATTCTTAATTCGTCACCACACGGAGATAAATCCGTGAAACTTAACTTACTTCAAATTTTCTATTTTTGACATTATTAGCGTAGGTACTTTCTTTTAGTTGAATTTTACAATTGTCATTGGTCGAGAAGCCGATGGATGAGGGAGGCGCAGGACCGCACTAGGTGGTAATATTTGGAGGAGGTCTATGTCCAGCAGTGGCCGTCGATTGGCTGATATGATGATGATGATGGGTCGAGATAGGTTGATGAAATAATGTACTTACTCCGTTACGTTTACTTTAACACTACGCAACCGATATCGTCAATTTAATTGGCCCAAGCCCAATAAACAGCTAGCTTTCGGTGGTTTAGTTTAATGTTGTTTATTCCATCCACAAGTACTTATTGTCCCAGAGCCTCAAAATGGCTGTTATGAAAACAATAAACATTAGGTTCTCATATATGATGAATCATGATGATGTTGATGATGTTTTATTTTGCTAAGTGTAGGTTACAATGAAGTTCTTATTTGCTATACATGTCTGCAGGTACTAGATACTACATATAGTAGGTATTGATAAAAAGCCGGATCCACACCAAACGATCGCGCGCGGCAGGAACGTTTGATGTGTCATGAACGTTAGAAACTGATACGTCCTGACTTGCCTCGCGCGATACAAACTGCTAGGCAAGATCGCTCGCTCTTTGCCGCGAGCGATCCGTCGTCGATGGATCGTTTGGTGTGGATCCGGCTAAAGAACTCTTGGATAAGGTATCAAGCCCTTTACCTATCACGAGAACTTTTTGGACAAAACCTCGGTTACAGCGACAAACTCAATAACTCCGCGCCGCCTAGACATTTTAAATAATCTACGTATGATCTACTAAGTAGCTAACCCGTGCCCACTTCGTTAGGCTGCGAAAAAAACGCGTCACTTTTTTAAACATATTTAATTACTGCTCCGCTCCTAATAGTCATAGCGTGATGAGACTCACCGATAAATATGGACTATTCAACACATAAAGAATTTTTAAAATCGGTTCAGTAGATCCACAGATTACCCCCTACAACGTCACAAACACACAAACTTTACCTCTTTATAATATTAGTACCTATAGATAATAATTATATTTGTTTTGTTTCAGTCCGACCAGCTCAGGCACATTCCCAGGTGTTCCCTCTACCAGGAGGATTCCCATGGGCACATAGTTCTCGAGGTTAGTACCTATAATATCATCATAACAGCCCATTAATGTCCCACTGCAGGGACGGGCCTCCTCCCGGGACGGAGGGATACTTGGCCTACTAATACCACGGTAGATTGGTATAGGGTTTAATTTCAAGTTTTCCTTCTTTTCATTTCTTAAAGATAACATGGTGTAATTTGATTTGACCAGGTAAACCTCGCCGTGGAATGATGAGGCGTGCCGTCTTCTCAGATCTTCAACGAAAGGGCTTGGAGAAGAGGTTTCAAGTTCAGAAGTACATAAGTAAACCTGACAGGAAGAAGCTTGCGGAGAAACTTGGTCTTAAAGACAGCCAGGTAAGGTTCATTTTTATTTGACAGATAATGATGACCATGTAAACTTGTCATGAGCTCAGAATGGACGCCATCTCCAAACAAAATAAATGATTTGATTTGATTTGAAACCACATTAAGCTCGGTTGCAGAGGATTTCCCTCCCGCAAACAATCCATTTCTGAAACGATCTTCTAGGGACTACAGGATGGAGACCTTAGACAGGTGCATAGGTTGTTGAAGGGGATACAATGCCTGTGGCATTCGTCTGGTGTTGCACGCGTCCTTAGGCTACAGTAACCACTGCTTAATGCTAACATAAAACAACACACACAAGCACGACGACCTCGGTGGCGCGCCAAGCCAGCGGCTGCCGCGCATGAGGTTGTGGGTTCGATCCCCACGCAGGACAATAATTTGTGAGATCCACAAATTATTGTTCTGAGTCTGGATGTTCTTTGTGTCCGTTAATTGATGTTTGTAAAAGTCCCCGCGACACAGGGCATGATCCCTAGTGCGGAAGTTGTATAATAATATAAAAGAACATAAGAGAAAAAGCATTAAACAGCAATCGAACCCGAAACCTCTAAACACATACCAACACACAATAACAAAAACAATACGACAAACTCCTTCATACTATTACCAACATTATAAATATATTGCTAGGCATCAAAACCAACCCGTCAAGGAGTCCCGAAGTATACAATTTTCCCGCCAACATCTCCCCAAGGGGAGTTAAACATAGGGTGTTACAAAAAATAGCTACCCCAAGGGTATAGGGGCCTGTCACATGCAGCAGTCGGACCGCCCCGCCCCCTCAGGAACCGTTTAAAACAATTACCGAGCGATATTTGAATTTTAGCATCGCTATCGAGACTTTTTGGTTTCGTTTGGCTGTTTCGCGAGTGTAAGCCGTTGCCTTTTCGCTGTTTTGACAATTGATTTTTTTATAACCTAGAAAATTATTGGGTGATTTGATTTTATTTTATTATTTTAATAAATGTTTTATTTGTTTCATTTTATTAGTTTGCTTGTAACAGTCAATAATTTTAAATATTGATTTTAGTTTTCGGGTTCGTTTAGATACAAAAAAGGAAATCTTTTTATACGTTTAATCTTACTGACACTATTTTATGTTCGATTTTCGTAAAAGGAGTACCCCCTTCTATTCTATCCCTTATGTTTAACAGGTCAGTACCTATTCTAAAGAAAAACTTGACACAAAAACCCGGAAATAGTCGTTTCGTTACATAAGTATGATTATAAAGTATACTTGGCAGATTAACCCACTTAATCCTAAACTAGAATAAGGTGTTATTTAGTCATCATCATCATAACAACCCATTAATGACCCACTGCAGGGACGGGCCTTCGCCGGTGATGAGCCGATGTTATTTAATGAATGTATAAACGTAATTTTCCCAAAATAATATATTTAAAAAAGGAGATCTATTTTATTAATTTTACGACACAAAAAAAAACCTCTTTCGAAAGTCATCAAATAACGACACGCAGCCCATAGACAATAAAACATTTTTATAAAGTAACTGGGCTCCAACAAACCGGTATTTACCGGGAAAATTGCGGAGGTAATCGGTTTCCCCCCTCGTAGCTTTTTTGTTATTACGTTTTGATAAAGAGGTCTGTTTCCGATATTTGGACTTATTACTTTATCATGGGCTCTCTATTTATACTTTGATTATATTTTTATTTTCCGGGAAAAGAATTTTCTTTTCTTTATTCTATTAGAAATGGTCACAAGATAAATATATTTCTATTCTGATGCTTAACGACACGCTTAAGATTATAGTGGGCATAGCCACTAGGTGACTCGACCCTTTATAATAAAGTTTATACTTTGTAAAATACATTTTAGTGCTTTGAAATTGTAAAACTTAGATAACACGATTGCGTCTCTCACTTATGTTTCAAACCCATGACCGTAGCGACACGATACCGCAATATGTGGTAAATGCCGCTGGTGGCACAATTATGTTATTCGCACCTAATATTTTATACAAATATGTATTGTGTCATTGTTTGTTTACCTAAATAAAAATGAAAAAAAAAATCTAAGGTACCCAAATAGTAACCACTTTGATTAACCTTTATTTACTAATTAATATATTCGCGTAGCGATAGATTAAAAATCTTCTAATGATATTAAATATGATTACATTTGTACGGTATCATTACCGTACATTATTCTCCTGATTCGGTGACATCATTTCACCCTACTCACACATAGGCATTACTAACATACAACATAGTAATTACTAACCAAATAATTGTGTATAATAAGATAACAATAAGCATTTTAATTGTAGACCATTTATAGCCATGGTTCTATCCACGCTACTTAATAAACTTTACTGAAGTTTGTGACGTGTTTTAACTTTCCTTACAAGTCCGTACAACATTTTTTAATAAAAATGCTTGTTCTATCATCATGACATTAGTCATTTAAGGGTCAATCTCCAAATCGGGCGTATTCGTGTGATCGCTCTGGTGCTTTTCAGATCTTGATATTTTCTGGTAATTATGTATCTCATTGAAAAGAATGATATTAAAATACTACATTTTTACTATTGGCCTTCATTTTTGACAAACAGTTACGGAAATATTTAAGTTCAAACATTTTCGCGTCCAGAGCAATCATGATAGGCGCTAGAGCGATCATAAATGGTGAAACAAAAATAATAAAATTGGTAATATATTATTTATTTAGTCATTTTTAGTCTTGCATGTTACAAGATTTTATGATTTTATGTTTAGGGGATATATCTACAGCTTTTTGATAACTCATCAGTTGGAAACTTGTTCATTTTAGGGCAGCGTACCGATTTTGAAACAACGGAACCCTTATAGGATCACTTCGTTGTCCGTCTGTCTGTCTGTCTGTCAAGACCATTTATCTCAGGAACGCGTGGAGGTATCAATTTTCAACAAATATTATTTATTAATGATGAGACGTGACGTCATAAAATTTTTGACAGATAAGTAAGTCGTGACGTCACATAATTGTGGCAGGAAATTTTTTTTTGACAGCTGAGTCGTGACGTCATTGAATTTTTGACAGATGTGTCGTGACATTACAGAATCTTTGACAGATGAGTCGTGACGTCATTGAATTTTTGACAGAATCTGTCAAAAACTCTCACATTCACATCTGATGTGTCGTGAAATCACAGAATTTTTGACAGATGAGTCGTGACGTCATAGAATTTTGGCGGGAAAAATAATATTTAGACAGCTGAGTCCTGACGTCATCACAATTTGGCGAGAAAGTAAATAGGTTTGTACGGAACCCTCGGTGCGCGAGTGAGACTCGCACTTGACCGGTTTTATAAGGGTTCCGTACCGATTTTGGAAAAACGGAACCCTTTGTTGTCCGTTTCTCTATCAAGACTATTTATCTCAGGAACGCGTAGAGGTATCAAGCTGAAATTTTTACCAAATACTTAGGTCTGTTGCCTTTTAGTGCTGTAAAAAAATCAAACTTCTAATCTAACGAAATCAAGACATATAGCCGTTTATGTCGCAAATTTTCGATGAGCAAAGGGCAAAAAGCTACAGGGTACTTCCAGTCTACATACAAACTTGAAATTTGGCATGAAGCAAGGTCTAATAGTGCATGTAAAGGAAAACTTCCGAAAACTTAAAATTTTGGCTTCCATCATATTATATTTTGATAATTTCGTCATAGTCATAATAATTTTGACAGCTGAGTCACGTGACTAGTGACGCCATAGAATTTTGGTCACGTGACACGTGACGTCATAGAATTTTGACAGATGAGTCGTGACGTCATAGAATATTGGCGGGAAAATATTTTGCAGAGGAGTCGTGACGTTATAGAATTTTTGACAGATGAGTCGTGACGTCACAGAATTTTTGACAGCTGAGTCGTGACATTTGTCGTTGTAACAATCTGGTATTATTACTTAAAGTAGTTTTATAACGTACAATTATTGCAAAATATCATCGCTCTGGTCTTTTGGACAGAGCAATCATAGCCATAGCGATCAAAAAAAGTCATAAAAGCATTAATATAGCCCAAAATAAAAACAGTAGAAAGTTGTGTTTACGCCTCATAAAGAACATCATTACTATCACCTAATTCACTTAATAAGCACATTTACAACCTTACTATTTAATTTATAAAACATGCCATATCAATCATCAAATTCGAGAACCAAACCCAGATAAATCATAAACTTAGCCTCGTAATATTGTAGTGGGGGACCGTGGCACAAATGTATCTTCCTCGGCGGTTACACCACTACAGCCACTACCCCGGGGGAGGGGAATAGAGTTTCTATTTCGTAAAATGAGGGATGAGCGCGATGTTTTACTCCAGCGCAGAGCGATGAGATAAAATGCCAGGTCATGACGATAAATTTAAATTGTGCCAAAAATATTGTTAATATAATTTAAAAAAAAATATTACAATGAAGATTAACTATTTGTTATGTAATATAAAATAACATCGGACATATGAACCTTCTCAATAAAAAGTTACACAATGTTTTCTCATTCAATCGGGAGTTAGGTCAACCCAGAGCAATCAGGATTTTAGGGATTATGATTTTTTTTAAAATATTTCTAATAAACTAATTCATAATTTCAACCCTGCACCACATAGATTAGACACCAAAGTATACATAAAAAAATGTAATGAAAACGTTTATCGATTTCAAAATGGGTTTCTCCACTCCGACACGATAAAAAATGCCTCTGGAGATCTACCCTTAAACATAATGTCAAAAATAACACACCGCCATTAAAAGAAAGCGCGCCAATAACACCAAATCAAAGACAACAAATTAACCACAAACAGACCTCTTTACAAAAAAAATAAAAACACACAGTATTTAATAATAGGTACTGATTCAGAACGTTTGAAAATTCACCCCCCCCAATGTTAAATTATATCGAGGGGTTGGGAATAATCGGTGGCGTTTATCGAATTAAGGGGATGAAGGAATCTTGTTAGATAGATTAGAATTATTTAGTAAAAGGGATTCACTTTGAGATTTCGAAGACAAATGATTGTAGTTTTGTATGTGTGTATGTATGTAGGTCTCTCTCTTTGCCTGCCCTTATCCCATTTACTTGGGGTCGGCGCAAATGGTTTTCTCCTTCCATACTTTCCTGTCAGCCGTCATATCATTATTCACTCCCTTTTCTTTCATATCCTCTCTAACACAGTCCATCCATCTTTTCTTCGGCCTTCCTCTTCCTTTCCATCCATCAACATTTATATTCATTACTCTCCTAGTTACATGGTTTTCATCCCTTCTCATTACATGCCCATACCAAGATAAACGGTTTCCTTTCATCTTTTCAGTTACTGGCGTTACTTTCATACTTCCTCGAATATACTCATTTCTTACCTTATCCATCCTTGTCACACCACACATCCACCTTAACATTCTCATCTCAGCCACATGTACTCTTCTTTCATCCGCCTTCCTTGTGGCCCAACATTCCGACCCATACAAGACGACAGGTCTTATGACGGCTTTGTATATTTTTCCCTTCAGTTTAAGAGGCATCCGTGGGTCGCACGTTGTTCCTGTAACCTGTCGCCATTTCATCCAACCTGAGTTGATCCGGCGCGTAATTACTCTATCCATTTCCCCATCTCCTTGAATGAGTGACCCAAGGTACCGGAAATCGGAACAGATCGGTAAGGGTGTTCCGGCAAGAGTTATGGGTATGGGATCGGAGAGACCGCCGAAATCACAAAACATGTATTCAGTCTTGCTTCTGCTCAATTTCATGCCTACTTTCTCCAATCTTTCCCACCATACATTCAATCTGATCTGGACTTCAACGGCACTCTCGGCAATCAAAACAATGTCGTCGGCAAACAGCATACACCATGGAGCCTCTTCCTGTATATCCGACGTCAAAACATCCATTACTAACACGAAGAGGTAAGGGCTAAGAGCTGACCCTTGGTGTACACCTACATCCACATTGAAAGTGCAAGTATCGCCTACTGTGGTTCGGACTAGAGTACTACAACGCCTATACATTGCTCGGATCACTTGCACATATTTTGCAGGCACACATTTCTCCTTAAGGGCCCACCATACAACCTCACGGGGTATTCGATCAAATGCCTTCTCGAGATCGACGAAGACCATGTGCAAGTTCTTGTGTGCACTTCTATATTTTTCGCACAGCTGGCGTACAGCAAAAATGGCATCCGTCGTACCCCGACCAGGCATAAAACCGAATTGGTTTTCCGTAACATTACTCTCCTCTCTTATTCGTCTTTCAACAACTTTCTCCCAAGCTTTCATAGTGTGTGACATTAGCTTTATTCCTCTATAATTGTTGCAATCCAGGACATCACCTTTGTTTTTAAAAATGGGAACAAGTGTACTGTTACACCATTCCTCAGGGATTACCTCATCTAGCATCAACTTATTGAAGAACAAAGCCAACCACTTCCACCCAGCATCACGCAATAATTTCCACACCTCAATTGGAATTCCATCAGGACCCACTGCCTTTTTATTCTTCATACCACTTACAGCTATTTTAACTTCATTCTCACTTACTTCTCGCACAAGCCCTTCATTTACGGGTTTATACTCAAGCATAGAGGTGTTGATGGGCCTTAGATTTCGCTATTGCTACGGCTTTCTTAGCTTTTTTCTTAAGTATATGATACTCATTCTTCTTTGCTGCTTTTAAACTTACATCCTCTTCATCCACACCCTGCCAATCCTTGAACTTTAGTTTCTTTTCCTTCAACACATTCTGTACTTCATCTGACCACCACCACGTATCTCTATCTATTATACCCCTTCCTTTTGATTCTCCTAAAATATCTTTTGCTGCACTTCTGATACACTCTGCCATCTCACTCCAACATTCATTCACGTTTCGCTCATTCATCTGTCCCATTTCTAACATTTTATTTATGACTCGTTCTCTAAATTTACTCGCACAATCACGCCTCTCTAACATATGCCATTTAATTCTTGGGAGAGGTCGCTCCTTTTTTTTGTTCAGCTTTATTTTGAGGGCTACTTCCATAATAAGGAGTCTATGCTGCGAGACCAAGTCTTCTCCCGGTAGCACAGTACAGTTTTTAATGTACTTGAGATTACTACGTCTAATAAGGAAATAATCTATCTGAGTGCTATGGTTGCCACTTTTGTAAGTGATTAGATGTTGGTCCTTACTTTTTTGAAACCAAGTATTTGCTATAGCCAGGTCAAATGCAGTAGAGGACTGAAGTAGCATTTCTCCCTCAATATTGCGATTACCATATCCCCATCCCCCATGTATTCTTTCATAACTTCCTTTCATTCTTCCTACGTGCCCGTTAAAGTCGCCTCCTACACATAATTCTTCATGCATTGGTATATTCATCATAATCGAATCAAAATCCTCCCAAAACTTTTCCTTCACACTCATATCACACCCTACCTGCGGTGCGTACGCGCTCACAATATTTAGTACCATACTTTCTATCACAACTTTTACAACTATCAATCTATCATTTAACCGTTTTACTTCCATTACACTCTCCTTTAGTTTACTATCTAACACTATACCCACGCCATTTCTTCTACCGTCACTTCCACAATAGTAAAACTTGTAACCCTCACCAATTTCTCTTGCTTTTGTGCCTTTCCATTTTGTTTCCTGTAGACACGCTACATTTATTCGTCTTCTTTTCAGTACATCACCTAACTCTCTGGCCCTTCCAGTCATCGTCCCAACATTCAAACTTGCATATCTCAATCTTACTTCCTTTCTTTCAGGCCGGACTAACCTCTTACGTTGCTCCCGCCCGGGTTGAAGCAACAACCCTTGCTCATTTCCCACAGGGGCCGGGTGCTGCCCCCGCGCGTCGCCTGTGGGGTACGCCCTAATCCTATTGCACATTCTATCATACCTTTCCATTTGCTTTAAGTTTTGGCATAGTTTTAAAGCCGGCCGCCTGCCTGACACCAACCCTCCTTGGGAGATTTCGCTAGTGGTTTTCCCGCCACTGTACCGAGTGACCCAAGGTACTGCTGTTACGTGTACGGGTCTAAATTTTTCCTGAGTTACCGGGCTCTTACGGTAAAGATTTCTCGGGAAGGATTTGACAGTATACCCGAGGAAAAGTACAGGGGGTCAGTACCTTTCACACTCCCTTAGTCGCCTTTTACGACACCCACGGGACGACATGGGATGGTGACATTCTACTCTGCCGGCACCACACGGCCATGTAGGCACGGCACGGTAGGTATGAAAATTTTATATGTAGGTACCTATAGGTACTAATGTGCTAGCTTAATCACTATAATATGATTAATATCATCATCATCATCATAACAGCCCATTAATGTCCCACTGCAGGGACGGGCCTCCTCCCGTGACGGAGGAATACTTGGCCTACTAATACTACGTTGGCCAAACGGATTGGTATATGGTTTAATTTCAAATTGTCCATCTTTTTAAATTATTTCCGGATAGGCACTCCCTTAGTCGGTTTTTACGACATCCACGAGATGAGATAGGGGTGTGACATATTGTATTATTACTCCGTCACCACACGGATATAATAAAGTTGTAGTTGCTACAGAAAGATTCTGGAATGGCAACGGCGCGTAAGTACCGGTTGACCCAAGATAGGCAGACCCCTTATAAGGTCAAACGACCATGTAGTAAAGGTTACGGCTTACCTATGGATGAGGGAGGCACAGGCCAGTGGAAGGTTAAGACGTTTGAAGGAAACCTAAAGTCCTGAATTGGACGTAAAAAAGGAGTAATTATTAATACAATTGACGACCTTTATGGCGCAGTGGTTATATATTTAACATGACTGCTACGCCGAGGTCTCGGGTTCGATTCCCGCTCAATTCAAACCTTTGTGTGCATGAACGTGATTGTTTGCATTGGTCTCAGTGTTTTCTGTGTATAATATGTATGTATTTATAAAAAAAAGTAAGTATTTATGTATGTTTATCAGTTGTCTAGCACCCATAGCACAAGCTCAGCTTAGTTTGGAGCTAGACGGCGTTGTGTGAATGTGTAAGAAAAAAAAATCCCATAGGTCAGTCCTATCTTAATTTTCTTTCTCTGCCTTAATTTTTTCTAAGTCAAACTTTACGATGCCCCTAAAATGAGATAAACCATATTCTGACTTCCCCGCTAAACATAGAATCAATGTTTGAATTAGTAATAACATAATGTAATCACTTATAAAGGGTTAAGTGAAATAAAAATCAAACAAACAATAATACTTTTATCGAAACAATATCTCTTTAAACCCCTTTCATACAAAGAGAAAATTAAAAGTACATACCCGCCAAATAACAATACCTCTATTCAACCATCTTGAGACAAAAACATACATTTTATTCGCTCATATTATAGAAAATACACAAGGTAGAAAAGAGACGGCGATAAATACGTAGGAACGTCTTAAACTCCGCTTCTATTGGCCGATTTGTATCGAAAACGGCCTCGCTATTGGTTGGTTTTATTTTTTTTCTTTTTCACAACTTTCGTTCGGGAGTCTTTTTTTACGATATTCTGAATTTTATGACGTACTTAGTAACAGATTTCTGTGGTGTGTTTCCGGACGGTTTCTTCATGAAAGGTGTATTTATAATTAAAATTATATTTATGGTTTTGAATTATTTGGAAAGATATTTTTAGCGAAATATAAGGTGATGATTATGTTCTTGAATTATCCGTGTGGTGACGGAGTAAGAATACAATATGTCACCACCCCATCTCATCCAATGCATGGGTGTCGAAGAAACCGACTAAGGGACTATGTGTAAATATTACCTTTACATAAAAAGAATGAAAACTTAAAATTAAACCCTATACCAATCCGTCTGGTCAGCGTGATATTTGTAGGCCAAGTATCCCTCCGTCACGGGAGGAGGCCCGTCCCTGCAGTGGGACATTAACGGGCTGTTATGATGATGTTCTTGAATATTGAGTTTAAGATACTGAAGCTTTTCTTTAAAGCTCTCATATATAGAAAATGAGAATGATAGGAGTTAAAATATATAAGAGAACGGCCTAGAAGTAGATGGCTGGCGGGATTAACTCATCATCATCATAACAGCCCATTAATATTCCACTGCAGGGACGGGCCTCCTCCCATAAAGGAGGGGTACTTGGCCTACTAGGTAATACCCCGCTGGCCAGACGGATTGGTATAGAGTTTAATTTCAAGTTTTCCTTCTTTTTATTTCGTACAGATAACATTCACGAATAGTCCCTTAGTCGGTTTTTACGACACCCATGGGATGAGATGTGGTGGAGACATATTGTATTCTTACTCCGTCGCCACACGGATATTATCTGGATGCCTTCAAAAATAGCTGGCAGACAGAAGCCACGAATGGAATAAAATGGAAGTCCAAATGGGAGACCTTTGCCTTTCTTTTAGTGAACATCCTTTCGCTTTTTGCCCAGGCAAGTCGGTGCGTCGGGATCCGGAAAAGATGAAATAATATGGTATACCTACCGAATAAAACCCACGGTGAAACTCTTTCAACCATGAATGGCCAGAAAGGTTCAAAATCCATTACAATCGCTATTAGTGCTTTGGTTGAAGTCTGAACTGAACCATACGTGTTTCTGTACAGGGTCGCCATTGAGCCTTTGCTACAACATAGTGTTGCCAATCGATAGTCGACTATCGCTGATTAATCGATAGTCTATCGATAGTCCTATCGATATTGGCAATACTATCGAATAAGGGCAATACTTTCGATTGTATTGTAACACACTAAGCATAAACTATCGATAGTATCGATACTTAGTATTATTTTTTGCCAAGAATAAACTATCGTTAGTTGTCGTAGTGTTTTCAACAGGTCTTGTTCTGCACGCCTCTCTCTCGCAGTCAAGGTCTCCCCACAAGTTCGCGTCACTCTGGCCGCTTCTCTACCTGTCTCCTCCAGCCATTTACGGACACCCTTTTCAGGACCACGGTGCATCAAGAAATTGATTTTTAAAATTAAATTATTTGAAATTATTGACACATATTACCACTTTTATCAGCCAATCCTAAGCGTTATGTCCTGGTTACTTTGATTTCCATAAGAATCAACTAATTTTTAATTCCATTAGGTACAGTAGGTACTGTCTATTTAAACAGACTTGCTCTAAATGGTAAACATATTATATGGCGTCGGGTCAACCGTAGACTAAAGAGTACTGATAGCTAGAGATGTGTAACTGATGTGAATGAATGAAATCTTCACTTAAAGTTCTTTTAGTACTGAACGGTTTATGGCAATTTTTTTAGCTACATACATTATACATAGGTATATAATTACATAATATTCTAATTACGCAATAGGAATGTGAAGTCGTTAATAATACTAAAAGTATTAAACAAATTTTTTATTTATTAGTTTTACAAATTATTTTAGGTATAAGCATCTGTAAAAGAGAAAGTAAATACATTTATTCTTAGTTTAAGGGTACAGTAAGAATATAGACAATTACAAAAATAAAACAAAAATAAAGAATATAAACAAAAATCATGATAAAGCCACATCTGTGCAGGAATCGGAACATGTATTACAAAATTCTGGGTCGGTGCGTCTGAGACCGTATCTAATATGCCATCTAGTCTTAACATTTTATCTTCATCTTTTATGACCATGTTCAATGAATTTTAACCAGCATGTCAATTCTCGTACCAAAATTCGGTTAAGTTAACTTTTAGTTGTCAAATTGTCACATTCTAAATAAAACTTTAACACGACCGCAAAAGATTACAATTGCAATAGCAAAAACAAGACAATTTGACAACCAAAAATTAACTTAACTGAATTTTTAACGATTATAAGGTACGAGAATTGACATGCTGGACACCGTACGGACAATTTTACTTAATCCTTCTATAAGTAATTCTTTTATTTCAGCCATTTTAAATGTTGTATTATTTTTTCCCACATGCGATTTTAATTGTGCCCATATTAGTTCAATGAGATTTAATTCGCAGTGGATAATTCATTCAGTAGTTTTTGCCTGAAAGAGTAACAACAAACAACAAGTAACAAAAATTTCGCATTTATAATATTAGTAGGATTTATTTAAACAACCTCCTTTTATTCGTATGCCAATCGTTCATTCCCTTTTGTTACACATCCCTACGAATCTATGAAATTTCTAGATGATCTACGAATCTATGAGATTTCTAAATGTCAAATAATGAAATTAATTTTTATCTGTGAAATTTGCCGTTGGAAAAAAATACATTTATTTAAAATATAAGAAAGATAGTGGTGAAATCAAAGTAATTTACGTGTTTTCTATTGCATAAACATATAATGCTACTTTCCAGAAATTTTCATCCATATCAAAGTGTGCAATTGATGTAAAAACTAGTGAATTTGCAAAATGTGGTGTTTGTTTACTAAATAAATCAAGTAAGGATGAATACCTACGGTATAAACAGCAATGCATTTGATTCATGTTCACACAAAGATTTACATCAAACGGGAAGCGAACCACACATACATAATTATCATCATAAATATAATATAATCAAGTAAAATTATTAACATAAACGCGTATTATAATAATTGAATATGATATCAAACATCAAAAGCTTTTCCCGCCATTGTTGTAATAGACAATTCATTAATTTACACAATGGCGACAAAGCGTCTAAGGATGGGATGAGTTAATAGTATGTGATAGGTGGTTGTAATTTATGTTTAAGTTTTAAATAAACATAATCATCATAACAGCCCACTGATGTCCCACTGCAGGGACGAACCTCCTCCCGTGACGGAGGGATACTTGGCCTACCTACTAATACTTACCACGCTGGCCAGACGGATTGGTATAGGGTTTAATTTCAAGTTTTCCTTCTTTTTATTTCGTAAAGATAATATATACGGATAGTCTCTCAGTAGATCTTTTGACACAAGATGGCAATACTTGGAGAAGGCCTATGTCCAACAGTTGACGTCGATTGACTGATATTTATAATGATGATGATGATAACTTTGTATGAATTAAACAAGAGACAATTAATTTTTATTATTTTATTTATTTTCAAATTTAATTGCGGACGAAGTCGCGTTCGCAGCTAGTTGTATAATTGTACCTATAAGTCATCGCTCCATCGTATAAAGAAAACATACTATACTTTTCTTTAGTAAATACATAAAATATGGTATATTCTAAAACTAAATATAAGGGTCTAAGTTCACTGTAGCAGTATTCACAAATCTTGAATGTAAAGCCGTTCGTTTACTAGAGCGCTGTATCCGTCCTTTCCGCACAATCTTGCCGTTTGCTGCTGACATTAAATAATTGTTGGGTGCCGACGTCCGCACTTAAAATCTATAGAGGCGGCATTGTTATTTATTTTACGTCCTTTGTGACTTAGTTTGGGTGATAAGCAGAGGTCCTCCGTGTGGTGACGGAGTAAGAATACAGTGTGTTACCATACCACCCAGTTACCAGTTTGTTAATTGTGTAATTTGTGTGTGTCTTGGTTTTCACCAAATAAATAATTTTTCTTTCTTTTCTTTCTTTTACCCCATCTCATCCCATGGGTGTCGTAAAAACCAACTAAGGGACTATCCGTAAATATTATCTTTACGAAATAAAAAGAAGAAAAACTAGAAATTAAACCCTATACCTACCAATCCTTCTGGCCAGCGTGGTATTAGTAGGCCAAGTATACCTCCGTCACGGGAGGAGGCCCGACCATGCAGTGGGGCATTAATGGGCTGTTATGATGATGATGAAGCAGAGGTATCGTGATGTGGTTTCTGTGCAGAAGGTCGCTGAATCGAATGCCACGCAAGCTAATCATTTCCAGAGAACTACTAAGTTTTGTCTTCAATCTAGATGTTCTATGTGTCGTCTACCTATATTATGTCTGTAAAAGTCCTCGTAACACTTGGGTAGATCCTTGGTGCGAGAGTTCTTTTAAAAATTAAGGTCAATTACGTACTTTAAATGGTTTTCAATTAGTTGAATTTTGCATTGGAAAAAAAAAATTGCTGTTTTTGTTTATAATGCAATAGTTATCTAAGTAATTGAAAAACATTAAAGTGTTGAGAGTGTGGTTATACAAATAATTTACTGCCTTTTTTCAAGACTTCGTTACCAATTTGCGAATTATGTTTTTATTTCTATTGACGGCGCTAGTGAGCTCTATAAACGCTCTTAGATTAGAGTTAGATTCCCAATTTTTGCATTGGTTTGGGTGTTGTCTATGTATTAAATTACTAAATACATCGTAGTTTTTCCCCGTTTTAACGAGGTCACACTTTTGATCCTGGCTTTCAAGAGTACCAGCAGTGTAGAACCACAATGTTTGTAGTAAGATAATAAATCCAAAACGCGAATGTCTACGCCTTCATAAGTCTGTAGTAAATAGGGAAGGACACCCGGAATTTATATAACGACAACTGACGACGGGTTTTTGTGAGAACATGAAGACATTTAGAGTATATTATAGATACTCATAGCTCCGTCTACTTAACTAGAATTGTGATCCATAGGTTCTGAGATTAGACTATTTTGTGTTTTAAATAAGCACGTAGTTAAATAATCTATACTAATATTATAAAGAGGTAAAGTCTGTGTGTTTGTGACGTTGTAGGGGGTAATCTCTGGATCTACTGAACCGATTTTAAAATCCTTTCTGTGTTGAATAAACCATTTATCGGGGAGAGGCTATATAGTATCACGCTATGACTAATAGGAGTGGAGCAGTAATGAAATATGTTTAAAAAAGGGACGCGTTTTTTTCTCCGCCCAACGAAGTGGGCACGGGTCAGCTAGTTCTATATAAGTATAGCCTACGAGTCTTTTAAAGTCTTTAAGTTCTCAATAAATAAATAATCATAGTATAAGCAAAGCTTGTACTATGGGTACTGGACAACGGATAAACTTAAATACTTTTTTTTTGTAAATACATACCTACATATTATACATAGAAAACACTCAGACCAATGCAAACAATCATGTTCATGCACACAAAGATTTGCATTGAGCGGTAATCGAACCCGAAACCTCTGCGTAGGAGTCATGTAATATACCGACTGCGCCACAGAGGTCGTCATCTTATTGATCACAATATATTTTTTTATTTTGACTTGACCGTAGACTACAAAATACGACCAGACAAAGAAAGTAAAATTAAGTTCTCTAAAGTCATAACTAAAATATAAAGAACGGATAATCGTCCATAGTGAATAACCGTTTTTATTAAAACCTATAATAGTCTATAGATATATAACCAATGAATCTGATTTCCGTTTCCGGACCGCACCGAATATTTGAAATATTCATATTTCGAATGAATATTCAAACGGTCTCTGTTTACATTCACGGCGTTCCAATTTCGAAATTATTTGCATTTATTTATTTATGGATATGGCAACTTTTTTTCTGGACGGACTTTTTGTGTGAGTTGAAAAAATATTTTAAAAAGAATAAACAACGGTTACCCTTTCAGTAAACATTGGTTTCTTACTTCATAATAATGGCGTAGTGACCCAATACAATTTTTATTATTATATTATGTAGGTATTTTATTAGTCACAAATTGTGACTAGTTTGAATTTTGAAAATTGTGACTCACAATAGTCACAATTATACAGTAGGTAGTAGGTACTAGCTGACCCGTGCCCATTTCCTTGGGCGGCGAAAAAAACGCGTCCCTTTTTTAAACATATTTCATTACTGCTCCACTCCTACTCACGACATGACAGACAGAAATATTTTTTTAAATCGTTTCATTAGATCCAGAGAGATTACCCCCTACAACGTCACAAACACACAAACTTTACCTCTTTTTAATATTAGTATAGATTTCTAGTAGATACTAATAAACATCCCATCGTAGTGCAAAGGCACTTGCCGAACTTACACCATTGAAGGTGACTCTTTAACAATCGACGTCGCTGCTGAGCATTATACAAAAATATACATAGGTCATCTCATCCCATGACCATGGGTGTCGTAAAACCGACTAAGGGACTATCCGTGAATATTATCGTTATATAGATCCTTCTTTTTATTTGGTAAAGATAATATTCAAGCTAAGGAAGCTGAAAATTAAACCCTATATCAATCCGTCTGGCCATCGTGGCATTGGTTAGGCCAAGTATACCTCCGTCACAAGAGGAGGGCGGTCCCTGCAGTGGGACATCAATGGGTTGTTATAATGATGATACATAGGTAAATACATTCAGGCCTGATTCCAATGGGATAGGCAGAGACTATGATCTTTACAAGACTTTGCTTCGGTTCTAGGTTCATTCATACCCGTCGCATCGATTGCGAGTGTACGCAGTACGCACTAAAATAAAAAATAAAAATCCAACATTAAAATATTTTTGTTTTATAGAACGTTTTGTTCGCGGTCTTTTTGACTTTTTGATTGACAGTTGACATATTTGCTTAATTTTGTTTTGACTATTCAAATTTAACGCATTTAAATAATATTAAATAGCAGTTTAATTGTGTAACCCTTTATTTAAATATTTACGTTTGCCTTAGCTTTAGATACAATTGAGAATCAATAGACACACAAATTTTTCCCGCTAAAAAGCATGACAAAAGAATGTCCATGATATTCTTTTTTTTTTAAAGATAACTCCCGCACTAGGAATGGAGTCAAAGTCTTATGCCGCGGTGACTTTTATGAACATTAAACTAAAAACATCCGAACTCAGAACAATCATTGATTTTCCTAATTTTAATTGAGGAAGCCAATATTTTTTTTTTGTTTTTTACAATAACTTTCATATCGTGTCGATGGCTACACTCTTACCCCCTTACTCATAAACGCCTCTTAAATTTAATCACTGTTTAGCGAGATTTTTATTACGAAAACCAACCTTATACCAAACAACGTAAGAGTTTAAGCTAATTAATCAATTGACTAAAGTGTAAGAGGCGTTTATGAGTAAGTGGGTTAATAGTTATACTTTTGATCCAAAGCTCAGTGATGCAAATAGCGTTAAGTCTTCCTTTCTTCTTATAGATCATCAAGCTTACAGACTCTGGGCTCGCAGGGCAATGGTCAATCTGTTTTGTTTTCATTTCTAAGTTATGTTTCTGTTTTTTTAATTACAATTCATGGCCCCATCGTTTCCCGATGATTCTACCAACATCAAGGTGGAGAGAATATATTCCAAGTTAAAAGGAAGAATAATTATTAAACGTCAATATTTCCCGCGTTCTTTTTGACATTTGATTGACAGATGACACAACATTGCAAATGTAACATTTCCAATTCCTATGTCTATTCAAATCAAGGAATTTAAATAATTTTGAACATTTTATTGAACCCTTTATTTAAATATTTAGTGGTTAGATGTACAATGGCGAATAATTTAAAATGGCATTGACTTGTGTGTACACAAATATAATGTAAACAGATAGTTTTTTTTAAATATTTGGGTATTAATTTTTCAAATGAATGGCAAAGTTAGAGAAAAATATACCTAGATACATGCAGAATGTTTTCTTATAACTTTAATTAAAATAGGTTTAGTAATTTAGGTTTTATTTAAAAAATATGAAATTCTATTCAATTCTAAAGAAGTAAAAATATATTATTCTTGAAAAATATTAAATGATCAATTATTCTGTAACAACGCGTAAGATCATGTTTATTACTGAAGGGGATTGCTTAGGGGTTGAACAACCCCCTGTACTTGATTTTCTTACTTGTATAATTATTTACAGCTGATACCTACTATTTTTTTTTTATTTAATAAAAAGTATAATAAAATTTAATAAAAGTCTGTGTGTTGATCACCGTCACCACACGGACATTGGTCGCGAGTTCGATCCCCAGACAAATTCAGATTTACAGTACTTTCGAACTGGCGCTGGCGTACCGCTTCTAAATATTTTCGAATTAAAGTGCGTCGCGACAACATCATTCGCTATAGGGGTTTTCGATCTAGAGTACTTTCGAACTAGCGTACCACTTGGAATTATTTTCTAAATAACGTGCGTCGGGATAACGTTATTCGAATCGTCATATCAGACCCTTAGATTTGTAGTCAGTCTGGGTATACCTTGGATCAAACTTTGTCGTAAAAACATTTTAAATTATGAGAATAAAAATCTGGGCGGTCCACTGCTGGACATAGACCTCCTCCAAATATTGCCTCCTTGTGCGGCTCTGTGCCTCCTTCATCTTTTGGTTTCCCGCCGAAGCGAAGAACCGACAGTCGTTGGGGCAGAAAGGTTCTGGAATGGCGACTGCGTACCGGAAAACCATTGTGAGGAGACCCCTCAAACGGTGGACCGACGACCTGGTTAGAACAGGGGAAAAGTTGTTACTATTACATAAAAAAACACATAATAGAATCAAACCACACTACCTACCTCGCGAAGCCACCACTTACAAGACAATAAATCCACCATAACTAATGAACTAAACACCCCCTCTCCTCTACCTAAACGTACCTCTTACGTCATAATTAGAGGCGACATCTTTATACCGTATAAATTGTAATAAAAGTGAATATGTCAAAAAGTAATTAATACTTACCCTACGAATACCCTGTCTCTTGCTAGTGATGTGACTTTAGTCGATTAAAAAATATAGTTATGTGTATGACCGACGCATAAAAGTTACCCAAGGTTGACTAAACTTAGTCAGTCCGGTAAACTACGAGTACCTCACGTTGTAAAAAATTAAAATATCTTCATTCAATAAGTAATGTACTTAACATGAATTACTTTGACACGCCATGCGCCAGCTTAAAATAGCCTTAAAAAGATTGGATAGTCGTTTCCTATTTTAGCTGTTATTGTAGATATTTTTTAAAATCTCATTTATTTATAAGCCATACATCGTATCGATTAAGCCGGTTAATTTTTTTACCTATTACAGGTCTCCTAGTACAGCTGCCAGTCTCTTACATAGTTATAATTAAGCCTATACAATTTTTGTTAAACTAAATTAATTGTAATGTCTATGTAAGAGAAAACAATAAACCTTTACTGGAATAATGAATGTGCGTTACATTTTGTATGCACAGTCTTATTTCTTTATTCATAATTTAATTTTTTTTTTAAGCAATCAGCATGTCAATTCTCGTACCTAAAATTCGGTTAAGTTAACTTTTAGTTGTCAAATAGGTTAAAGTTTGACACACTTTGACGAAAAGAGTGTGACACACTCTAAATAAACTTTAACCAATTGCAATAGCAAAAACATGACAACTAAAAGTTAATATAACCGAGATTTAGGTACAGTCACGAGCAATAATATGTACACATTTTCGCATTTTGTAAACCAGTTATCTAAAGTTCTGCCAATCCAAAATTGAAAATTCGAAGATTAATTCAAAACTGTACGGAACCTCTTCTAAATTACGAATTCATTTTGATATTGTAATGTCTAGATAAACGTGCAGATAGTTTAGAAAATTTGAAAATGTGTACATATTATTGCTCGTGACTGTACGAGAATTGACATACTTATGTGTGTATTTGGTGATATTATATGAAAAAACATACATTTTCGCTTTGCTTTGTTTATGTAAAATAATTAAATTAATAATTGATTTTAGACGAATTTTAACTCCCATTTTACAACATGCCACTTTCGGTACTTACAAGACATTATGTCTAAGAACCATAATCTCTACACTGCTATCGTGCAGCAGTACATAGCTTGTACATGTAACAGTATATCATACATGTGGTAGGTAACATACAAGTATACCATTTAAACAAGCGCCTAAGCTACGTCTCGAAATTATCTCATCAAAAAATACAAAAATAAAACTATCTTTAACGACATAATCTTAGCTTATCCCATCCCTATTAACAAAAGGGCCGGGCGTCATCTGCCGTCGGCATATTGTCGCCACCCTTCAAGCTAGGGTTTCAGGCCACGCAGGGGTAAGGCAGGGGTCCTTTGAGGGGGGGAGGACGGTCAGATTAAGCATCTTTCAGACCTTAGTGTTATGGTTCCGTGATTTTGGGATTTGTATTGTTGAATGAATATTATAATAGGATTAAATAATTTGAAATGGTAATTAATTGACTCGTTTTAATGCTATGCTTTAGTCTTTCTTCTTTTTCATTTGGTAAATGTATAGGCTAGTGTCATGCTGTGCCATTAGGCCTCTGCGGGGAGACTTAATGACTGTATTACTACGAAGACATCCTAAGATACTCGTAAAAGAAAATAGGTACTAAGAGAAAAACTCAATAAAAAGAAAATGAAGGAATACAATTCGTGAATCACACAATTAATTATCCTGCGCGGGATTTAAAGCTGCGATCTAGCGGACAGCGAGTGCATTACCCCAGCAGAATCTTGTCGAAATTTGTAATTTTTTTTTATCAGATTTTTAGATTTCTAGCTCCTGTAAATGTCTGTGTAGTTTTTGGAATTAGTTCAGTCCTAATTTTAAAGATATTTGACAAAAACAGATTCTGCTGCGGTAACGTTACCGCAGCAGAATCTTTTTTGAAATAATGGGATTATTGAAAAAATCTATAGGTACATTTTTAGATCGCTGGACGAAGTAAATGTTTCGATATAATTTGATTTTTTACGTTACCTGGTTTCGGAGATATTCAAGATGCTGCTGGCGTAACGTTTGCGTGTTTGCTGGATCTCCGAAACGGTACAGTGTAATTTCCTAATTTTTTATACACAGCTTCGTCTTAATTAGTCTGAATTAGTTCACGAATAAAAAAGTAATAATAATGCACCGTTTGCAAGTTATTTAAAATTATATAAATACCCCTTTTTGGGCCCTTACTCCTAAGATATGTACTCTGGAGACTTGTTTAAAACGTCATTTTATAGTTTATAGTTAGTTACAGGTCTGTGTGAAGTTTCATTAGTGTACAGTAAGTAATTAAAAAGTTATCACACAATTTAGTTCATTTTGGCCAGCGATGTGCATCGGGGTAATTTAACTGCCTATTAATTGAGTTTCGTATCGATTTACTTGCTGAATTCTGTATAAACAATTAGACTTTTGTGTCAACTTTATACCATGAAATTTTGAGCGTAATCCACTCAATAATTACAGAGATAAGCGAAAAAGAGTCATTACGTTATGCATGCAATAATGTCGGTACAGACGCGTACACAATTAATTTTAATGGCGCTAGTGAGCTGCGTTAACGCTCTTGAAACTAAATTAAATTCGTTTAAAATAAAAAAGCCGTTTTTGTTTTAAATGCATTACTTCGCTAATTTAAAAGCATCATAAGTGTTGATAGTGTGTTATACAAATATTTTATTGTTGTCAACACTTTAAATGTTATTAAATTTGCATTTAAAATTAAAACTGCCTTTTTTGTTTTAAATGCAATATTTAGCTAATTTAAAAGCATCCAAAGTGCTGACAGTGCGTTACACAAATAAGTACTTACTTTATTACCTTGTGTAAATACTGAGTTGATTTTTTTTCAATTGGCAGCGCCATTGTGCCGCGTAAACGCTTTTGAACAATTGCCGTAATGCATGTTATACACAAAGTAAATACATACCCCATCATTTTATACATATCATTTTATATTATGACATAAATTTAAATGTTATCGTAATTAAATGTTGAGGTTTTGTTTTATTTATCTGTGATTTTTAAATTAAACAATCTTTAGCGTAATGGTTATTTAGTTATAAATGAATAATTACTGTGATTTTTAAATTATAAATACAATCTTTAGCGTAATGGGTTTTTTAGTTATAAATGAAGAATTACTGTGATTTTATAAATTAAGTTAAAAAAGTAAATTTTTATATACCTACTTAATTTTACTTATTTTAATATTTTTAGACAATAGCTTTATTTTTAAAAGACAGTTATTCAATGACAATCAATACTTATGTTAAATATTAATTGCCATTTAAATAGTGTAATTGCTAAGCAATTGTTATTAAACTGTGATTTTACAACAAGGTATTTTGATCGTTTTAATATTTCTATCCTGTGCATAAAAGTTTTCAAATAAACTTTTGTTTTATTTTACCACTTGTTTACAAAACTGTACCAAAAAGCAAATATAAATTTTATTATCCTTTACATGTTAGTAGGTCAGAGTTATGTACTACACTGACGTTTTTTTGTGACCATCTATACATGGTCGGGTTACCATAGTCATTCATACGTAATGACTTTTTTTCGCTTATCTCTGTAATATTTGAGTGGATTACGCTCAAAATTTCATGGTATAAAGTTGACACAAAAGTCTAATTGTTTATACAGAATTCAGCAAGGAAATCGATACGAAACTCAATTAATAGGCAGTTAAATTAACCCGATGCACATCGCTGGCCAAAATGAACTAAATTGTGTGATAACGTTTTAATTACTTACTGTACACTAATGAAACTTCACACAGACCTGTAACTAACTATAAACTATAAAATGACGTTTTAAACAAGTCTCCAGAGTACATATCTTAGGAGTAAGGGCCCAAAAAGGGGTATTTATATAATTTAAAATAACTTGCAAACGGTGCATTATTATTACTTTTTTATTCGTGAACTAATTCAGACTAATTAAGACGAAGCTCTGTATAAAAAATTAGGAAATTACGCTGTACCGTTTCGGAGATCCAGCAAACACGCAAACGTTACGCCAGCAGCATTTTGAATATCTCCGAAACCATGTAACGTAAAAATTCAAATTATATCGAAACATTTACTTCGTCCAGCGATCTAAAAATGTACCTAAAGATTTTTTCAATAATCCCATTATTTCAAAAAAGATTCTGCTGCGGTAACGTTACCGCAGCAGAATCTGTTTTTGTCAAATATCTTTAAAATTAGGAGTGAACTAATTCCAAAAACTACACAGACATTTACAGGAGCTAGAAATCTAAAAATCTGATAAAAAAAAATTACAAATTTCGACAAGATTCTGCTGGGGTAATGCACTCGCGGACAGCAGCCATATGCATTTCGTTAACGAGGCCGTTAAATGCGACGATTTAATTAATAAGACGTTTTTAAAAGACGTTAAATTCTCCCGCGTTAGGTTATACAATGACTAATGATTGAAATTACAGTTTAGTCCTTTTTCAACATAAAATACCATGAAATTCACAAATAATGATATCAAATAACATCTGCATCATCAATCGAAAGTTACTTCAATAAAAGATTGTCAAGATTTTTAACGATTCAATTGTGTAGGTACAATGAAATTTTGGCGCGAGTATAAAAAATCAGCCATATTTAAAAATTTGACAAATGATAGGAATTTTGAAACGGGCGCGTACATCCATCAGTTTGATTGGATACGGCCAATCGGCGGCTCCAATTTGTCATAGATGGAAATATCTATTATTGGCAATTTATTATTTTTTACTTTTGTTCCATGATTAAATAGAATTTGTTAAATTAATACTTTTATGATCGATCGTTGCTCGCAGCGATCTTTTAGGAAGAGTCTTTGAGAAAAGAAATCAGAAAAGTAACAAATTAAGTCTGGCTCAATAAGTATTTTCTCTATAATTTATGTTAGGTCCTTCAAACGTAGTGTGGAGAAGCATTTGTACATACCGAGAAGGTGATGACGATAGAGTGATGTTGTTTTTTAACTATCATTCGTTGCTTTCAGTTTTCTGAACTGTATCCGAGCCTTCGACAAAAGAATGACGACTCTGTGGCGTAGTGGTTATTTAACATGACTGATACAGAGGTCTCGGGTTCGAGTCCCGCTCAATGCAAATCTCGCGCAAATAAAATTATACGGCACGAGATTTCTAACGCAACAGCCGCCTCACCCGATGTAGTTAATTATTGGATTAATTTATTGATCTTTTATATTATTTGATGAGTGCAAATATTTTTGAAGTTGAATTTAGGCTATTATTCTATCATTAGGATATTTAAATAGGCTTATTATAATTTTATTAATCGATCAGTTAAAATTGTGTACAATAACTGCTAAGCGAGCGTAGCGAGTCGACAGAGACAAATACGAAGTTTTGTCTCGGTAATTTTTGACTGTTATTTTTTTTTCCGGCCCACACAAATGATATGTCATGATGGCAGAATCAATAACTTTATAATGGCATATCAACTGCCATTATCACGCCTACAAAGCGGTTATCGATCAATTAGAAATAGATGTAGAAAAATCATTTACATTTATTAATTGTTTACATTTATATTATTTTTTTTCATTTTTATTTTAATTATCAATTACTGCCTCAAATTGGCGTGGTGGCAAAGCAGTAATGTATGCGGCTATCGTGCGCGAGGTTGCGGCTTCGATTCTGTCTGACGCAAGGTTATTGTTTGTGTTATAAACAAATTATCACGAGCCTGGATGTAATTTTTGTGTCCGTTAATTTCGTGACTGTCAGTCCCCTCGGATGTCAGATTACTCCACGTGGAAGGCGCAGGACAGGACCGAGTTCTGTGGCGTGTGTTGTGAGAGGTCTATGTCTAGCAGTGGACTGCAATATGCTAGTTGATTGATTGATTGAGGCCTCTATCCCTAGTGCGGGAGTTATCATTAGAAAACACTGAGACCAAAGCAAACATTCATGTTCATACACATAAAGATATAAACAGGAATTGAACCTGAGACTTCTGCACAACAACTTATCCACAGAGGTCGACAAATGAAAATTTAGTATTTGTAGCTCTCACATAACTCTTCAAGAGAAGGCAACAATCCTATACCATTCTAAAAAGTGGCAGATTAATATTAATACTCAATCAAAAACAGTTAAATGCATAGCTAAAAATAAATCACAAAAAAAAACATAAAAACCGCGCGCGCGGTCAAACGTCATTCTCTTTTTTTTCTAAACATTGAACGCAAGCAAAGGAAACACACCCGCGTTCAGCCCCGCCTCCAACCATCAATAACTTGCGATGTCATACACAATACACCGTTACTCTGCTATTTATTTCATAAAAATGTTAGAATTTCACAACGGAATTGTAATAAAAAAGATTATTTTGTCAAAAAAATAATAATTGATACGCTTTTTATTAACGTTAATAAATGAGGAATCGATTTGTAGAAAAATTATTTAGTGTTAATGTTTCGCGCCCTTTTGGGAATGACAATTATGACTGTTGTTACTTTTTTCTGAGTTTGTATAATGGTGGTCTAGGGTATAATGGATTTCGATTAAATAAAATGGTTTTATTAGTGATTTCTTAGTTTTTTACCCTTTTTTTAACCTAGATCGTAAAGCAGGCACTTTATCGTTGATGAATTAATTTTAGATTAAATACCTAATATTTTTGAGGGATGTAAAAAAATATGGATTTGGGAGGCACAGAACCGCGCAGGGTGGAAATATTTAGAGGATGGTTATGTCTAGCTGTGGACGTCTATTGGCTGAATGGTGGTTATGATGATATTAATATAAGAATACAAGGTGTCGTCCAATTCTTGGTGTTTTTTAAGGTGTAAGAGATAGTGTCGTAAAAGTCGATTATTAGATTTTATTTTATTTATTAATTTATTCTACTTCTTAATTGGCTTTGGTTCTGTACATTTAAAAAAAATATTTGCAAAATAACTTTTTAATTTATTTTCCTAACTATAATATGTTAAATTTTGCATGCCTACCTTGGTAAAATATAGCTGAACTATGTTTATTTTTAATATCTTTAAATGTCTTTTATACCTATATTTGCAAAATAAATAAATATTCTATTCTATTCTATTCTTAATAACGTAACTATGGTCTTCAAAAATGACAAAGTTTGTGTCATCCCAATGGTGTCGTAAAAAATGACCGAAACACATACTTATTTAGTATAATATTTTTAATTTTCGATTTACGAGTATCTCTCTATTTAAGCGAAAAAATCTAACCCAATAATAAAATTACAGGTAAAAATCTGGTTCCAAAATCGCCGGATGAAATGGAGGAATTCGAAGGAACGGGAACTCCTCGCTTCTGGCGGTTCCCGAGAACAGACCCTACCGAACAAGAATAACCCACACCCTGACTTAAGTGACGCGGAGGCTGATAAACCCAAAATGTCACCGCTGTCACCCATGGCCGAAGAACAAGGTGATGATATGAAAAAGGTTTATGCTACCACTTCGAGTGAGTTCCGAGGTAATTGTTAAAAATAGTGCTTTTATTTTTAGACCATGCTATCTATCATCATACCAGCCCATTAATGTCCCACTGCAGTGACGGGCCTCCTCCCGTGACAAAGGGTTACTTTGCCTACTAATACCACGCTGGCCAGACGGATTGGTATAGGGTTTAATTTCAAGTTTTCCTTCTTTTTATTTCGTAGAGCTAATATTCACGGCTAGCCCCTTACTCGGTTTTCACGACACCCATGGGATGAGATAGGGTGGTAACATATTGTATTCTTACTCCGTCACCAGTCACCACTCACCACACGGACAACACACAAGACAAGACGTTCGCTGCTGAATAATGGTCTCCTTCATCGATCTTTCTGTCGTTTACCTCCCTTATCCATCGGTGGTCCGCAACCTTCACCAGATTGTCAGTACACTTTGTGAGGGGTCTACCTACCCTGCTACATAATGAAAATCATTAATGAACATAAAAATAACCTCAAAACATTTGTTTCTTAGGTTACGAAGACAAGATGGCCGGCAATGTATTTTCCCGCGAAATGTCATATAACAACATGGAGGAAGAAGACTACGACAGCGATGCAAGCGCCAGTGATGAAGAAATCAATGTAACATGACGTGTTTTTGATATAAAATAGTGTGATTTGTAACATAATAAAATGTATAAATATATTACTAATAATAATATATAAGTTTAATCCTATAAAATACTTTGTAAAAAGATTTTCGTATGACACAGATTTTGGCTTTGCTTGACTAATTTTTTATTGACTCTGGAAAAGTTCTCGATTCGGTTTTTTTTAAATGTTTGTTAAGTCAGAACTTAGTCATTGCATGGTTAATTAAAAAAAGGATATACTTACTTTACATACAATTCATAACACCAATCTTTCTAGCCAATGTGATACGTAGTTGATGCCCCTCTGTCTTTGCAGTGGCGGCATATTGAAATGGTGTCATAACGCGTAATGTAATATATGAGATGTATCATCTTAGATAGATCCATGGGCATGAGGTATAACAAAATGATTGTAGTATTATTTGAAAGATAGTAGAAAACTATATGGTATCTGTTAATTTAGCCAAAATTCGGTATGTAAAGTTTTTTTTTTGTATTTTTTAATATTTAGTTTAAAGGTTTATTAATTATAAACAACTAATTTGAGTATTTTTGGTTTCCTACCTATAGTTTATTTTTAATAAATATTTTAAGCTTTACTTGTGATTACGTCTTGTGTAGTGCTGAATTACTTGAGCGATGAAGGCAAAGACAAACTTCTGTTCGGCCGGACGCGTAATGTCATTTAGAGGTCAAATGAAAGACAAAGTTTAATCATTGTAAGAGTATAATGACATAAGAGTATAAAGACAAAGTACAATTATTGTAAATGAAAGACGATGTATAATTGGAAAAATTAACAATATCTTCCGGTTTTCTGCGTTAAAAATATGATTTTATTCCTTACCGATCTAAAATTTCTAAATGGTTTTGGAATGGACATAGATAAACTCTTACTTTACATACCGAATTGTCATTATGAGATCGGAGAAATGGACACTAATAGAAAGTCTAAAATACATTTAAGTCTACTGAGAAATTAGTCGGGCTAAACTGAATAAAAATGTGATACCCATAAATTGGTTTTAATATAATATTATATTAAATAGTTAATAATATTAAGATATACTTAAGCTAAATCATAACTTTATTTTACTTGCTAAAAGATGTCACTAATTGAAATACGCGCAAATTTTTGTTGGCCGGACTTTAATTATTGCAAATGGCTTAAATGTTTTTAACGAATGGTTTAATTGGAAGTTATAAGAAAAGGCGGTAAATAAACTATGAATATTTATATTACTTTGTGCCCGTTACAAATTAATAAAATATCAAAAGTAAACGATATAATAACGCGACGTAGGTATTATTACCTTATTTTTCTCGGCGTTAGTATGTCGCGTTACTCGTCCGTTAACGTTTGCTATTTTAAGCCCGATTTCCGAATGTCTGATCAAATAAAAATCAACTAATCAAGTGTCAAAACTCTTGTCAACTATCATTTTCAGGTACTAAAATTTGACACTTGACACATAAGTAGTTGATTTTTACTTGATCAGTCATTGTGTGTGATTTAGGGGTAAATCACACAATTCGATAGTTAAAAAGTAATAATATTAAGTTAAATATTCATTTAATACAATTAGTTTAATAAATGTAAATAATAGTAAATAAAATAGTTTATAATAATGTAAAGATAATCTTCGTAATTACTCATATTCGGTGCAAAATAATCCATTTTGATAAAATCCGTCCTGTGAATTCCTGATTCTAATTTCATTCCCAAAGGCCGAAGTTATGTTAGTTATGTTATGCAGATACCTAATCGTTTTTTTTTAAATAGGGAACTATGAACGAGAAAATGTATTTTATTCCAAGAACGTGATATAACTTTCTTGTTAAGTTTTGAGTTTTGAGAATGACTGAAACAGGAAACATTCTCCCTCAATTCTCCCCATAAAGTCCATTCTGTAGCCATCTTACAGAACCAGGTGGCTGAGCAATAGACTGTCTAGAGTTCTAGACCGATAGTTCTTACTGTGCCACTATAAAGCACAAAAAGATTATACTTACTTAAAGAATAAAATGAGTTTAGGTATTCATTCCAAATATCATTTTCATAAAAGTCCTGGACATTTCCAATCCATCCAACCCTCTTCTAGTAGCAGAAGATTATAATTTGTAATGCTTTTATAAAATTGAAGAAATCTAAACTATCGCCATTTTGAAAAAGAAAACAAATTGGCGGGAATAGAAATAAATTGTCATACAAATTAAATGTGTCAAATGTCAAATGTTTTTGTACTAATAATTTAAATTATAATGCACCAATAATGTAAATAAAACTAAATAAATGTGTTTTTAAATATAACATGATCTCATAATTATGTAAGTAATGTGAAGACTTCTTCAAATAAAAAAATTATGTGGAAATAAATAATATGAAAATGATTTTTTGTTTTCTTTTTAACTCTAAAATGACGTGAACCTGGGAAACAAAACTTTTTTTTATTCCGCCTGGTACACGCAAATTCTTAGTAAGTAAGTAAGGAGTAAGAATACAATATGTCACCACCCCATCTCATCCCATGGGTGTCGTAAAAACCGACTAAGAGACTAACCGTAGGTAAATATTATCTTTACGAAGTAAAAACTTGAAATTAAACCCTATACCAATCCGTCTGGCCAGCGTGGTATTAGTAAGCTAAGTATCCCTCCGTCACGGGAGGAGGCCCGCCTCTTCAGTGGGACATTAATAGGCTTTTATGAATGATGGAGTAAGGAGAGGAGTTATATAGGGAACTCTGCATGAGTATTGCCTTGATGTAACGTAGTAGCGGCAGGCGAACACTTGTTAGCGACTTGGGATTCGATTCCCACGTAAGTCAATGGTTTGCGAGACCCACAATAAATTATTGTCCTGAATTTGGATGTTCTTTGTGTCCGATAAATTAATGTTTGTAAATCCCTGCGATACAGCGCAAGACCGCGGAGGTTGTTTACAAAAATAAAAAGTACCAGTACAGATTAAATCTACCTATATCTATGTATTATGTCAGACTCTCATCAACTAAAAAGGGGTCGTAGTCGTAGCACATATAAAGTAACGTAAACGGATCGGCACCGCCTCGCCTTTTTCCTCGGTGACAAACGTCAAAAATCCGATTACGTTACAATTCCGATTAGTGTGCGATGCAGTAAGGAGTTTCATACAAATAATAATGAACGGCTTGAGTTGATACGGTGCCGATCCGTTTACGTTAGGTTATATGTGCTACGACCCTAAACCAGCCTTTAGTGTTGACTTGAAGATGAAGAGGCTCTAAGAAAGTAGTAGGTAGAGACGTTTTCCTGAGACAGAGGTTCAGGAAAATCTTTGTATTTTTAGGTAGTGCTGTTTAGGTAACTAAGTACTTAGCCGGCTTGAAGTTGTGAACAGATGTCAGTTTTCGAACGAAATAGTGGGGAGCGGGTGTTTTATTTGTTCCTGTAGGAATATACGTGAATTTCTCTAGCTGACTTCATGCCGGCTTCTAAACTCTGCGGCGCGGCGTAGTACTTTTTTTAAAAATAAAATCTAAATTACTTAACCTCGTCTTAACAGCCCATTAATGCCCCACTGCAGGGACGGGCCTCCGTCTCCCAGACGGAGGGATAATTGGCCTACTAATACCACGCTGGCCAGACGGATTGGTATAGGGTTTAATTACAAGTTTTCCTTCTTTTTATTTCGTCAAGTTAATATTCACGGACAGTCCCTTAGTCGGTTTTTACGACACCTCTGGGATGAGATGGGTTGGTGACATATTGTATTCTTACTCCGTCACCACACGGAGAATTACTTAACCTATTTAGATGAACTTTCTATTGGTCCAAACTGCATGGATGTAGGTATACTACTGTTTCAAATAAAAAATGTTAAGTAGTTATGAAGTAACAAAAATTAAAAAAAAATCGAATTGAGAACCTCCTCCTTTTTTTGTTTTGAGTTGGTTAAAAATACATAAAAATTGTTTAAAAAACAAAATAGTGTCACTTTCATCCCTAACACAGAAGTGTCACATACAATCACAGTGTTATTAATTAGCATCACTTATCCCCTTGCAAATCATCCCTATTTTAATGTAGGGTGTAGTTTAACTGTGCCTCGGTGGCAAGGCAAGCGACTGCCGTGCACGGGATCGTGGGTTCGATACCCAGGCAGGCATGACAATTAATATAGATTTTCACAGAACGGGAATCGAATCGGAAACATTAATTTCTAAAAATCTTCTTAAAATAAAAATTCTACACTGAAACTCCGCTTGATTATACTAGGGCCAAGGAAGCTGTAGTTGAGTTTAGTAAACTTTAATCCTATGTACTCCGTGTGGTGGCGGAGTAAAAATACAGTGTGTCACCACCCCATCTAATCCCATGAGTGTCGTAAAAACCGACTAAGTACTTTACGTAATTAAAAGAAGGAAAACCGTTTGGCCAGCGTGTTATTAGTAGGCCAAGTATCCCTCCGTCACGGGAGGAGGCCCGTCCCTGCAGTGGGACTTTAATGGGCTGTTATGATGAATCCTATGTAAACTGAGGTTAAGTAGAATATAATTTGACGTTAATAAGTTATAACTAAATGAATAAATAAATAAAAAAAATGTAGATTTTTTTTAATAGTGTTGAAAATAAATAATTAAAAGAATATTAAAAGACATCTTCATTTCAACAGCATGCACACACTGCATCACAGATACAAAAATAAAAGAACAGATTAAAAAAAATCGTTTAAAAACTTTTTACTCGGGCATGGGACAGCGCAGTAGGCGGCACAGATTATAAATATGAAGGTGCGAGGCCACGTCAAATGCAGTTATGGACCGAATCGTTATTTATATTTTCGCACCTCTAGTTCACACCCTGTGGGGACAACGGACACCTCTATCGATTTGCTTATTGTTAATTTTTCATATGGAGTTTAAAAGATATTATTTTTTTATGTATATTTTTTGTTGGTTTAGTGTACAACCTGGTGTCACGTTGTTCAAGTCGCACATACACCTCTTTTGTTTTTCTTTTATATAAAAAGACAACCCCCGCACTAGAGATCATGCCCTACTGTGTCGCGGGGACTTTTTACAAACATCAATTACCGGACACAAAGAACACCCAGACCAGGACAATAATTTGTGGATCTCACAAATTATTGTCCTGAGTAGGGATCGAACCCACAAGCTCGTGCACGGCAGCCGCTTGCGCTACTGTCGCGTTCCGAGGTTGTCATAACCTCTGACGTGACTTAACGACTTTGTCACGACGACAACAGCAGGGACCTATACGCTCAGATGAAATACCTCTAAGCGGTTATCCATCTATGTAATGACCTCAACGAGTTTCCTTAGCCAGCGACGCGTTATCGTTTACAAACCAGTGATAGCAAGTAGCTGCTGCTGTGACCACTAACCCTCTACTATGTCACATTTTATTTCTTTTTGACTCTACTCATAAGACAACCTCTGTGGCGCAGTCGGTATATTACATGGCTGCTACGCAGAGGTCTCCGGTTCGATTCCCGCTCGATGCAAATCTTTGTGTGCATGAACAAGATTGTTAGCATTGGTATACAAAAAAAAATTATTTTAAGTATGTTTATCCGTTGTCTAGTACTCATAGTACAAGCTTTGAATAAAAAAAAATAAGACAACTCTGGCTTTCTGGCGTAGTATAACTATATAACTCATGGCTGCTACGCACTACGCAGTGTTATCTTGTTCGATTCCGGTCAATGCAAAACTTGTTACGTGACTGACTTCATACGCTCAACCTAATAATAATAATATTGCTTAACCAACATTTCTTCAATCTTTAATAATTGCAGCTAACTGTGCATGTTTATACAAATAACAAATAAAAATAAATTAATTAGTTGTACTCAATAAAATGCAACTCCCTACGATCGATGTGACGCAGGCGACACGTGTTTGGCGCGCGCCAAAACTTATGTCAAAAACATCTGACGCCATTATTGTAAGGATGCCATTACAAGTAGTCCGTTACTAATAGAGGAATTGATTTGAATAAATAATCTTTATTTTTGTACGAAAATGGTGGTCGCGAGGTAAATTCGTATTTTTTGTGTAAAGAAATAGGATTTAGCAATTTGGTTGTAGTATTTTTTTAAGTTTTTGTTGCTCCCAGAAGCAATTTCAAACTATGTTTTAATTGAAAGGTAGGTAGTTCTAAATTTCACCCAAGGACATTTCGGTCGAAATGGCAAGTGGTAACCAACTGCTTAGAGAGCAATTAATTATTTTCTAGCTTTCAGGAAACACCGCAGCTGAAAGTTCTTTGCAAATAATTCTGGAAACGTACCTCTTTTTGGCAAATAAATGTTACTTGTGGTTAAATGATTGCCTTGATGTTTTGCCTTCCGTTAATTTTATGTTCCGACCTGTGGCGCAGTCGGTATATTACATGGCTGCTACGCAGAGGTCTCGGGTTCGATTCCCGCTCAATGCAAATCTTTGTGTGCATGAACATGACTGTTTGCATTGGTCTGAGTGTTTTCTATGTATAATATGTATGTATTTACAAAAAAAAGTATATTATAAGTATGTTAATCCGTTGTCTAGTATCGCTCTTGCTCATCTATAAGCTTTGCTTAGTTTGGGACTAGGTGGCGATGTGTGAATGTGTGGAAGGATTATTTATTTATTTTATTTATGTTTTAAAAGTCTTTGCTACGTTAGCGATTAGTATTTATTAAAGTAAATAAAATTGTCTGTATTTTACAAATAAATTATATTATTTTAAAATAATTTTTAGTCAAATTTAATGCATCTTTATAAGCCGTTACTAGCACTGGGACATCAAAGAAACTTCCGATATTGCTATCCCTCTCGCACACCATATGACGTCACACGTGCCGTTCACGTGGCGCCCTCTAAAGATTATCTACGCATTTGTGCCCCGGAACCAAAAATCATAGATTATTTATGAAAGAGATTAATTTTTATTGTCTGTGTACAAGCTGTTGTTGTTTGACAGATGACAGGTTGATAATAAGTGTTTGGTTTTAATTTGATTTTGTCTCTTTTTTAATTTATATTGGTACAGCACAGAATAACACGTATTTATGTATAACAACAAATTTTGATTACCTTGCTCGTCTACTAAAAGTACTGTTTTAACTGGTCATTGGCGTAATCTTAGAATCGCCATTAAAAAAAAAAAAAAAAAAATTATATTGTGACGTTCGAGGTAGTGGGTGCTGTGCATGTGGTCGTCGTCCGTTCGAATCCCGCGTTAGACAAATTTATTTCTGATCAATAAACTATTGTTCTAAGTTTAGTTGTTTTTCTTGTCTGTTCAATTTATCTTTATAAAGCCCTATATTATTTTTACAAAGTAAAAAAAAAATCTAATCGGTCTAGCTGTTTTCGAAAAATTAGGTAACAAAAACAAAATACAACCTAATTGAGAACCTCCTCCTTTTCTTGAAGTCGGTTAAAAAGAAGAAAAACTTGAAATAAACGCTATACCAATATCCGTCTGGCCAGCGTGGTATTAGTAGGCCAAGTATCCCTACGTCACGGGAGGAGGCCCGTCCCTGGGGTGGGACATTTATGGGCTGTTATGATGACTAATTCTCAATTTCTCAAAATCATATCAAGTGGCGTTTAGTAGGTACCCTATCTTTTACCACGGGCAAAAGCCGTGAATTTACTTCTATCAGTAAAGCCCGATTTACACATTGACAAGTAGGTACAGTAGCGAGTTAAGTAGTTGTTGATAAAGTTGATTTAAATAGATCTTCATCCTATTTTTTGGCGAGTTAAATTAGCGAGACGCGAGAGAGGAGGCTACTTCGTACTTAACTCGCCAAAAATAGGATGGAGATCTATTCAAATCAACTTAATCAACAACTTACTACTTAACTCGCTACTGTACTTGTCGATGTGTAAATCGGGTTTAAAACGAAAATCCTCCTACATTACAACTACTTCAACATAAAAAAAAATCAATCCACATTACTAAACATAAAACTTAAGTTTATTCTTTCCACACAAGATAAACTCAAAATCTTTTGTAAAAGGGGTTCCTGTTATAACTTTATGTCAAATACACTCGTACAACCCCACTGTTATCGCTTTGATGGCTCATATGTAAGGGTAGTTTTAACTTTTGAGCTTATTTATAGAAAATAGATTATTTATAAATAGTTATAGTATGTTTTTTGAAGATTTTTAACCGACTTCAAAAAAGGAGGAAGTTCTACGAAGCTGTATCTTGTTTGTAATGTTTGCCGATTTAAAAAAAACTGTTCTTAATTTGAAAGAGTAGGTAGGTATACTTATAGTAGATTGCTCCCATAGATGTTTTATGAAAATAGGTTTAGTAATTTAGTGTTTATTTAATAAAATATGAAATGTCTGTAAAAAGTCATTGTAACTCAAGAAGACCATAATTTGTGGATCACACAGAGAATTGTCCTGCGCGCGTGGGATTCAAACCCGCGACCTCATGTACGACAGTCAAATACACTCACACAAGCCCCTCTTATCGCTTTGATGGCTCATATGTAAGGGTAGTTTATAACTTTTGAGCTTATTTATAGAAAATAGATTATTTATAAATAGTTATACCTAGTATGTTTTTGAAGATTTTTAACCGACTTCAAAAAAGGAGGAGGTTCTCAATTCGGATGTTTTAAAAAAATGTTTGTTACTTAGGTACTTCGTCAATTTATATATAAAATTGTAAAATAAAGTTTTTTTGGTCCTATAGAAATTCTAACAAAACTATCATAATCAGCCCATTAATGTCCCACTCCAGGACCGGGCCTCCTCCAGTGACGGAGGTGTACTTGGCCTACTAATACCACGCTGGCCAGACGGATAGGTATACGGTTTAATTTCAAGTTTCCCTTCTTTTTATTTCGTACAGATAAAATTCACGGATAGTCCCTTAGTCGGTTTTTACGACATGGGATGAGATGGGGTGGGGTGACATATTGTATTCTTACTCCGTCACCACACGGATAGATAATCAATTGTATGACAGAAAAAAAAGACAACTCCAGGGCACTAGCCCTGTGTCGCTCGCGGGGACTTTAAAGACATCTATTTAACTGACACAAAGAACATCCCACAGGCGTGAGATTCGAACCCATATGACCGCCTTAATTATTGATTCTGTAGATCATCAGATTCTAATAAAAAAACTGGAGCACTACGGAGTACGTAGGAATGTGCTAAGATTACTGGAATCATACCTAAGTGATAGACAACAGTATGTAGAACTTAAAGCAACAGCTATGGATGGAAGTGAAACTAGTTACAAATCTGTGTTAACCCCCGTAACTCTTGGTGTGCCCCAAGGTTCCGTGCTAGGCCCCATATTCTTTTTACTGTTCGTTAACGACATGACGGAGTATGTTTATGGTACGGTTCCTGACGCCCAGCTGGTTTGTTTTGCTGATGATACCAATGCTATAGTTTCAGCTGGAGACATTAAAAATCTTGAGAAAAAGGTAACCGATACGCTAATTGCTTTTGAAAAATGGTTCTCAATCAATAATCTAAAACTAAATGTATCTAAAACTAAAGGCATTTTGTTTAAATTGACGGCGAAGAATAGGGATAGCTTAGAGGTTCACTCGGATAGAGGTGGGGTGGATGTGGTCGATAGTGTAAGATTCCTGGGTGTACACATTGACTCACTACTAAATTGGAAAACTGAGCTTCGTTCAATAGTGAGCTCTCTGAATTCCGCCTGTTATGCAATTCGTAGTTTAAGGGATGAGTTAACTGTAGAAGAATTAAAAACAATTTACTTTGCTCTCATAGAATCAAAATTAAGATACAGCATCCTACTGTGGGGTAACAGTTACAAATATAATATTACATCTGCATTTGTTATCCAAAAAAGGGCAATACGCACTATGTTAAGATTAGAACAGACTGAATCGTGTAGAAATCACTATATAAACCTAAAAATATCCTAGTCCTTCTGACGAACTTTGTCAAGCATTTGGGTGACTTTGAGACAACTGAGGAAAAAGAAACTAGGCTAATGACTCGCAGAAAAGATTTTAATAGTCTTGTGCAGCCCAAGTTAAATGTTGTGGCACATAGCTCAAAGGTTCAGGCTGTCAGATTGTTTAACAAACTTCCAGTAGAGTGTAAGAAGGTTTGCAATGTCAATAGTTTTAAAATGAACTTAAAAAAGTGGCTACTGAATAAGACATATTATAGTATTGATGAGTTCATGAATGATAAGAACTAAATTATTATTTTTTTTTTTTTTTTTTTTTAATTTATTAAGATTTTATTTGATTGATTTTTGATTATTATTTATTTGTTATTTTGTGACTATACTTAGTTCTTTTTTTTTATTTTTTTTATTTTATTGTATATGTTTTGGATTATTTTATTATTTGATTCTTAAATTATTGTGATTTTTTATTTTTATTATTATTATTTTTTATTATTTTTTTATTATTATAATAATTGGACATTGTACTTTAATTATTTAACATTTACTTGATTATTATTGGTAATTATTTCATTGATTAGTTAATTTTATTTTATTTATAATTGTACTTTCATTTGATTATGTAATTTCAACACAAATTATTTTGTAACGAATAAATGACTTATGAGTTATGACTTATGACTTATGCTTTGCCAACTAGGCAGTTATACCTACTTACCAAGTTTCACATTCTTCGCTTACCTATCCATTCCAATTTTTTTTTTTGTAATTTCAAAATACTTTAAGTGTTTCATAAAATGTATCACAAATTGTTTGAAATCGTCGTTCACACAATTCACTTATAATTGAAGCTAAGTACCTACAGTTAAAATTACAGATCGACACAGACAAACGCCACAGTACAAAAAGAAACCGCGTTGTAGGTATTGTCCAATGTAAATTAGACGAGAAAATAAAACCAATCTACTACTTAAATCTACTTGTCTGTCTGTGTTGATCCATATTAGAACCATCCCAGCAGTAGGACACTACGCCAAATACCCAACCCTTTTAAAAGCCATACATTAAACAAAACAAGATACATCATTCTAAGTATTGCAACATAATATTAGCGAAACAAGATATTTTTGGCAAAGTGCTTTGCAAACATTACGACGTATAAGTATGGGGTCAGCAGAATTGTTTACTAACTTATTAGTTGTACGTAATTGATATTAAGGAAATGTTTTGTTTTAGTGTTGTTTTGGGAATTAAAATGTGGTGTGATTTTTATTTTGTTTTGTGTTTGCAGGTGGTCGGCCATTTTGATTTGAAGAAGCTGTCAAATTGGTACTGATTTCGACCTCGTTCACGAGATTGTCGACATGTGGAATACGATAAGGAGTCTCGCATTAGAAAATAAGATCATAGATATGATGTAAAAGGCAGTAGGTATAGGTACTCATTGACACGGCACGAATTATAAAATGGTTAGAAAGTTTTTATGTTAAACAAATTATGTATAAAATATAATATACTTGCCTAATATACCTACACACCCATCTCGTTCCATGGGTGTCATAAAACCTTCGTGAATATTATCTTTACGAAACAAAAGGAAGGAAAACTTGAAATTAAACCTTAAGTATACCAATCCGTCTGGCTAGCATGGTATTAGTAAAAAAAAAAAGTTTCCTCTGTCACGGGAAGAGGCCCGTCCCTGCCGTGGGACATTAATAGGCTGTTATGATGACACACCCATTAATCCCCGTCCCCAACTATATCAAATTATCAAATCCCATACTTAGCAGAGTTTGTACCTACTAAAAGACAACACTGAACTCCCAAACAAAGGTTAATATTGATTGGCTGGTTTTGCGTTAGTCTGGACAGTCCACATTTGCTTGACGAGCTGTGGGCAAAATTAGCACAAAATGGTACTCGGAATTAGTTTACCGGCGAGCAACGGGACATTAAACACTTTTTCATTACCTGCTTACAATTAATGCGATGTCACAGCTTTGTTGTGATGTTAGTACAAGTAATAGTAAATGTTAAATGACATTAATATTATAACAGCTAAGACCACGGCCTGTGTGACCAGTGCCGAAACGTTTAACAAAATGTGCGTAAAAATGTCCCGATTACAATCATATAAAACGATAGTTTAAAAGTTAAGGCTGTAATTCTATTTTAATATTATTAACACGAGAGTTTGTAAGTATTGATGATTGATACTCTTTCACCTAAAAACTACTCAATAGATTTGGATGAAAAATAACACAGGCTATAATTTAATTTTATAAAGAGACTGTTTAATCAAATTACCTAAGTATTTAATCTTGATAAAATTGTCAATTATATGGAAGGGAAGACACTGGTGCCTACACTTCAGCATAATTGTATACTTTCGTAGGTATCAAGGAATTCTCTAATAAATAACATGTACAACTCTTATGTCAATAAAGATTATTGTTATAAAATACGCAAAGGAAGTCGCTGGCAACAACTAGTTAAATGAAACGACTGTATTATTGTGTTTAAACTACCGCATCCATTCCACTACATATTGTATTCGTTGTAAAACTACCCACACTCGTGTAAAACATATGTAAACATGAAGTGACGAACGCAGGCACGGACTCGGTACATGATAGTGATTTAATAGTGCCAAATAAATTGATGGGCTATAGCTTGCTGTCGATTATTTTTGAATGGAACGCTTTTTATTGCTGTGGGCTGGTTTGCCAGTAAGCCCGATTTACACATCGACAAGTACAGTAGCGAGTTAAGTACTAAGTTATAATATTATGTAGTAGGAAGTAGGATAGGACGTAGAATAAAATTCATGTATGGTTGTCGGTGTTGCAGTAAGAATAAGAAAACACGCTGTAACTGTAACCAACATACTTTGTCTTATAGGTACCTATCGTAACAGAAATCTAAAAAAACTTACAGTTAATGTATTTTTGAAAACTGGATGTTAAACTCGACTCAAAATTCATTAGTAAACCAACCCCCTTACTCATAAACGCCTCTTAAATTTAAGTCAATTGATTAGCTTAAATTCTTACGGTTTTGTTTGGTACAAGTTTGGTTTTTGTAATAAAAATATCGCTAATCAATGATTAAATTTAAGAGTCTTTTATGAGTAGGTAAGGGGGCAAGTTTCTCGGTATGAGCTTGTGATTAGTACCTAAATCAAGTTTACCATCATTACTATTAGGAAGGATGTCCTTTTCGTAGGAAAATTAAAGGAATTCTGTTACAAGCAACATAATTATAAGTTTTATCCTAAGTATTTCTTACAACAACAAAATATAATAAGTATGTATGTATTTACAATAAAATACTTACACAATAAACAAAGTACTGGTAATAAGTATGTATAAATACGTCCCTGTGCGCCACTTCATATCACTTTGTATTACGTTACGTAGCTACATTTATACACATTCTATATTATTTGTGTACGTCTCTGTACAACGTACAAACTTGTATATTTATATATGAATATGGTATTTTATATCCGTGTGGTGACGGAGTAAGAATACAATATGTCACCCTCACCACCCGATCTCATCCCATGGGTGTCGTAAAAACCGACTACGGGACTATCCGTGAATATTACCTTTACATAAAAAGAAGGAAAACTTGAAATTAAACCCTATACCAATCCGTCTGGCCAGCGTGGTATTAGTAGGCCAAGTATCCCTCCGTCACGGGAGGAGGCTCGTCCCTGCAGTGGGACATTAATGAGCTGTTACGACGGTATTTTACTTAATAATGTGATTTTGTTAATTTGAAACAATAATTTGCGACAGTTTTGGAAGTTATCGCTACATTATTATCGACTGCTTACAATGTAACTTTTTAATATAAAAAAAATACAACCGAATTGAGAACCTCCTCCTTTTTTGAAGTCGGTTGAAAAAGCAACTCAAAAGCATTGATATCGATGATAATACTTATGCAATTTCTTTTATTTGGGCGTAAAGGTCGTAATAAGTATTCGACAACTGTATACAACATCTAAAGTCCGATTTAGTACGAAGTAGCACCCTCTCTCGCGTCTCGCCACTTACCTAACTCGCCAAAAAATAGAATGGAGATCTATTTAAACTACTTAACTCGCTACTGTACTTGTCGATGTGTAAATTGGGCTTTACTGTACACTAATATATACAGCCATCTCTGTAGAATGACGTATAAGTAAGCATAAGTTACGTCGTAGAGAAACATCAAAGCTCTAGCAAGTTTATTTAAGAAATTATAATTCGACATACGTGTTTAGTTCGAAAAATTGCTTAGTTCGTCCATTACTGGCCCACTACTTCGTCCCTCTTTAAAAAGACTGATATCATAAATACTATACCTGCTTTTCTTTTAAAATCCCAAAGTAAAAAAACAGAAGGAGAAATAAGAGCAAATTACTTTTTTTTTTTTATATGATGGGAGGCAAACGAGCCAGCAGGTCACCTGATGGTAAGTGATCACCGCCGCCCATGGACACCCGCAACACCAGAGGAATCACAGGTGCGTTGCCGACCTTTTAAAAGGGAAGTAAAGGGAGGAAGGGGGAGGAGGAAGGGGAGGGGGAATGGGCTACCGGACTCTCACTCACCGGACGAAACACAGCAGTGACAAGCACTACTATTTTACGCCGTTTTTTTGTGAGAGGGTGGTATTTCACCGGACGAGCCTGCCCATGCGTGACGCAGCCAAAGACTGACGACATGGCTCTACCACTCCTATTAGACACAAACAAGTTTGCTGTAGGCCACTATTGTCTAAATGTTATAATCAAATACCCTTTTTTAATTTCTAAATCACACAACAAAAAAAATACAAAAGAAGTAAAGAGTTACATCAATATATCGCTACACTTAAAAATTTCTCACGACTACACGTGCAAAAAGATACAACTTACGAATTCTTCAAAAGATTACACAAAAAAAACAGCATTTAATACTAAAAAGGCCACACGCAATCCAACATTAAAAAATTAGGCAAATCCTTGGTAACAATAAGACTCCCCCTTTTAAAAAAAAGTAAACTGCACGCGTGAACGATTTAAAAAAGAAACAATGACAACTAACTGACGTTTAACAAAAATGGCCGAGCTAATTTGACATTGAAAAAGGCGCGAATTCAATTGTCAGATAATTTATTGATGCTTGTCGTTAAAATATGTCTTTATAATTGATCATTTAGAGTTCTTTAGTGTAGTTTTCGTATTACAAAAGAGTGTGTACTTACGTTTTTTTAGAAGGAAATAAAGATAGTTTACTTTTTTATTAATATTATGTATTTATAAACTGCCTCCGTGGCAAAGCTGTATTTAGTACACAAGGTCGCGGGTTTAAATCCTACGCAAGATACCTAATTATTCGTGCGAATCACGAATTGTTGTCTTCAGCATCTACGTCTCCTCGCCACCCAAATCATGGCGTGGAGATCTATACTAGAAACTGACAAGAGATCGCGAAAGATAGACACTTGGAAAGCACTAGGGACCTTTGCTTACCTAGCTGTGGTATTAGATAGGTTACAAAAATAATATAGAGTAGAACTAATAGATAAATGCTGGGTTCAGAAAACAGGCGGTAAATCTAAGGTGTGTCATAAAATCCGACTAAGGAAAATTTTGCAAATAAAAATCTCTATCTGTAATTCTATAAATCTAATATTATAAAGAGGTAAAGTTTGTGTGTTTGTGACGTTGTAGGGGGTAGGTAATCTCTGAATCTAATGAACCGATTTTAAAAAATCTTTCTGTATTGAATAGTCCATTTATCGGGGAGTGTCATAGGCTATATAGTATCACGCTATGACTAATAGGAGTGGAGCAGTAATGAAATATGTTTAAAAACGGACGCGTTTTTTTCGCCGCCCAACGAAGTGGGCACGGGTTAGCTAGTGAAAAATAAAGGAATTAAATCTTTTATACACAGACCCTTTAGGTACTTTCCCGTTTGGCTATTGTAGTTTGGCAGACCAAGTTACAGTCTGTCACTGCAATGAGACAGTAATAGTATTTCATAAGTTCTACAAGACAAAACGGGATTACATACAACACATACAGAACCCATAAACTTTACATTAAACGACATCAATAACGAAACAACTGCTTCCACTTAACGCTACACTTGTCACGCATAGAAACTATGCATAACAGAACCGGTATTATAACTTTATCTGTAAATTAACATCGCTACATTAAGTTTTAAATTTGTTTTGTATGTAAAAAGTAATGTATTAATTATTTATTTTTATTTACACTAAGTATAAGCTTTTGATAAGTAGAAATCGAGCTACTATTATTAAAAACAAAAAACCAAATAATTAAAATGAATGTTCTTGAGAAAAATCAAAAATATTAAGTTAAGTTGGTATTACATTTAAGTACTTACAGACATTTACTGAAAAGTGAAGTTCAGTATAACAATGAACAGTAGCCTTAAAGTAGGTACTGAACCGCGATTTATGTTAGTGCGAAAGTACGCCACATCGATACAGATAATTACATGTTTTCTAATAAATAATAATAAATATTCACGGACATCTCACAGCGCCATCTGTTCCCAAAGTAAGCTAGGGCTTAACCTGCTTATGTTATGGATAACAGAACAACGGATATTTAGTACTTATATACTTTTCTTTTTTGTAAATACATACATATTATACATAGGAACACTCAGTCCAATGCAAATAATAAAGTTTAGGTATGCACACAAATATTTGCATTGAGCGGGAATCGAACCCGAGACCTCTGCGTAGCGGTCATGTTATTCAAACACTACGCCACAGAGGTCGTCGAATAAAAAATAATGAATTATTCCAAATCGAAAGGTTAGGGTAGGTTTTTCAATGATGGGGTGCGTGGTGGGACAACCTCCTCGTGGTGCACCCTGGGCAACGTCGGCGACGACGCGCTCGTCAAGGAGAGGAGCACGCCGTCGCCGACGGCTAATCGTCCCCCAGGAGGGGCTTGCTCCGCCCGCGCTCTGATCAGCAGAGCGTGGTGAGCGGAGCAAACAGGGAGAATGCACTCTATCTGCGCTCTGCAGTTGCAGAGTGCATGACTAGGGAGCGAGGTGAGGTAGACCGTGGACCGTGTTATAGTCCGCGGTCCAGAAGTCTCCGCGACATGTATGTTGCGGGCGACGGAGGTGATGTGTTTGGAGCTACGGTGCCGGGTGGTGGGTAGGGTTAAGTTGATTATAAGATTAGATTTAAGAATTATAAAAAAAAAAAAAAAAAAACAAAAAAAAAAAACCAAAAAAAAAAAAAAAAAAAAAAAAACACAAATAGGATTAGGTTAGTTTTAGGATTAGTATATACACCGAGCAGCGGGCGGTTTATCCTGCACAGGAGGCAGCTGCAAGCCTCGGGTGGATTAAAACCCCTCCCAGAAAGAGCGGCCGCATCGCCTTGGGGAAGTGATGTGCGTACCACCCAATCGTAATATGAAAATGTCCAATATCGAAGGTTATTTGTCATGCGATCCGGCTGACGCCCGGCGCTCGCAGGTACCCGGGCCTGCGAGTGATAAATTGGCTACCGATGGACGCGCAGGGGTAGGCGACCAGGCCCCTGTTGCTGATAATGTTACTGGCAGCAATCAAAAAGAAATTGTGGACAGTAGGCGCGAACCGTCTTCGGTTAGGAAACGTCCGCGCCAGGGACGCGCGGACGCCCTGGTGGCAAGTGGCTCGGTGGAGCCGTCCTCAGATGAGGAAGGCCTGCCGGCCCCGAAGTTGACGACTGCTAGGAGAGGTCGGCAGGCTTCAAGGGGGGTGAGTTCTTCGCGGCCGCGAAGGGGCGCACAAAGTACATTCGTGCGTTCCAATACTCCGGCGGCCAGCGTAGCTGACAGTGACATCGGGGTCACCACAGAGGACCCTGGTGGCGAGAGCTGTGCCTCGCTTGGGAGTTCCAAGGCGGTGCTCAATGCCACCAGGAGGGAGCAGCGCAAAGCCGTCGCGGCCGACGAAGTGTCGGAGATGGCCCGAAAGGCAAGAGAGCGACGCGCTGCTCTAGCGGCAGAGCAAGGGGAACCATCTGCGGTGGCTCTAAGCCAGCTGGCCTTAGACGGGGTGGACTTAGTCTTGAAGGTTGCGACTAAATCTGGCAGCCTGAAGGGCACATTCACCCGCGGTCTCAAAGAAGCCGCCGCAAACATTAAGGAGGCGGTTAGCACCCTCCTCGAAAGGACGGCCTCAGATGAGGTTGTAAAGTTGCAGGAGGAGAATAGCCGTCTCCGCAATGACCTGGAGGACCTCCGGCGACAAGTCGCTGCGCTGAGCGAGCAGCAGCAGCGATGCACGTCCACTAATGCCGCACCTGCGATGGCCCCGGCTCCCGCACAGAGGCCGGCAAGCGCTCGTACCGATGACGAGGTCGAGCGCATTGTCCGGCTCTGCATGCTTCAGTGCGGGAGTATGGTGAACGCTCGCATCGAGGCGATTTCTCGGCGCCTCCCTGCAGAAACCATCCGTCCGCCTCTAGCCGCCGATGTACGGCGGAGAACTGACGAGCCGCTGAGATCTGCGCCTCGGAAGGGGAAGCCCGCGGAGGGTGCTAAAAAGCCCGAGGAGGGAACGCCCCCGAGCGATCAGCCCACGACTGCCGGGTCTAAGGGTGAGACCTGGGCGACAGTCGTGGGCCGCAAGAAGGCCCGCAAAGCCGCTAAGGCAACCTCAGCAGCAACACGCGCCCCCGGCCGAACCGCAAAAGCGGTTGCTGAACCTGGGCAGCGGACTGCCAAAGGTGGTCGCAAAGGACCGACGCTGCATGCTCCGCGTTCCGAAGCGGTGACGCTCACACTACAGCCAGGAGCGGCTGAGCGCGGCGTAACGTACGCGTTGGTCATCGCTGAGGCCAAGGCCAAGATCAAATTGTCGAATCTTGGCCTTCAGTCCGTCGCCCTCAGGCAAGCTGCCACGGGCGCGCGGCTTTTTGAGGTGGCTGGTGCCGCGAGCGGCAGTGCTGAGAAGGCGGACGCCCTGGCCGCCAAACTGAGAGAGGTCCTCAACCCTGAGGATGTCCGGGTCTCTAGGCCAATGAAAACCGCAGAGGTGCGGATCGCTGGCCTGGATGATTCAGTGACCTCTAAGGAGGTGGTGGCGGCCGTTGCCCGAAGCGGTGAGTGTCCGCCGGACAAGGTGCGGGCCGGCGACATACGCGCAGACGTTACCGGACTAGGCGTAGTCTGGGTTCGGTGCCCTGTAGCGTCGGCGAAAAAGATCGCCGATAGTGGCAGATTGCTGGTAGGTTGGGTTGCAGCGAGGGTTAAGCTCCTGCAGCCCCGGGCTTTGCGGTGCTTCCGGTGCCTGGAGAAAGGGCACGTCCGGGCAAGATGCACCGCCGAGGTTGACCGCAGTGACCTTTGTCATCGCTGCGGTCAGTCTGGCCACAAGGCGGCTCAGTGTTCCGCGGCGCTCAACTGCAGCTTGTGTTCGGCTGCAGGCAAGCCGGCGGGACACAAAGTGGGTGGAGGGGCCTGTGGCGCGACTGCCAGCAAGGCCAAGAAGAAAAAGAAGAGGAGCACTCAGCCTGCCGGGGAGATCTCGACCCCCCCGCAGGCTGGTAGCTCCGCGGCCGACTCCCGGCCCAGGACCGCTGCCGAGGGAATGGAATGTCAATAATGGCACAACTCCATTTCCTCCAGGGCAACATCAACCACTGTGCTAGAGCTCAGGATCTCCTACTCCAGAGCATGGCAGAGTGGTCGATACACGTGGCTGTGGTCGCCGAGCCGTATTGCATCCCCAACCGTGACAACTGGCTGGGGTGCGCTGGCGGTTTGGTGGCCATTATTGGCGAGACCCTGATCGACCCGTCTCGGGGCCGCGGCTGGGTTGCTGCGATCTCGGGCGGCATCGTCGTTGTAGGGGTGTATTTCTCCCCCAACAAGAGTCTCGCCGACTTTGAGGGTTTCCTTGTCGAGTTGGGCGCCGTCGTAGGCCGCCATCACCCTCGTCCTGTTCTGGTGCTCGGGGATCTCAACGCCAAGTCATCGGCGTGGGGATCTCCGGTCACTGACCCTCGGGGCGAGGTGCTGGAAGAGTGGGCGGTGACGGCCGGTCTGGTCGTCCTGAATCGGGGTTCGGAATACACGTGCGTGCGGCAGCGGGGCGGTTCGATAGTGGACGTCTCGTTCGCTAGCCCCTCTGTCGCCAGCCGAGTCCGCGACTGGCGTGTCGCCGTGGGGGTGGAGACGTTGTCGGACCATCGGTATATCCGGTTCGGCGTCTTCTCCCAGACCGCGAGCAGCCGCCATCCAACAACCCCGATTAACGACGGCCCACGTTGGGCGCTTAAGCGCATCGACAAGGAACTCCACGAGGAAGCTGCCTTAGTCCAGTCCTGGACCTGGGAATCGGCGACGAACGGACCCGTCGACGTCGAAGCGGTGGCGCTGTGGTTTCGCGGGGCGATGACGCAGATCTGCGACGCGTCCATGCCCCGCGTCCGCCAACAGTCCGCAAGGCGCCAAGTGTACTGGTGGACCGCGGAGATCGCGCGACTGCGCGTGGAGTGCGTAGTGGCTCGCCGCCAGTACACGCGATACCGGAGGCGACGTCGACGGGATCCCATCGAAGAGGACGCGCTGTATGAGGTGTACCGCGCGTCCAAGAAGACTCTGTGGCTGGCCATCGGCGACTCAAAGTCGCGTGCCAGGGAAGAGCTACTGGGGTCCCTGGATCGGGATCCCTGGGGGCGCCCCTACCGTTGGGTACGGGGCAAGCTGCGGGCCTGGGCGCCTCCGCTAACCCTGACCATGCAGCCCCGGTTGCTAGAGGCGGTTGTGTCTGCCCTCTTCCCTGAGCGAGCGGGACACGTTCCCCCGGCGATGGCTTCGCCCACAGCCACAGACTCTCCAGAAGAGGAGAGCACCGATGTCCCCGAGGTGACGCAAGGAGAGACGAGAGTGGCCGTGTCGCGACTCCAGGCCAAGAACACAGCGCCCGGACCCGACGGAGTTCCTGGTCGAGCTCTCGTCCTAGCTCTGAAGGAGCTAGAGCCCCAGCTGAGGGGGCTTTTCACGGCATGTCTCGAGCGGGGCCGATTTCCCAGTGTGTGGAAGGAGGGGAGGCTGGTTCTGCTCAGAAAGGAGGGGCGCCCCGCGGACTCGCCGTCCGCGTATCGGCCCATAGTGCTGCTCGACGAGGCGGGCAAACTTTTTGAGCGTATTATCGCAGATCGCCTCGTCAGCCACTTGTGCAGAGAGGGGCCGAACCTAGACGACAACCAGTTTGGGTTTCGTCGTGGGCGCTCCACCATAGATGCCATCATGCGCGTGAGGGCCCTGGCGGAGGAAACGGTGTCCCGGGGTGGGGTGGTGCTGGCGGTGTCCTTGGACATCTCCAACGCTTTCAACACCCTTCCCTGGAGTTGTATTCGGGAGGCACTGCATTACCATCGTGTGCCTCCCTACCTCCGCCGTACAGTAGGGGCCTACTTAGAAAATAGATGTGTCACCTATCGGGGACCTGACGGTGCCGGTCGGCGCCTCACGTCGTGCGGTGTCCCGCAGGGATCGGTCTTGGGACCGCTCCTGTGGAACATCGGATACGACTGGGTGCTGAGAGGTGAGCTCCCGTCGGGCGCTGACTTGACGTGTTATGCGGATGACACGCTTGTCACTGCCCGGGGGAGCATGCACAGGGAAGCGATGTTGATAGCCACGGCTGCGGTGTCACAGGTGGTGAACCGCATCCGGCGCCTGGGCCTGGAGGTGGCCCTGAACAAGACGGAGGCCATGGTGTTTCATGGCCCCCGACGCGCGCCGGCGCCGGGATCACACATCGTGGTCAGTGGGGTCCGGATAGCTGTCGAGTCCACCATGAAGTACCTGGGATTGGTGCTCGACAGCCGTTGGGAATTCGGTCCCCACTTCCGGCGGCTGGCGCCAAAGCTGATGGGTGCAGCGGGCGCGCTTTCAACGTTGCTTCCCAACTTGGGGGGCCCGAGCGCCGCCTGTAGGCGGTTGTACGTGGGAATCGTGCGATCCTGGCCCTGTACGGGGCCCCTGTGTGGGCGCTCGATATGACGGCCAGCACACTCGCCATTCTGCGCAAACCGCAGAGGGCGATGGCTGTCAGAGTCGTCCGCGGGTATCGCACGATCTCCTGCGAGGCGGCTTGCGTCCTGGCCGGATCCCCGCCCTGGGACCTAGAGGCGAAAGTGCTCGCGTCATTGTATCGATGGCGCGAGGAAGAGCGGGCACGGGGCTCGAGACCGGTGCAGCGGCAAATAGCGCTGCGCCGAGAGGAGCTCCGTCAGGTCCTGGTGGTGGAATGGCGGCAAAGGCTTCAGTGCCCTTCCGCCGGCCTCGCTACCGTCGAGGCGATCCGGCCAGTACTCGACGACTGGCTCGGGAGAAGGCATGGCTCCCTTTCGTTCAGAGTGACGCAGGTATTATCGGGGCACGGTTGCTTCGGCAAGTACCTGTGTCGCATAGACAGGGAGCCGGACGCTCGGTGCCACCACTGCGTCCATTGTGGGGAGGACACGGCGCAACACACACTCGCCGAGTGTGTGGCTTGGGAGGAGCAGCGCCGTGCCCTCACAACTGAAGTGGGAGACGATCTGTCGCTGCCGGCTGTGGTGCGTGGCATGGTCGGTAGCGCAGAGTCGTGGGACGCGGTGGTGTCCTTCTGCGAGGACGTAATGTCGCAGAAGGAAGCTGCGGAACGGGAAAGAGAGATCTCCATTACCTTTCCCGGCCGCAGAAGACGCACCGGGCGCAGAAGAAGGGCAGATAACGCCCTCTTCCGCCCCCCATGAATGGGTTCAGGGGCGAGGGACTTGGGGAAGTCCCCGCCCCCTATTCCAACGGACCCGAGGCGGGGTCGCGCGCGGGTGTCTTTGCGCGCGCCTCTGAGAAGATGCACGGGGTAGTCGAACACCTCACTACCCCGTGCTAGTGACGAGGCCCGGACAGACCGGGCCAGCACTAGTGCGGGGCTGCGGAAGAATTCGGATTCCCGCGGCCCCGCGCGTACGTGTGAGGAGACACCGGGGTGGTTTTAGCCGGTAAGAGTCCGGCACGCCCCTCCGCCTCTCCCCAGGCGGAGGTAGTCCATGAGGATTTCCCCCCGACAAAAAAAAAAGAAAAAAAAAAGGTTTTTCAATGATACTTTATAAAGGCCTATAACCAACTATGGGCGTCAATTGACTGAAATGATGATGAGACTTTTTAATAAAATGAAATTGTGTTCAGTACCTACTTAGATCATTAAAATAATTTAAAAAATTACAGTCTCGCTGTTCTGGCCTTCAATGTGTGAAACAAAAACACCGTGGGTTTTAGGAGGTATACTTACCTACTTCCATCTTCTTGGTACTCTGACACAACATCCGAACCAACGTTCTCATCTTTTCTAATATTATAAAGAGGTAAAGTTTGTGTGTTTGTGACGTTGTAGGGGGTAATCTGTGGATCGTATAGTACATTTATCGGGGAGTGTCATAGGCTATAGTTATAGTATCACGCTATGACTAATAGGAGTGGAGCAGTAATAAAATATGTTTAAAAAAGTGACGTTTTTTTCGCCTAACGAAGTGGGCACGGGTCAGCTAGTGGTAAAATAAAAGAAGAAGTGGCCCTAATTTTTAGTTAGGTATTTAGTTTACACCGTTCTATGTCTAATAGAGATTTAGATACAATTTATAAAATATCAATTTAAATATCAAAACAGAGTATTGAGAAAATAAAAATAACAATTTTTCAGAACAGAAACGTCTGTTGCGGTTTTGTTGTATGAAAATGAAAATGTTTTGCCAAACAAGAGAAAAGTCAATCAAAGCGCGGGAACTGCCCCAAACAGCTGTCAGGGGCCATGTTGGAATTTTAGAAAAGTTTTGCTTAGATTTTTTTTGGTTTTTATATTTTTTTAGTTACTTTTTGTACCTATTTTTAGCCCTTTAGATTATCATACTAGCGACTCGCCCCGACTTGGCTCCGCTTGAAAATCCGTTGCGTAGTTTTTAAGATTTAATAAGAATAAATAGGGAGGAACATACAGCGACAGCGATTTTTTTATTGCTATTTAGTATTATATTTATGATTATATTTTATAACAATCGTTTTTATAGTCCAGGATCCGTACTACATTTTTATTAATGGATTCCTAGACAACAATTTGTGGATCAAACCCTTGACATAATGCATGGTATCTGCTACAGCGACCACCGTCTCACCGAGGCATTTGTTTTATTTTACGAAGCTTACGGACTAGGTAATTGGTACAATTACCTTACAAATACTAGAAAAAGTGGCCAACTACAAGCTTCCGCCTATTGAAGTTTTGGCACAAGCTTCTACGCAAACGCAATACTGCTTAAGACCAAACTAATTTTATTAATTTAGGTCCTTTTCTAGAAATTCTGTAGGTACTATCTCTTTTAAAGACTACCTAAACCCACCCTAGATCTCATGCTGAGTCGTGTCGTGGTAACTATTACAAACATAAATGTTTTATATGCAGATTGTCTCATTATTGTATGTTTTACAACAGGGGGGTTATTACATTTATTGTTAACATACCTGCAAATTTTTAACACAACCCTTGACAATAATAAAAGGACCCTAACATTAGTAAAATGTTATGACATTAAATAAATAACCCTTTTTACAACCCTATTTTTAATAAATCAATAAATTAATGTACCGTAAAATACATTTAATATAAATTAAAAACACATTTTGCAACAAATAACAAATTTTATTTTATTTTTTTACATGACTTATGTCCCCACAGATTGTATAATAAAAATATCGTAAAGTATAGATCTGTATAGAGTTTTAATCTATGGGAATATTGGGAAGTTGTAAATAAAATGTAAGTTATTAATTATCTGTATGGTGATCGAATAAAAATAAATGGTGTCAGCAAGTCGCTAACAGTTACTAGTCCCATTTCAGTAGAAGTCAATTACGGGAATGTTGTGTACCTAAATATACCTTACCCTATACCAATCCGTCTGGCTGGACAGCGTGGTATTAGTAGGCCAAGTATCCCTCCGTCACGGGAGGAGGCCCGTCCCTGCAGTGGGACATTAATGGGCTGTTATGATGAGCCTTATTAGTTCCAAAGCTGAGCAAACATCTTGAAAGGAAAGCCCCCATTGTTTTCCATCCGTCCCTGTCTTCTGCGATCTTGACCAAAAAAAACTCAAATTACGGAACATAAAATACCCTGCTCGTTATCTGTCAAATTTATTTATTACAACAATTATTAATTTTCGTAAAGTTTTGTATTTTACCACACCTACATTTTACATAAAACATTTCCACTGACCAGTCAGCTGTCTAAAACAGGGCAGGTTCAATTTTAAATTGGCAGAGACGGTAGTTCCCGTAATTTGAGTTTCGTGGCTAGATTGACGGCGCCCGAGGCCCCATCAGAAACATTGGTGTAGGTAATGATGGAATAGCCATTGCTTTAACCATTGTTTTAGTTATTCCGGCTCTATTTTGGATTCAATTTGTTTATTTATCTATACCTACCTAATATTATAAAAATGTAAAGTTTGTGTGTTTGTGACTTTGTAGGGGGTAAACCGTAAGACGGTTACTCGGTTGGCCTAGTGGTCATGGCGCTGGACGCGTATAGTCCAGAGACGCGGGTTCGAGTCCCGCATCGAGTACTAATTTTTTCCATTGTCTTTCTTCTTTTCGGATTTTTCTAGTTATACCTAAGCTTTATAGGTAAAAATATATGTAATTTGTAGGGGGTAATCTCTGGGTCTAATGAACCGATTTTAAATAGGTATTCTTTCTGTGTTGAATAGTTTATTTATCGGGGAGTGTCATAGGCTCATAAGAGTATTGTCTTAACTAGACCTTAATTTATCTTACACTAGCTGACCCGGCGAAATTCGTACTGCCTTGGCGTAAATTTGATGCACTACGATTAGCTGACCTATCTGCGACAATAGATGTCTGTGGTGTCATAGATTTTTTATTTTAAATTGAAAAACGTTGACATTCGTAACGCGCTTTTTTTATAAATACTGCAAAATTAAATGTATATTTTTCAATCTTTCGAAGAGATTTTCTTAATATTTTGTTCCGTAAGAACCTTGTACAGAGTATAAGAAAACTACAAAAAGAAAATCAGCTAAATCGGTCAAGCCGTTTTTATGCTATGTGTCGTGATGAACAACGGAAAACGGCTTTCATTTTTATATACCTACATATAGGTATAGATAGATAATATATACCGTTATTTTACCTGCTAGGCTTTTTATTCGACTGCAGGAAAGACTGGTAATCGAACCTGAAACCTCTGCATCGTCAAACATTTACTTAGATATTTTGCATAATGTAAGTAAATCTCATCAACATTTAACACATTTTATATCTATCTAAACTTAAATTGACTGATTATAAAATCTGTTATGTTAATGTAAGCTAAATTATTAAGTTGCGGAAAATCAACACAATCAGTAACACCGCTAATCATTCGCGCAACGCCACCTATCGGTAAAAACGGGAAACTGTTAGTATGACATGAGTTGTGTAGTCTGACCAACTTATTTGTGAACTGAATGGTGTCGCTGTCGTCGTTTCAGTGTTGGTAGTTAATTTAAATGTCCCCAAAATTCGGGAGAGTTAAGACAGTAATGTATTTATAGGCTCAGGCTTGTTTCTATTGTTATGCTTATTTATATTATATTTTAATAATTTCTAACATTTCTCCGTGTGGTAACGGAGTAAGAATACAATGTGTCACCACCCCATCTCATCCCATGGGTGTCGTAAAATCCGACTAAGGGACTATTCGTGAATATTATCTTTACGAAGTAAAAAGAAGGAAACCTTGAAATTAAACCCTATACCAATCCGTCTGGCCAGTGTGGTATTAGTAGGCCAAGTATCCTTCTGCCATGGGAGGAGGCCCGTCTTTGCAGTGGGACATTAATGGGATGTTATGATGAGGTTTTGTCATATCTCCTTCATATTCAATGTTATTTTGTGTAAGCCTAGTTGCATATATGTATATTTTTAAACTCTTTGTATTTATAGATTTATTTACACAAATTCGGTGGTAAGAGGCATTATCCATAATAATATAAAATATGTGCTTGGGTAAATGTAATGAAAAAACTGACAATACTAACCTGTAACGACTGAAAAACGTTCAAGTATATTCTTTGACGGCAGTAGTTCCAATTACGCCTACGCAGACCGGGACGGCATGGCAAGGGATTTTAATTTTTACTAATGGAAATTCAACCGTAATGTTACAGAAATACGACATAAATTGCTATGCTTTAAAATGATGCCGTGGCATTGAAAGGGATTTTATCGCACGGCATCAAAAGACGCGCCACAGGCTCCCGTGGCGGGGTGCCGCGGCATACCGCGGTAGGCAACGGCACCCCGTTGCCTACCGCGACCGAGTGCCACGGACTCCGGCGCTAAAAGACGCGCCACAGGCTGCCGTGGCGGGACGCCGCGGCATACCGCGATAGGCAACGGCATCCCGTTGCCTACCGCGACCGAGTGCCACGGACTCCGGCGCTAAAAGACGCGCCACAGGCTGCCGTGGCGGGACGCCGCGGCATACCGCGGTAGGCAACGGCATCCCGTTGCCTACCGCGACCGAGCGCTGACTCACGGCAAACTCCCTTGCCATGCCGTCCCGCGGCGCGCTTTGGCATGCCGCGGCGCGCCGTGGCATGCCGCGGCATCTAAGCGGCCAGTGTGCGCTGACTCACGGCAAAATCCCTTGCCATGCCGTCCCGGTGTGCCCAGGCCTTTACGGCACTTGACAGATAAGTTGGTACGTCTATAATAATATCTCTGTGTGATTGATAGTAAAAAACTATTTTTTTGTCAAATCGTAAGGGTCGGTTCATATCTGACGGATGATGCGTCGAGCGTATGACCGGCAATACGTAAATTGGACGGCGTATTACCGGTTGAGTGTGAACGGTCGAGTGTTTTCCTATACATTTGTCAGTTCTGGCGTTACGCGACCGATAAAGGCCTACGCAGACCGGGACGGCATGGCAAGGGATTTTCATTTTTACTAATAGAAATTCAACCGTACTGTTACAGAAATACGACATAAATTGATATGCTTTAAAATGATGCCGTGGCATTGAAAAGGATTTTATCGCACGCCATTTTTCATTTTAAAGCAAAGTAAACGATGCAGAATTATTTCCACCGAACTATGTTGTATTGAGAAAGGATAGGACTGGTGATGTCGGATGGGGTGGTGTACTTTTGGCAGTGAAAGACTGCTACACAGTTAGGGCAATCACCGATGTAGACGGCCTAACTAATGATAAAGAATTACTTTTTGCCATCGTAACATGGAAAAATGTTAGGTTGTTTCTATGTGTTGTATACTTACCACCTAACTATAGTCATAGGCAATATCTCGATGTACTAACATGCATGGAAAATGCCATCAGTACATATTCAGAATATCAGTTTGTGATAGTAGGTGATTTTAATCTAAAGTCATGTAACAATTCTACAAGACTGTATTACGATATGTTTCTTGATTTCTGTAAGCTTCGACAGAGTAATAATGTTTGTAATGATCTTGGACTTGGTTTTAACTACTCTTGACCCTGGAGACACTGATGTGACTCCCGTCACTGAAGCTCTTGTATCTCCTGACGCATATCACCCTCCCCTGGAAATATTTCTCACTTTACCTAGAGGAGCAGCAACAAAAAGGACAGCCCTACCAAAAGATAATAATTCAAAGTCATATAACCGGGAGTGGAATTTCCGAAAAGCAAATTTTCAAGGCTTATATTACGATATTTCAGAAATAGACTGGTCGGACCTTCTGCAGCAACATGATATTGATATCGCTGTTGATATTTTGTATAGTAAGTTAAGTACAGCTATAAATGACAATGTCCCGATTAAAAATATACCTGTGGTTCAAAAATATATATATCCGCCATGGTTTACAGGCGTAATTATTCATTATGTATTGCTTGCTGGAATGTGCGCCCACTGAGCGACGATAGCCGACTAGCCCAAGCGGAAGCAGTAATGCTTAATTACAAACTGCAAATACTCGGTCTCAGTGAGGTGCGCCGGAACGGATTCGGAGAGCTGAGAACGTCCAGAGGCCTTACATTTCTCCACTCGGGGAAGGAAGATGAAGAGGATAACCTCGAGTATGGTGTAGGATTCCTCCTTACCGAGACGGCAAAGAAGAGCCTTCTGGACTGGAACCCAATCTCAGACCGGATCATAACAGCCCGTTTTAACACTAAAGCCCGAAAGATAACCATCGTTCAATGCTACGCACCCACAGAACTGTCTCCAGAGGAAGCGAAGGACGATTTCTATAGCGCACTAAATGGAACCATGAAGAACATCCGTAGGCAAGACATAGTTATCGTCATGGGTGACTTCAACGCTAAGGTTGGAGCGAATAACGATGGTTGTCAAAGACACATGGGCAAGCACGGGTTGGGAGTTCGCAACGACAATGGAGAGCGGTTCCTGGAGTTCTGTCAGGACTACGATCTTACCATCGGAGGGACTTTATTTATCCACGGAGAACATCATAAATACACCTGGAACCACCCCAATGGAGTCACCAAGAATCAAATAGACCACATTGCCATAAGCGCTAAATGGCGCTCTTCCCTGCTCGATGTCCGCAACCGACGAGGTGCGGATATTGATAGTGATCACCAGCTGAGATGCGGCTCAAGGTAGCCGTGATTCGAACTGCCGCCCAAACCAAAATAGGCAAACGATTTGAGGTTGGTAAACTAAGAAACCCTGACACCAAGGCAGCTTTTAAGATCGAGCTGCGGAACCGCTTCTCGGGACTCGATGCGGACTCATCCACAGTCAACGCGGAATGGAACCGCATTAAAATGGCCTATACAGAGACCAGCTCCGTCGTCCTGGGACTTAAAACACATTCACGTGAAGACTGGATGTCTCAAGAAACTTGGGACCTTATTGAAGAACGGAGAGGGCTCCACCTGAGGATTCTATCGACCTGTGACGCAGAAACACTGGACCACCTGAGGATGCAATACCGTCTGATTCGGAAGACCATCTACCCAAGTACTCGCCGTTACCGACGAGTATGGACGGATGGTATTGCCGAAACCGCCCAACGTGCTGCCGACTCCGGCAATCTCAGGGAGATGTACAAAGCGACGAAGACTTTGGCCGGAATACAGAACCGAAAGAAGAAGCCACTGAAAAATAAGGAAGGCCAGTTAATTGTGACATCAGAGGGACAGCTTCAACGCTGGTGGGAGCACTTTGAGGAAATCTTCCGGATCCCCAACGATTCCACTGACTACACGCCACCTGCAGCCGGCGTGCCCCTGCCCGACCTCGACATCGACGTGTCTTCGCCAACAGAGGAGGAAGTAGCGAACGCTATATGCTCGCTGAAACTCGGCAAAGCCCCGGGTGCCGATCTGATCACAGCGGAAATGCTTAAAGCAGACCTACCTACTGCTGTAAAAGCACTAACGCCGCTACTTACCAACATATGGCAAGCAGAAGAGTTGCCGGACGACTGGAACAGAGGCCTTCTCATCACCGTGCCAAAGAAGGGAGATCTCAGTGAGTGTAGCAACTGGAGAGGCATCACCCTGCTTTCGGCCCCATCTAAGGTGCTCTGCAAGGTCATCCTGGATAGACTGTCGAAGGCCGTAGAACCATCTATCCGTGGGGAGCAAGCCGGATTTCGACCCAACCGATCGTGTACGGACCAAGTCAACACTCTGCGTATCATACTAGAACAGGCATCAGAATGGCAAAGGGAGATTTACTTGACTTTTGTGGACTTTGAAAAAGCCTTTGATACGCTGAGATGGACTTGCATCTGCCTGCACGAAATTGGAGTCCCCGAGAAGATCATCAACATCATCAAGGCCATCTACAGGAGCTACTCTTGTAGAGTTACGCACAATGGCCTCGTCTCGGAGGACATACCAGTACATGCAGGAGTGCGCCAGGGATGTCTTCTATCACCTCTCCTCTTCCTCGTCCCCCTGGACGGTGTGTTACATCACGCGATATCTACTAAGCGCCGCGGCATAGAGTGGGGACTTTCCAACGTCCTGGAGGATCTGGACTATGCCGATGACCTATGCCTGCTGAGCCATACTCGCGCTGATATGCAGACGAAACTGGACAACCTACAGAGAGAGGCTAAGAAGATGGGACTCAAAATTAACATCCGGAAGACTCAAGAAATGAGGTGCGGAGCGACAAGTTCCTTGCCGCTTGTCATTGGCACTGAGGCTGTGGAACGAGTCCACAAATTCACATACCTCGGAAGCGTCGTGTCGGAAACTGGAGGAACTGAAGAGGACATCGCTTCTAGGATCGCCAAAGCCCGAGCAACCTTTGCGCAGCTCCGCCCGATATGGCAATCACGTAAATTGACACGGAGAGTTAAGCTCAAGATATTCCGGTCCAATGTAAAAACCGTATTGCTGTATGGGTGTGAGACGTGGAAGGTCACAAAGGACACCACGCGCCAGCTACAAGTCTTTGTGAACCGATGCCTCAGCCGGATTCTCGGAATATACTGGCCCGTGAAAATCTCCAACCTTGACCTGTGGGAGCGCTGCAGCGAGACTCCGATCGACCAGCAGATAAAACGCCGCAAGTGGAATTGGATTGGCCACACTCTCCGAAGGGACCAGGAACATATACCGAGGCGAGCCCTAGACTGGAACCCCCAAGGAAGGCGTAAACGTGGCCGTCCAAAACAGACTTGGCGGCGGACTGTCGCTGCAGAAGTAAAAGGTATAGGGAAGACCTGGAGCGAAATAAAGCGCGAAGCTCAAGACCGACCGGGATGGAGACTCACTGTGGACGCCCTCTGCCCCATCGAGGGGACTTAGAAACATAAGTCAAAGTAAGTCAAGATTAAAATATTATAATTTAAAAATGTATAAATCTCAAGACCTTTAAGTTAACAAAGAGCTTTTTAAATACTATAGGACTAAAGTTAAAGAGCTTATAAACAGCGCTTTTCAAAAGTATATAAACACATTAGGAAACAAAATAATTAGTGACCCTTCAAAGTTTTGGCAATTTGTGAGGGATAAACAGAAAACTAGACAACAAAGCAGGGCTTTCGTGTGTGGGGATGAGACTCTTGAGGGGCAAGAGGCTGTCGATGCATTTGCACGGTACTTTGGTTCTATCTTTCATAGTAACATTCCAAAGTTAGACCCAGAGATAACTGACCGTGATACTGTCGAACAACACTGTATGTCCCGAATAAGCATTCCCTATATTAGTTCTACGCAATTGAGACAAGCAGTTCAACATCTCAAGGCATCGTCTGCGTATGGGCCAGATAAAATACCAGCTTTCTTAGTGAAGGATTGTGTTTCTGCTCTAGAGGAGCCACTTCTCTATATATTTAATCTCTCCCTTCAGTGCTCTTTATATCCTAGCAGGTGAAAAGTCTCAAGGGTAACACCAGTACCAAAAGCTGGATCATCAACTGACATAACAAACTTTAGACCTATTGCAGTGTTATCAGTCTTTGGGAAAGTATTTGAAACTATAATTAATAATAATATTACTCTTCAAATAAATACTCTTCTAAATGATTCCCAACATGGTTTTCGGCCGGCACGCTCTACCTTAACGAATCATATCAGGTTTACTGATTATGTGAAAACTAGGATGGGGGCAGGATGTCAAGTTGATACAGCGTACTTTGATTTTAAAAAAGCCTTTGATCTAGTGGATAATGATGTGCTTTTATCAAAGCTTTCATTGTTTGGATTTGATACACACCTTCTTAGGATCATATCGAGTTATCTCAAGGATCGCAAACAATATGTGAAGATGGGAAACTATAGATCTCAAGATTACTATACACGCTCTGGAGTAAGTCAGGGTAGCACCCTTGGGCCGACATTGTTCCTAATTATGATAAACGATCTGCCTAGCGTCCTCTGCGGAGCTGAATGCCTTATGTTTGCGGACGATCTTAAGCTGTTTATTTCTATTAAAAATAACACTGACTGCGAAGTATTGCAGCGTGATATTGAAGCTGTTGTTGAATGGAGCAAAGCAAACAGACTGTCTTTTAATGTTTCCAAGTGTAAAGTGATATCTTTTACCCGATCACGCTTCCCTATCACCGCCACATACGAGTTGGCAGGAGAATCTCTTGAGCGAGTTACTACAATACGTGATCTTGGTTTAACGCTTGACTCCAAACTAAATTTTCATGACCATATTAAAAACACCTGTAAAGCCGCAAGTAAATCTTTAGGGTTTGTAATCAGAACATCTTACCAGTTCAATAATGTCCTTGTGGTAAAGCTGCTCTATAATGCATATGTGCGTAGCAAATTAGAGTACAACGCTATAGTCTGGAGTCCACAAGAAAACCTATATACCCTAATGATCGAGAGAGTACAGCGCAAGTTTGCCCGTTACCTGTACAAAAGAATTTACGGCTACTACCCATTCCTCTACCCTTCTGTGTTCGTGGGTGGGATGGTCGGTCTGGATACATTGGAGATTAGACGGAAATTTATACACATAATGCATTACTACTTGTTGCTGGCAAACAAGGTAGATAAATCCGTCGGTACGTGAAAGTATTCATTTATTTGTACCGTAATCGTGTGGTGTGTGTAGGCATTTTTAGCTTTAGATTCTCTGATGACCGCAGGGCCCTCGAATGTGTGTTGTGAAGAAATTCGAAACGGTCTTTGAGGTAAGGAGGAGTTTTAGGATTAAAAAGAATATTAAGAGTAGAGATAGAATATGAGTATCCCGGCGAAGACGAATGGGAAGCCACTTGAGTTTTTGACGAAATTCCGATATATGGTCATATTTACGAAGTCCAAATATGAACCTGATGCAAATATTTTGGAGTCTCTCAAGTTTGTTAAGTTGGTCTTCAGTAAGATCGAGGTAGCTGGCATCAGCATAGTCAAGGATGGGAAGTAGAAGAGACTGAGCCAGTGCAATTTTCGTAGTAGTTCGCAAAAAGTTTCGCAGCCTTCTCAACGAACCTAGAGAAGCAAAAATTTTGCGGCTGACCTCCTGCAACTGAGGAACCCAAGATAAAGTTTAATCTATATAAATCCCTAAGTTTTTAACTTTTTCAAAGAATGGAACTATCTCTCCATCACAATGAATACTTGGAAGTTGGTCCCATTTAATTCGCGATATCATTTTTGAGCTGCCTATTACAATTAGTTGCGTTTTGGACGGGTTAACTCTTAGTCCAAATGATTTACTCCAGTCACAAATATTTATAAAATCTTGATTTATCCTGTTTATGGCATCTGATAGGTTTAATGCAGGAGCTTGCGTATAGATTTGTAAATCATCTGCGTAAAGATGGTAGGAAGAGAGTAATTTATTCGTGATAGAGTTAATAAAAACTGCGAAGAGTAATGGAGACAAAACGCCGCCCTGTGGGACGCCAGCAGATGTGTTACACCAAGAGGAACGTAGCTGATCTACGCAAATTTGCTGCTGACGACCGAACAGGTAACTACGAAACCAGTCAATCGCTCTTGGAGATATGTTAAGAGAGTGTAATAGACCAAGCAAGACTTCAAAATCAACAGTGTTGAATGCGTTGCTGAAGTCTAAGAGAGCCAAAACTGTAACTTTACCCTCTTCCATGCCTAATCTAATATCATCAGTGATATGCACTAACGCTGTAGTAGTACTGTGATCAGGTCGGAAACCTGATTGTAAAGGGTTAAGAATGTTAGCATCAGAAAGGAAAGTTTTAAGTTGGTAGTACACTAAGCGTTCAAAGACTTTAGAAAGAAAAGGGAGAATAGAAATAGGACGGAAGTCAGAAAAAGATGAGGGTTTACTGATTTTGGGTAAAGGAATTATTTGGGCTGCTTTCCAAGAAGTTGGGAAAACGCCACTGGCTATGGAGAAATTTAAGATATGGCAAATTATCGGTGCAATCTCGTCAATAATTGGTACGATCATTTTGCGACTTATACCATCACTACCAACTGCATTGGAAGTTATGGTCAATACACTCTTCTTAACATCACAAGCAGAAAATTGACAAAAGACAAGGGGAGAATAGTCAGGCAATGGTAAAGATGAAAGAGAATGTAAAGTAATAGATTTTTTTGTCCTATCAAAATTGGACGACGATGTTGAGAAGTGATTATTTAAAGAGTTAAGGTTAATATCATTAGGGAGACAATTTTGTTGAGTTTTACTAATTCCTAGTGACTTTAAGAATTTCCAGACTTTAGCTCGATCTTCGTTTTGAACATAATTATGAATATGTCGGCGTTGAGCGTTCCTACACATCTTGTTGCAGTGATTTCTTATTTCGACGAATTTCTGCCAATTAATAGTGTTCGGTCGATGTTTGTACCTGGATTGAGCCGCAGCTTTCTTCGCCATTATTCCCTTGATTTCGTCAGTAAGCCATGGCGAGGGGAGATGTCTAATTTTAATTGGTTTCATAGGAGCATGTACATCATAAAGACGCTTTAACTTATCCGTAAATACTTCTACTTTATCATTAACGCAAGTGGCATCAATTACAGTACTCCAATCAATGTTAAACGCATCTACTCGAAGGCTCTCAAGGTTAATACTACGAAAATTGCGCTGAAGTATGATCTTAGGTTTAGGTTTAGGACAGCGAATTTTATAAGATAAGAATAGAAGATCATGATGTGAAAAAGAATCAGCGGAGCATTGTCCATGCTTGGAGACATGTTGAGACGAGGAAACTAAAATTAGATCGAGTAAGGAAGGCGTACAGTTAGGAAGGTTGTGGGTGGCATTAAGAGGAAGTATTGACAGATTATTGGAAGCTAGGACAGATCGGAGGGAAGAGGAACGTGAATTATTTTTAAGTAAGCAAGTGTTAAAGTCACCCATGACTATACTATGACTGTACAAGGGAAGTAAGTTTTCTAAAGTTACTTCGAAAGAAGAGAAGAAATCAATTTTTAATGAAGGATTATAGTAAACACCTAATAAAACTTTGGAATGCTGCAGAGTTATTTCTATAAATAGGTGTTCACCTGCATTTTGTGGAGGGGGTTGCGGTGAAGAACTAACAATAGTAAAAGGTATATGTGAACGGAGATAGATGGCGACTCCTCCTCCCCTACCAACAGTTCGATCATTCCTAATTAGTTGAAAGCCAGGCAAGAGATAAGAGTTAGAGGAAAGACATGGTTTTAACCAGGACTCTGAGACAAGGATAGCGTGAAGATTTGTACAGTCAAAAGATGCCAGTAAGTCAGGAAAATGAGCCGGTATACTTTGAGCGTTAATGTGAACCACGTTGAGGTTCCTTGGAACATCAGAGAAATGAGAGATAAGAAATTCAGAGAGTGAGGGAATGCTAACAAAACTGGTGTCGTCACTGCAGGTAGAAAAATGGTCATCTGAAGAGTCAAAAGAAGTCATGATGTAAAGTAAGTATAAATAAAATATCTACTAGATTAAATAAATAAGCACAAATGTAAATTAAATTGTAAATATGTACAAATTAACTAGTCTACTCCATCTGCCGGTTGTGATGAAGTGGAAAAAAAAAACTAATATCAAAACAAACAAAACGTTACAAATGATATGCACTCAATTACTATATAAATAATTAAGGTACTCGTAGCTGTAAACAGACACGTCTTCTCTTAATTTTAGAATATACTTGCTATAGAAATACATCAAAAACACCTTTATCCAAACTAATAAAAGAATTGACGTCTGACAGTAGGCAATACGTCACACGTCAACTCCTCCCAGATTGACAGTTACATAAAAATGCGTTGTTTTATATTTCATATTTAAATAAAATTATAAGAAATTGTAAGGTGGGATCGGAAAAAAGAAAACATAAGTACCATCGCAAGAAGGGTACAAGATAATATAAAGTTAATCTTAACAAAGAGAAGATTGTTCGATACAAAGCCGGACATTCCATACAAAGCCGGAATTTATGTCGTATTTCTGTAACAGTACGGTTGAATGTCCATTAGTAAAAATTAAAATCCCTTGCCATGCCGTCCCGGTCTGCGTAGGCCTTAATACGCGACTCATATTCCGTTAGATATGAACCGACCCTAAGAGTAATAAAAAAAAGCGTTTACTTAGAGGAGGATATTTACCTTCTAGGATCCAAACAAATAAATCACAATAATAATAACACATTTTCAATCTTTCACTTTCTTTAATAAATAACAAACAATATAAACAAACCAATACAAAATTTTACTTAACAAATTAAAACAATTTTCTAGTCTAATATCGACTTAGACTTTAGCACACCAATAATAGACACATTAAAAGACTTGCATCCAATAGGTGTATTTTGATTTATATTTTATACAATGCCTCCAATACCAAACTAAGCCGATCTTGTACTATCATAACAGCCAAATAAACCTTTACGATGTTATCTATTATATAAAAATAAGTCGGGTTTTCCTTCGTGACGCTATAACTCCAGAACGCACAAACTGATTTTGCATTCGTTGAAAAGGTCTCGGGCTCCGTGAGGTTTATAGCAAAGAAAATTCACAAAAAAACGAGCAGAAAAGCGGGAAAATAATGCCCGTGCGAAGCCGAGGTGGGCCGCTAGTGAAATTATAAATATATGATAATATTCAGACCAGGGCTACGCCAAGGTCTCGGGTTTGTATCAGTCTGGGTGTTTCCTATGTATAAAATATCTTTTTACAAAACATAATACTAATAATGTTTTTCTATAGTAGTTCTTTAGTGTTTTTTTTGTAGTAGACAATGTTTTTCTATTGTCTTACATAGTAGGTACTCTAGTTCGCCACTAGATGGCGTTGTAATAAAAATGTAACAAAAGTCTAGTTATTAATTTTGGTACTAGATGGCGTAATAATAAAAATGTAACATAGTCTAGTTATTAATTTTGGTACTAGATGGCGTTGTAACAAGAAGTCTATGTTATTAAATATCCTGTGATGATCATTCCCTTCTCCACTTGGTCCGCCTTCTCCTTACCGGTCAACAGTTCAACTAGCGTTAGACCAAACCAGTACTTACGCTGTGCTTTTTATGTTGTAAATACATACATATTACGTGTGGGGACGGAGTAAGAATACAATATATTGTCACCACCCTATCTCATCCCATGGTTAAAAAACCCAGTAACCTGAATATTTTCTTTACGAAATAAAATGAAGGAGAACTTGAAATTAAACCCAATACCGATCCGTCTGGCCAGCGTGGTATTAGTAGGCCAAGTATCCCTCCGTCACGGGAGGAGGCCCGTCCCTGCAGTGGGACATTAAGTAGGCTGTTATGATGACATACAAACAATGAAATGTCTTTTTACAAAAGAAACATATTTAAATATATTTATACATCTCTCTACTACCCATAGTGCTCTAGTTTGCCACTAGATGGCGTTGTAATAAATATGTAACAAAAAGTCTAGTTGTTAATTTTGGTACTAGATGGCGTTGTAACAAATATGTAACAAGAAGTCTTCATGTTATTAATATCCTGTGATGATCATTCCCTTCTCCACTTGGTCCGCCTTCTCTTTACTGGTCAACAGTTCAACTAGGGTTAGACCGAACCAGTACGCAGTGCCGGGTCCCTGGAACAATAAAAATTTCCGTGTGGTGACGGAGTAAGAATACAGTGTGTCACCACCCCATCTCATCCCATGAGTGTCATAAAAACCGACTAAGGAACTATCTGTGAATATTACCTTTACATAGAAAGAATGAAACCCTATACCAATCCGTCTGGCCAGCGTGGTATTAGTAGGCCAAGTAACCCTCCATCACGGGAGGAGGCCCGTCCCTGCAGTGGGACATTAATGGGCTGTTATGATGACTTACCCTGCTTGTAACAATATTGCCATCGACCACCACCCTTTCCCCTTCCACATAGGTGTATTTATCATTTGGTATTTGAGCCTTAGTTGATGGGTATGACGTCACGCGTTTGTTTAATGCCACACCGTGGGCTACGAACACTGTAGGGGCTGAAATGAAGAAAAAAAAACATATTTTTAATCTGTCAGTGTTCTCCGTGTGGTGACGGAGTAAGAATACAGTCAGTCAAAGAATATGTCACTACCCCATCTCATCCCATGGGTGTCGTAAAAACCGACTAAGGGACTATCCGTGAATATTATCTTTACTAAATAAAAAGAAGGAAAACTTGAAATTAAACCCTCTACCAATCCGTCTGGCCAGCGTGGTATTAGTAGGCCAAGTATTCCTCCGTCATGGGAGGAGGCCCGTCCTTGCAGTGGGACATTAATGGGCTGTTATGATGTAATAAGTATGTCAACACACGGAGATAGGCATTATCTACTACTACTATAAACAGAAAAATAGTTTTAGCATTCTGCAGAAAAATGCTTCAAAATTATAGAAATGTATTCTATGCATTTCTATGTATTTATTATCTATGTATTCTATGTATTTTTAATGTTTTATGTAATAAAACATTTTGACTTTGATTAAAACATTGTCGAACATTGAGAAGTCATGTTATATGTTCGATTCCCGCTCAATGCAAATATTTGTGACATGCCTGGACATGATTATTTGCATTGGTCTGAGTGTTTCTATGTATAATTATGTATGTATAAACAAAAAAATAAAGTATATAAGTACTAATATCCGTTGTTCTGTTACCCGTAACACAAGCAGGTTGAGCATAGCTTACTCTGGGAACAGATGGCGCTGTGTAGAGATGTGCGTGAATATTTATTATTAGCACACATTTTTTAAAATCATTTCAGGCATCAGTCCTTCATTACATAGTGACCTAGTAACCTCATTAATTAATGTATTAGTTATAGTTCAAATTGTGAAGAAAAATAAATGAAATAAGTATTCTTAACAATCCAAAAATGTATTAATATATATCGCATCTTATCTTATTATTATGTATCGCAGGGATCTTAACACCCTGCCACATAATGTAAAAATGTTAAAAATACTTATTTACTTATTAAATTATTGTAGCCTTACATTTTGTAACTCTTCATACTTAATGATTATTTCCATTGGTCTGGGTGTTTTTTATGTATAATATGTACAGTATGGGGACATTGATAGTATGATTGGCTTTTAAAGAAAGACAGCAAATCAATGAGTACGAAGAGTATATCCGATTACCGAAAATAGCTGAATAAGTTTTGAAAATTATCACATTAAAATGTATCTTATGACGTTCGGCATAAGGTTGAAATTATAAAAGATTGAATCCCTACTTACTTCTATTTGACATTGTATGTTTCATCATGTCTTACTAAGTGACACTGGTGACAGAAACATTGCACTTCGATAAAAAGTCATTGCAGTGCAACAAAATATAGCACTTATTGCTAACGTCTTATTATACAATTTCAAAATCATCAATAAATTATAATCTCACTTTCTCGCTTCCTCATTGTTGTCTGTCTTTCTTTAAAAACCAATCATATTATCAATGTCCTCATACTGAACATATTTACAAAAAAAAAAGGATTTATGTATGTTTATCCATTGTACAATACCCATAGTACAAGCTCTGCTTAGTTTGGGACTAGATGGCGTTGTGTGAAATTGTGAGGAAAAGTGAGGTATGTTTGCATGCTGTGGCAACCTATAATTAGGTCTTCTTAGCATTATCCAGATAAGATGTACTATTAACCATGTATTAGTGTAAAACTTGTTGGTTCACCAAATAAAAATTAAAAATATTCAACATACCAGCGCATATAGCCGCAACAATTTTTCCATTTTGCTCATGATCTTTAAGTAGTTTACCCACTATATCAGATTTGGCAAGACGCTCTGATCCTTCTAGGCCACCAGGGAGTATCACCTATAAGATAAAATACTTAGTTGTTACTTTAAATACCTAAATTAATAAAAATAATATTTAATAAGAACTGAAAGAAGAGGAAGTTCTCGAAAAAAAGAGAATGTACAATAAAAAGTGAAGCACACAGCCCATTAATGTCCCACTGCAGGGACGGGCCTCCTCCAGTGACGGAGGGATACTTGGCCTACTAATACCACGCTGGCCAAAGGGATTGGTATAAAGTTTAATTTCAAGTTTTCCTTCTTTCTATGTTACACAATGTTCACAGATAGCCCCTTAGTCGGTTTTAACGACACCCATGGGATAAGATGGAGTGGTGACATTTTGTATTCTTACTCCATCACCACACGGAGAATTATTAGTATAATCCACATGAAATTATTGTTCTGAGTTTCTATGTCCTCCCTTATTTAAAGTCTGTTAAAAGTACCCTCCACACAGGCCTTTATTCCAATTGTAATTTGAAAAATGTATGTTATCCGAATTTCCTGTTTAACGTAAAAAATTAAAATCATTTACTTACGGCGTCATACTGAGCTTGTTCAGTTAAAGCACAAGCTAGTGACTTATCCGGTACTACAACCACTTGTCTAGAACACAACACTGGGTCGGCACCATCGAGACCTGCCAGCGTTACAGTCACCTGAAATTGTGTGAAACATGTTATATAAGGGGGTTGACCACATGTGCTAAGGTGATTGACCATGCATGCTAAGGCAGTTGACCACCTGAGCTAAGGAAATCTACCATGTTTGGTGAATATGACTATTAGTATTTTCTACATATTTAGTATTTTCTGTGTGCTCTCCTATTTATTTATTGAAACTTTTTGCACAATGTTGTACAAAGGCGGGCTTAATGCCTTAAGGCATTGTCTACCAGCCAACCTTTTATTATTGTAAAAAAGAATAATAAGTTTTGTGTTTGATTATGCATATTATTTATAAATACCTCCAATACATCTCTTTTTCTCTAATAGAATATCCTACTCCAATCTACAACAAGTTCTCAAGTGCTTCTAAATAATTCAGTTAGGCACCTTATGTTCCAAAAAGTGGCATCTCAATCTAGATACTCATAACCTACCTATTAACTAGTACCCCATAATACAATCTCAGCTTAGTTTTATATTAGAAGGGGTTGTATGAATGTAGGAGTATCCTTATTCACTTACCCCACCTCTCCGAAGCATATCAACGGTGATGATAGACTCTATCTCTTCAGCACCCTGAGCCAAGACTACTAATGCTGTCTTAGACATCGTGTTACAACAACAAGTATTCCTGGAGACAAACAAAAACTATTATTTTACACAATATATCAAAGGTTTGTACATGGCGAAAAGAAGGTTCAAGAGTGACGGTTTGCAAGGTATGTCTCTTCCTACCCTATGGGTAAAATATGAGTTTTAGTGTATGTTTTCTATATATAAATGTTTTTAGGGGTTGGGTTTAGAAAAAGATACAGTTTTATAGGAAATGTTTTTTTTGTGTTAAAAATTTACGTTTTTTTTTAATTCTTTATTATTATTATTTAATTTTTTTTTTAATATTTATATTTTTAGTTTTTTATTTATTTCTAGTTGTTTTTTTAGTTTTTAATTTTTTTTTAAGAGCAAAAAATTTGGAAGGATAAGAAGTTTTCCCAGAACCTCCCTTCAACCTCAGATTCCCTCCAGTTAATCAGCAAGTCTCTAAACTTTAACCTTTATTTAGGACTCTAAAGAAATAAGAAGCTTTCAGCAATCAGGACCACATAGAACAGGCACAATAGTCCAATATGTTTTAAATACAACTCCTCCAATAGGGATAGCGTCATGAGTGCCAGCGGTTGAACAGTCATAAAATTTAGATGCTTTATAAACTCCAGAAAATAATATGTAGATCACACTTAATGTTATTGGAGTGGGTCTTTAAGTGAATTTTATGTAGCCGGGAAAGTAGATTGTACAGCCATTATTTCAAAAGATAATGCTTGTGACCAGCTGTAGGTGCTGTAATATCCAAGTATATGTTTATTAATTAAATCATTTCACAAGGTTTCCAATTAAGTAAAGGTCAATTAAAACATATTACAGTCGGTCAGTTCTTCGGTTAAAAAACCGGCCGGCTTGCCAGTTAATGTAAGCAGGTTATGTTTCAAACTTATTAAATTACTAAACTAACATTTATTTATAGAAATAACTTACTTGGAATAGGCACGAAATATGTTTTTAACAAACAAGCTGTTAATAATAGAATTTGAATGATAAACTGTCCGTAGAAACATCAATATCAAATTGAATGTTAATTTCAATTTCAATAGAGGTCAAGGTCATACAAAAGAGAACAAAGTAACTTTCGTTCGTTGTTTACTTTTTAGTTTTACGAGTTTATATTTGAAAAATTTGAAATATTATATAATTAACCTTGAGTTTTCATTCCTATAATCAAATTATACAATTTTACATATAAAATATCAATTTTTGTTTAAATCATAATGAATACATAAATAAAAAGTAATAAAATGTATTTTATTTATTATCAGCTGAAGCCAAGCTAAGAGGTAAGTTTCTGAACGATTAGAAAAAAAGCGCTTAAAGTCTATGGTCAGTGATAAGTCTAATTATTGCCCGATTATGAATGTTCCTACATTTACGGGTATTCGTAACGTAAATCTAGGCATCATGACCATTATACCTATGCAGTTTGCTAACTAGTAATAGTACTAACTTAACTTACGAACTTAACTTCAGAAATTAAATTTTCTAAAACCAATCAGACAATGACACCACACTCTACTAATGTCGAATATATTAAACCATTTCTATTTGTAAAACCATCTAATTTCTAAATTTCTTAAAAAATAGTTTTTGCCAAGGTCATTTTTTCAACTCAAAGTAACCTTTCGACAATGTTAAATACTATCGCACTACGTGCATCGCGATGAGCAACATCCTAAATTGTATGTACTAATGTGACGCACAATCGTACAATGTATGTACGATATAATATGACGTATTATATGTACGACGTACCTAGGTACATATAATACGCGAGTGGCATTTCAGTTTTTTAAGGCTGCCATTCATTACTATTTTGAACTTCGAAATTCAATGTTGTTTACTGATGGTACTTTAAAAAATATTACGTATTTTTCTATGAAATTGGCGTTTTTTTTCTGCGCATTTTTTAGCTTCTAGTTTTATTTTAAAACATGGATTGCTTGAATTATTTTGTTATTTTGTAAATATAGGACATAACCAACAACGGACGAAAGATAATGAAGGTAAGTAATTATTATTCATATAGGTAATTATCCGTGTGGTGACGGAGTAAGAATACAATATGTCACCACCCCATCTCATCCCATGGGTGTTGTAAAAATCGACTAAGGGAATAACCGTAACTACTATCTTTACGAAATTAAAAGAAGGAAAACTTGAAATTAAACCCTATACCAATCCATCTGGCCAGCGTGGTATTAGTAGGCCAAGTAACCCTCCGTCATGGGAGGAGGCCCGTCCCTGCAGTGGGACATTAATGGGCTGTTATGATGATGATGATAGGTAATTATAGAGGATTTTAACACTTCTTTAATTGTAACTTCTTTAATACATTTTTTCTCATGATTAAAAAGCTATAAGTTAGCTTAAATATACCCCATTACTTATACTAATTTGCATTCTATTAAGTTTAATAATTATTGGAAAAACTAAGAAAACGTTAGTATAAAAAATCAATTTTTTTTTAAATCTTCATACAAAAGAGCAATTTCGCTAATCTAATATTTACCGGTCTCGTTGTCATCGTTAATATTATATTGTCTAAGAGTAAATTTAATATTTTTCTGTTAATAAATATTTTATTCAAGTGCGTTTTAGTTATACTACCTAATTTTATTTTTTATATTATTTACTTTTACAAAATTCTGCCACTAGTGAATGTAATAAAATGGGGTAAATTTAACATGAGTGGTGAACCCCGGACAGATGTTCCTCGTTGACGGGTAATTTTATTGTCTATACTTTAAAGGTACTTCGCTTCCTTTCTTTCATTGAGACGATTTGGGCGAGAAAAAAAAATCAAAATTTATTTTTATTATGTAATTTAGATAATATTCTTTAATTACAACTTTAGTGAGAAATGATCAATGTTTATAATCTTATTTTATTTCTTTCATATAAAATTTAATGTGAATTTTATGTCATATTATTGTGTGATATTTTGATAGGTTAGAAATTGGCAATGGAAAGGACCTAAAGTCTGTTTTTTATATTTCTAAGTAAAAAACTTAGTTGATTGATCATGGATTTTGTGAAAAGAGAAGATCACAATATTACAGAGGAAGAATATTACAAGTTTTATGTGGAAACAGTGAGTTATAACGTTTGTTTATTAATTCAAATTGGTAACGATATTTTGCATAAAAAAGTTATGGTATCGTTATTAGATCCGGGTTACAAATTTGAATTCACGATCGAATGATTATTCTACTATTATGAAATTTAACTTTTAATATGGTCAAAATTTAATTAAAAGGTCTTTTTAAACCATGATTTGTGTGATTATAAAAGCTTTTTGGCTGGACATTGTTATTGTTCATTAAATTTAAAATACGCTCTTTATTATAGATATTAAATGTTCATACTCTATCTATTATTGACTTTTGTCGTTCTGTGTTTTAGGTTTTTGTATTATAAGCCACATTGTTTACTTAGTTAGAGAATAATGATATACCTATAGTGGTACTACCCCACTTGATATCATGGTTATTATAAAGACCTAGGGTATTTATCACATGTTTTATCTTGATAAATATAAAGGAAGGAAGACTTGATGTTAAACCCTGTACTAATCCATCAGCACTGAATGGCTTAGTTTCCCTCAATCAAAGCATAAGGGCATATCTCTACAGTGGTGACTGAGTAAGAATACAATATGTCACCACCCTATCTCATCCCATGGATGTCGTTAAAACCAACTGAGGGACTATCCATGAATATTATCTTTACAAAATAAAAAGAAGGAAAACTTGAAATTAAACCCAATACCAATCCGTCTGGCCAGTGGGGTATTAGTAGGCCAATTATCCCTCCATCACGGGAGGAGGCCCACCATGCAGTGGGACATAAAGTTTTCTTTCTCTGGCTGAAATAGTCTTCCTAAGATAGATATTGAGAGTAATTAGTGGACTTGCTAATAAGATTACTGTAGTAGACACAGTATTAGACTTTATGAAAATTAGGTATCGGAATGAGAATATAATTTAGAAAGAACAATAAAGTCAATTTCTCTATATTTTTTTTTGTTTATACATCTTTAACCCTTAACCACTGATGTCATATTACACCATTGACATAAAGGGATAAGTCTTTTAAATCATGTAACCCTGTTACATTGTTACATGCTTCTTCTCAGTGCTTCTTGCAGATAATTATTTACTGAGCTACAAATTATTTTATTGAACCCAGACAGTACTAGACTGACAGAGATTAGTTGCTAATAGCTTTTGTATTCAGTTTAACGTTGTGAAAGATACCAACTTAATCATAGTCCATTAGTCGCTTGTTATGACCCTTATTTAATGGTAAACCACTACTGACGTCCACTGGTGGTCGTAGACCTCCTCCAAATATTTATACCTCGAGTGCCTTCCTCAGCCATCCGTTACCCGACGTTCTAAATAGGTCGTTGGTCTATCATTTGAGGAGTAAGGTAACTCATTAATATAAAATACTAGGTGACCCGTGCCCTCTTCGTTGGACGGCGAAAAACTGCTCCACACCTATTAGTCATAGCGTGATACTATATATACACTCCTCGATAAATAGACTATTCAACACAGAAAGAATTTTTAAAATCGGTTCAGTAGATCCAGAGATTACCACCTACAACGTCACAAACACACAAACTTTACCTCTTTATAATATTAGTATAGATTAATAATATTCCAAAATTGTCCACAGCAGCAGAAATCTCATCAATTAGAAGCAGCTGAATACCAACATGCAGGGATATCGATGGAGCAACTCCACCAAGCGATGCAATCCACCGTCGCCAGCTCAATCGTTCACAACTTTCAGTTACCACTGTCCCCCAGGCAAATGTCCTCACTAATGCTCAAAACTAACCACTTACCAAGAAATTTGAACTTCAACGACTTACCAGCACACTTACCACGGAATTTGACGACGGAATTAGACTTGGTACACAATTTAAGCAACGAATTACCACAGAATTTGAATCGCCACGAAGATTTGTTGACCCAGAATTTGACTAGAAATTTGGATTTGTCGTTGGTGAGAAGTTTGGGTAGCGATTTGGAGTTGCAGAATAATTTGAATCAGTTGGCGCAGAATTTGAACGAGAATTTGAGCGCTGAATTGAGCAGGATTAATGATCTTAGGGCGGAATTGCCTCATGATTTGAGCCATGAGATTGATTTGTCCCAACATTTGAGCAGACATGGGGATGAGTTGGTTGGCCAAGATGATCGAAGGACCCCTATGTGTGTTCAAGATGCCCATATGTTGGAGCAAAGTTTGAACCAACGTTTGGTGGCCAATAGTTTGAGTGTTGAAAGGTTGGAGCAACCGGAACATATGTTACCAATGCCGTTTCATATAAAGTCTGAACAGGAGGACGATGGATATTTCTATGATAATATTAATCAAGGGATTAGTGATGCGAGTGGATTGAATGGTGAGTTTCTCGTTAATTTTATTTATAAGTTTTTTATTGCATTTCCATGGCATGTTAACAATCGGCCTTCTTGATGGTAAGTAGGGACGTTAGAAATGCTAAACTATGGCTAAACTTCTTCTTACCCAAGACATAATCTGTTAAGTCTCCTGGGCTTGTAATTTCTACACTGTATTTTTATTCCTAACACTCGATCAAAGCGCCACCTACCGGGTCATTTGTAAATTTAAACCGTCCAAAGACCGATTCAAATACACAGGCTAGGCTAGACTGATTTGAAAAATTTTGTTCATGAAAAAGCTACTACGCCACAGAGTAAAATCGGTCAATTCCAAGCTCTATTTTAAATGGCGCCAAAACAGATTACATAATATAAAGTTATGCATTTTTCATTACTATACGTACGTCAATATAATATAAGTATTGAATTATTTATAAACGAATATTCATCTTGATAATATATTCCGATGAAACATTAAAAAAATAAAATACATTTAAGACCTTGAACGTAACATACATACCATAATAATCTATTAATTTAAAAGCATTTTTTATAAAAAAATCATTTTGAACATGGTTAATTACCTACCCCCTTGTTATCCGTGTGATGACGGAGTAAGAATACAATATGTCACCACCAATTTATAGTGCGATTGTATTAGGTAACGTCAATAATCCTTCGAAGCCAAGTATGTAGTAGCAGTGGGACATTAAAGGGCTGTTATGTTATGGCTCCCGGGATGGAGAGATACTTAGGGCCAGATTCAGAGACCGCACTTTGACTTTACTTTAGCAAAGTCTAGTTATTTTCTCTGAATTTGAGATATAAGGCCCAGATTCAGAGTCGTGACTTTACTTTCTTTCAAAGTAATCTTCCCAAGGTAAACTTTTTATGCGAAAAGATTACAATAATGTTTTTCAAATTCAAATCAAATCAATCAAATCAAATCAATTTTATTTTTGCCAAACATGGGTGTACAATATTGTTGTTAGTATTTTACAGAATTATTATAGTTCTACCATGTTTTACCAAACATTTGGTGTGCAATGTTATTACATTTAATTTAGTTAGTTTTTACATTGAATATAGTTAGTAGGTACATATAAAATTATAATTAAATACATTGAATTTCATTTCATTTTACTATCATTAATAATATTAAATTATAATACAATTAAACACACAACATAATTTTTAGCATTATTACCATTAATTTAAATTTTTATCACTCAGAAATTCATCTACTGTATAATAGCACTTAGTAACTAGTAATTCTTTTAAAGTTGATTTAAATTTTGGCAAGGGCATATCCTTAATATAATTTGGTATTTTATTGTAAATAAGAGGCGCCATCCCAAAGAAACTTTTACTCAGCAGTGCAGTGTTACAACTAACTGTGCTCAACATGTTCATATATTGCGTTCGAATGGGACCCCTACGAACCTCAGATACCTTTTGGAAAAGGTTTTTATTAATTTTAACAAAATGTGCCACCTCTAAAATATATAAAGACGGGAGTGTTAGTATATTAAATGTTTTGAAATACGTAACACAGCTATCCGTCTGTTGTATCCCACACATTGACCGTATACATTTTTTTTGCATTCTAAAAACTAGCTCCTTGTTAGTGGAGTTTCCCCAAAAAATTATTCCGTAACGTATGATCGAGTCTACCAGACCATAATATGCTGTCAATAGAACCTCCTTTTTTACTTTTTTCGATAGCTGCCATAACGCATAAGTAGATCTACTCAACCTTTTACATAATTGTTCAGTATGCGGCTTCCAATTAAGTTGGTTATCTATTATCAACCCTAAGAATCTGGTTTCATTTGTCCTTTCAATTTCACAACCTTGATTGATGACATTAACATCTGGGATTTCACATCTTTGATGAAAGTGCATAATATTAGTTTTTTTTAAATTAATTATTAAATTATTATTATTTAACCAACCAATTATATTACATAAAGAATTATTAATGTCAATTTCGTATTTATCTGCATCAGAACACTTTATTATAGCTGTGCTGTCGTCAGCGAATAGTACCATGCGATGAGTTACTGTTTGCGGAAGATCATTGATATAAATCAAAAAAAGCAGTGGTCCTAGCACACTCCCTTGCGGTACACCATACTGTATGAATCTAGATTCTGAGAAGTACTTAAGTTCAGAGATAATAACTAGACTTTGCTAAAGTAAAGTCAAAGTGCGGTCTCTGAATCTGGCCCATAGCCTACTAATACCACGCTGGCCAGACGGATTGGTGTAGGGTTTAAATTATGATGAATAATCCTTCGAAAATGACAAGTGCATTGTATGATTGTAGACAAAGATTGCATTCTTGTAAGTATCGTAGTACATGGTGTTTAGTAGTGTCTGCATCATCATCATAACAACCCATTGATGTCCCACTGCAGGGACGGGCCTCCTCCAGTGACGTAGGGATACTTGGCCTACTAATACCACGCTGGCCAGACGGATTAGTATAGGGTTTAATTTCAAGTTTTTCTTCTTTTTATTTCGTTAAGACAATATTCACTAGTATTCACGATTAGTCGGTTTCTACGACACCCATGGGATAAGATGGGGTGGTGACATATTGTATTCTTACTCCGTCACCACACGGAGAACGACAGACAGATGTACTGAGTTCCAAAGAGGACCAAAGATTCTAATCTATAAACTTGACTCCCAAAACACTACGTTCCATTCCTCTTTTGACAGACCTCCATTCTAAGTTGACTTTTTTTTTAAACTATATTTAACCTGTATAAAGGTCATATAAAACCGGTTTAAATACCACACTGGCTTAAAGGCGGTGACTTTCACGTATTTTATTATATATTAATACACTTTACATATTAATTTTATAACTATCTATTGCGATGCATATCCTTATAATATATTAAACGGTATTTGACGCGAAACGCAATTAAAATGTTGCTGACGTTTCGCTATAGGTTGCTCTGATTAGGGTCTCAGGAGTGTGAAAAGTAATACAGATCTCTAGTGCAGGAGTTGTCTTTATAAATAAACTAGCTGACCCGTGCCCACTTCATTGGGCGGCGAAAAATATGCGTCCGTTTTTTAAACATACTTCAATACTGCTCCACTCCTATCATTTATAGCGTGATACTATATAACCTATGACACTTCCCGATAAATGAACTATTCAACATAGAAAGAATTTTTAAAATCGGTTCAGTAGATCCAGAGATTACCCCCTGCAACGTCACAAACACACAAACTTTACCTCTTTATAATATTAAGTATAGATAAATAGTTTCTTTACTAGAGGACCTTTTTGTGAGAACAGATTTTACTGCAAAAGGTGCTTTATAAGGGCAGTGATATCTGTTAACAGTGATTTCTATGTACCGAGATATCTACGAACAATGTTTTCAATGAACAAAGTTTTCGGCGAAACGTGCTTTCTAGGATTTAGAGATTTCTATGAGCCATGATTTTCTTTGTATGGTCATATCGCACAAGCTTGTTTCTGTATTACGTTCCACACTCGGGTCTCAGGCTGTTTCAGCTCCGTGTTTATAATCTCAGTTAAAACAGGTCCACTGCAGGATATAGGCTTCCTACAAGCACCTTCACCTTCTGTCTTATGCCTCTCTCAACGTACTTCAAGACTCGATACCCTATGTTGATCATCATAACAGACCATTAAAGTCCTACTGCAGGGACTGGCCTCCTCCCATGACGGAGGGATACTCGGCCTACTAATACCACGCAGCCCAGACGGATTGGTATAGGGTTTAATTTCAAGTTTTCCTTCTTTTTATTTCGTAAAGATAATATTCACGGATAGTCCCTTAGACATAAGCTTCCTTCAAACATATCCAACTTCTTCTGTCGTGTGCCTCTCTCATTGTAGCTCAAGGCTTGATACTGTACCCTATGCCAATCCAGATATGACTTGAATTGTTGGACTGAGCATATGCCTTACTATGCTTAGGACAGCACCAGTAATGGGCGATAGTCCAGCCACTATTTTTTTTTCTCTTTTACGCAAGAACTACTGAACGGATTTTGTTGAAGTTTGGAATATATTAGGGTGTAGAATAATATTTAGGCTATCTATACTAGTAGAGCTAGTATCTCTCTAGAAGCATTAGATTATAAACAGTCGCAATTCGCGTCAGAAGCCGAAGACTACAGCACATTATTTTCGTCTATTTTTTTTTCATTTTTCATTATTGAATGTACAGAACTTTGCTTTAAGCAAAAGTGTGCACTTTCATAAGTAACCCATTTTTTATTAGAGACCTGAGTACTAAAGAGTAACTTTCAGATTGTCTGGGCTTATTAGGTTCCTTCACAGCATAGTTCGCCAGTCAATTGGAGGACCATGTTCAAATGGCGTGTTAAACTAGGTAAATATCCCGTATAAAAGTATGGTTTATACCAAACCAGCGATTAATGCAGATAGATAGCATCCATAATAGCAGCCTATTAATGTCCCACTGCAGAGACGGACCTCCTCCCGTAACAGATGGATACTTGGCCTACTAATACCACGCTGGCCAGATGGATTTATTAAAGGGTTTAATTTCAAGTTTTCCCTCGTTTTATTTCGTAAAGATAATATTCACAGATAGTCCCTTAGTCGGTTTTTACGACACCCATGGGATAAGATGGGGTGGTGACATATTGTATTCTTACTCCGTCACCACACGGACGTGTGAGTTTTAGTTTAAAACATGAAAGACAATTAAACTTTCCAACTGGACATATTTTTTTCTATTTGCTATTTTATTTCAATTTTAAAATATCAAGGTTGATATTTTCATTGGAATTGCATTTGCATAATGATATAACTTGGCGCATTATAATTTTAGAAGATGTTTATAAACCGGTGTGGTTAATGACCTATATAGTTACCCCCTTACTCATAAACGCCTCTTAAATTTAATCACTGTTTAGCGAGATTTTATCAGTGAAATCAACCTTATACCAAACAAAACTGTAAGAATGTAAGCTAATCAATTGACTAAAATTTAAGAGGAGTTTATGAGTAAGGGGGTTAATCTATATAATTATATTTTTTCTAAATATTTGTAAAATTGTAATAAAAAACATGTTTACTTTGCTTTCTCACAATTACAATAAAAAAACTTAAACAATAAATTCTTCATGATCATATCAGTCGATTGACGTCCACTGCTGGTCATAGGCCTCCTCCAAGTATTGCCACCTTGTGCGATCCTGTGCCTCCCTCATCCATCGGTTTCCCGCCATCCTAACCAGGTTGTCGGTCCACCGTGTCAGGAAAAAATACTTAATTTATAAATTCTTTATCTGTCTACCCACATGGAAATAAAACGTGGGTTTATGATCTTTTGAGATCGATGAATAACTAGAAAAACTTAAAATGTAGCTCGAGACAGGTTTTCTTCCATTTTTTTTTTAATTAATTGATAATTTTTAGAAAACTTAAGATACAATCTATACTTCTATACTAATATTATAAAGAGATAAAGTTTGTGTGTTTGTGTTGTGACGTTGTAGGGGGTAATCTCTGGATCTACTGAACCTATTTTCAAAATTCTTTCTGTGTTGAATAGTCCATTTATCGGGGAGTGTCATAGGTCATAGGCTATATAGTATCACTCTATGACTTATAGGGGTGGAGCAGTAATGAAATATGTTTAAAAAAGGGACGCCTTTTTTTCGCCGCCCAACGAAGTGGGCACTGGTCAGCTAGTTTATAATATATGAATATTACAATTAAAAAATATAAAGATGAAAAGCCTAACAAATTGTTTTAAAGATAGGTCATCGACCTACTAGCGGTTAGTAACTAAGATATGAATGAATTATATAGGTACCTACTATAGATATATACTATAATATTATATTTAATTATCAGCCATTGATAGATATGAGTGTGAATGAGGGCAAAGGATTATTATATGATTATTATTAGATTAGCGAAATGACCTAGAAACATTTTTTCTTTCATACATCTTTGCGTGTGGTGATAGATTATAGATTTACCCCCTTACTCATAAACGTCTCTTAAATTTAATCACTGTTTAGCAAGATTTTTATTAGTAAAACCAACCTTATGCCAAACAAAACCGTAAGAATTTAAGCTAATCAATAGACTAAAAGTGGCGTTTATGAGTAAGAGGCTAAGAATGTATTAGTGTTACCCACCACTAATGATGATATGAGGTTGGTTGTTCCTTGATCCCGTGGGTCTTGTAAAAGTCGTAATTGTAAGGACTATTTGCTAATGTTGCCACTACAAAAATAAATAAGAAAAAATGCTGCTGTGTGTCTAGATGACTTAAATGGACGAGGGTTAATGGCTAATTTGGTTAACGAGAGTAGGACACGAGTGGCTTAGTTGGTCATGGCGTCTAAGACAAGTAATCTCCGACGTCGCAAATTCGAGTCCTGCTTCGAGTATATATTTTTTTTCAGTTGACTTTCATTTCTAATTATACCTAAGCATTAGATAATTTATAATGTAAGTTATTTAACTAATAAATAATATCTTTACATTACAGGCTTACCGGCAGAACACCCGCAACCTGCTCCTACAATACCGGCAGACACGCAAATGTATGTTTACAACAACCACGTCAACATCCCAGCATTAAACTCCATAGATCTATACACAAGACCACAAAATTATATACAAAATTATACCAACATCCGAGAAAACCCACAAAACTTAGTCATACACCGGCAGTATGACAATACAAGCCCTTACCAAGAAGAATTTAAAAAGTTAAGACAAGATGGCGGCGTCGTTAATGGCGCGAAAGACAAACTCGAAGAGCCGAAAGAGAATTTAAAACCTACGGATCAAAATAAAATATACTATGCCGATTATAATCCTAATTTTTCAGCCCCGAAAAGCGATGATTCGAGTTTAAATAATAAAATAAATGATGATATTTCTATGAATATTAAAGGGCAGTATGTATGCTATAAGTGTTCCGAAGTTTTCTCGTCCAAACGTGGGCTTAAACATCATTCTAAGACTTGCACGGATCAAGAACAAATCGAAAAGGTGGGCAAGTTTAGTTGCACCCAATGTTCTTACAGATGTCAATCGCCGGCCATCTTGAAAATACACGAAAGGACACATAGCGGGGAGAAGCCATTTTCTTGCACATTTTGCGATTACAAATCTGGCCAAAAGAATAATGTAGCGAAACATATTTTAGTTCATATGAAGGAAAAACCTTTTCGATGTCAATATTGCGATTACAGATGCGCTCAAAAGAACAATTTAGTCGTCCACGAACGAACTCACACTGGGTATAAGCCTTTTGCGTGTCCTTTCTGCGATTACAGAACCGTTCAAAAACCTAATTTGGTTAAACATATGTACTTACACACAGATCAAAAGCCTTTTAGCTGTGATTTGTGTACTTATAGATGTGTTCAGAAAACTAATTTGACTAAACATAAATTGAGGCATTTGAATGAAAAGGATAGCGAGAAAGTCGATGTTAAGAATCAAATTAAGCCTTATAGGCCTAGGCAGAAGTCTGTTAAATGCCCTCATTGCCCTTATAGGTGCGTTCAGAAAGCTAGTATGGAAAAACATATGCAATTTAAACATGGGCAAGACTATAATGAAATTGAGGAAGAGAATGGGCAAAATTTAGTTAAAGACGGTGAAACAATTAATTTGAGTGTTAGAAAAAGTTTTGAAATTAGTGACAAAAGTAATGTGGACGGTGCCGAGTCATAGTGATATAAGTTTTAAGTGTATTTTTTTTAATTAAAAAAGTGAGTGTTATTGTTTATGGTAAGCTGAAGCTTTGTGTATTTTGATGTAGAAATTGAGTCTTTAATGTCCTACTGCAAGGATGGGCCTTTTATAGTGATTTAGAGAAACTGCTTAATGTCTATTCCTGGCCGGGTGGATTGGTATAACAATTATGTCAAATTTCCCTCTTGCTATTGCGTTTGTAAAATATCTTTCCTATTTTAGTCAAATATACATACATAAACTCACGCCTTATGCCGTCCGGGGTAGGCAGAGACGACAGACCGCCACTTGTCACGTCAATAAATAAATAAAATATACCTTTGCTGACAGTCACAGAATGAGATATGATACAGGTTTTTTTTTAAATTTTTTTTAGGACCTCCTTAATTATTGTTTCAATATAGAGAGTAGAAACATGCAGGCATGTTTTAATTTGATCATAAAAGGTATATTATCTGTTTGCTACGGTTTTTTTTGGAACATAATCATCATATCAGCCAATAGTCGTCCATTGCTAGGCGTAGGCCTCCTTCAGCTATTCTCGCAGTCCTGTGACTCTCATCTAAAAAAAAGATGAACTTTTTGAAACATATTTCCTAGATATTTGACTCTATTTTTTTTTTTTTTTTTTTTTATAAAAGACAACTCCCGCACTAGGGATCATGCCCTGTGTCGCGGGGACCTTTTACAAACATCAATTAACGGACACAAAGAACACCCAGACCAGGACAATAATTTTATGGATCTCACAAATTATTGTCCTGCGTGGGGATCGAACCCACAACCTCTTGCACGGCAGCCGCTTGCGCTACCGTCGCGCCACCGAGGTCGTCACTCTCTTTGTCTCAATCAATCAACTAGCCTATTGCAGTCCACTGCTAGACATAGGTATCTCCCAATATACGCCACAGAACTCGGTCCTGCGCCTTCCGCATCCAGTCCGACCCAGAGACCTTTATGAGGTCGTCGATCCACCTAGCTGGGAGGCGTCCTACACTACGCTTGCCGAGTCGGGGTCTCCACTCTAGGACACCTAGGTCCTTTGACAGATATGACCAGCCCATTGCCACTTCAGCTTGCTGATAGCTGACAGTAGGTTTGGTTCTTTGGCGGATAACCTCATTCCGGAGTTTATCCTTCAAGGAGACGCCGAGCATAACCTGTTCCATAGCTTGCTGCGCGACTTTAAGTTTGTCTCTTTATCTATTGAGTAAGAATACAAGTTGTCATCACCAATAGGGTGGTGCTTTCAATATCTCCATAAGCAAATCTTGACATAACCCTATATCCATCCATCTGGCCACCACGGTATTAGCAATAGGCCTGTTCTTTGCTAAACAATGCTAAAGACACTATTCCTATTTTCATGCGGAATCGCTGTGCGAATGTTGATATCGCGATTCAGGTAGTAGTGGCGACATCTGTTGATTGTGGGAGTACTGAGATAGTGTAGGTGTTCGCTTGAGTAAGTCGCTAGATGACGCTACAATACCAACTTACCTAGACTCAGTTTTTTTTAATACTATTATTATTAATACCATTGCTTTTGTATATATGTCGCAGGGAAATGAGGAAATCAGGGATTTCACGAAATCCCTAGGGATATGACGAAATCCCATTTGTTCTAGAAAAGAAATGCTCATATTTTTGTTTGTAGGTTAAAAAACACAAAAATTCTATATTCTGTGGGTTAGGTTAGGTTAGAACTGTGACCATAATGCACAAGGCGAGCGAGCGAAGCGAGCGTGCCGCGGTAGCGGCCGCCGAAGTGCAAGGCATTTCGACATTTACCGGGATTTCGTGATATCCCTAGTGATTTCGTGAAATCCCTGGTTTCCTCATTTCCCTGCGACATATAGACATGTCATTTGAGATTTATAGGTATCAATCAATCCATTAGTCCAACGGAGTCCAGTGCTAGACATAGGCCTCTCCCAACATTTTGAGATTAAGTATGAGATCTGCCAGTTTTTTTAAAGCATTTTTACGACCCCAAAAATTGTTTGTTTTGAAAAAAACGTTTTTTTTTTTACTTTCAAGTAGGTACCAGAAAAAAGAAAGCATATCCGATTATGTTTTCGTCATACTCTTAATAGTTCCTTTTACTTTTTTAAAAAAAATTTAACATTTTTTTCTAATTAACATCCAAGCATAAGAAAATCATTTGTGAATCACACAAAAATAATTTTGAGTGGGAGAAAACAAAATGCTTATAAAAATTGGTGAATACTTAGTTATATTATTTCGTCATGAATAAAATATGGCTGAAAGTCAGTTAAATAATAAGAATAGTATTAGTATAAAGTTTTTGTAATTTAATGTAAAAGGAGCATGTCAAAGTAATCTTGTTGCTATGTAGTTGCTTGGCAATTGCCGAGTAGTTGCTAGGTTGTTGCCGAGTAGTTGCTAGGTTGTTGCCGAGTAGTTGCTAGATTGTTGCCAAGTACTTGCAAATATGTACGTATTATCTTCTCCTTTAATGTTTGGTTTTAATGTCCTGCTTCAGTAACGGGCCTCTTGTAATGATGAAAGGAAATTTGAAAACTAATACCATTTGTCGATTGGGTTAGTTCTCGGTTATGAGTCACTGTCGTATTTTTTTAGAAATTTGGTTTCTATTGATTCGCAACGCGATTATATATTGGTAAATAAAAACGTGTAGTAAGATTGTAAAAATCGATTAAGTGAAAAGTCGCAGATATTATCTTTATGAAAATTGTGACGGAGGGATACTTGGCCTACTAATACGACGCTGGCCAGACGGATTGGTATCGGCTTTAATTTCAAGTTTTTCTTCTTTTTATTTCGTAAAGACAATATTCACGGATAGTTCCTTAGTCGGTTTTTACGACACCCATGGGATGAGATGGGGTGGTGACACATTGTATTCTTACTCCGTCACCACACGGATTAGTCAAGATTACTTTGACATGGTTCTTATATTATTTTGTGATATAAATTAGCTTATAAAAATGATGACAAATATGCTCTCTTATAAATATAATGTTCCTGCGTGTAAATATATTTAGGTGACGCGTCGATTTAGGTATTAATTTTAATATTTTTTTATAAATTAACCCCCATACTTATAAACGCCTCTTAAATTTTAGTCAATTGATGAGGTTAAATTCTTACGGTTTTGTTTGGCATAAGGTTGGTTGTACTTATAAAAACCTCGCTAAACAGTGATTAAATGTAAGAGGCGTTTATGAGTAAGGGGGTAGATGTATATTGTTTATAAATTTAATTATTTAGGCGTAATTAATAATTTGCTCAAACTATAGAAATGTTTTTTTTTTAAAGAAAATAAAATGATCAAGTTTTGAGTAATTGAATTTGAAAATGTAGGTGTTTTGTAATCCTATTTGCCGTTTGTGATTTTAATTCCAAGCAATTACACTGACCTTTACTTTGACACTATGTTCGCCGCGCAGTTAGTTACAGGGTTATCTTCCAAAGATATTTTTTTATATAAAATACAGCAATATGACACAGTGAGTGAGACACACCAGAAATGAAGGCAAATGAGGGTACCTGGTCTATAAATAATTTCACTTATCATCTTGACGGTATTATTCGTGTATTTTTTTCTATTAGAAATTCAATCATCTTTTAACCAATTTTTTTTTTGTTTTGTACCATCTCTGTAGTGGGACATATTATTTCTATAATTTGAGCAAGTTATTTGAAGTTACTAAATAAAAAAATTAGGTAACCTATTATGAATCGAAATTATGAGATTTTTTGTAACTATATTTTTAAGTTTTATGTTATTAAATTTAAATCAATAAAGATTGCAATTCATTGCAAATATGTCTGCCATAAAATTTAATGTAAAAAGTATGTATTTTGATACAATTATTGCGGTCATGTAAATTGGGTTCTCTGGCGTGTGAACAAGTCTGTCTACTACGCCATAAGACGTGATTTCAATACATTTCCGTCTTCTGGGACTTTGAAATAAAATTGCTTTGAGAAGTAATTGATAGGTTTTTAAGGATCATGCTTGCTTAGGCGAGCTATCACTAGTTGAAGTAGCTACTAATGCTACCGCCTCGCCACGCCACGTAAAACACGTATTTAACACGTTCCCAGTGCAGTGTACCATATATGGTACACGTGCATTGTTTTACTATTGTGTCTGCTGGCGGCACTGTGAAAGGGTTACAAAACCGCTGCTATTGTAAATTGAAATTTGAAATCACTAAAATTAAGGTAGGAACGGCCATTTTCTTCTAAGGACTTTGCCCTTGTTTGGTATATATGTTTAATGTCCAGATCACATTCTGCAAAGCATATTCCTACTTTCCTACCTTCTGAATCTTAAGTCACTTTATGGTATAAATAGTATAGAGTTAGATGACATGGTATAGAGATTTTAGTGACTATATGTCACTTTAAGGCTGTGAACATCAATATGTGATTAGGTTGTGAGCGTGTGTCTAAGCAACGTTTTATTTTGTATAAACAACCATTTTGTAAAAATATCTGTCTGTTTTTTTATGTGTATGTATTTTGTCAATAGAATTAAGATATGTATGTATTTCTCAAAAATCATGTGAATATCTTGCGCAATCTTACTTGGCCGGTCTAAAGTAGTTGTTGCAGATTGCGCAACTCATCCGTGCGCAAACACACGTCACACTAAATTGACGTTAGACAACACACGCTTTTTTACAATTTAGTTACAGCAAAAATATCTGCACAATCTGCAGCAACAACTTCAAGCCGGCCGACTTAGATTGCTCATTGTTTTTTTGTGTCTGCTGGCAGGAACAGTGATGGAAAAATTGTTGACAAACTCGTCAATTTTGCAGTAGGTACCTTATGTCCGATTTTGACTATAAATTAGTTTTTGAATACTATCATTAATCCATACTAATATTATAAATAGGAAAGTGTGTCTGTTTGTCTTTCTTTCACGGCAAAACGGAGCGACGAATTGACGTGATTTTTAAGTGGAGATAGTTGAAGGGATGGAGAGTAACTAGGCTAGGCTACTTTTTCTTTTCTTCCTTGTCCAGGAAAGGAGAACCGTGCTACCCCGAATTTAACGCGAGCGTAGCCGCGGGCAAAAGCTAGTTTTTAATAATGATGGAGTTAAATTCCAAAAACAAATCTATATATATCTATTCGTGGCGTTGTCTCTGCCTGCCCACATGATATGGGATTGAAGCGCGTTTTTATGTATTTAGAAGATAGTATTCAAAAACTAAAGTCGTATTATAACTCGGATCAAAGGTACAGTAAAAAGGCTTGGTAATGGTGATTGTATTACTTTTAAAAGACTCTTTTTCTAAGACAAACTCGTTACCATGTATGTATGTACAGTCAACAACAAATAGTGGATAAACACATCAATATTACAAAACATTTCAACGCTAAAAGCCTGTGTTTATAAAATAAAAACAGCAGTGTTTATAAACAATTTAGTCTGCGCTGACACTACTAACTCATAACAGCCCTTTAATGTTCCACTGCAGGGACGGGCCTCCTCCAGTGACGGAGGGATACTTGGTCTACTAATACCACGCTGGGCAGACGGATTGGTAGAGGGTTTAATTTCAAGTTTTCCTTCTTTTTTTTTTCGTAAAGATAATATTCACGGATAGTCCTTTTTGTCGGTTTTTACGACACCCATGGGATGAGATGGGGTGGTGACATATTGTATTCTTACTCCGTTACCACACGGAGACCTACTACACTACTAACGTGTGCGTACGCCCAGCGGAATGTTGTTGAATTTAAAGATTTTATGTATGCAGATATTTAGTGTGATACGTAGCGTAATTGTGTACGGTAAAAAAAAATTTGTGTGCGCAGCCATTGTGGAGAAATTTCGTCAAAACCTGATTCCGCTGGGCGAACGTTGTAAACGTTGTCCTGGCGGCACTTTTTTTGAATCCATGGACTTAGAAGAAAAGAAATGTGTCTAAAAATTAGTTTGAATTTGTGTACGATTGTGTATGTATGAATAAAATTAGTGTATGCATAAACTTCGGAGATATTCAAGTTTCCGCTGCGCGAACGTTTGGCCATTTGCTAGTTTTCATATAAAGCGCTTATATAGAGAGCTGTAGATTTTTACATACGTTGTTTTGAATTTGTTTACATAAGCGCATAAAACAGATTTAGAAAAAAGCGTAGGCTTTATAAGATAAAAATATAAACGTAAAATACGCTTATTAGGTCCTAGTTCGTATAGTATGCACTTTGGGGTTTAGATTTTCACGTTTATACAAACCTTGTAAGTGTCTGCAACATGTTGCCAAGTATCAGTGATTTTCCGTTAGTAATTAAAAAGTTATAGGACTATTCACCATAAACAGAGCACTGTTTACAAAGTAGTCAAATAGCACGATGTTCTGAAAGTTCTATAAGGAATTGCATAGTAAGATGTATTCCAATTATCAGTGTAATAATTCAACTACGCACATGCAAAATTTCATCTCATTAAATTCAGTAATTAAAGAGAAATAATTAAAATAATGACAGAGCTTTGAAAACCTACGTAACCCGACCACGTTCGGATGGTTATAAAAAAGCGGCCGTGCCATACATATAAGTAACGTTCCTAAGCTTCCAGTATAGTATTTATTGATATGGTACAGTTGCGTACACAAGCGTTAGAAAAAAATAAAACAATTTTATTTCTTTAATAAATATATATTTGTTAATAAAAACGACACTAACTACGATAAAAAAATCTTTAATTAACAAGTAATTCTCTAATTAAACAAAAATATTTTTAATCACACATAATATTTATGTATTTAGACAAAAAAATTGGCGAAATGGCTAATCATACTGTCATTGGTTAGATATTGCAACAAACCTAAAATGAGTTTTAACTAAAATACAAAGGTTAATAAACGATTATGATTATGAAGGTAGGTAAGTATAATATTTCTAACTTCATTAAAATTAAAATCACAGATCACATTACTAGACTATTCAGTTGTTCAGATTTGAGTCTGCCTATTGTCTGTATTCTGAATATTTTTATGCAATTCATAACTTGTAGTTAATTTAAACCTTAACCGAACATAATAATTCTGCATAGGTATTTTGGTGTGGTGCAGGGGAACACGCTCACATACATACGACACTAACAGGACAACGGTAATATCATGTACGGACGCTATAAATCTTAATTGATACTGAGAAATAATAATATGAATTTATCAGATTTTTTGATAAAAATGTAATAATATAGAAATAAAAACACTTACATGAAATGTCATGCCGGCGTTTTGCAAATTACAGTTTGGAGACCGTTTCTAACAGCTATTTACAGCACGACAAGCAGGCATTATTTTAGAACACACAACTATTTATTGTTTCCGAGTTGTACCGATTCCATTAATAAAAACTATTTACCTAAATAGTAGTACTTACACGTGGTAGTTATTTAATTTACCTAAGGTCTATAATTAGAATCCTAATCCGTGGAATATTCAGTAAATATTAGCTGTATGATTTTTATTTGTCATAAATAATATACCTAGATTATATCGAAACAACAATTAATTGTGTTATCACCTGTACCAATTCAAAACCGGTATTATACTGTAAATGTTAAAATGGTACCTAAATATATGGCACGGCCGCTTTTTTATAACCATCCGAACGTGGTCGGGTTATGTAGGTTTTCAAAGCTCTGTCAGTATATTAATTATTTCTCTTTAATTACTGAATTTAATGAGATGAAATTTTGCATGTGCGTAGTTGAATTATTACACTGATAATTGGAATACATCTTACTATGCAATTCCTTAGAGAACTTTCAGAACATCGTGCTATTTGACTGCTTTGTAAACAGTGCTCTGTTTATGCTGAATAGTCCTTTAACTTTTTAATTACTAACGGAAAATCACTGATACTTGGCAACATGTTGCAGACACTTACAAGGTTTGTATAAACGTGAAAATCTAAACCCCAAAGTGCATACTATACGAACTAGGACCTAATAAGCGTATTTTACGTTTATATTTTTATCTTATAAAGCCTACGCTTTTTTCTAAATCTGTTTTATGCGCTTATGTAAACAAATTCAAAACAACGTATGTAAAAATCTACAGCTCTCTATATAAGCGCTTTATAAGAAAACTAGCAAATGGCCAAACGTTCGCGCAGCGGAAACTTGAATATCTCCGAAGTTTATGCATACACTAATTTTATTCATACATACACAATCGTACACAAATTCAAACTAATTTTTAGACACATTTCTTTTCTTCTAAGTCCATGGATTCAAAAAAAGTGCCGCCAGGACAACGTTTACAACGTTCGTCCAGCGGAATCAGGTTTTGACGAAATTTCTCCACAATGGCTGCGCACACAAATTTTTTTTTACCATACACAATTACGCTACGTATCACACTAAATATCTGCATACATAAAATCTTTAAATTCAACAACATTCCGCTGGGCGTACGCACACACTACTAACTACTTCAAGACTGTTACGAATGATAAGACTATTTTGTTTTCTCGTCACGACACTTACTTTTGGAAGATTTTAGAGTTGAGATGTTTTGTAATATTGCATATATTAATCGAATTTTGTATTTGACTGTATCTAATTAAATGTACATCACATTGTATTTTAAAATAATTTTGTAGATTACAGAAACAAAAATTGTAAAATAATATTTTTAGGTGTTTTTCAGTTCCGTGTATCACATGTTATACATAGGTATTGTGTCTACAGGGACAGGAAAACTGTTAAGTAAAATGTGTATATAGATTATTTTTTATTTCAAAGGACTTACGACCTCCTAAAGGTCGCTGGATGAGAAAGACTCATGATCGCGTGTTGTATAAAAGTTGGAGGTAGCCTATGTCCAACAGTGAACATATTTTGTATGATAATAATTATGTAAAAGCTTATTTACATTAACGCCAACTTACACGACCGGCCTGAAGTTAGCTATCAGAGAAATTCGCGCATGTACAGGAACAAATGAATAAACAATCAGATTTTTCATTTGTTCCTGTAATTGTCTTTGATGTCGTAGTAAGTGTAAGGGACCTTTTGAGAAAGGGATGTTTCGGATACGGGACATTCTGGGAAATGGACATTTCGGGAAAGGTACTATTTCAAACCTTTTTTTTGAGACATTTTGAACCTGAGCCATAAAACACCCGCTCCCCGACATTTAGTTCTAAAACTGATATCTGCGCAGCCATTTACAACAACTTCATGCCGGTCGAGTTAGTTGGTGCTTACTGTAGCTAATTTTCAAGCAACAAATAGTTGCTGAATTGTTGCCTACAGTTGACAGTTTGTTGTCGAATGTTTCTGAGGTCGATTTTTATTTTTAATATTTCTTTTGTATGTTTTTTTTTTAATAAATGCCGCTTACCAAAGTGTTACTGTTGTTTTCATCTCGAAAGTAATGTATTCCAGCCCCATTTAAGGTGATACATTGATAAAATGCACTATCTTTCATCAACTACTACAGGACTATGAAAAGACCTATTGATCTAGAATTTTAATATAGGTAAATTGATACCTTTAACTAGGTTTTTGTAATTACCAAAACGCGATAGCTTGATTTTGGCTCGATCATATTTATTTTTGAAAACACCTCTACAAAAACAGGTTTTTACATATTACACGGAAAGTACACTGTCATTATGCTTAGGAATTACTCAAATACATTCGTAACATCAATATTAGTATTACTGTAGAATATCATTACATAACTACAACCAATAATTTTTAATGAATCAAATAAGATTTTAGCAATTTCTAAGCGCTCCGGATCGTTGCGGGCGCATCGCAATTTTTGACCTTATACCGATTAGTTAACGATCGATACAGAATGAGTACGGTCGACGATTCAGTCGGGCGATGGCCCTCTTCGACGCCGGACCTGTGCATGTCTACTCACCGTTCGTACTAAATTTTATCGCGTAATTTTTAATCGTAGGTAAAATATATAGGTTAGGTTTAAAATATTTATACCGAAGTTTTTTGTACTTTGTTCTCTTTTATAAGTAAATAATAGTATTATTTTATAATAGTTATTTCGATAACATTGGTTCGTAAAATATTTTTGTAGTTATGTCTTTTATAAAACTTAGGTAAAGTTCGCCATAACTCAACTAAGTACCTATATAGTTACTGTTGACCCTTTTGATAATGCAAGCGTTTGTTTATATAAGCGATTTTAGACTATATGCTCAAGTGTAATAAGTTTTATAACCGTTTTCGTCAAGATCACGTAATTGAAACGGCCTCAGTGGCGCGGGCAGTGCGGCCCGGTCGCGGTAATGGCTTGCGTGCACGAGGTCGCGGGCTCGAATCGAAGCAAAAAAGTTGTTTGAGCGATTCACAAATTACTGTCCTGAGTTCGGATGTTCTTTGTAAAAGTCTCCGCGACAGTACCTAGGAGTTGTGTGAAACTGAAAAAATCAAAGAAATAATATTACTCACCTATTTTATTTGCAAGCTTAGGTAGGTAGGTACTTACTGATAAGATCTAAATAATACTTTTTACTTTCGCGGAAACTTTTACAAACATGAAACAAACGAACACAAAGAACGTCCAGACTCAGGACAGTTGTTTGTGGATCACACAAAAAAATTGTCTTACGTGAGATTTGAACTCTCATGCACTCCACCGCGGGAACGTTTACAAACATGAAACAAACGAACACAAAGAACGTCCAGACTCAGGACAGTTGTTTGTGGATCACACAAAAAAATTTCTTACGTGATATTTGAACTCTCTCGCACTCCACCGCGGGAACGTTTACAAACATGAAATAAACGAACACAAAGAACGTCCAGACTCAGGACAGTTCAGACTCAGCTCTGCTTAGTTTGGGACCAGTCGGCACTGATAAATTATATTATAAGTACCTTATATTGTTATGTAATATTTTTATATAAATAAAAATAAATTTGAATTGAATTTGAAAGTTGTTTGTGGATCACACAAAAAATTTTCTTACGTGAGATTTGAACTCATGCATTCCACCGCGGGAATGTTTACAAACATGAAACAAACGAACACAAAGAAAGAACGTCCAGACTCAGGACAATTGTTTGTGGATCACACAAAAAAATTGTCTTACGTGAGATTTGAACTCTCATGCACTCCACTGCGGGAACGTTTACAAACATGAAACAAACGAACACAAAGAACGTCCAGACTCAGGACTGTTGTTTGTGGATCACACAAAAAAAATCTCTGCCTTAGGCAGTGGCGGGCGCAGTAATCGGTAATCGTAAGTCAGCATGAAGAGTCCACCAGAAGGGCGAGACGAGACGAGAATTGAAATCGCACCGAACTCTTTCCACCAAAAATTTACATCGCGACATGCGTGTTTCTTGTTAATGTATTTTGAACTCTATTTAAGAAATAATACGGTTCATTTTTACACAAACAAAAAGTAGCAACAAACAACAATGGCCTATCGCGAAAAGCGAGTGTTTTTATTACAAAGTTAATATATACTCTATTTCCTAAGCAATACGGTTCATTTTTACATAAAGATTTCAATTTTTGCCTCGTTTCTTCCCTCTGGTGGAAAATCACCTAGAGTTCAAATCTCACGTAAGACAATTTTATTTGTTCCATCCACTAATTATTGTCCTGAGTCTGGATGTTCTTTGTGTCAGCTAAGTAAATGTTTGTAAATACCCCGCGACACAGGACAATACATAGTGGGGCTATTGTATTTTTTTTAAAGTTCTATTGTTTTGCGTGAGATTCAAACCCGCGACCTCGTGCACTGCGACCGCTACCCCGAGGCGGTCAAATTATTTTTGTGATCCCCAAATCATTGTCCTGAATCTGGATGCGCTTTGTGCCTTCATAATACCTTGCGCGGGTGTAAATTAAAAAAAAAATAGGGGCTACATGTATAAACATAATAGACCGGTAGATAGGTTTTTCTGTAACAGAATTTTCTGTTACCTACCGCGGACTGACGTCACAGTATAACCAGTAGTCAAACTGGGCCGAATATTTATTATAAATGGGTGCGCGGTACGTAAACAATAGTAAACATGCGATCTACTTTGTGTTTCCATTTAGTTTTGTAATTGTAAATTAATACGTTTTATTTTTCTATTTTATATTTAAATAAAAAGGAAGTGTTCTGTAAAAAACGTGTTGTTTTATGATTGATACATTTAATTTAAAGAAACATGTATATGTTTGTATTTATATCCACCATGTTTGTGATATAAATAAAATACTAAATTATAATATTAAGAAGGTACTTAACAAGTCATTCAGTAAAGTAGGTACAGTACCGGGCCGTTTATATTGCATATCAACCTATAGAAAAATACAATCGGTCAATTTCGGCTTCGTAGAGCGTCAGAGAAAAAGTCGATGTGTAATATTTACGGCCGGGTATTGTATTTATTATATTGGCCATGTTTGTTTGAAATTGAATTTATCGATAACCAAAACCAAACTTAAAACAGGTCTATTAGATCTATTCTAACGTCAAAATAAAGGCATCGAGGTCACTTTATGGATGGGTGACCAATCCATTCAAAAAATGACATCGATGTCATTGCTTAAATTTACCTAGATCAAAGTGAAAGACACGCATGGGGGATTACATAAAGGGGGGCTAAATTTTCATTATTATTGACCTAAGTACAACAAACCGTTTTCGTGATATACACAAAATACTATATTATAATATTAAATACCTAAGTCATTTAGTAAGGTAGGTATTTATATCAGCCATGTTTGTTTGAAATTGACATATGAATAATATAATTAGTTTCAAATTATAACACACAGTCCGCTCGTTACTGCGGCACAGTAGCGACTGTTCCCTCCGCGATCGTGAGCGTGTAGGTATAAACTCACGTTTCGTCCGTTTCTATGAAGTTGAAATACTGTAAGTATATAATATTTGTACTATGGCACAGAGCGATAACGTGTCCTTGAGGGCCGGCCGGACGACGACGGCGCACACGGCGCGGCGGCGCGTGAGCGAGTATATCCGTCTCATTCGCGCGCCGAGGGGCGCGCCCCTCTGGCCACGGCCGAATTCAACTCGAAAATTTTCAAAGTAGCGTCTTAATTAAATTATTTGAACATGAGTAGACGTGATTTTCTGGCCCTGCGCAGACGACAGACTATCCGTGACGCAAATTTTAGTCTGTGAAAATAGAACCTATGCAATTATCACAGGGCGCGCAAAAAGTCCGGCGCACAAAAGACTCAAACATATGCCATGTATGGCAGACTTTTTGTGCGCCGCAGACTCGATCGCACAAAAAGTGTATCGTCTGCGCAGGGCCTAAGGCTTCTTACATGTTAAATACACTTGAAATTCAAAAGCCCATGCAAATAGGAAGAAATAAAACTAAATATTACTAAAATGTAGGTATATTTGGATAAAAATGAGTATAATTATAAATATTTTTACTGTTCTCACACAATTCAAGTCTTGCACTAGGGATCCGCGTCACAGGGACTTTGACAGACACTCATTTAACTAACACAAAGAATATCCAGGGTCAATTTATACTACAGCAGAGTGGAAGCGTCAATCCAAAACTGTACATATCAAATTCAACCTTAACTCCACAGTATAACGCACACATTACTTCTAAGATTGTGCGCGAAACCAATCTGCGTTTGTCAGGCGCAGACGCGCGAATTTTGTTTTTTTTTAAAAAGAACTCCTGCACCCTGCTCCCTATCATGCCCTGTGTCGCGAGGACATTTACAAACATCAATTAACGGACACAAAGAACACCCAGACCAGGAGGATCCTGCGTGGGGATCGAACCCACAACCTCTTGCACGGCAGCCGCTTGCGCTACCGTCGCGCCACCGAGGTCGTCGAAATACTTTGGAGATGCGCAAATTCGGAAGAATGTGCGCATCTCCAAAGTAATGTGTACGTTACGTTGTGGAGTTTAGAGGTTAATTTGTTTTTTTTATGTTTTGGATAAACGCTTCGACTCTGTCTCAGTATAAATTGACCGTTAAGGTAATAATTTTATGGTTTCCACAAACAATTAATTGTCCTGCGTAGTATGCGTATTTCCCTTTCCGTGTTCAGTTGGCGACTAAAACCAGCACGGTTTTGTATTACTAACCAACTCGACAAACCCGTGCTGAATTGGCGCCAACTGAACACGATTTTGCGATCAAGCAACGTTACCAAACGTTTTACAAAATCGTGTGCGAACATTTCCGAACAATCCGAAGAGAATGTTCGGAAATGATCGCAATAAATCGCGGCACGCGAAGTAGGTACTTAGGCTAGCCGGCATTTGGCGCGCATCGCGTATGAACCCGTTTGTCAACGCTTACGTGTTTGATATTGTTTTCATTGGTAGTGCTTAATGGAAGAGTTTAAAAGGATTTTTAGCGAAATTACCAAAGAATTTGAAATACTTAGCTATAATGGGAAGTCTAGTGATAGTTATACGTATTAGTAGGACAAGTATCCCTCCTTCACGGGAGGAGGCCCGTCCCTGCAGTGGGACATTAATGGGCTGTTATGATGATGACAGGTATTTAAAATTAAAATAAAAATCTTACTCCAACCAAAATGTTGATACTAAGAAAATTCATCTATACTAACATCGCGTTAGACAGATATTTTACGTTATTCGCGCATTATTTTAAAACTGAGATATCTTTCAAACTAATAATCGGATCTCATCGCTGTAAAGGTCAATTATGTTTAAAATTACTTAAATAAATATAATGATTAACGTATTTATTTTGTTAAAGGTCGATACCATGTACACAAAATACCTTTCCAAACAATGCATTTCTTTAAATAAAAAGAGATTGGGCAAAATTAACCCAGAACCAACAGGAACAAAATATATGCCGGTTTATTAGTCTTGCTATGAGAGACATTTTATTTAAAAAAAATCTCCCCTAGGTGCTGTCCAACTGCAATTACACACAATTAAAAAATAGTTTTTTTCTATTTCATAACTCTAATAAACAAAAAAAAATACATGTAACGTTATCTAATTGATGTTAAAAGACCGACCCAACTATTCTATCGTCTTTACTCGCTACAAAAAATACAATAAACCCGCGTCAACGACCCGCGTCATGCGCAGATTCAGGTATTATTCTACTTTTTTACACCACATGTATAACGCGGTGTCCTACGTGGGCGACGCAACGCGATGCTACACGCGACAAGTGTTCTACTACTCATCGCAGACCGTCACATAGGACACAAGTAGCCGTTGATTTGATGGCATACGTCGCGTTCGTCACTTCGCGTCGCGTCGCTTTCGTCGCCCACGTAGGACACCGCGTCAGACAGAGATGGCACTTGGTTCAATTAAATCATTAAGGATAATATGTCGTACTAAATCGTGTATCCACGGTATGCGTACGTTAGGGAGCTGTTCTCATATAATAAGTGTAATATATTAGTTAGGTCACGCTAGACATGTAGGCATAGAACATGCAAGTCCAATGGATTTCTTTTTTTTTATTAAAAATGATAACTCCCGCACTAGGGATCATGCCCTGTGTCGCGGGGACTTTTTAAAAACATCAATTAACAGACACAACGAACACCCAGACTCAGGACAATAATTTGTGGATCTCACAAATAATTGTCCTGCGTGGGGATCGAACCAACAACCTCGTGCACGGCAGCCGCTTGCGCGGCTTGGTCGCACCACTGAGGTCGTCGGTCGATTCTGTGATTGTTGACTTAATTATGGTTATCCGCGTGGTGACGGAGTAAGAATACAATATGTCACTATCCCATCTCACCCCATGGGTGTCGGAAAAACCGACAAAGGGACTATCCGTTAAAGAACATCCTTTACCAATCCGGCAGGTCACCGTGAATTTAGTAGGCCAAGTATCCCTCCGTCACGGGATGAAGCCCGTCCCTGCAGTGGGACATTAATGGGTTGTTATGCTAGATGGTTAAAGTTAAGTATTATTGAACATTAAAACACATAACGTAGTTTTCATTCATAGCTAACTGTTATGAGCCTTATATCTGCCATACCCCAGACATATACAATAAAATAATAATGAAAATTATATAAGTTTAACATGTGTAATAATTAGGGATATATCTTACTTCTGTTGGTTCTGGGTTTTTTTTGTATGAAATCTGCCCATTGTCCTTTGATTATTATCAAAAAGGTCGTAGTGAGTTAACCTTAGAAGATAGATATCTATCTTTGACTTAATTGTAAAACTTTTTTAAAGGTACAATTCTCTCATACATCATTTCAGTATATCTCCAGAAGTTTAAGCAGCAGAAGCAAAATAAACGTTTTTAAGCGTCCCTTTTATAAACATATTTCATTACTGCTCTACTCCTATTAGGCATAGCGTGATACTATATAGCCTATGACACTCCCCGATAAATGGACTATCAAACACAGAAAGAATTTTTAAAATCGGTTCAGTAGATCCAGAGATCACCCCCTACAACGTCACAAACACACTATCACACAAACACAAACTTTACCTCTTTATAATATTAGTATAGATAAGAAGGTATAAATACTTATATAAATATACAAATTAGGATAGAGTAGGTACATATTTATAAATAAACAAAAAAAATTCATTCCTTACCCTTTACCCTTGCTGTATTCAGTTCAACCACACACTAATTTGTAAAACATCACCTAGCGCCACTCGTTACAAAGACAGTTGATGCGAATTGAACACGGAGTAGTTGAATTCCATACTTAATAAAAAACCGTGTTTGATTCAGCCGTACGCTGTTTTGTAAAACGTTTATAATGTTGCTTGATCGCAAAAGCGTGCTCAGTTGACGCCAATTCAGCACGGGTTTGTCGAGTTGGTTAGTAATACAAAACCGTGCTGGTTTTAGTCGCCAACTGAACACGGAAAGGGAAATACGCGCGTAGTATACATAACTCATGATATTACAAGTGAATGGTCGCAGTTATTAATTTCAATTCAGTTATCTACAATAATAATTTATAATAAATAATACAAAGTAGGTATATGCATAATGCATTTAAATAAAACCATTAAGTTTTATAGCATTACAATACGTAATCCTTAGATATTACAATAATAATAAAGTTTATTTGTGTATTATATGAGTAGGTACATAATTAAATAATAAATTAAATCTAATACAGTCTACAAAAAATGAGATTATACTTAAATTAAAAAAAAACTTATTTGGCAAGCTTTAATACTAAAAATGAGATATTGGGCAGTGGCCCCTTATTACTATTTACACTGTTTGATTTAAAATAATAGGCCCAAGAATAATCTAATATTTCTCAGACCTTTAAAACAACAAACTGTGCTACAGTACCCGGCCGTAAATATTACACATCGGCTTTGTAGAGCATCATCTCTGTCGCACGAAATACAAACAATCTGGTATCTATTAGCAACTGTTAAGGGTACGCATTCCACAAACTTGCTACTGGGCGGAGCCTAAGAGATTGTTGTCGGAAACGTGCACACTAAAATTTCCCAAAATAACTTTGGGGAAAGGGTATTACGGTGTCCGTGACGGTAGCGTACACAAGAGCTGTATCGAGTTGGTTACTATGCCAAAAAACTCGGTGTAAATACTGCCTAATTAGTGTAAAAATAAAAAAAACTCTTCCTCTTTAGTTTAGGAAATAAACTCCATTTTCAATGGGTACGCCAGCGTCACGATCAAGCTAGCGTACCCATGGCCGTACTCGAAAACGGCTTATTGTAAAGCAACAGAAATTACACACAAAAACTCGGTACTAACTCTGCCACCGCTATGCAAAATATCATAACAATTGCTCTTGTAGAAACAGAGATATTGAACAAGACTTTTAAATGACAGCGTTATGGTAGCGTACACATAATAGTTCTGATTACTTCTGATAGATAGGAAACTTTTCTGTTGATAAATGCTATATGAAAAAATTCGGTGTGAAATTCTGACTCTATTAGTGTAAATACTTTATGCGAATTCGCAGTGGAATATGTCAAAAATCCATGTTATTTTATGTTCATAGTACTGGTACAAATATGCTCACAAGTGATTTGACAAGTTTTTTTTAAAATACAGAATTAAAACTGATGAACCGTGATGAAATACTGAACTAGGAGTATATTCACTTTATTAATTTCTAGATATAGCCCTGATAGAAAATGAAATAATTGGAAAAATTCAAATAAGTAGCTTTATCAGAAAAATAACGTTTGTTTTGCCAAAAACTACAATTTTTGTCACAGTATAATTATTTTAGGTTCTGTTTTGTTATATTAATGACGATTTACATTTAAAATAGGTTATGATTTAAACATATTTATTAGTAAGAATCAGTCTTAGAAAATATTTACAAATAATAACAATTTTTATTTTAAAAATTTATAACATATAAATTTTTAACTTACCTAATAAATTCACTGCCACAAAAAAAAACAACAACACATCACAACAGGGTCCGATTAGTCACATCACAACGGAAATTATGTGAGCGGGTTTTTTCGCGCATCCTTACCCCGCTCACCCCTTATCCTCACCCCCCGATCATGTTAGCTGCCATAAGACGTGCAAGCGCGAAGGAGAAAGTATTAAGTATAGTCTATTTCTAAATTTGTTAAATCGTTAAAAGAATGGTTAATCGAGAAGGCATTTTACTCGGTAACAGAATTTTTAAATTGTAAAAAAACTTGACATTTCTTCCTTTTTTGTATAACAATTAGTAATTATTATTGACATTGACTTACCTTTGTAATCTGACATCACATTTAATTATTTTTAATTCTGACACACAATTTTATTTTATAAATAAATAATAATATGTAATGTATGTGTGTAGATGTAAAAAATATAGTTAATTGATATTATGTATTAGCTAGATCTTAAGTATTTGCATTCCCAAGTTGGACGAAACATGTAGATCAACCACTTTTGTACTACACCTTGTAATACCATGTTTTTGCAAATAAAGAAATTATGAATTATGAATTTCACATTAGCATTTGAAAATAACCATTCCAGACAAACCAACTTTTTACAGTCAAGTACATAAATAGGTAGTTAATCTTTTTAATATTTATGTCAGAACAAATCAAGCTAGCTTATATTAGCAAATATCTCTGTTTATAATTTCACGAATACATTTTGTTCGCTACTGTACGTCAATACATTTGTTCCTAGAACTTTACATAGATTTTTTAACATATTCCACTGCGAATTCGCATAAAGTATTTACACTAATAGAGTCAGAATTTCACGCCGAATTTTTTCATATAGCATTTATCAAAAGAAAAGTTCCCTATCTATCAGAAGTAATCAGAACTATTATGTGTACGCTACCATAACGCTGTCATTTAAAAGTCTTGTTCAATATCTCTGTTTCTACAAGAGCAATTGTAATGAAATTTTGCATAGCGGGGGCAGAGTAAGTACCGAGTTTTTGTGTGTAACTTCTGTTGCTTTACAATTAGCCGTTTTCGAGTACGGCCATGGGTACGCTAGCTTGATCGTGACGCTGGCGTACCCATTGAAAATGGTGTTTATTTCCTAAACTAAAGAGGAAGAGTTTTTTTTATTTTTACACTAATTAGGCAGTATTTACACCGAGTTTTTTGGCATAGTAACCAACTCGATACAGCTCTTGTGTACGCTACCGTCACGGACACGTATTACGTACAAATAATATTAACATATAAATAAATACTATGTATCTGATAATAAATTATCCGTTTGTATGGAGTTGCGACTGGCATGCCTTAAAACAAATTATGATTTGATAGTGTGCGACAGAGATGACGCTCTACGAAGCCGAAATTAACCGATTGTCTCTTTCCACAGATCGATGTGCCATACTTACGCCCGGGTACTGTACCTATAGTATAAACTCTTCTCAGTTTGGGACTAGATGGGGTTGTGTAAATGTTTGAGAAATATTTTATTATCAATTTACTTACTTCGAAGTAACATCATATAATCCAATTTATTGGTATTTTACCCGGTTGCGCCAGAACGCCCGTTCATTATTTATATATAGTCGGGTTGTTTGTTTTTATAATAGTATTTTCTATTATATCTATTTCACTAGGTATTATGTTATTATAAATATAAGAGAGTATAATAAACTAATTACACCGTGTATTTTTAATCGTCTTAGAGCGGCGAACCACAACTATTATTGTTATTTAATTTTTTCATTTAGCTAGTTGACATTCAACAATACAATTTGTCCAAAACTGTAACATTCCTATTTATTATACTTAAATTGAAAAATTGTTCTAACTTAAGTTTTATTAGCAAATTTTGCATGCCCATGTAATGGCAAAATATGGAGGACTTATTATACTTTAATCACCAATGTTACTTAGCTATGTTTGCAAAGAATCAAATGAATATGAACAACATGTATCCGTTGATAGACAATGTCAAAATTAGCATTTAGCGTATCGATTAGTGCACCTTAATGCATGATTTCTATGAAACGGAAAAGCATTTTACATAGTTCTATGGGAAATTGAGTCTTCGATACAATGCATAAATTTCATTTTTGCATGAAATTTGCCCCAAGCCCGTGTTAATTTCACGCTAAAACGAACTTTAAACATCGTAAGCAAGGCTCAATTTTCTTTAGCATGGAAATTGTACATAGGTGAAATTTACAATGTTTGGAACTCGCGTGTCAATTTCATGCTAATACGAACGTTAAACATCAGAAATACGCCTCAATTTCCTTTAGCATGGAAATTGTACATAAGACGAACAGTTCATTTTTCTTGACCAAATTACCAATTGTCGAAGAAATCGTATCCAGTCTTAGGTACCCCGGCGTCGGTTAACGTCTCGGTGGATTGAAAGTCTGTGCCTGAGGATGCAAGACTTGATGAGAGGAGGCCCCCGTCCCACTACATGTATCCTTAGATAGAGGATTTAACAATGTGAAAGAAAATTGATAGACGAAAGTTTACGTCTGTCGCGCCTAGATGGCGTTGTTCTAGTTGGGTTTTAAATCGCGATGGCTAATGACTCCGTATAAAGCAATGGTCTAATTTGGTTAAAGAGGCAGAGGCTCGGGTAGCTTAGCGGTCAAAGGCGCTGGACGCGTATGGTCTAGAGACGCAGTTTCGAGTCCCGCCTTGAGTACCAATTTTTTCCACTGTCTTTCTTCTTTTCGATAAAAATGAGTATTAAAGTGTATTGATTCGGTAATTTTCAAAAATCGATTTACCATCGATCCATAAGTGTGCTACAAACTATAAACCGACATACCTAATCGATTCTAGAGTCGATCGATTACTACACGCTAAGACGACTAAAAAACGCGTTTTTTTACCATTTTTCTCCACCAAATTACCAATTGTCGAGGAAGTCATATCCAGTCTTAGGTACCCCGGCGTCGGTTAACGTCTCGGTGGATTGAAAGTCTGTGCCTGATGATGCAAGACTAGATGAGAGGAGGCCGCGGTTCTCTTCTGATATATCTGAAATTGAGTAATAGAATTTTATTATAAAATTATAATAATTTACCAGTTTAACCAGGCAGATTTCGGAAGATGTACAGTCAACCATATAATTGCTTAACCACTTTATGAATAAATGTTAATTGCTTATAATAAAACTACTGTACTAAAGCCAAAGTCAATGTGAAATGTTTAATAAAAAGCCTATGCTTAGCAACCATTGACAAGCAAAATAATTAGGGTTGTTCATTCTTATAAAAAAATTGGAATTTCCTAATTTACTTTCTAGGCAAATACAAAACCCTATCACAAGCGCCGTAGTTACTTCATGTCGTCTTGATAGCAGATAATGCCAAAATATTTCATAAAATACGGAAATACTAATGAAATTATCATTTTTAAATACAAATATTTTGGAATGAATAAATAACCCTACATGTCAATGACATGGTTTGTTTACAAAGATTTCTCATCAAGTTTGGCTTTAGTATAGGTTCATTTTATCTTAATCAATTTCAATTATGATTGAATTTTTAAATGGTCGACTGTACCTCTTGCTAATTTAGTGTAATCTATGGGTAAAAATGAATGCAATCAATAATTAATAAATTCGGTATTTACAAATACCTAAATCTATCACGCGATGGACCCACACGGAGAATCCATGGAATGCTAAGATTAGGTCTTTAACATAACCATTCCGTTATTTTTAGGAGAATAAGGTTTTTGAAGTGAAAACTGAGTACTTTGTAATTACTTAAAACTGAGAAACAAAATGTAGTTAAAGAGATTCTTAGATATTCATGCATAAGGTATGTTAGTTTAGATAAGGAATAATGAGTGTATACTTAATGGTATTAAGTACATGTACAAAGATACATGTATACATATATTATTCATAGAAAACACTTAGAAAAATCATGTTTATACATACAAAGATAACATTCGGGCTTGAATCAAACCTATACCACTTCATAACAAATAACCAAATGGATTTATTGTCACAAATTAGAATTAAGTACAGTACCCGGCCGTTTATATTACACATCGACTTTTGTAAAGAGACAATCGGCCAATTTCAGCTTCGTAGAGCATCATCTATTTCGTAATATTCACGGATAGTCCCGTGTCCGTATACCCAGCAGGACCCTACGTCTGATTCGAATGAAAACCTAAATTCTACGTAGGTAATAATTTGTACCTTTCGACTAGTGTAAAGAAATAATTTGTACCTTAACAGTTACACAGAAAATTAGAGTATATTTCCAGCAGGACCCTCCGTGGTTTGAAGGTATTTTGACCTGTGGAGTATGTCACCGGGTAGCGGCAAATTTGTACCTTTAGAAAATATAAGCTATGTTTAAAAAAAGTTATTAGTTTATAAGAAATATAACCATAAAAATTTAATTCAGCCAGCAGGACCCTTTTTTATTCTGGGTCTTTCAGTCCAGACAAAGATACTTTCTAGTAGTATTGAATTTGTACCTTTCAAAAAACTTATCACCTAATCTAAATAATGAGTAGAAGTAAGCAAATAAGTCGAAAGAAAGTATTGTAAAACCATAACATTACTTAGATACCCCAAGTATCGAAGTAATGTTATGGACTTTATTTATTATTGTTTTATGACTTACTAATAAACAAAGACAAATAAACGCAGACATCACACGCACACACACATGCATATAACACACACACAATGCATACAAGACACATTAGTGCTGGTAGATTACGTAAAACTTTGTATTATGTCTAGCTTACAAACACTGATACACACAACATACCCAACACACATGCACACACACACACACAATGCATACAAACACACAAACTATACCTCTTTATAATATGTATTAGTATAGATAGATATAGATTAATTGGATTGTGTCTTTGTGTGTAAGTAAGACTTATACTAATTACTACTTAAACTACCAGCACCAATGTGTCTTGTATGCATTGTGTGTGTGTGCATGTGTGTTGGGTGTGTTGTGTGTATCAGTGTTTGTAAGCTAGACATAATACAAAGTTCTACGTAATCTACCAGCACTAATGTGTCTTGTATGCTTTGTGTGCGTGTGTGTTATATGCGTGGGTGTGTGCGTGTGATGTCTGCGTTTATTTGTCTTTGTTTATAAGTAAGTAATAAAATAATTATAAATAAAGTCCATAACATTACTTCGATACTTGGGGTATCGAAGTAATGTTATGGTTTTACAATACTTTCTTTTGACTTATTTGCTTACTTCTACTCATTATTTGGATTAGGTGATAAGTTTTTTGAAAGGTACAAATTCAATACTACTAGAAAGTATCTTTGTCTGGACTGAAAGACCCAGAATAAAAAAGGGTCCTGCTGGCTGAATAAAATTTTTATGGTTATATTTCTTATAAACTAATAACGTTTTTTAAACATAGCTTATATTTTCTAAAGGTACAAATTTGCCGCTACCCAGTGACATACTCTACAGATCAAAATACCTTCAAACCACGGAGGGTCCTGCTGGAAATATACTCAAATTTTCTGTGTAACTGTTAAGGTACAAATTATTTCTTTACACTAGTCGGAAGGTACAAATTATTACCTACGTGGAATTTAGGTTTTCATTCGAATCAGACGTAGGGTCCTGCTGGGTATACAGACACGATAGTCCCTTAGTCGGTATTTACGACACCCATGGGATGAGATGGGGTGGTGAGATATTGTATTCTTACTCCGCCACTACACGGAGATGTCTACAGCTGTTATGAAATCTAAATTAAATAGTCACTAGTGATTCCCAGTAATAATATTTTAGTCACTAACTAAACGCTCACACATCTATCAACATATACCACAATATACCTTAATCATTTGCAATAAGGTACAAAATCGAATGGACTCTATTTAATCTATGTGTAAACTTAGATTATGTTTATATTAGACCTATAATTATAATATATAAGTCATTGTTTTAAATACGTGTTATATCTATTTAAACATAAAATTGTAACTTTATAGAGTTGGTGTCGTATCCAACGATGTCTAGAGTTGTTTAAGCAGCACATACAACTCTGACGCGTCTTAACGACTCTTAAATGCTTCCATAACAGCCCATTAATGTCCCACTGCAGGGACGGGCCCCCTTCTTCGACGGGGGGATACTTGGCCTACTAATACCACGCTGGCCAAACGGATTGGTATAGGATTTAATTTTAAGTTATCCTTCTTTCTATGAAAAGGTAATATTCACAGATATTCCCTTAGTTGGTTTATACGACACCCATGGGATGAGATGGGGTGGTGACATATTGTATTCTTACTCCGTCACCACACTAATAAATATACAAAAAGAAAAACTCACCGCTACTAGATTTAACCACACTGCTTCTATAATCCTTCTCATATTTATTCTCAGCGGGCGGACTCTTGAAATTAGTTCTGAAGAAGTTCTCCGAAGAAGCTACGATCTGATTCTGAGGAGCGGCCACCAAACACTCCCTTTCCTCATCCTTACTCTTAAAATTCCCGATAAATTTGCAAATGAAACCAGGCGAAGTGACCTCCCTTTCTGGATCCCTATAAGTGCTTCTTAATACGTCATGAGATTTGAGGGCATTCTTCAATTCTGATACAACTTTTGAATGCGATAACGCCAATTCCGACATCACCGGTGGAGGGGACTTCGGTGGATCCTGTTTTCCAGCTCTACAATCACTTAAGACACACAAATTCAGCTGACTTTTCGTATGGTATAGAAAAGGGGCACTGTGCTCATCTCTATAAGAGCCGTGTTCGTCTTGAATGAGCTTTTGACCGTGATCTCGACCGAAGAATGACATTAGGTCATCTTTACGTACTGGTGGATCATTCAAGTCAAAGTCTAGGGTGTCCAGAAGAGCATATTTTAATGATATGTCCGGTTTTATTATTGATTCGTTGATTATTTCTGTCTGAAAATAAATATGGAGGTGTTATTGCAGATGAAGCTTATTAGGTTATGTATGTTGTACAATGGTTGCAGCGCCTAATTACAGTTACAATGTAAAAAAATTATGACGTCAAGAAAATGCAGCAGTAGAGTTTGTTGCGCCGCTTCTTCTCTACTAGCGCCTTGGAAACGGTGGTAAATTTTTTCTAAGCTTTGAAATGTAGTAAACTTAGATTAAGTAGTATAAATGACGTCAAAAAAATATAAAATGAAAGTTGTATTCATTTTGAAAATATATTTTTGACTTTGACTTTAAATATCAACAAGCAAAGGAATCACTTTGAGACTATGGCCACGACCCTCAGGCTCAGAAAGTCCCTTTCCCAAAATGTCCATAGATTTTAAATAGTGCCTTTCCCAAAATGTCCTTTTTCTAGAATGTCCCTATCCCGAAATGGGACATTCCAGAAAAGGGATTTCTAGAACGTCCTTTTCCAGAAATATAGGTGGTAACTATAACTAGCATGCCGAATTAATCTTCCGTTTTCGTTTAATATTTACAAGGCGGGTTATAGTACGTGGTGTTTCGTAGTCTCTGTACAGACAGACCCTTAGAAACAAGGCCCAAATTTATTTAATAGTATTTGATTTCCGTTTTTATTGCCTAATGCCCGATTTACACATCGACAAGTACAATTGATTCAAAAGCTCAGTTTAGCAGAGTTCCCTTGTAAAGTGTTGTTTCAAATATGTGGGTGTGACGTACAGCAACTAATACTAAGTCTTCTGTTGACCAGATTAATCCACTTCTCAGCATCAGAGTGCTAATATTAATGTGTCTAAGTAGAGGTATACAGTATCACTAAAATATCTCATTTTTTCTTGCATTTAAGACACCAATTTGCTAGTTCAAGTAATAACATCTAAGTGGACATATGAGTTTTTTTTTTAAATATTCCTCACACATTCACACAACGCCATCTAGTCCCAAATTTAGCAAAGCTTGTACTATGGGTACTAGACAACAGATAAACATACTTAAATACATTTTTTTGTAAATACATACATATTATACATAGAAAACACCCAGACCAATGCAAACAATCATGTTCATGCACACAAAGATTTGCATTGAGCGGGAATCGAACCCGAGACCTATGCTCAGGTCATGTTATATAACCACTACGCCACAGAGGTCATCTACAAGTTCTTATACCTACAAGTTATGTTATCAGTAACACAATAGGTCTCTTTACTAGTAAAATTGTTTATAAATATGTAATAACTAGTATAATTACAATATTTGGACGACATTTTGCAATAACATGTTAACCGACAAAATTGCAAAAAAATAGATTTTAATGACAATATATAGTTTAGATCGTTTTCACCATTCTGCAATTTCATTTTAAGTCAGTTGATCTAGTTTTTTATGAAAAAATAGCGTTTAAAATTTTGTTCTAAGTACTTGTAGCGATACGATGTTTTACAATAATAAGGTAAAGCACTTAAAATGAAAGTGACACACCATTACTGATTACGACATTTTTCAATAATATTTCAACTGACTTGACTTGTTATTGCAAAATAGAGCGTACTTTATTCTTTTCGCCGGTTGAACTTAATACGAAGTTGTTTTCCTAGTAAATAAGTAATATTTTTAATGTTTAGTGTATAAACCGTAAGTTGGACTGTTTAATACTCGACCTGGATATGGTACACATGATAAACTACTATTGAATTAAAATAGGTAAGTGCAAATTATTAATTTTATTAAGAGTAATATTACTTGGTAATGTTTTAGCTTAGTTTTTTCGCTGAAGTGAATTTAATTGTTGTTTTGTTGCAATAATTATAGTTTATAACTTTGTGTATGTGTTACTTAGAACATTAAAGTCAATATTTAGTAGATTTAGTTAATTTTGATACACTTATGGGTAATTTTGTAAATTGTGGCACTTGAGACATTATTGTAAAATGTGTTATTAACTGTTGATAAAGATATGGTCTAACATTAAATCATTTGAACTATTATTGCAAAATTTAAGAAATAAGGTGTTATATTGATTAATACTTACACTATTTGTGTTAAGTAACTTGAAACGTTATTGCAAATTATTTGAAACTATTTTATTCATTATTATTGGGGGTGTATTTTGATTTCAGTTTTAGAAGTAATGAATAATATATCTATAACAAGGCTGGCTACTACTTTACTGCGTACATTTGTAGGTACTTTTAGAAATGATTTTGTTTATTTTCAGAATGGCTGTCAAAGCAAGAGTTCGCAAACTTCTCCAAATGTGTGACGAAGACAACATTATTAATGAAGACATTATTAATGAAAAGTTAAATATTATAAATTAAAATGGTGTTGAAAACATTTATATTACCGATTGCTCCGTACAATTTGAAGAATCAAGATGTAGTCACATATTTTCTAACATAATTATCTCTGCCGGAGGTAGAGGAACTATATTTCCTACCAGCAGACCATACACTGGAAAATTTCATGACAGAATCATCATTGCCCTAACAGTCGATAAATTACATCTCAGATCAGGTGATAAGGATTGAAAATGTGGATGTACCACAAGATATGACAGTAATTGAAACAAATTCAACTGTCCCAATGAAAAGAGGAGAATCAGTCGAAATTATTTTACCAGCAGAAAATGTATACGAATTTAATGCACAGACATCTAGTTCATCTACCAATTACAGAATTGAACATATTCAGGGAGAAGGAGTAAACTCTTTACCACAATCATTAGCAGAAGATGTCAATTTGATATCTGTAGACAACGAAATTGCTTCGAACACACAGTCATCTAGTCTAGCCGCCAATACAGGTAATTTCGAAGGTACTCAGGAACAAGAAATGAACTTTCTACCGCAATCATTTGAGGATGTGGATTCAATATCTATAGACAAAGAAACAGCTTCAAACACAGTTAAAAGACCAAAGCGTGGCAGAAAGAGAAAAGTTGAACACCAAAGTAGAGAAATTAAAAAGAAACGAGTTAAGAATAATGAACAGTATGTAAGTGAAAGCGGAAAAGACGTAGCACCTAGAGTATTTTCAGGCAGGCTGAGTTCAATAAATTTTGGTCTTCAGGGTATTACGAAGCAAGATTTGCAATGTTACAAGGATATGCTATAGAGGTTCATAAAAGGCTATGTTTTTCTACTAATTAAAAGCGAACTTTTACTAGGCAATATAATTTATGTAGCGTAAAAGTATGCAAAAAGACATTTTTGAGTACGTTTCGAATAGGTCAATCCTGAATTGATTCGGCGCTAAAGAAGTTTAGGGGACAAGAGTCTCTGGGAGGCAAAAGGGGACAAAAATGTAAAGATAAAGAATTTAAAAGAAATGCTGAAACGCATTCCATCTGACTCCAAACCATTTTACAATTTCTTAAAGAATACCAGAGAAAACACTTGGTTTTTATCGATAATACTGAAGGTTTTGGTGCGGATGTTGATTTTGATATAATAGGAAAAGTTTTTGTTTTGTATTATGTAGGTAGGTATGTCGGAAAGAATTTTTATTTCAAAGTTTATTTTATTTGATTTTTTTATTTTTATACAGAGTCAACTCTTTTATTTGTACTAGGATAGTTACCACGTTCTATTTAAGTAATAAACTGTTACAGTGATTTACCATAACACACTAAGTGCCTTAATCTATGTCCAATGCGTGATTTAATTACAATATGACATTTTACAATAATATGTTAAATTACTTGATAGATTGTTGTAAATTTCTTAATGCTATTGAGTATTTCATATTTTATAATTTTCGATATTTTTCAAAATAAACGCCTTAATTCTGACTTGTTTTTAATTAGAACCATTAGGGAACCCAATTTTCATTCAAGCGACTAACAATTAAAAGTATAAAATGTTCAGAAAAATAATAATGAGATGAAATAATAATAAGAAAAATAATAAGGATAACGTAGGTGGCGCTACGATAGTAAACATTGGCTCCGTAAAAAATACAAATTAAAATTCAGAATATTACCGGAAAGTAAAACAGTGTAGTAAATCAGGATCTCTATATGATAATTACTTGCTACAAGTGTTTTCAAAGTGTTCGTGAATATACTTTTTGTGCAAATTAAGTTTAATCTGAGTGACTGTGTTTGAAGCCAAAAAACATTAAAACTACAAATATGGACTACATACCAGAAAATTCGTGAGTAATTAGTGGTGTAGTTATCTAATATTATAAAACAAAACAGTTTAATTTATGATATTGTTGTGGAAACCAATAATTTTGTGATTAAAAGATCGTTTTTTATTCAAAACAATAGCAGGTGATTTAATAGACCAATCAGCATCGCGTAATTATATGCAACATAATCGATTTTAGAAACACCTAACGCCATCTTGTGACGAGTGGAAAAACTGTGAAGAAATATTTAGCACAGCGTCATCTAGTCGTTTTTTTCCAAAACCTTTGCTCAATAATATATAAGTCTGTGAATTTTTAACCACTATATTTATAAAAAGTAATAAAACATAGATAAAAGAAACGAGAAACCCAATTCGTACATTATGTCTAACCCAAAAACTACTGCGAAGGCCAAGGTACAGCTTTCTAAAAATAATAAATTGCAGTCTAAATCAAAAGGTGATGAATCAAATGTTACTCTAAGAAACAAACAGGTTTCTCAGAAAGTTAACTCACCTGAGATAAGTGGTATAACGCAAGAATTAACTGAAGTCCCTCCCGTGGTAACAATCAGCAACAGAAACTGTTCAGATTTTTTATTTAACTCACAGGATGACATTCTAGAAACACCAGAGGAAAAGCTGTCGAGAAGCATGGACTGTATTACGTCAGATAGTAGTATCGTTATGCAAGAAATGCAGGAGCGCATCACACAGCTACAATCCGAACTTAATATTTCACAGAATGAAGTGGATAATTTATTGCTTGAAAACACTGACTTTCGTGGTCAAGTTATGAAACTAACCAAAGAAAATATTACCCTGAAAAGTTTTCTTTCCAAATCCTCGTCTCAGTATACAAGTACGAAGAAAAGGAGAAGACACTCACTGCAAAGTACTGAGATTGAAACATCTACTACACCTTTTATATATCCTCTAGAAGTAAAGGATACTATCTTGAAAGAGCAGCGCCAAAATCTCTCAGAACTGGAACAGCAATTAGCATTAACAAAGACGGAAATAAAATACTTGAATAAACGAGTCGAAGATCTACAGAAAGCTCTTTTAGCTAAGGAAAATTGTAAAACTTTAATACCTATAAATCAGTGTCATTCTACTGTGCAACAATCACGTAGTAAACTATGTAGTAAACTATGTATTTTGACAAACAGTTATTTGAAAGATTCCTTACAAGTGGTGGAAGATACCTTTGGCAACCGCTTCCAGTACTGTCGCTATGTCTCACCTAATTCTACCTTGGAATACATGTTAAAAGGGATAGATAACAAATTATTTGGCTTTACGAAAAATGACTATTGCGTTATAATAATCGGTGAGCGAGATTTCAAATATACATGTAGTCCAGGTGAATTAGTAATGACATTAAGAGAATCATTGCAACATATAACATATACTAATATAATAATTTGTGCACCTACGTATGTGTGTGGGGCAATGATATATAATTATAAAATAGAATTATTTAATAACTTGCTATATATAGATATTCAAAACAAAAACTATGCTTATTTTCTGGACACAAACTTTAATTTAACTTTTGAAATGTTCTCATATAAAACTGGAAAACTAAATAAGGCAGGCGTAATAAATGTATATCTAGACATAAGGAATAGTATTGTACAAAATTTTCATCCTCTCACCAACCAAAGTTCAAAGCTTTTTCTTGCAAAACAGTTGTAATAGTAATATTCGTAATAGTAAAATTCATAAATCTAGGCATAAAATACATTATAAGAAAATTAGTATATACTATCAGAATGTACGAGGGTTAAGAACAAAGACACATGAATTCTTAAATAATGTTATAATAAGTGACTGGGATGTCATTGCTCTAACCGAAACTTTTCTTAATAGTTCAGTTTGTGACGCGGAATTGTTTCCGTCAAACTATGTAGTGCTACGTGGGGATCGTATGGGCGATGTAGGATGGGGTGGGGTTTTGTTAGCAGTCAGAAATTGTTACACGGTCAAGAGAATAATGGATGTAGATAGTCTTACAGAAGACAAAGAATTGTTATTTGCTATTTTAACATGGAAAAATGTTGCTGTACTTATTTGTGTTGTATACATACCTCCTAGCTATAGCAGTACGCAGTACTTACAAATATTAGAATGTTTAGAAGACGTGGTAGTTACATATTCGACTTGTCAATTAATTATTGTAGGAGACTTTAATTTGAAATCTTGCAGTAGCTCTATAAATACGCAGTTTCAAAACTTTATCGATTACTGTAAGCTAAAACAGTGTAATAATATTTGCAACAGGTATGGAAGTACTTTGGATTTGGTATTAACATCAATTGATTTAAATTGCATAGTTACCAGCTCAGATTTAGATACGCTAGTACCGTTGGACGCTTACCATCCCTCTTTAGATATAAGACTTCATATGCCCAGAAGTAAGGTAACCAACTGCCAAAATGGAGCAAGGCAATGTCAGAGCTTGCCAAAGCGAAATTACCGTAGAGCAGACTTGCGCGGCTTGTATGCGGATATTCTGGAGTTAGATTGGACTGATTTAACGGTACAACAGGATTCTAATATAGCCGTGGACTTGTTTTATGAAAAGTTAAACTGTGTAATCGGTGACCATGTACCATTCAAAACAAACGTCTCGAGTTCTGGGTATGTGTATCCCGTGTGGTATACCAGTGATATAATACACTACATAAAATTAAAATATTATAATTTAAAACAGTATAAGGCACGTGGACTAGAATGTAATAAAGAACTTTTTAAATATTATAGGACTAAGGTCAAGGAGCTCATTGATGAGGCTTTTCAGAACTATATTTATAAAGTAGAAAATAACATAACTTCAGAACCTTCAACTTTCTGGAAGTATATAAAGGAACGACGGCGTTGTAGGCAACAAATTAGTCATTATGTATGTGATGGAGTAGAGGTTGAGGGGCAAAATGCGGCTGATTCTTTTGCGCGTTACTTTAGTTCAGTTTTTCATGAAAATGTACCGTGCCTGAACCCCGCGGCTGCGGAACGGGAAGCAATTCACATTGATAGTCAGTCTAGCGTCACTATTAATGCTATTACATCTACAGAACTTAGGCAAGCGGTCCGTCGTATAAAGGCGACATCAGCGTGTGGCCCAGATAACATACCTACATTCATTGTCAAGGATTGTCTCGGTGTCCTAGAGGCGCCTCTGTTGTATGTTTATAATCTTGCACTTAGGGAAGGTACTTACCCTAAAGTATGGAAAATCTCCAGGGTAACACCTGTATCAAAGGGTGGCACCTCAAACGACATAACAAATTTTAGACCTATAGCAGTGTTGTCAGTGTTCGGAAAGGTATTTGAATCTATAATCAATAGTCGTATCTCTAAGCAAATTAGTGCTAATTTTAGTGATTGCCAGCACGGTTTCCGTCCTTTTCGCTCTACGCTAACTAACCATATAAAGTATGCTGATTATCTAAGCACCAGAGTAACAACAGGCTGTCAAGTTGACTCGGCATATTTCGACTATAAAAAAGCTTTCGATCTAGTCGATAATGATGTACTTTTAATTAAGCTTGCGTCTTTTGGATTCTGTCCACAACTCTTAACTTTTATGGCTGACTACCTGAGAGACAGAAAGCAATATGTTACAGTAGGAAACCATCAATCATTGGAGTATTATACACGGTCAGGTGTCAGTCAGGGCAGTACACTCGGTCCGACACTGTTTCTCATTATGATAAATGACTTGCCAAATGTGCTGGAGAGGGCTGAATGTCTGATGTTCGCTGATGATTTAAAGCTGTATACTAGTGTTTCCAGCACAGAGGACTGCATGGCACTGCAGAGTGATATTGAGGCGATCCAAACATGGAGTAAGCTTAATAACTTACCCCTGAATGTCTCGAAGTGTAGAATAATAACATTTACGCGTTCTCGCTCACCAATATTGGCAACGTACCTGCTGGATGGCACAGCTCTTGAGCGTGTCGATGTAATATGCGACCTCGGAGTGGTTTTTGACAAAAAGGTAACTTTCCACGACCACATCAAACAAGTATGCAAAGACGCAAATAAAACCTTGGGTCTCATCATCAGAACCTCCTTTCACTTTGGTAACATTAGTGTTATAAAGCTGCTCTATAGTTCTTACGTACGTAGTAAGCTAGAGTATAATGCAATTGTGTGGAGTCCTAGAGAACAAATATATACTCTCATGGTAGAGAAAATACAGCGCAAATTTGCTCGGTATGTTTACAAGCGAGCCTATGGGTATTATCCATTTCTTTATCCCTCCGCTTTTGTGGCTGGTATGGTGGGCCTGGATACATTAGAGCACAGAAGAGAGTACACCCACATTATGCATTATTATCAATTATTAAACAACACGGTTGATAATCCAACAGTCCGGGAGACCATTCAATTCTATGTGCCTAATAATTATTTACGTGGTGCTGGGCGTCGGCTACGCCCACTGCTCGCCTGTCCGACTTCTTGGTCTTCTTCACAAGCACATAATAGTCCTACAGCCAGAGGTATTAATTACATTAATAGGTTCTTAAGGGATAATCCAGGTACGGACATATTTTTTGACAAACCATCTTGTGTCGCCCAAAATGTCTATCAATACCTTAATAATTGATTGACATTTCATTATGGCATAGTTATCTGTTATTGTTGTTTTATTTTATTTAATCTTTAATTTGTATTTAAAAACTTTTATAATATTTAATAATATGAGTCGTAATTGTATAAATAATGTATAATAATAATATGTCAATAGTTTAAGTCTAGTATAAGTTGTAGCTCTGTATTTTAGTAATATTTTTAACTTTTTCCGACAATGTTCAAGTGATTTGGTTGTAAACTGTAAACTTGTACTGATTATTCAATAAATAAATAAATAAATGTAACTGAAAGTTATTTTTACGTTTTTCTCGTCATTAACTTTTTGTTGATTGATTGGCTATTGTAAAATATTATCCATTTATAAACATATTTAAAAACATTTATATCCAGCTACTGTTAACTAAACTGGGAAGGAAAGGCATGTTATTGTTGGTAGTTGATAGCACCTTTTCCTATACCTAATCACCTATTAGATATCACTCTCTCATACATAGTCTATACTAATATTATAAAGAGGTAAAGTTTGTGTGTTTGTGACTTTGTAGGGGGTAATCTCTGGATCTACTGAACCGATTTTAAAAATTCTTTCTGTGTTGAATAGGCCATTTATCGGGGAGTGTCATAGGATATATAGTATCACGCTATGACTAATAGGAGTGGAGCAGTAATGAAATATGTTTAAAAAAAGGACGCGTTTTTTTCGACGCCTAACGAACACGGGTCAGCTAATTGTTTATAAATATATAATAACTAGTATATACAATATTTATAAACATATTTAAAAACATTTGTATCCAGTTGCCGTTAACTAAACTGGGAAGGCAAGGCATGCTATTGTTGGTAGTTGATAGCACCTTTTCCCATACCTAGTCACCTATTTGATAACACTATCTATACATAGTATAATATAAAGCTTTTTTTGTCCCTATGTCCTTTTGTATGCTTAAATCTTTAAAACTACGCAACAGATTTTGATGCAGATTTACGAAATAAAAAGAAGGAAAACTTGAAATAAAACCCAATACTAATCCGCCTGGCCAGCGTGGTATTAGTAGGCCAAGTATCCCTCCGTCATGGGAGGAGGCCCGTCCCTGCAGTAAGACATTAATGGGCTGTTATGAAGCTTAGTTGTTTAGTAGAAATAATATAACAAGGCAATATTAAGGAGATGTCTTGTACCTATATCATCACAATTATAGTCTATTAAACTGCTAGGACATGCTTCCCTCTGAGACAGCTAAACAGATTGGTCTAGGATTTTTTGGCTAGATTTACTTATAAAAGATTTAGGAAATAATTAGGAGAGATGATATTAGGAAATTTTTCCTTAGTTGGGATTTATAACACCTATACCATGAGATAAGGTTCACTATACCTAAGTATTTTTACTCCATCACCATCATAAATTGCCTGAATGGTGTTACACAAAAATTATTTTATGAGTACCTTAGTTTCTTTAACACTAACCCTCTTACTCATAAACGCCTCTTAAATTTATTCACTGTTTAGCGAGATTTTTATTAGTAAAATCAACCTTATACAAAACAAAACCATAAGAATTACCTCTCTACTAATCAATCTTGGTGCGTCTTTACTGATAGCAGCAAGCACGATGAGTTAGTAGGTTCGGCCTTTGTCGTGTTTGATCCCACAGGTGAATCACATATTACAAAGAAATTCAAACTTCACTCCTCATGCTCTGTATATCAAGCTGAACTGTTAGCCATACAAAATGCTTGCTTATGGATCATTAATAACACACATATTACACCTTCTTCCTCTTGCTACATCCTCTCTGACTCTAAATCTTCTCTTCAAGAACTATCTAATCCTTATTCACACAATCCTCTATCAGTTAACATATTCAGACATTTAAACACACTAAAAAACAAACAAGTTCATATACATTTCGCAGGGGTAAGGGCACATATTGGCATTCCTGGAAATGAAGAGGCTGACTCTGCAGCAAAAACTGCAGCTAACATGCACAAAACACCGGACTACTTACATACACCTTTTTCATACGTCAAACTGATACACAAAAAACAATTACACACATCCTTACAAGGGCTGTATGACAACTCTGAAGGAGCAACTTACACTAAACAACTTTTTTCTTCTTTTCAAGATATATCAAAGTTTTTATCTATCATTAAACCATCCTTTCCTATCACTCAACTACTCACCAATCATGCATACCATAAATCATACCTTCACCGCTTTCACATAACCAATAATGATCTTTGCCCTTGTGATAACTCATCAATTCAAACATTTAGACATTTAATTCTTGAATGTCCACCCTTCCAAATTACTCGTTTACCTTTTATATATACATGTGAGAACCACGATATAGACCTATACAATCCACACTACTTAATTCATTTAATAAAATACGAAGAAACAGTCAACATATTCATCAACCATATTTCATATATTATTAAAGAATTAAAACATTTTAATCAAACTTAGCGATACAGTGAAGTATATTCACACATGCACATATAACTTGCTACATATACTTGCTGATGATTTGTATAAAGACCTGTAAATTTTGTAATTTTTATGTAAATATTGTCTTTTATTTTAATTCACATAATATGTTATATTTTTTTTTTCTTTATTGTTAATCTGTTTTGTTTAAATAAGTGTCTGTTTTGTGTGTTTTTTAACTGATTGTATAATAAAAAAAAAACATGCATTCTTTATCCTATACAATTAAATATGCTATACAACTAAAAAAAATTCAGTAGTCAAAAAAAAAAAAGAAATATATAAAAAAAAAAATATAAAAAGGGATGTATGTAAATAACTTTAACTTTATTTTATATGTTAAGCATTGTTGTAATTTAGAATACTTTTGTCAATTCATATGTTCTTCTTATTTTATTGTTAACCATTCATTTGTACTATTCACCACATTATACATTAAATAATAATACTGCAAAACGATCCTAGAAGAAGGCGTAGACCATTAGCGCCACTTCTAGGATCTTGCTCTAATAGATTAATTAAAAAAAAAAAAAAAAAAAAACCCAAAAGAATTTATCCTAATCAATTGACTTAAATTTATGAGGCGTTTATAAGAAAGGGGGATAATACTAAAAGTTATAGGGGAAAATAAATATTATAATTATTAGGTACATGCAACTATATAAATACGCAACTGGTTTTCTAATAATAAAAAAGCAAACGTTTCAACTATAAAATATAGACAATAGGACCAGACAATCGGCGCCTATTAATGTTTTAAAACTATTACAATACATTGTATCTAAATTAAAAACAAAACCATTATTTTTTTTATGTTTAAATAACATTTATAATGTACTAGCTGACCCGTGCCCACTTCGTTGGGCGGCATAAAAAAACCGCGTCCCTTTTTTAAACATACATCATTACTGCTCCACTCCTATTATTCATAGCGTGATACTATAGCCAATGACACTTCCCGATAAATGGACTTAATCAACACAGAAAGAATTTTTAAAATCGGTTCAGTAGATCCAGAGATTACCTCCTACAACGTCACAAACAAACACACAAACTTTACCTCTTTATAATATTAGTATAATTTATTAGCAATAGTGTGCAAGAATGTAAAAATTTGTAAGAAATAATTACGTGGAAAACGACAAACACAGGTCAATGAATCATCATATCCAATAAGCGTTATAAACTATGCAAATAAACTTATTACTTAACTTATCGGTTATTTGTTAGTTGTATAAGTATTAAGGAAGTTCCTTGTTACCTTTTCTTTTTCCGTTAACGTTTCCCAGATGTTTTCGTAAGAATTTTTTGCATCCTCTATATCCTCATGTATTTTTGAGGCTAGAGGATTCATTGTTCGAAAATATTCATCAGCAACAGCTCCCAGCGCCATTTTAAATGATTTTTAATACAAAAATAATCAGAGTTTTATTAATATTTTATGTTTAATAAAATATCGAATTAAAGTTCAATGAACACACAACCATTTTCCATGAACGTCGTCGGAAAATAAATAATAAATAAAGCATAGACTAAAAATAGAAAAATGTTTAAGTATATTTGCCAATTACTTTAAGGAAACTTGAACTTTATCACAACGCAACAAAGTTCTAATTTATTCATTGACTGTGATCTGTATTACAACAACTAAATATAAGCCTTAAGCGAATCATTTAAAACTGATTTTCCAAGCAGCAAGACTCGTAAAGACAGTATGTAAATAACCGTATTCTGTTATGTCAAAGGCATAGATTATCCTCTACTGTGGGTGGGTGGGTCAAATGGTAAAACCGTTTATTAGTCACAAGTTGTGTTTAATTATTTTAACAATTTCTATTTGAGAGAAAATCTGTTTAAAGAGCTTAAATACAACAACCATTTTTAAATAAGGACGTGTATCTTAGTTAAGCACAAATGAAGGTTAATTTCCATTTTTTGTTAGCTGCTCACAGATATTTAATCTGTAGTATGTTGATTGTATCAGACAGAATCGGTAAATGGGTGGACAACGAAATGTCAAAAAATCAAAATGGCTTACATTAGCTTTATTTGTTTTGTGTTTTCTACATTATAATTTGGTGACATTATGTGAATAGTGCATTTGAGTGATATCTTCTTCAACTATGTTGCATAACACAGGGCCTTATGGCCCAAACGAGACCCCTGTGAATATGTCAGCGCCTGTTAACATGAATGCTAGTGGACACATGAATATTGTCAGCAATCATCTGGCTAAACTAGGCCATGGCAATGCTCCGACTCCAAGCAGTCATTATGGCCTTGGGGACTATGCTATGTACCACCAGCCCTACAATATGACTCAACAAATGGGTCAGTATCCTAATCAAAATCTTCAACATTTGGGCTATCAACACAATTACTCGCAACCCAATTCTGGCGGTGAAAACGAAGCAAATATATTACCTATGAACTTGAATGTAAATAATGACAACGGCAGCAATAGTCTTCACTATCCTTACGATAAAAGATTATCAGATACTGTACCAGATATTGTTAAGGAACAAAACATTAGAAAAATACAGTTGAATATACCTCAAATACCAAATAAGTCGTTAGGTAAGCCGCCAATATTCAACAATGATTATTTACACAACGATTCATTCCATAATCCAAACCATAATTTAGATTTAAGTATGAAAACACAAGAAAGAGTACCGTTAACACATTCGAGAAGGAAAAAAATTGAAAACACAGTCAAACTAATTGAAAATATATTAATCAATTCTACAAATTTAGCTAAAGAAGCTGCCGAAGCTCCTATAGAAAGAGCCCCTAGTGAAATAAAACATACTGCAGAGGAGAAAACAAAGAAAACACCTAAAGTGAAAACGGTAACTAATGAGGACCCTTTATCGTTAACGTTGAGTGACTCACAAGTAACGAAACAGAGTGAAAGCATTACAATTCCTATCACTACAGTTAAAGCTCCTGAAACGATCGACAACAACGAAATAATTGAACATATTAAACCCGTACAGATAAAGCTAGAAGTAACCGAATATGACGAGGATGAAGAAATGAGAGAAATGGATAATACTATAGAGATCAAAGTGGAGAAAGCCAGCTGGACCGATACGGATTATTCTCAGCCGTTCTTTAGAGACTGTCATGCGTTTCAAAGAGATGATTTAAATGATTGCCGTCTTGTTGAGGGTGAGACGAGCGTTAATGTAGCTAAAGAAGCTATGAATTATGGTAAATATATGTTTTCAATTGTAATAATGAATAGCCAGATCCACACCAAACGATTCCACGATCAAACTCTCGTGTAGACCGCTCTCCCGCCGCGCGCGATCGGATCGCGCTGGATCGTTCGATGTGGATCTGACTAATGAAATCTATGGATAGATAGTAATATTACTACACCAATTCAACTCATTTGGGCTATGTCAAACTAGAAGAAAGCTTGATATTAGATTTTGTAAGTATGAATAGGAAGGAAAGCTATAGGCCGACCGTTTAACTCGCGTATCGCCTGCGCGGTAAGAAGGGAGCGGGGGCGGGTAACGCTACGCACGGAGCCAATAATCCAAAGATTTATCTCGAGATAGACATTGTTGGTAAATAATAAAATAATAGGTATCTTTTTTTTTAAGTATTTATTTTTAAGTTTTACAAATATTTTATTAATAGCTTCTTAGGTACAAAAGCATAAAAACAATAATTAACTCCGTTTAAGAAATATTTAATCACAGATAATAGTTGTATAGGACTACTCATCACTAATATCCATATCGCTTGAATCATCATCACTGTCTGTGTAGCTTGAGGAGTCAGAATCTTGCAAATTAATAATAAATCGGTCCATCTCTTCATCAACGATACGATCGTGCAGACAATATTCATTTTCAATAGTTTGTAATGTTTATCGCAGTTAACCCATTTTTCTACAGAGAATTCGGCAAATAACTGTTCCAATGTATTTTTCTTTTTGTCTAAATTAGAATCAATTTCAATTTTTGCGAGCTGTCCTTTGATATCCCCCCAAACTAATTCGATTGGGTTCAAGTCTCTGTGATATGGAGGCAGTCGTAAGACTTCATGACCTGCCGCCTTTAAAATTTCATCTATTTTGTAAATATTTTCTGTCGCGTGTTGTTTAATTAAATTCAATAAATCAAATTTTCTTAAAGACGTATCAAATTCAACATTGTGTCTTTGCAGCCAGGTCTGCATGATGGCTTTTGTGGATGTCATTGTAGGCTTTTTATCCTCTTGTACAGAGTGGTATGCGGCATTATCCATAACAATAACTGACCTTGGCGGTAAATTTGGCGAAAAATTGAATAGCTTTTCTCTAGTCCATTTGCGGAAGTTTACAAAATTCATATCGCTATGATAATCTCCGGTTTTGCTTTTGGATTTAAAAATTAAAAGAGCTCCATCGATAAATCCGGCTTGTCCACCAGCATGTATAATAATTAAACGTGGCCCTTTGCCAATATGCGACAGCACCCCTCGTTCTTCATTGGATTGCCAACAAGCCAGTACATTTAATGACGAATTGACATATGTTTCATCGAGGTAAACAATGTTTTTTTGATCTCTTCTGTGCTTCTTTATCGCATTAAGATAACGCCACCGCCACGATACGATGTTTGGTTGTTCAATCAGAAATTTTCTTTTTGATTGACATTTCTTAAATCTAAAGCCAAGTTTATGAATCAATGTTCTCAAATATTCTCGGCCACAATTTAAAATTCCTTCTTCTTTGAGTTTCGCATTCAAAATTTTTAATGTAGGAACCTTCTTATAAACCGTATAAAATTGAGTTATTTTTCTTCTAACAACGCCCTCTGTAAAATTGTCAACTTCAATTTTTTTCTTTCGGACCTGTTTATTTATTTTTGGTGATTTAAAATTTACATCATTTTGTTCATCTTTTAGTTCATTTCCTTCTTTTATTATTTTACATATATGGTAGTCACCGAGAGTCTTGTAGCTTTAGCAACAAGTTTGTTTAGGTTTACGTCTTCAAGATACTCTGTAGAATTATGATCTTGTTTTCTGGCTTTAAAAAAGGAATATACATTGTAAGCTATTTGTTTAGCTTGCTTGTTAATTTTGTTTGCAAAACTGCTAGAGTGATTCATCTTAAGATTTATCTTGGCAAGTCGTATACCTTGTGCGTTTAAGTCCAAGCGTCCGTAGCAAAAATACCAACCGCGCGCTGCGAGCTCCGCCAGCGCACTGTCTCACCTGACGTAAGCTCTCTGCTCCGCGCACCCCTTTCACCCACCCGCTAACATCTTCCCCCGCTCCCTTCTTACCGCGCAGGCGATCGAGTTAAACGGTCGGCCTATAGACATAAATCCTAATACCAATATTTTTGCAACATATTACAGAATTGGCAATTTAATAAACATATTCCTCACATTTTTAACTCAACGCCATCTAGTCCCAAACTAAGCCGAGCTTTTACTATGGGTACTAGACAACGGATAAACATACTCAAATACTTTTTTTTTGTAAATACATACATAACAGAAACACCCAGACCAATGCAAACAATCATGTTTATGCACGCAAATATTTGCATTGAGCGGGAATCGAACCATTACAATGTCTGTACTAAATATTATAGTGTGCATAGCCAAGGCCTTATGGCCCAGATATAGGTTAAAGAAGGCCTCCTTATAATATAAGATCAAAAGGAACCTATTTTGTATCCATAACATTAGGGTTGTCAGGACTAAGTCTGTATTCCAGAAGTGTTTTATTACTTTTAAAATGGCAGTTGTTTAAGTGGCCAAAGTACTGGTAACCAAGGTAACCTGAAAGGTAGCTTAAATGTTATTCTACACCCTAGACTACCTTTCTAAACTAGCTGACCCTGCCGACTTCGTTGGGCGGCGAAAAAAACGCGTCCCTTTTTTAAACATATTTCATTACTGTTCCACTCCTATTAGTCATAGCGTGATACTACGAGGGTGCGTTTTTAAGTTCGCGGAATGGAATAGAAGGGGATGAAATAATATTACAAAATTATTTTTACTTTTCAATATATTCACCTGAAACCCTAATACATTTCTCAGATCTATGAATTAACTTGTTAATACCTTCATAAAAAAATGTTTTATCTTTCTCTGAAAAATACGCCGAAACGGCATCCTTCACTTCTTCATCGCTTGAAAATTTCTTTCCTCGAAGCTCTATTTTCAAATTTGGAAAGAGATAATAGTCACTGATGCCCGATTTACACATCGACAAGTACAGTAGCGAGTTAACTTGCATCATTGGCGAGTTAAGTCACTTTTTGCGTGTGGACGGCAAAAGCGAGTTAAGTAGTAAGTTGCCGATCAAGTTGTTTTAAATACAGCTCGATCCTATTTTTCGGCGAGTTAAGAACGAAGTAGCCCCCTCTCGCGTCTCCCTTACCCCGCCGGCTCGGCGCTCGCGGCGCCCGCCGTGTAGACGGGCGAGTTTAGTACAGTTCACAAGTTCTATAATGTCGTATTTATTTTTATTTTTGTCTGTTTTTCTATGTATAATGTGTATCTATTTATAAAAGTATTTAAGTATATTTATGCGATGTCTAGTACACATAGTACAAGCTCTGGTTAGTTTGGGACTAGATGGCGTTGTGTGAAAGTGTGAGGAATATTTATTTTTTTATTATTCTAAGTATACTTTTTATTAAAATTTCATTTTTAATGTGTTGCATGTTTAGTGTTAATACTATTTCTCGTATAATAGCGCGTAAATGGGTATTCAATTGTTCAATGTCCATTTTATCGATTAAAATAACCGTAAACAATCTCAGGCGACGCACGCACGACGCGACTAGTCTTCGTCTCTGATCGGCAACTTATGAGCTGTACTCGCCTACGTGTGAACTGTACTTACTACTTATTACTTACTACTTATCTGTCTATTTTTTTAACTCGCCACTGTACTTGTCGATGTGTAAATCGGGCATGAGAGCCAAGTCTGGACTATAAGGTGGGTGATCAATGATATCGAAGCCCACCTTATGCAAAGCAGCCAACGCAACTCGACTCTTGTGAACAGGAGCATTGTCGTGCAAGAGCAGGACACCTTTGGTCAATTTTCCTCTTCTTTTTTCTATTGCCTCTTTTAACCGCTCTAAAATTGAAGCGTAGTATTCTCCGGTTATGGAAACACCTTTGTCTTTGTAATCAACCAACAAAATTCCTTCTGTGTCCCAAAAAACTGTCGCCATGAGCTTTCCCGCCGGTTGCAACACTTTGAATTTCTTAGGCGGTGGTGTGCCCTTTTTATGCCAATGCATAGAATCATGTTTAGACTCAGGTTCATAGTGATGAACCCAAGTTTCATCCCCAGTAACAATTCGCTCCAGAAAACCATCCTTGTCTTCATTACACTGGCTTAAAAACGCACGCGAACACTCGACGCGCTTCTGTTTTTGAGGCGGTGTGAGCATTCTAGGCACCCATCTTGCACTGACTTTTGTCATGCCAAGATGATCATGGAGGACCTTGAAAATGGTCGTTTCAGATACTCCAACGATCTCTGCAAGTTGTTTTTTCTTCAAACGTGCATCCTCCAATATTAATTTTTCGATAAGATCTGGAGTGGAGACCTCAACAGAGCGCTCAGGGCGGGAATCGTCTTCAATTGATTCCCTGCCTTTCTTAAAGAAGTTGTTCCACTTGTATACCATAGTTTTCCCTGGACAAGAGTCCCTGTATACAGATGACATCTCTTCCAAAATGGTTTGAACATTTTTTCCTTGCTTGGTAAGGAACTTTATAACGGCGCGATACTCGATTTTCTCCATACTTCACAATTTCTTCCAGATTGAGTTGTTTGAGGGACGATAGTTCAAAGACTAATGACCTTATTATGATAATACTCGGTAAATATACTAATTATATTATTAGTCACTGAACACGTTAGTACCTAAACGAGCACCCCCACCAACCTCCTTCCCCTCCATTCCGCGAACTTAAAAACGCACCCTCGTATATAGCCTATGACTCTCCCCGATAAATAGACTATTCAACACAGAAAGAATTTTAAAATTGGTTCAGTAGATCCAGAGATTACCCCCTACAACGTCACAAACACACAAACTTAACCTCTTTATAATATTAGTATAGATTTCATCAAAATGCATTCAGTAGTTTTTGCGTGAAAGAGTAAAAAACATCTATCCATCCATGCATCCTCACAAACTTTCACGAAGTTAAATAGAGGTCAAATCATGGATAATATTTTTAGTAGCAATTAAGTTAATGCAATTTATTCTGATCATCATCATAACAGCCCATTAATGTCTCACTGCAGGGACGGGCCTCCTCCCGTGACGGAGGGTTACTTGGCCTACTAACACCACGCTGGCCAGACGGATTGGTATAGGGTTTAATTACAAGTTTTCCTTCTTTTTATTTCGTAAAGATAGTAGTTACGGTTATTCCCTTAGTAAGAAGGAGTAAGAATACAATATGTCACCACCCCATCTCATCCCATGGGTGTCGTAAAAACCGACTAAGGGACTATCCGTGAATATCTTAACGTAATAAAAAGAAGGAAAACTAGAAATTAAATCCTATACCAATCCGTTTGGTATTAGTTGGCCAAGTATCGCTTCGTCACTGGAGAAGGCCTGTCCCTGCAGTGGGACACAAATGGGCTGTTATGATGGTTATCATCATTATATCACCTAATCGACGTCCACTGCTGGACAAAACTCTTCCTTCAAACCCGTCCACCTTCCTCTATCCTCTGTGCCTTCCTTATCCATCGGCTGCCAGCAACTTTGGATCATCGGTCTACCTTCTAAATGGTTTGCCAACCCTGCGTTTTATTATATAAAAAACTAGCTGATCCGTGCCCACTTCGTTGGGTGGCGAAAAAAACGCGTCCCTTTTTAAACATATTTCATTACTGCTCCACGCCTATTTAATTAATTAATTAATTAATTAATCAGTTTATTTCTCTCATAAAGTAACAATACAATAAGTTTTACAAACATTATAAGCATCTATTATGTTGTACATGTTCTTTAGTGAGAGCTGGAGTCTGTACTAGGTTCTGGACCTGTGTTACAAATCTCCAGGTCTCCCCTGTATAAAGATATCTTAATACGGTGCGTTAAATTAGTCATAGCGTAATACTATATAGCCTATGACACACCCCGATAAATGGACTATTCAACACAGAAATAATTTTTAAAATCAGTTCATGTTCATCCAGAGATTACCCCCTACAACGTCACAAACACACAAACCTTACCTCTTTATAAGACCTAATCTTAGCATTCCATGGATTCTCACCTTCACTGTCTGTCCTCTACCTATCCAAATTTGGTAGGAACCTAACAATGCCGTTTTGGACATTCGTGATATTAGAGAGCTTACTGAAGTTCTCGACAGTCCTAGTTCTTTTAATAGATTGTAGAGGGATTTAGCTGGTGTACCCCTCGCACCTAATTCCACAGCATATAGAGTAACCCTATAGCCATTTCTGATATTAGTATAGATAAATCTTATTCCTTTCAGCGATAATACAAAACAACGCCTATGAATGTCCCCACTGCTGTTTAATATTCAAAAATCCGAAGCGGTTTCTCGTACATAGCAAATGGCATACCTTCGGCTTGACAAACGAGAAAAGGACAGAGCTAATGAAAGAGCGAGAGGCGAAGAGAAACCAGAGACGAGAGGCAAAGATCATAGAGAGAATGAACTCAAAGGAGGTTACAACAACGGAGGAAAATATTCCGGGAAAGACGTTTCCTTGTAAGGATTGTGATAAAGTTTTCAGTGCTAAAGGCAGCTTGAAGAATCATAGGCAGAGGTATGAGTTTTTTTAAGGCTTATTTCCTTTAAATATAGGTTTTTAATAAGGAAAACTTGAAATTAAACCCTATACTAAGCCGTCTGGCCAGCGTGGTATTAGTAGGCCAAGTATGTCACTGTCACGGGAGGAAGCCCGTCCCTACAGTGGGACATTGAAGGCTGTTATGATTATGATGATGATCAGTAACTTTGCTTCGCCTGCTCCATGCGACATCACTGGCAACACACACTGGTCGAAGACCTTTGTCTTCAGACACTGCGGTAATGTGGACGAGAAGATACTTTTTAGCTTCCCAAACGAATGTTTTAGTAGATTTTTTTTATATACACATTAGGGCATGCAATATCGGAAGGTTTTCAATTCGGTATGTAAAGTTTTTTTTTTGTTATTTTTTTATATTTCTATTTTAAAGGTTTATTAATTATAAACAACTAATTAGAGTATTTTTGCTTTCCTACTTGTGGTTTATTGGTAGTAAACCGTTAAAGTTAGTAATTCGACCGCATGTATGACGATACATGCGGTCGAATTACTTACTTGTTTTGATTATTGAGCAATGAAAGCAGAAACAAACTTCTGTTGAGCCGGGCGACATGATGTCATTTAGACGTCAAATGAAAGACAAAGTGATTTTAGGTATAATTGTAAAAATAAACACAATCTTGCGGTTTTTTGAGCTAAAAATATGATTTTATTACTTATCGATCTAAAATCTCTAAATGGTTTTGGATTCGACATAGGTAAACTTTTACTTTACATACCGAATTCCGGAACTAAATTCCAATACTGAAGATCTAATACCGGAATTCCGGAGCTAGTTCCGAAACTGGTAATTTTTGAAATAATGTTTTAGTTGAATTTTTTTATATACGCATACTTATAATCGTTAAATATACTCGTTCTAAAAGGTTATTGGCGACCTCTGTGGCGTAGTGGTTATATAACATGACTGCTACGCAGAGGTCTCGGGTTCGATTTCCGGTCAATGCAAATCTTTATGTGCATGAACATGATTGTTTGCATTGGTCTGGGTGTTTTCTATGTATAATATGTATGTACTTACAAAAAAAAAAGTATTTATGTATGTATATCCGTTGTCTAGTACCCATAGTACAAGCCCTGCTTAGTTTGGGACTAGATGGGGTTGTGTGAAAGTGTGAGGAATATTTATATTTATTTATTATGGTTATACGACAAAAAGAGGTAAAAAAAGCAAAAATCGAAATGGTCATATCTCCTAAACAGATGGGCATTATTCGAAGTTTTCTCTTTTTACTTTTTATAATAATGTTTTACTTGATTTTTTCTCTTTCAGAACACACCCAACCCGCATTCGCGAATGCAGAGTATGCCACAAGTCTGTAGTGGGTTGGATAGCACTACGCAACCACATGGCGACCCACGCCGGGGAAGCGGGCGTCGGCTTCCAATGTAGCGAGTGTCCGAAGCGTTTTAAATATTCACATTCTCTCGCTAAACATTCTGATACGCATTTGGTGAGCAAATATTTATAAATCTTTTCTGTTTTCTTTTTAAAAAAGACAACTCCCGCATTTGTGATCACGGCCTGGGTCGCGGGCACTTTTCAAACATCAATTAACGGACACAAAGAACACCCAGACTCAGGGCAATTATTTGTCATCATCATAACAGCCCATCAATGTCCCACTGCAAGGACGGGCCTCCTCCTGTGATAGAGGGATACTTGGCCTACTAATACCGCGCTGGCCAGACTGGTTGGTATAGGGTTTAATTTCAAGTTTTCCTTCTTTTTATTTCGCAAAGATAATATTGACGGATAGTCCCTTAGCCGGTTTTTACGACACCCATGGGACGAGATGGGGTGGTGACATATGTATTGTATTTTTACTCCGTCACCACACGGAGATCTATAATACCATGACTGCTAACAATGTTTTACGTGATCCACAAATTATTGTCCTGGGTCTGAATCTAATTTATAATCCACAAATGCTTGTCATGAATCTAGATGTTTTTTCGTCGCGCCTAGATGGCGCTGTACAGTTGAGTTTTAAGTTGCAGCCTGTTGCCTTATAAAGCAATGGTTAAATTTGGTAGTCGACACGAATGCTCGGGTGGCCTAGTTGGTTATGGCGCTGGACGCCTATAATCCAGAGGCGCGGGTTCGAGTCCCGCATCGAGTATCAATTTTTTCCAAAGTCTTTCTTCTTTCGGATTTTTGTAGTTATACCTAAGCTTCATAGTTTTTTGTTTTAATATAATACTTAAATTATTTTTTCCATGTTCCAGGAAAAAATCCACGCATGCACGGACTGCCCGAAGAAGTTCGGCTCTCTAGCATTACTCAAGATGCATTCAAAGACTCACGAGCGTCACTCGAGAGGCGCCACGTTCAGTTGTACCTACTGCGCCAAGGCGTTCTTTGAGTCTTATAGCTTACAGGTGACCAGTTGTAGCATACATACATACATACATAAACTCACGCCTTATCCCGTCCGGGGTAGGCCGAGACGACGGAACACCACTTGTCACGATCCTGGCAAACAGATTGGGCCTCGTCCACATTCATTAAGCGAGTCATACATGTGCGTCTGTGACGAGTGCTCTTTATTTGGCCCTTCTCCAATATGCAACCTATCTGGTCAACATAATTATCATGTCTTACGTTGAAGCAAGTACTAATAATTGTCTAAATTTAATAAAACTACACTATTTAATACAGAGGAAAGATTTTTTTGTTTGTTTGTAATGGATAAACTCCAAAACTACTGAAGCTATTTTAACAATTCTTTCACTAATATAAAGCTACTTTATTTGCGAGTAACATACAGAGTGTTCATTATAATGGCGTCTCGTTCTGATAAGATTTACAACGAAAAATGGGGAAAAATAAAACGGTCATATCTCCTAAACGGATAGATCTTCTTCGATGATTGTTTTGTTTAAAATTATAAATTATTACAAATGAATTAATACGACTTAGGGCATATTTTACTAGGCAGAAACAGAAAAAATCATCAAAAAAGGCTCATCCGTTTAGGAGATATGACATTTTCCATTTCTATTAGTAAATTTTTATGTTTTACTAGAAATAGAGGTGTATATCCATTTTAATGTTATTCCATTTTTTTATAATATTTTTTTATTATTTCGTTGTTGCAGGTACACGAAAGGACACACAGAAACGAGAGGCCGTATCTATGTGAGATTTGTAACACAAGCTTCGGTACCAACTCCAGCCTTAAGAGACATTTGAAAGTTGTGAGTATACATTAATAAATAAATAATTGTAAATATAGACAAGGGATAAAAGGAACATATACAGACAGACACACAGAGAGAGCGTAACACAGAGAATACATAACATAGAATACAAATATAGAAAAGAAAGAAACAACATACATTTATTCCTGCAATAATGTTTATGTACAGAATTACAAAAACAAAAAAAAAAAAAATTATATAAAACAAAAATTATGAGAAAGCCACATCTGTGCAGGAATCGGACCCCACTCAGCATAATGCTGCGGCAGACCAAGCAATAATGCTCAGTCGCTTACAGCGCTGATTTTCAGTGAGGCCCATATTAAAGTTAGCCCAAAAAACACACTTTTTTATGGGCTAACTTAAATATAAATATTTCCTTATATTATTCAATGCAGCATTGCTTTGAAAGAAGATATTGAAAATAATTCACAATGTAAAAATAATTCAGTATGTTCAATGCACAAATTATTGTACAGTAACCATCAGATATATCGTAGTAGACAAGGTGTTCAAATACTTCTGAACAATTTAAAATGTCAATAAGTTCTATTACACACATAAGTTAACCATTAATATCTGAACATTTATTGTTTAAATGAGTCAAACTGTCAATTTATTTAATCATCATAACAGCCCATTAATGTCCCACTGCAGGGACGGGCCTCCTCCCGTGACGGAGGGATACTTGGCCTACTAATACTACGCTGGCCAGACGGATTGGTATAGGGTTTAATTTCCTAACTGACTAATGTGTAAATTTTTGTTTTAGTCCCACAGCACTTCCAAACCGTTTGAATGCCAGGTATGTCATCGCTCCTTCTCAACGGAGTCCATAAGAGATAGACATGAGCAAAGGCAACACGCTAAGGATGAAGATTTTAAGTTTCCCTGCAAATTGTGTAAGAGCAAGTAAGTATTAAATATTACAAGTTTTTTTATAAGTCTGTAGTTTCTAATCTATACTAATATTATAAAGAGGTAAAGTCTGTTTGTTTGTGTGTTTGTGACGTTGTAGGGGGTAATCTCTGGATCTACTGAACCGATTTTAAAAATTCTTTCTAACATTTTTAGTCCATTTACCGGGGAGCGTCATAGGCTATATAGTATCACGCTATGACTAATAGGAGTGGATCAGTAATGAAATATGTTTAAAAAAGGGACGCGTTTTTTTCGCCGCCTTACGAAGTGGGCACGGGTCAGCTAGTTAAAAATAATTTCATACTTTATTTTGTGTTTATTAATAATAATAATACCTATGAAATTGCCGTTTTATTTCTGCGCAGTCTTTAGACTCTATAATCTTTTAAAACATATATTGTTTAAATTTTTTTGTTATTTAGGAAATATAGGATACTATAGGCCGACCGTTTATCTCAGTCCCCGCCTGCGGTATGAAAGGGACGAGGGGGCGGGGTAGCGGTGTCCGTTATGGTAGCGTACACAAGAGCTATATCGAGTTGGTTCCTATGCTAAATAAAATAAGTTTTTACAAAAAAAAACCGACTTCAAAGACAAAAGTTGCACTAAAAATTAAAAATTAATTAGTTGTATTTTGGTTTTGCAACATTAAATCAGACATTCTTTTTACTTAATTATAATCTAAATAATAGGTTCTTTTAATTATTGTAGTATTGTTAAGGATATTTCTTGAAGAGTCTACAAATATATTTATTTGTAGATTCTTTAAAATATAATCAAATTATTACAAATAATGTAATATTATTGTTATTGTTGGAGTCGGTGTCAGCCCCGATAATTATATTATTCTATTTTATATTCCTGACTTAAAATTTTAAGAAATATGGCGTCGTGTTATACACAGACTAAAGACTAAGATGAGAAAGTACTACGAATCAAAGACAATTACTTAAAATTAAAAACCATTTAAAGTGATCAGAATGTGTTATACAGAACTTTATTGCCTTTTCTAACGACTTTGTAGACAACATTTTGCATTATTGATCCTATTTGCGAATTACGATTTTTTTCAATTGACGGTGCTGGTTAAACCTATATAAACGCCCAAAGTTATGGAAAGCTTTAATCAGTTACTAAATAGGTATATTAAAACGTTTGAACGTGACACAGGTATTTTAAAATATATTTATTTAAATATGATAAAAATAGTTATTTAATATTTGTTTAATTTATAAACCAATCCAAAAACAATCAACAACTTTATGTCATAATGTCGAAGTCATATTATAATAATATAATCTGTAATTCGTGGCCGCCATTCCATTTGCTTAGGTATTACTTATCGTATTTCGTTGGCTGACACCGACTCCAAAAATAACAATAATATTACATAATTATTATTTCATCTACTGTATAAAAATAAGTCGGGTTTATAGCAAAGAAAATTCAAGAAAAATTCAACAGAAAAGCGAAACAACAGGAAAATAATGCCCGTGCGAAGCCGGGACGGACCGATAGTTATTACATAAAAATGAAAAACCATTTTTTTTTTATACTAAACACGGCAATATGACTATATCGAACCTGATGGAAGAGATGGCGAGTACAGTCCACAAATGAAGCCAACGGATAGAAGTACAAAAACAACTTCAATCCGTCGTCATCATCTTGCCGGTTTGGCCAAATGCTTCTTCACACTGCGTTTGAAGGACCCAATGTCATATGATGGAGGAAATATGTGAGCCGGAAGCTGGTTCCACAACTTAATGGTTCGGCATAGGAAGGAATTCCCGAACCTTTTGGTGCGAGCCGATATCTGACAGACCATTTAACCATTTCTTTTGAAATAAAATAATTTTAAAAATAATTGCCTTTTTTATTTTGTGTCTTATTTACAATTTCATTGCATAACACCTTGCTAGTTCAAAATAGCGATTGCTTCAAAACCCTCTAAAACGGTATCGGTTACTTTCAAATTTCACTAAAACCTAAAGTTAACTTCTAAGTCCTCTAAAACGAATCTATTTTTGCAAATAACCTCGTTTTTCAAATTGTTTTTATTAAAGAAAGATGTTTGTTGGGATTGCTAGATTACAATAATAATATAATGTTAAAAATCGTACAGAATTAAGGTTGTTAGTAAGCTTAAGACGTTTTTCATGAATTGTCGACATTTAAGAAAAAGCACTTTAGGGGGTTTTGAAATTATACGACTCATATACACATTAAAACAGGTATGATTTAAACATATTAATTTGTAAGAATCAATCTTAGAAAATATTTACAGATAATAAGAACAATAATAGGAGCTTTTTTTATTTTTACACACTACCATAACGGACACCTAGTCAGTATGTCAGTATGACACTAGTGCAGTAAGCTAGTCCGTCTTCTATACAATTTACAAATTTCAAAGATGGTGGCGTCATCTTGCCATTTAAACTCGTACTTTCTTAGAGAAAATATGCAATCTAAATTATTACACAATTTAAAGCCAGAACAGAAAAATAAAAAAACCTCTCCAGGTATTTCGATTGGTTTAGGGTATAATTTCAACATTTCCTTCTTTTTATTTTTCATAAAAATAGGCTAGCTAAAAATTAGAGCTGTGTTGTGATGTGATGTAGTTCGGGTCACAGTATCTAGATGGCGCCGTTTTGCCAAAAAATCAAGAGGTAGCTCTCTCCTTTGTCCTCGCCCCCCGCGCACCCCTATTACCGCAGGCGGGGTCTGAGTTAAACGGTCGGCCTATAGCTGACCCGTGCCCACTTCGTTAGGCGACGAAAAAAACGCGTCACTTTTTTAAACATATTTCATTACTGCTCCACTCCTATTAGTTATAGCGTGATAATATATAGCCTATGACACTACCAGATAAATAGACTATTCAACACAGAAAGATTTTTTTAAATCGGTTCAGTAGATCCAGAGATTACCTCCTACAACGTCACAAACACACAAACATTACCTCTTTATAATATTAGTATAGATTAATTAATATGTATTTATTATTTGCTGGAATTATTTTTAAACATTTGTTTTTACATTTTTGTTTTATAATTTGTTTTTTTTTAAATAATTTTAGGGTTGTTTATTTTATACAGACAATAATACTTAATTATTTTTAATTTCGTACACGGTAGATTTTTATTATTTCTAATTTGTTTTAATAAAATTGTGCTGTTATTTTATTATATTATAAACTAAATTTTGTAGGCCACTTTTGGGCAGAAAATGAGACAATTATAATAAGTGGGAATCATACCGTGTAGCCCTATACTGCCCTACTAAGCACAAAAGCGGTATCTCAGTAAAAACTAGTTACGAGATAATCGAAGTTTTGTAAAAATAGCATCTTTAGTAATGTAGGGATAAAGTGAAATGGAGATGTGTTATTTTATATCTTTTAAATAATATACCGCTATTAGACTTAGTTCAATAGATGTGTATTTTTTTAAGTAATCCAATGCCATAATTGGGGTGTCGCTGAAAATCAGCGCTGTTGTCGTGGTGCAATCAATAGGTTGCACTCCGGAAAAATATTTGCTGAGCGATTTACCCTTTTCTTTTTTGCATGGACGGGGCGCGGACCACTGCTTGTAAATTAATTGATTCCGCATGTTCTTTTTGTTTATATTCTTATATTTAAGTACTAATATTATTGTTATATTGTAATATGATAAGTTTAGTTTTAGTTTAAAATATTTACTTTTGTAGATACGGCTTACCCGTGCAAAGAAAAAATTAATTTATTTTCTTTCTTTCTTTCCATAAATATCAAATTTAGGAATTTTTTTGAGATACCGCTTTTGCGCTTAGTAGGCCAGTATACCACTACATCAAAGAGGTTGTAGGATAAATTAAATGTCGTATTTAATGTGTTTTTTTTTCAGATATTTAAAACTAAAAGACCTACAGAAACACATATACAAGGCCCATCCTAAGAATAAGAGAAGGAAAAAGGAGAAGAGCGATACGGAAGATATGGACGATTCTGAATAGGACCTTATTGTCTTCTACATAAGGTAAAATTTTCACTACTAAGTATGGTTGTTAAAATTATTGTATTAAGACTTTCTATATCTTTGCACAACTTAATAAGTAATATTAAAATAATAGTATTCTTTCACCGTGTGGTGACAGAGTAAGAATACAATATGTCACCACCCCATCTTATGCCATGGGTGTCGTAAAAACCGACTAAGCAACTATCCGTAAATATTATCGTTACGAAATAAAAATGCAGGAAATCTTGAAATTAAACCCTATACCGATCCGTCTGGCCAGCGTGGTATTAGTAGGCCAAGTATCCCTCCGTCACGGTAAGAGGCCCGTCCCTGCAGTGGACATTAATGGGCTGTTATGATGATGAAATACAGGGTTTAGATGTTAATGGCACTTTTATATTAACACGAGATTAATAGAAGCACGGGCATAGATTTACTACGCAAAACAAAAAAAAACATTTAAAAATGCTCATCTACTTAGGAGATGTGACCATTTTAATTTTCCTTTAATTAACCACACATTCAATATTATATACCATAACAGCCCATTAATGTCCCACAGCAAGGAAGGGCCTCCTCCCATGACGGAGGGCTACTTGGCCTACTAATATCACGCTGGCCAGACGGGATTGGTATAGGGTTTAATTTTAAGTTTTCCTTTCTTTTACTTCGTACAGATATTATTCACAGATAGTCCCTTAGTCGGTTTCTACGACACCCATGAGATGAGGTGGTGACATATTGTATTCTTACTCCGTCACCACACGGACATTCAATATTTTTTCTTTTATTATGTTACAGGGCTACAGGATTAGACACCCAAGGCCTCAGAATAAAGAGAGAATAACGAAAGCAATTTGAGATCAACTGGAACTTACCATTAACCCCGATTTACACATCGACAAGTACAGTAGCGAGTTAAGTAGTAAGTTGTTGATTAAGTTGATTTAAATAGATCTCCATCCTATTTTTTGGCAAATTAAGTGTGCGAGACGCGAGAGAGGGGCTACTTCGTACTTAACTCGTCAAAAAATAGGATGGAGATCTATTTAAATCAACTTAATCAACAACTTACTACTTAACTCGCTACTGTACTTATCGATGTGTAAATCGGGCTTTAGGGAGGCGATTTCGTCTCTTAAAAGTCGTTTAAAAAAATAACTTCGTTTGACTTTCGAGGAGGTTTTTCCAAATTTGTACTATTACTGTTTTTCATATTATTATTCACATGGCCTAATATCATTTACATTAATACCGCTTGTCATAGCACAGAATTTGTCATAATTTTCATTTCAATATTAAAGTTTCCTTAGGTAACATATTAAAATTAAAGGTTATTGGCGAAATCTAAAAATCGTCATTTAAAAAAATAACATTTTGTCTAAATTTTAGATTAGAATTCTAATCACTAGCCCCCTTACTCATAAACGGCTCTTTAATTTAAAAGTAAAACCCACCTTATACCAAACAAAAATGTGAGAATTTAATTTAATCAATTGAAAAAAAGAAGGAAATCATGAAATTAAATCCTATACCAATTATTAGTAGGCCAATTATCCCTCCGTCATGGGAGGAGGCCCGTCCCCGCAGTGGGACATTACTGGGCTGTTATGATATGATCATGATGAATTGGCTAAAATTTAAGAGGCGTTTATGAGTAAGGGGGTTAATATCCTCATTGGCTGTACTCATTGGAGACGAATGCTTGCAATATAAGTATTAAAAATATTACTAAATATAATTTGTGGAAAACTAAATTATTGAAAAAACCAAAAAATATAGCTTAAAAAACATTAAACATTACAAAATTGTTGTCACTTGATTGCTTGTGACGAATGAAATTAGTGAAAATTATTTATTTTGTATGGTTATGGCAATTAAAGCGTTATATCGAATAAAATTATGACAAATGAAAGTATGACATTTAATATTATGGCAAATAAAAATAGTATGCTATATAAAATTATGGCAACAATTAGTAAACTTTGAAAAATGATTTATTTTAAGAGAAAAAAATATTATTGATTTAAGAAATGTGTTAAAAAATTAAAAAATGTACATTAATTTGTTAGTATATAAGAGAATATAAAATAAACTTTATCTTTTTATTATTAAGGTATAAAATGCACTGTTTTTATTCTTAAGTAGCAATTAGTTAATTCTATCTTTAAAACAATTACCTTATTATTATTAATAAAATGTAGTAAATAAAGACACTAAAATAAATAATAATAATATATGGTTATAGACTATATTTTGTTTTTTTCTTTTGTAACAAATAAAATGTGTTTTATTTTCTTCTTTTTTTAGAATTAAATTGTTAAAAATTTTTTGGTAGGGTCGTCTTGTATTTTTAATAATGTAGTTTTATTATTTGTTGAAATAAATAGACAAATTATGGGCAGAATTTGAAGCTTAAGGCAGGGATTGAGCCTAAGACTTCTGTGTATTCACCTCAGATGCTTTGAACCATATTATCCTAATTTGTCCATTGCTTTGTATAGACTACTAGCTGACCCGCGCCCACTTCGTCGGGCGGCGAAAAAAACGCGTTTCTTTTTTAACATATTTCATTACTGCTCCTCTCCTATTAGTCATAGCGTAATGCTATGTATAGCCTATGACACTCCCCGATAAATGGACTATTTAACACAGAAATATTTTTTGTAATCGGTTCAGTAGATCCAGAGATTACCCCCTACAACGTCACAAACACACAAACTTTACCTCTTTATAATATTAGTATAGATTAGAACTTGATCCGCAACATTTTATTCTATAAAACGCCATCTAGGCGTAGTAGTAGTAAACTTTTCATTATATAATTTGCAATAATAGTTACTTAGAAGAATAAATATAGAAGGCGCTTAATGGAATTCATTATTGAAGATCAAGAAATTAGTCTATGTAAAGCAATTGCCAATTTGGCTAAAGAGTTAAGGGCGTTTACAGGGCTTACTAGCGCCTCCAATTGAAAAAAAAATAAAAAATCGCTAATAGGATCAATAATGCGAAATGTTGTCTACAAAGTCTTGAGAAAAGGCAATAAAGTATTTGTATAACACACTCTCAACACTTTAAATGTTTTTAAATTAGATAAATACCTATTGCATTTAAAACAAAAACGGCCGTTTTATTTTATAATGCGAAATTTAATTAATTGAGTGTGTTATACAAATACTTTATTGCCTTTTCTAAATACTTTGTAGACAAAATTTTGCATTATTGATTCTATTCGCGAATTATGATTATTTTTTCAATTGGCGGCGCTAGTGAGCCCTATAAACGCCCTTAACGGTTAAAGAGTCTGAGATGAACCAATGTTCCTTTCCAGCCTCGGAGCTACAAATTTACTCCATAATTTATCTATTTATTTCAATAAATAATATCAAATCTAGGCTTTATAGATAATTTCTAATTTGTAAATGACTTGTATTATATTATTATTTGAAGGTAAAAGGGGAGACATATCGAATGATTAATTGGTATTTGACGAATTCTATGCCGTTGAGGCGTTTGAATCCCGCTTGATGCAAATCTTTGTGTGGCATATATATATATATTGATTTGCATTGGTCTATGTATAATACATACAAGAGTTGTGTAAGTATAGTAAGCGCCAACTTGTTCAGCCGGCTTGAAGTTGTTACAAATGGCTGCGCAGTTTTCATTTTTATAACTAAATGTCGGTACACAGTTACAATCAGATATTTCGTAGCAAATAAGGTGAACTCTTCTCTGTGTGGTGACGGAGTAAGAATACAATATGTCACCACCTCATCTCATCCCATGGGTGTTGTAAAAACTGACTAAGGGACTATCATCTTTACGTAATAAAAAAAGTAAAACCTTCTGGCCAGCGTGGTATTAGTAGGCCAAATATCCCTCAGTCACGGGAGGACCGTCCCTTCATTGGGATATTGATGGGCTGTTATGATGAAAGCGACCAAATACTTCTGAACAATAATTTCTGAGTAAACAGTCTATTTCTTTTAATATTTAGATATTAATAGTCTCTTATAGCGTTTAGTACTTATTGACATTTTAAATTGTTCAGAAGTATTTGGTCACCCTCATAACAGCCCATTAATGTCCCACTGTAGGGACGGGACTCCTTTAGTGATGGAGGGATACTTGTCCCATTAATACCACGCTGGCCAAACGGATTGGTATATGGTTTAATTTCAAGTTATCCCTCTTTTTATTTCGTAAAGATAATATTCACGGATAGTCCCTTAGTCGGTTTATACTAGACCCATGGGATGAGATGGTGTGGTGACATATTGTATTCTTACTTCGTCACCACACGGAGAACTTGTTCACCTTGTCTGCTACGATATAATATCTGATGATGACTGTACATGTGCAAACCTCACTGATAGCTAACTTCAACCCGGCCGAGTCATTTGGCGCGTACTGTATGTGTATCCGTTGTCTAGTAAGAGTTTGCATAGTTTTTCACTAGATGACGTTGTGTCGAATCTCGCATTTTTTTTCTCCCCGTTGATTGTTTTGTTATAATAAATAGGAAATCTATTCTCTCGTTTTTTGTATTTGTTTTTTTTTGATATATTAGGAATTATTATGATTTAAGCGAAAGTGTTTTTTTTTTCTGGATATTAAAGGGGTTTATAAAACTTTGTGGTCTCTTGGTGGGTGATTATAAGTATTTTTAACTAACTCCAAAAAAAATATTACAGAGCTATAGGCTTTATTAACTACCGCCAATAGTTGGTTGCCCTGACCATGGTGAGTGCATCTGTCACCTTCAAGCAATATGTAGTTTATTTATTTTATTAAATACATACTAGGTGACCCGTGCCCACTTCGCTGGACAGCGAAAAAAATGCGTCCCTTTTTTTAACATATTTCATTACTGCTCCGCTCCTATTAGTCATAGCGTGATACTATATAGCCTATGACACTCCCCGATAAATAGGCTATTCAAAACAGAAATAATATTTAAAATCTGTTTACTACATCCAGAGATTACCTCCTACAAAGTCACAAACACACAAACTTTACCTCTTTCATAGACTATATAGTATCACGCTATGACTAATAGGAGTGGAGCAGTAATGAAATATGTTTAAAAAGGGACGCGTTTTTTTCGCCGTTTCAGCGAAGTGGGCACGGTTCAGCTAGTTTATTTTATTATTATAATCATTTTATTGGAGTTGTTAAAAATGTACTATTTTTATATAGTTTTTTTTTTGCTTGTAAACCACAGCATAGATTATATTGTATAAGGGGCATGTTTTAACTTTTTAAAAGTATTTTATAACTTAGTTACTTGTAAATATTAAGAAATAAATAGTTATGTAAATAAGTTTAATTAAATACTAAATAAATTAATATGTCGAAATTTATTTTGTTTTTTTTTATCATTATCATAACAGCCCACTAATGTCCCAACTGCAGGGACGGGCCTCCTCCCGTGACGGAGGGATACTTGGCCTACTAATACCACGCTGGCCAGACGGATTGGTAGGTTTAACTTTAAGTTTCCCTTCTTTCTATTTTATTTTATGTGCCATCATAACAGCCCATTAATGTTCCACTGCAAGGACGGGCCTACTCCTGTGAAGGAGAGATACTTGGCCTACTAAATTTATGTGTGTTTGGTTGTTATTATTATCAATTCGAAATTGCTTACTAAATCAGCTTTCCGATCACTCTTTTTACCCATTGATTTACAAAAAACCAAAGATACACACTCCACTTCCCAAAACCGTCCGCAACAAATAGGCGCACAATGCGCTTTTTTTAAATTAGTTTCGTCGTCTGTTCTACCGGCAAACGTCAATCATTAAATTTTATTGCTTTTTGTGCATTACTTTTTAAATACAACTTTATGTCATGCGTGTAAGATTGAATTTGAAAAAAAAATATGTTTACGATATTACTATACGTATTTATTGCGTATGTATAATTTGGTGACACTTTTGGCTGTTAGTTTTGTTTGAAAATGTGCATCTTGGGTTTTTTGTAAATCAATGTTTTTACCCCAATAAACTGTTATAATAATACACACATCAAAAAAGTCTAAGCAACATGCATGATATTACAAATTTACCATTTATATTAATTAATTTCTAAGTATTTACTCACTCAAAGTGTATAGGTAATTAAACTTTTTTGTTATTGATGACATACTGGCTGGTTGTAAAAAAAAAATTTCGATTATGTTTTGTTTTTTTTCATAAAATTCAAATGACTGCGAATTTGTTTGAATTTGAGTGCATGTTAATTGCTACGTTTTAGTCTTGATTTTATAATTTTACCAACCATTTAAATACAGTTGGCGACAAAATTGAATTGTTAGATATTCTTTACGTCATGGAGCGACGTCATTTGACGGCAGATGAAATGCAAAGAGCTGTAGGGATGTTGCAAGCGGGAAGTAATCAATCTCAGGTATCTCGACATTTTGGTATTCATAGAAGTGTTATTTGTCGTCTTTGGCAGCGCTACAATAATACAGGGGAACCCGCTGAACAGCATCCAGGCCGTAAAAGGAGTACAACCACTCGGCAAGACCGGTACATACAACTGACTGCAAGACGCCAGCCGATGTTAACCGCTCGAGAGATAAGTTTGAGGCTACAAAATTCAAGTGGTGTTGATGTAAGTCCCCAAACTGTGCGAAATCGACTGCATGAGTACGGCCTACGAGCTCGACGCCCTATCAGGTGCCCACCGATACGTCACGGGAATCGCGCTCGTCGAAATGAATGGTGTAGAGAACGCATAACATGGACCCAGGAACAATGGGATAAAATTATGTTTTCCGATGAGTCGCGATTCGGGTTTAGGCCTGATACAAGAAGGGTGCGAGTGTACCGTCGACCCGGAAATACTGAAAGACTCAGGTGCGTTCAGGAAGTTCATCCATACAGCGGCTCAACAGTTATGGTATGGGCGGGTATTATGAAGAACAGGCGAACTGAGCTCGTTTTTGTAAATGGAAACATGAACGCTGAAAATTACGTTGAGGATATTCTCAGACCTTATGTCCATCCATTTGCACAAACCTTTGGCTCCGATTTTACGTTAATGCATGACAATGCGCGTTCACATACAGCTCGGCGAACCAGTGAATACTTGGCAACGGAGAACATCCAGGTATTGCCCTGGCCTGCACAATCGCCAGACCTCAACCCCATCGAGCACGCATGGGACATGCTCCAGAGACGTGTTTTGAAGGACTTGGACGGAGTGACAACAACCCAACAGCTGAAGGATTTGCTACAATTCCATTGGGAGCGAATACCGCAAGATGACATAAACAGTCTCATTAATTCAATGAATAATCGTTGCCGACAAGTTCTGAATAGCAGAGGAGGCCATACTTTGTATTAAATTGTCCTATTCTTTCACAATAAATTCATTTTCTTAAGAAATTTCAATTTGTAAAAAAAAAGTTTAGTTTCTTATGTACCTGTATATTCTAATATTGTTAATTTCTGTTATTAAAAGAACTTATAAAGAAAACAGCTGTTATTTTTACATCATAGAACCCTAAAAATATTATTTTAAAAATAAAATACAACGTTATAATTAAAATAAATGGTAAAATAAATTAATATAAATGGTAAATTTGTAATATCATGCATGTTGCTTAGACTTTTTTGATGTGTGTAGTTAACGAAATAGTCATTTCTTTATGACGAGGACGAACGGTCAGCGCGTTCAGCGAAGTTCGCGTAAAGGGTGGACTGTCAAGAGATATCTTTTTTATTTCTCTGGCAACTATTGTTGCCATGGACTGTCAAGTGGTAATGGAAGCTTAAAATTACATTAAAATAAATGTATTGTTAATCAACTTTTATAGTTGTACGTCAGGAACATATAAAATATACAAAATATATTTTTACCAAATATTTTTTATTAATGGTAGGTACTTACATATTATTCATTAATATCTAAAGAACAACGATAGAAACTTATTATTCTATATACTTAATTATTAACAAACAAAAATCACACCAGTAGCTTTTCACAAACATTTATTTTAAAAAAACAATCATCTTAATTTATGTTTGGAGAGTCAGAACACATGGTATGTATCGACTAATCCGTAGAACAAAGTTCGATCTGCAGACATCTAGTTTTCATTAGAAGCTAGATAAGTTGTTGACTTGTGTTATTCTAGAACTTATTACACATTTGATTTTTTGGTATGTTGTTATGACATACCATGTAAAAAAATCAAAATGTTAGGTCTCATAGTTCTAGAATCTAGCTTCTAATGAAAACTAGCTATCTGCAGATCGAACTTTGTTTTACGGATGAGTCGGTATATTAAGATAATCTCATACCACAAACTCTCAACAACAGCCAAAGGAAAACATGCCAAATAAAATCTTATACCAACCTGTCATGGCTGGTATTAGACCAAAGTTTAAGTTTCCCTCTGTCAATGTAGTCTGATATTATTCGGCTGTCAATGAAACACTGAAAAGTAGCACTCAAACAAATATTTTTTTATGCCTAGTGAAAATATATGATTTAATAAAGAAATCAAATGAAAATTTGTCTGTTGTTTGCTAGAAAAAACATTGACATTTCAAACAATATAGTCTACTTAAAGTAGATTCAATATCTTTTGATTTATACATACATGCAAATACAGTATTTGTATGAAAAATTGAGTTTTGTGTGCACTGTATAGTTACATAATAGATTTTTTTGTGAGTGTATGGACGCCATACTATGCATAATAGCATTGGAATAGACAATTGGAGTAACTATGTAAAGTTTTCTTATATAAAGACAGTTATGATATGAACAGTAGATAAATATGACCTAATTATCAGAATGAATAACTCTGTTTAACAGAAACTAAAGCATACACGTAATTTTTGATGGACCAATGATGTAGGTAATTAAAGTTTTACTAAATGTCTTCTTAATATATTTGCCAACATATTTTTTTTAAATTGTCCTACCAAAATAACTATTTAAATGATAGAAAGAACACAAACAATTCCCCAGAATGATAATTATTTTAACAAAGATATTATGTATATAAAACATTTATATAGAGAAGAATACATAAATATAAAGCTTAAATGAAGTCTTAAGTCTTTAAAATACTAGACGCAATGAGTGAAACATTCTGATAAAGCCATTAATGTTTTTTTTATATATATTTGTATTACAGATCATTAATTTGCATCCATGAAGCAACTCAATCAAACATAGTATCCAAAGTCAACGAAACCTCTTTAGGAAGTTACCGATGCATATATTATACTTATATTATTTTTAATCTAACTTGATGATTTTAAAGTTTAACAAAAAAAAAACCTTAAATATGACGTCTCATTTATATTATAATTATTTTGTATTTGAACAAATTTTATATTAAAGTTAAATTATTATTTATATAATGTTACTTTTAATTAAACAATCACACAAGTTTCTTTACAAAAAAAAAACATAGTATTATAGTAGGCATACACGATCCTTCCTATCTTACAATCGATTACATTACTGATTGGATCAGTTAGAATTGACCGTGTGTGCAAGTGGATCGGCATGACAAATCATATCGCCTGAGCTAAAATGTAGTTTAAAGTATGACTGATCCAATCGGTAGCGTCATGGCGATTGGACGATAGAAAAAAATCGTGTATGCCTACCATTACTACCTCACATCATCTAAGGAGTGGCATAAATGTTATGTAAAATGTGACAGATATTTCATGAAACCATGGACTAATCTGTCTAGTCAGCATAGTATTATTAAGCTAACACCCAGTTTCCGAATGACTGATCAAGTAAAAATCAACTAATCAAGTGTCAAAACTCTTATCAACTATTATTTTCAGGAACTTAAATTATAGTTGACACGAATTTTGACACTTGATTAGTTGATTTTTACTTGATTAGTCATTCAGAAACCGGGGGTTAGTATACCTCAGTCAATTTTAAGACATACTCGTCCTTGAATCGGGATATAAATAAACCGTTATGATTAAAACAGTAATTATTAAATAATACGGACTAGTCTTTAGCGCTGACAAACAGTAAATTCTAATAATCTTGGGACGTGAAATTTTGAGTTTGTAGATAGATAATGAAACTGCAATTATAAAATAAATTCAAATACCTTTTATAAATCAACCTATTTATATTACAATCTAATCGTTTTGTCCCGCTGCTTGGCGTAATAATACGTATATCTTTTCTTTTATCCAATCTTTGTTGTACGGTGCATATGTATTCGTCGACTTTTGGTATACAAGGCAGCTGAGGTCTGCGAGCTGGAAAAGACAGTATAGTTTTAGAAGAGGAATTTAAATTTTTTATACACTGGCAGAGATAAAGAAAGAAAAAAAATCCATTTATTCTGGCATAGCCACACTTAAGTACAATGAACATTCATCATGTTAACTAACAAAAAAATAAAAAGCAAGTAGGTACAGGTGCAGGTTTGTCAGAAAGGGTCACCAGCTCAGCATAAGCTGCGCATATGACGCCCAGCACTGGTTATAGATAAGAGTATACCATTCTCCAAATAGTTAAATGGACTCTATAATAAGTATAAAATAATAGACATCATAACAGCCCATTAATGTCCCACTGCAGGGACGGGCCTCATCCTGTGACGGAGGGATACTTGGCCTACTAATACCACGCTGGCTAAACGGATTGGTATATGGTTTAATTTCAAGTTTTACTTCTTTTTATTTTATTAAAATAATATTTAGATTAATTTTACTACACCCATGGGATGAGATGGCGTGGTGACATATTATATTCTTACTCTGTCACCACACAGAGAAATACTAGAAAATCCTTTTCAATATGTACATACATACATAAACTCATGCCTTATCCCGTCCGGGGTAGGCAGAGACGACAGAACGCCACTTGTCACGGTCCTGGCAAACAGATTGGGCCTCGTCCACATTCATTAAGCGTGTCATACATGCCCGTCGGTTACGAGTGCTCTTTATTCGGTCCTTCTCCAATATGCAACCTATCTGGTCACCATATGTTTTCCAGGGCCTACCCGCACCGACTAGCTCTTCAATATGTTTCACTCACAGTTATCATCCTTCAGTTATCATTGGACCTCTTGCACACCATTACCAAGGCAGCTGTGAAGTCACCTCAGCATATTTCAGTATGTTCAGTAAACACTATTATGTGCTTATTGCCACTTCAGTATTAGGTACAATCACAGTACCAACTACTTATGCCAATTTATTTGGCCAGCATATTATTATGGTATTTGAAACTTTTTTTTTACTATCTGAGATGTAAAAAGCAGGTACCATATCTTGATGTGGTCTTTTTAAGCTGGATATGATATCATTGACAATTACATAAGTCCTAAAAACCTTTGGCTATAAGTGTTAATTCATTTTTATGCAAAGCTTAAAGAAGTAATCTAACAAAAATATGTGGTATTTATATTTGTTGTCTGCTAAACTTAGATTTGTAACACATTTAAAAGGTAATAATGTATTTAACATCAGAAAGTAACACATAAAAACTTACTTGGTCAATGAAATCGAAGAGTTGAGAAATATCGTAGGTAATAGTCGGAGTATTCGGATTTCGCCTTTTTAAATGCTCTTCGTATATCTTACAAACTCCTTCCATGCAGTCGTTGACGCTCTCATAGTCAGAATAGGTCCTCGTTTCAGGCCTTGGACCAGGTTGAACCAGCAAAATTGTGTGGGACTGCAAAATAACCTAGTTTTTACCGCCATTTTTTACAAGAGTTTGGCTTATAATGAATATGTACTTACCATTTTTTAATTAGGTATGAGATATTTCTCTTAAGTTTAATTCCAAATCAGGTCAACTTATCAATATTTAGTAAATATAGCCGTGTTGTTTTCTCGAAGAAAAGAAACGCCGACAAGAGTGAGCCGCAAGTCAAAAAGCTTATGCTGATATGCTGATACGTTCTGAAAGTTCAAGTTTGGTTCAGACGTTTTTAAAATTTGTTAGATTTTATTTTAAATAGAAAATTTCTTATATTAATGTTGTATGGAAATATGTAACTTTATGATTTACAATACTCATTTTTTTTTAAAAAGCCTTGTAATAATACAAACATTTTAAAGTCTTTTATTTTTTGAAGAAATTAATTTAAGAACGAATTGTGCGTTCCTTTTTACTCCTATTTATGTTTTAGTTTTATTTCTATAATTGTATAATAAAACATTTATTATAAACATTGTACGTAAAATATGTGGGTTCAAGTGTATCAAAAAACTTACTCTTGCAGCAGGAACCAAAATATTGATAAATTCGACATTATGAGTCGGTATATCGCAACAGCTAAATAACAAACTTGATTAAAAATGTTTTTCATTGAATTTATTTTCGATTTTAACATTTCACCGCCAGATTAAACATTTGCTTAGAAAGGAATCTACAAAATATTATTTTAATCTGTGAACCATCCAAATATTAAGAAAACAATGTTTCAAAAATAAATGTGATCGCGATAAAATTACTTTGATAATGTTTCAAAATAAAAGATAAGACGATTTTTGTATGAGTAAAAGAGTATATTAGTTTGTAAATTCAGAATACAATGAGTAATAATCATATAGAAGCCTTTGAAAATGTTTTGAAAGCACAAAATAGTAATCGTAGTTCTGCATTGTACAGTGGTATTTCACAACAAAATAAACATTTATTAAAGCCTAGTGATGTTATATCTAGTGTATCTTCGCAGTTAAAAGCTTTTGTAGCAGCAGATTCATATAAGACCAACAATCGATCCTCAAAAGTTTTGAAACAGTACAAAAAGTCTAACTTTTTATGCGTAAACAACTTACGAAAGTATGAAGAGGTAAGGCATTTTTATTTTTATTTTTATTGTTTACTCCATATGTTTTTGTAGCTCTTAATAACACATTAAACAACACACTAAAGAATTGGTCTGCCTGTTTTTTACTTTTTTTTCAAGGAAAGATAAAGAATTCTTGTTTTTTTTTGTGTTAAAATATTTATTTAAATTTAAAATATATTCAGTTTATGCAAAGTGTTAAAACATAAAGTTAAGAAATTATTAGAAGTTGGTCTCCTTGATGACTTGATTTCTTTGTGAATGGCCTCATGTGAAATGTTTATATACAAAATTATGTATTGGATACTCAATCTAAGTTTGACATCATGTCACTACTTGTTATCATACATACATACATAAACTCACGTCCCTTATCCCGTCCAGGGTAGGCAGAGACGACAGAACGCCACTAGTCACGATCCTGGCAAACTTGTTATCAATCTCTATCTATAGTAAAAGTAATTAATTGAAGAGAGAAAATATTTAGACATTATGCCAATTTCTATCCCAATCTATTATGCTGCCATGAAACCTCCCCATCTGTTACCTGTGTAAAATGTGTCATCATATCATAACAGCCCATTAATGTCCCACTGCAGGGACGGGCCTCCTCCCGTGACGGAGGGTTACTTGGCCTACTAATACCACCCTGGCCAGACGGATTGGTATAGGGTTTAATTTCAAGTTTTCCTTCTTTCTATTTCGTAAAGATAGTAGTTACGGTTATTCCCTAGTCGATTTTTACGACACCCATGGGATGAGATGGGGTGGTGACGTATTGTATTCTTACTCCGTCACCACACGGATAGATATAAAATGTGTGCTGTCTTTTAATTATCATGTGTTTGTGTATTATTTTAATGAATTTTAAGCCAATTCATACTTTTTGGACTACTCCCAGCAGTAAATTTATTGGATATGTTTTGTGGATGCAATAAAATAAAGAATTTCTGTTTGGTTCTCTTGCAATCTACTTACTATTAGTTAGTTACAATTACCTAGTTAGCCTTGGCTATTTTCTTAGTGAAGGTTTCAGGTCATTGATAAGTTATCATCATTCCCCTGCCCTTATTCCAATTATATTTGGGGTCTTCTTTTTCTAGACTTTCCAACGGACTTTATCTCACAAGTAACACATGTTCTTAGTGTAGGTTTCAGGTTATTGTAAAATATTCTTGTAAATATGGTTATGTTAACACATTCCCAGTGCAGTGTACCATATATGGTACATATGCATTGTTTTACTATTGTGTTTGCTGGTGGCACTGTCAAAGGGTTAATTTTATACTAGAGCCTAAAAAATCAATAATAATCATATTCAATTTTAGATTTGATTTCCTCTCTTTCTTTATTAAAAACAGTTCAGTGGTTGTTTGAAGTCTCTACTTATACCATAAAAATACTTGTTATCGTTACTCCAAATTAATTCAGAGTCATCCAGCTATTTGAGTTTGAAGAGCTTTTACCTTCCATAATTATCTTAATCCAGTTATGTTTGCCATAATCATTATTTTACTCATTCTAGCCGCCAGAACAATCCAAGAAATTCGACACCCAACTCGTCACTGATACGGAACTAATCAATATCATAGAACATGCAGAAATTCTTGATGTCCATCAAGGAATGACTCAGGAGTTTAATGAATCATTTGATAATGTACACACTGAGAAAATACAAAAAGAACCTTGTGTCAATGATGTTAAAGCACACATTAATACTGAAGAAAAAGATTTTGGGGAGATAATACACAGTACTGATATTAAAGATGTAAATAATAGTAATCCAAGTATTAAAGTAGAGGGTCCAGGAGGATTGATAGTTGATGTAGAGGATAGTAATATTGCAGATGCTAATACATGCGATAATCTAGAACTTAGTCAAGTATTACAAAACAAAGCTGTGAATAGAATAACTTTAAGTAAAGACAAAGTAGATAGCCAACAAGATGACTACACTAAAACAAAAGATGAGAGTGAAATACTAAATTGCTGCATCGAAATTGATGTAGAAGATAACAGAGATACACCAGCAAGTCCTATATTTAAAAGTAGATGTACAAAAATCAAATCGAACACACCATCTCCACTTGTTTTTAATTTAGATAAATTTGAACAGTTTGAAAGTCTAGCTATATCTATACTGGATGCTACAAATGTTAATTTAGCAAAACATGTGATTAACTCGCAAATTCTAAACAAGGAGCTTCAGTTAAATATTAATGAAGAAGTCAAATTTGATGTCAAAGAAAACCTACCAGCAAAAACAGATGTTACGAATGAAATTCTCAAAATAGAACCTCCAGTTATTAAATCAGATGACAAGGTGATTCATAAAACAGATGTTATCAATGAGATGCTCAGTATAGGGCCTCCTCTAGTTGAATCAGATGTAAAAGTAATTCATATTGATAAGGCAACTAGTGAAGAAATATTGAAAGAAGTCATCACTAAACCTCAAGATGATGAAATCCTATTCAGTAGTGATGAAGATGATAATTATGTTCACAAAGAATTTCAAGACCTTCCATTTACTTGTGCCTTAGAAACATCATTTTACCAACAATCAGATGTATTAGATAAAACTATGTATGTTGGGTTTCAAACTGCTAGTAACAGATCTATACAAGTTTGTTCTGACTCTTTTGTTAAAGCCAAAAACCTATTAAGCGATGTGATTGATGACGTCAGTCTTACAGAGCTTGTTAAAAGGTGTGATGAAGGTGCAGTAGTAACTTTAAATGATGATGAAGAGAATCTGGATATTAAGGACTTAAATTTCGTCGAAGATATGATCAAAGCTCCTTTAGCTCAAACAAGGGGTACAGAAATAAAAAATACCTTGACCTTTTTGGATTCAAGTGCTACTCAAAATGAAGTCAAACTGTGTCCCAATAATTGTTTGGGTTTTAGGACAGCCAACAATAAAGAAATAAAATTGTCCCAAAAATCTCTGGCACGGTCTAGGAAAGTGTTTCAAAATATAGATGATGATTTTGATGAAGATTTTGATCTTACAAGTAAAGTAGAAGTAATACTGGATATCTGCGAAGATACTAAAATCGATGTATGTGAAATGAAGCTTGAAAGCAAGGAACAAGTTGAAAATCCCGTAGATGAAGTTTTGCATGGCATTGAAGATGTCATAATACAAGAATTTGAAAATATAGAAATGTCACTAAAAGATGACTCACCAGTTAAAAAACCTGCATCTATAGGGTTTAAAACTGCAAGTAATAAGAACATCCAGATTTCTGAAAAGGCTTTAGGCAATGTTAAGGATATCTTTAAAGATATAGATTTAAGTGAAAAATATTCTGAACTTAATGAAAAGCAAGTTAAAGAAGAAAATGTTGTTTCGCAAATTATTGGAGAAGCTAGATCAATGAAAAAGGTTGAAAATAACTTAGGTTTTAAAACGGCTAGTAACAAAAATATTGTTATATCAGAAGACGCTTGGGACAAATCCAAAAACGTTTTTGATAATCTAGATACTGATGATCTTAACAAAAAACAAGAAAATAAAAGACCCTCTGATAAAAATAATGCTTTTAATTGTTTGAAACCTCCGCATAGAGGACGCTCTGGTGTAGATAATACTCTGTCATTCAAGCTTATTGAAAATAGAAATATCAATATTGGAGAATCAAATAGCATAGATTTAAATCCGCTTCTAATAAACAAAAATTTCGTAGGATTTAAAACAGCTAACAATAAAAATATCCAAATATCAAAAAAGGCTTGGTGTAAAAGTAAAAATATCTTCAATGATATAAATTCAATGGCTTTGCCTAAAAAATGTGATAAAGAATACCCAGAAGAGAGCACATTAAGGAAAGACAATATTGAAAAGAATAGCAAGTTAATACAATCGAAAGCCTTTGTTAATGAAAGTAACAACATGATAATAGAAACCAAAAATATGATCGAAGACACTGACACAATTAAAACTCCATCAAATAATAATATAAATACTTTAAAGACTTTAGCAGAGAACGCAAAAGAAATAGAAGCTAAAAACAGAGTAAGACTATTTTGCAAATCAAATGAATTATCTTACAATGAGGTCAATCTTGCACCATCTACCAAAACAGTTAAGGATGATCTCGTAGAAGATCATATTCCTAAATTCCAAGGATTTAAAACGGCTAACAACCAGCTAATTCAAGTATCAACTGACGCTATAATAAAAAGCAAACATATTTTCAAAGATCTAGACAATAATAATGAGCTAATTACCACGAAAGTACAAGACAATGGAGTATATCCTAAGGTAAACAACAAAAGAAATACAGACCAAGCTGCAAATCCTATAGAATCCTTTGAAGCATTTGAAACTGCTAAAAAGAAACCAGCAACTGTGTCTGACAAAGTCTTAGAAGATATTGCTACAACCAGGGAGTTGTTCAAAGACATTAATGTTAACGATGATTTGAACTCCGACACTAACTCCACTAAGGAGAAAGAAATATATCCTGTAGAATTATTGAACGATGATAATGTTGATAACTTACAGTGTAGCCCGGTATTCCTGGGATTTCAAACTGGCAATAAGCAACCGGTTACTGTATCAGCGAAAGCTTTAGAAAGCACGAAAAAAATATTCATAGATATTTCTGTTAAAAAGTGTGCAATAGAACCACAATTTTCTGAATTTATTACTGCCAATAATAAAAAGATTCCAGTGTCTGCAAAAGCTATATATAAAACCAGGGAATTGTTTAAAGATATCGATTTAAATGATATAAACTTAAATACTAAATCAACTAAAGATAAAGATTTGTATCCCGTAGAAGTAATGAAGGGTGAATATAAAGATGATAGTTTACCATCTAGCCCGGTATTTAAAGACTTTCAAACTGGTAATAAAAGACCAGTCACTATTTCAGCTAAAGCATTAGAAACTAGCAACAAAATATTCAAAAATATCTCTGTTAAAGAATATTTTATGGAAGCAGGGTTCTCTGGATTTCTAAGTGCTAATAATAATAAACAGGTTAGTGTGTCTGAGAAAGCTATGGCTGAAAGCAAAAGATTATTTAAAGATATTTGTGGTAATGAAAATGTGAATATTGTTTCTTTGAGCAAAACAAAAAGCTCATGTCCTGAGGAGTTTATCAATAGAAATGCTAGGACCAATAGTCATGCATTTAAAGGCTGTCAAGCTGGTATTAAAAAACCTATACATGCCACAAGCTTAGAAAACAGCAAAGAAATACTTAATACTATAGATACGAACGTTGGATTTTCTGGTTTTCAAACTGCTAGTAATAAACAGGTTACGGTGTCTGAGAAAGCGATGGCCAAAAGCCGCAAGTTGTTTGAAGATCTGGATGGTAATGACCATACCAATGCAGCTATTAAAAACACTAAAGTAAAAGACTTGTATCCTCAAGAAATATTTAATAATGATAATAACATGAATAGTGAAATAAGTAATTTTAAACCTATAACATCATCAGCAAATAAAAATATCAAAAGAAATGAAGAGAAAACACCAGGATTCTGTGGGTTCCTGACGGCAAGTAATAAAAAGGTGTCTGTTTCTGAAAAAGCTTTCGCTCAAAGCGCAAAGCTATTTAAAGACATCAATTTTGATGGAGACAATAATATTAATGAAAAAGACGTATATTCAAAAGAGCTATTAAACACTAAAAGTACAGACATTTTGGATACAAAACCAGGATTCTCTGGATTTTTAACTGCAAATAATAAAAAGATTACTGTCTCTGAAAATGCCATTGCAAAAAGCAGGAAATTATTTAAAGAATTTAATAGTAAAGACAATAGAGACACAACTATTAAACCAACTAAAGAAAAAGATCTATATCCCGTAGAGCTATTTAACCACGATAATAATTTAAATAGTAGATCTAATAGTCCACTATTTCAAGGATTCAAAACAGCCAATAAAGAACAAGTAACTGTATCTGCTAATGCCTTAGAAAACAGTAAAAAACTATTTGAAAACATTAATATTAAAGAAACAAATATAAATACCGGTTTTTCTGGATTTGTAACTGCTAACAATAAAAAGGTAACTGTATCAGAGAAGGCTTTAGCTAAAAGTAGGCAATTGTTTAACGATATTGACGCTAGTAAACCTACAGACGCGGGCACTGAAGCTAAGAAAGAAAAAGGGCTTTATCCCAACGAAATTTATCAAGAACAAAATGAATCTAATACAGCTATTGATACGCCTGTAGCTATTAACAAAGAAATCAATAAAAATCTAACTATATTAGGTCTTCAAACTAGTTCTTCTAAAGAAATTGCAATACCCAGAAAAGCCATGACTGAAGCCAAGAATGATCTAGAAGTAAATAAGCCTAAAAGTAGTAACAATACTCAAAAAGTTAATAATATAGTAATTTTAAAAGATTCATCAGATAGAACCTTTAAAGATGCTGGGTCCAGCATCATCAAGCATCAGTTGGAAAAGGAGGAAGCTACTTCCAATAGTGTATCGAAAGCTTTGGTCAAATCCAAAAGACAATTAACAGAATTTAATGAAGAGTCAACTAACAAAAAAAGCAAAAATGATACACAAATAATGGAGAATTTTGATACAAATATGTACACAGAAGATTTCCATGAAACGCCCAATAAATCTAAAAGATCCGGAAGCCCCATTCTTTCCTGTCCTAGAGCAAAGAAAAGAAAGAAATTTGAAACACCATACAACAAATTTAAACACAAACCTATACCAGATAAAATTGAAAATGTAAAAGATGATAAAAAGATTACATTTCAAAATGATTATAAGACTAAAAAGAAATATAAATTAAAAGACATCGAAAGTATGTCGAAAAATACTAAAAACGAAATCGATCCTTACATACTAAGATTCGAATTTGAAAATCTTCTCAATTTTCAGTTTGTTGAAGATCGAAATGATCTAACAGATGATAAAATAACGATTTCTCAACTAAAAGACTTATTTTTGAATTCGGTTAACACAAAATTGGTGCCACACGGTTGGTTGGATAACCATTTGAAATTGGTTTTATGGAAATTAGTGTCTTATGAAGTTAAATTTAAGTCTTTATTGAGGTGTACTGCAAGAAATGTTATGGATCAATTAAAATTTAGGTATGATAAGGAGTTATTTAATGCTCAAAGGTCAGCTTTAAGAAAGATCTTTGAAAAGGATGATGTTCCTTCGAAAACTATTATTCTCTGTGTGGTAGAGATTTATGATGATGGAGTCAAAGTTAAGAGGTATGTATGTTTTTTATTGATTTTTTTAGGGTTAAAAGAGAACAAAGAAAACATTTATTTAAACGAATTACACAGAAGCAGGTACACGAGCATACACAAAAATACAATAACCACTAGCCTGGCAAGGCAAAATGGCGGAAAATAACACGTGGCAAACGGCGTCGCTGAGCGGGTCCTTGCCAGACAGGGTTAAAAAAACAAACATAGAACAACAAAAATACCTTTGCCTCTGTGGCCATGAGTGTCTCATGGCTATGTTTGCAAAAAGGACCCTAGATCAGCATTATGCCAGACGTCAAGTTAAACGTCTAGCGCTGGTTTTCAACCAGGACCAAAGTGAAGGCACGTCTGCCAAATATTGTGTGTCGTACCTCTCTATATGACAGAGAAGAATGAATGAATGTGGAGAGGGTTTATACTCGTTCCGAAACACATAGTCGTCGGTTCTCCCAGACAAAGGGTGGATGTATGGTTCACATCCGAATTTGCTAGTCATTACAAAAGAACTCCCAAGAATTTTAACGACACTGCCAGCTAGGAAATTGATGCTTTGATAATCAAGGGTTCCTTTTTTTAAACGTGGGATACCTCAAGGCTCTCCCTTTGGCCCAAGCATAAAGGTGTGTCAGAGACCTGAACGAAAAAGAAAATACTGCGACTAAAACTCTCTTAGAGTTTTCTGCAATTCCCATGGGATGAAAAAGGCTCACACAACACTTTGTATTATTGGTCATTCTTTTATTCCTTTCAGTGTCACCAACACAATGACAAACATAGAATTGTTATTGACAGACGGCTGGTACAATATCAGATGTAATATAGACAGGATGTTGTCCCAAATGGTACAAAATAATAAGATAGTTGTTGGTACCAAACTTGTTACCTCCGGAGCTGAGCTGTTGGGATGCGAGCAAGGAGTTTCTCCTTGGGAGGTATGTATTACACAACAAAATACTGTCAACTTATATAAAAACACACACTCTAATATCATAACAGGCGATTAATGTCCCACTGCAGGGACGGGCCTCCTTCTTGGAGGGACACTTGGCCTACTAATACCACACTGGCCAGACGGATTGGTATAGAGTTTAATTTCAAGTTTTCCTTTTTTTTATTTCGTAAAGATAATATTCACGGATAGTCCCTTAGTCGGTTTTTATGACACCCAGGGGATGAGATGGGGTGGTGACATATTGTATTCTTACTCCTTAATCACACGGAGAACTTACTATATAGGTATTTATTTATTTTACAGGATACATCAGCGATACGTTTGAAAATCTTCGGCAATTCCACTCGTCGCGCGCGTTGGGACGCTCGCCTCGGTTACCATGGCAACGGCGCCATCTTGTCCCAGCTGTCAAATGTGTCAGTTTTAGGCGGGAAAGTGTCGAAGCTACGCGTGTACGTTACTAGGGTGTATCCAGCTTTGTATGTTGACAAGTTTGAAGATGGCAGTACGGGTAAGTACAACGCGGCGCCATCTTGTCCCAGCTGTCATTAGTGTCAGTTTTAGGCGGGAAAGTGTCGAAGCTACGCGTGTACGTTACTAGGGTGTATCCAGCTTTGTATGTTGACAAGTTTGAAGATGGGAGTACGGGTAAGTACAACGCGGCGCCATCTTGTCCCAGCTGTCATTAGTGTCAGTTTTAGGCGGGAAAGTGTCGAAGCTACGCGTGTACGTTACTAGGGTGTATCCAGCTTTGTATGTTGACAAGTTTGAAGATGGGAGTACGGGTAAGTACAACGCGGCGCCATCTTGTCCCAGCTGTCATTAGTGTCAGTTTTAGGCGGGAAAGTGTCGAAGCTACGCGTGTACGTTACTAGGGTGTATCCAGCTTTGTATGTTGACAAGTTTGAAGATGAGAGTACGGGTAGGTACTGTATGCGCAATCTTTAACACGCGCAAACTTACACGTCGGGCTTGAAGTTAGCTATCAGAAGATGTGTATGTGCAGGAACAAATAAAACACACCCCACCCTCCTTGTCATTTAGCTCCGAAAATTAAAACTGCGCAATTTATTGTTAATGACAACAACTTCAAGCCGACCGGGTAAGTTAGCGCGTACTGTAAGTTAACTACCTTGACGACTAAGCAGTAGTGTATGCATGCGACTGCCGTTCACGAAGTCACGGGTCTGATAATAATTTATGTGATCCACAAATTATTTTCCTGAGTCTGACCATTAATGCCCCACTGCAGGAACGGGACTCCTCCAATGACGGTGGGATCCTTGGCCTACTAATACCACGCTGGCCAGACGGATTGGTATAGGCTTTTTATTTCGTAAAGATAATATTCACAGATAGTCCCTTAGTCGGTTTTTACGACACCCATGGGATGAGATGGGGTGGTGACGTATTGTATTCTTACTCCGTCACCACACGGAGGTTCTCAATTCGGTTGTATTTGTTTTTTGCATTTTCATCAAAGCCTATTTAGACCAGGTGTACCTAATGGCCTGTAAATTTTATTTTCCAGTGACCAGATCAGAACGACTAGAGAATCTTCATCAAATGAAAATTGAAACTGAAAGACAGATCCTAATGGAGAAACTTTACGAAAAAGTGGAGAAGGAATTCGCTGATCGGGTAATTATTTTTTCTTATACAACGCCATCTAGTTCTGTTTTAAGCAAACTTTGTCTCGAGTCCTTTGACAATTGCATTTAGTACTTACTAGCTGATGCCCGCGATTTCACTCGCATTGTACAGCTTAAATGTTATTCTACACCCTAAATTACCCATATTCCAAATTTCATCAAAATCCATTCAGTAGTTTTTGCGTGAAAGAGTAACAAACATCCATCCACATACATCCTCACAAACTTTTGCATTTATAATATTAGTAGGAAGTAGGATTTGATGACGACCTTTGTTACTGATAACCACTATGATATAGAACTAGCGGTCCGTCCCGGCGTCGCACGGGCATTATTTTCCCGATTTTCTGTTCAAATTTTTCCTAAATTTTCTTTGCTATAAACCTCACGGAGCCCGAGACCTTTCCAACGAATGCAATGCCGTGGAAATCGGTTTGTGCATTCTGGAGTTATAGCGTCAGAAAGGAAAACCCGACTTATTTTTATATAGTAGAAGATGACTGCTACGCCGAGGTCAATGGTTCGATTCCCGCTCAAACCAAATCTTTGTGTGCATGAACATGATTGTTTGCATTGGTCTGGGTGTTCTCTAATGTATGTATTAACAAAAAAAAATAGTATTTAAGTATGTTTATCCGATGTCTAGTATCTATAATACAAGCTCTGCTTAGTTTGGGACTAGATGGCGTTGTGTAAATGCGTAAAAATAAAAATGACTTTTTTTAGGTCTCCCAAGACTCAGAAAGCCTATCTGAGGGTAGCAAACGTCTATGCATGGAGAGTGGCTCCCAAATATCTAAAATGATGAAGAGAAGTAAAGACCCTGCTGAGTTTAGAGTAAGTTAGGTTTGTTAAATAGTTCTTTAACTCCGTGTGGTGACGTAGTAAGAATACAATATGTCACCACCCCATCTCATTCCGTGGGTGTCGTAAACACCGACTAAGGGACTATCCGTGAATACGATCTTTACGAAATAAAAAGAAGGAAAACTTGAAATTAAACCCTATACCAATCCGTCTGGCCAGCGTGGTATTAGTAGGCCTAGTATCCCTCCGTCACGTGAGGAGGCCCGTCCCTGCAGTGGGACATTAATGGGCTGTTATGATGATGATTAGTTAGTTAGTGTTAGCCTATATCATTCCACTACTGGGCAAAGGCTTCTTCCCTTGGCTTCCATATGTCTCGAACCATGGCCATGAAGAATGAAATGAAGGCCATATGTATGTATTAACAAAATGAAAAAAAGGATTTAAGTATTTCTATCCGTTGTCTAGTACCCATAGTACAAGCTCTGCTTAGTTTGGGACTAGGTGGCAATGTGTGAGGATTATTTATTTAATAAGACTTGGATTTAAACCTGTGTACTTCTGAAAATACATCTCATCTGTTTTAGGTTGTACTTATCGGGTATCGAACGCCCTTACTCTTAAACAGAATCCTAAACCCCAATCATTTAACCATTACAGGCACTTCTCACTCACTCCCAAACAACACTCCTAGACGCCCATACAACAAAAAACAGAGATCGTCTCCTACAAGACATACAGGAAAGAATGAGAGAAAGGATGGACAAAGAAGGAGTATTGTTAAATAGGAATGTTGTTAGTTTACTCAAGATAAGAATTATTGGACTGAGAGAAAAGGGGGGTACTGTTGAAGTTATTAAAGGTAAAATATACATATAAATCTATACTTATTATAACCCTGTAGAGAAGTCAATTCTGTACATGAAATAAATTTTCAAAATAACTATCAGGGTGTGATTAGTGATCGATACTGATGCTTGCACCAAAACGTAATTAGTAAAATTTATGTCTGTCTACATTTCTGTCTGTCTGTATGTTTGTAATAGAAACAAAAACTACTCGTCGGATATTGATGAAACTTGGTACATTTGTTCTCCATACTCCTGATCAGGTTATTGTATACTTTTTATCACGATACGTTCAATAGGAGCAGAGCAGTGAAGGAAAATGTTGGTACAACGGGAGGAATATTACAAACCAAGAAAATTGAACAATATAAGTTTATTTTAGAGGGCTTTTTGGGCAGATAGCTAATGTTATAACAGACAACTAAGGCTTATTAATTGTTTGAAAAAGAAAGTTGTTATTTTTAATGCATTTTCACTGGCAGCCAAACCGAGTTGCGATCACTGATTCAGAAACAATAAAGGTGGTTAAGCAATGTTGGCGAGGTTATTCTAAAGATGGATGACCATTCAATGGTATTTCATGAAAGCTTCTCCGTTCTTTGGAGGGCACGTACAACTTTGTTCCCGGCTGTCGATGTAGTGATGTTATAGGCAATGTGTATAATACGGCATTTTATAGAATGCTTAAATGCCTAAATAATATTAAAGTGTATGTTTGTAACATAAAAATCACAGGTTTTTTAATCATTAAAAATAAAAAATATGATAAAAAAATATTTTTGTCTGTCTGTATGTGACGGGTGAACTCAGAAACGGTTGGTCTGATTTTGATGAGACTTTTATGGTTAGATTGCCGCTTTTACGGAGCGTAACATAGATTACTTAAGTTCCAATAAAAGTTTTAGGTTTCCGCAAAAAAAAAAGTTAAAATCTTATCAAAACATCATCATTTTATTTGCGCCCACTACGTAAGGTGGCGAAAAAAAGCGTCTCTTTTTTAAACATATTTCATTACTGCTCCACTCCTATTAGCCATAGCGTGATACTATATAGCCTATGACACTCCCCGATAAATGAACTATTCAACACAGAAATAATTTTTATAATCGGTTCAGTAGATCCAGAGATACAACGTCACAAACACACAAACTTTACCTCTTTATAATATTAGTATAGATAATTTTTCTAATTAGCCGTGCGTGGAAGCAGTGGTAAAGTTAAGTAAACTGTAAACGTATTAAAACTTAGGTTGAGCAGAATAAAATAAATAACTGATTGACATCAATTAAAAGAAAATATTATTATGTATAATGTTTCTAAATATCTATATTGTTTTTTTATAGGAATGATGTCAATATGGAAGCCGAACGATGCTATTCGTGAAATAATAAAAGAAGATACCTGGATAGACATATTAAATGTTGTACCTACTGGTTTCAGGTATAGTAGCTATTGTTATATACATATAAGCAAGTATAGTACAACGCCATCTAGTTTAAATTGTGCAAACATTTGTACAGTCACTCAGGCCAATGTTATAACGAAACAGCCCATTAATGTCCCACTGCAGTGACGGAGGGATACTTGGCCTACTAATACCACGCTGGCCAGACGGATGTAAAGGTAATGTTCCTGATGAGATGATGAGATGGGGTGGTGACATATTGTATTCTTATTCCGGCACCACACGGAGACACAAGTACGAACAATAATTATCATAAAACAAACGGAAGTTGAATTATTCAGTAGACTTTCAATTTTCAGGATTAAGATTCTCGATTTCTGATTAACTTAAGAACACGGATCAAAAGATTAAGGCATCATCATATCAGCCAATCGACGGCCACTGCTGGACATAGACCTCCTCCAAGTATTGCCACCCTGCGCGGTCCTGTTCCTCCCTCATCCATCGGCTTCCCGCCGTCCTAACCAGGTCGTCGGTCCACCGTGTGAGGGGTCTCCCCACCCTGCGCTTTCCGTATGGCTTACTCAAATAAAAAACATTCTTTTCAGGTACTCTGAAATCCAACTAACAGCCGGCCGTCAAACGATATTCAACACACCAAAATATACAGAACCGGAAATGTTCAAACCCTATACCAAATTACATCAACGAAAAACCTATACCATTAAAGAGCTATCACAAAATCCAACTATAGCTACAGATTATAATGAAATCGATACAATAGGCTTCATATTTTTAGTTGAACCAACTTTAGATCAATTCGATTCGACTAAACAATCGTTTCAAAATGTATACCTAGCTGATATCGATAAAAATATAATCTGTATTAATTTATGGGGCGGTCTAAAAAAATTTGGCTTCCATAATGTCTTAGATACCGGGCAAGTGGTTTCGTGTGTAAATTTGCAAAAGAGGGCTGGCAACACTAGAAGGTCTATTCCTCAGTTTCGAGTCACAGAATTGTCTTATTTTACACAAACACCAAAGAATTCGTTTACAAGAAATTTGTTAGATAGTTTAGATAAAAGTATTTGTAGTTTAGATAGAAGAAAATTCTGCGAAGATTGTGTAAATTTTAAGAATAATTATACAGTTTTTAAATGTAATAATAATGAAAACATATCGCCTTATAGATTTCAAGATGTAAATTTAAGTAAAAATAAAATTTACATAGAATCCCCTCTAGTTAATAATAAGATTGATGATTTGAACCTTACTGGCTTAGATTTTGAGTCTACTTTCCAAGAGACATTATCGGAAGAAGCCTTGGAAAGGAAAAGAAAAGTTAATGCAAAGATTGCCAAATTAAAAATGTATGGGGAACCTCCCCCTCTGTCCCCCATACACATATTAAATAGGTCTAAAAACGCATCTAGTTCATACAAAAGTCCCTTATTAAGTACCAATTCTAATAACCAAGAAAATTCTAACCTAAAAACGAAAAGTGACAGTTGTACTAATGTTGCCAGTAGTAAAAATTCTCCCAGAGAGTGTGGAGATGTGGATACCAGTCCTGCAGTCTTGAATAGGACTTATATTAAAAGTTTTAATCCGGTTAAAATTAATTTTGATGTTAAAGAAAATAATACTCATAATGAAAGTAATTTTGATCATTTTGCTGAGGAATTTGATGGTAGTCCACCTCTTAGTTTGGATTGAAAAAGTTCAAGTTATGCGTAAAGCTTAGCTACAGTCGCCCGTTCTTACCGGCTTGAATTTAGCTATCAGGGAAGTTCACGCATATACTAAGAAAACACCCGCACAAAATTGTAAAATATAATGTTACTCTAAAATACTCTAAACTCCTGAATTCCAAAGATTAGTAATTACCTAATTAAATACTTTCGTGTTTAATTTGTAAAAGAAAGCCTACGAGCTAAGAATACAAACTCTACTAGACACCCACGTACAGAAAAGGCGCTGTACTAAGTTACCTAAGTAAATTATTAAATGTTTCAATTTTAAGTACATAGTAGATAAATGTTTCTAAAAAACAAATCGAATGTCATCTTCAGTGTTGCAGCCTCTGAGATTCTAAACTCCACTTACTTTTTATTAGGTAAAATTGTTTTGAACATAATTGTATACAGGGTGTCCCAATACTCGACGTTAACCCGAAACCAGATGATAAAGCAAGTCATGCTGGTTATCAGAAAAATAAATAAAAAATTCTAAATTGCATGGTTGTAAAGTTATAGGCATTTGATATTTTTGTTTTTGCTGGTTAACCCTGAATAATGCCTCTCTATACTTAAATAAAAAAAATAAAACCAGCTGTTCTAGCTTTCATAACAAGAAGACTTCATTCTTTACAAAAAAATATTAAAAAAAATTATATCATTAATAATTTATATATTACCATTTTTTTTTTAATTTTTTATTTTTTTTTCTGTTAACCATCATGACTTGCTTTATCATCTGGTTTCGGGTTAACGTCGAGTATTGGGACACCCTGTATAATTAAAATTATTATCACACTGCTGGAGTTGGGAAAACTATGTGGTAAAAAACATCCCTTCTTTTATTTTTTATACTTCATACATATTTTACCAGCTAAATAAAGTTGTTATATAATACCTTTGTAAATAACTAAATATCTGTTGATTTTGTTATTAAGTATTTGTATGTTAAGATTTTTAATTGTGAATATGTACAGTCGGGGTATTTGCCGCTCGACCACCCTTAGGCGAGAATCGCTTGGCACGCGGCGCATGCGATACGTGGCACGCCCACGTATCGCATGCGCCGCGTGCCAAGCGATTCTCGCCTAAGGGTGGTCGAGCGGCAAATACCCCGACCGTACATGATTTAATAAAAAAAATTGGTATACTTTTTTCTTTAATTATAAATGTCAGTCTCCCTTTAGCCTGATCTTTGATCTACCCTTCACAATCATAGCTCAGTTACGAATAGTTTTTCATAACAACCACAAATATGCACTACATTTTTTTTATTTTAATAACATATTACATACAATTCACGGTGAAAAGACGACCTAGTTAAGACAGCGGGAAACCTATGGATGAAAATATTTGTTGAGAGTTGTATGTCCAGCAGTAAACGGCTGATTGGCATTGGCTGAAATGGATTAGGGATAGATGGAAAATATATCTTGCAAATGCATGGGAATTCACACAACGGCATCTAGCCCCAAAGTAAGCAAAACTTGCACACGGCTTGTATGTTCTTTGGTGTAAAACCTTCGGCTATGAAGTAATTTTGAAGAATCCAGAATAATACTGCTAAGTAAATAGAAACCAGGGCAGTAATATAAAGCAACGTCTCCCTATAAGGGTCGTGACGCTTGCCTTTTTGCGTCGGGAAATTACCACAATGCTATTTTTTGTTTTGTGGAGGTACCACAAGCATTATATCTCAGAGCAAGAAAACTTAAAAGAACTGTATCAAAATTAATAAAAAAATATAAATAAATAAAAAAACGTTGTACAACGCAATAAACTATTGAGTATTCCTCGGTCTATTTTTCCCTCGAACTACAAGACTTGTAGTTCGAGGGACAAATAGACCGAGTATGTAGTACAAGTATGTATCTATAATCACCTCAGATCAGACATTTAATAATATAACTTTGTAATTAATAACAAAACATCCATAGCTTGTATGTACTATGGGTACTAGACAACGAATTTGGCACTCATTTACAAAAAAATCAAATTTTTATATTTGGAAACTGTGTAAATAACGTTCACTTTAAATAAAAAAATAATAAAACAACTATGAGAACTTTTAACCATTAGAGCATATTTCGTTTATAAACTGAATCTAATTAGAATATCACAAGACATTACAATTTCTGACCAGACAACACAACTTCAATCAAATTGTCATTTCAAGGTGACCTTCACAAAGAACAAGTTTGACATATTGTAACCTATAAAAATTATTTTCATTTGAATTCTCTACCCGCGTAGACATGCATTTTACATTACTTACATCGTAAATAACTACGAAAAACATAAATCTGTGTAAACTATATTAAATTAACAAGTTTTAAGTGTGTTTTTAAGTGATAAAAGTGACTTTTCCTGTTATCGGCGAGCTACGGAAACTTCTTTTTAAAAACAAGTTAGTATTTATTACACTTTATTTTATAAGACACGTCGTTTCAGTCTGAATAACGGCGTGGTTAAAAATAGTGCGTTTTAGTTGAAGGAGTTTTTGTGCTTAGTTTAAATAAATTGTAAGAAAATAATATTAAATAGGTAGGTTTTAACTTAAGTCTTAAATATAAAAGTTGAATATATTTGATCTTACACATACAATTTACATCAAGATAACTATCCAATCATGTCAGGTTACTTTCTGGGAATATTTAACTACTATAAGGGGTTTACCTCTTGTTCTAATAAGAAAATGTTGGTAATTCTTTTAATAATAGTAGATATTTTTATTACTATTATGGAAACAGCCTAGAATAAAACACAGTTGAATAAATTAACCTGCTGTTTTAAAGAAACATTTATTAAGATTACTTGTAAATAATTATTTACATAGTAAAAATAATATTTATATAATAATATAATAATATCTTTATCTTTATTGTTCAAAAATCAGATATACACGTAACTAAGATACATCCCTGGTCTCCACACTAGGATTCCCTGTGTCGTGGAGACCAGGGCTTAATTAAATTATTTATTTAAAGCCCTTATTGTTATACAGTGTGTAAAGTAAATGCTTGTTCTGCTCCGTTTGTGCTTGCTATATAGCTTGTCCTTGGACATAGGTCTCCTCCAATGATCTCCACTTATCTCATTCCATGGCACTCTATGGCCATGTGATCCTGGTGGTTTTAACTATATCATCCTCCCATCTTTTTTGTGGTCTTCCTCTGCTCCTTTTGGAGGCTTTGGGAATCCACTCTGTGATTAGATGACATTGTGTGAATGTGTAAGGAATATTTATATTTAATTTTCTAATATAATATTCCTCACACATATTTATATCATTATTTTACATTAAAAAAATTGATGAAGAAGTTATCTCTTAATATTTATTTATAATTTTATAATTGTAAACTTTTCTAAAACACATATTATTTTCATTAAGTAGTGGAATCATTTAGAGATTATCTATGACATAGGTCATAGGCAGTATTCATAGTGTCGAGCGTAAGCCGCACAGCTAAATTTGTATGAAAACAAATGAATGTAACTTTGCCATTCAAAAAATGCACTGAAAGCCCATGGCAGCCTTGCGGCAGTATGGCACGAAATGGCTAAATTGAAAGAGCCCTTACATTCATTTTTGTTATTCTTGTCAAATCTTCCTTAGTCTAATTTTACGACACGCAACGAGATCTAAAGGTGACATTTTGACAATGTGCACGACCACACATTCATAATCAGTAATGCCACATTATTATAATATCATTGAACTTTCCGCTTTTAAGTCGATAATTATTACATAACTACAATTATCTGTCGTAAATGTGATATAATTCTTGTGTCAGTTAACTGATTTATCTGGTTTTAACATTGTATTTATGAAGATAGGCTTTTGTGACCTAGTTCATAATGTGTATATTAGTCTAGGACTGTAAAGTAAATAGGTCACGGTCTTCTAATTAATGGCATATTATGCATTAACCCCCTTACTCATAAGCGCCTCTTAAATTTTAGTCAGTTGATTAGCTTAAACTCTTATGGTTTTTTTTGGAATAAGGTTGATTTTACTAATAAAAATCTCGCTAAACAGCGATTAAATTTAAGAGGCGTTTATGAGTAAGGGGGTTAATGCATAATGTCGCCATTGTGTGTGCACATACCGCATAAAGCTTTTTAATAAAGTAAACAAATACCACCTCCTATTCTCCGTGTGGTGACGGAGTAAGAATACAATATGTCACCAACCCATCTCATCCCATGGGTGTCGTAGCAACCAACTAAGGGATTATCCGTGAATATTATCTTTATAAAATAAAAAGAAGGAAAACTTGAAATTAAACCCTATACCTTTTAAACATATTTCATTACTGCTCCACTCCTATAAGTCATAGCGTGATACTATATAGCCTATGACACTCCCCGTAAATGGATTTTTCAACACATAAATAATTTTTAAAATCGGTTCATTAGATCTAGACATGACCCCCTACAACGTAACAAACACACAATCACACAAACACATAAACTCTACCTCTTTATAATATATATTCATATTATTGTCACAAAATATGCGCACGTCAGGGAGGCACAGGGCCGCACAGGAGCGCGCACCGCGCTTTGTTCTAAAAGTTTTTACTTGAGTTTTCACACACTCTAACTTTTAATTAGACATAATAAGTGAGAATTTTTGAGAGGTAAATTCGTAGGTAAGTGAGATCCGAAATCTCTGTTACAGAATACCATTTTGGCGCAGAAACCAGAGTTCTCACTCGAATTTAGTTCGTTTCACTTAAGTTTTCACTTGTGGTGCCACTGTAGTTTTCACCTGTGTTACGAAATACGAAAAAAAGTTTTCACTACGGATTCAGAAGTGAGTTTGAAAGTGAGACGTTACGGAATCGCATAGCAGGGTAGAAACGTTTGGAGAAGGCCTATGTTTAGCAGTGGACGTCCAAAGGCTGATTTGATGAATACAATAGGCACACGTCATGTTTCAGTTTCTTTATTTTTTAACGTAATGTCACAAAATAACAACTTATTGACGTCAGTTTAAAACTACTTAGTCTAAGTTTACATATTAAAAGTTTTCCAAACTTTACCACCGCTTCCAAGGCGCTAGTATAGAAGAAGCGGCGTAACAATCTATAAAGCAGCATTTTTTAGGGGTCCATATTGGCAAGAGATAGGTATCACCTTTGTCGTCGCCCCCCTCGTCCCTGTCACTCCGCAGGCGAGGACTGAGTTAAATGGTCAGCCTATAGTCCCAAACTAAGCGGACATAGCTTTGAGTGGGGTCCATATTGGCTCACCTAAAGTTCTTCATCCGAAAATGTTTTTCCTAACGATTTGTAATCCGAATGATCACTCTTCCTAAAATTTTAAATCCTAAAGTTTTCATTCATACTATTTGTATTGCTACCGGCGATGTTCATAACACTCATGTTTCCGAAAATCGTTATTAATAATATCGTTACGTAAATATATTTAAACTCCTAATGTTTTTTGTCATAACGCTTTTATCCCTAAACATTTTCACCATAATATTTTCTTTCATACTCAGAAAGAAATATTTACCAAGTGAAAGTAATAAAAAGGTTTGTTTTTATACTATTTCTTGTGATTTTACTTAACAACTTTTTACATTTTTACATTAAACCATTTTTTTTAAATTATTGTCTATTAAAATTATTAGAATATTTTCGTCTTAAATGAATGAAATCCATAAAACATGACTCGTTCACGGTTATGCTTATGGCCTGAGAGTTTACCGTAACCGTAACTAAACCAATAAGTAAAGGACCAATTCGGTTCTGGCACTTCGCCGGCTGCTGCCGCGGCACGCTCGCTGTGCTCGCTCGGCTCGTGCGTTGGGGTCACAGTTCTACCATAACCTAAACCAATAATTATGAATACCCCACCACCCATTCGGTTTCGGACCCATTTCGTTTCTGGATCTTAACTGAATGATTGGAGCGGGACTCTGGTTTTGCTCTGGTCTTTGGTATATTATGTTATACCTACTTGTTGTCAACAAAGTTACGCAAAATTAATGTATAATAATATTAATTATTATGAATAAAAAGAAATCTAAACAAAATAGATATGACTTTAAATTATAGTATAAAAGATGGTTATGTTGAGAAAATTTATGAAAACAAATAATAGTATAATAGATGTTTATTGCTACTGAAATTATGAAGATGAATGCTTCGGATTATTAACATTAGAGACAAAAAAATTAGGAATTGCGATTGTTAGGATGAAAAATGTTAGGAAGAACATTTTCGGACTTCCAATTATAGGAGTTGAAATTTTAGGTGAACTTTGGCGCACCCATTTTTTAGACGTCTCTATAATTTTACAACAATTTTGTAACTTGTAAACATAATATTAGTCCGTGTGGTGTCGGAGTAAGAATACAATATGTCACCACCCCATCTCATCCCATGGGTGTCGTAAAAACCGATTAAGGGACTATCCGTGTATATTATCTTTACGTAATAAAAAGAAGGAAAACTTGAAATTAAACCCTATACCAATCCGTCTGGCCAGCGTGGTATTAGTAGGCCAAGTATCCCTCCGTCACAGGAGGAGGCCCGTCCCTGCAGTGGGACATTAATGGGCTGTTATGATGAAACATAATATGCCTACAGTAAGCGCCCATACGCACGACACCCCCACGCGCATGCGTGACCATCTGAACTATTATCATGTTTATTAAACTCGTGATATCTTAATGATTGATTAAAATTTATTATCTCGTTCTTTTTAAAAAGCAAGTCAAATTTTTGTTGCTTGAGGTGTAGGCAGTTATAATCTGTCTTATTTCAATTCCATTCGTTAATTTTTAGCATAGTAATCAATATTAATATTATAAAGAGGTAAAGTTTGTGTGTTTGTGACGTTGTAGGGGGTAATCTCTGGATCTACTGAACCGATTTAAAAAAATCTTTATTTATCGGAGATTGTCAGAGGCTATATAGTATCACGCTATGATAGGACTGGAGCAGTAATTAAATATGTTTAAAAAAGTGACGCGTTTTTGTCGCCGCCCAACGAAGTGGGCACGGGTCAGCTAGTAAGTATGTAATAAAGTTTAAAAAAATTGTAAAGTTTACTAAAGTCAAAGTCAGCACAGCTTCCTAGGCGATAGCAAAGAAAAAGCATCGCAACAAACTCCACTGTAGCATTTGCCTAATGTCAATTTACAATCGATTTTTTTAAAACCATTGACTGCCATTTTTTATTCTGTTGCCATCGCATCAAAAAACTCTTTAGGTTATCAATTCAGGTCAAGTAAAATCTGAATAAAGTTTATCCGTAAATAACAGTTAATGAGTAATAATAAATAGTATATGAGACCAAAGTTAAAAATTATAGTTCAATTTCTCATAAATGACTTTAAGGGGGTTCCCATACAGTTGTATTTAATACAGTTGTATGCTTAAACACAATACTTAAATAGGATAATATATTTAAAACAAATTATAAAGTTAAAACAAATACTAATAAACCTAACTTATTATAGTATTAAAGAATACCTACAATATAAAGACAATATCCACTTATTGAAATAAACATTACACAATTTTTTATGTAATAATTACATATTTACAACTTAGTTTGCTAATTTGATATATTATTAAAATCTAGCATCCTCCTCTCTTCTAAAGTGCCATACCCAACAGGGTCCATATTGTATCTGTGATATTTTATGTAACACCTATGTATTAACATTATATGTATTTAGTTTAGTATATGAGACCAAAGTTAAAAATTATAGTTCAATTTCTCATAAATGACTTTAAGGGGGTTCCCATACAGTTGTATTTAATACAGTTGTATGCTTAAACACAATACTTAAATAGGATAATATATTTAAAACAAATTATAAAGTTAAAACAAATACTAATAAACCTAACTTATTATAGTATTAAAGAATACCTACAATATAAAGACAATATCCACTTATTGAAATAAACATTACACAATTTTTTATGTAATAATTACATATTTACAACTTAGTTTGCTAATTTGATATATTATTAAAATCTAGCATCCTCCTCTCTTCTAAAGTGCCATACCCAACAGGGTCCATATTGTATCTGTGATATTTTATGTAACACCTTTTTGTAACATTGGAGTGCAATAAAGATATTGAGTATTGAGTTGTTGTATTCAGAAAATAGAATGGCGTTTGACCCAGTTAAAGAAACAAGTTAAATAAAAATTTAAGTATTTAAATATACCTAATAAGATTAAAAGTATAAAAAGAAGTTTATATCAACTCGGATGTAAGCAATTATTTTACATACCTATCGTACTGTCTTAATATTTAAATTGTAAGATATGGAGTTTCACAAGGAAGCATTCTAGGACCTCCCTTTTTAGTACATATTTCATTTACCAACACCTGCTTTGCGGGGACTTACAGACATGAAATTAACGAACACAAACAATAGCTAAGCTCAAGACTACTATCTGGAGATCACACAATTATTTATGATGCGTTTAATTTCATCTCAAAAACAATAGCTGCTTACACGGCCACTTTGATATTTTCGAATTCATCATAACAGCTCATTACTATCCAACTGCAGGGACGGGCTTCCTTCAGTGTCGGAGGGATACTTGGCCTACTAATAGCATGCTGGCCAGACGGATTGGTATAGGGTTTAATTTCAAGTTTTCCTTCTTTTTATTTCGTTAAGATGATAGTCCCTTAGTCGGTTTTTACGACATGTATTCTTACTCCTCACCGCAAGGAGAGTTGCTTATTTATCTTAAAGTAATTTAATTTTTAAAATATGCTGTATTTTAATACCTTGTATCAGACATTCCGATTCTACCAGATCGCAAAATGTACTAAGCCTATTATATCAAGCACAGATAAAATATATCTTCAACCGCAAACTATAATACTTTATAAGTCCGTTTATCTTATCTGTGTAGTATGAAATGACAAGTTCAAGACTTTTTCAATCATTATTTATGTAAACAAATTTATTTTTGGTATAACTAGTATCTTCCGTTGTATTATTTGACGTGGCCTAATATTTTACTCGTATGTATATGTCGCAGGGAAATGAGGAATCCAGGGATTTCACAAAATCTCTAGAGATATGAAATCCTAAAATTCGAAATAATGTTCTCTCCTCATGGGAAAAATGCATGAGTTTATGTATGACTTTCGGTTGATAAATAAAAAAAAAAATACAACACAACAGAAAATGATTGACATAATTTACTTTTTAATTATATAATTATTTTATTCAAATATAATACTATGCCGTGCCCTACAGGGTCCATAATTGTACCTAACATAATTTTAATAAGACCTGTAACTAACATTATGGAGTGCAATAAAATGAAATTGAAATTAAACGAGTCTCAAGACTCGACAATGGTGCATACAGATCAAGAAGTATCAAAATTAATAAAGTTCTTGTTCTTGTGTCAACAAAATTAGAACTCAAAGTGTTACACCACTTCTTTTTGATAAATCATCATCATAACAGCCCATTAATGCTCCACTGCAGGGACGGGCCTCCTCCATTGACGGAGGGATACTTGGTCTACTAATAACACGCTGGTGAGACGGATTGGTATAGGGTTTAATTTCAAGTTTTCCTTCTTTTATTTCGTAAAGATAATATTTACGGTTAGTCCCTTAGTCGGCTTTTACGACACCCATGGGATGAGATGGGGTGGTGACTTATTGTATTCTTACTCCGTCACCACACGGACATCGGACACTTCTTTTTGACAAATGGGGGTGGTAATTTTTTTATTGAACTATAAAAGAAAGTTTCAACGAACGTAGTTTGTAGTATGCCCGTCTCTACAGCGGAACATTTGAGAGCTGATAAGAAAAGAAAAAGAACAACGTCCGGGCTTTGCACGGGCATTAAACATTACATTTAGATGGAAACGCGTCATTTTTTTAAACATATTTCATTACTGTTCCACTCCTATTAGTCATAGCGTGATACTATATAGCCTATGACACTGCCCGATAAATAGACTATTCAACACAGAAAGAATTTTTAAAATCGGTTTAGTAGATCCAGAGATTACCCCCTACAACGTCACAAACACACAAACTTTACCTCTTTATTGCACGGGCATTAAACATTACATTTAGATTTGTTAATTTTAACTTTAACAAACTTTAACACTTTATCGTAATTTAAGTAAGGATCCACATATTTTTTGAAAATGATGTATCGCATGCGCCGCGTGCCAAGCGATTCTCGCCTAAGGGTGGTCGAGCGGCAAATACCCCGACCGTACCTATAGCCTTTTTTTTTTTTGAAATCTCATTTATTTAAAAATAGCCATACATCTTATAGATTAAGTCGGCTTAAAATTATTTACATTGGTAACTTACTAAACTATTCTAAACTATATACAGTATTACTATAAAACTATAACTAAAATATACATTTTAAACAATAGTGGGATTAGAAATAAAAGCATCGGTATTTTTATAGTATTGGTCTCTGAGAGCTAGAGACTGAGATAGGAAACTCAAAATTTTGTTGCTGTCTGTAGAGGTAAAATTAGAACTTAAAATGCGATGGAAAAAGAAGAGGAGCTCCCCCGACGAGCACTCAATGTCCTTTAAGAGATTTAACCTTAATTCATCGTTGATCTTACAGTCGAGTACTAGATGAAAGAGATCCTCTTCTCTCTCACATTTTTCACAATTTGGAGTATCTCTTTTATTGAGTCTAAAATAAAATTTATTGAGAGGAATGTGATTCGCACGGGCTCTAAAACACATGACAATTTCTCGTCTATTGAAATTTAGTTGAGCAAACCAAGGGGTGCGAGGTGGTTCATTAACAATTGATTTGTACCAGATACCTTTTGTCATAGTTTGCTCATCAAAATATAGTTTAAATTTACGGTGTATATCTGATTTTATTTGAGGAATGATGTACCTATAGCCTTTGTAACTTAAGAAAAATGTAGCTTTCCAACAGTGATAGAATTATGTATTCAAATCTGTTCAGTAGTTTCGGAGCCTATTCAATTTAAACAAACAAACAAAAAATCAAACCTTTTCTCTTCATAATAATATTACGAGTAGCTGACACGTGCCCACTTCGTTGGGCGGCAAAAAAAATGCGTCCCTTTTTTAAACATATTTCTTTACAGCTACACTCCTATTAGTCATGGCGTGATACTATATAGCCTATGACACCCCCCGATAAATGAACTATTTAACACAGAAATAATTTTTAAAATCGGTTCAGTAGATCTAGAGATTACCCCCTACAACGTCACAAACACACATACTTTACCTTTTTATAATATTGGTATAGAAGTATAGACTATTAGGTAATGGTTGTCATGCTGTAATAAACACTGATAAGCATACAGATAATAAATATTAATACGATATTATTGTAGTAAATTGGGCTCAATGAATATCATGTTGGTAATGATAACGATTACATGTTTAAAACTAAAGATATACATAGGGCCAGATTCAGAGACCGCACTTTGTCTTTACTTTAGCAAAGTCTAGTTATTATCTCTGAATTTGAACAACATTAAAGTAATTTTTCGCATGAAAAAGTTTACTTTCATTATTTATTACTACAAAGTAAACTTTTCATGCGAAAAGATTACTTTAATGTTGTTCAAATTCAGAGATAATAACTAGACTTTGCTAAAGTAAAGACAAAGTGCGGTCTCCGAATCTGGCCCTTAGACTAAAATAAATACGTGTGGTTGAATTTTTGCAGTAACTTCAAAGTGCCCGATTCCGTGTGGTGACGATGTAAGAATACAAAATGTCACCACACCCCATCTCATCCCAAGGGTGTCGTAAAAACCGACTAAGGGACTATCCGTGAAATTATCTTTACGAAATGAAATGAAGGAAAACTTGAAAATAAACCCTATACCAATCCGTCTGGCAAGCGTGGTATTAGTATCCCTTCGTCACTGCAGAGGAACATTAATGGGCTGTTATGATGATTTTATACATTAATGTACCTACCCACTGTTACGTAGATAAATATTAAAATGTTAAATAAATAAAACGAAAAATAAATCCATTTAAATTAATTTATGACTAGCAAAATCACTTATTCACATGTGAATAAATTATAATATACTTATTTATATAAATACATACAGACATACCTACCTTACATAATTATGCCACTTAGCAATTATTAAAACATGAATTAAAAGAATATAAAAGAAAAACTTGTTTACGTTCTATTAAAACGAAGATTAATGAATACATTTTGAAAGAAATTCAAAACCTATTTCAATAAATAAATTGTATTCCAAATAAGTTCACACAATGTCATCTCGTTCTCGTCCCAATCTAAGCAGAGTTTACACTATATCTATTAGAGACCGAACAAATATACCAATACTTATACTTTTTTTTCCGTGTGGTGACGGAGAAAGAATACAATATGTCACCACCCCATCTCATTCCATGAGTGTCGTAAAAACCGACTAAGGGACTATCCGGAAATCATCTTTACGAAATAAAAAGATGGAGAACTTGAAATTAAACCCTATACGAATCCGTCTGGCCAGCGTGGTATTAGTAGGCCAAGTATCCCTCCGTCACGGGAGGAGGCCCGTCCCGGCAGTGGGACATTAATGGGCTGTTATAATTATGATGATGACATTTTTTTTTGTAAATACATATTGAGTTATTTTGAAAGTGTGCATTGTGAGTTTCTTCTAAATTCTTGACAAGGTGAGCCTGAAAAAAAGATCCAGGATTGAGACCCTAGATCTTTTTTTATTTATTAAAAAAAAACACTTAGACCAATGTAAACATTCATATCCATGCACAAAAAGATTTTAATTGTACGGAAATCGAACTCAAAACATCTGCGTAACAACCAAAGACCAAATTGATCGTAAGAAAATAAATAAAATCTAAATAAAAACATATAACCACGACATTGAAACACAAACAAAACAGGAAGATCGAGATTGTAATAGTTGGCAAACGTCCAGACAAAACAATATAAAACTGTATCTATTGCAATTCGTACGTATATGTATGTAACCACGTGTACGAATAACGAATTCTGCATCCGTTCACCGCCAGTCATTTCTCCGAGATGGTCCTTAAACAAATGTGGCACTAGAACAGACATCTTATGGAAAGGAAATGGTCGTTATTCGTCCAAATATTGATGAAAAAGTGCATATTAAACACGGACAATGTATTTCATTTCATATTTCGGGTGACTGGTCAACCCTGATGAAATAAATTTACATTTTATTACACTTCTGAGTTTTTATTTAAGGGGTCATTTGGCTGAGCGACGTCTTTATTACTGGATAGTTGTTTATGGATGTGATTTGGTGCTCCCACTTTTATGTACTACCTGCATCACAACGCTACCTTTATCATCAAATAATCCTTGGTTATGGTTATGTATGGTATACAATGGTTGCAGCACTTAATTAAAGTTAAAGTTATCTCCTATGTAAAAAAATGACGTGAAGAAAATGCAGCAGTAGAGTTTGTTGCGCCGCTTCTTCTCTACTAGCGCTTTGGAGGCGGTGGTAAAGTTTTCTAAAATTTGAAATGTTGTAAACTTAGATTAAGTAGTGTTAGATGACGTCAAAAAGATACAATATTATTGTACTACTTTGAATAAATAAATGAATACTGAATTTGATCGAAAAGCATTGTAGAAAACGAGCCGAATCTAAAGTGGTCCCGAAACTAATGGAGCTGATCAGGAAATATCAGGGTTAGGAACGAAAAGACTCATCTTTTCGTTCTTAATCCTGATATTTGCTGTCACGCAGTCCTATTGCGTGAAGTGGAAACGTAAGGAGGACCAGCAGTGGACGTCCATAGACTTAGATGATGAAAAACGTAAATTTTCTGACATTGGTGGTAGGTCACTTAATAACCGCCTGAGCTACTACGTGAAAAGTCCCCCAAAAATTAGCACTTGCATATTGTGTTTTTCGATCAGTAGGTGTGTACAGTTTGAACAATTTTAGTTGAATGGCCTGGACTTAGCTCTTTGAGAAATTCCCACAAGTACAGACACTAATAAACACACAAACAAAAATGGCATCTTCGAACCATTTGCTATAACGAAGATTACCCAAACGAGGACGGAGATATGCCATTTCATGAAATATTCATGAAATGGCATATCTCCGTTTGCATCCATTGTATCCATTGCATCTATTCTCGCTTTTTACCAGATTCGATAAAGTAATATTGCCATGCCTATAATATGACGTTAAGTTTAACATGTAATCCTTAGTACTACAGTACTTTAAATACGGTAATATGTATTGGTTGGGTGTCAAATTAGACACTTAGGTAACCAATCAGAGAACGCAAAGCACTTACCATAGACATTAAAAAACTACGTCAATTTCAACAATACAACATTTCTCATCGGGCACTTTCATCATCAAGGGACGATATTCACAGATAGTCCTTTAGTCGGTTTCTACGACACTCATGGGATGAGATGTGGTGGTGATATATTGTATTCTGGACAATAGTGACGCATGGAAAGCCCTAATTAGCCTGTTAAAACAATTTTAATATTGCATATTTAATTATCATAGAAAACATTATTTGCAAAATTGTAGGAGAGATGGGGTGGGAACGGTTTTTCTGGACCTCGGCAAGTACTGAAAATGTTAGCCCATAATAATCCCACCGCTGAACAAAGAGCACAAGATCATATCGAAAAATTTATTGAAAACTAATCCCTACCTCCTTTGTTTTAGATCATAATGTCCCGCGACAGATCATCGAAGCGGTTCTACCGCGCGGAATCCACTCATGATCTGCTATCCTACATGGATAAGGGCCAGGCGGCCAGCGATGAGAACCGGTGGACCTTTGAGACTGCTTGGGAGGTCGCTAATAAAGGTATGTAGCATCATAATCATCATCGTAACAGCCCATTAATGTCCCACTGCAGGGACGGGCCTTCTCACGTGACGGAGAGATACTTGGCCTATTAATACCACGCTTCATAGAAACAATATTTACGTTTCTTACACAAGATGTTGTAGTACTTCACCATGTTTTCTTACTTGATTCATCATCATCATAACAGACCATTAATGTCCCACTGCAGGGACGGGCCTTCTCACGTGACGGAGAGGTAGCCTACTAATACCACGCTGGCCAGACGCATTGGTATAGGGTTTAATTTCAAGTTTTCCTTCTTTTTGTTTCGTAAAGATAATATTCACGGATAGTCCCTTAGTCGGTTTTTACGACACCCATGGGATGAGATGTGGTGGTGACATATTGTATTCTTACTTCGCCACCACACGGAGTTATTTGTATTGCCTTTAGATGTAATTTAGCTTATTTTTCTGTATTTTTTTTATGGCATTCACTTAGTCTCTGCATATTCCCATTGCAATAAAATGTGGTCTTATTATGTGTATGTTTATTTATTTTACACCAGTTATCCATGTCCCATATAAAGATAAGTCAGGTCTTAAGAAACAGGAACCTGTATTACTAGTCTAGGTTAGACAATGGATGGGTTAGCACAATAGAGTATTAAGTTACGTGGAATTGTTACCACATATTATATGTTTATTATACTTGTTGCGTTTTAATATTATAGCCATTAATGTCCCACTGCAGTAACAGGCCTCCTACTATGACGGAGGGTTACTTGGCATACTAATACGACGCTGGCCAGACGGATTGGTATAGGGTTTAATTTCAAGTTTTTCTTCTTTTTATTTCGTAAAGTAATATTTACGGATCCCTTAGTCGGCTTTTACGAGATGAGATCGGGTGGTGACATATTGTATTCTTACTCCGTCACCATACTATATGGAAATATAATAAAAGGTTTTTTAATGTCCCGGTGCAGGAATGGGCCTTTTCTAATGAGGTTTTAGTTGGTAGACCAGCTTGGCGTTAGTCTCTTGTCATTTAATTGCAGTTCCTTACAATGAAAAGGCACAAATAGATCGAGAAATTTCGCACTATTGGACAGAATTGATTTTTTTGCGAGTCTTTGCTACATAAATCTACAAATATTATATTATTAATATTATTCAGTCGGTATATTACATGGCTGCTACGCAGAGGTCTCGGGTTCGATTCCCGCTCAATGCAAATCTTTGTGTACATGATTGTTTGAATTGGTCTGAATGTTTCTATGTATAATATGTACGTATTTACAACAAAAAAAAAGTATATAAGTATTAATATCCGTTGTTCTGTTACCCATAACACAAGCAGGTTAAGTCTAGCTTACTTTGGGAACAGATGGCGTTGTGTGAATGTGTGAGGAGTATTTATTTATTTATTTTATTTATCTATTTCAAATGTCCTCTTCCAGTGGGTGGAATCTACACGGTAATCAGATCGAAGGCCTACGTGTCAACCGAAGAGATGGGCGAGAACTATTGCTTGCTAGGCCCCTACAAGGAGCAGTGCGCTAGGACCGAAGTTGAGGAGGCCGATTTTCCTCCGAACTCCCCATTGACTACGGCCGTTAATGCTATGAGGAGTCAAGGGTATAAGGTGAGGATTATATTTTATATTGAACTAGCTGACCCGTGCCCACTTCGTTAGGCGGCGAAAAAAACGCGTCCCTTTTTTAAATATATTTAATTACTGCTCCACTCCTATTAGTCATAGCGTGATACTATAAATATAGCCTATGACACTCCCCGATATATGAACTATTCAACACAGAAAGAATTTTTAAAATCGGTTCATTAGATCCAGAGATTACCCTACAACGTCACAAATATAAACACAAAACTTTACCTCTTTATAATATTAGTATAGATTGAATAAAAACGAGGATTGAGAAAAGTATCCTAAGAGCGTGTATAGGGCTCACTAGCAAAACCAATAGAAATAAAATCATAATTCGCGAATAGGATAAATAATGTAAAATGTTTGTTAGCGAAGTCTTGAGAAAAGGCAATAAAGTATTTGTATAACACACTCTCAACACTTACCCCCCAACTTTAACTTAACGCCTCTTAAATTTTAGTCAATTGATTAGCTTAAATCCTTACGGTTTTGTTTGGCATAAGGTGGGTTTTGCTAACAAAAATCTCGCTAAACAGTGATTAAATTTAAGACGCGTTTATGAGTAAGATGTTTTTCAATAAGTTAAATTTCGCATTCGAAAAAAAACCGGCCGTTTTTGTTTATAATGCAATATTAATCTAATTGAAAAACATTTTCAAGAAAAAACATTTTCTGTACTAAATTTATGCGTAGGAGAATCTTAATTTATATTACTTCATAAGGTTAATAATACCCTCTATCGTAATCAAAGACAATATAAAATAATTAAACAGACCAAAAGAGGATTAAAAAAAAAAGATTTTAAGTAGGTATGTTTATCCGTTGTCTAGTATTCATAGTACAAGCTCTGCTTAGTTTGGGACTTGATGGCGTTGTGTGAATGTGTGAGGAATATATTTAAGTCAATGGAAAGCTATAATGAAACTAAGTTTATACTAAACATAATGTATTTTTTTGTCCCCAGCTCCACACAGGAACCTGGCTGGTAGACGGAAACCCTCAAATCATACTCTTCGACATAGGCTCCGGGGCTTGGCAACTGGACGCTTATAAGCAAGAGCTTTGGAGTACTTGCGGCATCGGTATACCTCATTTAGACGTCGAAGCAAACGATGCTGTCATACTAGGGTTTATGGTGGCGCAGCTGATTGCTGAGGTGACTATTTAGACTTATTTTTTGAGACTAGACTATAGGGGTTAGACAAAGGGTTTGATAAAATAAAAAAAAATTAGTCCGCTCCCCCACTTAGGATTGAGCTATGTGTCGCGGAGACTTAAACAAAAATGTTAATAACTAAATTAAGAGTATTTTTTTAAGTCCACTCCCGCACTAATAACCGAGACTTGCGTCGCGGGGATTTATACATACATGAAATTAACGGACATAAATTACATCCAGTCTCAATACTATAAATAAGTGGATTATTCAAATAATTATCTATTGGCTCCGGGGCTTGGCAACTGGACGCTTATAAGTAAGAGCTATGGAGTACTTGTGGCATCGGTATACCTCATTTAGATGTGGAGGCTAATGATGCTGTCATACTAGGGTTTATGGTAGCGCAGCTGATTGCTGAGGTGACTATTTAGACTTATTTTTGAGACTATATGTGTGAAGGTGACTTAATGGCAAGTGAATGGTATAAGACTAAAATTTATAAAAGAAATGTTAAGTCACCTCACCCACTAAGGATTGTGTTCTGTGTCGTAGGGACTTATACTGAAATTGGAAGTGACTTTTTTAGTCAAGTCCCCCACTAGGTATTGACACATAATAAGTCGCAGGGACTTACTTATACTGTCATGAAATTAACGGACTTAAATTACATCCAGTCTCAAGAATATATTTTGTGGATCATTCAAATAATTATCTATTGGCTCCGGTGCTTGGCAACTGGACGCTTATAAGCAAGAGCTTTGGAGTACTTGTGGCATCGGTATACCTCATTTAGATGTCGAAGCAAACGATGTTGTTATACTAGGGTTTATGGTTACGCAGCTGATTGCTGAGGTGACTATTTGGACTTAGTTTTTGAGACTATACCAGTAAGACAAAGGGTTTGATAAAATAAAAGAAAAATAGTCCCATCCCCCACTTAGGATTGAGCTATGTGTCGCGGAGACTTAAACAATAATGTAAATAACTGAAATGAGAAGTATTTTTTTTAAGTCCACTCCCGCTCTAATAACCGAGACTTGTGTGGAGGGGACTTATACAGACATAAAATTAACGGACATAAATTACATCCAGTTTATCAAAACACGCAAGCGCTCCGCTACCGAGGCAAATAATACTTTATTAAGTCTTCTATAGTCTCCGTGTGGTGACGGAGTAAAAATACAATATGTTACCACCCCATCTCATCCCATGGGTGCCGTAAAAACCGACTAAGGGACTATCCATCAATATTATATTTACAAAATAAAAGAAGGAAAACTTGAAATTAAACCCTATACCAATCCGTCTGGCCAGCGTGGTATTAGCAGGCCAAGTATCCCTCCGTCCCGGGATGAGGCCCGTTCCTACAGTGGGACATTGATGTTATGATGAAGTCTTCTATAACAGTATTTTTATTAAACCTACTTCCCCATCATGTTTGAATGGTGAAGACTAATCAATGAATTAATATTTTGCTTCCAGTTTCGCAAGGCAGCAGAAAGTTACAGTGATACGCCGCCGCGCGTCGTCGCTCACTTTCACGAATGGCAAGCTGGCATCGGTCTCATCATGTTGAGGTATGTTCTACTCATATATGCTATCGTCTTTTCATGGTCTTCTAAAAGAAAATTACAGTGATACACTGCCCCAGGGGTCGCTCACTTTCATGAATGGCAAGCTGGGATCGGTCTCATCATGTTGAGGTATGTTCTACTCATATATGCTATGGTCTTTTCATGGTCTTCTAGCTGAAAATTACTATGATACGCAGCCTCGTGTCATCACTTACTTTCATGAATGGCAAGCTGGGATCGGTCTCATCATGTTGAGGTATGTTCTACTCATATATGCTATGGTCTTTTCATGGTCTTCTAGCAGAAAATTACAGTGATACCCGCGTGGTCGCTCACTTTCATGAATGGCAAGCTGGGATCGGTCTCATCATGTTGAGGTATGGTCTACTCATATATGCTATGGTCTTTTCATGGTCTCCTAGAAGAAAATTACAGTGATACACCGCCCCGCGTGGTCGCTCACTTTAATTAATGGCAAGCTAGGATCGGTCTCATCATGTTGAGGTATGTTCTACTCATATATGCTATGGTCTTTTCATGGTCTTCTAAAAGTAAATTTTAGTGATATCTGCTCCGCGTCGTCGCTCACTTTCATGAATGTGGAGATTTTATATTTTTAAACTGTGTATTTCTCCGTGTGGTGACGGAGTAAGAATACAGTGTGTCACCACCCCATCTTATCCCATGGGTGTCGTAAAAACCGACTAAGGGACTATCCCTGAATATTAGCTTTACGTAATAAAAAGAAGGAAAACTTGAAATTAAACCCTATACCAATCCGTTTGGCCAGCATGGTATTAGTAGGCCAAGTATTCCTCCGTCACTGGAGGAGGTCCGTCCCTGTAGTGGGACATTAACGGGCTGTTATAATTATGATGATGACATTTTTTTTTGTAAATACATATTGAGTTATTTTGAAAGTGTGCATTGTGAGTTTCTTCTAAATTCTTGACAAGGTGAGCCTGAAAAAAAGATCCAGGATTGAGACCCTAGATCTTTTTTTATTTATTAAAAAAAAACACTTAGACCAATGTAAACAATCATGTTCATGCACACAAACATTATTAAGGCTTATTTTTTTAATGTTACAGAACTCGTCACGTCGATGTTGCCACAGTATTTACAACTCACGCGACATTGCTTGGAAGATATTTGTGTGCTGGCAACACAGATTTTTATAATAATTTAGATAAGGTAATTATTTATTTTTAGACATGATATTGACATAAATGGCCTTTAGTGGCCACGGACAAGAGTCATGCTAGGTGTGTGGAGGTCGCGGTGACGTAACAGCACCACGCCTCCAACGAAAATGGAGGATCCTCCGACCTGGCGAGCGTGATCGTGCCTGGCGGGACAACTGCCCAACGGTTGTTCGTTGGACGTTATGTATATGCGGAATCGTTGTGCGAATCTCCGATATCGCGATTTAGGATGTAGTGGCGACATCTGTTGATTGTGGGGGGTACTGAGATAGTGTAGATGATCGCTTGAGTAAGTCGCTAGATGACGCTACAGGTGAAGAAGCCTTTGCCCAGCCAGCCAACAAACAACTGTCAAACAATAAGGCTACAGTGCTGCCACCTAGTTTCATTTATTATCAAAATAATTATTTTAAAATTATTTTACTCTCCTACGTCATCTATTTTTTGAATCCGACCCAATTAAGACATGTTGTCTTTGCCAAGCTATGGCAAAGAGTAACAATCATCTATCCATCCATACATTCATCCATCCTCACAAACTTTCGCATTTATAATATTTGTAGGATTGTAGGACATAAAACAGTTAACACCTTTTAAAACTAATATTTCTGATACATTCACTCAAAGCTAGCCCGCTTAGTTTAGGACTAAAGGCTGACTGTTTAACTCAGTCCTCGCCTGCGGAGTGACAGGGACGAGGGGGGCGACGACAAAGGTGATACCTATCTCTTGATTTTTTGGCAAAACGGCGCCATCTATTTACTGCTACTCAAACTACATCGTATCACAACACAGCTCTAATTTGTAGCTAGCTTATTTTTATGAAATAAAAAGAAGGATAAATTGAAATTATACCCTATACCAATCGAAATATATGGAGAGGTTTTTAATTTTTTTGGTCAGGCTTTATACCATAACGGACACCGCTAACACTGTCAATACGTGTGCATCGCGCCCCCTCGTCCCTGTCACCCCGCAGGCGAGGAGTTAAACGGTCAGCCTATAGATGGCGTTGTGTGAATGTGTTAGAACTACTTATTTATATTATGTCTCTTATCCTCAACAGTTCTCAGTAGACGAAGAGGCAGGCAAACGTCAGATCTATCACCGCTATTGCATGGAGCGTGCTGCGGCTCATATGACGCATATATTCACGACAGTTTCTGATATCACGGGTGAGTAGAACGCGCATGTTATTTACCTTTATAATACTAGCTGACCCGTGCCCACTTCGTAGGGCGGCGTAAAAAAAAGGGTCCTTTTTTACACATATTTCATTACTGCTCTACTCCTATTAGTCATAGCGTGATACTATATAGCCTATGACACTCCCCGATAAATAGACTATTCATCACAGAAAGAATTTTTAAAATCGGTTCAGTAAATCCAGAGATTACCCCCTACAACGTCACAAACACATAAACAAACAAACATACAAACACACAAAGTTTACCTCTTTATAATATTAGTATAGTATGTTTATCCGTTGTCTAGTACCCATAGTACAAGCTCTGCTTAGTTTGGAACTAGAGGGCGTTGTGTGAATGTGTGAGGATTACTTTTTTTCTTTGACGTTTTGGCACGACCTTTGAAAAGAGACAATCGGCTAATTTCCCTTCGTAGAGCATTATCTCTGTCGCACGAAATACAAATAGTGTGGTATCTATTAGGAGCTGTTATAACAATTATGATTTGCTTCTTTTGATATAATTAAAAATATATATTCCTCGCACTTTCACACAACGCCATCTAGTCCCAAACTAAGCAGAACCTGTACTATGGGTACTAGATAACGGATAAACATACATAAATACCTTTTTTTTGTAAATAAAAATAAATAAATAAATAGAAAACACTCAGACCAATGCAAACAATCATGTTCATGCACACAAACATTTGCATTGAGCGGGAATCAAACCCAAGACCTTTGCGTACCAGTCATGATAAAAAACCACTACGCCACAGAGGTCGTCTAAAGTAATTACTTTTGGGGTGTTAACAACTCTCAATATATATTTTGAATTGTATCTCTTTTCTGCGCCATTCTCACGTACACCAGCAATATTTTAAAAGTTATTGGTAACTAGCTGACCCGAGTCCACTCCGTTGGGCGGCGTAAAAAACGCGTTCCTTCTATAAACATATTTCATTACTCACAGTTACCCAGCGACCGCTGTTCGGTTCACGCGTCTTGTCGCATTCCGATAAATGCGCCGTTTCGCCGCGAGTAATTTATTAACTAAACTTTATATTCGAGTTTTTACGTTCAATAAGTAATTATTATAAGGGTGCTCCTGGTGCCAGGGGCCCCTTAACCAACATGGAAAATTTTACAAGTACCCCCACCGTAAGTTATGCCAACGTAACCTCTAAATCGAGTCACCCAAAGAAAGACCAAGCTATCGTAATTGATTCTCTAGACGGAATCATGTTACGTGATTATTTATTGTCACTCTCAACGGTTATCAAGCCAACGTCTATCCGTTTTATTTCACGCATAGCCAACTCAAGAATATGTGTTTACTTGGACTCTAAGCAAACCGCTGATGAACTAGTTGATGTTGTCAAAAAACTTAAAGTTAAAGATAATTTATTGGATATTAGACCGGTATTAACTAGAAACAAGCGTATTGTCTTATCGAACGTTTGCCCAGTTATACCGCATGACGTCATAGAAGAAGCATTCAAACAAATAAATGTTAAAATATTGTCTCCCATAACATACATGAGAGTCGGCATTCCTGATCCTGGTTTCTCTCACATTATGAGTTTCCGACGTCAGTTATACGTTTCACCTGAGGATGAAATAAGGCTTCCAGAGTCAATGCAAATTAGCTATGACGACACCAACTACTGGATTTATTTGACAAATGAATCTATGAAATGTTTTGTGTGTAACGGTACTGGTCACTTGGCCAAATACTGCCCTCAAGCCAGCCAGCAACGGGAATCTTCACAAGGCCTGCCAGGTTCGACTCAAAGAATTATAAATAGTAATTATAAAGAAAATTCAAACTACCCTCCAATCGAGTTCATTAAACCAACTAAATTGCCAGTTGACGGTCAGGATAATAATAAGGGTATAAAGCGTATCCATTCTATCAGTACATCTGAGCCTTCTCAACCGCCTTCAGAACCCAGCCAAATTAATCGTCCCATCGAAGAATCCCAACAATTGAGTGATGTAACAACTGATGATACCGACAGCAGCTTCTCTGTCGAAGAAGAAATACCGAACAAATCTAGTAAAAAGAAGAAGAAAACTCTTGACAACAGGACAGAAGAACAAGTTTGGAACGACATAAAAGTCGAACTAAAGGAATCCCAACCTCACCTTCCCCTTACCTTGGACCAGTTTATAAGCCTTTTAGATAATACACGAAACAAGCAAAATATTGAAGAAGTCATCAATGACTACACTGAAAATGTGCCTGAATTAATTAATATGTGTCTATTCCTTCACCCCAAGATGAACAAGATTTTAAAAAACAGATGTTCAAGATTCTCCAGGAAACTTCAAAGCATTGGCATAAAAGAAAAATCAACAAGTAAAAATACTTAATTCTTTCTCTTTTTATTTTATATTCTTTTTTCATATTTTTCTTTTTTTCACTTATCTGTTAATATTATTAATGAAGATTTTACAGTGGAATGTGAACAGTTTTCAAGCCAGATTTGAAAATATCAAACTAATTCTTAATGATGTGGATCCGTTATGTTTTTGTATACAAGAAACAAACTTTAAAAATAACTATTGTGCTAAGTTAAAAAATTACGAATGTTTCTATAAAAACCGCACACACGGCAGTATAGCTAGTGGTGGGGTTGCTACGTATGTTAAACCTCATACAATGCCAGAAATGATTGACATTAATAGCTCCTTAGAAGTAATTACTGTAAAAATTAAATTTCCTCTAACTTTAACTATTTGTAATATATATTTGCCCAATAGCTATTGCTTTAGCGAAAATGATTTGAATGATTTAGTTATTCAGCTTCCAACGCCCTTTGTGTTACTGGGAGATTTTAATAGTCACCATTTTCATTGGGGTTCAAATCACTGCGACCAAAGAGGAAAAATCATAGCCGATTGGATAGATTTACGCGATAATTTAATACTTCTTAATACTAATCAACCAACTCATTTTAATAGTAGCAATGGTCATACCAGTTGTATTGATTTAGCTTTTGCTTCACGAAGTATATCAACTTATTTCGACTGGAACGCAATGGACGATCTCTATGACAGTGACCATTATCCTATCACCATTACATCAACAATAGAATTAGATCCTAACGTTCAAAACATCCCTCAATATTGGAAGTATCATAGTGCAGATTGGCTCAACTTTCGTTTAGATATAGATGATAAAATTAAACAGTTAGATAAAATAAACATGTCGTATCATACTTGCGTAAATAAATTAGTAGATGAATACAATAAAATAATAATCACCTCCGCCGAAAAACATATTCCTAAAACAACGGGCAAATTTAAAAAGAAGCAAGTGCCTTGGTGGAATGAAGAATGTTCCAAATCATTGAAAGAAACAAAAAAAGCCTATAGAGTATATATTAGAGCAAATAATAAAAATCGATACAGCCAAAATAGTAACGAAGAAGATATTAATAAAATAGAATCATTGAAGGTAAAATATCGTAAAAATAGAGCGAGAACTAGAAGATTATTTAAAGAAAGTAGGAAAGTAAGCTGGGAAAAGTTTGTTTCATCGATAAATAGTTATACCCCGATAGGAATTGTATGGCAAAAAATTAATTCAATTAATGGGAAAAAAAGAAAAGAGCAAACCATAATTTTAAAAAATAGTCAAGGAGAATTAAGTTCTAATCAAAAAATTAACTCTAATTTACTAGTGAGAGCTTTTGCCTCCAATTCAAGCGACAATAATTATGATCATCACTTTTTACATTATAAGAAGCAGACAGAGGAGAGCAATACCGCATTTAATTTACAGGATAATAGTAATTCACTTAATGAATTATTGACATTTCATGAACTGCAATTAATTATACACCAATTGGGTGATTCTAGTCCGGGTCCTGATAACATATCAAATACACTTATTAAAAATCTTCCTACCTTAGCTCTTGAACGTCTCATAGACATTTATAACTATATCTGGATTAACCAAGTTTTTCCTGACCTATGGAGGGAAGCCATTGTAATACCTATACCAAAACCAGGAAAAACTGCTACATTGACAACCAGCTATAGACCTATATCTCTAACTTGTAACCTATGTAAATTGTTTGAGAAAGTCGTGAGTAATAGACTAAGATGGTATTTGGAACACAAGCAGCTAATATCTCAATCACAGTTCGGATTTAGGCAATTTAGATCAACAGTAGATCATTTAGCGTACTTAGAACATAATATACTCACATCCTTTGCAAATAAGAATAAAGTTTTAGCGATAGCTTTGGATTTGGAAAAAGCCTACGAAATGGTGTGGAAGCATAGGGTTATTTCAATATTGGAACAGTTTGATGTAAAAGGTAACATTCTTGCATTCATAATAAATTTTTTGAACAATAGAATCATAAGGGTTAAAATTGGTCATATTCTATCTGAGCCACTACACACAGAAAATGGGGTGCCTCAGGGATCGGTTTTAAGTGTCATCCTGTTTTTGGTAGCTATAAATAATGTGTTAGAAATAATAGAGAGACCTGTAAAAGGTTGTTTGTTCGCTGATGATTTGACTATTTTGTGTAACGGTAATTCGCTTAAACCAACAGAGAAGCTCTTACAAAATACCTTAGATAAACTTAGTGAATGGTGCAAACATACGGGATTTAAATTTTCCGAAACAAAGACTGAATTTATGATTATTTCAAATAGAAACAGCAAAGACACTATAAGTTTAACAATTAATAATTATAAAATTAAAGAAGTACAAAATCTCAAAATTTTAGGTTTAATATTTGATAAAAAACTTAATTGGGTTACTCATATTAAAAAACTAAAATCAGAAACTTACAACAGGATGAGGGTTATTAAAATTTTATCAGCTAATAAATGGGGATCGGATAGTAAATGCATCAAAAACACGTATAAAGCATTGATTCGGCAAAAGATTGATTATGGTTCTATTATATATGATTCTGCTTCTCCTAATATCTTAAAACTTTTAGAAAGCACACATAATACATGTCTAAGATTAAGCTTGGGAGCCTTTAGAACTAGTCCAATTAATAGTATTTTAGTTGAGTCAGATGAGATGCCACTAGGGTTAAGAAGAAAGGAGTTATGTCTTTCATATGCACTCAATCATATAACAAACTACAAAAATTCAATACTTTTAAAAAACACCTTACAATCAGATATTGAATTTAATCTTCGCCCATCTCTTCCTCTCCCATTAAGATTAAGAGTCGAAAAGTATTTAAAAGAAATTGAATTTGAAATGCCACCTACTTTTCTTCGCGAGCATCCTAAAAAACCGCCTTGGCAAACAAGCAATATTATTGTTAATTTGGATATAGCCAACAAATACCCCCGAGCTAACACTCCTGATTATTTCTACAAAAATCTATTTAACCAAATTCATGATAGTTATCAAGAATATGCCCATTATTACACGGATGGTTCGGTTTTAGAGGGAAGGTCGGGTTGTGCGGTAGTAACAGGCAATGAGTGCTACAAATATAGATTACCAGACTATTCTTCTGTATTTACATGTGAAGCAGTTGCTATCCTAAAATGTCTAGAAACTATTAAGAGCAGAACAAACATCAATAAAAACATCATCTTTACTGACTCCATGTCTTCTCTTATGGCCTTAACAAATATTAGAAATAAAGTACCTTTAATAAACATAATAAGGGAGGAACTAATAAATCTGACCAATAATAATTTTATTATAGAATTAATCTGGATACCTAGCCATAAAGGTATTCCTGGTAATGAAAAGGTAGACATAGCAGCTAAGGAAGCCACAAAATATGAATATTGTAATGACACTACTGCTAATATACAAGATTTAAGAAAGTTTATTAAGTTAAAGGTTAAAACTCTGTGGAATAGCTATTGGGTGAAAGATAATAATAGTGCATTGTATGAGGTAAGGAAAACAGTATTTGAAAAACGCAATCTTTGTACGACTAACAGAAAAGACCAAATAGTTATGAATAGACTAAGGATAGGGCATTGTAATGTAACTCATATACATCTTATTACTAAGGCAGATAAGAATAAATGTACAAGATGCGACTGTGAACTTACTATTAAGCACATACTAATTGAGTGTCACATGTATAATACAGAAAGATTAGAAACTAAGTTACCTAATAATTTACAAGATTGTTTAAACAATGTAGAAATAACTGTCAAATTCCTTAAAGAAATTAATTATTATAATTTAATTTAATATTGTAAACCTACAGAGGTCGCTAATGACCTTAGATGTTTGAGCGACCTTAAATAAATAAATAAAAAAAAAAAAAAAAAATATTTCATTACTGCTCCTCTCCTATTGGTCATAGCGTGATACAATATAGCCTATGACACTCCCCGATAAATGGACTATTCAACACAGAAATAATTTTTAAAATCGGTTTAGTAGATCCAGAGATACCCCCTACAACGTCACCAACATACAAACTTTACCTCTTTATAATATTAGGATAGATTAATATTATTCTTTATTTCAGGTTATGAAGCTGAACATCTATTGAAAAGGAAAGCAGATATAATAACTCCTAACGGACTCAACGTGAAGAAATTCTCTGCCCTACACGAGTTTCAGAATCTTCACGCCTTAGCCAAGGAGAAGATAAACGAGTTCTCTAGAGGACATTTCTATGGGTAAGTTACCTATTACATTATAGGTACTCACCACACATGTCCGTGTGGTGACGGAGTAAGAATACAATATGTCACCACCCCATCTCATCCTATGGGTGTCGTAAAAACCGACTAAGGGACTAACCGTAAATGTTTTCTTTACGAAATAAAAAGAAGGAAAACTTGAAATTAAACCCTATACCAATCCGTCTGGCCAGCGTGGTATTAGTAGGCCAAGTATCCCTCCGTCACGGGATGAGGCCCGTCCCTGCAGTGGGGCATTAATGGGCTGTTATGATGAAACCATGCAGAACAAATGCAGGAGAACGTGCACCTATTAACCGAATTATGAAATCGTTTAATGATAATTTCATTGATATTTGTTTCACTTATCATTTTCTTAACTTAAAAACCTCATGTTGGAGAACATAAATTAGTTATAAGACTTTTAGGCATAAGTGTTATGGCTAATGCAGACCTGGACGGCATGGCAAAGTATTTTAATTTTTACTAATGGAAATTCAAAAAAAAAAAAAATCCCTTTCAATGCCGCGGCATCATTTTAAAGCATAGCAATTTATGTCGTATTTCTGTAACAGTACGGTTGAATTTCCATTAGTAAAAATTAAAATACTTTGCCATGCCGTCCAGGTCTGCGTCAGCCATTAGTCATATTTTTGTATAAATATTGTATTAGTATTTTGTGAATAACGGTGTAGATTGTGTAATTAAGACTGTTACCTTATATTGTTTATGCATACACTGTACTCGTATTACACAATTGTTTGTTGTCCTAAATAAAGAAAAATAAAATAAAATTACATTATACTACACGCACGGAAGAAAGAATCAAGTGGGAGTGGTGACTAAAGGACTAAAATTGTGTCCATTCCTTTTGTTAATTAATTAGTGTTAGCCTTCATCCCACTGCTTAGGCCTCTCCAAAACACGGTCCTGCGCCTTCCGCATCCAGTACGAGCTAGTGCTAGCTAGACCTTTTTGAGGTCGTCGGTCCTTCTAGCTGGGGAAGTCCTACACTACGTTTGTCACTACAGTCGCCTAGCTAAAATATAACTGCCGCATGCCTGTCCCATATTTATCATTTATTGACGACCTCTGTGGCGTAGTGGTTATATAACATGACTGAGTGCTACGTAGAGGTCTCTGATTCGATTCCCGCTCAATGCAAATCTTTGTGTGCATGAACATGATTGTTTGCATTGGTCTGGGTGTTTTCCATGTATAATATGTATGTATTTACAAAAATAAAATAGTATTTAAGTGTGCTTATCCGTTGTCTAGTACCCATAGTACAAGCTCTGCTTAGTTTGGGACCAGACGGCGTTGTGTGATTGTGTGAGGAATATTTATTTAATATTTATATTTATTAGTTTATTGAATTAATGTATATTTTGTTACAGTCACTTTAACTTCGACCTAGACAAGACCCTGTACTTCTTCATAGCTGGTCGATACGAATACGGAAACAAAGGGGCTGATATATTCATTGAAGCACTCGCCAGACTTAACCATTACTTGAAGGTATGATACCATTATCAATAATTATCTTAAGATTTATACTAAATACTAGCGGCCTGTCCCAGCTTCGCACGGGCATTAAATATTACATTTAGATTTGTTAATTTAAAGATAGGATCTCCATTTTTTTAAAAGAAATATAGACTACGTCACTCAGTATAAATGTACCTTTTCAACAGTGAAGAATTATTCAAATCAGCTCAGCCGTTTAGGATAAATAACCTAGACACCGACTGCAGCGCCATCTGCCGGGCAGATTTGTAAATCTAAACCATCCAGGGCGCCACTCAAACGCATACAAAAAAATTCATTTAAATCGGTCAAGCCGTTTAGGAGGAGTTCAATGACATACACACGTATAGCAGAATTATATAATATACTAGCTGACCCGTGCCCACTTCGCTGGACAGCGAAAAAAACGCGTCTCTTTTTTAAACATATTTCATTACTGCTCCACTCCTATTAGTCATAGCGTGATACTATAATAGCCTATGACGATATGATCGATAAATGGACTATTCAACACAGAAAGAATTTTTGAAATCGGTTCAGTAGATCCAGAGATTACCCCCTACAACGTCACAAACACACAAACAAACACACAAACTTTACCTCTTTATAATATTAGTATAGATAGAGTGAATTATATAAATATATAGAGTTATTTTATATTACTGTTGGGACAGGCCTCTTGTACAGTACAGAGTAACTAGGCTTCGATATCATGTTGCACAGACGGATTTGTATAGTTTTTATGACTTAAAAGGTTATTTGTTTAAAATATGGCTTTTCATTAACCCCCAATTCAAAGACTAACCCCCAGTTTCGGAATGACTGATCAAGTAAAACTGAACTAATCAAGTGTCCCTTCCCCACTTCTACAATTAAATGTACTATGTTTTATTTCAGTCATCAGGCTCGGACATGACAGTAGTAGCCTTCATGATATTTCCAGCGAAGACTAACAACTTCAACGTGGAAAGCCTACGAGGGCACGCGGTGACTAAAGCACTTCGCGACACCATACAAGATATACAGCAGAAAGTCGGCAAAAGGATGTATGATATATGCTTGAGGTTAGTAAAAAAAAATGATATTAAAAAAAAAATGGTACTCGCAGCAGGACTCGAACCTGCGTCTCTGGACTATACGCGCCTTGACCGTGTCAAATTAGACTATTGCTTTATATGGAGTCATTAGCCCTCGCGATTTAAAACTCAACTGTACAACGCCATCTAGGCGCGACAGCTGTAAACTTTCAATGTTGCAATGTAAAGAGTTTACTTTAACGTGGAAAGCCTACGAGGGCACGCGGTGACTAAAGCACTTCGCGACACCATACAAGATATACAGCAGAAAGTGGGCAAAAGGATGTATGATATATGCTTGAGGTTAGTAAAAAAAAACTAATACAAAAAGACAAATAGCCTAAAAAAAAAATTGTACTCGACGCAGGACTCGAACCTGCGTCCCTGGACTATACGCGCCTTGACCTTGTTAAATTAGACTATTGCTTCATACGGAGAGATTAGCCCTCGTGATATAAAACTCAACTGTACAACGCCATCTAGGCGTGACAGCTGTAAACTTTCAATGTTGCAATTGAAGAGTTTACTTTAACGTAGAAAGCTTACGAGCCGGTACTGTGTCGGAAATGTGACAATTTTTGTTTTATTTGCCTTCATACCAGCCTTGAAAATAAGGTTATCAGGAGGGTAAAGTTGAGATATATCTATATATTTGCATTGGTGTGGGTGTTTTCTATGTATAATATGTATGTATTTACAAAAAAAAAAAGTATTTAAGTATTTTTATCCGTTGTCTAGTACCCATAGTACAAGCTTTTCTTAGTTTGGGACTAGGTGGCGATATGTGAGTGTGTGAGGATTATTTATTTTTATTTTATCTAATTGTGGAGGTCGCGGTGACGTAACAGCACCACGCCTCCAACGAAAAGGGAGGATCCTCCGACCAGGCGAGGTGATCGTGCCTGGCGGGACAACTGACCAACGGTTGTACGTTGTATATATGCGGAATCACTGTGCGAATGTTGATTTCGCAATTATGGACGTAGTGTAGGTGTTCGCTTGAGTTAGTCGGTAGATGACGCTACATAATAAATAAGATTGTTAATTATTGTCAACAGGGGACATTTACCCGACACAGCAGATTTGATGCAGAAAGACGACACGGTTCGTCTGAAACGCTGTCTCTACAGCTTGCATAGGGACTGCCTACCTCCTGTTACTACACATAATGTCGTAAGTGTATTATGTATGTATTTATTATCTAGTTTGTCTTTATTTCAATTTTAAAGCTTTTTAACGACAATTTTCTCTTAATTTTACCTATGTAAATGCTGTTTTATTTCTGCGCAGTCTTTAGACAATATTCTTTTAAAACATATTTTTTTTAAGATTTTTTGTTATTTAGGAAATATCTATGTATATAGGATAATATCCTATATATTACCAACATCTAACAAAAGATAATAAATAAAAATAATTATTATTTGTATTATTAATAAGCCTGTGAACATGGGTCCAATATAAAACAGCGGATTTTCCTATTTGTTTAATTGTAACTTCTTCCCTGATACTTTCTTTTTCTTAGTTTTAAACACAATAGTTAGCTTAAATGTGCGCCATTACTTATAATAAATTTCATTCTATTATGTTTAATAATTATTGAAAAATCTAACTTCTGATAAAATCTTCATACAAAATGGCAATTTCATAGGTAAAGACCTATATATATCTTTTTTATTTTGTGTAGGTTGACGATTGGAGCGATCCAGTGTTGAATTCAATAAGGAGATGTGAACTGTTCAATACTGTTAATGATAAAGTTAAGGTAAGTCAACATCATTTTAGCTAATCGACGTCAAAAAAAGCCAAAAGCCCTCCGGCAAATATATTTACAGCATTTTTTTATTCTTGAAAATACAATCCACGCAATAGGGATCGAATCCGTTGTTGAAGACCACACAAAAACTTATTAACGTTTGCTTTAATTTCAAGCGTCATAATTTCTTTTGGCATAATTTTATTTGGCAATTTCATTTAACAGGTTTTACTTGGCATTTATTTATTTATTTAACTATGTTTAACGTAATTTTACTGATCATAATTTTGTTTGAAATATTTTAATTACATAACATTCTATTTGCCATAATTTCATTTGAAATAATTTTATTTGCTATAATTTCATTTTACATATTTTCATTTGACACAATTTGAATTATCACAATAAACAACTAAAAATACATCTAATTAAACGAAAGTAAATATCATAATCGGCACTTATATTCTGTCAAGTTTTTAAACATTTTTGTGCTTTAGGTAATTTTCCATCCGGAGTTCCTCACATCCACGAATCCGTTATTCGGTCTGGACTACGAAGAGTTTGTGCGAGGATGTCATTTGGGGGTTTTCCCCTCTTACTACGAGCCCTGGGGATATACCCCCGCCGAGTGTACCGTCATGGGTATACCTAGCATCACTACTAACCTTTCAGGTAAGTTATTCTATTAATTTCCATTGTATGATATTGGGTCGTTCAAACGTTGTGTGAAAAAACATTTATACAGACCCGCACTGCTGTAGACCATTAATGGGCTATTGAACTGCTAAAGCAACATTGACATGGAAAAGAAACCAGCTTTAGCTTCGGTTCATGTCCTACTTTAAGGACGGGCCTCCTCCCGTAACGGAGGAATATTTGGCAGACTAATACTACGCTGGCCAAACGGATTGGTATAGGGTTTAATTTCAAGTTTTCCTTCTTTTTATTTCTTCAAGATGATAGTCCTTTAGTCGGTTCTTACGACACCCATGGGATGAGATGGGGTGGTGACATATTGTATTCTTACTTCGTCACCACACGGAGAATAGGGGAAAATATACAAGGGAAATTACATTTATAATGTGACACTCTTCTAATGAGCTTTGCAAGACCAAGGCAAGGGTTAAAGGGTCTCGGATAGAGTTCGATTAGATTTTTCTTCCTCATTATAATTTACTGTCACCTTGTGAGGTCCTGTGGCAGTTTCAGGATGGCTACCGTAATGGTTTTAGCTGGTAAACTGGGTTATGAGAGCTTATAAAGGCAGGTTTGAATTGTCTCGAGTATAAAATTTTATTCATGGCTGACTAGCGCCACCAAATGAAAAATAATCATAATTCGCAAATAGGATCACTAATGTATAATAACAGCCCATTAATGTCCCACTGCAGGGACGATACTCCTCCCATGACGATGGGATACTTGGCCTACTAATACCACGCTGGCCAGACGGATTAGTATAGGGTTTAATTTCAAGTTTTCCTTCTTTTTATTATGTAAAGATAATATTCACGGATAGTCCCTTCGTCGGTTTTTACGACACCCATGGAATGGGATGGGGTGGTGACATATTGTATTTTTACTCCGACACCGCACGGAGAACATGCTAATGCATAATATTTTTAGATAAGGCAATAAAGTATTTGTACACACTGTCAACACTTTAAAGGGTTTTAAATAAGATAAATTTTGCAACTGAAACAATCTTGTTTTAAATGCAAAATTTTGCTAAAGAACATTTTGGATTAGTGATTTATTAAGAAATTAGCTCATTCTGTTAAACTTTATTATGAGCTTGTGATTATTTTGAGGCCCTCTGTGGCGTTGTGGCTATATTAACATGACTGCTACGCAGAGGTCGATTCCCGCTCAATGCAAATCTTTGTGTAAACATGATTGTTTACATTGGTCTGGGTGTTTTCTATGTATAATCTTCAAAAAACTTCAAAATACTTTATTTCATAAAATTTTTTACAAATTGTTTGAAATCGTCGTTTACTTAAAATTGAAGCTACATTTAAAATTATAGATCGACACAGACAAACGCTACAGCACTAAAAAAAATCCGCGTTGTATTGTCAAATGTAAATTAAAGGAGAAAAATAAAACCAATCTACTACTCGAATCTACTTGTCTGTCTGTGTTGATCTATAAATTCCAGTTTCCAAATGGTAGGGTCAATGAGATGGGGGACAAGGAGAAGGGTCTTTGACAAAGGCAAAGAAACTCATGGCAACTCTTTTAAAATTCAGTTGTGTTTACAATTTTTTTTTTACATAAATCATATACCCAATCAAAATATTTGACAGTACCAGACAGGATAATACACCATTTATACATCATAAAAAATAATAATCAAAGAAAAGAAAAATAGAAGACAAGCATGAGAACAAGGAAGACAGAAAAAAGGAAAAAAAAAGATAGAAAGGATACAATAATACAATAATACAATTAGAACTTAGAGATAAAATAATAAGATAATATGTATGTATTTATAAAAAATAGTATTTAAGTATGTTTATCCGTTGTCTAGTACCCATAGTACAAGCTCTGCTTAGTTTGGGACTAGATGGCGTTGTGTGAGTGTGTGAAAAATATTTATTTATATTTATTTCTTTTCAGGTTTCGGCTGTTTCATGCAAGAGCACATAGCGGACCCAATGTCCTACGGTATATACGTAGTGGACAGAAGATATATATCATTGGAAGGTTCTGTGCAGCAGTTGGCGCAGTACATGTTTGATTTTACCAAGTAAGTCATTGTTTAACTAACCCGGCCGTCCTGAAGTTAGCTGTCTGAAAAGTTTGCGCATGTACAGACAACTTCAAGCCAGTCGTGTTAGTTACGCGATCGCCAATAATTAGTTAATAACTGGTTTCTTGCGCAACAACTTCAAGCCGGTCGTATTAGTTACGCGATCGGCAATAATTAGTTAATAACTGACTTCTTGCGCAACAACTTCAAGCCGGTCGTGTTGGTTTGCGTGTACTGTATATGCTGTGATGTGAGGAAAGGTGATGAAATATGATGTTTTATGATACTATATAAGGTAGTGTGATGAAATGTTATGATATGATATTATGATGCAACGTGATTATTAGAGTTTAAAGATGCATTATTCAGGGTAACACAGCAAAGAAAAAAAAATTGGAGAATGTTAAGGTTTGTGGCAACAGGAGTGAAAAGACTGTAACAAGGGTGTGAAATTTTACGTTTTTTTTCCAATGCCTATAACTTTAAAACGATGCGACTTAGATTATGTTAAATATTTTTCTGATAACCAGCGTGATTTGCCTTATCACCTGGTTTCGGGTAGGCGTCGGGTTTTAGGACACCCTGTATATTTCTTCACAAAGCAGGACAAACTCCTCCCTTTCTGACTATCATTACTCGCCAATCATTTCCAAAAGTGTTCAGCTCAAAGCACCATTTTTCTAATAATATTATTATATAATATCATTATTATTTTATATATTTATTATATATTTATTATTTCAACAGACTAACCCGCCGTCAGCGTATAATTCAAAGAAACAGAACCGAGAGGCTGTCCGATCTTCTAGACTGGAGGAATCTTGGCATCGTGAGTATTATTTGTTTTTAACGCCATCTAGCGATATACAGGGGTAACAAGGTTTACATAATTTAGTAGTAGATGGCGTTCTAGTATGTTTATTATTGTTTTAGATTTATTTAGTACATATTTTTTATTATTTGATTTAGAAGTTACACTCTAACCACTCTAATAGGTGAAATTTGACAGTTGGTTTGAGTCATAGAAGGTAACATTATAGTTAGTATAAGTATGTTTGGAAAGGAATTTGACAGAACGGGTTGGTCAAAAGTGGGTTTGACTAAAAATCATTGGTTAAAACTATTTTTGTCTGCTTTGCTATTTTAAAGTACTTTTGACTGTAACATATATCTATATGTTACAGTCAAAAGTAAATAAATAAATAAAATTTATATAACATACATCTGTATGTTATATAAATTTTATTTATTTATTTACTATTATTATTTAACAGTATTACCGTCAAGCCCGCGCCGAAGCCCTAAAGATAGTATACCCGGACTACGTAGACCACATGGACCAAGAATTAGGAAAGAAATTCAATTATCCAAGGCCAATTTCTGAACCGCCGAGCCCTACTCACTCTAGTAAGTATCCTTGACATTTATGGCCTAGTTTAGATTTAGGCCTCTATGAAAAAAATTGAGGCCTATTATAGTTAGCCTACTGTAGATATGCCTCTTTTAAAAAAAATAGAGCAGTGGTATTATTTAGACTATCTAAGTAATATTAGGTCTTTACCTATGAAATTGCCGATTTGTATGAAGATTTTATGCGAAGTTTGATTTTTCATACTAATGTTTTCTTATTTTTTTTAATAATTACTGTACTTAACAGAATGTAATTTGGTATAAGTAATAGCGCACATCTTAGCTAACTTTAAGCATTTAAATCATAAGAAAAAAAATATAAGGATAAATGTTACTTTTGTTTAAATGGTAAAATCAGCTGGTTTAAATTGGACCCATTTTTACAGACTTATTACTAATATAAATAATTATTATTTTTATTGATTAACTTTTGTTAGTTGTTGGTAATGTCCTGTATTTACCAAATTACAAAAATATTACAAGCAATCTATGTTTTAAAAGAAAGTAGAGGCTAAAGACTGCGCCAAAAAAAATCGGCACAGACATAGGGGAAGACCTATTATAATAACTTCAAAAATTCTCTCAGTGAGATCAGAGAAGACGGAGCAAGACACAATAAAGCAAAGCACAGATCAAAGAAAAAATCTTCAAATTCAAAAATCTTTGGAAATTTTGGAAATAACCGATGACGGAGACGATTCAAATCTAGAGATAAGTTTCGAAAAGCCGAACTTTACCGAATCCGAACACGAGAATTACCGAACGCCGAATGAAAATTTTTTGGAGCCTTTAAATGAGGCAGTGACCCAGCAGATTGATCAGCTCATTGCTAAGTTAGCTGATTGCGTTGCCGAGAATTAGGTTCGATTTCCGTTTTTTTTGATTGGGGGTTGCCGTGTTTGCCATTTTTTGCCAGACTCCCAAAAATAAGAGGAGTGTGTTGATTTGTTTGTATTTTCGCTAATTAAAAAATATATAGTACTAATTACGTCATACTACTAATTTCGAAAATTTGATGTAAATCATATTTAAAATTGGTTGTAGGGTAATGTAACGTACCTGCAGACATTTTTGACTAACACCACTTTGAACTTCTATATCTCTGTCAATAATTAAGGTACTTAAGTGGCAAGTACTTAATTTTTTAAGGTATATCATCATAACAGCCCATTAATGTCCCACTGCAGAGCGGGCCTCCTCCCGTGACGGATACATGGCCTACTAATAGCACGCTGGCCAGACGGATTGGTATAGGTAGGGTTAATTTCAAGTTTTCCTTCTTTTTACTTCGTAAAGATAATATTTACGGTTAGTCCTTAAGTCGGTTTTTACGACACCCATGGGATGAGATGGGATGGTGACATATTGTATTCTTACTCCGTCACCACACGGACACTATAAAATCTGTAACAACTAAGTTTTATAAAGTGAAGCATAAGTGTTGCTAGATATTTTTATATATTTTTTTCTAAAAGTGACCATTTTGTCCCAAGGTACGTTACATAACCATGTTATAATCGGTGTCAACGCTATGAATAATTTTTGAACTTAGCTAAAGTAATTTATTAGTAAAATTTTTTTTTTGTTGAATTTTTTTATACAAAACTTTAATACAAATTAAGACAGTTGTTTGAGCGTAAAGAAGAAACCAAATTTTATATCAGTAGAATTAGAATATTGTCTTTTTCATCTCACAGACGACTCTGACTATCTGTCAAATCCTGTTTAAACTATTATAGTCTTTCAACAATCGTAATAACGCCTATAATAGTATGAACGGTTTTGACAGATCCGGCCGGTGTTGTCAACCTAAAAAATACAACGAATCCTGGTAATATGGAAACATTGGCTGCCCTCAATCTTGGTTTAACACGATCTGATTTGTGGTCACACTTTGGAGCTACGTTAGAAAGGTTTTTCCAAAGAATTTGGTAGTTTTTTTATGGTAGTTTACGAGGTTTTTGTGATTTTTTGGTAGAAAAATTAAAATAAGTATTTTTGTTTCACTTTTTATTGCACATAATTTTTTGTTGTTTTTTTATTTTTCGTACCATTGCAGCTGTAGTCATTTTGAGTGGACTTTGAAATGGTTATACATTTGAAATTTTATTCATGGTCTTTTCAGCAAACGACTGTCTAAGGTCATTACCAGCTGTGAGGTCTATTCAGCTTAATAGACTACTGTCTGCGGTGCCGCTCTCACAAGATTTGATAGCGACTTCGCATGGAATGCAGAATATTGTATGTTATGAAGACTCCGTATCCTATCCAAGTATCTTCGAATTTGAAGCATCGCAATAATAGAAGGATATTGCTCCTGAAAAGACGAAACGTGCTCAATCCCACTAAGAACAGTACTTAGTAAATTTTAGTCAATTGATTAGTTTAAATTCATACCCCCTTACTCATAAACGCCTCTTAAATTTAATCACTGTTTAGCGAGATTTTTATTAGCAAAACCAACCTTATACCAAACAAAATCGTAAGAATGTAAGCTAATCAATTGACTAATATTTAAGAAGGCGTTTATGAGTAAGGGGGTTACAGTTTTGTTTGGTATAAGGATGGTTTTCCTAATAAAAATCTCGCTAAACAGTGATTAAATTAAAGAGGCGTTTATGAGTAAGGGGGTATGAATTTAAACTAATCAATTGACTAAAATTTAAGAAGCATTTATGAGTAGGGGGTAAAAGTGCATCTCCTCAGTTGAAGTTTACGACACCTTAAACAGATTAGTGATAGTTTAATTATTTATCACCGAATATTATATCACTGTATAATATTCTAAATGGAGCTTAAGTCGAAGTTTACGACACTATTCTCATATATTTTATGTGCTTATTTCAGGAGGTACAACGCCCGCAGCGTCAGTCCACGGCTCTGATGATGAAGATGAAGTGGATGAAGAACAGGAATTGGCTGAGCTTAGAATTAACTAAACATTACTTAATCACAATACTAACGTGTGGTGACGTAGTATCCATCTGTCGTAAAAGGTGACTTAAGGAAAAGTTGTTCAGATTTATGTTACATTACAATTAACTGACCTGCGTAAGCGACAGACATGATTTCTTTCATGTTTTAGCTTAGTCGATTTTTACGACAACCCTGGTGAGGTAGTTAAGCTAACGTTTTGTATTCTATATATACCTCGTCCAATGTAAAGAAATAGATATTTAGTATGTCTGTTTTTATCATGATACCAGACCATTAATGTCCCACTACAAGGATGTGGTTTCTCCATTTAAGAAGCCTTCAGAAACTTGGCCTACTAATACCACGCTGGCTGTACGGATAGGTATAAATCTTAATTTTCATTTTTCCTTCTTAACTTTTCTTAAGAGTCGTAGCAGATATATCAAAACGTAAACGGATCGGCACCGCCTCGCCTTTTTCCTTGGTGTCAAACGTCAAAAATCTGATTACGTTACGATTCAGATTAGTGTGCGTTGCAGTGAGGAGTTACATACAAATAATACTGAACGGCTCGAGTTGATACGGTGCCGATCCGTTTACGTTACGTTATATGTGACGACCCATACCCCCGGTTTCCGAATGACTGATTAAATAAAATTCAACTAAAAAACTGTCATTTTCAGGAACTAAAATGACAGTTTTCTCACTAGATTTGTTGATTTTTACTTGATTAGTCATTCGGAAACCGGGGGTTAGTCTGCGAATTTTCTCTTTAGTCGCCTTTTACGACACCCATGAAATGAGATGGGGTGGTATAACCATATATTATATTTTTACTACGTCACCACACGAAATAACAATTATTTTTATATTAAATCAAAATATTAATAATGATAAAGTCTCGAAGTATATTTTTATTGATATTTTTTATTGTCTCGATATAATTTTTATATATTTTTATTAGTATTTTAAATGAAATAATATGTCTTTTAAATATATACATTTTACATGTATACTGCGTGTATATGAAAATGGGAAATTAATTTTAATTCTATATAAAATAAACAGCGAAAAACAACACTGAAAATTAACACGGTCACTAAGTTCTAAACTATTGGGTATTTTTCGTTAGTATTTCTCGTTTCCTATCTATTTTTATGTACATCCTGTATACATTTAAATATATAATATATTTTTTATATAGTTGTAGATCATATCTGCATTCAAGTCTTCCGTTTTACCAGAAGGGTATTACCACGGAAGAAAAATAAAGTAGAAGTTCTAAGTATACGTGGTACGCGTGTCACTAATATGCGACGGTACGCATAACGCGAATATCATCCTTATGAACAAGATGTTTAAGTAGATAATTGTCAGAACTGGGAATACCGCCATCTATGGAATTTACTCGAAAATTGAATCGTTTTAGATTACAAAACGTCATATAATTCTTTCCACGCTACAGCAAATAAACTTCTATTTATATTGTATGAAGGTTCACTCCCAGTAGATTCAGCTACATAATATATGTTATTTTTTTTGTCAATAGTTCGTGGGTTTATTTGTTTTTTAGCGACAGCGGGAAATTAGTTGGATTGCATTTCCACTTGATTTTTCTTCCGTGGTTATATGATTGTAAAGTTATCATAGTGACCTTTGATAGATTCCACGAAAGAGGTGGGAATTTTATATGGAGGGAGACATGGCCTTACGTTGTTAATAGAAATAAACTTTCTTTGTCACCAGTTATAAAAACTCATCATAACAGCCCATTAATGTCCCACTGCAGGGATGGGCCTTCTCCCGTGACGGAGGGATACTTGGCCTGCTAATACCACGCTGGCCTGGCGGATTGGTATAGGGTTTAATTTCAAGTTTTCCTTCTTTTCACTTCGTAAAGATAATATTTACGGTTAGTCCCTTAGTCGGTTTTTACGACACCCATGGGATGAAATGGGGTGGTGACATATTGTATTCTTACTCCGTCACCACACGGACATTAATAAAAACTATCATGAAATAAAAAATAAAATCATATTTTAAAATTTATTTACTAAAGTTAAAAATTTAAAGTTTTATTGCTAAATCTAGACAGGTTAGTTACAATAATCGTAATCGAAAAATATTGCTGTATACATTATACACAACTGTTTTTATAACTCAACCTACTTGTAGGAAAGAATCCGTTTTTCCGGTTAACAGAATTCGGTTTACCGATTAAAAACAGCAATGAAATTTTAACCGGTAAATTGAATTCTGTCAAGATTTTAACTTGCTTAACTAACCCCCGGTTTCTGAATGACTGATCAACTATCAAGTGTCAAAACTGTCATTTTCGGGAACAAATATGACATTTCATTCAGAAACCGGAGGTAAAAGTGCCAAATAGGCACTATCATTTTAAAAATGTAATCAATATAAAAAATAACTATTTTTAAAACTTTGCAATATTTTTTAAATTTGTTAAAATAATTAAATCGTGTAATAAACTATATACAGATAATTATTTTTGTAATAATTTAAAGATAATATAGCATAGAATATAGTTTATTTATGTACTAATGTTAAAATATTTTTAACCTTTACCACACAGGTGTCATTTTACCAGTCGGTAAAACTATTATTGGTAAATGCTTTAAGTTTAATTCTGTGGTACAGCTAAAAGCTTTAACTGACAGCTGTGTTTGTATTTTTGTACTATGAAATTAATTTGATTAATTGTTTTATTACTTAATTCATAACAGCCCATTAAAGTCCCACTACAGGGACGGGCCTCCTCAAGTGACGAAGGATACTTGGCCTACTAATACTACGCTGGCCAGACGGATTGGTATAGGGTTTAATTTCATGTTTTCCTTCTTTTTATGTAAAGGTAATATTCACAGATAGTCCCTTAGTCGGTTTCTACGACATCCATGAGATTACATGGGGTGGTGAAATATTGTATTCTTACTCCGTCACCACATGGAGGAGTTTAATTCTGTGGTAAAGCTAAAAGATTTCACAGACAGCTGTGTTTGTATTTTTGTACTAAGTATGTAATTAATTTGATTAATTGTTTTATTACTTAATTAACTATGTATCTCATACTGTTTTGTTTTAATATGGTTATTTCTGTTGAAGACAAAAACATGGTTATGGTTACCATCTGGTAAATGAGCCTGCTTAAATTACCTACCGGTTAAAAGCATATTTCACAAATGAAGTTAGATCCAGTAATAAGCATACCAATTCCCTTGAGCGGTAAAGTCGTACGTTTCGTATTTACCAGCTGGTAAAACGGAGCTTTTTGTATTACCGTCTGGTAAAATGAACCTGTCTGGTTAAGGCTTTTTTAAATAAGGGTCATTACAGATTATAACATGTTGCTTTGACTCTAGTGTATAAGGGTCTTAGGTTTTTTTTATATTTATATTATATTTAAGATGTACTTTTTCCCTAAAATGTTATCAAAACGAGTTTAGTCTTAAGTCTGAATATTGTTTTCCATTTCCATCGTGCCATACAAGCAGAATTTTGTTATTTAGTAATAAAAAAAATATAAAACGTTTACACTGTTTTTTATTTAAGCCTTTTCCTGTCCAGTGTGTTAAATACACACATGATACATATATCATAACAGCCCATTAATATCCCAGTGCAGGGACGGGCCTTCTCCTGTGACGGAGGTACACTTGGCCTACTAATACCACACTGGCCAGACGGATTGGTATAGGGTTTAATTTCAAGTTTTACTTTTTTTTTATTTCGTAAAGATAATATTCACGGATAGTCCCTTAGTTGGTTTTTACGACACCAATGGGATGAGATGGAGTGGTGACATAATGTTTTCTTACTCCGTCACCATACGGACAACCGTACCCGTCCGTAAATATTGCATATTGACTTTTGTAAAGAGACAATTGGCCAATTTCGGCTTCGTAGAGCATCATCTCTGTCGCACGAAATACAAACAGTCTGGTATCTATTAGCAACTGTTAAGGGTAAGAATTTCACAGACACGAACTTTCTTGTGGGAGGAGCTTAAAACATTGTTGTCGAAAACGTGCACGCTAAACTTGCCCAAAATAACTTTGGGGAAAGGGTATTACGTACAAATAATATTAACATATAAATAAATATTATTTGATAATAAATTATCAAATGAAGGAGTAATTAACTTTCTCCGTTCGTATGGAGTTGCGACTGGCATGCGTACCCTTAAAACAAATTATGATTTGATAGAGTGCGACAGAGATGGCGCTCTACGAAGCCGAAATTGACCGATTGTCTGTTTCCACAGGTCGATGTGCAATATTTACGGCCGGGTACTGTACATCATTTTGAAGCTGTGTGGCAGGTTAATAATAAAAAATAATTACAAAATTATAAAAAATAAATTTATTGTTTTTAGCAAATTACAAATAATATTTACAAATGGGTAATATACCAGTTATTTTTTATATGAAGGCAACGGGAACCTTAATTCTGGTGTTGCTAACGTCTATAGGGTATGGTGATTGCTTACCAATAGGCAGGCCTTGTTTTCCATTTAAGTGGTTACTAAAATATGAAAACTAAAAGCAATGCGTGGTGACGGAGTGGGAAAACAATATTTCACCACCCTATCTCATCCCATGGGTGTCGTACAAACCGACTAAGGGACTATCTGTGAATATTACCTTTACATAGAAAGAAGCAAAACTTGAAATTAAACCCTATACCAATTCGATTGGCCAGTGTGGTGTTAGCAGGCCAAGTATCCCTCAGTCACGGGAAGAGGCCCTGCAGCGGGACATTAATGGGCTGTTATGATGAGAAGCAATGGAATGAAAATTTAGTTACTAAAGTTCAACAAATCTAAAAGATACAGTATGACGTTTCATATTTTTCAAACTGCAACAACTTTGTTCATGCGTACATTATTCAGTTTCGAAAACCTTTTTTATAAAACCATGAATTTAGAAAGATTTTATTATTGTATCTAAAAATGTACAATTCTTATTATATAAATTTAATTGAAAACTGTCAAACAAAGCAAAATAACTTATATTTTCATAGTAAATAATATCTAATAGATCTATTTTTGACCTCATTGCAAAGTCACGTAGTTAGGTCACTGCTCGTAGTGTTGCGACTCTTCGGATACACTTGTATGCAAAAAAATCGTTTACATATACGAAAAATCGTTATTATCGTTAGACACGTAACTAACTATTACTTATAACTATTACTCGACGTGGTCGAAGGTAACGACAGGCAACTTATTAAGGTCTTAGTAGTGAATAAAAAAAAATCCTAAACATTGCTTTCATTTAATCAATTATAATTAAAATAAAAGTAATGTTTAGATTTTTTTTTATTCTCTAAAAGTACTAGATCTAATACTACTGTTTATTTATTACGACTTGAATATAAAGGTAAACAACTATGGGGTCGTGTCAACCACAGACTAAAGACTTTAGTATTTGACCTTTGAGAAATGTATAGGAATCAAGGACAAAATTCTAGAATCTACAAATTATGTCAAATTTGGTGAAATTAATTTATTATATCTGTAAAATTTGACGTTGGAAAAATTACATTTATTTAAAATTTAAGAAAGATAGTGGTTAAATCAAAGTAATTTACGTGTTTTCTATTGCATAAACGTTTAATACAATTTTCTGATGTAAAAACTAGAGAATTTGCAATATGTGGTGTTTTTTTACAAAGTTAATCAAGTAACGAAGGATCAATATATACCCTTTACTAATAATGAAATCAATAATTAAAGTGTCTTAAAAATCGGATATTATAGTAATCGATCTTTTAAATTTCGGATATTATAGTAATCGATTTTTTTATCCCAACCTTATTATTCAATTTGTCAGAACTGTCATACCGTATCTATTAGATTTGTTAAACTGTAACTCCTTAGTTATACATTGTGAATTGAACTATATTTATTAAATCTAACTGCATCTCGTTACATCGGGCGCAATATACAAAAAATAAATACAGTAACAATAAAAAATCCTCAAGTGACTTTAAAAAAATATCTATTTAAGACACAAAAAATATCCAAATTCACAACAATAATTTTTAGATGCACAATAATAGTCTTGCGTTGGAATCAAACTTGATACTTTGTACACAACAACTGCCCCGCCATCGCAACAATATTAAGTACTAGGTACCCGGTCACATTATCTCGAGACCTGGCGTCGATCCGCCCGTGGCGAGCGCGGGGGTGGAAAGGAGAACGGGACGCGAGGTTCGCATTCCAGCGAGGTCTCTAAATAATGTGACCGTGTAATAAATACTGTCATTATAATTTTAAAATAAATATTGCTTTAAGTAACCGTTACATTATCACTCAGTCCATTTCTAAAACCTTTCCTAAAATGTTTCAAACCACAGTCAAAACATTATTTACTACTTTATCTATATTATCCTCATTATCTAACTGACTGTAGGTTCGGCAGTATTGTCAGCACCTATTATCACTCCCCCAATATCATTTGCAGGTTTGTCAGTGGTATCAGCACCAATTACCACTCCCCCATTATCACTTTTATCGTGATCGCCAGTATTGTCAGCACCAATTACCACTCCCCCAATATCATTTACAGGTTTGTCTGTGCTATCAGCGTTAATTACCACTCCCCCAATATCATTTACAGGTTTGTCTGTGCTATCAGCGTTAATTACCACGCCCCCAATATCATTTACAGGTTTATCAGTAGTATCAGCGTCAATTACCGCTCCCCCAATATCATTTACAGGTTTATCAGTGGTATCAGCATCAATTACCACGCCCCCATTATCACTTTTATCTTGATCGCCAGTATTGTCAGCACCAATTACCACTCCCCCAATATCATTTACAGGTTTGTCAGTGGTATTAGTACCAATTACCACTCCCCCATTATCATTTACAGGTTTGTCAGTAGCATCAGCGTTAATTACCACTTCTCCATTACCACTTACAGTGGGTTCTGCGGTCGCATCGGCGATTACCACGTCCCCATTATCACTTACAGGTTTATCAGTGGTATCAGCGTTAATTACTACTTCTCCATTACCACTTACAGTGGGTTCGGCGGTCGCATCGGCGATTACCACTTCCCCATTATCACTTACAGGTTCCGCAGTTGTATCAGCGGTTATTACTTCTTCTCCAGCATTACTTATAGTAGGTTCGGCATTGGTATCTACCACTTCTTCATTATCACTTCTAGTGGTATCTGTGTCACCATTAGATTTAGGCTTAGCTTCTTCACCAGGATTAGAAATTATTGTTGTGGGTTCTTCAGTGACATCACTCGGTGCAACAGTCGATTCGGCATCGGCTTGCTTCGTACCATCAGTGCTAGTTGAATCTGGATTTGTGCTTTCTTTAGGAGCATTAGTATTAGTGTCATCGGCTATAGCAGATTCAGTTTCAGCTTTTTTATCTGCTTTAACAGTGGTATTGTTTTTTAAATCACCATTAGATTGAATTTTGGATGCCTCTCCATCATCTAATTTTTCTTCAGTTTGTGGCTCAGTAGTAGTGGCATCAACGTCGTTTTCCGTCGCATCAGCAGCAGTGGTTTCAATTACCACTTGTTCAGTTGGATCTGTATTATTTTCTTCTATAGTCTCAGCAGTAGTAGTTTCTTTGCTGGAGTCGGCAGTAGGTTCAGTGCTTGCTTCTGTAGGCTCAGAAACAGCAGCTTCAGGTTTTACTTGTTCTTCTGCTGGCTCGGTTTTACCTTCTTCAGTGTCCCCAACAGTAGGGTCAGTTCTTACTTCTTCTGTGGCATCAGTAACAGAGGCGTCAGTTTTTGTTTCATCGTTTGGCAAAGTGCTAGCTACTCCTTCAGTAGCATCAGTAGTTGGTTCAGCTTTTGCTTCTTCCTCAGTTTCCTTTGTTTTATCTTCTTCTGAGCCATCAGTAACTGTAGATTCAGGTTTTACTTCTATGACATCAGTACTAGAAGCTGTAGTGGATGTTTCAACGCTTGGCTTCGTGTTGTCTTCTGCATCAATGACCGGAGCTTCAGTTTTTGTTTCAACGGAATCAGTCACCGCCGTTTCAGTACTTACTTCTACAACGACTTCAGTAGTAGAAGGTGCATCAGTTATTTCTTCCGCGGGCTTAGTTTTATCTTCTCCATTGACATCAGTGACAGTAGGTTCTATACTTTCCTTAGTTGGTTTAGTGCTACCATCTTCCCCACGTTCAATTACTGAAGGTTCTATTTTTACTTCTTCCGTGACATCGGTACTAGAGGATTCAGTTATTCCTTCAGTGGCTTCAGTAGTACTAGGTTCAGATGTTACTACCTCTTCAGCAGGTTTCGTTTCTCCACCTTCGGTTACGTCAGTATCAGTAGCTTCGGTTACTGTTTCTTCTGCTATCGCAGTAACGGTAGAATCTGTTATTGCTTCCTCAGTAGGGTTGTTAGTGGCTTCAGGAACAGCCGTTTCACTTGTTATTTCATTGTTGACATCATTTTCAATAGGACTACTAGTTACATCTCCGTTACCCTCAGTATTATCTGCTTCTGAGACATCAGCACTGGTTAGGCTAGTGTTTTCTCCTTCTGTAACCTCAGAATTGCTTGCCTCTGGTGCCTGAGTAGCAGTAGAATCAGTTTCTGCTTCGTCTTTGAAGTCGGTAATTGTGGGCTCAGGCTTTCCATCTTTAGTGGCATCAGGAACGGTTGGTTCAGTCTTAACATCGTCATTTGACTCAGTGTTACTTGTTTCAGTCTCTGTAGTTGTACTGTCTGTATTAGGCTCGCTGTTACCAGCTTTACTAGCCTCAGTGACAGTTGGTTCATTTTCTACTTCTTTTGTGGTCTTTGCACCTTCTTCGGTGGCAGAAGCAACTTCAGTAGGCTTGGCGTTGACTTCGTCAGTGCTGTCAGTAACTATAGGCCCAATGGTTACAACGTCAATAGGCTGTTCTTTGCCTGTTGCAGTGGTATCAATAATAGAAGAATCAGTTATTTGTTCTGTCGTAAGCTCGGCAGGGTTTTCTGTATTGGCGTCAGTAACAGCAGGTTCTATTTTTATTTCTTCTGTATTGTCCTTGTTATTTTCAGCAGTATCACTAGTTGTTACTGTTTCAGTAGGTTCTGTTACTTCTACTTTAACATTATTCGTAGACGGTTCTGTTATAGGATTATCTGTAGAAACAGTATCAGTGGGTGCATTTACTTCTTCTACAGGAGCTTCAGTACTGCTTACATCAGTCACCACAACTATCGTTGGTTCTGTTCTTGAAATATCAGCTGGCTCGACAGTGCCTTCATTTGTAGACTCAACGTTTCCTTTGTCTCCAGAATTTTCTTCAGTAGCGCTAGTAACTGTACCCTCAGTACTTATCTCTTCACTACCCTTGGTAATTCCTTCATCAATGACGTCAATAACAGGAGACTCTGTGGGTTCAGATTCCTCAGTAGTCTTTTCTTCTACGGAATCTGAGATAGGAGATTCAGTACTTGTTTCCACAGTAGGTTCAGAAATTACTTCATCTTTGAAATCATCAATTGTAGCTTCCACATTATCTCCTGTGTTGTCGGTAATTGATGGTTCAGTTATTTCTTCTTTCGGAACCTGAGTATTTTCTTCTGTCGTGGTTTCAGCAACGGTAGGCTCATTATCTACTTCGTCTTTAAAATCATCAATAGAAGGCTCGGGCTGTACTTCTTCTGTTGGTTTAGTTTCTCCTTTCTCAGTGGCCTCGGTAATGTTTTCGTCAGTAGTGTCAGTAAAAGTAGGATCAGTTCTGACTTCTTCAGTAAAATCGACATTGTCTGCTTTAGTAGGCTCCGCACTAACTTCCTCGTCAGTAGATTGAGTTACATCTGCGAAGTCTGTCTTTACTTCTTCTGTAGGTTCAGTACTAATTACCTTTATAGCTTCGGTAACAGAAGGATTTAGTGCTTCATTAGGCTTTGTGTTGTCTTCCGTACTGGACGGTTCTGAAGTTGCTTTTTCTGTAGCCACGGTAAAAATAGGGTCAGTTCTTATTTCTTCAGTGGTGACCGTGACAATAGGTTCGGAAGGAGTTGATTCTGTTATATCTATTGGTGATTCTGTTGGCTGTCTAGGTGATTCTTGATTGTAAGTATTTTCTTCTTCCTTAGCTGGTGGTAGACCAGGAGTTGTTACATCTTTTTCTTTCTCATATTCATCATTTGAATCAGCAGCATCTTTTTCTTTATTTATATGTATTTTATTATGATCTTGTTTATTTTTGGGCGGTTCAAATGTAAATATATTAGTACTATTCTCTTTATTAGCTATTTGTTTAATATTTTTGATGATTTCACCTACGTTGTCGTGTGGGTAAAATATGTATACATTTGTCACTTTGTCGTTTCCTACTGTGTTTCCGTATACATGATCGGCTTTAACATTTACTGCATCTTTGTTATCTTTTTTAATTTCTTTGTGAGGTCTTTCTGTTGTCGTAAGAACATTTATATTATCATCTATATCTTCATCTTTCTCCTGTTCCAATTCAAATGGATTGGTATGTTTGTTCTTCTTAGAAGCAGCTTCAAGTTTTTTTTCTAAGTTTCTAATTGCGTCTAAATACTCATTCATTTGTAAATTGATCTCTCCTTTAATGTATGAGCTAGTCCGCTGTAAATATAAAAGACATGTTTATAAGTGGCACGTATGGAATTTACAATATATTTCATTTCATTTCAACTATGTATTATAATCATTTTGCTCATTTTTTTATAACAAAGACTAACAATTATGATACTTACATAATTTTTATATTATTTTACTATTTGTGTTTAGCTTGACATTTACCTTTACTGTAACTTATTATAAGGCACAAAGGTTAACAGAATATGTTCTTTTGTTGCAAATACGGCTTAATTTTGCATATTAAGCAGGCATCCACTATTCAAGTTTTCTTACTTTACTATATACTATATATACTTTATATATGCTTCCTTCTAACTTTTATAATAACTTAATAATGAAATGACGCTCTATTATTCTTAGTATGTCACCACACAAGATTAGAATTACTAAAAGCAATTTATAATTTGAATGTCATTAAGACTAACTTACCGTCATCAGAGATTCCAAGTACCTCCCAGCTACATCTCCCATGAAGGCCCAGAATTTTTCCTGTAACAAAGAGTTGTATTACTATACAAAAGGGACTATTTAAAGCATCGCCGTAAGCTGGGATTACTTTAAACTACAAAATTACCTTGATCAAATTACGTATTAATTAAAAACTAATGTTAGCGCTTAACTTTTTAGATAAATTTATATTTTATGCGGTGTCCTACGTAGGCAACGAAAGCGACGCTATGCTACTTGCGACAAGTGTCCTACATGATTACGTCCCGTCTCGTCGCAGACGGTCACATAGGACGCAAGTAGGGTACGCCGTTGATTTAATCGCGTTCGTCGCGTCGCATTCGTCGCCCGCGCAGGATACCCCGTTAGCTGTTGGTAGATCTCCGTGGAGATATAATTTGAGAATTCATAGGCGTACTTTCTACCGTCATTGTAATAATGTGTAAAGCAATTTTTTAATTTAACTTACATTGTTTACCAAATCCAACATGTAGTCAAGTTCTTTGTTTACTTCCGCTTTGGGTTCCTGAAAAATAAAAACATAGTTAATTCTTGTATAGAGTAATATTCTTTAATTTTCAAATATGTAATTGCTAAATTTTAAGTTAGAGTACTAAACTTATTTTAAAAAGAATTTTTAGAGGCCATGTCCCAAAAAACCGGCCAACCACCTGAAATTGCTATTACTATTGGACACATTGGCGGTCATAGGTTATTAGGTTTATTAGGTTCAATCGCTTCAAGAATCAACATCAACAACACTGGACATAGGCCTCTCCAAATACGCGCCACAGAACTCGGTTATTAGGTTAAAAAAGATAAATCTGATAGATATATCCAAAGAAAAACACGCCTTCAGATCTGTGCCGGGGGAGTATTACAAACAGTAACATAACGGATACAGTCAGTTTACATAACTCGAGAGTTCGAGACTAACTCTTGTGGGACGCAAACTTTGATTATTTCATCATCATCATCATCATATCAGCCTATAGACGCCCACTGCTGGACATAGACCTCCTCCAAAAGTTTCCACCCTGCGCGGTCCTGTGCCTCCCCTCATCCATGGCTTCCCGTCGTCCTAATCAGGTCGTCGGTCCATCGTGTGAGGGGTCTCCCCACCCTGCGCTTTCCGGTGCGCGGTCGCCATTCTAGAACTTTTCTGCCCCAACGGATTATTTTGATTATTTATTTATTCTTTATTGATCACAGCATCATTGAGATAATTTATTTTGCACACAATTCACGTTACTACGAGTATTCATGATGACTTTAGAGATTTAATGAAAAAAAAAATAACCTAATTGACTTACCTTTTGACCTAAACGATCTTTTTCTTTTGTAAGTTTTACTTCTACTGGCTTTTCTTTGTCGTTTACTTTTTCAGAATCAGGGGTGATTACTTCTTTGTCTTCTTCTTCTGGGGTTTCATTTACTTTTACAGAATCAGGGGTGCTTACTACTTCTTCTGGGGATTTATCACTATGATTATCCTTGTCTGTAGAAGTTTCTGTCTCGTCATTCCCGGTATCTGGATTTTCTATATCAGATACCTTTTGAGAATCAGGAGGGATTACTTCTTTGTTTTCTAGGGATTTATCTTTGCCATTAGAACTTTCAATATCATTAATTATGTCATTCACGTCATCAGGTTTTTCTTGATCAATGTCTTTCTCAGAATTAAGGGGGATTACTTCATTGCCTTCAGGGGTGCTATCTATATTATTTGGCTTGTTAGTAGATGCTTCTTTCTCATAAGTTTTTACGTCATTTGCGGCAGCTGGCTCTTCTTTCTGAGAATCAGGAGGGGGTAATTCCTTGTCTTCTGGGGATTTATCGCTATTATTACCTTTATCATCAGAGCTTTCTTCCTCACCAATTCTTATGTCAAGTACTGGATAAGGATTTTCTTTATTAATATCTTTTTCAGAATCAGGGGGGATTACTTCTTTCTCTTCTGGGGATTTATTACTTTGATTGTCCTTATCAGCAGAACTTTCTTCATCATCAATCTTTTCTTTATCATTTGGTTTTTGTGAATCAGAGGGTGGTAATTCCTGGTCTTCTGGTGATTTATCGCCATTATTATTCTCAACAATAGAACTTTGAGTCTTATTAAATATTTCATTAATCACAGCATCAAGATCAGAAGTTGTAGTAGAAGATGGAGTGGTGTCTGTGAAGTTATTATCTTCATCAATAAACACTATTTCATCAGGTTCTCCAGGCAGACCTGGCCGTTTTGCATAGTCTTCTGATTTTGGTGGGAGGCTTTCAGTAGATAGTGGAAGGTTATCTTCAGTGCTTGTTGTAATAGTGTCTTCTTGAGTGTTTAATTCAGAGGTTGGTACTTCTGTCGTTGTTAGTCTTTCAGTAGGTTCTGAAGAAGTTTCATTGACATTTTCATGTGCTTCTTCTTGGTCTTTCTTTGCTGGTTCTTTTGGTTCTATTTCATCTTCATTTTTGTTACTTGGTAATTTATTATCTTGATGTGGTTTCTCAGAATTTTTCTCTTTGTCAGATTGGTCTGGCTTTTCTGTATGTATGTTATTGTTATTTTCTGGTTTGTTATTATTATGTGATTTCTCGTTTCCTTTTTCTGTATGTGAGGGAACATCCTTAGATGGTTTTTTCTCGGCATCGTCATTTTTAGGTGACACTTTACTATTCATGGGGTTTTTATTAAGTTCATCTTTGTTAGTAGTTTCCTTTGTATTATCTTTGGGCTTATCATTAGATTCGCTTTCTTTTTGTTCATGTTCTTTTTTCTCACTGGGAGACACTTTTTTACTTTCATCGGATTTTTCAATTTGTTTCTCTTTGTGAGGTCGATTTTCATCTTTGTTATTAGATTTAGTAATATCGTTGGCTTTTTTATCATTTCCTTGTTTCTTATCCTCGATAGCATCTTTCGACTGCTCAATAGTTTTACCGTCTTCCCTTAGGTTATCAATATCATTATTTGGATTTTTCTTACCTTTGTCTGTAGAACCTACATTGTTATTAATTATAATTTTGTTTTTAACGATATTTGTAAACATACTCTCTAAAACATTTAAAAATGTAGGTTTGTATGGATCAGTTTTTACAACATTGCCATCCTTGTGGTTTTTATTATGTTGCAATATGTGAGATAGAACATCGAATACATTGAAATTTTCTGGATTTGGTATGTTATCGGGATCTAAGACAATGGTTGAATTGTTTTCAACAAATATCGTATGAAGTTCCTTGATAATGGCGTCTAGACTCGGATTTATATATGTATCATCTTCATCTGAATCTTCTTCAGAATATTCTCCATATTCTTCAGAGTCACTTTCTTCATCAGAACCGTAGTCGTTATAGTATTCATCAGAGTTACCTTCAATAGAACCTAGGTCTTCTTCGGAATCACTATCTTCATTTGAACTGCTATCTTCTAAAGAGTCAATAGCATTTTCCAAGGAATCTATTATTTGACCAGAATCAGTTACTTTTATAGATCCTAAATACGATCTTGGTTGTATGCTTATCAAAGGATCTAAGATTTCTCCGGAGTTTTCTTCTGAACTAGAATTAAAAATATCTTCTAAGTCGTCTTCTTCGGAACCACTGTCTTCATCAGAATTACTTGGTGAAGGTCTTACTACTATACCATCTTCAGCGGAACTATATCTTTGTATAAACTCATTAGGAGACTTATCATTTTCGTCCGAATTGAGCGAGTTGGTTCCACGAAAACCATTTACTTTGGTTTTTGTTTTATTTAAAGCATTGCCCTGTCTTTCAATATTTTCAGCTGAACTTTCATAAGATTCTTCCGAGGACTCAAAACTATCAGGTTCTTCTGAGGCACTATCTTCTAACGAGTTTTCGGCACTGTTTAAAGCTGTATCTGCTTCCTTCTCAATGTTTACCTGGAAAATAGATTTTCTTTAGGTTGACGTACGTATAATCTTTAGTTTGCTATAAGTTGCCGAAATAAATCGAAAAACAACAGAAACAAATGGAACAATTTTGTGAACAAATTCAAAAATGAAAACTTTTATTTTAAGGACATGACTTTAAAAACGTTAGCCGTATAATGAAGCAAACATTAAAAAATACAACCGAATTAAAAACTTTCTCCTCTATGTATAGTCTTTTATGTGTAAGTAATGTGTAGAAATAGAGCTTGGAAATAGAAATAGATTTTGATCACTATAAAACGACCTTCACAAGCGATATCGTTATATTATCTTAAGTAAATAAATGAATTTTTGTTTGTTTGTTTGTTAAGATTTGTATTTACCTCATTGCTGTCTTCTGCAAGTTTTTTCAATATCTTCCCAACTAGGAAGGCATATTTGGTGTCTTTTAGTTCCTGTAAACAATAATTTCCATTTGTTAAATCTATATTTTATTATGAAGGCGGGAAGCCGATGGATGAGGGAGGCAGAAGACCGCGCTGGGTGGAAACGTTTGGAGGAGGCCTACGTTCAGTAGCGTCTATAGGCTGATATGGATGAATGGATGGATATTTAGTTTTCCTAATTGTTTTATTTTTATTAAGTAATACTAATAACGCCTGTCATAACTTCTTTTTAGTCATAAGCATAACTTTCATTTAACCTAATATAAATTTGTAATAGAACACATTTTTTAATAGAAGTGTATAGCATTTCATACCAGACGGATTGGTATAGGGTTTAATTTCCCCTAGTCGGTTTTTAAGATACCCATAGCATGAGATGGGGTGGTGACATATTGTATTCTTACTCCGTCACCACACGGAGAAGTGTATAGCATAATAGGTAGCTTATGACCCACAAATTATTGTCTTTAGTATAGTTTTCAGATACTCACATTCCAAATAACCGCTGCATCACCGGTAAGATCTAATCCATTAACGATATCAGATGAACCATCACCATTTGATGATGTCACCGAATCTTTTGGAATCTCAACGAGGTTTTTATTATCGTTAGCTGAAGAAATTTCATTATCCTGTAAAGAAACAAACATTTAGGTTAATTTCAATTTTTGGAAATCCATGGCTTAAAATTGTAATGTGACGACCTCTGTGGCGTAGTGGTTATATAACATGACTGCTACGCAGAGGTCTCGGGCTCGATTCCTGCTCAATGCAAATCTTTGTGTGCATGAACATGATTATTTGCATTGGTCTGTTTCTATGTATAATATGTATGTATTTGCAATAAAAAAAAGATTTAAGTATGTTTATTCGTTGTTTAGTATCCATAGTACAAGCTCTGCTTAGTTTGAGACTAGATGGCGTTGTGTGAATAAAATAATTACCTTATTATGCGATTTCGCCAGAAGAATCTTGATGTATTCGGTTAGTCGTTCAAGATCCAATCTTGACAGTACTGGGGTGTGTGGTAACCCCTTCTGTTGAAGGAAAGCTTTTTAAGTAAATGTAGCTAATTCTGTATCATAAAAAAATTAAACAATGTGTCATAGAAAGGTTGAACATGTATGTGGATGGATATAAGGAAAGAGGACGACCAAAGAAACGATATGGCTGCGAAGAGTGTGACTTGTGAGATGACGTCTGATAGGAAAGTATGGAAGAAGAAGACATGCTGCGCCGACCCCAAATAAAATAGGGATAAGGGCAGGGAATGATGAGAAAGTCTGGGCAGGTTTTAAACAAATTACATAATATAATTTTTTACCTATAAAGCTTAGGTATAACTAGATGGCGCGCCTCGACATAATGTCTTTTTTTTGTCGCGCCTAGATGGCGTTGTACAGTTGAGTTCTAAGTCGCGGTCCGGCGCCGTATAAAGCTATAGCTAAATTTGGAAGTCGAGACGGGTATTCGGGTGGCCTAGAGGTCATGGCGCTGGACGCGTATAGACCAGAGACGCGGCTTCGAGTCCAGCCTCGAGTATTTATGTATTTATATATTTTCCATTGTCTTTCTTCTTTTAGGTTTTAAGCAATATCTTTAGTCCGAAATTGTTAATTTGTATTTATTTATTTTTATTTTATTTCAGTAACAATGTCTTACAATTAATTGTGTTTGAACATACAATTATTACACAGGAAATTAAATATAAAAATTACAATTAAAATTAATTAGTTAAAAATAAAAAAACAAAATACATGCATTTGAAATAATAAATCAATATTAACATTAAACATGCTTGGAATTAATTAAAATAAAAGTTTCGTATTTACAAATTGATTTTAGTGAAGTTTAAGTTTAAGATAGTACCTATACAAAAACTTTTACTAGAATTGGCAAGCTTGGACATAGTAATTAACTATATTTACAACCATTTTTAGTTTATTACCATGAACAGTACAATGTCCTCTAAAGCCCGATTTACACATCGACATGTACAGTAGCGAGTTAAGTAGTAAGTTATTGATTAAGTTGATTTAAATAGATCTCCATCCTATTTTATGGCGAGTTATGTAGGCGAGTCGCGAAAGAGGGGGTTACTTCGTACTTAACTCGCCAAAAAATGGGATGGGGATATATTTAAATCACAACTTACTACTTAACTCGCTGCTGTACATGTCAATGTGTAAATTGGGCTTTAGTTTGGGACTAGATGGCGTAAATGAGGAATATTATATTATATTATATACTTACTTCAGTGCGCCTTTGTCCCCGCAGTTGATTATATAACTGCAAATTAAAAAAAACAATAGATTAAGTATCTATAAGCCTTTATATAATAAATTACGATAATTTAAAAATGTGCTAGATAAGGAAGGCCTCTCTTAAATGTTGATGTAAATATTTAAGAATAAGATATATAAACTAGCCGACTTAATCTTCACGATGTGGCTTTTAAATAAATGAGATTTAAATAAAAAGGTTTTAACTTACCCTTTGCAAATATCCTTTACTAAACAACCGCTCTAGTTTTGATTTCTGTAAAATAAAAAATAAATGTTGAAAATTTTGTCTTTAAAAACAAAAAAAAATCAATGTAAACATTGACACTTACTTGTTCAGGAGCCTCGCGTTTCTTTCTAATTCTAAAAGGCCCCACCTAAAAATAAAAAGGGTGTTATTGTATTTATCTGGACACCGATAAAATGGAGTAACCAATTGTGGTGGCTTTAATGCCCGATTTACACATCGACAAGTACAGTAGCGAGTTAAAAAAATAGACAGTTACGTAGTAAGTAATAAGTAGTAAGTACAGTTCACACGTAGGCGAGTACAGCTCATAAGTTGCCGATCAGAGACGAAGACCAGTCGCGTCGTGAGTGCCGGCGTGCGTCGCCTGAGATTGTTTAGGTACGGTTATTTTAATCGATAAAATGGACATTTAACAATTGAATACCAATTTACGCGCTATTATACGAGAAATAGTATTAACACTTGCACAACACATTGAAAATAAAATTTTAATAGAAAAGTATAGAATACTTAATAAAAAAATAAATATTCCTCACACTTTTACACAACGCCATTTAGTCCCAAACTAACCAAAGCTTGTACAATGGGTACTAGACAACGCATAAATATACTTAAATACTTTTGTAAATACGTACACATTATACATAGAAAAACAGACAAAAATAAAAATAAATACATATTAGAACTTGTGAACTGTACTAAACTCGCCCGTCTACACGGCGGGCGCTGCGAGCGCCGAGCCGGCGGGGCGAGGGAGACGCGAGAGAGGGGGCTACTTCGTACTGAACTCGCCAAAAAATAGGATCGAACTGTATTCAAATCAACTTAATCGGCAACTTACTACTTAACTCGCTTTTGCCGTCCACACGCAAAAAGTGACTTAGCTCGCCAATGAGGCAAGTTAACTCGCTACTGTACTTGTTGATGTGTAAATCGGGCATTAGAAGTCTTGATTGCAAAACAGTAGTGTATGTGGCTGCCCTCTACGAGGTGGTCAGTTCGAACCCCAAGCAAGTTAATTTGTGTGATCCACAAATTTTATTGATCATAAAAAATACACGATTATGGATTTGTTTCGTACTCTCTGTGTGGTGACGGAGTAAGAATACAATATGTCACTACCCCATCTCATCCCATGGGTGTCGTAAAAACCGACTAAGGGACTATCCGTCAATATTATCTTTACGAAGTAAAAAGAAGGAAAACTTGAAATTAACCCTATACCAATCCGTTTGGCCAGCATGGTATTAGTAGGTCAAGTATCCCTCCGTTACGGGAGGAGACCCGTCCTTGCAGTGGGACATAAATGGGCTGTTATGATGATGATTCTGTTATTAAGCAGTTTCCTCACTTCCACTTTGTAACTTTAGGAGACCCCATCTTTGAAATGGTATATGGCTGCTAATAATTTCTATAAATAGGTTCCCACTTACCACTTGTTGTTGTATAATGTGGTCTTTTCTAGGATCTATGGGTATATTCTCATCTGAGTCGTCTTTGTTCTTCGCGTTATCTATAGACTGTAAGAAATAATCTAAGTTTTAATAGGAATTGGGTGAATTACTGATTTCCGTATTACTGAACCTAGAATAACGTTACCACGAAAACATGCAATCGCGAATAACGTTACCACGAAAATATGCAATCACGAATTTTCGTTTTGACATCTTTACACACATTGTCGAAAGATTAGGTTAGGTTAGAACGATGACAATGCGATGCCAGAATGAAAATTCGTGATTGCAGGTTTTCGTGGTAACGTTATTCGTGATTACATGTTTTCGTGGTAACGTTATTCTGGGTTTAGTAATTCGGAAATCAGTATGAGAGTCATAGGAATTATTATTAAAACCGTAGTTACTACTGTGCCCTCAAGCGCTTAAAAGAAAATTTATTAAGACAGCATGTCAATTCTCGTTCCTAAAATTCGGTTAAGTTAACTTTTAGTTGTCATATTTTTGCTATTGCAATTGTAATCGTTTGTGGTCGTGTTAAAGTTTTATTTAGAGTGGGACAATTTGACAACTAAAAGTTAACTTAACCGAATTTTTGGGTACGAGAATTGACATGCTGAGTTGAAAATAGTTAACTTTTATTTTATATCGAAATTTCCAAAACTTTCTAGTTATATTGAGCAGAGAGACTTTGGCATAAATTCAAAATCTGTCCTAATGTAGATCATTAATGTCCCACTGCAGGGACGGGCCTCCTCCCGTGACGGAGGGATTCGGAGGGATACCTGGCTTACTAATACCAAACGGATTGGTATAGGGTTTAATTTCAAGTTAAATTACATATATTTTTTACCTATAAAGCTCAGGTATAATTTCAAGTTTTCCTTCTTTTTATTTCGTAAAGATAATAATCACGGATAGTCCCTTCGTCGGTTTTTACGACACCCATGGGATGAGATGGGGTGGTGACATATTGTATTCTTACTCCGTCACCACTCGGAGAAATAAATTGCTTTAGGGGATCATGCTATATCACAAGGACTTTACAGATATAAATTTAACGTGCACAAAGAACATCCAGATTCTGGAAAATAATTAGTAGACTTCACAAAGAATTGTGTTGCTTGTGAATCAAACCCACAACCTTATGCGGCCGCTAGTGCGAGCTCTGCACCACTTGGTTTAACACTACTGCTTCATTATCATTATCATATCAGGCAATCGACGTCCATTGCTGGACATAGGCCTCCTCCAAGTATTGCTACCTTGTGCCTCCCTCATCCATCGGCTTTCCCGCCTAACTAGGTCGTCGGTCCACCGTGTGAGGGGTCTCCCCACCTTGCGCTTTACGCGGTCGCCATTCCAGAACCTTTCTGCCCCAACGGCTGTCGGTTTCTCCGCGCTATGTGCCCTGCCCATCGCCACTTTAACCGGGCAATTCTTGGTTTAACACTACTGCTTGGAGTTGTATTAAGCCGGTTTCGCTGTACCCGGTTAATACAACTTATATATAACTAACTCTTGATATCTAACTTAGATGGATTCTTGTTAAAGAAATCTACCTCCACATTAATCAAAGTTGAGATAAAAAGGTCTTACATTTGTCTCCGGCTGATTGTAGAACTGATACTCTTGTCCGTTGGTGAAGAGGTTTCTGGATCCAACAATAACGGGTCTTCCAACTTGCACCTGCTGAAATTACAAGTAATTATTAATATATATATTTCTCACACATTAACACAACGCCATCTAGTCCCAAACTAAGCAGAGCTTGTACTATGGGTACTACACAACGGATAAACATACTTAACTAGCGGCTCGTCCCGGCTTCGCACGGGCATTTTTTTCCCGCTTTTCTGTTAATTTTTTTTCTAAATTTTCTTTGCTATAAACCTCACGGAGCCCGAGACCTTTTCAACGAATGCAAAATCGGGGAAATCGGTTCGTGTGTTCTGGAGTTATAGCGTCAGGAAGGAAAACCCGACTTATTTTTATATAGTAGATTACTTTTTTTTTTGTAAATAGGTACTCTAATTCGGCGTTCAAGACTACCATTGACTGACATGGGATAGTTAAAACGTGTATTCTTAATGCTTGACTATAAGGTATGAAGATATTTTGTGTATGAACATTAATATTAATTAAATATAGCACAATTGTTAAAACTAGATTAAGAGCGAGCAGGGCTTTCCAATACAGGCATTGTTTTGCTTAAAGGAAAGTCCTAGCAACTAATTTGCATCAGTTAATTGTGTTTAATGAATAAATGTTTTTTTTTTTTTCATTTTGATTTTGACGACCTCTGTGGCGTAGTGGTTATATAACATGACAGCTACGTAGAGGTCTTGGGTTCGATTCCCGCTTAATGCAAATATTTGTGTGCATGAACATGATTATTTGCATTGGTCTTAATGTTTCTATGTTTAATATGTACGCATTTACAAAAAAAAGTATATAAGTATTAATATCCGTTGTTCTTGTTTTCCATAACACAAGCAGGTTAAGCCTAGCTTACTTTGGGAACAGATGGCGTTGTGTAAAGATGTCCGTGAATATTTATTTTTATTTATTTTATGTTATCAATAAGGGTCAAAAATGCTCACCTCAATTTTACCAGGTTCATAAGGTTTTTCAATAATATGATAGTAAATTATTTCTCTTAATGTTGGTTTCTCTGGATGTGGATCTGTTATTCTGAGGATCTCTCCATCTTTTTCTTCGGTTACTTGGTATACTGTTTCTCCTGGATTCTTTAGCTGCAAGATGATTATGGGTTTTTAGTGTAACGTTTTTATTGGTGATGGCATAGTGATTCTCATCATCATAACAGCCCATTAATGTCCCACTGCAAGGAAGGGTCTCCTCCTATGACGGACGGATACTTGGCCTACTAATACTACACTGGCCAGACGAATTGGTTGGGGTTTAATTTAAAGTTTTCCTTCATTTTATTTCGTAAAGATAATATTCACGGATTGTCCCTTAGTCGGTTTTTACGACATCCATGGGATGAGATTGGGTGGTGACATATTGTATTCTTACTGCGTCACCACATGGAGATTTTCTTTTAACCTAAAAATATTGAACTTGTCTATATCATTCACGTTATCAAATTAAAGCTAGACACAATTATTTTATGTATTAAACTGTTATTATCATTAGCAATTTCACCAAAACTATTTTAAGCGATTATTAATTGTATGAAATTAATTTATAAATTAGAAGTTACTTTCTAGCTGATTTAATGACATTATACATTTATCTTACTACCTAATTTGATTGACTTTTTATTGCTTTATGGGCTGTTATAACACTGCAAATTTCACTTTTTTCTGATGGCTTATTTTAACATAATCGATAATATAAAGATTGTTAAAAATCAGCTATCGATACTTTCAGCGGTTTTATCTAACAGACGCTTCAAAGCTCTGAAAAAAACAATTATATTTTTAAAACTTTTATCGCCTGATGAAATTTACAGCCACCGCTACCCAATCGTGTACATTTTGTTCATCAGAAAATAAGTGATGTCTGGCAGCTTAAGGATCTTGGAATATAAGCTAATTAGTTTACTCTCTAAGAACAGCCGTACCCTTTCACTTAAACACTTACCCCCTTACCCATAAACGCCTCTTAAATTTAATCACTGTTTAGCGAGATTTTGTTTAGATGATATTTATATGTAAGTACTTACCTCAATTTTAGATAGCGGGTTTTCATTGCTGTAGTATATCCCTAAACAAAATAAGGATATACTGATCTGAAATAGAAACAAATGAATGAGTACATTTTTAAATTAGAGAGGCTGTATGTGTCTCTGGTTCAATTCCCGTCCAAGTCAAACATTTGAGTGTATGAACATAATGAAAATAAAAGTTTGCAATCGTCTGGGTGTTTTCTATGTAAAGGTCTTTACCTATGAAAGTGCCGTCTTTTTCTGCGCAGTCTTCAGACTCTATATTCTTTTGAAACAAATATTAAATATTGTTTAAATATTTTTTGTTATTTAGGAAAAATAGTATATTATCTAAATCTTACAAAAGATAATAAATAAAAATAATTATTATTTGTATTATTAATATGGACATGAGTCCAATTTAAAACAGCAGATTTTCCCATTTGTTTAATTGTAACTTCTTCTCTGATAGTTTTTTTTATTCTTAGTTTTGAACACAATAGTTAGCTTAAATGTGCGCCATTACTTATACTTTTATTCTATTATGTTTAATAATTATTGAAAAACCTAAGGCCAGGCGCGCACTACGAGTTTTTCGCCGCGCGGCAGAAAAGCGCAGCGGTATAATGTCGCACTGTAATACTGTACCAAACAGTTTTACATTGTATTGCGCGCACTTGACGGCAGAGCCACCGCAGCCCACCAGTATTACAGTGCGACATTATACCGCTGCGCTTTTCTGCCGTGCGGCGAAAAACTCGTAGTGCGCGCCTGGCCTAAGAAAACGTTAGCATGAAAAATCTAACTTCTGATAAAATCTTCATACAAAACGGCAATTTCATAGGTGAAGACCTAATATAATATTGGGTTTATCTATAGTTATGTTGTCCTACTAATATTATAAATGCGAAAGTTTGTGAGGATGTTTGGATGTTTGTTACTCTTTCACGCTAAAACTACTGAACGGATTTTGATGAAATTTGAAATGTAGGTAGTTTAGGGTGTAGAATAACATTTAAGCTACTTATACAACTCGGGTGAAGCCGCGGGCATCGGCTAGTATTATTATAAAGAGTGTTTATGTCAATAGTGCATTAATTTCTACACAAGAAAACTTTACTAAGCTGAGACAATAAATACATCGAGAAATATCTATATGCTTAGAAGTTATGATAATTTATATTTTTAACTAGCTGACCCGTGCCCACTTCGTTGAGCGGCGAAAAAACGCGTCCCTTTTTTAAACATATTTCATTATTGCTCCACTCCTATTAGTCATAGCGTGATACTAAATAGCCTATGACACTCCCGATAAATGGACTATTCAACACAGAAAGAATTTTTAAAATTGGTTCTTTAGATTCAGAGATTACCCCCTACAACGTCACAAACACACAAACTTAACCTCTTTATAATATTGTATGTATAGAAGTATAATAGATTAATTTAGTTTAATAAAATATTTAAAAAAAGTGGTACTTACCCATAGATGCTTCATTATGGCGAATAACTAACAAAGTGTTATACAATTTTTTATCAAACTAATATATAGACTTGTTAATTGATATTTAATCTATATTTTTTGCTAGTGCCTGATGTAATGTAAAACTTAATTATTACAAGTTTTAGTAATTAACTGTGTTAGTTAGTTAAACGAGTGCTTTGCTTATAGTAAAGTAATACTAGTTGTAGTAGCCATAGTTCTCATAACAGCCCATTAATGCCCCACTGCAGGGACGGGCCTCCTCTCTTGACGGAGGGATACTTGGCCTACTAATACCACGCTGGCCAGAGGTATGGTATAGGGTTTAATTTCAAGTTTCCTTCTGATTATTTCGTAAAGATAATATTCACGGATAGCCCCTTAGTCGGTTTTTACGAAAACTAAGGGATGAGATGGGGTGGTGACATATTGTGTTCTTACTCCGTCACCACACGGATGGTAGTCATAGTAATAATACTTTAATCAATGAATCACAGTCCACTTCTGGACATAGGCCACTCCCAACAGGAAGAATATTTGACGTCGTCGTTCAATAATCATAATTATTGAACAAAATAAATCATTTTTTGCTTATCTATTGTTTGCCCGAAAATATATGCCATAATATTCTTATGCCCGAATTTTATATGCCATACTTGCTTTTGCCATAATTTTATTAGACGTAATGGCAAAAACAGGTCGACGGAGATGGGTCTTCTACTTCTTGGTGGCTTAAAGAATAAACCTAACCTAACCTATCTAAGTTGGATTGCTCTAAATATCTCAGTTTAAACATAATTGAATTATGGCAAGTAAATATTATGGCTAAGGACGATTATTGCAAACAATATTAGTACAAATGAAATTATGGAAAATGAAAATTCGGGCAAATGAAATTCTGGCAAGTGGAGGTCAGTCACTACCATGACAGAGAAGGCACCCACAAGAAACTCTGCTGGGTTCCTATCGCTCTTTTTGGTGATCACTTAACAAATATTATTTTATTAAGAAAAAATGCAAAAGTTTAAGAAGATTACTGCAGCATCTTAAGATTTACGTTTTACAGCATCTTTGATGGAAGGATTGAATAGAATAGAATAGAATATTTATTTTGCAAATATAGGTATAAAAGACATTATACATATTAAAAATAAACATAGAGTTCTGCTATATTTTACCTAGGTAGGCATGCAAAATTTTACAAGATGAAATAACAAAATAAAAGAAAAAGTTAATTTTCCAAAGGATTTTTAAATGTACAGAAGCAAAGTTAATTAAACAAAAAGTAGAATAAATAAAACCAAAAATAATAATGGAAACTAATACCTAATAATATACTAAACTAATACAGTATTTATTTTATAAACTGTTTATCTGTAAGGAATTAAATTAATAAATAAATATTCCTTACAACGCCATCTAGTCCCAAACTAAGCAGAGCTTGTACTATGGGTACAAGACAACGGAACAAACAAATATAACCACTACACCTAAGAGGTGGTCTTTCGTTGACATCATAGTGTGCCTTATTTATTAATTGAGTTAGTAAGATGTGGTTGGTTTCAATAGCTGCAAGATATTTCTTTCTACTTAAATTTAACTCATCAAATAGATACCAACCCCTCCCCCAATAAGGATCATTTGGGTCGTTAATCCTCGTCTGGGATGTATGTACGGATTGAAGAACTAAGGACACGAGGGTGGTCACGACCTACGACTATCTTCGTCTTAATAGATTTTTAATGTCCCACTGTAAGGACGGGTCTCCTTCCGTGACAGAGGGATACTTGCCCTACTAATGCCACGCTGGCCAGACGGATTGGTATAGGGTTTAATTTCAAGTTTTCCTTCTTTTTATTTCGTTAAGATAATATTCTCGGATAGTTCCTTAGTCGGTTTTTACGACACCCATGGGATAAGACACCCATGACATGTTGTATTCTTACTCCGTCACCACCACACGAAGAAACCGAACAATAAGTTTTAATAATACCTACTATTATGGTCCTTAATGACATTATATTAGTTAACACATTCGATTCATGCAAAAGTTATATAATAGACAATTACTTAAACATTTAAATTAGTACAAACAAGTTCTTTATTTATATCTTTAATTGAGAAAGTAATTACTAATTATATTCTTAATGATATTTCTTAATGATTATTTTACGTAATATTTGTGTTATTAAAAAAAAATAGGGGTTTTATACTGAATCTCAACAATCATAATATCTACAATTAAAACATCAACACCGTAAGGGCGCTTGTACACGCTAAGAACCGTGTCTGCGACACACAAGACAAATCTTCGTGTAGACATTAAGAATTTTATCTGTTCCACACACGAAAACTTTTCGTGTCTTCCGCAGACAAGACCAATCGAAACGTGTACACGATAGGATTTTTTTCGTGCAGTCGTCAGACGAGTGTAGGGCGCGCAAGTTATAACAAGTGTGATAATCAGTGTGAGTTTCCTTTAGTAAAAATGTTAACTAGAAAGCAAAAAAGTATGATACCCTACTACACCGCTCCCCGCACCTCCGCAACAACGTTCGCCGTGTCTTGTCTTGCGCAGACAAGAATATTTTCTTATTAATCGCCGGCGCTGTGTACACAGGTCGTGTTTAGAAACGACACGAATTCTTGCGTAGGCCCGGAGATTTTTCTTAGCGTGTACAAGCGCCGTAAGACCAACGGTTCAAAATCTCAACACTTCAGAATGGTTAACAACTTAGTATGTCAATAGTTTACAAGATCAAACTTTAAATCTCAACATGGAAAAATTTTGGTTGCTGCTTATTGGAAGATTGTTGAGATTCAGTATCAAACTCAAAAAATAGATAGTAGGTAAGGTACAGTCTTAAAAATATTAGTAGGTATGCAATTTTCTAATACTGGGCTTACACGAGTACATTCCTTTATACACAGGGTACGGCATAACTTTTCCAAACAGAAGCAAAAAGAAACAGCTACTTAATCTGCTTATCTTAGTAACACCAATCGTAAAGAAAAAAAAGGCATCCTTATACTCCTTAAATTTTACTAAAAAGCATTTTTTTTCCATAATAGCAGCAACAATTTAACAAGTACTATATAATTTTAAAATCCTTACTTAATGCGCCAACTTTTCGAATAACTTGCCAAACTCGCGTAGTACATTTTTTTTATACTACAGTCAGTTAAAAAATAATTATTTTTCGTTCTAAATTTTATCTCAGATATAAGTTCTATCTGTGAATATTATCTTTATGAAATAAAAAGAAGGAAAACTTGAAATTAAACCCTATACCAATCCGTCTGGCCAGCGTGGTATTAGTAGGCCAAGTATCCCTCCGTCACGGGAGGAGGCCCGTCCCTGCAGTGGGACATTAATGGGCTGTTATGATAAGTTCTATTGTTATGAAAGCTAGAGCAGCAGGTTTTAATTTTTTACTAGAGTTTAAAAAGGCATTATTTAGGGTAACACAGCAAAAATGAAAGTTGGAAAAAGTTAAGATTTGTGCCAACAGGAGTGAAAAGGCTGTCACAGAGTGTGACATTACGCGGTTTTTTTTCAAATGCCTAGCTGCTTTAAAACCATGCAACTTTGTTTTTTTTTTATATTTTTCTGAAAACCAGCGTGACTTGCTTTATCACCCGGTTACGGGTTGGCGTCGGGTTTTAGGACACCTTGTATATATTTCTGCCCATGTTCTTTCAACAAGAAGGCAGTAGAATTGTCAAGAGTCAATTACTATTTTAGCAACACTGAAACGGCGACAGCGACACCATTCAGTTCACAGATAAGTGTTGTTTATGTGTGAGCGAGATGTCTGATTAAAATGATTTCGCCTCAGATCGCACGTTTGTAATGGCCGAGGTATACTTACCTAGTAGTATTTAAAATTCTAAGATAAAATGTTTACAAGAAACTTAGGCCCCTCTTTTTAAACATACTGAGGTGGGGTGGTGACATGTTGTATTCTTACTCTGTCACCACACGGAGAACTAATTTAATATCGTTACAATTTTAGCAGCATCAGTAAAATTATAAGGACCAGGTACTAAATAAAAACACAAAATAAAAAAAAATTACAAACTGTTTTATTCAATGAAAAAAAATTTGCAAAATAACAATCACGTGCTGGTAGAATTACTATGTCCCAACAGATGCTTATTTTTGTTATCCACTGGTATCACTTTATAATCACTCACCATATCATCTATGAAGAAATGTGTCTGATTTTTTATTGACGCTTCGGGTTGGGATGGATGGGAATTATGAGATGGATGGACAGGTGGATGTTGATGAATGGGTTGCTTTTCAGTTTTCTCTGGCGTCACTCCATCTTTTCCATGAACAGCATTCGTATGTAACAGACCGTGGTAAATGAAACTAGCTACTGGTTCATTCGTTTTGTGAGGGGCTATAGGCTGTTGATAAGCATACATAAAAGGTATAGACAGTGAATCGTTTTTATGAAACATATTATGTTGAATTATTGGATGATTTCGGAATTCAACAGGGAAATAATGATTTGGATCATTTTTTAGATTCGCTTCTAAAAAATCATCCTGTTTTGGAGTAGTTGTTTTATGCTCCATATGTTTAGTAGCCATTTTGCTAAGGAATATTTGTAATATTTCTGTATTTTTATCGATTCTTCGCAGTATTTGATCTGTTATGTTCTCGCTTCTCGCTATTGAGTGAAGTAGATTCCTGTTTAACCTGTAGCTGTCGGCAGCTTGAGATGCGGGCGTAACCATTGCGTGGTAGATAGTCAAAGGAGTTGTAGGAGTGGAAGGAGTTGGAGGAGCTTTAGTGGTAGATGCTGTAGTGGTAGCTTGTGTGCTTGTCGTTGTTTGGTGCACATTGCGCTGTGAGGCAAATTCGGATATCGAGTTGACTACGCCTTGGTTTACATGTAGAATTCTCGGTGGCTGTGGAGCACTTAAAATCTTCAGATAGTCAAAGTGGGGAATAACAGTATTGTTCTCATCTATTAGTATAGCTTGTATATTAGATTTTTCTTCTTTTAGTAGATGTAATTGCTCATCGATATGTTTTTCGTGTTCTTTCAGAAGCATCTGCATTTTACTTTGTTGATCTTTCATTTTTTTTGCTAAGTAACCATCCGCTACTTTTCTAGAAATTATGTTCTTCTTCGGTATTGGTGGGTCTTTTGTCTTATTTACTCCAATAACTTTGGATATTTCTGATACGTTTACAAGTGATGAATACATAACCCCATTTTTGTTAAAACTTTTATTAATACTTGTATGTATTTCCTTAAAACCGGAATTTAAATCTGACGATATATTTTTCGGTGTGATTTTAACAGTTACTTTGTAATTTGTTTTAGGATCATGCAATGCATTTATAATACTATTTACTTCTTCAACTTTTTGTGGTAAGACGGGAAAAGTATCTTGTATTATTGGCGCTATTATTGGTTTAATTGTATTTTGATCTTCTACTTTATCATCGAGTATTTCTGTATCTATATTAGCGTAAGGCGGTATGTCATTTATAAGATCTTTATCCGCGTCGTAATCATCTCGATCTCTTGAAATTTCTTCCATAAAAATATGTGGATATTTTGCCATGAGTGAGTTATGTCTAGATTTATCTTCGAATAGTCTATAAGTTGCTGTATCGTCATCATCATAAGGAGAGTAGTCAGGTTGTCTAGGTTTTTCAGATTCAAGTTCTGAAGTGTCGACGTCTTTCACAGTAGCTCTATCAGCCATTAAGCTGTCATCAGAAACAAGATAAACATTTTCATCATTAGTATGTTTATGAGGTAAGTCGGACGCAATGATTCTAATTTTATTAACTTGTCTTTTATTTCTTTTGTTTTTTTTAAATATTTTTTTATTTGCCATTTGTTGAGTGTTTAAGTATCTACTGAGTTTAATTTTATTTTTAATATTGGATATTTTTTTTACCTTTACAGATCTTTTCTTACGTTGTAGTAGATTAGCTAGACTAAGTATTTCTGCGGGTTTCAAGTCCTTGTCAAATATGCTTTCGTCAATAAGTAGAGGGGATTCATCGTTATTTTTTGGAATTTGATTATTTTTATTTTTTTCATATATGTCTTTGTAAGAATTGTAAGGCAAGTAGTTGCCATTATAAACTATTTTGTATTGATTCTTGTGAAAGTCTTGATTGTTATTGATGGATCTACGTACAATGATGTGATCGTTCTTTAGTGCCTTGCTGGATAGTCCTTTCTCGTCAAATTGCCAATCGAGATCTTGTATTTGGTCATAACTTTGATGGTAAGCCTTGATTATATTTTCTAAGCCTGTGAACAATTTTATAGCTTCTGGATCAGGTGGTACATCAACATATTGGTTAAAACCAACTGAAAAACCAGAACCGTCAATATCTTTTACAAAAAAATCCACATTACCTAAATCGTAGTATGCACTCGGGTTCAGTGTTTCCTCGCTCATGTCAGTGTTAATAGGTTTTTGTAGTCTCTGAGGAACCCCATTGACGTCTAAGACTTTAGTGTAGTCTACATCCAGTTCACGCATTTCTGCCGAGTTAATAGATTTTGAAGCTGCCAAAAATGATGGGCCTATATTTCCTTTTCTCCAAGCGTAACCAGTTCTATCTCTTACATTGAATTTATTATCTACTCGTGTTATTTTAGGTATAGATATAGAATTTTGTTGCCTGTGTAAAATGTTACTTATTGGTATGGTGTATTTTATCAATTCTTGAGCAATCGGTTTAATTGGATCTTGATAACGTTTTTTAATATGCAATTCTGTGTGTTTCTTCTTGTTAGTGTCTCTCTCGTGTTTTTTAATTTCCTCTGTGTGTAAAGCTTTTTCAATCTTATCTATCAGACCTCGAATGAGCTTTTTCTTTTTTTCACCTTTCATACCTTTACTGTCAAAATGCGTCTCGATTTCAACGTACAATTCGTCATCTTTATTTTCCTTTTTTTGTTCGACATTTTCTGAATTTGAATCTTTGGAAACATCTAAATTTAAATCGTTCATTACTTTAATGTTTCGTTTTGTACGTTTATTTATATATTTTGGTTTAGGTTCGTCTCCTGTGTCATTACTTTCTTTAGGTATTTGCTCAAGATATGCTGAAAAGAGTCTGTTTAAATAGTCTTTTGGTATTTTTCTCATATCTTTTATATTCATAAGTGGCATTTCTGTTGTTTGTTCGAACCGTTCTGTAGTAGGTGGTGTTTGTTTTAAAGATATTATATTGCTAACTTTTGGTTGCTTTGAATTCTGATGTACTTGAATATCAGGGCGAACCAGTTTAATTGATTTTCCATTGTAAACAAGCTCAATAGTTCCATGTATATTATCTTTTGAGATTCTGAAAAGGAAATCTTTATAATTTTGTAACACATGTAATAATAATTCTATAATATTTTTCACACATTTAACATCATAACGCCATCTAGTCCAGCCATCTAGCTAGACATCTTCATCAATATAACGGACAGAAAACATCCTGACTCAGCATCCATCCATTCATCCATATCAGTCTATGGACGTCCACTGCTGGACATAGGCCTCCTCCAAAAGTTTCCACTCTGCGCAGTCTTGTGCCTCCCTCATCCATCAGACTGACTCAGCCTGACTCAGGATAATAATTTATAAATCCCACAAATAATTTATATGCGTAGGATACGAACCCACAAACGCGTCCATGGGAGCCAATCATAATATGTCCACTTTGCAAGCGAGGCTGTTTTATCTTACTTTGTAGGTACAAACCTTGTGTCCATTACGAAAAGACATACTTACGTTTGATTCCAATCAGCATTGTTTGACGGGTTTATATCAATGAAAGTTTTTACAAAGAAATTCGGACCTGCAACAAAATCAACCATTAATTATTCTACAAATACTTTTTATATTATTTTTTTATCCGTGTGGTGACGGAGTAAGAATACAATATGTCACCCGACTAAGGGACTATCCGTGAATGTTATCTGTACGAAATAAAAAGAAGGAAAACTTGAAATTAAATCCTATACCAATCCGTCTGGCCAGCGTGGTATTAGTAGGCCAAGTATCCCTATGTCCCGGGAGGAGGCCCATCTCTGCAGTGGGACATTAATGGGCTGTTATGATGATGAGGGCATAGCTTGTGTCCCAGGGTAGGCAGAGCCTTTGCTACACTCTGGCATGCCTAATTATAATATTATATTAAAAACAAAAAAAAACACCTTTAGGATCAACATTTCTTATAGCACTTTGAAGTGGGTTCAAATGGGTGTTGTGGTTGTATCCAGTGCCTTCTCCTTTTTGATAGCCTTGATAATTTCCAGTGCCTTGGTTATATCCAGTGCCTTGATTATTTCCAGTGCCTTGATTATAACCAGTGTTTTCTCCTTTAATAGCATGGCTAACAATATGATCCTGGATGTGATTGCATCTGATTAGTTCAGCTACAAATTTATCTTCTGATGATAGTTTTTCCTGACCTTTGGCTTCTTCGGATTCGTTTGAATCTGATTTACGGAGTGAGGTTTTGTTGTCTGTAAAGTCAGTTATATCAATATTAGATTAATCATGTAATATGGGTGGAACTCAATTTCTTTCAATGTCATTCATGTTGCCGTTATTATTGTTTAAATAAAAGCAGAGCTTAAAGGTAGGGCGGAGGTCTTTTTTAAATCTTTTTAAAACTATGCACAAAATAGGTTACTAACATATTTTACCTAGTTCTATGTATTGTTTTCTATCAATGATGTACTGAATAAATAATGTAAGTTAAAAAACTAAATAATCCGAAAAGAAAAAAAAAATTGGTACTCGAGGCGGGACTCGAACCCGCGTCTCTGGACTATACGCGTCCAGCGCTATGACCACTAGGCCACCCGAGTATCCTCGAGGTCATGGCGCTGGACGTAGATAGTCCTTATAGTGCAGAAACGCGGGTTCGAGTCCCGCCTCAAGTACCAATTTTTTCCATTGTTTTTCTTCTATTCAGATTTTTCTAGCTATATCTAAAACTAAATAATTACCATTATCGCTCTTAGTATTCTTCAAAGTCCTCATAAGAACTTTGACCCTTTCATAAACATCTTTCAAGTCCATGTGTCCAATAATTCCCTGTAGTAGTACATTATGCATCGTCAAATGTAACATGTCTTCTTCCCTTTGCTTTTTACTTTTCTCTTCAGTTTTAGTGTCATCAATGACTGTAATTATTTCTCCTGGAGTATTAGGATCTTCATCTTTAGGTATTACCTCTTTACGGTGCTTGATATTGCTGTGGCTTGTACCGTCTTGAGCATCTAAGGCCTCCAGTAGTGATGAAAGGCGATTCGTTAATATATTTTTTACTTTCGGATTTTTTATGTGGAATAAGTAGTTTTGGCTATCTGTAATGTTAGTTTTAATTCACTTTATAATGACATCCAGCTTAGGTAAGATTGCATACTGTATGTAAACAAATTTAATCAGGTTATGCATAGAAAACATACAAACACAAATAAATCATAATACAAAAAGAGATGCATTGAGCGGATACGATGCCATGACCGACATACGTACGTAGGCTACTACCTGCTAATAGTTTTTATATTAAATTTACAGAAACATCAGGATCAGATTTTTATGTCGTCCCTGCCTACCCCGGACGGGATAAGTCGTGAGTTTATATGTATGTTTGTATGTATCAGGATCAAGACAATTATTAATTGATCACAAAAATAATCCCATATGTTTCGAAACCGTAACTTATTGCGCAGCAGCCACATAATCTAGCTCACACTTCACCCAGTCAATTATTTGTGTGACTTACACCGTGTCACTCAATACGTAAGATTCACAACGAGGATGTCAATATGTATGAGACACTTGGTGCGCTTAATGGCTAACGCAGACCGGGACGGCATGGCAAAGTAGTTTAATTTTTACTAATGAAAATTCAACCGTACTGTTACAGAAATACGACATAAATTGCTATGCTTTAAAATGATGCCGCGGCATTGAAAAATCCCTTTCAATCCCTTTCAATTTCTTTGCCATGCCGTCCCGGTATGCGTTAGCTATTAGCCTGATTTACACATCGACAAGTACAGTAGCGAGTTAATTAATAAGTTGTTAATTAAGTTGATTTCAATAGATTTCCATCCTATTTTTTAGCGAGTTTAGTACGAAATAGCCCCCTCTCTTGCGTCTCGCCAACTTAACTCGCCAAATAATATAATAGATGGAGATCTATTTAAATCAACAACTTACTACTTAACTCGCTACTGTACTTGTCGATGTGTAAATCGGGCTTTAACGCTTTCTTGTGTACCAATCCTAACAGTGATCTGTTTGCGGATGCACAGCTGAAAACATTGTTGGAGTGCTTGCTGTTCTGTGAACGTGGTGCATGAATGTGTATCGTTTTTAATATTGTTTATTTGTATTCTTTGTTGTTTAAATTTGAATTAATTTCGTGCAATTAATAAATAAATAAATGCCAGCTGCGCAATGACTAACACCAAGGCATTAAACTATAAACAAATAAAATTATATTACCAGTAGATCTTTTAGTTCTATACAAATCATAATTTTCTGCGTAATCCTCATTTTTATTTGTCTCAACTCCGAATCCATCTTGATCTAGTCTGTTTTGTGTTGTGTGCGGTTTATGTTTTGCTGTAACTGAACAATTGTTATTTTATAATCGACTAGCTGACCCTCTAGGTCACCCGAGCATCCGTCTCGACTACCAAATTTAACCATTGCTTTTTACGGCGCCGGGCCGCAACTTAGAACTCAACTGTACAACGCCATCTAGGCGCGACAGCCGTGAACTTTCAATGTTGCAATTGAAGAGTTTACGTAATGGTTTTAAGTTTTTGTATTAAATTACATATAATTTTTTACCTATAAAGCTTTGGTATAACTAGAAAATTTTTTCCATGGTCTTTCTTCTTTTCGGATTTTTATAGTTATACCTATATCCGTGTGGTGACGGAGTAAGAATACAAAATGTCACCACCCCATCTCATCCCATGGGTGTCGTAAAAACAACCGACTAAGGGAATAACCGTAACTACTATCTTTACGAAATAAAAAGAAGGAAAACTTGAAATTAAACCCTATACCAATCCGTCTGGCCAGCGTGGTATTAGTAGGCCATGTAACCCGCCGTCACGGGAGGAGGCCCGTCCCTGCAGTGGGACATTAATGGGCTGTTATGATAGTTATACCTAAGCTTTATAGGTAAAAAATTATATGTGACTTTCAAGAGTAATGATTTCATTTTATTCATTTTGCGTTTTGGTGCAACTTTATTGTATCATATAGGTGTCGTAGACGGACAGGGTCAGTTTTCGTTTCAAAAGGTTATTCACGAATCCAGAAAATAAATGTCGTAAAATGTGACTTACCCTGTTTGTGCGATAATAATCCATCGATATCAATGAAAACATTAGTCAGTATTATAGTAAATGTGAAAGCTATGGCGAGCAATGTAATGCAAAACAGCCGGTAGAAGACGGCGTCGTAATCGCATCGTGTCATATGTAGGTTCTGCGTTTTTGATAATGTATATTTCTGTAACAAAAGTACAATTTATTTAGATACCAATGCTTTGGTGATATCCATGAATAAATGTGCTGAGTCTGGTGTATAAATATTTCTCACACTTTCACACAACGCCATCTAGTCCTAAACTAAGCAGAGCTTGTACTATGGGTACTAGACAACGGATAAACATACTTAAATACTTTTAATTTGTAAATACATACATAATATTATACATAGAAACACTCAGACCAATGCAAAGAATCATGTTCATGCACATAAAGATTTGGATTGAGCGGAAATCGAACCCTAGATCTCTGCGTAGAAGTCATGTTATAAAACCACTACGCCACAGAGGACGTCGTATGTTTTTTATGTTCGTGAAATTATTAATGTTTATTCCCGCGACAAAGGGCGTGATATTATTTAATGCATATCATGGAGTTGCATCTATAGAAAAAACCTTACTAAGTATTAGGTTGGGGAAAAAGTCTTTTCGTATTTTTGTATGAAAAGTCAAGACATTTTTTTCAAAGTTTATTTACATTTATTTACAATATATATGTACCGTTTTGTTGAACAACTTTCTGCCATTTTGTGGGCAGAGACATTATCCCGTTACTGTAAAAACTTTGGGACTTCTGATCAAAAAAACGGGACAAATAGTTTTGGCAGTCCTCTCTTGAGGTCAACCTTACAGAACCTAAAGAATTCTGAAGAGACCGAAACAGGTGAAAATCTGAAGGCGCAAGGTCAGGGCTATATGGTGGATGCACTAGGACCTCCCAGTCGACCTCTCTTAATTTTTGCTGAGTGGCTAAAGATGTGTGTGGTCTAGCGTTATCGTGATGAAAGACCACACCCTTCCTGTTGATCAATTCCGGCCGTTTTCTCTCGACTGCTTCCTTTAATCTCATCAGTTGCTGGCAGTAAAGATCAGAATCGATGGTTTTGCCGGGCGGTAAAAGCTCATAATGAACAATGCCCTTCCAATCCCACCATACACACAGCATCACCTTATTTCGTGTTAGGCCAGGTTTGGCCACAGTTTGTTTGGCCAACTTTCGACCACGACCTTTTTCGCACGTTCTTGTCGTACGTGATCCACTTTTCATCGCCAGTTATCAATCTCTTCAAAAACGGCTCGGTTTCATTACGTCTCAATAATGAATCGCAAATGAGTACACGGTTCATTAAGTGTCTTTGAGTGAGCTGGTGTGGCACCCAAATATCGAGCTTTTTTGTATAACCAGCTTTCTTCAAATGGGTCAAAACTGTTTTGTGGTCAATTCCCAGTTCTTCAGCTACATCGTAACTACTAATATGCCGATCTTGCTCCACTCTTTCAAAAATGGCGTCCATTTTATTCGTAACAGAGCAACCAGAGCGAGGTGCATCTTTAACATCAAAATTTCCGGACTGAAAACGTTTGAACCAAATTTGTGCTACTCTTACTGACACTGCATCAGGTCCATAAACATCACAAATTTTTTTCACTGCTTGAGTTGCATTTTTGCCTTTTTTATAATAAAATTTTAAAATGTATCGAATTTCTTCATTAGATTCACTCATTTTTACGGAGAGAAAAACAAATAAAAAATAGCGGGAAACAACTTTTTTTTATTTTTTTCTTTTCTTTATAATGTAACCTTTTTAATGTTACCAAAACCAGCCAGACACAAGTAGTACAGTCAAAGAAATTTTATAATAAGTTTATTACGTTATGCGAAAAGACTTTTTCCCCGACCTATATATTGTATTAAACAAATAATCTTAAAAGAAATGATTTGTTTCTGTCCAAAAACTCCACCGTATTTTTTTTTCAAACTCAATCCCACATTAAATACAACACACACAGAAATGACATCTTCACGGCAAATAAATAAAATGGTAAGAATAGTCTTGCAATAATTAAAATGAACTTAAATTCTAGTCGTACTTACCTTCAGGAAGTGCCAGATTCAACAATCAATACTGAAATGAGGTGGTTTTCATAAACAAAACCTTATCGCGAATGGTCATTTTTATTTTTTCATTCGTTTTTTTTTAAAACGTTTATCGTTTACTGTTGTTTGGTACTGTACTAATCGAATGCGACACAAAAAGGTGTTTTTTGACTCGATTGTGAATCGAATAATCTGTTTCTTATCAGTCAGCCAGTAGTAGTCCTTTAGTCGCTTTTTACGACAGCTAATAACATTGTAAAATAGAAGTTTTGCTGTCGTAGCGCACAAGACGAATGCCATATTTGCGGAGTTTGAAACTCAGACAGGTCATTTGTTTGTGTGAATAAAAAGTAAAAATAATGTAGGTAGTTAAGATTCACTTAAAAAAAACACTAGTTATTTCAAAACTAAAACTAAATAAAAGACAAACCACAATCCTTTTTTTGTAATACATTTATTAGAAATGTAGTAAATGCCTACAGCAAAACAAATATTAAAATTCATGCACACTAAAATTTACATTATGCAGGAACCGAACTCGATACCTCTGCTTAGCAGTCATGAACTATTAGATACAACCCTTTAACTTAATGGCACAAAGATAGAATGATGTAAATGTCCTAAGGCTGTATGCTCTTTATGTTCTTGTGTCCTTAATACCCATAATAGATCTCAGTATTAAACACATAGTATTTTTAATTCAAATCTCAGGAAATGTAAGGTGGCAAGTTCCTCTAACTCCTTCATACTCCTACTGATTACATTTTTAAGCAAAATAAAATTGTGCCTATGACGTGGGCTTTTCCCATGGAACTCGATAAATGGCTTGCTTAGTTGTTTTGCAAGGTTCTGTTGTCCGAAAAATTGGTGACACAGTATAAAAAAGAATAAATTCCATACCTGCATTTTTATTTGAAGAATTATATATTTTTTTCGAATTATTCTAAGGCATTTGATTCTGATGTCATTAATATATCGAAATAAAGTAGTATTATTGTAGCTTATTTTAAAATTTCAATAGTTTTAAAGCCATCAGTCATTACCATAAAAACTTTGTATAGCTATTATTGACAGATGGTACACTCATGTACTATAAATTTTTCTATTTAAACAGAGGAGTCCTGCAAGGTTTTATATTGGGACCTATTTTATCTAAAACAGTATTAATTATCGATTCTTTCCCGCTATTGCTATTGATATTTATAAGTGATTTTATATCATTTTTATTATTGTCAACGTACATAATTATTAAAATTTTAGGTACTTAATAAATAATATATCAATGACTACCTATGCAAAATAATAATAAGGTATTCAGTTATACAACCAAATTTGCTTTTGTGAGAGACTAGTATCGAAACTGGGTGGCATTTGCTTCATACATTACCAAGCTCATTCATCATCATAACAGCCCATTAATGTCCCACTGCAGGGACGGGCCTCCTCCAGTGACGGAGGGATTCTTGGCCTACTAACACCACGCTGGCCAGACGGATTGGTACAGGGTAAAATTTCAAGTTTTCCTTCTTTTTATTTTGTAAAGATAATATTTACGAATAGTCCCTTAGTCGGTTTTTACGACTTCCATGGGATGACGACATATTGTATTCTTACTCCGTCACCACGCGGAAAAACACCAAGCTCATTATAAATAAGTAATCCTATCATCCTACATTATCTACTCAACCTCTGTTTTTCGCTTTTTCTATAAATCAACTCTAAGTTATAATAAAGTAGTAGTAGTGATTCTAAATAGGGTTCTTTTTTGCACATATTTATTGGACCAGTAGTTGCTTGAACAAAAAACATATATTAAGTAAAGAAAGGTTATGTAAATTGTTGTTGATTAAAATTAAAACAGTCAAATAGAGAAAAGGTATGTGATCCTCTGTTATTTATTTTTACTGGCTTTAAGATGGCTGACGAGCATGTGGCCCATCTGCTGGTAAATGACTAACGTTGCTCATGTCAACCCACCCTAGAGAGAAGCTGTTAAATGTTGTGTTCCTGACAATGTTACTTCTTCTTAGGTTCCTAGCTCTTTCAAGCAAAGCTTGAACCACCATTTTGAGGGCCACAGTGTTATGTTTTATTGCAACTGGCGTAATGGTCAAGATACAGTAGCCGGCCGTATATATTACACATCGACTTTTGTAAAGAGACAATCGGCCAATTTTGGCTTCGTAGAGCGTCATCTCTGTCTCTTTCCGCAGGTCGATGTGCAATGCTTACGGCCGGGTACTGTACATGGGTACTATCTCAAGTTTTAATTTAATGTTATTAAACCCATGAGTTTAATTGTCTTGAATTCTTGATACGGGCTATGCCTAGTGTGGCTATTTATATATTGTCTCATACATTGTAACAAAATCAAAATTAAAATGTAACATACTTAGATATAGCTTAAAACTAACAATTGTTATCACTGAAATACATATGTATTATAAGTAGACTGCAAAAATACTTCTTATTTATTTATTGTTCATCATCGGTTTTTGAAAACCAGATAAGGATAGAATAATGGCGTTAGCGAATTAAGTACTAGGAGACTGTAGCCTCTTAATGAGCAAAGCTGTGAACAAATTTACTGGGTATGGGCTCAGGTAGCTTAGTTCTCAGTCTCAATTCTCAAGTATCTAGACTTTTTATCCAGGAATCTTGCAGCTGGAATGGTCAAATGTTTCACATAAAATGTATTTGAGTACATTTTGAGAAAGAAATAAGGAAGGGAGGGAGAAAAGTTAAGGAACCAATTTAAGTAACACAGAAAGATTACATCGAATCTAAAATAAAACGCAACATATTTACATTATATTTATTAATTTACAAAAAGAAAACAGATTACACCTTGCATTTTGTTCTCTATTTCAATACACTAAGGTACAAAATTATTAATCATAACATTTATTTAATACATCACTTAAACTAAAGTTTTAAACATAATAATATGAGATGGGCGTTTTTGTTATTACTATTTAAATTGCTTTTAGAAAGTAAGAAAAATACAAAAAATAATTGCCACACTTAAGACAAATTCTTATTTTATTTTTAGATATTTAAGCCTATTTAGTTACTTAGTCAAATGTTATTTTACTGTATATTTATTAATTAAACTTAAATAATAAGAAAATAACGAATAATATTAATAATATTTGGTAAATATTAATAATTAATTTAATTTGATATTACAGTATTTAAAAACTTTATTCAATTGTAATACACTCTTATTAAAACAATTTACAATAACACTAATCAGGTTAGATTTGCAACACGTCTGTGTCGCTGGGCGTCTCACAGTCAACTGACGAATTTTATTGCGTGTTCGTGATAATGTTGCTAGATTTCAAAAAGGGTTTTATAAACTAAGCCGTGATATAGTGCCTTGAGTAATTATTATTTCTCATAATAGACATATTCTCAAATTGATATATAAAGAATTTGGTGGAGAAGGCAGAGGTAAACGTTTAACTACTGCGTACAGTAATCACCAGAAATGCCATCTTCCTTATTAGGAGGAGGGAGGGACTTAAATACCAATAGTCCATTTATTGGGGAGTATCATATTCTATACAGCATGTAAAGTGAGACATAGGCAATACTTTAGGGCATGACAGATAACGTTATTTAATGAAGGAAAAAAATACAAAATAAATAAACATTAAATTACTACATAGTAAACGATGTGTAAAGCTTAGCCATGAATTTTACAAATCATGGACACCGCGCGGCGCGCGGGCGCAGCGAGCGATCGATATACATACCTACGACGCGCGGCGCGGGTCAATGCACCGAGTCTTGAACAATATTTTAGCGCAGCGGGAACGTGTCCACACTTAGTTAATTTTTGAGATTTTTTCGTCAAAAATTAAGTACCTAATTTTATTACATAATTCGGATCAGAATCACGTACAGAGTCACCTCCTAAATGGGTGTCATATGTCATTTCGAACGTCACTGTTGCGACACACGCTGTTGCGAATTAATTTTCACTGCCTCATAAGTTCGAAAGCTTATGGACTCGAATAAAGTAGACGCGAAAGACGCTATTTCGAAAAACATTTTTACTGCCTCATACGTTCGAATGCTTGTGATTTTGATTAATTTCTACTAATATTATAAAGAGGTAATGATTGTTTCTCCGAGTGGTTACGGAGTAAGAATACAATAATGTAAGAGTGCCACTAATCCCATGGGTGTCGTAAAAACCGATTATGGGACTGTCCGTGAATATTATCTTTACGAAATAAAAAGAAGGAATATTTAAAATTAACCCTATACCAATCCACCTGGCCAGCGTGGTATTAGTAGTCCAAGTATCCCTCCGTCACGGGAGGAAGCGCGTTCCTACAGTGGGACATTTATGGGATGTTATGATGATGAAAGTTTGTGTATTTGCGACGTTGTAATCTTTGAATCTAACAAACCGATTTTAAAATTATATCTGTGTTGAATAGTCCATTTCTAAGTCTATGATAATAAAATACTTATGTAAAAAACGGAACGCGTTTTTCGCCGCCCAACGAAGTGGGCACAGGACAGCAACTTAGTCATAAAGTGTACAGAAAAGTATTCAAGCCCTTATTAAATAAAAATAACAAATTAATAAACAATAATGATTAATACATTTTTAAATTAATAATAAATAATTCATTTCATTTCAATCTACATTTTTAACTGTTTTATTGTGGGACATAATATCTCTGATTAGATTACATTTACCATATCGAGTAGTCACAGGACGAAAAAAGCTATTGAAGCTCATTTTTCTATTATTCGCATCACACTTTACGACGTTGAAATAAGATATTACAAAACCAAAGATATCAAAACTAAAGAGAAATTGCACGTATGTCATATTCTAGGCAAACCTCTGTTTTATACATACACAGCCATAAAATATACGGATAAATAGTGCTTTCAGTAAAAAGATTGGTATGTATATTCATGTACGATGTTATAACAAACAACAATAAACGTAAAAGAATATTTTTTTGTACGCTTTATGACTAATTAATCAAAATCACAAGCATTCGAACGTATGAGGCAGTAAAAATGTTTTTCGAAACAGCTTCTTTCGCGACTACTTCATTCGAGTCCATAAGCTTTCGAACCTATGAGGCAGCGAAAATTAATTCGCAACAGCGTGTGTCGCAACAGTGACGTTCGAAATGACATATGACACCCTCCTAAATTATTGCCGATGACTCAAAAAACACCCTGTATAATATCACGCTATGACTAATAGAAGTGGAGCAGTAATGAAATATGTTTAAAAAAGGGACACTTATTAACGTTTTTTTATATAAAAGTAATACTTAACATGATATTTTTCATACTAAATAATGCCATACTAAACTGTGAGCTTTAAAATATCCATGTACCCATTGTACAAGACATAAAGACATTTATATCCGCAAATAAAACTGATTGAAGGCTTGGGTAAGGGTAGTCGATGCAGCGTACTATCGATTTGGTGCACTGTCGATGTAGAATACTGTTGTTTTAGTGTACTGTCGATGCAGCGTACCATCGATTTGGGGTACTGTCGATGTAGCGTACCATCGATGTAGGCTACCATCGCTACACCAGCCCGTCGATGTAACGTTTGCGATACAGCGACCATCGATGTAGTAACCGTCGATATAATAAACTAGACCCGATTGAATAGACCCTTGATGCAGCCTTGAGTCTTGAGGTTAATGGATGAAGTACTACTGGAGGCCAATGTCCAGAAGTGGACATCTTCCACCCGATCTCATGGCATACATGGATATTTCAAACATAAACTCAATACGACAGTCGGTATTTTAAAACATTTTATAATTTAATTTGTTCGTTTTAATTATATTATCCTAATGACATCTTGATACGGTCGTTCAACCTGTAAATAAAAAAAGAAATAAATAATCATGACATTTAAAACAATTCTAAAATACTCCATAACACATTCTAAAAACAAATTACAGTAGCCGGCCGTAAACAATACACATCGACTCTTGTAAAGAGACAATCGGTAAATTTCAGCTTCGTAGAGCATGATCTCTGTCGCACGAAATACAAACAGTCTGGTATCTAGGTATTAGCGTACGTATTCCACAGACACGAAGTTGCTAGTGGGGGGAATTGTTGTCGGAAACGTGCACGCTAAAATTGGCCTAAATAACTTTGTGGAAAGGGTATTACGTACAAATAATATTAACATATAAATACTATTTGATAATAAGTTATCAAATGTAGAAGCAATTAACTTTCTCCGTTTGTATGGAGCGCAACTCCATACAAACTGGCATGCATACCCTTAAAACAAAATTATGATTTGATAGTGTGCGACATAGAGAACGCTCTACGAAGCGTAACTTGACCGTTTGTCTCTTTCTACAGGTCGATGTGCAATATTTACGGCCGGGTACTGTACATAGATCGGCAGCCAAATTAAAGTAAAACTGAGCTAACTACATTTGCCGCATGTCAACAGAATCAATGGCAAGTATAACCATAAAATGGACTCCAAGGAACAGGTAGTGGCAGCAAGGATGGCCTAAAAGAAGATGGCAGGATGAACCAGTCTTCAATTATATTATTATTGGCAGAGAGATGCCCGTGGCTTCTCAAAAAACGAATCTATCATATTTTTAGCGATAGCACAAATATTCACGGACATCTCTACAAAGCGCCATCTGTTCTGTTTATGGATAACAGAACAACGGACTTATATACTTTTCATTTGTAAATACATACATATTATACATAGAAATACTCAAACCAATCCAAACAATCATGTTCATGCACACAAATATTATTTGCATTGAGCGGGAATCGAACCCGAGACCTCTGCTTAGCATGACTATGTTATATAACCACTTCGCCACAGAGGCCGGCCTATCATCATCATCACATTAACTAATTGACGTCCACAACTGGACATAGACCTCCTCCAAGTATTGCCACCTTGTGCGGTCCTATGCCTCCCTCATCCATAGGTTTCCCACCGTTCCTTTATAGTTGCTAAACAATAATGATACTTACTGCCTTACAATAGCACGTCTTTTGGCTTGTATATCCATAGTTAGCGGTGTAAGATCGATCCGGGAGTTGCTTTCTATCTCTGGCCCTATATCCTCAGCTGCCTGGCTTTCTGAATCAGCTGGAGATTAAATAAAAACATAATATGCCAAAATAAACCAAAGTGACCGACGACGTATGAAGTCCCGAAGTAATATCAAAGTATGTTGGGAGTATGTATGTATGTTGTTCTCCGTGTGGTGACGGAGTAAGAATACAATATGTCACCACCCCATCTCATCCCATGGGTGTCGTAAAAACCAACTAAGGGACTAACCGTGAATATTAACTATACTATTTCGTTAAGATAATAGTGACAGATAGTCCCTTAGTCGGTTTTTACGACACCTATGGGATGAGATGGGGTGGTGACATATTGTATTCTTACTCCGTCACCACATGGACATAAAATGTGGATTACTTACACAATATCTCACTTGCATGAATACTGCCTTCATAGTAAACGTTTCCTTCAGGATCAGGTTTTATTACTGAAATTAAAACACATAAGTTAAATTTCTGATCATCTTTTTATTGGCCTATTGCAGGGACAGGATTCCTACCGTCATCATCATCACATTCACACAACGCCATCTACTTCCAAACTAACCAAAGCTTGTACTATGGTTACCAGACAACTGATAAACATACTTAAATACTTTTTTCTGTAAATAAATACATAATATACATAGAAAACACCCAGACCAATGCAAACAATCATGTTCATGCACACAAAGATTTGCATTGAGCGGGAATCGAACCCGAGACCTCTGCGTAGCAGTCATGTTATATAACCACTACGCCACAGAGGTCGTTCTGTCATCGACGACCACTGCTGGACATAGGCCTCCTCCAAGTATTGCCACCTTGTGCGGTCCTGTGCCTCCCTCATACCTTTTACCGTGATGGTAGGTAATAAGGGGCAGCTGATCCTCAAAATTCTAAGGTGCTATAGGAATTAGCAGTGACGTATTCTGTAAACTGTTGTTTTCATGTTTTTTGCTAGTGTCCCTCATACCTTTTACCGTGATGGTAGGTAATAAGGGGCAGCTGATCCTCAAAATTCTAAGGTGCTATAGGAATTCGCATTGACGTATTCTGTAAACTGTTGTTTTCATGTTTTTTGCTAGTGTCCCATACCTTTTACCGTGATGGTAGGTAATAAGGGGCAGCTGATCCTCAAAATTCTAAGGTGCTATAGGAATTCGCACTGACTTATTCTGTAAACTGTTGTTTTCATGTTTTTTGCTAGTGTCCCTCATACCTTTTACCGTGATGGTAGGTAATAAGGGGCAGCTGATCCTCAAAATTCTAAGGTGCTATAGGAATTCGCATTGACGTATTCTGTAAACTGTTGTTTTCATGTTTTTTGCTAGTGTCCCATACCTTTTACCGTGATGGTAGGTAATAAGGGGCAGCTGATCCTCAAAATTCTAAGGTGCTATAGGAATTCGCACTGACTTATTCTGTAAACTGTTGTTTTCATGTTTTTTGCTAGTGTCCCTCATACCTTTTACCGTGATGGTAGGTAATAAGGGGCAGCTGATCCTCAAAATTCTAAGGTGCTATAGGAATTCGCATTGACGTATTCTGTAAACTGTTGTTTTCATGTTTTTTGCTAGTGTCCCATACCTTTTACCGTGATGGTAGGTAATAAGGGGCAGCTGATCCTCAAAATTCTAAGGTGCTATAGGAATTAGCAGTGACGTATTCTGTAAACTGTTGTTTTCATGTTTTTTGCTAGTGTTTCTGAGAAACAATTTAGGAATTTCAAGTATTTAATGTTAGCCATTGCTTAGCTATACGATGTATGGCTATTTTAAATAAATAAGATTTAAAAAAAAAACGTTTTTAATGTTGGCTGACGATAACAAAATCTTTATATGAAACAAATCCATTTGCAATGTCTGTTGCATGCTGTGGTTGCATGGGAGTCGTATTATTATAACAATATTAACGGGTATTAACGCGTTTATATGTTGATGCAGACTCGACTGAGTTTGCTCGTGACCATGGCTGGTGTAACCTGCCCGAAACGTCGAGTGGCTCAAGGTAAATAATTTAAAGTGTTTACCTAAAATATATACGCGTTAATACCCGTTAATATTGTTAAAATGGGGTTTTAATATTGTTAATATAGGTGTCTTTGTTCTTACTTGAGCAAATTCGTATAATAATTAAACTAGCAATGCAACTAAATATCTTTTATGTGTTAATAATACAACTGTCTATTATTCTAATATATAAAAAAGGTTGGGGGTTAACTTTTTCATTAATATCCACTTAACTGTCACATGAGTCATATGAACATTTGCATTGTTTTACTACATTTGCATTGTGTCTAATGGCGGCACAGTTAAATTGTTAAGTTCATTATATTCATTAAATAATTGGTAGCTTTTAATTTCACATTAACAGGTAATTTTAACTTAATTAACTTAATTCACTAAATATCTCATTATTTCAATGTAGTGATTACCTGTGTTTATTAATAGGGTTCAATTAAGACAAATTATTCATTGTCCCAAATAGGTACAATTATACGCTTTCCACTATATTTAACAACATTTGACAGCTTGACGTTAGTGACGTTCAGCACTATCTCGAATGTAATGCCATTCGATTGTAAGCGATTTTGCTTTTTCGAATTACTTTATTTTACACATTTGGATCCTTACATCACCTTACATTATCATTTTATTATTGTTTCTTTCTTTATTTATGTTAAGAGAATTAGGCTATAGCTTAAAATGATAGAATTATAGTTAGCTTAGGTATTATTTAAAATACATAATTTATCGTGACACATTCGCGGGTTTAGCTAATCTAAAATATCATATTACATTTTATAAACGTATTTATGAAGAGTTCAGGTTTATTCAAAGCATTTATTTCTACCGATTATTTGTAATTTGTTTCATAATGGTGGTAATCGTTATGAGTGTCCATCACTAAGTAACCATGGTAACTGAAAAAAACATGGGTACGTCCATGAAATACAATATTATTTGATCGAAAAATATGCGGAACTATTACGAAACTTCATGGACGTGAACTGTCAAAAAGCTAAACTTACGCTGGAAGGGGTATAGTTAAATAATATTTTTAATGTAACTTACAATATTGTTTCAAATTTGATTCAAGGACGTCGTTATCTGTGAAATTGAAAAGATTAATAAATTATATAGGTATTGTGTAGTTATATTATACTTTTTTTCTTTGAGAAAGGTAACTTTTTGTTTGACGTAAACAAATATCGCACAGTGGATGACCGCCAACCATCGAGGTAATGACGATGGTAGGACAGTTGATTGCGAGTAGTTCTGTGGAGAAATTTAGATGCGGACAATGTCCAGAATAGCAGAATAGCTCCTCAGAGCACTCCCCGTGATAAATATGGTAGAGAATGAATGATCTGTAGGCGTAGCAAAGTAAGACCAGAATGGAATACAGATTTGCCAAATATACGAAACAGGAAGGCCATGTAAAAGGTGGTTAAACGAGCTAGACGAGGCCAGTACATAATACCTATATTTATGTAACTGGCTTTTACTGACCATAGATCGGAAACAAATACAACTTATATACATTGTTTCCTGAATTTTGATTTTACCCTTAATCGTGTATTATTTAGAATCCATACTAATATTATAAATGGCAAAGTGTATAATGTCTGTTTGTCTTTCTTACACGGCAAAACGGAGCGACGAATTGACATGATTTTTTAAGTGGATATAGTTGAAGGGATGGAGAGTAACTTAGGTTACCTTTTGCCCCTTTTAACGCGAGCGAAGCCACGGACAAAAGCTAGTTAATTATATAAATGTTTTTTACGTACCAGGAAAATTGAAGTCGAAGGGAATTTTGTTCAGGCCAGGAAGAGTATACGCTGTCTCAGTTGTAACCAGTGTTTGAGTCGTTATAGTTGATACATCTGAAATTAATTTTGGAATAATTATTCACAAAAACCTTAATAAAGGCTCTTTCAATTAAGTCGTTTCGTACCGTACGGCTGCCGTGCGTTTTTCGAACAGCAATCTTACGTTCGTTTGTTTTTCATACAAATCTTGCCGTAAGGCAGTATAAATCGACACTATAAATATTGTCGTACGGCACGAAACGGTAGCACTACGGCTTGATTTGTCTGAAAACGAACGAACGTTGCTTTTACCGTTCGAAAAACGCACGGCGGCAGTACGGTAGAAAACATTTAGACCAATGCAAACAATCATGTTCACACAAAGATTTGCATTGAGCGGGAATCGAACCCGAGACCTCTGCGTAGCAACCATGTAATATACCGACTGCGCCACAGAAGTCGTCGTTTCGCCACCGATACTGAAATAAATATGTTACAATTTGAATAAAAGCTTACTGTTACTGGTAGTAAGACTAGGAACAACTGTCAACATTGTGCTAGTAGATAAGTTCCCGTTATTGGTTGTAGTAGGAACTGATGAAGAGTTTGTCAATGTTTTATTGTCGACTGTTGTCTTGTTTGGGATCGGTGTCGGTCGCTGTTTGTTCATAGCTCCTGTAAAATAAGTTAGCCATAATTAACAGTTTTTACATTAGCCGTTGGGGCAGAAAGATTCTGGACCAAGTGTTGAAAAGACGCTAGGTGGTTAAGAGACCATGTATTTTTATTGCTGACTAGCTGACCAGTGCCCACTTCGTTAGACGTCGAAAAAAATGCGCCCGTTTTTTAAACATATTTCATTACTGCTCCACTCCTATTAGTCTAAGCGTGATACTATATAGCCTATGACACTCCCCGATAAATGGACTATTCAACACAGAAAGATTTTTTAAATCGGTTCAGTAGATCCAGAGATTACCCCCTACAACGTCACAAACACACAAACTTTACCTCTTTATAATATTAGTATAGAAGTATAGATATAGATCAATAAACTAGTAATTGAGTACTTGGGGTGACTGGTCGACCCTGACATGAATAAATTTACATTTTAATACACTTCTGAGTTTTTATTCAAGGGGTCATTTGGCTGAGCGACGTCTTTACTACTGGATAGTTATTTATGAATGTGATTTGGTGCTCCCACTTTTATGTACTACCTACATCACGACGCTACCTTTATCATTGAATAATCCTTGGTTATGGTTATGTATGGTATACAATGGTTCCAGCGCCTAATTACAGTTATCTCCTATGTAAAAATTATGACGTCAAGAAAATGCAGCTGTAGAGTTTGTTGCGCCGCTTCTTCTCTACTAGCGCTTTGGAGGCGGTGGTAAAGTTTTCTAAACTTTGAAATGTTTTTAAATTTAGATTAAGTAGTGTTAAATGACGTCAAAAAGATACAATATTATTGTACTACTTTGAATAAATGAATGAAACTGAAACTGAAACTTCATGAAACTTTGTTAAGCTTTGCTTTCGGATAATGCAATCGTATTGAGGATGGCTACCGTAGACGTTTTAGTAGTTTGACGTGCCACCCTTCAAACGACGTTTAAAGGTTAATTCTAGGGTAGGCAGCGATTGGTATGCCTGTCCATAAGCAATGATTACTTCTTATATTCCCAACGTAGCCTGCTAGCTAGTCTGCCCACTTAAGACAATAAAGATAAAGTTAGTTCTGAGAGACATCACCTACTTGCTTAACCGCAAGGCACGAAGTATTTCCTCCGCAAAAGATAAAAAGTAATTAAGTATAACTTACCTAAAAATTTCAACCTCCTCATAGCTTTTTCAATGCACCAATTCAGCGTTTGATTATTACTATTCTGTCCAATTTGTATACAAAAATCTGTAGCCATTTTGTTAAAAGCTTCAATAGTCTTCGACATATTTATTTCGGGTTTAATAGTTGTCGTATTGTAATCTATAGGGAGACCTTTATAAGATTTAATTTTATTTGGTATTTTTTTAATTCTAGGATCGTGTTTATGCCCTTTCGTCCTGTACCTGCGTCTGGATTTATGGCTTATCCATCTTCTATTTCTTACATGATCTATTAGACCAGTTCCATTAGTTTCAATTATAGGCAATAAAACAGTTGTATCTAATCCATTTCTTTTGTTTTTATTATTGGAGACGTGGTAAGTACTATCTCCGTTGCCCATGAAAGAGTTTAGAATTTTGTTTTTCATAAAATTATCAATGAATGTATTGTTAAAGTAGTATTTGTAGACTAAATCATCGATGGCTTGATCGTCTTTTTCTTTGAGTATCTGTTCATCTTGATTTTTATGCATTCTTGTTGATAATGGTATTGAAAATAAGTTAATTTTGATTGAATTTGATGATGATGTTGGAGGTAGTGTGCTGGTGTGGGTTACTTGTCTATCGTCTGGGTCTCTGTGTTGTTCTGCTGACATAGCATTTCCTGAACTAAGTTTGGTAATTGATTGGTGACGACTATCAATGTATAGTTGTTTAGCCTTTTTCAAAATTCTTGCAAAATTGTTTTGTCTATGCGAAATTTCACTTTGTGTCTTAGCTATTAAGTTTTGTTTTAAGTTTATTTTTTCATTTTGAGTTAACATTAATTTTTGTATATTGTAAAACTGCTTCTGTTGTTGTAAAAACTTTTTCTGTTGAGTTTCAAATTCTTTTAAGGTCCTTGTTATTTCTTTCTCCTTACTTTTGTAGTTTTCTTCCTTTTCAGCCATTTTTAATTCGTAATCTTTTAGTTTTTCTTGAAGTTTAGTTAAGAAGGCATATTTTAAATCAAAGTCTTGTGCTTTACTGTTTATTGAAGAGGCTGTTTTAGCAACATTATCATGTATGTTACGGATTTTTGATTGAATTTCTTTTATATCTGCGTGTTGTCTCATTATTTTTTTAAAACTCTTTGTTAGCATTGAAATTACTTTAATAAGACCTCTTTCCGAGACTGGCTTGCTTTTATGCACTGGCTCCTTAGGTACAACTTTATAAACATTAACATCAGGTATAGGTACATTTTGATGCCATTCCGAATTGATTTTATCAAAAATATTTCTATTTTCAACAGCATTAGGTCTTGTTTCCTCTGTTTTGTTAAGGTTTTCTGTGAACTCAATTTTTTTGATAACTTCGGTTTCGAAATCAAATTTCATGCTTCGTTTTGATGCAGTCATATTTTTATTTGTGTCGTTACTTGTATTATCGAGTTCGGCTTCAAAAGAAGTGGATACATTGCCGGGTTCTTTAATTAAGTTGTCTTTTGTTACTGCGTCTTTTGTTTCTGTCTCAGTTGTTTTATTCTTAGTTGTAGTATCTTCAAGACGTTTGGTGCTGCTAAGTAGAATGGCTATTTCGTAAGGATAGTCATTGAAGACAGAAGTAGGTTTGATATCATTAATAAATTTGAATTTAGCTGTATCATGTTGATCATTATCATTATTTGTCTTGTTTGCTTTTGAGATGAAATCAACACTTCTTTTAGACTTCTTGATTTCTTGTTCTGTAATAAAATGAATTAAATTTTAATTTCTGTAAGATTAAGTTACTAAAGAATAACAGAGTCGTAATCCTACTACTTAATATAATAAATACAAAAATTGGTAAGTATGGATGATGGATGTTACTATTTCTCATAAAAACTACAATTAACTATCATCCATCCATATCAGCCTATGGACGTCCACTTCTGGACATAGGTTTTCCACCCTGCGCGGTCTTGTTCCTCCCTCATCCATCGGCTTCCCGCCGTCCTAACCAGGTCGTCGGATATTATTGTATGTATTAATAAACTATCAATACATACAATTATATAGCGTGTGTATGACGAACTATACCTATGTTGTTATCATATTTTATGTACTGAGTTGATGTTTACAAAATAAACTGTTGATTGATTGAAATAAATTAAGAATAAGGCTGATTTAATTATAATTTAATTTTAAAAATAGGCCCCGAAACTACTGAACAGATTTGAATAATTCTATCACTGTTGGAAAGGACATTTTTCCTAAGTAACATAGGCCATAGTTTATTTTTTTTAAATAGGGGTCCTTTCTTAAATTACGATAAAGTGTGAATGTGTGATGTCTTAAAATTAACAAATCTAAATGTTTAATGTCCCACTGGACGGGCCTGCTCCCGTGACGGAGGGATACTTGGCCTACTAATACCACGCTGGCCAGACGGATTGGTATAGGGTTTAATTTCAAGTTTTCCTTCTTTTTACTTCGGAAAGATAATATTTACGGTTAGTCCCTTAGTCGTTTTCTACGACACCCATGGGATTCTATAGGGTGGTGACATATTCTATTCTTACTCTGTCACCACACGGACAAATATATGACTTGATTCAAATCGAAATCATATTAACAAACATCACTAATGTTTTCTAAGCATCTGAAGTACACAAAAATATGTAGCAAAATACGAAAATGTACTCTATTACTACGTAAACAGGGTATTCTTTGTCATGTCCCAAAATGAAAATGATTGAACCATTGGTTTTTTCGTTCATTGTAAGCGTAACGTCATTGGAATTTGTTTTGTGAGTCGTGTTTTGTTTATTCCTCATGTTAGATACATGAGGAATAAACAAAACACGAGTATCTAATAAACATTATACAGGATGTGATGATAATCTACTATATAATTTGTTGCCGTGAGGCTTATAGCAAAGAAAATTCAGGAAAAATTTTTAACAAAACAGCGGGAAAATAATGCCCGCGCGAAGCCGGGGCGGCCCGCTATTGACTCATAAATATTAACATGATGTAGGGCATAATTTCACTAGGCTGAAACATAAACCGAGTTCTGTGGCGTGTGTTGGGAGAGGCCTATGTCCAGCAGTGGACTGCAATAGGCTAGTTTATTGATAGATATTGATTTTGAAACAAAAAAAATCATCAAAAAAGGTCCATCCGTTTAGGAGATATTATCACCATTTCAATTATTATTTTGTTCACCTCTTTTCGATGTAAAACCTTTTAGAACGAGTAGAGTTAACTACTCTAACCTAACTGACCTCCCCCTGTTTAAATGTATGAGACATTTTTTTTTTTTTTTTTTTTTTTAAAAGACAACTCCCGCACTAGGGATCATGCCCTGTGTCGCGGGGACTTTTACAAACATCAATTAACGGACACATAGAACACCCAGACTCAGGACAATAATTTGTGGATCTCACAAATTATTGTCCTGCGTGGGGATCGAACCCACAACCTCATGCGCGGCAGCCGCTGGCTCTACCGGCGCGCCACCGAGGTCGTTGTCATGTATCTACAATCTACAGGGTGTAGAATTGTGACATATGCATTTTGGCACTTTGAATCAACTTATATTAATAGGTCTTTACTTATGAAATTACCGTTTTATTTCTGCGCAGCCTTTAGACTCTATATTCTTTACATTATCCCCCTTACTCATAGAAGTCTCGAAAATTTAATCACTGTTTAGCGAGAGTTTTATTAGCAAAACGAACCTTAAGCAAAAAAAAACCGTAAGAATTTAAGCTAATCAATTGACTAAAATTTAAGTGGCGTTTATGAGTAAGGGGGTATTTAAAATAGTTTTTGTTATTTAGGAAATATGGGATATTCATATTACCAACATCTAACAAAAGATGGGGTTGGTAACATATGTATTCTGACTTCGTCACTACACGGATAAGGAAACGGACGCTAGACTAAAAACAACTCTGTTTTCCGAAGGATCCAATATCATTCGATGAAGTAAACACATAGGCCGGAAGTTAGTTTCACAACTTAATGATTTGACAAATGAAAGAAATCGTATTGAATAAATAGAGAATACAATATGTCACCACCCTATCGCATCCCATGAGTGTCGTAAAAACCGACTAAGGGACTATCCGTAAATATTATCTTTACGAGGTAAAAAGAAAGAAAACTTGAAATTAAACCCTATACCAATCCGTCTGGCCAGCGTGGTATTAGTAGGCCAAGCATCCCTCCGTCACTGGAGGAGGCCCGTCCCTGCAGTGGGACATTAATGGGCTATTATGGTATGATGACTTACCCTGCAGGAATCTTTTCTGCCTTTCAAGAAACATGTAATCCGAATCCTGGGCATTATTTGGAGCAATCGCATCGAAAATACTCTGATGTATATTATCAGCATCTAGAGAATTAGCTTGAAACAAATATTTTCCACTTTTATCTTTATCGTAAGATTTATCTTGGAAGTCATTTCGAATCCAAATTCCTTTGTTCAATATGTTGTTTCTTTCGTGTTTCGGTTTGTGGAAATTCACTTCTGATTCCAAGAAGTTACAGTTGATTGCTTCTAGTAGTTGGATTATTATCAATGTTTTGATTTGTTTGGTGTTCATAGTGATAGTGTCATTTCTTGTGTTCTATCTTGTAGTGAATGGTGAGAATAATGTGTTGTATTAATGAACAGACTTCGTGAATAGTTTTGTTTTGTAAATTTGTAGTTGTATTAGTGATGCGCGTTTTTGTAAAGTGGAGTTGGTAAAAGTTATCGATAATTTTTTTGATGATGATTATATTTTTTCAATCTATCCTTGTGTGTGTGTTCTATCCGTGTGGTGACGGAGTAAGAATACAATATGTCACCACCCCATCTCATCCCATGGGTGTCGTAAAAACCGACTAAGGGAATAACCGTAACTACTATCTTTACGAAATAAAAAGAAGGAAAACTTGAAATTAAACCCTATACCAATCCATCTGGCCAGCGTGGTATTAGTAGGCCAAGTGACCCTCCGTCACGGGAGGAGGCCCGTCTCTGCAGTGGGACAATAATGGGCTGTTATTATATATTTTTTCAAACGTGTCCTAGAGTGGAGACCGCGACTCGGCAAACGTAGTGTAGGACGCCCCCCAGCTAGGTGGATCGACGACCTCATAAAGACTGACCTCAGAAGGACTGGGTCGGACTGGATGCGGAAGGCGCAGGACCGAGTTCTGTGGCGCGTGGACTGCAATAGGCTTGTTGATTGATTGATTGATATTTATTCGTGGCTGAAGTACCACTGATAAACCTTGCCCGGCTTTTGTGGTAACTTTAACTGTATATAACCTATGTACTTTTTATGTTATAAATAAATACCTTTAAAAAAAAAACTTTTTCCACAATAAGCAATTACCAGAATACCTGGCAGAATACCAGCGCTGGTGCTACATAAACTACGTCGTACCAGCATCACAGCTGAGGCAGAGCAATTTTAGACAATCAGACTTTTTTAAAATTTCTCTCTTTCTTCTTGTATTCTTTTTTTCTGCTTGTTGAGTGTCTTTATTGCCAAAAAATGATTTTTCTTTTTTCTTTCTTTCTTTCAATTAATTATTATTTATTCGCTCCACTATTCTTTCAGTTATTGTTTCACTATATTTATTTTAGCCTGTATGTTTTTAACATCTAAAACACCATAAGTAAGAAAAATATTTGTGTTCTTCTACACAAAGATTTGAATCACTGTTAAGAACAAAAAGTTTATTTTGTCCCTCAATTCAATCATGTATATTTCCAACTGATCTAATTTATGTAACAAGCCTGCAATGTTTTGGTGAAATAACCCAACAACCTTAATTTTTTTGCCGGTAAATAATTATTAGATTTAAAAATAGTTTTTACTTCCTTTGTGTTAGAAACGAAATTTATTTAATAAATTGTCCGTGTGGTGACGGAGTAAGAATACAATATGTCACCACCCCATCACATCCCATGGGTGTCGTAAAAACCTGTTAATATTAGCTTTACGAAGTAAAAAGAAGGAAACCTTGAAATTAATCCCTATACCAATCTGTCTGGCCAGCGTGGTATTACTAAGCCAAGTATCCCTCTATCACGGAAGGAGGCCCGTCCTTGCAGTGGGACATTAATAGGTTGTTGTGTGGAAAGAATGAAGATAGAGAATGGACGATAGGCGTTTATTAGGCAGTTAGCTTAGGGTGGGTTCGAGAGTTGTGCCAAACGGGAAGACCCCGGATCGAAGCCCACGTGGGTTGTGTCTATTATATGCGTGTCTGTAAAAGTCCCAGTAACACAGAGTCGGAAGTAGTCTCACCTTGTGTTATGTTTGGTCCCTGCAGTGGGACATTAAGGGCTTAGGACAAGCTTTTTTAACGAGTATAGATAAAATTTATTTAACTTTAGTTTTTTTAATTTATCGACAAAAACAATGTACTGTATCGACAACTTCCCATAATCGTCGTAAAAACATCACTAATTCACAATATTTACGTTTTTTTCGCATTGCGTCGTAAATTTTGACTGTGTATACAATGCTTATATTTATTTTTAATAAACATTAATAATGTTTACAGTCCATATACAGTTTCATTGCATACCAATGTTACAGTTTTTATTTTGTTTGGAAGATAACGGCAATTTATGGAGAACAATTAAATAGTGGAACAAACTTCCGGCATATATGTTTCCTCTATCCTGTTAGCAGGTCCTTTGAAAATGCATTTCGTTTAGGTAATTGTTTATCTGTGGTCATCATCATCATCATAACAGCCTATTAATGTCCCACTGCAAGGACGGGCATCCTCCCGTATTCTTCTTTTCTCGAGTCGTAGATATACCTACAGTACTTTTTTGTTTTTCCTTAAACTCAACCAGCCCAGAATTTGGCCATCCTCCCGTGACGGAGGGATACTTGGCCTACTAATACCACACTGGCCAGGCGGATTGGTATAAGGTTTAATTTCAAGTTTTCCTTCTTTTTCATTTCGTAAAGATATTATTCACGGATAGTCCCTTAGTCGGTTTTTACGACACCCATGGGATGAGATAGGGAGGTAACATATTGTATTCTTACTCCATCACCACACGGATCTTTATCTGTGGTGCGTCCTTTAAATGTGAAAAGCCATTTCGATAAAGTCATTTTTTGTCTGTTATCGGTTTTTTCATTCCTGAACTGTATTTTTTTTAGTCAGTCCCAAACTAACCAAAGCTTTTATGGGAACTAGACCACGGACAAACATACTTAAATACTTTTGTTTTTGTTAATACATACATATTATACATAGAAAACACCCAGACTAATGCAAACAATCATGTTCATGCGCACAAAGATTTGCATTGAGCGGGAATCAAACCCGACACCTCTGCGTAGCAGTCATGTTATATAAACACTACGCCATAGAGGTCGTCGAATGTGTGTGAGTCTTGAAAAAAGACATGCAAAAAATTTCATTAAAATAAAAGACCTTGTATTTATCTTTAAAATATTTATTTTACGTATTTGAATTTTTCATTTCATCATAACAGCCCATTAATGAATGACCCACTGCAGGGACGGGCCTCCTCTCGTGACGGAGAGCCGTACGTACGAAAGGAGGCCCGTCCCTGCAGTGGGACATGAATGGGCTGATAAGATAATAAAACATATAACTTTCTCCATGAAAACTGTATCCATTAAAAAAAACACTTGAAAATCCGTTGCGTAGTTTTAAGAATTATACTCGTACATAGGGACGGGAACACAGCGACAGTGACTTCTTGTCATCATCATTCTTTGATTCATCATCATAACAGCCCATTAATGTCCCACTGCAGGGACGGGCCTCCTCCCGTGACGGAGGGATACTTGGCCTACTAATACCACGCTGGCCAGACGGATTGGTATAGGGTTTAATTTCAAGTCTTCCTTATTTTTATTTCGTAAAGATAATATTCACGGATAGTCCCTTAGTCGGTTTTTACGACACCCATGGGATGAGATGGGGTGGTGACATATTGTATTCTTATTCCGTCACCACACGGAGACTTTGATTTATACTATGTTGTTATTATTGTGGTCTTTTCGATAATTAATAACGTATTTCTTCGTCAGCATTAACTTTCTCTGCTGTTTCTTTTTTGTTTCTGAAAAAGATAAAATATTTGTACTTACTTTTTTTGGCACAGTTCTTCTATTTGTTTCTATATTTTATAGATATTATCTATACTAATATTATAAAGTGGTAAAGTTAGTGTGTATGTGACGTTGTAGGGGGTAATCTCTGGATCTACTGAACCGATTTTCTAAAAAAAATAATAATAATTCTAAAAATTCTTTCTGTGTTGAATAGTCCATTTATCGGGGATCATAGGCTTTATACCTAGTATCACGCTTTGACTAGTAGGAGTTGAGCAGTAATGAAATATGTTTAAAAAAGGGAAGCGATTTTTTTGCCGCCCAACGAAGTGGGCACGGGTCAGCTAGTAGTTTATAATTCCTAAGCAGAGGTCTCGATTATTACCGCTTATTGCAAATCTTTGTGAGCATGAACTAACATTTTGCATTGGGTTGGGATTTTTATTATGTGTAATTCGCAATATGCTGTCGCGGGGACTATTACATTAAATTGACCCACACAAAGTAGATGCTCCGTGTGGTGACGGAGTAAGAATACAATATGTCTCCTCTGTCACCACCCCATCTCATCCCATGGGTGTTGTAAAAACCGACTAAGGGACTATTCGTGAATGTTATTTTTAACGAAATAAAAAGAAGGAAAACTTGAAATTAAACCCTATACCAATCCGTCTGGCCAGCGTGGTATTAGTAGGCCAAGTATCCCTCCGTCACGAGAGGAGGCCCGTCCCTGCAGTGGGAAATTAATGGGCTGTTATGTAAAGTAGATGATTCCAGGATCGAAGGCGTGATTCACTAATTATGTTGTAATTTGTGGATCACACCGTGTGCGGTTCTTAAGTGAGATTTGAACTTGCGACCTTGTGGACGGCTCCCACATACGCTTTGGTACAGAGGCAGTAAGTCAGATGGTGTTGTAAAAATAACACAAAAACATCTTAATCACCTGTTGCAAAATGGAAAGTCCCAAAACTTCTGCTCCTTTCCAAAGTCTTCTCCATCCTGGATCGTTTGGGGCATATCTTTGCCCATAGACTCGGGCAGGAAGAGGGACAAACACCCTCCAAAGATGCCGAGAGTTCCAAGAACTAGCAGCGGTATTTCTCGAGCTATTGTTGCCTAGGAAGAAACAAAGAAGTGTTTAATTAAAGATCAGATGACCTAGTAGTTAGTCTAACTCCTTGTCAAGCAAGAGCTCACAAGCTTCTATTCCCGCATCATCATAACAGCCCATTAATGTCCCACTGCAGAGACGGGCCTCCTCCCGTGACGGAGGGATACTTGGCCTACTAATACCACGCTGGCCAGACGGATTGGTATAGGGTTTTATTTCAAGTTTTCCTTCTTTTTATTTCGTAAACATATTCACGGATAGTCCCTTAGTCGGTTTTTACGACACTCCGTGTGGTGACGGAGTAAGAATACAAAATGTCATCACCTCATCTCATCCCATGGGTGTCGTAAAAACCGACTAAGGGACTATCCGTGAATATAATCTTTACGAAATAAAAAGAAGGAAAACTTGAAATTATACCAATCCGTCTGGCCAGCGTGGTATTAGTAGGCTAAGTATCCCTCCGTCACGGGACGAGGCCCATCCTTGCAGTGGGACATTAATGGGCTGTTATGATAAATCCTTATAACGGACTTTATCCATCTAAACATTCCTCTAGATCTTTAAGCCTCTTACTCACCAAGTAAACGATGTAAGGAGTCAACAAAGTGGCGACGTAACCGCTAATATGTATCAATGCAAGTCCTTGGGCCCTGACCACAGTGGGCAGAAGTTCTGCAGCATACTGCATGCCTATGTTGAACGAGATGTTCACAGCGAAACGACCCACTATAGCTAGGGTAGCTGATGGTATACCTGCAAATTTGAGAGAGTTTAATGTTGTTAGAAGTTACATTATATACAAAAATTCACGCGTCAAATGTAATTCAGAGGAGGCCTATGTCCACTGGTGCACGTCAATTGACTGATATAATGATGACTAGCTGACCCGTGCCCACTTCGTTGGGCGGCGAAAAAAACGTGTCAGTATTTTAAACATATTTCAATACTGCTCCACTCCTATTAGTGATAGCGTAATACTATGGCCTATGACACTCCGCAGTAAATGGACTATTCAACACAGAAAGAATTTTTAAAATCGGTTCAATAGGTCCAGAGATTACCCCCTACAACGTCACAAACACACAATCATACAAACACACAAACTTTACCTCTTTATAATATTAGTATAGAAGTATAGATGATGATGAAGAACTTACCTATAGGTGCAGTGGTAGCCAATAAACTGAATATTCCACTGAGAACCATACTTCCAAAAGCAAGCCAACGTCGACCAAGACTGAAATGAAAGATTATCTAGATATAAAAGTAGGTCATGCCTAAAGGAACAATAAATAAATAACATTCTCAGTATGGTGATGGAGTAAGAATACATCCATATACTCCAAATATTTCGACCTTAATGCGTCATCTAGCGACTTACTTACACTATCTCAGTACCCCCCACAATCAACAGATGTCGCCACTACGCTACGTCCTGAATCGCGATATCAAGATTCGCACAGCGATTCCGCATATACAGGGTGGCTCATTCAAAGGGGTCAGTATGGGAAAGTCTTAAACTATAAGTCATACGATGATTTGTTCTTAGGAACCATGACACCGATTTTGATAAAAAGAAAAACTGCATTCATACATTTGAAAAAGATACTGTACCCAGCTGGGGAATCGAACCCGGTTGTTTTGCAAAAATAAACTTATACTTTTTCAATTTAAATATCGATTCTGTAGGTCTTAAGCAGTAAATATCTCTATGAAACATTATGTCTTAAATGAATAAAATGCATTGTTTTCACATACTTTAATTTAGTAGGTGTTCAAAGTGGACACCGTTTTTTTTAAATACAATATTCAACACGTTTAGGTAACGATCATGTCATTGCATTTTGTATCTTTATGTGGTGAATTTGCGTTAAAATTGATTTTATGGCTGACCTAAATGGTATTCAAAGTTATCATAGCTTGTTTTGTACACTTCATCCTTAACGTAATCCCACAAGATATAGTCTAGAGGCGTTAAATCGGGCGACCTCTAACGACGCACGGTAGCCACATCGAACACCTACTATTATAAATGTAAGTATGTAAAAACAATGCATTTTATTCTTTTTAGACATAATGTTTTATAGAGTTATTTACTGCTTATGACCTACAGAATCGGTATTTAAATAAAAAAAGTATAAGTTGATTTTTGGAAAACAACCGGGTTCGATTCCCGGCTGGGTACAGTATCTTTTTCAAATGTATGAATGCAGTTTTTCTTTTTATCAAAATCGGTGTCATGGTTCTTAAGAACAAAACATCGTATGACTTATAGTTTAAGACTTTCCCATACTGACCCCTTTGAATGAGCCACCCTGTATACAACGTCCAACGAACAATCGTTGGGCAGTTGGGTCGCCAGGCACGATCACTCCTCGCCAGGTCCGAAGATCCTTCCTTTTCATTGGAGGCGTGGTCCTGTTACGTCACCTCGAACTCCACAGATCGTTTATCAACGGTTCATAAAGGTCGAAATATTTATTACGATAGAGTGTAATAATGAAAGTATAACTTACATATCCAATATTAATACAAGAAGGAGATCAGCTGGAAACTCCGTGAAAGTAGCCACTGTGAACGTCACAAACATGTCCAGACCTGAAGAAAAAGTGTTATTTTGTAATAGTTGATTGAGATAGCTCCGTGTGGTGACGAAGTAAGAATACAAAATATGTCACCACCCCATCTCATTCCATGGGTGTCGTAAAAACCGACTAAGGGAATATCCGTGAATATAATCTTTACGAAATAAAAAGAAGGAAAACTTGAAATTAAACCCTGTACCAATCCGTCTGGCCAGCGTGGTATTAGTAGGCCAAGTATCCCTCCGTCATGGGAGGAGGCCCGTTCCTGCAGTGGGACATTAATGGGCTGTTATAATGATTGAGATATTCTTACAGGGTGGTAACTTTGCATGTTCCATGACTGCGAAGACTCGGTTTCGATTCATGGTCAAAGGAAATTTTGTTTGGATGAACATCGATCAATGCTTTGATCTTGTTGTTTTCTTGTGCATGTGCAATTCTGGAATGTCGACCGTAAATCGAAAAACTCAAGATAGGCAGATCGGTTGCTCTCAACGCTTACCAGACGACCTGGTAAGCGTTGAGAGCAACCGATGGTTGAGGGAAGCACTGGGCAAAGGAAGATGGAGATATTCGATGGAGGTTTTTGGTGGACTTCGTTTAAGCTGAGTTGATGATGAGTATATACTGCGAAATAACCTAAGGTAGCCTTACCTAAAGTCCCCACATTTCTGACATGTCCATCAAAGACCATAGCAATGGACATCCATCTAACCACGAGCAGAATACTGTGACGACGTAGTCTTGGAGTTTTCACCAGGTCCAATACGCTGTAGTTCTTCAGTTCCTGCTCTGATTTAGCGATCTCCATGGCGGTTGCCTGGTCAAAAATGTTTAATGTAGACATAGTCCGTGTGGTGACGAAGTAAGAATACAATATGTCACCACCCCATTTCATCCCATGGGTGTCGTAAAAACCGACTAAGAGACTATGCGTGAATATTATCTTGACGAAATATAAAGAAGAAAAACTTGAAATTAAACTCTATACCATTCCGTCTGGCCAGCATGGTATTAGTAGGCAAGTTTCCCGCCGTCATGGGAGGAGGCCCGTCCCTGCAGTGGGACATTAATGGGCTGTTATGATAAACAATTTGCATAGTCTATAAAATGGTTTGGACAAATTGGAATTGAATGATATATACCTTGAACTCATTGACGACATCATCTGGTATCTTCTTACCGTTCCATCTCTCACAGGTCTTCATTATCTTCATAGCTTCTTCTATACGACCTTGAGATATTAGCCATCTGTAATAGTTTAAATCAATCAATCAATCAACTAGCCTATCGCAGTCCACTGTTTGACATTAGCCTCTCCCAACATGCGCCACAGAACTTGCTTATACTTCTTCTTTTTATCATCATAACAGCCCATCAATGTCCCACTGCAGGGACGAGCCTCCTCCCGTGACGGAGGGATACTTGGCCTACTAATACCACGCTGGCCAGACGGATTGGTATAGGGTTTAATTTCAAGTTTTCCTTCTTTTTATTTCGTAAAGATAGTAGTTACGGTTATTCCCTTAGTCGGTTTTTACGACACCCATGGCATGAGATGGAGTGGTGACGTATTGTATTCTTACTCTGTCACCACAAGGACACTTCTTTTTATACTTTGACCAAATTGAAATAAGCTGAAAAATTATGCTCAAATAAAGAGTGATTAAACGAAGAGAGATTTAAGATCAAACAAATTTATTTTTTTATGTGAAAAACCTTTTAGAGACCGCCTACTCATCGATCTGCCCTTGGCGGGTAGGTGTGTTGGACTCTCAATAGTTGCTGACCTAAGAAACTAATAGTCACAGTGTTTTTCTTCCACCTGGGAGCCAACCACAAGCTCTTATAGCAATATTATTGTAATCTTACTTAGCCTTTTCGTACCACGAAGTGCTTAAAACAAGCTTAAAATATTATTAAAACAATATTATTTCTGTAGCGGGTTTAGTGTGACGTCACCTCTAATAAAAATAATATTGTTTTAATATTATTATAAGCTTTTTTTAAGAACCTTAAGGTACGCAAAGGCTAAGTAAGGTTACAATAATATTGCTATAAGAACCTGTGGTTGAGTCCCTGTTTGTAGGGGTTACAAAGGACAATTTACATTTGACCCGACAAGTGCTGGTTTGTTCAAGTGCAAGCCTCAAACTAAAACAGATACTGTTGGTCTCAGAGCTTCTGTCTGATTTGCGACTGTTAAGCGTGGTCCTCATTTTCGACCACTACGCTGGCAGACTCCGTGTGGTGACGGAGTAAGAATACAATATGTCACCACCCCATCTCATCCCATGGGTGTCGTAAAAACCAACTAAAGGAATAACCGTAACTACTATCTTTACGAAATAAAAAGAAGGAAAACTGTAAATTAAAACCTATACCAATCCGTCTGGCCAGCGTGGTATTAGTAGGCCAAGTAACCCTCCGTCGCGGGAGGAGGCCCGTCTCTGCAGTGAGACATTAATGGCCTGTTATGAAGCTTGTAAAAACCTGTGTATGATTATTGTATTACCTGGCACTCTCAGGAATAATCCAAGGTGTCGTAACAGCCATCACCAGTGGTAGACTTATCACCAGAGTGTACATTCTCCAGTCGTTCATCCATAACGCTATCCAGGGTAGCAGACAGGCAGCAAACGTGAAGTATACTGCAATTGACATGTTGGCCACGAAAGTCCTCCATTTTGGTCCTACGTACTCGAGAACTGGAAGAAAATGGAGTCAGTTAATAGCATTGTTCGTTCATCATCATAACAGCCCACTAATGTTCACCACACGGAGATTCTAAATATAGGTTGTTTATTTGTAATACTTACCAACAATATACATGATGATAAAACAGTTATCGTAAGCGAGACCCACGATAAACCGACAGAGACAGAATGACCAGAAGTTGTTGGCAAACACTGTGCCCAGGCCTCCAGCGAATCCAGCTAAATTAGCACCTGAAACAAGCACACTAATTATACAAAAATGAAACTAAAATGTTTAGGAACTTTTCAGGGGCAGTAAAATAATAAATCAGAGCAATATAGTAAAAGTATAATTTTTCATATTTCGAATGTTTAGCATCATCTAGCGGCTTACTCAAGCGAACACCTACACTATCTCAGTACCCCCCACCATCAACAGATGTCGCCACTACGTCCTAAATCGCGATATCAAGATTCGCACAGCGATTCCGCATATATATAAAGTCCGACGAACAACCATTGGGCGCCTTACACAACTTGCCTCCGCGTACCGTAGGAGCCCTGACCAGGCTCTTCAATGGCATCGTGAGAACTGGAACGTACCCTTCCGCCTGGAAGGAGGGTCGTATTATCATGCTGCCTAAGGCGGGCAAGAACGTGCTCAAACCAGAAAGCTACCGCCCAATAACGCTCCTACCGAACTGCTCCAAAATCTTCGAGAGACTTCTCCTCCCTCACCTTTGCACCCACTTACATCCAAGGGTGGAGCAGTTCGGCTTTAGACCTGAGCACTCAACCACCCTCCAGCTGTCGAGGGTACTGCACCAAATCGCATCAGCGCGCAACAAACGTGAAAAAGCAGTCGCAGTATTCCTCGACATGGAGAAGGCCTTTGACCGCGTGTGGCACGCAGGGCTTCTCCACAAACTGGCCGGCACCACACTCCCCATACGCACCATTAGACTCCTAGCGTCATTTCTCCAGGGCCGCACATACAGAGTGACCGTTGCGGACGCGACTTCTGCTCTACACCCAATACGAGCAGGAGTCCCCCAGGGGAGCTGCCTCTCACCGGCGCTCTACTCCCTCTACACCAACGATATCCCCACGGCCCCAGCAGTTACCCTGGCGCTATACGCCGACGACGCGGCTATCATCGCGACGAGCCTCAACGTGTCGCACGCCGCGGTGAAGGCCCAACGCTCGCTGGACATGCTTCCGGATTGGCTCGGCAAGTGGCGGCTGTCAGTAAACGTCGCGAAGACTCAGGCGGTGGCGTTCTCCGGCGGGTATATCCCAACTTCAAAGCTGCAGCTCCGACGAGAAGACATAGACTGGTCGCACTCAGCCAAATACCTTGGCGTCACGTTGGACAGAAACATCACCATGTCCCAGCATGTGAACAACGTGACGGCCAGAGCACGGTCAGCTAGAGCCCTCTTATACCCAGTGCTGTCATCGAAACTGCCATTAAGTGTCAAAAGGGGCGTATACAAGACCTACATACGCCCCATCCTGACCTATGCTGCCCCAGCATGGTACGCTCTAACCTCTGAGACCAACAAAAAGAGGTTAAGAGCTCAACAGAGTCTTTCACTCAGATGGGTCGTCGGGGCTCCGCGCTGCGTCCGTAACGAGGTGATACAGCGCGACCTCGGGATGGAGAGCCTCGACGAATTCATCCGACACCTCACCACTAGGATGTTTGCCCGCGTGGACAACTCTGACCACCACCACCTGCGTACGATTGCCCCATGGCACGCGAGGCCTCCGGATAACCCGGAACAACACCATAGATGGCGCCTCCCCAGAGACCTCCTATAAGGTTATAAGGTTATAAGAGTGGCCCTTCGGCCTACACCATGATTGGTACCCAACCCAGAAACATTCCCCCCCCACATTCCCCCTTTCCAATCCACAACTCACTCCTCCCCCCACACTGTTACCGCCCCGTGCACTCAATCCCAACCGCTTCACAGCGTAGAGGCACGGAGCAAAACACTAACGTCCATAGAATTTAATCGAGCCCGGCGCAGAGGTCCCCTTCCCCCCCGCATCCGCGCGTACTCATCCATGCGAGTACGTGCGTCATGCGCGGGGGTCGCCGGCCGCTGTGCCGAGCACACCCGGCGCACCGGGCTCACTATTATACTGTACTTATGTTACAGCAAACATAGATTCAACAACAGCAGCAGCAGACAAGAGGGGGCTGACGGTTATCTAAGCCGCCCATGGTCGCTGGTCGTTCGGAGCTGGACCTCCCTCGGGGCTACCGAGGGTCTCATCCGGCTCGTTCAGGCCGCCCTGGTGCGTGAAGAAACCTCGCCCCCTCCACAACCCGCTCACACAGCCCTGCAAGGGCCCAAGCTAAGGGCAAAGCCCGCTACAACCACACGCCCCTACTTCTAGGGGCGGAGCCAAGCAGCCGCAGGCAGGGGGCAACTATGCCCCGACCCTGCTACCACGCACCATAAGGTGCCGTGAAGACCCGAGACTGTGAACCATTGGGCAGTTGGCCCGCCAGGCACGATCACCCTCGCCTGGTCGGAGGATCCTCCCTTTTCGTTGGAGGCGTGGTGCTGTTACGTCACCGCGACCTCCACAGAATGTGTTAACGGAATTTTTAAGCAAAAATATCAAAATCGTTACAGGGATTATGGCAATACCTACAAAATGGCATTAATTAATCGATCAAAACGGCACGTAGATCGTATTATAAATAAATAGCTACGTGAAAAATTTGTATGAAACTGATTTGACCTAATATTAGTAGTCAATCATTCAGCAAATACTAGCACTTGGGATTATGTACCAAGCACTGTTGCGGAGACTTAAAAAATATTACACTTAACTGACACAAAGAATATCCAGACTTAAACCAATCATTTGTGGAATAAGTCGGTTCGCGGTTAGGAATTCCTCGCAAGATATTTATTTGGGTTATTCACTAATTATTACTCACACAACGCCATCTAGTCCCAAACTAAGCAAAGCTTGTACTAGATAACGGTACTAGAGGCTTGGTACTAGACAACGGTATACGTACTTAATTTTTTTATTTTCTTTTTTTTTCGAAAATACATACATATTGTACATAGAAAACACCCAGACCAATGCAAACAATCATGTTCACAAAGAAAGATTTGCATTGAACGGGAATTGAACCCGTGACCTCTGCGTAGCAGTCATGTTATATAACCACTACGCCACAGAGGTCGTCAAATATTGTTTTTTGTTTGGATATTCTTTGTGTCTTTTAATTTTACGACACTTAAACGTCCTCGCGATACATGGATTGAGCCTTAGGGTCGTAGCACATATAACGTAACGTAAACGGATCAACTCGAGTCGTTCAGTGTTATTTGTATGAAACTCCTTACTGCAACGCACATTAATCGGATACGTAACGTAATCGGATTTTTGACGTTTGACACCGAAGAAAAAGGCGAGGCGGTGACGATCCGTTTACGTTACGTTATATGTGCTATGAGCCTTAGTATGGGAATTGACATAAAGTTACTAATGATTACAACTTACCAAGTAAAGCCGGAACTCTTCCGTATTTATCAGCAGTCCATCCAAAGATGAGTCCACCTAATATAGCACCACAGAAGAATACGCACTGAGCTGTCGCTGGATAGCTGTCCTTTTCGCACACCCAACCTAACTGTAAGTTGAAATGAGATGGGAATAGGTAATTTGACTTGCAAGCAAAGAAAAGTCACCATGACCAGGAGACTTAATTTTGATTAATGGCTACTCCCGCATTGGGGATCATAGTACTGTACACTACATACACTGTGTCTGTGTAATGAATATCAATATAGTTGATGCGAATAACATGACATCTTCGACGACCTCTGTGGCATAGTGGTTATACAACATGACTGCTACGCAGAGGTCTCGGGTTCGATTCCCGCTCAATGCAAATATTTGTGTGCATGAACATGATTATTTGCATTGGTCTGAGTGTTTGTATGTATATGTATGTATTTACAAAAAAAAAGTATATACTTAAGTATTAGTACCTGTTGTTCTGTTACCCTTAACACAAGCATGTTAAGCCTAGCTTACTTTGGGAACAGATGGCGCTGTGTAGAGATTATGTCCATAAATATTATTAAGGATTTTACTATTAATTTAATTAGATGTTTTTATACGCAATCTTAAACTAATCATGAAAGGATCGGAGAAACAGTTATCCTGGGTAGACACTGAATCTGTGACTTCAAGTACTACTACAGCTTGGTTTTACAAAAAATATATAATATTAATTGACTTAATTTCATCATTATTTCTTTTCACTCATTCGCTTTGATCATTGCATTTTATTTTCTCTATATTTTTATTATCCATTTATCATTTAATTTATTAAATACGTTAGTTTAATGTTCTTTGTTTATTTCATTCATAATCTTTCGTTTCATTCTTTTAATGTACTTAGTGAAATTTTAAAACTGACCAAAATGGCAAAGTATCGTTCAAAACGCTTACCTGTGATGCTATAGATTCGTATGGCACATCGCTATGGTTAAACTCCCACCTCTCACATTTCTTCACAGACCACGTGGGATCGGGGTCCAAGGTCCCGTTAGTGATCACAGAGGACCAGTCTACGTCATACACGGAACATTTGTCGTAGACGTTGTCTTTTAGAGGAACGGAGAGGTGACGTCTGAAATAAAAGTTTTTATCTATACTAATATTATAAAGAGGTAAAGTTTGTGTGTTTGTTTGTTTGTGTGTTTGTGTGTTTGTGACGTTGTAGGGGGTAAACTCTGGATCTACTGAACCGATTTTAAAAATTCTTTCTGTGTTTGATAGTCCATTTATCGGGGAGTGTCATAGGCTATATAGTATCACGCTATGCCTAATAGGAGTAGAGCAGTAATGAAATATGTTTATAAAATGAACGCTTAAAAACGTTTATTTTGCTTCTACTGTTTAAACGTCTGGAGATATACTGAAATAATGTATGTATTAGAGAATTGTACCTTTAAAAAAGTTTTACAATTAAGAGACTTAAGGTTGTCGTAAAAATGCTAGGGTGTCGTAAAATGATGAAGGGTGTTGTAAAAGATGGAAGGGTGTCGTAAAACTGCAAGGATGTCGTAAAATGATGGAGGCTGTCGTAAAACTGCTAGGGTGTCGTAAAATGCATGGAGCGTGTTGCCAAACTGCAAGGGTGTCGTAAAATTATGGAGGGTGTCGTAAATTAGCTAGGGTGTCGTAAAGTTATGCAGGTTGTCGTAAAATGATGGAGGGTGTCGAAAAATGATGGAGGGTGTCGTAAAACTGCAAGGATGTCGTAAAACTGCAAGGGGGTCGTAAAACTGCAAGGATGTCGTAAAATTATGGAGGGTGTCGTAAAACTGCTAGAGTGTCGTAAAATGATGAAAAGTGTCGTAAAATTCACGGAGAGTGTCGTAAAACTGCTAGGGTGTCGTAAAATGATGGAAGGGTGTCGTAAAACTGCAAGGATGTCGTAAAATGATGGAAGTTGTCGTAAAATAATGGAGGGTGTCGTAAAAGACGGAAGGGTGTCGTAAAACTGCAAGGGTTTCGTAAAATGATGGAGGGTGTCGTAAAACTGCAAGGTTGTCGTCAAACTGCAAGGGTGTCGTAAAATGATGGAGGGTGGCGTAAAATGATGGAGGGGTGTCGTAAAGAGAGACTAAATGTTCTGCACTTAGTAGACATTGTTTTCTACCCAGACTTAAGATTATATTCTTTTAAAACATAAATATATCTATACTTCTATACTTAATATTATAAAGAGGTAAAGTTTGTGTGTTTGTGACGTTGTAGGGGGTAATCTCTAGATCTACTGAACCGATTTTAAAAATTATTTTAGTGTTGAATAGTCTATCTATCGTGGAGTGTCATAGGCTATAGTATCACGCTATGGCTAACAGAAATAGAGCAGTAATGATTTTTTTTTTTAAAAGTGACACGTTTTTTTCGCCGCTCTACGAAGTGGGCACGGGTCAGCTAGTCTATACTAATATTATAAAGAGGTAAAGTTTGTGTGTTTGTGACGTTGTAGGGGGTAATCTCTGAATCTACTGAACAGATTTTAAAAATTCTTTCTGTGTTGAATAGTCCATTTACCGGGGAGTGTCATAGGCTATATAGTATCACGCTATGACTAATATGAGTGGAGCAGTAATGAAATATGTTTAAAAAACGTGCGCGTTTTGTCCGCCGCCCAACGAAGTGGGCACGGGTCGGCTAGTTGTAAATAAAGGTATAATAGCACTCGGAATGAATTTAGACAAAGTTATAAGTAAGGAACTGAAATCACCTATGACCTGGAAAGACCCTACATATAGACCCCGGTATGTGCCTTTTGGGAAGAAGCCATATGATTTCAGTTGATGCATGTCTGAGATGACACTAACAGTTCTGTGTAGTAAATGGGTGATTCTTCGAGCCCAACATTTTCGATGTCTGGAGGTTTTTCTTTGTAAATATCAGACCAACCAAACTGCAATTATTTTTTAAATATAGTATATATAGACAGTTACCTATCTTGCACACGTTATTGTTTTTTAATAATAGTTTTTTATATATTTAAAAAATAATATTAAAAAGCGTTCTTCTGATTAATATGGTGTGTCCGTACCCCAGTTTCTTGAACGTTAGTAACAGTAACATTTTTTCTTATTAACGAATCGATGTGCGTTATAAATATTACGATAGAATATTAGTTGTTTCTTTACACAAAAAAAATGGTACTAATATTTGCGATAGTTTTTTAATAAAAAAATAAATTGTGAGTGTCCGGCACAAAAGTTTGATTCATATTCACGCGCTTTACTCGAACGTACCTAGCTAAGTATGAAACATCAGGAGATCCCTTCTAGTGCTGGTGGTAGCCAGGGACTCTGCTGACGTGGTCACGACGTTACATGTGGCTGGTTCGTGTTGTTGCGGAGTTATAAATGTAAATATCTGATTCATATTACTTTGGTTCACCTGTGTTTCTGATTACTATGTTGGCTGTTATAATTAACTTAAATGGTTTTCAAACTTGAATCTGTTGGAAATATAATTCAATTGGGGACTTAAAGCCTATGTATAAATAGCAATCCTTAATTGTATACGTGTAGCGATTAACCGATGTTAAAAGGCAAAATTTTGATTCATATGTACCTGATTCATACGGTAAAAATACTATATTAATCAGAATTTTACACATATTGTTAATATGGCGGCACGGATAATGATTGATATTGTCAAGTTGTCAATGCTTCTAATAACTAGATTTAGGTGTGGTGATAATTATTGTGATTATCAATGTGATTTTAATAAATAAATGACTGATTTTTATAACTAGAATTTCATTTTTGTTCCTAATTCTGATTTATATGACCTCAAAAAATTTTAAGTTAATTATCTCGAAAACCATTTCATAAAAAAGTGTGCCTTTTTCAGACATTGTATATTAGGTTATCATCTTTGACAAAAACATGTTTTATAAGCCAAAATGTGAAAAAAAAATTTGCCCATATGAATCAGACAAAGAATCGAATTTCGAAGAAACACCCAAATACCGTCCGAATAAAAAAAACGTGTTGAGGTCGCGGTGACGTAACAGCACCATGCCTCCAACGAAAAGGGAGGATCCTCCGACCAGGCGAGGGTGATCGTGCCTGGCGGGACAACTGCTCAACGGTTGTTCGTTGGCCGTTGTATATGTCGCAGGGAAATGAGGAAACCAGGAATTTCACGAAATCACTAGGGATATCACGAAATCCCGGTAAATGTCGAAAATGCCTTACACTTCGGCGGCCGCTGCCGCGGCACGCTCGCTCTCCTCGTACATTATGGTCACAGTTCTAACCTAACGTAACCTACAGCAGGTAGAATCCTAGTGTTTTGTAACCTACAAACAAAAATATGACCATTTCTTTTCTGGTAGAAATAGGATTTTGTCATATCCCTAGGGATTTCGTGAAATCCCTGGTTTCCTCATTTCCCTGCGACATATATATGCGGACTAGCTGTGCGAATGTTGATATCGCGATTCAGGATGTATCTAATATCTGTTGATTGTGGGGGGTACTGAGATAGTGTAGGTGTTCGCTTGAGTAAGTCGCTACAATTGCGATATAAATTGTACAAATCTGCTATGCCGAACCATTCGTTAATATTACCTCTGCTCTACTGTTAAATTCCCCAATTCCGGAGTATAACACCAGTAGTCTTCTGGCACCACCGTCATGAATATCTGTCCGAAGTATACGAAGGCAAAGAAAAAGGAGTACGGTATCATCAGCAGGAACAGGTAACGTTGGTACCAACCAAAGTCCCCAACGTACGCGAAGAGGTCATCCAGGTCTTTAGCCTTCGCTTTCTTGGGGACTCCATTGGCTGAAAAAAGTCAATTGGTTACTCATATGTGAAGCCATTTATGTCTAGTATAGGGTTTATGTCTAGTATAGGGACGCGTTTCGTCCAAAGATGAAAGGAAACGTGGTCTACTAAGAGGCAGACCATCATAACAGCCCTTTAATGTCCCACTGCAGGGACGGGCCTCCTCCCGTGACGGAGGGATAGTTGGCCTACCTATACCACGCTGGCCAGACGGATTAGTATAGGGTTTAATTTCAAGTATTCCTTCTTTTTACTTCGTAAAGATAATATTCACGGATAGTCTTTTAGACGGTTTTTACGACACCTATGGGATGAGATGGGGTGGTGACATATTGTATTCTTACTCCGTCACCACACGGACATCTTACTCCGTCACCACACGGACAGTTTTAAAGATCCATGGGATTTAATGAGTTGGTAGCACCGAAGTAAAACAATTGTTCTGCATTATCACTCCTATCACTACACCATCTGGTTATCTGGTTTGGTATACTTACTTTGGGTTACATTCTTCATTTCAATTTCAATCCTGGGGGTTTGTTCGGACCCCATGTTCTCGTTCTTTTCATGTGATTCCATTTTCAGAAATAGTTTTTGGATAAAACGACACTTTTCTGGATATATTTATGCCTACGAAGATATGAAATTTGATGCGAAGAGCTGAAACCAAAATACCAATATTTAAAAAAGTTATACCAATCGCTGATCTCAGGGCGTAAATGGATGCGCGGTGGTCACAGTAGCAGTTTTCGTGGCAAGGTAGCAGTGGGTTCTTGTTGTGTTTATCATAAAAGTCCATTAATGTCCCATTGCAGAGACAGGCCTCCTCCCGTGACGGAGGGATACTTGGCAATATGTCACCACCCCATCTCATCCCATCCCATAGGTGTTGTAAAAACCGACTAATTGACTATCCGTGAATATTGTCTTTACAAAAATAAAAAGAAGGAAAACTTGAAATTAAACCCTGTACCAATCCGTCTGGCCAGCGTGGTATAAGTAGGTCAAGTATATCTCCGTCAAGGGAGGAGGCCCGTCCCTGCAGTGGGACATTAATGGGCTGTTATGATACAGTTTCCAAAATATGCGATTAGGTAATCATAAATAAATATTATGTAAAGTCCATGTAAAGTCACGTAAATTGTTATCTTAATACCAGTTGTCACCGGTTGACGTGCGTTTGTGTAAATAATTGTAATCCTAACATAAGTAGGTTAGCAAATATATAATGGTGACAGATTTATAAAATTAGACATCTCTCGCAATTGAAGATTGCTATCATTAGTTCTATTGATATTATTAAGCCACGAAATTACAGAGACGTTTTTGTAATGTTGCTATTTAATGTGTTACTTAATGATGATTTTTCTTCGTATTAAATTACCCCAATGAATAGCGGGGACTTTAGCGACATTAATTTTACGAGCACAAAGAAGATATTTATATTATATTATTATTTATTTTATTTTTGCGGTGAGTGGGGCATCATCATCATCATCAAAATATAAGAAAACTGTACTGTCTGGTTAAACTTGTGTTAAGAGCAGTTTGGTTTATTACTTTCAAAGTGTTAGTTTAAAATTATTAATTATTAGTTTAAAATCGTTAGTTAGTTTAAAATTGTTAGTGTTAAAATAGTAGTAATATTAATTAGTATACTTATATCAATTTTGTCATTCATACTATGAACCTTAGTTAAGTTAAGTTTTAAGCGCATATTAAGTTAGTGCATGCAGTGCTCTTCTTTGAGTAATGGGGCACTTAGACATAAGTATAATTGTATAATTTATAATGTAATAGTGTACTCATTGTTGAAGAGCCAAATAAAAATAAATAAATAAATAAATAAAAATCAACTAGCCTATAGCAGTCCACTGCTAGACATAGGCCTGTCCCACCACGCGCCACAGAACACGGTCCTGCGCCTTCCGCACCCAGTCCGACCCAGAGACGTCGTCGGTCCACCTAGCTGGGGGGCGTCCTACATTACGTTTGCCGAGTCGCGGTCTCTACTCTAGGACACGTTTGCTCCAACGGCCATCGGTCCTTTGACAGACATGAACAGCCCATTGCCACTTCAGCTTGCTAATACTACTTGGGCATATACTTAGTATGCCAAACCGAGTCCTACTAGGGTAGAAAGAGTCAGAAGAGGCGACCGCAAACCGGCCGATGTTGGTTGGGCGACCCCTTGGACGGTGTAAACCGATACAATATATTTGTCACACAAATAAATATGGATGGCATTTTGTACTTTACACTCACCGAGCTAAACACAACAGTAAATGAAACAGCTGTTCTACATTAGTTTTCTTTAAAAGGGTGAACCTCGTAATGCCCCGGGCGAGACGGTCAATTCGGTATGTAAAGATTTTTTTAAATATTTTTTATATATGTTCACTTTAAAGGTTTATTAATTATAAACAACTAATTAATTTAAGTATTTTTGGTTTCCTACGTATAGTTTATTATTAATAAATATTTAAAGTTTTACTTGACTTTTTGACTTTTGACTATTCAGCCGGACGCATGACGTCATTTAAAGGTCAAATGAAAAACAAATGAATTAATGTATATTGTAAAACTGAACACAATCTTGGGGTTTTTGTGCTAAAAATGTGATTTCCTTACCGATCTAAAACCTCTAAATGGTTTTGGAATCGACATAGGTAAACTTTTACTTTTACTTTACGAATTTATCCTGTAAACAGTGTGATCTCACTCATCAGGAAATGGTTTGATTTGCACTGGTAGTAACCGTTCTATGAAAACGAGTATAAGCTGTTTACTGTACTGTCATAACTGTCACACACTTGAGTTAAGTCATTGTATGTACATTTCATTATCAATCAAATCAATGTATATGTCGCAGGGAAATGTGGAAACCAGGGATTTCACGAAATCCCTAGGGATATGACGAAATCCCGGTAAATGTCGAAAATGCCTTGCACTTCGGCGGGCGCTAACGCGGCACTCTTGCTTCACTGGCTCGCCTCGTGCATTATGGTCACATTTCTCACCTGATCTAACCTACAGAAGTTGGAATCCTTGTGCTTATTAACCTACAAACAAAAATATGAGCATTTGTTTTCTGATAGAAACGACATTTCATCATATCCCTAGGGATTTCGTGAAATCCCTGGTTTCCTCATTTCCCTGCGACATTATATACATTCAACTTTACTATCAGAGACCGTGACCTCAATTTGAGATACGCTATATATCAAAGTATTAATAGCAATGTGTATTCTAATAATAGGAAAGTATATTCTTCTAAGCGCAGAGACCCCTCACACGGTGGACCAACGACCCAGTTAGGACGGCGGGAAGCCGATGGATGAGGGAGGCACAGGACCGCACAAGGTGGCAATACTTGACGCCTATGTCCAGCAGTGGACGTTGATTGGCTCATATGATGATGATATTCGTCTTAGGTATTTATCATCAATTAGATCAGATCATTGGTTCACCTTGTCAGGAGTGCTCACATTCACTCAAATAAGTTGGCCAGGCTAAAGTTACAGCAATTGTCTGCGCAGATGTCAGTTCCGTGTGGTGACGGCGGAAGAATACAATATGTCACCACCCCATTTCATCTCATGGGTGTCGTATAAACCGACTAAGGGACTCCGTGAATATTATCTTTACGAAGTATAAATAAGGAAAACTTCAAATTAAACCCTATACCAATCCGTCTGGCCAGCGTAGTATTAGTAGGACAAGTATCCCTCCGTCACAGAAGGAGGCCCGTCCCTGCAGTGGGACATTAATAGGCTGTTATGATGAACTAACTATGCTGGCCTAAAGTTAGCTATCAGAGAAGTAACACTCATGCTTCCCGATATTTAGTTACAAAGCTGACATCTGCACAGCCATTTGCAACGTTTCAAGCCTCTACTTTACATACTTTACTAATGGTGGGCATACACGATCCTTCCTATCGCCCAATCGGCATGACAATGCAGGCTTGATCCAATCTCGATATGATCAAGCTAAAAGAAACGAAATACGATCATGGCATCAATTCTAACTGTCATGACGATAGGAAGGATTGTGTATGCCTACCTTAAGTATAAGCTATCACTTACCAATATTTGTTGCTTTTCCTTCCAAAATTCTGATAGTAGACTCCAAAACGAACAGACAGGAATTCGTTCCAGTAACCTCTAAGGTTGAAGGCTATGATCTGAATATAATTCCACTTTATCACACTTATATACAGAAATGTTTTGACAAAATTATCGTATTTAATTACTAAGCGTAATAATTAAATAGACAAAGTGATAAGAAAATTTCAGTGTTTGTTAAATAAATAAATGTTTTATTTGCGGATGATATTTATATTGTTGTATAACTGCCATTTTTGAGTTTGCTGCCAAAATATTAATCACGTATACTTAATTAACGAAAAGAAAAATCAAGCAAACAAATCAGACATCACAACAGCCCATTAATGTCCCACTGCATGAATGGGCGCCCTCCTTTCGTTACGGAGGTATACTAAGCCTACTAATAACACGCTGGCCAGACGGATTGGTGTAGGGTTTAATTTCAAGTTTTCCTTCTTTCTATGTAAATGTAATAATCACAGATAGTCCCTTAGTCGGTTTCTACGACACCCATGGGATGAGATGGGGTTGTGACATATTGTATTCTTTAACTTTAAGCAAAATTAAAGAATACAATCACGGGAGGAGGTCCCGTTAAGATGGTATTTTGCTTAAAGTCATCTCCTGCACTAAGGATCATTCTGTGTCGCGGGGACTTAAAACAAACATCAATTTAACGGACACGAAGAACAATCTAGAGCCAGGATAATAAACTCATATCATCATCATCCTCCTGCCCTTATCCCATATTTACTTGGGGTCGGCGCAACATGTATTCCATTCATCCCTGTTTTCCGTCATCTTAACATTTACTCATTTCCTAGCCATGTCATCCTTCACACAATCCATCCATCTCTACTTCGGTCTACCCCTCCCCTTGTACCCGTCCAATTTCATAGTTAATGCCTTCCTTACTATATTACTTTCATTCCTACGCATTACATGTCCGAACCAGGACAAACGATTTCCTCGTAGCCTTTCTATAATTGGCGCAACTTTCAAACTGTCTCTAATGTACTCATTTCTAATTTTACACAGGATAATAAACGGTGTATTATACAATTTGTAGATTATGCAAATAATTAAGACACAAAAGTACAGTATGAGTACATTGATAATATGATTGGTTTTTAAAGAAAGATAGACAACAATGAGGAAGCGAGAAAGTGAGATTATAATTTATTCATGATTTTGAAATTGTATATTATGATGTTAACAATAAGTGCTATATTTTGTTGCACTGCAATGACTTTTTATCGAACTGCAATGTTTCCGTCACCAGTGTCACTTAGTAAGACATGATGACACATACAATGTCAAATAGAAGTAAGTAGGGATTCAATCTTTTATAATTTCAACCTTATGCCGAACGCTATAAGATACATTTTAATGTGATAATTTTCAAAACTTATGCTAAAATTATTCAGCTATTTTCGGTAATCGGATGTACTTTTCTTTTATTTATTTATTTATTTGGGATCTCCAACAAAGAATACACAATACAAGTTGTTTTATACAAAATACATACAATAGTCTTAGTAAACACTAAGATTAAAGGAGATCACAACATGCATAATAATTAATACAAACTGCAAAAACAGAGAGAAGAAGAAAAAAAAATTCTTACTCATTGATTTGCTGTCTTTCTTTAAAAGCCAACCGCTTTGCTACTGAGCCAGTATTAATTTTAATCAGATAAGCCAATGATCCATACTAATATTATAAATGGGAAAATGTGTCTGTCTGTTTGTCTTTCTTTCACGATAAAAGGGAGCGACGAACTGACGTGATTTTTTAAGTGGAGATAGTTGAAAAGATGTAGAGTAACATAGGCTACTTTTTTTTCTTCTGTGTCCAGGAAAGAGGAACAGTGCTACCCCGAATTTAACGCGAGCGAAGCCGCGGGTGAAAGCTAGTATTAATATAACATCATTGAGATAAACTGACTGTTTCTTTTATTTTAATGATACGTGATTTTAATAATGATAAGAATACATTGGGTTTGTACCCGTCTTATCCCATGGGTGTCGTCGAACCTAAAGTAAAGGAAATTTTGGAGATATTATCTATGAGACCGTAACATGTAAGACTTAAAAGTAGATTTAAGGAACCACACGCTGAAAAACCACTGTTGCTAACATCGGTGGTTAGTTTATGGCTCAGGTAAGCAGAGTTCTTGGTTTCGATTCACTTAATGTAAATCTTTGTATGTATGATCATCATCAAAACAGCCCATTAATGTCCCACTGCAGGGACGGGCCAGTGACGGAAGGATAATTGGCCTAAGTACTAATACTAAGCTGGCGAAACGTATTGGTATAGGGTTTAACTTCAAGTTTTCCCTATTTTTATTACTTTATTACGTAAAAATTATATTCATGGATAGTCCCATAATTGCTTTTTACGACACTTGTAGGATAACATGGGGTGGTGACACACTGTATTCTTACTCCGTCACCACACGGAGAATGTCATACTATGGGGTTGGGTATTTAAACAAATTAATATTTAATTACATATTTATTGTATCAGTGGCGAAGGGTGGATTTTTATAAAAGGGAAGCCGAAGATTCCGTGGACTTTTGTTCTACTTTATATTACTATTATTCTGTAGTTCATAGGTATTCGTGAGAAAATGTTTCGATTTTACCTAGTTGTCCCGAACTCATAAACTTAAAATACGAAAATGTTTCTCTGTTTGGAAGACTTCTTTGATCAATTAGATTAATTGTTTATATTGCTATATCCTAAATGATTCTACATACCTACTTACTTACTTTTAGAATCTGAGAATACTGTCTGTAAGCCACTTACTTATACGTATCGAAATGAGATAATTGTATTAAAATGTTTCGTAAATCCACAGCGCCGGCGTTTCTTATATTTATAATTCAATTTCGAGAATGATGTTTTATCGCACATCACATAATAGGATAGTCAATATAATATAACACTATTAACCTGTCCCTTATAACAACAAACTATTAAATTTGCTGAAAACAATACAAACAAGTACTTACAAAAATATTCCATAGGATCCCAACGCACTACGACAAAAATAAAGTCAACCAATGCACAACACATAATACACAATCATAAATAATTAAACATACAAATTTTACTACTTTAAACAAGAAAGCGAATTTTATAACCTATTTGCAGAAAATAAATACAAATATCTGTTTTTTCTTCAAATGGTCCTATCGTTTACCGATGATTCTGCCAAAGTCAAGACGCAAGCCGTATAAAAATATAAAAACAAATAAATATAATTAAAAACTAAAAATTCAGAAGAAAGGCTGATTTCTATCAGATTTAAATAATTGATAAAAACAAAGGAATGTCAATGGCAAATTAAGTACTTAACGTGAAATGAAATGAAACTTCGTTACAATTGGTCGGTCCACTGGTTGCAATAGTGCTTTCTCGCTCTCGCAATGTTGTAGTTGTATCTTTTATCCTTGTCATAAGCCGATGGCCACCGGCTTATATGGTACCTTAGATCGACGAATACAAAGTGTCACGTGACCGTACGATTTCCGTACAGTCTGTTGTACTGGATTCCTAATTTCGCGACCGGCTTACTGCGCTCCGCGCATGCGCGCTTTAAGTACTCTCTGACTGAACCATAACAAGTTGTTAGTTGACAACCTTTAATTACAAGATGGCGTTATGAGTACGTAAATAATTATATTGAAAATTATTATTACTGTAATTATTATTGCGATTTACGTAAGAGAATACTTTTTTGTTTTATATTATTTTGTATTGAGTGGATGTTGCGTCATTGATTTATAATTGATTAATAGACAATGCTAAGCGGTTTTTGCAAAGGTAAGCCGGTAGGAATCGAGTTATATGGACACTTCGCCACTATATTGTATTATTATTTTTTCAAATTGTCACAGTAAATACTTTTGTCAATTATACAATTCAAAAGTCTGTCTATTTAATTTTTTTTTTTAAATTATTTCGTATTTTTCTTTCTTAATGTTTCTTCCATTTTATTTCATATGCTGCTACGAGTTCGTAATTCTTTTAATATCGTTCTTCGTCGTCTTTCAATGTGTATTTATTTGCCCTGTAATCAGAAAGTTAAAATGAGAATACAAGAAATATACAATACAATACAATATTCCTCACACTTTCACACAACGCCATCTAGTCCCAAATTAAGCAAAGCTTGTACTATGGGTACTAGACAACGGATTAACATACTTAAATACTTTTTTTTAAATACATACATATTATACATAGAAAACACCCAGACCAATGCAAACAATCTTTACATTAATAATTTGCATTGAGCGGGAATCTAACCCATATAAATTACTTAGTTCGTTGTAATTGTATCTTTTAATCATCTTAAAAATACCATCATCATCGTATCCACCAAGATCGGTCAAACTGTTTTAGGCTATCATAACAGCCCATTAATGTCCCACTGCAGGGATGGGCCTTCTCCAGTGACGGAGGGATACTTGGCCTACTAATATCACGCTGGCCAAACGGATTGGTATAGAGTTTAATTTCAAATTTTCCTTTTTTTAACTTCGTAAATATAACATTTACGGTTAGTCCCTTAGTCGGTTTTTACGACACCCATGTGATGAGATGGGGTGGTGACACCAATCAATCAATTTTTATTATTGGATTTACTTAGTGCCCGGTAATTTCATGTCTGCAAAAGTTCCTGCGGCAAAGGGAATCAACAATAAAAGGATAATAATAAGGGGATCAATATTGTGGGAGTTATCTTTACAAATAACTAGCTGACCCGTGCTCACTTCGTTGGGCGGCGAAAAACACGCGTCCCTTTTTTAAACATATTTCATTACTGCTCCTTTCCTATTAGTCATAGCGTGATACTATATAGCCTATGCCACTCCCCGATGAATGGATTATTCAAGACAGAAAGAATTTTAAAAATTGTTTCAGTAGATCCAGAGATTAGAACCCCCTACAACGTCACAAACTCACAAATACACAAACTTTACCTCTTTATAATATTAGTATAGACAAAGTTATAATCATACATAAGTAATATAATAGCGAAAAATATTACCTTGCTGTTACTTTCCTGTTGCAACATGGGAAATCCAAAAATTTTTGGTCCCTTCCATAATCTTCGCCATCTTGTATTGTCTGTGGCATACCTTTACCCATAGACTCAGGTAGGAACAGAGACAAACATCCACCAAATATTCCGAGAGCTCCAAGAATAAAAAGTGGTATTTCTCGAGCTATGGTCGCCTGAAAAATATATGATTTAAGCGCCGATTACACTACCCTACATGTAGGACACTACATCTTGTAGAGCACTACATGTTGTCTAGTGTAATCACATGTAGGCTGTTAGGACACTACATATCGGAGATTGGCGAGTCCCGACCGCCCTACATCATGTAGTCTCCTACATGATCCATCTACAAGATGAAGTGCCCTACAAGATGAAGTGCCCTAAAAGATGTAGTGTCCTACATCTAGGGTAGTGTAATCGGCGCTTTATTATTCAAAATACAAGTTTGAAAGTGGCGATGAAGATAATTATTTATTTTGTAAATATGGTTTAATACAATGTGATGTTACAGTTTTTATTTAGACCTGCCAAATTTCACCATTCGACATGCAAAAATCAAATTAAGTAGGAAATAACAAGTGAAATAAAATAATTACAAAATAATAAGTAAATAAGAATAAAAAAAAATAATAACAATAAAATTATACACTTAAAATTATACACTTAAAATTAAACAACCATAAAATCATACAAAATGCTTTTCAACCAAAAACTTATCAATATTAGTACACTTTGTCAACTAGGAAGTTTTTTAGAGTTTTTTTAAAATTGAGATATTTCTAAGTTTCTCCATTTTTAGGATGCGATTAGCGTTGACAGAAGAATGAGAATCATGTGGTGCGGAAGGTGTTGAACGTGTATGTGGATGTGGATGGATATAAAAAAAGAACTGCTTACCAGATAAACAATATAGGGTGTCAATATAGTAGCAATATAGCCACTGATATGTATTAATGCAAGTCCCTGGGCGCGGACCACAGTGGGCAGAAGTTCTGCAGCATACTGCATGCCTATGTTGAACGAGATGTTCACTGCAAAGCGTCCTACAATAGCTAATGTAGCTGATGGTATACCTGAGAAACAAAAAAGAGAATTTTTAAAAAAACATCTAATATGTGTATCTAAAAACGGAAAGGCATTCATTTTTCATTCATTCATAACAATCCATTCATGTCCTACTGCAGGGACGGGCCTCCTTTTGTAACGGAGGTATACTTGGCCTACTAATACCACGCTGGCCGGACGGATTGGTATACGGTTTATTTTAAGTTTTCCTTCTTTTTATTTCGTATATGTAGTTAATATTGACGGATAGTCCCTTAGTTGGTTTTTACGACACCCATGGGATGAGATGGGGTGGTGACACATTGTGTTTTTACGTTTTTAAAGATTATTTGTTCCTGTCCAGTAAAGTTATCTAATCAAAAGTTATCTTTCTTGTGTTAATGCATCATTATCATGTAAATCGTAATGTGTGTATATGTTAAGGGTGTATATGTGTATGTGTTAAGGGGTAATATTTACCCCTTAACACGTTCACTGCGTTACGAAATGAGTCCGTCTGATGAGTCTCGTATGAGACTTGCCCATGGCGCGTACGTAAAATAGTGTTGACTTACTCCTAGGTACTCTGTTTGACAAATGAATTTACAGTACTTTCTTTTGCAGTAAGAGTGAGATGACTGAACTTATACTAATTAGTTATAGTAGTAGTAATATTTTAAAAAACGTCTTACTACTAAGAACTGGTCACCTTCTATTACCTGTACCATGCTGATCGTGAACATTCTTTCCAGTCATCATACCATTACGTGAAAAGTCAGTAAACCTTTGCTTAACACGAGAGATATTTGGATTCATCATAACTGCCCATTAATGTCCCACTGCAGGGACGGGCCTCCTCCATGACGGAGGGATAGTTGGCCTACTAATACCACGCTGGCCAGACATATTGGTATAGGATTTAATTTCAAGTTTTCCTTCTTTGTATGTAAAGGTAATATTCCCAGATAGTCCCTCAGTCGGTTTCTACGACACCCATGGGATGAGATGGGGTGGTAACATATTGTATTCTTACTCCGTCACCACACGGAAGTCCACATCTCAGACATGCATCAACTGAAATCATATGGCTTCTTCCCAAATGGCACAAGCCAGGATCTATATGTAGAGTATTTCCAAGTAATAGGTGTTTTCAGTACCTTACTTATAACATTGTCTAAATTCTTTCCTAGAACTATTGTACCTTTATTTCCAACTAGCTGACCGTGGTGACCACGCAGAGAACACTCTTGAGCATTAATTCTGTGTAACAAAATATAACTTCTTACCTATAGGTGCAGTAGTAGCTAACAAGCTGAAGATTCCACTGATGAGCATACTACTGAATGCTAGCCAACGACGACCAATACTATAAAAAAATAATACAGTGTTAAAGCCATCAGTAAATAAAAAGAAGGAAAACTTGAAATTAAACCCTATGCCAATCCGTCTGGTATTAGTAGGCCAAAAATCCTTCCGTCAGTGCAGTGGGACATTAATGGGCCCTTATGATGATGATGAAAGCCATCAGAGATCAGTCATAGCAGAAAAGTTAAGATCCTCAATAAAAAGAGAGCGGCTTGAGGAAGAGAATACCATGTATCTGCTTACATTAAGGCTTTGTGTAAATGTGTGTGGAGTATTTTTATACAATTTGGTATGTAAAGTAAAAGTTTACCTATGTCGAATCCAAAACCATTTAGAGATTTTAGATCGGTAAGGAATAAAATCATATTTTAGCGCAAAAAACCGCAAGATTGTGTTCACTTTTACAATTATACATAAATTACTTTAGTCTTTCATTTGACGTCTAAATGACGTCATGCGTCCGGCTCAACAGAAGTTTGTTTCTGCTTTCATTGCTCAAGTAATTCGGCCGTACGCATGACGTCATCACAAGTAAACCTTAAAATGTTTACAACCAATATACTATAGGTAGGAAAACAAAAATACTCAAATTAGTTGTTTATACTTAATAAACCTTTAAAATAGAAATAAAAAAAAAATACCAAAAAAAATATTTACATACCGAATTACTTTTTTTTTAAATCATCTTCCATAACCTGTACACATAATTTATCGGGAGAAAGAACATATTAACTTTTGGATCGCACAAAAAGTTGTCACTTTCCCACCAAGGGAATTAAGTATTTAGGAAAATAATAAGTTAGCATACTCACATATCCAATATAAGAATGAGGAGTATATCAGCTGGAAACTCAGTGAAGGTGGCAACACTGAATGTCACGAACATATCTAGACCTAGAAACAATAAGAAATATTAGACAAGGGTACAAATTCTCTTTTACTTACTACAAAAGTAAACGAAGAAAACCATTTAATAAATAAATAATAATCCTCACACATTCACACATCGCCACCTAGTCCAAAACTAAGCAAAGCTTGTACTATGGGTACTAGACAACGGATAAACATACTTAAATACTTATTTTTGTAAATACATACATATTATACATAGAAAACACTCAGACCAATGCAAACAATCATGTTCATGTACACAAAGATTTGGATTGAGCGGGAATCGAACCCGAGACCTCTTCGTAGCAGCCATGTAATATACCGACTGCGCTACAGAGGTCGTCAAAATTTAATGTAATGTAACTAGCATTAAAATATTCGTACTGTTTTAATAATAAATAAATAATAATAATTTATAAAAACAGTAACAATTCGTTTGGAGGTCGCCTGGTCTCGCCCTTAAGATCTCATATCCCCATAATGTCACAAGCTACCATCGACCTAAACACAGTAATATTAGCACTGTTCTGCATGACGAGAGTGTTTAAGTCAGGCGCAGGGGTGATATCAACAGCCAAGACAGCCTTTAGCAAAAAAAAAAACATATTCTAATCAGCCCATTAATGTCCCACTGCAGGGACGGGCCTCCTCCAGTGACAGGGGAATACTTGGCCTACTAATACCACGCTGGCTAGACGGATTGGTATAGGGTTTAATTTCAAGTTTTCCTTCTTTTTACCTCGTAAAGATAATATTTATGGTTAGTCCCTTAGTCGATTTTTACGACACCCATGGGATGAGATGGGGTGGTGACATATTGTATTCGTACTCCGTCACCACACGGAGAATATTTTTAATGCCGAGTTGCAATCTTTAATTGCAATAATTTCCTTTCTCTGTCGCAAATTCTTCCACAGAAACACGATGAATTTTCTACCTTACACTTCCGCAACTAGCACGGAGGATTCATGGTAAGCCAAGTACCCGATCTAATCATATTGTCATACCTAAAGTCCCCACATTCCTGACGTGTCCATCGAAGACCATAGCTATGGACATCCATATAACAACGAGCAAAATACTGTGACGACGCAGTCTTGGAGTCTTCACCAGGTCCAGGACGCTGTAGTTCTTCAGTTCCTGTTCTGATTTGGCTATTTCCAGCGCAGTTGCCTGGTGAAACAGAAAGGAAATAAATATAGCAGGTTTGGAAGTTTTAAAATATAGATTTTTAAAATACTTTTGGCGAACTATTGACGACCTCTTTGGCGCAGTCGGTATATTACATGGCTGCTACGCAGAGGTCTCGGGTTCGTTTCCCGCTCAATACAAATCTTTGTGTGCATGAACATGATTGTTTGCATTGGTCTGAGTGTTTTCTATGTATAATATGTATGTATTTACAAAAAAAAGTTTTTAAGTATGTTTTATCCGTTGTCTAGTACTCATAGTACAAGCTTTGCTTAGTTTGGGACTAGGTGGCGATGTGTGAATGTGTGAGGATTATTTATTTATTTATTGCCGGGAGTAAAAGTCCTGAGGCATTGGCAATTCCAGACGTTCGTTTTGACGGTCTTTATCAGATTTCATTGTATATATCAATGAAATCTGATAAAGCTCAACCTAGAACTGGTATACCGGCAAACGATGTATCCAGCTTATAGCCAACATGTGTCTCTCATAGATCCAACTTTTTGGTCTTAACGTGTGAAAATCCCGATAGTTCTTGACTCAGAGGGCTGTCAGTGCCATGGGCATATCGGAATCGAACCGACTAAAACTACATGGTGTTTTTTGTAGTTGTCAAGTGTTGGACGCTCCAGGTAATGTATAAACGATCACAAAGCGGATGGCGGCGGAGTTCGAGTAACAATAAGACAATAAATAAGATAAGATAATAACTAAATTTTATTTTCGTATGGAGTCCCGTTAACAAACGGGACTACGGTTAATTGTTATTTTCCGTCGTCCTAGTATTTCGGAATACTGGGTGTTCCCGGTTTAGACCAGTTGCGTTTCAGGCGACTAGTATTTTTTGACTAATTTAGCACTTAGACAAAATGTGTTTTAAACACAGTGACCAGCTGCGTTTTAGACCAAATGCTACTGCTACCAGTTGAGTTTAAGACGAGATGTTAGTGACGGGACGACCAATGAGACTACGGAAAACAACTGGAGTTTAGAATGTTTGGAATGCGCCCCACTCCGTGGAAATCGTACATAACCCTTTGAAAAGATGATCCTTGAGAACTTCGGCATCATAAATCACTTACCTTGAACTCTCTAATGACATCATCAGGTATCTTCCTATGGTTCCATCTCTCACAAGTCTTCATTATCTTCATTGCTTCTTCTATACGACCTTGGGATATTAGCCATCTAGAATACAACAATGTTTTCTAAGTGTTTTCTCTTTTGACATCTCAAGCAATGAGCTGAGGGTGTTAGCGGAATATCGATAGATGAGAGAAGCAAAAGATAGCATGCAATTTTAATTATTACTTAGGAGGCCTATGTTGAAAAATGTCCACTTACGTATTGCCAATTTTTAAAATGTCTATGTGCAGTATTTAGTGGACATTTTTTAAGTGTTCTAAATCGTGTGGCGTCTATGTGTTCGTCGCTTAAACGCACACTGCATTAAAAGTTGGAGCAATTTTTACTTTTTTGGTCACAATGTGAAATGACTTTGAAGCAAAATGCATCAAATCAATATCTCTAAAGTGTTTTGACATAATGTCTTAAAAATTAAAACGACTTTAAAGGATAATTAAGTATACACAATACGCCATTAGGACTGAATTATAATTGATCGCTATCAAAAATGTCGATATATCAAACCCATTCATTTCATTTCGTTTTCAATTGTTAGTGCCTATTTATTTCCTAAAGTATACGAGTAACAGCGAAGCTTTTGAATGTTGCATTCGCATGTTGTGTGTTGAAGCTTTACAGTAAATTATAATTATCTGTATAATTTCGAGTCAGGTGATAATTTGGACAGAATCAGATATACATCATCATTTTTCTTCAATTTTTACGCTTACTGCTAATACTGATCATCATTAACTCAAATATTCCACACTAGCTGACCCGTGACCGGCGAAAAAATCGCGTCCCTTTTTAAACATATTTCATTACTGCTCCACTCCTATTAGTCATAGCGTGAAACTATATAGCCTATGACACTCACTGTTAAATGGACTATTCAACACAGAAATAATTTTTAAAATCGGTTCAGTAGATCCAGAGATTACTCCCTACAACGTCACAAGCACACAAACTTTATCTCTTTATAATATTAGTATAGATAACTTACCTGGCACTTTCTGGAACTATCCAGGGAGTGACCACTGACAGCACTAACGGTACGCTGATGACCAACGTATACATTCTCCAGTCGTTCAACCCTAACGCTATCCATGGTAGCAAGCACGCGGCAAATGTGAAGTAGGCCGCTATAGACATATTGGCCACGAATGTACGCCATTTGGGGCCCACGTATTCTAGGACTGGAAAAAATAAAATTGTTTTAAGTTCTACAGTAAAACAAAATGAATGAAAAAAATTTATATGGCGGAAAAGGGAGTTAAGTATACATTGGTTTGTTTCGAATTCATTTATGATTTCTTTCTTTCTTTGTACACGGGTGTAGAAAGGTGTAAGGTTAATAACAGCATACCTTGATTGCTTGGAATTTATTAATATTTCTTTATTTTTTTCTAAACGAATGTAGAGGCTTCTCGGATAGGCACAGTACAAGCAGTAGTCTATCTAGGCCGAATATTTATTATAAATGCCTACGGCTGCGTGGTACGTAAACACGCGATAGGGCTGCCCACCTCCAGCTTTTTAATTACATTTTACCGCTCGTTACTGCGGCACAGTCGCGACTGTTCACTCCGCAAAGCCACCTTTATCGTAAGCGTGTAGGTATAATTCACGTTTCGTCCGTTTCTATGAAGTCGAAACACTGTATATTTGTACTATGACATAGGTGTGGTAAAATTGCTTACAACTGCATTTCTTTCTTAATCTTCGGAGTGAATTGACGTAGGCATAATTTCATCATGGGCTCCTAGAGGAAGAGCCAGTTCTCTGCAAGATTTTTACTGCGATTTTTCTAAGATCATATCAGGTCTTCTACAACATTTACTGATTTATATTGCTACGCAGAAGTCTCGGGTTCGATTCCTGTTAATGCAAATCTTAGTGTGCATGAACATGATTGTTTGCATTGGTCTGAGTGTTTTCTATGTATAATAAGTATGTATTTACAAAAAAAAGTATTTATCAATAATATTAACAACACACCAACAAACAACACACAACATCAACACAGGGTGTTTCAAAAGTTCAGGAGAATATAAATAATAAATAATCCTCACACATTCACACATCGCCACCTAGTCCCAAACTAAGCAAAGCTTGTACCATGGATACTAGACCATGGATAAACATACTTAAATACTTTTTTTTTGTAAATACATACATATTATACATAGAAAACACCCAGACAACAGAACAAAAACAAAGACAAACACAAATATTTACTTTGAGCGGGAATCGAACCCGAGACCTCAATGTAGTAGTCATGTTATATAACCACTACGCCACATAGGTCGTCAAAAAAGAAAGAAAGAAATGGAAAGAATCTTGAAATACTTACCAACAATATACATAATGATAAAACAGTTATCGTAAGCGAGACCCACGATAAACCGACAGAGACAGAATGACCAGAAGTTGTTGGCGAACACTGTTCCTACGCCTCCTGCGAAACCTGCCATATTGGCCCCTGAAATGAAAAATTGAAGATTTCAGCTGGCATAAGATACTACAAACGGCGAATACTAATCTGTCTAATGGTGTCCATGAGTTCATTATCAATAGTTGCAAAATATTTTTGTTATAGGGACAACCAAAACGGCTTTAGATAATGGTATTACACCAGAGCAGTTCACCAGATTCTCGATTTACCAGATTCGCAATTCACCAGATTCTCAACTTACCAGATTCGCAATTGACCAGAAGTATAATCAAACACTAATTGAATTTTGATACGTCCAGTATAAATTCTTTAAATAGTAGACTTTAAACACGCCTCTCTTTAAGCATCTATAATGTTAAGAAGAAGAATGCGCTAGAACTCTTCTGAAGCTACTTACCAACTAAAGCTGGTACTCTTCCATACTTATCAGCAATCCATCCAAAGATAAGTCCTCCTAAGATCGCTCCACAGAAGAATACGCTCTGAGCAGTTGCTGGATAGCTGTCTCTGTCGCAAACCCAGCCTTGCTGCAATAATAATCATTACACATGAGCTATTAAAAGTTTGTAAGTAGCAAGGGGTCAATTCAGTTTCGGTGATATACTTGACCTACTTATGTAGGTGGTTTTGGCGCAAGTGCCAAAACCAAATCACTTGACACGGCTGTTGCTTAAATCATCTTTCGTAGATGTTAAAGGCCACTGATGATGATGATGAATGTAGGTGGTACTAGGTAGGTGTAAATAGTGTAAATTAGTATATAATATTATGTGCCTATGGCACACCTTCTTTGGTAGATTGTATTGGGAGATTTAAATAATAAATAAATTCTTTATTTCAGACCAGAGATCCATAAAAGTGTTAGTAATTTCTTATCCTAATTTTAGTAGAATACAGTTTATCACACAGAATACAGTTATCAATTATTATTTACATGGACATTAGGGCGCACATGTCTACTTGCCCAGTGACTAATAAACGGCCCATCAATTTTGTCTGCCAGAGTAGCTAGTATACTGTTAGGGCTGTCTCTGAATCGCCGCATCATGGATGCACTTCGCTTGCGCATAATGGCATAGAAGTCATCCACTTTGGCCTCCGCAAACATGCCAGACGCGCTACACCATCGAGGCAGTCCCAACAGCATTCTCAGCGCATTGTTGTATTGAACGCGCAGAGCATTTAAATAATGCCGGAAGGAGAAAATTGATTGGAAGAACTATGTTAATTGGCCGCATAGAAGTTGTTGTTTTTTCAACCAGGACACCGTCGAGACAAAATTTGGTCACATTACTAGACAGGTTTTTTTAGTTTGATTCAGTCATAGTACTTGCGTATCGTCGTATAATCGTAGGCTGAATTGTTAAGTGCAGCCTTAAAGTTTACCTGTGATGCTATAGATTCGTATGGCACATCGCTGTAGTTAAACTCCCACCTCTCACATTTCTTCACAGACCACATGGGGTTAGGATCCAAGGTCCCATTCATTACCACGGAAGGCCAGTCTACATCATATACAGAACATTTGTCGTAGATGTTGTTTTTTAAAGGAATGGAGAGATGACGCCTGTAAAAAAATATTAGTGGTCAAGAAATGCAATGGAGAAAGCTACTTTTAAAGTTTCTCTGTGCGATCTAATTGGGAATTTGGATATCCGAAAATGAACCAAAGAGACATATAGTAAATAGAGCTGCCTTAGCGTGCAGTGGGCAGGGCACGAAGCACGAAGAACCCACGTCCATTGGGGTAGAAAGATTCGGGAAAATTGATTGTAGGAAAATGCAGAAGGGGTCTATTCTTTATGAGGAGGACGAAAGACTTGCTAAAGTTGGCAGAAAACCGATAAATAAGGAGGTTCATAATAGAAAAAAATTAGAAACGGTTGGAGGAGACCTAACGGATACATACTTAAATGCTTTTTTTGTAAAAAAAAACCTATGAATTTATTTTAAGCAGCAATCTAATATTCCTTGACCTTTGCGCACCAGCAATTGACTATAACCACAATGCCACAGAGACCGTCAAAACCCAAAAATACATTATATGGCAAAAAAATCCAAACTCACCTCTCCTCCACGGTTAAATTCCCCAATTCCGGAGTATAACACCAGTAGTCTTCCGGCACCACTGTCATGAATATCTGTCCGAAGTACACGAAGGCAAAGAAGAAAGAGTATGGTATCATCAGTATGAACAGGTATCGTTGGTACCAACCAAAGTCACCAACGTACGGTAGTATGTCGTCCAAATCCTTCAGCTTTCTTTTCTGAGGGGCATCTGAAAACATCACATAAGATTCAATTTTAATAATTTTTTCCTCCGTCACCATCCTCCGTGTGGTGACGGAGTAAGAATACAATATGTCACCACCCCATCTCATCATATAGCCATATGGTCCGCCGGTCATATAGCCGTGTCTTTGTAAAAAAACAGCTTGGAAACAGTTGTGGAACCAACTACCGGCTCACGTATTTCCTCCATCGTATGATATTGGGTCCATCAAACGCAGTGTGAAGAAGGATTTGGCCAAACCGGCAAGATGATGTCGACGGATTGAAGTAATTTTTAGACTTCTATTCGTTGGCTTCATTTGTGGACTGTACTCGCGCTTTCCATCAGGTTCGATTTAGTCATATTGCCAAGTTTTGTATGAAAAAAAAATAGGAAAATAACTTACCCAGGTCCACAGTCTTTAATTCAAGATCGTCAGTTCCGTTAGAGGTCATGTCAGACCCCAAATAAAAGTTTTTTTCATGTGATTCCATTTTCCAGCAAGCTTTTAGACTTAGGTGACACTTTTCCTGACGTTTTTCTGGTTACGTTAAAACAAAACTGCAAACGCTGTTCTGCAACAAAAAGAAAAAAAAATAGCCTCGTTATCACTTTGATCCTGACTCCGATGTCGAATCACACAACATGACCTCTGTGGCGCAGTCGGTATATTACATGGCTGCTACGCAGAGGTCTCGGGTTCGATTCCCGCTCAATGCAAATCTTTGTGTGCATGAACATGATTGTTTGCATTGTTCTGAGTGTTCTCTATGTATAATATGTATTTATTTACAAAAAATACAGTATTTAAGTATGTTTATCCGTTGTCTAGTACCCATAGTACAAGCTCTGCTTAGTTTGGGACTAGATGGCGTTGAATGAATGTGTGAGGAATATTTTTTTATTATTATTTATTTATTTTAATCGTCTTTTACTTAATTCTTGGACTAGTTTTGTTTAAATAATATAATTTAATTTAATAACCAACTAGATTTTTTATTTTTTTATGTCTGTCTCATTTATAATATAAGTACCTACTTTAATTTTATATATTAGAATAATATCTATTTTTATTTATATTTATTATGTACTTATATAATTTGTATTTTAATATTAACCGTTTAAAATATCAAATTTTCCTTAATTCAGATAAAGTAATTACATATATAGTTTGTATTTTTAAAGTCGTTTAATTTACATACACACCTCAACAAAGTCTAGGGATATTTAGTATTTACTCAATTAACTTCGAAATTATTGAAGATAGCATACAACATGTTTATATTTTTATAAAGACAATTTATCAGGCTACAATCCAGATTTAAATAAAAGAATTATTTTTGCATAAATAATTTTTTATTTAAATAAATAAAAAACTTGGAAAATTAGTAAAACTAACAACGAATGTGTTTCTTAAGCAAAAGTGAAAATAAGCAAAAATTAATCTGTTTTTAACTGTTATGTGAGTAATCAGTAGTCAGCACATTAAAAAAACCGTAAATAACGGTCCTGCAATGGTTTTTCATGCTTTTATTATGTTATCCAGGTCTTGGTGCGGTATATTGTTCCAGGTCCGACTAGGATGCAAAAAAAGTTGCCCTTCCATCGCAATTTTTTGCAGGAAAAATCACCAAAACCCTTCTTTTGAACATGTCCTACGCGTATTTTATGGTTTTGAGGATAGGGGATTGAGTGGTTCAGCATAAAATCGATACGTCGTGCTCCTGCAACCAGCTCGTCATCACTCTTGCTTTATGCGAACGGGTGTTATTGTCGATGAACTTGAATATTTGGCCCAATTGTAGTCTACGGGGGTAGATTATTAGTACTAGCACCTCGTTAATTTATCTTTCAGTGGTCATGGTGTTTCTGATCAAAACGCGCTCTGTTCTCCGACCGATACAAATTCCCGTCCAAACTATAATTTGTTCTATCGTGGTATGAATAGATTTCCTGAGGATGTTGTAGACAGCTATCACAACCAGGAACTCGCCAAGCACGTTCTCTACGTGAATCCGAGTGGAAACCGAACCGGGACTCATGTGTAAACACTACTACAGATCACAGGTTATCTTTGCAGAGCAAATGTTCACGAGCCCAGTCTAGTCGTCGTGCGCGATTCGCTCGGCGTAGTGCTGGAGTATAAAGCGGTATACGAGCTTAAAGGTGGGCTTCGTGCCGACTTCTTCTGACAGTTTAGTCACCCTCAAGAGGCTCCACCAAGAGCTGGAGCCTCTACATCCAGCTGCATGGTAGTAACATTTGGCTGTCTTTTCGCGGGAACTTGCAAAAATCGATCATGTCGTTAAGTGGTGATAGACTTTTTGCTTTGGTATCTTTCAGCCACTTCACCAGTAGCACGATAACGTGACCATAACCCTGATTTCATATTTTGTATTGTTCTAATCTCTTCAGCAATACTCCGCTTAGTACCCGCAGCTGGGAGCATGCCTACTGCCCATAACATTTTCTCTCTGATGAAATGGCGCCACTGCTTGATGCACACAACATAATTCATTCGAAATAAACGTTTAAATTGTTATAAAACTTAAATTTTACACAAAAAAGCAATCAAAACTTACTATTGGTGAATGAAATTTTCGAATTTGACTACGTTAAGCCGCGTAAATCTTTTATTTTTAATTTTATTTTTCAAATTCAAATTTAGAATGGTTGAAAAAGGTGATCAAAGTAAGTTTTCATCAAAAGAATAAAAAAAAAAACAAAATTACAAACCAAATTTTTTGAGTTTCACAACTTTATACAAAATATCCCTAGACTTTGTTGAGGTGTGTACTTTATCTAAGAAAATGTTAATATTTTTATTATTTTTTATATTATATTTATAATTTTTTTGAGGTAGGCCAAACTAATAGCTATGTAATTGATTGTTGAATCGGCGTAGCAGTCATTAACTATAACTATTATAAACTACTTTCTTAATTTTATGTTTTATATCATCAGTGGCCTTTAACATCTACGAAAGATGATTTAAGCAACAGCCGTGTCAAGTGATTTGGTTTTGGCACTTGCGCTGATGGCTAACAAGGCTATAATATGAGAGCGACAACGCCGGTGGCAACGTCCGCAAACAAATTGCGTTTATTTTATTTTTAATTGTTTTTATGTTTTATATACGACATGGCATTTTTTTTTCTTTTTATATGATGGAAGGTAAACTACCCAGCGGGTCACCTGATAGTAAGTGATCACCGCCGCCCATGGACACCCGCAACACCAGAGGAATCACAGATGCGTTGCCGACCTTTAAAACGCGAGTAAGCTCGTTTCTTGAAGCTCCTCAAGTCGTACTTAACGGTCTGGAAATCTTGAAATATTTCTATGTATAATGTACATGTACTTTATTATAATAATGTTTATCTATCACTCCGCGTGATGACGGAGTAAGAATACAATATGTCACCACCCCATCTCATCCCATGTGTGTCGTAAAAACCGACTAAGGGACTATCCGTGAATATTATCTTAACGAAATGAAAAGAAGGAAAACTTGAAATTAAACCCTATACCAATCCGTTAGGCCGGCGTGGTATTAGTAGGCCAAGTATCCCTCCGTCCCGGGAGGAGGACCGTCCCTGCAGTGGGATATTAATGGGCTGTTACGATGAATATTTATCTGTTGTCTAACATCTATAGTACAAGCTCTGCTTAGTTAAAAACTAGATCTAGACTAGATTATTATTTTATTATCATTGTCAGACAACACTATTTGTACATAGTTCTCTTTCATCTAACCGCCGACCTTGAGTCGTTTGATGACAATTATTGAGCTTGTTATATCTCTTATAATATTCTTAGAATCAAACATTGTAGTTATGGAATAAAACGACTCATCCGTAGAACAAAGTTCGATCTGCAGATAGCTAGTTTTCATTAGAAGCTAGATAAGTTGTTGACTTGTGTTATTCTTGAACTATGAGACCTACATTTTGGTATGTTGTTAGGACATACCATGTAAAAAAACCAAAATGTTTGGTCTCATAGTTCTAGAATCTAGCTTCTAATGAAAACTAGCTATCTGCAGATCGAACTTTGTTCTACAGATGAGTCGAAATATACCTAAATGTTCATCATAACAGCCCAGTAATGTCCCACTGCAGGGACGGGCCTCCTCCCGTAATGGTAGGATACTTGGCCTACTAATACCACGCTGGCCAGACGGATTGGTATAGGGTTTAATCTCAAGTTTTCCTTCTGTCTATTTCGTAAAGATAATATTGACGATAGTCCCTTAGTCGGTTTCTAACCCATGGGATGAGATGGGGTGGTGACATATTGTATTCTTACTCCGTCACCACACGGAGCCGAGCCTCATTGTTACCGACATTAAAATGATTCATCATCATCCATACTAATATTATAAATGGGAAAGTGTGTCTGTTTGTCTGTCTTTCACGGCAAAACGGAGCGACGCATAGACGTGATTTTTTAAGTGGAAATAGTTGAAGGGATGGAGAGTAACATAGGCTACATTTTTTTCTTCTGTATCCAGGAAAGGGGAACAGTGCTATCCCGAATTAAACGCGAGCGAAGAAGCGGGCAAAAGCTAGTCCTTTTTACAATGGTAAACGATGATAGTTTATCAGCTATAATAAGTACAACAAATATTATAATTTGATTTATAGTTAGCACTTATGTCATAACATAACGTTTTACGATAATAAGGGCCGAAAGTAATTTTTCGCATGAAAAGTTTACTTTGTAGTAATAAATAATGAAAGTAAACTTTTTCATGCGAAAAATTACTTTAATGTTGTTCAAATTCAGAGATAATAACTAGACTTTGCTAAAGTAAAGACAAAGTGCGGTCTCTGAATCTGGCCCTAAGTCTGTAAATAATCCATTTATACTTCATTTATTTATACATTTATTTTGTTTTTTGCCGATGGATGAGGGAGGCACAAGACCGCGCAGAGTGGAAACTTTTGGAGGATGCCTATGTCCAGCAGTGCACTGGACGTCCATAGACTGATATGGTAATCCATTTACAAAGTGAATAAATACGAATTTATAAAATGATTATCATGAGTTGTTTAGTGTCATGTACGTTAGTTTTAGTTATTTAGAAATAAAAAAATAAATAGTCCTCACACATTCACACAACGCCATCTAGTCCCAAACTAAGCAGAGCTTGTACTATGGGTACTAGACAACGGACCGATAAACATACTTACTTAAATACTTTTTTTTTGTAAATACACACATATTATACATAGAAAACACTCAGACCAATGCAAACGATCATTTTCATGCACACAAAGATTTGCATTCAGCGAAAATGGAACCCGAGACCTCTGCTTAGCAGTCATGTTGTAAACACTACGCCACAGAGGTCGTCAATTAACAATATTCGCAGATAAGAGAGGAAAGTACTCAGTCTGACCCGAACCCTCGCTAGCGAAGTTCAACTGGGAGGTCATGCTGCTGTTTGAATACATCATCATAACAGACCATTAATGCCCCACTGCAGGGACGGGCCTCCTCCCATGAGGGAGGGATACTTAGCCTACTAATTACCACGCTGGCCAGACGGATTGTTTATTTCAAGTTTTCCTTCTGTCTATTTCGTAAAGATAATATTCACGAATAGTTCCTAAGTCGGTTTTTACGACACCCATGGGATGAAATGGAGTGGTGACATATTGTATTCTTACTCCGTCACCACACGGAGATTTGCTGAGAGAGCTGTTTGGATTGGGATGCAAAAAATTGTAATAATATACTTTTATAAAAATCCACAAACTAATATACCTACATATTCATGTTAATAGACGCAAAGATTTTCATTGATCGGTAATGGAAACCACTTCAATCAATCAAAGCTACAAAGGTCAAAGTCAAAGTTGACAACTGTAGCGCGACCATATTGATTGTATGTATGAGAAGTACATATTTATTACATAATATTGACTACTCTGCTTATATATGTCGCAGGGAAATGAGGAAACCAGGGATTTCACGAAATCACTAGGGATATCACGAAATTCCGGTAAATGTCGAAAATGCCTTGCACTTCGGCGGCCGCTACCGCGGCACGCTCGCTTCGCTCGCTCGCCTCGTGCATTGTGGTCACAGTTCTAACCTAACCTAACCCACAGAAGAATTAGAATTTTTGTGTTTTTTAACCTACAAACAAAAATATGAGCATTTCTTTTCTAGTACAAATGGGATTTCGTCATATCCCTAGGGATTTCGTGAAATCCCTGATTTCCTCATTTCCCTGCGACATATATACTTCTATACTAATTAAAGAGGTAAAGTTTGTGTGATTGTTTGTTTGTGAATTTGTGACGTTGTAGGGGGTAATCTCTGGATCTAATGAACCGCTTTTAAAAATTCTTTCTGTGCTTATAATTTCGAAACACGAAAAGAGGAAGAGGCCTTAACGGTCACCAGTAACTGTGCTTTCCATCAAAGCTGATGAAGTTAATGCTGGCCAGGAATTAATGCAACTGATCTTATGGCTTCTCTTTTCCGGTTTGACCGCTCTTGTGTGCTGTATGTACCCCCCAGCTAGGTGAACCGAGGACCTCAAAAAGGTTTCTGGGTCGGACTGGATGCGGAAGGCGGCAGGACCGAGCTCTGTGGCGCGTGTTGGGACAGTCCTATGTTGAGCAGTGTACTGCGATAGGCTAGTTGATTGATTGTGTGCTGTCAAACTTAAGTAGGATAGGTACATATAGTGGCTTAGGGGGTTTCCGCTCGAGAGTACAGTCACGAGCAATAATATGTACACATTGTCAAATTTTCTAAACCATCTGCACGTTTATCTAGACATTAGAATAATAAAATTATTTCATAATTTCGAAGAGGTTTCGTACAGTTTTGAACTAATCTTCGAATATTCAATTTTGGATTAGCAGAACTTTAGATAAATGTTTTACAAAATGTGAAAATGTGTACATATTATTGCTCGTGACTGTACTATGATCGCTATCCAGGATACCATTAGTCAACCTACCAAAGTCGAAAGATGAAAAAATTTTTTTGTCTACTTATAAATATAGATATACTAATCCGTGTGGTGACGGAGTAAGAATACAATATGTCACCACCTTCTTTCATCCCACGGGTGTCGTAAAAACCGACTAAGATAGTCCTTCCGTGAATGTTATCTGTACGAAATAAAAAGAAGGAAAACTTGAAATTAAACCCTATACCAATCTGTCTGGCCAGCGTGGTATTTGTAGGCCAAGTATCCCTCCGTCACGGTAGAAGGCCCGTCCCTGCAGAGGGACATTAATGGGCTTTTATGATGAAATATAGAAGGGGAGACATGTTGTAAGTTAGCCTTAATTTTTATCTAGTTTAATTATAACTCATCAAAATATATTAAATAACTCAGCTAACAGTTTAGCTAATGGTTTTAAAGCTCTAGGCATAGTACAAATATATACAGTATTTAGTAGACTTCATAGAAACGGACGAAACTCGAGTTATACCTACACGCTCACGATAACGGTGGCTTTGCGGAGTGAACAGTCGCGACTGTGCCGCAGTAACGAGCGGGAAAGTAGGTAAATGTAATTAAAAAGCTGGAGGTGGGCAGCCCTATCGCATGTTTACGTACCGCGCAGCCGTAGGCATTTATAATAAATATTCGGCCGAGATAGACTACTGGTTGAACTGTGCTCTAGGGGAACTTGGCTTGTGAACAATGATATAATTTGGACATGATATACACACATCAAAAAAGTCTAAGCAACATGCATGATATTACAAATTTACCATTTATATTAATTAATTTCTAAGTATTTACTCACTCAAAGTGTATAGGTAAGTAAACTTTTTTGTTATTGATGACATACTGGCTGGTTGTAAAAAAAAAATTTCGATTATGTTTTGTTTTTTTTCATAAAATTCAAATGACTGCGAATTTGTTTGAATTTGAGTGCATGTTAATTGCTACGTTTTAGTCTTGATTTTATAATTTTACCAACCATTTAAATACAGTTGGCGACAAAATTGAATTGTTAGATATTCTTTACGTCATGGAGCGACGTCATTTGACGGCAGATGAAATGCAAAGAGCTGTAGGGATGTTGCAAGCGGGAAGTAATCAATCTCAGGTATCTCGACATTTTGGTATTCATAGAAGTGTTATTTGTCGTCTTTGGCAGCGCTACAATAATACAGGGGAACCCGCTGAACAGCATCCAGGCCGTAAAAGGAGTACAACCACTCGGCAAGACCGGTACATACAACTGACTGCAAGACGCCAGCCGATGTTAACCGCTCGAGAGATAAGTTTGAGGCTACAAAATTCAAGTGGTGTTGATGTAAGTCCCCAAACTGTGCGAAATCGACTGCATGAGTACGGCCTACGAGCTCGACGCCCTATCAGGTGCCCACCGATACGTCACGGGAATCGCGCTCGTCGAAATGAATGGTGTAGAGAACGCATAACATGGACCCAGGAACAATGGGATAAAATTATGTTTTCCGATGAGTCGCGATTCGGGTTTAGGCCTGATACAAGAAGGGTGCGAGTGTACCGTCGACCCGGAAATACTGAAAGACTCAGGTGCGTTCAGGAAGTTCATCCATACAGCGGCTCAACAGTTATGGTATGGGCGGGTATTATGAAGAACAGGCGAACTGAGCTCGTTTTTGTAAATGGAAACATGAACGCTGAAAATTACGTTGAGGATATTCTCAGACCTTATGTCCATCCATTTGCACAAACCTTTGGCTCCGATTTTACGTTAATGCATGACAATGCGCGTTCACATACAGCTCGGCGAACCAGTGAATACTTGGCAACGGAGAACATCCAGGTATTGCCCTGGCCTGCACAATCGCCAGACCTCAACCCCATCGAGCACGCATGGGACATGCTCCAGAGACGTGTTTTGAAGGACTTGGACGGAGTGACAACAACCCAACAGCTGAAGGATTTGCTACAATTCCATTGGGAGCGAATACCGCAAGATGACATAAACAGTCTCATTAATTCAATGAATAATCGTTGCCGACAAGTTCTGAATAGCAGAGGAGGCCATACTTTGTATTAAATTGTCCTATTCTTTCACAATAAATTCATTTTCTTAAGAAATTTCAATTTGTAAAAAAAAAGTTTAGTTTCTTATCTACCTGTATATTCTAATATTGTTAATTTCTGTTATTAAAAGAACTTATAAAGAAAACAGCTGTTATTTTTACATCATAGAACCCTAAAAATATTATTTTAAAAATAAAATACAACGTTATAATTAAAATAAATGGTAAAATAAATTAATATAAATGGTAAATTTGTAATATCATGCATGTTGCTTAGACTTTTTTGATGTGTGTATATTGTGTTAAAGTGATTTAATTAACAAGAAATCTAGTGGGTCGTTTACCCTTTTTTAATGTCAACCTTTTAAAGCCCGTCTGGGACGATATTAAGAAAAGATTTTGTTTTATATTAAAATTTTTCTGTGACATTCGAACCCACAACCTAGTAGGTACACGCTAGCCACTACCTCAACCGCCGCGCCACCAAGGCAATTGAAAGATGATAGGACGGCTAGAAGACTTGCATTACTAGAATGTTCCAAACTTTACCACCGCCCTTTACTTGGCTCACTAGCGCCGCCAATAGAAAAAAAAAAAAATTCGCAAATAGGATCAATAATGCAAAATATTGGTATTTTTATAACACACTCTCAACACTTTAACCCCCTAACTCACAAACGCCTCTTAAATTTTAATCAATTGATTAGCTTAAAATCTTACGGTTTTGTTTGGCATAAGTTTGGTTTTGCTAATAAAAATCTCGCTAAACAGTGACTAAATTTAAGAGGCGTTTATGTTCAAGGGGGTAAATGTTTTTCAATTAGATAAATATTGCATTATAAACAAAAACGGACGTTTTATTTCTATTGGCGGCGCTAGTGAGCCCTATAAACGCTCTTAACTTTAAATAACTCTAAATATTTAGGTATACAAAAATAACAAAAAATAACATACCCAATATTATCAAATATTTTCCCGCCAAAAGACACTATAGCAAAACAGATAATTTAAAAAACAGAACTGTCAAACGTTTAAAAACGTGTATCGAATACAAACTCCTTACTTCAAATGAGTTATAATCAATGCTCTATGATTCTAAAAATAAAATTTAGTCTTAACTATTGTAAAGGCCTACGCAGACCGGGACGGCATGGCAAGGGATTTTAATTTTTACTAATGGAAATTCAACCGTACTGTTACAGAAATACGACATAAATTGCTATGTTTTAAAATGAAAAATGCCGTGCGATAAAATCCCTTTCAATGCCCCCCCAACTAGCAAAATACCCTTATAACAAACGGATTATACAGCTATAATACTTGTAGTTGTTATATAGTAGCTAAATTTACGACAATATACCATGTAAAGGCATATTATAAGAGGGTTTGGCTATACTACTTTCATTCTTATAACTCAGTCATGTACACGTTTATAAAGCTGAATTATATGACAACTATAAAGCCTCGTACAGAAAATACTCTTATAACCGTTTATTATATGGCTAAATGGTCATATAATATACAGAGTCATATAAAGGTTTAAATGAAGTCTTTTTAAGCTTATTAAAGTGGTTTATATGATAATTATAAAGTTTGGAGTCTCATAAAAGCAGTTTGTACAGTGTTTATATAACAAATGCTTACTTGCTACATACATGACCCGTAAAAGTGCATAAGTAATGTAAAGATCAATTATCTAGCCGCAATAAGAATATTACCCTAATAATTACTTTATTATTATGTTTTATATTACTTATGTGCGCCATTTTTAACAAGTGGAAGATTAGAAGTACCTAGTAATTATAATATTAATTCATAATAAACAAGGATGGCGGAAAAAAATTAAGCGAAGTAGAAAGAGGGTGGACAAAAAATATAAGGCTTTGACAAAAACGCGTACATTGCTTTTTCTACAATAGAAATTAATAAAGAGGAAAATATTAGTGGTTCCGTACTAAATTAAAATATAAGAGAAATGTTTAGTTTACCACAATCCTCCTTTATACCAAAACTTGAACATGAATACAGTACGGCAGAGAATAATGAAAGTGATACTGCTAATGGCAGGAAAAATTATATTATAAAGCCAAATATAACTAAACTAAATATTGTACCAGTATCTGTTTTTATTCTTTTAACAAGTTACTAAATTTATTTTTATTTTAAAATAAAAATAAATTTAGTAACTAAGACGCAAAAAAATATTCGGGAGGCTTACAGCTATATTATAAATAGATTCAAAAATAGTTACAAAACACGCCAATAACAAGCTTCCACAGATACAGTTTTCTAAAAGACATAATTTTAAATAAAACGCCAACCACCAAACCACGATTTAAATAAAAGATATAATTTTAATCGAGATGTATTTATTTTAAACTTAAATATAACTATTTAACAATGAGGAGTACTTTTCAGACGTATCTATTTATTGAAGATCACTTTACATTAATATTATTTAAGAAAAAATCACATTCGTCATCAGGGTAGTGATCATAAACTGTGTATTCACAGTGTTTAGATCAAAAAATTCGATGTAATAAGTCCCATTTCTTCAACATTGGTAAGTAGAATGATCACAATTAAAGCATCTCTCTCTTAAAATAAAATAATTTTATAGCCAAGGCTATTTTGACTGTTGCAGATTAAAATCATTTCTTTACGATCCACGTCCATGAAAACAACCACATTTACAGCGATGCTACTGAAAAAAACGAAAGATGTGGTTATGGTTTTCTCAGCTACTTTAAGGAACTCCGAAATTACTCAATATGGACGACTTTAGCTTTATAAATTTATTTTTAAAATGATATTTGTTTTATAACCCCCTTGTAGGTGTTGTAAAAAATGCTTTTACACTTATAACAGCAGCAACCAAGACATGACAAATAATTATATATTTTGAAATGCATATAAACGAATAATTCAATGGGCCCCTTAAAAATACATCAAATATCATACCACACTTTACCGTAAATAAGAATTTGCATTAGTTTTTTACTACTTACTACCTAAAACCACCAACTCTAAGCATATTATATTATATGGTAGTACTTACTTTTGACAACTCAATTGCGAATAGAAATAAAATGTCTTCTAAAAATCCGGTTCAATCACTTGAACATAACAATATCAAAAAGCTGCGACGGCGACTGATAAGAGAATTATTTCTCCTATAGATGAGTTAGATATTGCAGCTATAATGATATTGATCTTGTAAAAGTCTTCTATGTAATCAGTATAAGTGTAATAGATCTTGTAAGATGCTCTTATAAACCTTCTACAAGAAACATTTGCTTTTTATATGACCACAATATAGCTACTATAAGGTTTATATTCTTATAAACTGCGCCTAAACCCACGCTTATAGACGTTTATATGTCCTTTATAAGTCAATTTTTTTTGGCTTTATACACCTTAATATGATAAGATTTTGCTACTTGGGGCCGGCATCATTTTAAAGCATAGCAATATATTAAGTCGTATTTCTGTAGGTAACAGTAGGGTTGAATGTCCATTAGTAAAAATTAAAATCCCTTGCCATGCCGTCCCGGTCTGCGTAGGCCTTAAGACGTAACTATTGACGTCATTCATTGTAACAGACGATTTTTTATACAAATAAATAAAAATTCCTTTTCATAATAAGTAATTATAAATATTTCATAATGAAATAACGCTTGTAGAGTGAAATTAACTGCCTAGGTCTCAAGGTCGCTGTTTTAAATACCACGTTAGGTATATTTTGTTGTGATCTGTAAAGTACTGTTCGGGGTTTAGATTTTTATTATCATCATAATCATAACAACAGCCCACTAATGTCCCACTGCAGATACTTGGCCTACTAATACCACGCTGGCCAGACGGATTGGTATAGGGTATTTATTGTGTTTTTTTTTCAAATTTGATATAATATAACCTTCTAACAATCCATATGGCCTATTTAGAATAGTAGGCCAAATTATTGACGGGACCGGTCTTTGCAGTGGGACACTAATAACGGTATTTATCTAGCGATTACATCAACCTAACTGAAAATAAACTATAAACTGTGTATTTATAAATATGTCATATTTGTCTATTAAATAAGAGTATATTAAATAGGTGATAATAAGGTTATATTATAATATGTATCAAGACCTTGAAGTACTTGTAATAATAACTAGCTTCAAGGCTAAGTCTAAATATATAGAGGTACCTACATAAACATACCTATCTATATGTATAATCTTCTAGGTGGTCTCTTTAGTAAGAAAACAGTCTTATTCATTAAATAATTTTCATTAATTTTCATTCGCTTTCTAGTCCCAAACTATTTTTTTTAAGAAAAATAAATATGTTTATTTAAAGAATACATTTTATCATAACAGCCCACCAATGTCACACTGCAAGGACGGGCCTCATCCCGTGACGGAGGGGTACTTGGCCTACTAGTACCACGCTGGCCAGACGGATTGGTATAGGGTTTAATTTCAAGTTTACCTTCTTTTTACTTCGTAAAGATAATATTTACGGATAGTCCCTTAATCTGTTTTTACGACACCCATGGGATGAGATGGGGTGGTGACATATTGTATTCTTATTCCGTCACCACGCGGAGTTACAACAACACATAACGCAGAAATATTTTTGGATTTAGTCCATTCTGCATCATAATCATTGTTGTAATAAATGTATGGCTGTATAATAACTACTCATAGTGACACATAAGTGTGTCGGTAAACATAAAAGTGTGTTTTAATAAACTATGTTGACGACCTCTGTGGGGTAGTGGTTATATAACATGACTGCTACGCTGAGGTCTCGGGTTCGATTCACGCTCAATGTAAATCTTTTTGTGTATAATGTTACAGTCAAAACTCGCCGCGGCAGCGGCCGGCGAGTGCTAGAAACATTTTATTTTATGTAAAACTAGAATATTATAGCATTATTATATTCTAGCACTCGCCGGCCGCTGCCGCGGCACGCTCGCTACGCTCGCTCGGCTCGTGCGTCCTTTAGTCACCATACTAACCTAACCTAAACAACAGCTGTTTTTCATTTTTACCTTAATATGTATTAAAAGACCAATTTCAATGAGTTTTGACTAACATCGATAGTCAAAACCACTTTTGACTGCAAAAAACAGTCAATAGTGGTTTTGACCGGTTATGAGTTTTGACTATAACATATATACTTACATGAATTGTTTGCATTGGTCTGAGTGTTTCTATGTATTACGTATGTATTTACGAAAAAAAGTATATAAGTATTAATATCCGTTGTTCTGTCATCCATAACACAAGCAGGTTAAGCCTAGCTTACTTTGCGAACAGATGGCGCTGTGTAGAGATAAACGTAAAAAAAAGATGATAATATCCCAAGATCTCAGTGAGATCAGATCCAAAATACTTTATGTAAATTAATTAATTGCATTTATGTACCTAAGTATTGAAATAACACTATTATCACAAAGTATTAAAAGATTCTAGTTAGTAATGTCATTGCTGATAAGCATAATGATAACATCTTATGACATCATGGCTTTGGGAGATGAGAATATTTACATCTATACTAATATTATAAAAAGGTAAAGTTTGTGTGTTTGTGACGTTGTAGGGGGTAATCTCTAAATCTACTGAACCGATTTTAAAGATTCTTTCTGTGTTGCATAGTCCATTTATCGGGGAGTGTCATAGGCTATATAGTATCACGCTATGGTTAATAGGAGTGGAGCAGTAATGAAATATGTTTACAAAAGCGACGCGTTTTTTTCGCTGCCCAACGAAGTGGGCACGGGTCAGCTAGTATGCATATAAAAGCACACTTTGTTATTTAGATTTTGTATTTAGCTGCCATGCAATTCGCGGGTTTGAATTCCGTATAAAGAATTATTTGTGTGAACCACTAATTATTATCATCCGTGTGGTGACGGAGTAAGAATACAATATGTCACCACCCGATCTCATCCTATGGGTGTCGTAAAAACCGACCAAGGGACTAACCGTAAATATTATCTTTACGTAATAAAAAGAAGGAAAACTTGAAATTAAACCCTATACCAATCCGTCTGGCCAGCGTGGTATTAGTAGGCCAAGTATCCCTCCGTCACGGGAGGAGGCCCGTCCCTGCAGTGAGACATTAATGGGCTGTTATGATGATGATGATGACTAATTATTATCAAGAGTCTGGGTGTTACTAGTTCCTTGAGCCAGAGAGTTATATAAGAAAAAAGTTTCATAAATAGTAGGGCCTACTCTTATTCCGCTATTAATGAAGGCCCGTCAGCAGAGGGTCATTAATGATGTATTATTTTTGAAGTATTTTTGAAGTTTTTGTAGTAAGTACTTAGTTATTTTGTAAGTAACAAATTAATGTATGAAATTGTCCGATAATTTTAAGGCTAGTTTTCTGTTTAGTTTTAAGTTGGTGTAGTGCTTGCCATTCTGTTTTGTTGGGGTAATAAATTGATTTTCTTTCTTTCTTTCAAATTAAAGATTACTAAAAAGATACGTTATTTGGCTTTTCTATATAGTACAAGGAAGGCAAGACTAGCTAGGCTACACCAAGTGAACCTGGCGCGAATTCCCTAACTCATGGGATAAAGTTTATTCATTTAATCGTAATAACTGATACCACACCGTTATCCGTGTGGTGACGGAGTAAGAATACAATATGTCACCACCCCATCTCATCCTATGGGTGTCGAAAAAACCGACTAAGGGACTATCAGTGAATATTATCTTAACGTAATAAAAAGAAGGAAAACTTGAAATTAAACCCTATACCAATCCGTCTGGCCAGCGTGGTATTAGTAGGCCAAGTATCGCTCCGTCACGGAAGGAGGCCCGTCCCTGCAGTGGGACATTAATGGGCTGTAATGAAACGTAATAAAACTTCATTTATGTTATTGTTTTATATTTCTTTAAAAAAAAGTTATAGCACTGTTACAACAACAAGAAACAGGCGTCCTGCCTGCTTATGGTCACAGATTATCTATACAAGATATAGGTGTATTAAGTGGGTAAAACAAAGATGTGTTGAGTACAAGTAACTTTGGTCAATAAGAAAAAAAAACAAAAAAAAAAAAATGTCAAAACTTTGTAATGGAATGAGTTGGTAAGAAAATTAATATACTTACTTAAAAAGTAGTTTTATTTGAACTAAGGAACTTACACTCTAACTGGATGCAAATTTATAATATAATAATTAATATATTATAAAAATATATAATGTAATATGTATAATTATTATAATTTATTATAAATTATAAATTTATAATATAATTTATTTTATATTTATTTATTTATTAATTTATTTATATGAATGCTTACGAAGCAAATTTAGACAAATTAAATCGTACATTACTACTGACAACATAAGGTTTATAACATGAAAGGGAAAAATACTCCGACAAGGACAACGACAAAGGTGGATTGCATCTCTCTCCTGCAACTGTAAGTTAAATGTTGGTTACTCGTTTACACACTCCACTCATACAGCTGTAAATTAGGAACGGATTTTTTGTGGACGTAAGTATTCCAGTTAGAGTGTAAGTTCCTTGATTTCAACTTATAGTTTTGACAGCTCCAGGATAATATTCCTATATGTTTTAAGAGTTGACATAACTTGATACAATTGATATCAGACACGTCACCGTCTCTAGCTGAAAAGAGCCACTGCGTTTTTATATAGTGAAACATAATAATTATTAATTAAGTAAATATTTACATTTGTTCATTATAATAAAACTTACATTAAATAACTTATTATCACTAATTGGCGTGGATTTTAAATCTTTAGGGTTATGTAAGATTATTCTGAATTTTATGCTAAGATATCATAATAATTTGCTTGATAATAAACTGAAGCAGGTGGCAGAACCGTAAAGTCTGTGACAGTTGACTTTTGATATGTCAGTTTTGACATTTAATTGGAAGTTGACAGTTTGTTGATTGACGTTTAAGTTGACAGTTGCTCTTGAATCGTCACCTGTGCCGGTCGTGTGCACTGGTTTATGAAAAATAGAACGAGGCACAAAACTTTTAACGTTGCAGTTGATTTAAATCACGAAAAGAATATGAATGGTATTTTTAGAAGATTTTTATCAGTTGTTTGGCACCAAGAATATATTATTTTTTTAGATGCTGCCAAAAAAATCACCATTTTAAAAGTAATGTCAAAATAACCTTACAATTACACATTGACATACCCAGTCTTAAATAAACATTTTTTTAAAGTATCAAGTTGTAGATGAAAAGCAAAAACTATAATTAGTTATGTACAAAAGATTACAATTTTCTTAATTAGTAAGTATATTAGAGAACTTCAGTAAGCTCTCTACTATCACGAATGTACAAAACGGCATTGTTAGGTTCATACCAAATTTGGATAGGTAGAGGACGGAACATAGCAGACAGTGAAGGTGACCGCTAACCCGTTGTAAGGGGGCCTCCTTAAACCTACATCTGGGTCGTAAGTCCCAGACGCTGTTACGCCAGTGTTCCGTCCTCTATCACGCGATGGACCCGGCACCCGCACGGAGAATCCATGCCAGACGCTGTTACGCCAGTGTTCCGTCCTCTATCACGCGATGGACCCGGCACCCGCACGGAGAATCCATGGAATGCTAAGATTATGTATGTCTTTTTTATTTAAAAACACACTCTGGGTTTATAGCGATTATAATTCACAATTTTGTGTACTTGAATAATTTAGACACAGTAATTCTACATTACTTGAGATAAAAAAATAAATTACTTTCTTTATTTTAATGTTATTTCCATGAGATTCAATTGGGAGTATTTTAGACAAAAAAAATTGCATTTTGGTTTGCATTTTTTTTACAATTTCATTTTAACAATAATTAAAAAACAATAACCGAATCAAAAACCGGTTAATAATAAGTAGTGTTAGTTTATGTTTTATTATTTAAATAGGTAACTTTATTGCTTATTATAAATTAAAAAGTAAATTAAGATAGAGAGAGAGATAAATAGAGAGAGCGAAAACACTTCAACAATTTATTACGTATACTAGTGTTTTGATATTTTTTTGTTTGCTTCGACAGTAACATAAATATTTTTGTGATATAAATTCAAAAATAGACAACGTATTGCTACAAATTTCATTAAACCAGCCAAAAAGAATTAAACATTATTTCCTCTAAAACAATTTACAATATGGCGCACTTTGTTTCCCGCGTAAACGCTGTTTTTATATAGAGATTCATCTTTTTAATAAGCTTATAATATAACTTTACAAATACATTAACAGCCACATTTGTTATTAAATCAAATATAATAATAAAATCAAATTGAACTGAAGGTAATTTAATTATGTATATTTTGTACTACATTATATTATAACCTTTTATTCTATTCTTGAAATTATAATGGCTTCATCACTAATCGATGATTCTGCCAACGTCATGGAGAAAGTTAAATGTTGTACACTAACCCCCTTACTTATAAAACGCTCAGAAATTTAATCACTGTTTAGCGAGATTTTTATTACGAAATCCAACCTTATACTAAACAACGTAAGAGCTTAAGCTAATTAATCAATTGACTAAAATTTAAGAGGCGTTTATGAGTAAGGGGGTTAGTATTTAAAATATTTAAATTAAATGAAAGGGCAGACATATTTAATTTTAATTTTACATATCACTGGACATTAATAGTTCTAATAAATGCCAAATTACTGTTTTTATAACAAGCCCATACCTATAGTCTGTTCTAGGATCAAAAAAATGTGCAACCAAAAAACTACAAACCTCTTATATGAATACCATTTTTATGAGTCTTATTGGTCAGACAAGGGTGTTGAAACTCCGAAATGATGCAAGTTTGTTTTAAGAACTTCATCATCATAGGAACTTAAGTCACAGTATTGCTCTTTCAGAGAATATACGTACACAGTCACTAAAGCCCGATTTACACATAGAAAAATACAAAAGTGTAGTAAGTTGTTGATTAAGTTGATTTAAATAGATCTCCACTCTATTTTTTTGGCGAGTTAAGTACGAAGTAGCATCCTCTCTCGCGTCTCGCCAACTTAACTCTATTTAAATCAACTTAATCAACAACTTACTACTTAACTCGCTACTGTACTTGTCGATGTGTAAATCGGGCTTAAGAAAACACTCGCTCCCTGTCACTTGGTTCTAAAAAGTGACACTTGCGCAGTCGTTTGCAATAAGTCCAAATAGGACAAACTTAGATTGCTCGTATTTTTCTATGTAATATGTATGCATTTACAAAAAAAAGTATTTATGTTGTATGTGTTTATCCGTTGTCTAGTACCCATAGTACAAGCACTGCTTAGTTTGGGACTAGGTGGCGTTGTGTGAATGTGTGAGGAATATTTATTATTCTTTTAAACAATACAATTAGGTAATTAAGATCTATAATTTTGGCAAAGAGATTCTTATTTTTATGGTTAGCACTTACATTTTTCCAATCTTTTTCTTGACTCTGTTTAAAGGCAATATAGATTGTAATTATGACTTATTTTGTATGTCTGCATCGACTGTTTTAAAATAAATACTTTTCGCTAAGAAATTATTTCCATGTTTGCTTGTTTGTTTTGCACAAAGAGCCAAAATCACGAAACAGAAATAGGCAAGGTAATGGCAACGGAGATAGTGAGAGGACTGTTATAGCTCATTTCATCAAGTACGATACGGTAGTTAATTTCGGTGTTTTTTATATTTCAAGTCTTTTATCTCATGAAAGGTTTAAGTACTAATAATTTAACTATTCGTGAATATTACCTTTACGAAACAAAAAGAAGGAAAACTTGAAATTAAACCCTATAGGTACCTATCCGCCTGGCCAGCGTGGCATTAGTAGGCTAAGTATCCCTTAGTCACGGGCGGAGGCCCGTCCCTGTAGTGGGACATTAATGGGCTGTTATGATGACTAATAATTTAGATAATGGCATTTTTCTTCATATAATAAGTCACTTTTAATTACTTTGCAAAGTGACTTACTTAATACCTGAAGAGACTGGAGTCTAAGAAAAGAAGCCAGAATATTGTTTTTTTATGTAATGGGAGGCAAACGAACCAGCAGGTCACCTGATGGTAAGTGATCACCGCCGCCCATGGACACCCGCAACACCAGAGGAATCACAGATGCGTTGCCGACCTTTAAAAAGGGAGTACGCTCGTTTCTTGAAGCTCCCCAAGTCGTAATTTTTAAAGTTAAAAACATTTTTTTTAAATCTTTATTGGACAAAAAAGGGCTTATTCATTTTGTGAACATGTCGCCCCAAAAACAATTTCTAAGGATATAAACATACGAAACATAGAAATAATTTCTTTGCGTTAACTTTTCAGGCGAGTCGATATCGTCCAGACATTTAGGACTTAAGCACCGATTACACTAGCCTAGATGTAGGGCCCTACATCTTGTAGGGCACTACATCTTGTAGGACGGATTATGTAGGAGACTGCATGATGTAGGGCGGTCGGGACTCGGCAATCTCCGATATGTAGTGTCCTAACAGCCTACATGTGATTACACTAGACTACATGAAGTGCCCTACAAGATGTAGTGCCCTACATGTAGGGTAGTGTAATCGGCGCTTTAATATCATAAAAGCTTGCCTATCCCGTCAGTACACACAATAGTAAAACAATGTCAATGCATCATATATGACACACGAAACAAGCAAACGATAAATAATGGGAAATTACTTTTTAATATAATTTCGAATCCCATTATCCAAAAAACTTTGAACCAAATTTTTTTTAGTCTTCTTCATGAATCAAGCGATAGTCCTTTCTTTGTTGATCTCTCGTCTTCTCGTGGAGGCTCTTATTGAGGCTCTGATGGAAGCCCTGGATCCTATGGCACTTGGAACAGCTCTGACGAACTCCTGGCAATCAGCAGTCGTTGTTACTGAAGCCCTCTTTCTGTATTTACCCGGATTCTCTTCATCATCTTCTTCAATCTTTTTCCTGGAACAATATTTAAATTGACTGAATTGATAAGAATGAACTATTTTGTCTAATAGTTTGCTTAAAATTGTGGAACAGCCCCTTTCCAAATCGCTGTTAACACAATTGTGAAACTTGGTGAGATTCATCATGGTACACTAAATAATCTCTCATCATCATCATAACACCCCATTAATGTCCCACTGCAGGGACGGGCCTCTTCCCATGATGGAGGGATACTTGGCCTACAAATACCACGCTGACCAAATGGATTGGTGTAAGGTTTAATTTCAAGTTTTCCTTCTTTTTATTTCGTAAAGATAGTAGTTACGGTTATTCCCTTTTACGACACCAATGGGATGAGATGGGGTGGTGACATATTGTATTCTTACTCCGTCACCACACGGAAATTTCTTTATATAGTTTGCAGTAAAATTGTGGAATAGGCCCTTTCCGAATCGCTGTTACCACAATTGTGAAAGTAGGTGTGATTCATCATGGTACACTAAATAATTTTCTAGATGACAATAGTTTAATCAATAACAATAGACTAATTCAATCAACGTGTGGCGACGGAGTAAGAATACTGTGTGTCACCACCCCATCTCATCCCATGGGTGTCGTAAAAACCAACTAAGGGACTACTCGTGAATATTATCTTTACCTAATAAAAAGAAGGAAAACTTGAAATTAAACCCTATACCAATCCGTTTGGTCAGCGTGGTATTAGTAGGCCAAGTATCCCTTCGTCACTGGAGGAGGCCCGTCCCTGCAGTGGGACATTTATGGGCTGTTATGATGATGATGAGATTAATTTAGTCAGGAGGCCTAGCACCTTAGGTCTTAGGTCACCCCTGAAGCCTCTGCTTCTGAGGCGTAGTCTTAGAAGATTAAGGTTCGTTCTGTCTCGAACCCCAAATTCCTTTCATTATCTTACGTTGTTAATATGCTATGTTTATATACCACTAGCTGACCCGTGACTACTTCGTTGAGCGGCGAAAAAATCGCGTCTCTTTTTTAAGCATATTTCATTACTGCTCCACTCCTATTAATCATAGCGTGATACTACATAGCCTATGACACTCCCCGATAAATGGACTATTCAACGCAAAAGGAATTTTTAAAATCGGTTCTGTAGATCCAGAGATTTCCCCCTAAAACGTCACAAACACACGAACTTTACCTCTTTATAACATTAGTATAGATAATTATTAACACGGATATTAACACGTATATTGTTTGGTAAATATTTAGTAATTATTTACCTTTGAGGCTCTCGACGTTTCGGCCAGGTTACACCAGCCGTGGTCACGAGTAGACTGAAGCGATGTCATAACTCCGTATCTGAGGTAGAAGATTTTCTTTCTACCCTCATTTTGCACACAACACTAACCGTGTCCCTATTCTGATGTTTCACCGATTGCGAATCAAAGTGAGGTAATGTTTTTTGAATCACTGGATTCCATGTCGCGGATAATTTATAACCATCTTCTCGATTGAAGGTCTTATGCTTTTTGATTTCAATCGCTTCTCGTACGACTCTTGAGTAGAAGTGGCGTTCCGTAGAGAGGACTTGTGGACGATGAAATTCAATCCAGTGATTCGTGCCTGCTTGTAGTAAATGTTCCGCAATCGCTGACTTTGACACCTGGTGGTTTTTCACAGCAACAATATGTTCTTTGACCCTTTCAGCTATGGTCCGCTTAGTCTGGCCTATATAGGAACTACCGCAGCTGCAATTTATTTTGTAGACACCTGGCGTTTGAAATGGCACCACATCCTTCGGCGTACCCCCAAGACTGTTCACCTTTGTTCCAGGTGTGTATACGGTGTGTATGGAGTACTTCTTTAACACCGTGCCGATCTTATCAGTTACTCCTCTGATGTAAGGCATGTAGGCAGGCTGTTTTCTTACCTCAGGACGTGTGCATTTTTTGCGAAACCGAGTCATTTGTCCACTTACACGGTATCCGTTCTGTTTGAGTACCTCCTGAACATGTCCCAGCTCCTGTCCAAGATGTTCAGGGTCACAGAGGTCATGAGCTCTGTTTTTTAGTGACGTCATCACGGATTGTAAGTGACGGGGGTGGTGGTGTGATGTTGCGTGTAGGTATCGGTCTGTGTGTGTGGGCTTACGGTAAACACAGTGTGCCAGGGTTCCATCAGGTCTTGGTCAAGGTGACCACCTTGACATCCAGGAAATTGAATCTACGGAACGCCACTTCTACTCAAGAGTCGTACGAGAAGCGATTGAAATCAAAAAGCATAAGACCTTCAATCGAGAAGATGGTTATAAGTTATCCGCGACATAGAATCCAGTGATTCAAAAAACATTACCTCACTTTGATTCGCAATCGGTGAAACATCAGAATAGGGACACGGTTAGTGTTGTGTGCAAAATGAGGGTAGAAAGAAAATCTTCTACCTCGGAGACGGAGTTATGACATCGCTTCAGTCTACTCGTGACCACGGCTGGTGTAACCTGGCCGAAACGTCGAGAGCCTCAAAGGTAAATAATTACTAAATATTTACCAAACAATGGGTCCGATTGCGTTTCTCAATTGGCTTTAATTAAGAACAACAAAATGAACTTAAATGTAAACCTAATTTTTTAGTGCACATGGGTATTACCTTTCCTTTAAATAAGAACATAAGGTACCTGCGGGTAACAAGAGCCGGTGGGTATCAAGAGCCGTTGCTTGAAAATTACACTTTTAATGATCACAGCACCCTACATTTACACATGCTTAAAAACTACCAATAGGAAAGCTAAGATCCGAGCTCGCGTCGTTGCACGATCATCAATCTTACCAGTAGCCACGAGTCAGTTGAGAGTGATAGACAACGCAGCTCCACTATAATTTTATCTTGACAAAACAATTTTTTTCTTACCTAAAATGCAGCCGTTTGTTCAATTCTTGTTAATTAATTGTGAATGTTATACAAATAGTGTGGGCTAGTGGAGATAAGTTATAAATTTTTGTTAATAAATACAATACTTTTCACCGTTTTCAATTATGCTATTATTAGGGGCTAATACGGGCCACACTCGAGGCGGGTACATAGGCTGGCCTTTATTATACATATAGAATGTAAATTAATTTTAACAAATTTCAATAGACTGCGTTATTTTAATACATACCATAGTTATTATTATTAAGCATGTATTTGTTATTATTTTTGTATCATAAATCATCCCTAATATCTTTAATTAACTTAAAAGTGTCCAAGTTGTTGATCTCGATAACAATAGATTTTATAATGAGGAAAAGAAGGGCCACATACGTGGCCTGTCTTATACCGTACTACTAATAATAAATATAAAAAATAATAAAAAAATGTTTTAGTTTTGTAATTTCCATAGATAATATTTAAAAAGTTACAAACTCATTGTTTACGTCTGTGATTATTTTGACGATATGTTATAGATAAAGGTTTTTATGACATGTTTTTGCTACGTTAGTTTATTAAGAGCCATTGCTAGTTTTTCCTTTGATTAAATAATGTTAAAAGCGTGATTTAATGCCAAATGATAATTAAAGTCAAATGAAACCGAAAACAATATTTTTTCAATTGATTACTCTTTTAATATATGAAATAAAATTTGGCCCTTATAAAACTACATACGTTTATTAAGGGCCAAAGAGAGGGTTTTTTTAAATCATGATTACTATGCCTAATTGAGATGAAAATATTTGTAATAGTACTTTCTGATGCAAATATTGAAATAAACATTACCGTACGTGATATTAAATATTTTATTATATTCCTTTATTTATAGAAATTATTTAGGTTTAGATTAAGGTTATTTACCGCAAGTATCTTACACTAAAATAGAGTCATCCTAAACTTAATTAGTGATAGTAGTTTTCTTATTCCGATTGCGTTTCGTCTTATTTGACATTTGACTGACCTTATTTAAGTAGAAGCTGTCAAAAGCAACCTTAATTAAAGTCGCTCGAAATTTTGTGCGAGCTTATTTTAATTTATTAAAAAAAAATATTTCTTGTATTTTTAGTAGTAACAAAAATGTTTCCTATTAGTGTTATAATTGTGCAAAGAAGGTTAAATGAAGAACATCAACGGTAAGAGTGTTTAAATGTGTTAAATTACCTAACTGAATGCCTTTGTTCCTTATAAAAAAGAGCGTCTTTTCTTATTAGTTTACAGACAAAAAGAAGGCTTAGGTACATATCGGCATATCAGAGATAATTCTGATCCGTTCGATGTGACAACTACAGTGTTCATAAAACTGTGTTGCTCTTTCTTCATCCTTCTCTTTTCATCTGTTTCCATGTTATAAAAACAAATTAAAAGATATCACAAGTAAAAACGCAAAATAAGTACGAACGAAAGTAAGACTAACTTTGACGTAATACAGGCGGCGATGTGGTTGCTAAGCGACAAAGCCTAAATAAATTTTAAAAAACCTTTGACGTACAGATGTCAATCTTGATAATAACAACGATAACAACACTCTCCTAAATAAGGTTGTTTTCATAGACAAAAGGAATTGGTAGATTTTTAGGTCACCTTCTTATTTTGTGACATCCGCAATAGCTTTCAAATAAGGACGTTGTCTTATTTTAGAAATTTTAGTGCATCCTTATTTAAGAGCGAAAAGAAAGGCAATCGGACCCAATATACGTGTTAATACCCGTGTTAATAATAATTACATAAAATGAAACACGAAAGTTTTAAAGTTAATATTAGTATAGATAACTTCAAATCATTGGCATACTTACCTAGAGAAACATGGATTATCCCAGAACTTCTGATCTTTGCCGAAATTCTCGCCATCCATCAACGTTTGAGGCATCTCAGTGTCCATAGTCTCAGGCAGGAATAGGCATAACAGACCACCGAGGATGCCCAGAACACCCAAAATTAATAGTGGTAAGTCCTGGGAGATGTTTGCCTGGAAAATATGACTTAGATTTAGAGTGGTATGCTAAATGCGTCTGGTTGATTAGACTACTGCGACTGGGATAGACTGTGAAGTCGCTTTTAGAGCGTTTATAGGGCTCACTAGCGCCGCCAATTAAAAAAAAACATAATTCTCAAGGATCAATAATGTAAAATGTTGGTAACATAGTCTTGAGAAAAGGCAATAAAGTATTTTTATAAATCCCTCTCAACACTTTAAACCTTTTTCAATCAAGTAAATATTGGATCTATTCGTTCTTTCATCTATTGCCAAAGTGAACTAGGCTTAACCTGCTTGTGTTATGGGTAACAGAACAACCGATATTAATACTTATATACTTTTTTTTTATAAATACATACATATGTATTATACATAGAAAACACTCAGACCAATGCAAACAATCATGTTCATACATACAAAGACTTGCATTGAGTTAGCAGTCATGTTATATAACCACTACGCCACAGAGGTCGTCAAATGATAATATATATATGATATCTTACCAGATAAACCACGAATGGCGCGACAATAGAAGCGACATAGCCCATGATGTGTATCAACGCGACTCCTTGAGCTCTCACCACAGTCGGCAGTAACTCAGCGGCGTATTGTAAGCCTATGTTGTAGGATATGTTCACGGCGAAGCGACCTAGGATTGCTAGGGAAGCTGAGGGTCCACCTGGAAGGAAGTTAAAACTTTATTAATATACTAGCTGACCCGTGCCCACTTCGTTACGCGGCGAAAAATATGCGTCCGTTTTATTAAACATATTTCATTACTGCTCCACTCCTATTAGTCATAGCGTGATACTATATAGCCTATGACACTCCCCAATAAATGGACTATTTAACACAGAAAGAATTTTTAAAATCGGTTCAGTAGATCCAGATATTACCCCCTACAACGTCACAAACACACAAACTTTACCTCTTTATAATATTAGTATAGATGATATAGAAGTAAGGTGCGGCTAGCGTGCACGAGGTCGCGGGATCGCACCCTACGTCGGCCGTCTACGAAACCGTAGTTTAGTAACTGGTTTCGATGGAGGAATTATTCTTCCTTGTACGTAGCTAGTTTCGATGGACGAATATTTTTACTTTTTACGAAACCACGGTTACGCACAAGGAATTTTCTAATATTATAAAAGTTTGCTAGTTACAAATTCAGTTCAAAAAGAATATGACGCAATGGTATTTAAGCTTGAAAATGATGGTATAAATTTGGTACCAAATTTGTACGCAAAATCCCAAACTTCAATAGTATAAAAACAGGGCTATACAACGAGCGCAAATAATTGGCGCACCAAAACAGCGTTTTTCAATATTAAGTGAAGTAAAAGTACCAACTAAGTATGAAGATTTTTTACTAGCGGATTATAACTGCGAAGAAGATAACAAACGGATCCTTTTATTTTGCAGAAAAAGTGCCAGGAAAATTATTAATAATTTTAAACACTTATTTGGCGATGGAACTTTCAAGTCATGTCCCAAACCCTTTAGACAGTTATACTCTCTCCATGGATATAATGAAGAAACGGGGACTATTGTTCCGTGAATTTTTTGTCTGCTGCCAGATAAACATTTTAAAACCTATGACATACTATTTAGATTACTAAAATCAGTTTTCATTAATTGGGAGCCAGAGAAAATTACTGTAGATTATGAGATTGCGGTAATGAAAGCTATACGAGGTGTGTTTCCGGCTATGGTCATAAAAGGATGCTACTTTCATTTTAACAATAGTTTATTTCGGAAAGCAAAACAACTTAAAATAACATCCAGTGTTAAAAAAAGACATGTAGCAAGATGTGCAGGTCTAGCTCGTTTACCAATTGAATATATTAAAAGTGGTTACCAGTACATAATGAACAAGAGTCCGATCGGCGATAACATAGACAAGTTTAACAATTATTTTATGAGTCAATGGCTAACAAAAACTGATTTTGAAAAAGTTTGTAATTGCGACCAAGAAAAAGTCAGAACAACGAACAATCTGGAAGGTTGGCATAGTAAAATGAATAGATATATTGGGAAATCAAATCCAACCATTGCTCATTTATTGGACACGTTGATCAAAGAGACACGAGTAATAGATATGCATAAAAGTGGAACTAAAAAGTCTAAAAATTACAAAGAAATTGACGAAGAGATAAAGAGGTCTATAAATGAATTAAAAGAAAAGAAAATAACTGTAGGCCACTGCTTAGAAATCATTTGCCCGTATGCTATATATTTTTGATTAAAAATTACTTTTGTTGGATTATTTTGGTTAAGAATGACTCACATTTTTGTTCAGTAATAATTTTATTTTAGTTATCATATACCTAATATTACATACCTACATAATATATGATTATATATATTCTGTAATTTTGATATTTTATTAATATAACCTGCAACCTATAATATAATTTTAATAAAGTCTAGTTTGACTTACATCCATACATATTAGGTAATTGGATTTTGCAAAATAATTTCTCCATGGAAAGTAAGTAGTTTCGCAGAAGGAAAAATATTTTTTTAATCGAAACCTCTTCAATCATTTCTTTGTACGTAACCATGATACGTAGCCGTGGTTTCGTAAAAAGAAAAAATATTCGTCCATCGAAACTAGTTACGTACAAGGAAGAATAATTCCTTCATCGAAACCAGTTACTAAACTACGGTTTCGTAGACGGCCGAAGGGGTTCTAACGACTGTGTGTTCGACTTTTACTTACATGGCAATAACATGACGTTTCTGAAACTGTTACGACTCCCAACCAACAGCTCTAGGTCTCACAATAAGTAATAGTCCTAAGCTTCTACATCGGTAAATCATTTACACCAGGTTTTACTCACCTACGGGTACGGCGGTAGCTAGTAAGCTGAATATGCCACTGACCACCATGGATCCACAGGCCAACCATCTGCGACCCCACCTATAAAAAATATTAATTTTAATTTAATTTAACTTATTTTTTTTGTTTTTAAAATGTAAGTTCAACTTACTTAAGTATGAAAAAAAATATGTATAAATAATCCTCACACATTCACACAACGCCATCTAGTCCCAAACTATGCAAAACTTGTATAGTACAAGTTTTAGGGGGTACTAGACAACGGATAAACATACTTACATACTTTTTTTTTGTAAATACATAAGTACATATTATACATAGAAATACTCAGACCAATGCAAACAATCATGTTCATGCACACAAATATTTGCATTGAGCGGGAATCGAAACCGAGGCCTCTGCGTAGCAGCCATGTAATATACCGACTGCGCCACAGAGGTCGGTTTGCATTGCCGGTTGGTGATAGCGTGGCACGTCATTGAAAAACTTCTGCTATATCAACCATGAACGAGGTCTCAGATTACAAAACGACACAGGACAACTGTTTGTGTACGGGCGCTTGTACACGCTAAGAAAAATCGCCGGGCTTACGCAAGAATTCGTGTCGTTTCTAAGCACGACCTGTGTACACTGTGCCGGCGATGAATAAGAAAGCATCTTGTCTGCGCAAGACAAGACACGGCGAACGTTGTTGACTGCAGGAAAAAAATCTTGTCGTCTACACGTTTCGATTGGTCTTGTCTGCGGAAGACACGAAAAGTTTTTGTGTGCGAAACTGACAAAATTATTGTCGTCTACACGAAGATTTGTCTTGTCTGCCGCACGGTAAATTTTCTTAGCGTGTACAAGCGCCCTAATTCACAAATTATTTTCATAATAACTTAATATTTTAAAGTTAACTTTTAAAGTGTTTTTATAATACTGGATGGTATTATGTATCCGTGAAATTAATGTTGTAAAATAAAAAGAAAAAAGAAAGAAACACATAACCAACATACCTATCCAAAACAGCTGTCAAAAACGTATCAGCCGGTAACTCAGTAGCTGAAGCAATGGTAAACGTCAAAAATATATCCAGGCCAAGGGATCCAACATTCCTGACGTGGCCATCGAAGACTAGGGAAATGGCCATCCAGATCACTATCAGGAGGATGGCATTTCTGCGGAGACGCGGGGTCCTGAAGAGGTCCAGCACAGAGTAGGTCTTGCATTCTGCTTCTGTCTCTTTGATGGTTTTTAAAGATGATTCCTGGAAAACACGGCAAGGATCTTATAACAAGTTAGTTTATTTATGACTAGCTGACCCGTCCTCACTTCGTTGGGCGGCGAAAAAAACGCGTCCCTTTTTTAAACATATTTCATTACTGCTCCTATTAGTCATAGTTTATAGCCATATATTTAATACTACACACATCAAAAAAGTCTAAGCAACATGCATGATATTACAAATTTACCATTTATATTAATTTATTTTACCATTTATTTTAATTATAACGTTGTATTTTATTTTTAAAATAATATTTTTAGGGTTCTATGATGTAAAAATAACAGCTGTTTTCTTTATAAGTTCTTTTAATAACAGAAATTAACAATATTAGAATATACAGGTACATAAGAAACTAAACTTTTTTTTTACAAATTGAAATTTCTTAAGAAAATGAATTTATTGTGAAAGAATAGGACAATTTAATACAAAGTATGGCCTCCTCTGCTATTCAGAACTTGTCGGCAACGATTATTCATTGAATTAATGAGACTGTTTATGTCATCTTGCGGTATTCGCTCCCAATGGAATTGTAGCAAATCCTTCAGCTGTTGGGTTGTTGTCACTCCGTCCAAGTCCTTCAAAACACGTCTCTGGAGCATGTCCCATGCGTGCTCGATGGGGTTGAGGTCTGGCGATTGTGCAGGCCAGGGCAATACCTGGATGTTCTCCGTTGCCAAGTATTCACTGGTTCGCCGAGCTGTATGTGAACGCGCATTGTCATGCATTAACGTAAAATCGGAGCCAAAGGTTTGTGCAAATGGATGGACATAAGGTCTGAGAATATCCTCAACGTAATTTTCAGCGTTCATGTTTCCATTTACAAAAACGAGCTCAGTTCGCCTGTTCTTCATAATACCCGCCCATACCATAACTGTTGAGCCGCTGTATGGATGAACTTCCTGAACGCACCTGAGTCTTTCAGTATTTCCGGGTCGACGGTACACTCGCACCCTTCTTGTATCAGGCCTAAACCCGAATCGCGACTCATCGGAAAACATAATTTTATCCCATTGTTCCTGGGTCCATGTTATGCGTTCTCTACACCATTCATTTCGACGAGCGCGATTCCCGTGACGTATCGGTGGGCACCTGATAGGGCGTCGAGCTCGTAGGCCGTACTCATGCAGTCGATTTCGCACAGTTTGGGGACTTACATCAACACCACTTGAATTTTGTAGCCTCAAACTTATCTCTCGAGCGGTTAACATCGGCTGGCGTCTTGCAGTCAGTTGTATGTACCGGTCTTGCCGAGTGGTTGTACTCCTTTTACGGCCTGGATGCTGTTCAGCGGGTTCCCCTGTATTATTGTAGCGCTGCCAAAGACGACAAATAACACTTCTATGAATACCAAAATGTCGAGATACCTGAGATTGATTACTTCCCGCTTGCAACATCCCTACAGCTCTTTGCATTTCATCTGCCGTCAAATGACGTCGCTCCATGACGTAAAGAATATCTAACAATTCAATTTTGTCGCCAACTGTATTTAAATGGTTGGTAAAATTATAAAATCAAGACTAAAACGTAGCAATTAACATGCACTCAAATTCAAACAAATTCGCAGTCATTTGAATTTTATGAAAAAAAACAAAACATAATCGAAATTTTTTTTTTACAACCAGCCAGTATGTCATCATTAACAAAAAAGTTTACTTACCTATACACTTTGAGTGAGTAAATACTTAGAAATTAATTAATATAAATGGTAAATTTGTAATATCATGCATGTTGCTTAGACTTTTTTGATGTGTGTATATAGCCTATGACACTCCCCGATAAATGAACTATTCAACACAGAAAGAATTTTTAAAATTCAGTAGATCCAGAGATTACCCCCTACAACGTCACAAACTTTACCTCTTTATAATATTAGTATAGATATACATAGATTTATTCAGTCCCACTGTTGAGCTACACTAACTACTTTCAAAGTGTAAATTTTATGTCGGAAACTTATTAGAGGTTATCCACCCGCCTTTGGCCAAGGTGGGCAGGTAAATTGGAGTTCCTCTCTCAGCCATGAGTAGCCAGAACCGGGCATTATTCGAAGACGGCTCTGGTCTGCAGCTATAGGCTCCAAAACTTCTAAATTTCCCTGTCTTTTTCGATCTCTGACAAGTTTTATAGTAAGTATTTATGTCGGTTTAAAAAAAACATGTTTTTTTTTGTTTAAAAAGACAATACTCGCATTAAGTATGCTTTTAGATAATTATGAAATTAACAGGCACAAAGAACATCCAAGATAATTGCATGAACATCCAATCAATAAATAGGGTAACCTTAATGTTTGTCATAATTTTAAATGCCATAATTTTAGATAAGTTCGACTGAGCCCCGCTTCGCGAGTCTCCTACTTTAGCGTAGTTTAAAAAAGAAATATAACCTAACCTATCCAAGTCAGGTTGCTCTAAGCCGGGTGTTAACCATATTGTGTTATGGCAAATGAATATTATGACCGAGGACGATTATGGCAAACAATATTATTACAAATGAAATTATAGAAAACAAGAGAATTCCCAATAAAGATACATCTTAAGATAATTGTTAATTTGTAAATTCAACAAATCATTACCATGCGTGGGATTGGAACCCGCAGCCTCGTGGACAAGCCGCTAAGTACTGCGACCGCCACTCCACCGAGCCAGTTAAATTACTACTAAATTACTTACTGTAAAATCACTGAGTACTTTCTCCGGTATCTTAGTCTTGTTTATTCTCTCAAATTTCTTCATTATCGTTAAAGCCTTGTCAATCTTTCCTTGGGAGACAAGCCATCTGGATATTAAAAAGCTTAAATTAATATTTTGAATCATTATCATCATCATAACAGCCCATTAATGTCTCCTCTGCAAGGACGGGCCTCCTCCTGTGACGGAGGGATACTTGGCCTACTAATACCATGCTGGCTACACGGATTGGTATAGGGTTTAATTTCAAGTTTTCCTTCTTTTTATTTCGTAAAGATAATAATCACGGATAGTCCCTTCGTCGGTTTTTACGACACCCATGGGATGAGATGGGGTGGTGACACATTGTATTCTTACTCCGTCGCCACACGGACACATTGTAATAATTCTGTCTAATTCAATCTTAATTCCTGTATCGTACCTCGCGCTCTCAGGGACCAACCACGGCGTAGCAATGGCCAACGCGAAAGGCAGACTGGTGCCCATAGCGAACATCCTCCAATCATCAGCCCATAGAGCTATCCAGGGTAGCAGAGATGCAGCCAGAGTGAAGAATAGAGCTATTGACATATTGGCTACGAATGTCCGCCATTTTGGACCGACGTACTCCAGGACTGAAAGAAATTTTGATTAAGTTATATAATATAATTCTCACACATTCACACAACGCCATCTAGTCCCAAACTAAGCAGAGCTTGTACTATGGGTACTAGACAACGGATAAACATACATAAATACTTTTTTTTTGTAAATACATATATCATACACAGAAACACTCAGACCAATGCAAACAATCATGTTCATGCACACAAAGCTTTGCATTGAGCGGGAATCGAACCCGAGACCTCTGCGTAGCAGTCACGTTATATAACCACTACACCACAGAGGTCGTCAAAAAGTTACTGTTTAGGAATTTTGGAGGAGTTGAAAAATCATTATTTGTATTTTTGAAGACAACTCCCGCACTAGTGATCAAGCCTTGGATCGCGGTGACTTACAAAAACATCAATTTTAATTGGCACATAGAATAATTCTTTGTGTTGCCGTGCAAAAGGTGGCTGGTTCGAATCCAGTAAGCAGCAGTCAGCTCGAATATGCAGGACAGTCGTTTGTGCGATCCACAAATTACTGTCCTGAGTCTGGGTCTTCTCTGTGCTTATTAAAATTTATATTTGTACAAGACCCCACGAAACAGAGCCTAACTCTTAATGAGCAAGTTGTCTTTTTAAAAATAACTGAAAGACGTCCAAAGCTAGACAAAGCCGGTAAGTGGTACTATCACTGTCGAAGAACTATGTCCAGCCGTGGGCATCCATTTACTGATAAATGATGATACTTGCCAAGTATATACATCATAGTAAAACAGTTATCGAAGGCGAGTCCCACAAAGAACCGGCATACCGCGAATGTCCAGAAACTATCGCAAAATGATGTCCCCACACCTGCTGCGAAACCTAGCAGGTTCGTTCCTGAAAAATGCAAAATTAACTTTGTTAGTTTATTGTTACTATAAAATTATCTAGTTAAAAAATCTGACTTCAATACTAATTATTTCAATATAATAAAAGTGTACTAAAAGTGTACTTTACCTACTAAAGCCGGTATCCTTCCATATTTATCAGCTATCCACCCAAATACAAGTCCACCCACGATGGCACCACAGAAGAATATAGCCTGCGCGGTTGCAGCCAGGTTGTCCTTCTCGCAAACCCAATCCAACTGGAATAAAAATAATTTTGTAAAATCAAATTTTTTTCATTAAAAATTGGCCAAGACAGTAGGGACCCGCTCTGCGAGATGGTTCCGTTTAAACCTGTATCTTAAGAATTTTTATCTGGTTTTGATTTAAAGAAATATATTAACGACACGGTTATAAGCGGTTCAAGCGAAATTTTTTTAAAAGTTACAAGATAGCGATTTAAAGTTTTGTTTTTCGGAAAAACCAACTACAAAATAAAGCTCAAATTTTGTGGCGGTTAGACCATAGACGTCCAAAATGAGAGCAAAATTGTGAGGGTTCAAGCGCCAAAAATATGCTCTTAAAAATTTGAAACCTAATTCAAAAGACGCAGAAAAATTCGCTGATTCCAAATATGTATATAACTCAATATAGCAAAAAATTTCGCTTAGACCAATTAGCCTTATAACCATCGTTATATGAAATAACAAAACATTTAAGGTTTCTAGGTAGACTGGAAGTACCCTGTAGGTTTTGATTCCCTTGCCTGCCTAGTCAACAATTTGCTGTTTGCGACATAGATGGCTATATAACGGGTAACCTTAGATTGCGTTGGCTAAGAAGTTTGATTTAAATTTTTAGGGTTATGTGTGAGCTGAGCATGACACAAAAGCAACTTAGTTGACGATACGACTCTTAAAACGACACAATAATCTGCCTCTTCTCCGTGTGGTGACGGAGTAAGAATACAGTGTGTCACCACTCCATCTCATCCCGTGGGTGTCGTAAAAACCAATTGAGGAACTAACCGTAAATATTATCTTTACGTAATAAAAAGAAGGAAAACTTGAAATTAAACCCTATACCAATCCGCTTGGCCAGCGTGGTATTAGTAGGCCAAGTATCCCTCCGTCACTGAAGGAGGCCCGTCCCTGCAGTGGGACATTAATAGGATGTTATGATGATAATCTGCCTTCTTAAGTAATGTTCAGAGACATGTTAATGGTTCTTCTCTCCCATAAGGCGTTCGTGTTGCGTATACCGAACTTGTACCTTCAGCATGTCTTGGACTCTGACTACTGGCTTCAGAACGTGGTGTTCCGTCGCTTCCGCGGACTAATTCCACTCGAACGAAAGGTGTAACCGGAAGGATTATATAATTATTTTATTTATGTTATAAAAGTCATTAAGGTATATATTATATTGTTTTATGTATGTAAGTCAATAAAATATTTTTCTATGGGCCTATGCAGCCTGAAATAAAGGTTATACCTATATATATATAACTCACCTCTGAAGCTATAGTATGATAGGGTACATCACTCCTGTTGTACTCCCAGCCGTACTGACAAGGTACTATGGGCCACTCATCATCAGGAGTGGTCCTACCTTCAGACAGAGCCGTCTTGAAGTCTGCTGAGTACATCTTACAGCGATCGTGGGAGTACGGGCCGTTTGATGGTGGAATTGCTAATGCTCGTCTGAAAAACAAAAAGTAGAAAATTTCAATAAATGAAATAAAATAAAATCTTTTTTTTACCACCAATCACAAAAAATATAACATAAAAAAATTACAATGCAACAAAAGCAAAAAATTGTGGCAGAAGGTGGTAACTCAGCAAGTGCTCCTTAACATCACAGATTATGTCAAGAGACGCTGATTTCAGTGCTTGATGTTATACTTGATGTTACTTGTTAAGTGATTATTGTTAGATACTGCACAACAAAATACCTACACACAAACCACCATGCGTTGCTTACTTTAAAATTAACACCAATATCTAATAAAATTATAACAACTCTTAATCTATACGATATGGCTTTTAAATAAATAAGATTTAAAAAAAAATGTTTTTAAGGCGCCTGTCATAAATGTAACAGCAATGTGCACTAGAGTAAAAGAGGAAGGTCGATGTAAAAATGTTTAGACTGCGAAATAAAATAAGTCATTGATAATATTTTATGACGGATGACAGAAATGAAAGGAATTGAAAACTATTTGCTTTGACTACAAGTCGATGAAACAAGGGCAGGCAGGCGTGAATTAACAATAGGCAATAAAACTTGGTACAATCTATACATATAATAAAACTGTAGAAAAGTCGTTTTTGTACATTGAAAATAAACCAAAAAAAAATAGCCAGGATATTAAAAGACAACCAATAGAACCCATTTCCACCATTTTTGGATTTTTTGTCTGTTTGTCTGTTTATCTGTATGTCTGTATGTCTGTTTATCTGTAACCTAAAATTTGTTCGGGCATCACGTAAAAAGTACCAAAGCAATTAAGATGATTTTTATACACAACGATTGAGCGTAACTTGAAGTTTTATTTAGTTTTTGTTTCATTGAAATCAGTTCCGTCAATTAAAAGATATTTTAATTTAACTAATTAATATTAAACAGCGCCATCTTTCAAACTTAGACAGAACTACATCAAGAGTTAAACTGCGTGCAGTATTTTTAAATGTAACGTAAAATGTAGATGCCTTTAATACACAACGATTGAGTGTAACTTGAAGTTCCATTTAATTTTTGTTTCATTGCAATCGGTTCAGTCTATCAAAAGATATTTGAATTTAAAGTGCTCAAGAATAAGTAGTTTTAGTTTTATACGTAGTTTATGTTTACAAAGTGAAATATTAAACAGCGCTATCTTAGGAATGTAGACTGGAATATATTTAGAGTTAAGCTGCGTCCTGCGTGCAGTATTTTTGAATAAATAAAATAAAGACATTTAACATTTTTTTATCCGGCTCGAAGGACCATGAACAAATCCCAAAAAGTACTCGATGGAATTTTATGTAATAAAACTCCAATGGCGAGAGAAAAAGCTTATATATTTAACTACAAAACATACTTATGCTATAAGATGAACATAAAAATATCTTAACTATATATCAAATAACGCCATCTGTTGGTGGCTTAATTAAACTTATTATGTAAAACAAATAGAGCATTAAACAATAATTTAATGTTTTGTGATTGTATTTCTATATTTTATTGTGAGTTATGTATTTTTCAATGTTAATAATCTATCTATATACTATAATAAAACTGTAAAGGTCGAAATGTCTGTTCTTTTCGAAAATTCAGATAAAAATTATCTATAAAATCTAGAAAAAAGTCAAAAAGCACGAAACCACAATTTTTAGAATTAATGTCTGTCTGTCTGTTTGTTCCCGGACATCTTTAAAACGAATTAATATAATCTTAAGACCAATACATTGTATTGTAGCCTTTTTTATTAGGCTTAAACTGAGGTATGTTTCATCAAAATCGGATAAGTAATACTCGAGATATCGCTTGATCTCTTTATATTAGAACAGTCCAATACAAATCAGGGGCCATGAAAAATGGATTTGGTTCAATATTGAATGAATTTAAATTTCGTTTCTTTTGTTCACGAGATGGCGTTACCAGTAGTAATCATACTCAAAAATAAATGAGTTTGTAAATAATCCATAACTATTTTATAATGAAAAGCTATTAATTATAAGTTATTCCTTTTAAATTTTAATAAAATTAACCATGAATCGTATGTGTTATATCAATTATAAGTTATATTAAATCTATACTAATATTATAAAGAGGTAAAGTTTGTGTGTTTGTGTCGTTGTAGGGGCTAATCTCTGGATCTACAGAACCGATTTAAAAAATTCTTTATGTGTTTCATAGTCCATTTATCGGGGAGTGTTATAGGCTATATAGTATCACGCTATGTCTAATAGGAGTAGAACAGTAATGAAATATGTATATAAAAGGGACGCTTAAAAACGTTTATTTTGCTTCTGCTGCTTAAACGTCTGGAGATATACTGAAATGATGTATTAGAGAATTGTACCTTTAAAAAAGGTTTACAATTAAGTCAACGATAGCATAATATTATATATCTATCTTCTAAGGTTGACTCACTACGACCTTTTTTATAATAATCAAATTTGACTTAAAGAAATGCATTGTTTGTAAAGGTATTTTATGTATGGTATTGACCCTTATCAAAATAAATTACGTTAATCATTATATTTATTTAATTTTAAACAAAATTGACGTTTACAGCGATGAGATCCGATTATTAGTTTGAAAGATATCTCAGTTTTAAAATAATGCGCGAATAACGTAAAATATCTGTCTAACGCGATGTTAGTATAGATGAATTTTCTTAGTATCAACATTTTGGCTGGAGTAAGATTTTGAATGGGCTGTTATGATGAAGCGATCTTTTTAAAGGTAGAATTAATTTATAGTACAAATTAATTCTACCTCAAAAATATCGCTTCATCATAACAGCCCATTAATATCCCACTGCAGGGACGGGCCTCCTCCCGTGACGGAGGGTTACTTGGCCTACTAATACCACGCTGGCCGGACGGATTGGTATAGGGTTTAATTTCAAGTTTTCCTTCTTTTTATTTCGTAAGGATAGTAGTTACGGTTATTCCCTTAGTCGGTTTTACGACACCTATGGTTTTTTTTTGTTTAGGACGAGTAGTTGGTCTCTGACGACCGCTACTACTTTACACGGGCTGTGGTGGGGCGGATGGCCCTCAACCAAAAACATCCATGGGATGAGATGGGGTGATGACATATTGTATTCTTACTCCGTCACCACACGGATAGAAAGATCAAGAAGATCTCTTGGTCGGACTAAATTCGTAGGGCGGAGAACCCTGTTCTGTGGCGTTTGTTGGGAGAGGCATTTTGTCCAGAAGTGGACTGCGATAGGCTAATTGGTTTATTGATTAATACCATGTATTCTGAATCCATCGTTACATGGATAATACTCTATAGGTACCTACTAATATTATAAAGAGGTAAAGTTTGTGTGTTTGTAAGTTTGTGAAGTTGTAGGGGGTAATCTCTGGATATTCAGAACCGATTTTTTAAATTCTTTTTGTGTTAAATAGACCATTTATCGGGGAGTGCCATAGGCTATATTAATAGTATCACGCTATGACTAATAAGAGTGGAACAGTAATGAAATATTTTTAAAAAAGGCAAGCGTTTTTTTCGCCGCCCAACGAAGTGGGCACGGGTCAGCTAGTTTTTATAATAAAACTGATAAGATTGCATTTTACCTATATTTGTATAGGATTAATTTACCATAAGATGTTAGATTAGAAAAAAATAATGCTTTAACGAAGGATGTATATTCTAAAACCATAATCACCTTAACAGTCCATTAATGTCCCACTGCAGGGACGGGTCTCCTCCCGTGGCGGAGGGATACTTGGCCTACTAATACCACGCTGGCCAGACGGATTGGTATAGGGTTTAATTTCAAGTTTTCCTTCCTTTTATTTCGTAAAGATAATATTCACGGTTAGTGGCCAAGTAGGTTTTTACGACACCCATGGGATGAGATGGGGTGGCCAGCGTGGTATTAGTAGGCCATGTAGGTCTCCCTCCGTCACAGGGGGAGGCCCGTCGCGGCAGTGGGACATTAATGGGCTGTTATGATGGGTCGTTTGTCCACCATGTGAGGGATCCTTCCACCCCTAGCTACTGTACGCGTCCTTGTATGGTTTACCAAATCATTACTTTCTACGAAGACGTGAACCCTCGTAATTTATCTTTCACGACTTGCTCAAGGTTCTCATCATGAGAAATGGTGACATCGATTCACTAGTTTACAAAATTTAACTTTTTGTCTGTTGCTGCGAATTTTGCGGTTGATAATGTTTACTTATGACTTGTTTTTATCAAATCTGCCCTCAATTTTTTTTCTGCAGCTCCATTTTCTTTGTTTTTAATTTTTTATTTAATAGTAAATATTACTCGATAACAGGCGTATTTTACCGTGTTAAGATTAGTATCAAAAGTTTTTTCATCATGAGCAGTTCAAGGAGACGTTGTTTAAACAATCCAGATCAGTTTTGATATATATGTGGAGAATATGTGTTTAAAAATTGTAGCAAAGCTATATCAGAGTTAGTGAAAATGCCTATTTTGAGTACTTTGAGATGCTCTTAAATAAAAACGAGGAGTCTTGGGCGCCCAATTGTGTTTTTCGTGGGTGAAATATTTAAGATTATGAAAAAGTGGTAAAAGAAATGTCTTTAAAAGTGGAACAGCGACTATTTGGCGAGAACCACAAAATCATCTCGAAGACTGTTATTTTTGTAGCGTTAACATAAACGGTTTAAACACTAAAAATGGAGCTAAATGGCGGTACCCAAGTAATAGTTGTGTTCAGTTTCCAGTGCAGCAACGTTTATCTAACTCTTCAGTGCCTAAAAACATAGGTGAACCCTTAGAACAAGACATTGAAGGACCAAGCTCATCAAACAATGATGCTGATTACGAAGGTACCTCAAATGAGTCAAAATGCTTTTCTCAAAATGAGTAAGATGAACTTGCTTTCCTCTAGTACTAAAATCAGTTTGTATCCTGAAACTTGAACTGCTTTTATCTCTGTGATCCAATATTACCTCGAAAATAAAATATCCGGAAATTATGTTGAACTTGTAGAAGACCTTTTGCTACAATTAAAACATATGGGGTGTAATATGAGTATAAAACTTCACTTTCTATTGGTCATCTAGACAGGTTTCCGGAAAATTTCGGAGATATGAGCGAAGAGCAGGGAGAGCGTACGCAACAGTACTTACGTGTCATAGAAGAGCGCTATCAGGGTTTCTGGGATAGAATATGATGTCTGACTATTGTTGGTCTCTGATACGTCATTTTCCAAAGACTACACATCAGAGAAGAGCTTTAAAACGTAGTTTTTTAAAATTAAATGATTAATTATTTTTTTAGTAAAGTTTTCCTTCGCAAATGCATGTTTTTTGGGTTTTATTTCTACATAGCTGAAACTCAAAAACTAGAGCTGATAAAAATATTCTAATTATATATTTGTAAAAAGCATATCATATGTAGTCAGCAACAGCTAAAATTTCTTTGGCAACAGATTTACTGTAAACTAGATCATTGCATGACACTTTGATTAATCTATAACCGCAATATACCATTGACAAGAATAATCCCATCAGTGGTAATAGATCCGATAGGTACAATGTAAAATAACCATTTTAGAAAACGATATTTTATTTAGCATTATTCTCATTATTTACATTTTAACACAATGTTTTACATTTTTAAATAATAAAAAATTTAAATAGGTTTTTTTTAAATATTAAAAAAGGTAGACCCACCAGCATCGGGTACAAGGACCAAGCTACTGGTGGTTAGGGCTCCAGAGATAGGAACCTCCACACAATACGTGCCGTGTCAAGCAGTACTGCCTTCTGCATCAGACATCGAGATTCTCCGTAGTACTCTTTGGAATAAGTCCATTAACCGAAAGTACTATCGGAACAATGATCGCCGAATCAACATTGCGACGGGAGCGCTCCGCGTGTGGACGTTATTATTTATTGCTCGCTTAAACGCATTACGTATTTTAAGAAGTAAACATGGTGCAGTGTAAAAAATGTAAATTGTATTTATCGTTAACGAAAGATGAGGTTGTGAAGTGTAAGGGGACATGTGATAGTATATATCATAAAAAATGTGCAAAGAATTTAAAGCATTTATTGCAAAACGAAATATGTGAGGAATGCCAAAAATCTAGCCCTAAAATACCAGTGCAGTCGCCGGTTATTGATGTAGATCCCCAAAAGGTTACTGTCGAGTCTCTTTTAATTGAAATGAATAAGAAGTTGCAAGTAATCTTTAATCTGGAGAAAAAGCTGGATGATCTCACGGAGACTGTAGATTTTTACGCGGAACAATACCAGCAAATGCTAGACTTTAAGAAGAATGCAGAAAACAAAATAAAAGCAATAGAACAGAAAAATATTTATCTGGAGAAATGCAACCTTGCGTTAGAAGAAAGAGTGGATAGTCTAGAAAAAAAAGAGAAAGAAAAAAATGTCGAAATTGCGTGCCTACAGAAGGAAACAGATGAAGAAAACATAAAAGAAATTATTAAAAACGTTGCTGTGAAACTTTGCTTAGATCCTGAGGAAATTGAAAGTGCCGAGAGAGTAGGTATACAAAAACCGGGTGCGGAACGACCTCGCCCGATTGTAGTTAAGCTCCGGTCGAAACATGCGCGAGACCAATGGCTACAGAAGCGCAAAGTACGAATTACAAACGGCGATATATATAATACTGATAATAAAATGCCTGTGTATATAAATGAAGACTTAACTAAAACATCGAGATTATTGTTCTGGGAAACCCGCAATCAATTAAAACATAAATATAAATTTATCTGGATACAAAACTCCACTATATTGGTCAAAATAAATGAGAACGAAAAAATTATTCGCATTAGAAATGAAAACGATATAAAGTTGTTATGCGATAATACTAATACCAAGAATAAATAGACACAATAACAACACCTGTGCGTGTGTGTGAACACACTACGCGATTTAAAATCAGAACCAAAATTCGATACTTCAAGCGAAGTTAGTAATTTATATGATATTGATTATAATAAATTTAATGATATACTTACTTGGTCTCAACATTTTTCTTGTAATGATATAAATATTATACATTTAAATATTCGATCTATAAGAAAACAATTTAACCAATTACTTGTTTTGCTAAACGATTGCTTAACTACCAGAACATTAAACCTAATAATACTAACAGAGGTGAACATAAAAAATGAAGAAGTCCCATTATATAACATCCCAGGCTATATAGTATATCCGAATACCAGGGAGACACGAAGAGGAGGTGGGATACTAGTTTATGTAAAAGATGATTTACAATTTACTACGGAAACCTCAAGACTACAGCTGACTGCAACAGAATTAACGCATGGAAAATTGCAGAACGGAACAAACACTACACATATTATAGCAGTATATAGACCACCAAACACAAAAAAGTCAGAATTTGTTACAGAATTAAATTACACATTGAAAAATATTCCAACCTCAGAAGAAATAATATTAATTGGAGACATCAACATCGATTTATCTCAGAATGCAAACTCAAGCTTGACCGCCTATAAAATCATGTTGTGTGAACACGGCCTGCAGAGCGCAATTCCTAGAACCGAGGCGACGCGCGAGGCGATCGTCGATGGCCGCCTAGTGACATCGAACATAGACCACGTGTGCGTGCGGGGGGGCCGCGGCCGACCGCTCGAAGCGCGGGCGCACTTGCTAACTTGTACTCTATCGGATCACTATATGGTTGGAATTAGCTTAACGACTGATGGTAATGTAAACTTTATTAATAATAAAAGTAGTAATGATTGTATTTATAATGAAAAATGTGTAACTGATAGCTTAAAAATTATTGATTGGGCTGACTTGTTAGAAACTAATTGCCCTTTAATATTGTATGAAAAATTACATAAAGTATTCATAGACATTTACGACAAATGTAAAATACAAATAATTTCAAAGAGAAAGAGAATTACACAGCCGTGGGTCGATAGGGAGTTAAGAAAAAAGATAGATTATAGAGATACCTTATTTAGGGCTTGGAAATCTTCGCCTAAAAATATGAATAATAGATTAATATATACACGATATCGAAATAAACTCAATAAACAAATAGATATTGCTAAGAATAAATACAGACAAAAAGAAATAGAAAATTGTAATAATGATATTAGAAAAATATGGTCACATTTAAATACTTGGACAGGTAAACAAAAGACGAGCTTAGATAGTGTAATTAAAAAATACTTAGGTAAAAATGATGATATGTTAAATATATGTAATAATTTTTCCGATACATTTACGGGGGAAATAGAGAAAATAAAACATAACTGTGATAAACACTTTTTAGATAGAAGCTCCTATGTGACACCGAGTGATGTGTCTTTTTATTTTAAGAAGGTAGATTCATTTACGGTAGAAAAATGTATTAATAATTTAGATTGTAATAAAGCACCAGGGCTTGATAGAATAAGAGTCCAAGATATAAAATTTGTTAAGAGAGAAATAAGTCCAGTATTAGCTAAGTTTATAAATTTATGTATAAGTGAGGGAGTTTACCCAGAAATTTTAAAAAAGTCATTTATAAGACCCATTTATAAACAGGGAAGCCATTTAGATTACAGTAATTACAGACCAATTGCAATATTATCGGTAATAAATAAAATAGTAGAAAAAAATATAGTTAACCAGGTTAGTAGTTTCTTAGAAAAATATAACATATTAACAGACGCACAACATGGGTTCCGCCGGGGGCGCAGCACTGACACCGCACTAGCGCAGTTTACAGATTACGTCAACAACAATCTCAACGAAGGGAAGTTTGTGGCTGCCATCTTCATTGATTATAAAAAAGCATTCGATACTCTTGATCATAATGTATTACTACAGGCAATGGAGGAATGTGGTGTCAGGGGGCCAGTCAATCGTTGGTTTGAATGTTACCTTAAGAATCGTACACTACGTACGTTGATCGACGGAACAACGGGTCGTGAGGTAGGTGTGAATCTCGGCGTGCCGACCGGCTCCGTGTTCGGTCCGATCGGGTACTTAATGCACGTAAATAGTGTCATAAATGTTATAAAACACTGCAAAACATTTCAATACGCGGATGATATGTGCTTATTGTATTGCTCAAAAAGCAAGAGTGATGCTTTAACTTATTTACAGGACGACTTTGAAAATGTCATTAAATGGGCCCACGACAATGGCATTATCATAAACCACTCTAAAACAAAATCCATGTATATATGCTCACCCTACAGTAAATACATTAAACAAAATATAAACACCATAAATATAACTGGTCATACATACGAATGTCTACACAAGAATAAAACTGGCTGCGTATGTACAACAATACAAAAAGTAGATACCTACCGATACTTGGGGCTGACTGTTGACAGTCAATTCAATTGGAAGTCACACGTTGATGACGTTTGCAGTAAGCTACAATCAGTTCTGGGTAAATTCTTTCATCTTGTTGGTTTTGTAAACAAAAGACTTTTGTATACACTTTACTATGCACTTGCCGACTCAATAATTAGCTACGGCTTAAGTAGTTACGGCCTTACATTTAAAACACAGCTTGATCACATAAAACAACTTCAAATCAGAATAATGAAACACCTAGTTAATCGAAAACAAAAATTAGAATGTAAGCCACACTATGACAAACTATTTAATATTTGTAAAATACTTCCCGTACACATGAAAGTAGACTATCTTATTGCAATAGAACAGTATTATACAGAGGAACATAAGCATACCAAAACACACAACTATTACACCAAACAAGTTAAGCAAGGTAAATATATGATACCTCCAATAACCAACTACTATGGTAAAAGAACTAGGCAATACTTAACTCCTGTAATATATAATAAAATAGACTTTCTTAGAAACTCATCTGAAGACATCACAAGTAGACTGTCCTTAAAGAAAAGACTGAAAAGTGAGATGATGAAAACGTTAGATACTTAATTAAAAAATTTAAAAAACATCTGATTGTTAATTATTGTAATACATATGTGTGTATTTGTATGTATGTGTGTGTGTGTGTGTGGGTGTGTGTGTGTGTATATATATATATATATAGGTATATGTTATGTATATGTATGTATATATGTGTGTGTGTATGTGTGAATACATATGTATGTTATGTGTATATATGTATTATTGGTATATGTATATATACTAATAATATATACCTATTTATACAGCACTATTATAAAGATTAAAAATACTGAAAAATGCTTATGTAAATATGCATGTTATAATTATATATTTTATTAGGTTAAGACGTTAAATACTATTTATATAGTGTGCTGATATACCTAGTTACTAGTAAACTGAACTTCTTATTGTTAAAATTATATGTAATTAGATATAAGTAAGAGCGCCTTTTTCGCCAACAAACTGTATTTACAGTTTGGCGATTCTGTTTCCTATGTAAAACCATTGTATATTTATTTCGAAATAAACAATTTAAAAAAAAAAAAAAAACATGTCGACAACCTCGTGAGCCAAGTCCAAATATTTTGTTTGTTTGTCTTTTTCGGCTTTAACAAGATTCTTTAGACCTATTTTTTTTTTAATACCGGAGTCGTGTATAAGATTCGATTCCATGATTCGCGGGTTAGATTTGCAAGCAGTTACTTGTGTGATCTTTAAATATAATTTATATAGAGTCTGCAAGTTAGGAAGTGCGGGCAAAGTGGATACCTTAACGTTTGACAGGATGTGAAAAGCGAATCTAAAGGCATAGAAATAAAACAAAGACTGTTAAGGAATCAACATTTATTAAAGTTACAAATATAATTAACAAAATTTATGTAACATCAATACTTTATTTTTAATTTTCAATAGTACATATCATAATTGAGATCGCGGTCCGCTTTGCCCAACCCACCGGGTAAAGTGAACAGGACCCCAGGGCAAAGCGAACACATAGTTAATTAGGAACAATTATAAGGAAAAAATATAGTAACCAATCAGTCATCATTGCAATGGTCACAGATAAATAAGTCTGCTCCTTCATAAGCCGTGCATTTTTCGTGACTCCATTGCTTACAGGAAATGCACTGTATCCAATCATCAAGTGGTTGCACATTGACTTCAATATAATCTTCTCCACTAAAGACGCATGTGACAACTTGCATTGTTTTCAATGTTTTCAGATTTCTTTTTAGTATTTTTGGTTGTTTTAAAAATTTTTTTCTTGCCACTACTTTTTTTACGGTACATTTTGTTTTCAAATCCTAGTCAATGATTTCAATACTGCAGTGTTCGCGTTAGTAAATTTAACTTTCTGCTCTTCCTTCACCGGTGTGCTTTTAAGCACCTCAGACTTCAGAATTTTTCTTTTGCGAGTTCCCATGGGTATATGTTGGCTTGAAGCGGTCTTATTTGACTTGGACTATAATATGGTACTGCTGAATTGACTGAAGGCTGTAATATTAATTTATAATTTATTTATTATATTTAAAAGGTGGGGTGGAATTAATTAAAGATAACTTACAAATGTCTATATTACGAGTAATACTATTCATTTGGTCATATATACGGTGCGGTGCTAAAAGCATAATCCTCCTTGTTTTTTATAAATAAAATGTTTACCGGGCAAATCGAATAACACTGGGCAAAGTGGATACCGTATTCACTTTGCCCGTGTTCATTTTGCCCAATTGGTACATTTTGAACATAACCTGTCCGTGTGGTGACGGAGTAAGAATACAATATGTCACCACCCCATCTCATCCCATGGGTGTCGTAAAAACCGACTAAGGAACTATCTGTTAATATTATCTTTATGGAATAAAAAGAAGGAAAACTTGAAATTAAACCCTATACCAATCCGCCTGACCAGCGTGGCAATAGTAGGTCAAGTATCCCTCCGTTACGGGAGGAGGCCCGTCCCTGCAGTGGGACATGAATGGGCTGTTATGAACATAACCTCAACTAAAATGAAAACAAATAACAATAAGTAAACAAAACTCGCAGTAATTCAACATGAAAACATGCCCTTCCTAGAAATTATCACTTCAAAACAGTAGCATCATGCGTAAATGTATAATCAGGAAAGTTCTTACCTTGAAATATCGGAAATTATCACTTTTCGATTTTATTCATTTATTTTCTTTACACGCGCGACCGTTCACTAAATCTTTTTGCTGACGACTGAGGGGTGCGGGGTGCACCTCGCCGCATAGGACAAGACATGATCGTACGCGCCATTTTGGAATAATTAAGGGTATTCACTTTGCCTGGGCTATTCACTATGCCCGGACTTCCCCTAAGTATTCGATAGTTACTTACAAGCGGCAGTTACCACTTACCAAGAGGTAGGCAATAAAGTCCCCGTTCGTTTATTACTTGCATGCAATAAAAAAAGCATAGAAAACACCTAGACCAATACAAATATTCATGCATCACAAAGACTTTCAACACAAAGATTTTCAACGGGAATTGAACCTTGACAACATTTTCTACAACAAATAAATCATTCGAGCGTACATAAGCAAATTAACACACTCTCATCCTAATTTTACACTTGATCCGGAACCCAGAAAACCAATCTATTGTTCAATGACCTTCTGTAAAGGCTGTTAGACAATATAATATTGATATCAATAGATTAAAGGTCATGACTAATCGTTTGATTCGATTTTTGTTAGTACGTCATAGTACAAATATATACAGTATTTCGACTTCATAGATAGGAACGCACGAAACGCGAGTTATACCTACACGCTCACGATAGCGGTAGCTTTGCGGAGTGAACAGTCGCGACTGTGCCGCAGTAACGAGCGGGAAAGTAGGTAAATGTAATTATAAAGCTGGAGGTGGGCAGCCCTATCGCATGTTTACTTACCGCGCACGCAACCGTAGGTATTTATAATAAATATTCAGCCGAGATAGACTACTGGTTGTACTGTGGTATCGTATAGCAGAAAAAGTTGAGAAGTCTAATTCTGAGCTATAGCTTATAAGGTAACGAGTAATACCTAAAATAAATGATAACAAATATACTATGCGTTTCTACTAAAACTGGATGCGCCGATGACCTCTATCTGTCAAAGTTCGATAAAAAAGTACGCACGCCTTACGAATTAGGCTCATGCACAATCTAATTTGAAACTAATAGTACTACTTAAATTTACTTGTCTGTCTGTGTTGATCGTTCGTCTGGTGACGGAGTGAGAATACAATATGTCACCACCCCATCTCATCCCATGGGTGTCGTAAAAACCAACTAAGGAACTATCCGTGAATATTATCTTTACGAAATAAAAAGAAGGAAAACTTGAAATGAAACCCTATACGCAATCCGTCTGGCCAGCGTGGTATTAGTAGGCCAAGTATCGCTCCACGGAGAACTTAAGTGATATCCATACTAATATTATAAATGGGAAAGTGTGTCTGTTTCTCTTTCTTTCACGGCAAAACGGAGCGACGAATTGAAGTGATTTTTAATGGGGGATAGTTGAAGGGATGGAGAGTAACATAGGCTAATTTTTTTTTTCTTCTGTGTCCAGGAAAGGGAACAGTGCTACCCCGAATTTAACGCGAGCGAAGCTGCAAGAAAAAGTACCACCAAGTAGTACCCAAAATAAATGATAATTATATAAGTAATTATCGCATTCCGCATAATCGAAAGCTAAGGGTGTAGAGATCCCTCACATGGTGGACAAACGACCTATCATAACAGCCCATTAATGCCCCACTGCAGGGACGGGCCTCCTTCAGTGACGGAGGGATACTTGGCCTACTAATACCACTCTGGCCAGACGGATTGGTATAGGGTTTAATTTTAAGTTTTCCTTCTTTTTATTAGTAAAGATAATATTCACGGATAGTCCCTTACTCGGTTTTTACGACATCCATGGGATGAGATGGGGTGGTGACATATTGTATTCTTACTCCGTCACCACACAGAGACCACCATCTCTGCATCTACTGAACCGGATTTAAAAATTCTTTCTCTGTGTTGAATAGTCCATTTATCGGGGAGTGTCATAGGCTATATAGTATCACACTATGACTAATAGGAGTGTAGCAGTAACGAAAGGTGTTTAAAAAAGGAACGCGTTTTTTTCGCCGCCCAACGAAGTGGGCGCGGTACAGTTCATACAATTATTTTTTTTTTATATGATGGGAGGCAAACCAGCCAGCAGGTCACCTGATGGTAAGTGATCACCGCCGCCCATGGACACCCGCAACACTAGAGAAATCACAGGAGCGTTGCCGGGAAGTAAAGGGAGGAAGGGGGAGGAGGAAGGGGAGGGGGAATGGGCTACCGGACTCTCACTCACCGGACGAAACACAGCAGTGACAAGCACTACTATTTTACGCCGATTTTCTGTGAGAGGGTGGTATTTCACCGGACCTACCTAATATTTCATTACTAAGGTCTGAGTATCAATTTCTAGTTATTTATATTTAATTAAGACCATTTATAATAATATGATTTATTTGTAATTAATGATAAATTATTAACAAATATGCGACATGAAGGAGTCTAGTTATGAAACATGAGGAAAATAATATCGATAAACGCCATCTTGTATTCCAAATATGTACTAATGAGCCACGTGAATATAAAAGATTTAAAAATAAATAATAATGGTTTAATTACTTCTTATCACAAGTCAAAGCACGTGTCTGAACCACCATAATATTTATTTTTTACGTGTAATCCTCCGTTACTTTATTCCATGTGGTGACGTAGTAACAATACAATATGTCACCCCCCATGTCATCCCATGGGTATCGTAAAAACCTATTATGGGACTATCCGTGAATATTATCTTTACGAAATAAAAAAAAGTAAAACTTAAAATTAAACTCTATACCAATCCGTCTGACCAGCCTGATATTAGTAGGTCAAGTATCCCTCCGTCATGGGAGAAGGCCCGTCTCTGCAGTGGGACATTAATGGGCTGTTATGAGTGTTTTGTAAGTTACATAGACGACACTTCTGGTAATTTAGAGAAATGAACTCGCTGCCCGAAATTTAGGTCCAAAACTGACACAGCCACATTGCAGCAACATCAAGCCGGCTTAAATCGTAATGTACCACATTAAGTATAGTTAGTGGTGTTTAAAAAACCCAATAATTATAACACCACACCATCAGATAACCACTAAACAGTAGGCACTACGGCAACCCGGAAATCCTTTACAAAAATGATATAATAATTAAAAAAACGATTTTATGTAAATTTACAAAAAATGATATCCAATTATACATTTATGATAATCGCCCTTCATTTTTTTATGTTTTAACATAATCTTTTTTTGCAATCAACCTCCTTAAATAATAAGTGTTAATATGTACGGTCAAGGAATTTAATTGTTTAGCAGGTACACAACCTACGTAATTTAGTCGTATTATATACCAAAATAATCCTAGCGAATTTGAAAGATATTACACCTCAAAATTGACATAATATAAAATATAACCAATAAGTATGAATTGCACTTCAAACTTCTTTGTTTACAAACTTCCACCATTCTGTCCAAAGAGTAAAAAATAAAATTTTGACAGTATTATCAATACAATGCATTGAACCAATCAGAACAGCGAATGCTACTCGATATACTTTATTGTTAATAGTGACACAAACTCGGACTAAGGATACTGTTTGATGGAGATGGTAAATAAGGTCTAGTTTAGTTTGACTTAACTTTGGTCTGTCAACAATATAAAATTGAAGAATTTTATTTTAACACAAAATACCTGTCTGTCATAGATAGACAAGGCTAGGTATATATACCTTGTCTAATTAATTTTACGACTCCCAAGACGTCGGGGTTCGTCATCCGTCGTCTGTAGTCGGTAAATAGTAACCTGACCGATTTCAAAATTAAGCAAATTGCTAAACAATTAAATTCCTTGAGTGTACTATAGTTATTTAATTGAATAATTTGTTTTTTGAGCGCAAGAGTCTCAGAAAATAAAGCTTTTATTCAAATGTAAATATCCGTGTGGTGACGGAGTAAGAATACAATATGTCATCACACCATCTCATCCCATGGGTGTCGTAGAAACCGGCTAAGGGGCTATCTGTGAATATTACCTTTACATAGAAAGAAAGAAAACTTGAAATTAAACCCTATACCAATCCGTCTGGACAGCGTGGTATTAGTGGCCCAAGTATCCCTCCGTCACAGGAGGAGGCCCGTCCCTGCAGTGGGACATTCATGGGCTGCTATGATGATTCAAATGTGAGATTAAAGGCCTACGCAAACAGAGATGACATGGTAGGTGATTTTGCTGTTAGTAAGCGCACACAAGCCGCTACCGTGGCATTTCAGCGCCTTGCCACGGCAACTCCTGCAGTCATATACACTTTTAGTATTCAGTTACGAGTCAAGAATACCTATCATGAGGCAATTTGATAACTAAAAGATAACTTAACCGAATTTTTAACGATTTTAAGGTACGAGAATTGACATGGTGTGCCTAAGCCTAATTCAAAATATACGCCGTCAAATAATCTCGTCTATACCGTTAACCTCCTGGGTCCTGGCGTCATATACATATAAAAAAAGTATTTAAGTATGTTTATCCGTTGTCTAGTAACCATAGTACAAGCTTTGCTTAGTTTGGGACTAGGTGGCGATGTGTAAATGTGTGAGGATTATTTATTTATTTATATCAGAAAATAAGATTACAGTGCCATTTAATGATATTCGTGTAAACTTTTAATAACAAAATACTAACGTTTAATAATTTAAATATTTTATTTATTGTTATTGAATAAATATAAAAAAAATATATTTCATAATTGAAATAAAATATGTTCTGGGCCCCAGGAGGATAAGCCTCCTCCAAATAATTCCACCTTGTGCAGTCCTGTGCCTGCCTCATCCATTTAGTTTACCTTCGCCCTAACTAGGTCGTCAGTCCACGGATAATCTTAATCTCTTCAGATGATTTACAAAGTATTACATAATTATAGAAAGTGGGTTAATTTTATGTCAATCCGATTACTTATTTATTGAAGGTTATTTACATCACATTTACATTGGCTTTTTAATCCATCTGCAGGGATTATCCCCTCTCTACTCTCTTTACGATTGCAGTCAATTTTTTTAATAATTTATTAATTATTATTTTAAAAATACTTCTTAAGGCCTTCGCAGACCGGGACGGCATGGCAAGGGATTTTAATTTTTACTAATGGACATTCAACCGTACTATTACAGAAATACGACATAAATTGCTATGCTTTAAAATGAAAAATACCGTGCGATAAAATCCCTTTCAATGCCACGGCATCATTTTAAAGCATAGCAATTATGTCGTATTTCTGTAACAATACGGTTTATTTTCCATTAGTAAAAATTAAAATCCCTTGCCATGCCGTCCCGGTCTGCGTAGGCCTTGAATATAAGACTTCTTACTACAGTGTGCTTTATTTACGCAAAGTGCAGTGACACACACTGACCGCTTTACTACCTTTTATGTTAAAATTTATTGGCCTATTAAAAATATTATAATAATGATGTCCTTTAATTTTGCAAAGGTTAGTTATATCATTTAATTTAATAACAAATGTTATAAAAAACATTATCTAACAAATAATTATCTTGTTATTTTGTCTTTAATGGTGTCGTGTTGTTTAATTAGCCGAGTAATTAGTGGCTAATTCATTTAAATTTTAACTCATTAAATATCGCACGCGATGTTTTTAATGATTAAGGTTTGAGCACACAGCGGACTTGGTGGTGACGGGCTTTCTTTTAGACTATCAAACATAAATACTATTCTTTATTCTCGGAGTCTTTACAGCACAGCCCTGTAAGGACATATTTATAGTTGCTAACAAACCAGAGGAACATAATAATATTATTGATTTATAGTTGCTATCAAAGCTGACCTTGTACTATAGATACTTTACAACTAACTCCCGTTTTCCGAACGACTTATCAAGTAAAAATCAACTAATAAAGTAATATAGTATAGCATAGTCAAATTGTGAAAAAGCTCCTTAATAAAGATTTAAAAAAAAACTAGTCAAGTGTCAAATTTTAGTTCTTGAAAATTATAGTTGACAAGAGTTTTGACACTTGATTAGTTGATTTTTACTTGATCAGACATTCAGAAACCGAGGGTAAGTAACATTCTTAAATACTTTTGTAACAATAGAACCTATTGCAGTTCATTTATGACCTATTGATGACTCAGGATCATAGTTGGAAAAAACGTCATGAGTTTAACCTTCAGTTTTGACGGATAGTCGGCTTCTAACAGGATTCCTATAGAAAAATAAGAAATATTTATGCGTCAATCCCAGTGTGGGAGTTTTATTTTTAAAAAAAATTAAGAACTTTGGTTTTACGAATGAGTTCAATGAGATTTTCATTAGATTTATTGATTTTTAGTATTAAATTAATAAATTAATTAGATTATTTTTATTATTTAGTATTAATTCAAAGCCCGTTATTTAGTAGGAAATTAAATAGATAAACGGAAGAGTCCTATCCCCTAACGTCGGACATAAATATAAATCCATGAAAACATCTTTAACGTCCGCTATAAAAGTGCAGTGCAACCGTCCGCTGTATGCTTTTGCCTTAACAGTTGCAATGATTGAGTTTACGGTAACGACGGATATTTGTCCCCCCCTCCACCATTAGTCTATTCATTAAATCCGTGGCCTTCAATGGTAGAATAATTGACCTTAAGTGCTTTTTGTGGTCGAGAATTGCAAACGTGATTGATTGAAAAATGGCCTCGTTGATGCAGTGGTTGCTTATGGGTGTTGTATTGTTGTGTTGGTGCGGGTTCGAATACTCCTTGTCAAATGTCGTTATACAGGTTATACGGGTGCCTGCATGTACAGTCAGCTGCAAAGAAATCTAACCCCCTTTAAGAATATAAAGCCCGATTCACACATCGACAAGTACAGTAGCGAGTTAAGTAATAAGTTGTTGATTAAGTTGATTTAAATAGATCTTTATTCTATTTTTTGGCGAGTTAAGTTAGCGAAACGCGAGAGAGGGGGCCACTTCGTACTTTACTCCCAAAAAAATAGGATGGAGATCTATGCAAATTAACTTAATCAACAACTTACTACTTAACTCGCTACTGTACTTGTCGATGTGTAAATCGGGCTTAACAGCTCGCTAAAGGGGTTAGATTTCTTTGCAGATGACTGTACGTAGGTTGTACATGTGTTAACAAGTTTAATAAGCACAATATTTTAACTTTTTTTACCTTTACCTTTCTTCTCTATCGTCATTGTTCTAACTTAGCCCGAATAATCCAAATTATCCCAATTAATTCATTTCATCATAACAGCCCATTAATGTCCCACTCCAGGGACGGGCCTCCTACCGTGACGGAGGTTTACTTGACCTACTAATACCACGCTGGCCAAACGGATTGGTGACAAAAAAAAAAATATTTACGGATAGTTTTAGGATTAATACTTATATAGGATTAATTCATTAAAAAATGTAAAAAGAATATGGTAAATGCCATGAGGAGTACGTGAGAGACGGAAAACCGGAGGGTTTTTAGTCAGTAAGAGTCTACAGAGCTACTATGTACTTACTTTTTACGAGAAAAACACAAATGGAGTTTCGACCTTCCCAGGGTCCCTTCGCCCTAGGCAGGGTGAAACTCCATGAGTATTTCTCCCCGTAAAAAGACATTAGGGTCGTGTGGAATTTACACCCACTAATAAGACTCCGCCGTATAATACATATCCTATTGTAAGGGGTGACCTCTGTCTATGTTCTATTACCACTTTAACCCCCTTACTCCTAAACGCCTCTTAAATTTAGTCACTGTTTAGCGAGATTTTTATTAGCAAAACCAACCTTATGCCAAACAAAACCGTAAGAATTTAAGCTAATCAATTGACTAAAATTTAAGAGGCGTTAATAAGTAAGGGGGTAACTGTCTACGCTGGTTTCTACTTTTTAGGCCCTGCGCAGACGACAGACTATCCGTGACGCACTTTTTAGTCTGTGAAAATAGAACCTATGCAATTATAAGCTGTAACGCACAGGACGCGCAAAAAGTCCGGCGCACAAAAGACTCAAACATATTATGCCATGTATGGCAGACTTGGCTTGGCACAAAAAGTGTGCCGTTTGCGCAGGGCCTTAAGCACATTCCATTGTGTATTTAGTACGTATCTAATTTAACAACTGAGGCAAAAAATTAGGCAAATAGCTACAATAAAATAATCAATTAATTAATAATTATTTCACTCACCGCTCTTCCACAGTCAAGTTAGCCAACTCCGGCACCCAACACCAATGCTGTTCAGGCACGATCGTCATAAAAATTTGTGAAAAATATACAAATGCAACGAAAAATGCAAACGGTATCATTAACAAGAATAATATCTTCTGATATAATCCAAATTCTCCAACGTATGGCAACAAATCATCGAAATCCGTCGCTTTTTTCTTCTCTCTCTCACTGCCGCCGCCATCTTTTTTTGTTGTATTTTTTTGTATGGCAACATCGCAACTGTCAGTGTCATAAGTTTTGTTAACGAAACCGCCAGTTAGGTCTATGTTGGCGAGGTTGTTCGACGTGTTTTCTGGCTCGGTCTCTTCTACATACGAGCTTCTTTCTTGCGGTGCCATTTTTTTTGATTTTTATTGTTATATTTTTTTCATAATATTTTGTTTCGTTTCGTTGTATCTGTAACAATAGATAAAGTATGGTTAATAAAATGAAGTTAGAATTTTTACAGCATGAAAAATGGCTAGAATTAACAGTTAGAATACAGCTATTCTTGCTTGACGTTCTTTGCTTCATTTGTGAGAGAAGAATGCGTATGTTTTTGTCGGAGAATCGTACTTCTGTCTTTTTTGGACTCCAACACACCTTCTCGCCTGGGCAATGACATCTGTTATGATGCTACTAATATTATATATAAATATAATAAAAAATAAATAAAAAAATAACTTATAAAATTCGTTGTTCGGCGAAAAAAACGCGTTCCTTTTTTTTGACATATTTCATTACTGCTCCTATTAGTCATAGCGTGATTCTATATAGCCTATGACACTCCCCGATAAATGGACTATTCAACACAGAAAGAATTTTTAAGATCGGTTCATTAGATCCAGAGATTACCCCCCTACAACTTCACAAACATACAAACACACAAACTTTACCTCTTTATAATATTAGTATAGATAATAATCTGTTAACTTTTCAAACGTTTTACAATACAAGTTAATATCTTAGTGCCATCATTTCCAAGTAACTGTACAGGAACTATTAAACTTGTTTAAATTGAACTCTTATTGGCTAAATACTAATTGAATTGAGAGGTCTTATAGAGGTGGTTGGTTCAACTGGTTGTACGTAACCAACTAAGTACTGCGTTGCGTATACTTTTACATACTTACATGAAATGAACTATCATATTGAACATCTTTAAATCAAATCAAAATCAAGTTAAAAAAATTCTTATTATTCTTTGAAATAAATTGACAAATAAATTAAATTAAAATTTTAAAAAAAATATTAGGGCCGGGCTTAAAACAAAGTTCGCAATTAGAAACATAAAGAGAACTATTTAAGACAAATCCAGGAAGCCCAAACTCGATGGGTTTACTAAAAGGCAGTCCAAGGTTACGTCGACTATCTTCACAGCCATAACAGCAGACCAGCTCAGTGGTTCTACCACCTATATTACATTTTTTTTTAAATCCATTTAGTAGTTTTTGCGTGAAAAAGTAACAAACATCCATCCATCCATAATCACAATCTTTCGCATTTATAATATTAGTAGGATTAGTAAGAAATAGGTTAGGATATTTTTTTTAATGTTTTATTACTCCATCATCATAAAAAGTGTAGGTATATTATTGGGGTATAAATATTATCTATACTAATATTATAAAGAGGTAAAGTTTGTGAGTTTGTGACGTTGTAGGGGGTAATCTCTGGATCAACTGAACCGATTTTAAAAATTCTTTCTGTGTTGAATAGTCTATTTGTCGGGGAGTGTCATAGGCTATGTACAGCATCACGCTATGACTAATAGGAGTGGAGCAGTAATGAAATATGTTTAAAAAAGTGACCTTTTTTTCGCCGCCTCACGAAGTGGGCACAGGTCAGCTAGTATATACTACCTAGCTGACCCGTGCTCACTTCATCCCTGACACTCCTCGATAAATGGACTATTCAACACAGAAATAATTTTTAAAATCGGTTCATTAGATCCAGAGATTACCCCGTACAACGTCACAAGCACACAAACTTTACCTCTTTATAAAATTAGTATAGATATACGGAAGTAAAGTAAGTAAGTACATTATAGCGATCTAATAATTACACCTGGTATGATTATTTTATTATAAAAGACACCAAAACACACGACGGAAGCAAAACACATAAATAAAACACAGATCCGTTTCAAATCACGACAAATAAATAAATCCTTCTTACGACGGAAATCATGTTTTCCATGACCGTGGCCAATAAACAAATTAAAAAAATATATTAATAATACCACTCACTTAATATTTTGACCTCTAATTGTTTTGTAACTAAACTTCTTGGTGTTTAAGGCAGGGTTAACTTGTTGGTGAATAATCACTTTTTCTCCGTGTGGTGACAGAGTAAGAATACAATATGTCACCACCCCCTCTCATCCCATGGGTGTCGTAAGAACCGACTAAGCTTTCATCCGTGAATATTATCTTTACGAAATAAGAAGAAGGAAAACTTGAAATTAAACCCTATACCAATCCGCATTAAGGAACATAGAATCCCATGCTAGACAAGTCTTTGTTTGATCTACAAACTATTGTCCTGAGTCTGGGTGTTCTCTGTGTCCGTTAAATTGATGTTTGTAAAGTCCCCGCGATATAGGGCTTTAACCCTAGCGCGAAAGTAATCTTAAAAAAAAATACTAATAACAGAACGTAGAAGCTTAGCTATGCTATTATTGGTAATCGAAATAAATTTTAAAAAATTGGTAAAACCCACAAGAACCTACATTATTGCAAACAGGTAAATGCCTAAATTACACAATGCCTTATCTTGATGATAAGCACGTTTATGTGTATCATTGAATACATTTTATCACTGAATGAATAGTAAATAAGTTGATTTTAAGAGTGCCTAGATGGCTAAACAGTTATTTAGGCTGTCAAGTCAAGGTTGATTCCCAAGCAACAAAATATTTTTGTGTTGTCCACTAATCATTGGACAGATGTTATGTATATTAATGGCTGATCTCCGCGGTACCTGATACCCGAGTGGTTTTGGTAGGCTAAATGTTATTCTACACCCTAAACTACCTATATTTCAAATTTTACTTACAAAAAAAAAACTATTAAAAAACTTATTTCATAAATCGTTTACATGGCTGATTCATAGGAATACCATGTTGTCTCAGGTAAAAAACTAAATTCTGTAACCAATTTTACTGTAATTTCAATGATGTAGTATGATTCACACAAATTCCCTATTTTTTAGACAAAAACCAAATTCATCATAACAGCCCATTAATGTCCCACTGCAGAGACGGCCCTCCTCCCGTGACGGAGGGACAGTTGGCCTACTAATACCACGCTGGCCAGACAGATTGGTATAGGGTTTAATTTCAAGTTGTCCTTCTTTTTATTTCGTAAAATAATATTCACGGATAGTCCCTTAGTCCATATATTGTATTCTTACTCTGTTCACCACGCGAAGAATGCAACATTCTATAGAACTAATTTTAGAAGTACGAGTAAGTAGGTATACTTAGTGAACCAAAAATGTTTTATGTATCGGCCTTGTTGGTAAATCGGCTTTTATAGCGGCTGTTATGCAGGAGATTGCAGGTTCGAATCTCACACAGAGCAATTTATTTATGGGATTCTTAGGGCTAGGTATATTTCACCGGGACACCATGGCAGCTCAACCGGTCGCCGTTGAAATATAGCCCTTAAGTTCGCAGTTAGGTAGGTCGTGTCAGTTAAATTATCCCCGCAATACGGGGCTCTATCCATAGTGCGGGTGTTTCTCAAAGAAATAATACAAAAATAAACACTTTTATGCCCACAAATTTGCATTGAGCGGGAATAAAACCCGAGACCTCTGCTATGAATAGCCACAAACTTTACCACTAAGCCACAGATGTCTTATTTTAGTAAATAAATAATAAAATCACGTAAAAACTAAAACCATATACACAATAACTATTGTTACATAGTTTTATAGTTACAAGGTTACAATTTCGTAACCCCTGGTCGTTGATACTGAGTTGAGGTTACCTTAACCTTTCAGGGTTACAGCATTGATGTAATGATAATGACTGACTATCGTTAAGAGTATTGCACGTTAGTTGTAGGTTCGATTCCCGTAGAATTTTTTGTGTTAATTTATTTTTATATTTTTGTTTGATACAACTTTTTCTATGTATAAATAATTTTTATACTTTTGTTTGAATCATTTTTTTGGTAATAAGTAAGTATTTATAAAAAAAAAATACGTACCTACTTGTTTCGTAAATACATATTATAAAGAAAACACCCAGACTAACAATGAAAGCAATCACGTTCATGCAAAAAAAATTGCATTGAGCGGGAATCGTATCCGATACATCGCGTCATCATCATATCAGCCCATTTAAGTCCCACTGCAGGGACGGGCCCCCTCCCGTGATAGAGGGATAAGTACTTAACCCACTAATACGCTGGCCAGACGGATTAGTTTTCAAGTTTTCCTTCTTTTTATTTCGTAAAGATAATATTCACAGATAGTCCCTTAGTCGGTTTCTAAGACACCCATGGGATGAGATGGGGTGGTGACACTTACTCCGTCACCACACGGAGATTATCAGCTATAATAGAGATTATTATAGTTATACTTGTACCTACTAATTGTGCTAGACAACGGTACATACTTATTTTCATAAAAACATAGTAATTAATACAACATACTAGCTGACCCGTGCCCACTTCGTTGGGCGGCGAAAAAAACTCGTCCCTTTTTTAAACATATTTAATTACTGCTTTACTCCTATTAGTCATAGCGTGATACTATATAGCCTACAACACTCCCCGATAAATGTACTATTTAACACAGAAATAATTTTTAAAATCGGTTCAGTAGATCCAGAGATTACCCCTACAACGTCACAAACACACAAACTTTACCTTTTTATAATATTAGTAGAGATAAAACATTCAACTAAAAACACCTTTCAAGGGCTAATGTATAATATACACACATCAAAAAAGTCTAAGCAACATGCATGATATTACAAATTTACCATTTATATTAATTAATTTTACCATTTATTTTAATTATAACGTTGTATTTTATTTTTAAAATAATATTTTTAGGGTTCTATGATGTAAAAATAACAGCTGTTTTCTTTATAAGTTCTTTTAATAACAGAAATTAACAATATTAGAATATACAGGTACATAAGAAACTAAACTTTTTTTTTACAAATTGAAATTTCTTAAGAAAATGAATTTATTGTGAAAGAATAGGACAATTTAATACAAAGTATGGCCTCCTCTGCTATTCAGAACTTGTCGGCAACGATTATTCATTGAATTAATGAGACTGTTTATGTCATCTTGCGGTATTCGCTCCCAATGGAATTGTAGCAAATCCTTCAGCTGTTGGGTTGTTGTCACTCCGTCCAAGTCCTTCAAAACACGTCTCTGGAGCATGTCCCATGCGTGCTCGATGGGGTTGAGGTCTGGCGATTGTGCAGGCCAGGGCAATACCTGGATGTTCTCCGTTGCCAAGTATTCACTGGTTCGCCGAGCTGTATGTGAACGCGCATTGTCATGCATTAACGTAAAATCGGAGCCAAAGGTTTGTGCAAATGGATGGACATAAGGTCTGAGAATATCCTCAACGTAATTTTCAGCGTTCATGTTTCCATTTACAAAAACGAGCTCAGTTCGCCTGTTCTTCATAATACCCGCCCATACCATAACTGTTGAGCCGCTGTATGGATGAACTTCCTGAACGCACCTGAGTCTTTCAGTATTTCCGGGTCGACGGTACACTCGCACCCTTCTTGTATCAGGCCTAAACCCGAATCGCGACTCGACATTGTTCCTGGGTCCATGTTATGCGTTCTCTACACCATTCATTTCGACGAGCGCGATTCCCGTGACGTATCGGTGGGCACCTGATAGGGCGTCGAGCTCGTAGGCCGTACTCATGCAGTCGATTTCGCACAGTTTGGGGACTTACATCAACACCACTTGAATTTTGTAGCCTCAAACTTATCTCTCGAGCGGTTAACATCGGCTGGCGTCTTGCAGTCAGTTGTATGTACCGGTCTTGCCGAGTGGTTGTACTCCTTTTACGGCCTGGATGCTGTTCAGCGGGTTCCCCTGTATTATTGTAGCGCTGCCAAAGACGACAAATAACACTTCTATGAATACCAAAATGTCGAGATACCTGAGATTGATTACTTCCCGCTTGCAACATCCCTACAGCTCTTTGCATTTCATCTGCCGTCAAATGACGTCGCTCCATGACGTAAAGAATATCTAACAATTCAATTTTGTCGCCAACTGTATTTAAATGGTTGGTAAAATTATAAAATCAAGACTAAAACGTAGCAATTAACATGCACTCAAATTCAAACAAATTCGCAGTCATTTGAATTTTATGAAAAAAAACAAAACATAATCGAAATTTTTTTTTTACAACCAGCCAGTATGTCATCAATAACAAAAAAGTTTACTTACCTATACACTTTGAGTGAGTAAATACTTAGAAATTAATTAATATAAATGGTAAATTTGTAATATCATGCATGTTGCTTAGACTTTTTTGATGTGTGTATGTATAATTACTGTATATAATGTAAACCAGTTTATATATAACACATTACTTATAGATAAATACCTATTTATTTTACTATTTATATATCCGACTGTATAATTTATTGTAGGGTAACCAAATATACGTTTATATTATTTGGGCGACCTCTGGCGTAGTGGTTATACATATAACATGACTGCTACGCAGAGGTCTCGGGTTCGATTCCCGCTCAATGCAAATCTTTGTCTGCATGAACACGATTGTTTGCATTGGCCTGAGTCTTTCTATGTATGTATGTATTTACAAAAAAAGTATTTTGTATATCAGTTGTCTAGTACCCATAGTACAAGCTGTGCTTAGTTTGGGACTAGGTGGCGTTGTATGAAAGTGAGAGGAATATGTGAGGAATATGCATTCTGCATAACCCTAAAGATGATTTCCAGCTGCAGCAGCAGGCGTCTTGGTGAAGACCTACCACTTCTTATCTACTTGGGACAAGCAGGGACCGTTACGACTTTGGGAGATTCAAGAAACGAGCGTACTCCCTTTTAAACGGTCGGCAACGCATCTGTGATTCCTCTGGTGTTGCGGGTGTCCATTGGCGGCGATGATCACTTACCATCAGGTGACCTGCTGGCTCGTTTGCCTCTTATGACATAAAAAAAGGCAAAGGCTCTAAAGAAATTAACTTAAACGCGACGTGATCTTCGGAAGATCACGAAAATCTAGTATTCTAGGTAAGAAACTATATTGTATTGAATTTAATGATAGGTTAAGAGTAGGTCATGGTAAAACATTTACGTTTCATCTCAACCATCTTTGATTGGGACGTGATTTGGTAAACAAATGACCTGTGTTTTTGTGTGGTGCATTTTTGATACATTTTCAGTGAACCAAAGTGACCTTCAGCACAGTACAACCAGTAGTCTATCTCGGCCGAATATTTATTATAAATGCCTACGGCTGCGCGGTACGTAAACATGCGATAGGGCTGCCTACCTCCAGCTTTTTAATTACATTTACCTATTTTTCCGCTCGTTACTGCGGCACAATCGCGACTGTTCACTCCGCAAATTCACCTCTATCGTGAGCGTGTAGGTATAACTCGCGTTTCATCCGTTTCTATAAAGCCGAAATACTGTATATTTTTGTACTATGCCTTCAGCATAGAACTGACAGTCGTTGGTACAGAAAAATTTAACAGCCTCGCTGATGCGGTACTTCCGGCAGCGGCTGCAGTGCATAAGGTTACGGGTTCGATTCCCACGCAGGAAAATTCTTTGTGCGATCCACTATTTTACTGTCCTGAGTCTGTACGTTATTTGTGTCTGTTAAATTGATGTTTGTAGAAGTCCCCGCGATAATGAGGATGATCTCTAGTACGGGAATTGTCTTTTAAAAAAAATAACAAAAAAAGCTTCTAGAGCTGATACGGCGTACTGGAAGACTTAAGGTGTATAATACTCCTCATAAGCTGGACCGATAATCTGGTAATAGTAGTGGAAAATGACGAGAAGCATAGGACAAAAAAAAATTATGACTACTTACTAAGATCGAGTTGATCTGGTAAAGTTTGCAGGCATCAATGAAGGAGGCACAGAAAAAAAAATAGTGGAGACGTTCAAAGAAGGCCTATGTACGGCAGAGGACATGCTTTGACTGAGATTATGATGATTATATTAAACTTAACATTCAAACTCTACAGTACAGTACAGTAAAAGGGCAAAACAATCATTACATTTCAAGATCATTAAGTGTTGATTTATTGTAATTTTGTCCTCCATAATGTAGCTAGATGAAGTTGCTTACCTACCTTTGTTGCTTAGCTACCTAAATAACCGCGATTATTATTCTTAAAAAAGACAACTCTTGCTATTGGGATTAAGCCCTATGTTGCGGGGACTTTAAAGATTATATAAAGCGACTCCAGATAATAATGTGTATTACACAAATAAATTGATTGAGCCCACGACCTCGTGCTCGCCAGCCGCTAAAGCGACCGCCGGGCCACCGTGGAAATTTTTTGAATCAGTCAATTTAACAAAATACCTACACACATCCAGACTTGTCTTTTACAGACATGAAATTAACGAACGCAAAGGACATCCAGATTCAAACCAATCAATTGTGGATTACACACAATTGCACATGCATGCAGTTGCCGACCGACCGAAGACCGAGACGCCATTGAGGCAGTTAAATATGTATGTCGATGTCAGTTTCGTTACAAGATTCTGTAACCAGAACGTTTTGACTGTTGACCGATTTTGAAGTTCAAAATTGTGTTACACAAAATTTTATTTAACGTTTCACAATGCAACGAATTCGATCGCTGGTGACATTATAAATAAATAAAAAAGAATCACTTTCATTAAGTAAGCTGTTTTTGACATAAATTTTTACATTTTAGAAAATAAACTCTCCTTAACGAATGGTTTTTTTTATGTTTTTTAAAATTCCTGCTTATTAAAGTTATGGCCTATTTGTTTTATACTACTATACAACCAATTTTTTGGTGAAATTGGTTGGAGATCTATTTAAATCAACTTACCTAATCAACAACTCACTACTTAACTCGCTACTGTACTTGTCATAGTGTAAATCGGGCTTTATACATAATAACTCGGGCTTAAGGGTCTTAGCACATATTTAACGTAACGTAAACGGATCGACAGTCGGCACCGTATCAACTCGAGCCGTTCAGTAATTTTGTATGAAACTCCTTACTGCAACGCACACTAATCGGATACGTAACGTAATCGAATTTTTGACGTTTGACACCGAGGAAAAAGGCGTGGCGGTGCCGATCCGTTTACGTTACGTTATATGTGCTACGACCCTAAGTCATAAAAAAGAATAAACAATAGGTATTTCTCCCACTTTCACACAACGCCATCTAGTCTCAAATTAAGCAGAGCTTGTACTATGGGTACTAGAAAACGGATAAACATACTTAAATACTTTTTTTGTAAATACATACATAACATAGTATACATAGAAAACACCCAGACCAATGTAAACAATCATATTTATGCACACAAAGATTTGCATTGAGCGGGAATCGAACCCGAGACCTCTGCGTGGCAGTCATGTTTTATAACCACTACGCCACAGAGGTCGTCAAGTAAGTATTACGTTACTTAACTCGTTGTTTGTTTGAATCATGGTTACTCTACTTTATCGAGCAATCGATATAACTTCAAGGATTAAATTTTGCAATATATTCCAGCTATTATAAACTGTATTGTATTTATATAATTATTTTATTGGCAGACTTTCTATGTCCTATTTCAAGGAAGGACAGATCTAGTTAGGACGGGGGAAACCGATGGATGAGGGAGGCACAGGACCAAGTAAAATAGAAAGTGAGGCTTATGTCCATTTTGGCATTTCCTATATTAACTAGAACCATTAAAATAATAAATATCCTATTTAAGAAGTTCAGTCACCTATTCTCTTTCCTTTTATAAGTATTATAATTATTTTGTGTTAATTAAAGAGTAAGGTACGATGGGGCTGGCATATCCATGTGGATAAAAACCCCTTAAAAATAATGAAATAAAAAAGAATGAAAAAAAATCCATTGTCTTTATTTCTACTTTTAGCACAATATTTTGTGAACTGCACAAAGAATTTGTTCTTCGTAGGAATCGAACCAGGGACTTTATACATAGTCATAACATACGCTTTGCCACCTTGACCGTAAGCTGACATAATGATAATAACTATTCAACATCTTTACTATTCATCAATGAATAATCTTGGCCATTTTTTTTAGATAGTAAACCTTATTTACAACCTAACTTTAAACTCTAACTAAAACAAAATAAGGTTAAAATTGGCTTGTAGTGTATAAAATGCAATAACTTTGGTTTCTATTAAGGTAAATATTGAGCTGTAAAACTATGAGGATAAGGTAGATATTAGCATGTATAATATAAAATGCAATATCTTTACATTGACCTCGTTTGGTAGAACGACCAAGAGTACAACTTAAAACAATTATACTTTACTTAGATTCAACAAAGTTGGATAGGAAATGTTTTATAAACAGCCTGTTATTGTCCCACTGCTGGAGAAAATACAGCCAGTCCCAATGCTGGAATGGAACCTCTTCTAATGACAGAGGGACATCTTAGTCTACTTAAACTATGCTGGCCAGATTGGTATATTTTTTTTTTGTATTTTATTATATTGTATACTAGCTGACCCGTGCCCACTTCGTTAGGCGAAAAAAACGCGTCACTTTTTTAAACATATTTCATTACTGCTCCACTCCTATTAGTCACAGCGTGATACTATATAGCCTATGACACTCCCCGATAAATGGACTATTCAACACAGAAATAGTTTTTAAAATCGGTTCAGTAGATCCAGAGATTACCCCCTACAACGTCACAAACACACAAACTTTACCTCTATAAAATATGTATTAGTATAGATATATATTACGCTCTCGGTGACAAGGCGTGCACGAAGTCGTAGCTTCGAATTCCACGCAGAACAAATTGTGTACGGTCTTCAAATTATTGTGCTGATTTTTAATGTTTCCGTTGAATTGATGTTTGTAAAGTCCCTGCGACTATAAGACAAATTCCGCTATAGAGATAGAGCCCTGTGTCGTGGCGTACTTTCAAAGACATAATTAATAGGTATTTACCTATGAAATTGCCGTTTTGTATGAAGATTTTATCAGAAGTTAGATTTTTCATACTAACGTTTTCTTAGATTTTTCAATAATTATTAAACATAATAGAATGAAATTTAGTATAAGTACGCACATTTAAGCTAACTATTGTGTTTAAAACAAAGAAAAAAAGTATCAGGGAAAAAGTTACTTTTAAACAAATGGGTAAATCCGCTGTTTTAAATTGGACCCATTTTCACAGGCTTATTATTAATACAAATAATTATTATTTTTATTTATTATCTTTTGTAAGATGTTGATACTAAAAATATACAAACTTAAGATAGTCATAATTACTTTATGTGCATCACACAAATAATAATCTTGCGTAGAATTTGAACTTGCGACCTCGTGCATTAGTGCTCACGACCGCTTTGCCCCCGTGTCAGTTACTATCCACATTTTTCATAATCCATGGTTTTTAAGTAAGGTTATTTTTAATTACTCTATTCACTAATCACAATAAGTACTTTTTTGTTGTTATTTATTTATATTTCTGACATAAAACTTCTGATTTGTAAAATTCAGCATAACAGCCCATCAATGTCCCATTGCAGGGACGGGCCTCCTCCCGTGACGGAGCGATACTTGGCCTTCTAATACCACGCTGACCAGACGGATTGGTACAGGGTTTAATTTTAAAGTTTTCCTTCTTTTTATTTCGTTAAGATGATAGTACCCTAGGCGGTTTTTACAACACCCATGGGATGAGATGGGGTGGTGACATATTGTATTCTTACTCCCTTACCACACATAACTCCGTCACCACACGGATAAGCTATAATAACAAGGTTATTTAATTAATGTACTTATATAAAACAACTTCTTAAAAGCCCAGGGGCTAGTATTAATATGCAAATTTATATAATATAGAAACCGGAAAGCGAAATAGTTAAATAACTTCCTTGTCTAGTAAGTACATTATATCCGCTATTTTATTTGATAAGTTAAGTTTTAAATGGGTGCCGTACACGAGGTCAGGAGTTCGATTCCCACGGAGTACAATTCTTTTGTCAATCAATCAATTAGCCTATCGCTGTCCCCTGCCGTCCCTTTCCGTGTGGTGACGGAGTAAGGATACAATATGTCACCACCCCATCTCATCCCATGCATTGGTGTCATAAAAACCGACTACGGGACTATCCGTGAATATTGTCTTTACGAAAAATAAAAAGAAGGAAAACTTGAAATTAAATCCTGTACCAATCCATCTGGCCAGCGTGGTATTAGTAGGCCAAGTATCCCTCCGTCACGGGAGGAGCCCCGTCCCTGCAGTAGGACATTGATATGCTGTTATGCTGAACTTTAAACGAATAATAAAAAGAAGGAAAACTTGAAATTAAACCCTATACCAATCCGTCTGATCAGCGTGGTATTAGCAGGCTCGTCCCTGTAGTGGGACATTAATGGGCTGTTATGATGATGATGAGCTGCCAAAGAAAAAGTTACATTTCGGTTTGGGGGCCGAGCCGAGTGGCCTATATCAACGAGTATGTGTTTTGGATCTTAGTATTGAGTTTTTAATGTAATTGGTCAGCTTGACTCCCAAAATATTACATTATAAATATAAATATTCCTCACACATTCACACAACGCCATCTAGTTCCAAACTAGGCTAAGCTTGTACTATGGGTACTAGACGCCGCGACGGGTAAAAATACTACAATACTTTTTTTTTTTAATACCTACATATAGAAAACACCCAGACCAATGCAAACAATCATGTTCATGCACACAAAGATTTACATTGAGCTGTAATTGAACCCGAGACCTCTGCGTAGCAGTCATGTTATATAACCACTACGCCATAGAGGTCGTCAAAATTTTCCTCCATTGTTCATTGACAGATCCCGAGTGTGGATTAATAATTACTTGCTGACCCGTGCCCACTTCGTTGGGCGGTGGAAAAAACGCGTCCTTTTCTCAAACATATTTCATTACTGCTCCACTCCTATTAGCGTGATACTATACCTATAGCCTATGACACTCCCCGATAAATGGACTATTCAACACAGAAAGAATTTTTAAAATCGGTTTAGTAGAACCAGAGATTACCCCCTACAACGTCACAAAGTCACAAACTTTACCTCCTTATAATATTGGTATAGATTTGTAAATATTATAAAACTGATCCTAGTTCAAGGCAATTTAATTAGTAATATGTAATTAAGTATAGTAAATGTAATTTAAATACAGAGGTCAATAACTAATAAAATTATTAGTGGTGACCCCTATTAAGGATTTAAAAGGTCACTGTAATATCATTGACAACCTCTGTGGCCTAGTGGTTATGAGACATAACGGTATGACATTTTAGGTTGGATTCCCGTTTGATGTTAATCTCTAAGACTAGTAATAATCCTCACACAACGCCACCTAGTCCCAAACTAAGTAAAGCTTGTACTATGGGTACTAGACAACGGATAAACATACTTAATTAAATACTTTTTTTATTGTAAATACATACATAATATATTACAGATAGCAAACACCACAGATATCTGAATTTCTGTGGCAAACACTCAGACCAATGCAAACAATTATGTTCAGGCACACAAAGATTTGCATTGAGCGGGAATCGAACCCGAGACCTCAGCGTAGCAACCATGTAATATACCGACTGCGCCACGGAGGTCGTTATAGTTAAGTGTAATAAAGTATAAAGAAGAATGGGCGAAACGTCCCCACCCTTGTAACACTTTCATCTATACATCAAATGAAAGCCCTTGAAAAGTTAAGCAAGATGGTAAAAACTCTCTTTTTTCTCGTTTTTCAAGGAGAACTACCGTCCTAGAATATCTCAGTGTGGTGACGTAGTAAGAATAGAATATGTCACCACCCCATCTCATCCCATGGGTGTCGTAGAAACCGAACTAAGAAACTATCCGTAGGTATTATCTTTACAAAATAAAAAGAAGGAAAGCTTGAAATTAAACCCTATACCAATGCGTCTGGCCAGCGTGGTGGAGGCCCTTCCCTGCAGTGGGACAATAATGGGCTGTTATGATGAGCCGGACCGTTGCCAGTCTGTTTAGTTTGAGAATCATCATCAATCAACTGTATTTACATTTCAGTACAGAGCAAGTTCTGCTTAGTTTGAGACTGGATGGCGTTGTGTAAATTTATGACAAAATTTATAAACAGTAAACTCTTATTTATTTTAACAGCACTGTGACGTATTTTTATAATACGTAATGGGACATTTCGTTGCGTCACAAAATTAATTTGACATAGACCTCGAAAAGTTGAAATGTCATAAGGTAGATGAACTTTTTATTATTATAAACAAAACCTTATACTTAAAGAAAAACTTATGAATTGTAATTTTTAAGTTTGTGTTTAAATTGTGTTAAGAATAGGCTTTTAACTTAACTTTTAACAATAATTTATTGCTTCCATAATGTATAACAGATGGTATTATTATAATTAAGTAACAATTATGGACCCTGTCGGGCACAGCATAGTAGTAAATAGGAGAGAGGAAGAAAGCTCTATCATCATAACAGCCCATCAATGTCCCACTGCAGGGACGGGCCTTCTCCCGTGACGGGATACTTGACTATTAATACCACGCTTGCCAGACGGATTGGTATAGGGTTTAATTTCAAGTTTTCCTCCTTTTTATTTCGTAAAGATAATATTGACGGATAGTCCCTTAATCGGTTTTTACGACACCCATGGGATGAGATGAGGTGGTGTACATATTGTATTCTTACTCCGTCACCACACGGATTGAAAGAAAGCTCTAAAGCTATATCGAAATATCTAGAGATATTTCGATTTTTAGATTAACAATAAAATTTATAGATTTTTTTTATTTTTATTTACGTATTTTGTGGGTACAGTAAAAGGTAAGGAAACAAGAATGGAAAGTCTATCGCGGAAGAAAATAGAGAAAGAGCTTGATCTACATCCCAGACGCAATGAACCTGCGACGACTCTTTAATAGTGCCATTTGTCCAGCTGAGCTTATGGGGATGTGATGACTTTTAGCCTAGAAATCCCCTGGATCGATATACAGGATTTGTGGACTTCTTGGGGATCCCTGTTTTTTCATACTTAATGGTTTTTGTCCTAATTTAAAAACTTTTGTAAACAGGTGTGAACAAAACCTTTTAGAATGTATGTAAACAAGTGTGTTAAGTACCTTATACACATCGGAAACATCTTAATCACCCGTGCGTCACTGATTAAGATAAACTTGAACTAAATATACAACGTTTATGATCCGTTATTCTTTTATATAAACGTTTACAATACTACAGGCTTTAATTTGTAAGTACTTGTAAAGTATTAACTATAGCTTACCCGTGGCCACTTCTTTAGGCGGCGAAAAAAACGCGACGCTTTTTTAATCATATTTCATTAGTGCTCCACTCCAATTAGTCATAGCGTGATATTATACAGCCTATGACACTCCCTGATAAATGGACTATTCAACACACAAAGAATTTTTAAAATCGGTACACACAAACATACAAACACACAAACTTTACCTCTTTTTAATATTAGTATAGATAGATATAACTTTTATTACCTACTTCATTATTTGTCTAAAAAATAAAGTAGGTACACCAATTTAAAAAAAAGGTATCATACGAAAATGAAAAATTTTAAGTATGAGATTCCCTATCTAAAACTTCAAATTTTTCATTTAAAACTCTGTTTTTTTTTACGTGGAAAAAACATTAATTAAAGACGTCGATTAGAGATCGAATCTATCTCTAATAAAATATAGGACACTATGAATAAAGGTTTTAGAAAAATATTAAGTGGCGTAGTGGTTATATAACATGACTGCTACGCAGAGGTCTCGGGTTCGATCACCGCTCAATGCAAATCTTTGTGTGCATGAACATGATTGTTTGCATTGGTCTGAGTGTTTTCTATGTACTTATAATATGTATGTATTAACAAAAAAAATAATATTAAAGTATGTTTATCCGTTGTCTAGTACCCAGCCATAGTACAAGCTTTGTTTAGTTTGGGACTAGATGGCGTTGTGTGAATGTGTGAGGAATATTTAACATAATAATAAATTTTATAAGTACTTTAAAAAAACTTGTACTTATTAAAAAAAGCTATTAATAAAATTAAAAGAAAATGTAAAATTTGAAGTTCGAAAAGCGATCACAGTAGTTTGTCTCTGATGACAGTTACTACTTTACACGGGCTGTGGTGGGGCGGATGGCCCTCAACCAAAGGCCTTTTTTTTCATGTCGTAAACCTTTTAAAGTCTTTCTACCCTCCGTTGGAGAGGCCGCAACTTGTCATCGATCAGAATTCGCGATGGAAAACCATCATGTCATAAAGTTTTTATGAAAACACTATTCTTTTTGTGGTAAGTATATTATGTACTAAGTAGTTATGCTACTTTCAAAAATCCGACTAAGTGAAAGTTCCCAGATGCTATGTCAATAAAAAGAAAATAAGAAAAACTTATAAATATCCGTGTGGTGTCGGAGTAAGAATACAATATGTCACCACCCCATTTCATCCTATGGGTGTCGTAAAAACCGGCTAAGGGACTATCCGTAAATATATAAATATTATAACGGGATATTAACGCGCATTTTATTTACCTTTATTTTACTTGACGTTTCGGCACAGGTTGCACTGGCCGTGGTCGCAAGCTGATTGGCGAATATCCGTAAATATTATCTTTATAAAGTAAAAAGAAGGAAAACTTGAAAATAAACTTTATACCATTCCGTCTGGCCAGCGTGGTATAAGTAGGTCAAGTACCTATGCCTCCGTCACGGGAGGAGGCCCGTCCCTGCAGTGGGACATTAATGAGACCAAGTCTTCCTCCGAAAAAAAGCCTGGCCTTGATTGGAACAGTTTTTTAAGTTTTGATTATTTACCATTGTTATGTAATTACTTAATATGTATCAAATTAATTTATTTATCAAGGAAGACATTATTATTATTGACAAAAAATTATAACAATATTATACAATATCAATTTATTGTTATTATTCATTCCATGAATTATTTAAATATAAATAAAAACAATATTTTGAAATTTTAATTCATAATTAATTATTTTTTTTAATTTCAATGTTATTGACAGACTACCTTGTCGACGTGGTCACGGTAAATGTGACATCTAAGAGTTTGTAGGTACGTTCGATTCTCACGTAAGACAATTAATTGTGAGAACTACAAAATTATGAAAATTATGGTCTAGTTACCTAACTCCTAAGTACAACATGTCACCACCCCATCTCATCCAATGGGTGTCGTAAAAACCGACTAAATTGATAAAGAGAATCCGTGAATATTAACTTTACGAAATAAAAAGAAGGAAAACTTGAAATTAAACCCTATACCAATCCGTCTGGCCAGCGTGGTATTAGTAGGCCAGGTATCCCTCCTTCACGGTAGGAGGCCCGTCCCTGCAGTGGGACATTAATGGGCTGTTATGACATGACCTTCAGTTTGATGAGATAATCAACAATTTTGTTTAAGAAAGTCTCAAGAGTAAATAAGTCAAGTATAAGAAATCTCATGTAAACAAACATTTGCTTTGAAACAAGAACCGAACCCGAGACTTCTGCGTAGCTGTCATGGAATACTACCAACGCAACAACTGAGGTCGTCAAATCTACTCGTAATACATCATAATGTGTATCCATCAGCAGATTATTATCATCATAGCAGCCCACTAATGTCCCACTGCAGGGAGGGGTCTTCTCTCATGACGGAGGGATACTTGGCCTACTAATACCACGCTGGCCAAACGGATTGGTATAGGGTTTAATTTTAAGTTTTCCTTTTTTTTATTTCGTAAAGTTAATATTCACGGATAGTCCCTTACACACTGTACAGTATGCACTTAATTATTAACAGAGATATTTAATAATAATTTCCTTCACTACTTGATGAGATGGAGTAGTAATATCCTCTATTTTTAAACACCCTACGAACATAATATTAAAAAAAATCATTTTTTTTATATATTCACACAACGCCATCTAGTCCCAAACTAAGAAGAAGTTGTACTATAATAAATTTATAAAATAACTAAATATTTTACTTATTAAGAAACACCGTTTTCATGCACACAAGGATTCACATCTAACAGGAATTAAGATCAATTATTTATATTAAATTACTTAGTTAATTTTGTACATTGATTATTTTTTATATTTTGCTCGCTATCCGTGTGGTGACGGAGTAAGAATACAATATGTCACCACCCCATCTCATTCCATGGGTGTCGTAAAAACAGACTAAGGCAATAACCGCTACTACTATCTTTATAAAATTAAAAGAAGGAAAACTTGAAATTAAACCCTATACCAATCCGTCTGGCCAGCGTGGTATTAGTAGGCCAAGTAACCCTCCGTCACAGGAGGAGGCCTGTCCCTGCAATGGGACACTAATGGGCTGTTATGATGATGATGAATTATTTATTAACCCAAACAAAAAAAAAACACAAAAAATTATCCAAACAAAATTATTTTCAAACACAAATTACGAGTTACAAAACTCACCTTTGCTCCCTATTCAACGTGGTAAACTCGGAACACTTATTTGAAAAAAAAACTCGAAAAGTTCGTTCGAAAACTGGAGCACAACACAACACAAGTACTATTACTTAGTAACAATTACTTGCAACTAACACAACAACCTCAAACTAACTGGACGTTGTTGGTTAGCCTTGTAGCTTAAATACTGTTGTTGGGCTTTGTTGTAGTGGGAGCTATGATTTATTTTATAGCTTTATTATTGTAAGGAGTTCATAGCTATTTGCAAATGACTGATTTATAAATGACTAGCTGATGCCAGCGACTTCACCACGTTTATAGATAGTCTAAATGTTATTCTACATCCTAAACTACCTATATTCCAAAGGTAAACGGGCGTTTTGTTTGGACATATGACCCATGGCGTACACGAACGAAATATGGCTAGGTATGTAGTTAAATATACCTATGACTACCTAGTATAGGTCCCACTGTTGTGGGATATGGGAGAAAGGAGAAAATAAAAATTTTGTTTTAGTGTTTAAAGGCATTATACAAAGCATTTTTCAAAATATTTCTGTTACCTATTGGGCTTATTTCAACAATTCTTGAAACAGTAGTCTATTTAATACAACACTGTTCATATTATTACGTTTGTACTCAAATAGCACAGAAATAAAATCACGTTCTATAAAATGGTTTTTTTATTATGCTGGATACCTACAGTTCGCGCAACCTAACTTGGCTGGGCTGAAGTAAGTTTCAGAGAAGTTTGCGCATGTACAGGAACAAGAAAAAACACCCGCTTCCCACGTTCCCGGGCTTTTAGTTCCAAATATGACATCTGCGCAGCTGATTTGCAACTAATTCCAGTCGGTCACCTTTTTATCTGGTGTATGCGTGTTATTAAACCGTTATAACTTAAAACTGTCGCGTTAAATTCATTTTTGTACAAAAATAGTAATGTTCAGTGTTTGGTTATACCTACTCACATACAGCCAAATAACTTTTTTCTCCCGGTAGGTACATTAATTTTTTTTACATAATTAGAAAAGGGGTATTAAAGTCTACAATTTAAAACTAGTTTGGTGTTTGTACGCGTAAAAAAGCAAAGTCGGTCAGATACGCCCTGTTACCTTTCATCAAAATCCAATTAGTAGTTTTTGCGTGAAAGAGTAACAAACATTCATTCATTCATACATCCTCACAAGTGTTTCGCATTTATAATATGAGTAGGATTAGTAGAAATGATATTGCTGGTTAAGTATCGTCGTGGAGGTTATGTTATGGGTGGGTAACCGCTCAGTGTTAAACCGTATGAAAATGCAATATTGTTATATTGTAAGGACACTCTTGTGCCTGCACAATTTGTCTGAGCATCATTAAAGAGGTCGTCACCTCTGTGGCGCAGTCGCTATAATACACGGCTGCTACGCAGAGGTCTCGGGTTCGATTCCGGCTCAATGCAAATCTTTGTGTGCATAAACATAATTGTTTGCATTGATCTGAGTGTTTTCTATGTAAGTATAATATGTATGTATTTACAAAAAAATGTTTATCCGTTGTTTAGTACCCATATTACAAGCTTTCCTTAGTTTGGGACTAGATGGCGTTGTGTGAATGTGTGAGGAATATTTATTTGTTTACAATTAATATCTCTATAAATTGTAGCTTATGTGTTATTCTGATGTATAGGATATATTATTGACGGCCTCTGTGGCGTAGTGGTTACACAATATGACTGCTACGCAGAGGTATCGGGTTCGATTCCCGCTCAATGCAAATATTTGTGTGCATGAACATGTTTATTTGCATTGGTCTGAGTGTTTCTATGTATAATAAGTATGTATTTACAAAAAAAAAGTATATAAGTATTAATATCCGTTGTTCTGTTACCCATAACACAAGCAGGTTAAGCCTAGCTTACTTTGGAAACAGATGGCGCTGTGTAGAGATGTCCGTGAATATTTATTTATTTATTGTAAAGGTTAATTAAAATCCATTCATAAAAGAATAACAACATCTATTCATATTTATAAACTTTCGCGTTTATGATTCATCATAACAGCCTATTAATGCCCCACTGCAGGGACGGGCCTCCTCCTGTGACGGAGGGATACTTAGCCTACTAATACCACGCTGGCCAGACGGATTGGTATAAGGTTTTTTTAATGAATTGTTTAATTTCAAGTTTTCCTTCTATTTATTTCGTCCTTTAGTCCGTTCCTACGAAACCCATGGGATGAGATGGGGTAGTGACATTGTATTCTTACTCCGTCACCACACGGAGAATCACATAATATCACTACACAATCACTTAAAAAAATAAATTATATCCTTAACTACAAAGCACACCTAAAAAATCATTGAAGGTTTTTAACTGCACTCAACCATTTTAACAAGACCTCTCAATTCAAATACTGTTCAACTAAGTAGAGGTCAAGTTTCATAAGTTTATTAAATTTGCTATAGTTCCTATACCCCTACTTTAAATGACGTCACAAGTTACGCTTAACAAAGACATTAAGTTATTTAAGTAATTGTTGAAGTTGTGACGGAATAAGGACTTAATGTCAACATCCCTTCACTTTAGGTGTCCTGTGGTATCGAAAGAAAGAAATTAAAGGTGGCTAAGAGAGATTTAAACAGTTATATTTCACATACCTAACGCCCGTAAGAACGAACTAAGCAAGATTTTGTAGCTTAAAGTACGAGACAACGGATAAACCCACTTCATCATAACACCCCATTAATGTCCGACTGCTGAGACGGGCCTCCTCCCGTGACGCAAGGATACTTGGCCTACTAATACCACGCTGGTCAGGCGGATTGGTATAGGGTTTAATTTCAAGTTTTTCTTCTTTATATTTCGTAAAGATAATATTCACGAATAGTCCCTTAGTCAGTTTTTACGACACCCATGGAATGAGATGGGGTGGTAACATAATATATTCTTACTCCGTCACCACACGGAGAATATAATAGTTATTACAATTAATTTATTATTCTTTTATACTTAAGTACTTACTCTATTTCTCATTTATTTAAGTCAATTTCTATCTATTGCATAAAAACAATATCTTGGCATTGTGGCTATAGTCTCACGTTCGTAGTGGAAAGGTCCTGTAATCGATTCACTCATGATTTAGTAAATCGTTCTGTCGGCGAAACGTTAGTAGTTGAAAGGTTCTTTCGGTGAACAACTCACAATCGAAATGTTCTTTTGGCGGCTCATCCGGCAAAATCAAATCAAAATCAATTTTATTTTTGCCAAAAATGGGTGTGTACAATATTGTTGTTAGTATTTACAGAATTATTATAGTTCTTCCATGTTTTACCAGACATTTGGTGTGCAATGTATAGAGTTACTTACATTTAATTGACTTAGTTTTTACATTAGTTAGGCAGAGAAACGTTTGTCGGAGAAATGTTTCAGATTCTAAGTTCTTTCATCATAACAGCCCATTAATGTCCAACTGCAGAGACGGGTCTCCTCCCAAGACGGAGGGATACTTGGCCTACTAATACCACGCTGGCCAGACGGATTGGTATAGGGTTTGAATTCAAGTTTTCCTTCTTTTTTCTTCACCCGCTAAAAAAAATATCTCCTTATTCAATACTTCGGTTGTCAAAATTGAAAAGCATAATGTAAAAGCTTGGAGTGGGAATCGAAACTGATGCCTCCTTACAGCAATTAAATATTACTTACTGAACTGCATTTATAATAATTAATATCAGACGGCCTCTGTGGCGTAGTGGTTATACAACATGGTTGCTACGCAGAGGTCTCGGGTTCGATTCCCGTTCAATGCACATATTTGTGTGCATGAACATGATTATTTGCATTGGTCTGAGTGTTTCTATGTATGTATGTGTTTACAAAAAAAAGGTACAATATAAGTTTTAGTATCCGTTTGTTCTGTTACCCATAACACAAGCAGGTTAAGCCTAGCTTACTTTGGGAACACATGGTGCTGTGTAGAGATGTCCGTGAATATTTAAAAAAATACAGTTAATTGACTATCAACAACAAAAAACCTAATTAAACCTAATTAAATACTTACTTAAAATCCTAGATCATTATTTTTGATGAAAAAAAGCTACAAATTTAGGTCATATTCTAGCGTTAAGTTACGGGTCATTACTGAGGTCAAATGTGGTCACAAAAAATAGGTCACAATATTATTTGTGACTTTTTTGTATAGATTAGTTAACTATTGTTAAGTTTTTTTATATGTCTGTAATGTACTTATAACGTTCTAATTGAAAAACCGAATCTATCCTAAGCATTGATTAATACCGATGTAGGATCGTGTGGTGACGGAGAAAGAATACAATATGTCACCACCTCATCTAATCCCATGGGTGTCGTAAAAACCGACTAAGGGATTAACCGTAAATATTATCTTTTCAAAGTAAAAAGAAGGAAAACTTGAAATTAAACCCTATACCAATCAGTCTGGCCAGCATGGTATTACGAGTAGTAGGCCAAGTATCCCTCCGTCACGGGAGGAGGCCCGTCCCGGCCCGATGGGGTGGTGACACACTTTATTCTTACTCCATCACCACACGGAGAAGTCGAATAATACTGTTAGTAAATACTCTTTTTCTATATTTTTTTTACTTTAAATAAAACTAAATAATTGAGACAGTTACGGAATGAACGGATGGATGAATGACTCTATAACTATTGCCTGTTTCCGTTTTTAAAAAAAACCGTCACGATTGAACCTTGAAGTATTTTAAATTATAAATTTTGTTTTAGATAATAATGGTTTATTTGGGTGGTGATATATTTTAGAAATAAATAGGAAAAAAGCGTACTGTTTAATATATAAGTACCTATATAATGTATAGTATGTAAGTATAGAATATAAGTTTTAATTGAATAGTACCTAAGTAATAGTAATAAAGTAAAATATAAGACCGCCAATATCGCCAACAAACTGGCAACAGTTTGGCGATTTTTATTATTGAATTTATTAGTTTAAACTAAAAAACAAATGACATAGAAAAAAGTAAAAATATATTATTTTGTCACCACCCAAACTTATTTTATGAGTGTTTTAAAAGTAGAGAAAGTTCGTATCACCGATGGATGAGAAAGGCCCAGGACAAGGTGGGAATATCTGAAAACCTCTGTGGTGTAGTGGTTATATAACATGACTGCTACGCAGAGGTCTCGGGTTCGATTTCCGCTCAATGCAAATCTTTGTGTGCATGTACATGATTGTTTGCATTGGTCTGGGTGTTTTCTATATTGTATAAATGTATGTATTTACAAAAACAATGTATTGAAGTATGTTTATCCGTTGTCTAGTACCCATAGTACAAGCTCTGCTTAGTTTGGGACTAGATGGCGTTGTGTGAATGTGTGAGGAATATTTATTTAAGTATTTTATAATAGTGAAAGTTTTTTTCTTTCGGATAGACAAAAGCTTTGGATTAAATAGAACTGGAAACCTAAGTAAGCCAATTATCCTGGAGAAGGCCAGTCTGTCGGGCACTTCAAAGTGGAAATGAAAGGAACGACCTCCAGCCACGGGCGGATGCCGAACCGGTCAGTTCGGTATCGTTGTATACTTGAATGAATAAACCCTAGGATGGCTTGAAATAGGTTTTAAAACTCCCGTCGATCGGTCCCAGCCGTGATGGGTAAATGAGGAACATCGGAAGCTTTAGGGTCGTAGCACATATATAACTTAACGTAAACGGATCGGCACCGTATCAACTCGAAAAAACGTGCACTCTAAAGCATTGGTACATTAAAAGAAGAGACTTTAGCTTGGAAAATAAAAGAAAGTTTAGTAAGTTTTTTTTTTTTTTCTTTATTGTACAAAACATATTCACATTATATCTTTGTTAAAAACCACTCACTTAAACCACTACGGTTTTTTTGTGAGTGGGAGTTCATAATTTAATAATTTACAGTTTTTGATATTATATACATACCTACACTTAAACAAATAGATAGCTTCACAATATATTACTATTAAAGATACAAATTATACATCTATGAAGGTTTCCAGAAGGAAAACCTTTAAGGATCCCTGGTAGGGCCGGTTTTCTATGTATTTGGCTAGTATTTCTTCCGGAATTGTATTTAGTATTTTAGGCAACAAGAAACGAGAAATCCTCGTTCCATACAAGTTATTGTAGTTTGGTACAACGTATTTATTAATATTTGACAGTTGTCTTAGGTTATTATTTCTAGTATTTGGACAAAGTTGATCTATGTTTACAATGTCTTCTTTCAGTACAGCTATTTTAATCAGACATTGTATTGGCAATATTTTACAGAAGTTGAATAATTCATTGTAATCATTTGTATGCATTGATTTTACATGGTGTGGAACAATAGTCTTTAACATCTTTAATTGCAATTTGTATATTTTATCAATGTAAGTTTTAAATGTGCGGCCGTAACTACTCAGACCGTAATTAATTACCGAGTCTGCCAGTGCAAAGTATAACAATCGTAACGTTTCATATGGCATTTTATACTTTAGTGTATACAATTTACTTAGAAGAGCCCTCAGCTTTTTACAAATATGTTCTATGTGTGCGCCCCAGTTAAAACGATTGTCTATAATTAGTCCCAGATACATATGCTCCCTTACTTTGTCCAAGCTACTGCAAGTGCTATTGTTATTGCATTCAAATTTGTTGTGTAGACATTCGTGATCGTGCGCTAGTATGTTAGGAGTGTAGCTGTCCCTATTATGCGATGACTCTATACACATAAATTTTGTTTTTCGAGCATTTATTACCAAGCCTACGTCATGAGCCCATTGGCACATTACATTAAAGTTATCCTGCAGTTTAGCTTCGGCAGTTTTTATATCTTTGTCCGCAGCCACCAAGCAGGTATCATCGGCAAACTGGTACACGGTACCATGCTGGAATATGTTACACATTTGATTTACGTATATAATGTATTCATTCGGACCGATTATAGAACCTTGAGCGGTGCCCTGTTCTGTACATATACTGTTACTAAACTTATCTCCCACTTTAACTTTCGTAAATCTGCCCTGGTGATAATTTTTGAAGAGTTCCAGCAGTGGTCCCCGTATTCCAGTCCGCTCGAGCCTGTCATACAGTACGTTATATTTTAACATATCAAACGCTTTGCTAAAATCAACGAAGATAACCAGCACATGACGTTTTTCATTCAGGTGCTCGTTAACTTCGTTGGTAAATTGACACAATAGTTGAGATGTACTTTTCCCTTTCTGAAACCCGTATTGTTTATTATGTATTATATTATTACTGGTTAGATAATGGCTAAGTTTATCCCCTATGTACCTCTCAACTATCTTGTCAATGCATGATAATATAGTGATAGGACGGTAGTTATTACAATCGTCGTGCTTACCACTTTTGTATATAGGGCGTATTACACCCTGCTTTAATTGATCCGGGTAGCTGGATGTGTCAATGCATTTATTAATTAAATGAGTTAGAACTGGGGTTACTTTTTCAGTTATATTTTTAATATCTATGGCTCTGATTCCATCCAAACCTGGACTTTTGTTTGTATTTAATTTTGATATGATTTTACATGTTTCCCTGTCACTTATCCTTTGCATTCTCATTGACACATTCATCCCATCATTTTTAGTCAACTCAGTTAATATTTGTTCACCACAAAGGATTGAAGACTTTTTAACATTATTATTAAATTCCCTTGCGAACATATTTGCCGCGTCGTTATCATTTAGAGAGAAATATTTTTGTATAGTTTCATCAACTGAGTTCACCACTTTGCCACACATTTCGTTAATAAGTGTCCACAATTTTTTCGAATTTCTAAAATTTTTTACAATTTCCTGTTTATAATATTTATTTTTTGTATATAAAATATATTTATTTGTTTTGTTTCTGTATTTGTTATAAATGATTCTATTTTCAATATTAGGTACTCTTTTTAATATTTTCAACAACTCACCCTTTTTTTACACATTTGAATTAAAAGTGCCTACAGAGTTTGAGTTTTAGCGAAATATACTCTACGAATGACGCTGAATTAGCTTTTAATACATTCTATGATTATTACAAACTTTTTTATGACCTTTGCTTCCCAGTAATAAGGATTAGAAACACTGTCACTAAAAAACCCAAGTGGATGTCAAAAGGAATTAGCAAGTGTTGTAGACGCAAACGGTTACTGTTGTGGAAATATAGAATGAATCCGACGGAAAACCAAAAAACTATTTTAAAAACTTACAGCAATAGACTAAAGAAAATAGTTAATCTTACACAACAGTCTCAAAATAATCATTATATCGCCAATGCTGAAAATAAGACAAAAGCTACCTGGAAAATCATAAATTCTAATAAAACCAACTTACCAAAAGAAAATATAATCCAAATAAAATCAAATAATAACTTAATATCTAATCCTAAAAATATTGCTAATGAATTTAACAACTATTTTATTGATGTAATTGACCCCATTAATATTGACATTCATAATAATAATCTGAAATTTAATCCAAATTTATCTCGAATGACATGTACCAATAATACGTTCAATTCAATCAACAATAATTTGAATTCATTATTTTTGTCTCCAGTAAGTCCATATGACATTGTAATATTGATTAAATCTTTGAAAAATTCACAAAGCACAGGCTATGATGATATTTCAACTTTAACTATAAAATATGTGGCACAAATTATAGGTCCTGTACTTAGTTACATAGTCAACTTGTGTATTGAACAGGGAGTTTTTCCTAAAAAGTTAAAAACGTCTATTGTTAAACCTGCTCTTAAAAAAGGTGATAAAGAGGACTTGGCTAATTATAGACCTATAGCTCTCCTTCCCGTGTTTTCAAAGATCTTGGAAAAGGTGATATACAATGCAATTAACAGCTATTTCGAAAAACACAATTTATTTGCAAAGGAACAAAAAGGTTTCCGGAAAAATAAATCAATTAATATGGCAATGTACGATCTTTTGAAACCTATTTAGACCTGTGTTGATAAGCGAATTCCTATCGCTGCATTGTACATGGACATGACAAAAGCGTTTGATTACGTAGACCATCAAATACTTTTAACTAAATTATATAAATACGGAATACGAGGAAATGTCCATAAATTACTGGAATCCTATCTAACGGATAGATACCAGTTAGTCCAAATAAATAAAATATGCAGAGGAACTAACACTGAAGAAATCTATCAGTCAAAATTAAGAAAAGTAAAGTACGGAGTTCCACAGGGCAGCGTGTTGGGACCATTACTGTTCTTAATATATATCAATGATTTACCTCAAACAATACAGCATCCAATGATACTCTTTGCCGATGACAGCACAGCACTTTTTAAGGCCAATGATATGAATACTTTTGAAGCTGTTATTAATGACTCCTTGAACTCTATCATTGAATGGCTGACAACGAACAACTTAGTTATAAATCTAAATAAAACTAAGTTAGTAACTTATGCCAAAAAATTCCAAAATCCTCTCAACATTCAACATAGTCAAACAAAAATTGAAGAAGTAAACTGCATAAAGTTTTTAGGCCTTTGGATTGATAGTGACATGACCTGGAAAACGCATGTAATTTCAATGTGTAATAAACTAAGTCAATATTCGTATGCGTTACATAATTTGGCCAAAGTTGTTGATCAATCAGCTGTAATAACTGCATACCATGCTTATGTGTCGTCAACATTACGGTATGGTATCATATTTTGGGGCAATGCTACAGACAAAGAGTCAGTATTTAAGGCCCAGAAAAGATGTGTCCGGGCAATAGCGAAAATATGCGTTCCTGATTCATGCAAGCCATATTTTAAGAAATTTAAAATCTTAACCTTTGCCTCAATTTACATATACGAAATCGTAGTCTTTGTAAAAATAAATAAGCCTCTATTTGGTGAACTGAAATCACTGAGGTGTAAGCATAAAATCACTTGTACGCCGCATAAAACTGCCCTTTTTGATAAAAGCTTTTTTGGAATGGCATCAAAAATTTATAATAAAGTACCATCATACATTATCAACACTCCAGAATTACAAATGTTTAAAAATAAATTGAACAATTGGCTGATTGATAAGACGTATTACTCTATCCAAGAATTTCTGAATGATAAAAATTTATAATTACTTACTCTTAAAATATTGCTAGGATTTGTATTAATTGTGCATGTAACTATATTATTTTATAAATTAATTATTGTATGCTTAACCGCAGGACATATTGGAACTGTATTCTTTATGTATGAACTTTATTCACCTATGCCCACAATAAACTGATTTGATTTTGATTGATTTTGATTTCGAGCCGTTCAGTATTCTTTGTATGAAACTCCTTACTGCAACGCACACTAATCGAAATCGTAACGTAATCGGATTCTTGACGTTGGACACCGAGGAAAAAGGCGAGTCGGTGCCGATCCGTTTACGTTACGTTAATATGTGCTATGAGCCTTAGTCGGGAAACTATTATTTCCATCTATCGATACTCCTATCCAACTAAGTGGATACAGGGACTCTTAAATGTTTATTTATTTATAATTATGACAACTTACGAAACATACACAAAGACAATCAGAAATAATACATCATTTAGGTGGCGCTTTCGTGGTAACGAACCATCGGTGAAGTGTACCGTCGAGGTAATGACCATCGAGGTAACGTCATTCGAACTAGAGTATTGAACCCCGTTCTCCGCGCTATGTGCCCTGCCCATATTAAAAATTATCATCATCATCATCATAACAGCCCATTAATGTCCCACTGCAGGGACGGGCCTCCTCCCGTGACGGAGGGATACTTGGCCTAACACCACGCTGGCCGAACGGAATGGTATAGGATTTAATTTCAAGTTTTCCTTCTTTTTATTTCGTAAAGATAATATTCACGGATAGTCCCTTAGTCGGTTTTTACGACACCCATGGGATGAGATGGGGTGGTGACATATTGTATTCTTACACCGTCACCACACGGAGAGTTTAATTAAAGTTGCTACTTGTATGAAGTTCTTTTGGTTTCCTTTGGTGTTCTATTTAGAATAATTTATTATTAAAAGCCTTAAAAGCATACCATAAGCGTGACCTAAGCATTACTTCCCACGTATTTAGGGCAAAGCTAAATAAGCACGTACTCCTTAACTCGAGCATAACGAGCATAAATTTACACAGATTATAATATCTATACTAATATTATAAAGAGGTAAAGTTTGTGTGTTTGTTTGTTTGTAAGTTTGTGACGTTGTAGGGGGTAATTTCAGGATCGTCCCAACCGATTTTTAAAATTCTTTCTGTGTTGAATAGTCCATTTACTGGGAAGTGTCATAGGCTATATAGTATAACGCCATCACTAATCTAGGAGTGGAGCAGTAATGAAATATGTTTAAAAAAGGGACGCGCTTTTTTCGTCGTCTAACGATGTGGGCACGGGTCGGCTAGTAATTTATATACTTACTATAATAAATATTAAGAATGTATTGCATGTATAAGCTTTTTAAAATCTACTTAACTTGATACCAATGCACTAATTTTCACTACTTTCCCAAAGATTTGCATTGAGCAGGAAATAAACCCAAGAACTTTAAATAAAATAAATAATCCTCACACTTTTACACAACGCTATCTAGTTCCAAACTAAGCAACGCTTATACTATGGATACTAGACAACGGATAAACATACTTAAATACTTTTTTTTTTTTGTAAATACATACGCATTATACATAAAAAACACCCAGACCAATGCAAACAATCATGTTCATGCACACAAAATAAATATTTGCATGGAGCGGGAATCGAACCCGAGACCTCTGCGTAGCAGTCATGTTATATAACCACTACGCCACAGAGATCATATAGTTTTACTACATCAATTTTATGTAAATTAAAAGCAAGCGATACCGAGTGTTAGGCTAGTTATATTATAAAAGATTAAAATCCATTGAAGCAATGAAATATTTGCCCTTAATACGTGACTGTTTTAACCTTATGGAAAAAGCTATGACATATTTTATTATATAACTCTATTCATCATAACAGCTCATTAATGTCCCACTGCAGGGACGGGCCTGCTCCCATGACGGAGGGATACTTACTTAGCCTACTAATACCATGCTGGCCAGACGGATTGGTATAGGATTTAATTTCAAGTTTTCCTTCTTTTTATTTCGTAAAGATAATACATATTCACGCATAGTCCCTTAGTCGGTTTTTACGACACACATGGGATGAGATGGAGTGGTGACATATTGTATTCTTACTCCGTCACCACGCGAAGAAGTCTTTTAAATAAGAAAACATACTACTGAATCGTGAACATCCTCCTTATTTTGTAGTCGGTTAACAATAGACAAGTTCAAAGAATGAAACTAAGGCAAATGACCTTTCCAGTCATAACATTACAAAATAACAAAAAAATTGTAACAATTACTTACTTACATAATACTTTGTAACAATAGTTACATAAGTCACAATGTAGTACAAGGTTTTATAATTTTGTTGTCAAAATAAAACAAGAATTAGACAAAACATAATAATATTTAAGCCGACTGCAAACAGAGGAGGTTCTCAATTCGGGTGTATTATTTGTTTAGTTTTTCTTACCTCATAACTCCGTCAAAGGGACTATCCGTCAATATTATCTTTACGAAATAAAAAAGAAGGAAAACTAGAATTTAAACCCTATACAAATCCATTTGGCCAGCGTTAAGCTTAGCTTATTAGCTTTTAAAACACGATACAGCGTACTCTACCATACTACTACAAGATGATAAAATAAAAGATTTATGAGTGCATAACTCCTAAGCATTATATATTATATATATATATTAGTAACCAATCGGTTGTGCACACTCTGTCGTGTGTAAGATCGCAGTTACGTTCCCCAAAGCTAGTTTAGGCGTCGATCCAGACGTTGCTTCAGACGTTGCTCCAGGTGCCACACCAAAATCTGGGGGAACTCCAGAATCTATTTTTGTTAAAGATAGGTAGCCTCTGGAACATAGGGAACGCACGATGACAAGTCGTGCACAGCTCTTTTCTGAAACAGCGAATCGGTTGAAATAAAACCCTATACCAATACAGTTTGTCCAGGCAAACAACAACCTTCCAATAAACAAAATAATAATTTCCTAGTTAAAACACAAAATAGCTTAATCACAAAAATAAATAAAAGGCTATTATAGTAACAGTAATATGATATTTCCTTCCTGAAAAATTTGTTCAAGTAATTTACCGTGACAGACAGTTGGTTGAATTAGTTTCTTTATACGGCCTTCGTTTAGCACGAATCTCTGACGTCACAGTGTAGATACTTGCAGAAGTACAGTTCTTTGTACAGTCACGAGCAATAATATGTACACATTGTCAAATTTTCTAAACCATCTGCACGTTTATCTAGACATTAGAATAATAAAATTATTTCATAATTTCGAAGAGGTTTCGTACAGTTTTGAACTAATCTTCGAATATTCAATTTTGGATTAGCAGAACTTTAGATAAATGTTTTACAAAATGTGAAAATGTGTACATATTATTGCTCGTGACTGTACGATCTATTAATAATAGTCTTGAGCCTGGCTGTAAAGATGACGTTGTAAGCAACAAGATTTGTTAACGAAATATATAGGCGCTGCCAAGAACGTCAATCCAGATACCATGCCAGACGTCACACCAGATGTCGATTTAGACGCTACTCCAGATCCCACGCTGGATGAATTTGTAATTTACCGTGACAGACAGTTGGTTGAATTAGTTTTTATATACGACCTTCGTTTAGCACGAATCTCTGACGTCACAACATAGATAAGTAGTAGCAGAAGTACAATTGTGCGATCCACGAATAATAGTTTTAGGACTCCATTTCTCAAAAAGATATAGATAGGTACGAAAGGTACAGAAGTCCAGACACTGTTACAGACGCTAGGCCAGACGTCACTCCAGATGTCGCTTTAGGGTCATAGCACATACATCAAAACGTAAAGGAATCAGCACCGTATCAACTCGAGCCGTTTAGTATTATTTGTATGAAACTCCTCCTCCCGTACCCTCGCTTACGGCTATCCGTACGCTAGCTTACGTATCTTCGACAACTCTCCGTCCGCCTGGTCTGCTTTGCCGCACATGCTATACGATTCACTATTGTTTGTCGACACACTTAACGTTTAAGTTCAAAATTATTGAACTGACAACGTCTAGCGTTCAACCAGCGGTCAACGAGGCATAAACACAGCGTTGCCTAGCAAAAACCGAGTCAACGGTGGAGCTTCCGAGCCGCTTACATTACGTGGTTACGTAAAGTGGACGACTGTTTGACACCGAGGAAAAAGGCGAGGCGGTGCCGATCCCTTTACGTTTTGACATACGTGCTACAACCCTTAGACTCAAGATGCCATGCCAAACAAATATGTTCAAGTAATTAAACCGCGACAGACAGATAGTTGAATTAGTTTCTTTATGTGACCTTCTCTAGGCCACGACTCCCTGAGGACAGAATGTAAGTAGGTACAGAAGTATAATTGTTTGTGCGATCTGTGAATAATTGTCTTGAGCTTCAATCAATCAACTAGCCTATTGCAGTCCACTGCTGGACATAGGCCTTTCCCAACACGCGCCACAGAACTCGGTCCTGCGCCTTCCGCATCCAGTCCGACCCAGAGACCTTTATGAGGTCGTCGGTCCACCTAGTTGGGGGGCGTCCTATGCTACGTTTGACGACTCGCGGTCTCCACTGTAGGACACGTTTGCTCCAACGGCCATCTGTCCTTCGACAGATATGATACGAGTATGATTATGTCTTGAGCTTGAATGTAATAAAAACAATACCTGTACAATAAATAGACAAATATTGAATAGAAGTCCAGACGCTGCTAAACGTAGCAGCGCTATTCAGACGCCAATCCAGATTCTGCTTTAGACGCTACTCCAGAAGCCATGCCGGACGAATTTGTTAATTTACCTTGAATGACAGATAGTTGAATTACTTTCTTTATGGCCTTCGTTATAGATAGTTGTGGGAATCGAACTCTTAACCTCGTTCACGGCAGCTGCTTCTACAAGCGTCGCGCTACTGAGCAGTGTTGCGTCTGAAACGGCGCCTGGAATGACGTGGCGGCTGGAGTAGCAGACAATTAATTTTTCTCTTCCTTATATTTGTAGTGTTGGTGTCATGTACAGCTGTCGTGTTGTGTTCAGTCGAGACGGTTACTCGGTTGGCCTAGTGGTCATGGCGCTGGACGTGTACAGTTAAGAGAGGCGGGTTCGAGTCCCGCCTCAAGTAACAATTTTTTCTAATGTATTTCTTCTTTTCGCATGTATGTAATGACCTCGGTGACATTGCTTAGCCAGCTTTATAGTTGACCTACTTTTCATGTGCATTTCGTGCACGGAGACGCTAAAGGCTTAATAAGATTCTACAAACGGTCACCCATCTATTTAACAACCTCGGCGAAGTTCCTTAACCAAAATTATCGTTTATAACGACAAACGACTTATTACCCTCATAATTATGACGTAAAAAAAAACAAGTTTGTTTTACTCCGTTTAACAATAAATAATAATATATAGGAAGGAATTTTATACGTTCATTAATAAAATAAATAAAGTAAAAAACATCACGCATGCTCTATGCCCTTGGGTAGCGACAGTTTGTGACGTAACGAAACAAAAACATTGTTTTGTTTTGATTTTTAATTATTGTTGTTGTGACAAGGGTGATATATAAGGTCTTTACCTATAAAATTGCCGTTTTGTATGAAGATTTTATCAGAAGTTAGATTTTTCATACTAACGTTTTCTTAGATTTTTCAAAAGTATGAGAGAAGAAGTTACAATTAAGTAAACAAATGGGAAAATCCGCTGTTTTAAATTGGACCCATGTTCACAGGCTTATTATTAATACAAATAATTTATTATCTTTTTTTAGATGTTGGTAATGTCCTTTATTTCTTAAATAATAAAAAATATTTAAAGAATACATGTTTTAAAAGAATATAGAGTCTAAAGACTGCGCAGAAATAAAACGGCAATTTCATAGGTACCTATTATAATAATAGGTTATAGAAGTTCGGAAACAAAAGACGGAAATTTTTTAAGAAAAAGGTTGTATGTATGGATGGATGTTTGTTACTCTTACACATAAGAACTACTGAATAGATTTTATTAAAACTTAACAATAATATAGCTTATACATTAGAATAACATAATTATGTTTATAAGACAATTTACGAAGATTTATAAACACAATCTAAATTAAGACGATTTATTAAAAAAAAATATTATAAATTCAAGCTGCTCGATGTAAATCCTGTGATGAGCTGCTGACAGAGTAAGAATACAATATGTCACCATCTCATCCCATGGGTGTCGTAAAAACCGACTAAGGGACAATCCGTGAATATTATCTTTACGAACTAAAAAGAAGAAAAACTTGAAATTAAACCTTATACCAATCCGTCTGGCCAGCGTGGTATTAGTAGGCCAAGTATCCCTCTGTCACGGGAGGAGGCCCGTCCCTGCAGTGCGACATAAATGGGCTGTTATGATGATGATGATATAAATCCTGCGCAGACGACGTCAGCGGGCACTAGATAGCTTTTAGTTTATTTAATTTTATATTATTAAGTAAAGGTCATTCTAAAACTATTAAGTTCTGAAGCAAAACCTCAGGCAAAAGCTAGTGCATAAATAAATCATAAAATATAACTCATAAAGAATCCATACTAATATTATAAATGGGAAAGTGTGTCTGTCTGTTTGTCTTTCTTTCACGGCAAAACGGAGCGACGAATTGACGTGATTTTAAGTGGAGATAGTTGAAGGGATGGAGAGTAACATAGGCTACTTTTTTTATTTTTTTTTTCTTCTTTGCCTAGGAAGGGGGAACAGTGCTACCCCGAATTTAACGTGAGCGAAGCCGCGGGCAAAAGTTAGTCTGGTATAGTTTTAAGGTCAAACACCTTTCCATTATAGCGAATTGTGATAATGTGGTTACCTCGCGTTGGGGCTGTCAATTTGGTGACGCTTTTTACGTCAGATCAATAAGGATTGCTATAATTTTTAATTAGTTAATTGTGGTGTTTTTATTGAAAAATAAACAAGATCATATATATGTCGGAGCGTCAAGATGGGCCTCGTTGCGGTCTTGGTTTTCATTAACCATCGTGGGCGTTGTAACGACCGGGATTTGTAAATAATAGGCACACTTCTATTATACAACGTCTTATTATTTAATTATGTTACTATTTAAAGCGAAATTACAAATAGTTAGCAAGATTAAAATAGATTACGAGCCAATAGGTTAGCATTGCTCTTCGTTTTCTTGCAGTTGTCAATAGAATGACGGCTGCCTTCCTTCGAAGTGACACTACTACTCTATTCGGGGTTAGCCGCTCATAAAGTTTATTTTACAGACAACCTCCTTGATTAAAAGAAAACATAGAAAGAGTTTAGACAACATAGAGTTCTTAACAAATTAACAATAAATCAGTCAATCGTATAGTAATGATTGCTTATTTTATAATTAAAACAATCCATTAGCGGCGCGGCGCGCCGACATATAAAAATAATATTAAGATATAAATATATTTTTTTTATTTAAGTTTAAAACATTTATTTTTAAAACATTCGATATAATAAAAAAGCTAAAAAATTACAATGTTATCAACATTTATTAAAATGCTATAAAAATTTATTAAAAAAATATATAAATTTAAAACTTTCTTTTACAATGTGTAGTTACTTTTGAAAATTATAGATAATAAAAAATAATTTTATATAAGTACTAAATTATTCAATAATAATGTAACTCAATAAAATATTTAAAATATTAACTTTCCATTATAGCAAAGCCTGATAGAGTGGTTTACCTCGCGTGGGACTGGTGTCAGTTTGGTGACGCATTTTACGTCATATCTATAAGGATTAATAAAGTTTAAGTACCTAGTTAATTAGGGTACTTTTTACTTAAAATAATCTAGTATTTCTAAATTTCTAATTTAGACGACCTCTGTTGCGTAGTGGTTATGTAACATGACTGCTACGCAAAGGTTCGATTCCCGCTCAATGCAAATCTTTGTGTACATGAACATGATTGTTTGATTTGGTCTGGGTGTTTTCTTTGTATGTACTTAAATATATAATAATAATACTTAATATGTATTTACATAAAAAAAGTATTTACGTATGTTTATCCGTTTTCTAGTACCCATAGTACAAGCTCTGCTTGGTTTGGGACTAGATGGCGTTGTGTAAATGTGTGAGAAATATTTATTTAAATAAATGTCCTGCTTGGTATTTGAGCCCGCGACCTCGTGCTCGCCAGCCGCTAACGCAACCACCGAGCCACCGAGGAAATATTTCGTTATTATTTTCTTATGATTGAGTTGCCGCCTTTTAATACTATTAAGAAATAATTAATACCTTAAATAGCATTAACCTTGTTATACAAAAGTGTATGTAATTACATAAATACAATAATTTAATGGTCAATAAGTTGTTTTTGAGTAGTTCTGCCAATTTTATTATTTATCTGTCTGAATAAGCGATCACAGATAATTATAACTGTCATTAACGAGGTCACTGGTCAAGCTACGTCGTCGAGGTTATTTTATCATCATTATCATCTTAACAGCCGATTAATAGCCCACTGCAAGGACGGGCCTCCCCCAGTGACTTAGGGATACTTGGCCTACTAATACCACGCTGGCCAGACGGATTGGTATAGGGTTTAAATTCAAGTTTTCCTTCTTTTTATTTCGTAAAGATAATAATCACGGATAGTCCCTTTATCGGTTTTTACGACACTCATGGGATGAGATGGGGTGGTGACAATTATGGTATGACAAACTATATGTCTATTTGATATGGTCAGTATGTTTTTTTTTTCATTTTCATATTTTGTTTTAGCAAAATAATATTTGTATGATAATAAATGATTAATAACATAAATATATTATTACTAGCGGACCTGACACTCGCGGTTGTCCTGCATATGATATTCAACGCCATCTGCCGGGCTGATTTGTGAATCTAAACCATCCAGGTCGCTACTCAAACGTATACAGAAAAAATAATTTAAATCGGTCAAGCCGTTTAGGAGGAGTTCAATTACGTCTACACGTACAGCAGAATTATAATATTATAATAATAGGTCTTTACCTATGAAATTGACGTTTTATTCCTGCGCAGTCTTTAGACTCTATTATTCTTTTAAAACATATTATATTGTTTAAATATTTTTTACTATTTAGGAATTATAGGATATTACCAACATCTAACAAAAGATAATAAATAAAAATAATTATTGCATATTTGTATTTATTAATAAGCCGGTAAAAAATGTGAAAATCCGCTGTTTGAAATTGAACCCATGTGGTTCAATTTCAAACAGCGGATTTTGCCATTTATTTCATTGTAACTTACTTTTTATCCTTTATTTTAAACATATTAGTTTGATTATCTAGGGTGGGAATAGAACCTATGATCTCTATTACGGCAGCCACATATAAGACCGTTTAACAGTAATTATGAAAGGAATTTAACTCACAATACTATGGAAAACCACCACACACTAAAGACCTAATTTCAATGATCACCGATGACCTGAATATTATTTTAATTTTTTATTTTCATGGTCAATGTCGCCCATCAAAACATGATTAACATAAAAACGATACCGGAAACAGAAATGTCAAATAAATTTATTATACAAAAATACAAATACATAAATTATTAAAGTAAATAATTAAATATACATTTCCTACAAATCAATTTGAATAGAGGTCGAATCTAATGCCCGATTTACACATCGACAAGTACAGTAGCGAGTTAAGTAGTATTTTAAGATTAAGTTGATTTAAATAGATCTCCATCCTATTTTTTGGCGAGTTAAGTACGAAGTAGCCCCCTGTCTCGCGTCTCGCCAACTTAACTCGCCAAAAAATAGGATGGAGATCTATTTAAATCAACTTAATCTTAAAATACTACTTAATTTGCCACTGTACTTGTCGATGTGTAAATCGGGCATAATGGATAATAACCTCCAGTATTATTTTATGTAATATTATTAGTTTAATTTATGAATTCATCATCATTATCATCATATCAGCCAATCGACGTCCAATGCTGGACATAGGCCTCCTCCAAGTATTGCCACCTTGTGCGGTCCTGTGCCTACCTCACGAAAAAGTGATAACTGAAATTTATTTCCAAAAATAAAGTAGTTAAAGGCTTACCTTTTTTTTTTCTATAGATAGAATAATTCAAAAAGAAAGTTCTCCGTGTGGTGACATATTGTATTCTTACTCAGTCACCACACGGCTTTTTTTGGTTCGTGCGAAACCGGGGCGGGTCTCTAGTAAAATATAAACCAGCAAAATTGTGTCAAAGTATGTAATAATTTAAACTAACAGCGTGTGAACGATAAATGTTTATACTGGGTAACTTGCTAAAACAATAATGTTTTGAAATTTTGATACTAGTAAGGAAACTTAAGGTGTATTCAGAAAATACCTTTTTTTATAAAATACTAACTGATACCCGCGGTTTTACCTGCATGATTTATGTAGCTTAAATGTTATTCTACACCCTAAACTGCCCGTATTCTAAATCTCATCAAAATCCATTCTGTAGTTTTTGCGTAAAGAGTAATAAACATCCATCCGTATATCCTTACAAACTTTCGCATTTATTAGTAGGAAGTACGATTATTTCTCGGCTGTATCATGTCTTTACAAGCATAGCTTATTATTTAGTATAATCCTTAGTTTTTATACGGTATACAATGTTTGCAGCACCTTATTACAGTTCATCGTCATCATCATACCCAGCCAGACGGATTGGTATAGGACATATTACAAATTTCATCAAAATTCATTCAGTAGTTTTTGCGTAAAGGGTAACAAACATCCATCCATACATCCTCACACACTTTCGCATTTATTAGTAGGAAGTAGGATTTCTTCTTGGCTGCCTAAGATCCACTGCAAGATTAGCGAATAACATACATGTGGTCGCGGATTTAAATCCCACGCAAGACAAATTTATTCATGCGATCCACATGTCTTGGTATTTTTTGTGTCCGTTACATTGATTTTTCTATTAAGGGCCTTTATGGCTCACTAGCGCCGCCAATAGAAAAAAAATCATAATTCGCAAATAGAATCAATAAAAATAATGCAAAATGTTGGTAACGAAGTCTTGAGAAAAGGCAATAAAGTATTTGTATAACACACTCTCAACACTTTAAATGTTTTTCGATTAGATAAATATTGCATTGTAAAGAAAAACGGCCGGTTTTTTTTTCGAATGCTAAATTTAACTAATTGATAAACATTAAGCATTGGTATAGGGTTTAATTTCAGGTTTTCCTTCTTTTTATTTCGTAATAATAACATTCACGGAATGTCCCTTAGTCGGTTTTTACGACACCCATGGAATGAGATGGGGTTTTCTTACTCCATCACCACACGGAGAACCATTTTATAACTATACTTTCTCACAATGTGAAGTATACCTTATAGTAAACTACTCGAATTACGTTTCTATACAACGATTGAGTAACCCAATAGTTAGTTACATGTATACCTTACAGAAGAAAGTATAATACGAACATTGATTTATAAAAAACCCAAGATGCACATTTTCAAACAAAACTAACAGCCAAAAGTGTCACCAAATTAAACATACGCAATAAATACGTATAGTAATATCGTAAACATATTTTTTTTTCAAATTCAATCTTACACGCATGACATAAAGTTGTATTTAAAAAGTAATGCACATAAAGCAATAAAATTTAATGATTGACGTTTGCCGGTAGAACAACGCGATACTAATTTAAAAAAAGTGCACAATGCGCCTATTTGTTGCGGACGTTTTTGGGAAGGGGAGTGTGTATCTTTGGTTTTTTGTTAATCAATGAATACGAATTATACATTTCCGTTAAATATTACAATTATTAATAATTATAAAATTATCAAATATAAATATTGATAATATAAAATAATAAATTATCAATTTTAAAATTACAATGTAGTTCAAATAAGGAACGTTATAAAATAATTTAAATAATTATTTATTGAAAGTGTGATTTTTTTTATAATTAAGTTTTTAATTTATCAAAAAATATGATTATTTTTTATAAGTTTTGTGTAATAGTTATATTATTATTAAAAATAAAGTGTATTTTAAGTGCTAATCAAAATATTGAATGCGGTTATAAGGTAAGTGATGGCCAGTCTCATTTATTACCAGCTTTGCAGTGGGACTTAATGTATCTTTCTTTTTGAAACGGACCTTTTTAAGTGATGAAATTTTTTGATCTTGTATTACCACGGATAAATAGAAATGTTAACTTTTTATAGCCGTTAGGTATGACAAAAAATCATGCAGTGGATTGACTATTTGGTCAAGGTTTTTTTTACGAAAATACGAAGTAATAGGTATATCTACATTCTGTCAAGAAAATATCGGAAATGGATGATTTGGTTCCAAATTAATAATTTTGTTTTTTGTTAGATTAATTAAACGGAAACAGCGTTTAAAAATGTTTTGATGATGGAAATATCCGTTGGCGTAAGTGTATCGTTTCTAAACGAGCATACTTTAAAGGTTTAAAAACAAACATTTTTCAAATAATAGATTTTAAACTATCGCGATTTGTATACATACTTAATACAATTTTTACGGGTCTTACTCGCGGTATATACTAATTAGCCTAGATACTAGTAATATAAATACCTAGGTTGGTCGCGGAGGGTCATCTCTCCGCGACTACGGCCCTTGCAAGTCGGCCGAAACGTCGAAGAAAAGTATGGGTATTTATGTTAGTACTATCTAGGCTAATTAGTATATACCGCGAGTAAGAGCAGTAAAAAATGGTATTATGTAAACATTTTGAATACAATGTAGTATAGGATTTAAAAATAAAAAGATTATTGATTGAATGGTGACAAAAAGTGTAAAATTTATAAACACATCATAGGATTTTTTCTCATAAAAATATTATTTTGCCAAAACAAAATATGGAAATGAAAAAAAAACCATTCTGACCAAATCAAACAGACATGTTTATGCACATAAAAGTTTGACTTGAGCGGGAATTGAATCTTGACACAGAGGTCGCTTTAAGGCAGCAATAAATGCAGAATAAACAGCAAATTATTATCCGTGAATATTATCTTTACGTATAAAGAAGGAAAACTTGAAATTGAACCCTATACCAATCCGTTTGGCCAGCGTGGTATTAGTAGGCCAAATATCTACCCGTCACGGGAGGAGGCCCGTCCTTGCAGCGGGACATTAATGGGCTGTATGATGATTTTGTCTTTTCCCAAAGAATATAATTACCACATTTATCTCTGCATCACCCAAGGTTGACTGGAAGAGAATGCTTTAGGCATTAAGTCCGCCTGTATACATCATTGTGACGACCTCGGTGGCGCGCCGGTAGAGCCAGCGGCTGCCGCGCATGAGGTTGTGGGTTCGATCCCCACGCAGGACAATAATTTGTGAGATCCACAAATTATTGTCCTGAGTCTGGGTGTTATTTGTGTCCGTTAATTGATGTTTGTAAAAGTCCCCGCGACACAGGGCATGATCCCTAGTGCGGGAGTTGTCTTTTTTAAAAGAAAAAAAAAAAGATTGTATTTAAGCTTAAATAAATAAATAATTAAGTAAAATACATTCTGACATGGTTTTTCTTCTTCCTTCAGGACTAAAATAAATAAATATTCCTTACACATTCACACAACGTCATCTAGTCCCAAACTAAGCAGAGCTTGTACTATGGGTACTAGACAACGGATTAACTTACTTAAATACTTTTTTTTAATACATACATATATTATTATAAATAGAAAACACCCAGGCAAACAATCATGTTCATGCACACAAAGATTTGCATTGAGCGGGAATCGAACCCGAGACCTCTGCGTTGCAGCCATGTAAGGTACCGATTACGCCACAGAGGTCGCCATTGGCATAAGATGATGATGAAGAATACATACTGACATGTTTTTTCTTCTTCCTTGAGAACTATTTTTATCTTTTTTGTTCCAGCAATGTCCACAAACAAGAGATGGTGCATTAAACGTTCATTTAATCTCACATTCACACATGGACGCTGGATGGGTGAAGACATTTGATGAATATTATTATGGCAGTATGTACCCTATATGTCTTTTAAGTCCGTGTGGTGACGGAGTAAGAATACAATATGTCAAAACCATTCAAAACCTATCTACCAATCCGTCTGGCCAGCGTGGTATTAGTCAGCCAAGTATCTCCGTATATATCCTTTTTATTTCGTAAAGATTATATTCACGGTATAGTAATATAAAGTAGAAGGAAATTCCAAGGAATTCTCGGCTTCCCTTTTATAAAAGTCCACCCTTCGCCACTGATACTTGGCCTACTAATACCACGCTGAAAGACGGATTGGTATAGGATTTAATTTCAAGTTTCCCATTTCCTATGTAAAGGTTATAATCATGGAACTCCCTTAATCGGTTTCTATGACACCCACGGGATGAGATGGGGTGGTGACATATTGTATTTTACTCCGTCACCACACGGAGATAATGAAATTAATTATTGTTTATTGCTAGAGTCATCATTCCCCTGCCCTTATACCAATTTTTTTTTCTCCTGGAGTCGGCGCAGCATGTCTTCGTCCACATGCGGCTAACAGTTTTGGCTATATTTTATGGCCGGCCGCTTGCCTGTCGCCAACCCTCCTTGGTAATGTTGTTGTTGGTGGCTTACTCCCCACCAGGAGGTCGACCCGAGGTGCTAGGGGGTATTCGTGGTATCCCTTAGTCGCCTCTTAAGATTTTTTGTGCCCAGCCACGGAAGGATACAGGGTCAGTCCTGTCCAATGTTTATATTTTATTAAAATATAGAAGTTTCAACTACTTAATAACAAATTATTTTGTTTTAGCTAAAACCACTATCAGTGCAGCGAATGTCCAACTAATCTACCACTCGGTACTCTCTGAGCTACTTCACGATAAGAGGCGAAAGTAAGTTCTTCAACAGTTATTTTAAATACTCAAAAAAATACCACTGCAATATGATCGAAATTACTTTGATGGAAAGCACGATGCTGTCCAGTAATGAAGGCAAGGATCCTTGCCGATCTTGTTACAAATTTCAAAATACTTTATGTCATAAAATTTATCAAAAATTATTTGAAATCGTCGTTTACAATTTACTTAAAATTGAAGCTACAGTTAAAATTATAGATCGACACAGACAAACGCCACAGCACTCAAATCACCGAGTTGTATTATCCAATGTAAATTAGAGAAGAAAAATATAACCAATCTACTACTCAAATCTACTTGTCTGTCTATGTTGATCTATAAATTCCAGTTTCCAAATGCATAAAGCTAATGAGAAGAAACCTGGCAAAGAAACTCAAGACTACTCTTTTAAAATTCACACTATGTTTAAGGATCTGATATCAGAGAATGGCAAAACACATAAGCCGGAAGTTTTTAGCACAATTCAATGGCTTGACATAGAAAATAATTGGCAATTTTTTATATTTTCAGATTCACGTTCTCAGAAACAGCATACTTCTGGCGCTGGTGGAAGGAACAGCGGCCTGCAACTCGAGCTACATTCAGGACCTTGGTTCAGGAAGGCAGGATAGAGTTCGCTGGTGGAGGCTGGGTCCATAATGATGAAGCTACGCCGGATTATCTTCATATTATTGATCAATATACTTGGGGCTTACGGTAAGCAAATTATTTATGACTAGCTGACCCGTGCCCACTTCGTTGGGCGACGAAAAAAACGCGTCCCTTTTTAAAACATATTTAATTACTGCTCCACTCCTATTAGTCATAGCGTGATACTATATAACCTATGACGATCCCCGATAAATGGACTATTCAACACAGAAAGAATTTTTAAAATCGGTTTAGTAGATCCAGAGATTACCCCCTACAACGTCACAAACATACAAACTTTACCTCTTTATAATATTAGTATAGATGGACCCCTCGAAAGCGCATTTTACTTACATTGTGTTAAGGTAAATTGAGTCGTCTGTAAAATACCTAGATATCGTTTTTGGATGGAATTTAGAACAGGCGCGAATCCCAGAAAGAAAACCTTGCAAACGTAGAGTAGGACGCCCCCTAGCTAGATGGACCGACGACTTCAAAAAGGTCTCTGGGTCAGACTGGATGTGAAAGGAGGACCGAGTTCTGTGGCGCGTGTTGAGAGAGGCGTATGTCCAGCAGTGGACTGCAATAGGCTAGTTGATTGATTGATTGATTGATTGACTGTAGTTGTCCTGTAAGGGTGTAACCACATTATTCGACGCGGAATCGGCTAAAGCCGGTCAAAAAAGTCTTTATGCCGACGGAATAAGAGTGTTACTAATAGCTTTCGCATCGGCTCGGCTCGGCCGACGCGACGCGACAGCTAATCGGCGATAAGCCGAGTAGTGTGGTGATACGCACTCGGCTTAAGCCGATTCCGCGTCGATTAATGTAGTTACACCCTAACTCTATTAACTTTAAAACTTTCGTGTTTCATTATAACTTATTATTAATAACTACACGGGTATTAACACGATTACCCCTGGTTTCTGAATGACTGATCAAGTCAAAATCAACTAATCAAGTGTCAAAACTATCATTTTCAGGAACTGAAATGACAGTTTTGACACTTGATTAGTTGATTTTGACTTGATCAGTCATTCAGAAACCGGGGGTAATTGTGGTAAATATTGAAACTATCTACCTTTGAGGCTGACTGATGACTCATCATTTTGAGACCATGGCTGGTGTAACCTGGCCGAAACGTCGAGAGCCTCAAAGGTACATAGTTTCAATAAGAAGAAAGAAAGACAATGGAAAAAAATGATACTCGAGGCGAGAATCGAACCCGCATCTCTGGACGCGTCCAGCGCCATAAGCTCTAGGCCACCCGAGTATCCGTCTCGATTACCAAAAACCATTGTACCAAACCTATATACGGCGCCGGACCGCAGCTTAGAACTCAACTGTATAACGCCATCTAGGCGCAACAGCCGTAAAATTTTTTCATTGTTTCTCTTTCTCCTTTTCGGATTTTTCTAGTTATACCTAAGCTTTATAGGTAAACAATTATATGTAATTTAATAGTTTCAATATTTACAATTAATCGTGTTAATACCCGTGTACTTAGTTAATAATAATCCTGTAACTCTACCCTATTCTCTTACAGGAAGATAAACGACACGTTAGGTCCTTGCGGTAAGCCTAAAGCAGCATGGCAGATAGACACCTACGGACATACAAGAGAACAAGTTTCATTGTTAGCTCAGATGGGATACGATGGACTATTTATAGGTAAATATAACATCTAGAAAACTTTACATTATGTGATTTGGTGCTCCCACTTTTATGTACTACCTACAGGACGATTCTTTCTAGTTTAAAGCCCGATTTACACATCGACAAGTACAGTAGCGAGTTGTTGATTAAGTTGATTTAAATATGTTGTTGATTTAGATAAAAATGACGACCTCATTGGCGCGACGGTAGCGCAAGCGACTGCCTTGCACGAGGTCGTGGGTTCGATCCCCACGCAGGACAATTATTTGTGCGATCCACAAATAATTGTCCTGAGTCTGGGTGTTCGTTGTGTCCGTTAAATTGATGTTTGTAAAGTCCCCGCGACACAGGGCATGGTCCCTAGTGCGGGAGTTGTCTTTTAAAAAAAATAAAAAAAATATCTAGAGAACTTTACATAATTGTGATTTGGTGCTCCCACTTTTATGTACTACCTACGGGACGATTCTTTCTAGTTTAAAGCCCGATTTACACAGCGACAAGTACAGTAGCGAGTTAAGTAGTAAGTTGTTGATTAAGTTGATTTAAATAGATCTCAGGCGGATTGGTATAGGGTTTAATTTCAAGTTTTCCTTCTTTTTACTTCGTAAACATAATATTTAGTCCCTTAGTCGGTTTTTACGACACCCATGGAATAAGATGGGGTGGTGACATGAATACAAGAATAATAAAATTAAATTTCAGGACGAGTAGACCATAAAGAACGGGAAGCCATGATAGAAGAAGACAGAATGGAATTCATATGGAGAGGTAGTGATGTACTAGGTAAGCTCATCTTAAGTTAATGGAAAGACCTCCTTCATTCATTGAACTCTATAGTCCATTCGTTTGCCATTCATTATAACAGCCCATTAAGGTCCCACTGCAGGGACGTCCGTCAGGGCTCCTCCCGTGACGGAGAGTTACTTGGCCTACTACACGCTGGCCAGACGGATTTGATTTCCTTCTTTGTTTTTCGTACAGATAACATTCACGGATAGTCCCTTAGTCGGTTTTTACGACACCCATAGGATGAGATGGGGTAGTGACATATTGTATTCTTATTCCGTCACCACGCGGAAAGGCTTATAATAAAGCTTTATTCTTCCAGGTAAAATGTCAGATATAATGACACACACGCTGTTCAATCTGTACAATGCACCTGAAGGGTTCTGTTTCGACTTCCTCTGCAACGATGAGCCTATCATCGATGATCCCGATAACAAAGTTTATAATGCTGATAAAAGAGTAAGTACTAACCTATTTGGTTATTGAATAAAATACTTGGGGGGGGCTCGTGGTCTCACCAGGTTGTCACACCAGGCTTTGATGGGGAGGACTATTTTCCCACTTTCAATTTGTAGTTTTCAGTTTGTAATTATTTTTTTTGTGTAGAAAATGATTTAGGCATACACATCCTCACCTGGGGGTGCTGGTGAGTTGGTTATGTCATACTCCCATAGACCGGTCTACTGACTAAAACCTCCACGGTTACGACCTTCGGGGTATATGAGGAGTCCCGGGGACTAGGAAAACAGCATCCTAGAGGGCATGATCCCTAGTGCGGGAGTTGACTTTCATAATATAATCTGCATGTCAATTCTCGTTCCTTAAAATCGTGAAAAATTCGATAAAGTTTTCTTTTAGCCGACTTAATCAATACGATGTATGGCTATGTTAAATAAATGGGATTTTAAAAAAAAATTGTCACACAATAGGTAAGACAATTTGACAACTAAAAGTTAACTTAACCGAATTTTAAACGATTGTAAGGTACGAGAATTGACATGCTGTATCAACGCTCTGATTAGAGTCGTCTTATTAAATACTTCGTTATCTACTATATAAAAATAAGTCGGGTTTTCCTTCCTGACGCTATAATTCCAGAACGCACAAACCGATTTCCACGATTTTGCATTCGTTAGTAAGGTCTTGGGCTCCGTGAGGTTTATAGCAAAGAAAATTTAGGAAAAATTTGAACAGAAAAGCCGGAAAATAATGCCCGTGCGAAGCCGGGACGGACCACTAGTAAAAGTTACAAATATAACGTGCCAAAAAGCTATTAAGTATCTTATTCTCGCCAGGTAAATGACTTTATCACTCAAATAGAGAGGCAAGCTAAGTACTACGACCACGACAACATCATGGTCACTATGGGAGGAGACTTTACCTACCAGAGCGCTGCTAATTGGTTCATGAACATGGATAAGTTGATTAAGTAAGGCTTTTGTAGATTTATGCCCGATTTACACCTTGACAAGTACAGTAGCGAGTTAAGTAGTAAGTTGTTGATTAAGTTGATTTAAATATATCTCCATCCTATTTTTTGGCGAGTTAAGTTGGCGAGACGCGAGAGAGGGGGCTACTTCGTACTTAACTCGCCAAAAAATAGAATGGAGATCAATTCAAATCAACAACTTACTACTTAACTCGCTACTGTACTTGTCGATGTGTGAATCGGGCTTTTAAGAAGTATACAGATCATACGTGAGAATGTCTAATTTAATTTTAACACAAGATCATCATCATAACAGCCCATTAATGTCCCACTGAAGGGACGGGCCTCCTCCTGTGACGGAGGGATACTTGGCCTACTAATACCACATAGGACAGACGGATTGGTAGGTATAGGGTTTAATTTCAAGTTTTCCTTCTTTTTATTTCGTAAAGATAATATTCACGGATAGTATCTTAGTCGGTTTTTACGACATCCATGGGATGGGATGGGGTGGTGACATATTGTATTCTTACTCCGTCACCACACGGAACGGAGTATAATTTTATTCTATTTCCTTTCTTCTTTTAGAAATTTTCTAGTACTTATTTATATATAATTTTATTCTTTCTTATTCCAGCCACGTAAACACACATCCAGCTAATATGTCTGACGTGAACATATTCTACTCGACGCCATCTTGTTATTTGAAGGCTATATACTTGTATGGGAGGAGGGATAAAGCTGTTTATACTGAAAAGGTGAGTATCAAAAGTTTGTAGACTATTCGGGTTCGATTCCCGCTCAATGCAAATCTTTGTGTGCATGAACATGATTGTTTGCATTAGTCTGAGTGTTTCTATATTTAATATGTATGTATTTACAAAAAAAAATGTATTTAAGTAAGTATGTTTATCCGTTGTATAGTACAAGCTTTGCTTAGTTTGGGACTAGGTGGTGATGTGTGAATGTGTAAGGATTATTTATTATTTTATTGCAACCAGCCATATGTAGTACTGCAGGCAAACAAATAATTTTTCTAGCTATATGTCCTACTAGCTGATGCCGCCGCGTTGTATAGGTAGCTTAAAAGTTATTCTACACCCTAAACTACCTATATTCCAAATTTCATCAAAATCCATTTAGTCGTTTTTGCGTGAAAGAGTAACAAACATCCATTTATACATCCCTCTATACATACTCACAAACTTTCGCATTTATAATATTAGTAGGACTGTACGACTGAAATATGATAGCTATCTATCTACTGTACTACACTCTACTGTACACTGTCCGTGTGATGACAGAGTAAGAATACAATATGTCACCACTCCAACTCAACCCATGGGTGTCGTAAAAACCGACTAAGGGAATATCCCTCCCTCACGGAAGGAGTCCCGTCCCTGCAGTGGGGCATTAATGGGCTGTTATGATGATGATGATTACACACTCAACTCACAATAACTCACTTTGAACGTGAAATTATTATTCTGTTTAATTGATTTCCATATTTCATTCAGGGTGATCACCTCCCTTATGGCAGCGACCTGGTAACCTACTGGACAGGATACTACTCCTCAAGACCTAGTCTTAAGTATATGGTTAGAAGAGCTCATGTGTTTTTACAAGTAAGTTACCTAAAATAATTGTTTTATATTCAATATCACGTTCAAGAATACCCGGCTAAAATGGCGGTGGGCAGAGCACATAACGCGTAGAACTACAACGCGGTTTTTTTAGTGCTGTGGCGTTTGTCTGTGTCGATCTATAATTTTAACTATAGCTTCAATTTCAAGTAAATTCTAAAAGACGATTTCAAACAATTTGTGATAAATTTTATGAAATAAAGCATTTTGAAGTTTGAAGTTTGACTGACAACTATTGGGGCAGAAAGTTTATTGTTTACACGGTCTTGTGTAAAGTGGAAATATTTGCAGGAGACCAATGTCTAGCAGTGGACCTATATTGGCTGAATATTCAATTCAATTCAATTCAAATATTTTATTTCGGAATTATCCATATTTTGTTAGTAGTACAACTTAGTTTAATGTTAGTATTAAGTTAAAAAGAAACATAAAAATTACAATAATATAAAATACAATAATACAAAAATAACAAATTATACACTAGTTTTAGATAAGTGTACACTTATCCATCTTTGCCAGAGGGGAGAGTCCCACCGGTCAGAAAACACATTCAGGATGCCATTGGAGGAGGCGCGCATGCGCGTCATCATGGAAGCGCATCGCTTTCGCATGATCGCGGCGAACCCGTCAACGCACGCTTCTGCAAACATCCCTGACGCGCTACATCGCCACGGCAACGCCAAAAGCACCCTGAATGCGTTATTGTACTGTACGCGCAGGTCGCTGTATGCCCGCTGGGTATAGTCGGTCCACAGACTGCAGGTGTAAAACGACTGGCAGAAGGTCTTAAATAGAGTTATTTTTACCGATTCACTGCAGCGTGCAAACCTGCGGGCCAGCATATTGCAACGGGCAGCCAGCGACCTACGCTCCCTGTCTATATCTACGTTATCTTTTAAGTCATCAGTGACCCAGTGACCCAAATACTTAAACCTCGACACCCGTACTAAAGGAGACCCAGAGAGCGAGAGTTCAGGTAGCTGTTCATACGCTAAAGTACCTGATTTAAAAACTAGCCATTCACTTTTATTTGTATTGTATTTGAGCCCGTGAGCCACTGCGTAACTTTCACAAATCCTAAGAAGCCTTCTCATTGCACTGATAGATGGGCTCAGCAGCACCATATCATCACAGTAGCTTACGTTGTTCACGCAAACACCGTCCACGTGACAACCGATTTTAGTGCTGCTGAGCCTACCTATCAATTTGTTTATATATAGGTTAAAGAGACGAGGCGAGCTCAGCCCCCCCCTGCCTCACCCCGCAATCCAATCCATACACATCAGAATATGAGCCCGTCCACTTAACTCTATTCCTTTGACTACTGTACCAATATCGAAACAGTGATATTACCTCAGCCGGGACAGTAGTGTCATGAGTGAGCTTATGCCATAGCAGGTCGTAATTTACCAGGTCGAAGGCTTTCGATAAATCCAGGAAACATGCTATTACAGGGGTCTTTCTGTGTGTATAATATTAATAAGGGGAGGTCCTAAACTATTCGGCTATTGGTCCTTAAATATTGTGGAGGTCGCGGCGACGTAACAAACAGCACCACAACTCCAACGAAATGGGAGGATCCTCGGGCCAGGCGAGGGTGATCGTGTCTGGCGGGGCACGGACTGCCCAACAGTTGTTCGTTGGACGTTGTATATATGCGGAATCGCTGTGCGAATTTTGATATCACGATTCAGAACGTAGTGGCGACATCTGTTGATTGTGGGGGGTATTGAGATAGTGTAGGTGTTCGCTTGAGTAAGTCGCTAGATGATGTTACAAATATTATCATCATCATATCAGCCAATCGACGACCACTGCAGGACATAGGCCTCCTCCAAGTATTGCCACCTTGTGCGGTCCTGTGCCTCCCTCATCCATCGGTTACCCGCCGTCCTAACTAGGTCGTCGGTCCACCATGTGAGGTGGTACAAATATAAATCATAAATAAAGAGACTATTTTTTCGCAGGTAGTAAAACAGTTGACAGTACTAGCAAAATTAGGTGATTCGTATGAGTTACATCTGTTACGACATGCTGTCAGTTTGGTACTGCACCATGATGCTATTACAGGTCAGTTGAAAATATTATTCGTTACCTACAAGCTCTGCTTAGTTTGGGACTAGATGGCTTTGTATGAATTGAGGAAGTTATATTAGGTCTTTACGATTTTAATGAAGTAAGATTTTATCAGAAATTAGATTTTTCATACTAAAGTTTTCTTAGATTTTTCAGTAATTTATTAAACATAATAGAATGAAATTTTAGTATAAGTAATGGCACACATTTAAGCAGTATCAGGGAAGAAGTTAAATCCGCCGTTATAAATTAGTTATACCTAAGCTTCAAGACATAATCTTACCTTTTCATGGATTCTCCGTGCTGGTCCATAGCGTGATAGATGACGGAGCACTTGCATAACAGCGTCAAGGACGACCAAGATGTAGGCTTAAGGGGCCTCCTTACAACGCGTTAGCGGTCACCTTCACTGTCTGCTATGCTCCGTCCTCTACCTATCCAAATTTGGTAGGATGCTAACCTAGTAGAGAGCTTACTAAAGTTCTCGGCAGTCCTAGTTCTTTTAATAGGTTGTAGAGGGATTTAGCTGGTGTACCTCTCGCACCTATTTCCACGGCATATAGAGTAACACTATATGCCCTTACAACGCGTTAGTCTACTATATAAAAATAAGTCGGGTTTTCCTTCCTGACGCTATAACTCCAGAACGCACAAACCGATTTCCACGGTTTTGCATTCGTTGGAAAGGTCTTGGGCTCCGTGAGGTTTATAGCAAAGAAAATTTAGGAAAAATTTGAACAGAAAAGCGGGAAAATAGTGCCCGTGCAAAGCCGGGACGGACCGCTAGTAGTTTATAATTAAAGTAATACGAATTATACTTCCAGGCACCAGCCAACAGCATGTCACAAATGATTTCATCAGAATAATAAGTGAGGCTCTTGAAAGTTGTTCCAAAAAGGTCTCAAATCTGCTCAGGTAATACACACATACATTATAACAGCTCATTAATGTCCCACTGCAGGGACGGGCCTCCTCCCGTGACGGAGGGATACTTGGCCTACTAATACCACGCTGGCCAGACGGATTGGTATAGGGTTTAATTTCAAGTTTTCCTTCTTATTATTTCGTATTATTATTACAGGGTGGTGGTGACACACTGTATTCTTACTCCGTCACCACGCGGCGCGGCGCGACTGAGATTACTAAACGCTAAATACAGTCAACAACATACAGTGGTGGTCATATAATTAAGAACGCTGATATAAAGGGAAGATTTTAACAACTAAGACGCAAAACTCGTTGCCTGCATTTTTTTTATTTCTCTCGGTATTGTAAATTTTTTCAATAACACCACTGTAGAGTACGTTCACACAGAGTATGTTCTGATGGTAAACGATACGTAAGACGTCCCCCGAATACAGCATTCGACCCTAAGTATACCAAAGTTACTTTAAAGCATGGTGGGGGAAATGTGAAAATTTGGGGGTGCTTTTCTGGACATGGTGTTGGACCTGTAAAGTTGATAGAAGGTAACATGGACCAGTTCTAATACAGAAATATACTGGAAGAAACAATGTAACCTTATGCTGAAGACGTTCTCCCGGTTATCTGGACATTCCAGCATGACAATGATCCAAAGCACACGGCACGCACCGTAAAGGATTTTCTAACAGCACAATCAGTTTCTGTCCTAGACTGGCCAGCTAATACCCCAGATCTAAACCCAATAGAGAATTTGTGGTTCGAAGTAAAAAAAAAGGTTTTTAGAGATATGGAATTGTATTTTTCTTGCGAAATGTCAAAAATTAATAGAATCTATGCCTTGCCGGTGTAAAGCAGTAATTAAAAGCCGTGGATATGCTATCAACTATTAATTTTAGTTACAAATGTATTCAAATGCTTTTTAAAACTTCCGCGCTACATTATTATTATATTTTTTTAAATGTAAGTGTCATACAAAATAATTTCCGAGTAGTGCATTAAATCGTTCTTAATTATTTGTCCAGCTTCAGTAATATTTGAATGTGTTACTTTGGTACAATAAAATAAATTGTCAATAAAAAAAAATGCGTATTTATTCTTTATTACTAAGACACGTTGCTCTATTAATATGGCTATTTTATAACATAACTAGTTGCTTTTCAGAAGGTACACATCTCTGCGTATGACACGATTTACATGAAAAACTCCTAGAACTCCAAATCGTTCTTAATTATATGACCACAACTGTAAGTTGAAAACCCATCCAATATTATAAAGTCGCTTTTCGTGTGCATCGACGACCTCTGTGGCGTAGTTGTTGACTGTTAGTGTTAACATTGCTACGCAGAGGTCTCGGGTTCAATTCCCGCTCAATGCAAATACTTAATTGTGTGCGTAAACATGATTGTTTGCATCTCAGGTTTAAAAAAAGTAAATTATGTATTTTGTATGTTTTCCAGTTTCTTGACACCAACTTGGGGTGGAAGTAGAAGAACAAAGAATAATCAACAATTCGTTATTTGTCATCAGTTGAATATCAGCCAATGCAGAGTAAGTGCATAAGTCTATTATTATTTCATTAAAAAAAAGTTTTAGTAGAAAAGATCGAAAGACAAAGAAAAAACCTGCGTCGTCTGATTCTTGTTACTACTAGGGCATTTTCACTTTAAGGCTGAGCGCAGACTTGGAACACGACAGTCTTAAGACAGACTATTGCTTTACAATATGTATGAATATGCGCACACTTGGAACAAAACGTCGTATAGACAATATTGTCTCAGATAGACAGTTTTGTTTTATGTGTGCTACGTATCGTAGTCAAAACTGTTTCGTTTTAGTTTTAAGACAGACTTGTCTATATGAGGCAAGTCAGTCTTGAAACAGTCTAGTCTCCAATGTGCGCTCAGCCTAAATGGACTTTTGCCATTTTGGAGCTGTCCGTAGGAATATGCATTTTTTATAATTTTTTCATCACGGTCTTGGTAATAAATTGAATGTACACTGAAAATATACTAAACAGGCTACCTGGTTTTGATATTAACAATAGTACCTATAGAATATAGCATCATTTTACGTAAAATAAATAATATATTCAAAATTTCACAAATTTCCAGTTTCATACTGTCCCATTTGTTGACTGTCAACTTTGGACTAAGTTTATAGTATATTTTTATAGGATGGACACTGTAATGATGATTTTAATTTATAAAAGACTGGCTTGTTGTTCCCTTAATACATTTTTTGTGACAGTGTTTAATAAAGTTAATTGAAAAGATTTTTTTTAACTTGTCCCTTACTTTTTTGCATTCCGGACATTTTCGGTTTGTAACGGGAATTTTACATTTTTTTTTTTACCTACGAGTGCTAATTTTTATTAGTCTTGGGCATTACGATTTTTTTATAAAAATTTTAGTCTAGTTAGTCAACGTTTGAAAGCTAGCCAACCATCACATGTCAGGATGGATTGAGTAATGATATACGTTTCTCGCTATCTCGGTTTTTTAAAGAACATGGACGTGACGTGAGCCGGTAAACTATGATTCTATCTGTTGGTACTGTGACACACTAGGTAAAAGTGGGCAGCAGGCCGTAAAAAAAAGCATTTGATTCTCTTGATTTTAATCAAATTGGCGTATTGCTTTGCCTAGAGACGTTGGTTTTCAAAAGAAAACGTTTTTGAACTGTTTTTACTTGCTAGAAAGTGATCTGATTGCTTATCTTAATTATCTAGCTTCATACAAAAACTTTAACAATTTTTTGTTTAATAGACAATAGAATAGAATAGAATATTTATTTACAAGAATATTATATTAACAGGTGACATAAACATTAATATTGCTGAGGGAAAAACAGATTCTCACGCACATAATTACTTAAATATTTGCTCATTTTATGGCCTGCTGCCGGCTCACTATCATCCTACTCATCAAAGCGGGTCATGCTTAGATCATTTTATCATTAAATCACGATTCGCCAGCACAGTGTTAGTCACTAACTCAACTTTAACAGATCACCATGCTATTTTACTAACTTTACCATTAAAACTAATTAAAACAAAGTACGAAGAATACCGCTCGAAAATTAATATGAAAAATTTAGAATATGCTATTTTAAACATAAATTTTGACCCTATTTTTCAATCCCACGACGCAAATATTTCTTTAAACAGTTTTATTTGTTTATTACAAACCGCAATATTGCATAATACAAGCAGTGTTAAAACTACGAACAAGTATAAACCTATAAAGCCTTGGATAACACCAGGCCTTGTTCGTTGTATAAGACAACGAGGCAAACTCCACTTGCAGTCTAAATTAGCTCCTGAAAATGCAACTTTTTCTATAACCTATAAAAGGTACAGAAATTTTTGCAACACTCTGTTAAGAAAAATTAAAATACAGTACGACAAGGCTCAATTACTACAGGCAGGAAAAAACCCTAAACTTGTTTGGAGATTTATAAAATCTAACACAATTACAAACAAAACCAAAAACGTCCCACTTGAATTAATTGCTATGGAAACTAATCCATCGGAAGTCTTAAATAGAGCGATTAAGTATTTCGCAAATATTGGTAAAGACCTAGCTGAAAAAATTTTAAATACCAAGGGAATGTCTCAGGATAATCTAGTCTCACACTCTTCTGTTTCTAAACTCACTTCTTTTGTTTTATTAGATACCGACGTTGACGAAGTCTTAAGGTTAATATCAGGGTTAAAGGATACTTGTGCCATTGGGTGGGATAATATTTCAAACAGAGTGCTTAAACAATTTAAACATATACTCGCTCCTCCATTAACTCACATTTTTCAATTGTGCTTATCTCAAGGTGTTTTTCCAAAATCTCTTAAAAAAGCTATCGTAACGCCCGTTTTCAAGTCTGGCGACAAAAAATGCTTATTTAACTATCGCCCCATCTCAGTACTAACAGGACTATCAAAAATCTTAGAAAAAATAATAAACATTCGACTAGTAAAATACCTCGAGGATAATAAATTACTATCAGATACACAGTTCGGGTTTAGGTCCAACAAATCAACCGAACAGGCCGTTAACAAGCTAACAGATTACGTTGTCAGGAACCTGGATGAGGGCAAACACACGCTGGGTGTATTCCTCGACCTTGCCAGGGCATTTGATTCTGTTTCTTGTACCCGACTATTGAACAAGCTAGAAAACCTAGGGATCAGAGGTATACAACTACAACTTTTTGCAGACTATCTCTCTGATCGCAAACAGCGCGTAAAACTAGGACAATACTTGAGTTCTGAAGTAGAAATTGGTAGCTATTCTGTACCACAAGGCAGTATATTGGGCCCAACATTGTTTTTAATCTACATTAATGACCTTTGTAACCTAAAACTTCAAAATGGTATCATTATAACTTATGCCGACGACACAGTGCTTCTCTTCACAGCAGAATCGTGTAATTATCTTTATGAATATGCTCAAAAGGGTCTTAATCTTGTTACTGGATGGCTTCAACAAAACATTCTTTCCTTAAATACGGAAAAAACCAAATATGTTACATTTAAAATTAAAAATAACACTAACATAAACTCTACTAACCTCAATATTTACGCACATAATTGTAAAATGCTTACTAACAAAACATGCACTTGCCCTACTTTACAAAACACGGAACAAATAAAATATTTAGGTATCACACTAGACTCAAACTTAAACTTCCGCAAACACATCGATTTATTATGTTCTAGAGTCCGAAAACTAATATACATTTTTAAGAATTTACGAAACATTGCTGATTACCATTTAATAAAACAAGTATATTTAGCACTATGTCAATCTGTGATAAGATACTGTATATCTTCCTGGGGTGGCGCTGCTAAATCAATCTTGCTGCCTCTAGAACGAGCCCAAAGAGCCATTCTTAAAGTGGCCACATTTCGACCTATTATGTATCCAACACAACAGCTATACGAAGACTGCAAGGTACTAACCGTACGGCAGTTATTTATTCTGAACATTCTACTGAGACAACATAGTGAAATTTCTGTCAAAACTGTACTGGAAAAGAGGCGGAAGTACATGGTTTGTATAAAGACACAAACAAACCATGCATTTGTAAATAGATTTTATATATTTCTAGGCCCTTTTATATACAATAAATTAAATAAAACTTTGCACCTTCATAGTCTAAGTCATAAAAATTGTAGTGTAACTTTAACAAAACATCTAGGGAACCTTAATTATAATGATACGGAGAGTTTAATGGTAGTTCTTAAATAGTTTTAGTGTGTATTATATTGATGTTTTATTATATTTCTTTGAAAAATTAACATATATTTTTTTGGCTAAATGTTTATAATAGGTATGTAATAAGTAATCCGTTAGCCTGAAACACAGGTATAAACCTAGGTCAGGTAGGTTCAAATGAATACATTCAAGCACTTTGTGCTGACTTAGTAATATAATTATTAAATAAGTTATATTTTTGTAATAGATATAAGTAAGTAATTAGACGTATAATTATTATGTACAAACTACGTCGGCATTATATATACAAATGTTATTATGTTTTTTTGAATAAATTATTTTATTTTATTTTACTTTGCAAATATAGGTAGGTATAAAATACACTTAAAGATATTAAAAATAAACATATAGTTCAGCTATATTTTACCTTTTGTAGGCATGCAAAATTTAACATATTATAGTTAGGAAAATAAATTAAAAAGTTACTTTGCAAAAGTTTTTTTAAAATGTACAGAACCAAAGTCAATTAAGAAGTAAAATAAATAAATAAATAAAATAAAATCTAATAATGGAAACTAATACATTAGGTACACTAAACTAATACATTCTTTATTGTAAAAACTTAGATACTAAAAAACTAAAAACAAACTAAAAAAACAAAAACAAACAAAAAAAAAACAAACTAAACTTAGATTACTTTATCGCCAAGTGATAAAACCCCTTTAAATAAACAAAGATTTAAATTAAATAACAAAAAATACACTTTCTTTATTACTACCAGTTTACAGAAACCCAGGAATCATTGCTGTTGTTAGTCTACAACCCTCTGAGCGTGAAGACTTACCATCACGTGCGATTACCAGCGATAGCCATGCACTACTCCATACGGGATTATAGCGGTAAGTGGTAACTATTGGTACTACTTCCTTTAACCCAGGAGTTATACCTGTGTGTTAGTGTTAGTCTACAACCCTTTGAGTGAAGACTTATCTATGCGTGTGGTGACGGAGTGACAATACAATATGTCACCAATCTCATCCCATGGGTGTCGTAAAAACCGACTAAGGGACTATCCGTGAAAATTATCTATACAAAATAAAAAGAATGAAAACTTGAAATTAAAGCCTATACCAATCAGTCTGGCCAGTGTGGTATTAGTAGGCCAAGTATCCCTCCGTCACGGGACGAGACACGTCCCTATAGTGGAACATTAATGGGCTGTTATGATAACATTATCATTATTTAACCTTAAAAATCAAACAAACAAAAAGTTATTTATTCATCTAAGCAACAACGGTATCGCTTATGAATATTGTTTTATAGTGATCACATATGCACGTCTGACTTAACGGCTAAGTTTACTGAGGGTTCGGAACACGACCATGTCAGATAAGACACCCGCAAGAAACTCTGCTGGGTTCCTATCGCTCTTTTGGTGATCACTTCAAAAATCATATATTCTATCCTCAGACGAAGAAGTAGAATACCAGCTGTTACCACTACCGGCTTCAATCATCAATTTACCAGGAAGATCCTCTACAGCCATCCAGGAGTTGTGCTTCGAAGCTGAGAACATACCACCCCTTGGGTTCACTGCTTACTACATATCGCCAGTCCGGGATCAGGTGGTGAGTTGGTATAGAATTGAAATACACATTCACACATCGCCACCTAGTCCCAAACTAAGCCAACCTTGTACTATGGGTACTAGACAACGGATAAACATACTTAAATACTTTTTTTTTTCGTAATTTTTCAATTATTAAACATAGAAAACACACAGAAACCAATGCAAACAAACATGTTCATGCACACAAAGATTTGCATTAAGCGGGAATCGAACCCGAGACCTCTGCGTAGCAGTCATGTTATATATAACCATTAAGCCACAAAAGTCGACAAGGAAGGAATTAACATGATTTTTTTATTTTTTGAAGCGTCGAAATTATAATTGCTGATTTCCATGTTCCGTTTGTGAAATAATCTCCCTGCCAAGATTTTTCTTGGGGACTACGTATGGGGTTCTTCAAGAGAGGGGTGAATAGGTTTTTCCAGCTAGGTGGACCGACAACCTCATAAAGGTCTCTGGGTCGGACTGGATGCGGAAGGCGCAGGACAGAGTTCTTTGGCGCGTATTGGGAGAGGCCTACGTTTAGCAGTGGACTGCAATAGGCTAGCTGATTGATTGATTGAACCACGCCTGTAACACCAGAGGAGTCACACGCGCGTATACATAGGGTACGATAACCACTAAAATTTTAAATAATGTTGTGCCCGACAGGGTATAAAATGTCGCCTTACAATATTGTTGTGCCCGACAGGGTCCATACGGAACTTAATGTACTCTGTACCTATATTTAACACATGTACCTACCTATGGAATGCAATAAACAATTTGAGTTTTGAGTTTGAGTTTTAACCATTAGGTGGGTTGCCTGTTTGCCTTCAAAGTACTATCAATAAAGTTACCAGCAGTTACAACTTTCTTAGATGGGCTGCTTCTTCATTTTGGACATAGGCCTCTCTCAACACGCGCCACAGAACACGGTCCTGCGCCTTCCGCATCCGGAGACCTTTTTGAGGTCGACGGTCCACCTAGCTGGGGGGCGTCCTACACTAAGTTTGACGAGTCGCGATCTCCACTCTAAGACATGTTTGTTCCAACGGCCATCGGTTCTAAGACAGATATGCTTCTTTACTTGCCACCTATGAACTGATATATAAAGCCCGATTTACACATCGACAAGTACAGTACTTGTCGATGTGTAAATAGGGCTTAAGAGATGTTTAATTAATTATAAAGACTTTTCAGGAAGAAAATGAATTCCACAAGAAAGCGTCCCTTGGAAAGATTGAAGCTGAACAAGAAATTATACCTTTTATATCTAATGAGGTAAGGTTTATATTTGCTTGTATTTTTAAATACTGTTTCGATGCCGCTGCAAGTGGTAGCAGTTGACCTGCAGGTCTTGTGTTCGATTTTCACGCAGGACAATTCTTAAAGCCATCCACAATCTACAGTCTGGATGTTCGTTGTGAAGTCCCCGATAATCCCTGTACCTCATCATAACAGTCCATTAATGTCCCACTGCAGAGATGGGCCTCCTCCAGTGACGGAGGAATACTTGGCCTACTAATTCCACGCTGGCCAAACGGATTGGTATAGGGTTTAATTTCAAGTTTTCCTTCTTTTTATTAAGTAAAGATAATTTTCACGGATAGTCCCTTAGTCGGTTTTTACGACATGGGATGAGATGGGGGTGGTGACATATTGTATTCTTACTCCGTCACTACACGGAGAACCTGTACCTAGTACGGAAGATTTTTTTTAAATCAAAGCAAGGTAGCCGACGATTTTATTGCGGTAGTCCTCTATATGCCCTGTATTACTTTCACAGACACGTAGTTAATACATACATACATAAACTCACGTCTTATCCCGTTCGGGGTAGGCAGAGACGACAGAACGTAGTTAGTGTGGATCGCAAAAATCAATTATTAACACTGGCGTCACATGCATAACCGTTTTGCTACAGGCAGTTATTTTTTTTAAGTTGTGTTTACGGCTATCGCGCCTAGATGGCGTTGTACAGTTGAGTTTTAAGTTGCGGCTCTGGCGCTGCATAAAGCAATTGTTAAATTTAGTGATCAAGGCAGATACTAGGGTGGCCTAGTGGTCATGGCGCTGGACGCGTATAGTCCAGACACGCGGGTTCGAGTCCCGCCTCGAGTACCAATTTTTTCTACACACATCAAAAAAGTCTAAGCAACATGCATGATATTACAAATTTACCATTTATATTAATTTATTTTACCATTTATTTTAATTATAACGTTGTATTTTATTTTTAAAATAATATTTTTAGGGTTCTATGATGTAAAAATAACAGCTGTTTTCTTTATAAGTTCTTTTAATAACAGAAATTAACAATATTAGAATATACAGGTACATAAGAAACTAAACTTTTTTTTTACAAATTGAAATTTCTTAAGAAAATGAATTTATTGTGAAAGAATAGGACAATTTAATACAAAGTATGGCCTCCTCTGCTATTCAGAACTTGTCGGCAACGATTATTCATTGAATTAATGAGACTGTTTATGTCATCTTGCGGTATTCGCTCCCAATGGAATTGTAGCAAATCCTTCAGCTGTTGGGTTGTTGTCACTCCGTCCAAGTCCTTCAAAACACGTCTCTGGAGCATGTCCCATGCGTGCTCGATGGGGTTGAGGTCTGGCGATTGTGCAGGCCAGGGCAATACCTGGATGTTCTCCGTTGCCAAGTATTCACTGGTTCGCCGAGCTGTATGTGAACGCGCATTGTCATGCATTAACGTAAAATCGGAGCCAAAGGTTTGTGCAAATGGATGGACATAAGGTCTGAGAATATCCTCAACGTAATTTTCAGCGTTCATGTTTCCATTTACAAAAACGAGCTCAGTTCGCCTGTTCTTCATAATACCCGCCCATACCATAACTGTTGAGCCGCTGTATGGATGAACTTCCTGAACGCACCTGAGTCTTTCAGTATTTCCGGGTCGACGGTACACTCGCACCCTTCTTGTATCAGGCCTAAACCCGAATCGCGACTCATCGGAAAACATAATTTTATCCCATTGTTCCTGGGTCCATGTTATGCGTTCTCTACACCATTCATTTCGACGAGCGCGATTCCCGTGACGTATCGGTGGGCACCTGATAGGGCGTCGAGCTCGTAGGCCGTACTCATGCAGTCGATTTCGCACAGTTTGGGGACTTACATCAACACCACTTGAATTTTGTAGCCTCAAACTTATCTCTCGAGCGGTTAACATCGGCTGGCGTCTTGCAGTCAGTTGTATGTACCGGTCTTGCCGAGTGGTTGTACTCCTTTTACGGCCTGGATGCTGTTCAGCGGGTTCCCCTGTATTATTGTAGCGCTGCCAAAGACGACAAATAACACTTCTATGAATACCAAAATGTCGAGATACCTGAGATTGATTACTTCCCGCTTGCAACATCCCTACAGCTCTTTGCATTTCATCTGCCGTCAAATGACGTCGCTCCATGACGTAAAGAATATCTAACAATTCAATTTTGTCGCCAACTGTATTTAAATGGTTGGTAAAATTATAAAATCAAGACTAAAACGTAGCAATTAACATGCACTCAAATTCAAACAAATTCGCAGTCATTTGAATTTTATGAAAAAAAACAAAACATAATCGAAATTTTTTTTTTATAACAAAAAAGTTTACTTACCTATACACTTTGAGTGAGTAAATACTTAGAAATAAATTAATATAAATGGTAAATTTGTAATATCATGCATGTTGCTTAGACTTTTTTGATGTGTGTATTATCTTTCTTTTTTCGGATTTTTCTAGTTATACCTAAGCTTTATAGGTAAAATTTATACGTAAGATGTGTTTCTTGTTTTTAATCGACGAAAAAAAATGGAGGAGGTTATCAATTCGACACGTATGTTTTTTTTTGTATGATCACGCATAACTTTTTACTGTGTGGTCCGATTTTGCTGATTTATTCTTTGTTGGGTAGGGTTAGCTTTCAATGTGGTCTCATAAAAAAATCACAGTGATGTAGTGTCCTATATTTAGTTAAACTCAGATAGGATGGCACCATCATCATCATCATCTCAGCCAATTGACGTCCATTGCTGGACATAGGCCTTCAAATATTGCCACCTTGTGCGGTCCTGATTAGGATGGCACCGACTCCAAACAATCTGAGCTCTATGATAAATGTTGAAGCACCTACTTAAAAATAAGGATTATTTTTTACTTTTTGTTAATTTTTTTTTATAACAGCAACTTATTTGTTATGTTCTAGTATCTAAAAGTATCCGTAAACAAGGCTACTGGTTTTTTGGAGTCGATCACGCACGTGGATGGCGTCAGGGTGGATGTGTCACAGAATTTTTACTACTACCCTCAAGTTCAGCAGCCGTTGCAATCTGGAGCTTATAGTTTTAGACCTGAGAAGCAGAGACCTGTTCCTGTAAGTACCTAGTCATCATCATCATCATAACAGCCCATTGTTCCACTGCAGGGACGGGCCTCCTCCCGTGATGAAAGGAAACTTGCCCTACTAATACCACGCTGGCCAGACGGATTGGTTTACGGTTTAATTTCAAGTTTTCCTTCTTTTTATTTCGTAAAGATAATATTCACGGATAATTAGTCGCTTATTCGGTTTTTACGACACCCATGGAACGTGATGGGGTGGTGACATAATGTACCTATTATTACTCCGTCACCACACGGAAAAGTACCTAGTATCAATCATATATCAGCCTATGGATACGTCCACTGCTGGACATAGTCCTCCTCAAAGTAGTACTACTAAAGTAGTACTCCTAAAAGTATTACTAGAATTATAAATTACCACGGCCAGTGCAACCTGTGCCGTAACTTCAAGTAAAATAAAGGTAAATAAAATGCGCGTTAATATCCCGTTTATATAATATTTGTAATAATGAAACGTGATAGTTTAAAAGTTATAATAGTATTACTAGCTTTTGCCCGCGGCTTTGCTCGCGTTAAATTCGGGGTAGCACTGTTCTCCTTTCCTGGACACAAAAAAAGTAGCCTATGTTACTCTCCATTTCTTCAACTATCTCCATATAAAAAATCACGTCAATTCGTCGCTCCGTTTGGCCGTGAAAGAAAGACAAACTTTCCCATTTACTTATAATATTAGTATGGATAGGTTTTTTTGTATTTTGTATACGAAAATGGAAATTCAAAATTTTGAATTGTTAGGTTGTTTTTTTTTTATGTCAATTAATTATAAAATAAACGTTAACACATTAAAACACCTCAAAGTTAAAAACTTCCGTAAGTAAGTATGTGTCGAGATGAGAAGAGAAAATAAAAACTGGCCTATAGACCATAGACATGTCAAATACAAGAGGAGAGGTCTTTGCCCAGTAGTGGAAGATATAGACATCATACCAGTTCATTAATATCTCCCACTGCAGGGACGGGCCTCCTCTCGTGTTCGCGAGATACTTGGCCTACTAATACCACGCTGGCCAGACGGATTGGTATAGGGTTTAATTTCATGTTTTCCTTCTTTTTATTTCGTAAAGATAATATTAACGGATATTTCCTTAGTCGGTTCCTACGACGTCCATGGGATAAGATGGGGTAGTGACATATTGTATTCTTACTCCGTCACCACACGGAGAAGATATAGACAAGCAGTAACTATTTTTTTTTTAAGTTTGCTACGCTTAGCTTAGTAATTGTATAAACAACCAAAAATAACTTTTAAGTTATAATTATTTACTTTCAAAATACAAATTTTCGCCAGCAGCAATTTTGAATTCACCATGCTGCAGCACACACCTACGTGAGATACGTTAGGGCCCTGCGCAGACGGCACACTTTTTATGCGATCGAGTCTGCGGCGCACAAAAAGTCTGCCATAAATGGCATATGTTTGAGTCTTTTGTGCGCCGGACTTTTTGCGCGTCCTGTGCGTTACTGCTTATAATTGCATATGTTCTATTTTCACAGACTAAAAAGTGCGTCACGGATAGTCTGTCGTCTGCGCAAGGCCTAATACAAAAACTTTTGAACTATTCTCAGGTAGCAGAAAAAGTATCATACAACACAATCCGAGGATCCTTGATCAAGGAGATCAGGCAGAGGTATACTGACTGGATAACCCAGATCATAAGGTTATACCGAGGTGAAGAATATGTGGAGCTGGAGTGGGTTATTGGACCTGTGCCGATCGGGTGAGTTTTAAACTTTGGAGTAGGGTTTCCAACCATAAACAACACATCGTGGCCACATTTTTTACGACCTCTGTGGCGCAGTCGGTATATTACATGACTGCTACGCAGTGGTCTCGGGTTCGATTCCCGCTCAATGCAAATCTTTGTGTGCATGAACATGATTGTTTGCATTGGTCTGAATGTTTTCTATGTATAATATGTATGTATTTACAAAAAAAAGTATTTAATTATGTTTATCTGTTGTCTAGTACCCACAGTACAAGCTTTGCTTAGTTTGGGACTAGGTGGCGATGTGTGAATGTGTGAGGATTATTTATTTATTTATTTACAGAGTTGCATTTACAATATGAGTTTTTGAATTGAGGGTCGACACTATGTAGTACCAGCTTTTACCCGCAGCTTCGCTTGCGTTAAATTCGGAGTAGCACTGTTCCCCTTTCCTGGCCAAGGAGAAAAAAACATGTAGCCTTTGTTACTCGCCATCCCTTTAACTACCTCCACTTAAAAAATCACGTCAATTCGTCGCTCCGTTTTGCCGTGAAAGAAAGACAAACAGACAGACACACTTTCCCATTTAATATTAGGATGGATGTTCGCCATCAACACCCAATGAGACTCGCGTTAGGCAGTTAGATCATATTATGTCAGTAGAAGGCAGTACTGCTCGACACGACACGTATTGTGAGAAAAGTGAGAAATTGGTATCTCTGGACCCCTAACCACCAGTGGCTAAGTCCCTGTACCCGACGCCAGTGGGTCTTTTTTATAAATTTTATAAAAAATGTAAGCGGCCCACTTCATAATTTGATTGCAAGTAGGAACCACTGCTCATGGACGTCAATGAAAATAAAATCAAATTCAACGACATCTGTGGCGTAGTGGTTATTTAACATGACGCAGAGGTCTCGGGTTCGATTCCCGCTCAATGCAAATTTTCGTGTCCAAACAAACGTAAACACGTACGTGGAAAGGATTCTTGAAGTTATTTAAGATATTTTTTTCAGTACTGATCTTGGTAAAGAGGTGGTGTCTCTCTTCACCTCTAATATCACCAACAATGGTGAGTTCTTCACCGACTCCAATGGCCGACAGATGATGAGGAGGAGTTGCTGGAATGAGAGTACAAGTAGGTATCAAGCACTTTTTATGCGTCATAACAACCCGCTAATGTCCCACGGCAGGGACGCGCCTCCTCCCGTGACGGAGGGATACTTTGCCTACTAATACCACGCTGGCCAGACGGATTGGTATATGGTTTAATTTCCAGTTTTCCTTCTTTTCATTTCGTAAATATAATATTCACGGATAGTCCCTTCAATACTCAATACTCAATATATTTATTGCATTCCACAATGTATACTTAGGTGGTAACTTAAAAAATAATATTAGATCATTATGGACCCTGTCGAGCATAGCAATACGAGAGAGGAAGGGACCTAACCCAATATAGAAGTATAATCTTATTTATTATATATTTAATTAATTATAAAAAAATTAAACTAAAGTTAGTATTATTATAAGTTATTATTATATACTAGCTGCTGTGCCCGCGACTTCGTTCGCGTGGCGGATGTTACTTACTTCGCAATTCGATTTACTGAAAAATCGTTTTTTAAACCTTATAACAAACAGATATACCTACACACGAATTGTAAAATTAACGAACGAACCAAAACCTTTTCAAAAACAGATCTTTACAAAGACAGATCTATGAAGACTGTGTCTAAACTTATACTGAAAGACATGAGCGAACGTCATTCTTTCAAGTAAAATCTTAATACCGCGATACTGAAAATGACGTCACAGGCACAATGCCATTTGTTGTCAAATTTGTAAGTTAAAATAAATGACATCGCTTTTTTCATCATAACAGCCCATTAATGTCCCACTGCAAGGACGCGCCTCCTCCCGTGACGGAGGGATACTTGGCCTACTAATACCACGTTGGCCAGTCGGATTGGTATAGGGTTTAATTTCAAGTTTTCCTTCATTTTTATTTCGTAAAGATAATATTCACCGATAGTCCCTTAGTCGGTTTTACGCCACCCATGGGATGAGATGGGGAGGTGACATATTGTATTCTTGCTCCGTCACCACACGGATAATCGCTAATTAATTATGAATGAATACATTTGCACGCCACGTTATGGTGCGGCAGAATTACCTGCCTCGGTGGCGCGGCGGTCGCGTTACATGGCTGGCGTGCATGAGGTCGCGGGTTCGATTCCCATGGAGGACAATTGTGATACACAAACTATTGTCCTTAGTCTGGATGTTCTTTGTGTCCGTTAAATTGATATTTTTAAAGGCTAGTGTGAAGACTTATAATAATTGATATTACACATACGATTCATGGTTAATTTTATTAACATTTAAAAGGAATAACTTATTAATAGCACTTAATAATAAAATAGTTATATATTATTTAAAAACTCATTTATTTTATGATTACTACTGGTAACGCCATCTCGTGAACAAAAGAAACGAAATTTAAATTCATTCAACATTGAACCAAATCCATTTTTCATTTCACCCCTGATTTGTATTGGACTGTTCTAATAAAGAGAGATCTAGCGAAATCTCGAGTATTACTTATCCGATTCCGATTGTTTTATTATAGTATAGATAGATACCTACTTTAAACTTAATACCTAAATACTACGTATCTATGTATTTTAATATCTAAAGCGCGCTTATTCCGAGAAGAGTCAATAAGAACCACGTCCGTTCGCATTAAGAGTCAATGTGAATGAAATTATATAGATGCACCGGTTGGCCGTTTCGGACGTTAAACAAAAATCAACCGTACTGCCGTACTCATACTGGCGCGGCGACATTTGGAAATTTTCTTTCATCTAAATCTTGTGTGTTTATAAACCGATTTCTATAATTTTTTTTTTATGAATAAGGTATTAAAGTGTACTTTTGAAATATGGGAGTTTGAAAAAGATATGTCTATGCAAATTACAATATATTTATGTATTTATTACACTTTGAAGAAAACCCTAACGATTAAACAGGTTATTGTGACTAATATATAAAAGATAGATATATACTATTCAGGACTTTTTTGTTCATCGTTTGAAGACCATTATTTTTGTAATACATATTTTTGGCGTATGATCAACGTATGCGATGATAAGAGCTCGAACGCGCTTTTTTTCAACCGACTTGCTTCAAATTTTTTGCCACTGCTCAGCTCCTATGTGTCTTAGCGTTATGTTATACAGCCTATAACCTGCCCGGGAGTATGGACTACAATTGTACCAAGTTTGGTTAAAATGCCTTCGGTAGTTTTTGACCCATGCGTGCACATACAGACAGACAGACAGACAGACAGACAGACAGACAGACAAAAAATTTATTGATTGCATTTTTGGTATTAGTATCGATCACCATTCATCCTCCAATATTAATTTTTAACATATATTCAATGTACAGAATTGATCTCTCTACAGTTTTATTATAAGTATAGATTATCCTTATTATTATAAATAAACTAAAATTAAAGTAAGTACATTATTATTATATATTATCATTATTATAAATAAATTAAAATTAAATTAAGTAGCATTATATTAGCAATATTACATAATTACTTTTATTAGATTAAAGGTCGCTCTCCAGTACTAGACGATGTCGTCAATAGTTTCATAAACGACATTGAAAAGGTAGACCATCAACCGATAAATAACGTAAAAAATATACGGATATCTGGATATACGACAACTACACTCGAGAGCAAAAGTTCCGGGTCACTAGCATTTACTTCAATATCTTGAAAACGAATAAAGCTATCGTATTGAAATAAATTGAACTTTATAGACAATTTAATGTTACTAAAATAAAATGCATTACATTTACTACTGACCATTTATTTTATTATGTTTAAAAGGACAAATTAAAAATGGCGTAATTTTGCTTGTAAAACCAAAACTGAAAATATTGAATTTTTTATATTTACAAGTAGTTTTAACACGGTTTAGTACTTGGTATTACCCCCACGTGCTGTCTGGACTGCTGCAATGCGATTTGGCATGCTGTACACCAAGTTTCTGAAACACTGTTGGGGAATGTTCTCCCATTCCTCTACCAATGCATGTTTCAAGTCACTAAGCGTAATTAAAGGAGGATCTTGTTATCTTACCCGTCGTCCGAGCTCGTCCCAGGCGTGCTCGATTGGGTTGAGGTCGGGGCTACGTGCTGGCCACACCATGGGACGAATATTTACCTCATCAAGGTAGTCTTGCACTACACGAGCAGTGTGGGGACGGGCGTTATCCTGCATAAAGATGGCATTCTCACCAAGTCTTGCCATAAATGGACCGACGTGCTCGTTGAGGATTTCATCCACGTATCTTACGCCATTAAGAGTACCGTTTTCGATCAGTACAAGCTCTGTTCGGCTTTCCGCAGAAATTCCAGCCCACACGAGTACCGAACCACCACCGTATGACACCTTTTCTTCAATACAGGATTGCATAAATCTTTCTCCTGGTCTTCTGTACACCTTTGCCCTTCCGTCGTGTGTATACAGCATAAATTTTGATTCGTCCGAGAATATGACATTTGACCAATTTTCAATCGTCCAATTCGAGTGTTCGCGTGCATAAATTCGTCTTGCTATACGATGGTGTCTCTCGAGTTTCGGACCATTTGCGGGTCTAAATGGTTTCAAATTACCTTCAGCAAGTCGCCGTCTTACAGTCCAAGCAGAAGGGCTGCTTCCACCAAGTCCTAAAAAATGATGAGTCAGTGCTGTTCCCGTAAGAAACCGATTTCGTAGCATAGAGTTCACTAAATATCGATCTTCCCGTGCCGTCGTACACCTGGGTCTGCCTGTTGTTGGTCTGCGTAGGTTCAAACCAGTTTCTAGAAACCGCTGGCGAACACGCTGAACTGTAGACAACGATACACCGACTATTCTTGCTGTTTCTCGCTGACTGCTCCCATTTTCCAGGATCGTGAGGATTCTCGTACATTCCTCAGGTGTGAGTGACATAATTACCACTTTAATAATGACTATTGGATACCTGGATGACTCCTTATAAATACATTTTATGACAGAACAAAAACAAAAGCAAAAACAGTAGTGAAAATTAGAAGTTCTGATTTTAAAAAAATGGATCTTTTTTTTATAACTTTTTTAATGCCATTACTTACCGCCAATCAATAAGTTTTTATATGTTTAATGAAAGATTATTAAATTGTCTATAAAGTTCAATTTATTTCAATACGATAGCTTTATTCGTTTTCAAGATATTGAAGTAAATGCTAGTGACCCGGAACTTTTGCTCTCGAGTGTATTTAACATCACGTCTCAATTGGCCTTTCCTTGTGTATGATTTAAACCAGAACCTCTTGAAACAACTAGATGCTAAAGTGACGAAAACATTGAAATCGTGGCTAGGGTTAGCTCAATCTGCAGACTCTTCCGCTCTGTATCGAGACACAAATAACTTTGGGATGAAACTAAAAAAACCATCGGAACTCTACAAACATCTAAGAGTTACTAAAATGCAAGTCTTATCAACATCTAAAGACGAAATTGTAAAATCCATCCCAACTGATAAAAAATCATCTGCGCTCGAGTCACGGTTACAATTCCACAAAAAGTTCATGATAGGCGCACAAACTAGTAGAGTAGGTCTAGGAAACACGGAAAGTCAATCGGACAAAGAAATTATAAAATCTTTCTTAAACCAAGATGAGAATGACAGCTACAGAGTGCACGCAATGAACCTAGAAATGCAAAATGAATGGGTTACTCTAGGGGACTACTGTATACCTTTAGCCTTGAAGTGGCGCACTTTGCTTTATGACTGGTCACCAGCATTACTTAAATTCTACCTCAACGCCTTCCAATTGACTCTCCCCGATCAAAGAAATCTTGTAAGATGGGGAAAAGCCACGGACAAAAAATGCACGGAATGTGGCAAAGAAATTGGTACGGCAAGACACTTATTGGTAGGCTGCAAAGTGCTTTTGGATAGGGGTCATTACTCGCAACGTCACGACAAAGTACTAGGGATTATACGCGAGGCAGTGAGTCTGTCGATTGCCAGAGCTAGAAAAGGACTGACTACGAATGAAAGACTAAACATCCAATTTGTTAAGGAAGGCACTACTAAAAAGACCACCTACAAGCCTTTTTCGGTCCTGAGTTCGGCAGGCGATTGGACCCTACTGGTTGACACGTATGAAACACACTACAAAATCCCGGAGGATATCTGCGTGTCGCCGTTGAGACCAGACATATTCCTCTACTCAAAATTAAAAAAGCGTGTAGTACTTATTGAGCTCACGGTACCGTGGGAAACTAACATCCCTAAAGACCACGCAATTAAGACAAATAAATACTTTGACTTGACAAATGAGTTAACCAGAAATGGCTATAGGGTTACTCTGTATGCCGTGGAAATAGGTGCGAGGGGTACACCAGCTAAATCCCTATACAATCTATTAAAAGAACTAGGACTGCCGAGAACTTCAGTAAGCTCTCTACTATCACGAATGTCCAAAACGGCGTTGTTAGGTTCCTACCAAATTTGGATAGGTAGGGGACGGAACATAGCAGACAGTGAAGGTGACCGCTAACGCGTTGTAAGGAGGCCTCCTTAAACCTACATCTGGGTCGTAAGTCCCAGACGCTGTTACGCTAGTGTTCCGTCCTCTATCACGCGATGGACCCGGCACCCGCACGGAGAATACATGGAATGCTAAGATTAGGTCTTATTTTATTTTTTATTATTATTATTACTTTTCTTTATTTATATAATGCAATTAAAATTTATCATTCAGATACTCGCTTAAGCAGTAATAAGATTTTCCTATAAGGAGAGATTTTAGTTTATTGATAAACGGCAAGAACCTTGTTTCATTCTTCAGTGTTTCAGGTAGTTTGTTGTATATTTTGATAGACATTACATAACTGTTAGTTGAATGTATTTGAAGGCGGGAAGATGGTAAGTTTAGTCTATTTCTATGGCGTAACGTATAAGTTTGTTGTTTGTCTTCTCTTTTTGTAAATAAATTTTCATTTTTGCGCACAAACTTACATATTTCCAAAATGTAAATACAAGGTAAAGTTAATATATTATGTTCTTTGAAGTGTGGTTAGTCGCCCTTAGTCGGTTTGTACGACACCCATGGGATGAGATGGGTGGTGACATATTGTATTCTCACTCCGTCACCACACGGAGCCGTCACCACACGGAGATTCCCATGCCTTAGTAATACGGTTTCGTAGCAACCTTATAGTTTTCATGCCTGTAGGCCAATTCTGAAGACCCTAGACCATAAAAACTCTTTAATACTTCAATATTCTCTTCCAGCACAAACTCAAAAGAAGCCGATATCATCGTGCTACTATCCCGTGACGTCACGTATATGTATACACTCAACTAACACGTCTGTGGAGATGTGTGTACTCACTGACAGGACTCAAGGTGGCACCTCTTTTAATGAAGGAGAAGTTGAGCTCATGGTAAGTGATGAAATGGTACAATTTCTACTAGTATCGCTCATCATCGATCGATCAACCGCATCGATCGATCAACATAAACCAATCAACATCGATCGACCAGCATCGGTCTGTCAACATAGATCGATTAACATCGATCGATGGATCAACACGTTTGATGTAAAGCGACTGGTTAAATAACTTAAAATGATCGAGGGACACCGTTCGATTAACTAATCGACTAAACTATTCTGCTATTCATCGATGTTGAATGAATAAGCCGATATCATCGTGCTACTATCCCGTGACGTCACGTATATGTATACACTCAACTAACACGTCTGTGGAGATGTGTGTACTGACTGACAGGACTCAAGGTGGCACCTCTTTTAATGAAGGAGAAGTTGAGCTCATGGTAAGTGGCAGACTAATTGATCGATTGATTAATCAACATCGATCGATCAACATCAATCTTTTAACAGCATCGATCAACATCGATCGAAGTCGATCGACTAGTGTAATAACTTTAATTGATCGACGTATACCGTTCGACTAACTAGTCAATCACCATTGATCAATGCAGTCAGTCGATTAGGTAGAAGCCAATATCATTTTCTTTTTTAGAAAAAAAATCACAACCAAATCGAGAACCTCCTTAATTTTTTGGTGTCAATTAAAAATCTTTGAATCCCAGGTCCACAGAAGACTGCTAACCGACGACGGTTTCGGTCTCGAAGAAACATTAAACGAAGAAGCATTTAGCGTTGGTCTAGTGGTCAAAGGAAAGCACAGGATACTCTTCGGCAATTACAAGCAGGAGATCGATGACCAGACATTCTCTGAACGGATGACATACACGGCTAGAAAGTGGTTGTATGAACCCTGGCTGTTTCTGACTTCTGGTGAGAAGTTGAATAGGAGGAAATGGCAGAATGTTAGGAATAAACGGGTAAGAATTTTGTCTTATCTTATGAGGACTGATTGTCTTTGTGTTGGGAGATTAGGCCTATTAATAGCACAATGGTCAGACGGATACATAGTTGTTTAAATTCACTTTTATCTCTTTTTGTCGATATTTATGACACTTATGAGATAAAAACCGGTGGTGAAATTTATCATTCCCAATTTGCTACCTACCATATGACTAAGAATACCGAGAAAAAATTATTATCATTCAAAATAGTTTATAAGAGTCAATAGTCTACAATCCAAATGGTTTCCGCTTACAAAGAACGCGGAATGAGAAACATTACTCCGGTAGTCTCAGCGGGTGCTGTACCTTTAAAAATCAACCAGTAACACAACAAGACAGACCATCACAGATCATAAGCCCTATCCACTTAAATCTAAAACGCTCTGAAACAAAGACCGCTAGACACAAAGTATACCTGACTCAAGATAATTATTTTGCGATTCCCTAATGTCTTGACTCTGCATGTAGGTTCTTCGCTTCACTTTCACGTCAGTAAATGGCGCTGACAGGAGCCTCGATCCTCAGTGCAGGGATTCTACTATTTTCAAAGAATAAAAATTAATGATTGCAATTTGATGAATGTTATTTTTCCAGTTCTCTGCATTAAGACTACACGGTCTACCGAGACACGTCCACGTTTTGACTTTGGAACCTTGGAAAGCTGGAACTGTACTGTTGAGGCTTGAAAATACACTGGAAACTCCAAGAGGTAAAGAATGACTTCAAATACAGTTAAGTATCCCATCATTTTTTATTTTAGAACTCCGACTAAAGGTAATTGGCGCTGCTTCATTGTCACAAAATGTATTTACCAATAAGTATAAAACAGCATGAACCTGATGGTATTTTACTGAAATAGGTCTTTTCAACAAGAGGCTTTCTAGGTTGGCAACAGTTAAATTAATGACAAGCGCAGTGCAAAGGCACTTAATGCGTTATATTTGTTTTTCTGCGTGTTGTATGGACAAGCTTCCTATCAGACCATCTACTTGTTCGGCTCGTTACTATTCGGCATAAGTAATAAAAAACAATATCAGCAAATAAAATGGGTCATAAAGGTATAAATTCGGATGTAAAATGAAAAGCTAGGAAAAGAATTAACTAGACTCAAAATCTATGCAAAAGGTATTATTTAAAACCAAAGACCATTTCATTGCAGAAAAATTCAAGCTGGACAAGTCAGATGCAGCAGACGATTACATATCGAAACCGACTCACGTTACCGTGGAACTGCGGAAGATCTTCCTACAGCTACAGATCAAGATGGTGAGGGAGACGACCCTTGGAGCTAATCAGTGGCTGGATGATGCTAGGCAGATGGATTGGAGTACCAGGTTTGTGTTTTTTTGACCAGTGTTCAAAGTGCTGCAGGCAAATTCTTGATTTGGAAATAGACTTGTCTTTAAGCTTGTAAAGTATATAAATAAATAAATATTCACGTACATCTCTACACAGCGCCATCTGTTCCCAAAGTTAGCTAGGCTTAACCAGCTTGTGTTATGGGTAACAGAACGACGGATATTAAAACCTATACCCTTTTTTTTATAAATACATACATAATATACATAGAAACACTTAGACCAATACAAATAATCATGTTCATGCACACAAATATTTGCATTGAGCGGGAAACGAATCCGAGACCTCTGCGTAGCAGTCATGTTGTATAACCACTACGCCACAGAGGCCGTTAATATATAATATTCTCCTCGTTGCAGATACGTATATAACGGAGCTGATGATGGTATACTCCCAGAAGATGCTGAAGAGATCAAGGATAAACCTTCTAAGCAGGTGGAAGAAACTGATTCAGGTAAATATAGCGTTACTCTACAAAACTATTGCAAAATGTAACAACATCATCTAGGTAAACTTGACAACCGTTTATTTAGATAACAAGGATACATTTTTATGATTAATCTTTATGATACCTCTAGGTTCAATTGGCGTATAAACCATTTCGGCCAAAATAAGTTAAATATACCATTATATTCAGTTTTTTTTTCTCTATCGATCTGTTATTTTAAACCGTTCTTCTTTCTTTATGTAATTTCAAAAACAAAAAAGCTATGAATAAAAAAAAATTGATCTCATTTTTTCGCTGTCCTGAAAAGTCAGGTTTTTATTTATTCGCCAATTGAACCCAGAGGTATCGAAGTGGAAGAAACTGATTCAGGTAAAATATAGTACAAAACTATTGCAAAATTTAATAACATCATCTAGGTAAACTTGACAACCGTTTACTTAGAGAACAATAAAGTATAAATTATCCGTGTGGTGACGGAGTAAGAATACAATATGTCACCACCCTATCTCATCCCACGGGTGTCGTAAAACCGACTAAGGGACTAACCGTAAAAATTATCTTTACGAAGTAAAAAGAAGGAAAGTTTGAAATTAAACCCTACACCAATCCGTCTGGCCAGCGTGGTATTAGTAGGTCAAGTATCTCTACGTCACGGGAGTAGGCCCGTCCCTGCTGTGGGACATTAATGGGCTGTTATGATTCAAGGATACGCAGCATTTTTATGATTAATTGTATTTTTCTACAGGACACGTCTCCGAAGAAGACCACGATGTGAATCGAAGGAAAATGCTTCATCGTCAAAGATTTGGAGATAAAAGCAGATCAAAAATCAAAATGCCATCATACGCTGATCGTGAACACGAATTTGAGAGAAAGAAAAGATGCGCAAATTCTACTGAGAAGAACATTATGGATAATGTTATAAACGACACTTATATGGAAGTGACTAAGTATACACCAGTACACAAAGACGATGATAAATATGAAAGTACTGCAGCTTCAACTGCTCAGAATGGGACTTTTAAATTTACTGAGTTTGATAAAATACAGGTAGGTTGAAAGAAAGACAATGGAAAAAATTGGTACTCGAGGCTTTACTTGAAGCCGCGTCTCTGGACTATACACGCCTAGCGCCATGACCACTAGGCCATCCGAGCATCTCTCATCTCTCTCGTCTCGACTTCTAAATATAACCATTGCTTTATACGGCGCCGGGCCGAAACTTAGAACTCAACTGTACAACCCATCTAGGCGTAAAAAATTATATGTAACAGGTAGGTCGATTTGGTAATTTATTAGATCACTGCGTGATATGAGCTAATGGGAAAATTAACGTTTATAAACTTGATGCATTCAAAAATAATTAGTAGACAGAAACCAGAAACGAAGTAAAAAGAAGGAAAACTTGAAACTAACCCTATACCAACTAATACCACTCTGGCCAGACCTCCGTCTGGCCAGCGTGGTATTAGAAGGCCAAGTATCCCTGCAGTGGGACATAAATGGGCTGTTATGATGAATTTAAACAAATTGCTATAACATGTTTAAATAATCACAACAGTATTATAATTTTGTGACAGAGCACTCAAAGAACACCAAGATTTATGAACAGAGCCAAGTCGAGGTCTGATCAAGACTGGGGTGGTGAAGAACAGAGCTCAATAGAAGAAGACTTCTCCTACAACAGTAGAAGGAAATCAATGAAAAAAAGAGCAGGATCCAAGACTGCAAGATCAATGCCGAATGAGGAAGGTAAGATTTACTGCTTCTGCAGTTTAGATTCCCACGCAGATGTCTCCATAACCAAATTGTATTGTACATGTTTATTTAATTTTATATTACAAGGTTATACTTATTAATGTCAATTAAAATCTATTTAATTTAAGTTTATCGAACTTTAATTTAAGTTTTTTAACAATTGTAACTTTGTTATAAGGTGGTGCAATTTATCCATTGCTGTTCCAAGAGCCAATAACTCTCCTTAGTTTCACTTAACTATAAGAGCGCCATCCCTAGTCATATATTTACAGGGTAGTTTTTAGGTAGTTTAAGATTGATCCCTTAACTTACAAAACGAGAATAATAATTTAAAAGTAACATAATGTATTAAATTGATATTGGTTTGTTAATAATGTAAAATAGCTACATATTTGTTTATGAATTTACGCTTAATACATAATTCGTTTAAGTAAAATTCTAGCGCCCTTCCTCCTCTCTCCTACACTATGCTGTGCCCGACAGGGTCTACAATTTGAACCATTGTGAACGCAATAAAGTATTGAGTAAATTTAATGAATATTTTGCAGGACCTCCCGATGAATCAGACGATGGTATAACTAAGTCAATTTATGATATGTATTACCGACGTCCAAAAGATACATACAGGAAACCTGCAAGAAGTTCCAAAGAAGAGAAAAGGTATAAAAAGAAGAAATCTAGAAGGTGAGTTTTAGCCATAAGGATTTGGAATACGATTGCGCTCTTCTTATCCCTCCGTTAAATAGGCTATATATTGCTGACCCGTGCCCACTTCGTTGGGTGGCGAAAAAAAATGCGTCCCTTTTTAAAACATATTATATTACTGCTCCACTCGTATTAGTCACAGCGTGATATTATATAGCATATGATCCTCCCCGATAAATTAACTATTCAACACAGAAAGAATTTTTAAAATCTGTTCAATAGATCCAGAGATTTTTTGTAAGTTGTGAATTGTAAAATTTCAGTTGCAGAAATTCTGCTGCGTTTGGTATCATAGAAAATGTATTTATTGGTAAAATTAAAATCTCATTTTGGTGTCGTGTACCTATATCATAACAGCCCATTAATGTGAAACTGCAGGGACGGGCCTTCTCCCGTGACGAAGGGGTACTTGGCCTACTAGGTAATACCAAGCTGGCCAGACGGATTGGTATAGGGTTTAATTACAAGTTTTCCTTCTTAGATAATATTTACGGATACTCCCTTAGTCAGTTTTTACGAGACCCATGGGATAAGATGGGGTGGTGACATATTGTATTCTTACTCCGTCACCACACGGAACTCGTGTATACTTTACATGCAATTTGTAAGATACGAGAACTAAAAACAACATGTATTTTTCTAGATATAAATCTCACAACGATTACTATGACGATTCATTGGAACATAGCACACAGAGAATAAACAGGAGGAACAACAGAAAGAGAACTTCTTCAGGACATGGCTTCATCATCAACGATCCAGGAAGAAGAATGAACAGAGAGAGACTTAGAGATACTGATGGGGGGCCACGGAAAGGTACTAAGATTTATTTATTTATTTATTTATTTATTTATTTAAATTAAATTTCACGGCATGACAGAGCCGAGGCGCCAATGCGCCGTGAAACAATGGTTTATTGTACGCGCAGGTACAAACGTGTACTTAAAATAAAAGGAATCAATTCTAAATAAATTAAATTAATATTATAAACAGATATTTCAACGATCATCCATCCGCTCACAGAACGTCAAACACTCACGATACACACACGCCCACTCACTCCCCATCAAATCACACTCTGGCGCTGATTCAAGGAGAACATTGAGCATACGCAACACTCGAAGTAATGGTGAGTTTTCGCGCGACACAGTGCGCACCACTGGCACAGCCAGCAGCGGGTGGGTGCGTGGCCGAAGCTCGTATGCAGGCACAGTGGGGACGAACAGTCTCACCAGCAACATCACTAGCTCAGGGCAATCCGACTCTCCACGGAGTGTGCGGCAAGCGTAAGTTAGTAGAGCACAATTACGCCTTACTTCCAGAGAATTGAAACCTAGAGTTCCCAACAAAAATTTCGTTGGATAAAGAAATGGGTAGAAACCGAACATTTTTCTATACTGAAACCTTAAAAAGGCCTTCTGTATCTTTTCTAGAAGTAATGCGTAAGTGCACTCATACGGATTCCATACAATGGCAGAAGTTTCAAGCTTACTTCGCACGAGGGCCGTGTAAATCAACTTTATAATCTGGGGATTGTCGAAGTCTCGCATGTTGCGGATGACAAAACCTAACCTACGATAACAGTCTGCTGCAAGAGCTCGCATGTGCTCGTGAAAGGTAAGACGCGCATCAAACAATACCCCAAGATCCTTAACAGACGAAACCCGGTTAATGGGAACTGAACCTAACATATATTGCGCACAAATAGGCTCACGCGAGCGACTGTACGTCATCACACAACATTTAGCCACATTGAATACGAGCTTATTGACGACGCTCCAGTGGTAAACCCGGTCGACGTCACCCTGCAACGACAGGTAGTCGGCCGGCTGTTCAATACCATACACGAGCTTTAAGTCATCAGCATAAAGAAGACATCTAGCAAATCGAAGGACTAAGTCAAGATCGTTTACCATTATACTAAAAAGCAGAGGACCCAATACTGAGCCCTGGCTGACTCCAGAACGGGTGTGATACGGTTCAGAAACAAAGCAGCCATACTGAACAAACTGCTGTCGATCGCGCATATAACTTGCAAAGAGCCGAAGCAACTTAGGTGTGAAACCGATGTTACCCAGCTTTTCTAACAGCACATCATTATCTACGCGATCGAAAGCCTTTTTAAAGTCAAAGTATAGAACATCGACCTGTATTGTATTATCTAGATGTTCCGAAATTAGGTCTACCAACGTTAAGAGATTTGTGTCAACAGACCGCCTACAACGGAATCCATGTTGCGAATCACACAAAAATGGTTTCAGCTGTGGAGAAAGCAGTATGTGTAAGATGGACTCGAACAACTTAGCTAAAGCCGACAGAATGGCTATTGGTCGATAGTTCTCAACACTGGAGGTATCACTTGTCTTTGGTATTGGCCTCACGCGACTTATTTTGCAACGTTGAGGATACTTTCCGGTAGAAAGTGCTAGGTTTAGTATGTAAAGAATAGGGACTTTCAGATATTGTTCACAGCCCTTTATAACAAAACCTGGAAAGTTGTCCGGCCCCATGGAGCTACTAGCTTTTATGCCTCTTATGCCGTTTTCAACGTCAGCTAGTGTAACCTCGCTTATGTGTACATAATTAGAAGAGCTGCTCTGGTCGCTGCCAGATGAAAAGCTACAGTCTAGTACCGGTGCCGTAGGAAGGAAGACGCTAGAAAAATACTCTGCAAAGGCGCGCGCTGCATCTACCCCAACATATTCCTCCCCCTCATAGGTGACACGAGGCTCGAAACCACCTTTAGATTTCAGCCTACGTATATGCTGCCAGAATGCATTAGGGTCGATTTTTATTTTTACCTGTATATGTCCAATATACCTATCATATGCCAAATCAATTCTTCTCTTGATATCTGCTCTAAGCCGGGAAAACTCGTTATAGAAAGTAAGGTCCTGAGTAGACTTCCACTGGCGGTGCAGACGGGCTTTGATGTTAATGTCGTTAATTATATCAGCGCTAAACCATGTTGGGTACTGCCGGCAGACTTTATTAGGTCGTACTTTTTTGGGTACACAAATGTCGAAGATACCGTACAAGATGTTGTAAAAACTATCTAGAGCAACATCCACATCCTCAGCTTGAAGGACATCTTGCCAATACACTTCACTTATAAGCTTATACATTAGTTCATAATTACCCTTGGTGAAGTTCCAGTCCCGTGACCGGTCGATGTTGCTTGGATCAACAGGTTCGGAAGGTGGTTACCGCAGAATGTTATCCAGTGGGACAGTAATCTCTAGTGGCGGGTGGTAGGCATCACGGCGCGGTACCAGTCCCCCTCCTTCTATCTCAATAACAGTTGCAGCACGAATGGACTCCGGAATCATCACTATATCTAGCTTACCACCATTTGCATGCATCACCTCATTCTTGTCATTCATACCACACACTGACAGAAAATAACAATAATAACTTAATATACTATTAGACAAATAAAACGGATTTAAATTCAGATCTCCTACAATAAACACAATATTTTTTAAACTATCTATTACAGATTCTACTTTTAAAAACCATGACATATAAACATCTTCTGGAGAACCTGGGGGAATATAAATCACACACACATAGCACAAAACATTGTCAAACATGAAGGACACCCAGAGGTCTTCTCTGGATTCGGTTTCTAGATCGCGGTGCCGTCGTAGAGTTATGCCTTATTACTTTATAACTTAAATGTGCGTCACAGCCAGTTGCACTGAATCATAAACGAAGGTGTATTAAGCACGTCAACGAGGTCATTCCAAAGATGGGTGGCCACTTAGTGGTATTTTATCTGAGTCTTCGTGCTGTACAGAGCACGTAATAAATAGATTTTTTGCTCTAAAAATATTATTAATAGATTTTATTCCTTACCGATTTAAAATCTCTAAATGGTTTTGGATTCGACATAGGTAAACTTTTACTTTACGTACCGAATTACTGGAACCAAGAACAATTCACTCCCTGCTTTTTAGACACCAAAATGACATCTACGCAACCATTAGCAACAACTTAAAGCCGTCCATCTTAGATACACTTACTATATTACTTCATCACTTATTTCCTCCATCGTATGATATTGGGTCCTTCAAACGCAGTGTGAAGAAGCATTTGGCCAAACCGGCAAGATGATGACGACGGATTGAAGTTATTTTTAGACTTCTATCCGTTGGCTTCATTTGTGGACTGTACTCGCGCTTTCCATCAGGTTCGATATAGTCATATTGCCGTGTTTTTATATAAAAAAGTTAAAAAAAACTATACTTTTTGTATTCCTTACAGAAAATACAAAAGATTGGAGATCAAAAATACACAAAGCTAACATCAACACAGAAGAAGATTATTTTGAGGATACAGATAATTTGGAGAAAGAGTTCAATGAGGGTGGAGTAGAGAATAATAGAAGAAAGAGGTATCACTATAACAGATAATTAATGTCCCACTGCAGGGACGTGCGTACTCCCGTGACGGAGTGATACTTGGCCTACTAATACTACGCAGGCCAGACGGATTGGTACAGGGTTTAATTTCAAGTTTTCCTTCTTATTATTTCGTTAAGATGATAGTCCCTTAGTAGATTTTTACGACACCCATGGGATTAGATGGGATGGTGACATAATTGTGTTCTTACTCCTTGTAACAAAATGATATCTTTACAGAACTGTACAGAAAGAGGAGGAGAACCCTCGAGAAGAGACACAAACATCTGATTCTTCAGAAGACCCGGAGTACTTGATAACGTTAAGACCAACACAGATAAGAACCTTTGTTATATGGTTCGAGACATCCAGAAAGAGTTATGGACCTACTTAGTCATAACATCCTATTATAGGTCTTTCAATTTAGGCGTTTCGTGCCGTTTGCAGTGCGTACATCATCATCATAACAGCCCATTAATGTCCCACTGCAGGGACGGGCCTCCTCCAGTGACGGAGGTTTACTTGGCCTGCTATTACCACGCTGGCCAAACGGATTGGTATAGGGGGATTTTTTCTCACATAAACCGCTAGTGCGGCGACTGGCGCTTAGATCACAACTTTCAAACATAAAACATATTATTATGTTTTAAACAAAATTTATTAATTTGTGAAATTACTTTACAAGGCTCTCCTACTAAGTATGTTATTTAAGTTAAATATATTTCTTGTTGTGATAATGAATCTGTTATAATTATTAATTAATTAAGTATATTATATTTTATTATTGTTGTAAATAAATTATAAAAAAAAATATGTTTGTTCTTATTTTTATTTTTTAAAAGACTACTTACTTAGTAAACATAAATTCAACAAAGCCATCCAAGATCAGGATAATCATTAGGGGATCACACAATTTATTACTTGACACAACTCTTGTGTTCATTCTACCTTATTGAAAAAATACATATTTACACAAGTTATAAGGACTAGTAAGAATACAATACGTTACCACCCCATCTCATCCCATGGGTGTCGTACAAACCGACTAAGGGACTATCCGTGAATATTATCTTTACGAAGTAAAAAGAAGGAAAACTTGAAATTAAACCCTATACCAATCCGTCTGGCCAGCGTGGTATTAGTAGGCCAAGTATATCTCCGTCACGGGAGGAGGCCGAGTGCGTTACCCTAGCAAGAAAGTATCTCGTAGAGTGATGAGAGTGGTACGTATCGTTCTTGCTAGGTCTACTGAAGATGTGCACGAAATTTGACATTTGTGCGTCCTGGCGTTTTCGAGAAAAATGGAAAATACGATTCCTGCTAGGGTAACGTTACTCCAGCAAGAAAGTATCTCGTGGAGTGATTTGAGTGGTACCTATCTTTCTTGCTAGGTCTACTGAAGATGTGCACGAAATATGACCTTTGTGCGCCATCAGGTTATTGAGATATTGCATTTCCTGCTGGGGTAACGTTTTGATATATCGTGTTTCTCGATAACCATTATGTGTGCGCCAATATAAAATATATGCCCATGTACCTCTTAATTTGTGCGTACTTATGGCAGAAAAATAAATGAGTAAATATTAACAGTTTTTGAGTAATTACACTTTGAAAAAAAAACGAAAAACGCTCATAACTCGTAAATGAGTAAACGTATAAGTTCACTGACAACTGTTATTGGTACTTCTTAATGTCTATAAAACCATACAAAGACTGCAAAAACGCATGGTTCAGCAATTTCACGCACAATCAAAAAACTGTGTCATAACTTTGACGTAAATGTGCAGAAAAACGGCTCAACCTAAGAAGTTCTGGTATAAACCAATGCTTAGAGCATACAGTGAACTATCTAAGTGAAAATTTTCAGCTTGGCAAATTTTATAAATAAGAAGATACAACCAAATATCTAAACACGTAAATAACGCTCGCCTATCCGACTAAATAGGGTTGTATCCAAAAAAGCGGCCGATACATACATATTGATGACCTTCTCAACTTTACTCGCGGACCGCTTGAAACTTGTACACTGAAGTAGAAAATAACATTTAAATAAACATTAATATGTTGCCAGGTAGGTTAGGTAATTTGTTTTTATGACTGCATATTACTATTATATTATAAAAGTTTCCTAAGTTCTATTCCAATATGAAGGGGAGAGTTAAGCAAAGTTATCTTCTATTCAAATACCTACTTATTATTAAAAAACATTTTAAACACAAATATGCATTATACAGTATGTAAAGTGAGTCATAGGCAATATTCTAGGGCGTGATAGATAACGTTATTTAATGAAGGAAAAAAACACAAAATAAATAAACATTAAATTACTACATAGTGTGAAAATAAAAATAATAATAAATTATAGTTTCAATTTATTATTATTTTTAAACTGCTTCTAAATCAAAATAATGTTATTAAAACGTCAAGTGACAAATGACAGCAAGGAATTTACGACACAATTCTAACAATAGTAAACGACGTGTAAAGCTTAGCCATGAATTTCACTAATCATGGACACCGCGCGGATGCAGCGAGCGATCGGTTCGCCAGCTGATTTAGATATGTCTCAATCACTTAGGGTTTCAACCAATGAAATGAATTATCTCATTATAAGTTGTGTGAATTTCTTACTTGAGTATTAGATATAATGTGTTTCAAAATTACTTATTTTATTTCAATAAATTACTAGTATGAAAACTTTTTTCTCAGACTAAATAGGGTTGCTACGTGTAGCACAGCGGCGGCCTCATTTATTTTCAGGACTTTATAGACAGAGTGTACAGCTTTAACAAATTGTAATTAAGACGCTACTTTGAAAATTTTCGAGTTGAATTCGGCCGTGGCCAGAGGGGCGCGCCCCTCGGCGCGCGAATGAGACGGATATACTCTCGCTCACGCGCCGCCGCGCCGTGTGCGCCGTCGTCGTCCCGCCGGCCCTCAAGGACACGTTATCGCTCTGTGCCATAGTACAAATATATACAGTATTTCAACTTCATAGAAACGGACGACGAAACGTGAGTTTATACCTACACGCTCACGATCGCTGAGGGAACAGTCGCTACTGTGCCGCAGTAACGAGCGGACTGTGTGTTATAATTTGAAACTAAATATATTATTCATATGTCAATTTCAAACAAACATGGCTGATATAAATACCTACCCTACTAAATAACTTAGGTATTTAATATTATAATAGTATTTTGTGTATATCACGAAAACGGTTTGTTGTACTTAGGTCAATAATAATGAAAATTTAGCCCCCCTTTATGTAATCCCCCATGCGTGTCTTTCACTTTGATCTAGGTAAATTAAGCAATGACATCGATGTCATTTTTTGAATGGATTGGTGAAGTGACCTCGATGCCTTTATTTTGACGTTAAATAGATCTAATAGACCTGTTTAAAGTTTGGTTTTGGTTATCGATAAATTCAATTTCAAACAAACATGGCCAATATAATAAACACAGTACCCGGCCGCTCTACGAAGCCGAAATTGACCGATTGTATTTTTCTATAGGTTGATATGCAATATAAACGGCCCGGTACTGTACCTACTTTACTGAATGACTTGTTAAGTACCTTCTTAATATTATAATTTAGTATTTTATTTATATCACAAACATGGTGGATATAAATACAAACATATACATGTTTCTTTAAATTAAATGTATCAATCATAAAACAACACGTTTTTTACAGAACACTTCCTATTTATTTAAATATAAAATAGAAAAATAAAAAGTATTAATTTACAATTACAAAACTAAATGGAAACACAAAGTAGATCGCATGTTTACTATTGTTTACGTACAATAGGCGCACCCGTAGGCATTTATAATAAATATTCGGCCCAGTTTGACTACTGGTTATACTGTGACGTCAGTCCGCGGTAGGTAACAGAAAATTCTGTTACAGAAAAACCTACTATCTACCGGCCTATTATGTATATACATGTAGCCCCTATTTTTTTTTAAATTTACACCCGCGCAAGGTATTATGAAGGCACAAAACACATCCAGATTTAGAACAATAACAACAATATAATTTGACCGCCTCGGGGTATCGGTCGCAGTGCACGAGGTCGCGGGTTTGAATCTCACGCAAAATAATAGAACTTTAAAAAAAATACAATAGCCCCACTATGTATTGTCCTGTGTCGCGGGGTATTTACAAACATTTACTTAGCTGACACAAAGAACATCCAGACTCAGGACAATAATTTGTGGATCGCACAAATAAAATTGTCTTACGTGAGATTTGAACTCTAGGTGATTTTCCACCTGAGGGGCAAGACGAGGCAAAATTTGAAATCTTTATGTAAAAATGAACCGTATTGCTTAGGAAATAGAGTATATATTAACTTTGTAACAAAAACACTCGCTTCTCGCGATAGGCCTATTGTTGTTTGTTGCTACTTTTTGTTTGTGTAAAAATGAACCGTATTATTTCTCATGTAGAGTTCAAAATACATTAACAAGAAACACGCATGTCGCGATGTCAATTTTTGGTGGATTTTAATTCTCGTCTCGTCTCGCCCTTTTGGTGGACTCTTCATGCTGACTTACGATTACCGATTACTGCGCCCGCCACTGCCTAAGGCAGACAGTTTTTTTGTGTGATCCACAAACAACAGTCCTGAGTCTGAACGTTCTTTATGTTCGTTTGTTTCATGTTTGTAAACGTTCCCGCGGTGGAGTGCGTGAGAGTTCAAATCTCACGTAAGAAAATTTTTTGTGTGATCCACAAACAACTGTCCTGAGTCTGGACGTTCTTTGTGTTCGTTTGTTTCATATTTGTAAACGTTCCCGCAGTGGACTGCATGAGAGTTCAAATCTCACGTAAGAAATTTTTTTGTGTGATCCACAAACAACTGTCCTGAGTCTGGACGTTTTTTGTGTTCGTTTGTTTCATGTTTGTAAACGTTCCCGCGGTGGAGTGCGTGAGAGTTCAAATCTCACGTAAGAAAATTTTTTGTGTGATCCACAAACAACTGTCCTGAGTCTGGACGTTCTTTGTGTTCGTTTGTTTCATGTTTGTAAACGTTCCCGCAGTGGACTGCATGAGAGTTCAAATCTCACGTAAGATAATTTTTTTGTGTGATCCACAAACAACTGTCCTGAGTCTGGACGTTCTTTGTGTTCGTTTGTTTCATGTTTGTAAACGTTCCCGCGGTGGAGTGCATGAGAGTTCAAATCTCACGTAAGATAATTTTTTTGTGTGATCCACAAACAACTGTCCTGAGTCTGGACGTTCTTTGTGTTCGTTTGTTTCATGTTTGTAAAAGTTCCCGCGAAAGTAAAAAGTATTATTTAGATCTTATCAGTAAGTACCTACCTACCTAAGCTTGCAAATAAAATAGGTACGTAATATTATAGTACGTTTCAATTACGTGATCTTGACGAAAACGGTTATAAAACTTATAACACTTGAGCATATAGTCTAAAATCGCTTATATAAACAAACGCTTGCATTATCAAAAGGGTCAACAGTAACTAGGTACTTAGTTGAGTTATGGCGAACTTTACCTAAGTTTTATAAAAGACATAACTACAAAAATATTTTACGATACAATGTTATCGAAATAACTATTATAAAATAATACTATTATTTACTGATAAAAGAGAACTAAGTATTAATAAAAACTTAGGTATAAATATTTTAAACCTAACCTATATATTTTACCTACGATATAAAATTACGCGATAAAATTCAGTACGAACGGTGAGTCGACATGCACAGGTCCGGCGTCGAAGAGGGCCATCGCCCGACTGAATCGTCGACCGTACTCATTCTGTATCGATCGTTAACTTATCGGTATAAGGTCTGAAATTGCGATGCGCCCGCAACGATCCGGAGCGCTTAGAAATTGCTAAAATCTTATTTGATTCATTAAAAATTATTGGTTGTAGTTATGTAATGATATTCTACAGTAATACTAATATTGATGTTACGAATGTATTTGAGTAATTCCTAAGCATAATGATAGTGTACTTTCCGTGTAATATGTAAAAAACTGTTTTTGTAGAGGTGTTTTCAAAAATAAATATGATCGAGCCAAAATCAAGCTATCGCGTTTTGGTAATTACAAAAACCTAGTTAAAGGTATCAATTTACCTACATTAAAATTCTAGATCAATAGGTCTTTTCATATTCCTGTAGTAGTTGATGAAAGATAGTGCATTTTATCAATGTATCATCTTAAGTAACAACTTTTAAAAAGTCCTAATAAAAATAACAATATTCCTACCTAATTTTAATAAATCGTAGAAAAATAAAAGAAATAAAATGCCTTAGAATAATAAAAAATCTGGCTTGGGTTGGTTAGTCGATGCAGCGTGCTATCGATTTGGTGCACTGTCGATGTAGCGACCATCGATGTAGTGTACTGTCATTGTAGCGTACCATAGTTTTAGTGTAATGTCGATGTAGCATACCGTAGATTTTGGGTACTGTCGATGTAGCGTACCATCGATTTAGGGTACTATCGATACAGTAACCCATCGATGGAGCGTTTGCGATGTAGCGACCATCGATGTAGTGCCTGTCGATATTATAAACTAGACCCAGCATTTATACCTACTAATATTGGTACCTTTGCTCACACGCGCGCCGCCTCCCCTGACGTCACAATTCATATGTTGCCGTTCGGTGTGTCGCTGGGCCGATGTGAGAAAGGTATATTATTACCTAAACACAGTTACTGTTGTGACATAAGAATATGGAGGCGCATCCCTAGCGCCTTGAAGTAGAAGCGATTGAATACTCCTTTCAAATCCATAGTGATTTATGAAAAATCACTGATCGGACTATTGTTCGCGAGGTTATCGACATGTGGACTGTTGATTCGGCGATTATTGTTCCGATAGTACTTTCGGTGAATGGACTTATTCCAAAGAGTCTCTATCAACATCTTCGGAGACTCTCGCTTGACAGTTGGATCATAGGTCTGATGCAGAAGGCAGTACTGCTTGACACGGTACGTATTGTGAAGAGGTTCCTATCTTTGGAGCCCTAACCACCAGTAGCTTGGTCCCTGTACTCGATGCTGGTGGGTCTACCCTTTTTTAATATTTTTAAATGTTTTTATTTTTATATTTAAAAATGTAAATTAAGGTCAAAAATGTAAATAAAGAGAATAATTTATAAGTTGTTAAAATTGATCGGTGATAGTCGGTTTTGGTTTTTGAAGTTTTATTTTTCGTTATCTATTATTGTTATTTTATGTTAGTAAAAAATACAATTAAACTATTTGTGTTCTAGTTGTCAGTTAGATAATTTGATTTGTGATTTCTTGCCATAATTTAACCTAGAGTGAATATTATAATAATTTTCAAATCAACTTTTCTTTTATTTAACATTCCTGTGTTTTTACGATTATATTTTAGTTAGCCCCCAAATTGTTTAAATAATAATAAAAGTAGCATATGTACTTGAAAGTGCTAAGAAACGTTTTGAACTTGACTGTACCATGACAACTAACGTTTAACACGTTCATGTTAAGAAGGTCATCAATATGTATGTATCGGCCGCTTTTTTGTATACAACCCTATTTAGTCGGATAGGCGAGCGTTATTTACGTGTTTAGATATTTGGTTGTATCTTCTTATTTATAAAATTTGCCAAGCTGAAAATTTTCACTTAGATAGTTCACTGTATGCTCTAAGCATTGGTTTATACCAGAACTTCTTAGGTTGAGCCGTTTTTCTGCACATTTACGTCAAAGTTATGACACAGTTTGTTGATTGTGCGTGAAATTGCTGAACCATGCGTTTTTGCAGACTTTGTATGGTTTTTATAGACATTAAGAAGTACCAATAACAGTTGTCAGTGAACTTATACGTTTACTCATTTACGAGTTATGAGCGTTTTTCGTTTTTTTTTCAAAGTGTAATTACTCAAAAACTGTTAATATTTACTCATTTATTTTTCTGCCATAAGTACGCACAAATTAAGAGGTACATGGGCATATTTTTTATATTGGCGCACACATAATGGTTATCGAGAAACACGATATATCAAAACGTTACCCCAGCAGGAAATGCAATATCTCAATAACCTGATGGCGCACAAAGGTCATATTTCGTGCACATCTTCAGTAGACCTAGCAAGAAAGATAGGTACCACTCAAATCACTCCACGAGATACTTTCTTGCTGGAGTAACGTTACCCTAGCAGGAATCGTATTTTCCATTTTTCTCGAAAACGCCAGGACGCACAAATGTCAAATTTCGTGCACATCTTCAGTAGACCTAGCAAGAACGATACGTACCACTCTCATCACTCTACGAGATACTTTCTTGCTAGGGTAACGCACTCGAGGAGGCCCGTCCCTGCAGTGGGACATTAACGGGCTGTTATAATGAATAACAATGTAGCCCCTTTTTTCAAAATAATAGCAATGTTATTCACAAACATTGCTGTTCTAATTTTGTTAGGTACTGAATAGGAAATAATTCAAATCTATTTCAACTGCCTGCCTGCTTATTAAATAATAATATTAGCCCGCAGGGGCAGCTTGTGGCGAGCTGTTGGTGAGTGGCGACACCACGGACCCTGATTCCTTGATGGCCTGGCTTACCTTCATTGGTCGGCCAGGACTGGAATACGCAAGAGCGGATCCTATGCTCCAAGCTGGAAGTGTAAAATGTCATAACGCCGGGGGCCCTTGAAAGGTTCGACCGGAATTTGGCGCCCCGCAGACTCACCTCTCTGCAGCTTCTAGCCTCTCTAAGAGATGTTGCTCCATTGTCGCACTGTACGTGCGGCCGTTTTGTGGGGCCCACTCAACGAGGTGGCAAGTCACTACCTGTCTTTTTATAATATAGAGACTGATTATCACGACAGGTATCCGGTAGTCTCCTTCCATAGCCCAATAACCGGTCTATTGAACATACTCATCCATAAACTGTTATTTAAATTTCCATTGCATCCTTACAGATGCACTACAATAGTTTTCGCACTTGGCAGGGACCATCTCTGGGTGTATCATATTGTGCGTTCAGAGATGGTATCTGCCCTGTGTATCCATTACCAGATTAAATATCTCTTAAAGGGCCTCTTCGTCTTGGCTTCGGCCCGATGTATGCCTTCCAAAGAACCGGGTCTCCAATAGACCCGAGTATTATGGAAAAGAGAAACATAATAATATTTTAACTGACATTACCGTGCATGATGTTTAAAATTTTTAAGATAATACAACATCTTTAATTTAGCTTTGCATAAATTATTTAGGGCAGTAGGTATATAGATAGAAAATAAAATAGATAACATTTATGCTTAAGGCAGAAATAAGACCTGCGTCTTCTAAGTTAAATAATACTCGAAGGACTTAGGTTCTTATTCAGCCTCGAGCTTAAATTATTCTTTATTGTTTTTCTACATACTTTTTAAATTGAATTTGAAACTTGAGACAGAAATTAGATCTGTATTTTTAGAGAGATAAATTCCTACTTTTAACCTTCTTCTGCTCCGCATGTCTTAGAATACCTTCTGTATAAGGGCCTAACAGAATATCAGCGCTGTAGTAGCTATGACGCTACAGCGATCAGCTGAGTTAGGTTCTATTTTGTGTGCATTTTTGAAATATGTTGATAATTACTTACTGTATGTTATATCCGTGTGGTGACGGAGTAAGAATACAGTGTGTCACCATCCCATCTCATCCCATGGGTGTCGTAAAAACCGACTAAGGAACTATCCGACTAATATTAACTTTACGTAATAAAAAGAAGGAAAACTTGAAATTAAACCCTATAGCAATCCGTTTGGCCAGCGTGGTATTAGTCGGCCAAGTATCTCTCCGTCACGGGAGGAGGCCCGTCCCTGCAGTGAAACATTAATGGGCTGTTATGAAGATAATGATGATGTTATTGCGTGCAACAAAATATATTATTATCTTTCTTTCTTTCTTACTTAGAAGACCTAGGTTCGAAGCCTTCTTTAAGATTGAATAATTATCTTGTTCTTCTGTTATTTTAAGGTCACTATTAAGAAATACAATTTCATATTAATAATAGATTTATTGTCTACTAGCTGCTGTGCCCGCGACTTCGTTCGCGTGGCGGATGTTACTTACTTCGCAATTCGATTTAATACTGAAAAATCGTTTTTTAAACCTTATAACAAACAGATATACCTACACACGAATTGTAAAATTAACGAACGAACCAAAACCTTTTCAAAAACAGATCTTTACAAAGACAGATCTATGAAGACTGTGTCTAACTAAACTTATACTGAAAGACATGAGCGAACGTCATTCTTTCAAGTAAAATCTTAATACCGCGATACTGAAAATGACGTCACAGGCACAATGCCATCTGTTGTCAAATTTGTAATTAAAAATAAATGACATTGCTTTTTCATCATAACAGCCCATTAATGTCCCACTGCAAGGACGCGCCTCCTCCCGTGACGGAGGGATACTTGGCCTACTAATACCACGTTGGCCAGTCGGATTGGTATAGGGTTTAATTTCAAGTTTTCCTTCATTTTTATTTCGTAAAGATAATATTCACCGATAGTCCCTTAGTCGGTTTTACGCCACCCATGGGATGAGATGGGGAGGTGACATATTGTATTCTTGCTCCGTCACCACACGGATAATCGCTAATTAATTATGAATGAATACATTTGCACGCCACGTTATGGTGCGGCAGAATTACCTGCCTCGGTGGCGCGGCGGTCGCATTACATGGCTGGCGTGCATGAGGTCTCGGGTTTGATTCCCATGGAGGACAATTAATTGTGATACACAAACTATTGTCCTTAGTCTGGATGTTCTTTGTGTCCGTTAAATTGATATTTTTAAAGGCTAGTGTGAAGACTTATAATTGATATTACACATACGATTCATGGTTAATTTTATTAACATTTAAAAGGAATAACTTATGAATAATTAATATTATAAATAGTTATATATTATTTAAAAACTCATTTATTTTATGATTACTACTGGTAACGCCATCTCGTGAACAAAAGAAACTAAATTTAAATTCATTCAACATTGAACCAAATCCATTTTTCATGACCCCTGATTTGTATCGGACTGTTCTAATAAAGAGATCTAGCGATATCTCGAGTATTACTTATCCGATTCCGATTGTTTTATTATAGTATAGATAGATACCTACTTTAAACTTAATACCTAAAAACTACGTATCTATGTTTTTTAATATCTAAAGCGCGCTTATTCCGAGAAGAGTCAATAAGAACCACGTCCGTTCGCATTAAGAGTCAATGTGAATGAAATTACCGGTTGGCCGTTTCGGATGTTAAACAAAAATCAACCGTACAGCCGTACTCATACTGGCGCGGCGACATTTGGAAATTTTCTTTCATCTAAATCTTGTGTGTTTATAAACCGATTTCTATAATTCTTTTTTATGAATAAGGTATTAAAGTGTACTTTTGAAATATGGGAGTTTGAAAAAGATATGTCTTTGCAAATTACAATATATTTATGTATTTAATACACTTTGAAGAAAACCCTAACGATTAAACAGGTTATTGTGGCTAATATATAAAAGATAGATATATACTATTCAGGACTTTTTTGTTCATCGTTTGAAGACCATTATTTTTGTAATACATATTTTTGGCGTATGATCAACGTATGCGATGATAAGAGCTCGAACGCGCTTTTTTTCAACCGACTTGCTTCAAATTTTTCGTCACTGCTCAGCTCCTATGTGTCTTAGCGTTATGTTATACAGCCTATAACCTGCCCGGAAGTATGGACTACAATTGTACCAAGTTTGGTTAAAATGCCTTCAGTAGTTTTTGACCCATGCGTGCACATACAGACAGACAGACAGACAGACAGACAGACAGACAGACAGACAGACAAAAAATTTATTGATTGCATTTTTGGCATTAGTATCGATCACCATTCATCCTCCAATATTAATTTTTAACATATATTCAATGTACAGAATTGATCTCTCTACAGTTTTATTATAAGTATAGATAAGCCTGGCTATAAGTAGGCTCAACATACTCAGTTTCCCCACTATTAACATACCGTGACTCACTAAATATATTATCGTACGCGTTGTTTACATTTCTTGATGATTTAGGTACAACTTGACTGTATAAGTCACCTACAGAAGCGTATTGCACTTTGTCAGCCTCTATATAATTATTATTTGAGTTACTTTGAGTTAGATTAAGTTCTGCATAAGTAGTTTCAAGTATTTAATTGTTAATAATGAGCAAAATTTGAAGCTTGAGGCAGGAATTGGACCTGCGTTACTCGAAAGACCCAGGTTCGAATCCTGCCTTAAGTTTTAAATGTTTTCCATTGTTTTTTATCTAATATTTTGCAATGAATTTAAAGCTTGAGGCAGGAATCGGACCCGCTGTGGTCTGCATAAGTATTTTCTGGTATTTAATAGACAACATACAGGCAAAATTAAAAGCTTGGGGTAGAAATCGAGCTTACTTCTTCTGAGGATTATACATAAATGACGTAGGTTCAGATTCTGCCTCGCGCTTCAATGGATAAATTACTTAAGGTATTAACGCATTCCCAGTGGAGTGTACTATATATGGTACACGTGCATTGTTTTACTATTGTGTCTTATGGCGGCACTATCAAAGGTTAAGTAGAAAAAATTTAGACATCATTTTAAGCTTGAGGCTGGAATCGGACCTGCGTCTACCGAGGCGAATTCTCAAAAGATCCGGGTTCGAAATATGCCTCAAGATAAAAAATTTTTTTGTTCTTCTGTTTATTTTAAAGTCACTGTAAAGAAACATAAAAGTGTATTTCTGTGGTAATTACTAATATTTTATTTAGTATAAGCTTGACTATAAGTAGGCTCAACATACTCAGTTTCCCCACTATTAACATACCGTGACTCAGTAAATATATTATCGTACGCGTTATTTTTATTTCTTGATGATTTAGGTACAACTTGACTGTATAAGTCTCCTACAGAAGCGTATTGGACTTTGTCAGTGTCTACATATTTCTTATTTGTGTTATTCTGACTTAAGTTAAGTTCTGCATAAGTAGTTTCTGGTATATGTTTAGTATTTCTTTTACTTTTCGGTATAGGTGTTGCATAACAGTCTTCTTTTACTGGTTCTGCGTATATAACGTGATCTGTTCTTCGATCTACTGGGACTTGGTAGTTGACTTCTTCATCGTGAGTCCATTGTTTGGGATGGGGTGGTATGGATGTGCTGGTTTCAGCGTTTAGATGTTCGTAGTTTGTTGCTGGTGTATTTGTCTGTAACATAGAAAAATGGATAAATGTGTAGGATTTGTGGTTTTTTCGGCGGCCTTTAGTTGACCTACCACCTAGGCCAAAAGATGATTTTTTTTTCTTTTTCTCACTCGCTAATTTATTGATCAATCTAAATAAAAAATTATGTCTATAAGTCTTTTTATAAATTGGTTAATTCATTCGGTTTTTATAGCAATATAATATAGGATAGGTAAACATAAAAACTTTTATGTTTATAAGAGTTTTTTTTAAATTGGTTGATTTATTTGGTTTTTATAGCAACTTAATATGTATAGGATAGGAAAATATAAATGTACCTTTTTAGTCCGTTTCTTCATCCTCCACAACAAAATGGTGACACAGACCAGGACTATAATCAAAACGCCAACTGCTGCTATGATAAACAGCAATTGCTGATCAAAAACTGAAAATCAAAATATAGTCAATATTTTCACATTACCGGTCTGTACAAATACTTCTTCACACTACGTTTGTCGTAACAGCCCATTGTCCCACTGCAGGGACGGACCTCCTGGCAGAGAGGAGTCCCGTGACGGAAGGATACTTAGCCTACTAATACCTACTACGCTGGGCAGACGGATTGGTATAGGGTTTAATTTCAAGTTTTCCTTCTTTTTATTTCGTAAAGAGAATATTCACGGATAGTCCTTTAGTCGAATTTACGACACCCATGGATGAGATGGGCGGTGACATATTGTATTCTTACTCCGTCACCACACGGAGAAAAAATAAATCATTGAACGAGAAATTACTTCATTCTTTTTAAAAAACAAGTCGCGCACTGAGTTTTATGTGAGGTGGAGACTTTAACAGACATGAAATTAACGGGCACCATCCAAGTTGATATTAATTTGTGGATTACATAAACATTATCTTGCGTGAAATTCAAACCCGCGACAACGTGCACGTCATCCACTACCGGAACTACTGCGGTTAATCCATCCATCCACCCATATCAGCCTGTGGACGTCCACTGCTGGACATATAGGCCTCCTACAAGTAACACCTTGGTGGTCCTGTGCCTCCCTCATCCATCGGTTTCCCGTCGTCCTAACTAGGTCGTCGGTGCACCGTGTGAGGGGTCTCCGCGCCCTGCGTTTTCCAGTACGCGGTCACCATTCCAGAACCTTTCTGGCCCAACGGTTGTCGATTCTCCGCGCTATGTGCCCTGATTTTTTGATATCACTTTTTTTTTGTTTTGATATTATCACTCGTACTTCTTTTTTTCTTTTTTTTTTTCTTTTAAATAAAGACTACTCCCGCACTAGGGATCATGCCCTGTGTCACGGGGACCTTTTACAAATATCAATTAACGGACACAAAGAACACCCAGACCAGGACAATAATTTGTGGATCTCACAAATTATTGTCCTGCGTGGGGATCGAACCCACAACCTCTTGCACGCCAGCCGCTTGCGCTACCGTCGTGCCACCGAGGTTGTCTTATTACTTATTCTTTATCTTTTTAATCCTATTATAGATTTTACTTACATGCATCTGATTCCCTATGACCATGCGTCGAAGCAAAATTATTAAAAGAATCTGGAAGAAAAAAGCTATAATATAAACACATTTACACAACGCCATCTAGTCCCAAACTAACCAGGGAATCAAACTTTGGGTAGCTAGCAGTCATCACTACTCGAGAAAGATCATCAAATTAAAAAAACATTAAGTAGTGGTTGCGGTTTTGAAACACATGCAAAATATTAAATTATTCAGCCTCCTAATTATTAATAATATTTGTGTGAACCATGGGTGACGTAAAAACCGACTAAGGGACTATACGTCAATATTATCTTCACTAAATAAAAAAGACGGAAAACTTGCAATTAAACCTTATGCCAATCCGTCTGACCAGCGTGGTATTAGTAGGCCAAGTCTCCCTCCGTCATGGGAGGAGGTCCGTCCTTGCAGTGGGACATTAATGGGCTCTTAAATGGACATAAATGGCTTTTGAGGAAGACGAAACAGTGAAACATCAGATGTAACTGCGAAGCCCTCACCAGACAAAGGATGAAGCTACTAATATGAGTGGGATATCCTACCCCTAGTGACTTCGACAAGCTCAAACAGGCTTACTCATCTCCTTCGCGAAGGTGATTGAGGAAGCTGTGGGGTGGTGAAGTGCATCCTGGAGGGTCCCCGAAAAGGAGGAGCAGAAGACAAGAAGAAGAAAATAAAAGAACTCACCATTTCTTGTCGAATTTTCCGGTGCAGACATATCTGTGAAAATAAAGCTATTATTGAACTTACTGTAGTTGATATTTTCATACCCAGTATTAATTTCGTAAAAGTCAAAGAAGATAAAATGGTGAAGTAGAAAAAGTATTTTAATAAAACGGTCTTGTCTATCGCTACCGACAAATAAAAGATTTTGTGTACATCATTATCATCAACTAGCATATCGCAGTCCACTGTTGGACATACTCGTAAGCCTCTACCAATACGCGCCACAGAACTCGGTCCTGCGTCTTCCTCATCCAGTCTATAAGCACACAAACTAAGAATACTAATGTAGGATAAAATAAGGTTAGAAGTCGACTATGAGAGTACTTGTCTACACAAGTACTCTCATAGTACAGAAATAATATCTTTGACCTACGTCATAGATATTATTTCTGTGGTGTAGGTATTATTTGACTGCTTTATAAGATTAAGCTTAGGTCTTTTATACTGGAGAATCCCGGTGAAACTGCTGGTAATTTTACAATCTCTTTCTCGAGGGAGTATCTGCAACAATCTGATAATAGCATTCTAAAAGTTTTTTATTTTATACTTACAAAAACACGGCAATATGACTACGAGTATATCGAACCTGATGGAAAGCGCGAGTACAGTCCACAAATGATTGTAATCTAAAAATAACTTCAATCCGTCGTCATCATCTTGTCGGTTTTGCCAAATGCTTCTTCACACTGCGTTTGAAGGCCCCAATATCGTACGATGGAGGAAATACGTGAGCCGGTAGTTGGTTCCACAATTTAATGGTTCGGCATAGGAAGGAATTCCCGAATCCTTTGGTGCGAGCCGATATCCGACGATGTTTAAAAGAAAAACAGTTTAAAGTTACCATTTTCATCAATAAGCGGAGGGTCTTCCTCAAGGAGGATTTCTGGGGCCCGTTTACGAAATACTACTTGAATATGTCCATGAATTTTATCTGTGGTTTTAGGCAAGTCATTAGTTTCCAGTTCTCTGACATAGCATTCGAATTGTGTGTTATCCTTTAGTGATGGTAAGGTAATGCTCTTGATTGAATTATCCATATCTGAAATTTATAACGTATAATTACCCACATAATTTATTTATAAATTAACCTACATTATAGCTTAGGTTTAACTAGAAAAAAGAAGAAAATACATGAACAAAATTAGATATTTGATACATGATTCTTACTTCACGCCTCTGACGCTTTTGATCGCTATACATAACACGCTATCATCTTAGATTTAAGGCCAAATCTATCTCGCTTGCACTTATGGGTCTTATATTCCTATACATGTAAATATCTTCTATCTCTTTTTTGAGTACTCAGATGATCCGCCTCGAGCACCAATTTTTTCCATGATCTTTCTTCTTTTCGGATTTTTCTAATTATACGTAAGCTATATACGTAAAAATTTATAATTATGTAATTTAATACAACATTTAAAACCATTTCGTAAAATCTTCAATTGCAACATTGACAGTTTACGGCTGTCGCGCCTAGATGGCGTTGTACAGTTGAGTTCTAAGTTGCGACCCGGCGCCGCATAAAGCAATGGTTAAATTTAGCAGTCGAGACGGATACTCGGGTGGCCTAGTGGTCATAGCGCTGGACGCGTATAGTCTAGAGACGTGGGTTTGAGTCCCGCCTCGAGTACCAATTTTTTTCATTGTCTTTCTTCTTTTCATAAATTACAGTCCTAAGTCTGTATGTTTCTTTGTGTCCGTTAAATTGATATTTATAAAAGTCCCCAAGTTAAAAAAAATAATTAAAAATAATACCTGTGCCATTAAATTCGATGTAAGTCGGAGGGCCCACTGCTGGGACTGTTTTACTGCATGTTACTGTAATATTTTCTTTTTCTTGATAATATCCATAGTAAATAGATCTCATTATGTACTCCCCATATCTATATACTTCGAATACGTTGTCATAGTTGGAGAAATCCATTGATAGTGATATCGGTTCTGGGGATAAACAATGTAAAATTTTAGTACCATCATAACAGCCCATTAATAATGTCCTACTGCTGAGACGGGCCTCCTTCCATGACGGAGGAATAATGGACCTACTAATACCACGCTGGCCAGACGGATTGGTATAGGGTTTAATTTCAAGTTTTCCTTATTTTTACTTTGTAAAGATAATATTCAGGGTTAGTCCCTTAGTCGGTTTTAACGACACCCGTGGGATGAGATGGGGTGGTGACATATTGTATTCTTACTTCGTCACCACGGAACTCTTTGTCTCATAATTTATTTATCAATGATCTAAGATGCCATAACATTTTGTGTCCGAATCATCATGTGTCCGAATGATAACTAACCTTTTTCTGTCTCATCATTTTCGGACGATCAATATTCGGAGAAGAAAGGGACTACCAGCCGCAATGCGGTCTGAATTCTTGTACGTAGGAATCCAACCCGCAGACCTCTGCGTAGCAGTCATGTTATATAACCACTACGCCACAGAGGTCGTCGATTGTTGTTTGTAAGGTCCCCGCGGGCATGATACTTGGTGCGGGAGTTGTTCTTTTAACCGACTTCAAAAAAAGGAGGAGGTTCTCAATTCGGTTGTATTTTTTTTTGTATTCGTTACCTGATTTCTCGAAAACGGCTAGACCGATTTAAATTTTTTTTTTAAGATAGAAAAAGAAATTGTAATGTTAACATAAAAGTTACTTACTATTAAATCTTTTAGGCCTCTTTGACAATTGTAACTCCAGTGTCTCCACAACGACATCTTTGGATCCCACTGTGTATTTCAGTACACATTCTTTATTAGTAGCTACGGTCAGGTTGTGTATTCTATTTGTATCTGAAATAAAAACATACTGTTAAGTACAGTTAAATAAATAAATAAATATTCTCACACATTCACACAACGCCATCTAGTCCCAAACTAAGCTGAGCTTGTACTATGACTACTAGACAACGGAAAAACATACTTAATTATTTTTTTGTAAATACATACATATTATACATAGAAAACACTCAGACCAATGCAAATAATCATGTTCATGCACACAAAGATTTGCATATACCGGGAATCGAACCCGAGACCTCTGCGTAGCAGTCATGTTTTACTATAATCACTACGCCACAGAGTTCTATGTAAGCCAATTAATGTTCACTGCTGGACTTAATCCTTCTCCAAATATTTTAACCCTGTGCGGTCCTGTGCCTCCCTCATCCATTGGTTTCCCGTCGTCCATTTCAACCCTGTGCGGTCCTGTGCCTCCCTCATCCATTGGTTTCCCGTCGTCCATTTCAACCCTGTGCGGTCCTGTGCCTCCCTCATCCATTGGTTTCCCGTCGTCCATTTCAACCCTGTGCGGTCCTGTGCCTCCCTCATCCATTGGTTTCCCGTCGTCCATTTCAACCCTGTGCGGTCCTGTGCCTCCCTCATCAATTGGTTTCCCGTCGTCCATTTCAACCCTGTGTGGTCCTGTGCCTCCCTCATCCATTGGTTTCCCGTCGTCCATTTCAACCCTGTGCGGTCCTGTGCCTCCCTCATCCATTGGTTTCCCGTCGTCCATTTCAACCCTGTGCGGTCCTGTGCCTCCCTCATCCATTGGTTTCCCGTCGTCCATTTCAACCCTGTGCGGTCCTGTGCCTCCCTCATCCATTGGTTTCCCGTCGTCCTAACAAGGTCGTCAGTCCACCGTGTGAGTGGTCTCCCATAGCTTGTGTATTTTGAACTAACACAATATATAGCGACTGTGGAACGTAAAACAGAAACACGCTTGTACGATATGACCGTACATAGAAAACATGGATCATAGAAAACTCTATTCCTAGAAAACTTTGTTCATAGAAAACATTGTACGTAGATATCTCAGTCCATAGGAATCACTGTCCTTATACAGCACTTTTGTTTCTGTCTTAAGTTCCACAGTCATCTAGCTAGCCTATGTGTTATTCTGATGAATAATATGCTACATTATTGTAAAGTTTCACTGAAATCCATTAGCCGGATCCACACCAAACGATCCAGCGAGATCCGATCGCGCGCAGCAGGAGCGCGCTTTACTGGAACGTTTATGGACTTGCCTCGCGCGATCCTAACTGCGCGGCAGGATCGCTCGCTCTTTGCCGCGAGCGATTCGTCGTCGAAGGATCGCGGATCGCGGGATCGCCGATCCAAGATGGATCGTTTGGTGTGGATCCGGCTATTCAGCAGTTTTTGCGCAAAAGAGTAACAAACATCCTTACATCCTCACAAACTTTCGCATTCACAAGATTAGTAGGATAGATAGATATCGCATCATCTGATTGTTAAGGCCATATCATTTCTCTATATCCATCTCGCTTGCACTGACGTGTTTTCTATTCTTAAATAATAACTTCTATCTCTTTTTGGAGTACTCATATAATACCGTGTTTTCAATAGTAAATTAAAAACTCTTACTTGTAACAGGCTGTAGAGTTTTCTGACAAGTCCCACTCTCATTAATGGTGATATCAAAGTTTTTGGCTTCGTAAATAATGTTGAGTGGTAAATTTCTTAGAGTTTTATATGTCATATTCAGTAAAGGTACGCCATACTTAGTTATTCCATCCATTCTTAATGGATATCCATTCATTGTAATGTTTCTAAAGGCTGAAAAGTTAATATTTCTCTTTAGTCGTCAATTATCCGTGTGGCGACTGAGTAAGAATACAATATGTCACCACCCCATCTCATCTCAAGAGTGTCGTAGAAACCGACTAAGGGGCTATCCTTGAATATTATCTTTACGAAATAAAAAGAAAGAAAACTTGATATTAAACCCTATACTAATCCGTCTGGCCAGCGTGGTATTTACTAATACCACGCTGGCCAAGTATCCTTCCGTCTCGAAAGGAGGGCTTCCCCGACTTTAGTTGTCAAATTGTCTTACCAACTTTAGTTGTCAAAGTTAAATAAAGTTAACTTAACCGAATTTTTAACGATTATAAGGTACGAAAATTGACATGCAGACCTCCCGCTTACACTTAAAGGTATATCGGCATTGTCACTTTCCTTTGAAGTAATGTTTTATGACGTCATGACGTATGACTGTTCGCACGTTTGTAATGACCCAATTATAGTGCAGCGAACAGCATTGCACCGCTGTACATAAGTTTGCCAGATCGTAGGTCCACCTTGTGAGGGCTCTCCCCACTCAGCAGCTTCCAGTAGATTTTTTTTTTTTTTTTTTAAATACAACTTGCGCACTAGGGATCTAGCCCTGTGGCACGGAGACTTTTAACATACATTCATCTCTGTAATCAACGGGCACAAAGACACGATCCGGTGCATACCACCTAGCACCTCGGGTCAACCTCCTGGTGGGGAGTAAATCACCAACAACAGCATACCCAAGGAGTTTAAAATCTATTAAAATACTTACTGTCAAATTGTTCTTGCCATTTAAACGTTATATTTATACTGGCAACATATTTTTTTGTAATACATTCACAAATCATGAAAGAATTATCATGTTCAGGCTTCAGAGACGTTTTAAATCCAATTCCTAGATCTGACGTGAATAGTTTGTCATTTTTGAAAATATCTGTGAAAAAAAAAGCTTATTTATCGGATTATCGCTGAATTTTTTAATGGGAGATTATTATTTCGCATAAAAAATGAATGGCTTAAACTTTATTTAGCAGTAAATTGTTTGGCATACACTCATTTAGAAAGAAAGAAAATACATTTATTCCTGCTTTAAGGATGCAATAAGAATACAGACAATTACAAAAACAAAACAAAAATAAAGAATATAAAACAAAAATCATGACAAAGCCACATCTGTGCAGGAATCGGACCCCACTCAGCATAATGCTGCGGCACACCAAGCAGTAATGCTCAGTCGCTTACAGCGCTGATTTTCAGTGAGGCCCATAGCGCTGATTTTCAGTGAGGCCCATAACGTTTAGACATTTTATATTGCATAACATTGCAAAGCAGACAACGACACCATATCGGAGAAAGTTTATTTGGTATGCATTAGATGGTCACAGTTTTAACCCTTACCTAAGTCAAATGGAACCTAAATAAATGGCAATCTTAAAAAGTATCCTATTTAAAATTCTGCCAAATATAATTTATTCATGCTAAAAAATCTTATGCCATTTATATTTTGTCTAAATAAATTTATGCCGAGTGGATTCTGCGAAATAAAACTCTGCTAAGTAGGAGGAGTACTTTATTTATATGTAACTACCTGACCCGTGCCCACTTCGTTGACCGACGAAAAAAACGCGTCCCTTTTTTAAACATATTTCATTACTGCGCTCCACTCCTATTAGTCATAGCGTGATACTACATAGCCTGTGACACTCCCCGATAAATGGACTATTCAACACAAAAAGAATTTTTAAAATCGGTTATACAACCTACAACGTCACAAACACACAAACTTTACCTCTTTATAATATTAGTAGGTATAGACTTAATTAAGTATGTCTTACCATCTAATTTTCCAGCGTAATCATATACCAATTTAACTTTATCACAATTTAAATTATCGTTAAAACAGAATACATCAGTTTTGTCACCATTCGAGTAATTATATTGCGATGTGTAAGTACTTAGCTCGTTATCTTTTGATAGAAGAATATCCACCGGTATTCTATTAGTTGGAAGTACAATACCGTTTACTAGTATCTTGTTTGGTGGTTCTGAAACAACATTATTTAAATTAAAACAAACCGTATCAACGTGGCGTAGTTTAAGGCACATGGGGTACTCAATAATCAAACGTACGCGCGAAAAATATTGCATTCTAAACAAAAACGCGTATTTTTTTCGAATGCGAAATTAAACTAGTTTAAAGCGAAATTTAAGTAAACTATTCAATTGCAACATCGAAATTTTACTACTGTGCGCCTAAATATTACATCATCATGACAGCCCATTATTGTCCCACTGCAGGGACGGGCCTCCTCCCATGACGGAGGGATCCTTGGCCTACTAATACCACGCTGGCCAGACGGATTGGTATAGGGTTTAATTTCAAGTTTTCCTTCTTTATATTTGGTAAAGATAATATTCACGTATAGTCCCTTTAGTCGGTTATTACTCTTATTACGACACTCACGGGATGAGATGGGGTGGTGACATTTGTATTCTTACTCCGTCACCACACGGAGATATTTAGGTACTAATTAAAATAAATAGTTTTTGTTATTATTTACCTGCTGGTATAACAGTAACTTTAATAAAGCAATATACAGCCGTGTACCTATCGCCATTATGGTATACTATAGGCTTAATTGTCAAAGCCATAAGGTTTTTATTCGCCAGAATTGTACAGTTCCATATTCCTTCCATGTTTTTGTCTACATTTGGAATCTGCGAAAAGGAATAGACTAATTTTAATAGCTATATCGAATAATTATGATTAAATATTATTCCTCTCACATTCACACAACGCCATCTAGTCCTAAACTAAGCAGAGCTTGTACTATAGGTACTAGACAACGGATACACATACCTAAATACTTTTTTTTGTAGATACACACATAATTATTATAGGTACACTAGCGGCCGGTCCCGGCTTCGCCCGGGCATTATTATCCCGCTTTTCTGTTTAAGTTTTTCCAGAATTTTCTTTCCTATAAACCTAACGGAGCCCGAGACCTTTCCAACGAATGCTAAACCGTGGAAATCGGTTCGTGCGTTCTGGAGTTATAGCGTCAGGAAGGAAAACCCGACTTATTTTTATATAGTAGATAGAAAACACCCAAACCAATGCAAACAATCATGTTCATGCACACAAAGATTTACATTGAGCGGGAATCGAACCCGAGACCTCTGTGTAGCTGTCATGTTATATAACCACTACGCCACAGAGTTCGTCAATAATCGTCAATTTAAGCAGTTTCATATAATAACTAGCTTTTTCCCGCGGCTTTGCTTGCGTTAAGAAGTATTATTATAAATTAGACTTATTTTAGTATTTATTAGTTAAATGCATAAATGCATGCTTAGTCTCAGTTTGAAATTGACAAAGTTTCATACAAACTTTCATCCCCTATTTTATACCTTTAGGGGTAGAATTTATCAAAATCCTTTTAAGGCGGATGCCTATGCAACATCTACCTGCATGACAAATTTCAGCCAGATCCCTCCAGCGCGGTTTGGGCTGTGCGTTGATAGATCACTATGTCACTCACCTTTAAGTTTTATATAATTATAAAGATTATAAAAAACTTACTGGTATAGGGTTTGCACTAGAAAATGACGTTTCTTTAATTACAAATGTATTATCTGGTTTTTCTTTAGGTTCACACCTGAAAAAGAATTGGCACGTTTTATAATACATCCTCCTATTTCTTACTCCTACTAATATTATATATGCGAAAGTTTGTAAGGATGTATGGATGGATGTTTGTTACTCTTTCACGTAAAAACTACTAAATGGATTTTGATGAAATTTGGAATATAGGTAGTTTAGAGTATAGAATAACATTTAAGCTACCTATACAACCCGGGTGAGCCGCTAGCCCGATACACCGTTGGATAGATCTCGGGCTGAATACGAGCCCAAAAATAAGAAACTATGAAAAAATATTTGTCATCACGGACAAATTATTAGTCAAAGTTCAAAAATTTCCCATAGACTTGCAGGTTTTACTCGCACGCTCGGTCAATTTTCGGCAGTGGGATAAGCACCGCGCCCCCGTCGACTTGCCTATACTATACTCCATTTGTTTAGGTATTTAACTAAAGGAAATCAAAAAAATGACAAGTCACGGATGACGTCTGTGAAGATCCAGCTGAATGAAATAACTGTCAAAATTGTTGCCGCGCTGTCATGCAAGCTTACTTTTCAATTTACCTTTAGTTAAATACCTAAACAAATTGAGTATAGTTATAGTAGGCATACACAATCCTGGGGGAGTCCCCAAGTGCACTGAGTTTACGTCCTCGTCGTCTCCCCTGGGCCCTGTCCTGACCACCGTAACGGAGTGGCAGGCAGGTGGCAGAATTTCTCAGTGCATTACTTGTGGATTTGTGGTTCAGAACGCTCTCTGTAACCTGTATAGGATGTCGTCTTCGCAGCAGCGTAGCGCGCTCGGACGCTTCCGCAAAAAAGGCCCTTCTCAGGGCCATTCCCCTTCCCCTTCCACTTCCCCCATACCCGATCCCGACTTCCTTGTCCCAACCCCTCCTCCTCCCCCTACCTCCTCCACTCGTCCGATTGTGGTGGTCTCCGACGGTGGCGGGGACATACCAGTGGTGTCGGCGCAACGCATTTTGCGTAAGCGCCAGAGTTCAGCGTCGGAAGCTGACACCGACGCTGATCGGTCGCGGGCTAAGGTCAGTTCGGCCTGCCGTGGTCGTGCACACAATGCACGCGGACGTGCTCTCGCCAAGGCGAGTGCAGACAGCTGGCTTGACTCTCGGGACAGCAGTAGCTGTAGCTACGCTACTCAGCTGCAGGAGCCTGAGGTGGTGGCGTTCGATATCGATGACGAAGAGGCCGTGTCTCATTTAGGCCCCGAAGACCTACGAGCACAGGCTCGTAAAAGCGCGGACGCTATAAAAGAAATAGCCAAAAAGTCCAACAATTTAAAAGGCAATTTTGTGAAGCGCCTCAAAGAGGAGGCAGAGAGGATGGCGGCATTGGTGGGGCTGCTGACGGTCCGCTCCGAGGCGGAGGAGCTGCGCAAGTTACGCGTGAGTGGGGCACGGTTAAGGCGTGAAAACGACTCCCTCCGGGCCGAATTAAAGGCCTGGAAAAGAGAGGCCGATGTAAGGAGGACGGCGACTTCCCCTCCAGCGTCCGGATCGGGCGCAGAAGGCGCAACAATGGAGGAGATGCGAGCCTCCATCATGCGTTCAGTGGGCGTTATGGTCAACGCCCGCTTCGAGGGAGTGGAGAGCCGTCTCCTCCCTGCCCCTGTCGTGCGCCCGCCTCTCGCTCACTCATCAGGGGTTGCGCAGGCTCGACCTGTGGTCACATCTCCGACGCCGTCATCGTCGCAGCCAGCAACGTACGCCCACGCGGTTGGCGGCGCGGCCCAGGCGCAGCCTGATAGCCCTGCGCGGCGGGTTCCACCATCGGCTCCGGTGAGGAATGGTCCTAGAGCCGCGCGAGCGGCTCACGGCGCACAGCAGCCTTCTGGCGGCGTTCAGCGCCCAGCCACCGGCGCTCGGCCCATAGCCGCCCCCCTACCAGTCCCTGTTCAGCGGGAGGCGCAAAATAGCTGGGAAGTTGCGGGGGCCGCCAGTAATAAAAAAAAGGCGGCAAAAAAGGCGCGAGCCAAAGCCCGCAAGGCCGAGGCCTCTAAGCCCAGGCTGACGGTGCCACGATCGGCTGCAGTCGTCATTAAACTGCAGCCGGGGGCTGCACAAAAAGGTGTCACCTATGCCCAGGTGCTACAAGAGGCGGCGGCAAAGGTGAACCTGGTGGAACTAGGCCTTGAGGGGGGCGTTAAATTCCGCCAGGCTTTAACGGGGGCTAGGATATTAGAGCTCCCGGCTTCCCAGCCGGTGGAGAAGGCGGACGAGCTAGCCGCTCAGTTAAGGGCGGCTCTCGAAGGGGTGGCGGACGTCGATCGTCCGGTGAAATGTGCGGATTTACACATCACCGGTCTCGACGACTCCGTCACCCGTGATGTGATTGCGGCAGCAGTGGCGCGCGCAGGCGAGTGCTCTGTGGCCCAAGTAAGAGTGCTCACCATAACAACAGCAGAGGGACGCATGGAGTCTGTAGTGGTGCAGTGCCCGATCTCCGCGGCCAAGAAAGCCAGCGAGGCGGGTAGGATCCTGGTGGGGTGGAGTTCCGCCAGGGTCGAAGTGATGCAGCAGCGGCGGCTTACCTGCTACCGGTGCTTCGGCGCCGGGCACGTCAGGGCCTCCTGTCCTAGCTCTGTGGACAGGTCCGGACTATGTCGTCGCTGCGGACTTGCCGGCCACCTCGCGGCTGCCTGCACCGCTACCGTCCCGCACTGCGCTGTATGCGCCGCCGCAGGAAAACCTGCCGGCCACGTCACGGGGGGAGGCAAGTGCGACCCCCCGACGGTGAGAGGGAAGCCCTCACCGGCGCTGATGGTGGAGCGCTCGCTCGAGAGAGAACGGGCTCGAGCGCTCCCACAGGAGGCTGAAATGGAAATCCAAAATGCCTAGGGGTTCTTTCAGCTTCCTGCAGGCGAATCTAAACCACTCGGCCGGGGCTCAGGATCTATTTCTGCAGTCCACGGCTGAGTGGGGAATTGACGTGGCCGTGGCCAGCGAGCCTTACTTTGTCCCCGACACCCCGAATTGGGTTGGAGACCTCGACCGGGTAGTTTCCATTTACACCCGGTCCGGCAATGGCACGCTGGCCTCTAAGGAGTCGGGGAACGGCTTCGTTGTGGCGGTTTGGAGGGAATACGCCATTGTAGGGATTTATTTCTCCCCAAACCGTCCGCTGGCGGAGTTCGAGCTGTTCCTCGACTCCGTGAAGGAGGCGGTCTGGCGCCAGTCCCCGAGGAAAACTTTGGTCCTCGGGGACTTTAACGCGAAGTCCCGCGCATGGGGAAGCCCTGCAACAAACGCGCGGGGCCGTGCCGTTGAGGAGTGGGCAGTGGCGTCAGGCCTTGCCCTCCTCAACAGAGGGGACACATGGACGTGTGTGCGGCACAATGGAGGGTCAGTGGTCGACCTCTCGTTTGCCACGCCCGATGTCGCACAGCACGTCCAGGGGTGGGAAGTAAACGTGGAGGTCGAGACCTTATCAGACCATCGTTACATCCGGTTTAAGGTCTCGACCAGCGCCGGGCACCCAGGACCCTTTAGGGGCGCTAGTAAATTTAAGAGGTGGGTGCTCGGCGCCATGGACGCGGAGCTGGCCAGGGAGGCGGCAATCGTTCAACAATGGTTCGCCTCGCTCTCAACGGGTTCTGTCCCCGTTGAGAACCTGGCCAAAGGGCTGCGCACCTCGTTGGTGGAGGTGTGCGACGCGTCCATGCCGCGGGCGCGGCGGCCCCCTCAGCGGCGCCAAGTGTACTGGTGGTCACCGCTTATTGCGGAACTGAGGGTGGCCACCGGCGCCGCGAGGAGGGCATACAGCCGGCATAGGCGAAGGGGGAGGGATCCAGCGACAGAAGGCCTGCTGCGGGTGGCGTATCACGCCGCCACTAAAGCCCTGCAGCAGGCCATTTGTGAAGGAAAGAACCGGGCTAGAGAAGAGTTACTGGCCCGGTTGGACGCGGATCCCTGGGGGCGTACGTACCGGCAGGCAAGAGGTAAGCTTGCCGGGTGCGGGGCGCCCCTCGCGGAGTCTCTTCCACCGGCTTTGGTGCAGTCGGTGGTAGAGGGGTTATTCCCCAGGGAAGTCCCGGGGTACTCCGCGCCTCCAATGCCCCCTTTCTGGGGGGCGGAGACCCACTTCGTCGACGCGTCGGAGGTGCCTGAGGTCGAATGTGCGGAGATGGACCGCGCATTCGACCGGCTCCGCAGAGGGAAAACCGCCCCTGGCCCGGACGGGGTTCCGGGCCGGCTCCTCTGCCAAGTGAAAGGAGAAGTGGATGCTCGGCTCCGGGAGCTTTTCACGTGCTGCTTACGCGATGGAAAGTTCCCGGAGGTTTGGAAGAGGGGACGACTGGTCCTGTTGCCGAAGGGCGGCCGAGATGCGGCCGACCCTTCTTCGTATAGGCCAATCGTCCTACTTGACGAGGTGGCCAAAATGTTTGAGAGGGTGGTATCTGGCCGCCTCGTCAAGCATCTAGAGGAAGTTGGGCCGAACCTGTCGGAGAACCAATTTGGTTTCCGCAGGGGTCGGTCTACACTTGACGCCCTGGGCGCCCTCAAAGCGCACACGGCGTCCCGGGTGGGCGAGGGGGAGGTGGTCGTGGCTGCCTCCCTGGACATTGCAAATGCCTTCGGCAGCCTGCCGCACGGTGTTCTTCGGGAGGCACTTCGGTATCATGGGGTGCCTCCCTATATGCGGCGGCTGCTGGAGGACTATTTGACGGGAAGGACGGTGGTCTGGGAGGACAGGGTAGGCCGCCTGGTCGTGCAGCCGGTCGACCGGGGTGTTCCACAGGGCTCAGTCTTGGGCCCTATTCTTTGGAACCTCGGATTCGACTGGCTGCTGAGAGGGTCGGTGGCTGGCGTCACCAGGGTGTTTTGTTACGCCGACGACACCCTGGTGACGGTCAGCGGGTCAACCCTGGCGGAAGCGGTCGGGCGTGCCGGGGAAGAGGTGTCCCGGGTAGTGGACCGCATACACTGCCTGGGTTTAAGGGTCTCCATGAGGAAGACAGAAGCCCTCCTCTTCCACGGCCCGCGAAGAGGTGCCCCCCCCGGTATTAAAATCAATATACGGGGGGAGGAAGTCGAGCTGAAGCCTCACATCAAATACCTGGGACTTCAGCTCGACGGGAGGTGGAGCTTCGGGGCTCATTTTGAGTCGATAGCCCCGAAGCTCGAGAGGGCTGCCGCCGCGTTGGGACGTCTCCTCCCCAACGTCGGCGGCCCGGGGTCCCCGTGCAGAAGGCTGTACTGTGGGATCGTCCGGAGTATGGCCCTGTACGGGGCCCCGATATGGGCGGATGCCCTTAGCCGCAACAATGTGCGGTTGCTGCGGCGGCCGCAGAGGGTGATCGCCGCCAGAGCGTGCCGTGCGTATCGCACGGTATCGTTCGAGGCGGTCACTCTGCTGGCGGGGGACCCTCCTTGGGAGCTACAAGGTAGGGTCCTGGCGGAGGTTCACGCGCAGCGTGGAATGGCGCGGGCCTCCGGGGCCGACTTCGTCGCGGGCAGAGTAAGGGCTGACTGCCAGACTGCTCTGCTCCGCGACTGGAGGTCGGCCCTAGAACAGCCGGGTGCGGGTCGCAATACCATCGAAGCGATCCGCCCCGTGCTGGATGAGTGGGTCTCCCGGGGAAGGGGGACCCTCACCTACCGGACGTGTCAGGTGCTCACCGGACACGGTTGCTTCGGTGAGTACCTGCACAAGGTGGCCCGGCGAGAGGAGACGCCGGCCTGCCACCACTGCGGCGCACCGGCTGACACGGTGCGCCACACGGTAGAGGAGTGCCCCACATGGGACACACAGAGGAGAGCCCTAGTGGCGGTATTTGGGGGTGATTTGTCGCTGCCGGCTATCGTTCGTCAGGCGGTCGGCAGCGACACCAATTGGGGGGCCATGACCGCCTTTTGCGAGGCGGTCATGAGCCAAAAAGAGGCTGCGGAGAGGGTCCGCGAAGACGATCCCCTTGCGGCCCCTCTCCGCCGATGCAGGAGAGGGGTGAGGCGGCGCAGGTACGCTGACCTGCTGCCGCTTCCCCCTCCGACCACCTAACTGAGGACGAGGATGTGGCGATCCGAGGGGGTCGCTGCGTCCTCAGTAAGGGGGCGTCTCCAACTATTCCTGGGGGCGCCTCCTTGTGCCGTCAGGGCTTGCGCATAAGCGGGCCCGTATGTGCGAAGGCACAATGCGCTGGGGGGCAGGCTGTGAGTGCCCGGAGCGATCCGGCCTGTCCCCTAATTTAAAGGCGCGTGGGGAATAGCCCAGGGGTTTAGCGGGTAGGCCCTCCCCTTCTGGGGGGGAGATCCCCGCATGCCATGGAAGACTCCCTCGAGTCTCCATGGTATCCAATTTCATGGATTCCCCTGGGACAAAAAAAAAAAAAAAAAAAAGGCATACACAATCCTTCCTATCGTCCAATCGGCATGACGCTACCGATTTGATCAGTTAGAATTGACCGTCTGTGCGAGTGGATCGGTATGACGACAGTTAGAATTGGTGGCATGATTGAATTTCGTTTCTTTTGATTGAGATTGAATCAAGCCTGCAGTGTCATGCCGATTGGACGATAAGAAGGATCGTGTATGCCCACCATTAGTTAACAGGAAAAATGAATAAAATACTTACTTAATATAGTTTAAAGTTTTATTCTTATAACCAATTGTAATATCTAAAGGTTCTCCTTCTACGACAGCTGTAGCATATTTGTCTAAATTATCATTATCTTGCTTACAAGTTAATGTCTTGGCTTTATCATTTGTGTGAAGGTTCAATTTCATTTTGACTTTTGCTGAAAATAAATCAAATGACTATTAGTTTAATGCCTATAGATATTTCGCTTGCACTTTATAACAGCCTATTAATGTCCTACTGCAGGGACGGGCCTCCTCCCGTGACGGAGGGATACTTAGCCTACTAATACCACGCTGGCGAAACGGATTAGTATAGGGTTTTATTTCAAGTTTTCCTTCTTTTTATTTCGTACAGATAATATTTACAGTTAATCCCTTAGTCAGATGTTACGACACCCATGGGATGAGATGGGGTGGTGATTTATTGTTTTCTTACTCCGTCACCACACGGATCCTTATTAGTAAACTTTTATTACCTACATTTTGTGCATTTTAAAAAAGGGTGGCGACATTTTGAAATAAGTATACAAAAGAAATACAAACCTGTCGATACACAGTACACAAACAAAAAACACAGATAAAACACAAAATAACAATTGAAATGTACATTTTTTAAAAGCATTGTAGGAAATAAAGGAGTTTCATAAAATAAATACGTATGAAACAATATAATTAAGTAAGTATTAAATGTTGAAAACAAACGACTAGAATAAAATACTTCATTTAATATTAAGCTAACAGGAAGAATATTGAAATAATTGTTACTTATCCTTTTATGACTTACATTATTATAACAAAAGACAAATTATTGAATACAGAAGTCTAAGTTTGTTTTATATTTATTGATTTATTTTTAAACTGCCTCGTAATATACTCATAATATACAATAATAATATGTCGCAGGAAAATGAAGAAACCAGGGATTTCACGAAATCACTAGAATTATTACGAATTTTTTTTACCTACAAACAATACCTAACATGAGCATTTCTTTTTTGGTAGAAAAGTGATCCCGGTCAATGTCGAATATTCTTGTGTTTATTAATAGTACAGTCAAATAAGGCTAAAATAGGGGCAAACCTCGGAACGGAAGCGAATAAGCTGTAAATTCGTATAATCCTTTGTTTTGATGACTGGTGAAAAAGTCTCTTAAGATCACGTGTCTGCGTCATAAGTTATTCAAGGTCAAAGGTCACGAAAATCAGTTTTTTCCAATTATCTCGTTTTCTATGGGAAATACGTCATTTACGTCATTATAAATATTGTAGATCACAAAATGGTCTAAAATTTTTATTCAAAACATTTTTCCGTATCACCTACCGTTTTCGAGATATAGCGCAACGAGTGGCGGGCGCACATTCGTACAAAAATTAAAATAAAATAATATAAATTAATAATAATAACTGTATCTTTATCCTAATATCATTTTTTCATAGTAAACTATTATCTCAACTATAATATTTATATACAAACTAGCACCGCATTTTATGTACAGGTGCGTGCACTCTACTCTTTGAGCTATATCTCGAAAACGGTTCATGATACAAAATAATGCTTGATATAAAAATTGTAGACAATTTTATGATCTACAATATTTATAATGACGTCAAATGCGTATTTCCCATAGAAAACGAGATAATGGGAAAAAACAGATTTTCGTGACCTTTGACCTTGAATAACTTATGACGCAGACACGTGATCATATGAGACTTTTCTACCAGTCATTAGTACACCAAAACAAAGGTTTATGCAAATTTACAGCTTATTCGCTTCCATTCCGAGGTTGAATGCTTATTTTACTGGAGTATAAGAGTATTCGACATTTTTGTCGTTTTAGCGAAATGTTTAGTGTTGAGAGTGTGTTATTTAAATACTTTATTGCCTTTTCTCAAGACTTTGTTATCAATATTTTTATCATTATTTATCCTATTTGCGAATTATGTTTTTTTTCTATTGGCGGCGCTAGTGAGCCACGTAAAGGCACTTACGCGCTCTTTGTGTTTAGTTAGACTTCTGTACATTCTCTGTTTATTGTACATAGTATGTATTTACATTTTATTAATAGAATATTAATCAGTGTACGCTCCCAATTATGTAAAAGTTACATTATAAAGACCATATGGTGTAACAGTTATGTGTTATATTCCTCACACATTCACACAACGCCACCTAGTCCCAAACTAAGCAAATAATATTAATAATCTTCACACATTCACACAACGCCATTTAGTCCCAAAGTAAGCAAAGCTTGTACTATGGGTAGACAACGGATAAACATACTTAAATACTTATTTTTTACATACACATTATACATAGAAAACACCCAGACCAATGCAAACAATCATGTTCATGCACACAAATATTTGCTCTGAGCGGGAATCGAACCTGCGACCTCTGCGTAGCACTCAGTCATGTTATATAACCACTACGCCACAGAGGTCGTGTTTCTGCTTGTAGCTATGAGTTATCATGATCATGGTTTCAATTCCCGTTGAAGTGAATTTGGATACAAACATGGATGTTTGTTTAATTAAGGTTATACGTATTCAATTGTATTTAAAATAATCTAAATATCCGTGATGTTATAGTGGCTAAATAATATGGTTTCACCATATTTTCATTTCATCCATGTGGTGACGGGGTAAGAATACAATATGTCACCACCCCATCTCATCCCATGGGTGTCGTAAAAACCGACGAAGGAAAACTTGAAATTAAACCTTATACTAATTTGTCTGGCCAGCGTGGTATTAGTAGACCAAGTATCCCTCCGTCACGGAAGGAGGCCCATCCCTGCAGTGGGACATTAATGGCTAACGCAGACCTGGACGGCATGGCAAAGTATTTTAATTTTTACCAATGGAAATTCAACCGTATTGTTACAGAAATACGACATAAATTGCTATGCTTTAAAATGATGCCGCGGCATCGAAAAATCCCTTTCAATGCCGCGGCATCATTTTAAAGCATAGCAATTTATGTCGTATTTCTGTAACAGTACGGTTGAATTTCTATTAGTAAAAATTCAAATACTTTGCCATGCCGTCCAGGTCTGCGTTAGCCATAATGGGCTGTTATGATGATATTTTCATTTCAGCTCATGTACCTACGTGCAAGAGATTGCAGATAGAGAGGTTCTACTGTACAACATATTATTCAATTGAAAAACTCGAACTAAAGCTCTAACTAAAGCTCGATCTAAATCTCGAACTAAAGCCCACTTTGTTAACAACAAAAACAAAAATGGCGTCAACGGTTATTAAGGGGAAACAATTCAATCGCAATTCCATACAAACAAAGAAAGTTAATTCCTCCTTTATTAGATAATAAATACTCAAAACTATAGATGATATCGTTTTGTCTCGTTATTATCTAGTCTTATTGATTAAGAAAACAGTAAAAAAAATATTCTTTTACAAGTTATGAGGCTTCAAAGTTCATAATTCTATGCACATTTTATGACAACTTTTAGCGTAATAAAATAGGATTAAACGTTTATAAAGGTAAATATATTTTGAGATTAGGAATAGATAATTTATTCGAAAATTCAAATAATTTTATATTGACTAGATACATTCTAAAGTTTGTACGCAATTACCTTTTTCCCAAAACCATTTTAGGAAATTTTACCGTGCTCGTTTCCGCCATCGACATCTTGCATCTCGCCTCCACTTTCTGCACCCTTTGGGTCGGCGGAGGGGAGGTACGACAGCGAGCCGACCGTCGTCGAATGTTACCGAATATTTTTTTTTAATTTATGTCATTTATGACAATTACGTATCGCTTGCCAGTAAGAAGTTTTGTAATTTCTTTTATCAAAGAGATCCAATTATTATCAGATGCATAACCAGTTAGATAAAATACCTACATCAGTGACATTCTTGACTAAAATCAACTGTCAAAATTCACCTATTATTACAATACTCATTAAAGCATAGCTAAGGCTGTCACATTGCACAAACTGTATTTTTTTTGTCATTCATTTTGTATTTTATTTTTAATATTTACGTGACTCACCCCCGCCCCGGTATCTGAATGACTGATCAAGTATCATTTCTTGTCAACTATCATTTCCAGATTTTATGATTATTATTTATTTTATGATTTTTCTTCCTTTTTTTAAATCCAGCTAAAATTAACTGCATGTACTGTATGTGAAGTAAGATATTATTGTGTACTGTATGGAACCCCTATTAACGATGCACGGTCTAAAAAACTGCCTCAAGAATAAACAGCTTAACTTAAAAAAAATAAAACCGGTCAAGTGCGAGTCTGACTCGCGCACCGAGGGTTCCGTACAAACCTATTTATTTTCCCGCCAAATTGTGATAACGTCAGGATTCAGCTGTTTAAATACTATTTTTCCCGCCAAAATTCAATGAAATCAAAATATAATATGATTGAAGTAAAAATTTAAGGTTTTCGGAATTTTCCCATTACATGTACAATAAGACCTTGCTTCATGCCAAATTTCAAGTTTGTAGGTAGACTGGAAGTACCCTGTAGGTTTTTGCCTTTACCCCTCTAAATTTGCGACAAAAACGGCTATATCTCTTGATTGCGTTGGATTAGCAGTTTGTTTATACGGCACTAAGAGGCAACAGGCCTTAGTATTTGGTGAAAATTTCAACTTGATACCTCCACGCGTTCCTGAGATAAATGGTCTTGACAGACAGACGGACGGACGGACGGACAACAAAGTGATCCTATAAGGGTTCCGTTTTTTCAAAACTGGTACGGAACCCTAAAAATTAAAAATTATAATGTTTACGGTGTCATACCTTTTTTTTTTTTTAACTCATTTATTTATCACAAATTTTAAGCATTAATACAATCAAAACACCGCGTAAACCACGAAGGTTTGTGTGCGGTGTGGATAATAATAATAATAATAATAATAATAGTTTATTGACCATAAGATTAGGTTACAGTACACCGGTAATACATATTTCCATAGTAGGTACACAGTATAGGGCACACTCCGTTACGTTCTACTACAACAAGTTAGAACTTATGTATAACCAATAGCAAGGGGATTAGAAGGTTAAATTAAAATAATGCTATCACAAGTAAAGCAATGGTTCCCATACCTGATAAAATATATTAATGCCCACCATGTCGGTATACAGAGAAAAGTTCTTTACCTCCCGTGCTAGTCAAAGACTGTGTTACGGCAAGGTAAGATTCTTGCTCATTAAATAGTAGGTAGTCGTAATAAACATTTTAAGACACTTTTTACCAAATACCCACAATCGCTTTGCTGTGAATCATAGATTGCGATAACGAGTTACAAGCCCAGCGTAAACAAGTAGTATACGCAAAGGAATCAGACAACACAACTACTAACGTTATTTCAATGTAAACAAAGTTTTTTCACAGAACAATTTTGTTTAGAATTGCAATACGACAAGCGTGTTAAAATATAATGATAAAAAGTGTTTCCAAAAAAAAATTATAAAATTAAAGTAAAAGCAAAACTAAAGTTATGATTAAAAAATTTCTTATAAATCATTTGGTACTCATAATAATATCTAATTAGTATAGAAATACGTTACAAGTGACAAGTCCCAATGTAATGCATTTACTGTACGTGTGGATATGCTTAGGTATATAATTTATAATTTAAATAGTGTTTGTGTACTAATCTTCAATTTTTTTATATATATTATAAAATTATACACACATATTAATCACATATATGTATATATATATACATACACACACATACATATATATACCAACATACATATATTACTTCCACAATAAAACATTAATTAGTACTCATCGATATTCAATCAAACATATATATAAATAATTACTAAATATATATATATATGTATATATATATAAATAAATAACTAATGACATATTTGTAAAAGTTTTTCAGTCTGTTCATAATCCAGACTTCTCAGAAACTCATCCAGAGCCCTTCTACACACAAATCTTGTCAAATCTTTAAGAGGTTTAATTTTACTTATGCGATTGTACAATAGTGGAGCCAGGAAGTAGGAAAAACACTGTGCAAAAGTGGTCTTGCATGCTGGAACGTCATATACCACATGCACTCTTCTGAGAGACTTAGAAATAGGTTTCTCATAGAAATGTTGTCTCAGGACTATTTTTTTTATAAATAATTGGCGAATATTTAGAACTTCAAACTCTCTGTACAACGCAGTTGTAGGATATCTGAATGTTTTAAAATTAATTACTTTTAAAATACATCTATGGGCCCTTTCTATGTTTATGAGAGTACTTTTCCTAGCACCACCCCAAGCAGAGATACCATAGGTTACTATCGATTGGCACAAACCAAAATAGACAGTTTTGTTCGTAGCTTTGTCTTTCAAGTTTCTTATTTTTTTAAAAATCGGTATCAGTTTACGAATGCGAGATTTTAAATTTTGAATATGTTGTTTCCAATTTAAATTTTCATCGATCTCAACTCCAAGGTATTTCATACTTTTACTAGGAGACAAGACAGGGCACACGCAGATACTCGCAGCAGAACAATTAGAAGAATGAGCTTTTAAATGAAAGTCGGCAGGTAGCAAATTATTTCTTATACTAAATGTTATACATTTGGTTTTTTTAAGATTTAATGTAAGCAGATTGTAATCAAGCCATTCAATTATATTTTTAAGACCGACCTCGGCTGACGATTTGACAGCACTCCATGTTTTTTGTTGAAATAGGATTACACTATCGTCAGCAAAAGTGATCACTTTTGAATCGGGTAGTTCAATGTTACAAAGATCATTTACATAAATCAAGAATAATGTTGGTCCAAGTACTGATCCTTGCGGCACACCGAAACCAACACTAAGCTTAGCGCTAAGGTTATTACCGATTTTTACAGCTTGTGTCCTATTAGTGAGATAGTTTTTAAAAAGATCAAGTGGTACACCTCGAATACCTATTGCCTCCAACTTGCAAATTAGTAGAGGGATTGAGACAGTATCAAATGCTTTGGCTAAGTCCAGAAAGACACCAACACATTTATTCTTGCGGTCGAGATTACTAACTACATTGGTAACTAGATGTTCAACTGCATCTGTTGTTGATTTGTTCCTTCTAAAACCAAATTGATTATTAGAAAGAACAGTGTTTCTCTCCATATAATTTACAAGTCTTATGTTTATTAGCTTCTCCAGGATTTTAGCCATAGTAGGTAAAAGCGATATTGGACGATAATTAGCGATACTGTCTCTTTCCCCCGACTTGAAAACCGGTATAACAATTGAGTCCTTTAACAGATCAGGAAACTTTCCACACGTGAAACATAAGTTGAATATGTGTGTCAAAGGTTTACTGAGAAGGTTTACAGTTCTTTTTAAGAACATAGAAGATATTCCATCCCAGCCAGTAGAATTGGTACCTTTTAAGGACATAACAATTCTATAAACTTCTACTTCATCAGTTTCCAATAACACAAAAGAGTTGATCGGGCTGTGGTTACATTTAAACTTTTTCACAAGATCATTTTCTGTAAGCTTTAACTTTTGTAAGATGTCAGTTGACAGTTCGTATGCCGTATTAGTAAAAAAATCATTTATAAAATCGACTGATTCTTGAGGAGTTGATTTAATTTTTAATAATTCCAAAGGCCCTTGGGATTTTTCAGAAGGATTTAAATTACATACACGCTTTATGACCTTCCAGGTTTTTTTAATATCACTCTTGACAGCATTTAAATCAGCTTTATCGTACTCATTTTTCAGATTATGGAGAATACTGTTACAATGATTTCTGTAACGCCTGTAGGTAAGCTTCCACATCCACATCTCTTAAGAACTAGGTACATACAATAGTGTTAACTTAAATAATAACATTATGTTGAGCTACTACTAACAATTACGTGTACTTACACAGTTATGTACTTAAATACAATCAATCGTACTCATAGGACTGCCTATAAGTACGATAGCCATATAAATGCCACAATTAATTATCGTACTGTGATAGGAAGTAATATTTTAATTTAGTTTTAATACTAGTATCAGTGATTAAGTTACGAATGTCGGTAGGTATAGAATTAATCAGCCGCGGCAGCAGGTACGAGCTCATTCGTTGGCCGTAACAATTCTTTGCAGATACCGTACACGATATTTTATTGTGTGTGACCTTGCGTGTACATACAGCATGCTCTCTTTCACGCTGTGGATAAAAATTAAAGAATTGTTCTTTTATAAGATTAAATTTTACTTTATCCTGAATTGGTATTGTATTACATTGTTTAAATAATTTAAAATAATTATCATAGCATTCTAATTTAATTTTGTGGGGAACTATTACTTTCAGTAGCCTAATCTGCAGTTGAAACATATGATCTAGGTACGTCTTATAGGTACGACCGTAACTAGACAAGCCATAGGAAACAATTGAGTCCACAAAAGCGTTATATAGCATAATCCTTGTTTTAAAAGTAATTCTATTTCTAACAAGGCGAAACATTGACAAGAGGGCCCGCATTTTGTCGCGTATTTTATCAATGTGTGGTCCCCAATTAAAATGTTTGTCAATCGTTAAACCAAGATATTTATGCGTGTCAACAAACTCGATACATGGACAAAGGCATTGAGTACCTTCACCATGCAGGCAGGAATGGGTGTGAGCTTTAAGCTGCTGATCGCAATGAGCTTGTATATGAGGTGATCTAATATGCATTATTTTGGTTTTATTACTGTTTAAAATAAGTCGTGCGTCATGACACCACCTATTAATTTGATCAAAGTCACCTTGAAGACGTTTAATCGTCTCATTTGGTTCTTTGCCGGCCGCCACAAGGCAAGTGTCGTCAGCGAACTGGTATACCGTACGTGTTTTAGGACATTACTCATATCATTAACATATGCTAGGAAGTGCAACGGACCTAATACGGAACCTTGGGCTGTGCCCTGAGTGGAGGAAATAGTTCGACTTAAGCAATTACCAATTTTAACACTGTATTTGCGATTATTTAAATAATTTTGACACCATCCCAACACAGGACCCCTGATGCCACTATCATTAAGTTTCACTAACAGCTCGGTGTGATTAAGCGTGTCAAAAGCGCGGGAGAAATCTATGAAAAGAGCCATAATATGGTTTCTATCGTTGAGCAAGCTATTTATCTTATCTGTAAACTTAGATAACAGAGTGGTGGTACTTTTATTAGGCTGAAATCCAAATTGACAATTATTTATGATTGAACGCTTACTATAGAAGTCATGAATTTCCCCCGCGATGTATTTTTCTATTATTTTGTCAATGTTTGGCAACAATGTTATTGGGCGGTAATTAGTCACTTCATCCCTAGCACCTGATTTAAATATAGGTCTAACACAGCCTGCCTTTAGGTGATCTGGATATATACCCTGGTCTATGCTTAAGTTGATTAATTTGGCTATTAGGGGCGCCAGCTTATCATTAACACCTTGCAGGTCCGTCATATTAATATTATCAATACCCGGAGCTTTTTTACTGTTCAAGCGCTGTATTATTTTGCCAACGACAGAAGCAGAGGCTTTTTTTAGTCTCATACTTTCCGTAACACACCTGCGATAGCTCTGTGGATCTAATAATTTTTGGCTACAATGTGGCGTAATAAGATTAAGCGACCTATCAAATTCGATAGCAAATTTATCGGCTATTTCCCCTGGTGTAAGATTATGAGACCCAAACGCATCCAGTATTGAGTTATCTATTGTTGAACGTCTTTTGCCACAAATAGAATTCAATATTTTCCACAGGGCCCTAGGGTTACCACGGCTTTGTTCTATTTTTGTTTGATAATATTGATTCCTATGGTATTCAATGACTGAATTTACTTTATTCCGAATTTTGTTGTATTGTAATTTCAATATTTTATTATATGGATCTTTTTTCCACGTCCTAAATGCTATGTCTCTTTTTACACAGAGATTCACAATATTGATATTAATCCATGGGTTAAGACTACGTTTTTTATTCTTAATATGTACTCTGGTTTTGGATTTTATAAACGCTGTTTCAAACTTACTTTTAATAAAATCGTACATTTTTATAGGACAGGTAATTTTCATACCTTCTCCCCAATCAACATTCTCGAGTTCATCCGTCATAATTTTACGATTAATTTTAAACAAAGAGCGTGTCAGTGGAGCAGCCTGTACATGCGAGTCGGACGAACCAACGCAGCTGACAATAACTATACGGTGATCGGCCAGTACTGTGTCGACCGCGGCTGTGTGAGGCTCGAATATGTTGGATCTAATACAAATATGGTCAATACAAGATTTTGTTATTTTATCACCGCGTTGTTCGATTCGTGTATAATCGGTAATACCACATACCAAGCCACACACAGACAGCGTGTCAAGATACATGTTTTTATAAATTGATTGGGAACTAAGATCAATGTATACATCGCCCATTAGAATAAGTGAATTATCATTACATGTATTCGATAACAACTTTTGAAGTTCCTTTGTACCTACACCACTTACAAGATAAATTGATGTCTCGCTTGGTGTGTCTTCCGCAACAAAACTTACAATAAAATATTTTTTAAAAACCCATTTTAGTTATCTTTATTTACTCCTGATTTATTACTTTTTAGGTAACTACCTGCAGCTAGTATTAGTGTCAACCCTAACAATCAAGAAGAACAATATTTATATTTTGAACGACATTTTGATTTGTAATAAATACAATCGAGCGCGTGTGCGTGTGCATGTGTCTGACTGCTTTTCTATGAGTTTTTCTCTTTCTCACGCAACGTTTGGTGAAACAACAATCTTTTAGGCTCCGGTGACAGATGAGATGGTCTTTAGATGCAAGCGTGAAAAAATCCGAATAATTCAGGTCGAATGTTTTGGAATAATACCGAAATATACCGTAACTTTGGGATTTTTTCAACTGATCGCACTGTCACGTGATATATTTAAGTGCTATAAAATTTATATTATTATGTTTTTATTAATTATGTGTATAATTATAATTAGTAGGTATAAATAATTGTAAATATATACTATTTATGCCTTTTGTCTGGTACCGATAGCACAAGCTCTGCTTTAGTTTGGGACCAGTCAACATTGATAATTTCTATTATTATACTCTTACGAACCAGGGTTGAGGGCAGTTTTTTAAAAGACAATGTACAATCGGACCTAAGCTAATTTAATTAACGATCAAACTTTAACAATAAACATTACAACAAAAGGTAACTTTATAACAATTACAACCGAGACTCTTTATACAAACAGAATATGATCAAATTAAAAGGTAATTAAATATAACAATAAAATAAAAACTAGGATAGCGCTATAATAATGTGAAACCGTTGCCGCCCGAGAATCGAGAGCGAGAGAGTTAAGTGTCCGTTGCTAAGCAAGCATTATAACAACCCGTTGCTAGGCACGCGCCGCCTTCCATAGTGTATGAGTGACTTAGACTATACTAGATCTTGAAAAAGGAGGTTTTGCTAATAATACTTTATATTGTATTTTATATTTTATCTATAAATAAATTCGATTGAGGCGCCCGCGCCGGCGCCGGCGGCGGCGATCGACGATCGATGCAAAATACCATTTTTCAGCAAATAAAACATAAAAATATTAATTAAATCAATTTTAAATAAATCCGATTTTATGAAATTTTCCCTGAACTATTCCGGTATTATTCCGTATTATTCAGAAGTTTTGCAACTATAGTCTTGAGTCCTCTTAAGTGTAATACATGTAATGTGGTAAAACGAGGTGCTAGCATTTATATGCAATAAAATTGATGTGATGGACGAAGAAAGCATTAGTCGTATATTATTATATACTAGCTGCTGTGCCCGCGACTTCGTTCGCGTGGCGGATGTTACTTACTTCGCAATTCGATTTAATACAGAAAAATCGTTTTTTAAACCTTATAACAAACAGATATACCTACAAACGAATTGTTAAATTAACGAACGAACTAAAACCTTTTCAAAAACAGACCTTTTCAAAAACAGACCTTTACAAAGACAGATCTATGAAGACTGCGTCTAAACTTATGCTGAAAGACATGAGCGAACGTCATTCTTTCAAGGAAAATCTTAACACCGCGATACTGAAAATGACGTCACAGGCACAATGCCATCTGATGTCAAATTTGTAAGTTAAAATAAATGACAGCCCATTAATGTCCCACGCAAGGACGCGCCTCCTCCCGTGACGGAGGGATACTTGGCCTACTAATACCACGCTGGCCAGTCGGATTGGTATATGGTTTAATTTCAAGTTTTCCTTCATTTTTCTTTCGTAAAGATAATATTCACCGATTGTCCCTTAGTCGGTTTTACGCCACCCATGGGATGAGATGCGGAGGTGACATATTGTATTCTTACTCCGTCACCACACGGATAATCGCTAATTAATTAATGAATGAATACATTTGCACGCCACGTTATGGTGCGGCAGAATTACCTGCCTCGGTGGCGCGGCGCGGCGGTCGCATTACATGGCTGGCGTGCATGAGTTCGCGGGTTCGATTCCCATGGAGGACAATTGTGATACACAAACTATTGTCCTTAGTCTGGATATTCTTTGTGTCCGTTAAATTGATATTTTTAAAGGCTAGTGTAGGATTTGTCCTTTGTAAAAAAAAATGCTGAAATAAATTATTGTACCTAACACCTTTTTACTATCTAGCAAAAAATATTTGACTAACTTAGACTCGACTATATTATCCGATTTTGATGAAACATACCTCAGTTTAAGCCTAATAAGAAAGGCTACAATACAATGTATTGGTCTTAAGATTATATTTTAATTCGTTTTAAAGATGTGCGGTAACAAACAGACAGACAGACAGTCTATCTGATAGACATTAATTCTAAAAATTGTAAGTGTGTAGTGTTATTGCTTTTTGACTTTTTTCTAGATTTTATAGATAATTTTTATCTGAATTTTCGAAAAGAACAGACATTTCGACCTCTACAGTTTTATTATAGTATAGAAGATAGATAGATTACCTGCTTTAAAACTAATACCTAAAAACTCCGTATCTATGTATTTTAATATCTAAAGTGCGCTTATTCCGAAAAGAGTCAATAAGAACCACGTCCGTTCGCATTAAGAGTCAATGTGAATGAAATTATATAGATGTACCGGTTGGCCGTTTCGGACGTTAAACAAAAATCAACCGTACAGCCGTACTCATACTGGCGCAGCGACATTTGGAAATTTTCTTTCATCTATATCTTGTGTGTTTAAAAACCGATTTCTATATTTTTTTTTTATGAATAAGATATTAAAGTGTACTTTTGAAATATGGGAGTTTGAAAAAGATATGTCTATGCAAATTACAATATATTTATGTATTTAATACACTTTGAAGAAAACCCTAACGATTAAACACGTTATTGTGGCTAATATATAAAAGATAGATATATACTATTAAGGACTTTTTTGTACATCTTTTGAAGACCATTATTTTTGTAATACATATTTTTGGCGTATGATCAACGTATGCGATGATAAGAGCTCGAACGCGCGTTTTTTCAACCGACTTGCTTCAAATATTTCGTCACTGCTCATCTCCTATGTGTCTTAGCGTTATGTTATACAGCCTATAACCTGCCCGGGAGTATGGACTACAATCGTACCAAGTTTGGTTAAAATGCCTTCAGTAGTTTTTGACCCATGCGTGCACATACAGACAGACAGACAGACAGACAGACAGACAGACAGACAAAAAATTTATTGATTGCATTTTTGGCATTAGTATCGATCACCATTCATCCTCCAATATTAATTTTTAACATATATTCAATGTACAGAATTGATCTCTCTACAGTTTTATTATATAGTATAGATAACTGCTTTTACAGACTCAGAAATTAGAATGATTACAGGCATGAAACCAATGGATTTGATCCTGTTCTGAGTCTGAATTTGGGTACTTTGTGATCGGTTATGTTTCATGTAGTAGGAAATCGAAAGGATAATCCTAGAGACCTAATGGACGACGACTTTCCTAATATAAATTATTAACAACGTCACGGAAACTTGAAAGTCACTGGGTAAGTACCTGCTACCCGGTCACATTATCTCGGGACTTGGCGTCGATGACGTCACGTCGCGTCGGGCGAATCACTGATCTCACCCAATTGACGTCCACTGCTGGACATAGGCGTAGGCCTCCTCCAAATATTGCCACCTTGTGTGGTCACTATAGTATACTGGCTACCTATTATTTTCCGTGTACATTTAACCGACTTCAAAAATAGGAGGAGGTTCTCAATTCGGTTGTATTTTTTTTGCTCAGTACAGTACGTAGCTATATACTTTTGTGTACCAGCCTCATTGATTTATAAAAAAAATCAATGACCAGCCTTTAAACATTATTAGATACTCTATTGTTTAATGAAAACAATGATAACTTACTTATCATTTCACTTTAAGTACCTACCTATATTAATACTAAGTCAAGAGTTAATTGTGATATGATAGATAGTTATAACATTAACTATAACTTTTACTTTGTGACATTTTTGAACGAAAACTATCCTTCGTGGGCCGTCAGACCCCATGCAAAGTTTCTAGTATTGCCAGTTTAACCAAAAGTAATATTTGGTAGAAAATTAATTAAAATTTTTTGTGTAATATTTAATTGTTTGATTATTATTTCTGCTTGCTTTTTATTAATATACTGATATTAAATTATGTTATCTTTCTGGAAGAAACCTGAAAGGGTTAGTTTGCAGGACGTTTGGATTATACATGAAGTAAATGGTGAAAAGTAAGTTTATGTTCAAAATCTTAATAACAAGTTTTAGTTTGTTACTTATCCGTGTGGTGACGGAGTAAGAATACAATATGTCACCAGTAGTCACCACATCATCTCATCCCATAGGTGTCGTAAAAACCGACTAAGGGACTATCCGTGAAAATTATCTTTACGAAAAAAAAAGAAGGAAAACTGAAAATTAAACCCTATACCAATCCGTTTGGACAGCGTGGTATTAGTAGGCCAAGTATCTCTCCGTCACGGGAGGAGGTCCGCCCTTGCAGTGGGATATTAATGGGCTGTTATGATGATGATGAGTTTGTTATTGGTTGGAGTATTTTTTTAATAACATGTACTTCTTTTTTATAATCAGGTATATAATAAAACATCTAAATAAGAAATGGAGAGAAGAAAATTTAGAACTTATACTTAAATTAGTACTTCAAAGTTATCCATTTATTCAAAGTTTCGGTAAGAACTTACGTGTACACACAGCAACACATCAAATTAAACATTTTCATTTGAAATTGTGTCTTATTTCAAGGTATTAATGTACATGAGTGTCTAGCTTGATTAGTTGCTGTGTGTACTTAGCAACACATTTATTAACGACTTGCTGATTGTCATGTCTGATGCTCTATGTATGATCATGCTGTTCTAAAGTTAAAATATTTCGTTGTCAAAAAAAATATCTTTTTTTGGGATGCTTATGTTTGATTTGTGCCTTTGTTTGATTAAAATATCCAATATGACCTTTTATTACTACAATACGCGCCAATGCAACGTTGCAAATTGTTACACAGATGTCATGTTGTAACTAAAAATGTCGGAGAGTATGTTTAATTTGTTGCTTTCCATGCACGTACATCTCTGATGGCAAATTACAGGCACGTTCTGGAAAAAAATAGTAGAAAATACACATTACATTTACGACTGATTTGACCTCTGTGGCGTAGTGGTTATATAACATGACTGCTACGCAGAGGTCTCGGGTTCGATTCCCGCTGAATGCAAATCTTTGTGTGCAATGAACGTGATTGTGCAACATGGTCGTGTTCCGAACCCTCAGTAAACTTAGCCGTTAAGTTAGACGAGCATATTATGTGATCACTATAAAACGACCTTCACACGCGGTATTTTTATATCTTACGTGAATAAACAAATTTTTCTTTCTTTCTTTCTGTCTTTGTTTACATTTGTCTGGGTGTTTTCTATGTATACTTAATACGTATTTACAAAAAAAAAATAGTATGTTTATCCGTTGTCTAGTATCCATAGTACAAGCTCTGCTTAGTTTGGAGCTAGATGGCGTTGTGTGAATGTGTGAGGAATATTTATTGATTTTATTATTTGTGTCCAAAAAATCAGAATCAATGGCTTCTTTCAAAAACTGGATACAAGGATGCCTTGAACAGAACATTACTTATGGATGTTTCGTGATTTCTGAAGATGGATGTGCGACAGATTTAGTTGCAATAGACATACTGCACGTTAGGACCAATAATGATCAGCCACAGGATTTGACATGTGTAAGTAACTAAATAAATTGTCCGTGTGGTGACGGAGTAAGAATACAATATGTCACCACCCCATATCATTCCATGGGTGTCGTAAAAACCGACTAAGGGACTAGGTAACCGTAAATATTATCTTTACGAAGTAAAAAGAAGGAAAACTTGAAATTAAACCCTATACGTCTGGCCAGCGTGGTATTAGTAGGCCAAGTATCCTATTGTCACGGGAGGAGGCCCGTCCCTGCAGTGGAACATTAATGGGCTGTTATGACTGTAGATAATAATAACGTGATTTTTTTTTACTTAATTCGATTTTTGGCTATTGGACTTAAAAATAAAATTATTGTGAGTCGTTCAAACAATTTTTAACTTACTTACCTTACTAATACGGGTCTGATTACTTTTTACAGGTCAAAGGTGATGAGTTTAGAAAGTTTGTAGGGCATCTTTTATTTGTTGAAAATCAAATGAATATTTTTAATAAGTATGGTGTTTTGAAATATATGTCATCTTTTGGAGTCGTGATTAAGAATGGGTTCACACACTCTGGTATAGAATTGAAAATGATTAAGATCAGGTACGCATATAGTAACTACTTCGGTGAATGGCTGCAGTGCAAGAGGTCACGGATTCTAATCCCATGTACGAATTCTTCTATGAGATCCACAATTAATTGTCTTGACTCTGTATGTTCTATGTGTCCGTTCATTTCATACCAGAATAATCTCCACAGCACAGGGCCCTAGCGCGGGATTAGTCTTTTAAAAAAACAATGTATAGTAACGTTTTTAATCTTACTGAAGTAATTATTTGATTCACAATTACTTACTTCCATTTTAATTTTCAGAAAAACAATTTGCCAGCTTTTGGGAATCGAAGTAATAACATCAATTTTTGTTGACAATAATACAGAGAAGGTGGCAAAAGACTGTGGATACGAAGATTTAATTCAAATATCTATAGGAAGAGCATTATGTGATGGTCTTGAAATAATTTCAAGAGATGTGTATCCTGTCAAAGTTATTTGTGTTCATTATAATTTGGAACTGGATTAAAATATTTGATAACACTAATTTCAAGGCTGTTTTTTTGCATTCTGATTTATTTATAAAACAATGGTATAAAAATAATCGATATGAGTTTTATTGTATTTACGTTATGGTATATAAAGTATTATTTTCATTTTGAGGACAACGAATTTTATCAATCATTACAAAGTATAAATAAATAGGAGTGTCAAACAATTTTAACTTTTAAAAAAGTTATTAAACTTAATATGTATTTTCAAGTGGATTTTTTTCCATTGATCAGGTTAACGGAAATCAAACAAAGTTGTAATAGGTCACTTTGACAGCATCTTGATTATTTTTTATTTATGGCCCTCCCCAAAATTACGTAATAATGGCTTTTGTTAGGTAATTGTCTGCGAAGATTACGAACTTCTTTCGCTAGTTTACTAACCTTACGGCTTGCGTGATGCTCGCATTTTCTTTTCTTCTTACGCATTCCTTTCGAGTTGCTTCCGGCAGACGAGGAGCTGCTGCTGCTACTCGATTGACTTGAGCTTGAGCTACTCGAACTCTTCGAGCGAGTTCTTCGCTTATTTGGCGACGAAACTCCGGGCACTACAATTTTATTATTTGATTCTATGATTATTAAAAATGGCAAAAAAAATATTTATTCACTGTTTAAAATTACACCTTTTATTCTATTTTTAAATAAATTATTTACTTTTCAGTACAATATTCATATTCACTTTAAAATAAAATTATAAAAAGACAGATAAAAATTTTAAACTATTATTTTTTTAAATATAAGGTAATTTTATAACTTTCGTCTTGTTAGTTTTTGGTAGAACCGATCGCGGCGGAAAACAAGACGCCAATGCTTTAAAATGGAGCTCCCTACCACTACCATGTGGAAGTGACGTAGTAGAAAGAGACAGATACATGGAAGTAAGTGAGAGGCGGAAACGGAAATGCCTATCTCAATTAAATAAGCTTCGAATAACGGTCAAGTCAAATTAATATTGATATAATTGTAAAGTCAGAGTTAGCACTAAGCCAATGACAGTTAATGATAGAATGGAACGTTATCGTTTTTTTATTTATTTTTATTATTTTCCGTTCGTAATCATTTTTTTACTAAGTTACAGTCTTATTATTAAACCAGAAATAGGCCTTTTCGATGTCGTCATTTATCAAATTGTTTTCTTTATAATTGTAGAATTTATGTTATGTTTAGGGTTAAATAATAATAGATGTTAAATGAAAAGAAATGTTAAGTTTTAGGTAAGTAAACGTATATTGCACGTATTACAATGATTGAATGATAAAGGAGCGAGGGAGCACGCGCGACGATACTCCAAGCGTTTTATTTGCGTACTGATTAATGTATGACTAATTATATTGAAGTAGAGTAAATTGATGAGTTGCTAAAATTATAATAAACTATGTATATGATGTATGTTTCACCGTACAATAATTATACATATTTTAACATTTTACCGAAAGAAACCCAGACTCAAAAGTTGTATTTAGGTAATAAATGAAGCTTAGGGTAATAAGGTTTTTCGGAATTAATATAAGCTGATTTAAAGAACTATTACGATGTCTAAATAATAATTATTTTAAGTAACAAAACTTATTTTGTACAAACAATGACCTTTTCTACCATTTGTGTGTGGTTAAGAAATCATTTTAAGCGTGGCAATACTCACGCGGCTGAATAACACCGGAGACTCTTGCTGCAGACATTTTCGCATTCGTCAAAAAAGTTACATAAAAGTGAAGTGTACAGTGGTACGTGAAGGACGATTATTTTCAAGTGTAAATTACTTTTATGTGTGTATAAACTGCAATAAATCAATTTTATTAGGTGTATAGTGAACGGATTGTCTTTAGTGGACTATAAAATAGTTTTTATCAAGATGATTATTGAAAATCCTGATGCGTTTAAGTCGTGGTTGACCTCCATATTGGAACCCCTGTAAGTACATCCTCTGCCATACGATACCATTTTGACGCTAATAAAGCTTTATTCCACTGATCTTTCTAGAAATTACGTATTCATTACTTGTTAAGACGATTTAAGATTACTTTAAGATGTTGTATAAAATCTAACATGCTTGTATAATTTTAAAATAGTATCAAATTTCATTCTTTTTGATCTAATGACAAGACTTTGACATCACATGTCATCTAATGCAAATTTTTGGCGATAAAGTATTTTTATTACAAGCCTTACGCTTCATATAGACTTTTTTATTGCTAAAAAATGATTCTATGTTAAAATTCGTATGAATATTGCAAATTCTACATTGCTATAGCAAGTAGAACCGATTTGTTTGTGGCACCCAAGTCTGATGAAGCCAACGTGAAATCGAAACGAAATTTCTCCCCTAGCGCTTATTATGTACATTATCTTATTCTCTTTATTACCTAAAGGTTACCTAGAAAGTATTATGGCAATCAAATTATATTTTCCTTTTTATTTTGTTAAAGACACAGTCTATGATATAAGTAGGTACTTGTCCTAGATATAGAGACAACGCGGTTCAATAGAATTTCCTACTAATATTATAAATGCGAAAGTGAGGATACTCTTTCACGCAAAAACTACTGAATGGATTTTGATTAAATTTGGAATATAGTTAGTTTAGGCTGTAGAATACCATTTAAGCTACCTATACTACGTGGGTGAAGCCGCAGGCGTCAGCTAGTTACAAAATATATTAAGTACAGTTCAACAAATCTAATGCCCGATTTACACATCGACAAGTACAGTAGCGAGTTAAGTAGTGAGTTGTTGATTAACTTGATTTAAATAGATCTCCATCCTATTTTTTGGCAAGTTTAGTTGGCGAGACGCGAGAGAGGGGGCTACTTCGTACTTAACTCGCCAAAAAATAGGATGGAACTCTATTTAAATCAACTTAATCTTAAAATACTACTTAACTCGCTACTGTACTTGTCGATGTGTAAATCGGGCATAATAGATACGGTATGACAGTTCTGACAAATTGAATAATAAGGTTGGGATAAAAAAATCGATTACTATAATATCCGAAATTTAAGAGATCGATTACTATAATATCCGATTTTTAAGACACTTTAATAATTAATCTTATTATTATTAAAGGGAATACCCTTTACTTAAAATAATAATCTATAGATCCTTACTTGGTTAACTTTGTAAAAATACACCACATATTGCAAATTCTCTAGCTTTTACATCAATCGCACACTTTGATATGGATGAAAATTTCTGGAAAATAGCATTAAACGTGTATGCAATAGAAAACACGTAAATTACTTTGATTTAACCACTATCTTTCTTAAATTTTAAATAAATGTAATTTTTCCAACCTCAAATTTCACTACTAAGACCTTAATAAGTTGCTTTCCGTCACCTTCGACCACGTCGAGTAATAGTTATAAGTAATAGTTAGTTACGTGTCTAACGATAATACCGATTTTTCGTATATGTAAACGATTTTTTTGCATACAAGTGTATCCGAAGAGTCGCAACACTACGAGCAGTGACCTAACTACGTGACTTTGCAATGAGGTCAAGAATAAAACTATTAGATATTATTTACTATGTAAATATATGTTAGTTTGCTTTGTTTGAAAGTTTTTAATTAAATTTATGTATTAATAATTGTACATTTTTAGATACAATAATAAAATATTTTTAAATTCATGGTTTTACGAAAAAGGTTTTCGAAACTGAATAATGTACGCATGAACAAAGTTGTTTCAGTTTGAAAAATATGAAACGTCATACTGTATCTTTTAAATTTGTTGAACTGTAATTCCATGAATTTTTGTAACTCAAATGAGATTTAGACAATTATTAGAGGTTAGCAAAAAGAATTGTCTTGTGTCCTAACATGCAATTTAGTGCATGCTATGCACTCATACAAAATGTATGAGCCTTGGTATTTGTGATACAATGATTGTAATATTATTACATAGTTTATATTATTACATTTCTAAAAGAAAGTAACCAATTTTGTAAAGAGTGTGTGTAAGTTTCTACTGTACAGTCAGCCCCAAAAGTCGCTGAACACATTTTAAATTCCAAAACTGCTGGACACTAAGAATGTCATAAGTCAGTGTCGCAACAAGAGCACAGAATAAGCTTTACATACAAAACGACCATAACATGCTGACTTACTTTTAAAAATACTAGGGTGTGGCTACTTTTGTAATTACCATGTTCAGCGTGTTATGGTCGTTTCGTTTGTAAAGCTTATTCTGTACTCTTGTTGCGACACTGACTTATGACATTTTTAGTGTTCAGCAGTTTTGGAATTTAAAATGTGTTCAGCGACTTTTGGGGCTGACTGTACATTCTTGTCATGGCTCAACACAGTCTACAAATCTGGCTATAGCTTGCAGACAATACTTTTACGCTTCACTTCTTAGTCGGTTTTTATGACACCCATGGGATAAGATGGGGTGGTGACATATTGTATTCTTATTCCGTCACCACACGAAGACTCATAATATAATATCCTATTAATATTAAAAACCCAAAAGTTTGTAAGTATGGATGGATGTTTGTTATTCTTTAAAACTGGATTGTAATGAAACTTTACAATACTCTATACTAATATTATAAAGAGGTAAAGTTTGTGTGTTTGTGACTTTGTAGGGGGTAATCTCTGGATCTAATGAACCGACTTTTAAAAATTTTTTTTGTGTTGAATAGTAAACACAGAAATTTATTAAGTAAATGTATTTATAATGTGAGCTACTGGTAATACCACCAGCTAATAAATATAAATATCTTAACTGATTAGATTGTATAATTGATGGTACAAGTGAGAATGATATAATGCAGGGTATTTTGTGGATGAAAAACATGGTTTATCATGTTAGTGTTGTTTTGTATATAAATATATTCATAGTCAGGGTTCACTAGTACATACTATTGGTTAGGTATCATTCTATGAACACCTACTGATTATTTTATTTTCATCATCATAACAGACTGGACGGGTCTCCTCCCGTGACGGAGGGATACTTGGCCTACTAATACCACTCTGGCCAGACGGATTGGTATAGGGTTTAATTTCAAGATTTCCTTCTTTTTATTTCGTAAAGATAATATTTACGAATAGTCCCTTATTCGGTGTCTGAAATGTATTTAAAATGAATCTTATTTTATTTATTTCATGTCTTCATTTTTTGTCCACCTGTGTGTTCCTTATAAACTTTTAAAAAATCTACACAGCGCCATCTGTTCCGAAAGTAAACTAGGCATAACCTGCTTGTGTTATGGGTAACAGAACAACGGATATTAATACTTGTATACTTTTTTTTGTAAATACATACATATAATACATAAACTAATTTTGCTTCATCTACCCTTAAACATTTTATTGTGGTAAATAAGCTATTATACAGCTATAAGTGCAATCAATGTAATGAAATGACTGCATACATAGTCATGTTTATTGTGCTGTGATGACTAATAAAATGGAGTAGGTAATAAAAAATATGTAAAACCCTTTAATCCGTTTATGTTTAAAGCATTTATTTATGTCATCATCGTAACAGCACATTAATGTCCCACTGCAGGGACGGGCCTCTTCCCGGGACGGAGGGATACTTGGCCTTTTAATACCACGCTGGCCAAAAGGATTGGTATAGGGTTTAATTTCAAGTTTTCCTTTTTTTTTGTTTTGAAAATATAATATTTACGGACAGTCCCTAAGCCGGTTTTTACGACACCTATGGTAAGAGATGGGGTGGTGACAAATTGTTTTCTTACTCCGTCACCACACGGAGAACTTAATACATTGAATACTGTAAAGATCTTTATTCAGTGCTACAGCTGTTGCATACATATTATAAATAGATTTGTAAATGATAATTATACTGTACGTGGGTTATCTGATTCAGATTTGACGTAACAACGCCTTGTTTCATTCGTTGAATCATAATATCTATACAACCAATGAATTTTACGTTATATCTTCGATAAACACTAGATACACAAACTCAAAAACGGCTTCATGGCTTTTGACGACCTCTGTGGCGTAGTAATGGGATGTTATGATGTTACCTATTATTTGTCTCATTTTATGGGTGTCGTAATTATTTAAGTGGTAATGGACAAGGCATATAGCAGGCAGGGGTGGCCTTTGGGGCATAAATCGTGTACATTGGCGGTATCTATGTTTCTTGCATATTTCATATTTAAAAAAAAAAACTACTGGCGCAATAGGGAACGGGCCCTGTGTTGCCATTATTTCTACAAGATATTAACGGACACAAATAACATCCAGACTCAGGATAATAAATTGTGGATCACACAAATAACAATTCGGTATGTAAAGTAAAAGTTTACCTATGTCGAGTCCAAAACCATTTAGAGATTTTAGTTCGGTGAGGAATAAAATCATATTTTTAGCGCAAAAAACCCCAAGATTGTTGGATTGATGATTGATTGATGAGATGGGGTGGTGAAATACACTTCTCATCAAAAAAATCGAAACAGTTGCAAGTTTGTGTTTTATAACGATTATCTTAAAAAATGTGTATATTTAGGAATATGTGTTATATATAATTTAATAGGGAATTTAAGGAGGTTTTCAAATAATGATGTTAATGCCCTAAATTCAAATTCAATTTTCATTGATTTCGTATTTTGTTTAACAAGTCGTATTTGCCCTGTACGTAGTTTGACGGAAATTGATAAAATTAGGCACATAAATGAAAAAAAAAGCTAGGAAACGTTTATTTAATAACTCGTATATCATTCCCGACCTCTCATTACTGCTTCTGTACGGTTTTTCATCGATCGGATGAGAGTCACGATCAAAAATAGTGGCGCTCTATTCCATTCCTCTTGGATTGCATTTTAAAGCTGGCCAAGTGTTTTTGAGGCATGATCTTTAACACTAATTCGTCTTTTTTATTCATCCCATAGATGTTAAATCGGATTCATGTCCGGGCTTCTTGCTGGCCAATCAATAGTAGAGATATCGATTTCAGTAACATAATCTCATACGACGCTCGCGGTGTTTGTCCTAGCATCCTCGTACATAAATGTTAAACCGGGGTCAAATAAATGTGCATAAGGCATCACAAGAGGTTCAAGATACTGTTCGATGTACCTATGACTGTTAAAAAGGGCAGACGGGACCCAAACACAAAGATAAACTCGGTCTTGTCGTTGCCACTAATTTCTCCTCAAACAGTCCATGAACCGCCACCATGGATGGCCTTTTCTTTTAATCCTACATGGTGCAAAGCTTTCTCCATCACTTCCGTAGACCTTAGTCTTTCCATCGTTACCATACAATACAATTTTGCACTCATAAGAAAGGAGGAACTTGCTCCACTAGATGTATGACCAATTTAGGTAATTACGTAAAAAGTTAAGGCGCGCTTTTCGATGATCTGCAGGTAGTTCCTCCCTATTTGCTGGCTTGTACGGTACAAGTCCACGTTTCTTCAACCTTCTTCTAATTGTAGAGTCACTTAGAGCCACCATAGGTTCATCATGAAGCTGCTGCTGCGGTTGAAAGACATTAAGGCGTAGACTTTGTAAGAAAGGTGTTACTATAAATCGATCTACTCGGTCAGAAGTTACCTGTTTTCTGCCAGATCTCTAACGGCGCGTGAACAAACCAGTCTCTTGATAGCGATTGCAGATTCTATGAAAAGACGAAAGGCTAAGATGCAATCTTTCAGCCTTAATAACCTGACTTAGCCCAGAATTCAGCAATGCCACCACTTGGCGGTTTTTGCGGGTAAACATCGCATGGACGCAGTAATAAGAGGAGCGAGGAACTCTGGTTGCGCGATACGGGTTATTAAATAAACGTTTTCTAGCTTTTTTTTTCATTTGCGTGCCTAATTTTATAATTTTCCGTCAAACTACGTACAGGGCAAATACGACTTGTTAAACAAAATACGAAATCAATGAAAATAATTTAGAACATTAACATCATGATTTGAAAACCTCATTAAATTCCTTATTAAATGATATATAACACATATTCCTAAATATACACATTTTTCAGATAATCCTTATAAAACACAAACTTGCAACTGTTTCGATTTTTTTTATGAGAAGTGTATTATATTCTTACTCCGTCACCACACGGAGAAATAATAACACATATTTAATCGTAAAATAAATTGTTCTAACCCCCTTATCCATGATCGAAAAGCCTTCGTTCACTAAATGCGTAAAACATTTATGTCTTTATCATTATTATATCTTATGTTATTTGTTACATAACATATTATATTATGCACATAATATTATACCTACAAATGCCTTATCATTTTTGAAAAAACCCGATAACAGCTTTTATTACATAAAAAATAATACATAAACATATTACAATGTATTGTATTAAGAATTAGCTATGAAATTTTGATTGTATTTTTTTGGACTGTACCTATTCCAGGACGAGGGGTTCCTTTTTGTAATTTTAGATCTGCTTCACACTAGCGATTTCAAGGCATTTTCGACATTTACCGGGATTTTGTGATATCCCTTGTGATTGCGTGAAATCCCTGGATTCCTCATTTCCCTACGACATATACAAACTAGCTTTTGTCCGCGGCTTCGATCCCTTTAATTTAGGGGTATAGTGTGACCACAGGAGCTGTGCACCCCCTGAGGTATGCGCGGCGAGGTGGGGGACGAAGAAAAAATAGGTGTCCGTTATGGTACACGGTACACGTACACGATGATAGTTCTGATAGAAAGGGAACTTTTCTTTTGATAAATTCTTTATGTAAAAATTATGCGTGAAATTCTGACTCAATTAGTGAAGGTAAATGCTTTATGCGAATTCACAGTGGAATATGTCAAAAATCCATGTTAATTTATGTTCATAGTACTGGCACAGATAATATGCTCACAAGTGATTTGAATTTTACGAGAACTACAAAACATAGGTACAGTAATTCTGTTAATACAGTAGAAATGCAACCCTGAAATAACGCCTGTGTTACACAGGCGTTATTTCATATACATCATATAATACAAAATTCAATATTATCGGAGATATTAACGGTTCTTAGGGGCCGGGCTGGAGTTATTTCATTACGCTATAATATTAAAACTACAACAACTATTTATTTTTAATGTAGGTACAGTCTGTCTATAAAGTCCTGACAAAAAATTAGGGCGCCACTGTGCTACACGTAGCAACCCTATTTAGTCTGACAAAATAGTTTTCAAAACAATTATGTTCAAATAACACTACACTATTAGAGCACTTATAATACTAGGGCATTTCTTGTAGGTAAGCCTATTGCATTTAAAGTTTTGCGTAGAACTTCAAGACTACAATTAAAATCCATCTCAGTTCTAGCTATTATCTGCAATTTTCTGAGGGTTAGAAACCGAAATTTTACAAAAGTTATGTAAATTGAACATTTGATTATAGATTATTATATTTTATCGTTTAAGTAATCCTTTACACTGTAATATGATTTTGTTTTAACTTATGTTTAATGAAATATTTAAATTTAATAATTGACAGTTCTTTAGCTTCCACAGGGAGCATATTTTAAAAACGAATACCACTACCAGCGAAAGAATTACTTATTTTATGGAGCCAATGTGGAGAACAGCAAGTTTATTTTTATTTCTTGTATTACATTATGTATGTCACTCATGTTTTAATATTTATTTATATTTCATGGACGTACATCAAATTTTCGAATATATACTGGCAATGGGCTAAATTTATATTATTATTTATTTTATGCATTAATGTGCTGTTATGATGATGATAATGATAGTGGCAATGCAGTCATAATTTTAATCATTTTTTCACTGCGTATGCTGCTGAAGAAAACCTACCTGAAAATCTTTCAATATGGGTGCCCCATTATAATTTACTGTCTAAAGTAATTCCTAGGAATACTGTAGTGTTAACGATTTCTAATTCCTCATCATTAATCTAAACAACAGGATTTTTTTTTTATTTATGCAGAGTTTTTTGGCATAGTAACCAACTCGATATAGCCCTTGTGTATGCTACCTTAACGGACACCTACCTGCCGTCACGAGTATTGACAGCAGTGTCATAACAATTCGAACATTATATTTTTCTTTAAGAATTTCATGTTCTTAGAGTATTTTTAATATTCCGCTAGATGTCATTTTCCTCAAAGTTACATTATAAAAACACTAATAATGTACCTATTTACGCTTAAAACTATACAATAATGTAAATACTTTCTTAGAGTTTTTAAAAATGACTGTCTTTTAATAGAAAACTGCTACAGCCGCTCGTGTAACGACCCGTACCAGCCAAATAACTTACTGTCTATTTAAACGGACTTGCTCTAAATGGTAAACATATATGGCGTCGTGTCAACCGTAGACTAAAGAGTACTGATAGCTAGAGATGTGTAACTGATGTGAAAGAATGAAATCTTCACTTAAAGTTCTTTTAGTACTGAACGGTTTATGGCAATTTTTTTAGCTACATACATTATACAGTGTAGGTATATAATTACATAATATTCTAATTACGCAATAGGAATGTGAAGTCGTAAATAATACTAAAAGTATTAAACAAATTATATAGGTACCAATATTTACCACTTTTCAAAATTAAATAAAAAATAATTAAATAATTTAATAAATGTAATATCCGTTATTTAAATGAATGGAAAAAGTCCCTGTGACACAGGAATTATTCCTAGTGCGAGAGTGGTATTTTTTAAAAGAAGATAGTTTGACGTTATCTGTTTTATTTTTTTTGTTTTTATTACGTCTGACAAAAGATTTTGGTTCAAAATAATAATCACAGAATAGTCATTTTAGAATCATGTAGATTAAAAAAAATATAAATTTACTTACTGAAACAACATTATCTAGTAAGTACTTAAATAAATAATTTTTATTTTATTTTTATTTTGACTAGGTGATGCCCGAGGCTTCACCCACGTTGTATGAGTAGCTCAAATGTTATTCTACATCCTAACCTAACCCATATTCCAAATTTCATCAAAATTCATTCAGTCGTTTTTGCCTGAAAGAGTAATAAACGTCCATCTATCCATACATCCTCAAAAAATTTCGCATTTATAATATTAGTAGGATTTATTTAAACCCTATAATCGCATAAGGGCAACTTCTCAGAATGGCAATTTCTCTTGACGGCAACTTCTCAAAAGGGCAAGTTCGCATAAAGGCAGTTTGGTACAGTTTTGCTCTTAAGTATAATAAATATGTTACTAATTGGAGGAGAATATAAAACTGTCTTAAAAGATTTATAACAAATAAAAAATAAATTTAGTACAATAGGTTAAAAGCTTAATTTTGAAAAATGTGAGTTATTCGTTTCTGAACGAATTGATCCAAATTTAATTTCACATATTATTATATTTACAAAAGATACCAAAATATACCATTATCATTTTATTATCATTTTATTTAATTATCATTTTATTCGTATGCCAATCGTTCATTCACTTTTGTTACTCATCCCTACGAATCTATGAAATTTCTAGAATCTACAAATGTCAAATAATGAAATTAATTTTTATCTGTGAAATTTGCCGTTTGAAAATAATACATTTATTTAAAATATAAGAAAAATAGTGGTGAAATCAAAGTAATTTACGTGTTTTCTATTGCATAAACGTATAATGCTACTTTCCAGAAATTTTCATCCATATCAAAGTGTGCGATTGATGTAAAAACTAGTGATTTTGTAATATGCGGTGTTTGTTTACTAAATAAATCAAGTAAGTATGAATACGGTATAAGTATATTGCGTCAGATGTCGCTAGTAGCTACATCATATACTGTTTATTCTATACCAGTATATAACATGTACTCTATATGTCCACCCCCCTCTCGCCGCGCGCATACCTCAGGGGGTGCACAGCTCCTGTGGTCACACTATAGCAAAAAGTAGCCTGTTACTCTACATCCCTTTAACTACATAATCTCCAATTAAAAATATCACGTCAATTCGTGTCGCTTCATTTTGCCGTGAAAGAAAGACAAACAGACAGACACACTTTGCCATGTACTATATTAGTATGGATAGTTCTCCGTGTGGTAACGGAGTAAGAATACAATATGTCGCCACCCCATCTCACCCCATAGGTGTAGTAAAAACCGACTAAGGGACTATCCGTGAATATTATCTTTACGAAATAAAAAGAAGGAAAACTGGAAATTAAACCCTATACCAATCCGTTTGGCCAGCGTGGTATTAGTAGGCCAAGTATCTCTCTGTCATGGGAGGAGGCCCGTCCCTGCAGTGGGACGTTAATGGGCTGTTATGATGATGGATAATTAACCTAAAACGTTGTTTGTTTTTACAGATGCGACGCGGACCCAGCTGCCTTAGCCAAGTATGTCTACGCCTTAGTCAAGAAGGACAAGCCTCTTGAAGAACTAAGAGAGGTTATGGTTGATCAGCTCGATGTCTTCTTACAACATGGTTTGTACAATTGTGGATATTTTGGGATTTAAAAAAGCTTCCTGCGCTATGGATCATGCCGGAAACGGTCTGGCGTATAGGGTCAGTTTTCGTTTGTCATCTATGGATAACTGTGGCGATCATTAGGTACACATTTTTTACCACTTTATAAGTGTCTTTATCGCGCAAACTATTCTGTTTAAAAAGAATAGCAGGAACCTCTCAGTATATCATTTTTAAAGAACTATCCATTGATGAAAAACATAAATTAAGTTTCTATTCGAAGTTAGCCCTTTTCTATGTTTATGTAAAAATCTTAATGTGGTTCACAGAATACATTAATGCAATCAGTTTAAACACTAACCCCCTTACTCATAAACGCCTCTTAAATTTTAGTCAATTGATTAGCTTAAATTCTTACTACATATTTTGTTTGGTAGATGGTTGGTTTTCCTAATAAAAATCTCGCTAAACAGTGATTAAATTTAAGAGGCGTTTGTAAGTAAGGGTTATATCTCCTATAGTTTCGAAAAAAGTGGCTGTGACATAAGAACGGACACACAGACACACATAACGAATCTATTTCCGCTTTTTGCCATTTTGCAACAAAACCCTAAAAAAAACAGGCACTATACTGGCCGGTGTTTGGTATCAGACTAAAAATTTTTCAATACATAATTTAAAACACCTAAGTAGAATTTGTCCTTTAGTCTTTATTTTACGAAGTCTACTCGATGGTAAGACGTTTCCTATTTTTAGTCTTACCCACCACATGCATTAGTGACTTATTTAAAACTTATCCAGGTGGTCATTTGTACTAAAAATATTTAATTTATTTTGTATACCACAAGGCCCCTGTAGACTGTTATGATTATCCCTTGCTTTGCTTGTTTTAGTGGGGGGTATTCTATTTATTGATATGCAGTGGTGGTAAACGCGGGTGGCAAATTTATTTTTCATTTTCTATAGTTTTTACCTTTTGGTATTAGCATTACTTCCCGGGATCCTGCAAATACGGTCATTTAGTTTCGTTCATACCAGCATTTATAACGTCTAGCTAGTTAATTGATTTGTCAATACAAATCATTTAACAAGTTGGACGTATACCCATATCGTGTTTTGCGAATGCGATGATTGTGGTCTTTTGAGAATATGATATACAGCGACGGAGGGTTTGACACATACCGGCAAATAACTAGTTTATTTACCACTTGCTTTAGTTTTTCGCTGTTTTGTATGAGTTTTGAGTTCAAAGGGTACTTGTGCTCTATAATGCTTCAATTGGTTGATGATTTCCTTTATTTCGTTGATGAAGATTGCCTGAGATTCTGTCGCTCTAGCACATCTCCTTAGTAATAACTCTTTGGTCTTATCACACATTCTGTATTAAAATATATAAATAAATATTCCTCACACATTCACACAACGCCATCTAGTCCCAAACTAAGCAGAGCTTGTTCTATGGGTACTAGATAACGGATAAACATACTTAAATACTTTTTTTTGTGAATAAAAACATATTATACGTAGAAAACACCCAGACAGAAACAATCATGTTCATGCACACAAAGATTTGCATTGAGAGGGAATCGAACCCGGGATTTCTGCTTAGCAGTCATATAAACACTACGCCATAGAGGTATTGGATGGATCATTGAAATAATATTTCATCCTCATCATATCAGCCAATCGACGTCCACTGCTGGACATAGGCCACCTCGTGCGGTCCTGTGCCTCCCTCATCCATCGGCTTCCCGCCGTCCTAACTAGATCGTCGGTCCACCGTGTAAGGGGTCTCCCCACCCTGCGCTTTCCGGTACGCGGTCGCCATTCCAGAACCATAGAAATAATCATCATAACAGCCCATTAATGTCCCACTGCAGGGACGGGCCTCCTCCTGTGAGGGAGGGATACTTGGCCTACTAATACCACGCTGGCCAAACGGATTGGTATAGGGTTTAATTTCAAGTTTTCCTTTTTTTTATTTCGTTAAGATAATATTCACGAATAGTCCCTTAGTCGGATTTTACGACACCCATGGGGTGAGATGGGGTGGTGATATTGTATTCTTACTCCGTCACCACACGGAGAAATAATACTTATAGTAATAATATTTTTCCAGAAACAAAACCTTTCGTCGAGATGCTATTCAAATCTCTGGAGTCTCAGGAGTATTTGAAGCCTGGCATGGAGGTTAAGCAGCCGTCTCCACAACCCGAGGAGCTGCCTAAAGAACAACTACCTCAACAGCAAACTGTTGAGAACCATGGTGAGTGTCTTCATAATTAACAGCCCATTAATGTCCCACTGCACGGACGGGCCTCCTCCCATGACGGAGGGGTACTTGACCTACTAATACCACGCTGCCTGGCCAGACGGATTGGTATAGGGTTTAATTTCAAGTTTTTCTTCTTTTTATTTCGTAAAGATAATATTCACGATTATTCACTTAATCGGTTTTCACGACACCCATGGGATGAAATGGGGTGGTGACATATTGTATTCTTACTCCGTCACCACACGGTGTCTTATTCAATATTTATTACATATTACTGACCCGTGCCCACTTCGTTGGGAGGCGAAGAAAACGCGTCCCTTTTTTTTACATATTTCATTACTGCTTGTAGAGCAGAGTGATTCCTAATACCGAAATTAGGGGTCGTGGTATTCGAGCTCGCATGATTTCGTTGCAAAGATATTCGTGGCGGCGTGCATTCGTTGTTACGTGATTCGTTGTAGTAAACTTAAGGAGTCGCGGTATTCTTTGTTGCACTTTTCGTTGTCACATATTACACCCCGTCGGGCCATTCCATTGTCGTTCTTCTTTTCGGATTTTTCTAGTTATACCTAAGCTTTACAGGTAAAAAATTATATGTACAACCTAACTTGTAACTTTCCAGTGGCCCCCGTGATGACGTCAGTCCCTCCCCCATCATCATCATCGTCTCTAGGCGGTGCGGGTCCCACAGGCGCGAGGTCGGGGGGCGAGTCCCGCGCGAGGTCCCCCACAGCCGGCGCGACCGCCCCCCCGCGCCTCGTGGTCCCTCGCGCGAGGCTACCCGCCCCGCCGCACACGAGGCATCCTCATAATGAACATACTCTTGTTAAGGTAACTTACATCTTTGTTCTTTTCGAAATTTTCTACTTAGTTTTATAGGTTAACTAGCGGCCTGTCCCGGCTTCGCACGGGCATTATTTTTCCGCTCTTCCGTTCAAATTTTTCCTGAATTTTATTTGCTATAAACCTCACGGAGCCCGAGACCTTTCCAACGAATGCAAAATCGTGGAAATCGGTTCGTGCGTTCTGGAGTTATAGCGTCAGGAAGGAAAACCCGACTTATTTTTATATGGTAGATTAAATTGTAATTTTACCTTTCTTAAATAGATAAATAGCTTTCAATCTATAGGGTATTTATCCTTACTTGCTTGTAAAGGTAAACAACTATGGCGTATTGTCAACCACAGACTAAAGACTTTAGTCTTTGACCATTGATAAATGTATAGGAATCAAGGACAAATTCTAGAATCTACAAATTTTAATTGGTGAAATTAATTTTTAATTGTGAAATTTGACATTGTAAAAAATTAGATTTATTCAAAATTTAAGAGAGATAGTAGTGAAATCAAAGTATTTTAGGTGTTTTCTATTGCATAAACAATGATTGAATAAGAATGAGAATTGATGTAAAAACTAGTTAATTTGCAATATGTGGTGTTTGTTTACAAAGTTAATCAAGTAAGGATCAATACCCTATACTTTAGGTTATTAAAGTCAACAAATTACTTACGTATATTTATTTTCCTAGGTTTTACCATTGACTGAGCTATTAGAAGAACCGGTAGACCAACCTCCCAGAAGAAGAGATAGAAGAAACGACTCTGTAAGTATAAAACTATTTAAATATTTTTATTTTTGATCCGCATCATCATAACAGCCCATTAATGTCCCCCTACAGGGACGGGCTTAATTATAAGTCTTCCTGGTATAGTGTTTAATTATAAGTCTTCCTTCTTTTTATTTCGTAAAGATAATATTCACGGATAGTCCCTTAGTCGGTTAAGAATACAATATGTTACCACCCCATCTCATCCCATGGGTATCGTAAAAATCGACTATGGCACTATCCGTGAAAAATCTGATACGAAATTTCCTATACCAATCCGTTTGGCCAGCGTGGTTTTAGCAGGCCTCCGTCGCGAGAGGAGGCTTGTCCCTGCAGTGGGACATTAATGGGCTGCTATGATTTATTAAACGATTATAACAGCTTTTTACTTAGTCACTTTTTACTACAACCGTGTATTGTAATAATAATATACTATTTCAGATGCGAGACAAGGACGACCGTCGTCGTAGACGCTCGAGGTCGTGGGAGCGTCGCGCTAGAGCGAGACGGCATGCTAGAGACAACGAACATAACAACGATATTAGGAGGTATGTACTTCTTGTCCACTGCTGGACATGGGCCTACTACAAATATAAAAAAAAACCGGGCGAGTGCGAGTCTGACTTGCGCACCGAGGTTTCCGTACAAATCATTTTATTTTCCCGCCAAAATGCGATGACGTCGCTACTCAGCTGTCTAAATATATTAAATATCCCGCCAAAATTCTATGGAGCCACGAATCGTCTGTCAAAAATTTTGTGACTTTACGACTCAGCTGTCAAAAATTCGACGACGTCACGACTCATCTGTCAAAAATTCGATGACGTCACGATTCAGCTGTCAAAAATTCAATGACGTCACGACTCAGCTGTCAAAAAATATTTTCCCGCCAAAATTCTATTAAGTACGTTACGACGTTTGGATACGGAACCCTAAAAATGACCCGCACTAAGGATCATGCTCTATCACGGGGACAAACATCAATTTAACTGACACGTGTCCGCTATGACATCCAGACTCAGGACAATAAACTGTGGATCGCACAAGAAAAATTTCCTCCGTGGGATTCGTACCCGCAACACACATGGTTCTCTATTTTTATTCCTTAGATTTTATGTCATAATTTAACATTGCATAATGTTACTTGTCCTAACATTAGTTTCGCATAATAATTATTTGCAATAACTTTTTAATCTTAATTTTTTAATCCTAATTTTTTAATCCTAATTGTCTTTTGCCATAATTTTTAATGCCATAATGATATTTGTCATAATTTCATTAGACATAACGCCAAATAAGCTTGACGGAGATTATTAGGCGTTATGTCTAATGAAATTTAAAGAACTCGGGGTTTTAAATTTTTTTTTTTTTATGGAAAATAAATATTTTGACTGAGAACGATTACCGCTAACATTATAAGTACAAATTAAATTATGGTAAAACGAGATTATGCGTATTGGGAGAGGCCTATGTCCAGAGGCCTGTGCCAACAAAAAAAAACTAATTATGGCAAACTATTATTATCTCTCTTTGCCTGCCCTTATCCCATTTACTTGGGGTCGGCGCAAATGGTTTTCTCCTTCCATACTTTCCTGTCAGCCGTCATATCATTATTCACTCCCTTTTCTTTCATATCCTCTCTAACACAGTCCATCCATCTTTTCTTCGGCCTTCCTCTTCCTTTCCATCCATCAACATTTATATTCATTACTCTCCTAGTTACATGGTTTTCATCCCTTCTCATTACATGCCCATACCAAGATAAACGGTTTCCTTTCATCTTTTCAGTTACTGGCGTTACTTTCATACTTCCTCGAATATACTCATTTCTTACCTTATCCATCCTGGCATGGCAAACTATTATTATGACAAGGAAAATTATGCCTAACTCATTATGACAATTTTAATTAAGACACAAACTATTATGAGAAAAAAAGGGCCTCCCTCACATACACAACCACTGCGAGAGGTAGCTTTCTTAAAATAATTGATGTAGAAAATAAATCTAAAATAGTGTTTAGTTGTAGAGTAGAATAAATCACGGAAGAAAAATCAAGTGGAACTGCTAAGTAGGCGTGGTACGCGTGTCACTAATATGCGATGGTACGCATAACTTGTCGCTGAGGTAAAACATAACGCGATTATCAACCTTATGAACAACATGTTAAAGTATATAATTGCCAGAATTGCGAACATCGTCACCTATGGAATTAACTCGAAAATTGAATCTATTTAGATTACAAAACGTCATATAATTCTTTCAACGCTACAGCAAAATAACTTCTATTTATATTGTATGAGGGTTCACTCCCACATGTAGGATCAGCTAAATATGTTATTTTTTGTTAGTAGTTTATACATACATACATTAACTCACGCCTTGTCCCGTCCGGGGTAGGCAGAGACGATAGAACGAAAGTATTAGTAGTTTATTTGTGTGTTTATTAGGTTTCTGGCGACAGCGGTTCCCATAGTGAATTAGTTGTATTGCATTTCCACTTGATTTTTCTTCCGTGGAATAAATAAATTAAATATTTCAATCTGTTTATACAGACGCCCATTGTCCCGATCGCCGTCACCCCGCGGCAGATACAGGAACAGGAGTCCGCCGCCACCGACCCTAGACAGATTAAATAGCAGATCTAGGTACGATATATACCTTAATTATTTAGTAGCTTCTTCTGAGCGTATTGATGGCAAAACGATACTGGACTAAATTGATGTAGCCCAAAACTCTGCGACACTAACTGATATTAGCTATACTATTATTACTTTCTTTATTTTCATTTTTCACATTAATTTACATTTTTAAATATAGATATAAAAATAAACACATTTAAAAATATAAAAAAAAGGTAGACCCACCGGCATCGCGTACAGGGACCAAGCTACCGGTGGTTAGGGCTCCAGAGATAGGAACCTCCTCACAATGCGTGCCGTGTCAAGCAGTACTGCCTTCTGCATCAGACCTATGATCCAACTGCCAAGGTCGAGTCTCCTTAGATTATTACTATTTATTAACTGATGCCCACGGCTTTACCCTCGTGGTTTAGGTAGCATTAATGTTATTCTACACACTAAACTACCTATATTCCAAATTTGATCAAAATCCATTCAGTAGATTTTGCGTGAAAGAGTTACATTCATCCATCCTTACAAATTTTCGCATTTATAATATTAGTAGGATTAATAGGACTATTTAATATTTACTACTAGCCTTATGGCCGAATACTCAAACGTCTGTAAAAGTAAAGGAGCGCTTAAACTAGATATTTGTATGAAAATGTCTAGTTTAAGCGCCGCTTACTTTTAACAGAGGTTTGAGAGTATTCTGACGTAAGTTACTCGCAAATAATGTAGCTTTATATTAGTGAAAGAATTGTTAAAATCGGTTCAGTAGTTGGAGTTTATCCATTACAAACAAATGCACAAATCTTTCCTCTTTATGTAATAGTGTAGATCACGTTAGAAACCTCGTAAATTTATCAATCTTTCTCTACTGTATTATGCATGTATTATACATAAAAATATATATCTCCGTGTGGTGACGGATTAAGAATACAATATGTCACCACCCCATCTCATCCCATGGGTGTCGTAAAAACCGACTAAGTGACTATCCGTGAATATTATCTTTACGAAATAAAAAGAAGGAAAACTTGAAATTAAACTCTATACCAATCCATCTGGCCAGCGTGGTATTGTAGGCTAAGTATCCCTCCGTCACGGGAGGAGGCCCGTCTCTGCTGTGGGACATTAATGGGCTGTTATGATGATGGCTTACCATGTTTTTTTTTATATTTCAGATCAAGATCTCCGGTGCCCCGTGACCGCGACCACGAGAGGGAGAGGGTTCGAGTCCCGCGGGACATGGAGAGGGACAGGATGTCGAGGGATAGGGAGCATCGGGACAGGCTGTCCCGCTCTAGGGACAGGGAACGGTGAGTTTATTTGTTTTGTATTGTTGAACTAATAAAAAATATTCCATATCAGCAATTGGACGTCCACTGTTGGACATAGGCCTCCTCCAAAAGTTTCCACTCTGCGCGGTCCTGTGCCTCCCTCATCCATCGGCTTCCCGCCGACTTAACTCGGTCGTCGTTCCACCGTGTGAGGGGTCTCCCTACCCTGCACCTTCCTTTTGCGTACCCTTAAAACAAATTATGATTAGATAGTGTGCGACAGAGATGACGCTCTACGAAGCCGAAATTGACCGATTGTCTCTTTCCACAGGTCGTTGCGCAATATTTACGGCCGGGTACTGTAATTATGTTTTATAAATGAGTATAAATAACATAATGTATTGTCCACAGTTCACGCGACCGCTCTAGGGATCGTTCGACGTCTCCTCACGACTCGAGAATGGACCACAACGACGCGTATAAACGTCGCTGTAGAGATTTTGATGGTAAGCACATTTATTATAGGCTAAGAAAGTGATTTGTCTTTTAATTCCTTTTTTAATCCCCTCTCGATCCTTTTTGTCCCAATCCAACTATACTGTCACAGTACAACCAGTAGTCTATCTCGGCCGAATATTTATTATAAATGCCTGCGGCTGCGCGGTACGTAAACATGCGATAGGGCTGCCCACCTCCAGCTTTTTAATTACATTTACCTACTTTCCCGCTCGTTACTGCGGCACAGTCGCGACTGTTCACTCCTCAAAGCCACCGCTATCGTGAGCGTGTAGGTATAACTCGCGTTTCGTCCTTTTCTATGAAGTCGAAATGGTGTATATATTTGTACTACGATACTGTGCGTTTGATGCCAGTATAGATTCTAATTACATAATTATTTGTAAATCTTTGCCATTTAGACCGGTACTATGCAATACTGCAATAAATTGATCATGCAATATCTTGTCAAAGGCTTTTTATAAGTGACTAGTTGGCCCGTGCCCACTTCGTTGGGCGGAAAAAAAGGCGTTCCTTTTTTAAACGTATTTCATTACTGCTCCACTCCTATTAGTCATAGCGTGACAAACCTATGACACTCCCCGATAAATGAACTATTCAACACAGAAAGAATTTTCTAAATCGGTTAATTAGATCCAGAGATTACCCCCTACAACGTCACAAACACACAAACTTTACCTCTTTATAATATTAATATAGAAGTATAGATTTAATCTCATATACAACTATTACTACAGATACTTATTACCTATGACTAATAGGAGTGGAGCAGTAATGAAATATGTTTAAGAAAGTGACGCGTTTTTTTCGCTGCCCAAGAACTGGGCACGGGTCAGCTAGTATATTATAAAGTTGTTATATGTGGAGGAGTATAACACGTGTGTTTGTCGTACAGAGAAGGGCTACTGCATGCGCGGCGACCTGTGCCAGTGGGACCACGGCAGCGACCCCGTGGTGCTGGAGGACGCGGCCGCCGCGCTGTCCTCCGTGCTGCCTGTGCCTGGTGCGTATATTTTATTTTTAATTTTATTTACATATTTGGGACATAAAACAGTTACACGTACATATACACAATAATAATAATATAGTATTACCTTAATATTAAAGCTAAACGTACAACCCACACCTATGTCCACAGATTGAGTAAATTATGCTAATTATAATAAATCGTATATATGAGAGAAGCGTCGCGACGACAAGCTGTAGACCATCCCGACGCCTCGATATAAAGCGTTGCGACGCTCTATAGCGAAGCGTCGCAATGCTTTATAGTGGGGTGTCGTAAAACTTTATTGCGAAGCGTCGCGACGCTTTGTGGTAAGGCGTCGCGACGCTATACAGGGTGTACATGAGAATGGCACAAAAATTTTAACACGAAGTAGGGCGTAATTTTACTAAACAGAAACAAAAGAAAAAACATCAAAAATTGCCTATCCGTTTAGGAGATATGATGAATTTCACTGTTTTTACCATTTTTCGTCGTAAAACCTATTAGAACGAGTAGAGTTAACTAAATTTTACAATTTATTCATTCGCTACAAAAATAACGACAAAAATCCATGAAATGTGTGTTTAGCTATAATAATATTTTAGTGAACCAATCTTAAAATAATAAAAGACGCTCTAAAATGAGGCGTCGCATTCACTAGACATAATTACTTAATGTTTTGTTAATACAATAACTATTTTGTTTACAGAGTACAATCCCCTCGCCCCCGATATCTGGTGTGGGGCCGCGGGGCCGTTCCCCACTTATCCCCACCCACATCCTCATCATGGACATCCACCCAGGGAGCTCATACCTATACCGAGGTAAAATAACTTTTTTAATTTTTATTAAGTGTTAATGTCAAACTCTTTCATGGCACTGACCGATTTGGGTTTTGATTAGGTTAGGTTTTTATGGAAATAAAGTAAATAAAGCCATATTTCTGTATATCAATACTAATATTATAAAGAGGTAAAGTTTGTGTGTTTGTGACGTTGTAGAGGTAATCTCTGGATCTACTGAACCGATTTTAAAAGTTCTTTTTTAGGAGTGATGCAGTAATGAAATATATTTAAAAAAAGAGACGCGTTTTTTTCGCCGCCTAACGAAGTGGGCACGGGTCAACTAGTAATATACAATTCTTATAATATCAGTAGCTTCCATTAAAAACATAATCTGTAACTTTGCGTTCTGCATATATTATTTTATAATCTAGTTATAATAATAGTGTATTTAATATTAACAGCGCTGGACCCCCGAGGATGGCGTCGAGACCCCTCTTGCCCCCGCCCCCTCGTCACCCCGCGCCGCATAAGAAAAACTTTGACTACACTAGGTTTGGTGAGTACAATATTATGACATATTATATCTTTAAAGTATAGTTAAGTAAAGTTGTGTAAATGTAAACTTTACAAACAGTAATAAATAATAATAAATATTCACGGACATCTCTACACAGCGCCATCTGTTCCCAAAGTAAGCTAGGCTTAACCTACTTGTGTTATGGCTAACAGAACAACGGATATTAATACTCTTATATACTTTTTTTTTTGTAAATACATACATATTTAACATAGAAACACTCAGAACAATGCAAATAATCATTGAGCGGGAATCGAATCCGAGACCTCTGCGTAGCAGTCATGTTATACATTTAACCACTACGCCACAGAAGCCGTCAAAATTAATACCACGTGGTTTCGAATTTCATGTAGGGCAATTGTTTGCCCGATTTGCAATGTGTTATTAACAGCTTCGGTGGCAATGAGGTCGTAAATACGACTGTAGAGTGTAGACCCGCTTGACCGCCTGGCCAAAAGATATTCGCTATAGCCAACATTTGCACGGTGCATTGTCATTATACACCATAAACTACCTATATACCAAATTTTATCAAAATCCATTCTGTACTATGTATTTTTATTAATTTATTTTTTTACGACTTGGGGAGCTTCAAGAAACGAGCGTACTCCCTTTTAAAAGGTCGGCAACGCATCTGTGATTCCTCTGGTGTTGCGGGTGTCCATGGGCGACGGTGATCACTTACCATCAGATGACCTGCTGGCTCGTTTGCCTCCTATTACATAAAAAAATTACGTGAAAGAGTAACAAATATCCATCAATACATCCTCACAAACATCCACATTTATAATATTAGTAGGATTTTGGTTAAATTATATTTTTTTTTAATGTTTCAACAGGTTCAGTCCGTCCACAATTACCGCAGAACGCGAACCTTAACTGTTCGTTGGACGTGAAGAAAGTGCCACGAGGACTAAACGACATAACGCATCTTAATAATCATTTTAGTAAATTTGGAAAGATTGTCAATATACAAGTGAGTATTTTTCATTATATTTTACATAAATAAATAAATATTCCTCACACTTTCACACAACGCCATCTAGTCCCAAACTAAGCAGAGCTTGTACTATGGGTACTAGACAACAGACAAATAAAATGATACTAAAATCCAGTTTTTTTTGTAAATACATAAATATTATACATAGAAAACACTCAGACCAGTGCAAACAATCATGTTCATGCACACAAAGACTTGCATTGAGCGGGAATCGAACCCGAGACCTCTTCGTAGCAGTCATGTTATATAACGACTACGCCACAGAGGCCGTCAAAAGTAAATAATAATTAATCTATTATGTTTCAGGTTTGCTACGAAGGTGACCAGGAAGCGGCTCTCATAACGTTCTCTAACCCTACCGAGGCCAACATTGCATACAAGAGTACGGAAGCGGTTCTCAATAATAGATTTATCAAAGTGTTCTGGCATAATTCTGAGGTGAGGATGTTCATACAACGCCCTCTAGTCACAAACTAAGCAGAGCTTGTACTATGTGTACAGTCACGAGCAATAATATGTACACATTTTCAAATTTTCTAAACTATCTGCACGTTTATCTAGACATTACAATATCAAAATGAATTCGTAATTTAGAAGAGGTTCCGTACAGTTTTGAATTAATCTTCGAATTTTCAATTTTGGATTGGCAGAACTTTAGATAACTGGTTTACAAAATGCGAAAATGTGTACATATTATTGCTCGTGACTGTACTAGTCAACAGATAAACATACTTAAATAACTTTTTCTTTTCGTAAATACATACATATTATACAGACCAATGCAAACAATCATGTTTATGCACACCAAAATTGACATTGGGCGGGAATAAAATATGAATATAGTTGTTTGGAGTAGGTCAATGTAAGAAAGAAAGAAAGAAAATACATTTATTCCTGCAAAAAAATAAAATAAAAGACGATCAAAATAAAAATACATACATAAAATAATTTAAAATAACTAGAAAGCCACATCTGTGCAGGAATCGGACCCCACTCAGCATAATGCTGCGGCACACCGAATATTGCAGCTCAGTCGCTCACAGCGCTGATTTTCAGTGAGGCCCTTTAATGTCCAGCAGTAGACGTCCATTGATTTATAGATGGATGGATGTATCCCAAATATAGGAGTGACTTCTCAACGAAATGAAATCCTCGGACCAGTGAGGTCACTCCGCGAAGCCTGTGAAGTTCCCAGGAAACTTCTGCGCTTCTGGACGGAGTTAGGCTGGCTAAGTTAGCCAGGATTCTGCACACACAACGGACCAAAAGGGAGTCTAAGTGTGGAAACTAGAGTCCACCATCCAATCCAATCCGTATCCCAAATATTATTGTAGGTTTCCGGAAACCGTCACTTCGCATTTGTCCCTGTGAGAACCCTTCATCTAAAACTATATTATTAATTGTTTTTACAGAATAAACAAGAGAACCAAGCACCCAGTAACCAGAACCAACAGACAAATCAACAGACAAACAACAATCCCAACAACAGACAAGATCAGCACCCGATGTCGCAGAACAAGGTGCTCATCAACAGAGGCAACATCAAGGCGACAGCCGACATCAAGCAACAGCAACAAGATAAGGTAACTATAGGCCGACCGTTTATCTCAGTCCCCGCCTGCGGTATGAAAGGGACGAGGGGGCGGGGTAGCGGTGTCCGTTATGGTAGAGTACACAAGAGCTATATCGAGTTGGTTCCTATGCCAAATAAAATAATATTTTACAAAAAAAACCGACGTCAAAGACAAAAATTGCACTAAAAATTAAAAATTAATTAGTTGTATTTTGGTTTTGCCACATTAAATCAGACATTCTTTTTACTTAATTATAATCTAAAGAATAGGTTCTTTTTATTATTGTAAAAAGTATTGTTAAGGATATTTCTTGAAGAGTCTACAAATATATTTATTCTCTAAAATATAATCAAATTAGTACAAATAATGTAATATTATTGTTATTTTTGGAGTCGGTGTCAGCCACGATAATTATATTCTATTTTATATTCCTGACTTAAAATTTAAAGAAATATGGCGTCGTGTTATACACAGACCAAAGACAATTACTTAAAATTAAAAACTATTTAAAGTGATCAGAATGTGTTATACAGAACTTTATTGCCTTTTCTAACGACTTTGTAGACAACATTTTGCGTTTTCTTTCGATTTTTTTCAATTGACGGTGCTGGTTAAATCTATATAAACGCCCAAAGTTATGGAAAGCTTTAATCAGTTACTAAATAGGTATATTAAAACGTTTGAACGTGACACAGGTATTTTAAAATGTATTTATTTAAATATGATAAAAATAGTTATTTAATATTTGTTTAATTTTTAAACCAATCCATAAACAATCAACAACTTTATGTCGTAATGTCGAAGTCACATAATAATATAATCTGTAATTCGTGGCCGCCATTCTATTTGCTTAGGTATTATCGTATTTCGTTGGCTGACACCGACTCCAAAAATAACAATAATATTACATAATTATTATTTCATTATTACATAAAAATGAAAAACCATTTCTTTTGAAATAAAATAATTTTAAAAATAATTGCCTTTTTTTATTTTGTGTCTTATTTACAATTTTATTGCATAACACCTTCCTAGTTCAAAATAGTGATTGCTTGAAAACCCTCTAAAACGGTATCGGTTACTTTCAAATTTCACTAAAACCTAAAGTTAACTTCTAAGTCCCCTAAAACGAATCTATTTTTGCAAATAACCTCGTTTTTCAAATTGTTTTTATTAAAGAAAGATGTTTGTTGGGATTGGTAGATTACAATAATAATATAATGTTAAAAATCGTACAGAATTAAGGTTGTTATTAAGTTTAAGACGTTTTTCATGAATTGTCGACATTTAAGAAAAAGCACTTTAGGGGTTTTGAAATTATATGACTCATATACACATTAAAACAGGTATGATTTAAACATATTAATTTGTAAGAATCAATCTTAGAAAATATTTACAGATAATAAGAACAATAATAATAGCTTTTCTTATTTTTACACACTACCACAACGGACACCTAGTCAGTATGTCAGTATGACACTAGTGCAGTAAGCTAGTCCGTCTTCTATACAATTTACAAATTTCAAAGATGGTGGCGTCATCTTGCCATTTAAACTCGTACTTTCTTAGAGAAAATATGCAATCTAAATTATTACACAATTTAAAGCCTGACCAGAAAAATAAAAAAACCTCTCCAGGTATTTCGATTGGTTTAGGGTATAATTTCAACATTTCCTTCTTTATATTTCATAAAAATAAGCTAGCTAAAAATTAGAGCTGTGTTGTGATGTGATGTAGTTTGGGTCACAGTATCTAGATGGCGCCGTTTTGCCAAAAAATCAAGAGATAGCTCTCTCCTTTGTCCTCGCCCCCCGCGCACCCCTATTACCGCAGGCGGGGTCTGAGTTAAACGGTCGGCCTATAGTAACATCTAGACTCAGGAAAATAAATAAATCATCATCATTATCATAACTGTAAAGATAGTGTTAAGTATGAAATAAATAAATAAAACAGTACATAAATGTCCCACTGCAGGGACGGGCCTCCTCCCGTGACGGAGGGATACTTGGCCTACTAATACCACGCTGACCAGTATAGGGTTTAATTTCAAGTTTTCCTTCTTTTTATTTCGTAAAGGTAATATTCGGTTTTTGCGACACCCATGGGATAAGATGGGGTGGTGACATATTGTATTCATAATCCGTCACCACACGGAGTAATAAATAAATAATCCTCACACATTCACACAACGCCACCTAGTCCCAAACTAAGCAGAGCTTGTACTATGGGTACTAGACAACGGATATACATACTTAAATACTTTTCGTTTTTGTAAATACATACATATTATACATAGAAACACTCAGACCAAAAAATCATGTTCATGCACACAAAGATTTGCATTGAGCGGGAATTGAACCCAAGACATCTGCGTAGCAGCCATGTTATATACCGACTGCGCCACAGAGGTCGTAGACAATAGAAGTTACCTAACTACAGTACATACAATCCATACATGAACTCACGCCTTATCCCGTCCGGGGTAGGCAGAGACGACAGAACGCCACTTGTCGCGATCCTGGCACACTTGTTGTTAGTTTGTACGCTGTGTGTTTGCCAAATAACACTGCCGGCTTGAAGTTAGCTGTAAGAGAAGTTCGCGTTTGTACACGAACAAATATAACACCCGCTCCCCGGCGTTTTGTTCCAAAACTGACATCTGCGCAGCCTGCAGCAACAACTTCAGACCGGTCGTGTATATGGTGCTTACTGTACAGTCACGAGCAATAATATGTACACATTTTCGCATTTTGTAAACCAGTTATCTAAAGTTCTGCCAATCCAAAATTGAAAATTCGAAGATTAATTCAAAACTGTACGGAACCTCTTCTAAATTACGAATTCATTTTGATATTGTAATGTCTCGATAAACGTGCAGATAGTTTAGAAAATTTGAAAATGTGTACATATTATTGCTCGTGACTGTACTACAAGGTTCAGTAGGTCCAGAGATTACTCTCTACAACGTCACAAACACACAAACTTTACTTGTTTATAATATTAGTATAGATTTTGTTTTATTTCTTTTACAGGAAAAGGAGTTATCGAACGGAGTGGAACCTAAGAAAGAGATAGTTAAGCCGGTATCGAAGAGTAAACAGATAATGGAGATGCATAAACGTGCTCAAGCGTTATTAGAGACACAATTACAACAGCAAATGTTGTTGATACAGAGGCTAGAGACAGGTGAGAATCATCATCATCACAGCCCATTAATGTCCCACTGCAGGGACGGGCCTCCTATGATGACGGAGGGATAATTGGCCTACTACCACGCTGGCCAGACGGATTGGTATAGGGTTTAATTTCAAGATTTCCTTCTTTTTATTTAGTAAAGATAATATTCACGGATAGTCCCTTAGTTGGTTTTTACGACACCCATGGGATGAGATGGGGTGGTGACATATTGTATTCTTACTCCGTCACCACACGGTGACAGGAGCTAATTATTTAGTTTTCGTTTCCAACAGAGCTCATAACCGTTAGTAATCTTTTTTTTTATTAACACATACATACATCAACTCATGAAGGTCAATCTTTTTCCATGAAGGGTAGGCATAGACCACGGAGCGCCTTACAAACTGGCACTCCGAAACACTGTTTTCGCCCTGTGAATAATGATAATTCTTTAATATTCTTTAATTATATTTATGAATATTATAGTTATTTATTTATTTATTTCAAAAGGTACAGTTACAGAGTACATATTGAGGACTTACATACTAAAAATAAGTTAATAATAACTTATATTGTTTAGTGGAAAGATTTACTCTTTAATTTTTTTTATGAAGAATGATCATTATGAGTTTAAATGGTATGAGAAATATTTTCGCAAAAATTCGATGATAGGAGTTAAAAATTTATAGAAGACAATGCGCTCCCAAGGTAAGACATCATCATATCAGTCATACTGCTGGACATAGGCCTCCTCCAAGTATTGCCACCTTGCGCGGTAAGGTAAAACATGTTCCTGAAATTTGTTACACAATTAAATAGCCATTTTATAACCCAGGTAACGTAACGGAGGCCCAAAGGTCTGCACTGCTAGAAGCCATCAACTCTGCACAAGAGGGTATAGAGAAACTTCGCAAGGAGCTAGTCGCCTACAACGGAACCCTTAAACAGATGCAGGTTGGTTGTTTAATTTATTTTTTCAGTTTGCACCGGGAGAGAGAATAGCCTTTATTTTTGAGAAAGGCCACACGTTTTCTAGTCTATATTCTCAAAAAGTATTATAAAAGAAGGCAGAATCGAACCTTGAAACTACCCTTTATCCTGCATAATGACAAAAAAGAACTGTAATTATGCTATACACTCGAGAGCAAAAGTTCCGGGTCACTAGCATTTACTTCAATATCTTGAAAACGAATAAAGCTATCGTATTGAAATAACTTGAACTTTATAGACAATTTAATGTTACTAAAATAAAATGCATTACATTTACTACTGACCATTTATTTTATTATGTTTAAAAGGACAAAATTAAAATTGGCGTCATTTTGCTTGTAAAACCAAAACTGAAAATATTGAATTTTTTATATTTACAAATCTTTCTCCTGGTCTTCTGTACACTTTTGCCCTTCCGTCGTGTGTATACAGCATAAATTTTGATTCGTCCGAGAATATGACATTTGACCAATTTTCAATCGTCCAATCCGTCGAGTGTTCGCGTGCATAAATTCGTCTTGCTATACGATGGTGCCTCTCGAGTTTCGGACCATTTGCGGGTCTAAATGGTTTCAAATTACCTTCAGCAAGTCGCCGTCTTACAGTCCAAGCAGAAGGGCTGCTTCCACCAAGTCCTAAAAAATGAAGAGTCAGTGCTGTTCCCGTAAGAAACCGATTTCGTAGCATAGAGTTCACTAAATATCGATCTTCCCGTGCCGTCGTACACCTGGGTCTGCCTGTTGTTGGTCTGCGTTGGTTCAAACCAGTTTCTAGAAACCGCTGGCGAACACGCTGAACTGTAGACAACGATACACCGACTATTCTTGCTGTTTCTCGCTGACTGCTCCCATTTTCCAGGATCGTGAGGATTCTCGTACATTCCTCAGGTGTGAGTGACATAATTACCACTTTAATAATGACTATTGGATACCTGGATGACTCCTTATAAATACATTTTATGACAGAACAAAAACAAAAGCAAAAACAGTAGTGAAAATTAGAAGTTCTGATTTTAAAAAAATGGATCTTTTTTTTTATAACTTTTTTAATGCCATTACTTACCGCCAATCAATAAGTTTTTATATGTTTAATGAAAGATTATTAAATTGTCTATAAAGTTCAATTTATTTCAATACGATAGCTTTATTCGTTTTCAAGATATTGAAGTAAATGCTAGTGACCCGGAACTTTTGCTCTCGAGTGTAGTTAACTGTCATTATCAAAAATGTGCCTATACCTACCCCTTTTTTTATTCATCGTTTTTCATTGTTTTTTTTTTATTTTCTTTGCAATTATAACTAGTAATTTTACCGTGTGGTTTAGATGAAAATAAATTCTACATGAATATAAAAATTTACTAATAAATGAAAGAAAGAAAGAAAGAAAGAAAAAACATTTATTTTGCACCTCAATACAATAATTAATATTATTAAAATTGAAACATAAACAAAACAAAAATTAAACTGAACATAATAAAAGTCACATGAGGTGCAAAATTAGGACCAGTCTCAGCACGATGCTGCAACGTTGATAGCTGCAGCGCTGTTATTCTGACTGGCCCCTTTTATGACGTCACGGACGACAAACACTTAAAAATTAAATTAAAATAAGGGAAAATAAATAATAAGACTGTACAAATACTTAATAAATAAAAACCCAAGACTGAGACATAATATTGTTAACTTAAATTTTTACATAGAGCCGTCCACAATTGCTAGCTCGTGCATGACACTAGTCGTATGGCTAATCAGTTGTCTATGGTTCATATACAAATACAATAAACAAAGCGGCAATTGCGACAACAAAATAGATTAAATAATTTTAATTAAAATCTTACAAGTACACTAACCCGGCCTGCTTGAAGTTGTTGCAAACGGCTACACAAATGTCAGTTTGTTAACTAAATGTCGGGTGTTGACTTAGGGTCGTAGCACATATTACGTAACGTAAATAGATCGTCACCGTATCAACTCGAGCCGTTTAGTATTATTTATATGAAACTACTTACTGCAACGCACACTAATCGGAATCGTAACGTAATCGGATTTTTGACGTTTGACACCGAGGAAAAAGGCGAAGTGGCGCCGATCCGTTTACGTTACGTTATATGTGCTATGACCCTTAGTTTGTGTACATGCGTAAACTACTCTAATAGCTGACTTCAAGCCGGTCGTGTTAATCTTGCGCGTACTGTAGTTTTAATTATAATAATTAAACATTTACAACAGGACGAGTCTGTTACAAGGACGATGTCTCGGCTGCATCTAGCTCAGGTATAAACACAGTGCATACGATGGAATGGGATCATTTTGTATTAATCACCACCACATCACCATTAATGTGGGATTTATATGGTATTGTCTCGCTGGTGGAATTTGTAAATAGCATTGATTTTCAAAGTATGTATTAATAAATCATCATCATCTGCTAAATAGAGGAAATTTTGCAGAATTGTTTTTCGCAGAACACAATCAATCAATCAACTAGCCCACTGCTAAACATAGGCCTTTCCCAACACGCGCCACACACGTGGCATAAATTTATTTATACGAAAATAATAATATTTATTATTATTTTTGTGTGACCAAAATGTAAATGGAATACTTAAAGATGGCATTATTTAATTTATCTTAATCTTTATTTAATGTAATTATTATTTAACAGAATTTTATGTGGTGTAATTTGTGTGTGTGTATCTGTATTCATATTAATATGAAATGTATCATCATCAGCTGAACATAAGCCTGTCACAAATATTACTACGGTACAGGCTGTACCTCCTTCATCCATATGTTTCCCGTCATCTTAACTAGGTCACCGGTCCACCGTGTAAGGAGTCTGCGTTTTCTTGACGGAGTAGAGTATCATCATCATATCAGCCAATCGACGTCAACTGCTGGACATAGGCCTCCTCCTAGTATTGCCACCTTGTGCGGTCCTGTGCCTCCCTCATCCAAATAGAATAATAGAACAATAAATAATAATGGAATAGAGTATGTTGTAGTTAAAATATTCTCTTTAGAAACAAGCCAGCGAGACAATACACATAAGAACGAAAGTTAAAATTTGATCTCTTCCAACATCTGCACTATAAGGTTAACGTTACGCATGTAGAGTGCACAAAATAAATATACAATGCAATATATTTAATCTCGGAATGATGCATCTTGTTTTACAGAAAAATATATAACAAATCATATTTATGATCACACTGTACATTTTTTTCATTACATTATGGCAATATTTAAAAATTTTGAGACTACAAAAAAAACAAGTAATTATGTATCAGGAATAGGGATTATTTTAAGGAAACTGGAACACAAAATTGAAATGATTCAATAATCACTATTTAATGTTTATTCGTATACCTAAACAATGAAAAAAATTTTGGATGTAAATAAAAAATCTTTAAAAAATTTACCATCAAATTCAAACCAGCAGCGAGACAATATACATAAGAACGAAAGTTAAAATTAGATCTCTTCCAACATCTGCACTATAAGGTTAACGTTACGCATGTAGAGTGCACAAAATAAACATACAATGCAATATAATATAGTCTCGGAATGATGCATCTTGTGGTACATAAATATATAACAAATCATATTTATGTTCACACTGTACAATTTTTTTCATTACATTATGGCAATAATTAAAATGTTAGAGACTACATAAATATAATAACATTTATTTTCACACTGTACCTACATTATTAATTATGGCAAGACCATTTGCTTGTTCATAAGGAATAGGGATCTTTTTGTTCAAGAATCTAAACTAAAATCGTTTATTACACTCCATAAGTATATATAATGGTGTTAATACATTCAATACATCCAAATTTTGAACCTCTCGAGAGAGACATTTAAGGAATAGGTTGAGCATTAGAAATTGAGATCATGTTTAGGAATAGATAGATTTTGATAACAAGAAACGTTTATTTTGGAATTTTATGAAAAACTACATTATTATATAAAACCATTTTTAGAAAAGTACCTTTTACTTAGAAACATACTATTACCTACCACACGGTTTTTTATTTTTACTTATGTGCATGATTAAGGTTTTTTTATGCTTTTTTCTATTATGTTGTGTTTTTTTTTAAAGAATTTGAATTGTACTACTGTTTTTTTATGTACTTAACTAAAGTCAAACAATATTTTCTTAATACTTTTAATATTATTCACGGCTCGAACGAAAACTGTTTTGCAACTCCAAAAAATCTCTATGCTCTTTGTGTCTTTTATTTAAAAAAATTTAATCCACTTTTGTAATCCAAATTGTAGCCTATGTGTTATTCTGATGTTTATGCTATATTATTCTAAAGTTTTATCAAAATCATTTCAGTAGTTTTGTTAGGTGAAAGAGTAACAAACATCGATTCATACATACGTACAAACTTTCGCATTTTTTGTACGATTTAGTTGTCATTTAACATTTTTTTGCACTTTTCATGCGTAGCGTAAGTTTTTCACGTTTCATTATTATTAGTACAATATATAGATCGTTACATTTATAAATAGCTAACTAATACACTTTAAGTTGAATAATTGTATACTTAGAACTGTAGTAAAACTATTGACCATATCGAACCTGATGGCAATCGGAAATACAATCCAGAAATGAAGCATCGAATGGTAGTTTAAAAACGACTTCACTTCACTCCGTCCTCATCACCTTGCCGTTCTGTACAAATGCTTCTTTACTTGGTTCTTTACAGCCCATTAATGTCCCACTGCAGGAATGGGCCTCCTCCCGTGACGGAGGGTCACTTGGCCTACAAATACCACGCGTTACCTTCTTTTTATTACGTAAAGTTAATATTCACGGTAGTCCCTTAGGCGGTTTTTACGACACCCATGAGGATGAAATGGGGTGGTGACATATTGTATTCTTACTCCGTCACCACAAGGATAATAGAATATGATTCAAGATAAATAATTTTGTAGGGTATAAACATGGCATCCGTGCGAAGCCGGGGTAGGTAGTAGGGTTAGGTAGTAACATAAATAAAAACTCTCATTGTACATCTTTTGCATATTAACCATTCTCATAGCAATGTGTATATTTTTGTTGGATGTGTTTGTTTAAATGTATGTAATTGTGTGTATGTTCTTTTGTATATAATTAATTAATACGTGTGTGGTCAAATTGTGTGTTAATAATTTTTATTAAATAATTTGTGTGAAAGGCTAGACAGGGCACAGCAACACTGGCCTTTATTGGCCATGCGTGTTGAAGTTGTGGAGGTCGCGGTGACGTAACAGCACCACGCCTCCAACGAAAAGGGAGGATTCTCCGACCAGGCGAGGGTGATCATGCCTGGCGGGCCAACTGCCTAACAGTTGTTTGTTGGACGTTGTATATATGCGAAATCGTTGTGCGAATCTTGATATCGCGATTCAGGACGTAGTGGCGACTGTATTCAGAAAAGATGTATTAATGTAGACGAAGAATAGCTGATTTATAATCGTAGTACGTGACACTCGATTGTCTATGTCTTCATCATCACCATAACAGCCCATTAATGGCCCACTGCAGGGACGGGCCTCCTTCCGTGTCGGAGGGACACTTGCCCTACTAATACCACACTGGCCAAACGGATTGGTATAGGGTTCAATTTCAAGTTTTCCTCCTTTTTATTTAGTAAAGTTAACATTCACGAATAGTCCCTTAGTCGGTTGTTACGACATCCATGGGATGAGATGGGGTGGTGACATATTGTATCCTTACTCCGTCACCACACGGGTAGGTGTGGCGACGGAGAAAAACCACCCCTAACCTAACCCAACCCACATGTAAATAAGTCGTAATTAGTTTAGGTTTTTTATTTAGAAAATTATTTACCTAAGAGTTAGTTTGGATTATGTAGATTATTTTAATTAATTAAGTAGTAATATTAGAATAATTAAATGTAATTAGTTTATATCGTATAGTTAGATTAGAAAACAGTATTTGTATCTAATACAGATTTAGAATTATAAAAATAAGAAATGAATTGTATGAGGCACAGAACATTTGTATTCTGAATCAATATTATCATCATCATCATCATGGGCCTTTGCGTCTATTTCAGACGATTCATTAATTATTGCCTCGTGGATGCCATGCATTTTTTCTCATGGCTGTGCAAGCCAATTCTAGAGAGACAGATTCTGTCGCATACTCTGCAGACAAAATCTCCGGGTGCGGAATCAATAAACAACTTAGAAAAAGGTGCTACGTATAATAACAGACCTCATAAATTAAAGGAGGTTATCGTTATGTTTTATAACGGTTTTGTTATTTTCTATGACTGACTTTTTGTATATCCTAACTTCTGGTTATTTAATTTAAAAATACATTTATAGTAATAAATACAGTTTGCTTAAACTATACCCCTTCCAGCGTAAGTTTAGCTTTTTGACAGTTCACGTCCATGAAGTTTCGTAATACTTCTGCTTATTTTTCAAACAAATAATATTGTATTTCATAGACGTATTCATGTTTTTTTCAGTTACCATGGTTACTTAGTGATGGATACTCATAACGATTACCACCATTATGAAACAAATTACAAATAATCGGTAGAAATAAATGCTATGAATAAACCTGAACTCTTCATAATACGTTTATAAAATGTAATATGATTTTTTAGATTAGCTATAACCCGCGAATATGTCACGATAAATTATGTATTTTAAATAATACTTAAGCTAACTATAATTTTATAATATTAAGCTATAGGCTAATTCTCTTAACATGGATAAAGAAAGAAACAGTAATAAAAAGATAATGTAAGTTGATGTAAGGATCCAAATGTGTAAAATAAAGTAATTTGAAAAATCGCGAAATCGCTTACAATCGCATGGCATTACATTCGAGATACTGCTGAACGTCTCTAACGTCAAGCTGTCAAATGTCGTTAAATATAGTGGAAAGGGTGGTAAGGGCTTAAAGAATCGCCATTTTAAGGAAAACAAAACTAGGCTTAAAACTAGAGTCATCATCATAATATCAGCCAATTGACGTCCTCTGCTGGACATAGAACTCCTCCAAATATTTCCACCTTGTGCAAAAATATTAAACTACCCTCAAAAATATTTACGTAACAAACTAAAGTTTTACAATTAATATTTTTTATTATTAATTAGAATTTTTTTTTGTTTTTCTCGGGGCCTTGTACATAGCTTAACAGATATGTGATGTTATTGTTAGCAGGCAAAGAAACCGAAGACGAAAGAGGAGGCCCAGAAGGAAATCCTTGATGCTGAACTGGATCTATTCAACAAACAACAGGTTAGTTTCTCCTTCCTAAGCTTCGATCAACAATTCGGTATGTAAAGATTTTTTTCGGTATTTTTTTTTTAATTTCTATTTTAAAAGTTTATTAATTCATCATAACAGTAATGTCCCACTCTAGGGACGGGCTTCCTCCCGTGAAGGATGGATTTTTACGACACCCATGGGATGAGATGGGGAGGTGACATATTGTATTCTTACTCCGTCACCACACGGATAACAACTAATTTGAATATTTTTGCTTTCCTTGCTATAGTTTATTTGTAATAAACATTTTAAGTTTTACTTGTGATGACGTCATGCGTACGGCAGAATTACTTGAGCAATGAAAGCAGAAACAAACTTCTGTTGAGCCGGGCGCATGACGTCATTTAGACGTCAAATGAAAGACAAAGTAATTATTTATGTATAATTGTAAAAATAAACACAATCTTGCGGTTTTTTTGCGCTAAAAATATGATTTTATTCGTTACCGATCTAAAATCTTTAAATGGTTTTGGATGCGACATAGGTAAACTTTTACTTTACACACCGAATACAGTAGATACACTGTCATGAACACAAAAACAGGAGGGAGTTAGTTCAAATTTAGAATAATCGATTATGAATAAAACCCGTAGAATTCAAAACCTTTCTGCCCCAATGGCTATCTGATCTTCTCGCTATTATATTTCTCATTTATTTGTGTAACTGCTGCTCTGCGTGTTAACGAATACCTTCCGTAGATGGGCCTAACAGAATACCAGCGCTGTAGTGTCGTAGTGTCTATGACGCATGACGCTACAGCAATTAGCTGAGTTAGGTCCCATTTTGTGTACATTTTTTGTTTTATATTTAAATTCATTTATATATAAAACATAAATGTACACAAAATAGGATAGTATTGTTTTTCTTGTATGCAACAAAATAAAAAATTTCTTTCTTTCTTTCTATGTGCCCTGCCCACTGCCACTTTAATCGGGCTATTCAGAGCGATATATCGGTCACTTTGGTTCTCCTGCTGATCTCCTCATTTCTTATTCGATCACCCAGGAAAACTCCCAATATAGCTCTCTCCATTGCCCTCTGAGTGACCAACTCAGAGAAGACCTCTGAATGTAATTGCACTTCTTTAAAATTTAAGATCTTTTCTGTATCATATTCTTGTGACGTAGTGGATAGTTTAGGGAGATAAATGCAAACAACTCAGTACGACAATGTAGTATTATTCAGTTAAAAGTTTAGTACATACAATGTTATTAGTTTGTCACTATATATTTAGAAATCACTACGTTAACACAAATATAGTTTAAGCAAGCCGGTCTAATCAGAAGGATTTTGAGAGGATTCGATTACAAAGCACGAGGTTCGAAGGCTGCCCTATAGAAAGGCAAACACTTAGCTTCAGTCAGCAAGCCGGAACAAAAAAGGGAAGCGGCCGCGCCCCGCGTCTTCTTATATAATGGCCGCTGTGTAGGCCCCTCCACGACGCGCTCGCGCCATTGACGTGTAGCGAAGTGGAGCGCGCGAAGATGGACGCGTGAGGCACGTCACATACCCCCCCCGCTAGACCAGAATTTTTCCTAGGGAAAATTCGGCTGCTAGCAGGGGGCGACAGGCTGTTCAGGCACCAACACCCTGCAGGAGCGGTAGATGAGATCAGCTCCGCGGGAGGTACCTGAAACAGCCAAAAGAAAAGGCATTACAAACTATTTTAAAAAAAAAAATTAGGGTTAGTAGTTAGTATTATCTCGTGACGAGCCAGCGCTGTACGGATATTGTAATAAAAAAAAAATGATAAATGATAGTTTTCAAGTATACTATGAAGATCAGATTCATTGAAATACGGAACCCATATTGCAAACAAAAGAACAGCTGTAGGCTGTCGCCGTGTTATAGAAAAAAAAATATAGTCAATTAAATCACAAAGAACAGGTTAACAACCTTCGAACAAAAGATCGTTCGAGCGAGGCCGCATTCCAATGGTTCAACTTATACCTAATATTTTAATTAAAATGTTTATTTTAGAACGTAAACAACCTTAATATAATTCAACAAAACATATCAACTTAGTGAGCAGTTTCGCCGTCAATTACTTAATGAAATAAAGAGTTTCAGGCATCGAACCTGTGATCAAGTTCGAAAAACCTCTCTTTTTACCACTGTACCATGGGGTAAAAAAAAATATTTTCTTTTAATCAGCTCGATGAACACCGAGTAACAAAAACAACAAGTTAAAATACAACACGCCACAGCGCAGTCTCGGGCTCGAATCCGAAACCTTGCGTAATTTGTAGATAAAAATACAAAGTCTCGGGTTCGAATCCGAAACCCTTGTAATTTGTAGATAAAAATACAAATCGATAATATTATTACACCGAGGTGTGAAGGATAAAAGTCGATAAGCGACATGCACGAGAGTGCGAGTAATACGACGATGCCTAAACAAAATAATAACAACTATATGTAGGTAAAATCTATTTATGTTTATTTCAGATATCATTCTTTATAATTTATATTTTTAATATCTTTGATATGCCATTCACCCAGCGGTTTACCTGACATATCGGATAGTTTATAGACCAAAGGCGACTTTTTAGATGTGATTTTACACTTTATAAACTTAGGGGCCAACTTCTTACAAAAATATTTATCCTTATCGCTAAGATAAAAAGTACGTCTCCATACAACATCGCCCACCTGGAATTCCACCGGCTTACGACGGAGATTATAAGATTGACAATTACGCTGGTGAGCCGACAGCAAGGCTGCCTGTACCTTCTCAAAGATTGAAGATAAGTAGCCGAGTGATTCAGCGTAGGAGTCTCGCGGCTCATGGACCATATTGGGGTCAGAGTCAATATGGCGTGAGCCGCAATTTACAAGCTCCCGACCGTAAACAAGAAACGACGGCGAGAAACCTGTCACTTCGTTCACCGCAGAATTAATTGCAAATTGAATCTTTGGTATAAGTGTGTCCCAGACACGGTGATCATTATCTATGAAGGTTGAAACGGCCGTGATTATAGTTTTATTATAACGTTCCACAGAATTTACATGAGGAGTATATAAAGGCGTGTAGTGCAAGTTTGGAATTTTATATTTAGTTAATAAGTTTTTAAAAGTTGAACTAATGAACTGCTTGCCGTTATCGAGTATGACCGTAGAAGGAATACCATGAACTAAGAAAACGTTTTCCTCCAGTATTCTGGTAATAACCTCGGCTGTTGCACGTTTAATGGGAAAAAGTAAACAATATTTCGAGAAACAACAAGAAACGACAAAAATGAAAGTATTTTGCTTCCTCGTTGGAGGCAATGGACCGACTAAATCGATGCTAATTACCTGGAAGGGTTTGGAAACCGACTTAGGACCGCCCATGTGACCCAAGGTTAAATGTGTCTGGTGTTTATGGGCAATGCAAGCTTCGCAAGAATTTACCGCCTTGACCACGTCACTATACATACCTGGCCAATAATAATTAAGATCTAGACGTTTATAAGTTTTAAAAATGCCAAGATGACCAGCCGTGGGCAACGAATGATTCTGAGATATAACCAACGCTCTCTCCTCGGACGGTACGATCTCCTTCCATTGAAATTCTCTAGTGAGAGGATTGAGACTTCTCTTAAAACGATAAAGTTTGTTATCAATTACCTGATAATCAACAAAGGAAGTAGGAGTTTTTAAACAACCGTTATATATTTTTAAATACCACGGATCGTTAGTAGAAACGTTATTAGATTTATTTTGCGTTTCTATACACATAATATTTTTAGAACGAGACAACAAATCCGGCACAACATTGTCAGAACCACGACGGTGCCTTATTTCGAAATTATAAGCAGAAAGACGAACACCCCACCTAGCCAACCGGCCGGTTGGGTTATTAAGCTTTAGGAACCATTGGAGCGCTGCGTGGTCACTATATACTATGAGGGGTTTACCGTTATCTACATAGCAACGCCAATGCTCAATGGCTGAAAGCACTGCGAGCGCCTCGCGCTCGGTAGCACTATAATTTCTCTCTTGGTCCGATAGCGACTTGCTATAGTAAGCAATGACCCTTTCCTCCCCATTCAAGATCTGGCAAAGTACCGCGCCTATGCCATAGTCACTGGCATCGGCGTGTATCTCAAATGGTTGAGTATAATCTGGACAAGATAAGACAGAAGGGGAAATCAAATGATTTTTCAAATTAACGAAGGCCTGATCGGCCTCTGGTGACCAAGAAAAAGGGGGAGACTTCTTTCCACTAGAAGTTAATTTATTAAGAGGAGTAGCCAAGGTACTAAAGTTAGGAATGAACCTCCTATACCACGACGCCGCTCCCAAGAAACGACGCACCTCCTTTCTATTAGCGGGCACAGGATAATTTGCAATAGAATCAACCTTATCGGGATCGGGATGAAGGCCCTTAGAATCGACAACATAACCTAAATATTTAATTTTTTCTCTAAAAAATTTACATTTTTCAAAATTTATTGTTAAATTAGCGTCCTTTAATTTTTTTAATATTAAGGACAATAATTTAATATGCATTTTATAATTTTGCGTAATGCAGACGATGTCGTCTACAAAACAGAATACCCTATTTTCGAACTCAGGACCGCAGAATAGGCTGTCCGCTAAGCGCTGCTGAGTAGCGGGTGCATTGGTAAGACCAAAAGGCATACATTTAAATTGATACGTTCCGCGAGAGGGAATATAAAAGGCCGTCTTACAACGATCCTCCTCTTTTATTAAAGTTTGCCAAAAACACTTAGAAATATCGATGCTAGATAAGTATTTCGCGTCTGACAAATTATCCAATATTTCGGCTATATAGGGCAAGCTATAGGCATCCTTTTTTGTGACAGAATTCAATTTACGACTATCAAGACAAAAGCGCATGTCACCCGTTTTTTTTTTAATCAATATTACAGGGTTCGACCAAGGGCTTTCGGACTTCTCAATCACATCGTCCTTAAGCATTTCGTCGACCTGCTGTATTAAAATACGCTGCTTTTCGGGAGACATGCGATAGTAACGCTGGCGAATAGGGGGACTGTCCCCAGTATCAATCGAATGAGTAATAAGGGAAGTGCGACCCAGACCTTGTCTTTCATAAGAAATATCCTTAAACTGGGAGATTATTTTATTAGCGTTCTCTCTTTGGTCACTTGAAAGATTATCAAGGGAAATTAACTGAGTCGTGTCATCGGAATGTAGTTCCGTGACGTCCACAATTTTTCTATCAACCAACACAGATTCTAATTCGACAGGAAACAAATCAAAACTCCTCCAAAAGTCTATACCAAGTATCAAGGAAATCTTTATGCCTGGCACTATGTGAGTGACAATATAATTAATTTTATTACCAAATTTAAAAGGAAGTACCACACTGCCAAGAGAATAATATCTATCACCCCCAGCGGTGGTAAATTCTAATGATTTTGTTGAATCAATATTTAACTTGTTTAAAAAATAATTATGACAGTTGTTACCAAGAATTGTAAAACACGAACCAGTATCAAGAAGACCCACTGTACTTCTACCGTTCACTGTCACAGAAATATATGGCGTAATAGTTTGTTTTGAATTATCGATTGAGGAAAGTTTGTTACTGTTGCAGAAGTATAATGAATTGGAATGCAACAAGTCTTGCCATTTATTATTATTATACAATTTACTCTTTATTTTATTATTAAAGATTTTATTTTTCTTTCCCCAACCGTTACTAATTAGTTTTTTGAATTATTAATAATTGGACCGTTGCACTTCGGACAGTCCATTGCGCGGTAGCCCTTTAGGCCACATTTAAAACAAATCAAGTAACGCGGCTGCCGGCAAGTTTTCAAGGAATGCGAATCAGAACGACACCGAGGACAATGCTGCCTGGGAGTATTAGATACCGCACTAACTTGGGGTTCCGCAGATAAGTCAAAAGAAGTTGAAGGCTCATTTTTAAAATTTTTATGAAAGTTTTTAAACCTATTAGGTTGGTAAGAACCAGTATACTTTTTATTACTATTATTATTATTATAAGCGAATTCAGGAGCTAAAGTGTTAGAAGTAACCGTAGGAGGCTCAGAGAAATCCCTACTACGACTATTATATTTTTCAAAATTACGACAGACACTAACCAACGAAGGAATATCAGTAATAGTTGTAGTCAAGAGACAGTTGGTATAACAAGGCCTAATATTGTTTAATAAAATTTCCAGTTTCTCACCATCTGGAACTGGATTGTCAAGGCGAGAAAACAACCCCTGCATTTTCGCTACATACAGGGTTATGTTCTCACCTTGACCTTGAGAGCGCAGTCTTATTTCAGACATTAATTTGAAATCATAGTTATGTGGGCTAAAATCCTGCTTCAATGACCCACACAACTCACTCCATGAATTTACATTGTTCCTAACGGAACGATACCAATGAAGGGCATCGTCCGAAAATATCTCATACGCGAAGGACAAGATCTTCGAGTCAGGAATGCCCCTAGACGAAATAAATTCATTCATTCTCTCTATGAAACCGCGCACACATGTTTTACCCGAGTACTTAAACTTGCCTAACTCCGAAAAAAGTTTACGGTCATAATTTAATGACTCGGAGGTAGGTGCAACACCGCCTGGTTGCTGTACTGCTGTCTTTGCGACGCTCGTGCCACTAATAGAGGAAGGTGACAAGGCTTTAAATAAGTTAAAGATGGAGTTGAACTCCTGCCAAATGGATTCATAACTTTCCCTGTCACTAAATTCAACACGCTGTAACCTATGATACACGTGGTGCAAGATGGATTCCGTCCTAGCGAACATCCTACTATTAAAGTCTACTTGCAATAGTTTTAAATTATTATTAGCTCGCGACAAGGACAATTCACTTTGCGATATATCCGCGGCGGGCTCGTAACACGACTCTGAAATGTCCTCCGACGGATAAAGAGGAAATAATTTTACTAATTGCTTCCGCAACTCGTCTACCGTATCTGACTTATCGCCCTTTCGTACAAGGACCTCATATTGTAGTTCAGTCTTGTTTAAATGGTGGTAGTTAATCGCGTACGACATTTTATTTAAGAAAAGAAAAAATAATACACGGCAAAACTGCAGAAGCAATTAATGTAAACAACGAACAATAGAATTAAATGTGAATTATGTGTTCCGTTCAGTAGGTATCGTCTACGAAGTCAATTAAATATCTTGTTATGATATTTTTTAAAAGGACAACGCGGTCACGCCACGTGCGCTGACCGGTTGTTTATTTAACGTACAAGGTAGTTAAATTAAATAAAAAAAGTAGATAATTCGCTTGCAGAAACGAAAGGAAAGTTTAAACTCTTTTTAACACAAAAGAAAGAACAAGAACAGTACCAACCTTGAACGGAACACTTTTTTTTTTTTTTCACGACACACAGAAAAGAAAAAAAAATGGGCGTGCTCACCAAACCTCGTGCTTTTGCCTTAATACGTTGGACGCCACTGTGACGTAGTGGATAGTTTAGGGAGATAAATGCAAACAACTCAGTACGACAATGTAGTATTATTCAGTTAAAAGTTTAGTACATACAATGTTATTAGTTTGTCACTATATATTTAGAAATCACTACGTTAACACAAATATAGTTTAAGCAAGCCGGTCTAATCAGAAGGATTTTGAGAGGATTCGATTACAAAGCACGAGGTTCGAAGGCTGCCCTATAGAAAGGCAAACACTTAGCTTCAGTCAGCAAGCCGGAACAAAAAAGGGAAGCGGCCGCGCCCCGCGTCTTCTTATATAATGGCCGCTGTGTAGGCCCCTCCACGACGCGCTCGCGCCATTGACGTGTAGCGAAGTGGAGCGCGCGAAGATGGACGCGTGAGGCACGTCACATTCTTACAAATAAATAAAATTGAATTAATTGTTTATGTAATAAATTCTATATTAATTAATTTAAAAGGTTTATTTATTTATAATTTAATTTGTTCTTGTTTAACAGGAAGGACAAGATGTTACAGAGTTACAAAAGAAAATCAACGAGCTACGCCGTCAGATGTCGTTGCAGTTCCCCACTCATAATATTATGAGGAGACCTCATGCCAGGTACTCATTTAATATCATCATAATGTCCCACTGCAGGGACGGGCTTCCTCCCGTGACGGAGGGATACTTGGCCTACTAATACCACGCTGGCCAGACGGATTGGTATAGGGTTTAATTTTAAGTTTTCCTTTCTCTATGTAAATAATATTCACAGATAGTCCCTTAGTCGGTTTCTACGACACCCATGAAATGAGATGGGGTGATGACATATTGTATTCTTACTCCGTCACCACACGGATATACGATATCAAGATTCTCTTATTAATACATGTTTTGTTAATTTCCAAGCTATCGAATTGTGAAGCGCAAAATTAGGTGAGCTTACTGTGTTTTATCACATTTATGTTAAACGATAAGTTCTATTATTGTGTCCTACTACTGAGACGGGGTTTTCCTTAGTGTAAACTTACCTTTAAGAAGTCCGTTTCGAGCGTTATTTTAATTTACGAGGTCGAGGTATAATATAGTAAAGCTGCATATAGTTTAGCATAGTTTATTAAGTTACTAATGTAAATAATTATAAGCAGACTTACCCCCGGTTACCGAATGACTGATCAAGTAAAAATCAACTAATCAAGTGTTAAAAACTGTCATTTTAGTAACTGAAAATGATAGTTTTGACACTTGATTAGTTGATTTTTACTTGATCAGTCATTCGGAAACCGGGGGTTAATATACACGCAAGAACTAACTGCAGTGTCAATAGGAGGCATAAGCTCCCGCCTGAAGTCAATACATCCATACATAAACTCACGCCTTATCCCGGCCGGGGTAGGCAGAGACGACAGAACGCCACATGTCACGATCCTGGCAAACAGATATTGAAAGTCCATACATAATATTTCGATTGCTCACGACATCGCTAAGCTTTTCTATATTTATAATTATCAGTATTATAATTTGCTGTTTAATTTATATTATTCTTTTATTGTTTTAAAGACAACAGTCTATTTACTTCGCCTAATAGATGGCGTTACCCATCAAGTTTATCACCTCCTTCCTTCCTAGATGGCGTTACTAGTAACATTAAAACACGCTATATAATTTCCAACAGGGGCGGCAGATTCAATACTCCAACAAGATTCACGCGCGGCGGTCTAACGACGAAGATATACAATCATAGTATGAACCAGTCGGTGGACCACAGGCCCCGCGCACTGCTCATATCTGGGTTCGAAGCCGACGAGTTGGATGCTCTTGTTACTCATTTCTCGGTATGTATACTCTGTTATTTATTCTTCTTATACTCTGTGCACTATAAGAATGAATTTTTGACAGCTCACGCCCACGAGGTTTCGTAATATTTCCGCTTATTTTTCGAACATATGATATTGTACTTCATAAACGGGTCCTAGTTAACACTCATACCGATTACCATGATTATACATGACGTCCAGCTGTCAAAAGAACATTCTTATAGTGGACAATGTATAGCTGAAGCCAGTTGTAATCATATAACAACAAGATTCACGCGCGGCGGTCTAACGACGAAGATATACAATCATAGTATGAACCAGTCGGTGGATCACAGGCCCCGCGCATTGCTCATATCTGGGTTCGAAGCCGACGAGTTGGATGCTCTTGTTACTCATTTCTCGGTATGTATTATATTGTGTTATTTTTATAATTATATTGCAGGATACGAACGTTCTTCTTATAAACATTGTTTATCTATCTATAATTCTACATTCAGATGAAAAAACACTGAGCGGTCACCCTTCTATGTAGTGACCTCGCCCACGTTGCTTGCCAAGAGTTATGGTTTATCAAGTAAATGAGCTTTTCCATTATCTTTCTTTAGGTTAATATGTAATTTGTTCTATTTTTTTTTCTTTCACAGCAATACGGAGAGGTGATCAGCAAAGAGGTGGAGCTGTCAGTCCCACAGCTGGTCTTGCAGTACAAGTCGAGAGCCCACGCTGAGCACGCAGCCGCCAATGGGAAACATTACAACGATAGGACTCTTTCGGTAATTATTATATTATATGTTTTATTAACGTACTAGCTGACCCGTGCCCACTTCGTTGGGCGGCGAAAAAAAAGTGTCCCTTTTTTAAACATATTTTAGATTCGTACACACCCTATAACATTATATGGTAATTGTTTAATCTATGTATAATTGTATATTAAGTAAGTAGATTTAGCTAGAATGTAAAAATTATAAATGTTCGGGGAGTGGCGCCGAAAGCTGAAATACAGGTTTCCACCTAGCTCGGCAACGGATGCTGTTTTTAAATTTTTTAGATCATTTTCTCTAGCCTATGTATAAAAACACCTTGTAAACAAATTTATTGAAATTAATAAATTATAAAAAATTAAAATTATGTAATTATTTATTGTCCTCGCAGATAACATGGGTGGGCAACACTACGAACAGCCGCAGCAGTCCAGCTGTGGGCGAGCCGCGCGCCCCGCCCGCCAGGAACGGTGACAGCGCCAGAGATACACGTGACGAGGTGACACGAGAGTTATATTAGTAGGAGACAGTGGAAATTAAGGGGTCGAACTCTTTACGAAAGTCGATGTGTAATATTTACAGCCGGGTACTGTATCTCGGTGGCAAAGCGTCTGCCGTGCACGACACGCATGACAATATCTAGCTACAGAGTGTGAGCACTCCAGTAGTAGCTGTACCGCGCTATATGGGCTTACTTGATGACACACATCGGCCGTTGAGTGCCAGAAACATTTTTTTAATATTATAGATTGTGATGTTTATTTAAATTAGGTCATTTAAATTACGTGTTAACGGATTTAGATGTCGGACAAATGATAATATGAGTCATGAGTTTAGGGCTAGTTACCATTCGGACACTTAATGATTCGGGCATGAAATATTATGACACCCTAGATTATGGATAAAAAAATTATGAGACAAAATAGAGAACCCACCTATGGGATGAGATGGGGTGGTGACATATTAAAATGTGTCACTACCCCATCTTACTCCGTCACCACACGGAGAATCACATCCATCATACTAACCACAAAATGTCTTCCTCAGACAACCCCAGACCTTCACGAGGAGCCACTCCTCCGCTTCGACGAGGAGGAGGAGGAGGAAGCAGACGAAGAGAGGTCCTGGAGACGTTGACACACACCACCGGGGGCCTAGCACCATCCACACTACAACACCATTATTACTTATAATACGGCAATACTTTTAAGTACCTAAGCTTAAATAATAGGTTGTGAAACCTTAACCAAAAAACACGGTTGTATAATATGACCTTAAAATTAAAAAGAAGGTAATCATTCGTAGACAGCACCTTATTCTATGACGTCACGACTCAGCTGTCAAAAAATCTGTGACGTCACGAGTCAGCTGTCAAAGATTCTATGGCGTCACGACTCAGTTGTCAAAGATTCTGGGACGTCACGACTCAGCTGTCAATATGATTAGGCGAAACGTGCTTTCTACGAATAGTAGTATCGTACAAGCGTGTTTTTGTTTTAGTTCCACACCCGTTTAAATATTATATATGAACGGTAGATTAACACGGCGGGCTTTTTACTTTATTAAACGACTAAGAAAAAGAAGGATGTTACTCAATTTGATAGGTAATAGGTTTTTTTTCATTGTTTATTCGCCGATTACTTCCTTATTTATGAACCAATTTTGATGTTTATTATTTTGTTTGAAAGGAGATTACCACTACACTAAATAGTCGCAAGCTAATTGAAAGGAGATATCTCCGTAATGGTCCCATTAACATGCTGTGTCAATCTTCCGTTTATAATATAATATTTTATAATAAGGAAACGCGATAGTTTAAAAGTTATAAGACTTAGTTTACCAGGATAATGTTACTATATAGACCGATAGATGGCCCTGTAAAAGTTATTTCGCATAAGTTGTAAACAACTAAGCAATACTTAAATATTTTGATTAAGACTTAGACAACCAAGAAATGTTACTTTACATGGTTTACATCGGTATGGCGAATAAATTTCAACACAAACATCTTTCTAAACACTCGGCAATATTTTTTATATTGATTTACCCCCGGTTTCCGAATGACTGATCAAATAAAAATCAACTAATCAAGTGTCAAATTTTTGTTCCTAAAAATGATAGTTGACAAGAGTTTTGACACTTGATTTTTACTTGATCAGACATTCAGAAACTGGGGGTAAGTTCCGGAAGCCCAACTATATACCCTTTACAATCCTCTGTTTAAAGTTTCTGACCTAGATGTGTTTACTAAATATTTTCCTAATTGACTGCTTTAGGTTCATCCCTGCATTGGGGCATGAAGAATATTTCGCTATTTATATTTTTAGTTTAAAACTAAACACATAAAATTGACACATCGAAAATCACTTGTGATAAAACTAAATCGCGGTATATGAATATATACAATATAAACTCACGCCGATTTTCCCATTAGGAGTAGGCCTTTGTCATAGCGTGTGACTTACATACAGGTCCCGATTTGTCTAATAAATACAGTAATAAATCATCATAACAGCCCATTTATGTCCCACTCCCGTGACGGAGCGATCCTTGACTACTAATACCACGCTTGGCAAACGGATTGGTATAGCGTTCAAGTTTTCCTTCTTTTTATTTCGTAAAGATAATATTCACGGATAGTTCCTTAGTCGGTTTTTACGACACCCATGGGATGGGACGGGGTGGTGATAGTCATAGATAAAGCTGTACATTTTCATTGCCTATACAAAGAGGCCTATCTCAGGGGCGCGGCGTACGTAAAAACTGCGGAAGTGCCAGAGATCACACGATAGAGTTCCCACGGACAATTATTTGTGCAAAACTCACAGATTCTGGTTAACAGTATCCATAATTGTGACAAATTTTGTGAATTATTCCTCCCTTCCATATCAGCCAATGGACGCCCACTGCTGGACTTAGGCCTCCTCCAAATATTTCCAGCCTGCGCGGTGAAATATGTCCTGTCGTATATAGCCTACACAAACACACTCCAGACAAACATACAAATGTAATGACCACTTTAACTTCATAATCGGTCAAGCCGTTTAGGCTATACGACGTAACAAACGAACGGACATAATATATACTTCAATACATTAAGTGTAACCGAAAATGTGTCTTAAAATATCCAAGCATTAATAGGAAAGAAGTTTATTCAACATTATCTTCCGATTAGATATCATTGGTCCCAAAGAAGTTTTAACACTTTTACTTAGCTACCTCATCAGTGCATTACATGTAATGCACTGATGAGCTCCGTACGTCCGTGCATGACATACAGTACACTATTATATATAACGCACTTTTGGACTTGAAATATTGATACTGATAATTGTCTTAGGACAGTGAAAGTGTTAATAATTGTCTCCGGGACCCCTAAGGGTCAATTTATACTGAGACAGAGTCGAAGTGAATCAAAGCTTTAATCTAAAACTTAACAAAACAAATTAACCCCTAAACTCCACAGCGTTGTGTAGGTCGCGGTGACGTAACAGCACCACGCCTCCAACGAAAAGGGAGGATCCTCCGACCTGGCGAGAGTGATCGTGCCTGGCGGGACAACTGCCCAACGGTTGTTCGTTGAACGTTGTATATATGCGGAATCGCTGTGCGAATGTTAATATCGCGATTCAGGATGTATCTGACATCTGTTGATTGTGGGGGGTACTGAGATAGTGTACACATTACTTCGGAGATTTTAAAAAGATGCGCCTGCAAACGCTGATTGGTTTCGCGCACAATTTTAGAAGTAATGTGTGCGTTATACTGTGGAGTTAAGGTTGAATTTGATGTGTTCAGTTTTGTATTGACGCTTCGATGCGCTTCGACTCTGCTGAAGTATAAATTGACCCTAAGGTCATAATAGGTGCTTTTTACAATGTCAGTTATGGGAAAGTGGGTGGGATTATACATACATACATATATATACCTTTATACATACATAAATACATACGCAAATAGCATGAAACTTTCTCTGAATCGGTCGATTAAAACCAAGTAAAAAATAACATTTAGAATATGCTTTTGGTTAGCAAAGCATACTACGCATAGAAATTCGCATAAAATTGTTCTCCTTTTTATCATCATCATAACAGCCCATAATAATGTCATAATGTCCCACTGCAGGGACGGGCCTCCTCCCATGACGGAGGGATACTTGGCCTACTAATACGCTGGCCAGACGGATTGGTATAGGGTTTAATTTCAAGTTTTCCTTCTTTTTTTTTCGAAAGATAATATTCACGGATCTTATAATATTCACGGATATCTTGTTTATACCACTTGTCCATTGTATCTGTATTTCTCTTATATGTACTGTATAAAAGTTACATCTACACTTAATTTAAATAATTATGATCTAAACAAACCAAGAGGTAACTATGTATTAATGGCGAAGGGGGCCTGGTGACATGTAATACAGATTCTTAGCAATCTACAACATGCACCAGTCTCTCTCACAAAGTTGGTCCAAGTTATTCTTAGCTCTAAGTTTCTCATTTATGTAACCTTGTGAAGAGAGTTAATAAATAAATACAAATACAAATACGGATAGTCCCTTAGTCGGTTTTTACGACACCCATGGGATGAGATGGGGTGGTGACATATTGTATTCTTACACTGTCATCACACGGAGAACTTTTTATCAGATATTTTTATGCGAATCTTTGTGATAATAATAATATCCTCCTTAGAGTTTAACTAACGTTTGCCTTAATTTAAAATCACATATTTTCACTTGCCATAATTTCAGTAGATATAAAACGCTTTAACAGTAATTATGGCACATGTTATTATGCGAAATGAGTGTGAGGTGTTATGAGAAGCGTTGTAAGTATAAAATAGGGCAAGTAAATATTATAACTCGGGACGAATATGTAAAACAATAATAGTACAAATGATTTTATGTGAAACGAGATAGTTATAGTGATATAATGTAATGTCCCCTTTCCCATGTTGACCCCAAATTAATTGTTATAGCACTCACCTTATTATTTGAGTACTTCAAAAAGAGATTGAAGATACGTAAGTGCAAGCGAGATAGATATAGAGAAATGATATGGCCCTAATACTCAGATGATGCGATATCTATGGTATGGTTTACCGACTACAACTTTAAAATTGCTTTTATCATGGACTAGACAGATTGGTATATAGGCATATTTTTTTTCCTATTTTGGGTATTTTCTCTTGCATGAAATATGGCTCTAAACCATGAATTCTGACGGAAACATAACCAACAAAGACATATTACAACTTTACGTAAAAAACAATCGATAATTTGTTATGCAGGTTATTATTTAAAACCTATACGTTATAACCACATGACCCCATAGTGGGGTCAATTTTTTTTACAATACGCCTACCTATTGCCCATTGCACAGTAAAACGTGGATCGAGAAATCTCGGGTACAGTAATAATATTCTTTACACATTCACACAACGAAATGAAGTACTAAAATAAGCAGAGCTTGTACTATGTGTACCACCAGACAATGGATAAACATACTTCTATTTTTTTTTAACTAAATAAACATTCAGACTATTGCATTTTTAGATGTTTGTCTATGTAAATTATTGATTTAACCTACTAAATTATTTAATATAAGTATTGGTGAGAAGTTTTGAATTGATTCTGAAATAATTTAGTTGATTCAGAATTAATTTTATTGATTCAGAATTAATTTTATTGATTCAAAATTGTATTTACAACAAAATAAAGTATATATTAGTATGTTTATTCGTTGCCAAGTACCCATAGTACAAGCTCTGCTTAGTTTGGGACTAGATGGCGTTGTGTGAATGTGTAAAATTTTTAACGTAAAGTTTCAGCAATATAAGGTACTAGAATTTACCTAGTACAAGTATATTTTACTGTAATTGTAAAGAATGAGTTTGGTATATGAATTTAGTATCGAAATTTGTATAATTTACATTTGTGTAATGGGCTGGTGTTAATTAATTGCTTATAAAGCTATTATACAGCTTCTGGCTGTATAACACTCTTAAGAAATGCTATGAGTGTAATGTTACATAATTATTTCTTATTTTTTACTAATAAATTATATTATTATATAGTTTTAATTAAAATACTATTACTTAGGGTGAAAACATAGTACTCTGTTTTAAGTAGGTTAAACCTATGACTGAATATTGTCTATGGTTTTCTTTCTCTACTTTTTATGTAATAATCCTAATTATTAATGTAGTTCATAATTTAGTCACTTTTTCCTTTTTTTTTTTCATTATTACATTAACTAATATTTAATATTTCGATGGTGTGCTGTGCTGTTAGGAACGGATTTTGTACTTTAGGTCGTGGATTCGAAGCTTTATTGCCTTTAATTAAATAGACTTGGGAACGAAAACTGTGGCTATATGTTGTAGCAAAACATATCTTTGCTTCAATGCAATATACAATGCAAAAACATATAGGACTTACTGGGAGTTCGCTTACTTATAAGCAATATAGAACCTTAATTCGTTTACGCATAAGGCTTATATAAGCTTAAACTGAGACTAGTAGCATTACGATGCTTTCTTTACGGTCAAAGAAAACCATTGAGGTTTTGAATTTAGCTCTGATTTTGAAAATAGGACTCCAAATATTACTCCGTAGAAGTAAAAAGTAGGTTCATGCTCTCGTTGTAGTGATACAGTCGCTAAGTCACGTCAAAGGACTATGGGGGACTTTCGACAGAAGGTTGAAAAACCTAACGATACAGAATAAAAAGTCCTGTTAGTTTACCAGGCAGGTGGACCCCTTAACGGTCATACCCGATGCGTACACTACGCAGTTATAGTTGCCTTTCGAGAATCGTTCTGATTATTCAGAATGGTTCCACCATAATATTATGTGCCTTGCTTACTGCCATTCTTATAATGCAATAAATATTGGTGTTTAGATTAGTCTCAGAATAAATAGGTTATTTAAATAAATACAAGCAAATCATGAGAAAGGGGGGGTCTATTAGTTGTAAAATAAATAATAAAAATAAATATTTTTTATATGTACTTGACCATGGTAATTAACAAGCAATCATGTTTAGATCAATAAAAGTTTGTCTTCCTTGATCTAAATACTACTAAATAATTATAATAATTTAATTGATTCAGATATCAATTGATTCGAATCAGTGAATTATTATCAATTTAATTGAATTCGCTCAATTAACTGTATAGTTTTTCATGAATAAATCATTTTGAAGATTGTTCTGTAACTCACAAGCCGAGAAAATTCTTAATAATTGTACCGACTGTTAATTTCGATCACAGTAAAAAGTGTATTCACTTCAATATGTTTTATTATAAACCTCTCGAAACGACCTCTCCTGCCTTTGCAATATTTGTGTTTGCATTTCCCGTTAAGTGTTTATCGAACACCAAAATAATTAATACGATTCTAAAACATAATATATATGTCCAGTGATTAGTGCGTTGAACGCGTTTAACTATACAAACAAAGAAACCTCATCAATGTTAGATTAGTAAAAATAGATAGCTAGATCGTGTAGTGAAATATAATACAATGCATTTTGTTGATGACCTAAGACTGTTTGTTCACCGAAGCGGAGATAGGCTGCAAAGAAATCAAGAAAAACTATCCTATTGGATAATTGCCTCAGTGGCAAAGCGGTTGTATATACGACTGCCGTGCCCGAGATAGCGGTTTCATATCCCACAATAAATTAATCAACTAGCCTATTGCAGTCCACTCCTGGACATAGGCCTCTCCCAACACGCGCCACAGAACTCGGTCCTGCGCTGCATCCAGTCCGACCCAGAGACCTTTATGAGTCGGTCCACCTAGCTGGGGGGCGTCCTACACCTACCCTACACTTCGTATCACACGTATGATAATTATTTCTGTCACCCATAAATAATTGTCTTCAGCCTAAAAGGTATTGTGTTCGTTAATTTCATACATACATACATAAACTCACGCCTTATCCCGTCCGGGGTAGGCAGAGACGACAGAACGCCAGTTGTCACGATCCTGGCAAACAGATTCATCCACATTCATTAAGCAAGTCATACATGCGCGTCGGTTACGAGTGCTCTTTGTTAATTTCATGTCTCTAATAATCTCCGCGACGCAAGAATCGATTCCCAGACCAGGAAATAGTTGTCTTTATTATTTCTCCGCTCCGGTGGACAGGCCAGCCTAAAGCCGAACGTCCACCGCCGGCTAAACTAACTAAGTTTAGCTTAGCTCGCATAGTTGAGCCAGTTTTAATGTTCCCACAAGTTCTATTCCCGATAAACGAACCTTATGATAGTTATAACGGCTTCAAATCCACGGCCTAATTTTAATTATAAAAATACATTTTTTATATTATATAAGCAATTGGTATATTATATAAAGTAGCCATTGTATAACGCTAGTTGTTTTTTTTTGTAATTTTAGAATATTTTTTAATTAATTTTGTATATACGTTGATTGTTTGTTAGTTTTTAAGATTGACGGGTGTGTGTGCCTTTCGTTAAAAAGTTCACGGGTTCGATTATATACAAAATAATAATGGAGAAAGATTAATTAAAATGGGAAGACTTTTTCAATTAAATGCTTGAATTATCAACAAATTGTTGGTAGTAATTTAGTTTTTATTTTAATTATTGGCTGGGTTTTTAATTTGTTTTTAAACTTTGGAATTGATTCTGAAATAATTGAGTTGATTCTGAAACAAATCTGTTGATTCAGAATTAATTGAGTTGATTCAAAGATTATTTTTGTTGATTCAGAATTAATTTTATTAATTAAAAATGATTAAGCATTTATTTATTGGGAATCTAAATTATTGTCTTTTAATGTTAAATTATTTTATTTTGCACTATATTAAAAGGCATTATAATATGAATGAAGCTTCCGTTTTGCGGTACTGGTTAAGCAATAATAATTCGTAAGTCACACCACACACCCGTCCTATGTACATATTAGTTATATTATAATTATATAATAATTAGCTTAAAATACTGACTATGTAATGTTGTACCTACATGAAAAAAAGAAATATTAATAATAAAAAAGATACCCTTTTTGAGAGCCGTCGAAAAAAAAAAGATAAGATGAAAGAATGGCGGTTTAAAAAATATTTTTTCTAAGTCAGTTTAAGGCGGCGCTGAATAATAATAATAATAATGTAACGCAAGAAAAAAGTGACTTGTGTGATTTGTTTTTTTTTCCTTTTTTGGTTTTTGTAAAAAAAAAAAGATGTAGCCGCCAAAAAAAATAAAAATTGTTCCGTTTTTTTTTCTATGGATTATCGTTGGAAAGTCAAAAAAGTCATATTTTCTTACAGCTTTTTGGAGGATAAATTCATGAATTTTGAAGACTGAAGAAATAAGTGATAGTTAATGCGTGCATTAGTGGTTTGGTTGCCCTATATATTGGAAATATATTGGCCATAAGCGTGTCTGGAAAAAGTAGCCACAAGTGTTCTTCTGGAAAAGTGGCCACAAGTGTTCTTTTGGAAAAATTGGCTACGAGTGCTCTTGTAGAAAAAGTGGCCGAAAGTGTTTTTTTAGAAAAAGTGGCCACAAGTGTTTTTTTGGAAAAAGTGGCCACAAGTGTTTTTTGGAAAAAGTGGCTACAAATGTTTTTTTTGGAAAAAGTGGCCACACGTGTTCTTTTGGAAAAAGTGCCCACAACTCTTTTTTTGGAAAAAGTGGCCACAAATGTTCTTGTGGAAAAAGTGCCTATTAGTAGCTTTTAGAAACAGTTGCCATATTTCAAGACATGAATTTGAAGATAATAATATTTTAAGTTACAAGATTTCTGAAGACTGAAGAAATATAGTGTGATATGTTCTTTAGAGGTTTTAATATTGCCATAAATTAGCTTTTTGAAAAAGTAGCCTCAAGTGGGCTCTGGAACAATTGGCCATATGTGTTCTTCTGGTAAAAGTAGCCATCGTGCTTATGGAAAAAAGTGGTCATAATTCCATATTTTTAAATATGAAGAAATTTAAAAAAATCAAGATTTATGAAGATTTAAGAAGAAATATAGTGTGAAATTTATTTTTGCATTCCAATGGTAGGCACTTAGGCTGTATAGTGATTTTGAGAATTGACGGTAAATGAAAAGACGGTTATACAGTGTTTTCCTCATTTAATGGAGATTTAAGTGTTTCATCTTTAATGGAACTTTAAATACTCTGTTATTCGTTGCGGATTTGAGTTTTCTGTTATTTGATAAAGGTGTATGTGTTGATTTCTGACTACCAGACCGGTCTATTTTTAGATGTTTTAGGGAGGTTTCCAGAACGCATTTGCATCATCCGAGACCCTTCTCAGCTCGCCTTAACAAAGGCACGTAAAACGAGGTCTTTTTGGCTTCACATCCTACTAATATTATAAATGCGAAAGTTTGTGAGGATGTATGGATGGATGGATGTTTGTTACTCTTTCACGCAAAAACTACTGAATGGATTTTGATGAAATTCGGAATATAGGTAGTTTAGGGTATAGAATAATATTTAAGCTATCTATACAACGCGGGTCACGCCGCTAGTATCTTATAAAGCTATAATTATTTAGTTATTTGACGACCTCGGTGGCGCGACGGTAGCGCAAGCGGCTGCCGTGCAAGAGGTTGTGGGTTCGATCCCCACGCAGGACAATAATTTGTGAGATCCACAAATTATTGTCCTGGTCTGGGTGTTCTTTGTGTCCGTTAATTGATGTTTGTAAAAGGTCCCCGCGACACAGGGCATGATCCCTAGTGCGGGAGTTGTCTTTTTTTAAATAGATAAAAAAATAGAAAAATAGATATTTGATGGAACTGTAGCTATTGTATTATTTAAAAGAGGTGTAATTATTGCCTCATTTCTTTCAATATATTTATGTTGGCAGCTATTTGCTAGAATTAGGTGTTTACTATTTTTGTTATCCGTTTCCGTAAGTAAAATAATCCGGGTAGTAGGGTAGTTTAGTTATACTACATCACCTGTAATTTAATGATTTTGTTACATTCCCACAGAAGTCAACTCGAGCTGGCATAGTCCAGGCATTAGATATAGTCACCTGTTGCCTTGAGAGACACCGAACGCCAGAAAAGTCTTCAACGTCACAATGAAGTCGATCAAAATAGGTTCTATTGCTATCTAACTTATAACTATGTTGAAAACTAGCTGACCCGTGCCCACTTCGTAGTGCGGAGAAAAAAACGCGCCACTTTTTTAAACATATTTCATTACTGCTCCTCTCCTATTAGTCTTAGTGTGATACTATATAGCCTATGACACTCCCCGATAAATGGACTATTCAACACAGAAATAATTTTTTAAATCGGTTCAGTAGATCCAGAGATTACCCCCTACAACGTCACATACACACAAACTTTACCTCTTTATAATTTTAGTATAGTGATAAATGATACCCGCGAGCCTGCATAATATTGTTTTATACCCGTATCTGTAAAAGTTACAGAATAAGTAGCCATTTTTGTGATCAATGTATTAAAAGTTTTTTTAAAATAAAAATCATTATTTTCCTACTTCCTTACCTTGCATGCTCACGGCTGACTTGCGAGGGCCGAGGTCGCGAAACGGCCCTTAAAAGTCGGCCGAAACGTTGGAGATAACCCTGGGTATTTATCCTAATACATAGTATCTAGTAGGCTATGTAGTGTGTACCGCGAGTATAGGTACAAATCACGATAGTTTAAAATCTGAAATTCGGTTTTTTGTAACTAAGAATATTGAAATTCGGAATAAAATATTTCGGAGTTAATTCAAAATGTATTTACACAAGATACAAAATTCTACTGAGCTTACTTAAACGCATAACTTTGCTTAGTTAGCAGGAACAAAATGAATCATCGATTTATACCCATCCGTTTAAGAAATGTGACCTTTTTTATTATTTTAACCTCTTGTCCCCATGAAACCTGCTGTAAAGGTAGGACTATAGAAAACACGTTATCATCTCAGTTCTCCAAAAAGAGATAGAAGGTTTTGGCTATGTGCGCGACGGTGGCGACGTGTAGCGTTTACAACATTTGCGGAAGCTGTCAAATAGTAACAATGTAAACATTGTTAGTTTTCTTTGCAAATATGTAATAAAACCAAAGATTAAAATTGTATTGTTGACATTATTTACCTAAGTGCAATCTATTCAATAGTTTTACTGTGAAATGAATAAGTATAATAATAAAAACCGGGTTTGAAACTATTACACCTAACCCAATATATTTGTTACCAACTACAAACTGAGATAAAAGAGACGAGACGATCGATACATGTATATCGAGTATTCGTTGTTTTGGCAGTTAACAACGCAAGAACATGGCCCATTTCTTTGCTTTTATTTTGTACTGCAATCAACACTTGACAGCTGATCATCCGCATTTGTTGCAGCAATTGCCGCTGCGGTCGTTATCTGTCCGCTTTGCACATAGCCAATACATATAAGAATAGAAGGACCCCCCGTAAGTGCAAACGAGATAGATAATATAGAGAAATGATATGGCTTTAAGATTTATATAATAATGCGTTATTGCGTTGTCTATAGTTGAATGAGTAGATTATAAGTACCTAACTAGCTGACCCGTGCATACTTTGTTGGGCGGCCAAAAAACGTTTCCCTTTATTTTTATTACTTATACATATTATTACTGCTCCACTGCTATTAGTCATAGCGTGATATTATATAGCCGATGACACTCCCCGATAAATAGACTAGGTATTCAACGAAGAAAGATTTTTTAAAGTCGGTTCATTAGATCCAGAAATTACCCCCTACAACGTCACAAACAAACAAACACACAAACTTTACCTCTTTATAATATTAGTATAGATGACGTATTTTTGGTTAAAGACGTTTTTTTTTTATTTTTGCGATTGGTAATTTAACTAAAAGACCATAACTCTATTTTTTTTGTTTTTGCTTTGCAAAGGTATGCTCAACCATGTGTTAAAAAAAAACTAAAATATCCTTTTTCCTTCCTTTTTGGGTAAAAGAAAAACAATAAAAGCAACTACTTATTTCATAACAAAGAATGATTATTTCCCAACAGCCACCACTAATAAATGTCCTATTTTCATGTGTAAATGTCGCAGGGAAATGAGGAAACCAGGGATTTCACGAAATCTCTAGGGATATCTCTCTCCGCGTGGTGACGCGGCGGATCTCCGCGTGGTGACGGAGTAAGAATACAATATGTCTCCTCCCCATCTCATATCATGGGTGTCGTAAAAACCGACTAAGGGACTATGCGTGTCTTTTATCTTTACGAAATAAAAAGAAGGAAAACTTGAAATTAAACCCTATACCTACCAATCCGTCTGGCCATCGTGGTATTAGTAGGGCAAGTATCCCTCCTTTATGGGAGGAGGCCCGTCCCTGCAGTAGGACATTAATGGTTTGTTATGATGATGTTGATGCTAGGGATATGACGAAATCCCGTTTCTACCAAAAAAAAGAAAATTAAATGCTCTTATTTTGTTTGTAGGTTAAAAACACATGGATTCGAACTTCTGTAGGTTAGGTTAGAACTGTGACTATATTGCACGAGACGAGAGAGCGAGGCGAACGTGCCGCGGCAGCGGCCGCCGAAGTGCAAGGCATTTTCGACATTTACCGGAATTTCTCCATATCTTTTTTTTTACTCGTGGAGGAAATGCGTTAGGCGTACACATCCTCACCTGGGGGTGCTGGTGAGGTGGTTATGTCAGAGTCCCATAGACCGGGCTACTGACTAAAACCTCACGGTTACCATCTTCGGGGTATATAAGGTGTCCCGGGAACTAGAAATACAACATCTGAGATCTCCCCACCCTTGCTTTGCTTACGCAAGGCTCTTCAAAGGGCTTCACATTCAGAAAATGTTTGCCTCTATAATTCAGCACTTTTGACGGCAACCATGTCGTCATATCTCTGGTTTCCTCATTTCCCTGCGACATGTACATACTTATAATAACATTTCAGTGATTCACTCTTTAAGGAAAAATTAAAGTTAATTACAGTTAATTCATTGTAATCAAAATGGTAGCAAAGTTCACTGAATAGTTAAAAGTACCTAATTATTTATATCATAATAATGATATTTATTTTATATTTATTGTTAAGTTTACATTTTGGACAGACGGGTAAGTGTTTTTTATATTATTTATTTACTTTTGTACCATGTAGACAATAGGTATCTATAACTCTGCAAAAATCGATAGATATTTATTAAAATTTGTGTTTTGAAACGTAGTCACAGATTAGGTACTAAGTTACAACGTAACAGATGCTAAACTTAAAACTTGTGCCTCCCTCATCCATCGGCTTCCTGCCGTCCTAACTAGGTCGTCGGTCCATTAGTAAGGAGTCTATAGAAATATTTAATTAGTACTTATGTTTTTTTTTGTGGTGACGGAGTAAGAATACAATATGTCACCACCCCATCTCATCCCATGGGTGTCGTAGGCACCGACTAATGGATTATTCGTTAATATTATCTTTACGAAATAAAAAGAAGGAAAACTTGAAATTAAACCCTATACCAATCTTTCTGGCCAGCGTGATATTAGTAGGCCAAGTATCCCTCCGTTACGGGACGGACGGACCCCTGCAGTGGGACATAAATGGGCTGTTATGATATGTTTTTTTTTTTAATTTTCAGGAGTTTTCGGAGGTAAAATGCCTTCAACAATACGTATAAATATAAGCAAGCAAGAATACTTCTCCGCTGGCTTTAGTCGATCAGAAATATATGTTGTATTAAATAATAGTCCTTTTACTATTGTACTGAACCAATATCATTGTTTGGAAGCTAGGTAAGTCACCTATTATCATTGGTTATATTTGCAAAATAAATAATAAATAAATAATCCTCACACATTCATACATCGGCATCTAGTCCCAAACTAAGGAAATCTTGTACTATGGGTACTAGACAACGAATAAACATAATTTTTTTTGTAAATACATACATATTAAACACAGAAAACACTCAGACCAATGCAAACAATCATGTTTATGCACACAAAGATTTGCATTGAGTGGGAATCGAAGCCGAGACCTCTGCGTAGCAGCCATGTAATACACCGACTGCGCCGTAGAGGTCGACTCGCAAAGAACAGAGCTCTTCTGCATTTGGCATGCAATGGATGTCCACTGCTGGAGATCTCATCCAAATATTTTGATGACCTCTGTGACGTAGTGGTTATATAACATGACTGCCACGGTCTCGGGTTCGATTCCCGCTCATTGCAAATCTTTGTGTGCATGAACATGATTGTTTGCATTGGTCTGATTGTTTCTATGTTTAATATGTATGTATTTAGAAAAAAAAGTATTTAAGTATGTTTATCCGTTGTCTAGTACCCATAGTACAAGCTCTGCTTAGTTTAGGACTAGATGGCGCTGTGTGAATGTGTGAGGACTATTTATTTATTAATTATATACTTAATTTCAGATGTGAGAACCAGGTACAGAGTTACCAGTTCCCAATCGAGCTTAGTTCTACACAAGAAAATGGTGTATGGACTTCTGAAATCAAAGTAAGTTTAACTAACCGACTCTTAAACTAGGAGTAGGTATTCAGGACAGGACTTCAAAAAAAGGAGGAGGTTCTCAATTCGGTTGTATTTTTTTTTGTGTTTGTTACCTCATTTCTCGAAAACGGCTAGACCACAAATATCTGGCTAGACCGATTTGAAATTTTTTATAGATTTTTTTTACCTTTTTCTCTCTCTTAGCCATAAGCGAATAGTTTTCCATAGATAACTTGATTCATAGAAAGCACAATTGACAATTGTTCTGTTCTGTTCTTAAACTGCACGGTTTGCTAAATACTTGAATAATAGAATGGTAATTCGCAGAATATCGTTTCATAGGAAACACGGTTGACATAACTATCTGCACATAGAAAGAAATTTCTTTTTCAAAACATTTGAGTTATTAGCTTGCGCTTTTCTGATTTTGATTGCACTTACCGGTGTTCTTTTCGATATAACGTATAATGTATTCGATATAACGTGTTTCGCTCTTACGTTCCACTCGTAAAATAAATTATCTATACTAATATTATACAGAGGTAAAGTTTGTGTGTTTGTGACGTTGTAGGGAGTAATCTCTGAAACTACTGAACCGATTTAAAAAAATATTTCTGTGTTGAATAGTCCATTTATCGGGGAGTGTCATAGGCTATATAGTATCACACTATGACTAATAGGAGTAGAGCAGTAATGAAATATGTTTATAAAAAATTACAGATTAAGGAGGCTACAGCAGACATGAGTACAAAATGGCGTTGCGTGTTGAAGAAAAGTTACACGGATATACGACAAACGTTAAATTTTAACATTAGAGTTAAAGGAGCAAGTAAGTCATTCTACTGTGGTGTCCACTCCAACTCCGTGTGGTGACGGAGTAAGAATACAATATGTCACCAGCCCATCTCATCCCATGGGTGTCGTAGAAACCGACTAAGGGACTATCCGTGAATATTATCTTTACGAAATAAAAAGAAGGAAAACTTGAAATTAAACCCCATACCAATCCGTCTGGCCAGCGTGGTATTAGTAGGCCGAGTATCCCTCCGTCACGGGAGGAGGCCCGTCCCTGCAGTGGGACATTAATGGGCTGTTATGATGAAGTCATTCTACAGGCTGTAAATGACAATGGCGGATTAATTCATTTATTCATTTATTCATTTATTTCATTTATTCAATTCATAAACAATAATTACATTGTGTTTAAAATACCTAAAAAAATACATTTAAACATAGTTAACGTTTTGCCTAACAACGTAATTATTTTTATGGCGTACCCTGCGTTAAAAAGGAAAATGTTTCCGTATTTTAAGCAATCATCAAAAGAGTATTTTTACAAACAATCAATTAGCTGCAAATACACAAGAATAATAATATTTATTTTAATTGGAATAAAGGTATAACAATATTAAGTAAATTTATTAAAAAAAGTATTAAAAAGTTATTATTATTTGTATGTACCAGTACGTAATTTCAAATACACTCGAGAGCAAAAGTTCCGGGTCACTAGCATTTACTTCAATATCTTGAAAACGAATAAAGCTATCGTATTGAAATAAATTGAACTTTATAGACAATTTAATAATCTTTCATTAAACATATAAAAACTTATTGATTGGCGGTAAGTAATGGCATTAAAAAAGTTATAAAAAAAAAGATCCATTTTTTTAAAATCAGAACTTCTAATTTTCACTACTGTTTTTGCTTTTGTTTTTGTTCTGTCATAAAATGTATTTATAAGGAGTCATCCAGGTATCCAATAGTCATTATTAAAGTGGTAATTATGTCACTCACACCTGAGGAATGTACGAGAATCCTCACGATCCTGGAAAATGGGAGCAGTCAGCGAGAAACAGCAAGAATAGTCGGTGTATCGTTGTCTACAGTTCAGCGTGTTCGCCAGCGGTTTCTAGAAACTGGTTTGAACCTACGCAGACCAACAACAGGCAGACCCAGGTGTACGACGGCACGGGAAGATCGATATTTAGTGAACTCTATGCTACGAAATCGGTTTCTTACGGGAACAGCACTGACTCATCATTTTTTAGGACTTGGTGGAAGCAGCCCTTCTGCTTGGACTGTAAGACGGCGACTTGCTGAAGGTAATTTGAAACCATTTAGACCCGCAAATGGTCCGAAACTCGAGAGACACCATCGTATAGCAAGACGAATTTATGCACGCGAACACTCGAATTGGACGATTGAAAATTGGTCAAATGTCATATTCTCGGACGAATCAAAATTTATGCTGTATACACACGACGGAAGGGCAAAGGTGTACAGAAGACCAGGAGAAAGATTTATGCAAGCCTGTATTGAAGAAAAGGTGTCATACGGTGGTGGTTCGGTACTCGTGTGGGCTGGAATTTCTGCGGAAAGCCGAACAGAGCTTGTACTGATCGAAAACGGTACTCTTAATGGCGTAAGATACGTGGATGAAATCTTCAACGAGCACGTCGGTCCATTTATGGCAAGACTTGCTGAGAATGCCATCTTTATGCAGGATAACGCCCGTCCCCACACTGCTCGTGTAGTGCAAGACTACCTTGATGAGGTGAATATTCGTCCCATGGTGTGGCCAGCACGTAGCCCCGACCTCAACCCAATCGAGCACGCCTGGGACGAGCTCGGACGACGGGTAAGACAACAAGATCCTCCTTTAATTACGCTTAGTGACTTGAAACATGCATTGGTAGAGGAATGGGAGAACATTCCCCAACAGTGTTTCAGAAACTTGGTGTACAGCATGCCAAATCGTATTGCAGCAGTCCAGGCAGCACGTGGGGGTAATACCAAGTACTAAACCGTGTTAAAACTACTTGTAAATATAAAAAATTCAATATTTTCAGTTTTGGTTTTACAAGCAAAATGACGCCATTTTTAATTTGTCCTTTTAAACATAATAAAATAAATGGTCAGTAGTAAATGTAATGCATTTTATTTTAGTAACATTAAATTGTCTATAAAGTTCAATTTATTTCAATACGATAGCTTTATTCGTTTTCAAGATATTGAAGTAAATGCTAGTGACCCGGAACTTTTGCTCTCGAGTGTATAAGTAAAACGATAAAAACAACATTTAAATTAAATCAATGTCAATTTCAACCCACAAACATAAGACAACAATTATAAGCTCTCGTCTGGCAAGGCGCAGTTTTGCGGCGCTAATGTGGAAATACACAGACATATAAAATACTAGCTGACCCGTGCCCACTTCGTTAGGCCGCGAAAAAAACGCGTCACTTTTTTAAACATATTTCATTACTGCTCCACTCCTATTAGTCATAGCGTGATACTATATAGCCTACTAGCTGATGCCCGCGGTATTACCCGCTTAATTGTTATTTTACACCATAAACTACCTATATTCCAAATTTCATCAAAATCCATTTAGTAGTTTTTGCATGAAAGGGTAACAAACATCCATCCATCCTCACAAACTTTTGCATTTATAATATTAGTAGAATAGGATAAGCAAAGGTGTGTCACTTTAGTGCCTAACAAATAAGGTGAATATTATCTTCACTAAATAAAAAGAAGGATAACTTGAAATTAAACCCTATACCAATCCGTCTGCAAGCGTGGTAGGTATTAGTAGGCCAAGTATCCCTCCGTCAAGGAAGGAGGCCCGTCCCTGTAGTGGGACATTAATGGGCTGTTATGATGAAATAAGTTGACAATTACGAATTTAAGCTCTCTAGATATATCAGACCCACAGCTAAAAAACCGGTCAAGTGCGAGTCTGACTCGGGCACCGAGGGTCCTGTACAAACCTATTTATTTTCCCGCCAAATTGTGATAACGTCAGGATTCAGCTTTTTAAATACTATTTTTCCCGCCAAAATTCAATGACGTCACGACTTAGCTGTTAAAATGTATTTTCCTGCCAAAATTCTGTGACGTCACGACTCATCTGTCAAAAATTCTATGACGTCACGCCTATCTGTCAAAATTGACAGCTGTCAAAAGTGACAGAGATATCAAATATTTTCCCGCCAAAATAATATGACGTCACAAATCATCTGCCAAAAATTCTGTGACGTCACGACTCATCTGTCAAAAATTCAATAACGTCACGACTCAACTGTCAAAAAATATTTTCCCGCCAAAATTCTGTGACGTCACGACTCATCTGTCAAAATTCTATGACGTCACGGGTCACGTGACCTATGACGTCACAGGTCACGTGACCTATGACGTCACAGGTCACGTGACACAGCTTTCCCGCCAAAATTCTATGAAAGCAAAATATAATATGATTGCTAATAAAAAGTAGCCTATGTTCTTTCTCAGGGTCTAAAGATTGTCTGTACCAAATTTCATCGAAATCCGTTCAGCCGTTTAGGCGTGAAAGAGTAACAGACAGACAGACAGACAGAGTTACTTTCGCATTTATAATATTAGTATGGATTAGTATGGATGACACTCCCCGATAAATGGACTATTCAACACAGAAAGAATTTTTAAAATCGATTCATTAGATCCAGAGATTACTCCCTACAACCTCACTAACACACAAACTTTACCTCTTTATAAGTAATAAGTATAAGTAATTAGTATAAGTATTGTAAGTGCATAAAAAACATTTAAACCAATGCAAACATCATATTCATTTACTCAAAGAGCGGGAATCGAATCTCTTTGCGTGGCAGTCATGCATAAATAACCAACAGTCCATAGTGTCATCAATCATAACAGCCCATTAATGTCCCACTGCAAGGACGGGCCTCCGTCCATGACGGAGGGATACTTGGCCTACTAATACCATGCTGGCCAGACGGATTGGTAAAGGGTTTAATTTCAAGTTTTCATTATTTTTAATTCGTAAAGATAATATTTACGGTTAGTCCCTTAGTCGGTTTTTACGACACCCATGAGGTAAGATGGGGTGGTGACACACTGTATTCTTACTCCGTCACCACACGGAGGTGTCATCAGATCCATGTCAAATTCTTTTTTTTAATCTTGTTTTTTATTAATTATAGGAAAAATAAACATAAGAATAGGTGAAACAATATTGCCGACTACGCCAACTAACTTGGCAAGGCTGAAATATGATGGCATTGCCGAGTATTTATACGAGGATGGTGAACTTTTAGACCTCGCGTGCTGGGATGAAATAACCACTGAACTATTGCGTTTGGAATATTATGATGCAAATGGTAGGTATTAATATGGCTTGTGTAAGGGTAGTCGATTCAGCGTACTATCGATATGGTGCACTGTCGATGTAGAATACTGTCGTTTTAGTGTATTGTCGATGTAGCGTACCATTGATTTAGGCTACCATCGATACATTAGCCCGTCAATGTAACGTTTGCGATACAGCGACCATCGATGTAGTGACTGTCGATATAATAAACTATAGTAAAGTTAAAATGTCGCTGCAGACTTGGTCATAAATCATAATCGGAGTAGGGATGTGCGCTAGTTGCGCGCGCGCAAGGCCATTATCGATAATAGAATCATTAAGGTTATCACGTAAACATACTGCATTAATTAAGTATGTAATTCTATAAACAGAAGGTAAACAAAAAATATATAATATAAAAACTTAATTATATGCAGAATTGCTGCAAGATGAAGATTTAAGAAAAGCACATTTATGCGAAGAGTTCATCATTCATGTGGATGATGATGACGATGACTCAGACGAAGAATTTCAATTTTCTATTTTTATTTTATATATACGTTCTTTTGTTTATATATTTAAAATGCTTTGTAGTAAATTTGATAATAAAATAAAAAAAATGTGTATTTATTTCTATCACCCATGTATAAATATATAAAACTATCGATATCACTCATCGACTGCAGTAATGCACAGGACTACGTGTGGGCGTGGCCTGCCCATAAGGCCCGTGAGTGGGAAAGAGAGCGAAACACTCGAATGATTTATGACCGACTCTGCAGCGAGATTTTAACTTTACTATAGACCCGGTGACGTATTGAATTCTTATGCTGTCACCACACGGTAAGTGCCTCCCTCATACATCGATATCATGTAGGTATGTCTTAATGTGTATGTTAATAACCAATTATATTTATTTACAGATGCAAAATTGCTTGAAAGCGAACAAATGTCATCGAAAGAAATATTGAACTTCAAAAAGGCAATGCACTATGAACATGGCAATTCTTATATTAATTGTGTTCATAGCACCATATATGATACTACAACTTTGAGATACTCATACAGAGTTGTATTTAAACCAAATACTGCATCAAATAGTAAGTATTTAATGATTTATATAAGACCAATTAGTGTAATCACATGTTGGCTGTTAGGACACTACATATCGGAGATAGGCGAGTCCCGACCGTCCTACATCATGTAGTCTAGTGTAATCGGCGCTTAAATTAAAAGTTTACCTATGTCGAATCCAAAACCATTTAGAGATTTGAGATCGGTAAGGAATAAAATCATAATTTTAGCGCAAAAACCGTATAATTGTGTTCAATTTTACAAATATACATAAATTACTTTGTCTTTCATTTGACCTCTTAATGACGTCATACGTCCGGCTGAACAGAAGTTTGTCTCTGTCTTCATCGCCCAAGTAATTCAGCCGTACGCATGACGTCATCATAAGTAAAATTTAAAATATTTATTAATAATAAACTATAGGTAGGAAACTAAAAATGCTCAAATTAGTTGTTTATTATTAATAAACCTTTAAAATAAAAATATTTATAAAAATGCATTTTTTTTTCAGATATCTTCAAAATATCTGTAAATAATGTAAGACTTGGTAAATCAAATAGAAAAGTAATTGGCGATATTGAAAATTATAAATATACCTTTGTACAGGGTGAAATAATAACTGTCATTTGTGAAGCTAATGATGAAAGGTCTATCGCTAGTTTTGGCTTTGAAAACCAAAATGCAAATATACTTAATGGTAAAAATATTTTTTGTTAACTTACATAATACTAGCCGACCCGTGCCCACTTCGTTGGGCGGCGAAAAAAACGCTTCCCTTTTTTAAACATATTTCATTACTGCTCCACTCCTATTAGTCATAGCGTGATGGCAAAGTTTGTGTGTTTGTGACGTTGTAGAGGGTAATCTCTGGATCTACTGAACCGATTTTAAAAATTCTTTCTGTGTTGAATAGTCCATTTATCAGGGAGTGTCATAGGTTATATTGTATCACGCTAATAGGAGCAGTAATGAAATATGTTTAAAAAAGGGATGCTTTTTTTCGCCGCCCAACGAAGTGGACACGGGTCAGCTAAGGAGTAATATTTTTAAACGTAGTGTAGAACGCCCCCCAGCTAGGTGGACCGACTACCTTAAAAAGGTCTTTGGGTCGGACTGGATGCGGAAGGCGCAGAACCGAGTTCTGTGGCTCGTGTTGGGAGAGGTCTTTGTCTAGCAGTGGACTACAATAGACTGTTATAACTTTTAAACTATCGAGTTTCATTATTATAAATATTATATAAACGGGCCTTTATTTTACTTGACGTTTCGGCACAGGTTGCACTGGCCGTGGTCGCAAGCTGACTGGTGATGCGACGTCACAGCTTCGTCTTCGTGATAAGTAATATATTATTATCATCTACCCTCGCATCTTGAGATGTTAATATAAAGTCCCCCTACAATATACAATACAATTTGCAATAGGCTGGTTGATTGATTGCTTATTTTTTTTAGAAACTTCTAACGAGAAATGGAAAAAGGCTATACAATTAGATTCAAAACAATTGGAGTCAAAAACGTTGAAATGCGTTGTTAAATATGGTTTGAACTCTCGGACAGCAAATATACAGTTTGCTTTAAACATAAATGGTAAGTTAATATTCAATTAACTAGGCAAGTCGGCGGGCGCGGGTCTGAAAATTGATCGAGCGTGCGAATACCTGCAAAAGACTATGGGAAATTTCTGAACTTTTACTACAATGGAAAAAATTGGTACTCGAGGCGGGACTCGAACCCGCGTCTCTGGACCATAAGCACCACCTACTACCAACTAGGCCACCCGAGCATCCGTCTGAACTACCAACTTTAACCATTGCTTTATACGGCGCCGGGCCGCAACTTAGAACTCAACTGTACAACGCCATCTAGGCACGACAGATGTTATTTTTTTTTCCCCCAGCTAGATGGACCGACGACCTCGAAAAGGTCTCTGGGTCGGACTGCATGCGGAAGCCGCAGGACCGTGTTCTGTGACGCGTGTTGGGAGAGGCCTACGTGGACTGCAATAGGCTAGTTTATTGATTGATTTGATTGTTAAGATTTTATTAAACGATCAGATGCTCTCTAGTCGGCTCGATTCTTTGGCTTTGCGGAGAGATGTAGGGTCTCTTTGCATTCTCTACCGCATCTATCACGGGGAGTGCTCTGAGGAGGAGTTGTTCTGGACATTGCCCGCAGCTGAATTTCTCCACGGCGGGTGTCCAAGGGCGGCAGTGATCACTTACCATAAGGTGACCTGCTGGCACGTTTGCCTGCTATCACATAAAAAAAAACTTTTATTTCTCTTACAGATCCATTTGTGTTAGGTCTAATTACTTCGGATATATTGCAACAATATAAAGTGACCTTACATAAATGGATAATGGACTATCAGTTTAATTTGGGTGACATTTTGAATTTGACATGCACTGGGAGAAAAGATGGACTTTATTTGTGGATTACAGGTATTTTATTTTATTTGTAAGAAACAATTCCCGTATTATGAATCAAGTTCTGTGTTTTGGGAACTTCATAAACATGAAATTAACGGCAACAAATACATATACAATATCTTGCGTGGTTTTCAAACCCGCTACCTTGTTGGCGACTTGGTTACCAAATATTTATTTCTAACAGACTTTTTTTACAATCAGAGATAGCCATCGTATTAGTTACCCGCGTTTGCCCAGCAAAATGTTGCAGAATTTCAAGGTTTTAATTATGCAGATATTTAATGTAGTTTTAGGAACAAAGAGAATTTGTTAAGAAGAACAACTATAAACATTTACAAATTATAATCTCATTAAAATAATTAAATAACAATCTAAAACTTTAAACTTAAAATGACAACGATTCATTAATTCCCGCCAATCTAGCAATAGCCACCCCTTTTCTCTCCCGCCAAAACACAATATTCATCAAACCATAGAGTAATGTCATTTTTACTCGTCGAGCGGTAATGTTACTAAAAAGTGGCCAGCTATTCTTCTAATTCCCCTAACACGGCCTCTCCTGACTAGAGGACGTCCTCGTGCTCCCTATCATTCGTGACAGCTCGCTCAAGCGTGGACTCCTCATTTTTGTCATTGCAATCTGGGCCTGAGAATACAAAAAAAAACATTTTAATTTTGTTTTTTTTTTTTTAATATTACACACAATCTAGTAGTGAGACCTACACCACGAGTACTATTTTAGAATAGCTTGTGTGACATAGGCACGACGTTAGCTTATCACACAAGCAAATCAATATTCACACATGGCAGAGGCACGACGTTAGCGTACCATGCGGCGTCCTCATTTGTATGACATAGGCACGGCGTTAGCTTATCATACAAACTCTGCCTGTGTGACATAGGCACGGCGTTAGCTTATCACACCAGAAAAACAATACACACAAATAATTATGTTGAATCGGGACACCGGTCGTAACCAATGACACATCGATTCACAACAACAACTAGTTTGGATCGGGCTTACCTTCATTGCTCGGCTGTACCTGACCTCGACTACTAGTACGTTCTAGTACAGACGCACCGGCGTCTGCAGACGCACCGGCACACGGCATGTGGCCGCTGTGGCGTCATGCAGACACGACGACACACGACGTGTGGCACGAAGTGCAGCCGCTGTGTGGCTGCTGTGGCGCATCTGCAGACGCACCGAAACACGGCATATGGCCGCTGTGGCGTCATGCAGACACGACGACACACGACGTGTGGCACGAAGTGCAGCCGCTGTGTGGCTGCTGTGGCGCATCTGCAGACGCACCGACACACGGCATATGGCCGCTGTGGCGTCATGCAGACACGACGACACACGACGTGTGGCACGAAGTGCAGCCGCTGTGTGGCTGCTGTGGCGCATCTGCAGACGCACCGACACACGGCATATGGCCGCTGTGGCGTCATGCAGACACGACGACACACGACGTGTGGCACGAAGTGCAGCCGCTGTGTGGCTGCTGTGGCGCATCTGCAGACGCACCGACACACGGCATATGGCCGCTGGGGCGTCATGCAGGCGCACCGGCACACGACGTGTGGCAGGACGTGCGGCCGCTGTGTCGCATCTGCAGACGCACTGGCACAAGTGGCCAGTGGAGCGTCAATGCAGACGCACCGGCACACGACGAGCGGCGGCTGGGGCGTCTCCGTAGACGCGCCGGCACACGGTGTGTGTCACGACGTGTGGCCGCAGTGGCAGAGACGAACGTTGCCCTTCCATTGCAGTTAAACGATCTAAAATTTTATGCATTTGAGTAGTTAACACGTTAAGGAAATTGTGTCTATGTGCGCTCCGAGAATAGTGACTTTCTGTGCCTAGAACTTGAATCACTATTAGCATCACTATTATTCTCAGAGTTGAGCATGATTCTAGAACGCGAGTTACGACTTCTAAAGCGGCTCTTCTGATTTTACGACTATTGTTTAAACTAAGTTTCAATTTTTATTAAAATTTATCAGTGTACAGGTTATAAAAATAAACAAGAATTGAACTTGGTATACTAATGTGAAAGCAAAACAAGTAACATTCACATGTACACTGAGTAATTACAAAGTCATATCATGTAATCATAGCCTGAAGCAAGAAAATATTTCGCCGGGCAAGTAAGTACCCATACACAAAATGAAAAGAATCACTTTATTGCAAATACTGTTTTACAAACAAATTGGAACGTACTCACCAATACTTATACAGCACTTACTACAATCGAATAGCGAAAAGCGGATTAGACACGTGAATTTCTTATCCCACTTCTGATTTTAGGAACAAAGAGAATTTGTTAAGAAGAACAACTATAAACATTTACAAATTATAATCTCATTAAAATAATTAAATAACAATCTAAAACTTTAAACTTAAAATGACAACGATTCATTAATTCCCGCCAATCTAGCAATAGCCACCATTGATTTATAAAAAACCCAAGATGCACATTTTCAAACAAAACTAACAGCCAAAAGTGTCACCAAATTAAACATACGCAATAAATACGTATAGTAATATCGTAAACATATTTTTTTTTCAAATTCAATCTTACACGCATGACATAAAGTTGTATTTAAAAAGTAATGCACCTATAGCAATAATATTTAATGATTGACGTTTGCCGGTAGAACAACGCGATACTTATTTAAAAAAAGTGCACAATGCGCCTATTTGTTGCGGACGTTTTTGGGAAGCGGAGTGTGTATCTTTGGTTTTTTGTAAATCAATGATAGCCACCCCTTTTCTCTCCCGCCAAAACACAATATTCATCAAACCATCCATAGAGTAATGTCATTTTTACTCGTCGAGCGGTAATGTTACTAAAAAGTGGCCAGCTATTCTTCTAATTCTCCTAACAGTAGGTATTGTAATTATGTACGTCGCGTAATTGTGTATGGTCAATAAAAATTGTGTATGAAGCTATTGTGGATAAATTCGCCAAAATCTGATTTCGCTGGGCGAACGTTGTCCTGATAGAACTTTTGGAAATCCGTGGACTTAGAAGAAAAGAAATGTGTCCAAAAATGTTTTGTATGTATTTATGTATGATTTTGTATGTATGAATAAAATTAGTGCATGCATAAACTTCGGAGAAATTCAAGTTTCCGCTGAGCAAACGTTTGGCTATTTGCTAGTTAGCACAAGGTGGCAATATTTGGTGAAAACCTATGTGCAGCCGTGGACATTTATGGCTGATATGATGATGATCCGTGTGGTGACGGAGTAAGAATACAATATGTCACCACCACATCGCATCCCATGGGGGTCGTAAAAATCGACAAAGGAACAATCCGTTAATATTATCTTTACGAAAACAAAAGAAGAAAACTTGAAATTAAACCTTATACCAATCCGTCTGGCCAGCGTGGTATTAGTAGGCCAAGGATCCCTCCGTCACGGGAGAAAGCCAGTCCCTGCAGTGGAACTTTAATGGGCTGTTGTGATGATGATGATAATAGGATTAGCTAGCTGTATTCTCACCTACTTCATAATTAAATGGAGATTAAACAATTCTTTTTTCTTTCAGACGACACAATTCAACAAAATAATAACAAGATTTCATTAGATTTCACCATGAAACACAATGGTAGCCGTATAATATGCAAAAGAGTGAGATATAATTTTGCTTGGTTGCTTATTATAAACTTATATGTAAAAGATGATGATGGGAATTTTTTTATTATTGATAAAGAAGGTAATTTTCATTTCATCTGAATTTTTATTTAAATCTGTCTTGGGTCAGGTAGTCAATGCAGCGTACTATCTATTTGGTGCAGTTTTTATGTAGAGTACTGGCGATGTAGCGTACCATCGGTTTAGGGTACTTTCGATACATTAGCACGTCGAACGCTTTCGATACAGCGACCATCGATGTAGTGACTGTCGACCTCTGTGGCGTAGTGGTTATATAACATTACTTCTACGCAGAGGTCGCGGGTTCGATTCCCGCTCAATGCAAATCTTTGTGTGCATGAACATGATTGTTTGCATTGGTCTGTGTGTTTTCTATGTGTAATGTACGTATTTACAAAAAAAGTATGTAAGTATGTTTATCCGTTGTCTAGTACCCATAGTACAAGCTCTGCTTAGTTTGGGACTAGATGGCGTTGTGTGAAAGTGTGCGGAATATTTATATTATGAACTAGACCCCTTTCGCACAAACCGTTGGCGTATAAAGGTTCTGGAGTGGAGACTGCGTACCGGACATGCGTTGGACCAACGACCTAGTTAGGACCTGTAAGCTCACCTTTTGCTTAAGATGAAAAGCCATTGCTGCTTTGCGATAGATCTTTGGCAAATGAGTGTCAATATAAAGGTATCTGCACACAGCCGGCGTGGCGTGGCGGGACGGGACGGCAAAGTGACATTGAGCAGTTGTAACTTGTAATGTACCAGAGCGATGGTTACCGTCGCGTCGAACGGGACGGCTCTGTTTGGGTGTCCGTATACCCAGCAGGACCCTACGTCTGATTCGATTGAAAACCTAAATTCCACGTAGGTAATAATTTGTACCTTCCGACTAGTGTAAAGAAATAATTTGTACCTCAACAGTTACACAGAAAATTAGAGTATATTTCCAGCAGGACCCTCCGTGGTTTGGAGGTATTTTGACCTGTGGAGTATGTTACTGGGTAGCGGCGAATTTGTACCTTTGGAAAATATAAGCTATGTTTAAAAAAGTTTTTAGTTTATAAGAAATATAACCATAAAAATTTTATTCAGCCAGCAGGACCCTTTTTTATTCTGGGTTTTTCAGTCCAGACAAAGATACTTTCTAGTAGTATTGAATTTGTACCTTTCAAAAAACTTATTACCTAATCCAAATAATGAGTAGAAGTAAGCAAATAAGTCGAAAGAAAGTATTGTAAAACCATAACAATACTTCGATACCCCAAGTATCGAAGTAATGTTATGGACTTTATTTATTATTGTTTTATGACTTACTTACAAACAAAGACAAATAAACGCAGACATCACACGCACACACACATGCATATAACACACACGCACACAAAGCATACAAGACACATTAGTGCTGGTAGATTACGTAGAACTTTGTATTATGTCTAGCTTACAAACACTGATACACACAACACACATACACGCACACACACAATGACGTCGTCCGTAATATCTAGTACATTAAAACTGCTCAGCATCGCGTCGCCGTCCCGTCCCGCCACGCCCGCTGTGTGCAGAGGCCTTTATAGAGAATGCTAGACGTTTGTCTAACATAGGGTAGTTAATGAAAAGATTTTAGCACCCCATAATTCGTAGCAGCTTCGGCTTTTTACACCAAAATAAACCGGAACCTCTTGTAAGGAAATGTGTGTGCGAAAATCCTTCAATATCCTAACAGCACTTACTAGACTCAACATCATCTAAGCCAAATAAAGAGCACTCGTAACCGACGCGCATGTATGACTCCCTTAATGAATGTGGACGAGGCCCAATCTGTTTGCCAGGATCGTGACAAGTGGCGTTCTGGCGTCTCTGCCTACCCCGGACGGGATAAGGCGTGAGTTTAGTATGTATCATCTAAGCCCAGGATAATTATTTGTGGATAGCACAATCATTAGCACACAGCAACCATAATCAAAAACTAAATTTCGTATCAACCAATTTCCGGCTCACGTATTTCCTCCATCGTATGATATTGGGTCCTTCAAACGCAGTGTGAAGAAGCATTTGGCCAAACCGGCAAGATGATGACGACGCATTGAAGTTATTTTTAGATTACGATCCGTTGGCTTCATTTGTGGACTGTACTCGCGTTTTCCATCAGGTTCGATATAGTCATATTGCTATCATCATAACAGCCCATTAATGTCCCACTGCAGGGACGGGCCTCCTCCCGGGACGGAGGGATACTTGGCCTACTAATACCACGCTGGCCAAACGGATTGCTATAGGGTTCAATTTCAAGTTTTCCTTCTTTTTATTTCGTAAAGATAATATTCACGGATAGTCCCTTAGTCGGTTTTTACGACACCTATGGGAGGAGATGCCATATTGCCATGTTTTGTATTAAAAAAAAACGATTTGATTTCAGATGGAATGAGGGATATTATAATAATGGCTGGTGCAATTCTGGCTTCAGCTATTATCGTAACTATTTGCTGCTTAATAGTCAGATACAAGACAAGAACGAATCCAGATAAGGCTGAGGTAATGTAGAATTCATTTACTCGTGATCATCTTATCAGCCATTGACGTGACGTGTCTGTATCACATCCAATAAGTATTCCATGTTGAGATTTTAAAGTTTGATCTTGTAAAGTATTGACCTACTAAGCTGTTGACATTGTGAAGTGTTGAGATTTTGAATCGTTGGTCTTACGGTGTTGATGTTTTAATTGTAGATATTATGTCTGTTGATATTCAGTATCAAACCCGACGTCCACTGTTAGACAAAGATTTTCGTCAAACAAGGTCACAATACGCGATCCTGTGCCTGAATATATAATTAAGCATTCATCATCATATCAGTCAATGTACGTCCATTGCTGGACATAGGCCTCCTTCAAATATTGCCACCTTGTGCGGTCCTGTGCCTCCCATATACATCGCTTTTACTCCGTCCTACCTCCTAACTAACTTCTTCATTTGTCACAAAATTTGGCGAATTAAAACTTCAAAGTTTTGATGTGGACTTTTTAGCTATTTTTTTTTCTCACCATTAGGTACCCCACTCAAAGATACAAAATCCTAACCCTCTTCATTTCATAAACTACTTTATTTATTTCAGAACACCTATGTTAACCTTCGAAATGAATCAGAAGCACCAATACCACAATATCCAAGTCAATGGGACAATATGCCTGAATTGAACAGCAAACTTGACATACCAGGAACCACTGAGAAGGCAAATAACATCCCAATTTACGCACAACCAAATAAAACACGTAAAAAATTAAAAACTAAACCAATATCTTCAGAAGATGATGATATATATGCATATGCTAGTTCTAATAAAGTTATAAGAGAAATAGAACCTGATGGAAATCTTTATAGCTATTCAAATAATGATATGAAAGAAATAGAAGTTGATAGAAATCTATACATCAATGAAAATAATGATGACGTAAAACCAGCTTATGCTACTCCTAATAAAGGTATCAAAGGTAATAAATCTGATGGAAATTTGTATAGAAATGCAAATAATGATATTAAAGAAAAAGGAGGTCATGGAAATCTGTATAACAATGAAAATAATGATAGCGCAAACTTTTCTGGCTATGCCACACCCTATAAAAGTAAAAAAGATAAAGGAACTGATACAAATCTATATACAAATAATGAATATATGAATGTAAATAATGATATATATTCAGAAGTCGTCAAGCTAGGTAAAAGTATAGATGTTAATTATGAAAATGTTAATTCGACAAGTGATTATGTTGAACCTCTGTATTGTGAGTTGCGGAAAAATAATAGTTAACAAGCTGAGCCGTGCCCACTTCGTTGGACGGCGAAAAAACGTGTCCCTTTTTTAAACATAAGTCATTATTGCTCCACTGCTTTTAGTCATAGCGTGATACTGTATAGCCTATATTTGACATATGACACTCCCCGATAAATGGACTATTCAACACGGAAATAATTTTTAAAATCGGTTCATTAGTTCCAGAGATTACCCCCTACAACGTCACAAACAAACACACAAACTTTACCGCTTTATTATTAGTATAGATATAGACTAAGTAAAACGTGTTCTGTAGTTAAATGTCAAATAATATAGTGATATTGATACTTACATGTTTTTTTTTCGTAAATAAGCTACCCCAAGAAACTACTTAGAGGTAAAATATGTCACCACCCCATCTCATTCTATGGGTGTAGTAAAAACCGACTAAGGGACTATCCGTGATCTTTATGAAACACAAAGAAGGAAAACTTGAAATTACGCCCTATACCAAACAGTCTGGTCAGCGTGGTATTAGTAGGCCAAGTATCCCTCTGTCACGAGAGAAGGCCCGTCCCTGCAATGGGACATTAATGAACTGTTATGATGAAGGTTTAAAAACAATAAAACACATAAAAACATTATTAAATTTTATTTATTATTCATAATAATAATAGTAATACTTAATTATGATCACATTTAATTAATTTGTACCCTTATTTCTTAATCTGTCAGTTTATGTACTACATATAGTACATAGGAGATTTAAAGTTGCATCACTTTTTTCAATTAAGTACTGATTGTGCTTTTAATAGGCCAAGCACTTAGATTTTGTTTTAAACTTAAAAGAGCTAATTCTCTGACTACATATGTATATTTTTTTAATAACTTCTTAGCATGCTCTTAATGTCTCTATTGTCTATGATTATCACTTGACGTTATTTGACAGGTTTTGTGTAGTGTCAATGTTGACATTTATGACATTTGGGGTGAAATGGCGCGAGTGTGTTGTTTTTTTTTAAATATACAAGTATTGGTCCTGTATTGTATTAGTTCAGTAAAAACTTCATATTGATATGCTGATTTTTGCCATCAAGTATAAACAGATAACCGATTAAAATAAATAACGATGATTATCATAACAAGCGCAGGATGGGGAGACCCCTCACACGGTGGACCGACGACCTAGTTAGGACTGCGGGAAGCCGATGAATGAGGGAACCACAGGACCGCACAAGGAGGCCTATGTCCAACAGTGGACGTCGATTGGCTGATAAGATGATCTTAACAATATTAGCTACAAAACATCAGGTTAATTTATCATAATGGAAAGATAAATGGTTTGCTTACAGTGACAAATTTACAGTTGATAGGCGATTAGCGTTGTCTAATTGCCTATCAACTGTAAATTTAAATACTTAGGCCCCATTCCATTTAAAGCGCGTTAAAAAAGCGCGCGTACGAATGGGGCCTAAAGTGTCAAACTTGACATTAATGAGGTTTAAAACTGAAGGACATAATATTAACAGCGAAGGTAGGCGAGGCCTGGCTGTGCCCTGGCATTGTTAGTGAGCGGTCATAAAATATTAGGTCTTTACCTATGAAATTGCCGTTTTGTATGAAGAGTTTTTTAGAAGTTTGATTTTTTATACTAACATTTTTTTGGACTTTTCAATAATTATGAAACTTAATAGTATGAAATTTGGCTAACTTTTGTGTTTAGAACACAGAAAAAAAGGAACGGAAAAAGTTACAATTAAACAAATGGGAGAATCCGCTGTTTTAAATTGGACCCATGATCACAGGTTTATTATTTATACAAATAATAATAATTTTCATATATTATCTTTTGTTAGATGGTTGGTTATATCCTATATTTCTTAAATAACAAAAATAATTTTAACTATATATGTTTTAAAAGAATGTAGAGGCTAAAGACTGCGCAGAAATAAAACGGCAATTTCATAGGTAGACCTATTATTAGGTCCACTGAACATCGTAATAGTATCATAATCGGTCATCTGTTAAGAGCTTTTAGGGGCTCACTAGCGCCGCTAATTAAAAACAAAATCATAAATCAAAATTAAAATAATACGGCAATATATTATATCTAATTGAAAAACATTTAAAAAGTTGAGATTGTACCCAAATACTTTATTGCCTTTTCTAACGAACGACATTGTAGAAAACATTTTGCATTATTTATCCTATTCGCGAATCATGTAATTATTTTTTTATTAAATTGGCGGCGCTACTGAGCCCCATAAACGATACTAAGTCTTTTCTCATAGCAAGTATCTGTTCCAGCGTGGTATTAGTAGGTCAAGTATCCCTCCGTCTCAGGAGGAGCCCCGTCCCAGCAGTGGGACATTAGTGGGCTGTTATGATGAGTATCTGTTAATGAAGATGTAGGAAACAATGGCAGAACAGCAGATACACTGAAGCAACCATTAGATTCCCTATCATTATAGGGAAGCCGATTCTAAGGAACTCTAGGAAAGTAAATCTGTAGCCGTGTTGTTCTGCTACTCCAGCACATACAACGTTCGCACTGGCGCCTATCAGTGTTCCGTTACCTGTGAAAAGATTATGTTGGTTATTTTAGAAAATTAATTTGGTATATGGTCCGTGTGGTGACGGAGTAAGAATACAATCTGTCATCACCCCATCTTATCCCATGGGTGTCGTAGAAACCGCCTAAGGGACTAACCGTAAATATTATCTTTACTTTGAAATTAAACCCTATACCAATCCGTCTGGCCAGCGTGGTATTAGTAGGCCAAGTATTCCTCCGTTAAGGGAGGGGGCCCGTCTTTGCAGTGGGACATTAATGGGCTGTTATGATGGTAAATGGCTTCTTTGGTCACACTTGATTTGTTTCGGCTAAAATGGATTATTTTTAGTTGTATTTAAGAGTAAGAATACATGGTATAATCACATTCATCCCATGGTTGTTGTAAAAAGAGTCTCAAAAAAAGTTCGTAGATGCTTTTACGAAAAAAAAGAAAAAGCTGACATGTTATCTCAAAGGAGTTGGTTTGGCCAGTGTGTATGGCAAGGCAAAGTTACCAGGAATTGTTCCATCCCTTGCAGAAACATTAATTTAAATAACTTTAATAAGGGACTAATCACACACGTCAGGGCCGGGGCCCGTGATGTTCCGTCAGGGGAAAAGAAAAATATCGTTGCATACAATTATTACAGTGTGTCACTACCCCATCTCTTCTAATGGGTGTCGTAAAAACCGACTAAGGGAGAATATTATCTTTACGTAATAAAAAGAAGGAAAACTTGAAATTAAGCCTTATACCAATCCGTTTGGCCAGCGTGGTATTAGTAGGCCAAGTATCCCTCCGTCACGGGATGAGGCCCGTCCCTGCAGTGGGACATTTATATGACCTCGATCACACATGTCCGTCCGTGTCCGTACCGACAACGGAGCTTAGTGTAAATGTCGCGGCACGGCCACGCTCCAGGCACGTCCCGGTCCCGGCCCTGCCGTGTGTGGTTAGTCCTTAATGGTAACCAATTAATAAAAAAAAAAACAAAAAAAAAATTGGAGAAGATCAAATTTTGTTCTAAGACGCCAGAAATTAGAGTACAAGATAAAATTATAGAAATTATTTTGTTAAAACATGTTTTATGCCTCTTCCTTGTAATTTGTGAATTTCATGGCTAAATTCTTTAACTTCTCGCATTTATATATATACGTACCTCCAAGACAGGCTCCGAAGCTAAGAGCCCAGGCTAGAGGCGCTAGAGGTAGTCCCAGGCCGGAGGGATGAGATAAAGCGGCTGTCACTCTCACCATCATCGTGGACAGTGGGATGTTGTCCACAAACGCTGACGCTATACCGGACACCTTGCAACATTATGATACGGAGTTTAGTGACGCCATTTTTATAAAGTGTCAAATTAGATTACTGACCTTTGAAAGTGTGAATTTGACAGTAATGACGTTAGAAACTGTCAAATTTGACAATAATGACGTTTGAAAGAGTCAAATTTGATATTAGTGACGTTTCAGATTAAAATGACACGGAATTAAGATACGATTTAATGACATTATCATAGTTGTTTTTTGATCCACAAATTATTGTCTTCTCGGCTATTTAAATTTTGAAAGTGTAAATTTGACTCTAAAGATTTTAAACAAATATAAACAGTTTTATTAGAATCAGGCACTGTGTCGCGGTTAATTTTAAAACATCAGTTATCTGACAGAATTAACATTTGGATGTTGAGCATGTGCTCAAAACAATAAATTAATATTGATAAAAAATAGCGTGGAGTTCTAACCCGATACTCGATCGTTTTGCCAGTGCCACAGAGGCAGTTTCAAACACTTTTGACAAAACATAAAGAAACAATTATTAAATTACTTTCTAGGTTTGTTTTCTTCTGCAGTTATAACAAAAACTTATTTTCTATAAACTTGATGTATTTATTAGTTTTTTACAGATTTCACAAGAAAACACTGTAAATATTATGCATTAATAATAAATATCTTACCCATAAAATAAGCATGATGGCCACGGCTAGTCTCGATTCCTCATTTACGTGTAGTATTAAAGACTCTGTCATGTTGCCTATCCATGATATTAGGCCGAGTTTTGATAATGCCTGGAAAACAATCAAATTTATTTATTTATTATTAAAATTAAATTTTACGGCATGACAGAGCCGAGGCGCCAATGCGCCGTGAAACAACATAGTTTGTACGCGCAGGTACAAACGTGTACTTAAAACAAAGTGAATGAATTACAATTAAATTAATATTAAAAACACATATTTCAACGATCATCCATCCGCTCACAGAACGTCAAACACTCACGATATTCATTCATCATTCATTCCCCTGTCCCTATCCCAATTTATTTATATTATTGGGGTCGGCACAGCATGTCTTTTTATTCCACATGCTGCTAAAAGCTATAATTTACGGTCGGCCGCCTGCCTGACGCCAACCCTCCTTTGGGAATGCTGTTGTTGGTGGTTTACTCCCCACCAGGAGGTTGACCCGAGGTGCTAGGTGGTATGCACCGGGTCGGGGTATCCCTTAGTCGCTTCTTACGACACCCACGGGAGGATATGGGGCAGTTTTATTCTAACCGGGAACCGCACGGAGACATACATATTACGAGTATATTTTATATAAATACTACCTGATGCCCGCGGCTTTACCCGCGTTTTAAAGTAGTTTAAATATTATTCTATACCCTTAACTACCTATATTCCAAATTTCATCAAAATCCATTCAGTAGTTTTTGCGTGAAAGAGTAACAAACATACATCCTCACAAACTTTTGCATTACATATAAAATTAGTAGGATAAATATTCCTCACACATTTACACAACGCCATCTAGTCCCAAACTAAGCAGATCTTGTACTATGGGTACTAGACAACGGGTAAACTTACATAAATACTTTTTTTTTTTGTAAATACATACATATAAAACACCCCAGACCAATGCAAACAAACATGCTTATGCACACAATAATTTGCATTGAGCGGGAATCAAACCCGAGACATTTGCGTTGCAGTTATGTTATATAACCACTACGCCACAGAATCTAGATTCTAAATCGTTATATTTAATAATAATTAATTTTAGCTCTTATTTTAAACGAAGAGTTTTGGAGTAAGAATACAATATGTTACCACCCCATCTCATTCCATGGGTGTCGTAAAAACCGACTAAGGGACTATCCGTAAATATTATCTTTACGAATTAAAAAAGAAGGAAAACTTCAAATTAAACCCTATACCAATCTGGCCAGCGTGGTAATAGTAGGCCAAGTAACCCTCCGTCACGGGAGGAGGCCCGTCCCTGCAGTGGGACATATTAATGGGCTGTTATAATGATAAGTAATTTCTTTTTTTTTCTCTTCCTTTTTTTAATTGTATTTTTTTTTCTGTTATATTTATTGTCTCTTTCTTTCTTATAAGAACAGATAGTATTTTCACTTACTTCCATTAACACGAATAGTGCTGCAAAGAAGAGTAAAGTAGACCACTCTACTCGTGCTAGAACGGGCTCTAGGTCTTCTCGTTCCGCCAGCAGAAGTAGTAATAAAGCTCCAAGTAGCGCTGTCCAGCCTAATGATAGTCTTTCTAAAATAGGAAATTACATTTGTTGATTTTGAGGCATTAAATATAGTGGAGAAAAAATATTAAATATTTCTCACACTTTCACACAACGCCATCTAGTCCCAAACTAAGCAGAGCTTGTACTATGGATACTAGACAACGGATAAACATATTATATATAGAAAACCCCCAGACCAATGCAAACAATCATGTTCTAAGAATTCTGGAATTCTTTAGATTTATACATACATAAATAGTATAGTGAATAGGGAATGCCACTAGGCATCAAGTCATTTTGTGCTAAACTTGAAATAAATTAATAGTTAGTTGATCTGGAGACCATCTAGCTTTTCAGCAAAGAAGCTTTTTTTTTAATTTCAAGTTTTCCTTCTTTTATTACGTAAAGATAATATTCACGAATAGTCCATTAGTCGGTTTTTACGACACCCATGGGATGAGATGGGGTGGTGACATATTGTATTCTTACTCCGTCACTACACGGAGATACAGTCCTCATCGAACCTCATCCTCGAGAACCTCATCCTAAGGCTGCGGGTACGAAACTTGCGACGCGCGGAGCGACGGCGGGGCGGGAGCGACGTTGTTCTGTCCGCCGTCGCCCGTTTCGTACACAGCGGCAGCGCTTATGCCCGATTTACACATCGACAAGTACAGTAGCGAGTTAAGTACTATTTTAAGATTAAGTTGATTTAAATAGATCTCCATCCTATTTTTTGGCAAGTTAAGTTGGCGAGACGCGAGAGAGGGGGCTACTTCGTACTTAACTCGCCAAAAAATAGGATGGAACTCTATTTAAATCAACTTAATCTTAAAATACTACTTAACTCGCTACTGTACTTGTCGATGTGTAAATCGGGCATTAATGTTTTAATGCATTTTGATTACATCGCCGTCGCGCCACCCCGCCGTCGCTCCGCTCGTCGCAAGTTTCGTACCCGCATCCTTACAGTTGGTATAATAAAATGTTACTTACGTAATTCAGGTATAGCATGTAAGAAGAATACTATGACGACGAATGACACGCAAATTGTCGACTTGATTAAGAGCGGCTTATCTCTTATGCGATACTGAAAATAAAGAGAGAATAGTCTTTAAACAGCGTTGTGTCCTAATTATATAGCAGAAATGCAGAAATTATAGTTGAAAAACTGTCAAAAGAAGGCTAATAAATTACATAAATTATTGAACTCCAGCCCAAAAACACTTCCCTGTGGCACACCATCTCTATAGGTCTTTACCTATGAAACAGCGGATTTTCCCATTTATTTACTTGTAACTTCTTTCCTGTTACTTTTTTTTAGTGATTAAAACACTATAGTTAGCTTAAATGTGTGCTCTTACGTAAACTAAATTTCATTTGATTAAGTTTAATAATTATTGAAAAAACTAAGAAAAAGTATGAAAAATCAAATTTCTGATAAAATCTTCATACAAAACGGCAATTTCATAGGTAAAGACGTAATATTTATTTAATTGAAGTTAACTATAAGTACAATAAGTTATTTTTAGACGTTAGCCACTTTAATGAGTTTAGGTTATGAGTATTAGTCAAGGCCTCATTTACGGAGACGCGGGGCGTCGGGCGTGGCGTTGAACGGGGCGGCCTTTGGTTATTTAGGTTTAAATTCCACGAATATAAAATTGTTCATTTATTTTTCGAGCAACAAAAATTATTATGGATCTGAGTCTAAACGACTTTTTGTGTTTTGATTGAAAAAAAAAGTTGGGAAAATTTTCGGGCTATTTTAACACGTTCCCAGTGCAGTGTACCATATGTGGTACACGTGCATTGTTTTATTATTGTGTCTGCTGGCGGCACTGTGAAAGGGTTAAAATAAAAAATGTTACCTTTTCTTTCATCTGTGCTAGTGTAGAACTAAACAAAGGGTCAGTCTTAGAAGTACCGCCTCCAGCCTCTCTCCTAGACAAAGCTATGTTTAACTTGTCCACCTGTGGGCATACAACATTCATATTCTTTAAATTATTATCTAAGCGGCTGCTTAGAAATTCATTTTATCATTCCATCTCAAACCGTATCATAACATCCTATTAATGTCCCACTGCAGGGACAGGCCTCCTCTAGTGACGGAGGGATACTTACCTAATACCACGCTGGCCAGACGGATTGGTATAGGGTTTAATTTCAAGTTTTAATTTTTTTTTATTACGTAAAGATAATATTCCCGGATAGTCCCTTCATCGGTTTTTACGACACCCATGGGATGACATGGGGTGGTGACATATTGTATTCTTACTCCGTCACCAGACGGCGTAATCATCTCAAACCGTAATAATATAATATTGTCAATAATATTTCCGTCTGTAAGGACAAATATTATTAGAATCTCTATGACAAAACAAAATTGAAAATTGAAGAAAGAATACTTGACAAAAGGCAATATACCAATGCTTCTGGCCACAGTGGCAATAGTAAACTAGGTTTAGCAGGGAGGCCCATTTATAAAGTTGGACATTAACTGAATGAAAAGTCGACTCTAAAGCCCGATTTACACATAAACAAGTACAGTAGCGAGCTAAGTAGCAAGTTGTTGATTAAGTTGATTTGAATAAGAATAGATCTCCATCCTATTTTTTGGCGAGTTAAGTACGAAGTAGCCCCCTCTCTCGCGTCTCACCAACGTTGTAAGTTGGCTAACTTGCTACTTAACTCGCTACTGTACTTGTCGATGTGTAAATCGGGCTTAACAAAGCGAAAAACCAAATTAATAAACCATTTGTAATAATATTCAGGACAAACTTGGAAGTTTTCAAAAAAATCTAAGTAACTTCTAAGTAACAAATAAGAAAAATAATATACAACTCAATTGATAACCTTCCGCGTGCCCGACCACAGATTACCAGCCTCTCCTCACTCTTGACGGGCATCAAGAGTGAGGAGAGGCTGGTAATCTGTCATACAGGATTTCCTAGTACAGATACCAGTCTCTCACACAGACTCATATAAATTAATTGTATAGCCTAGTTTAGTTTTCTTAACTTGTGTTGCTTATATTCTGTGCGAGAGAAATAAAGATAAGATAAATGGAAACCTACTTTTTTCTCTAAAGCTCTCCTGACTATATCTTCATCCCTGGAATACGATGATAACGAGGCAGCGGCTCTCCGCCATACTGCTATTTCTTGACGTAATTCTGTCATAAAAAAAAATTAAAATAATATTATAATAAATTAAGGAAACCTATTTAAAGACGACCCTTATTATCCATGTGGTGACGGAGTAAGAATACAACATGTCACCACCCCATCTCATCCCATGGGTGTCGTAGAAACCGACTAAGAGACTATCCTGTGAATATTACCTTTACATAAAAAGGAGGAAAACTTGAAATTAAACCCTATACTGGCCAGCGTGGTATTAGTAGGCCAAGTATCCCTCCGTCACGGGAGGAGGCCCGACCCTGCAGAGGGACGTTAATGGGTTGTTATGATTAAAGACTGCTTTATACATCAAACAAAAGACATATACAGTAAACATGCATTGTTTGATTGATTGAGGTCGCTGCAATGGGCTGCCCAAATGTAAGTGTTTTCGAACTAAATGGCAGAGGGCGTGTGGAGCGGGTGTTTTATTTGTACATGCGCAAACATCTCTAATAGACAACTTCAAGCCAGCCGGGTTATTGGCGAATACTGTTCTCCAGGTATAGGGTATTGATCCTTACTTGATTAACTTTGTAAACAAACACCACACATTGCAACTAGTTTTTACATCAATCGCACACTCTGATATGGATTAAAACTGGAAAGTAGTATTAAACGTTTGTGCAATAGAAAACAAGTAAATTACTTTTATTTAACCACTGTTTTTCTTAAATATTAAATAAATAAATGTAATTTTTTCCAACGTCAAATTTCAACGATAAAATTAACTTTACTCTCTTTTCTCCCTATTTTTGGGAATAATCAAAAGGGGTCCGAGGTCTGTTTTTAGGCCATTTCTCAAAGTAATCTAGGTCCTGCCTAACAAAACCTAAGAAAAGAGAATATTAAAATAATTAAAAGTATTACTTACCTAATATATCAATGGGTATGCTGTGCCTCAATTTGTTTATATCTCTGAATATATATCTAAGTTGTATATACGTCTGTACGGACACTAACAGAATTCCACAGCCCATATGCATCGTGAATGTTGTGAAATTTATACCCTAAACAAAAAACAAAGAAAATATTAAAAAAAAACAACAAAAAATCTCGATATCCATCCATATCAGTTTATGGTCGTCCACTGCAGGACATAGGCCCTTTCCAAACATATCTACCCTTGGCAGTCTTGCCTCCCTCATCCATCGGCTTCCCGCCGTCCAGATCGTCGGTCCACCGTGTGAATATACTTATTTCATCATTACAGCCCATTAATGTCTCACTGCAGGGACGGGCCTCCTCCCGTGACGGAGGGATACTTGGCCTACTAATACCACGCTGGCCATACGGATTGGTATAGGGTTTAATTTCAAGTTTTCCTTCTTTTTATTTCGTATAGATTATATTCACGTATAGTCCCTTAGTCGGTTTTTACGACAACCGTGGGATGAGATGGGGTGGTGACACATTGTATTCTTACTCCGTCACCACACGGAGATTACGTATTTATTATATTAAGAATGGGATAAAATTTTCATACCTCTTTAAGTATAGAAGGGTGGGTGGCTATAATAACGTTGGGTGGATCCCCCACAGGGGTGGCCGCCCCTCCAACGTTGCTGAATATTACCATAGACATCAGCACTGGTACAGGGTTTAGTTGTGTTACTTCACATAACCTGAAATGGATTATTTAAAAGTATAGATCACACATTCAATAAATTAAATAATCCTCACATATTCACACAACGTCATCTAGTCCCAAACTAAGCAGAGCTTGTACTATGGATACTAGACAACGGACAAACGTAATATAATACTTTTTTTTTGTAAATACATACATAAAATACACAGAAACACTAAAACCAATGCAAACAATCATGTTCATGCACACAAAGATTTGCATTGAGCGGGAATCGAATCCGAGACCTCTGCGTAGCAACTATGTAATATACGAACTGCGCCACAGAGGTCACCTACTCATATACTTACAATATTACTTAAATAACCATTAAATAACTTACCTAATAGTAACTGGTGTCATCAATAAAACGGTGGTGACATTATCAAGAAATGTAGAAAACACAGCCGTGAAGAAGCATAGACAATTGATTAGCGGCCATGTTTGTCCTCCTGTCACCTGAATGTCAAAAAAACAGCTGTTTATTCCTCACACATTCAAGTAACGCCATCTAGTTGCAAACTAAGCTGAGCTTGTACTATGGATGCTAGACAAAGGATACATTTTTTTTAAATACACTTAACATACTGTCTATTTAAACAGACTTGCTCTAAAACGTAAACATATATGGCGTCGTGTCAACCACAGACTAAAGACTTTAGTCTTTAATCTTTGAAAAATGTATAGGAATTAAGGACAAAATTCTATAATCTACAAATGTCAAATCGTAAAAATAATTTTATCTGTGAAATTTTATGTTGGAAAAAAATACATTTATTTAAAATTTACGAAAGATAGTGGATAAATCAAAGTGATTTACGTGTTTTCTATTGCATAAACGTTTAATGCTACTTTCCAGAAATTTTCATCCATATCAAAGTGTGCGATTGATGTAAAAACTAGTGAATTTGCAATATGTGGTGTTTGTTTACTAAATAAATCAAGTAAGGATGAATACGGTATAGAAAGCACTCATCATATTATCATGTCAGCCAATGGACGTCTATTCCACCTTGTGCAGTCCTGTGCCTCTAATTATTTATCCACCGTGTGAGGGGATGTCCCCACCCTGCATCTTATTTACACGGGTCGATTTTCCCCGTGCGGCTAGTCGTTTGACTAATCGCCTTACCAAACCGCCTTGCAAATTCCCTCTTGCGTCCTAACCAAACTGTCATTTATATGGTCGATGTACGCCGCGCGGCAAAAATCGTGCGGCTTTAGTCACCCGTGTAAATCCCCCTTTAGAATACACTTACTGCCAGATTCAGAGACCGCACTTTGACTTTACTTTAGCAAAGTCTAGTTATTATCTCTGAATTTGAACACCATTAAAGTAATTTTTCGCATGAAAAAGTTTACTTTCATTATTTATTACTACAAAGTAAACTTTTCATGCGAAAAGATTACTTTAATCTAGTTCAAATTCAGAGATAATAACTAGACTTTGCTAAAGTAAAGTCAAAGTGCGGTCTCTGAATCTGGCCCTTAGACTAATGTAAACATTCATTCACTGGAAGATTTGCATTGAAGGAATCAAACCCGAGACTTCTATGTAGCAGTACACACATACATACATAAACTCACGCCTTATCCCGTACGGGGTAGGCAGAGACGAGAATAATGACCTTTTAAGGACAAACTCTTTTCACAATCTTTACCTCAAAAGCCAGCACAGCCAGATAATCAAACAGTCCAGTTTCAGCCAGGATGGCCACTAGCAGCATCATACTGAACAACAACAGCAGAGTTTCCACATCCAGCCACGATACCAGCTCTGGTAGCGTTGGTCTTACTCCAGACATGGCTAGAACAGCTACGGATAGTGAGGAGGTCAGAAGCGCTGCTATGGTGCGGTTTACTATCTGAAATTGTTTAAAAAAAATATTAGTATGTACATTTCACTCTCCGTGTGGTGACGGAGTAAGAATACATTATGTCACCACCCCATCTCATCCCATGGGTGTCGAAAAAACCGACTAAGGGACTATCATCTTAACGAAATAAAAAGAAGGAAAACTTGAAATTTAACCATGTACCAATCCGTCTGGCCTGCGTGGTATTAGTAGGCAAAATATCCCCTTGTCACGGAAGGAGGCCCGTCCCTGCAGTCGGAAATTAATGGGCTGTTATGATTCACACATCACCACCTAGTCCCAAACTAAGCAAAGCTTTTACTATGGGTACTAGACAACGGATAAACATACTTTAATACTTTTTTTTTGTAAATACATACATATTATACATAGAAAAAACTCAGACCAATGCAAACAATCATGTTCATGCTTACAAAGATTTGCATTAAGCGGGAATCGAACCCGAGACCTCTGCGTAGCAACTATGTAATAATATACCGACTGCGCCAAAGAGGTCGTCGTTTTAAAAAATATTAGTACTAAGTACATTTTGGATCGGATTGCCTACACAAAAATATAATATATTTACAATAATATGTACAATAGCCAAGTTAATCTTTGCGATGAAAGGCTTTAAATAAACGAGATTTAAAAAAAGCCTACAATTTAATAAGACATGAGCTTGAGAGCAAACCGTCACATCATCATCATCATTATAGCCAATTAATGTTCCATGTTCCATGTGGCCTGATGGATTGATATAGGGTTTAATTTCAAGTTTTCCTTCTTTACGTAAAGATAATATTCACGGATGGAGTATCCGTGTCCTTAGTCTGTTTTTACGACACCCATGGGATGAGATGGGGTGGTGACATATTGTATTCTTACTCCGTCACCACACGGAGATAGAATTGTGTAAGTTTAATTGATATTTGTAAAGTCCCCGCGACACAGAACAGGATCCCTAGTATAGAAGATGACTTAAAAAAAAACAATGATTGTTTACAAGACCATTCCAAAATTAAATAAAAAAAGTCAGTCTGTCTGTTTGTTCGGCGTTATCATCGAAACGACTTGACCGATTTCGATGAAACTTCCACAGGTATATTGCTGATTTAATGGCGCGTAACATTGGCTACTTTAGTTAAAATTTTCTAATAAAAAAATTAACAATGAACAAGAAACTAAAAAATATAATATATACGACCGAATTGAGTAACCTCCTCCTTTTTGGAAGTCGGTTAAAAATATGTATTAACACTAACTCACCTCAAATATAATAAGGGTATATAAAGCCACTAATAGTATAGTAGCATAAATTATACCATCTTCTTCATCTAAAGGGTTAAGTTGGTAACTTATGGTCAAAGGTACCGTGTTGTTGCTTGTTGTGTTCATTCTTAGGGACACTTTTGTACCTAGTAGAAGGGTTGAGGGTTAGATAATAATATAACAGGGGTCTAATGGCTAACGCAGACCTGGACGGCATGGCAAAGTATTTTAATTTTTACTAATGGAAATTCAACCGTACTGTTACAGAAATACGACATAATTTTAAAGCATAGCAATTTATGTCGTATTTCTGTACCAGTACGGTTGAATTTCCATTAGTAAAAATTAAAATACTTTGCCATGCCGTCCAGGTCTGCGTTAGCCATAAGGCTGCCTGTCCACCGCAACGAAGCAAGGCAGTGGACCTATGCCTTATTTACACATCGACAAGTTCAGTAGCGAGTTAAGTAGTAAGTTGTTGATTTAATTGATTTAAATCACAGATATCTGAACAATTTAAATAGATCTCCATCCTATTTTTTGGGAAGTTAAGTAAGAAGTAGCCCCCTCTCTCGCGTCTCGCCAACTTAACTGGTCAATAAATAGGATGGAGATCTATTTAAATCAACTTAATCAACAACTTACTACTTAACTCGCTACTGTACTTGTCGATGTGTAAATCGGGCTTAAGAAACGAAAAATAGGAACCAATATGATTGAACAAATGCATACCATGTTCATGCACATAAAGATTTGCATTGATCGGTACTCGAACCCTGAACCTCAACGTCAATCCACTACGAAATAATAAAATCTAAACTTCTAGATTTTGTCTATTGGTTAATATTTTTCCATTTTAAACGTATTTAATGTGCATGCCGTGTTAGCCTAGGAGGTTGTTACACTGAATATAATAATAGGTATGTAGTGTAGGACGCCCCCCAGCTAGTTGAACCAAAGATCTCAAGGTCTCTGGGTCAGACTGGATGCGGAAGGCGCAGGACGTAGTTCTATGGCGCGTGTTGGAAGAGCAACCAATTACAGTCTTGCCCCGGCTGTACTTTGCATTCGTTAACATTAAGGGCCTTTACTAGCGCCGCCAATAGAAAAAAAACCATAATTCGCAAATAGGGTAAATAATGTAAAATGTTGATAACAAAGTCTTGAGAAAAGGCAATAAAGTATTTGTATAACTCAAACTCAACACTTAAAATGTTTTTCAATTAGTTAAATTTTGCATTCGAAAAAAAACGGCCGTTTTTGTTTATAATGCAATATTTATTTAATTGAAAAACATTTAATTAAAGTGTTGAGAGTGTGTTATATACAAAAACTTTATTGCCTTTTCTCAAGACTTTGTTATCAACATTTTACATTATTTATCCTATTTGCGAATTATGTTTTTTTTTCTATTGGCGGCGCTAGCGAGCGCTATAAATGCTCTTAAGACACAAAAACGCCATCTATTTCCACTAAAAGAAACAGAATCATCTCACCATTCCCACCAATATCTTTCCACGACTGTATCTCTCGCTCAGTATAGTTCTTTCCTTCATTCTCTTTATATAATATAGGTAAATAATCTTCCAAAATTAATGTTTTTATTTCTGTTGAGCTTGGTGAGAAGTCTATTACTTCGTCTGGTTGCAGCTGGATATTCCATATTGGGGATAGCTGAAAAAATAGATACTTATACTTTAATATTTGGACAACTATTTAAATCATAATTAGGCGTACTTAATCTATATAATATTATTATACTAGACTAGGACAAGACTAGACAACGGATAAACATACGTAATTTTTTTTTTTTGTAAATCCATACATTTATTCATAGAAAACACTGAGACCAATGCAAACAATCATGTTCATGCACACAAAGATTTGCATTGAGCGGGAATCGAAACCGAGACCTCTGCGTAGCAACCATGTAATATACCGACTGCGCCACAGAGGTCGTCAATTTTGAAAATTCATACTTAAAAACTATCATAACGGATAATGAATAATGTGGTTATAACCGACAGCACATTAAAAAGTCAAAGAAACTTATACCTGCTCAAACTCTCCGTGATAAGCCTGCACAGTTCTGTGCAGAAACATGTGCAGAGTATTGCTACTATCGTTAGACGCGACCTGCACGAATGGTCCCGTTAGCGTGACCAGCACCTTTACCCTGTCGTTGCTTGAAGGTAACTCGTAAACTGTAATGACAACGCCATCTGGTTAGGACTATGGAAAACTTTGTTATTGTAAAACGCCATCTATAATGGGCTATGCAAAATTTTGTAATTGTAAAACGCCATCTATTAAGGACTATGCTAAACTTTGATGTTGTTATAGTTGTCCTCAACTATAACAACATCAAAGTTATAGTTGAGGAGTTTATAATTGTTATTATAAAAGAGAGACAGGTGTAAGAGTCAATGTTCATAATAAGCGAGTTCAAGTAATGCACGCGTATTTATATCGATGAGATGGATTTATATCTATATCCATCTCATCCTGATGAGATGATATATCATGAGAGGATATATCTATATCCATCTCATCCCATGGGTGTCGTAAAAACCTACCAAGGGACTATTCGTGAATATTATCTTAACGAAATAAAAAGAAGGAAAGCCAGCGTTTGGTTTTGGCCAGCGTGGTATTGGTCACAGGAGGAGGCCTGTCCCTGCAGTGGGACATTATTAGGCTGTAATATACCTTTAACATCATCTTGTACAGCTGTATGCAGCACCACATCAGTTTTCTCAACATTGAGCAGTAAAGCGACTGTTAGGAGCGTCCAGCAACATACCAACGCGAACAGTTTTATTGTACGCAACGCGTTGTCTATCTGCGGAATGGAATTTTGATTAAAAAAAAATAAAAAAGAAAAACACATTTATTGGCCATAAAGCACACACATAGCAAAAAAAAACAAAGTCTAAATAAAATGGCCAATAGGCCTCTGCCTCAGCTTTTAACCATAGTTTTATGTCGCACCAGCGCTGGTATTCTGGCAGAGATTAGTATTCTCTTTGCGAGAAGACTGGAGAAGTTTTCGTCTACTGCTAAAAGACCTTTGTTTGGAACAAACTGGCTCGGTAGCGCAGCGTTTGAAACCCACGCAGGACAATTCGGTATGTAAACTAAAAGTTTACCTATGTTGATTTTAAACCATTTAGAGATTTGAGATCGGTAAAGAATAAAATCATATTTTTAGCTCAAAACACCGCAAGATTGTGTTCAGTTTTACAATTTACATGAATTACTTTGTCATTCATTTGACCTCTAAATGACGTCATGCATTAAGTTTTTTACACCTGTAGGATCGTTACCAAAGTAGGCTATTAAAAAAGAGCTTTTACCTTTTTCTTTTTGACTGATTTAGTTTTTGTGTCTTGATCTTCGTGCTTTGGTTCCATTAACCTGAAAATATTGTAAATAATAATATTAGTTTTATTTATTCACTAGTAGAACCGTGCTCTCTTTACCCTCCGTTTTTTAAACATACTTCATTACTGCTCCACTCCTATTAGTGATAGCGTGATAATATGACACTCCCCGATAAATGGAAAATCGGTTCATTAGATCCAGAGATTACCCCCTACAACGTCTAACTCAAACACTTTTTTTTGTAAACAATAATGCAAATAATCATGTTCATGCACACAAATATTTGCAATTGCGGGAATCAAACCCGAGACCTCTGCGTAGCAATCATGTTATATAACTACTACGCCACAGAGGTCGTCGCATGATAGGGATTAATAATAAAGAAATCATGGACTTATTCCAAAGAGTCTCTATCGACATCTAAGGAGACTCGCGCTTGGCAGTTGGATCATAGGTCTGATGCAGAAGGCAGTACTGCTTGACACGGCACGTATTCTGAGGAGGTTCCTATCTCCTTGACCACCAGTAGCTTGGTCCCTGTACCCGATTCTGGTGGGTCTACCTTTTTTATATTTTTAACTGACCTGTGCCCACTTCGTAGGGCGGCGAAAAAAACGCGTCTCTTTTTTAAACATATTTCATTACTGATCCACTCCTATTAGTCATAGCGTGATACAGTATAGCCTATGATACTTCTCGATAAATGGACTATTCAACACAGAAATCATTTTTAAAATCGGTTCACTAGATCCAGAGATTACCCCCTACAACGTCACAAACACACAAACTTTACCTCTTTATAATATTAGTATAGATAAAGAAATCATTACCTGCTTGTGGCTTCCTTCAATAGATCATTAGTATCATCTTTTTTGAACTCAATATCTGTCTTTTTATCAAATATAGTTTTATCTCCTTCATTTGGCACATCGATTAACTCTATTTTACCTAAAATATTAATAAAAATACATCGTTTTTTAATAAATGTATAAGATTATATTTAGTCGTGAGGCAATAGTTTAAGGGTACGTAACATAAAAGGATCGGCACCGTGTCAACTCGAGCCGTTCAGTATTATTTGTATGTAACTCCTTACTGCAACGAACACTAATCGGATATGTAACGTAATCGGATTTTTGAAGTTTGACACCGAGGAAAAAGGCGAGTTGCCGATCCGTTTACGTTACGTTATATGTGCTACGACCTCTAGATTACAACTTGATTCTCTTTAAATTATCCGTGGAGGTCGTAAGAGGATCTAGGGACCATCAGTTACCATGTTTTAGCTTAGCAGTTGGTCAAATCAATATCTATTTCAGCCTGTGGACGTTGACTGCAGGACATACCTCCTCCAAACATTTCCACCCTACGTGGTTTTGTGCCTCCCTCATTCATTGGCTTCCCGCGCCGTCCTAACTAAACGAGCTAGTTAGGTTGATCAAATAATGACCAAAAATTAAAATTGATATCCCTTGCTGAACATAGGGCTTCTCCTAACTTGACTGCTTCGGTGGCAGAGCGGTTGCCGTTCATAAGGTCGTCGTTCGACTCCAAATACTTGTGTCTATTTATTCCATAAAGGCCTACGCGGACCGGGACGGCATGGCAAGGGATTTTAATTTTTAGTAATGGACATTCAACCGTACTATTACAGAAATACGACATAAATTGCTTTGCTTTAAAATGAATAATGCCGTGCGATAAAATTCCTTGCCATGCCGTCCCGGTCTGCGTAGGCCTTAACTGGAAAAGTTCAGACGGGCCGCAGGAGTTATCAAATAGAGAAACTCTTCCTATTTTTCCTGTCGGTTAAAAGAAAAGAAAATAAAAAAAGTCTTACCATGTTGCTGCTCATATCGTTGCTTGAAAGGCGCGAGTACAGGATCATACTTGATCTCATCAGGAAGGTCCAGCCATATCTCCACGCTGCCAGGAGTCAGATCACTGCACGAAACCACAGAATACATACTACCCAGGTCTTTCTTTCTCAATCTTTTTATTCTTTCTAATATTTCTGTCATCTTTGAAAAGTTCTTTTACAATAATTTGTTTAAAAACTGTTTGTAATGTCACTTTTTTTAAATAGATGGCGTTGGTTTTTGTATTAAGTCTTTAATGTCACTTTGATAGGATAGATGGCGTTGCTTAATGTATAAACATACTATAAAGATTTCTACTAAAGATGATTCAAACTTTAGGTGCCTACTGCGATATCTAGTATAAATAGAAAATTACTCGAAAGCTGCCTTTAAATAAAGATGGTAATGAGTTCGTATCCCTCGCAAGATAGTTATTAACGTTATCCACAAATAATTGACATAACCCTGGAGTGGAGGTTCTTTCAAATGAGCAACGTAGATAAGGAACTTCTTTTAGTGCGTTAATTTAATGAAGGCAAATGTGCCCGCGACCTAGAGATCCCTGATGGAGTAGAATTTTTTGTACTATGGGTACTAACTGAAAGGCGCGAGTACAGGATCATACTTGATCTCATCAGGAAAGTCCAGCCATATCTCCACGCTGCCAGGAGTCAGATCACTGCACGAAACCACAGAATACATACTACCCAGGTCTTTCTTTCTCAATCTTTTTATTCTTTCTAATACTTCTGTCATCTTTGGAAAGTTCTTTTACGATAATTTGTTCAAAAACTGTTTGTAATGTCACTTTTTTTAAATAGATGGCGTTGGTTTTTATTATAAGTCTTTACTAGGATGTCACTTTGATAGGATAGATGGCGTTGCTTAATATATAAACACACTATAATTATTCCAAGTAAAGAAAATATAAAATTTTAGTGCTCAGATCGATGGATATTGATTGGTTGAGGGCCATCCGCCCCACCACAGCTCGCGTTAAATAGTAGTAAACATCCCAGGAGACAAACTACTTGTCCTCAACAAAAAAAAAATCGATGGATGCTTAGTTCTGGTTTGATGCTTGTCCGGACAGAGCGAGATTTTAAAAACTGATTGAACTCACCGGTGATTGTGCAATCTCCAGTGAGAAACCAAAGGTAAATAAAAAAATGATATTTCATTATTTAATTTATACAGAATTGCACAACTTCATCCCTATTATGTCTCGTCAGAAATTGTAATTTTCTAAAATAAATATATTTAAAAGACTCATTAGTTGTTTTTATTAAATATGATTCAGGGAAACGAATTTGTCATGGGGACCACGCGAGTTCGGAGAACGCCTCGTGGTCCCCCCAGGGGAACATCGCAGAGTCTGGGGGTAACATACAACATTACTTCATCGTCAACATTCGAGAACCGGGACGACGACAAGCGAACGCGATTTCCTCATGGTCCCCCCAGTAAAAAATTGCGGGCCTTGTGGCTTTTTTCAGGATACTGGGTTTCCGTATATATAAAACTGAAAGGTGACTGACATAGTGATCTATCAACGCACAGCCCAAACCACAGGAGGGATCATGCTGAAATTTGGCATGCAGGTAGATGTAATGTATTGGACATCCGCTAGGAAAGAATTTTAATAAATTTCACCCCCAACGAGATAAAATAGGGGATGAAAGTTTGTAAGAAAATTTAACAATTTCAAACCGATCAGGCTGAGATTTCGCATGCATATAGATACTACGAGTACTATACTAAAATAATCCTTATATAATGATAATACTTCTAAACGCGAGCGAAGCCGCGGGAAATAGCTGGTTTTGAATAAATTCATAGCCGTAGCGGATGTCATATATGAATTACTGGTGTTTCTTTTTAGAAAATGATGCGATGGGTTGGCGACATATTGTATTCTTACTCCGTCACCACACGGAGAACTAAAAATATTTATTAACAAATGTATTTTACCATCAGAAACGAAGAGATCCGCAGGAGAACTAAAGTGACCGACATAGCGCTCAGGATTGCCCGGTTAAAGTGGAGGTGGGCAGGGCACATAGCGCGGAGAACAGATAGCCGATGGGGCAGAAAAGTTCTCGAATGGCGACCACGCACCGGAAGGCGCAGGGTGGGGAGACCCCTCACACGGTGGACCGACGACCTGGTTAGGACGGCGGGAAGTCGATGGATGAGGGAGGCACAAGACCGCGCCGAGTGGAAACTTTTGGAGGAGGCCTATGTCCAGCAGTGGACGTCCATAGACTGATATGGTATTTATTTATTTATTTATTTATTTATTTATTTATTTATTTATTTATTTATTTATTTATTTATTTATTCATTAACAATATCTTACAATTGTGTTTGAAGAAGAATTATACACATAAAAAATACATAATATATATAAAAAATAAAAAAAATTTTAATAAACACATCATACATATTAAAAAAAGGATAAAACAATAAAAACAATTACAATATGTCAAATTAAATTAATTAAGTATTAGAATAAAATTAAAATAAATTACTATAATCAAACAAATAAAATAAAAATACAATAATAAAATACAATACCATCTTTGTCTTTAAGTTTACCTAATATTATCAAAAACAAGTCATGCCAGTAAATTCATCCACTGACTAAAATAATTTGTCTAGAAGAAAAATCTGTAGTTTTTTCTTAAATACATGTAAAGAATAAACCTCTTTCTTTATTTCTATTGGCAGACAGTTGAACAATTTGATGCCCTGATACCGTGCACAGTGTTTAAAAATATTTAAAAATGGCCGAAAGGTACCTTTTAAATTAAGATTCCTTGTGTTTTCCCTAATTACTCTTTCGTCAGCAGTTTCAAAATCAGCAATGTTTTTAGACAATTGGCTTAAAACAGTAAATATGTACAGACAAGGGACAGTCAGGATGGACAGATTCTTAAAATGATCTCTACACGATTCCCACTGAGGAATGCGGACTATAGTTCTTACGGCCCTCTTTTGGATCACAAACGCCTTTTCACAATTATATTTGTAACTATTGCCCCAAAACTGTTTTATTTTACCATTAGGTATACATAGAAAATACCTATTGCTATCTTAATGCGTACAAAGATTTGCATTGAGTTTCGTTGAATCAGAAACCAGAAACCAACAGACTTTAACCACTAAGCCACAGAGATCTTCCTAAAGTACGTCATAAGCCAGAGAATCTAGGTTGTACATATGTTTTAAGGAAATAATGTCATAAAGTACTGGTTCAAATATTTTCGTCACCCAACGAAGTGGGCACGGGTATAGTCTAGTAAGCTAGTTTCGAGATAATTCCTTAGTTGGTTGCTACAACACACTCGGGATATCTGATGCAATAGTGATTCCAAGGAACCCATCAAAAACGAAAAAGTTGGAAAGTCATGATACTTAAAGAAACGTAGCATGCATGAAAAACGTAACAAAAAACCGGAAACATTTTCTCAAGATCAAATCAATCGAACGCAATAATGTTTCCAAGCATCTGGCTTCAATCAATAAGTAGTTTTACAATCACAAATGTTTATAAATATCCTTTTGTATTCAGATGTTAAGATTTTACAAGGTGGACATGTGAACGGCACTTTCCTTATACAAAGTAGGTCATAACTTTAATAAGAAGGAACAAAAGATTATCGAAAATTACTCATCATTTTAGGAGTTGAGAGCTTTAAAGAGGGAGCTAAGGGCTGGTTTGTCGTAATCGCTTTTCGCCATCGAAGTACTATGTCCCAAAAAATCCGTACCGTTTTTCTGTCATCCATATAGGGCCAGGACGGCGAGAAGACTGGCATTACTTGAGCCATCCCAGAGGGTGGGACTGTGGGCCTGGACAGCGATGGAGCATTCGTCCTATATTCCAATGACTTATATAGCTACAAGCTGGCCAAAGTTTGTCGCCCCCATGACCCTTCAATTTTTTTAAGCTTACCTAATAACTTTGATATCTTGCCTTTTATGTTTTAGTACAATAAATATTTTAATGAAAATAAATAGTTTAGTAATACTTTCCGTAGATAATAATATATAGGAATTATATACGGTGTAACTTAAGTTAATAAAACTAGAAATAGCGAGATAAAAGAGTGTTGCAAATTTAAAAAAAAACATGCAGTTTCAAGGCTTAAGAGAAATATGCTTAGTTGGTTTGGACACATTGAGAGAATGCATGATAGGCGATTCAATCAATCAACTAGACTATCGGGACATAGGCCTCTTCTAACACGCGCCACAGAACACGGTCCTTCGCCTTCCGTATCCACCCATATCTGTATGGTGACGGAGTAAGAAAACAATATGTTGGGGGAGAAACCCCATAAGTGTCGTAAATACTGACTAAGGAACTATCCGAATATTACCTTTACGATATAAAAAGAAGGAAAACTTGAAATTAAACCGTATATCAATTCGGCCAGCGTGGTATTATTAGGCCAAGTATCACGGGAGGAGGTCCGTCTCTGCAGTGGGACATTAATGGGCTGTTATGATGATGAATTATAATCTTAGTACATGGCGTTATGTAGTCTCTGTCTAACCCCATAGGCATACGGCGTGAGTTTATTTAGACTACTATACTCTATTCATCTGGGCGTAAGAAATTAGGTAAACAAACCAAAAATAGGTCTTTTTAATGTCACAATTACTCATTTATACATAAAATCCACGGTAACGATGAAGACTCGAAAATCATTATGAGAAAAATATTAATAGGTCAACGACTTAACAATAAAAATAGAAATTTCCTATGTATGTTTAAATAATTTAAACATTATTTTCATTATTTTGATCATCAATTATTAGTACAGTCAATAAGGCTAAAATAGGGGCAAACCTCGGAATGGAAGCGAATAAGCTGTAAATTTGCATAAACCTTTGTTTTGGTGTACTAATGACTGGTAGAAAAGTCTCATTATGATCACGTGTCTGCGTCATAAGTTATTCAAGGTCAAAGGTCACGAAAATCAGTTTTTCCAATTATCTCGTTTATTATGGGAAATACGCCATTTACGTCATAATAAATATTGTAGATCACAAAATGGTCTACAATTTTTGTTCAAAACATTTTTCCGTATCACCTACCGTTTTCGAGATATAGCGCAACGAGTGGCGGGCGCGCATTCGAACAAAAATAAAAAAATAAATAATATAAATTAATAATAATAATTGTATCTTTATCCAAATATCAATTTTTCATAGTTAACTATTATCTCAACTATACAAACTAGCACCGCATTTCACATGATTTCTTTATGTACAGGTGCGTGCACTCTACTCTTTGAGCTATATCTCGAAAACGGTTCATGATACAAAATAATGCTTGAGATAAAAATTGTCAATTTTTATTTTGTGATCTACAATATTTATAATGACGTAAATGGCGTATTTCCCATAGAAAACGAGATAATTGGAAAAACTGATTTTCGTGACCTTTGACCTTGAATAACTTGTGACGCAGACACGTGATCATATGAGACTTTTCTACTAGTCATTAGTACACCAAAACAAAGGCTTATGCAAATTTACAGCTTATTCGCTTCCATTCCGAGGTTGAATGCTTATTTTACTGGAGTATATTCAATTCATTCATTTCTTTTTAATTTCAGTTATTTTTTTAATTTTTGATGTAGAAATTGCTTTAATTTTCCCTATTATTATTTATTATTATTTTATAATACACTAGCAGATCATTGATCTGATGTGTGTATATCACTGTTTGTCACTGCATTGACAACAGCGTGACAAACAGTAAAAAAAAAAAACAAACATAAACATTATCCCCTTATTTAAATTAGTAAATTTTATTTTATGAACAAAAATTAGTTTTTTTTAATCTTAATCTTAATTATTGGATTATATCATGAATGAAATCAAAATATATTAAATTGAACAAATTAATACAAATATTGTAAAGGATTATAGTTTATAAAAACATTTGATTTGCATTTAAAAAATATTGTCATTTCAATTTATCTTACAAATGAGAAGCAAAATATGCATTTAATTTCGACTTAAAAGATTGAGAATAAATACTCCTTATTTAATTTAATTGAAACCAAAATAAATTATATTTTCCTTTTTTAAAATATTACACACTCTCTAATCGACATGTTATAGAACCTAAAACAGTATTGTTTGTCAAAATTGTTTTGCATTAATATGTCATGACAGCTGAAGAAGAATAACATTACAAATTGATGTTTTTAGATAAAAAAACTTTGAAAGCCTATGGATTTTTGCAGTTTGTCAATTTTGACATGTTTAGATTATTTCTCATGCTATCTTGAATAGAGTATAGCTAGTACAACTTGTTTTCCATAACAAAATTCGTACTATTATTGTTTTCCATATTTGTCCCTCTCGAGTCAAAATATTTACTTGCCCTATTACTCGTATAGTTTATACAAACAGCGATTTCCATAACATTTCACTTGTCATAAAGTTTATTTATCATAAACTAAGTTATCATAATATCATGTGTTATTAAAAATTTCGTTACATAAATACCACACAAGATGGTCGATAAACAGTGGTTTTGAATTAGTATCTACATAGATAAATCGTTTAATCTGTTAAGGCTAACAATTTTATATAGGTAAATTAAGTCACTATTAGCCTTTACAAACGAGCGTTTATAGGGCTCACTAGCGCCGCCAATAGAAAAAAAATCATTATTCGGAAATAAGATAAATAATGTTAAATGTTGATAACAAAGTCTTGAGAAAAGGCACTATAGTATTTGTATAACACACTCTCAACACTTTAAATGTTTTTCAATTAAATAAATATTGCATTATTAACAAAAACGGCCGTTTTTTTTCGAATGCGAAATTTAACTAATTAAAAAACATTTAAAGTGTTAAGAGTGTGTTATACAAATACTTTATTGCCTTTTCTCAAGACTTTGTTATCAACATTTTACATTATTTATCTTATTTCCGAATTATGATTTTTTTTCTATTGGCGGCGCTAGTGAGCCACGTAAAGGCCCTTAAACTAGTCAAACTTCAAACTTCTTCAAACTTCAAAATGCTTTATTTCATAAAATTTATCACAAATTGTTTGAAATCGTCTTTTAGAATTTACTTGAAATTGAAGCTATAGTTAAAATTATAAATCGACACAGACAAACGCCACAGCACTAATAAAACCGCAGTATGTATAAAATGACATCAAAATAGATAAAACGAAAGTTGTACTATTTTTAAAAAAAAGTATTTTTTAGTAAGAGTTTGAGCTGTGTCGCGGGGACTCAAAGAACTCATGACAAATGGAAACTCATGACAATAATTTGTGGATCACACAAATAATCATTAGCGTGGAATTCGAACCCTCGAGCACGGCAGTCTTATACACAACCAATTTGCCACTGAGGCAGTTCAAAAAATATTCAAAAGAAACCAAAGTCCAGTTATCATAACAGTCCATTAATGTCCCACTGCAGGGACGGGCCTCCTCTCATTTGACGGAGGGATACTTAGCCGATTAATACCACGCTGGCCAGACGGATTGGTATAGGGTTTAATTTCAAGTTTTCTTTCTTTTTATTTCATAAAGATAATATTCACGATAGTTCCTTAGTCGGTTTTTAGGACACCCATGGGATGAGATGGGGTGGGGTGGTGACGTATTGTATTCTTACTCCATCACCACACGGATAAAGTCCAGTTAACGTTTCCTTAATCCCAATATCTGTAATAATAATGTTGTTTGGTTACATCAACAGATGGCATTATCAATAATATTTAAGTTATATCATTTAAGTTTACATAACTTTAGTAATCGTTGTATAATATTAGCATTACTCAGTAATTAATCACTATTGCTTTGAATACTTAAAGTTGTAAAACACACTGTTTAATTTTATTACATCTATACTAATATTATAAAGAAGTAAAGTTTGTGTGTTTGTGACGTTGTAGGAGGTAATCTCTGGATCTACTAAACCGATTTTAAAAATTATTCCTATGTTGAATAGTCCATTTGATGAACATAATTCGATTAAGTACATATAATTTTTTACCTATAAAACTTAGGTATAACTAAAAAAATCCGGAAAGAAGAAAGACAATGGAAAAATTGATAAACTTGATTGGTAGTCGAGACGAGTACTCGGGTGGCATAGATGGTCATGGCGCTGGACGCGTATAGTCCAGAGACGCGGGTTCGAGTCCCGCCTCGAGTACTTACAAAGTTTTTCCATTGTCTTTCTTCTTTACAAAATTTGATGTTTGTAGGTCTTTACAGATATAATTGATGTTTTATATAAAGATTTAATAACAAGTTTAATTTGTCACACTAACATAACATAACAATAGCATTTTAATCATAGGGAAAAATTATAAGGAAAAAGTTACAATTAAACAAAGGGTAAATTCCATTGGTTTAAAATGGACCTATATTTACAGACTTAGCTATACTAATATTATAAAGAGGTAAAGTTTGTGTGTTTGTGACGTTGTAGGGGGTAATCTCTGGATCTACTGATTCGATTTTAAAAATTATTTAGAAGTGGCGCAGTAATGGAATATGTTTAAATAGGTGACGCGTTTTTTTCGCCGCCTAACGAAGTGGGCACGGGTCAGCTGGTTATTTTTGTGTTTTCATCAATTTTATCTTTTGTTTGATGCTGGTAATGCCCTAGGAATACATATTTCACATTTTTTTTTCTTAAGTTTCTAAAACAAATTCTCAATATTAAGGACCTAAGAAAGCCGCTTATAGGATACCCACCTTAAAAAAAAAGGTAAGGACCTAATGTATTGTTTTCTATGACGATAATATTTGACGACCTCTGTGGCGTAGTGGTTTTATTAAATGACTGCTACGCAGAGGTCTCGGGTTCGATTACCGCTCAATGCAAATCTTTGTGTGCATGAACATGATTGCTTGCATTGGTCTGAGTGTTTCTATGTATAATATTTATGTATTTACAAAAAAAAAGTATTTAAGTATGTTTATCCGTTGTCTAGTAGCCATATTACAAGCTTTGCTTAGTTTGGGACTAGATGGCGCTGTGTGAATGTGTGAGGGTTATTATATGAATGATTTTTTTTGGTAGTATTTGAATATACCTTAAGAACCAAAATTGATCCGATATTCATCAAGTTAATTTAATAAACTTGAATATAATTAAAAAAAAAAGTAACTACTTTGTGGAAATCATCAAAAATAATGGAATATTTTTACATAATCTTATTTTTTTAATAATAGGAATAAATATAAGGATAATGTCCCATAATATTTACAGGATTAGCTTATCACTCAAGTAGATAAGGGAAATAACGATTTGCCCTGATAAGATTAGTGATTATGGTAAGTACTACTATACAGCTATACAGGGATCTCAAGGTCGATTACCGGTCAATGCAATTCTTTGTGTGCATGAATGATAGTATGATTTTTTATTTTTTTTATATGATGGGAGGCAAACGAGCCCGCAGGTCACCTGATGGTAAGTGATTACCGCCGCCGCCCATGGACACCCGCAACACCAGAGGAATCACAGATGCGTTGCCGACCTTTTAAAAGGGAAGTAAAGGGAGGTGGAATGGGCTACCGGACTCTCACTCACCGGACGAAACACAGCAGTGACAAGCACTACTATTTTACGCCGATTTTCTGTGAGAGGGTGGTATTTCACCGGACGAGCCTGCCCATGCGTGCCAGCGTGCCGCAGCCTAAGACTGACGACATGGCTCTTCCACTCAAATTAACTTTGAAGCACAAACTCTAACTAATTATACCATGGTTATTATTATTAAATTAATTAAGTAGGTAAGTAAATTACCCCTCGAAAAGCCACAAAAAATATACGTAGAATGTATAATTTTTTTATATTTTTTTACAGAACCCTAAATCTTTAACAAAATAAAGTACCTAGCAAGTGACACGCGGATTAATCAACGACCTAGCAGTCAAAATCCTATCAAAATTGGTCCAGCCGTTTCGAAGATTACTCGGAACACACAGACAGATAGATAGGTTTTTTTTACGTAGCTAGTGACATAATAGAGTTATAAGACTTAACAGCTTATGTCTAGGGTAGACAGCAGCTAGCTAACGGCTAAGAGCGGTAATTACCACTTACCATCGAGTTACCACTTGTCATCCTACCAATAAAAAAGGAAAATAATTTTTGGATCTCATAAACGTTGTGTTAGATGACGCAAAACGCGACATCAAAACAAATATTCACAAATTGTAAATTCAATAACAAAACCTGAATACAGTACAGTTTTTTCATAAATATTTATATCACATACATTCACCGTTTTCATTAACACACATAACAAACGAAAACTTGTATAAACGCCATCTATTATTTAACACCGACAACTACTTGAAACTATTTTGAAACAAAGAGTCTTCATAGAATGCACACACTATGTAAATAATGCAAAAACGAACCAAAAGGGGCGTTCCCTTTTTAGCCTTTAGAATACTTTATTAGTAAAAATATAGATTTTTTTTGTGAAAAATATGTTTTTTAAATAACGTAATACACTACCGCGCCGTGTCAAAGACCTTTAGTAACTGGTATGAAGCAGTTTTAACCGCTTGTGGCCGGTGCAAACCGGTTATCGCTACGAAGTTTCTAGACGTATGAAGGCGATTTTTATGCACTTTCCAAATCGCAATTGTTTTTTTAATATTACTAAGTTATATGGGTTTAACTAACTTTTCTTTCTCCGTGTGGTGACGGAGTATGAATACAACATGTCACCACCCCATCTCATCCCATGGGTGTCGTAAGAACCTTCTAAGGGACTATCAATGTTATCTTTACGAAGTAAAAAGAAGGAAAACTTGAAATTAAACCCTATACCAATCCGTCTGGCCTGCGTGGTATTAGTAGGCTAAGTATACCTTCGTCATGGGAGAAGGCCCGTCCCTGCAATGGGACATTATTGGGCTGTTATAATGAGGCCCGTCTTTGGAATGGGTCTTATTATAACTGGTAAAATTAAGATAATATTTTATACATACAATTAAAAATATTTCTTTTTAATTTTATTTAGGTATGGTTTAGGAACAAAACAATATAAAAACAAGACACTTTTCTACCATGACGTTTATGGCTGCTACGCAGAGGTATGGGGTTCTATTCCCCCCTAATGTAAATCTTTGTATTCATGATGTATGTTTTAACAAAAAAAGTACGTTAATATTTTTATTCCATTGTCTAGTTTGCAAAGTACAAGTTTTGCTTATTTTGGAACTAGATGGCGTTGTGAATATTTGAATATTTTTTTATCATTCATTGGAATTTTTAATAGTAATGTTTATAGTAAGTATAAAACATTTTCTTATTTATCATTTTTTATGTTTTTAAACATTAATAATATAATACGAGGAAAACTCTCAAACGAAACTCAGTTATGTTTGTAATAACAAACGTTTTGTATTATACGGAGATCGAACCCGAAACCTCAGCGTAACATGATGACGACCTCAATGGCGCGACGGTAGCGCAAGCGGCTGCCGTGCACGAGGTTGTGGGTTCGATCCCCACGCAGGACAATTATATGTAAGATCGACATATTATTGTCCTGAGTCTGGGTGTTCTTTGTGTCCGTTAAATTGATATTTGTAAAAAGTCTCCGCGACACAGGGCATGGTTCCCTAGTGCGGGGGTTGTCTTTTATAAAAAAAAAAAAACCTATCTATACTATATAATATTATAAAGAGGTAAAGTTTGTGTTTGTGACGTTGTAGGGGGTAATCTCTGGATCTAATCAACAGATTTTAAAAATTCTTTCTGTGTTGAATAGACAATTTATCGAGGAGTGTCATAGGCTATACCTATAGTATCACGCTATGACTAATAGGAGTGGAGCAGTAATGAAGGAATTCTTTTTTTTCCGTAGATATATTAACTGCAAACATTTCCTTAGTCGATTTTCACGACACCCATGGGATGAGGTGTTTATACCATGTACCCCTACTTCGTCACCACACGCAGACTAAAGAAATGGTATGTAAGTATGATTTTTAACGACACCCATCTGACAACGCTGTCGTAAAATTGGACTAAACGAAAAATCTGAGATCTTTGAAAATCTTACAATGTCAATTGTGATTCCCTCTGTCATAAAAAGAGACATAATATATAACTGTGTAAGACAATGGACTACGTACATAATATAATGAATAAAAAGATTAAGTTTTTACAACATTGATTAACAAGGAAACGGTTAAATTGCATTGAATGCTAGAATACATTAATATTTTATATTTTTTATTGCTCTTATGCAATTTTAATTGTTTTAGTGGTTTGGAAGTTGCTATATACAGCTGCCGTGCAGAATGTTTTACGTTCGAATACGACTTGGGACTCCAGTCCCTGCTGGACATAACTAACACATCAACTAACGCCTGAAGTTAACTACATGTACAGGAACAAATAAAACACTCACTCCTCGCCATCAAGTTCCAAAACTGACATCTGCGCAGTCGCAACAACTTCAATCCGGTCGAGTTGGTTGACACGTACCTACTATGCTTTTGGTCCTCTTCTCACAATCAAATCATATAAAAAGGGGTTAATAGATATCTATACTTATAATAAAACTGTAGAGAGATCAATTCTGTACATTGAATATATGTTAAAAATTAGGACAGCGACAACCATTAATCCATAAAAATTTTAAAAGTAAAAAGTAATGTTAAAAGTAAAGTTATATAGGTACAACAAAATATGCTAATAGGCCAAAAAAAAAAAAAAAAAACATAAATCATAAATTAGGCACAATCCAAAATCTCAAAAGTTTAATACAAATTAAACATACATTTATTTATTACTCAACTTAATGTGACCGCACTTTTTAATTTTCTTTTAAATGACTCTATATGTGAAGAGAACACATCGATATCAAGCTTGTAAAATATTTGATTACACTTCTTTAAAATATATGACATAGGTGTATTACTGCCATATTTATTACGACTAGACTTAATAAAGAAAGGCTTAAAGTTAACCAGTCTAGCTGAAGGTCTTGGCACATTAAAACTAATCTGGGATAACAGTGATGGACTATCAACGACTCCATTTATTATTTTATGCAAAAACAATAGACCCAAGTAATCTCTACGCTTGTACAATGATTCCATTTTAAAATACTGAAGTCTATCCTCGTAGTCTTGAATAGAGCGTCTAACACCAGACATAATGGCAAGCCTCCGTACAAATCTCTTTTGAATGTTCTCAATGCGCTGAATATTATTTTGATACATAGGGTACCACACAATGGAACAGTATTCTATATTGCTGCGTACAAGTGAGTAATATAGCGATTTCAACGCACTAATATTTTTGAATTGTCTAGTATTTCGGTTCAGGAAAGCCAACATTCTAGTACACTTAGCAACTACATTATCAATATGTTTCGAAAAATTCATTTGTGAATCAATTAGCACACCCAGATCGCTCACTTCTTTGACATTTTTTATTGTTTTGCCATTCATGGTGTACTTTCTATTAGAGCTATTTCGTTTCCTCAAGGAAACGGTTAAATTGCATTGAATGCTAGAATACATTAATATTTTATATTTTTTATTGCTCTTATGCAATTTTAATTGTTTTAGTGGTTTGGAAGTTGCTATATACAGCTGCCGTGCAGAATGTTTTACGTTCGAATACGACTTGGGACTCCAGTCCCTGCTGGACATAACTAACACATCAACTAACGCCTGAAGTTAACTACATGTACAGGAACAAATAAAACACTCACTCCTCGCCATCAAGTTCCAAAACTGACATCTGCGCAGTCGCAACAACTTCAATCCGGTCGAGTTGGTTGACACGTACCTACTATGCTTTTGGTCCTCTTCTCACAATCAAATCATATAAAAAGGGGTTAATAGATATCTATACTTATAATAAAACTGTAGAGAGATCAATTCTGTACATTGAATATATGTTAAAAATTAATATTGCAGGATGAATGGTGATCGATACTAATGCCAAAAATGCAATCAATAAATTTTTTGTCTGTCTGTCTGTCTGTCTGTCCGTCTGTCTGTCTGTCTGTATGTGCACGCATGGGTCAAAAACTACTGAAGGCATTTTAACCAAACTTGGTACAATTGTAGTCCATACTCCCGGGCAGGTTATAGGCTGTATAACATAACGCTAAGATACATAGGAGCTGAGCAGTGACGAAAAATTTGAAGCAAGTCGGTTGAAAAAAATCGCGTTCGAGCTCTTATCATCGCATACGTTGATCATACGCCAAAAATATGTATTACAAAAATAATGGTCTTCAAACGATGAACAAAAAAGTCCTGAATAGTATATATCTATCTTTTATATATTAGCCACAATAACCTGTTTAATCGTTAAGGTTTTCTTCAAAGTGTATTAAATACATAAATATTGTAATTTGCAAAGACATATCTTTTTCAAACTCCCATATTTCAAAAGTACACTTTAAAACCTTATTCATAAAATTTTTTTATAGAAATCGGTTTATAAACACACAAGATTTAGATGAAAGAAAATTTCCAAATGTCGCCGCGCCAGTATGAGTACGGCTGTACGGTTGATTTTTGTTTAACGTCCGAAACGGAAAACCGGTGCATCTATATAATTTCATTCACATTGACTCTTAATGCGAACGGACGTGGTTCTTATTGACTCTTCTCGGAATAAGCGCGCTTTAGATATTAAAATACATAGATACGTAGTTTTTAGGTATTAAGTATGAAGAAAAAAGTAAGAATGAAGAAGCTACAACAGCTAGATCTGTCAAAGGGACCTGGGAATGATGGTATACCGTCAAAGTTTTATAGAGAATGCTCAGTACAGATTTCCAAACCACTTCATATACTTTACAATAGGTCATTGAGAGAGGGAGTGTTTCCAGAGAAATGGAAGGATACTATTGTTGTACCAATACCAAAAACAGGTGATAGGACTGATGTCAGAAATTATAGACCTATCGCTAAATTGTCAATAGTAGCTAAGATATTTGAATCTTTAGTGTGCCCAATATTGAGCTGGCATATAAAGAGTGTTATCTCCGCTTACCAACACGGTTTCATGAGAAACAGATCAACTTCCTCAAATTTGATAGATTTTGTAGAAAACACTTTGACTAATATTAGCAATGGTAATGAGATTGACGTTATTTATAGCGATTTTAGTAAGGCTTTCGATAAGGTTGATCATCACATATTGCTTCAAAAGCTTTCTCTTATATATAACATCCATGGCTCCCTGTTGGGATGGTTTCGAACATACTTGACCGATCGTAAAACTAGTGTTGTGGTCAATGGGTACACTTCGGATAAATATGTATCAACATCTGGTGTTCCGCAGGGTTCCCATCTCGGTCCAATACTTTTTACTGCATTTATAGATGACATAAAATATTGTTTTCAGAGGTCACAGTTTCAAATGTACGCGGATGACCTGAAAATATATAAGTCGGTAAAAACTACCTCCGATCGTGAGCTTCTGCAAAGAGACATTGACCATCTCTGTAATTGGTGTGAACTCAACGCTATGGAGCTAAATGTCACCAAATGTCATCATATAACATTCTCAAGGAAACGAAATAGCTCTAATAGAAAGTACACCATGAATGGCAAAACAATAAAAAATGTCAAAGAAGTGAGCGATCTGGGTGTGCTAATTGATTCACAAATGAATTTTTCGAAACATATTGATAATGTAGTTGCTAAGTGTACTAGAATGTTGGCTTTCCTGAACCGAAATACTAGACAATTCAAAAATATTAGTGCGTTGAAATCGCTATATTACTCACTTGTACGCAGCAATATAGAATACTGTTCCATTGTGTGGTACCCTATGTATCAAAATAATATTCAGCGCATTGAGAACATTCAAAAGAGATTTGTACGGAGGCTTGCCATTATGTCTGGTGTTAGACGCTCTATTCAAGACTACGAGGATAGACTTCAGTATTTTAAAATGGAATCATTGTACAAGCGTAGAGATTACTTGGGTCTATTGTTTTTGCATAAAATAATAAATGGAGTCGTTGATAGTCCATCACTGTTATCCCAGATTAGTTTTAATGTGCCAAGACCTTCAGCTAGACTGGTTAACTTTAAGCCTTTCTTTATTAAGTCTAGTCGTAATAAATATGGCAGTAATACACCTATGTCATATATTTTAAAGAAGTGTAATCAAATATTTTACAAGCTTGATATCGATGTGTTCTCTTCACATATAGAGTCATTTAAAAGAAAATTAAAAAGTGCGGTCACATTAAGTTGAGTAATAAATAAATGTATGTTTAATTTGTATTAAACTTTTGAGATTTTGGATTGTGCCTAATTTATGATTTATGTTTTTTTTTTTTTTTTTTGGCCTATTAGCATATTTTGTTGTACCTATATAACTTTACTTTTAACATTACTTTTTACTTTTAAAATTTTTATGGATTAATGGTTGTCGCTGTCCTTGTTGATCTGAATTAAAATAGTGATAATACAAATGTTGTGCTAACCTGTAATTTAAAATCATACATGTATTGTTGTTCTCATATTCTGTAATAGTTGCTTAGTATGTATTTTAGTTGGTAAGCCTTAAATAAATAAATAAATAAATATGTATATACTATAATAAAACAATCGGAATCGGATAAGTAATACTCGAGATATCGCTAGATCTCTTTATTAGAACAGTCCGGTACAAATCAGGGGTCATGAAAAATGGATTTGGTTCAATATTGAATGAATTTAAATTTAGTTTCTTTTGTTCACGAGATAGCGTTACCAGTAGTAATCATAAAATAAATAAGTTTTTAAATAATATATAACTATTTTATTATTAAGTGCTATTAATAAGTTATTCTTTTTAAATGTTAATAAAATTAACCATGAATCGTATGTGTAATATCAATTATAAGTCTTCACACTAGCCTTTAAAAATATCAATTTAACGGACACAAAGAACATCCAGACTAAGGACAATAGTTTGTGTATCACAATTGTCCTCCATGGGAATCGAACCCGCGCCAGCCATGTAATGCGACCGCCGCGCCACCGAGGCAGGTAATTCTGCCGCACCATAACGTGGCGTGCAAATGTATTCATTCATAATTAATTAGCGATTATCCGTGTGGTGACGGAGCAAGAATACAATATGTCACCTCCCCATCTCATCCCATGGGTGGCGTAAAACCGACTAAGGGACTATCGGTGAATATTATCTTTACGAAATAAAAATGAAGGAAAACTTGAAATTAAACCCTATACCAATCCGACTGGCCAACGTGGTATTAGTAGGCAAAGTATCCCTCCGTCACGGGAGGAGGCGCGTCCTTGCAGTGGGACATTAATGGGCTGTTATGATGAAAAAGCGATGTCACTTATTTTAACTTACAAATTTGACAACAGATGGCATTGTGCCTGTGACGTCATTTTCAGTATCGTGGTGTTAAGATTTTACTTGAAAGAAAGACGTTCGCTCATGTCTTTCAGTATAAGTTTACACACAGTCTTCATAGATCTGTCTTTGTAAAGATCTGTTTTTGAAAAGGTTTTGGTTCGTTCGTTAATTTTACAATTCGTGTGTAGGTGTATCTGTTTGTTATAAGGTTTAAAAAACGATTTTTCAGTATTAAATCGAATTGCGAAGTAAGTAACATCCGCCACGCGAACGAAGTCGCGGGCACAGCAGCTAGTATTAAATAAATCTAATAAAGCCTGTTAAAATGGTTTAATGCAATTGCTTTCCATTGTCTATTATTATTTAAATCTATACTAATAATTGTAGGGGGTAATCTCTGGATCTAATAAACCGATTTTAAAAATTCTTTCTGTGTTGAATAGTCCATTTATCGGGGAGTGTCATCTATGTATATATATAAAAGGAGAAACTGACTTAACGGCTAAACGTAGGCACTTGAAATTTGGAAGGGACGTAGCTTAGGTACCGTAGAGGTGCACTAAGAAAGGAATTCCCGAAATTCTTACGGGAACGGGAGTTAGCAGGATAATTCTTTTGTATGAAAAATCTAAACCGCTTAAGTTAGACGCTTGAAATTTGGCATGCAGGTTCCTTAGTAAATTTAAGGCTTAGTCTTGGAACATGATATTGTAAAATTCCCACAGGAACGGGAGTTAGTGGGAAAACACATTTGTATGAAAAAACGTAAACCGCTTAAGTTAGACGCTTGAAATTTGGCATGCATGTACCTTAGTGAATTTAAAGCTTAGTTGCTACAGGATATTGCAAAATTCTCTCGGGAACGGGAGTCAGCGGGAAAATACTTTTTTATGAAAAACCTAAATCACTTAACTTAAATGCTTGAAATTTGGCATGCATGCAGGGACCTAAGTAAACTTAAAGCTTAGTTGCAACAGGATATTGCATAGTTCTCTCGGGAACGGGAGTTAGCGACAAAAAACATTTGTATGAAAAAAAATGAAAACCACTAACGTTGGACGCTTGAAATTTGGCATGCATATACCTTAGTAAATTTAAAGCTCAGTTGCAACAGTATATTGCAAAATTCCCACGGGAACGGGAACATTTGTATGAAAAAAAGTAAACCGCTTAAGTTAGAAGCTTGAATTTTGGAAGGGACGTAGCTTAGGTCCCGTTAAGGTGCAGTAAGAAAGGTATTCCCGAAATTACTACGAGAACGGGACTTAGCGGGAAAATTCTTTTGTATAAAAAATCTAAATCATTTAAGTTAGACGCTTGAAATTTAGCATGCAGATCCCTTAGCAAGTTTAAAGCTTAGTTGCAACAGGATATTGCAAAATTCCTACGGGAACGGGAGTCAGCGGGAAAAACATTTGTATTAAAAACTGTAAACCGCTTAAGTTAGACGCTTGAAATTTGGAAGAGACGTAGCTTAGCTACCGTAAAAGTGCACTAAGAACAGAATTCCCGATATTCCCACGGGCACGGGAATAAGCGGGAAAATACTTTTGTATGAAAAACCTAAATCACTTAAGTTATACGTTTGAAATTTGGCATGCATGCAGGGACCTAAGTAAACTTAAAGCTTAGTTGCAACAGGATATTGCAAAATTCTCTCGGGAACGGGAGTTAGCGAGAAAAAACATTTGTATGAAAAAAATGTAAACCGCTTACGTTAGACGCTTGAAATTAGGCATGCTGGTACCTGAGTAAATATAAAGCGTAGTTGCAACAGGATATTGCAAAATTCCTTCGGGAACGGGAAAACGGAACGGTTAGCGAAAATAAACATTTGGATGAAAAAATCTAAACCGCAAGTTAGGCGCTTGAAATTTGGTATTACCTGCATGCCAGTGAGTGCAAAGTAAAAGAAACCTTTGAGAACGGGAATCGAACTATAGGCTTAAAATTTATAGTTTACATTCTAATAACTCAGTATTTTAAAATTCTGCCATCTCAATGTATGGCATTTAAAGTTCTGCAAAGCAGTAATTAATTGTGCTAAATAATGTTTGTGCCTTTCAAATATTCGTCTAAACAAGTTTATGCCAAATGTGTTCTGCGAAATAAAATTTTGCTTCGTGGGGGGAACCCGCGCTAAAAAGCTATCTTGGTGCAGTGAGTGAAAAAAAAATGAAAAAATAATAATACAAGTTCAAGCTGATGTGTGGACCGATGTGTTGTCTGTTCTCTTAAACGAGCAGGAAAACCCTTCCACAAGTTAGGGATCAAGGTTGCTGTGCCTGTCCTACTGATGTATAACTTAGACCCACCTGGATTGTGTAATGGCACCAGATTATGAAAAATCTTTCAGGCCATCACATTCTCCGGAGGGGCAAAAGGGAGAGATGTTTTTAGAACCTAGAAGCTCCTCAAGACCGGTAGGCATTAAGGGAATTCTCACTTTATCAGTTCAAGCGCTTGCAATATCCTTTGCATTTGTTTTACCTTTAGTGAAAGTTATAGGCAAAGGATTTAAGGAGCCGGTTTATATCTAGGCACTCCTTGCAATTGGCAATATTTTATTGGTATAGGCAGAATGCAGTATGTCCCGTAATGTTGTTTACCGAGAAGTAAAGCAGTAAATAGTCATAAGCCTTTGCGGGCGAAGCCGCGTGCAATAGCTAGTAGGCTATATAGTATCACGCTATGAATAATAGGAGTGGAGCAATAATGAAATATGTTTAAGAAAAAGACGCGTTTTTTTCGTACTTGATAAAGTTATGGACTATGAGTACCTTGTGTTTAAATAAAGAACTTGCAAACTGCTTAGTTTGGAACTAGATGGCGTTGTTATGAGTCTGTAACTAGCTAACATTAATTCTTTTAATGTATCATTGTTTGAGCAATAATGTGTTATTTTTCTACAATTTTTCCATGACATAATAATTGTTTAATAAGTTATAATTAACTAGAGTTTCCACCACATAAAGCACTTTACACACGACAGGAACGCTTATATGGAAATCGTGCGTAAAAATTGGTTCTTATGGGTATTAGGTATTTATATAAGTTTGTTCCTTATGCGATGTTTAGTAAATAATTTATTTAAGACTAGCTGACCTGTGCCCACTTCGTTAAGCGGTGAAAAATCGCGTCTCTTTTTTAAACATATTTCATTACTGCTCCGTTCCTATTATTCCCGATTTACACATCGACAAGTACAGTAGCAAGTTAAGTAGTAAGTTGTTGATTAAGTTGATTTAAATAGATCTCCATCCTATTTTTTTTAAGATGACGAGACGCGAGAGAGGGGGCTACTTCGTACTACGTACGGATAGGGTTTAATTTCAAGTTTTCCTTATTTTTATTTTGTTAAAATAATATTGATGAATAGTCCCTTAGTCGGTTTTTACGACACCCGTGGGATGAGATGGGGTGGTGACATTTGTATTCCTACTCCGTCACCACTCGGGTATGTCGTGATAGTTTAATGTTATTGTTTTTCTTCTTTTATTAAGGGTTTCTGATTACTTGGCGTATGTAAGGTCACGAAACCAGTTCTGGCTTGTCTTTGATGACCTTCGTGGCGAAGTGGTTCCATGACTGCTACGCGTAAGGTCTCGGGTTGGATTCCGTATCAATGCAAATCTTAATCTTTATTAAATTGTATGTATTTGTATATTAATAGTTTCAAATAAGGTAAAAGGATAAATTACAAAATATAGTACATATACAAGTATTTTTACCCGTATCTAGTATTACAATATCTGAACTAGATGACGTTATATGAATGAATAAGGTGGGTATATTATTTTTTAACTACACTTTTGCACTTATCTGTTACATGATAATTGCTTGTAACTTAGCAATTAGTACATTTAATGACCCTGTAAAACTATATGCTTGTTCAAAAGGTAATTAATATACACACACTAATTACTTATTACTACGTTTGAAGAATGTGAATCATCGCAAATGGTCTAGTTTATTTTATTATTGCTTTTAATGGTAATGGCTGTTTATCCAGCCCATTAATGTCCCACTGCAGGGACGGGCCTCCTCGGCGGAGGGATACTTGGCCTACTGATACCACGCTGGCTAGACGGATTGGTATATGGTTTAATTTCGAGTTTTCCTTCTTTTTATTTCGTAAAGATAATATTTACGGATAGTCCCTTAATCGGTTTTTACGGCACCCATGGGATGAGATGGGGTGGTGACATATTGTATTCTTACTCCGTCACCACACGGACTCAAGGCTGTTTATAAACATTAGCAATGTTAAATCACAGATAACCTGCTGCCTATTCTAGACAGAATTTCTAAAGTTTTATAGTCCGTAATTACACTAAGCAATTTCATTTAAGTACGGAAACTCCATCCTTTTTTAGATAAACACCAAATAAATGCAGAGGTACCTTATCAAACACAAACCCTCTTACTCATAAACACCTCTTAAATTTAATCACTGTTTAGCTTAATTTTTATTAGTAAAACAGACCTTATACCAAACAAAACCGTAAGTATTTAAGATAATTGATTGATTAAAATTTAGAGGCGTTTATGAGTAAGGGGGAAAAAGTTACTCACATCTTAACTGAGCAATTCAACACAACATTTATCAAGTAAGCAATGTTTTTCGCGACTCTCATTACTAAACCCCTGAAAACTGGCAACCATGATTTTTTTTTCTGGCATCCCATTGTCATCGTACTAACCTAACCTAATCTTTCGACAATGTGTGAAACGATGTCAAAATGAAAATTCGTGATTGCTTAGGTTTGTGGTAACGTTACTCGTGATCGCATATTTTCGTGGTATCGTTATTCTAGGTACCTACCGTAATTCGGAAATCAGTAATTCACTCGTATTTCGCTCATTACAAATTTTTGTGTTTATAAACATCAATATTTGCTTTGGTCTAGATGTTTACCCGTTATTTAGTAGTACCCATAGTACAAGCTCTGCTTACACTTGTGAGTAATATTATAATGAAGTAACTAAGTTCTGAGTTAAAAACACAAAAAAAACAGCCAAACTAAGGAACCTCCCATTTTTATCTAATCGGAAACTTCTGTTTCGTAGTACGTTAAAAAAACCGCTGCGTATGACTCTCGTTTGTGTGAAAACTCCTTTACAATAATATTATGTATCAGCTAGTATTACATGAAAGGACATGACATAATGAGACCTCACGTGTATTGATATCAATGTCCGTGTGGTGAAGTATATTAGTATTTATTTAAACCACTTAAATCTCCGTGTGGTGACGGAGTAAGAATACAATATGTCACCACCCCATCTCAACCTATGGGTGTCATAAAAACCGACTAAGGGACTATCCGTGAATATTATCTTTGCGAAATAAAAAGAAGGAAAACTTGAAATTAAACCCTATACCAATCCGTCTGGCCAGCGTGGTATTCGTAGGCCAAGTATCCCTCCGTCATGGGAGGAGGCCTGTCCCTGTAGTGGGACATTAATGAGCTATTATTTATAGCATTTTGTAGATCCGTAGGAGAACTAAAGTGAAAGAAATAGCGCTCAGGATTGCCCGTTAAAAGTGGCGGTGGGCAGGGCACATAGCGTGGAGACAAAATAGGCATCAGAGCGTTTCGCGGCCACCGAGCGCTGCAGAAATTTCTTTTGATTAATATATCTTCTGATCCCTTTTTCCTCGTGGCCAAACTATTTCGCCAAACTGATTTGGCTACGAGGAATTCCATTCCTTGTGGCCGAACTCGTGTCTATATAAATCCCTTTTTCCTCGTGGCCAAACTATTTCGCCAAACTGATTTGGCTACGAGGAATTGGCCTTGTGGCCGAACTCGTTTCTATATGCACAGTACACTTATGATGAGAATACTTATTAAATGACAATTTTCATTGTTGTTATTGCCCACTTATAATGACTTTAGATTGTCTATATACTTGACGGTTAGGGCGCCTTCAAATTTGCCGCTAAGTGTCGCGCGGAGGCAGCGCGACTGCAGCGCTGAGGTCGCGCTGTTTTGTAAATTCATAGAGATAAAAAACGCGCGACTGCAGCGCGACTGCAGCGCTACGCCCGCGCTACGTCTCCGCATTCGTTCATCGATCGACTAGTGTTGTTTAGAATACTTTTTCTTTTTAATAGTAACACTACGAGCAGTGTATTTTCGTCTGAGTCCATCGTAAAACTAAAACACAACACTACCATTCTCAAACCTAGCGACGGCAGCGCGACCGCAGCGCGACCGCAGCGCTGCAGTCGCGCTGCCTCCGCGCGACACTTAGCGGCAAATTTGAAGGCGCCCTTAGAAATATAATTATGACGGCGTCAATTAATCTTTTACATGGTTAAAAATAAATTAAATATAATTATTCATTTGGACGTTAAAAAATGGATGATTTAGAATTTATAAAGCGTAAAAAAGGTCAGGTTCTGCTTTTCGATGGGCATCAATATCACAAGTTACGTATATACAAAAATGGAAATACAATATGGAACTGTAGCCGCGTTAAAAAGGAAAAATGTCGTGGTTCTATTACTCTTGCAGTAAGTATTACATTTTGATTCAATATTTATTAAGTATTTCATTCAAATTTAGTACATCTTGGCGATGAGAGGTGGAGTAAATCAAATTGCACACTTAAGATGGTTTAAAAAAAAACTAGCATATACCTCGCTTTGAATAGTAAGGTACTTGGTATTTGTATTTTAATTCTTGCAATTACTTAATATATATTATATACCATTTGTCTATTAAAGGATAATCGAAAAATAATAAAATCTGTGGAGCATTCGTGTAAAGCAAACTACGAAAAGAACTATATTGACAAGGCTGTTAAGGAGATGAGGGATAGGGCTATGCGAACAGATTTACCAATTCCGCAGATATTTAAAGAATCCAAGAAGCCTTTAGAAGACCTAGGCTTAGATAAAGTAACAGATTTACCGGATTTACAAAATGTTAAAACGGCTTTGTACACCAGCCGGAAAAAAAGCGTGTTTAAATCTATTGAAGATGTATCTGTTCCCGAGCAGCATAGATCTCTCGTTTTGTGCGAGTACATAAATGGGCCATGCCGGATTTTAGTATTTTGTACTGAAGACGGCAAAAAACGTCTTAAAAAGGCAAATGAATTTTTTTTTGATGGCACCTTCTTTAGCTGTCCCCAACCTTTTCAGCAACTATATACAATGCATGGAGACTTTGGTAAGTCCTCCTCAGAAACAAACGTTCAGCCCATTCTGTATGCTTTAATGACCGACAAAAAAGAGGAGTCATACAAGGCGTTATTTGCAATGATAAAATCTCAAGTTGAAGACTGGGTTCCAACAAAAATACATCTTGATTTTGAAACAGCAGCTATTAATGCTATCAAGTATGTCTTCCAATATATCAAAATAGTGAACTGTTATTATCATTTCACGAATACCATCTGGAGAAAGGCAAAAAAATTACACATAAAGAATAAACGAGAAACGCGGATTGTGGGCCTGTGTACTTCTCTGCCTCTACTCCCCAAAGAATTAATCGAAAAAGGTTATGAATATATTCAAGCGGAAAGTCCTAAAACGCAAAATATGAATAATTCTAAACTATATGGAGAAAACCTGGCTCAAAAGCGATGACTTAGTCACGGATTGGTGTGTGTATGGAGAGCGACACCGGACTAATAATGTTGTTGAGAGCTGGAACGCTTTGCTCAATAAGGCAACGAAAAAAAGGCGGCCTTTGACATTGTTGAGGTTATTGAATATTATTTGTGAAATGGAAGAGGACAGTACGGTATCGTCACCACGGGTGAAGGCATTTATTGAAAAAGATGATTTTATTATAAACTGCCAATTGAAACTTTTACACAACGAAATTAGCATTGGCCATTTTCTAGAAAAACTTCGTTAATTTTTTAGTCAGACCTTACATAATATATTCACATTTTTCTAAAAATTAAACCCATTATTTTATACCCTTTAGCTTTCCCCATAGTAGGTCAACGATACGGTTTGTATAGTATTTGATGGTATGCCTTAAAACACAGAATACACTTTCGGTTGACAGTCGCGGCCGAAACCCGAACTGATTATCGTGCAATGTGAGATGTGTGTGTATCGTGTAATGTAATGTATTAAACTGTACTCACTTTGACTATTTGGAAACGAGTTCGGCCACAAGGAAATGGAATTCCTCGTAGCCAAATTCGGCCACAAGGAAATGGTATTCCTCGTAGCCAAATCAGTTTGGCGAAATAGTTTGGCCACGAGGAAAAAGGGCTTCTGATATAGGGTCCTACACCTTTTTGCCAAGTTTCACTCACTCAGACTTAAGCCCGATTTACACAGCGACAAGTACAGTAGCGAGTTAAGTAGTAAGTTGTTGATTAAGTTGATTTAAATAGATCTCCATCCTATTTTTGGCGACTTAAGTACGAAGCCCCCTCTTTCGCGTCTTGCCAACTTAACTCGCCAAAAAATGGGATGGAGATCTATTTAAATCAACAACTTAATACTTAACTCGCTACTGTACTTGTCGATGTGTAAATCGGACTTTAAAGAGGTGAGTCCTTGCAGAGGGACATAGGGCTGATATGAATAAGCTCTATACTAGCATAATCAAGTACCTACAATATACTTTTGTTATCAGCACTGTAGATTTCCAATAACGATAGCATTATAATTTCTGATAAGCTATTGATTAATTAACCGACTACAAAAAGAGGCGTAAGTTGTCAATGGATAACTGCAGTGCACGGGGTAACAGGTTCGAATGCCACGCAATAAAATATTATTATAACTATACATAATAATGTATAACTAGTTTTGATGATCGACGACCTCTGTGGCGTAGTGGTTATATAACATGACTGCTACGCAGAGGTCTCGGGTTCGATTCCCGGTCAATCAATGCAAATTGTGTTAATGAACATGATTGTTTGCATTGGTCTGGGTGTTTTCTATGTATAATTTACAAAAAAAAGTATTTAAATATGTTTTTCCGTTGTCTAGTACCTACCCATAGTACAAGCTTTGCTTAGTTTGGGACTAGATGGCGTTGTGTGAATGTGTGAAGAATATATTTAATTATTAGTTTCCGTCGCGGGTTCACCCGAGTGGTTTTTTGATAAAAAGTAACTTATGTTCTTTTTCAGATTTCAGACTATATACAAATTTTGCCTTTTGTACCCGTGACACCACCGTCTTGCACCACTGGTGGTGTAAAGGGTATTCTTTAATACCCATTACACTACCAAAAAGCTACACCACCACCGGGTGGTGTAAAAGGTATTTTTCAATACCCATTACACTACCAAACAATAGTGCTGTGCCACCATTAACTGTTTTAAGTAAAATAAACAAAACCTGAACTTACCTACGATCATAAGAAACTGTCAAAACAAAGTAATTTGAAGGACATGTTCCCGCGTTTACAAAAAAAATACTAATAATGTCCCAGTTTATAACTCCAAAAGGATCTTATTTTTTATTTTTTTTTAAACGGAATCCCAAATTACTTAATGGTAAGCTCATAATTTGAGTTTTTGTTGGAGGTGCTGACAATCTGGTGCAGTGCTAGCATTTGGGGCCTTATTATTAAAGAATATTTCGCTTTTTAATTTTAAATTAAAAACCAGAAGTTTCAATGCATTTATTGCACTACGTAGTTCAATGTCATTAAAATGCAGACAAAATAATGATTCATACAATGATAAATAAATAATTAACAGGTACATAAACCAAAGTAACTTAGGACAGCTCTTTGGTAGTGTAATGGGTATTGAAAAATACCTTTTACACCACCCGGTGGTGGTGCAGCTTTTTGGTAGTGTAATGGGTATTAAAAAATACCCTTTACACCACCAGTGGTGCAAGACGGTGGTGTCACGGGTACATAACAAATTGTTGCCTAAGAAATTTTTACGACACGGACTGAATATGATCGGTTTGTGACAGCTTTTATTTTTAGTCCCCTTTTCATCACTTTATTGTCGTAAAAGGTTTAGGGATTAAAAGTGTTTATTATTTGTAGCGTATATTGTATTTTTATGTTTAAGCTATATTACTGTAAAGTTTCATCAACATCCGTTCAGTAGTTTTTGCGTGAAAGAGTAACAAACATCCATCCATTCATTCATACTCACAAACTTTCGTATTTATAATACACATTAGAGGAAGTAGGTAAAGCTCCCTTTTTAAAGGTCGGCAACGCATCAGTGATTCCTCTGGTGTTGCGGGTGTCCATGGGCGGCGGTGATCACTTACCATCAGGTGACCTGCTGGCTCGTTTGCCCTCCCATCATATATAAAAAAAAGAAAGTAAGTAGGACTGTTTTTAAACTTGATGTTAGTGTTGTCAGTTAATTTAATGTTTGTTAAAGTCCCTATGGCACAAGGCATGAGTTGTCTTTTAATAAAATAAATACATTTTTATATTAATCTAAAATATATGAGTCATTTAAAAACTAAAAAAAAAAAATTCAACCGAATTGAGAACCTCCTCCTTTTTGAAGTCGGTTGATAAAAAAGTTGGCGTGTTTTGTGATTATTTCCGGTATTTAAAATATCCGGTATAGACAATTTACTGTTTTTTTTTTGTAAAAATGTTTTTTAAATAATTTTAGATATTTGTATAAACTTACTCAGGTAAAAACGAAAACGTGGTGTGTTCCCTTTGCCTGCCCTACGCGAGTTCGCGGGTTTGTGTTATGAGCGTTTATAGGGCTCACTAGCGCCGCTAATAGAAAAAAAACATAATTCGCAAATAGGATCAAAAATGCAAAATGTTGGTAACGAAGTTTTGAGAAAAGGCAATAAAGTATTTGTATAACACTCTCAACACTTTAACCCCTTACTCATAAACGCCTCTTAAATTTTAGTCAATGGATTAGCTTAATTCTTACGTTTTTGTTTGGTATAAGGTTGGTTTTCCTAAAAAAAAATCTCGCTAAACATTGATTAAATTTAAGAGGCGTTTATGAGTAAGGGGGTAAATGTTTTTCAATTAGGTAGTAAAACGCATCCGAAAAAAAAATTCTTAAATTTCAGTCAATTGATTAATTAGCCTAAGCTCTTACGTAGTTTGGTATAAGGTTGGTTTCTCTCTGGTATAATCTCTCTAAACAGTGATTAAATTTAAGAGGCGTTTATAAGTAAGGGGGTTAAAGTGTTGAGAGTGTGTTAGGTATTATACAAATACTTTATTGCCTTTTCTTAAGACTTATGATTTTATTTCTATTGGCGGCGCTAGTGGGCCACGCGAAGACCCCTAAAGGGTTTCGTGTCTGTTAAAGTCCCAGATGTTTATTATAATCTCCGCAGTGGCCCATTAAACATTTATTTAATAAGTTAGGAAAGCAATCAAAATTCTAAGCATACACAAGCAAAGCACAATAAACATAATGTTAAGTAACGTAAACTCAGACTGAATTTTAAATAAAAAACCAAAACAAGATTAAAATTTCAATTTGAAACATCTATTATGTGATTTTATGACTGACGCAGTTTCGGGTTTGATTGAATAGTCCCATATCCTCCCGTGGGTATCGTAAGAGGCTACTAAAGGATACCACGACCCGGTGCATACCACCTAGCACCTCGGGTCAACCTCCTGGTGGGGAGTAAACCACAAACAACAGTATTCCCAAGGAGGGTTGGCGTCAGGCAGGCGGCCGACCGTAAAATACCTATGTACAGCCAAAACTTTAAGCATGGAAGAAGATGACATGCTGCGCCGACCTCAAAAGAAAGGAAATGGAAAAATTGGGATAACACACATATGAAATAGATGTTGATTTTGCAGAGTGGGAAGACCCCTCACAGGGTGGACCGACGACCTGGTCGACGACGGGACGCCGATAGATGAAGGACCTCACAAGGAGGCAATATTTGGAGGAGGCCTACGAGTATGTCCAGAAGTGGACATCAATTGGCTGATATGATGATGATGCCGACATAGGAGCGGTCCCTATCCTAGTAAATAGATCGCACTAGATTCATCGCACGCACGCAAATCTTTGTTTGTATGATCACGTATGTTAGCTTTGGTCTGTATGTTTTGTATGTACGTACCTATAATTTGTATGTATTATACAAAAATAGTATCATTAAAAAGTATGTTTATCCGTTGTCTAGCACCCCATAGTACAAGCACTGCTTAGTTTGGGACTTGATGGCATTGTGTAAAGAATATTCTATACTAGCTTTTACCTGCGGCTTCTTTCGCGCATATAGTAAAAGACTTCTAAAGAAAAGACTGAGATAACAAACATTAATAAATACACCGACTCAACTGACTCTTAAAATAAAGGTTTTAAATAAGGTATTTAAAACCCCCTCTTTTCGAGTCGGTTTAAAAACCCAAATCTAACTATAAAACACTATTTATTACGTCATAAAACCACTGTTTTTGAAATTTGTTATTACAAAATCAGTCTAGCTAAAGTGTGTATTTGTTGTTACAAAATCAGTTTTTACAATTTAGCCGATTTGTAATAACAACTTTAGACTGATTTTGTAATAACAAATTACAAAAGCAGTGCTTTTATGGCGTAATAAATCGTGTTTTATAGTAAGACCGTATTTATAATAAGGCCGAAAAAGTAGGTTAATATTAAAACAGACTTACCGATCATAATCAATATTAGATACATCAGCATCACTAGAACTGTGGTTCACTTTCGTGAGACCGTTCTTCTTAAAGAAAGACCTTCTTCCAGTCCGCATGCATTTCTCCTCAGTGCTCGATTCCACAAAGGATATTGTCGAAGAAGATGTAAAGTCCTTGTGGTTCTCCATTACTTCTGAAATGGTTAAGAAGAAACCATTAGTTCATAATATGTCCGTGTGGTGACGGAGTAAGAATACAATATGTCACCACCCCATCTCATCCTATGGGTGTCGTAAAAACCGATTAAGACTATCTGTGAATTTTATCTTTACGAAATAAAAAGAAGGAAAACTTGAAATTAAACCCTATACCAATCCGTCTGGCTAGCGTGGTATTAATTTAGTAGGCCAAGTATCCCTCCTTCACGGGAGGAGGCCCGGCCCTGCAGTGGGACATTAATGGGCTGTTATGATGATTAGTACATAAAAATCACGCGTTATTTCTATCTCTAGGCTTATCCTTATGAACCTGCTTTGCTTGCATATCCTTATACATACAAACTAGCTTGATGGAAAAGCGGGAGCGGCTATCGTTGTGCGAGGTCGCGGGTACGAATCCCATGCAAAATAATAATTTCTCTGATCCATATATTACAATAACTAGGTAAGTACCTACTAATTTTGTAGCCACACTCAGACCAATGCAAACAATCATGTTCATGCACACAAAGATTTGCATTGAGCTATATAACCACTTGAGCTTGAGCTTGAGATATATAACCACTACGCCACAGAGGTCGTCAAGTCGTCGCATGTCCATGTGGTGACGGAGTAAGAATAAAATATGTCACCACCCCATCTCATCCCATGGGTATCGTAAAAACCGCCTAAGGGACTAAGTATACGTCAATATTATCTATACGAAATAAAAATAAGGAAAACTTGAAATAAACTTTATACTAATCCGTCTGGCCAGCGTGTATTAGTAGGCCAAGTATACCTCCGTTACGGGAGGAGGCCCGTCCCTGCAGTGGGACCTTAATGCGCTTTTATGGTGAAGCATTGCACGCTAGTCTATACTTACTAATATTGTCTAAGCGGTAATATTATAAAGAGGTAAAGTTTGTGTGTTTGTGACGTTGTAGGGGGTAATCTCTGGATCTTATATACCGATTTAAAAAATCTTTCTGTGTTGAATAGTCTCTTTATCGGGGAGTGTCATAGGCTATATTATAGTATCACGCTATGACTAATAGGAGTAGAGCAGTAATAAAATAAAATATGTTTAAAATAGGGACGCATTTTTTCGTCGCCCAACGAAGTGGGCACGGGTCAGCTAGTCTATTATAAAACTACGCAACGGATTCTCAAGCGTTTTTTTTATTCAAGAGGTAGTTTTACATGTATAACACATGCATATTGTACAGACCTGTGCGAAGCCAGAGCAGGTCGCTAGTAAATCCATACTAATATTATAAATGGGAAAGTGTGTCTGTTTGTCTTCCTTTCACGGCAAAACGGAGCGACGAATTGACGTGATTTTTAAAGTGGAGATAGTTGAATGGATGGAGAGTAATATAGGCTACTTTTTGCCCCTCTCTTCCCAAAACTGGGAAAGATGCGAACGAAGCCGCGGGTAGGCTAGTACTTAATAAAATAAATCTGAATAATTTATTTGTTTATAGTTCATTAGTTCAGTAAACTCGTAGGTAAAGGAATTTAATGAAATTAAAAATGTTGAAACACTTATCCCTTTCGTGGCGCCAAGTAAGTTATTTGGTATAGTTATGTAGGTAATTAAAATTACTTCTACGGGGTGAATGGAACCTTGCGGGATGAATAGAAACTGAATAGTTAGGTGTACTTATTATAAATTTTAATAAGTACTAGCTGACCCGTGCCCACTTCGTTAGGTGGCGAAAAAAACGCGTCACTTTTTTAAACATATTTATGTCATTACTGCTTCACTCCTATTAGTCATAGCGTGATACTATATAGCCTATGACAATCCCCGATAAATGGACTATTCAACACAGAAAGAATGTTTAGAATCGGTTAATTAGATCCAGAGATTACCCCCTACAACATCACAAACACACAAACTTTACCTCTTTATAATATTAGTGTAGATTTAAAAAACTGACCCCTCAACATTATTTTTTTAGAACTGAATCAGTTCCAAACAGGAAAATGAAAATTACCACGTGGGGCAGTGAGGAAGGTAAAGTAATTTGAACCCTTCTTGTTTTCGTAGATAGAGAGTATGAGATGGGATGGTGAAAACGTATTGTTACTCTGTTCCCTCCGTGTGGTGACGGAGTAAGAATACAATAATATGTCACCACCCCATCTCATCCCATGGGTGTCGTAAAAACCTCCTATCAGTGAATATTATCTTTACGAAATAAAAAGAAGGAAAACTTGAAATTAAACCGTATACCAATCCGTCTGGCCAGCGTGGTATTAGTAGGCCAAGTATCCCTCCGTCACGGAAGGAGGCGTGTCCCTGCAGTGGGACATTGAAGGGCTGTTATGATGACTCTGTTCCTACACAAAATCACGACACAAGAAATGATCTTTAGATAATGGGATTTCCTAATGCAGGACAATAAAAAACACCATTTACTAACCAATTTTAGCACCAGTGGTGGTTTTAGCCCCATTTGGGGTAACTTTTGTGGTAGATTTAAATAATTTAGACACAACATAACGGGCCAAACGGAATTTTAAATTATTAATATTGTTAAACGTTCTATAAATATTAAAAACAAAGTTAATTTTGTCCATGGTGGCTAATTATTATTATTTTTTCGTCACGTGTTTTTTTATTCTTAAAATACGTCGAGTCCAAAGAGAGTTACAAAGAAAGTAAGTAATTATTTTATTATTGACATTGACATCATAAAATATTGATTTGTAAGAAAACATAACTTTGGTTCTATTTGACCTTCAGAATATTAGAAAAACAATTAAATATTCAAAAGTGAAAAGGTCAAACATTAATAACATAATTATTAAGTAATACAATACTTTTTTAAAAAGAAATTCTATTAAATAATAATCGTAATGAACTTACAAATGTAATTTTATATAAATCACAGCACGGTAATTAAGTTTTCATTCATGAATTTGACTAAATCAGTTACAATGTCTCAACACTCACCTGTTTTAACAAAATTCTTTCGTTTTAATACACATTTATCGATATTTCGTAAATATAATCATAGTAAAATACGTAAACACACATGTTTTCACTAATTTACATGTATTTCCAATTAATATTTAACACTATACCCACATTTTATCGAAAAATAATAATGCTCTTTCTTCTGCTTTCAATGTCTGATTCTGACATTTGTAATCTGTTTATCCCATAGCGCTACGGTCGCGTGGTCAAATTTAGAATCATTTAATTGATTATTTATTTAAAAAATAAGGCTTATTTATATTTAGCCGTGTAATTTCAAAACTGTAATTACTAATGATGTATTTATTGAAACAAAATTTGAAAAAGATAATCACAATAATGTTAAAAGAAAGGAATTGACATGCTTTTTTTAGTTAAAATGGAGACAGTTTTCTTTGGTTCGTATAACTTGTTACGCTAGTATGAAAGTAATCAATACTATGACATCATTGAAGTCTTAGAAAGCCTTACATATTTAATTGCTGCCTGTTTTATAATTATAGATGTGTACTTCAAACGGACTTTTAATTATAGGCGTAGTAGAAGTAGTTTATGAAACCTAGCATTTTATGTCCATTAAAATAAAAAGGGGCGTGGCATTCTAATGAAATTTGGCTATTAATAAAACAAATATTAGTTATAAGTTTTTGTTTTAATATGTTTAGCTTGTAGTTTTATGTTTTCTTTAATAAATAAAGATAACATGCGATACTTTGATTTAAAATACCAAAACAAAATAATTAATTTTATTGGAATCAACGCCATCTAACGCACCTATAGGGAAGCATTTAGAAGCTAACGCTAAGCATAGAACTGCAATACGTAGTAGTACCGCTATTACTCGCTAGATGGGGATGTATAAAGTTTCAACTTTACTGCAGTACTACGTAGTACTTAGTACTGCCATGTATCGCTAGATGTCACTAAATCATGCTAATAGTTACTAAGCACATTTATAGATGGCGTTAATTTCAAAATATAAAATTTGGAACGACAGAGAAGGAAAATAGACACGGCTTTGTCAAACGCGAAAGAGGAAGAAAATCTTTTATACCTAAACATGGAGGATGCCTGTTGAAAATGTCAGAAATAGGGTCATGCAACTAGCGTTTGTCTGGAACATTCATGCAATAAGTTAGAAAGAGATAGAACAACATGATATTTCTTTGGCTATTTCATGTTATGCCTAGCAGTGCCTTGTATTGTTCGGAAAATTATGAGTGAAAATAATAAAAAACTCTTATTACTGTGTTATTATTAAGAAATATACAGTTTCAAAGTGCTATTAAAGTGTTATAGTAAGCAATAAGTGAAATAATGAGTGTTTTAAGTTAAAATCAATGTTTTGTTTGTATTATTGATTTTGTTTGAAATGTTGTTGTGAATAAGTTGAAGGCGATTATTTTGTTTCCTGTTTTTGATACAGTAACAGGTAATTTGGTATGAAATGACGAATATATTATTATTGTAGTATAAAATTATAAGTAATACATAGATTTTCTTTTGTTCGTTTATTTATGGTTGTTATAAAAAATAGGTTTTTTTTTAGATAAAACAAATAAATGCACTTCCTTTGTATAAAAAAAATAATTTAACGAATAAACTTTTTAAATTTTTATTTCTTTGTATTTTAAGAGCTTTTTACTCGTTTAAAGGTTTATAATTATAATTTATTAGGGTTAAATTTTTTTTTTTTAGATTTTTCTTTTTTTTCTTTGGGAATAAGTAGTATTTATTTATGTAAAGAGACATCGAAGTAAATAATTAAAGTTTTAATTGGTGACACTGTCACATAATATAATCTCATGGGTGTCGTAAAAATCGACTAGAGGAAAAGTTTCTAGATAATTATCATTTCTACAAAAAAGGGACATACCTATATACTACAAACGATTGTCCTTGATAGGTTTCGAACCCGTATCTTCGTTTACGACTGCCGCATACCTACACCATACATAGTTAAGTAAATTGTATAACCATTTGTATTCAAGGCTAAGAGCTGAATAAACATACTTATATTATGTTTACTATGCATAATATTGAAGGGCAAATAGGTATGTTTTTTATATCATCATCATAACAGCCCATTAATGTCCCACTGCAAGGACGGGCCTCCTCCCGTGACGGAGGGATACTTGGCCTACTAATACCACGCTGGCGCTGGCCAGACGGACTGGTATAGGGTTTAATTTCAAGCTTTCCTTCTTTTTATTTAGTAAATAATATTCACCGATAGTCCCTTAGTCGGTTTCTATGACACCCATGGGATGAGATGGGGTGGTGACGTATTGTATTCTTACTCCATCACCACACAGATATTTTTTTTATTCTTTTCACTCAAGGTGGCAATACTTGGAGGAGGCCTATGTCCAGCAGTTGACGTCGATTGGCTGATATGATGATGATACGACGATGATAGCAAAAAGGCATAAGGTCCACTTGGTAGTAGGTACAGTCCGCGCTAACTTATTAGACTGGCCTGCAGAGTCCTATTAGATAAGTTCGCGCGCTTATATATAAAAAAAAACCCCCGAACGCTCCTCAAAAGTTAAAGAGTAACCCCCTTACTTATAAACGCCTCTTAAATTTTAGTCAATTGATTAGCTCAAATTATTACAGTTTTGTCTATACTAATATTATAAAGAGGTAAAGTTTCTATCTACTGAACCGATTTTATAAATTCTTTCTGTGTTGAATAGTCCATTTATTGGGGAGTGTCATAAAGGCTATACTATACTATATATATGTATAGTATCACGCTATGACTAATAAGAGTGGGAGCATTAATGAAATATGCTTAAAAAAGGAACGCGGGTTTTTTTCGCCACCCAACAAAGTTGGCACGGGTCAGCTAGTTTGGTATAAGGTTGGTTTTAATAATAAAAATCTCGCTAAACAGTGATCAAATTTAAGAGGCGTTTATGAGTAAGGGGGTTAATCGGCGCGTACTGTATGTGGTTACCATAGCATATGGATGCTTGCAACACCAAAGACATCACATCATCACTCTTGAAGTTAAGTAAGTAAACTTTTCCTTTAGTCAATTTTTACGACACCCATGAGATTAGATGTGACAGTGTCACCAATTAAACATACAGTAGTCCTCTGGGAAAAACCTACTTTACTTGGGAAACCCGTAAGATAACGTTTTCTCTTCGATCTAGGTAGTGGATAAGTGAGTAGGAAAGAATCCGACCTGATGACAAAAAATTCAGGATGTAGGTAACCCCTTTTTAAGGGTATCGTAAAAATGTACTAAGACAAATATAACTTGAATAGATTTTTGTATAGATTTTATATGGAAAAAAAACAGTGTCAGCCACATTACTTCAATTCATTATAAGTATGTCGTAAAAATTTACTAAGTAACGGCAATTAAACAAGAATTTTAATAATAATAATCATCATCATAACAGTCCATTAATGTCCCACTGCAAGGACGGACCTCTTCCCGTGACGGAGGGATACTTGGCCTACTAATACCACGCTCGCCAGACGAAATGGTATAGGGTAATTTCAAGTTTTCCTTCATTTTTATTTCGTAAAGATAATATTCACGGATAGTCCCTTAGTCGGTTTATACGACACCCATGGGATGAGATGGAGTGGTGTCATATTGTATTCTTACTCCGTCACCACACAGAAATAAAAGTGTGTCGCCACACAGAAGTGTACAAAGTATAACAACCCTATCTTATCTCGAGGGTGTCGTAAAAATTGACTAAGAAACCAAAAATAATATCATTGCGATAGACGGTAATCTGTATGTTTATGACGAAGGACAACGTGTATAGTCACAATCCTATTTGATCCCGAGGGTGTCGTAAAAATCTACCTACGAAAATTTGAATATATCTCTGGAGCCGTAACCACCAGTAGCTTTGTCCTTGTAACCAATGCTAGTGGTTCTACCCTTTTATCTATACTAATATTATAAAGAGGTAAAGTTTGTGTGTTTGTCAGTTAGTGACGTTGTAGGGGATCCAGTGAACGGATTTTAAAAATTCTTTCTGTGATGAATATTCCATTTATCGGGGAGTGTCATAGGCTATATAATATCACGCTATGACTGATAGGAGTGGAGCAGGAATGAAATATGTTTAAAAAAGGGACGGGTTATTTTTCGCCGCCCAACGAAGTGGGCACGGGTCAGCTAGTTTATTTTTAATTAAAATGTAAAAAAATGGGATAAAATGTGATTATAGAGAATACCATTTCATATTTATGTTGTTTTAGGTAACCATCCAAAATGAAGACGAAGTTAACTTCAGTAAAGTACCTAGGCTACACGGCTATGGACAGAAGGTTCTCCAACGCTATGCTGCCCTGGCTTTTGAGGGAGATCAGAGCTACTGGCATTAAGGATCAGGTAAATCTTTTTATTGCTTTAAGGGGGATTTCATCATAACATCCTATTAATGTCGCACTGCAGGGACGGGCCTCCTCCCATGACGGAGGGATACTTGGCCTACTGATACCACGCTGGCCAGACGTCTTGGTATACGGTTTAATTTCAAGTTTTCCTTCTTTTTATTTCGTAAAGATAATATTCACGGATAGTCCCTTAGTCGGTTTTTACGACATCCATCGGATGAGATGGGGTGGTAAAATATTGTATTTTTACTCCGTCACCACACGGAGAAGATTAAGGGGGATATTAAGGGGGATTTACACGGGTAAATTTTTGCCGTGCGGCTAGTCGCTTGACTAATCGCCTCACCAAACCGCCTTGCAAATTCTCCCTTGTGGCCTAGCCGAATTGCCATTTAGATGGTCGATTTACGCCGCGCAGCAAAAATCGTGCGGCTTTACACCCGCAGCACCAATCCCCTTTTAAGGGCATTGCATTGCTCAAACCCCAAAAACACGCTCGGTTTAGAGAAGTTTGTTGACGAATCCTTACATACGTTTACTTCACAAAAAAACATGAATAAACTAGATACTACCGAAAAAACTTTGTATTGATTAAAAACGCTAATTATTTCTTAAAACTTCCAAAAAAAAATCACGAAATCTGGTATTATAATAACTAAATATCAAATTGTCTATTAAACGGATGATTGATTTTATTCGAAATTTATACAAAAAATGTGCTATATTCTAACTAATAATCTGTATTGATTACTTTATCTTAATTATTCGTTATATTTAAAATAATTGATAAAAACTAGATTTTCATAAAATCCCCGCGCCTGCACCCCCGCCACCGCCGTGACGATTGCTCGGGAGTCGCACATTCAGTGTCGTTACGACTCTTGTGACGGGTGGACTGTACAACCGTATTTTCTTACCGAATAAAACTTTAAACCGACCAACTTTGAATAAGATAAGACATTTATTCGTAAACAAAATTACATTTGTGTTGAATATTGAAACTTAAACTAGAAACTTAAAAATAACAATAATACAAACTCAAGAAACAAAATAAAATCAAAACACAGTAAAATATTCATAGTAAAACAATAAAAAATAATTAAAAAAAGTACTTCTCAGAACAAGAGTAGCAGCAGTAAGTTTTAATACCAAAGAATGAAGACAAAAATTATTGTTATGGCAAAGTTTTGGTCTTCTCTTCAAGATATTCTTGGACGCTGTAGTAACATTTTATCAAAAGATATTTTTTAAATCTACGGTTAAAAATTTTGTGGTTTGAAATCGTTTTAAAATCAGAAGGTAATTTGTTATACAAAGTGACTGCCTGCACCCCCACACTATGTTGTACCACATTTAATTTTGTTTGAATTCTAACAGGTAGGTCTTTCCTGCGGGTACTTAATCTAATGTTTCTCTCCGATTCTGTTTCATATTTACTTAGATTTTTAACATGGTTTGTTAAGACAACTAAAATGTACAGCGATGGCGCAGTCAAAATATTTAATTTTTTGAAATATTCTCTACAGGATTCAGTCTGATTTATACGCACCATTGTTCTTATGGCTCTTTTTTGTATAATAAAAGCTGCGCTCATATTATACTGATAGCTATGTCCCCAAAACTGAATACTATACCGTAGCTTAGACTCAACCAGTGAAAAATATACCATCCTTAGTTGGGCCATCGTGAGAACATCTCTAAGGCTTCTTATTGCATAACAGGCCGAACTTACCGTACTGACAATAGAAGACACTTCATGTTTCCACTTAAACAAAGCATCTAATTGCACTCCTAAGAATTTGACAGTATCTACAACATCCATTTTGTTTCCATGAGATATAATATTAAGTGTTGCGTTATTTCTTACGGTTGTTTTAAATAGTACGCATTTTGTTTTTTTAGCATTTAAAAGCAAATTATTTACACCAAACCAGTTTTCAAACAATTCATACGTAGCTTTTATTTTATATTGTAAATTTTGCATGTTTTCCGCCGTTATAATGGCATTTGTGTCATCTGCAAACAAGGTAAGCTTCACATCTAAAGGCCTATTTTGGATGAAAGCCGTTAGATCGTTTAAAAGGATAATGAAGTAAATTGGCCCTAAAACTGAACCTTGCGGTACACCACGAGTAATGGTCCTAATGCTAGATTTACAATAACTTTGTTCCCCATTTTGGATCGCCTTGACTTCCACAAACTGTTTTCTGTTGCGTAAATAAGAGCTAAACAGTTTGAGATTATTATTCCTAATTCCATAATGTTCCATTTTTGACAATAAAATATTATGATCTACTGTATCAAAAGCGGAGCTCAAATCTAAGAATAGCCCCGCAACTTTGCACTTCTCATTAAGACCATGTAGGACGTCTTCTGTTAGGGAGTCTATAGCGTCTGCCGTACTTACTGATCTCTGATAGCCGAATTGTTTCGTGTCCATTATGTTGTTCTTATTTAAGTGTCTCACAAGACGATCTTTCATTATTCTTTCTAATAATTTTGACATGGTAGGTAGTAAAGAAATAGGCCTATAATTTTCCGCATCAGTACTTGAACCTTTTTTGTATATGGGTATAATTTTAGCAATCTTAAATTGCTCAGGAAAAACTCCCAAAGTAATACAATTATTAAAAAGGTTTGCTAAAGGACAGGATAAGATGTCAATGTTCTTTTTAATAATACTGAGCGGTATATTGTCATGTCCGAATGATGTCTTGTTTTCCATACTCTTCACTATAACATATATTTCTCTAGGCGTTACAAGATCAAAGACCATTTCCGATTCTATCCTCTTAAAATTTTGCTTGAGGTAATAAATTGCCTGATCAGAATTACAAGTATTTAACAGCACCCTATTTTGGAATATATTTGAAAAAGTATTCGCTATCTTAAATGGGTCATCTGTTACTGTTTCCCCTATCTTAAGCAGTAATGCTTTTGAACAATTTATGTTGTTGTTGTTTCGATGTTTATTTACTATTTTCCAAATTGATTTACTCGAGCTTGTTGATTTATTAATTTGATTTCTTACATCTAACTTCTTTGCACACCTGACTACTTTTCTGTAAATTGTCAAATATTTGGCCCGATAGTCGAAGATAGACTGATCACAACTATTACTATACTTGTCAATGGTATTCAAAAACCTTTTAAATTTACTGGATGTCCTTATTCCTTGTGTTAACCATTTTGACTGGCCAGTCTTATTTAAATTTACCTTAATTCTTTTACAAACAAAACAAGACGAATGTAATTGATTAAACTGTCGTATAAATGTATTTATACCGGTATTGGAGTCTAACTGCGACAATTTTCTTCTAAACTCAGTCATACCATTGTCATCATAAACTATTTTATTAACATGAGTAAACTGTGCCTTTCTGTGTTTCATGCCAACTTTGTCTAATAGCGTAGTACAGAAAAGGGCTGCATGACCATCAGCTAACCCATTATGATCTACATACAAATCACTTATATTGCTATTTGGAACATTGGTCAACACATTGTCCAAGCACGATTCAGTTTCATTCCTTCTAAAGGTGACCGAATTTATTAAAGGTACAAAGTTATAACACAAGAGCAGTGATAAGAAGCCTTTTTTCCTTTCATTATCCTTCAACAAATCTATATTAAAATCGCCACAAATAACGCATCTTTTATCATAGAAATATTGCAGTAATCTTTCCAGTCTCTCCATAAATATATCATAATTATTTATAACACTTATTAATATTTTTAAATTAACTTTAAAACGGAGTCGGTGTATACCGTTGGCTTAAGCGCCATCTTGACTGAATGAAAAACTATTGTAAATAAAAAGTACACAATTGTATTAAATAATACTAGTTCTAATTAAATACATAAGTGTAATAAACCCTAGTTTTTAATTAAATTTTGTTTTTGAATCACTCATAGACTAACCAACAAAAGTAATGAGAAGCGTGACGGAGCTCTTCAAAACTTATACTATTGTACCTACAAGCTTTATACATTAATATTTTATACCTTAGTATGCTTTAGACTCGTCTTTATTTAAACGAAGCATGTTTAAATTCATTTTATGAACGTCGCTTCGATTAAACTTATATTTTGAGACCTTCAGAAGACATAGTGTAGTAGCATCAGTAATCAAATAGGGTAATTATGAAAACTGCTGTTACTATGTCCCTATATTATACCATAAAATACGTATGTATAAAATTGGTGTCTCCCAAAGAATAAATAATAATTTAGGTAAAAACAATGACAAATTTGTGTCGCATCTGTGATCTGAATAATCATTAGTAGATTATACCCTTGTATTAATCTCTGTTAGTAGATGGCGCTATTTTTATGAAAGCTGTAACAAACCTCAGATCTTCAAGGTCATTCGGCAATGCAATGCCCTTAAGGTGGCACTGGAAAACACCGTAGTAGGGATCAAACCCTGATGCGGGCGGAACGGACACATAATCTGTGTGTATGTACTTTGTGTCCTTTTGATCATCTCGACTTGAAGTTGCGGATCACACAAATAATCGTTGCGTGGTTATTCTAATTTAAATTAGTTACCTACTACGATTAGGCGTATTAAGCGCGCAACAATGTCTTTTTTTTTTCTTGTATGGTGTTCTTACGTTAAAATCAAGTAGGTATCATTCTTTGACATCCTCTTCATAGATGGTAATGCTAGTAGGGGTCTTGGATTCAATTCCCGTTCAATGCTTATGGGTGTTTTCTATGTATAATATGTACGATATGTTTAAAAAAAAAGGTATTTTAGTAACCGTCGTCTAGTACCTATAGTACAAACTCTGCTTAGTTTAAGACTACAAGGCGTAATGTATGAGGAATATTTATGATTTAATAATTCCTTTTCCGTTTGTTCCAGCTCAGTATCGCCATAGAAGACGGATGCTTAAAGGCATACAATGGAAACTTCGAACCAGTTTTTATACATCGGCTGGTGGATATCATTAGGTAAGTATATATCTTAAAGGCCCACTGCAGGGATAGGACTCTTTGTCATCATATAATCATCATCATATCAGCCCAACTAGCTGACTCGTGACCACTTCGTTAGGCGGCGAAAAAAACGCGTCACTTTTTTAACATATTTCATTACAGCTTCACTCTTATAAGTCATAGCGTGATAGCCTATGACACTCCCCGATAAATGGACTATTCAACACAGAAAGAATTTTTAAAATCGGTTTAGTAGATCCAGAGTTACCCCCTACAACGTAACAAACACACAAATTTTACCTCTATAATATAATATTAGTATAGATTAAACTATATAATGATAAGGAGTAATAATGAATCTTATACCTATATTCAAAGTATTAATAAAGTTATTTTAATAGTTTATTTTACTAAAAGTAAAAATAATATAAAAATCTAATCTTATTACGCAGACAATTTTATGACGCATTTAAATAAAAAATGGTGTGAAATTGTACAAAAAATATTGACATCATTTTCTCGACGTTTTTTATAGAGTTAAATACGCTTAGATACGTCAGACCTCTTGATCATGATAAAAAACATGTATACTGGGGGTCATAGGTCTCACTCATAAATGACCACTATAGTTACGCTCTAACTAACTTGGGTTAGCTTGAAGTGGTTACATATGGCTGTGCAGATGTCATCATAACAGCCCATTAATGTCCCACTGCAGGGACGGGCTTCCTCCCGTGACGGAGGGATACTTGGCCTACTAATACCACGCTTGCCAGACGGATTGGTATAGGGTTTAATTTCGAGGTTTCCTTCTTTTACTTCGTAAAGATAATAATATTCACAGATAGTCCATTAGTCGGTTTTTACGACACCCATGGGATGAGGTGGGGTGGTGACATATTGTATTCTTACTCCGTCACCACACGGAGAAAGGATTAACAGGTGAAAAAGCCACATCTATTTCTTTCTATACTCTGTTTTACTTATAAACAAAAAATAAAAAACCGGTTTTTTTTCTTAGTTATTAGCTGTTGTTAGCCATGTATTAAACCACGATAAAGGTGTTATTTTTGATTATATATAAGAAAATAATAATGTAGTTCCTTATGCAATGTCGTCTAGTCTCAAATTATGCAGAGTTTGTAATAATATGAGTACCTACAAGATAACTTACTTAAACACAAAAATACTTAATAAAAAGTACTAATTTTTGTAAAAAAACATCACACATACTTGAATCACCCAGCCAATGCAAGCATCATGTTCAGGCACACATAGAGCACGTAAAATAAGCAATGAGCGTTAACCCCCTTACTCATAAACGCCTCTTAAATTTAGTCACTGTTTAGCGAGATTTTTATTAGCAAAACCAACCTTATGTTAAACAAAACCGTAAGAATTTATGCTTATTAATTGACTAAAATTTAAGAGGCGTTTATGAGTAAGGGGGTGAATTTGTAAGGCATAGAGCTTTTCTTCATATAGAATGCATAAGCGTTGGGCTTCAATTTATTAGTCTCCCCACTATCTATCTCATATTTTCATCTCGGCCTAAAGACGTCCTCCTTACTCCTTCCCTTCAAGCCTTTCTATGTCATATGTCTCGCTCATCCATCGGTTGCCCGTAATCGTCTGTTGTACTCATCATCACCATCAGCATAACAGCCCAATAGTGTCCCACTGCAGGGACGGGCCTTCTACTGTGACGGAGGAATACTTGGCCTACTAATACCACACCGGCCAAACGGATTGGTATTGGTTTAGGGTTTAATTTCAAGTTTTACTTCTTTTTATTACGTGAAGATAATATTCACGGATAGTCCCTTAGTCGGTTTTTACGACACCCATGGGATGAGATGTGACACACTGTATTCTTACTCCGTCACCACACGGACATTGTAATACGTTTTATAGATTTGGAATTCTAAACATTGGTACCTAAATGTCGACCTAAATTGATTTTACAGAATGGTGTATGGCAGATTTTAGTAACTCTTTGTATGATCCACAAATAACTGTCCTGAATCTGGGTATTCTGGCTCACAAAATCTGTAAGCTGAAGTGGCAATGGAATCCATGGAATGCTAAGATTCAGTCTTATTAGTGTAACTAACAGCCTTTATCATGCCACTGCTGGCCACGGCAAAGGCCAGCAGTGGCATGATACTTCCTGACTTTAAATTAATTAATAAAATATTTAATTACCTTTTATTTGTCACATACAGAGCCTGCCAAGTTCCCGGTAGACCTGAGGAGTTGTTCTACATACTCCTGAATGAGAAGGAGGGACTTCTTAACTGCTATCTGTTCAAAGCAGCTACGGTTGGTGAGGTAAGTGGTAGTGGCTGATGTGGTGATCAAGTTTTGTGATGGCTCAGTGGTGTAACATTGCATATACGTTGCTGTCATTTATAACGGATTTGATTTTCACGATAAACAATATTATAACTTTTGACGACCTCTGTGGCGTAGTGTTTATATAACATGTCTGCTACGCAGAGGTCTCGGGTTCGAATCCTGGTCAATGCAAATCTTTGTGTGCATGAACATGATTGTATCCATTCGCCGCCCAACGAAGTGGGCACGGGTCAGCTAGTCAGATAATAATTAGCGTACGTATAGTCAGTTCGAATCCGGCATGACTAAAGCGCCGGTTACACTACCCTACATGTAGTGCACTACATCTTGTAGGACACTACATGAATTAAAACTTTTAAACTATCGCGTGCGAGGGGACTTTGAAATCAAAAAGTCCCTTAAGAACTTTAACCGGGATGACGGTTTCAAGTTGTCAGCAACGTGGAATCCAGTGATATCAAAAACAATACCTCCCTTTTTTGAACGGTCGGTTAACGTATAGAACAGTGATACGGTCAGTGTTGTGTGTAGGGGGACTTTATATTAACATCTCAATATGCGAGGGTAGATGATATTAATATATTATCTATCACGAAGACGAAGCTGTGACGTCGCATCACCAGTCAGCTTGCGACCACGGCCAGTGCAACCTGTGCCGAAACGTCAAGTAAAATAAAGGTAAATAAAATTCGCGTTAATATCCCGTTTATATACCTAATATTGACACTACATGATGTAGGGCGGTCGGGACTCGCCAATCTCCGATATGTATATGTATGTGTATGTCCTAACAGCCTACATGTGATTGCACTAGACAACATGTAGTGTAGTGTAATCGGCGCTTAAGACAAGGACAGCCTTCAGTGTTATAAAGTCCTTTCAGACTTTTCACGCGTTTATAAAAATGGACACAAAGAACATTATACAATCCAGTTTGCACAATGGCCTTTGTGACGATGCATGTAGCGCTAAATAATTCAATATAAATAAGTACATATTCCTTACACTTTCACACAACGCCATCTAGTCCCAAACTAAGCAAAGCTTGTATAGTACAAGCTTTGCTTAGTTGGGGTACTAGACAACGGATAAACATTCTTAAAATAAGTACTTTTTTTGTTGTAAACACATACTTTTTATACATAGAAAACACCCAGACCAGTGCAAACAATCATGTTCATGCACACAAAGATTTGCATTGAGCGGGAATCGAACCCGTTATATTTATAACCACTACGCCACAGAGGTCGTCAAAAAGCTATTAAAATGGCATTATTCGTTTTCTTCTCCGGAGTGTCGACCATGCAACTCAAAATGGCAAACGTAGTTAACGTAGTCAAAATTCGTTAATTCTACTTGACTGATTTGAAGTAGGTAACAGGTCTAATTAGATTAATCCGAAAAGAAGAAAGACAATGGAATAAATTGATACTCGAGGCGGGAATCGAACCCGCGTCTCGTCTCTGGACTATACGCGACCAGCACCATGACCTCTAGGCCACCCGAGTACCCGCTCGACTACCAAATTCAACCATTGCTTTATACGGCGCCGGGCCGCAACTTAGAACTCAACTGTACAACGCCATCTAGGCGCGACATTGTCTTTCTTCTTTTCGGATTTTTCTAGTTATACCTAAACTTTATATGTAATAAATTATATTTAATGTAATTAGACTAGTTTTTGTTCATTGTCAAAGGTTAATAGTTTTTTACTGACTCCTAAACGATGAGCAGATTTCAATTAGTTTGAATTTTTGTTATTTTTTACCTGTGAAATCAGCCATTTCTTGATCAATTTAAATAAAATCATTTGTAGTGTCCGTTATGATAGCGTACACAAGAGCTATTATCGAGTTGGTTACTATGCCAAAAAACTCGGCGTAAATACTGCCTAATTAGTGTAAAAATAAAATAAACTCTTCCTCTTTAGTTTAGGAAATAATGCCATTTTCAATGGGTACGCCAGCGTCACGATCAAGCTAGCGTACCCATGGCTGTAATCGAAAACATGACACTCATTTTTAACATAAAATATTTTCAAGTTGGTAAAAATTTCATCTAAATTGATTAAGTAACTTAGGTTTTAGCGCAAAAATACGGAATTTCTGTCAATCATTTAAGTAAACGAAATTACGTAAGTGTTATAATCCGTATCAAAGATCTTATTGGAGTCAGTTTTTTATTATTCGATATTTAAGTCAATGCCAAAAATATCTTTATTCAAAATCAATACTATTCAACTAAATACTTTACTTTTACGTACATTACTTTGTGTTGAGCGGGAATCGAACACAAGACTCTGCGTAGCAGCCATGAGCCATAACTTCTACACCATAAAATAAATGAAGTCCACATAATATTGCTATTTCTGAGTCTGTTTTAAAAATAGATAGGTACGTAGATTAATTGCCATAAGCTCATTATAAAAAAGAACCATGCAGAGGTAGCGACTATAAAACTTAACTTAACAGCCCATTAAGTATTATCTAAACATATTAAGCAAGTTATTATATATTTTTATGATGTTATGACTAAGTGTTAACTAGGTATAATTATTTTTAAGAAGTAAAGTTTTAGCTAAACTGATATAAGTCTATTTGAGGCTACCAGGATTATAAATAAAACTCGGTCATCTTAAGGCTTACCAAACTCAAACTGTTTATTGGATTCCATAAGTAGTACATAATTATGTTGATTTTAGGTACAGAGTACGTTTTGTTTGTTTCTCTATCTAGTAAAACCTTATGTTTATGCGCCATTTTCACAGTAAAAAAAACAAATACTTTTGGAATAACCGTGTTCAGCGTGTTATGGTCGTTTCGTATGTAAAGCTTATTCTGTACTCTTGTTGCGACACTGACTTATGACATTTTTAGTGTTCAGCAGTTTTGGAATTTAAAATGTTTTCAGCGACTTTTGGGGCTGACTGTACACCCTGTACACACAGCAACTAATCAAGCTAGACACTAATGTACCTTAATACCTTGAAATAAGACACAATATCAAATGAAAATGTTTAACTTGATGTGTTGCTGTGTGTACACGTACTAACAAAGATTTACGTTTAATAAAATGTAATATATTAGGACATATTTATATACTAGCTGCTGTGCCCGCGACTTCGTTCGCGTGGCGGATGTTACTTACTTCGCAATTCGATTTAATACAGAAAAATCGTTTTTTAAACCTTATAACAAACAGATATACCTACAAACGAATTGTTAAATTAACGAACGAACTAAAACCTTTTCAAAAACAGACCTTTACAAAGACAGATCTATGAAGACTGCGTCTAAACTTATGCTGAAAGACATGAGCGAACGTCATTCTTTCAAGGAAAATCTTAACACCGCGATACTGAAAATGACGTCACAGGCACAATGCCATCTGATGTCAAATTTGTAAGTTAAAATAAATGACAGCCCATTAATGTCCCACGCAAGGACGCGCCTCCTCCCGTGACGGAGGGATACTTGGCCTACTAATACCACGCTGGCCAGTCGGATTGGTATATGGTTTAATTTCAAGTTTTCCTTCATTTTTCTTTCGTAAAGATAATATTCACCGATTGTCCCTTAGTCGGTTTTACGCCACCCATGGGATGAGATGCGGAGGTGACATATTGTATTCTTACTCCGTCACCACACGGATAATCGCTAATTAATTAATGAATGAATACATTTGCACGCCACGTTATGGTGCGGCAGAATTACCTGCCTCGGTGGCGCGGCGCGGCTTTCGCATTACATGGCTGGCGTGCATGAGTTCGCGGGTTCGATTCCCATGGAGGACAATTGTGATACACAAACTATTGTCCTTAGTCTGGATATTCTTTGTGTCCGTTAAATTGATATTTTTAAAGGCTAGTGTAGGATTTGTCCTTTGTAAAAAAAAATGCTGAAATAAATTATTGTACCTAACACCTTTTTACTACCTAGCAAAAAATATTTGACTAACTTAGACTCGACTATATTATCCGATTTTGATGAAACATACCTCAGTTTAAGCCTAATAAGAAAGGCTACAATACAATGTATTGGTCTTAAGATTATATTTTAATTCGTTTTAAAGATGTGCGGTAACAAACAGACAGACAGACAGTCTATCTGATAGACATTAATTCTAAAAATTGTAAGTGTGTAGTGTTATTGCTTTTTGACTTTTTTCTAGATTTTATAGATAATTTTTATCTGAATTTTCGAAAAGAACAGACATTTCGACCTCTACAGTTTTATTATAGTATAGAAGATAGATAGATTACCTGCTTTAAAACTAATACCTAAAAACTCCGTATCTATGTAGGTATTTTAATATCTAAAGTGCGCTTATTCCGAAAAGAGTCAATAAGAACCACGTCCGTTCGCATTAAGAGTCAATGTGAATGAAATTATATAGATGTACCGGTTGGCCGTTTCGGACGTTAAACAAAAATCAACCGTACAGCCGTACTCATACTGGCGCAGCGACATTTGGAAATTTTCTTTCATCTATATCTTGTGTGTTTAAAAACCGATTTCTATATTTTTTTTTTATGAATAAGATATTAAAGTGTACTTTTGAAATATGGGAGTTTGAAAAAGATATGTCTATGCAAATTACAATATATTTATGTATTTAATACACTTTGAAGAAAACCCTAACGATTAAACACGTTATTGTGGCTAATATATAAAAGATAGATATATACTATTAAGGACTTTTTTGTACATCTTTTGAAGACCATTATTTTTGTAATACATATTTTTGGCGTATGATCAACGTATGCGATGATAAGAGCTCGAACGCGCGTTTTTTCAACCGACTTGCTTCAAATATTTCGTCACTGCTCATCTCCTATGTGTCTTAGCGTTATGTTATACAGCCTATAACCTGCCCGGGAGTATGGACTACAATCGTACCAAGTTTGGTTAAAATGCCTTCAGTAGTTTTTGACCCATGCGTGCACATACAGACAGACAGACAGACAGACAGACAGACAGACAGACAAAAAATTTATTGATTGCATTTTTGGCATTAGTATCGATCACCATTCATCCTCCAATATTAATTTTTAACATATATTCAATGTACAGAATTGATCTCTCTACAGTTTTATTATATAGTATATAGATTAAGTAATAACCTTTAATCTCGACATTGATGTATGTGGTATAAAACAAACTTTAAAATGTTTAAACATTAAAACATTATCCAACTAATTATAATTACAAGGATAATTAAAAATCAAGGTTGAGCAACATTGTGCAGGTCACAATGTTGTTGGTGAGTGGTTAATCATTTTTATTCATTATCATAACAGCCGATTAATGTCCCACTGCAGAGACGGGCCTCCTTCCGTGACGGAGGAATACTTGGCCTAACACTACTAACACCACGCTGGCCAGACAGATTGGTATAGGGTTTAATTTTTTTTTTTTTGTCCTTTTTATTTCTTAAAGATGATATTCACGGATAGTCCCTTAGTCGGTTTTTACGACACCCATGTGATGAGATGGGGTGGTGATATATTGTATTCTTACTCCGTCACCACACGGATATTATTTTAATATTTTATTTTGTGTATGCTTTAGGTATATAGTATTTGTCCCTGTGCCATGTAGACTTTTAGGCGCTTTGCACACGTAGCCACTTTAACAAATGGCATTGTGTGAAAAATAAAGGCCACAGCTCATTACTACTACAGATTATGGACACCCAGGCCAATAACATTACCCAACTTAACCATTAAATATACCGAAAGATTTACATTAACCAGGAATCGATCCCGAGACCCCTACAGCCATGTGCAATAACTACAACGCCACAGAGGTCGTCATTATTATAATAAAGTTTACAACCTTGCTACAATATTATAATTAGACTCATTAATTATCATAATGAGTATAAAGTCAGTCAATACAAAGATTTACAACGTTATGCAACGTTCATTCAGTTAAAAAAAGTAATTAAAAAATAAATAATTTAACCAAAATAAATGAATAAAAGTGTTAAATGTGCAGTGAATTTAAATGAAAACAGAAAAAATTTAACGTTAAAAATTTATTTGTGTCATAAATGAAACTTTGAATTGAAATAAATGAAAACCTTTTTTTACTTAAATTCCAGTAGTGAAATTAAAAAGTAATTTTAGCTAATAATAATTATGATTAAGTATTAATTTTAAATTAAATTAAAATAAATTAGTTACATAAAATATAAATAAACGTAGGAGAATCATCGTTGGCATGAAATCAATAACTTCTAGCTAACATTGAAACAGACAAATGTGTTCATAATTCTGGCCAAAAGATGTCCACGGCTGGACATAGCCCTCCAATGGTTTCTTCACCATGTTGTACTGTTCTTCTTATTATCAACCTTTATAAGGTGATCTATTCAGGGTGTAAGGGATCTGCCCATTTTGCGCCTCCAAATATTCTATTGTGCCCTTTTTTCTTTTTCCTCTCTTTAGTATAAACCGGGTCTACGAAAGGTTACAGCATCACTCGCCGCTCCGAAAAGACCTGAAATTCCGGATTTCAGTTATTTTTATAGTTGGTAGGGCCTTAGCCTTTCACAGATGTTCCTCTAGACGTCTGTCCTGTTCATTCATCATAACAGCCCATTAATGTCCCACTGCAAGGACGGGCCTCCTCCCGTGAGGGAGGGATACTTGGCCTACTGATATCACGCTGGCCAGGCGGATTGGTGGTGTGGATAAGAGGGTAGTTGAGATAACAGACTTACAATATTGCTCTTGAAATTTTAATTGTTTTAATTTATTTAAATATAGTTAAAATTGTTTTTATGACACTGTTTAAGTGCTAACTCACCCCTCTGCCGGATCAGATATTATCTCCATAATATTACAACACAGAACACTTCTACAATCAAATTACTATTTTACAATCACTTGATAACATAATGGAATCTGTTAAGAAGTCTATGGCTGAAATGCAGGAAATGTTCACTTTAAGAATGAAGGACTTTGAATCTAAGCTTGCAATGGACTCCAACGCATCAACTGCAACATCGGTTCTATCATGTGAGTTCTCTGTATTTAAGCATTTTGTCACTACCATGTTCAACAATCTGCAGCAGCAAATCGAAGTGCTGACTCACAATGTAGATGGGCTGGAGATGAGGAGTCGTCGAAAAATATTACTCTTCCATGGCATCCCTGAAGATAGTAAAGAGGACACTTCTCTGGTGGCCGCAGGAGTCTGCCGTGACAAACTTAAGGTGAGCAGTTTTTCAACCAATGACATCAGGCGTTGTCAGAGACTTGGGCGTCACACATCTAACAAGCCAAGGCCAGTCCTTGTAAAGTTTCAAGATGTCACTATCCGGGACAAGATATGGTTTATGAAAACTAAGCTAAAGGGTTCTGGTATCACCATCTCTGAATTTCTCACAAAGAAGCGTCATGATCTGTTCATGTTGGCTAGGGAGAAGTTTGGAATCACTAAATGTTGGACTCGCGAGGGCAGCGTATATGTACATAGTAGTGACGGTACACGCCATCAGATCACCACTCTGGCCGAGTTGACTAATATTGAGCTCCTGTCAGCAGAGGCATCAGCTCCACCGACTGCAAAGAGTACTTCTGCTAAATCAAGGAGGGCTAAAAAGTGATGGTCTTTTTCTAGATAACAGCTTTTTCTTTTTATTCTGCATATCGGGTAACTGTTTTAAGTCTTTAACTCTTTTACCCCCTATATTTGTTCTTTTCACTCAGTTTTATTCTCACATAACCTCACATAATGTTATTGTTTATGTCACTGTCATTATTTATTTTTTACAATGTTGCCATATGCAGAGCTGAAATGGAATGACATTCTCGTTGCCAATGTTATTATTTTGTTTAATTTTAATAATCTCATTTTATTGGTACTTACCCTATTTACTTTTCTTTGTTTTATTTAATTGTCAATTTTTTTATTAATTAACAGCGGTCTAGAACGAATTTAATTTATCGTTAACTTTTTTATGTTCTGTTATGTTTTATTTGTATTCTTTCCTCTCAGTTTATTTTGTATCAGAACCGGCAGATGGATGAAAGATTAAACACAGCTTTTTATTTTAATATTATTATTTATTTATATATTTTTGAATATTTTATATTAACTTCATAAATATTTCTATTATAATTGTACATGAATACATCATATTCAGACAGTAATGATGATTGGTTCTCTACGCATAGCGATGAAACAAGTTTTGTTAGTGTGCCCTCACTTTCTGAAACGGTTTCTTTTCATTTCTCTGATGTTCCCAGGAACTTCAATGTTGTGCACATAAATGCTCAAAGTATCCCGGCTCATTTTCCGGAAATGCTGGCTAATTTTGACTGTGAGAACATTCATGCAATTCTTGTCTCTGAATCTTGGCTCAAGCCATGCCTGTCCTCAGTTTCCTATTCTCTTCCAGGTTTCGTACTTATCAGAAATGACCGTACTCCTTGTAATGGCGGCGGCGTAGCCATCTACTTGCGAACATATCTTCCTTTTGCTATAGTAAGTACTTCACCGCAGCCTCCTCCCATAAATGGGGGCGAACATCTTTTTGTTGAAGTTACTTTTCATCGTTCTAAATTGCTGCTTGGCGTATATTACTGCCCGTCGCTCAGAATCAGTTTTTTTTTCCTCTCTTGAACATCTTCTTGAAACTATGATTCCTTCGTACAGTCACACCATACTAATGGGTGATTTCAACACGTGCTTGCTTAAAAACGACTCTCGATCCCACTTGCTTCGATCTGTTGCTATCTCTAACAACCTTTCTATTCTTCCTCTCAGTGCTACTCATAACCGCCCTAATTCTTCTCCGTCTCTGCTTGACCTCATGTTTGTGTCCTCTTTGGACCATGTCGAGAAATATGGCCAATGTGCAGCTGATTGCTTTTCTCACCATGACCTTCTTTACCTTTCGTATAAACTGCGTAAACCAAAACCTAAACCTAAAGTAATTCTAAATCGCAATTTTCGCGCCGTAAATATTGACAAGCTCCGTCATGATGCGAGACATATTAATTGGGGTCCGTTGCTGGAGGCTCTGTGTTTGGACAAGAAAGTTGCACTACTCACCAATGCATTGACCACATTATACGACAAGCATGCCCCAGTTAGAGCTGTTAAGGTGAAGCATTTACCTTGCCCTTGGTTGACTGACGACATAAAAAAATTGCTTAACAAAAAGGCTACCGCGCAGTCCCGGTATAAGCAACGTCCTACTTGCTCTAACTGGGAAAAATTTGTAGCTATCCGTAACCACTGCAGTAAGGTTTGTAGGAACGCTCAACGTCGTCACATACATGAATCAGTGCAAAATAGTGATCCGGCAAAGGTTTGGAGGTTTTTGAAGTCGTTGGGCATTGGTAAGTCGCAGGAACTTTGCAATACTTTAAATTTGGATATAAATTCTTTAAATACTCATTTTTCTACATCGCCCATATTTGATGGAACAAACAAAAATAAAACTTTAAATTATCTTTCATCCCTTCCCAGACATGACTTTTCTTCCTTCGTCTTTACTGAATTTTCAGCTCGAGCTGTTGAGGAGTGCATTAGGTCAATCACTTCTGGCGCTGTAGGGTGTGATGGTATCAGTCGTGCTATGATTCTTCCTATCCTTGACCTAATCCTTCCTATCCTGTGTCACATATTTAACTTCTCCGTGCTCAAAGGCGTTTTTCCTACTACATGGAAAGATGCGAAAATAATTCCTATTCCCAAAACTAAAAATCCCACCTCATTGTCCGAATATCGTCCTATATCTATCCTTCCCTTCTTGTCTAAGGTCCTTGAACGTCTCATTTATGGACAACTAAACTCATTCCTGACTAAATATCACATCCTCAATCCCCTCCAATCTGGTTTCCGCATAGGCCATAGCACTACAACTGCCCTAGTTCACATAACGGATGATATCAGGACAGGTATGGAAGAAGGAAAACTCACTGTCATGGCTTTACTTGACTTTAGTAACGCCTTTAACACGGTTGACCATGATGTTTTGGTTGGCCTATTGCGCTCTCTCAACATATCTCAGACAGCCTTATACTGGTTTCGTAGCTTCCTGACTGGTCGTCGGCAGCGTACTTGTATAGATCAGACTGATTCCACTTGGTGTTCTACCACTGCCGGTGTACCACAGGGTGGCGTTTTGTCTCCCCTACTCTTCGCAATTTTTATAAACACTATCACTCATCAACTTCTTTCTTCCTATCACCAATACGCAGATGATCTCCAAATTTATTCTCAAGCTTCCCTCGATAATTTATCAGTTGCGATAGGCATTGTAAATTCAGACATAAAACGTATATTTAAGTGGAGCGAGGAATTTGGATTACAGATCAATCCAAAAAAAACGCAAGTCATCATCGTAGGTAGTCCTAGGCTGTCGTCCAAAATCTGCTGGGCAGAGCTTCCTGCAATTTCCTGTGGTAGTGAAGTCGTTCCATACAGTGATTACGTAAAAAATCTCGGTATATATATTGACAAATCGCTTACGTGGGATCGTCAACTACAGGAAGTAAGCCGAAGGGTTTTTGCATCGGCAGGCTCCTTAAGAAGATTGAGGAACTTTCTTCCGACTTCCACGAAGATAGCACTTGCGCAATCTCTCCTTCTACCCATTCTTGATTATGCCGATACAAGCTATCTCGACCTCACCCAAGACCAATTAAACAAACTTGAACGTCTCCAAAATGTTTGTATAAGATTTATATTTGGATTGCGTAAGTACGATCATATTTCAGAATTTCGACTCAGACTCAAGTGGTTACCTATACGCCTTCGCCGGGATGCACACATTCTGTCACTTCTCTATAATATTCTTTTTGATCCTCTTAGTCCTTCCTATCTTAAGCAACGATTTGAGTTTCTCCATGACACACATTGTAGGTCCTTGAGATCGTCGGAGAACCTGATACTGAAAATGCCGCCACACACCACAAGATTTTTTGATGGATCTTTCTCTGTTAGAGCTGTCAGGCTGTGGAATGCTTTGCCTGAAAACATCAGAAAGTCGCAGTCTCTTCAGGTCTTTAAACGTCAAGTGAAGGAACACTACCTGTCGCTCCCTGCGTGAATAATCACATTACTTTTTTTATTTTTTATTTAATTAGTATGTATGTATGTCTATTAATTATAATATTATTTATTTTTTTTCTATATTAGTCTATAATTTTATGTTTATATGATAACCTACTCGCTATACACATTTATAAGTGCACCTCACACTACCCCTCAATACATCTCACCAAATCCATCCAAAGGTTGCCTGGAAGAGATCGCCGAGTGCGATAAGGCCGCCACTTGTACTACCTGTTAAGTGTTTATTTTGTATGTAACTATTATAATTGTATATTTTATTTTGGTGTACAATAAAGTTGAATAATAATTGGTATAGGGTTTAATTTCAAGTTTTTCTTCTTTTTATTTCGTAAAGATAATAATCACGGATAGTCCCTTAGTCGGTTTTACGACACCTATGGGGTTAGATGGGGTGGTGACATATTGTATTCTTAATCCGTCACCACACGGAGAAGAGTCCTGTTCATTATCAAGGGTAATTCTTGGCGCTATGTCAGTTACATTAGTTTTCGTGCGGTTTTCCTCATTTTTTAAGTTGTACAAGACAATTGTTTCAATTCTCTAAAAATACTATTCTCCTTAAATAGATAACTCCCGAACAAGGGATTAGGTTAGTGTTAGCCTGACGTCGAGTGGTCGCGGGTGTTTCATCATCGTCATAACAGCCCATTAATGTCCCACTGCAGGGACGGACCTCCTCCCGTGACGGAGGGATACTTCGCCTACTAATACCACGCTGGCCAGACGGATTGGTATAGGGTTTAATTTCAAGTTTTCCTTTTTTTTTATTTCGAAAAGATAATATTCACGCATAGTACCTTAGTCGGTTTTTACGACACTCATGGGATGAGATGGGGTTGGTGACATATTGTATTTTTACTCCGTCACCACACGGAGAGCGGGTGTTTGACAGACATAAAATATTATTCTCATACACAAAAAAACATCGAGGATTAAAACAATTATTCGTGGATCACACAAAATATGATCTTGGGAAGGATTCAAACCACCTCGCGAACGGCAGCTACAGAACAGAGTCAGTTATTATCTGGTGCCCTGTGGTTTTAATTTTACCTAAAGTAATTAATTCTGTTGAAACCTAATTAAAAACACATAAGGTAAACAACAAAAGTCATTTATCCTTAAGTATATAATGATTGTATTAAAACAAAAATACTTACCTACTTGAAACGAGGAAAAACATGAATTATTACATATAGTTATTGTTTATTGATACATCCGTAGCCATTAGTAATGTTGTCTTGTAAATAAAAAACAAATGTGTTAACCTTTGATTGCTATGTAATAGAAATCATTTGTACTTATGTTATGAAGCTCATAAGTTTTTTTTTGATGATCATAACAGCCCATTAATGTCCTACTGCAGGGGCGGGATACTTGGCCTACTAATACCACGCTGGCCACACGGATTCGTATAGGGTTTAATTTCAAGTTTTCCTTCTTTTTATTTCGTAAAGATAGTACTCGTAGTTACGGTTATTTCCTTAGTCGGTTTTTACGACACCCATGGGATGAGATGGGGTGGTGACATATTGTATTCTTACTCCGTCACCACGCGGATAAAAAGTATTATAATTTGTACTAATGTTAAGAAGCTATAAGTTTTTTAGTTAAACGCTATTAATATCTTCTGAAGCCGCCATAGTGGAGACATTCATGCCTCTACAAATATGGTAGCTGGCATGGTGCTCGCCATTCTTGGACTCTAATGGATGCTTAACATCAGGCACCATAGAGTCATTCTAGTAGGCCATATTAAGAAACGAAACTGTCGAAGTAGAGTCTTAAGTGATTTTTTGTGAACTACACATTATTGTCCTAAATCTGGTTGTTTTTGGTGTCCTGTTGTATGATCTCCTTTGTCTCTGTCCTTGATACGTAGTTCGAATCCATCGCAAGTTAATTTTTGTGTACTTACCAAAAATTAATGTTCTTACTTTAGTTCATTTCATGTCTGTTAAAGTCCCCGTGATTCAGAGCTCGAACCCAAATGCAAAAATTGTCTTCAAAAATTACTTTTTGTCCAGTGAGAAAGTTTATTGATTCATCATCATCATAACAGCCCATTAATGTCCCACTGCAGGGACGGGCCTCCTCCTACTAATAACAGCTTATTGATTATAATTACAAATAATATTAACATTGTGCTATAAACATCTGTCTATAAAGCATGTCATAAAAAGCGATACAGTGTGCACAACTTCTATATAAATAGTCCAGTGTCAAACATATAAACAAAATAACTAGCATATCAATCACATAATACCCAATAGAACCAATAAGCAATTTTAATAAATCTACATTTAAAAAACCTTGAAAAAAGACAACAAACTAAAAACGAGAAAAAAAAAACAAATACGAGTGTTAAAAATCTTAACTCATAATTACATACAAAACAAAATAAATATATTTATTTACACCTCTTAGAAGCGGACGTCAACATTCAAAAAGTGTTTATTTTGTGCCAAGACTTAACAAAATGCTGAGCTCAGTAATAATACCGCTGGCACGGCAAGCGGCTGTCTGTTACGCTAGCCCATCAAACTTCCAATTCTGGTTCGGAGCCGTACTTATAATTCTCGCGTGTGAAATGGACTTAATATACTTCCATATACTCAACGCTATGGACATACGTTACATTTAAAATCAGTGTTAAATGAACTACATAAATTAAATGAACAAAAACGGTCCTTGAAAATTTAATGTCCCGATTGGGATTTCTCCATTGAGTTGGTATGTTTATGAAAATAGAACGCGAGTTGTGTGCCAATATTGAAACCGCGTGTCTCTTGATATCGTGTCTGTAAACAGAAAACATCTGTGATACGTTCGCGGGAATTTTAAACATCGAACATAATTCGATAACTGTTCGGTATTCAAACATTGAAATGGAATTCCAAAATTGAATGATAAACATTCGAACTTATGAAGATAAATTGTTCGTAATTCAAACTGTGTTTCAATGGAATGTTAAATTCTAGAACTAAATGAATTAAAAAATGTGTTTCATTTATTTGTGTTTTTGTTTTGTTTCAAATGTTTGTGGATAGTGAAAGTGTTTTTTTCTGTTTTTTAACGTTTTTATAATGACTTTGATAATTAATTTTGAGGTTTAATTAAGAAAACCTCGATCACCATTGAACTGCTAAGGCTACCTGGCCTTAAATAAATTGTAAGTATAAATATATTAAATATCTATTTAGGTAACCTTGTGTTGTAGAAAATATAAGTTTGATCTTGAATAGTGCAACGGTTACGTATGTGTCTGTGGACAAGGTCGCGAGTTCGAATCTAATGTAAGATAATTATTTTTGGGATACCATAAATCAAGTACTGCGACAGTTACACTATCTGCATCTAAGCCCGATTTACACATCGACAAGTACAGTAGCGAGTTACCTAAGTAGTAAGTTGTTGAGTAAGTTGATTTGAATAGAATCTCCATTCTATTTTTTTGACGAGTTAAGTACGAAGTAGCGTCTCTCGCGTCTCGCCAACTTAACTCGCCAAAAAAATTGGATAAATAATTAACTCGCTACTGTACTTGTCGATGTGTAAATCGGGCTTCAGTGCCTGATATCAAGTGATATCAATGGAATCGCACGGGGTGCCAGTTACTCACCTATAGGTCTTAAGAAACACGACCGACGAGATCCCAGCACCCTACGCGGCCCTGTGTCCTCCCTCATCCATCCTCATTCAAAGGTGATCATCATCATCATAACAGCCCACTAATGTCCCACTGCAGAGACGGGCCTCCTCCCATGACGGAGGGATACTTGGCCTACTAATACCACGCTGGCCAGACGGATTGGTATAGGGTTTAATTTCAAGTTTTCCTTCTTTTTAATTCGTAAAGATAATATTTACGGTTAGTCCCTTAGTCGGTTTTTACGACACCCATGGGATGAGATGGGGTGATACTTAATCCCAAAAAGCTGGTGACAAGTATAATCAGTCAACTAGCCTTTCGTAGTCCACTGCTGGCCATAGAAAATAAAGACTAAAGACGTAACCTTAGTAATTCGCAAGGTGATGGTGCGATTTTATTTAATACCAGATAATTTGCTATCTTGAACGTCAACTTCATACTCAATCATAATAATAATATAGTTTTATACTAAATACGTCAATGGCATAGCTGGGATGAAATTATAGACAAACAATGGAATTCTCCGTGTGGTGACGGAGTAAGAATACTTACATATTATGTCACCACCCCATCTTATCCCATGGGTGTCGTAAAAATCGACTAAGGAACTATCCGTGAATATTATCTTTACCAAGTAAAAAGAAGGAAAACTTGAAATGAAACCCTATACCAATCCGTCTGGCCAGCGTGGTATTAGTAGGCCAAGTATCCCTCCGTCACGGGAGTAGGTCCGTCCCTGCAGTGGGACATTAATGGGCTGTTATGATGATCATGAATGGAAAAAAACTGTGGAAATGTTTGAGGACGTCTATGTCCAGTAGTGGACGTTCAAATGCTGATAAGATAAAGAAAATTTCGTTAGCCATACACAATGATGATGATGAACTCATCTGTCTTAGCAACGCCATCTAGTCCCAAACTAAGCAGAGCTTGTACTATGGGTACTAAAAAAACGGATAATCGTATACGTAGATGTAGGATTTTAATTGTTAATACATACATATTATACATAGAACACACCCAGACCAATAAAAATATTCAACAACATAATTATAACATACAACAAATAATGTTTGGGACATTATTTTACATTGATCAGAAATCAAAGCAACACCAATGAGGTTGATGATTAATGGTTTACAAATTAATGTCGATAGATAAAATATCGATAGTTCGACAACACTAGTATGCAGACACATTAAAATGCCGCAAGATTCAATCAATTAGCGTATCACAGTCCACTGTTGGACATAAAGCCTCTCCCACAGAACATGGTCCTCCACCTTCCGCCCCCAGCGACATTTATGACTTCGGTCCACCTAGCTGGGGGCATAAATTTCCTAAAATTCGAAAGCTAGTTATATAATTAATTGATTGACGATGTATCTGACTACCTCTGTGGCGTAGTGGTTATATAACATGACTGCTACGCAGAGGTCTCGGGTTCGATTCCCGCTTTATGCAAATCTTTGTGTCCATGAACATGTTTGCATTGGTCTGGGTGTTTTCTATGTACGAGGGCGGGTCAATAAGTCCGTGACTTTTAGCATAAAACACAGCTTTTTAGTTAAAAACTTATTTTATTATTCAACGTAGTCTCCTTCGAGATCTATACACTCAGCCCAACGTTTCTCCAATTATTTTATGCCTTCCAAAAATTGTATTTTGTCGAGGTCTTCAAAATAGGCATTTGTGTGTAAAGTGACTTCGTTATTGGTGGCAAATCTCTTTCCGCCGAGCCAGTTCTTCAAATTTGGGAACGAAAAATAATCAAACGGAACTAGATCTAGTGAATAGGCCGGATGAGAGAGCAACTCGTTACCAAATTTATGAAGTTTTACCATGAAAACTGCACATGTGTGCACCCGAGCATTGCCCCGGTGGAAAAGGTCTTTTTTCTTGGCCAAGTGCGGTCGCTTTTCTTTCAATGCCTCATCAAATCGACCCTATAAGTTGCTGTAATAAGTTGCTGTAATATTCAACATTGATTGTTTTTCCTTTTTGAAGGTAGTCAATGTGAATAAAACCGCGTACATCCCACAAAACAGTCGCCATGACTTTTTTGGCTGACAAACCCACCTTTGCCTTCTTTGGCGCCGATTCACCCCGAGAAACCCACTATTTTGACTGTTGTTTGGTATCCGGTATGTTGTGGTGGATCTACGGTTACAAAACGGCGCAAAAATTCGTTCACATTGCAATTGAACAAAGCCAAACATTCCTGCGAAATTGTCACACGTTTGCATTTGTCGTCGATTGTGAGCAAATGCGGCACCCATCTTGCTGAAAGCTTTCTCATACCCAAATTATGATTCAAAATAGAAACCACTGAGCCATATCAGATGCCTGTGGCTTCCGCAATCTCTTTCACTTTCAATCGCTGATCGACTAAAACTGTATCGTGATTTTTTTAAATTGTTTCGGATGTGGAGACCTCAACTGGGCGTCCAGAACGTTCGGCATCTTATGTGCTTGTACGGCTAAATCAAAATTCAGTAAACCACTTTTTACCATAGAAATGGATGGTGCAGAGTCGTCATAATATTTATCAAGCTTAGATTTGGTTTACGTAGTAGATTTTTTTCGCAAAAAATGATGATTTATGAGCACACGAAATTCACTTTTTTTCATTTTCTTCTTAGTCAACGTGGTAGTCTAATATAAACGGCTGTCAAAAACAAACTAAATGTCAAATCTTGTTTAATTTTTGTCAAGAGTCAATTGACAGATGACTCTTGACAGGAGCAGTGTTGCTATTTCAATTAAGAGGCGGGAAACCCAAAAAGTCACGGACTTATTGACCCGCCCTGGTATAATATGTATGTATTTACAAAAAATAAAATATTTAAGTTAGTATTGCGCAAAATGTATCACTAAATAGAAATGAATGAAGTATGTCATTTCCTTCGGTGAAGTAGTCCACTCATTTAGTTCAGTACTTCATTTCCTTCAGTAAATCAGAAGTATTATCCGGCCGTTCAGAGAATGCGTTCCTGACACTTATCAGTTAGTCACGACTAGTGATGGACACAACATTATACCGAGTTCGTTACCGTTACTCCAAAATGAACCGCCGCGTTATTTTTATGATTAGATTTAGACCGTTTTAAATTGGCGGAATCATTTAAAATTTATATTTTAGTTCTTTACGTGGAAACAATAAAAGGGAATATTAATATAATAAAATTGTTTTATTTATTATTTTTTACAAAGTTACAATCTGTATTTCTATGGAATAAAGTACATTGAACTAAATGTGCGTACAGAATATTAATCAGACTCCGATTCGCTTGAGGAGGTGGTGTCTTCATCATCATCTTCGCCTACATGTATAATTATATTATTATCAATTACAGAATCAATCCTGATATCTCGGTCAAAATGTTCCATAATCAGGTTTTTAGTCTTTTCGACAACCTTTGCCCAGTCATCTCTTGTGACTTTCCCGCAGGCTTCTTTTAACAGGGTCATCATCTTTTTCGTGCTGAATGGCGGGGAAGTATTGTGGCGGGCGGCGTAACCTTTTATTTGAGCCCAGATTAGCTCAATCGCGTTATATTGGCAATGATACGGTGGAATTCTTAGAACGCGATGACCGTACTCCAAAGCCATTTCATCGATTTCGTATCGCACATTTGCCGCTTTATTTTCTTTCACTAACTTAATTAGCTCTGCTTTTAGCATCTGCATATTTGCGTCAATGCCTTTTGCTTGTAACCAAGCAACCATTTCTTCTTTTTTATTAGCTTGGGTAGGTGGTTTCTGTATTTGAAACGAGTGATAGGAGGCATTATCCATCAATATTACAGAAGGCTCTGGTAGGCTGGGCAAAAGCACGTTCTGGAACCACTCTTTAAATGTACTGGCATTCATTTCCTCGTGGTAGTCATTTGTGGTTTTTGATTGAAATGCCAGTAAAGCGTTCTCCACAAAGCCGTATTTTGCAGTACCTGCGTGGCATATTATCAGACGAGCCCCCTTACCCATTGGTACTTTCGACGTCGACGCTTGTGTATCATCCGTCCAAGAACGGGAAACCGTGTGATTGGCGTTTAGCCATGTCTCGTCAATGAACACGACATTATCCCAGTTATCAATTTTTTTTGCTTCTCTCAAGAAACTTATCCGTTTCAAAATGATGTCGTATCGTTCTAATAAAATTTTTCTTTTGTCTGTTTTTTTATACGAAAAACCAATATCTTTTAAGATTTTCGTTAAAGCAGTTTTACCCCCGCTAAACAGTCCAGCTTCTCTTAACGACGCCAAAAGCTTCATCCTGTTGAGATATTCATTTCTGGAATAGTAACCATATATATGATTTCTGATTGCATCGGCGTCAAAGGTATCAATATCTGTCACGGGTTTAGTTCTACGTTTCTTCTTCGGAGTACGTAAAATATTATCTTCCATGCCAGTAGAGCCGAACTTTTCTTTATTAATATTTGTAATCGTTCGTTTGCTAACTCCAAGCGCCTGAGAGACGCGTTCTTGTACTTTTTCGACAGGAACCAGGGGTCCGCCATTTTGCCGCTCCCGCTCAAAGTAATCTTGCAGCTTGATAATTAACTCACGGGCTCCAGTTTTCAATGTTTGTCCACGTTTAGGCATTATTATGCACCAAAAGTAAAAAGAACGCAATATAAGACACAATCAAAGTCAAATAACAACAGATCGCAAACACTTGAAGAACGTGGTCTATGCGCACGAAACGACAACAGACGACTGTTTCAGCGTCACAAAATGGCGGCCCATAACGCCATTTGGGGTTACCATTTTCAACCTAAATATAAAAATGCTACTTTGTATTTAATGTACTTTTATTTTTATATTTAATAAAAGTTATTCTAAAGTCCATTATTTTCAAATTCTTGAAAAGAAAAACAAAACGTATTATTTTATAAAGTATAACTGTATCGATAAGAACAGATTACGATACTATTATTCACTGTTATTGTTGGCACAGCACTACAAATATAAAGCGCTGACATAACCTTGTAATAGCGCAGTGTAGATTTAGAAAAATATTGTTTACCAAGTTATTTGACACTCAGTTTGACACAACATTATAACATTCATTAATTATTGATATAATAATGTTGTTTTAATGCTCATCAATAGTTAAAACGATAAACAACCAGCAAAAATATTTTTATCGTAACTGCAACGCCATTACAAAGTTACTGCGTCAGTTCAATCGCGACGTGTCAGGAACGCATTCTCTGAACGGCCGAAGTTTAGTTGATTGAAGTATTAGAAAGATCTATTGAATGACGTACGAATGAATTAGGTATTATTCCTTCCTTCAGTAAATCAGATATAGATATCGTATGAAGTAAGGTGTTGAAGTGAAGTATTTTTTTCGGCTATTGAACTCACGACGCGGCGTACTAATTACTATCGGTTTCATTTTTATATTTCGATTTTGCTTAATACATACTTCTTACTGGCTTAGGACTGTCAACCAAGTAAATATAACAATAATTTCGAATATTTGAGCTAACATACTTTAAAAATAGTTTTAAGGAACGAAACGATAGCTTGAAGTACTGAACTAAATGATGAAGTAAAGACACATTTGAAGGAGTAGTGAATGAGAGATAGGATTAAATTCTGAACTGAAGTAGTTCTTTTACTTCATTCATTCAGGATATACCCATCGCTAATTTAAGTATGTTTATCCGTTGTCTAGTACCCATAGTACAAGCTCTGCTTAGTTTGGGACTAGATGGTGTTGTGTGAAAGTATGAGGAATATTTATTTATTTATCTAAAATAATGAGTAAAAAAATAAGTTACATATATTCCTGAAATCTTATTATTTTTCTGGCATTGGTTACACGATCGCTTGTCACCGAAGCAGTCAAAAATATAATAATAATAAGTATAATAAATATATTCACGGACATCTCTACACAGCGCTATCTGTTCCCAAAGTAAGCTAGGTGTAACCTGCTCGTGTTATGGGTAACAGAACAACGATTATTATACTTATATACTTTTTTTTGTAAATACATACATATTATACATAGAAACACTCAGATCAATGCAAATAATCATGTTCATGCACACAAATTTTCTTTCTTTATAAAAGACAACTCCCGCACTAGGGATCATGCCCTGTGTCGTGGGGACCTTTTACAAACATCACACACACACAAATATTTGCATTGAGCGGGAATCGAACCCGAGACCTCTTGCGTAGCAGTCATGTTGTAAACCACTACGCCACAGAGGCGATTTCGATGGTAAAATATTTAGTAACAACACTTATAGTAAACAGGATATCATAGAGAAGCTAAATTTATTTATTTACGTCCTATTATTAAAAGTACATTATATTTTATGGTTAATAAATAAAATTTAATGACGTATAATTGTAGACTATTATCTAGGTAGAACTTAGACATGTTTTAAAAGCGTCCTGTCTTCTAGAAAGAGCTAAATGATAGAGGCAAAATTGGCCAACTACTGAAAATGTTTCAATCAATCAATCAATCAATCAATCAATCAATCAATCAATCAATCAATCAATCAATCAACTAGCCTATTGCAGTCCACTGCTGGACATAGGCCTCTCCCAATATACGTCACAGAACTCGGTCCTGCGCCTTCCGCATCCAGTCCGACCCAGATACCTTTATGAGGTCGTCGGTCCACCTAGCTGGGGGGCGTCCTACACTACGTTTGCCGAGTCGCGGTCTCCACTCTAGGACACGTTTGCTCCAACGGCCATCATCATAAAAATGTTTTTTTTAAAATTAAATTTAGATATTAAAAATTGTACATTTTCAGATACAATAATAAAATCTTTCTACATTCATGGTTTTACGAAAAACGTTATCGAAAGTGAATAATGTACGCATGAACAAAGTTGTTTCAGTTTGAAAAATATGAAACGTCAAACTTCTTCAAACGTTCTTAGATTTTATGAAGTAGTGTATGGATGTGTGAATGTAGATGAAGCAAAGCAGCTATGTAAGAAAGTACATGATAAACAGTCACTGCTTACCCACCATGTGCGGAAAGCGTGATATTATGTATTATATTATAGTAATATAGGTTAAAGTCCACGTATCGTAAAATATTGGATACTTTCCAAAATGTTTTTAGAATATTAGTATCAATGGATTTTAAAACATGACAACATGATTGTTTGCATTGGTCTGAGTGTTTCTATGTATAATATGTATGTATTTACAAAAGAAAAGTACCTATATAAGTATTAATATCCGTTGTTCTGTTACCCATAACACAAGCAGGTTAAGCCTAGCTTACTTTGGGAACAGATGGCGCTGTGTAGAGATGTCTGTGAATAATTTATTTATTTGTTACGCATAACAGAATAACAACATAGTGAATTTAGCCTCTCTGTTGACGTTGGCGTTGGTTTATCGTAGGTTTGAATCCCATGCAGGAAAATTGTTTCTGCGATCCTCACATTATTGTTCTGAGTCGACCTCTGTGGCGTAGTGGTTATATATAACATGACTGCTACGCAGAGGTCTCGGGTTCGATTCTCGCTCAATGCAAATCTTTGTGTGCATGAACATGATTGTTTGCATTGGTCTGAGTGTTTCTATGTACCTATATTATGATACAAAAAAAAAGTATTGAACTATGTTTATCCGTTGTCTAGTACCCATAGTACAGTCACGAGCATAAATATATTACTATGGGCAGGTTGGCATTAACATCTGACATTTCAATGAGTTCAATAATATCTCTCTGCACGAACGCAACATAAACATCTGATTACTCATTGGCAACATAAAATTCTGACAGGCTACAAAGCAAAAATATGTGACGCGCCACTTTTCTCAAAAATATCTGACATGTCGTCTCGTGCAAATATATCTGACATTTGATAGTTTCTGTATTTCTGCAATAATTGGTGTGTTTTTCCAGTAGAGTGCATTAATATCTGACTTCAACATGGCGGCATAAATATCAATTACCTTTCTGTAATTTAAATTTATTTAATATTATTTGAGTATTTACATAAAAATAGTTGGTTTTTATTATATATATTTATTTTAATAATTAAAATGAATATAATTCCCATTTTTTTAATGATTTGAAGTTGTAATAATATCTGTATTCTAAAATAATAAGTATATTTTATTTGTATAAAGTATAATTATAACAATATATAAAGAATAATAACAGGGACGTAATTATACCTTTACTGTTTTCATACATAAGATATTAATATTTATTTATTCGTAAATAACATAATGATATATTTTTATATTTGTTATTGCTCCTATTTATTGTTCCTTCTATAATACGTTGGTCCTACTTTTTTGTTATTAGTCTAAAACCTTCTTTGTTAAATAGACTTTTATGCATAACAATTATTGGAGACCGCTCACACGGTGGACGACTTGGTTAAGGAGGCGGGAAACCGATGGATGAGTGAGGCACAGGATCACGCAAGGAGATACCTATTTAGAGTCCGACCCAGAGACCTTTATGAGGTCGTCGGTCCACCTAGCTGGGGGGCGTCCTTACACTACGTTTGCCGAGTCGCGGTCTCCACTCTAGGACACGTTTGCTCCAACGGCCATCGGTCCTTCGACAGATATGACCAGCCCATTGCCACTTCAGCCTGCTGATACTACGAGCTATGTCGGTAACTTTGGTTCTTTGTCGGATAACCTCGTTCCAGATTTTATCCTTCAAGGAGACGCCGAGCATAGCCCGTTCCATAGCTAGTTGCATAGCATAGTTGTTTCTACCAAGTTGGACAACCTGTCCGAGGTAAGCATATTTTTGAACAACTTCGAGCTTCAATCCGTCGACATAGATCGGCCTCGGCGTTACATGTTTGTTAAACATGATCTTTGTTTTGTTTAGGTTCATGCCGAGTCCGAGACCGACCCGTCGAGAGGCTCTATTTAGGCCCTGCAGCATCCCGTCAAGCTGTTCCAGTGACTCTGCCACGATGACGATGTCATCAGCAAACTGAAGGTGTGAGATATACTCGCCGTTGATGTTGATGCCCCGTCCAGTCCAGTCTTAAAGACGTCTTCGAGCGCGTTTGTAAAGATTTTAGGGAAAATTACATCCCCTTGCCTCACCCCTCTACGCAACTCAATAGGTGGGGTCTTTTTGTCCTGGAGCTGGACGGTCATGGTGGCAGTTTCATATAAAGATCTCAACACCTCGATGTACCGCCAATCAATGCGACATCGCTGCAGAGCATCCAGAACCGCCCAGGTTTCGATTGTGTCGAAGGCTTTTTCGCAGTCCACGAAAGCCATGCACAGCGGCTGAAAATATTTATTTAAAGTAAATAAATATGAATAATATTCGTTTTAATTTTTAAAATAAATAAATATAATATAAACCAACTATTTTTATGTAAATACTCAAATTATATCAAATAAATTTAAATTACAGAAAGGTAATTGATATTTATGCCGCCATGTTGAAGTCAGATATTAATGCACGCTACTAGGAAAACACACCAATTATTGCAGAAATACAGAAACTATCAAAATTAAATGTCAGATATATTTGCACGAGACGATAATATGTCAGATATTTTTGAGAAAAGTGGCGCTTCACATACTTTTGCTTTGTAGCCTGTCAGAATTTTAAGTTGCCAATGAGTGATCAGATATTTATGCTGCGTTCATGCAGAGAGATATTATTGAACTCATTGAAACGTCAGATGTTATTGCCAACCTGCCCATAGTAATATATTTATGCTCGTGACTGTACAAGCTCAGCTTAGTTTGGGACTAGATGGCGTTGTGTGAATATGTGAGGAATATTTATATTTAAAGTCTCTTTCTTCTCACATGGAAATGAGAAGTGATAGATCTATGTACCACGCCATCTAGTTGACTATATATGAAAGTAAACACGATTTAAAATGACAAAGCATTTTCTTATCATTGTAATCTCATTGTTAGGCAAGTTTGAGATAAGAAACTCTTGCTATTTAGAATCTTTTGTTTGACCCTTGTCTTAAAAGTTGACGCGGCTGTGCGACCTAATCAATGGAGAAGTAGTGCTTATCTACCTATGCTACCTGGAATTAAAATTTCTTCTCCGTGTCCTTGAGTGGGAACGATGACTAATCTGTGCCACAGTACAAGCAGTAGTCTATCTCGACCGAATATTTATTATATATGCCTACGGCTGCGCGGTACGTAAACATGCGATAGGGCTGCCCACCTCCAGCTTTAGGGTCATAGCACATATAACGTAACGTAAACGGAACGTCACCGTATCAACTCGAGTCGTTCAGTATTCTTTGTATGAAACTCCTTACAGCACCGCACACTAATCGGATACGTAACGTAATCGGATTTTTGACGTTTGACACCGAGGAAAAAGGCGAGGCGATGCCGATCCGTTTACGTTACGTTATATGTGCTATGACCCTTATAATTACATTTACCTACTTTCCCGCTCGTTACTGCGGCACAGTCGCGACTGTTCACTCCCCAAAACCTCTATCGTGAGCGTGTAGGTATAACTCGCGTTCCGTCCGTTTCTATGAAGTCGAAATACTGTATATGTTTGTACTATGACTAAGCTGTGCTGCCGGTTCGAATGCGACACGAAACAAATTAAAATAAATAAATAAATAATCCTAACACATTCACACAACGCCATCTAGTCCCAAACTAAGCTGAGCTTGTACTTTGGATACTAGACAACGCATAAACATTCTTAAATACTTTTTTTTTTGTGTAAATACATACATAGAAACAGTCAGACCCAAGCAAACAATCATGTGCATGCACACAAATATTTGCATTGAGCGGGAATCGAACCCGAGACCTCTGCGTAGCAGTCATTTTATATAACCACTACGCCACAGAAGTCATCATTTTGTTGTGTGCTCCATAGATTTTGTAAATCAGGGGAAAACCTATATAAGTACATTTCCTTATCAGAGCTGTAAGCGCGTCCATTTCAACGCGGTAAACTTATATTTATAACACATGGCCTATTAATGGGATGTACAGTCAGCCCCAAAAGTCGCTGAACACATTTAAATTCCAAAACTGCTGAACACTAAAAGTGGCATAAGTCAGTGTCGCAACAAGAGTACAAAATAAGCTAAACGTACAAACCGACCATAACACGCTGCACACGGTTATTCCAAAAGTAGCTGCACACGGGTATTTCAGAAGTATGTTTACTCGTTGGAATAGATACATAATTTCAACACACTTCACTGAGATTCGATAGTCTAGGGTATAGAACACTCGACTTTGATGAAGTAGACGTGCGTTCGAAACCAGGTTGTGCCAAGTATTTTTTTTTGTTTTTTTTTTATTTATTGTATTTTATCTCAAAAAAAACAAGTAACTTAAATTCACCGTCACTGTTCACAGGTATTTTAATAAAGTTAAAATATTATTTTTAATTTTTAATTGAAAATTAAATAGTATTTTAATTTAATGAAGAATGATCATTATGACTTTAAATTGTATGAGAAACATTTTCGGAGATTCGATGATATGAGTTGAAATGTTAAGTAAGAAGAAGCGCTCCCTGTTGTGCGACATTGAACTTAATAGTTTTATGACATGCAACTAAAATTAACTCTAGAGGTGATAAAGCCATTTAATTAATTAATTAAATAAATTATTTAATTTAATTGTCGAATATACATTTTTTTCGTAAACGAAGTCGCGGGTTACAGCTTGTATTGAATAATAATAGTAGAAAACAAAATAAGAAAAAATAAAAAAACACAAAAAGTAATCCGTTCCTCAGGATGGAACCTGAGCTGTTTTCTTTTCACCCAAGCTCTATACAAGCAAAGCTATCGTGTTGACAACTGTTTTGATGAAATTGTTAATGTAGTATTCCGCTTTGAAATTGGCTTGACTTTTGTCTACTGTCAAAATCACTCACTACAACTACACTGTAACTCGACCGCAGATGAGCGACGCAGCGGGCGACGACGTTGCCGTTCAGTCATGCGCACTTCTGAAATACCCATGTGCAGCTTACCCATGTTCTTGATGTTACGCTACTTTTGGAATTTTGTCAAGATGTTATTTTATTGTTAATTTGAGAAAAGCTATAAGAATGACGAAAAGTTCTTTATTAATATAATCTAACGATACATATAAAATAAAATTTGAGTGTCTGTTTGTAATACGAAATCCACGGCTTTAATATAAGTTTTTTATTAATAATCTTACTTAATTATAATAATAACATGAAAAAATAAAATAAACATTTACAAGCACAAATTCCAGAATTAATTATCTTAATTAAATTAAAACACAAACATTATTCACGAAACTTAATAAAATAAAACGAAAGCAATTTAAATTAACGTAAAAAAGTATGGTAAATATTAATTAAAATCGCGTGTACCCCCCATTTGCATCAATGATTGCCTGCAATCTTTCTTCCATAGACTTAACCATGTTTTCACACGTATTTTTTCCTCGAAACGATTCCCAAGTGGCTACCACATGGCTTATTAAAGCTTCCCGGTTCCGTGGGGTTTCAGTATCCCAGGACTGCACCATGAGGGCCCATAAATTTTCGATGGGATTAATTTTGGGGCTCTTTGGAGGGAAGTTAAGTTCTACCACTCTTTCTCTATTCGCCTTAAACCATGCTCTGCACATTCGGGATTTGTGGATAGGGCAATTATCGTGAATGAAGTTCACAGGCCTCTCCTCTGGTAACATAACGTAAGTCGTCGGCAACAAAACATCATTCAGAATATCCCGATACCCCTCACTGTTCAGGCGCCCTCCTATATCTATTAATTCTCCAGGACCACTGGCACACATCCATCCCCAGAATCCTACTGATATTCTGCCACTGGACTGATTGGCTAAAATATTTTGTTCCGAATATCTGGTATTATTAACGCGCCACAAAGAGATACGGCCGGTTTCGGATGAATGAAAAGTTTTTTCATCTGAAAATACTACGTTCGTAAAATCGAAATTTACGTAACTCTCTGCAAATGCCATTCGAAGGGCTTTGTGTCGCGGTGTTAATATAAGCTTCCTAGCAGGTGTCCGGTGATGAATACCTACTTCATGAAGTCGGCGTCTCACCGTATTTAAAGACACATTGTTGATCAGGGCTAACTCAGGAGTCCGAGTGAAGCTATTATTTAGGACATTCGCTATCATAGTTTGATCCTGTTCATGCGATGTCTTTCTTGGTCTGCCAGATCTTTTCGCTACTCTTACATTTCCCGATTCACCCCATCGATGAAGCCAATGGTAGACAGTAGTTCTCTAAAAAATGTTTAATTTTAATAATTGATTAACACATGTAAACTTACTTATATATCGGCGCGAAACCGTTTGAAAAACTAAGCAAACAATATGACTCATTTCGTACGTGTTTCGAACTGCGTAAACAAGTGACGTCAGACGATCGCCCCACTCTATCGACTATAAAAAGGAGGATCGCCGAGCAAACGGTGATTTGTTTGAGGGCCATCCGCCCCACCAGAGCCCGTGTAAAGTTAACTTGTCCGCAACAAAAAAAAAAAAACAAACGGTGCATTCGTTCGTCAGCTCTCATACTGTGAACATGTCTATTATAAACAGCATTACAAATGGAATCAAAAATGTAACCAAAGAAAATTTGATGGAGCCTTTTGACGACTGTCTCGCACCCATTGCTTATAATATTCGTCATATGACGTATAATAATATTTCGTCACTTAGCACATAGTTAAGAATAAAATATAAAGTAATATATAGTATCACTTACAGAAATTCCTAATTCCAATGCAATATCAGTTATTGTCAGTCCTTGTTATTTGAGGAAAACAATCTTATGACGCTCATGTTCCCCTATATGCATGTTCAACGACATTACTGAAATATCTATTTCTTGAACTTTCACAATAATAATTATACAATATAATATAGATGAACTAATAATTATACACTGAATCGCACACTGAAACCTAAAACAGTCTGTGATCACTGAAAATAAAATTGCGTAATAAAATTTAAAAACAAAAATTATTTATAGGGTTCCGTAACCAAATGGCAAAAAACAGAACCATCATGTCTGTCCGTCCGTCCATATGTGACAGCCACTTTAATCGAAATTACAAGAACTATACTGTTGATATTTAGTAAGTAAATGTATTTCATTAAGTAAACCGCATTAAGATTTTTTGTTTGAGTTGATTTCTTTTATCAAATGTTAAAAAAAACAGGGACCTCCTCCTTTTTTTGAAGTTGGTTAACAATGGAACCAGTCTGAAAGTATTAGGTACTCTTTCAAACAAAAAATATTTTTTTTCAAATCGGGCTATAATTGACGGACCTATATGTATACGAAGGTAACAAACATTTAAAAAAAATACAGCTGAAATGAGAACCTCCTCCTTTTGTTTTTTAATTTGTGTAAGTCGTTTAATAAAATTAATAAGGCAAAATACGTCAAAATCTGTTTAAGGGTGTAGGTTAGGGTTACCCAAACAAACCGAGAAAAGGTTATAAATTAAAAGTTTTATGCAGAGGTCATCATTTGTCGTTGTAACAATCTAATATCATTACTTAAAATAGTTTTATATCGTTCAATTATTGCAAAATATCATTACTGTAGTCTTTTGGACAGAGCAAGCATAGCCATAGCGATAAAAAAAAATCATAATATCATTAATATATATGTATGTATTGTATGTGTGTACGTTTATCGATTTCAAAATGGGTTTCTCCAGCCTGACACGATAAAAAACGCCTCTGGAGATCTACACAAATACATATTTTGGGGTTACCTATTTTAACTCGGGATTTCAATAGGTTACCATACTTTTAAAGTATCAAAAGCGGAAAAATGTGTCCCCATGAAACTTTTAAAATACCATGATACCATTACCATGTCACCAAAAATTGGTTTTTGAACGAGATCCAGTAAGTAATTTTTTCAATACCCAATTATGCTGCGGAACCCTTTATGGGCAAGCTTGACCTGTGAATTGGAATTAAAAACTATTTTAGGTATTATAGACAACCAAAATAGAAAGAAGAAGTTTAAAAATATAATTATAAGTTTCGTCCACAGAGGTTTAGTTAACTTCATTTGTATTTATATTGGATGAAGCTATTATGATTTCCGTTTTGGTTGAAGGCCATCCGCCCCACCACAGCAATGGTTTTTTTTGTCTGCGCAAACCTAAATATATTTCAAAATCTAAAGTAGCCTAGTTTACGCGCCGTAAAATTTGCAATCCAATAGTGAAAGTCCCATCGAAATCGGTACAGCGGCTTCGGATATTAGCCGGAACAAACAGACAGACAGACAATTTTTTTTTAATTGTGATTTTCGGCACTGGTATCGTGTATATGTTATAGGCAATGTGTATAATGCAGGGATTCTATACAATACCTAGGCAATGTATATGATACCGGGCTCGTTCAGGCAATGTATGAAATGAAATTCAATGTTTAAACTATTTTACACATTGCCTAGGAAATCTATAGAATACCAAGCAGGGCTTGGTAACGGTACCATATTCACAGTATAAGTATCGTTAAGTAACGTTATTTTCATAAAGGTAACCTAGTAAGGTTACTAGGAGTATATATATTACATTGGTATCGAATTAAATTTAGTAGCGATAACAATCTAACGGTAAAAGTATCGACACTTTTACCGATACCTACCAGCGATGTTGCCAACTCGTGCAGTATACGGGAGCCGCGCATGACTGAACGGCAACGTCGCCCGCTGCGTCGCTCATCTGCGGTCGAGTTTCAGTGTTTTGTAGTGAGTGATTTTGACAGTAGACAAAAGTCAAGCCAATTTCAAAGCGGAATACTACATTAACAATTTCATCAAAACAGTTGTCAACACGATAGCTTTGCTTGTATAGAGCTTGGGTGAAAAGAAAACAGCTCTGGTTCGATCCTGAGGAACGGATTACTTTTTGTGTTTTTTTATTTTTTCTTATTTTGTTTTCTACTATTATTATTCAATACAAGCTGTAACCCGCGACTTCGTTTACGAAAAAAATGTATATTCGACAATTAAATTAAATAATTTAATTAATTAATTAATTAAATGGCTTTATCACCTCTAGAGTTAATTTTAGTTGCATGTCATAAAACTATTAAGTTCAATGTCGCACAACAGGGAGCGCTTCTTCTTACTTAACATTTCAACTCATATCATCGAATCTCCGAAAATGTTTCTCATACAATTTAAAGTCATAATGATCATTCTTCATTAAATTAAAATACTATTTAATTTTCAATTAAAAATTAAAAATAATATTTTAACTTTATTAAAATACCTGTGAACAGTGACGGTGAATTTAAGTTACTTGTTTTTTTTGAGATAAAATACAATAAATAAAAAAAAAACAAAAAAAAATACTTGGCACAACCTGGTTTCGAACGCACGTCTACTTCATCAAAGTCGAGTGTTCTATACCCTAGACTATCGAATCTCAGTGAAGTGTGTTGAAATTATGTATCTATTCCAACGAGTAAACATACTTCTGAAATACCCGTGTGCAGCTACTTTTGGAATAACCGTGTGCAGCGTGTTATGGTCGGTTTGTACGTTTAGCTTATTTTGTACTCTTGTTGCGACACTGACTTATGCCACTTTTAGTGTTCAGCAGTTTTGGAATTTAAAATGTGTTCAGCGACTTTTGGGGCTGACTGTACATTAATAATAATACCTCTTTATCTATAATAGGTACTGTTTGTACATCATAAAATACCACTCGAATTAGCTTGTCGCTAGCCTCCCCTGGTTAGGACGGCGGGAAACCGATAGATGAAGGAGGAAGAACTGCACAAGGTGGTAATGCCTGCATAGTCACCAGCCGTTCCTACGTCTCCGAATTTACCAACCCTAATATTAATAGTACTTTCGGTAAATGGACTTATCGTCTAAGGAGACCCGCGCTTGGCAGTTGGATCATAGGTCTGATGCAGAAGGCAGTACTGCTTGACACGGCACGTATTGTGAGGAGGTTCCTATCTCTGGAGCCCTAACCACCAGTAGCTTGGTCCCTGTACTTTTATATTTATATTTCAAAATGTAATAAATTGTGAAAAATGTAAATAAAGAGAATAAATCTACAGTTTATTCTTCGTGGGGTGGTTAATTACATGGTGTTACCATCCAAACATATAACCAGAACCAGATGAAAAGCACAAATACAGTCAAGGAATGAAGGCAACGGATGATAGCAATAATAAAGATCTATTCCGTCATCTTCTTATCGGTCCCTAACGTGCTTATTCAAAACATCCTGAAGTCATAATACTATCCGACATAATATGTAAATTTTTAACTAAAAACAACATGTAATTATTCATACCGACATCTCAGAAAGGCATAGAAGATAAACAATTACTATTTATGTCAATATTACCTCGTGACATATATCAACAAAGATTATGTTAAAGTACATTATATACCTCGTTGAACAACGAACAAACATACAATATGTTGAATATGTAATTGTCCATGTTATGACGGAGTAAGAATACAATATGTCACCACCCCGTCTTTTGCCATGGGTGTCGTAAAAACCGACTAAGGGTCTATCAACGAATATTATCTTTACGAAATAAAAAGAAGGAAAACTTGAAATTAAATTCTATACCAATCCGTCTGGTCAGCGTTGTATTAGTAGGCCAAGTATCCCTCCGTCATGGGCCTGTCCCTGCAGTGGGCATTAATGGGATGTTATGATGATGGAATTGTTATGGCGTCTTGTAAGTAAAGTCAGCGTCAGATATATCGTAGCAGACAAGGTCACCAAAAAGTGAGAAACATCCAAAGTTCTCATCATCATAACAGCCCACTAATGTCCCACTGCAGGGACGGGCCTCCTCTCGTGACGGAGGAATACTTGGCCTACTAATACCACGCTGGCCAGACTAGATTGGTACAGGGTTTAATTTCAAGTTTTCCTTCTTTTTATTTCGTAAAGATAATATTCACGGATAGTCCCTTTGTCGGTTTTTACGACACCCATGGGATGAGATGGGGTGGTGACATATTGTATTCTTACTCCGTCACCACACGGGGAGAGGCTTGCGACAAGCTAATTCGAGTGGTATTTTATGATCTACAAACAGTACCTATTTAAAGACCCAGAGACAGAACATCCATCTCTAGTGCGGTGTTTTCTTAAACCTGGCCATAAACACTAGCCCCCTTACTCATAAACGCCTCTTAAATTTAATCACTGCTTAGCGAGATTTTATTCTCAAAACCAACCTTATACCACACAAAACCGTAAGAATTTAAGCTAATCAATTGACTAAAATTTAAGAGGCGTTTATGAGTAAGGGGGTAAGTTTCTCTCCTTCATAGAAAGAGGCCCGTCTCTACATTGAAACATTTAGACAGTGTATGACGATAATAGTCTTACTGTTTACCAAGAAACCATTTGTTTCAATTAATTCAACAAGACACTTGATCTCTAATTATCATCATCACGGCTTGGATATTAACCTTGAACATTATTTTAAAATTTTGTTGTGACACGGCTACTTTATTTTTAAACTAGCTGATGCTCACGGCTTCACCCGCGTGGTATAGCTAGCTTAAATGTTATTCTACACCCTAAACTACCTGTATTCCAAATTTCATCAAAATCCATTCAGTAGTTTTTGCGTGAAGGAGTAACAAAGATCGATCCATCCTTCCACCCATCCTTCCATCCATCCATTGTTGCTTTTAAGTCATCATAATCATAACAGCCCATTAATGTCCCACTGCAGGTACGGGCCTCCTCCCGTGACGGAGGGATACTTGGCCTACTAATACCACGCTGGCCAGACGGATTGGTATAGGGTTTAATTTCAAGTTTTCCTTCTTTTTATTTCGTAAAGATAATATTCACAGATAGTCCCTTAGTCTTAAATGCTTTTAAGTAATAAATAAATATTCACGGACCTCGAAGAAATGTGAATCAGACGCGGCCAAGTCAACACAGAGCGATGTTAGTGCTGAAGCATTACTGGAACTGCGGATCAAAGGCGATTGGTTTTCACTCGTCCTGAAAACAAAACCAATTTTATTACCCAAGGTTTACACGTGATAGAGAAAGAAACATTTTATAACATGTGATGGAAAAAGAAAACATATACGGACATTTTAGGACTTACGGCTTAGATGTAGATTTATGGCAGCTTCCGTGTAATAAATAAATAAATATTCACGGACATCTCTACACAGCGCCATGTGTTCCCAAAGTAAGCTAGGCTTAATCTGGGGCCCAATTCCGCTATTTACAAATGACTCAATAGAATCGAAATTGCGTCTCATTGTCAGTTTTTGACATAGTTGCTATTCTGCAATTATTACAAGAACGATTACGCTTCGATTGAATCGTATTTGGATAATTTCCTATTCTGCTTTAAAATCGATTGCAATTGCAAGTCGATTGTGAACTTATTCGGTATTCTACTCTTATTTGACGTTTGTTTGACGTTTGTTTCAATTGTGGATTTTGCATTGACGTTCGTTTGACCTTCGATTGAACAACAAGAGCTATTTATCTAATGTTACGGCTTTACAATCTAGTGATAATAATTAAAACGACACTACTTTTACTTTATATACTTTTATTTAATGTGGAGTAAGTATATTAGTTTATTATAACATAATAATATCAATAGTTTATAATATTAGTTATGTATTTTTTTAAGAGTTGTACCTAATAGAATTATACTAATTGATGTAATTATTTCAGCCCCATTGAATGTGTTCTCCATCCTTCAGAACATCCAGCCCAGCGTAAGACTATCTGAGAATACCCAGTGCTAAGGATAAAGCCGATAAAGAATGAAAAATTTAAATTAAACAGCATCGGGGAAACTGCTTTGTAATTTGCAAATAAATGAAACAAGGTAAGGTAGAGGCAAGGTTTTTATAGTTAAAGTTGTTGTCATCCACTAAACATTCCATGTATGGGTGATCATCATCAAATAAATAAATAAAAAAAACATTTTTTGTAAAGTAACATACCTATTTAAGTATTATCATGCTTTCATTTTAGTCATTTAGTAAATCAACTTGTATTTATTTCTTTCAGCACATAAGACATCCTTGAGTGGTTGCAGAAGGATATAATGCTTATCCTAGTGAAATATTTTCATTAAATTATTTATAGCTGCCAGACAATGATGAAAAGAATCCATATTAATACTGCAGATGCTATCAATTTGCAAGCATTAATGAAAAGTTTATGAAGAGCCACAATTACCAAATCCCATCATGGCAGTAATGAAATAGTCAGGGTGTACAAGCTAGCTTGACTTTTGGTGAAGAACTGCCCTGGCAGAGGCAATAAAAAATAATATCTGTTTTATAAGGTTTTTATTATATGTATTAATCATTTTTAGTTTTTGAAATAGTGATATTGTGTTATAGTTAATCAATCAATAATCATTTATTTGCCAGAATGTAGGTTTACAGAGTATGATCTTACAGTATAATGGTGCCTTTACATCCTACCATTACATATGGTGTGCAAATATTACATTTTAACATGCACAATGCTATTTATTATTTGAGTGATAAAAAGAGTAAACAACAGCAACAAATAAGATATTCATGCATGATTATGTCTAAGTTTATGTCAGTTAAACAGATAAAATTGAGTAAAATTAAATTAATGTCAGATCAAAAATACAAATAAGTCCACAATATAATATAATAGTAATAAACAAGAATAAGTACATTAGTAAGTCTTATAATTTAAAGGTTACAGTAGTAAAATTAATACATAAATCAATTACTTATTAAAATATTATGATTTTCAACATCACCATTACCAAAACGATCCATAACCTACAATCTCATTCTCCGCAATCTGACATATATTCATCAACACTATAAAAGCATTTTGCCTTTAACCATTTTGTTAACTTTATTTTAAATATTGTTAAAGGCAAATTCTTAAAATCGTCCGGTAACTTATTATATACCCTCACAGCATTCATTAATGTTAGAAGTATAGGATATTGATTTATATAATTATAGTGAAAATTCAATAGGTTTATTGTTTATTCTATATTTCTAATTAAGTATCTTATAACAAAATATAGCAAATAAGTGTACAAAATAAAAATAAAGTATCCGCTACCTTTTCAAATGCCTTGTTTAATTTTTTAATAAATGTACAGTCAGCCCCAAAAGTCGCTGAACACATTTTAAATTCCAAAACTGCTGAACACTAAAAGTGGCATAAGTCAGTGTCGCAACAAGAGTACAAAATAAGCTAAACGTACAAACCGACCATAACACGCTGCACACGGTTATTCCAAAAGTAGCTGCACACGGGTATTTCAGAAGTATGTTTACTCGTTGGAATAGATACATAATTTCAACACACTTCACTGAGATTCGATAGTCTAGGGTATAGAACACTCGACTTTGATGAAGTAGACATGCGTTCGAAACCGGGTTGTGCCAAGTATTTTTTTTTGGTTTTTTTATTTTTTATTTATTGTATTTTATCTAAAAAAAACAAGTAACTTAAATTCACCGTCACTGTTCACAGGTATTGTAATAAAGTTAAAATATTATTATTAATTGAAAATTAAATAGTAATTTTATTTAGTTTTTAATTTAATGAAGAATGATCATTATGACTTTAAATTGTATGAGAAACATTTTCGGAGATTCGATGATATGAGTTGAAATGTTAAGTAAGAAGAAGCGCTCCCTGTTGTGCGACATTGAACTTAATAGTTTTATGACATGCAACTAAAATTAACTCTAGAGGTGATAAAGCCATTTAATTAATTAATTAATTAAATTATTTAATTTAATTGTCGAATATACATTTTTTTCGTAAACGAAGTCGCGGGTTACAGCTTGTATTGAATAATAATAGTAGAAAACAAAATAAGAAAAAATAAAAAAACACAAAAAGTAATCCGTTCCTCAGGATCGAACCAGAGCTGTTTTCTTTTCACCCAAGCTCTATACAAGCAAAGCTATCGTGTTGACAACTGTTTTGATGAAATTGTTAATGTAGTATTCCGCTTTGAAATTGGCTTGACTTTTGTCTACTGTCAAAATCACTCACTACAACTACACTGTAACTCGACCGCAGATGAGCGACGCAGCGGGCGACGTTGCCGTTCAGTCATGCGCACTTCTGAAATACCCATGTGCAGCTTACCCATGTTCTTGATGTTACGCTACTTTTGGAATTTTGTCAAGATGTTATTTTATTGTTAATTTGAGAAAAGCTATAAGAATGACGAAGAGTTCTTTATTAATATAATCTAACGATACATATAAAATAAAATTTGAGTGTCTGTTTGTAATACGAAATCCACGGCTTTAATATAAGTTTTTTATTAATAATCTTACTTAATTATAATAATAACATGAAAAAATAAAATAAACATTTACAAGCACAAGTTCCAGAATTAATTATCCTTATTAAATTAAAACACAAACATTATTCACGAAACTTAATAAAATAAAACGAAAGCAATTTAAATTAACGTAAAAAAGTATGGTAAATATTAATTAAAATCGCGTGTACCCCCCATTTGCATCAATGATTGCCTGCAATCTTTCTTCCATAGACTTAACCATGTTTTCACACGTATTTTTTCCTCGAAACGATTCCCAAGTGGCTACCACATGGCTTATTAAAGCTTCCCGGTTCCGTGGGGTTTCAGTATCCCAGGACTGCACCATGAGGGCCCATAAATTTTCGATGGGATTAATATCGGGGCTCTTTGGTGGGAAGTTAAGTTCTACCACTCTTTCTCTATTCGCCTCAAACCATGCTCTGCACATTCGGGATTTGTGGATAGGGCAATTATCGTGAATGAAGTTCACAGGCCTCTCCTCTGGTAACATAACGTAAGTCGTCGGCAACAAAACATCATTCAGAATATCCCGATACCCCTCACTGTTCAGGCGCCCTCCTATATCTATTAATTCTCCAGGACCACTGGCACACATCCATCCCCAGAATCCTACTGATATTCTGCCACTGGACTGATTGGCTAAAATATTTTGTTCCGAATATCTGGTATTATTAACGCGCCACAAAGAGATACGGCCGGTTTCGGATGAATGAAAAGTTTTTTCATCTGAAAATACTACGTTCGTAAAATCGATATTTAAGTAACTCTCTGCAAATGCCATTCGAAGGGCTTTGTGTCGCGGTGTTAATATAAGCTTCCTAGCAGGTGTCCGGTGATGAATACCTACTTCATGAAGTCGGCGTCTCACCGTATTTAAAGACACATTGTTGATCAGGGCTAACTCAGGAGTCCGAGTGAAGCTATTATTTAGGACATTCGCTATCATAGTTTGATCCTGTTCATGCGATGTCTTTCTTGGTCTGCCAGATCTTTTCGCTACTCTTACATTTCCCGATTCACCCCATCGATGAAGCCAATGGTAGACAGTAGTTCTCTAAAAAATGTTTAATTTTAATAATTGATTAACACATGTAAACTTACTTATATATCGGCGCGAAACCGTTTGAAAAACTAAGCAAACAATATGACTCATTTCGTACGTGTTTCGAACTGCGTAAACAAGTGACGTCAGACGATCGCCCCACTCTATCGACTATAAAAAGGAGGATCGCCGAGCAAACGGTGATTTGTTTGAGGGCCATCCGCCCCACCACAGCAATGGTTTTTTTTGTCTGCGCAACCCTAAATATATTTCAAAATCTAAAGTAGCCTAGTTTACGCGCCGTAAAATTTGCAATCCAATAGTGAAAGTCCCATCGAAATCGGTACAGCGGCTTCGGATATTAGCCGGAACAAACAGACAGACAGACAATTTTTTTTTAATTGTGATTTTCGGCACTGGTATCGTGTATATGTTATAGGCAATGTGTATAATGCAGGGATTCTATACAATACCTAGGCAATGTATATGATACCGGGCTCGTTCAGGCAATGTATGAAATGAAATTCAATGTTTAAACTATTTTACACATTGCCTAGGAAATCTATAGAATACCAAGCAGGGCTTGGTAACGGTACCATATTCACAGTATAAGTATCGTTAAGTAACGTTATTTTCATAAAGGTAACCTAGTAAGGTTACTAGGGGTATATATATTACATTGGTATCGAATTAAATTTAGTAGCGATAACAATCTAACGGTAAAAGTATCGACACTTTTACCGATACCTACCAGCGATGTTGCCAACTCGTGCAGTATACGGGAGCCGCGCATTAGGGTGGATCGTCATTTTTTATTTCTGTTTTTCTACTTTGAATACCTCTAAAAGGTTGCATTAGTCTTTAATTTGAATAAAAAAAATAAGTAAAAAAATCTAGGAAGTGATTTTTAGCCCTCTACCTAAGCTTTAAGTTTTGAAAAACTCGTATTTTCCAAGTTCCTACTACATTCACTTGTACTTAGAGACAAGTCTTTATTTTTATGTTAAATACAGTAAACAATATTCTTTCATAATAGCAATTTCATTGTAAATTATTAATTCAGGCATAACACACAACTTTATTGTGATAATTCTCTGTTAACTTTAATGAAAATTAACAAAAAATAGCAAATATTGCTTGTAAATGGGGTAGTTGACATTTGGTATAATAATTTAATTTCTTTGCCATATTTTAATAAAATTCGCTTTATCTTGAATTGAGTTTCATAGCTTGTTATAGATTTGATTGTTTAGTAGCTTAACTTTTAAATTATAGTGACAAAATGACGAGAAGGATTGCGACAAAAAAGCAACTTGTCCTATTTTCAGATCATCTTGTTTAATTAATAAATAAGTGCTTTCAACTATTGCTAGCACGCTAAAACATATCATTAAATATGAATGATATTTTTAATTATAATTTAATGATTTGTTTTAACGAGAAATGAGAAAATAATGAAAAAAATGGAAAACAGCCTTCTCTATCTCTAAACTATTTGCTGCAGTTCTGACGGATCTAATTCAAGTAAGGAAAACAGCTTCATTACCAATTGTTAGGTGAAACAAATATTAAAAATTCATTCTGATAAGTATTCACATTTTTTATGATATCTAAAAATGTAAAGAAACTGAAAACTTTACGATTAAGCTGCAAGAATGGAAAAAAAAATGTCTTACGGAATTATTTGATGTTTGTAGCTGCAAATGCATCGATTTTAACAACTGCAACTATCCTGCAATGCATTTTCAGCTCATGTTGAGAATTTGTTATTGGCAATGCTGTTTAATAATAGACCACACATAATGGAATTGGATTAAGGCAAATAATTGCAGCAAGACAATGTTCAAAATCTGGCATAAAAGTCTTTAATGTTCCAAAGTTAAACTTTGAGGGTAATATACGGATACGAATAATACGGATATGATTATATGGAGTGAATAACAGGTTACATGTCCCCCGATGTTAGATAATATTAGTGACGAGGAATTAGAAGACATAATTACGTAAGACTATCAAGTAACCATTAATTTGCCAAATTATCCTTGTCACACACAAGCGGTAGAACGATGTCTGAAAATGGTCACAAAAGTATTAATTTCTGTGGCTGGTGAGAGGGCCAGAGGTGGATTCATAGGTTAAATCTCATTCTTAAGTTAAATCTCACTAAATTATGAGACCAAAAAAGACTTTCCAGTACATAGCAAAACTGAAGATTTTTACGAACTTTCATTTTTTTACCACTTTTGTTTTTTAAATTTTATGCCTTATTTATTTAAATTTTTTTCTAAATATTGATTCTAACTTCAAGAACGAGTATCTTACTATTAAGTTTCTGCTAAAAACATTCAAGAATAACTTTCATTTACAGTTTGTACAATATTTAATAATACGATAAATTTATTCACATTACAGTAACTTTAAACTAAGGTAGAGGGCTAAAAAATATGTCTAAATGGTAAAAATTTTATATATTTACTTATAGTTTAAGTAGATACAACTTTTTGCGGGTATTCAAAATCGATTTGATAGCATTTTTTTTTCTTCATACATTGACGATCCACCCTACCGCGCATGACTGAACGGCAACGTCGCCCGCTGCGTCGCTCATCTGCGGTCGAGTTTCAGTGTAGTTGTAGTGAGTGATTTTGACAGTAGACAAAAGTCAAGCCAATTTCAAAGCGGAATACTACATTAACAATTTCATCAAAACAGTTGTCAACACGATAGCTTTGCTTGTATAGAGCTTGGGTGAAAAGAAAACAGCTCTGGTTCGATCCTGAGGAACGGATTACTTTTTGTGTTTTTTTATTTTTTCTTATTTTGTTTTCTACTATTATTATTCAATACAAGCTGTAACCCGCGACTTCGTTTACGAAAAAAATGTATATTCGACAATTAAATTAAATAATTTAATTAATTAATTAATTAAATGGCTTTATCACCTCTAGAGTTAATTTTAGTTGCATGTCATAAAACTATTAAGTTCAATGTCGCGCAGGGAGCGCTTCTTCTTACTTAACATTTCAACTCATATCATCGAATCTCCGAAAATGTTTCTCATACAATTTAAAGTCATAATGATCATTCTTCATTAAATTAAAAACTAAATAAAATTACTATTTAATTTTCAATTAATAATAATATTTTAACTTTATTACAATACCTGTGAACAGTGACGGTGAATTTAAGTTACTTGTTTTTTTTTAGATAAAATACAATAAATAAAAAAAAAACCAAAAAAAATACTTGGCACAAGCTGGTTTCGAACGCACGTCTACTTCATCAAAGTCGAGTGTTCTATACCCTAGACTATCGAATCTCAGTGAAGTGTGTTGAAATTATGTATCTATTCCAACGAGTAAACATACTTCTGAAATACCCGTGTGCAGCTACTTTTGGAATAACCGTGTGCAGCGTGTTATGGTCGGTTTGTACGTTTAGCTTATTTTGTTCTCTTGTTGCGACACTGACTTATGCCACTTTTAGTGTTCAGCAGTTTTGGAGTTTAAATGTGTTCAGCGACTTTTGGGGCTGACTGTACCTAATAATTTTATCAAAATCATGTAAGTAATTTAACAATATCAGTATCTGCTATTTACATTAAATTAAGTATCTAACATAAAATTCACCCATTATCAAATTAATTTAAAATATTGAACATTTTGTTAACTTAAACTTAATAATCTTAGTAAGTACATCTACTTATTTCACTGTTAAGCCTTACACCCTATTCCAGCAAAGACTATTCTTATCTTCACCTAATGTTGGAGAGGTAAAGCCTGCACAATTTCAAATATTGAAGAGCAACATGCAATAATGAACTTTCCCGCTGTGTCTGAATGGTAAAGGTACTTCAATGTAGCACCCAGTGTACCAAAGTATTTGAGTATGCACACTAATAGTACTTTAATTATAATAGTACCCTTCAGCAATCTCTTCTGAAGCAATGTTAACTGTATCATTAGATATCAACGCTGCGGATAACCAAAATCACCTGAAAATAAGATTACAATTAATTATTACACTTAAAAGAGAAATATTATTTTGGCAGTCCCAGTTGTATCTACTAAAAAGTGTGTTTAAAAACTGAGATATAAGAGACCATTATCTATATTATTACATGACAATTACAGAGGAAGTTATATATTACCTAGTAACTCCAAAATTTCCACGACGCCATAATATTTGTTAAAATAAGTCGAAATTGTATATAACTCGTGGCTGACACCGACTCAAAAAGTAACAATAATATTACATTATTTTTCTTCTTCTTCTTTCTTTTATATGGCAAACTATGCCGATGTCGACAATTTTGCCAGAGTCCGAAATGCTGACTTAATGTGAAGTGATAAAAACCAAAACACTAATAAATTCTTCTTCATAGTGCATTATTTATTAATAATTCTTATAAGTGTATAAAGTGTAATTCTTATAGTGTAGTAACTATTATCTAATCTGTCATTCATATAAATGACAGATTTTTTTAGTTGAGTTTGCATACGCATAGGCAATTACGTAATACAGCCATGATTTTCTTATTCAGGTTATTAGTAGGTTTTAAAGGGCAACTCTAATAAGTTGGTAGATTATACAAGGCAACACAGATTTAACTTTGATCTTCGACTCAATTACGATTCACATTCGACCACAAACAAGTTTTAGCAGAATACAAAATTTGTTCCAATCGTAACAGCATCAAAATTGATTGTCAACGTTATGTAGCTTAAATGTTATTAGCGGAATTGGGCCCCTGCTTGTGTTACATATGGGTAACATAACAACGGATATTAGTACTTATATACTTTTCTTTTGTAAATACATACAAATGTTATACATAGAAACACTCAGGCCAATGCAAAAATCAAACCCGAGACTTCTGCGTAGAAGCCATGTAATAAAACCACTACGCCACAGAGGTAGTCAAATCTATAAATTATGTTTTTTTTTGTCTCTTAAAATTATGTTTGTAAAGTTCCCGTGACACAGGGCATAAACCCTACAACGGGTGTTATATTTAAAAAAAAAATTAAACAAACTATAAATCTATAAAATGACGAATATAACTGTCAGAAAATTAATATATTCACAAATAATATTGATTTATATGAGGATGTCTACAAAATATTACGACCATATTGCTCTTGAACTCGACCTTGACTTTACTTTGCAAAAAACATGGCGGATTTATGCATATTGAAAATTAAAAATATTATCTAAGTTATCTTTAGTTTTTATCGCAAGGCTATTAAGGATTATGGGGCGGGCATTCGCTGTGTAGTGAAATAATTATAACACCTTGTTATGACTTAAGTGTGGTTAGGGCTTCCGCATACGTACCACAACCACAAAACCCAGCTGTCGGCATATTTCATGTAGTTTTCGTACATTTTATATGGGCTATGGCTGGCTATGACTTTAAGAATGGTTGAACGAATAAGTGGAGCTGACTAGCTCCGATCGCGTTCTTTTTCTCGGTTCGTTCAGCCGTTCGACTCCGATCGCCTGTTCTTCCGTTCAGCAGCCGGTCTATGTGAAATAGTTGGCGGCTCCGCTCCGAACAATTCCAAGCGATCTGGTCTGTTTGAAAAGGAAAATTAGCGCAGATGCTCTCCGAGCCGGTCTGTGTGAATGGACCCTTAAAGGTTATGTCGCACAGCGCACGCTTCATCTACTTTGTGGCCCATTCTTGCTTCTTGTGGTGGCGTTTGTGGCTGTGGCGTGTGGCCCACAAGCTAAGTTTTCCTTCATCAGATGATGCCCGTCCGTGCAGTAAGTCATTCTTTAATGGCCCACTACAAGGACAGAAGGTGTTATCTGCCCTGATTTGTGATTGATGTTGGAAGACCAAGATTGTATGTGATTGAAAACCATGGAATGATGTATGTAAATGACAGAGGGAGTCCTTTGCCGAACCGTGGGATGATAGAAGCTACCATTCGCCAATGTTTTTTTTAATAAATACAAATATTACAATATAAATTTATTCTCAACAGATAAAATGAGTACGAAACCCACAAGACCGCTCTTTGGATCACATTCTGATACGTCAGTTATTAATATTAAAAGTATGGTAAGCATCGCTATAGTAAATGCATTGCCATTTTTATATAACAACCCCGTTGTTTTGGTGTGATCCTTGAATGACTGTCCTGAGTCTGTTATATCCACGGAAGAAAAATCAAGTGGAAATGCAATACAACTAATTCACTATGGGAACATCTGTCGCCGAAAAACAAATAAACACACAAATAAACTACAGAAAACTACTACTTACTATCTAAATAGATATAATTTTCGAGTTATTTCCATAGATGGCGCTTTTCGCAATTCTGGAAATTAGATACCTTAACATGTTGTACATAAGGGTGATATTCGCGTTATGTTTTACCTATGACCTCAGCGACAAGTTATGCGTACCATCGCGTATTAGTGACAAGCGTACCACGCCTTCTTAGCACTTCCACTTGATTTTTCTTCCGTGGTTAAATCCACGTATTTAATCATTTTATTATGCTACTTTGTAGTTCGTTTGTTATGGACATCTACAGTATCATTTTATATAACAACCCTTTTTCCTTGCTGTAAGTAATTCTTAAATGAATGTCCTGATTCTGGATGCTTGTGTTTATTAAATTCATTGCGTTCCAAGTGTGAGGACTGCCTTTTATAAAAACAGTACTTAATACTTTACTTCACTACTACTTTGTCGTTTTTAGGAAACCCACATTACCTATGCTAATATTATAAAGAGGTAAAGTTTGTGTGTTTGTGACGTTGTAGTGGGTAATCTCTGGATCTACTGAACCGATTTTTTAATTCTTTCTGTGTTGAATAGTCCATTTATCGGGTGTCACAGGCTATATAGTTTCACGCTATGACTAATAGGAGTGGAGCAGTAATGAAATATGTTTATAAAAGTGACGCGTTTTTTTCGCCCCGCCCAACGAAGTGGGCACGGGTCAGCTAGTTACTTTATACTCGTATAACAAGCCATTTTGTTGTTGTTGTGATCCTTAAATTATTGTCCTGAGTTTGGGTGACGTTTGTATCCGTTAAATCCGTGGGTGTCGCATCACGTCGTTTATAATAAATCATATAATATTAGGTCTTTACCTATAAAATTGGAATTGAACCTATTGTAAGCTAATACAAAACCTGCGCAGATGAAGTTGCGGGCACCAGCTTATGTTTGTTAACTACTCTGTAGAAAGTGTCATTGTTTTATTTTGTTGTATTATAATTAAGTAGTAATGGTTACCGGAACTAATCATGCTGCACGATTATATAATTAGAGGCGTAGTTATTTATGTCATTGTGTCAACTAATAAATATTCCTCACTTATTTCTTACAATTTAACACAACGCCATCTAGTACCAAACTAAGCAGAGCTTGGTTTATGGGTACTAGACAACGGATAAACATACATACATTCTTTTTTTTTGTAAATACATAGGTACAGTCACGAGCAATAATATGTACACATTTTCGCATTTTGTAAACCAGTTATCTAAAGTTCTGCCAATCCAAAATTGAAAATTCGAAGATTAATTCAAAACTGTACGGAACCTCTTCTAAATTACGAATTCATTTTGATATTGTAATGTCTAGATAAACGTGCAGATAGTTTAGAAAATTTGAAAATGTGTACATATTATTGCTCGTGACTGTACATATTATACATAATATAGAAAACACTCAGACCAATGCAAACAATCATGTTTATGCACACAAAGATTTGCATTAAGAGAGAATCGAAACCAAAACCTCTGCGTAGCAGTCATGTTAAATAACCACTACGCCACAGAGGTCATCAATAATGTATGTCCACTGCTTTACATAGCTCTTTTACAAAAATGCTTTACAAATGCCTAGGAATCCGTGGTCTGTCAATTCGCCACCTTTTTTTGAAGACAACTTCCGCAATAGAGATTATTTAATTACAACCCATTGATGTCTCACTGCAGGGACGGGCCTCCTTCCGTGACGGAGGGATACTTGGCCTTCTAAAACCACGCTGGCCGAACGGATTGGTATAGGGTTTAATTTCAAGTTTTCCATCTTTTTTATTTCGTAAAGATAATATTGATGGATAGTCCCTTATTCGGTGTTTACGACACCCATGGGATAAGATGGGGTGGTGACATATTGTATTCTTACTCCGTCACCACACGGAGAACTACAATCTCATGCGTTTACTAAATGAGTAATAGATTCGTAATAAAAAGCCCTTTGTCCTTATGATGAGTCGTTGGCAAGATGCCGTTTTACATACTCGTAAATACAGTTGCCAAATACTAAGTAGTTAAATATTAGGTACTGACTTGTTTATGAATGACCCACTGCTAAGACAGGACACTTCTAATAGTAATAATGTTGACGTAAAATCTATAATACTCGTTAAAAGTTATAAATAACTAGCTGACCCGTGCCCACTTCGCAGGGCGGCGAAAAAAATGCGCCCGTTTTAGAAACATATTTTATTACTGCTCCACTCCTATTTGTCATAGCGTGATACAATATAGCCTATGACACTCCCCGATAAATGAACTATTGAACACAGAAAGAATTTTTAAAATCGGTTAAGTAGATCCAGAGATTACCCCCTACAACGTCACAAGCACACAAACAAACAAACACACAAACTTTACCTCTTTATAATATTAGTATAGAAGTATAGATGACAGCCTCGGTGGCGCGGCGGTTGTGGTAACGACTTACATGCACGAAGTCTCGGATTCGCATCCCGGCAATCCCCATGCTTTGTGGGTTCCACAATCGATTGTGCTGTGTCTGGGTGTTCTTTGTAACTGAAAATAATATTTCAGATCCTCCCGTGACAGAGGGATACTTGGCCTACTAATACCACGCTGGCCAGACGGATTGGTATAGGGCTTAATTACAAGTTTTCCTTCTTTTTATTACGTAAAGTTAATATTCACGGATAGTACCTTAGTCGGTTTTTACGATACCCATGGGCTGTGATGAGATGGGGTGATGACATATTGTATTCTTACTCTGTCACCACACGGAAAACACTCCGTCACCACATGGCGTTGTGTGTGTGTGAGGAATAATTAATTATTTTTGTTAGTAAACAACTGAGAGTTTGTAATAAATGTAATGTGTAATGTGTAAAAATAAATGTATAAACAAATTCTTTAATTTAATTGATATGTGTACGAAAATAAATAAACGAAAACACTATTGACCTTGATAACGTGTGTTTATAAATAAAGCTGTTTTATTTTTTGACCACCTCTGTGGCGTAGTGGTTATATAACATGACTGCTACGCAGAGGTCTTGGGTTCGATTCCCGCTCAATGCAAATCTTTGTGTGCATGAACATGATTGTTTGCATTGGTCTGGGTGTTTTCTATGTAATGTATGTATTTACAAAAAAAAGTATTTCAGTGTGTTTATCTGGTGTCTGGTACCTGTACAAGCTTTGCTTAGTTTGAGACTAGATAGCGTGGTGTGAATGTATTTATATTTATTTTTATTAACAACAGCTATCGACTACCCGATCGAAAAAGTCATTATAACCTAATAAAGAATTTTTTGTCTTGGATTCCTGTTTTCGTCTGGCCACTTTATTAAGTACTACCTTTTACCCGCGGCTTCGATCGCGTTAAATTCGGGGGAACACTCCTCTTTCCTGGACACAGTAGAAAAAAAAATGTTGCCTATGTTACTCTCCATCCTTTCAACTATCTCCACTTAAAAAATCACGTCAATTCGTCGCTCCGTTTTACGGTGAAAGAAAGACAAACAGATACACTTACCCTTTTATAATATTAGTATGGATTTTTCTTTACAGACACACGGTTATTCCAAAGTATTTCCCGTCTGCTCACATTAATAAAACGTCAACCACATATTATCTATACTAATATTAAAAAGAAGTAAAGTTTGTGTGTGACGTTGTAGGGGGTAATCTCTGGATCTACTGAACGAATTTTAAAAATTCTTTCTGTGTTGAATAGTCCATTTATCGGGGAGTGTCATAGGCTATATAGTATCACGCTATGACTAATAGGAGCAGAGCAGTAATGAAATATGTTTAAAAAAAAAACGCGTTTTTTTCGCCGCCTAACAAAGTGGGCACGGGTCAGCTAGTTAATTAATTAAAGGTGTTACTTGAAGTACATGTAATTTAATTAATGTTTTATGTAATAACACATTAGCAAACTATTGAATTAAATTTACACGTGTTCTCAATCATAACAAAAGCACAATACAGGAAAATACAGAAGTCGAATACATAGTTCAGTATACATCAATACTCATCATCATAACAGCCCATTAATGTCCCACTGCAGGGACGGGCCTCCTCCCATGACGGAGGGATACTTGGTCTACTAATACCACGCTGCCCAGACCAATTGGTATAGCTAGGTTTAATTTCAGGTTTTCCCTCTTTTTATTTCGTAAAGATAATATTCACGGATAGTCCCATAGTCGGTTTTTACGACACCGATGCGATGAGATGGGGTGGTGACATAATGTATTCTTACTGCGTCACCACAAGCCTAATAGCCTACTTACATAACTAATAACATTTTTGTAGTTTATAGATAACGTTTGAATTTACAATAAAATAATTTCCTTTCATTTTATTACAATTTCATTAATTTTAACATAAAATAATTTATTTCTTAATAATGATAATGTTATAGCTATTTATAAAACTGTGGTGCAGAAAATATGACTTGATATTAAATGTAATTGTTCAATTGTAAACAGTGACATCAATTGACCCGCGTTGTCAACAAATCGTTTTACTCAAGGCTCTTCGATTTACATTGTTTGTTATAGGGGTGTCCAAACTAAGTTTTTTTTATTATAAACTGATTTTTATTTCGTAAAGATGATATTGACGGATAGTCCCTTAGTCGGTTATTACGACACCCATGGGATGAGATGGGGTGATGACATATTGTATTCTTACTCCATCACCACACGGAGACTGTGGAGGTCGCGGTGACATAACAGCACCACGCCTCCAACGAAAAGGGAGGATCCTCCGACCAGGCGAGGGTGATCGTGCCTGGCGGGCCAACTGCCCAACGGTTATTCGTTGGACGTTGTATATATGCGAAATCGTTGTGAGAATCTTGATATCGCGATTCAGGACGTGTTGGCGACATCTGTTGATTGTGGGGGGTACTGAGATAGTGTAGGTGATCGCTTGAGTAAGTCGCTAGATGACGCTACACTTATTTCTTTTTTGTTTCTTTTAGCCAAAATGTTTTTGTATGCACACTATACGAGCATCACCCTTCCTCGATATGTATCGTTGGAATCGGCTGTTTATTTTTTGTACATGTACGAACTTCTCTAATTGCTACAACCGCAGGCCGGCCGATTTATTTGTCGTCTACTGTAGCGGCGTGACACCCCTATAGATATATCTATACTTATAATAAAACTGTAGAGAGATCAATTCTGTACATTGAATATATGTTCAAAATTAATATTGGAGGATGAATGGTGATCGATACTAATGCCAAAAATGCAATCAATAAATTTTTTGTCTGTCTGTCTGTCTGTCTGTCTGTCTGTATGTGCACGCATGGGTCAAAAACTACTGAAGGCATTTTAACCAAACTTGGTACGATTGTAGTCCATACTCCCGGGCAGGTTATAGGCTGTATAACATAACGCTAAGACACATAGGAGCTGAGCAGTGACGAAAAATTTGAAGCAAGTCAGTTGACAAAAAGCGCGTTCTAGCTCTTATCATCGCATACGTTGATCATACGCCAAAAATATGTATTACAAAAATAATGGTCTTCAAAAGATGTACAAAAAAGTCCTGAATAGTATATATCTATCTTTTATATATTAGCCACAATAACGTGTTTAATCGTTAGGGTTTTCTTCAAAGTGTATTAAATACATAAATATATTGTAATATGCATAGACATATCTTTTTCAAACTCCCATATTTCAAAAGTACACTTTAATATCTTATTCATAAAAAAAAATTATAGAAATCGGTTGATAAACACACAAGATATAGATGAAAGAAAATTTCCAAATGTCGCCGCGCCGGTATGAGTACGGCTGTACGGTTGATTTTTGTTTAACGTCCTAAACGGCCAACCGGTGCCTATATAATTTCATTCACATTGACTCTTAATGCGAACGGACGTGGTTCTTATTGACTCTTTTTGGAATAAGCGCGCTTTAGATATTAAAATACATAGATACGTAGTTTTTAGGTATTAAGTTTAAAGTAGGTAATCTATCTATCTTCTTCTATACTATAATAAAACTGTAGAGGTCGAAATGTCTGTTCTTTTCGAAAATTCAGATAAAAATTATCTATAAAATCTAGAAAAAAGTCAAAAAGCAACAACACTACACACTTACAATTTTTAGAATTAATGTCTATCTGTCTGTCTGTCTGTTTGTTACCGCACATCTTTAAAACGAATTAAAATATAATCTTAAGACCAATACATTGTATTGTAGCCTTTCTTATTAGGCTTAAACTGAGGTATGTTTCATCAAAATCGGATAAGTATTACTCGAGATATCGCTAGATCTCTTTATTAGAACAGTCCAATACAAATCAGGGGTCATGAAAAATGGATTTTGTTCAATGTTGAATGAATTTAAATTTCGTTTCTTTTGTTCACGAGATGGCGTTACCAGTAGTAATCGTAAAATATATGAGTTTTTAAATAATCTATAACTATTTTATTATTAAGTGCTATTAATAAGTTATTCCTTTTAAATGTTAATAAAATTAACCATGAATCGTATGTGTAATATCAATTATAAGTCTTATTAAATTAAATCAGTTATAAGTTTACTTGATTGTTATATTTTTGTGTTTTTCGTAATTGAAACAATTTAATTAAATATAAATTGTATTAGTAAGCTATTAATCTAAAGTAAAATTATTCTTTTGGTAAGTATTAATTTAGTTTAAACTGTAGTAGTTACTGGTCAGCGTAAAAGTATGCAACAGACTCCACCTGTTTTTATTAATGTAAATAAATACAAATACAAATAACCTTTATTAGTTAATCACAGATACAAAACATCTGACAAAAATAAATAGTCTTTTCCTGTATTGCTAATATTGGCGTACAAACTTCATTTTTTAAAGTTAAACTATACCTATACTTAATCATAAATATTAAATTGAATTAAAATAACATTCCTTTTCTCACAATCTTATTATAACTGCAATTATAACACACTTATATAACTATTTAATAATTAATAATATATGGGTATAATATAACAGACAACATAATAAGTAACACGTTTTTTCTTTATAAAATCATTTTACACATTATTGCTATTTGTCAACAATAAAAAAATACAAAACTGACAATAAAATATAGAAATACAATCACAAAACATTAAATTATTATTCAAAGTGTTTGTGTTTATTTTATTAAGTAATTCAAAAATACTGCACGCAGTTTATCTATAGATAATAATAATAATATAGTCGAGTCTAAGTTTAGTCAAATATTTTTTGCTAGATGGTAAAAAGGTGTGAGGTACAATAATTTATTTCAGCATTTTTTTTACAAAAGACAAATCCCACACTAGCCTTTAAAAATATCAATTTAACGGACACAAAGAACATCCAGACTAAGGACAATAGTTTGTGTATCACAATTGTCCTCCATGGGAATCGAACCCGCGACCTCATGCACGCCAGCCATGTAATGCGACCGCCGCGCCACCGAGGCAGGTAATTCTGCCGCACCATAACGTGGCGTGCAAATGTAGGTATTCATTCATAATTAATTAGCGATTATCCGTGTGGTGACGGAGTAAGAATACAATATGTCACCTCCCCATCTCATCCCATGGGTGGCGTAAAACCGACTAAGGGACTATCGGTGAATATTATCTTCCAATCTATCCGTATATTATCAACCAATCCGACTGGCCAGCGCGGCAGCGTGGTATTAGTAGGCCAAGTATTCCTCCGTCACGGGAGGAGGCGCGTCCTTGCAGTTATGATGAAATAAGCGATGTCATTTATTTTAACTTACAAATTTGACAACCGATGGCATTGTGCCTGTGACGTCATTTTCAGTATCGCGGTGTTAAGATTTTCCTTGAAAGAATGACGTTCGCTCATGTCTTTCAGTATAAGTTTAGACGCAGTCTTCATAGATATTTTATTTACTATTTATTTACTTTGAAAAGGTTTTGGTTCGTTCGTTAATTTTACAATTCGTTTGTAATGTAGGTATATCTGTTCGTTATAAGGTTTTAAAAACGATTTTTCAGTATTAAATCGAATTGCGAAGTAAGTAACATCCGCCACGCGAACGAAGTCGCGGGCACAGCAGCTAGTAGATACATAATAGAGGAAGTAATTGTCTGCTTACATTAGTATATAAAGAAAATTATCCTTGACACGTTTATGTAATACATTGTAATTATGTTCTACATTAAAATGTAGTTTAATGTGTGGACACAAACGAAAACTTTATTCATAATTTTTATAATTAAACAGTATGAATTCGTTGTTCTATTATTCGAGATCGGCATGACTTCGGTGCTATGTTATTCGTTGTGGCGTTTATTCCTTTTCAAGTGAAAAAAGGGGTCGTGTTATTCGAGGTCGCATGACTTTGTTGCTAAGATATTCGTGGTGGCGTGCATTCGTTGTTACGTGATTCGTTGTAGTAAACTTACGGGGTCGAGGTATTCGTTGTTTCACTTTTCGTTGTCACATATTATACCCGTGTGACAAGAAACCATTGATCGACATCGATTAATTCATTGTACCACATTTTATCGATCGATCAGTTTACCCGAAAGTGAAAACATCATAGAAACCATACTAATTTCTTTGTTCCAGGTGACAGATCTGTTCAGCCAGATGCGGGAGCCATCTCCTGGGGCAAACAGCCCCAGGTCATCTTCCAGCTCACTTCTGAATGGAGCAGTCACCAGAAATGTGGGCTTCCAGCAGCAAAACTCTTCTGAACATCTGCCTTGGAGTGGCCCGGCTGTCTGCTTGCCGGGGAATTGTAATTCTAACTTGTGAGTTGTGTTTGATAAATTTTTGTACATCATCATCATTATGGCAGCCAAAGGACGTCCACTGAGGTATATGAGCCTCTTCCAATTAAATAGTAATGAGCTAGTAGCGTCCTATTTAAAAGGTCTAACCTAACCTAACCTAACCTAATGGCGCGACGGCTGGATCAAATATTGACGACCTCTGTGGCGTAGTGGTTATATAACATGACTGCTACGCAGAGGTATCGAGTTCAATTTGGCAATGCAAATCTTTGTGTGCATGAACATGATTGTTTGCATTGGTCTGAGTGTTTCTATGTATAATATGTATGTATTTACAAAAATATATATAAGTATTAATATCCGTTGTTCTGTTACCCATAACACAAGCAGGTTAAGCCTAGCTTACTTTGGGAACAGATGGCGCTGTGTAGAGATGTCCGTGAATATTTATTTATTTATTTATTACAAAGAAGCTGCCATAAATCTACATATAAGCCGTAAGTCCTAAAATGTCCGTAAATGTTTCTTTTTCTATCACATGTACCTATACCTTAGGTAACAAAATTGGTTTTGTTTTCAGGACGAGTGAAAACCAATCGCCTTTGATTCGCAGTTCCAGTAATGCTTCAGCACTTACATCACTCTGTGTCGACTTGGCCGCATCTGATTCACATTTCTTTGAGGTAAGTACTCGAGCTCTCCGTGTGGTGACGGATTATGAATACAATATGTCATCACCCCATCTCATCCCATGGGTGTCGTAAAAACCGACTAAGGGACTATCCGTGAAAAAAGAAGGAAAACTTGAAATTAAACCCTATACCAATCCGTCTGGCCAGCGTGGTATTAGTAGGCTAAGTATCCCTCCGCCCCGGGAGGAGGCCCGTCACTGCAGTGGGACATTAATGGGCTGTTATGATAAAGTACTTGAGCCACAATAGGTCCCGCCTGTAATGGCGGGGATCGCCGGAGGGAGACTGGACGCAAAGGCTCTGCCGGTTCCCAGGCCCCCTCCAAGTAGGCGATGAAGGAGTGCCGCTGGAAACTTTTAGTGGGTACTCTGGGGGGTTTCCCCACATACCTCTCCCGTCCTGCAAAAGAAAGGGATGCGTAGGCATTTTACCCCATCGAAAGCAAGAAAAAAAAAAGTACTTGAGCCACACAATGTTTTTTTGGTACACAAAGGTACATTTTTAAACTTTAAAGAGGAGGTTGTCAAATCAAGTTTTTAACGCAAAATAACTATTAGTTTTTGTGATTAGCGCGTGCAACTGAATTTACTTTCAGCTTGTCAAAATAAATAAATAAATATTCTCGGACATCTCTACACAGCGCCATCTGTTCCCAAAGTAAGCTAGGCTTAACCTGCTTGTGTTATTTATGGGTAACAGAACAACGGATATTAATACTTATATAAGTTTTCTTTTGTAAATACATACATATTATACATAGAAACACTCAGACCAATGCAAACAACCATGTTCATGCACATAAAGATTTGCATTGAGCGGGAATCGAACCCGAGACCTTTGCGTAGCAGTCATGTAATAAAGCCACTACGCCACAGAGGTCGTCTCATAACAGGCTACTAATGTCCCACAGAAGTTTATTTTATTTGGTTTTCGTTGAAATTATATCTGTGAAATACATTCTCAGTCGACATTTACAACTTCCCTTGGATGACGTGATAAAATAACTATTCATACTTCTTCATTTAGTAAAGATAATACATGACGACCTCTGTGGCGTAGTGGTCATGTAACATGACTGCTACGCAGAGGTCTCGGGTTCGATTCCCGCTCAATGCAAATCTTTGTGTGCATGAACATGATTGTTTGCATTGGTCTGGGTGCTTTATATGTATAATATGCATGTATTTACAAAAAAAAGTTTTTAAGTATGTTTATCCGTTGTCTAGTACCCATAGTACAAGCTCGGCTTAGTTTGGGACTAGATGGCGTTGTGTGAAAGTGTGAGGAATATTTAATACAATTATTCGATTGTCTTTTTTCAGGTGCTGTACATTGGTAAAGTGCGTATATCTCAACGCAAAGTCCCAGAGTCGCTGATCGACGATGCACTTAATAAATTTGCTCAGCATGAGGCCGAGAAAGCGCTTAAGACGCGTCGACACAGCTTATTGTCTTCCACTGGCGTAAGTTACTAAAACTAAAGACTAAAACTAAGCTGTCGCGCCTAGATGGCGTTGTACAGTTGAGTTCTAAGTTGCGGCTCTGGCGTCGTATAAAACAATGGTTAAATTTGGTAGTCGAGACGGGTACTCGGGTGGCCTAGAGGTCATGGCGCTGGACGCGTATAGTCCAAAGACGCAGGTTCGATTCCCGCATCGAGTATCAATTTTTTCCATTGGCTTTCTTCTTTTCGAATTTTTCTAGTTATAGCCAAGCTTTATAGGTAAAAAAATATTGTAATTTAAAACTAAATTAACATAGGTCCTAGTGGTTAAATGGTCGCTATATGGGGTCTCGAGTTCCAATCCCATTCATGACAATAGTTTGTGGGAGAATACATACCACAAGTGATTGTCCTGAGGCTAGAAGTTCTTTATGCCAGTTAATATGTGTTTGTGTGTTGACGGAGTAAGAATACAATATGTCACCACTCCATCTCATCCTACGGATGTCGTAAAAACCGATTATGGGACTATCCGTGAATATTATCTTTACGAAGTAAAAAGAAGGAAAACTTGAAATTAAACCTTACCTATCCCTCTGGCCAGCGTGATATTAGTAGGCCAACTATCACTCCGTCATTGAAGGACCCCTGTCCCAGCAGTGGGACATAAATGGGCAGTTATGATGATTATGAAGAAAAGTCCTTGAAACTTATTGTTAATCGTTAAGCAAGAGGTCTAATTATAAAACTTCAGGTAAAATCCAGACTTAAGACTATATTTTCTTTGGGATCACACAAAAATACTTATCTTGCGTGGGATTTAAAACCACGATCTCGCGCTTGGCAGCTACTTATACTACCGTTTTACCACCTAAGCAGTTAAATTTCGATTCACTAAATGGGTTTGTGTGAAATTGTTAAAAATATTTTCTTAATTTAACTTTGTTTTTAATTTACAGACATCAGTATACAGCAACGATTCCAAAGAAAACTTAGACCAAGATCCAAACACAAGAGATTTATTCAACCATAAAATTTTAATACCAAGTACGACACCATTAGAACCAGATAAAGCATGGAACAGCGCTGAATTCCTCAACCACAAAGACCCTAAAAAGATTGATGAAGAATTTGACGTATTCACTAAGGAAAGAGCTGAAACTCAAATTAAAAAACCTAGTCCTGCTCCTTTAGAGCCTAACGTACTTATATTAAACGTTCCTAAGAATAATTTGGATACTGTCAAAGAAGAAGACAATGTTAAAGCTGATTATAACTCCGCAATATCAGAAACTGCTTCTTCCATAACCGCGTATTGTCAGAAGACCATTAATGAAGATACGAAGCCACGTCAAGACAGTCCAGCGCCAATGAATTTTCAGGAGATTACAAGAAAACCTGTCACTATTGAGAGGAAGAACTTGAATGATAGTAAACCTTTTCTTAGAGATAGATCAGCATCTATAGGTACTATTAATCATAAGACGCCTATTACTCAGTTGATTGGGGAGCAAAATAGGACTATGTTGTTCCAGGTACGATGCCTTTATATTCATTAGGTTATGATTGATTTTGTACTTGGATGCCTAGACAATTAATATTTTGTGTTTTCTTTGAAATTTAACAACTTAAAATTTTAATCTTTTACATTACATATGTATGTGTAATTTTTTCGATATATTAAAAAACTATTTCATCAGGACATGGGATAAAATTTGAAGACAATCGACAAAGTTTACTGCTATGTTGTTTAAAATTAAGAGACAGTGATTCAGGTGGCCTAGCGGTCAAGACATTTGAGGGGAATACTCAGAAGACCCAAGTTCTGACTCAAGCTTCAAATAATTTACATTACCTTAATTTTTTTCGCAATTTTCTAGTTATGCCTAAACATCATAAGTCATTCTAATTCTATTGAGTTACCATCAAATATTTAAACATAGGTCCCAAAATGCTTCCTTGAAGGACACCTGGCACCAATTTTAACCGGCAGTCACTTCTTCTAATAAACATCCCATTTTCCAATTCCAGGTAGGCAGATCAGAACTCCGCCTAATAAGTCCAGACAGAAAACAGATACTTCTCCACCGTCCATTCAAAGACGTAGCGTCTTGTGTACTTGGACGACTTAATATTGAACACTTCGGTTTCGTCTGTAGAGATACCAACGATGGGTACGCTTGCTACGTGTTTAAATGTGAAAGTGAATCTGTCGCTCAAGAAGTTATTAATGGTGAGTTGGATTTTTATTTTTTTTTCGTTTGGTTAGTGACCCCAGGCTGCGAAGAGTGAGAATTGTGATATGACGTCCGATAGGAAAGAAAGGAAGAAGAAGAACATGCTGCGCCGACAATAAAAAAAATAAAAATTGGGATAGGGGCAGGGGAATGATGATTGTTTAGTGACTAGTTGTGAGTTTGATGTGGTGACGGAGTAAGAATACAATATGTCACCACCCCCTCTCATCCCACGGGTGTTTTAAAAACCGATAGACTATCCGTGAATATTATCTTTACGTAATGAAAAGAAGGAAAACTTGAAGTTAAACCCTATCAGTCTGGCCAGCGTGGTATTAGAAGGCCAATAAGCGAACGTAAAAAGTCTCGGCTGTATTCGTAGTGATACAATCGTCGCCACGTTAGAGGTCTATCATCATAACAGCACATCAATGTCCCACTGCATTTTAGAGAAAATAAAATAACTGCAGGGACGGGCCTCCTCCAGTGACGGAGGGATACTTAGCCTACTAATGCCACGCTGGCCAAACGGATTAGTATAGGGCTTAATTTCAAGTTTTCCTTCTTTTCATTTCGTAAAGATAATATTCACGGATAGTCCTTTAGTCGGTTTTTATGACACCTATGGGATGAGATGGGGTGGTGACATATTGTATTCTTACTCCGTCACCACAGAATGAAATAATTCTAAGCTGCCATTGTTGTTTTCTCACAGCAATCAAACAAGCCTTTCTAGCGCACGCAGAGCTACTAAAGAAGACGAGGGAGAAGTCACCTAACATGACATGTGAACATTGTCCCATGTTGTGGTACCATCGACTGTGCCACGATACTGAGAGTAAGTAAATTATAATAATTTATGTACAGTACCCGGCCGTTTATATTACACATCGACCTGTGGAAGGAGACAGTCGGCTCATTTCGGCTTCGTAGAGCGTCATCTCTGTCGCACGAAATACAATTCTAAATATATTAGGTTGGGGAAAAAGTCTTTTCGTATTTTTGTATGAAAAGTCAAGACATTTTTTTCAAAGTTTATTTACATTTATTTACAATATATATGTACCGTTTTGTTGAACAACTTTCTGCCATTTTGTGGGCAGAGACATTATCCCGTTACTGTAGAAACTTTGGGACTTCTGATCAAAAAAACGGGACAAATAGTTTTGGCAGTCCTCTCTTGAGGTCAAACTTACAGAACCTAAAGAATTCTGAAGAGACCGAAACAGGTGAAAATCTGAAGGCGCAAGGTCAGGGCTATATGGTGGATGCACTAGGACCTCACAGTCGAACTCTCTTAATTTTTGCTGAGTGGCTAAAGATGTGTGTGGTCTAGCGTTATCGTGATGAAAGTCCACACCCTTCCTGTTGATCAATTCCAGCCGTTTTCTCTCGACTGCTTCCTTTAATCTCATCAGTTGCTGACAGTAAAGATCGGAATCGATGGTTTTGCCGGGCGGTAAAAGCTCATAATGAACAATGCCCTTCCAATCCCACCATACACACAGCATCACCTTATTTCGTGTTAGGCCAGGTTTGGTCACAGTCTGTGAAGCCTGGCCAACTTTCGACCACGACCTTTTTCGCACGTTCTTGTCGTACGTGATCCACTTTTCATCGCCAGTTATCAATCTCTTCAAAAACGGCTCGGTTTCATTACGTCTCAATAATGAATCGCAAATGAGTACACGGTTCATTAAGTTTCTTTGAGTGAGCTCGTGTGGCACCCAAATATCGAGCTTTTTTGTATAACCAGCTTTCTTCAAATGGGTCAAAACTAGCGAATGCAATCCGGACTATCCGTAATCCGAAAAATCCGGATATCCGCCCATTTTTTCTCGGATTGTAAATCCGGATTCGAAATTTAAATCCGCGGATTTTCTGAATAATAAGAAATTGTAATGTTAGAGTGAATATGGCGTTATTCGAGGATAGTGGTTCACCAGGACGTTATTAGGAGGTCGCTTACAAGCATCTTCAATGCATTTCCCCTACAAGCGTTGAAACAGAGCGTGCTTTTTCTACAGCAGGAATTATGTGTAACCGAATTCGCAGCAGGTTACACAACTTTAGATGATTTATTATTTTTGAGGTCACATTTTGATGGCAACAAAGTTAATACAGACATCTACAACATAGCAACTTTACAGGAGAACACTTTTAGTAAAAAAAGTTACCATTTTAAGAATTATGAACCAACTAATATTAAAGTTGGCAGAATGAATTAAAATAACCTATTTTATATACCTATTGTATAAAGAGTTTTATCCCTATGTTGTCATTTTACTGAAATAATGTACCTATATTCTATTCGCGTTTAGAATGCAGTGAGTTCTCATTGTCCACCGACCTAGCCTCGCCATCTAACCAATCAAATCTTTTAAAATTCAAATTAATTGAATTTAAAAGATTTTATTGGTTAGACGACGGGGCTGTCACTGCATTCTAATAGAATAGGATATATATGTCTTTTTATACATAGAAAGATATCTTACGTGGAAGAAGACATCTACCTAATAATCGTACATACGTCATTAGTTGCTACAAAAGAGGTCATTTCGATATAAAGTGTTATAATATAAACTGAGTAATAAGTTCTGGGACTTTCTTTAGATATTTAATGTTATAAAAGCGACTTATACATTCCATTGATGTTCTAAAACAAAACAATATTAAATTTGTCAACAAAAATATTGTAGATGTCTTCATTTACATTGCATAAAACATTTATATTTATGTAAAGTAGGTACTTAGGTAAGTAAAAACTTAAAAAAAAATCATTTAAAAGACAACAAAACGGTACGCGCAAAAGCAAGACAAGTGACTGTTGTCTTTATTTAGGTTGCAATCATCTGTGGCTGCTCCAAAGTTATTTCTTCTTTTTTTTTATAAATAAAATATAAGTTTAACTAAAATAAAAATGCAGAACTTTAGGTAAGGTTATATTAGGCTCAATTTCGTAAAACAAAGAAATTTGCAGAAATGTAGTTGTCCGCATTAACTTGGCCGCCATCGATTTTCTCTTATATAATAACAGTCTTTTTAAAATTAAGTTAAATAAAAAGAGGTTAAATTATTTTGTTACTTTTGTTATGTTATTAATTTTTCACGAAGTCAATTATTATGTTTACCTACCTGATCTATTTATTTTAACTTTTAATTGTTTTAGTAACGTTCCTCAGCTGGCAGTTCACGAGTTATACACAGATTATTTTAATAATGTGGATTATTTCCGTGTGTAATCTTTATTATTTGAGGAGAAGTTTAAATACTTAGTCTTATTTTTGATCTCCAAAGTTTTATTTTATTTGTACTTATTATTTTGATTTGAAATTGAATAATTACAAATAACAAAAACAAAATAAAAATCGATTACATTAATATGTTTTGATTTTCCAGTGTTTTCATTATAATCCATTTACACAAGTATAAGAAACATCACATTTATAAACTGATTTAAGTGAATTTGATTAATTTTATAAAAAATCCGTAAAATCCGGATAATCCGGATCGGACCAAAAATCCGTTCTTAAAAATCCGGATTTTAAAACAGAACGGATTTGCATTCCCTAGTCAAAACTGTTTTGTGGTCAATTCCCAGTTCTTCAGCTACATCGTAACTACTAATATGCCGATCTTGCTCCACTCTTTCAAAAATGGCGTCAATTTTATTCGTAACAGGGCGACCAGAGCGAGGTGCATCTTTAACATCAAAATTTCCGGACTGAAAACGTTTGAACCAAATTTTTGCTACTCTTACTGACACTGCATCAGGTCCATAAACATCACAAATTTTTTTCACTGCTTGAGTTGCATTTTTGCCTTTTTTATAATAAAATTTTAAAATGTATCGAATTTCTTCATTAGATTCACTCATTTTTACGGAGAGAAAAACAAATGAAAAATAGCGGGAAACAACTTTTTTTATTTTTATCTTTTCTTTATAATGTAACCTTTTTAATGTTACCAAAACCAGCCAGACACAAGTAGTACAGTCAAAGAAATTTTATAATAAGTTTATACCTACGTTATGCGAAAAGACTTTTTCCCCGACCGATATTGAGAGTTATTTACACCTCCAAATGTAATTATATGAAAAAAAGCAAATCATAATTTGTTTTAACAGCTCCTAATAGATACTGGACTATTTGTATTTCGTGCGACAGAGATGACGCTCTACAAAGCCGAAATAGACCGATTGTCTCTTTACAAAAGTCGATGTGTAATATTTACGGCCGGGTACTGTATGTTTGTGCAATCTCACTTAACTCATGGTGAAGAAAAGCAGGATCGCTCAGGGGGAAATATTTAAAGGGCTACCAGTGGACGTCAACTGGCTGATATGATCTATTGCAGCCGTGACCAGTCACCTCGCGAACTCTATTTGGTCCCATAACCATCATACATAACGATTTAAAGAAAACCGTGAAAAAGACGACCTCTGTGGCGTAGTGGTTATATAACATGACTGCTACGCAGAGGTCTCGGGTTCGTTTCCCGCTCAATGCAAATCTTTGTGTGCATGAACATAATTGTTTGCATCGGTCTGGGTATTTCTATGTATAATATGTATGTATTTACAAAAAAAAGTATTAAGTACTAATATCCGTTGTTCTGTTACCCATAACACAAGCAGGTTAAGCCTAGCTTACTTTGGGAACAGATGGCGCTGTGTAGAGATGGCCGTGAATATTTATTTATTTTATTTAATGTGATAAATAATCCCATTATTATTTGTACAGCTATGAATGACAAAAAAACCCATGCGTTCATCCTCCGCCGAATCGAGCAGTTGTCTGATGATGAGCAGGATCTTATCATCACCAAGTACCAAGGAGGTACCAATCATATTTATGAAGTAAGTGAATCTTACCATTATAAGTATGTATCTATAGTGTCCCATTACGGGGACGGGCACCCTGCTGTAAAGCCCGATTTACACATTGACAAGTACAGTAGCGAGTTAAGTAGTAAGTTGTTGATTAAGTTGATTTGAATAGATCTCCATCCTATTTTTGGCGAGTTAAGTACAAAGTAGCCTCTCTCTTGCGTCTCGCCAACGATATAGAATAATAAAATAGATATTAAAGTGCCACCGAGGCAGTTCAGTAAGTCATTTTATTTTAAGATAATGGAACCATTCATTACATTTTATCATTCTTGTTTTCCAGACAAGTGAACACAACGCTTTCCTAATGATGCTTCTAAGGGCCCACTGCGAAGCTAAGCAGCAACGACACGTACACGATACGCAGGAAAACAGGTATTTTACTATAAACTAGCTGACCCGTGCCCACTTCGTTGGGTGGCGAAAAAAACAGTTCCCTTTTTTAAACATATTTCATGACTGCTCCACTCCTATTAGTCATAGCGTGATACTATATAGCCTAAGACACTCCCCGATAAATGGACTAGAAACAGAAAGAATTTTTAAAATCGGTTTAGTAGATCCAGAGATTACCCCCTACAACGTCACAAACACACAAACTTTACCTCTTAATAAATATTCGGCCGAAATAGACTACTGCTTGTACTGTAGTACATACCTAGTTATAAAGTATGTAACTATTTACTCCACAGGTCAGAATTCCTGAACCAGTACCTAGGTGGCAGCACTATATTCTCTAAAGCTCGTCGTTCAATATCAAGCAGCTTTGACTTACTCAAGAGGAAGGCCAGTAGAGAGGATGGCTTAGTTGCACCTGTTATAAAGAAGGTATAGTTTTTAATAAGCGCAGGGTGGGGAGACCCCTCACACGGTGGACTGACGACCTAGTTAGGACGGCGGGTAGCCGATGGATGAGGGAGGCACAGGACCGCACAAGGTGGCAATACTTGGAGGAGGCCTATGTCTAGCAGTGGACGTCGATTGGCTGATATGATGATAGTTTTTAATAGATTTTAGAATCCAAAGTTATCCTTTTTTATGTTTTTTTTTCATAAAAGCCCATTAATGTCCCACTGCAGGGACGGGCCTCCTCCAGTGACGGAGGGATATTTGGCCTACTAATTTTTATGTTTGTTATCACAGAACTTATTGAATCACACAGCATAAAGCTACTTATATTAAGTTACAAGCAAAGTAATAATATTCAAGCTAGAATAAACAATAAGGTCCCGTGCTTCACCCAGATGGAGAACCTAGGTGGAGCACGGGTCCGGACTCAATTTAATTTTATCTCTGGATGCACGCATAAAGCAAAACTAAAATAACAAAAGGATATCCTATTCAAAATAAAATAAAGTCCAAAATCTAATACAACATAAATATCATGTATGTGTTGTTATTAATTTCTTGACCAATATGAAAAATATTTGAAAGGGTAGGTATACCTACTTGGGAGTAGGTATACCCTATCAAATATTTTATTCTTATAGTAATATAAGATATAAGATTCTTATAGTATATCGATACCGGAAATATGAATTAACGTAAAGGACATTTTGTCGAAAATGAGTTTTATATCGTATGATGTAATTGCATACCTACCTACGTATTATTATCGAGTATTATAAAAAATGTCCTTTACATTAATTCATATTTCCAGTATCGATATAGTAAATAATTAATTATTATTAATAGTTCGTTCTATATTTTCAGTAAAAAAGACAAGTTTTGTGATTTTTATCATTCGAAAACATTTAAGATTGGAAAAATATCCGAGTACTTACACGAAATTGCTTGTTATCATGGGTATCAGTGCTTTGGTTCTTGGAGACTGTTTTTTAGTTTCTTTCCAAAACATTAAATACTTACATTATTAATAATTGCCCTATAGCATATTTAGCTGTGAATAGTCATTGTTGGAACACACTATTTGTCCCGTGTAGGAACTGAATTTATGACCTCATATATAGACAGCAATTAAATCATAACTCCAATCACTTACCCCGGGTTTCTGGATAACTGATCAAGTAAAAATCAACTAATCATGTGTCAAAACTGTCATTTAAGTTCCTGAAAATGGCCCGTTTAGTCAGAATAACAGTGCTGTAAGCTACCGCATTAGCTGCAGCATGATGCTGAGACTGGTCCTAGTTTCTGAACCTCACGTGACTTATGCACCTACTGTTAACTTCTTATGTCTAAATGTATGTATAGTTATAAGACATGTAAGGAACAAAAATGAAAGTTATTTTATTTATTTATTTATTATTTTCTTGATCAGTCATTCGGAAACCGGGGGTCAGTCCATTTATTCAAAAGACAATCAAAACTCTACTAAACCCCTAATTTACCACCATTTCCTTACTGCAAGTCTCCTAATTTACCAGGAAGCATCACCGGTACCAACTTCCCTGGTGCTGGACTCCTCATCAGAACCTTCGAACCAGGAGCTACTGTCACCAGATGTCGTCAGAAGTAAAAGCTTATCACCAGCTATTGTGGATATTGGTAAGAACTCTATATTATAACTATTTGAGTACTTGATGATAAGGTGAGGGGAAATCATGGAAACATAGGCGGGGTAAAGTTAACAGGACAGAGAAAAAAAGATTTAAACTTTTATTTTAGTTACTATTTAAGTGTTTTCTATGCATAATACTATTATAATGTTGCATTTATTTACAAAAAGCAACGACCTCTGTGGCGTGGTGGTTATTTAACATGACTGCTACGCAGAGGTCTCGGGTTCGATTCCCGCTCAATGCAAATCTTTGTGTGCATGAACATTATTGTTTTCATAGGTCTGGGTGTTTTTCTATGTATAATGTATGTATTTACAAAAAAAAAATAAGTATGTTTATCCGTTGTCTAGTACCCATAGTACAAGCTCTGCTTAGTTTGGGACTAGATGGCGTGGTGTGAAAGTGTGAGAAATATTAAATCAAAACCATTTTTTACATTTTCTATACCTGTTCCAACTTTTACTTGTAGACGTGGCTTCATCGACAGGTCGTACGAACATGACTCCAACTCCTGAAGAAGCGGAGGACACTAAAGAGGACACACCACCCCTCAACTCTCCTATGATGGACATGTAAGTTTAATATTACCATTCCAAGTTTCCTGACCCGTGTCCCCTTCGTTGGGCGGCGAAAAAAACCCTTACCTTTTTTAAACATATTTCATTACTGCTCCACTCATAGTAGTCATAGCGTGATATTAATTAGCCTATGACACTCCCCGATAAATGGACTATTCAACACAGACCAAATTTTTAAAATCGGTTCAGTAGATCCAGAGATTACCCCCTACATCGTCACAAACACACAAACTTTATCTCTTTATAATATAAGACGTATAGATTTAAGGTCACCCTGGTTGTCGGTCCATCGGGCCAAAGGTACCTTACGCTGTTATTGCTATCATTGTTTTCTCTAAAATACACGTCTGCTGCAGGGGCCTTCAATGTTGTAACAGACTTGACCAAAAATAAATAGTGTCACCTCAGCATTTGAATTGAAGACCTCTGTGGCGTAGTGGTTATATAACATGACTGCTACGCAGAGGTCTCGGGTTCGATTCCCGCTCAATGCAAATCTTTGTGTGCATGAACATGATTGTTTTCATTGGTCTGGGTGTTTTCTATGTATAGTAATAAATGTATTTACGAAAAAAAAGTATTTAAGTATTGTTTATCCGTTGTCTAGTACCCATAGTACAAGCTCTGCTTAGTTTGGGACTAGATGGCAAAGTGTGAATGAGTAAGGATTATTTATTTCGTTTAATATATTTTATTCTACGTTTCAGCTTCCTAAAAGTGAGTGATTCCCGGCCGGCACCGACTGAAGCTGGTAGCGATAACGATGCGACCTGGCGTCAGACCATCTATGAGAAGATTGTGCAACCTTCTGATGTTCAGGGTGAAGGTAAGCTTGTTATGTTATTTGATAATTGAAGATATTTGTAGAAAACATTTATTCAATACTAGCTGATCCGTGCCCACTTCGTTATGCGGTAAAAAAAAACGCGTCACTTTTTTAAACATATTTCATTACTGCTCTAAAATATATAATCACTTTCTAAACTTTTTATGATCCTACTATACTACTAATATTATAAAAGCGAAAGTTTGTAAGGATGTTGGTTGTTTATTACTCTTTCACGCAAAAACTATTGAATGGATTTTGATGAAATTTGATGGAATATAGGTAATTTAGGGTGTAGAATAACATTTGAGCTACTTATACAAAACGGGTGAAGCCGCATCAGCAGGTATTATTATAATTATGATGAAGAACTAAAATAAAACTGGTTTATTTTCAGGAGAACTATCAACAAATCTTTTACGTAAACCGACTTCGACTTCAAAGGGGAAGAGAACAAGAGAGGAACTGCGTCTGTTATGGAAAATGGCAATAGACCAGACAATACTCTTAGTGAGGATGGAGAAAGAAAACGCTAGGCTTAAAGGTACTTAGGTTTTTTTAACTTTCAAAGACTGTTTATTTTGTACTACTAATTTGTAAACTATATTTGTATGGTTATAAATATTAACACGTAAATGGGAGATTAAAGTAGACGGAAGTAGACCTGAGTCAAAACCATAAAAATACCTGATATTTATGGTCGAAACGCCAAACAATACCAGTACCTAGTAAGCTTGTCGATTCAAAGTTTTCGAATACTTAAGAATCTGCCATAATAAAATATAAATTAGGTAACTAACCCCCGGTTTCCGAATGACTGCTCAAGTAAAAATCAACTAATCGGTTAAAAGGGGTTAATCTATTTCTAACTGATTTTTTTCTAATAAAGTATTTAATTTATATTTTAACGAACAAGAATTCATGGGTTATAATTTTATTTTGTTCTCTACAGAACGTGAAGAATCTTCAGCGGTACGCAGAATAAAGTTGGAATACACCGAGCTTGGCATCTGTGACGCGGGAGTCACACAAATGTGGGACTCTTTACTATCTAGAGACTACTCACAGCATATGGCTAAAGTTGACCGGCATATGCTGACTCAGGCTGTGAGACAAGGTAAGGAGATAAAAAAAATATATAACGAAAATAATATAATAAAAGTCGAAAGACATATTGAAACTGTAGCGTCATCTAGCGACGTACTCAAGCGAACACCTACACTATCTCAGAACCCCCCACAACCAACAGATGTCGCCACTACGTCCTTATAAAGATTCGCACAACATTTCCGCATATACTAACGATCAACCGCCTGGTCGGAGGATCCTCCCTTTTCGTTGGAGGCACCACAGCACCACGCTGTTACGTCACCGCGACCCCGACTAAACAAATAAAATTTTGCAGCCAATTGGAACTATTAGCTGACCCTGAAGAACTCCGCCACTGATATCACTCACAATTTTCTTCCTTCATTCCCAAAATCTTTTTATAGCGATCCAAATATTTTTATTTACTCTCCAATTCATTGAGAGTTAAATACCATATTACATTTTGATTAAACTTGATTTATTGATGTCTATATGAAATCAGATGCCTTAACCAAACCAAAGAAAAAAGATTTTTAAAGACCACACCTGCACTAGGGATCATGCCCTGTTTTACGGATATACAAAGAACTCCCAGACTCAGGACAATAATTTGTGGATCGCATGAAGAATTGTCAATCTCCGTGTGGTGATGGAGTAAGAATACAGTGTGTCACCACCCCATCTCATCCCATTAGTGTCGTAAAAACCGACTGACTATCCGTGAATATTATCTTGACGTAATAAAAAGAAGGCAAACTTGAAATTAAACCCTGTACCAATTCGTTTGGCCTGCGTGGTATTAGTAGGCCAAGTATCCCTCCGTCATGGGAGGAGGCCCGTCCCTGGAGTGGGATATTAATGGGCTGTTATGATGATGATGATGAAGAATTGTCCTGCGTGGGATTTAAAACCATTTTATTGTCACCGAGACATTGAACTGTTGAATCGCTTACAAATTATGAACTATTTCTTTGATTTATTTTGCAGGTGTCCCAAGAATGTCAAGAGGAGGTGTATGGTACTTCCTAGCGGAGCAGGCGTCGCTAAGATTTGGACCACCAGACATGTCTGCTTGTCCTCAATACCACACACCTTACAGATCACTTCTCGCTGGATTGACTAAGCATCAGCATGCTATACTTATTGATTTAGGTATGTACTATTTGTATTATTATTTTTGAATATTAAAAATAAACTATTTGAATTTGAACATTTTCTAGTTATATGTAACTAGAAAATGTTTAAGCTACAACCTACATTTATATGTCATAGGTTTCTAAGTTGAATGTCGTCGAACTCACATTGTTTCTTAGTAAAGTCATGTCGAAGAAAAGCCTTGTCGAAGTACAGTAGTGTCGAAGTTAAGTTGTTTCGTACTATAATAATGTCGAAATTAAGATGTATCGAAGTTTCATCATGTCGAAGTAAAATGTTGTCGGAGTAAAATTTTTCGAAGTTCAGTTTGCGAGTCACTTTTAGCCTTATTTTGACTTGACCTATTTCATTACTTGGGGCATGCTCTAAAAGGTCTGGGTCGAACCGAATGTATAAGACCCAGGACCGTGTTCTGTGGCACGTGCTAGGAGAGGTATATTATGTCCAACAGTGGATTAATTGGTTTATTGATATTTACTAGCTGACACGTGCCCACCTCGTTGGGCTGCGAAAAAAACGCGTGCCTTTTTAAATATATTTTATTACTGCTCCACTCCTATTAGTCACAGCGTGAAACTATATAGCCTATACCAAAATAAATAAATATACTAAGTATTCTATTCTATGACACTCCCCGATAAATGAACTATTCAATACAGAAAGAATTTTTAAAATCAGTTCATTAGATCCAGCGATTACCCCCTACAACGTCACAAACACACAAACATTTAGTATAGAAGTATAGATAAACTAATTTTAAAGGGTTTCTTTTTCCTGTTATTGTATTTTATATCATCAACATTAAATTTCCAGGTCGTACATTTCCAAAGCACTCGTACTTCGCATCAGCGTTAGGCCCAGGACAGTTGGCTCTGTATAACATACTGAAGGCATATTCTTTGCTGGACCCTGATGTAGGGTACTGTCAGGGTCTTAGCTTTGTAGCTGGTGTACTTCTTTTACATGTAAGTACTAGTTTTTTGGTGTTTTTTTCTATATTTACCTTCAAGAGTAGTCGAGTTCAAGAGTAGAGTAGTCCCCCAAAGATTTTAGATTTAGGTCTTGTGTTGTGGGGACCTCTACAGACATCAATTTTAATCAGCGGGCATTAATTTTTATCTCGTAACAAACAATTTAACTCAACTTAATTTTAACTCTTTTTAAATTTAATTTTTAATTAATCCACATTTGGTATTCTGGTCCTTAAACATTTCGTTAAAAATAAAGTTAAATGATAAAATAAACGTCAAGTTTGACGTTGGTTTCTGAATGACTCATCAAGTAAAATCAACTAATCAAGTGTCAAATTTTAGCTCCTGAAAATGATAGTTGACAAGAGTTTTGACACTTGATTAGTTGATTTTTACTTGATCAGACATTCAGAAACCGGGGGTTAGTGTCTAAAAGATGTCACCAGTAACATCCGTATAATTCTTTCTTTCTTTCGTCGGATGTTACCTAAAACGTTCGAGCTATGAATTTATTTTGTTCGCATCCATTCTATCAATTACTGCTACTAAGTATTCTATGATTGTGTGTATTATTTTGTAGATGGAAGAAGCGGAGGCTTTCGTCTTGCTTCGACACTTGATGTTCAGGAGAGGTTTACGGAAACAATATCTACCTGATATGAGTGCGTTACAAGTACAGGTAAGAAAGATCATTACTTCTGTTCAGCCGGACGCATGACGTCATTTAGAGGACAAATGAAAGACAAAGGAATTCATGTATAATTGTAAAAATTATTTCTATAGTTATTTTCGAATTTCTGTAGTTATAGTTTATAACTATAGAAATTCGGTATGTAAAGTAAAAGTTTACCTATGTCGATTCTAAAACCATTTAGAGATTTTAGATCGGTAAGTAATAAAATCCTATTTTTAGAGCAAAGTACCACAAGATTGTGTTCATTTTTACAATTATACATGAATTACTTTGTTTTTCATTTGACCTCTTAATGCCGTCATGCGTCCGGCTGAACAGAAGTTTGTGTCTGCCTTCATTGCTGAAGTAATTCAAGCGTACGCATGACGTCATCACAAGTAAAACTTAAAATATTTATTATACATAAACTATAGGTAGGAAACCAAAAATACTCAAATATTAGCTGTTTTTAATTAATAAAACTTTAAAAAAATACCAAAAATATCTTTACATAGCGAAATATTACTTCGCGCCGCCAATAAAAAAAATTATAATTCGCAAATAGGATAAAATAATGTAAAATGTTGATAACAAAGTCTTGAGATAAGGGCAATAAAGTATTTGTACACAATCTCAACACTTTAAATGTTTTTCAATTAAATACTTAAATATTGCATTATAAACAAAAACGGCCGTTTTCTTTTCGAATGCGAAATTTAACTAATTGCAAAACACTTTGCAAACTTTGTTATCAACATTTAACATTATTTATCCTATTTGCAAATTATGATTTTTTTTCTATTTACGACGCTAGTAAGCCACGTAAAGACCCTTAACCATTGTCATTGGTTCTTATTTTTGAGTTAAGACCCAAAACATCTCGCACCCTGAAGTGCTGTTACAAGGCTTGTGTTGATTTCAGCTATACCAACTCTCCCGTCTACTCCGGGACCACGAACCAGAGCTCCACGCAAAGCTAGAAGCCTTGGACATCAGTCCAGCTTTATACGCGGCACCTTGGATGTTGACACTCTTCACCAGCCAGTTCCCGCTTGGATTTGTCGTCAGGGTGTTTGGTTAGTATTGATAAAAATTTGAAGTATCAGATAAACTGGCTTTCATTGGCTATAAACCGAAACCCGTGAATGTCAGGGGGATCGGCCTTTGCGCAGGAGTGGTATGATAGTGGTTAACACTAATTAACTAAATTCTAGTTAGCCCATGTGGTGGAAGATATTAACTTGAAGTAAAATAGATTGACGCCGAATCTGTCATTGCGAGATCAACAAAATTTATATTCAAGCAGTCTGGCTTTTGGTGACTTTTTCTGACCCTTAGACTGTTATAGAAACTCTATTAATAAATAAATAATCCTTACACATTCACACAACGTCATCAAGTCCCAAACTAAGCAGAGCTTGTCTCCACTCTAGGACACGTTTACTCCAACGGCCATCGGTCTTTCGTCAGATATGACCAGCCCATTGCCAGAATTTAATCTTTTCTAATATTTATTCATTTTACATTTCAGATCTAATATTCCTGGAATCTCTGGACATAGTATTCTCAGTATCTCTGGCGTTACTCTCAGCTCATAGAGATGGTCTGATGCTGTGTGAGAGTTGTGAAGAGGCTGCGGAGTATCTCAAACATAAGCTTCCTGACATGGACAGGGGGTTATATGAGAAGGTCATGAAAAAGGTGAGATAGTCTTATTTCATTTCCATGCGAGAAACTGGCAAACCTGAAGGTAAGTGGTAACCAGCGCTCATAGACTCCATCAATCATCATAACAGCTCATTAATGTTCCACTGCAGGGACGGGCCTCCTCCCGGGATAGGGGGAAACTTGGCCTACTAATACCACGCTGGCCAGGCGGATTGGTATAGGGTTTAATTTCAAGTTTTCCTTCTTTTTATTTCGTAAAGATAGTATTCACGGATAGTCCCTTAGTCAGTTTTCACGACACTGATGGGATGAGATGGGGTGGTGACATATTGTATTCTTACTCCGTCACCACACGGACAATGGCTGAAATTAATAATATTAACTATCTATCATGAACCGGAATTTTGTTTCACTATTGAATGGTTCGGCATAGAAAAACAGTCCCAAATCTTTTGGTGCGAGACATTATCTGACAAATCGTCGCCTGAATGCTTATTTGCTCAACCGACCATTTTGACGAATTTCACTTTTTAATGCAATTTTATTAAGGATCAAATTGCGGTTCGATTGGTATATAATACTTGCTGTTTGGACTTAAAATACATTAATTATAAGGAATTTAAGTTTTTGTAAACTAACACAAGAGAATTAAAACTTCATGCTTAATTGCTCAAAGTCCGTAGAGAAACACCAAACGTGCATCAAAACATCGATTGCGTGCTTAAGTATTCAATCTCCTCACAGGTAACCAATCACGACATCGCATTTTGATGACGCAATACGCCGCCATCATTAATTTCTTTTGTGACGAAGCTGGTGCTCGCACGCATTTGAGTAAAAAATAACGCGAAATATAGAAAAAAAGTATTAATTTTAATAGAAAACAGTACCCCAAATCCGTGACGAAATATAAGTCGGAAAATATAGTCACAACTATAGAAAAGAATCGGTAACTTGTATTTTTGTTAACATTTCTTTGTAGATTATCACTGCGTATCGTTAACTTATAGTACAGTATGTTTAAATTTAATTCTTATAATTTCAGATTTAATTAAATCTTTAAATGAAATTGTGACGTATCTATAAATGAACAGATTGTTTCGAACATTTCGTAAGGTTGTAAAATATAACTAATATAATAATAAAAAATTATGCTTTTGTGCGATGACTGCCAAAATATACCTGCTACTTGCATGTTTTCTAATTGTTAAATGGGTAAATTTCTAAGCATTAAATGGTAGTTTTGTGTTTACGTATACCTATGCTTTGTGTTCGCAATGATGTTAGATGCTAGATAAGTAGATTAATACTTTTTTTTTCTAAAGAATTCCTTATGAAAACATAAAGAATCGTCAAAAAAAGGTTAATTTTCTTGAAAAAATAAATCAATTCTAAATTTTTTAATTAGTCTTAGTATGTTAATTATTTTTTATACGTATAGGTATGATATTATCACCGTTTTGTATTTAATTTATGTCGTTTTTATTGTACACTAGCTGCTGTGCCCGCGACTTCGTTCGCGTGGCGGATATTACTTACTTCGCAATTCGATTTAATAATGAAAAATCGTTTTTTAAACCTTATAACAAACAGATATACACGAATTGTAAAATTAACGAACGAACCAAAACCTTTTCAAAAACAGATCTTTACAAAGACAGATCTATGAAGACTGTGTTTAAACTTATACTGAAAGACATGAGCGAACGTCATTCTTTCAAGTAAAATCGTAATACCGCGATACTGAAAATGACGTCACAGGCACAATGCCATCTGTTGTCAAATTTGTAAGTTAAAATAAATGACATCGCTTATTTCATCATAACAGCCCATTAATGTCTCACTGCAAGGACGGGCTTCCTCCCGTGACGGAGGGATACTTGGCCTACTAATACCACGTTGGCCAGTCGGATTGGTATAGGGTTTAATTTCAAGTTTTCCTTCATTTTTATTTCGTAAAGATAATATTCACCGATAGTCCCTTAGTCTGTTTTACGCCACCCATGGGATGAGATGGGGAGGTGACATATTGTATTCTTGCTCCGTCACCACACGGATAATCGCTAATTAATTATGAATGAATACATTTGCACGCCACGTTACGGTGCGGCAGAATTACCTGCCTCGGTGGCGCGGCGGTCGCATTATGGCTAACGCAGACCTAGACGGCATGGCAAAGTATTTTAATTTTTATTAATGGAAATTCAACCGTACTGTTACAGAAATACGACATAAATTGCTATGCTTTAAAATGATGCCGCGGCATTGAAAGGGATTTTTCAATGCCGCGGACGTTTGCCATGACGTCCAGGTCTGCGTTAGCCATTACATGGCTGGCGTGCATGAGGTCGCGGGTTCGATTCCCATGGAGGACAATTGTGATACACAAACTATTGTCCTTAGTCTGGATGTTCTTTGTGTCCGTTAAATTGATATTTTTAAAGGCTAGTGTGAAGACTTATAATTGATGTTACACATACGATTCATGGTTAATTTTATTAACATTTAAAAGGAATAACTTATTAATAGCACTTAATAATAAAATAGTTATAGATTATTTAAAAATTATTTATTTTATGATTACTACTGGTAACGCCATCTCGTGAACAAAAGAAACGAAATTTAAATTCATTCAACATTGAACGAAATCCATTTTTCATGACCCCTGATTTGTATTGGACTGTTCTAATAAAGAGATCTAGCGATATCTCGAGTATTACTTATCCGATTCCGATTGTTTTATTATAGTATAGATAGATACCTACTTTAAACTTAATACCTAAAAACTACGTATCTATGTATTTTAATATCTAAAGCGCGCTTATTCCGAGAAGAGTCAATAAGAACCACGTCCGTTCGCATTAAGAGTCAATGTGAATGAAATTATATAGATGCAACGGTTGGCCGTTTCGGACGTTAAACAAAAATCAACCGTACAGCCGTACTCATACTGGCGCGGCGACATTTGGAAATTTTCTTTCATCTAAATCTTGTGTGTTTATAAACCGATTTCTCTAATTTTTTTTTTATGAATAAGGTATTAAAGTGTACTTTTGAAATATGGGAGTTTGAAAAAGATATGTCTATGCAAATTACAATATATTTATGTATTTAATACACTTTGAAGAAAACCCTAACGATTAAACAGGTTATTGTGGCTAATATATAAAAGATAGATATATACTATTCAGGACTTTTTTGTACATCTTTTGAAGACTATTATTTTTGTAATACATATTTTTGGCGTATGATCAACGTATGCGACGATAAGAGCTCGAACGCGCGTTTTTTCAACCGACTTGCTTCAAATTTTTCGTCACTGCTCAGCTTCTATGTGTCTTAGCGTTATGTTATACAGCCTATAACCTGCCCGGGAGTATGGACTACAATCGTACCAAGTTTGGTTAAAATGCCTTCAGTAGTTTTTGACCCATGCGTGCACATACAGACAGACAGACAGACAGACAGACAGACAGACAAAAAATTTATTGATTGCATTTTTGGCATTAGTATCGATCACCATTCATCCTCCAATATTAATTTTTAACATATATTCAATGTACAGAATTGATCTCTCTACAGTTTTATTATAAGTATAGATATTGAAATGAAGAAGTGTAGTCACGGTAATACCATAGTTTCATTTTATGTTGACATTACGTATGATGAATCAAGAATCCGACCAAACAAGAATCCGACGAAAGAAGAATACGACTAATTAAAAAAAAAATATTACTAGGACTAATTCAAATCAGACACTAACCGAAAAAAAAATATATTAGAAGTACTTACAAATATATGAAAGCTGACGACAAAGCCTTCATGAAATCTCTAATTAAAAAGGTTTTGACAGGATCAGACAACATAAACAATACCAGGCGAAGTAAACGATCTTGTATCGGTACAAAAACAAAAAAATATTGTATTTTGTATTTTATATAATATATCAAACAGTGTTTTTTTTTAATTCTGTGTTTTTTTTAATAATAAATAGCAAGTTAACTAGTTATTTTTTTTACCACGATACCCAAACACACTGTATTTGGTTATAGGGCACTTAAGTACTAAATATATTCGAATGCAAAATGCTTAACCTCCACCCCGGTAGTGGTCTATCTCCAATTGCATAATTATTTATGTGTTTATTTGCTCAACCTCCATAAAGAATTGTGAAAATAAACATACACACCTCAACAAAGTCTAGGGATATTTTTACGATATTTTGTATTAAGTTGTGAAACTCAAAAAAAAATGGTTTGTTTTTAATTCTTTTGATGAAAACTTACTTTGTTAACCTTTTTCAACCATTCTAAATTTGAAAAATAAAATTAAAAATAAAAGATTTACGCGGCTTGAACGTAGTCAAGTTCGAAAATTTCCTTTACCAACAGTAAGTTTTGACTGCTTTTTTGTGTAAAATTTAAGTTTTATAACAATTTAAACGTTTATTTCGTATGATTAATATTGTGTGCATCAAGCAGCGGCGCCATTTCATCATAGATTAACTGTTAAGAGCAGTAGGCATGCTCCTAGCTGCGGGTACTAAGCGTGGTATTGCTGAAGAGATTGGAACAATACAAAATATGAAATCAAGGTTATGGTCACGTTATCATGCTACTGGTGAAGTGGCTGAAAGATACCACAGCAAAAAGTCTATCACCACTCAAAGACATGATCGATTTTTGCAAGTTCCCGCGAAAAGACAGCCAAATGTTACTACCATGCAGCCGGCTTAGAGGCTCCCAGCTCTTGGTGGAGCCTCTTGCGGGTAACCAAACTGTCAGAAGAAGTCTGCATGAAGCCCACCTTTATGCTCGCATACCGCTTTGAACTCTAGTAATACGTTGAGCAAATCGCGCACGTTGACTAGAGTAAGGTCGTGAACATTTGCTCTGCAAAGATAACCTGTTATCTGTAGTGGTGTTTACACAAGAGTCCCGGTTCGGTTTCCACTCGGATTCACGTAGAGGACGTGCTTGGCGAGTTCCTGGTTGTGATAGCCGTCTACAACATCCTCAGAAAAACTATTCATACAACGATAGAACAATTTATGATTTGGACGGGAATTTGTGTCGGTCTAAGAACAGAGCGCGTTTTGATCAGAAACACCATGACGGCTGAAAAATAACTTAACGAGGTGCTTGAATTAATAATCTACCCCCGTAGGCTACAATTGGGCCAAATGTTTAAACTCATGGACGATAACACCAGTTCGCATAAAGCGAGAGTGATGACGAGCTGGTTGCAGGAGCACGACATATCAATTTTATGCTGAACCACTCAATCGCCTAACCTCAAAACCATTAAATACGCATAGGACATGTTCAAAAGAAGGGCTTTGATAAAATTTCCTGCATAAACTTGCGATGGAAGAGCAACTTTTTTTGTATCCTAGTCGGACCTGTAACATTATACCGCATCAAGACCTGGATAACTTAATCCAAGCACGAAAAACCGTTGCAGGACCGTTATTTACGGTTTTTTTAATGTACTGACTACTGATTACCCACAGAACAGTTAAAAACAGATTAATTTTCGATTATTTTCACTTTTGCTTAAGAAACAAATTCATTGTTAGTTTTACTAATTTTCCAATTTTTTTATTTATTTGAATAAAAAATTATTTACGCAAAAATAATACTTTTATTTAATTTTGGATTGTAGCCTGATAAATTACTTTTATAAAAATATAAACATGTTGTATGTTATCTTCAATAATTTTGGAGTTAATTGAGTAAATACCAAATATCCCTAGACTTTGTTGAGGTGTGTAACTGTTTGACTTTTTAATGATTATTTGTAATATATCATTTCATAAACACATTAACTATTTTTTTAATATAAAACTTTTATAAAATCATATTATTTGCTTAAACTAATCAATAAAACGTCTCTGGTGTAAAATGTTGAAAATGGAGGTTGGACACTTAAGTATTCGTGCGACGAAATGTAGCAGACAAAACATATATATAACCCGGTTACATTATCTCGAGACCTGGCGTCGATGACGTCACGTCGGACGAATCACTGATGCGCGCGTGGCGAGCGCGGGGGGTGAAAGGAGAACGGGAGGCGAGGTTCGCATTCCAGCGAGGTCTCTAGATAATGTGACTGTGTTATACTAATTACCATAATGTTATTCCTCATCAGGTCCACAGCTTAGACATAACACGACAGCTATGCGACTACGCAGTGGAGTACGCAGTACTGAGGGAAGAAATGCCGCGGTTAGCAGCACTCACTGAGGACAATAGGATACTCACTGATGATAATAGACGAATGACTGGGGAGCTTGATGTAAGTGTGCTGAACGGTTCTCTGTTTTGTGTTATAATTTTTTTATCCATAATCTAAGGTGTCAGAACATTTTGTGTTCGAATCATCATGTGTCCGAATGGTAGCTAGCCCTAAATTCATGTCTTATAATATCACTTGTCCGAAAAACCTAAATCCCTAAACATAACATGACCTATTTTTTTTGCTATAACCATCATAATCTATAATATTTAAGAAACATAAATACTATATTCTAGTTTTACATAAAAAAAATGTTTCTGGCACTCGCCGGCCGCTGCCGCGGGTTTGATTTGGGTTTGAACATGAATGAGTGTTGTTTGTGTGATCTAGAAGTCATGATTTTGAGTCTAGGTGATCTTTGTATGTGATAGCTAAGTACGCAATGTTCTGGTAAAATATATTGGTTTTTTTATATTTACAAAGTATACTATACATTATTTACATTACAATCTATCCTATTAGCTCATGAGTAAATAAATTAGACCTAAATTAATACATATAAATAAAATTTTAATTTTATTTATATGTATTAATTTAGGTCAATTGTCCTTAAAATAGCCAGGGAGCTCTTTTTATTAAAACATCCCCTGGATACATTACGGGTATTTAAAATTAATTAGACAGATATAGGTACCTACTCCAAGAGTCAGGATCATTGGTTGATCGCACAGACTGCGATACGGCATTCAATTCAAATCATCGATCTCGTACTAAATTTTGTCAAAAAGCAACCTTATTGTATGTTTACACATTGTTTGTATACACCTCTAATAATAAAATTTATCATGTTTACAGTCAGCAATGGACGCAATAACTAACTATCAAAAGAATCAAGCTCGTCTAGAAACAACGAACAAATCTCTAGAACAACAACTAATGTTACTCAGCAGATACATATCAGCCCATCACAAACAAGAAGTACCAATAGAAATTAAAAAAATTGTCCAAAATCATTCCAAAAAAATATCATTCAAAATATTTTCCTCAAAATTCTCTGGCAACGAAGAAGAAAAAGAAGAAAAACAGGACCCCAGAAAGAATTTCAAAACTGGTCTAAGCACACCAAATTTATTTGGCAAAATAACCAAAGAGGAGATTCCCAGAGATGTCGAGAACGATAGGAGACAATTTATGATGAAAAAATCACAATCAGTACATTCTGGTTTGATTGCTAATATGAAGAATCAATTAAAAGTCCTCGAAGAAAGGACTGAAGGTCACAAAATAGATAATATCACCGATTCCCTAAACGATTTGGGAAAGAAAAATACAGGATTCTTCGCCAGCACTCACGAACAGATTCGCCAAGAAAGATTATTTGAACACCAACTTAAGAACAATTTTGACGAAAATCTAAGGAAGCTTGATGAGAAATTAAAGGATAAATTATCTCCGAAATCTTATATAGAAGATGTTAGCATGTTTCAAAGTAGGAAAAGCATGTCTTTGAATCTTAAAACGACTACTACAGATATAAAGGTCAATGATAGTGGTTTCGTAACTCCGCTAAGTCCAGATAATAATAGTAGAGATGATACTTCTTCTGTTATATCGCATCCATTAAGTGATTGCGATGTTGATATCAAATTTGACGGACAACTAACTAAACTAAAACAAATAAGGCCTATTAGGAATGCTGATAAAATGTAGTTCATATCTTAAATGATTATGGTATAGATGATCCAGCATGTCAATTCTCGTACCTTAAAATTGTTAAAAATTCGGCTAATTTAACTTTTAGTTGTCAAATTGTCACACAATAGGTATTCTTGTATTTGTAATTTAATTTTTTTTAAAGTAATGTTATCGTAATGTAACTAAGCTTAAAAGGGCATTCTTGTAAAAATTGCTAAAGTGACAGTTCATGGAAACTTCTCCATTAAGAAACGTCAAAATTGACTTTTATTTTATCATTTAACGAAATTTTAACTTTATTTTTAACGAAATGTTAAAGGACCAGAATACCACTAATGGATTAATTAAAAATTAAATTTAAAAAAAGTTAAAATTAAGTTGAATTAAATTGTGTGTTTCGAGAATTGACCTGCAGATAATACCTAATTAATTCATGCTTAGCCTATAATAAATAACTACTTCGCTGGCAAAGCGGCTGTGTACCGCTGTATCTGATCTGCTTATAATTATTTTAAAAAGAAACGGTTGAAGCAGTCCTATACCAATCGATAAAGCTACTTTTCGTAAACTAAAACCCGGGTTACAATAGGCTAATTAAAGAACTAATAGCTAAGTGTAACCCGGGCATTTGCAAGGTAGGATTCACCTAACCTTCCAAAACATACTTAGTTCTGGTAACATAAGGCTAAAGAATTGCACAATATTTATAAATATCTATAAGATCGGAATCGTACTTTTCCCTTTTTAAAAATACCACCTAAAGCTCAATTTATACCGCCGCGGAATGGAAGTTTTTGTACATCGCATAATGAACTTTATGTCAAGCGTATAACAAAAACGATTTGAATTCTCGAGAATGCGCGAGGAATCCGCGGAAGGCGCGCGACTTTTTTATGCTCGTAGTTAGTTTGTTTGTTGTACACTTGACAGAAAATTCATTATGCGATGTACAAAAACTTCCATTCCGTTCCATTCCGCGGCGGTATAAATTGAGCCTTAGTCGATTCCGATACTTTGCTAAATGTGTTCAGAAACAATTACTTAATGTAATTAAATCATCCATGTAAAACAAACGTTTTGATTCTATATTACTGGTTTGCTAATATATTTTATCAATCGCAATCTAAGTTGGCCGGCCTGAAGTTGTTGTAAATGACTGCGCAGATATCTTTTTTGGAACTAAATGTTGGTAATTAGATTTTTTCTTAAATCCTGTTATTTACGTTTCTAAAAGCTAACTTCAAGCCGGCCGAGTAAAATTGCGCGAGCTGTATTCAGGTAATAAGAATATTAGATTCCTTAGCGAGTAAGCAAATGTAAAGATATCATCATAACAGCCTATTAATGTCCCACTGCAGGGACGGGCCTCCTCCCATGACGGAGGGATACTAAATGTAAAGATATAACTACTGTAAATTGTATTTGTAAAGAGTTACGCACAGCTTTTTTAACTCATTTGTGCTATTTTGTAGAAACATTGTACGGATCGAAATAAGTTTATTGTATTGTCTTAAGACCAGTGGGTCACCTCATAAAAATCTGAGCACAGCTACGCCACTGCCTATTTATACTAATATTATAAAGAGGTAAAGTTTGTGTATTTGTGACGTTGTAGGGTGTAATCTCTGGATCTACTGAACCGATTTTAAAAATTCTTTCTGTGTTGAATATTCCATTTATCGGGGAGTGTCATAGGCTATATAATATCACGCTGTGACTAATAGGAGTGAAGCAGTAATAAAATATTTCTTATTTTTTTTCTTTAAAATGACAACTCCCGCACTAGGGATCATCCCCTGTGTCGCGGGGACCTTTTTTACAAACATCAATTAACGGATACAAAGAACACCCAGACCAGGACATTAATTTGTGGATCTCACAAATTCTTGTCCTGCGTGGGGATCGAACCCACAACCTCTTGCACGGCAGCCGCTTGCGCTACCATCGCACCACCGAGGTCGTCAATGTTTAAAAAAGGGACGCTTTTTTTTTCGCCGCCCACCGAAGGGGGCACGGGTCAGCTAGTTCTAGACTAAAGATGATAAGCGTAATGCCCTGTAATGTCCGTAGCTACTGTATCACTGTATTCCATCGAAATACAGTAACATTAGCACACAATCGCTTGTAGGTGGATTAATGTAAACTCTATAAGTAATATCTTTATTCAAATACAGATTTTTCTGCAAAAGATGCTGTATAAGGACGGTGATATCTGTTAACAGTGATTCCTATGTACCGAGATATCTACGAACAATGTTTTCTATGAACAAAGTTTTCGGCGAAACGTGCTTTCTAGGAATAGAAATTTCTATGAGCCTTGTCTTCTGTGTACGGTCATATCGTACAAGAGTGTTTTTGTATTACGTTCCACAGTCTTTTTCCTCGGTGTCGAACGTCAAAAATGCGTTGCAGTAAGGAGTTTCATACAAATAATACTGAACGACTCGAGTTGATACGGCGACAATCCCATTCCGTTTTGCTATGTGTCTTACGAGTGCTACGACACTTAGAAAACTCGTGTTTGTTACTTACCTAGTATATGCTAACTGTGCTGTAACTAGCCTTGTGTAACTCTGGTATTAGTGCAGACAATGACATAGACACCATAGTGTCTTTTTAATTTTCTGATTGATTAACTTGATTAACCCCCGGTTTCCGAATTTATGATCAAGTAAAAATCAACTAATCAAGTGTCAAAACTCTTGTCAACTATCATTTTCAGGAACTAAAATTTGACACTTGATTAGTTGATTTTTACTTGATCAGTCATTCGGAAACTGGGAGTAAGTGATTTAACTACTTCGCAAAAAATAACGACCATATCTATTTCTTTAACAAAAAATAAATGGGTAAAATAAAAATGTATTAATATAATAGATAAATAGATTTAGCAAAATTAGTTTTTAAGTAAATGTAGTAGAATTTAGCAATGAGTATTAAAATATTGTTAAAAATGTAGATAATTATGGATTTTTAATCCGCCGCTGGCTTTAGTCCATATTTTGGCTATTTTGATTTATGTAATGACTTAATGTGTCATGTACAGTACACGCAATCTTAGTCGGCAGGCTTGAAGTTGGTGCAAATGGTTGATGTCTTATTGTAGCTAAATATCGGCGAGCGGGTGTCTTTTTAGTTCCTCTTCATGCGCAATCTTCTCTGAAAGCTAACTTCTAGCCGGCCTAGTAAGATTGCGCGGACAGTATATGTTTTGAGGACTTCAGCTAGTGGCGGATAAAAATTCGCTGTGTAAGTTTTAGAATGAAATCTGTCATCAGTGTTTGTCAAGACGGAAAAAAACTGGATAATATTAATTTATAGTTACAAAAAAAATAATTGAAAATAGTTTTGATTAATTGGCTTAAAATTCAAATATTCTTAGTTCATTATTTGCAACCAGTCAAGTTTTTTTAATTTTATAAATGTACAAGTCACTTTTTTTTTGTTTTTTGTTGTGGACGAGTAGTCGGTCTCTGACGACCGCTACTACTTTACCCGGGCTGTGGTGGGGCGGATGGCCCTCAACCAGAAACAAGTCACATGTTTTCTTAAAGCTTTTATTACGAGTATATCAGTAGTAATTACGTTAGTTCATCACCTTTATGTTAATTTGGGGGTCACGGTGCTGAGTATACAATTACTCAATTCTTGTTGTACCTACTAATCTGTATAATTGTATTGTATACTTGTTTGTAGCCCTGAATAAATAAAATAAAAATAAAAATAATAAATATATATTACGATAACAAACTATATCGAGATGCAACTCGATTTTAACGCCATCTACACAGAGGTATAAGAAACTTTTTTTCGTATTGACAAAAACGGAATAAAGATTAAATCTAAGATCTTTATATTTAATGACAGCCATATTAAGGACAATATTTTGTCCCTTGTGTTTTAGTCCGCCATTAGTTAAATGTGTGTCGTACAGAATAGAAACGCTTTTCACGGCTTCCTATAAAACACCATAATATTATATACATTTAAATTAAAATGAAGAGTTTATATTTTATGTACACACAGCAACACATCAAGTTAAACATTTTCATTCGAAATTGTGTCTTATTTCAAGGTATTAAGGTACATGAGTGTCTAGGTCGATAAGTTGCTGTGTGTACATCTTGGATAACTGACTGTGGATATTAGAGTTTGAAATAAATAAAATTGTTACACCCCATCTCATCTCACCTGTTACAAATTATTACTGTTTATTTATTTTATGGGTCTTAAAAGAAGAAAGACAATAGAAAAAACTGGTACTCGAGGCGGGACTCGAACCCGCGTCTCTTGGCCTATACGCGTCCAGCGTCATGACCACTAGGCCATCCGAGGATCCGTCTCGACTACCAAATTTAACTATTGCTTTATACGGCGCCGGATCGCAACTTAGAACTCAACTGTACCACGCCATCTAGGCGCGACGGTCGTAAACTTTCAATGTTGCAATTAAAGAGTACTCTTTCTATTCGGATTTTTCTAGCTGTTATAATAGTGGTTATAATACTAAACAAAAACATTATTTCACAGTCAGTTTACAACGATATTTGTAAATTATAAATTATTGCTCAAAAAAGATTTATTTTGTTATAATTGGTGTTAGTACTTACTAAGACACAACAAGAAAAAGATTACTGTTTGTCACACTGGTGTGACAACCTTGGTGTGACTACGAGTCGGTAAGGAAAAAATCATTGTTTTGGCTTAATTATAAAAGATATATTGTGATTTATTATAATTATACATAAATAAATAAATAAATAGTTGTTATTTAATTTGTTTTATTATTCCTTGTTATTTTTTCGCAAGTAAACTAAACATAACATAACTAAACAACGGCGCAGGACCGTGTTCTGTGACGCGTGTTGTGAGAGGGCTACGTCCAGGAGTGGACTGCAATACGCTAGTTGATTGATTGATTGATTGAAATTAAACATAGCGCTCATGTTGGCCAGATTAAAGTAGCGGTAACAATGATGTTATACAACACATCTTTGGGCGGTAAGCATACAGCACGAAGAAACGACAGCCGTTGGGTCAGCTCGGCCTTCGATCAAAACCAAGAGACCAAGCAGGGTGTGAAAATCGCTTACACGGTGGACCTATAACCTAGGTATTTAGCTGGGAAGATAGGACACCGTGTGGTGATGGAGTAAGAATACAATATGTCACCACCCCATCTTATCCCATAGGCGTCGTAAAAACCGACTAAGGGACTATCCGTGAATATTATCTTTATGAAATGAAAAGAAGGAAAACTTGAAATTAAACCGTATACCAATCCGTCTGGCCAGCGTGATATTAGTAGGCCACTTATCCATCCAACACGGGAGGAGGCTCGTCCCTGCAGTGGGACATTAATGGGCTGTTTTGATGATAGGACACCGATGGATGAGTAGGCACAGGCCCTGGAAATATTTGGAGGAGGCCTATGTCCAGCAGACGTGCATTGGCTGACATGATGATGATGATTATAATAATTATTCCTTGTAATGTGACGGAGAAATAAAACATGGTGTCAATCCACCATGGCGAAGCTAGGGTGTCGTAAAAGCTGATCAACAAACGGGGATATGGTTGAAGGAGTTCCACAGGGCTACATTTTGAGACCATATTTTTTTCTTTCTTCCGATTGTCTTGCCAACCAATATGTTCGAGAAGATTAGTAGTTAATATATAATAATATAATTATTTGTATAATCCACAAATTGTTTGCCTGAGCTTGGATATTATTAGTGTCGCTTATCAGATCTTACACGCTAGCCTTATTCATCTGTCAGGACGCAAATTACGACGCTCGTCCCAAAGTGTGTATGTGTGAGATTAAATTGTCTAAAAATGTCAACAAGGTAATGCCTTCCGTTCAGAATAAGTAGCATTACACGCTAATATGAATCAGACTTTTGGCCTTCAGGCCAGACACTCACAATTTATTTGTTTAATAAAAAGCTTTCGTAAATATTAGTACCATTTTTTTCACATCGATTTCTAAATTTCAAAAAATTTTTATTTTTACTAATGTTCAAGAAACTGGGTTACGGGACACAACATATTAATCAGAAGAACGCCTTGTAATTTTTTTTTCAAATATAATAAAACTATTATTTAATAAAAATAACGTGTGCAAGATAGGTAACTGTCTGAAACTTACGCAGAAAACCTCCAGACATCAAAAATATAGGGTTCGGAGAATCACTCATATCGAAAAAAAAAGGAACAGAGTACAGACTCTTCTTTAAACCTCATTAGTGCTAACCAAAACTCTAAAACCTCTATAATTCTTGCTTGACAAAAGTCAAAATATTTACAGTTTTACACGAAAATGTAATGATTAAATTTATTGTTACAATGAATTAATAATCAAAATTACTGTTAAATTAAATTCTAAATTAACTATATTATTATGTATTTAAAATTCTTGTGAAAAATGAGTACTTTATTAATTTTAGTATATTATGCTGTTAGAATTAAGCTGTTCTGCTTATTGTAACTATTTGGATCTGTGAAGGTAAGAACTAACATTATTTATTATTTTATTGTATTCTAGTATCATACATACATAAACTCACGCCTTATCCCGCCCAGGGTAGGCAGACACGACAGAACGCCACTTGTCACGATCCTGGCAAACAGATTCAGCCTCGTCCACATTCATTCAGCGTTCAGTCGTTCAGTCATAATAATATATGTATGTATTTACATAAAAAAAGTATGTAAGTATGTTTATCTGTTGTGTAGTACCCATAGTACAAGCTCTGCTTAGTTTGGGACTAGATGGTGTTGTGTGAAAATGTGAGGAGTATTTAGTTATTTATTTATTGTGATGAAGGATGTTGCCTTCTGCCTCGCCTTTAAAATCTGTATACTCATCGGGCTTCTACCCATGAGGTCTTTTACTCCCAGTATAGATGCATCTACTTTTCTGCTCTTGAAATGGCGATTCTTATATTCCGCCAATGACGACCTCTGTGGCGTAGTGGTTATATAACATGACTGCTACGCAGAGGTGTCGGGTTCAATTCCCGCTCAATGCAAATATTTGTGTGCATGAACATGATTGTTTGCATTGATCTGAGTGTTTTCTATGTATAATATGTATGTATTTACAAAACAATTTAAGTATGTTTATCCCTTGTCTATTACCCATAGTACAAGCTCTGCTTAGTTTGGAACTAAATGACGTTGTTGTGTGAGAACTATTTACTTATTTATTTTCAGTTACAATAGTTATTGAAAATGGAGAAGCTGTATATTCCCGCACAAGTAACAATAAATCATTACTCAGCTGCACATAACAAATGGCTTGATATGCTTCATAAAGCACAACGGCTTGTAGAAGAGGATGCCAAGATGCAGGTATGGAGCACGAGGTTGTAGGTTCTAATTCCACGCTGGACTGTTCTTTTTGCGATCCACTAATACTTAAACAACTTGGCTAGCCTGAAACTAAATTAGTATATCTAACATTTGTGACTAAATCGATCTATGAACACCCCCTTACTCATAAACGCATCTTAAATTTAATCACTGTTTCGCCAGATTTTTATTAGTAAAACCAACCTTATGCTAAACAAAACCATAAGATTTTAAGTCAATTGCTTAAAATTTAGAGGCGTTTATGAGTAAGGGGGTAAAAAACAATAAATTAATCTGAGAAAACAGGATAAGAGCCTATTTGTCTTTTAAGTAAGGTTATTAATGAAATAACTCTTTAGAATTTACTGATATTTAAGTAAAAAACGCCTAACTATTAGTATGTAATATAGACTTGTATTTTGACTACTGATTTTTCTCTATTGGCACTTGGACCACTTTAATTCCAGGTTCCAGATTTTCTTTGTGTACATTTTAATTGATGTTTGTAAAACGTCTGCGAAACAGGGGATGATCCCTTGTTTGGAATGCCTGGTAGACGATGTCTTTTAAAACCAAAATTCAAGAAATTAGGCCACAAAGTAGATTTTTAATAAGAAGCCATTTTTTTCAACATCCCCGCACTATACATTGTGCCTTGAATCGCGAAGACTTTAATAAACGTTTTTAAGGACTCAATGAAAGTCCAGACTCAGAACAACCATTTAAGGATCGCTCAAAAAATTGTCCTGCATTCAATACCAACCAGTCAATTATTAAAGAGCCTATGGTGCCGTGACGAGCCGTGTGGTGACGGAGTAAGAATACAATATGTCACCACCCCATCTCATCCCATGGGTGTCGTAGAAACCGACTAAGGGACTATCCGTTAATATTATATTAACGAAATAAAAAGAAGGAAAACTTGAAATTAAACCCTATACCAATCCGTCTGGCCAGCGTGGTATTAGTAGGCTAAGTACGGGAGGAAGCCCGTCCATGCAGTGAGACATTAATGGGTTGATAAGATGATGATGATGAATTATTAAATAATATTTTTTTGTTCCACCAGTTTGCATCAATAAAAGGGGTTTGCATAAAAGGTCGCTCTGTCACCCCAGAGGTCCTGGGTCGGTTCTACGCGCAGTATTGTGAGCTCATCAACAACATGTATGACGTTTATCTAGACAATGTGCAGATACAGAAGGCGCCTTATATATTGGAAATTATTTCTGTTATTTTTAAAAGGTAAGTATTTTCATTACTTCTCCACACCTATATAACAACTAATACTTAGATTGTGAGTCGCGAAACCAATCTTAAGTATGTATCATCATAACAGCCCATTAATGTCCCACTGCAGGGACGGGCCTCCTTCCGTGACGGATGGATACTTGGCCTACTAATACCACGCTGGTCAGACGATTGGTTGCAAATATTTGTGTGCATGAACATGATTATTTGCATTGGTTTAAGTGTTTCTATGTATAATATGTATGTATTTACAAAAAAAAGTATATAAGTATTAATATCCGTTGTTCTGTTACCCATAACCCAAGTAGGTTAAGCCTAGTTTACTTTGGTAACAGATGGCGCTGTTTAGAGATGTCTGTGTATATTTATTTATTTATTGTCCTTATCTTGGATGTTATTTGTATCCGTTAGTTACAGTGTCTTTAAAAGTCGCTGTGTAACATCAGTTTTTAAGAAAGTAGAAAAGTAGCATATTTTACTTAAGCCTTATACCAATGACTGTCAGTTTTTTTTTGTCGAGGACGAGTAGCTTTTCTCCTGGGACATGTACTACTTTACGCGGGCTGTGCTGGGGCGGATGGCCCTCAACTAAAGACATTTAAGTGACGTGCCTCAGGGGCACCCCCTGTGGGGTACGAACGTTGGCCAGGTCACTGACTAACAGGACGTGCGGAAGACACGCCCTCTAGGAGCGAACGCGGCGCGTAAGCCGGCCTCAACGGCGAGGACGTGTTGTTGTGGCTTCGCGAGCCGTGTGAGTTCTACGTTGAGCGATCGTGATCCTATCGACTATCTGTTTAACTTCACCAAACCAAGCAAGACAAGCACCGGTAGTTAACACAAATAATGAACTGTACTCTACTAAACGTTTGTATCATTTTTTCAGAATGTATGAAATAAGAAATGAATTAGTACATTACATAGTAAACGACTACATATATGTCGACAGCGCGTTGGTGCAACTCCACCAGACCCCGTTTGATATACAGGTATTGTGATAGTTTGATTATAACATGTCATTCGCTAGGTCTCTTTAGCTAGAAGCCGGCTAGGTCGGTATCACTGCTCATCAACATTGCAGTCAAATTTTATTCATAAATAAAATATTTATTCATAAATAAAATAAAATATTACATAACAATATAAAGGTATGTTGACTGGTCCCAAACTAAGCAGAGCTTGTACTATGGGTACCAGGCAACAGGCATACATTCTTATATTTACAATAATTTATAAATACTAATTATAACAATATAGTGTATAATAATACAATATTACATAATTTATCAATGTTGACTGAGTCAAAGGCGTCTGATACGGGTTTTCATGTGTCATTCGATGAAATATAGTATCGGTGATATGGGAGTTCGTACATGTGGCTATTCGGTGAAATGGCTCATCGGTCAAATAACCCGTCGCTTAAATAGCTCTTCGATGATTTGGCGTAGTAGAAATGGCTTTCGCAAAAATGTCTTTCGAAGATAAGTATGAAACCCGTCTAATACAAAACTATGTCCAGCTCCAGGCCTCCTGCAAATATCTCCAGAAATGTATGGATGAGGCGGGCAAAGGACTGGATAGACTGGCGCAAACTTAGTAAGGCCTATGTCCAGCAGTGGACCGCTCATGGCTGAAAGAGTTTATTGTTTAATTTTCAGATAGTAGTGCCGTATCATTTTCCATTAACAAGCAGATCGGATGAGCAAGAAACCATGCTGCAGAATATGTGGAAAGATGCAATAAGAAGAAAAAAGCCTAAGAAAGTATGTAACTATACCTATTAATATTATATTATGACGACCACTTTGGAGTAATTGTTACATGGGTCTCGGGTTCGACTCCCGTTCAATGCAAATCTTTGTGTGCATGAACATGATTTTTTGCAGTGGTCTGGGCGTTTTCTGTCTATTAAATGTAGGTATGTATTTAAAAAAAAAGGATTTATGTATTTTTATACTTTGTTTAGTATGCAAGTTTATTTTCATTGATACTAATAGACAAGTTTTTATTCCCAAAGTCAATTTATAAATTATATAATGTTTCAGGGGAATATGGGACCATTTTGTTCCAAATTCGGGCGGTAAATTGGGACTAAATCCTCAGTTTCCCCCGATCGGGGTAAAACATTCTGGGGAAACTGGGAATAGAGGGTTAATTACATTCATCATTACCATAACAGCCCATTAATGTCCCACTGCAAGAACGGGCCTCCTCCCATGAAGAAGGGATACTTGGCCTACTAATACCACGCTGGCCAAACGGATTGGTATAGGGTTTAATTTCAAGTTTTCCCTCTTTTTATTTCGTAAATATAATATTCACGGATAGTCCCTTAGTCGGTTTTTACGAGACTCGTGGGATGAGATGGGGTGGTGACATATTGTATTCTTACTCCGTCACCACACGGATCTTCCTTATACTTACCATTATTTTAGTTGAAGGTCAAGACTCCTGTAATAGAGAGATCAGGCTCATTATTCGGAGGCATGCGTTCACGACAAGAAGGCGTTAACAAGAGTCAGTTGGAGGTGGTGGAAGATGAAGATGAATATGAAGAAGAAGAAACTCCTGGTACGTTACCATTTTTTTTCAGAAAACTCCCGTATTAGGGTCGTAGCACATATTATTTGTATGAAACACGAGCCGTTCAGTATTATTTGTATGAAACTCCTTACTGCAACGCACACTAATTGGAATGGTAACGTAATCGGATTTTTGATGTTTGACACCAAGGAAAAAGGCGAGGCGTTATTGCCCTCTGAGTGACCATGCGCCTTCTGAGTAGGTCCATAGGTCAGGCTACAATATAGCTTTGTCCATTGCCCAATGAGTGACCATGAGCCTTCTGAGTAGCCCCAAGGTCAGACTACAACATAGCTCTCTCCTTTGCCCCCTGAGTGACCATGGACCTTCTGAGTAGCCCCATAGGTCAGGCTACAATATAGCTCTCTATTGCCCTCTGAGTGACCATGAGCCTTCTGAGTAGGTCCATAGGTCAGACTACAATATAGCTTTCTCCTTTGCCCTCTGAGTGACCATGAACCTTCTGAGTAAAAGGCTTAATACATGCATAATAATTGTAGAGTTCTGCTCTACATTGCACCCATGCGAAACCCTTGCAGCCCGGTAGTAAAAGAGGTAAATGGGTCAATCTCCAAATCGGGCGTATTCGTGTGATCGCTCTGGTGCTTTTCAGATCTTGATATTTTTTGGTAATTATGTATCTCATTGAAAATAATGATATTAAAATACTACATTTTTACTATTGGCCTTCATTTTTGACAAATAGTTAAGGAAATATTTAAGTTCAAACATTTTCGCGTCCAGAGCAATCATGATAGGCACTAGAGCGATCATAAATGGTGAAACAAAAATAATAAAATTGGTAATATATTATTTATTTAGTCATTTTTAGTCTTGCATGTTACAAGATTTTATGATTTTATGTTTAGGGGATATATCTAGAGCTTTTTGAGAGCTCATCAGTTAGAAACTTGTTCATTTTTAGGAGTAGGGCAGCGTACCGATTTTGAAACAACGGAACCCTTATAGGATCACTTCGTTGTCCGTCTGTCAGTCTGTCAAGACCATTTATCTCAGGAACGCGTGAAAGAAAGAAAGAAAATAAGTTTATTAAGTTTATTAGGCATACATACACAACATCCAACAATCAAACATGAACAATTCTAGATATAACATTAAACAAAAACAAATAATAAAAATTAAAAATAATGTGTAGTGCAATGCTGTGTAGAGGGATGCCTAAGAGGTTTCAGCTCAGCTTAAGCTACGGATGACCGCAGCGCTGATTTCAAGCCGAAGCGTGGAAGTATCAATTTTCAACAAATATTATTAATGATGAGACGTGACGTCATAGAATTTTTGACAGATAAGTAAGTCGTAATGTCACATAATTTTTTTTGACAGCTGAGTCGTGACGTCAATGACTTTTTGACAGATGTGTCGTGACATTACAGAATCTTTGACAGATGAGTAGTGACGTCATTGAATTTTTGACAGAATCTGTCAAAAACTCTCACATTCACATCTGATGTGTCGTGAAATCACAGAATTTTTGACAGATGAGTCGTGACGTTATAGAATTTTGGCGGGAAAAAGAATATTTAGACAGCTGAGTCCTGACGTCATCACAATTTGGCGAGAAAGTAAATAGGTTTGTACGGAACCCTCGGTGCGCGAGTGAGACTCGCACTTGACCGGTTTTATAAGGGTTCCGTACCGATTTTGGAAAAACGGAACCCTTTGTTGTCCGTTTCTCTATCAAGACTATTGATCTCAGGAACGCGTAGAGGTATCAAGCTGAAATTTTTGCCAAATACTAAGGTCTATTGCCTTTTAGTGCTGTAAAAAAATCAAACTTCTAATCTAACGAAATCAAGACATATAGCCGTTTATGTCGCAAATTTTCGATGAGCAAAGGGCAAAAAGCTACAGGGTACTTCCAGTCTACATACAAACTTGAAATTTGGCATGAAGCAAGGTCTTATAGTGCATGTAAAGGAAAACTTCCGAAAACTTGAAATTTTGGCTTCCATCATATTATATTTTGATAATTTCGTCATAGTTATAATAATTTTGACAGCTGAGTCACGTGACTAGTGACGCCATAGAATTTTGGTCACGTGACACGTGACGTCATAGAATATTTGACAGCTGAGTCGTGACATTTGTCGTTGTAACAATCTGGTATTATTACTTAAAGTAGCTTTATAACGTACAATTATTGCAAAATATCATCGCTCTGGTCTTTTGGACAGAGCAATCATAGCCATAGCGATCAAAAAAAGTCATAAAAGCATTAATATAGCCCAAAATAAAAACAGTAGAAAGTTGTGTTTACGCCTCATAAAGAACATCATTACTATCACTTAATTCACTTAATAAGCACATTTACAACCTTACTATTTAATTTATAAAACATGCCATATCAATGATCAAATTCGAGAACCAAACCCAGATAAATCATAAACTTACCCTCGTAATGTTGGAGTGGGGGACCGTGGTACAAATGTATCTTCCTCGGCGGTTAGACCACTACAGCCACTACCCCGGGGGAGGGGAATAGAGTTTCTATTTCGTAAAACGAGGGATGAGCGCGATGTTTTACTCCAGCGCAGAGCGATGAGATAAAATGCCAGGTCATGACGATAAATTTAAATTGTGCCAAAAATATTGTTAATATAATTTTTTAAAAAATATTGCAATGAAGATTAACTATTTGTTATGTAATATAAAATAACATCGGACATACGAACCTTCTCAATAAAAAGTTACACAATGTTTTCTCATTCAATCGGGAGTTAGGTCAACCCAGAGCAATCAGGATTTTAGGGTTTATGATTTTTTTTTAAATATTTCTAATAAACTAATTCATAATTTCAGCCCTGCACCACATAGATTAGACACCAAAGTATACATAAAAAAATGTAATGAAAACGTTTATCGATTTCAAAATGGGTTTCTCCAGTCCGACACGATAAAAAATGCCTCTGGAGATCTACCCAAATACACTTCTCATCAAATAAATCGAAACAGTTGCAAGTTTGTGTTTTATAAAATGTGTATATTTAGGAAAATGTGTTATATATCATTTAATAGGGAATTTAATGAGGTTTTCAAATAATCATGTTAATGTTCTAAATTCAAATTAAATTTTCATAGATTTCGTATTTTGTTTAACAAGTCGTTTTTACCCTGTACGTAGTTTGGCGGAAATTGATAAAATTAGGCACGTAAATGAAAAAAAAAGCTAGGAAACGTTTATTTAATAACTCGGATACCATTCCCGACCTCTCATTACTGCTTCTGTACGGTTTTTCATCGATCGGATGAGAGTCACGATCAAAAATAGTGGCGCTCTATTCCATTCCTCTTGGATTGCATTTTAAAGCTAGCTGAGTGTTTTTCAGGCATGATCTTTACACTAATTCGTCTTTTTTATTCATCCCATAGATGTTTAATCGGATTCATGTCCGGGCTTCTTGCTGGGCAATCAATAATAGAGATATCGACTTCAGTAACATAATCTCATACGACGCTCGCGGTGTTCAACCTAGCATCCTCGTACATAAATGGGTCAAATAAATGTGCATAGGGCATCGCAAGAGGTTCAAGATACTGTTCGATGTACCTATGACTGTTAAAAAAGGGCAGACGGGACCCAAACACAAAGACAAACTCGGTCTTGTCGTTGCCACTAATGTCTCCTCAAACAGTCCACGAACCGCCACCATGGATGGCCTTTTCTTTTAATCGTGCATGGTGCAAAGCGTTCTCCATCACTTCTGTAGACCTTAGTTCTTCCATCGTTGCCATACAATACAATTTTGCACTCATCAGAAAGGAGGAACTTGCTCCACTAGATGTATGACCAATTTAGGTAATTACGTAAAAAGTTAAAGCGCGCTTTTCGATGATCTGCAGGTAGTTCCTCCCTATTTGCTGGCTTGTACGGTACAAGTCCACGTTTCTTCAACCTTCTTCTAATTGTAGAGTCACTTACAGCCACCATAGGTTCACCATGAAGCTGCTGCTGCGGTTGAAAGACATTAAGGCGTAGACTTTGTAAGAAAGGTGTTACTATAAATCGATCTACTCGGTCAGAAGTTACCTGTTTTCTGCCAAATCTCTAACGGCGCGTGAACAAACCAGTCTTTTGATAGCGTTTGCAGATTCTATGAAGAGACGAGAGGCTAAGATGCAATATTTCAGCCGTAATAACTAACTAAGTCCAGAATTCAGCAATGCCACCACTTGGCGGTTTTTGCGGGTAAACATCGCACGGACGCAGTAATAAGAGGAGCGAGGAACTCTGGGTGCGCGATACGGGTTATTGAATAAACGTTTTCTAGCTTTTTTTTTCATTTACGTGCCTAATTTTATCATTTTCCGTTAAACTACGTACAGGGCAATACGACTTGTTACACAAAATACGTGATCTATGAAAATTTAATTTGAATTTAGAACAATAACATGATTATTTGAAAACCTCATTAAATTCCCTATTAAATGATATATAACACATATTCCTAAATATACACATTTTTCAGATAATCCTTATACTCGTAAAACACAAACTTGCAACTGTTTCGATTTTTTTGATGAGAAGTGTAAATACACAAAAATAATAATGTTTTGTTTTAATAATGTTTTACAGAGCCAAGTGAACACACGATAATTCCTGAATCATACATCCAAGCTATTGTAATACAGAAGTCTGAAAGATGCAGGTAAATATTATGTACTTGAAAGTTTCTAATAAAGTACTTACGTTAATCTAAGCTGTTGGGCGGCTAGAAGTCGTTACAAACAATGGTTGCGCAGACATCCTATTTGCGACAACGGCCAGTATAACCTGTGCCGAATAGTGGTCGAAAAGGCTCGAGCTTTTTAGCTCTAAATTTAAAGCTTACGAGTCTTTTTTAAATGCGGACTCACAAAACAGTAGTTAACACAAAAAAGGGCTTGAGGCATTTTTTGGGCCTAGGGTTTTCTAGGCCTGGGCTTTTTTAAAGCCTTTTTAGAAGGCTGGCGTCGTAATTAGAGTTCTACCTTAAAAAAAACTATTAAGCCTTTTTTGAAGATCAGGTTAATATAAGGCCTAAAGCCCTCAAGGATTTTTTAAAATTTGTGTCACATTTTTTAAACGTTTGTTTACGAATTTTATATCAGACTCTCATTCTATTAATAGTTATATCAACAGACTCGTGAATCATAAAGATCAAAAGAAGAAGAAGTTTAATTATAATCATCATAGCAGCCTATTTCCCACTGCAGGGACGGGCCTCCTCACGTAACGGAGGGATACTTGGCCTACTAATATACCACGCTGGCCAGACGGATTGGTATAGGGTTTAATTTCAAGTTTTCCTTCTTTTTATTTCATAAAGATAACATTCACGGATAGTCCCATAATCGGTTTTTACGACACCCATGGGATGAGATGGGGTGGTGATATATTGTATTCTTACTCCGTCATCACACGTACACTAATTATAATACTGACTACTTTTATCATAGACGCTGGCGATTAGCAGATTTCAGAGCGAAGTGTTTGATGAGAAAAACTTATTTCGCCACGGCTGCTGTTGAAGCCCCGGAGGAGATGAAGGAAAAGGCTGCTATAATGATACAAAAAGTATATAGGTACAGTTGTTTATAGTTTTTTAGACAACTAGCGCGCAAGGTATCAAGGCCTTTTACAAATTTATTTATTACTATAGGCAGACCGTTTAACTCAGAGAGACTCAGAACAAAGGAGAGAGCTATCTCTTGATTTTGTGGCAAAACGGCGCCATCTAGATACTGTGACCCGAACTACATCACATCACAACACAGATCTAATTTTTAGCTAGCTTATTTTTATGAAATAAAAGAAGGAAAAATTGAAATTATACCCTAAACCAATCGAAATACCTGGAGAGGATTTTTATTTTTCTAGTCAGGCTTTAAATTGTGTAATAATTTAGATTGCATATTTTCTCTAAGAAAGTACGAGTTTTAGCGGCAAGATGACGCCGCCATCTTTGACATTTATTTGTAAATTGTATAGAAGACGGACTAGCATACTGCACTAGTGTCATACTGACATACTGACTAGGTGTCCGTTATGGTAGCATAAATAGTGTAAAAATTAAAAAAACTCTTATTATTGTTCTTATTATCTGTAAATATTTTCTAAGACTAATTCTTACAAATTAATAATGTTTAAATCATACTTGTTTTAATGTAAACTGTAATTATTGTTATGTGATTATACTTACTGTGATTTTAATATATAATTAATGATTGTACAATTGTTATTATTTGTAAATATTTTCTAAGACTTTAGTTATAATTACCTATACTTATAATCTAAAGAATAGGTTTTTTTAATTATTGTACAAAGGATTGTTAAGGATATTTCTTAAATAACAAATATATTTATTTGTAGATTCTTTAAAAGATAATCGAATTATTACAAATTATGTTATATTATTGTTATTTTTGGAGTCGGTGTCAGCCAACGAAATACGATAATACCTAAGAAAATGGAATGGCGGCCATGAATTACAGAGTATATTAATATTATATGACTTCGACATGATGACATAAAGTTGTTGATTGTTTATGGATTAGTTAAAAATTAAACAAATATTAAATAATTATTTTTATCATATTTAAATAAATATATTTTAAAATACCTGTGTCACGTTCAAACATTTTAATATACCTATTTAGTAACAGCAGGCCAATTCTCGAAACATTGTATTTATTTCAACTTAATTTTTAATTTTTATTTTTAATTAATATAAAGTGGTATTCTTGTCCGGTAAAGAAAAAGTTAAAATTAAGTGAAATGGCAAAAAAGAGTTAAATAACAGAGTTGCCAGTTTACGGTTTACAATTTAAAAGATTGGAAATTTTAATAGATTTTCTAAGACTCCATATTATACAGAAATAAAACATTAATATATAAATCAACTACAGGAAATTATCTTCGGTAAATTAAAATATTATAAGTTCCGTAAACTTCTATTCTAAGAAAAAAATATATGAAAATCAGGGTCTTTGAATGTAATAATGCGATATCCCTAACTTGTTTTTCCCGCTCGTTACGCTTCCCTCGCGCATGCGCACTGCCGCTCCTAAAATAAACGCAAAGGTTTTGACGTTTCATAATGACAAAAATACTCATTTTAGCGCGAAAATTACAAGATTTTAAAAAGATTTTAAATTATAAATACAAGAATACCTATTGTGTCACAATTTGACAACTAAAAGTTAAATTAACTTTATTTTTAACGTTTTTAAGGAACGAGAATTGACATGCTGATTAAAGCTTTCCATATGGGCGTTTATTGGGCTAACCAGCACCGTCAATTGAAAAAAGTCGTAATTCGCGAATAAATAAATAAATAATCCTCACACATTCACACAACGCCATCTAGTCCCAAACTAAGCAAAGCTTGTACTATGGGTACCAGACAACGGATAAAACTTACTTAAATACTTTTTTTTTGTAAATACATACATATTATACCAATGCAAACAATCATGTTCATGCACACAAAGATTTGCATTGAGCGGGAATCGAACCCGAGACCTCTGCGTAGCAGTCATGTTATATAACCACTACGCCAAAGAGGTCAATAATGCAAAATGTTGTCTACAAAGTCTTTAGAAAAGGCAATAAAGTTTTGTATAACACATTCTGATCACATGAAATGGTTTTTAATTAGATAAATATTGCATTTAAAGCAAAACGGCTGTTTCATTTTCGCATGCGAATTTTAAGTAATTGTCTATGATTCGTAGTAAGTACTTATTTCTCATCTTACCGTCTTACTAATAAACATTTACACACTCGTTATAACAAGGTTATAACAAAAACGTTACTAATAAACACACTTCGCTATACGCCTGTTATAGCGGTGGTGTAAGTTGTACGTCATTTTATACAACTGTTATACAGTCGACAGACCTCGTATAACAAGTGCATAACTTACAATATTGTGTTGATTTATCTCTAATTATGGATTATTTACATTATTTTGAAATTTTTGACGAAATGGAGAGTGAAGAACCACCAAGAAAGTACTAATCTCGTTATAATCCGTTTATTTTAGATGATTGTAAGTTTAAAACCAAATAAAGATTTACGAAGGCGTATGCAAAGGAAGTGGTAGATTTAATCCGTGGTGAAATCGAACAGAGTACTAGAGGTCGTGTCTTTTCAAGAGATCTTCAAGTTTGTACAGCATTAAGGACATGGGCGCGACAGAGAGTGGAAGATGATGCTGCAGACATTCACGGCATGAGTCAACAATCCATGACATTTGTATGCCGACACGAGTTGCTATTGCACTAGCAAGGAAAGCTTACCATTTTATTCATATGCCACGAACTCTTGAAGTGGAAGAGGAAGTCATAGCAGAATTTCGTAATATATGTGGCTTCAGAAACGTAACAAATGCTATTGCCTGATTGCACACATATTAAGATCAAAAAGGTTGGTGGTGACAATACTATATCAATAGAAAAGGAGTGTGTTCAATAAACGTATAAGTGGTATGCGATTCCAGCCTATTAATAAAGGACATTGTAGTACACTAGAGGGGAAGTACTCATGATTCCCGAATTTTCAGAGAAAGCCCAATACGGCAGAGATTTGAAAATGGAGAATTTCATGGTCGGGTGATGCAGGTTATGCACTAACAGGTTGTTTGTTTACACCTGTACAAAATCCTGCTAATATTAAGGAAGAGGTCTACAATAAGACTCATATACTGACTAGAAACCCTGTAGAAAGATGCTTTGGTATATGGAAACAGAGATTTCGATGCCTATTACACGGATTCAGTGTATCATTAGAAAATGTTAAACTGTATTTTTGCACTTGCGCTTCTGCACAATATTGCAATGAAAATAGGGCAAAATACAGAAATAATGGACATCGCCCGGTGACCCCGTTTTGAGACATAGACCATAAGAACTCAAAATAATGCAACTGGATAAGTTGCAAGGCAATTATGAATTATGTTTTGTAATATAATTAATTAAGTCAAATAAAATACATTTTAGTTATCAATTTTATTTATTTTCTCTGTACGTATTACATTTTCCAGTTCAAAATTTTTCATTTTTAACTGTTGCTCTTTGCCTTGGAGTAAATGTTCTTCTTCGGCCCACTCGTGGGACTGTGTGTTATCACATTAATCCATTTTTATAGCTTGTTTTGTTACATAATCACACCATACATTAGCCTATCGATATTGTCACTATTTAGTTTTCGAGGTCAACTAAATACCTTTTCTAATAAATCCCAATTTGCAAAAATGCTTCCTCTTCTTTGCTATTTATCTCTAATCACTTGATTCCATTTTAATGCTTATTTTTATGAGATTGTAAATCAAAATAAACCGCGCAAACAGAATATGAAATGAAATCTCAAAAACTCAACCGTTTTGATATATTTATTTTAAGAGACGTTCAAAGTAATGTCAAAATTTGCTAATGTAAAAATATGTAAAAGTGTGTAAAAGGAGATGGAAACTTTTGGGCTAAAGCCTGTACATTACTGTACAGAGTAAGGATATGCCCTAAAAATCTTTTCTATTTTTTAATAAAATAATAATAAAATTACTCAATTTTATTAAGATTCGAACTTGAAAAAAATAGAAAAGATTTTTAGGGCATATCCTTACTCTGTACAGTAATGTACAGGCTTTAGCCCAGAAGTTTCCATCTCCTTCAAAAAAAAAACTCTTGGATTTCAGATTGCCAAAACTAACAAAAGATTTATCACGAGACTAATAAGTGTGACTAATAAATTGATAATACTCTCATTTCTGTTTAATCTTGGCCCAAAACTCTTAGTGAAGGTTTCATTCTCCTTTTGCGTTTATTACGATTTCTAAGTCGAATTTCAACATTAGGGCATTATATTAATATTCTTTATGACATATTAATTTATTTAATATTTTTACAATAAGAATTAATAGGTAAAAATATGAAACTAATTTAATGACATTTTTGAATATATTACTTTTTAGAATGTTTCTGACAGTATTGCCAGTGGTCAGTGTCATAACTATTTAATAGTTACCCAATGCTTATACCTGGTTTATTAGTCAAGTAGTGTATAAACAGCTATTACGCTCCTATTCAAGGAATAACTATTCATGTGTATAACGACTGTTAAGAAATTTTTTATTAGTAAGACAGTTAGTCTTTAGTCTGTGTATAATACGACGCTATCTTTCTTTAAATTTTAAGTCAGGAATAAAAATAGAATATAACTATCATGGCTGATACTGACTCCAAAAAGAACAATAATATTACATTATTTGTAATAATTTGATTATATTTTAAAGAATCTACAAATAAATATATTTACAGACTCTTCAAGAAATATCCTTAACAATACTTTTTACAAGAATTAAAAGAACCTATTCTTTAGATTATAATTAAGTAAAAAGAATGTCTCGATTTAATGTTGCAAAACCAAAATACAACTAATTATTATTTACTTTTTAGTGAAATTTTTGTCTATGAAGTCGGTTTTCTTTTGTAAAAACTTATTTTATTTGGCATAGTAACCAACTCGATATAGCTCTTGTGTACGCTACCATAACGGACGCCGCTACCCCGCCCCCTCGTCCCTTTCATACCGCAGGCGGGGACTGAGATAAACGGTCGGCCTATAGCTGACCCTTGCCCACTTCGTTGGGCGGCGAAAAAAACGTGTCACTTTTTGAACATATTTCATTACTGCTCCAGTCCTATTAGTCATAGCGTAATACAATATAGCCTATGACACTCCCCGATAAATGGACTATTCAACACAGATTTTTTTTTTAATATCGGTTCAGTAGATCCAGAGATTACCCCCTACAACGCTACAAACACACAAACTTTACCTCTTTATAATGTTAGTATAGAATCTACAGGGTGGCTCATTCAAAAGGGTCAGTATGGGAAAGTCATATGCTGTAAGTCATACAAAGTTTCGTTCTTAGGAACCATGACACCGATTTTGATAAAAAGAAAAACTGCACCCAGCCGGGAATCGAACCCGGTTGTTTTGAAAAAATAAACTTATACTATTTCTATTTAAATACCGATTCTGTAGGTCTTAAGCAGTAAATAACTCTATGAAACATTATGTCTGAAATGAATAAAATGCATTGTTTTCACATACTTTAATTTATAATATTAGTAGGTGTTCGATGTGGCGACCGTGCGTCGTTCGAGGTCGCCCGATTTAACGCTTTTAAACTATTTCTTGTGGGGTTACGTTAAAGATGAGGATGTGTACAAAATTAGCTAAGATAACGTTGAAGACCTTTTAGGTTAGACTTAAAGTCAGTTTTAACGCAAATTCACCACATGAAGATACAAAATGCAATGACATGATCGTTACCTAAACCACTTCGAACACTTATTATGATAAATTAAACTATGTGAAAACAATGCGTTTTATTCATTTTAGACATAATGTTTCATAGAATTATTTACTGCTTATGACTTATAGAATCGATATTTAAATAGAAATAGTATAAGTTTATTTTTTCAAAACAACCGGGTTCGATTCCCGGCTGGGTACAGTATCTTTTTCAAATGTATGAATGCAGTTTTTCTTTTTATCAAAATCGGTGTCATGGTTCCTAAGAAGAAAACATTGTATGACTTACAGCTTAAGACTTTCCCATACTGACCCTTTTGAATGAGCCACCCTGTATACTATAGATGAATGGTAAAAATAAAAATTTAATAAATTTTAATTATTTACTAAACCTACACTTTGTATTTGAATAGGTAGTAGCTATAAGGTAAAAAGTGTAGGTTTAGTAAATAATTAAAATTTATTAAATTTTTATTTTTACCATCCTAAACGAATCAACTTTTTATATGTGCTACATAGAAATTGCAAAAAATAAAACTCAACACTAAGGTCGTCAATCCGATGCTTACAGCAATTGATCGTTAGGGCACATGACTTTTCGGGATTTTGATGCATAGACGTGGCAAGCTATAGAGCTCATGATTCATAGGTCACATGAATAATAGAGTATACGTGTTCGAGCATTCCTGTCGTTTTCTAGTACCAATAGTACAAGCTTTACTTAGTTTGGGACTAGATGGCGTTGTACAAACTTGTGAGAAATATTTTATTATTTTTCAGAGAGTACATGCGTCTTAAACGAAATCATATAAGGGATGTTAAGAGGGATGTGTTACTTGGTATTAGACTAGAGAAAGAAAAAATCTCTAAGCTAAATTATACACAAGAGAATAATAAGGTGAGTCAAACGTATAGTCCATACATCTATACAGTACCCGGGCGTAAATATTACACATCGACTTTTGTAAAGAGACAATCGGCCAATTTCGGCTTCATAGAGCATCATTTCTGTCGCACGAAATACAAACAGTCTGGTATCTATTAGCAACTGCTAGGGGTACGCATTTTACAGACACGAACATGTTAGTGGGCAGAGCCGGCCGGGTACTGTACAATTGACTATCTTTGTAAACAAACACCTCATGTTGCAAATTCATTAGTTTTTACTTCAATCGCACACTTTGATGTGGATGACAATTTCTGTAAAATAGCATTAGATATGCTATAAAAAATACATACATTACTTTGGTTTAACCACTATCTCTCTTAAATTTTAAATAAATATATTTTTTTCCAACGTCAAATTTTACTGATAAAAACTAAGTAGACCAAATTTGACATTTTTAAATTCTAGAATTTGTAGTCCTTGATTCCTACACTTTTGTCATATGGTCAAAGATTAAGGGTCAATTCATACTACAGCAGAGTCGAAGCGCATCGAAGCGTCAATCCAAAACTGAACATATCAAATTCAACCTTAACTCCACAGTATAACGCACACATTATTTTTGAGATTGCGCGCGCACCAATCAGCGTTTGTCAAGCGCAGACGCGCGAATTCGAAAGAATGCGCGCGACTTTTTTAAATCTCAGAAGTAATGTGTGTGTTACACTGTGGAGTTAAGGTTGAATTTGATATGTTCAGTTTTGGCTTGACGCTTCGATGCGCTTCGACTCTGCTGTAGTATGATTTGACCCTTAGTCATTTGTCTGTCGTTGACACGACGCCATAATATCTGGCACTCTGCATGTGTCACTCGCACTCGATAGCAACAAGTGGGTTAAAAAGTATCAATTAATAATAATTAATAATTAATAATAATAAAATAATTATTAATTAATAATAATAAAATAATTATCAATTAATAATTATTAATTAATTATTATTAATTATTATTAATAATTATTAATAATTAATAATAATAAAATAATTATTAATTAATAATAATAAAATAATTATCAATTAATAATCATTAATTAATTTTTAATTAGCCTATCGCATTCCACTGCTTTACATAGGCCTCTCCAACACGAGTCACAGAACACGATGCTGCGTCTTTCGCGTGCAGTCCGACCCAGAAACCTTTTTAAGATCGTCGGTCTACCTAGTTGGGTGGTATCCCTACACTACGTTTACCGAGTCGCGGTCTCTACTCAAACAGTATAGATAACGATAAACGTATGTCTTCTCTTATCATTCCCCTGCCCTTATCCCAATTTTATTTGGGGTCGGCGCAGCATGTATTCTTCTTGCATACTTTCCTATCAGACGTCATCTCACAAGTAACACTCTTCGCAGCCATATCGTCTTTCACACAATCCATCCATCGTTTCTTTGGTCGTCCTCTTCTCCTATATATATCTATCCACATACATATTCAACACCTTCCTCACCACATGAATCTCAACGTATGTTTTCAAACGTATGTCTTCTACCTTTTCTAAATATTTAAGTATATAGTGTTTATCCGTTGCCTACTACCCATAGTAAAAGCTTTGCTTAGTTTGGGACTAGATGGCGTTGTGTGAATGTGTGAGGAATATTTATTTATTTATTTTCCAGATTTATCAAAAACGTTTCGAGAAGAGGGCTCAACTGCAGCAAGTTTATGAGAAAGAAAGGGAGAGAATGAACGAAAGAATTATATACTTCAAAACAAATGAAGAGATCAGTGACATTACAGATGAAGTTCGAGTATGGTTTAACGAATGGTTAGTTTAATACTGTGTAAAAATGTTTTGATGAAATGTCCTATAGTTCGTATGTTATTATCTGACTACTCCGAAAAGAGGTAGAACGTATTGTATAAGAATAGAAGACCTGGTAATGCCTAGAGAACCTCTTTCCGGCCTTTCCATGGAAACAGTGATTGATTCCATCGTTTAACCATGTGTTTTCGGCGATCCGTCCCATCGGCGAAGGATTCATTCGGACTACCAACCGTCGATAAATTATGTTTTCGGCGAAACGTCTAATGCGTCAATCATTTTTTAGTTCAACTTTTTTTTATGTATTTGGGAGGCAAACGAGCCAGCAGGTCACCTGATGGTAAGTGATCACCGCCGCACATGGACACTTGCAACACCAGAGGAATCACAGATGCGTTACCGACCTCTTAAAAGGGAGTAAGCTCGTTTTTTGAAGCTCCCCAAGTAGTAACTGTCCGGAAATATAGGTTTTTCAAAATACCATACGGACTTCGAAAGTTACAAAGAATATTGCTGTTTCAGGTACTACGGCTACGGATTTTTTCCCCAGTACCCTTATGACATCGAAGGCGGCACATTAATGGTAGTTAGAGGGGACTATCCAACTATTGAAGAAAAAATAGCTCAAGATGAGATTGACGAAGCGAATTCGAAGGGGAAAACACCAGATATGGTAAGTGTCGATGGAGCGTGGTATTAGTAGGCCAAGTATCCCTCCGTCACGGGAGGAGGCCCGTCCCTGCAGTGGTACATTAATAGGCTGTTATGATGATACTGCCAGTCTTTATAAAAAAAGTCATTTATTGTGTTATGAGGGGATAGAGCTGTGTTTTATGCGAACATATTGGTGGAACCAATAAAGAAAACTCACTCAAAGATCTTTTTTTGTCAGGTTCCATCCTCAGGGGTCTGTCAGACTGGCTAAAAATCCAAGCAGTATTACAATGTTATTGTTATTCAGGGAAACAGCTAACTTCGAAATGTTTTACTCCGAATCGCAATATTTAAATTTTCAACAGTCCGTATTTTATAATACCTAAGAATTATAATGTTTATTATTAAAAAATCACGAATTTTATTGTCACCGAAAGTTATGAAAAGTCGGCATTGTCATATTCGGAATGTTATAGCTTTCGAAATAATAAAAATTGGTATTTTGAAATTCGTATGTTTTTTGTAATTAGGCCCTGCGCAGACGACAGGCTATCCGTGACGCACTCTTTAGTCTGTGAAAATAGAACCTATGCAATTATAAGCAGTAACGCACAGGAAACGCAAAAAGTCCGGCGCACTAAAGACTCAAACATATGCCATGTAAGGCAGACTTTTTGTGCGCCGCAGACTCAATGGCACAAAAAGTGTGCCGTCTGCGCAGGGCCTTATGTAGTATAACCGTCTTACAGATAAAAGCCGAGAAAGAACGAGCAAAGAAAGAAGCGAAGGCCAAGGCTGAAGCTGATAGGCTAAACAAAATAAAAGAAGATAAAGAAAGAATAAAGCTAAGGTCCAATCCTATGGATGATCCTGGATACAAAGTGGAATTAACTGACAATGTCATGAAATTGGCACAGGTAGGTAAAACAAGATATTAGTTTAATGACATTAATACAAATGAAAATTTAAGTTATGATCATGTCTCCTAAACGGTTCTCTATTTTTATTCCTAAGATTTTATGTCATAATTTAACATTGCGTAATGTTACTTGTCTTAACATACGTTTCGCATAATAATCATTTGCAATAACCTTTTAATCATTATTTTTTAATCATAATAGTCTTTTGCCACAATTTTTAATGCCATCCTGATATTTACTATGATTTCATTAGACATAATGCCAAATAATAATCTGGGTGGTTTAAAGAATAAACCTAAAAATATGACAATTTAAATTAGAACAAAAAGTATTATGAGAAAAAAAAGTATTCCCTCCTAAGAACAGGGCCACGCAGGCTGACTGCGTTGCTAAAGCGATTCGAGATGGGGCGGTAACCAGATGTAGCCATGGTAGCCGTCAAGAGTGCTGAATTATAGAGGCAAACATTTTCTGAATGTGAAACCCTTTGGAGAGGCTTGCGTAAGCAAAGCAAGGGTAGGGAGATCTCCGATGTTGTATTTCTAGTTCCCGGGACTCCTCATATACCCCGAAAATGGTTACCGTGGAGATTTTAGTCAGTAGACCGGTCTATGGGAGTCTAACATAACCACCTCAACAGCATCCCCAGGTGAGGATGTGTATGCCTAAAGCATTTTTTGGCCTATTAATACCACGCTGGCCAGACAGATTGGTATAATTTCAATTTTTCCTTCTTTTTATTTCGTAAAGATAATATTCCCTTAGTCAGTTTTTACGACACCCATGGGATGAGATGGGGTGGTGACATATTGTATTTATACTACGTCACCACTCGGAGAACACGGCACATAGTATTTATGCCAATTTCGATTCCAGTCGAGAAAAACTTTCCATCTGACCATTTACTAACCAGCTTAAATTAAGAACCTAATTAAATTATAATTCTTTTAAAGCATGACTGCGTTCATGGCTGCTACGCAGAGGTCTCTGGTTCGATTCCCGCTCAATGCAAATCTTTGTGAACATGATTGTTTGCATTGGTCTGAGTGTTTTCTATGTATAATATGTATGTATGTATTTACAAAAAAAAGTATTTAAGTATGATTATCCGTTGTCTAGTACCCATAGTACAAGCTTTGCTTAGTTTAGAACTAGATGGCAATGTGTGAATGTGTGAGGATTATTTATTATTTATTTATTATTATAATCTTATAGCTTATAATGTTACTGATGATATTTTTCTCAGGCATTACAAGAATATCGTTCTGGCTGGTCCTTGTACGACAGCTTACCACCAAACGAGCTAGGTCCAGTAGTCTACGGTTATTTGCATACACATCTTACTGAAGATCTGAAGTATGAACTCCACGTGTCATGTAGAAAGATTGTTGATCAGATGTTAAGGTAAGGCATGGGTTCAAAACGTTTTTCTTCTCTTTAAAAGACAACTCTAGCACCATTAACTTTAAAAAATAAATAAAATAAAATAAAATTCGTTTATTTCGAACCGGAATTCATAGCGTTAGTAACAATAATCTTAAAAACTATGTTAGTATGTTAAAACTTTTGTGTTTCATCTATACTTAATATTATAAAGAGGTAAAGTTTGTGTGTTTGTGACGTTGAAGGGGGTAATCTCTGTATCTACTGAACCGATTTAAAAAATTCTTTCTGTGTTGAATAGTCCATTTATCAGGGAGTGTCATAGGCTATGTAGTATCACGCTATGAATAATAGGAGTGGAGCAATAATGAAATATGTTTAAAAAAGAGCGCGCTTTACGCGTTTTTTTCGCCGGCTAACGAAGTGGAAACGGGTCAGCTAGTTTCATATAATTTAATTTAATTTTTCATAATATTTAACCTGGCCGAAACGTCGAGAGCCTCAAAGGTAAATAATTACTAAATATTTACCAAAATAATATACGTATTAATACCTGTGTTAATAATAAATAACCAGAGAGCAAGCCGGGTTCTGTAGTAGGGACTTTTATCATAACAACCCACTAATGTCCCACTGCAGGGATTATTACGCATAGTACAAGCTCTGCTTAGTTTGGGACTAGAGGGCGTTGTATTAATGTGTGAGGTATTTATTTATTTATTTAAATTAAATTTCACGGCATGACAGAGACGAGGTGCCAATGCGCCGTAAAACAAAATAGTTTATTGGTATATTATATTTTGTACTGTTCACATTTCAGATTAGATTTAAAACTGTTGGTAGAAGCACAGAAGGCTCTATATAAGAGAATGGAATGGAAGTTTCCTAAGATCAAGCCCAGGAAACCACCTAAAGCTGACAAAATTCCAAAACCTCTGAAAATGAACGATGAAGTTATGAAAAACATAGAGGTACCTATTAGTTATATTTATAGTTCTCCGAGTGGTGACGGAGTAAGAATACAATGTGTCACCACCCCATCTCATCTCATGGGTGTCGTAAAAACCGACTAAGGGACTATTCGTGAATATTATCTTTACGAAATAAAAAGAAGGAAAAATTGAAATTAAACCCTATACCAATTCGTCTGGCCAGCGTGGTATTAGTCGTCCAAGTATCCTTCCGTCCTGGGAGGAGGCCCGTCCCTGCAGTGGGAAATTAATGGACTGTTCAACAACAAACAAACTTTTGCTAAGCCGTGCGAAATGACGTCACTTAGACGTCAAATGAAAGACAAAGTAATTTATGTATAATTATAAAAATGAACACAATCTTGCGGGTTTTTTTGCGCTAAAAAGATGATTTTATTCCTTACCGATCTAAAATCTCTAAACGGCTTTGGAATCGACATAAGTACTTTTACTTTACATAACGAATTGTCCTACCTGGGGTTTAACCCACGACCTTGGTTTACCGGTTTAGAAGTCTTTTTTTATTTATATACATACACAAACTCACGCTTTTTCCCGTCCGGGGTAGGCAGAGACGACAGAACGTCACTTGTTACGATCCTGGCAAACAGATTCGGCTTCGTCCACATTCATTAAGCGAGTCATACATGCGCGACGGTTACGGTTACGAGTGCTCTTTATTTGGCCCTTCTCCAATATGCAACCTATCTGGTTACCATATGTTTTCCGGGGCCTACCCGCACCGACTAGCCCTTTCACACTAGCCTTTTATAGGTACTTGTTTCGTCAAACGCTCATCATTTTTTATTTACATGATGTTTTTTTTAGATGTTATTCGACTTAGGTATAATAACGAAGCCTACAACTAAAATGTCTGATGTGTTTGGTGATCTTAATTTCGCCGCCTATGATGCTAATATTCGGGACCCCGATGCTACGTAAGTTTATTTATTTATGAATACAGTTTAAGTATCAAGAAGTGCCTCTTTATGAGTTGCAGACTGAATTTCGACAGTAAGTGCAGTCACAAGCAATAATTATGTACACATTGTCAAATTTTCTAAACTATCTGCACTTTAATTTAGAAGAGGTTCCGTACAGTTTTGAACTATTCTTCAAATCAAATCAAATCAAATCAAATAAGTTTATTTGTCCAAACATGTGTACATTATTGTTGGTGAATACATTGATAGGTTTCAACACGCTGGGTCTATAAATTGGAGACATACAAATTGTTTATGAGCACTTCGTTACCCATGCTTTGGAATTATTTATACATTATGTTATACTTAATATTACTAAAGTTCGCCCATGAGAGAATGTAATAGAACGAGATACAATATACCATCTTATTGATTATAAATGTTAAAATTTAAACAGTGTAGTTACTAAATTACAAATTATCAATAAAACAAGTCGCACGCTATAAATAAAAGGGTATTAAGTCTGAAAAACCGTTTTTTTTTTTATTTTGAATTCGGAAACCTAATTTTTTTCTCTATAAATTGGTAAGAAAATAGTATTTAAATTCCAAATACTTTTTGAAATATAACGATACAATTCTTTCTTGACTATTTATGCACCCTATTTTCGAGATAGGTAAGACAGTCGCATCTTAGTTGATTCAGTAGCCGGGCATCGTTCGTGGCTGTCGCACGTATCTTTCTGAGTTACAACCCGTCCAGCCGTCAATATCGAATCAATCTATAAAATTGTAAGTATTCTAAACAGTATTATGTAAAGTTAATACCTTATTGCTTGTTAAAATTGATACTAGTTTCATGTTTTATTTTAAATAATACTGTCTTGCCTGTTCAATATAATATAATTTGGTAATTTTAACGAAATAATATTAAAATAATACTTTATAGCTCCCGATTTGCTTGAGATAATTCTGTACATCTTGTCAATTGTATTTTATGGTTGCAAGTTTCAAGTAAAATACTACCTTTTAAGTTGTTATTATATTTTTTCTTTTTTAAATTTTAGTTATAATCAAAACAATGAAGCGAAGTAGGAAGGCTGGTTTAATAATGAAAGCAATCAGCAATCGCCTAAGTACACCGGACAGTTCTTAAAATGAAGAAAACAAAGACCCATTTGCTCATTATCATCATTTCCCTGCCCTTATTCCAATTTTATTTGGGGTCGGCGCAGCATGTTTTTTTCTTCCATACTGTCCTATCGGACGTCATCTCACTAGTAACACTCTTCGCAGCAATATAGCTTTTCACACAATCCATCCATCGTTTCTTTGGTCGTCCTCTTCCCCTATATCCATCCACACACATATTCAGCACCTTCCTCACTACATGACTCTCATTCCTCCGCATAACATGCCCATACCATGCCAGCCGGCTGCCACGTAATTTTTCTGCCACCGGTGCCACTTTCAAATCTTCTTACATACTCATTTCTTACTCTATCTACTCTCGTAACACCACACAGATTGTCTTTCATTCATCCCTTTTGTGGCCAACTCTCTGATCCATACAGGACGGCAGGTGTAATCATAGTTTTATAGATCTTCCCCTTAAATTAAGGGGACTGGGTCACAGATGGTTCCCGTGAAGCAATGACCTGCTGCCATTTCATCCATCCTATGTTAACTCGGTTCTTGACCGCCCGATCTACTTCGCCATCGCTTTGAATGAAAGAACCGAGATACCAGAAGACAGAGAAGACTAGAAGGCGCATGCCGTTAAGCGCTGTGGCTTCAGGACTGCCAACGCTCTAATCTGCTCTGGATCTTAGGTCCATCCTCCCCAACCAGAACAATGTAATCGGCAAACACTGCACCAGGGTGCCATTTCCTGTATGCCCGCCGTCAAGGCGTCCATAATCAGTAAGAGGTAAGGACTTAAAGCCGACCCTTGGTGCAAGCCTACCGCCACACTGAACTGGTTGGAGTTGCAAGACGATCGGACGTATAACTGGTTTGTCTTTACATAGCACGAATTAACTTCACATACTTCCCAGGTACAACTTTCTCTTTCATGGCCCACTTCAATACTTCTACGAAGACCCATTTGCTGACAGTGACAACAGGGATCTAACGTATGTCCCTAAAGTATCACATTTGATTTAATTTGATAGTTTTGTTACTGTAGGTACCTACATAATGTTGTTAAATTATGTTTCTTTCATATTGAGTTTCTTTTTTATTATAACTAATTATGATACTAAAACAAATAGAATTTCTAGATTTTCTAGATGCAATCAGTATTTAATTTATTATAATACCAAGCAAAAAATATCAACCAGAAACAACTTGGTCAAACGCCTAACTTCTGCGTCTTGGGGGGCAGCCCCACATGTTGTCAGGACTACGGGTCTGGAGTCCTACATGGCAGGAGAGTATGCGTCCGCGGTATGGCACCGTTCGGCTCACGCAGGTATGGTCGACTCTGCCCTGAATGAAACATGCCGTATAATAACTGGCTGCTTGAAACCTACCCCATTGGTCAAATTATACTCATTGGCCGCCATTGCTCGACCTGGTGTTCGCCGTCAGGTCATTTGCGAAAGTGAAAGGAAAAACAAGAGACTGACCCTCGTCATCCACTTTACTCGCACAATATACCCAGGGCACGCCTCAAAAGTCGTGAGAGTTTTTTGCGACACACACGTGCACTGTGCGGTGACCCCAGTAAGGCTAGACTGGACGGGTGGGCCTCAAACTTTGCACCACCGGCGGACTTCATTCCACCCGCCGAACATCTTCCACCTAGTTTCGAGGAGCAGTGGCCGATCTGGAGGTCGCTCAATAGGCTACGTACCCAAGTAGGCCGCTGTAACTCTAACCGGACTAAATGGGGTTATCTGAACCCCTCCTATAGTGGATGTGGGTGCGGTTCTCTCGTCCAGGACATCGAACACTTCCTATCATGCCCACTGTGCCCTGCCACCTGCACACCAGAAGACCTAAAGAGTGCCAACGATAATGCTGTTGCTGTCGCTGGTTTTTGGGCAAAACACATCTAAAATATATTTGAAATTAGACTTATTGCCGTCGAAACGAAGAAGAAGAAGAATTATAATCCCTTAGCCATGTAGGCAAAAGATAATTTCTGTGCTGCTTAATATAGTATCAATATTAATTACAACTGGTTATCGAAATAATTTGGTAAATTTTGGTTAAGCTAGAGAGTAGCAAGTTAAACTTAAGAGCTATTTGAACTGCTTAAAGGGTATCATCTTTTTCTGTTCCCATAAAACTATTAATATAAAAAAACTGTTATAGATACACAAACTAAACTTAACCAGCATAAAGAAGGATAGTGTACTTTTAAATCTAGAGATAATTTTAAATATTTGAGTAAGTAGTTCCGAATCTATGATTTTTTAAAACTTCAATACGCGATATCTCAAAACAACGTTTTCGAAATAATACCCTTTTGTTTGTGACGTGCGAAGTGTCATCAATGTTATTAAAACACAATTTGTCAGATATACCTACAAAATAGTCATTAACATTATTAAATTACAAATTATGAAATATACAGTCATTAATATTATTAAATGGTCAAACATACATAAGTCAGCATTATCATTAATTTACAATTAGAAATTATCCAATGGTTTCTAATTCTACAAGTCACGGTCATCAAGGAAATCATTCACACTATAGTAACATTTACTTATTAAAAGGCTAGCCAGTTTTTTCTTGAATAAGTGTATGTTGAGGTCTTTAATGGCGTTAGGAGTCTTATTGTAGATTTTGGGTGCCATGCAGAACACACTTTTAGATAACAGTGCCGTGTTCGCATTATGTAAACATAGCTTTTTATTATCTCTTCGGCTGCGTACTGAGACATCGGACATAAGAGGGAACAGTTCAGGATTACTCTTTACGAATACCGCTGTTTCATATATGTAAATATTCAAATATTCAATTTTGGATTGGCAGAACATAAGAAAACTGTTTTACAAAATGTGAAAATGTGTACATATTATTTAGATTAGATCGACAAGTTATTACTACGATAGACAATTTGTAGACAAGACACTTCTTCGAATAACCACTACTTTGACAGACGATTATTCGATAAACAATACTTAGTTAAGATACATCTTGGAATGAGATTTTTTTTAACAGAAGGCAATGTAAAAAAATCTCCGTGTGGTGACCATGTATTATTTAATTTTGATGAAATGTACTATCAGTGAGTTCGTACATGTGGCTATTCGGTGAAATGGCCCATCGGTCAAATAACCCGTCGGTTAAATAGCAATTCGATGATTTGGCGTAGTAGAAATGGCTTTCGCAAAAATGTCTTTCGAAGATAAGTATGAAACCCGAACCCTTGCACTTACGGGTCTTCTATCCGTACCTAATATCTTCTATCTCTTTTTGGAATACTCAGATGATAACGCGTTTTCTATAATATTATAATTCACCACCCAGATTCCCCCCACCATGTTACGGTGACGTGAGACGTCGTGTGACTCTATCCTGCGTCTTCGCATGTGGCTTACAACCTGGGGCGACCAGGAACAAGTCTGTCATGCTGCTCGGTATACCTAGGAACGGGAAGTCGTTCCTCGTCGATGCTGTCGCTGGAGAACTGAGTATAATTTTGTTTATCCTACTAATATTATAAATGCGAAAGTTTGTGAGAATGTATGGATAGGTGGATGCTTGTTACTCATTCACGCAAAAACTACTGAATAGATTTTGATGAAATTTGAAGTAAGGTAGTTTAGATAATTTAGTAATAGTAGGTATATAATCTGCATGAAGTGTCATACATAAATATCCAATTTCATCTCATGTAATTTCACGCAAACAATAAAAGATGTTAGAATACCAAGTTACACTCCCTATCGTTTAACATAAATGTTATTTTAATCATGAATTGAAAAAACTTTCACGAGAAGAGTAAAGGGATCGTGGTGGGGCGTCTGCGAGTGACTATCTTTAGCCAGTTTCTTCGTTTCTTCAGAAAGAAAAGCGTCCATGTTACGCTTGGAAGCTTCTCCGTTTGTAGAACGAAACGCATTTTTCAGCACGCCACTGCTGTAAAACGCATAACCCCCCTACCCCATTGATTTCAACTTGAGTAATGTATGTTCTGACCTTTAAAAGAATGAATAAGAGAAGACCAACGTGGCTTTTAGTCGTATTACTACTATCTTTTCGCCACACTGACCCACCTAAGCCAAACACGACCAAAAGGTTAAATTTAATTACGTTAAAACGCGATCGCGAATCCCATCGCTTTTGCGTGGCCTTACTACAAGTTAAACATAGTACACACATCAAAAAAGTCTAAGCAACATGCATGATATTACAAATTTACCATTTATATTAATTTATTTTACCATTTATTTTAATTATAACGTTGTATTTTATTTTTAAAATAATATTTTTAGGGTTCTATGATGTAAAAATAACAGCTGTTTTCTTTATAAGTTCTTTTAATAACAGAAATTAACAATATTAGAATATACAGGTACATAAGAAACTAAACTTTTTTTTTACAAATTGAAATTTCTTAAGAAAATGAATTTATTGTGAAAGAATAGGACAATTTAATACAAAGTATGGCCTCCTCTGCTATTCAGAACTTGTCGGCAACGATTATTCATTGAATTAATGAGACTGTTTATGTCATCTTGCGGTATTCGCTCCCAATGGAATTGTAGCAAATCCTTCAGCTGTTGGGTTGTTGTCACTCCGTCCAAGTCCTTCAAAACACGTCTCTGGAGCATGTCCCATGCGTGCTCGATGGGGTTGAGGTCTGGCGATTGTGCAGGCCAGGGCAATACCTGGATGTTCTCCGTTGCCAAGTATTCACTGGTTCGCCGAGCTGTATGTGAACGCGCATTGTCATGCATTAACGTAAAATCGGAGCCAAAGGTTTGTGCAAATGGATGGACATAAGGTCTGAGAATATCCTCAACGTAATTTTCAGCGTTCATGTTTCCATTTACAAAAACGAGCTCAGTTCGCCTGTTCTTCATAATACCCGCCCATACCATAACTGTTGAGCCGCTGTATGGATGAACTTCCTGAACGCACCTGAGTCTTTCAGTATTTCCGGGTCGACGGTACACTCGCACCCTTCTTGTATCAGGCCTAAACCCGAATCGCGACTCATCGGAAAACATAATTTTATCCCATTGTTCCTGGGTCCATGTTATGCGTTCTCTACACCATTCATTTCGACGAGCGCGATTCCCGTGACGTATCGGTGGGCACCTGATAGGGCGTCGAGCTCGTAGGCCGTACTCATGCAGTCGATTTCGCACAGTTTGGGGACTTACATCAACACCACTTGAATTTTGTAGCCTCAAACTTATCTCTCGAGCGGTTAACATCGGCTGGCGTCTTGCAGTCAGTTGTATGTACCGGTCTTGCCGAGTGGTTGTACTCCTTTTACGGCCTGGATGCTGTTCAGCGGGTTCCCCTGTATTATTGTAGCGCTGCCAAAGACGACAAATAACACTTCTATGAATACCAAAATGTCGAGATACCTGAGATTGATTACTTCCCGCTTGCAACATCCCTACAGCTCTTTGCATTTCATCTGCCGTCAAATGACGTCGCTCCATGACGTAAAGAATATCTAACAATTCAATTTTGTCGCCAACTGTATTTAAATGGTTGGTAAAATTATAAAATCAAGACTAAAACGTAGCAATTAACATGCACTCAAATTCAAACAAATTCGCAGTCATTTGAATTTTATGAAAAAAAACAAAACATAATCGAAATTTTTTTTTTACAACCAGCCAGTATGTTATCAATAACAAAAAAGTTTACTTACCTATACACTTTGAGTGAGTAAATACTTAGAAATTAATTAATATAAATGGTAAATTTGTAATATCATGCATGTTGCTTAGACTTTTTTGATGTGTGTATTTTAACAAGCCTTTTATTTATCACAACAACAGAATTAATTCAGTCAATTTGGTACACATTACACACCATTTACGCAATCGGGTGACGAATAATATCATTGATATGATTGCCTTACTTTGGGCTAATTTTGTACTTATTTTAATGCTTTTTAATTCGATATTACATTTAAAGTAGCTATTAAATTATGTAAATACGTTTAAATAAGAATATTGTGGTAAACAAATTTATTTTGATACATGTTTTAAATTACTGTTGAATTTTGAGCTAAATTGTGATAAGGTTTGAGGTATATTTTTTAATTAGGTCTAACGTTTTCCCTCATTTGTGATTCATGACAAGGTTTACTTTGACCTTCGTAGTGTAATGGATATAGTCCATGACAGCTACGCAGAGATCTCAAGTTTGATTTCTCGATTCACGCAATTAAAAGAAAAAAAAATGTCTTAAGTATGAATTAAATATTTATCCCCTTGTTGGGTACCCATACCTATAATAGTACAGTCAGCTGCAAAGAAATCTAACCCCTTTAGCGCGCTGTTATATTCTTAAAGGGGGTTAGATTTCTTTGCAGCTGACCGTACATACATATTATAGTAGGTACAAGCTCAGGTTAACTTGATAACTAACTAAATAAAGTTAAGTGAACGCGTGAGGAATGTTATTTTACATTACTCAACAGAAACACAATTACAAACACTTTTTGCGGCGCGGTGAGGTTTGCCACATAAAAGACTGCCACAGGGCGAAAAGCCGGTTGCGGAGTGTCGGTTTGTGAGAATCTAGGCACTCGGGGATCTCTGCCTACTCCTTATGGGAAAATGGCGTGAGTTTATGTATGTATGTATGTAAAAGTATGTTTATCCGCTGTCTAGTACACAAAACACAAGCTCTGCATAGTTTTAAATAGAAGGCTCTGTATGAGTGCATAAGGAATTTTTTTTTCTTGTTAAAAAAGACAACTCCCGCACTAGGGATCATGCCCTGTGTCGCGGGGACCTTTTACAAACATCAATTAACGGACACAAAGAACACCCAGACCAGGACAATAGTTTGTGGATCTCACAAATTATTGTCCTGCGTGGGGATCGAACCCACAACCTGTTGCACGGCAGCCGCTTGCGCTACCCTCGCGCCACCGAGGTCGTCTGGAGGAATACAATATTACACTACTAAACGCCTTTTTCCTATTCCCGCTTATTCCAGATGCAGTCAAGATTGATATATCCCCAGAAGTATTTAGCTCAAAAGTAGAAAAGTTACCGAAGGCATTGTCAGCCGTCTTCGCTGCAGCCAAAATGTTTCAACCTGCCGTCATATATTTGAGAAATATTGAAAGAGTTTTTTGTAAAAAGGTTAGTGGTAAAATGACTTTTATAACTTTAAGCCCGATTTTCACGTCGACAAGTACAGTAGCGAGTTAAGTATAGTGTGACCACAGGAGCTGTGCACCCCCTGAGGTATGCGCGCGGCGAGAGGGGGGTGGACATATAGAGTACATGTTATATACTGGTATAGAATAAAGAGTCTATGATGTAGCTACTAGCGACATCTGACGCAATATACTTAAGTTATTGGGTTGGTACGAGTCGCTACACGAGCGGCTGTAGCAGTTTTCTATTAAAAGACAGTCATTTTTAAAAACTCCAAGAAAGTATTTACATTATTGTATAGTTTTAAGCGTAAATAGGAGCATTATTAGTGTTTTTGTAATGTAACTTTGAGAAATATGACATCTAGCGGAATGTATCAAATACTCTAAGAACATGAAATTCTTAAAGAAAAATATAATGTTCGAATTGTTATGACACTGCTGTCAATACTTGTGACGGCAGGTAGGTGTCCGTTATGGTAGCATACACAAGGGCTATATCGAGTTGGTTACTATGCCAAAACACTCTGCATTAATAAAATAAAAAAAAAATCAAATTGGTAAGATTAATGATGAGGAATTAGAAATCTTTAACACTACAGTATTCTTAGGAATTACTTTAGACAGTAAATTACAATGGGGCACCCATATTGAAAGATTGTCAGGTAGGCTTTCTTCAGCAGCATATGCAGTGAAAAATTGAGTAAAATTATGACTGCATTGCCAGTATCGTCATCATCATCATAATCATCATAACAGCCCATTAATGCATAAAATAAATAATAATATAAATTTAGCCCATTGCCAGTATATATTTGAAAATTTGATGTACGTCCATGAAATAAAAAATAATATAAAAAACATGAGTGACATACATAATGTAATACAAGAAATAAAAATAAACTTGCTGTTCTCCACATTGAATATCCTCCATATCCTCCATAAAATAAGTAATTCTTTCGCTGGTAGTGGTATTCGTAAATAAATTAAATTGTCGTGATTAAATTTAAGAGGCGTTTATGAGTAAGGGGTGAGTTCTTATTTATCACCTGCATATTTTTAATAAAATATGAGTATATTTGGGTTACATTGTGATCAACTAAGTAAATGTAATATATTACAGATATGTCTATTAAAGTCGTTAAATTTGTGATTTTTATTAGTTCATTAATCTACAATAAACTAATACTGACTTAAGAAGAACAATGTAAACAATAAAAAATGTAAATGTAATGTAAAAATGTAAATTTCGGGTTCCAACCCTCAGAAAATTGCAGATGATAGCTAGAACTGAGATAGATTTTAATTGTAGTCTTGAAGTTCTACGCAAAACTTTAAATGCAATCGGCTTACCTACAAGAAATGCCCTAGTATTATAAGTGCTCTAATAGCGTAGTGTTATTTGAACATAATTGTTTTGAAAACTATTTTGTCAGACTAAATAGGGTTGCAACGTGTAGCACAGTGGCACCCTAATTTTTTGTCAGGACTTTATAGGCAGACTATGCCTACATTTAAAAAAAATAGTTGTTGTAGTTTTAATATTATAGCGTAATGAAATAACTCCAGCCAGGCCCCTAAGAACCGTTAATATCTCCGATAATATTGAATTTTGTAATGAAATAAAGTGTTACACCTGTGTTATTTCAGGGTTACATTTTTACTGTATTAACAGAATTACTGTAACTATGTTTTGTAGTTCTCGAGATATTCAAATCACTTGTGAGCATATTATCTGTACTAGTACTATGAACATAAATTAACATGGATTTTTGACATATTCTACTGTGAATTCGCATAAAGCATTTACCTTCACCAATTGAGTCAGAATTTCACGCATTATTTTTACATAAAAAAATTATCAAAAGAAAAGTTCCCTTTCTATCAGAACTATCACGTGTACACTACCATAACGGACACCTATTTTTTCTTCGTCCCCCACCTCGCCGCGCATACCTCAGGGGGTGCACAGCTCCTGTGGTCACACTATAGTAAGTTGTTGATTAAGTTGATTTGAATAGATCTCCATCCTATTTTTTTTACGAAGTAGCCCCCTCTCTCGCGTCTCGCCAACTTAACTTAACGTCTCGCAAAAATAACCTATGGTGGCGCAATTTTTGATTGATTGGTACGCCTACAGGTCCCAGCGTCGAATCCCAGGCAAAAAATTGTTCTGAATTTGGTTGTGATATGTGTCTGTTAAGTTGATGTTTATACAGCCCCCACTGTTGAGTAACTATACCTAAATAAATTGCTTAAGTATAACTTTTTCCTTACTAAAGGTTCCGTCAGACCAGAAGTATCTGAAGGCTACTGGCTTAAAAACATTATTAAAGAAACAAATTAAGATGATACAAGAAGAAGACAAGATAATATTCATTGGTAAGTCTAACTTCATCATCATAATATCAAAAAAAATGTGCCAAAAAATTTATTATGAAAAGATCTTAAAAAAAAATTAATTAAGAAAATAATTTAAAAAAAATAATTAAGTAAATAAATTTAAAAAAACAAGTTAAGCGATTAAAAGAAAGTAAGAAAAAATTTTAATTAGAAAAACAATTTTTTTGTGCATTTAGTTAAAATGTATAATTATTGCATTAACATTTACGCACAAAGTGTAATTATTATAATATTTATGAACAAGTACACTTATATTGTTATATTGTTCTCATATTTAACACTAAATACCAGTTTAATTTTATCAAGTAGCCTTTTTTTCGTGGAATATCCTTTGAATCTTAACAATAATATTTCTCCCAAACTAAGATCATCATCATCGTAACAGCCCATTAATGTCCCACTGCAGGGACGGGCTTCCTCCCGGGATGGAGTGATACTTGGCCTACTAATACTACGCTGGCCAGACGGATTGGTTAAGGGCTTAATTTCAAATTTTCCTTCTTTTTACTCACAAACTTTCGTATTTTTAATATTAGTAGGATTTCTAAAAATAAAACGCGTCCAGCAAACAAGTCCAGCAATGGACATACACATCTTTTTAAGGACCTCTTCATCTACTTATAAAATTGACCCCTTTTCAGCAACCTGCAGCGATCCGTTCAGTGCTAATGCTCCTCTCATGATGGCAATATTTACTGAGAAGATCCTGGTGCCTAGAACCGACTATGGCACTTTGCAGCAGTACTTCACCAAGGAACTAGTGAAGTATGACGTCAACAGCCCGTTAATGTACCACTGCAGGTACGGGCCTCCTCCCGTGACGGAGAGACACTTGGCCTACCACGCTGGCCAGACGGATTGGTATAGGGTTTACTTTCAAGTTTTCCTTCTTTTTACTTCGTAAAGATAATATTCACGGATAGTCCCTTAGTCGGTTTTTACGACACCCATGGGATGAGATGGGGTGGCGACAGATTGTATTCTTACTCCGTCACCACACGGACAGGCCTCAAACCGTCTTCAAAAGCCAAGGACAAATTTATATAACGAGATTAAGACTCCGATGGTGTCAAACTCAAAGGCCTCAAACAAAGCATCTTCTTTTTTTATTTTAATGGCTACACGTACCAACCAGTCTTTAAATCAGCGGCTATTAGCTTGATCCGTGGCTTGCTTTTAGAGCCTTCTCGGTAGGACAGTAAGATGGTCGATGTTCTGGGGGGAAAAGTAACCCCCTTACTCATAAACGTCTCTTAAATTTAATCACTGTACAGCGAGATTTTTATTAGTAAAACCAATCTTATACCAAACAAAACCGTAAGAATACATGCTAATCAATTGACTAAAGTTTAAGAGGCGTTTATGAGTAAGGGGGTAACAGCTTTAAATTTTTTTAATGTTTTTTTTAAGTATTTTCTGTGTATTTGTTTGCTCTACCGCTTAAACGGCTTGATAGATTTAATTTTTTTGTTAGATTTGTATAATTACGTGAGAGTCACACAGGTAGGTACAAAAAACCTATTTGGTAGAATTTTACCCCCTTACTCATAAACGCCTCTTAAAGTTAATCACTGTTTAACGAGATTTTTATTACGAAAACCAACCTTATACCAAACAACGTAAGAGTTTAAGGTAATTAGTCAATTGACTAAAATTTAAGATTCGTTTATAAGTAAGGGGGTAAATGTCAAATCCAGATGTTTTTAGTTTATTATTAACAATTTTAAACTAAAGCAATTGGATTTTTTGTTTCTATCCTTAAACTGGTGACAAGCGGTCTCACAGGCCGAGCGGCATCAGTGATTCGTCATTACACCCCCTTCCCCGCGCTTCATTTGTTTTTACTTCCGAGTACCTTCAAGTTTATTCCCATTTAAGACATAGAGGAAGATAGTTGCGTCGCAGGGACCCAAATAGGTAAGTTACAGTTATTTAAAGTTCGGAAGCGGCCTCTCAGGCACGATGTCACCACTCACGTAACTAAATGTAAAAAATTTCAGTATTTGCTTTCTTCTTATTTTTACTATTATTACTACAACATGGATAACTGTAAACATTCAAAAAAGAGGCGCAGGGAGTCGGGAGTAGTCCCAAGTACTAGAACACAATATCAAGTCGAGGAATGGTTGGTACAGGAAGATTTAAGTGGTTCGGAAGCCGAATACGTTCCCGAAAATTTTGTCCAGGAGAAAAGTGAACATAACTCGGAAACGGAACCAAGTAATTCTGAACATGACGAACCAGTAATACACCACACTGTGAGCCAGGAGTCAACCCAAGACAAACGGTCTTCCGGAAGTGATAGTGAAGATGAACCCCTAATAAGACGACTTAAGTTTGGCCACTGTCAGTTTTGGCAATTCAAATTTTTTATTTCATTATTATTATTATTTTAGTTAATTACTATCTAATCTTTATAATAAAAAGTGTCTTTCATTTAAAACGTTGATTTTTAATTTTTTTATTAATAATTATTGATCTCATCTATGTTTAGTTGATTGAAAATATTACTTATAGCTGTGATGCCAAATTTCTAATAAAAGTTATATTTAGAGTAAACTTATTTGTTTTATTTTAACCAGTAATAGTTGATTATACTATTTTTTAAAACCACAATAAGCTACCATACTTAATTACGATGTTATAGACCAAGCACTGCAGCGGCTTCTCAGACCGCTCGTCACCAGTTACGTTACATAAAAACCATGTCACCAGTTAAAGGTTAAAATAGTAATTTCCTTGATAATAAAAAAATTGAAACAATAACCTATTAGGTGATTATTATATTATTTTTATCTATTTACGTTATATTATTACACCTAAATAATAAAATATAAAAATAAAACTTCATTATTATTGTCTATTTGAAGTTATTTCGTAAAAATTATTGTATAAAAAATGTTGTATATATCTTGATACGCTGTTTTCCTCACGTATACACAGCAACAAAACAAGTTAAACATTTTCTTTTGAAATTGTGTCTTATTTCAAGGTATTAAAGTACATGAGTGTCTAGCTTGATTAGTTGCTGTGTGTACCTACGTGTTTCTGTATGTATGTTACCAGTTGTATAATAAACTGCTATTAGCAAAACCTTCTCCTTCAAGACCCCTAGCAACGTTTTTTTTTTACGTAATAGAAGGCAAACGAGCCAGCAGGTCACCTGATGGTAAGTGATCAGCGCCGCCCATGCAACACCAGAGGAATCACAGATGCGTTGCCAACCTTTTAAAAGGGAGTAGGTACGCTCGTTTCTTGAAGCTCCCTATGTCTTAACGGTCCTGGTTCCTAAGACTGTTATATTTGTAGGCTGTGTACTGTAGCACCATGATAGATAGCTGTGTGGAGATGATAGATTTTAAACTATCGCGATTTGTATACATAATACTATTATAAACGGGTCTTACTCGCGGTATATACTATAGCCTAGATACTGGTAAGATAAATACCTAGGTTTTTCTCCGACGTTTCGGCCGACTTGCAAGGGCCGTGGTCGCGGAGGGACCGAATTTTATCATAAAATTATTAAATCTCTAGTCTCATGCGAATGAATAAAATTGCATAAGAATTCAGTACCTATCAACTCTCAATTTTGAGATCACTTATTTACATACATACCTACATACATAAACTCAAGCCTTATCCCGTCCGGGGTAGGCAGAGACGACAGAACGAACACTTATTTAATTCAAAAATTATTGAAATTATCTATTTGGAATAAAATATTAAAATTGATTACCATTTTTCGTTTTTGCAGAGAATCAGTTGAAGCGGACAGAGTGCCTATATTAGCACTAGCTAATGTCTGCAAAGGATACGGGTTTGGAATTATTATAGAAGCATACCATGAAGTAATGTGTGCCGCAAGGAAAGTTAGGTAAGAAGTAGCGTTAAAAAAGGCAGGAATATGTACCGTTTTTAACCTACTTCAAAAAGGCGATTTTGATGGTTTTATTTTGTTGGAAAGAAAGTATTTCCATAATGGTTCCATAGAAATTTTATCTTAATAGGTTTAGTAATTTACTATTGGTCGAAAATAATTTGAAATATTATGCCAAGTATATAGTTGAAGTCGGTTTTTTGATTAGAAAATTAATTATCATAGTATTTTTTGTCAAAGTCTTTCATTTATATTTAAGTTGTATTGAAAGTTATATAGAAAAAAAAACTTATTTAAAAAATAACTAAATATTTCATGTATTTTATCAATACTATCTATACTTATATTATAAAGAGGTAAAGTTTGTGTTTGTGACGTTGTAGGGGGTAATCTCTGGATCTACTAAACCGATTTGAAAAATTCTTTCTGTTTTGAATAGACAATTTATTGGGGAGTGTCATAGGCTATATAGTATCACGCTTTGACTAATAGGAGTGGAGCAGTAATGAAATATGTTTAAAAAAGGGACGGGTTTTTTTCGCTGCCCAATGAAGTGGGCACGGGTCAGCTAGTTATTAATAAAGGGAAAAAATGAAAGAAACGGAAAAAATTAAATTGTTTAGTAGCAAATTGAGAACTTCCTTCATATATTTGGAGTTATTTAATTATTTACATGAGGCTTTTTTTTCAGTAAACACATCGATCCACTGAAAGTTGATGAATTTATAGTTGCACTGTCCACAAAGCCTCCACTATTAACTCCTGACGTAAGTATAAATTTAGTTATACTACTCGGTCACATTATCTCGAGACCTGGCGTCGATGACGTCACGTCGCGTCGCACGTATCACTGATGCGCCCGTGGCGAGCGCGGGGGTTGAGAGGAGAACGGGACGCGAGGTTCGCATTCCAGCGAGCTCTCTAGATAATGTGACCGTGTAGTAATTTTATTTTATACTAGCTTTTGCCCGCGGCTTCGCTCGCGTTAAATTCGGGGTAGCACACTGTTCCCCTTTCCTGCACACAAAAGAAAAAGAAAAACAAAAGTGGCCTATGTTACTGTCCATCCCTTACTATACTATCTCCACTTAAAATGTCCCACTGCAGGGCCTCCCCGTGACGGAGGGATACTTGCCCTACTAATACCACGCTGGCCAGCCGGATTGGTATAGGATTTAATTTCAAGTTTTCCTTCTTTCTATGTAAAGTTAACATTCACCAATAGTCCCTTAGTCGGTTTCTACGACACCCATGGTATGAGATGAGGTGATGACATATTGTATTCTTACTCAGTCACCACACGGATTATAATATATTCAATTTTAATTATATATTACAGGAATACAAGCCGTACGAAGATTTCTATTTAAAATATTCCCCATTAAAGAAGGAAAGAGAAGACTATAAAGTGATTAATGCGAAGAGAGCAGAAATTTATGACAAACTTGAGAAAAAAAAACAGAAACAAAAGAATAATGATGATTAATACATTTACATACATACATACATAAACTCACGCCTTATCCCGTCCGGGGTAGGCAGAGACGACAGTACGCCACTTGTAACGATCCTGGCAAACAGCTTGGGCCTCGTCCACATTCAATAAGCGAGTCATACATGCGCGTCGGTTACGAGAATACATTTATTATAATAAATATAGATTAATAAATTTATTCTATAGTATTATAAGTTTAGGCTTACGTTTAACGTAAAATTCATCATCATAATATCTGCTAATTGACGTCCACTGCTAGACATAGGCCTCCTCCAAATATCGCAACATTGCGCTGAGCTCTGACTATGATATTATATCGGCTGCTTACTGGTAAAACAATGATAAATGCATTTTTTATCTAAAATGACTCCGTTTTACCAGTAGATAGAGCATCGAAAATTACGTGTATATGAATACATAATAAGTCATTTTAGAGAAAAAATGCATTTATTATGTTTTACCAGTAAGCAGACGATATGAGTACAGTACAACCAGTATTCTATCTCGGCCGAATATTTATTATAAATGCCTACGGGTTGCGCGGTACATAAACATGCGATAGGGCTGCCCAGCTCCAGCTTTTTAATTACATCTACCTACTTTCCCGCTCGTTACTGCGGCACAGTCGCGACTGTTCACTCCGCAAAGCCACCGCTATCCTGAGCGTGTAGGTATAACTCGCGTTTCGTCCGTTTCTATGAAATCGAAATACTGTATATTATATATTTGTACTATGCCATTGCTTATCCCATTCTTTATCCGCACGGGTAGTAAAGCCTATTAAGAAGTACAGTAACATTTTGAACTAATATAAATAATAATTATTGAATTTTACTCCGTTAATATTTACTAACAAAAATCATGCCGGAATAAGTATTATTAATGTTTGGCCTTTTTATTAATTTAAGGTAATATTTGATTAGGTTATTATGTAAGAGTATTGTCATTTTTTGTGTTTTTTGTTTGTTTAAAATAAGTTATTTGTCAAATAAAATGTTAAAATATTTAAAAGTTTCTTTTTTTTACTTTGGTAAAATACTTGTTTTTTGTTTTTATACTACTGCGGTAGCGTGTTATGATCGAAAATAAAAATACCATATCGCATAGTTTCATAACCACCTTGTCAGTTCACGGCAACAATAGTTGCCAAAGTAAACTACACTCAACAGTCCATGCTCGCGAATAAAATATCTCTTGACAGTCCACCCTTTTCGCGAACTTCGCGGAACGCGCTGACCGTTAGGCCTCGTCTTATAGAAATGAATATACCTATTTCGTAAATTATTAACAGTAACAACAGTAACTCCATGTGTACCGCAAAAGTTGAACGTGACAACAATTGTTACAATGGACTGCTGAGAGTAGTTTTAGTTTGGCAACAATTGTTGCAGTGGACTGTTATGAGATATTTTTTTGCGAGCATGGACTGAAGTGGATAAAAGAGAAAAACTCGAAATAAAATAAGTAAGTATATTCTTTCCGGCGAATTAACAGGCCAAATTTCTCGTCAATCGCAGAAAAAGAGGCCTGAAGACTTTTAACTTAGTTTTGGTCTTTTAAAAACTAGGATTTTGGCCTCACATTATTTATTAGGTCACTACCCTCTGTAGCATAAGAAAAGATTCGCAAAATCCCAAGAAACTTACACTCCAACTGGAATGTTTACGGTCACAAAAAAACCGTTCTTAAATTACAGCTGAATGAGTGGAGTAGAAACCAACATTTAAGTTACAGTTGCAAGAGAGATGCAATGCCCCTTTGTCGTTGTCCTTGTCGGATATTTTCTATTTTTCCCTTTCATGTCATTTAAACAAATATAAACCTAATGTTGTGTGTAGTAATGTACGATTTAATTTGTCTAAATTTGCTTCGTAAGCATTCCAGTTACCCCCTTACTCATAAAAAAATTCTCAAATTTTAGTCAATTGATTAATTAGCCTAAGCTCTTACGTTGTTTGGTATAAGGTTGGTTTTCGTAATAACAAATCTCGCTAAACAGTGATTAAATTTAAGAGGCGTTTATAAGTAAAGGGGTTTGAGTGTAAGTTCCCTGCAAAATCCCAAAGGACAGTTTAGCGCAGATAATGTACTGCCGTGTTCGTATGATATACAAACTTAACCATAATTAACCTTATTATCAATTTGTGACCTCTAATTGGCAACCATCAATGCTGTCCAATACGTTTATGCATACGCGACTATCAAGGGTTGCTACTACCACTTTGATAAGAATGTCTGGTAGATGAGTAAACTGTCTTCTACGCGGAAGTGCGCTGATCTCTATGAAACCAATGAAGGAAAAATTGCCAAAACAGTATTACATTACAATCCGTTTTGTTATACTTAGTTAAATAGCTAGACATGACCTTGGTCACTCAAAGAAGCCTATATTACTGTATTGTTACTTAAAATTATGCTAATCTATTGGAAATATTCAGCATAAAATGAAGAATATTTGAGACTATTGCGGTCCCAATTGAGTTAATTATAAATAAATAAATTAAATTAATATTCACGGACATCTTTACACAGCGCCATCTGTTCCCAAAGTAAGCTAGGCTTAACCTGCTTGTGTTATGGGTAACAAAACAACGAATATTATTATAGAAACACTCAGATCAATGCCAATTATCATGTTCATGCACACAAAGGTTTGCGTTGAGCGGGAATTGAACCCGAAACCTCTGCGTAGCAGTTATCTTACATAGCCACTACGCCACAGAGGTCGTGGATACTACCTTTATAGATTGTAGCCTATGTATTATTCTGATGTATAAACTAATCTATTAAATAGTTTTAATATGAGAGAGTAACAAACATCCACCCATACTCACAAACTATCGCGTTTATAATAGTCTTTACCTATGAAATTGTCATCTTTTTTCGCCGCAGTCTTTAGTCTTTATATTCTTTTAAAACATAGTTTTTTTGTATTATTTTTGTAATTTGATAAATACAGGACATTACCAACAACTAACAAAAGATAATTAAGAAAAATAATTATTATTTGTATTAGTAATAAGCTCGTAAATATGGGTCCAATTTAAACCAGCGGAATTTCCCATTTTAAACAAATGTAACTTCTTAATAATTAAATAAGTACATAATTGTAATTCCCTTATAATTTTATTCTTATGATTAAAATGCTATAAGTTATATAAAATGTGCGCTATTAATAATACCATATTTCATTCTATTAAGTTTAATAATTATTGAAAAAACTAAGAAAACGTTAGTATGAAAAATCAAACTTCGCATAAAATCTCCATACAAAACGGCAATTTCATAGGTAAAGCTATCATTAGTAGTATTCTTAATTATTAATTAATTATCTATCACGAAAGGCTGTCTATTATTTCCTGACCTACTTGGTTTAAAGTGGATAATGTTGTCAGCTTATTATCTCTGAATATAAAAAAGTAATTGGTTATAGCAACATTGTATGAAAATTAAGGTTATTATTGACGTTTAAATGAGCCGAAAAACAGAAAAACTAAGTTTTTTTAAAGACTACTCTCGCATGCTATCATGCTGTCCGCGGGGACTTTTATAAACATTAATTTTATGGACACAAAGAACATCTTTGTCCGTGTGGTGACGGAGTAAAAATAAAATATGTCACCACCCCATCGCATCCCATGAGTGTCGTAAAAACCGACTAAGGGACTATCCGTGAATATTACCTTTACATAAAAAGAAGGAAAACTTAAAATTAAACCCTATAGTAATCCGTCTGGCTAGCGCAGCGTGGTATTAGTAGGCCAAGTATCCCTCCGTCACGGGAGGAGGCCCGTCCCTGCAGTGGGACATTAATGGGATGTTATGATGAAGGGATGAGGGAGGCACAGGACCGCACAAGGGGGAGATATTTGGAAGTGGACTATGTCCAGCAGAGGACGTCGATAGGCTGATATGATGATGATGATGAAGGCACCAAGGAGTCCCACTAATTTACTTATTAAGTTTGTCATCAAACGTGATAAGATCTAATCTTAGCATTCCGTGGATTCTCCGTGCGGGTGCGTGGATTCACTTGCGTAACAGCATCTGGGACTTACGACCCAGATGTAGGTTTAAGGAGGCCCTGTTACAACGCGTTAGCGGTCACCTTTACTGTCTGCTATGTTCCGTCCTCTACCTATCCAAATTTGGTAGGAAACAATTTAGAAAAAAAAACGAAAATAAAATGTGAAACAAATAGCAAAAAGACAAAAAATTAAACAATTTTTATGTCAACTTTATACAAAGTGTCGTTATGAATAGTTATTTTAAATTATAAAATTAAATGTCCAACACTCAGTGCTTAAACGACAAGATTTAATTAATTATATAATTAAGTAAATTTTATGTTAATTTTTATAAACATTTATACCCACAGCCTCCCGTACGCTTGCCGTCGGCATTTCTCGGGCGTGTCAGCGACGCTCACGTCGCGAGCACGCCGCGAGCTCACTGCGTAAGAATTGCGTGCAGTTCAGTCTTTTTAAGGGCATTGCATTGCTCAAACCCCAAAAACACGCTCGGTTTGGAGAAGTTTGTTGACGAATCCTTACATACGTTTACTTCACAAAAAAACATGAATAAACTAGATACTACCGAAAAAACTTTGTATTGATTAAAAACGCTAATTATTTCTTAAAAACTTCCAAAAAAAAATCACGAAATCTGGTATTATAATAACTAAATATCAAATTGTCTATTAAACGGATGATTGATTTTATTCGAAATTTATACAAAAAATGTGCTATATTCTAACTAATAATCTGTATTGATTACTTTATCTTAATTATTCGTTATATTTAAAATAATTGATAAAAACTAGATTTTCATAAAATCCCCGCGCCTGCACCCCCGCTACCGCCGTGACGATTGCTCGGGAGTCGCACATTCAGTGTCGTTACGACTCTTGTGACGGGTGGACTGTACGACCGTATTTTCGTACCGAATAAAACTTTAAACCGACCAACTTTGAATGAAAAACTATTGCAAATAAAAAGTACACAATTGTTTTAAATAATACTAGTTCTAATTAAATACATAAGTGTAATAAACCCTAGTTTTTAATTAAATTTTGTTTTTGAATCACTCATAGACTAACCAACAAAAGTAATGAGAAGCGTGACGGAGCTCTTCAAAACTTATACTATTGTACCTACAAGCTTTATACATTAATATTTTATACCTTAGTATGCTTTAGACTCGTCTTTATTTAAACGAAGCATGTTTAAATTCATTTTATGAACGTCGCTTCGATTATACTTATATTTTGAGACCTTCAGAAGAGATAGTGTAGTAGCATCAGTAATCAAAGAGGGTAATTATGAAAACTGCTGTTACTATGTCCTTATATTATACCATAAAATACGTATGTATAAAATTGGTGTCTCCCAAAGAATAAATAATAATTTAGGTAAAAACAATGACAAATTTGTGTCGCATCTGTGATCTGAATAATCATTAGTAGATTATACCCTTGTATTAATCTCTGTTAGTAGATGGCGCTATTTTTATGAAAGCGGTAACAAACCTCAGATCTTCAAGGTCATTCGGCAATGCAATGCCCTTAACCGACGGAAATAACAGAGGAGATTATCAATTCGAAACGTATGTTTTTTTTGTATGATCACTTGATCACGCATAACTTTTTTAAAGACCATACTTGCCGAAACAAAAGCGGGTAGCGTAGATACTGGGCGTCGACGCTACGTGCACGCTCCTAGCTCGCTCTACACATCGATATAAATATACTTATATTCCTCAAACATTCACACAACGCCATCTAATCCCAAACTAAGCAAAGCTTGTACTATAGGTACTAGACAACGGATAAACATACTTAAATACTTTCTTTTATAAATAAATACATAATTATTATACATAGAAAACTCCCAGACCAATGCTAACAATCATGTTCGTGCACACAAAGATTTGCATTGAGCGGGAACCGAACCCGAGACCTCTGCGTAGCAGTCATGTTATACTCGTATAACCACTACGCCACAGAGGTCGTCAAGTCTAATTATTACTCAATAATTCTCAAATAAATACGTCGCGTCTCGTCGCACACGGTCACATAGGACACTTGTAGGGTACGCCGTTGATTTGATCGCATACATCGCGTTCGTCGCGTCGCTTCGCATTCGTCGCCCACGTAGGACACCCCGTAACGCGACGATATGACGTGAGCGTCGTTCACACGCTCGAGGAACGCCAAATTTTAATTTGGGGTCAGCCTTTACATTTCCTAAAAAGTCTCCTAAATAATATTAATTAAATAGGTAAGTGTAGTTTTAGTCTTTTTTATACAGATGTTATGTTGAGAAAAAAAAGAAAATTTATAAAAATACTTTTTCTAACCTGTCCAAAAGTATGTGAGGTTTTTTGATTTCGGTTTTTTTAATGTTTTTTTTTTAACAGACATTTAAAGTACCGAGATGGAATGTTTTATCTATACTAATATTATAAAGAGGTAAAGTTTGTGTGTTTGTGACGTTGTAGGGGGTAATCTCTGAATCTAATGAACCGATTTTAAAAATTCTATCTGTGTTGAATAGTCCAGTTATCGGGGAGTATCATAGGCTATAGTATCACGCTACGACTAATAGGAGTGGAGCAGTAATGAAATATGTTTAAAAAAGTGACGCGTTTTTTTCGCCGCCTAATGAAGTGGGCACGGTTCAGCTAGTTATTGATATGATGACTTTTACTATACAATAATACCCGTAGATATTGTATCAAATAATTGTATTGCGTGGGAATCATGGGAACGCCCTTTAGGAGCAATTCACCAGATTCTCAATTTACCAGATTCGCAATTCACCAGATTCTCAACTCACCAGATTCGCAATTGACCAGAAGTATAATCAAACACAAATTGAATTTTGATATTATGTCTAGTATAAATTCTTTGAAATAGACTTTAAAAATACGTTTTTTTTAATTAAAAAGAATGTATTGACGGAGAAAGAATGCAATATGTCATCACCCCATCTCATCCCACAGGTGTCGTAAAAAGCGACTAAGGGAATAGAATAGAATAGAATAGAATAATTATTTATTTTGCAAATATAGAATAAAAAAAGAAAATTGTACTATTGTACTGGGACTATGCGTCAATATTATATTTACGAATTAAAAAGAAGGAAAACTTTAATTTCAAGTTTTCCTTCCCTATACCAATCCGATGGATGAGGGAGACACAAGACCGCGCAGGGTGGAAACTTTTGGAGGAGGCCTATGTTCAGCAGTGGAGGTCCATAGGCAGATATGATGATACCAATCCGTCTGGCCAGCGCCGTATAGTAGGCCAAGTATCCCTCAGTCACGGGAGGATACGGTCCCTGCAGTGGGACATTATGATGATATAAAATTTAGTTTATATATATAAAAACTAATTAATTACCATTCAAGAAAGTTGCCTATTATTTTAAATTGAATCTGAATACCCAATAAGATTATTTTTTAAGCCTAAAGTCCGGTGCTTTTTTCACCTTTGAAAACTTTTTAAAGGGGGCTTTAGGTCCAGGCACCTGAAACGATGGAAGTACTCACTAAAACCCACGGTGTTCCTCACTTACCCATTAAACGCCAGGATAGCGAAAATACTTGCATTTCTCGAAGCTGTTTTCGAAACCGATGGGCTAAGGTCAAACCCTTACATTGTAGAAAGGCTTTGGCTTGCTGACACTAAACAGCGACAAACTTATTATTAAAATTAATTGTAATATATTGAATTTGCATAATATTATAGTTTATCATACTGCAATGCATTTTCTGTTTGATAGTACAAAATCTGGTCAATTGCGAATCTGGTGAGTTGAGAATCTGGTCAATTGCGAATCTGGTAAATTGAGAATCTGGTGAATTGCTCCTAAGGGTATAAAAACACCTCGTGTACGTCAGCCGCGTTACTAAAACAACATTGTCGATATCGTTTTAGTTGCTGCATGATTTATGGCAACTTATAAAGAAAGAAAGAAATATCTGTGTGGTGACGGCGTAAGAATACAATATTATGTCACCACCCCATCTCATCCCAGGGGTGTCGTAAAAACCGAATAAGGGACTATTCGTGAATATTATCTTAACGAAATAAAAAGAAGGACAACTTGAAATTAACTATACCAATCCGTTTGGCCAGCGTGCTATTAGTAGGCCAAGTATCTCTTCGTCACAGGAGGAGGCCCTTCCCCGTAGTGGGACATTAATAGGCTGTTACTGTTACGATACATAAGTAGGGGCGGACATACAGCAACTTTGTTTTATACTATGTACTGATTAAGCAGAAATTTATTTTACGACACATTTCATGAAACACCCTAGATTCCTTATCTCGATATATATTTTAAAATATAAACTTATCCCTCCATTTTTAAGCGCCTTTACGTGGGTCACTAGCGCCGCCAATTGAAAAAAAAATCATAATTCCCAAATAGGATAAATAATGTAAAATGTTGATACAAAGTCTTGAGAAAAGGCAATAAAGTACTTGTATCATACTCTTAACACTTTATCCCCCTTACTCATAAACGTCGCTTAAATTTTAGTCAATTGATTAGTTTTTTTTTTTTTTTTTTTTTTTTTTTATTAAAAAAGACAACTCCCGCACTAGGGATCATGCCCTGTGTCGCGGGGACTTTTACAAACATCAATTAACGGACACATATAACACCCAGACTCAGGACAATAATTTGTGGATCTCACAAATTATTGTCCTGCGTGGGGATCGAACCCACAACCTCATGCGCGGCAGCCGCTGGCTTTACCGGCGCGCCACCGAGGTCGTCATTAAATTGTTTGGCATAAGGTTGGTTTTGCTAATAAAAATCTTGCTAAACAGTGATTACATTTAAGAGACTTATGTGTAAGGGGGTAAATGTTTTTCAATTTCGCATTCGAAAAAATGCAATATTTATTTAATTGAAAAACATTTAAAGTGTTGAGAGTGTGTTACACAAAATAATACTTTATTACCTTTTCATCCTCCATTTTTAAACAGAATGCACAGACAAAACAAAACTAAAAAATTACGCGCCTAAACATTGGCAGCATTATGCAACTTCAAATGTTTTTTTTAAATCAAAATGTTATAAAGCAATGTCGTTGACTGTACATTGGCTGAATGTTTGTAAAAGAGTTCGCCAACGAATAATTGTCCGCGATGATTGTTTAATAACATTAGCTGTACAATATCATTCTTTCATTAGTATTTTAGACATCGCCGAAGCATTTTGTCTGAGAATTACCATAAAAATAAAGCGCCGTGTTTATGCATTCTTTGAATTTTTTCTTCAAATTTCAAAATATTAACTACTTTAAAACGTTTTGTGTTACATTGTTGTGTTATTTCTTGATATACCTAAGGGTATTAATAGGACATATTTTGGTGATTTATGCACTATTTATCTTTCGTCAACGGTAAATAGTTAATATTTACCAAAATTACTAATAACAATTTCAATTTTATTTCGTGTTTGACGTTTGTAATACGCGCCTTTTTCTTGACGTTTGTGACAGTGAATTTTTTTTAATTTTTTCTTAATTTTCCGATTAATATTATTTATATTATTATTCCCAAGGTGAAGTGTGTGGTAAATTTTTTAAATATAATTGTGTTCTTTTAATTAAACAATTATTTAATTAAGTATACGACTTTGTTTTGGCTACAGTGAATTATTAAGCCTATTTAATTAAATTTACATATTATGTAGTTGTGATTTTTTTGGTGAATGTTCCTAGTTTGTTCTGAACTTTAAGATAATATAACATTTAATGGATTAGTCACGAGAAACAACTCTGAAGTACGTGAGTAGCATCATTTATACTTTTTTTTTAACTATAAGTACAGATAACATATTTTATTGATTGACATGTTTGGCATATCAGCAATTTTTTTTATTAATCTGCATGTCAATTTCTCGTACCTTATTATCGTTAAAAATCGGATAAGTTAACTTTTAGTTGTCAAATTGTCACACAATAGATAAGACAATTTGACAACTAAAAGTTAACTTAACCGAATTATTAACGATTTTAAGGTACGACATGACATGCTGTTTCTACAATTATGTAACAGATTTAAAAAAAAATATCGGTAGATGATGAAGATATTTTAGAAAAAAAATTAAAAATGCCACTTTCACCTTTTTCTAAAACCGGTGTATTAAAAACACATTTTTGAATTATGACATTTAGTCACATAATCAACTGGGTATTTGTAAAACAAACTTTATTATTATTATAAAATACAATTTGTTATCATACCATATACCTAAACAATTGAAGGAAAAAAAATCTCATTAATACCGGCTACAAAACTAATATAAACGACTATTAAAAAAAAATTACAGTATGAAATAATTCTGTACTTATTTTTTGTTTAAAATCAGATTATTAACTAATTTTGACGAAATGTAGATTGGAATTAAAAAAAAAATTAAAAAATACAAGCAAATTGAGAACCTTTTCTTCCTTGTAGAGTCAGATAATTTTTTATTACAATCTAGATAAGTATTACCTATTTCTAGATTTCCTGAACCCCTAGCCTAAAAATATTTGTTCAGTTTTTGTTTGAAAGACTATCCCAAACCTCAAAACTACTTTTTCAAGACCTTTGTCGCAGGAATTTCATCATAATCAACAGCCCATTAATGTCCCACTGCAGGGACGGGTCTTCTCCCAAGACAGAGGGATAATTGGCCTACTAATACCACGCTGGCCAGACGGATTGGTATAGGGTTTAATTTCAAGTTTTCCTTCTTTTTATTTCGTAAAGATAATAGCAGTCCCTTAGTCGATTTTTAAGAGACCCATGGGACCACACGGAAATAGAAACGTTAAATTTAAGGGTACAAACAACATCTAGGCTTAGGACAATAACTTGTAAGTCAGGTGAAAAATCAGTGGCGTCCTGTCGTCTCTGCCTACCCCGGACGGGCTATGGCGTGAGTTTATGTATGTATGAAAAATCATTTGGCGTGTGATTCGAATTACTCCCCTTAGTAGATATATTATCTATGTATAATAATTATGTATGTATTTACAAAAAACAAAAAAAAAATTATGTATGACTCGTTGGCTAGTACCTACCCATAGTACAAGCTTTGCTTAGTTTGGGACTAGATGGCGTTGTGTGACTGTGTGAGGATTATTATTATATTATATTATATTCATCATTATCATCATAATATAAGCGAAATGATGTACTCCAATTATTTCCACGTCTGGCAATCCTGACAGTTTGTCTTAACTTGACAATACATACGTATGATCTAGTTGTCGAAATAACAAAAACTATAATACAGTACCCGGCCGTAAATATTACACATCGAATTTTGTGAATAGATAAGCACCGATTACACTAGACTACATCTACCCCCGGTTTCTGAATCCCTGATCAAGTCAAAATCAACTAATCAAATGTCAAAACTGTCATTTTAGTTCCTGAAAATTATAGTTTTGACACTTAATTAGTTGATTTTGACTTGATCAGTCATTCAGAAACCGGGGGGTAGTCTCCTACATAAGGATGTCCTAACTTTTTGGTGTTAGGACGTTCCGTTTACACTGTCCTACATGTGATTACACTAGACTACATGTAGTCTCCTACATGATGTAGTTGACTACATGTAGTCTAGTGTAATCGGCGCTACAATCGGCCAATTTCGGCTTCGTTGTCCATCATCTCTGTCGCACACTATCAAATCAAAATTTGTTTTAAGGGTACGCATGCCAGTCGCAACTCGCAAATCCATACAAACAGAGAAAGTTAATTGCTCCTTCATTTGACAAATGGTTATTTGTATTTCATTTGCTCTAGGATTGTTACAAGATTAGTATTAGCATCATCATAACTGCTTATTAATGTCGCACTGCAGGGACGGGCCTCCTCCAGTGACGGAGGGATAATTGGCCTACTAATACCACGCTGGCCAGACAGATTGGTATAGGGTTTAATTTCAAGTTTTCCTTCTCTTTACTTCGTAAAGATAATATTTACGGTTAGTCCCTTAGTCGGTTTTTACGACACCCATGGGATGAGATGGGGTGGTGACATATTGTATTCTTACTCCGTCAACACATGGACTATTAGCATAATTAATAATATTGTTACGTCAATATAACAATTAATGTAGTGAATTATTATTTACGTAGTTGGATAGTAATTTCCCAGGAGAATATTTTAAACAAAGGACTTAGTTTACTAAGACTTGACGTACTATAACTATATACTTAGTAGGTACGTGATTGCTACATATTGTATTTATATATGTCGCAGGGAAATGAGGAAACCAGGGATTTCACGAAATCACTAGGGATATCACGAAATCCCGGTAAATGACGAAAATGCCTTGCACTTCGGAGGCCGCTGCCGCGGCGCGCTCGCTTCGCTCGCTCGCCTCGTGCATTGTGGTCACAGTTCTCACCTAACCTAACCTACAGAAGTTGAAATCCTTGTGTTTTTTTACCTACAAACAAAAATATGAGCATTTCTTTTCTAGTACAAACGGGATTTTGTCATATCCGTAGGGATTTCATGAAATTCCTGATTTCCTCATTTCCCTGCGACATATAACTACAAGCACTCGTAACCGACGCGCATGTATGACTCGCTTAATGAATGTGGACGAGGCCCAATCTGTTTGCCAGGATCGTGACAAGTGGCGTTCTGTCGTCTCTGCCTACCCCAGGCGGGATAAGGTGTGAGTTTATGTATATATGTATGTATAAATACAAGCTGACCTGTGCCTTCTTCGTTGGGAGGCGAAAAAAACGATATCGAATCTCGCTTTTTTAAACAAATTTTATTACTGCTCCACTCCTATTAGTCATAGCGTAATACTATATAGCCTATTTACTCCCCGATAAAGGGACTATTCAACACAGAAAGAATTTTTAAAATCGGTTCAGTAGATCCAGAGATTATCCCCTACAACGTCACAAACACACAAACTTTACCTTTTTATAATATTAAAGTAATAAAGTATAGATAGAATACATATTACCTACCTCATATACAATGTGTAGTAAACAAAAAAAAAAAAAAAAAAGCAACCAAAGCTGAAAAACCAACCTTGACAAAAACCACCTGTTTTTGTTTTATTTTGTGCGTTTCAAGCTGTGGTTTCAAGCTATATTTTAGGGATCGGGACGGAATCAGAAAATAAAAATTCTTAAAACTACATTACCTTTATAATCTTTAACTCTGCTCGTTTCATTTATAAATAATAAATAAATAATCCTTACAAATTCACACAACGTCATCTACCTACTAAGTATGGGTACTAGACAATCTTTGACTTTACTCGTTCAAATAGTTTTTATGACGAAAAAAGCTAAAAAAATTACAAAATCGAAATGGTCATTATCCTAAACGGATGGATATTTTTCGATGTTTTTTTTAATATTTCTTCTTAGTTAAATTCTGCCATATCTTGTGTTAATATTTATTCTTCGCCGTATTCATGTACCTACTTACAATCTGTATAGAAAACGCCCACAGCTATGCAAACATTTATGTTCAACCATACAAAGGATTTTCATTAAGCGGAAATTAACACAAAACAATAATCAATACGTCAGTGTTGGCACCAAAATTTAATTATTTCCATGTTAACAATAAAATAAATTTTAAAAAACCTTGATCAGTTAATACGTAGTCAGTACATATAGCACAAGCTCAACTTTGTTTGAAATTAGATGGCGTCGTGTGAATCATCATCATCATAACAGCCCATTAATGTCCCACTGCAGAGACGGGCCTCCTCCCGTGACGGAGGGATCACGGGAGGAGGGATACTTGTAGTGTCAATGTGTGAGGAATATTCGAATTGTCGACCTCTGTGGCGTAGTCGGTATATTAGGTACATTGCTGCTACGCAGAGGTCTCGGGTTCGATTCTCGCTCTAAACTGTAAAAGAAATGGTAGACCCACCAGCATCGGATCCAAGGAGCAAGCTACTGGTGGTTAGGGCTCCAGAGATAGGAACCTCTTCACAATATGCGCCGTGTCAAGGACTGCATTCTTTATCAACTGCCTAATGCGAGTCTAAAGTGTTGATAGGAACTGTATAGAATGAATCCATTGACCGATCGATGTCCAAAGATCATCGAATCAATATTCTACATGTCTACAAACTAGCGACAAAAAAGTACTAATTCAAATTTTTGATATTTTTCCTCATTGTTGTACCATGAGTATACAAGCTCATGCCCACGGCTCCACCCACGTTGTACAAGTAGCTTAAATGTTATACTCTAAACTGAGTACGGAGTAAGAATACAATATGTCACCACCCCATCTCATCCCATGGTTATCGTAAAAACCGACTAAGGGACTATCCGTGAATATTATCTGTGGTATTAGTAGGCCAAGTATCCCTCCGTCACGGGAGGACGTCCGCCCCTGCAGTGGGACATTAATGGGCTGTTATGATGATGAAACTTCGCAAGAAACCGTCGACAATCTAAGTATAAATAAAATTGGACAGTAACTTTTTTAACACAAATCATTTCTCATTTCCATGTATCGATATTATTTTACGACAAATACCTAAGAGTATGTCGGAATTAGCGACAAACTTGTTAATTGTCATGACTAATTAGTCACAGAATACATATTTTTAGAAACTTGACATGTAAAACCTATTCAAAAATGCTAATTGTGCGTAGTTAGATAATTTTGGCAATATTTTTATGCATACTGTGGTTTCCATTGAAGGTATAATAATGATATAATAATGTTTATTTCCAAAAGCTTTTTGAAATGAAATGAAATGAAATGTTTTATTTGCTAGAACATGGTCATAAAGATGTTATCAATAGTAAAGTAGTACAACATATTCTGTCATTATATATGGCGTGCAAATAATAATTGTATACAAATATATTTAGTTTTTCTTAATGACTACATTACGGATTATTATTTAATTATTTAATAACATTTATTAAAAAATTCAAACCAATTCTTAATACCGATTAAAATAGTATATATATATGAGTTAATATTATGTTAAAATTAATAGCTAATGTCAGCTTACACATAGGTTTACATCATTGTGACATAGGAGAATTTGACTGGACGCCATGACGAGAGGTTGAGCTGTCATTTATATATTTTACAAATTAATTTTTCGAAGATTTTGTGATGCAGAAAAGATGCGGTTTTGTTTTGCAAGTTCATCGTCAGTAAACAAATATGTTTAAATATGCAAGTGATTGGTGAATAGCTGGTGGCGGCGCGCGTCGTGATCAAGCTGTTCCTGTCTCCATCATACGCGTTCCGGTGAAGTTCTCCTGGACGGCAATGAAAAGAGAAGCATCGTCTTTTTAATGTTGTTTTTTTTTTTGTATGTGTAAACTTATACTCTTACTTACTGAATGTAATGTATTTCACTTGACACTGGCAAAATATGTAACTATGTTCATGACGCCATAATAAATAAACATAACATAACATCATTGTGACATATAAATGATACAATTCTTTTACATAATATAGGTATTGACTATTTGAGAAGACAGCTATGTTTCTAGTGTGTTAAACTCTGTCACTTAAACTAGGTTTACCTGTATCTTAAGCCCGATTTACACATCGACAAGTACAGTGATACAAGTGATTTAGTTGATTTAAATAGATCTCCATTCTATTTTTTGGCGAGTTACGTTGGCGAGACGCGAGAGAGGGGGCTACTTCGTACTTAACTCGCCAAAAATAGGATGGAGATCTATTCAAATCAACTTAATCAACAACTTACTACTTAACTCGCTACTGTACTTGTCGATGTGTAAATCGGGCATCAAGTGACAGTGGCATACACGCAATATTCCTGTAGTTTTTCATAATAATTCTAATGTGTATTGCCTTTGTTGGAGAACCATAAAATAAATAAACTTACACTCCCCTCGTCCCGCTGCCCCCTGTACCTATCAATATCACATTTCCGATTGCTGTTTGGGAAATGTATAGGTTTCCAAGAAAATGTGTATAATATAAATATTTTAATTCACGCATTTCCGTGCGATTTTAGGAATTACATAGGTTTCCTGGGAATTGTATACAATGACGGATTACATACATTTCCGTTAACACATACCTAAACGTAATTTCCCGCTAAAATTCTATGACGAAACGACTCAACTGCCAAAATTCTAGGATGTCACCACTCAACTGTCAAAATTCTAGGATGTCACCACTCAACTGTCAAAATTCTATGACGTCACGCACGACTCATCTGTCATAACTCCTATGACGTCACGTTGACGACCTCTGTGGCGTAGTGGTAATATAACATGACTGCTACGCAGAGGTCGCGGGTTCGATTCCCGCTCAATGCAAATCTTTGTGTTCATGAACATGATTTGCATTGGTTTTTTTTTTTGTATTTTTATTTTATTAAAAGAAAGTTACACATTTGATACAATATTTATATCTGCCAAACTGTATAACAGTTTGTCGGCAGAGTGTTTCTATGTATATTATGTATGTATTTACAAAAAAAAAAGTATTTCAAGTATGTTTATCCGTTCTCTAGTACCCATAGTACAAGCTCTGCTTAGTTTGGGACTAGATGACGTTGTGTAAATGTGTGAGGATTATTTATTAATTTATTAATATATTTCTACGCACTATGAAAGTAACTAGATATTTAATAAAAACAAGATAATTAAGCTTAGGGGGGGAAAGCAATGTGAAAGCAAACGCGCGTTCGTAATGTGCAGTGGTAAAGGTTTTTGCCCTATGCAGAGCTAAAAGTAATTAGAGACAGTTTATTTTACCACAACTTAGTAATAGCATTAAAATCTTAAAAATAAAAATTTATAATAGAACACAGCTTTAGTGGAATAAATTAAATAATGGTTTTTAATGTCTGCTCTCGCTTTAGAGCATGTCCTTAGGAAAGTGCTAGCACTAGATGCAGGGGCAAAACTCAATGGAAAGCATTCGGTAATAGGGTACGCTGACGATCTGGCCCTGCTTGGGGAGAACAGTAATGAGGTACAGGAGTCTGCAAAGGTTCTAGAAAGTGAAGCTCTGAAGGTGGGTCTAAGGATAAGCCACGAAAAAACGGAATATCTTCACATGAGGCGTTACAAAAATACCCGAGTCGCCAGAAGGGACTTACATGTTGGAGATATTACTTACAAAGGCGTATCAAAGTTCAAATACCTAGGCTGCACCATAACTGACTCGAACACTCGGGAGGAGGAGATCGACATCCGTATCCAAAGTGCACTGAGATGTAGCGCTGCTCTGCACAAGGTGTTAGTGTCAAGGCTGCTCAGCCGAAATTCCAAAATACAAATCTACAAAACCGTAATAAGACCTATACTGACGTATGGCTGCGAAGCCTGGACACTAACACAAAAGGAGGAGAACAAGCTCTTAGTCTCAGAAAGGAAGGTTCTCAGAAAGATCTTGGGCCCTGTGCAGAGACTAGGTGGAAGCTGGCGAATCCGGAAAAATGCCGAAATCGAAGAACTCGTCGAAAAGCGAGTTATACCTACACGCTCACGATAGCGGTGACTTTGCGGAGTGAACAGTCGCGACTGTGTCGCAGTAACGAGCGGGAAAGTAGGTAAATATAATTAAAAAGCTGGAGGTGGGCAGCCCTATCGCATGTTTATGTACCGCGCAGTCGTAGGCATTTATAATAAATATTCGGCCGAGATAGACTACTGGATGTACTGTGTACAGTGACATAAAGGGCTAGTATTAACTAAATAATAATATGTTGATTGATAACCTACCAACGTGGTCGCATAATTCGCTTCAAATATTCGATATCGTAATATCGATAATTTTAGTCACGCACAGATAATTCGTATTACAAAACAATATAATTACGAATCACATTTACAATAACAATTAGTATTGTTTACTATTTGCTTGCCAAAACAGTCGAGTGGTTGCATATACAGTACCGGGCCGTATATACTACACATCGACTTTTGTAAAGAGACAATCGCACGATATACAAACAGTCTGGTATCTATTAGCAAATTGGCCGATTGACTCTTTATAAAAGTCGATGTGCAATATTTACGGCCGGGTACTGTAGGTAAATTGATTTCGCGCAACATCAAATTGTCAACAGCAGAATAATTGAAAGCAGCATATTTATGTATAATTACATTTATAGAAAAATAACATAACTTGTTATTGAAACGTAACTGTTATTGGCATCTCTAAGCAGTAACATACTGATTTATTTATATTTTCTTTATTGTATTGAATAAGCGTGAGAAGCTTTCTTGTAGATTTCTTACTAAACAACAACAGTAACAGTATGTGAAGTAAAATATTAGCTTACGTAATTTAGTTTTACAGCAGAAGCTCTATAACCCTTAAGGGTCATGGCACATATAACGTAACGTAAACGGATCGGCATCGCCTCGCCTTTTTCCTCGATGTCAAACGTCAAAAATCCGATTACGTTACGTATCCGATTAGTGTGCGTTGCACTAAGGAGTTTCATACAAAGAATACTGAACAGCTCGAGTTGATACGATGCCGATCCGTTTACGTTACGTTATATGTGCTACAACGCTTAAGCGGCACAGCTGCCGTGCGTTTACGATGTGTGCTTCGTGTGGTAACGTAGTAAGAAAAGTTGGTGTTATCAACGTGGGAGTCGAATCCAGTACCTACCTCCTATTTAACAACCTCCCATTCCACTACTGCGTTACAAAGGTTTCCTAAGACGAATCTATGTTGTTTTTTAAATGTTTAGTACTTACTAATATATTTGGGTTTGATTCCAGCTTAATGCAAATCTTTGTGTGCATGAACATGATTGTTTGCATTGGTCTGAGTGTTTTATATGTATAATATGTATGTATTTACAAAAAAAAAGTATGTTTATCCGTTGTCTAGTACCCATAGTACAAGCTTTGCTTAGTTTGGGACTAGGTGGCGATGTGTGAATGTGTGATGATTATTTTTTATTTTTTTATATTCGCATTACCTATTTTTTAAACGCTAATTAATGATAATGATGTTAATTTGAATAATGGTTATCTCTGTGATGAGACTACTTAAATTCTAATGGGAGTCGCACAATGCCGTTGTCTTAACAAAAAAAAATAAACGCAGGTATTTTGTTTTCGCGGGGAATTTCCAGCATGTCAATTCTCGTACCTAATCACAGAAATCTAAATAAAAGGAGAAGTGGTATGACGGGGTTTTCGTGCCAAAGCAATATGATTAGAACGATTATATAGCTAAAAATGGCTGTCACCTAGGTTTAGCTGTGTTTTGACAACGACCGACCGGGATAACATATAAAATGCCGAGTGGTTCAGTGGTTGTCTGTAAAAATAAGAGCAATAAAAAAAACTTTATTAATAATGTAATCACTTACCATATTATTATGTTAGTACATGTATTTTATTGTATTTACCTCTAAAATCATGAAAAAATAATCTTCGATGTCCTCACTATGTTATTTTCATGTTCGGACAATTAAGTACTATAATATTTTTGTAACATATACATTGCTTCTCTAAAGTTGTCTAAACTAGTCATTCAATGAATATATGAAGTAATGAACTATTCGCTCAACGATATTACGTATGACCAGTGGTTGCTAACCGTGATCGCTCTAACAACCAAACGATAGTGACGACTTGTTCATGACTACGACTATCTATCGTTTTCGATAAAAAGTCGTATATTGTAGGAAGGAAGTTAAATGAATTTTTTTTTTTAAATGTTAAATTATATCAATGTAAGTATTACAATGTTGAATTAATATCCTTAATCAAAGGTGGAGTAAGTACTCTAGAACATAAAGGTTTAAAATATTGATTACAGTGGTTTTAAAGGTTTTTTTTAAACGCTCATCCATTTATTAGCACACACAATCATGCTTTTAAATGGTTTTATCAGATTTGCTTTAAATCAGTCTAAATGCTCATCTATAAATCCCTATATTCATGTTATTGATTTAATTTTATCTAGGCGCAATATTGCTATATTTATATATTATTATTATTTTGGCATGCTCAAAAAGTAATTATTATTTATATTTATAAGTATTTAATATTTAATAAAATATAAGTCTTGTCTATCGATAAATTTTATTAATTATTTATCGACAAGGTCAACGCCTAGCATAAATGTAATATTTTTGAATGTAGTAGTTTTAAATTGTAGTAGTTCTTCTATCTAAATTTTTTGTAGTTTGTTTTATTTGTTTAAATATAGTAGCGCTGATTGGTTCGCTGTGACACCGTGTAAGGGAGATATTTCAAGGAAAAACGAGACAGAGTAATTGCGTTCATTGATATCTAGATGTAACTGAGAACAGTAGTCAATTCGTAAATTCTATTGCTGTGTGTGTTAATAAAACTGGCGACATTAGGTTTCCATACAAAATGACATTCAGGGCACATCTCCTTTTTTCAGATATCTGTGTACCTAATATTCGGTTAAGTTAACTTTTAGTTGTCAAATTGTCACACTCTAAATAAAACTTTAATACGACCATTAAAGATTACAATTGCAATAGCAAAAACATGACAACTAAAAGTTATCTTACCAGATTTTAAGTATTTAGTGTACCTACATAATAATAAGTCAACCATCAGAACCCCACTGAAGAAACAGCCTTCTGTAGTGACAAAATAAGCCCAGTTCTTATTACGTCGTTCTTTTGTTTCATAGATATTAGAGAACTTAAACCCCTTTACTCATAAACGCCTCTTAAATTTAATCACTGTTTAGCGAGATTTTTATTACGAAAACCAACCTTATACCAAACAACGTATGAGTTTAAGCTAATTAATCAATTGACTAAAATTTAAGAGGCGTTTATGAGTAAGGGGGTACATTTATACTTCTATACTAATACATATTATAAAGAGGTAAAGTTTGTGTGTTTGTGACGTTGTAGGGGGTAATCTCAGGATCTAATGAACCGATTTTAAACATTCTTTCTGTGTTGAATAGTCCATTTATCGGCGAGTGTCATAGGCTATATAGTATCACGCTATGACTAATAGGAGCGGAGCAGTAATGAAATTGTTTGAAAAAGGCCGCCCAACGAAGTGGGTACGGGTCAGCTAGTAATTTAGAAATGGGAAAGTGTGTCTGTTTGTCTTTCTTTCACGGCAAAACAGAGCGTCGAATTGACGTATTTTTTAAGTGGAGATAGTTAAAGGGATGGAGAGTAACATAGGCTACTTTTTATTTTCTTCTGAGTCCAGGAAAGGGAAACAGTGCTACCCCGAATTTAACGCGAGCGAAGCCGCAGGCTAAAGCTAGTAATAAATAAAACTACACAAATGATAATAAATTACTTAAGTTAACTGCTCTTTTATTTCTGACAGGCGCTTTTTAACTGAGGTGTTAGGTTGGCTGAAACGCCTATCAGAAATAATAGAGCAGTTACGTATAATATGTTTGTTGTTATAACAATTTGTGCAGGCGCTTGTAATACTATTTGTAACAACACAATATTGCTTTCTATCATAATCACTCACCCTGCTCAGAACCACGCAGGGTGAATATACGTGTCCAGCAGTGGACTTCTTAATATATTATCGGTTTCCCGCCGAACAACATTGAACAACAATATTGAATTATAGTTAAAACATCTATAAGTTTGCGATTATTTATTCGTTATATGTACTTATACCTAAGGAAGAGTATGTAAGGATTGCAATCGTTTTATATTACTGTTAGCTTAAACTATTAACTAATACACCAAATTTAAAAGATGTACCTAATAATATTTTTTCAACGACATCTAGTCCCAAGCTAAGCAAAGCTTGTACTATACGGTTTTAGACAAAGAACAAACATACATAAATATACTTACTTTTTTTTGTAAAAACATGCATAAAACCTCTCCGTGTGGTGACGGAGTAAGAATACAATCTGTCACCACCCCATCTCATCCCATGGGTGTTGTTCAAACCGACTAAGGAACTATCCGTGAATATTATCTTTACGAAATAAAAAGAAGGAAAACTTGAAATTAAACCCAATACCAATCCGTCTGCCAGCGTAGTATTAGTAGGCCAAGTATCCCTCCGTCATGGGAGGAGGACCGTCCCTGCAGTGGGACATGAATGGGCTGTTATGATGAGTAATAATTGTCTAATGCCATCTAGTCCAAAACTAAGCAAAGCTTGTACTATAGGGTTCTAGACAACGAACAAACATACATAAAGAGCGCCAGAGGGCGCTCGTTTTGTAATCACGGTTAATTATAGCTGCTCCGAATAAAAAAGTTTTAAAAATATAAAGAACTACAAATAAAGTGCTCTGAAGTTATAAAAGTGATTATAGACACATTAACTCCCCATAAAAGTGTAGTGTACTCAATCCGAACATTTTTAAAACAATTAAGTGAAACACAAGTGTAAACAAACTAAAAGTGAGTTTTTTCGTTCAAAATTGCGCAAAGCTACAATAAAACCTGGAATAAAGACACTATTTGAACTACAAGTGCTGTAAGTGATACCTACAACATTTTTAATTAGAAATAACACAATAAAGAGCAAATAGTGTTTTGATTTGTTACAATTTAGTAAATAGACAGTTTTTTTTCTCACTATAATTCAAATGTCCTGAATCGCACCATAATAAAGTGACATCTAGTGGCGAATTATCGAAAATAAAAAATAGATAGTTTTATACTCTCATAGTTATTGGATAAGAGAGGGCGCTAGTAGTACTCAATTGAAGTATTTAATTGAAATCAAAAGCAGTATTTAAATTTGTACTATATTGTTTTAATATTCTTGAAACCTACATATAATATACAGAATAAAATGGAACACAATGAGAATGTAACGACCAGACGTCCAATATACAAAACTAAGTCGTGTGAAAGTCTGTTGTATAACAGTTCCTTTGAAAGTCCTCTGTCTCAAGATATGTCTGTAAGAAGTTTAGATTTACCAAAACATTGCCACATAAATATAATAGCAGACCTAAAAAAGGAGATAGACACATTAAAAAATTTGTTACTTTCGACACAAGATGAACTAGAAAACGTGATTTTAGAAAAAAACGATTTTCAGAAACATATTTTCCAACTTACACAGGAAATCGAAATATTAAAAAAACTATGTAAGAGTCCACTTTCATCTATAAAGAAATCCAGAGGAAAACGTAACAGGCGACGTCGTTTAACAGATAGCTTCACAAACACACCTTTGAACAGCACGGAAACCATTTTATTACCTTCTCCTGAGAGGACAAAGAGTTCTCTATTGCCGTCTGAAGAATCACTCGCTATACAGGGTACTAAGAGTCCAATAAGAAGACAAAAAGAAACGACAGAAGCGTGGACAGTTAAGTCGACTGCAACTATAAAAAATTACCAGCGTGATGATGAACAAACCTCAGTGAATAGGGAAGTTACTAAATGCCGCCGTAATAAATTATGTATTATTAGCAGTAATAATGTAAATAGTATAACAAAAACAGCTAGACAGATATTTAAACAGTATGAACTATGCCACTATTGTATACCAGGTGGGGGAATAGAACAATTATTCTCTAATATAAATAGTAAAATAAAATCTTATAATTTGCAGGACCATTGTATTGTTTACATAGGAGAAAGTGATTTTCAAGCTTCAAAAAATTATACCTGTTTAGTAGAATATATAAAATCGCAATTGAGTCTAGTAACACACACTAATGTCACCATATGTGTACCTAATTACAAAGTTAACAAATATTTTTCTCTATTTAACAGAAGAATTGAGGCTTTTAATGCTCTTTTATACGAGTCTGTTTTACGGTACGAATATGCTTATACTTTTGACTCTAATAAATATATTGAATATAATTATAAAATGTTTGTAAAAAGTACGGGCTCGATAAACAACGCAGGAATAAAAAAGGTTTTTAAACAGCTACAAATGTATGTACAAAAAATAAATGAAAGTCAAAACCAATACATTAAATTGCATTCAGAACCTGAATTAAAACGTGGCACCATACCATACTACTTTAAATCAAAAAATAAATCTAGTACTAAGGAGGACGTCATTATTTCAGATCACAGTGAAAGTCAGGTTTCAAAATTTTTTCGTGAATAAGAATGCATTTAATTACAGGAACCGTTCGAATTATGTAGATATATTTTATCAAAATGTTAGAGGGTTAAGGACAAAGTTAAATGAGTTTAGAAATAATTTGGAAGCATCAGACTATGATTTTTATACGGTGACAGAGTCCGGCTGTAACGAGTCTATTCAGGACGCTGAAATCGTTCCACCGGGATATAAAATAATACGGTGCGATCGGACTGATGGCCGAAAACAGGGGGGCACGTTACTAGTGGCTTCACCACGGTACGATATAAGGCAAGTACATGAGACTGACATATCGGTAGATACTTGCACTTTTGAGATAGTGTGTGCGACGGTACATCTGCAAAATAGATTTTTGTTTTTATGTTGTGTCCTTTATATTCCACCTAATAGCCCTGAAAACGATTATATGTTACTGTTTAGAATAATAGAAAAAATGTGTACTAGATATAAGAAAATTGTAGTTATAGGTGATTTTAATCTGTATTCATGTTCAGTAAATGTTAATAATTATTATGAATACTTTATATCATATTGCGAGTTCACTCAAAGCAACCAAGTTACAAATTGTTTAAATCGTCTTTTGGATTTAGTATTGATAACCAAATTTGCTGAGGGTATTTCCGTGATAAGAGCAGACGAACCACTAGTATCTGTGGACCCGCACCATCCACCGCTGGCTGTGAGTGTTTGTCTTTCAAAGGTACGCAACAAAGAGACAACACGCGACGTACCTACGGCGGCGCATCTACGTAAAATAAGACCGCGGTGGAACTTTTACAAAGCGGATTATATATCTCTCTACTCGATGGTAGCCTCCGCAGATTGGAGTCCTCTCTACCATATTAACAATGTAGACGAGATGGTATGTTTTTTCTACACCACAATGAACGACATTATAGATGCTTGTGTTCCTAGGAAGAAAGGGTCCAGTATGGGGAATGGACACTATTCTTACCCAGTGTGGTACACGGGGGACATAATAAAAAGCATAGAAAAGAAGGCTAAACTCCATAAGAAGTATAAAAAATCAAAATTAGTTACAGACTATGAAGAATATTCTAAGTGTAGAGCATGTGTAAAGAAAAGCATAGATATTGCTCATAAGCAGCATGTAATGAAAATTCAATATGAATTCACAAAAGAGCCTAAGTCATTTTGGCAATACATAAGAGCGCAGAAGAGTGCTACTTGTCAACAAAATATGGTAAAGGATGGCAGGCAGCTAACAGAAGAGGAGTGCTCCAGGCAATTTGCAGATTTTTTTAAATCAGTATATAACAGCGTACCACCTCTGTTGGATTCACAAGTAGCGTGTCAGAGTAACGCGAGTCCAAGTAGCGCACGTGTACAACTCGACGCTATGAGCAGGAAGGACGTGACAGCAGCGCTTGCGTCCTTAAAACCTAAAAAATCGGCAGGACCAGATGGAATACCAGCATTCCTCTTTAAGGATTGTAGCCAAGTATTAGTAGAGCCACTTTATTATATTTATAACGCGTGTTTACAGGCTTCGACTTACCCAACTCAATGGAAAGTAACACGTGTTATTCCTATACCTAAAGGGAAGTCAGGACAAGACGTCAGTAATTATAGACCTGTTGCGGTGTTGTCGACACCCGCAAAGGTGTTTGAGTCTGCTATCCACAGTAAAATATTAGTTCAAGTTACATCACAGATCTCAGACGCGCAACATGGGTTTCGACCGGGCCGTAGCACTGCTACTAATCTTCATAACTTTATGACACAGGTAATACCCGCGGTAGATGCTGGAGCACAGGTGGATGTAGCTTATCTAGATTTTAAAAAAGCATTCGACTCTGTGGACAATGACGTGTTGTTAAATAGATTGGCAGAAGTAGGGTTCACTCCTAATCTATTAAACTTTTTTGTAGACTACATGAGAGATCGACAACAGTACGTGGACTATAACGGTTATGAATCAGAACCGTATTACACCAGGTCTGGCGTGAGTCAGGGCAGTAATCTAGGGCCTTTGAATTTTATTATTATGATTAACAGTCTACCAGAATGCATAAAAAATGGAGGAACCTGTTTATTGTTCGCTGATGATTTAAAGCTGCTAGTGGAGATTAAAGATGAGGCTGACTGTAAACGCATGCAAGAAAATATCGACAGCGTAGTGGAATGGAGTAAAGTCAACAAACTTCACTTCAATGTGTCCAAGTGTTCTGTGATAAGTTACACGCGAGCTAGGACACCTATTCAATATAATTATCGCATGAATAACGAGCCCCTTCAACGCGTAACAAAAATAAAGGACTTAGGTGTTAATTTTAGTACAGAATTGACCTTTCGCGAGCATGTAACCCTTATATGCAAACGGGCTTATAGAAATTTAGGCTTCGTACTAAGACAGGCGCGATGCTTTACCAACATAACAGCTGTAAAAGTGTTATACGACGCTCTAGTGCGGAGTCACCTTGAATACTGTTCAAGCGTATGGGCTCCACATGAGGCCAAGTACAAAGTCATGTTAGAACGGGTGCAGAATAAATTCACGCGGCATCTTTATCACAGGCTGTACGGTGTATATCCTTTCTATCCGCTAATGTATCCAACGTTATTTGTGTTAGGTATGGTAGGTTATAACGAATTAAGAGTACGAAGAGAGTTTGCTCTAACGTTTTATATTGTAAAAGTTCTCCGAGGCAAAGAGACAAACCCTGGTGTTCTACAAACCCTCTACCTGTCTGTGCCAGATCGTTACGTGTGGAGACGACGGCGTCCCCCTCTCCTCGCAGTGCCAAGAGCTAGGACTAATTTGCTGGCCAAAACACCCTTAACACTAGTTGTAGGCACGATTAACAAGGTACATGAGCACATAGACATATTTTGTGCCTCGAAGAGTGAGCTCGCAAAATGTATATTATTTGTGACCTCGTATTCATATACCTAATACTTTAATACGATTTATGTTGTTTATATAATAGTTTTTTTCAGTTGTTACAGATTTATTCTATATTTTGTCATTATGTTACGTTATTATTTAAGATTAGGTTTAAGTATATGTTGTGTTTTTAAATTGTATTTCTCAACTACGCCGCTATTGTATTAGGAAGCTACCTGTAAAGATAGTAGGTTATTATGTTGAAATAAATAAATAAATAAATAAATAAAACACCAGCCTTTTTCATAAATACATACCTACATAAAACCTTCATACAAAACACAAACTCATTAAAAATCTAAGTCAATAACTCCCACATCTTCATTAACACGGCAATTAGCAATTCATAATTCTGTTACCGATACTGGTATAATTATTTTTTTGCACAGAGAAATTCGCTGATCAGTTGACAGACGGTCTTACTTAATCAACTTAGTTAGTTGTGATGTGAGGATATTATGTTTTTAGTTAATTTAAAGAAAATAACTTAGGTAAGTATGTATTCGGAATTTATAAACTATCGCGTTTTATAAACCATGAGGCTTTCCATCAGATTCGGTATGATCTTTTTTCCGGTATTCTCTTGTTTTCCATAAATTTATTTGCACTAATAATATATTGTTTGCCATAATCATCCCCGGTCATAATATTTACTTGCACTGTTATCATTTAAACTAATAACGTTTGCCTTAATAACTCAACAGTGATAAATTTTATTTGCCATAAAATTACTTTCTATAACAACATAATATAATATCATAATAATCAGTAAAACATCTCATAATCGACTTTGACCTAATCAAAAGTTAATAAGTAATAATTTTGAAAATAATACATAATTATTGTTAGGGCGCAATTACCTAATTATCGTTAACACCCCGACTTTAGTGCAATCCGACTCGGATAGGTTAGCCGCCTTAGTCTTCGTGGTTTTTTATCTTAACCACCCAGAAGTAGGAGGCGTAGTTTAACTTAGGTTTAATTTTATTTATATTATAGTGAATTAAAGTTATGGAAAACGGCATTATTGAAAACGAAAATTAAGATTTAAATTATTATGACACTTGATCGAATGTCCAATGGAATTATTGCAAATGCCATTATTTCATATGAATCTGCCACTGAATATGCTAGACGACTTATCTAGCTTTGGAGACGATCATCAGCTGCGGTTACCACTACCACTCGGTTGCTGGCCCGACATAAAACTATAAAAAAACTAGGGAAATGTAGAAATCTATGTAAAATGGTCCAATTAAGACTCTAAGTACAGAATCACCTAGGCAAATATGATGATGATAGGTCATAACAGCCCATTAATATCCCAATTCCCACTGCAGGGACGGGCCTCCTTCCGTAACGGAAGGATACTTGGCCTACTAATACCACGCTGGCCAGACGGTATAGGGTGTAATTTCAAGTTTTCCTTCTTTTTATTTCGTAAAGATAGATTAGAAGATTCACGGATAGTCCCTTAGTCGGTTTTTACGACACCCATGTGATGAGATGGGGTGGTGACATATTGTATTCTTAATCCGTCACCACACGGAGAGAAACACCCCTATAAACCAAACCAACTATATTAGTCTAATAGAAAATTCTTCAAATTACAGATTACATCACCACAATGGCATTACAAGACGGTGTATGCAACGAAGCCTACGAAAATACAGAAAAGAGAAATAAAGAAACAGATTTACTAGAAAAAAAAGAAATGAATGGAAAGAAACATGAAGACGAAGTAGATATGCCTGAATTTGAATACAGATTGAGAGGTCCAGCATTCTCCAGCGTTCGAGAGAAGAAATCAAGTAAGCTTTGGTATAGGCAATCGTTGAGAAATAATGTCGAGAAGATAAAAGAAGATGTACGGGTCTCGTGAGTAGATTGATTTATTTTATGTCATTTTAAGTAGAGAGATGTAGATTATTTTATGTTCTTTTTTTAAGAGTAGTTAAAGTGTCACCAGTCTGTCATCTTGGGGGTGGTTTTGTAACCAATAGGCTCTATCATCATAAAAGCCCATTAATGTCCCACTGCAGGGACGGACTTCCTTCCGTGACGGAGGGATACTTGGCCTACTAATACCATGCTCGCCAGACGGATTGGTAGTTTTCCTTCTTTTTGTTGAGATGTGTTACTTCATGTACACAGATTTGTATTGAACGAAAAATTAACCCAAGACCTAAACAAATATTATTTCCCATTACTAACACCGCCTATTGTGATGACATCAATTTGTTGTGCATTCGTGTTTTGCTATGATTTTTATCACAGGCACTTATACTACCATTTTGATGAATTTATTCATTAAGGTGATATTTATTATACACACTTATGGCTAAAAATGATCATTCTTTGGAATATTGTTGTCCAGTATGGAGACCACATTATTCTACCCACAAACTGAGTCTGGAACGCATACAAAAAAGATTTTTGTGGCATTTGGCGTATTCGTTAGGTTTGGCTAAGAAAGTAAAATCATACGAAGCAAGATTAGCGTGCGTTGCAGTAAGGAGTTTCATACAAATAATACTGAACGGCTCGAGTTGATACGATGCCGATCCTTTTACCTTTTGATATTGTGCTACGACCCTAAAAGATTCCTCTAGTAGATCCAACTATTATCTCCATCCCTATCTTTTGTCTTTGGACCAAATGACATATTGTCTGCTCCAATGGTCATCAGTCTTGCGACAGTCGTGACCAGCTCACTGCGACTTTAGCTTACAGCTTCTGCGAACTATGACGACCTATGTGGCGTAGTGGTTATATAACATGACTGCTACGCAGAGGTCTCGGGTTCGATTCCTGCTCAATGCAAATATTTGTGTGAATGAACATGATTATTCGCATTGGTCTGAGTGGTTCTATGTACAATACATACGTATTTACAAAAAAAGAATATAAGTATTAATATACGTTGTTCTGTTATCCATAACACACGCAGGTTAGGCCTAGTTTACTTTGGGAACAGATAGCGCTGTGTAGAGATGTCCGTGAATGTCCGTGAATATTTACTTTAAACCAAAAGTTTGCAAAAAATAACTACAACAATATTATCGTAGAAGTTTTTACATCTTGCACCAATTACATTTTTCTTACTAAACAAGTTATTTCTTACAATTTTAGTTCGTGTAATGACAAGGATAAAGATAAATTGAACATACAACAACTACTTATATAAATAGATATAATCATTTTACTAGTTATCACCCACAGTTAACGGCGATGTAATTAGTACCTAGTTAAAATAATTACTTAGGTAGGTACTTAATTATTTCACAACTATTGACCCGCCCCGGCTTCGCACGGTCGCGATAATAAATAAATATTCAAGGACATAATCTCTACACAGCGCCATCTGTTTCCAAAGTAAGCTAGGCATAATCTGCTTGTGTTATGGGTAACACTAACAGAACAACGAATATTTATTAATACTTCATCATAATAACAGCCCATTAATATCCCACTACATGGACAGGCCTCCTCTGATTACCGAGGGATACTTGGCCTACTAATACCACGATGGCCAGACGGTTTGGTATAGGGTTTAATTTCAAGTTTTCCTTCTTTTCATTTCGTAAAGATAATATTCATGGAGAGTCCCTTAGTCGGTTTTTACGACACCCATGGGACGAGATGGGGTGGTCACATTATTCTGGCCAAACGGATTGGTATAGGGTTTAATTTCAAGTTTTCCTTCTTTTTATTTTGTAAAGATAATATTCACGGATAGTCGGTTTTTACGACACTCATGGGATGAGACAGGGTGGTGACATATTGTATTCTTACTCCGTCACAACACGGATCATGAAGTGATTGAATCTCTTATCAATTATCTCTTTACTAGCTGTTACACCTCTACACTTAAATTAACAGCGTCGTAGTTAAAATAATTACTTATTTAATAACTTAATTATTAAACAATTAACATAATTAAACAAGATTATAGTACCTCTGTACCACAGTACAAGCAGTACTCTATCTCGGCTGAAAATTTTATTATAAAAGCCAACGGCTGCGCGGTACGTAAATATGCGTTATGGCTGTCCACCTTCAGCTTTTTAATTACATTTACCTACTTTCAGTCAGTCGCGAACTTGCAACTGTTCACTCCGCAAAGCCACCGCTATCGTGAGCGTTTAGGTATAACTCGCGTTTCGTCCGTTTCTATGAAGTCGTAATACTGTTTATATTTGTACTACGAGTATTTCTGTACTGTATGTCAAAATAAATTATTGTCATTGCAAGTAATGGTATAGTTAATAGGATAGTACCTAGTTTAATTATTGTAGAAAAATAAGCATGGTTTGGTTTCTAAGAACATGTCTACCTACTAAGGAAAATTAATAAAATGAATATAATGTTGTTTACACAAACCACATAATATATGCAATAGGTATACCTACATTTTATATAATAAAATATTAAATTCCTTAGTTTTAAATGCAATATTTCTAATTGATAACATTTATATTTCTATGACGACCTGTGTGGCGCAGTCGGTATATGACATGGCTGCTACGCAGAGGTCTCGGGTTCGATTCCCGCACAATGCAAATCTATGTGTGCATGAACATGATTGTTTGCATTGGTCTGAGTGTTTTCTATGTATAATATGTATATTTACAAAAAAAAAAATTTAAGTAGGTATGTTTATCCGTTGTCTAGTAACCATAGTACAAGCTTTGCTTTAGTTTGGGACTAGGTGGCGATGTGTAAGGATTATTTATTTAAAGTGTTGAGAGTGTGTTATACAAAATGCCTTTTCTCAAGACTTAGTAGGTAGACAACATTTTGCATTATTGATCCGCAAATTATGATTTTTTTTCAATTGGCGGCCCTAGTGAGCCCAATTAACGCCCTTAAATATAGATGACGTTATGATAATGAGCAATGTGATATGAGAAAATAGAAAACACCTAGACCAAAGCAGATCTACACGATAAGGTTTTAAAACATCAACACAACCTGATATTTCCCTTAGGGTTTGAAGTCAGTTTTTTTACCTTTTTCATGATTTTCGTAGACATAATATGCAGTGACGTAGCGTGCCTTGTCGGGGCCCCGTATAAAAAAATTGGGAGTAAATTTTTTACAAAAGAAAAAAAAATATTGTGAAAAGAAATATTTATTTACCATAACATAATTTAACCATTTTACAAATAAAAATCTTAAATATTCACTTTCCTTGCCTTTTTTTCGGCAAACTGATTTATTAAATCATTTGTGACTGATGATGATTTTAGTTTTTCTAAAGTTTCTGCCTCTATGGACAATAGTGAGAGGTCTGACAGCCGTTTTTGTCCCATCGAAGTTCTTAAGTAAATTTTCATTTTGAAAAACTTCTTTCAGCTGCACACTTTGGGGGCTTCCGTGGCCCGGGTGCCCCGTATAATTGATACGGCAAATACGGCGGTAGCTATGCCTCTTATAATATGCCTTCATTTCACTTAGTCGTCAAGTTTTTAATGGCTAACCCTAAGGTTAAGTGCATACCAATAGTTTTTATGATTACTTATAGATAAGGCTAGTACAGAGCTTACAGGAAACGGAAATGACGTATACTAAATAATATAAGATGGCTATCTTATCTTAGTAATTATGTACTTACTAAAATGACATGCAGGTCGTTACTTAATAGGTTCTAGTTAAACACTAATTATTAAGATAATTAAAATGCAGAGTTTTATCTCTCTCATTTGGCTTTGTATAGGGTAGACCGGGGACAGATGTAGCATTTTTAGTTCAATATTTTATTTTGAGTTTACCGACAGTATTAGGGTAATCGTGTTGATACCCCGTGATACTTAGTTAATTCGGCTATAACGTTATGTTTTCTTTAGTCGTGTAAGTACCATACAAAGTTAGATATTTGGGTTCCAAGAGGATCAGGTGAAATGGTACAAATGTCCCCGATCCTGGGTCAATTGTACCAGTAATTCGAAGTAATAAAACTCAGTGCTTTAATTAGAAAAATATGTATTTAAAAATGGTAAAACCTCACCAAATTTGCCTTAAGGCGAACCACAAACAAAAAACAGTAAACTTCTTAAAAACTGTTAACAAAAAAATCAAAAACAGAAAACTGAACTTCTCTACACTTTAAAAAGTATAACGAAGATTATAAAGACAAAGATTATAAAACAAGGCTTTTTAAGTCTTGCAGACTATTCACTTTTACTCGTAGTACTTAGAATTAGCATAAAATAACTAAAATCACAAAAAAGGCTTTTTATATGGCGAAACATTTGGAACGACTGACCCCGTGGTACAATTATCCCCAGCTAGAATATCACCATTTACTATTACTACTGGCTAATCAGTCTTCAATATTGGAATAAAATCAGTAAATATCTGCCTATCGTTGTAGTTAACGTGCAATGGTCGCCTCTTGGTCTTCTGTGAACACTTTTTTTGATGATTTGTATCCCATTGATACTACAGCTTCATACGTTGAATTTTCTCTTGAAATAATGCTCTGGGGTCAATTCTACCACGGGGACAGTGGTACCGGTACAAACGTCCCCGCATAAGTGCTACAATCGTACCCACAGGATCATTTTATTAAAAAAGTAAAATATCTCCTAAATTTGAATTTGACACTACACATATAAGGAAACAATGTAAAGCCAACAACACTAGGAAACGATTAAAACCAATATTGAGTGAATATGTAGCTTAGATTTGCTGTTATGAGGCATTAAAAAATTATCAAAAAGTTACGTTTAGTGCTCGGGAGTTTCTATTCTCTGCCACAAGTGTCCGCGTAGAGCCACGCGCGCGGCCGATTGACGGTTACTCGGCATGCGTTACAGGGGTCGACTGCGGGGAGGGGAATGTGCGTGCGATGCGTAGTTATTGAAATATTCGCGATGGTACTACCGTACCCTGCTACAAACGTACCCGGTCTACCCTAGTTAAATTTTACCGTGGCAAAATGGCTAATAAAAATGAGCCCTGTTATTTCACTATATTTAAAACTACGAGTACTTTGGTCCAGGCGACTGTTACAGTACAACCAGTAGTCTATATCGGCCGAATATTTATTATAAATGCCTACGGCTGCGCGGTACGTAAACATGCGATAGGGCTGCTCACCTCTAGCTTTTTAATTACATTTACCTACTTTCCCGCTCGTTACTGCGGCACAGTCGCGACTGTTCACTCCCCAAAGCCACTGCAATCGTGAGCGTTTAGGTATAACTCGCGTTTCGTCCGTTTCTATGAAGTCGAAATACTGTATATCTATGTACTATGCGACTGCACAAGGTCCCGTTTTTTGGTTTTTGGCCTAAACCTTGGTGAAAACGGTGCGTCGCTCGTGCGAATTTTTGTCGACATAAGGAAATCTAATAAAACTCTCTACAACTTTGCTTCTATATAATTATATTTTCTCTATCTCCAATCGTTGCTTAGATAAGCGCTCCGAAAACCGGGCGATTCAATTATCGTAAGGTTGACTGGTAAAAAAGACTTAGGCATGGGTTCTCTACTTGATGAGCTTACGATTCATAGTTCTCATAAATAATAGAGTATACGTGTTCGAGCAATTAATATTTTATCAAACGCCTTTATATCTCAAGTAGGGAACCCCTTAGCCATTACTAAAGTTTGCCTGTATGCATCATTATTGTCTACGAGACGTTCTAAATAAATAAATAAATAACTAATCATCAGATGCCATTTGAGAGTAAAGAAAGAAGAAAAAAAGAAAAAAACGTTTATTGGCCGTAAAGAAAACACACAACAATTACAAAACAATAAAACAAAGTCTAAATGGCCAATAGGGCTCTGCCTCAGCTGTAATGCTGGTACGGTATAGATTTATGACGCACCAGCGCTGGTATTCTAGCAGCGCCTACCTTTATTTTGGGCAAATACTACAACATTATACTGCATTTTATATATAAATGTAACTACTATATAAAAATAAGTCGGGTTTTCCTTCCTGACGCTATAACTCCAGAACGCACGAACCGATTTACACCGTTTTGCATTCGTTGGAAAGGTCTCGGGCTCCGTGAGGTTTATAGCAAAGAAAATTTAGAAAAAATATTCAACAGAAAAACGGGAAAAAAATGCCCATGCGAAGCCGGGACGTGCCGCTAGTGTAATATAATAATTAACTAAATACTAACAACAGGAAAAAAATGAAAAAAATAAGTACTTACCTTTTACGTCTTTCTCGGTAATAGATAAACCACTCTACATGTTTCTAACAATGGTCTATACCTATTTAAGAAAGTACAAGTCATTATCATCATAATCAGACAAAGGATAATATGACGACCTCTGTGGCGTAGTGGTTATTTAACATGAATTTCAGTTTCAGTTTCTTTATTTTTCAACATAATGTTACAAAATAACAACTTAGTGACGTCAGTTTAAAACTACTTAGTCTAAGTTTATATATTTAAAGTTTTTTCAAACTTTACCACCGCTTCCTAAGCGCTAGTAGAGAAGAAGCGGCGTAACAAACTCTAAAGCAGCATTTTTAGACGTCTCTACAATTTTACAACAATTTTGTAAATAACTGCTACGCAGAGGTCTCGGGTTCGATTCCCGCTCAATACAAAGCTTTGTGTGCATGAACATGATTGTTTGCATTTGTCTGAGTGTTTCTATGTATGTATTTAAAAAAAAAATGTACCTATGTTTATTCGTTGTCTAGTGCCCATTGTACAAGCTCTGCTTAATTTTGGACTAGATGGCGTTGTGTGAATGTGTGAGGATTATTTAATAATTTGTGAATCGCACAATTTATCCCTCGTGGGATTTGAAGTTCAGACCTCACATACAGCAGCCGCTGCTGTGAGAGTTCTTATAGTTCTTTCCGTTACTCTTTACATAGATAACTTCTTTCTTCACGTTTTTTTCAATAATCCCATTATTTAAAAAAATATTTATTTGCTGAGGTAGGTAACGTTACGCGGGCAGAAACTGTTTTTGTCAAATATCTTTAAAAAGGACTGAACTAATTACAAAAACTACACAGACATTTACAGGAGCTAGCGAACTAAAAATCTGATAAAAGAAATTACAAAATTCAACAACATTTTGCTATGGTAACGTACACCTGACAAACCCCCCAGATAGCGGCAAAGTACCGAATATTACGAAACTGCTTAGATTTATTACCTACTGACACGGTGTGGTAACATTTTGACCTGTGTGGTTGGTATGTAGGGTAAATTTCTCTAGGAAAAAACCAACGTTACGCCAATAAATGGCAAGTGACATAATCGTAAAGAAAACTTTTTTATTTTCGTAGAGTAAGTAGTGATCTTCTTTCGTCTTGGCTGCATTGATTTTCCGTCTGCAAAAGCCTCTACAGTAGACCAGGCGTTTTGGTTGAAATTTCCTTTCTTGCAAGTCTTTAATATCAAAGTTACTTCTCTTCATAGCTAGAGTTGTCTAAGACGACTCTACCAAGCCTTAAGCCCGATTTACACATCGACAAGTACAGTAGTAAGTTCTTGATTAATAATATAATAATAATATAAGCCTTTATTGCTGTTTAAAGTTACATGTTTAACAAAAATAAAAAATTTAAAAAAGAGAACTAAAAACTAAAATGTATTCTATTCTTTCTCGATTCTCGGCAAAATGTTCTCCTCTCTCTTCTTTTCAGCTTGTCTTTCGACAAAGGCCTCCTCTAAGGTTTTCCACTTCTGTCTATCCTTTGCTGTACGCGGCCATTCTAGGCCTCCTACTTTTTTTAAAGGAAGCAGAGGAAGACAGCCAAAGCGATGGGAAGATGATTTAAAAAAATAAGTTCTTGATTAAATTGATTTAAATAGATCTCCATCCTATTTTCTAGCGAGTTAAGTTGGTGAGACGCGAGAGAGGGGGCTACTTCGTACTTAACTCGCCAAAAAATACTACTTGTAATACTGTACATGTCGATGTGTAAATCGGGCTTTAGATTGCAGCGCTATGGTTTCCAAATAAATGTATAGAAAAAAAAACCAGTCTGGATATTTTCTTCCTTCCCGAAATATTCAACTGTGTAACAATCTCTCCGGTACAAGCCGACTTCGGAATGAAGTCCTTTCAAATATCTATCAATCAGGTTTGATACAATCGCATTGCTTAAAAAAAATCCATACTAATATTATAAATGGGAAAGTTTTTCTGTTTGTCTTTCTTTGATTTTTTAAGTGGAGATAGTTGAAGGGATGGAGAGTAACATAGGCTATTTTTTTTTCTTATTTGTCCAGGAAAGGGGAACTGTGCTACCCCAAATTTAACGCGAGCGAAACCGCGGGGAAAAGCTAAGTAGTAATATTAATAGTCAAGCGACGTCCCTTAGTTGCCTTGTACGGCATCGGATTAATATAGACTCTGTTAGTCAGCCATTAATCCTAATAATATTATGAACTAGCTGCTGTGCCCGCGACTTCGTTCGCGTGGCGGATGTTACTTACTTCGCAATTCGATTTAATACTGAAAAATCGTTTTCTAAACCTTATAACAAACAGATATACCTACACACGAATTGTAAAATTAACAAAGACAGATCTATGAAGACTGTGTCTAAACTTATACTGAAAGACATGAGCGAGCGTCATTCTTTCAAGTAAAATCTTAATACCGCGATACTGAAAATGACGTCACAGGCACAATGCCATCTGTTGTCAAATTTGTAAGTTAAAATAAATGACATCGCTTTTTTCATTATAACAGCCCATTAATGTCCCACTGCAAGGACGCGCCTCCTCCCGTGATGGAGGAATACTTGGCCTACTAATACCACGTTGGCCAGTCGGATTGGTATAGGGTTTAATTTCAAGTTTTCCTTCATTTTTATTTCGTAAAGATAATATTCACCGATAGTCCCTTAGTCGGTTTTACGCCACCCATGGGATGAGATGGGGAGGTGACATATTGTATTCTTGCTCCGTCACCACACGGATAATCGCTAATTAATTATGAATGAATACATTTGCACGCCACGTTATGGTGCGGCAGAATTACCTGCCTCGATGGCGCGGCGGTCGCATTACATGGCTGGCGTGCATGAGGTCGCGGGTTCGATACCCATGGAGGACAATTGTGATACACAAACTATTGTCCTTAGTCTGGATGTTCTTTGTGTCCGTCAAATTGATATTTTTAAAGGCTAATGTGAAGACTTATAATAATTGATATTACAAATACGATTCATGGTTAATTTTATCAACATTTAAAAGGAATAACTTATTAATAGCACTTAATAATAAAATAGAAAGAAAGAAAGAAAGAAAGAAATAGTTATATATTATTTAAAAACTCATTTATTTTATGATTACTACTGGTAACGCCATCTCGTGAACAAAAGAAACGAAATTTAAATTCATTCAACATTGAACCAAATCCATTTTTCATGACCCCTGATTTGTATTGGACTGTTCTAATAAAGAGATCTAGCGATATCTCGAGTATTACTTATCCGATTCCGATTGTTTTATTATAGTACTAGCTGCTGTGCCCGCGACTTCGTTCGCGTGGCGGATGTTACTTACTTCGCAATTCGATTTAATACTGAAAAATCGTTTTTAAAACCTTATAACGAACAGATATACCTACATTACAAACGAATTGTAAAATTAACGAACGAACCAAAACCTTTTCAAAGTAAATAAATAGTAATTAAAATATCTATGAAGACTGCGTCTAAACTTATACTGAAAGACATGAGCGAACGTCATTCTTTCAAGGAAAATCTTAACACCGCGATACTGAAAATGACGTCACAGGCACAATGCCATCTGTTGTCAAATTTGTAAGTTAAAATAAATGACATCGCTTATTTCATCATAACTGCAAGGACGCGCCTCCTCCTAACACTTTGAATAATAATTTAATGTTTTGTGATTGTATTTCTATATTTTATTGTCAGTTTTGTATTTTTTTATTGTTGACAAATAGCAATAATGTGTAAAATGATTTTATAAAGAAAAAACGTGTTACTTATTATGTTGTCTGTTATATTATACCCATATATTATTAATTATTAAATAGTTATATAAGTGTGTTATAATTGCAGTTATAATAAGATTGTGAGAAAAGGAATGTTATTTTAATTCAATTTAATATTTATGATTAAGTATAGGTATAGTTTAACTTTAAAAAATGAAGTTTGTACGCCAATATTAGCAATACAGGAAAAGACTATTTATTTTTGTCAGATGTTTTGTATCTGTGATTAACTAATAAAGGTTATTTGTATTTGTATTTATTTACATTAATAAAAACAGGTGGAGTCTGTTGCATACTTTTACGCTGACCAGTAACTACTACAGTTTAAACTAAATTAATACTTACCAAAAGAATAATTTTACTTTAGATTAATAGCTTACTAATACAATTTATATTTAATTAAATTGTTTTAATTACGAAAAACACAAAAATATAACAATCAAGTAAACTTATAACTGATTTAATTTAATAAGACTTATAATTGATATTACACATACGATTCATGGTTAATTTTATTAACATTTAAAAGGAATAACTTATTAATAGCACTTAATAATAAAATAGTTATAGATTATTTAAAAACTCATTTATTTTACGATTACTACTGGTAACGCCATCTCGTGAACAAAAGAAACGAAATTTAAATTCATTCAACATTGAACAAAATCCATTTTTCATGACCCCTGATTTGTATTGGACTGTTCTAATAAAGAGATCTAGCGATATCTCGAGTAATACTTATCCGATTTTGATGAAACATACCTCAGTTTAAGCCTAATAAGAAAGGCTACAATACAATGTATTGGTCTTAAGATTATATTTTAATTCGTTTTAAAGATGTGCGGTAACAAACAGACAGACAGACAGATAGACATTAATTCTAAAAATTGTAAGTGTGTAGTGTTGTTGCTTTTTGACTTTTTTCTAGATTTTATAGATAATTTTTATCTGAATTTTCGAAAAGAACAGACATTTCGACCTCTACAGTTTTATTATAGTATAGAAGAAGATAGATAGATTACCTACTTTAAACTTAATACCTAAAAACTACGTATCTATGTATTTTAATATCTAAAGCGCGCTTATTCCAAAAAGAGTCAATAAGAACCACGTCCGTTCGCATTAAGAGTCAATGTGAATGAAATTATATAGGCACCGGTTGGCCGTTTAGGACGTTAAACAAAAATCAACCGTACAGCCGTACTCATACCGGCGCGGCGACATTTGGAAATTTTCTTTCATCTATATCTTGTGTGTTTATCAACCGATTTCTATAATTTTTTTTTATGAATAAGATATTAAAGTGTACTTTTGAAATATGGGAGTTTGAAAAAGATATGTCTATGCATATTACAATATATTTATGTATTTAATACACTTTGAAGAAAACCCTAACGATTAAACACGTTATTGTGGCTAATATATAAAAGATAGATATATACTATTCAGGACTTTTTTGTACATCTTTTGAAGACCATTATTTTTGTAATACATATTTTTGGCGTATGATCAACGTATGCGATGATAAGAGCTAGAACGCGCTTTTTGTCAACTGACTTGCTTCAAATTTTTCGTCACTGCTCAGCTCCTATGTGTCTTAGCGTTATGTTATACAGCCTATAACCTGCCCGGGAGTATGGACTACAATCGTACCAAGTTTGGTTAAAATGCCTTCAGTAGTTTTTGACCCATGCGTGCACATACAGACAGACAGACAGACAGACAGACAGACAGACAGACAAAAAATTTATTGATTGCATTTTTGGCATTAGTATCGATCACCATTCATCCTCCAATATTAATTTTGAACATATATTCAATGTACAGAATTGATCTCTCTACAGTTTTATTATAAGTATATATAGATATAGATAGAAGATAGATACCTACTTTAAACTTAATACCTAAAAACTACGTATCTATGTATTTTAATATCTAAAGCTCGCTTATTCCGAGAAGAGTCAATAAGAACCACGTCCGTTCGCATTAAGAGTCAATGTGAATGAAATTATATAGATGCACGGGTTGGCCGTTTCGGACGTTAAACAAAAATCAACCGTACTGCCGTACTCATACTGGCGCGGCGACATTTGGAAATTTTCTTTCATCTAAATCTTGTGTGTTTATAAACCGATTTCTATAATTTTTTTTTTTATGAATAAGGTATTAAAGTGTACTTTTGAAATATGGGAGTTTGAAAAAGATATGTCTATGCAAATTACAATATATTTAGGTATGTATTTAATACACTTTGAAGAAAACCCTAACGATTAAACACGTTATTGTGGCTAATATATAAAAGATAGATATATACTATTCAGGACTTTTTTGTTCATCGTTTGAAGACCATTATTTTTGTAATACATATTTTTGGCGTATGATCAACGTATGCGATGATAAGAGCTCGAACGCGCTTTTTTTCAACCGACTTGCTTCAAATTTTTTGCCACTGCTCAGCTCCTATGTGTCTTAGCGTTATGTTATACAGCCTATAACCTGCCCGGGAGTATGGACTACAATCGTACCAAGTTTGGTTAAAATGCCTTCAGTAGTTTTTGACCCATGCGTGCACATACAGACAGACAGACAGACAGACAGACAGACAGACAGACAGACAGACAAAAAATTTATTGATTGCATTTTTGGCATTAGTATCGATCACCATTCATCCTCCAATATTAATTTTTAACATATATTCAATGTACAGAATTGATCTCTCTACAGTTTTATTATAAGTATAGATGCGAAAGTTTGTGAAGATTGATGGATGGATGGATGTTTGTTACTCTTTTAGCAAAAACTACTGAATGGATTTTGATGAAATTTGGAATACTTATACTTAGGTAGTTTAGGGTGTAAAATAACATTTAAGCTGTCCTACTAATATTATAAATGTGAAAGTTTGTGAGGATAGATGGATGCATGGATCGGTGTTTGTTTCTCTTTCAAATTTAGAATATAGGTAGTTTAGGGTGAAGAATAACATTTAATTGGGCATCAGCAAGTATAATATAATTAGTTACGTTTTTTAATTAGTTATTCAGTTACAGCTTCTATCATCCCACTGCTGGGCAAAGGCCTTACCCGCTGACTTCCACACGTGTGCCAGTGTTATTGTACCCTCTCACCACCGCGACCTGACGCGACGTAAATTATAATAAAACAATACATTTTAAATAATTAGTTACCTTGCAATAAAAAAACAAACAAAAAAAATCACTCTTTGTTTACAACACGAGCAAAGGTTTAAAAGTTATAAATAAAATAGGAAATGACATGAACAGATGACTCCGTTTAATCATAAAACAAATCTCAATAGTCTAAATATCAGAGTTCAATCCAACCCAAACAAACAAATGTACGTACTTCATAGATAATAATAAACATACTGATAATAATGCAAGCCCGTCAGTAGGCATACTAACACGGCTGAACGCGGTCGCTTTCCGAACGCACGGTTTAAAAAAAAAGTGCATCGCCCGCCATTTGTATTTTCGTATACTGTTGTTTAATTGTATTTAACAATTTCAGTGTTTAAAAGTGTTTTTGTGTGTGAAAAGTTTGGTTTATTTCTGAATATATATTGATAATTATAATAATTAATCTAAAGGTATGTTTTGTGAGTTATAATTAGTATTTTGTTTTCGGCCGCGGCCCGTCGGAAACTTTTCAGTGTGTTTACGTTTTCGAGTTGTTTATTTTGATGTCATATCTTATGTTGTAAAAATTAAGTTGCTAATTTATTCGTATTAGCGTGACCAAATAATTTATTCGATGTTACATTTGATAAATATTCGATTAACATTATTTTAAAGAGTTTATAATGTAGTATTTTCCTTTTATCTATGTTTCGGTTCGGTAGTTATTTTTCGTATTTTCGTCGTAATATTTTTAGAAACTTAATAGCACCTATTCAGTCAAAAACATAATAAAGTAAAAAAAAACATTATAAAATAAAACATTAGTCGAATAATAACTTAGTAAATATTATGGTGTCATCATCCTTTCTTATATTTTAAGTGTCGCAAAAGTCGATTCCATGTGGTGACGGAGTAAGAATACAATATGGTCCCACCCCAATCATCCCATGGGTGTCGTAAAAACCGACTAAGGGACTATCCATGAATATTATCTTTACGAAGTAAAAAGAAGGAAAACTTGATATTAAACCCTGTACCAATCCGTCTGGCCAGCGTAGTATTAGTAGGCCAAGTATCCCTCCTTCACTGGAGGATGCCCGTCCCTGCAGTGGGACATTAATAGGCTGTTATGATGAAAAGTCGATTAAGAAAGAGTTCGTAGAAATTGATTCTACGAAAATAAAAATAAACTTAACTCTATGTCTAGCGTAGTAGGTACCTATTATTAGTACAGTAGGCAAAGTTTTCTATACTGTAGGCACAGTACAACCAGTAGTCTATCTCGGCCGAATATTTAATATAAATGCCTACGGCTGCGTGGTACGTAAACATGCGATAGGGCTGCCCACCTCCAGCTTTTTAATTACATTTACCTACTTTCCCGCTCGTTACTGCGGCACAGTCGCGACTGTTCACTCCGCAAAGCCATCTCTATCGTGAGCGTGTAGGTATAACTCGCGTTTTGTCCGTTTATATGAAGTCGAAACTACTGTATATATTTATTTTGTACTATGCTGTAGGAAAGCTTTCCGTAATATGAATAATAAGATTCCGTACACATTCATAATAGGTACTTATTAGATAAGGGAAAAACATATTGTAAGTAAGTACTTTTGTTGTAAATACATACTAAGTATAGCGCCGATTACGCTAGACTACATATTTTAGTCTCCTACAACACGTAGGAGACTACATGATGAAGGACGGCCGGAACTCGCCAATCTCCGATATGTAGTGTCCTAACAGCCTAAATGTGATCTCCTACATGATGGAGGAGACTACTTGTAGTCTAGTGTTATCGGCGCTTATACATGAAAAATTCCTGCACACAAATATTTGTATGAAGCGGGAATCGAACTAGTAATTTTATTTTCTTGTGCAAGTAAATAAAAAAATATTTTCTAAGACGGCCAAAAAGTGTCAAAGTAATAGGGTTTTTTTTTAAATTTATATTTAGAACATCGAACTAAAACAAAAGATTGAAGCTACTCTTCTTTACTTACAAGACTCTATGTCGACGAGGTATTGACCTTTCGAGGTAACGAACCATCGATGAAGTGTACCATCGAGGTAGAGACATCGAGGTAACGTTATTCGAACTAGAGTATTAAACCCGTCGCGGAGACTTACAAACATCTATTTAACATCGAAGCTTAGGAGAGTCATAAATACAACCGTCATATAACGTCATAATGGTTGTATGTGGGTCACATAAACATACTCAAAAACATAGTCCTGTTTAAAATTAGAACACATGATTTCGTGTAAGGTAGCCGAATACGTTCACATGAAGAGTTTTTTTTAAATCTATTTTTTTTAAAGCCATACATTCGTAAAGATTAAGACCTCTATGGAGAGATTTTAAAAGTATAAGTTTCGTTTTAAAACAAATGAATTATAATTATCACTCTGCTGTACCAAATAAACAGTATAGACTATTTTTAAACTTGCTCCTAAAATATATACATTACGTATCTATTAAAAATAAACTGACTCGTTGGCGCAGCGGTCATCTATGCCCACGATGTCGTCAATTCAAATCCCTCGCAAAACAATTATTTGTGCAATCCACAAATTATTGTCCTGAGGTTGGATGCCGTGCGGTTCCCGGTTAGAATAGGACTGACCCATATCCTCCCGTGGGTGTCGTAAGAGGCGACTAAGGGATACCTCGACCCGGTGCATACCAACTAGCACCTCGGGTCAACTTTCTGGTGGGGAGTAAACCACCAACAACAGCGTTCCCAAGAAGGGTTGGCGTCAGGCAGGCGGCCGGCCGTAAAATATAGCCTCTAGCAGTATGAGTAGGAGAAGACATGCTGCGCCGATCCTAAATAAAATTGGGATAAGGGCAGAGGAATGATGAGGTTAGATGTATTTTATGTCCCTCATTCATAATTTATAACAGACCATTTATGTCCCACTGCAGGGTCGGGCCTCCTCCCGTGACGGAGGTTTACTTGGACTACTAATACCACGCTGGCCAGACGAATTGGTATAGGGTTTAATTTCAAGTTTTCCTTCTTTTTATTTTGTAAAGATAATATTCACGGATAGTCCCTTAAGCCCGATTTACACATCGACAAGTACAGTAGCGAGTTAAGTAGTAAGTTGTTGATTAAGTTGATTAAAATAGATCTCCATCCTATTTTTTGGTGATTTAAGTACGAAGTAACCCCCTCTCTCGCGTCTCGCCAACTTAACTCGCCAAAAAATAGGATGGAGATCTATTTAAATCAACTTAATCAACAACTTACTACTTAACTCGCTACTGTAAGTACTTGTCGATGTGTAAATCGGGTATCAGTCGGTTTTGTATTGTATTCTTACTCCGTCAACGGTGGGTGTCAACTGAAGGATGTCGATCAATTATTGTAATATCTTTATACTTTTCATTAGGCATCAATTATCGTAATTTATTTACATTTCATATTATAGAGGTTTTAGTGACCGAAAGTAGGTGTAAAGTATTCTAAATAGGTGTTTACGAAATCGTGATCACCTACTTAATTATTTTTAAAGGTGTCGAAAAAAATAATTTAATGTAACGAGCTATTTAGCTTTGCGATTTTCAGATTATTGTTATAAGCTCTGTGATGCTCAAAAATCCATTTTAACCTAGTAACAAATTTAAAAAAAACTACCTTACTATGGATTAAAGCTGATTTTAAAAATGTAGGGACATAAACATTTCCGTGTGGTGACGGAGTAAGAATACAATTATTACATTACACCACCCCATCTCATACCACGGGTGTCGTAAAAACCGACTAAGGGACTACCCGTGAATATTTTCTTGACAAAATAAAAAGAAGAAAAACTTGAAATTAAACCCTATACCAATCCGTTTGGCCAGCGTGGTACTAGTAGGCCAAGTATCCCTCCGTCACGGGAGGAGGCCCGTCCCTGCAGTGGGACATTAATAGGCTGTTATGGTGATAACGCTATAGTTGAGTGAGTCATTTTATCTAGTCTGAAAATTTTATTAATAATAGTTATCTACTAACACATAACATCTCCACCTGTTTTGTCACCTGCTAGTATGGCTACTGATGCTTACTTAACTGATTTACAAACATAACTCTTAAACTATCTCGTTTCATTATTATAAATATTATATCAACGCATGCTATTCACCTATAATTTACTTGACATTTCGCCACAGGTTACACTAATAAATAAATATTCCTCACACATTCACACAACCTTAGCAAAGCTTGTACTGTGGATATACTAGAGAAGGGATAAACATACTTAAATACTTTACATATTATACATAGAAAACACCCAGACCAATGCAAACAATCATGTTCATGCACACAAAGATTTACATTGAGCGTGAATCGAGACCTCTGCGTAGCAGTCATAATATTATAAAACCACTACGTCACAGAGGTCGTTCTTTATTTTGCTTGACATTTCGCCACAGGTTGCAAGTTGTCAATTATATTCCTGGAAATCGTAAAGATTTAATAACACGCTTAGTATGAAAGATGAAATACCAGTTGTAAAATATAATGTTTGTATAATTGTAGTATTATTTGTATAACATTTATAAATGTAATAATTCTAACAAACATAATGTTTTCTTAACGATAACTAAGTGTAAAGTTAATAATTTGTTTATTATGTGACGTGGAAGTGATATATTTCTATGGATAATGATGAAAGTTGTTAAGATAGGGATTGACGAACTAAGCAACGTAAATAAATAATAAATAAATATTCCTCACACATTCATACATCGCCATCTAGTCCCAAACTAAGCAGAGCTTGTACTAAGAGTACTAGACAACGGCTAAACATACTTCAATACCTTTTTTCTTTTGTAAATACATACATTTCATACATAGAAAACACAAAGACCAAGGCAAACAATCATGTTCATGGGAATCGAACCCGAGTCCTTTGCGTAGCAGCCTTGTAATATAATGACTGCGCCACAGAGGTCGTTTAGGAATCTAAACAAGTAAAAATTCTCATTACGTAAAATAATACATCCTATTTTACGATTTTCTTTGTTAACAACTAAGATGGGAAAGCGGTTCGTTTAGCTGCTTAGTTTGGGACTAGATGGCGTTGTGTGAATGTGTGAGGAGTCATCATAACAGCCCCTTAATGTCCCACTGCAGGGACGGGCCTCCTCCCGTGACGGAGGGATATCTGGCCTACTAATACCACGCTGGCCAGACGGATTGGTACAGGGTTTAAATTCAAGCTTTCCTTCTTTTTATTTCGTAAAGATAGTAGTTACGGTTATTCCCTTAGGAGGTTTTTACGACACCCATGGGATGACATGGGATGATATTGTATTCTTACTCCGTCACCACACGGATAAGTGTGTGAGGAGTATGTATTTATATTTATTTATACATAGGTATATCTTTTTTGTACCACTACCATTTTCGGCGTGAGAAACCCATCAATTTCGTGTGGGAGTAAAATTATGCCTTTTCCTTATTTGTAGCTTCCATAACAACATTACATCGCGTTTATAAACATAAGGTTTTGTCCACAAACACTCAAACCATATCGTTTCAACCTCGGAAGGCGTTAGTTTGCATCGAGACATTATCTATACTAATATTATAAAGAGGTAAAGTTTGTGACGTTGTAGGGGGTAATCTCTGGATCAACCGATTTTAAAAACTCTTTCTGTGTTAAATAGTCCATTTATCGGGGAGTGTCATAGGCTGTATAGTATCACGCTATGACTAATAGGAGTGGAGCAGTAATGAAATATGATAAAGAAATATGATATGAAATACAACGTCACAAACAGTAAAGAAGATTCCAAGCTAATTTATATTACGTAAAGTCAGGATTGCATATTCCGTCTACAGGGCATAAACTAGGTACTACTTATTTTAAATTATGCTCGTTACAGTAAAGTTGCAGCATTTTTTATTACGACTATATCGCTCTTGATAAATACAGTACAGAATTGAAGCCTACATCGAGTTTAATAGAAAACGCGAAAATTTTATTGCTTCCAAAGTTAAGGTTTAACATACTCGTATTCTGACATCATTTGAATCACTTAGAACAATTTTATGTTCCACTACAGGAAATGACCTAGACCTTAGGGTTAATTGGCTAACTGGTATTGAGGACTGTGTCGAGTTTTCCTTCCTTCATAAAAATATTAACTAGTGCCCTCGACTGCGTAGTATTAGCATATCGAGTAGCTTATAATATACGAGCTTTTGACATCGGCTTCGCTCGCGTTATATTCGGGGTAGCACTGTTCCCCTTTCCTAAAAAAACAAAAAAAAGTAGCCTATGTTACTCTCCATCCCTTCAACTATCTCCACTTTAAAAATCACGGCAATTCGTCGTTCCGTTTTGCCGTGAAAGAAAGACAAACAGACAGACACACTTTCCCATTTATAATATTAGTAGGGATATAAACCTTCCCTTTGAATCACTCTATCTGTTAAAAAATACGGCTTGAAAATCCGTAGCGTAGTTTTAAAGATTTAATCAAACATAAATATACGGACTGACAGCGACTTTGTTTTATCATTATAACAGCCCATTAATGTCCCACTGCAGAGACGGGCCTCCTCCCGTGACGGAGGCATACTTGACCTACTAATACCACGCTGGTCAGACGGATTGGTATAGGGTTTACTTTCAAGTTTTCCTTATTTTTATTTCGTAAAGATAATTATAAATTAACGGATAGTGTTTTTACGACACTCATGGGATGAGATGGGGTGGTGACATATTGTATTCTTACTCCATCACCACACGTTTGTTTTATACTGTGTAGTAAAATACAATATATTTATAAATTGTAGCGTATGTGATAATTATTCTGATGTACCTATAAGCTATATTATTGTAAAGTTTCATTGAAATCCATTCAGTAGTTTTTACGTGATAGAGTAACAAAAATTCATCCATACTTGCAAGCTTATCGTTTTTAATATAAGTAGAATGTGTAGCGCAATCTCTAGTCGGCTTTAATGATAAAATTTGCTTATAATCAGTTATCGACCATCTATTTTTTACATATCAATCTATTTTGTATCAAGATAAACCTATAGATAAAAGATTATTTCGTGTTTATGCGTATTTTGTGATTATACTGACGACTTTTTGGTATCATCGTCTTATTATTACCCAATCAAAATGAATGCCCACTGCTAGACATAGACCTACTCCAAATATTCCCCCTTATGCGGTTCTGTGCCTCCCTCATCCATCGCTTTCCCGCTGTCCTAACTAGACCAAAAAACGTCTTAAATAGTCGTAGTTGCGGGCACCAGTTACTTTTCTATAATTTCACAAGTAAATAATAGGTCTTTACCTATGAAATTGACGTTTTTCTTCGCCGCAGTCTTTAGCCTCTATTTGTTTCTAAAAAAATAGATTGCTTGTATTATTTTTATAATTTGGTAAATACAGGACATTACCAACAACTAACAAAAGATAATTAATAAAAATAAATATAATTTGTATTAGTAATAAGCCTTTAAATATGGGTTAAATAATAAAACGTTAGTACGTAACGTAGTAAATCTCCATACAAAACGGCAATTTCATAGGTAAAGACCTAATATTTCCTTTAAGTCTAAAACTGGACTAATCTGGTCACACCTGCAAAGATATCAAGACAATTAAAGTATTAAGTATTAAATAATCAAATCTGACGAATAATTCATAGATAAATGTAATTAAATTATAAGCCTTATGTAATATCTTGCTTCTATATCATTATCTAATGGAAAATTACTATGTAGTTGATTCAATAATCATCAATTTATTGATTATAATGAATGTTTAAGCACCTGATTATATAGACCTATTATTGTTGTTAAGTGAATAGTTTTTGACGACCTCTGTGGCGCAGTCGGTTTATTACATTACTGCTACGCAGAGATCTCGGGTTCGATTCCCGCTTAATGCAAATCTTTGTGTGCATGAACATGATTGTTTGCACTGAGTGTTTTCTATGTATAATATGTATGTATTTACAAAAAAAAAGTATTTAAGTATGTTTATCCGTTGTTTAGTACTCATAGTACAAGGTTTGCTTAGTTTGGGACTAGGTGGCGATGTATGTATATAGTATTTAAATGTCATTTTGAAAATTGCGGTTTGAGGCCTATCACATACAACGGTGCCTCAGTGGCAAAGCAGTCTTGCATGCGGCTCGTGCTTGAGGTCGCGGGTTCGAATTCGCAAATTATTATCTGGATGTTCTGTGTCCGGTATTTTTTTAACATCTGTGACCGCGACACAGGTCTCCATCTCTAATGCAGGAGTTGTTTTTTAAAAAATGAACTAAGGAATTTAGTTTATAATATTAGAACTAAGGAATAGTTATGATTATGGAAATTGCGGTTTGCAGCTAGGTTATCGACAATATTGCTTATACATTGTACATTGCTTGTACACACAGCAACACATCAAGTTAAACATTTTGAAATTGTGTCTTATTTCAAGGTATTAAGGTACATGAGTGTCTAGCTTGATTAGTTGCTGTGTGTACATGATGCAAGCAAAAATATGAGTATAAATTTATGAAACGAATAAATATGGACGAATAAATAAATTATGGAAAATAAAAATTTAAATACTTTTAGTATAACTAACGTAAGTATGGAAAAAAAATGGACAGAAGGTAAATTAGGTACCTAATGGAGGTAGATGATAAAATGAGATATAAAAGAAAGAGTGAGGGATGTTATGTCAGCCATTAAAAAGAGTATAAGAGCGAAAAACCTATTACAAATGGGGACAAAATTAAAATAGGTCTCAAATAGGTATGCATATTTTAAACTCATTCAAATTTATTTAGACACACCCCCTATGTCATAGCTAAAACTGCCTTCATATTACAGCTTATAAAATATTTTTGTCACGCTTAAAATACTTTTTCACAACACGCAATTATTCTCTCTAAAATAGAACATTTAAATAGGTATTTGACCTTTGTAATTATTTAGATTTCATTGCTGCCAATAAAAAAGTAAAATTAGTAAAAAAGCCTGAGTCCATGAACTCAATCACAGATGTTGTTGTCACCACCCCACCTCATCCCGTGGGTGACGTAGAAACCGACTAAGGGACTATCCGTGAATAATGAAGCGAATAATATAATTATTTCTTTTTATTATCTTAACGTAATAAAAAGAAGGAAAACTTGAAATTAAACCCTATACTAATCCGTTTGGCCAGCGTGGTATTAGTAGGCCAAGTATCCCTCTGTCAATGGAGGAGGCCCGTCCCTGTGGGAGTGGGACTTCAATAGGCTGTTATGATGATGTTGCAATATTTGCAAACATAATGGTGATTCCTACTGTGGTGGCCTTAAAAAATGGTTTTCATGCATATCTAAAAAGATCCGGGACCGTAAAAACCAAGTACCACGTCAGTTGATAGCAAGTTCCAGCATTAGGGTCGTAGCTCATATAACGTAACGTAAACAGATCGGCATCGTATCAACTCGAGCCGTTCAGTATAATTTGTATGAAACTCCTTACTGCAACGCACACTAATCGGAACCGTAACGTAATCGGATTTTTTAACGTTTGACACCGAGGAAAAAGGCGAGGCGGTGCCGATCCGTTTACGTTACGTTATATTATGTGCTACGGCCCTAAAGCTGTTTAAAAGTTGTAGGAACTAACAGCAATAGAGTATGATAATATCGCGTTGTCGTTGCTCTATATCTATCTCGCTTGCACTTACGTGTTTTCAATTCTTATATAATATCTTCTATCTCTTTTTGGAGTACTCTGATGATAACGCGCTTACTATAACCATCCTTGTTTGTGCTCTTAGATTAGCTTACTCTCTTGCACTTACTGAATGATGCTCGGCCTTGCAGTGGGACATTATTAGGCTGTTAATAGCTAATTTAATATTAGATAATATTTATTAAAAACGATTAAGTTTTAATGAACAAAACAATAAAAAAATATTATGAACCAATTAATTATAAAAGTAATTAAAATAAATAATTAAAATAACATTTAATTAATAGTAATTGTTTGTGACAAAGATTTAATTTTTTTTTATAGTATTTCTTGGTACGGTCAATTACTCATCTAGGTATCTGCGTGTTTGTTTGTGTGTCCGTAGGTATGTTACTACGTGTACGATACAACAGCTGTTTGGGCTCTTTCAATTTAGCCGTTTCGTGCCGCACAGCTGCCGTGTGTTTTTCTAACGGCATACTTTTCGTCGTTTCTTCTCATACAAATCTTGCCGTGCGGCGAACGCTCGACACTATGAATACTGCCGTACGGCTGCCGCACAGTAGCCGTACGGCAGTTAAATCATGAAAACCCTAGTGCTAGAGTTGTATTTAAAAAAAGTATCTATAGTACACCGCCCACTTTGAAGTATGCTTGCATGAAAAACATTGTTGTACATAAACTTATACAATATTATTATCTCCGTGTGGTGACGGAGTAAAAATACAATATGTCACCACCCCATCTCATCCCATGGGTGTCGTAAAAACCGACTTAGGGGACTATCCGTGAATATTATCTTTACGAAATAAAAATAAAGGAAAACTTGAAATTAAACCCTATACCAATCCGTCTGGCGTGAGTGGTATTAGTAGGCCAGTATCCCTTCGTCACGGTAGCTGGAGGCCTGTCCCTGCAGTGGAACATTAATGGGCTGATAAAATAATATCATATATTATTTATATCAATGAATATGTATAACGACCTTGGCCCCTTTCATTCGTAATACAAAATAACTTTAGCAAGTGGTACAGACAAGTGTCTGATAAAAATACAATAATATATGTATATACATAGGTATAACTGTCTGTCTTTTTGTCTGCGATGCTTGGAATAATGACTTGTCTAGAATTTTTTCCAAGAATAGCGTTTAAATGTATCCTACACTATATAGCTGATGCCCGCGGCTCGCTGTTTATGTAGCTTAAAAATGTTCTTCTACAGCCTAAACATTTCAAATTACATCAAAATCTATTCAGTAGTTTTAAACATCCATCCTCACAAACTTTCGCATTTATAATAATTATTAGGATTATTGTTTTTAACGGCATCTAGTCACTTGTAGGCAACACTTGTACTATAGGTTATATTTAACATTTTTTACATAACGCCGTTTATTCTCAAACTTCTCCGTGTGGTGACGGAGTAAGAATACAATATGCCACTACCCCATCTCATCTCATAGGTGTCGTAAAAACCGACTAAGGGACTATCCGTGAATATTAAATTTACAAAGTAAAAAGAAAGGAAAACTTGAAATTAAACCCTATACCAATCCGTATCGCCAGCGTGGTATTAGTAGGCCAAGTATGTAAGCCTCCGTCACGGGAGGATGCCGGTCCCTGCAGTGGGACATTAATGGGCTGTTATGTATCAAACTAAGTCTCAAGCTATGGTTTGTTGTCGTGTTCAACCTGGTGTCGTGTCGTCTACTGTATGTATTCGTGATTTTGATCAGGTTCGATACAGATGTAGCCCTCCGTCACGAAAAGAGGCCCGTCTCTGCAGTGGGACATTAATGGGCTGTTACGAATGAATTAATGAAAATTAAATTATTCTTTATCGCCCTCTAATTGCAGCTAAGCAGCACTTGTACTATTAGTTATTGACATTCTTTACTCATTCACCCAATGCCGTTTGTTCTCAAAATTTAAGTGGCGTTTATGAGTAAGGGGGTTAGCCCTTACTCATAAACGCCACTTAAATTTTAGTCAATTGATTAGCTTAAATTATTACGGTTTTGTTTGGCTTAAGGTTGGTTTTGCTAATAAAAATCTCGCTGAACAGTTATTAAATTTAAGAGACGTTTATGAGTAAGGGGGTAAGTCTCAAGCTATGGCTTGGGGTCGTTTTCAAGTCGCACATAGGTACTATTCTGACGTGTCGCTTAATGATTGTGTCACTACTACTAAGATGATTCATAAACATTGTTATCAAGGGTTAAGAAGTAATGACTATCGATGTCAGGAACAGATACAGTATCATTCATTTCACAGATATGTGAAGGCTTTAAAGTAAAACACTAGTCGTAACAGACAAAGGGTCTAGAGTTTGAAGTCTTTTCATTTCTGGACTATCGTCGTGATTTTAATCAGGTTCGATACAGATGTACTTATGTATGATGTATCGCCCTCTAATTGCTGCTAAGCAACACTTGTACTGTTATTGACATTCTTCACCCATTTACCCAATACCGTTTATTCTCAAACTAACCCCCTTACTCATAAACGCCACTTAAATTTTAGTCAATTGATTAGCTTAAATTATTACGGTTTTGTTTGGCATAAGGTTGGTTTTGCTAATAAATATCTCGCTGAACAGTGATTAAAGGAGAATGGGCGGTTTCGTCCCATGTGTTGTAACACTTTGTGACCTATATCATTTGAAAGATCTCAGCGAGTGCTATGTTTTGTTGTATGGGCATAACTCCGTATCTCGTGCAGGGAAACTGTTATAGGGTTTTAAAAAAATAAAAAAAATAATTAAAAATGTCTTACCTATTGGTCTTTTAATAACTACTACTAAAGAGATTTAAAGGTAGAGCCTACTTTGACCCAACGCCCTCTCTGCCACCATTGTAAGCGCAGCGTTTAGAAGATTGCAGACATGTAAAATGTTATTTACGGCGGTCCTTCTGGGTAGAAGAGTTCTCAAGCTTTTAGAAACCTTTGCGCAATTACATGGACAAGGAAAAAACAGCTCCCTATGCTCCCTGCCATTTTATTCCAAATATGACATCTGCTCAGTCAGTTGCAAAAACTTCAGGTCGATCAAAAAAGGGGGCGCAGTGTAGATGCCATTATTAACTTACTGGTGTAGTGTTGCAGTCTCTCCAACGATACCAAGTACACCAACGATATTTCATAATACTGCAGTGCTTAAGTATACGGAAACGCCATTATGTTGGCTTGTCTCGAGGATGGATTATAAAGAACTATGAATTTGCAGCGAGGTATAACGAAAATGGTGTCATGTCATAGACCAAGGAGGACCTCAATATAATGCTCGATGACCCTAATATTATGTCTCAATAAGTAGGTCTTAAAATGAACACGGACAAGACCAAGATCATGGCAAATGTTCATGTTGCACCCACTTCAATCACGGTTGGAGGCGCTACACTCAAAGTTGTCCACGAATGTATTTACCTGGGACAATCAGGCCAGATAAGTCCAACTTCGAGAAGGGGGTCACTCGTCAAATCACAAGGCTTTTGGTCGTCTACAGGGGAATGAAGAGAGCTTTATTGGGAGTTGACCTGCGTAATTGAATCAGAAGTGAGATAATCCGCAGGAGAACTAAAGTGACCGATAGAGCACTCAGGATTGCCCGTTAAAGGGGCGACATAGCATGAAGAACTTACAAATGACGATGAGGCAGAAAAGTTTTAGAAAAGCGACCGCGTATATCGCTTGATATCGGGGTGGCGCCAAGTGATAAGGTAGTCACAGGATCGGCAAAGTAAAGATATTTGTAGGAGGTCATCTCCAGCAATGGACGCCTATTGGCTGAGTGCTGGAAGCATGGTGTAGTGTTGTTGTTGAGCTGTACTTTCGTGTTTTCAATATATTTTGCAAGATATGTGAATAAAACAAGTCTTTTTAAAGGAGTTGTATATTTATATTGTCATAATAATTATTATGACAACCTTATCAACATCATCAGCTATGTAGAGAAAATAACGTATCTATACATTTACGTAAGAGATTTATTTAGCGATAACTTTACCATTTTCACTTATGTATTTTTAACTGTGTACTTATTAATAACGGTCTAAACTAACGATTACTGTCTGTAAATTGTCTATAGTTATTATAAGTGAAATAAGTATAATGTTTTTCCGTGTCACAAAATGTAAAAAAATACGATTAAAGCCTTAATTGATACAAAAATTATTTTATCATTAACAGCTCAGTACTTTTCACCTGCACACAATTTTAATGAAAAAAATATATATTTATAGAAAAAAAATCTAGGTAAACATGTTTATGCTAGTCGCAACATGTTACAAAGGTACAGGTAAAGGTACACAGAGAGCTTATGTCATATTTGGAACAAAATGGCGGGGAGCATAGGGAGCTGTTTTTTCTTTGTCCATGTAATTGCGCAAAGGTTTCTGAAAGCTTGAGAACTCTTCTACCCAGAAGGACCGCCGTAAATCACATTTTACATGTGTGCAATCTTCTCAACGCTGCGCTTACAATGGTGGCAGAGAGGGCGTTGGGTCAAAGTAGGCTCTACCTTTAAATCTCTTTAGTAGTAGTTATTAAAAGACCAATTAGTTAAGACATTTTTATTTATTTTTATTATTTTTTTAAAACCCTATAACAGTTTCCCTGCACGAGATACGGAGTTATGCCCATACAATAAAACATAGCACTCGCTGAGATCTTTCAAATGATATAGGTCACAAAGTGTTACAACACATGGGACGCACCCCATATAAAACTGCCCATTCTTCTTTAAGAGACGTTTATGAGTAAGGGGGTAAGTCTCAAGCTATGGCTTGGGGTCGTTTTCAAGTCGCACATAGTTACTATTCTGACGTGTCGCTTAATGATTGTGTCACTACTACTAAGATGATTCATAAACATTGTTATTAAGGGTTAAGAAGTAATGACTATCGATGTCAGGAACATTCATTTCATTCATTTATTTATTCAAAGTAGTACAATAATATTGTATCTTTTTGACGTCATCTAACACTACTTAATCTAAGTTTATTAACATTTCAAAGTTTTGAAAACTTTACCACCGCCTCCAAAGCGCTAGTAGAGAAGAAGCGGCGCAACAAACTCTACTGCTGCATTTTCTTGACGTCATTTTTTTGACATAGGAGATAACTGTAATTAGGCGCTGCAACCATTGTATACCATACATAACCATAACCAAGGATTATTCAATTATAAAGGTAGCGTCGTGATGTAGGTAGTACATAGAAGTGGGAGCACCAAATCACATCCATAAACAACTATCCAGTAATAAAGACGTCGCTCAGCCAAATGACCCTTTAAATAAAAACTCAGAAGTGTATTAAAATGTAAATTTATTAATGTCAGGGTCGACCAGTCACCCCAAGTAGCACCCGTTCACGAGTATAACGCAAAGGTCAGCCATCAACCCCCTCGCCATATTGTAGGGAAGGGATTGACCCGGCCTCCACGCCACCACAAGCAATGACATTATAGTGAGCATGACGAGTCCTGACAATAAGAGCAGCAAAAAAGAAACTAAAATAAGGGGAGATACAAATGGCAGAGGGACGCCCTTACTTCACATCGACCAAAGTAATTTTTCTGCGAGTCCTAATTCATAGACGTATTTTAAATCCAACAGATACAGTATCATTCTTTTCACAGATATGTGAGGGCTTTAGAGTAAAACACGGGTCGTAACAGACGGCCAATCTATACTCCATTTGCTTAGGTATTTAACTAAAGGTAAACAATAAAAATGACAAGTCACGGATGGCGTCTGTGGAAATCCGACCGAATGAAATAACTGTCAAAATTGTTGCCGCGCTATGATGCAAGCTTACTTTTCAATTTAGTCAAGTTCCCAGCTACTGTTTACCTTTAGTTAAATACCTAAACAAATGAAGTAGGTATAGAGTTCGAAGTCTATTATTTCTTGGAATATTCCCGCTTTTCATCATGTTCAATACAGATATATTGCTGTAAGCAAAGCTTTATAGATGTCCACTGCTGAACATAGGCCTCCTCAAAACATTTCAAGTCTGCCCGGTCTTTTGCCTTCCTCGTCTATCAGCTTCCTGCCGCCCTAGTGACTAACCTCCTGTCTGATTGGTATAGACTTTCTTCAATTGTCCTTTTTTAAACAATGATTATCACTAATACCCAGATGCCCAATTAATAGTTTACCTTTCATTGGGCATAATGATAACAACAAATAGTACTCATTTAGTACCCAAATGCCCAATTATTGGTAAAAACAATGGTGCATCAATCTAACATAACAAAAACTGAACAGTAAACTCTATAATAAAAGTGTTTGTTCGAGTCAATGCGAGCCCGGACATGTGCCCGATAAGATAATGTGAACTAGACCGCTTACAGATAACACTCTGTATTTGTAATTATATTGACTAACTGCTATAAAAACAGTAAACAATGTATCCTTTTACTTTAATACATACATACATTTAAGTCTTATTCCGAAAGTAGGTAGAGACTTCTGAACGCTACGATCCTTACAAACATTTCCTTTAATATCTTTGTACCTATCTATTGTTTTTGTTTAGATTAAATATCCCACTAGACGTAACTACGAGCTGGTTTAATAATGAAGGAAAACATAATATTAGATTTTACCTGACTTTAGCTTGGCTACGAGGGGCGGCTGATAAGTTATCTACTTTGTTAAATCTTCATCATAACAGCCCATTAATGTCCCACTAGACAGGACAGACGACTAGACGACCGCTCTGTCAAGAGCGAAACGGCTGAGAAGAAGAAGAAGACAGGACAGGGACGGGCCTCCTCTCGTGACGGAGGGATACTTGGTCTACTAATACCACGCTGGCCTGACGGATTGATATAGGGTTTAACTTCAAGATTTCCTTCTTTTTATTTCGTAAAGATAATATTCACGGATAGTCCCTTAGTCGGTTTTTACGACGCCCATGGGATGAGATGGGGTGGTGACATATTGTATTCTTACTCCGTCAACTCACTATACGGAGAGATATAATCAAGCTTAAATATTTTTTTTACTGACTTTACATTCTATGAAATGGATTTCCTATCTTCGCAGATAGGGCATCCTATCAATGTGTCAAATAAAAATTGATTTGTTAAGCAATGTTAGCATACGAAAGAACGATCGATCATTATCAAAATTGATATTTCATTCAGATTGTATCATGAAGGCGCCATCAATGATAATAGGTGACAAGTCGATAATGGCAGATTCCGTCATCTATACTTCTATACTAATATTATAAAGAGGTAAAGTTTGTGTGTTTGTGACGTTGTAGAGGGTAATCTCTGGATCTAATGAACCGATTTTAAAAATTATTTCTGTTTTGAATAGTCCATTTATCGGGGAGTGTCATAGGCTGTATAGTACGGATAGGAACCCCTTCATGATATGTGCCGTGTCAAGAATTATTGCCTTCTGCATCAGACCTATAATCCAACTACATAACGCGATACTTTTGTTATGTTAAAAAAAAAATTAAACTTACCATTATAATAACCTCTTAACTTTAATTAATATTCTTAACATCAAATTCGCAGTGCAATAAGCATTATAAAACTTAATCAGAATGACGCATAGCCTAAGGAGGATACATTTAAATCAAGGCCCTGCTCTTCAAATCTCGTCAACATTGCGACCAGAACCATGGTCGTTGCCATGAGAAAGGTCAGTTATTTTGAGTTAATCTGCGCCAAAGATATTTCCGATGTCTTCTTTAGTGTTTACTAGCTGACCCGTGCCTACTTCGTTAGGCCGCGAAAAAAATGCGTCACTTTTTTAAACAAATTTCATTACTGCTCCACTCCTATTAGTCATAGCGTGATACTAAATAGGCTATGACACTCCCCGATAAATGAACTATTTAACACAGAATTTTTAAAATCGGTTCCATAGATCCAGAGATTACCCTCTACAACGTCACAAAATCACAAACGTTACCTCTTTATAATATTAGTATAGAAGTATAGACTAGGTGTTCCGTTTCTTTCTATAAATTTCTATAAAAAAAAGTTCTGACTGGTAGCAGTACTGAATTTAATCATATCCTACTAAATTATTATACATATAAATGCGAAAATTTGTGAGGATAGATAGATGGATGAATGGATGGATGTTTGTTACTCTTTCACGCAAAAACTACTGAATGGATTTTGATGAAATTTGGAATATGGGTAGTTGGATACATTTAAATCAAGGTTCCGCTCTTCAAATCTCGTCAACATTGCGACTAAACCATGGTCATTGCCATGAGAAAGGTCATTTATTTTGAGTTAATCTGTGCCAAAGATATTTCCGATGTCTTCTTTAGTGTTTACTAGGTGTTCCGTTTGTTTTCATAACGGTTTTTCCTATAAAAAAACAAAGTTCTGTTGACGGAGTAAGAATGCAATACGTCACCACCCCATCTCATCCCATGGGTGTCGTAAAAACCGACTAAGGGACTATCCGTGAATAATATCTTTACAAAACAAAAAGAAGGAAAACTTGAAATTAAACCCTATACCAATCCGTCTGGCCAGCGTGGTATTAGTAGCCCAAGTATCCCTCCGTCATGGGAGGAGGCCCGTCCTTGCAGTGGGACATTAATGGGCTGTTATGAAAGCTGAAGTAGCTCGTTCTTGAGACACAAATTACATAATCTTTCATCATAATTTAACATAAATGAGAGAATGTTGAAATAAAAAATTTCATAAACAGGAAAACGTTAATAAATACTTTTATGTATTTTTGAACTAAGTTTTCCTGCTGTGCTAGTTTTTTAAACTTATGTTGAATTAATAACAATTAATATAACTGTATAAGTGTATAATAATATGGGAAAACTTGATTTTTATAACCTAACCTAACCACAATATAATGTATATATGCATTTAGTACATATTTTATCATCTGTGTAAAATCCCCGTTTAAGACATGCAATTTTGGAGGATAAATTGGCTTTATTTCTTTATATGGGAAACCTGTTAGAGGTCGTCGACTCGGCTTCAACGGAATTAGTCGGTTGCACTGGCCAGTGCAACCTGTGCCGAAACGTTAAGTAACATGCGCGTTAATATCCCTTCTATATAATATTTTCATCATCATCAGCCTATGGACGTCCACGATATAGGCCGGATATAGGCCTCCTCCAAACATCTCTACCCTGCTTGTTTCCATTTCTTTCATACATAATACATACATACGCATAAACTCACGCCTTATCCCGTCCGGGGTAGGCAGAGATGACATAAAGCCACTTGTCACGATCCTGGCAAACAGATTGGGCCTCTACCACATTTTTTATGCGAGTCATACATGTTTAAAATATTATTAATATTATTATGTAGGTATCTATATTATTAATTTATTAATATAATAAAGAGGTAAAGTTTGTGTGTTTGTTGGTTTGTGACGTTGTAAGGGGTAATTTCTGGATCTATTGAACCGATTTTAAAAATTGTTTCTGTGTTGAATAGTCCATTTATCGGGGAGTGTCATAGGCTATATAATATCACGCTATGACTGATAGGAGTGGAGCAGTAATGAAATATGTTTAAAAAAAGGGACGCGTTTTTATCGCCGCCCAACGAAGTGGGCTGCTAGTTTCTTATAAACAACAGCCACAAGTAAAGTAATAAAAAACAAAACGTTACAGTTCTCAATGTCAAGTCCACCATATTCAGAGCATAACAAATGTATTGTTAATCATTCAAGTAAACGGTAATTAGTTACTTATTTTACATTATTATATTATTATTGTTATTTAAATAAGAATATTGCATCTTCTTTGTAGCGTTATAGTACGTTACTGGCCCATTGCAGGGACGGATCTGTTCTATTATCTTGGTAAAGGGACGGACGCTTATATTCCTTATACATTAACACATACACAGGTAGTCCTTAATTAAGGAGATGTTTTACTATGAGTAGGAAAATTGAAAAATATACTTGCATATTAAAAACCCAGTAACAGTAACTCAGATATTATGTATTAACTTTATCAAACGTAATTACTAATTTTATGCAAACAAAGATTTACATTGAGCGGGAATCGAACCATGACAGCCAAGGCCAGCGTTAGAATGAGGTTTAAGTTTATATCTATAAGTAATAGTATATTAAATAATAATAATAAATAATAATCTTCACACATTCACACAACGCCATTTAGTCCCAAACTAAGCAAAGCTTGTACTATGGGTACTAGAGAACGGATAAACATACTTAAATACTTTTTTTTTGTAAATACATACATATTATACATAGAAAACACTCAGACCAATGCAAACAATCATGTTCATGCACACAAAGATTTGCATTGAGCGGGAATCGAACCCGAGACCTCTGCGTAGCAGCCATGTAATATACCGACTGCGCCATAGTGGTCGTCAATTAAGTAATGAAGTTAGGTAATTGGAGTTATATATCTACTGAAAATTTAACGAAGTTAATTGAAATTGAAGTAAGTTAATTTATTAGTCGATAAAGCTAGATAAATTATAGGTCTTTAAACTTAATAACTTGTGTCTAGGGCAGACAGAATCTTGGCTATGTTCTGAAGACCTCTGTGGCGTAGTGGTTATATAACATGACTACTACGCAGAGGTCTCGGGTTCGATTCGCGCTTAATGCAAATCTTTGGGTGCATGAACATGATTATTTGCATTGGTCTGAGTGTTTTCTATGTATTAAAGTATGTTTATTCGTTGGCTAGTACCTGTAGTACAAGCTTTGCTTAGTTTGGGACTAGATGGCGTTGTGTGAAAGAAAGAAAGAAAGAAAGAAAATAATTTATTTTGTTGCAAACAATATAATTGTGAATGTGTGAGGAATCATCATCATCATCATAACAGCTCATTAATGTCCCACTGCAGGGACGGGCCTCCTCCCGTGACGGAGGGATACTTGGCCCTACTTGATAATGTGTGAGGAATATTTATTATTATTTATTTATTTATAACACTTAGCACTAATAAAACAGTAGGTATACTTACACAGTATAGATTATACAGTAGATACTTACGCATTGCTAATCACCCAGACTGCCTACAAATACGTACTTACATATATATTGAAGGTAAATGTCTATATTATATACTTCATTATACTACATAATGATACCTACTATCTATTTTATCTTAGTACTTAAAGAAAATATTGTTTTGCAATCAATATGTAGGTACTAAAGGCCGTAGTAATGCTAGGTCTTTTCGAAATTAGTACCTATAGTAATAGGCTATATAGTATCACGCTATGACTAATAGGAGTGGAGCAGTAATGAAATATGTTTAAAAAAGTGACGCGTTTTTATTCGCCGCCCAGCGAAGTGGGCACGGGTCAGCTAGTGTATAATACATGCATAATATTATTGTAGACTGGCATTCATGCGAAGCCGGGGTAGTTTCATTATATTATATACTAATGATACCTACTATCTGTTTTATCAAAGTACTTAAAGAGATTATTATTTTGCAATCATTTTATAGGTACGTAAGGCCGTAGACATTCAATGTCCTTTCAAAATTAGTAGATGACTAGCGAAAGAAAAAAACGAGTCCCTTTTTTTAAAATGTTTCATTACTGCTCAACTCCTATTAGTCATAGCGTGATAGATTATAGCCTATGACACTCCCCGATAAATGGACTATTCAACAAAGAAAGAATTTAGAATCGGTTCGGTAGATACAGAGATTACCCCCTACAACTTCACAAACACACAAACTTTACCTCTTTATAATATTAGTATATATAAAAGCTTTTAAAAAATAGTTTCACTCAATTTGACAATACGTTTTCTGTGCTATGTTATCTTTTGAAATTCTATTCTGATTATAGACGCGATTAAATAATTCGATATACCTTTCATAATTAGATTAAACATGAGTTGATATCCGAAACAAATTATAGTGTAAAAGATTACATTTTAAATGGAAATTATTGAATTTGACTTGCTACGTTTAGTTATCGTTTTGATTAGTTCTTGATTACCTTCTGTGACATAGGCGTGATCCAAACCCTAGGTATATATGTTTCGTCCATTGTATAATATTTATATACTTAGGTAAAAACTTGTTATTGGCTGTCTGTTATCTATAAATGTCCCTAATTATGTTAATATAGCTGTAAGTTTTGCGTGTAATAAATAAATAAATAAAAATTTGGTCCTTGTGACGTAGTGTGAAGAAGCATTAGGACAGACCAGCAAGGAAATAAAAAAATATATAATAAATATTCAATATACATCTCTACACAGCGCCATCTGTTCCCAAAGTAAGCCGGGCTTTACCTGCTTGTGTTATGGGTAACAGAGCAACGGATATTAGTACTTATATACTTTTTTTTGTAAATACATACATATTATACATATAAATACTCAGACCAATGCAAATAATCATGTGCATGCACACAAATACTTGCATTGAGCGGGAATCGAACCCGAGACCTCTGCGTAGCAGTCATGTTATAATATAACCACTACCCCACAGAGGTCGAACTATATTATGCACGTGCAGTAAGTTTGTAGAACATCATGGATTGTTTTTAACAGCTGCAAAGAATTTTTATCGCGTTGTTTACTCATAAAAATGTCTATAGAGTAACATTTAACAGCTGTAATTGTATATAGCACCATTCTACTCGTATTTATCTGTATATCATCGAGTTGCATACAATGTTTACATTTAAAATTCTTTCGGGATACTTACAATGGTTGAACTATCGGGATATTTACAATGTTTTGGGTTTTCGAGTTTCCGATATTTCGACGCTTCAGTTCCTCCGTGATCATGGCGCTTGTAACAGCGTCGAAATATCGGAAACTCGAAAACCCTAAACATGGTAAATATTCCGATAGTTCGTTTATTAATTTATCTATATGTCTATACAGTAACATTTAACAGCTGCAATTGTACTAGCACCATTCTACTCGTATTTATCTTTATATCATCGAGTTGCATACAATGTTTACATTTAAAATTCTTTCGAGTAAACTAGCTGATGCACGCGGCTTCACCCGTATAGGTAGCTTATGTTATTCTACACCCTAAAATACCTATATTCCAAATTTAATCAAAATCCGTCCTATAGTTTTTGTGTGAAAGAGTAACAAACATCCATCCATCCTCACAAACTTTCGCATTTATAATATTAGTAGGATAATGCTGGATAGGTACCTAATATCGGCGATGTATTTCATTTAATGGACACAAGGACAATTATTTGAAGAAGACCAAAATATTACAATAAAATAATTCAATAATTGTTATGCGTGCCAAACACTAAACAGTAAAATTTTGTCTAAATGCCAAAGCGTTCTACAAAATTCTGTTATTTTCCATATAAGATGTAACTGTTGTTGAATGCGTTGCCAATTCCTTTGCTACGTGTTTACGGGTTGTAGCACATATAACGTAACGTAAACGGATCGGTACCCTATCAACTCGAGCCGTTCAGTATTATTTGTATGAAACTCCTTACTGCAACGCACAGTAATCGGAATCGCAACGTAATCGGATTTTTGGTGTTTAACCCCGAGGAAAAAGGCGAGGCGGTGCCGATCCGTTTACGTTACGTTATATGTGCTATGACCCTTAATCACTTCTTCAGTTTATGAACCTTGTCAAGAATGGCTATCTGCCACTTTAACATCCTAACCATAAAAGATATCAGCTGTCTGGCTTCATCAATTGTCTATGTTGATACTTCAATATCATCATAACAGCCCATTAATGTCCCACTGCTGGGACGGGCCTCCTCCCGTGACGGAGGGATACTTGGCCTTCTGACACCACGTTGGCCTGACGGATTGGTATCGGGTTTAATTTCAAGTTTTCCTTCTTTTTATTTTGTAAAGATAATATTGACGGATAGTGCGTTAGTCGGTTTTTACGACACTCGTGGGATGAGATGGGGTGGTGACATATTGTATTCTTACTCCGTCACATAACAGGTAGATATCAGTTTATTAGGTATGTTGATACATTCACACATCTTCATCATAACACCTGCTTGTAATAAGACTACCTATTTTTATTTGAATACCTAAATGTTTCTTTGCCGATGGATGAGGGAGGCACAGGACCGCACAAGGTGGCAATACTTGGAGGAGGACTATGTCCAGCAGTGGACGTTGATTGGCTGATATGATGGTGATGATGATGAAATGGTTCTTTTCAAAGCTTCTTCTAAAGAGTCCTGCGTGGGATTTATACATGCAACCTAATTTAATAGCCGCAAACAGTTATATTTTCCTCAACTATAGAAATCATTACTAAGCATATCTATTTATAAATACTAAATAGTTATTCTAAATGACTATTATCCTTATAAAATGTCCTTGAGAGCGTATATGCCATTATCCTCCCACTCAGTGTTGACTATAAAATGTATTGGTGCTATAAAAAAGTAATTACAATCAACAATATTGTGTATTGTTTACTATTTGTACATAGTTTGTGTATTTAAGTACATCTGTTGTTTAGTACATAATGTTATTATGTTTACTTTGATTATGTTTAAAGGGTGTACTTGAGAATGGCACATTGATTTTAACTTAAGGTAGGTAAGGTATAGGTACTTTTAGAAAGCAAGAAGAAAATGAATAATTTAAAAAGATTTTTTAATATTATAAACATTTTTATAGGCTATTTATATAGCTAAACGTCTAGTTTAGCTACTTAGACTATTTGATTGATAAGGAAATATCCTTTCGTTTGGGATATACATACATACATAAACTGACGCCTTATCCCGTCCGGGGTAGGCAGAGACGACAGAACGCCACATAAGGAAGGATATAATTAATAATTATAAATAAATAAATATATTATGTGCATTGGATTGGCTCTGCTTAGTTAGGGACTAGATGGGGTTGTGTGCATGCGTGAGGAATATTTAATATATTATATGGTTGAGGGCCATCCGCCCCACCACAGGCCGCGTAAAATAATAACAAAACAAAAGTAGCTCTGTTGTGTGCATGTGTGAGGAATATTTAACATATTAAACGGTAAAAGGTAAAGTCACTAGAGATATTACTAGAACAATAATTAACTATGTATTACAAAAGCGTTATCTTCGTATTAATGCTAAAGTAAATAACAGAGTTATTAGTACACAATATCTTAACATGACTGCTACGCAGAGGTCTCGGGTTCGATTCCCGCTCAATGCAAATCGTTGTGTGCATGAACATGATTGTTTGCATTGGTCTAGCTGTTTTCTATTTATTATGACTAATGTATGTATTAACAAAAAGTAGTTGTCTAGAACGGGTTTCATACTTATCTTCGAAAGACATTTTTGCGAAAGCCATTTCTACTACGCCAAATCATCGAAGAGCTATCCGACGGATTATTTGACGGATTTGCCATTTCATCGAATAGCCATATGTACGAACTCCTATATCACCGATAGTACATTTCATCGAATGATGCATGGGCGAACCTATAGTACAAGCTCTGCTTAGTTTAAGAATAGATGGCGTTGTGTGCATGTGTGAGGAATATTTTTAATACATTATACGGTAAAAGTTAAAGCCACTAGAGAAATTACTAGAACAATAATTAACTATGTATGTATTACAAAAGATTTATCTTCGTATTAATGCAAAGTAAATAACGAGAGTTATTAGTACACAATATCTTAAGCGCTTTATAAACACTTTGCATTGTTTAGCGTTATTATCTTTTTAACTATCATTATCATCCTCTTAAGTATTTGTTAAGAAATAGGATAGGATACTTGGATATGCGGTACTACAGATTATTAACACTCTTTGTAAAAATATATTATACATACATATTATATTAAATCCTTATTTCAATGGAAATCCGTGTGGTGACGGAGTAAGAATACAATATGTCACCACCCCATCTCATCCCATGGGTGTCGTAGAAACCGACTAAGGGACTATCTGTGAATATTATCTTTACAAAATAAAAAAGAAGGAAAACTTGAAATTAAACCCTATACCAATCCGTCAGACCAGCGTGGTATTAGTAGGCCAAGTATCCCTCCGTCGCGGTAGGAGGCCCGTCCCTGCAGTGGGACATTTTTGGGCTGTTATGATGAAGCTCCTATTATCCATTCTATCAAAACCAAAAACACCTTACTCAGTTTTCTGGATCCCTCATCACTATAATACATCTTCTTTCTCTGCTCAACACTCTCTTATCTCACTATTACACACTTTATCAATTAGAATACTCCTAAAAAAATACTGCCATCTTTTATCTAATCTATGCTTACTGAATCTAAAGCCCGATTTACACATCGACAAGTACAGTAGCGAGTTAAGTAGTAAGTTGTTGATTAAGTTGATTTAAATAGATCTCCATCCTATTTTTTGACGAGTTAAGTTGGCGAGACGCAAGTGAGGAGGCTACTTCGTACTTAACTCGCCAAAAAATATGATGGAGATCTATTGAAATCAACTTAATCTTAAAATACTACTTAACTCGCTACTGTACTTGTCGATGTGTAAATCGGGCATAACCGCTTTGAAGCTGGTTTTAAGTACACATCACACATTCACTCAACGGATTATAATATACATACATAAATAGTTTTCTTTTTGTAAATACATACATTATTATACATTTGACTACCTCTGTGACATAGTGGTTATACAACATGACTGCTACACAGAGGTTCGGTTCCCGCTCAATGCAAATATTTGTGTGCATGAACATGATTATTTGCATTGCCTCCTCCCGTGACGGAGGGATACTTGGCCTACTAATACCACGCTGGCCAGACGGATTGGTAGATAGGGACGTTAGGGTTTGATTTCAAGTTTTCTTTCTTTTTATTTCGTATAGTTAATATTCACGGATAGTCCCTTAGTCGTTTTTTGCGACACCCGTGGTATGAGATGGGGTGGTGGCATATTGTATTCTTACTCCGTCACCACACGGAGAGTTTCTTTGTATACATTACGAGTATTTACGGTGCAGTTGTTGATAATTCGTTGAGCACCCCAAGACTAGACAGTTTGCCCCAGGACTCATTTGTTGTCATGCCCTATTCTTCTACAAAGTAACGTTAGTGTCACTGTACAACCAGTAGTCTATCTCGGCCGTATATTTATTATAAATGCCTACGGTTGCGCGGTACGTAAACATGCGATAGGGCTGCCCACCTCCAGCTTTTTAATTTACCTACTTTCCCGCTCGTTACTGCGGCACAGTCGCGACTGTTCACTCCGCAAAGCCACCGCTATCGTGAGCGTGTAGGTATAACTCGCGTTTCGTCCGTTTCTATGAAGTCGAAATACTGTATATATTTGTACTATGTTAGTGATCTTACATGAATTATGAGAAAGTGAATGAGAATAAAACATTAATGAATGATAAACATTAAAACAGCTGTGATGTTTCTCATGCTATTTGCTGTGTTTGACATTTATTTAGATAACAATAATAATATGTTATCTACAGACATCAAAACAGATAGCGTATGTGTGCAAAGGTCGCGGGGTCGGTTCCCGCATAAGTTAAACGTATTTTGTATAGTACATGAATGTACTGTATAAAACTACTGACTGTATACTGATGACGTCTGATAGAAAAGTATGGAAGAAGAAGACATGCTGCGCCGACCCCAAATAAAATTGGGATAAGGGCAGGGGAATGATGATGACATGAATGTACTGTATACTCTATATACTGTCGTATAACATTTACCTATACGCATATAAATAAGAATAGTATCATTATACCAGCCCATTAATGTCCCACTGCAGTGACGGGCCTCCTCCCGTAATAGAGGGATACTTGGCAAAAATACGTTGGCCAGACGGATTGGTACAGGGATTAATTTCAAGTTTTCCTTCTTTTTACTTCGTAACGATAATATTAAAGAATAGTAGTCCCTTAGTCGGTTCCTACGACACTCATAGGATGAGGTGGGGTAAGTGACATATTGTATTCTTACTCCGTCACCACACGGACGTTCCCATTGTCCGTTTCTACCGAGTTAATATCTGTTAAGAATAGAATCTTTAGCTTTTACGACACCCTCAAGATGGGATGGTGACACGCTCCATAAACAACAATAAAAATTATCTTTGTAAACATTATAATCTTGTGTCAATATCTATTCAGAAAAAAACCATAACTGTCATAACAAAAAGTATTTTGACATTTATACAGATATAGATTTTTACACTATTTACTGTCAAAATTATTAGTGATAAAATAATGATAAAATAAGTGTATTGTGATGGAAAAACTAGTGAAAAGAGTTAAGGCATGGAGGGCTGTTTCTGACAGGGGCGAGGAGTTGTCGAGGAGTCAATATTCGCTAGTTTCCAGCGGTGATTTGACTGCTGGAGCGCTGCAACTATGGGTGGGGCTGCCAGACGAGGTGAAGTACGATCCAGCGCTACAGCAGTTTAAGCAGCATTACGAGAAGGAACATGGTGAGTGATTTTGACTTTTTATTTTACGATTAGAAAAATTCCCCTTACTCATAAACGCCTCTTTTAATCTAAATTTTAGTCAATTCATCATGATCATAGCAGCTCATTAATGTCCCACTGCAGGAACGGACCTCCTCCCATGACGGAGGGATACTTGGCCTACTAATACCACGCCGGCCAGACGGATTGGTATAGAGTAGTTTAGTATTTAGCCAATTGATTAGCTTAAATTCTTACGGTTTTGTTTGGCATAGGGCTGCTTTTACTAATAAAAATTGCGCTAAACAGTGATTAAGTTTGAGAGGCGTTTATGAGTAAGGGGGTAGGTACATATATGTCTAAAACTAATTATTAATTAGTTTGTAACATTTCCCTATTTGATTGTGTTCTGTGGCGCGTGTTGGGAGAGGTTTATGTCCAGTTTCAATGATTATACGGAGTGAGATCAATGTACACGACTGCTTTCGATGTTTGGACGAAAGAGGGAGATTGATACGAAACTCATTTAATAGGCAGTTAAATTAACCCGTTGCACATCGCTGGCCAAAATGAATTGAATTTTGTGATAACTATATTTACCAACTGGATACTAATGAGACTTCACACATACTTGTAACTAACTATAAGCTATAAAATTACGTTTTAAATAAGGCTTTAAAGTACATATTATTATTTTAGGAGTTAGGGCCCAAAAAGGGGTATTTATACAATTTAAAATAACTTGCAAACGGTGCATTATTATTAGGTTTTTTATTCGTGAACTATAACTACTTGAACTGTGTTATGTGAGCCTAAATAAATAGATTACCTACATCCTTTGGGTCAAATAGCGACGGGTTTTCTGCTTCGGTATTAGTTGGAGAAAATTCTTCTCCGGACAAGGTATTAAGCCTTGCATCACGGGGACATTTAGTAACATTAAATCAATAGGCACAAAATACTAAGTACAAGATAACCATTCATTGATCACACATATAAATTGGTCTTACGTGACTTTCAATCCCAGTTAGTAGTAGCAAACTCGAGTAATTTATGACAAATAATCTATACTAATATTATAAAGAGGTAAAGTTTGTGTGTTAGTGAGTTTGTGAAGTTGTTAGGTGTAATCTTTGGATCTAATAAACCGATTTAACAAAATATTTTTGTGTTGAATAGTCCATTTATCGGCGAGTGCTATACCTAGGCTATATAGTATCACGCTATGACTAATAGGAGTAGAGCAGTAATAAAAGATGTTTAAAAAAGGGACGCGTTTTTTTTCACCGCCTAACGAAGTGGGGACGGGTCAGTTAGTTTATAATAAAAATATTAAAATTCAGTATCCTAACAAGAAAAACGGAATTAAAAATTTGTAAAAATACATTCATACACTAATTTTAATTCATTATAATGCTTAAAATGTTTTTACAATTTAATTACTTTGTATGACAAAAATAATATATTTATTATGAAGAAATATAAGTTTCTGAGAATTATATTATATTTATTTTAAATTTATTTTTGTAATAAAATAATTTTATTATTCAATTATAAATAGTTGAAGGTTACTATTTTTATATATTATTTGGTAAATCCTGGTGAATAACAAATTTTATGAATGTTTTCGTTCATTCATTTAAAATTGAAGATGTCATAAAAATAGTTTCAATTAAGTACTATGAAAAATACTTACGGTACATTTTTGGTGGAACGGATTTCCTCCCGTAACGGAGGGATACTTAGAAAGAAAGAAAGAAAAACAATTGGTTACAAAACTAAACTAAAAATACAAAACTTGGCCTACTAATACCACGCTGGGCAGACGAATTGGTATAGGGTTTAATTTCAAGTTTTCCTTATCTTTATTTTGTAAAGCTAATATTCACGGATAGTCCCTTAGTCGGTTTCTACGATACCCATGGTATGAGATGGGGTGGTGACATATTGTATTCTTACTCCGTCACCACACGGAGAACGGATCTTATTTATATTCTCTTTAAAACCTTAGTTTTGTTCTTTATTTCATATTTCCGGTATTTATTTATTATTACACGTGGCTTCAGTCACATTTCAATAGTACATTTAAATAAAAATAAATGAACAAATAATCCTCACACAACGCCATCTAGTCCCGAACTAAGCAAAGCTTGTACTATGGGTACTAGACAACGGATAAACATACTTATATACTTTTTTTTGTAAATACATACATATTATACATAATTATAAAACCTCCAGACCAATGTAAACAATCATGTTCATGCACACAAAGATTTGCATTGAGCGAGAATCGAACCCGAGACTTCTGCGTAGCAGACATGTTATATAACCACTACGCCATAGAGATCGTATTTATATTATAAGTATAACACGTGGCTTCGGTCACGTTTTAATAGTACATTTATTTATGTCCTTAAGCAATAATTAAGTTCTGTAATTTGTATTAAATACTACTAGAAATACTACACTAGTAGGTACATTTAGATATTAATTATAAAATTTATTACTTATTGAATATTCATAAATAATTTTATAGCTGTATATTATTGTTTCCATGTAATGAACAGTTGCAGTCAATGGAATTACTTAATTAAAACAATAATTACATAAGACGACCTCTTTGGCGTAGTGGATATAGAACATGACTGCTACGCCGAGGTCTCGGGTTCGATTTTCGCGCAAATATTTGTGTGCATGAACATAATATGTTTGTTTGTATTGGTCTGAGTGTTTCTAAACATAATATGTACTTATGTATTTACAAAAAAAAAGTATATAAGTATTAATATCCGTTGTTCTGTTATCCATAACACAAGCAGGTTATGCCTAGCTTACTATGGGAACAGATGGCACTGTGTAGAGATGTCCGTATTTCTTTTTTATACTTAAATTATTATAATTGTACGCTGGGTTAAGCTGGCGTAGCGGTGGTACAGACCTAGTTGGCTTCTTGCTAAGAATGTATTTTTTTATATTTCTCCTTCACCAGAAGAAAGACAATAGCCAGACGATACAATAACCAGACAAACACTTAAAGGAACATATCGGAAATGAAGAAAGACAATGGAAAAAATTGGTACTCGAGGCGGGACCCCCTCTGGACTATACAAATATACTATACTTACACTATAGTCTAGAGACGCGGGTTCGCGTCCCGACTCGAGTACTAATTTTTTCCATTGTCTTTCTTCTTTTCCGATATGTTCCTTTAAGTCTTTCTAGGCTTTCCTCTACACAAATTACCCATTAGTAATAACATCAAAATTAAATTACTAATTTAATTTTTATCACCCATTATACTCGTAGAAGTAATTTCATAGTTAATCACTTAATTTCATAGTTAATGACGGAGTAAGAATACAATATGTCACCACCCCATCTCATCCCATGGGAGTCGTAGGAACCGACCAAGGGACTATCCGTGAATATTATCTTTACGCAATAAAAAGAAGGAAAGCTTGAAAGGAAAAAATACGAAAACCTTAAATTTTTACTTCCATCATATTATATTTTGATTATTTCATTATAGAATTTCGGCGGGAAAATAATTTTTGACAGCTGAGTCGTGACGTCATAGATTTTTTGACAGATGAGTCGTGACATCATACTATTTTGGACAGATTGACTACCAAACATCCATAAATACAAACTTTCTCGGTTTGTAAAGTTATTCTGATCTAGTTCATACAAACGATGGGTATAATACTCAAATAACTTTATAACAATTGATCATTTCACGTTCGATAGCATAACCAGTTCAAAAGTTATGGTTCCAGACATCCTGTTTTCATCGGATCTGATTTCGTAAACAGAATGTTAAAAAAATAATTTTCCTTAGTAAATACCAACTTCAGAAAGATCATCATACCAGCCCATTAATGTCCCACTGCAGGGACGGACATCCTCCCGTAATGGAGGGATACTTGGCCTACTAATACCACGCTGACCAGACGGATTGGTACAGAGTTTAATTTCAAGTTTCCTTCTTTATATTACGTAAAGATAATATTCACTGATAGTCCTTTAGTCGGTTTTTAAGACACCCATTGGATGAGATGGGGTGGTGACATATTGTATTCTTACTCCGTCACCACACGGAGACAAGCTTGTTTTAATATTACACAAATCACGAAATTGTAATATTTAATTTCATTAATAAAATAAAACAATGGCTAACCTTGTCAGTATTTTAATGTATAGCTATATAATAATTAGCGTCGGTATCTCTTTACAGACTAATTTGTATAAATAATACAAAATACTTTATTACTCATTGTTTAGTTTAACATTATTAATTTTATTAATTTTCCATGAGTTTTGACTAACATCGATGGTCAAAACCCTTATTGACTGTTTTTTGCAGTCAAAAGTGGTTTTGACCATCGATGTTAGTCAAAACTCATGGAAAATTGATCTTTAATACATATTAAGGTAAAAGTCCGAAACAGTTGGTTAGGTTAGGTTAGCATGGTGACCAAAGGATATAATAATACTATATTCTAGTTTTACATTAAAAAAAATGTTTCTTCCTTTGGTCACCATGCTAACCTAACCTAACCAACTGTTTCGGACTTTTACCTTAATATGTATTAAAGATCAATTTTCCATGAGTTTTGACTAACATCGATGGTCAAAACCACTTTTGACTGCAAAAAACAGTCAATAAGGGTTTTGACTAAGCACGTCGGTCAAAACCACTATTGACTGATTTTTTCGGTCAAAAGAGGTTTTCACCGGTTATGAGTTTTGACTATAACATTACAGTATTTTGACTTCATAGAAATGGACGAAACGCGAGTTATACCTACACGCTCACGATAGCGGTGGCTTTGCGGAGCGAACAGTCGCGACTGTGCCGCAGTAACGAGCGGGAAAGTAGGTAAAATGGGGTTATTAGATGGATGTCATGTTCGACTTTAGTCATGTTCTGCCTTAGTCATGAATTTGTCAAGTTTGCTTTTTTGACATATTCTGATTTTGTCATATTCTACTTTCGTCATATTCTGATTTTGTCATATTCTGCTTTCGTCATATTCTAAGTTTGTCATATTCTAAGTTTGTCATATTCTGCCTTCGTCATGTTTTGCTTCATTAAGTCAGGTTCACCCAGTTCTGTTTGGGTCGATACTGGTGCTATAAAGCAACTTTGTACGAGTATATTAATCAAAAAACAACCAGTAATCTTATAATTTGGTTCAGAAAGTATAAACTAAAATAAAAAAAATAACTTAAAAATACAAATTCGCGGTAATCTTAACAGAAAAACGATTTTATTTTTACCCGACTGCAAAAAATCACCCATCTATGGAATGACCTCGCCGAAGGTGCTTAACCACCGTTATCGTTTCTAAATCAGTAATCGCAAAAGGCTGTAAGTGGCTGCCGGTAAAAAAGTAATTTAGTTTTTTTTTTGCCAAACCCTACATAATGGAACCTTCGTTATGTGTTATAACATCAACTATCCGTCTGTAAAAGCCCTGTAAAAAAACTTAAAATGTAAAAAAAATCTTGTTTTTTTTCTGCGGAACCCTAAAAAGTTATCAAAATCTAAAGTAGCCTAAGTTACGCGCCGTAAAATTTACAATCCAATAGTGAAATTCCCATCGAAATCGGTTCAGCGGCTTCGGAGATTACCCGGAACAAACAGACAGATAAAAAAAATATCCAACAACACGAAATCCCCGGTTTTAAAAAAATATCCAATTATTAAAAAACCGGGGATTTCGTGTTACAAACAGACACTCCAATTTGATTTATATGTATAGATAGCAATTATTGAGTGTGTGCATACAGCTATGACTAAACATGAACATGACTAAAGGCTAACATGACCAAATTGGAACATGACTAAACCATAATATGACTTACACAAACTGTAATTAAGACTGTAGAAGAGCATGACTAAACCAGAACATGACCAAATCAGAAATATGACCAAGTGTAGAACATGACTAAAAACGAACATGACATCCATCTAATAACCCGTAAAATGTAATTAAAAAGCTGGAGGTGGGCAGCTCTATCGCATGTTTACGTACCGCGCAGCCGTAGGCATTTATAATAAATATTCGGCCGAGATAGACTACTGGTTGTACTGTGCCTATGTTCAGTAGTGGACATCAATTAACTGATAATATAAAGATGAATGAAAACATTTTTATTATTAATTTTACGATGATGACGATAATGTTAAACTAAACAATGAGTAATAAAGTATTTTGTATTATTTATACAAATTAGTCTGTAAAGAGATACCGACGCTAATTATTATATAGCTATACATTAAAATACTGACAAGGTTAGCCATTGTTTTATTTTATTAATGAAATTAAATATTACAATTTCGTGATTTGTGTAATATTAAAACAAGCTTGTCTCCGTGTGGTGACGGAGTAAGAATACAATATGTCACCACCCCATCTCATCCAATGGGTGTCTTAAAAACCGACTAAAGGACTATAAGTAAATATGATCTTTACGTAATATTTTTTTTTTTTTTTTTTTTTGTTTTGCTAATCTGCAATCAGTTGTCCACTATAAGCAGATATGATGAGAGATGTTGTTTTATCGAGTGCATCCTCCAGCGAGGATAGCTACCCTTTGTATAAATGACATTTGCTAAATTATGTCTTTTCTCTTGAGGCGCTTTTGATAACTGCGCTTGACTAGGCTTGCTGCAAGTACATTCGGGTGATTTTCCAGCCGCTTCTGGTACTTTACTGTTGAGGCCTGGATTTCTTCTTTTACAGTGGTCATATTAAGTTGTGCATGGATCTCAGTATTTGTAATGAACCACGGAACATTAGCCATTGTCCTTAATATTGCGTTCTGCATTCTTTGCAATATCGCGATGTTGGAGTTGCATGCACTTCCCCAGAGTTGAATGCCATAGGTCCAAGTTGGTTTTAATATGGACTTGTATATTAGAAGTTTATTATCTATTGTTAATTTGCTGTTTCGGCCAAGCATCCAGTATAACTTTCTGTGTCGTATATTTAGTTCATCTCTCTTACTCTTAATATGCTGGCTCCAAGTTAAGCGACGATCGAGGTGTAATCCCAGATATCTTACGCTGTCTTTGTGTGGTAAAATTGAGTTCTCAAGACGTACCGGAGGACAGTTTTCCCTTCGAAGTGTGAAAGTGACCTGCACAGACTTTGTTGCACTAGCTTTGATCCTCCACTTTTTAAGCCACTTTGTGATAGCATCGATACCCTGCTGGAGTTGTTCTGAGGCTCGTTCGGGCTGTATGTTACTCGCCATTACAGCTGTGTCATCGGCATATGTGGCAATCATCACTCCTTCCACCTGCGGAAGGTCTGAGGTGTACAGAGTATACAGAATTGGTCCCAACACCGAACCCTGAGGCACACCTGCTCTTATATTGTAGAATTTGGAGGTTGCTTCCGACTCTCTGGTTTGAAAAATTCTGTCTGTTAGATAAGATTTCAGCAAGATGTAGAAACTGTGCGGCAAGTTTGTTCTTATCTTACATAAGAGTCCCCAATGCCAAACCCTATCAAATGCTTGTTGGATATCTAAGAATGCAGAAGAACAGTATTCTTTTTTTCTAGAGATTTTCTTATTTTCTCAACAACTCTGTGTACTTGCTCGATAGTAGAATGTTGCTGTCTAAATCCAAATTGATGGTTTGGGATGATATTGCTGTTTTCCAGTATCGGCAGAATTCTATAAAGGATCAATTTTTCACAGACTTTTGACAGAATAGGCAACAAGCTGATTGGCCTATATGAGGTAATTTCGTTAGCTGGTTTTCCCGCCTTATGCATCATGAGAATTAGGGACACTTTCCAAAGGTCTGGAAAGTGTTGGACTCTTAGAATTCCATTATACAACATGGTTAGAAAAACAACTGCCTTTCTTGGGAGTTTCCTCAAAATTTCTTTTGTAATGAGGTCATATCCTGGTGCTTTTCTGTCTTTGAGGTCATTAATTATCTTCCAAACTTCCTGCACTGTGACTGGTTTAGGCGGGAGCGACATTTGAAGAGGCTGGTTAAGTATAGATTCAACCTTTTTCTCAAAATCTGTGTCGCTGGCGGGATTCGGGCAAAACACGTTCGAAAGATGTGCCGCAAATAAGTTTGCCTTTTCCTGAGACGTGCGGGCCCAGCCATTGCTGTTTCTCAAAGGAGGTTTTGCAAGTTGTGGTCTGTCATGCAGTTTTGTGAATTTCCACAGAGAATAATCAGTGGCTGCAGTGGGTGTGAGAGATTCCAATTGAGCCTCAAGAGTCTTGTTTTGCCAATCCCTTAGCATTTCGCGTAAACGTGCTGCTTGCCTATTAAAATCAGTTTTATCTGCAGTAAGTCCGCTTGACTGCCAAACACGACGAAGCCTCCTTTTTTCTAGTACCGCTTTTCTTATTTCTAGAGGGTAGTTTGTTACCTGTTTTTTTGGGTCAAGTAACGGCGTACTCCTCCAGCAGGCGTCTTGGATAAAATTCGTGATGTATTTGGCTGCTGTTTCGATTTCATCTGGCGTCTTGAGAGCAACATTTAGCTCGATATTCTTTTCAACTAATTCTCTAAAACAATTCCAGTCGGTTTTCCTGTTATACAGTCTTTCTGGTTGTACATGCTCTATAATATTCATACTTAGGGTTAGCAATACTGGCGTGTGGTCCGATGAACTATCGAAACAGGATTCGCATTTAACATATAGTCTAGCAAAGCCCTTCATAACGAAGAAATCAAGCAAATCTGGTATTTTGGAAGCGTCTGCAGGCCAATATGTAGGTTCACATGTGGAGGCTGCATACAGTTTCTTATCATCTATGCTATACTTAAGCTGTCTGCCTCTGGTGCTTGTTAGTCTGGAACCCCAGTATGTGTTTTTACGTAATATAAAGAAGGAAACTTGAAATTAACTCTCGGTCAAAACCACTATTGACTGTTTTATGCAGTTAAAAAGGGTTTTGACCGGCAATGAGTTTTGACTGTAACATATATACTGACATAGGACTTCTAAAAATAATTCCACCTTGCACAGGAATATTCTTTCCATTATTAGATTTTGTTTTATTTATTCATTTATTCTACTTTTTGTTTTATTAAACTTTGCTTCTGTACATTTAAAAATCTTTTGCAAACTTAACTTTTTATTTTATTTTGTTACTTTACCTTGTAAAATTTTGCATACCTACCTAGGTAAAATATAGCAGAACTCTATGTTTATTTTTAATATCTATACTGTCTTTTATACCTATATTTGCAAAATAAATATTCTATTCTATACTATTCTATTTTATTCTACAGTCCTGTGGTTTCCTCATCCATCGGTTTCCCTTTGCCCTAAAGCGCCGATTACACTAGACTACATGTAGTGCACTACATCTTGTAGGGCACTACATCTTGTAGGGCACTACATCTTGTAGGGCACTACATCTCGTAGGGCACTACATCTTGTAGAACACTACATCTTGTAGGGCACTACATCTTGTAGGACACTACATCTTGTAGGACATTACATGTAGTTTTTCCATTTCTAAAACAATTACTTGGAAATGGAAAGACTACATGTAGTGCCCTAGAAGATGTAGTCTCCTTAAAGATGTAGTGTCCTACAAGATGTAGTGTCCTACAAGATGTAGTGTCCTACAAGATGTAGTGCACTACATGTAGTCTAGTGTAATCGGCGCTTAACTATCACATCAGCATGCCAATAAACCAAATAGTCCTCTATTGTCTATGTAAATTATCTTTTAAAACACCAATATACTTTAGTATACAACAAATCTTTGTTATTACTATATAAACGATCGTTTGTCTCGCTGCAAGGTCGCCATTAACATCTACAATGTTAACTTAATTAGTTACAAACATGTTAAACTGTTGCTATGACTAATAAAGTATTTTGTTTTATTTATACAAACACTAACGTCGCGCCCTAACTTTGCACGTATTACACAAGGCCTTCTAGTCCCAAACGAAGCAAAGCTTGTACTATGGGTACGAGACAACGAATTAACATACTTAAATACTTTTTTTTGTAATAATATGCATGTATTATTACAAAACGAAAGCCCAGAATGAAAGTTTTTTTTTAAATTAATAAAAAACAGTTTTACAAACACTAATGATTTATTTACTACCAAGCATTTTTTCATAAAATTTTATTATGGTAAAGTAATAACGATAATCTCCGTGTAGTGACGGAGTAAGAATACAATATGTCACCACCTCATCTCATCCCATGGGTGTCGTAAAAACCGACTAAGGGACTATCCGTTAATATTATCTTTACAAAATAAAAAGAAGGAAATCTTGAAATGAAACCCTATGCCAATCCGTCTGGCCAGCGGGTTATTAGTAGGCCAAGTATCCCTCTGTCACGGGAGAAGGCCCGTCCCTGCAGTGGGACTTTAATGGGCTGTTATGATGATGAGTAACGATAAGCTTAGTCAATTAAAATCTTATTGTCGTTCAAGAATTGTCAAACGTCATCGAATTTCTATCTACAGACATTATATTGTATTCTTATTTGTCATTGTTCCAACTACACGTCTGTTTATTTTGAGTTCATTACGTACATTTGATTATAAATACACTTATTTTAATTGTACTGAGTTTTGACGTCATCGTCAGTGCAAATAATAAGACTGTATCATGCATTACCGGCCCGGACGAGTCAATTCTTTTTTAAGAGACAATTCCTGCACTAACCCTCGAACTCATAAACGCCTCTTAAATTTAAGCCAATGGATTAACTTTAATTCATAAATAAAATAAATAAATAAATATTTACGGACACCTCTATACAGCGTCATCTGTTCCCAAAGTAAGCTAGGCTTAACCTGCTTGTGTTATGGGTGACAGAACAACGCTTTTAATACTTATATACTTTTTTTCTTTGTAAATACATATATATTATACATAGAACCACTCAGACCCCTGCAAATAATCATGTTAATGCACACAAATATTTGCATTGAGCGGGAATCGAACCCGAATTTATAATATGTAATTTAATACCAGTATTTAAACTCCAATCTTCTTCTATATCGTTCGGTTAGTTACTCACTGACCACACCGTAGCAGTCATGTTATATAACCACTACGCCACAGAGGTCGTCTAGCCTCTATTACCCATTGCTGTGCAAAGGACTCTACTGCTGACTTTCACCATGTTTCGGTCTATAGCCAATGAAGGCCATAGGTTAAGTGACTCATCTCGCTACCAGTCTCCGTTAAGCTGATTCCAAGTTCCGGTTTCTGAATAATTTATCCATCCATCCATCCATATCAGCCTATGGACGCCAACTGCTGGACATAGGCCTCCTCCAAAACTTTCCACCCTGCGCGGTCCTGTGCCTCCCTCATCCATCGGCTTCCCGCCGTCCTAATCAGGTCGTCCTACGATCGACCATCGTGTGAGGGGTCTCCCCACCCTGCGCTTTCCGGTGCGCGGTCGCCATTCTAGAACATTTATTAATTTTAACATTTTATATATGTATAGATGCATTGATTTACAAAAAACCAAAGATACACACTACACTTCCCAAAAACGTCCGCAACAAATGGGCGCATTGTGCACTCTTTTCAAATTAGTATCGCGTTGTTCTACCGGCAAACGTCAATCATTAAATTTTATTGCTTTATGTGCATTACTTTTTAAATACAACTTTATGTCATGCGTGTAAGATTGAATTTGAAAAAAGAAATATGTTTACGATATTACTATACGTATTTATTGCGTATGTTTAATTTGGTGACACTTTTGGCTGTTAGTTTTGTTTGAAAATGTGCATCTAGGGTTTTTTATAAATCAATGTATAGATGTGTTTAATTAGACGAGAAACAAAACGACTAATTTCGTGTCATTTACCTCAAGAGAACAGCTGTTATTCGTTAATTTTTATCAAAAACTTGTTTGTGTGAGATTTAAAACTTAAAATATCTTCTTTTGAAAGAATATTTTCGAAAGAGAGTTGAGCCTTGGATCAGATTCAAAACAATCTTTTGTGAATAGTGCAAATACGAGTCTATCTATCTCATTGCCCTCTGAAGACCATGATTCTTCTGAGTAAGCCCATAGGCCCTCTAAATTTGAATTATATAGCCTATAGCCTTCCTCGATAAATGGTCTATCCAAAACTGAAAACTAAATTCACTTCGAAGAAGTAGTTCCTGAGATTAGCGCGTTCAAACAAACAAACAAACTCTTCAGCTTTATATAATAGTATAGAGTATAGATTATATTGCAAGAGATTTGAACTCTACTTTGTTTACTACCGCTGCTATTTCTTAAGCGCCGATTACACTAGCCTACATGTAGGACACTACATATTGTAGGGCACTAAATCTTGTAGGGCACTAAATCTTGTAGGACGGATGATGTAGGACACTACATGATGTAGGGCGGTCGGGACTCGCCAATCTCCGATATCTAGTGTCCTTACAGCCTACATGTGATTACACTAGACAACATGTAGTGTCCTACAAGATACACTACATCCTACATGTAGGGTAGTATAATCGGCGCTCTAGGCAATCGTGTGCTATGCCTTACATTATCGGACGGCGTAGTCAGATACTACGGCGCCTTATTGAGAAAAGTGGCGTTATCATCATCATCATATCAGCCAATCGACGTCCATTGCTGGACATAGGCCTCCTTCAAGTATTGCCACCTTGTGCGGTCCAGAACAGTCACATAGCGAAGCTAGATTTAATAAGCCAGAAATTATAAGTAAACTTGATAATACAGAAATTACATTTTTATGACCTAGCGACCTCGGTGGCGCGACGGTAGCGCAAGCGGCTGCAGTGCAAGAGGTTGTGGGTTCGATCCCCACGCAGGACAATAATTTGTGCGATCCACAAATTATTGTCCTGGTCTGGGCGTTAATTGTCTCCGTTAATTGATGTTTGTAAAAGGTCCCCGCGACACAGGGCATGATCCCTAAAGCGGGAGTTGTCTTTTATATAAAAAAAAGAACCTAAGATATTCGCGCTTTCCATCAAGCTCGATACAGTCATCATAATACCATGTCTAATAATAAAAAAATATACTTTTTTTATATCAACCATAAGTTAAGTACATAATAATTGGTTATATAAAAACTAAACAAATAATACGCAGTACGATTACTCGAGTAAATTACTTTTAAGGGCATGTTAAAAGTTAAACCATTATTTGTACATTAGATACTCGTAAGTTAGGGTTCGTTTCCATGAATGCTGAGCTGAGCGGAGTGGATCGTGATTTGGAAATGTAACGTGGAAATAAGTGGTCTTATAAATTTTAATTTTATGTTTAATAAGCGACTATAAAACAAATTTCCAATTTTAATTAAGTAGTATTGTTATTTCTAAAATTTAGTAATCAATTTCTGATGATTCTAAATTTTATTGAAATGTGGGACTAACTGTAATACCTACTTAAGAAATAACTGCGCTTTGACGTCATAAACAATACAAATTCAAACAAATTAAGAATCAATTATAAATCTTTTAGGACACAGTTAAAAATATTTTAATACAGATAAGGCACTCAAACTCGCATTGCATTGATAGCAAGTGCAGGAAACACTGCATAACGGAGTAAGGTATCATGAGCTGCATTTTTTTATTTGTTTATTATAAGATCATTTAAGCAGTCAAATACATAAAATCACATATTATTTTAGTGTGCAATGTGTGCCATAAGCCTCAATGCAGCTCTGATCTGTTCATCTCAGCTCTAGCCCACACAAACACTACTACATTGTCACACTTCGCTTAGTCTGCTCTACGCCTCGCATTAATGTAACCACACACCACTAAATAAAACCCAAACTTTACCAGGTATAAGTACCAAAGTTTAGGCTCATATTATGGTATGCGAAATACTCTTGATGCTTATTGAAAAAACAAATATTAATGACCTTTGTATTATTATTATAAAAATAAACAATAATATATACTACTAATATTATAAAGAGGTAAAGTATGTGTGTTTGTGACGTTGTAGGGGGTAATCTCTGGATCTACTGAACCGATTTTAAAAATTCTTTTAGTGCTAAATAGTTCATTTAATGGGGAGTGTCATAGGCTACTATAGTATCACGCTATGACTAATAGGAGTGGTAATGAAATATGTTTAAAAAACGGACGCGTTTTTTTCGCCGCCCAACAAAGTGGGCACGGGTCAGCTAGTATACTATAAATAACATAGCTCATTTCTTTTCTTTCTTTTTTTAAAAGACAACTCCCGCACTAGGGATCATGCCTTGTGTCGCGGGGACTTTTACAAACATCAATTAACGGACACATAGAACACCCGGACTCAGATCAATAATTTGTGGATCTCATAAATTATTGTCCTGCGTGGGGATCGAACCCACAACCTCATGCGCGGCAGCCGCTGGCTCTACCGGCGCGCCACCTAGGTCGTCAAGGAATTTACCATTGGAATCTTGTTGTGTTTTTAGTTGTCATAGAAATATTATGTCTACGCAGTTAATATGAAATGAACTATGATTTATATCATTACCTAGAAATGACACGAAAGGTCTGCAGGGACATAATTAGTGTTGTCAGCCTTCAGAAAGGTCAAGTGCGTAGTACTCTGAACTCTTTCTACATTTTTAAACGACTTCAAAAAAAGGAGGAGGTTCTCAACTCAATTGTATTATTTTTTTAAAAGACAACTCTTGCACTAGGTATAATATCCTGTGTCGCGGAGACTTTACCAACATAAATTTAACGGTCACAAGAAACTTCCAGACTCGGGACAATAATTTGTGGATCACATTGTTTAGATTAATAAGTGTCTGTGGCACCTAATCCCAGAGCCGCGCTTGCAAAGGTCTGTCACAAGCCATGCATCCCTTGCCGCGGCAAGCTCAAATTGGCATATAAATAATATTATCTTTCAGATTGTAGGTCAGAAAATATTAGTATTTATTATTATTATAATCGACTATGTTTTTCCCAACAGGTCCGATACCACGTAGTCATTGTAAGTAAAATTTTCGAAAAATCTGAGCATGTCTCATAATATGATGTAGTAGTATATATCATCACCACCTAGTACCACCACCGTAGTACTCTCATAGATTTGTAGATAGTAGTCTTATAGATACACCTACGTTTGCACATAATGTAGTTTACATAACATCCTATCAGCCAATTGAAGTCGACAGCTGATAAATAGGCCTTTTTTTGGGTTTCGCTGGGGTTAAATGCCGCGTATTCTCCCTCCTCTTCGGGGGCGGGAGGTGTATGTAGAGCTCTAATACTTAAAGTTCCCAGCAGCACTCCTTCATCACCTTTTTGGAGGATGGCCTGGGGAACCGCCCCTCAGGGCTTCTCGCTCCCCAGCATTGCTTTAACTAAGCCCGGGAGCGAGAGGTTCGCAGTTGGAAATACCCCTTCTCCAAATGTTTTTACTTTACGCGGACTTGCGCCTTTCTTATCTATGTATTTTCCTCCTACCGAGATACGTTTGCACATAATGTAGTGTTTTAGCTTGTTACATATCACGTAATTAGAATGGTTTGCAATGATTGAAATGTACTTCATAACTATCCATCAATGTCCGACTGCTCGCATCTATTGTTTGCCCGAAAATTATTTGCCATAATATTCTTATGCCCAAATTTTTTTTGCCATAATTTTATTAGACCGCTATGTCTAATCAAATTATGGCAAAAAAAATTAGGGCATCGACAAAACAGCTCGACGGAGACCAGCTTCGCAAGTTTTCCTACTACGACGAACGATTATGGCAAACAAAAGTAACAATTAGTACAGATTATGGTAAATGAAAATTCCGGCAAGTGGAGGTATACGCTCGCATAGGCCTGCTTAAATGATTACAGGAGAACTTGGCCCGTATAAGAGCACGATATAGACACGCACTGGTGTCGTTTGAGTTTCATGCTAAGTTTTTCTTATTTCCTTTTTGATATGATACCCAGGAGCTTTTCCTTAATTTTCACGACAACCATGGCATCATTTTCGCGCAATGTTTTCTTATTAACCTCTGTGGCGCAGTGGTTATATATGACTGACTAAATGACTGCTACGCAGAGGTCTCGGGTTCGATTCCCGCTCAATGCAAATCTTTGTGTGCATGAACATGATTGTTTGCACTGGTCTGGGTGTTTTCTATGCATAATATGTATGTATTTACAAAAAAAAAGTATTTAAGTATGTATGTCCGTTGTCTAGTATCCATAGTACAAGCTCTGCTTAGTTTGGGACTAGATGGCGTTGTGTGAAAGTGTGAGGAATATATATTAATGTATATTATGACAGACTGACAATAACATCATTGTTGTCTAAATAGAATGCCATTGCCCAGGTGTTTCCTATTAATATTTTTACCAGACGAAATGGCTGATTAATTGTATTTTTAATTATTTGGCAATGTCCCAAGTAAAATGTTCTCTTTTAAGATATTCATGTGGCACTTTTTTAATTGGTTCGAGCTGCAGATTATGTCAACCTTGAGACGCTAGTGATCGTCAACAACTAGGGATATGTCGGACATTACAAAAAAGGAGATCACTTAAGTACCGTGCAAGCTATTTACCAACTTTGAAAAATAATTACTGGCTCTATAATTGCCCTTTCAAAACTATTTTAAAATTAGCAATTAGCTGCCTTATATATTAATTAACTTCTATTCGTGCAGCCATACTCGTTGTTACCTTCTGGTATAAAATTTTTAATAAAAAAAATTAACTGCATATAAAATAATGGGTTTTGATTTTCTCACAATGTTGTTCCTACGATTATACCAAACCACTTTGTTTAGGGAGTCAGTGAGGACATCAGACATTCTTCACTTCAAATAGTTTAAGCACTTTTTACTACTCCTTAATGCACCGTGTTTTTGAAAAAAGTAGTTAGTCTCAGTACAGAGCCTTTACCAGAAACGCAAATTACCGTACTCGCAAACGACCACATTTTCATTAGCAAACTACCATATACGCAGATGACCAATAGAATTCGACACAATGTCCAGCCATTAGTGTACCTACTGAATATTTAATTGTTAACTGTCTGATGAAAATCAATGTACTTCGAGAGCAGGTAATAAATAAATCAATCTAAGAACCAATTATTATATTTGACAACGTTGTATGCTCTTAGAGCCTTTTTATGCTATTTTAATTTATATGTATAAGTATTTACAAAAAAAAGTATTTAAGTATGTTTATCCGTTGTCAGTACACATAGTACAAGCTTTGCTTAGTTTGGGACTAGATGGCGTTGTGTGAATATGTGAGGAATATTTATTATTTATTTAGAAAGACTGCAATATGACCATATCGAACCAGCATGTCAATTCTCGTTCCTTAAAATCGTTAAAAATTCGGTTATGTTAACTTTTAGTTGTCAAATTGTCTTACCTATTGTGTGAGAATTTGACAACTAAAAGTTAACTTAACCGAATTTTTAACGATTTTAAGGTACGAGAATCGAAATGCTGATTAAAAGCATGTACAGTCACAGTCCAGAAATCGCCGATGCCAACTAAACTTAATCGCCGTGTCACCTTGTCAGTCTCACCAAATGCATTTTCACACTACGTTCAAAGGACCCTAAAATATCTGTTACAAAATCAACTAAGAAGAAAAACAAACAATACGAACCAAATATATTATATACCACGCAATAAATTATTTGGCCATAATGTTTACTAAAATATCCATTGTTGGGTTCTTCGAGGCCGCGACCAAGGTACCGGTATCAAAGTGTCATTGACACTGTATTTACATGTTTGTAAATATTTATGTTAATCTTTGTTTACTAACTGTGACGTATCTTATCGATGATCTCTATCCTTCTGGTAGATACATCTGTAGTACTAATATTATTGACGACCTCGGTGGCGCGCCGGTAGAGCCAGCGGCTGCCGCGCATAAGGTTGTGGGTTTGATCCCCACGCAGGACAATAATTTGTGAGATCCACAAATTAATGTCCTGAGTCTGCCTGTTCTATGTGTCCGTTAATTGATGTTTGTAAAAGTCCCCGAGACACAGGGCATGATCCTTAGTGCGGGAGTTGTCTTTATTAAACGAAAAAAAAAAAAAATTATAAAGAGGTAAAGTTTGTGTGTTTGTGACGTTGTAGGGGGTAATCTCTGGATCTAATGAACCGATTTAAAAAATTCTTTCTGTGTTGAATAGTCCATTTATCGGGGAGTATCATAGGCTGTATAATATCACGCTATGACTAATAGGAGTGGAACAGTAGTGAAATATGTTTAAAAAGTGACGCGTTTTTTTCGCCGTCCAACGAAGTGGGCACGGGTCAGCTAGCTTATTATAAAGTGGGTTTTCTAATTGGGTTATTGGGAATCCAGTCAGTTTTTGCAATAGTAAGGTAATGTCTACACCTGAACGTTTGATGCCTGATGTCATTGTGCAGGTGATTAAAAGGTTGTTTTGCTTTAAAAATAACGGTGTCGTAGGAAAATATTGATAGACCTATTATTTTGAAGTTTTTCAAAATAATAACCGTACTAAAAATATTAGCACGGTATTTAGCTTAAAAAAGTATCATTATCATATCAGGCAATAAAAGTCCACTGCTGGACATTGGCCTCCTTCAAATATTGCAACCTTTCATCATCCTCATCTATCGGCTTCCCGCGCCGTCCTAACTAGGTCGTCGGTCCACCATGTGAGGGGTCTCCCCACCCTACTCTTTCCTTTTTCCCACTGCGCGGTCGCTATTAGACGTTACATGGGTGCTACAGGTTTCAGTTTCGATTCCCGCTCAAATCTTTATGTGTATGAACATATCGATTTACGGGTATGAACTTTTTTTTGTTTACTTTCGTTGTAGCTTGTACTATGGATAGTATACATACTTATAAAATAAATAAGTATGTATCTAAGTATAGTACAAGCTCTGCTTAGTTTGGGACTAGATCATAACAGCCCATTAATGTCCCACTGCAGGGCGGGCCTCCTCCTGTGACGGAGGGATACTTGGCCTATTAATACCACGCTGGCCAGACGGATTGGTACAGGGCTTAATTTCAAGTTTTCCTCCTTTTTATTTCTTAGTCGGTTTACGACACCCATGGGACGAGATGGGGTAGTGACATATTGCATTCTTACTCCGTCACTACACGGACTAGATGGCGTTGTGTAAATGTGTGAGAAATAAATTACCAATGCATTATAATGTATTAAGAAGATTTTTGTCAATGTTCCAATTGACGCGTGCGTGCGTTTTGGCTATTTTTGTAACCAGTATGATCCGGCTCAGGGCTTGCCCGTTGTTTTTATGGACGTATGTTTCTCTGTATTATTTTCATCATAACAGTCCCATTTATGTCCCACTGCAGGGACGTTACTTTTACTGGGACATGAAATTAAACCCTATACCAATCCGTCTGACCAGCGTGGTATTAGTAGCCCAAGTATCCCTCCGTCATGGGAGGAGGCCCGTCCCTGCAGTGGGACATTAATGGGCTGTTATGAAAATAATCCCGTACGAAAGAGCGTGCAGGCTTTACGCTCCAAAAAATGCGCGAAAGAGTGTAGGTCGTGTTAGGTAGGCCGCTAGGTTTCTATTATCTCTGTGTTACTTATTTTACTAAGTACCGGGTGCGAATATATTTATGTATTGAACAAAATTTTATTTAGGTAAAATACTAAAACAATATTTTATACAAAGGAGAGCTAAGTACATAGTTAAAAATAAATTGCTCAATAAAAAAAACGATGATTCCGTTGAGTACATTTTAATGAGCTTTAAAATGTATTTACATACGAATATAAAATAAGTTGAAAATACGTCGCCTGAATGCTTATTTGCTCAACCGACCATTTTGACGAATTTCACTTTTTGATGCAATTTTATTAAGGATCTAATTGCGGTTCGATTGGTATATAATACTTGCTGCTTGGACTTAAAATACATGAATTATAAGGAATTTAAGTTTTTGTAAACTAACACAAGAGAATTAAAACTTCATGCTTAATTGCTCAACGTCCATAGAGAAACACCAAACGTGCATCCGAACATCGATTGCGTGCTTAAGTATTCAATCTCCTCACAGGTAACCAATCACGACATCGCATTTTGATGACGCAATACGCCGCCATCATAAATTTCTTTTGTGACGAAGCTGGTGCTCGCACGCATTTAAGTAAAAAATAACGCGAAATATAGAAAAAAAGTATTAATTTTAATAGAAAACAGTACCCCAAATGTCCGTGACGAAATATAAATCGGAAAATATAGTCACAACTATAGAAAAGAATCGGTAACTTGTATTTTTGTTAACATTTCTTTGTAGATTACCACTGCGTATCGTTAACTTATAGTACAGGATGTTTAAATTTAATTCTTAATCTTTCAGATTTAATTAAATCTTTAAATGAAATTGTGACGTATCTATAAATGAACAGATTGTTTCGAACATTTCGTAAGGTTGTAAAATATAACTAATATAATAATAAAAAATTTTGCTTTTGTGCGATGACTGTCAAAATATACCTGCTACTTGCATGTTTTCTAATTGTTAAATAGGTAAATTTCTAAGCATTAAATGGGTAGTTTTGTGTTTACGTATACCTATGCTTTGTGTTCGCAATGATGTTAGATGCTAGATAAGTAGATTAATACTATTTTTTTTTTCTAAAGAATTCCTTATGAAAACGTAAAAAATCGTCAAAAAAAGGTTAATTTTCTTGAAAAAATAAATCAATTCTAAATTGTTTAAATAGTCTCAGTATATTAATTATTTTTTATACGTATAGGTATGATATTATCACCGTTTTGTATTTAATTTATGTCGTTTTTATTGTACATATTGAAATGAAGAAGTGGAGCCACGGTAATACCATAGTTTCATTTTATGTTGACATTACGTACGGTACGTACGTGCCAAGCGATTCTCGCCTAAGGGTGGTCGAGCGGCAAATACCCCGACTGTACGATGAATCAAGAATCCGACCAAACAAGAATCCGACGAAAGAAGAATACGACTAATTAAAAAAAAAATTACTAGGACTAATTCAAATCAGACACTAACCGAAAAAAAAATTATATTAGAAGTACTTACAAATATATGAAAGCTGACGACAAAGCCTCCATGGAATCTCTAATTAAAAAGGTTTTGACAGGATCAGACAACATAAACAATACCAGGCGAAGTAAACGATCTTGTATCGGTACAAAAACAAAAAAATATTGTATTTTGTATTTTATATAAATCAAACAGTGTTTTTTTTTAATTCTGTGTTTTATTCAATAATAAATAGCAAGTTAGCTAGTTATATTTTTTTTACCACGATACCCAAACACACTGTATTTGGTTATAGGGCACTTAAGTACTAAATATATTCGAATGCAAAATGCTCAACCTCCACCCCGGTAGTGGTCTATCTCCAATTGCATAATTATTGATGTGTTTATTTGCTCAACCTCCATAAAGAATTGTGAAAATAAACATAACTGTTTGACTTTTTAATGATTATTTGTAATATATCATTTCATAAACACATTAACTATTTTTTTAATATAAAACTTTTATAAAATCATATTATTTGCTTAAACTAATCAATAAAACGTCTCTGGTGTAAAATGTTGAAAATGGAGGTTGGACACTTAAGTATTCGTGCGACGAATAATTGTAATTGAGTAATAAGTTAAAAAAAGAATAGTGCCATTAATATCCGAAGGCTAGTCTATACAGTGGGACATTAGTAAGCTTTTATGATGATGATGAAAGTCCCCGCGCCACAGTTTTGACGACCTCGGTGCCACGGTGACGCGACGGTAGCGCAAGCGGCTGCCGTGCACAAGGTTGTGGATTCGATCCCCACGCAGGACAATTATTTGTGAGATACACAAATTATTGTCCTGAGTCTGGGTCTTTGTGTCCGTTAATTGATGTTTGTAAAAAGTCCCCGCGACACAGGTCATGATCCCTAGTGCGGGAGTTGTCGGTTAAAAGAAAAAAAAAAGTTTATGAACAATAGTACGGAAGTTGTATTTTTAAAATGATGAAATAAATAATATTATTAGTCATATATATTAGTCACACAAAATGGTTTATGGCTTCCATAATGAAGAGATAAAAAATATATTTTTATACATTTAACAACGTATTGTATTTTAAACTGTACGTAATAAACGTCTAGTATTTTTTTTAATTATGTTCTCAGATAAATTAATATTGTATTCTTATGAGAAATAATTGTCTTAAACCATTTTTATCTACAATTTGTAATGCTACTCGTTAATGCTAATTACTAGGCCTCTTTACAGTAATAAAAAATAAAACACATTAATAATTACATAATAAAAGTAGAAATATGATTGTCATAAATACTTAGTTAAATACTATAGTTTTATTCAGGTAATTTTTTTTTTAAATTTATAAATAGTCACGAAATGACTCAATTATTAGGTAACGCAGGTGTCGCTTCTTTTTTTTTATTAAATTGGCCTACCAGAATGACTCTATGGTGCCTGATGTTAAGCATCCATTAGAGTCTGAGAATGGCGAGCACCATGCCAGCTACAATATTTGTAGAGGCATGAATGTCTCCACAAATATTGCAAGGACATAGGATTTTTTTATATTTACGCTATCTTTTCATTATCTGTTTTCATTCTTTCAACTTTTTTATTCTCTTTGCCAGCCGCCGCAGACCACATAGCACTAAGAACCAGGAACGGCACAGCGTCGACGAAGCGTCTGCCCTGCGTCGCATCAGCACCACATTTGAACAACAACGTCCATGTACTGAGAGATGACGCCGCGATATTCAACGGAAACAAATGTACACTTAGCAACGAGAAGAAAGTGTGAGTATAATAGAGAATATGAATCTTAGACTATCGTCTTATCGACGACCTCATAAAGGTCTCTGGGTCGGACTGGATGCGGAAGGCGCAGGACCGAGTTCTGTGGCGTATTGGGAGAGGCCTATTTCCAGTAGTGGATGTAATAGGCTAGTTGATTGATTGATTGATGGATCTTAGTATATGGCGTAATATAATACAATATGTCACCACCCCATCTCATCCCATGGGTGTGGTAAAAACCGACTTAGGGACTATCCATGAATCTTTACGAAATAAAAAGAAGGAAAACTTGAAATTAAATAAATAAATAAATAAACCCAATCCGTCTATTGCTAGGCCAAGTATCCCTCCGTCACGGGAGGAGGCCCGTCTTTGCAGTGGGACATTAATGGGCTGTTATGATGATATCGCGTTCAGTTGTCACTTTTACTTTTGTTAAAGAAAAAGTCTAGGGGCTGGAACTTCAAACTACGCACAGACCACTGAGGCTTGTTATCCCCATGAAAATACCGTTAAAAAATTCCGTGGGATGAGATGGGGTGGTGACATATTGTATTCTTACTCCGTCACCACACGGATACACGTTAGTATTATTATATAATTAAATAATACCATTTTGTTCCAGCCTTGAAGAAGAAGAGCCAGCACCAAAGAAAAAATCAAAGGTAAACAGCTTAATATCTTATTTAATTACAAATCTTAACATAGTGATAGAATCTATACCCTGTTAAATACAACTACAAAACGATTGTATATACTCCTCCTATACTCACTATCGAGATATGAAATGGTTCTTTGATTTAACGCAAATTTATTGACCATGTTAGCGTTTGCGCTTCTATGACATCAAGACGCAGGTTTAAATCCTGTAATGTCATAAAATTATATCATTATACCCCTTCCACTATATTTAACAACATTTGACAGATTGACGTTAGTGACGTTCAGCAGTATCTCGAATGTAATCCCATTCGATTGTAAGCGATTTCGCGATTTTTTAAATTACTTTATTTTACACATTTGGATCCTTACATCAACTTACATTATCATTTTATTATTGTTTCTTTCTTCTATGTTAAGAGAATTAGCCTATAGCTTAAAATGATAAAATTACAGGTAGCTTAGGTATTATTTAAAATACATAATTTATCGTGACACATTCGCGGGTTATAGCTAATCTAAAATATCATATTACATTTTATAAACGTATTATGAAAAGTTCAGGTTTATTCATAACAAGTACGAGGAGAAGTACGTGCTAATGCTAGAACGTATCCAGAATAAATTTGTTAGGTTCGTGTATATGAAGCAATATGGGGTTTACCCAGGTTATCCGCTGTTGTATCCTACTCTATTTGTTCTGGGTATGGTAGGTTATTACACACTAACAGTAAGAAGGGAGGTCGCGCTCGCCGTCTACCTATTTAAAACGATGCGCGGAACGCTTAATAATCCCCGCGTATTGGAAGTAATGCAGCTGAGCGTCCCGGACGAGTACGTAGGGCGGCGCCGGCAGCCGGAACTGCTGGTCGTGCCGCGCGCGCGTACCTGCCTGCTGCAGCGCACACCGCTCGCGCGCGCGCTCCGAGCGCTCAATACGTTGGCCCATGAGATAGATCTCTTCTCATGTACATTGAACGAATTCACACGGGTAGCTTATTGTGTTATATGTTTGCACAAAGAGTAATTATTATTTAAGTTGTAATTTATTGATATTTTTAGTAATTGTTTTTGTTTTTGTACATAGGCTATTGAATTATATTATTATTGGTTATAAGTACCTGTGATAATAGTTGTATGTGTGATAATAATAAATAAATAAAAAATAAATAAATAAAAATTTATTTCTACCGATTATTTGTAATTTGTTTCATAATGGTGGTAATCGTTATGAGTGTCCATCACTAAGTAACCATGGTAACTGAAAAGAACATGGGTACGTCCAAGAAATACAATATAATTTGTTCGAAAAATAAGCGGAAGTATTACGAAACTTCATGGACGTGAACTGTCAAAAAGCTAAACTTACGCTGGAAGGGGTATAGTTCTAGATTTATTTTGGTTAATCATGTTTTTTTTTATGAAATGGTCTTCTCAGGTTCAGGTCTTCTCGAGGCTCTTTCAAAAGACCAATGTTAGTACAACATTTTTATATTTTTATTGGCTGTAATTGTGTTTTGGGCTTATTAACATTCGTGTTGTTGTTCGTCTTTTATCAGCCTCTTAACAGTAACTATGCAAGTTAAAACGTTGAAGTAATGTTACTAAAAGATGTAGATTTTCAGCAAACCAATGACTAGATACTTTCCGTGCGGTGACGGAGTAATAATACAATATGTCACCACCCCATCTCATCCCAAAGGTGTCGTAAAAACCGACTAAGGGACTATCCGTGAATATTATCTTTATGAAATTAAAAGAAGGAAAACTTGAAATTAAACCCTATACCAATCCGTCTTGCCAGCGTGGTATTAGTAGGCCAAGAAACTGTCCGTCACGGGAGGAGGCCCGTCCTTGCAGTGGGACATTAATGGGCTGTTAATGAATGACTTGATACTTTCTACCCTGATTGAATAATGTAGAATACTCTGTGGAGGTCACGGTGACGTAACAGCACCATGCCTCCAACGAAAAGGGAGGATTCTCCGACCAGGCGAGGGTGATCGTGCCTAGCGGGACAACTGCCCAACGGTTGGTCGTTGGACGTTGTATATATGCGGAATCGCTGTGCAAATCTTGATATCGCGATTCAGGACGTAGTGGCGACATCTGTTGATTGTGGGGGGTACTGAGATAGTGTAAGTGTTCGCTTGAGTAAGTCGCTAGATGACGCTACAATTCTATAAAGTTTTATAATTTACGCAAAAATTTGTAAATGCATAGATCATGCTAAAATCGTTGCAAAGTCGAATTGTTTGCTCTTACATTCATTAACATATAAATGACAAACATAAACATACTATTAAATGTTACATACTTATAATATTTATTAGGGACTTTTACGCACAGCGTTTGTCTGTCCGTCCATAAATGATCTTTTAAAGCCTATCTTCCGACCTATCTAATATTGACAATCATAGACTAATCTTTCCTAGTTTCCCAACGTAACGTCTTTTTATTTATTTATTTATTTATATATTTAATAAATATAAATATTCATCACTCTTCCACACAACGCCATATAGTCCCAAACTAAGCAGAGCTTGTACTATGGGTACTAGACAACGGATAAACATACTTAGTTTTTTTTAAATACATACATAATTATACATAGAAAACACCCAGACCAATGCAAACAATCATGTTCATGCACACAAAGATTTGCATTGAGCAGGAATCGAACCCGAGATCGAATAGGTTAAGATAATACTGAATTTTGAGGTAACATTAAGAAAAAACTGAATGGTGTATTTTTTTCTTTTTTATTATTCACAAGACTATATAACTATTGTGTAGATATTATATTCAATCTACAACTTTAAATTGGTGTGTTTGTGTTAGTACGTCAAAATTAACGTATCTATATACGATTTATAATGCTTTACTTGTTTATAGTAAAAATTAGGCATAACTAATAAAAAAGCATAGATAAGCAGGCTTATTTTTTTTCCTAACTTGTGTAGTATGATGTGCTTTCTTTCTCTCTCATGCCCGATTTACACATCGACAAGTACCGTAGCGAGTTAAGTAGTATTTTAAGATTAAGTTGATTTAAATACAGTTCCATCCTATTTTTTGGAGAGTTAAGTACGAAGTAGCCCCCTCTCTCGCGTCTCGCCAACTTAACTTGCCAAAAAATTGGATGGAGATCTATTTAAATCAACTTAATCTTAAAATACTACTTAACTCGCTACTGTACTTGTCGATGTGTAAATCGGGCATCAGATAGTTTAAAAAGGCATGTGGCAATTAATTGACACTATTGTTCGTTAAGAATGCAGTAAGTCATCTAATATTTTCAAATATTATCATCATCATCATAACAGCCCATTAATGTCTCACTGCAGGGACGGGCCTCCTCCCGTGACGGAGGGATACTTGGCCTACTAATACCACGCTGGCCAAATATAATTTGTTTAAATTTTTAACATCACTGTGAATACACCCTTACCCCTGACGACTCAGTGCATTCTTATCGCGAACGAACTATAGGTCAACAAATACTATTCAGGATTATTGCTTTAAGGCAAGTATATTAATATCAATATTTTTACTTCCCAACAGATAGCACAGGCCCAGCACTTGATCAAGATCTCCCTGCTGGTAGCATGCTGGATATTCTTTACAATAGTATTTTTAATGTACAACGAGAAGGTCGAAGTGGTACGATATTCTTCGGTAGCACCTGGTGAAGTTAAAAGTAAGTAAACTTTGGCACGGTGAAGCGCAGGATGGGGAGACCCCTCTTACGATGGACCGACGACCTGGTTAGGACTGCGGGAAGCCTATGGATGAGGGAAGCACAAGACCGCGCAGGGTGGAAACGTTTGGAGGAGGTCTATGTCCAGCAGTGGGCGTCTATAGGCTGAAATGATGATGATGATGATAAAACTTTGGCATACTTTTGAAGTTGCGCATGTTTTGTGCTCATATCGACGGGTCCTACGTATACTGGTGTAACCCGCAAATTGACGAAAATGACTTTTTTGCATGAATGGCCTTAAAATAACCTATTCTTCTCAAATGAGTAAGAAAAAAATTAAAATTTCTTTTAGTTTCGGCGATACAAACTCGTAAACTGATGTAAGTAACACAATTTAATGCAAGGAGACAGTCAAAACTGATATAAGTTACTTGCATTAGTTTACGTAGTTACGATCTACGTGACGCGTGAGTGTAAGTGACCGTTGCACCAGTATACGCGCGGCGACAATACAGCGCGTACGTACGATACGGGTGTAACTGCAACGAATTTTACTTTATGTATTGAATTTCTATTATTTATTCATATTTTTACGACGTTTTGAGTGTTTAAGATCAGTGAAAATAAAAATAATAATAAGTATGAAGCATTCTCGGAGTCAATTAACCCAGATACTCCTGAAATTATTAAGGGTCTAAGATCTTTAAATAATTTTGATATGTTGGTATTTGTGTCACTAACGTTTTAGAAAAACTACAAAAAAAGTAATCCTGGTCCTCTGGGAAATCTGGAAAAATGATCGTTGTTATAACACCTGGTAGGAGAATGGGTAGCATATTGCTAGTAGAGAATTATGGGGAATATTTTAAATAAAATTTTACACTTTATTGATTTTTAAATCTTTGCTGGTTTTTTTATATGTTTTAATAAATTGTGGGTACATGAATAAATAAACAGCTAAAATTTACGTTAGCTGTGCAATGAAAGAACTCTTAGGGAGCAAATAAACTTAACATTTCTAACACAAAAAGGTTAGTTTTTGCATTATTTACAAGTTAGGGCTTAAATTGCTTGCAACTATAGCTACCACAATAAGGCAACGTTACTTTATAGATAATATAATTCTACAGAGCTATATAGCTAAGACATTTTTGTTCTAAACATTTAAAAAACTCACTTTCATAAGTTTGTCATCACTTGTAACCACTTGTGTATTAACACAGCCGTGAATAATACGTGACATTATGCAATTCAATCGATCTTGTGAAAAAGTGAGAAGTTATCACGGGAGAATTAGTATCTGACAACTTTTCCCATCCATAGTACATCCACTTGGAGGGACAACTATGTTTCCACTAAACAAAAAGATGGCCAGGAAACATGTAATTTTATTGATTGTGACAGTATTCGACATGTTCTATTAGCTAACATAAATATGAATAAAAGTTTGTACACTAAGTGCACAAGCATATCTACGACATCGTAACCAGACAAGCCATCAGAATAATACATGGATAGTTGTAGTTTATTCAGACCCTCAAAGTTTTGCCAATTTAAGTAAGAATTTGGATAAGTATGCTCCTTTGATACTCTTGGTGCAATGGCACTACTATCAGACGAAAGATAGGCTACAGGAGATGAATGAGGTACCGTGGAATCTTTTAAGTTGCACAAAGGTTTCGCACGCCTTCTTGTAATAAAATAAAACGTTAGAACGTTTTATATATATACGTAAACGTATCTGACTAGGTTTTTATTTTTGTTAATAGAAGTCTTCTTTTTTTAAGGTAATTTTAACCACAGTTCTTACCTAAAAAGAAACGAACATTTTGTTATAGATACATATTATTTTATTAAAAACCAAGCCAAGTATATATTTTATTAAAGTTTATAGCTTGTTAAAGACTGATATTCAATATTTTAATATCTCCTTAACCTATTAAAGATGATATTTACTATCTGAGCAATTTTTTAATATTTTAAAATTACTTAAATGGAAAAGACTTCAAAATTTGAAGTCATTATAAAAATAGTAAATACGTTTATTTTAACACATTTAATGTTACACACTAAACGTGTTTTACTATTTTGTACGTTTGTTTGTTTCATTTTTCCATAAAAAAAATCAGGTTCATGACCACAAAACTACATAAATTACTCGTACAACTAGTTTCTTAGTAGCTTGTAAAGTAGTGCAAGTGCTAAAAGTAGATAAATGCAATTATTTTCCCATATTTGGAGGTTTCATGATTTACAAATTACACTTATATGTATGACTAATAATGTGTATTTCTTTTATTTTCATTATTTCAAAACTAAGTCAGAACTTTGTAAACTAGTACAAGTGGTTACTTGTAACAGTTTACTTGTTTGGATACTTTGATCAAAACAAGCTAAACAAATGCAAGTACAGCTATTTTCTAAAATACAAAGAAATATAAAAATACACTTAGTCCGATTTTTTCCTTTCATTTCCAGGTATAACCTATTAAAATTTCAGTAATTTCTGTAGAACTTTTGATAAGCTTTTGAACCTTTGAATTGCTCTCCTGTAAAGTTGTGTTTTTGCACTTATACTAGTCTACGTAGGACCCGTCGATATGAACGTAATCTTTTAGAAACACCATACATTCGTCTCTCCCGTTCGTCTACATAACCTTAGTCCTGTTGGATCAAACCAATACAAATGAGCAGGTAAAAACAGCATGATCAGGGAAAGGGAGTGAAAAAACAATCTTTAGCGATATAACGGTTGCTTATTTAATCTAATACCAAGTTGTTCAATAAAATAAAATTGTATTCGGATATCTTCAATCCGAATCTATCAAACTTCGACTCAGTTGCAGAATCAAGTTGGTAGATTGATAGGCTCTAAAAGTTGCCCTAAATATGCCCTGATTGCATGGCCAGTCACTACCTAAATCCTCTAATTACCATGTTTTATTATGCCTACTAATGGCCACTATCAAACCTTACTACTAAAACTAATAGGACCATTCATTGGTGAGCAATCTGAGAAGTAAATTAACGAGACCATGATGCCTAACTATAAGCTTACGAAAGTTTGGTTTGAAAAGTGGCTACCCCATCGGTAGCATAGCTGGTTCGAATCTCAACCTAAATATTTGTTTGTGTGATCCAAAAGTTATTGTATTGACCCTTGATGTTCGATCATCGATCGGGCTGCGTCATCTTGTATCCATAATTATTTGTGTGATCCATAATAATACAGTAAGACCTAAACCCTGATGCATCAATTGCTTTAGAGACTTCAAACTCACATGTCGGAACAAGTCAGAAGTTGTACAGGCTTTAAAAGTTGCCCTTATAAAGCCCCGGTAGCAGGCAGTTTTAAAATGCCTATAATTTTCACCAGGTTTCATCATACCAACAAATGGCGAGCATCAAACATTACTACTAAAACTAATAGGACCGTTCGTTGGTGAACAATCAGAGAAGAAAATTAACGAGACCATGATGGCTGACTATAAGCATATGAGAGTGTGGTTTGAGAAATGGCGTGTGAGGAATGCTACGGAGAAAAGTGTCACTCCGGAGAATTTAGGGGATATAGTGGTAAGGTTATTTTATATCTATTTAAAGATACGGACTGTACAGCACAGTTTAAGTGACCCTGCACTAAAACTGTCTTATTCCTATGGGATTACTTAATAAAAAGAAAAAACTATCTACATGGCAGTTGACGGCTCTAGAATATTGTATTTGCTTTACTCGTAGGCGTTTAAAATGCCATCAAGGGTCTAGAGACCATTTTTGATGTTTTTGGGTTATGTCAACTAATGGCTCCACGGATAGCAAGCACTGGGCACTAATGTAACCCTAAACTGTTTGCACTTGCACCATATTATCATGTTTAGTCATCAACTGGTGACTTAGTCCAAGTTTTCCAATTTGAAAATTGTTTTAGTACCATGTTGAACTTTAGCTTGAAATACTATAAACATCTAAAAATAATTAACTTATAAATATGCATTATTTTACTTTTGACATTTGCAACTTTTTTTAAAATTTAATTTCTAATAAAACCTATTTATATTAGGACTCATTTTTTTTAAGACACTAATGGTACTGATTGTGTCGAAAATGAGACCACTGCAGAGCAAACGTATACAAAACCTGTCTAACATCACAACATAGTATAAAACAAAGTCGCAAATGCAACGGATTTTCAAGCTGTTTTTGTAGTAGATAAAAGTAATTCAAGAGAAAGATTAATATGTATAACACATGCATAATTGTTATTGTAAAGTTTTAAGCATTGAAACCGTGCAAATCCAGAGCAGTCATATATAAAACTAGCTGATTCGTGCCCACTTTGTTAGGCCGCAAAAAAAACGCGCCCCTTTTTTAAACATATTTCGTTACTGCTCCACTCCTATGAGCCATAGCGTGATACTATATACTATATGACACTCCCCGATAAATAGACTATTCAACACAGAAATAATATTTTAAATCGATTTAGTTAGTAGATTCAGAGATTACCTCCTACAACGTCACAAACACACAAACTTTACCTCTTTATAATATTAGTATAGAAGAGTGATTCAAGAGAAAAAATAATATAATGTACAATACATGCATTGAACCGTGCAAAGCCAGAGCATTAATACTTAATATAAAATAACATAATATTAAATTTTCTTTTAGAAATCCCAAATCTGGACAATAATCCTAGACTCGGAAGAGAACATAGACTTCACGGAAGGGGAACCCAGATCATCCACACTAAGGTTGATCCCCTCCAACGTCTCTTCCGAAGATGGAAACACCGTTTACGCCATCAGGATGAACACCACATCAGATAAAACCACACCATTTAGCCTGGAGTACACCTTGGATCCTTTGGAACTGTCCACTGGAGTTATTTATTCGTGTATTCTTCTGTGTGCGCTTTATGTTTTGATTATATTTGAAGTAAGTACGACTTTTGTTATATTATAGACTATAATGATTTTCATAAAACGCCAACTTGTGACATTTTATAATAACTTGGATGTTTTTGCACAGTATTTTTAAAAAATATATAATAATTTTATCATATTCTTTTATTTTGAACTTAAATATTTTAACCTATTTTGATGACGTTTTTTACCAGATCACCATGGAAGAAAACCCTTTTAAGAAACAAGGCATATTTTCAAATGTAATTGTGTGTCTGATTGTATAGAGATGTAGATTAATCGATATGACAGATCTAAATCAGTGACAAAACTTGAGATTTTCACTTTTATCATCATAACAGCCCAATAATGTCCCACTGCAGGGACGGGCCTCCTCCCATGACGGAAGGATACTTGGCCTACTAATGCCACGCTGGCCAGACGGATTGGTATAGGGTTTAATTTCAAGTTTTCCTTCTTTTTATTTCGTAAAGATAATAATCACGGATAGTCCAGTACCCATGGGATGAGATGGGGTGGTGACATAATATTGTATTCTTACTCCGTCACCACACGGAGAATTCACTTTTATACTACCCTAAAATGTCTTTAAAAATCTTTTTTCCTTTACAGTTAATCAACCGAACCATGGCAGCAGTACTAGTATCAACGACATCACTAGCCGCACTGGCACTAGCTGGTGAAAGACCGTCTCTTGAAGAGCTGGTCTCGTGGCTCGACATGGAGACTCTTCTACTGCTGTTCAGCATGATGCTACTAGTCGCCATCATGGCCGAGACTGGACTCTTTGATTTCTTAGCTGTTTTCACTTTTGAGGTTAGTTCCCTTTTATTTCTTTATTTTAGACTGAAATTGGGAGATTTTCATCCAAAATTTAACGAAATCCAAGGTAAAGTATAACTGGATTAAAATTGGTAGTAGTAGAAATGGTTTTTAGACAGCTTTGATAACTAAAATATCATATTATAGATCGAAATTGGCTGTTGTTTGTCCAAAAATCAGCGAAATCTTAGTTATAGATCAAATGTTTGGGTAATTTTTCCAAAAAAATCAGCGAAATTTTGTAGCAATAAGACAGTTGTTATCATTATCAGTGGTATAAGTATCTCATACATCATTAGCCGCCCTGGCACTAGCTGGTGAAAGACCGTCTCTTGAAGAGCTGGTCTCGTGGCTCGACATGGAGACTCTTCTGCTACTGTTCAGCATGATGCTACTAGTCGCCATCATGGCCGAGACTGGACTCTTTGATTTCTTAGCTGTTTTCACTTTTGAGGTCCCCTTTATTTCCATATTTTAGACTGAAATTGGGAGTTATTAGTCCAAAAATCAACAAAATCTATGTAATATAGAAACATTTATTTGTCCAAAAATCAATGTAAATGCACCTAGAAACATAGGAATTAGATAGTTGTTATCATTATCAGTGGTATTAGTATCGACCACATCATTAGCCGCGCTGGCATTAGCTGGTGAAAGACCGTCTCTTGAAGAGCTGGTCTCGTGGCTCGACATGGAGACTCTCCTACTGCTGTTCAGCATGATGCTACTAGTCGCCATCATGGCCGAGACTGGACTCTTTGATTTCTTAGCTGTTTTCACTTTTGAGGTTAGTTCCCCTTTATTTCCATATTTTAGACTGAAATTGGGAGAATTTCGTCCAAAATTTAACGAAATCCAAGACAGATTAATAACTAGATTAAAATTGGTAGTAATTCGTCCAAAAGTCAGCATAGATATCTAGTTATAAATGGTTTTTAGACAGCTTTGATACCCATAATATCATGTTATAAATCAAAATTGGTTGTTGCTTGTCCAAAAATCAGCAAATTCCAAGTCATAGATCAAATTTTCGAGTCATTTTTCTAAAAAAAGTCAACGAAATTAAGGTATTGATAGCAATAAGACAGTTGTTATCATTATCAGTGGTATAAGTATCTCATACATCACTAGCCGCTCTATCACTAGCTGGTGAAAGACCGTCTCTTGAAGAGCTGGTCTCGTGGCTCGACATGGAGACTCTTCTACTACTGTTCAGCATGATGCTACTAGTCGCCATCATGGCCGAGACTGGTCTCTTTGATTTCTTTTTGTGCAAAAATTTACAAAATTCATGTTATTATATCAAAATTGGAAAGTTTTTTGTCCAAAAATCAACGAAATCTAAGTTATAGATCTAAATTGAAAATGAAAATTCCAAAAATCAACAAAACATTGATTTATAGATACGGACCCGGTGCGACGATCCGCCAGCAGTTGATTTGAGCTACAACCGAACTCGAGATCAATTTATACCATGTAAAGTACTAAATAAATGTACAAGTTCTTACATTCATATTCTCCGTGTGGTGACGGAGTAAGAATACAATGTCACCACCCCATCTTATCCCATGGGAGTCGTTAAAACCGACTAAGGGAGTATCCGTAAATATTATCTTTACGAAATAAAATGAAGGAAAACTTGAAATTAAACCCTATACCAATCCGTCTGGCCAGCGTGGTATTAGTAAGCCAAGTATCCCTCCGTCATGGGAGAAGGCCCGTCTCTGCAGTGGGACATTGATGGGCTGTTATGAAAGTAAATGTACAAGTTCATTACATTAATATATCAAAGAGATTACAAATAATAATATAAATACAGACTGTATAATGGTGGGCACATTAACATGTGTACTTAACCTTATCTAGAAACGTGCTCCGGTCGCGTGACAATAATTACTTATTTGTATCATGTGTAATTATAATTAAATGATAAAATAGTGATGTGATTTAATGTTTCGTATCATGATACGGATGTTTTAATTGTATTTAATTGCATCGGTGAGGGTTGCGGATTTAAAACTCTTATACCAATGACTGTGTATTTGTGTCAGTGAAAAGTGATTTCTCGAATTATCCTATATCATCCTTGCAGCCACCCCACACCCCACACCCCATACAATATGAAACCACCCCATCTCATCCCATGGGTATCGTAAAAACCGACTAAGGGACTATTCGTGAATATTATCTTTACGAAATAAAAATCAGTAATAATCAGTATTAGTCTATTCGTCAATTACCACTTTAGGTGCGCATAAATATGACAGACATCGGAGACTTGGTACCTTAATTTCGACACTCACTGCTTGTACAATCAAAGAACCAAAACAAAACCAAAGACTCGCGTACGAAAGATTTTGTACCATTATCTATAACAACAAGCAACAAAATCACGTTTGTTCTATGGGAGCCTCTTGAATTTTTGTTTTTTAGTACATATTTATTGTTATAGCGGCAACAAAAGTAGGTACATCATCTGTGAAAATTTCGACTGTCTCTTATCATGGTTCATGAGATAAAGCCTGGTGACAGACAGACGGGCGGAGAGCGCAGCCTTAGTAATATGGTCCCATTTTACCCTTTGGGTACAAAACACCAAAAACTAGGGAAATTACTTGTTAGATTAACCATCTTGGGGAGCTTCAAGAAACGAGCGTACTCCCTTTTAAAAGGTCGGCAAAGCATCTGTGATTTCTCTGGTGCTGCGGGTGTTCATGGGCGGCAGTGATCACTTACCATCAGGTGACCTGCTGGCTCGTTTGCCTCCTATTACATAAAAAAAAGTTATTTGAACTTTTTACTGTGTTCATAAACAAATAGGTACCTATATTATACGGATATCTTATTTTAAGTTACGGAAGTCAGTAACATCACTATAAAGGAATCTGTTATGCTGAGTTTTTATTTAGCTTTGACACGATACATATAATTAATATGATTGCTCTATGAACGCAGACTGCAAGGACGAGACTTTGTATAAATATAATAATAATATTTCGCTCCAGATTAATTGGCCATGTCTACGAATGAATATTAAGAATAATTCATATCTTTATTGCATTCCATAGTTTACATAGATGTTATGTTATAATATAATTGTTCAGTATGGACCCTGTCGGGCACAGCAACATAAGAATAGGAGAAGATGGCTTATATCTAGGCTTAATAATATATATATAAAACTTCTTAAAACTAAAGAATTTAAATCTATATAATTTTCTAATTAAAAAACCGACTTCAACAGGAGTCGGTTAAAAACCATGCTGATAACAATTTCTAAGATAAGTATTAAATAAATTTCTGCAGTCTTCTTCATCATAAGATCATGTTTGTGTAAAGTTTTCATTAATACGAATAAAATAAGCCCAAACACTAGGTAGCTGCTATATACCGTTGAGAAGTTTCCTCGACCCTCAGTCGTCTTCATCATCAGATCATGTTTGTGTAAAGTTGTGTAAAGCTTTCATCAATACGAATAAAATAAGCCCAAACACTAGGTAGCTGCTATATGCCGTTGAGGTGTTCCCTCGACTCTCGGTGGTCTCCAGGATCTGACCAGTTCTAACTCTTGATTATTTGATAGTGACGTCAGAGATGCACATGTATGACAAGATTTTACACAATGCGTCCCTACAATTTTCAAGAGATGCTCTCGATTTCTCTGGGATCCCGTCATCCAGATCCAGATCTGGTGATAATGGGACCAAATGGGAAGCATACCCATACAAACAAAAAAAAAAAATTTCAAATCGGTTTAGCCGTTTTCGAGAAATCCGGTAACAAACACAAAAAAAAAAACCCTTTATTCCCACTAGTTCTGTTGAACAGTTCTGTTAACAGAACTAGTGGCACTTTTTATTTCCATTAGTTCTGTTGACAAATAAATACATCCTTTATACATACAAAGAATAGTGATGGAAATGACCCTACGTGTATAAGTATAATAAGTTAGGTAAGTACATGAACAATACATTTTAATGTGTAAGTATTCCAAAAATTTTCCAAAAACAAAGGGACGCTAATATCTCCACTGATAAGTTGTATTTGACAAATTCTGATAAACCCATCATTTTCAATGTCCTTTTTGGTACGTTTTTTTGGTGTATTTTTTTCCAACCTATGGACGTTAACGGAATAGAACTCCGCGTTATCTTTAATTTTCTTTATGAACTCCGCAACGGTAGCCGGTCTTGTTTTGAATGAGCCGTTAATTGCTCTACGCCAGCCTTCTACAACATTTAATTTTGTGGTGCGATGCCGCGCACCTAGTGTAAGCCACGACTTCACACGAGTTGCTTTCATCCAAAATCGCATGTAATTAATAAATTTGTCTAATTGTACCCGGTCGCTAAAGTCCTCAATCTGGGATTTTATGTACTTCCATCCTTCCTGAACATGATTTTCAGGTAAATATGGGAGAGCACAGCATAGACCTACAATACGGTGTTGACGTTTATTTTTGAGATTAAGTTGCTTCGCTTTTCTCCACAACTTATTTGCAATGGAATAATATTAATAGTATCTTCTGAGCTTCCATTGTCTCCGTGGATTGTGTACATTTGAGTAAATGGAGCAGGACAGATTTTAAAAGTTCCATCACAAAGAAAAGTGTTCAATTTGGGTAAAAGTGTTTTTGATATTTCATTGCAGAACACTAAAATGCGAGATCCACTTGTTATATCTTGGTAATCAGCTAATATAAAGTTATCGTATTTTGACGGAACCTCTACGGCAATGGCAGCATCAGTTAAATAGCACATTTTTTTTACTTGGAATTCTTTGTTTCTTTTTCGGTAAACAGATGATTTTATACTTTGAAATGATGGTATTTTCTCAATGACCCCTGGTGCGGAATTACTTTAACTTGACACAGTTGCTAATACGATTAAAATAATAAGTATGCATATCAACGAAGTGACTTGTCAAAAGCTACTTTTTCAAAATGACTACTTTCGTCAAGAAAATCCCGATGCCATCACTACTTAGTTACATATGGTGTGTTTATTTATCAACAGAACTAATGGGAATAAAAAGTGCCACTAGTTCTGTTAACAGAACTGTTCAACAGAACTAGTGGGAATAAAGGGTAATTACAAGACAATTAACCATTAATCCTTAAAATAAAAAGTATATAAAAATATAACTCTCAAAAGTACAACTAACTATTAATCTCATATTCTTCACACATTAACATTACGGCATCTAGTCCTAAACTAAGCAGATCTTATACTAGAGACAATAATATATTTAGTAATAAACTGCAACATGCACGTTAGTAAAGATAATACTATACTTAATATGTAATATAAAACATAAGGAAACGAGTAATTGTTATGATAAGATTACAACAAAGTTAATATTAACATAAGAGTGATAATACCAACGCGAAAGTAAGATTTTACCTGAGATTTTCTACCTAGGTTGTAAGATTTCTCTTTATTGTTAGACATTTACCCACTTACTCATAAACGCCTCTTAAATTTAATCAATGTTTAGCGAGTTTTTTATTACGAAAACCAACCTTAAACCAAACAAATAAGAATTTACCTAAACTAATCAATTGAGTAAAATTTAAGAGGCGTTTATGAGTAAGGGGGTTATAGTAGTGAAAGGGCTAATCGGTGCGGGTAGGCCCGTAAAACAATACGTTGACCAGATAGGTTGCATATTGGAGAAGGGCTAAACATAGAACAGCCATAGTAACCTACGCGTATGTATGACTCGCTTAATGAATGTAGACGAGGTTGGGCCTCGTCTACATTATGTTCGCCAGGATCGTGACAAGTGGCGTTCTGTCGTCTCTGCCTACCCCGGACGGGATAAGGCGTGAGTTTATGTATGTATGTATGTATTTATAGTAAGCGGTTGTAAAAGCTAAAGTGATGGTAGATAAAATTCTTTATCATGCGATGGACCGTAAATGGTATGGTAGAAGTAATTATGAAGTAAATGGATGAGGGAGGCACAATTTGGAAGCGTTGAAAACGCTTACATGTATAGCAGTAGAAGTTATTTGTTGCACCTGATCAATCAATCAATCAACTAGCGAATTGCAGTCCTGTTAGATATAGGCCTCTCCCAACACGCGCCACATAACTCGGTCCTGCGCCTTCCGCATCCAGTCCGACCCAGAGACCTTTATGAGGTCGTCTTCGGTTGCACCTGATAGCAACTAGTAATTTAGGTAGGGAGCATAACTAAAGCATAGGAAAATCGCTGCTACCTTAGGCAAAAGTTGTCAAGCTTTGTAATAATAGGTCTTTACCTATGAAATTGCCGTTTTGTATGAAAATTTTCTAGAAGTTAGATTTTTCAATAAATAATGAAACATAATACAATGAAATTTGGCATAAGTAATGGCGCACATTTAGGCTACTTAATTACTGTGTCAAAAACAAAAAAATGGATCAGAGAAGAAGTTACAATTTAACAATTGGGAAAATCCTCTGTTTTAAATTGGACCCATATTCACAGGCTTATTAATAAGACTCTTTTTTCATGATTCATCGCCATACGGCAAACAGCATGCTTAGATAAATTTAATACTTATTCATCTGCAGTAAAATCTAATTTAATTCACTCATCTCATTAAATACGTCATAGTAATTATGAATAATGTTTATAATCTATTTTATCTTATTTTATGATTGTTCTTTAACGACGTCTTGCCACGTGGTGAAGGTCGACTCATAGATAATGTATTTCATATTAAGTATATCGTTTAAGGCGTTGTAATTTTATTAGCACAAAAGAAAGTCTCTGTGTGGTGAAGGAGTAAGAATACAATATGTCACCACCCCATCTCATCCCATGGGTGTCGTAAAAACCGATTAAAGAACATATCCGTGAACATTACCTTTACGATGTAAAAAGAAGGAAAACTTGAAATTAAACCCTATACGAAATACCTATCCGTCTGGCCAGCGTGGTATTAGTGGGCCAAGTATACCTCCTTTACGGGTTGAGGCCCGTCCCTACAGTGGGACAGTGAGATCTCTGCGTAGCAGTCATGTTATATAACTACTACGCCACAGAGGTCGTCGTAATAATGTTATGCTTATGTAAATATTTTTGTTACAGGTAACAAAAGGCAAGATCTGGCCTCTTATCACTCTATTGAGTGCAATCACAGCCATCGTTTCAACATTTTTGGATAACGTCACCACTGTGCTACTTATGACTCCGGTCACCATAAGGTAAGTCATATAAAAATTAATTTCCTTCCTACCGCGAACAACTGTTTTGTGGAACAAGCTCGCTGCGACGATATTTCCGGAACGTTACAACTTGGGGAGCTTCAAGAAACGAGGGTACTCCCGTGATTCCTCTGGTGTTGCGGGTGTCCATGGGCGGCAGTGATTGCCTGCTATCAAATAAATAAAAACAATTCGCTTATTTTCTGAAGAGAAAACCAGAGCTGACAATTTGGCTCAAGACAATATTATTAACGAATCCAACAAAAAATGGTCTTACGTTGCATTCGAAACCGCGACCTTGCGTACGACATTCATCATAATAGCCCATTAATGTCCCACTACAAGGACGGGCCTCCTCCCGTGACGGAGGGATACTTGGCCTACTAATACCACGCTGGCCTGTCGGATTGGTATAGGGTTTAATTTCAAGTTTTCCTTCTTTTTATTTTGTAAAGATAATATTGACGACGGATAGTCCCTTAGTCGGTTTTTACTACACCCATGAGATCAGATGGGGTGGTGACATATTGTATTCTTACTCCGTCACCTCACGGAGAACGTACGACAATCGCTTGGCAATAAAAATTTCTTATTATTTACCGACATAAATTAAAAGGAAATGTACAAAATTAGATGCCCGTTGCAATCAAAATCTGCGTGTTCTGAATAAACGACTACATGCATTTACCTAGCGGTCACAACCTTGAACTGTAGCAGCAAAAAACAAATGTAGCCAGTTGTGTAGGTAAATCGACAAATTAGACGACCTCGTTGGCGCGACGCGACGGTAGCGCAAGGGGCTGCCGTGCACGAGGTTGTGGGTTCGATCCCCACGCAGGAAAATTAATTGTGAGATCTATAAATTATTGTCCTGAGTCTGGACTGGATGTTCTTTGTGTCCGTTAATTGATGTTTGTAAAAAGTCTCCGCGACACATGGCATGATCGCTAGTGCGAGAGTTGTCTTTTAAAAAAAAAGAATAAAAATCGTCGAGTCCTTAAATTGTGCAGTTCTTTCGAAAAATCGTAACCATCCTTTTGGTTACGTATTTCGCAATTGATCAGTCAGTCATCAGATCACCTATAAAATTACTACCAATTCTTTATTTTCAGAGGTAAGCAGATATTAGTCTCTTGAGACTCAGAAGAATACATTAAGTCACCACCCAATCTCATCCCATGGGTGTCGTTGAAACCGACTAAAGGACTATCCGTGAATATTATCTTTACGAATTAAAAATAAGGAAAACTTGAAATTAAACCCTATGCCAATCTGTCTGTCCACCGTGGAATTAGTAGGCCAAGTATCCCTACGTCACGGGAGGAGGCCTGTCCCTGCAGTGGGACATTAAAGGGCTGTTATGATGATGATGCAGTACCAAATTAGTAGTAATAAATATCCCTATAACTACTAACTATCCAATGAACATTTCAGATTATGTGAAGTAATGGACTTGGATCCCATACCAGTTCTGATGTCAATGATACTATACAGCAACATAGGTGGCACCGTCACTCCTGTGGGTGATCCACCGAACGTTATTATAGCGTCCAACAAGGCTGTCATACAATCTGTAAGTATAGTGTCGCTTTATCATCTGCCTAAGTCTTAGGGCCATATCATTTACTTTCATTTGTCTAGCAGTAAATGTCCATTGACGGATAATAATATGATGATGATTGAACGCGTTAGTAAGTTATGTTCCGTAGTGAACGAAAAAAAAATTCAATTTAACAACCCAATTGCGAAAGTCCTATCTTAATGGGTCCAGCGGTTTCGGAGATCACCCGGAAAAACGTGTCAAAAGCCTTAGCTAAATCGAAGAATTTGGTTTCTTCATTCACCTGATATTATTACACTTATCTAACATATTTTTTCTCCACCAGGGAATAAACTTTACAAACTTTACTCTGCATAAATATGTCCTTCGGTATCGTGTTGGTCTGCATACAAACTTACTTTCAATTGAGGTTCATATTCAGGGACATCAGCTATAATATCTACTATATAAAAATAAGTCGGATTTTCCTTCCTGACGCTATAACTCCAGAACGCACGAACCGATTTCCTCGGTTTTGCATTCGTTGGAAAGGTCTCGGGCTCCGTGAGGTTTATAGCAAAGAAAATTCAGGAAAATTTTCAACAGAAAAGCGGATAAATAATGCCCGTGCGAAGCCGGGACAGGCCGCTAGTATGCCTATAAAGAAACACATAATATAACCCTGATGAACCCTTTTTTTTTTAATCTCAAGTGTCTAATGTTCCGTATCTTAAATTTAACAACCTAATAACGAAAGTCCTATCTTAATGGGTTCAGCGGTTTTGGAGATTACTCGAAAAAACGTTTCAAAAGCCTTAGCTAAATCGAAGAATTTGGTTTATTCATTCACCTGATATTATTACACTTATCTAATATAATTTTTCTCCACCAGGGCATTAACTTTACAAACTTCACGCTGCACATGTCCTTCGGTATCGTGTTAGTCTGCATACAAACTTACTTTCAATTGAGGTTCATATTTAGAGACACGGACAAACTTAGAACTAATGAACCTAGAGAGATTCAGGGTAAGTGATTTATATTTATTTTTATGGTTTATCTTTATATTATCATTTGGGTGGAAATATTTGTAGGAGGATGTTCAGCGTTGGACTCCCACTGCAGAAACGGGCCTCCCCCCGTGACGGAGGGATACTTGGCCTACTAATACCACGCTGGCCAGACGGATTGATATAGAGTTTAATTTCAAGTTTTCCTTATTTTTATTTCGTACAGATAATATTCACGGATAGTACCTTAGTCAGTTTTTACGAGACCCATGGGATGAGATAGGGTGGTGACATATTGTATTCTTATTCCGCCACCACGCGGATCATTCATAATCACAAGGACTATAAAATAATCACCATTCTCCCCCAGATCTCCGCCACCAAATCTCAATCTGGCGTCGCGCAGCAGACTCCATGCCCCACTTATCTCGCGACGAGATGGTAGTTCGCGAACGGCTAGAAAGGAAGGCTAGAAAGCTCACTGCTAAGCTAGAAGTACTTGTGCTTGAGTCTAGGAAGAGGGCTTGTCCTAAGGACTGCTTTGAAGTAATGCTGGCTGATATGAAGGAAAAGGTAAGTGTCTTCTGGTCGTTTATGTTTGTCTGTTTGTTTCGGATAATCTCCAAAACGACTGCACCGATTTTTATAAGGCCTTTACTGGTAAATTGCTAATTTGACGGGGTGTAGCATAAGTTACTTTAGCTTTTTAAAAAAATTGAGGGATTTAACCTCAAAAAATGTAAAAATAATCTGAAAAAAGTATTAATAGTATAAATAAGATGCTTAAATTAAAGAATATGGAATAATATTATTTAAAATATAGAATACGCATAAAAATATTGCTGATTATCAAATATTATATAAATTAAGTACTATGTAATATAAGATTCGTATGCCTATTAAAGGCGAAATGTGACGCGCAACTAACAATCAAATCATCATTGTATACACAACATTTCTAAACGAATAAAGACTTCATTTCATTTCATTTCAAAAATAATTTGACTAACTTAAATAAAATTTCAAGAAATATGATACATTATGAAAAAAATAGTAATATCCCAAAATTATTTCTGCTTCCTTGTCATACCATAAAGTACCAGTTTAAAACATACATAGGACAATTGTTTATGCGACCCACAAATTATTGGAAAGGATACAAAAAACAGCTGTGCTCAATAGATGATTTTTGCGTCCTTTAAATTAATTGATGTTTACTTATGTCCCGCGACACAGAGCACGATCTTCATTAGAAGTTTTGGGTTCGATTCCCGCTCAATGCAAATCTTTGTGTGCATGAACATGATTGTTTGCATTGGTCTGGGTGTTTTTTATGTATTTATTTTATTATATTATTAATTATATGTATTTACAAAAAAAAGTATTTAAGTATGTTTATCCGTTGTCTAGTATCCATAGTACAAGGTCTGCTTAGTTTGGGACTAGATGGCGTTGTGTGAATGTGTGAGGAATATTTATTTTTTATTATTATTATTTAGTGCAAGAGTTGACTAAGTCTATCAAAGTTTTATGTTTTCAGTACAAAATAAGGGACAAAGTATTGCTGGTGAAGGCGACAGTCGCCATTGCTTTCGTGGTACTACTGTTCTTCCTTCATTCCTTGCCTGAGTTCAGTAAGTATCTTTTTACTATTATCTTTTAAGTACTACCCGTTCACATTATCTCGAGACCTGTCGTCGATGACGTCACGACGATGCGCCTGTGGCGAGCGCGGGTTTGATAGGAGAACGGGACGCGAGGTCTCTAGATAATGTGACTGTGTTATACATATTGTGGAAGTTTACCAATCACTTTGGCTCTTTTGCGGATCATTTCCGATTCGATCATGCAGGAGAACCGAAGTGATTTCCAGGTTTTAAAGTGACGTTGGGCAGAGCATTTAGCGCGAAGAATCGACAGCAGCTTTAGTGGAAAAGTTCTGGAATGGCAACTGAGTTCCGAAAGCATCAGGGTGGGGAGACCCCTCACACAGTGGACCAAGGATCTAGTTAGGACGAAGGGACACCGATGAGGGAGGCACGGGGCTGCACAAGGTGGCAATATTTGGAGGACTATGTCTAGCAGTGGGTATCAATTGGCTGATATGATTATGATGATAATGATGATTTTACATATAACGGTTGTTTTTTTTATGAGGTTTGGTTTTAAAGCCGGCAATACTGTTTCTTTAATCATCATAACAGCCCATTAATGTCCCACTGCAGGGACGGGCCTACTCCCAGGACGGAAGGATACTTGGCCTACTAATACCACGCTGGTCAGACGGATTGGTATTGGGTTTAATTTCAAGTTTACCTTCTTTTTATTTCGTAAAGATAATATTCACGGATAGTCCGTTAGTCAGTTTCTACGACACCCATGGGATGAGATGGGGTGGTGACTTATTGTATTCTTACTCCTTCACCACAAGGAGATTCTATAATATCAAGTCTCAAAGATTACGTTGTACACTCAGATCGCATATCCCTGGGCTGGACAGCACTGCTAGGCGCTTTACTGCTGCTTACGTTAGCAGACAGATCTGATCTGGAGCCGATACTGCACAGGATTGAGTGGTCTACTCTACTCTTCTTCGCTGCACTTTTCGTGTTGATGGAGGTGAGTTTTTTAAGTGAAGTTTTAGATTTTCAAAGCTAAGATCTATTCAAGTAGGATATATTCTGTGTGACCTACAAATCTTTGTTCTGGGCCTTGATATATATAATTATGTTAATTTGATGACAGTAAAAGTGGCCATTGCAGAGGGTTACTAAGGCAATAATCTTGGATTTTTAGCTATGTCTCGGTACCTATTTATTAAGGCTGTAGGCCTCTTTCACATTTTCACTGATTTCGCGATTCAGCTTGATATTTTTCTGATCAGGTGCTCTGCAAAAATCGGCTTATTAAATCTAAATTATTCACTTCAACATCAAAAATAAGTAATGTATCATCGGCAAACATAACAATGTCACACATATCATGTAGGTCGAAGCAGACTGGAATAACTTGAGCTGTTCTGGCATATTTTGGTGATCATCCAATCCTGGGTTAAACCCACCTAATTGCTCTTTATCATTTTTTTTTTCTTTTTTCAGGCATTATCCAAGTTAGGCCTGATCTCATTTATAGGAGGTTTAACAGAGAATTTAATATTACAAGTTGATGAAAGCAAGAGATTGGCTGTTGCCTTACTGCTTATGTTATGGGTAAGTCAAATATTTTTATTGAGGGCTTATATCTAGATGCCCTCCAGCAAAATTGTCTCTTTAACCAAGATCTTCAACGGCAAAATGCGGCCTCACTCTTAAGCAAAAGGCTTTCTACATTTATTGGTTTAAGCACCAAGATGTTGAAAGGAAGATTTTTTTATTTTGTTGCACACAATAAAAACATACAATAAATGAATTTAAATATAAAACATAAATGTACACAAAATAGGACCTAACTCAGCTAATTGCTGTAGCGTCATGTGTCATAGACACTACGACACTACAGCGCTGGTATTCTTTTGGTCTGGGTTACCACCGCTGTATCTGCTAATTTCAAAGCAAGCATAAAGATGAACTATATAGGGCACTAGTCAATGTCGAAGATCGGGTCCTTAACCTCGTATATACAAGTAATCACTGAACTGCCTGGCAGCCAGAAAGATTCAAAGGACTGATTATCGCCTGTTATGTATACTTATACAAGATTTGGTTGGATGAATTGTACGATGGTCCAGATGGCGTGATGCAAACTTGAGGAGACCTAAACTTAGTATTGGATCTGATTTATGTCATAAAATTATAATAAAGTGTACATCATAATAAAAATTTAACTATTACCATTTCTTCAATTCAGGTATCCGGCATATCATCAGCATTCGTAGACAACATACCCCTGACCACTATGATGGTGAGAGTGGTCACGTCGCTAGGTAACAACCCCATGTTGAACCTGCCCATGGCGCCGCTGATATGGGCGCTCTCGTTTGGCGCCTGTTTAGGAGGTAAGATCCATCATATACATGCAACAAATGTCCCCGGCTCGGAGACTTTATTCACTAAAAACTCCGAAAAGAGAAGAAGATTCCCAATTCGGTGGTAATTTCTTTCATATTTCACAACTTTTGTGAAACTGTTAAAAAAAATTTTTTAGTCTAAAGTTTGTTGTAATTATTATTAATATTTTACATCAAAGAGATTTTCAGACAGTGGGTGTGAAAATTATCTAAGGAAATAAAGTATTAATCGGTATCAATAATCTGGTATAGGAGTCAGTTTTTAAAAATACAAGAAATATTGGTATACTTACTATCTTGAAACCCAATGTTATTTCTTATTTATTTAAAATACATCTATACTAATATTATAAAGAGGTAAAGTTTGTGTGTTTGTGACGTTGTAGGGGGTAATCTCTGAATCTACTGAACCGAAAAATCTTTCTGTGTTAAATAGTCCATTTATCGAGGTGTGTCATAGGCTATATAGTATCACGCTATGACTAATAGGAGTGGAGCAGTAATGATATATATGTTTAAAAAATGACGCGTTTTTTTCGTCGCACAACGAAGTGGGCACGGGGCAGCTAGTTTTTTTTATATAGTTAATTGGAAACTGAATAAAATGTAACAAATTAATTTACATATTATTCTTTGGATCTCTTCTGTGCCAACACTTTTACAGCCACACATTTAACGGGCCATTACAAACAGCCCTAAGCCATATTACCACTCTAACCTCCAAATGGTTTTTCAGGAAACGGCACCCTAATAGGCGCCAGTGCCAACGTGGTTTGTGCTGGAGTGGCTGAACAGCATGGCTACAGATTCACCTTCATGCAATTCTTCAAAATTGGCTTCCCAGTCATGATAGGACATCTAATAGTCAGCAGTGGTTACCTGCTTTTATGCCATTGTGTCTTCGAATGGCATTAGCCAAGATCGCTTTAAAGACGTAATCGTTTCTTCAAGCTGTCCTACTGCAGAGACAAGAGGACTCTAACAGGTACTGTCCAAAACGTTTTAGGATCCTTGAAATGTAGTGTGAAGCAGCTTTTGACGAAAACTATGAAATTGGTTTCTTCAAACATAGAAAATGAGAAAATTTTACCAAAAATTTATTTATCGGGTACTTCAAACGTAGTTTGAAAAAGATTTTGTCCAAAAACATTATATTAGGGGCTGCAAATGTAGCCCGAAGAAACTTTTGACCAAAATTATGATTTCGGGCTCTTGAAACGAGATCCTTTAGCTGAGAAAATATTATTTTGGTTCTTTCAAACGTGGTCTGAAGAAGTATTTGACCAAAAATATGATTTTGGTTCTTTCAAAAGTAATGTGAATCAACAGGACTGTTTGTAGATTAGTTATTTAAGTATCACGAGTGACAATATTGTTGTAATTTAGGTTATAATTGCAATTTTATAAGTATTATTTGTATAGTGATGTTGTTAGAAATTATTTGTTAGTGTATACTTGATGAGTTTTTGGCTCGTCTGGTTTTGTTTTGCTAAGATGGTAATGTACTATCTTTGAGAATGACTCTGTGTAGTCGAATTGCCTTTGGTTTCACTAACTGCTGCTTTTCGATTTTAAAACCAATCATCATAACAGCCCATTAATGTCCCACTGCAGGGATGGTCTTCCTCCAGTGACGGAGGGATACTTGGCCTACTAATACCACGCTGGCCTGACGGATTGGTATAGGGTTTAATTTCAATTTTTCCTTCTTTTTATTTCGTAAAGATAATATTTGCGGTTAGTCCCTTAGTCGGTTTTTACGACACCCATGGGATGAGATGGGGTGGTGACATAATTGTATTCTTACTCCGTCAACACACGCTATTGGCAATAAAGCAATAGCGATGTGATAAATTCAAGCTTTGATGGGACTTACCAGCTTTGCTAATGAAGGGAGTTTAATTTACCAAAGGTTTCATTTTATATTTCTTCTCTTTTCCTACATTTGGAACTATTAATGCTGTGATAAGGTCAAGCTTTGGTGGTACTGTACCATTATCAGCTTCTTCTGGCTTTGGAGCCATATTTGCTGTGATAAGATCAGCCTTTGATGATGCTACTCTTCAACACAAATCGATGCAGTTCCAATTGCCAAAGCACTCAATTCTCCTTTCACTATCAAAACCAAGGCCAGTTTTAAAAAAAAAAGTTGGACTTTCTAAAAAATAAGTTACCTTCCTAATTTTAGATAGACTGAAGGTTGCAGGGTTGCAAGTCAACATTTCAGTCTTTTAAAGTCAACTTCATAGATTCTTCTTAAGTCCCTTTTTTGCCACAAGCGTTATACAATGATAAATTTAAAATATGATTCCATTTTTTTTCTAAGTCTTACTATGACATTGTTTTATTAAATGGAATGTTTAAAAATGGTTTTACAACTCTTTTCCAATAATAGATTTTAAACTATCGCGATTTGTATACATAATACTATTTTATATGGGTCTTACTCGTGGTATAATTATACTAATTAGCCTAGATACTAGTAACATAAATACCTAGGTTTTTCTCCGACGTTTCAGCCGACTTGCAAGGGCCGTGGTCACAGAGGGACTGGTGTATATTAGTATCTAGGCTAAGTAGTATTATACCGCGAGTAAGACCCGTATAAAATCGTATTATGAAACTCCTTTTCGTCATATTTTTTCCTAAGTCATCTTTTATGACACATTCGTGAAGTAAAAGATGATTATAATACATGTCCTTCCGTCATAATTTTTCCTTAGACCTTTTTTATGACACAAGTGTCATATTATAATGGAATGTTTAAAATACTGTGTACAAATTATATAGGTACCCATAGTAGTCATATTACAGTATTGTTACAGTACTCGTAGAACAAAATTTTAGTAATAAGTGTTTTAAAAACTAAATTAATAGGTACCTAATGTAAATAATCCTTTATTTTATAAACTAAAAAACGGCATTTGCTAATAAATATTAATGTATTTTAATAATAATTTCGGTACTTTGGTACTTTAACGTTACTTACCGAAATTTTTTATAGGTATCGGTATTTATTAACAATTGCTTTTTTTGTAATTAAAATTAATATATTTAAAAAATAAATCCAAAATGGATTTAAAATATTGTGATAATAATGTTTTAGATTTATAAATTATTGTTTTATTAGGTACTTTATTTTAATATAATAATAAACTTAAATAAATAATATTAATATACCTAATATTTTAGCTTGTAATTAAATTATTATTACAATTTTTGCAATAATTTATTTTAAATTAATATTATTATTTTTCTTTTTATGCTAACTGACCATCTTTCTATTTTTTACAGTTTTTCCCTTAGTTTCTCAATAATAAATGTTCATGTTATTATAATATCAATTTTATTTAATATTTTCCTATAATATCATATTTTAACTTTTTTTTTTATAAGTTGTGGTATTTTCTTCCAACTTTTAACTAAACTGACTATCTTTTAGTTTTTCATAGATTGTTTCATTATATTTTTCAATGTCATTCCATATTTTTACTGTATTTATTTAAGTTTAAATTTTTTTCTAATCTAGAATGTATTTTACTTATTATAATATTATTAATATTATATTTGTACAGGTGTTTTTTTAAATTTCAATTTGAATTTGTAAATAGTATTACTTTATATATATTTATATTATTTTTATTTTTTTGGTGATAAACTAGGCAAGAATGACAAAAAGCATTCAGGTATTATAAAATAATATAATTTTTTTTGTCGTCTCTGCATATCCTGGACGGGATAAGGCGTGAGTTTCTATATGTATTTTAAAATAAATACATATTCCTATTTACAATAAAACATTTTTTGATTATTTTTAAATTATTTATATATTATACATTTATGTAAATTATTTTAAAAAATTGTGTAAATTTAACTAAATTTGTGAAACTTTAACTTTTGTAAATTTAACAAATTTTGTGTAAATTTAGTATTACTGTCGTTCTGTTAATTGGTTTTATCGACATTTTTTGCCAAAATAAATTAAATATTTACTTCGAATCAGCATTTTTTCTGTTTACAAATATGTAATATATATATATAATTTTTAAAAATCTTTAATAAATATCATTGAAATTGCTTAAGTAAATTAGTTAATGTAAATGAAATTGCTTATAATCGGTATATTTTAAATTAGATTTAATTATAATTGTACTTTGAAAGGAAGCTGGAACGGCTGTGATGAGATGTTCATAAAGTATCTTGTTTATAGCGCTCAAATGATAAACACAGTTACATTAGCACACTACTGCTTGGAGGTGTCTTACGTTAAGAAGTAGTTTAAAAAGCCTCTTGCTGAACTAACATACCACCATACTTTCAAACTGCATGTCAATTCCCGTACCTTAAAATCGTTAAAAATTCGGTTAAGTTAACTTTAAGTCGCCAAATTGTCTTGTTTTTGCTATTGCAATTGTAATCTTTTGTGGTCGTGTTAAAGTTTTATTTAGAGTGTGACAATTTGACAACTAAAAGTAAACTTAACCGAATTTTTAACGATTTTAAAGAACGAGAATTGACATGCTGTTTACTGCAAATCCTAGCTTAACTAGAGTCACAATTATGGAAAATTCGGTGGGTGGTGAAGTTTCAATTTAATCTTTTGACCGATGTCAGTCATCTATAGACGACAAACGAAAAACTGACCCTCTACGCTAACGACACCTATAAGTGACTAAAAATACGTTACAACAAAATGCTAAAATAAGCAATAAACTCCCTTCCTCATAAACGCCTCTTAAATTTTAGTCAATTGATTAGCATAAATTCTTACGATTTCGTTTGGCATAATGTTGGTTTTACTTATACAAATTTCGCTAAACAGTGATTAAATTTAAGAGGCGTTTATGAGTAAGGGGGTAAATCATTACTTTTAAATGTTCAGGCAAATACAGTAGGTACCTAACTAAATAATAAAAAAAAATTTTAGTCGTGGTGAGAGCAGAGTTTTTCGTTACTGTTGTAGTGGTAAAAAGGCTAAAAAATCTCTTGAAACGTGATTGGTTCTTAACCATCACCACAAAAATTAGTTGTAATTTTTTTACAAAAAATTAAACCATGATTTTGAGCGCTTTTTTTTGGCTTTAAGTACGAGTATTTAAGTTAAAATATTGTTAAAAGGTTAATGCCAATATTAATATATAAAAAAAAGATGTATTATTTTATGTTATATTTGTAAATAAAATCTTGTGTATTATAATATAAATATAAAAATTATTGTAATAATACCAACTAAACAATTATGTTATTATGAAATCAAAAATAAAAGTTTTGAGTTATTTTTTTGTTTCTTTTTATCCCTTTCATCATAATAGCCCATTAATGTCCTACTGCAGGGACGGTTCTCCTCCAGTAACGGGGAGATACTTGGCCTTCTAATAACACGCTGGCCAGACGGATTGGTATACCTACGGTTTAATTTCAAGTTTTCCTCCTTTCATTTCGTAAAGATAATATTCACGGATAGTCCTTTAGTCGGTTTTTACGACACCCATGGGATGAGATGGGGTGGTGACATATTGTATTCTTACTCCGTCACCACACGGAATATCTTTTTATCCCTTTGCACCTACTAAATAGTGTTTTTCTGTATTTTTTTAAAAACAATTACGGTATCAGTGTTGAACGTCTATTGTAAGGTATGCGTTTCGATTGCTCGGCCACGGCACGCAAACAGAAAAAAGATTAGTCAGGGATTCTGTCGAAATTTGTCGAAAACGAATGGCACAAACTAAAAATTTGTCGAAGTAGAAATAAAGAAGTTATAGGGGTCTAAACGCGGCCGCGCGAACGAAACGCGGAGAATTGCGCGGCCACGGAGATCTCAGCAACTACTTGAGCTAAAAATCTAATTCTTTTTGTAAATGAATGGCTGAATTTGTCAACAATTGTCGAAAAAAGAATTACAAGCCCTAGATCAATACTTTACTAGATATTCACCTCTGAAGTCATGGCCGCACAATCATCCACTTGTGATTTTTCTAATGTTGATTATTTCTTTCAAACTAAGACTTTAGACAGTAGAATTGGTGTTTACAGCAAGGTTTTAATTTGTCGAAACTAATGAAAGCAATAGACTCTACTAAAGTTTAGCCAAATGGACGAAACAGAAGAAAACAAAAAGTTCATGGCCGCGCAATCGAAACGGTACTTTGGACGCTGATATCTCAGTAACTATTATTGCAAGGATATTCGTGTTTACATTTATTTACTCTACATTTTAACCTCATTGTAATGACATATCGTTTGATCCTCAGAACAGTTCTCAAGCTGTGTAATCTCAAAAATAATGATACCCTGTACAATGTTCGAGCAGAGTAACCATAATTTCGATTTCATTAGGATATTCCTCTAATGGGAGACTATCAATTTTATTTTAAAAAACAATAAAATTACTCCTTTAGTGCGTGCATGTAATGAATATAATAGGTTGAATGGTAAAGTCAATATATTTCATGACTCTTTTTCCAGTTTTAGACAAAAAATATTAAAAACATTTGAGTTAAGTTACTCAAATGTTTTTAAATTTAACTTTTCTTTTTTAATTAATTTCTTTTAATTTTGCCTTTTATTGTGAATACCTAGATTTTAGTTTAATTATAATTTACTTTGTTTAGTTAATTTAGAATTAAAAAAAATATTGCTCACCTCTCTTTATTGATATCTCTACCCTTGTTAATGTTGTACTGGTTGTACATGCCTCTTTTAGGTTTATATAATTTGAAGACTATGTAATAATGTGTTTTTTATTGAATGTCTATATTGTTATGTATAAATATTATGTTGACATGTCTATTGATAAATAAATAAATAAACATCTAATGTAATCTGTAAAATTGACTAGGTATTATCAAGTAAAAAACTTGTTATATTTCAATGACTAAAAAGGAATGTTTATTTAACACAGCTTTAAAACATTACAAAAAATCAACAATAACAATAAAAATCACCTAAAATGTAAAAAAATCATCAATCACAATAAAAAAAGTAGTAGAAAATGAATGAAAACAGGGTCTTTCTTACTTTCACATAATTTACTATTATTGTCGTCGTAGCAAAGCATCTCGGCATTTGGAATTTTCTCAGGAACCTCTTCCCGGAATTACGGGTATTCCGGAGGGCCTGTCCACGTGGGCAGGGCCCGAGCCCGGAGGGCGGTTGGCGTGTCCAGGAGGGCGAAGGGAGTGTCGAAAAGGGCGGAAGCGTGTCCATGTGGATAGGTGCGTGGGCAGGTGGAGAAACTATTCCAGGAATTGGAATTATCGTGGGTAGGTGGGCGGGGGGCGTGTCCAGGAAGGCGGGAGGCGTGGCTAGGTGGGAGGGGGGCCTGGCCAGGAAGGCGGGAGGCGTGTCTAGGTGGGTGGGAGGCGTGGCTAGGTGGGTGGGGGCGTGGCTAGGTGGGTGGGGGGCGTGGCCAGGAAGGCGGGAGGCGTGGCTAGGTGGGTGGGGGCGTGGCTAGGTGGGTGGGGGGCGTGGCCAGGAAGGCGGGAGGCGTGGCTAGGTGGGTGGGGGCGTGGCTAGGTGGGTGGGGGGCGTGGCCAGGAAGGCGGGAGGCGTGGCTAGGTGGGTGGGCTGTATAGAGCGTAAACTGTGTGCACTTGGAGCGTAAGTTCTACAACACATGGCACGAGCGCATTCTCCTTACATTTATTTTGTGATATTAGTAATTTCTAAAAACCTTAATTCTCTAAAGATATTATTTTTCATCAAAATGTCAATGTTTTTAACTTACCCAAACAAGAAGAACTAAAGCAACCGCAAGTCGTCCGTTTTCATCTACTCGTAATATTAGATCCTCTGTCCAACCTCCTATGTAATCTATCAGTCCTAATTTAGCTAAAGCCTGCAATTTAATTTAATAAAGTCAATTCTTGTTCCTTGAAATCGTTAAAAATTTGGTTAAGTTAACTTTTAGTTGTCAAATTGTCTTACCTATTGTGCGACAATTTGACAACTAAAGTTAACTTAACCGAATTTTTAAAGATTTTAAGGTATGAGAATTGACATGAAGGTATAACATCATTGACAAAAGAAATCATAAAATACCTAATATAAAATAGTTTTCTTAGATTATTCAAAAGCATTTGACATAGTAAGACCGTTCCGACACGGCCTAGTAACTCATAAATTAATTAAATTTTTAGGTGCATGAAATGTAATTCTAATTCTTTAGTAAATACAATTTAAAGGAACAATAGCAGTACAGTATAAAGATAATTATGTATTATTCATAAAGAGTTTCACAGGGAACAATTTTGGACCAAAGTACTTATTTTTTATAATAATTTTATAATAATTTGCCTCTAGAACGCCTGTAACACAGGAATAATCCTAGTACAGGCATACTAAACTGTATACAGCATATAATTATTATGTTATTAGATTTATTTAAGCTATAATTTAAGACCATTGTAAATTGAATAAATAATTTGATTTGATTTTAAAAATTTGTTTAAAGCAAGTTGACAAAACTTTAATATCAACTAAAAGAGCTTATTATATTATCATCTAAATACATGCCTCCATTAAAACAAATAGTGCTGCAAAGAATAATAGAGTAGATCACTCAATCTTGTGTAATATAGGTTCCATATCATCTTTGTCTGCTAGAGTTAACAGTAGCAAAGCTCCTAATAACGCTGTCCATCCTAAGGATATTCTGTCTGAAAAGTTCAAGATAATTGACTGGGATTGCTTGGTGACCTTAATAATATCTATACTATAATAATACACACATCAAAAAAGTCTAAGCAACATGCATGATATTACAAATTTACCATTTATATTAATTTATTTTACCATTTATTTTAATTATAACGTTGTATTTTATTTTTAAAATAATATTTTTAGGGTTCTATGATGTAAAAATAACAGCTGTTTTCTTTATAAGTTCTTTTAATAACAGAAATTAACAATATTAGAATATACAGGTACATAAGAAACTAAACTTTTTTTTTACAAATTGAAATTTCTTAAGAAAATGAATTTATTGTGAAAGAATAGGACAATTTAATACAAAGTATGGCCTCCTCTGCTATTCAGAACTTGTCGGCAACGATTATTCATTGAATTAATGAGACTGTTTATGTCATCTTGCGGTATTCGCTCCCAATGGAATTGTAGCAAATCCTTCAGCTGTTGGGTTGTTGTCACTCCGTCCAAGTCCTTCAAAACACGTCTCTGGAGCATGTCCCATGCGTGCTCGATGGGGTTGAGGTCTGGCGATTGTGCAGGCCAGGGCAATACCTGGATGTTCTCCGTTGCCAAGTATTCACTGGTTCGCCGAGCTGTATGTGAACGCGCATTGTCATGCATTAACGTAAAATCGGAGCCAAAGGTTTGTGCAAATGGATGGACATAAGGTCTGAGAATATCCTCAACGTAATTTTCAGCGTTCATGTTTCCATTTACAAAAACGAGCTCAGTTCACCTGTTCTTCATAATACCCGCCCATACCATAACTGTTGAGCCGCTGTATGGATGAACTTCCTGAACGCACCTGAGTCTTTCAGTATTTCCGGGTCGACGGTACACTCGCACCCTTCTTGTATCAGGCCTAAACCCGAATCGCGACTCATCGGAAAACATAATTTTATCCCATTGTTCCTGGGTCCATGTTATGCGTTCTCTACACCATTCATTTCGACGAGCGCGATTCCCGTGACGTATCGGTGGGCACCTGATAAGGCGTCGAGCTCGTAGGCCGTACTCATGCAGTCGATTTCGCACAGTTTGGGGACTTACATCAACACCACTTGAATTTTGTAGCCTCAAACTTATCTCTCGAGCGGTTAACATCGGCTGGCGTCTTGCAGTCAGTTGTATGTACTGGTCTTGCCGAGTGGTTGTACTCCTTTTACGGCCTGGATGCTGTTCAGCGGGTTCCCCTGTATTATTGTAGCGCTGCCAAAGACGACAAATAACACTTCTATGAATACCAAAATGTCGAGATACCTGAGATTGATTACTTCCCGCTTGCAACATCCCTACAGCTCTTTGCATTTCATCTGCCGTCAAATGACGTCGCTCCATGACGTAAAGAATATCTAACAATTCAATTTTGTCGCTAACTGTATTTAAATGGTTGGTAAAATTATAAAATCAAGACTAAAACGTAGCAATTAACATGCACTCAAATTCAAACAAATTCGCAGTCATTTGAATTTTATGAAAAAAAACAAAACATAATCGAAATTTTTTTTTTACAACCAGCCAGTATGTCATCAATAACAAAAAAGTTTACTTACCTATACACTTTGAGTGAGTAAATACTTAGAAATTAATTAATATAAATGGTAAATTTGTAATATCATGCATGTTGCTTAGACTTTTTTGATGTGTGTATTATAAAGAGGTAAAGTTTGTGTGTTTGTATGTTTGTGTGTTTGTGACGTTGGAGGGAGTAATCTCTGGATCTGCTGAACCGATTTTAAAAATTCTTCTAGTGTTGAATAATCCATTTATCGGGGAGTGTCATAGGCTATTATAGTATCACGCTATGACTAATAGGAGTAGAGCAGTAATGAAATATCGACACCAGAAGTATCAATTAACGTAAGGGACATTTTGGCCAAAATGAGTTATATATACCGTTGGATTCGGAATTTCACGCTCTATCGTTTGGTATATTTGAAATTTCTCTATCGTTAAAAAAATGTCCCTTACAGTACACGTTTTCGAAGGTCTAGACTGTTTTTTATACTAAAAAAATAATTTAACGGACGTAAATATTTTTACGTGTTAGAAAAAATAATGTAAATAGTTCTGAAATGCAATTCAGTCCCTTACATTAAACAAAAGTTTTGTACAATTCTCACAATATGACCTTTACGTTAAAACACAATACATAACTTTACTTTAATTTGTCGCTTACCTTAATATACATTCAAGGCCCACCTTTAATTATGTCTAAAATTTCGAAAAAATGTACATTACACAGTATTTTTCGGTATTATCAAATATTTTACTTAATTACATGTATGAATTAAAAAACATTTAATAAAGAAAATTTCTTAAAAAATCAACAAAATGAGAAACAGCCATAAAAACTGTTACATTTAGTTAATTGTCCTAGACATGTTCCATAAGATTTAAGTCTGAACTTCAAGGAGGCCATAGTAATTTTCGAATCACACCCTTATTCAGGTATTCAGTTGTGATTTTTAGGGATGTGAGGCCGGGCACTATCATGGATTAACAGAAATTATTCCCCAATAAATGGTGCAATTGGCATCACATGAGGTTCTTAAGCCTCTGTAACATATTTTTCTGCGTTTACACCACCACTTTAAAAAATAACCAAGTCTAAGTACGAGCCCCGTAAATGATGCCACCCAAAACATTATTGAACCACCTTGGCACACCACAGTTTCAAGGGGCACATGGGGCAAACCTTTTATTTTTGTGCCTTTAAGAACTCTGACGACCTTCACGATAACTTAATGATATCCGATATTCGTCTGTAAACACCACATTTTTCGAATGCTCTCGACAGATCGACATCCGTATTGGCAAGGCGGCAACCATGTTCGGGAAGCTAGGTACAAGGGTATGGTACAATTAGCACCTTACTACTAAGACCAAGCTGGTTGTCTTTCAGGCTTCCATCTTAAGCATACTCTTGTACGGAGCTGAAACCTGGACATCGTATGCAAAACAAGAACGTCGCCGTCGTCTTAACTTATGGTTCATGCGTTGCTTACGAAAGATCTTGGGCTTAGCATGGCAGGACAAGATGACAAACAAGAAGGTTCTAGAAATTGCACACCTGCCTAGTCTGACAGTGCTTCTTAATTAGAGACGTCTGTGTTGGCTAGGGCATGTGCATAGGATGGAACCCTCTCCATTACAACGACGTGTTCTTCTTGGTGCAGTAGCGAATGGAAAAAGAGATGTTGAGAGGCCGCTGCTTCGTTTCAAAGACTGCACCAAGCGAGACATGGCAGCATTTAAAATCGACCACCGTGACTGAGAGAAGCTCGCGGAAATACGTCCTGAGTGGCGCCAACGTATCGGAGAGGGTCGCAAATTTTGTAATGAAGCCTGGATTGGAGTGCTTGCTGACAAGAGACAAAAACGACATGAACATGGTTCGACACTAATGTCCAGTTACTTCTTTTGTCAAGCCTGTGGTATCGGTCTGTACAGTCATCAAAAGCGATGTCACAGACACCACCTCATAAATCGTCTGCAATAGACAAAAAGGCCTTATATATATTATCCATTGCCTGTACTCACGAGAGAAATAAGAAACTGTGTGCCCCTAGCAGTTTTAAAAGCTTAACCTTCTTCTGACCATACGTATACCCCCACACACATTTTTAACTTCTTGGAGTTGGTTACGTGCTTGAATTGCTGTAATGAACCAGTCCCTGAGGACATTTCTGACGATAAAACGGTTATGCCAAGTCAAATTACACAGCTTACAACTGTGACCTGGTCTCCGTTTATAAGATCCTGTCTCTAGGAACTGCCTAACTGCATTTACCACAGTCGTATTTACTGTTCGACCAGTCCGAATTTTCTCCAAAATTTCCAAAATTAATCTAAAGATATTGTAAGTTAAAGTACATTTTTACTAATGGACTTAATAATAAAGATATCAGGTCCAAAATTACATGATAACTGCTCTTAATAGTTTATCATACATTATATTTCATCCAGTTCATATTAGTTTATGTCCTTCACAGTAGATTTGTGTTTTAGTTTCCTATTAAACTTGGTGCTACTTTAATATGGGATAGTTTACATTGAAAGCTTGAGTACCTTAAAGGACAACTAGCAGGAACTAAGCAACTTTTTTTAATGTAAGGGACATGCTATTTTCTAAACGCGTAAGTTTACGTAAATATTTTATTTATAGTTATAAAGAAGAGAAAATTATAAGAAACTTTGTCTTAGACACTTTTAAGATTAGGGCAACTAATAAAAAGTTACAGAAGAATTTGTAAAATCGGAATGGTTTTTTGGCTCTCCTGAAAAGTCGTGTTTTGTCCCTTACGTTAATTGATACTTCTGGTGTCGATATGTTTAAAAAAGTGACGCGTTTTTTTCGCCGCCCTACAAAGTGAGCACGGGTCAGCTAGTTTGGTATAAAATTGTCGTTAGCGTGGTTTATAACAAAGCCCTGTAATAAAATATCGTTGCGAGCTTTGTTCAGATATCTGTGGTTGCGAGAGAAGGATAACAACGGGCCTCAAGTGGTTTCACAATATTTAAAACTTAAATTTTCTTTCTTTGTGAAATTTTAATTTTGTTTTAAAAATTACTAACAGTAAAAGAAATGGCGTAGATTGAGAGACCGATGAGAAACCGGTTGAAAACATTCCTAAAAAATAACATTTTGTCGTAAATCTTCCAAGTATGTTGACTTTGTTTATTCTAAGCCTAACACAAGAGACAGGGCACGTAAGGTTTGACAATTATGGCTAACGTTCATGAATTAATTCGTTCATCTAAAGGCTGGAATTCCAAACACAACAGTTAATTATGTTCCACTAGTAATAGTAAATACGTATTTACAAGTCCACTAGATACGTATTTATAGAAGATTATCTTTTGCAAAAAATATACTATGGTGTTGTGCAAAATGACAATGGGAAAGCATTGTGCCGTACCCATTGTCACTTTAATCGGGCAATATTTCGAGACTATACTTAAAAACTTAATAAAAGGAAACTTACTAAACTCAGGTTTTGAGTGTAGGAAGAACACTATAACAACAAACGCTAAAGCCACGAAGCACTTTATTAGTAAAACCATGTCTCGTATCTTGTACTGTTTGGAAAAAAAAATTAAAATTATTAATAGATTTTCAGACATTAACATCATCATCATATCAGTCAATCGACGTCCACTGCTGGACATAGGCTACCTCCAAGTATTGCTACCATGTGCGGTCCTGTGCCTCCCTCATCGATCGGCTAAAATAGGAAAATCCAAATAACCTCGTTGAAGAAGCCATCAAAGACAGAAATTACGGTAGAGTATAACTTTGGTTTCCAGGTAAAGACATCATGCATCATTGGGTAGTTCAACAAGTAGAAAGAGTGCTGCTGGCCAATTTCGGCTGCTAAATAAAACCCAAAGTTTTTTGACCAGCAGATTTTTTTTTTCATAAATTAAGAATGTGGCGCTCGCATTTCACTGTACCTAGTGTAGCAAACCAATGGGGCGCAAGACACTTGACCGATTTTGAAGTTTTCGATCAAAAGACCATTTGGTTAGGTTATGTTAGAACTATGACAACCAACGCGCGAAGGCGAGCGAGCGTAGCGAGCGGGCCGCGGCAGCGGCCGCCGAGCGCCACATTCTTAATTAATGAAAAAAAAATATCTGCTGATCAAAAAACGTTGGAATTTTATTTATTTTATCACTTTTACCAATATGTGTCGTGAATAATTAATAATTACTACTAAAAGTAATAAATTTCGATCGATTAATCTCATTTACCAAAACATGTGATTATTATTAATAATAACCGGTGATTATTAATAATTTTCAATTAATCACATTTACCGTAACATATACATACAACCAACCCAAACAATCATGTTCATGCACACAAATATTTGAATTGCAAGACTTCTTCGTGGTAGCCATAAACACCAATACAAGAAGTTTTGTTGATATATTTTTTTATATATCATCGGCATAGTTGAAACTATTTAGATTAGCGATAGCCAGAATAATTAAATTCTATGGGTAAAAATTAACTTAAATTAGGTAAATTAGCCGTTTTTTTTATTTAAACAGACAATTCCAGCAGTAGGCATCATGCTATCACAGATATTTTTTAAACCGCGCTACCGAAGCAAACATTGCTTCAAGTATGCCGATGACATAGCAACAAATACACCCTACATGCAAGATCCACTCCGTGTGGTGACAGAGTAAGAATACAATATGACACTACCCCATTTCATCACATGGGTGTCGTAAAAACCGACTAAAAGACTATCCGTGAATATTATCTTTACGTAAGAAAAAGAAGGAAAACTTGAAATTAAACCCTATACCAATCCGTTTGGCCAGCGTGGTATTATTAGTAGGCCAAGTATCCCTCCCTCACTGAAGGATGCCCGTCCCTGCAGTGGGACATTAATGGGTTGTTATGACACATGCAAGATTAGAATTTCATTAAAGCTACTTACAGCTTGAACAACAGCTTTATTCGATGCTATAATGACATTCGGTGGATCTCCAACAGGGGTCGCTGTACCGCCTAAATTACAAAACAGTACCATTGACATCAAAACTGGTATAGGATCCAAGTTCATTACTTCGCATAACCTGAAAGAAAAATAAGTAAAATAAATATTATACGTCCACAACCCGTGTAACCTGTAAAACATAGATTTAATGGACTCTGTGTGGTGACGGAGTAAGAATACAATGTGTCACCACCCCCTTTCGTCCCGCGGGTGTCGTAAAAGTCGACTAAGGGAATCCTTACGCAGATGCTATCACTGCTAGAGAAGGAAAACTCGAAATAAACCCTTTACCAACCCGTCTGGCCAGCGTGGTAAAGTAGGCCAAATAACCCTCCAAAATGACAACACAACAATACAAACGGCCCCCAGTCCCCGGTCGCTCCGCTATTCCTGGTCAAGGTAGCGCCCATGGTAACGGCGGAGTAGGGGGTGCGAAGAATCTCCGGGGGAGGTCAGGCTACCAACACAACCGACCTTTGGCCCTGGCAACTTATAACGCGCGCACACTGCGGACCGACGAGAAGATAGTAGAACTGGAGGAAGAATTGAGCAGGGTACGTTGGGACATAGTAGGCTTATCGGAAGTCCGAAGACAGGGGGAGGACACGATAACCCTTTCGTCTGGTAACCTGCTCTATTTCCGGGAGGGCGATCAACAGTCCCAGGGAGGTGTCGGGTTTCTCGTCCACAAGTCTCTCGTGAACAACGTGGTGAAGATCGAGAGTGTGTCTTCGAGGGTAGCGTACCTTGTCGTCAGAATTACCAAACGGTATTCGTTGAAGGTAATCCAGGTATACGCTCCCACGTCAGCTCACTCCGACAATGAGGTAGAAGAGATGTATGAGGATATTTCCGGAGCCATACATAACTCTAAGACCCAATACACTGTTGTCATGGGGGACTTCAACGCGAAGTTGGGCTCTAGAAGTGGAAATGAGTGGAGAGTGGGGCTCTTTGGATATGGACAAAGAAATCCACGGGGCCAAATGCTTGCGGACTTCATGGAGAAGGAGGGACTTTTTATGATGAACTCCTTCTTCAAGAAGTGTAGCTGCCGCAAGTGGACCTGGCTTAGTCCTGATGGTGTCACAAAGAACGAGATTGACTTCATCATGTCGACAAAACGCCATATATTTAATGATGTCTCAGTGATCAATTCGGTGAAAACCGGAAGTGATCACCGGATGGTGAGAGGCACATTAAATATCAATCCTAGGCTGGAAAGAAGTCGGCTGATGAGGTCTACACTCCGGCCTACACCAGTCCAAATCCCCGAGAACTTCCAACTCATTTTGCAGAACCGCTTCGAGGTCCTCAACGAATGTGTTGATGTGGACGAATATCACGAAAGGTTTGTGGAAACTGTCCGTACAGTCGGTTCCGGTGCTTTTAAGACCCAGCACCGGAGAAGATCAAAAAAGATCTCCGACCACACTCTCTCGCTCATGGAGCAAAGGCGTACGATGGCACTGCAGTCTCCAGACGACGCTGAAAAGTATAGGTGGCTCAATAGGCAGATCTCAAAGTCACTGACTCGCGACTTACGGCACTTTAATACAGATTGTATTAAAGAAGCCATTGAGCGTAACAAGGGCTCTAAAGTGTTCGCAAGAGATCTGTCTCTAGGTCAGAGCCAACTTTCTAGGCTCAAGACTGGGGATGGCAGAATAGTGACGTCCAAGCCTGAGCTTCTAGAGGAGATTGAGAAGTTTTACGGACAGTTATATACTACAACACAACCACCTAGTGATCTAGCCGCCGATCCTAGAGCTAGACTTACGCGACACCATACCGAAGAAATCCCGGACGTCAGTCTGTGTGAGATTAGTGATGCTCTCCGACAACTTAAGAACAACAAGGCACCGGGGTATGACGGAATCACAAACGAGCTACTGAAGGCCAGTGGAGAACCCATTCTCAAGACTCTTCGGAGGCTGTTCAATTCCGTTATACTTGAGGGAAAAACGCCACAGGCATGGCACAGAGGTGTGGTGGTACTGTTCTTCAAGAAGGGCGATAGAACGCTACTTCAAAATTACAGACCCATCACTCTTCTGAGCCACGTCTACAAATTGTTCTCGAGAGTCATCACGAATCGTCTCGAACGCTGACTGGACGACTTCCAGCCTCCCGAACAAGCCGGTTTCCGAAAAGGCTATAGTACTATAGACCACATTTATACGCTGCGGCAGGTTATACAAAAATCCAACGAGTATAACCGGCCCCTATGCTTGGCGTTTGTGGACTATGAGAAAGCCTTTGATTCGATCGAGACATGGGCAGTGTTGCAGTCTCTCCAACGGTGCCAAGTCGACCAACGGTATATCAAAGTGCTGCGGTGCTTATACGAAAACGCCACTATGTCGGTTCGTCTCCAGGGCGGATTATTAGGCCCTATCCAGTTGCAGCGAGGAGTAAGACAAGGTGATGTCATATCCCCGAAATTGTTTACCGCTGCACTAGAAGATGCTTTTAGGCTTTTAGACTGGGACGGATTCGGCATTAACATAAATGGCGAGTATATCACGCACCTTTGATTTGCTGACGATATCATGGTCATGGCTGAGACCATGGAGGACCTCAACACAATGCTCGATGGCCTCAGTAGAGTCTCTCAACAAGTGGGTCTTAAAATGAACATGGACAAGACCAAGATCATGGCAAATGTCCATGTTGCACCCACTCCAATCATGGTTGGAGGCTCTACACTCGAAGTTGTCGACGAGTATATTTACCTGGGACAGTCAGTCCAGCTGGGTAGGTCCAACTTCGAGAAGGAGATCACTCGTCGAATCCAACTCGGATGGGCAGCGTTCGGGAAGCTAAAACGTATCTTCTCGTCCACATTACCGCAGTGTCTGAAGACAAAGGTCTTCGACCAGTGCGTGTTGCCAGTGATGACGTATGGCACAGAGACGTGGTCGCTAACTATGGGCCTTCTCAAAAGGCTTAAGGTCACTCAGAGGGCAATGGAGAGAGCTATGTTAGGAGTTTCCCTGCGTGATCGAATCAGAAATGAGGAGATCCGCAGGAGAACCAAAGTAACCGACATAGCGCTCAGAATTGCCCGGTTAAAGTGGCGGTGGGCAGGGCACATAGCGCGGAGAACAGACAGCCGTTGGGGCAGAAAGGTTCTGGAATGGCGACCGCGTACCGGAAAGCGCAGGGTGGGAAGACGACCTGGTTAGGACGGCGGGAAGCCGATGGATGAGGGAGGCACAAGACCGCGCAGAGTGGAAGCTTTTGGAGGAGGCCTATGTCCAGCAGTGGACGTCCATAGGCTGATATGGATGGAATGGAAACAAAGAATATCTAGGCTTAAGAGTCTTTTGGGAATCACACAAATCTGGATCTCTCTTAAGTTCTTACTTACTGTACAGGGCTTCTACCAGTCTTTGCCTTTTTTTAATACAAACAAAAAAAAAATCAACAACATTCCAAAAAATAACTTAATATCCTTACCTTATAGTAACAGGCGTCATAAAAAGCACAGTGGTGACGTTATCCAGTAGCAGCGACACTATGGTGGTTATGAAACATGATATCGTTATCAGAGACCATAACTTGCCTTTTGATAGCTTTAACAAAAAAACAATTTCGTTAGTATAATTTATTCATCATAACAGCCCATTAATGTCCCACTGCAGGGACGGGCCTCCTCTCGTGACGGAGGGATACTTGGCCTACTAATACCTTGCTGGCCAGACGGATTGGTATAGGGTTTAATTTCTAGTTTTCCTTCCTTCTTTTTATTACGTAAAGATAATATTCAAGGATAGTGCCTTTGTCGGGTTTTACGACACCCATGGGATGAGATGGGGTGGTGATGGTGACACACTGTATTCTTACTCCGTCACCACACGGACGGTATAATTATTGAAGACATAAAATGTTGCAAAAAAGGAGAGCAATACCTTAAAAATATAAATCTAATTTGATACGATACCCTTAGATACTAAGAAGAATTAAACAATTTAAAAAGTAGGGTAAGATTGCGATCATTGGACTAGCGCTTTGTTTGGACCACTTCAATATTTCGCGATCTATTCATATTTGAACCCGGTATTTGCATCAAAACGATAGCTTTACAACACCCCACACCGCCCTCCAACCGGCAGTACCGCAGCAGGCAGCATGAGGGGTGGACGTACTTCACTTTGTTTCTTGGACCTCGAATATAATTTTTACGCGGCCAATAATAGCATGTAAGTACTGTTATAATAATTATTTTAATGTGATTTTTCACTAGTATAGTACGGTAATTAAGAATTCATATTATCGTATATTTTTGTTGTGTAACGTGCTACTTTTTTAAAAATAAACATTTCAGTGGATGTTAGTGAGTTTCTATCAATGGACTGGCACGATGCTCCTTCATTGAACCGGTCCAATCGTGGCAACTTCTATAATGTCTGTTATTTAAAAAAACAAATCTTTTTGTTTTAGCATCGCAAAAAGAGGAGGAGAGAGATTTGCGTATGAAACTAACTTAGGGAAAAAAGAAGTTGGATTTAATGAAGTAATCAGAATGTTTCGAGTGCTAAAAGCGACGTAAAAGAGAAGATTTTACGTACCTGAAATATTTTTGTGATTTTCCATGCCAAATAAAGAAATATAATTAAAATCGACTAATTAATGTAACTATCAATTTATTTTCAAAAATAAAAGAAATTTAATAAAAAAATATTTAACTTTATAATTTTTTTTCCATGCACCTTGAATGGACCAGCCACCTCTAATGCCCTAAGTCCAATTATAGCAACTAAGTGGTCCGATGAAAGTGACGGTGGTTCAAACAAGGAAACCATCACAAAGTTTTATTTTCTTCTTTTGTGACTATATACATAATAAAATTAACTTAATTATGTTAGTTACCAATAATTGAATATACAGACTACTCGTTTACACAGATTTTGTTTTATTTCTCTCTCTATTTTAGCTACTAGGTCTGTTTAAAATTAAGTGGTCCAATAGTCGCAACCTTACCCTAATTTTATAGTTAGAATTAATAAGCTAATAGAAATATCAATAAATAGATTAATTCAATAAATTAATAGCGTTAACGATTGAATAGGCAACTCTGTAAATAAATGATTAAAAAAAATCTGTTTCTCAGAAATGGCACTATCTCTTCTTGTACAATACAGAGCCATGGGCATTAACAGCAAATTCAGAAACACTTATTTTAATATCAGTCTCAGAAAAGTATACTACATATAGTGCAGAGAATCAAAGTTTTTTTTTTATGTAATAGGAGGCAAACGAGCCTGTAAGTCACCTGATCACTGATCACCCGCAACACCAGAAGAATCACAGATGCGTTGCCGACCTTTTAAAAGGGAGTACGCTCGTTTCTTGAAGCTCCCCAAGTCGTAACGGTCCGGAAATATCGTCGCAGCGAGCTTGTTCCACAAAACAGTTGGTCGCGGTAGTAAGTTTCGCGAAAATCATATTTTCATAGTCTTACCAGAAAAAGAAAAACCACTTTGCTTTAACACCATATCACACAAAATAAAAGCTTATACAAACCTGAAAAGTCAACACAGCAATATAATCAAATATCCCAGTTTCCGTCATAACAGCGACTAGAACCATCATACTAAATAGCAGCAGTAAAGTTTCCACATCAACCCATGTGATCAACTCCATTAGACTTGGTCTTTCACCAGCTAGGGCTAGAACTGCTAATGATGTAGTGGATAATAAAAGTGCTGACATGGTACGATTGATTATCTGAAAAAGTATTTTTAAAATCTATGAATCTTAGCGGTTAAAATACATGCCGAGGCCGCTGGTTCGAAAGGCTGACGTTCTCTACAAGAAGTAAAGAAAGAAAGAGAGAAAATACAAAATATTCCTGCTATACGGATACAATGATGATACAGACAATTACAAAAACAAAACAAAAATAAAACGTAAATCATGAGAAAGCCACATCTGTGCAGGAATCGGACCCTACTCAGCATAATGCTGCGGCACACCAAGCAGTAATGATCAGTCGCTTACAGCGCTGATTTTCAGTGAGGCCTATTGCATGAGTTCACCCTTGAAGGTACGTCATCATCATCATTCCCCTGCCCTTATCCCAAGTTTTTTTTTTCTTTCTTTTGGGCAGCATGTTTTCTTCTTCCACATGCTGCTAAAAGTTTTGGCTATACTTTACGGCCGGCCGCCTGCCTGACGTCAACCCTCCTTGGGAATGCTGTTGTTGGTGGTTTACTCCCCACCAGGAAATTGACCCGAGGTGCTCGGTGGTAAGCACCAGATCGTGGTATCCCTTAGTCGCCTCTTACGACACCCACGGGAGAAAATGGGACAGTTCTATTCTAACCGCACAGCAAGTACGTATTATTAAAGTATTGGGTACTTTACACATAATACAGGGTCTTTCATTAAGCGTGTCCTATCTTTAAATTCGAATAAAACAAAGTGTATGTGAGATATCATCGAAATTATTTATTTATTTGTAGGACCTAATAATGCCATTAAGTGTGGAGTATGACAATGCTTAAATTTCCGCCAGGGTTTTCCTGGGTCAAGCGCATACGAAGTATCCAATTTTTCATGAATTTTGCGTATAAATCAGGCTGCATTTAACTTATGGCATTGATTATGACTTTGAGGGCCGCAGTACTTTGTTGTTTATTCGCAGATACCTGCGACTTAAGAAAACCCCACAAAAAGGAGTTTAGCGGAGTTAAATCGCACGATCTCGGTGGTTGATTAAATTATAATTTACCGTTAACCATTTCTATGGTCGTTTTCCTTCAATTCCTCAATCAGTTAAATTTTATACGGGTGCAGGCCTAATTCACGAAGCAAAATTCGCCAAGTTGTGGTCTGTGAAAAGCTGAGTTTTTGTGAGCGACGCGAAATCGACTGCTTTGGATTCTCCTTTACACTATCACGGAAAGCGGCGATGTTTTCGGCAGATCTTGAGTTTTATTGACGGACGGGTGTTGGTCGATTATTTACTGAACCAGTGGACTCCAACATTCCCACTAAACGACGAATACTTCTCTCGGAAGAACGATGATGGCGACCGTAAAATAGGCAATACTTTGCCCGAACAGAACACTTATTTTGATTGAATAATTTTAGCATCTGCACGTGTTGTTGAATGCTATAGTTATAGCATCCATCCATGATGACTTGGCAAAACATATTTAATAAATGAGAACCATTTTGACAGATGTAGGTTTAACAAGAGGGCTGCTATACACAGACAAAGTTCGGACACGCTTATTGAAAGACCCGTTATGTCTAGAGCCATATTATAATAATAATTTTCTTTAACGTTTTTGAAATTTTTGGAACGATTACGTTATTTAAAGCTTCTAGGCTTAATTCAAAAGCCTATTTTACATGTACCAATTACACAATTTACATGTTTCAATTGTACATATACATAATTAATTGCCCACATATCATGATTTAGTAGCCCATATTACATAATTTAATTGCCCACTTTACATGTATTAATTGCCCATTTCACACGAGATGATTGTCCTTTTGTTAGAATGACTTTATAAACAGCAGTAGCTTTTAAAATAAAGTACACATAATCATAACAGCCCAGAAATATCCTACTGCAGGGATATGACGGAGAGATACTTGGCCTACTAATACCACGCTGGCCAGACGGATTGGTATAGGGTTTAATTTCAAGTTTTACTTCTTTCTATGTAAAGATAATATTCACAGATAGTCCCTTAATCGGTTTCTACGACACCTATGGCATGAGATGGGGTGGTGACAGACTGTATTCTTACTCCGTCACCACACGGAGGTAAAGTACACATAACAGGAAATATTCAAAACCTACCTCAAAAACAATAAGCGCGTATAACGCACACAGCAATATAAGCGCATAGATTATCCCACTTGTGGGGTCCAAGGGGTCCACAGTGTAGCTCAAAGTAAATGGCGTAGTACTATTACTAGTACTAGATATCGTAATGTAAGTACTGCTGTTTGACAAAGCTGTGTTTAAGTGTAAAGAAGATGATCTAACTTCGCTTTCTTGAAAGTCTGCTTGTACAGTATTTGATAGTATTATAGTCCATTTATTGGATTTCTGCAAAAGAAAAATTGTTAATTAAGAAGAATTATGAAAAGAACGACCCCTCACACGGTGGACCGACGACATGGCTAGGACGGCGGGAAGCCGATGGATGAGGGAGGCACAGGACCGCGCAGAGTGGAAGCTTTTGGAGGAGGCCTATGTCCAACAGTGGACGTCCATAGGCTGATATGGATGAAAAGAACGAAATAATGCAACCGGTTGCAATCTGTCCTACAAATTGAACAAATTGGACGATTATTGTCTAGTATTTTTAACTTCAAAATATAACTATATTAATATACATTTGAATACAGAATAATAATACATTTGAATAGACTACCTAATACAACTGTATTATGTAGTATATTCAAATGTATTATAGTACTACTAGTACTAGTAATATACGTCTGTCACCATCATCATAATCATAACAGCCCATTAATGTCCCACAGCAGGGACGGGCCTTCTCCAGTGACGGAGAAATACTTGGCCTAATAATACCACGCTGGCCCGACGGATTGGTATAGGGTTTAATTTCAAGTTTTCCTTCTTTTTATTACGTTAAGATAATATTCACGAATAGTCTCTTAGTCGGTTTTTACGACACCCATGGGATGAGATGGGGTGGTGACATATTGTATTCTTACTCCGTCACCACACGGAGACACAGATCTTCTTTACTGTCATATTGGTCTAAGTGGTCACCCATCTATAAATTGACCTCGACGATATTACTTACCTCAATACTTTCAACTCCTTCTAAGCCAATATGCTCCTGTATCCTTCGATTCTCTAACCAGATCTTCATAACTGTCATATTGTTCCTCTGAGTCTCGGTCAATTTTCTCTCATACTGTTCTGATATGAAAGGACCAGATAGTTTTAGGAATACTGATATTTTTCTCTGGTTGGAATGGATTGTGTAATCTGCAAGAACAATTACTTACATAATACTTACATAATAATTTCACGCCTTACCCACGCCTTAATAATTTATATAACATTGGGGTGTTTGTTGAGACAGCCCAATTTTATTAGCTGTCAAATTGTCTTACCTATTGTGTGACAATTTGACAACTAAAAGATTTTAAGGAAACGTAGCAGAAAATTATAAAATTTGCAAAAACTACTATCAGAACAATGATCGCCTAATCAACATTCCACATGTCGACAATCTAATGAGCCAAGTCCAAATAAATATTATAATACTTACGCTTAGTTTCACCAGCGGCTGCATAAGAATGTCTTGTAATTTCCACCTTCTCATCGTACATCAAGAATACGACTGTGAAGAAAATCCATGTGCCAACTAGTAATGTGAGTTTTACTAAATGTCGGGTAAGCGCCATCTGTTGACGAAATATTTAAAATCAAAAACAGCTGATTAGTAAGTTCCGAATTAAGTTGTATGTAATGTTTTATAAACCGTGTGTACGGAGTAAGAATACAATATGTCACTACCCTATCTCATCACATGGTTGTCGTAAAAACCGACTAAGGGACTATCCGTGAATATTATCTTTACGAAATAAAAAGAAGAAAAACTTGAAAGTAAACCCCATACCAATCCGACTGGCCAGCGTGGCATTAGTAGGCCAAGTATCCCTCCGTCACGGGAGGAGGCCCGTCCCTGCAGTGGGAAAATAATGGGCTATTATGATTGAATGTCTTTTATAAGGATACGAAGAAGATACAACTCACCTTTGATTTCTTTTGATTGCTTTTTACATCGTCCGCAAAGCTGTAATTAAAATTAGTTCAAAGTTTATTTTTATCGCTTTAAGTTGGCAAGCGGTCCACCTCATTATAACAGCCAATTAATGTCCCACAGCCAATTAATGGGCTGTTATGATATTAACTTAGGCACTTGTTATAAAATTTAGTATGAAGTTACTTACATATTCTCCTTCTTTAAACTGTTCTTTTCAGCTTTATTGATGAAGTTTATTTCTTCTGCTTGTGTTAGTCCGTTGTCGGTTGATTCAGGAGTCAAAATCGAGAGCCTCTTAGCTGGAACTGTATTTGAGTTTAGAGGAATGTCCCCAGCAACTCCTGAAATAACCGGCGTTGTTTAAAGACTCAAGTATCGGTATCTCAAAAAAAATCGTGAATTTGATTTTTATGGCATTGGATTACTTAAAAAAAATACGCATCTTTTGAACAAAGTCTAATAGCGGTATATTATTTAAAAGATATAAAATAACATATCTCCATTTCACTTTATCCCTACATTACTAAGGATGCTATTTTTTCAAAACTTCGATTATCTCGTAACTAGCTTTCACTGAGATACCGCTTTTGTGCTTAGTAGGGCGGTATACACACCTCAACAAAGTCTAGGGATATTTGGTATTTACTCAATTAACTTCAAAATTATTGAAGATAGCATACAACATATGTATATTTTTATAAAGACAATTTATCAGGCTACAATCCAGAATTAAATAAAAGAATAATTTTTGCATAAATATTTTTTTATTCAAATAAATAAAAAACATGGGAAATTTGTAAAACTAACAATGAATGTGTTTCTTAAGCAAAAGTGAAAATAAGCAAAAATTAATCTGTTTTTAACTGTTATTGAGTAATCAGTAGTCAGCACATTAAAAAAACCGTAAACAACGGTCCTGCAATGGTTTTTCATGCTTGTATTATGTTATCCAGGTCTTGGTGCGGTATATTGATCCAGGTCCGACTAGGATGCAAAAAAAGTTGCCCTTCCATCGCAATTTTATGCAGGAAAAATCACCAAAACCCTTCTTTTGAACATGTTCTACGCGTATTTTATGGTTTTGAGGATAGGGGATTGAGTGGTTCAGCATAAAATCGATACGTCGTGTTCCTGCAACCAGCTCGTTATCACTCTCGCTTTATGCGGACGGGTGTTATTGTCTATGAACTTGAACATTTGGCCCAATTGTAGTCTACGGGGGTAGATTATTAGTATTAGCACCTCGTTAAATTATTTTTCCGCCGTCATGGTGTTTCTGATCAAAACGCGCTCTGTTCTTCGACCGATACAAATTCCCGTCCAAACCATAATTTGTTCTATCGTGGTATGAATAGATTTCCTGAGGATGTTGTAGACGGCTATCACAACCAGGAACTCGCCAAGCACGTTCTCTTAGTGAATACGAGTGGAAATCGAACCGGAACTCATGTGTAAACACTACTACAGATCACAGGTTATCTTTGCAGAGCAAATGTTCACGAGCCCAGTCTAGTCGTCGTGCGCGATTCGCTCGGCGTAGTGCTGGAGTATAAAGCGGTATGCGAGCATAAAGGTGGGCTTCGTGTCGACTTCTCCTGACAGTTTGGTCACCCGCAAGAGGCTCCACCAAGAGCTGGAGCCTCTACACCAGCTGCATGGTAGTAACATTTGGCTGTCTTTTCGCGGAAACTTGCAAAAATCAATCATGTCGTTAAGTGGTGATAGACTTTTTGCTGTGGTATCTTTCAGCCACTTCACCAGTAGCACGATAACGTGACCATAACCCTGATTTCATATTTTGTATTGTTCTAATCTCTTCAGCAATACTCCGCTTAGTACCCGCAGCTGGGAGCAGGCCTACTGCCCATAACATTTTCTCTCTGATGAAATGGCGCCGCTGCTTGATGCACACAATATCATTCATTCGAAATAAACGTTTAAATTGTTATAAAACTTAAATTTTACACAAAAAGCAGGCAAAACTTACTATTGGTAAATGACATTTTCGAACTTGATTAAGTTTAAGCCGCGTAAATCTTTTATTTTTAATTTTATTTTTCAAATTCAAATTTAGAATGGTTGAAAAAGGTTAACAAAGTAAGTTTTCATCAAAAGAATTTAAAAAAAACAAAATTACAAACCAAATTTTTTGAGTTTCACAACTTTATACAAAATATCCCTAGACTTTGTTGAGGTGTGTATATAAGACTTCTACATAAACCTTTTTTTAGTTTAAGCAACGGATTTAGAATCTCGTCAACCAGGCGAAGATTGTAGGAGGTGACCGAGAGACCATTTTACATCTTTTGGCATTTATAGAAGGTCTACAAATAAATGGTTGCTAGGGAAGCTACCACCGAGCGACAATGCAAGTGCAAATAATTGGGAAGACCTAAACAAATTGCATTATTTAATTTTACAAACGACGTATGCATTATAACAAAGAATTCGTATCCTGCAGGTTCTTTCTTATCTGCAACATAATGTACGGAAGTTCATCATCATCATAACAGCCTATTAATGTCCCACTGCATGGACGGGCCTCCTACCATGACGGAGAGATACTTAGCCTACTAATACCACGCTGGCTAGACGCATTGGTATAGGGTTTAATTTCAAGTTTTCCTTCTTTTTTATTTCGTAAAGTTAATATTCACGGATAATCCCTTAGTCGGTTTTTACAACACCCATGTGATAAGATGGGGAGGTGACATATTGTAATTCTTACTCCGTCACCACACGGATAAAACGGAAGTTAGAAACCGCAAAAACCTTAGTATCGAAGAAATTGTAACATTAATCTGTCCAAATTTTTTAGTACACGGCGCTATCAAACATGATTCATCAGCACGAATACACTCAAGAAATGAAAACAACGTTTCAAAAAATTAAGGTCAAGAATTAGAAGAAAAAGAAAGAAAATAAATTCATAAAAAAAATTCTAAAGAAAAAAAAAGAATTCTCACCAAGCTCTTTCTCATAGTGTTGTTTAAACTGCTGCAATGCTGGATCATATTTCACTTCGTCTGGTAAACCCAGCCAGACTTGCATTGCTTCTGTTGTCAACTCTCCATTGGACACCAAGGAATATTCACTCTTGGAGAGATCCTCGTTTCTTTTGGAGACCCCTCGCCATGATTTCACTTTTTTGAGTAGTTCATCCATTTCGGAATTATGGGTACATAATCCAGTACAGTGGACTGCAATAAGCTAGTTGATTAATTGATTGTTTAAAATCCAGTACAGAATTTTATGGATTGTATTCACTTTTTTTTACTTAGATGACCTCGTTAAGGCGGCAGAAAACGGATGGATGAAGGTGCCAAAGAGCTTCGTAAATTGGAAATATTTAAAGAATGCTTATGGCCAGCAATGGACGTATATTGGTTTATATATTTATGATGATATTAACTTTTTTTGTTTCTATTTGTTTTGGTTAAATTAAAATAGGGGCCTCTGATTTATTTACAGTACCTAGGTACTAAAATGTAAACGGTGTTTGTCGTAATAAACTGAAAGAAAGTTTAAAAAGCATGTTTAATAAAAAATCTGAAGCACATACACAACTATCTACTATATAAAAATAAGTCGGGTTTTCCTTCCTGACGCTATAACTCTCGAACGCACGGACCGATTTCCATGGTTTTGCATTCGTTGGAAAGGACTCGGGCTCCGTGAGGTTTATAGCAAAGAAAATTCAGAAAAAATTTCAACAGAAAAGCGGGAACATAATCCCCGTGCGAAGCCGGGATGGGCCGCTAGTTAATTATAAAGGTGGTGAACAAGTCCCAATAAGTACCCGCTGGAGTATCAACAATAAAACTCCAATATCGAATGGAATACAATTAATTTACAAGACATGGTGTACTTCAAGGTAAACTAAACAATATCTTGACAATAAATTATGTAACGCCATTTGTCGGTGGCTTTATAAAACTTAGTATCTATTAAAACAAATAGAACGTTGAACATGTGTGGGGTGGACCAAGGACCTAGTTAGGACGGAAGGAAACCGAGCGGTGTATTTCCTGTAGTAGGAAGGACCACTCATGGCTGATAGAGAAAAAGAGTCATCATCATAGCAGTCCATTAATGTCCTACTGCAGGTACGGGCCTCCTAGTCTAGTCTAGTCGGTTTTTACGGCACCCATGTGATGAGATGGGGTGGTGACATATTGTATTCTTACTCCGTCACCACGAGAAAGACAGTAATATTCTAAAATTCCTTATTAGATGTGACGTGCCTCACGCGTCCATCTTCGCGCGCTCCACTTCGCTACACGTCAATGGCGCGAGCGCGTCGTGGAGGGGCCTACACAGCGGCCATTATATAAGAAGACGCGGGGCGCGGCCGCTTCCCTTTTGTTCCGGCTTGCTGACTGAAGCTAAGTGTTTGCCTTTCTATAGGGCAGCCTTCGAACCTCGTGCTTTGTAATCGAATCCTCTCAAAATCCTTCTGATTAGACCGGCTTGCTTAAACTATATTTGTGTTAACGTAGTGATTTCTAAATATATAGTGACAAACTAATAACATTGTATGTACTAAACTTTTAACTGAATAATACTACATTGTCGTACTGAGTTGTTTGCATTTATCTCCCTAAACTACCCACTACGTCACAGTGGCGTCCAACGTATTAAGGCAAAAGCACGAGGTTTGGTGAGCACGCCCATATTTTTTTTTTTCTTCTTTTCTGTGTGTCGTGAGAAAAAAAAAAAAAAAAGTGTTCCGTTCAAGGTTGGTACTGTTCTTGTTCTTTCTTTTGTGTTAAAAAGAGTTTAAACTTTCCTTTCGTTTCTGCAAGCGAATTATCTACTTTTTTTATTTAATTTAACTACCTTGTACGTTAAATAAACAACCGGTCAGCGCACGTGGCGTGACCGCGTTGTCCTTTTAAAAAATATCATAACAAGATATTTAATTGACTTCGTAGACGATACCTACTGAACGGAACACATAATTCACATTTAATTCTATTGTTCGTTGTTTACATTGATTGCTTCTGCAGTTTTGCCGTGTATTATTTTTTTCTTTTCTTAAATAAAATGTCGTACGCGATTAACTACCACCATTTAAACAAGACCGAACTACAATATGAGGTCCTTGTACGAAAGGGCGATAAGTCAGATACGGTAGACGAGTTGCGGAAGCAATTAGTAAAATTATTTCCTCTTTATCCGTCGGAGGACATTTCAGAGTCGTGTTACGAGCCCGCCGCGGATATATCGCAAAGTGAATTGTCCTTGTCGCGAGCTAATAATAATTTAAAACTATTGCAAGTAGACTTTAATAGTAGGATGTTCGCTAGGACGGAATCCATCTTGCACCACGTGTATCATAGGTTACAGCGTGTTGAATTTAGTGACAGGGAAAGTTATGAATCCATTTGGCAGGAGTTCAACTCCATCTTTAACTTATTTAAAGCCTTGTCACCTTCCTCTATTGGTGGCTCGAGCGTCGCAAAGACAGCAGTACAGCAACCAGGCGGTGTTGCACCTACCTCCGAGTCATTAAATTATGACCGTAAACTTTTTTCGGAGTTAGGCAAGTTTAAGTACTCGGGTAAAACGTGTGTGCGCGGTTTCATAGAGAGAATGAATGAATTTATTTCGTCTAGGGGCATTCCTGACTCGAAGATCTTATCCTTCGCGTATGAGATATTTTCGGACGATGCCCTTCATTGGTATCGTTCCGTTAGGAACAATGTAAATTCATGGAGTGAGTTGTGTGGGTCATTGAAGCAGGATTTTAGCCCACATAACTATGATTTCAAATTAATGTCTGAAATAAGACTGCGCTCTCAAGGTCAAGGTGAGAACATAACCCTGTATGTAGCGAAAATGCAGGGGTTGTTTTCTCGCCTTGACAATCCAGTTCCAGATGGTGAGAAACTGGAAATTTTATTAAACAATATTAGGCCTTGTTATACCAACTGTCTCTTGACTACAACTATTACTGATATTCCTTCGTTGGTTAGTGTCTGTCGTAATTTTGAAAAATATAATAGTCGTAGTAGGGATTTCTCTGAGCCTCCTACGGTTACTTCTAACACTTTAGCTCCTGAATTGAAGTGAATAGTAATAAAAAGTATACTGGTTCTTACCAACCTAATAGGTTTAAAAACTTTCATAAAAATTTTAAAAATGAGCCTTCAACTTCTTTTGACTTATCTGCGGAACCCCAAGTTAGTGCGGTATCTAATACTCCCAGGCAGCATTGTCCTCGGTGTCGTTCTGATTCGCATTCCTTGAAAACTTGCCGGCAGCCGCGTTACTTGATTTGTTTTAAATGTGGCCTAAAGGGCTACCGCGCAATGGACTGTCCGAAGTGCAACGGTCCAATTATTAATAATTCAAAAAACTAATTAGTAACGGTTGGGGAAAGAAAAATAAAATCTTTAATAATAAAATAAAGAGTAAATTGTATAATAATAATAAATGGCAAGACTTGTTGCATTCCAATTCATTATACTTCTGCAACAGTAACAAACTTTCCTCAATCGATAATTCAAAACAAACTATTACGCCATATATTTCTGTGACAGTGAACGGTAGAAGTACAGTGGGTCTTCTTGATACTGGTTCGTGTTTTACAATTCTTGGTAACAACTGTCATAATTATTTTTTAAACAAGTTAAATATTGATTCAACAAAATCATTAGAATTTACCACCGCTGGGGGTGATAGATATTCTTCTCTTGGCAGTGTGGTACTTCCTTTTAAATTTGGTAATAAAATTAATTATATTGTCACTCACATAGTGCCAGGCATAAAGATTTCCTTGATACTTGGTATAGACTTTTGGAGGAGTTTTGATTTGTTTCCTGTCGAATTAGAATCTGTGTTGGTTGATAGAAAAATTGTGGACGTCACGGAACTACATTCCGATGACACGACTCAGTTAATTTCCCTTGATAATCTTTCAAGTGACCAAAGAGAGAACGCTAATAAAATAATCTCCCAGTTTAAGGATATTTCTTATGAAAGACGAGGTCTGGGTCGCACTTCCCTTATTACTCATTCGATTGATACTGGGGACAGTCCCCCTATTCGCCAGCGTTACTATCGCATGTCTCCCGAAAAGCAGCGTATTTTAATACAGCAGGTCGACGGAATGCTTAAGGACGATGTGATTGAGAAGTCCGAAAGCCCTTGGTCGAACCCTGTAATATTGATTAAAAAAAAAACGGGTGACATGCGCTTTTGTCTTGATAGTCGTAAATTGAATTCTGTCACAAAAAAGGATGCCTATAGCTTGCCCTATATAGCCGAAATATTGGATAATTTGTCAGACGCGAAATACTTATCTAGCATCGATATTTCTAAGTGTTTTTGGCAAACTTTAATAAAAGAGGAGGATCGTTGTAAGACGGCCTTTTATATTCCCTCTCGCGGAACGTATCAATTTAAATGTATGCCTTTTGGTCTTACCAATGCACCCGCTACTCAGCAGCGCTTAGCGGACAGCCTATTCTGCGGTCCTGAGTTCGAAAATAGGGTATTCTGTTTTGTAGACGACATCGTCTGCATTACGCAAAATTATAAAATGCATATTAAATTATTGTCCTTAATATTAAAAAAATTAAAGGACGCTAATTTAACAATAAATTTTGAAAAATGTAAATTTTTTAGAGAAAAAATTAAATATTTAGGTTATGTTGTCGATTCTAAGGGCCTTCATCCCGATCCCGATAAGGTTGATTCTATTGCAAATTATCCTGTGCCCGCTAATAGAAAGGAGGTGCGTCGTTTCTTGGGAGCGGCGTCGTGGTATAGGAGGTTCATTCCTAACTTTAGTACCTTGGCTACTCCTCTTAATAAATTAACTTCTAGTGGAAAGAAGTCTCCCCCTTTTTCTTGGTCACCAGAGGCCGATCAGGCCTTCGTTAATTTAAAAAATCATTTGATTTCCCCTTCTGTCTTATCTTGTCCAGATTATACTCAACCATTTGAGATACACGCCGATGCCAGTGACTATGGCATAGGCGCGGTACTTTGCCAGATCTTGAATGGGGAGGAAAGGGTCATTGCTTACTATAGCAAGTCGCTATCGGACCAAGAGAGAAATTATAGTGCTACCGAGCGCGAGGCGCTCGCAGTGCTTTCAGCCATTGAGCATTGGCGTTGCTATGTAGATAACGGTAAACCCCTCATAGTATATAGTGACCACGCAGCGCTCCAATGGTTCCTAAAGCTTAATAACCCAACCGGCCGGTTGGCTAGGTGGGGTGTTCGTCTTTCTGCTTATAATTTCGAAATAAGGCACCGTCGTGGTTCTGACAATGTTGTGCCGGATTTGTTGTCTCGTTCTAAAAATATTATGTGTATAGAAACGCAAAATAAATCTAATAACGTTTCTACTAACGATCCGTGGTATTTAAAAATATATAACGGTTGTTTAAAAACTCCTACTTCCTTTGTTGATTATCAGGTAATTGATAACAAACTTTATCGTTTTAAGAGAAGTCTCAATCCTCTCACTAGAGAATTTCAATGGAAGGAGATTGTACCGTCCGAGGAGAGAGCGTTGGTTATATCTCAGAATCATTCGTTGCCCACGGCTGGTCATCTTGGCATTTTTAAAACTTATAAACGTCTAGATCTTAATTATTATTGGCCAGGTATGTATAGTGACGTGGTCAAGGCGGTAAATTCTTGCGAAGCTTGCATTGCCCATAAACACCAGACACATTTAACCTTGGGTCACATGGGCGGTCCTAAGTCGGTTTCCAAACCCTTCCAGGTAATTAGCATCGATTTAGTCGGTCCATTGCCTCCAACGAGGAAGCAAAATACTTTCATTTTTGTCGTTTCTTGTTGTTTCTCGAAATATTGTTTACTTTTTCCCATTAAACGTGCAACAGCCGAGGTTATTACCAGAATACTGGAGGAAAACGTTTTCTTAGTTCATGGTATTCCTTCTACGGTCATACTCGATAACGGCAAGCAATTCATTAGTTCAACTTTTAAAAACTTATTAACTAAATATAAAATTCCAAACTTGCACTACACGCCTTTATATACTCCTCATGTAAATTCTGTGGAACGTTATAATAAAACTATAATCACGGCCGTTTCAACCTTCATAGATAATGATCACCGTGTCTGGGACACACTTATACCAAAGATTCAATTTGCAATTAATTCTGCGGTGAACGAAGTGACAGGTTTCTCGCCGTCGTTTCTTGTTTACGGTCGGGAGCTTGTAAATTGCGGCTCACGCCATATTGACTCTGACCCCAATATGGTCCATGAGCCGCGAGACTCTTACGCTGAATCACTCGGCTACTTATCTTCAATCTTTGAGAAGGTACAGGCAGCCTTGCTGTCGGCTCACCAGCGTAATTGTCAATCTTATAATCTCCGTCGTAAGCCGGTGGAATTCCAGGTGGGCGATGTTGTATGGAGACGTACTTTTTATCTTAGCGATAAGGATAAATATTTTTGTAAGAAGTTGGCCCCTAAGTTTATAAAGTGTAAAATCACATCTAAAAAGTCGCCCTTGGTCTATAAACTATCCGATATGTCAGGTAAACCGCTGGGTGAATGGCATATCAAAGATATTAAAAATATAAATTATAAAGAATGATATCTGAAATAAACATAAATAGATTTTACCTACATATAGTTGTTATTATTTTGTTTAGGCATCGTCGTATTACTCGCACTCTCGTGCATGTCGCTTATCGACTTTTATCCTTCACACCTCGGTGTAATAATATTATCGATTTGTATTTTTATCTACAAATTACAAGGGTTTCGGATTCGAACCCGAGACTTTGTATTTTTATCTACAAATTACGCAAGGTTTCGGATTCGAGCCCGAGAATGCGCTGTGGCGTGTTGTATTTTAACTTGTTGTTTTTGTTACTCGGTGTTCATCGAGCTGATTAAAAGAAAATATTTTTTTTACCCCATGGTACAGTGGTAGAAAGAGAGGTTTTTCGAACTTGATCACAGGTTCGATGCCTGAAACTCTTTATTTCATTAAGTAATTGACGGCGAAACTGCTCACTAAGTTGATATGTTTTATTGAATTATATTAAGGTTGTTTACGTTCTAAAATAAACATTTTAATTAAAATATTAGGTATAAGTTGAACCATTGGAATGCGGCCTCGCTCGAACGATCTTTTGTTCGAAGGTTGTTAACCTGTTCTTTGTGATTTAATTGACTATATTTTTTTTTTACTATAACACGGCGACAGCCTACAGCTGTTCTTTTGTTTGCAATATGGGTTCCGTATTTCAATGAATCTGATCTTCATAGTATACTTGAAAACTATCATTTATCATTTTTTTTTTTATTACAATATCCGTACAGCGCTGGCTCGTCACGAGATAATACTAACTACTAACCCTAATTTTTTTTTTAAAAATAGTTTGTAATGCCTTTTCTTTTGGCTGTTTCAGGTACCTCCCGCGGAGCTGATCTCATCTACCGCTCCTGCAGGGTGTTGGTGCCTGAACAGCCTGTCGCCCCCTGCTAGCAGCCGAATTTTCCCTAGGAAAAATTCTGGTCTAGCGGGGGGGGGTATGTGACGTGCCTCACGCGTCCATCTTCGCGCGCTCCACTTCGCTACACGTCAATGGCGCGAGCGCGTCGTGGAGGGGCCTACACAGCGGCCATTATATAAGAAGACGCGGGGCGCGGCCGCTTCCCTTTTGTTCCGGCTTGCTGACTGAAGCTAAGTGTTTGCCTTTCTATAGGGCAGCCTTCGAACCTCGTGCTTTGTAATCGAATCCTCTCAAAATCCTTCTGATTAGACCGGCTTGCTTAAACTATATTTGTGTTAACGTAGTGATTTCTAAATATATAGTGACAAACTAATAACATTGTATGTACTAAACTTTTAACTGAATAATACTACATTGTCGTACTGAGTTGTTTGCATTTATCTCCCTAAACTACCCACTACGTCACATAGATTAATGAACATGTAAGGAATTAAAAAGGATGAAGTTAGTTTTAAATTTATATTGTTAAGTATAATCTACATAGATAAGAAAGATTTAGTGGACATAAAATTATTAAACACTTTTAATAAAGCAAATGATCTCAAAATAGATATTATTTGGTTGTTACCAAGTATTATTAAAAAAGTACAATCCCAAATATCACTAATCCCATCCCAGTATCTATACTAATATTATAAAGAGGTAAAGTTTGTGTTTGTGACGTTGTAGGGGGTAATCTCTGGATCTACTGAACCGATTTTAAAAATTCTTTCTGTGGTGAAGTCCATTTATCGGGGAGTGTCATAGGTATTATGCTATGACTAATACGAATGGATCAGTAATGAAATATGTTTAAAAAAGTGACGCGTTTTTCTCGCGGCCAAACGAAGTGAGCACGGGTCAGCTAGTAATATTATAAACGCGAAAGTTAGTATGGATGGATGGATGTTTGTTACTTTTTTACGTAAAAACTGTTGAGTGGATTTTAATGAAACTTCACAATGACAGCATCAGAGTAACACATAGGCTACAATTTATAAACGATTTGTTCCTGATTCGTCATCTTCCTAATTGGTCATCTTCCAAATTCGTCACCTTCCTAACTCGTCATCTTCCAAACTGGTCATTTTCCAGATTCGTCATCTTCCAAACTCGTCATTGTACCTGTGGAATTGAATTTTGAGAGAAACTAAAAGAAATAATTCTTCAAGAATGGGCAGGAACAATATGTTTTATATCTTAAAGTGTATATTTTTTTTATGAATACAAGTGCTAATTATCTTAATATTGATTTTAAATGAATATTTATATCTGTAAAGGCTACAAAAAAGTTATGTCTACAAAATAATTAAATTGACTTATTTCAAATGGTATGCAATGTCACTTGTAAAAAACATTATCATGTTCCTAACATTTTTATACTAATAAAATAATTTAACCAATGAATTTAACAATTTAATTATCACTTATCTATTCAATATGTATTTAGTTTAAATAAATATTTATTTAGGTATATAACATTTAGGATAGTACACAAATACTTTTTTATTAGTAATTAGTAAAAATTAAAATTGCATAAATGTCAATTGTGAAGTGCGCTTCCGATCCGGTTTTTTTGACGTTCCGTTTATTGTCATTTTTGATTTTCAATGTATTTTTCGTCTTACTATTTTGTAAAGATCAAATTCAAAAATATTTACTTTTTCTCTTTCTCTAATGAAAAAAAAATATATATTCAGGTTCATCAATTCATTCCTAATTTATTCTTATATATTGGCAAAGTGCTTCTTCTCTTATTTTTTTTTATAAACTTCATGATAGACAAGTAACACTCATACAGGTTATACTACAAAGGATTTATGTAATAAATTTTTGTTGACAAATGTACACGGTATGACAAGTTTGGAAGATGACGAATCTGGAAAATGACCAGTTTGGAAGATGACGAGTTAGGAAAGTGACGAATTTGGAAGATGACCAATTAGGAAGATGACGAATCAGGAACAAATCTTATAAACTTGCTTGTTTAAGATCGTAGCACACATATCAAAACGTAAAGGGGTCGGTACCGTCTCGCCTCTTTCCTCGGTGTCAAACAGTGGCGATGCCATTACCAATCTAACCTAGTGTCGAGATTTTGTTCAAGTTTCCTTTACCACTGTGCGTGGCTTAACAACTGTATTACTACGACGACACATACGAAATCAAATAAAATACCACTAATCGTTACCGATCTATGAAATGAACTCGCCGTTGTTACTTACAGTACCCGGCCGTAAATATTACACATCGACTTTTGTAAAGAGACAATCGGCCAATTTCGGCTTCGAAGAGCATCATCTCTGTCTATATAAACGGCTGATCTGTAATATAAACGGCCGGGTACTGTACATTAGTTGCCTGTTTCATTGTGGTTTAAGATAAGCAACCTTGCAATTTGTTTAAATATGGATATCATAACAATAAACTTATTACGGATTATAAAAAGATACAAATTATTCGGTGCCATGTAATGCAGAATCTTAAGATGATAAACAATTTCGTTTTATATATTTTGTTAGAGCTAAAGTAGGTAACGTCGGAAGGAGAAGCCCTAAAAAGATTTCATCCAACAGCCCATTAATGTCCCACTGCAGGGACGGGCCTCCTCCCATAACGGAGGGATACTTGGCCTACTAATACCACGCTGGCCAGACGGATTGGTATAGGGTTTAATTTCAAGTTGATTGTTTTCTATGTATAATATGTATGTATTTACAAAAAAAAGTATTTACGTATGTTTATCCGCTGTCTAGTACCCCTAGTACAAGCTTTGCTTAGTTTGGGACTACATGGCGTTGTGTGAATGTGTGAGAAATTAACTTCAGCATCTGAGGCGTTCAGAAACCAAAATAAAAACGCAAATATTTGTTTCACCAATTACCTGTCTTTACTTTTAAAATGAATACAGTGACATCACATCATTATAAATTGCTTATTATAGTGACTACTTATTAGGTTATGTATATAGACAAATTATGCCTTAATTTGTGCCTTTATTTGCAATATTAGTTAGTGTAGTCTACAAACATGTGTAGAGGTCAAATTAAATCTGTAATGTCTCTATTTGAGAATTTAGTTTGAAGATTTTCTAAGCAAGTGATTTAGAAACATTTCGTTCTAGATTTGCAGGTTCTAAAAAGAAGGAAAACTTGAAATTAAACCCTATACCAATCCGTCAGGCCAGCGTGGTATTAGTAGGCCAAGTATCACGTATCCTCCGTCACGGGAGGAGGCCCGTACCTGCAGTGGGACATTAATGGGCTGTTTTGATGAACTTGGTAGACAAGCTGCCGGACTAATATAAGTCATAGTCACTGCTTATGAACAGCAAAAGGACAATCAAGTTTCATAGCTCTGTAATGGTTACCTATTTTAATCCCGAATTTTAATATTCCGAATATCAAAATCCAGAAAACGTTTGGACATTTCGTCATTATCCCATTTTTTAAAATTTCGAAGTATTATTTGCCATATAATCGCAACTCCGAATTTCATTTGCCCATTTATTTATTTGTACGACGTTTTAAAATCCAGATGAATGAGTTCCAGATATAAAAATCTAAATGCACGAAATCCAGAGGACCGTAATCCATATGCACTAAAGCCAAATTTTTAAAACACAATTTATTGAAATACCTTTATTGAAATCCAGACAAACAATATCCTTATTTTTAAAATCAAGATTTTTGAAATTCAAATAAACGATATCCAGATAAACTAAATCCTTTTATCTTTTACTAATATTATTAACTTAACCTATTTAATTGCAACCTAAACTAACCAAATGAGTCGAATTTGACAATTAAACCTATCTGTAATGGGCAAGTAAAACAATAGCTAGTCGGTTCTGGCACTCGCCGGCCGCGGCCGCGGCACGCTCGCTTCGCTCGCTCGGCTCATGCGAAGGGTCACAGTTCTAACCTAACCTAACCAAATGAGTCGAATTTGACAATTAAACCTATCTGTAATGGGCAAGTAAAACAATAGCTAGTCGGTTCTGGCACTCGCCGGCCGCGGCCGCGGCACGCTCGCTTCGCTCGCTCGGCTCATGCGAAGGGTCACAGTTCTAACCTAATCTAACCAAATGAGTCGAATTTGACAATTAAACCTATCTGTAATGGGTAACTTAAACAATAGTGAGTCGGTTCGCAGTTCTAAGCTAACCTAGGTCACTTAAAATAATATTATGTATTGCAATAATTTAGCTGGAACACGATTGTATGGAAACCAAATAAAAAGTTTATGAAAATCTGACAAAAATGTATGTGGAATATGATTATATGGGAACCAAATAAAAAGATTATGAAAATTTGGTAATAGTTTATCTGGAAAGTGGTACGATGGGAATCAAAAAAAGTATTCTGCGAATCTGCTATAGCTAAATCTGGATTATAAGAATATGGGAAACAAAAAAATACTATTTGAAAATTTGGTTTTAGTGCATCTGGAAATCGATTCATCTGGGAAATTAAAAACGGAATTTTAAAAAGTTGTCATTCATTACATCTGTCTTTTAAAAGTTCTACCAACTGTTTTCTGGGTTTTAAGATTCGGGTAACAGAAATTCGAGGTTTCAATAGGTTACCCTCTGTAATGTCACTAGGTACTATATCCTTATACCTAAACTCAGTAGCATTTTCACACTACTACTTGGAAGTGCATTTTGCAGGCACAGTTTTAGTACTAACATAGACAGTCTGGTGAATCCTATTATTTACCACCTGATGACAAAAAGGCTGTAGGTACCTATTACATCACTTACATGCAGAAGCATTTAAAATACTTAAGCTGTAAATATTATATATCAATGTCATATTTTCTCAGAAATCCAGGGAGTAATCGTAACAGCACATTATTGTCCCACTGCAGGGACGGGCCTCCTCCCGTGACGGAGGGATACTTGGCCTACTAATACTTCGCTGGCTAGACGAATTGGTAGGTAGGTATATTAAAATATGGTATATGGTTTAATTTCAAGTTTTCCTTCTTTTTATTACGTAAAGATAATATTGACGGATAGTCCCTAGTCGGTTTCTACGACGCCCATGGGATGAGATGGGGTGGTGACATATTGTATTCTTACTCCATCACCACACGGAGAATGAATCCGTTAAATCGATTTATTTATGTAACTACTTTGTTTTAGAAACGGCTTATTGTTGCTTAATTTACTTTTTATGTATAGTCGAAAACGAAATGGCTTTATCAGTTTTGACAAAAAATTCTATCATAATTCAAATTCATTAAGATCGTTATTTAATCTTTATGCGTGAGCTTGACGTCATTGGTTGACCGTATTCAAAACTTTGCTTAGATTAAAAGTGCAATCTATTTTAAACTTTCACTTCAACGCAATAAATAATAAAATCTACTAACACAATACAAATGTCACTAATTAAACTATAGAGTTTGTATGTGAAAAACCATGAAAAACCATTAAATAATTTAAAACTAAAGTCAACTTGTTACTTGTGACATTACAAGCTTGTCATTTCAGAAAAACTGACAATGTAGAATTCAAATATTGGCTGGTAAGCCACCCAATTGTTGGCACTTTAGGAGTGGACTTCGTGTCAGACTAAAATATAAAGTATCATAAAATGATAAAATACTTTAATCTTTGCTTAAACTTAATCATTATTATGTGATTGAATAGTATTAAAAAAAGAAAAGGATTCTGATAAATTTATTGTTGCTATGTTGACACATGAAATAAATAAAATATGATAAAAATATTAAATAAATAATATTTGAACTTGAATAATCATACGGAACTTGAATAATCTATAGTGTTTTCTTTCTTTTTACTCACTTTTAACTCTTAAGTGCCAATAATTGTAGGACTTCTAACCATTAAGTGGTTTACCCTATATTGTTTTATATTATAAAATTACGAAAACTTTAAATTGAAATATGCGCCAATGACGTCATGCAAGAAATGATAGGGAAGGACATACAAGGAAAAAAGAGAGAAATTCTTTAGAATAAAACTTTTTACCGAAAATATGCTCTAGTAACAGTCAATAACGTTGACTTTACTATTTGTTTTTATAAATACCTAACGACTATTTGCTAATACAAGAGAACTGATATGTCAAAGTAGCGTCATGCTTTAGCTGATGTTTTGCTGTCCGATATTGAACCTAATAGTTTTATGACATGCAACTAACATTAACTCTAGAGGTGATAAAGCCATTTAGTTTTCGACCATACCTATAATAAAATATATTACATATTAAAGAAATTATATAATTCCTACAGGTGGCTTATGCCTGCGTCTTTGTCTGCGCAAAATAAACTATTTAAGTACATAAGTTTTTTAATTGATCATTCTAATGTATAAGTTACATTATAGTAAAGTTTCATTAAAATCCATTGATGTGTTCTTACTCACGAAAGTCCGAATAGATGTTTGTTACTCTTACACAAATATTCACGGACATCTCTACACAGCGCCATCTGTTCCCAAAGTAAGCTAGGCTTAACCGGCTTGTGTTATGGATAACAGAACAACGGATATTAATACTTATATACTTTTTTTTGTAAATACATACATATTATACACAGAAACACTCAGACCAATGCAAATAATCATGTTCATGCACACAAATATTTTCATTGAGCGGGAATCGAACCCGAGACCTCTGCGTAGCAGTCATGTTATATAACCACTACGGCACAGAGGCCATCGTACACGAGAGTAACAAACATCCATCCAAATTTATAACTTTCGCGTTTTAAATAGGAAAATACTTATACACATGCAATATTGTTTAAGACTTATTACATAAACCGAATCTGAGACCTTTCGTTACGCTTCAGAATTGTTGATTGAGCCACGGTGTTTAATTAAACAATTGATAAATTAACTTACCATGGACGTCCTTGTATGTTTTGGTATGCAATTTTGACGTCAAAAAATTAAGCGTAACGATAAAAAAATAAGTTCTAGATACCCTGTATTTTATTCTAACAGTTCTTGAGATATCGCGAGTGAAGTTGCATTTAGCATGAATTGCATCTTAAGTAAACTGAGTTAAAAAACTTTTTAGTGAGCAAATTTAAATAAGTATAGAAGAATGGATCTACTTCTGAACGGGCGTTTATCTGCACAGAAGAACAAAGCTGTGAGTTTTTATTTTAATCTATACTAATATTATAAAGAGGTAAAGTTTGTGTGTTTGTGACGTTGTAGGGGGTAATCTCTGGATCTAATGAACCGATTTTAAAAATTATTTCTGTGTTGAATAGTACATTTATCGGGGAGTGTCATAGGCTATATAGTATCACGCTATGACTAATAGGAGTGGAGCAGTAATGAAATATGTTTAAAAAAGGGACGCGTTTTTTTCGCCGCCCAACGAAATGGGCACGGGTCAGCTAGTATTAATTATTCTTTGTACTGATCTTTCAAAAGCTTTTAATACCGTGTCTATTTGGTTTTTTATGACGTATTAGATGTTAATTGATTGTTAGTAACTAGTTAAGTGAATAAGCGCTTAAGAGTGACTCTGCCTGTCAATTCTCGTTCCTTAAAAATAGTTAAAAATTCGGTTAAGTTAACTTTAGTTGTCAAATTGTGTTACCTATTGTATGACAATTTGACAACTAAAATTAACTAACCCGAATTTTTAAAGATTTTAAGGAACGAGAATTGACATGCTTAAAAAAATTAAGAAATAAACGACGTTTCTTATACTTATTAATTAAGATGGTTTTTTGATGAGTTTTGCATTTTTCCCCAATTTTGTAATTTATTGGTGAAAAGAGTTTAACTTAGCATTGTAGGTCATCTACTTTACTTTTCCTTATTTGATTTGAGTTCTGTAGAATGGAGTTACTTTAATAAGCAAGGGCTATTGATCAGTCATTTATCTCTAAATGCCCTAAGAGAAGGATGACTGATTTATAGTATTAGCCCTTATCAGGACTGTCACATGTATGGCGTGCGTGATTTGCACGAAAATAACACTTCTATAATAAATTGTTAAAGAAAATTGAGTACCTAATCAATGTTACCCCACGACAGTCAACGTAACCCCTGTTCACTAGTACTCGATGGGCATCTTACTATGTATCTACCTATGGCGATCTAAGTAACATAATAAATTATAGGTAACAATAATCGTTTAATTTTTCTCTCTCACACAGAATTATTACAATCATCTTAAACTTAAACTATTATTAGTTCATTAAATTTATGGGAATCTGTGTAAGTGTATGATAAATATTGTAAAATCACCCACCTTTAAAGTATTTTCCTAGGTTAATTTAAGTTAATTATAAATCACAATTAACAAAACCAAGATCACTCGAAACAAAAACAAATTACAAAAGTGTAATATTTTTTTATTTCGTTCGCGTAATAAAAACGCGGGAAATTATCTATTTTTTTAGAACACGCTTGACACGTTACATTTGCATTCAGCCGCGACGGCTTATAAATAAAAGGTGTCTGTGGTAACAGATAAAATTATGTCACATATTTATTTGGAAACTTGTGTGAGTGTAAAATGACTAGAAGACGCGGCAAAACACATTTGAGAATGTCGAAACAAGTATGAGTTACGTTACTCCGTGTGGTGACGCAGTAAGAATACAAGATGTCACCACCCCATGGGTGTCGTAAAAACCGACTAAGGGGCTATACCGTATACCGTACTATCCTTACGAAATAAAAAGAAGGAAAACTTGAAATTAATCCCTATACACCAATCCCCCTGGCCAGCGTGGTATTAGTAGGTCAAGTGTCCCTCCGTCAAGGGAGGAGGCCCGTCCCTGCAGTGGGACATTAAAGGGCTGTTATGATGATGATAGAGCTGGTAGTGCTTTTCTTTATTTTTACTGTGGAAAATGTAGGCCATACCCGTCCCCAAATAAGCGTAGAACACGAACGCCGGCGACGCTGCTTGGAAGGTTGATGTTGATCATGGTGACAAACTGACCAAAGATTTTGGGGCTGTGCTTGCACGAAGTTTTAGTAGGTAATACATTTTGCATATTCTTACTTTTATTTGGTTTTATTTTAAAATAAAAGCTTATTTAAATTGGTTTGGGTGCATTTTTTTTTAATTTTCACCTGTCATGAATGTTTTTTTTTTTCAATCAACAAAGACTAGGTAGACACAGCAACTAATCAAGCTAGACACTCATTTATTTATTTAATTACTTTATTGTACACCAAAAATAAAATACAGTAGGTAAGTACATAAATTATCTTAAAAACTAGGTGACACAAATGGCGGTCTTATCACTTGAAGTGATTTCTTCCAGACAACCTTTGGATGGAGAATGTGTAATATAATTTTTATGTTGTGTGGTGTACTGAATAGTGTAATTATATTAATTATAATTCTCACTCATGTACCTTAATACCTTGAAATAAGACACAATTTCAAATGAAAATGTTTAACTTGATGTGTTGCTGTGTGTACTTTGAAGCTCAAAACGAAAGCGACAGTCGAACCCGTTTTCTCTTCGTTTTTGAAAGAAATCAATCTACAATGATAACTTTATTAAGTATATTATTTATGTAAGTAGGGGCACACGTCCTAATGTTGGCACTGCACCAGATTATCAGCACCACCACCAACTAAAACTCAAATTATAAGCTTACCATTAATTAATTTGGGATTCCGTTTAAAGAAATGAAAAATAAGATTCTTTTGGAATTATAAACTGGGCCAAACTACATTCATCAATTAAAAAAAGCCATTTTTTTTAAAAACGCGTGAACATGTGTTTCAAATTACTTTGTTTTGACAGTTTCTTATGATCGTAGGTAAGTTCTGGTTTTTTTATTTTACTTTATTTTAGATCTTTTAGATATTTTTTACTGAACCTTTAGGTTTTATTCATGTATAAAATGTTTTGTAAGGCTTATCTGACAATGGAAATGAACGTTATCTTGATTTTATGTTCATAAATGAGGTGCTGACATCTGGGTTCAATTTTTTTGCGAATTGCTAATTATCGGCACTGGTACTGTTACATGACAAAGTGGTATGTAAAATTCTTAATCCATATATTTTATTGTAAAGCGTGATTATTTTATGCCTAGAATTCAATATTCTTGGAAAAAGTACTCTATGATTTCGGATTTCATATCCTGGCATGGTGCTGAAACTAACATTGCTAGTTATTTTCATAGTGTTGATATTATGATCAAAAGAATGTCTATTATTTTTTGGAATTTTTTATATTTATGTAGGTATTTATTTTTCTGAAACTTCGGTTGTTAGGCTAGATATAAATAAAAGAGATTTTGATATAAACATTGGATTATTTCATTTATCTACCTAATTTTATGTCTAATTTTAAGGTGCTGATAATTGGCTCGGTCGATGCCAGTAATTGGTGATGATGGTGTCAATAATTGGTGTTTGGGTAATTATTTAGTCAAACTCATCTAAATAAAATGTGTATGCATAAAGACAATTTTTTATAATGAAAATCAGTTACTTATTTAATAGTGAACCGAGAAAGCATGTTGTTAAAGGCGTTATCAGTATCATCATTCATCACTAAAGATAAACGATATTAAAGTAAGACTAACTCTTAAAGTGCTGATAATTGGTAGCATCACCCATACAATGAAAATGACATTGTCACATAAAAAAGTAAAAATAATATCATATGACTATTTTATAACTTTACCTACCACATCACTTAGCTATTAAATATTGTATTGTTTATTTATGTTATTAGAGTCTATGGTTATGGTTTATACTTAGCTGATTACTTAGATTAATATTATATTGCTTAAACTTATTTTAGTTAAACTAAGCAACAGATTGTAGTAAACACTAGCTGTGTCTTACGACTTTACCCGTCTGAATAAATGAGGAATTAATTAATTATTACTCGAGGGAGTAACTAGAGATGGCAAAGCTCGCAATCATGACCAGATTTATGCGAATACTAACTGATTCCCGCGGCTTCACCCGCGTTGTATAGTTAGCATAAATGTTATTCTATACCCTAAACTACCTATATTTCAAATTTTATCAAAATCCATTCAGTAGTCTTTGCGTGAAAGAGTAACAAACATCCATCCATAAATCCTCACAAACTTTCGCATTTATAATAATAATATTAGTAGGGAGTAGGATAGGATATCCGTGTGGTGACGGAGTAAGAATACAGTGTGCCACCATCACCACCCCATCTTATCCCACGGGTGTCGTAAAAGCCTATTAAAGGACTATCCGTGAATATTATCTTTACGTTATAAAAAGAGGAAAAACTTGAAATTAAACTATATACCAATCCGTTAAGCCAGCGTGGTATTAGTAGGCCAAGTACCCCTCCGTCACGGGAGGAGGCCTGTCCCTGCAGTGGGCTGTTATGAAAGGGGATAGGATAGTAGGATCTGCCTGCGTGAGATGTTACTAATTTAGATTAACTGCCTCAATGCATGGCGCGGGCGCGACGGTAGCGCAAGTGTTGCCATGCACTAGATCACTATTCCCACGCATAATTTATGGATCTAAGCGATCCATAAATTATTGTCCTGAGTCTGGATCTTCTTTATGTCCGTTAAATTGATGTTTGTAAAAGTCCCCGGGCGGGACACATGATCCTTAGAGCGAGAGTTGACTTTTAAAATAAATAAATAAAACTAATAAGTAGGTCCACATGATAAGTCATCGTCTTAATGGTCTTTTTCATGGTCACTTACTACGCCACGGAAATCGTCTATAAGTATATTAATATGCATAATACATAATATAACAAACACTAGTTCTTACTTTTAATCTTTAATCTTTTTCGGCGCTTCCCCTACTAAGTTTTAGACAGCTAGTTTAAAACACCATTTAACTCTTTTTGTACAATAGTAAAATTATTTCTGGATCATTTATATTATACTATTTCTTTAAATAAAAACACCTTACATCTATAAATTTCTATAATATACTGTATCGATAAATAATAAGTAACACCTTTGTCAATGAATCTAATAATTTACAAATCTTGTTCTACACTAATTAGAGTTTGGTACTAGACAACTAACTGATAAACATACTTTAGAACTTTTACTATACATTGAAAGCACCTAGACCGATGCAAACTGCAAAAAAATGATTACATAATACATTAAGCAGGAAACATACTCGAGACCACAGTGTAGCAGTCTTGAACTGTAGCCTTTCTTCTTTGGTCTGCAGGTCAATTCTCGTAACATACAATTTAATACAAATTAATTTTAACTTTTTAAAATTTCATTTTTAATTAATTCAATTAGGTATTCTGGTCCTTAAACATTTCGTTAAAAATAAAGTTAAATGTTAAAATAAACGTCAAGTTTGAAGTTTCTTATTGGAGAAGAATACATGAACTGTCACTTTAAAAATTACAAGAATGATGTTTTAGGCTTAATTACAGTATGATTACATTAAGTACTTAAAAAAAATCCAATTATAATAATATTATAAAATATATATAATAATATTAATATTATAAATACAAGAATACCTATTGTGTGGCAATTTGACAATTAAAAGTTAAATTAATCAAATTTTTAACAATTTTAAGGTAAGTATGAGAATTGACATGTACAATTTTTATTTTTTCATTTTGAATATTACCTGTTTTTTATGGTCCTACAACTTAACATTTTTTACTTATCATGAAATCCTTTGCTATATTATTCTTGCATGTCTATAAGTCTTTCTTCATAATATTTCTATGAGAAAATTTAACTATGTATTAGTAATTTCATCTAAAATATTTACAAACACTTTCCAAGGACAAAAACCATTCCTGTCAATTTTGCATCCAGATAAATTGAGAAGTGTAAACTCTGGAGGGTTAATCAAAGACAATTTCTTTCCTAACCTCATTTGTTCCGTACCTTGATAAACATAATCAATTTTAAGAAAATATTTCTTTGTTGTGGTATCACACCATTTTTGAAAAACAATTTTACCACCCGCCGGAGTAACTTCATACTGATTTTTGAGAAAATATGAATTAAATCCCATACTTTTTAGTACAGTATAAATATTTGCATCGTGGGCCATTAGTAAAGTGACTTTATACTCTTTTTCTAACAGCATTTCTTTTATAAACTTCAACAACGGCATAGAAACATCTCTAGCAACGATTGAAGTATTAAAAATTATATTATGGTAGCCTCTTGTCAAGTCTAAAATTACATTCCATTGGTCCGAATTCTTCAGCGAGCCCCACGCCACTGAATCCAAAGGAAATCCTTCATAATTTTCCATTATAAAAGAATCAATTACTGATTTTGATATTTTAAATGGCCCTTCCATGTTAGGCTTCTTCCCAGGGTTCACGTATACCTTGTTCTTATCAGTAACTAAATCACATTTATGTTTCATAAGGCAAAATCTTGATGCCTTATAATCTAAAATGTTTTCCAAGTCCTCAAAAGATTTATTTACATGTAACGATTTTAGTAACGCTTCCATTTGTTCTTCAGCCTCATGTTTAAATGTATTTGTTGAGTTATGAATAACAGGGTTAAATATAGGATCTTCTTTACCATCAGTATGGTTTATAGTTATATTACAAAAAGGAAAAGCTTTGCTTACAAATGCCTCTGCGGAAACCATAGTGCGTTGAGCATTATTCGCGTAAACATAGAAAGACTTTTCATCGGGACATGATTTTGATATTAATCCTTCTTTTTTAAGCCAAGATGAAAAAAATTCTCCCATAAAACCTTCAAGTAAGGCGCCTTTTGCTGTCACAAATCCCGCCTTTTCACTCCAAGAAGGCCACATCTTTGGTGTATAATCAAAAAGGTTTTCAGACAAAGGAGTCCTCACATTATGCCTGCTTAGTATCAACACTTGTTCCAATTTCAAATTTTGACAGTCACATAGTACTTTTATAGAGAATAAATATTTTTAGGAACAAGGAGAATTTGTTAAAAAGAAAAACTATAAGAGCATTACAATTAATTATAATCTCATTAAAATAATTAAATAACAATCTAATACTTTGAACTTAAAATGACAACCATTCATTAATTCCCGCTAATCCAGCAATAGCCACCCCTTTTCTCTCCCGCCAAAAAACACAATATTCATCAAACCATAGAGTAATGTCATTTTTACTCGTCGAGCGGTAATGTTACTAAAAAGTGGCCAGCTATTCTTCTAATTCTTCTAACACGGCCTCTCCTGACTGGAGGACGTCCTCGTGCTCCCTATCATTCGTGACAGCTCGCTCAAGCGTGGACTCCTCATTTTTGTCATTGCAATCTGGGCCTGAGAATACAAAAAAACATTTTAATTTTGTTTTTTTTTTTTAATATTACACACAATCTAGTAGTGAGACCACTACCACGAGTACTATTTTAGAATAGCTTGTGTGACATAGGCACGACGTTAGCTTATCACACAAGTAAATCAATATTCACACATGGCAGAGGCACGACGTTAGCGTACCATGCGGCGTCCTCATTTGTATGACATAGGCACGACGTTAGCTTATCATACAAACTCTGCCTGTGTGACATAGGCACGGCGTTAGCTTATCACACCAGAAAAACAAAACACACAAATAACTATGTTGAATCGGGACACCGGTCGAAACCAATGACACATCGATTCACAACAACAACTAGGTTGAATCGGGACACCGGTCGTAACCAATGACACATCGATTCACAACAACAACTAGTTTGGATCGGGCTTACCTTCATTGCTCGGCTGTACCTGACCTCGACTACTAGTACGTTCTAGTACAGACGCACCGGCACACGGCATGTGGCCGCTGCGGCGTCATGCAGACACGACGACACACGACGTGTGGCACGAAGTGCAGCCGCTGTGTGGCTGCTGTGACGCATCTGCAGACGCACCGACACACGGCATATGGCCGCTGTGGCGTCATGCAGACACGACGACACACGACGTGTGGCACGAAGTGCAGCCGCTGTGTGGCTGCTGTGACGCATCTGCAGACGCACCGACACACGGCATATGGCCGCTGTGGCGTCATGCAGACACGACGACACACGACGTGTGGCACGAAGTGCAGCCGCTGTGTGGCTGCTGTGGCGCATCTGCAGACGCACCGACACACGGCATATGGCCGCTGTGGCGTCATGCAGACACGACGACACACGACGTGTGGCACGAAGTGTAGCACGACGTGCAGCTGCTGTGGCGCATCTGCAGACGCACCGACACACGGCATATGGCCGCTGTGGCGTCATGCAGACACGACGACACACGACGTGTGGCACGAAGTGCAGCCGCTGTGTGGCTGCTGTGGCGCATCTGCAGACGCACCGACACACGGCATATGGCCGCTGTGGCGTCATGCAGACACGACGACACACGACGTGTGGCACGAAGTGCAGCCGCTGTGTGGCTGCTGTGGCGCATCTGCAGACGCACCGACACACGGCATATGGCCGCTGTGGCGTCATGCAGACACGACGACACACGACGTGTGGCACGAAGTGCAGCCGCTGTGTGGCTGCTGTGGCGCACCTGCAGACGCACCGACACACGGCATATGGCCGCTGTGGCGTCATGCAGACACGACGACACACGACGTGTGGCACGAAGTGTAGCACGACGTGCAGCCGCTGTGGCGCATCTGCAGACGCACCGACACAAGTAGCCAGTGTAGCGTCAATGCAGACGCACCGGCACACGACGAGCGGCGGCTGGGGCGTCTCCGTAGACGCGCCGGCACACGGTGTGTGTCACGACGTGTGGCCGCAGTGGCAGAGACGAACGTTGTCCTTCCATTGCAGTTAAACGATCTAAAATTTTATGCATTTGGGTAGTTAACACGTTAAGGAAATCGTGTCTATGTGCGCTCCGAGAATAGTGACTTTCGGTGCGTAGAACTTGAATCACTATTAGCATCACTATTATTCTCAGAGTTGAGCATGATTCTAGAACGCGAGTTACGATTTCTAAAGCGGCTCTTCTGATTTTACGACTATTGTTAAGCATTTTAAACTAAGTTTCAATTTTTAATAAAATATCAGTGTACAGGTTATAAAAATAAACAAGAATTGAACTTGGTATACTAATGTGAAAGCAAAACAAGTAACATTCACATGTACACTGACTAATTACAAAGTCATATCATGTAATCATAGCCTAAAGCAAGAAAATATTTCGCCGGGCAAGTAAGTACCCATACACAAAATAAAAAGAATCACTTTATTGCAAATAATGTTTTACAAACAAATTGGAACGTACTCACCAATACTTATACAGCACTTACTACAATTGAATAGCCAAAAGCGGATTAGACACGTGAATTTCTTATCCCACTTCTGATTTTAGGAACAAGGAGAATTTGTTAAAAAGAAAAACTATAAGAGCATTACAATTAATTATAATCTCATTAAAATAATTAAATAACAATCTAATACTTTGAACTTAAAATGACAACCATTCATTAATTCCCGCTAATCCAGCAATAGCCACCCCTTTTCTCTCCCGCCAAAAAACACAATATTCATCAAACCATAGAGTAATGTCATTTTTACTCGTCGAGCGGTAATGTTACTAAAAAGTGGCCAGCTATTCTTCTAATTCTTCTAACAATATATTATAAAAAATATTTTTATGCACATTTCTGTTCAAAGACTTTTTACACAATGAAATTGCAGCTGCAGAGATAAAGCTGTATGTACTTAGGTATGATAACATGATTTGGATATTATTAGCACAAAGGGAAAGTAAAATTATGTAATGATATAACGCAATATGCATCGGTCAGGCCTCAGTTCAACAAAGTAGTACCTACGTGTTGAAATTTTCATCCGTTTTCGTAAAGAATGACGTTTAATCCGCTAGAATGCAGAAGATTTTCATACATTACTTTGTTGTAGACACCCATTACGCAGATCGCTTTGAATATTAACAATAAATACTGCATCTATTCAATAAAAAAAATAAACAAAGCAAAGTTCAATGAATGGAGCGACCTTAACTATCAAAATGTCAACTTGACATTTCGAGTTCGTTTAACAACTCTCTCATCTAATCTAATTCATTTAAAAAAAAAAAAAAAAAAAAATCTAATTCATGTTTAAAAAATTAAGGTTATTATGATCTTAAATAAAATGAATTGAATAAAAAAACTAAACATTAAAAATAAACAGGAAATATGCTTTTTGGGTAACAAGCCAAACCAAAATCGCCGAACGAACAAATCATTATTCTTCAAACTATCTTCCTTAGCCTCTGTCATGAAGACTTTTCGATACTTATGACAGGGTTGTCTTTTTTATTAAAAACATAGCGAGGTTGAATGTATACTCACATATTCCTCACACTTTGACACAACGCCATCTAGTCCCAAACTAAACAGAGCTTGTGCTATGGGTGCTAGACAACGGATATACATACCTAAATACTTTTTTTTTGCAAATAAATACATACATAGAAAATACCCAGACCAATGCAAACAATCATATTTATGCACACAAAGATTTGCATTGAGCATGATTTGTATTAAATAAATGAATGTAATAGGTACCTAATTCAAATCAAGAAATTTAACTGAGTTTTAAGAGACAATCAATCAAAGTGGTTAATTTAAAGTGGAAAATAGAGTCCTAAAGCCATTAATTAATTAAACAACACAATCAAGTTGTCATAGCTATATGCATTAAAAAGACTTGCTATTTTAATTTTACAGGCGTTACTAGTAAGGCGAACGTTTTTGACCGCTATGACAATAATGAAATACTTTTTCACGCCACTACAATTCTTTGTACGATCCACAGACTATTGTCCTGAGCTTTGAAGGTCTTTATGAAGGTATAGATAAACTGCCTTGGTCGCAAAGTGGTGGACCTACTACTTGAAAATTATTTAAACAAAAAAAATAAAAAAGTCTTTTTCTGATTTTAAGTATTTTCTTTAATATTGTCAAATTCGAACCAAGAATAGGTACACACTTAATAACCTCATGTTTTGCACCACGCGGAAATACGTAGTTTTTTAATAACCATGCAAAGTGATTATTTTTAATGGTTGCATTGTTTAAAAATTATGTTACGCCATTATTTAATTGTGTTATAATTAGGTAAGTTGCAGATAAGAAGTGATATTTCTTTAAATGTAAAGACACGGCAATATGGTCATGACCATATCGAACCTGATGGAAAGCGCAAAGTTGGTTCAGAAATCAGTCAATCAATCAACAGCCCATTACCCACTGCAAGCACGGGCCTCCTCCCATGACGAAGGGATACTTGGCCTACTAATACCACGCTGGCCAGACGGATTGGAATAAGGTTTAATTTCAAGTTTTCCTTCTTTTTAATACGTAAAGATAATATTCACGGATAGTCCCTTAGTCGGTTTTTACGTCACCCATGGGATAGATGGGGTGGTGACATATTGTATTCTTACTCCGTCACCACACGGAGATATAGGTACTAATTCAATTCATTTAGGTACCTTATTTTTCACAAAATATGTTTTACAGAAAAAATACTTTGACAATGCAATTTGATTGAATTAATTGATAACGCAAATGCCCTAAATCCAAATTATCGATAAAAAAACGATTTCTGATATCGATAAACCGGTCAAATCCCTGAATGACTTAATACGATACTTGCATAATAAAAAGTCAATGAACGATCTTGTTTTGAAAAAATCATATTATCAAATAAAAAAATAACAAACAACAATTCCTAAAATAACTACAATTGTAATCAATAATTACGCATTGATCAGCATGACACAACGCGTGTTGAATGATCCCTATTTACAATTTTATTATCAATATTGTGATTATGATGAAATTGTAATGAAACCCGCGCACGTTGAATGAAAAGTAAACCAGCCAGTTGCATTTGACTGGTACTCGCGTACAGTACTTTAATCAAAGTTAATTCTTATAATAAAAACTCCTTGCTTTGTGAAGTGACAAAATTAAGTAATTATTTGTTATTTGACATTGAATAACGTCAGAAAATGGCGCGAATATTTTGCTTGATGTTTTTTTTTTATGCATTATGCAATGGCAATGAATCACCAGACAACCTGCGACTTGAACAAGTTTTAATGTTAAGTCGACATAATATAAGGACGCCCTTAACAACGAATTTGGAAATATACTCGCCGAAGAAATGGCCCAAGTTTAAAGAACCAGTTGCATATTTGACTAAGAAAGGAGCCTTATTGGAAGGTTATATGGGTGAATATTTTTCTGAGTGGTTCAAATCCGAAGGTTTTATCAGCGGATGTCCGAAACAAGAAGATGTTTTAATATATTCTAACACAAAACCTCGAACTATAGACACAGCAAAGGCGTTCGCTAAATCTGCATTTGTTTCCTGCAATATTTCTGTTCGACACAATCAAAATATAAACGAATTTGATCCATTGTTTTTTCCGATGTTTCACAATAACTCAAAACAATTCATTCATAAAATGTACAACGAAATGGAGAAAAAACTAAATAGTACACATTTAACAAAGTCATATTTAGAATTAAATAAAATTTTAAATATAAAAAATTCGAGTGTTTGTCGAAAATCTTCTTTGTGCGACCTGAGTGCAGTTCCGAACGAACCAGTTCTTAAAGAAGGCGATGAACCGGACATTAAGGGACGATTAACAATCGGTGGCAATATCGTCGATTCATTTATTATGAGTTATTATGAAGGTTTTCCGATGGAAGATGTTGCTTGGGGAGAATTAAGAACAGATCAGCAATGGATTATGATGACTAACCTCACTGAGCGAAGTCAAAATTGTAGATTTGATTTTAAAGAAGACACAAAAGATATAGCGAGACCATTATTAGAATACATGTTTAATATATTTAGGAATGGGAAACCTAAGTTTACAATGCTCGTCGGCCATGATTCTAATTTGAACTCGGTTCTTAAAGCTATGGGGTTCAAGAAATTTGCACTCGATAATCAATACGAGCCATTTCCAATTGGCGGGAAAGTTGTATTCCAAAAATGGACAGATGACGATCAAAATAAATATTTGAAAGTGGAATACATTTATCCGTCAACGTTGCAGTTAAGAAGTGCTGTCAAATTGTCTATGGCGCATCCACCGCAAAGAGTTTTATTGGAATTGAATCATTGTGAAACTGACACGTATGGATTATGTCCATGGAAGGATTTCATGAATTTTCAATTTTAAATTGTAAATAAGTATTATGTTTCACTGACACCGCGTATTATCTCGAATGTATAAAGTGGCCGAGGACGTATATTATGAGCATTTATAGATTAATTTATACGATAAAAATGTTAATAAAAATCTTGCTATCAATTTGGTAGCAGTTTATATAAACAAAAATATCGTGTGGTTATTTTATTTTATTTTTGTGCATAGTCCTAAGAGCGGTTGTTTAGAATTGTAACGTAACAATGTTAAAATCTAAAAAAAAAATAGTAGCGTATCAGTAATAAATAAGGTACAGTCAGCCCCAAAAGTCGCTGAACACATTTTAAATTCCAAAACTGCTGAACACTAAAAGTGGCATAAGTCAGTGTCGCAACAAGAGTACAAAATAAGCTAAACGTACAAAACGACCATAACACCTACTTTTATGTTTTGCATTGGACTATTTTCCAGAGGTACTGTACACTATTTCTTTATTATAATTTTTTAATTCGGTTTTTAAATTCTAATTTCTAAATTTTAATTCTAAATTTTTCTTGTGATTAGACTATTTTTTGTTTTATAAATAAGCAAGTAACTGTAAATGTGTTTATTTGGGATTAGTGAGCTTTTAATTATTATTAATTTTTTACAAGATTGTATAGTATTTAGTTACGATATTTTAATTTAGAATAAGATAAAACTTCACTATTGTATTAGGTGCAAACCTGTAAAGATAGTGTTAAGTATGAAATAAATAAATAAATAAAAAAACACGCTGCACACGGTTATTCCAAAAGTAGCTGCACACGGGTATTTCAGAAGTATCTGAACACTAGTATTCCAAAAGTATCAGCACACGGGTATTTCAGAAGTATCTGAACACTAGTATTTCAAAAGTAGCTGAACACTAGTGTTCCAAAACTAGCTGAACACTAGTGTCTATTATGTTTACTCGTTGGAATAGATACATAAATTCAACACAATTCACTGAGATTCGATAGCCTAGGGTATAGAACACTCGACTTTGATGAAATAGACGTGCGTTCGAAACCGGGTTGTGCCAAGTATTTTTTTTGGTTTTTTTATTTTTTATTTATTGTATTTTATCTCAAAAAAAACAAGTAACTTAAATTCACCGTCACAGTTTACACAGGTATTTTAATAAAGTTAAAATATTATTTTTAATTTTTAATTGAAAATTAAATAGTATTTTTATTTAATTTTTAATTTAATGAAGAATGATCATTATGACTTTAAATTGTATGAGAAACATCTTCGGAGATTCGATGATATGAGTTGAAATGTTATGTAAGAAGAAGCGCTCCCTGTTGTGCGACATTGAACTTAATAGTTTTATGACATGCAACTAAAATTAACTCTAGCGGTGATAAAGCCTTTTAATTAATTTATTTATTAAATTATTTAATTTAATTGTCGAATATACATTTTTTTCGTAAACGAAGTCGCGGGTTATAGCTTGTATTGAATAATAATAGTAGAAAACAAAATAAGAAAAAATAAAAAAACACAAAAAGTAATCCGTTCCTCAGGATCGAACCAGAGCTGTTTTCGTTTCACCCAAGCTCTATACAAGCAAAGCTATCGTGTTGACAACTGTTTTGATGAAATTGTTAATGTAGTATTCCGCTTTGAAATTGGCTTGACTTTTGTCTACTGTCAAAATCACTCACTACAACTACACTGAAACTCGACCGCAGATGAGCGACGCAGCGGGCGACGGCGACGTTGCCGTTCAGTCATGCGCGGCTCCCGTATACTGCACGAGTTGGCAACATCGATACTTCTGAAATACCCGTGTGCTGATACTTTTGAAATACTAGTGTTCAGATACTTCTGAAATACCCATGTGCAGCTACTTTTGGAATAACCGTGTGCAGCGTGTTATGGTCGTTTTGTACGTTTAGCTTATTTTGTACTCTTGTTGCGACACTGACTTATGCCACTTTTAGTGTTCAGCAGTTTTGGAATTTAAAATGTGTTCAGCGACTTTTGGGGCTGACTGTACCTAGCGCTCTACTTTGAAAATGGTTGATTTTAGGTACAGAAAAATGAAATAGATTATATAAATAGATAATGATGTGTAGATAATTTTACTAGGAACAATTTTACTAACCGTTATTATTGACCTCCGAACGGAGGCCGCGAGGTTTACGAAAAACTGATTTTCCTGATCTTTTGACCTTTATAACTTTTTAATCAATCATGTTCGATACGGTCTTATTGTCGTATTTAAAAAAAAATACTTAAGAAAGGTTATAGGTACTTAGGTACCCATGCCATATCTATACCTACTTATATTCTAAAGAGGTAAAGTTTGTGAGTTTCGTTTGTGACGTTGTAGGGGGAAATCTCTGGATCTACTGAACCGATTTTTAAAATTCTTTCTGTGTTGAATAGTAAATTTATCGGGGAGTGTCATAGGCTATATCACGCTATGACTAATAGCAGTGGAGCAGTAATGAAATATGTTTAAAAATGGGACGCTTAATAACGGTTTTTTCGCTGCCCAACGAAGTGTAGGTCAGAGACATTGAATCATTTTTTGAAAGACTTGATTTAAAAAAAAATTAAATTTTGTTTTTTTGCGATAGGTACAGTCACGAGCAATAATATGTACACATTTTCAAATTTTCTAAACTATCTGCACGTTTATCTAGACATTACAATATCAAAATGAATTCGTAATTTAGAAGAGGTTCCGTACAGTTTTGAATTAATCTTCGAATTTTCAATTTTGGATTGGCAGAACTTTAGATAACTGGTTTACAAAATGCGAAAATGTGTACATATTATTGCTCGTGACTGTACTTAATCATTATCTGCATAATTATTAAATTTATATTATATCCTGGACGATACTTTTGTGACATTGATACGAAACAACATTCCATTCTACGTTATAGGTATACTTACTTACTTACCTAACTTTGTTTAGAATGATATTGTTTACATCAAAATGTCAACCATATAAGATTAGGTATTTGTATACAAGCTAATTGCATTGATGTGATTTTATTGTGTCTAAAATTAAAATAACTGGTACAAGATAATTTAAAATGTTATACTAAATGGCGTGAGAAAAAGTATAAAAATAACTTATATGTACATTCTGACCTTATAGTATATTATCCTATTCCTAATCTATACTAATATTATAAAGATGTAAAGTTTGGGTATTTGTGAGATTGTGAGGTTGTAGGCGGTAATCTCTAGATCTAATGAACCGATTTTAAAAATTCTTACTGTGTTGAATAGTCCATTTATCTAGGAGTGTCATAGGCTATATAGTATCACGCTATGACGAATAGGAGTGGAGCAGTAATGAAATATGTTTAAAACCGTGTTTTTCGCTGCCTAACGAAGTGTTCCGTGACGGAGAGATACTTGGCCTACTAAAACCACTCTGGCCATACGGATTGGTATAGGGTTTAATTTCAAATTTTCCTTCTTTTTACTTCGTAAAGATAATAATTACGGTTAGCCCCTTAGTCGGTTTTTACGACACCCATGGGATGAGAAGGGGTGGTGACATATTGTATTCTTACTCCGTCACCACAAGGAGTTAGGTTAGGTGAGGCATAGCTTACTGTATAGTTTTAACACAAAGGCTCCTGTTTATATCTAAAGATATTTTTTTTTTGTTTTTTTTTTAAAAGACAACTCCCGCACTAGGGATCATGCCCTGTGTCGCGGGGACTTTAACAAACATCAATTAACGAACACATAGAACACCCAGACTCAGGACAATAATTTGTGGATCTCACAAATTATGGTCCAGCGTGGGGATCGAACCCACAACCTCATGCACGGCAGCCGCTGGCTCTACCGGCGCGCCACCGAGGTCGTCTCTTTATATTGTGTGTAAATTGTATGAAATACGCAGAGGTAATTGTTTAGAAACAATGTATTGTAAAGTACTTAATACTAATGAGATATTTCTAATAACATTGTAGTTCCTTCTTGGATGGATTATTGCATTGATTGAACAGTACCTAAATAACGGATTGAATCACAAAATGACATCTGCCCCTGAGGCCTTAGGCGTCACTTAATTAAATGTCTTTGGTTGAGGGCCATCCGCCCCACCACAGGCCGCGTAAAGTAGTAACTGTCGTCAAAGACAAACTACTCGTCCTTCCAAAAAAAAAATAACAAAATGACTTCGCCTCGAACCCCATTGAATGAATACAATTTACATAAATGTTATGCCAAAATACGCCAAATTTTATATTTTGCTAAATAATTTTCTAATTAAAAAACCGACTTCAACAGGTGTCGGTTAAAAACCATGCTAATATCAATTTCTACTAGAGTTTTCTATTAGAGAAATTTATTTAATACTAATAGTATTAAATAAATTTATTTAATACTAATAGTATTAAATAAATTTCTCTTTCTGTCTTCATCATATGTTCATGTTTGTGTAAAGTTTTCATTAATACGAATAAAATAAGCCCAAACACAAGGTAGTTGGTGTATACCATTGAAGAGTTCCCTCAACTCTCTGTGGTCTCCTTTATCAGACCAGTTCCAACTCTTCATTATTTTGTAGTGACGTTAGAGATACACGTGTATGACATAATTTTACTCAATCAATTTCAATTCAATTTTCAAGAGATGCCCTCGATTTCTCTGGGATCCCGTCATCCAGATCCAGATCTGGTGACAATGGGACCAAATGGGAAGTATACTTCCCAAATGTAATAATCTATACTAATATTATATATGTAGAGGTAAAGTTTGTGTTTGTGTTTCTGACGTTGTAGGGGGTAATCTCTGGATCTACTGAACCGATTTTAAAAATTCTTTCTGTGTTGAATAGTCCATTTATCGGGGAGTGTCATAGGCAATATAATATCACGCTATGACTAATAGGAGTGGAGCAGTAATGAAATGTATTAAAAAAGGGACGCGTGTGAGCGGCGAAAACCGCTCAACGAAGTGGGCACGGGTCAGCTAGTACCATATAAAGGTTAACGTAGGTAAATGAAATTATGACATCCTATAAGTAGGCCATTTTAAATTCTATTAATTAAATAAATATTTTAAGCAATATAATTTTTATGCTTTACAAAATATACCTATTCGCCTAAAGAAGTTTATACCAAATGTAATTGCAAAATAAAAAACAGCAAAATAAAATTCTGCAGTCCCACAATCTCCAGAATATTATTACAGCCCATTTACTTCATGTGTAAAGCAGTAGGTAGGTAGGTACCTAAACTGGACAATCATTATTATAATAGACAGACTGTATCACAACATCATTTATAAATTCCCCTCTGCTATAACGCACCGCACTTCTTCCAAATATGTATTTATATTGGTTATAATATTGGCGTGTAAACTCTATTTTACCTCAGACTTAAGTAGGTACCTACTATTTGATTTGATTATTATTTAATGAAAATTTAATGAGATACGGCCTCTTCGAGGTCCGTGTTATTTTCTTTTTTCTTTTCATGTTAGAAAAACTAAATTATTCAGAGTCTTTCTTAGCTGATTACAGGTACAGTCATTGACCTACCCTGTCCAAAATAATATTGAACTTTAATGATAAGCAAACATAAATAGATAACTAAAAATGTTATCAATAATTTAATTGTTAAGTGTTAACTGTGTTTTTATTTACCGCTTTGAATTTATATAAAAAGTAATCAGTTATGATTTACTTGTGAATGCGTGCGTAGTATTCTCGTACGTAATAAAAACTCTTTTGTGTGATGTGGTGATTAGATTTACAAGAATTATTATTTATCTGTGGTGAATAACGTCAGAAAATGGCGCGAACATTTTTCTTGTTGTTTTTTATTGCAATAAGCAAAGGTAATGAACAAAAAAACAGCCTGCGTCTTGAACAAGTTTTAATGTTAAGTCGACATAATGTCAGGACGCCTTTAATATCGGACTTAGAAATATACTCGCCGAAGAAATGGCCGATGTTTAAAGAACCAGTTGCACATTTGACTAAGAAAGGAGCTCTGTTGGAAGGTTATATGGCAGAATACATTTCCGAGTGGTTGCAAACTGAAGATTTTATTAGCGGTTGTCCGAAACAGGAAAACATTTTAATTTATTCTAACACGAAACCTCGGACTATGGACACAGCTAAGGCATTCGCTAAATCTGCGTTTAGTTCTTGTAATATATCGATAGATCACTATTATGATATGAATGTATTCGATCCTATGTTCTACTCGATGTTTCACAACAACTCGGAACACTTTAGGCATCGAATGTTTAATGAAATGCAAAGAAAGCTAAACAGTACTGACCTAACTGAATCATATTTAAAATTAAATAACATTTTAAATATAAATAATTCAAGTGTATGTCGTGAAAAGTCTTTGTGTGATCTCAATGAAGTTGAAAATGAAATAGTTCTTACAGAAGGCGAGGAACCAGACATTAATGGACGCCTAGCTATAGCCGGCTATATTGTAGACTCATTTATTATGAGCTACTATGAAGGTTTTCCTCTAAAAGATATTGCTTGGGGACAAATAAATACAGAAGATGAATGGAAGTTAATGACAAAAATAATTCAAACAATACAAAATGTCAGATTAGATTTCAAAGAAGACACAAAAGATATAGCGCGGCCATTGTTAGAATACATGTTTAATATATTTAGGAATGGGCAACCTAAGTTTACTATGCTCGTCGGCCATGATTCTAATTTGAACTCAGTTCTTAAAGCTATGGGGTTCAAAGAATTTGTACTTGACAATCAATACGAGCCATTTCCAATTGGCGGGAAAGTTGTATTCCAAAAATGGACAGATGACGATCAAAATAAATATTTGAAAGTGGAATACATTTATCCGTCAACGTTGCAGTTAAGAAGTGCTGTCAAATTGTCTATGGCGCATCCACCGCAAAGAGTTTTATTGGAATTGAATCATTGTGAAACTGACACGTATGGATTATGTCCATGGAAGGATTTTATGAAGTATGATTTTTGACCAAAGATAAATTTATCGCTATTATTTATTTAAAGCAACAATATTTAGGTACAGTCAGCAGCAAATAGATAGCGACATTCAAGGCTGTCAAATAGTTAGATACAGCCAAAGTGGTCAATAACTTCGATACACCCGAGACGCTCACATAGATAGAGACATTTCATTCTTCAACAGTAACGGAACGCGCATGTTACCAATTATATAATCGTGGGTGCAGTCAATAAATTGACCACTTTGGCTGTATCTAACTATTTGACAGCCTTGAATGTCGCTATGTATTTGCTGCTGACTGTACACATGGGATGAATACCTACAGTTTATCGTTGTTTTATTGGTTAAATTTATGTACGGTCGGGGTATTTCGGTGTCGGGGGGCCAAGCGATTCTCGCCTAAGGGTGGTCGAGCGGCAAATACCCCGACTGTACCTAAAGTTTAATATTGACATTAGGACTCAATTTTCACCACTAAATTAGTTTGATTTATTGATCTTTTATTGCTGTGAACTGATTTAAATTGAACTTGTTGAATTTGTATTATTTCAATTATTTAAAGGTTGTATTAATTTAAGTTAAACATTACAAGAACAAGTACCTACTTAATTAATTCACATCCTTCTTTTATCTCTTAAAATAATCCAAAATATTAAAATATATATTTTTTTATTCTTCGCTCGTCTTCTAAAAAGTTTTGAGATAATGAGCATTTAATTTTAAAGATTTTTAGACTTAAAGCTAAAGCTATTGTGATTATAAAATTGTTCGTGGAAGTAAAATGACCACTCAGAACTGGTGCCACAGATCTGCCAAATTGCAACAAAAAGGCCACCACAGTTGAAGGGTTAAGGGTTCCAGACAACAGAACCATACTCGAGTTTACGTACTTATAAAACTTTTGCAACGGCTACATTGTCAAATCGCGAAGCAGTCCTAACAATACTTAAACCCCAAAATCTTCTGCGCTGATTTACATATTTGGACAATATTCATGTGAAAGTCCAATTTACAATCTAATACTAATCCTAAGTTAGGATTCCTAACCCCCTTACTTTATAAACGCCTCTTAAACTTTAGTCAAATTGATTAGCTTAAATTCTTCCGGTTTTATTTGGTATAAGGTTGGTTGTCGTAATAAAAATCTCGCTAAACAATGATTAAATTTAAGAGGCGTTTTGAATAAGGGGGTAAATCTTTAAAGTCATAAATTCTATCCAGAGGAGCGTCCGTTGAAATAATTAATAATCAGGGGTTTCGATTTTCGAGTAAACGTTATTATTTTACATTTGAGATTATTTAAAGGTAGGATACCGCATTAATATCTCTCTGTAATGCGATAGCGCCAGCCTCGTTTTTAATACCCAAACTTAACTTTAGGTCATCCGCAAATAGAAGACACTCAGCCGTCGACTTCCGCTAGATCATTAATTAATGTCACGAATAGCAGAGATCCCAACGTGCTACCCTGACTTACTCCTGACCTTGTAAAATACTCCCTAGAGTCGTATCCATTTAACCTCACATAATATTGACGTCGATTGTTTAGGTAGCAGGAAAAAAAATTGAGAAGTCTTGGTGTCAATCCAATGATGGCCAGTTTTCTCAACTGTATGTCATTGTCCACCAAATCGAAGGCTTTCTTAAAATCGAAGAAAGCCCACTGCTCTGCAAATTCATGACAGAATTTGTACCATTAAATTAAATAAAACATGTTTAAAACAAAAACAATTCTTTAATATTTTTATCCCAAAGCTAATATTACAAATAATAATTTAAACATTATAAACATTCTTAATATTATTGCATTAATCACATTACATTATAAAAGATAGATAAATCACTTATTTTGTGTGTGTGTGTGTAAGAGATTTAGACACTAATTTATTGTCTTTTTTTGTTTTAAAAGACAACTTATTCCAACTTACTGCGTGTGGTGACGGAGTAAGAATACAATATGTCACCACCCTATCTCATCCCATGGGTGTCGTAAAAACCTACTAAGGGACTATCCGTCAATAATCTTTACGAAATAAAAAGAAGGAAACTTGAAATTAAACCCTAAACCAATCCGCCTGGTCAGCGTGGTATTAGTAGGCCAAGTATCCCTCCGTCACGGGAGGAGGCCCATCCCTGCTGTGGGACATGAATGGGCTGTTATGATAAAGAATTGTCCTGGGTAGGAATTGAATCTGCTACCTAGTGCACGAGCGGCAACCGCGTCCGCGACCATCACGCCTCCCGATGCAGTCTTTGGTTAAAATTCCCTCCGGGCTGTTTGGAACTAATCTCAAAATAAGAAGAAAGACAATGGGAAAAATTTATACTAGAGGCAGGAATCGAACCCGCGTCTCTGAATTATATTATACGCGTCCAGCTCCATGACCTCTAGGCCACCCGAGTACCCGTCTCGACTACCAAATTTAACCATGGCTTTATACGGCGCCAGAGCCGCAACTTAGAACTCAACTGTACAACGCCACCTAGGCGCGACATAAAAACTATTTTATCCATTGTCTTTCTTCTTTTCCGATTTTTCTAGTTATACCTAAGCTTTAGGCCCGGATTCCTCTGTCGCTGACGTCGGTCGCGTACCGTCAGTCGCGTAGCGCGCTGGCCATCAGCGCCAATGAAAACATCCGTATTGCGATACTGACCACTCCACGGTACAGGCGTCTCCAAGTGGATTTGTGAAGCCGAGTTTGAATTTGGGATATTATTATGAACCCGTTTATATTGTTTAGTTGCTGCAGCATACTTAAGCAAGCGGAGACTGCGTCAATACAGAAAAAAAAATATCACATTCACCCTAGGAGGATAGGAGGACAAATGATAAATTTTGCTCTGGCATCGCGATCTTTGTAACGTTCATTCGATAAATCCCACAACGCAGGACGTAGGCGCACCTCGGCAATCACACGTTAAGTATCAATGTTCATGGTGGCGGGCGACTGTACGCGCTCTTGCCGACGGTCAGGAACAGAGTAAGGATGCTCATAGAGTTCTATAGCGCGTCAGTCGACCGACGAACGCGGCACTGACGAGCGAGACCGACGCGCGCCATCAGCGGCGCGTAGCAACTCGCGCGCCGCTGATGTCAGCGTCACAGTGCGGTGCTTCATAGAACACAACGTATATTCGTACGTGCGACCGACGTCAGCGACCGACATCAGCGACAGAGGAATTCGGGCCTTATAGGTAAAAAATTATATGTAATCTCAAAATACTCATTTCATAATACGACCTAAAAATCTAAGTAAATGACCTTTTCTCACAACGACGGATGAAACCCAAATGAACTTACTACCAATAAGAGCGGTTTTCATTATGTACTTTAGTCAATAAGACCTAATTTCAAATAGACCGAGTCTCATAAAATCCTATTCCCAATACGTTTAATATCCAGAATACACTAAATTATTACACATGGAAATATCAAAATACACTAACCCTCTTACTAATAAACATTTACACACTCTAGCTATACGCCTGTTATAGCGGTGGTGTAAGTTGTACGTCATTTTATACAACTGTTATACAGTCGACAGACCTCGTATAACAAGCGCTTAACCTACAATATTGTGTTTATTTTTCTCTAATTATGGATTATTTACATTATTTTGAAATTTTTGACGAAATGGAGAGTGAAGAACCACCAAGAAAGTTAAAAACATACAAATCTCGGTATAATCCGTTTAAAGAGTTTAAAACCAAATATAGATTTACGAAGGCAAAGGAAGTGGTAGATTTACTCCGTGGTGAAATCGAACAGAGTACTAGAGGTGGTGGCTTTTCAACAGAACTACAAGTTTGTACAGCATTAAGGTCATTGGCGCGACAGGAGGCTCAAGAAGATGCTGCAGACATTCACGGCATGAGTCAACAATCTGTGACAAATGTATGCCATCGAGTTGCTATTGCACTAGCAAGGAAAGCTGGCCAGTTTATTCATATGCCACGAACTCTTGAAGAGGAAGAGGAAGTCATAGCAGGATTTCATAATATATGTGGCTTCAGAAACGTAACAGGTGCTATTGATTGCACACATATTAAGATCAAAAAGGTTGGTGGTGACATTGCACAATACTATATCAATAAAAAAGGAGTGTGTTCAATAAACGTGCAAATGGTAGGCCATTCCAGTCTATTAATAAGGGACATTGTAGCACACTGGAGGGGAAGTAATGTGATTCCCGAATTTTCAGAAAAAAACGAATAAGGAGGAGGCTTACAATAAGGCTCATATACTAACTAGAAACCCTGTAGAAAGATGCTTTGGTGTGTTTATGATGGGGACAAGTACAATTTTAGTCAGACTAATAAAAATGGCACAAATAATTGGAAATGTGTGAATCGGGCTTAAAGTTGCTTTGCGTCAAAGACACTTAACGAGAGAAAGGACACCTTTCTCAAGATGAGTGCACATATTTGCAAGAGACAATACGAACAAAATTTACGGGATATTGCTGTTTACTCTTGCAAAAACGAGGTGCGCGAAAAAATTACGCCAGTGAAGAAAATTCATGAAAAGAAGACAACATAAATGCATGAAGCTATGTAGGGAAATCAAATTATTGTAAAACCACGATCAGTCAGTAAAATATAAACTACTTTCTATTTTTGTGTAAATAGGATTCTAAAAGTGTGCATATGCTGAAATTTAAAGTTCTTTATAACAGTACCAGGCACAAGTTTTTGAATCAAAATACAACAGAATTTACTTTGTTATAAAGATGTTATGCTACCAAACATATTATTGAAAGATGATTTCCCGCTCGTAGAAGACGGTGAATCGCAGAAAATTTAAATTTTTGCTACGAATAATGCAAAAGATTATATTAATCAAAATTCTGTAAATAAAAATATACAATACTTCAGTGACGGGACGTTTAAAAGGGTCCCCAAACACTTTTAACACCGTCCACGTAGACACTAATAGTACAACCACAAATGTTGTACCTACACTTTATTTTTACCAAACAAAACAGAAAATACGTAAGTACCGCAGATTTTTGTGAAGGTAGAAAGGCTGGACCAAGAGAGATTTTGGAAGTTTGAGCAATACCAAGATATAATACCTATTTGATACTATTTGATACCTGATATAAAATATTTGGTACCTCACCAAATAGGGAAAACTATTATTCAAATTTGTGTTACTGCGTGACACAATGGGCATAGTTATGGAAAAATTTAAGTGCGATTACGAACGGGCTCAATTAAACGCGTGCAAATCTATTTTCCCAAACTGTACGATAAAGGGATGTTTTTACCACTTCAATAGTGCGGTTCCCGGTTAGAGTAGGATTGCCCCATATCCTCCCGTGGGTTTCGTAAGAGGCGACTAAGGGATACCACGACCCGGTGCATACCACATAGCACCTCGGGTCAACCTCCTGGTGGGGAGAACACAGTGGGGGTTTGCGTCAGGCAGGCAGCCGGCGGTAAAATATAGCCAAAACTTTAAGCAGCATGTGGAAGAAGAAGTCATGCTGCGCCGACCCCAAAAAAATTGGGATAAGGGCATGGGAATAATAATTTAATAATAATCGAGCATTTTGGAGAAAAGCAAAATGTTTGGAACTTGATGCTACTATGGAGGGTTGTAAAATTGTTCGAATGAGTGCCGTTTTAACTCTGTTAAGTAACTGAGACTGAAATTAACAATTGTTGGGTAACACTACTCAGTGAGGCACCCACTACAAGAGAAATGTTTAGAGTGTATATGGAGAAACAGTGGATGACGTTAGGAGCTCATTGACTAAGTTGCTGTCAAGAAAAACACCGTAGCAGTAATCCAGTAGAGGGTTGGCATCAGCGGCTTAATCTACGCATACCTCATAAGCCGACTAAGATACGATTTCTACTGTTCATTTATTACGGCTTGATTAAAAAGGTAAACAACTATGGCGTCGTGTCAACCACAGACTAAAGACTTTAGTCTTTGACCTTTGAGAAATGTATAGGAATCAAGGACAAATTCTAAAATCTACAAACAAATGTCAAATGGAGAAATTAATTTTTATCTGTGAAATTTGACGTTGGAAAAAAATACATTTATTTAAAATTTAAGAAAGATACTGGTTAAATCAAAGTAATTCACGTGTTTTCTATTGCATAAACCGTTAATGCTACTTTCCAGAAATTTTCATCCATATCAAAGTGTGCGATTGCTGTAAAAAATAGTGAATTTGAAATATGTGGTGTTTGTTTACAAAGTTAATCAAGTAAATATCAATACCGGGTATTGAATACCCTATATATATAAATTAAGGAAAGAAGCGAACAGGACACTCGCTTTAACTTTCACTCGCTGAAACTGACTACATATCAACGCACAACCAAAACAGGTAATCGTAGGCACTTGAAATTTGGAAGGGACGTAGCTTACATACCGTAGAGGTGCATTAAGAAAGGAATTCCCGAAATTTCTACGGGAACGGGAATTAGCGGGAAAATCCTTTTGTATGTAAAATCTAAACCGCTTAAGTTAGACGTTTTAAATATGGCATGCAGGTACCTTAGTAAATTTAAAGCAACAGGATATTGCAAAATTCTCACGGGAACAGGAGTTAGCGGGAAAAAAACGTTGTATGAAAAAATCTAAACTGCATAAGTTACATATGCTTGAAATTTGACATACATATACCTTAGTGTTAAGAATTCCCCTGGAAAAACGGGAAGCGAGTTTGAGGATTGAAATTTATAGCTCGCGGTAGTGGCAAATGTCTAAATGTCTGATCAAGTAAAAAGCAACTAATCAAGTGTCAAAACTCATGTCAACTATCATTTTCAGAAACTAAAATTTGACACTTGATTAGTTGATTTTTACTTGATCAGTCATTCGGAAATCGGGGGTAAGAAACGTAAGGCCAGATTTACAGACAAAACAAGAAAGATGCAAATTCAACGCTATCAGAAAAAATATATTCAAAATAATCCTGTGCCACACAGAAACCCTACTGTTATAATATAATAATTAAAAGCGTAAAAATCCTGAAGCACATCATGAAAATCTGTTGTTGTTTATCAGGAGAAGCATCCTGAAGTGCACAGGTATAATATGTTGCTATTTATCAGGAGAAGCACCCTGAAGTACACCGAGCAGCTCAAACTCGATATAATACAAATGTAACAACACGCCCTTGGAATACTAAGTGTCAATCGCCTATGTCTTATCAGCCCGAAATAGATTACAAATTTGTCAAAATTGGAAGCAATAGGTAATATGAGTCAGAAATATCAATGTGATATTGACAAGGTGCCTGCTTCATGCGATACGTTCAAGGTACTTAGTTAAATACATACACGCGGAAAACAAATCACAAGTTGCTCACAGAGGATGCTATAATAGCCCTGCTGTCAATGAAGTAGTGTAGAATATGCACTTTTGTTGTATATAAATAACTATAGCTCTGCACGCACTACTACACTACACCACTACATGTTGCCTGTCCTGCGGTCTGACTACAACTGACTCCCACTCCGACCACGAGGAGTGTGGCAGAGACAAATCTATATCATAGACTGTATCATGGACTAAGTGTAGTGCATAGACATACACTACAAGTAGCATTAGTGCTATGGGACCAACAGTTTGAACAACGGGATATTATACAAGAAAGTCCCTAGTCAACTACAACGCATAAGTGAAATTCATCGGTCATATGATACGTTATAGTAACTACCCGTTAATGCTCAGCTCAGCCATGGAGAAGACGGAGGAGGACTGGACACAAAGGCTCTGCCGGTTTCCCAGGCCCGCTCCAAATAGGCGATGAAGAAGTGCCGCTGGGGACTTTTAGTGGGTACTCTGGCGGGTTGCCTAACCCCTAGGAGCCCCACATACCCCTCCCGTCCCCTAAAGGAAGAGGATGCGTAGGCATTTTACCCCAGCGATAACAAAAATAAAAATAAACGGTTATTCGATTGGTATGTCACAGCGGGACCCCAACACTAAACTACTGCTGAAAAAGGAATTTTCAGCTGCCAGTTTCTATTCATATCACTTAATAGCATATTTAACCTTTCTCCCTTACACGCACCAAGTAGTTTAAGAATCCGTTTTGATGACAATCAAGGATATCGATACTCAAATTTAGTGTATTTTGGGAATTAAACGTTATGGGAATAGGATTTTATGAGACTCGGTTTATTTGAAATTGGGTTTTATTGACTAAAGTACATAATGAAAACCGCTCTTATTGGTAGTAAGTTAATTTGGGTTTCATCCGTTGTGAGAAAAGGTCATTTAGATCTTAGGTCGTATTATAAAATGAGTATTTTGAGATTAGTTCCAAACAGCCCGGACAGTTAAAATTTAACAGTTCTTGATTAACGACAAGTGTCAAATTTGACACTAGTGACGTTTCGGGTGACATTAATAAATGATCCGCGTGGTGACGGAGTAAGAATACAATATGTCACCACCCCATCTCATCCCATGGGTGTCGTAAAAACATTATCGTGATATTATCTTTCGAAATAAAAAGAAGGAAAACTTGAAATTAAACCCTATACCAATCCGTCTGGCCAGTGTGGTATTTGTAGGCCAAGTATTCCTCCGTCACGGGAGGAGGCCCGACCCTGCAGTGGAACATTAATGGGCTGTTATGATGATGAATAAATACTGCTTTTGAAAGTAATACTATTTCGAGATTACTACAATTCAGTTGTCGATTAGTGGTCAGTTCAGAGGAAATCTTCAGTTATATTCTAGAGACCTAAACCACGCTATCTTACTCCATGGGTGTCGTAAAATCCGACTAAAGAACCAACTCTCTACACAAACACACACTAGCATCATATTAATATTGTCTTATAATTAGACTTAAAAACAGTCTATATTGACTAAGTAATAACAAGATAAATAAAACTAAGTCTATACATATCAACCTTGGTATAGGCCAAATGCCAACCATAGCAGTTTGATTATGTTAAGCATATAGTCATACACATTCATGCAACAAAGGCATACATTATGCAGTATATGCATACATAAATATTCATCACATTTCCAGCATATGCAAGATAATTTACGCATATGCACCATACTTTATACATATGCAAACACATTATACTATTTTTCAGATCTTATGGGTACGGTGACGTTTAGTATTTGTCATTACTAGAGATGTAGTAACACTAAAATCGTTTTTAAAAATACCGATTCTATATCTAACCGATATAATTTACAAACAAGAATAAATCGATTATGGGTACAAAATAAGAAACTATAGTAGGAATTTTAATTCGATTCCTGATTTGACATTAGCTACTGTCATTTTGTGAAATAATGATACCACATATAATAGTGTAGTGATGAACACAAAAATCGATAAACAATAAGTGTGTGTGCCAGCAGTTTGCCAATTAAAGACTAAATTATTGATTTTTATTTAAATAAATACATAATTATTCATAATAATAATTTATTAATTAGTAATCGCTGCTCTATTTTATAAAAAGTTAAAATTTATGTTTTTATATTAAAAACAAAACTTATTGAGCCTAGATAGATTTTAGTATTGGCAGCCTGTGTGCGCTCGTGCAGCTATCGTCATTTTGTTTATAGTGTCATTCGGCTTCATTCTCCCAGCCTGACTGCACGAATACCTATCTTATTTCATTGCGAATCGATATTAGTTTTTTTGTCAACTATTTGTTTTGGTTTTCCATCAAAATGGATCCTCAGCCAAGTACATCACAAAAAGACGTGGATGTTTTCTTGTCCCCAAGAAAAAAACGTCCACGAAAAGCTTTCACTGTTACTGAAAAAGTAATGATCCGCAACGCCTACAAATACGTGAAAAATGAAATTTCTTCGCAATTGGAGGCCTTTCAAGTTGTGGAAGAAAATGAATGTATGAGCAAAGTTGCTGACATATTGGGAATAACCTCACGCTCTGTTTGTAACGTTTTGAAGGAAGTAAATAAAGGTGCGCCGCCAACTCCTCCTAAAAAATCTGGACCAAAGCGAAGTTTTAAAGATAAAATTGATGAATTTACATTCTCTGCAATACGAAGAATTGTTCATCAGTTCTTTTACCGAAATGAACCTCCAACCATTTCAAAGGTTAGTCAATCAGTCACACTGTATTATTTTAAACCTAAGTACATCTTTTATATATATACCTAAGTAATGATTCCAAGCTATTATAAAATTTACTATTTTAGATTTTACAAGTGATGAACGATGATCCAGAAATACCCAATATTTCCAAAGACACCCTCAGAAAAATTTTGAAACATCTTAATTTTAAATTTGTTTCACGGTCACGCAAGAGCACACTTATTGATCGAAATGATATAATAACTTGGCGACAGCGTTACTTGCGATCTATATGTCAGTTTCGACGAGAAGGGAGACATATATATTATCAAGATGAAACTTGGGTTAACGCAGGTACGGCTAACATTTATACACAAAATGAATTTATATACATTTTACATTTTAATAGTAATATTGAATGTTAATGTACTATATTTACTTTAAGGTCATACTGTAAAAAAAACTTGGGTGGACATGAAAGTCACATCATCTCGACAAGCGTTTTTGGAGGGACTGACCACTGGATTAAAAAATCCATCTGGAAAAGGCAAACGTCTCATAATTAGCCATATAGGTAGTGAAGAAGGCTTCCTAGAAGAGGGGCTCATGATTTTTGAAGCAAAGAAAAATTGTGAAGATTACCATGATGAGATGAATGCAGTTTGTTTTGAGGAGTGGTTCGCTGGAGTCTTACCAAAATTAAGACCAAACTCAATTGTGGTGATGGATAATGCACCTTACCACTCCCGAAAATTGGAAACGGCACCAAAAATGAGCTGGAAAAAAGCTGAAATTCAAGATTGGCTTTTAAATAAAAATATTTATTACGAACCAGATATGGGTTAAAGCTACGCTTTTAGAACTGATTCCACATAACGAGTCTTTTAATAAGTACGCTGTAGATGAAATTGCAGCACAACATGGGATCACTGTTTTAAGACTTCCCCCTTACCATTGCGAGCTAAACCCTATCGAATTGATATGGGCGCAGGTAAAGGGGCATGTAGCTCAAAATAATAAAAACTTCAAATTGACAGACGTGAGAACTTTATTTCAGGAAGGCATTCAAAAAATTACGGCTACCGAATGGTCTAAATGCGTATCCCATATTGTCAAAGAAGAGCAAAAAATGTGTAGGCTAGATACTTTAATTGACAATATCACAGACACATTTATAATAAATGTTACAGAAAGTGACAGCGATAGCGAAAGCGATGACGGCGACAATTTATAAAAATATTTACAATATTTTTTTTATGTACAGTTAAGGTAATTATTGGTTCGTCACCTTAAGGCCTATTTTCGTGTGCTTATGCAGTATGTACTACGTATATGTATACTGATTTGATAAAGCAGAGTATCACAGTCTGCTTTACCGATTGAGTAGTACATTATTATTAAATATTGCAGTCAATAAAAAAGTCAATGGTCGGCTGTCACTAGTGGGGATGACAATACAATATCGGTTACCTAGGATACAAAATTAGTCCTTCGTGAATGCTCGTGAATCGGAAATAATATTTAATACTATTTATTTCATATTTAATTTTTATATTCTGTGGTTATAGGCATAATAAATTATTATTTCAACAATATTTATGTGACTCATAAAATGGCTGTAATTTCGTAAGTATAAGAGCACTATTTTTTTCCTTTTCGCACTATTTATAACTATTTCAGAACCATTTTTTGGCATTCATGAAATATCAAGATTTTATTGTGAGTATGCTGGGCTAAGACACCATGATCACAGTTTTTATTCATTTCACACACAATTACCTATAAAAGAAAAGTCTCAGATCGTTAATTAATCGTCAAAACTAAAAATACCACTAATTTTAAACGAGAAGAATCGATCCGGAAATATTTCATTTCCATATCGAATAATTTCGCAACGTCACTATTTAATACTTGTCATAACGTTGCTACACTGAAATTGTCAAATCTGGAATCGAATTAAAATTCGTAGTATAATCTTTTTTTTTAATATTTATTAATTATGCCGAATCAATGCGTGATTCATCTGATGAACAGCTTGATGAATTACTTGATTCGTCACTTACATGACATAATAAGTGAAAATCTACTGAATTGTCTAATTTGATGTCTCTTCCTCTCACAGTCATCAAGTATTAGATTTTTGTTTTTTCCAATCATCGGCAGTTACGTGGTCACAGGTCTCTTTTAATAATGACATCATCAAGATTTTATCGCTATGACGTACAAATCCCGTCAAAAAAAAACTTGCGGCCTATCCTCGTAAAAACTAATATTGAGTTATAAGACAACTGAAATTATTATATTAATTTCTATGATTATAAAAAAAAAATTAATCAATTTAATCAATATTATAAAAAACCATTCCATTTTAACAATTTTATTGTGTCAATCTCTATTGAAATTCGTTCCGAGTCGCGCATACGATTTTAAAATTTATATGTTTATATTTTACATATTAGGGTTGAAGATGGAATATAAAACACATATTTCATATATTACGGGGCAGCTCTAATACCATCCTGCAGGTCATTGCCGACAGGCAGGACACAGATATACTAAAAGTCTACCTGTGTGCCCATTTGCGATGATGTTTATATATGTGTATGTTTAATGATGTCCTGTTCTAAGTTAAATTTGTGTGCTAATTAATATTGTATTTTTATGTCTTCTCCTTATTCTTTGTAAAAAAAATATGGACTTAAAGTTCGAAATAAAGATTTATTATTATTATTATGTAAGATTGTATATATTCAACTCCCTTTTTGAGGGGTAAATTCATGTCATGCGGGCCGAAGCCAAGCGTGACACGTTAAATAGTGTAAGCAGATGAGACTGATGATGATGTCAAAAATTTGCGAGTGATGCGGCATGTGTTGAGTATAGTGGCTTTTTGTAGTAAGTTTAATGAGTGTGGGGGCATGTGTAAGATGTTCAAACTGTGACTGAGCGTTTTGGGTATTACGCCAGTTGAAGACAGGACTATGGGTACAATATGGACAGTACGAGCTCTCCATTGTGTTTTTAATTCGATGGCTAGATCTTGATATTTAGTAAGTTTTTCGGCTATTGTTGACTGGATATTATGTGTGTTAGGAATCGCTATGTCAATAATATAAACAATATTGTTAGTTTTATCATGTACAGTTATGTCAGGTCTATTGTAGTGTATTGTCTTATCTGTAATTATGGTGCGATCCCAATATATTTTGCAGGTTCTATTATCAAGTACAGTATCCGGTTTATATTTATAGTAAGGCGTTTTTTTATCAATGAAATTATTTTGGTGTGCTAGATGTTGATGGACTATTGCGGCTACTTGATCATGTCGATGCTTATAATCAGACTGAACAAGGAATTTGCATGCTCCAGTTATATGTTGTATTGTTTCTGAGGCTGCGTGGCAGTGTCTGCATAAGTCAGAAGTTATTATATATAATTTAATTATATCGTCACCGGAAAGCCAATAATACTAAAGCGCCATTTTGGCCAAAATGAGTTATATATATCGTTGGATTGGAAATTTTATTCTGCATCGATTGGTGTAGGTTTCATAACAATCAGAGCAAACTTTTGGCGCTTTAGCAGTGTAAAAGTAGGGTATTTTTAAGAATTCTAACTTTTTATCAAATGCTAATACAATACAAATTATGGTAAATTTTTAATTTTTGTCATTTCAGTAATTTCCTTTTCGGAAATCAATAACATGAACGTTGTTTAGCAATTAAAAAAACTGTGATATGAATAATAAACACCTCTTTAGTAGTTTTAGCTTGCCGTAATTCTAGTTGATACGTTAGATAAGTAAATTTGCTTTACGGAGAATTTACGCATCGTGGCACGTTAGTATTTTTTGTTTACTCTTTGAACGGGAAACGAACGCGTTTAGTACTTTTGCTTTGCTGAACTAATTATTTATGTATGTGTTCAGAATATTTTCTCTAAGTGAATTTCAAAAAGTAATGTTGTTAAGATCGAACTATTTTTGTTAATAAATATTAAATGGCTGTTCAGTTGTAAGATGTATGAAAATAATTCTAAAAATTTTAAGTTTAGTCTTATACAATTAAAATAGGTATGAATTGCAATTCACTTAGTGTAAATAATTTCATACTGCGCGCCCGCGGCTGGTAGTTTAGGCAACTCAGCCGCCGCACCGCGCCGCGCCCTCAGTCGCGCTCGCGCAACTACAAGTGAGTGACGCGTGTCAACCAGTGCTAACACAGAGTAAATCGACCGTATTATTAAAAATTAGTAGGTAAGTAACCTTTAAAATATTATCTAAAACTAATTAGCTCTATTTTATGCAATTATTTATTATTTTAAAATTTTATTTATAACAGTAGGTAGGTTACCTACCAACCTACTTACTTGCTTGCTTAATAAATGTAAAATTTGCGGGCGTTTTATGTAGCTGAGCCTAAAATGTTCAACTTTAGGCTATAAGGATGACTATTAACTATTGGTGATGGCGATTTGCTGATTAGAATAAGCACTTTAAAACTTTCGCGTTTCATTTTATTATTATAATAATATTAGAGGTATTAACGCGTATAACGGCTCAAGGTAAATAATTTAAAGTGTTTACCAAAAACCTATACGCGTTAATACCCGTAAATATTATTATAATAATAAAATAAGCACAATTCAAAAACAATAATATCTGTTCCACGCTGTTCTTCAATCTTAATACCAAAATTATATTTCTATCCTATGTAATTCGTTAAATCACTAACTACTAACCTACTCTCTCAGCTGTTTTGATAGAAGAGAGGACACCTGTACTCAGCAGTGGTACCTATATAGGTTGCTATTGCTAATATATACCTACTTATCGCTAATAATAATTACTAACACCTACTAATATTTCCAGATTCACACTTAAACATGAATAGCCGAAGGAGCGCTTTTTTTTAAAAATTCACTCACGTGGATTCAAATGACCTTTCGCCCAAACCACATGTAGTGCGCAAAATATTTGCTCAAGACGACAGTGATATAAATTCAAATACTGGACATAACAATTTCGTAACGAAATTAAGGCATCCACTTGAGGAAGAATATAATATTTTGGCCAACCAGCAAACAGAAGCAGGTAAGCTTAAGCTGTTTTACTAGTTCAGTTAGTACTAAACCTATACTATTTTTTTCCGACCCAGGAATCGAACCCAGGACCTCAGAAATGAGAAATTAATTGCACTAAGCAATGAGCCACCGAGGCACCACCTACACATTTAGGTTATATTTGCCTTGAAGTTGGGTACCCTAATTGCTTAGCTAGAAGCCGTGGGTTCGATTCCCACCCCAAACAAATCCTTCTTGCATGAACATGAGTGTTTGTACTGTGTTTAGGTAGTTTTGATTTATTGTAAGCTTGTTAACTTATAAGTTTATTTTTAATGGATTTTAATAATTCTTTCGTCTAATGAAAGCTACATTATTTCTGAGTATTAATATATTTTGCCCGATGTTCACACGGCAACTTAAACTATACGTATGAAACCACTGGATGCTACTAGTAGGTAATAACAATATTAAATGTACATACTCGTAGGTAGGTGTCCGGTTGCCATACAAGGCCTACTATGTAGTTTGGAATGAGATGGCCGTTGTCATAAGATACTCGTAATATTTAGTACTTATTTATAACAAATTATAATTTTATTAATTAATAATCTAATATCTTTATTATAATTGCCTGTCATACTTGTTGTCTTTCACGCCAATAACAGGCACTTTAATTGGCTCAGTGGTTCAGTGGCCTTAGTATACGACTATTATGCACGAGGTTATGAGTTCAATCCTCACACTTCACCAACACACATAGTACCATAGTGCAGCAGTTGTTTTATAAAAAAATATGTGTCAAATCAGTTAAAATATGTGTAAAACAAGTTATACATCTTACATCACGTAGGTATAGTGAATTTAAGTTATATTATTATATTCGTATATTACAGACATGCACCAATCAACAGTTATTTTGCATCCTGGCAAAGATCATCTGAAGCCTAACTTTCCTCCAGACACATCAATCACAGAAATAAATGATTCCACTCAAACAGAAACATTCACACATCAACAAGAAGAAAGAGACTATAGTCAGAGAGAAGAAGAGCCATTCATTAACTACACCATCCATCCCATAGAGACGTCTTCTAGCAAAGACATGCATTCTACACAGGCCATTTTAGGCACAGCAGCCGTAAGCATTCAAATAGATACCTTGTCGAATCCTGGTATTTCACTTCAACCGACAACATCAACCTTACAAGTAAGTGATCATGGACATGGAGATACATTTCTTGATCTGGATACATGTGAAGTATACAATTTACCTTCTGAAGAAGATGATCCTCAACCAAGTACTTCTATTGGAATTAAACCTTTCGAACTATCTTTAAATCAGCCATATAAAAGAAGGAAGCTGCACCATATAATGGAAATAGCAGATTGCATTCAAGAAATTAGGGATGAGGGGTCTTCAACAGTAGAGTTGATTGAGACATCTGTAGTTGTTGATATTATAGAAGTAGAAGAAGAAAATAAGGCTACAGAGGAGATTGAAAATATTTCAAAAAGCAGTAAACATTTCAACAAAAATAGAGTTTATAAGCACATTGATTTCTTATCAGATAATGAAGAGTATTATTATAGTTCTAGTTCCTGGCAAGATTCAACGGAAACTACTGAAACTGATACAACTTTGCATTCAAACGAAAATAAAAAACAAAAGAAACTGTTAAAACAGAAAGATAATAAATTAGATGATACAAAAGAAAATGCAGAACCAAAAAAGAAAGAGCGAAGGATTAATAAGAATAAACAGAGAACCAATCTAAAAAATTCAGGTAAACAATATACTTCTATGTCTGGAAAAGTTGTAGCTGAAAAAAAAATGATGAATAATACATGTGCACCAGAAAATTGTCACAATGAATGCTATAATATCACCTCAGAGAAAAGACAAGCAATTTTTGATCACTATTGGAGTCTCAGTAATGAACGCCGTAAAGATTGGTTGGTGAGTAATTCTAAAAAGAAGACAACTATTAGGAAGCGTACCCAAGATGACCATAGCCGTAGGCAAAACACATTTGATTATTTTATTAATGAAGGCGAAGGCAAAAAGAAAGTGTGCTTAAAGTTTTTATTAAATACACTTGATATTAAGCAAAAGTTTTTATACAATATTATTACTGCATCAGCTTACGGCTCATCTAAAGACGATACAAGAGGGAAGCATATTCCAGCCAACAAAACATCAGAACAAACCATAGAAGAAATAAGAAATTACATCAAAAGCTTACCCTATTTACCATCCCATTATTGCCGCAAAAATTCAAAACGTTTTTATCTGCCCCAAGAGTATAAAAGTCTCAGTAATTTGTATAAAATTTACAAGGATACTATGAGACGTGAAGATAAAGAGATGGTAGGAGAAAAAGTTTTCCAGAAGATTTTTCGTGAGTTTAATATTGGCTTTCATATACCCCGTAAAGACAAATGTATGAAATGTGTGCGTTTTGAAAAAGAAAAAGGAGAAAAGGGGTAAGAATATTTATCACATTTAAAAGACAAAGAAGAAACTTATGAAAGATTTCAAACACATCAGAAAATTCAAGATGAAAGCATACTTTGCGTATCATTTGATTTGCAAAAAGTTTTGAATACCCCACACGGCCAAAGTATGTTATTATATTACAGTCGTAAATTAACCGTATATAATCTCACTTTTTATGAATCTAGAACAAGAGAAGGCTATTGTTATTCTTGGAATGAGACAGAAGGAAAACGTGGTGCAAACGAAGTATGCACCATCTTAGAAAGATATATCAAAATGGTAGACAGCCGTGAGTCTATCAAACATCTTCTCTTTTATAGTGATTCTTGCCCGGGTCAAAATAAAAACAAAGTTGTTCTTACATGCATGTACACCTGTCTTCAAAATTGCAACAATATTAACAGCATCCAGATGAATTATCTCTTGCCGGGTCATACCTATATGCCGGTAGACTCTATGCATTCCGTCATAGAGAAAAGCGTATGCAACACAATTATTTGGGCACCTTCACAGTGGCCCACGGTTTTTGCCTTAGCCAGAAAAAACCCTAGGCCTTATCATGTGGAAGTATTAACACACAAGGATTTTTATGGCTGGGATGTTCTTTCAGATAAATTTTTTAAAGGAAATTTAGTAGGAAAGATATCTAAGGTAGTTATGATTCTGAATTTTCAATAATTGTAATATTACAGTACTGATATCAGGTTTGTATTATAATATTCAATTTGATTTATTTTAATTTGCAGGTGCGAATAGCTACATTTAAAAAATCTGTCACCGATAAAATTTCCGTGAAATATACAATGGCAGCTGATGGTTTAGTAGAAGATATTCAAATTAAAAACAAAACCCTACAAGTCAAGAACATTTATTCAGCTAAATTACCTATCTCAAAGAAAAAATACCAGGACCTATCCAAACTTTGCACACAAAAAATAATTCCCGAATTCTTTCACCAGGAGTATCAAAGTTTCCCCTTTACCGTCAACATTCAAGATACTCTTCAAGACACAGACGTAGAAGACAATAACTAATGCTGAAATTGAATACTACTATTAATTAATTTTAAATAAATTTGTTTTTTTTTATTTGTAACAATTATGTGTCTCATATTTTTCATTAAACATTGTACAAAACGATCTACGAATTGTAATTATTTTATTTTTCTATTAACCTAAAACTAATAATAGATAATAAAATAGGATCGGTATGTTCATTACTAATTTCTTATCAAAACGAGAATTTATAATTTGAACTGACTTAGAACAAATGTAAACATTTACCTAATGCTTTTTTCTGATAAGTAAAAAAGTTTTCATTTCAAAATATATTTTATTACGTTAGTATTTTTGGCATGGCAACATTACTAATTTGTAATACTATGTCCTTTTATCGTACGGTATGTTTGATAAGTTATAACGTTCAGTCATAAATCCCTAAGATATATTCAATTCGCTATGCACGTTAGTAGTATTTGATTTTATACATTTGAAAGAATCTGTGCTGTAAGTTTTTTTAATTATTGCACTGATAAACTATTGTGTAGATCAGTAATTTTTGATTACTAATCTTATAGAGCATAAATACTAAAGCGACAGCTATATCCTGAATAACAAGATATTTTTAAAAGAACTTGTTATCAGTGTATAGATAATAAATTCACAATATTTTTTTGCCTTTACAGTTTTTCGATTAATCAATTAGAAAAAAAGTTATGCCTGCTTTTGTCGAAAAAAAAACTTTAAATCGCTATACTGTAAAATAGCATTCTGGCGCCTTAGTATTATTGGCTTTCCAGTGACGATATATAAACGTCTAAATAATATTTTTAATTTTTTATCAGTTCGGATTCATAAATTGATAGCTTTTATTTTTAAATTCTACAAAAGTAAACTAAGTAACATGGAAAAGATCAAATGTCACCGTACCTTTCCTGTCTGATAAAGACTATAATCTAACTTCCACCAATATTACACTTCTTGGATATGCATCACTCATCTTGCATATGCATTATACTTCACGGATATGCACAATACTTTACACATAATTATGCAAACACATAAAACTATCTTTTAGCAATATTACACTATTTGGATCACTTTAAACATATGCAAATACATATTTACCAATATTCCACTTCTTGCATATGCACAATACTTTACCGCTATGCATCACACTTTATACATATGCAAACAAATTATCTAGCTTTTACTAATATGCCTGGGACCAGTAATAGTCGTAGCCTTGTCAAGTAAGGCCAACTGATGGGCCAGCCTTTCTTGCCTCGCTCGTCTGGCCTGCCCTAGGCCACGTTTCTCAGCAAACTTGGCAACAAATGTTTCTACGGGCATGTTTCCTGGAATTTGAAAAAAATCTTATTAATATTAAACTAAATAATGGATATTTATTAATCTTTCACATAAAAACCTACGAATTGCTACATTATTATTAAGATTTACTTAAATCAATTATTTAAATAAATCTTAATAATAATATTAAATATCTCTTAAAGGGCCTCTACGTCTTGGCTTCGGCCCGATGTATGCCTTCCAAAGAACCGGGTCTCCAATAGACCCGAGTATTATGGACAAGAGAATAATAATATAGCTTATATATCAGTACTAGCTGACCCGTGCCCACTTCGTTGAGCGGCGAAAGAAAGGGGTCCCTTTTTTAAACATATTTAATTACTGCTCTACTCCTATTAGTCATAGCGTGATACTATATAGCCTATGACACTCCCCGATAAATGGACTATTCAACACAGAAAGATTTTTAAATCGGTTCATTAGATCCAAAGATTACCCCCTACAACGTCACAAACACACAAACTTTACTTCTTTATAATATTAGTATAGAATAAGCCTGCAGCTGCTATACTTGTTGAATAAATAAAATAAATTGAACAAGACTTTATTTAACTTGGTAATTAAATTGTTTTGGCTAGTTTTTGTTTTATCAAGAGTACATACTGTGTACATTGAGAAAACACAAGGCTTTTTTAACAGTGTACTTTAATAATGTGATTATGTGCATTGTGTACCTTAAGATCGAGAAAGGAATGTTGCGTTGGTTTGGTCACATTGAGAGAATGAATGATGAGCGTTTGACGAAACAAGTATACAAGGCTATAGGCAGACCGTTTAACTCAGACCCCGCCTGCGGTAATAGGGGAGCGCGCGGGGCGAGGACAAAGGAGAGAGCGATCTCTTGATATTTTGGCAAAACGGCGCCATCTAGAGACTGTGATCCGAACTATATCACATCACAACACAGCTCTAATTTTTAGCTAGCTTATTTTTATGAAATAAAAAGAAGGAAAAATTTAAATTATACCATAAACCAATCGAAATACCTAGAGAGGTTTTTTTATTTTTCTGGTGTAGCTTTAAATTGTGTAATAATTTAGATTGCATATTTTCTCTAAGAAAGTACGAGATTTACTGGCAAGATGACGCCACCATCTTTGACATTTGTAAATTGTATAGAAGACGGACTAGGATATCGCACTAGTGTCATACTGACATACTGACTAGATGTCCGTTATGGTAGCGTAAATAGTGTAAAAATTAAAAAAACTCTTAGTACATATTGTTCTTATTATCTGTAAATATTTTCTAAGACTGATTATTAAAAATTAATATGTTTAAATCATACCTGTTTTAATGTAAATTATTGTAATTACACCAAATGTGATTATACTGTGATTTTAATATATAATTAATGATTGTACATTGTTATTATTTGTAAATATTTTCTAAGACTTTAGTTATAATTATATACTTTAAATCAGCAATTCTTATATTCTAAGGAATAGGTTCTTTTAATTATTGTACAAAGGATTGTTCAGGATATTTCTTAAATAACAAATATATTTATTTGTAGATTTTAAAAGAAAATCAAATTATTACAAATTATATAATATTATTATTATTTTTGGAGTCGGTGTCAGCCAACGAAATAAGATAATAATACCAAAGCAAATGGAATGGCGCCCATGAATTACAGATTATATTAATAAATGACTTCGACATTATGACATAAAAATTTTGATTGTTTATGGATTAGAGTATAAATTTAAAAAAAATAACTTTTTTTATTATATTTTAATTTTTTTTAGTAACTTTACTCAGTAATTTTAAATACATTTAGTCTTAAAACAATGTAGGTATGTATATATATAATTTGTTTATTATGGCATCATGAACATAGTTACATATTTTGCCAGTGTCAAGTGAAATACCAATAGAAATATAATAGCACTTTGGCTTTTTTCGCTATTGCATGACACACCACACACGGGAGTTAGAGTGCAATTTAAATCCAAAAAAAATTGCCACCAGGAAGTAATGTTGCTGCAATACCTGAAGATGCCACCGCTAAGGCAATTTTTCCCATTCTTATAATTTCCGCTAAAATCACTCGGGTAAGAAATGTTTTCCCTGTTCCACCAGGAGCATCGAGAAAATATACTATGCCCTCTTCGTTTATTACTGCTGTTGTTACGGTATCATAAACACATTTTTGTTCTGTAGTTAGCCTAGTATTATTATTATTAAGAATTGAGGATAGTTCGGCTGCACTATATCCTGTTTCTTCAATATATTCCCGGTTAAGTCTAGGCTGAATTGGAATGACTACTGGCTCAAGTAATCCATATTGTACAATATTGTTACCACCCATTGTGCTAACAACTTCTTTATGTTACGATTTTGGAACTATCAGATAGACGCACTTTGCAGAGAATCCTTGACATAAGTAATAATAATAAATATACATTGATAATAATTTTTCCTTCTTGTACAATCCTACTGACAGATTTTTCAGATAGTCCAGTAATTTCTGCTACAGTTTTTTTCAAATTAATATCTTGCTGAAATTCAACAGTATTTGGGTCCAATTTTTTTTTTCTAAAGTATTCGTACACATTGAATGCCATTTGCTTGGCCTGGCTACCTATTTTGTGTCCGAAGATACACCGGCTCATCATAATCTCGTGTGTAGCAACAAAGCAACCACAGTTGACGTGTGACAGCTGGTTGTGCAGCAAGCATGCTAGTCCGTCTTCTATAAAATTTTCAAATTTCAAAGACGGTGGCGTCATCTTGCCACTTAAATTCGTAATTTCTTAGAGAAAAAAGGCGTTAAACAATTTAAAGCCTGACCAGAAAAATAAAAAACCTCTCCGTAATGCCGTATTTTTAATAACTAATTTTCGGCATACAATTTGAAAGAAGATTGACAAACACGAAAGCGCCCTCCTGTCAGGTTTATTTCTGTTTTTCTCTGTCCTTATTTTTAAAACTATTTGATGCAGGCAGGGGAATGATGACATACATATAACAAGGAAGAAAGAGAGTGAAATTTAAGATATGGCAAATTATCGGTGCAATCTCGTCAATAATCGGTGCGATCATTTTGCGACTTATACCAACTTCATTGGAAGTTATGGTTAATTGTGCCACCCGTGCAATCCCCGCGCGATCCCCTTTGTCGTCATTCCCCGCCCCCCAGTCACCCCGCAGGCGAGGTCAGAGTTAAGCGGTCAGCATTTAATTATTTTTTTACTTTTTAGTGTTGTCAATTTTTGTCTTTGGAGTCAGTTTTTTTTTTTGTAAAAATTTATTTAATTTGACATAGAACCAACTCGATATAGCTCTTGTGTACGCTACCATAACGTACACTGCTACCCCGCTCCCTCGTCCCTTTCATACCGCAGGCGGGGACTGAGATAAGCGGTCGGCCTATAGTGTGAAAGGGCGAGTCGGTGCCGGTAGGCCACGGAAAACATATGGTGACCAGATAGGTTGCATATTGGAGAAGGGCCAAATAAAGAGCACTCGTAACCGACGCGCATGTATGACTCGCTTAATGAATGTGGACGAGGCCGAATCTGTTTGCCAGGATCGTGACAAGTGGCGTTCTGTCGTCTCTGCCTACCCCGGCCGGGATAAGGCGTGAGTTTATGTATGTATGTATGTACCTTAAGGAAAACTGATACAATCCTTATACCAATATTCTTAGCTGGTGTGGTTAAGATTAGCTACAATATGCTGTGTAGCATGATTATCAACAAAATATTAATAGTATCTGTAGTATTATTTTGTCTTATCCATGTGGTGACGGAGTAAGAATACAATATGTCACCACCCCATCTCATCCCATGGGTGTCGTAGAAACCGATTAAGGGACTAAATGTAAATATTACCTTTACATAGAAAAAAGGAAAACTTTAAATTAAACTCTATACCAATCCGTTTGGCCAGCGTTGTATTAGTAGGCCAAGTATCCCTCCATCACGGGAGGAGGCCCATCCCTGCAGTGGGACATTAATGGGCTGTTACAGTGATTATTTTGTTTGTACTTGCTTACCTGTCAAAAACTGTTCAGCAATATCTTCCGACTCCTCATCAGCTTTCAAAGCGGCTTCTTTCAAATAATCTCTTATCTTATACGGATCATACATTGCAGATAACTTTTGATGCTTACGATTCATCTCTTCAAAGTTCATTTTCATTTGTACTATAGTTGATATGCGTTCTACAACTTCTGTCTTTACGGTGTCAAGCATTTGCTGCTTCGCTATGTTCTCTTGAGCGATTTCTTCTATGCTCGTCATCAGTTCTTCCGTCTCAAGATCTAATTCCACTATTTGGGGGTTTACTTCTATTATTTTATCCTGAAATATATGAATTAATAATTGCAATAATTATTGAAAATTTGTATTCTTCATGTATAAGGTGGCAATATTTTGGAGGCCTATGTCCAGTAGTGGACGTCAATGGGCTGAGATGATTTATTTATTTATTTATTTATTTATTTATTTATTTGGTTAACCAACAATTGTTATCACTAATAACATTAAATTTTTCTACTTAACAAAATAATTCAAAATAGAGTGACACAATTAATTATAGGTTAACACCACGTAACCTTATTAGAGTATCTAAGACGTGAAATAATAACAAATTGTAGTTTAGATAATCTACATAGCACTCAAATAACAATCAATGATGAAAACAAACAATGATGATGATGATGTATATAGTGCCATTGTTGCAATACATACATTTAATATTTTCTACATGTATAAAATTTAAAATAAATAGGTATATTTATTTTAAATTCACTCTTTCACACAACGCCATCTAGTCCCAAACTAAGCAGAGCTTGTACTATGGGTACTAGACAATGGATAAACATACTGAAATACTTTTTTTTGTAAATAGAAAACACTCAGACCAATGCAAACACAAAGATGTGCATTTAGCGGGAATTGAACCAGAGACCTCTGTGTAGCAGTATGTACTTGTTAAATAATTCTCTTACGATCTTCATAGCAGGAGGTTGAGGAGCAGAGGTTTATTTTTGCTTCTTTTGCGCTACATGTACTAGGCAACACATAAACATAAATAATTGGAAATACATACATAATAAAAAATATCTATACCAAATTGAACACTCATATTTAACATGGTGGTATCAAGAGGATTAATATGTATAACCAATACTGCACATAAATCACAAGCAATTCATGGTTTTTGTATACTGCATGTCAATTCTTGTTCCTTAAAATAGTTAAAATTCGGTTAAGTTAACTTTAGTAACTAGATAAGACAATCTGACAACTAAAGTTAACTTAACTGAATTTTTAACAATTTTAAGGAATGAGAATTGACATGCAGGGTTCATTTTGTGATTAAGGTAGATACATTGAAGACTGAAACAGTATTTTAAGTAGGTCACAACACAATGCTTAAGTAGTCCCCATCACTGGCCTTCATATGCCTTATGGCCATACAAATTTAAATAAGAACCTTCTTCCTCTTCATGTCAATTGGCAAAAACTCAGACAGTTCCGGCCCAGAATTCGGCCACAGCAACTGCATTGTCTGTAGCAGCCCATAGGTCTTGAGGGCTGCATGTAGCGGGACATCGAGGGCATTTCAAGAGGTGCGACATTGTCTGGGGGGCCAAGCCACACTCGCACTGAGTAGCTGAATCCTCAATGTAGCCCCATTTACTCAAATTGAGTTTACAATGGCCCACTTGGGTACAAGAACCTTAGTAAGAACCTTACAATGCAATTACCTGCAAGTCAGTATTCTCCAAGATATCCTGTAACTCTTCAATACTCCAATCATTTAACTCCGGAAACATCACAGACTTCCTGCTCACATGTGACTGAGGACTGGACTCACTAGACTTGGCTCCATCATCAGAACCAGGTAGCTTAGGCATCGATTTCTGGAACTCTCTTATAATAGCTTGCACTACTCGTCCTAAATCTGAATGCATTGTGTAGTTTATAAGTCCTGGGGCCCCAACAACTTGGTTCGAGTTTTCTCCCACCCATTGATGGTGTATAGGCGGGTTAACGAATATAGAAGGTTTTTCATTAGGAAATTCAGGCGATAATACTACTGTCAGACTCATATTTTTGCCGTCAGCTACAAAATCAACTCGATATTCTGTGTTTTCATTTACTTCGACAACATGGTCGTTGAACACTTTTAAGGTATCTATTTGACGTTTTCTTATGTCCTGTTCATTGTAATACTGCCGTGGCATCATCTTTCAAGTGTAATTATTAAGTTAATATAGCTAAAATTCTAAAAACATTTGTTAGTATGCAAATATGTTTTGATAAGGAGTCTTATTGTTATAGTTAGTATAATAGTATAACTAATTTGGTATTTTTACCTAGAAGTTTATGGTTGATTTGTAATAAAATATGATAACGACAAACAATGCAAGCAAAACACACGAAATTATTTATTTTTTAAATATTTTCATACAGGCTACGCTACACTGTCAAGTGTCAACTAAAAATCGATAACTTACAAGTAAATTTTCTATTTGCAACAGGAACAACATACAACACATTGTTTCAGAAGAGCGATCTTTGATTGGTTAAAAACCATTCCGTTAGATTTTCTGGCCAATCAAAACCAGTATTCTGACATAGAAGCGAAAAATTATGTTGTGTCGTTTTCAGAAACAAAAGTCATTGTATTATGTCAAATGTATTACGTTTCATTTCACGCTACCATGAATTTTGATAAAATGGCACTGTCATCAAATAAAAACTATTTTATTTCGTTGAAATAAATTACGGTAAAAGGCTTTAGAAAACAACGCAACTTTTTTACTATGCCTATGGTAAGAGCTACCGAGGTTTTAGAAACCATTTCGTTATTTTTTTTCATATTTGGAATTTTAATTCATAAATTACTCAGTAGGTAATGACCAACCGAGCAAAAATTATAATTTTATTGACAGCGTGTTCGATTTCCGTCCATGTCCAATATTCATGTGCATGAATATGGGGATTTTGTCTAGGCGTTATCAAATATTTATTTCTACGAAAAAAATAGTTTTCCTTTGTATAGAAAGTACTTTTATATGAAAAACACAAACTTAGTATGTATAGTCGAAAACGAAATGGCTTTATCAGTTTTGACAAAAAATTCTATCATAATTCAAATTCATTAAGATCGTTATTTAATGTTTATGCGTGAGCTTGACGTCATTGGTTGACCGTATTCAAAATTTTGCTTAGATTAAAAGTTCAATCTATTTTAAACTTTCACTTCAATGCAATAAATAATAAAATCTACTAACACAATACAAATGTCACTAATTAAACTATAGAGTTTGTATGTGAAAAACCATTAAATAATTTAAAACTAAAGTCAACTTGTTACTTGTGACATTACAAGCTTGTCATTTCAGAAAAACTGAAAATGTAGAATTCAAATATTGGCTGGTAAGCCACCCAATTGTTGGCACCTTAAGAGTGGACTTCGTGTCAGACTAAAATATAAAATAAATATCATAAAATGATAAAATACTTTAATCTTTGCTTATACTTAATCATTATTATTGATTGAATAGTATTAAAAAAATATTATTGGCACTATTGCCAATAAAAGGATTCTGATAAATTTATTGTTGCTATGTTGACACATGAAATAAATAAAATATGATAAAAATATTAAATAAATAATATTTGAACTTGAATAATCATACTGAACTTGAATAATCTATAGTGTTTTCTTTCTTTTTACTCACTTTTAACTCTTAAGTGCCAATAATTGTAGGACTTCTAACGATTAGGTGGTTTACCCTAATTTGTTTTATATTATAAAATTACGAAAACTTTAAACTGAAATATGCGCTAATGACGTCATACAAGAAATGATAGGGATCCATCCCTATCATTTCTTGTCATAGAAGGAAAAAAGAGAGAAATTCATTAGATTATAACGTTTTACCGAAAATATGCTCTAGTAACAGTCACTAACGTTGACTTACTATTTGTTTTTATAAATACCTAAAGACTATTTGTTAATACAAGAGAACTGAGTCAAAGTAGCGTCATGATTTAGCTGATGTTTTGTTGTGCGATATTGAACCTAATAGTTTTATGACATGCAACTAACAGTAACTCTAGAGGTGATAAAGCCATTTAGTTCTCGACTATACAAGCTCTGCTTATAGATAACTCCACGACTTGTAATCTGTCCAACAACGAATTGCTGGTCAGTCAATCAGTCAACATGTCCTGAGCATGAGGAGAAGCGAAACGCGTTGACAGGTAACTCTGGTTGCAAGTAACGTCGTATGCATATTATAAAGTATAGATTTGTGTGCAAGAGTATATCCGTATACGAACTGCAAGTTTTTAGTAAAAACATTTATTTTTATGTAGAACACAGCGACCAAAGTGAACTTTCATGTGAAGATTTACTTAAAGCAGGAATCGAACCCGAGGTCTGTGGCTAGCAGTCAGCTACCATAACTAAATACCACTCTAAATAGGTCGAATTGGTAACAACAAACTTCTTACGCCATTTAAATGTGGTTACACGTAAACTGCCTACCATTAACAATGATAGGTTTGGTTATAAACCCACAAATTGTTGTCTAAATTACTAACTACACTTTTTTACCTACGATTATCTTTTGAAACGTCCATTTTAATATCAGGCTTTACCGCAAACGTGGAATACTTGCATAAATATTTAACTTAGGTAAATATTATAACTGACGTCATAGAAAACAAATCGTTTTCTTAATAATTATTATAATTAATATTCATCCGTGTGGTGACGGAGTAAGAATATTCATTCTCTGCGTGGCAGTCATCTTAAATAACCACTATGCCACAAAGGTCGTCTATATACTGGCCAGGAAGAATGATTTAGTGCTAAGTTTTTCTTTTTTTTTTTGGTACAGATTATGACACAAAACGGGGGATTTTTACTGTTATTATTCTATCGCCAATACACTAAAACCATCACCTTTTTTATTGTAGAAAAAGGTGGGTAAATAATGTAATACAAAATACTTATTTTTTTAAATAACACCGCTACTTTTAACTGTATTTAGTGTTTTGAACATATCAAATACTTAAATGTAAGGTCCCGCAGTATTTATTTTTAAATTATTAATTTTACTATTCCTTTGCAAATGTTAAAAAATGACGAACTCCTTCCTATGATTAAATGAAAAAAACTTTTCCCAAAGAGTACCTATAATAATAGTGTGACAGGGTCTAGGTGTCCATGACGGAAAGAAGAGACGTAAAGAAGTTGAACCTGTTTAGACCCTAGAGTAGACCCTCTCTACCCACAGATCTGGGCTTCGAAGGTACGCCAAGGGACGACCTCCAGCCCCTTAAGAGGCCAGAGGGCTAATTCTGGCCAGTTTGTCACCGATAAATCTTAGAAGACCAGCGTCATCTTATTGGTTCTGTAATACATATTTTACGAGGCTATTATAGTACCTAGCATCATCATCACAGCCCATTAATGTCCCACTGCAAGGACGGGCCTCCTCTCGTGACGGAGGGATACTTGGCCTACTAATACCACGCCGGCCAGACGGATTGGTATAGGGTTTAAATTCAAGTTTTCCTTCTTTTTCTCTTCTTTTTCGTAATTGTATTTGTATTTGTAAAGATAATATTCACGGATAGTCCCTTAGTCGGTTTTTACGACACCCATGGGATGAGATGGGGTGGTGACATATTGTATTCTTAGCATTATACTTACGTCAAAAACTTAGTACCTACATTTTTATTCGGCACTATTACCTACACCCCTGCATAAAGCCACCCTGGCTGATATTATGATAACGTGACAATTAATTTTTTATAGGTAGGTCATTGATTTATAAAAAACCCTAGATGCACATTTTCAAACAAAACTAACAGCCAAAAGTGTCACCAAATTAAACATACGCAATAAATACGTATAGTAATATCGTAAACATATTTCTTTTTTCAAATTCAATCTTACACGCATGACATAAAGTTGTATTTAAAAAGTAATGCACATAAAGCAATAAAATTTAATGATTGACGTTTGCCGGTAGAACAACGCGATACTAATTTAAAAAAAGTGCACAATACGCCCATTTGTTGCGGACGTTTTTGGGAAGTGGAGTGTGTATCTTTGGTTTTTTGTAAATCAATGAGGTAGGTACATAATTTTTCCTAATGACGATTATTAGATGCCAATTATCAGTATTTTTTACATGTAACTACCTAATGACAAAGACATTTGTGAAAATAATCATGAACGTTTATGGATAACTTGATTTTAATATGACATTTCCTAGGATAATAGTAAGTAAAAAACTTGATTACTGATTTAGAAAACAATTTGTGCTTTTAAAAACAAAGCTATTATTTTCCATGACACGACCGACACATCTCCAATCATAACAACCCATTAATGTCCCACTGCAGGGACGGGCCTCCTCCCGTGACGGAGGGATACTTGGCCTACTAATACCACGCTGGCCAGACGGATTGGTATAGGGTTTGATTTCAAGTTTTCCTTCTTTTTATTTCGTAAAGATAATATTCACGGCATAGTCCCTTAGTCGGTTTCTACGACACCCATGGGATGAGATGGGGTGATGACATATTGTATTCTTACTCCGTCACCACACGGAGATTTCTCCAATGTTTCTTTTTAATTTAGAGTGTGTCATTATTTTAGTTTGTTTTTTTAATTTGCATGCTGTGGTTTCCTGTTATTGAAGGAATACGCGCAATGTTCCTGTAGTTTTTTATATTAATTCTAATGTGTATTGACTTTGTTGGAGGAATGCATTTTACTAAAATACATCATTTAGTATACCTAAGCATTTCAATTAGATCATAAAAAGTTTACTGTAAAGTAGCCTAGATGGCGTTGTCTTACCTGAGTGAAAATTTGCAACCGCCATTAATCGGTAATACGCAATGAAATAAACGAATTTGGTTGGATAAGGAATCGGGTAGCCTTGCTGTTAAGGCTTACTTTAAAGAAACAGGTTCGAATCTTTTTTCGGGTTTCAAAGTTATTCCTCTTCAAAATATTTCCACCTCGTACGGTCCTGTGCCTCGCTCATCCATCGTTTTCCGCCGATAATTAATAGGTTTGCAATTAATTCGTTAATATTTATAAGGTGTGCCTGTGTGGTGACGGAGTAACAATACAATATGTCACCACCCCATCTCATCCCATGGCATGGGTGTCGTAAAAACCGACTAAGGGACTCACCATAAATATTATCTTTACGAAGTAAAAAGAAGGAAAACTTGAAATTTAACCCTATAACAATCCGTCTGGCCAGCGTTGTATTAGTAGGCCAAGAATCCCTCCGTCACGGGAGAGGCCCGTCCCTGCAGTGGGACATTAATGGGCTGTTATGATGATGATGATTTATAACAAAGATTTTATTTATTATACAAATTCTCTAGTTTTTTAATTGTTATTGTTAAATATTCGAAAATCAATGTATTACTAGATCAGTCAGCCTGAAACACAGGATTACCTAGTTCAGGCTAGATTATAAGATACTATAATGTACATTACAAAATTGTATAGATAAGGTTTTAATTGTAAAGATTAAATGAATTATGAATTATTATGAATTATGAATTATTAATAAATTGTTGGACCCCAATTCCGGCAAGTACCCGCCATATTTGCAGAGGACTTTGACGTAGTTGAAATAAAAGTTTTTTGTAAGTAAATACCATAATTTACTTTTGCTTAATATAATGTTATATTTACATAGTTATGCTAATAATTATCTAGCTATTGCACGTCATAAAATCTTATATTTTATGCAGTTAAAACATGCTTCTATGGAAAAACAAAACTCTTATTTCATTGGTAATAAGATTTAGGTCTTATCTCTCCGCGTGGTGACGGAGTAAGAATACAATATGTCACCACCCCATCTCATCCCATGGGTGTCGTAAGAACCGACTAAGGGAGTAACCGTAGATATTATCTTTACGAAATAAAAAGAAGGAAAACTTGAAATTAAACCCTATACCAATCCGTCTGGCCAGCGTGGTATTAGTAGGCCAATTATCCCTCCGTCATGGGAGGAGGCCCGTCCCTGCAGTGGGACATTAATGGGCTGCTATGAAGATTTAGGTATTATTTTTTAGTTTCCTTCCTTTCACCATTCAACAATTTATGTTCAGTAATCAATGTTATGTACAGGTATTTTACTTCATAATTAACTTCTGAATGAGAGAAGGAGGTTCTCAATTCTGATGGATTTTTTATGTTCTTTGGAACTTAGACTTTTCTTGACCACATTATACTAGACGGTGACACAGGTGACGGTCTTAGCGGGCCTCGACAGTGTACACTATGACTACACTATGTGAGGCACATTTTTTTACGTTTGCCTTTTCGGCCTTTAAGATTTTTTACGACAGCAAACTGGCTAAAAAGTTTACAAACATCAATTAAATAGACGGCTAATTTTTAATGTTTCATTTTTCGTTATTTATTAAGTACCTTTCTTTTATTGAGAAAGTGAAGTATGTAAAATAATATTAAACCAATGCAATGTTACAATCTGGGAGCTACATCTGCCAACAAACTGCTGTGCAGTTTGGCAGAAGTAACAGAATATCTTATAAATGTATTATTAATGTGAATAAACACTTTTTCATTTTTAATTTTCATTTTCATTTCATTGTAAACTCCCCGCGACACAGGGCAAGATCCACGCTAGGCCCTATTGCGCATCCCAAAAGAAATCATTTTGCATCATACAAAGAATTTTCTTGCGTGGGATTTGAACCCACGACGGTCATGCACTAACATAAAGTGATCCTACTCGTAGATACAAAAATATTAAAAAAAAACACTTGACTTTGATTTTTAATGCAAATAATAGTATGAATATCATTTATTTAAACCAGTAAATACCACTTGAATGAAGGAGACAAATATGGCCTACTGGACTATGCATATTTTTATACTTTTTCCAGTTATTTGTACGATATTTTTACGTGGTAGGTTAGTGCTCCCTCTTGAAATAATACCCGTTTGAAATAGGAGGCATAAATGTATAGAAAAACGGATAAACAGTCATTTAAAAATTATATTGAGAATTTTTACCTATACCTATACTTACTCACATCATCATCATAACAGCCCATTAATGTCCCACTGCAGGGACGGGCCTCCTCCCATGACGGAGGGATACTTGGCCTGCTAATACCACGCTGGCCAGACGGATTGGTATAAGGTTTAATTTCAAGATTTCCTTCTTTTTATTTCTTAAAAGTAATATTCACTGATAGTCGCTTAGTCGGTTTTTACGACACCCATGGGATGAGATGGGGTGGTGACATTGTCTTCTTACTCCGTCACCACACGGAGCTTTCAGAAGAATTTGGTATTTTTTGTTGAAAACGATAAGGTTGGGTATTCTGTCACACGAGGCAACCATGAGTGGTTGGTACTCGATCTCCCTATCTAAGATGGATGTGTGTGGACTGTTGTGATTTGACATATATATACTTACACACAATAAGGAAATTTGCAGACGGCACATCTGATGGTAACCGCTGTCGCTGTTTATAGACAATTTTCCAACGAAATAACAAATTATATTGTGAATTATTTGCTCGTAAACCAACTGAGCACTACTAAGATGTGCCAACCTGGTAATTCTTATAGCCCTGTAATGTGACTAACTACAAACTTAGGCTCACCAGAAGGTCTTTTAATGATTCTTTCGAAGTCATAACTAAACCATCTGACAGATGACATGAGAAAAAAACACCGAGTGGTGTGTTGCCATTGATTAACATCTCCCTTCTCTGCAATGGCCCAAAAAGGGCTATAATATTACACATAAAACTCAAATGTTGTACACTTTAAGTAAGTTGTAATATTTGTAACAGTCTGTTTACTCTAGTAATTACATTTGTAATATTTTTAAGTTTACATCATGACATAAGTTTACGTAACTTAGGTATACTTATCTGATTGTTATTGTAACCGACTGCGGGGGAAAAGAGGTTATTTCGTTGTTGTGTTTAACCCCCTTACTCATTAACGCCTCTTAAATTTAATCATTGTTTAGCGAGATTTTTATTAGCAAATCTACCTTATACCATACTAGCCGAAACGTGCCCACTTCGTTGAACGGCTAAAAAACGCATCCGTTTTTTAAACATATTTCATTACTGCTCCACTCCTATTAGTCATAGCATAATACTATATAGCCTATGACACTCCCCGATAAATGGACTATTCAACACAGAAATAATTTTTTAAATCGGTTTAGTAGATCCAGAGATTACCCCCTACAACGTCACAAACACACAATCACACAAACACACAAACTTTACCTCTTTATAATATTACTAGCTGACCCGTGCCCACTTCGTTGAGCAGCAAAAAAAACGCTTCCTTTTTTTAAACATATTTCATTACTGCTCCTCTCTTATTAGTCATAGCGTGATACTATATAGCCTATGGCACTCCCCGATAAATGGCCTATTTAACACAATAATAATTTTAAAAATTGGTTCTGTAGTTCCAGAGATTACCCCTACAACGTCACAAACTTACAAACACAAAAACGTTACCTTTTTATAATATTAGTATAGAGTATTATCCATTCATTCTGTCCGTGTGGTGACGGAGTAAGAATACAATATGTCACCACACCATCTCATCCCATGGGTGTCGTAAAAACTGACTAAGGGAATAACCGTAACTACTATCTTTACGAAATAAAAAGAAGGAAAACTTGAAATTAAACCCTAAACCAATCCGTCTGGCCAGCGTGGTATTAGTAGGCCAAGTAACCCTCCGTCACGGGAGGAGGCCCATCCCTGCAGTGGAACATTAAAGGGCTGTTATGATGATGATTATCCATGTAACGATGGATTAAGAATATGTACCTGGTATTAATCAATAAACCAATTAGCCTATCGCAGTCCACTGCTGAACCAAATGCCCCTCCCAACAAACGCCACAGAACAGGGTCCTCCGCCCTCCGAATTTAGTCCGATCAGGCGATCTTTTTAAGGTAGAATTAATTTATAGTACAGGTATTTAAAATTAAAATCTTACTCCAACCAAAATGTTGATACTAAGAAAATTCATCTATACCTACTAACATCGCGTTAGACAGATATTTTACGTTATTCGCGCATTATTTTAAAACTGGGATATCTTTCAAACTAATAATCGGATCTCATCGCTGTAAAGGACAATATTGTTTAGAATTAAATAAGTATAATGATTAACGTATTTATTTTGATAAGGGTCAATACCATATACACAAAATACCTTTACAAACAATGCATTTCTTTAAAACAAATTTGATTATTATAAAGAAGGTCGTAGTGAGTCAACCTTAGAAGATAGATATATGCTATCGCTGACTTAATTGTAAAACTTTTTTAAAGGTACAATTCTCTAATACATCATTTCAGTATATCTCCAGACGTTTAAGCAGCAGAAGCAAAATAAACGTTTTTTAGCGTCCCTTTTATAAACATATTTCATTACTGCTCCACTCCTATTAGTCATAGCGTGATGCTACATAGCCTATGACACTCCCCGATAAATGGACTATTCAACACAGAAAGAATTTTTGAAATCGGTTCAGTAGATCCAGAGATTACCCCCTACAACGTCACAAACACACAAACACACAAACTTTACCTCTTTATAATATTAGTATAGAAGTATAGATATAGTATATAGTATATATAGTATAGAAGTATAGATAAGTTAATCAATTGACTAATATTTAAGAGGCGTTTATGAGTAAGGGGGTAGGTGAGTAAGGGGGTAAGTTGTATCTAGGGTACTTAAATCTAGTATTATCAATTTTTTAATACTTTTTTTCAGCAATCCACAGTTATTGTTCCGAGCCTGGAAGTGAAGCTTTGTTCGTAAAAGAATGCTTTGGAAAAACATTATTTTTGTAATAAAACATTAAATAAGTATAATGTTACATGGCTGCTACGCAGACTTCTCGGGTTCGATTCCCGCTCAATGCAAATCTTTGTGTGCATGAACATGATTGTTTGCATTGGTCTGAGTGTTTTCTATGTAATTATGTGTTTACAAAAAAAACAGTATATAAGTATGTTTATCCGTTGTCTAGTACCCATAGTACAAGCTTTGCTTAGTTTGGGACTAGATGGCGTTGTGTGAATGTGTGAGGATTATTTATTATTTGTTAAAAACACCTTCATGTTTGATTTGAACAAAACAAATCTCCGTATTAGGTATGTATTTTTATTTTAGTTGAAGCTTCGAGTATCTTGTGTCCAAAATAAATCAAAAATTCGTTTAACTAACTTACAACTCTGAATCTCAATCAATCAACAGCTAGCCTATTGCAGTCCACTGCTAAACATAGGCCTCTTTCCAACACGTGCCACAGATCACGGTTCTGCGCCTTCCGCGCAAGTTTCCAGAGAACTTTTTGAGGTCATCGGGCCACCCCTAATGATTAAAAAAATGTTTTCTTTTTTTCAGTCACCGCGTTCAGCAATTATATAATTATAATAATGAATCATAAATCTTTTTTTTTTTTTAAATAGACAACTCCCGCCCTAGTGATCATGCCCTGTGTCGTGGGGACCTTTTTACAAACATCAATTAACGGACACAAAGAACACCCAGACCAGGACAATAATTTGTGGATCTCACAAATTATTGTCCTGCGTGGGGATCGAACCCACAACCTCTTGCACGGCAGTCGCTTGCGCTACCGTCGCGCCACCGCGAGGTCGTCATAAATGTACATAAAATATGCCATAAATGCATAATGCCGATGTCATACATGCATCATACTAGTCTTTGTATTTGTGTTTACAATAATAAATAGGTATTTACATAGGTCTATGGGTTTTCTATGTATTATTTACTAAGTACATAATACCTAGGTACTAAATAGATGTAAGGCGGAATTGTAGGACATCTCAGGATTATCATTCTAGCTGTATCGGAGGCCAAAGCCGTCACGGCCGCTAATAAGAAAACTATAAAGGAATCAGCTGACGCCATCATCGAACATTGCCGCAACATACCTCCTCCAACTAACACTCCCTCCACTACAGTTACTATAGATGACATCAAAGCTCTTAAACTTGAAATTATTTCAGAAGTCAACCAAACAATAAAGAAGACCCTCACTAACATCAACCAACCCACAATCTCTAACACTGCCACACGACTACCCCTTACCTACGCATCAGCAACCAGGAAACAGTTACACGACACACCAACGACAGTAAGTACCTAAAAAACCAGCACTCATAGTCGCAACACCCACCATAACCTCCGGCGATCAGTCTACCAACAACTCCACCAAGACCTCAAGCTCGATCACCCATCTTAAATCTCAATTATCTTTTAAAAACCAAAGCTTTGCACCAGTTAAAGTTCAATCCATAGCCAACGGCAGGGTGTATCTCGAATTTGACACAACACTACAACAACAACAGGCACTCACCCTCATCCAACAAACCAAAACTTTAAAAGCTGAGGAAGCTAAAAGAAGACCACCGCTTGCAATACTCAAAGGAATCCACTCTGACACCACCCGAGAAGAACTTATACAAACAATTTGCAATCAAAACTGCATAAAAACCGACGACATCCGACTTTGCTTTTTAACAAAAAACAGAAACGACAAGTTATATAACGCAGTCATTGAAATTACCCCAGCAGTCTTCCAAAGGCTCTCATCACTTGGGAGAATTACTATCAATTTCCAACAAGTACACTTTGAATCGTATTCCCGCCTAACTCAATGCCGCAAGTGCCTGCAATTCGGTCACTCCGCATCTAAGTGCTCCAGTACCCTTCTGCCGTGCGCCATTTGCGCAGCGACCGATCATCAGGGAGAAACTTGCCCACAGAAAACTAAACCAGAAAAGCAGTTCACCTGCTACAACTGTACAAAATATAACTCCAGAACCGGCGCCAAGCTACCAACAAACCACGCAGCTAACAACACCACAGCCTGTCGGGGCTGCCGGTTTTTTCCGCTGCTCGAGAGGCAGTGGAAAAAACCATCGACTACGGATTCACTGCCCCACCAGAGACACCAACACAGACTAATAACGTAAGGAACCTTCCGTTCCAGCTCTAAGTGTTTAATTATTTTAAATTCTGATACCGCATACAACTGTTCTCTCATCGCGTTTAATCTAACAGTACACCCATTTGTACCCGTGTTTTACTTCTTAACAGGTGTCTTTACCTATTTTATTATCTTATTACCTATTATTATTTTGTTTGTTGTACTTGGTTTTTTTTATTTTTTTTATTTGTTCTTATTTTTTCTGTGTTTTAACGAGTTGACTGTCTCTTATTTATCCGCCATACCATTTATGTTCTGTTTTTATATAATTTTGTTACACTACACATGAACTCATCAAACACAAGACATACCCATCCACACTCTACTCTGTCTTTCATACAAGTAAATCTAGATCGCGGCTATGCCGCATCTCAAGAATTACCGCGACACTTTCAACAAAACAACACTGATATTATACTCATTAACGAACCATACACTTCCAACAGACTCACCACCAAAGATACACCAAATTACACTACATTCCAATTTCCCTCACACACTCAAACCAAGGCTTGCATCTTACTAAGGAACGGCCTCGGCTCTGCTATAGGACTATCTAAATACAGCTCGCCCAACATATGTGCAATACAAGTTACCACACGCGCCGGCAAACGAATAATCATAACCTCGGTATATATAGAACCCATCAATGATACTAACAATACCCTTAACGCTATACACACATTATTACACGAAACACATAACTGTACACACATAATTGCTGGTGACTTCAACGGGTGGCACCAACTATGGGGCTCACCAACCAACAACAACCGCGGCAAAGAAGTACTTGATCTCATCTCCTCACACAACATCACACTCATAAACAATGGCACTGCTAACACATACGAAACCTTCGCAAACGGAAAACTCAGAGGATCTAAAATCGACCTTACAATTACCAGTGACAACCTAGCGGGAGACATTGCTGATTGGAGGGTCGACCAAACCATCTGCCCTTCATCCGGCCATCATGCTATCACCTTCTCACTACACACTATACATAAATTCACTCGCAACAAAGCCACAACAACATTCAGATACAACACACGCAACTATAAAGATTGGAATGACATTCACGAACAATTTCACACACAAATTACACATACAAATCTCCACACTACCGACTTTGACACACTTAACTCACAACAAGACATCGACTCATACACCAATAAACTCACCTCATTTATACAACGCATTTGCGACAGCCACTTCCCGCGTAAAGGACCTCGTACAACTCGTCCTCCTTGGTGGACTCAATAACTAGAGGAACTCAAACGCCAAGTCATTGCAAATCATCATCACATACAAACACTTTCACGTAATCACCAGACTCTCACTCACGCACTGACCGAAAGAGATCGCCTAAAAACCCTATATGCTCAAACACTTAATAAAGTTTCCACCGAGCACTTCCGCGAATTCTGTTCACGTCAAGGTAAAGAGAACGTATGGGCGGTAACAAATCGCATCATACGAACTGGCCCCCCAACCAAACCACCCTCTACTATTGAAATCTCACCAGGCATTTTCACAACATCCACACAACACACTGCGAAGACTTTCCTTGATAAATTTTACCCAAATGACACACCTGACTCTCCCACTCAATTCAACACACGCATTAACACTGCACTCCCACCAAACACTAACGACGAACCACCATTCACCAATCACGAGATAATCACTGTCCTCAAAAATATGAACCCTAATAAATCACCTGGCGCTGACCATCTCACATCAGACATATGTTACCAATTTGCCCTTTGTTTCCCCGATATTATAACCAAGCTCCTGAACCGCTGCCTCTCCCTATCTATCTTTCCCAAGTCATGGAAGCATGCAATCATAAAAATCATCCCTAAACCCAACAAAACTGACTACACATCCTCATCATCATACCGTCCCATAGGGCTTCTACCGATTCTCGGGAAGACCCTCGAAAAACTTCTCACCCAAAGACTCACACATCACTTACACTCCACACACACTTTTAACACTAAACAATACGGCTTCAAACAACAGATATCCACTACACACGCACTTACCAACATTATCAACACTATTAACACTCATAAGAAAAAAGGACTGCATGTCGCAATGATATCTCTCGACATAAAAGCCGCATTCGATCACGCATGGTGGCCCGCAATCCTTGCACGTCCACATCATACTAAATTTCCCAAAAACATTTATACACTTATACAAAACTACCTTTCAGAACGCACAGCCACCATTCACTACGCCGATGCCACAGCCACTAAACACCTTACTAGGGGATGCATTCAAGGATCTGTTTGCGGACCAATCTTCTGGAACTTAATCTTGGACGAGTTACTGGATATGTCCGGTGACTCGACAAGAAGCGGTTTATTACCGGAGGATTGTGAACTACAGGCTTTTGCTGATGACATCACCCTCATTGCAGCACACAAAAAACTCACCACACTCCAACACAACATCAACCAAAGTCTTCACATAATTCACGACTGGGGCATCAACAATAAACTTACTTTTGCACCTGATAAGACACAAGCACTGGCATTTACCAAAAAAACAAAACTTTTACACCTTACACTCAATAACACACACATTCCATTTACACGCACAACCAAAATACTCGGATTAGTTATTGATGATAATTTACACTTTACACAACACGTTGATTACATTACCGAGAAGGCTCGCAAAATAAATAATAAACTCACTCAATTCGTTCGCCCTACATGGGGTATACACTCTGAAAACATACAAACACTTTACAGGGGGGTAATCGAACCCATCGTGTGCTATGCTTCCAGTGTCTGGCAAAAGGCACTTACATACGAAACAAATGTCAATAAACTTCTCTCACTACAACGCGGATTTGCTCTCAAAATAATAAAAGGATTTAGGACTATCAATACCACTGACGCCATTGCCCTTGCCACCCTCATACCACTAGACATTAAAGTTTTGGAAACCGCAAAAGCTGAAAAAACCCGCATTACTGGTTTCACTGAATACCTTCCCGACGACATCACACTAGATACTCCTACACCTCCCTCTCAGTTACTCCACCCCGCGCTCAGAACACCACACTTGTACAGTACAATAGCCACTCAAGACGAACTAGACACTATACTCATCAATCATCTCGACGCATACCACATTTACACCGACGGTAGTAAACACGATAATCTCGTGGGAGCTGCCTTCATTGTTCACACTCCCCACAACACAATCATTACAAAAACGTTTAAACTACATTCCGCATGCTCCGTCTACCAGGCCGAACTAGTCGCAATCGACCAATCGTGTAAATGGCTACAAAATCATACAATCACCGACGCTGTCATTATGTCTGACTCCAGATCGGCACTTGATGACATTAATAACACACTCAGTACACACCAAATCACAAACAATATCCAAAGAACAATACACAACACTCGCACACGAATCAAGTTCATATGGACAAAAGCACACGTCGGTATACACGGCAACGAGGTCGCGGATATTGCTGCGAAGGCTGCTGCAAATTTAAACGAACCTCCAATATTCCACCACTTTCCACTCAGCTATCCCAAAAGCCTCGCAAAAAAAGACAGTCTCACCCAAGCCTCATGCACTTATTACAACAATCCCAAAGGCCTAACCATCAGAAAATATTGTCCTACACTAACACAATTACACTCACTCATAAATAAAACTGGACAAACATTCGCACTCACACAACTTCTTACCAATCACGGCTATCACAAAGAGTATCTCCATCGTTTTAAAATAACCAACAACAATACATGCCCATGCGACGATACGACAATACAAACATTTACACACTTACTAACACAATGTCCACAATACACACGTACTCGCCTTACACATGAGCAACACTGCCATCACACAAACATCAACCCCTCTACATCATCGAACAAATACTCACAACGAAATAACCATAAACACTTTCATGACACACCTCACCCACATAGTAAATACCTTAAAAAAGTTTAACAACACATAGCTCATTCACACACCAGAAAGACAACTCACCTCCCCATTACACTACACCTATGTTCAACCAATTGTAAATAACTAATATCCTAATAATGTAACTAAAACAGTTTATTGCACCATTGTTACTAAAAAATATCTCACATTTTTATTATGTCACCCTGCGAGGTGACAAATTTAAACCAAATATCCTCATAATATGTAGGTAAACATAATAAACTATTATAAGTATAACTGTATCTAATAGCAGTAAGTTCGCGCATTACGTCGCAATAAACTCCCTTCCTTGGGCGGATTTAACCCGGGAAAGAAAAAAAAAAAAAGTATAGAGATATTAACGTATGTAGGAGTTAAAGCTGGTTTGTAAGGGTCGTAGTAGGTACTTAGATCTAAGTAGCCTCTACCTACCCAATGAAATAAAATACCTAACAATCAGTTTGATCTGTGTTCACAAAAAATAACAAAGAGATTACTTTTAAAGGCAAGAAATTAAAGGACCCAAAAAACACTCAAACACTTGTAAATCACACAAATCTATACTATATTTAATATACCTAAGGTAAAGTTTGTGTGTTTGTGACGTTGTAGGGGGTAATCTCTGGATCTTCTGAACCGATTTAAAAAACTCTTTCTATATTGAATAGTCCATTTATCGGGGAGAGTCATAGGATAAACAATATCACGCTATGACTGATAGGAGTGGAGCAGTAATGAAATATGTTTAAAAAAAGGGACGCGTTTTTTTCGCCGTTCAATGAAGTGGGCACCGGTCAGCTAGTATACAATAATAAGTAAGTATAATATGTTTGTACTATGACAATACGACACATTTCTTACCACACAATTTACATAATAAGAAATACTTTTTATTACGAAAAGTAGAACTATTTGATGGTAGACATTTAGTTAAGCGAGTGCCGAGTGGTGCGAAACCACTTAATCATGTACCATTATGTCTGTGATGAAATATGACGTCATATTAGTAATGTAACTAGATTCCTGAACACCAGGTGGCGTGGTGGTTTGTTAACTGTCACGGGTTTGATTCTGTAATATCGCGTTATCATCCGTGTAGTGACGGAGTAAGAATACAATATGTCACCATCCCATCTCATCCCATGGGTGTCGTAAAAACTGCCTAAGGGACTATCCGTGAATATTATATTTACGAAATAAAAAGAAGGTAACCTTGAAATTAAACCCTATACCAATCCGTCTGGCCAGCGTGATGTTAGTAGGCCAAGTATCTCTCCTTTATGGACATTAATGGGCTGTTATGATGATGATGAGATTTTTTTTAAGCTTACTTTTTGTGATTACTAATATGACGTCATATTTGATTGTATTCTTACTCTGTCACCTAAAATCTGTCAAAAAAATCTGAACTGTCCAAATAAATATTAGGTATTTCCGAATGTATTGCTGGCGGGGCGGTCGTAGTAGCGGCTGCGGTGCACGAAGTCAGGGCTTCGATTCCCATGCAGGACAATTATTATTTGTGTGATTCACAATATTTTCCTGAATTTGGAAGTTTCTTAAGTCCGTTTATTTCATGCCTGTAAAAGTACCCACTACTCGTAAAATTGGAGTTGTCATTAAAAAAAAAATAGAAAAAATAATAGTCCAAAGTCTCTTTTTTTCCGTCAAAGGAGGAGGCCCGTCCCTGCAGTGGGACATTGATGGGCTGTTATGATGATGATGATGAAAGTCTCTTTATAAACATAGCTTAACCTTAACTACATAGTACCTATACCGTAGTGATGAAACCAAACGGACATAAGTGGGGTGGTTGACGAAAATAATTTGGTAATACCACTACCCGAAATATTAAGTTCAATGACCGACTTGTTACTATACCTACTTATTGCGTCAAGCAACTTATAATTTATATGAAGTGTCTCTATAATAAAGTGGTCGTATAAATATGCTGTCTTACACGAGGTAGCGAATTCCATTCCTACGAAGGACAATAATTTGTGTAATCCAAATCATCACCATAACAGCCCATTAATGTCCCATTGCAGAGACGGGCCTTCTCCCGTGACGGAGGGATACTTGGCCTACTAATACCACGCTGGTCAGACGGATTGAAACAGGGTTTAAATTCAAGTTTTCCTTCTTTTTATTTCGTAAAGATAATAATATTCACGGATAGTCCCTTAGTCGGTTTTTACGACACCCATGGGATGTGATGGGGTGGTGACATATTGTATTTTTACTCTGTTTTAATACAACACGTCAAAAAATAATAAGTATGTACAGAAATTATTGCAGGCACAATACCGTCCCACTGCATAAACGGAAAGGACCCCCTTCTTTTATAAAGAGAATAAAGGTAACTTATAGCCTATACTTATATTAAAAGGGATTATAAGTTATGTGTTCCTTCTTTTATCTGAGAACATTTTACTACACTCATAGTCTATTAACACAGGATAAATTTCATAATAATATCTTTTTTAAGTAAGTATATACAAATCACACATTCCCAAATAAACGCCCACCATTCAAAATCCAAGCCTCACCGCACTACACAACAGCCGACCGCCTGACCTCCTTTCATTCGTACCATCCATCGACCTTGATAATTTTCTTTAATACAAATAGACTGACAATTCGCTCTTTGTCATCGCTCGGACACTTACTCGTCATATCCCCACTTTTGTCCCCACCATTGCAGTGGGGACAATAATGTCGTCTGAATTACTACAAGTAAAAACTTTATACCATTCATATCCCATCCTTAGTACAATACCTACGTCTGTAAAAAAGTTAATTTAAAAAATTAAAAATAAAAACAAAAGAAAATCTACAATTAAAAAAATCGAAGCTTTTGAATTCGGTATTCAAAATTTGAAAATCGAACTTTTTCTTCATTTTTATTAACCGCTAAAGTTAGTTCTTTTTTTAAACTTCTTGATTACTTTTTTTAAATTGTTTTCTTTATAAATAATTAGGCTAAGGTTGCAGCCTAATTCTGTCAAGTTAATTTTCGTTCTTTCTTTGCATAATAAGTATAGTCGAGTAGCCAACGGCGATTTTTATGTAATCTGTCGATTACATAAGTAAGATTCGGCCTCATATTTTGGTAGTTGCAATAGTCAACATTGTGCCATGGAATCTGACGGCCACTACAACTAAAAAAACCAGTGTCCTAAATAAAATTAATTAAAAAAAAAAACATAGTGTTGTGAAAAGTGCAGTGTATGAACTAATGATTAAAAAGTAAGTATTTTTTAAAGTTGTATGGGTTTATGGTGAAAGTTCTTTTTTTTGTGTATGAATGTATGGTCAAGTTTTACATTGCCCAATTTATAAAAGTTAGATAATATAATGTAATCGTGTAACCTACTTATTTAACTTTATTTTTCATGGTGCAAGATTATGTGGTATTACCAATTACCACCCTACCTCATTTAATGGGTGTCGTGTAAACCCACTACGTTAAATTTCGTAAGTAGATAATTTACTACGGCTGTCGCGGCTTCGATGCCTGGTTAATGTAAATCTTTGAATGCGTTAAAATTAGTGTGTCTGTTATTCTAGTTGTTTTCTATCTAATTAATGTACTTGTAAAGATGTATATTTGTTGTCCAGTACCTACCCTTATTATAAGCTCTGCTTAGTTAGCGACTAGGTGGCGTTGTGTGAATTTTTTAAACTTTTTACATATTTTCGCATGACAATTATGTTTGTGTGATCCACAAATTGTTGTCATGATTCTAGACTTTGTTTTTATTTGTTAAATTGATGTTTGTAAAAGTCCCTGCGACACAGGGAATAATCCCAATAACGGGAGTTGTCTTTAAAAAAATAATTGGCTAAAATAAAATCAGAAAAACTTTGATTAAAACCTATATCCATATACTTAAGAGTTTGGTATTCAGGCATAGTCAGTCCATCCTAGTGATAGTCCCATCTCTGCAATGGGACATTAAAAAATTCTGTCGAAACTATACTGATTGAAATTTTGTAATAATAAATTATAAAATAAATATGATATGATAATTAGTTGCTTTTTTATGTAATAATTGCATGTATGAACAGTAATACATCATGCTTTACAATTTCGTTCTAAATTGGACCTTATATTCGTTGCAATAAGGTATATAGAAGTCCAAGTTGATGAATGAAAAAGTACTTTATTTCTTTGGGCAATCATAAATTTGGTGACCTGCATAGTTTGTTAAATACTTTGTAATTTGTTCTTGTGTGACGTATATAAGACACTCTATTTTGTGACCTCTGTAATGCAGAGGTGTCGCGTTCGATTCCCGTTTAATGTTAATTTTTGTGTGCGTTTAAAAAATAGTGTGTGTATTAGTTTGTGTGTTTTCTATGTATAGCTGATGCCCGCGGCTTACCCGTGTTGTTTATGTCCACAAAAGATGGAATAACACTTAAATGGATAATTGATTCATCCTTTAGAGCCTGGATGTATTTTGGTCCGTGCATTTAATGTTAATTAGCTGAACCGGGCCCACTTTGTTGCGCGGCGAAAAAAACGCGTCCCTTTTTTAAACATATTTCATTACTGCTCCACTCCTATTAGTCATAGCGTGATACTATATAGCCTATGACACTCCTCGATAAATGGACTACTTATTCAACACAAGAAGAATTTATAAAATCGGTTTAGTAGATCCAGAGATAGCCCCTACAACGTCACAAACACACAAACTTTACCTCTTTATAATATTAGTATAGATTATTTAAAGCAAGACAATATTCCCATTTCTCAGGTAACCTAGGCAATGTTCCAAGCTTTCATATAAACATAATAAACTTCGTTCAAGAATGCTATAATATATCTTTAAAGTTAAGCAATAGATCGTTTAAGAATTCTCTGTGGCGATCACGTAGATATAATAAATTATGTTTGTATATGTCGCAGGGAAATGAGGAAACCAGTTATTTCACGAAATCACTAGGGATATCATTAAATCCCGGTAGATGTCAAAAATGCCTTGCATTATAATAGTCACAGTTCTAACCTAACCTACAGAAGTTGGGACCCTTGTGTTCCTTAACCTACAAACAAAAATTTGAGCATTTCTTTTCTGGTAGAAAAGGGATTTCGTCTTATCCCTAGAGATTTCGAGAATTTGCTGGTTTCCTCTTTTCCCTGCGACATATATAAATTGACATGAAATCTTATATAGTTGTTGTTGTTAAAATGAATTCTCATAATTCCTTTAATGTCCCACTGCTGGGACACCTCTAAAGGTTTAAATATCCTCGGTAGCGCGGCGGTCGCGAATTCAAATCCCACGCAAGATGATTATTTGACGACCTCTGTGGCGTAGTGGTTATTTAACATGACTGCCACGCAGAGGTCTCGGGTTCGATTCCCACTCAATACAAGTCTTTGTGTGCATGAACATTGTTTACATTGGTCTGAGTGTTTTCTATGTATAATATGTATGTATTTACAAAAAAAAGTATTTAAGGTTTATCCGTTGTCTAGTACCCATAGTACAAGCTCTGCTTAGTATGGGATTGGTGGGGTTGTGTTAAAGTGTGGGGAATCTTTTATTGAGGAATAATTGAAGCAACTCCAAATACTAATCCTGCGCAGACGAAGTTTTCTTTACTTAATAGTTTTTTTTAATTATATTAGCAGAGTTAATTGATTTAATTATTGTGATGAGTAAAAGAAAAAAGAAAGACAATGCGTCTTTGGACAATACGCCTTTGTATCAAATTAATGTTTTCCATTATCTACCTTTCTAATTTTTGCAAATTTGTAGTACTTAATGCTGTAGAGGTTGATTTGATATTATTCGTAATATAAGTACTCGTATTTTACTAAGTATGTTACTTTCTTTTACCTATGAAATTGCCATCCTGCGCAGTCTTTAGACTCTATATTCTTTTAAAACATATCTTGTTTAAATATCTTTTGTTATTTATGAAATATAGGATATTACCAACATCTAACAAAAGATAAGAAATAAAAATAATTATTATTTGTCTTATTAATAAGCCTGTGAACATGGGTCCAATTTAAAACAGCGGATTTGCCCATTTGTTTAATTGTAACTTCTTCCTTGATACTTTTTTTTCTTTGTTTTAAAGACAATAGTTAACTTAAAAGAAAAGTCTTCATCCCAGTACATATTCTAAATCTTAGCATCTCTAATTATGGATACATTAAGATGTGACTCATTATATAATTCTTAGTAACACTTATGACAGCGACCTTGCATCTTGCATATCAGCAGAGAAAGTAGGTTTAGATGTGAGATGGTTGCGAAAATGAATTATAAGGATATCGGCTTCGATCCCTGCCTAATGCAACACTTTGTGTGCATGAACTTGAAAGTTTGCATTGGTCTATATTTCTTTAGATATAGTTTTTATATAAAAAATATATACAAGTATACTTAACTAAGGATATTTGTATGTTATTTAGAAGAGTCAAACGGGGTGAATAGCAACCGACAGGATAAATAAAAACAAAATAAGTAAGTAGTTAAATGTAAAAAAAGCTGGGCAATGTAAAGTTTGCAGATTATTTGATAGCATAATGTCAGAACAGCCCATTAATGTCCCACTGCAGGGACGGGCCTCCTCCCTTGACGGAAGGATACTTGGCCTACTAATTTTATATATACAAATCCGTTTGGGCAGCGTGGTGGCCAAACGGATTTGTATAGGGTTTAATTTCAAGTTATCCATGTGGTGACGGAGTAAGAATACAATATGTCACCACCCCATCTCATCCCATGGGTGTCGTAAAAACCGACTAAGGGACTATTCGTGAATATTATCTTTACGAAATAAAAAGAAAGAAAACTTGGAATTAAGCCAATCCGTCTGGCCAGCGTGGTATTAGTAGGCCAAATATTATTATCCCTTCGTCACGGGAGGAGGCCCATCCCTGCAATGGGACATTAATAGGCTCAGGCTGTTATGATGATATTTTAACGTTTTGGTGTAGAACGGTTCTTTGGCGCACCTAATCGAAAATGATAACCTCTACTAATGACACCATAAATTTTAAAGCACAGCCAATGTGATATCTAGCCAACACCTTAATAATTATTATTTAAAATCTTTACTGTCCCACTGAAGGAAAAAGCCCTTCCCTTCATCTGAAGGTGAGTCCTTCCATCTTAATCGATTCATGGCTTCTGTCTGCCGATAGTTTCTAGTCTAGACACAGTTGTTAAGTTAGGCCTGTAACTTATAACAGCCCATTAATGTCCCACTGCAGGGACGGGCCTCCGCCTGTGACGCAGGGATACTTGGCCTACTAATACCTCGCTGGCCAAACGGATTGGTATAGGGGTTAATATCAAGTTTTCCTTCTTTTTATTTCGTTAACCCATTAGAGACTGAGTTTCTGAATTTATAATATTTCAGTTTTTTATGTAGTATTTAGTTAATAGCTATTTAAATTAAATGATAAAAATAAAATAAAAAATTTAGCCCCTTCCATTTTTGAGTTTTGAGCTGTTGCCATATGGCAACGCTAGGTCAATAGGAGTACAAAAAATCTTTAGTCTACGTATATGGCAAATAAAAACTTCCGAATTGAAATGTTTTATTTATTATCAAAAATCTGTGGAAATTACAATTTTATAGTTTAGCATGATAATTTTTAAAGCATATAAGACATAAACCGACATCACATTTCAAACATATAACTCTCATAACAGATATAGAACAGCACATCTACGTTTCTTTTATACTTGCTTTGTGAAAGTGGTTCAATCCATCATATCCAATACCTTCCAAAACTCGGGATCCAGACTTGGAAGTAAATGGTCGACAACCAGATTTCGGAGGAGTGCTAACTCACGACGAAAAATTAACTGAAAAGTCCTGTTTCGCGCATTAGTATCCACGAGTTATATATGGCTAAGTACGTCTATAAGCCACGTAAATATAGCCCATCACCGCTTTTTTCCTCGAATCCCGATCCTGTAACTATTTACATGGACATCCATGAGGTCCTTACCGTATGTATCCCATGTATTGTATACATATGTATTGATTATATATTGCTATAAGATTGGGTCTCGGTACTTTTATTTTTTGTTGGTTTCCCTTGGAAAAACGACCTGCCAACCCTATTGGATATACTGTGATCAGCGGAAGCAACAGTTACAATGGAATTGTCCATCCATAGGGCAATAATAAGATCTCTTTGAGAAGCATATTCGTAAGAACCTCGAGTTCTTTTTTTCTACTTTAGCCATTGGGCACTCTATTTGACGCAGAGTTCCAGTATCTTCATCAGCAGAATCCTCATCAGTATATTCTGCTACCACAGAAGGCTCAATATAAATCTGTTGTGAGTCACCATCAACCTCTTATTCCAGTAAATCGGCGATTTCGTGCAACTTCAAGCTGAAAATGTCAACAAAAACAGTTTAGGTGATAATGTACTCGTAAAAGCTTAGCGTTTCCATATGGCAACAGGTAGAATAATGATCACCACATCAAATATGCTTGTGAAACTAATATTTATTTATATTCATTATAAACTTTAGTTATGTCTGAACATAATCTATATGAAAAAAAATAAAAAAATTACATAAAAAAAATATAAATCATACTTACATTTTCTTCTTTGCCATAACACCTAAATTTACGACAAACCACTACATAAAATCACCTCTGCATTCAAACTTGTGGGACTACAGTCTTATGACTGCTTCTTATAAATAACTAACACATCACTGTGCAAGTTTCAAATAATAAACAATAATGAGGGTACATAGATTTCGATATTTTATCCGTAAACTAAATCAAATACCTACGTTGCCATATGGCAACGCTAGTCCTTAATGGGTTAAGATAATATTTACGGTTAGTCCCTTTGTAGGTTTTTACGACATCCATGGGATGAGATGGGGTGGTGACATATTGTATTCTTACTCCGTCACCGCGCGTTAAAATATGCATCTTGATATGGTGGACAAGTGATATTATGAGACATGACTTTAGGTCTAGTTATCATTCGGACACATGATGATTCGGACACAAAATGTTATGACATCTTAGATTATGGATAAACAAATTATGAGACAGAATAGAGAACCCTGTCTGCCAATAGTTTCAAATCTAAACACAGTTGTTAAGTTAGCCCTGTAATGTTAATTGTTATTTTCGGATTTGTCTAACGCATTCGATCGTGTAGGGTCAAATTGTACTCAGTTCGCATTATGTATGAAGTTATGTTTCGGTCAGGGTAATCAGTTAGGACCTTTATTAGAATTCCTTGCTCGTTTTAGTAAGATTGCATATGTGATTAAAATGGCGACTCGACAATCAGTTTTGATTTCTATTGAAAAATACGTTCATTTGTGTTTTTGGATGATTTAAGTAATTAGTACTTCCCCCTTTTGGTAAATGAAAACCATATTACTTAGGTATGCAAATTGATGATATTTTTTTTTATTAATTTAATTTTGATTTTGAAATGATGTCATTTCTTTGACATAATTATGTCAAAGAAATGACATAATTAGGACATGATTGTAATTAATTATTTTATCATTTTTTTAACCAAAAACATTTTGTTTAAATTAAGACATAGGTATCTGTTAAGTTTTAGGCCATGTAATGCTCATTGTTACCTATTTTCGGATCTATCTAATGCATTCGATCGTGTACGGTCAAAGTGGACTCATTTCGCATTATGTATGAAGTAAAGTTTCGGTCAGGGTAATCAGTTAGGACCTTTATTAGAATTCTTTGCTCGTTTAGTAAGATTGCATTTGTAATTAAAATGGCGACTTCGACATCAATTATTTTTCGACTGTAAAACAATTAGGTAACCCTTTCACAGTGCCGCCAGCAGACACAATAGTAAAACAATGCACGTGTACCACATATGGTACACTGCACTGGGAACGTGTTAAACTACAGAAGCACAAGCTTTGCCTAGTTCGGTACTTGTTAGGTTTTGTGTTAATTTAAAACTCTACCATCCAAGCAGACGCTTTAATAAAATATTAATGCGATACATCCATTAATAAGTAAGTAAGTGTTATTAATCAGTTGCCGAATTCACTTCTAAAACTGTGTATATTTTTATTATTATTATTTATTTTTATTGACATTTTATATTTGTATAAGGAATGGTTTGTATAACATACTTAATTATCTAATTTTAGGACTTATTATTTAGGATTAAGACTTGGTAATTATTTATTAAATTTATGTTTTAACTGGCATTGTTCTGTATATTAGGTAGGAATATTATTATTATTTTTATATGATTTTTATTTTTTTGTGACATTTTAAATATGTTTTGGTATTAATGTAATCTTTGTTGCATTATGTATGTTCAGACACAATTGTCTTGATTGTTTATGAATAAATGACTATGATTATGACTAGACGCTATGACCTAGGCGCTATTCCTTAACCTGTATTATAGTTTATGGACCCTATAAAACAAGGAGACGGTCACTAAGCTATAGGGTCTTTGCTAAAAAAAATTCAAAATCAAGGACACACTCAGATAAAATACCACTAAGTGGTCACCCATCAACGCAATGACCGCAACGAAAAATCTCAAACTGTCTTATCGTTTAAAGACCCTATAAAAGAAGTAGACGGTCACCCATCCAAAAAATGTCCTCACTAAAGTCGCTTAACCTAACTTCAAGCCTCGATGTATCTAAGTATTAGTACAACAAATATCTCTAGAAGGCTGCTATAGTCTCATTTTACTAACCTTGTATGTTATACGCGTCCTGCATAAGTTATAAGTACAGTATTACTACAAATAAGTAAGTCTTACTTAATATTGATGTGGTGGTTTATCATCATAATGTCCCACTGCAGGGACGGGCCTCCTCCCGGGTCGGAGGGATACATGGCCTAGTAATACCACGCTGGCCAGACGGATTGGTATAGGGTTTAATTTCAAGTTTTCCTTCTTTTTATTTCGTAAAGATAATATTCACGGATAGTCCCTTAGTCGGTTTTTACGACACCCATGGGATGAGATGGGGTGTTGACATATTGTGTTCTTACTCCGTCACCACACGGAGAACTAAATGGGATCGCGTTTTGTATAAGTATTTATGTTACGCTTGGGTTAAATCTAATTTGTTTTTGTCGACACCCGCAAAGGTGTTTGAGTCTGCTATCCACAGTAAAATATTAGTTCAAGTTACATCACAGATCTCAGACGCGCAACATGGGTTTCGACCGGGCCGTAGCACTGCTACTAATCTTCATAACTTTATGACACAGGTAATACCCGCGGTAGATGCTGGAGCACAGGTGGATGTAGCTTATCTAGATTTTAAAAAAGCATTCGACTCTGTGGACAATGACGTGTTGTTAAATAGATTGGCAGAAGTAGGGTTCACTCCTAATCTATTAAACTTTTTTGTAGACTACATGAGAGATCGACAACAGTACGTGGACTATAACGGTTATGAATCAGAACCGTATTACACCAGGTCTGGCGTGAGTCAGGGCAGTAATCTAGGGCCTTTGAATTTTATTATTATGATTAACAGTCTACCAGAATGCATAAAAAATGGAGGAACCTGTTTATTGTTCGCTGATGATTTAAAGCTGCTAGTGGAGATTAAAGATGAGGCTGACTGTAAACGCATGCAAGAAAATATCGACAGCGTAGTGGAATGGAGTAAAGTCAACAAACTTCACTTCAATGTGTCCAAGTGTTCTGTGATAAGTTACACGCGAGCTAGGACACCTATTCAATATAATTATCGCATGAATAACGAGCCCCTTCAACGCGTAACAAAAATAAAGGACTTAGGTGTTAATTTTAGTACAGAATTGACCTTTCGCGAGCATGTAACCCTTATATGCAAACGGGCTTATAGAAATTTAGGCTTCGTACTAAGACAGGCGCGATGCTTTACCAACATAACAGCTGTAAAAGTGTTATACGACGCTCTAGTGCGGAGTCACCTTGAATACTGTTCAAGCGTATGGGCTCCACATGAGGCCAAGTACAAAGTCATGTTAGAACGGGTGCAGAATAAATTCACGCGGCATCTTTATCACAGGCTGTACGGTGTATATCCTTTCTATCCGCTAATGTATCCAACGTTATTTGTGTTAGGTATGGTAGGTTATAACGAATTAAGAGTACGAAGAGAGTTTGCTCTAACGTTTTATATTGTAAAAGTTCTCCGAGGCAAAGAGACAAACCCTGGTGTTCTACAAACCCTCTACCTGTCTGTGCCAGATCGTTACGTGTGGAGACGACGGCGTCCCCCTCTCCTCGCAGTGCCAAGAGCTAGGACTAATTTGCTGGCCAAAACACCCTTAACACTAGTTGTAGGCACGATTAACAAGGTACATGAGCACATAGACATATTTTGTGCCTCGAAGAGTGAGCTCGCAAAATGTATATTATTTGTGACCTCGTATTCATATACCTAATACTTTAATACGATTTATGTTGTTTATATAATAGTTTTTTTCAGTTGTTACAGATTTATTCTATATTTTGTCATTATGTTACGTTATTATTTAAGATTAGGTTTAAGTATATGTTGTGTTTTTAAATTGTATTTCTCAACTACGCCGCTATTGTATTAGGAAGCTACCTGTAAAGATAGTAGGTTATTATGTTGAAATAAATAAATAAATAAATAAATAAATAAATAAATTTAACCTGAAGGGACATTGACCTCTCCCTGTGCTGAACGAGTTAGAATATTATGGTGCCACCCCATCTTATCTAATGTGTATCAAATTAAACGTGAAATAGGTAAAATTATTACTTTTATTTTCCACTAGCTGACCGTGCTCACTTAGTCGGACGGCGAAAAAAACGCGTTTGTTTTTTAAACATATTTCATTACTACTCCACTCCTATTAGTCATATGATGATAAGTACTATATAGCCTATGACACTCCCCGATAAATGGACTATTCAACACAGAAAGAATTTTTAAAATCGGTTCAGTAGATTCAGAGATTACCCCCTACAACGTCACCAACACACAAACTTTACCTCTTTATAATATTAGTATTGATTAAACTCGAAAAAACTCGTCTTGCTATTGTGGGATTAGAAGACTAAACTTCTATCCATAGCTGAAAGAGCCCTGTCATCGCAGTGGGACATTTAAACATTAATCTAAAATCAACTTACATAATATTAATATTAAACTTAAAAATAATAACCAAAATTAAAATAACACCATTACAAACAAAATATACTTAATCCCATCAATGGCCCTCCAACAATAAAATAAACCACTAAATATCTCAATGCTCGTTCGAATGACACTGTTACAAAAAGTAGTTCAAGTTCACATTGTCAGTTGTATAACCGATTCAATGATTTCACTATGACGTAATAATGTTGGCTGTTGGGTGCCCAATGTTTGATCAAAGTTATGAGGTGAAAGACTTTTTATATTGGATGTTGGGTGCCCAATGTTTGATCAAAATGATGAGGTGAAAAGCGCCGATTACACTAGACTACATGTAGGACACTACATCTTGTAAGACACTACATGTAATCTTTCCATTTCCATGTAATTGTTTTAGAAATGGAAAGACTACATGTAGTGTCCTACAAGATGTAGTCTCCTACAAGATGTATTGCCCTACAAGATGTAGTCTCCTACAAGATGTAGTGCCCTACAAGATGTAGTCTCCTACAAGATGTAGTTGACTACATGTAGTCTAGTGCAATCGGCGCTAAAGACTTTTTATATTGGATATTGGGTGGCCAATGTTTGATCAAAAATGCATAGGTAAAAGACTTTTTTCAAGTTTTGTTTGTAATTTATGCCTGCTGCTCTCGAGTTTGTTTTCACGAGCAATGATAATCTTTCTTTACTTTCCAATGTAATTTAATAATAAGTTAATGTATTGTCAACACGTTTAAAAGAATAAAGCCTTATTTACACATCGACAAGTACAGTAGCGAGTTAAGTAGTAAGTTGTTGCTTAAGTTGATTTAAATAGATCTTCATCTTATTTTTTGGCGAGTTAAGTTGGTGAAACGCGAGAGATGGGGTTACTTAGTACTTAACTTGCCAAAAAAATAGGATGGAGATCTATTTAAATCAACAACTTACTACTTAACTCGCTACTGTACTTGTCGATGTGTAAATCGGGCTTAAAGGCGCAACTTGATTGAAACGTCGAGAAATAAAATAAACGATCAATTGATTTATAAAAAAAATAAAAACAGTACTTAATTCTTGTTCTTACATTATTTTCTTCTTTCAATAAGCTCTAACATTTAGCTAAGATAAAAAGGAAACGAGAACAATAAAAAGTTTATTTGCCTTTAAACAGCTTACAGTCTCCGTGTGGTGACGGAGTAAGAAAACAATATGTCACCACCCCATCTCATCCCATGGGTGTCGTAGGAACCGACTAAGGGACTATCTGTGAATATTACCTTTACATAGAAAGTAGGAAAACTTACATAGAAAGAAGGAAAACTTGAAATTAAACCCTATATCAATTCGGCTGGCCAGCATGGTATTAGTAGGCCAAGTATCCCTCCGTCACGGGAGGAGGCCTGTCCCTGCAGTGGGACATTAATGGGCTGTAAAGAAACAGCTTACAAACTGATTTTTTATATATTTTTTTAGCTTTATTTTAGTATGAACAAATCGTAAAAAAATGTTTATACGTATATTTTTTTACTCTGGAGATCCTTTCAAATATAATTATCAAAATCGGTTCATTTACATAGAAATAATCGGTGAACATTATTGTTTACATCGAAAATAAAAAAAAAACATATAGGTATACGGTCGAATTTAATTATCCTCCTTTTTTGAAGTCCATTAAAATAACAAGTAAGTACTTAAAGTTCATCAAATCTAAGAGGTACCGTTTGACGTTTCATATTTTTCAAACTAAAACAACTTTGTTCATGCGTACATTATTCAGTTTCGATAACCTTTTTCGTAAAACCATGAATTTAGAAAGATTTTATTATTGTATCTTAAAAATATGCAATGCTTGACATCTAATGTTTCATGTTCATGTGTAAGGAATTTTCCACGAAGCCTGTAGACGCTGACCCAGCATGGCATAATATGAGGCGTCCACCTTTTCCTATAGGCACCTTCGAGCATGAAGCTTCAGAATCATCAGTCCATGTTTAAAAAATATTCTAAACATTACTGTTATTCAATTAATCTATACTAATATTATAAAGAGGTAAAGTTTGTGTGTTTGTGTGTTTATGACGTTTTAGGGGGTAATCTCTGGATCTACTAAACCGATTTTAAAAAATCTTTCTGCGTTGAATAGTCCATTTATCGGGAAGTGTCATAGGCTATATAGTATCACGCTATGACTAAAAGGAGTGGAGCAGTAATGAAATATGTTTAAAAAAGGGACGCGTTTTTTTCGCCGCCCAACGAAGTGGGCACGGGTCAGCTAGTAATTAAAATAAAAGTAATGTATAGGATACTTTTTTTAATCATTTCTAGTACAAGATCTAATACTATCTTCTTCTCCTAAAGTTCGGATATTATAGTAATCGATTTTTTTATCCCAACCCTATTATTCAATTTGTCAGAGCTGTCAACATAGTACCTCTTAGATTTGATGAACTGTAATATAGATCAAACAGACATTGTTATAATACACAAGTGTATACAAACAAACTCCGTGTGGTGACGGAGTAAGAATACAATATATCACCACCCCATCTCATCCCATGGGTGTCGTAAAAACCGAGTAAGGGAAAAACCGTAACTACTATCTTTACGAAATAAAAAGAAGGAAAACTTGAAATTAAACCCTAAACTAATCCGTCTGGCCAGCGTGGTATTAGTAGGCCAAGTATCCCTCCGTCACGAGAGGAGGCCTGTCCCTGCAGTTGGACATTAATGGGCTGTTATGATGATGATATAACAAAAAATGTCATCCACGCAATACTTAGTGTAACTTATGTAACTTAAATATGCACGGAAGTAAAGAATATGTAAACTTATATGAAACTATATGTCAAGATGGAGGAAAAGGTCAATTATATTTAAATAAACTAAAACAATAGAAAAACTAATTACCTATGTGCAAGATAAGTTATGCTTTAGAGGAAAAATGTAGTTATTTTTACCGTTTACTATCGCAAACGAGCACGAGAAAGTAATGATTTTGTATAATCATCATCATCATCTCAGCCAATTGATGTCCACTGTTGGACACAGGCTTCCTCCAAACATACATTACTGCTAAACTCCTATCAGTCATACCGTGATGCTATATAGCCTATGACACTCCCCAATAAATGGACTATTCAACACAGAAAGAATTATTAAAATCGGTTCAGTAGATGCAGAGATTACCCCCTACAACGTCACAAACACACAAACTTTACCTCTATATAATATTAGTATAGATTATACATAGATCAAAAATAACTGTTTTGCCTAAAATTCAGAACCACAAGCTCGCGAAGAGAAGCTGCATACGCGTCAGTATTTTTGCTTTGTCGTTTTTTACGACACCCGTGGGATAAAATGGGACTAATATTAGGTATAGACAATAAATGTTAAGTTCAATAAACCTAACTAAACAACCTTGAACTCATAACAATAAAAAATAATTTAATCTAATAAAAAACACAATTATTCATATTATTCATAAATTATTTAAATTAAATACATTTATTCATTGTTTATATACAATAAGTTTATTCTAATTTTATTATTAGGTAAATTAGTTTAATATTTATATTGTCAGCACAGTAGCAATAGTAAATGCTAAGCAGAGGTTCTGAGTTCGAACCCCGCTCAAGTAAAACATTTATGTGAATGAACAAGGCTCACAGCCAGTTTTCAATCACTGATTCATCTTCCATACTATCTATATCTATACTAATATTATAAAGAGGTAAAGTTTGTATGTATGTGACGTTGTAGGAGGTAATATCTGGATAGCTAACGAACCAATTTTAAAAATTCTTTCTGTGTTGGATAGTCCATTTATCGGGGAGTGTCATGGCTATATAGTATCACGCTATGATTAATAGGAGTGGAGCAGTAATTAAATATGTTTAGCAAGGGACGCGTTTTTTTCGCCGCCTAATGAAGTGGGCACGGGTCAGCTAGTTTTAATATTTAATTATTTTTATTTATTATAATTAAATACTAGTCTATAATGTTTTTCTTCCTGATACTTCCTTTAATGCTAATTTTCTTATGTGAATCCTACTTAATATACGAACATGAATTAAAAGAGTAAACTTAATGATGTAAAGACCGATTCATTAATAAAATATAAACTGCTTTATTGAAATTGCCCTGCGGGAGTAGTGATAAGTACTTGACTGTTACACAGAGGTCTCGGGTTCGACTCTTGCTCAATACATACCTATCACACTCCCCGATAAATGCACTATTCAACGCAGAAATAATTGTTAGTATTCAGAGATAACCCTTTACAACGTCACAAACACACAAACATTACCTCTTTATAATATTAGTATAGATTACCATAAAGCTTAGTTATAACTAGAAAATTTCGAAAAGAACGACGTATTGAGATTGGAATCGAACCTTGACCGCGGTCTTAAAAGACCTTGTCTCTTTAAAAAGTATAATTCCAGCTCTAGGGATTGAACCCCATGTGGGGATTATACACAACCACTTTACCACTGCGGCATTCAACAAAACAGCCCATTAATGTCCCACTGCAGGGACGGGCCTTCTCCCTTGACGAAGGGATACTTGGCCTACTAATACCACGCTGGGCAGACGGATTGGTATAGGGTTTAATTTCAAGTTTTCCTTCTTTTTATTTCGTAAAGATAATATTCACTCAGATAATAGTCCCTTAGTCGGGTTTTACGACACCTATGGGATGAGATGGGGTAGTGACATATTGTATTCTTACTCCGTCACCACACGGAGACTGCAAATTTTTTTTCAAAGAAATGCATGCATAGAAAAGTCATCAATAGATCGCAAAAATAATCACGCGTGGAATTCGAATCTACGACCACGTAACACAACTGCTTTGCAACTAAATAAGTTAATTAATAAAACTTCTCCGTGTGGTGACGGAGTAAGAATACAATATGTCACCACATCATCTCATCCCATAGGTGTCGTAAAAACCTATCTATATATACTAATGCCCGATTTACACATCGACAAGTACAGTAGCGAGTTAAAAAAATAGACAGTTAAGTAGTAAGTAATAAGTAGTAAAAAGTACAGTTCACACGTAGGCGAGTACAGCTCATCAGTTGCCGATCAGAGACGAAGACCAGTCGGGTCGTGCGTGTCGGCGTGCGTCGCCTGAGATTGTTTAGGTACGGTTATTTTAATCGATAAAATGGACATTGAACAATTGAATAGGTACCAATTTACGCGCTATTATACGAGAAATAGTATTAACACTTGCACAACACACTGAAAATAAAATTTTAATAGATAAGTATAGATTAATAAAAGAATAAATGTTCCTCACAGTTTTACACAAACTAACCAGAAAAAAAAACTAACCAGAGCTGGTACTATGGGTACTAGACAACGCATAAATATACTTAAATACTTTTGTAAATACGTACACATTATACATACACGTATATTCACGTATTCTCCGTGTGGTGACGGAGTAAGAATACAATATGTCACCACCCCATCTCATCCCATGGTTGTCGTAAAAACCGACCAAGGGTATAACCGTAACTACTATCTTTACGAAATAAAAAGAAGCAAAACTTGAAAATTAAACCCTATCCTATACCAATCCGTCTGGCCAGCGCGGTATTAGTAGGCCAAGTATCCCTCCGTCACGGAAAGAAGACCGTTTCTGCAGTGAGATCACAAAAATAATCACGCGTGGAATTTGAATCTACGACCTCGTGGACCACTGCCATGCAACTAAATCAGTTAATTAATAAAACTTCATTATAAAGAGTCAATGCCAAACAACATTAGTCGGAACACGTATCGCAGTGACACAGTAACCTCTAGGTATTGCTTACGTAACGGTTGGGTAACCAGTTCAAATACGCGGATAGTTCTACGTTGAAAAGATTTATTATTGTAACGAGATTCAATGATTTTATATTTTTGGTAAGCCTTTTAATAAAATATAGGTTGGGTATAGTCTTGAGTTCGATTCCCGATCAATGTGTATTTTTTTGTATACTTACCTCCACTTGCCAGAATTTCATTTGCCCGAATTTTCATTTTCCATAATTTCATTTGTACTAGGTTAGGTAATATTGTTTGCCATAATCGTCCTTAGCCTTAATATTTATTTGCCATAATTTAATTATTCTTAAACTGAGAGACTTAGAGCAATCCAACTTAGATAACTTGAGTATGTACCTATATCAAAGTCCTTACAAAATACAAACTTTCTGGGGTGTTTCGATTTTTTTGATGAGAAGTGTACCTATATTTCTTCTTCGTATTATAATAATTATTATTCGTAGTAAATAACATCTCACCCTGAAAAACTTCCGTTTAATAAATACAAAGGAAGTACTTATTTGGCTTGCCCCCTTTGGGAGGAATATGCAAGGTTATAGGACGAAGGTCCGGAGACCCTTGGGTATTAGTATAACACAGAGGAAAGATTTTAACCCCTGTGGCGTAGTGGTTATATAACATGACTGCTACACGGAGGTCTCGGGTTCGATTTCTGCTCAATGCAAATCTTTGTGTGCATGAACATGATTGTTTGCATTGGTCTGGGTGTTTTCTATGTGTAATATGTATGTATTTACAAAAAAAAAAGTATTTTAAGTAAGTGTGTTTATCCGTTGTCTTGTACCCATAGTAGGTATAAGCTCTGCTTGGTTTGGGACTAGATGGCGTTGTGTAAATGGGTGAGGATTATTATTATTGTTATATTATAAACAGACACGACTTGTGTACATGAGGTCGGGGATCAAATCCGACGCATATTTCCGTATCATTTGTAATGTTTTTTTAACATGGAAAACCATTTAATAGTCGATCTGGTGTGTCGAGGATCCAAGGTCAATCTAAGACTGTGGATATTTAATTTTTTTTTGTAAACACTTACATTATTTTATCACATAGAAAGCACTCTCCGTGTGGTGACGAAGTAAGAATACAATATGTCACTACCCCATCTCATCACATACATCATCTTAAAAACCGACTAAGGGACTATCCGTGAATATTATCTTTACGAAATAAAAAGAAGGAAAACTTGAAATTAAACCCTATACCAATCCGTCTGGCCAGCGTGGTATTAGTAGGAGAGGTATCCCTCCGGCCCGGGAGAAGTGGACTGTATAACGATAGCACACTGAGATTAATGCAAATATGCATGCTTATTCATGCACTGGGAATTTTGCAATGAGCTCGTATCGAACTCGAAACCTTTGGGTAAAAACAAATGAGTACAACCACTTCACCAAAGAGATCGTCTGTAATTTAATCATTTTCTTAAAATATTTTTGTCTTTTTGTTACAGGAAAATGCAATAACACCTAACACAACCACAATGGCAGAGCTCGCAATAACATCTCCTGTCACCATTGATCAAAGTTGCATCAAAAACGGCGCAGACAACAATATGACACTCATCAATGACAGCTGTAAACCTGTTTTTGACGAAAACATGAATAATGAGAATAAGAATTTGACAGAAGTACAGAAATTTTATGACGGAAAAAATGTATTGATTACTGGGGCTACAGGTATGTACTGCTTTTTGTAGTTGTTTTATGTCCCCCTGCAACGACGGGCCTCTTACAGAGACGAAGGAAAACTTAGTTTAGATTTAGTTTATTTTGGCTATGGAAAATAGATTAGTTTCATTTTACACAACGTGTACCTGCATGAAAAAGGCGCTTAAATATGTGTACCTAATACATAAAAACAAAAAAAAATAGAATAAATTATAGGTTAATACCCATCCGCTTAGAAGTAGGAATGTTTTTTAATCTCTTTTATGTATAAGGGTCAATATCAAACGGGCAAATTTTTCGTGTCTTCGTTGAGAATCTAGGTGTAAAATAATATTTCAGTGCTGATTTTTTTTTGTAATCAACTACGAAACTATATTTATTCAGGGCCATGATCCAATTTTGTTATAAATATGTAATTAATTAAAAAAAAAATAAAGTGTCTTAAAATTTATAGTTAGGTGGCTTGTCCCAACTCCATATTTTTATACAATTTCATTCGCTACGGTTACAATTCATGTTATTTTACTAAATACTCAATTATATATGTTAATATATAAAATAAACAATTTAAAAACATTTAAGATATATTAATATATCTATTTTATATAGATACACGAAATACCTAATCAAAATTTGTCTCAAGAAAAATTATAATTTTGGTGGCATTTATTCAACTGACTATACCACGAGTTTTGTACGACATATGCGTATAGCGTTTTATTGTGTCGAGTGTCTCAGTTGTGGGACCGCGTTTGCATGTAGCAGTTAAGTGTATAAGTGTTGTGATTTTCCGCTAAAAAGGTAACTATCTACCTTGGTGGCATGGGGGACAAGATTTTTCAAATATTTGGTGGATCGATTTTTTATTCAATTTGTTGTTTTATGGATAAATAACTAAATCTATAGATACACATTGAGATAATGTTTAAGTTAACTACACTCACTTAGTGGTAACCTTAAGCCCCTACTGTTTCTGATTATTTTTATGTCTGGTTTCAATATTGGTGGTTCAATTTTGGTGGTTTTGGTGGCATTTTCATGGCACCAAAATTGAAAACGAGCCACTAAAATTGACACATTGTAAGCAACTACGTACATATGACGGCGGGAAGCCGATGGATGAGGGAGGCACAAGACCGCGCAGGGTGGAAACGTTTGGAGGAAGCCTATGTCCAGCAGTGGGCGTCTATAGGATAATATGATGAACCACCTACGTATTATTTTAGTTTTGTACTGTCGCGTGCGTAACATTAATGGAGAAAAATTATTCCATAGTTATATTCACTCCATAAATGTTACAATAGTAACTTTCTGAGCCAGCTTTTGATGACTTGTAATGCTATGTTAAAACTGCACAACATACTTACATTTTTTTAAATTGCTGAGAGAGACTGCTTAAAAAGAGAATGCCAGAAATAAAGAGAAAAGCAAGAATTAAAAACAATCCTGAAGAAGCAGAAGCTCTAAGAAAAAAAGAAAGGGAAAGATGCCAAAAAAAGCAAGAAGGTAAACTTGTTTTACAGCGACAATGTCGGAACGAGATCCTTCAGCTTTACAAAGAAATAAATAAAATATACCAAAATGAATATTACCAAAGAAAAAAGCATTGAAAAGACTGGTAGAAGAAGAATCAAATGCATCAACTCAGCACGTACATACTAGCTGCAGACCACAGAAAGACTCAGGTAATGTTCGAGCTGACTATGACTCTCTTCAAGCTGCAGTTATGTAACAAGGTCTGTCCAATGTAATGAAGAGAGTATAAATCAACATGCTACTGTTACTAGATGCTTACGGTCTAGAAAATTACCAACAATCACAAGTAGTTCAAATCTACATTTTCGCACGAGCAGTCCCGTTCAAATTCTGGAACAATCACGCCCTACTTCGCCATGTGTTAGCAGTATTAGTGTTTTGACTGTCCCTATGATGTGTCTAGATAGTCCAAATTCAGATGCATCATCAGTTACTTCCGTAGATTTTAAACGTGAATTTAAGAATAAATTTAGACAATACCAAGAAGGTAAAGCTAAGGAGCTAAATTTACTACGAATAACAGAACTAAGAAGAGATAATTGTACTTACAGGAAACACGTTTAAAGATTACAAAATGTTAATAAGCTATTAAAAAATAGATAATCAAATGACTGATAATATAATTGATAAGACTATGAAATCACTGAAAAGGACTGGCTTACTCCTAATTCGTTAAAACCTTTTCATGGTTCCACCATGAACGTGCACGAAACTATTTGGTCCAAAAATTTCAAGAATCCAGTGCCATTACGTTTTCTGTCTTGTGTCGAGCCTCAGCGCTTATACAGCTCCACTGAATGCCTTCATGGTACGCATTTGGGTTTTTACAGGTTACCAAGCAATGACAATGTAGATGCCGAAATTCAACCCTTTGATTGCGAAGATGCTATTTCTATGACTCCGACTATTAATTTGCTTAGGCCACGAACAGAGACAGATAGGCACTCTCAATAAGGCTTATTACGTAAAATTATATTTTAAGAGTAAAGACTGATTGTAAAACGAATTCATTTCGTTTGGTGATTTCGTTAAATTGTAATGCATAATTTTAAAAAGTAATTTTTTTTTTAACGAGTTATCGGATTGAAGGTATTATTTTTGTTATGTTTTAGTTTTTTTTTAAATAGTATAATTGTTTAACATTGGTTTTCAAAATATTGTAATTTTTCTGATCATTTTAAATAATATTTGATTCCTAGTGATTGATGATTGTGATAATTTGATTTAAAAAATAGTTATTCGTGGTTGTTGACGTAATATTGAAAAACCAATAAATATATTAAATATAAATACCTATCTTAATTATGTAAAATCATGTGTTATTTTATCCTTTATGAGTCTAAATGGTAAAAATTCAATTTTGGTGTTGCTTATTTTCAAATTCAGTGGGCATTTCCATTTTGGTGTATCAATTTCAATTTTGGTGGTCACTACAGACTTTAAACTTAAATATCTTAAAAACCTTTTGAGATATAGACGGCCCTTTTACAGTAACTTATATAGTAGACTTTTCTTTTTCATATTACGTGATTATTTTTCATGAAAACTGAAAAATAAAAATTGCCACCAAAATTGACAAAAAATTAAACTTTTTGATATTCACCCATAAAAGCCATCAGAACGAGTAGAGTTTAAGATTATAAGGATCACGTATTTTTATCCGTTTTATTTCTATCCGTGTGGTGACGGAGTAAGAATACAATATGTCACCACCCCGTCTTATCCCATGGGTGTCGTAAAAACCGACTAAGGGACTATCCGTGAATATTATCTTTACGAAATAAAAAGAAGGAAAACTTAAAATTAAACCCTATACCAATCCGATTGGCCAGCGTAGTATTAGTAGGCCAAGTATCCGTCATACGCCACGGGAGGAGGTACTTCCCTGCAGTGGGACATTAATGGGCTGTTATGATGATGAGATTAGTTTAAGTTCTTTTCGTTTATTTTGTAGAGATCGAAATTTTTGGAACTGGAAAAATTTATTTTGCTTATTTAACCTGCTCATCTATTATTCCATTTAGGGTGTAATTATACAAATTATTATTAGGACGAATTCCACTTTAGTAAAATTCTTAATTTTCCGAATGTCTCATTTTCTTAATTATACATAGTACGAATTCTGTTTTTTAACCCACTTCAAAAAAAAGAGGGGGTTCTCAATTCGGTGGTATTTTTTTTGTGTTTGTTACCTGCTTTCTCGAAAACGGCTATACCGATTTTAATTTTTTTTTTGTTCTTATGGCTATATATCCTATTTGGTCCCATTGCCACCAGATCTGGATCTGGATGACGGGATTTTTTTCTTTGAATCAATTCAATTTTTGTCTTTGAAGTCGGTTTTTTTTGAAATTTTTTTATTACAGATGACAGTACAGTTAGAAAAGCTGTCCATGTAATTCTTAAACCGTTACTATACGGATACCTTTGAAGCTAAATAAATATGCTTTTACACCATAATAACAACTGGGATTCCCATTAGATAAATAATTTAATAACTTAGTGTAATATTGTATGTAAATAGTATTAAAGTAAAGATACATGGATGGCGGCTAGTTAAATATAGAAATATATTATGTTAATATTGGCTTTAAGTAATTAATTACTGCTAATTAGTTAGGTAACAACATTTAACGTAGTGTAGGAGGCCCCCCAGCTAGGTGGACCGACGACCTCAAAAAGGTCTCTGGGTCGGACTGGATGCGGAAGGCGCACGACCGTGTTCTGTGGCGCTTGTTGGGAGAGTGTCTATGTCCAGAAGTGGACTGCGATAGGCTAGATGATGATAATGATGAAATAGTTAGGTAGAGAAACTTCCAATCACTGCATTTAACCTTTTAATTTTAACTGCCTCGGTGGCAAAGCGGCTATTGTGTGCGAGGGGGTGAATTACTGATTTCCGAATTTCTGAACCTAGAATAACGTTACCACGAAAACATGCAATCAAGAATTTTTATTCTGGCATCTTTTTTCATCGCATTGTCATCGTTCTTACATAACCTAATCTTTCGAAAATGTATGAAAAGATGCCAGAATGAAAATTCGTGATTGCAGGTTTCGTGGTAGCGTTATCCTAGGTTCTTTAGTAATTCAGAAATCAGTAATTCACCCTCTCGCGCACAATAGTCGTCTTAAATTTCATTATGAAAGTCCGATTATACATATATTAAAATTAATAAGTGTAGGGAAGATGTTCAACATGTAATAGTTGAATGCACTATAAAACAGCTTGAGTTTGATGGTGGCATTTCCCTGCGTATAATTGGGTTTTGTAACAATATACCTACTTGCTTCTCCTGCTTCACAAGAAGCTAAACAACTATACAATATTGTTGAGTTAGCCTTAAAAAATAGAGATAATTAGATTTATTAAGATTTTGATATGTTTGTTTTCCTATAGGGGCGACATGTTCACAAAGTGATCAAGCCCTTTTTGGCTAATAAAGATTAAAAAATAAATATTAAGTAATCTATATTCGTTTGTTACAGGTTTCCTAGGCAAGATATTGGTGGAGAAGTTACTGCGATGTTGCCCAGGCGTGGACAATCTTTATTTACTTGTACGACAGAAGCGTGGGAAAGATATTTACACAAGGATGGAAGAAATCTTCGATGATCCTGTAAGTTTATTTTAGTTTTAATCTAGGATGTCAATTCTCGTACCTAAATTCGGTTAAGTTAACTTTTAGTTGTCATGTTTTTGCTATTAAAATTGTAATCTTTTGTGGTCGTGTTAAAGTTTTATTTTGAGTGTGACAATTTGACAACTAAAAGTTAACTTAACCGAATTTTAGGTACGAGAATTGACATGTAGATTAAAACCTAGCTATGTGGTAATAGAAATATACTTACCTACTTTTAAAATCTCGCATTGGATGATTATAAGTAAGTATTACTTAAACGAAAACGAGATGAATAATACTTATTTAATAAATAATATATAAATATTCTTCACACATTCACACAACGCCATCTAGTCCCAAACTAAGCAACGCTTGTACTATGGGAACTACACAAACTTTTTTTGGTAAATACATACATAATATTATACATAGAAAACACCCAGACCAATGCAAACAATCATGTTCATGCATACAAAGATTTGCATTGAGCGGGAATCGAACCCGAGACCTCTGCGTAGCAGTCATGTTATATAACCACTACGCCACAGAGGTCGTCAATTTATGTTCCCAATCGATCCATTAAGTTGAGGAACCAGCTTCCGGCTCACGTATTTCCTCCATCATATGATATTGGGACCTTCAAACGCAGTGTGAAGTAGCATTTGATCAAACCGGCAAGATGATGACGACGGATTGAAGTTGTTTTTAGACTTCTATCCGTTGGCTTCATTTGTGGATTGTACTCGCGCTTTCCATCAGGTTCGATATAGTTATATTGCCGTGTTTAGTATAAAAAAATAGAAAGATCCGAGACTTTTACGTTGCACATCTTGTTTTTTTTTTCAACATAAGGAAGTAACAATACAATTTGGAGATGATTTACTATCATTATAACAACAGCCAATAATTTTATTTTAAAGCGAAATTATTTGACCTCAAATTAAGGTCACTTTTTAATTCATCTTCTTGACCTCATACGTAGGACATCTGCTTACTATATAAGGAAAGATAAAGGTCACAAAAGTATTTTTACTTTTTCTATTTCCGTATTTTATTGACCCTTTTTGGTGTGAACTTGACCTAAGGGGTAATTTTTATTTAAGATGCGCTCATTTTGGTGCAATTATATGAAATGAAATGAAATGAAATGAAATATGAAATGAAATATATTTATTTGCTAAAAATGTGGTTAGGAGGTTGACATTATATTTAAGTAGGTACAAGACACATTTTGCCTAAAGGCATGCAAATATTTAAAAATACAAGTCTACAATCAATCACACAGGCTCCAAACAATAAAAATATACAATAACAAACCTTAAAATTATAAGAATCTAAAATGGAAAGAACAAGCATATTTTTTTAAGAAGTCCTTAATGGTATAAATAATAATGACCTCAAAAAAATCTCTGGGTCGTATTATATGCGGAAGGCGCTGCAGGACCGTGTTCTGTGACGCGTGCTGGGAGTTGCCTATGTCCAGTAGTGGACTGCGATAAGCTAGTTGATTGTATAAAACACTTAGTAATTTTTTTTTTTGATTTCTTATACATTAACACAACGCCATCTAGTCCCAAACTAAGCAAAGCTTGTACTGTAATGGGTACTAGACAACGGTTAAACATAGAAACTTAAATTGTTATAGATAGGTAAATAGAAAAAACACAAACCATTATAACAGCCCATTAATGTCCCACTGCAGGGACGGGCCTCCTTCCATGACGGAGGGATACTTGGCCTACTAAAACCAATATAGTTTTCCTTCTTTTTATTTTGTAACGACAATTATTTTCGGTTTTTACGATGGGGTGGTGACATATTGTATTCTTACTCCGTCACCAAGTCACCACACGGAAATCACATCGCGAAAATGACAATGGCAAATCAAGTACCTAGGTTGACTTTATTAAAGAGGACGTACCCGCAGGAAACAGCTAGCTTATGTTAAATATTACAGCCTAGTTTATGAGGTCAAAGTGACAAACGTATAAATGAGGTCAAAGTGACATACGTATAAACGAGGTCATGGTTTATTTATTCAGGATTTTAAAGTTAATATTTGTTGAGCTTTTATGTGTGTACTTAACTTTACAAGATGTTCCAGAAAATATTAATTTAAAACCGACTCTACAAAATTCAGTTGAATTTTTTTTATTAAGTATTTATTATCTACTGAACTCTTTCATTAATTTTTTGACCAATTAAAAACAGTACCTATTTTTACTTGAAGATTTACTTATATACCTATCACATAAAAGGTATCCATACTAATATTATAAATGGGAAAGTCTGTCTGTCTTTCTTTCACGGCAAAACGGAGAGACGAATTGACGTGATTTTTTAAGTGGAGATAGTTGAAGGGTTGGGGGGTAACAACGGCTACTTTTTTTTAATTTTTTATTCTGTGAAAAAAGCTAGGAAAGCCAATTCAAAACCAATTCCAAACCCTTTATATACCTACTTACGCAATTTCATTTAGGTACAGTGAATGCAATCCGGACTATCCGTCATCCGAAAAATCCGGTTATCCGCCCATTTTTACTCCGGATTTGAATCCGGATTCGAAAATGAAATCCGCGGATTTTCTGAATAATAAGAAATTGTAATGTTAGAGTGGATATGGCGTTATTCGAGGATAGTGGTTCACCAGGATGTTATTAGGAGGTCGCTTACAAGCATCTTCAATGCACTGGCATTTATATATTGGAACTGTGCTTGTTTGTCAGAAATAATATACAACACTTTGAACTTATGTGTGTTTCAAAACCAAATATACGTAGTCAGTATAAATATAATATTAAATTACCACCAAAAATTAATAATATGATTTATTACAAAAGCACATATGTCACTGCAATTAAAGTATTTAACCATTTACCAATAAATATAAAAAAAAATGTAGGAAGAATTCTATTCAAAAATGTTTTAAAAAAGTGGTTAATAACAAAGGTCTTTTATGATATGAATGAATACTTCAATGAAAAATTCTAGTATACTGTTTACCTTTTATAATATTGTCAGTTTTTAAGTACTCTTGTAATGCTCGTTCGGACAGACTGTTGATACCACACATTACCTACTATGTTATACCTTTATGTACACAGTTTTTTTGCAATAAATGTCTTTGTCTTTCCCCCTACAAGCGTTGAAACAGAGCGTGCTTTTTCTACAGCAGGATTTTTTTGTAACCGAATTCGCAGCAGGTTACACAACTGTAGATGATTTATTTTTTTGAGGTCACATTTTGATGGCAGCAAAGTTAATACAGACATCTACAAAATAGCAACTTTACAGGAGAGCACTTTTAGTAAAAAATAGTTACCATTTTGAGAATTGTGAACCAATTAAAATTAAAGTTGGCAGAATGAATCAAAATAACCTTTTTTATATATTGTATAATGAGTTATATCCCTATATTGTCATTTTACTGAAATAATGTAGATATCTTTTTATACATAGAAAGATAATCTTACATGGAAGAAGACATCTGCCTGATGACCGTTCATACGTCATCAATCGCCACAAAAGAGGTAATTTCGATACAAAATATTATATAAGTTCTGAGACTTTCTTTTATGGATATATAATGTAACAAAAGCGACATAAACCTTTCATTAATGTTCTAAAACAAAAAAATATCAAAATTGTCAACAAAAATATTGTAGATGTGAAGACATCTACAATATTTTCTTTTCTTTTTTTATTTTTCATTTACGTTGCCTATAACATTTATATTTATGTTCTTGATAGAAAAAGTAGGTACTTAGGTAAGTAAGAACTTTAAACAAAATAAATTAATTTAAAAAATTTGAAAACAAAACGGAAAGCAAGACAAGTGACTGTTGTCTTTATTTAGGTTACAATCATCTGTAAATTCTCCAAAGTAATGGCGGATAACTGTTCTGGCAAATGTACGTTTTTACGGTGATGTATTTTTAAATTAGAGTGTAGATGTCTTTATATACTTCCATAATAATTTTAATTACTGCAGATACTTAAATAATTTTAATGCAGAACTTTAGGTAAACTTACATAAGGCTCATTTTCGTACAACAAAGAAATTTGTAGATGTTGTTAATGTGGTTGTCCGCATTAACTTTGCTGCTATCGATTTTATGTCTCATAAAAGAACAGTCTTTTTAAAATTAAGTTAAAAAGTGAGGTTAAATTATTTTGTTACTTTTGTTAAGTTATTAATTTGTCAAGAAATCAATTATTTATGTTTACCTGAATTTCTATTAGTTTTAACTTTTAATAGTTTTTGTAACGTTACTCAGCTGGCAGCTCACGAGTTATAGAAAGATTATTTTAATAATGCGGATTATTATCGTGTGTAATCATTAATAATCTGAGGAGCAGTTTAAACAGTCTTTATTTTTGATCACCAAAGTTTTATTTTAATTTGTATTTATTATTTTGACTTGAAATTGAATACATAATTACAAATAACAAAAACAAAAAAAAACTATTATATTCATATTATGTTGTGATTTTCCAGTGTTTTTATTTTAATCCATTTACACAAGTATAAGAAACATCGCATTAATAAACTAAATATAAGTGGATTTGTTTATTTTTATAAAAATCCGTAAAATCCGGATTATCCGGATCTGACCAAAAATCCGTTCTTAAAAATCCGGATTTTAAAACAGGACGGATTTGCATTCTCTCATGGATATGAATCACAGAAAAATTTCTAAATTTTTAGGAAACAAACTGTAAAACAACCTTTTGGAAAAACTTGGTTAAACCATGACTCACACAATAATTTACTGAATTTTTAGGAACAAACTAAGTATAAAACAACCATTTGGAAATGCTCCGTTAAAACATACTTATGCTTAATCTTTTTGTTCTAGATATTCGATCGACTGAAGAAAGAAGTACCAAAGTTCAGGCACAAGGTTGTTGTGATGTCCGCTGACTGTGAGGCCACAGGTTTGGGTCTCGCGCTTATGGACAGACAAACACTTACTGAGAAGGTATGTATATACAGGGTGTTTTTACATGGGAATTTCGAGGCGTTTTGCTTTTAATACATGAAATAAAATGGTTTTAAAATTTTGTTACCCGGTGTCCTACGTGGGCGACGAATGCGATGCTACACGCGACAAGTGTCCTACATGTATACGTCGTGTCTCGTCGCAGACTGCCACATAGGACAGAAGTAGAGTACGCCGTTGATTTGATCGTGTACTCCGCGTTCGTCGCCCAAGTACGACACCGCGTTAGTGTACAAATTTGTGTCAACGAATACTCAAATGCGATGGAAGTTTGTCACGCTTAAACAAATAAACCGATTTTGATGAAATTTCGTATAGAGTCAAGTGGTACTCTGGATTCACAAAGACAATCTGTCCAATTAAAAATGATGTCAACGCGGGCAAATAAAAGTTTCATCATCATAAAAGCCCATTAACGTCCCACTGCAGGGACAGGCCTCCTCCCGTGACGGATGGATACCTGGCCTACTACCTAGCCAGACGGATTGGTATAGGGTTTAATTTCAAGTTTTTCTTCTTTTTATTTCATAAAGTTAATACTCACGGATAGTCCCTTATTCAGTTTTCACGACACCCATGGGATGAGATGGGGTGGTGACATATTGTATTCTTACTCCGTCACTACGCGGGTAAAAGTTTGTTAATAAATAAATACCATTACTACTTCCAGGTGAATATAATATTTCATTCAGCAGCAACAGTGAAGTTTGATGAACATCTCCGAGCTGCCCTGGCTACTAACGTGAGGGCGCCATTGCACCTGTTAAGATTAGCACGAGATATGAAGAAATTGGATGTAAGTTGGGCCCCATTCACACGAGCGCTTTTTTAACGCGCTTTAAAAAAACGTCGAAATAGAACAAATGCATTCCTATGTTCCTCGGCGTTGGAAAAAGAACACAATTTGCAACGCCGAGCGATAAAAAGCGTCGCATTAAAAAAGCGCTGGGTTGTGAAATTCCGACGCTTTTTTAACGCGCGTTAAAAAAGCGCTCGTGCGAATGGGGCCTTATTTTAATGTTTTATTTTAATGAGAGAGTGGGAACAGACTCTTTTTTCTTTATTTATTTTTAATTAGTCTTTTAAATTGAAAACGCAATGGACATAACGACATACAGTACCCGGCCGTAAATATTACACATCGACTTTTGTAAAGAGACAATCGGCCAATTTCGGCTTCGTAGAGCATCATCTCTGTCGCACGAAATACAAACAGTCTGGTATCTATTAGCAACTGTTAAGGGTACGCATTCCACAGACACGAACTTGGTAGTGAGCGGAGCCTAAAAGATTGTTGTCAAAAACGTGCACGCTAAAATTGCCCAAAATAACTTTGAGGAAAGGGTATTATGTACAAATAATATTAACATATAAATAAATACTATTTGATAGCAAATCAAATATAGGAGCAAATAACTTTCTCCGTTTATATGGAATTGCGACTGGCATGCGTACCCTTAAAACCAATCATGATTTGATAGTGTGCGACAGAGATGACGCTCTACGAAGCCGAAATTGTCCGATTATCTCTTTTCACAGGTCGATGAGCAATATAAACAGCCAGATCAAAAAGTTTCTACTTGTTTTTCGAACCTTCAATAACAGCCTCGGTTGGAAAGCAGTTGTATATGCGGCTGCTGCGCACAAGGTCACCGGTTCGATTACCGAGCAAGACAATTATTTGTGTGATCCATAAATTAAGGGCCTGAGTCTGGATGTTCTTTAAGTCCGTTAAATCTATGTGTGTTTAGATTATATTACATGCTTAACCTTAGTTTGGGACTAAACTAAGGTTCACACAACGCCATCTAGTCCCAAACTAAGCAGAGCTTTTGAGCACAAACCAATTCAAACTTTCATGTTCGATCACACAAAGATTTGCATTGACTGGGATCGAACCGGAGACCGTCTTAAATCTCCAAATTAACTCAGATATCTTTCCAATAAATTAACTTATATAGTATTTTCCGTGTGGTGACGGATGTAGAATACATTATGTCACCACCCCATCTCATCCCATGGGTGTCGTAAAAACGGACTAAGGGACTATCCGTGAATATTATCTTTACGAAATAAAAAGATGGAAAACTTGATTGAATTAAACCCTATACCAATCCGTCTGGCCAGCGTGGTAGTAGGCCAAATATCCCTCCGTCACGGGAGGAGGCCCGTTTCCGCAGTTGGACATTAATGAGCTGTTATGATGATATATTATTGTATTCAATTTTAAACTCTATCTTTTAGGTACTAATGCACATATCGACTGCGTATTCAAATTCACATTTATCCAAAATTGAAGAAAAGTTTTATCCATGTGATGCCAACTGTGAACAATTGGAACAAATGATTGACAAACTGACGGATAGTGAAGTTAATGATATATTACCTACGTAAGTACTTTGTTATATATTAGTAACTAGCTGATACGTGCCCACTTCGTTGGGCGGCGAAAAAAACGCGTCCCTTTTTTAAACATATTTTCATTACTGCTCCACTCCCATTAGTCATAGCGTGATTCTATATAGCCTATGACACTCCCCGATAAATGGACTATTCAACACAGAAAGAATTTTTAAAATCGGTTCAGTAGATCCAGAGATTACCCCCTGCAACGTCACAAACACACAAACTTTACCTCTTTATAATATTATAGTATAGACGGGCCAATTGGTTTGAGGAATATTCCTATTACGCGGTGTCCTACGTGGGCGACGAAAGCGACGCGACGCGATGCTACACGCGACAAGTGTTCTATATGATTACGTCGCGTCTCGTCGCAGACTGCCACATAGAACAGAAGTAGGGTACGCCGTTGATTTGATCGCGTACGTCGCGTTCGTCGCCTACGTAAGACACCAGGTTACAGTTGTAAATCTCTATCCATAATGCCCGATTTACACATCGACAAGTACAGTAGCGAGTTAAGTAGTATTTTAAGATTAAGTTGATTTAAATAGATCTCCATCCTATTTTTTGGCGAGTTAAGTACGAAGTAGCCCCCTCACTTGCGTCTCGTCAACTTAACTCGTCAAAAAATAGGATGGAGATCTATTTAAATCAACTTAATCAACAACTTACTACTTAACTCGCTACTGTACTTGTCGATGTGTAAATCGGGCTTTAGACGGCTTTTACGATAGAAAGAGATAGGGGCAAGATTTGTTCTTACTTTGTCCACGCATGGATACCTAACCCCTGCCTCTGTGGCGCGACGGTCGCAAAAAGCGACTGTCATCCATGTATGTTTATCCGTTGTTCTGTTACCCATAACACAAGCAGGTTAAGTCTAGCTTACTTTGGGAACAGATGGCGCTGTGTAGAAGATGTCCGTGAATATTTTTTTTCATCTGCACAGCCATTGGTAACGACTTGTGGCTGGCGAATTTGCTCGTATTGTTTTAATCGACACTACATAAGTATATTTAATGTTTCAGCATCCTCGGACCCTGGCCAAACACATACACATTCACAAAAGCATTAGCAGAGAAAGAATTACGACTAAACGCCTGTGATGTACCCATAGGTATATTTAGACCAGCTATTGGTGAGTAAATCCTTTTAATATCGCGATGATTATGATGATTTAAATGTAAACGGGAGACGGCATTCTATTTACCTTTATTATGCTTGACTTAATAGGAAGAAAATTACATAAGTATAAATTTTTACCTATAAAGCTTAGATACTCGTATAACTAAAAAAAACGAAAAGAAGAAAGACAATGGAAAAAATTGATAGTCGAGGCGGGACTCCAACCCACGTCTCTGGACTATACGCGTCCAGCGCCCTGACCAGTACGCCCCCCGAGTATCCGTCTCGATCACCAAATTTAACCATGAAATAGTATTTTACAAAATTGTTTAATTTTCAGTGATATCAACGGCAAAGGAACCCTTAAAAGGTTGGCTTGACAACATGTATGGTCCAACAGGAGTAGCCGTTGGTAGTGGTAAGAAAAAATAAGATAAATCTGTATAATCTACTTATCTTGCACTTATATCTAACTAATGTAACTGGGAAACATTGCCGTGCGGCAAAATGTTTTCAATTCTGTCTTAATTTTGTAAATGTATAATTATACTTATTTAGGTTTATCCGTTAACTAGTATTACACAAGCTTTGCTTAGTTTGGTACTAGATGGCGTTGTGCTAATATTTTTTATATTTTCACAGCCACTGGTATTCTAAGAACTGTGCTGTGTGATCAACTAGTGTCAGCGGATATTGTACCCGTTGACTCAGTGGTTAACTGTCTGATGGTAGCTGCGTGTAATGTCCATAGTTTATATAAAGAAAGGTAAGAATGACATAAAAAATTCTCTGTTTTTGAAAAAAAATATTATGATATATTATACATATAATCATTATAATAGGTGAAATTAGACAGTTGTAGTCTAGGGTCGTATGTCTGAATTCTCTTCTCTATTGGGAGATTTATCGATTCTGATAACAAACGATTAATCGATTTGATATTAAGATTGGGATAGGTGCAAGGGTAATTTTAAAAATGAGGAATACTACCTACACTATAATTCATCGACCACATTTTCCGATAAATACTTTAGCACTATCATCCATCTAAGACTTTAACTCAGTTTGTTTTGCATTTAAAGTTTCATCTATAAATACCACTTTGTTCCATTTCCTTAATTCTGTTCATTTTGCGTGTCGGTCCACCTTAATGAACGTGCTTCCCAACCTGCGTCTTTTAGTACGCCGAAGAGGTGATATGAACTTTTTATAATCTACTTAGACTAATATTATAAAGAGGTAAAGTTTGTGTGATTGTGTGTTTGTGACGTTGTAGGGGGTAATCTCTGGATTTACTGAACCGATTCGAAAAATTCTTTCTGTGTTGAATAGTCCATTTATTGGGGAGTGTCATAGGCTATATATTATCACGCTATGACTAATAGGAGTAGAGCAGTAATGAAATATGTTTAATAAAATGACGCGTTTTTTTCGCCACCTAACGAAGTGGGCACGGGTCAGCTAGTAATTTATACAGTAGAACCCGGTTAATACGATCACGCTTAATACGATTTCACGCATAATACGCCTTTTTACGCCGGTCCCTGCAATTTGAGACATATTTTCATACATTTCTTAACGCTTAATACGATTCGTCATCCCGTTTAATACGCCCGCGCTCAGGCCCTACAACCGCACTCGAGGCCAGCCGTGGGGCCCTTTTAAAGTTGTTTTAAGAAAGCCGGTTCTTGAAATAACGTGGTTGACGTCGTGCTGAGAAAACAGGATTTAGGAAAACCCTGCAGTATCCCGAGATACTGGCTAAATAGTCAGGCTGGATATTCTTCCATTGATGACAATGTAGCACGAACGAAATTCAATCAATATCTTATTGAGGATGTGAATAACACACAAAACGAGGTCCCTATGCCTAACTGATAATGATGAGGACGAAGATGAGTCAGGCATTATCGGCTATTAATGATTTAATGAATGAATAAGTTGCTTCTTTGGACGAAAGTGACGACGCGGTGCAAAAGTTGAAAATCCTGTAATTGCTAATGCATCAAAATCTTTCTGTCAAACCAAAATAAGTGATTATTTTTAATAATGTATTGTATCCCGCTTAATACGCTTTCTCGCTTAAGACGCGTTTTTGGTGGGGTCCCTGGAAAATCGTCTTAAGCGGGTTATACTGTATTTGCGTTAGGGTAAAATAAAGCTAAAAACATGTCTAAACTCGATGTTGGCAGGGCATGATCCGTCGAGAGTTGTCTTTTACAATTAAAAAAAAATGGTGCAGCATTGATAGCTACAGCGCTGGTATTGTGACCTTTATTCATTAGTTTATTGCCCAGCAAATAAGTCTTGATCCGTGTGGTGACGGAGTAAGAATACAATATGTCACCACCCCATCTCATCCCATGGGTGTCGTAAAAACCGACTAAGGGACTATCCGCGAATATTACCTTTACTAAATAAAAAGAAGGAAAACTTTAAATTAAACCCTATACCAATCCGTCTGGCCAGCGTGTTATTAGTAGGCTAAAGTATCTCTCCGTCACGGGAGGAGCCCCGTCCCTGCAGTGGGACATCAATGGGCTGTTATGATGATGATGATTAAATAAGACTTCTTTTCAATTTCAGTTCACCACCAATGGAACCGCCAATATTTAACTACGTCAGCTCAGTAGAGAACAGAATCACATGGGGCGACTTTCTAGCACAAAACATGGCGAGGATACATCATTATCCATTCTCTGATGCTGTTTGGTAAGGAAATTGAGTTTTTATAGATATAGATTTCTTTTTTTTTCCTCACACAACGCCATCTAGTCCCAAACTAAGCAAAGCTTGTACTATGGGTACTAGACAACGGATAAACATACTTAAATACTTCTTTTTTTGCGAGACATATTATACATAGAACAGCCAGACCAATGCAAACAATCATGTTCATGCACACAAAGATTTGCATTGAGCGGGAATCGAACCGAGACCTCTGCGTAAAAGTATTATTATTATAACCACTACGCCACAGGGGTCTTCAAGTCGAGGAAGTCCCTGAACCATTTAAGGACCCAAGTAGGACATAACATAAAAAAAACTTCCATACAGACCAACTGAGATCGGCAGGCGTTCATCGCATTCCAAATAGTTAGGTGGTAGAGGTGGTTAGTTACACGATGGACCAGACAGACTAAAAAAACTAAGGTATTCTTAGAAGCTTAGCTAGAAACAATGGAACTCTTTGCCAGCCCACGTGTTTCCTTTAAACTACGATCCTGGTTCTCTCAAGCGAGGCGTGAAAAAACATCTTCTGAAGCCGCCATAGTGGAGACATTCATGCCTCTACAAATATTGTAGCTGGCATGGTGCTCGCCATTCTTGGGCTTTATTGGATGCTTAATATCAGGCATCATAGAGTCATTTTGGTAGGCCAATTTAAAAAAAAAGCTTACTAAATTAATTTTCTTTTTATTTATATTTCAGGTTCATATCATTGACATTAACGAAATCGGCGTTAATGAATAAGATAAACATATTCTTCTTGCATCTAATACCGGCTACTTTAGTAGACGGTCTCACCATTTGTCTCGGAAGGAAACCAAAGTAAGTAAATGAAAAGAAACCATAACATTTCGGTATCTGCCTACTAAGTATTTCATCATAACAGCCCATTAATGGCCGACTGCCAGGGACGGGAATCCTCCCGTGACGGAGGGATACTTGGCCTACTAATACCACGCTGGCCAGACGGATTGGTATAGGGTTTAATTTCAAGTTTTCCTTCTTTTTATTACGTAAAGATAATATTGATGGTTAGTCCCTTAGTCGGTTTTTATGACACCCATGGAATTAGATGGGGTGGTGACATATTGCGCTGGCATCAGCTAGTAAACCATAAGGTTTACTACTGCGGCTTCACCCGCGTTGTATAGCTAGCTTAAATGTTATTCCGCACCCTAAACTACCTACATTCCAAATTTCATCAAAATCCGTCCTGCAGTTTTTGCGTGAAAGAGTGACGAACATCCATACATCCTCACAAACTAAGTATTGCATTTATATTATTAGTAGGATGAATCGATAATTGCAACTGGCTGTGTATTTCTTAATTATGCGTACTAAGACCAATGATAAGACCTAATCTTAGCATTCCATGGATTCTCCGTGCGGGTGCCGGCCGGGTCCATCGCGTGATAGAGGACGGAACACTTGCATAACAGTGTCTGGGACTTACGACCCTGATGTAGGTTTAAGGAGGTAATTTTTGTGTTCAGTAAACAAACTTACATAATTAATTATGTTTATTAAATTTCCAGGATGTTAAAAGTATATAAGAAGATACATAAGTTTTCATCAGTGTTGTCATACTTCTGTACGAGGGAAATTAACTTCTCTAATGTAAGGACTCAGGAGTTGTGGGAGAACACTTCTGATTCAGATAAGAAGGTATGCAGAGAGAAATGTATAATTACGAGTAGGTATAATGTCTCTAGAAAGATTTTAAAAGAAGTTAGATATTTCATACTACCGTTTTCTTCGATTGTTCAATAAATATTAAATGTAATAGAATGAAATTTGGTATAAGTAATGGCGCACATTTAAGTTAACTATTGTGTTTAAAACAAAGAAAAAAAAAATCAGTGAAGAAGTTACCAAAAATTAAACAAATGAGAAAATCCGCTGTTTTAAATTGGACCTATGTTCACAGGCTTAGTAATAATACAAATAATAATTATTTTTATTTATTGTCTTTGTTAGATGTTGGTATTATCCTATACTTATTTCCTAAATAACAAAAATTATTTAAACAATATAATTATGTTTTAAAAGAATATACCTACTTAGAGTCTAAAGACTGCGCAGAAATAAAACGGCAATTTCATAGGTAAAGACCTAGGTTTTTATATTTATGACTGTAGTATTAAGTAAAAAGTAGCTAGAACTTGTTTAATAGCCACACCACCTAAGTGTCATTAAAAACATTACAAAGCTAGCTGTCGACACCTTCAAATCGGGTGTATTACGTGACAACGAAAAGTGAAACAGCGAATACTCGTAAGTTTACTATGTAGGTATAACGAATCACGTAACAACAAATGGACGCCATCACGAATAACTTAGCAACGAAGTCATGCGATCTCGAATACTTAACCGGACCGGAACCAATATTTCATGAATAGGAATCATTTGAAAAAGAATGAACGCCACAACGAATAACATAGTACCGAAGTCATGCGATTTCGAATAACAGAACAACGAATTCACCAATAAGAGTAGGTACAATGGATTTAACCACCTTTTTGATGATCTTGCTTTCTTGTACTTACCTTAAACAATGACTTTACAATTTGATTTCATATTATGATTTTCCTTTTCTCGAAATATGTCATGTGGTGCTATATAAAATTTTACTCTCACATTCCAGCTATACCCGTTCAGCATGAGCGAGATGAACTGGGACGAGTACTTCGAGGAGTACTTAGCCGGCATCAGAAGGTACCTCTTCAAGGAAAGTGATGACACGCTGCCACATGCCAGGATTAAGTGGAGAAGGTAATCTTGTCATAGTCATTCTGCCTATCATAGCAGCTCATAAATGTCCCACTGCAGGGACGGGCCTCCTCCCGTGACGGAGGGATACTCAGCCTACTAATATCACGCTGGCGAGACGGATTGGTATAGGGTTTAATTTCAAGTTTTCCTTTTTTTTATTTCCTATACTTAGTTAATATTTACGGATAGTCCCTTAGTCGGTTTTTACAACACCCATGGGATGAGATGGGGTGGTGACATATTGTATTCTTACTCCGACAACACACGGATTCTGCCTATACTTAGTTCAATATACAGCAAGTAACTAGGCCTATAGTTGCACACACAGCAATGTACTTACTTATTGCCATAGATAAAGACGGAAGTTTTGTTCACGGACTTTTTGAAATAAGTAGATCGCTTACAACTTTATCGGGGTTAAAAGTGCCGGGTATAAAAACTCTCATGAATAACCGAGTAGTACAAATATATACAGTATTTCGGCTTCATAGAAAGGGACGAAATGCGAGTTATACCTACACGCTCACGATAGCGGTGGCTTTGCGGAGTGAACAGTCGCGACTACTGTGCCGCAGTAACGAGCGGGAAAGTAGATAAATGTAATTAAAAAGCTGGAGGTGGGCAGCCCTATCGCATGTTTACGTACCGCGTAGGCATTTTTAATAAATATTCGGCCAAGATAGACTACTGCTTTTACTGTGACCGAGGACTTGCCGATTGCTAACAGGACAAAAGTACCCGACTAAATATGAGCTCGTGGTATACCTACAACAAAAAATGTATTAGGCAAAGCAACTCGTGCAGCAGACTTTAGTAGGCGTTGTACGCTTGAATATTTAGTTTTGTCTCTACATTTCCGGCAATATATGGTCGCGCACCGTGTGTATTGAGTTCGTCGTAAAACCGCAGCAGACTTTCTTTCCTCCACGGAGAAAAATACGTTGTCTGCGCAAGCCTTTAGGCTGAGCGCACATTGGAGACTAGACTGTTTCAAGACTGACTTGCCTCATATAGACAAGTCTGTCTTAAAACTAAAACGAAACAGTTTTGACTACGATACGTAGCACACATAAAACAAAACTGTCTATCTGAGACAATATTGTCTCTACGACGTTTTGTTCCAAGTGTGCGCATATTCATACATATTGTAAAGCAATAGTCTGTCTTAAGACTGTCGTGTTCCAAGTCTGCGCTCAGCCTTATTGTGTTGCTCTGTATAGAGCTGGGATAAATTTTGATTCCAACTTTTTGATGATTTTAAACTCGATTTTAATAGTATGAAAAAATCTTTAAGCAGGGTGATGCTACCAATTATCAGCACTTTAAGAGTTAGTCTTACTTTAATATCGTTTATCTTAGTGATAATACTGATAACGAAAGTTAACAACATGCTTTCTCGGTTTACTATTAAATAAGTAACTGATTTTTATTATAAAAATTTGTCTTTGTGCATACACATTTTATTTAGATGAGTTTGACTAAATAATTACCCTAACACCAATTATTGGCACCATCTCATCACCAATTATCAGCACCGACCGAGCCAATTATCAGCACCTTAAAATTAGACATAAAATTAGGTAGATAAATTAAATAATCCAATGTTTATAGCAAAATCTCTTTTATTTATGCCTAGCCTAACAACCGAAGTTTCAGAAAAATAAATACATAAATATAAAAAATTCCAAAAAATAATAGACATTATTTTTATCATTATATCAACACTATGAAAATAACTAGCAATGTTAGTTTCAGCACCATGCCAGGATATGAAATCCAAAATCATAGAGTACTTTTTCCAAGAATATTGAATTCTAGGCATAAAATAATCACGCTTTACTATAAAAAATAGGGATTAACAATTTTACATACCACTTTGTCATGTAACAGTACCAGTGCCGATAATTAGCAATTCGCAAAAAATTGAACCCAGATGTCAGCACCTCATTTATTAACATAAAATCAAGATAACGTTCATTTCCATTGTCAGATAAGCCTTATAAAACATTTTATACATGAATAAAACCTAAAGGTTCAGTAAAAAATATCTAAAAGAACTAAAATAAAAAAACCTGAACTTACCTACGATCATAAGAAACTGTCAAAATAAAGTAATGTGAATATCGCTTTTTTTTTTCAAAAAGTGTCGTGTTTGGATCAGTTTATAATTCCAAAAGGATCATATTTTAATGTTTGTTAAATGGTAGCCGAAATTAATTAATAGAAAGCTTATAATTTGAGTTTTAGTTGGGGGTGCTGATAATCTGGTGCAGTGCCAACATTAGGACGCGTGCCCCTATTGTTTTTTCTTGGCAAATTTTTAATTAAACTTTTTTCTGTTTCAGATTATACTACCTACATCAGATAGCTAGAATAATATTCTTTTTCCTGGCTGTATACGCGTTCTGGTGGATTATATCTTTAATATGTTGATAATAATACAATAAATAAATATAGGAATAAAGTGTTGTATAAATACTTAGACATATTAAAAATCTATAGATGCGAACGTTTAACTATTAAAATAACTAAAGTCTTGAAGTTTCACAGTTTTACCTGTAGATGTCGCTACTTGGTGGCTTTACTAAAAGTCGCTATGAAAAGAAATAACTTTTATAAACACTTAACAAGCTATTCTCGCTCATGCACTTTTGACGTGGCTTAATGACTTTACCAATACGACGAAAACCGAGTCTCACTAGTTACGTGCACCGTAAAGATGAGATATCACAGAGTGTTCACCACTCTATGAAATGGCCTTGCCGATGTTGCTTAACCTGTGTTATCGTTTATTAATTAGTGGTTGCAACTGTCTGAGAGCACCTAAATCTATACTAATATTATAAAGAGGTAAAGTTTGTGTGTTTGTGACGTTGTAGGGGGTAATCTCTGGATCTACTGAACCGATATTAAAAATTCTTTCTGTGTTGAATAGTCCATTTATCGGGGAGTGTCATAGGCTATATAGTATCACGCTATAACTAATAGGAGTGGAGCAGTAATGAAATATGTTTGAAAAACGGACGCGTTTTTTTCGCCGCCCAACGAAGTGAGCACGGGTCAGCTAGTAAGTTATATTTTCATTAGATGTTTATAATTGATTCATTTTGCATTTTAAAGGGTTGGAAGGTTAAAAAGAGAATACAATTCGTTCGCAATACTATTTTTATTGTAGATAGTGTTTTTTGTGACTGCACTTTGTAATTTAGCTATTTTAGGCAATAAGGAATAGATGTAATTTATAATTAAAAATTGTAATTATGTACTTAAATTTAATTGTATTGTAATTTTATTTGTAATATCAAAAATAAATGATTGAAATAAAAATTGTGATTTTTTCTAATCCTTTACGGGCCTGAAAATTGTGCGATAAAACGAGAATACTTAATTATATACATACCTTGCTCCCATGAGGATAAGTACAGAATACTATGATCATTCTCCATGTGGTAACGGAGTAAGAATACAATTATGTCACCACCCCATCTCATCCAATAAGAAAATTGGTCTACTAATAAAGGGTCTTTTAACAAGATTTTTGTTTTATTTACAAAGAATTTAGAGGAAAAAGTATATTTTTTTTATTGTAAGTATCAAAGAGAACGGCTTGGCAATTTTATCTGTGAACTATAAAACTTTTCATGGGTTCATCTGGCAACCGAAATTTAGGTAGTATTGGTAAACCAGGTTTCCCTAACCTGGTAACCAGGCATGACAATAAAGGGTTGTAATAATAAAATTGTAAGAAGATAATTATAATAAAAAACTTTTTTATCCAAAATGTTTATTTGTCCAAAACAAAAAAAAACTGCACATATTACATTGGTAGTTGTGTTATTACAAAGTGTATAAATTAAAGCCTCATTATTAGACACACCCCCGGTTTCTGAATGACTGGTCAAGTCAAAATCAACTAATTAAGTGTCAAAACTATAATTTTCAGGAACTGAAATGACAGTTTTGACACTTGATTAGTTGATTTTGACTTGATCAGGGATTCAGAAACAGGATTAATCACATAGCTTGCTCTAAATCTACAAAAGCATACAAAAATAGTAATATCAAACAAAATTATACAAATATATACTATTTCTACTAATTAGATCATTTCAAACATTCTACTACAAGTGAAATATGGTAGCAAAATAAAGTTTCTAAAATAAAATAATAGTAGAAATACATTTTCTACTATTAAATAGGCGAAATTAATTTTCTACCATAAAAATGGTAGGAATGCTTTTTATGGTAGAAAAATGATTTTATCTTAAAATTTATTTTAATATTCAGATCACTGTTTTTTGAGATTAGAGCGTGCAAATAAACTCTTTCACAACACAAGAAATCATCGTCTTATTATTTAAGCTGTCTACTAAAGCAGAATACAAAACAATGCTTATACTATTACTTACGACGGTACCTTCCTTTTTTTCATGATTTTTAAACAAGTAAAAGGGTCAATAAATTCAGTTAATATCTGTTTTATTTTCTGACGTTACAGTCAATTTAAATCGACCCAAAGAAATATAAAAAAGTTACGCATTAGTACATGTTAATACAGAGTTAAATACAGTTTACTAGTTTAAAAATATTGTATTAGTTTTTAAATGCTTATAAATGCTTTTAAAGGGACAAAACAGACACTTTATTCTAGTCAGTTAATAGAAATAAGTAGGTTTTGCACACAGAATAATGATACAAAGTCGTACACACAGTCAAATTAAAATTATCAAAAATTGTATAAATTTTAAGTCTTACATTGAACGGAATACGTAGTACAGTCAAAAAATAATCATTAAAGTTAAGGTAGGCATACACGATCCTTCCTATCGTCCAATCGGCATGACGCTACCGATTGGATCAGTTAGAATTGACCGTGTGTGCGAGTGGATCGGCATGATAGTTAGAATTGATGGCATGATCGAATTTCGTTTTTTTTTGGCTTGATCATATCGATTGGATACTGCCGATTGGACTGTGTATTGCTGTTGGCGATTGGCAGTTCAGGCGGTCAGTCTTGTCAAGAATTTTGTCGATGGTAGATAGATGTCTTCATGATCAAGCCTGCAGTATCATTACGATTGGAAGGATCGTGTATGCCCATTACAATGAAATTCATCAATATGTCAAAATTTCAATCAAAATATAAAAGTCAGACACTTTAATACTAAAGTCAATCTAATTAATAATTAAATTGACGTTAAGTAATTTCATTATCTTTTAATAAATCTGAAATACAGGAATGTATAATTTTCGGAATTATTTTATTACACTTAAATCCTAATATTATATTATTAGATTATTTTATTGTAATGTTAAAATCATCTTCATTCCAATATTTATAAATGAAATATCATAAATTATCATACACAGTGGCGATACAAGATTCACAAGTTAATTTTAAGACAATAGTCTACCATTTTAAAAATCTACTAAATATTTTTTTTGTGTAAGCAAAAATGCTACCAAATATAAATCTACTAAATATTTTTTTGTGTAAACAAAAAAGGTACCAAATATTCTCAATATAAAAAGCTACCATTTTCTTTCTGTAATACTTTCTCCTTAACTTTCAATACCGCCACTGGTGACATTGTTAATTTCATTGTAAAATTGGGCCAAAACAAAATTATTTTCGCTCTGTCTGCGACACAATATCATTGATATTCGAAAATGTGTCTTATTAAATGGTAATAAAGTACACTGGGGTTTAAAAATACTAGGTCTTTATACCACTTAGATAATTAAGGTTGAACATTATTGCTTCCTACAAAAATTCTTATGGCATATTTCTATAAACTAGTTATTGCTTAGAACTACTTGTATGGTGACAATTTTATATTAATTGTTTGTGGATAATTTATGATTATTTTTTTGTGTTGGCAACATTGTTTATACGTTGAGGGTACTGTCGGCATAAAAATACTTACAAATACTTTATACAATAGGGAACATCAAGCATAAATACTAATATTTCATCACTAATTTTAATGACAAAAATAAGTCAATTGATTACAAATTAGGCCCTGCGCAGACGGCACACTTTTTGTGCGATCGAGTCTGCGGCGCACAAAAAGTCGGCCATACATGGCATATATTTGAGTCTTTTGTACGCCGGACTTTTTGCGCGTCATGTGCGTTACTGCTTTTAATTGCATAGGTTCTATTTTCACAGACTAAAAAGTGCGTCACGGATAGTCTGTCGTCTGCGCAGGGCCTTATGTCAACATATTTAAACATTTGTTGATTTTAGAATGTCGCTAAAGTTGATAAGACGTAAAAAACTTGATACTACGTTCGCAGAAGGCAAATTACTATTATCATTTTATGAGTTTATTATTATTATTTATAGATTTTTGATGCTCACAGTACTCAAAACCAAAACATGTCACTATGTTATTGTTATTGTCATTAAGATCAATTTTACAATTAGTCCTGACACTGAAGGCAATAATTCAGGTACTAAATACATAAGTCCTTATTTTACTTAATGGAGAACTGCATTTTTGACATATTTAAACCATATTTTTCGCTCTATCAAGGTCACATAAACTATCAAGGATTCCAGACGAATTATGGATCACACATATATAATTGTCTAAGGTTCGATTTCAAGGAGGTCAGCCTAATATGAAGAAGTATTTAACCATTCGTTGACTTCATTACATACTTTGATATTTCTTTGATTTAAAAAAAAAACCGAGGCTGAGTTCACAATATCTGTTAGCCTGACCAGGATTCGCGAATTAGTTCTTTGAACAATAAAGCATTGGTGTGCATGAACATGTCTGTTCGAGATTTTAGGTATTTTTTTTTTATATAATGGGAGGCAAACGAGTCAGCAGATCACCTGATGGTAAGTGATCACCACCACCCATGTACACCCGCAACACCAGAGGAATCACAGATGCGTTGCCGACCTTTAAAAAAGGAAGTACGCTCGTTTCTTGCAAGCTCCCCAAGTCGTAACGGCATTAAGGCGTTACATAATTCATACCATACATTAAGGTCTTAAAAACAGAAAAATTATATCAAAAATGCAATTCAACAAATATTCTAATAATTCTAATTAATCTAGCGTACCTATAATGTTTAATTAACGAGGCACGTATATTTGTATCGGGTTAATATATATTTAGAAATTATTTGCTTAAATTATCACCGCTTCTTAAATCTACTTTGGTTGTAGTATGAAATCATTTTACTATTTACTATAATTTATAGTAAAATAATTTTATGGTATAGGTCTCTCCGTGTGGTGACGGAGTAAGAATACAATATGTCACCACCCCATCTCAACCCATGGGTGTCGTAATAACCGACTAAGGGACTATCTGTGAACATTATCTTTACGAAGTAAAAAGAAGGAAAACTTGAAACTAACTCCTATACCAATCCGACTGGCGAGCGTATTAGTAGGCCAAGTATATCCCTCCGCCACGGGAGGAGGTCCGTCCTTGCAGTGGGACATTAATGGGCTGTTATGATGATGATAAGTAATTTATAAGTATGTTTCGTTTTTGATACCTTTTTCTTATTAACTTCTCGCATGCCTTTCATACATTGTTTGTCCCAAATAATGTATGTGGGTAGTCAAATGGGGTCCCAAAATCTTTTGGGTCTATATTTTTTGGGACTAACGGTGACCCAAATAACGCGAGACGTTTATGTCTCATGAACATATAAAGCAATGGTTAAATTTGGTAGTCGAGATGGGTACTCGGGTGGCCTAGAGGTCATGGCGCTGGACGCGTATAGTCCAGAGACGCGGGTTCGATTCCCGCCTCGAGTATCAATTTTTTCCATTGTCTTTCTTCTTTTCTCATGAACATAGTTACATATTTTATCAGTGTCAAGTGAGTAGAATTAATATTAAAAAAAAACATGAATAAGCAATTTCCATTTTGTCATCTAGGAGAAATTCTAAGGCATATAGAACAGATACAAAAAAAAAAACATTTGATATTTTATAATAATATTAATGCCAAAGCGTTTTATATTTTATTGCTTACTTATTTCTTTCGAGTTATTAAGATCAAAATTAATTAAAATATTTTTCACTGGGTTTACCAATATGTTTAAAAGCCGGCTTGATACCAACTTTAGTACAGTCAGCAACAAATATGTATATACGTAGCTTTATTCCAAATTCTATGGTTGATCTTTCTATGTCGCGGAGACTTAGACCCCATTCACACGAGGGCTTTTTTAACGCGCGTTAAAAAAGCGAGATGTCATGTTTGGACCACGTGTGGGTGCGAGCGGGACGCAGCGAGTGTGAAGCGACGTCATATTTTGTAACGTCGTTGGAAATTGTGTTCTATTTCAAGGAACGAGCGTTATAAAGCGCTCGTGTGAATGGGGCCTTACAGACATGAATGTAATTGACAACATAATTGAAGACAGACAATAATTTGTCCTAAATGAGATTCAAAAAGCGACCTGCCGGAAAGCCATAACTATTCACCAATTACGTTAAGATTTTTTTGCTGCTGATTGTACTTACATAAGATTGCTAAGTATTTTGTATATTTCACAACTGAATATTTTTTCACTAGTCATTGTAAATTAATCTTAATTGGTTTGGCACTGGCTACGATATGGTAACGAACCAAATGGTCACCTAATAGTAAGCAACTCTCCTGTCAATACAAGAATCTAAAAACTCTATGCTTTATAAGGGTCGTAGCACATATAACGTAACGTAAACGGATCGGCACCGTATCAACTCGAGCCGTTCAGTATTATTTGTATGAAACTCCTTACTACAACGCACACTAATCGGAATCGTAACGTAATCGGATTTTTGACGTTTGACACCGAGGAAAAAGGCGAGGAGGTGCCGATCCGTTTACATTACGTTATGTGTGCTACAACCATTAATATACAAAACAAACACAAAAATCCTTAACTAAATGAGATTGCAATAATTGTCGATATTAATATAAAAATGATATGTGCCGTCTGTGTGTTCGCGTTGTCCGGATATCCGTGTACTTGAGGGTCCAGTCGTAAACCCGGGTAATTAATGTCTGGCAATGGCGACTCTGGAAATACAATTTTTTTTTAACAAAGGTCGTATTTAAGGTGGCAGTAATATCGTAACTAAAGGACACGGTAAGGATATTATAATAATATAACATCATCATAACAGCACATTAATGTCCCACTGCAGGGACGGGCCTAAAGTAATATAATTATCCGTGTGGTGACGGAGTAAGAATACAATATGTCACCACCCTATCTCATTCCATGGGTGTCGTAAAAACCGACTAAGGGTCTATCTTTGAATATTACCTTTACATAGAAAGAAGAAAAACTTGAAATTAAACCCTATTATACGAATCTGTCTGACCAGCGTGGTATTAGTAGGCCAAGTATCCCTCCGTCACTGGAGGATGCCCGTCCCTGCAGTGGGTTAATGGGCTGCTATGATGATGATCCAATTTAAATCCTGGCCTTATTTCATTACACGCCAGTATATTTGCACTTTGGTAATGCCAATAAACTTTTACACATTTTGGAAATAATATTTCCACTTTGCGATAAGTCGAAATGGTCTTCTCGTTACCAACACCAGATAGTCGAATCCCTGGTTTGCCCATTGCTAGGAAAACATGTTTTTGCGAAAACAATAACATCAAAAAAAGCATTACATTTTTTTACTGAAAACATACTATAAAAATAACACTACGAATTAAGGGTCATAGCACATATAACGTAAACGGATCGGCACCGCCTCGCCTTTTTCCTCGGTGTCAAACGTAAAAATCCGATTACGTTACGATTCCGATTAGTGTGCGTTGTAGTAAGGAGTTTCATACAAATAATACTGAACGGCTCGAGTTGATACGTCGCCGATCCGTTTACGTTACGTTATATGTGCTACGACCCTTAATCATGCACAGAAAAAGAGAATTAGCCTACAAAGAACTTACTTTTTAATAGTCCTTTCAAATCATTATCATCATAACAGTATTAAAAAAATCAATCTGCATGGACGAAACTCTTTCATAGATGTGACAGCCTCAGTGACGCGATGGTAGCGCAAGCGGCTGTGTCTTTTACTACCTGTGTGTTTCACGACCTTTATTTTACTAACTAACGTCTTTTTTTCCCCGTGTCTCTTACTACATGTATTGTGTTCTTCACGACCCCTGTCTTTTATTACCCGTGTCTATTACTACCAGTGTGTTTTACGACGTGTATTTTACTATGTATTTTATTGCCCGTGTTTTTTACTACCGGTGTCTCTCATTACCTGTGTGCTTTACTACCCGTGTCTCTATTACGCGTGTCCTTTACTACCTGTGTATCATATTATCTGTGTCTTTTACTAGCCCGTGTCTCTTATTACCTGTGTCTCTTATTGCCTGTGTCTTTTACTACCCCTGTCTCTTATTACCTATGTCCTTTACTACCTGTGTCGTTTACTACCAGTGTTCTTTAATACACGTGTTTTTTACTACCTGTGTCTTTTACTACCCGTGTCTCTATTACGCGTGTCCTTTACTACCTGTGTCTTTTACTACCCGTGTCTCTTATTTCCTGTGTATTTTACTACCGGTGTCTTTTACGACCTGTGTTTTTTATTACTAACCTGTTGGGCATCAGACAGAAATATCCAGCGGCCGCCAGCACCAGCAGCATCAGATCTGGAGCCGCGCTGGAAGCTCCGCCGTAGCGTGTAGTACCACACGCGGGCGGACACACCGGGATTATAGATTCTACACACAATTACCACACATGCTATATGACGTACTGCTTTGTGTCTTTAGAGATGCGTTTTAATGTGTTTTTAGAAGATTTGTGTACGATTATTCTAAAACAGTCACATCCGTGGAGTAAGAATACAATATGTCACCACCCCATCTCATCCCATGGGTGTCGTAAAAACCGACTAAGGGAATAACCGTAACTACTATCTTTACGAAATAAAAAGAAGGAAAACTTGAAATTTAACCCTATACCAATCCGTCTGGCCCGCGTGGTATTAGTACGCCAAGTAACCCTCCGTCACGGGAGGAGGCCCGTCCCTGGAGGGGGACATTAATGGGCTGTTATGATGATTCTAAAACAGATCGCGATGGAGCGGAAGAGTTAAACTCAGGACAATAGTTTGTGGATCAGACAAAGAATTGTCTTGCGTGGAATTCAACCTGCGTTATCGTGCTTTATTAAAATTGAAGTATTCAAAAACATATCCTCCCTTTTTTGAAAGGTCGGTTAACGTACATAACAGCGATACGGTTAGTGTTATGTGTAGGGATATTATAGTTACATCTCAAGATACGAGGGTAGATGATAATAATGTATTATCTATCACGACCAGCTTGCGACCACGGCCAGTGCGAGCTGTGCCGAAACGTCAAGTAAAATAAAGGTAAATAAAATGCGCGTTAATATTCCGTTTGTATAATTTTTGTTTTAAATTGAACCTTGTGTTTAAAACCACATGTAAACACGATCCCACGTAGGACAATTCTTAGTGTATTCCACATTGTCTTGAATTTTGGGTGTTCCTTGTGTTCGTTAAATTGATGTTTGTAACACAGGCTATGATGCCTAGTGCAAGAATTTCCTTTCAAAACGACATAGACAAAAACTTTGTAAATTCCATGATTTTTTTTTTGGGTACAGTGCATCGAATCATCACTCTTAATTAAAAGGGTCAACACATTATTTAACGCATCTCTAAAACACGAAAAGTACAGCCAACAAAAGAAAAAATCCGTACAAGAGCAAGCAAACACAGCAAGACATCAACGAATACACTCTTTTTGCCTTGTAATAGGAGGTACATATTAGAATGACAGGGCTAGGCTTCAATACTTCGTTGTAATTATTATAGCCTAGATCTCTTATTGCCTTGTAATAAGGCTTATTTTAAAATGAAATTGTATTTGATGTTTTGCTGTGCGCACATAAAATTAAAATATGATAAGCATCCCATCGCAAGGCTTGACTAGATGCTTTTAAGATAATAGAGCTTAAAAACTAATTTCTACTAATTTGAATATCATTAAATGCAATAGTAGTATTAATTAAAAATCTATGAGATATAACATTAATACATAATAAAATAAGTAAATCGAATATACGAAATCTATAAACAGACAAGAAAAAAGTAAATTTAAGCAAAAATGCTATAAGGAAAAAAACCTATTTTACTTTAATTCAGCTTAGTAATAAATAGAAAATGGAATGCGAGTATTTTTTCGACTCATCCGTAGAACAAAGTTCGATCTGCAGATAGCTAGTTTTCATTAGAAGCTAGATAAGTTGTTACTTGTGTTATTTTAGAACTATGAGACCTAACATTTTGATTTTTTTACATGGTATGTCATAACAACATACCAAAAAATCAACCTAGCTTCTAATGAATACTAGCTATCTGAAGATCGAACTTTGTTCTACGGATGAGTCGTTTTGAATGGACTTCAAGACACTAAGAACTGTCAGTGTTATGGGCATATCGGACTCGAACCGACTAAGATCATACGATATTCTTTCCAGTGCTATTGGGACTCCAGGTAGGCCCTAAATGATAAACCTATCGATTCAATACCACTGCAATCCCTTCACCAGGGTCACAGTATAATTTCATACACAAAATAAGACCTTTACACACTTTCATACAACACAGTACCCTAAGTTTAAGCTGGTCCTACGAAAAAATTGTTCCTAAATTATAGTCTTGAATTTATTTTTCGACAAACTTATGACGTTTTGACAAACTTGTCTAAAACGCATTTTTAATAAACTTTTTCAAAAACGCATTTTGACAAATTGTTAAAGCGCATTTTGACAAACTTTTTCAAAAATGAGTTTTGACAAAAATCATATTGGTTGTATTTTATTTAAGTATTCTTATTAAACAAAAATTTGTAAAGAACTCAAAAAACATCATTCATATTCTCAACTCAAACCTACACCCAGCAAAACAACAGCCATATAACAATAAGGTATAAATTAGCTTACCACTCAGTTCCACTTCTCCCTGGTCAGTACCAAGTTTATTCTGTGCCTTGCATGTGAATATACCGTATTGACGTTTCTCTATAGTGATCACTCTTATTGTCGTGTCCGTGAATTCGTCAGCTGTTGCGAAGTGGGATATTCTGTAATTAATAATAATTATATTATATTACCGGAAGGCGCAGGGTGGGGAAGGCGGTGGGTGGACCGACGACTTGGTTAGGACGGCGGGAAGCTGATGGATGAGGGAGGCACAGGACCGGGCAGGGTGGAAGCGTTTGGAGGAGGCCTATGTCCGTATGGACGTCAACGGCCTGATATGATGATCAAATTAACCTATAAAGCTTAGGTTTAACTAGACCCTGCCATCTGGATGGTGTTTGTGTCCGAAACGACATAGGCCATGATCCCTAATGCGGGACTTGTCTTTTATACATTACCTATGCCCACTTCTTTGCCCCACTGCCCACGCCCGGCCGCGAAAAAAACGCGTCACTTTTTTAAACATATTTCATTACTGATCCACTCCCATTAGTCATAGCGTGATGCTATATAGCCTATGACACTCCCCAATAAATGGTCTATACACAGAAAGAATTAAAAAAACGGTTCATTAGATCCAGAGATTACCCCCTACAACGTCACAAACTCACAAACAAACACACAAACTTTACCTCTTTATAATATTAGTATAGATAATAATAGATGGAGTACCTGTAATGCTGATTATTAGAAAGCTGTACTTCATCTTTAAGCCATGTGATAGCTGGGGGTGGGTAAGCTTCAACGTGGCACTCGAGATCCATGTCGTATTGTAGTGCCTGAAATATTATAAAAAAAAAAAACAAATCAATAAGTATATAAATAAAAAGTATTCAAAATTTTTATAAGGTCATTTTAGAGGTTCCTTTTCATTAACTTTATATAAAAATATTAAGTGATGAATGGGTAAAAAACTTAAAAATTCTACACTTTAATAAGTTGCTTAATTTAATAGTCTCAAATTTCTTTTTGATTTTGACGACCTCTGTGGCGTAGTGCTTTGTATAACATGACTGCTACGCAGAGGTCTCGGGTTCGATTCCCGCTCAATGAAAATCTTTGTGTGCATGATCATGATTGTTTGCATGATTTGCATTTTGCATGAAAAAAAAAACGTTTATATAAAATATTTTGATTAGGTATTATAAATCTGCATCAAGAGTCGGTTTATTAATTAAAAAATTATGTGCGTTATACTCATTTAGTTAATATCATTATTATAAGATAAAAATATTGAATTAAGCTTAAAAAATTTTTTATTTTAAATCTGCATGTCAATTCTCGTTCCTTAAAATCGTTAAAAATTTGGTTAAGTTAACTTTTAGTTGTCAAATTGTCTTACCTATTGTGTGACAACTTGACAACTAAAAGTTAACTGAATTTTTAACGATTTTAAGGTACGAGAATAAACATGCTATATTAATTAATCCACCGCATTTTATCTCGAGGTTGTACAAAAAATGCGATACACAAGCAAAGCTACGGCTTAAACAAGTTAATATAATAATATTTACATTTCTAGTTGAGGACACACCTTTGAGTGTATTTATTTAATATCTTAAAAGGAATGGTCACTTAACAAAGTGCACCTTTTTAATTAAAATAGATAGCGGAAATGTCTTAAGATCCGTAATAGTGTAATAACGCATATCCGAAACAGTAATTGGATCCGATTGTAGAAGATTTCGGATCCATAAGAAGATATTCATCATCATCACCATAACAGCCCATTAATATCCCACTGCAGGGACGGTCCTCCTTCTGTGACGGAGGGATACTTGGCCTACTAATACCACGCTGGCCAGACGGATTGGTATAGGGTTTAATTTCAAGTTTACCTTCTTTTTATTTCGTAAAGATAATTTAGGATAAGATGCCGTGGTGACGTGAATATTGTATTCTTACTCTGTCACCACACGGAAAGAAGATATTGCTTACTGTGAATGGCCCACTGCAAGAACGGGCCTTTTCTGATGAATATCAAATTCTACTCTGTCTATTATTTTAAAACACTTACTTTGCAGCTAAAATCATAAGGTGGAAATATTTCTCGAGGATGCCTATGTCCAGCAGTGGCCGTCTGTTGGCTGGTAAAACAATAACCCTGATTATTTAGTTCTCCGTGTGGTGACGGAGTAAGAATACAATATGTCACCACCCCATCTCATCCCATGGGTGTCGTAAAAACCGACTAAGGGACTATCCGTGAATGTTATCTTTACGAAATAAGAAGGAAGGAAAACTTGAAAATAAACCCTATACCAATCCGTCTGGCCAGCGTGGTATTCGTAGGCCAAGTATGCCTCCGTCACGGGAGGAAGTCCGTCCCTGAAGTGGGACATTAATGGGCTGTTATGATGATTATTTAGCTTTCTGTGTATCTAGGTAACAATATTTTTCTTAATTTTCTAACACTAATGTCACAATAAATAAGTAAGATGCTCAAAATCCGTATCAGTATAATTAATCCGAATCTCAAATCCGTATTCCCCCCTGCTATTAGCAGACACATCTGAACTAGTTTCACTTCGACTGTTGCAGCTAACGGTTTAACACCACACCCAGGACATCCAAGATATACTGTAAGTCATTTTAACTATTTTATTTTACAATTTTAGTAAAACTTACAGCTATTAGATATAATATACAGGATTGAACATAAAAAATTAAGAGTTTTTCAATTACGAGTTTTCCAATTAAAAGTTTCCACAGATAACAGAATGAGTAAATAAGTATAAAAAATTATAATAGATGGAAGTAGGTAGACTTTTAACATAAGTTGAAATTTTGAGTTTTAAGTTATACAGCAGTAGACAGGTAAGAAATAAGAAGGAAATTATATATAACTAGCTGACCCGCGCCCACATCGTTAGGCGGCGAAAAAAACGAGTCACTTTTTTAAAGATATTTCATTACTGCTCCACTCCTATTAGTCATAGCGTGATACTATATAGCCTATGACACTCTCCAATAAATGGACTATTCAACACAGAAAGAATTTTTAAAATCGGTTCAGTAGATCCAGAGATTACCCCCTACAACGTCACAAACTTTACCTCTTTATAATATTAGTATAGATTATGCAATATAAATATATTTACCAAAGAAGGTAGTACCTACATAACGTTCTCTTAAGTTGTCTGTTACTGTCCGCGAATAAATCTAAATCAACAGTCTGGCATGCCGCGTTAAACGTACGACTCGCTCTAAAACTAAACATTTATACTCGAGGGAGGCCTAGCAGGCCAAGACGGTTCGAGTCTTATTGCGGTCCTGCTGGCGTTTAATGTGTGAGCGATAAACATCGTGGGTTTTAGTCAGAACACCGTACCATTATCTCGGGACTCCAAAACACGTACACCTGCCCGCCTAGGACAGGATGAAGGAAAAGCCAATAAATGAGAAAAGTTTGAAGACGACGTCTGTGGGGCAGTCGGTATATTACATGGCTGCTACGCAGAGGTCTCGGGTTCGATTCCCGCTCAATGCAAATCTTTGTGTGCATGAACATGATTGTTTGCATTGGTCTGAGTGTTTTCTATGTACAATATGTATGTATTTACAAAAAAAAAGTATTTAAGGATGTTTATCCGTTGTCTAGTACCCATAGTACAAGCTTTGCTTAGTTTGGGACTAGATGGCGTCGTGTGAATGTGTGAGGATTATTTATTTATTTATTTAAGCACAGGATCGCGCTGGGTGGAGATGTATGGACGATGTCCTGCAGTGGCCATTGTACTAATATGATAATGTATAGATATATATGAAAAAGCGAACCTGAGCTAATCTAGGCCTAGGCACAGTGACAACGGGTGCGAACTCCACTTCCAAGTTGATGTTCCTGCGAGCACCCTTGCCTACACCGTTCTCGGCCACGCAGTAGTATGTGCCGCGATCTTCCTTGTGTACTTGCGCTATTTTCAGGATATTACCCCTGTTGAGAGAAAATTAATTTTAGTATAGAAAAGTAATTTTAGTATACAAGCAAATATTAGGTCTTTACCTATGAAATTGTCGTTTTGTATGAAGATTTTATCAGAAGTTAGATTTTTCAATAATTATTAAACATAATAGAATGAAAGGAGAATGACCAAAAATGTATGGAGCTTGGTCCAAATATCCACCACTAACGAGACCTATGTAACATAATAGTCTACTAAATACTGAGTCATTATAACTAGACCGCAACCAAAAATATGCTGTCTGTTAAAAGTTATGACTTAACAAAAAGTCATACTTTTTACCTTTTTATGCAAAAAATATAGTGAATATCATTCTGTCCGTTGGATATTTTGAACTAATATACGCATGTCGAGTCATGCCGCTTAGTGTTCCATGTTAGGTTCTCGCTGAAATAGACTTCGGTCGGCCCGGAAGAAAGAAAACACAAGAATTCTGCACAATATTTTTTTTATTTGTGCTACAGTTTAATATAAAACTCACGCGATTAAAAATGAACATTATTTATGTCGCTCTTCATCAACAATGATATTGTTTAGATTAGCAGCTGGAAGTCTAATCGTGGGTTGGTGTCTTGATCACCCAAAGTACCAAACAATTACCATTACATGGGCACAGCATCCCACAGTTCGCATGCCAGATAAACATGAACAATAATAGTTAGAAATTGTTTCTCGACCGTGTATCATTACATACGTATAATACAATCTTTCACGCGCGTGTCTGGATTGAATTCTTGCGCGTAGCAACAAAGGATATTCAGGTTCTATGCCAAATTCATTAATATTATTAAAAACACCGTCTCTTGCTACTGCAATGTGATATATGCCATTGCGTATATGTTCACCATAGTAGCTACGCGCAAGTTTTACATGGTATGTCCCAAGTGCAAACAGTACTAGGTCTTGGTGTGTAAGTATAGGGAGCTCATCTGCTCCGATAACATCGGCTTCCATGTTACGGATACTAGCCCGCTGTCTATTTACATTTCTTTGTGTAACATATGCACCTAAACGATTTGGTTTGTGCACTATCTGTCTAATAATTCGAAAAAATTCGCTTGCATGCGTGCTGTCTTCAAGCAACACATGAAATGCATTTATAAGTGCAGCGGTCACCCGGAAATCGTCCATCATGTGGCTCAGGGCGCGATTAAAAACTCTTGTCGCGAGTAAAAAATTAAAATATTGATACTTTTCATATAGTCGTAACTTTTTACTGACAGCATATTTTGTTTCGGTGTGATACTGAAAAATACTCTCTATTAAGTGGACATATATATATAAGTCAACATAGGTCTCGTTAGTGGTGGACATTTGGACCACTATTGGTCATTCTCCTTTGGTATAAGTAATAGCCCACATTTAAGCGAACTATTGTGTATAAAACAAAAAAAAGTATCAGGGAAGAAGTTACAATTAAACAATTCGGTATGTAAAGTAAAAGTTTACCTATGTTGAATCCAAAACCATTTAGAGATTTTAGATCGATAAGTAATAAAATCATATTTTTAGCGCAAAAAAAAACCGCAAGATTGTGTTTATTTTTACAATTGATTATTACATAAATTACTTTGTCTTTCATTTGACGTCTAAATGACATCATGTCGCCCGGTTCAACAGAAGTTTGTTTCTGCTTTCATTGCCCAATAACTAAAACAACTAATTTGAGTACTTTTGCCCTCCCACCTACAGTTTATTTGCAGTAAACAGCCAAAATAAGTAATTCGACCGCATGTATGACGTCATAGATGCGGTCGAATTACTCACTTTAACTGTTCACCACAAATAAACCACAAGTAGGAAAGCAAAAATACTCAAATTAGTTGTTTATAATAAACCTTTAAAATAAAAATATTAAAAAAATACCAAAAAAAAAACTTTACATACCGAATTGGTCGAATATTATAGGCCCGGATATTCTTTGTATCCATTAAATGTATATTAAACAGTCCTGGCGACACAGTGCTTTAATTATGTCTAGGACAGTAGAATTGCCTTTATCATAACAGCCCATTAATGTCCCACTGCAGGGACGGGCCTCCTCCCATGACGGAGAGATACTTGGCCTACTGATACCACGCTGGCCAGACGGATTGGTATAGGGTTTGATTTCAAGTTTTCCTCTTTTTTATTACGTAAAGATAATATTCACGGATAGTCACTTAATCGGTTTCTACGACACCCATGGGATGAGATGGGGTGGTGACATATTGTATTCTTACTCCGTCACCACACGGAGAGTGAGCCTTTATAAAACTAAATAAATATAAAAATACCTGTAGATGGAGCCACCAGTAGGTAAAATGGCGTTATTCTCACGACGCCAAGAGATCTTCGGTGGTGGGAATCCTCCAGCATAACATTCCATTTGTACACCTGCAAGAAAATACATAGTATAAGATGGACTGGTCCCGCTTATGTGTTTTTTTGCTATTTTGTAGTGTTTCGTACCGATTTTGAAAAAAAATGGAACCCTTATAGGATCACTTTGTTGTCCGTCTGTCTGTTAAGACCATTTATCTCAGGAACGCGTGGAGGTATCAAGCTGAAATCAGAGATGATGCTCTACGAAGCCGAAATTGGCCGATTGTCTTTTTACGAAAGTCGATGTGTAATATTTACAGCCTGGTACAGTACAGTATGGAGACATTGATAATGTGATTGGCTTTTAAAGAAAGACAGCAAATCAATGAGTAAGAAAAGTACATCCGATTACCAAAAATAGCTGAATAATTTTAGCATCAGTTTTGAAAATTATCACATTAAAATGTATCTTATGGCGTTCGACATAAGGTTGAAATTATAAAAGATTGAATCCCTACTTACTTCTATTTGACATTGTATGTTTCATCATGTCTTACTAAATGACACTGGGTCGGAAACATTGCACTTCGATAAAAAGTCATTGCAGTGCAACAAAATATAGCACTTATTGTTAACGTGATAATAAACAATTTCAAAATCATCAATAAATTATAATCTCACTTTCTCGCTTCCTCATTGTTGTCTGTCTTTCTTTAAAAAACAATCATATTATCAATGTCCTCATACTGTACATAGTTTAACCTCTCAGCGCCATCTAATATAATTTTTTAATTAAAAATTAAATATCTCAAAAACACAGTAACTTTCCACATAAATATTGTTTCGGGTCACTTATCAAGTACTTATTTAATACATACTTAACCTCTGAGGTTATTCTTTATCGGAATAAACAATGAATGCATTTATCTACACATTCGAAAGTTTGTGACATTTTTGTATTTGGTCAAAAGATGATAATGTGTGCTACAATGAGACCTTAGGGTGTAATGGTTGAAGTTTTTCGCTGCCAAACAGACTATCGGGTTGGATTATGAGAATGCAATTTTTTCTGTCTACATGAATATTAACTTGCATTAGTCTGGGTTGATTTTTATGTTTAACTAGCGACGAGCCCCGGTCCGCACGGGCACCTGCTACAGAATTTCCTCAAACAACGTTATGTTAATGAACTGTTATTGTTGATAAGGAAAGTTATTCTTTGTAGGTTTTGTTATGTACAATTGTCACGATAGAATTTATTTTAATTTCCTAAAAACGTTAAATAAGAAAAATTATATTTTAAAAAAATATAGTCAAAAACTATACTCACTCTCCCCTTCGCTAGCGACAAGCGACCTCGTCGAGTTGTCAGAAATGATGGGTGGGCGCCGCACTTGCAGTTCCACTTCAGCAGTGATCTTGTTACTTATGGAGATGAGGACCTGGCATTGATACCATCCAGCATCGTTCTCTTGTATGTCTTTCATCTGTTGAAGATATTCGTATTAATTAGGAAATTCAATATAATTAATACTTGGTGACCTGTAGCATAGGTGGTGAAACAATTTCAGGCACCAGTCCTTTCAAATTCTTACCGAAAACGTATAAGTGGCCGTGGCATCAGTGTTCAGCTACTTTTGTAATATATATATATACGTTTTGCATGTAAAGTTTATTTTGTACTCTTGTTTCATCACTGACTTTTGATATTTTTAATGTTAGCTGTTTTAGAACATAAAATGGTTTCAGCGGCTTTTGGGCCGACTGTAATACTTATTCTAAATTACAAAATATTCTTACCGATAGTGTATAAGTAGCCGTGGCATCGTCAAATCTTAGTGAGAACCTAGAATCCTTGATGATGAGTCCAGCATTACTTGATAGAGGAATAGACTCCACTGACTTCAAACGATCATATTTTACCTGTCAACAAAGAAAAAATAATAACTTAGCATTTTAAATTCTCAGTTTAAACTTTCGAGATTTTGTGACTTTAGAGCGCAGGAAAGTCGTATTCTCGACGTGGTTTTTTTAAGTGGAGATAGTTGAAGGGATAGAGAGTAACGGCGCTTGTACACGGTAAGAAAAATCGCCGGGCCTACGCAAGAATTCGTGTCGTTTCTAAGCACGACCAGTGTACACAGCGCCGGCGATGCATAAGAAAATTTTCTTGTCTGCGCAAGACAAGACACGGCGAACGTTGTTGCGGAGGGGCGGGGAGCGGTGTAGTAGGGTATCATACTTGTTTGCTTTCTAGTTAACATTTTTACTAAAGGAAACTCACACTGATTATCACACTTGTTATTACTTGCGCGCCCTACGCCCGTCTGACGACTGTACGAAAAAAATCCTGGCGTGTACACGTTCCGAATTGTCTTGTCTGCGGAAGACAAGAAAAGTTTTCGTGTACGAAAAAGACAAAATTCTTGACGTCTACACGAAGATTTGTCTTGTCTGGCGTAGACACGGCAAATTTTCTTAGCGTGTACAAGCGCCGTAACATAGGCTACTTTTTGCTACTCCGAATTTAACGCGAGCGAAGTCACGGACAAAAGCTAGTTTCTATTAAAAATAAAAGTACATTATAAACATTACATAGTTATAAACAATTCTATCACGGTTTATGCATAAAATAACAAAACAAAATTGTCCTTAATTGCTTACTACACTTACAGTTTATTTATAGAAGATATCCTTGAGAATACAATGTGTTATATTTATCTTAATTAGACAAGACTGTTCCTATTAGATTTAGGTATTCCGTATGTGTAAGAAAGGTTCTGGAATGACGATCATGTAAAGAAAACGTAAGGTTTTAATCATGGGAAACCATTTCTAACTCCACCTAATGAATTGGCCTATAAATAAATATAAATATATATTCCTCACACATTCACACAACGTCATCTAGTCCCAAATTAAGCTAAGCTTGTACTATGGATATAAGACAACGGATAATCATACTTAAATATTTATTTTTGTAAATACATACATATTATATATAGAAAACACCCAGACCAGGAACACACTAAGATTTGCATTGAGCGGGAATCGAACCCGAGACCTCTGCGTAGCAGTCATGTTATATAACCACTACGACACAGAGGTCGTCTATGGGCAGGTGTGTCAAAATACCTACAGAAACTTTTCTACTTAATAAACCCCACGGTGCGGTGTTTCTCAACCATCTCTTAGTTGAGGTTACTGGCTACATTGGTAGATAACTTGCATAAGCGAGCACTATCATAAGCAAGTGCTCTTGCCCTTCTTCTATATAACATGACTGCTACGCAGAGCGTAGCAGTCATGTTATATAACCACTACGCCACAGAGGTCGTCTTCCCTCCAGTAGTAGACTACTGGAGGGAAGACGACCTCTATAGGCTAAAATGATGATTAAGTGAGTCAATTATAGAAATATTCATCTACAATAGGCTACAATTACCTAATACACCATAGAGGTTATCTGTAATGATAGCTGTTATCAAAGTAATCAATCAGGGATCTCTAAATGCCTGTTCTGTTTATTATCACAATACACATACACAATATACGAATACATATATATTTAGTAACCACGGAACAGTGGTACAGTGCACATATTCTACTTAGTTTTATTGTTGTTAAAAAGTTGTACTAAATTATTTTAATACAGGTATGTAAAGTATAATAATTCATTGTATAACTTATTGTTAAATTATAACTTTTCCCAAATATTTTTTCTCCATGATTGTAACGCTATAGTTAGTTTAAATGTGCGCCGTCATTTATTTGACATTTAAGTTAAATAACTACTGAAATAAGAAAAAGGTAGTATGAAAAATCTAACTTCTAATAAAATCTTTGAAGAATGTAACATTATTTACTTCATCAAACATTCATTAAAAATATAAAACGTGCTTAAATCATGAAAGAATAATTGGAAATCATCATCATCATAACAGCCCATTAATGTCCCACGGCAGGGACGGGCCCCCTCCCCTGACGGAGGAATACTTGAGCTAATGCCCGATTTACACATCGACAAGTACAGTGGCGAGTTAAGTAGTATTTTAAAATTAAGTTGATTTAAATAGATCTCCATCCTATATTTTGGCAAGTTAAGTACGAATTAGCCCCCTCTCTCGCGTCTCGCCAACTTAACTTGCCAAAAAATAGGATGGAGATCTATTTAAATCAACTTAATCAGCAATTTACTACTTAACTCGCTACTGTACTTGTCGATGTGTAAATCGGGCATAATGCCCGATTTACACATCGACAAGTACAGTAGCGAGTTAACTTGCATCATAGGCGAGTTAAGTCACTTTTTGCGTGTGGACGGCAAAAGCGAGTTAAGTAGTAAGTTGCCGATCAAGTTGTTTTGAATACAGTTCGATCCTATTTTTCGGCGAGTTAAGAACGAAGTAGCCCCCTCTCTCGCGTCTCCCTCACCCCGCCGGCTCGGCGCTCGCGGCGCCCGCGCCGTGTAGACGGGCGAGTTTAGTACAGTTCACAAGTTTTAATGTCGTATTTATTTTTATTTTTGTCTGTTTTTCTATGTATAATGTGTATCTATTTATAAAAGTATTTAAGTATATTTATGCGTTGTCTAGTACACATAGTACAAGCTCTGGTTAGTTTGGGACTAGATGGCGTTGTGTGAAAGTGTGAGGAATATTTATTTTTTTATTATTCTAAGTATACTTTTTATTAAAATTTCATTTTTAATGTGTTACATGTTCAGTGTTAATACTATTTCTCGTATATGCGCGTAAATGGGTATTCAATTGTTCAATGTCTATTTTATCGATTAAAATAACCGTAAACAATCTCAGGCGACGCACGCACGACGCGACTAGTCTTCGTCTCTGATCGGCAACTTATGAGCTGTACTCGCCTACGTGTGAACTGTACTTACTACTTACTACTTAACTGTCTATTTTTTTAACTCGCCACTGTACTTGTCGATATGTAAATCGGGCATAACTGATACCACGCTGGCCAAACGGATTCGTACAGAGTTTAATTTAAAATTTCCTTCTTTATATTTCCTAACGATAATATTCACGAATAGTCCCTTAGTCGGTTTTTACAACACAATGGGATGAGATGGAGTGGTGACATATTGTATTCTTACTCCGTTACCACACAGATGATAAAATAAAGTAAATAAAAGTATATAATTACCCAAATAACAGGAAAATCTTGCGCGTAATGTACAGAACAATCCAAGTCTACTTGACCACCAATATCTCTGATTTGTTCCTGAGTTATGTGCGATATAGTCGGTGTACGCTGTGCTGTCACTGTGGACAAAAATAATGTATTATTTAAAACCTTAAAAAAAACAAATTAAGGCTTAATTATGTTCTTAGACACTGGCCCCCTTACTCATAAACGCCAATTAAATTTTAGTCAATTGATTAGCTTAAATTCTTACGGTTTTGTTTGGCATTAGGTAGGTTTTGCTCATAAAAATCTTTAATTATGTTCTTAGATGATGGATCTATAACAATCAATTTAACTGACAATAAAAGCATAGAATCATAGATCTCACTTATAATTTTTTTGGATGGGGTTTGAATGTAAGATCTTGTGCATTAAGACAGTTATCTTTAGGAGTATTTTAACAAGACTGTATACTTATCTATAAACTATGTAGGACTAAACAAGTTATATCTCAGAAATAATTAAATTAATTTATTTATAACAATATCATCATATAGGCCAATTAATGTCCGCGGCTGGACATAGGGTCCAGTCCTTCTCCAAATATTGCCACCTTGTACGAACCTTTGCCTCCCTCATCCATCAGTTACCTTAGTCTTGTGTAGTTCACAAACTAAGAACTAAAAGGAACCAGTTCCTGATTTCTTTCAAAGTGACCGAATCAATGAACTTAAAACTAATAACAAACAGTTTGTTATATGTAGTTCTTTGTCAGGAACTAGTCCCTTTTAGTTCTTAGTTCGTGAACTACACAAGACTAAGCTACCTGCCATCCTAATAGTATAACATAACTTATTGATATTAATTTTATTTTAGTTAACTAGGTTTACCACTAGTAGAAAAGTACATTAATCAATCAAATCAATCAATTACCCTATCACAGTCCACTGAATAATATATAGTATATTATGCAGTAACAATAATTAAGTAGGACTGGAGGAGGCCCATCCCTGCAGTGGAATATAAAAAAAAACGCTGTTATGATAATTAAGTGAGTAAGAATAATTGAAAAGCAAAATAGGAAACAGTACCCTATACCAATTAATCTAGGCAGGAAAGTAGAGACAAGAATTATTATGCTAATTGATCGCTCAAAACAAACATTTTATGATATTTTTTCATTCAAGAACATACAGTAGTTGAATGAAGATAATTGTCTTAATTGAACGGTTAATTGGTTGAGAAATAGCTACATTGGCTGTGAATTCTAAAATAGAAGCCCTGTTAACAGGCTTTTATTCAAATTGTAGCATACAACAATGATGAATGTGGACGAGGCCCAATCTGTTTGCCAGGATCGTGACAAGTGGCATTCTGTAATCTCTGCCTACCCCAGACGGGATAAGGTGTGAGTTAATGTATGTACAAAAATTAACATAAGCTCTGGGTAGGAAGTAAATTGTGATGTTTTGTGTACTTAATAATTATACATTTTTGAACAATTGATTAGCATTTTAATATGCAAATTTAATCTAAACCTTAACATTTCAAAATGCTCCATTTTAGTCATAACTAAAATGGAGCATTTTGAAATGTTAAGGTTTTTAACTCTCAAAAAGGAGATACCAAAAAAGAAAGAAAGTTATTTGAACAAACCAAAGGTTACATGTTTATACCATTACTATTACATGTCTCCAGAAAAGTTGGTTGTAGAAATAACAAACAAGATTTAAAAAAAAAATGTAGCAGACTATGAACATCCCAGTGCAGTGATAGACCTTCCTAAATAAACATGGCCTACTGATACCACGCAAGTAATGTGATAGTTCTAGGCTTTGTGCCAATTTTAGGTTTGATAGAGACGAATTGGGTAGATATCCCTTGCTTTTTAAGATATTCTTGGGCTGAAGGGACATACAGGCTATAATGGGTGTGGTGACTACAGTACTTTAAATCATAAAATATTTGCAAGCAACTAAAGAATAAATTCATTGTTGAGAAACATTTTAAGAGTACACTTTTACCCCCTTACTTATAAACGCCTCTTAAATTTAATCGTTTATCGAGATTTTTTATTACGAAAACCAACCTTATACCAAACAACGTAAGAGCTTAGGCTAATTAATCAATTGACTAAAATTTAAGATTTTTTTATGAGTAAGGGGGTTATTGTTACAATGGCTATGATAATCTAGTATGTATTCAAATAAAAAAGTAAGTATACATATAAAAGACCTGTTACACTATTGACCTTCTTTATTACCTGCTCAAGTCAAGTTTGATATTTTTCACGTAAAATAAAGCAAGAAAACAATTTTTACAACAGTTTGTCAAAAATCTTAAAACTGTTTACTGATTTTAAGTTTGTAGGTCACAGTTTTGAAAATAAATAACATACTTAAGTATAATTTTTGAATTACCTAAATACTCGTCTAATAATAATCGAAAGAAATTGTGTGTACACAAAAATGCCGGTTTACGATGCGCGAATAATGCATTCGTAAAATTAGCAAATTGCATCAACTTGATTTTTTTATAATGGCTGACTTAGAAAATTGAAAATAAAGTCCTAAATTGCATACATGTGCATTAGAACAACAGTACATTAAGCATTTAGGAATTATTTTGTAAGGTAAACAATAAAAACATTGTCGACTAGGCGTGGACGATCGTGCAAACTTTCCTTTATTTTACTCTTTTTCAAACTGGTTTCATTGTTAGAAACTTATTGTTACTTACCAATTGTCGCGAAGAACAGTATTAATATTAAATATATCATATTCGTAAACTCCATTCTTAATTCACGCATCACAAGTTTTAAAGAAAACAATACAATAACGGCAATCAAGCGAACAGCGACAGGCGAAGTATTTTACTTTTTTTTTACGATTCCGTTTGATTGGTTTCTTTGAATGTGAACGAATTGAATGAACAAACATGTCATGTCAACATTGCCAGTGCTAAAATTTTAATTATAACATTTTATGATGTTTAATTTGCAATGTTTAGTATTATAAGATGTTTCTTTTCCTTGTGTAAATGTTGGTTAGATAAATAATAAAGTAAAAGCTTTCAAATTATTCCTTCTAACCAGAAAATATGAAATTACTTGTTTTGCTATTTAATTTTAGCGTACAGCCACACTGATTAAATTTTGAATGAACGAGACACATAAAACGCTTCCAAGATTCCAAGGCCACGCCTAAGTAACAACATAGTGTGAAATGTTTTCAATAGATGGCAGTGCTTAACATTAACATAGCAAAAGTAGTTTTCAAAATAATATTTAATCATAGATTTCATATTAAAAATAAGAACTTTTGTAAATAAATTAGCTTATTTTGTACATATATGTACATAATTGAGTTTTTAGTAACGGCAAAGAATTAAAATCACCAAGCTGCTGTTGGACGATATAATCTAAATTTTGTCACTCTGAAAAAATACCGGAATTTTATCATTTATGCAAAAGTTTTTTTCCTCTAAGATAATTGCCTGACATTTAATAAGCACTTTTAATACCTAGTCGCTAATAAGGTCGGTATTCGCTTCTTAATCTTTATTAACGTACCTACCTACCTACCTGCCTGACTAATAAGTCAAAGAAAGTACTTACTTAACATTTAAATACATATTTATTGTGAATGGATATTATTTTAATTAACCTAGGTAAATGCTTATTTTGGGCATTTACGAGTTCACGGGGAACACCGTGGGTTTTCATTCACGAGGAACACCGTGGATTTTCACAGGAACTTAGTCGTTAAACCGTATTTTTGGACTCCGAGCCAGCTGCCCGTTCAGTTCAAACCAAAGGTCCCGATGGCCGATGGTTAAAACGACAATAGCAAATTCAAAAATTTTGTAAGCGAGGCTCTTTTTAACCGACTTCAAAAAAAGGAGGAGGTCGTATTTTTTTGTGATTGTTCCCTGATTTTTTGAAAACGGCTAGAAAGATTAATTTCTTTTTTTGGCAGGCTTTCTTTACTAGGACTTATAGTATAATGCAGGTCTTTAATTCTCATAAGCTTTATTTTCTCCTAGATACAAGAGATAAACGTCGTTATCTGTTAGGTATTTTATGATCTTGTTTTCATTTAAACTGTAAGCTAAAATACTTAAGTAATCAGCTGATACTAATCGCACTCTGACTTTATAATTACCTACTAGCTGACCCGTGCCCACTTCGTTGGGCAGCGAAAAAAACGCGTCCGTTTTTTAAACATATTTTATTACTGCTTTACTCCTATTAGTCATAGCGTGATACTATATAGCCTATGACACTCCCCGGTAAATGGACTATTCAACACAGAAAGAATTTTTTAAATCGGTTTAGTAGATCCAGAGATTACCCTCTACAACGTCAGAAAACTCACAAACACACAAACTTTACCTACTCTTTATAATATTAGTATAGATTACCCATTATGTTATCCTACTAATCCTACTATTTCCTACTACATAGTTAATACCTATTACATGTAATATGCAAAGGTTTGTGAGAATTATGGATGAGTGTTTGTTACTCTTTCACACAAAAACTACTGAATGGAGTTTGATGAAAACAGCCCATTAATGTCCCACTGCAGGGACGGGCCTCCTGCCGTGACGGAGGGATACTTGGCCTACTAATACCACGCTGGCCAGACGGATTAGTATAGGGTTTAATTTTCAGTTTTCCTTCTTTTTATTTCGTACAGATACCTAACATTCACGGATAGTCCCTTAGTCGGTTTTACGACACCCATGGGATGAGATGAGGTGTTGACATATTGTATTCTTACTCCGTCACCACACGGAGTATCTATGTAATATGTTGTACAATTATTAGATATTTGCCTAACGCTCGATAGTAGAGATAGGTACATAATAATCTTATCTGGCATGCATTTCATTATAATATTTGTTATTTTGTCGTTGATAAGCTCAAAGAGTATCCATGATTTAGTTTATTTGTTTGTAGGAAATCACTTTTGTTAAATCTGCATACAGTTTTAACTACGGTATTCTTATTATGATCATATTATCAGTCAATATATACAACGTCCAACCAACGCCTGGACATGCTTAGTTCTACTAATCTTTTCATTAACAGAAACTCGTACTTACACGTACGAGTTTCTGTGCCTACTAGGACGTCTTTCCACCGTGTGAGTGGTCTCTTCCTCCCTCCCTTGCGTCTTCCGGTACGCATTTTTCTTCTCACATAAAGAAGAACGATAGCCGGTTTGCCCGCTCTACACTTGCTGCGCGAAAGGCCGCGAAAGCCGCGAAATGCGTGTCTACATGGTTTCGCGCAATCACGTTCACTGGAATGACAAGTGGCGTTCTGTCGTCTCTGCCTACCCCGGCCGGGATAAGGCGTGAGTATATGTATGTATGTATGTACGTTTACTGGTCGCGCATTCACGTTCACGCTTCGCGCTGTTCCCCGTTGTCGGTTTTTTGGTTGTTCGAGACTGCGAAACTTCGCGAGTGTGGAGAGACACATTTAAACGTGAAGTCCACGGCGCAAATCGCAGTGTGTATTCACGACAAGAATCGCGCGCGAGTGTAGAGCAGCAGAGAGCCAGTTCTTCGCGCTATATTTCGCCCTGCGTACCGCCACTTTAGCAATCTTAAACGCTATTGTCAAGCACTAAGTATGGTTCTCCTGCGGATCGCATTTCTTAAGTCCTTATGGTGTGTACGACTCTATAGCATTGTGTGCCTACTTTAGAATATAATGTAAAATTCTTACATTGAGATTAGATGGCGTTGTATAAATACCTATGTGTTACTTGTCGATGTGTAAATTGGGCTAATTTACACATCGACAAGTACAGTAGCGAGTTAAGTAGTAAGTTGTTGATTAAGTTGATTTAAATAGATCTCCATCCTATTTTTTGGCGAGTTAAGTACGAAGTAGCCCCCTCTCTCGAGTCTCACCAACTTAACTCGCTACCTACTGTACTTGTCGATGTGTAAATCGGGCTTTTTGTATATACTAGCTGACCCGTGCCCACTTCGTTAGGCGGCGAAAAAAAACGCGTCCCTTTTGTAAACATATTTCATTACTGCTCCACTCCTATTAGTCATATGTGATACTATATAGCCTATGACACTCCCCGATAAATGGACTATTCAACACAAAAAGAATTTTTAAAATCGGTCCAGTAGATCCAGAGATTACCCCCTACAACGTCATAAACACAAAAACAAACAAACACACAAACTTTACCTCTTTATAATATTAGTATAGATAGAGTTTTCCTCAAACAAACATGTCTTCATGGTCACTATATTAAATAACATAAAGATTTACATTATATAATTATGTGTAGTATATATTTATATTTTATTGAGACCCGGTGCGGATAAGTCGTGAGTATGTCTGATAATATTAACTTTACTGATAAATGTTAAATTGTTTGTGCGAATAAATTTCCATTAAACATAAAATATGTGCATAAAATCGCTAGGTACAGAAGATAATACTGTATAGTTTGCGCAATCTTATACGGCCGGCTTAAAGTTAGGTAGCGTATAGTTCGCGCATGTACAGGAACAAAAATTACAAAGACCAAACTACTAGCAACAACTTCAACCCGGCCAGCTTAAATTGCGCGTATAATTGTCTTAACACAATTTTATTATTCGAAAATTCAATTTAAAAATGCAATACTTTGAGACTAGATGGCGTTGTATAAATATGTGTGAATGTTTTAAAGTAAGTATACAAATATAGAGTTTTCCTCAAACAAACATGTCTTCATGGTCACTATATTAAATAACATAAGATTTACGTTTTCTAATTACGTGTAGTATATATTTATATTTTTGAGACCCGGTGCGGATAAGTCGTGAGTATGTCTGATAATAATACTTATTTTAACTTTACTGATAAATAATAAATTGTTTGTGTGTATATCCGTGTGGTGACGGAGTAAGAATACAATATGTCACCACCCCATCTCATCCCATGGGTGTCGTAAAAACCGACTAAGGGACTATCCGTAAATATTATCTTTACGAAATAAAAAGACTTGAAAACTTGAAATTAAATCAATCCGTCTTGCCAGCTTATTAGTAGGCTAAGTAACCCTCCGTCACGGGAGGAGGCCCGTCCATGCAGTAGGACATTAATGAGCTGTTATGTTGTGTGTAAATTTCTATTTAACATTTGTGCGTAAAATAGCTAGGTAGTAGGTAGAGAAGCCAATAACTTGTCAGAACTCTTTTTTAATTACCTTTAAAACTTTAGTGATTCTTTTACTTAGGTATATTATTACCCCCTTACTTATAAACGCCTCTTAAATTTAATCACTGTTTAGCGAGATTTGTTATTACGAAAACCAACCTTATACCAAAGAACGTAAGAGCTTAGGCTAATTAATCAATTGACTAAAATTTGACAATATTTTTATGAGTAAGGGGGTTAGACGCTATTATGCAAGTGTTCCGTCCACTATCACGCGATGGACCCGCCATCTACCCGCACGTAGAATCCATCCCAACGCCTTTGCCTAATATAAGTTGAGGTTTATTTTTTTCACACATTCACACAACGCCATCTAGTCCCAAACTAAGCAAAGCTTGTACTATGGGTACTAGACAACGGATAAACATACTTAAATACTTTTTTTTTTGTAAATACATACATATTATACATAGAAAACACTCAGACCAATGCAAACAATCATGTTCATGCACACAAAGATTTGCATTGAGCGGGAATCGAACCCGAGACCTCTGCGTAGCAGCCATGTAATATACCGACTGCGCCATAGTGGTCGTCGGACCAGCGCCAGCGTGGTTGCAACTTAGCAAGGATTTTGGGAACAACACACAATTTGTATTATGTTATAATAATTTTATGAAGTTGTTCTTAAAGTTTGTTAAAATTGTACATATGTTTTGATAATAATAAACTATTTCATTTCATAGAATGCTAAGATTAGGTCATAAATATTCTTTTGTACTTATAAAATTGTAAAACCCTCGTTGTCGATATATTTTATTTTATTTTATTTATTTAGAAACAAACGGTCATACAGTTATACAAAAATAACATACATAATTATATATGAAACAGAGGGGAAACCTACAGTTTCCTAAAAGAAAGTACATATATATATATATACCTATATCCTTGGCTGCTGTGAATAATTTGAGCATAATGCAAAATGGCGATTGTGTAATCCATAAATTATTGTCTTAAGCTTATGTTTTTTGTATCCGTTAATAATTGTGTTAGTAGAATAAGAATATTTTATTTGCCAGAAACATGGTAACAAGATCTTAATAGGTAGGTACTAATAGATAGTACACAATCCGTGTGGTGACGGAGTAAGAATACAATATGTCACCACCCAATCTCATCCCATGGGTGTCGTAAAAACCGACTAAGGGAATAACCGTAACAGTAGTTACGGTTATTCCCTTAACGGTTTTTTATTAATTTTCCTTAGGTAATTTTATTTCGTAAAGATTACTATCTTTACGAAATAAAATTAAGGAAAATTTGAAATTAAACCCTATACCAGTAGGCCAAGTAACCCTCTGTCACGGGAGGAGGCCCGTCCCTGCACTGGGACATTAATGGGCTGTTATGATGAGGTAGTACAGTACTGCATGTTCCGCCAGTCTCGGCGAAGTGCCCGCGATAAAGCGCATGTTCCCAAGAGCGGAATGACATTGAGAACTGTCAGTGTCAAGGGCATGCCTAACTCAAACAGACTATAGTAAGCGCGTTATCTACGGAGTTGTCAGGTCTTAAAAGTCAAAGAGATAGTAGGTATATAAGAATAGAAGAGCCGAGAAGTGCAAGCGAGATAGATTATAGAGAAATGATATTATGGCCCTAGTGTGAGGAATATTTTATTTTGATATATATTAATATTCTCGACATCTGTGGCTTACTTATTTGTTATGTTACATGCCCTTTGCATGATGCATTTCGGATTCGATTTCCGACCAATGGAAATCTTTGTATGCCTAAATAATGATTGTTTGCATTGGTATTTTCTATGTTATGTACTGTACTATGTATTTACAAAAAGTAATCCTATAAATCTAGTCCAGTCTAGTAACTATTAATCTACTACGAGTATAGTCTAGTAGCCTATAGTAATTTTCTGCTTAGTTTGGAACTAGATGGCGTTGTGTGTATGTGAGAGGAATACAATATTAGTTCTGTAAGCAAGTGTTATATATTTCGATTACGTTATCTTATTTACTTACACGCTTATTATTTACTATATTTATCTTTTATTATTTATCTACAATAGTTGTTATGTTCGTTATATAATTGATAACATACTGCATTAGTTATCATATTATAAACTTTATATCACTTGCTTTAAGACCTTAGAACCCGACTATAAATAAATAAGATTTCCCGTGGCCCCCCGCCTACGTGAGAGAGGAAATAATGAAAGCTTTAATCAGTAACCCCCTTACTCATAAACACCTCTTAAATTTTAGTCAACTGATTAGCTTCAATTCGTACGATTTTACTTAGAAAAATCTCGCTAAACAGTGATTAAAATTAAGAGGCGTTTATGAGTAAGGGGGTAAGAATCTAACAGACCACTCGCGCCGGGGCGAAGGAACTCTTTGTAAATTCCCTCCTGTCACAAAAATCGATGGTTCCTGTGTCTCAACTTATCAATTATCCAAGAGCATACCAGTTCATCATACGAGCCAATTGACGTCTACTACAGGAAATAGACCTCAAATATTTTCCACCTTGCACGGTTCTGTGTCTCCCTCGCATCATAGGTTGTCCCCCCACAAAACCTTTCTATATACCAGTTCTAACCAATAAATTAGTTGCACTTGCTTTCTCCGTGTGGTAACGGAGTAAGAATACAGTGTGTCACCACCCAATTTCACCCCATGAGTGTGGTAAAAACGACTAAGGCACTATACGTGAATAATATCTTTACGTAATATAAAGAAGGAAAACTTTAAATAAAACCCTATACCAATCCGTCTGGCCAGCGTGGTATTAGTAGGCCAAGTATCCCTCCGTCACTGGAGGAGGTCCGTCCCTGCAGTGGGACATTAATGGGCTATTCTGATGACACAAACTCACGCCTAATTCATATAGGGTTTGGCACCCGGTTTGGCAAAGATTACTCAGCGCCAAGTAATACGAACCTTACAAACCTGCTTTGCTTCATCATAACAGCCGATATAATGTCCCACTGCAGGGACGGGCTTCCTCCAGTGACGAAGGGATACTCGGCCTACTAGTACCACGCTGGCCAAACGGATTGGTATAGGGTTTTAAATCAAGTTTTCCTTTTTTTTATTACGTAAAGATAATATAGTATAGGCCCATCCCGTATAGTCCCTTGGTCGGTTTTTACGACACCCATGGGATAAGATGGGGCGGTGACACACTGTATTCTTACTCCGTCACCACACGGAGACACTTTGTTTCATCTACATTTATAAATATATTCTTTACATGATTAAATAATTGTTTCAGTAAACAATGGAAGCCGTAGTATTTGATGGAAAGACCTTGACCCTGAAGTACCAGAAGGACTATCCTCTTCCGAAGATCACGAATGATGAAGAGGTTATAGTCAAGATTGAGTACTCAGGCATTTGTGGAACTGATCTACATATTATTCAGGTAACAAATACGTTAAGTATTTAGGGCGCCTTCAAATTTGCCGCTAAGTGTCGCGCGGAGGCAGCGCGACTGCAGCGCTGCGGTCGCGCTGTTTTGTAAATTCATAGAGATAAAAAACGCGCGACTGCAGCGCTACGCCCGCGCTGCGTCCCCGCATTCGTTCACCGATCGACTAGTGTTGTTTAGAATACTTTTTCTTTTTAATAGTAACACTAAGAGCAGTGTATTTTCGTCTGAGTCCATCGTAAAACTAAAACACAACACTACCATTCTCAAACCTCAGCGCTGCAGCGCGCTGCCTCCGCGCGACACTTAGCGACAAATAAATGATATTTCATTTCATTTCATTTCATTTCATTTCATTTCATTTCATTTCATTTCATTTCATTTCATTTCATTTCATTTCATTTCATTTCATTTCATTTCATTTCATTTCATTTCATTTCATTTCAAATTTGAAGGCGCCCTTATAGTATGTACATAAAATCTAGGCGAGTTGGAATCCCTTGATGGACAATTTGTTTGTGCTATTCATTAATTCCTATAGACGCCCACTGCTAGACATAGGACTCCTTACAAACGTTTCCACCCTGCGCGGTCTTGTGCCTCCCTCATCCATCGGCTTCCCACCGCAATAACCAGGTCGTCGGTCCACCATGAGAGGGGTGTCTCCACCCTGCGCTTCCCGGTGCGCGGTCGCCATTCGAGAACTTTTCTCCCCCAAGGATATCAGTTCTCCGCGCTATGTGTTTATCTATGTGTTTATACACTTCTCATCAAAAAAATCGAAACAGTTGCAAGTTTGTGTTTTATAAGGATTATCTGAAAAATGTGTATATTTAGGAATATGTGTTATATATCATTTAATAGGGAATTTAATGAGGTTTTCAAATAATAATGTTAATGTTCTAAATTCAAATTAAATTTTTATAGATTTCGTATTTTGTTTAACAAGTCGTTTAAGTACGTAGTTTGACGGAAAATGATAAAATTAGGCACGTAAATGAAAAAAAAAGCTAGGAAACGTTTATTTAATAAATCGGATACCATTACCGACCTCTCATTACTGCTTCTGTAAGGTTTTTCATCGATCGGATGATGACTCTCATCCGATCGATCAAAAATAGTGGCTCTCTATTCCATTCCTCTTGGATTGCATTTTAAAGCTGCCTAAGTGTTTTTGAGGCATGATCTTTTACACTAATTCGTCTTTTTTATTCATCCCATAGATGTTTAATCGGATTCATGTCCGGGCTTCTTGCTGGCCAATCAATAGCAGAGATATCGACTTCAGTAACATAATCTCATACGACGCTCGCGGTGTTTGTCCTAGCATCCTCGTACATAAATGTTAAACCGAGGTCAAATAAATGTGCATAAAGCAACACAAGAGGTTCAAGATACTGTTCGATGTACCTATGACTGTTAAAAAAGGGCAGACGAGACCCAAACATAAAGACAAACTCGGTCTTGTCGTTGCCACTAATTTCTCCTCAAACTGTCCATGAACCGCCACCATGGATGCCCTTTTCTTTTAATCCTGCATGGTGCAAAGCGTTCTCCATCACTTCTGTAGACCTTAGTCCTTCCATCGTTACCATACAATACAATTTTGCACTCATCAGAAAGGAGGAACTTGCTCCACTAGATGTATGACCAATTTAGGTAATTACGTAAAAAGTTAAGGCGCGCTTTTCGATGATCTGCGAGTAGTTCCTCCCTATTTGCTAGCTTGTACGGTACAAGTCCACGTTTCTTCAACCTTTTTCTAATTGTAGAGTCACTTACAGCCACCATAGGTTCATCATGAAGCTGCTGCTGCGGTTAAAAGACATTAAGGCCTAGACTTTGTAAGAAAGGTGTTACTATAAATCGATCTAATTGGTCAGAAGTTACCTGTTTTCTGCCAGATCTCTAACGGCGCGTGAACAAACCAGTCTCTTGATAGCGATTGCAGATTCTATGAAGAGACAAGAGGGTAAGATGCAATATTTCAGCCGTAATAACCTGACTAAGTCCAGAATTCAGCAATGCCACCACTTGGCGGTTTTTGCGGGCAAACATCGCATGGACGCAGTAATAAGAGAAGCGAGGAACTCTGGGTGCGCGATACGGGTTATTAAATAAACGTTTTCGAGCTTTTTTTTCATTTACGTGCCTAATTTTATCATTTTCCGTCAAACTACGTACAGGGCAAATACGATTTGTTAAACAAAATACGAAATCTATGAAAATTTTATTTGAATTTAGAACATTAACATTATTATTTGAAAACCTCATTAAATTCCCTATTAAATGATAATATATATAACACATATTCCTAAATATACACATTTTTCAGATAATCCTTATAAAACACAAACTTGCAACTGTTTCGATTTTTTTGATGAGAAGTGTATTAACATCTCGTTTAGGATTGCCCACCGCCACTTTAACCGGGCAATCCTAAACGCGATGTCGGTCACTTTGGTTCTCCTGCGGATCCCCTCGATTCTGATACGATCACGCAGGGAAACTCCCAACATAGCTCTCTCCATTGGTCTCTGAGTGAGAGTAAGCCTTCCGAGAAGGCCCATAGTCAGCGACCACGTTTCTGTTCCGTAGGTCATCACTGGCAACACACATTGGTCGAAGACCTTTGTCTTCAGACACTGCGGGATTGTGAATAAGAAGATACGTTTTAGCTTCCCGAACGCATTTCATTTATTATTGTCCTGACGGTCACTTTTTTTCGTTGAGGACAAGTAGTTGGTCTCTGACGACCGCTACTACTTTACACGGGCTGTGGTGAGGCGGATGGCCCTCAACCAAAGCTGACGGTCACGTACAGACCCACCAACTTTTCTGTGAAGTGGCAAAAAGTTGGAACTTCTATTGTCAATGATAATATAATTAAATTTCAACAAGACGGCAGTAGAGTTGTCAAGTGTCAACTACTTTTTTAGGAAAACAGAAACGATGACAGCGCCCCCATTCAGTTCACAGATAAGTTGGTCAGACTGTACATCCGTTGTTCATCCATGCGTTCACAAATAGTTTAAGGGCCGTAGCAGATATTATATCGAAACCTAAACGGATCGGCACCGCCTCGTCTTTTTCCTCGGTGTCAAACGTAAAATTTTTCTCTTCTGACCAAGGAGACATTCTTTTCTTCCCTTAATTTCATGTCTGTAACAGTCTCCGAGTGGTGGTGGAGTAATAATACAATGTCACCACCCCATCTCATCCCATGGGTGTCGTAAAAACCGACTAAGGGACTATCCGTCAATATTATCTTTACGAAATACAAAGAAGGAAAACTTCAATTAAAACCTATACCAATCAGTCTGGCCAGCTTGGTATTAGTAGGCCAAGTAACCCTCTGACACGGGAGGAGGCCCGTCCCTGCAGTGGGACATTAATGAGCTGTTATTATGATGAAAAGTCTCCTCGGCACAGGGCTCAATAGATAATGCGAAGTTGACTTTAAAAAAAAGTTAAAATCCTTGTCAGCAACCAGAAGTAAAGACCCACTACTCCTATTTTTCCAGGGAGAGTTCCCAGCATCCAAGCTACGTCCCCTGCCTTTAGGACACGAGTCATCAGGAGTGATACACGCTGTTGGCAAGAAATCCATCTTCAAAGTTGGACAGAAAGTCGCCATTGATCCTAACTGGTAAGTTTTGGCAACTACACAATCTTATACCAAGGGTTTCGTTAAAGTCGGCTACTTATCATTGCAGCTCATTAATGTCACACTTCAGCAACGGAAGGAAATTCGGACTCTCATACTGATTTCCGAATTACTAAATCCCGAATAACGTTACCACGAAAACCGGCAATCACGAATTTGAATCGATTTTGAATCAGATAATTGACTGATATGATGACAGATAATTTACTTTTCCTTTCGCTAGATGTCGTTAAATCTTAAAAGATCATCTCTCAATAGATGGCGTGACCAGTAAAATTAACTAACGCTATTAACTTTTTCCTTCAGCTCATGCCAACTTTGTGACTTCTGCCGTGACGGCAAGTACCAATACTGCTTGACTGCTGGCATCAACAGTACTATTGGTATACATAGAGATGGTGGATGGGCTCAGTACTGCGTGGTACCACAGCATCAGGTCTTTGCTCTTCCTGATGGAATTACTACTGAACAAGGTAAAGTATAATAAATTAAAAATAATAATTTTAAAGCTTGTTGTTCCACCTTTCCTTGCAATAATCTGCCTCTGCATCATCTTAAGGTTGACTGGTAGAAAATGCCTTTTGCATTAAGTCCGCCCTTGTGCATGATATTGTGCATTAAGTTTTAAATAAAAAATTGAAAAAAATAAATTAAACTAATAAACTTTGGCCCGTGAAAGGCGAGAAAAAAAATGCTATCACTTCATCCTGTTATGCAAAAGATCAAAACTTGATACAAGCTCTTATGCAATTAGCCTATCCAGAGTGGTGTTATCCATGTTTGGATGGATGGATAGATCATTTATTACATAAAAAGTTCAAAAATATATTTAATACATTGCCTCATAAAACTGCTTGCAGTTTAACTGTGAGATAAGTTGTCACGCAGTTAAACTGCTAATATTAACATAAATGCGCGGCAGGACGGGACGGCGGCGCGGCGACGCGACGCTAAGCAGTTGTAATGTACTAGATATTACGGACGACATCACACAGACCGTCGCGAAATTAAAAAAATGTAAAAGAAGGTTCACCAAAAATACCGCAAATCTATCTTCTTTGTAAAACAATATTTTATTTGTTTCCTTACAGCTGGCCTCACGGAACCATACTCTTGCGTTTCTCATGGTTTCAACCGCGCTTCTCCCCTCAAGGTCGGTCAGAAGATCTTGATCATTGGAGCTGGTATCATCGGTAAGTTGAGTAACTTAAGGAGACAGCACTCCTCATTTCTATGATGGAAACTGGTAAATTGGTTCTATAACCTCTGTAAAGCATGCTTTAAATGAACATTTTTGTGTGATTAAGTGATGTATCGTGGGGAGAAGTTTTATTGTTGTGTTAGTTTTTAATGTAATCCTTAATTGAATTTTATTTGTCATAAAATTGCATGCTGTGTTTGCATTATGATAGGGTACAATTCGTATGTAATAAGCTTTTATTTTATAAAGAAATTGTATCCAGTTTTGCAAACCATAAAATAAAAAAATAAAAAAAACTGGATATTAAAATCTATACAAACCAGTTTGTTTTTCTTTTACACTATCGCCATAGGTATATGAGGAGCCTATTAAATTCAAACAAAAAATCAAACCTTTCCTCTTTATATTAATATTAGTATAGATTTAAGATAAATCTCAAACAACGCCATCTAGTTCCAACATAGAGAAACATACTTCCATTACGCTTGTAATAATAGTATATTTACAAAAAAAAAAAAATTTAGTATGTTTATCCGTGGGGAGACCCCTCACACGGTGGACCGACGACCTGGTTAGGACGGCGGGAAGTTATGGATGAGGGAGGCACAAGACCGCGCAAGGTGGAAGCGTTTGGAGGAGGCCTATGTCCAGCAGTGGGCGTCTATAGGCTGATATGATGATGATGATATGATGTTTATTCGTTGTCTAGTATTCATAGTACAAGCTCTGCTTAGTTTGGAACTAGATGGCGTTGTGTGAACGTGTGAGGAATATTTATATACTAGCTTTAATAATAGGCAAACTTTTTCTCTTATCAGGTAACCTATGGGTAACCACTCTTCATCATCATGGACATAGGGAAGTGACAGTCTCTGAGATGAACAAGACCAGGCTTGATATTGTCAAGAGATTGGGTAAGAGGTTTCATATCTTTCTTTCTTTCTTTTTTTTTTCTTTTTAAAAAGAAAACTCCCGCACTATACTCTTTATCAGATAGGAAAGGTACGGTGACATTTGATCTTTTCCATGTTACTTAGTTAACTTTTGTAGAATTTAAAAATAAAAGCTTTCAATTTATGAATCCGTACTGATAGAAAAATAAAAATATTATTTATACGTTAATATATAATTAAATTATATGAAATATTTGTTTTATATTTCATCTTCAACCCTAATATGTAAAATATAAACATATAAATTTTAAAATCGTATGCGCGACTCGGAACGAATTCCAATAGAAATTGACACAATAAAATTGTTAAAATCGAATGGTTTTTTATAAAATTGATTAAATCGATTAATTTCTTTTTTATAATCATAGAAATTAATATAATAATTTCAGTTGTCTTATAACTCAATATTAGTTTTTACGAGGATAGGCCGCAATTTTTTTTTGTCGGGATTCGTACGTCATAGCGGTAAAATCTTGATGATGTCATTATTAAAAGAGGCCTGTGACCACGTAACTGCCGATGATTGGAAAAAACAAAAATCTAATACTTCATGACTGTGAGAGAAAGAGACATCAGATTAGACTGTGGAGTGGGCACCGGAACTCGTCAGATGGTGTAGAAGTGGGGTAGTAAATGATACTATGATGACATGTTGAATGCTCCTTTAATTACATCTTACCACGATTTATATACTTAATATCTACGTGTCTTATAGCTATATTACTATCTTAATGTCTTATCTTAGTATCTTATGATAGTTATAGTACAACCGTAATCTATTCCTTGTTATCGGATGATGTATGTGACCAGCTCACACTACATCACCCTTCCAGAGAAAAAAAATAAAATTAAATCTAAGTTAATTTTATTGTTTTGATTATAACTATTATAATTAATTTTAACTATCATAATACAATTTGGTTCTATTTTTATGTACAGTTTCTATTTTATTTTTATACTTTATTTTTACATTTGGTGACTCATCTTTTATTACATAAAATGGTCCATTGTACACATTATCTAACTTACTTGCATTCTCATTTTTCAACAATATTAAATCACCTTCCTTATATGTTACAGGGTTACTATTTTTATCATAAACAATTTTCCTGGCCAATTTACTAGTTATCAAGTTTTCTCTAGCATCCGCTTGAGCTTTCTGTAAACGAAACTTAAACTCTAAAGGATAATCATCGAAATTATATATAGGTTCAACACTCCCATTATTTAAATTACTTGGAAAGTTGCATAATTTTCCGAACACTAACTCATATGGAGTATATTTAGTTACAGTATTTACTGTTGTGTTGTATGAAAAACACCAATAAGGGATCCAAGAACTCCATGATGACGAGTTGTTATTTGTCTGAATTCTTAAATACGCACCCAAAGTTTTATGAGCATTTTCTAGCGAACCAATACTTTCATGATGATACGACGTTGCTAATATTTTATTTATGCCTAAAATTTTGAATAATTCTACCATGACTTTGGAAATAAACTCACTTCCCCTATCTGTAGCAATGTTTTGCGGTATCCCATATCTCAAAATGAAATTTTCCCCTAACGCTTTTGCTACCTCATTGGTTGATTTGTTTTTTAAAGGATAAGCTTCCACAAATTTTGTTAACTCACACTGTAATGTTAAAATATATATATTTCCATTCGTATCCTTATCGAATGGTCCTACTATATCCAAGTAAATTTTCTCAAAAGCTGTTGACGCAGTCGTCGTAATTGTCATTGGTTCCCTAATATTTTTCTGAAATTTTTGTTTCTGACACTTATCACATTTTTGGACGTATTCTACTACATCTTTTTCGATACCTGGCCAGTAAAAAGATTTCTTTATATTATTAATCATCCTTCGTATCCCTGCATGACCACTAGTTGGTAATATATGAAAATCGTTCATGACTACCTTCTTTTCTTCCCTGTCCTCTATCCTACGTACATCTTTCACTATACATACTTTAAAGTTCTTTTGTAATGAACTATTGTTTTCCTTTAAATACCGTGCCATTCCTTTTATCAAATACTCGTTATCATTATTTTTTAACATAATAATATGTTCCAAGTTTTGTTCAAAACAAAACTTTACTATGTCTTTCAGCAACTCGTCTAGGGAAGAAGCTGATAAAGATTCATAGTTAATATAAACACTTAAGTGTTCTGGCACGTACATCAATTTATTTCGTGACTTAGACATAATTATTTTACAATTTTTGTCACGTATCAATTTTCCCCATTTATTTGCATTTATTCTGCGTAATTCCACATCATTCCCTTGTTTCTTCAGTACTTCTACTATTCTGGGATGCCCTATCCTAGAATCTATTATATTATCCTTCCGAATATCCTGTTCTTTACCCAATTCCTGCAACCGCCTATTCTGCATTCTCGTCATTACTGATATACTATTATTTCCCATATCTTTTAAATCTTTAATGGATATTTTTATTCTAGATAATGCGTCCGCTAGCACATTGTCCTTCCCTTTCACATATTCGACCTCAAAATCGTATTCCTCTAAATACAGACGAAACTTCATTAACCGACTTGATGGGTCCGTCATCTATATACTTATAATAAAACTGTAGAGAGATCAATTCTGTACATTGAATATATGTTAAAAATTAATATTGGAGGATGAATGGTGATCGATACTAATGCCAAAAATGCAATCAATAAATTTTTTGTCTGTCTGTCTGTCTGTCTGTCTGTCTGTCTGTCTGTCTGTCTGTATGTGCACGCATGGGTCAAAAACTACTGAAGGCATTTTAACCAAACTTGGTACAATTGTAGTCCATACTCCCGGGCAGGTTATAGACTATATAACATAACGCTAAGACACATAGGAGCTGAGCAGTGACGAAAAATTTGAAGCAAGTCGGTTGAAAAAAAGCGCGTTCGAGCTCTTATCATCGTATACGTTGATCATACGCCAAAAATATGTATTACAAAAATAATGGTCTTCAAACGATGAACAAAAAAGTCCTGAATAGTATATATCTATCTTTTATATATTAGCCACAATAACCTGTTTAATCGTTAGGGTTTTCTTCAAAGTGTATTAAATACATAAATATATTGTAATTTGCAAAGACATATCTTTTTCAAACTCCCATATTTCAAAAGTACACTTTAATACCTTATTCATAAAAAAGAATTATAGAAATCGGTTTATAAACACACAAGATTTAGATGAAAGAAAATTTCCAAATGTCACCGCGCCAGTATGAGTACGGCTGTACGGTTGAATATTGTTTAACGTCCGAAACGGCCAACCGGTGCATCTATATAATTTCATTCACATTGACTCTTAATGCGAACGGACGTGGTTCTTATTGACTCTTCTCGGAATAAGCGCGCTTTAGATATTAAAATACATAGATACGTAGTTTTTAGGTATTAAGTTTAAAGTAGGTATCTATCTATACTATAATAAAACAATCGGAATCGGATAAGTAATACTCGAGATATCGCTAGATCTCTTTATTAGAACAGTCCGATACAAATCAGGGGTCATGAAAAATGGATTTGGTTCAATGTTGAATGAATTTAAATTTAGTTTCTTTTGTTCACGAGTTGGCGTTACCAGTAGTAATCATAAAATAAATGAGTTTTTAAATAATATATAACTATTTTATTATTAAGTGCTATTAATAAGTTATTCCTTTTAAATGTTAATAAAATTAACCATGAATCGTATGTGTAATATCAATTATAAGTCTTCACACTAGCCTTTAAAAATATCAATTTAACGGACACAAAGAACATCCAGACTAAGGACAATAGTTTGTGTATCACAATTGTCCTCCATGGGAATCGAACCCGCGACCTCATGCACGCCAGCCATGTAATGCGACCGCCGCGCCACCGAGGCAGGTAATTCTGCCGCACCATAACGTGGCGTGCAAATGTATTCATTCATAATTAATTAGCGATTATCCGTGTGGTGACGGAGCAAGAATACAATATGTCACCTCTCCATCTCATCCCATGGGTGGCGTAAAACCGACCAAGGGACTATCGGTGAATATTATCTTTACGAAATAAAAATGAAGGAAAACTTGAAATTAAACCCTATACCAATCCGACTGGCCAACGTGGTATTAGTAGGCCAAGTATCCCTCCGTCACGGGAGGAGGCGCGTCCTTGCAGTGGGACATTAATGGGCTGTTATGATGAAAAAGCGATGTCATTTATTTTAACTTACAAATTTGACAACAGATGGCATTGTGCCTGTGACGTCATTTTCAGTATCGCGGTATTAAGATTTTACTTGAAAGAATGACGTTCGCTCATGTCTTTCAGTATAAGTTTAGACACAGTCTTCATAGATCTGTCTTTGTAAAGATCTGTTTTTGAAAAGGCTTTGGTTCGTTCGTTAATTTTACAATTCGTGTGTAGGTATATCTGTTTGTTATAAGGTTTAAAAAACGATTTTTCAGTATTAAATCGAATTGCGAAGTAAGTAACATCCGCCACGCGAACGAAGTCGCGGGCACAGCAGCTAGTATTAAATAAATATATTAATGGCTTATGATCTGTTTTTACGATAAATTTCCTACCATATAGATATGTCCTAAAATGTTTAATTGACCAAACTATAGCCAATAATTCTTTTTCTATAATAGGATAATTTAACTCGCTTTTCCCTAAAATTCTACTCGCGTACGCGATGGGTTTGCCGATTCCATTACTCAAGACACTTCCTATCGCAAAACCTGAACTGTCTGTTTGCAGTACAAACGTGTTTTTTTCGGAAAAATCGGGAAAATCTAAAATTGGTGGTGATATTAATGCCTCCTTAAGTATTAAAAATGCTTCCTCGCATTCTTCTGAACAATTAAATACAGCATTTTTCTTACACATTTTATTCATTGGCGACCTCGGTGGCGCGCCGGTAGAGCCAGCGGCTGCCGCGCATGAGGTTGTGGGTTCGATCCCCACGCAGGACAATAATTTGTGAGATCCACAAATTATTGTCCTGAGTCTGGGTGTTCTATGTGTCCGTTAATTGATGTTTGTAAAAGTCCCCGCGACACAGGGCATGATCCCTAGTGCGGGAGTTGTCTTTTTAAAGAATAAAAAAAAAAAAATGAATTGGTGCAACTATTTTAGCGAACTTAGGGATGAATTTTCTGTAATAATTCGCAAAAGCTATAAACCGTTTTATTTCATCACTATTAGCGGGACGTGGGTAATTTCTTACTACTTCAATTTTTCCCGGATCTGGAGAGATACCGTCATTTGATATAACGTGTCCTAAATAAAGTATTTGCTTCCTTAAAAACTCGCATTTAGATGGATTTAGTTTAAGATTAGTTTTTCTTAATCGTGTAAAAATTGACATTAAATTTCGGTTATGTATTTCTAAATTTTGCCCAAAGATAACCAAATCGTCCTGGTATATTAAACATTTATTATAATTTAATCCGGACATCGCCACAGTCATCATTCTACTAAATGAACTCGGACTAATTTTTAAACCCATTGGTAATCTGTTCATTTGATATTGTCCTTTGTCTGTCGTAAATGCTGTATACTGTTTACTTTTTTCGTCTAATTGACATTGATAATATGATTGTGACAAATCACAGTGACTAAAATACATAGCTCCTGATAATGAATCTAAAATTTCATTAATATTTGGTAAAGGAAACTTATCGTCTTGAATTTTTTCGTTTAATTGCCTATAATCTATTACAAGCCGCCATTTTTTATCCCCGTCCCGGTCTGCTTTTTTAGGGACAATTAACACAGGACTAGACCACTCACTAACCGTCTCTTCAATAATTCCATTTTTTAACATTTCTTGTACTTGCCTATCGACCTCTTTCTTTTGAGCAATTGGTATCCTGTACTGTTTTTTATATCCCGGTGATACATTGTCTTTTAATTTTATAGATTGCTCATATATATTAGTTACAGTCAACTTATCTCCCGGTAAATGAAATATATCTGGATATTTCGCACAGATCTGTTCAATCATTAATCGTTCCTCATTGTTTAAATAGTCTAATTTTAAAATTGAAAATATTTCCTTAATACGTTCAACACTCTTACTTGACTCCGGAAAATAACAATAGCTATAATTCCTTAAGGCTTGAATATCTATATTTTTTAAAATACATTCAATTTCCTCGTCTTTTGTATTCAATATCCTAATAGGTATCATTCCATTTTTCGGTTTAGCTATTACGCTGGCCAAAAAAACCCCTTCCTGTAACTCTTGTTTTGATACCACACAATCTTCGGTTATGCTAACTGGAAAATATTTAATTACCTCGCAACGCGGCGGAATACTTAATACATAATCATAATATCTAAGTGGCATCGAAATAACTTGCCCTCGGTATTCCTTAAGAGTTAGTTTATTTTCTGAGAAATCTATAACGCCTTTATATTTTTGTAAAAAATCTTGACCTATTATGCCGACCGATTTACATGGTAATTCATTAAATACATAAAACTTATGCATAAACGAACACTGTTCGAAATTTAAATTTAAGTACACGTAACCTATCGCTTGTATTTTACCACCTACACCGTTAACTACTACCTTATCCTTAATAATATTGTAACATCCCGGGTAACATTCTAAAATTTAATTTTTTATGGCTGATATTGACGCACCCGTATCAATTAGCCATTCCGAGTGTAGGCCATTAAGAAAAAAATAAACCCAGTTTATACTATTATACGTTAATATTCGGCCTTATTACAAAATACGGTCTAACTATAAACCACGATTTATTACGTCACAAAACCACTGTTTTTGAAATTTGTTATTGCAAAATCAGTCTTAACGCTAAAGCGTTAAAACTGATTTTGTATTAACAAACACAAAATCATAAATTTTTTAATACAAAAGCAGTTTTAACACTTTAGCGTTAAGACTGATTTTGCAATAACAAATTTCAAAAACAGTGGTTTTGTGACGTAATAAATCGTGGTTTATAGTTAGACCGTATTCTGTAATAAGGCCGATTATGTTTATCTTTATTCACGAAAAAACTGACTCGGCTCTATTTGTTGTTCCAATGTGTCAAGTTCATTATCGCCTGACGTATGTTCTACTTCTAAACATGCTACAGCTCGCCGACCTTGCTGACTCGGTTGTTCACGATAACCGCTACGTCCGCGAATTCCATTACCATGCCATCTCTTTGTATTATTAAACACGTACCTATCAGCTGTGTTTTGTTTTGCGCGATAATTTTGTTGGAAATTATTATTATTTCCACTACCTCTATTATTCCTGTAGAATCCATTTGTCCTGAACTGTCGTTGAAAAGTTAATACCTGTTCTAAGGAATTACAACTTTCGTCTTCTGCTATCCTAATTGCATCTTTTAATGTTGTTATATTCTGTGCTGAAATGATAGTGCTTATACGTTGATTTCGAAGCCCGTCAGCGAATCTTTTTACTGCGTATTTTTCGTTTAATGGCCGTAATACTTTGTATGCTTCCTTATCGTTTCCTGCCTGCGCAATGGTTAAGTATATCATATACTTTTCTATTTCTATCCCGAATTCTGTTATCGATTTGTTACTTTGAGTAGCCCTAGAGAATTTATTTTGAATAGCTACGTCTGATTTTATTGTCAATAGATGTTTTTTCATGTCATTTACTAACTGTTCAACCGAATCGTACTCTCCTGATAACCGTATTTTAGCCCCTTGGTTTAACCGTGTTTTTAATACAAATTTTATTAATAATTTTTTTTCTTCCTCTTTAATCATTGAACTGTATAACTCAATAGAGTCTATAAGGTCTTGAGTGACATGTTCTTCTCCCGTTACTTTAGGCAATAGCTCCACGGCCGTCCTCAGAGAAAAACTCTCGGTACCCATTTCTGACGGTGTAATCTTATTTTCGAATTTTATAGTCTCTAAATAAAGTTTCTCTATTTTATTAATTAATTCTACAATTTCTGTTGAAAATTTGCAACTTCCCGAAATAATTGTTTTAAATTTATCGTATAAAGTTTGTATTTCGTTAATTTTTCCTTCAAAATTACTTCCTACCCTTCTACTGGGTCCTAGTTTAACAATATTTTCTCTTAAATTTTTTAATTGTACAAAAATTGTAGTTAATTCTACTTCCATAATTTAATAATAACCGATTATGATAAACTTATAGTCTTTAAACACATTCCGTACACAAACATAAAATAACACTGATTTTCACTCACGTTTCCTTCCTTCTTGTTATGCCTGCATCACTCGCTGGACATCCCTCTTATTTATTTCTCCTTGTATCCAGTTCATGTGGCACCTTCGGTAGAGATAACCCACTGCGCTCACAATAATAACCAAAAAACACGCTGCCATGAACCAAACGACTGTACTTATGGCTGACAGTTGTTGTTGTGTTGCTGTTGCGTTGTTGGATCCACCAGAAGCTGTCTGAGCTATGATTACTTCCTCCTTCGAAGTAGAACCACCCATTTTAAAATAAATTTAATATTTGTATACCGGAAAACGAAATGGCTTTATCAGTTTTGACAAAAAATTCTATCATAATATTCAAATTCATTAAGATCGTTATTTAATGTTTATGCGTGAGCTTGACGTCATTGGTTGACCGTAATCAAAACTATGCTTAGATAGGTGCAATCTATTTCAAACTTTCACTTCAACGCAATAAATAATAATATCTACTAACACAATACAAATGTCACTATATTTAAACTGTAGAGTTTGTATGTGAAAAACCATGAAAAACCATTAAATAATTTAAAACTAAAGTCAACTTGTTACTTTTGTGACATTACAAGCTTGTCATTTCAGAAAAACTGAAAATGTAGAATTTAGATATTGGCTGGTAAGCTACCCAATTGTTGGCACCTTAAGAGTGGACATCGTGTCAGACTAAAATATAAAATATCATAAAATAATAAAATACTTTAATCTTTGCTTATACTTAATCATTATTATGTGATTGAATAGTATTAAATAAATATTATTGGCACTAATGCCAATAAAAGGATTCTGATAAATTTATTGTTGCTATGTTGACACATGAAATAAATAAAATATGATAAAAATACTAAATAAATAATATTTGAATTTGAATAATCTATAGTGTTTTCTTTCTTTTTACTCACTTTTAACTGTTAAGTGCCAATAATTGTAGAACTTCTAACGATTAGGTGGTTTACCCTAATTTGATTAATATTATAAAATTACGAAAACTTTAAATTGAAATATGCGCCAATGACGTCATGCAAGAAATGATAGGGATGGACATATAAGGAAAAAAGAGAGAAATTCATTAGAATAAAACGTTTTACCGAAAATATGCTCTAGTAACAGTCAATAATGTTGACTTTACTATTTGTTTTTATAAATATCTAACGACTTTTTGCTAATACAAGAGAACTGATATGTCAAAGTAGCGTCATGATTTAGCTGATGTTTTGTTGTGCGATATTGAACCTAATAGTTTTATGACATGCAACTAAAATTAACTCTAGAGGTGATAAGGCCATTTAGTTTTTGACTATACCTCTATTTTAGTTTTCCGCGTATCCATAACCTGTTCCGAATCTCATTCTGCTTTTCTAGACTTCTTACGGCAGGGTCGCCATGTGGAGTGGGCACCGGAACTCGTCAGATGGTGTAGAAGTGGGGTAGTAAATGATACTATGATGACATGTTGAATGCTCCTTTAATTACATCTTACCACGATTTATATACTTAATATCTACGTGTCTTATAGCTATATTACTATCTTAATGTCTTATCTTAGTATCTTATGATAGTTATAGTACAACCGTAATCTATTCCTTGTTATCGGATGATGTATGTGACCAGCTCACACTACAAGACAATTCAGTAGATTTTCACTTATTATTTCATGTAAGTGACGAATCAAGTAATTCATCAAGCTGTTCATCAGATGAATCACGCATTGATTCGGCATAATTAATAAATATTTAAAAAAAGATTAGTTTCTTATTTTGTACCCATAATCGATTTATTCTTGTTTGTAAATTATATCGGTTAGATATATAATCGGTATTTTTAAAAACGATTTTAGTGTTACTACATCTCTAGTAATGACAAATACTAAACGTCACCGTACCCATAAGATCTGAAAAATACTATAGGGATCATGCCCTGTGTCGCGGGGACCTTTTACAAACATCAATTAACGGACACAAAGAACACCCAGACCAGGACAATAATTTGTGGATATCACTAATTATTGTCCTGCGTGGGGATCGAACCCACAATCTCTTGCACGGCAGCCGCTTGCGCTACCGTCGCGCCACCGAGGTCGCATATATTTTATAGTACCTAATTAGTTGCCTTTATTCGTTAAATGGCAGAGGATTAGTTAGAGTTCAGGGTGTTCTCCGTGTGGTGACGGAGTAGGAATACAATATGTCACCACGCCATCTCATCCCATGGGTGTCGTAAAAACCGACTAAGGGACTATCCGTGAATATTATCTTTAACGAAATAAAACGAAGGAAAACTTGAAATTAAACCCTATACCAATCCGTCTGGCCAGCGTGGTGTTAGTAGGCCAAGTATCCCTCCGTCTCGGGAGGAGGCTCGTCCCTGCAGTGGGACATTAATGGGCTGTTATGATGTATGTTTATCAGAACTTAAAGTTTAATTTTTATATTTTGCAGACACTGGCTTTAGGTTAGTAAGCCCTGATGTGTTGGCGAGTGAGAAGACACTGTATGATGTCATCATTGATTGTACAGGTATATAATGTTTTGTAATCTTTATTTATTTATTTAATGGTACTTCAACGACTTATAATTATATTGAATATCTGGTATTATCGAAGTCAAATCAATTTTAAATTCATTTTGATTACACAGTAACGCTTAGTTATGAACTTAATAATATTATTACAATGTATTTTGCTGTATTATCGGTTCAAAATCAATTCAAAATTCACGTTGGATACAGAATACCCCCTTACAAAAGCCTCTTAAATTTAATCAATGTTTAGCGAGATTTATCTTACGAAAACCAACCTTATACCAAACAAAAACGTAAGAATTTAAGCTACTCGTACTTAATCAATTGACTAAAATTTAAGAGGCGTATATGAGTAAAATGTTAAGTTTTTTTACTTGTACGAAATATCCATACAACACTGCCATTCGCCTTTTAACCTTTAATTAGGCGCGCCAAAATACTTACGTCGTTAGTCGCGCGGGGTCTGCAGTTACCCCAAAGTGAATGACATTAAATATAAAGTATTTATATATAATCATCAACTTTTATTATTCTTTATTTACTTATAAACTATAACAACGTTAGAAAACTCAAGAAAAACGTAACTGTAACACTAAAAACAATATTTTTTTTTATTTTAGAGGAACCTAAAATTTACCAACAAAAAACAAAAATTCTACATCTGTCCTCAAAAAAGTGACAGAAAAACAACAAAGGTTTAATTTACCTTTATTTTACTTGACGTTTCGGCACAGGTTGCACTGGCCGTGGTCGCAAGCTGACTCAAGTCTGTCTCAAATGCGCGTTAATATCCCGTTTATATAATATTTATAACAACAAAGGTTGTTTTTCTGTATTACTATTTCGAGAACAGATGTAGAATCTTCCTTTTTTTCTTGTTGTTACATCATTGCTAGATGATGAAGGGCCTGGAACCTCTTGTTCACATAAGATTCTTCTTGCAGTATTTAGCTTAGGAAATACTGAGCCTATTTCTAGCCATGTTGAACGGTTTCTACGAAAAATAATACCAGATTAGACAAATGTCATAAAAAAATTTCGATTTGTTTGATTTTAAACACAATTAAAATCAATAAACATTATAACTGCCTTACAGTAACAATGAAACAACAATGTAATATAATTTTCGCTCATCAAATGTAAAAAAGCATAAGCTTATAACAGTGAGTACATTTACATAAGTACAACTGTGTATCTTTGTCAAATAACTAGTATTAGAACCTAGTTAACCTTAGAACCATATAATAACATAACAGTATCTAAAATTTCAAAATTAAATAAATAAGTCTAAAAACTAGTAATTTAAAAATATATACTTACGTAAAATTGAACTACACTATTAGTCGCGCGGGGTCGCATTGACCCCAGGCACCTCCGTACGGCGCGACTAACCATTTCTGACGCTCAAGCTCTACTGAGGAAGGAGGGGTGGATGAGTTAAGAAGCTAGCAGAAAGTTTGGCTCGCTAGCGTAAATAGCTAAAAAAATAATTCCAAATGAAGATCACTTGGGGTCGCCAAGACCCCGCGCGCCTAATTAAAGGTTAATCACTGTTTAGCGAGATTTTTATTAGCAAAATCAACCTTATACCTTTAAACTAAACAAAACCGTAAGAATTTAAGCTAAGTAATATTAATAGTTAAAGGTAATTGTATTATTAGTTATATTTTATTGGTTTTTTATACAATAACACATAGGTATTTAATGAACTCAATATTACACTTATTTTTAGTACAGTTTGTCGAGTATTTTTTAACTTTTATTTATTTCTAGGTGTCGGAAAAGTGATGGAAATAAGCTTCAACTACATGAGACAGGGTGGCAAATACATTCTGTTTGGATGCTGTCCCCCTACACATCAGACCAGGCAAGTATTTTAGATTAATCAACAAATAATCTACAATATTTGAGACGATCTCTGTGGCGTAGTGGTTACATAACATGACTGCTACGCAGAGCCAGGAGAGAACCCGTCCCGGGTTCGATTCCCGCTCAATGCAAATCTTTGTGTGCATGAACATGAACATTTGCATTGGTCTTAGTGTTTCTATGTATAATATGTATGTATTTACAAAAAAAAGTACATAAGTACTAATATCCGTTGTTCCGTTACCCATAACAGACCCTTGAATAAAGTAAATGCACCTACAACTTTCATTTTCTTCTGTAAAATAATTTCAAATTGTTTTTCTTGCAGTCTGAAGAAGTCTTGTAATTTAAGTCTTGTCTTGTAAGCAGGTGTGAAACGTCAAACAGAAACACACTTACGATATTGTCACTATTTATTGACATCACTTTTCGTCGAATCATAGAATCATTATCCGTGTGGTGACGGAGTAAGAATACATTGTGTCACCACCCCATCTCATCCCATGGGTGTCGTAGAAACCGACTAAGGGACTATCCGTGAAAACTAACTTTACGTAATAAAAAGAAGGAAAACTTGAAATTAAACCCTATACCAATCCGTTTGGCCAGAGTGGTATTAGTAGACCGAGTAACCCTCCGTCGCGGGAAGAGGCCCGTCCCTGCAGTGGGACATTAATGGGCTGTTATGATGATGATGATGAAAGATCCTTATGAATAAATTAACAGGACTTACAAGTCTTCTTTTTCTGTACAATTACATAATTTTTTTTTGTTGCAGTTTGAACCCATTCCAAATTTACGACAAGGAATTAACTATAATTGGAGTTAAGATCAACCCGTTCAGTTTCCCGAGTGCTATTGGATGGATCAAAGCTATGGGCGACAGGTAATGTATACTTTAAAATGTTAAATAAACTGTGTTAACTAGACTATTTAAACGACCTCTTTGGCGCAGTCGGTATATTACGAGTATATGGCTGCTACGCAGAGGTCTCGGGTTCGATTCGCGCTCAATGCAAATCTTTGTGTGCATGAACATGATTGTTTGCATTGGTCTGAGTGTTTTCTATGTATAATATGTATTTTTAGGATCAAGGAGAATTTGTTAAGAAGAACAACTATAAAGCTTTACAAATTATAATCTCTTTAGAATAACTTAAATTACAATCCAATACTTTAAACTAAAATAACAACCCTTCATTCCCGCCAAGCGCAACCCTTTTTCCTCTTCCGCCAAAACACCATCTAAATCTAACCATAGAGTAATGTCATTTTTACTCGTCGAGCGGTAATGTTACTAAAAAGTGGCCAGCTACTTCTAATTTTCCTAACACGGCCTCTCCTGACAGTGCCCCGTCCTCGGGCACAGTTTCGGTGGTATCTTCGACTGCAGGCGATGGACCCGCAGGCGCTGATGAAGATCCTGCAATCTCAGCGTCTTCATCTCTATACTCGTCGTCCTGCAATCTCAGCGTCTTCATTTCTACACTGAAATTAATATGACAAGTCATACTAACGCTTAGTATACCTTGTCAATTTAGCACAAATTGCTTTCGTTTTCATACCTCACGCTATCAAGGCCCTCTGTCATATAGTCATGCCAGCGTTCAAATAACCTTAGTCTTTCGCCTCTTACAAGCTTCAGACACATACATCTCCATTCAATAATAGACTTTCAATCTTATACTGAATAGATCAAAGTTCCTAGCTCGATTAAGCTAGCTATATTCCGGGGCGCAGTCCCCATATTGCCAAGCCGAAGCCTAAATTGCGGGGCGCAGTCCCCACAATGCCAGGCCGAAGCCTTAATTCCGGGGCGCAGTCCCCACAATGCAAGGCCGAAGCCTTTATTCCGGGGCGCAGTCCCCACAATGCAAGGCCGAAGCCTTTATTCCGGGGCGCAGTCCCCATAATGCAAGGCCAAAGCCTATATTCCGGGGCGGCGGTCCCCATAATGCCAGGCCGAAGCCTATATTCCGGGGCGGCGGTCCCCATAATGCCAGGCCGAAGCCTATATTCCGGGGCGGCGGTCCCCATAATGCCAGGCCGAAGCCTATATTCCGGGGCGGCGGTCCCCATAATGCCAGGCCGAAGCCTATATTCCGGGGCGGCAGTCCCCATATTGCCAGGGCTGCCTGTGGAACCCTTCCTCGACTGCGGAACCGCTCCTGCTGTTACATACACCGCACGGGTGATGCTCAGCACAGGCTCCACAGCAGACTCGCTTGGATGCGCATCTGCTCCAGCCTCAGCACCTTGCTCCGGGGGCGGACTCTACGCCGCGTCGCCATCATCATCGCTTGCACCTGGGCACATAAACACAACACAAACAAATATGTCGAATCGGGACACCGGTCAAAACACATTGACCCACTCCCGACCATAATTACAAATACTAGAGAGGAAGCACTACGTCAGCCATCATCTCCAACCGTGAAAAACACCGGCACTACGCTAGCCTATTTCTCACAACTCACATTATGGCGGCACCACGTTCGCATATCACAAACTCGCCTACATGACAGTGACACGACGTTAGCGTATCATACAGGTGGATCACCCACACAAGCTTAACGTTTTTGTGGTAAGGACCTCAACCAAGGCTTGAACTTTGTATTTGCTCGGCTGTTCCTGACCCTGACTACTACCGGTGACTTCTCTGTACACCGCACGAACAGTAAAACACTTAACATAAACGCATCATTTAACATAAAACAATTAAATATTAAACCGCATTAATTTCTGTCATTTAATGGGTTTGTTATTTGGTCGTTAGCATTCAGAACTTTATAATACAAAAAGCTACGTACCAATACCATAATCTACAGCACCATAAATCAACTTTAAGATCAGCAATGTAAACTAAATTACACTAGTAAACGACCTCTGTAACAATGGTTTTCCCAGCCAACGAATCATCACCAACTCACTGTGTGAATCTCTCTCTGATAATACACCATAGGGTCCTAACTAACCCTTCTTTCGATAGAGGCAATACACTCAACGTACGGACAACGACTACGTTTTAGCTGCTAGTACAGTCGACCATCTACGACCGATAGAATTCCCACTAAAGTTCTTTCTATAAAGTTACTTAAATAACTTAACTTGTTCATAACAATTACTTCTCTTAACACGTTCCCAGTGCAGTGTACCACATATAGTACACGTAAATTGTTTTACTATTGTGTCTGCTGGTGGCACTGCAAAAGGGTTAAGAATCCCTACTCAAAATCTACGGGCACGTATCTATTTAGCATTTTATGTAGGTAACGATACTTAGTTGCATAGTATCAATCTTACTCTGTATCTTTCACTACACATAAACAACAGCTTTATGTTCTACTTGAAAATAAACAAAGTCTTTAAAACACAATGCACCAAAGACATAATTTTATTAACAACGTCAAACCGCTTCACAACTAACTGAAGGTATAATTATTGTACCTTAATCTCATCATCAATACGCACCATATAAACCTAGAGTAAGGTAAAAGCTCCTAATACGGCGGTAGTCAAAATCGCGTCCTATTACGGAGGTATTTCTATTTTCGTGTTTTATTTAGGTTTTATTCAGTTAACGTACAACAAAACAAAATCAGTTTATTCTACATCTATTACTTCATGATTTACCTGACGTTTGCAAGTATAGAACATAGATAACTAATCAAAATCAATCAATCTGTGTAACGGCATCGACGTGAAAGGGATTTCCATACAAACGCTAAACAACAAAATTAGGTACACTAATATTTAGAAACTAAGTTTTTCGTATTAATAAGCCGTTTAAGATGGTTTATTTCTTATTCATAGCATTTTCTTACTATTACACTTACTATTTCAATAGCTTGTTTTATATTTGTAACTCGTTTTATATCCAAAAAATAAGAAATAAAATAGCGCCGTAATACGACACGAATTTTATAGATTCGTCCTAATACGGTGGTATAACTCCGTAATAGGAAAAATACTGGGCATGTTTAATTGCTTGTAACTTTCAATTTATTAACTTATTGAACTTGTTTCAAGGTTTTTTGCAATAATTATTAATCTCATAAACTAAAAACCATATTCTGCGGTATGTGTTCGTAGTTAGAAATCGAATTAAATACGAAAATTGTTGAGAACAAAATGTGGATTTCTTAGAAAGGGTAAAAATAGGAAGGTGTATTTTAACTTATCATAAATCATTTATTTTGTATAACTGTTGACTACTGTTTACACACATGAACCAAAAAACTGTTATAGTTTCATTAAACATTTACATTGTTCCATTTATCGAAGTTTTGATAAGTCCGAATTAGGATTATTAAAAACAGGAGTAGTTTTCCTATTGCGGTGGTAGTTATGAATGGTGCTAGGGATGAAGTGACTAATTACCGCCCTATAACATTGTTGCCAAACATTGACAAAATAATAGAAAAATACATCGCGGGGGAAATTCATGACTTCTATAGTAACCGTTCAATCATAAATAATTGTCAATTTGGATTTCAGCCTAATAAAAGTACCACCACTCTGTTATCTAAGTTTACAGATAAGATAAATAGCTTGCTCAACGATAGAAACCATGTTATGGCTCTTTTCATAGATTTCTCCCGCGCTTTTGACACGCTTAATCACACCGAGCTGTTAGCGAAACTTAATGATAGTGGTATCAGGGGTCCTGTGTTGGGATGGTGTCAAAATTATTTAAATAATCGCAAATACAGTGTTAAAATTGGTAATTGCTTAAGTCGAACTATTTCCTCCACTCAAGGCACAGCCCAAGGTTCCGTATTAGGTCCGTTGCACTTCCTAGCATATGTGAATGATATGAGTAATGTCCTAAAACACTGTACGGTATACCAGTTCGCTGACGACACTTGCCTTGTGGCGGCCGGCAAAGATCCAAATGAGACGATTAAACGTCTTCAAGATGACTTTGATCAAATTAATAGGTGGTGTCATGACGCACGACTTATTTTAAACAGTAATAAAACCAAAATAATGCATATTAGATCACCTCATATACAAGTTCATTGCGATCAGCAGCTTAAAGCTCACACCCATTCCTGCCTGCATGGTGAAGGTACTCAATGCCTTTGTCCATGTATCGAGTTTGTTGACACGCATAAATATCTTGGCTTAACGATTGACAAACATTTTAATTGGGGACCACACATTGATAAAATACGCGACAAAATGCGGGCCCTCTTGTCAATGTTTCGCCTTGTTAGAAATAGAACTACTTTTAAAACAAGGATTATGCTATATAACGCTTTTGTGGACTCAATTGTTTCCTATGGCTTGTCTAGTTACGGTCGTACCTATAAGACGTACCTAGATCATATCTTTCAACTGCAGATTAGGCTACTGAAAGTAATAGTTCCCCACAAAATTAAATTAGAATGCTATGATAATTATTTTAAATTATTTAAACAATGTAATACAATACCAATTCAGGATAAAGTAAAATTTAATCTTATAAAAGAACAATTCTTTAATTTTTATCCACAGCGTGAAAGAGAGCATGCTGTATGTACACGCAAGGTCACACACAATAAAATATCGTGTACGGTATCTGCAAAGAATTGTTACGGCCAACGAACGAGCTCGTACCTGCTGCCGCGGCTGATTAATTCTATACCTACCGACATTCGTAACTTAATCACTGATACTAGTATTAAAACTAAATTAAAATATTACTTCCTAGTACAGTACGATAATTAATTGTGGCATTTATATGGCTATCGTACTTATAGGCAGTCCTATGAGTACGATTGATGGTTTTTAAGTACATAACTGTGTAAGTACACGTAATTGTTAGTAGTAGCTCAACATAATGTTATTATTTAAGTTAACACTATTGTATGTACCTAGTTCTTAAGAGATGTGGAATCCACACCGCACACAAACCTTCGTGGTTTACGCGGTGTTCTGATTGTATTAATGCTTAAAATTTGTGTTAAATAAATGAGTTAAAAAAAAAAAAAAAGTTATTTCCAAGTAAGTCTGTGTTAGGATCTATGATTTCCTATTACGGCCCTATTCATAAAACATAAAATTACAAGTTTTAGGGTACCGTGATTATTGATTTTGAGAATAGAATTGTTATGTGATACGTAAGTTTTTTTGTTTTGTATAAAACCAAAAGCGATAAAAATTTTTAAATATACATATTCTTTTTATGTAAAGTTATGCAATCTATGTAATTCTATATTTCTGTTTTTATTTTATTAAGCATAAAAAGATAAGTTAACCTTATTTTAATAACACAAAACTCTTTTAGAACGTGTATTTCTATCTATACTTATTACTTATATATAATAGGGGTAAAGTTTGTGACATTGTAGGAGGTAATCTCTGGATCTAATAAACCGATTTTAAAAATTATTTCTGTGTTGAATAGTACATTTATCGGGGAGTGTCATATGCTATATAGTATCACGCTATGACGAATAAGAGAAGAGCAATAATGAATCATGTTTAAAAAAGTGACGCGTTATTTTCCCCGCCTAACGAAGTGGGCACGGGTCAGCTAGTAAAAAATAATTTCATTAAAAAAGATACAAATCAATGGTACCAAAAATACAACTTACTTTACTAATACATTTAAATTATTTGATAAATAATATTTGTACGGAACTTGGATAAATATAATTTCTGACCCTCCGTATTAGGAATCGTCTACCGCAGTAATAGGCTCTGACGAAAAAAATACCTCCGAATTAGGGAAAATCGACCAACTATTTAAATCTTTTTTAAAAAATAACTAATATCATTAAAAGAAACAAACTCGACAGTAATACAAAATATAAATTCCACTTTTAACGATGACATTTTTTTGAACAGTTAAAAATATTTACAAATGCTTATTTTTGTTTCTTACTTTGAAATGTTGCGAAATACCTCCGTAATAGGAGCTTTTACCTTAACCGCCACTCGGCTATCTTAATATACTTTGGATAATTTCATTGCAATAGATGACAAATCACAATAAGTAAAACGTTAATGTAACAAATAGCAATTGAACTTGGTAATCAATAATAGTCGAGTTATTTTCAACTAAGAGAAACATGATTTAATAACATTTCGATGATAAACAAATACTCATCCTCATAATTTCTAGAGGTATGACAGTCTAGATTATAATGCACTTCTCTTTGTGGTAATGTAATATTATGTCATAACAAACTTTTGAACGAAGTACACGAGTAGGCAAACTAGGTGTGAAGTACCTATTTGTTATTTTCACAAAGTAACACAAACAGAGAACTCGTAGGTACCTTCTAAAGAAGGTGTAACTTCGACTTAGCTAATCAATAACGCCTTAGAATTCGATAATGCAATTGAATCATGTTTATTTAATTCAACAATAAAATAATTTTAAATATCAGCGTTTAGCAGTGGTACACGCCAACAAACAGAATTGTAATAGTATGGCATACGTACATGAACATATAGAACTTACAGACATATTGGACATCAATTATTCTCCGTTCTTCAATCTTACCTTACTTTTACTCAATAGTGTTATTCACCATAATCGTCATCATTACGAATTAATTTTCATTGTTCTCAATGTTTAAAGCTGAAAACATCATGTTATTCTATTTAGTAACAAAAAATAGCCAGATAAAACACGTAAAAGGATATCAAGGGTTAAACGTCAATTTTAACACGATGCGACAAGTTAAATAAAAACTTGAAACAAAAACGTCATAGGGTTAAACCCTATGGAATGATTCTTATTACAAAGTACTACGTTAGTGTACTGATAACATTATCGCACTTTGCTCTAAATCTAAAAAGGAACATTCTCACCCAAGGGTCTTCATTCAATTTCAAAAACATTAATAAGCGTTAGAACATTATTATTTTCTTGCACCAACAATATCTGCCATTTTCCATAATTATTACCACACTTCATGTGGTGTCTTCGTACACCATAGTGAGGTGTTTACTATCCCATTTATCACTAATTTTGAATGTTAACTAATTTTGATCATTAGCACTCCATATTCTCTAGTATCGATATCCATGCTCCTTGTCGTGTCAAACACAGAGACATTACTGTATTGCTGAAATCAAAAACACTTAAGCCAAGACACAAAGCCGCCATGAGTCGCGCGCCCATGATCACATTCTTCATTGTTAAACAATGCCAAAGTAGAAATCCATCTGATTTATCATAACTTTTCCGTCGGCAAAGATAGCGTCTTTGTAGAGGCACCGGTACACGGCGTGCTGCCGCTGTTGCGTCTTGCAGACGCACCGGAACACGGCTTTCTTCCATAAAATTTATTAGGTACAAGTTGTTTGAATCCCCTGATTCACCAATACTTATACCTGATTCACCAATACTTATACCACAGCACGGCAAAAATCGGATTAGACACGTGAATTTATTTATATCCCTTTTAGATTGCATTAGACACGTGAATTTCTTATCCCACTTCTGATTTTAGGGTCAAGGAGAATTTGTTAAGAAGAACAACTATAAAGCTTTACAAATTATAATCTCTTTAGAATAACTTAAATTACAATCCAATACTTTAAACTAAAATAACAACCCTTCATTCCCGCCAAGCGCAACCCTTTTTCCTCTCCCGCCAAAACACCATCTAAATCTAACCATAGAGTAATGTCATTTTTACTCGTCGAGCGGTAATGTTACTAAAAAGTGGCCAGCTACTTCTAATTTTCCTAACAGTATGCATTTACAAAAAAAAAGTATTTAAGTATGTTTATCCGTTGTCTAGTACCTATAGTACAAGCTTTGCTTAGTTTGGGACTAGGTGGCGATGTGTGAATGTTTGTATACTTTTAAATGTTAACCATAATAAGCTCCTAGGTTTTCATTTCTGGCATCAGGTAATTGTAAAAATTGTACTGGATCTTAAAATCTTAACCCTAATTTTAAAGGGTCTCAAGTTCATAATATCGACAGTCACTACATCAATGGTCGCTGTATCGCAAACGTTCTATCGACGAGTTAATGTATACTTACATAGTTTGTTTTTACAATAAAACTCGTCACCCTATTGTGCTTTGATTTTTGAAAAAAAAAGCAATAAATTAAATTATTCATAGCACAAACCATAATTTATAATGATAAATGTAAATAAAATATAAAATAATAACAAAATTAGGGTCGTTTTTCACCCTTATGTGTTTTTGTTTAATTCTGGCTTGGGTAAGGGTATTCGGTGCAGCATACTCGATTTGGTGGACTGTCGATGTAGAATACTGTCGAATTAGTGTACTGTAATATACCATGGCATTTATTTTCAGATACCTGAACTATGAGAAGCTAGGAGTGAAGACGTACAGCCTCTCTGAATACGAGAAGGCTATTGCTGACCTCAAGGCCGGGGCTGTCGCTAAAGCTATCTTTAAGATTAAATAAAATATTAATATTTGTAATAAATTATTTGTTTGGAATAGATAAAGATAAACTTATTATGAATAAAATGTTTTTTGTTGTTAATATTGTTTTTATTTTCATCATAACAGCTCATTAATGTCCCACTGCAGGGACGGGCCTCCTCCCGTGACGGAGGGATACTTGGCCTGCTAATACCACGTTGGCCAGACGGATTGGTATATGGTTAAATTTCAAGATTTTCTTCTTTTTACTTCGTAAAGATAATATTGACGGATAGTCCCTTAGTCGGTTTTTACGACGCACACGGAATGAGATGGGGTGGTGATCACGGTGTTGTTCTTCTTTTATTTGCAGTCTTTTTTTAAATACAACTCCTACAATAGTTATTATTGTGTCGTGTGGAAATAACAAACATTACCTAGATATATGTACAGGGTGTTTTTTGAGTCATCGGCAATAATTAAGGAGGTGACTCTGTACGTGATTCTGATCCCAAATATGTAATCAAATTAGGTACTTAATTTTTGACGAAAAAATCCCACATTAATGGGCTGTTATGATGAAGTAAACCAAATTATTTATTTTATTTGTTATCCGTTTAGCTTCATGACCTTCCCCAGATAAGTACTTAGTAGTCATTAGTTATGTTTTTTTTTATTTAACCATTGTCTGGTGGTTGATTTTCACACAGTATTTAATTCAGTTTAGAGTTAAAATCGTATTAAGTCTCCTAAAATGTTATAAATAATGACAATTTTTTTATCAAGCAGATACACTGATAAAATAAATAAATAAATATTCACGGACATCTCTACACAGCGCCATCTGTTCCCAAAGCAAGCTAGGCATAACCTGCTTGTGTTGTGGGTAACAGAATAACGGATATTAATACTTATATAAGGTACTTGCGGGTAACAAGAGCCGGTGTGTAACAAGAGCCGTTGCTTTAAAATTACACTTTTTATGATCACAGCACCCTACATTTAAACATGCATAAAAATGACCAATAGGAAAGCTAAGATCCGAACTCGCGTCGTCGCACGATCTTCAATCTTACCAGTAGCCACGAGTCAGTGGAGAGTGATAGACAACGCAGCTCCACTCTAATTTTATCTTGCCAAAACTATTTTTTTTTACCTAGAATACAGCCGTTTGTTCAAATCTTGTCAATTAATTGTGAATGTTATACAATAGTGTGGGCTAGTTAAGGTAAAATATATATATATGTGTTAATAAATACAATACTTTTTACTGCTTTCAATTATGCTATCACCAGGGGCTAATACGGACCACGCTTGAGGCGGGTACATACGCCGGCCCTTATTATACAGTCATATAGAATGTAAATTAATTTTAACAAATTTCAATAGTCTTCGTTATTTTAATACCTATAATTGTTATTATTATTAAGCATGTATTTGTTATTATTTTTCTATCATAAATCATCCCTAATATCTTTAATTAACTTAAAAGTGTCCAAGCTGTTGATCTCTATAACAATAGATGTTATAGTAAGGATCAGTAACAGGTATATACCGTACTACTTATTTATAAAAAAAAATGTTTTGGTTTTGTAATTTCCATAGATACTTAATATTTAAAAAGTTACAAACTCATTGTTTACATCTGTGATTATTTTGACGATATGTTATAGATAAAGGTTTTTATGACATGTTTTTGCTACGTTAGTTTATTAAGAGCCATTGCTAACTTTTCCTTTGATTAAGTAATGTTAAAAGCGTGATTTAATGCCAAATAAATAATTTAGGTCAAATGAAACTGATAACAATATTTTTTCTATTGATTACTCGTTTAATATTTGAATTAAAATTTGGCCCTTAAAAAACTACAGACGTTTATTAAGAGCCATAGAAAGGGTTTTTTTAAATCATGATTACTGTGCCTAATTGAGATGAAAATATTTGTACTAGTACTTTCTGATGCAGATAATAAAATAAACCTAAAATAAAATTACCGTGATATGAAATATTTTGTTATATTCCTTTATTTATAGAAATTATTTAGGTTTAGATTAAGGTGGCTCTTATTTACCGCAAGTACCTTATACCATTTTTTTTTGTAAATACATACCTACATAATATACACTCAGACCAATGCAAACAATCATGTTCATGCACACCAAGTTTTGCATTGAGCGGGAATCGAACCCGAGACCTCTGCGTAGCAGCCATGTAATATAACCACTACGCCACAGAGGTCATCTATACTTCTATACTAATACTCGTATTATAAAGAGGTAAAGTTTGTGTTTGTCACTTTGTAGGGGGTAATCTCTGGATCTGCTGAACCGATTTTAAAAATTCTTTCTGTAGTAGATCCAGAGATTACCTCCTACAACGTCACAAACACACGAACTTTACCTCTTTATAATACTAGTATAGATAAAAAAAAATACTGTAATATTTTACTTTTTCCCTTATTAATTTGCCACAAAACAAAAATGCACATAATATATTAGATTAGTAAAGACATAATAACTTCAAATTTTAAAACTAAAAATTATAATTAGAGATGAAAATTAATGGGCTATTAAAATTACTTATTACTTACTTTAGTCAAAATTTTAATACAAGGACCTCAGACCAAATAAAAAATAAAGACGTAGCGCTGTCAACAGAAAAATGATGCCGGTTTTGTAAACATGTATGCATTTAGGGAGTGCTGCCATGCAGTGAAAACTAATTACCCTAATATTTGTCTAAGTACTGGCAGACTGATTGAGTTCATGGATAGTGTAAGGTCGACGCTGTAGAGGAGACAAATGAAAACAACAGAGTTCGAGAATACGTACGAGTTTAATTTTATAAATTGTATAAATAGGTATTTTCCTTTTAAGTGGTGGTATAATAGTATGTTTATTCCGACAAGATTGGGTAAAAATAAAACAATTATTATTCCAAAACCATTTAATTAATGAATAATCACAACAAATCGTATGTTAGAAACTGGAGTTTTTCCAGGCAGGGTAGCCCTTATTAAACCTTTACATAAGAAAGGCCCAAAACATGACATTAATAATTAAATACCCATAGGCCTATTACCAAGTTTCATCATTCCGGCTAAGTCGAATGACTTCAACCCACTTCTCTGCTACAATTTTATTTCGACTAGGAAACCTTAAAAATGTACATTATGTTCTCTTTAAACAATTTCCGCATTTAGATCAGATTTTGGTAACAATCCTAATCCCAACACAAGCAAAACAAACCTTTTTCCTATACTTAGTTTTAATTTAAAACAAGAGACTCTGTCATTGAATATAAGTGTTCTGTGCTCTGACATGAGGCTTGTGAAAAAAATATGATGGAAAAATACGGCAATGGATTTTCTTGTAAATATTTTATTATGATAAAAGTGAATATAAGAGAAAATGCATTGCCATATTTTTCTTTTATTTATACTTTTTCTATTACTTACAAGTACTTACCCCATAAACGGGGAAAATTTTGACGCTTACTAGTGCCAACACTTGTTGAGGTTTTGTGTTCCAGGCCGTCATCATAAGTCAATAATATTAATAATTAAAATTGTGAGTTTTTATATTTACTAACGTATAATATGTGATTCCATCTGGCTTTTTATTTTTTGAAGATTGGTTTTTCACCCTTTTACGTCACAATTAGGCATTTTCCAGAATAAATAATGAAAAATGATTATATGTCTATTACTATTGACAAACTAGCGCCAAATAACCGTTATGGCGTAGTTTGGGTAGTAAATGTGTGCGTGTGACTTGTATGTATAGAGCGAGGCGTAGTTTTGAATGCTTTAATCGAGTGTTCGCAGCGCTACGTCTTTATTTTTTATTTGGTCTGAGACAAGGACAAATAAAATTGTTAGGCACCTAAATTATTTTGTAAAAACATATTGATTTTAGTTTTCTGATATTATTAGACTATCTCCGTGTGGTGACGGACTAACGGACTAAGAATACAATATGTCACCACCCCATCTCATCCCATGGGTGTCGTAAAAACCGACTAAGGGACTGTCCGTGAATATTCCTATAAAAAGAAGGAAAACTTGAAATTAAACCCTATACCTCCAATCAGTCTGGCCAGCGTGATACTAATATCAGTAATTAGTAGGCCAAGTATCCCTCCGTCACGGGAGGAGGCCCGTCCCTGAAGTGGGGCATTGGTGGGCTGGCATGATGTAATTGACGTCAATAGGTAAGTATAACCTTGTTAAATAATATTGAAAGCACCCAGACCAATGCAAGCAATCATGTTCATGCACACGAAGATTTGCATTCATTGGCTTAGTAGACAAAGGACTTATTCGCAAAATGACCTGCAGTCGTTTTTGGGCCTATTCGTGAGATAGGTACCCTATTCGTAAAACACCCTTTTCGTAAAATACCCTTTTCGTAAAATACTCTGTTCGTAAAACACCCTTTTCGTAAAATGACCTGTTCGTTAAATACCCTATTCGTGAAATACCCTATTCGTAAAAAACCCTATTCCCGAACATCAATAATAATTTGAGGATGTAGGCATAATCTATAGTCTAAGTGTATAACCAACTTTTCGCAGTCGGGTAAAAATAGGTCATTTTAAGAATATGTCTTTTTAAGAATAAGCCATTTTGCGAATTAGCCTTTATAAGAATAAGCCATTTCGCGAATAGGTCTTTTTAAGAATAAGTCATTTTTTATTTATTTATTTATTTATTTATTATGGGTCTCCAACAAAGGCAATACATACATCAGAAATCAATTTTAAAATTACAGAAACATGGCGTGTATTCCTTCAATTACAGGAAACCACAGCATGCGAATATAAAAAACAAACTAAAATAATGACAAACTAAAATAAAAACAAACATTGGCAATATAAAAATTAAAAAAAACTAAATTAAAATTTGAAATCTACATGAAAACTTTAAATTAAATCCTTTAAATATGATAACACAACAACAACACCAATTAAAAATAATATTATAATATCCTATTAACAATTAATTTTGAATAATTTGAAAATAAGAAAGAAAAACAAACATCATTTGAATCATTTTGCGAATTAGTCTTTATAAGAATAAGCCATTTCGCGAATAGGTCTTTTTAAGACTATGTCATTTTGCGAATTAGTCTTTATAAGAATAAGCCATTGGACGAATAGGTCCTCTTTTTAGGGGTTAGGCGTTTTGCGAATAAGTCCTTTGTCTACTAAGCCTTTTTGCATGCATTGAGCAGGAATATTATTATATTCTAAGTTCATCACTACACTCCCAACGACTAATCGGTCAAAAATAATCTTACATTATTATGAACTTAAATTAATTAGCGTAGAAACTAAAATAATCTTTCTCGTGATAATTAAATTTTATAAACAATATTATGATCAAATTTTTTAATCAGAGTAAGGGTATAAACACACAGTGCTGAAAATACGGTACCAAATATACGCCTTTGTTAATATGAGTCTTCCGGTAGATTTCCGGACCGTTACGACTTGGGGAGCTTCAAGAAACGAGCGTACTTTCTTTTTAAAAGTCGACAACGCATCTGTGATTCATCTGGTGTTGCGGGTCTCCATGCGCGGCGGTAATTACTTACCATCAGGTGACCTGCAGTTGGCTCGTTTGCCTCCCATTATTTATAACAAAAAAAAAGAAGCATAGACCCTGACCCTGATTTACATAAATATGACACAATGTTTATTGTTCAGAAGGACAGATATGTGTACCGCGATGGCGGCATACGGTCCAACTGGTTGTAGTTAAGTGTTTATGGTGGTGACCATAGGCTACGGAAGTCTGCAATACCAGAGGAATCACAAGCACGTTGCCGACCCTTTAAAAACCTACCTGAAGGATCCAAGCAACTGTGTTTATAGCTTATTCTATATCTATACTAACATTATAAAGAGGTAAAGTTTGTGTGTTTGTTTGTTTGTGAGCTTGTGACGTTGTAGGGGGTAATATCTGGATCTAATGAACCGATTTTAAAAATTCTTTCTGTGTTGAATAGTCCATTTATCGGGGAGTGTCATAGGCTATGACTAATAGGAGTGGAGCAGTAATGAAATATGTTTAAACATTAAAAAATGGACGCTTTTTTTTTTCGCCACGCAACGAAGTGGGCACGGGTCAGCTAGTAAGGTAATACATAGAATAAAGGTTTACTTACGCAAAATTAAGAGCAGAACTTCAGCCACATACATTCAGAAAAGTGTGTATAGAACCTTCAACGTAATACGTAGATAAGATAATAATTATTTGGTTAGAATTTAAATGTAATCCTTTGTTAAAAACATTCGGTTTATATAATTCTTGGATTATACACGTAAGTTAACTTACTTATCTATTTTTGTTAATTATAATAATATGTTTTAAAAATAATTGTAGGTGATAAGTCTGTGTGGTAAAGAAATGTAGATATAAAAGTGCAATTTAGATTAAAATAAAATACTTTTTAATGTATTAGGTTGGGGAAAAAGTCTTTTCGTATTTTTGTATGAAAAGTCAAGACATTTTTTTCAAAGTTTATTTACATTTATTTACAATAGATATGTACCGTTTTGTTGAACAACTTTCTGCCATTTTGTGGGCAGAGACATTATCCCGTTACTGTAGAAAATTTGGGACTTCTGATTAAAAAAACGGGACAAATAGTTTTGGCAGTCCTCTCTTGAGGTCAACCTTACAGAACCTAAAGAATTCTGAAGAGACCGAAACAGGTGAAAATCTGAAGGCGCAAGGTCAGGGCTATATGGTGGATGCACTAGGACCTCCCAGTCGAACTCTCTTAATTTTTGCTGAGTGGCTAAAGATGTGTGTGGTATAGCGTTATCGTGATGAAAGACCACACCCTTCCTGTTGATCAATTCCGGCCGTTTTCTCTCGACTGCTTCCTTTAATCTCATCAGTTGCTGGCAGTAAAGATCAGAATCGATGGTTTTGCCGGGCGGTAAAAGCTCATAATGAACAATGCCCTTCCAATTCCACCATACACACAGCATCACCTTATTTCGTGTTAGGCCAGGTTTGGCCACAGTCTGTGAAGCCTGGCCAACTTTCGACCACGACCTTTTTCGCACGTTCTTGTCGTACGTGATCCACATTTCATCGCCAGTTATCAATCTCTTCAAAAACGGCTCGGTTTCATTACGTCTCAATAATGAATCGCAAATGAGTACACGGTTCATTAAGTTTCTTTGTCACTCAAAGAAACTTAATGAAGATGAATGAGCTCGTGTGGCACCCAAATATCGAGCTTTTTTGTATAACCAGCTTTCTTCAAATGGGTCAAAACTGTTTTGTGGTCAATTCCCAGTTCTTGAGCTACATCGTAACTACTAATATGCCGATCTTGCTCCACTCTTTCAAAAATGGCGTCCATTTTATTCGTAACAGGGCGACCAGAGCGAGGTGCATCTTTAACATCAAAATTTCCGGACTGAAAACGTTTGAACCAAATTTGTGCTACTCTTACTGACACTGCATCAGGTCCATAAACATCACAAATTTTTTTCACTGCTTGAGTTGCATTTTTGCCTTTTTTATAATAAAATTTTAAAATGTATCGAATTTCTTCATTAGATTCACTCATTTTTACGGAGAGAAAAACAAATGAAAAATAGCGGGAAACAACTTTTTTTTATTTTTTTATTTTCTTTATAATGTACCTAACCTTTTTAATGTTACCAAAACCAGCCAGACACAAGTAGTACAGTCAAAGAAATTTTATAATAAGTTTATACCTACGTTATGCGAAAAGACTTTTTCCCCGACCTATTATTTTTGTGTAGAAATATTTACATTAACAGACTGTCCGTGTGGTGACGAAGTAAGAATACAATATGTGACCACCCCATCTCACCCCATGGGTGTTCTAAAAACCGACTAAGGGACTATCCGTGAATATTATCTTTACGGAATAAGAAGAAGGAAAACTTGAAATTAAACCCTATACAGGCCAATTATTACTCCGTCACTGGAGGAGGCCCGTCCTGCAGGGGGACATTAATTGGCTGTTATGATTAATAAAGTCCCTGAAGAATTTATTCTTACTCCGTCACCACACGGTGAATTACAGGTGTTAAAAACTAGTAATTATTCACAGACGCAGATTAAAATGGAGGCAGTAGTGTTCGATGGAAATAAATTAACTCTGGAATATCGCCAAGACTTTCCAATTCCGAAGATTATCAAAGATGACGATGTACTGGTTAAGATTGAGTACGCTGGAGTTTGTGGCTCGGATATACATATTATTCAGGTACTTACAGTTCCCGGCCGTTAATATTACACATCGGCCTTTGGAAAGAGACAATCTGCGAATTTCGGCTTAGTAGAGCGTTATCTCTGTCGCACGAGATTCAAACAGTTTGGTATCTACTAGGAGTGGTAAAACAATATGATTAGCTTCTTTTAATATACTTACTGCACTTTTTTGACGACCTCTGTGGCGTAGTGGTTATGTGACATGACTGCTACGCAGAGGTCTCGGGTTCGATTCCCGCTTAATGCAAATCTTTGTGTGCATGAAAATAGTTTTCATTGGCCTGGGTGTTTTCTATGTATAACTTGTATGAGGCGAGGCGAGGCAAGAATTGAAATATGTATGGCAAATTTTCAATTCTCTCCCAGCGAAGATTTAGTGGAAACAGTGTGGGCGAGACGACGCGAGGCGAGGCGAGAATTGAAATATTTGTTTAAAATGAACTGTATTGCTTCAGTCACAGAGTATAAATCAACTTTGCAACAAAAGCACGCTTCTTGCAATAGGGTTAAGTACTGTTGTTTGTTGCTACTTAATATTTGGTTGTGTAAAAATGAACCGTATTGCTTCCCATATAGAGTATAAAAGAAATTAACAAGAAACACGCTTCTCACGATATCAATTTCTGGAGGAAAAGGATCGGTGCGATTTCAATTCTCTCCTCGCCTCTTCTCGTCTCGCTCTGGTGGAAAATCACCTTTACATTATCTTCATACATGCTCATCGGATGTGCAATACGCACTTGCCCTTTGCGAAACATGCCACCAGTTAGGGGTGCATCTTAAAATGATTATGTACAAGACCAAAGGTCATAGCACACTTAAACGACTCTGCTCCCACCCGGCAAAAAGAATATGAATAAAGTAAGGGTGCCTTCACATGGAACCGGCTCGGAGAGCATCGGCGTGCATTTTCCTTTTCACACAGAACGCACCGTAGACGCTTGGAGCGGAGCCGACAACTATTTCACATAGACCGGCTGCGGCTTTTTCGAGCGAGAAAGAGCATGCGATCGGAGCCGACCGGCTGCGCGAACGAGAAAAGTACGCGATCGGAGCTGGTCGACTCCTCTTATTATCCTAAGGGCTTTAAATATTGCTCTTTAGATATATTTTACATTGGCATCCTAAATTAGCAGACAGCTTGTAGGCGAGCGGTCGGAGCGGTCACTGCTAGCAGTCGCTTAGTTGGTCAGTCAGTATTTATCAGCTATTTATAATAATCTCTTTATTTCCTTCACAATGGTTTCTTAATAACTACTTAAATCTATGATTATAATCATTTTGCGTATTGTGAAGGACTGGTGCCAGAAAAAGGTATATTATACCTGTGCCACTGGTCACCAGGCCCATCAACAAATTATGTGTCACACTTTAATTGTGATGATGATATAGGTGTTTTAACATTATTTCTATACACTTACACTATTAACAATAATAAGATTATTGGTAAAATGACGACTGGTAAGTCTCCTGGTCATGATGGTCTCAGCATCGAACACCTCAGGTACGCTGGGCCTCATTTGCCTAGAACTCTGGCCATGTTCTATTCACTCTGCATGTGTCATTCATACCTTCCCGGTGATTTAATGAAAACAATTGTTGTACCCATAATTAAAAACAAGACAGGTGATGTAACAGACAAATGTAATTACCGACCCATCTCATTAGCTACCGTCATGGCAAAGGTACTCGATAGGCTGTTGGATATTCAGCTGGAGCCTCTACTCAAGATACATGATGCCCAATTTGGGTTTCGACCTGGGCTGTCCACTGAAACAGCAATACTAAGCTTGAAACATACAGTACAATATTACACCCAGCGTAGAACACCGGTTTATGCTTGTTTCCTGGACCTCTCCCGTGCCTTTGACCTCGTATCATATGATATATTGTGGAAAAAGCTACGGGAGAGGAAAGTGCCAGCAGAGCTGTTGCGTATTTTTCAGTTTTGGTACCACAATCAAGTAAATAATGTGAGATGGGCCGGTAAGCTTTCTGCCTCCTTTAAACTGAATTGTGGAGTGAGACAAGGTGGTATAACATCTCCAAAGCTCTTTAATGTTTACATCAACGACTTGATTGTGGAACTAAGTAACAAAAAAATTGGCTGTCGTATTGACGATGTAAGCGTTAATAACATTAGCTATGCTGATGATATGGTTTTGCTGGGTCCCACAATCAAGGCGCTCAGGGAGTTACTTGGAGCTTGTGAGCATTACGCTGCTGACCATGGGTTAGTGTATAATGTCAAAAAAAGTGAGTACTTGGTTTTCAAGGCCGGGGGTGGTAAATGCCCGGAATCTATACCTCCTTTATTACTTAATAAATGCGAGCTTAAGCGAGTGTATCATTTTAAATACCTAGGGCATTATGTTACCGACGACCTTAAAGACCAAGCTGATATCGAGAGGGAACGTAGAGCGTTGGCGGTGCGATGTAACATGGTGGCCCGCAGGTTTGCACGTTGCAGTGAGACAGTCAAAATTACCTTGTTTAAAGCCTACTGCCAAGTATTTTATACGTGCAGCCTGTGGACGAGCTATACGCAGCGCTCCATCAACGCTTTACGTGTCCTATATAATAATGGCTATAGAATGCTGATGGGGCTGCCCCGCTTCTGTAGTGCATCAGGTATGTTCTCACAAAGCCATACAAATGACTTCCTTGCAATATGGCGCAAAAAAACAGCCTCCTTGCTCTATAGAGTTCGGGCCAGCTCCAACAGTATTTTGCGAATGATTGCCGAAAGGTATGACTCGCCTATTTTGAACCAATGTATGTGTAGATGCATGTCTACCGTACAATTGGTAACAAAATAATAATAATTTTAATATTTAAGAATGTTTTTGTTTACTAACATAGTCCTAAATGTATTGTTACTAACATGATATGAATCCTGTGTTCGAAATAAAAACTATTTTATTTTATTTATTTATTTATATCGGTAGTGTAGTGTGTGGTTATGTGTTAGGATAAGTTGGGATGTATAGTTTCGTGTGAACATGTATATATGTGTGTGTGATGAGATGTGTATTGTTGGCGGAAGATTTTTGTATACTTATTTGACATTTTTAAATTATATTATTTGTTTGTATTATTTGAGGGGTCGTAGTAGGTTTTCTGTTTTTTCATAATCTAGAGGGAGAAGGAATTTTATGATAGTATTTTTGCAGTTGTAGCTATTTAGTGAGTAAATTTTTAATTTGTTGTTCATCTTATTATATAGGTATGGTCCTAGGTATCCAAGATAGTGTTGTGAAAAAGCTGTGTTGTGTCTGTGCTGTATGATTACTTGTCCCATACGTCTCTTGTCTTTTATTTTGTTTGGTTCGTATGGTGTTTGTGAGTGTTTTAGGAGTATTGCCCTAAGGATAAATGTTCTCCTAACGCTTAAGACTTTCCATAGCTCATATACCTTATGCGTAGGGTGACGGTATGGCAGTTTCGCTGCTACCTTTAGCAGGGCTCTTTGTGCTCGCTCTGCATTGATCATGTGAGACTTTGCGGCACCACCCCACGCTACTATACAATATTCTATGAGGGAGTGACAAATAGCAAGGTATACTGTCTTAATGGTTGCTAGATCTGCTATGTGTCTTAGCGACTTCATTATGTATATCATCTTGCGTAACCTTGATGACAGGGCCTCAATGTGTAATTTAAATGTGAGTGTATTGTCCAAGATGACACCTAGGTACTTTATACTAGTGGTTCTTGTAAGTGTGTGACAGTTGCATGCGTGAGTTGAGTGAGTGTTGCACGTGTGGGCAGTGATGGTGTGTTCGAGTCCTGGTGAGTATATGGTTTTTATGCTAAAGGGAATGTATTTGGTTTTGGTCGTGTTTAGTGTCAGGAGGTTGTCTCTAAGCCACCTGTTCACCTTATCAAACCCTTTCTGGGCGTTCTTGTAGGTTACAGCCCAGGTATCTCCCTTGAAGAAAATCGCTGTGTCATCTGCGTATGTATAAATTTGCCCTTCTTCTAGTTTCATCTGACACAAGTCGTTTATGTAGAGAAAGAACATCGTGGCACTATTAACTCCCCCTTGAGGTACGCCGAAGGTAACGTTTGCATCTTCACTGGTCCATGTGTCAACTTTTACTCAACTGTTAGCTAGAGACTTAATTATATTTCACAGCTGTTTCGTATTCTTTTTTGCTTTATCTATTTCTTGCTTCTCATAGGCTCTTTTTGCTTTTTTTAATACTGATACGCAGAAGTATCTATACCTTTTGTATGTAGTAACGAGAATGATGTTGTCTGGTTCTTTCCTTGTTTTTTTGTGTAAGTTATCTCTATTTTTTAGACATCGTAATAGGCCATTTGTAATCCATGGTTTTTTTATCATTTTCTTTTTGGGTGGATTGATAGTTTTTGTGCTATTTGCTATAGCCGTAGCTAGCTGGGTGGTTAGATATAGGGCAGCTTCGTTAGTGTTTGTTGAAATATAGATGGGCTCCAGATTTATTGCTTGTATCTCCATGTCAAGTTCTTCCAGCTTTAATTTGGTGATGGTATTTTCAGAGCCTATTTTGGTCTTGAGTTCTAGATTGAGTGCAACGCAGTCATGATCCGTTATAGAGCTGTTCATGACGCAGCAGGTTGCTTTTAGTTTGGACCGTAGTATATAGTGGTCTATGCACGACCGGCTGTGTGTTGGAAGCGTGTGGGCAGGTAGCATCCCGTGACTGGCAAGCAGATTTAAGTATTCTTGTGAGCGCCTGTCGGTTTTCTCTGAATAGATATCTATATTAATATCTCCACATATAATTATATTTTTAAAGTTTGATAGTTTTGTTAGTATTGCATCGAGGGAGTTGAGAAACTTTGTAATGTCATGGTATCGAGGCGGTCTGTATACTCCAATAATGCAGGTGTGGTTTTTTATCTTGAGTATGAGGCAGTTGGCATCTTCCAGGACTGGTTCTTCTATTAAACCTTGTAGGTTTGTTTTGTGATAGATAACGACACCCTCGTTTTGCGATTTGTGATTCGTAGTTGTTGAGGTATTGTATTCGGTGATATCTTTCACGCCTTTTTCAGATTTTAGCCAACACTCAGAAAGGATTATTATGTCCCAGTCGGTTTCTGTTCTTTGTATTAATGTTGTAAAATTATCTAGATTACAATTAATGCTACGTATGTTTTGTGAGATAATGTTCAAGTTGTTGTTATTAGATTTTATATGTCTATGTACGTCTTCCACGTCACAATTTATTGTTTGAGCGATGTTAAGGGAGTCCAGATCCGTGCCTATGTCTTCTATGTTTTGCATCTGTTTGCTTTAATATCAGAGTCGTGTGCATCGCTGCAACGGCGCGACGCTTTGGATATTGTTTTAAAATTACGACAGGCACTTGTCTGAATTCCCCAGGTCAAAGGCTCGATGAGTAGGTTTTTGAAAGTGTGTTTTTGTAGTTGGTTGTGTATGCGGTTGTTGTATAGTTGTGAGTGGTATGATTGGGTGTATTGTGTGTTCGTATTATGATTGTGGTATGTGAGCGTTATGTTAGTATTTGTATGTAATTGTGTGATGTTGTGTGGTTGAATATATTTTTGAGTAGTGTTTGTGAGTATTGTTGTGTAGCTCAAAGTAACAATTGAAACTAATACATAATTGAATGTTTTTCTCTTAATTAACTCATGCATTCTTTGATACAATATATTAGTTCAGCGTGCAGTATTGATTATTAATACAAGTACTATATAATATAAAAACATTTTTCTTAAACTAAGTAAAATCAGTAAAAAGACAATAATTAATAGTAGGAAGCAGTAAACAAAGTTAACAAACTTACATAATGTTTGGATATATCCGGTTTTTGTGTAATATAATAGTTTAACTTTATGTAGGTAATAAAAGTGAAAAAGAAATAAACTATAGAACAAGAGACAAATGTTAAAAAGCTATTAATGGACAGCTGCCCGTCTAACAGTTACTGCGTGGACTGCTGGGTGCCTGTTAGCTATCGCCGCGTAGACTTCGAGCAGTCGTCTTAGTATAGAACGGTGTTGGGTGGTAGCGGTGTTGGAGCGGAGTCGTTTAAGTGAGCTATGACCTTTAGGGCTCCCACACACGAGCAGCATGTTTCCAACGGCAGAGGCACAGTACAGTCAGCTGCAAAGATATCTAACCCCTTTAGCGCAGTGTTATATTCTTAAAGGGGGTTAGATATCTCTGCAGCTGACCGTACAAATATATACAGTATTTCGAATTCATAGAAACGGACAAAACGCGAGTTATACCTACACGCTCACGATAGCGGTGGCTTTGCTGAGTGAACAGTCGCGACTGTGCCGCAGTAACGAGCGGGAAAGTAGGTAAATGTATTTAAAAGGTGGGCAGCCCTATCGCATGTTTACGTACCGCGCAACCGTAGGCATTTATAATAAATATTCGGCCGAGATAGACTACTGCTTGTACTGTGGCAGAGGTAACTGCAGCCGTCAATGCGTCTGTTAGTCTTTCAAGGGCACCATGTGTTCCCCTAACGACGTTACTCAATACTTTCACGCTTTAAAACTGTTAATCTTTTTACAGAACGAGTTCCCAGCTTTGAAGACACGCCCTTATCCTTTAGGGCACGAGTCTTCTGGCATTGTACACGAAGTTGGGAAGAAATCTACTTTTAAAGTTGGCCAGAGAGTTGCTATCGATCCAAACAGGTAAGCAAGGGATTTTTTCATTATACATGTCACTGAACGTCCATTGCCGGTCTGTTCTCCGTGCGGTGACGGAGTAAGAATACAGTGTGTCAACACCCCATCTCCCATGGATGTCGTAGAAACCGACTAAGGGACTATCAGTAAATATTACCTGTAGGTAGAAAGAGGGAAAACTTGAAATTATACCCTATAACAATCCGTCTGGCCAGCGTGGTATTAGTCGGCCAAGTATCCCTCCGTCACGGGAGAAGGTCCGTCCCTGCAGTGGGAGATTAATGGGCTGTTATGATGATGATGATGACTGTATGTTCATTGCTGGAGTCTGCAAGTTTCTTTTCATAATCTTAAACTTTCTTTTGACCAGCGCCTGTGACCTCTGCAACTTCTGCCGCACTGGTAACCACCAGCACTGCGAGACAGCTGGTATCTTCAACTACATAGGCATCTTCAAGGATGGTGGTTGGGCACAATACTGCCTCGTACCGCAGCAGAATCTGTACCTAATTCCTGATGTAATTTCTACTAAACAAGGTAGGATTTTCCATTTAGTGAAGAATGAAAGAAAGGATTTTGGTATGGCACCTTCTCGCCCTAGAGTATTTCAACGAAGTTTGACAATTAACAAAATTAACAGAACAAACAAATTTTTTAGAGCATATTAAGTATCAGAAGTAACTTCATTACAGCCCATTAATATCCCACTGCAGGGACGGGCCTTCTCACGTGACGGAGAGATACCTACCGGCCTACTAACTTCAGATTGGTATAGGGCTTAATTTCAAGTTTTCCTCCTTTTTATGGAGGAAAACACAACTTTTCCTGCCGACAAACTGTTATACAGTTTGGCAGATAAAATATTGTATCCAATGTGTAACTTACTTTTAATAAAATAAAAATACAAAAAAAAAAAAATAATATTACGTAAAGATATTATTCACGGATAGTCTCTTAGTCGGTTTTTACGACACCCATGGAATGAGATGGGGTGGTGACATATTGTATTCTTTCTCCGTCACCACACGGATATTATAGGCCTGTTTTATTTAAGAGCGTTCTCCCCTAAAAATTCTTTTAATATTTCTGAATTTTCATCTATTATCTCTCTTATCCATAAGCAAAAAACTCTTCTGTACAAAAACTTGACTTTAACAGTTTTTATATTTCAGCTGTTTTGACGGAGCCTTATTCCTGTTTAGCTCATGGCTTTGAGCGTATCTCACCACTTAAAGTTGGTCAGAAGATACTTATCGCCGGGGCCGGCATCATAGGTAAGCTTATATTTTTAGCGTTCGTCAGCCCTGCATAAGGCCTGAAGACCAAAGTCTTCAACCAATGCGTCCTACCAGTAATGACATACGGTGCCGAGACGTGGACACTCACAGTAGGGCTAGTCCACAAACTTAAAGTCGCGCAGCGAGCAATGAAACGAGCTATGCTCGGCGTCTCCTTGAAGGATAAAATCTGGATCGAGGTTATCCGACAAAGAACCAAAGCTACCAACATAGTTCGTTGTCGAAGGACCGATGGCCGTTAGAGCAAACGTGTCCTAGAATGGAGACCGCGAATCGGCAAACGTAGTGTAGGACGCCCCCTAAATAAGTGGACCGATGACCTCATAAAGGTCGGACTGGATGCGGAAGGCGCAGGACCGAGTTCTGTGGCGCGTATTGTGAGAGGCCTATGTCCAGTAGTGGACTGCAATACGCTAGTTGATTGATTGATTGATTGATTGCATAATGCCTTACTTTTGCCAAGTAAAAAAGATTCTACTTCGGTGATTCCTGTTCACTCTAAGGTGGGTCTACGTTAGACGAACCGAGCACGAGCGGAACACGAGCCGAACACAATTCGTACAGTGTGGACCGACTTACAAGCCTCGATGGACGAAGAAAACGAAACCGAGAACTGCTCCGCTCGTGTTCCGCTCGTGCTCGGTTCGTCTAGCGTAGACCCACCTTAACGTTGCGAAGTCAAGACTTTTGCCTTCAACCCATACTACAAGTATAAATCATGAAACCGATGAATCAGGGAGGCACAGAACCGTGTTAGTGGAAATTTTTATATTTCATCATCATCATCATAACAGCCTATCAATGTCCTACTGCAGGGACGGGCCACCTCCCGTGACGGAAGGATATTTGGTCTACTAATACCAAGCTGGCCAGACGGATTGGTACAGGGTTTAATTTCAAGTTTTCCTCCTTTTTATTTTGTTAAGATGATAGTCCCTTAATCGGTTTGCACGACACCCATGGGATTAGATGGGGTGGTGACATATTGTGTTCTTACTCCGTCACTACACGGAGTTATTTATTTTACATTTTTATTTATTATAATTTAGAATATTTAGAACTATTCATGTCCAGTGAACGTCGATTGGCTGATACGTGATAACAAAATAAGACAAAATAAGAAACGGCTGCTAAACAATTCTATGTAAATAAGGTATAAATAATAATTGTGATTTGTGAAAAACGCGCACACACACACAAACACGCGCAATACATGAAAGTACGCAATCGTTTTAGTTTTATTTTTGTTATTATTTATTGAAAACATTCAAGTTTATTGTACCTAATACCTATTTAATCTTTATAAGGGTAGATCTCCAGAGGCATTTTTTATCGTGTCGGAGTGGAGAAACCCATTTTGAAATCGATAAACGTTTTCATTACATTTTTTTATGTATACTTTGGTGTCTAATCTATGTGGTGCAGGGTTGAAATTATGAATTAGTTTATTAGAAATATTTTAAAAAAAATCATAAACCGTAAAATCCTGATTGCTCTGGGTTGACCTAACTCCCGATTGAATGAGAAAACATTGTGTAACTTTTTATTGAGAAGGTTCATATGTCCGATGTTATTTTATATTACATAACAAATAGTTAATCTTTATTGTAATATTTTTTTTTAAATTATATTAACAATATTTTTGGCACAATTTAAATTTATCGTCATGACCTGGCATTTTATCTCATCGCTCTGCGCTGGAGTAAAACATCGCGCTCATCCCTCATTTTATTAAATAGAAACTCTATTCCCCTCCCCCGGGGTAGTGGCTGTAGTGGTGTAACCGCCAAGGAAGATACATTTGTGCCATGGTCCCCCACTACAATATTACGAGGCTAAGTTTATGATTTATCTGGGTTTGGTTCTCGAATTTGATGATTGATATGGCATGTTTTATAAATTAAATAGTAAGGTTGTAAATGTGCTTATTAAGTGAATTAAGTGATAGTAATGATGTTCTTTAAGAGGCGTAAACACAACTTTCTACTGTTTTTATTTTGGGCTATATTAATGCTTTTATGACTTTTTTTGATCGCTATGGCTATGATTGCTCTGTCCAAAAGACCAGAGCGATGATATTTTGCAATAATTGTACGTTATAAAACTACTTTAAGTAATAATACCAGATTGTTACAACGACAAATGTCACGACTCAGCTGTCAAAAATTCTGTGACGTTACGACTCATCTGTCAAAAATTCTATAACGTCACGACTCCACTGCAAAATATTTTCCCGCCAATATTCTATGACGTCACGACTCATCTGTCAAAATTCTATGACGTCACGTGTCACGTGACCAAAATTCTATGGCGTCACTAGTCACGTGACTCAGCTGTCAAAATTATTATGACTATGACGAAATTATCAAAATATAATATGATGGAAGCCAAAATTTTAAGTTTTCGGAAGTTTTCCTTTACATGCACTATAAGACCTTGCTTCATGCCAAATTTCAAGTTTGTATGTAGACTGGAAGTACCCTGTAGCTTTTTGCCCTTTGCTCATCGAAAATTTGCGACATAAACGGCTATTTGTCTTGATTTCGTTAGATTAGAAGTTTGATTTTTTTACAGCACTAAAAGGCAACAGACCTTAGTATTTGGTAAAAATTTCAGCTTGATACCTCTACGCGTTCCTGAGATAAATAGTCTTGATAGAGAAACGGACAACAAAGGGTTCCGTTTTTCCAAAATCGGTACGGAACCCTTATAAAACCGGTCAAGTGCGAGTCTCACTCGCGCACCGAGGGTTCCGTACAAACCTATTTACTTTCTCGCCAAATTGTGATGACGTCAGGACTCAGCTGTCTAAATATTATTTTTCCCGCCAAAATTCTATGACGTCACGACTCATCTGTCAAAAATTCTGTGATTTCACGAGACATCAGATGTGAATGTGAGAGTTTTTGACAGATTCTGTCAAAAATTCAATGACGTCACGACTCATCTGTCAAAGATTCTGTAATGTCACGACACATCTGTCAAAAAAAAATTTCCTGCCACAATTATGTGACGTCACGACTTACTTATCTGTCAAAAATTTTATGACGTCACGTCTCATCATTAATAAATAATATTTGTTGAAAATTGATACCTCCACGCGTTCCTGAGATAAATGGTCTTGACAGACAGACAGACAGACAGACAGACGGACAACGAAGTGATCCTATAAGGGTTCCGTTGTTTCAAAATCGGTACGCTGCCCTAAAATGAACAAGTTTCCAACTGATGAGCTCTCAAAAAGCTGTAGATATATCCCCTAAACATAAAATCATAAAATCTTGTAACATGCAAGACTAAAAATGACTAAATAAATAATATATTACCAATTTTATTATTTTTGTTTCACCATTTATGATCGCTCTAGCGCCTATCATGATTGCTCTGGACGCGAAAATGTTTGAACTTAAATATTTCCATAACTGTTTGTCAAAAATGAAGGCCAATAGTAAAAATGTAGTATTTTAATATCATTCTTTTCAATGAGATACATAATTACCAAAAAATATCAAGATCTGAAAAGCACCAGAGCGATCACACGAATACGCCCGATTTGGAGATTGACCCATAAAATCAGTATTCAGTAGATGTTCATCTACAAATTAATTCATTAAGTATGTGTGTTATTGTATGTATGTAATGGAACTATTTGGTCTTTTTGTTAAAATTGTTGTAATATTATTTTTGTAAATGACTGTGTGTTTTCCTAAATAAATAAGATAAAAATAAAAAATAAAATTGTCAATTATGTGTAGGGGAAGACACTGGCGCCTACACCTCAAATATTATTGTATACTTTCGTAGGTACCTACCAGGGAATTCTCTAATAACTTGTACAACTCTTATGTCAATAAAGATTATTGTTATTGTTATTTGCAGGTAACTTATGGGCAACTGCTCTGCATCATCATGGACACAGAGACGTAACAGTTTCCGAACTAAAAAAGACTAGACTGGATATTGTCAAGAAACTGGGTAAGTTAAACACTTTGTTTTGACGTATGAGATTATATTACTTTTTGAGATATTACTTTTTGGAGTATCCGTGTGGTGACGGAGTAATAATACAATATGTCACCACCCCATCTCATCCCATGGGTGTCGTAGAAACCGACTAAGTGACTAGCTGTGAAAATTACATAGAAAGAAGAAAAATTTGAAATTAAACCCTATAACAATCCATCTGGCCAGCGTGGTATTAGTAGGCCAAGTATCCCTCCGTCACGGGAGGAGGCCCGTCTCTGCAGTGGGACATTAATGGGCTGTTATGATGATGACTCACAGTACAAATTCTTCTTAATTTTGTACGAGATGGGGTGGTGTGTAATATTACATTATTGTTATTAAATAATGTTTCAGAAACCGGCTTCAGATTAATTGGTCCTGATGTTTTGGCACAAGAGAAAATACTTTATGATGTCATTATTGATTGCACAGGTAATATTAATAGTTTAAATATCTAAAAACATAATATAAATTTTACCTATAAAGCTTAGGTTATAACTAGAAAGATCCGAAAAGAGTAAAGAAAGACAATAGAAATAAAACGCGCGCTGAACGCGTATAGTCCAGAGACGCGGGTTGATTCCCCGGTAGATTTTTAAAGATTTTAAGGTACGAGAATTGACATGCTGTTTAAAATATAGCACATATACCCCCAGTTTCTCAATGGCTGATCAAGTCAAAATCAATTAATCAAGTGTCAAAACTATCATTTTTAGGAACTAAAATGACAGTTTTGACACTTGATTAGTTGATTTTGACTTGATCAGTCATTCAGAAACCGGGGGATATACTTACCAAATTACTGCACCAAGTGTTTTCGGGTTTTACATAAATCTATAATCATAAACAATATGTACTTACAAATTTGCTTTGGACACAATTAATCGTGCTTGTTTTTTGGCATGCACTAAAAAGTTCAGAAAATCCTGGCTATACCGAACCGTATTGTAGAACAGTCTTCGGCCACAAATTAATTAAATTAATTTGTTTCTTGCATCGACACAGAAATAAATGATTTAACTTTTTTTTTTAAATCAGTCGCGTGTTTGAAATGTAATAAAATTATTAACTTCATAAAAATAAAATTATTAATTTCATAAAAATTAAATTATGAATTTCATAAAAATTAAATTATTAATTTCATAAAAATTAAATTATTAATTTCATAAAAATTAAATTAATAATTTCATAAAAAATAAATTAATAATTTCATTAAAATCTGTCGTTTTGTTTTTCCCCAGGTGTGGGCAAAGTGATGGAAATAAACTTTAATTATTTGCGACAAGGAGGTAAATATGTTATGTTTGGATGCTGTCCACCTTCGCATCAGACAACGTAAGTTTAACTGTGATTAGTCATCATAACAGCCCATTAATGTCCCACTGCAGGGACAGGCCTCCTCCCGTGACGTAGGGAAACTTGGCCTACTAATAGCACGCTGGCCAGACGGATTGATACAGTGTTTAATTTCCAGTTTTCCTTCTGTTTATTTCGTTAAGATGATAGTCCCTTAGCCAGTTTTTACGACACCCATAGGATAAGATAGGGTGGTGACATATTGTATTCTTATTCCGTCACCACACTTATGTATGTACTAACAAAGAAAATAACTATTAGTTATTATGATTTCTATTTTACAGCCTCAATCCATTCCAGATATACGATAAAGAATTAACTATAATTGGTATAAAAACTAACCCGTTCGGGTTTCCAGACGCTATTGGGTGGATGAAAGCTATGGGAGACAGGTAATCACCATTTGTTTAATATTTTATTTACTTTAAAAAACTTCTACGCTATGGGTATAATAATTTAATATTGGTACGGCTATGGGTATGCTAGCTTGATCGTCATGCTGGCGTACACATTGAAAATTGTGTTTATTTCCTAGACTAAAGAGGAAGAGTTTTTTTTATTTTTACACTAATTAGGCAGTATTTACGCAGAGCTTTTTGGCATAGTAACCAACTCGATATAGCTCTTGTGTACGCTACCATAACGGACACCTACTTGATGCATTACGAAGGCATCAAGTACTCACTTTACGTGCGCTCCGAAGCACGGACACGCTCAGATAATATACCTTTAACCGGTCACCGATCTACGGAATGAACTCACCGATTTTTTATATTTTTTTATTAAAAAAGACAACTTCCGCACTAGGGTTCATGCCCTGTGTCGCGGGGACTTTTACAAACATCAATTAACGGACACAAAGAACACCCAGACTCAGGACAATAATTTGTGAATCTCACAAATTATTGTCCTGCGTGGGGATCGGACCCACAACCTCATGCGCGGCAGCCGCTGGCGCTACCGGTGCGCTACCGAGGTCTTGTATAACCAGCCTTAGAAACGCTCATAAGAGATACCACGACCTGAGGTATCACTCATCAACGTGATAACCTCAACGTAATTGCAATTGACTGTACTGTGAATCTCTACGAATAAGGTTGTATCATCATAACAGCCCATTAATGTCCCACTGCAGGGACGGGCCTCCTCCCATGACGGAGGGATACCTGGCCTACTAATACCACGCTGGCTAGATTTGTATAGGGTTTAATTTCAAGTTTTCCTTCTTTTTATTACGTAAAGATAATATTTACGGATAGTCCCTTAGTCGGTTTTTATGACATCCATGGGATGAGATGGGGTGGTGACATATTGTATTCTTACTTCGTCACCACACGGAGATGCTCAACGTAATTGCAATTGACGGTGAATGTCTACGAATAAGGTTGTATACGTCCATCCATCTATATCAGCCTATAGACGTCCACTGCTCGACATAGGTCTCCTCCAAAAGTTTCCACACTGCACGGTCTTGTGCCTCCCTCATCCATCGGCTTCCCGCCGTCCTAACCAGGTCGTCGGTCCACCGTGTGAGGGGTCTCCCCGCTCTGCGCCTTTCGGTGCGCGGTCGTCATTCCAGAACTTTTCTGCCCCAACGGCTATCAGTTCTCCGCGCTATGTGCCATGTGTTGTATACGTATTTAAAATTAATACATACTTACATTTTCAGGTACATAGACTTTGATAAGCTAGGAGTGAAAATCTACAGTCTTTCTGAGTATGAGACCGCTATAGGAGACCTCAAAGCTGGAAAAGTTGCTAAAGCCGTATTCAAGGTTGTCAAAGACTAGTCTTCTATGGCGCAGTAGAATACATGACTGCTATGTTAAGGCGTTGGGTTCTATTCCCGATAATGTACATTTTTGTGTACATAAGTGTTTGGTCTAGATGATTTTTAAGTGTAATAAATGCATATGTTTATTTATATATGTGTGTTTATTTGTTATTTAGTAACCAATTTTTTTTTGTAATCGCTGGGGTAAAATGCCTACGCATCCCCTTCCTTTGGGGGACGGGAGGGGTATGTGGGGCTCCCAGGGGTTAGGCAACCCGCCAGTGTACCCACTAAAAGTCCCCAGCGGCACTACTTCATCGCCTACTTGGAGAGGGCCTGGGAAACTGGCAGAGCCTTTGCGTCTAGTCCGTTATTTAGTACCCTATATTACAAGCTCTTCTTATTTTAGAACTAGATGACGTTGGGGTATATTTTGTATAATATATCAACTTAGTAATAGAAATCCTCTGTAGGACATACGGAGTAGACTTGTATACACATATTTCTACCATTTGCGATTCTGTACCTCCCTTATCTATTGGGGTCCCGCTATCCTAACTAAGTCGCTTATCCACCCCACGTGGTCTCCCCTCTCCGTTGATATGCTTATGATGATAATTTAATTCTCTATTTCTCTCCTCTACATTTACTATTACCTCTCACACGGTGGACCGACGAGCTAGTTTATTTATTTATTGAAAATATTACAACCACATCATACATATTACATTATTAATTTGATAATTGTACAAGGTATTACATCAGCATGCCAATTTTCGAACCTAAAATTCGGTTAAGTTAACTTTTAGTTGTTAAATTGTCACATTGTAAATAAAACTTTAACACGACCACAAAAGATTACAATTGCAATAGCAAAAACATGACAACTAAAAGTTAACTTAACCGAATTTTAGGTACGAGAATTGACATGCTGATATGTAAGTAGGTATATCAATAACGTTGTAAATAGCATTGTATAGAATAACGAGAAACCAATGAAGGAGGCACGGGACCACACAAGGTGGCAATATTCGGAGGAAGCCAATGTCCAGCAATGGACGTCAATTGGCTGATATGATGATGCATCAGTGTCAAATCAAATCACAACTGTTTTGTGAAACAAGCTCGCTGCGACGATATTACCGGACCGTTCCGACTTGGGGAGCTTCAAGAAACGAGCGTACTCCCTTTTAAAAGGTCGGCAACGCATCTGTGATTCCTCTGGTGTTGCGGGTGTCCATGGGCGGCGGTGATCACTTACCATCAGGTGACCTGCTGGCTCGTTTTTTCTCCTATTATACATAAAAAAAACAGGACAAAAGTAAAATAAAAGAACTTTCTCAAAAACATTATCATCCAATTAAAAGTATAACGAACTTTAAAAGCGATAGAATACCATGAGCACAGTACAACCAGTAGTCTATCTCGGCCGAATATTTATTATAAATGCCTACAGCTGTGCGGTACGTAAACATGCGATAGGGCTGCCCACCTCCAGCTTTTTAAATACATTTACCTACTTTCCCGCTCGTTACTGCGGCACAGTCGCGACTGTTCACTCCGCAAAGCCGGCACTATCGTGAGCGTGTAGGTATAACTAAATACGTAAAGGTAAATTGATTAGGGAAAAGTATAAATATTATACTAAAATGCAAACATATAGTAATTTAGCTGACAAATTAACGTACAAGTCTCTTCGCGAAAAAGTTAAAATTGTTGAATCTGAATGTTACAAAAAATACATAAGCTTAACTGAAAAATCTATAAAAGACAACCCTAAACATTTTTGGACATTTATTAAAACCCGTAACAATACGAATTCAATGCCAAGCTCAATGATATTTAACGATGAGTTATTAACCTCAGGGGGAACCATCTGTGAGGCTTTCTCATCATACTTCAACTCTACCTTTCTTGTCTCAACACATACTCCCTCTATATCTACTGATTCTACTAGTAATGACTCGGCTTCCTATATTTCATGTGTTGAGGTCAAAGCGGATGAAGTTGCTAAGTTGCTTAGTAACTTGGATGTAACTAAAGCTGCAGGTCCAGATTATATTTCGGCAAGATTATTGGTGCCTTGTGCTACCACAATATCTTGGCCAATTTCACTTCTTTTTCAAAAATCCCTGACATCCTGTAGCGTACCAAAAGTATGGAAAGCGGCTTTTATCACTCCTATCCACAAAAAGGGATCAAAAGCCGAAGTTATTAATTATAGACCGATATCCAAGCTTTGCATAGTAGCAAAGGTGTTTGAAAGGCTGGTTTATAATCAGGTTTATGCCGCTTTAAAAAACTCGTTTAGCCCTTCCCAGCATGGTTTTTTGAGAGGTCGATCGACTGTTACAAATCTAGTTTTATTTAATGAATTTGTTACAGATTCAATGGACAATGGAGTTCAGGTCGATTGTGTGTATACAGACTACAGTAAAGCGTTTGACCGCATTGATCATAATATATTAATTTTAAAACTTAGTAACATGGGAGTAAATGGCAATTTGCTGAGGTGGTTTTCCTCCTACATAGAGAACAGATCACAGGCTACAGTGCTCAGCAACTACATGTCCAGCTGGGTTATTGTTCCCAGTGGTGTCCCACAAGGTTCTTTGCTTGGCCCGTTGCTATTCATAGTGTATATTAACGACATAGGTTCCTGTCTTAAATCGTCTTGTCTATTATGTTTCGCTGATGATATGAAGGTCTTTTCTTCTATATCATCACATGCGGACGTAGTCGCACTACAAGCAGACCTTTCTCAGTTAGAGAGTTACTGTAGGACTAATATGCTTGATCTCAATCCAAGCAAATGCTCTATAATTACATACACCCGTAAACGCTCCATCATTTTAAGTGACTACACGCTTGGAGGTCAAACACTTTCTCGATCAACGTCTGTCCGAGACCTTGGTGTGATTCATGATGCCAAATTATTGTTTGACGAACAGATTGAAGAGGTAGTTAAGCGAGCTTCCAGGGCCCTAGGTTTTATAATGAGAATGTCAAAATCCTTTACTGAAGTCAAAACACTAAAAATTTTGTACTGCACATTTGTCCGCAGTCATCTTGAGTATGCATGTCAGATCTGGAGCCCTTGTTATTTTATATATATAGATCGTATAGAGATGATTCAGAGGCGCTTTATAAGATATTTATGTTACCATCAAAAGATGCCGTACAACTCCGAAAACTACTACGATTTGTGTAGACAGCTTCATATCCTGCCTTTAAAAAGTAGACGTGAGATTGCAGACTGTGTACTATTATTAAAGACATTGAATAGTGAAATCGACAGCGCCAGTTTACTGTGTAAGTTTTCCTTGAATGTCCCAAGAAAACTCATAAGGTTCAATCCACCTATAAGTATTCCACCTGCTTCTACAAACTACAGACAGAATTCGTTTATAGTGAGAGCGAGCCGCAATTTCAATAGGCTATGTAGGGAACATGATTTTGATATTTTCTCTACCGGCGTATCGTCGGTAAAAAGATGCTTGAGCCTTGACTTCTTTAGTCACTCAAATTTGCAGCAGTGATTTTTATTTGTTTTTTTTTATTTTTTTGGTCCCATCGGGCAATCTGCATTTGTGTATATTCATTTTTTTGTCTTCTTTTCTTTCTGTACTTTTTGTTAGCGAGACTGTTTACACTTTTCTTATTATGTTTTATATAAGTGAAAACTTGTTATTGGCTGTCTGTTACCTATAAATGTTCCTAAATATGTTAATTTAGCTGTAAGTTTTCCATGTAATAAATAAATAAATAAATAAATAAATAAATAACTCGCGTTTCGTCCGTTTCTATGAAGTCGAAATCTACTATATAAAAATAAGTCGGGTTTTCCTTCCTGACGCTATAACTCCAGAACGCACGAACCAATTTCCTCGGTTTTGAACTCGTTGGAAAGGTCTCGGGCTCAGTGAGGTTTATAGCAAAGAAAATTTAGGAGAGACAGTTACGCGGGAAAATCTTTTTTCATATAACATAAAACGAAGCTATCTGGTGGCGAAACAGAGTTCGCCGGATATGCTAGTTACTGTATATATTTGTACTATTACAAAAGTCAAAATAAAAGAACTTTCATAAACATTATCATCCAATTAAAAGTATAACGAACTTAAAAAGCGAAAGAATACCATGAGTCAAACACACCATCAAAATATGTTAAGCAATTCCTGTGAATGAATAACAAAACTTTCTCTTAGATCGATTAACTCATTGTTTGGGAATCGAACTCATTGTACCTACGTGTTTCTCGGTCACTGTGCCATTGAGGCAACAATGGTGTTGTGCTATTGTATCTTTTGCGTAGGTAGATAGGTTCGATAACTTTTGATATTTAACTCTATGTGTGTTGAAAGAGTTTATTTGGTGATATCAACCTGTTATTCGTTGTTGCAAGTTCCAAGACTTTGAAGTTTTTATTTGGAGGTAGACCTCTTCATCATAACAGCTCATTAATGTCCCACTGCAGGGACGGGCGTCCTTCCGTGACCGAGGGATACTTGGCCTACTAATAACACGCTGGCCAGACGGATTGGTATAGGGTTAAATTTCAAGTTTTCCCTCTTTTTATTGCGTAAAGATAATATTCACGGATAGTCCCTTAGTCGGTTTTTACGACACCCATGAGATGAGATGGGGTGGTGACACACTGTATTCTTACTTCGTCACCACACGGAGAACTTGCTCCTTAGTAACTAAAAATTACATGTCATCACCATTCATCAGTCAACACCCTCTGACCCCAACTTCCGATTCTCAAAAGAATGTATAATAATTATTTGTTATAATATCATATTGCTTACAACAATGGAGACAGAAAGTTACAATTGGTATAAAAGGAATTTGTGATTCATTTTGCAGGGGTGGGTAACATTTTGTTTATTTTATGTTAGAGATGATTAAAAGGGATGTACTTATGCTAAACATATAGGAATACTGAAAGTGTAAAAAAAATGTTTTTTTTAACTTTTACTGAAAGCGTCGTTTCCGTTAAAGTATATACGCTTTTAATTATTATTTAATTATCTGACTCCCCCCTTTCCTTTTTTATAATTAGGGTAACAACATCAAGCATAAAAAATGCTAAAATCGTCATTATAGCAATTTTGCTGTTGTCCGATGAGGAATTCTATGTCATAGCTACGTATTCCATCATCAGATCATCATCATCATCATCATATCAGCCTATAGATGCCTACTGCTGGAAATAGGCCTCCTCCAAAAGTTTCCACCCTGCGCGGTCCTGTGATCATCAGATCACTATGATTTTTTTATGGGACCACATTGAAAGCTAACCCTATCCAACAAAGAAAAAACATCAAAATCGGACCGCCCTGTAAAAAGTTATGAGTGATCGTACAAAAAAAACATACGTGTCGAATTGGTAACCTCCTCCGGTTTTTTTCGTCGGTTAATACTAGGGGACTTACAAAGTCTAACTCACTAGTCAAGTCACTACTTGCTAGTCGAAATATGCACTTTGTACTTGTTTTTCCTAGTTATTCCTATTAGAAGAAATATCATACTGTGGCTTATGTTGTCCTGAAGGGTTTAATTCTTTTTCAACACAAATATTGCTGCAGTAATTTTGTATTCCTTGGACCATGGAGAAACTCTAGAATCTGTCGCCGGTAGGGTAAGATACTCTTAGGGCATTATGATTATGTGACGGAAACCAACCTGGCCCTCACTGAAAAGCGCACGAAGGTGGTTTGCTCAATACTTTAAGCTCCATCCATCCATCCATATCAGCCTAAAGATGTCCACTGCTGGCCATAGGCCTCCTACAAAAGTTTCCACTTTGCGTGGTCTTGTGCTTTAAGGTGGCTGGAGATAATTACGCGCAATCAGGCCTCCTTTGTGCACACCATCTCCTCGAAAAACGAGCCAAAGGGGCCGGAACACGATACCCAAATGTTACACACCCCTGACTATATTGTATGCATAAACAGATGCGTTATCTCGATAATGTTAACTGTATTGGTTACCTCTGAAATGTCATACTTCATGAGTCACTGGTGCGAGAAAGTTGATTGTAATGATTAAATGACTTTAATTTCAAACATTTCCGGACTTTGGAAGCTTGTATTAGAACAGAAATTCAGAAGGAAAGATCATCATTAGGCCCTGCGCAGACGACAGACTATCCGTGATGCACTTTTTAGTCTGTGATAATAGAACCTATGCAATTATAAGCAGTAACGCACAGGACGCGAAAAAAGTCCGGCGCACAAAATACTCAAACATATGCCATGTATGGCAGACTTTTTGTGCGCCGCAGAATTGATCGCACCAAAAGTGTGCCGTCTGCGCAGGGCCTTATAATATTAAATGCGATTTTTGCACGAAATTGAATTCAGTGCAACAATTTGCCGAAGGATCTAGTACCCTTTTTTATTGACAGAACATAGCTCATGTAATAAAATAAAGACCTCGTCAACTAACTAAACAGCCTATAGTTTGCTATCACAGAAGTTTGGGCACAAAGTACACGAAGATAACGCCTGTTCCCCGCCATTTAGTTACAAAAATGACAACCTGCGCAGCCGTTTGCTTCGAGTCACCCAACGCAGTTCTTCTTCTTCTTCTTTTGTTTAAAGATGGCTTCATCGTTTATCGATGATTCCGCCAACGATACGGTGGAGAGGTAAAACACGCAACTTAGATAAAGTAGTTTCTATTGGCATAAGCTGTCATCAAGCTGTCACTTGTTTCTAGATTATCGCGCCATTTTCTAACGACGCCATGACACTTTATCTATAAAAGTATTCAATCGATGTCTTGTGTATTGAAATATGATTTTAAACAATGATATACCTACCTAATAAAAACACCGTTACAGTTCAACAAATCTAAAAGATACAGTATGACGTTTCATATTTTTCAAACTGAAACAACTTTGTTCATGCGTACATTATTCAGTTTCGATAACCTTTTTCGTAAAACCATGAATTTAGAAAGATTTTATTATTGTATCTAAAAATGTACAATTCTTAATATATAAATTAAATTGAAAACTTTCAAACAAAGCAAAATAACACATATTTACATAGTAAATAATATCTTAAAGTTCTATTCTTGACCTCATTGCAAAGTCACGTAGTTAGGTTACTGCTCGTAGTGTTGCGACTCTTCGGATACACTTGTATGCAAAAAAATCGTTTACATATACGAAAAATCGTTATTATCGTTAGACACGTAACTAACTATTACTTAAAACTATTACTCGACGTGGTCGAAGGTGACGGGGGGCAACTTATTAAGGTCTTAGTAGTGAATAAAAAAATCCTAAACATTACTTTTATTTAATTAATTATAATTAAAATAAAAGTAATGTTTGGAATTTTTTTTTATTCGCAGATTAGAGAATTTGCAATATGTGGTGTTTTTTTACAAAAGGTTCTACCCTTTACTAATAATGAAATTAATTATTAAAGTGTCTTAAAAATCGGATATTATCGTAATCGATCTCTTAAATTTCGGATATTATAGTAATCGATTTTTTTATCCCAACCTTATTATTCAATTTGTCAGAACTGTCATACCGTACCTATTAGATTTGTTGGACTTTAGTTATATTTTTTAATATTGTTAGGTCACTAAACAGAGATTGGTAAAGAAGTCCATATAAACACTTACATACATCGCTCGACCACACGATATAAAGAACGGAATAAGTAGTGGTTAAATACGTATATTAAAGGTTAAGTAGAATAAAATTGTCAATTTATAACTGAGATAATAAAATTATAACTATAAATATGTAAGAAAATACATTATTTGAAATATTTTAGTCAATGCAGCGGATGGTGTCATATTATAATGATTTTTGTACTTCATGTGTCAATGACAACTTTATCGCGAATGCCGTAGAAAACTGAAGTACAGTAAGATGAATTAAATGACGGGGAATGTAGGAAGCGAGTGATTTCTTCTGTCCATACGCGAAGGTCTATGAAAGTTACCATTCAGGCCGGTCAAGTACGATTGTTATAAGTTTATACGACATGTACTTCTGTATGACTTTGTTTAGTGGTTAGACACAACAATAACAATGTCATTTTGACACAGTGACATTTAAAATGTCAGTTCTAGTTATTTTTTTAATGTTATGACAAGACTCCGTAACTTTTTTTGTGGCTAAGGTAACGTTACGATGATGCTGACGGTAAATGGCATAGAGAAATGTAATAGATTAAAAAGTTAGTAGGTTACAAAATTATACATGATAATAAAATAAATAACGTCCATATTTTTGTATGGTTTTTAATCATCAATCATAATCATCATAACATCCCTTTAATGTCCCACTGCAGGGACGGGCCTCCTTCCGTGAAGAAGGAATACTTGGCCTACTAATATGTACCACGCGGGCCAGACGGATTGGTATTACTTAGGGTTTAGTTTCAAGTTTTCCTTCTTTTTATTTCATAATGTAGAACCAGCTTCCGGCTCACGTATTTCCTCCATCGTATGATATTGGGTCCTTCAAACGCAGTGTGAAGAATCATTTGGCCAAACCGGCAAGATGATGACGACGGATTGAAGTTGTTTTTGGACTTCTATCCGTTGGCTTCAATTGTGGACTGTACTCGCGCTTTCTATCAGGTTCGATATAGTTATATTGCCGTGTTTAGTATAAAAAAAATAAAAAAAATGTTAATATTCACAGATAGCCCCTTAGTCGGTTCTTACGAAACCCATGGGATGAGATGGGTCGCTGTCGTATTGTATTCTTACTCCGTCACCACGCGGAGACTATCGAGTGGAGACGTACAGATAACATTTACGGATATTAGTTTTAAAATTTAGTAGATCGATTGGTATATCGAGACAGTATGGCGCATAAAGGTCATTCAACCATAAAGTTCACTTGTACAACGACCGGGAACAGATGGAATGGTGATCAGTCATTTTTTATCGTCTGGTAATCGAACTTCGGACATCTTGATGAATGATTGGTGGTATTGGGGTTAGTATGTGGTGAGTGGTGACAGACTGAGAATGCAAAAAATATTGCTATTTTTCTTTTAACTTAGTAGGTGTTGGTAAAAGCAATACTTAAGTCTTTTTAGACATTTCTTCTGGGATTATCTTCACATAGGGGGTGCGTTCTAAAGCCACCCTTCTTAACTAAGCATAGATGCAATATTTAATTGCCTCTGTGGCGCTACGGTTTTAAAGCCGCCGTCGTGCACTAAGACGTGTAGGTTTGAATCCCACGCAGGATAATATTTTGTGTGATCTACAAATTATTGTCCTGAGTCTGGATGTTCTTTGTGTCCGTTTAATTGAAGTTTGTAAAGAACTTGCGACACAGGGCTAGATAGATGCAGGAATAGGTAAGTACTCTTTAAAAAAATAACAATCAAAATTTTGTGCGCGAAGAACCGACAGCCGTTGGGGCAGAAAGTTTCTGGAATGGCGACCGCGTACCGGAAAGGGTGGGGAGACCCCTCACACTGTGGACCGACGACCTAGTTAGGACGGCAGGAAGCCGATGGATGAGGGAGGCACAGGACCGCACAAGGTGGCGATACTTGGAGGCGGCCTATGTCCAGCAGAGGACGTCGATTGGCTGAGATGATAAATAAATAATAGATAAAATATTCACGGACATCTCTACACAGCGCCATCTGTTCCTAAAGTAAGATAGGCTTAACCTGCTTGTGTTATGGGTAACAGAACAACGGATATTAATATGTATTTTCCTTTTTCTTTGTAAATATGTACATACTTATTATACATAGAAACACTCAGACCAATGCAAATAATCATGTTCATGCACACAAATATTTGCATTGAGCGGGAATCGCACCCGAGACCTCTGCGTAGCAGTCATGTTGTATAACCACTACGCCACAGAGGTCGTCAAATAGGAGTAGGTTCTCAATTTTGTAGGTTACTCCGTGTACTCCCAAAGAGATTTAGCCAAAATTGGATTAGTAATTAAATTCCCATTACAAAAAATACAATAGGTGTTTTTGCACAAGATTGCGTAGGTAAGTATGAAAATCCATTTCCTACCTCTGATTTTTAAGTAAGAGAATTAGTTAAGTTATGATGCAATATAACTAATACTTTAGTAAGTATTACTTACGTTATCTTTACAAAACTGTATAAAAATCTGCTTATAACCGGACTAAATGATGGTTAGTTTAACATAAGTGTCCTACATTACATATTTATTTATAATTTACATATTATCTGCAGTAACTTGACCTAATAAGTGTAAAGGACGATTTGTACAGACAGACTTTCAGATTTTTTTATATTCATATTGTATCTTGACTGTTTTTTTTTTAAACTCTCTTTGCTAGAAGTCATGGGAGTTCAAATTTGAGTCCCAGTTTGTCAATTCGAAAAAATACGATATCTATCTTGACTAAAATGGAGTTTTTACAGTAAAATATTTTAGTTACAGCCATCGTTAAAATAAGACAAACTCCAGTAATAGAATGAAACGAGTATTTTTTTAATATTTTTATTTTAAAGGTTTATTAATTATAAACAACTAATTTGAATATTTTTGGTTTTCTACCTATCATCATCAGTGGCCTGTAGCATCTACGAAAGATGATTTAAACAACAGCCGTGTTAAGTGATTTGGTTTTGGCACTTTTTTCTACCTAATACTTTATATTTAATAAATATTTAAAGTTTTACTTGTGATGACGTCTTGCGTACGGCTGAATTACTTGAGTAATGAAGGCAGATTTTGTTTTGAGTGATTTATACAAATACTTTATTGCCTTTTCTCAAGACTTTGTTATCCACATTTTACATTATTTATCCTATTTGCGAATTGTGATTTTTTTTTCAATTAGCGGCGCTAGTAAGTCCTATAAACGCTCTTAAATGAATAAAAAAACAAGCTATTTCTCTGTAATCAGTACAAAAACCCATTATTTACTTACAATGGAGGTCATGTTGCATAAATAAATATTTGTTTAAAATTCTCGTTACCTATTATTATATAATTAGGACATGGTTAATCAATGTTTATTACATGATAACAGCCCTTTTTTCCTTTTTTTTTGCGGGGGATACCTTATACGTAGTGCAGGACGCCCCCAAGGAGGATCGACGACCTCATAAAGGTCTCTGGGTTTGTACTGTGGCGAGTGTTGGGAGAGGCCAATGTTCAGCAGCAGTAGACTGGAATAGGCTAGTTGATTGATTGATTGATACCTTAAAGAGGCTGTCTCCCAGATGGCTCCCTTTGGCCCAGGCAGACAGGTAAGTCGGAGTCCCAAAAAGATGGGGATACAGTGTACCGGTGTATCTTCTTCTTCTTAAGGTGGCTCTCCAACTAGTGAAGGTCAGCTACCAGCTTGTCCTCTCTATTCTTAGCTCTGCGGTATAGCTCAGCTGCGCCAGCTATGCTGTTCCATTTTCTAATGTTTCTCAGCCAAGATTTTTTCCTTCGTCCAACTTTTCTTTTTCCCGCGACTTTACCCATCATTATGAGTTGCAGGAGGCTTTATCTTGAATGTCTCATAATATGACCCAGATAGGAAATCTTACGCCTCTTAACGGTAAGCATGAGAGTGCGCTCCTGCCCAACTCGTCTATATGTCCACATTTCTTCCTTAATGTCCAAGACTCACATCCATACAGTACGCTGGGCCAGATGTAACAGTGCAATAAATGAGTACGTAAATTGATGTTTAAGTTGCGGCTACAAAGCAATTTTTTCATTGTTTTGAAAGTATTGCAAACCACTTCGATACGACTTTTTATTTCTAAGTCGCTATTCCTTTCCTCGTTTAGCCATGTACCCAAGTATTTATACTTCTGAACTCTTTCTAAGTTTGTCCTGAAACCATTATTCTGGAGGTAACATCTGCCTTGCCCGAAACGACCATAAATTTGATCTTCCTGATGTTCATTTCAAAACCGGCGCCCCTACTGCACTCTTCCAATCTCTTCACCATTAGTTGTAGGTAAGTTGCTATTGACGCTATCAAGACTGTGTCGTTGGCGTAACGGAGGCTATTGACGTTTTGCCCGTTTACCTTCACCCTTGTATAGTGTTCTGCAAACATGTCACAGCTTAGTAATGACCCGCCTGCACGGATGGGTGTTCAATGTTTCAACATTGGGCTCTTGTAATCCTGATTTGGTCGTTGGTCGTTTGAAGGTCCTGCCTCAGCAGTGTTTCCATTCCAGAACATTACTGTTCCATTCATCAACTAGCTTATCGCAGTCCAATGTCGCACATAAGGCTCTCCCAATACGCGTTATGGCTAACGCAGACCTGGACGGCATGGCAAAGTATTTTAATTGATGCCGCGGCATTGAAAAATCCCTTTCAATGCCGCGGCATCATTTTAAAGCATAGCAATTTATGTCGTCTTTCTGTAACAGTACGGTTGAATTTCCATTAGTAAAAATTAAAATACTTTGCCATGCCGTCCAGGTCTGCGTTAGCCATTATAGAACACTGTTCTGCGCCTTCCGCATCTACCTACCAAGTAACATAAAGATTTCAATTTTTACAAAAAGGATTTCATTATTTACACTTACAGTATTCATGTTCCTTTAATAATAATTAAGTTTAATAAATAAATGAATACAAAGTATAATAAATTACTTATTATGTTTAATGCATTATACTTATTTAATTTTTGTTTCTAGAGTAGAACTACAGTTAAAAAATATTTGCCCGTGGTTCTATCGGCTGACGTGGTAGTAAGACGGGTAAATAAATTTCCCGTCGTACTACCAGTAGTACGATTGGTAGTAACACGGGAAATAAAGGGACCCAGAGACCTTCTTGAGGTCATTTTAACGGACCTTCTCATTTCTAATTCGATCACGCAGGTAAACTCCTATCTTTTAATATAACAGCTTATCGTAATCAGTAAATTTTCTTAGTATATACCTAATACGGGGAAGGTAATTAACATGCCTATATAACCTTCAAACTTAATGTTTTCACTATTATTGCATTATGTGACATTGAAATTTATGTTATACACATGAGATTTGTTATGAAGATTTTATTTATATTACTATCAAACCCGGCGAACTCCGTTTCGCCACCAGATGTTTTCCCGTTCCCGTCCGCCTCCGTTTTCCCGCTTTTCAGTTAAGTTTTTTTCCTGAATTTTATTTGCTATATAAACCTCACGGAGCCCGAGACCTTTCGAACGAATGAAAAACCGTGGAAATCGGTTCGTTCGTTCTGGAGTTATAGCGTCAGGAAGGAAAACCCGACTTATTTTCACTACTTTTTTTCATTTTTAAAAATATTTAGAAAATAGTAGGTATAGGTGCAAGGACCAAGTTACTGGTGGTTAGGGCACCAAAGATAACACTAGGTTTATTGTATCAAAACTTACTCATAAACGCCTCTTAAATTTAAGTCAATTGATTAGCTTAAATTCTTATGGTTTTGTTTGGTATTTATTTTATTTATTTATTTATTTAAGTAAGGTACACCAACAATATTAGGTTGATTTTAATTATAAAAATCTCGCTTAACAGTGATTAAAAGAGGCCTTTGTGAGTAAGGGGGCTAGTCCTTGAGTATTAAGCAAGGTTCTGTAAGGTTATGAGCCTCAAAGTGTCTCTGAATTAAATTTTTAGTCCGAACTTCTCAACTTAAATTTTTTTTTGTAGACATCGTTATAGTGCTAAGTCTTATCTATACTAATATTATAAAAAGGGGAAAGTTTGTGTGTGTGTGACGTTGTAGGGGGTAATCTCTGGATCTACTGAACAGATTTTTAAAATTCTTACTGTTATGAATAGTCTCTTTATCGGGGAGTGTCATAGGCTATATTGTATCACGCTATGACTAATAGGAGTGGAGCAGTAATGAAATATGTTTAAAAAGGGACGCCTTTTTTTCGCCGCCCGACGAAGTGGGCACGGGTCAGCTAGTAGCCTTATTACATTATGTTCTACTTTAGGGATGCCTTTTATAAAATATAAAATATTTTTTTAATTGATCAAGTTATTTATGACTAAGGTGTAAAAACATCGTCTAGTTTCAGCTAAGCTTACTTGTACTATGGGTATGAGCGATGTTTATCACGTGCTTATATATTTTTTTGTAAATACATAGTCTGGCCATAAATACTGTTACAATTAAAAATAAGAAAGATATTACATTTGAATTTGGAATCTGTCATTTTTATACGATTGTTCATTGTATTTTCTAATTTTGGCGCCAATACATTGTACAATATTTTGCTATATTAAAATGGAGTGGGGTGATAAAGAAAACCGAATCGCTGTGATTGCATTACACAAAGTTGGTATGGAGCCGAATGTAATTTTTAAAACTCTCCATACGCTTGGTATTAGTCAAATGTTTGTGTACCGGGCTATTAATAGGTACAATGAGACCTTCTCTGTTTGTGACAGAAAAAGATCTGGCCGTCCACGTAGTGTTCGTACGAAAATGGTGGTCAAAGCAGTAAGGGAAAGAATTCGAAGAAATCCTGTCCGAAAGCAAAAGATTTTATCTCGGGAGATGAAGATAGCACCCAGAACCATGTCACGCATTTTAAAAGATGACTTAGGACTTGCAGCCTATAAGAGACGCACTGGTCATTTTTTAACTGATAATTTAAAAAAGAATAGGGTGGTAAAATCGAAGCAACTACTGAAGCGGTACGCAAAGGGAGGTCACAGAAAAATTTTGTTTACGGATGAGAAAATCTTTACAGTTGAGCAACATTTTAACAAACAAAATGACCGTATTTATGCTCAAAGCTCTAAGGAAGCTTCCCAATTAGTCGACAGAGTGCAACGTGGGCATTATCCGACTTCAGTGATGGTTTGGTGGGGTGTTAGCTATGAAGGAGTGACTGAGCCATATTTTTGTGAAAAAGGTATCAAAACATCGGCACAAGTGTATCAAGATACCATTCTTGAGAAGGTAGTTAAACCCCTTAACAACACCATGTTCAATAACCAAGTATGGTCCTTCCAACAAGACTCAGCGCCGGGTCATAAAGCTCGGTCCACGCAGTCTTGGTTGGAAATGAACGTTTCGGACTTCATCAGAGCTGAAGACTGGCCGTCGTCTAGTCCCGATCTTAATCCGCTGGATTATGATTTATGGTCAGTTTTAGAGAGTATGGCTTGCTCTACACGCCATGATAATTTGGAGTCCCTAAAACAATCCATACAGTGAAGTGAAGGCAGTGAAGAATTTTCCCATGGAAAGAGTGCGTGCTTCTATTGATAACTGGCCTCAACGTTTAAAGGACTGTGTTGCAGCCAATGGAGACCACTTCGAATAAGCTTTTTATATTTTGAATTGTTTTATATTTATGTATTAAACTAACACACTGTAAAAGTAATAAATATTATTTGCAATAAAAAAAAATGTTTTTTCTTCGTAACAATATTTATGGCTAGACTAGGTACATACTTATTACTATAAAAAGAAAATACAACCGATCGTAAGAAGTCTTCCTTTTTATTAATCCGTTTAAAAAATAAAGTCAAATTTAAAAACATTGTCACAAAAGCCATGACCTTAAATTGAAAAAAGAAAACAACAATACTATCTCCATAGCTCATTCAGTTCTCTTTAAATTCATTTATTCATGATCTTTCAAACAAAGGATGCATCTCAGGATCGATCTAGTGACATACATTCTCGTATGTCATTTCAATCCGTGGCATTGTGCAGAATGACTGTGCGTGCGTTTAAAAAAAAAATAAACAGCTCCTATAATTGTCATTTAGTTTTCGGCCGTCATAATGCGTGGACGTATCGTTTTTTAAATTTGGAACAATTAAAAAATTATATTTTTACTGTAATTTAAATTAATTAATGAAAGAAAAAATGCTGTCTATTCTAATATTGTTGTTATTAATTTTAAATACAACAGTTAATTCACAATATTATTTAAATAGAATTAATCATATGGAATATTATAAAAATAGGACGAGACCCTCTAAATCTTTTTCTAGTTTTTCAACAAATTATTTTAATTTAAATTTAGTGCCTACGTCTTTAAAGGGTGATCAAGTGAAATGTGGTACAAGAACTGTGGAATTTAACCCTCGTAGGACGGGGAAAATTGTTGGAGGGACTGAAACACCTTACGGGGCTTTCCCATGGCAAGTAAGTACTGAAATATCATAAGTAGTGTATAATATGCCTCCTATGCTATGTGTCTGCTATGTGTCTCCGTGTGGTGACGGAGTTAGAATACAATATGTCACCACCCCATCTCATCCCATGGGTGTCGTAAAAACCGACTAAGGGACTATCCGTATATATTATCCTTACGAAATAAAAAGAAGGAAAACTTGAAATTAAATCCTATACCAATCCGTCTGGCCAGCGTGGTATTAGTAGGCCAAGTATCTCTCCGTTACGGGAGAAGACCCGTCCCTGTAGAGGAATATTAATGGGCTGTTATAAAACTAACAGACACAAGGAACATGCAGGATCAGACAAATAATATTTGTTTGCGAGGGATTTGAAAACGCGACCTTACGTTTGACGGTGACATACATGGCAGCTTTGCCACCGAGGCAGTCTTAATCAGACATCAGGCAGTCGAACATGTCCAAAAGGTTACATATGCAATATATAAGTAGCTTAAATGGGTCGATCTCCAAATCGGGCGTATTCGTGTGATCGCTCTGGTGCTTTTCAGATCTTGATATTTTTTGGTAATTATGTATCTCATTGAAAATAATGATATTAAAATACTACATTTTTACTATTGGCCTTCATTTTTGACAAACAGTTATGGAAATATTTAAGTTCAAACATTTTCGCGTCCAGAGCAATCATGATAGGCGCTAGAGCGATCATAAATGGTGAAACAAAAATAATAAAATTGTTAATATATTATTTATTTAGTCATTTTTAGTCTTGCATGTTACAAGATTATATGATTTTATGTTTAGGGGATATATCTAGAGCTTTTTGAGAGCTCATCAGTTGGAAACTTGTTCATTTTAGGCCAGCGTACCAATTTTGAAAAAACGGAACCCTTATAGGATCACTTCGTTGTCCGTCTGTGCGTCTGTCTGTCTGTCTGTCAAGATCATTTATCTCAGGAACGCGTGGAGGTATCAAGCTAAAATTTTCAACAAATATTATTAGTGATGAGACGTGACGTCATAAAATTTTTGACAGATAAGTAAGCCGTGACGTCACATAATTTTGGCAGGAAAATATTTTTTGACAGCTGAGTCGTGACGTCATTGAATTTTTGACAGATGTGTCGTGACATTACAGAATCTTCGAATGAGTCGTGACGTCATTGAATTTTTGACAGATGAGTCGTGTGACGTCATAGAATTTTGGCAGGAAAAATAATATTTGGACAGCTGAGTCCTGACGTCATCACAATTTGGTGTTGTTATTGTTATTGTTACTTTGTTGTCCGTCTCTCTGTCAAGACCATTTATCTTAGGACCTCGTAGAGGTATCAAGCTGAAATTTTTACCAAATACTAAGGTCTGTTGCCTTTTAGTGCTGTAAAAAAATCAAACTTCTAATCTAACGAAATCAAGACATATAGCCGTGAGCAAAGGGTAAAAAGCTACAGGGTACTTCCAGTCTACATACAAACTTGAAATTTGGCATGAAGCAAGGTCTTACAGTGCATGTAAAGGAAAACTTCCGAAAACTTGAAATTTTGACTTCCATCATATTATATTTTGATAATTTCATCATAGTCATAATAATTTTGACAGCTGAGTCACGTGACTAGTGACGTCATAGAATTTTGACAGATGAGTCGTGACGTCATAGAATATTGGCGGGAAAATATTTTTGCAGGGGAGTCGTGACGTCATAGAATTTTTGACAGATGAGTCGTGAGCGTGACGTCACAGAATTTTTGACAGCTGAGTCGTGACATTTGTTGTTGTAACAATCTGGTATTATTACTTAAAGTAGTTTTATAACGTACAATTATTGCAAAATATCATCGCTCTGGTCTTTTAGACAGAGCAATCATAGCCATAGCGATCAAAAAAAGTCATAAAAGCATTAATATAGCCCAAAATAAAAACAGTAGAAAGTTGTGTTTACGTCTCATAAAGAACATCATTACTATTACTTAATTCACTTAATAAGCACATTTACAGCCTTACTACTTAATTTAAAAAACATGCCATATCAATCATCAAAATCGAGAACCAAACCCAGATAAATCATAAACTTACCTTCGCAATGTGGGAGCGCGGGAACGTGGCACACACGTATCATCCTCTGAGGTTAGACCACTACTACCACTACCCCGGGGGAGGGGAATAGAGTTTCTATTTCGTAAAACGAGGGATGAGCGCGATGTTTTACTCCAGCGCAGAGCGATGAGATAAAATGCCAGGTCATGACGATAAATTTAAATTGTGCCAAAACTATTGTTAATATTATTAAAAAAAAAATATTACAATGAAGATTAACTATTTGGCATGTAATATAAAATAACATCGGACATATGAACCTTCTCAATAAAAAGTTACACAATGTTTTCTCATTCAATCGGGAGTTAGGTCAACCCAGAGCAATCAGGATTTTAAGGTTTATGATTTTTTTTTAAATATTTATAACAAACTAATTCATTATTTCAGCCCTGCACCACATAGATTAGACACCAAACTGTACATAAAAAAATGTAATGAAAACGTTTATCGATTTCAAAATGGGTTTCTCCAGTTCGACACGATAAAAAATGCCTCTGGAGATCTACCCAAATGTTATTCTACACCCTAAACTACCTATACCTACTTATTCCAAATTTCATCGATATCAATTCAGTAGTTTTAGCGTGAAAGAGTAACAAATATCCATCGATCCATCCGCACAAACTTTGGCATTTGTGATATTAGTAGGATTATAAACCACATACAAAATAATCCGACTGCAATATGTTATTAGCCGGCTCCACACTAAACGATCCAGCGCGATCCGATCACGCGCGGCAGGGGCGCTCTCCACAGGACTGAGCGTTTAATGTGGACTTGCCTCGCGCGATCCAAACTGCGCGGCAAGATAGCTCGGTCTTTGTCGAAGCGATTCATCGTCGATAGATCGCGCATCGTCGATGGATTGCGGATCGCGGGATCGCCGATCCAAAATGGATCGTTTGGTGTGGATCCGTCTTATTACTGAGTTACTGTTGACAACAATGACTGAAGCAATCAATGCAGATGCAAAATGTATGGTGAAGAGGAAGCACACTTGATTTTGTGACTCCAAGTTACTTACTAGACAAAGAATAAGGTTACTAGGATTTGGATATTCTACTCTAGTGACTTTGAGCTCGTTCTCTCTGAAAATGTAAAAGCGAGGGAAATGGGATGGTAAAGAGAAATGAAGAACAGAAACCCGAATAGAGTCAACGTTTTCTATACTTAATATTATAAAGAGGTATTTGTGTGTTTGTGACGTTGTAGGGGGTAATCTCTGGATCTACTAAACCGATTTAAAAAATTCTTTCTGTGTTGAATAGTCCATTTATCGGGGATTGTCATAGGCTATATAGTATCACGTTATGACTAATAGGAATGGAGCAGTAATGAAACATGTTTAAAAAAGGGACGCGTTTTGTTCGCCGCCGCCTAACGAAGTGAGCACGGGTCAGCTACTACACGGTCACATTATCTAGAGACCTCGCTGGAATGCGAATTTGCGTCCTGTTCTACTTTCAACCCCCGCGCTCGCCACGGGCGCATCAGTGATACGTCCGACGCGACGTGACGTCATCGACGCCAGGTCTCGAGATAATGTGACCGGTTAGTAGTTATTATAAACAACACGTTAATATTCCTGAAATCCAGATGGAGTCTTCGTCTGGAACTGGATAAATCTTCTTCAAACTTAATTCTGCATAAGCTTAATTTTATTCTACTTAAACACCAAGCGATGATAAACTTTGATCGCGCTGCTTGGAAAAGAAAAAACGGCGCAACTTAATAAATCGCACAATATATAAATAAATAATCCTCACACATTCACACAACGCCATCTAGTCCCAAACCAAGCAAAGCTTGTACTATGGGTACTAGACAACGGAATAAACATACATAAATACTTTTTTTTGTAAATACATACATATTATACATAGAGAACACTCAGACCAATGCAAACAATCATGTTCATGCACACAAAGATTTGCATTGAGCGGGAATCGAACCCGAGACCTCTGCGTAGCAGCCATGTTATATACCGACTGTGCCACAGAGGTCGTCAAAAGCAAGTGCCCGCGTTGGATTCGAAGTCACGACCACGACCTTGTTTACGGCATTCGCTCCTACGAACTGCGCTACCGAGCAGAGGAAAAATGCTACACATCTATCCAGGTCATCATAACAGCCCATTAATGTAGCACTGCAGGAACGGGCCTCCTCTCGTGACGAAGATATACTTGGCCTACTAATAACACGCTGGCCAAACGAATTGGTATAGGGTTTAATTTCAAGTTTTCCTGCTTTCTATGTAAAGATAATATTTACGGATAGTCTCTCAGTCGGTTTTTACGACACCCATGGTATGAGATGGGGTGGTAACATATTGTATTCTTACTCCGTCACCACACGGATCCAGGTCATAGCTCAATAAAAACACAATCAAAAACCTACATTTAAACCCCACATTACATAGCAATTCCGAGAAGATTATGACGCAATCTGATTAAGTCCAATTAAATAATAACCAAATAACAACACTGTCAAAAAAGATTAAAAAAATATCAAAATATTACTTAACAAAAACAAGACCTACATAAAGTATTATTTAACATAACCTCAATCTTATTTATCCCGCGTAAAGAGATCTCGAAAGCGAAATGTCAAGATGACAGTCTTTGTTCCGTTCGGAAATAAATGACTGCTAATTATGTTGTGTGCTTTCACTTTTTTTAGTAATGACGGGTGTCTATGAAGTGCGTGTGTGTTTATTTGGTTATTTTTGATGTAATTGTCTATTGATTGAGTTACCTTGATTCTGGACGCTTCGTTGACTAAATTTCCTATTATGCGGTTAATAAGTACACGCTTGTTAGCATTTGTGACGAAGGACTGTACAAAAAATCCTTGGAAAAGTGTTATCGAAATGACGGGGCTAATAAAGCCATCTCCCAACATCTTGAAGCAAAGGTCTCAGTTTCTATTCCTGCTTAATGCAAATATTTCTGTGTATTAACAATCGATTCATTGGTCAGGTGTTTTATAAGTAAGATTTATTATTTTAAACAAAATTTATATCTACTACGTACAAGTTTGGCTTAGCTGACTTTTGACTGATTTGAGTAAATGTGCGACTGATGTATATAATTATACATTATTGTTTAAGGAGTTTATGACATTGTCATGTTCACCATTCTTCGTTAATAGAACAGGGAGTGGTTATGTTATGTTGTTTAAAAACTCGGCCTTACTGGGGTAGTGATCCAGATAGACCGACAACTATTTGTATGATTTATAAATAATTATTGTCTTATACCTGGATGTTCAATGTCTCAAAAAAGGGCTAGTAAAATCTTCGTAATGACTTTGATCCATAATGAAAGAGTAGGTATATAAAAAATAAAGTTAAACTACTTTTACCAGTGCTAGAGCTTAATATTTAGTAAAGCTTTTTTTTTGCGTGAAAAACAGGGTTGAAGCTACCATAAGGAGACCGAGTTTTTCGGCTTGTTACCATGTTGTATTAAAAAACGCAAACCCGAAACGTAACCCTGCCCAGCCTGCCCTGATCACTCAGCATAGTATTTTTTTTTCTTTAATTGGCTACCAGAATGACTCTATGATCCCTGATGTTAAGCATCCAATAAAGTCCAAGAATGGCGAGCACCATGCCAGCAACAATATTTGGTAATACAATAAGATACTAATTAGGTCAAGTTTCCTCTATCACTCAAGGAGGCTCTGCCTGCTATGGGAGATTGAGACTATTAGTCAGATATTTGCAAGTCACCACCAGAATAACACTTTTTTAGCATGTATTGGCCTTTGCCTGGCAATCGACGAGGTCTTTGTATAGATAAGTAACCGTTTCAGTATTTCATTTGATCATCTGCGGAGGGTAGGTACATAAAATTTCAGTTCCGATTGTTGTCGTAGTGAAACAGTTGTTAAGTCACGTCAGAGGTTTATGAGCAGTTTGAACAAGTTACAATTACTTACTACGACAACGACGGAGCTAAAATTTTACGTGTCTCTTTACTACTTAATACTTAACTATTTAAACTATGATTACATTTTTTTTGAGTACTGTGAAGAATTAGTGCCAGAACAATGTATAATTGTCAAAACTCATAACCGGTCAATACCACTTTTGACTGAAAAAAACAGTCAATAGTGGTTTTGACTAAGGACGTCGGTCAAAACCGCTATTGACTGTTTTACGCGGTTAAAAGTGGTTTTGAACGGCCATGAGTTTTGACTGTAACATAACCTTTTCCACTGGTAAAATTTTCTGGCACCAAGAAAATTAAATCACTAGTCTTCTAACGATGAAGATGAACTAGACTTTTAATCACCTTTCTCTCTTTCTTTCCCCACAGGTGGAGATCCAAATGCTGGACGTGGACAAGTTAACGTTTGAACATCACTGTGGAGGCGCTGTCATCGCTGAACGACTCGTCTTATCTGCAGCTCATTGTTTTGATAAGGTAAGTTGATGTCTGAGATGTATTGTTGTTATGATGATGATAATGAAAGTCCTCGGGACGTAGGCCATGCTCCCAAGAGCGAAATTTAAACTAAATATACAGCAATGTAATTGTTGGCTGTGTGTCGTGAGGACAAACATCTTACAGACACAAGGAACATTCAGACTCAAAACAATATTTTGTGGATTGCTTATATAATTTTTCAGCGTGGGATTTGAACCCATGAACTCGTGCACGCCAGCCGCTACTGTGACCACCATGCCATCTACGCAGTTAAACTTTGAAAGGTTCAGCCTAGATGATATATATCCAAACCATGCTAAATACAGCCTTTTATGGGTGTTCTTTGAAGACTTTTTTTGTTAAATACAATGGTTGACATCAAATAATTTGAAATTAAATTTAGATAAGACACAATTAATGACATTTAGAAATAGAGTTCCACGAGTAGATAACATTGACATTAGGTATAATGGTAACATAATTAAACAGCTACGAACGACAAAATTTTTAGGTCTGGATATAGACGACTGCTTGGATTGGAGGGTTCATACTGGAAACCTCTGCTCGAAATTGAGCAGTCAGTCATATGCGTTATACAGGCTTGCAAGAGAGGTAAACCAGAGCGCGGTACTCACGGCTTATCGTGGTAATGTTGAGACAATATTGCGCTATGGAATCATATTTTGGGGTAACTGTACGGAAAAATTCACTGTATTCAAAGCGCAGAAAAAATCGTCCCATTAGTAGAATATTGTTGTATCATCACATGTAACAAAAATGATTTTATTGTAAATTCGTTATCATAATGACGTAAGCTATCTAATGATATTTTTTTTTTATAACTTTTGTTCTATATTTTAAAAGTTATGAAGTTCGAATAAAGTTTTTGCCGCGCGGCATCCCTAAAATAACGTCTCACGACCACATAACGCGCGCTCCCGGCTTCGTGCGTCGCGTTTCTTCATTACAAGGCACATTGTTCGACGGAGTCGGCAAGAGTGAGGTGTTGTAACAATGGAAACCGACAGTGGCGATCAAAATGGTCAGAAATCGGTCAGAAATCAATTAAATTATTGTTATTTTGTTTACATACACAACGTTGTTCATTACTATTGAGAATTGAACGTTTAAATTAGTAATAAGAAAATTATTTACAAAATAGAATATACGTAAAATACATATTTCATGGATTTTTATAAAATTTATACAACATCTATAAATTTAAATTATATTTAATGGAAAATAAACAATTTTAGTGTGTTAATTACATTGTTTTAGGTCTATTACACAAAATTATTGACATTACCACAAAGACAGTATTTAAAATCACATAAAACATTTTTCTACCAAGTTGCCGCATCTTTTTAAAATTAAGTGTAATCCACTAAAATACTTTACTGATAAGTTTCTTAACATGTTAATATACAATGAAGCTTGTCTTATTTGTTTCTCTAATTTTGTAGTTTCTTATGCACATATTATATTTTACTACGCATAATTGTATCTTCTTTTCGTCGGTACGTACACATGAAACATTATTCGACCAAATTATATTTTAAAGTGTGCGTCGTAAGCACTTATGCTACTTTTTTCTGTTAATTAGTTTCTTGTAAAACATTATTCGAAATCTAAAAGTGTTATAAAATTATTAAATACAGTATTAATTGTACACAGCTATTCTTAATATCTAATTTTCGGCTAACTCTACATAAAAACCAACAAATTTTACAATTATATTGGTGTTTCAAAAAAAAAACTAGGTCTAACTTCATAGTACACACATTCGTGTGTACTACACATAAACAGTCTAAGCTGGCCGAGCGATGGTTTCATAATATTATGTACAACCAAATGCGAGATCAGCTTACACTGATTCTGTATAGGTTGAACGGTAGCAGTGTGTACATTTGTAAACGTCGTTCTACTTGTCGTGATGGACCAGCGGATCCATCGACTCTTACTGAACTGCGTCCTGTAACTCCGTTCCAAATTCAATCTGCATCCAGTTATGAAGCATCATTGTTATCAGTATAGCAGCGATTTTAAGTATAGTATCGTAGATTTGTATACCTACGCCTATGCTGTCACCACCTCCGTATCAGACAAAGTGTTATAGTGATTTTTATCTGATATATTCAGATCAGTCAATTGAATCTGACTTGAGTTATGATAAAATTACATTTCCCAGCAGTCGACTAAAAAAGCGCCACTTGCCAGTCAAACATTCAAGACAAAAAACGTATTTAAATAGTATTCGTAAAAAGTACTGGATAAAACTGCAAGGTATTGAAGAATATTTTTCAGAAGAACATCATGATCCATTCAATTCAGTGAAGCAACCGAATGCACCCATAGCTAAATCTTACTCAAGTCAGTTCAACACTGAGAGTAACGTGATGGCATTACGTGCACTTTCTGATCAAAGTCAATCGCTTCATGGTATAGATCGCTCTGTTTCTAATACTGTCATATCACTTTAATCACAAGTGCAAGCTATCGAAGAACGTTCTTCAGAAGGTCCTAATTAGTCTAATTCTATGAAGCAACACTAGCTCTCAAATTGCTCAATCTTGCCCAACTCGGTCAAACACTGAAAGTACTGTGATGGCATCTCCCGCTCCCTCAGCTCAAAGTCAATCATTTTATGGTACAAATAGCTCTGTTTCTGAACTTGCGATACCACGCCAATATGTCGCGATAATTGGACTGATGTAGGAAGGAAACGACAACCTTGGACAGGAGCACTCTACTAAAACTGGGAACGTATTTAATACAAAACAAATGGGTCTATCAAGTGCTTTGATATTAGTTACGTACAAAGCTTAGATATATAGGTATTTAAATAGTTTTAGGAGTTTTGTGACTGAAAAAAGCAATGAGAGTATGTGTTAAAGTACACAACTAAGAGGTCATGTTGTGCGTACGTGGCGTGTTTGGCCAGTTCCTAGATGTGATAGCTGTCTACAATATCCTCAGGAAATCTATTCATACGACGATGGAAAAATTATGGTTTGGACGGGAATTCGTGTGGGTCTTAAAACAGACTTAAGTACGTTTTGATCATAAGCACCATGACGGCTGAAAAATAGCTTAACGAGGTTGTTTGAGCTTCTAGTTCCAATAATCTACCCCCGTATACTACATTTTGACCAAATGTTTAAGCTCATGGACGATAACACCCATCCGTTTAAAACGAAAGTGTTATCCAGATAGTTGCAGGAGCACGACATATCGGTCTTATCCTGAATCACTCAATCACCTGGACTAAAAACCATAAAACACACGAAATGTTCCAAAGAAGTGCTTTGATGAATTTTCCTGCAAAAATTGCGATTGAAGAGCAACTTTTTTGGATCCTAGTCGGACATGGAACAATATACCGCACCAAGACCTGGATAACTTAATCCAAGCATGAAAAACCGTTATTTACGTTTTTTGGATGTACTGACTAGTACTAAGTTAAAAACAGATTAATAATCGCTTATTATTCAGTTAAGTTTTTAATTTATTTGAATAAAACATTATTTACGCTAAAATAATATCAAGATTGTAGCTATATGCCATTTATATGGCTACAATCTAGAATAAAATAAAATTTTAGTGTATAAAAATATTAACATATTGAATGTTATCTTCAATAATTTTTGAGTTAATTGAGTAAATACCAAATATCCCTAGACAAAGTTGATGTGTGTATTTAGTCTATAAAAGCCGGATCTCAAATTTAACCAGCACATATTCATGTGATCAATAATTATTATAATTACGTGTACCTTCTTTATAGTCGTAATCATAAAAATTCGGCTTAGTTAACTTTTAGTAGGAATACAATATGTCACCACCCCATCTCATCCCATGGGTGTCCTAAAAATCGAAGGGACTATCCGTGAATACTTTATTTACGAAATAAAAGAAGGAAAACTTGAAATTAAACCCTATAGCAATCCGTCTGGTCAGCGTGGTATTAGTAGGCCAAGTAACCCTCCGTCACGGGAGGAGGCCCGTCCCTGCAGTATGTGTGCAAGTGCATTCAATACTTGTAAAATTCACATCATTACTTACGTTAATTCTTAAGACGGGCGGAGCCGGCCGACAAACTAGTATTATATAAAACATCTTCATGAAAAACATTGACATAATTTTGGGATTTCGTAAAATATTGTTTCACCTGCACTTACAACGTGATTAATTTGGTCAAATAACGTTGCATGTGTTCAAGAGTCAGCTCCTGAACTATTTTCGTTGGCAGTACAATGTTATGTATGCACATGCGACACACTATCTACGCACAGGAATAGTTTTTAGACTAAATAATTATATCAATAATAGCTGTATTTATATCTATGTACATTGTAAAAATATTACATGGCTAAAGTCTTCCGTAAAAAAGTTATAAGCAAAAAATGCTAGCGCAAAACTTCAAATCGCTCTACTGAAAAGTAGACATTTTGTAGATACAACATTGTTCTACTAATGGGACGAAATGTGTAAGAGCAGCTGTCTGTACTTTGGAGCTTACAGCTCCAAAGTACAGACAGCTGCAGGCCTTACTTTAGGGATCTTAAAATATTAACTTTCTCTTGCCTATATATATACGAGTTAGCGTTATTTGCTAAAGCTAATTCAAGTATGTTTGAACACTTGAAAAGTAGCGCCATCAACATAAAATCTGCTTTCCACAAAATAACAGCATGTGGATGAATGCAGGTGTGTTTTGCATGATTCCTCGAATTTACAATCACCTACCTAAAACGATAATAGACATAGATATCTTTAATGAGTTTAAAAGTAGGATCAAGTCATTTCTAATTGAGAAGACATATTATACTGTGGAGGAATATTTAAATGACCGAACAAACCAATAATTGTAACAATTTATTTAATTTATTTTATTGTGCTGTATTATTATTGTTAATTTTATTTAATTTAATTTATTATTGACATGTTGGTATTGAATTGTTTATTTTTATATTTGTATGTCGTAATGACAAAACATAGCGGTGTAATAATTATAATTTTAAGACCTCTGTAACCTATGTTTGACAAATACATATTTCTGATTCTGATTCTGATTAAAAAGTCACTCTCATGTACCTACATCCTGTACATTTGATTTTAATACTAAGTACTACGGTATGAGCTCCCTTGAACGGTAATACCATACCAAAATGGCTTAATTCGAAAGTCCCATCATAGGTGTGCTCATTCTTTAATCTATCATTTTCCAGCAACCATTAGAGCTAGATCATATCAGGCTGGTGGTAGGAGAACATCGGCTGAAGTATCAAGATAAGCATGAACACAGATTCCTCGCTGAGAAGGTGGTTCGTCACCCGGACTTTAGGAAAAGTAAGTTTTTTTAAAATCTTTTTTATGTATATTTATCTCGTTATAACAGCTTGACATAAGGTCAGGACGGACGGAAGGTAAGGACTTATAAGTTCCTAAATAAAATAAAAGGCTTAGTAGTGTTCCAATGTAGGGACAAGCTTTTTAAAATATAATCAAAATAATCTGGCGACCTGTGTAGGGCTGTCGGTATATAACACGGCTGCTACGCAGAGGTCTCGGGTTCGATTCCCGATCAATGTAAATCTTTGTGTTCATGAACATGATTGTTTGCATTGGTCTGAGTGTTTTCTATGTATAATATGTATGTATTTACAAAAAAAAAACGTTGTCTAGTACCCATAGTACAAGCTTTCCTTAGTTTAGGACTAGGTGGCGATGTGTGAATGTGTGAGGAATATTATTATTATAAAGATTATTGTTATGTATCTAAATAAACAAAATGAACTTGGTCTACTAAATACACTGGCCGGAGTGGTGAAGTGTTTTACGTTACGTTTTTAAGAAATACTAATGAAATAGAATTAGCTCAGAAATCATTTACCGCTAAATTACCCGAATTCTAGTCGTATAATTAAAATTGACTTTTGTTTTGCGTAGATCTAAGAGTTGTTAACTCTCAAAATTTCACTAAACTATAACAGAGCCATCTAGTTTGTACAGCATTAAACTTTTTAAGTTATTACTGATAGACCTCTCGTGTCAGCCTCTTATAAACATACATGTATACTATACACTATACATACTGTACATACTAACCCCTTACACATAAACGCCTCTTAAATTTAATCACTGTTTAGAGAGATTTTTATTAGTAAAACCAACCTTATGCCAAACAAAGCCGTAAGAATTTAAGCTAATCAATTGACTAAAATTTCAGAGGCGTTTAGGAGTAAGGGGGACTATATTCCAAACACTTGCGTGGTCGTGCACCTTCCTTATCCATCGGGTTTCCGCCGTGTCCTAACTAGGTCCTTGGCTGGAATACCTACTAGCTAGCTAGTACCTAGTACTACACCTACATCCTCCTACAAATAATTAAAGATTTTTCATTTAACCTTCCAGATGGGCCTCACAGTAACGACATAGCCATGGTCCTGGTCTCCCGCTCAGGATACGGAGTGCAGTTCAACTCGCATGTGAGGCCTATTTGTCTGCCTGATGAAGGAGTAGCTCCGGGGAAATGGTGCGCTGTCAGCGGATGGGGTTTTCAGACTGGTGAGTTAACTTGGTCTTATTATTCTGATTTAAGACAAAGTTCCGTGTGGTGACGGAGTAAGAATACAATATGTCACCACCCCAACTCATCCCATGGGTGTCGTAAATACCGACTAAGGGACTATCCGTGAATATTATCTTTACAAAATAAAAAGAAGGCAAACTTAAAATTAAACCCTATACCAATCCGTCTGGCCAGCGTGGTATTAGTAGGCCAAGTATCCCTCCGTCACGTCCCTGCAGTGGGACGGGCCTCCTCCCATGACGGATGCTATAGTAAATATATCAGTCTGTATTAATGCTATAGCAAATATATCAGTCTACATTCTTAAAATGGCTTTACCATCAGCAATTTAAAGTACTTAAAGGAAATTTAACAAAGGGATTCCCGTTTTATCTGTTACAGAAAATACAGAAAACTTTGCACCAGTTTTAAGGGCTGCTGCTGTACCAGTGATGGATTTAGCTACTTGTCGGAAGAATCAAGTGCTAGGGGGAAGACAGCAGACTATATTGGATTCAATGATTTGTGCAGGTTAGTGGGATCATTAACATCTACAAATCAGCCAAATTGGAAGACACACTGGTTATTTATCCCGATAGGGTAGCGCATTGTCATTGGTTTTGTTTGGCTGTCAAACTTCATACAAATTAAAATAAATAAATAAATAAAATAAATATTCCACACACATTCACACAACGCCATCTAGTCCCAAACTAAGCAGAGCTTGTACTATGGGTACTAGACAACGGATAAACATACTTCAATACTTTTTTTTTGTAAATACATATATTTTACATAGAAAACACCAAAAAATTTTAACTAAACTATTTAAAAACAATTTAACTGTAAAAATAAAGGGACTGATCGTTTTCCTTCTGATGAGACAAGACGATAGCTACGGATTATGTTACATAGCCACCAGATCTGCTTTTTTGCCAGCTAGGAACACATTTTTTTTCTACTAGGAAAACATTTTCATTAAAAAATTCGCAAATAAATTCTTACGTATTTACAAATTGACAACCACAAGAATGACACCCACCTACTGTCTTTAATCTTTGAAAAATGTATAGGAATCAAGGACAAAATTCTATAATCTACAAATGTCAAATCATAAAATTAATTTTATCTGTGAAATTTTTCGTTGGAAAAAAATATATTTATTTAAAATTTAAGAAAGATAGTGGATAAATCAAAGTGATTTACGTGTTTTCTATTGCATAAACGTTTAATGCTACTTTCCAGAAACTTTTATCCATATCAAAGTGTGCGATTGATGTAAAAACTAGTGAATTTGCAATATGTGGTGTTTGTTGACAAAATAAATCAAGTAAGGATGAATACGGTATACGATGGTGCCGCCATCTGAAATTAGTTTTGCCTGTGCCTCCTCATTGGCGTTCACTGCTGGACCTAGGCTTCCTTTAAAGACTTCCAGTTAATAGGGCCTTTGCCTTTATCATCCATCGATTTCCTGCGGCCCTAACTAGGTCGCCTATTCGCCGTGGGAGGGCTAGCTTAAAAAATAAATAATATTGAGTCTTACGCGCCTGTAAGAATTTTAATAGCAATTGTACGTGTTATGTAGTTTGGTACGTAATTTATCTACTTCTACTAATATTATAAAGATGTAAAGTTTGTGTGTTTGTGATGTTGTAGGGGGCAATCTCTGGATCTAATAAACCGATTTTAAAAATTCTTTCTCTTTTTAATAGTCCATTTATCTTGGTCTGCATAGGTTATATCACGCTATGACTAATAGGAGTGGAGCAGTAATGAAATATGTTTAAAAAAGGGACACGTTTTATTCGCCGCCCAACGAAGTGGGCACGGGTCAGCTAGTAGGTACTAAAACTACAAAGCTATTTTCTAGTATTCTTCTCCTTTTCCTTTAAAGGACGTCAAAAAATATATAATGATAATTGTATTTATTTTGAATAAAGCGTTATTGACTTTGACTTTGAAAAGTTATAACATTCGAAACAACTTAACTTTCAATCCCGGCCTCCGTTACCTATAGTACAAGCTCTGCTCAGTTTGGGAGTATTATGGCATTATGTACCAACTGTACAACAAAATCAAGAAAACTAGTAGCATTCCCATAACCAATCTTAAGTTTAAATCAACGCTAACAACGTGGCTGAAAGCTATAGACTTTATATATGTATATGTTACAGCCAAAGTAATTAAATAGATACTATACATAAGGACTGGTCATTATAAATAATATCCAAATTGACTAGACAATGTGATAAATTAAACACATCATCTAGATATTATTTATAATAGCTGATCAAAGTTAGTCAAAGTAATAAATATGGTATAACCAACTCATTATTACCTTAATTATTATGAGTATTACTATATTCTAGCACTCGCCGGCCGCTGCCGCGGCACGCTCGCTTCGCTCGCTCGGCTCGTGCGTCCTTTAGTCACCATACTAACCTAACCTAACCAACTGTTTCTGACTTTTGCCTTAATATTTTATTTTAGGACATATTACTTTATAGCAAGAAAAAATAGGATATTTAAACAATTATAGTAGGGTAGACCGGGTACGTTTGTAGCAGGGTACGGTAGTACCATCGCGAATATTTCAATAACTACGCATCGCACGCACATTCCCCTCCCCGCAGTCGACCCCTGTAACGCATGCCGAGTAACCGTCAATCGGCCGCGCGCGTGGCTCTACGCGGACACTTGTGGCAGAGAATAGAAACTCCCGAGCACTAAACGTAACTTTTTGATAAATTTTTAATGCCTCATAACAGCAAATCTAAGCTACATTTTCACTCAATATTGGTTTTAATCGTTTCCTAGTGTTGTTGGCTTTACATTGTTTCCTTATATGTGTAGTTTCAAATTCAAATTCAGGAGGTATTTTACTTTTTTAATAAAATGATCCTGTGGGGACGATTGTAGCACTTATGCGGGGACGGTTGTACCGGTACAACTGTCCCCGTGGTAGAATTGACCCCAGATCATTATTTCAAGAGAAAATTCAACGGATGAAGCTGTAGTATCAATGGGATACAAATCATCAAAAAAAGTGTTCACAGAAGACCAAGAGGCGACCATTGCACGTTAACTACAACGATAGGCAGATATTTACTGATTTTAATCCAATATTGAAGACTGATTAGCCAGTAGTAATAGTAAATGGTGATATTCTAGTTGGGGATAATTGTACCACGGGGACAGTCGTTCCAAATCTTTCGCCATATAAAAAGCTGTTTTGTGATTTTAGTTATTTTATGCTAATTCTAAGTACTACGAGTACAAGTGAATAGTCTGCAAGACTTAAAAAGCCTTGTTTTATAATCTTTGTCTTTATAATCTTCGTTATACTTTTTAAAGTCTAGAGAATTTCAGTTCTCTGTTTTTGATTTTTTTGTTAACAGTTATTAAGAAGTTTACTGTTTTTTGTTTGTGGTTCGCCTTAAGGCTAATTTGGTGAGGTTTTACCATTTTTAAATACATATTTTTCTAATTAAAGCACTGAGTTTTATTACTTCGAATTACTGGTACAATTGACCCAGGATCGGGGATATTTGTACCATTTCACCTGATCCTCTTGGAACCTAAATATCTAACTTTGTATGGTACTTACACGACTAAAGAAAACATAACGTTATAGCCGAATTAACTAAGTATCACGGGGTATCAACACGATTGCCCTAATACTGTCGGTAAACTCAAAATAAAATATTTAACTAAAAATGCTACATCTGTCCCCGGTCTACCCTACCCTATTTTATGACACAGAAGTATTATAGGTAAAGACGATTAGGTAATACGATTTCGTATATTATAGTAAATATATCCTTATATAAATAGTAACCACAGATAAATCAACCGCTCCGTATCATATAAATTTATTCTAGTAATCTTTACCTACTTGTTTTATTACATTATCTGAGTCTTTGAAGATATTATTTATAATGGCTAGTTAATGTGATTAATTCTGCGACATTTATCACTTTATCTAAATTGAGTAGCCATTATACATAACGGCTAGTTATTATGTATAATATTCATATTTATTACTTTGGCTGTGACATATATATATATTATAGATAGACCGAAAACTAAAAAAAATACAAAAGTAATAAATAAATGCTTATGTTCACATGCACAAACACGCTGACACAGTCATACACTGTACAGTCATTCTGGTAAGACCAATAAAAAAAAAGAAATAGTATCGTTTTAATTGAAATAGTATTAAGTAGGCTTTAATATAATTGTCACCACACGGAGATGGTGATGAGTAGGAATACAATAATGTCACCAGCCCATCTCATCCCATGGGTGTCTATCCGTAAATATTATCTTTACGAAATAAAAAGAAGGAAAACTTGAAATTAAACCCTATACCAATCCGTCTGGCCAGCGTGGTATTAGTAGGCCAAGTATCCCTCCGTCACAGGAGGAGGCCTGTCCCTGCAGTGGGACATTAAAGGGCTATTATGATGAATATTATTGTACCTTTAATGGAGTGCGCTGGCACATGTGATACAGTGAATTCATTAGTACATGTGCCAACGTTACAAACTATGTATTACCTAAGTATTTTTATTTTGAAAATAAACTATGAACCTACTGAAAGTAGGTATATTTATGTATTTACAAAAAAACAAAAATTTAAGTATGTTTATCAGCTGTTGTCTAGTAACGATAGTACAAGCTTTGCTTAGTTTGGGACTAGATGGTGTTGTGTGAATGTGTGTGGTATATTTTTTTTTATTTACTTGTTTTTTTTTAATTCTAGGAGTATTATCAGGAGGAGTTGACGCTTGTAGAGGTGACTCGGGAGGTCCGTTAGCCTGCCTCGTGTCAAACAGCTGGCAGCTGCACGGCGTCGTCTCCTGGGGCTCAGGCTGCGCCAGGCGAGCTCGTCCAGGAGTCTACACTAGAGTAGCGTCATACAGGCCTTGGATCACCAGCACGGCACTAGCTTTGGGGCATAAGATACCTTAATAAAGCATTAAGAGTAATTTGAGTAGGTAACATGTTAGTATTTTTCTGGAAAACTATGGAATTCTTCTAAAAATTTCGCGCCGTAATTATATCTATCTATTAGTAAAATTCTTATCAAAATTGGTCCAGCCGTTTCGGAGATTAACGTTTCTATGTTTTTTTTTGTTGAGGACGAGTAGTCGGTCTCAGACGACCATTATAAATAAATAATAAATAAAAATCATTTATTTCTTACACAGATATGAACAGTACAAAAAACAAAAAATAAATAAAAGACTTTAAAAGAGTATTGTATTGTGACGTCACACCTGTGCAGGAAATAGGACCCCTACTCAGCTTCATGCCGATTGACAAGCAGCCGCTAGCCAATCAGCGCTGGTTTTCAGTAGGTACCGGATGTAACGCCCTTTAAAATGTGTAAGACGGACGTGTAATGTGTGTGTAATGTGTGGTATGTATATAGAAACGATAAACTACTTATAGTGAAACGGGTACATATAATTAATAAAATGTAATGTAATAAATAAATTTAATGTAATGTAATATCATAGATATAATAAAAAAATAATAAAAAAAAAAAATATAACACATAAAACACTAAAAAAATCAAATAAACAATAGTAATAGTAAACCATCAATTGATTATTTTATTGAAACAGAAGCGGAAGGCACGCCCTCTAGGAGCGAACGCGGCGTGTATTCCGGCCTCGACGGCGAGGACGGAACTGCGGACGTTTTGTTGTGGCTTCGCGAGCCGTGTAAGCTCTACGTTGAGCGATCGTGATCCTATCGTCCGGCTCTTCGAGAGCATGCCTAGGTCTACGAATTTTGCTAATCTTGGAGGGGATGTACCCGTACGCCCCGACCACTAGTTGGTTGGGGTGAGTGGCAGCCGAATCAAAGTAGCGGCGGGAACAGAGTTTCATGTGTTGCTGGCTAGTAGGCAACTCGAGGTCTATGTGAAGATCCTCGTTACGCATGAACCACGGTGCTCCCGTCAATTTGCGCATGAACCTATTCTGAACTGTTTGTAACCTATGGATCCTGTGTGGCCTAAGGTGGGCAAAAACTACGCACGCATACGTCATTATTGGTCTGATACAAGTAGTGTATAACCTAACTTTGTTTCGGATCGACATCTTAGACTCCTTCCGGAGGAGCATGTGCAGCCGTCCCAACACAAAAGTGGCCCGCTTGCGAACCATGTTTATGTGGGGACGGAAAGAGAGCTTATCGTCGAGCAAAACTCCAAGATATTTGGCTTCCTTAGCCCAAGGGATCGGGGAGCCAAACATCTTGACTTTTTGTGTCGCTGCCGAGAGAGGCGAGTGGTTCCGTTTCTTGTGAAACATCACCGCTTGACTCTTTTCGGGGTTGACTGTTATATCCTCCATTTCTGGAACCAATCGCTGAGGGCGTTGGACGCAGATTGGAGTCGCCTAACTATCGAGGGAGGGGAGGTGCCAGAGGCGTAAATCGCTGTATCGTCTGCAAAAAGGGCTGTTTGCACACCCGCAGGCCGAGGGATATCTCTAGTGAACGGCCCTCAACCAAAACGTTTCTATGTAATAACGTGTGGGTAACAAAACCATATCTCGAATTTAGATTAACCAACGCCATCTGTTATAATTGACACACAAACTGTTTATGCCTTAACACTCGTGTCTAACACCTGGCAGCTGCACGGAGTTGTCTCCTGGGGCTCAGGCTGCGCCAGGCGAGCTCGTCCAGGAGTCTACACTAGAGTAGCCTCATACAGACCTTGGATCACCAGCACGGCACTAGCTTTGGGGCATAAAATACCTTTATAGAGCATTAAGACTAATTTAAGTAGGTAACATTTTAGTATTCTACTGGAAAACTATGGAATTCTACTAAAACTCACGTGCCGTAAAACTATCTACCTATCAGTAATAGTTTTACTAGAATTGGTCAAGCCGTTTCGGAAATTAACGTTTCTATGTAAATAACCTATCGGTAACAAAACCATATCTCGAATTTATATTAACCAACGCCATCTGTTATAATTGACACACAAACTGTTTATGCCATAACACTCGTGTCTAACAGCTGGCAGCTGCACGGTGTCGTCCCCTGGGGCTCAGGCTGCGCCAGGCGAGCTCGTCCAGGAGTCTACACTAGAGTAGCCTCATACAGACCTTGGATCACCAGCACGGCACTAGCTTTGGGGCATAAAATACCTTTATAGAGCATTAAGACTAATTTAAGTAGGTAACATTTTAGTATTCTACTGGAAAACTATGGAATTCTACTAAAACTCACGTGCCGTAAAACTATCTACCTATCAGTAATAGTTTTACTAGAATTGGTCAAGCCGTTTCGGAAATTAACGTTTCTATGTAAATAACCTATCGGTAACAAAACCATATCTCGAATTTATATTAACCAACGCCATCTGTTATAATTGACACACAAACTGTTTATGCCATAACACTCGTGTCTAACAGCTGGCAGCTACACGGTGTCGTCCCCTGGGGCTCAGGCTGCGCCAGGCGAGCTCGTCCTGGAGTCTACACTATAGATACCTTTATAAGGTTCTTTTTGTTAGAAATAAGATGTAACTAGCTGTTTATGCCGCGAATTTGTCACGAAAAGTTAGTTTTAGTAGGTAACGTGTTTCGTATTTTTCTGGGGAACCATGAAAGATTTCAAAATTTAAAGAAGCCTACATTATGCACAGTAAAATAAGCTATCTAGCAGTAGAAATCTTATCAAAATCGCCTCAGCCGTTTCGGAGATTATCCGGAAAATTAACTATCTAGCTGTAAAAGTCTCGTTAAAATCGGTCCACCCGCTTTGGAGATTTGGTTGAGGGCCATCCGTCCTAATCTTAATAATCCCCAAGTAGTAAATGTCCCAGGAGACAAAACTACTCAACCTCAACAAAAAAAAAGTTTTGGAAATTACCCGGAACATAATATTGGCAGACAATTTGTTTTAAATGTAATTTTTGTCTATGTAATTAGTAAAACTCTGAATTTGATGTTACAAACAGACACTAAAATTTTATTTATATGTAAAAGTTACCGCCAAATAGCTCGATACCTAATGCAGAAATATACACGATCCTTCCTATCGTCCAATCGGCATGACGCTACCGATTGAATCAGTTAGAATTGACCGTGTGTGAGAGTGGATCGGTATGACAGTTAGAATGGATGGCAGGATCGAATTGCGTTTTTTTTTATTGAGACTGGATCAAGCCTGCAGTATAATGCCGATTGGACGATAGGAAGGATCGTGTATGCCTACCATTTATGGTAGGCATACACGATCCTTCCTATCGTCCAATCGGCATGACGCTACCGAAGGATTGTGTATGGCTACCATAACTAAATTAGGCACAAAAGTGCTGAGTAAAGCACAACATTAAGTCAAATGACTTGCAAATAATATTAAATAATGTTTTTCCTATAATACTAATATTAAGATTAATGCCAAAGGTATATAGAATAATAGTTAATAACATAATTATAATAAGATAATCATCTAACCTAATTATAATGTATTAAATAATAAGTTACCTTTGATAAGAAATAAAATAAATGATAAAAATAAAAATAAATTGTTTTCCTTATCATAATTCATTGTTATGGCCGTCTATGACGTCCTCTGTGGCGCAGTCGGTATATTACATGGCTGCTACGCAAAGGTTTCGGGTTTGATTCCCGCTCAATACAAACTTTGTGCGCATGAACATGAATGTTTGTATAGGCCTGAGCGTTTTTGTTTACAAAAAAAAGTACTTAAGTATGTTTATCCGTTTTTGTCTGTGGTGACGGAGTAAGAATAATATGTCACCACCCCATCTCACCCCATGGGTGTCGTAAAAATGGAATATCCGTAAATATTATCTTTACGAAGTAAAAAGAAGGAAAACTTGAAATTAAACCCTATACCAAGTCGTCTGGCCAGCGTGGTATTAGTAGGCCAAGTATCTCTCCGTCATAGGAGGAGGTCCCTGCAGTGGGACATTATTGGACTGTTATGATGTTATGATCCTACACGAGTAAAACCAAGATCTCGAGTTCGATTCCCGCTCAGTGTGCTTGAATGTTTTCTATGTATAAAATATAATATTATGTGTATAAAAAAAAAGTATTAAGTATGTTTATCCGTTGTCTACCCATAGTACAAGCTCTGCTTAGTTTGTGACTAGATGGCGTTGTGTGAATGTGTGATAAATGTATTATTATATTACTTCTTATCTCATCTTCATATACTGCAGTAAAAAGGTTCACAAATGTCACTAGGACATATTGTATCATACAGATAATTACTATTTGGGTTTACCGTGCATTATTGATTAATATTGTAGGTATTTCGTAATAGTGCATTGAATACAGGGTGGTCTATTTTAGTGTTTTAGTTGTACAAGCAAAGGGAAATCGTTATTGAAATGTTTTAATGTTTTTCTCAGAGGTATGAAAATAAAGTTAATTATAAGTTAAGTAAGTATAAAGTTTTGGCTGGTAGTCAATGCCATAACGTCGCACGAATACTTAAGTGTCCAACCTCCATTTTCAACATTTTACACCAGAGACGTTTTATTGATTAGTTTAAGCAAATAATATGATTTTATAAAAGTTTTATATTAAAAAAATAGTTAATGTGTTTATGAAATGATATATTACAAATAATCATTAAAAAGTCAAACAGTTATGTTTATTTTCACAATTCTTTATGGAGGTTGAGCAAATAAACACATCAATAATTATGCAATTGGAGATAGACCACTACCGGGGTGGAGGTTGAGCATTTTGCATTCGAATATATTTAGTACTTAAGTGCCCTATAACCAAATACAGTGTGTTTGGGTATCGTGGTAAAAAAAATATAACTAGTTAACTTGCTATTTATTATTGAAAAAAATACAGAATTAAAAAAAAACACTGTTTGATTTATATAAAATACAAAATACAATATTTTTTTGTTTTTGTACCGATACAAGATCGTTTACTTCGTCTGGTATTGTTTATGTTGTCTGATCCTGTCAAAACCTTTTTAATTAGAGATTCCATGGAGGCTTTGTCGTCAGCTTTCATATATTTGTAAGTAGGTACTTCTAATATAATTTTTTTTTCGGTTAGTGTCTGATTTGAATTAGTCCTAGTAATTTTTTTTTTAATTAGTCGTATTCTTCTTTCGTCGGATTCTTGTTTGGTCGGATTCTTGATTCATCGTACGTAATGTCAACATAAAATGAAACTATGGTATTACCGTGGCTCCACTTCTTCATTTCAATATGTACAATAAAAACGACATAAATTAAATACAAAACGGTGATAATATCATACCTATACGTATAAAAAATAATTAATATACTGAGACTATTTAAACAATTTAGAATTGATTTATTTTTTCAAGAAAATTAACCTTTTTTTAACGATTTTTTACGTTTTCATAAGGAATTCTTTAGAAAAAAAAAGTATTAATCTACTTATCTAGCATCTAACATCATTGCGAACACAAAGCATAGGTATACGTCCTTTCGGAACATGTCATCCGAATGTCAAAACACCCGTTCCCAAAACATCCGTTCCCATTACAACCGTTTCCTTAATTGTTTGTTTTCCAAATTGCAATTTTCTCAAAATATCAGTTTATCCAAAAGAACTAATCCCAAAACATCCGTTCCCGTCACCACCTTTTTCTTAATTATTCGTTTCAAAAACAGACAATAAGAGCCAGAGAACGGCAAAGAATTGATGCATTCAAGATGTGGTGCTCCAGACGCATGCTGAGGATACCCTGGACCACCAAGCGCACCAATGCATCGATACTTTAGCAGCTACGTATTCAAACACGCCTTTCCACCATCTGCCAGCAGCGCATTTTGACCTACTTTGGCCACATAATGAGGAGGGGTGAAGAGAGCCTCTAAAAACTTATCGTTGTTGGGAACACGGAGGGCAAACGAGCACGGGGACGTTCCCCAACCAGATGGAGCGATCAAGTGAGAGGCCCATCATCAACCACATTTTGCTCTGTTGCCCGAGACGCGATGAACGCGCACCGGTGGAGGTAGATCATCGAAAGCCGGTGCAAATCATCCACATCCGCTGATCACTACGATCCTCAGTCATGAGGGACCGACTACAGAGAGAGAGTATAAACAAAATGTCAAACGGGTCAGTTTAAACAGCATTATAATATTAGTTGATCTAAATTGAATTGATATATTAATACTATGATTTAGTTATTGTAACACACATTTACTTAAGCCTGTGATTAAGCTTTTCTTTGTATATAAACTGATATACTAAGAATTAGGCTATTAGTTATAAAAGGGTGTCATTAGAAACTGATGTTTTGGGGCATGTATCTAATGACAAATGAGTATTTTTGCATGCTGTCATTTTATGAAACTGTTATTTTGAAATGGATGTTTTGGGAACGGGTGTTTTGACATTCGGATGACATGTTCCGAAAGGGTATACGTAAACACAAAACTACCCATTTAATGCTTAGAAATTTACCTATTTAACAATTAGAAAACATGCAAGTAGCAGGTATATTTTGACAGTCATCGCACAAAAGCAAAATTTTTATTATTATATTAGTTATAGTATTTTACAACCTTACGAAATGTTCGAAAGAATCTGTTCATTTATAGATACGTCACAATTTCATTTAAAGATTTAATTAAATCTGAAATAATAAGAATTAAATTTAAACATCCTGTACTATAAGTTAACGATACGCAGTGGTAATCTACAAAGAAATGTTAACAAAAATACAAGTTACCGATTCTTTTCTATAGTTGTGACTATATTTTCCGATTTATATTTCGTCACGGACATTTGGGGTACTGTTTTCTATTAAAATTAATACTTTTTTTCTATATTTCGCGTTATTTTTTACTCAAATGCGTGCGAGCACCAGCTTCGTCACAAAAGAAATTTATGATGGCGGCGTATTGCGTCATCAAAATGCGATGTCGTGATTGGTTACCTGTGAGGAGATTGAATACTTAAGCACGCAATCGATGTTCGGATGCACGTTTGGTGTTTCTCTACGGACGTTGAGCAATTAAGCATGAAGTTTTAATTCTCTTGTGTTAGTTTACAAAAACTTAAATTCCTTATAATTCATGTATTTTAAGTCCAAGCAGCAAGTATTATATACCAATCGAACCGCAATTAGATCCTTAATAAAATTGCATCAAAAAGTGAAATTCGTCAAAATGGTCGGTTGAGCAAATAAGCATTCAGGCGACGATAAGGCATTAAGCCCGCCTATGTACAACATTGTGCAAAAAGTTTAAAATAAAAATAAAATAAAGTAATTTATTTACATTCATTTTTTGACAGAGTTTAGTTGATTTTAACTTAAAAAAAATTCAAAGCTCCTTAAATAAAGTTTTTTAAAAGAAAACTCAAAACAAAATAAAACACAAACTGTTAGCCGATTGGAGTACAATGTGCGATTGATGAAAGAAAATTGCAAGTTCGATTCCCACGCAGGAATTATTCTTTGTGTGATCCACAATTATTAGTCTGGATGCATTGACGACCTCTGTGGCGCAGTCGGTATATCACATGGCTGCTACACAGAGGTCTCGGGTTCGATTCCCGCTCAATGCAAATATTTGTGTGCATGAACATGATTGTTTGCATTGGTCTGAGTGTTTTCTATGTATAATATGTATGTATTTACAAAAAAAAAGTATTTAAGTATCTTTATTCGTTGTCTAGTACCCATAGTACAAGATTTGCTTAGTTTGGGACTAGGTGGCGATGTGTGAATGTGTGAGGATTATTTATTTATTATTTATTGTGTCCGTTATACTAATGTTTATAAAGTACCCAGTGAGTAAAACAGGGAATAATCAGTAATAAGTGTTAAAACAAAACAAAAGATACACTAAAAAGTTAGGACGTCCTACATAAGGACGTCCTAACTTTTTAGTGTTAGGACGTTCTGTTTAAACTGTCCTACATGTGATTACACTAGACTACATGTAATCTCCTACATGATGTAGTTGACTACATGTAGTCTAGTGTAATCAGCGCTTTAGAAGACCTTAGCAGTTACCTACATTTTCCGGCTTGTTCCCTCATCAACCTAAAAACGGTTATCCTAAAAAATATGCACCTATAACCTGAACATTTTTGGAACACGCTGTATATAGGTTATTTTAACATTACGTAAACGGATGCAATAGTGATATTAAGATAATTATTATTTCATAATAGATTAAAGGTTCATTTTGAAGAGTGGGTCGAATAAACAATATTTTGTCATAAACGATAACAGCTGGTTAAGCAACTTTCGCGAGGCGATTCCATAGATGGGTCACGGCTCTGTGGTATTACATCTGAGCTTATGAGGAATTTTTACTAATGGAAATTCAACCGTACTGTTACAGAAATACAGTATGGTTGAATTTCCATTAGTAAAAATTAAAATCCTTTGCCATGCCGTCCAGGTATGCGTTAGCCATAAGTCTATGACCCCGGCTGTCGTCGTAGTGACTCAGTCGGTTAGTAACTTCAGAGGTGTAAATGCGGCTTCAATGACGACCTCTGTGGCGTAGTGGTTATATAACATGACTGCTACGCAGAGGTCTCGGTTTCGATTCCCGCTCAATGCAAATCTTTGTGTGCATGAACATGATTGTTTGCAATTTCACCTAATACAGTGGTAATAGTAGGTATAGGCAGTTGAAATTTTCACAGATGATGTTTTTCTGTTGCCGTTTTAACAACAAATACTAAAAACCAAAATAAAATAAACATGACTCCCATATTTTGGGAAAAACATTTTTGACAGATTATTAGAGACGTAAGTAATAAAAAATTTTGACCTAGGTAAGAGTCGTGACGTCATAGAGTTATTGTTTTCTGGATGTCTTGAAGGCCAGGCGGAAGTTATCTTTTTGACTTTGACTTTTAATACCAAAAGAAGTCGCGGGTGATACTAGTTTATAGTGATAGATAAGTAAATACCTAAGTAAGTAATATAATTATCATCCCGTCTTTATGTCCTAGACATAGTATGGAAACGTTAACAGTTATCCTATTTTTTCTCCGTGTGGGGACGAAGTAAGAATACAGTATGTTACCACCCCATCTTATCTCATGGGTGTCGTAAAAATCGACTAAGGGACTATCCGTGAGTATTATCTTTACGAAGTATAAAGAAGAAAAACTTGAAATGAAACCCTATACCAATCCGTCTGGGCAGCGTGGTATTAGTAAACCAAGTATCCCTCCGTCACGGGAGGAGGCCCGTCCCTGCAGGAGGACGTTAATGGGCTGTTATGATGATCCTATGCGTATGTCACGCAGTCGATCTCGATGACGCACGCGTTGAACGACGTGGCCGATTATGCTCACCCCATAACCTCGTAGCCACTACACAATACTAATAATATTATGTGCAATATTATATGGATGAGTGAGGAACAAGATGGCGCAGGGTAAAAACGTTTGGAGGAGGCCTATGTCCAGCAGTGAAGATCCATACCACTTCCTACTAATCTTACATAACTGCCTAGGTCTTACGAGATACCTATTTACTTACTTTAGACCAAGAGCCATAGTGCCGTACGGCACTAAGTATAAATACTGCCGTAGGGCAAGATTTGTATGAAAACAAACGAACGTTGCTTTGGCCGTCCGAAAATGCACCGAAAAAGCACGGCAGTCGTACGGCACGAAATTGAAAATTGAAAGAGTCTGGGTAACGGTTACGTTAATACTCTGTGTACATAACATAAATAGACTTTAAATAAATATAATGCAATAAATGTTCCCAATACTTGAGAAATGATAGCATTTTATCTGTCACGTTTGTACATAATATCTTATTGACCCTTAACACACAATAACACGTGCTTATAGAGGACTTATCGATTGAGACTTATACTTATATTCCTCACATGTAATATTCCTCACACTTTCACACAACGCCATCTATTCCTTAACTAAGCGGAGCTTGTACCTACTATGGGTACTAGACAACGGATAAACATACTTAAATACTTTTTTTTTTGTAAATACATACATATTATACATAGAAACACTCAGACTAATGCAAACAATAATGTTCATGCACACAAAGATTTGCTTTAAACGGGAATAGAACCCGAGATCTCTGCGTAGCGGTCATGTTATATAACCACTACGCCACAGAGGTCGTCACTTATGTACGAGATACTTTTAATACACCTTCAGAACCACGGCTCGGCGCTGGCGCGATGGTCACGGCTTCGATTCCCTCGCAGAACATATCTTTGTGTGATCCTCCAAGCAAAAAAAAAGCAATAAACTTTTAAACATAAAGATGGAAATGTTTGGAGGAGGCCTATGTTCAGCAGTGGAAATCCAAAGCCTTCATAACAGCCCATTAATGTCCCACTGCAGGGACGGGCCTCCTCCCGTGACGGAGGGATATTAGGCCTACTAATAACACGCTGGCCAAATGGATTGGTATAGGGTTTAATTTCAAGTTTACCTTCTTTTTATTACGTAAAGATAATATTCACGGATAGTCCCTTAGTCGGTTTTTACGACACCCATGGTATGAGATGGGGTGGTGACATATTGTATTCTTACTCCGTCACCACACAGAGTTCCAGAGTCCATAGGCTTGATGATGAAAAATAGACAGAATTTAATATTATAAAAAAAAGAATAGGTATCTATGTGATACCTACTAGTGAATGAACTTCATGTTTATAATAATGGTGATAAGCGTTTATAAGAATAAAAAATATTATACCTATTTGTATTTAAGTACCTACACGCGGTATTGCACGCGTAAATTTTTATACATACACGACTCCTATGCTGAGTTCTCGGGTTCGATTCCCGTTCCAAGACAAAATTTAGGGGACATGATCACTAAATCACCAATATGTCACCACCCCGTCTCATTCCATGGGGGCTCGTAAAAACCGACTAAGGTACTAACCGTAAAAATTATCTTTACGTAATAAAAAATAAATATTAACAACAAAGGAAAACTTGAAATTAAACCCTATACCAATCCGTCTGGCCAGCGTGGTATTGGTAGGTCAAGTATCCCTCCGTCACTGGAGAAGGCCCGTCCCTGCAGTGGGGAATTAATTAATGGGCTGTCATGATGAAAACCTGAAACCTTTGCGTAACAGTCACGCGCAATAACTATTACTTACTGCACAAGAGGTTCAGTTCTCTTAGGGCTATAAAGCAGCTGTAGGAGTTTTCGCAAAATTGTTTACTTCATCATAACAGCCCATTAATGTCCCACTGCAGGGACGGGCCTCCTCGCGTCACGTAGGGATACTTGGCCTACTAATACCGCACTGGCCAAACGGATTGATATAGGGTTTAATTTCAAGTTTTACTTCTTTTTACTTCGTAAAGATAATATTCACGGATAGTCCCTAAGTCGGTTTTTACGACACCCATGTGATGAGATGGGGTGGTGACATATTGTATTCTTACTCCGTCACCACACGGACAGTTGATATGTTTACTTAGTCAGCTAAGTTATTGTCATTTCCCAGACTGTTGAGTCTCTTATCACAAAATAGTTGTAAACAAATTATAATATTTCTTACATTTTTGTAAACATGATTAATGTATAGGTTATCTGTAACATGTTGGATGAAACTGTAAACATAAATAGGTAGTTCATTTCGAGGATAACCTATGTGTAAATACTTAGTAAGAGACTAATGTCCCGGAAAATTAACGCAAATGATTTTAATTTATTGCTAATAAAGATTTATGAAAAAGCAATTTAAACAGACTTGCTATGAGCTTCATTATAACAGCCCATTAATGTCCCACTGCAGGGACGGGCCTCCTCCAGTGACGGAGGGATACTTGGCCTACTAATACCACGCCGGCCAAATGGATTGGTATAGGGTTAAATTTAATTTTTTTCTTGTTTTTATTACGTAAAGATAATATTCACGTATTGTCCCTTAGTAGGTTTTTACGACACCCATGGGATGAGATGGGAAGGTGACACACGGAGAACGCTAATGGTTATTACTCGGCCATATTCTAGCTTCATGTTTGCCTGACTAAAGTAGATAAAAAACAATAAAAAACATATATAAACATTATTATAAATAAGTACGTACGTAATTAAAACAAGTGTTTGTCTTTCTGACTAACTACGTTTGATTTACTCTTAGGAGTTTTTTGTTTTTACAATTTGTTTAAAAACATACCCTCTTACTCATAAACGCCTCTTAAATTTAATCACTGTTTAACAAGATTTTTATTAGCAAAACCAACCTTACACCAAATACGTCACTGCCCCATCTCATCCCATGGGTGGCGTAAAAACCGACTAATGGACTACCCGTGAATATTATCTTTACGAAATAAAAAGAAGGAAAACTTGAAATTAAACCCTGTACCAATCCGTCTGGCCAGCGTGGTTTTAGTAGGCCAAGTATCCCTGCGTGACGGGACATTAATGGGCTGTTATGATTATGATGAAAAATCCCGGCGACACAGGGAATGATCCCTACTAATCCCTAGTGCTATTAAAAGTTCCTAGGTAACGCCTACGTGACTATTGTCCCGAATACATTTAATTTCAACTGCCCTTTGTAACCTAATCATTCTATAATTATTTGTTTAAATAAATAATTAGTTAAATCTTAAATAATTAATAATGACTAATATAGATAACACTTTATCTACTAATAGACAACTTTGGCACGTGTTTTATTTTTTCATAAGCAGCTTCCGCGCTAGGGATAAATCCCTGTGCACTGGGTACGATTCGGTATGTTTTTTGGTAGATTTTCATGGTATTTTTTTTATTAAATATTGTTATTTTAATTAATTACCACTGCAGGGACGGCCCTCCTCCCGTGACGGAGGGATACTTGGCCTACTAATACCACGCTGGCCAGACGGATTGGTATAGGGCACTTAATTTCAACTTTTCCTTTTACCTTGTGCCTCCCCATCTATCGGTTTCACATTTACTTAATAACAAGTATTATAGAAGCTTGAAGACACTCAAATAAAATACCACTAAGAGGTCATCAATCTACGAAATGACCTAGCCAGCTATATGGTTTACTAGCTGACCCGTGCTGTCTTCGTAAGGCGGCGAAAAAAACGTTATTAAGCGTCCCTTTTTTAAACATATTTCATTACTGCTCCACTCCTATTAGTCATAGCGTGATACTATAATTATAGCCTATGACACTCCCCGATAAATTGACTATTCCACACAGAAATAATTTTTAAAATCAGTTCATTAGATCCAGAGATTAGCTACACCCTACAACGTCACAAACACACAAACTTTACCTCTTTATAATATTAGAATATATCAGTTACTAGCTGATGCCCGCGGTATTACCCGCTTAATTGTTATTTTACACCTTATACTACCTATATTCCAAATTTCATCAAAATCCATTTAGTAGTTTTTGCATGAAAGGGTAACAAACATCCATCCATCCTCACAAACTTTTGCATTTATAATATTAGTAGGATAGGATAAACAAAGGTGTGTCACTTTAGTGCCTAACAAATAAGGTGAATATTATCTTCACTAAATAAAAAGAAGGAAAACTTGAAATTAAACCCTATACCAATCCGTCTGCAAGCGTGGTATTAGTAGGCCAAGTATCCCTCCGTCAAGGAAGGCCCGTCCCTGTAGTGGGACATTAATGGGCTGTTATGATGAAATAAGTTGACAATTACGAATTTAAGCTCTCTACATATATCACACCCACAGCTTAAAAAACCGGTCAAGTGCGAGTCTGACTCGCGCACCGAGGGTCCTGTACAAACCTATTTATTTTCCCGCCAAATTGTGATAACGTCAGGATTCAGCTGTACTATTTTTCCCGCCAAAATTCAATGACGTCACGACTTAGCTGTCAAAATATATTTTCCTGCCAAAATTCTGTGACGTCACGACTCATCTGTCAAAAATTCTATGACGTCACGCCTATCTGTCAAAATTGACAGCTGTCAAAAGTGACAGAGGTAACAAATACTTTCCCGCCAAAATAATATGACGTCACAAATTTTCTGTCAAAAATTCTGTGACGTCACGACTCATCTGTCAAAAATTCAAAAACGTCACGGCTCAGCTGTCAAAATATATTTACCCGCAAAAATTCTGTGACGTCACGAATCATCTGTCAAAAATTCAAAAACGTCACTGCTCAACTGTCAAAAATATTTTCCCGCCAAAATTCTGTGACGTCACGAGTCATCTGTCAAAATTCTATGACGTCACGGGTCACGTGACCAAAATTCTATGACGTCACAGGTCACGTGACACAGCTTTCCCGCCAAAATTCTATGAAATCAAAATATAATATGATTGCTAATAAAAATTTGCCTATGTTCTTTCTCAGGGTCTAAAGATTGTCTGTACCAAATTTCATCGAAATCCGTTCAGCCGTTTAGGCGTGATAGAGTAACAAACAGACAGACAAACAGACAGACAGAGTTACTTTCGCATTTATAATATTAGTATGGATTGTAACTGTCTGTAGGCTTTAGTTAAGAACGTTTAATACCAGTTGGTATTGGTCTTTGGTATGACCACGACTCGGTAAACGTAGTGTAGGACGCCCCCCAGCTAGGTGGACCGAAGACCTTAAAAAGGTCTCTGTGTCTGACTGAATGCGGAAGGCGCAGGACCTTGTTCTGTGGCGCGTGTTGGGATGGGGCTATGTCCACCACCTGTCCATTGCACGACTCATCACCACCAACATCACGGCCGTTCTCAAGAAGAGTAGGGCCCGCCTGTAATGGCGGGGATCACCGGAGGGGGACTGGACGCAAAGGCTCTGCCGGTTCGTCAGGCCTCATCCAAGTAGGCGATGAAGAGTGCCGCTGGGGACTTTTAGTGGGTACACTGGGGGGTTGCCTAACCCCCTGGGAGCCCCACATACCCCTCCCGTCCCCCAACGGAAGGGGACGCGTAGGCATTTTACCACAGCGACAACAAAAAAAAAGGGCTATTGTAACTTTTAAACTATCGCGTTTCATTATTATAAATATTTTATAAACGGGATATTAACGCGCATTTAATTTACCTTTATTTTACTTGACGTTTTGGCACAGGTTGCACTGGCCGTGGTCGCAAGCTGACTGGTGATGCGACGTCACAGCTTCGTCTTCGTGATAGATAATATATTATTATCATCTACCCTCGCATCTTGAGATGTTAATATAAAGTCCCCCTACACACAACACTGACCGTATCGCTGTTCTGTACGTTAACCGACCGTTCAAAAAAGGGAGGTATTGTTTTTGATATCACTGGATTCCACGTTGCTGACAACTTGAAACCGTCATCCCGGTTAAAGTTTTTAGGGCTATGTTCAGCAGTGGACTCCGATATGCTAGTTGTTCTTTTAAATAAGAGCTCGTTTAAGATCTATTAAGCTGTTTAAAATATCCTTCCTGTTTCAACCTTTCTGCCCCATCGCTAATTATATTTACATAATATTATAATTTATAATAAATTTATTATCTATCTGCCTTATTAGTACAAATTCTTAAACACAGATAAGAACTTATTGTAACTAAAACATTCGAGGTAGTAATACGTGCTGTGTTCTTAATAATTAATTATAAATAATTATTTTTTTATAATTTGTGACGCAAGAATTATTAAATTTTTTTTTTGAGTGTTAGTGATTTTGTTCTAGTGAAGTGAAGTGCGGATTTTATTTGTTTTTTTGTTTGGTAAGTTTTTTTTATACACTTTCTTTAAAACATTTTTTTGTTTAAGTATATTTGGTATTGTCAAGGGTTAATAGCATAACCTATTTGTATTTTATGACAATAGGTTTTTAACTACTGCCAAAATGAGTAAGATTTTCAGACATTCTTGACTAATTAAAAAAAAAACTTTTTACAAGATTTTTTTTGTATGAAAAGGCCTGCTTCCTGGTTTTATTAACCAACATTTTGGTTAGATTCTAAGCTTTTTAAAACCCTTAAACATTTTGTCTATCTATGATTGCTCAGTGCGTTTTGTCTATACTTCTATACTAATATTATAAAGAGGTAAAGTTTGTGTGTTTATGACGTGGTAGAGGGTAATTTCTGGATCTACAGAACCCATTTTTAAATTTCTTTCTGTTTTGAATAGTCCATTTTTTATTAGGGAGTGTCATAAGCTATACAGGGTGGCTTATTCAAATGGGTCAGTATGGGAAAGTCTTAAACTATAAGTCATACGAAGATTTGTTTTTAGGAACCATGTCACCGATTTTGATAAAAAGAAAAACTGCATTCATACATTTTAAGAAAGATACTGCACCCAGTCGGGAATCGAACCCGGTTGTTTTGCAAAAATAAAATTTTACTTTTTCTTTTTAAATATCGATTCTGTAGGTCTTAAGCAGTAAATGTCTCTAAAAAACATTATGTCTAAAATTAAAAAAATGCATTGTTTTCACATAGGTACTTTAAATTATTATAGTAGGTGTTCGATGTGGCCACCGTTGTTCGAGGTCTCCCCACTTAACGCCTCTAGACTATTTCTTGTTGGGTTACGTTAAGGATGAAGTGTGCGAAACAAACTATGATAACGTTAAAAACCTTTTAGGTCAGCCATAAAGTTAATTTTAACGCAAACTCACCACATGAAAATACAAAATGCAATTTAACAAGATCGTTACCTAAACGTGGCCACTTCGAACACCTACTTTGATAAATTAAAGTATATGAAAACAATGCATTTTTTAATTTTAGACGTAATGTTTCTTATAGACATTTACTGCTTAAGACCTACAGAATCAATATTTAAATAGAAAAAGTAAAATTTTATTTTTGCAAAACAACCGGGTTCGATTCCTGACTAGGTGCAGTATCTTTTTCAAATGTATGAATGTAGTTTTTCTTTTTATTAAAATCGGTGACATGGTTCCTAAGAACAAATCTTCGTATGACTTATAGTTTAAGACTTTCCCATGCTGACCCTTTTGAATGAGCCACCCTGTATAGTATCACGCTATGACTAATAGGGGTGGAGCAGTAATTAAATAAGTTTATAAAACTGACGCGTTTTTTTCGCCGCCCAACGAAGTGGGCACGGGTTAGCTAGTATACAAATACAGTCATCTAATTTTGTTTGTCGTAAGAGTAACTAAGAGAAATAACACACGTACATAAACTTAAATAAATAAATAAATATTCCTCACACATTCACATAACGTCATCTAGTCCCAAACTAAGCGGAGCTTGTACTATGGCTACTAGACAACGGATAATCATCAGTTAAATAGGAATGTGCTATACCTACTTATGTAAAACCTATAAAATGTACCCTATTTACAGCGAATAAACAATTTGTATTTGTATTTGTATAAACATACTAATACTTTCTTATTTTTGTAAATACATACATATTATACATACTTAAGTCTTATTCATTGAGATGGCAGTGACTTATTCTTTCCCTCCCCTTATTCCATTTACTTGGCGTAAACGCAAATGTTTTTTCCTCACACACTCTTTTGTCAGCCTTCATAAATATCGTAATTCACTCCCTTTTCTTTCATATACTTAGGTACAGGCTTCATTTCTTGACTGTATTTGTGCCTTTCACAAGGCTCATTAAGGCTATATTTTCGTGTTTTTATAATATAAAAAGTTCTCCGTGTGGTGACGGAGTAAGAATACAATAATTATGTCACCACCCCACCTCATCCTACGGGTGTCTTTAAAACCGAAAGACTATCTGTAAAGGTTATCTTTACGAAATAAAAAGAAGGAAAATGTAAAACTAAACCCTATACCAATCCGTCTGAATAGCGTGGTAGGTTAAGTATTAGTATCCAAGGCCAAGTATCCCTACGTTACGGAAGGAGGCCCTTCTCTGCAGTGGGACATGAATGGGCTGTTCTGATTAAGTAGATGTTTGTAATGTCCCTCGGGGAATGATTCCTTTTTTAAAGGTAATAAATAATCTTTTGAATAGTTCCTTAATCGTCTTTCTCCTTTACTCGTCCCTTCAGTAGGCCATTTATGATCTGCTACGGTAATAATTTATTACAGATTAAGTATATAGATTAACTACCGATAAAGTTTTATCTTTATCAATTATTTAAATTTTAGTTCCAAGGGCATAATATTATTGTTAACATTGTTTACCTATCAGACTCGATGAATACCAATTGGGAAAATAGCGTGGATTCTTACATGAAATTAATCCATTGATTTGATCGGGTGTTATATGTGTCCGTTAATTGATGTTTGTAAAAGTCCCCGCGACACAGGGCATGATCCCTTGTGCGGGAGTTGTCTTTAAAAAAAAAATAAAAAAAAAAAAAAAAAAAAAAAAATCGAGTAGTTTTTAAGTGAAAGAAAAACAAACGACAATACGACCTCTCTGGCATAGAGGTAAATTAACATGTCTGCTACGCAGAGGTCTCGGGTTCACCTAGATAGGCTAGTTGATTGATTGATTGATATTATGGTATGGTAGCTTATCCTAGACGTGGCAAAAGAGAGTAACTGGTTTAGAAATTAATGCTCTGCATGCGTAGTATTCTCCGTGTGGTGACGGAGTAAGAATACAATTATGTCACCACCCCATCTCATCCCATGGGTGTCGTAAAAACCGACTAAGGGACTATTCGTGAATATTATCTTTCGAAGTAAAAAGAAGGAAAACTTGAAATTAATCCCTATACCGAGCCGTCTTGCCAGCGTGGTATTAGTAGGCCAAGTATCCCTCCGTCACGGGAGGAGCCTTGTCCCTGCAGTGGGACATTAATGGTCTGTTATGATGATGCGTAGTATGTCTTAATTAAGATTTTTTTTAACTTTCTTGATATACAAACGTAAATTAAGATGCTAATTATAAATAATGACAATTAAAGGCCTACGCAGACCGGGACGGCATGGCAAGGGATTTTAATTTTTACTAATGGAAATTCAACCGTACTGTTACAGAAATACGACATAAATTGCTATGCCTTAAAATGAAAAATGCCGTGCGATAAAATCCCTTTCAATGCCACGGCATCATTTTAAAGCATAGCAATTTATGTCGTATTTCTGTAACAGTACGGTTGAATTTCCATTAGTAAAAATTAAAATCCCTTGCCATGCCATCCCGCTCTGCGTAGGCCTTTACGCTTTAATTTTAGAATTGCTCTTTTTAATTACAAGATTATTAAATGTAGGTTTTTAAAATTAAGAACTTTTATTTTAAATTATATAAAATTCTAATATTAAACCTAAACTTGTGCAAATTGTTCCGTAAATATATTTTGAGAGACAAATATTTTGATACATCATGATAATAAGCCAATTGTCTATTATTAAACATAGTGTTTAAAAAGTATAAAATGATATTTTGACAATCTCTATGGGTGGATGTAATTATCAGCTATAGGCAGACCGTTTAACTCAGACCCCGCCTGCGGTAATAGGGGTGCGCGGGGGGCGAGGACAAAGGAGAGAGCGATCTCTTGATTTTTTGGCAAAACTGCACCATCTAGAGACTGTGTCCCGAACTATATCACATCACAACACAGCTTTAATTTGTAGCTAGCTTATTTTTATGAAATAAAAAGAAGGAAAAATTGAAATTATACCATAAACCAATCGAAATACCTGGAGAGGTTTTTTTATTTTTCTGGTCAAGCTTTGAATTGTGTAATAATTTAGATTGCATAATTTTCTCTAAGAAAGTACGAGATTTAGTGGCAAGATGACGCCACCATCTTTGACATTTGTAAATTGTATAGAAGACGGACTAGGATACCGCACTAGTGTCATACTGACATACTGACTAGATGTCCGTTATGGTAGCGTAAATAGTATAAAAATTTAAAAAAACTCTTAGTACATATTGTTCTTATTATCTGTAAATATTTTCTAAGACTGATTATTAAAAATTAATATGTTTAAATCATACCTGTTTTAATGTAAATTATTGTAATTACACCAAATGTGATTATACTGTGATTTTAATATATAACTAATGATTGTACTTTGTTATTATTTGTAAATATTTTCTAAGACTTTAGTTATAATTATTATATAATTTAAATCAGCCATTCTTAATCTAAAGAATAGGTTCTTTTAATTATTGTACAAAGGATTGTTAAGGATATTTCTTAAATAACAAATATATTTATTTGTAGATTCTTTAAAAGAAAATCAAATTATTACAAATTATGTAATATTATTGTTATTTTTGGAGTCGGTATCAGCCAACGAAATAAGATAATACCAAAGCAAATGGAATGGCGCCCATGAATTACAGATTATATTATTAAATGACTTCGACATTATGACATAAAATTGTTGATTGTTTATGGATTAGTTTATAAATTAAAAAAAAAAAAACTTTTTTTATTATATTTAAATAAATATATTTTAAACAATTATTAATAATATTATTATTAAGAATTGAGGATAGTTCGGCTGCACTAAATCCTGTTTCTTCAATATATTCCCGGTTAAGTCTAGGCTGAATTGGAATGACTACTGGCTCAAGTAATCCATATTGTACAATGTGCCATGAGTTTCTTTGCCAGGTTTCTTCTCATTGGCCCTACCATTTGGAAACTGGAATTTATAGATCAACACAGACAGACAAGTAGATTCGAGTAGTAGATTGGTTTTATTTTTCTCCTTTAATTTACATTTGACAATACAACGCGGCTTTTCTTAGTGCTGTAGCGTTTGTCTGTGTCGATCTATAATTTTAAATGTAGCTTCAATTTTAAGTAAACGACGATTTCAAACAATTTGTAATAAATTTTATGAAATAAAAGTATTTTAAAGAATATTGTTACCACCCATTGTGCTAACAACTTCTTTATGTTACGATTTTGGAACTATCAGATAGACGCACTTTGCAGAGAATCCTTGACATAATAATAATAAATATACATTGATAACAATTTTGAAATGAAGTCCGTCAAGTCATGCAGAATACAATATTAACTATATATTCCGTAGACCAGCAGCATCCAAGGTTGCGTAATGTGCGCATGTAAATTGTAAATAAAAAAATTGTGTTAATAAAAAATTGCCCAAAAAAATTCGTCGGCATTGGATACGAACCTTATTACCCAGCTTCTATTTTAACCATTTGTCTATGAACGACTTTCAAATACTTAGTTAGGGAACGAAATTTAAATTCATTCAACATAATTATTTTAATTATTTGTATATAATTTTACGGAAACGTAGTTTAGTCAGAAGAAATCAGTGAATGCGTATACCTATACGCATTCACTAAAAATGTAAAAAGAATAAAAATATGGCACATTTACAGCAATATATACAATATTACACTATACAATTTACTTCTACACTATATTAAGGTATTTATGAAAATTGAATACCTATACGTTTTCATAAGAAACGTATTAAGTATGCACTTTCACTAAAAATGTAAGAAATAAAATTATATTAATCTATAAATATTAATTTTATTGGGAACAGCGGTTCCCAATTGTGAATTAGTTGTATTGCATTTCCACTTGATTTTTCTTCCGTGCATATAAAGTAATAACTATGTAGGTATATAAAGCCGTCTTTTGATGCAATGTAGTTCGGGTCGCAGTAACTAGATGGCGCCGTTTTGCCAAAAAATCAAGAGATAGCAATCTATACGTTAGTACTTATTCTTATCTATGTTGTGCTGGGCACTGTCATTGTAAATCAAAATTGTGCTACCCGTGCAATCCCCGCGCGATCCCCTTTGTCATCATTCCCCGCCCCCCAGTCACCCCGCAGGCGAGGTCAGAGTTAAGCGGTCGGCATATAATTATTTTCAACCGACTTCAAAAAAGAGGAGGTTCTCAATTCGGTTGTATTTTTTTTTTTTTGTTTACTTTTTAGTGCAATTTTTGTCTTTGAAGTCAGTTTTTTTTTTGTAAAAATTTATTTAATTTGACATAGAACCAACTCGATATAGCTCTTGTGTACGCTACCATAACGCACACCGCTACCCCGGCCCCCCGTCCCTTTCATACCGCAGGCGGGGACTGAGATAAGCGGTCGGCCTATAGTTGCTTATCTATAAAAATCAGTACAATTAAGTACAATTTATTTATTTATTTATAATTAGGACAACTTACGAATCATACACAAAGACAAATAAAGATACAATATTTGGTGGCTCAAGCAACAGTGCTGATTCAATTACAACATGTTGCCACGGCAAGCAAAACATTACACAATATTAACATTAATCAATTAAATATAGATTGCAATTATTTTTTTTATAAATGTAAAAAATAATGCAATTCTATTACGTGAATCATTATTTAAGTTTAAAAAACAATAAAATTTGGAATACAGTATAATTTTAAATTCAATAAAATTTAATAAAAACTTAACAATTTAATAAAAAATTAATAAAATTTGGAATAAAGTAAAATAAATTTTCATTAAAATTTACATTATTCTACATCTTAAAGTTTATGATAATACCCAAAATTTATTGTGGTCGTGCCAGGAAGGTACTACCTAGCACGACCACGACTTATTTGTTTTATCAGCGAAAATATATGAGTACAAATATTAAACTCATAAGTACAATAGCACACAGCATTAAAATTAAGGTTATCATCCGTGGTCGTGCTGGGATCCTACCCAGGTAATGAATAAAAAAAAAAATATTCCTACCACATTTACACAACGCCATCTAGTCCCAAACTAAGCAAAGTTTGTACTATGGGTACCAGACAACGGATATACATAATGGCTGCTCTCCAAAAGTCTCGAGTATGATTCCCGCACAATGCAAATTTTTGTGTGCATGGACATAACTTTTTGCATTAGCCAAGATGTTTTATATGTATATTTTGTATGTAACTATTTACAAAGTATACTTATATAGTAATGCTCGTTGTCTAGTACCCATAGTACAAGCTCTGCTTAGTTTGGGACTAGATGGCGTTGTGTGAATGTGTGAGGAATATTATTTTAGGTATTCCTTGTAGGTTCATTTTTAAAACAATGTTGTAAGTCACATTTACTGTTATTACACTTACAAAGCTGAATAATTTAACATTAATTATAATTAATTTTATCGTGAGAAAACTTTTAAAGCCTGCCTATTGTTGGTCCCGGTAGGTAAAAGTGGCAATGTCTAAAAATAGATATTTTATTGACTAAAGCCCATGGTGTTTTAGTTTCTTTATTCCTGGGAAACTTATAAAAGACTGTCCAACCGTCTATTACCAACTCTAGTAAATAAATAAATAATAATTCTCACACATTCACACATAGTTCATGCACACAAAGATTTGCATTGAGCGGGAATCGAACCCGAGACCTCTGCGTAGCAGTCATGTTAAATAACCACTACGCCACAGAGGCCCTTCCCTGCAGTGGGACATTAATGGGCTGTTATGATGATGTTGAATGTACAATAATCACTGGACTATTTTTGTCGTGCTATGATAAAATTTACCTACTAGTAGATATTATCAATAAGCGAGGATTAATGCTAGGTGGCAGTTCGATGCCCTGAGTCATTACTTATTTGTATCATAATAGACGATAAGGCAAAAAATACTTATCAAATTAAAATATGTAAATTATATTTTAATGGCGAATAATAATGTATTTTGCGTGTGGTGACGGAGTAAGAATACAATGTCACCACCCCATCTCATCCCTTGGGTGTCGTAGAAACCGACTAAGGGACTATCTGTGAATATTATCTTTACAAAGAAAGAAGGAAAACTTGAAACTAAACCCTATACCAAACCATCTAGTCAGCGTGGTATCAGTAGGCCAAGTACCCCTTACGTCACATGGGAGGAGGCCCGTCCCTGCACTGGGACATTAATGGGCTGTTATGATTATGATGTGGCAGTTATGTGGTTGTCTTGCACAATTTAGTTGGTTCGACTTCCTCCCGATGCAATTTACTGCTTACGTACCAGAGTTAGTAAACAGTTAGGCATGCGGCTGCTATGAGCAAGGTCGTGGTGGATTCGTTTCCCACGCATGATAAGTAAAAGTAGTAGTATATGATAAGTAAAAGTAAGTGTGATCCGTTAAATACTTGTCAAATATCCCTCTGTCACGGGAGGAGGCCCGTCCCTGCAGTGGGGCATTGAGCCGTGGGATTTAGTCGGTACACCGTACTTCCAGCTCTTTGGGATTCCGACACACCTGCCCGCCTGAAACAAGGGTGGATGTGGTACTCTCATTTTATATCGTGAAATAAAAAATGGAAAAAAGTTACTTACGTTCTTTTTACAATAGGCCAGTTTGTAATCATTAAAATAAGAAACAAAGAATTAGGTATAACAAAAGAAATATTAAAAGAAACTAAGCTTCATTTGACGTGGACTTTTAATGTAAACCATAAAAACTTATAGTTGTTTTAAGTGGGCATGTGTAATGTTTGTAGAAGAATAACTTAAAATAAATAAATATTCACGGACATCTTTACACAGCGCCATCTGTTCCTAAAGTAAACTAGGCTTAACCCGCTTGTGTTATGGTTATCAGAACAACCGCGGATATTAGTACTTATATACTCTTTTTTTTTGTAAATACGTACATATTATACATAGAAAACACCCAGACTAATGCAAGCAATCAGTTTCATGCACAAAAAGATTTGAATTGAGCGGGAATCGAACCCGAAACCTCTGCGTAGCAGACATGTTATAACCACTACGCCACATAGGTCGTCATTAGTGATGAATGAGATTAAGTCCTTTAAAATACGACTTATACAACTAGTTCAGACTAAAAAGACTATCTATAGACTAATAAGACTAAATTAAAGACTTAAATAGATTAAAAGACTTATGCAACTAAAAAGACTTAGTCCTTTAAGGAAATGCTTACACCTTAGTCGGTTAATATTATCTTATACAGCTGACTTTTAAGTCAGTGTCACATGATAATTATATGTAGCAATATTCGTGGTTAAAAAGTCGCAATAAACTATCTCCTCGTTCTCCTGTCGGCCCTGTTTATTTTATTATTACATTACAAGCTGACCCAAGTAACTTCGTCTGCGTCACAACAAAAGGAGTTGAGAAAAGGATTATTGCCTAGTTCCAGCAGCATCTATTATCAGCTATTTACCAGTAAAAATCCCGCCAAAACCAGTCCAGCCGTTTCAGAGATCACTTCCACGCGGGCGGTAGCTACATAGTAACCTATGTCAATTCATAGCTTCCTTTTGCCATGAAAGACGCTTAACAAACAGCGACACACACATAATACTTTCTTCTTCGGTCCTACCTAGTCATCTGTGAATGGGGGCGGTAGGGTTTTTGTCCAGATATTTAGTTATTTGCTTTCTTTTTTAAAAGATGGAGTAAATTTAGGTCTTTTTCATAAATTATTATTAATCATACACGTCTCTCGAGACGAGGCTCTTTAGTTCTAACTTAAAAGGCTTAAAAGACTTAAAAGCCTTATAAGCCTTAAACCACTAGAGACTATGCTTAATCTACGAAAACTTTAGTCGAGAAATAAAAAGACTTATAAGACTAAAAACTAAAGGCTTATAGGACTAAGTCAGTCTTTAGCTGTCAAAATGTAGTCTAGTCGCTTCTTATAGGACTAAAACGACTGATGAGTCTCTTTCATCACTAAGTAGTCGTCATATTATTATATGGTATTGATAACAATTTTTTTTTCTGAGTTAATAAACGTAAAATATAATACAACCGTATTGATAACTAGCTGACCCGTGCCCACTTCGTTGGGCAGTGAAAAAGATGCGTCCCTTTTTTAACCATATTTCATTACTGCTAAACTCCTATTAGCCATAGCGTGAAACTATATAGCCTATGACACTTCCCCATAAATGGACTATTCAACACAAAAAGAATTTTTAAAATCGGGTTAGTAGATCCAGAGATTACCCCCTACAACGTAACAAACACAAAAACTTTACCTCTTTTTAATATTAGTATAGATAGGTAAGTACTTTTATCATTTTTTTCCAATTGTACGCCTAATTTTAGAAAGCTTGTCATACTCCTTATTACATAAATTACCATTTCCTTATTAATTAGATCTTTCCTGTTATGCGCAGTGGTTCTTTGTCTTACCGTGAGAATCCTTTGAAAGGTTCCGTTCCGGAAGGAAGTCTAGTTGTTTGAAGAAACCTGTATTTTTTTTATTCCGTATTAAAATTTGCTAGAATTTTTTACATGTATATTATAACTTGATCTCGTATAATGACGTATTTAAACGAGTAATTGAGAAAGCTAAAAAAGATTTGATTTCCACGTATGCCCACATATGACAATAAGTATTTATGCTATCTATTAATTACTATCTATCTCCGTGTGGTGACGGAGTAAGTATACAATATATCAGTCTGTGGAGCAGTAATGAAGTATGTTTAAAAAAGAAACGCGTTTTTTTCGCCGCCCAACGAAGTGGGCACGGGACTGATACTTAGTCTTTAAAAAAATACAACCGAATTGAGAACCTCCTCATTTTTTTGAAGTCGGTTAAAAAAGAAAAGAAAGAGGAGCTTACCATTTGCGCTCGATGTAAATTGTTTTGTTTTTATGATGTCTATTTATTTAACTCACACTTAACACAGTATCTATGCATTCAGGGTGCGCCAAAGTTCACCTAAAATTTCAACTCCTATAATTGGAACTCCGAAAATGTTCTTCCTAACATTTTTCATCCTAACAATCGCAATTCCTAATTTTTTTGTCTCTAATGTTAATAATCCGAAGCATTCATCTTCATAATTTCAGTAGCAATAAACATCTATTATATATCCGTGTGGTGACGGAGTAAGAATACAATATGTCACCACCCCATCTCATCCCAGGGGTGTCGTAAAAACCGACTAAGGGAATAACCGTAACTACTATCTTTACGAAATAAAAAGAAGGAAAACTTGAAATTAAACCCTATACCAATCCGTCTGGCCAGCATGGTATTAGTAGGCCAAGTAACCCTCCGTCACGGGAGGAGGCCCGTCCCTGCAGTGGGACATTAATGGGCTGTTATGATGATACTATTATTTGTTTTCCTAAATTTTCTCAACATAACCATCTTTTATACTATAATTTAAAGTCATATCTTTTTTGTTTAGATTTCTTTTTATTCATAATAATTAATATTATTATACATTAATTTTGCGTAACTTTGTTGACAACATGTAGGTATAACATAATATACCAAAGACCAGAGCAAAACCAGAGTCCCGCTCCAATCATTCAGTCAAGATCCAGAAACGAAATGGGTCCATTCATTCATAATTATTGGTTTAGGTTATGGTAGAACTGTGACCCCAACGCACGAGCCGAGCGAGCGCAGCGAGCGTGCCGCGGCAGCGGCCGGCGAAGTGCCAGAACCGAATTAGTCCTTTACTTATTGGTTCAGTTACGGTTACGGTAAACTCTCAGGCCATAAGCATAACCGTGAACGAGTAATGTTTTATGGATTTCATTCATTTAAGACAAAAATATTCTAATAATTTTAATAAACAATAATTTAAAAAAAAATGGTTTAATGTAAAAATGTAAAAAGTTGTTAAGTAAAATCACAAGAAATAGTATAAAAATAAACCTTTTTATTACTTTCACTTGTTAAATATTTCTTTCTGAGTATGAGAGAAAATATTATGGTGAAAATGTTTAGGGATAACAGCGTTATGACAAAAAACATTAGGAGTTTAAATAAATTTACGTAACGATATTATTAATAACTATTTTCGGAAACATGAGTGTTATGAACATCGCCGGTAGCAATACAAATAGTATGAATGAAAACTTTAGGATTAAAAATTTTAGGAAGAGTGATCATTCGGATTACAAATCGTTAGGAAAAACATTTTCGGAAGAAGAACTTTAGGTGAGCCAATATGGACCCATGCATTCACTATACATTATTATACCTACGCAAAACGAGGGTAGGTAAAATTTATTAAGTACTTTCAAAAGTACCCTTCACAAACTATTAGTTAGTTCAACTAAATATACTACTGTCAATAGCAACTAGGTATTTTTTAAATAGTTTTTCTGTGTTAAAACTTAATTTAATATTAATTATGGTTTTGTTAAGTGTAATTAGTGTTTATGTGAAATGGAAACAATGAATATTAAGTAGTATTGAACAAATTGTAAGTATTTTTTATTACATTTACCTAAATAAAAACCAGCCTGCTTTTTAACTAGGTAGGTATGACACAGATTTCTGTACAAAATTACTTAAAAATTACTGCTAGTAATTGGGCTTATATATACCACGCTAGACTGCTTGGTTTAGGGTTTTACTTAGTAAGAAGAGATCTACTGGTGTTACAGTCCAAGAATATGTTGAATTGTCCGTGTGGTGAACTGGTGACGGAGTAAGAATACAATATGTCACCATCACCCACCATCCTATCTTATCCCATGGGTGTCGTACAAACCGACTAAGGGACTACCCTTAAATATTATCTTTACGAAGTAAAAAGAAGAACTTGAAATTAAACCCTGTACCAATCCGTCTGGCCAGCATGGTATTAGTAAGCCAAGTATCCCCCCATCCCGAGGCCCGTCCCTGCAGAGGGACATTAATGGGCTGTTATGATGAAGGTTACTTCATGTTTGTAAAATATTAAGCGAGCAAGATATTATTATGATCTTTTTGGTCGTAGTCAAAGAGATTACTGGGTCGGACTGGATGCGGAGGTACCTATTGGCTGATATAATATGATGTTGATGATGATGAGTTTCCATTGGTCTGAGTGTTTTCTATGTATTTACATTGAAAATATGTAAATAGTTTTATTATATTTTTTTTTTTTTTTTTAGGCGCAGGCCCGAGTTCTGTGGCCTGTATTGGGACAGGCCTATGTCCAGCAGTGGACTGCAAGGCTAGTTGATTGATTGATTGATTGAAATAGTTTTATTTATCTGTAGGCTAGTACTAATACAAGCTCTGCTTAGTTTGGGACTAAATAAAGTTGTGTAAATGTAATTACATATCTGTCTGGAATATACTTAAAAATAGAAATTACTTAAAAAAAAACTAATTTTGTAAAATGACAATTTATACTTATGACGTACCTATTTCCCTTACCGACTCGTAGTCACACCAAGGTTGTCACACCAGTGTGACAAACAGTAATCTTTTTCTTGTTAGTCACACTACTGATTTTTCAACATCATGTATAACATAATTGCTAGTGCAGTGCCTATATAGTAAAATCGTTTGCCGACAATTAATAAGTACAAGTTACTACAACCTCATGTATAGAACTGACTGGTTGGAAATACATTGATATAAAAGATGTAATTTGGGGCTCCTTTTTTATGTACTAGGTACCTACAGAAAATGCTTCCTTATAGTTTTAGATATTTAAAATGTTTATTGATTTCTTAGTATAATCCTTAGTTTTTATGGTTATATATAGTAAACAATGGTTGCTGCACCTTATTGAAGTTACAATGTTATTAAATTATATAGTCTAGAAATAGCAGTTAGTTACGCCGCTTATTCTCTACTAGCGCCTTGGAATCGTTAGGAAAGCTTGATAAAAGTGTAAACTTAGATTAAATAGTGGAATAAATGAAACTGAATAAAGGAGAATTTGCCACGAGAACTAAACTTAATTCCGGAAACAGTGTTTATAAATGTTTTGTTTGGTGTAGGTAAGATCGACGTTTCCAGAAAAGCAGAAGACGATACAATTTAATGAATAAAAAACGTTTTGTGTATTATTGGTCTTTTTCTGGCACTTTATGAACACAGTAGTACCTACATGCTTTGAAGATTTCAATATAAAAAACTTAGTACTGTAACTTGGACATCACTAGTTTAGAAATAAATACATTAAATGGTGTGTCAAAATCAGTAGTATGACAAACAAGAAAAATATTACTGATTGTCACACTGGTGTGACAAGCTTGGTGTGACTACGAGTCGGTAAGGCCTATTTCGCTTTATAATTATTAATTTAGCAATTTCATGTACTTAATATTTTAATTTAAATACTTATTTATTTATATTTAAAAGAAAATTAACAACCAACTAGTAGGAAAATATTTCTTTCTAGAATTTTCTATGATTTTAATAATGTATACTAATATTATAAAACTTAGGTATGTTTGTCTGGTTCATCATCATAACAGCCCATTAATGTCCCACTGCAGGGATGGTTGGCCTCCTCCAGAGACGGAGGGATACTTGGCCTACTAATACCACGCTGGCCAAACGGATTGGTATAGGGTTTAATTTCAAGTTTTCCTTCTTTTTATTACGTAAAGATAATATTGACGGATAATCCCTTAGTCGGTTTTTACGACACCCATGGGATGAGATGGGGTGGTGACACACTGTATTCTTACTCCGTCACCACACGGAGAATAGTTACTGTTATACTCACAAAAAACAAATTAAAAAGTAGTAACCTCAGTAAAATAAAAATATACGGCAGTAGCCCTATATTTTTTTCAAAGTACTCAGATCCACTTATAAGCCATTAAATTAATTGTGGATCGCAGAAATAATAAACTTGACAATAATTAACGTGATAAATTAATTAGCCAAGCTACAAAACCTTATACAAAATCAGTTAAAGTAAGCATTTTCGACATGTTTATAGGTTTTATTTTAGTAAAAGATAAACTAGGAGTACACTAAAAAATACGTCATCCTTGTAATCTAAACTCCACTCCTTTTTCTCTCGTCGGTGTCTTACGTGGGCGACGAAAGCGACGCGATGCTTCACGCGACAAGTGTCCTTTATCGCGTCGCGTCGGAGACTGTAACATAGGACACAAGTAGGGTACGCGCGCCGTTGATTTCATCGCGTACGTCGCGTTTGTTGCGCCGCCACGCGTCGCATTCGTCGCCCACGCAGGACGCCAGGTTAATGTTATGCGTTTAGGAAAGATATATTTGTGTTAAAATAATTATGAATCGAGCGACTTTGCGTTTACAACTTAGTATTTATTTAAGAAGACGTGTTTATAAAAATAAGATTATTTTCTTTAAAATTATTTTTTATATTTCTACAGACATACGCATTATAAAAATTAATTAAACAAACTATTTTATTTATTATAAAAAATAATAAGCGTAAAAATGTTTTATATTTATTAGAAAAATATTTTTTCTCAAAATGAAAATTTTTGTTTTTTATAATTAGTAAAATTTAGTTAAATAAAAATTTTCCACTGTGTTAAGTAAGCTTGATTTTTTTAAAAGACAACTCGCGCACTAAGGCTCATGTCATATCGACACAAATATTAATTAAACGAATATATATATTATATTATTATTATATTAAACGAACACAAACTACAGTAGGTAAGCTCCAACTTATAGGGAGACACACTGCTTATTTATCCCGATAGGTGGCGCATTGTCGTTGGTTTTGTTTGGCTGTCAAACTTTATACAAACCACCAACGATGGTGTCGCCATCTGAGACTAGTTTTGCCTGTGCCTCCTCATTCGGCTTGAAGTTAGCTGTCAGAAAAGTTCGCGTATCTAAAGAAACTAACAACCGCTTGCCACCACTTAGTTCGTAAACTGACAGACAAAAATGATTTGAATGATTTGTTGCACGCTTTTTAAACCAACATTCGCTATTTTGAAAACTCGATGTATTCAATGTTCGATTTATTAACACTTCGGTTTTATGAATGTTCGAGTATTAAAATGTTCGATTTATAGTGGTAGATAAATTGATATTTCCTTCAAACGTGGTTTAAGGACATCATTAATTCCAGTCTTTTGCGCCAACAATGCACAGCTGGGCCACTGGCCAGGCATTGCTGGCATCAGGTAGGCGGGTAGGCCTCTTGCTGGTCTGTTCGAAAAAAATCATAAGATATCAATATTAAATTCCAAGTAGTTACTTTTGTTTTTAATAAATAAAAAAACAAAATTTGCTACAATAAATTATTAATTATTAAGGAGGTACTATATCAGACAATTTGATTATAATCTAATAAACCAATAAATTTTATTATTCGTTAAAAATACTATAATTATTTTTTGCTTTGGTGACGCCATTTAACGTAGATCCGTATTTTAGTGACGTAGTTAAAATGTTACCACTATACAGGTAGATACAGAAGTCAAAAGAGAGAAGTAAATCTTATTTGTGTTCTATAAGTGACTGCCTCAGGTCGCGTTGTCGAATTCCATGCAAAACAAGTATTTGATTCTAAAACATTTCTGTCATTCGTTTTGCCGGTAATCGGTTCACCAAGAGAACGATCTTTTTTACCAATATAAAGCATTGGTTTTAGAATACCTTCTGTGTAAGGGCCTAACAGAATATCAGCGCTTTAGAGTCTATGACGCTACAGCGATGAGCTGAGTTAGGTCCTATTTTGTGTGCATTTTTGTAATACATATTTATGTTGATAATTACTTATGTATGTTATTGTGTGCAACAAAATAAATTATTTTCTTTCTTTATAACAATTTAATAACGAACTATTTAGTTTTTATTATTTTACTGATTAAACGGTATAACGGTGATCGATTCGTTGAAAGAACAATTTCTTTTGGAAATTGAATCGTCTGAACCTTATAATGGCGAACAATTCGCTGCCAAATAGAGCGTCTGCCCTTGATTGGTTACAAAACAAAGGTATTCTACATTTAGTTTTACAAGTTACAATTCATGGAGGCAAAACTTAAAATTATACATAAAAGCCTTGTAGAAAACTAGCTTAAAAGTGATGAAAACCTATTTTATTTTATGAAGTTTTTAGAAGTAAATCCTTCGGTCAATAAATCGTTCGCCGTTGCAACATTACATCGATGACAAAATCAAAAGTGAATCGTTCTGGCAGTAAACTGATCAACGGCGAAACGAATGTCAGAGAAATGTTTCAAAATCTAATTATTGGTGCAATTGACGACCTCTGTGGCATAGTGGTTATATAACATGACTGCTACGCAGAGGTCTCGGGTTCGATTCCCGCTCAATGCAAATCTTTGTGTGCATGAACATGATTGTTTGCATTGGTCTGGGTGTTTTCTATGCATAATATGTATGTATTTACAAAAAAACAGTATTTATGTATGTTTATCCGTTGTCTAGTACCTATAGTACAAGCTTTGCTTAGTTTGGGACTAGATGGCGTTGTGTGAATGTGTGAGGAATATTTATTTATATAATTTCGTCTTGAGTCTGGATGTTCTTTGTGTCTGTAAAAATTAATGTTACATTTTGTTTGTTTGTAGTTTGTAAAAGTCCCCGTGATTGCCATTCGGACAGTGTATTCCTTATGCATGCTGTATAATTTATAACAAAAAAAAAACTTTCAACAATAAAAAATGACGTCATTTGCTTTCTAAACTAACCTTAATTCTTAATGGCAGGTTTTCAAGCTGACTGTCTGTCATTCAATTTTTCAGGGACTTTTAAGTAGTATTTTTTTCTTTTAGTACACAATTGTACGGATGAGAGGGTTTTGTGTAGATTAGGAGAGTAAATGATACTACGAGTAATGATACATGACTGCCTTTATTATATTAGAACATACATTTACATATCTACCCTATTAAATAGTAAATAAAATAATGTTTACTTTTTAATTTATTGTTGATTACATTATAAGAAAAATAAATAATAATAAGTCTATTTTTTATATTTTTAAATGTCTTTATTTTTATATTTATATTTAAAAATGTATTAAATTGAGAATTAATGTGAATAAAGAATGTGACGTAGGGGGGTGGTATAGGGAGATAAAAGAAAGAGGCGAGAAGCACGACGTCACAAGAGTATAATAATAATAATCTTCACACATTCACACAACGCCATTTAGTCCCAAACTAAGCAAAGCTTGTACTATGGGTACTAGACAACGGATAAACATACTTAAATACTTTTTTTTTGTAAATACATATATATTATACATAGAAAACACTCAGACCAATGCAAACAATCATGTTCATGTACACAAAGATTTGCATTGAGCGGGAATCGAACCCGAGATGCTGCTGTCGTTATATTACCGACTGCGCCATAGTGGTCGTCAATATAAATGAAAAAAAAAATCATTATTTTTATTGTTTAATTATAAAGTGTTCTGAATCTTCGTAGGTGTTTGAAATAAAAGATCGAAAGTGGACTGTATAAATCAATTAATTATTAAGTATATGCTTCGATAATTGCACCTTGTAACAAAATTGTCGCGTCGCGTCCGCGGAACGTAGTTATATAAAAATTCGAATGTTTGAATGCGCGTGCGTGCGCGACTGTATCGTTAGACATTCGTTGTTGACTGACGTGTGTGTGGACGGACTCGATGTGGCGCCGCCGACGGCTCGCCCGGCGGCGACCCCGCACCCCGCGCTCCTCGTCGCCGTCGTCGTGCGGTGTTGAGGTGATGAACTCAACATACTCCCCCGGTTGAAGTGTCTTCAACAGATGCCACTGGAAGAGGACATATTGTATTAAAGGCCCTTCGAATGACCCCCTTACGTGTGCGGATGTCGGCGACCCTTGCGATACCGTCGTTGCCAGGTAGGACTCGAACAATGCGTCTGAGCAGCCATAGAAGTGGAGGTGAACCCTTGTCTATAATGACCACAAGGGTGCCTTCCTTAAGTTCTCCCGTAGATCGACTCCATTTTGTTCTCTCCTGAAGCCAAAATATATAATCATGAGAGAAGCGGCTCCAGAAGTGCTGTTTTAGGTATTCCACACGCCGGAACCGTTGCAAGCTGTTGATGTTGTGTGTTTCAATCTGTGGATGTGGAAGCAGTATTAGGGATCGTCCAATTAGGAAGTGTGCTGGGGTGAGAGGAGTTAGGTCTGAGGTGTCGTCGGATAAGGGAGTTAATGGCCTCGAATTGAGAATTGCTTCTACTTGAATTAAGCAAGTGGCCATTTCCTCAAAATTCAAATGGGTTAAGCCTAAAGTACGCCTAAGGTGATGCTTGGTGGACTTAACCGCAGACTCCCATAAACCGCCGAAATGTGGAGTATATGCCGGTATAAAGTAAAAATTTATGCCAGGATCAATATTATTTAAATCTAGGGTTTGTGATAAGAGCTTGGACAATTCGTTAAAGGCGCCTACGAAAGTTGTGCCATTGTCTGAGAAGACATTTCGTGGTTTCCCCCTGCGAGCAATAAAACGATTCATGCTCGCTAAAAAGGCCTCCTTTGTTAAATCTGATACAAGTTCGAGGTGGACAGCCCTGGTAGCTAAACACACAAAAACACAAACAAAACATTTAATTAGTCTACAGCCTCTACCCTTTCGGTCAGCTATCATGATAGGCCCTGCATAGTCTACGCCAGTGTCTAAAAATGGAAATTCCAAATGTACACGTTGATCCGGAAGGTTGCCCATGATAGGTTGAACAGTGTTGGCCTTTATCCTACAACATTTCACACACTGGTGGGTGACCTTTTTGGCCAAATTTCTCCCACCAATGGGATAATAATGGTGACGAACCGTGGCTAATAAGAGCTGAGGTCCTGCATGTTTAAGACTGAGATGATACATGTTGAATAATAATATACAAATAATATGAGAGCTTGATATAAGAACTGGGTGTTTAACATTAAAATCATAAAAAGAATTACTCAGTCTACCACCTACACGAATTAAATTACATGATTCGTCCATGAACGGTGTAAGTGATAAAAGTTTATTTTTTATTGGTAATTGTTTACCGGCTGCTAATAAGTTGTATTCAACAGGAAACGACTCCTGTTGACTCAATCTAAGTAAATAATTTAAGGATGTAGTCAACTCCATGATAGTGAGTGGACCACGCTGTACTGATTGTTTTCTACAATTATTAATGAATCGAAATATGTATGCGATTACATGTTGCAATTTATCAAGACTGGAGTAAGATTTACATAATAAAGAAAATAAATTAGGAACAGCATCTATCTGCGCGACATGATGTGAAGTTATGATCTCCAACGGAGCCGAGTCGTCGCCCATCCGATGCCTAGGAAATAGAGGCCAGAAAGACGATTCTTTCTGCAAAAATGCTGGACCTGACCACCATAAAGATGATGACGACAACTTATCAGCGCTAAGTCCACGCGAAGCGAGGTCTGCGGGGTTCTCAAGAGAAGGAACATAGCGCCAAGAAGAGCCTCCCACAGTGTCTTGTATCTCAGTTACGCGATGGCGGACAAAGTTCTGTAATTGTGTTGGTTGTGTAGATAACCAACCTAAGACGATGGTTGAATCACACCAGAAGAATGACTCCTGGATGCATAGAGTAAGAGCTTGACGAACCTTAAGATAAAGTCGAGTACCTAGCAGTGCTGCACAGAGTTCTAGACGTGGTATTGTGGTTGATTTGATTGGCGCCACCTTGCTCTTAGCTGTTAGTAGCCGAACACAAACTTTACCAGCTTCTGAAATACTACGAACATAAATACATGCACCGTAAGCTCTTTCGGATGCGTCAGAAAAAACATGCAATTGTATATAATGAGCTAAGTCGCGCTGACAACTACTCTGTGTTGACGGAAACGAAGCAAAATAGACAATAAATCTTCTTGTAGAGACGGACCAACCATTTGAATGTCGTTGAACGACTTGCCTGAAGTTGTAGTAGCCGAAGCATCAAATACTACGCGTAATTTCGTTGTAGAGCTCGACTCTTTTAAGACGCCATGATGAGGCAAATAATAAGTATTTAATTAAGTGTTTTTATTATAATTACCGACAATAGACATGTGCCCCAATTGTATATACTCACTCATAAAATCAACATACATCTTTTTAAACTGAGAATCTCTCGCTAAGCGACGTTCAAGAGACAAAAACCTACGCTTGGCCATTGCATATGAGTCACCTAACAAGTCGGGTGATTTTTTAAGTGGAATGTTTACTACGAACCTACCATCTGTATTCCGAATAGTAGTGTCTACAAAAAGCTTCTCACAAGCTCGCTCCTCAGCCGTAAACTTATACTTATTATCGATAGAATCTAGCTTCCAAAATCGAGATAAATCTATTTGTGAGTTATCTACATGCATACATTGATGTGAAGAAGAGTTCGACTGATGTAAACCACCTGATATTAGCCAACCCAACTTTGATTCGAACAAAGTTGGCATATTTCTACCTAATGCGATACGACTCGCGCCTAATATACCCCAAAATACCTCTGCACCGACTAAGATGTCGACTGAAGATGGAATGTAGTACTGGGGGTCGGCAAGACGAACGTTCGAAGGTATATGTATGCTACTAGTATCAATAAACCTATTCGGTATAGTTGACGATACCCTAGGTAAGACAAAACATTCAATATTGATTTGATAATCACTATTAAATGATTTTAGTGTCAACGAACAACCTTGCGAGCAATAAGAAGTCTGATAATTAATGCCCATTACCTTAGACTTAGCAGTGTATGTGGAAATAAAAAGCTTACGAACAAAGTCTTCTGTAATGAAGTTTGCCGTACTCCCGTTGTCCAGCAAGACCCGCGCAGTGTGATGGTTACCCTCAGAGTCCACCACTTGCACACGCGCTGTGGAAAGCAAAATTAAGCTAGATGTAGTGTCATGATTCGCTGCTAACGCAATGCTTTGAAAGCTCTTAGAGTCGCTGTCAATGTGTAATAAAGTATTATGTTTCTCCTTACAATACTTACAATGACCTAATTTGCAATTTATAACGTTGTGACCTGGTCTAAGACAATTAAGACAAACATTGAACGTGTGAGCCTTTTTGACACGATCCTGAATCGAAAGAGATCTAAACTTCTCACACATATAGGCATAATGATCCTGTTGACACATGGGACATGATAGAACTTTAGCCTTTTCAGTGGAAGTGTGAAAATTTTTTGTGTACTTACTAATGGAACTAATGTTACCTTCAATTTTAGGTTTTGAAGTCTTAGATAACTCAAGAGACTCCAAAAAAGAAGCTCTACTGTTAATAAATTTCATGAAAACACTCAAAGATGGAGAGTCAGTTAAAGAGTTCCTATGTTCTTCCCATTCACGGTTCGTAACTTGGTCTAGCTTATCAGCCATGATAAAAATTATTAAAGTGTCCCAATGCTGTACAGGTTCACCTAGTGTTGACAACGCCCTTATGTTTTTGTTCATTGTATCAATTATATAATTTAATGATTTACTGGATTCCTTACTAATAGGACTAATACCAAAGAGAGCCCGTACATGGTTATTAATAAGCAATCGATTATTGTCATACTTCTCACAAAGTAACCCCCAGGCAACGTCATAATTTTCTGAATTAAAATCTAAACTATCTATAGCAAGAGAAGCACTACCCTTTAGTGAATTACGCAGATAGTGCAATTTAGTTACCTTATCTATGTCTTTGTTCTTATGAACGATAGAAGAAAATGTGTGTTTAAACTGTAACCAATCATGATAGTCACCCGAAAACTTGGGTATGTCTATCTTAGGTAAACGTATTGTGTTGTGTTTATGTGTAATACTGGTACCAGATACCACCTCGGACATTGCATCCCCTTCGTGCTGCTTGCGAGCGCTGGTGATCAGCAGACGCGCAGCGGCCACCAACCCGTTGTACAGATTCTCGAATTCCTCGCGTTCCGCGTATTGCTCACTGGGGTCGTCCACCAATGCTTCCAGATCGTTCTGTAATGCATCGTATTTGTCGTATAAGTTTTCAAAAATACCAAGACGATAATCTAGTTCAGTGATTTGGACCTCACTTAGCTTTTCACATGACTTGACAATGTTTATGTAACTGCTGAACTGTGTAAGCTTAGCTTTCATAGTCGCTCGTTTTTCATTAAGCCTTTATAGTCAGTCATAGTAACAATAAAATGTATTTGACTATAGAGAAGAAAGTAATTGACAGATATAAAAAAGCACTTTGAAATTCAACAAAATATTATGAAAGCTGAAGCTGCGGTCACAAACGCTTTGCAAGTTAAATGAGCAAATAATATAAATCTATAAAACTATTACAGGCTTTACAGTTTAAAATAGATTAAAATACTTGGAGATTCAATAAAATGTTATGAAAGCTGAAACTGCTGTTATAAAACGCTTTGCAAATTAAATGAATACTTAAATAATAAAAATCTCAAAACTATTACAGGTTTTACAGTTTAGAACAGATTAAAACTTACTTTATATCCAAACTTCTGTAATTTAAAAATGTTAAAACTAATTATATTGAGAAATGAATATGGAATGACTATGCAACATGATTAACTACTACTAAATAGATGAAGACCACCACAAAATACACTATACTACTACAAACAAAATGGATGACTAAGCAGGTGAAAGTGACTTGCAATAATTACAACCGTTATTCAATTTCAAATTCAGTTATGAATTTAAATTACGACTACGTACGATTAGTAATGATTGGCCAATATTAATGAATATGATGGAATTTAATGAATAATGATGAAAGGATTAAAAGATGAAAGGATGAATGATATGAAATGAATATGATGAAAAAGACAGGAATTGAACGATCTCACGGTTTTGCTGCAAACCACTTTAGAAGACTTTCACGACGTGGAGATTTCTTCTGCGTGATCTCAAGGCACGACGATACTCCTCAGATGTGGATTGGCACCAAAGAAATTGTATATCCTCTTCCGCAGTCCTGTTTCTTCTATATTGTTTGGGTAGAAACTCCACAAAGACGGCAGGATTGATACCGTGTAGTTTTTCTTGACGTCCAAATGACAATATAAAAAATGCAGGTGAAGACGACTTGAGTCCAAAGTACAGCTACTTGATTTTCTCCGATTCAAACGGTTAACGGCTCGTGTTGGACCATGTTCCGCGGGTCCCAAATACATATGTTGACATTAGTAATGTTCATACACCTTCAAATATACGTCTTGCTGACCCACAATATTATGTTCCGTCTTCAATCGACATATTAGTTGGCGCGGAACTCTTTTGGACTATTTTGGGCACTAATCGTATACATTTAGGTAAACACATGCCTACCTTATTAGAATCCAAGTTAGGTTGGATAGTTTCAGGCGAAATACATCAGACTAACTCCTCTTCTCATGTATGTATGTTTGCTGACAACTTACAAGAAGATTTAAATCGGTTTTGGGAGTTAGATTCTGTGTCTCCTAAGTACAAGTTCACCCGCGATACTCGTGTCGGCGTTGGTGGGCCTTAGACCCTGTGCGGTGCCTTCACGCAGCGAGCCCACCCGCGATATTCGTGTCGGCGTTGGTGGGCCTTAGACGGGCTCGAATACATCTTAAAAATGTAGTCCCATTGCTACGTTAAAGTTGCGGAAGTCATTACAAACCCACCCGCGATACTCGTGTCAAGATCGGCGTTGGTGGGCATAAATGGAAGACTTTGGCGTTACGTTCCGTCGCAGGAGAATCCGGCTCGAAGGACCATGTTCTGAATCTTCGTAGGTGTTTGAAATAAAAGATCGAAAGTGGACTGTATAAATCAATTAATTATTAAGTATATGCTTCGATAATTGCACCTTGTAACAAAATTGTCGCGTCGCGTCTGCGGAACGTAGTTATATAAAAATTCGAATGTTTGAATGCGCGTGCGCGACTGTATCGTTAGACATTCGTTGTTGACTGACGTGTGTGTGGACGGACTCGATGTGGCGCCGCCGACGGCTCGCCCGGCGGCGACCCCGCACCCCGCGCTCCTCGTCGCCGTCGTCGTGCGGTGTTGAGGTGATGAACTCAACATAAAGCTTACATTGATACATTTTATAATGCTTAATAGTTATTTTCTAAAGGATACTAGCATAGTCGGTAACATTATACTAATATGCTTAACAAGCATATTAGTATAATTCAGACTAGTTACAAAATTATTTAATAATATTGGGACAGGGTTTGCGTCAATAGTGGAAAGTGTCAGGAATCGAATTTGCGACCTCACGATCGTAAGACTCATACCTTATGCATTCACCTATCACCGCGTTTTTATAATTATTATCTACAGAGTACATTGTTTATACTATTAATGCGACCGAGACTCATCTCTGGTGTTTGGTGGTGTATTTACAAAAAGTTGGACTACTGTATTTAATTTTATCTTGTCATATAACCGCCTACTTCAAACGAGTTATTTTTTATTTAAATAAAAGGACGTCAATGGTTAGATCTTTAAGTTCGGGTCACCCGTTCATAAAACAATTTATACCTACTTTGATTTTGATCTTAAGTTTTACAATTTTTGTTATATCTTTCTTTTTAAGAATTCGCACCTGTTGATTGACGTAGTTTATATGTGGTTTAGTAAGTATAACTGCTTTTATTATCCGTGTGACGGAGTAAGAATACAATATGTCACCACCCCTTCTCATCCCATGGGTGTTGTAAAAACCGACCAAGACTATCCGTGAATATTATATTTATGATATAATAAAAAGAAGGAAAACTTGAAATTAAACCCTATACCAATTCGTCTGGCCAGCGTGGTATTAGTAGGCCAAGTATCCCTCCGTCATGTGAGGAGGCCCGTCCCTGCAGTGGGACATTAATGGGCTGTTATGATGATTATGATGATTGATTTATCGACAATTTAATATAAATAAAATAACAAAAGCTAATCATTCGGTTGTTGATGAACGTCGCTTGTCCAATCCATTCAACTGTTGAAAGATGGACAGTCGATTGATTAGTATGGTAGACACTATCGATCGACGTCGAATAATCGATTGTACCATTGTAGCGTCATCTAGCAACTTACTCAAAAAACGAAACACCTACACTATCTCAGTACCCCCCACAATTAATTGCGATTCCGCATATATACAACGTCCAACCGTTGGGCAGTTGGCCCGCCAGGTACGATCATGCTCGCCTGGTCGGAGGATCCTCGCTTTTCGTTGGAGACGTAGTGCTGTTACGTCACCGCGACCTCCACACCATTGATAGACAATTGATCGATTGTTTTGGTAATACCCCAAAGTTCTATTGTTTAAACTTAATAAATTAAGATTTTACCGCCTAGCGCCTGTAAATAATATTAAAGCAATTTACAAGAATTATAAAAATTGCAGTTTTGACTATGGCGCGTTGTAGTCTCTGACTGCTATGCAAAAGTGTTGTGTTTGATTCCCTCTCACAGCAAATTTTTAAGTGCATGAACATGATTGTTTACATTGGTCTGGGTGATAGTTGTCTTTTTAAAGAAAAAAAACAATGCAGGTAAGCAAGTAAGCAGAGCGTGTTGTGAAGTAGAAGAAAGTCTAGCTAACTTGATGTGTGAGTGTAACCCTTGGTATCCGAATGAAAAATCAACTAATCAAGTGTCAAAACTCTTGTCAACTATCATTTTCAAGAATTTAACACTTGATTAATTGATTTTTACTTGATCAGTCATTCGGAAACCGGGGGTTACACTCATACAGCAATTTATCTATACTTTCTTTTGCTTCACAACACGCTCGGCTTACTTGCTTCCTGTGACTGCCATTTTCAGCAACATATCGTCTTTTTTTCTTTGAAAAGACAACTCCAGCATTAGCGATCTTGCCCTGTGTTGCGGGGACACTTATAAGAGACATGAAAATAACGGAGCCAATAGTTAATAAAAACAAATTGCGTTTGTAAAAAATGATGCTTGTAAAAGTTCCGACGACATCACAAAGTAAAGATTGTGGACTTCAATAATACAATTTCTTTAATTTATTACAAACTAGCTGAACCGTGCCCACTTTTTTGGGCGGCGAAAAAAACGCGTCCCTTTTTCAAACATATTTTATTACTGCTCTACTCCTCTTAGTCATAGCGTGATACTATGCCTATGACACTCCCCGATAAATAGACTATTCAACACAGAAAGAATTTTTAAAAACGGGTCTGTAGATCCAGAGATTACCCCCTACAACGTCACAAACACACAAACTTTACCTCTTTATAATATTAGTATAGACTAGCTGTTGCCTACGGCTTCACCCTCGTTGTACAGATAGGTACTTAGATTAAGATTACACCTAGTTATCCTTTAAATTGTATTTTATATTGTTACAGGTACTTTGCATCCCTCAACAGTGCTATGAGTGTCAAAACAACTCGTGTCCAAATTAAGTATCAAGATTGTTTACTTAAATTATAAACAACTACAAAAGTGGAGAATATTGTTTTAAAGTGGAGAAGATATTTCTAAAGTTGGTGAATATTGTTTAACTTTAGAGAATATATTTTCAAAGTGGAGAAGAGTTTTTATTAAATGTCAGTAATAAGTGTTTTTAAACGTTTTGTGTTTCTTCAGTGTTTTAGAAGTACACAGAGCATGAAGATGTACACGCTTAATCGTAAGTACATAGTTTATTATATGTACTATTTACTATATTAATTTAATGTATTAATGTTGTCTCTGCCTACCCCGGACGGGATAAAGCGTTAGTTTATGTAAGTATAATAATAGCAATGCGCCAATTTTATTTTTATTATACAAACCATGCTTAGTGGCAAAACGGTTGAATAAGCGGCTGTTGTGCTTGAGTTCATAGTTTCAAATCCAGATTAATAATTTATTTATGGGATCCATAGATATTCACCTTGAGGCTGAAATGTAAGAGTTTATAATAGTAAATAGCTCAAATACTGAAAAGAAGAAAGACAATGGAAAAAAATGGTACTCGAGGCGGAACTCGAACCCGCGTCTCTGGACTATACGCGTCCGCCCGAGTATCTGTATCGATCACCAAATTTAACCATTGCTTTATACGGTGCCGGACTGCAGCTTAGAACTCAACTGTACAACGCCATCTAGGCGCGACATATCTATATGTAATTGGCTCAAATACTGTAAAGATTTATGCCAAAAACCCCCCTAGATTGTACAAAATCCTATAATTCGATTTAGTCGTTCTATTAGCATTATTACCTCGGTAGCATAGCTGTCGCATTTGCCTCCGTGCTTACTGTGCGTTACTGTGCATAGTGGGTCCCATGCGAATCCATGCCAGATAATTATTTCTGCGATCCTTAAGTCCCTGCAATGGGGCTCTGTCCTAGAACAGCGGTAGTTTTTTTAAATTTTTTGATTTTTTCCATCTTCACACTGAGTTTAATTAAAAAATTAATAAAATAATAATTAGTAAGTAAATAAAATTATCTATAACAAACATTTAAAACAATTAACAATTAAATAATAATTTAGGTTAAGTAAATAACCACTTAAGTTGTACTTAACAATGGGTAAACAAGTAGTAAAATAGAAACATTAACTTAAACCCATTATGGTATCTAAATTTATTATAATACTTAATATGAGTCATTGGGTTAATTTATGTACACAAAGAATATATTACTAGCCTATCGTAGTTCACTATTGGACATAGGCACTGTACAAGCAGTAGTCTATCTCGGCCGAATATTCATTATAAATGCCTACGGCTGCGTGGTACGTAAACATGCGATAGGGCTGCCCACCTCCAGCTTTTTAATTACATTTACCTACATTCCCGCTCGTTACTGCGGCACAGTCGCGACTGTTCACTCCGCAAAGCCACCACTATCGTGGTGTAATTCGCGTTTCGTCCGTTTCTATGAAGTCGAAATACTGTATATATTTGTATTATGACATAGGACTCTCCCAAAACGCGCCACGTATCACAGTACTGCGCCTTCCACATCTAGTCCGACCCAGAACCCTTTATAAGGTCCACCTAGCTTTTCTAATGTTTGCCATAATTTCATATGCCATACAAATTTTTGGCTTTATTGCATTAGTTAACTTTTAGAGGCAAACGTGGATCACAGCCTGCAATAACGACTTCAAACCGTCCAACTTAAATTGTGCTTAAGGCCTAATCTTAGCATTCAATGGGTTCTCCGTGCGAGTGCCGGGTCCATAGCGTGATAGAGGACGAAAACTGGCATAACAGCGTCTGGGACTTACGACCCAGATGTAGGTTTAAGGAGGCCCTTACAACGCGTTAGCGGTCACCTTCACTGTCTGCTATGTTCCGTCCCCTACCTATCCAAATTTGGTATGAACCTAACAATGCCGTTTTGGAAATTCGTGATAGAGAGCTTATTGAAGTTCTCGGCAGTTCTAGTTCTTTTAATAGGTTGTAGAGGGATTTAGCTGGATTGGGTAATCCACCTCGCACCTATTTCCACGGCATATAGAATTCTTGTGGCTGAATTAGGCATTTGATGTCAAGTTATCGTAATAAGCTTTCCATCAGGCTGAGAACTATGAAAAAAACTTCAATTAAAGCAAGGGAAGCAGCTTGCAAATATATAAGAAATTTATGTAAATATGAACATAATTCTTTACTTAGTAAAGTACAGGAAACGGTTTTACTTTAGGTGACATTACCTTGATTACAAATATAATAAATTATTTTATCTGATTTCGAAGAGCCTTATTTGTCAGCTTGCACTAAGATTTACTTATTTTAAAACAAAAATAATTAACTTCCATCTTGCTATATTTATTAAGTACTTGGTCGACCGACGACCTTAAAAAGGTCGTAAGTCTGGTGCTGAAGGCTTCACCGTATTCTAAAGCACGGGTTAGGAGATTCCTATGACTACCAGTGGACACAAATAAATAATACAACGACTACAATTTGATATATTTAGAGAAAATATATAATAAGAATTTGATATAACGATCCTGCGTTTCTGATCACACACAAAAACTGTGCTACGTGGGAATCGAACCCACGACTTAGGGCCAGATTCAGAGACCGCACTTTGACTTTACTTTAGCAAAGTCTAGTTATTATCTCTGAATTTGAACAACATTAAAGTAATCTTTTCGCATGAAAAGTTTACTTTGTAGTAATAAATAATGAAAGTAAACTTTTTCATGCGAAAAATTACTTTAATGTTGTTCAAATTCAGAGATAATAACTAGACTTTGCTAAAGTAAAGACAAAGTGCGGTCTCTGAATCTGGCCCTTAGTTCACGCCAGCCGCTTTCGCGAGACTGTCGCATTTTTGTCTATTTATAACGCCAAAATGCGATCTACCGAGTCATAATATTAAGATCTCACTATCCCATTACACTACTTCAATAGCAGCATGCCGTGATTAATTCTGATACTGCCTGCCTGCTTATAAAGTGGGTGATAGACGTGCGAGTACGAGTACTTGTGGCTCGGAGACCTTTTTTCACCTGTCACCTTAAAACCGCGTACTTTAAGGACCAGATTCAGAGACCGCACTTTGTCTTTACTTTAGCAAAGTCTAGTTATTATCTCTGAATTTGAACAACATTAAAGTAATTTTTCGCATGAAAAAGTTTACTTTCATTATTTATTACTACAAAGTAAACTTTTCATGCGAAAAGATTACTTTAATGTTGTTCAAATTCAGAGATAATAACTAGACTTTGCTAAAGTAAAGTCAAAGTGCGGTCTCTGAATCGGGCCCTGAGTTCGCCGCCGATCCAAACTGTTTGAAATCTTACACGTAGCTCGTCTTGGCTCGTACGTGTGGCAGCGCTGTAAGGATCAATGAACAACTCTTAACACGGTCCTACGGATTCCGCATCCGGGACGACCCACAGACTTTATTAAGGTTCTAGTTTAGCTGATTCATCACAACAGCCCATTAATGTCCCACTGCAGGGACGGGCCTCCTCCTGTGACGGAGGGATACTTGGCCTACTAATACCACGCTAGCCAGACGGATTGGTACAGGGTTTAATTTCAAGTTTTCCTTTTTTCTATTTCGTAAAGATAATATTCACAGATAGTCCCTTAGTCGGTTTCTACGACGCCCATGGGATGAGATGGGGTGGTGACATATTGTATTCTTACTCCGTGACCACACGGAGAGTGTTTCAACGGAGAGTGGTTCAAATTATTTTCTTTGTCTTTTCTTCCTGTTTTTCGAAAGCAGTAAAAAATTAAAATTATCATAATTTTACTTCTTAAAACTCATAAAATTAATAGTAAATGGACCCTTAGTCATTGCAAGGCAGGGTGACCTTTGCATCACCTTGCAGTATTGAATAAACCTACATTGTTAAATAGTGATAATGTATTTAAACATTAACAACATTATGACGCAAGTATAACCCTTCCTTTCTATCTTATGTAAATTGCAATAAGTGGGAAAGAGAGGGCTGGTTTTACCAAAGGGTTTTTGTTTGTCTTTGTACTTATTATGGAAAATTGCTGCGCTATTTTTGTTGTGGTTAATAAAATAGATTTGCATATAGAGCGGTTTTTATCGGATTACTCATATAAAGTTGTGATGGTGCCTCTGTAGGGACATAGACATACTCAATAGTCCCTTAGTCGATTTTTAGGACACCCGTGGGATGAGATGGGGTAGTGACATAATTGAAGGGCTGAAAATCTAAAGGGTCTATGTGCCAATAAATTACATTTCGTTTTTTTTCGTGAAATGAATCTAAGTGCCAAGCCTAATAATATTCAAAGCTTGTATCTCGGATTGATAAAATTGGTACTAAGAACCTTTAGATTTTCAGCCCTTCAATTGTATTCTTACTCCGTCACCACACGGAAAGTTACACCCATGTACTCTCCGTGTGGTGACGGTACTTTGGTGTACTTATACCCATGATAATAATATCTAGCTAAAAAAAAGAACCTTTTGTTTTTTAAATAATACGTAGTTGTTACATTAAGTGTGAATGCACTTAAGTTACGACTACTAAGGTCGCCTACTTAAACACCCTTTTCTTCCTGTGTTTAAAATTGTACTTATTTTCCTTATAAATAGGTTTTGTGGTTACTAAGACGCAACGCTAAAACACGGGCGGATGCGAATATTACCTTTATTCTTTTAAAGGAAAACTTAAATTAAACCCTATACCAATCCGTCTGGCCAGTATTAGTAGGCCAATTGTCCCTCCGTCATAGGAGGAGGCCCGTTCCTACAGTGGGACATTATTGGGCTATTATGATGATGATGTTATGTACAAGTTTTTGATTCTAAAAAACATCATGGTGTGTCTGTATCTGGCTGAACTTTCATCATCATTTTTTGACGACTGTTTTTCTTCTTTTTATTACGTAAAGATAATATTCACAGATAATCCCTTAGTCGGTTTTCACGACACCCTTAGGATGAGATGGGATGGTGACACATTGTATTCTTACTCCGTCACCACACGGAGAACATACAATAACAATCTAAATTTAAAAATACCAAACAAATAGAAGTGTTATTTATTGTATAAATAAATGCGTTATACGATAATAAAAGATTGATTTTTGCTACGGATACTAAATAAAAACAAATATAAAAAAGGCATACTGCATTCTTAGCCTACGTAAAAATAAAAGTAATATGAAACCACAAACAAGCAAGAATTTCTAGTTATAAACCCTCGTTAATTGTGAATCAGAATTATACAAATGGGTTCCGTAATATTTCTTTCATACATATTGCACTTGCCAGAATTTCATTTGCCCGAATTTTCATTTTCCATCCAAAGAAAGAAAGAAAATACATTTATTCCTGCTATTTTTAAGAAAAAAAATACAAAGATGATACAGACAATTACAAAACAAAACATAAATAAAAAATATAAAACAAAAATCATGAGAAAGCCACATCTGTGCAGGAATCGGACCCCACTCAGCATAATGCTGCGGCACACCAAACAGTAATGCTCAGTCGCTTACAGCGCTGATTTTCAGTGAGGCCCATAACTACTAACATACTAATATCGTTTGCCATAATCGTCCTTAGCCATAATATTTACTTGCCATAATTCAATTATGTTTAAACTGAGAGACTTAGAGCAATCCAACTTAGATAGGTTAGGTTAGGTTTATTCTTTAAGCTACCAAGAAGTAGGTGGTCTTCGTCGAGCTGTTTTTGCCGTTATGTCTAATAAAATTATGGCAAAAGAAATTCGGTCATAAGAATATTATGGCATATAATTTTCGGGCAAACAATAGATAACCCTTATTTCCATGGGAGTAGTCAAAGACTACTAAACACCTAGTACTACGATCTGCTTCATCTAATCTCGTAAATATAAATCTTTATACATGCCTGTCCGTGTGGTGACGGAGTAAGAATACAATATGTCCCCACCCTATCTTATCCCATGGGTGTCGTCTAAGGGCTATCCGTGAATGTTATCTTTACGAAATAAAAAGATGGAAAACTTGAAATTACATCCTATACCAATCCGTCTGGCCAGCGTGGTATTAGTACGCCAAGTATCCCTCCGTTATGGGAGGAGGTCCGTCCCTGCAGTGGGACATTAATGGGCTGTTATGATGATACATGCCTGTCAGTTACAAGTGCTACGCATATATTTTTTAGGTCTAAATATTCAGTTGTATTTTAAAAAAAGTCTCGAAATGGGGTGATCCCTATTATGAAAATTTGTATGGTCTTATAGCTGACCCGTGCCCACTTAGTTGGGCAGCGAAAAAAAGTTTTCGAACCTTCCTTTTTTAAATATATTTCATTACTGCTCTACTCCTGCTAGTCATAGCGTGATATTATATAGCCTATGACAATCCCCGATAAATAGTCTATTCAACACAGAAAAAAAATTAAAATCGTTTCAGTAATCCAGAGATTACCCCCTACAACGTCGCAAAATCACGAACACAAAAAATTTACCTCTGTATAGTATTAGTATAGATGAATTATATTTTCCCAAAAGCGTTATCATTATCATCATCTTCACCAATGGACATTAGTGGCTGGATATAGGGCTCCTCTCAATACCTCCTACTCCTCCGTAGTGCAGACCTGTGCCTCTATCATTTATCTTAAAAAGGGCGAGTCAATATCACAGAGTCAATACTTACTTATAATTAGATAAGTATCACTAATTATATTGACTCTCCTACTGATTTCCGAATTACTAAACACGTTATCAAGAAATCATGTAATCATGAAAAACGTTACCACGAAAACCTGCAATCACGAATTTTCTCTCTGGTACTCGCCTTTTCACTATGCCAAATGAAAGTATGACATTATGACATAAAAACTAAACAATTATAATAAATAAATCCTTACACATTCACACAACGTCATCTAGTCCCAAACTAAACAGAGCTTGTACTGTTTTAATACTGTTTTTTTGTTCGTACATAACATAGAAAACACCCAGACCAATGCAAACAATCATGTTCATGCACACAAAGATTTGCATTGAGCGTGAATCGAACCCGAGACCTCTGCGTAGCGGTCATGTTAAATAACCACTACGCCACAGTGGTCGTCAAAATTGTGCACAGACCGCCAAAGTGATGAAGGAGTGAAGCTTTGACTAAGTACTATCCGTTCTGGAGTCTATTCTCGCTTTCCATCAGATTCAATAAGGACATATTGCTAAACATTTTAGTAAGCAGTCATACAGCCAGGTCTTTATAAAAAACTAGCTGACCCGTGCCCACTTCTTTGGACAGCGAAAAAACGGGTCCCTTTTAAAACATATTTCATTACTGCTTCACTGCTATTAGTCATAGCGTGATACTATATAGCCTATGACACTCCCCGATAAAAGAACTATTCAACACAGAAATAATTTTTAGAATCGGTTCAGTAGATCCAGAGATATTATTCTTACAACGTCACAAACACACAAACTTTACCTCTTTATAATATTAGTATAGAAGACATAAAAAAGGCATATAGGGTACCTAATACTACATTTGCCTTAATTACAATTAACTAAGGAACCCTAAAAAACTTTATATAATTAAAGTTCTACTCCAACCAGTTAAATATAAACCTATAGAACCTCTTTTCCACAAATAAAATTAGCAGTCTAAATGTCATCGGCAAAAATGTCTGCAATATGTGAACGACTTTATATTTAAACTAGCTTTTTCCCACGGCTTCGCTCGCGTTAAGAAGTATTATTAATTATAATTTGGCTTATTTTAGTATATAGTAGCTATATGCATGCTTAGTCTTAGATTGAAATTGACAAAGTTTCATACACTTTTTCATCCCCTATTTTCTTCCTTTAGGGGTAGAATTTATCAAAAGCCTTTCTTAGCGGAAGCCTACGTCATATCATCTACCTGCATTCCAAATTTCAGCCCGATCCCTCCAGTGGTTTGGGCTGTGCGTTGTTAGATCACTATGTCAGTCACCTGTGAGTTTTATTAATATATATTATTTTATTACTAGTTTAGCATGTGGCTTTGCTTGCAACATGTTAAAAAGTATTGACATGTTTTAGTTTAATAGAAAGATTAAATAAATATCCTAAATAGCACTAACGATTATTGAAAATACCTACCTACGACTATTGAAAATCCTTTATTAAGGGCCTTTACGTGGCTCACTAGCGCCGCCAATAGAAAAAAAAACATAATTCGCAAATAGGATAAATAATGTAAAATGTTGGGAACAAAGTCTTGAGAAAAGGCAATAAAGTATTTGTATAACACACTTTTAAATGTTTTTCAATTAAATAACTATTGCACTATAAACAAAATCGTTTTTTTTTTTCAAATGCGAAATTTAACTAATTGAAAAACATTTGAAGTGTTGAGAGTGTGTTGTTATTATACAAATACTTTATTGCCTTTTCTCAAGACTTATCAACATTTTACATTATTTATCCTATTTGCACTATTGAAGCAGCTAAAGCGCCAAAAGTAAGTCAGCAGGCAATTTAATAACATTTCTTAATAAAAATACTATTAGTACAGTCCCCATCATATAGATTGCAGATCTATATGATGGGGACGCAAGTATTTAGAAAAAAAAAAAGAAAGTACAACCGAATTGAAAACCTCCTCCTTTTTGAAGTCGGTTGAAAAAAAGTATTGAAGTATGTTTATCCGTTGTCTAGTACCCATAGTACACAAGCGCAGAGCTTATTATTTGGGAACTAGATAGCGTTGTGTGACAGTGGGAGGAATATATTTATATTGTGAGGAATTATTTTTATTTTTTTCAAGATAAAACTGTGTTTTGCAAAAATAAACCACTGAATTGAAAACATCCTTCTTTTTATAAAGTATTAAAAAGCACTCATTTGTCAAGAATTATAATTATACATCTTAGTTCACCAGCACTTTATAATATTTATCATAACAGCCCTTCAATGTCCCACTGCAGGGACGGGCCTCCTCCCTGGACCTGGCTGGCCAGACGGATTGGTATAGGGCTTAATTTCAAGTTTTCCTTCTTTTTATTACGTAATATAATTCACGGATAGTCCCTTAGTCGGTTATTACGACACCCATGGGATAAGATGGGGTGGTGACATATTGTATTCTTACTCCGTCAACACACTTTATAATATTAAATGATGTAGAATGCACATAAAAGTAATTATTCTATAAAAATATTGTCACTTAATATTACAAAATAAATAAAAAACTGAACGTAAAATTAAAATTGCACTTTAATATTGCACATTCTCATTAAACAAGTGTTTTATTTGTTTGGTTGTTATTATAATTACAATTAATGTTTAACTTGATAAACTACTTTTATAATACACTAGTTAAATACACCGGCTTTTCTCGCTTTGTTAGTAGGAAAAACACAAGATTAGCTAGGTACTAAACTATTACTTCTCCTTTATTTGTTTGATTAGTGTCCAAATTCTCCGTGTGGTGACGGAGTAAGAATACAATATGTCACCACCCCATCTCATCCCATGGGTGTCGTAAAAACCGACTAAGGGACTATCCGTTAATATTATCTTTATAAAATGCAAATAAAGAAAACTTGAAATTTAACCCTATACCACCCGTCAGGGCAGCGTGGTATTAGTAAGCCAAGTATCCCTCCGTCATGGGAGGAGGCCGGTCCCAGCAATGGGACATTAATGGGCTGTTATGATGAATACAGAATTCTAAATGTCATTTGTATGAGTACAGCATGGGAATATCCCGTTTCAAACTTATAATATTTATCAAAATATTTAAAGAAAAATGTAACAAAAACGAGAACCTCCTATTTTGGAAGCCGATTAATAAAGAAACAGGAAATACAATGTCAATTAAGATTATTGTTTAATTGCTGAAGGCCTTTTAAAAATCCAAAACAAACCTCTTTTTTGACTTATATTAAGATTAACTAAGGTTCTGGGAATCGAAATATGAGTTAAAAACCCATTTTTTTAATATAGAAATAATAGTAAGAAAATTCCAGTTTTTTTTAATTTCTCACACATTCACACAACGCCATCTAGTCCCAAACTAAGCAGAGCTTGTACTATGGGACTAGACAACGGATAAACATACTGTTGTTTTGTAAATACATACAGACAGAAAACACTCAGACCAATGCAAACAGTCATGTTCATGCACACAAAGATTTGCATTGAGCGGGAATCGAACCCGAGACCTCTGCGTAGCAGTTATGTTATACTCGTATAACCATGTCAATTATCATTGCGCTACGGATGTTTTTAAGTACCAGCTTTTCAATTTATAATTTATATTATCAATTATCTATTAATATTAATTTATTACACGCCATATTATAATAATAGCTGGGGCCTTCGACTTTGTCTGCGCAGGATTAAGCAGTATTTCGTGTTGCTTCAATTATAAATACAATATCTTTATGAATTGTAGCATAAATAAGTGTTATTCCGATGTATAAGCTATATTATTGTAAAGTCTCATTAAAATCCGTTCAGTAGTTTTTACGTGAAAGAGTAACAAACATACATCCATACTTATATACTTTCGCGTTTGTAATATTAGTATGAGGTATTATTATATTATTTACTACCTGACCCGTGCCAGCTAAGTGAGTTGTGTGGCGAAAAAAATGCGTCCATTTATTAAACATATTTAATTACTGCTCCACTCCTATTAGTCATAGCGTGATGCTATATAGCCTATGACACTCCCCGATAAATGGACTATTCAACACAGAAAGAATTTTTAAAATCGGTACAGTAGATCCAGAGATTACCCCCTACGACGTTACAAATACACGAACTTTACCTCTTTATAATATTAGTATAGATATTAATTTATTAAACTCCATATTACAATATTTGATATGTACATAAATTAATGATGATAGAATGACAGTTAATTTATTAAAATCATTGAGGCATTTTAAACTTAGACAAAAACAATAACATTGTTTATAAATAAATTACTTAAAAAAAAAAAAAAAAAGATAATCTTCATAGACATTTTAAGCTTCAAAATGAGTGAAGCAGTTTAGGCTAACTCGAGTCACAAACATTTTTTTTTTTTTGTTATAAATATAATTATTAACTAGATGACCCCTTGCCCACTTCGTTGGGCGGCGTAAAAAAAGTTATTAAGCGTCCTTTTAATAAACATACTTCATTACTGCTCCACTATCTTTACGTAAACAATATTATCTCTACGAAGTAAAACGAAGGAAAACTTGAAATTAAACCCTATACCAATCCGTCTGGCCAGCGTGGTATTAGTAGGCCAAGTATCCCTCCATCACGGGAGGAGGCCCGTCCCTGTAGTGGGACATTAATGGTAATAATGATATCAGCCAAGTCACGTCCACAAATTTACATAGGTCTCCTCCAAATTTTACCACTTTTTGCGCTCCTAAGCCTACCTCATTCATCGGTTTCCTAAAAAAACGCATAGCAAAAAAGATTTATGGTTTAATATTATAGTTTTGATTTATGTATTTTACAATAATATATTTAACAATGCGGATGTATATAAAATTGTATGTACTACTGTATTAAGGATAAACATTGAAAAATACTGAACCAATTTTCGTGGAATTTGTTACATTATATAGCCTAGAGTAAATTTTATTGATTTTTATTCATTCATTATCCTTATTATTTATTCTTTTATTACATTACAACTATTTTGTTATAATTATTTTGTTTTTGTATATCTCTTAAATCTTAGTATGTATTAACATCAATATTTGTATTGGTCTGGCGTGTTTTCTATGTATAATATAATGCATTTCGAGAAAACAAAGAATTTATGTTTGTTTATCAGATGTTTAGTACCCATAGTACAAGCTCTGTTTTTACCCATAGTACAATCCGTGTGGTGACGGAGTAAGAATACAATATGTCACCACCCCATCTCATCCCATGGGTGTCGTAAAAACCGACTAAGGGACTATCCGTGAATATTATCTTTACGAAATAAAAAAGAAGGAAAACTTGAAATGAAACCTTATACCAATCCGTCTGGCCAGCCTAGTATTAGTAGGCCAAGTATTCCTCCGTCCCTGCAGTGGGACATTAAGGGGCTGTTATGAAGATAATGATCAGATGTTTGGTACCCATAGTACAAGCTCTGTTTTCAGACTAGGTGGAGTGTAAAGAAAATTAATACCACTAATACTATACAAATAAGTAAAACAATATTAGCCAAATTATTAAAACTTAACTTTAAATATACCTACCTACTTACATATTTTTCACACCTTCACACAACGTCATTTAGTCCCAAACTAAGCAGAGTATCGAATCGAACCCGCGACAATTCGGTATGTAAAGTAAAAGTTTACCTTTGTCGATTCCAAAACCATTTAGAGATTTTAGATAAGTAAGGAATACGAGTAAAACCATATTTTAATCGCACAAAACCGCAAGATGGTGTTTATTTTTAAAATTAGGTATACATGAATTGCTGTGTCTTTTATTTGATTTCTAAATGACGTCATTAGTCCGGCGGAACAGAAGTTTGTCTCTGCCTTCATCGCCCAAGTAATTCAGCCGTAGGTATGACGTCATTACAAGTACTTCTTAAAATATTTATTAAAAATAAACTATAGGTAGGAAACCAAAAACACTCAAATTAATCGTTTATTTAAACTAATATTATAAATAGGCAAAGTTTGTGTGTTTGTGACGTTGTAGGGGGCAATCTCTGGATCTACTGAACCGATTTTAAAAATACAGTGTTGAATAGTCTATTTATTGGGGAGTGTCATAGGCTATATAGTATCACGCTATGACTAATAGGAGTAGAGCCGTATTGAAATATGTTTAAGAAAGTGACGCGTTTTTTTTCCGCCTAACGAAGTGGCCACTGGTCGGCTAGTAATTAATAAACCTTTAAAATATTATAAAAATACCAAAAAAATATCTTTAGCTACCGAATTACGCCAGATCGTAATTTTTTTATACAGGTTTTCAACAAAGCTATCATCAGACGTAACATACCATAGGTTATCTATATCTATAGTCATCATAACAGCCCATTAATGTCCCACTGCAGGGTCGGGCCTCCTCCCATGACGGAGGGATACTTGGCCTACTAATACCACGCTGGCCAGACGGATTGGTATAGGGTTTAATTTTAAGTTTTCCTTCTTTTTATTTTGTAAAATTAATATTCACAGATAGTCCCTTAGTCGGTTTTTACGACACCTATGGGATAAGATGGGGTGGTGACATATTGTATTCTTACTCCGTCACCACACGGAGATAACATCTATAGTAACTAGATTAAATTACTTACGTATTATTATGTAATCAATCACCTTTTACATATATTAATCATGACTTGCGCTTATTGATTAAAACAAACGATATCGAATATAGTTTAGTCATAAGGTTCCGTCTAAAGCTTACTTTAGAGATGATTTTCCAAAAAGCGATATAATATTTTATTATTTTTGACGACCCTGCGGCGTAGTCCCCTTTATGAGATGATAGCCAAGGTTTTTTTTGTGAATATGTATGTTTATACCTCTATGGCGCATGGCGTAGTGGTTATATAACATGAATGCTACGCAGAGGTCTCGGGCTCGATTCCCGCTCAATGTAAATCTTTTTGTGCATGAACTTGATTGTTTGCATTAGTCTAGGTGTTTTCTATGTATAATAATATATGTATGTACATAAAAAAAAGTATTTAAGTATATTTATCCGCTGTCTAATACCCATAGTACAAGCTCTGCTTAGTTCGAGACTAGATGGCGTTATGTGTTAGTAAAAACCGCTGATATAACTCTAAAAACCAGTTTATAATATAAAAAACGCATATAAATATGCTAATCAAACTATTTTGACTTATATTGTAATATCTCGTAAAACTAAACAAAAAATGATGGTATTACAACATAAATTATAGATTTATGATGGATATTAGGTACTTTATATTTATGTGTAGCTGTTAAACTATTAGTCATAACACAGTGAGCTTCGCGTTTGATTTCCGTGTAAGGTAAATCCCGAAAGTTCGTTTATTAATAAATAAATAATCCTCACACATTCACACATCGCCACCTAGTTCCAAACTAAGCAAAGCTTGTACTATAGGTACTAGACAACGGATAAACATATGTAGGTACTTAAAATTTTTTTTTTGTAAATACATAGGTACATATTATACATAGAAACACCCAGACCAATGCAAACAATCACGTTCATGCACATAAAGATTTCCATTGAGCGGGAATCGAACCCGAGATCTCTGCGTAGCAGTCATGTTATATAACCACTACGCCACAGAGATCGTCAAATAGGCATCATCATTCATCACTCCCCTGCCCTTATCCTAATTTTATTTGGGGTCGGCGCAGCATGTCTTCTTCTTCCTTATGATGCTAAAGGTTTTGCTATATTTTACGGCCGGCCGCCTGACGCCAACCCTCCTTGGCAATGCGGTGATCACTTACCATCAGGTGAGCTGCTGGCTCGTTTGTACCTCCTCCCGTGACGGAGGGGTACTTGGCCTACTAATACCACGCTAGCCAAACGGATTGGTATAGGGTTTATTTTTAATGTTTCCTTCTTTTTATTACGTACAGATAATATTGACGGATAGTCCTTTAGTCGGTTTTTACAACACCTGTGGTATGAGATGGGATGGTGACACATTGTATTCTTACTCCATCACCACACGGAGAATGGAATGGTTTTATTTATTTTTTAAATAACTTTAAATCAAACTATAAAGCAATAACAAAAACATTAAATAAAATAAGATCATGTACTTGTAAGATACCCTAATATCAAACGTACAATAATATTATTGACAATCATAATCATCTGAACATAGATCGTGACTTGTTTCCCGTTCTTACCGACAGATGACGCTGTTCCAAATGACTTCAAACACTGAATCGCGATAAAATAGCTATCTAACTATAATTTTATGTAATTATGTAGATAGATATTCACGGACATCTCTACACAGCGCCATCTGTTCCCAAAGTAAGCTAGGCTTAACCTGCTTGTGTTATTGTAACACATCAACGGATAAACATACTTGAATACTTTTTTTTGTAAATACATACCTACATATTAAGTATACATAGAAAACACCTACACCAATGCAAAGAATCATGTTCATGCACACAAAGATTTGCATTGAGCGGGAATCGAGCCCGAGACATCTGCGTAGCAGTCATGTTATATAACCACTATACCACAGAGGTCGTCAAATTAAATTATTTTACAGTAGACTTACAGACTAACAAATAAATGAATTACATTAAGATAGAATATGAATATTCCTTTTATTCTTACTTACAATATTATAAAAACTACTTATAATATAATGTAAGAAACCCTAAATATATATCACGTACAATAATATTATTGACAATCATATCAACATAGATCGTGACTTGTTTCCCGTTCTTACCGACAGATGACGCTGTTCCGAATGACGTCAAGTACTAGATCGCGATGACTTACTGAAATCAAATTAGGTACATACCGATTTAGTTTGTATTTGTAACTGTTAGTAAAATAACATAAGTACCTAACCACACGGATAATAATAATATGAATATGATTACGTTATTTCATCCAGGCATTACAATCTTATTAAATTACTTATTAGAAGTATTTTTTTAATATTGTTGTAAGAACAATATTGAAGAGAAAAAACCCCTAATATATCACGTACAATAATATTATTGACAATCATATCAACATAGATCGTGACTTGTTTCCTGTTCTTACCGACAGATGACGCTGTTCCGAATGACGTCAAGTACTAGATCGCGATGACTTTGAATTACTGAAATTGTAATAATACGTATGTAATTTGTATTTGTTAATTTTATCTAGTTTGTATAAAACAAACATAAACTTTTGTATGGTTTCTATAGGAGTAGCCAGAGACTCCTGCGCGCCTTATTTATACTACAATCTTTACAAAACAGTTTTGTAAAATACTAATGAAAAATGTAACAGTAAGTATATTCCTCACACACAACGCCATCTAGTCCCAAACTAAGGCTATTAGACAACGGATAAACATACTTTTTTTTTAAATACATTACATAGAAAACAACCAGACCAATGCAAACAATCATGTTCATGCACACAAAGATTTGTATTGAGCGGGAATCGAACCCGAGACCTCTGCGTATAGCAGTCATGTTAATTAACCACTACGCCACAGAGTACACAGTATAAATATGAAATTAAATTAAGGTGTATGTAATTCAGCGTAGTGAGCTGACAATTTGGTGCGTAAATGATGCAGGCAACCGATGGATAAGGGAAGCATAGGATAAAGAAAGTGGAAAAGTTTGAAGGAGGATGCCCATTAATGGGCGTATTTAAAATCGTCATTATAAGAGCCAATTAATGTACCACTGCAGGGACGGGCCTCCTCCCGTGACGGAGGGATACTTGACCTACTAATACCACGCTGGCCAGGCTGATTGGTATAGGTATAGGGTTTAATTTCAAGTTAACCTTCTTTTTATTTCGTAAAGATAATGTTCACGGATAGTCTCTTAGTCGGCTTTTTCGACACCCATGGGATGAGATGTGACAAACTGTATTCTTACTCCGTCACCACGCGGAGAAAAATCATTTAATTCAATAATAATTAAATAAAGTCGATTTCATTTGGGATGAGATTTGAACTCAACATCGAACCAACTTAATGTCGCATTGGAGTATAAAATATTTTATTGCTACCGAAATTTTGGTTTTGAAAAGGAAAGATATTTTAATCTCAGTTATTTGCCATAAAACATAAAAATACTCGGTAATTTTATAAAAAAAAACATATTTATTTTTAAGTAAAGGATGCCAAATGACGGATAATCATATAATTACATTTAAATTTACAATAATAAACGAATATTTATAAGTTTAAAAAAACTTTAACAAAATTGTTACAAAATAATAATACAGTGAACTGTCATTGAACCAAAATAAAGACCTCTGCAGACGAACACCAGCAGATTATTATTTAAAGAAACTAACTTTAGCATTAAGACATACTATGACTTTTGATGTCCGTGTGGTGACGAAGTAAGAATACAATCTGTCACCATCCCATCTCATCCCAAGAGTGTTGTAAAAACCGACTAAGGAACTAACCGTAAATATTATCTTTACGAAGTTAAAAAGAAAAAAAACTTGAAATTAAACCCTATACCAATCCGTCTGGCCACCGTGGTAATAGTAGACCAAGTATCCCTTTGTCATGGGAGGAGGCCTGTCCCTGCAGTGGAACATTAATGGGCTGTTATGATGAATATATAATATTTTATTAAAGAAGCTCAATAAATAAATATATGAATCAACTACTGTTTAATAAAAGTTTATTAATCTACCAAAATAACTTTTCTGTTCTTGATGATAAGCAATCAGTTTTATCTACGAATGGTAGTTGCTATAATAGCAAACTTAAAATAGGTGCTTATAATATTTAATGAATTATTTTATTTTATTTAATTACATTTTATTGCGTATTTTACTTTTTATACTTCGAAGGTTCCGTGTACAAACGCCTTAACTTTAGGGCATCGGTCAGCCGTTATGGGGTTTTTTCAAATTTATATTTAGAACACTTTAACTGTTCTTCTTTCGAAAGAGTCATTGTGAGATATTTTTGGCGGGAATTCGACTTCTTTTTTTTATTTATTATGGCTTGTGGCTGACATCGATTCAGGTAAGTACTCTTTTTGGAGCAAAACAAATGGTTACTTGTATGTTGTGACGGGAAAAGTACTATGTATACTACACAGAAGCTTATGAGAAGGTTGTCGTAAAAGGCAACTAAGAGACTTAAACTTTACAGTGATTTAAGTCAAGTTATGTTTCTTTTCTAAGAATAATATCTACGATCTTTTTCCTTCTAATATCCACTTACCATCAGGTGACCTGCTGGCTCGTTTGCCTCAGATAATATAAAAAAAGCAGAGATTGTCAGGTCATCGCTTGCAATTATTCCAAATTTAATTAGGGACAGACAAGAATAGATTTAGGGTCTTTTCGTAAAGTCGTTTCAAAATTTCCGTTCGAAATTTAAAAGCAAAACAAGCATGGAAGTGCGTCATAGCAGCGTTTACCCTGTTGTTGTTTTTTAAGTGACGACGTGGCAAAGATACTGCAATATACCTGTAGCTGACGTAAAATTAATTTAAAAAAAAAGAATTTCTCTTCTAAAAAAACGTTACAATTAACATTCTCTGTCAAAATTGAAATAAACCACTCAAAAATGCCATTCTATCTTTATTCAAATATTTGTAAAAGGAATTCCGGTAAAAAAAATTAAATCAAAAGACGGTAATAACATTGAAATGTACAACAAGTACTTCCAGTTCAATAATCGAAAAGAGTAATTTTGGAACCAGTTTTTATTTTAGCCAATAAATACGTACTTAACAGATTCTAGAAAGTTCTTGTGCCAAGTTCAATTAGGCTGTTAACTGACTTGGCGTATAGTTTGCAGCGTATTTTTTGTTAATTATTTGTAACTTCATCCGTGTAGTGACGGAGTAAGAATACAATATGTCACCACCCCAACTCATCCCATGGGTGTCGTAAAAACCGACTAAGGGACTATCCGTGAATATTATCTTAACGAAATAAAAAGAAGGAAAAATTGAAATTAAACCCTATACCAATTCGTCTGGCGAGCGTGGTATTAGTAGGCCTAGTATCCCTCCGTCACAGGAGGAGGCCCGTCCCTGCAGTGGGACATTAATGGGCTGCTAAGATGATTTTTAACTTGCGAAAACTGACGCAGGCATGGATGGCTGGCCAGCGCTGGCGTCTGGCTAGTGTGGGGGGCCTCTTTAGAGCGACCTGACATAGACAGCACACATTGGTGATTTCTGGTACATAATTTCTGTGTCTTGGTAGTCCTCCAAGAAATAGCGTAGAGCTTTTGTTAGGTTTTTTAAAAATTATATTTTAGTAGTTTCTATTTTAACTTAAGTATGTGAAATTTTTTTCTTTGTTACCGTCTTTTTCAATGGATTTTTTTTAAAGTAACTACTTATTTTTATTTTCTATCCTTTTAGTTCAGTATTATTTTTAGTCTTTCTTTCTTTGTTATTTAATCATTATTTTTCTTTTTATATGTAGTGATTTATTATTACTGAAATAAAGATTGAAATTAACCCATTGCTAATACTTTAGAAAACTTAGCTGCATAAAATACTAAATGTGTACACATCCTTATTTATAATATAAACTGAGACAAAGGTAATTGTATCATTCAGCCAGTTACATGCGTCATAATTATGTTTACTTTTTAATTTGAGGCCAATGGCAAGGGTGTGTTATTGTGTTTTTGACTATGCCGGATATATAGTGCAAGGGGAAAAGGGTTTTATTTTTTGATCTAGATTATAATTTGCTGCAAAATTATTTAAGATGGAAGTTTATATTTCTTGGAATAGACTTACCACGTTAGAATAAATACAGAAGTCGCTAAACACGAACCCTCATACTCATAAACGCCTCTTAAATTTTAGTCACTTGATTAGATTAAATTCTTACGGTTTTGTTAGGTATAAGGTCGGTTTTACTAATAAAAATCTCGCTTAATTTAATTTAAGAGGCGTTTATGAGTAAGTGGGACAATGTGCGCTTAACCAGGCGTAATTATAATATTACTAGCTGACGCCCGCGGCATCATCCGCAATGTGTAGCTTACATTATTCTACACCCTAAACTATCTATAATCCAAATTTCATCAAATTCCATTTAGTAGTTTTTGCATGAAAGAGTAATAAACATCCTCACAAACTTTCGCATTAAAATATTAGTAGGATAATATAGTCTCAAACTAAGCAGACATTAGAGGTTCTGTAGCTTCTAGACAACGCATAAGCATACTCAATTTACACCTGTTTTTTGTAAATACATACCTACTCATTATAGGATAGGTACACTATCTGATAGTTAGACGTTATGCTACACAGACGTTTGGCTAATTAGACGTACTGCTCATTAGGCGTTTTGCGCTATTGGACATTTAGCTAATTAGACATTCTGATCGTGAAGGATACAAAACACCGAAAACACCAGGACCTATATATTATGTCTTGAAGAAAAAAAACGCCTCATCGGGTGTTGCTCCGCCCGCCGGAGGGCGAAAAGGTTCCATATACCTCTACTGACAAAATCCCTGTGTGTTCCATCTCTCGAAGGCCAGGGCCAGCGGGAAATCTTGTGCCCTTCCCACCCATCATCATCATCATAACAGCCCATTAATGTCCCACTGCAGGGACGAGCCTCCTCATGTGACGGCCTAATAATACCACGCTGGCCAGACGGATTGGTAAAGGGTTTAGTTTCAAGTTTTCCTTTTTATTTATTACGTCAAGATAATATTCACAGATAGTCCCTTAGTCGGTTTTTACGACACCCATGGGATGAGTCGGGGTGGTGACAGATTGTATTCTTACTCCGTCCCAACTATCGGCCTCTCGTAATCATATCGTCGGTCCACTGCATGAGGGCTAACTATTTTTACCCTACATGTAGGACACTACATCTTGAAGGGCACTACATGTAGTCTTGTGTAATCACATGTAGGCTGTTAGGACACTACATATCGGAGATTGGCGAGTCCCGACCGCCTTACATCATGTAGTGTCCTACATGATGTAGGGCCCTACATGTACCTAGTGCAATCGGCGCTTAAGTCTTTCTGGCCGCGCCGGTATCTATTTTAGAACTTTTGTGACCCATCGGTTATCGCCCTGCAAATTGCCATATTAATTGGGCATTCCTAATCGCAAATGATATAGGTACTTCTCTATATAAATGAAAGGTTATTTATATTTTAATTATTAGTAAAAAAAAAGATGAGTTAAGGTCGCGCAATATTTTTTCTTTAGTTACAAAATAAATTGACTTGCGGGTGATTACAATTCTTATTTCTTTCATTTCATACCTATTTCTTTACCAATACCAAATTACTAATTAAGTATATAAAAAATATTTTATGTAAGTAAGTAGTCTTTATTATTTCATTTAAAAAAAAAAATTTTTCCTCGAGATGAAAATTAGTTAAATTTCGCATTAAAAAAAACGGCCGTGTTTATAATGCAATATATTTAATTGAAAAACATATACTTAAAGTGTTGAGAGTGTGTTATACAAATACTTTATTGCCTTTTCTCAAGACTTTGTTATCAACATTTTACATTATTTAGGTATCTTATTTGCGAATTGTGTTTTTTTTTCTATTGGCTTATTCTCTTAAGATGGCGGGTAAACGCTGGATAAGGGAGTCACAGGACCGAACAAGATGAAAATAATTGGACGAGGTTTATATCTGGCTATGGAAGGCTAATAGGATGTATTAAACTTATAGGTATAGAAAATTACTTACATATTACATAACATAAATAAATATACACACAATAAATATATTCATGATATATAAATACATAATTACATACAAAAATATTCATATAAATTACATACATGAAGAGACATATAAATTTTAACTATATTTAACGAAATTAGATAAGTTCCCTTTACAATTAACTTCTAACAGCACAGCGGTTGTGCTTGCTACCTTGCTCGAGATTGCGGGTTCGAAATCTACGCAAAATAATAAATAAATAATCCTCACACATTCACACATCGCCATCTAGTCCCAAACTAAACAAAGCTTGTACAAGCTTTGATTCATCTTTAATTCAATAAATCATGTGCACTGTACTCAATTTGTCTCCTCACCATAAAAGCAATAACTACACAACGTTCTTAATAGTAGGCATACACGATCCTTCCTATCGTCCAATCGGCATGACGCTACCGATTGGATCAGTTAGAATTGACCGTGTGTGCGAGTGGATCGGAAGGACAGTTAGAATGGATGGCAGGACCGAATTTCGTTTCTTTTGATTGAGATTGGATCAAGCCTGCAGTATCATGCCGATTGGACGATAGGAAGGATCGTGTATGGCCACCTTGAACCTTTCACAGTGCCACCAGCAGACTGTGAACATGGGTCCAATTTAAACGAGCGGATTTTCCCATTTGTTTAATTGTAACTTCTTCCCTGATACTTTTTTTGTCTTTGTTTTAAGCACAATAGTTAGCTTAAATGTGCGCCCTTACTTACGGGGGACTACTACTTAGTTTGGGACTAGATGGCGATGTATGAATTTGTAAGGAATTTCATCATAAGGTTATAAAATAAAAAAGCAAACTAGTCAAGTACAGATTTTTATTAAAAACACTCAAAATAATATCTAGATTTCAAAAATTGGAGGTAAAAGTAATTATTTGAATACGTCACCGAAGTTACACGATCTACATTGAACTCTATGGCGTCATAAACAATCCAGTTTTATTTCTTAATTGAATGCCAAAAGCAAAGGAATTCGATAATTACGCCGGAAATTGATTTTGTGTAAAAAAGTTTTGGTTTTTTTTATTATTTTGCTTTATTTTATAACTGGGCCTATATCGCAAGGTCCTTTTGAAAACGTGATTTTTATTTTATTTAAGTACCTTAAGGATTAATGTATTTTTTTTTAATTTTCTACTTCCTTAACTTTAATTAAACGATGGATAAGGGAGGAATAGGAACTTGTAAAGTGTAAGTGTTTCGAGGAGGTCTTTGTCCAGCAGTGGGCGTCAGTTGGTTAATATGATGATGAAGAGTCTTTATAGTGATGGCAGTAAATTTTCTTTCAGTGATGGTAATAAAATACGTGATTTGATGATCCCATAAACCCAATGGGTGTAGTAAAAAATGACTGAGGAAAACTTCACATAAAACCCTATAACACACACACACACACACACATACACACAAACAAACACAGAAATAATGGTATAAGATGAAATTCACCGTTCCTAGTGGTTCCTATTAGTATGACATTGTTATGATAGGCAACCTTTTCTCAAGACTTAGGTGCTAGAGAGCCACGTCAAGGTTCTTAACTGAATTTAAAGTGTGTGTGTGAATACAAAAACCTTTATGGAGTGGGAACAGCTGTAGGGCACTGTACCAGTATACTTGAAAACCATTGCCATTTTTGTCTTCACAAATTATGATTTTTTTTCTATTGGCGGCGCTAGTGAGCCACGTAAAGGTTCTTACTTATTATATACATTTTTAAAATCACCCCTGAAAACTTTTAGCTGTTCTATAGGATATAATGAAGGAAAATGATTTTTAGTCCATTTTCATTCCAATTTGAGAAAGAAATTATCATCGAAAGATTGATCCAAACAAGTAAAGGTGCTTCTCACAGGGAGCATTCGCGTGTAATGTAACATTATAGATTCGACTTTGAGAATTACATTACAATACTATCTCCCTGACTGACTCCCGGCCAGACGCAACAGAAAAAGTACAAGTTATATCAAAATATTACACATTGTATCATTACAAGGTGCTCATTTTAATGCTCAAATTTCTCCTCCTTCACAGATGTAAACTCGATTTGTATCATTACAGTTTGTGCACTGTAATACTCAGTTCTCCTCCCTCAATAATGTAATGATAATAATGATCGACTCTGTGACGTTACATTGCACGCGAATGCTTACGGTGAGGGAGCACCTTAAGACTATTTCATTCATATCAGCCCATCAATGTCCCACTGCAGGGACGGGGGAATACTTGGCCTACTAATACCATACTTGCCAGACGGATTGGTACAGGGTTTAATTTCAAGTGTTCCTTCCCCTTAAAACTATTTATTTTTTGTTATCTATAAATTATAATCTTTAGGGTGAATGTTCTTTGTGTGTTTATAAAAGTCCCTGCGACACTGGCTTTATTCCTAATGCAGGAGTTATCTTTTTAATAAAAAAATAGACTAGGTGGTAGGTTATATATGACCATAAATGGTTCAATTAATGAATTGTTTTTGTTCGTTCTAGCCTTTTAAGGCTGCGATTGGGACTCCAGGTGTTGTTTGCATTTTGTCCAGCCAAATGTTTTCAATGTATCTACATGTATACTTCTACGAGTATACTAATATTATAAAGAGGTAAAGTTTGTGTTTTGTGACGTTGTATGGGGTAATCTTTGGATCTAATGAACCGATTTTAAAAATTCTTTCTGTGTTGAATAGTCCATTAATCGGGGAGTGTCAAAGGCTTTATTAGTATCACACTATGACTAATAGGAGTGGAGCAGTAATGAAATATGTTTAAAAAAGGACGCGTTTTTTTCCGCCCAACGAATTGGGCACGGGTCAGCTAGTCATTTATATGTTTACAAAAAAATATGTTTACCTATCTGTGAATGTGAAGGTGTAGGCATTAGTAGGTCCAGTATCCCTCCGTCACGGGAGGGGGCCCGTCCCTGCAGTGGGACATTATTAGGCTGTTATGACTTCACATGCAGAAAGGCTACGTAGGCAGCCAGGCAGCGCCCTGGCTGTGCCCTTTTATAGTTGGAGTCCATGATGGGTTACCACTTACCATTAGGTCAGCTGTTTGCTGCTCGTCTGACGTGTTCATCATAACAGCCCATTAATGTCCCATTGCAGTGATGGGCCTTCTCCTGTGACGGAGGTATACCTACTTAGGTGACGATGTGTGAGGATTATTTATTTATATTTATTTATGTGAAAAAGTCGGCTCAAATTTCTTGTGACCTTGTAATATAAAAAATGTGGGTTATAATTTCAAAATTTTAACTGTGTGAATTTTTATAATTTAATTATTTATAATTCTAAGTATATATTTGTAAGACATATACATTGTGTCATGACATATACATATTATTTCTAAACAGATTATGAAACTTGCATAACAATAATATAATCTGTATTATAATTTGCAAAGCGCGAAATCTATGTTGACATTTTTTTTCGCATTGTATTTTTAGTTTATTGCTGTTTTTAAACACAACTTAAAAGTACCTACTAGTGTTTTATTTATAATGTAAAAAAGTTTTTTTAAGTTCTCCGTGTGGTGAGTAAGAATACAATATGTGACCACCCCAGCTCATCCCATGGGTGTCGTAAAAACCGACTAATGGACCATCCGTGAATATTATCTTTACGAAATAAAAAGAAGGAAAACCGGAAATTATACCCTATACTAATTAGTCTGGCCAGCGTGGTATTAGTAGGCTAAGTATCCCTCCGTCACGGGAGGAGGCCCGTCCCTGCAGTGGGACATTAATGGGCTGTTATGAAGTAGGTAGTAGTGAGCTTGATTCCTACACAAGTCAATCATTATTTACAGTGTACGTAGGTATTTAAGCATGTTAATATGTTTATCAGTTGCATAGTATCAAAAACAAATTATTAATTAGATGTTTAGTACTTACCTTAAATTACATTTTTTCCATATACCTACCTAAAGCTTAGGCAAATACTTAATTAGAAAATATCTAAAAGAAGAAAGACAATGGAAAAAATTGGCCGACACCCTGCGTCTCTGTTTGGTGTAAATTATGAGAGCTTAAGTCCGATTCACACACATCAGTGTGAAGTCACAGTTCCGTTCCGTCCGTTCCGTGTTCGCTCAGTTCAGTATCAGTGCTACAGTACAAAAACCGTATTCGCCGGCACTGTGACGCGTATCGTATCGTAGCTCTAGCTAGTTTGGCACTAGATGGCGTTGAGTGAATTTGTTATAGAATGTTTATTTACTTATTCATAATAAGATTGCGAGGCTGCTGTAGTCGCGGATCCTGTGCTCGCGGTTAGGGATTCCAATCTACTATTGTGTCTGTTTATTTTAATGACATTGCGCACAGGGCTTGATTCCTAGCATAGAAAATAAATAAATAAGTCATCATCATAACAGCCCATTAAACATCATAATGTCCCACTGCAGGGACGGGCCTCCTCCCGTGACGGAGGGATACTTGGCCTACTATTACCACGCTGGCCAGACGGATTGGTATAGGGTTTATTTTCAAGATTTCCTTCTTTCTATGTAAAGATAATATTCACAATATTATTATAGTCCCTTAGTCGGTTTCTGCGATACCCATGGAATGAGATGGGGTGGTGACATATTGTATTTTTGCTCCGTCACCACACGGACATTATAATTATCCAAATTGGCGTATTTTTACTGTCGAAGAAAACAATAATCAATAAAACGTAAGGTTAGATTAAAATCAAAAGTACTTTACAAACCTACAGTCAGTCACCAAGATATTTATCCAAATAAAAAGATTTATATTATTATTTTTATGTCACCTTAAATGGTCCATGACCCATACTTAACAATTTACTTCTTGCAAATCACTACATAGTATTTAAAACAAAGTTGCCGCTGTCTGTCTGCCTATGTTTCATCATCATCATCATCATAACAGCCTATTAATGTCCCACTGCAGGGACGGGCCTCCTCTCGTGACGAAGGCATACTTGGCCTACTAATACCACGCTGGCCAGACGGATTGGTATAGGGTTTAATTTCAAGGTTTTCTTCTTTTTACTTTGTAAAGATAATACATATTTACGGTTAGTCCCTTAGTCGGTTTTTAAGAAACCCCATGGGATGAAGTGAGGTGGTGACATATTGTATTCTTACTCCGTCACCAAACGGCAATTTTTTTTTTAAATCTTTAAAAATACGCAACGAATTTTCAAGCGGGTTTTTTAATAGATACTTAGATTGATTCAAGAGGAAGGTTTATATGTATATAATTCATCATAATATTGCAGAGTATAAGCAATTGTATCCGTTCAAAGCCAGGGCGATTCGCTAGTATATTATAAAAGAAAAATACAACTGGTTTTAATACGTCATTTACGTTGTGGCGTGCGCGTTTCGCAAATTTATATATAAGCGTATGAAAGGCCCGCGATCACATTAGATATAAAATTGCAGTTGCACGGTTTACAAATCCGCCATCTTTTTTTCAAGAACGCGCGCTTTTCAAATCGAACACGACATTTTTTTTAATTTCAATAGTTTTAAATTCTAATTTGTAAATAAAAACATTGATTCAATAATAGGACAAGTTGTTTTTTTTAATGACATTGAATTATTAAAGTACCGCGGAATCATTTTGTGCTATTAATATATTATTAATAACAAATTAATTTTACTAGAACCGTCTCTAGTTTCGTGTGAGGTTGTGTTTGCGGTAAACAAAATGAAGGACTTAGTGCAAATTTGGAATAGTGTTACAAATAGAAGGTATTCTTCTGTAAATACTGGTGAATTAAAAGATTTTAATAATGGAAGGATAAGAAGATCTGAAATAGATAATTTTGAAGCTAATTTAGCTGAGTGTGAAGCATTAAATAATAAATTTAATGATGATTTGGAGTTCAATAATCGGAAGGACGCCATTATAAATAGATTGTTCGAGCAAAGGAAACGGGGACAATGCGGACGGCAACCTAAATGTAAGTTTTATTTTTAATGTTTATTTAGCTATGAAAATTAGATATTTTATTACATTTTTCACAATCTTATACATTTTTATATATAAATATAAAAAAACAAAAACATTTAAATTTTTAAACATTAAAAATATAAAAAAGGTAGACCCACCAGCTTTGGATACAGGGAACAAGCACAAGCATTTTAATACTTTTATTTTTATTTTTTAATAAACATTAAAAAAATCGTACCGTTTTATATAATGCTGGAAGATGTTTAAATACTTTTAATAATTTAAACATCTTCCAGCATTATATAATATTTAAACATCTTCCTAAACTTTAACTGATATTGTTATTTTAACGAAAATTATTAGGGCGCATCTACTAAATAACAAAATAAGGTTATAAATAATTTTAAATTAATTTATAAAAATTAGCTCAGAAAAAGATCTTCTTTAATAAATTACTTTATAAAAAAAATATCGTAATAAAATAATAGTTAGGTACTTTCACAAAATTACTAGATATTTTAATTAATTACCATAATATACCTACTTTAATGTTTTATTGTACCTAGATACATAATTTTCATAGTATTGTAACGGATTAAAAATACAGTAATGTAAAAGTACACTAGAATTAATTTAATAATCAAATAAAATGCTATCAATGATCTTTGTGAACAATAGAAAATATTTATTTTCTCAAATTAAATCTGTACCAAATTTAACCAAAAAATAATTATTATCATGCCAACTGTTATTCAATATTATTTTTTAATAAATAATAAAAAATATATTAATAAAATAATTAAGAATATTTAATTACTTTTTTAATATTTTTATGAACATGTCTAAGTAAGAAAATTTCGCAATATTTATATGAAAACTAAAGTAGAAAATCCTCTCCGTGTGGTGACGTAGTAAGAATACAATATGTCACCATCCTATCTCATCCCATGGGTATTGTAAAAACTGACAAAGGGACTATCCGTGAAAATAATCTTTACGAAATAAAAAGAAGGAAAACTTGAAATTAAACCCTATACCAATCCGTCTGACCAGCGTGGTATTAGAAGGCTAAGTATCCCTCCGTCCCGGGAGGAGGTCCATCCCTGCAGTAGGACATTAATGGACTGTTATGATGATGATGAGTGTAGAAAAACTTAACGTAAAAACCTAGCCAGTTTGGTATTTATCCTAGGAATAAAATATAGGTAGCAAGTAGATAAAGTTAGTGTTAAGTAGTAAAAATTATAAAAACAATCAAAAAGTGTGAATTGTAATAAATGCATGTGCTACATGACCAAGCAGATTTTTACCGGGTTTTTTTTGTCTATGTCCTATTTTGACGTTAGGTACACATATTTACACCATGACTGTTTTTACTGGAGGTACTTCATCATCATTATTTTTTAGTAAGGCATATTATAATGTCACCGAATTCCTTACAGATAAAAAGTTTGTACAATAAAGAATTTATTATTTTAGTATAAATATTAGTAGGTATAGTTTCCATTATTCGATTTTGTTTTATTTATTAATTTATTCTACTTTTTGTTTTAATTGACTTTTGTTCTGTACATTTAAAAAATTTTGCAAAATAACTTTTTAATTTAACTATAATTTGTATAATTTTGCATGCCTAAGACGAAAGAAAAACAAAAAAACACTATTCCATCTCAAGGCAGAATTCAACCTACATCTTTTATGAGTAATCGCCACTTCATTTAACCGATAGATCACCCGAGTTTTTACCTCGAAACCCAAATATGTCTATTGATTTACCAAAATCTATTTAAAATCCTTCAACAAGCATAATTTATTATTTTATCATTAATTAATAAATAATCCTCACACATTTACACAACGCCACCTAGTCCCAAACTAAGCAGAGCTTGTACTATGGGTAATAGACAACGGATAAACATACTTAAATACTTTTTTTTTTGTAAATACATACATATTATACACAGAAAACACTCAGACCAATGCAAACAATCATGTTCATGCACACAAAGATTTGCATTGAGTGGGAATCGAACCCGAGACCTCTGCGTAGCAGCCATGTCATATAGCGACTGCGCCACAGAGGTCGTCGTGTTAATTTATTTCAATAAGTTATAGTGAACCTATACTATTATCCATATGTAGTGGTTATAGTCTATGGCTGCTATGCAAGAGGACTGTGGTACGTTGTATTCCTGCTACGGCAAACATAAATATGCAAATCTTTTTATTAATAACTAGCTGACCCGTGTCCACTTCGTTGGACGGCGAAAAAAACGCGTCCGTGTTTTAAACATATTTCATTACTGCTCCACTCCTATTAGTCTTAGCGTGATACTATTATAGCCTATGACATTCCCCGATAAATGGACTATTCAACACAAAAATAATTTTTGAAATCATTTCCTTAGATCCAGAGATTACGCCCTACAACGTCACAAACACACAATCACACAAACACACAAACTTTACCTCTTTATAATATTAGTATAGATATAAATATGGCTACAAATCCATTCTAAATATAGTCCTTACTAATATTATAAACGCAAAAATTAGTATAAATGGATGTATGTTTGTTAATCAATCACGCTCAACGGCTAAACAGATTTCTATATAATTTTATATAGAGGTAGATGGCACCCTGAATTAATAGGCTACATTCTATCCTAAAAACGACATCAACGCGAGCGAAATCGCGATTAAAAAAAAAAGAAAAAAAATATTTTAGTAGAATATATAAATATTGTCTAATACACATAGTATGGTGACGAAGTTAGAATACAATATCTCACCACCCCATCTCATCCCATGGGTGTCGTAAAAACCGACTAAAGGACTATCCGTGAATATTATCTTTACGAAATAAAAAGATGGAAAACTTGAATTTAAACCCTATACCAATCCGGCTGGCTAGCGTGGTATTAGTAGGTCAAGTACCCCTTCGTCCCGGGAGGAGGCCCGTCCCTGCAGTGGGACATTAATGGGCTGTTATGATGATGATGATGACACATAGTATAAGCTCTGCTTAGTTTGGTTCAAGATGGCGTTGTGTTAATGTGTAAAGAAATTTTACTTAAAAAAAACATTTATACATTTTGGACACTTTTTGGAAATTTAAGAACGTATTCTTATTAAGACTAAAATAAATGTTATTTTTCAATTAAATATAATTTTAAACGATCGTTAGTTTTGCTTAAGCGTATGTTTTTTTTTCAGTCGACTTAACCCAGTAGTTGATAGCTGTCTTAACTGACAGAATGATTATTTAATTTATGTAATTAAGAAATAAGATATTTTTCTCTTCATTATAGTTTTGGCAGAATGAACGGTTAACGATTTAGCTTGTAGTAAAAAATATACGAATGCATCCATATTTATAAAGTATTTAAGTATGTTTATCCGTTGTCTAGTATCCATAGTACAAGCTATGCTTAGTTTGGGACTAGATGGCGTTGTGTGAATGTGTGAGGAATAACGCGCTCCGTTTTTCAAAGTTCAACAAAAAATGTATCATGACATTCATTTTTTTGATGAATAAAGATTAAAAACTATTCTTGAAGACTTTATTTTCATGTTAGTGGCGTTATAATAATATTTCGTAAGGCTGTGTAATCGGGAAATTTAGTTTTACAATAAAACCATTATTTTCTTTACTAGCTGACCCGTGGCCCGTGCCCACTTCGTTGGGCGAAAAACGCGTCCCTTTTTTAAACATATTTCATTACTGCTCCACTTCTATTAGTCATAGCGTGATGCTTTACATAGCCTATGATACTCCCCGATAAATGGACTATTCAACACATAAAGAATTTTTAAAATCGGTTAAGTATATCCAGAAATTACCCCCTACAACGTCACAAACACACAAACTTTACCTCTTTATAATATTAGTATAGATATAAAAGTCATAGCTACGAGAATAATACATCATACATGCCCAAATTACCGCCAAAAGAGTTGTCAATATGTGTGTGTCAAATCTGACTATAGACTAAAAATAATTTCTTCTTAATTCCATCGTTTTCGCTGTTCAAATATCTTATCTGTAACAATTGTATTGTGTGACAAGTACAGTAGCGAGATAAGTAGTAAGTTCTGATATAGTTGATTTAAATAGATCTCCATCCTATTTTTTGGCGAGGTAAATACGAAGTAGCCCCCTCTCTTGCGTCTCGCCAACTTAACTCGCCAAAAAATAGGATGGAAATCTATTTAAATGAACAACTTATTACTTAACTCGCTACTGTACTTGTCGATGTGTAAATTGGGCTTAAGTTCTATTCAACCTGAACTGTTTTTGTGCAGTACTCCATCGTTAACCAAAGGTTCTGCCAACGTCATCAAATTTAAAGTAAAAATAAACGGGTTGACAATAACCGGTATATATTGAGGTACCTGGTTTCGATTGGCTAATCTGAATAGGGAAAATACAAGGTTAGGTATTAGACATATTATTATCTATACTTAGTTTTTGGTTTACATCCCACGCTTGAAACATATTATATTATGCTAGAATTAGACCGATGAATAAAAATGATTTATTGATTTATCATCATATCAGCTGATGACTGATGTCCACTGCTGGACTTAAGTGACAGGTGACATGCCGGCTCGTTTGTCTCTCATTTCATAAAAAAATTGGTTGATCTACGTTTTATAAAACTAAAACTTTGAATCACTCGGTCGCCGGCATCGATCGATGGCATTCATTGTTACTATTCAATCGATCGAAAACGTCTAATTCATTCTACCATCGATCGACTGGTGTGGGGATTTATACCTAAGGGTTACTTATTATTATTAATTATTTTCACCTAAGGGTGATTTCTAAATTGAACTAATTATAAATAAAAAAACAATGATTTTATTACTAGTTTCTAATTAGTTATTGTATCGATAAAATAGTAATTAATATAATACCTACTTTAATTGATAAGATGTTATAATTTTGCATTTAGTATACGTTGTAAAAGTCTAGTAAGGAAAATGTTAAAATAATTAATATTGTTATTTGCTAAGATGTCATAATAATCTATACTAATATTATAAAGAGGTAAAGTTTGTGTGTTTGTGACGTTGTAGGAGGTAATCTCTGGATCTACTGAACTGATTTTAAAAATTCTTTCTGTGTTGAATAGTCTATTTATCGGGGAGTGTCATAGGCTATATAGTATCACGCTATGACTAATAGTAGTAGAGCAGTAATGAAATATGTTTAAAAAAGGGATGCGTTTTTTTTAACATAAGTGGCCACGGGTCAGCTTTTAGCTTTACTTATTTATTTCTACGAAATAAATACAAAATAAATATAAATGCCTAAAACAATCATACAATATAATCGATGTGTATCATATTCATTTGACGCCTGATAATCACAAAAAAACTGTTTGTTTGTTTATTGTTAATAGATGTTTCGAGAACAAATCTTTTTATACTAATAAAAAATGAATTCGGAACTCTATTTCCTGCTTTGGCTTAAAATATATTATGTGTATTGATATCTATACTAATATTATAAAGAGGTAAAGTTTGTGTGTTTGTGACGTTGTAGGAGGTAATCTCTGGATCTACTGAACTGATTTTAAAAATTCTTTCTGTGTTGAATAGTCTATTTATCGGGGAGTGTCATAGGCTATATAGTATCACGCTATGACTAATAGTAGTAGAGCAGTAATGAAATATGTTTAAAAAAGGGACGCGTTTTTTTTAACATAAGTGGCCACGGGTCAGCTTTTAGCTTTACTTATTTATTTCTACGAAATAAATACAAAATAAATATAAATGCCTAAAACAATCATACAATATAATCGATGTGTATCATATTCATTTGACGCCTGATAATCACAAAAAAACTGTTTGTTTGTTTATTGTTAATAGATGTTTCGAGAACAAATCTTTTTATACTAATAAAAAATGAATTCGGAACTCTATTTCCTGCTTTGGCTTAAAATATATTATGTGTATTGATATAATAGCAATATCATAATGATTCATAAACAATCACTCGTTAACAAAATCGGCGAGGCCATTACTTAGTACCCTTTTAGACTAAGGGACTATCCGTCAATATCATCTTTACGAAATAAAAAGAAGGAAAACTTGAAATTAAACCCTATACCAATCCGTCTGTCCAGCATGGTATTAGTAGGCCAAGTATCCCTCTGTCACTGGAGGAGGCCGGTCCCTGCAGTGGGACATTAATGGGCTGTTATAATGATGAAAAGAAAATCCTGATTAAGCTTATAGAAACTAGACTATGCTTCTTAAATTTCCTTATGAATTAAATACCGGGGTTTTAAAAAAAATCTTTGTAACTTGATATTGGCAGAACAGTCGATAAAGCCCGATTTACACATCGACAAGTACAGTAGCGAGTTAAGTAGTAAGTTGTTGATTAAGTTGATTTAAATAAATCTCCATCCTATTTTTTGGCGAGTCAAGTTGGCGAGACGCGAGAGAGGGAGCTACTTCGTACTTAACTAGCCGAAAAATAGGATGGAGATCTAATCAAATCAACTTATACAACAACTTACTACTTAACTCGCTACTGTACTTGTCGATGTGTAAATCGGGCTTAAACGATGAAGCCACACACGAAATTAAAAACTATCCTGTCAAAATACTCAAATAATAGACTATTGTTTAAATTTATTAATTGTGTGGGTAGCCATTATAGAATAAATCGCATGATATTTTTTACTTCTAAACGGATATAAAGAACTGACTCTGTCACGTTTAATAAGTTATTTGATAAAACCTGTTTTAACGGTGTTTTAAAATTATTTGCCACCATAACCTTGATTTAAAATCATGGGTGATTACATCAGGAGAAATTTCTTATTTATTTTATATTTATTAAACTAGATGACCCGTGCCCACTTCGTTGAGCGGCGAAAAAAACGCGTCCCTTATTTAAATATATTTCAATACTGCTCCACTCCTGTTAGTCATAGCGTGATACTATATAGCCTATGACACTCCCCGATAAATGGACTATTCAACACAAAAAGAATTTTTAAAATCGGTTCAGTAGATCCAGAGATTACCTCCTACAACGTCACAAACACACAAACTTTACCTCTTTATAATATTAGTATAGATAAACTAGCAGATGCCCGCGGCTTCATCCTCGTTAAATGTTATTCTACACCCTAAACTACGAGTACCTATATGTATTCCCAATTTCATCAAAATCCATTCAGTAGTTTTTGCGTGAAAGGGTAACAAACATCCATCCATCCTCACAAACTTGCACATTTATAATATTAGTAGGATAGGATATATAAACATGTAATGCTAACAATTGCTTATCAGATAGATTTTAATAAATGCTGGGATCACTTACTAATAATAAACACACCACTGTGTTCTTATCAAACTGTTGTCTGTTATGCCCGATTTACACATCGACAAGTACAGTAGCGAGTTAAGTAGTATTTTAAGATTAAGTTGATTTAAATACAGTTCCATCCTATTTTTTGGCAAGTTAAGTACGAAGTAGCCCCCTCTCTCGCGTCTCGCCAACTTAACTTGCCAAAAAATAGGATGGAGATCTATTTAAATCAACTTAATCTTAAAATACTACTTAACTCGCTACTGTACTTGTCGATGTGTAAATCGGGCATTAGGCACTTAACTAATTATCAATTAACGCGACGAACAATAAGCACACACATTTAAGAACACTAAGTATTTTACTGTTCATAATGACCTATTATCATCATCATAACAGTGAATTGACGGCCACTACTGGACATAGGCCTTCTCGAAATAGTGCCTAGGCCTACTCCAAAGACCTATTTGTTGTGTGTATATTAAAAAAATGGTAGACATGGGCTTTTTTAATTGACTCCAAAGAGAAAAGACCTTTTAAAATCTGTTGTTTTTTTATTTTTTGTTTGAAAGGGTATCATCATCATCATAACCGCCCATTAATGTGGGCCTCCTTCCGTAACGGAGGGATACTTGGCCTACTAATACCACGCTGGCCAGACGGATTGGTATAGGGTTTAATTTCAATTTTTGCTTCTTTTTATTTCGTAAAGATAATATTCACAGATAGTCCCTTAATCGGTTTTTACGACACCCATGGGATGAGATGGGGTGGTGACATATTGTTGACTATGTAATTTGATTTTATCAAATAAAATTTTGCGAATTAAGTAAATATCAGTCCTAATTTACCCTAATGGCCTGTATTTATATGCATTAGGTTTTAATGAAGGACAAATTCGTATAATTAATTACCCCTTTAGTCAATATCTTACACAATACCAACATATCCGTAGATAGCTGTCATATGTTTGGGGTGTATTTTGTGTTTATATATCCGTGACTAAGGTCAGTATTAGTCAAGCGTACTGACTGTTATTAACGGCTTTTGGACCTCCGTTTTGTGACTAAATAGAAGGTACAAAGGAAACAGTGGGATAAATAAATTAGTGTTACTAACCATGAAAATTTTATAATATAAGGTAGGTAACTGCTAATAAAAATAAATATTCCTCACACATTCACACAACGCCATCTAGTCCCAAACTAAGCAGAGCTTAAACTATGGGTACTAAACAACAGATAAACATACTTAAAATACTTTTTTTTTGTAAACACATACATATTATACATAGAAAACACCCAGACCAATGCAAACAATCATGTTCATGCACACAAAGATTTGCATTGAGCGGGAATCGAACCCAAGACCTCTTTGCAAATATCTTACGTGAGAGTCGAACCTACGACCGCCTTACTACCGAAGCAGTCTATCGCAGTTATTCACATCAATAACCCACAAAGATTTCCCTATTTTAAAACCTATGTATCACAGAGCTATCATAAATACAAAGAAAACAAGTTTATTCTTACAATAATTACTCTGTAAGTAATTATTTAACTAACCTGAGCTAACTAGAAACTGTGTGTTATATATTACGTAGAATTTATGACTAATTATTATTATACCATAATAGAAGGTACAACTATTATTTCCTACCGGAAAAACTATGCTCTTTGTACTAGCATCATACCACAGTACAACCAGTAGTCTATTTCGGCCGAATATTTATTATAAATGCCTGCGGCTGCGCGGTACGTAAACATGCGATAGGGCTGCCCACCTCCAACTTTTTAATTACGTTTTACCTACTTTCCCGCTCGTTACTGCGGCACAGTCGCGACGCGACTGTTCACTCCGCAAAGCTACCGCTATCGTGAGCGTGTAGGTATAACTCGCGTATCGTCCGTTTCTATGAAGTCGAAATACTGTATAAATATATTTGTACTATGACCATACTATGTTTAACCACAATACAGAAATATTGTGGTTCAACAGCTATTGACTACTAGCGACCCGCCCCAGAATCGCAAGGATGCAATAAATAAATATTCCTCACACTTTCACACAACGCCATCTAGTCCCAAACTAAGCAGAGCTTGTATACTATGGGTACTAGACAACGGATAAACATATTATTAAATAACCTTTTTTAATGCGTATGTCCTACTTCTAAGCCTACCTGTTGTGTGGCTTATGTGACTTTATAATATAATTATGTTATTTCTAAATATCCAACAGTGCACATTTTTTTTTTTTTTTTTTTTTTAAAGACAACTCCCGCACTAGGGATCATGCCCTGTGTCGCGGGGACTTTTACAAACATCAATTAACGGACACAAAGAACACCCAGACTCAGGACAATAATTTGTGGATCTCACAAATTATTGTCCTGCGTGGGGATCGAACCCACAACCTCATGCGCGGCAGCCGCTGGCTTTACCGGCGCGCCACCGACGTCGTCAATATACATTATCTTTGTAAACAATTTTTTTATATAATTATATTTACATTTCTTTTTTGTTATACTTAAGTACCTACTCAATTTTACTATACTTCTATACTTTCCTTTCTTTTTAGCTTATAATTTTTTTTTATTTCGATGTAATCATATCATGTTTTCTTGTTTATTTTACGCGGCCTACGTAAACCACTACAAATTTCTAAAAGTATAGATATACTTACCTTATACCTATCCGTTTAGCTAGTTGTGTCATGACTCATGTCTAATTATGCCTAGCACCTCCTTTAGCGGGTTTTCTTATGCTGAATAAAACAGGCTGGTTGATTTAGTGTTACTATTTCTTATTAAAGAAACCATTGGAAATATAAAATACGACGGTTGCCATGCACTAGGTCGCGGCTTCGAAGCCCCACTCAAGGCATATTATTTGTACGATTCTTAAATGATTTTCTTGAGCCTAGATGTACTTTGTGTCCGTTATTTTATGTCCATATCCCATAATATGTGCTCAATTTTGTTTTTATTTGTCTACGTGCCTGCCTCCCTGAGATATAGGGCTCAATTCCTAGCGCGGCAGTTGTCTTAAAAAAAAGAAGAAAAAAACATTCCAAATACAAAATTTTACATTTAAAACAAACAGCCATCGATCAAACGAATCAAAAGTGACAATTCTAAATTTAAAACATAATACAAAAAAGTAATATAAAACGTTCCAGTTCCTGTTCTCAGTTCAAAAATTCCACAGATCAACAATATTATTGACGTGACGTAGAAACATGGCGGCCGTCAAGATTGTTTGTTATCTGTACTACGTGACGTCACAAAGGCTATAATTTTAATTGTAGCAAGGTATAAAATGACGTGAAAACCAAGTAAACTGCTAACTCACCTTGTGGTGACGATGTATGGTTATAATACCATTATACATTCTCCGTGTGGTGACGGAGTAAGAATACAGTGTGTCACCACCCCATCTCATCCTATGGGTGTCGTAAAAACCGACTAAGGGACTATCCGTCAATGTTACCTTTACGAATTAAAATAAAGAAAACTAGAAATGAAACCCTATACCAATCCGTCTGGCCAGCGTGGTATTAGTAGGCTAAGTATCCCTCCGTCATGGGAGGAGGCCCATCCCTGCAGTGGGACATTAATGGGCTGTTATGATATGATGAGGCTCTAGAATAGATGTTTTTCTTTGGATTAGCCACTTTAGGTACCTAGTTAAAGTGGTAGTGACATTTTGCATTATTAGTCGGTCATAACTTCCTTAACCACAAATACCTACCTTATAATTGGTATTATATAACAAAGTGGTAATTTTCCTTAATTATTTAATTTCCTTTTTAAACAACGACATAATATTTGCACTTCTCTAACGGAAAGGAAATTTTATAAGTATTATAATGTTCCTTCCATACCACTATACATAGTCCGAAAATCAATGGTCCGAAAAGAAGAAAGACAATGGAAAAATTGATACTTAGGGCGGGACTCGATCCCGCGTCTCTGGACATACGCGTCCAGCGCCATGACCTCTAGGCCACCCAAGTACCCGTCTCGACTACCAAATTTAACCATTGCTTTATACGGCGCCGGGCCGCAACTTAGAACACAACTGTACAACGCCATCTAGGCGCGACAGCCGTAAAATTTCAATGTTGCAATTGAAGAGTTTGCGTAATGGTTTTAAGTGCTATAGATAGGGTGGCATAGTCGCTAAGTGACTAAACCCTTTTCAATAAAGATATAAAAAAAAAATTACTATAGATAGTATTGAGACTAGAGTCCCAAAACGTGTCCTATGGTTACCAGACAGCAGATAAACATACCTACTTAACAAACATTTTTTAAACATACCTACACATTATACATAGAAAACACCCAGACCAATGCAAAAAGTCAAATACATGCACACAAAGATTAACATTAAACGGGAATCGAAACCGCGACCTCTGCGTAGCACCTTAGGACATTTAATAACTAAGTATGCCAAAATCTCAATTAGCCTAAATAATGTTTTCAAAGTTCCAGACAACAAAAAAACTGTGTATCCGTTTTTCCTTTCACGTCTCCGAAACGGCTAACCTTAACGGCATTTAACACAGTTACAGAGATAGCAAAAAAGTATCTATGTTATTAAATATCTATGCTATGTACTAGTTAAGACATAACTAGCGACCTGCCTTGGCTTTGCACGGGTCATCATCATCATAACAGCCCATTTATGTCCCACTGCAAGGACGGGCCTCCTCCCGTGACGGAGGGATACTTGGCCTACTAATACCACGCTGGCCAAACGGACTGGTATAGGGTTTAATTTCAAGTTTTCTTTCTTTTTATTTCGTAAAGATAATATTCACGAATAGTCCCTTTGTCGGTTTTTACGACACCCATGGGATGTGATGGGGTGGTGACATATTGTATTCTTACTCCGTCACCACACGGAGATACTCCACAAATGCATGTATTATACATATAAACCTACCTCTTGAATCACTATCTATTTTTAAAAACTGCTTTAAAATCTTGATTTTTACAGTTCTTTTAAATGCCTATTTATCTAATATATAACAGATTATCTTGAGAAATAAATATTTATATACTTAATATTTTATTGTTTTAAAACTATATCAGAATAGAAACAAAAACCGGTAATCCATGGGAAATATTATTTATAGAAAGAAATAATGTCTAACTTAGTTCTAATATTATATTTTTTATGCGATTTGGTTGTTTAAAATACTATTTTAGGCCTATAATTTAGTTTTTATTTACGCCGCACCTTAGCCTAAACGTTTCCAAGCAAAAATAAATATTCGTCATAGTCAAGCATTGCCATTAAAGCCATCTGGGCTTTATTTAAATGTGTACCAATCTAGCAAAATTCATCATCATAACAGCCCATTAATGTCCCACTGCAGGGACGGGCCTCCTTCCAGTGACTGAGGGATACTTGGCCTACTAATACCACGCTGGCTAGACGGATTGGTATAGGATTTAATGTTAAGTTTTCCTTCTTTTTATTACGTAACGACAATATTCACGAATAGTCCATTAGTCGGTTTTTAGGACACTTATGGGATGAGATGGGGTGGTGACATATTGTATTCCGTCACCACATGGAGATGTTCTTTGTATCCGTTTAAGCTAAGTTTGTAAAGTCCCCGCTACACAGGGCATGGGCCCTACTGTGGGGGTTGTCTCTCTAAGCAAATAAACAAAATCCGTACCTACATACATACATAAATTCACGCCTTATCCCGTCCGGGGTAGGCAGAGACGACAGAACGCCACTTGTCACGATCCTGGCAAACAGATTGGGCCTCGTCCACATTCATTAAGCGAGTCATACATGCGCGTCGGTTACGAGTGCTCTTTATTTGGCCGTAAATCCGAACCTAAGTCCTCAATTTTGTTAACCGTAGCAAGTACCGATATTTAATTTAGAAAGTATAAAACATTATTAATAATTACTAAATTATATATAAATACATACATACAATTGTACCTACTAAAATACAATGGTAAAAAGTTTGTATACAGTTCCTCGTTCCCAATACCATTGTAATAAGTTGGGGTTTTTCCTTATTCTTTCTACGTATCGCTTTGGCTTAATTAGTTTAAAATCTTTTTAGGCTATAGCCTTTAGCCTTGAAGTAATTAAATATCAAGAGAAGTATGCTAACTTACTTCATCATAAGAGCCCATTAATGTCCCACTACAGGGAAGTGCCTCATCCCGTGACGCAGTGATACTTGGCCTACTAATACCACCCTGGCCAGACGGATTGGTATAGGGTTTTATTTCAAGTTTTTCTTTTTTTTTTATTCGTAAAGGAGGAGGACGGAGCAAGAATACAATATGTCACCACCCCATCTAACCCCATGGGTGTCGTAAAAATCGACTAAGGGACTATCCGTGAATATTATCTTCACGAAATAAAAAGAAGGAAAACTTGAAACTAAACCCTATACCAATCCGTCTGGCCAGCGTGGTATTAGTAGGCCAAGTAACCCTCCGTCAAGAGAGGAGGCCCGTCCCTGCAGTGGGACATTAATGGGCTGTTATGATAAAGTGTGTTTCTTAGTTGTCTATATTACAAGCTCTGCTTAGTTCAAGACTAGATGACGTTAAAATTCTTGCAATTCGACTTCTGTGGCGCAGTCGGTATATTACATGGCTGCTACGCAGAGGTTTTGGGTTCGACTCCCGCTCAATGCAAATCTTTGTGTGCATGAACATGATTGTTTGCAGTATGTATTTACAAAAAAAAGTATTTAATATCCGTTGTCTAGTACCTACCCATAGTACAAGCTTAGCTTAGTTTGGGACTAAGTGGCGATGTGTGAATGTGTGAAGATTATTTATTTATTTTATTTAATTTTACAACACGATAAATAATGGTGATATTGCAAATTCTTTCACATACGACACAGAAACATCCAGTTAACATTATATAACAAAATAACCTTGAATTATTAAACAATGTTCTAATATTACTTAATATGTTATGTTAAGTTAGTACGTAATAGAAGTAAGTTAATCTAAGGAATTATACCATAATTGTATGTTATACTGTAACTGGTATTCTCCCCATGACGTTTGTTTACGGCAGATAATTATAGATGGGGTTAATGTCGTTTTAAAACACGATAGTTAAATTGTATTAAATTACACTCTCCGTGTGGTGATCTCCGTGTGGTGACGAAGTAAGAATACAATATGGTCCCAATCTCATCCCATGGGTGTCGTAAAAACCGACTAAGGGACTATCCGTGAATCTTTACGAAATAAAAAAGAAGGAAAACTTGAAAGTAAACCCTATACCAATTACGTCTGGCCAGCGTGGTATTAGTAGGCCAGGTATCCCTCCGTCACGGGAGGAAGCCCGTCCCTGCAGTGGGACATTAGTGGGCTGTTATGATGACTTAATATGTTATGTTAAGTTAGTATGTAATAGAAATAAGTTAATCTAAGGAATTATACCATAATTGTAATATATTATACTGTTTCTGGTATTCTCCCTATGACGTTTGTTTACGGCAGGTAATTATAGATGGCGCTAATGTCGTTTTAAAACACGATAGTTAAGTTGTATTAAATTACACTCTCCGTGTGGTGACGGAGTAAGAATACAATATGTCACCACCCCATCTCATCCCATGGGTGTCGTAAAAACCGACGAAGGGATTATCCGTATACCGATCCGTCTGGCCAGCGTGGTATTAGTAGGCTAAGTATCCCTCCGTCACGGGAGGAAGCCCGTCCCTGCAGTGGGACATTAATGGGCTGTTATGATGATGATATTATTATTATACAACATACATAATTTTAACTGCCACGGTGGCGCGACGGTACCGCAAGCAGCTGCTGTGCACGAGGTGGCCGCGGGTTCGATTCCCAGGCAGGACAATTATTTGTGCGATTCACAAATTATTGTCCTGAGTCGGAATGTTCTTTGTGTTAGTTTAATTTGTGTTTGTAAAAGTCCCCGCGACACAGCATGATCCCTATTAAAAAATATTTTGTTTTTGATATAAATTTCTTAATTGTTAAGGGTAAAATAAAGAGCATTACAGGGTCAGTACCCTTTAGCCCCCAATATTGGTCCCCTGTGCTCACTTGTCCCCTGTGCTCACTTGTCCGCTTTTTTATTTACTATCCTAATTTATATACTTCTTGGCGCTTGTGGTACTGACCCTAGATCACAACTATAACGTACTTATGAAAATTTAACCACTAGTTTAACTACTGTATATATTTTTTACTACCATAGTTCTAATAAAATATACCTACTTAATGAACTTTAAACTACAAAGCGGATACCGAACCAAATTAAAAGTAATAAATAATTTAATTATATTCAATTTTGATGGGTGTCCTTAATTAATATAGGTACCTTATTATATAAACACGTGTACGGAAACCACAGAATACAAACATTTTTTTTATCATTTACTACCTATGCTTGCTAGGAATAAGGGCCATCATCATAACAGCCCATTAATGTTCCTCTGCAGGGACAGGCCTCCTCTCGTGACGGAGGATTACTTGGTCTACTAATACCACGCTGGCCAGACGGATTGGTATAGGGTTTAATTTCAAGTTTAATATATACCTATTTTTTTATTACCTTTGTCTCAGTTTTAAAAGTTTTACATTGTTCTACCCCAATGGGTATTTCATTTACAGTCTTTGTCTTTAAAATAATTTAAAAAAATTACCTACCTACATAAGTGTAAAAGGTTCATAATAAACAGTAGATAATTAATAAAATCACGATAAGAAAAGTTGGTGTATCAACATAATTAGTTTTTATGTTAAACGTGTTTATGTTAAATAATAATTATCGTATTTGTTTAACTGATTAGTTAAATTGATAAAATATTGTTATTTTAATACGTTAGGTTTTACAGTATCTTCTTATTTTAATTCTACTAAAAATGGTAGAAAAGTAATTTGTCTTTTAATAAATCAATTATTAAAAAAAAAACTAGTTAACTTTCACTATTTTGATTTTTTAATTCCTTGACGTTGTCAGAATCATTGGAAAACGATGGGACAATTTTATTTAAAAAAAAAGAACAGAAGAGAATAGATTTTTTTAATGACGTTTCTTTGCCAATGACACCGTGGTTTAAGTTGTAGAGCTTATTATAAACTTTAATGTAAAATAAGTACGAGTTTATTAAAAATATTTAGTTACTCTATCCTTTGGATCAGAAGAATAATAAATAGAATAGATTGATTTTTAAAAAAGAATAAAGGTAAATAAAAGAAAATTATAATTACTTACTAAAATACTAATACTACAGTTAATTAAACTTTAAAGTATATAAACATAAGTGAAGTATTATATTGTAATAATGTATAAAATTTGACGTCAAGAAGCTATAACTATGTTATATTTAATGCTGAAAAATAAAGTAATTAAATAAATTAATTATAACATTAAAAATAATTGATGAAAAGTTAACAATAAACATTTGAAAACGGCAAAACATTTCTAAATATAACTAATAGTAATGGATAGTCGCTTATTTTATGTGTAAAGCACCGATTACACTAGACTACATTTAGTCAACTACATCTTGTAGGACACTACATCTTGTAGGACACTACATCTTGTAGGAGACTACATCTTGTAGGAAACTACATCTTGTAGGACACTACATCTTGTAGGAGACTAGGTACATGTAGTCTTTCTATTTCCAAAAGTTTTGGAAATGAAAAGACTACAATGTAGTCTCCTACAAGATGTAGTCTCGTACAAGATGTAGTTGACTACATTAGTCTAGTGTAATCGGCGCTTAAGCTGATAAATTTTAAATTTATATAAGTATACAAATAAATAAAATATTGCCCCTGTAGCAACTAAATAAGAATTCACATAATTTTCTAATTTAAAAACAGACGAAATCCAAATGCGAAATCAATGTTGAAAAATTCAAATTCAATGTATGTTGAAAAACCAAATTCAAAATGTTGATACCGTTTATAATATGTATGTAATCATGATTGATTCACAGAAAAATCATATTTATTTAAGACTAGCTAGCGTGCCCACTTCGTTGGGCCTCCTCCTATGACGAAGGGATACTTGGCCTACTAATACCACGCTGGCCAGACAGATTGGTATAGATTTTAATTTCCAGTTTTCCTTCTTTTTATTTCGTAAAGATAATATTCACGGATAGTCCCTTAGTCGGTTTTTACGCCACCCATGGGATGAGATGGGGTGGTGACATATTGTATTCTTACTCCGTCACCACACGGAGGACACAATATACGTTATTACTATTATATTATATTGTATTGCACTATATTGCAGTACTTACTACTTTTAGTGTAACAAAATCTCTTTCTTATTCTTCTTCTTGACGACCTCTGTGGTGCCAGCAGTCGGTATATTACATGGCTGCTACGCAGAGGTCTCGGGTTCGATTCCCGCTCAATGCAAATCTTTGTGTGCATGAACATGATTATTTGCATTGGTTTGAGTGTTTTCTTAGTATAATATTATGTATGTATTTACAAAAAAAAGCATTTAAGTATGTTTATCCGTTGTCTAGTACCCATAGTACAAGCTTTGCTTACTTTGGGACTTAGTAGGTAGCGATGTGTGAATGTGTGAGGATTATTTATTTATGTAAAGCCACTGAATGGTTCTGAAATGGTTTAGATATTTTTATAATACATTACGCAATAAGATTCAAATTCAAATTCAAATTCAAATTTATTTATAAGTACATACATAACAATACAAGATACATTTATATAATTTATCAAAGTCGACCGGTCCCAAACTAAGCAGAGCTTGTACTATGGGTACCAGACAACAGGCATACATACTAATATTTATTTTTATTTTTATATACTAATTATAATAGAAAATACACTATAAACTAACATAATATACTTATAAAACAATATAATATATACCTTAATGGCTAATATAAATAAAATAAAATATAGCTTCCGGTTACGGCTTTCGTTCGGATGGAATAAGTCCGCGGAAGCGACGGAACACTACGTTCTGCGGCCAGAAGTTGGAGTCCATGACGTGCTGAAGGTAACAGTTCGGTATCCGCAACACGAACGCCTTGAAGTTCACGTTGCGAAGGGACTCCAATAGCTGCACCCTCGGCCTGTACTTCAACTTCCGGTGAACGTACTCGACGATGTCATCTACCTCCGTGGTGTAATGGAGGCGAGATATATACACCGGAGTGTTCGGCTTGGCGGCACGTATCTTCGCCTGGGACTCCTCAGGACCCGTTCCGCAGCAGTTCTTGTTGGTTCTCTGACGGCGCTTCTTCTTTTGCACCGTCACAAAACCGTCGTTTTCACCTCGTCCCGGTACCTTCTCAGACACCACTGTCTTAACTACAAGAGCCTTAGGGGTGTTCGACTTTATTATCTGAAGCTGACCCGGTGGCTTAGTAGCACATGCGGCGGTATGAGGAGGAACCGCGGGGGCAGGGGCAGAGTTGTGCGGCACGTTGTCTGCACGTTCTGTAGTCTCAGCGTCTGTCAGCGTTGTCGACAAAACTGCTGACGCGTAGCTTGCGGCCGTAGTATCAAGGCGACGCGCTCCTCGACGTGTGTTGACATTGACACAGGTCGGTGACCTAGTTGCATTCTTGCGCAACTCGTCGACTTCCTTTCGTAGGTTTGCCACGATAGTCTCAGATGAACACAGTTTCTTTTGCACATCTGCTAATCTTGTCTTCAGAAAAACTATGTCCTTCAGGAGACTTGTAACGTTGACGTGGTCGAAAGTGACAGGAGGCAACTTGTTGAGGTCCTTCGCCACAAACGTCGGCACGTCATCAGGATCGGTTTCTTTCAGTAGCGTGATTATGTCATGTAGACTTTTCTTTGTCCCGTCACGCCGGCGGGACACCATCTGGTCACGTTTGTTGAGCAACGTATACAACTGCAGCTTGGATGCAGCAATATCTTCTTCGCTGAAGTTGGTCGCGCAGATTTGAATGGCGGATACTTCATCCATCACATCCAATTTCTGCTGCAAGAACGACAGCAGCTCGTTCGGCACAAGTATGTCACTCATGACGTAAAATTGCGAGCGTCGGCTTACGCCGCGCTAAATACTAATTAATTTATTTAATTATTTACGCACACGTCCGCCTCAGAATGTTACCTATCGGAGCGGTTTGCCACACATTCAAAAGCCCTCACTTTAATGGACTGTCAACCATGTTTTCAAAACATGCTAGAGTAATTTCTCTCATTTAATTAAAAAATATACCTATCAAAAACCTTTTAAAATTTTTAATCAAGTTTTTTTATTCAATTCCGTTATCTATGATAATATCTTTAGTATATTTAGGTTATCCTGTCCCGGTATTCACGTACTTTGCAAATAATTAACATATAAAATAAATGGGCCTAATTAATTTGATCATTAAATATCATTAGGCCTATAACTAATAACGATTATAGGTTGTTGAAAACATAATATATAACTTAAAAGGTTTGTTTTTTTTATAAGGAGCGTATACATAAGCGGTTACTACAGAATAGAGAAAAATCTTCATAAGTAAATCGTCTTCGTGTGGTGACGGAGTAAGAATACAATTTCACCACCCCATCTCATCCCATGGGTGTTGTAAAAACCTTTCTTGAGACTGAAAAACCTTTAAGTGGCCTTTAACACAAGCGGTGAGATGTGTCGGAGTCCCGAATAGATAAAAAAACGATGGACTCTCTCATAAAAGGCCAATAATAGACCTTTTGGTCGTGGCCTTAACCAACCATACCAAAATCCGTTTTTTAACCAACCATAGAAGAATTTGAACAAATTAATAAATATTCCTCACACATTTGTGTGAATGTGTGAGGAATTTATTTATCCATGTAGTCCCAAACTAAGCAAAGCTTGTACCTACTATGGGTACTAGACAACGAATATACATACTTAAATACTTTTTGTTGTTGTAAATACATACATGTTATACATGAAACACTCAGACCAATGCAAACAATCATGTTCATGCACACAAAGATTTACAATGAGCGGGAATCGAACCCGAGACCTCTGCGTAGCAGTCATGTTATATAACCACTACGACACAGAGGTCGTCAAATAGTTGAACATATTGGACTAGAGGTATCAAAAAACCTTCTCCGTGTGGTGCCGGAGTAAGAATACAATATGTCACCACCCCATCTCATCCCATGGGTGACGTAAAAACCGACTAAGGGACTATTCGTAAATATTATCGTTACGAAATAAAAAGAAGGAAAACTTGAAATTAAACTCTGTACCAATCCGTCTGGCCAGCGTGGTATTAGTAGGTCAAGTATCCCTCCGTCAAGGAAGGAGGCCCGTCCCTGTAGTGGGACATTAATGGGCTTTTATGATGAAGTAAGTTGACAATTACGAATTTAAGCTCTCTAGATATATCAGACCCACAGCTTAAAAAACCGGTCAAGTGCGAGTATGACTCGCGCACCGAGGGTCCTGCAAACAACCTATTATTACAAACCTATTTATTTTCCCGCCAAATTGTGATAACGTCAGGATTCAGCTGTTTAAATACTATTTTTCCCGCCAAAATTCAATGACGTCACGACTTAGCTGTCAAAATATATTTTCCCGCCAAAATAATATGACGTCACAAATCATCTGTCAAAAATTCTGTGACGTCACGACTTATCTGTCAAAAACTCAAAAACGTCACGGCTCCAGCTGTCAAAATATATTTACCCGCCAAAATTCTGTGACGTCACGAATCATGTCAAAAATTCTGTGACGTCACGACTCATCTGTCAAAAATTCAAAAACGTCACGGCTCTGCTGTCAAAATTTAATTCTGTGACGTCACGACTCAGCGTTCAAAAATTCAATGACGTCACGACTCAACTGGCAAAAAATATTTTCCCGCCAAAATTCTGTGACGTCACGACTCATCTGTCAAAATTCTATGACGTCACGGGTCACTTGACCAAAATTCTATGACGTCACAGGTACGTGACCTGTGACGTCACAGCTTTCCCGCCAAAATTCTATGAAATCAAAATATAGTATGACTGCTAATAAAAAGTAGCCTATGTTCTTTCTCAGGGTCTAAAGATTGTCTGTACCAAATTTCATCGAAATCCGTTCAGCCGTTTAGGCGTGAAAGAGTAACAGACAGACAGACAGACAGATTACTTTCGCATTTATAATATTAAGTATGGATTTTGCTGATTATTTACAATTTCGTTTCCCAGGTGCACCTTGTCACCAGTTCTTTGACAATTACTTTTCTTTTACGAATTGGGTAATAGAAGACTCAAAGCTACTGGAACAATTCGTGAAGACCGTACTATAAATGTCCTTTCCTATACAACAACGAATTTAAGAAGATTGAAAGAGGCAATTTCAAGTACTAGTCAAGTTAGCCAGAGCCTTTTTAAACGGTTTTATTTAGCTCACCCCGTTTGTTTTCTTGGGTCAAATATAGTAATTCAAATTTCACCCTCTTCCTGTCAACCGATTAATCTGAAATTTTGTATACACTTTGGGTTTTGGTGACAATACAATTATGTTTATTCATTATCATTATAAATCCAAGATGGCGGCCGCTACAAAATAGCGGATAACGTAGGTTTTATCAATCCCATCAATATGGGTATCAAATGAAAGGGCTCAACAAGCAAAATACAATATATTATAAAAAATTGACGTCCAAGATGGCGGACGCTACAAACAGGGGGATAACGTAGGTTTTATCAATCCCATCACATCAATATGGGTATCAAATGAAAGGGCTCAACCAGCAGAATACAATGTACTATATAAAAGTAAAATCCAAGATGGCGGCCGCTACAAACAGGGGGATAACGTAGGTTTTATTAATCCCATCCCATCAATATGGGTATCAAATGAAAGTGCTTAACCAGTAAAATACAATGTACTATATAAAATTGAAATCTAAGATGGCCGCCGCTACCAAATGGTTGATAACGTAGGTTTTATCAATCCCACCAATATGGGTATCAAATGAAAGTGCTCAACCAGTAGAGACAATGTATTATATAAAATTTAAAACCAAGATGGCGGCCTCTACAAAATGGCGGATAACTTAGGTTTTATCAATCCCATCAAAATGGGTATCAAATGAAAGGTCTCAACAAGTAGAATACAATTTACTATGCAAAATTGAAATTTAAGGTGACCGCCGCTACCAAATGGCTGATAACAATTTTTTATCAATCCCACCAATATGGGTATCAAATAAAAGGGCTTGACAAGAAGAATACAGTGCACTATACAACCTCAATATTTAAGATGGGCGCAGCCACTAAATGGCGTAAAATAATAAGATTTAAATTCAGAAGTGAATCTGTAATTTAGGTATCTGATAATACAACCTGAATCCACCACCCAAGTTAGTTAGGTAAAAGGTTAAAACGCGCCGAGAACTGTATGGCATTAGGGTGGATAAAAATGATATGTGAATATTTTAGGAAGAATTTAATAGGGGACGTCTGATTTTTTTTTAGTACCCGATGGAGGCCCTATGTCCCTAGCGGGTTATGCCACGACTTTTACCGGCTAAAAACCACCAGACCTACTACTCGGTTGCCATAAGGGCTACTAAGCGAATCGGAACGCCCTCCCCAGACTGGGGTCCGGGGAAACGTTTCTTACATAAGCGTCGCCCCATTGAAGGAACGCTCACTTGATTTTCCCTAAGAAAACCCTACATAAAGGATAATGATTAGAGCGCGCACTGCGTTCAGGTCATGTTGTAAACTAACGGAAAGCTTAGGGGGACTTAAGGGATCTGAGCTTTGACAAGCCTTTCCAGATCGGAGGACAGGGTATCCGGTGAGTCCAGTAGGACTTTACGAAGCCTTCGTATGACATGTGGAGTAGTGGGGTTAGGGAAAACGGGGGTGTAGGCCACCGCCTCCCTTATGAGGTGATTTGTGTGTTCCTCTGCAGATTTGAAGAATCTATCACAGGCCTGTTTTATGAATGTATGTAGAGTGGGTATTCCGATGTCCCGGTGCAGGTCCGCGTTGCAAACATACCACGGTGCATCGGCCGCCCGGCGTATGAATATGTTTTGTACTGTCTGGAGCTTCTTCATAAGGGTTGGGCTCGCGTGTGCGAATACTGGTGATGCGTATGTGAGTACTGGGCGTGTGCAAACCTTGAAGATAGTTCGCTTGTTTCGTAGTGACATTCTACTGTGCCTGCCAACCATGTGGTGTAGCCGGCCGAGATAGAAGCGTGCGTTCCTGGTCACTCGCCGTATGTGCGGCCTGAACGAGAGGTTTTCGTCCAGTGTGACTCCAAGATACTTGACTTCGCGCCGCCAGTCGTTGTTGTAGTTGTCGGGCCTACGTAATCGTGGGTTCCGCCGTTTTACATCGAAGCAAACCGAAGAATGTTGCCTTTAAGACTATCATGGGCTTCTACAATACATAAAATGCAGGGCAGCACTGTGGATCACGCAGTCGTATACTTAGGTGCGAAACTGTTTGAAGAAGGTCAAGCCTACGGGGCTCTTAGTATAGTAAGATCTTTGCAGGGACTACGTATAGAGGAGTTGGACTGCAATAAATTAACGGGCAGGAAACCTTGCAATAATTAAGCACTAAATGAATTAAACGAAATAAAAACTAAAAACTAGAAAATAAAAATAGGTAAAAAAACTTTTTAACTTAAACGGTTTTATGTTAAACATACATTGCAATGTTTAAGATAAATGTACTAAAAACCAAAAAATAATAAAAGAGATACAGTCGTGGGATTTATAAACATATGCATAGACTAGACTAACATAAAACCGTGGGGCACGTCAATTGTCAAATTATTAATTAATTACAAATTATCGACTTTAATGTGCGATAGAAGAATCGTTTAATTCGTCTTTAGGCAGCTGGCCCGCAGATGGTGAGGAAATTACTTACTATTTTCTTGCTCATGGAAATTCCAATAGTTATTTATTGAAATACTAATCTTGGATTTAGATTAGAAATGGATTAGATTAGAAACATTTTAATCAATGATTGTAGACAATTGACGTGCCCCACGGTTTTATGTTAGTCTAGTCTATGCATATGTTTATAAATCCCACGACTGTATCTCTTTTATTATTTTTTGGTTTTTAGTACATTTATCTTAAACATTGCAATGTATGTTTAACATAAAACCGTTTAAGTTAAAAAGTTTTTTTACCTATTTTTATTTAGTTTGCAAGTGGAATGATAATAGCGTGGTGACGTAGCATCTAATTCAGAAACCATCGAGCCCTTACGTAAAGAAAAAATTTTTCTGCTACTTTGACAACCTTTTACAAAAGTAATGGAGGAGAATACGATTACCTTACGTCTCGGAGGACTTGGCCAGAGGTATTTTGGAAACATATAAAAGAACTGAGAAGCGAGAGCCTTGTCCCACTCCCAGAAATTCGTCCCATTAGTAGAATATTGTTGTATCATCACAAGTAACAAAAATGATTTTATTGTAAATTCGTTATCATAATGACGTAAGCTATCTAATGATATATTTTTTTTATAACTTTTGTTCTATATTTTAAAAGTTATGAAGTTCGAATAAAGTTTTTGCCGCGCGGCATACGTAGAATAACGTCTCACGACCACTTAACGCGCGCTCCCGGCTCCGTGCGTCGCGTTTCTTCATTACAACGCACATTGTTCGACGGAGTCGGCAAGAGTGAGGTGTTGTAACAATGGAAACCGACAGTGGCGATCAAAATGGTCAGAAATCGGTCAGAAATCAATTAAATTATTGTTATTTTGTTTACATACACAACGTTGTTCATTACTATTGAGAATTAAACGTTTAAATTAGTAATAAGAAAATTATTTACAAAATAGAATATACGTAAAATACATATTTCATGGATTTTTATAAAATTTATACAACATCCATAAATTTAAATTATATTTAATGGAAAATAAACAATTTTAGTATGTTAGTTACATTGTTTTAGGTGTATTACACAAAATTATTGACATTACCACAAAGACAGTATTTAAAATCACATAAAACATTTTTCTACCAAGTTGCCGCATCTTTTTAAAATTAAGTGTAATCCACTAAAATACTTTACTGATAAGTTTCTTAACATGTTAATATACAATGAAGCTTGTCTTATTTGTTTTTCTAATTTTGTAGTTACTTATGCACATATTATATTTTACTACGCATAATTGTATCTTCTTTTCGTCGGTACGTAAACATGAAACATTATTCGACCAAATTATATTTTAAAGTGTGCGTCGTAAGCACTTATGCTACTTTTTTCTGTTAATTAGTTTCTTGTAAAACATTATTCGAAATCTAAAAGTGTTATAAAGTTATTAAATACAGTATTAATTGTACACAGCTATTCTTAATATCTAATTTTCGGCTAACTCTACATAAAAACCAACAAATTTTACAATTATATTGGTGTTTCAAAAAAAATCTAGGTCTAACTTCATAGTACACACATCCGTGTGTACTACATATAAACAGTCTAAGCTGGCCGAGCGATGGTTTCATAATATGTACAACCAAATGCGAGATCAGCTTACACTGATTCTGTATAGGTTGAACGGTAGCAGTGTGTACAATTGTAAACGTCGTTCTACTTGTCGTGATGGACCAGCGGATCCATCGACTCTTACTGAACTGCGTCCTGTAACTCCGTTCCAAATTCAATCTGCATCCAGTTATGAAGCATCATTGTTATCAGTATAGCAGCGATTTTAAGTATAGTATCGAAGATTTGTATACCTACGCCTATGCTATCACCACCTCCGTATCAGACAAAGTGTTATAGTGATTTTTGTCTGATATATTCAGATCAGTCAATTGAATCTGACTTGAGTTATGATAAAATTACATTTCCCAGCAGTCGACTAAAAAAGCGCCACTTGCCAGTCAAACATTCAAGACAAAAAACGTATTTAAATAGTATTCGTAAAAAGTACTGTATAAAACTGCAAGGTATTGAAGAATATTTTTCAGAAGAACATCATGATCCATTCAATTCAGTGAAGCAACCGAATGCACCCATAGCTAAATCTTACTCAAGTCAGTTCAACACTGAGAGTAACGTGATGGCATTACGTGCACTTTCTGATCAAAGTCAATCGCTTTATGGATCGCTCTGTTTCTAATACTGTCGTATCACTTTAATCACAAGTGCAAGCTATCGAAGAACGTTCTTCAGAAGGTCCTAATTAGTCTAATTCTATGAAGCAACACTAGCTCCCAAATTGCTCAATCTTGCCCAACTCGGTCAAACACTGAAAGTACTGTGATGGCATCTCCCGCTCCCTCAGCTCAAAGTCAATCATTTTATGGTACAAATAGCTCTGTTTCTGAACTTGCGATACCACGCCAATATGTCGCGATAATTGGACTGATCTAGGAAGGAAACGACAACCTTGGACAGGAGCATTCTACTAAAGCTGGGAACGTATTTAATACAAAACAAATCTATCAAGTGCTTTGATATTAGTTACGTACAAAGCTTAGATATATTTAAATAGTTTTAGGAGTTTTGTGACTGAAAAAAGCAATGAGAGTATGTGTTAAAGTACACAACTAAGAGGTCATGTTGTGCGTACGTGACGTGTTTGGCCAGTTCCTAGATGTGATGGCTGTCTACAATATCCTCAGGAAATCTATTCATACGACGATGGAAAAATTATGGTTTGGACGGGAATTCGTGTGGGTCTTAAAACAGACTTAAGTACGTTTTGATCAGAAGCACCATGACGGCTGAAAAATAGCTTAACGAGGTTGTTTGAGCTTCTAGTTCCAATAATCTACCCCCGTATACTACATTTTGACCAAATGTTTAAGCTCATGGACGATAACACCCATCCGTTTAAAATGAAAGTGTTATCCAGATAGTTGCAGGAGCACGACATATCGGTCTTATCCTGAATCACTCAATCACCTGGACTAAAAACCTTAAAACACACTTAGGAAATGTTCCAAAGAAGTGCTTTGATGAATTTTCCTGCAAAAATTGCGATTGAAGAGCAACTTTTTTGCATCCTAGTCGGCCATGGAACAATATACCGCACCAAGACCTGGATAACTTAATCCAAGCATGAAAAACCGTTATTTACGTTTTTTGGATGTACTGACTAGTACTAAGTTAAAAACAGATTAATAATCGCTTTTTGTTCAGTTAAGTTTTTAATTTATTTGAATAAAACATTATTTACGCTAAAATAATATCTAGATTGTAGCTATATGCCATTTATATGGCTACAATCTAGAATTAAATAAAATTTTAGTGTATAAAAATATTAACGTATTGAATGTTATCTTCAATAATTTTTGAGTTAATTGAGTAAATACCAAATATCCCTAGACAAAGTTGATGTGTGTATTTAGTCTATAAAAGCCGGATCTCAAATTTAACCAGCACATATTCATGTGATCAATAATTATTATAATTACGTGTGCCTTCTTTATAGTCGTAATCATAAAAATTCGGCTTAGTTAACTTTTAGTTATCTGTGTGGTAACGGAGTAGGAATACAATATGTCATCACCCCATCTCATCCCATGGGTGTCGTAAAAATCGAAGGGACTATCCGTGAATATTATATTTACGAAATAAAAGAAGGAAAACTTGAAATTAAACCCTATAGCAATCCGTCTGGTCAGCGTGGTATTAGTAGGCCAAGTAACCCTCCGTCTGGTCAGCGTGGTATTAGTAGGCCAAGTAACCCTCCGTCACGGGAGGAGGCCCGTCCCTGCAGTGTGTGTGCAAGTGCATTCAATACTTGGAAATTCACATCATTACTTACGTTAATTCTTAAGACGGGCGGAGCCGGCCGACAAACTAGTATTATATAAAACATCTTCTCGAAAAACATTGAGATAATTTTAGGATTTCGTAAAATATTGTTTCACCTGCACATACAACGTGATTAATTTGGTCAAATAACGTTGCATGTGTTCAAGAGACAGCTCCTGAACTGTTTTCGTTGGCAGTACAATGTTATGTATGCACATGCGACACACTATCTACGCACAGGAATAGTTTTTAGACTAAATAATTATATCATTAATAGCTGTATTTATATCTATGTACACTGTAAAAATATTACATGGCTAAAGTCTTCCGTAAAAAAGTTATAAGCAAAAAATGCTAGCGCAAAACTTCAAATCGCTCTACTGAAAAGTAGACATTTTGTAGATACAACATTGTTCTATTAATGGGACGAATTATAGGGAAACCTCTCGCTACGATATAATTGATCACTTAGTGGAATACAATGACTTACTGTGTCAGTATTCCCTTCGTAAAAAAACACAAACTTCGCTTGTCAAAAGTGTAAGGTTAACTTGCATCTAATAAAAGCATTTTGTAATACCAACAGTGTTTTTTATTACAAATGGGATATATTGTATAAATTGGTACCTACAGTATGAGGACTTTGATAATATGATTGGTTTTTAAAGAAAGACAGACAACAATGAGGAAGCGAGAAAGTGAGATTATAATTTATTGCTGATTTTGAAATTGTATATTATGACGTTAACAATAAGTGCTATATTTTGTTGCACTGCAATGACTTTTTATCGAAGTGCAATGTTTCCGTCACCAGTGTCACTTAGTAAGATTTGATGAAACATACAATGTCAAATAGAAGTAAGTAGGAATTCAATCTTTTATAATTTCAACCTTAAGCCGAACGCCATAAGATACATTTTAATGTGATAATTTTCAAAACTTATGCTAAAATTATTCAGCTATTTTCGGCAATCGGACGTACTTTTCTTACTCATTGATTTGCTGTCTTTCTTTAAAAGCCAATCACATTATCAATGTCCCCATACTGTACTTGTGTTACCGTTAACCTACCCGCTTATTACTACTGATCGTTATAACGATCGTTATAACGATCCTCATTTTCCAAGTTTTCTGGAAAACCTAGATATAAATTTTTCCTTGTTTACTATATGCGTCAAGGTAACAATATTAAAAAATTAGGAAGATATCAAATTAAAAATAGTTTCAGTAACAACTGGGTTGGGTTGTTATGATGATGATGATTAAAAACCTCAAAGCTTTTATTAATTTTAAATAGTTTTTATTACAACTTTTTATTCCTTTTTCGTGCGTCATTTAAAAAATAATTATTATCAATCAAATAATAATATAGTGTGGGCATATATATAATAGATTAATGATACTGTCAATCGATACGGTGAATTATATCATATTAGTTACAGCATTTTTTGTTGTGCACACAAAACTATTAGTTAGAGTGTTTTGTATAAAGAAAAACGTTTATTAATATATTAAATGTTTTGTTTTTTATTTCTAAAAGTTTTTAAAAGGCGGTTAATTTTTTATTTAGTGCTTTAGGTATTTGATATATGGATATAAAAATAGTATGACGTATGACAATTGTTTGTGAAATTCACGATTCAGATTGTGTAGACTGGGTGTAATTTGTGTGAGTAAAAAAAACAACGACTACCACGACCCCGTAAGTTTACTACAACGAATCACGTAACAACGAATGCACACCACCGCGAATATCTTAACAATAAAGTCATGCGATCTCGAATAACAGGACCCATTTTTTCATTAATAGGAATCTCTTGAAAGGGAATGAACGCCATAACGAATAACATAACACCCGAAGTATGCGTAGAATTATCCGTGTGGTGACGGAGTAAGAATACAATATGTCACCACCCCATCTCATCCCGTGGGTGTCGTAAAAACCGACTAAGGGAATAACCGTAACTACTATCTTTACGAAATAAAAAGAAGGAAAACTTGAAATTAAACCCTATACCAATCCGTCTGGCCAGCGTGGTATTAGTAGGCCAAGTAACCCTCCGTCACGGGACGAGGCCCGTCCCTGCAGTGGGACATTAATGGTCTGTTATGATGATGATGCGTAGAATTATATGGACTCTCACCGTCCAAACACCCTGTATAATGTTATATATTTCTCTGGTGTAGTGTTGTCAATTATTGTTGTTATGTAATAAAAGGACGTACAAAAAATCGAAGGTTACCATAATTACAGAGTTTTTGTGTAAAATATTGCAAAAAAATATTTTTGCCATTTTCACAGATAAACTTTAAAAGTATTTTAATTAGTCTTTTTATTTGAGTTGTTGACTAGTTATTATAAGTACAGTGTATCTAAAAAGTTTGCTTTGTTTTACGTCGAATTCTGCTTATTCAGTTTTCGTTATGATAAAATTTATGTGAAATGTCTCTTATGCCCGATTTACACATCGACAAGTAAAGTAGCGTAAGTAGTAAGTAGTTGTTTAAGTTTATTTAAATAGATCTCCATCCTATTTTTTGGCAAGTTAAGTTGGCGAGATGCGATAGAGGGGGCTACTTCGTACTTAACTCTCAAAAAAATAGGATGGAGATCTATTTCATCATAACAGCCCATTAATGTCCCACTGCAGGGACGGGCCTCCTCCCGTGACGGAGGGATACTTGGCCTACTAATACCACGCTGGCCAGACGGATTGGTATAGGGTTTAATTTCAAGTTTTCCTTCTTTTTATTTCGTAAAGATAATATTCACAGATAGTCCCTTAGTCGGTTTTTACGACACCCATGGGATGAGATGGGGTGGTGACATATTGTATTCTTACTCCGTCACCACACGGATTGGAGATCTATTTAAATCAACTTAATCAACAACTTACTACTTAACTCGCTACTGTACTTGTCGATGTGTAAATGGAGCTATAGCCGGCTGTCATTTTTGACAGTTCTAGCCAGTGTCATTTTAATTTTTGTTAACGTCACAATAGACTACGATAGTCTTGAGAAATCTATTGGGGTCACTATCATATCGTCTTAAACGCATCTGGTAGAAGTAGCATTTGGTTTAAAACGCAGCTGGTCTCAGTATCATCTCGTCTTAAACGCAACTGGTAGCAGTAGCATGTACTTAATTTAACTTACTACAGGAGGGTTTGAGTTGGTTATCGAACCATTAACAAAAACTAAAAGTATTAACTATTCAAAAACTGTTTAAGTTCACGACCATTGACACGAGAGAAGAAGAAGAACAGAAGGGAATAGGTATAGGATCTGATGATTATTATGACTTGATTGTTAGATTATTTGACGACCTCTGTGGCGCAGTCAGTATATTACATGGCTGCTACGCAGAGGTCTCGGGTTCGATACCCGCTGAATGCAAATCTTTGTGTGCATGAACATGATTGTTTGCATTGGTCTGAGTGTTTCTATGTACAATATGTACGTATTTACTTGATGAGGGGATTGGGTATTAAAGTAGCTTACCGCTTTGGGAACATAGCATCTGCTTAATTAATTTACATTGGACAATACAACGCGGTTTTTTTAGTGATGTGGCGTTTGTCTGTGTCGATCTATAATTTTAACTATAGCTTCAATTTCAAGTAAATTCTAAAAGACCATTTCAAACAATTTGTGATAAATTTTATGAAATAAAGCATTTTGAAGTTTGAAGTTTATGTATGAACTAACAATTGCTCTGTTTTGGATATTATAAAATATGACGCGAGCGAATCTGCAGATTACCTCAAGTAGCTATCGATAGACAAAAACTTGTTGTTTTTTTGTTAATTCCCAGGCGTTTAATATCAAAACAATAACTAGTTGTTTGGCTTATAAAAACTTAAGTGCTCTTTGACGTCTATATCCTTTATACTAATTAGATTAGTTAGTTATGTAGGTACTGTTGATGAGGTTATTACTGATTTGATTTCTTTATAAGTAGACAGTAAGTTCTCCGTGTGGTGACGGAGTAAGAATACAATATGTCACCACCCCATCTCATCCCACGGGTGTCGTAAAAACCGACTAAGGGATGAACCGCAAAATGTTATCTTTACTAAGTAAAAAGTAGAAAAACTTGAAATTAAACCCTATACCAATCCCTCTGGCCAGCGTGGTATTAGTAGGCCAAGTATCCCTCCGTCACGGGAGGACGCCCGTCCCTGCAGTGGGACATTAATGGGCTGTTATGATTATGATGATAAGTAGACAACTCCCGAACTTGGGATCTTGTCCTGTGCTGGGACTTACAGATAGATTTAACGGACACAACATCCAGACTCAGAACAATAATTTGTGGATCACACAATGAATTTTCCTACGTGGGAATCAAACCGGCAAACTCGTGCTTGGCAGCCGGCTTCCGCGACCGGCGCACCACCAAGGCACTAACCCCCATACTCATAAAAGCCTCTTAGCTTAACAGAGGCGCAAGGTTATGTGGTACTTAGTATAGTTTTTTTAAACCAAATCGGATACCCATAAAAAGACCAATATGTGAATCACACCAAAAAAATGCAAGGGAATCCAACCCGCGACCTCGTGCATAGCGGCCGAATACACGACCACTTTGCTATCAAGAATATAAACTTAAATCAATAAATAAATAAAAAAAAATTTTTTTCTCAAATAAACACAAATATAATTAAACTCTAATTTATTTTTTTAATTTATCTAACAAAGATCTAATTTATCCCAGCAATGGAAATTTTACAATACCTTTAATGATTTATTTACCACTTCGATCTCGAAAACCCAATGAGTCACAAATACCTACTATTTACTATTCAAAATTATAATATCTAATGGAAATAAACACCACAGTACAACCAGTAGTCTATCTCGGCCGAATATTTATTATAAATGCCTACGGCTGCGCGGTACGTAAACATGCGATAGGGCTGCCCACCTCCAGCTTTTTAATTACATTTACCTACTTTCCCGCTCGTTACTGCGGCACAGTCGCGACTGTTCACTGCGCAAAGCCACCTCTATCGTGAGCGTGTAGGTATAACTCGCGTTTTGTCCGTTTCTATAAAGTCGAAATACTGTATATATTTACTATGCTAATGGAAATAAACACTGATATTGACCCAATGAAGAAACCTACTTATATTAATTTGATTAATGGCGTCTACATCAAAACATAGATAAAAAACACTTTATTTACTAGAAAGATCTATTCTATTTTTAAAAAATTAAAAAAAAAATGTTTGTTTGTTTATTTGATTGTAAATAATCGTGACCTCCTTACTTTTTTTTAATGTTTTTTTTTAAATTTAATTTACTTACGAGGTTAGAAACTTTGATTTAATGGTAATTTCCACGCTTGGCTTTACTATGAGGAGCTTTAAAAATATATATGGCTCAGAGTGGCAACACGCTACAATATACCCGGGGACTTCATCTCGAAAAGTTTATAAAATGTTTAATAAGTAATTATTATTTTTTGTGGAACTTGACCCTTTAACAAATAAACTACCCTATGTTATTAATATTTATAAAATTAGCAATCTTTAAGTGAAAGCTCCGTTAAAATTTGCTTTTTGCAAACCTTGGTCAGCATTTTAGCTGGCCTGGAAAGCCGGCAAGAATAGCCGCGGACAGATGTGCACTGCCATTTTGCTTGCCAGGTGAGTGGTTATGTCAAAAACAGCTGTCTATTTGATATTACAAACTGACACTTCATATTTTATATAAATGTATAGATTATTTCGTGATTTAACCGCGTTAACAGCTACTTAAGAATTACAAATCTAACGGAATTATAAAATTAATAGTCTGTAAACCGGTTAAGCAAGGTAAAAGAGTGTGGGTGATCATTTTATGTAATACTAGTGATTCGACCTGGTTTTGTCTTACTATTTCTCCCTATTATCCGTGTGGTGTCGAAGTAAGAATACAATATGTCACCACCCCATCTCATCCCATGGGTGTCGTAGAAACCGACTAAGGAACTATCTGTGAATATTACCTTTACATAGAAAGAAGGAAAACTTGAAATTAAACCCTATACCAATCCGTCTGGCCAGCGTGGTATTAGTAGGCCAAGTATCCCTCCGTCACGGGAGGAGGCCCGTCCCTGCAGTGGGACATTAATGGGCTGTTATGATGATTGCTCCCTTTTTCGAACTAAGCTTGTACTATGGGTACCAGACAACGGATAAACATACTTAAAGACGTATTTTAATTTTAAATAGGTACATACATTAATTTACATGCCTAACAACCAGACCACTGCAAACAATCATGTTCATGCACACAAAGATTTTCATTGACCGGGAATCGAACCCGAGAGCTCTGCGTAGCAGCCATGTAAAATAACAACTACACCACAGAGATATTGCAACCTTACTTAGGTTCCGGGTTCGATTCCTATCACCTAACATTACTTGTCTATCAAACTAATATGTCTATCAAATATTTTATTTAATAATTATTATGTTAAATAAGATTATATGATATGATAATGAACTAGTTCTCCAATAATCCTGTTTTACTATTAGTATTGCCAGTATAGATAAAACTTAATTGTGTTTTTTAACCACAAGCCGTAATATATCTTGTTTTAATTTATTTTTATTATTACTTACAATAATAAAGTTAATAAAATGTTGAGTTTGTCTTCCTTGTAATAAAATATAACATTCCTAACATCTTAACACAACGCCATCTAGTCCCAAACTAAGCAGAGCTTGTACTATGGCTACTAGAAAATGGATAAACATACTTATATTTTTTTTGTAACTACATACATAGTAAACACCCAGAACAATACAAATACCTATTCATAATCATACTCACAAACTTTTGCATTGAGTAGGAAGCGAACCCAAGTTCTTTGCGTAATAGTAGCCATGGATTATTAACTAATACGCTACCAGGGTCGCTATTAATGACCCATGAGGCGAAGCGTCTTCTAAAAGCGGAGTTTAATTTTCTCCGTCTGGATCTCAATCAATCCCTTGTTAACTAAGGAGATTCCGGGAGCTCTCCAAGAGTTGAACTTGGATTAAGTCTATACTGGTTATGTCAGCCCTTTTTTTCTTTTAACAATCCACAAATTATTGGCTTAAGCTCGGATATACATTGTGTCTGTAAAATAAATAAATATAAATAAATAATAAAAATGTAAAACAAATATATATAAAAAAAAATTATTCGAGTGGTAGAGCCATGTCGTCAGTCTTTGGCTGCGGCACGCATGGGCAGGCTCGTCCGGTGAAATACCACCCTCTCACAGAAAATCGGCGTAAAATAGTAGTGCTTGTCACTGCTGTGTTTCGTCCGGTGAGTGAGAGTCCGGTAGCCCATTCCCCCTCCCTTTACTTCCCTTTTAAAAGGTCGGCAACGCACCTGTGATTCCTCTGGTGTTGCGAGTGTCCATGGGCGGCAGTGATCACTTACCATCAGGTGACCTGCTGGCTCGTTAGCCTCCCATCACAAAAAAAAAAAAACTCACACTTTCACACAACGCCATCTAGTCCCAAACTAAGCAAAGCTTGTACTATGGGTACTAGACGCATAAACATACTTAAAATACTCTTTTTAAACGGTTTTATTTAGCTCACCCCGTTTGTTTTCTTGGGTCAAATATAGTAATTCAAATTTCACCCTCTTCCTGTCAACCGATTAATCTGAAATTTTGTATACACTTTGGGTTTTGGTGACAATACAATTATGTTTATTCATTATCATTATAAATCCAAGATGGCGGCCGCTACAAAATAGCGGATAACGTAGGTTTTATCAATCCCATCAATATGGGTATCAAATGAAAGGGCTCAACAAGCAAAATACAATATATTATAAAAAATTGACGTCCAAGATGGCGGACGCTACAAACAGGGGGATAACGTAGGTTTTATCAATCCCATCACATCAATATGGGTATCAAATGAAAGGGCTCAACCAGCAGAATACAATGTACTATATAAAAGTAAAATCCAAGATGGCGGCCGCTACAAACAGGGGGATAACGTAGGTTTTATTAATCCCATCCCATCAATATGGGTATCAAATGAAAGTGCTTAACCAGTAAAATACAATGTACTATATAAAATTGAAATCTAAGATGGCCGCCGCTACCAAATGGTTGATAACGTAGGTTTTATCAATCCCACCAATATGGGTATCAAATGAAAGTGCTCAACCAGTAGAGACAATGTATTATATAAAATTTAAAACCAAGATGGCGGCCTCTACAAAATGGCGGATAACTTAGGTTTTATCAATCCCATCAAAATGGGTATCAAATGAAAGGTCTCAACAAGTAGAATACAATTTACTATGCAAAATTGAAATTTAAGGTGACCGCCGCTACCAAATGGCTGATAACAATTTTTTATCAATCCCACCAATATGGGTATCAAATAAAAGGGCTTGACAAGAAGAATACAGTGCACTATACAACCTCAATATTTAAGATGGGCGCAGCCACTAAATGGCGTAAAATAATAAGATTTAAATTCAGAAGTGAATCTGTAATTTAGGTATCTGATAATACAACCTGAATCCACCACCCAAGTTAGTTAGGTAAAAGGTTAAAACGCGCCGAGAACTGTATGGCATTAGGGTGGATAAAAATGATATGTGAATATTTTAGGAAGAATTTAATAGGGGACGTCTGATTTTTTTTTAGTACCCGATGGAGGCCCTATGTCCCTAGCGGGTTATGCCACGACTTTTACCGGCTAAAAACCACCAGACCTACTACTCGGTTGCCATAAGGGCTACTAAGCGAATCGGAACGCCCTCCCCAGACTGGGGTCCGGGGAAACGTTTCTTACATAAGCGTCGCCCCATTGAAGGAACGCTCACTTGATTTTCCCTAAGAAAACCCTACATAAAGGATAATGATTAGAGCGCGCACTGCGTTCAGGTCATGTTGTAAACTAACGGAAAGCTTAGGGGGACTTAAGGGATCTGAGCTTTGACAAGCCTTTCCAGATCGGAGGACAGGGTATCCGGTGAGTCCAGTAGGACTTTACGAAGCCTTCGTATGACATGTGGAGTAGTGGGGTTAGGGAAAACGGGGGTGTAGGCCACCGCCTCCCTTATGAGGTGATTTGTGTGTTCCTCTGCAGATTTGAAGAATCTATCACAGGCCTGTTTTATGAATGTATGTAGAGTGGGTATTCCGATGTCCCGGTGCAGGTCCGCGTTGCAAACATACCACGGTGCATCGGCCGCCCGGCGTATGAATATGTTTTGTACTGTCTGGAGCTTCTTCATAAGGGTTGGGCTCGCGTGTGCGAATACTGGTGATGCGTATGTGAGTACTGGGCGTGTGCAAACCTTGAAGATAGTTCGCTTGTTTCGTAGTGACATTCTACTGTGCCTGCCAACCATGTGGTGTAGCCGGCCGAGATAGAAGCGTGCGTTCCTGGTCACTCGCCGTATGTGCGGCCTGAACGAGAGGTTTTCGTCCAGTGTGACTCCAAGATACTTGACTTCGCGCCGCCAGTCGTTGTTGTAGTTGTCGGGCCTACGTAATCGTGGGTTCCGCCGTTTTACATCGAAGCAAACCGAAGAATGTTGCCTTTAAGACTATCATGGGCTTCTACAATACATAAAATGCAGGGCAGCACTGTGGATCACGCAGTCGTATACTTAGGTGCGAAACTGTTTGAAGAAGGTCAAGCCTACGGGGCTCTTAGTATAGTAAGATCTTTGCAGGGACTACGTATAGAGGAGTTGGACTGCAATAAATTAACGGGCAGGAAACCTTGCAATAATTAAGCACTAAATGAATTAAACGAAATAAAAACTAAAAACTAGAAAATAAAAATAGGTAAAAAAACTTTTTAACTTAAACGGTTTTATGTTAAACATACATTGCAATGTTTAAGATAAATGTACTAAAAACCAAAAAATAATAAAAGAGATACAGTCGTGGGATTTATAAACATATGCATAGACTAGACTAACATAAAACCGTGGGGCACGTCAATTGTCAAATTATTAATTAATTACAAATTATCGACTTTAATGTGCGATAGAAGAATCGTTTAATTCGTCTTTAGGCAGCTGGCCCGCAGATGGTGAGGAAATTACTTACTATTTTCTTGCTCATGGAAATTCCAATAGTTATTTATTGAAATACTAATCTTGGATTTAGATTAGAAATGGATTAGATTAGAAACATTTTAATCAATGATTGTAGACAATTGACGTGCCCCACGGTTTTATGTTAGTCTAGTCTATGCATATGTTTATAAATCCCACGACTGTATCTCTTTTATTATTTTTTGGTTTTTAGTACATTTATCTTAAACATTGCAATGTATGTTTAACATAAAACCGTTTAAGTTAAAAAGTTTTTTTACCTATTTTTATTTTTAAATACATACATAGAAACATTCATGTTCATGCACACAAAGATTCGCATTGAGCAAGAATCAAACCCGAGACCTCTGCGTAGCAGTCATGTTATATAACCACTACGCCACATAGATCGTAAAAGTCCCCGCGAAACAGGCATCCATAGTGCAGGAGGTCTTTTTAAAATCAACTTCTTAGTTCGTCTACATAATCAATAACAGTACAATAATATAATAACCCAAAAAAATCTAGTCCGTGGGTCCATAATCTATATTTATATTTTTGTTTTTGACATGATGAATCAAATTTTTCCTATACATTTAGGGTTCCTTGATTGTGTAGTTAAAACTTTGGGCTAAGTTAATAGAAGAACCAAACTATTTTATTTGGTGGGTAACTATCAGCTCGAGACAAACGCCATTACTGAGGCATACAAAGTTTATGTTTCCGTAAAGTAAAACGGTATACGTATACGGTATACGGCTCCAAAGAGTAATTTCATGGTTCTTTATTTTTATGCACTAATCAGCTGTTATGTATAACGCCATAAGGAGAGCCTGGAGATCCGTCATACAGGTCTAGAACCTAGTACAGACTCCAGCTCTCAAAAAGGTTTAATCTTAAGCTGTTAAACAAGTATTTACTCAACTTTAATAGTACCCACCTTTTTGAGAGAAATAAATTATTTGAAATACATAAAAGAAACATAATAATATTATTTTGTTTTCCAAAACCGATAATTATACTTTCAAATATTACGTATTTTCCTCGTTATTAAAAACCTTACAGCAATTAAATAGGTACGGAACCCATAAAACAACATAGCGATTCAAACTTAAACAATTTTTTACAATAAACAGGATTTATTTGCGCAGTCAAATTTATTCAGAAAGCATTTGTAATGAAGTTTTTTTGATTTTCAATACTATGTTTATATGTTTTATTACTTAATTTTTAATTGCGGGTAAGGTTAAAGCTTAATACTTTAAGATTATAATGTTTTTGACAAAAAAAAAACATGCCAAAAGTCCAAGCTAGTTTATTAATTTTTTTTTTTAATTAAAAAAATCGAGTACCAAAACAAGAGTGTTGTAACATTATCAATCATAAAGAACTACGAGTAAGTATACCTAAGTAATTTTTTGCTTACTTGTATAATCATCATCATAACAGCCCATTTATATCCCACTGCAGGGACGGGCCTCCTCCCGGGACGAAGGGATACTTGGTCTACTAATACCACGCCGAACAAACGGATTGGTATAGGGCTGAATTTCAAGTTTCCCTTCTTTTTATTACGGACAGATAATATTCACGGATAGTCCCTTAGTCGGTTTTTACGACACCCATGGGATGAGTTGGGGTGGTGACATATTGTATTCTTACTCCGTCACCCACCACACAGAGCAACCACATTAACTGCTTAGGTCACTTTATAAGACACTCATGCTCTAAGAAGGGTCTAAGTCTTCCTTACACACATGGAAAGAAGATAAGTGGTAACGATGATGGAATTCCCAAACCAGTTTACTTTGTGGTATAAAAAACCCTTAAGGTCACAAACCGTCGGTTAGGAAACTATTAGTTTTACCTAATTATAATGCAAATTAGTAATATCTATGAATAAATTAACTTTTGTGGTTTAATAATGGGTTAACGATAAAAACTTGAGTTAAAGTTTAGTAAGCTTAGGCGCGGCGGTAGCGCAAGCGGCTGCCGAGCACGAAGTCATGGGTTCGATCCCCACGCAGGACAGTAATTTGTGTGATCCACAAATTATTGTCCTGAGTCTGGGTGTTCTTTGTGTCTATTAAATTGATGTTTGTAAAAAGTCCCCGCGGCACAGGGCATGATCCCTAGATAAGGAGTTGTCTTTAAAAAAAAAAAAAAAAATACATATTTTATATAATATTCCTCACATATTTCGACTATCTCAATGGCGCAACGACTCGTAAGCGGATGCTGTGCAAGAAGTCGCGTGTTTGATTCCCACGCAGGAGAATAATAAATACTTAATTATTTGTGCGATCCATAACTTATTGTTCTAAGTCTGGATATTCTTTGTATCCTATAATCTATATCTATACTTACTAATATATAAAGCTGAAGAGTTTGTTTGTTAGAACGCGGTAATCTCAGGAACTACTCCTTCGATTTGAATTTTGTTTATAGTGTTGGATAGAACATTTATCGAGGAAGGCTAATGCGAGTTGCACACTAAGAGCTAAGCGAAGTTAGTTTAGCTTAGCTCGCATAGCTGACACTGTTTTTTATACTTGTGTTCAGACCGCAAACTATGGAAGAAGTATGGAAAACTGTGTCAGCTATGAGACCTAAGCTAAACTAACTTAGCTTAGCTCTTGGTGTGCAACTCGCATTAGTTATACCTATAACTTATTGCTAAGAACAAAAAAAAAATCAAATTTTAACTTTGTTGTGGGCCTTCTCAGAATGCTCTCCTGGTCACCGATTTTGATAAAACTTTACAGTAATATAACTTACACATCAGAATAAAATATAGGCATAAGTCACTTTTTACGACAGTAAAGTGATGAAAAAGGGACTAAAACTTATTCAGTCGGTGTCGCAAAAAAATTCTTGGGCAACATTTTGTAACAAAATTTGATATGGATAGTCTGAAATCTGAAAAAGATCATAAGTTACTTTTTATCATAGTACCACGCGGGCGAAGCCGCGGGCGGAAACTAGTACTTATATGACTTATTATTACCTACATAATAACATAGAAAACATCCAGACCAATGCAAATTAATGGAAACTTGGGTTAAGTATAATAAAATTGACGTCATTAAGCTATAAACATGTTATTATTATGTTGATAAATAAGTAAATTAAATTGAATTCAATACACGACTACGAAGAGCTTATTTAGTTAAATAGCGCATTTTCGTAATATGTAGTTCGGTTCGATTCCCAATCAATGCAAATCTTTGATGATTTGAACCCGCGACTTCCTACAGCAGTCACTCTAACGACAGCTTTACCATCGACGCAGTTATAAGTACTTACGCAACATCTATAAAAAAAAACAAAAATATAAAAATATAGATTTCTCATTTTTATTTAATTTTTCAATTTATATTTCCAATATTTGTTTTTAATTTATACGGTCGAGTTAGTTAGCTTACTTTACCCCTTAGGCCATCACTTATGCCCGATTTACATATCGACAAGTACAGTCACGAGCAATAATATGTACACATTTTCGCATTTTGTAAACCAGTTATCTAAAGTTCTGCCAATCCAAAATTGAAAATTCGAAGATTAATTCAAAACTGTACGGAACCTCTTCTAAATTACGAATTCATTTTGATATTGTAATGTCTAGATAAACGTGCAGATAGTTTAGAAAATTTGAAAATGTGTACATATTATTGCTCGTGACTGTACAGTGGCGAGTTAAGTAGTATTTTAAAATTAAGTTGATTTAAATAGATCTCCATCCTATATTTTGGCAAGTTAAGTACGAATTAGCCCCCTCTCTCGCGTCTCGCCAACTTAACTTGCCAAAAAATAGGATGGAGATCTATTTAAATCAACTTAATCAGCAACTTACTACTTAACTCGCTACTGTACTTTTCGATGTGTAAATCGGGCATTAGGCCCAGTTTTCTAGTAGAAGGTCTGTCTTTGCAGTGGGTCTTTAATAAGCTATCAATCAATAAATCAATCAAATAGCTATCGCAGTCCATTGTTGGACATAGGCCTCTTCTAACACGCGCCACACAACGGTTCGCGCCTTTCGCATACAGTCCGACCCAGAGACCTTGTTAAGGTCGTCGGTCCACCTTGCTTTTGTATTGTATTTCTTTATTAATGGCCTCATGAACACAGTTACATATTTTGCCAGTGTCAAGTGAGAGATATTACATTCAGTATAAGTAAAAGTAAGTATAAAAAACAACAATAAAAAGTCGATGCTTCACTTTTCATTGTCTTTCTTGAGAACTTCACGGGAACGCGTAAAACGGAGACAGGAGCAGCCAGACAACAATGCCACAAGCTATTTACCAATCACTTGCATATTTATTCATATTAATTTACTGACGATGATTTTGCAAAACAAAACTGCATCTATTCTGCATCACAAAATCTTCGAAAAATCAATTTGTAAAAAATATATAAATGACAGCTCAACCTCTCGTCATGGCGTCCAGTCAAATTCTTCCACCTTGCTTTTAATAAGCTACCTATTAACTAAATCTATGTCACCTAATTTCAAACATTATGTCAATATGTGGCTTATAAATGTTAAGTACATTAGATAGATTGTAGTTATCTTATTATGTTTAAGTAATTACCAATTATTTATTGTCTAGTTTAGGTAATATGCTATGCATTAATCTTTGGTCTAGTTCTCATTTCGTATAATAACAATTGTTATCTTAAATAGCTAGCTTTATTTATATCTATTAATAGGATAATAATGTTTCTAGTATAGTTACTAGTTTGCTCAAAAGACACTTATAATATTAAGTATAGAAATACTTAATATTATAAAGAGGTAAATTTGTGTGTTTGTTTGTTTGTGACGTTGTAGGGGGTAATCTCTGGATCTACTGAACCTATTTCAAAAATTCTTTCGCTGTTGAATAGTCCATTTATCGGGGAGTGTCATAGGCTGTAGTATCACGCTATGACTAATAGGAACGAAGCAGTAATTAAACATGTTTAAAAAAGTGACGCGTTTTTTTCGCGGCCTAACGAAGTGGGCACGGGTCAGCTAGTAAAGTAATAAAATTTGTATCATCATCATAGTCAATAACTATCGCAGTCCAATGCTTGACATAATATGTCAAGCATTGGAGATGTTCACTCTCTTAACATGCGCCACAGAAAACGATCCTGCGCGGCTTCGGATATTAAAAAACCCTTAATTTTTTTAAACAACTATTTTATTGAACTCACTCATAAAAATAATTTTGATGATACAAGTAACGACTTGAGTAACATTAATATTACTCCTCAAAGAAATAGTTTGTTCTTAACTCCTGTAACTGAGAGTGACATTATGAAGATCATGAATTCTTTAAATAATACTAATGCTACCGGCTATGATGAACTCACAACCAGAATAATAAAAATGAGTAGTAGTTTTATATCAATTCCTCTGTGTTACATAATCAACCTGTCGTTAGAACAAGGAATATTCCCTACACGACTCAAATTGTCCATAGTTAAACCTCTATTTAAAAAAGGCGATCGAACGCATATTGACAATTATAGGCCTATCACACTAATACCAATAATAGCAAAGATTTTTGAAAAAGTTATGCATGACAAAATTAGTAGTTACTTGAATAAAAATAATATTCTTGTTGACAATCAATTTGGATTCAGAAAGAATAATTCCACTGCATTGGCCTGTTTTACTTTAGTGAAACTAGTTACGGAAGCACTTAATAATAAAATGTCAACGTTATCGGTATTCCTAGACATGAGCAAAGCTTTTGACTTTGTCTCACATAAACGACTACTTTTTAAACTTGAAAAATATGGAATTAGAGGAAATGCATATGACTGGATTGAAAGCTATTTGTCGAATCGCCAGCAAAGAACGGTACTCTCAAAAATAGTAAATAACTCAAAAGTGACCTATGAATCTGAACCAAAATTTAATAATTGTGGCGTGCCGCAGGGTAGCATTCTGGGGCCACTTTTATTCATCGTTTATATTAATGATCTTGTCAATAACCTAAAACATAAATCCACATTATTTGCTGATGACACAACACTAACTATAAGATGCATAAACAAGAATAATCTTGAGTTTGAAACCAACAATGAATTACAAAATGCAGTGAAATGGTTACAAGAAAATAATTTACACGTTAACTTAAATAAAACTAAATTGATACAGTACCAAACTAAAAACTCAACATGCGAACCCACTACAATACAGTATAATAATACAGTCTTAAAACCAGTACAATCTGCATCATTTTTAGGTTTAGTTATTGATAATAAGTTAAACTGGAAGGAACAGGTAGACAAAGTATGTAGTAAGCTCGATCGATTTGTATTCGCTCTTCGCAAACTAAGACTCACAGCCAGCAAAGAAACAGTTCTCAGCGCCTATCATGGGTATGTCTCGTCAGTGTTACGCTATGGATTAGTGATATGGGGCAACTCAGTGGATGTAGATAGGGCATTTATAGCACAAAAAAAATGTATTAGAGCCATGTGTGGTGCTGATTATATAGATCATTGTAAACCATTATTTCAAAAATTAAAGATACTTCCACTGCCATGTCTATACATTTTTGAAATTAGTTTGTTTGTTAAGAAATATCATCATCTATTTCCTATTTATGAGCCTATTTCTAAAAGAGTTCAGGAAAGAAACCCAAACCAATTAGTGGTACCAACCCAGAGACTACATTTGTGCAGTTGTAATGCCTACTGTATGGCAGTAAAAATTTACAATAAACTACCACCTCAGATAAGACTGTTGCCTTTACACAAATTTAAATGTGCATTGTTTTCTTGGCTTTTGGACATGTGTTTTTATTCTGTGAATGATTTTATAGACTATAAGTATAAATAAATAAATGTTCCTAATAGTAATAATTTTTAGTATAGTAGGTTTATAAAAAATAGTAAAGTAGATAGTAAATAATTAGTAAGTAATGTCCTATTATTGTTTATGTTTTTATATTGTTTTTTTTTGTCATTGTCTCTGAAGTATTTATGTGATGTTAAATAATATAATTAATATTGAAAATACCTAGTAATTAAGTGCAATATTTCTACACCGAACACGGTAGTGTATGTTGAACCATTTTATGTGTAACAACCTGTAATACCATATACTTAGAAATAAACGATATTCTATTCTATTCTATTCTAAAATTTTCAACTGGGCGTTATCAAAATCTATTAAAAATGAATTATATTTTGGACAGATAATATTATGCAAAAATGTTTGTTTTTTAATAAGTATGACTAATCAGCAATTCCGGGTTGACGAATAAACCGGAAGTTTTATGATTTAGTTGTATCTAGAAATAGAGGATTAAAAACGAAATTGTTTCTTAAATAACTTTAACAATCAAAATATACATTTAAATAAAATTTAAAGTGTCAGTTCCAAAAATGTTTGTCTACCTGTGTGTTTGTTTCGGGTAATCTCCGAAACCACTGGACAAATTTCGATGAGACTTTCACTGAAAGGTTGCTAAATTAGAAGTTTGTAAAAAAATAATACTTAACTAAAACAATTTTACGTACATATTTACTATTTTCTCGACTTCGTGGGTTAACAGCAGCTAGTATTTTATATTTATAAGTTAGTATATTTTTAGGATGCGGGTTCGATTCCCACTCAATGCAAATCTTTGTGTGCATAAACATGATTGTTTACATTGGTCTGGGTGTTTTCTATGAAGTATGATAATGTATGCATTTACAAAAAAAAGTATTTAAGTATGTTTATCCGTTGTCTAGTATTCATAGTAGGTACAAGCTCTGCTTAGTTTGGGACTAGATGGCGTTGTGTGAAAGTGTGAGGAATATTTATTTTATTTTGTTTATTTAATTAATTACCAAAAAATAAACATTGTTTAAATATAGCGGTTTGCCAATCTAAGCCGATTATATACTTCTTTTAAATGACCTTTATAAAATTCTTTCTATAATTAATTAAGTCTATAATATCTAAACAACAACAAATTAAACATCCGATCACTTCCGATGTTGATTCGGCTATTTCCGTGGGTTACATCAAGGTTCTCTCCTAATGGTATAAGCAGTCACCTTGGTAATATCGTGTTTGTAGTGCGAAATTGACATGTTACACAATATTGTATTATTGGTAATTAATTATAGTTATATATACGTCATGAAATAAAAGAAGGAAAACTTGAAATTAAAACCTATACTAATCCGTCTGGCCAGCGTGGTATTAGTAGGCAAAGTATCCCTCCGTCACAGGAAGAGGCCCGTCCCTGCAGTGGGACATTAATGGGCTGTTATGATGATGATGATGTTATACTTCATGTGAATAACGCCATCTAGTTTTAAACTAAGCAGCAGCTTTGTATTAGTACCTTCTAGATGACGGATAGACATACTACATACCTAATGACGGTTCTTTAATTTGTCTCATAATTTTATTATCCACTAGCCAACGCGTGCCCACTTCGTTGAGCGAAGAATAAGACGCGCCCCTTTTTAAACATATTTCATTACTGCTCCACTCCTATTAGCCATATCGTGATACTATATAGCCTATGACACTCCCCGATAAGTGAACTATTCAACACAGAAAGAATTATTAAAATCGGTTCAGCAGATCCAGAGATTACCCCCTACAGCGTCACAAACACACAAACTTTACCTCTTTATAATATTAGTATAGATAATCTACCGTGTCATATTTATAACACTTTTAACCAAATCATCATGACGTGTCCGAATGGTTACTAGCACTGTCATGTCTCATAATATGACTTGTTTTAAAACCTAAATCTCTAATCATAACAAGACCTAATTTATTTTGTTATAAACATCACAATCTATAACATCAAAAAACATAAATACTAAATTCTAGTTTTACATTAAAAATCTATTATTAAGGTAGGTAGGTACCCCATTTTATGGCACGATATACGATTTCGTAAACGCGAACATTATAGAAAGTGATGATTAAGTAAATGTGTTAGGGATTATGATTTTCGGGTGATCGATATTCGAAGAAGAAAGGTAAATACCACCTATGACATATAGAGAAAACACCACGATCAATGCAAACATTCATGTTCATAATGTCCAAAAAAATGCATTGAACGTGATTTACACTTGGACCTTTGCGCAACGGTCATCTAAGTACTAATAATTACTTTGTTAAAGGTCTTCAATAAGTATACATTAGTTACAAAAAATCGATTTACCGAGTAGCACAAATTGTTTTGCAAACTTAAGGTTATTTTTGTACAATTAATTTTAAAAAATCAATTTATCAATCATATAATTAGGCACACACTATAATTTTATAATATATTATAATATATATCAATAAGTAGTATAACTATAATCAAGCAAATTTAATATAATAATAGATCTTTAAATACCCTCGCAAAAATCCTGTATGCATGGACGGACTGTTTAGAAAGCATTAAAACTCCAAGGCCAACCTCCACTCTCCGTGTGGTGACGGAGTAAGAATACATACATATGTCTCCACCCTATCTCATCCCATGGGTCTCGTAAAAAGCGACTAAAGGGCTATTCGTGAATTATCTTAATGAAATAAAAAGAAGGAAAACTTAAAATTAAACCCTATTCCACTCCGCCTTGCCAGCGCGGTATTAGTAGGACAAATATTCCTCCATCGCGGGAGGAGGGCTGTCCATGCAGTGGGACATTAATGGGCTGTTATAATGATGATGATAATGAGTCATAATAGATAAGTAACGAATATAGCTCAAAAGAGATGCATTAGATCCATTTGTAATCTGCAATACACTGATACATGCAAACCGCATTTCAAGAAATTGGGAATCTTGACTCTACCATGTCTGTATATTTTTGAGGTGGGCATGTTTGTTAAAACTAACATGCACCTATATGACTCAGTGGAGAGTCAGCGTCGCTCAGACACACTACATTTGCTAAAATCAAAAACCACGTTTTTACATGAGAGCATAATATATGCAATGGCTCCAAGGGTGTTTAACAAATTACCTAAGCAAATTAGAAATTGTAGAAATATCAGCGAATATAAGCGAAACCTTTTTAACCTTTTGAAAGATAAAGCATATTATTCTATAGACGAGTTTTTTAACGACAATGGTAACCACATCTAAATAACAACTGAATTTTAATTTAATTTATTACAAAATATTTCATAATATATTCACTGACATTTCATCATCCGTATTATTTAATTTTAAGTAGTTACTATTATTTTAATTTGTGACATTGTATATGCATAAAATATGATTAATTTTATTTATTGTCAGATTGCCACACAATGAATCTGACGTCTCATATATATTTTTTTTCGTGTGCCATAATGGCGTATCATAGCAGAACTGTTTTTATACAAATGTAACACCTATGTAACCTATGTTTAACGAAATAAGCGAATTGAATTGAATTGAATTGAAACTTACTCACATATGTATTTTTTTGTAAATACTAAAAACTTTCATGTTCATGCACACAAAGATTTACATTAAACGGGAAACGAACCCAAGACCTTGGCATAGCAATAATGTAGATACTATAACAACAACGTCACAGAGATCGTTAAAATAAATATTTATTATCTTAAATTACCTATAAAGTTAAGGTTTTGTTATTATTTATCGAAATAAACCATTTACCAAATATTTGCAATCAATTTTCCCATAATTAATAATGGTGTCGGAATTTTATTCAATACGTCATCGCACGGAAGAAATAAACACATATTCTCACGCACAAAATAATGCGTTCGCATATTCTCATACAAACACACACACATTTACATAAACACATACACGCTTTTGTAAATGTGTTATTTTTTTGCATAATAAAGAAAACAATAATAAAAAAGTAATTTTATTAGAATTGGGTTATTTTTTGGTTGAATTATGGTTCATTTAATTTAGTCGTTTCATGCTGTACGGCTGTAGTGCATTTTTTCAAAGCAATGTTCTTTTCGGCAGCCGTACAGCAAGATTTGTATGAAAACAAAAGAACATTGCTTTTGCCGTTCGACCGAAAAGGCACGGCAGTGGTTTTTTTTTGTTGAGGACGAGTAGTTTGTCTCGGACGACAGTTACTACTTTACGCGGGCTGTGGTGGAGCCCACAGCCAAATCTCGGCAGCCGTACGGCACGTAGCCGGTTAATTGAAAGAGCCCTTAAAGATAATCCTGTAAATCGGGATCAATAATGTATATCGCTTAAATCCCTATTACATAGCAAATTTTCCTTAAATAAATAAATAAATACCAGGGAAATAGGTATCAAAAAACCTGTTTTTTAATAATCATAAGTAATCATAATTTACATACATAATATTTATATAGAAAACACACAGACCATTGCAAACAATCATGTTCATGCACACAAAGATTTGCATTGAGCGGGAATCGAACCCGAGACCTCTTAGACAGAGGTCATCCGTTAATCGAAATTAGCTTTATAGTAATCACTTTGCAAAAATATTAAGGAACCTTCGTTCATAAGCAAAAGATTATAAACTTTTTGATTGAACACAATTATTTTAATATTAGTACCACGCCTCCAAATATTTTATTATTGGCATGAACGGTCACGGCTCACGGATGATGTCAAATAACTTGTTTTTTTTTTAATAAACCGTTTTGCCGAGGGCTTTTAACTATTGATCGAGTGTTTGACCTATTGAGTTTGGGCATTGCAATGTCATGACCAAAAAGTTTAAGGTAATTATACAGCCTCTGTGGCGTAGTGGTTATACAATGTGGCTGCTACGCAGAGGTCTCGGCTTCGATTCCCGCTCAATGCAAATATTTGTGTGCATGAACATGATTGTTTGCATTGGTCTGAGTGTTTCTATGTATAATATTATGTATGAATTTACAAAAAAAAAAGTATACAAGTACTACCTAATATCCGTTGCTCTGTTACCTATAGCACAAGCAGGTTAAGCCTAGCTTACTTTGGGAACAGATGGCTCTGTGTAGAGATGTCCGTGAATATTATGTAATTAATTCTCGGGTTCGGTTGCCGTTTAATGCAAATTTTTGTGTGTATGAACCGGATTGCCTGCATTGGTTGGGGTGTATAATGTGTATGTGTTTGGTTAGATTCACAGACATTTTAATACCTAATCTCCTGAATCTTTCAATTGTTTTCCATTTAAAAGGCCCTAAGTAGCCTTTTAATTATCAATTTTATTTCTTTTCACAATTTTTTTTATTTTTTATAATATCCAATTTATTTTGTTGTAATAAATAAGTATTGTGTTCAATCACAATATGTATTATAAAGACAATTTAAAAAAAAAAACATTAGCCAACCTGCGACAAAATCTGTTTTTTTTTTTAAACGACAATAAATTACTAAAATACTAATTAACCCCATGGCATCATACGTCCTTTATATGTCAGGGTGTGTACAAATCAATATGTTTATCTATACATATGTAACTTGAACTGTCTTTGTGCACTAACCTTCGAAACTACTGAACCAGTTACGATGATTTATTATTGTAATTATTTGCAAACAAATATTATATGGAACATACTCACACATTCACACAACGCCATCTAGTCCTAAACTAAGCTGAGCTTGTACTATGTCTATGTGGTACTAGACAACGGTTAAACATACTTAAATACATTTTTTGTAAATAGATACATATTATACATAGAAAACACCCAGACCAATGCAAACAATCATGTTCACACAAAGATTTGCATTGAGCGGGAATTGAACCCGAGACTTCTGCGTAGCAGTCATGTTATATAACCACTACGCCACAGAGGTCATCATACTACCTAAGTACAGCCTTAAATATAAGCTTGTGTCATTATTTTCTAGACTTGATATAGAAAGAAAATAATTTATTTCCATCTCTCCGTGTGGTGACGGAGTAAGAATACAATATGTCACCACCCTATCTCATACCATGGGTATCGTAGAAACCGACTAAGGGACGATCTGTGAATCTTACCTTTACATAGAAAGAAGGAAAAGTTGAAATTAAACCCTATACTAATCCGTCTGGCCAGCGTGGTACCTATTAGTATGCCAAGTCTCCCTCCGTCACGAGAGGAGGCCCGTCCCTGCAGTGGGACATTAATGGGCTGTTATGATGATATTTTTTTTTAACATATCAAGCCCTTTGTCCTAGGGACTTTTACAGTTACAGACGTCATAAAGAACATCAGACTTATGAATGGATGGGTGTTAGTTACTCTTTCACGCAAAAACTACTGAGTAGATTTTGATGAAATTTGGAATATAGGTAGTTTAGGATGTAGAATAACATTGAAGCTACCTGTACAACGTGGGTGAAGCCGCAGGCAACAGCAAGTTCTTTATATATTATTACTAGCAGACCCGTGCCCACTTCGTTGGGCGGCGAAAAAAACGCGTACCTTTTTTAAACATATTTTATTACTGCTCCACTCCTATTAGTCATAGCGTGATACTATATAGCCTATGACACTTCCCGATAAATGGACTATTCAACACAGTATGATTTTTTAAAATCGTTTCAGTAGTTTTAGAGATCACCCCCTACAACGTCACAAACACACAAACTTTACCTCTTTATAATATTATATAGTAAGTATAGATTATGTAATATGAATTGAGATGATTTCATTTGATTAAAGATTCGAACCAGCGACCTTGGGCACAGCACCTTGCCTTATAGCTATCTTACCACATAGAGAATGTTTAGTCTCCATGACTCATGGACCTTGGGGACTAAACCCTGAGTCAGCAATACTTAGTCTAACTATTTTAAATAAACGTAATGCTTATAACATTATTATTAATAAGCTTATTAAATAATAACTTTATTAAATAGGACATAATTATTATTTAATAGATATATTTATTTATTGTAAGTATATTTTTTTGATCTGGTGACAGAGTAAGAATACAGTATGTCACCACCCCATCTCAGCCTATGGGTGTCGTAAACACCGACTAAGGGACTATCTGTGAATATAATCTTTACGTAATAAAAAGAAGGAAAACTAGAAATTAAACCCTATACCAATACGTTTGGCCAGCGTCACTGGAGGAGGCTCATCCCTGCAGAGGGACATTAATGGGTTGTTATGGTGATGACACTGACTTTAATAGCTAATCTAGATCAAAATCCCACAATTTCCAACACGTAGAAAGTAAATTATATACTTTCTAAGTAATTTAAAACATCAATTAGGAGCACTAGCTAGAACTAATTTATTTCTCTAATTTAATCTGTGGTGTTATTCTCGTAATTATATTTGTTTAAAACCTCATCTCAATCTCACGTCTGTCAATTTTAAACGTCACTCATGTCAAAATTTACACTTTATTTACCAACTAGCTGACCCGTGCCCACTTCGTTGGACGGCGAAAAAAACGCGTCCGTTTTTTAAACATATTTCATTACTGCTCCACTGCTATTAGTCATAGCGTGATACTATATAGCCTATGACACTCCCCGATAAATGGACTATTCAACAAAGAAAGAATTTTTAAAATCGGTTCTGTAGATTTAGAGATTACCCCCTACAACGTCACAAACACACAACCTCTTTATAATATTAGTATAGAAGTATAGATGAAACAGCGCCAAATGCTAATTATTTATACTGTAGAGTTGTCACTTGGAATTAACCGAAATGTATTATAGTGTTGTCGACTAAACCATACTGTTATCGATCGATGCTGTTGATCGATTGGTCTAATAACAGGCTAAAACTGATTATCTGTCATTACGACGATCTCCGTGGCGCAGTCGGTATTTGCGTGTGGTAGTCATTTTGCCTTTTGTTCATTTTGCTATGAAGGGGTTTTACTTGGCTGCTACGCAGAGGTCTCGGGTTCGATTCTCGCTCAATGCAAATCTGTGTGTGCATGAACATGTTTGTTTGCATTGGAAGTGTTATCTATGTATATGTATGTATAAAAAAAAGTATTTAAGTATGTTTATCCGTTGTCTAGTACCCATAGTACAAGCTTTGCTTAGTTTAGGACTAGGTGGCGATGTGTGAGGATTATTATTTATTATCTATACAAAAGCAAAAGAAGGAAAACTTTATACAGAAACCCTATACCAATTAGTCTGGTCAGCGTGGTGTAAGTAGGTCAATTTTTCTCCATCGCTGGATAAGCCTTGTACCCATAATGAGACATTAACGATCTATTAAGTTATCTATACTAATATTAAAAAGAGGTAAAGTTTGTAAGTTTGTGACGTTGTAGGGGGTAATCTCTGGATCTACAGAACTGATTTTAAAAATATTTCTGTGTTGAATAGTCCATTTCTCGGGGAGTGTCATGCTATATAGTATCACGCGATGACTAATAGGAGCGGAGCAGTAATGAAATATGTTTAAAAAAAACAAGAATTGTTTGTAATTATATACTTAGGATATGCATAAACCTAAGAATATAATTACAGAAAAGATAATTACAAAAATTAATTAAGTATAAATATTATTTTGCAAGAATTTATTAAACCAATATGATTAGATTTTATTTTTATTATATTTATTAAAATCGACATTTACAATTTTATGAAAAACGTAATTATAACTTATAAAATAAATCGATTACTTAGTTTAATTTTAATGATATTAATTATAATATATTTGAAATAATTATATTTCTTTATAGTTAATATTATAAAATATATTTCAACATTATTGTTTTTATACCGGAATAATAATAACGATATTTTTTTTATTATTTCCGTGCATGATAGGGCAGAATACAGTGTGTCACCACCCCATCTCATCCCATAGGTGTCGTAAAAACCGATTAAGCTACTATCCGTAAATATTATCTTTACATAATAAAAAAAAATCCTTCTTTCTATGTAAAGGTAATATTCACAGATAGTCCCTTAGTCGGTTTCTACGACACCCATGGGATGAGATGGGGTGGTGACATTTTGTATTCTTACTCCGTCACCACACGGATATTTCTTATGATAATCTATTTTACTATATATCATCATAACAGCCCATTAATGTCCCACTGCAGGGACGGGCCTCCTCCTATTTTACTATATATTTTTTACTAATTTACCATCACGTCTTATGTAATATTAATTAATCATTATTACATACTGATATAAGTATGTTTTAACCGGAAAATATTAATAATAAAATTTACCTACTAGGTATAATACATAAGGAACAAGAAATAGATGATATAAATTATTTAATTATATGCCATTTATCTGTGTTACATAGTTTCCTATATATTTAATGGTATATAACCATGAACTTGCCAACAAGATTTATGGTTTTATACTTATTACATCATGAGAAAGGTGATTTATTAATATATCATAGTGGTTACGTATTATGACTGCGGAGATTTCGGGTTCGAGTTCCGCTCTATGGTTGTATGGTCTACTTAGGTGTTTTTTTTTTTTAAACTTACAATGTACTTACAAAAAGAAAATAACATAAAAATATGTTACATAACTTTACTAAATACGAATAGAAATAGTCATCTATACCTACTAAATAATATTATAAAGAAGTAAAGTTTGTGTGTTTGTGACGTTGTAGGGGGTAATCTCTGGATCTACTGAACCGATTTTAAAAAATCTTTCTGTGTTGAATAGTCCATTTATCGGGGAGTGTCATAGGCTATATAGTATCACGCTATGACTAATAGGAGTGGAGCAGTAATGAAATAATATGTTTTAAAAGGGACGCGCTTTTTTCGCCGCCCAACGAAGTGGGCACGGGTCAGTTATACATAAATAATACCAACGTATATAATCATATTTATGAACACAAAAACTTGCATTAAACGGGAATTGTACACAAGTTCTCCGCATCCATGACCTATAACCCCTACGCCACAATTCATCAAAACTAGATCATACAAACAATTATCCTTTTTATACATTACAGCTCTGTCTATCTCCGGTTTTTAATAGCGTGAAGGCTTATAAAGCCTTGCTCTAAGTTCTTGGCCAGATAAAAATAGATGTGTTACGGGTATCGGCCGTAAAATTCACTCATGATTATTTGTGAACTGATTTACATAATTGTTTTGATTAAAACTGTTGCTTTGCGGAAACATTATTATTTAAATAATATTTAGAACTTGTTTCTAATATGTAGTTGTGTCTCTATGTGGTTGTATTACATGGCTGCTACGCTCAGGTTTCGGCTTTGACTCCCGCTCAATGCTAATATTTGTGTGCATGAACATGATTGTTTGCATTGGTCTGGGTATTTTCTATGTATAATAAATAAGAATTTACAAGAAAAAAGTGGTTCTGTATGTTTGTCTGTTTTTTCAGACCTATTGCAGGTATGCTTTGCTAAGCACAGCACATTAGAATGTTTAGAACTATATTATGGCAATATGTAAATGTGTAAAAAGTATTATGCTTAATGTAACTATCTTCTCCTTATAAGATTGTAGGTACATTTTCCTCAACTCATATCATCCCCTGGTAGTGGTCTGTCGTAATAACAGACTAAGACTTATCCGTTGTCTAGTAGGTACTCACAGTACAGAAGTTAGTAGTAGTTTGTGACTAGATGGCGTTGTGTGAATGTGTGATAAATATATTAAACTGAATCTAGATATTCATGCTATGAGTCATAAGCATAACCCGTCTTATATATTTATTATCTTAAGATTTATTATTATGGCGTCGAATAGTCTCCTAACCACAGCATTGATACCGTATTCTTTAGCAATTTTTTACTTTGACGTTCACGGAAATTCCATTTTTATTAGCATAACAGCCCACTAATGTCCCACTGCAGGGACGGGTCTCCTTCCGTGACAGAGGGATACTTCCATTATTTTCTTAAAATACCAAAATAATTTACCAACTTTAAAACAAAGAAAGTTTTGTTATACCTACTCGTAATCTAAAAAAGTTTTATTAAAATATACAAATTTACAATTTTGGGAAGTGTACGTAAGTGTCAGTAGCCATTAAGAGCATACATATTGCCATTCCAACCTCCTGCATTAAAAAAAAATTTAAGTTTGTAAAAATCTTTCTTCGTGTGGTGACGGAGTAAGAATACAATATGTCACCACCCCATCTCATCCCATGTCGCAAAAACCGACCAAGGAACTATCCGTGAATATTATCTTTATGAAATAAAAAGAAGGTAAACTTGAAATTAAACCCTATACCAATCCATCTGGCGACCTTTGTATTAGTAGGCCAAGTATCCCTCCGTCACGAGAGAAGGCCCGTCCCTGCAGTGGGACTTTAATGGGCTGTTATGATGATGAAAACCTTTCACTCGATACTCTTTTATTTATAATCTAAAGTTAGCACTTAGCAACAATCCGCGCGTTCTTAAGGTCATTAAACCCCCAATAACCTAAACGGGTTTACTTATACCACTTATACCGATATCCCTTTTGAATCACATGTAGTCATTACGTTATAACGTTTCAAAATCACGCAAAAATCCCGTTTCTGAAACACATTTAGACCCAAAAAGGGGCGGGACTTAATTTGGTTAATTTTGCTTTTAATGATTGTAAAACTCTGTTATTACTTGACCGATTGATATAAAACTTTCTTTGTTTGAAAGTGTATCTTAAAGATGGTTCTATAGAAATTTAATCTAAATTGGTTTAGTAATTTGGTGTTTTATCTCAATAAATATGGAATTTCTGTGACTAAAATAAAATTGCGGTAGTATCATAATTTGTGTCAATGTTAGTTAATTATTTTTCGATCTAATGGGCTCACGAGATTATTTTATTCATCATCATATCACCCCAAGAATGTCCCACTGCAGGGACGGGCCTCCTACCGTGACGGAGGGATACTTGGCCTACTAATACCACGCTGGCCATACGGATTGGTATAGGGTTTAATTTCAAGTTTTCCTTCTTTCAATGTAATATTCACAGATAGTACCTTAGCCGGTTTCTACGACATCCATGGTATGAGATGGGGTGGTGACATATTGTATTCTTACTTCGTCACCACACGGAGCAAGATTTTTTACGAAGATTATTTACGAAGAAGAAACTTAATACGAGTAATACTTAGCTGCTAACATTTACTGATAAGGAGAAGAAAATAAAAATAAATGTACCTAATAGGTACTTACTAAGTTTAAAAATACAAAACAGCGATAAACGTTAGTCCTACAATACCGAAAGCGACTTTCGTTTGTCCGAAACTGCGACAAATCGATATACTTACATAATTTCGAATGTTTTACACCGCGTTGAACGGTATTCCAACATAGTCAAATAGGTATTTGAAATAAAAATAAATATTACTTAGGTAAGTACATACGTATCTGTAAAAAATAAAGTTGTTTTCTATTAAGTATAATATTGTTTATAAATACAAATAATAACAATATAATATATATTTAATTAAATAAAACATTAAAACTAATGTATTATTAATTACTATTTACGCGGCAAATTTCTGACTGTCATGGCCGCCTAAATAAATATTATGTCATTAATTTCAAATGACGCATTTATAATAGTTTTTAAAAGATAAAGTGTATTTAAAATGTTATTGACCTTACTTATATTTACTATTAATTATTACTATAATTACTATAATATGACCCAGATAATGGTCCTTAACTCCTAGGTAAACTTGAAATTAAACCCTATACCAATCCGTATGGCCAGCGTGGTATTAGTAGGGCCAAGTATTCCTCCGTCACGGGAGGAGGCCCGTCCCTGCAGTGGGGCATTAAAGGGCTGTTATGATGATATCGGACAAAAAACTCTTCTTAGGATACGAGCCCGCGACCTAGTGAATGCCACTATGGCATCATAAGCCATTAGGTACTACATGGAAAACAAAAAATAAACAATAGTTATAAAATTTAAACAAAATAAATAATATTATGAATTCCTTACATAAATTCTCAATCAGCTGATTGATATTATCTATATGCATAAAGGTTTTACATACATAAAGATATAATATGCCTCAGTTATTCGATCTTGTTCCTTCGTCCCCTTTTCATAACAGGACCAATCGCGCCGGTTTGCGGAGTCATACTCAGACGGTCTGTCGGATATCGGCTCGCACCAAAGGGTTCGGGAATTCCTTCCTATGCCGAACCATCAAATTGTGAAACCAACTTCCGGCTTACGTATTTCCTCCATCGTATGATATTGGGTCCTTCAAACGCAGTGTGAAGAAGCATTTAACCAAACCGGCAAGATGATGACGACGGATTGAAGTTATTTTTAGTTTACGATCCGTTGGCTTCATTTGTGGACTGTACTTGCTTTTCATCAGGCTCGATATAGTCATATTGCCGTGTTTTTGTATAAAAAACAAACCCGCATTGCTACCCTATTAGTTTTACAAAGATCCGGGTATTATGTCAATAATAATTATGTCTAATAACACAGTTGTTATTTAAGATTATATCTTTTGAACTGCAACGTCAGACTAAAGACTCAACGGCCTTGCTCTTTCATTATTATTTCACAATAACTGCATATATTCTTACGTGACATATTAGCAATTAAATTGTTTTAATATACGTGATTTTTTGTAAGATTTAAGTAGATTTTACTAAAAGAAAAATTATTTTAAAACACATTCACATAACGCCATCTAGTATCAAACTAAGCAGAGTTTTTATTATGGGTACAGATAAATTTTTAAACATACTGCCTACCTTGGCGTGTGGTGACGGAGTAAGAATACAATATGTCACCACCCCATCTCATCCCATGGGTGTCGTACAAACCGACTAAGGGACTTTTATTTCGTAAAGATATTATTCACGGATGGTCCTTAGTCGGTTTTTACGACACCTATGGAATGAGATGGGGTGGTGACATGTTGTATTCTTACTCCGGTACCACACGGAGAAATAAATATTACTTATACCTACACTTTTTTTGGAAATATGGCAAGTAGTGTTTGTACATGACGATCTGTAGTCTTTGGCTACCTCCATGTTAACTTGTCATGAGTGTTTAAATATGTATGTTTTTATTATAAACTAGCTGCGTTGTGTAAAAGTAGTTTATATTTTATTCTCCACCCTTAAGTGCGAGTACGGTCTCTGAATTACGACAACGGACGGTACCTAGTCATGAAATGGCTTTACACCATTATGCCGGTCTGACCAAACGTGTGCATTGGAGTTAATTATCCTAACAATTATCTTAACAGGGATGTGTAGCGTCCCCATGGCTGTTCCATCTGTTCATGGATAGTTGTCACAAACTTTCGCATTTACAATATTAGTAGGAAGTAGGAAGAATAAGTTGGATAGGATAGGATGTATTTGTAATAAATATTAAAATACCCAGTTTGGAGAACACCTTAGTTCTTTTTATCAACCTTGAATTGTCGACCAGCTACATAAATAAAAAAACAAACTCTCCTGTCACTTTTTTAAAATGGCTTCTTAACCCAACTAACTAGTGCGGTTTCAGATTACAATCGCTCTTGAATCTAGAGAGTTCAGTGACCTATGTTTTAATTAATTTACTCTTTAAGAATGAAAGACAATAGAAAAAATGTTACTCAAAACAGGTTTTGATCAGATCCGAGATCAGATCATCCAGACTTAAAACAACAATCTGTGGATAACACATTTTTAAAGACAGTAGGTAATTGGTTACCGGTGACTTTTACAACATTACGCGGATTGTGGTCATCATTAATGTCTGCCCATTAATGTCCCACTGCAGGGACGGGCCTCCTCCCGTGACGGAGGGATACTTGGCCTACTAATACCTCGCTGGCCAGACGGTATAGGGTTTAATTTTAAGTTTTCTTTCTTTTTATTTCGCAAAGATTATATTTACGGTTAGTCCCTTAGTCGGTTTTTATGACACCCATGGGATGAGATGGGGTGGTGACATATTGTATTCTTACTCCGTCAGCACACGGAGATCGTCACCACACGGATTGTGGTGGAGCGGATCAAAACCAAAATAAATAATTATTTATTTATTTTTAAAAAGACAACACTCTTTCTTGAACATCCAGATTCAGGCTCACACAAAGAATTGTCCTGCATAGAAATCAAACCCAGCTACTTTCGTGACCAAAACGCCACCGAGGCAGTTTGAATAATTTTGCGTGGAATTCGAACTTGTGACCCTTTTGGCTTTGGTACCGATTCAGTAATTAAATATATAATTTGTCTCGTTTCAGGTTTATTCGTTCTGCTAATGCTTGGGTTTTTCGCCCTGGCTTCTGGTTGTTTCATACTGTTTTTGAAACCATACGACTTCCTTTTCTCTCAGGTAAGCATTACTTTTTAATAATTTTCTATATCTGACGACACACACTTTCTATGAAAGGCGACATATGGATAGATCCCTATTGGGGGCTTTGTCTAGGACATATATTGGCATAGTTTATCCTTAATTATGATGGATGAGGGAGGCACAAGACCGCGCAGGGTGGAAACGTTTGGAGGAGGCCTATGTCCACGCAGTGGGCGTCTATAGGCTGATATGATGATGATAATGATGAACCATAATTATTGTGTGACAATTATCAAATTACTAAACCATTGATGTTTCTATGGGACCAATTCGAATTCATTGAACAAAAATTTTGTCAAATTGACATTCAATCAATGGTTAAAAATCCAAATTGTCGATTTTAAGAGTTCTTTTGTATGTACGCAATTTCTTATGATTACATCGTTCTTTAATAGGTCATTTATGTTTCGTGAAACTAAAATATTGAACCAATTTTGGTGAAATTTGTATAGAAGCAACTAGGAATTTGAAGTAATTTTGTTTTTCTCATACTGGAGTTGAGAACCATTTTTTGGTAAAAAAGTACTGAACTTATTTTGATGAAATTTCTATGGAAGCTACTTGGAAATAAAACATTTTTTTTTGGTTAATCCCGAATGCTTTTATAAACTTTTTTTGGAGCTGGTTAATTATTATTTTTTTATTTTGTAGAAAGCTATGCTCTCCGATGGTGGTGAAATTTTCGAAATGTGGCGGAAACCAGAAGTGGAACTGTATCTGAAGGTCTACCTATTTAACGTCACAAATGCTGAAGAGTACATGGCTGGTATAGACGACAAGGTCAAAGTCAAAGAAGTGGGACCTTACGTTTATAGGTAAGATAAATACACTATTAATTCATCATACTTTATCAGGCTATGGATAGACCTCCACTGCTTTACATAGGCCTCCTCCAAACATTCCACCCTGCGCGGTCTTGTGCCTCCTTCATCCATCGGCTTCCCGCCGTCCTAACTAGATGATATCGACGACCTCGGTGGCGCGCCGGTAGAGCCAGCGGCTGCCGCGCATGAGGTTGTGGGTTCGATCCCCACGCAGGACAATAATTTGTGAGATCCACAAATTATTGTCCTGAGTCTGGGTGTTATATGTGTCCGTTAATTGATGTTTGTAAAAGTCCCCGCGACACAGGGCATGATCCCTAGTGCGGGAGTTGTCTTTTAAAAAAAGAAAAAGAAAAAAAGAAAGAAAAGATATATTTAGTCTGTCTGGAACACGGAAACTGGTTTTTAGAGTTATATCAGCGGTTTTTATTAACACGTAACGCCATCTAGTCTCGAACTACGCAGAGCTTGTACTATTGGTACTAGACTATGGATAAACATACCTATTCACAAAATTCTCCGTGTGGTCACGGAGTAAGAATACAATATGTCACCACCTAATCTCATCCCATGGGTGTCGTAAAAACTGACTAAGGGACTATCCGTGAATATTATCTTTACGAAATAAAAAGAAGGAAAACTCGAAATTACCCCTATACCAAACCGTCTGGCCAGCGTGGAATTAGTAGGCCAAGTATCCCCCGTCCCTGCAGTAGGACATTAATGGGCTGTTATGATAATAAAGAAATTATGGGACTGACATATGATAGTGACACTTAATTTTTCTTTCCAGAGAGCGTTTGGAGCATAAAGTCACAAAATTCAACGACAACGCCACATTGTCAGCCATTCCTGTCCATCCTCTATCCTGGGTGGATGACCTGTCTGAAGGGAACAAGGAAAACGACACGCTTTACCTGGTCAACATAGCTTTACTGGTAAGTTACCATTGAATATTTAAGACTAGCAACAATTTTGTATTTATAGGAATTATTGCCACCTTGCGCGGTTCTATGCCTCCCTCATCCATCGGCTACCCGCCGTCCTAACTAGGTCGTCGGTCCACCGTGTGAGGGGTCTCCCCACCCTGCGCTTTCCGGTACGCGGTCGCCATTCCAGAACCTTTCTGCCCCGGTGGCAATACTTGGAGGAGGCCTATGTCCAGTAGTGGACGTCAATTGGCTGATATGATGATGATGATAGGAATTATTCCCAAATTTATAGTTTGTATTTATATAGACGAAGCAAAGAAGTTTAGCAATGATTGTTGTATATGACTGTCAATAGTCTCTGCCTATCTCAATGAAAATAAGTCGTGAGTTAATGTATGTATTTATTTAACATACTTCTCCCATTATTTTATTTTCATTTTATTATTGACGACCTCTGTGGCGCTTAGTGGTTATGTAACATAACTGCTACGCAGAGGTCTCGGGTTCGATTCCCGCTCAATGCAAATATTTGTGCATGAACATGATTATTTGCATTGGTCTGAGTGTTTCTATGTATAATATGTATGTATTTACAAAAAAAACTATATACGTACTAATATGTTAGTTGATGCCCCTCAAATTTTAGATAAGATAGACTTTAGAGTATCTAGGACTGGTTCTCGTTCCCAAAAACTGTTTTCAGTTCCGTTATATAAAACTGTTTACACTGGTAATAATTGTTTCAGACGTAGTGTTAATGATTACAACAATCGTTTTAATCATATTGATATGTTTTGCAACAGTTTGCCTATGTATAAAAATAAAATTTGTAACTTGTTGCTCACTCTTGCAACAAATTAGCTAATGTCAATTTAAGTGTTTTGTGATTGTGTATGTAACTTTTCTAAATTGTCGTACTTATATATATTTATGGAACTTCAAGTCTATGATGTATATTATGTTTAATAATTAATATGTTTTACATGACTGTTTGTTTCCTGAATAAATAAAATAAAATAAAATAAAAATAATATCCGTAGTTCTGTTACCCATAACACAAGCAGGTTAAGCCTAGCTTACTTTAGGAACAGATGGCGCTGTGCAGAGATGGCCGCGAATATTTATTTAATATTTGAATTTTGCAAAAATTGTATGTGCAATTAGCAATAAATTAGTAGGTATAATAATAATAAGTATAATAGGTATAATAATATAATATATTATGTACAATAGTAATAATTACATAATTATGTACGTATACAATTAGACATAATAATATATCCAAAGTAGTTTTGACCCCTAACCCTACACTACTTATATTAATGGGAACGTGTGTGTTGTGGTCTTTATGACCCTAAGGCGCTGTCTCCACGAGCGATAGAATCGTGACGAGTCTGAACAAAAATCGCCGCGATAACATCGCCGTGTGGAGACACCTTCATATTGAGTATATAGAAATACGTGGCACGACGATAATATCGCCGCGATTTTATCGCTCGTGGAGACAGCGCCTTATGCCCGATTTACACATCGACAAGTACAGTAGCGAGTTAAGTAGTATTTTAAGATTAAGTTGATTTAAATAGATCTCCATCCTATTTTTTGGCGAGTTAAGTACGAAGTAGCCCCCTCTCTCGCGTCTCGCCAACTTAACTCGCCAAAAAATAGGATGGAGATCTATTTAAATCAACTTAATCAACAACTTACTACTTAACTCGCTACTGTACTTGTCGATGTGTAAATCGGGCATTAGTCTTAGGATATTCACAGTGTTAAATTAGGCGTAGATTGCGCTTATTAACATAGGTATGTATTAGCTAATCGACGTCCACTGATGGACATAGGCCTCCTCCAAAGATTGCCATCTTGTGCGGTCCTATGCCTCCCTCATCCATCGGCTTCCCGCCGTCTAAACTAGGTCGTCGGTCCATCGTGTGAGGGGTCTCCCCACCCTGTGTTTTCCGGGCAGGTGTATGTAATAGGTAATACGGTTTACTGACTAAAACCCACGGTGTTCCTCTCTTACCCATAGATACCCGAGAAGACAGGTATTACTCAAGGTATCCGGATGTCTTCAGTGCTCAGTAAATCCTAAATAAATGTATCATCATAACAGTCCATTAATGTCCCACTGCAGGGACGGCCCTCCTCCCATGACGGAGGGATACTTGGCCTACTAATACCACGCTCGCCAGACGGATTGGTACAAGGTTTAATTTTAAGTTTTCCTTCTTTTTATTTCGTAAAATAATAAGAAAAAAAAAAAATATTCACGGATAGTCCGTTAGTCGGTTTGTACGACACGCATGGGATGAGATGGGGTGGTGACGGAATTCTTACTCCATCACCACACGGAATATTACAGGAATATCTAGGTACTATTAAATCTAAAGTTTTTAGCTATTTCTTAACTTGTGATATACCATTCACTAAGCTTGCTAAGCAGTATCTTTATTGCAAGCTTTATTTTACTAAGTAATAGTAATAAAATAAATTTCGCAATATGGTTTTGCAAATGAACTTAAAGTGCTAAGTGAATCTTTAATGCCAACGGCAATATTAGTGCATTTACAAAAGAAAATGTTAAATAGGTACTAGGAGAAGTAAGTAACAATATTAATAATTATTCAAATATACGATTTGTAATTATTATCTTGCAATTTTTATGGATTTATTTAGGACTAGCTGACCCGTGCCCATATTTCATGCCTGCTTCACTCCTATTAGGCATAGCGTGATACTATATAGCCTATGACACTCTCCGATAAATGGACTATTCAACACAGAAATAATTTTTAAAATCGGTTCAGTAGATCTAGAGATTACCCCCTACAACGTCACGAACTCACAAACACACAAACTTTACCTCTTTATAATATTAGTATAGATTACTACACCTTACAACAAATATGCTAAACATTATACTATACTTGGTATTCATTCTCGGATATACCTAGGAACTTAAAACTTGTTTAGAGAGCTATTAGCTATAGAGATGCCAATAAAATTAAATTTTTCTACTATTGCTCACACATTTATACAACGCCATCTATCGCAGATTGTACTAAAGGAGTATTCATTCATTAATTCATTCATATTAGCCGATGCTCGACCACTGCTTGACAAAGGCGTTTTCTAAATATGGTAACACTATCATTATAATCATAATGTCCCAGTGCAGGGACGGGCCTCGTTCTCTGATTGAGGGATACTTAGCCTACTAAAACCACGCTGGCCAAACGGATTGGTATAGGGTTTCATTTCAAGTTTTCCTTCTTTTTATTTCGTTAAGATAATATTCACGGACAGTCCCTTAGTCTCTTAGATGAGATGGGGTGATGACATATTGTATTCTTACTCCGTCACCACACGGATTCACACTATACTACTACTTACTATATTTCTTCTTCTGCAAAATTCTACTAATTTCTCTAAGCCGGCTTTTACAATACTCATACGATGGCAAAGCGGTATTGTACGGCGCAGCGGTAGCATGTTTTAATCCTCTAATTGTTATAAATTTGTAATAATGAAACGCGATAGTTTAAAAGTTATGATCCTCAAATTGCCTTGAGCCTAGATGTACCTAATTCATGAGCCACAGGAATCGAGACCAAGTGTAAAGGTTGAATCAAAAAAAAAAATTGACATTGCTCTCTAGCTATGTAAGAGGCCCATCCTAACTCTTATATTTACAATGTACTTTTAGATACTTAAAATTTTGTTCCCTGCTTTATTTGCAACTAGCTGACCCGTGCCTACTTCGTTGGGCGGAGAAAAAAACGCGTCCCTTTTTTAAACATATTTCATTACTGCTCAACTCCTATTAGTCGTAGCGTGATACTATATAGCCTATGACACTCCCCGATAAATGGACTATTCAACACAGAAATATTTTTTTAATGTTTATGTTTAAGAAACGGCCCCGTTTTTTTCGCCGTCCAATGAAGTGGGCACGGGTCAGCTAGTACTGCATAAATTTGTTATTTCTCTACCACCTACAGCTTTATACCCCCCTTGATTTGCAACTAGACGTGTTTTATCCAAATACTTACTTGTAGAATATTTTTACTGTCATCTCTATACGTAGATATTCGCGGGACACATTTCCTAGTCACCGCATATTGCACAAGCGGAATATAAAACGGAAGGACATTTGCGCTTTATTAGGCAAACATCTCTTGCTCAACTTAGGTTCGGCGCATACGCATACCTATTGCGCAAAACTCATCATGCGTAGTGCAATATGACACTTTAGGCATGCTATGTAATATGCATGTGCTACAAGGTTGTATTAAAAAAACTTAATAATTTTTTTTAATTTAATATATCGTGATGCCTCTTATTATAGTCATATTTTTAACCGACTTCAAAAAAAGGAGGAGGTTCTCAATTCGGTTGTATTTTTTTGTTTTTTTAGATTAAAATTATTAATTATTATTACACGTTCATAGTACGTTGCACCATTGTTTTACTATTGTATCTGCTGGCGGCACTGTGAAAGGGTTGAGTTAGGATAGCGGGAAACCGATAGATGGGAGGCGCAGGACCACACAAGGTGGCAATATTTGGAGGAGGTTTATGTCCAGCACTGGACGTCAATTGGCTGAGATGATGATGATGATTATGATGTATATGAATAGCTATACGGTTAGTATGGCTATTCATATAGGTATTCTATGGTTTACAGAGACGCACCGCGGGGATGACGACCTCTATAGGGGCCCACACTAAAAATTCATCATCATAACAGCTCATTAATGTCCCACTGCTGGGACGGGCCTCCTCCCATGACGGAGGGATACTTCGCCTACTACTACCACGCTGGCCAGACGGATTGGTATAGGGTTTAATTTCAAGTTTTCCTTCTTTTTATTTCGTAAACATAATATTGACGGATAGTCCCTTAGTCGGTTCCTACAACACCCATGGGATGAGGTGGGGTGGTGACATATTGTATTCTTACTCCGTCACCACACGGAGAAGGACATGACAACACACATGTCATGATCATTCTTTCGAAAAATACTCTTTGAATTCTCTTTGTTTAAAAAAGGGTCCGGACCCGTGCTCCACCTAGGTTCTCCACCTGAGTAAAGCACGGGTACTTGCAAGGTCCCGTGCTCCAACTTATGATTAGTACAGTCAAGTAATGAAGAAAAATACACAAATTAACAGGATTTATTTTAACACGTGTAGGACGCCCCCCAGCTAGGTGGACCGACGACCTCATAAAGGTCTCTGGGTCGGACTGGATGCGGAAGGCGCAGGACCGAGTTCTGTGGCGTATATTGGGAGATGCCTATGTCCAGCAGTGGACTGCAATGGGCTTGTTGATTGATTGATTGATTGATTGATTGATTGATTGATTGATTGATTGATTGATTTTAACACAACCCTTTCTAACCACATACTCTCATTCTTTTCAGAGCATAGCCAACGTAGCGTCAACAAAGGACATGTTCACACGTTTCGGCCTGAACAATGTAATATCTCTGACGGACTCCAAACCGTTCGTCAAGATGACAGCAAGGGAGTTTATGATGGGATATGAGTCCAAGCTGATGACCCTGGGAAACACCTTTTTGCCAGGATGGATTTATTTCGACAAGCTGGGTTTAATTGATCGGGTAAGTGGGTTAAATTTTTAGTTAATTCCTACTAATATCTATACTAATATTATAAAGAGGTAAAGTTTGTGTGTTTGTGTGTTTGTGTGTTTGTGACGTTGTAGGGGGTAATCTCTGGATCTACTGAACCGATTTCAAAAATTCTTTCTGTGTTGAATAGTCCATTTATCGGGGAGTGTCATAGGCTATGTAGCATCACGCTATGACTACTAGGAGTGGAGCAGTAATGAAATATGTTTATAAAAGGGACGCTAAAAAACGTTTATTTTGCTTCTGCTGCTTAAACGTCTGGAGATATACTGAAATGATGTATTAGAGAATTGTACCTTTAAAAAAGTTTTACAATTAAGTCAGCGATAGCATATATCTATCTTCTAAGGTTGACTCACTACGACCTTTTTTATAATAATCAAATTTGATTTAAAGAAATGCATTGTTTGTAAAGGTATTTTGTGTATATGGTATTGACCCTTATCAAAATAAATACGTTAATCATTATACTTATTTAATTCTAAACAATATTGTCCTTTACAGCGATGAGATCCGATTATTAGTTTGAAAGATATCCCAGTTTTAAAATAATGCGCGAATAACGTAAAATATCTGTCTAACGCGATGTTATTAGGTATAGATGAATTTTCTTAGTATCAACATTTTGGTTGGAGTAAGATTTTAATTTTAATTTTAAATACCTGTACTATAAATTAATTCTACCTTGAAAAGATCGCTTGGTCGGACTAAATTCGGAGGGCGGAGGACCCTGTTCTGTGGCGTTTCTTGGGAGGGGCATTTGGTTGAGCAGTGGACTGCGATGGGCTAATTGGTTTATTGATTAATACCATGTACCTATTCTTAATCCATCGTTACATGGATAATCATCATCATAACAGCGTGTGCAGGGATGGGCCTCCTCCCGTGACGGAGGGTTACTTGGCCTACGAATACCACGCTGGCCAGACGGATTGGTTTAGGGTTTAATTTCAAGTTTTCCTTCTTTTTATTTGGTAAAGATAGTAGTTACGGTTATTCCCTTAGTCAGTTTTTACGACACCCATGGGATGAGATGGTGTGGTGACATATTGTATTCTTACTCCGTCACCACACGGACAGAATGAATGGATAATACTCTATACTAATATTATAAAAAGGTAACGTTTGTGTGTTTGTAAGTTTGTGACGTTGTAGGGGTAATCTCTGGAACTACAGAACCAATTTTTAAAATTATTTTTGTGTTAAATAGGCCATTTATCGGGGAGTGCCATAGGCTATATAGTATCACGCTATGACTAATAAGAGAGGAGCAGTAATGAAATATGTTTAAAAATAGGAAGCTTTTTTTTTTCTGCTCAACGAAGTGGGCACGGGTCAGCTAGTATATTATAAACTCATAAGTTTGTTAGTGTGTGTTACTTTTTTTTACATAAATTACTTACTTTTTTAAATACGATCCTGACACAAGTAACAAAAAATTTTCCATTATCTTTCTTCTTTTCGAAAATTTCTCATGCTTTATTGGTTAATTTATATTATATTACTTACTTTTTTAGTTAAAAATATAGTTTTTTATGTACTTACTTATTTTAACGTATGACATTATCTTAATTAGTTTACCTACTTAATTTTATATAATCACTCGTATCCCTAGTAGTCCAAGCATTTTAGGTATTATCTCACAGTTTTATCTTCTAAAAAATCCTGGCGAGCTAGATTTTAGTATACACCGTTACTATAGTGTTATACCTAATTGTAAGTAATGAATACAGGATGTTTGGTACATCGTTTGCCAAATTGAAGTAGCTGATAAAAGAGGACATTACCCGTCTTTCCTCACTCACCTAGCTGGTTTTAACCTCAACATATTATTTTAGATGTCGATGTAAAGCTATTTTTAAAAGAAAAACCCAATATTTACCATGAACACTTAAATTTTAAAAAAAAATTCTTCCGTGAGTCCTTATAATTATGTTTTGTTGTAAAGTTTAATACTAGGAGCATCAAATAAATTCATAATAACTCACCAAAAACGTCAACTTTTTGTTTATTGACTTATTATAACTATAGAGACAGGTAAAATTTAAAGGTATGATCAACTTCACAGTACAATAAAAAAATAAATAAAGGAAAGAAAGTTCTTCCATTTTCTGAATAAATGCTTTACTTTATCCTCTTTCCATTGGGATACAACATGTTATAAAATAGTAAATAGTTTTTGTACAAAACATGTGTAATACATCATTCGAATTAAAGAAAACACGTTTTATGAATAAGCTAAGGTAAATTTACTAGCTATAATTGCTATAATTGATTCATTCTAGCGTACTTACCTAGTTACTTTAGCTTTTTTTGTCACTGCAGTGGGTCTACCTTATCACATTAGAGTTAATTTTAATATAATAAAATAAAAAAAAATTCATCATTTACTATAGCGTCAATAATTACGATAAAATGTTATGCATCAAACGTGTTTTCTTTACTTCGAATTATGTATTACACATGTTTTGTAGAAAAACTATTTACTATTTTATAACATGTTGTATACCAATGGAAAGAGGATAAAGTAAGGCATTTATTCAGAAAATGGAAGAACTTTCTCTCTTTTAGTTATTTTTTTATTGTACTGTGAAGTTGATCATACCTTTAAATTTTACCTGTCTCTATAGTTATAATAAGTCAATAAACAAAAAGTTAACGTTTTTGATGAGCTATTATGAATTTATTTGATGCTCCTAGTATTAAACTTTACAACAAAACATAATTATGAGGACTCACGGAAGAATTTTTTTTTTTAATTTAAGTGTTCATGGTAAATATTGGGTTTTTCTTTTAAAAATAGCTTTACATCGATATCTAAAATATGTTGAGGTTAAAACCGGCTAGGTGAAAAAGGAAAGACGGGTAATGACCTCTTCTATCTGCTATTTCAATTTGGCAAACGATGTACCAAACACCCTGTATATGGTGTAAAATCGATATCAATAACGTGCCGGCTGAAATTCAAAAGGTCACGAAAAACATAGTCACGAAAAATAGTTACTTATTCGCTAATATCTCATGACTTATACGTGATCCTTTTGCGGGCAGAGGTGATTATATTCCCACCTAATTAGCAACTCTAACGACCTTGTTACAAAGGTCAAAAACAATGAAAAAACTAAGTTACTTGTGCCCGTTAAAGGGTTAAGCATCTTATCTTATTTAAGCTATCTTTTCAAAGTTTATTAATTGGTGTGGGATGGTGTCTCCTAAACGGCGATTATTACCCAATCACCATTCATAAAATTGCTGTATCTAATCCCTCAAAATTCTTCCACAGATGTACGATTTCGACGGCGACTACGAAACCGTTTTCACTGGCACTGATGACGTCAGGAAGTCAGGCCTCATAGACACATACAGAGGTTCCACTGACCTCCCACAGTGGAATGGTAAACATTGCTCCAACGTCCAGTATTCCTCTGACGGCACCAAGTTTAGAGGTGGTGTCACCATGAATGATAGTTTGCTGTTCTTTAGAAAGAGCTTGTGTCGAGCTGCTCCGATGGTAAGTCTATAGATTCAGCTATTTTTTATTTTGTTTTAAACTTTTGAAAGCTGCATTAATAACGAAAAAATATGTGTTGTCTACGCCAAGTATTGATTTGGTTGAATATGGTTTGAATTGGAATCACAATATAAAAAATAAAATTTTTTTTTTGTATATAGCGAGGGGTTATTTTTTTGAAGTGCCATGCCATGCCGTCGGGAAATTTTATGCACATTTGCTGGCGTTAATAAGGTTAAAAAAGACAGCTTTCACACCTACACCTAGGGATTTGAGGTCTGTGTTGCGGGGATTTTTGGACACATAGATTCAAGGAAACAATTTCATCTTTTTGGGACTCCGACATACCTGTCCGCTCAGGCCACAGTCTAGTGAACGGTCGATAAAATTTCGTATCTCACGCACGGCACGACAATTATTTAGGGGTTCCAGAAATTGTTGTCCTGAGTCTGGATGTTCTTTGTGTCCGTTAAATTGATGTTTGTAAAGTCCCGCGAAACAGGGTATGATCCTTAATGCAGGAGTTGTCTTTTGAAAAGAAAAAAGGAGTTTCCAAGGCTATAAAATGTTGTAGACTTTGAGCTAAATGTATGTAACGATTGTAACTTCTTCCAGATTCCAGTCGAACAAGGAGTGAAGAGTGGTTTGAATGGATACAAGTTTACGTTCCCTGAACATTTTATGGACAACGGGAAATATATTAAAGAGAATGAATGTTTCTGTAGAAATGGTAAGTAATTTTAATCAATTATCAATTAGCCTATCGCAGTCTACTGCTGGACATAAAACTACCAACACTGCCTCAATGGCAAAGCGGTTATGTATGCGACTACTGTCCATGTGGTCGCGGGTTCCAATCTCTCTCTCTCAATTGCTTGTACGAAATTGACACGGCATTTAGCTGAGCGGCCGCCATTGTTTCATGACCTCCATTTTTGAGGCGGGAAATACAAGTGCGCCCAAGCACCTACATAATATTGTGTGGGTGTTTGGGTCCATTTGGCATCTCCGTACCTACTTAGATCTGATAAGAATAGTAAGATAATTGTATATTCTTGTAAACTAATTTTCTTTCTTTTTTTCTATTCACAAAGAGATGAGACACTGAACTATGTCCTCGGCCTTTCGCATTCAGTTCAATCACGCGATCTTTTTGAGGTCATAGTTCATAGTAATTGGGGGTTCATTTCTGCACTTAGTCCCTAGTAGTTTTTATGACAACCATGGGATGAGATGGGGTGGTGACATATTGTATTCTTACTCCGTCATCACACGGAAAAGTCTCTGCCTACTTCCGTGATAATAAGGCGTGAATTTATATTATGTATACATTATTTTACAGGTAAATGTCTACCAGATGGTCTGATCGACGTAGCTGACTGCTACTACGGGTTCCCGATAGCTCTGTCGTACCCACATTTCTGGAAAACTGATGAGGTTGTACTAAGCAAGGTGGAAGGACTTACGCCAAATAAAGATCTTCATGAGACAGCGTAAGTATTTTAATTCTTATATAAAAAACGTTTGTTCAGAATTATTATAATTATAAGCCCAGTCTCCGTGTGGTGACGGAGTAAGAATACAATTTGTCGCCACCCATCTCATCCCATGGATGTCGTGAAAACCGACTAAGGGACTATGCGTGAATATTACCTTTACGAAATAAAAAGAAGGAAAACTTGAAATTAAATCCTATACCAATCCGTCTGGTCAGCGAGGTATTCATAACAGCCCTTTAATGTCCCACTGCAGGGACGGGCCTCCTCCCGTGATGAAGTGATACTTGGCCTACTAATACCACAGTGGCCAGACGGATTGGTATAGGGTTTAATTTCAAGTTTTGCTTCTTTTTATTTCGTTAAGATGGTATTCACGGATAGTCCCTTAGTCGGTTTTTACGACACCCAGGGGATGAGATGGGGTGGTGACATATTGTATTCTTACTCCGTCACCACACGGACACTCCGTCACCAGCGAGGTATTAGTCGGCCAAATATCCCTCCGTCACGTGAGGAGGCCCGTACCTGCAGTGTGACATTGATGGGCCGTTATGATGATTATGTCTAGTAATTTCCAAATTTATTTCCAGCTTCTGGATTGAACCGCAATCAGGTCTGCCGCTGGAAGTGAGTTCCAAGTTCCAGATCAACATGGCTCTAGGTGATATCTCTATGATGAAGAACGTCGAGAGGTTTTCTGAAATGTACCTCCCACTACTCTGGTTTGATATTGTAAGTATTAAAACACAGATAAAGAAATTTCGTTTTTGTTAATTTATTTACGTTACAAAGCACAGGAGACGGAGTAAGAATACAATATGTCACCAACCCATCACATCCCATGGGTGTCGTAAAAACCGAAATTAAAATTAAAAAAAAATTGAAAAATTGAAATTAAACCCTATACCAATCCGCCTGGCCAGCGTGGTATTAGTAGGCCAAGTATCCCTCTGTCATGGGAGGAGGCCCGTCCCTGCATTGGGATATTAATGGGCTGTTATGATGATGATGATGATTTACGTTACGGGCAGAAAAGTTCTAGCATGGTGACCGCGCACCGGGAAGCGCAGGGTGGGGAGACCCCTCACATGGTGGACCGACGACCTGGTTAGGACAGCAGGAAGCCGATGGATGAGGGAGGGGCAAGACCGCGCAGGGTGTAAAAGTTTGGAGGAGGCCTATGTCCAGCAGAAGGCGTCTATTGGCTGATATGAATTTACGTTACAAAGTACAGCTTATGAACCTAAGAAAGTTCGTCTACAAGCTACCACCAATCAAAACCTATCATCTTGTAGCTAAATATTTAGATTGATTTTAGTCTAGTTTTTCTTGTTATCATTTTCTAGTATTAAGTTCTAGTTTTCCTTTGGAAGTCTCATTTTCTAATAATTTTGCTAAATGCACTTCATTGTTTTGCAAGTTAAAATGGTTAAGGTTTTTTTTTAATTCAAAAACTATATTATTCTATTTTCTTTTTTTACAGCGAATGTACACCCTTCCACCAGCACTCCAGCAAAGATTCGGCCTATACCTAAACATACTCCCCATCGTAGAACAAGGAGCCATGTACACTCTCTTCATAACTGGAGCCATCTTTATCTTCACGACAGTCTACATCCTAACATTCAAAGTTATGTTCCGCAAAAACCGGGACTTCGATCAATGGAACAACGAAGACAAAATCTACTCCCCCTGCGAAATCCCTCTAAGCGACACAGAAAACGAATTCGAAAACTCAAAACCTATTCTCAAAATAGAAAAACTTAAAGATTTAAGCAACAAACTTAGCGATAAGATGTATGATACTGTTGGAAGTGTCAAAGACAAAATGGTAGAAGAACTAAATCACGTAAAACATGTGTTTGATAAAGAATTAAATGATGAGAAAGGCTACGAAGCAGTTAATCAAAACGATAGTGATGAATATCTTGAAGTGATTGATGATGGATCTGATTTAGTTTCAAAGATAGATACGTATAGAACTGATGCAAAAGATTCATTATCACACAACGTTGTTAAATCATAGGTGATTGCTTGCAATGGTGCTGGTCCCATTAAAATCCATTTAATTGGTAGTTTTATCATCCTTTTGCAGTAATTCTTGGCACTGCTTTGGATTTCGAGAAAAATCTATCTAGAATAAATCGCTGTCTAACAGTATTCGAACGGCGGATCGTGATTTAGAGGAGTTGAGAAAAGTATTCATTGCGAAGATAGTAAATGAAAAACGTATAAAATTATTGAAGTTATACGTTTTAGTTCATTAATGGTAGCCATACACGATCCTTCCTATCGTCGCATCGGCATGACACTGCATGCTTGATCCAATCTCAATCAAAAGAAACTAAATTCGGTCCTGCCATCCATTCTAACTGTCCTTCCGATCCACTCGCACACACGGTCAATTCTAACTGATCCAATCGGTAGCGTCATGCCGATTGGACGATAGGAACCTTTTAAGGATCGTGTATGGCTACCATAATTGCTGAATAAAGTATAAATAATGATATATTTTAAAGAAAAAAGCAACGTTTTTTTGTAAAAACGATGTTTTAAAGCTCAATTTTAATATGCCTTTGTAGCGTTTCATCTCGAATTGGGAGATGTATATCTTGCCATGCCTACGACTGATTTAATTATTTATAATTACAAGCAAAGTTTGTCTTTGCTTCGCCTATTTTTAGTATTTTGTAAGGATTATTTTTAATTATAAGTAAATTTTAATAATTATGAGAAAAACATTTATTTTTAGTAATAGATTGTCATTATTGTTTCTCGGGGTCTTTGAAAGAGCAATGGATCGTATTATTTTATTTTGGGGGGTTTTGGGTGTCTATATTTGAAACTCAATCATCATCATAACAGCCCATTAATGTCTCACTGCAGGGACGGGCCTACTCCCATGACGGAGGGATACTAATACCAGGCTGTTTTTAAGGTTTAATTTCAAGTTTTCCTTCTTTTTATTTCGTAAAGATAATATTCACGGATAGTCCCTTAGTCGGTTTATACGACACTCATGGAATGAGACGGGGTGGTGTCCGTCACCACACGGAGAAACTCAATAATACGTTCCAAAACATAAATTGCTAAAGTACTGGGGTGCCTATAAGCCGATGATACACATAGAGTGCTCTCATAGCAATAGAAAGCGACATTAGGGACGGCCCAAGAGGAGATTAAACTAACTGGATGCCTTAGAAAATAATTGGCAAATAGATCGCAATAAATTGAAGTCCAAAGGGGAGCTGTTTCCCCTGCAGTAGGACAATCCAGATTCTTAACACGTTCCCAGTGCAGTGTACCCATCTCATATATGGTACACGTGCATTGTTTTACTATTGTGTCTGCTGGCGGCACTGTGAAAGGATTAATAATAATTTGCTCATTTTTGTATAATTATTTCTGAAATTCAAATTTTTCTCTTGTTTTTACAAGCCCGTAATATCAACTATAAACGGTATTTAACTACTGTAAAAAAAAAGCATTTTGTAGACAAATTATATAATTACATTCCTTATTTATATTTTTTGCTCAAATCATAATTTCTTGTCAAATAATTATTACTTAAAAATATTTATGTTCCTTTAAGACATTCCGAATTATCATAAAAATTTGCTCATTATTTTACTGTCCCTATAATTATGGGTATAATTATTAATTATAAATAATTATAATTATTTGTTGGAAATAATTATTTGGATCAAATTAAGCTTAACTATAATTAAGTCTATTAATGTTCTACTGCAGGGATTGTCTCACTTCTCTATCAAGCTAACCAGAGGGATTTTTGTAAATTGTAATTGTATGTTAATTTAGGTAGTCCCTTAGTCATCTTTTAAACAAGCTGATTTCACACCTATACATTCCATATTCTTAGACTGCCTGCACATAGACATAACTAAGTCTATGCAATACCTATTGCTGTCCAACTAATTATTATCCAATTAATTATTTTCTTATTTTATAATTCATTATTTTTATTACATAAATGACATTGTAAATATTAGTTTTTAATTATTTTAATTATTTTTATAAGCCTTAACGTATTGCTCAATAATTATAAACCATGTCTACCTGTTATTTCTACTAATTATTACAATTAATTTATAATTACTATTATTATTTCTTTTTAATTGTCTTCTACCTTTTTAATATTGGTACAAATTAAAAATGTATGTATTTTATTTTTTATGAATATTTGTTATAAAAATGTTTGTATGTTTCTGTGTCTGTTCGTTTGTGTCGTTTTTAGTCTAAACTTTACTATTATCTGTTTTAAAGATACGCCATAAGTTAAGGTTCTGGGATTAGGTGTTCTGTAATTATGTTCTCTTAATTAATACTACTAGATTTCAGGACGCTGTACCTCTAGTTTATTTCATTCAACAATTTATTACAAGAATTTAATCAAGCTTCTTCTAACAATTAAGTCCAGTTCCTTGTAAAGTTTTAAGTCCAGCCATTTTCGAACCAATTGTTACACACTCGCCTTAAACACAACTGTATTTTTTAACACATAAACTTGGTAATTCCAATGGCATTATTTTTTACTGTTTTTTTTTTACATAATTACGGTATCTATTGTTAAGTTAAATAAAAAACCGTAATAAATACAGCTGAACACTGCTCAAAACACAAATAAATATTCAGGTATTCTCTCAATCTATACTTTGCCCGCCTAAAGTTATTTTTTACAAGCGTTCGCGCCTGTACTGTGCTATTTGCAACTACTATAAGCCGGCCAGCTTAGATTGTGTGTATGTTATACTACTTACTGATAATGATGTTGTGTATCCCAACAATTTTAGGTAATTCACAACAAAAAGTTTAACTATGGTGACTTTATCAAGCTTAACCTGAGAAATCCTATTGTAAAATGAGCTAGGTATTCTTTAGGGTAGACTGCTAGGACCTTTTTGAAAAAAATGTTTTTGTTAGCAACCAGTTTTAATAAAATAATTATAATGAATGGGTTAATTTTTAATCGCTATTTTCCAAGGCATTGCCTTTTATTACCCATGAATATGCTATGTGATATTTACAATAAATAATTCAATTTTAAAATAATTATGAGAATTTATTCGATTAATGATGTGTAAGAATAATTAATTATATTTTTTTTCGAATAAATAAATTATTTGATAAAATGTTACAATTATGAACGACAATATTGTGTAAATTAAGTACCTAATTATATTTTTGAATTTTATTTAATAAAAGTATTCGCTTGAGATTGGTACTTGGTTGATATTTTCTGTAAATATTATTAAGTAATTATTTAAAATAAAATAAAAAAATACGGTTTCAAAAAACAGTTGTTTAATTTTAAATAAAAATTATTACTTACTAAATAAATTAATTAATTATAATAAACAAATTATACAAATACAAATTGTTTAATTCCTCAATAGATTAAATTTAAACAATAATTGATATGTTACTGATAGCCGTAGGGGCAGAAAAGTTCTGGAATGACGACCGCGCACCGAAAGACGCATGGTGGGGAGACCCTTTACACGGTGGACCGACGACCTGGTTAGGACGGCGGGAAGCCGATGGATGAGGGAGGCACAAGACCGCGCAGGGTGGAAGCGTTTGGAGGAGGTCTATGTCCAGCAGTAGACATCCATAGGCTGATATGAATGTTTTTATTATAATTATTAAATTATGGATTTGTATTCAAGAAATTGAATAATTTTATTGAATACAACATAAAATATTAAACCGTAGAATATCATTTGCACCGCCTTGTCAATTATTATCATTCTGAAACAAACGAAAAATAATTAGTAAACTACTTGCCATTAAGTACCTTTAACCGTGTGGTGACGGAGTATGAATACAATATGTCACCACCCCATCTCGTCCCATGGGTGTCGTAAAAACCGACTAAGGGACTATCCGTGAATATTACCTTTACATAGAAAGAAGTAAAATTTGAAATTAAACCCTATACCAATCCGTCTGGCCAGCGTGGTATTAGTAGGCCAAGTATCCGTCGGTCACGGGAGGAGTCCCGTCCCTGCAGTGGGACATTAATGTGCTGTCATGATGATGACTGTGGTAATGAGTAATTGCGATTTATTGACAACTTTGTTGATTAATGTAATTAATCAACAAAGTAACCTGTTAATACTAACTGAATATTAAAAAGTTAACTTAAAATAATAATTCTCATTGATCTTGTTTCCCCAACCCAATCCAAAAAATAGGCTTTATCGAGGTCGCGAGTTTGATCCCCAGACAAATTCAGATTTACAGTACTTTCGAACTGGCGTACCGCTTCTAAATATTTTCGAATTAACGTGCGTCGCGACAATGTCATTCGCTGTAGCGGTTTTCGATTTAAAGTACTTTCGAACTAACGTACCACTTCGTGCTTCAGGATAACGTCATTCGAATCGTCATATCAGACCCCTTTATGGGTAGGATATATTAGTATAGATGTAAAAATAACTAACCTGTTAAGATGCACCTTAGCCTTAGGAATATCCTCATCTTTTTCCTTCAAAAGGAACCTTCTCCCACCAAAACAGCAATTAGTAAAATACTTTGTTATATCCACATTTTCAATATCATAGTAGAAAGTGGTTTTGTCATCTCCTTTGAGACATGAACGGAGAGCGACGAAATTCTTGTTGTCGAATATCCATTGCTGTGTCGTGTAGTATCTTAGGGCTAAGTCTGCTGTGAATATGCGGCGTTGGATTTTGAATAACCTGGAAAGTTTGATTTTTATTTATAATTTCTTGTTAAAAGAGCAGAGTCTAAGACTAGGTGATTCCCTGGGGAATAATTAGTACAGTACCCTTCCGTAAATATTGCACATCGACTTTTGTAAAGAGACAATCGGTCAATTTTGGCTTCGTAGAGCATCATCTCTGTCGCACACTATTAAAACATAATTTGTTTTAAGGGTACTCATGCCATTCCAAGTTCGTGTCTGTGGAATGCGTACCCTTAACAGTTGCTAATAGATACCTGACTGTTTACGACACCCATGGGATGAGATGGGGTGGTGACATATTGTATTCTTACTCCGTCACCACAAGGAGAGTAGTAACATATCTATAGTAGTAATAAATCCAATAATATACAGGAAATCTTTTAAAGAGTTTGAGCGTACGGTGGTCGCTACCCAGGCAGCGTGCCATCAGGCAATCATTAAGCTTAGAATCGCAGTAATATAAAAATACTTACAAAGTTTTTCTTCCTGCAAGCCACAAGAGCGTATCTACTAATAGAGCTGGAAGCAAATGCTGGAAAAACACCTGGAAAGGATAAAATAGTAGGTAAAGTGTTTACAAGATTCTCAACACACATAGTTTTTTTTGTAAAAGAAAAATTGTAGTTCACATTGAAGAAAAAGTAATAAATATTAATTTAATAACGATGACTACCTATTTATAATTTGTCCTAAATAAATATATTAAACAACTAGCTGACCCGTGCCCACTTCGTTAGGCGGCGAAAAACACGGAGTTCGAGTGTTTCGCTTACTTGTTCGTTTGACATACCCCGGCGCGATTCGCCAACTTGGTTTCGCCTACTACTTAGCGCCTTTAACGAGCAAGTAGGCGAACCACTCGAGCTCCAAAAAAACGCGCCCTTTTTTAAACATGTTTCATTACTGCTCCACTCCTATTAGTCATAGCGTGATACTCATGACACTCCCCGATAATAAGACTATTCAATACAGAAAGAATTTTCAAAATCGGTTCTGTAGATCCAGAGATTACCCCATACAACGTCACAAACTTTACCTCTTTATAATATTAGTATACTTATATAAATAAATATTTACCCTAACAAAATGCAGTCTTTCATTGGTAGTTATCTTGCCACCGATATTCCACAGCATGTTATCGAGTGGGCAAGCGAGTCCCACGTGCTGGGACATTTCTATTAAATCCTTCATCCTTATGTTTTTTAGTTTACCAGCGCAGCAGTTGTATATTGTTGCTTCGTCTGTAGGTTCCACTCTGGGGGGAAAAAAAATCATTTTTTCATGCATTGCAATTCAATATTATTCAGTCTGGTAAAAGAAATATTAATTTCATACATTGCAATTCAGTGCAATTTAATAATAAGATGTATTTAATGACTAAAATTGTGAAAATGACTATCTTTTTGAAAGAAAAAAAATAATACTGATTAAGTATATTTTTTTTATTCAATGTCATCATTATCATAACAGCCCATAAATGTCCCACTGCAGGGACGGGCCTCCTTCCGTGACGGAGGGATACTTGGCCTTCTAATACCACGATGGCCAGACGGATTGATATAGGGTTTCATTTCAAGTTTTCCTTATTTTTATTTCGTAAAGATAATATTCACGGAAAGTCCCTTAGTCGGTTTTTACGACACCCATGAAAAACCCATGCCATAAAAATTTATCAAAAATGAATAAATTAAAACTTTTCTTAGGCCTATACCATTTTATTTTGATTGTCTGGCTGTCCTGATTTTGAGGAAGGAACCCGACAAACAGAGTTTACTGTCAAAGGTGCTGTATAAGGACAGTGATATCGAGATATCTACGAACAAAGTTTTCTATGAAAAAAGTTTTCGGCGAAACGTGCTTTCTAGGAATAGACATTTTATGAGCCATGGTTTCTGTGTGCGGTCATATTTATCGCACAAGCGTGTTTCTGTCTTATGTTCCACACTCATAAGAAAACGCCATTAACTGATGGTGACAACTTAAATTCTTACTCCGTCACCATACAAATAGCATTAAAAAGTCACCTATATATACGAGTAGTATCTATACCATTTAAAAGTCACCTCAAAACCAGTTCAGTCTTTTTAGTCTCCTGAATACTACTTACTTTTTAGTCCCTCTAATCCATGCAGCACATAGTATATTTTTCGCACAAGTATCGACAGGAATAAAATCGCAAACTATTTCTGGTTTCGTATGTATAGTTCTCATAATACCTAAAATAAATAAAGTAGTGATTAAATAAAAGAAAAACAAAATTAAAAATGTCAAAAAGAGTTCTCTCCGGCGGGGAATCGAACCCCGGTCTCCCGCGTGACAGGCGGGGATACTGACCACTATACTACCGAAGACTTGATGGAAATGACAAAATTATGCTTCTATTGATTCAAAAAAATAAAAATGTTCAATAATAAAAAAAAATATTAACATTACTTTTAAAATTATAATTCACTTGTTTTTATTTAATTATTAATTTACCTTTTCCACATGCTACAAATATCCCAACTGGTCCGTTAAAACTTTCAACCCATCCTGGAAGGGGTTCATCGATGCTAGAAATAACTGAAAAATTAAATTTTTTTGTTATTTTAATCCATTTGATTAAAGTAATTAATAATTTAATACAAGATTTTATTTTCTTACCAATGGAAGGTCTCACTATTACAATAGGTAATTTTCCCGCGTGTTCACTAACCACATGCTCAGCTAGTTGCTTACTGAACGTATATGTATTGGGCATTTCACCTAAAAACCTAATAAAAAAATATTTATTATGATGCACATTTAATAAAACACAAAAATAAAATTGAAATAAAATTAAACAGCAAAAGAATGACGAAGTAGTACTAGGTGTATTCAATAGATGGCGTTACTTTAGCAGGCCGTTTACCTTGCTAAGTTTTGGTACCACATGGTTTTACTACAGATCACTAGATGGCGTTATAACAAAATTGCCAAGGGTTAGTACTACGTAGTCATGCTACTAACCACTAGATGGCGCTATTATAATATGATTTCATAACTTACTTGGGAGTCAATATTTTCAATTGGTGTTCATCCACTGATTCGCAAATTGCCAGGGTATCTCGCCAGTTTGCTAGTGGAGGGTACAACGTTTCTTCTATCGGATCTCTGTTTGTGTTGGAATAGGATGTCGAAACGTGAACAAATGACTGTAAACAAATTAAAACGAAGTTTTTCTTAGGCGTAAGTTATTCAGTCTGTGCATCATTTAATATTGTTACTTTTTTATTAAGTACATCATATTAATGGGCTCGCAAATCTAAAAATGGTAATAAGTTCTAAGTTAGGGAGTACTTTTTCTTACATAACATTTCAACTTATATCATCGGATCCTTGAAAATGTTTCTCATAATTTAAAGTCTTAATGATGATCATTCTTCATAAAAAAAAATCATTACGGATAATCCCGTAGTCGGTTCTTACAGCACCCATAGGATTAGATGGGGTGGTGACAGACTGTATTCTTACTCCGTCACCACACTGAAAAGACTAAAATAATTTTTACTTACACACAAATCTCTGATGTCCTTAGCAAGCTCAATCATCTCTAGGGTGCCTTTTAAATTCATCTGGACAGCGAATTTCAATGTGTCGTCAAACCTGTAATAAAAATATACTTTATTAGACAACTCCGTGTGATGACGGAGTAAGAATACAATATGTCACCACCTAATCTCATCCCATGGGTGTCGTAGAAACCGATTATGAGAATAACCGTAACTACTATCTTTACAAAATAAAAAGAAGGAAAACTTGAAATTAAACCCTATACCAATCCGTCTGGCCAGCGTGGTGTTAGTAGGCCAAGTAACCCTCCGTCACGGGAGGAGGCCCGTCCCTGCAGTGGGACAATAATGGGCTGTTATGAATTAGACAACTCCCGGATCATACCCTGTATCGTGAAGATTTTTACAGACATAAACGTCATTCAGACGCAAGACAAATATCTGTAGATCGCATAAATAATAAATGAAATTAACTTATACTCTAGTAGCAGCTCTTATGCCCGATTTACACATCGACAAGTACAGTAGCGAGTTAGGTAGTATTTTAAGATTAAGTTGATTTAAATACAGTTCCACCCTATTTTTTGGCGAGTTAAGTACGAAGTAGCCCCCTTTCTCGCGTCTCGCCAACTTAACTTGCCAAAAAATAGGATGGAGATCTATTTAAATCAACTTAATCTTAAAATACTACTTAACTCGCTACTGTACTTGTCGATGTGTAAATCGGGCTTGTTGTTCATAAAGAAACTTCATCAAAACCAAGTGACCCGTGCCCACTTCGTTAGGCGGCGAAATAAATGCATCCATTTTTTAAACATATTTCATTACTGCTCCACTCCTATTAGTATAGCATTAACGTATTGTACAGCCTTAAGCGCCGATTACACTAGACTACATGTAGTCTCCTACATCATGTAGGAGACTGATGAAGGACGGTCGGGACTAATCCAATCTCCGATATGTAGTGTCCTAACAGCCTAAATGTGATTACACTAGACTACATGTAGGAGATTACATGTAGTCTAGTGTAATCGGCGCTTAATGGCTAACGCAGACCTGGACGGCATGGCAAAGTATTTTAATTGATGCCGCGGCATTGAAAAATCCCTTTCAATGCCGCGGCATCATTTTAAAGCATAGCAATTTATGTCGTATTTCTGTAACAGTACGGTTGAATTTCCATTAGTAAAAATTAAAATACTTTGCCATGCCGTCCAGGTCTGCGTTAGCCATAAGGCTATACAATATCACGCTGTGACTAATAGGAGTGGAGCAGTAATAAAATATGTTTAAAAAATGGACTAGTACCTACTAGAAGTAGTAATGGAAATAGTCTAGTGTAATCGGCGCTTTAATTATAATAACGATAAAATAAATTTAAAAATATTACCTCACGCTGGCTGCTACGTGGAATATAATGTTAACTCTATTGACTAGAAGTGCCCTGTCCGCTTCAGATAAACCTGCGAAAAACACAGTATTAATACACTTTAATGTAAGTACTACCCGGTCACATTATCTCGAGACCTGGCGTCGATGACGTCACGTCGCGTCGGACGAATCACCATAGTACAAAGATACACAGTATTTCGACTTCATAGAAACGGACGAAAAGCGAGTTATACTTACACGCTCGCGATAGCGGTGGCTTTGCGGAGTGAACAGTCGCGACTGTGCCGCAGTAACGAGCGGGAAAGTAGGTAAAATGTAATTAAAAAGCTGGAGGTGAGCAGCCCTATCGCATGTTTACGTACCGCGCAGCCGTAGGCATTTATAATAAATATTCGGCCGATATAGACTACTTACTGGTTGTACTGTGCCCTAGGCGAGCGCGGGGGTTGAAAGGAGAACGGGACACGAGTTTCGCATTCCAGCGAGGTCTCTTGATAATGTGACTGAGCTATAGGTACTTAATGGTAGTCAAATAAAAAAATAAAATAACGGAATTCAACAACCTCCTCCTTTTTTGAAATCGGTAAAGAAAATGGTATTTATAAATGACAGTTAAGCGCGATTTACACATCGACAACTACAGTAGCGAGTTAAGTAGTAAGTTGTTGATTAAGTTGATTTAAATAGATCTCCACCCAATTTTTCGGCGGGTTAAGTTACCGAGACGCGAGAGAGGAGGCTACTTCGTACTTAACTCGCCAAAAAATAGAATGCGCGAACGCTATTGTACTTACTTGTCGATGTGTAAATCGGGCTTGAGCGCGGGACCAGGAGAGTGGGCTGAGTCACCCCATAAAATAATCGAATGTGATCAACTGAGAGGGTAAAATCCCTTCAAAATATTTACCTAGCCCTGGAAGCATAATATCCCCAGCTATGATATGTACTTTCTCCATGAATATATCTGGTCTGTTCATTCTGAGCCGGTCGAAACACTAAAACATAACATATTGTACTGATAAAAAGGGTTACTTTTACTAGCTATTGCCCGCGGCCTCGCCCGCGAAAGCTTATGGCTATTTACTACATTACATCTCGGTAAACAACATTATGGGACATACTGCATTCTGCGTATAAAAATATTGCCAAATTGCAGGAAGTGCCTAGATGTAAACCAGCTACTTAAATTTGCCCATAACTTTTACTAAAGGTAAAAGAGAAGCAAAGGAAATTGCAAAAACCCAACATTATCGTTTAGAAACCAAGGGTTGCATTTGCAACTATTTTAAAAGTGTTAACAGGCACTGAACCTAGTACTCACCGGTGACTTATACAACTCAGCCAAGCGATCTTCCGGTTTCACATTTTTCTTAGCACGTACCAGTATGTATATTCTGTCTAAATCAGTACATGAATATAGTAGTTTTTCTATTAAAACCTTTCCGATGAAACCTGAAATTAAAAAAAAAAATTACTTTCATGTCCCACAGCTAAGACGGGCCTCCTATAAAGCGCTACACGTCGTCGTTCAGGCCAACTAGCGCTAATTACCACGTTAGTCAGAAGTTTCGGTTCTGGGTTTTATTTTCATCATTATCATAATAGCCCATTAATGTCCCACTGCAGGGACAGGCCTTCTCCCGTGACTGAGGGATACTTGGCCTACTAATACCACGCTGGCCAGACGGATTGGTATAGGGTTTAATTTCAAGTTTGCCTTGTTTTTATTTCGGTTTTCACGACACCCATGGGATGAGATGGGGTGGTGACATATTGTATCCTTACTACGTCACCACACGAAGAATTTTAGGTTTATTTTAGTTTTACTTTATATATTTTCGTTACTATAAATAGAAGGACATTAAAATTAACTTTTAGAGATTTTTTATATTTTTTTGCCATTTGGCAACGAAAATCTAAAAAACAATCTAGATACTAACCTGAGCCACCAGTAATGAATATAGTTTTTCCTTTATAGAAATCCGGTATTAAAGGCACATCCGTCAGGTCTCGTTCCTCTAAAAAGCCCATAGTGACAGCCAAATTATTCTAAGTCAAAAATCTGAAAATCAATTAAAACAATGATTTTTTAAAACATGGTTGTATTTTGTTGATGGATTAGATAAGATAATCATTTACCCCCTTACTCATAAATACCTCTTTAATTTAGTCACTGTTTAGCGAGATTTTTATTAGCAAAACCAACCTTGTACTAAACATAATCGTAAGAATTTAAGCTAATCAATAGACTAAAATTGAAGAGGCGTTTATGAGTAAGGGGGAATATCTTTACAGTAAGGGGGAACAAAAAAAATCGCAGAATACCCATCGGTTTAGGAATTATGAACATTTTAATTTTTATAACCTCTTTCCCCCTTGCTCATAAACGCCTCTTAAATTTTAGTCAATTGATTAATTAGCTTAAAAACTCTTACGTTGTTTGGTTTAAGGTTGGTTTACGTAATAAAAATCTCGCTAAACAGTGATTCAATTTAAGAGGCGTTTATGAGTAAGGGGGTTTATATCCTAAAACCTTTTTAAACCTACTTACTCGTAATTCAATTGATAAACTCGGTTTATTGATACTATTTAAAACAATAATCTTTTGTTTCAATAGTACGGCTTGTTAACAAAAAGTTTTCTTTATTTCTTTCTAACGAATCAATTAAACTTACTAAGTACTTGTCGATAACGCGTTAGTATCGACACTGAAAACGATAAACTCACATTATTCAATCAAAATAAACATTTATGTTAAATAATCAAAGTACCTACTTATATAAATTAAATTACATTTTTACTATAGTCACGTGAATTACTTATTAATTAGTATTCTGGACTCGATTTTTACTTAGTATCACCAATCCATTTAATCGCAAAGAAAGAAAAAACAAATATTTATTTTGCACCTCACTGCACAATACAATGATATTAATTTTACAATATTAAAATTACAAATAAACATTAATAGACCTACATACATATTATTATCTCTAAGCAATAAAAGTAAAGCTTGACTTGAATTAACCAATTCATACATAGCGTTACGCGGAACCCTGCTCCGACATAATATTATTACTACTTTACGACCTCGGTGGCGCGACGGTAGCGCAAGCGGCTGCCGTGCAAGAGGTTGTGGGTTCGATCCCCCGCAGGACAATAATTTGTGAGATTCACAAATTATTGTCCTGGTCTGGGTGTTGTTTGTTAATTTATGTTTGTAAAAGGTCCCCGCGACACAGGGCATCATCCCTAGTGCGGGAGTTGTCTTTTTTAAAAGAACAGGCAAAAAGCAGTTTAAATATAATTATGTTTTGTTCTCATGTGTATATCCTGTATAATGTAAATATATTACACCTTTTAATATCTCAGTTTTGCCTGTTAAAAAAAAGAAAAAAAGAAAGAAAAATTTAAAACAGTTTTCTATTATCATCATAACCGCCTATTAATGTCCCACTGCAGGGATACTTGCCCTACTAATACCATGCTAGTCCAACGGATTGGTATACCTAGGGATTACTTAATTTCAAGTTTTCCTTCTTTTTATTACGTAAAGATAATATTCACGGATAGTCCCTTAGTCGATGTTTGAGATGATGTTTTTACGACACCCATGGGATGAGATGGGGTGGTGAAACACATTTTATTTATAATTTAGTTAAAATTAGGTAATTTTAAGTATATGAAGGCCACTATCAATTGTAATTAAGCGATATATTGGTATTAAATAAGTCTGGTTTTCCTTCCTGACGCTATAACTCCAGAACCCACGAACCAATCTCCACGATTATGCATTCGTTGGAAATGTCTCGGGCTCCGTAAGGTTTAAAGCAAAGAAAATTTGAGAAAAATTTAAACAGAAAAGCGGGAAAATAATGCCCGTGCGAAGCCGGGACGGACCGCAAGTAAATAAATAATTTAATTGTTTACGTAAGTCGATATGCATGATTTAATAATAATTAATTAATTAAATAAATTATTCTATCCCTATTTACAATGTGACCTTACTTGATTTAACCTAAAATTGGAACCAATCACGTGCGATTTATAGAATCACGTGTTTCCAGTGATGGTCACTGTTATAAGTAGGTGAACTCTCAAAAGCCCGATTTGCACATCGACAAGTACATTAGCGAGTTAAGTAGTAAGTTGTTGATTAAGTTGATTTGAATAGATCTCAATCCTATTTTTTGGCGAGTTAAGTACGAAGTAGCCCCCCTCTCTCGCGTCTCGCCAACTTAACTCGCCAAAAATAGGATGGAGATCTATTTAAATCAACTTAATCAACAACTTACTAATACTTAACTCGGTACTGTACTTAGTGATGTTGAACTGAAGAGAAAAGTACCTCTTGCTATCATCCCATTTTGTATTTCATAGTTAACATTACTGACCTCTGTAGTGCAGTCGGTATATTACATGGCTGCTACACATATCTCGGGTTCGATACCCGCTTAATGCAAATCTTTGTGTGGCATGAACATGATTGTTTGCATTGGTCTGAGTGTTTTCTATGTATAATATGTATGTATTTACAAAAAAAAAGTATTTAGGTATTATTATTATTATTACTGAAAAACATACACCTTTTCTTAAAATCCGATGATAAGAAAACTAAAAATATTGAGGGATTAATTACCAATTCGTAATGAAAATTGGTATTCTGCTCGAATAACAGCGGTATATCAACCCAGGGCAGCTGTAGTATAAATAAATAGTCTGGTGCTGCTCAATAAAATGTTCATTTTTTTAAAGACAATTCCAGCTCTAGAAAGCCGGGCCCCTAGAGTTTGCTATTTGCAGACGATATGCAGTTCAAAATTACAGGTACCCTTTTTCGATTGGTAATTAAGTAAAATTAAGCAGTATATTATACAATCTCCGTGTGGTAACAGAGTAAGAATGCAATATGTCACCATCCTATCTCATCCCATGGGTGTCGTAAAACCGACTTAGGAACTATCCGTGAATATAATCTTTACGTAATAAAAAGAAGGAAAACTTGAAATTAAACCCTGTACCAATACGTCTGGCCAGCGCGGTATTAGTAGGCCAAGTATCCCTCTGCCATTGAAGGAGGTCCGTCCCTGCAGTGGGACATTAATGGGCTGTTATGATGATGAATTAAGTTTAATAGCAGTATATTATACAAAACCATTGTTTGACGTCTCATTCAGGGACCATAGCCTGTATAACTTGCCAGTGTATGATAAAGTGATCATATCAACACCTAAGACCATTGTTTTTTTCAAAAAAAGCTAGTCTATAGTTAAGGCCAAGTTCTATACTCTGTCTGTATAAAATTTTCTGAAATTTTTACTTCTGTACTTATAATATTATAAAGAGGTAAAGTTTGTGTGTTTGTGACGTTGTAGGGGGTAATCCACAGAACATTAAAATACATGTATTTTAATGTTCTGTGGGGTAATCTCTGGATCTACAGAACTGATTTTAAAAAATCTTTCTGTGTTGAATAGGCTATTTATCGGTAAGTGTCCTAGGCTATGTAGTATCACGTTATGACTAATAGGAGTGGAGCAGTAATGCAATAATGTTAAAAAATGTGATGCTTTTTTTTTCGCCGCTCAACGAAGTGGGCACGGGTCAGCTAGTAGTTAATTAACTGTCAGACAAACAACTCAACTATTACCTATAGTAATTATAGTAAGTTGTTGTAATATGTATGACAAGCACATTTTTTAATTATTTTAATTAAACGTACACAATAACTAAACGTAACTCATAGTAGACTAATTAATTTATTGATCATTAATTTATTTTTATTTATGTAAATGCTTACAGGCGTTAAGTCTCGTCGGGAAGCGGTCGTCTAGGTACGAGTACAATGGTTCTGCCCGTTTAATACACCTCTAAGTGGAAGTTCTAGAAGTATATCTTATCTTTTATACTAGCTGACCCGTGCCAACTTCGTTGGACGGCAAAAAAAAGCGCCCGTTTTTTAAACATATTTCGTTACTGCTCCACTCCTGTTAGTCATAGCGTGATATTATATGACACTCCCCGATAAATGGACTATTCAACACAAAAAGAATTTTTTAAATCGGTTTAGTAGATCCAGAGATTAACCCCTACAACGTCACAAACACACAATAACACAAACATACAAACACACAAACTTTACCTCTTTATAATAATATTAGTATATTAATATTAGTATAGATAATTTCAGGCTCATGAAACTTAATAATAACTGGTGTCTCTAGGACAACCGCAGTGCTGTAGGTACTCAGTGCTTTATATTGTGAAGCACTTCCAGACTACTACTTACTAAAACTTGCGGTAAATAAGGGCCACCTTAATCTAAATCTAAATAATTTCTATAAATAAAGGAATATAATAAAATATTTAATATCATGGTAATGTTTATTTCAATATCTGCATCAGAAAGTACTATTACAAGTATTTTCATCTCAATTAGGCATAGTAATCATGATTTTAAAAAACCCTCTCTTTGGCCCTTAATAAACGTATGTAGTTTTATAAGGGCCAAATTTTAATTCAAATATTAAAAGAGTAATCAATTGAAAAAATATTGTTTTCGGTTTCATTTGACTTTAATTATCATTTGGCATTAAATCACGCTTTTAACATTACTTAATCAAAGGAAAAACTAGCAATGGCTCTTAATAAACTAACGTAGCAAAAACATGTCATAAAAACCTTTATCTATAACATATCGTCAAAATAATCACAGACGTAAACAATGAGTTTGTAACTTTTTAAATTATCTATGGAAATTACAAAACTTAAACATTTTTTTTTTATAAATAAGTAGTACGGTATAAGACGGGCCACGTATGTGGCCCTTCTTATCCTTATTATAAAATCTATTGTTATCGAGATCAACAACTTGGACACTTTTAAGTTAATTAAAGATATTAGGGATGATTTATGATACAAAAATAAAACCAAATACATGCTTAATAATAATAACTATGGTATGTATTAAAATAACGAAGTCTATTGAAATTTGTTAAAATTAATTTACATTCTATATGTATAATAAGGGCCGGCCTATGTACCCGCCTCGAGCGTGGCCCGTATTAGCCCCTGATAATAGCATAATTGAAAACGGTAAAAAGTATTGTATTTATTAACAAAAATTTATAACTTATCTCCACTAGCCCACACTATTTGTATAACATTCACAATTAATTAACAAGATTTGAACAAACGGCTGTATTTTAGGTAAAAAAAAAATTGTTTTGGCAAGATAAAATTATAGTGGAGCTGCGTTGTCTATCACTCTCAACTGACTCGTGGCTACTGGTAAGATTGATGATCGTGCGACGACGCGAGCTCGGATCTTAGCTTTCCTATTGGTCATTTTTAAGCATGTGTAAATGTAGGGTGCTGTGATCATTAAAAGTGTCATTTTCAAGCAACGGCTCTTGATACCCACCGGCTCTTGTTACCCGCAGGTACCTTATACCTAAATGGCGTTTTGCAATATACTACACAAACCATTTACCATAGCCACAATAATATTTTTTATAGATTGCAGTATTACATAATAAGTACTTAATTACTAAATATAACGCTATCTATTTATTTCCATAGCGAAATATATAAACTATCCCTGTTGCATCAATATAGCAGACCTATCACAGTAAGTATTATTCCTTCACGATCAGAATGTCTAATTACCTAAATGTCCAATAGCGCAAAACGTCTAATGAGCAGTAAGTCTAATTAGCCAAACGTCTATGTAGCAAAACGTCTAACTATCAGATGGTCTGTATAGCAGAAAGTCTATTTAGCAAAAAATCCAGTTTCTCAAATTGACTGGATACGCTCATTGCTCCTGGATACGATGGTCTCTACTAACTTTACCGTTATGAAATTTCTTTTGTTAATCTAATCGTCCATTCTCTTAATGTGTCTTAGCATACTTCACTTGAACCCATCACTAACCATCAAAACAGTCTCAGATTCTTTTTATAAGAACATACAGAGTCCCGGTCAGTGGTCTGTAAAAAGCGAAGGAGCTCAACCTAAGGAAGCAGTTATTGAAATAGACACTGAAGCGAAGATTCTCGAGAATGAAAAAACAAAAATTAAAAGATAAAGAGCTAAACTGTGTAATAGAATCGGCGTGATATCTATATCTACATCATCATACAGATGATGTAGATAAAGTACGAGTGTATGTAGAAAAGCTTCCCAGGATTGCAACAGGTTATTCCCAGGATAGTCAGTAACTAAGGACAAAATAGAACCTACGTGCGAATTTATAAAGTATGTTTATCTATTTGTGAGTCATAGGTGCTTTTCTGAATTTATATTACACATGTCTAATTTTAAATTCAAAACTAGTTCCAAAGAAATGAAGAAAAAAGAACTTACCAAAAACCGTTACGAATTCTAAAAATATAGGAAACACAAATTCTTCTCGAATTCTAAATTTAAATATTTGAAATTTCAAAATTGGAACGTTACAGTTCAACTGACAAAATCGAATTAAATGCGAATGAGTTGTTATAAGCCGTTGTACATTGAGGTTAACTTTTTTTAATTACTATTGTTTAGGAAATAAATTTTAATTATTCATGTTAATTATAAATTAAATACTGCATTATAAAGGTTAAATTTTGAACTGCATTATGCCTATTTACGATTATTTTTGAATATAAAACATACGATCAATTTAATTAAGCGACATTTTGGGAACGTTTTATATAAATAAATGTTGTATTGACGGCGGGTCTCTTTATTAAAGAGGTCGAGCCCTTTAGATTGGTACGGTCAGCTGCAAAGAAATCTAACCCCCTTAATAACCCCCGTTTCCGATAATATAGCAATCGCCTGAACGTTCGCCCAGCAAAAACTGTAAAATCTCTGGAACCTTATGATGCTCGAATTTTATTTTCATGGCTCATTTAGGCTCGAATACAAGCTATATTTCTGCATATTTTATATCCAGCTAGACCCATTAACTAAAACATATTTTGCTGGGCGAACGTTCGTGCAGCCGAATTTGTTTTTCTTAAATAACTCTGAAGCCTCTGGACGCTCGAATTTTTAATTTAGGGGCACATTTATACGGGACAAGGGTCTAAATATCTGTATCATTCAATTCTTGTAAAGCGATACTTTTTTGCTAGGCGAACGCACGCCTTGAAGAATATAACAGCGCGCTAAAGGGGTTAGATATCTTTGCAGCTGACTGTACTACTGATATTCCTGTGCCAATAGTACACCTAATAGCAATACATATAATTATGCTAATGTCCTACCCACGAAATAAATTTCTTCAGTGGTACCACATGAAATTAACTGGCTCATAGTACAAATATACAAGAGTAATATTTCAACGGCGAAGTGCCAATAGCTCCTAAAGCCCGATTTACACATCAACAAGTACAGTAGCGAGTTAAGTAGTAAGGTTGATTAAGTTGATTTGAATAGATCTCTATCCTATTTGTTGGCGAGTTAAGTACGAAGTAGCCCCCTCTCTCGCGTCTCGCCAACTTAATTCGCCAAAAAATAGGATGAAGATTTATTTAAATCAACTTAATCAACAACGTACTACTTAACTACTTCGTACTTGTCGATGTGTAAATCGGGCTTAAGCCTAACTAATACTCAGACCAAATTTTACAGGAAAAGAAAAAAAGTAATTAATTATTTAATTTTCGAAGTAATTAAATTAATTTAGTATAATAATAATAATATTTATGCTTAAAAGATAATGCTGATTTTTTTGTTTTTTAGTTTTGTTTTGTAGTTGTAAATAAATAAATAAATAATCCTCGCACTTTCACACATCGCCACCTAGTCCCAAACTAAGCAAAGCTTGTACTATGGGTACTAGACAACGGATAAACATACTTAAATACTTTTTTGTTTGTAAATACATACATATCTACTAATAAAAATAAGTCGGGTTTTCCTTCCTTACGCTATACCTCCAGAACGCACGAACCGATTTCCACGGTTTTGCATTCGTTGGAAAGGTCTCGGGCTCCATGAGGTTTATAGCAAAGAAAATTAAGGAAAAGTTTCAACAGAAAAGCGGAAAAAAATGCCCGTGTGAAGCGGGGACGGCCGGCTAGTTATACATAGAAAACACTCAGGCCAATGCAAGCGATCATGTTCATGCACACAAAGATTTGCATTGAGCGAGAATCGAACCCGAGACCTCTGCGTAGCAGCCATGTAGTATACCGACTACGCCACAGAGGTAAATGTGTAACAGTCATGTAAATTAAATGTTGTTAGAATAAAAATAAATGTACTTACGAGATTTCACTAAAACATGCAAATAATGCCGTTCTATTCAAATCGATGAAAAAGTGAATTTCTCAGAAAATGTCAGTTAGGCCGAGTTATTTGCACGTTGATACTATGAGGGAAAACTACAAGGACATGAAGCAGCTGGTAGTGAGAGCTATTGAACGGAGAAAAGACCTCCAATCACATCACCAGCGGCAGTGGCAATTCCCGGCTACTTTGGCGGAATCTGAGGAGAGTGTTAGCACCAGACAGCAAGAATTTGGATTTGCCACAGGGGCTTGACGACCCGGAGTTGGTGAATACCCACTTTCTGAACCTGCCTGGTGAAAGAACTGTTTCTATCTCCCAACTCACATACTATGAATATCACAGAAATGAATCTGCAAGTTTTTCACTACGGGCAGTAACCGAAGATGTGGTGTTCAAATCTATTCAAGGTCTAAAATCGGGGGCTTGTGGTAATGATGGTATATCCTTGGACATGCTTCTCCTGACCTTGCCCCAATCACTGAGTTCTATTACAGCTATAGTTAACAAGTCAATAATTGAATACACATTCCCCAGCAGCTGGAAAATGGAAGTTGTGAGACCCCTGCCAAAAGTGACCTGCCCAACAACCTTGAAAGACTTGAGGCCGATAAGTTTACTGCCGTGTCTTTCTAAGATATTGGAACGCATACCCCCGGTTTCTGAATGCCTGATCAAGTCAAAATCAACTAATCAAGTGTCAAAACTGTCATTTTAGTTCCTGAAAATTATAGTTTTGACACTTAATTAGTTGATTTTGACTTGATCAGTCATTCAGAAACCGGGGGATAGTCTGTGATCAACTCACCAGGTATCTAGAGGACCACAATATTCTGCCAGATTTTCAGTCAGGATTTCGCAAGGGTCATGGAACGGCAACAGCACATACTGATGTAGTCGATGAGCTGCTAACAGCTCAGGATCGGGGCAGAGTGAGTATGATGCTGCTGCTGGACTGCACAAAAAGCACGTGAGCTTTTGATACTATTAGTACCACACTGCTTCTATCTAAGTTGGCCTATTGCGGGGCTGATAAAAATACTGTGCGTTGGTTTCATAGCTACTTAAAAGATAGGCAGCAATTAGTGGAGTTAACGAATATGGATGGTGTCAGGGTGAGATCTGAGCCCCAGCGTGTGGCGTGCGGGGTGCCTCAGGGTTCCATCCTGGGCCCCATATTATTTATATTGTACACTGCTGATATTTCTAGTCAGATTTTACATTGTAAGTGTGCTCGGTTTTGTTTTAAGGTGCCTCCTAGGGCCCATGTCACACCTTTTCTTAATAATAATAACATAATAAAAATGGAGGCCCGTAGGAGATTACATTTTGCAACATTCCTCTTTGGTGTAGTTAAACAAAAGATGCCAATGTACTTATACAGCAAGTTGGTGTGGGCGCAGAATCACTGTAGATATGAGAGGAGAACATGTACGGCACGTATTATGTCTTCCTATGCATCGAACTTAAGCTTTCAGGGGCTCTTTTAAATTCAGTGCGGCAAAAATCTGGAACAACATACCGCCGCCGTTGCGCGCCCTGAGTAACAAAAACATCTTTAAGTACCACGTGAAAGCCTTGTTTTTGAACATGCAAAAGCAAGACAATTAAACTAAAGTCAATCATCATACCTTAGTTATGCACGATTTGTGTGAGAGTGGCGGAGTGGAGTGTCGAATGCTATCCCTTTTTTTTGTGGTATTGCGTCAATTGTGGTGTTCTTGCATTGAACTCTGCATTTAAATTGTTCTTCCATGAGATTTCTGATTTGCTTTAAACTGTAGTAGATATTCCGTGGAATGATTGTCATGTAGATAATTTGTTTGGTAAAGCCAAAGTGTAACAATTATAGATATAGGTAATATATTTTTGTGTATGATGCTCATAAATGAAAAAATGTTTAAAATAATAATAATATACATAATACCATGCTTATAAAAATAGAGGTTGTTAAAACCCCTCGTTTTAACAACCTCTATTTTTATAAGCATGGTTTGACGTGGCAAGTAACACGTGTATAGCTTATTGTCATTTGTCAATCCGTATCCGTCACTTGTCACTGTCACTGTCGTTTGACTGTGTTCTGTGTTCTGATAAAATTTCTTGTTGTGTTTTTTGTTTGTCTAATCTGAATGTTGGTATTTTCTTTCGGTGATGGTGTAAAAATCTATGTAACAATTACATTTTCTTTTATTTTTTTGTTTAAACCACCAAAAAAAGATACGGGGCCTTGCCAGAATACCAGCGCTATTACGACTAATATGTCGCAGTAGCATTATGCTGAGGCAAGGTCCTTTTGGCCAATATGTACCTACTTATATGTTTTTTGTAATTTCTTTTTTTTCTCCTCCTTTTTTGTTAATTGTAACTTTTTTTTTCTTTTATATTTATTGTCTGTGTATACTATTGGTCAATAAATAACTTTTCTTTCTTTCTTTCACCGTTGATTTGTAGGTCGCATATTAAATCACCATAACAGCCCATTACTGTCCCACTGCAGGGACGGGCCTCCTCCCTTGACGGAGGGATACTTGGCTTACTAATACCACGCTTCGCTGGCCAGACGGATTGGTATAGGGATTTATTTCAAGTTTTCTTTATTTTTATTACGTAAAGATAATATTCCCGGATAGTCCTTTAGTCGGTTTTTACGACACCCATGGGTACTTACGTACCCCACGTATTCTTACTTCGTCACCACACGGAACTAACATATTGTCTACCGATAAGATGGTGATAAGATGGTGATAAGATGGCGATCAAATGGCGATCAGATGGAGATAAGATTTTACTTATTTACATTTTTCTCCACTAACACCAGGTGAAGTCAAAAAAACTATTCTTTCAATTAAAGCTAATTCTCTAGGTGTTGACGCTATCAGCCGCTATATGATTATCTCTATCATAGATCAAATACTTCCTGCTATTCTCCATATCTTTAATCACTCTCTTTGTGCAGGTCAGTTTCCATCTCAGTGGCGTCAATCCTACGTTCTTCCTCTTCCAAAAATTTCAAATCCTACACTTATTTCATACTTTCGTCCTATCAGCATTCTTCCTTTCTTGTCGAAAGCACTCGAGGCTGAGGTCTACAGACAATTAGCTAGCTTTGTAAACCAAAATAACATTTTGTCCCCACTTCAGTCTGGGCTTAGACCTGGGCACAGCACTGTCTCAGCACTTCTTAAAGTGACTGGCGATGTGAGGGCGGGCATGGAGGAAGCCATGTTAACAGTGTTAGTCCTCGTAAACTTCTCGAATGCTTTTAATAACGTAAGTCACGATATTCTCATCGCTATTCTTTCCCACCTTAAGATTTCACCTGTGGCATTGGATTGGTTTTCCTTATATCTTCGTGGTCGTCAGCAGTCAATTCGGATCGATGAAATTATATCATCATGGTGTAGTTTGAGTGCTGGTGTGCCTCAAGGCGGTATATTGTCTCCTTTATTGTTTTCTTTGTTTATTAACTTCCTGACTAAAGAATTTTCGTGTGACTATCATCTGTATGCCGACGATTTGCAGCTTTATACCCGAGCTAGCAGCAGCAGCTAGCAGGCTATCGATGCGATTAACAGAGACCTTCTGGCCCTCCAAGAATGGTCATTAAAATTCGGGCTGTCAGTTAACACGTTCACTGGGAAAGCAAATTTTTAGTTCTTGTCTGTATGGCGTTACGAGACCGAAAAGTATTCGTATTGGAACTTTCGTAATGACGCAACGAGACTCTTTAGGTCTCGTTCGAGGAGTTCTTTTTAATCCTAAATATTTTTATGAAAATTGATTAAATTTGTATTTTTTTTTGTGTCAGCAGGTAAATAATGAATATATATTTTAGTATGCGGAGCCGCCCCGAGTTTGGAGTAATATTTAATTGATAATCTTTCCAAAGAAACTTACGAGAACTATAGGATCTCGTAAATGCCTTTGTGCCTACTTATGTATCACATGATTTATTGCACTATAATTACATCATTTCTATTCTGTATTTGGTAAACTAGATTAAGACAAATGTAATTAGTTTTAGTCACTCTCCGCACTCAAGCGGTAACACTTGTAAAATCTATAAATATATAATAATCGATATATACTTTTCGTATCCGTGTTTTAATTCAAATCTCCTACCAGTGACTCTCACACCACAACAATAAGCGACAGGCAAATTGGTGACCCCGACGTGATGACCGCTTCCTCCTGAAAAATATTTGAAAGTCAAAAAGGAGTTTGAATATATGCAAGAAATTGGTATTTGTCGACCATCGAAGAGCTGTTGGGCCAGCCCACTTCATGTTGTCCTTAAGAAAAATGGCGAAATACGACCGTGTGGGGATTATCAAAATTTAAATGCTATCACTAAGCCGGACAGATATCCCATACCACGCATACACGATTTTACATACATGCTCGCCGGAAAAAAGATTTTCTCACGAATTGATTTACATCGTGCTTATCATTTCATACCGACAGCACCAGAAGACAGCAATAATAACACCGTTTGGCTTATTCGAATAACCTTTGGTTTAAGGAACGCTGCGCAAACATTCCAGCGATTTATGAACCACGTGGTATTCCAAGGATTAGATTTCCTTTTCAATTTCGTTGATGACACATTAATTTGTTCTAATTCATAATCAGAGCACAGAATGCATCTAGAAACAGTATTTAATCGTCTTAACCAGTATGGCGTTACTATAAATTTAGCAAAATGCGACCTTGGAAAAACGGAGTTAGATTTCTTAGGATATCGAGTATCACAGGAAGGCATACGACCCTTAGACGACCGCGTGAAAGTGATAACAGAGTACACTAAACCGGAAACAATTGCAGAGTTACGTCGCTTTATAGGAATGATAAATTTTTATAGAAGTCATTTACCACATGCTGCTAGATATCAATAAATATTAAATGCATATTTACACAACACGAAACGCAATGACAAAACCAAGATACTATGGAACGAGGAGTCCGAGAACGCATTTGAAGAATGTAAGAGTAGATTACGCGAGGCTGTTATGTTATCATACCCAGTTACAGGCGTACCATTAGCCATTATGACTGATGCCTCAAACACTTGCGCAGGAGCAGTACTCCAGCAGAAAATTGGTCCAAATTGGCAGCCACTGTCCTTTTTCTCATGCAAGTTCAGTGAAACTCAACAGAAATATAGCGCCTACGACAGAGAACTCCTGGCCATCTATATGGCAGTCAAGCATTTTCGCCACACGATCGAAGGGCAACAAGTTACAGTTTTCACAGATCACAAGCCGCTCGTTTACGCTCTACACAAAAAAGCCACAAGCGAAAGTGACACACCGAGAAGACTACGATACCTCGATTTTATTAGTCAATTTTGCATAGAAATTCAACACATTTCGGGCACAGAAAATGTCGTAGCTGACACCCTGTCTAGAATAGAACAAATTGACTTTCCTTCACCATTGGATTATACTGCCATATCTCAAGCGCAAAAGAAGGATATAGAATTAAAAGAATTATTAAAAGAAAAACATTTACATTTTAAAACTTTCTTTTATCCAAATCATATCGAACCTGTATACTGCGAGATATCTAAACAACACGCGCGACCGTACCTACCGCAAGAATATCGTGTTACAGCATTCGAAGCGATTCACGGAATTAGCCACAGCGGTACACGCGCTACGAGAAGAATGATAACAGATAGATATTTCTGGAAATCTATGAATAAGGATATTAATAATTGGACTAGAGGTTGTATACAATGTCAAAAATTCAAAGACATACAATATCGCCGCTTACCTCATTCCCATTAAGCAATCGTTTCGAGCATCTTCACATTGATATTGTAGGGCCGTTATCGTATTGCCAAGGATACAGGTACATTATGACAATGATTGACAGAGCAACATCATGGCCAGAAGTTAAATGTCTTAAGAATATAACCGCGGAATGTGTCTCAAAAGCATTGTACACTCAATGGATAACCAGATTTGGTTGCCCCGCTAAAATTACTACAGATCAAGGACGACAATTTGAGTCGCTTCTTTTCAGTAATTTAGCGAAGCGTTTAGGCATAGCAAAAATACGCACAACTGCATACCATCCACAAGCAAATGGTATGATTGAAAGGTGGCACAGAACTCTTAAATCTGCGCTAATGGCACGTGGTAATACTGAAAATTGGGTGACTGAATTGCCTACTGTTTTATTAGGCTTAAGAGCTTGTTTACGCGACGACACTGGTATATCAGCCGCGCAATTAGTCTACGGCACAACCCTGAAGCTACCGGGAGATTTCTTTGAGCCTGTAACGCCAAGTTCACCGGACACAGAAACATTTTTACGTGACTTGCGTACACATATACATAATTTAGCTTCCATCCCAAAGAGAACACATAGACAAGAAAAAATATTTGTTCATCCAGCTCTGGTATCATGTACACACGTTTTTGTTCGCTGTGACCATGTTTCAAGACCTTTGACACAACCATATTCGGGTCCCTATAAAGTTATGGAAAGAAGCAACAAATATTTCAAGATAATGATATCAGATAATATTAAAACTATCTCAATAGATCGCTTAAAGCCAGCTTTCATGGTGCAGAATAACTCAGAAATCTAATACTCGCCGCCAGATATGGCTAATGAATTCATAACAAACTCCGATGCACCGAGTAGCAGCTCAGATAGCCAAAGGACTAATAACAATACCAGAACTCGTTCCGGGCGCCTTATAAAGCCTACAGTACGTTTTGTGCCCTGAAGAAAGTATTACTCACGTTATGTTGATAATTAACATAACGTTCAGACAATTAATATTTTTAATCATCTCGTCATATTTGGAAGAAGAAATGGGCAAGGAGCAAAGTAAGGAAAAAGTGATTATCGCCCAAAACGGCGCGGGCAATGAAGCAAGCACGAGTCAACTGCACGAGATATCTGTGTCGATCTATAATTTTAAATGTAGCTTCAATTTTAAGTAAACGACGATTTCAAACAATTTGTAATAAATTTTATGAAATAAAGTATTTTGAAGTTTGAAGTTTGATGACCCACGACAAGCTAAACATGTTAGTGTTCATGGTTTTCGAGGTGCTCGCCATCGCCCTGTGCTATCTAGCATGGCGATTTATGGCGAAAAGATACACCGCACATCTAAGACGCGAGATCCAAGGATTTCGGTCCAGCCGCAGAACACGGGATACACCTCACACAGTGCCAGCGTACTCCGTAGCCTGAAGGCGGCAGGCGTACAGGTGCAATGTGCGTCCTTTTGTGAAAGTGAGTGCTAGTGAGTGTTATTTAGCCAGGTATAGGTATACCAATGTAACCGCATATTATTTCCTATCATACTAATCGTGATTAAAGGTGTTTTTATTGTAACCAATGTTAAAATATATTAATTTTTGTATTTATTTTTTGTATTTTATATTGTGCAATCGCATTTTCTTGTGTATGGATAAACATCTGTTATTACATAATATTCGTATAGGTACATACATTTTAATTAAGTATATAGATATTTTTTTTATTTTCTGTAATGATTTGTTTTCAAAAAAAAAAGGAAGGGATGTACTGTGCCTACTTATGTATCACATGATTTATTGCACTATAATTACATCATTTCTATTCTGTATTTGGTAAACTAGATTAAGACAAATGTAATTAGTTTTAGTCACTCTCCGCACTCAAGCGGTAACACTTGTAAAATCTATAAATATATAATAATCGATATATACTTTTCGTATCCGTGTTTTAATTCAAATCTCCTACCAGTGACTCTCACACCACAACAATAAGCGACAGGCAAACCTTTTTTGGAAAATTTATACGAGTTCATTTAGATCTCGTAATGCATATTAGTTTCTCAGGAACGCGTGGAGGTATCAAGCTGAAATTTTCACCAAATACTAAAGCCAAACGTCCACCGCCGGCTATTATTTATTTATTATTAAATATACGGTACATGAAAACAACTTATAAACTAAAACTGTGTCCCACAAAACTGTGTGGCTAAACTAAGTTGGTTTAGCTTAGCTCGCAAAGTTGAGCCAGTTTTTCATACATGTGGCATAGTTTGCGGTGGACGCAAATGTATGAAAAACTGGCTCAACTATGCGAGCTAAGCTAAACCAACTTAGTTTAGCCGGCGGTGGACGTTCGGCTTAAAGCTTGTTGCCTCTTAGTGCTGTAAAAAAATCAAACTGCTAATCTAACGCAATCAAGACATATAGCCGTTTTTGTCGCAAATTTTAGAGGGGTAAGGGCAAAAACCTACAGGGTACTTCCAGTCTACCTACAAACTTGAAATTTGGCATGAAGCAAGGTCTTATAGTACATGTAATGGGAAAATCCTTACCGACTCGTAGTCACGCCAAGCTTGTCACACCAGTGTGACAAACAGTAATCTTTTTCTTTATAGTCACACTACTGATTTTGACACACCATTTAGTGTATTTATTTCTAGACTAGTGATGTCCAAGTTACAATACTGAAGTTTTTTATAATATTGAAATCATCAAAGTATGTAGGTACTACTGTGTTCAGAAAGTGTCAGAAAAAGACCAATATTACACAAAACGTTTTTTATACATTAAATTATCTTCTGGTTTTCGGTAAACGACGAACTTACGTACATCAAAGAATAAACCAAACAAAACATTTTTAAACACTGTTTTAGTTCTCGTTGCAAATTCTCCTTTATTCAGTTTCATTTATTCTACTATTTAATCTAAGTTTACATATTCAAAGTTTATCAAGGTTTCCCACCGACTCCAAGGCGCTAGTAGAGAAGAAGCGGCGTAAATAACTACTATTTCTAGACTATATAATTTAATAATAAGGTGCAGCAACCATTGTTTACCATATACATATAACCATAAAAACTATGGATTATACTAAGGAATCAATATACATCTTAAATATTTAAAACTATAAGGAACCATTCTGTAGGTAGTACATAAAAGTGGGATCACCAAATCACATATTTTATATCAATGTTCTCGTATTTACAACCGGTCAGTTCTATAGGTGAGGTTGTAGTAACTTGTACTTATTAATTGTCGGCAAACGATTTTACTATGTAGGCACTGCACTAGCAATTATGTTATACATGATGTTGAAAAATCAGTAGTGTGACTAACAAGAAAAAGATTACTGTTTGTCACACTGGTGTGACAACCTTGGTGTGACTACGAGTCGGTAAGGGGGAAAATTCCGAAAACTTTAAATTTTTACATACTTCAATCATATTATATTTTGATTTCATAGAATTTTGGCGGGAAAGCTGAGTCACGTGAACAGTGACGTCATAGAATTTTGACAGATGAGTCGTGACGTCATAGAATTTTGATAGTTGTTTTTAGTTGACCATGAAGGTTTTATCTGCAATCCGTATGTAGTACTTACCACAAATCAAAACGGGTGGGTGATGGGCTATTCTATATGGAAGTCGACGAGTTAAGAAAGTAGTCAACTTAGGAAGTCGACAAGTTAACAGTATGGTCAACTTAGGAAGTGGACGAGTAAGGAAAGTGGTCAACGTAAGAAGTAGACGAGTTTAGGAAAGTGGACGAAGTCGTCCTGAAGGTACCAAATTAAGCAAGGTCACATAGTGATAGTCTCAGTCCATTGTGGTTTTGTAGCACTGAACCCTCTTAGCACTTTGCTAGAGTGTTCAGGGTTGTATAATATGTTAAGAAATTGACTTTCCTCATCTTATCTTACCTTATCTCGTCTCGTCTCGTCTCGTCCCTTCCCTTCCCTTCCCTTCCCTATCTTATCTTATTAAATATGATGCATGTAGATCTGTCTACATCTACATCATATACCTACTGATATAATTATTTCAGTATATGATACTTAGGAAACTATTTACCTATTCAAATTAAGCAAGGTCTATTCCAAGGTAGTCTCAGTCCATTGTGGTTTTGCTTAGCACTGAACCCTCTTACTACTAGACTCTAGAGTGTTTAGGGTTGTATATTATTAGAAATTGACTTCCCTTCCCTTCCCTTCCCTTATTTCATCTCATCTCATTTCATCTCATCTCATCTCATCTTATCTTATACTATCTATCTTAATTAATCCTATCTTAACTAATTCTATCTTAATTTTACAGAAGGCTTACGGATTATCGGTATATGATGTATGTAAACATAGCTTACGAAACGATTTACCTATTCAAATTAAGCAAGGTCCAATAGTGATAGTCTCAGTCCATTGTGGTTTAGCTTATCTTATCTTATCTAAACTTTTCTCATCTTATCTTACCCTGTCTTAACTAATCCTATCTTAAGTAATCCTTTCTTAAGTAATCCTTTCTTAAGTAATCCTTTCTTAATTAATCCTATCTTAACTAATCTTATCTTAACTAATCCTTTCTTAACTAATCTTATCTTAACTAATCCTATCTTAACTAATCCTCTCTTAACTAATCCTCACTTAACTAATCCTCTCTTAACTAATCCTCTCTTAACTAATCCTATCTTAACTAATCATATCTTAGTTAATCCTATCTTAACTAATCTTATCTTAATTTTCAGAAGGTTTACGGACTAATAATAATATGAGTGTATGATGTCTTAATACCCAGATAATCCGGCACCTAGAGCGTCAATCAATTCTCGACGATCGACAATACGGGTTTCGTTCAAACCGGTCAACGGGCGACGTTCTAGCGTATCTAATGCACCTCTGGGGTGACGCTATCGACAAGCAGGGCGAGGCTTTGGCGATAAGTCTGGATATCGCCAAGGCATTCGATCGGGTCTGGCACCGTGGCCTCCTTTGCAAGCTTGCGGCTTATGGTCTTCCCAACCATCTATGTGAGTGGATCTCCGGCTTTCTGCACGAGCGAAAAATACGTGTTCTAGTCGACGGAGGCATGTCAAGGCTCGTGTCAGTCAATGCCGGTGTGCCACAAGGCTCCGTGCTGTCACCCACTCTTTTCCTTCTGCATATCAATGATTTGCTTTCTTCTGGCCGCATTCATTGCTATGCAGATGACAGCACGTTACACGGATGCTATCATATGCAGACCTCGAGCAACCGGGAAGACCTCAAGAGGAACAGGGAACATCTTGTCGATGAGCTCAATAGGGCCCTTGAGCAAGTCTCAGTGTGGGGTTCCCAAAATTTAGTAGAGTTCAACGCCGAAAAGACACAGGTTTGCGCGTTTAGCACAAAAAAGTCCCCCTTTCTACCACTACCCTCTCTTCAGGGCACTACGCTGTCGCTGCAGACAAACTTAAACATCTTAGGGATGAACCTTCGACATGATCTAAACAATCGTGACTACGTCGAAGGAGTAATCACCACAGTTTCACGTAAACTTGGTATCCTGAACAGGGTGCGGCGATACTTCACACCGGAGCAGCGGTACCTGCTCTACAAAACGCAGGTTCGGAGCAGCATGGAGTACTGTTCGCATCTTTGGGATGGCTCTGCCAAGTATCTCGTGGAAGCCCTGGACCGACTGCAGCGGCATGCGTTCCGCATAGTTGATGACACCCAGGTCACGGAGCACGCGGAGTCGCTACAGCTTCGCAGAGATATCGCGTCTCTTAGTGTGTTCTATCGCATGTACCATGGAGAGTGCTCTGAAGAGTTATTCGATCTTGTTCCTCCGTCCCCTTTTCATAACAGGACCACTCGTGCCGGTTTGCGGAGTCATTCTCGGACGGTCTGTCGGATATCGGCTCGCACCAAGAGGTTCGGGAATTCCTTCTTATGCCGAACCATTAAATTGTGGAACCAGCTTCCGGCTCACGTATTTCCTCCATCATAATATATGATATTGGGTCCTTCAAACGCAGTGTGAAGAAGCATTTGGCCAAACCGGCAAGATGATGACGACGGATTGAAGTTGTTTTAGGACTTCTATCCGTCGGCTTCATTTATGGACTATATTCGCGCTTTCCATCAGGTTCGATATAGTCATATTGCCGTGTTTAATATAAAAAAAAAAAAAAAAAAAAATGTAGATGTAGACAGAGCTTAGGAAATGATTTACCTATTTAAATTAAGCAAGGTCACATAGTGTGACGTCATGCTTCTCGTGGTGGGGGCTACCTAGCGGCCGCTATATAAAGAAGACGCGGGGGACGGGCCCTCTCCTCTTGTTCCGGTCCCGGCTTGTGGAAGATAAGTGTCTGCTTTTCTAAAGGGCAGCCTTCGAACTTCGTGCTCTCGAATCCTCTAATCCTTCTGATTACCATTAGCCGGCTTGCTTAATTCTTATTCATATTCCCCCTTACTTATAAACGCCTCTTAAATTTAATCACTGTTTAGCGAGATTTTTTATTACGAAAACCAACCTTATACCAAACAACGTAAGAGCTTAGGCTAATTAATCAATTGACTAAAATTTAAGAATTTTTTTATGAGTAAGGGGGATTGATTCTAAATTAAGAAACAAGTATTATTATATAGATTCATTTTTTACAGAATATTGTTATACATTGCTACATTGTTATACTTGAGTTATCTTTGCATTTATCTCCTAATACCATCAACGTCTTAGTGGCGCCCAACGTGGGGCCATTGTGACGTTGATTGAGGCGAGCGTCGCAAAGACGCCAACAGTACAGCAACCATGCGGTTGTGCACTTACCTCCGAGTCATTAATTTATGATCGGAAACTTTTTTCGGAGTTAGGCAAGTTTAAGTACTCGGGTAGAACGTGTGTGCGCGGCTTTATTGAGAAAATAAGGTAAAGGCACCTATCTACGAGGGGTTCTAAAAATGGCAGTAAATTCCGAGGTATTTAGAAAAACGGTTTTTTTAAGTAATTTACTAGTTATTTTGGTCTGCATGATAAAATAATAAATTAATAATATATCTGTTCATATTCATATCAACAAAAGAGAGTTTAGTGTGTTCACATTGTAGAATAATCGGTCATTTTGTCGCTGGAAGCGATCTCGAAAGCACACGTCATACATTTGGGACCTTATGCACGTGAGTATTACGATTTGCCAAATAGTGTTTTACTGATAATTTTATACAATGCTAGTTTTTGTTAAGGTTGAATTATTGAAAGGACAATATTTTTTATCGAAAGCACTTAAGATTTGAGTATTTTATTTGCAAATTAGCAAGAAAATAAGTGTTTAAAATACCACGGCATTAGATGCCAAATATTTTAGTGTGTTCCTAAAAGCGATGTATACCACGGAAAAACCAATTTAAAGACATTTACTTTTTTTTTAATTTTCGCTGTGTGTTTTATGATTACAAAGTTTAATGTATTAGTTCTGACTTAATGAATAAGTCATACATTTAATAATGTAATTCCGAGGTACACCGTGGTGTCAGATTCACTAATTATAGCAGGTCAAAAATGACTTGTATGGGTACTTTCTTAATACGTTGTACGGAAGAAATTAGTGAGAACATTCGGTTTTTAATCTGTTCTGTTATTATAAATATGTATGTGCTTTATATTTTTTTCCCTTTCATATTGCAACTATCCACTATTTAATTTGCATAATATTAAAAAATCTTTTACTTTTTATTACTCGGAATTAGAAATTTTGATTTAGCATCCTAAAACGCTATTCCGATGTATTTACGTCGGAATAGGGTTATATGAGCACCTAATTGCGATGTATTTACATCAGAATTAGCTTACATGAGTACCTTATTCCGATGTGTTGACCCGGTCATAGAGAGTATTGACCCTGTTTAAATACAGAGTGTTCCTTTTTTATGTGCTTAGTACGCGTTTAGTAACTAAAAGAATACTAATCATCTATAGTACAAATACATAAAATTGGAGTGTGCGTGTGAATTAATATTTTTTACCCAATTATGAAACTACAGCAATTAAACGAATTTTTGTCTGTCAGTCTGCCTGTTTAAAGACTACATAAATAAACATTTACAGCGTGTGTGTTTATGTAATTTTCTTTGATGTTTTATATCTTTATTTTTATATTGATTTTTAAGATTAAAGGAATAAGATTTTAAAAAAAGATCTGATTTAACATAAAAAATAAACACCTTTGATTTTTAAACATCATGTATGATTCTCCCTACATAGGTAACCCTTTCTATTTTTATACTCGGAATTAGGATTCAAATGCATCGGAATTACGATTTTTACATCGGATTTAGGCGCATCGTTCTTTTTCATATTTTTATTTATTTTATCACTTTTAATAACCTTTTACTGACAAACTGCATATATTTTTCAAAAATTAGATAGTTAACGCTTCTGATAAAAATATAAAAAGTAAAATATGTAATTATAGTACAAAGGTACTATATTTACATAATTTTCAATGTGCTTTCGTGTTTTGTTAAAAACACCACGGAATTAGGTGCCTTTACCTTAAATGAATTTATTTCATCTAGGGGCATTCCTGACTCGAAGATTTTGTCCTTCGCGTATGAGATATTTTCGGACGATGCCCTTCATTGGTATCGTTCCGTTAGGAACAGTGTAAATTCATGGAGTGAGTTGTGTAAGTCATTAAAGCAGGATTTTAGCCCGCATAATATGATTTTAAATTGATGTCTGAAATAAGACTGCGTTCTCAAGGTCAAGGTGAGAACATAACCCTGTATGTGGCAAAAATGCAGGACAACTGGATACGGCAGCAGGAACTGTAGTTCAGACGATATGTCGGCACTTGTGATGATATGGTACACGTAGAGGGGTTTGGCCATAACTGAATTTGTTTTAATATATATATGGCTTTTATATTCGCGTCCCCACCATACCACATGCATCTTTCTTTGTTCGCAGCTGCATCGACCATCTGGCGACATATACTAATGAGCCCATTGTTCACAGTAACAATACTCTCGCCTCGTATGGTTATTAGCCCTTTGTTCCCGACTAACAATACTCTCGCTTCGTATGATAATGAGCCCTTTGTTGTCTGTGTCTGGGATGAACAATGGCCCTTTGTTTGTTCGCAGCTGCATCGACCATCTGGTGTACCCATCCTTTGTGGTGGTGGTACCTTGTTTATAAACCTTTTAAAAAATATTTTATTCTCAGTTCGGGTTGGTTGTTCAGTGACTCAACAATGATTTCGCCGGTTTTATCAGTTGAAGATAACTATGATCTTGTTGAAATTGCTGATCTAATGACAGACTTTTATGATCGCATAAGCGTCCCGCGATGTTACTGGGTGACAATTAGAGTTATTTTTTATAAGCCCCGGCGAACAATATAATCATCTGTGCGAATCGTGCTGTGCAAAGTTCGTGTTTTCTATAAGTGCTGTGCTTACATATTACGATGCTGTGTCTCCGTATATTTCAAACTGTTTTCGTGATGGCTACTATTGTAGCTTTTGTTCGGAGAGGTTGTTTGAGATTGTTACATAAGATCTCCGGCATGTGACGATGGATGTATATGTATTTTTGGCCCGCGATAATTGTCAATTTAAAATACTGTACTTCTTATTTTTTTGTAAAATTCTCCCATGTTTTCTGTTGTTAATCTTAATGACTTTAATTGGTTCCATAAGTTGGATAAACTTTCTACTGATATTTCAATGTCATGATCTGCTGGCTGTACTACTACTTTTACTTTATGATTGTTGTCTATGTTTAAGTGTGTACGCTCTTGCCATGGTGCCCATTGTTTTTCATCTTCGTATAAAAAAAAAATAACTCTAATTGTCACCCAGTAACATCGCGGAACACTTATGCGATCATAAAAGTCTGTCATTAGATCAGCAATTTCAACAAGATCATAGTTATCTTCAACTGATAAAACCGGCGAAATCATTGTTGAGTCACTGAACAACCAACCCGAACTGAGAATAAAATATTTTTAAAAAGGTTTATAAACAAGGTACCACCACCACAAAGGATGGGTACACCAGATGGTCGATGCAGCTGCGAACAAACAAAGGGCCATTGTTCATCCCAGACACAGACAACAAAGGGCTCATTATCATACGAAGCGAGAGTATTGTTAGTCGGGAACAAAGGGCTAATAACCATACGAGGCGAGAGTATTATTACTGTGAACAATGGGCTCATTAGTATATGTCGCCAGATGGTCGATGCAGCTGCGAACAAAGAAAGATGCATGTGGTATGGTGGGGACGCGAATATAAAAGCCATATATATATATTAAAACAAATTCAGTTATGGCCAAACCTCTCTACGTACCATATCATCACAAGTGCCGACATATCGTCTGAACTACATTCTAGTCTATTTACAACATTTAACAATAATATCTTAAATTAAATAATAAAAATAATGATTACGGTATTTTTTTTTAAACATGTAAATATAGTTTTAGAATAAAAAGTTGCTGAATTGCTCATGGTTTTTAACCATTAAACATTATCACAATGGTTTAACGACGATAACACAATAATAATATGAGATGTAGATGTAGACAGAGCTTAGGAAACGATATACCTATTCAAATTAAGCAAGGTCACATAGTGATAGTCTCAGTCCATTGTGGTTTTGCTTATCTTATCTTATCTAAACTTTTCTCATCTTATCTTACTCTTAAATAATCCTATCTTAACTAATCCTCTCTTTACTAATCATCTCTTAACTAATCCTATCTTAACTAATCCTTTCTTAACTAATCCCCTCTTAACTAATCCTATCTTAACTAATCCCTTCTTAACTAATCCCCTCATAACTAATCCTCTCTTAACTAATCCTATCTTAACTAATCCTATCTTAACTAATCCCCTCTTAACTAATCCCCTCTCACCTAATCCCCTCTTAACTAAACCTCTCTTAACTAATCCTATCTTAACAAATCCCCTCTTAACTAATCCTCTCTTAACAAATCCTCTCTTAGCTAATCCTCTCTTAACTAATCCTCTCTTAATTGATTAATTAAGAGAGGATTAGATTAGTTAAGATAGGATAAACTAAGATTTGATTAAATCTTAGTTTATCCTATCTTAACTAATCTTATCTTAATTTACAGAAGGTTTACGGACTAATAATAATATGAGTATATGATGTAGATGTAGACAGAGCTTAGGAAATGATTTACCTATTTAAATTAAGCAAGGTCACATAGCGATAGTCTCAGTCCATTGTGGTTTTGCTTAGCACTGAACCCTCTTACTACTAGACTCTAGAGTGTTTAGGGTTGTATATTATTAGAAATTGACTTTCCTCATCATCCCTTCCCTTCCCTTCCCTTCCCTTCCCTTCCCTTTACTTCCCTTCCCTTCCTTTCCCTTCCCTTCCCTTCTTCCCTCTTTTAACAAATCTTCTCTTAACTAATCCCATCTTAACTAATCTTATCTTAACTAATTCTCTCTTAACTAATCATCTCTTAACTAATCCTATCTTAACTAATCCTTCTTTAACTAATCCCTATTCATCTTATCTTATCTTAGACTATCTTAATTAACCCTATCTTATCTTACCCTATCTTAACTAATCCTATCTTAACTAATCTTATCTTAATTTTACTTCTGTACGCCTTCTGGCTTACGGATTAATAATCTAATACGGATTTATCTTCAATTAAATAATAAAAATAATGATTACGTGTTTTTTTTTAAACATGTTTTTGTTTTAGAATAAAAAGTTGCTGAATTGCTCATGGTTTTTAACCATTAAACATTATCACAATGGTTTAACGACGCTTTGAGCATTTTGTCGCCCATTACCTCATTACACAATAATAATATGAGTATTATGTATGAGATGTAGATGTAGACAGAGCTTAGGAAACGACATACCTATTCAAATTAAGCAAGGTCACATAGTGATAGTCTCAGTCCATTGTGGTTTTGCTTATCTTATCTTATCTAAACTTTTCTCATCTTATCTTACTCTATCTTAACTAATCCCCTCTTAACTAATCCTATCTTAACTAATCCTTTCTTAACTAATCCCCTCTTAACTAATCATCTCTTAACTAATCCTATCTTAACTAATCCTTTCTTAACTAATCCCCTCTTAACTAATCCTTTCTTAACTAATCCTATTCTTAACTAATCCTATCTTAACTAATCCTATCTTAACTAATCCTTTCTTAACTAATCCCCTCTTAACTAATCCCCTCTTAACTAATCCCCTCTTAACTAATCCCCTCTTAACTAATCCTCTCTTAACTAGTCCTATCTTAACTAATCCCCTCTTAACTAATCCTCTCTTAACAAATCCTCTCTTAGCTAATCCTCTCTTAATCCTATCCCTTTAACTATCCTATCTTAAGAAAAGCTAAGATAAGATAAGATAAGCAAAACCATAATAGACAAAGACTATCAGCTTGGAATAGGTAAATCTTGCTTAATTTAAACAGGTAAACCGTTTCCTAAGCTCTGTCTACATGTACATCATATATACTCGATATCTTCTCTTATCTTATATATATACTCTCTATAAGATAAGATAAGATAAGATAAGATAAGATAAGTTAAGATAAGATAAGATAAGATAAGATAAGATAAGATAAGATAAGATAAGATAAGATAAGATAAGATAAGATAAGATAAGATAAGATAAGATAAGATAAGATAAGATAAGATAAGATAAGATAAGATAAGATAAGATAAGATAAGATAAGATAAGATAAGATAAGATAAGATAAGATAAGATAAGATAAGATAAGATAAGATAAGATAAGATAAGATAAGATAAGATAAGATAAGATAAGATAAGATAAGATAAGATAAGATAAGATAAGATAAGATAAGATAAGATAAGATAAGATAGGATAGGATAGGATAGGATAGGATAGGATAGGATAGGATAGGATAGGATAGGATAGGATAGGATAGGATAGGATAGGATAGGATAGGATAGGATAGGATAGGATAGGATAGGATAGGATAGGATAGGATAGGATAGGATAGGATAGGATAGGATAGGATAGGATAGGATAGGATAGGATAGGATAGGATAGGATAGGATAGGATAGGATAGGATAGGATAGGATAGGATAGGATAGGATAGGATAGGATAGGATAGGATAGGATAGGATAGGATAGGGTAGGGTAGGATAGGATAGGATAGGATAGGATAAGATAAGATAAGATAAGATAAGATAAGATAAGATAAGATAAGATAAGATAAGATAAGATAAGATAAGATAAGATAAGATAAGATAAGATAAGATAAGATAAGATAAGATAAGATAAGATAAGATAAGATAAGATAAGATCTAATCTAATCTATCTAATAATTTAATCTATCTTAACTAATCCTTCTTTAACTAATCCCTATTCATCTTATCTTATCTTAGACTATCTTAATTAACCCTATCTTATCTTACCCTATCTTAACTAATCCTATCTTAACTAATCTTATCTTAATTTTACTTCTGTACGCCTTCTGGCTTACGGATTAATAATCTAATACGGATTTATCTTCAATTAAATAATAAAAATAATGATTACGTGTTTTTTTTTAAACATGTTTTTGTTTTAGAATAAAAAATTGCTCATGGTTTTTAACCATTAAACATTATCACAATGGTTTAACGACGCTTTGAGCATTTTGTCGCCCATTACCTCATTACACAATAATAATATGAGTATTATGTATGAGATGTAGATGTAGACAGAGCTTAGGAAACGATATACCTATTCAAATTAAGCAAGGTCACATAGTGATAGTCTCAGTCCATTGTGGTTTTGCTTATCTTATCTTATCTAAACTTTTCTCATCTTATCTTACTCTATCTTAACTAATCCCCTCTTAACTAATCCTATCTTAACTAATCCTTTCTTAACTAATCCCCTCTTAACTAATCATCTCTTAACTAATCCTATCTTAACTAATCCTTTCTTAACTAATCCTATTCTTAACTAATCCTATCTTAACTAATCCTATCTTAACTAATCCTTTCTTAACTAATCCCCTCTTAACTAATCCCCTCTTAACTAATCCCCTCTTAACTAATCCTCTCTTAACTAGTCCTATCTTAACTAATCCCCTCTTAACTAATCCTCTCTTAACAAATCCTCTCTTAGCTAATCCTCTCTTAACTAATCCTATCCCTTTAACAATCCTATCTTAAGAAAAGCTAAGATAAGATAAGATAACCAAAACCATAATAGACAAAGACTATCAGCTTGGAATAGGTAAATCTTGCTTAATTTAAACAGGTAAACCGTTTCCTAAGCTCTGTCTACATGTACATCATATATACTCGATATCTTCTCTTATCTTATATATATACTCTCTATAAGATAAGATAAGATAAGATAAGATAAGATAAGATAAGATAAGATAAGATAAGATAAGATAAGATAAGATAAGATAGGATAGGATAGGATAGGATAGGATAGGATAGGATAGGATAGGATAGGATAGGATAGGATAGGATAGGATAGGATAGGATAGGATAGGATAAGATAGGATAGGATAGGATAGGATAGGATAGGATAGGATAGGATAGGATAGGATAGGATAGGATAGGATAGGATAGGATAGGATAGGATAGGATAGGATAGGATAGGATAGGATAGGATAGGATAGGATAGGATAGGATAGGATAGGATAGGATAGGATAGGATAGGATAGGATAGGATAGGATAGGATAGGATAGGATAGGATAGGATAGGATAGGATAGGATAAGATAAGATAAGATAAGATAAGATAAGATAAGATAAGATAAGATAAGATAAGATAAGATAAGATAAGATAAGATAAGATAAGATAAGATAAGATAAGATAAGATAAGATAAGATAAGATAAGATAAGATAAGATAAGATAAGATAAGATAAGATAAGATAAGATAAGATAAGATAAGATAAGATAAGATAAGATAAGATAAGATAAGATAAGATAAGATAAGATAAGATAAGATAAGATAAGATAAGATAAGATAAGATAAGATAAGATAAGATAAGATAAGATAAGATAAGATAAGATAAGATAAGATAAGATAAGATAAGATAAGATAAGATAAGATAAGATAAGGGAAGGGATGGGAAGGGATAAAAAACAAATTACGCGTACAAGTAATAAGATTTTAAAGAAACAAACCAAACTAAAAACAAACATGCAAACACAAAACAATGCAAACAAAAAAAAATATTATCTTAACCAATAAAAAATAAACTAAGTACTAAGCTACCCTTAAAAATATTGCTTACTAATAATTTCCCTCATTTTTTGAACACTTGTATTAAATAGGTCCAGTTCCAAGTGTGAAGGCAAAGTATTAAAAGAAATTACACTACGTACACAGAAAGTATTACGTCTATAATTAGTACTAGTAGTAGGTACATGTAATATAGGACACGTTCTGAGGTTAGCTGTATTAGTTCTGATCGTTACCCTGTTAAGCAAATCTGGGCAATCAATGGATCCATGCGCAATGGCTGCCAGGAAACTGATATCAGCAATATCTCGCCTTGTATGTAATGGCAGGAAATGGTACCTTTTACAACGTTCCTCATAGTCAATGGAGAAATGTCCTGCTCTAAAGTCAAGGTAACGTAAAAATATCCTCTGAACCGATTCTATACGTGACCTATATATTTCGTACTGAGGATTCCACACCTGAGAAGCGTACTCCAGATGACTGCGCACGAAAGAACAATAAAGGACTTTTATTGGTTTAATGGTGCTGAAGTCTTTGCAGGTTCTTATAATGAACCCTAATGCCTTGTTGGCTTTGCCAACAATAGAGTCGACATGGTTATCGAAGATTAATTTATTATCGTGAATAACGCCTAGGTCCCTAATTGTATTAGTTTTATCAAGTTTATGGCCGTCTATTAGATAGCTTGAGCTGATGATGTTTTTCTGACGTGTATACGTAATTTGGGAGCACTTAGAGATGTTCAACTGTAGTTTATTGGACCTACAGTATGAGACAAATCTGTCAAGGTCTGATTGCAGTTCCCTAACGTCAGATAAAGCGCTCACAGTTTTTAGAATCTTCATAATAATATCATCAGCATATAGAATAACGCGAGAGTGCTTAAATGAATCTTTAATGTCAGATATAAAAATAGCAAATAATAAGGGACCCAAAATTGAGCCCTGTGGGACGCCAGATGGGACACAGTGCCATGTGGACGTGTACCCACGCAACACAACAGCCTGCATTCCAGTGGCGAAGGGTGAGTTTTTATAAAAGGTAAGCCGGAAAAAAAACTTACCATGGCAGTGTAGATACAGGTACTCATTTCAAAACTTCTGACTGGCTCACTGTTCGATGCTTAGATTCAAGTGGTTGAGGAAATTTCAATCCAAATTTACTATACGAGTAAGCACTGATGTTGACAGTGTCTTTCAAGTATAATAAAAGTGGCTTTGAAAAAAGCCTTTCGTGAATGAGATGTGCATGAATATGTGATGTCTACCAACCAAAACTAAATACTATTTACTTGCTAAACTACACTACTTATACTCTAAAGCTATACGTCTATTTTTTCTCACAAAATGAGCAAGGACATTATCATAAAAATCGGGTTCGTTCTTAGTCTTAAGCAACAAATGTTTTTCTATAGATATTATAGCTAAATCAGACAATCGCTCCTCCTTTTGAGAGTTTCTAATGTAAGTATGAATTCGTTTTAAAGCCGAAAACGATCTCTCAGCGGATGATACTGTAACAGGAAGAGTCAAAAAAATATTACATAATGTGGAAATTTGTGGAAAAGTGTCTATTAAAACTGAATTTTGAAAATGAAGAAAGAGCTCATAAACGTCTAGTTTATTTAAAGATGAAGTGGTGTATAACACTTTGAGTTCGTTTTTTAAAGCACTAAACTCGAATATCTGTGGAAATTTAGTAATTAAAGAGGATATTAACTCATCTGGAAATGAACTACTGTAGTAACTATATTTAGATTTATTAAGCAAATTAAGAAAACTGATCTGAGAAAACGATTGATATCGGTATTCTATTTGCGTCTTAACATTGTCTATTATTTCAATAAATAGACGTCTATACAACGTTCTAGTGTCTAATTCTACATTAAGGCGTCTACGCTGCCGCGGTGGCTCATTAAATTCTTGGATGCTGTCATAAATAAAATTAAAACTATTTATAAAATCATTTGAAAGCCAATTATTGAACCTCTCTATTTCGCGTGATGCAATATCGACGTCTATTTGTTTTGATTGCAATAAATTAAAAAGAACGTCGGTTTTCTGAAATATTTCAGATAATACAGTTAAGAAAAAACAAAATTGCATGTTTTCTAATTTAGCTAAAAAGCATTCTGCCAAAGAGAGAGATTCGCTGTCCCAGGATTGCGCATTTTCTGTTATTGAATTTAAAGTATTAATTATGTCTAATCTACTATTAAAAATTACATTGATAATACGCGAATGGTAGTGCCAGCGAGTTTCCGATACTCCGGGCATACGGCGGTCAGCGATTTCCTTTAAAAGGTTCGACCGTTTAGATGATTTGTTAAAAAATCTAACAATGCTATTAATGTGTCCAAAAAATGTTTTTAATTCTTGAATATTTTCAAGGGACCGGCTAAGTACTAAATTTAATATATGCGCGTAGCATGGAACAAACGTTGCCATTGGGCATGACTCACGTATTTTCGCTTGCACTCCACCATGCTCTCCAGACATAACCGCTGCCCCATCGTACGACTGACCTACTAACTTACCCCTACAACGGTACTGGTCAAGTATTTCTAACAACTGGTTAGATAAGACTTCAGCAGTACGACTACCACTAACGTCGTAAAATCCTAGAAATCGTTCCTCAATGCCAGTTTCAGTTAAATATCTAAATATTACAGTAAGTTGCTCCCTATGGCTTACGTCAGGTGTTTCGTCAATCATAACCGATACAAATTGAGCTTTATCTATCTCTAATCTAATACGATCTCTTAAAACGGATGCAATGCTATGTATTAAATCATTTTGAATGTCACTAGAAAGACCCGAAAATACAGGATTTTGCATAGAAGAACATTGTTCTAAATGTGATTCCATTACTGAGTCGTATTTACTTAAATATAATAAAGTTTCGATATAGTTACCGCGGTTATCAGATCCTGAACTTTCATCGTGACCGCGAAAAGCTAACTCTTGTCTACCTAATAAAATTACAGTATCTATAAACCGTTTCATTAGATTTCTATTTCGATCTACTTTTCTGTTATGTATTTCATATGTATTCGTAAAAAATGTTTCGATCCTAGTGGTCCCGAACTCATATAAAGCTAAACAACTACGAATATGTTTCTCAGTTTGGACATGTTTCTTAGACGAATTCGATAAATTGTTAAGGTCGCTATATCCTACATGACTCCACATACTTTTAGAATCTGAGAATAACAAACAAGGAAAACAGTACATTCTATTTAAATGAAACAAATTATATGATTCAGATTTCACTATACTCATTTCTGCTTACCTGATCCTTTGATTTTTTATTTAACTGTAGGATTATGCAGAATGTTAAAGTTTATATTACAACTACCTGTGAGCCACTTGTATTTATCATAAAGAGATATATTAAAATGTTTTGTAAATCCATCGCGTCGTATGTATTCTATGGTCATGTCTGGACAAGCACGACCTAACTGAACTACGTGTTTCTTATTTTCATAACTTAATTTCGAAAAAGATGTTTCCTCACACAACAAATAATCAGTAAGACAACAATCTAATGCTATTAACGCTGCCATTATAACAACAAACTTTTAAATTTGCTAACAAATAATTTAATACAAAAAAGTACTTACAAAAAGATGACGCCAACGCACTACGACAATAATAATGTAAATCAATACACAACACTCTACTACAACTACTACACAATCACAAATTATAATTAGTAATTACTACTTTACACAACAAAGCGATTTCTAACAATTATTTGCAATACTTTAAATAATAGAAGAAAACAAAAATAAATGCAACTTGTGATGGGAAATGAAAATGAGCCATTAGCCAAGTATAAGTATAATATGCATCGTTTCACCTTCATTGCAGTGCGAAATTCAAAAAAATAGCATGACGTATCTATGATCAGTGATCACGTTAAATGCTCTCTCGCTCTCGCATGTCGCATGTCGCATCTCAAAGCCGAAAATGACCGAATGTCTCTTTCCACTCGTCGATGTGCCGGCGGCGCCGCCGCGCTCGGGTACTGTACAACAGGACCTACTCGTAACATAACATAACCCGGCCTGAGCCGGCTTACCTTTACGCCTACATACGCAGATGAAATGCATAATAATACACCTAGGTTTTGCATGTGTGCGTACGGCTTTCGTACCGTCTGTTTATACTGCAGGCCTACTCCCGAAAACGATCCGATTCTGATTTCGATTTTGTTTCGAACTCACTTACGATTCGAACTCGATCTATGACCATACTCCCGAACCAAATCGAATCGTAAACCAAGATCGAGTTACGTTCGACTGTTATCAGCGCCGTTAAGCGTATCCGGTTGATTACGTCACCGTCCAAATGTTTATAATCTATGGGCAAACAATTTTTGTTATAAAATAATATATACTTTTTAGCATTTTTATCAATAGAAAATTAAATCTTTGTCTTTTATTTCTATTGCTCAAACACCAACTATAGTAAATAAGAAAGTTAAACTATTATTTATTTAAAATAAGAGAATTTACGAAGTTTTTAATCTGTGGTATGTATGAGTTCTGTCAAAACGACATCTAGGCAGGCGCGGCAGCATTAAATTTCAAAACTTTCAAGGCTGTGATTGTAGAAATGTTTTATCAAAAATTTGTTTTATTTTCATGATGTATAAACGAGAAGTGAGTATTGACTTAAACTGAGATTTTAATGTTTGTTAAAAGTTGTGTCCATAATAAATGTGTCAGTGTACTTTCAGAAAAATTACTTAAACTATGTCTCGTCCGTCCGACTCACATGAAACTGGAAAAGTTAGTTAAGTTCTTAGAAGAGAACCCAAGGATTCCAAGGGACAAACTCGCCATTTAACTAAAGTAAAATGGGTAGAGATTTCCATCACCCTAAAGTCATTGGGTGGTGCAATAAGGGACGCTAAATCACGGGCCAAAGTAAGTATACACCGAACTTAATGTAAATATTAATGTTTACTTGTGATTGTGGAATGAATAGTGTTATTGTAGGGCTTTGTTTTAAATGATTTTAACATCTAACATTTGATTGTACAATAACAATATCGTTTTTAGTTTTAGGCAGATAAAAAAAATGCATTAAAAAACATGTTGCCCAAAGAAATCATTGTGTTACACACTGGTGGTGGTGGTGGTCCAGATGAGAGTGGTCTCATATCTGAATTTGATAAACGCTTTGCAAAAGGTTACCAGGAATGAAGTATTCCTCTATACATCCCTGCAGTTAGTATTTTACATGGATAATATAATTATAATTTTTATAGGAGTGGGACGATACACCTGCAACAAGCACGCACCAGCAAGCATAAGTAGATATTTCTCTGTCTTTAAATATGTAAATATTAAAAGTCAGAGATATATAATTGTAGTTGTAAAATGCCTTGTCTGTTAGCCCTTATGTAAGAACGAGTAATTTAAAGCAGCAAAGTAACTTAAACATTGAGAGATAGCGGCTCATCAGAATTAAGGACAAGAGGATGAAAGCTGAAGCAGCTAGCTGGGCAGGGGTTATTGAGGCAATTAACAATGTGGCTAATGCAATCGTCAGAACTGGAAATAAGATTGCTGAAGATCTCCAGAATTACCTTTATATCATCTCACATTTGTTATTTAGCAATGGGCAAGTTTGGTTTTAGTGAATAAGTCTATATTTTGTGTTCCTTTTAGTATCTAAGACAGTATTACTTTTTTATTAGTATCTAAGTCATTGACTTTGTACCCACAGAAATGAAGTTTTTAAAGTTTAGTACATAATATATTATCCACAGCTTACAGTACATAAGTTTTTAAAACCCTACACAAATAAGTTTCCACAATTTATTATTTTAACCTTTTAGTTTATTAATTTACAGAGTTTAATCATCTATGTGTAAGTATAGCTATTATAGGCCGACCGTTTAACTCAGACCCCGCCTGCGGTAATAGAGGTGCGCGGGGGGCGAGGACAAAGGAGAGAGCTATCTCTTGATTTTTTGCCAAAACGGCGCCATCTCAGATACTGTGACCTGAACTACATTACATCACAACACACCTCTAATTTTTAGCTAGCTTATTTTTATGAAATAAAAAGAAGGAAAAATTAAAATTATACCCTAAAGCAATCGAAATACCTGAAGAGGTTGTTTTATTTTTCTGGTCAGGCTTTAAATTGTGTAATAATTTAGATTGCATAATTTTTTCTAAGAAAGTACTAGTTTTAGAGCCAAGATGACGCCACCATCTTTGACATTTGTAAATTGTATAGAAGACGGACTAGCATACTGCACTAGTGTCATACTGACATACTGACTAAGTGTCCGTTATGGTAGCGTGTAAAAATAAAAAAAGCTCTTATTATTGTTCTTATTATCTGTAAATATTTTCTAAGATTGATTCTTACAAATTAATATGTTTAAATCATACCTGTTTTAATGTAAACTGTGATTATTGTAATGTGATTATACTGTGATTTAATACATATAATTAATGATTGTACAATTGTTATTATTTGTAAATATTTTCTAAGACTTTAGTTATAATTATATTTATAGTTTAAATCAGCCATTCGTATAATAACAAATATATTTATTAAAGACAAAGATTTATTGCAAAACTGTGTATATCAGGTGTTAGTGTATGAATACATTATTCTCAACAGTCTATCCACATCGGATATGCAAATTATAGCAATATAATATCTTAAAACTACACAAATTAAACAAAAACTTATTTAAGTAACTAAATGATATGTTATTTTTTTCAAAACATTTGTAGATTCTTTAAAAAATAATCAAATTATTACAAATTATGTAATATTATTGTTATTTTTGGAGTCGGTGTCAGCCAACGAAATACGATCATACATAAGCTAATGGAATGGCGGCCATGAATTACAGATTATATTATTATATGACGACATTAACCCCTTACTTATAAAAATCTCTAAAATTTAATCACTGTTTAGCGAGTTTTTTGTTAGCAAAACCAACTTTACGCCAAACAAAACCGTAGAAATTTAAGCTAATCAATTGACTAAAATTTAAGTTGCGTTTATGAGTCCGGGGTTTGACATAAAGTTGTTGATTGTTTATGGATTGGTTTAAAAATTAAACAAATATTAAATAACTATTTTTATCATATTTAAATAAATATATTTTAAAATACCTGTGTCACGTGCAAACGTTTTAATATACCTATTTAGTAACTGATTAAAGCTTTCCATAACTTATGGGCGTTTATGGGGCTAACCAGCACCGTCAATTGAAAAAAATCGTAATTCGTGAATAGGATCAATAATGCAAAATGTTGTCTACAAAGTCGTTAGAAAAGGCAATAGAGTTTTGTCTAACACATTCTGATCACTTTAAATAGTTTTTAATTTGATAAATATTTTATTTAAAACAAACATGGCCGTTTCATTTTCGCATGAGAATTTTAAGTAATTGTCTTTGATTCGTAGTACTTATTTCTCATCTTAGTCTTTAGTCAGTGTATAACACGACATCATATTTCTTTAAATTTATAGTCAGGAATAAAATATAGAATATAACTATCGTGGCTGTCACATTACTCCAAAAATAACAATAATATTACATTATTTGTAATAATTTGATTATATTTTAAAGAATCTTCAAATAAATATATTTGTAGACTCTTCAATAAATATCCTTAACAATACTTTTTACAATAATTAAAAGAACCTATTCTTTAGATTATAATTAAGTAAAAAGAATGTCTGATTTAATGTTGTAAAACCAAAATACAACTAATTATTTTTTACTTTTTAGTGCAATTTTTGTCTTTGAAGTCGGTTTTTTTTTATTGTAAAAACTTATTTTATTTGGCATAGTAAACAACTCGATATAGCTCTTGTGTACGCTACCATAACGGACACCGCTACCCCGCTCCCTCGTCCCTTTCATACCGCAGGCGGGGACTGAGATAAACGGTCGGCCTATAGTAAATAGTATTATTTCAAAGTTTGAGTTTTTAAAGTTTTAATTTTGTTCCTATTAGTGTAAAAGTATATTATTACTATTAATCTAAGTCATTGTTTTTAAATCTACAGAAAGAGGATATCTCCATAAATAAGTTTATAAAGTTTATTATTTTGGTGAGATGTACTAAAATAATAAACTTTTTTTTGTTGCATAAGTCATTATTAAATATCTAAAAAGGAAATATTCTATTTTCTAGTAAAATCAGCTATTAGTGCATTAGGTAGTATTTTTTCAAAGTTTCAGTTTCTGTTCTGTTTTTTTAATACAATGGCCCCCATCGTTCCCCGATGATTCTGCCAACGTCAAGGTGGAGAGAATAAAAGTATAAAAAAGAAAAATGCCCGGTCCCTAATAAAAACTGAAAATACAAAAGTTAGTCTGATTTCTATTACTAAAACAAAAAATAAATTAAATTAAAATGAAGCTTGGTAAGTCATCAGTAGAAAGATAAATTCTAAGTAAAATAAATCATCTATATACATACCTAAGTGAAAAACATAAAAATATATTTTAATCATGCAAATTCATTATAATAATAACTTATTAATGGATATGAATCTATATAAGACGTTAATAAGTGGGGTGTGAGCTAGGGATAGAAGAAAAGGAATGTTTACTGGGCGGGGTATACAGTTAGGCAATAAGTCATAAAGAGGAACAGAAAGGTTAGGACAGAAGAAAAACAGGTGCTCGAGAGTGCCGTCGTCCAAGCCACAATCGCAGATAGAATGATCTCTAATGTGCATCTTCGCTAAAAAGACCGGTGTACAAACAAACCCCAAACGAAGTCGAATTATTATTGAAGTGGCAAATTTGTTTACATTTCTTCGCACACTAAACCACGGTTTTAATGGAATAAGAGGTTGAATAGATCCATAAAATCGACCTTTCACCAGCTTGCTGGACTGCCACTCTTCATTCCATGAACATAATAAAGAAGTTTTGGCTAGGGGACGTAGATCACGAGCAAAACAGTAATTGTAATTGTTACTGCCACAATGAATGGCCATTTTGGCACAGGAATCGGCAGTTTCATTTCCAAGAATACCAACATGACTTGGAATCCAGGCTAAAACCACATCTACGCCAGATACATGACATCTGTGTAAAGCTTCTTTAATTTTCAGCGTGATTACACAATGATCCCGCGATCTAAATGGAAAACTTAGCAAATCTTTTAAACAAGACAACGAGTCAGTAAAGATTATGGATCTATTCAGATTATGAGATTCCACATACAGTACAGCCTCCAAGAGAGCTATTGATTCTGCTGTAAAGATTGAATTAAAAGAAGGAGATTTAAAATTAAGAATGATTCTAAATTTAGGAATCCAGACTGCTGACCCGACAGGCGTGTCATTATGTAATGATTTAGAAGCATCAGTGTAAATTGTAAGCCAGTCGCGCCAATTATTGGCTAAAATTTTCTCAAAATGTTTGTTAGCATCGATATCATATTTCTCTATGCCTAAGGACAAAATAATGGATGGGCGAAATGAAAGAGAGAGGTAATCACTTTCAAATATGGGATGAGATGAGGACTGATAAACTGAACAAGGAAGTTCTTTGAGTTTTTTTAATGAAATTATAAGCAGAGGCGGGTCCTTATGTAACCAATATGGAGAATTTGGTAGAATATTCAGAAGAGAATTGAGAACAGGAATAAGAGGGTGAGACTTTATTTGAATTACTTTATATAAGAACCTATCAGCAAGGTATTGACGTCGAAGATGGAGAGGAGCCTCCAAGCATTCAACCTGTAGAGCATTTATAGGAGAACAATTCATAGCACCTGTAATAATTCTTAAACATTTCGACTGGATTCTATCCAACCTGGCCATAGCAGTTTTATTGCATGGTTCAAGTAGGAACCCTCCGTAATCAAAATGGCTACGAACAATAGAATCGTAAACTAGTTTTTGACAAGAAGGATGAGAACCCCACCGGACTCCAGAAAGAGCCCTCATGACATTCACTCCTTTTTCACATTTCTGCTCAATATATGCCAGGTGAGGGATACCTGTTAACTTGGAATCTAGAATAAGTCCCAAGAATTTGACAGAATCCTTTAAGGGAATAGTCTCTTCACCAACACGGATTTCTAAAGGTGGCACATTACGTTTGCGAGAGAAAATAACAGCATTGCATTTAGGCACAGAGAGAGAGAGATTATGATCAGATAGCCATTGATTTAGGTAAAACAAAGCCGAATTAATACAAGATGAAGCTTCAGAAAAAGAAGGAGAAACGGTGAATAATGCTACGTCATCGGCAAATTGTAAAATCTTACAAAAAGGGGAAACACATAAATCTATGTCAGAAGTATAAATATTGTAAAGAAGAGGACTAAGCACCGAGCCTTGCGGAAGGCCCTTCCACACAGCCCGAGGAGGAAGAAGAATAGAATGATAACGAACAGATACATAGCGACATACTAACATATTAAAGATAATATTAGTCAACCTTTCAGAAACACCTAGTTGAAGCATTTTCTCCCTAAGTAAAGAAAGTTTGACATTATCATATGCAGCCGAGATATCTAAGAATGCCCCAATAACATGCTCATTTTTAGTAAAAGCAAGCCTGACCTCAGACGTAAAAATACTAAGGTTATCCAAAGCACTCTTACCCTTTCTAAAGCCAAATTGATTCTTTGCCAGCAAATTATTTCTTTCCATAAACCACTCTAAACGGTTTTTAATTAAATTCTCCATTATTTTAGCCAAAACAGAGGATAAAGCAATAGGTCGATAAGAAGTAGGGTCATTTGGGTCTTTACCAGGCTTGAGGATAGGAACAACTAACTGTGTTTTCCAAGATTTAGGGATGATTCCTGAAGAAAAAATGGTATTGAGAATAGTAAGAAAAAATGATTTACATAATTTAGAAGATTTGCAAATGAAGGAGTAGGGGATGCCATCTACACCAGGGGAAGAATCATGTAGGTGGTCAAGTGCACTGGAAAGTTCGCTAAAGGAGAAAGGGTCATTCATCCAATCTTCTCCAGGAGAATGACAAGAGATCATAGATGGAAAACAGTCCAATTCTGGAACAAATGGAGGGGCTAAATTAGCATGGAAATCATACAGCCATAAATTGGGGTCGTTAGAGGAAATATTATAGTCTGTAAGACTTCCACGATAGGCTTTAATGCTTTTCCAAACTTGTGATATGTTGGTACGCGGCGATAAAGACTCACAAAATCTACGCCATCCTTGATGTTTTTTTTGTGCTAGAAGACGACAAGTTCTCGCAGCTGTTTGTTTAAAAAGAAGGAAATCTGACATTAACAAGGATGAGGCAAATTTATTTTCTGCCTCTTTCCTTTGCCGTACACTATCAGTACATTCAGCATCCCACCATGGAGGTGACGGAACCAGTTTACAAGAAGGTTTTTTTGTTGGGATAGACATATCAGCAGCTTTAATAAGGGATGACACAAATTCGTCATATACTACAAGAAAATTAGAAGAGTTAACAAGGGAAAGATTATTAATTTCTAAATCCAACTGAGAACAAAATTTGTTCCAGTCTGCCCTTGGTGTACAGTACTTAAAAAGTGGTACTGTAGAGGTAGAAGACGATTTGGATGACTGGTGAGAAGAAACTAAAATAGGAAAGTGATCGCTTCCAAAGCAATTGGGCAAGACCGTCCAAGATAGAAGAGAAACGAGAGAAGGAGAGGAGAGAGTAAGATCTGGGGAACTGGAATTTTGCAAAGGAGAAACCCTGCGAGTTGCGGACCCATCGTTTAGAACACACAGATTTCTTTGGTCTAAAAGATCCAAAAGAGCAAAGGAATAGGAGTCATTGATAGGAGAACCCCACAGAGTGTGGCGGCAGTTAAAGTCACCTAACATAATAATAGGAGCTGGAATAGATGATAAAATAGAGTTAAGATTAGATATAATGTCATAATTAGGACGAGGAATGTAAACGGAAACAAAGGATATGTTCTTTGCTCTCAAAGCAACTATTTGTAAATCAGAATTATGTTGAGGAATAGAGATTTGAGAAAATGTTACATTTTTATTGATAAACAAAGCACAACCAGCCCAACCATCGCCTCTGTCATCCCGGAGGCAAGAGAAACCTGAAATCCTAAAGGAAGAGTCAGGTTTAAGCCACGTCTCCGACACAGCAAAGACCATAGGTTTGTAGCGGTTAATCAAATAGATCATGTCATGTTTTTTGCTTCGTATACTTCTACAGTTCCACTGAAGAATCTGTAGATCCATTGGAAGTATTGTTGCGGGTAAGGACAGAAAGTAATTGTTCAACTAGAACTGAGACATTGTTCGGTAAGGAGTCGGAAAATTTAGAAAGCATGTTAATTAGAGAGCAAAGAAGCAATTCAACGAGATTATCGTTTGGAGTTAATAACGGAGTTGTCTCGAGAGACGATAAAAGTGCACACCCATTAGGCTGTGAAGAAGACGGAGTATTTGTAATATCGTTATGAGCATGCAGATCGTATGACTTGCCTAAGGCAGGCTTAGGTCGGGGAGCTATATAATTAGTTTTTTTATATGAAGAAGAAGTTGATGGAAGGAGAGTTGGATTATTGCTACTATTAAAAATATTACCAGGAGAAGAACTTACTTTGGTGGACTTTGAGGCTATCTCTGAATAAAGGCGTCGAACACGAGGAAATCTAACTGATGCCTCCATATAACTAATGCTCTCTTGAGACATTACCAATTTTATTTGTTTTTGTCTGTCGTGTTCCGGGCATTTTATATCTGTGGCTTTATGGTCGCCACGGCACAAAAGGCAAGAAGCGTCTTTCTCCAAAACGCTACAGGAATCGCCTGAATGCGATTGAGCACACTTATAACAACGCGACTGCGATCTACATTGTTGGGAAACGTGGCCAAAACGACAGCAATTTCGGCACTGTATTGTTGGTAGTAAATATAGAGAAACTGGAAGACAAGCATTGAAACAAAAAATTTTTTCAGGCAGAGTCTGGCCTAGAAAAGTAAGAACTACTGAGTTAGAAGGAATCCACTCTACAGTATTGTCCTTCTTAGTTTTTATGTTTAGCCGTCTGGCTTTAATAACTTGTCCACAATTACTAGGAGTGTGGATTCCCTCTACGAGTTCTTGTAACGACCAGTCGGTCGGGATATCCCTAACCACACCCATTCGTAGGGTTTGAAATTTCGGAATATGTGCAATAAAGTTGTGAGTATTTAATGTCTCTAAACTAACGAAGGAATTTGCACTCGTTGCAGATTTGAACTCTACGCTAATTCTATTACGTCCGATATTTTTAATACCGCCTTCTTTAATTCCAGATATTTTATTCGTGTGTAAAAAGTGCGCGAATTTTAGAATTTTAAAAGAATATCCTGACGTAGACTCAGGTTCCTTTCTAGAAACAAATACTGTAAAAGGTCCCTTGTCCTTATCAGAATATTTAATTTTTGAATCTGATTCAAAACCAGGCATACAATAAACTGATTGAATCGATTCTGCCGGGGATCTAGTTTTTTTCAAATCATCTTGTATTAAATTAGATTCGGCAGGCCGTTTATTAGGTCGTAATAGTGGAATTTTGTCGGGAGGTTTCCCTCCACCCCCATCCGGGGGAACATCAATAGTCATTTCCATTACGGAAATGACTATTGAAAACAACAAGTGCTACTATCTACAAAATTATCTAAAAACTATCTAGAAATACCTTAACCAAGCTTCATTCACCTCAGATATTATATTAAATTAAAATATAAACCTTAATATAAACCAGAATTAACAATATTTGAAATAAAAATTTTAACAAAAAAAAACAATGACGTCTCTCAACCAAGCGCCCGCCAAAATCCCAAGTTTCAGTTTACTTATAATAATTATTTATTTGTCATTATTATGTAGTGTAAATTACTATAATAGGAAAAAAATCCATTATCAATAATAAAACATAACTCTAATTAATTTTTTTTATTTATATCTCTTATTTCTCCAATGCTGGCTATGAGACGTGTCTTTTGCCCTCGCTGTAGCACATCCTGAGGTGATGGTTAACCGGCACAGGTTATAGGAATCACTTCTTCAATGTCAATTGTATCGGGCTCAGGCCAGTTATTTGTACCTATTGTATAAGTTATGCAGCATACAACCTGCATTTGTACAGGATGTCTGTGTCTGTGTGTGTCTGTACAATAGTACAGGATGTCTGTGGGCTACAATGCAATACTCCGTGACGTTAAATCTTCCACCAGCACGTCGAAGAGCTCTTTCGACAAACAATAATTTCTTATGAACTCCTCAGAGTTCAACTCAAAGGCTCTAGGTATTACAACTACTCAAACGTTGCATATTCCTTTTGGCAAGTATGTCCATATAGTTTGCTTCCTCAATAACATTAAAAAATAAAGCAAGGCCAACCATAATTATGGTAAAATCACACAAAACTTCAAATTGCAAACACTTCTCGAACGACAGAAAGTAACATTTATGCGATCGAGTATTTTGACGTTTAATTTCGATCCTACGATTCGATTTCATCTTTTTGAAAGTGTCGGGAGTATGGTTAACTCGAATCTAACGGCGAACTCGATCGCAATTAGTTCCGATTTGAACCACTGCTCGATCGGGCGCTACAGTCGAACTCAAGAGTACGAATTGACACTAACTCGATTTGATTCTGAACTCGATTTTGTCGGGAGTAAGGCAGCTGGATTCCTATTTTTTCGCCCGGCTTACCCGCCATTAGTTGACAATGTTGTAATAAGAGATGGCGTTATGTGTACGTAAATAATAATTATATTAAAGCGATTTACGTAACAGAAAACTTTTTGTTTTTTTTTTAATTTTGTGTACTGAATAGATGTTGCGTGCGTCATTGATTTATATTTTTTTAATAGAGTATGCTTAGCGGTTTTTGCAAAGGTAAGCCGGTAGGAATCGGGTTATATGGACACTTCGCCACTGCTGCATTCGATTATCTATATACGATGAAAACCATCGAAGTAAATCCCCATGTATACCAGCATATAAAAGCTTCTGAATAAGTATTTGATGATTTATACGATCGAAACATTTCTGGTAATCGGTGTATATAACGTCCACCTGGCACCGTGCCTCCATACCAGCTGTGATAATTTCATTTGACAAAACAAGATTCGATGTAGTGGTCCGATTTTTTAAGAAGCCCTGTTGTTCACTGCCAAAAAAACATCTCAACGCAGAATACACCTCCGAGTATACGAGTCGTTCTAGAATTTTAGATAATAGGCTCAATTTAGATATGGGCCGGTAGTTTTCAATATCCGTTTTGTCACCTTTTTTAAAGACAGGGGTTATAAATGCGGTTTTCCACACGGAAGGCACTATACCTTCCCGCAGAGACCGTGAAAATAATAGGCTGACCGGTGCTACTAGGGTTTGAGCGCAGCTAATTAGAAAGATAGGCGGCATCATATCCGGTCCTCCAGATTTATTTGGATCAAGCTCCATGAGAAGTCTAAGTACCAAGTTAGAACATACGCATACTGAAACATTGCTCAGGTTTACAGAATTAAATGAATCAATGCTCCCGAAAGACGTTGAGATGTTTTTATCTTATCTTATCTTATCTCATCTCATCTCATCTCATCTCATCTCATCTCATCTCATCTCATCTCATCTCATCTCATCTCATCTCATCTCATCTCATCTCATCTCATCTCATCTCATCTTATCTTATCTTATCTCATCTTATCTTACGTACTCTGTACGCCTTCTGGCTTACGGATTAATAATAACAACTTCAATTAAATAATAAAAATAATGATTACGTTTTTTATTTTTAAACATGTAAATATACTTTTAGAATAAAAAGTTGCTGAATTGCTCATGGTTTTTAACCATTAAACATTATCACAATGGTTTAACGACGCTTTGAGCATTTTGTCGCCCATTACCTCATTACACAATAATAATATTAGTATTATGTATGAGATGTAGATGTAGACAGAGCTTAGGAAACGATTTACCTATTCAAATTAAGCAAGGTCACATAGTGATAGTCTCAATCCATTGTGGTTTTGCTTATCTTATCTTATCTAAACTTTTCTCATCTTATCTTACTCTATCTTAACTAATCATCTCTTAACTAATCCTATCTTAACTAATCCTTTCTTAACTAATCCTATCTTAACTAATCCTATCTTAACTAATCCCCTCTTAACTAATCTTATCTTAATTTACAGAAGGTTTACGGACTAATAATAATATGAGTATATGATGTAGATGTAGACAGAGCTTAGGAAATCTTATCTAAACTTTTCTCATCTTATCTTACTCTATCTTAACTAATCCCCTCTTAACTAATCCTATCTTAACTAATCCTTTCTTAACTAATCCCCTCTTAACTAATCATCTCTTAACTAATCATCTCTTAACTAATCCTATCTTAACTAATCTTTTCTTAACTAATCCCCTCTTAACTAATCCCCTCTTAACTAATCCTCTCTTAACTAGTCCTATCTTAACTAATCCCCTCTTAACTAATCCCCTCTTAACTAATCCTCTCTTAACAAATCCTCTCTTAGCTAATCCTCTCTTAACTAATCCTCTCTTAGTTAATCCTATCTTAACTAATCTTATCTTAATTTACAGAAGGTTTACGGACTAATAATAATATGAGTATATGATGTAGATGTAGACAGAGCTTAGGAAACGATATACCTATTCAAATTAAGCAAGGTCACATAGTGATAGTCTCAGTCCATTGTGGTTTTGCTTATCTTATCTTATCTAAACTTTTCTCATCTTATCTTACTCTATCTTAACTAATCCCCTCTTAACTAATCCTATCTTAACTAATCCTTTCTTAACTAATCCCCTCTTAACTAATCATCTCTTAACTAATCCTATCTTAACTAATCCTTTCTAAACTAATCCCCTCTTAACTAATCATCTCTTAACTAATCCTCTCTTAACTAGTCCTATCTTAACTAATCCCCTTTTAACAAATCCTCTCTTAACAAATCCTTTCTTAGCTAATCCTCTCTTAACTAATCCTCTCTTAATTAATTATATCTTAGTTAATCCTATCTTAACTAATCTTATCTTAATTTACAGAAGGTTTACGGACTAATAATAATATGAGTATATGATGTAGATGTAGACAGAGCTTAGGAAATCTTATCTAAACTTTTCTCATCTTATCTTACTCTATCTTAACTAATCCCCTCTTAACTAATCCTCTCTTAACTAGTCCTATCTTAACTAATCCCCTCTTAACTAATCCTCTCTTAACAAATCCTCTCTTAGCTAATCCTTGCTTAACTAATCCTCTCTAAATTAATCATATCTTAGTTAATCCTATCTTAACTAATCTTATCTTAATTTACAGAAGGTTTACGGACTAATAATAATATGAGTATATGATGTAGATGTAGACAGAGCTTAGGAAATGATTAACCTATTTAAATTAAGCAAGGTCACATAGAGATAGTCTCAGTCCATTGTGGTTTTGCTTAGCACTGAACCCTCTTACTACTAGACTCTAGAGTGTTTAGGGTTGTATATTATTAGAAATTGACTTTTCTCATCTTCCCTTCCCTTCCTTTCCCTTCCCTTCCCTTCCTTTCTTTTCCTTTCCCTTCTTATCTCATGTCATCTCATTTCATCTCATCTCATCTTATCTTATCTTAGACTATCTTAATTAATGCTATCTTATCTAACCCTATCTTAACTAATCCTATCTTAACTAATCTTATCTTAATTTTACTTCTGTACGCCTTCTGGCTTACGGATTATTAATAATATCTTAAATTAAATAATAAAAATAATGATAACGGTATTTTTTTTTAAACATTTAAATATAGTTTTAGAATAAAAAGTTGAATTTAGAATAAAAGAATTGCTCATGGTTTTTAACTATTAAACATTATCACAATGGTTTTACGACGATAAAACAATAATAATATGAGATGTAGATGTAGACAGAGCTTAGGAATCGATATACCTATTCAAATTAAGCAAGGTCACATAGTGATAGTCTCAGTCCATTGTGGTTTTGCTTATCTTATCTTATCTAAACTTTTCTCATTTTATCTTACCCTATCTTAACTAATCCCCTCTTAACTAATCCTATCTTAACTAATTCTATCTTAACTAATCCTCTCTTAACTAATCCCCTTTTAACTAATCCCCTCTTATTTTATCCTCTCTTAATTAATCATATCTTAGTTAATCCTATCTTAACTAATCTTATCTTAATTTACAGAAGGTTTACGGACTAATAATAATATGAGAATATGATGTAGATGTAGACAGAGCTTAGGAAATGATTAACCTATTTAAATTAAGCAAGGTCACATAGCGATAGTCTCAGTCCATTGTGGTTTTGCTTATCTTATCTTATCTAAACTTTTCTCATCTTATCTTACTCTATCTTAACTAATCCCCTCTTAACTAATCCTATCTTAACTAATCCTTTCTTAACTAATCCCCTCTTAACTAATCATCTCTTAACTAATCCTATCTTAACTAATCCTTTCTTAACTAATACCCTCTTAACTAATCATCTCTTAACTAATCCTCTCTTAACTAGTCCTATCTTAACTAATCCCCTTTTAACAAATCCTCTCTTAACAAATCCTTTCTTAGCTAATCCCCTCTTAACTAATCCTCTCTTAACTAGTCCTATCTTAACTAATCCCCTCTTAACTAATCCTCTCTTAACAAATCCTCTCTTAGCTAATCCTTGCTTAACTAATCCTCTCTAAATTAATCATATCTTAGTTAATCCTATCTTAACTAATCTTATCTTAATTTACAGAAGGTTTACGGACTAATAATAATATGAGTATATGATGTAGATGTAGACAGAGCTTAGGAAATGATTAACCTATTTAAATTAAGCAAGGTCACATAGAGATAGTCTCAGTCCATTGTGGTTTTGCTTAGCACTGAACCCTCTTACTACTAGACTCTAGAGTGTTTAGGGTTGTATATTATTAGAAATTGACTTTTCTCATCTTCCCTTCCCTTCCTTTCCCTTCCCTTCCCTTCCTTTCTTTTCCTTTCCCTTCTTATCTCATGTCATCTCATTTCATCTCATCTCATCTTATCTTATCTTAGACTATCTTAATTAATGCTATCTTATCTAACCCTATCTTAACTAATCCTATCTTAACTAATCTTATCTTAATTTTACTTCTGTACGCCTTCTGGCTTACGGATTATTAATAATATCTTAAATTAAATAATAAAAATAATGATAACGGTATTTTTTTTTAAACATTTAAATATAGTTTTAGAATAAAAAGTTGAATTTAGAATAAAAGAATTGCTCATGGTTTTTAACTATTAAACATTATCACAATGGTTTTACGACGATAAAACAATAATAATATGAGATGTAGATGTAGACAGAGCTTAGGAATCGATATACCTATTCAAATTAAGCAAGGTCACATAGTGATAGTCTCAGTCCATTGTGGTTTTGCTTATCTTATCTTATCTAAACTTTTCTCATTTTATCTTACCCTATCTTAACTAATCCCCTCTTAACTAATCCTATCTTAACTAATTCTATCTTAACTAATCCTCTCTTAACTAATCCCCTTTTAACTAATCCCCTCTTATTTTATCCTCTCTTAATTAATCATATCTTAGTTAATCCTATCTTAACTAATCTTATCTTAATTTACAGAAGGTTTACGGACTAATAATAATATGAGAATATGATGTAGATGTAGACAGAGCTTAGGAAATGATTAACCTATTTAAATTAAGCAAGGTCACATAGCGATAGTCTCAGTCCATTGTGGTTGTTTTACTTTTCTTCAGGATCCAACTACAATTTTTCAAGAAAACGCAATCGCTTAAGTACCCCGGAGCATTACCGTACCGTGGGCACCGCGATTTAACGCTTAATCTCAAGCTAATTTTCACTTTGAGTAACCTCGTTTTCTGTTCATATTTATTTATTCAGAACATAAAATATACATTATTATACACGGTTAGATGTGTATCAATGTCAGTTATAATAATTAAAAATGGTTTTCTCTATATTTCAATCGTACAAAAAGTTATGACAGTTTAAACACAAAAAATACACAAAATATTGTCCATCTCTAACAGTTATTCGTTTATAATTCTTTATTAAATTGAAAGTTATATTCAAAAGTTGTTTATTATTTATCTCTACCGTTAAATTAACAATATACAACAAAAAAAAACTATATAAATTAACAATTTGGCTAAGTATTTAGCGTTTCAAAGTCTCTTTTATAATCCGACACATTTTCATACATTTTCTTTAATAAAAGTCTTTCTAATCGTTCTATTTTAATACTTTTACACTTAAACTACACACATCAAAAAAGTCTAAGCAACATGCATGATATTACAAATTTACCATTTATATTAATTTATTTTACCATTTATTTTAATTATAACGTTGTATTTTATTTTTAAAATAATATTTTTAGGGTTCTATGATGTAAAAATAACAGCTGTTTTCTTTATAAGTTCTTTTAATAACAGAAATTAACAATATTAGAATATACAGGTACATAAGCAACTAAACTTTTTTTTTACAAATTGAAATTTCTTAAGAAAATGAATTTATTGTGAAAGAATAGGGCAATTTAATACAAAGTATGGCCTCCTCTGCTATTCAGAACTTGTCGGCAACGATTATTCATTGAATTAATGAGACTGTTTATGTCATCTTGCGGTATTCGCTCCCAATGGAATTGTAGCAAATCCTTCAGCTGTTGGGTTGTTGTCACTCCGTCCAAGTCCTTCAAAACACGTCTCTGGAGCATGTCCCATGCGTGCTCGATGGGGTTGAGGTCTGGCGATTGTGCAGGCCAGGGCAATACCTGGATGTTCTCCGTTGCCAAGTATTCACTGGTTCGCCGAGCTGTATGTGAACGCGCATTGTCATGCATTAACGTAAAATCGGAGCCAAAGGTTTGTGCAAATGGATGGACATAAGGTCTGAGAATATCCTCAACGTAATTTTCAGCGTTCATGTTTCCATTTACAAAAACGAGCTCAGTTCGCCTGTTCTTCATAATACCCGCCCATACCATAACTGTTGAGCCGCTGTATGGATGAACTTCCTGAACGCACCTGAGTCTTTCAGTATTTCCGGGTCGACGGTACACTCGCACCCTTCTTGTATCAGGCCTAAACCCGAATCGCGACTCATCGGAAAACATAATTTTATCCCATTGTTCCTGGGTCCATGTTATGCGTTCTCTACACCATTCATTTCGACGAGCGCGATTCCCGTGACGTATCGGTGAGCACCTGATAGGGCGTCGAGCTCGTAGGCCGTACTCATGCAGTCGATTTCGCACAGTTTGGGGACTTACATCAACACCACTTGAATTTTGTAGCCTCAAACTTATCTCTCGAGTGGTTAACATCGGCTGGCGTCTTGCAGTCAGTTGTATGTACCGGTCTTGCCGAGTGGTTGTACTCCTTTTACGGCCTGGATGCTGTTCAGCGGGTTCCCCTGTATTATTGTAGCGCTGCCAAAGACGACAAATAACACTTCTATGAATACCAAAATGTCGAGATACCTGAGATTGATTACTTCCCGCTTGCAACATCCCTACAGCTCTTTGCATTTCATCTGCCGTCAAATGACGTCGCTCCATGACGTAAAGAATATCTAACAATTCAATTTTGTCGCCAACTGTATTTAAATGGTTGGTAAAATTATAAAATCAAGACTAAAACGTAGCAATTAACATGCACTCAAATTCAAACAAATTCGCAGTCATTTGAATTTTATGAAAAAAAACAAAACATAATCGAAATTTTTTTTTTACAACCAGCCAGTATGTCATCAATAACAAAACAGTTTACTTACCTATACACTTTGAGTGAGTAAATACTTAGAAATTAATTAATATAAATGGTAAATTTGTAATATCATGCATGTTGCTTAGACTTTTTTGATGTGTGTATATATCTGAGGTCTCTCAATCACTATATCACTGATTCACAGTCTTTTTAGGTCTTTCACTTTTAGTCCGTCACTCACACACTATAGTCACAGTCACTATACGTCGTTAACACCTATCTTAACTAATCCTTTCTTAACTAATCCCCTCTTAATTAATCCTCTCTTAACTAATCCTATCTTAACTAATCCTTCTTTAACTAATCCCCTCTTAACTAATCCCCTCTTAACTAATCCTCTCTTAACTAATCCTCTCTTAACTAATCCTCTCTTAACTAATCCTCTCTTAATTAATCATATCTTAGTTAATCCTTTCTTAACTAATCTTGTCTTAATTTACAGAAGGTTAACGGACTAATAATAATATGAGTATATGATGTAGATGTAGACAGAGCTTAGGAAATGATTTACCTATTTAAATTAAGCAGTCAGCAGCAGTCAGTCATAGTCTCAGTCCATTGTGGTTTTGCTTATCTTATCTTATCTAAACTTTTCTTGTATAGGCCGCGCCCTCTTGTACGTAGACGTACGTAAGCGTGCGCGGGTGTGCGTTGGTGTGTGTGAATATAGAAACACACACAGGACACACACGTGAGGGATACCTCCCTATTCGGGTGACGGGGTTTGTTTCGGGAGAGCAATACTAAAGCTCTAGCCCGCGCCGGTATGCCCGTCGATTCCTTAACTATGGAAGATCTTACTGTAGGTACTGTGTATGCGCAGGTTCTTCTTGGGGTATAAATAAAACACTTTTTCTTCAATTTTAATTTCTTCCAGTTTCCGAGGTACTCAAAGCTTGATGTTTTACTTTTCTTCAGGATCCAACTACAATTTTCCAAGAAAACGCAATCGCTTAAGTACCCCGGAGCATTACCGTCACGTGGGCACCGCGATTTAGCGCTTAATCTCAAGCTAATTTTCTCTTTGAGTGACCTCGTTTTCTGTTCATATTTATTTATTCAGAACATAAAATATACATTATCATACACGGTTAGATTCGTATCAATGTCAGTTACAATAATTAAAAATAGTTTTCTTTATATTTCAATCGTACAAAAAGTTATGACAGTATAAACACAAAAAATACACAAAATATCGTCGAACTCTAACAGTTATTCGTTTATAATTATTTATTAAATTGAAAGTTATATTCAAATGTTGTTTATTATTTATCTCTACCGTTAAATTAACAATATACAACAAAAATAAACTATATAAATTAACAATTTGGCTAAGTATTTAGCGTTTCAAAGTCTCTATTATATTTTGACACATTTTCATACATTTTCTTTAATAAAAGTCTTTCTAATCGTTCTATTTTAATACTTTTACACTTAAACTATATATCTGAGGTCTCTCAATCACTATATCACTGATTCACAGTCTTTTTAGGTCTTTCACCTTCAGTCCGTCACTCACACACTATAGTCACAGTCACTATACGTCGTTAACATTCTCCCCCTCGTGCGTCGCACCATCCTGTGGCAACGACGTCTGGGAAGGCACCAGTAGCGCCACCTTGGAGCAGGGTCGCCGCAGCTCTCCTCCTCTTGTCTGCACGTCCACAATCCGAACCCGTCCATCGGGCCCTGGATACGTGCGGATGATGCGTCCTCTCGGCCACGTACAGCGTGGCAGTGTGTGGTCCACGATGAACACGATGTCACCAACTTTCAGGTTCTCTCCGACGTTGCTTCCTGGCGTACGTCTGGGTAGGAGAGTAGGTAGGTATTCCCGTACCCATCGTCGCCAGAAGTTAGTTAAGATAGGATTAGTTAAGAGGGGATTAGTTAAGATAAGATAGGGTAAGAATAAGATGAGAAAAGTTTAGATAAGATAAGATAAGCAAAACCACAATGGACTGAGACTATCACTATGTGACCTTGCTTAATTTGAATAGGTATATCGTTTCCTAAGCTCTGTCTACATCTACATCTCATATTATTATTGTGTTATCGTCGTAAAACCATTGTGATAATGTTTAATGGTTAAAAACCATTAGCAATTCTTTTATTCTTTATGTTGTCTATTTTTGATTGCTATGCTCCAGTTAAAACTGTCAATTTAAGAAATCGCTCATATCCCTGGATCACTGATACTGTGAGGGTAATGATGAGACTCCGAGATAAGGCGGCAGCTGATTACAATAAAACTAAGACTGACGCAAAAAAGGACTACTACAAAAGCTTGAAGTCCACTGTTAATCAGGCTCTTTATCATGAGAAGTATGCATATTATAGGCATAATATCAACAGTAACATCAATAAACCTAAATTGTTGTGGAAAAACATAAAGAACACCTTGTTACCGCATGATGACTTTACACTGCCTTCAATCTTTGACGACCCAGATAAAATAAACGGACATTTTCTTGACATACCACCTAGTTCAGGTAATATTTCTGACGTAATGGGATTTTACGACACCCATAGATTTACTGATGCCATATTTAAGATGAGTGAAATTAGTATGGAACAACTTATCACGATAATTAGGGGACTTAAGTCTAATGCTGAGGGTTGTGACGGTATCACCCTAGAAATGCTACTCATGACTTTCCCTCAATCCTTGGATTGTGTTCGGGTTCTAGTGAACACTTCTATTAACACGAGTACATTTCCCGAGTTATGGAAATTGGCAGTTATACGACCATTACCCAAATGTTCAAGCCCAGCTAACTTAAAAGACCTAAGACCTATTAGTATCTTACCGTGTCTATCAAAGATTTTGGAGAAGGCTATTTGTTTGCAGCTGAATAAGTATCTTGAAAATAACAATATTCTGCCTCAGTTGCAATCGGGTTTCAGAGTGGGACGTAGTACTACAACTGCCTTGCTTGATGTAACTGATAATATACTGGTTGCTCGTGATAAGGGGATGTGTACGGTTTTGGTGCTATTGGATTTTTCCCGGGCGTTTGATTCCATAAATATAGGTCTGCTAATGTCCAAACCAAAATTTTATGGCTTTGACACGAAATCTTTAAAGTGGTTTGATAGCTACACCACTAACCGGTATCAGTACGTGAAGTTGCGTCGTAGTGATGGTTCCTATGCCGTATCAAATAAAATGGCCGTGCAATCGGGCGTACCTCAGGGTTCTATCCTTGGACCTATTCTCTTTTCCCTGTATTCAGCTGATATAGTTTCCCACATCAGGCACGCTAATTACCATATCTACGCTGATGATACCCAGATTTACTTGTCGTGTAAGCCGCAAGATGTAGATGAGACGATCGGTAGGCTCAATGAGGATCTTTGCCAGATAGCTGAGTGGTCCTCCAAAAACTGCCTGTTGCTAAATCCTGCCAAAACTAAATACATTGTCTTTGGTAGCAGGCAGCAGCTGACTAGTCTCAATCCTACTGTAAAGCTTATGCTCATGGGACATCCTATTGAACGTGTGTACGAAGCCAGAAACTTGGGTCTTGTTATGGATAGTGACTTGAGGTATGAGAAACATGTGGATAGTTGTGTAAGAGCTTGTTTTTATAGACTGAGGCTGCTCTACAAAATGAGACCTTTCTTGGGAGAGGAACTACGCGTACAGTTGGCGGAAACCCTTGTATTGTCGAAATTAAATTATATGGATGTCGTTGTTGCCCCACGATTGTTAGCGAAAACAAAAAAAGTTATACAGAGGGTTCAAAATGCCTGCGCGCGTTTATGCTTTAACATACCCTTTAGGTCTCATGTTACTCCTTTTTTGAATAAATACGGTTTACTAAAAATGCAGCACCGTCGTAATTGATTATGTTTATGTATTTATTTTGGGAACCAGCATCATTCGTACTCACCTCTGTGTGCTTGTGTATTTGTGAATCCTCCGTGTATATATATATATAGGTTTAAGTATCGTTTGTTGAAAATAAGAGATAACAATATTTATGCTATCCATTTATCTTACTTTTGTAAACAAATATGTACTGGGTACATTTTGCAATTTCACAATTTCACTAGTTTGTGCATTGATTGATTTTACTTTGATGTGTATGAAAATTTATGTAAAGTAGCTTTAGACATGTAGGTATGCTATAACAAAATTATTTTGTCTTGATAAATTATTAGGTACTTTGATTTAACCACTATTTTTCTTGAATTTTACTATTTATTTAATTAAAAATTTTTCACAAAGGTCAAAGACCAAGTCTAACTATAGACTTAGTATGGTCTGTGGTTGACAAGACGCCATATTTGTTTGCCTTTTAGTTCATAAGTGTTCATAAGTCTAGAATTGTATGTGTAGACCGTACGTCACTCACTCGTCAACCAGTCTCAGGGGAAGACCAGCGCTGGTTATCTTTAGCCAGTATTTGCTGACTTGAGTCTGTTTTGCGGCAAATTAGATATAAGTTATTGTAGCTACTAAGTATTTCATTTTTTGTATGTTTTGCTGCAAATAAATAATTTTTCTATTTCTATTTCTATTCTAAATTCAACTTTTTATTCTAAAACTATATTTACATGTTTTAAAAAAAATACCGTAATAATTATTTTTATTATTTAATTTAGGATATTATTATTAATCCGTAAGCCAGATGGCGTACAGAAGTAAAATTAAGATAAGTTAAGATAGGATTAGTTAAGATAGGGTAAGATAAGATGAAATGAGATGAGATGAGATGAAATAAGATGAGATGAAATGAGATGAGATGGGAAGGGAAGGGAAGGGAAGGGAAGGGAAGGGAAGGGAAGGGAAGGGAAGGGAAGGGAAGGGAAGGGAAGGGAAGGGAAGGGAAGGGAAGGGAAGGGAAGGAAAGGTAAGGGAAGGGAAGGGAAGGGAAGGGAAAGGAAGGGAAGGGAAGGGAAGGGAAGATGAGGAAAGTCAATTTCTAATAATATACAACCCTAAACACTCTAGAGTCTAGTAGTAAGAGGGTTCAGTGCTAAGCAAAACCACAATGGACTGAGACTATCGCTATGTGACCTTGCTTAATTTAAATAGGTAAATCGTTTCCTAAGCTCTGTCTACATCTACATCTCATACATAATACTGATATTATTATTGTGTAATGAGGGAATGGGCGACAAAATGCTCAAAGCGTCGTTAAACCATTGTGATAATGTTTAATGGTTAAAAACCATGAGCAATTCAGCAACTTTTTATTCTAAAACTTTATTTACATGTTTTAAAATAAAAAACGTAATCATTATTTTTATTATTTAATAAAAGATATTATTATTAATCCGTAAGCCAGAAGGCGTACAGAAGTAAAATTAAGATTAGATTAGTTAAGATAGGATTAGCTAAGATAGGGTAAGAAAAGATAGGATTAATTAAGATAGTCTAAGATAAGATAAGATGAAATGAGATGAGATGAGATGAGAGGAAATGAGATGAGATAAGAAGTGAAAGGAAGGGAAGGGAAGGGAAGGGAAGGGAAGGGAAGGGAAGGGAAGGGAGGGAAGGGAAGGGAAGGGAAGGGAAGGGGGGGAAGGGAACGGAAGGGAAGGGAAGGGAAGGGAAGGGAAGGGAAGGGAAGGGAAGGGAAGGGAAGGGAAGGGAAGGGAAGGGAAGGGAAGGGAAGGGAAGGGAAGGGAAGGGAAGGGAAGGGAAGGGAAGGGAAGGGAAGGGAAGGGAAGGGAAGGGAAGGGAAGGGAAGGGAAGGGAAGGGAAGGGAAGGGAAGATGAGGAAAGTCATTTCTAATAATATACAACCCTAAACACTCTAGAGTCTAGTAGTAAGAGGGTTCAGTGCTAAGCTAAACCACAATGGACTGAGACTATCGCTATGTGACCTTGCTTAATTTAAATAGGTTAATCATTTCCTAAGCTCTGTCTACATCTACATCATATACTCATATTATTATTAGTCCGTAAACCTTCTGTAAATTAAGATAAGATTAGTTAAGATAGGATTAACTAAGATATGATTAATTAAGAGAGGATAAAATAAGAGGGGAATAGTTAAAAGGGGATTAGTTAAGATAGAATTAGTTAAGATAGGATTAGTTAAGGGGGATTAGTTAAGAGGGGATTAGTTAAGATAGGGTAACTTAAGAGGGGATTAGTTAAGATAGGGTAAGATAAAATGAGAAAAGTTTAGATAAGATAAGATAAGCAAAACCACAATGGACTGAGACTATCACTATGTGACCTTGCTTAATTTGAATAGGTATATCGTTTCCTATGCTCTGTCTACATCTACATCTCATATTATTATTGTGTTATCGTCGTAAAACCATTGTGATAATGTTTAATGGTTAAAAACCATGAGCAATTCTTTTATTCTAAATTCAACTTTTTATTCTAAAACTATATTTAAATGTTTTAAAAAAAATACCGTTATCATTATTTTTATTATTTAATTTAAGATATTATTAATAATCCGTAAGCCAGAAGGCGTACATAAGTAAAATTAAGATAAGATTAGTTAAGATAGGATTAGTTAAGATAGGGTTAGATAAGATAGGATTAATTAAGATAGTCTAAGATAAGATAAGATGAAATGAGATGAGATGAGATGAAATGAGATAACATGAGATAAGAAGGGAAAGGAAAAGAAAGGAAGGGAAGGGAAGGGAAAGGAAGCGAAGGGAAGATGAGAAAAGTCAATTTCTAATAATATACAACCCTAAACACTCTAGAGTCTAGTAGTAAGAGGGTTCAGTGCTAAGCAAAACCACAATGGACTGAGACTATCGCTATGTGACCTTGCTTAATTTAAATAGGTTAATCATTTCCTAAGCTCTGTCTACATCTACATCATATAATCATATTATTATTAGTCCGTAAACCTTCTGTAAATTAAGATAAGTTAAGATAGGATTAACTAAGATATGATTAATTAAGAGAGGATTAGTTAAGAAAGGATTAGCTAAGAGAGGATTTGTTAAGAGAGGATTAGTTAAGAGGGTATTAGTTAAGATAGCACTAGTTAAGAGAGGATTAGTTAAGAGGGGATTAGTTAAGAGGGGATTAGTTAAAATAGGATTAGTTAAGATAGGATTAGTTAAGAGAGGATTAGTTAAGAGGGGATTAGTTAAGAAAGGATTAGTAAAGATAGGATTAGTTAAGAGATGATTAGTTAAGAGGGGATTAGTTAAGAAAGGATTAGTTAAGATATGATTAGTTAAGAGGGGATTAGTTAAGAGGGGATTAGTTAAGATAGGGTAAGAATAAGATGAGAAAAGTTTAGATAAGATAAGATAAGCAAAACCACAATGGACTGAGACTATCACTATGTGACCTTGCTTAATTTGAATAGGTATATCGTTTCCTATGCTCTGTCTACATCTACATCTCATATTATTATTGTGTTATCGTCGTAAAACCATTGTGATAATGTTTAATGGTTAAAAACCATGAGCAATTCTTTTATTCTAAATTCAACTTTTTATTCTAAAACTATATTTAAATGTTTTAAAAAAAATACCGTAATAATTATTTTTATTATTTAATTTAAGATATTATTATTAATCCGTAAGCCAGATGGCGTACAGAAGTAAAATTAAGATAAGATAAGTTAAGATAGGATTAGTTAAGATAGGGTAAGATAAGATGAAATGAGATGAGATGAGATGAGATGAAATGAGATGAGATGGGAAGGGAAGGGAAGGGAAGGGAAGAGAAGGGAAGGGAAGGGAAGGGAAGATGAGAAAAGTCAATTTCTAATAATATACAACCTTAAACACTCTAGAGTCTAGTAGTAAGAGGGTTCAGTGCTAAGCAAAACCACAATGGACTGAGACTATCGCTATGTGCCCTTGCTTAATTTAAATAGGTTAATCATTACATCATATACTCATATTATTATTAGTCCGTAAACCTTCTGTAAATTAAGATAAGATTAGTTAACATAGGATTAACTAAGATATGATTAATTAAGAGAGGATTAGTTAAGAAAGGATTAGCTAAGAGAGGATTTGTTAAGAGAGGATTAGTTAAGAGGGTATTAGTTAAGATAGGACTAGTTAAGAGAGGTATAGTTAAGAGGGGATTAGTTAAAATAGGATTAGTTAAGATAGGATTAGTTAAGAGAGGATTAGTTAAGAGGGGATTAGTTAAGAAAGGATTAGTAAAGATAGGATTAGTTAAGAGATGATTAGTTAAGAGGGGATTAGTTAAGAAAGGATTAGTTAAGATATGATTAGTTAAGAGGGGATTAGTTAAGAAAGGATTAGTTAAGATAGGATTAGTTAAGAGGGGATTAGTTAAGATAGGGTAAGAATAAGATGAGAAAAGTTTAGATAAGATAAGATAAGCAAAACCACAATGGACTGAGACTATCACTATGTGACCTTGCTTAATTTGAATAGGTATATCGTTTCCTAAGCTCTGTCTACATCTACATCTCATATTATTATTTTGTTATCGTCGTAAAACCATTGTGATAATGTTTAATGGTTAAAAACCATGAGCAATTCTTTTATTCTAAATTCAACTTTTTATTCTAAAACTATATTTAAATGTTTAAACAAAAAATACCGTTATCATTATTTTTATTATTTAATTTAAGATATTATTATTAATCCGTAAGCCAGAAGGCGTACAGAAGTAAAATTAAGATAAGATTAGTTAAGATAGGATTAGTTAAGATAGGGTTAGATAAGATAGGATTAATTAAGATAGTCTAAGATAAGATAAGATGAAATGAGATGAGATGAGATGAGATGAAATGAGATGACATGAGATAAGAAGGGAAAGGAAAAGAAAGGAAGGGAAGGGAAGGGAAGGGAAAGGAAGGGAAGGGAAGGGAAGATGAGAAACAACCCTAAACACTCTAGAGTCTAGTAGTAAGAGAGTTCAGTGCTAAGCAAAACCACAATGGACTGAGACTATCGCTATGTGACCTTGCTTAATTTAAATAGGTTAATCATTTCCTAAGCTCTGTCTACATCTACATCATATACTCATATTATTATTATAGTGTATTCACGGAGACGACTTAGTAGAGCGCTATCACACTCACACAATTTTTTAATTGCGATTGGTCAGTGATAAACGCTAAGGCGGTGTACACAGTACGAGTACATTTTAGTCTACTCATACTTCCCGTGCTGTGCAGACGTGCTCATACTTGTGACTGTATGCTCGACTTGTGAACCGGCTGGTGTATTGGATTTTATAATTTATTAATGAACTAACGACTGGCTTGAAAACACCTTCAGGTGTGCATTTTTTTTTAATAAATGGTCCATGGTAAATTTTAAGCATCGCAGGAGTGCTAATGACCCGTTTATTGTTCTTTTGTCATAAATGAGCATTACCATAGTAAAATACTATTTCCCAATTTTGGTATATTAAACTGGTGCGCTACATCCATTGTTATTATTATCATTAAGTTATTGTTATATTCTCATTGTTGAAACACGTGTTTTATAACATTTTTATATTCTCGTTGAGAGTGAGGATGAGGATGGAGGATGGAAGGTGGTCTAAATATGTTTGAGTCGAAGAAACAAGGCGATTATCACAAGAAGATGAATGCCGAAGAATTTGAAAATTGGTTTAGAGAAGTTTTAAATAAGCTAGATGATAATTCTGTGATAGTCATGGATAACGCTTCTTATCACTCTAGAAAAATAGAGGGAATCCCAACGGCCCAATTTAAATAACAGGATAATTGTAATTGGTTACGAGAAAAAAATATTAGCTATAACGCTGAAATGTTAAAACGTGAATTATTAAACATCGTTAAAAATCATAGACCGACCATACGACGCTTGCATTATAGACGAAATGTCAAAATCACAAACCAAAACTGTATTGAGACTGCCGCCGTATCATTGCGAATTAAATCCTCGAATTTATTTCTTTCCTTCATACCCATAAAAAAATCTATCAAATTAATGTCTCTCAATTTATACGACAGACGAAGCCGCAGTAATAAACTAAGCGATCTTTTAAGAAGCGCAGTGTGAACGCACATTTACATTTCTAAGGATTTGTTAACGCCCACCGACCCTAGAACAGTATTTTTTGTCCTTGTCATTTGTATGATAATGTGCGATAAAGAAGGCGCTATACTAACTCGTCTCCCTGAATACACTATAGTCCGTAAACCTTCTGTAAATTAAGATAAGATTAGTTAACATAGGATTAACTAAGATATGATTAATTAAGAGAGGATTAGTTAAGAAAGGATTAGCTAAGAGAGGATTTGTTAAAAGAGGATTAGTTAAGAGGGGATTAGTTAAAAGAGGATTAGTTAAGAGGGGATTAGTTAAGAAAGGATTAGTAAAGATAGGATTAGTTAAGAGATGATTAGTTAAGAGGGGATTAGTTAAGAAAGGATTAGTTAAGATATGATTAGTTAAGAGTGGATTAGTTAAGAAAGGATTAGTTAAGATAGGATTAGTTAAGAGGGGATTAGTTAAGATAGGGTAAGAATAAGATGAGAAAAGTTTAGATAAGATAAGATAAGCAAAACCACAATGGACTGAGACTATCACTATGTGACCTTGCTTAATTTGAATAGGTATATCGTTTCCTAAGCTCTGTCTACATCTACATCTCATATTATTATTGTGTTATCGTCGTAAAACCATTGTGATAATGTTTAATGGTTAAAAACCATGAGCAATTCTTTTATTCTAAATTCAACTTTTTATTCTAAAACTATATTTACATGTTTTAAAAAAAATACCGTAATAATTATTTTTATTATTTAATTTAAGATATTATTATTAATCCATAAGCCAGATGGCGTACAGAAGTAAAATTAAGATAAGATAAGTTAAGATAGGATTAGTTAAGATAGGGTAAGATAAGATGAAATGAGATGAGATGAGATGAAATGAGATGAGATGAAATGAAATGAGATGAGATGAAATGAGATGAGATGAAATGAAATGAGATGAGATGGGAAGGGAAGGGAAGGGAAGGGAAGGGAAGGGAAGGGAAGGGAAGGGAAGGGAAGGGAAGGGAAGGGAAGGGAAGGGAAGGGAAGGGAAGGGAAGGGAAGGGAAGGGAAGGGAAGGGAAGGGAAGGGAAGGGAAGGGAAGGGAAGGGAAGGGAAGGGAAGGGAAGGGAAGGGAAGGGAAGGGAAGGGAAGGGAAGGGAAGGGAAGGGAAGGGAGATGAGGAAAGTCATTTCTAATAATATACAACCCTAAACACTCTAGAGTCTAGTAGTAAGAGGGTTCAGTGCTAAGCTAAACCACAATGGACTGAGACTATCGCTATGTGACCTTGCTTAATTTAAATAGGTTAATCGTTTCCTAAGCTCTGTCTACATCTACATCATATACTCATATTATTATTAGTCCGTAAACCTTCTGTAAATTAAGATAAGATTAGTTAAGATAGGATTAACTAAGATATGATTAATTAAGAGAGGATAAAATAAGAGGGGAATAGTTAAAAGGGGATTAGTTAAGAGGGGATTAGTTAAGATAGAATTAGTTAAGATAGGATTAGTTAAGGGGGATTAGTTAAGAGGGGATTAGTTAAGAAAGGATTAGTTAAGATAGGATAACTTAAGAGGGGATTAGTTAAGATAGGGTAAGATAAAATGAGAAAAGTTTAGATAAGATAAGATAAGCAAAACCACAATGGACTGAGACTATCACTATGTGACCTTGCTTAATTTGAATAGGTATATCGTTTCCTATGCTCTGTCTACATCTACATCTCATATTATTATTGTGTTATCGTCGTAAAACCATTGTGATAATGTTTAATGGTTAAAAACCATGAGCAATTCTTTTATTCTAAATTCAACTTTTTATTCTAAAACTATATTTAAATGTTTTAAAAAAAATACCGTTATCATTATTTTTATTATTTAATTTAAGATATTATTAATAATCCGTAAGCCAGAAGGCGTACAGAAGTAAAATTAAGATAAGATTAGTTAAGATAGGATTAGTTAAGATAGGGTTAGATAAGATAGGATTAATTAAGATAGTCTAAGATAAGATAAGATGAAATGAGATGAGATGAGATGAAATGAGATAACATGAGATAAGAAGGGAAAGGAAAAGAAAGGAAGGGAAGGGAAGGGAAAGGAAGCGAAGGGAAGATGAGAAAAGTCAATTTCTAATAATATACAACCCTAAACACTCTAGAGTCTAGTAGTAAGAGGGTTCAGTGCTAAGCAAAACCACAATGGACTGAGACTATCTCTATGTGACCTTGCTTAATTTAAATAGGTTAATCATTTCCTAAGCTCTGTCTACATCTACATCATATACTCATATTATTATTAGTCCGTAAACCTTCTGTAAATTAAGATAAGATAAGTTAAGATAGGATTAACTAAGATATGATTAATTAAGAGAGGATTAGTTAAGAAAGGATTAGCTAAGAGAGGATTTGTTATGAGAGGATTAGTTAAGAGGGTATTAGTTAAGATAGCACTAGTTAAGAGAGGATTAGTTAAGAGGGGATTAGTTAAGAGGGGATTAGTTAAAATAGGATAAGTTAAGATAGGATTAGTTTAGAGAGGATTAGTTAAGAGGGGATTAGTTAAGAAAGGATTAGTTAAGATAGGATTAGTTAAGAGATGATTAGTTAAGAGGGGATTAGTTAAGAAAGGATTAGTTAAGATATGATTAGTTAAGAGGGGTTTAGTTAAGATAGGGTAAGAATAAGATGAGAAAAGTTTAGATAAGATAAGATAAGCAAAACCACAATGGACTGAGACTATCTCTATGTGACCTTGCTTAATTTAAATAGGTTAATCATTTCCTAAGCTCTGTCTACATCTACATCATATACTCATATTATTATTCGTCCGTAAACCTTCTGTAAATTAAGATAAGATAAGTTAAGATAGGATTAACTAAGATATGATTAATTAAGAGAGGATTAGTTAAGAGATGATTAGTTAAGAGAGGATTTGTTAAGAGGGGATTAGTTAAGAAAGGATTAGTTAAGATAGGATTAGTTAAGAGAGGATTAGTTAAGAGGGTATTAGTTAAGAAAGGATTAGTTAAGATAGGATTAGTTAAGAGATGATTAGTTAAGAGGGGATTAGTTAAGAAAGGATTAGTTAAGATAGGATTAGTTAAGAGATGATCAGTTAAGAGGGGATTAGTTAAGAAAGGATTAGTTAAGATATGATTAGTTAAGAGGGGATTAGTTAAGAAAGGATTAGTTAAGATAGGATTAGTTAAGAGGGGATTAGTTAAGATAGGGTAAGAATAAGATGAGAAAAGTTTAGATAAGATAAGATAAGCAAAACCACAATGGACTGAGACTATCACTATGGGACCTTGCTTAATTTGAATAAGTAAATCATTTCGTAAGCTCTGTCTACATCTACATCATATACTGATAATCCGTAAGCCTTCTGTAAAATTAAGATAGGATTAGTTAAGATAGGATTAGTTAAGATAGGATTAGTTAAGATAGGATTAGTTAAGATAGGATTAGTTAAGAGAGGATTAGTTAATAGAGGATTAGTTAAGATAGGATTAGTTAAGAGAGGATTAGTTAAGATAGGGTAAGACAAGATGATAAATTTAAGATAAGATTAGATAAGATAAGACAGGGTAAGATAAGATAAGAAAAGCTTAGATAAAATAAGATAAGCAAAACCATAATAGACTGAGACTATCAGCTTGGAATAGGTAAACCTTGCATAATTTAAACCGGTAAATCGTTTCCTAAGCTCTGTCTACATGTACATCTTATATACCCGATATCTTATCTTATCTTATATATGTACTCTCTTTAAGATAAGATAAGATAAGATAAGATAATGGAAGGGAAGGGATGGGAAGGGAAGGGAAGGGATGGGAAGTGAAGGGAAGGGATGGGAAGGGAAGACAAGAGAAGCACTATGTGACGTTGCTTAATTTGAATAGGTTTATCATTTTCTAAGCTCTGTCTACATTTACATCATATACTGATATTATTATTGCCCGTTAACCTCCGTAAACCTTCTGTAAATTAAGATAAGATTTGTTAAGATAGGATTATTTAAGATAGGATTAGTTAAGATAGGATTAGTTAAGAAAGGATTAGTTAAAATAGGATTACTTAAGATAGGGTAAGATAAGATGAGATATTTTAGATAAGATTAGATAAGATAAGATAGGGTAAGATAAGATAAGAAAAGCTTAGATAAGATAGGATTAGTTAAGATAGGATTAGTTAAGATAAGATCACTTAATTTATTTATTTATTTATTTATATATTTTACAGAAAGCTTACAGTCTAATTATACTATTATACATTAATAAATATGGTTGTTGTCTATTGCTAATTACAAGCTTCCACATATTAAAAAACAAATTAGCGTACAAGTAATAAGATTTTAAAGAAACAAACCAAACTAAAAACAAACATGCAAACACAAAACAATGCAAACAAAAAAAATAAAATATTATCTTAACCAATAAAAAATAAACTAAGTACTAAGCTACCCTTAAAAATATTGCTTACTAATAATTTCCCTCATTTTTTGAACACTTGTATTAAATAGGTCCAGTTCCAAGTGTGAAGGCAAAGTATTAAAAGAAATTACACTACGTACACAGAAAGTATTACGCCTATAATAAGTACTAGTAGTAGGTACATGTAATATAGGACGCGTTCTGAGGTTAGCTGTATTAGTTCTGATCGTTACCCTGTTAAGCAAATCTGGGCAATCAATGGATCCATTCGCAATGGCCGCCAGGAAACTGATATCAGCAATATCTCGCCTTGTATGTAATGGCAGGAAATGGTACCTTTTACAACGTTCCTCATAGTCAATGGAGAAATGTCCTGCTCTAAAGTCAAGGTAACGTAAAAATTTAATCTGAACCGATTCTATACGTGACCTATATATTTCGTACTGAGGATTCCACACCTGAGAAGCGTACTCCAGGTGACTGCGCACGAAAGAACAATAAAGGACTTTTATTGGTTTAATGGTGCTGAAGTCTTTGCAGGTTCTTATAATGAACCCTAATGCCTTGTTGGCTTTGCCAACAATAGAGTCGACATGGTTATCGAAGATTAATTTATTATCGTGAATAACGCCTAGGTCCCTAATTGTATTAGTTTTATCAAGTTTATGGCCGTCTATTAGATAGCTTGAGCTGATGATGTTTTTCTGACGTGTATACGTAATTTGAGAGCACTTAGAGATGTTCAACTGTAGTTTATTGTACCTACAGTATGAGACAAATCTGTCAAGGTCTGATTGCAGTTCCCTAACGTCAGATAAAGCGTGCTTAAATGAATCTTTAATGTCAGATATAAAAATAGCAAATAATAAGGGACCCAAAATTGAGCCCTGTGGGACGCCAGATGGGACACAGTGCCATGTGGACGTGTACCCATGCAACACAACAGCCTGCATTCGAAGAGATGGGCAATGATAATAATCAGGTTAATAACATTTGGCTAATAATCGATTAAAACTCAGTTAATAGCAATTAATAGCCATTATGGAAGTTAACCCTGCTATTATTGTTTATTTTTGTGATTGAGAATTTTCCTTCATGGTTTTCAGGTTTAGGACTGTCAGATTAAACTCAATTTACATCATCTTTGTATTTAATAAATAAATGTGCAATTTAAAACTAATGTGGCCCATATAATAATTTCAATTTTTACAACGATTAGATTTGTATGTACTTAGTCTTCTTTAAATTCCTAATAAATTGTTTACGTATTTGGGATTTTTTAAATATTTGCTGCTTAAAAATAATTATCAGTCTAATTACTGCAAGAAATACTGGATTCTTCAAAATATCCTTAATTTAGAGTACATCGATTGGATCGGACGCTAAAGGATCTATTTCTGGTGTGTAATGAAAAACCAGGTAGTTACATTACAGTCACAGGTTATTTCGATTTCTGATGTTGGAAGGAAAGGTTCCGAATCGATGTGGAAATCACTTTCCGTATCTATACTAGACGGTCTATTTTCCAAGTTCCCTACGTAAACGTATCAGTCGACGTACTGATTACGGAATTGGTTGTCGTCGCTGTAGCGCAGTTCGTGCATCTCTTTCTGGCACGAATAAATTAGTACTAGAAAGAGATAGCACGAACACCGGGTGTGCGTTCCGTTGTTTATAATTTACCTGCGTCGTATTTACAGAATGAGCTAATGAGTAACTTAAAGTACCGTTTTTACGTATCGGTTAAGACTTATTTGTAGTTACATAAAAATAAAATATAAAATATTTCTTACACTTTCACACAACGCCATCTAGTCCCAAACTAAAGCTTGTACTATGGGTACTAGATAGCGGATAAACATACTTAAATACTTTTTTTTTGTAAATATGTTACGGGCAACGTGATTAACTGGGCATTATTAATAAGGACCGGCCTTTATTAATAATGCCCAATAACGATGACCAAAGTGATAAATTTATCACTTTGACCGGCCATTATTAATAATGGCCGACGGCCCATGGTCCATGTAATAAGTTAGTGTTTGAGATAGCTTAAAAAAAGCCAAAAGTCAGAAACAGTTGGTTAAGTTAGGTTAGTATGGCGACCACAACGCGCACGAGCCGAGCGAGCGAAGCAAGCGGGCCGCGGCAGCGGCCGGCGAGTGCCAGAAACATTTTTTTATAAATAATAAAATGTTTAATTTTGTAATTACTATGTCTTATAGTTTATTTTTTGTTAACTTTTCATGAAAATGTTGTAAGTTTAATGTTATTTGATAAACAAAAACACTTCAGTTCACCTATTTTATTGCTTTGCCCAAGATAGGGTGGGCATTATTCATAATGGCCGGGAAAAGTGATTAATTATACTGTTTTAATCACATTGTCCAATTGAGTCGGGCATTATGAATAAAGACCGGTCATTATTAATAGTGCCCGGACTTATCAAATTGCCCGTAACATATACATATTATACATAGAAAACACCCAGACCAATGCAAAGAATCATGTTCATGCACACAAAGATTTGCATTGAGCGGGAATCGAACCCGAGACCTCTACGTAGCAGTCATGTTAAATAACCACTACGCCACAGAGCTCGTCTACATACACTTACAGTACCAGGCCGTAAATATTACACATCGACCTGTGGAAAGAGACAATCGGTCAATTTCGGCTTCATAGAGCGTCATCTCTGTCTGTATTTTATTACTTTTTCACAAAGAAAAAGTAATATTCAATAAAAGAATAACGATGTATTGAATCACACGCACCTAATTTATGTTTACATCCATAGATTTTACACTAAACAAAAAAAAAACATTTATTATTAACAATACGTTAATAGCAGGGTTATCACCCATTGCAAGGCTAATAATGGCTACTTATGGATTATAATCGATAATAACTCAAAGTAGCCGGCTATTTACCCATCTCTCTATATACGATGAAAACCATCGAAGTAAATCCCCATGTAAAATAAAAACCATAGAACAAAAGTGTTTTAGAGAAGTGAAAAATTTTGGCGGGAAAGCTGAGTCACGTGACCTGTGACGTCATAGAATTTTGGTCACGTGACCCGTGACGTCATAGAATTTTGACAGATGAGTCGTGACGTCACAGAATTTTTGACAGATGAGTTGTGATGTCATATTAATTTGGCGGGAAAATATATTTTGACAGCTGAGCCGTGACGTTATTGAATTTTTGACAGATGAGTCGTGACGTCACAGAATTTTTGACAGATGATTCGTGACGTCACAGAATTTTGGCGGGAAAATATATTTTGACAGCTGAACCGTGACGTTTTTGAATTTTTGACAGATGAGTCGTGACGTCACAGAATTTTTGACAGATGAGTCGTGACGTCACAGAATTTTGGCGTGAAAATATATTTTGACAGCTAAGTCAAGATTTAACGTTAAATAATGATAAAAAACTTCTAAATAAAACTTGTTGATCATAAAAAAATGTTTTTATTTGACCTTCGTACATGTGTCATTCGATGAAATGTACTATCGGTGATATGGGAGTTCGTATATATGGCTATTCGGTGAAATGACCCATCGGTCAAATAAGCCGTCGGTTAAATAGCTCTTCGATGATTCGGCGTAGTAGAAATGGCTTTCGCAAAAATGTCTTTCGAAGATAAGTATGAAACCCATCCTATGGGTAAGAACTAATCTTAGCATTCCATTCTTCCATCTTAGGATTCTCCGTGCGGGTGCCGGGTCCATCGCGTGATAGAGGACGGAGCACTTGCGTAACGGCGTCTGGGACTTACGACCCAGATGTAGGTTTAAGGCTAGAGACTAGACCTAGACCTAGGCTAGAGACTAGACCGCTAACGCGTTGTAAGGGGGCCTTACAACGCGTTAGCGGTCACCTTTACTGTCTGCTATGTTCCGTCCTCTACCTATCCAAATTTGGTAGGAACCTAACAATGCCGTTTTGGACATTCGTGATAGTAGAGAGCTTACTGAAGTTCTCGGCAGTCCTAGTTCTTTTAATAGATTGTAGATGGATTTAGCTGGTGTAACCCTCGCACCTATTTCCACGGCATACAGAGTAACCCTATAGCCATTTCTGGCTATCTCATTTGTCAAGTCAAAGTATTTATTTGTCTTAATTGCGTGGTCTTTAGGGATGTTAGTTTCGCACGGTACCGTGAGCTCAATAAGTACTACACGCTTTTTCAATTTTGAATAGAGGAATATGTCTGGTGTCAACGGCGTCACGCAGATATCCTCCGGGGTTTTGTAGTGTGTTTCATACGTGTCAACCAGTAGTGTCCAATCGTCTGCCGGACTCAGGACCGAAAAAGGCTTGTAGGTGGTCTTTTTAGTAGTGCCTTCCATAACAAACTGGATGTTTAGTCTTTCATTCGTAGTCAGTCCTTTTCCAGCTCTAGCAATCGACAGACTCACTGCCTCCCGTATAATTCCTAGTAATTTGTCGTGACGTTGCGAGTAATGACCCCTATCCAAAAGCACTTTTTAGTGCTGTGGCGTTTGTCTGTGTCGATCTATAATTTTTACTATAGCTTCAATTTCAAGTAAATTCTAAAAGACGATTTCAAACAATTTGTGATAAATTATATGAAATAAAGCATTTTGGAGTTTGAAGTTTGACTTTGCAGCCTACCAATAAGTGTCTTGCCGTACCAATTTCTTTGCCACATTCCGTGCATTTTTTGTCCGTGGCTTTTCCCCATCTTACAAGATTGCTTTGATCGGGGAGAGCCAATTGGAAGGCGTTGAGGTAGAATTTAAGTAATGCTGGTGACCAGTCGTAAAGCAAAGTGCGCCACTTCAAGGCTAAAGGTATACAGTAGTCCCCTAGAGTAACCCATTCATTTTGCATTTCTAGGTTCATTGCGTGCACTCTGTAGCTGTCATTCTCATCTTGGTTTAAGAAAGGTTTTATAATTTCTTTGTCCGGTTGACTTTCCGTGTTTCCTAGACCTACTCTACTAATTTGTGCGCCTATCATGATATTTTTGTGAAATTGTAACCGTGACTCGAGCGCAGATGAATTTTTTTCAGTTGGGATGGATTTTACAATTCCGTCTTTAGATGTTGATAAGACTTGCATTTTAGTGACTATTAGATGTTTGTAGAGTTCCGATGGTTTTTTTAGTTTCATCTGGTTTCATCCCATAGTTATTTGTGTCTCGATACAGATTAACTTAACTTCAAAACTAAGTATGTATTTTTAATCGATTAATCGTTTGTTATCTGAATCGATAAATCTCCGAATATTATAAAGATTTGCATCGAGCCCGATTAGCATTCAAAACCTCTACCTAGCACCATAGATAATACGCGGCATAGATAGTCAAAATAATAAAAAATGACGTAAATGACGTTAAGTCGCTACACACGCGGCATGGGTTCCAAGGAACATGCTCCTACATGTATATACATGTTTGTTTGTGGAAGTATAATTTCTGATACGACAATGTTCGATTGGTAATTTCAATATGCAAGAGAATATAAAAAAAATAAAAACGGTCTCGTATAGCTTTTAGTGTGTAGAATACGATTATACAATAAAATACATTTCGTCTTATTTTTCCATAAGGTTTTGTTCTTGGGGCCCGTCGATATGTACTAGAACTGCCAATAAAGCTAATAAAAACGATTTCAAAAAGCCATACGAGCCCAGACATCTACAGTTCTACACTAATATTATAACCACTCACACGCCCGAGCTCGCGGACTGCTAGACCGACCAACGCCCGCGCCCGGACCGCGAGTGGATAAAGAGGTAAAGTTTGTATGTTTGTGACGTTGTAAGGGGTAATCTTTAGATCTAATGAATGGATTTTAAAATTCATTCTGTGTTGAATAGTCCATTTATCGGAGAGTGTCATAGGCTATAATACAGTATCACGCTATGGCTAATAGAAGTGGAGCAGTAATTAAATATGTTTCAAAAAGGGACAATTTTTTTTCGCCGCGCAACGAAGTGGGCTCGGGTCAGGTAGTGTAAAATAAAAACCAAACTATTCAAAAAAAACATTTATTATTTCAACAGTAAATCAATTATATAGTATTGTTGTAATATTTTTGACAAAACTAGTGTTCACCAACCACCAGAACATGTAACCCCAGAACAGACATCTCACCACCCTATCCAGTATCAGCATTCTGTAACAAAATACATTTAAACAATTAAAATAAAGAATCATCTCAAATCAAATCGTAATTTTTAAAAACTATCCCGTTTCATTTTATTATTACAATAATACTATCGGGTGTTAACGCGTATGAATTTTAGTTAAACACTGTAATTATTTACCTTGAGCCGCTCGACGTTTCGGCCAAGTTACACCAGCCATGGTCACAATAAGCCGGATCCACAACAAACGATCCATTTTGGATCGGCGATCCCGCGATGAATCGACGACGGATCGCTCGCGGCAAACAGCGAGCGATCCTGCCGCGCAGTTTGGATCGCGCGAGGCAAGTCCACATCTAACGCTCCTGCCGCGCGCGATCGGATCGCGCTGGATCGTTTGTTGTGGATCCGGCTAATCGTGACCATGGCTGGTGTAACCTGGCCGAAACGTCGAGCGGCTCAAGGTAAATAATTACAGTGTTTATCTAGAATCTATACGCGTTAATACTCGATAGTATTATCGTAATTTTTACCCTGTAAAACGCCATCTAAGCGCAAACAGCAGAACAATTCTCGTAACATACAATTTAATTCAACTTAATTTTAGATTTAATTTTTAATTAATCTAAAAAAGGTATTCTGGTCCTTAAACATTTCGTTTAAAATAAAGTGAAATGATAAAAAGTTAAATGATAAAATAAACGTTAAGTTTGACGTTTCTTAATGGAGAAGATTACATGAACACAGTTGTCCCGCCAGGCACGATCACCCTCGCCTGGTCGGAGGATCCTCCCTTTTCGTTGGAGGCGTGGTGCTGTTACGTCACCGCGACCTCCACATTAGCATTGGTCTAAGTGTTTTCTATGTATGTATTTAAAAAAAAAATATTTAAGTATGTTTATCCGTTGTCTAGTACCCATAGTACAAGCTTTGCTTAGTTTGGGACTAGGTGGCGATGTGTGAATGTGTGAGGATTATTATTAAAAAAAAACTGTCACTCTAAATACAATAAATTAATATTTAATAAATACCTTTTATAGTGAGCTCTTGCTTTAGGTAAATCTTCATCTTTTTCTTTTAAAAGATACTTTCTACCACCCACGATGGCATTATAAAAGAATTCATACTTATCAATACCTTCAATGTCATAAAAGAATTCTTTAGCGTCTTGCTCCTGAAAAGAATAAAAATTAAGGATTCATCATCATAACAGCCTATTAATGTCCCACTGCAGGGACGGGCCTCCTCCCGTGACGGAGGGATACTTGGCCTACTAATATCACGCTGGCCAGACGGATTGGTATAGGGTTTAATTTCAAGTTTTCCTTCCTTTTATTCCGTTAAACATAATATTCACGGATAGTCCCTTAGTCAGTTTTTACGACACCCATGGGATGAGATGGGGTGGTGACAAATTGTATTCTTACTCCGTCACCACACGGAGGAATACACCACTGTAATACTAACCTTTATACAGGAACGCAGTCGTATAAAATTGCTGTTGTCGAATGTCCATTGCTGTATTATATAGTATTGTAATGCCAAATTGGCTATGTAAATGCGTCTTTGTACTTTGATTAGCCTGTGGAAAAAAATATTGTTATAGTAACCGGTTTATAGATAGAAACGAAAAACCAATAGCAAAAAAATGAGCTTGAGACAGGACTCGAAACAGCGTCATCTGAAAAACGCCTTTGATCGCTAAACCACCGCTTGTTAAACAAATTTGCCCATAGCTTTGCGTTTACCCAATAGTGTAGCTAACCCTCGTAAATTACACAATTAAGACAGCACCATCTATGCTGCATAGCAGAAAACTTTTAATTTTTTGGAATTTTTGAACGACCTCTGTGGCGTAGTGATTATATAACATGACTGCTACGCAGAAGTCTCGGGTTGGATTCCCGCTCAATGCAAAACTTTGTGTTCACGAACATGATTCTTGCATTTAGTCTGGGTGTTTTCTATGTATAATGTGTGTATTTAAAAAAAAAGTACATATTTATGAATGTTTATCCGTTGTCTAGTAGGTACCCATAGTACAAGCTCTGCTTAGTTTGGGACTAGATGGCGTTGTGTGAATGTGTGAGGAATTTATTATTTATTAATTTTTTAATTGAAGTACATTTACTAAATTCTATTCAGATAGTGTTTACTGTTAACTTTTCTTTCTATAGTACCTGTTGGCTACTAATACTTGTATTTGTGATTCTTTTAGTCGTTTTTTACGACAAGCACGTAGTCAAAAATACTTACATTGGTTTGTGCCCTAATGCTGTTAGTAAAATATCTGCTGCGATCGCTGGCAGCAAATGAAACAATATAACCTGAAAAAACAAAACAGATATTTCCATTAAGCCCGATTTACACATCGACAAGTACAGTAGTGAGTTAAGTAGTTAGTTGTTGATTAAATTGATTTAAATAGACCTCCATCCTATTTTTTGGCAAGTGAAGTTGGCGAGACGCGAGAGAGGGGGCTCATTCGTACTTAACTCGCCAAAAAATAGGATGGAGATCTATTCAAATCAACTTAATCAACAACTAACTACTTAACTCGCTACTGTACTTGTCGATGTGTAAATCGGGCTTTAGAATTGGACCACTGGCCCCACAAGGTCATATTTTTTGCTGTGTTGGAGACTAACTAATTTTTTTCTTGAAGTAAACCCTCGTACTAGGCTTCATGCCATGTCCTTGGACATTTACAGAATAAGATCCCTTTAGTTATAAAGAAAACCTTATTCTTTAATTAATACAATTCCCGCATTCTTTGTGTGCATGAACATGATTGTTTGCATTGGTCTGGGTGTTTTCTATGTATAATACTTATGTATGTATTTACAAAAAAAGTATTTAATTATGTTTATCCGTTGCCTAGTACCCATAGAACAAGCTTTGCTTAGTTTGGGACTAGATGGCGTTGTGTGAATCATCATAACAGCCCATTAATGTCCCACTGCAAAGACGGGCCTCCTCCCGTGACGGAGGGATACTAGGCCTACTATTACCACGCTGGCCAGACGGATTGGTATAGGGTTTAATTTCAAGTTTTCCTTCATTTTATTCCGTTAAAGATAACATTCACGGATAGTCCCTTAGTCGGTTTTTACGACACCCACAGGATGAGATGGGGTGGTGACATATTGTATTCTTACTCCAGACTTACTTACCTTGATATAATGTATAGTTTTAGAAGTAGTAAGATTTCCCCCTACATGCCAAAGCATGTCGTTGAGAGGCATTGAGGGATAGATCTCGCGACCAGCTTGCACCAGCTCCCCCATGGTCATGTTGTTGAGGACGCTGCTGTGTGCTCTAGAGAACAACACTCTACTCACTAAGTCTCTGCCCTGTCTCTGTTTGCCACCGTGGTAGTTTGCTACTGTGGTAGTTTGCCACAGTGGTAGTTTGCCAATATAGTAGTTTTCATTCGTAGTAAGTTGACACCGTTTTAGTGTGGCACCTAATTTTGCTAACGTGGCAGATTGCCAAAGTGATACTTTGCCACCGTGGTAGTTTGCAATCGAGGTAGATCCGTTCTTCAGGAGGAAGTTTTAGGTATTTTGACTCACCTTGATATAATGTATAGTTTTAGAAGTAGTAAGATTTCCCCCTACATGCCAGAGCATGTCGTTGAGAGGCATTGAGGGATAGATCTCGCGACCAGCTTGCACCAGCTCCCCCATGGTCATGTTGTTTAGGTTGCTGCTGCAGCAGTTGTATATCGGTATGTCGTCAGTGGGTTCGAGTCTGGAAACCGGGAACAACGATTCTTTTAAAAAGACAATTCCCGCACTTGAGATCACGCCCTTGTCGCAGGAACTAATACAAATACCAATTTAACGTACACTAAGAACATCCAGACTCAAGACAATAAATATTTGTCCATCGCATAAATAAATTGTCCAGCGTGGGAATCGAACCCACGATCTTGTGCAAGGGAGCCGCTTGCGCCACCGTCACGCCATCGAGGCAGTTCATTTTACAATCTTTTGGAGTGGCGAATTGGAATCCCTTTATGGTGTCACCACATTAGCTCATCGGTTTAGAGAAGTCGTAATAGCCTAGCATATAATATCAGATATAATATCAGAGATAATATTATCTGCTAGGCTATTACGACTTCTACGACGACCATAACAATACATGGTAAAATTTACATAAGCCATACCACTTTACCAGATGGTAGGTCTTTTTAGCTTGGACTACCTTGGTGCAAGCTAAAAAGCAGAGAAGAAAGTAGATTTAAAATTACAGATTTTAACAGTATGGATTACGAACGGTCTTTTCAAGGACTGATTGTAGACCACTAAAGGGTCACCTATCTTTTGATTGGTGTGCGGTTCCCAGTTAGAATAGGACTGCCCCATATCCTCCCGTGGGTGTCGTAAGAGGCGACTAAGGAATACCACGACCCGGTGCATACCACCTAGCACCTGGGGTCAACCTCCTGGTGGGGAGTAAACCACCAACATCATTCCCAAGGAGGTTTGGTGTCAGACAGGTGGAAGAAGAAAACATGCTGCGCCGACCCCAATAGAAAGAAAACAAAATTGGGATAAGGGCAGGGTAAATATGATGATGATGAAGGGTCACCATCTATGGCTTGACCTTCCCGACGTTGCTTAATTAGCCATATCGTTTATGTTCAGATTCATCCGCTAGAACTAGATGGCGTTGTATAAATGTGCTTGGGAATTAATATTAAAATCAAAATAATTGGAGTTTATTTACTTTTTCGTTCCCCGCATCCAGGCAGCGGTAATAATGCCCTTTATAGACACGTCAACTGGTATGTAGTCTGCTTTCAGATCAGGATTTGTGTATAGAGTTCTTAGTATACCTGAAAAAATATAGAAGTGTAAGTGCCAGCAACATAAGCTATAAGAAAAGAATTGGATTGGAGTGGTAACAATGATAAAAGGGATATGAAGAGTGGTAACAATGATAAAAGGGATATGAAGAGTGGTAACAATGATAAAAGGGATATGAAGAGTGGTAACAATGATAAAAGGGATATGAAGAGTGGAAATGTTTTCAATATACATATTTAGTATCCTGATCTTAGGTAGAGTCTAGGTCTTTTTCGATGATGATGCTATGAGTTCTCGAGATCTCTCTCTCAAACACCTGAAGACGGCGAGTGTGGAACGTAATACGGAAACACGCTTTTACGATATGATCGTACACAGAAAACATGGCTCATAGAAATCTCTATTCCTAGAAAGCACGTTACGCCGAAAACTTTGTTCATAGAAAACATTGTTCGTAGATATCTCACTACGGAGCTTTTAGTCGGTAAACCAGTGAAGGAGTCCGGCAAATCCTTATGGAACGGCCCCAGGCGCAAGGTATAGACAAAGTATTCCTATTAAATAAAAAAGTAACTTAATCAAAGCCATAATCAAACTCCATGTGGTGACCGCGTAAGAATACAATATGTCACTACCCCATTTCATCTCATGGGTGTCGTAAAAACCGACTATGGGACTATCCGTCAATATTATCTTTACGAAATAAAAAGAAGGAAAACCCTAAATTAAACCCTATACCAATCCGTCTGGCCAGCGTGGTATTAGTAGGCCAAGTATCCCTCCGTCATGGGAGGAGGCCCGTCCCTGCAGTGGGACATTAATGGGCTGTTATGATAATCAAAGACAAGATCTATTTTTGATTTGGATGTTAAAGGATCATTGTTCAAAGTTAAAGGTATTGTAGCGTCATCTAGCGACTAACTCAAGCGAACATCTACACTATCTCAGTACCCCCACAATCAACAGATGTCGCCACTACGTCCTGAATCGCGATATCAAGATTTGCACAGCGAACTCCACTGTTTTATTGGATCTTACCTTTCCCAGTAGCAGCTAAGAGACCAACAGGACCGTTAAAGTTATCTATCCATCCAGGAACCGGCTCTTGAACACTCGATATTACTGGAAAAAATCAATTACTTTCGGTTACTAGTCATTACATATTTCAATCATTATTCTCTTGTAGTCTTGTGCCTCCCTCATCCACCTGTGAGCAGTCTGTCCACTTAGTGAGGGGTCTCCCCACCCTGCGTCTTTCGGTACGCGGCCGGCATTTCAGAACCTTTCTGTTGTTCTATGTGTCCGGTTATCTATTGTTTGCCCGAAAATTATTTATTTATTTATTTATTTTATTTGGGACAATAAACAGTTGTACATTGCACTTATAAGTAATACATATCAATACATAGTAAGAGTTAACGTACAACCAACAACATTATCCACATGTTACAATAAAAGTAAGTAGTATTCTAAAACACCGGAAATCTACACTGTTTCGTCGCTAGTTACAAATATTAACAGAGTTGGTTCTAAGTATATTAAGAACAGCAACTTTAAATTGTGCAGCAGACAGAGCAAAAACGTCAGCTTGTTCAAAGTGTGTGTTATACGCTTTTACTAATTGGTATATAGGCGCTCGTTGGCCGGCATTCGTTCGGCAGGAAGCAGTAGCGAATAAACGACCTAGCCTCACTGCACGTTTGTGCACTGTGCGCGGAACACTGTAACATATTTTGTTTGACAGATCTATACAATCGTACTTATTATTACATAGGTTAAAAATAGTCAACGCGCCCAGAAGCAGACGTCTCTGTTGCATATTTAATATATTGTATTTATCTAAAATTAGTGAATATGAGGGACAGCTACGAAAACACCTGTAATGCATTGCTCGGTAAAACTTCTTTTGAACTTTTTCTATAGACTGTGTATATTTTTCGTAAAAGGGGTTCCATACTGAGGACGCATATTCTAACTGAGGCCGAATGAGAGTATTAAATAGATAAATATAAGTACCTGGACGTTTAAAGTTTTTACTAGATCTCATTACGAAACCATGCATTTGTGAACATTTGTTAATGATGTTTTGAACATGTTCATCTAGGTGAAGTTTTGAGTCTAACTGTACTCCCAGATCCCGCAGTGAGTCAACTTTAACTAATGATGTATTACATAACTGATACTGAAATTTTAATATATTTTTATTTTTTGTAAAACTTATATAATTACATTTAGGCAAACTTAAATGAAGTTTATTCAACTGACAATAGTCTGTAAGGCGGTCTAGATCGTTTTGTAGTAACGCACAATCATTGATGTTACTAATATTTTTAAATAACTTTAAATCGTCAGCATAAAGTAAGAAGCTTGAATGCTTAAAGCAAGTATTGATATCGTTTATAAACATAACAAACAACAAAGGACCCAGTATAGAGCCCTGCGGGACCCCTGACGTACTCTTAATTATGTCCGATTTAAATCCATTTATAACAACTCTTTGACTTCGATTCGTTATATATGATGAGAACCAACGCAGTAAATTACCTCTAATGCCATTGTATGCAATTTTATTGAGAAGGAGTTCATGATCTACCTTGTCAAAAGCCTTACGAAAGTCTGTGTATACTGCATCTACTTGAACTCTTCGATCCAGATTTTCAAAAAGGTAGTTGCCAAATATCATAAGGTTCGTAACGGTTGACCTTCCTTTAACGAAACCGTGTTGCTCTTTAATAATTGTGGGATGAATTATAGGGTAAAGCTCATTATGTACAAGCCTTTCGAAAACCTTTGACAAGGTAGATAATATGGAAATGGGACGGTAATTAGATACATCTTGCCTTGATCCATTTTTGAAGATTGGTGTAATGTAAGCTTGCTTCCATACATCAGGAAACACACCCTCAGAGAGACATTTGTTGTATATTATATGTAACGGCTTAGAGATGCTAGAAGATGTATTCTTTAAGAAAATGGGATGAATTCCATCTGGTCCTTTCCCTTTGGTATGGTCAAGGTTTTTAAGTTCAGCTGTTACTTTTCCTAGTTCTATGTTGAAATTACTAACAATATGGCTATGTTCAGCATAAGATTTTGGTGGAACCCAATTATCTGGAATTAACGTTGATGGTTCGTAAACGGACTCAAAAAAGCTTGCGAAAGAGTTGCAGATATCCTGAGGTGTATCGGCAACCTGGCTAGCATTGGTCATTTTTGATGGCATGGTAGATTTACGCTCTTGACTAGAGATATATTTCCAAAAGAATTTTACATTTTTACATATGTTGTCTTGTACAGATTCTATATATTTATTATAACATTTATCACATTCTCGTTTAAATATTTTTCTGAAATTACTAAAGGTTTCGTAATCTGTTTTATTCCCATACGCTTTCCACCGTACCCATGCCTTTGATTTGTTTTTAAATATATGTATTAAGGATGGAGAAAACCATACTGGAAAATTCGAAGACTTTTTTGTACACATTGGAACGTACATTCTTACTATTTGGAATATTTTGTCATAGAAGATATTAACCGCATCAACAGCCGCAGATCCACCAACCATTTCATCCCAATCTATCTCCAGTATAGCTTTGTTTATAGCAAGGTAATCAGCTTTATGATAGTTGTATATCGCCACAGGGCAGCTAGACATATAGGTAGGATTGAGATTGAGTGGTAAAATAGCAACAAAAGGCGGGTGGTAATTATCAACTTTAGTGAGGTATCCTTTAGGGTCCAGGACAGAGCAGTCGACATTGGTTATTAATAAATCTAATAATCTTGTTTGTGGATTGTAAATATTATTATATTGTGCTAAATTATTTAGATTCATGAAATTAGTAAGCTCACGTACTAGTTCCTTATTTTTATGAGTGGAACACTCCATACTGTTTTTGTGAGAAGAGCTTCTAGTCCATGTTATATCCGGTATATTAAAATCACCTAATATTATAAGGTTATCTATTTCATGATTGTTTAATACCCGCTGAATTAGTTTAATGTATTCTATATATCTAAGAGTGCTGGTTTTGGGCGGAATGTATGTAACGTTGATAACATTTCTTACGAATGAGTTCTTGTTTTTAACAGTAATCTCAACGAATAAAAATTCTATTCCTTCTGGGTATGAGTTAATGAAAGGTAAATCCAATATAGAGGCTTTAAAGTCGCGTCGGATAGCAATGAGTACGCCACCTCCGTCTTTTTTATTCATGACGATACGTTCTCTATCTTTTCTAAAAACCAAATACCTTTGATCAATGAACTCGTTATCTGATATTTCGGGCATAAGCCAGGTTTCAGTAAAAACAATTACGTCGTACCAATAAGACAGAATATTCATATAAAGTAAATTTAACTTAGTCCTCAACCCCCTGCAGTTTTGATAGTACAATATGATGTTACTATCCATTAAAAGGTGATAACAATAGATTAGTATTATGTTTATTAATATAGGTGTTGTAGTGAATAACTGTTATAGTTATAATGAACAATGCATTAGCGGCTACTAAGTTTTGAGTACAATTTGCTAAAATAAACAGTGACGGAAATTCTGGGGAGGCAAATAACAATGCATGGGTCTTAAAAATAAATGAATTTATACAATAAAAAGTAGTTGGTACGTATTCGACAGTTAATAATAATGGGTTAATAATAAGGAGAAAGATACAATAGACGCTATTGTAGGAAACATTTGTTTGCCAAAAACTCGACAGTAGGTTAGGCACGTGAGGGCCCGGCGGATTGCATTGCCTCGCGGCGTCGAATTTTGTCAATGTCATCAATATTCCTAATAGCTGTGATTGGAGAGTTATCAGACTTACGAACGAGAATTGTTGCATGCCGAACCCACACGTACCTATATCCCAGTCTCTTGGCAGTCTCGCGACATTCACGAAAAAGGATTTTATTTTTTAAAGTAAGATGTTCATTAAGGTATATTGCCTGTGACGCTCCAGATACGCCCACTTGGTCTGTTTTTATAATTCTCGACTTGCGAAAAGAGCTCAGTATGTTATCTCGGAGCAGCCGCGAAGAAAACTTAACTATCACGTTTTTTGGTTTATTATTGGTTTGCTGGGCATGGGGGACACGGTGTATGGATACAACATATGTGCCATAATATTCTTATGCCTGAATTTCATTTGACCGAATTTCTTATGCCATAATTTTATTAGACATAACGGCAAAAACTGCTCGACGGAGACTCCTACTTCTTGGTGGATTAAAGAATTAACCTAACATAACCTATCTAAGTTGGATTGCTCTAAGTCTCTCAGTTTAAACATAATTGAATTATGGCAAGTAAATATACCAGGGCGGGTCAATAAGTCCGTGACTTTTTGGGTTTCCCGCCTCTTAATTGAAATAGCAACACTGCTCCTGTCAAGAGTCATCTGTCAATTGACTCTTGACAAAAATTAAACAAGATTTGACATTTAGTTTGTTTTTGACAGCCGTTTATATCAGACTACCACGTTGACTAAGAAGAAAATGAAAAAAAGTGAATTTCGTGTGCTCATAAATCATCATTTTTTGCGAAAAAAATCTACTACGTAAACCAAATCTAAGCTTGATAAATATTATGACGACTCTGCACCATCCATTTCTATGGTAAAAAGTGGTTTACTGAATTTTGATTTAGCCGTACAAGCACATAAGATGCCGAACGTTCTGGACGCCCAGTTGAGGTCTCCACATCCGAAACAATTAAAAAAAATCACGATACAGTTTTAGTCGATCAGCGATTGAAAGTGAAAGAGATTGCGGAAGCCACAGGCATCTGATATGGCTCAGTGGTTTCTATTTTGAATCATAATTTGGGTATGAGAAAGCTTTCAGCAAGATGGGTGCCGCATTTGCTCACAATCGACGACAAATGCAAACGTGTGACAATTTCGCAGGAATGTTTGGCTTTGTTCAATTGCAATGTGAACGAAATTTTGCGCCGTTTTGTAACCGTAGATCCACCACAACATACCGGATACCAAACAACAGTCAAAATAGTGGGTTTCTCGGGGTGAATCGGCGCCAAAGAAGGCAAAGGTGGGTTTGTCAGCCAAAAAAGTCATGGCGACTGTTTTGTGGGATGTACGCGGTTTTATCCACATTGACTACCTTCAAAAAGGAAAAAACAATCAATGGTGAATATTACAGCAACTTATTGGGTCGATTTGATGAGGCATTGAAAGAAAAGCGACCGCACTTGGCCAAGAAAAAAGACCTTTTCCACCGGGGCAATGCTCGGGTGCACACATGTGCAGTTTTCATGGTAAAACTTCATAAATTTGGTAACGAGTTGCTCTCTCATCCGGCCTATTCACTAGATCTAGTTCCGTTTGATTATTTTTCGTTCCCAAATTTGAAGAACTGGCTCGGCGGAAAGAGATTTGCCACCAATAACGAAGTCACTTTACACACAAATGCCTATTTTGAAGACCTCGACAAAATACAATTTTTGGAAGGCATAAAATAATTGGAGAAACGTTGGGCTGAGTGTATAGATCTCGAAGGAGACTACGTTGAATAATAAAATAAGTTTTTAACTAAAAAGCTGTGTTTTATGCTAAAAGTCACGGACTTATTGACCCGCCCTCGTAGTATGGCTAAGGACGATTACGGCAAACAATATTAGAACAAATAAAATTATGGAAAATGAAAATTCGGGCAAGTGGAGAAATACGGTCCTGTCCACCACCACTTTAACCAGGCAATCCTGAGCGCTATATCGGTCACTTCTTCTGCGAATCTGCTCATTTCTGATTCGATACCATTTGTCTGAAGGAGGCCTATACCCAGTAGTAAAATAGTATAGGCTTTTAATAACAATAATTTGACGACCTCTGTGGTGTAGTGGTTATATAACATGACTGCTACGCAGAGGTCTCGGGTTCGATTCCCGCTCAATGCAAATCTTTGTGTGCATGAACATGATTGTTTGCATTGGTCTGAGTGTTTTCTATGTATAATATGTACGTATTTACAAAAACAAAAGTATTTAAGTATGTTTATCTGTTGTCTAGTACTCATAGTACAAGCTCTGCTTAGTTTGGGACTAGATGGCGTTGTGTCAATGTGTGAGGATATTATAATCTATACTAATATTATAAAGAGGTAAAGTTTGTGTGTTTGTGACGTTGTAGGGGGTAATCTCTGGATCCTCTGAACCGATTTTAAAAATTCTTTCTGTCTTGAATAGTCCATTTATCGGGGAGTGTCATGGGCTGTGTAGTATCACGCTATGACTAATAGGAGTGGAGCAGTAATAAAATATGCTTAAAAAAGTGCGCGCTTTACGCGTTTTTTTCGCCACCTGACGAAGTGGGCACGGGTCAGCTAGTATATTATATCAATAATGAAGTAAAATCAGCTGCTTACCTATTGAAGGTCTAATCATGACAATAGGTAATTTTCCTTTGTTCTCATAAACAGCGTGTTCAGCTAATTGTTTAGAGAATGCGTATGTATTCGGTACTTCCCCAAGATACCTGGAAAGTTAATTAAAATATTGCTATTAAACTTGTTTTGCTATTAAAATAAGTTTTTATTTCAGTACTTACAAAATATACAATTATCTTATGTACTATTCTTATAAAATACAGGTACGGTGCTGCCAAATGTACCCAAACACCCACACAATATTATGTAGGTGCTTAGGCGCACTTGTATTTCCCGCCCCAAAAATGTAAGCACATGAAACAATGGCGGCCGCTCAGCTAAATGCCGTGTCAATTTTATGTTGTCACGGCGCTGATTTTCAGCGACCACCGTTAGCGACTAAACTTATCCCAATAAATATTTTTAAAAAAACCCTCTGCCCTTATACCAAGATATCGAGAAATGTCGGTCTAAATTCGAACATTGTTTTGCGCCCTACCTACACCCTTTGTAATCCGAATTCGTCAAAAAATATCAGACACAGTTCTTAGCAACCAAATCATTTCAGCATTTTGTCCGATCTGAAATCGTCAAAATCAATCAATCTTCTAAATCTACTTAAAGGTGATCTGAACAGTCCATTAATGTCCTACTGCAAGTTTAAGTTTTCCTTCTTTTTATTACGTAAAGATAATATTTACGTATAGTTCCTTAGTCGGTTTTTACGACACCCATGGGATGAGATGGGGTGGTGACATAATATTGTATAATATATTGATATATACTTACTTAGGAGTAAATACTTTGATTGTTTGCTCATCTAGCGTCTCGCAGATATGAAGGGTCTCCCTGAAATTAGCATGTGGAGGGTACATAACTTCTTTTACCAGTTTCCTGTTGGTGTTCGAGTAGGAAGTAGACACGTGGATAAAAGACTGAAAACAAAATTATGGTGGTTATTAGCCGGATCCACACCAAACGATCCAGCGCAATCCGATCGCGCGCTCCACAGGAGTGTTTAATGTGGACTCGCCTCGCGCGATCCGCTGATGGTTGAGCGCCATCCGCCCCACCACAGCCCGTGTAAAGTAGTAGCGGTTGTCAGAGACCAACCACTCGTCCTCAACAAAAAAAAGCGCGATCCAAACTGCGCGGCAGAATCGCTCGCTCTTTGCCGCGAGCAATCCGTCGTCGATGGATCGCGGACGCGGGATCGCCGATCCAAAATGGATCGTTTGGTGTGGATCGGCTATTAATTTCGGGTCCGTAAAAGGATGAAATAAAGAAAAGTACTCGCAATCGAAGTTAGACGTCTTGAAGTTATTGAAAATGGCTACGAAGATGACAATTTGATGACCTCTGTGGCGTTGTGGTTATTTAACATGACTGCTACGCAGAGGTCTCGGGTTCGATTTCCGCTCATTGCAAATCTTTGTGTGCATGAACATGATTGTTTGCATTGGTCTGGGTGTTTTCTACGTATAATATGTGTATGTATTTACAACAAAAAAAGTATGTTTATCCGTTGTCGAGTAGCTTGTTCTATACAAGCTCTGCTTAGTTTGGGACTAGATGGCGTTGTTTGAAAGTGACAGGACTATTTATTTGTTTTTGGAACGAAATGGCAGGGTTGTCTTTGTTTATGTATTTGAATTTGGCCAGTTTGTCTAGTCTAGGGTCAAGGTCATAACGAAAATAGTTTAAAAAATCCGCATTTTTTTCAGTTCCTTAGTTTTTACAAAACTTTGTCATTCTGATTACTTAGTTTGGAAAAAAAAATAGTATTTCATTTAATTTTAATGTCTTGAGATTTGATTGAGATGCTGAAGATATAGGGGAAGAGGACGACCAAAGAAACGATGGATGGATTGTGTGAAAGACGATATGGCTGCGAAGAGTGTTACTTGTGAGATGACGTCCGATAGGAAAGTATGGAAGAAAAAGGCATGCTGCTTATTGTCTTTTGTTATTTCGGATGTTAAACTTACGCATAAATTTCTCATTTCCTTTGCTAATTCGAGGAGCTGCATGGTGCCTCGTAGATTCATTCTTATGGCGTAAGGAAGAGGGTCGTCAAACCTATAAACATAATTTATTTATTTACAACCAATGGTTCATAACCATTAAAAAATAATATAAAAATGCAATATTCTAATTTCGTATGTCGTAATATACGAATTTCTTTTGCCATCCTTTATTTCTTGTTACTACACGGTCACGGTCACATTATCTAGAGACCTCGCGACGTGACGTCATCGACGCCAGGTGTCGAGATAATGTGACCGGGTAGTAGCAATATTATGTTTAATATGTAGGCTTAGGCTTTTCATTGATTTTTGTACTTGTCCTCGGATGCGGCGTAGAGTTGTTGTCTGTGAGACGAAAACTTTAACGCACTTCTATTTCGTTTGACTTTTTTCATACTTCCAAAATAGACAACAAATCTATTTATCTACGTACCTAACACTGGCTGCTACATGAAAGACAATATTCACTCGGTTGATTAGAAGAGCACGATCTTCTTCTGATAAACCTGAAATAAATAATATCTTCTGTAAAGAGTTAACAATTAACCATCCAGTACTATTCCTCAAATGATCCAGCAATTGACGACGATTGAATGATCCAAAATGTCGACCTCGGTGGCGCGACGGTAGCGCAAGCGGCTGCCGTGCACGGGTTCGATCCCCACACAGGACAATTATTTGTGCGATCCACAAATTATTGTCCTGGATCTGGGTGTTCATTGTGTCTGTTAAATTGATGTTTGTAAAAGTCCCCGCGACACAGGGCATGAACCCTAGCGCGGGAGTTGTCTTTTTAAAAAGAAAAAAAAAAGAGAAAAAAATTATTATAAAAAATATTTATTTTTAAGTTGTGTTCTTGAATGCAGCGAGCATCGTCTACTAGCAAGCTCGTGTCTGTGAAATGCGTACCCTTACCAGTTGCTAATAAATACCAGACTGTATATTCTATTTGTATACTGTTTGTATTTGGTGCGATAGAGATGATGCTCTACGAAGCCGAAATTGGTCGTTTGTCTCTTTACAAAAGTCGATGTGCAATATTTACGGCCGTGTACTATAGTGGTTAGTAAAGATTACTAGAAACGAACAGTATTGAAGATCGTTTTCATTTGATGGTTTCATTAAATTGATAACCTCATTTTTTTAAACTTGCTTTGCTGTTAATCATTCTCATAAAAGAATGAGCATCAGTTCCGAGCACTACGCACTTAACCTGTAAGACTTTATAAAGCGTCCTATTCTAACGCGGTGCCCTACATGGGCGACGAACGCGACGTACGCGAACAAATCAACGGCGTACCCCACTTCGGTCGTATGTGGCAGTCTGCGATGAGACGCGACGTATACATGTAGGACACCTCGCGTGTAGCGTCGCGTCGCGTCGCATTCGTCGCCTACATAGGACACCGCGTAACATTATCTAAGACTTATAAATATTTACCTAATCCAAGCTCCATTACATCACCGGATACGACAAACACCTTCTTCTCAAAAATAGTTGGTTTCTCTTTCCTTAATCTATCGAAGCACTGGAAAAACAGAAATCAGCAATTACAATTAAATCTTATTAAAGACTTACAACAGGGATAAGCTTTTTCCTGTGAAGCCCGATTTACACATCGACAAGTACAGTAGCGAGTTAAGTAGTAAGTTGTTGATTAAGTTGATTTAAATAGTTCTCCATCCTATTTTTTGGCGAGTTAAGTACGAAATAGTCCCCTCTCTCGCGTCTCGCCAACTTAACTCGCCAAAAAATAGGATGGAGATCTATTTAAATCAACTTAATCAACAACTTACTACTTAACTCGCTACTGTACTTGTCAATGTGTAAATCGGGCTTTAGGGAAGGTAATTTGAATTAGTACCCAAGCTGATTATAAGCTGTATTATAAGTACCGTTGGACGCTAAAGGTATCAAGCCCTAGATCACTTGTTTGGGCGTAAGAGAGTATGCAATGTTTAAAAGATATTGCGTAAGTTATAATTTTGCTCTTTGAATTCGGTATCTAATTTATAATTAGAAAGAAATTTACTAAAAATATGTATGATACCTAAAATCTCCGTAGCTTCTGCCGTTACGTCTTATACGAGAACAGAAGAGATGTAAAAAAAAATAGTATTTTTTGACTTCTTTAATTAAAATGCTCAGAATGCCCTGTTATGTTAATATTCCGTCCTACAAATATGTGAAATTTAAGTCTTTTTGAACCTCTGACGATAAGAAAAACAGACGTTTTGAAACTCTGACCTTTTGAAACTCTGACATTCTGGGATAAATTCATGTACAACAAACACAAAAATCCGTCTTACCACGGAAGAATACACATCGGCAAGTCTATCCTCAGACCTGACACCCTTCTTACTCCTCATGAGCAGATATATTCTGTCTATCTCTGAACAGGAATACAACAGCTTCTCTAACATAAATAAGTATAACTTACCACAGAAGAATACACATCGGCAAGTCTATCCTCAGACCTGACACCCTTCTTATTCCTCATGAGCAGATATATTCTGTCTATCTCTGAACAGGAATACAAAAGCTTCTCTAGTAACACCTTGCCCATGAACCCTGGAATTAAATAAAAAATAAAAATAGGGGGCGGAGATTTGTAGAACAGTATTAACAGTAACATCCCATTAATGACCCACTGCAGGGAAGGGCCTCCTCTCATGATGGAGGTATAATTGGCCTTCTAATACCACGCTGGCCAGACGGATTGGTATAGGGTTTAATTTCAAGTTTTCCTTCTTTTTATTCCGTAAAGATAATATTCACTCTCCGTGTGGTGACGGAGTAAGAATACAATATGTCACCACCCCATCTCATCCCATGGGTGTTGTAAAAACTGACTAAGGGACTATTCGTGAATATTATTCACCTCATACCTATTATAAACCTGGTGACATGTGCCACAGGTTTTGGAACCCATTTCAGGCACCAGTCCTTCACAGATTACATAGTAACCTCATCAAATAATGTATTAGTTATAGTCAAATTGTGAAGGAAAATAAACGTATTATTAAACGTATATAAACGCGAAACTTTGTGCTAGCCCGGTTTCCGTAGAACAATTTTGCAAAGTTATTGTTATCAAGCAAAATTTTGATGAAACAAACAACGATTTCGTGTCAGAAAGTCTCTATTGTAGGAGCAAGCAGAGGTAGTACAAATCTAGTAGAACATTAAAAAACCAAAAAAAATATAATATTCCCTAGATCTCAAAAATACTAAGACCTCCTTAGTTTTAAAATAAACTCTTTCTCTGTGTCTCAGCGGTCCACAGCCGGATAAGCAGTAGGACAAACTCGCTATTTCGCGATTCATCATAACAGCCCATTAATGTCCCACTGCAGGGACGGGCCTCCTCCCGTGACGAAGGGATACTTGGCCTACTAATACCACGCTTGCCAGGCGGATTGGTATAGGGTTTAATTTCAAGTTTTCCTTCTTTTTATTTCGTAAAGATAATATTCACGGATAGTCCCTTAGTCGGTTTTTACGACACCCATGGGATGAGATGGAGTGGTAACATGTTTCTATTCTTACTCCGTCACCACACGGAGGTAAGCTACTAATATGTGACTATAATACACGGCATAAAGCACAAAGTCTATCCATCTATTAAAATCCGACTTATGGAAATTTTGCAGATATTTTCTCTAAGAAAGGAATGTTGCGTTGGTTTGGTCACATTGAGAGAATGAATGATGAGTTTTTGACAAGTACAAGGCTAGTGTGAAAGGGCTAGTCGGTGCGGGTAGGCCACGGAAAACATATATGCTGAGCAGATAGGTTGCATATTGGAGAAGGGCCAAATAAAGAGCACTCGTAACCGACGCGCATGTATGACTCGCTTAATGAATGTGGACGAGGCCGAATCTGTTTGCCAGGATCGTGACAAGTGGCATTCTGTCGTCTCTGCCTACCCCGGCCAGGATAAGGCGTGAGTTTATGTATGTATGTATTTTCTCTAAGAAAAAAAAAGAAAACTTCAAATTAAAATTAAATATTAAATTTTATGATGTCATTGTTCTTTCTCTGCAACCATTTTTACATACAATAACAGAGGTCGTAATTTGACCTAGCATGACGTGAAGTTGGGATTAAGTTTAACTTTTTCTGTATTATCATAAATAATTAAATATTTTTTTATTATTAAAAGGTGTCCAAAACGAGCAAGCGTCATATCTGATGTTAAGTGGTAACCACAGACTCTAAAACTATGGTAGTACCTGACCCAGGCAAAAGATTTTAGGTCTTATCTTTTTTTTTAAACCTAGCGGTGTCGAAAAAACCGACTATCTGTGAATATTACCTTTACATAGAAAGAAGTAGAACTTGAAATGAAACCCTATACCAATCCATCTGGCCAGCGTGGTATTATAGGCCAAGTATCCCTCCGTCACGGTAAGAGGCCCGTCTCTGCAGTGGGACATTAATTGGCTGATATGATGAAATAATATTTATTAAGAGTCTACTTTAGAAAAACAGAATTATTTATTATTCAGTCTACTTTTATTTAAAGTCCTAATCTCTTACACGTTAAAGCTTATACTAATCCATCGTGGTATAAGAACGCCAAGTTTTCTGGCAGAGGAGGCTCATCACTGCAATGAGCTGTTAGCAATGTTCTTGTACAGTCACGAGCAATAATATGTACACATTTTCGCATTTTGTAAACCAGTTATCTAAAGTTCTGCCAATCCAAAATTGAAAATTCGAAGATTAATTCAAAGCTGTACGGAACCTCTTCTAAATTACGAATTCATTTTGATATTGAAATGTCTAGATAAACGTGCAGATAGTTTAGAAAATTTGAAAATGTGTACATATTATTGCTCGTGACTGTACAGCTTCCCAAAATTATGACTTGGTTTTTGGATCCCACGAACATTTATTCAATTTTCTGAGCTGCATGAGAAGGGCAAAGTATATGGGAGAAGTGCTCAAAATAAGGGAGGCCTGTGTACAGTCACGAGCAATAATATGTACACATTTTCACATTTTGTAAAACAGTTATCTAAAGTTCTGCCAATTCAAAATTGAATATTCGCAGATTAGTTCAAAACTGTATGGAACCTCTTCTAAATTACGAAATAATTTTGGTATTCTAATGTCTAGATAAACGTGCAGATAGTTTAGAAAATTTGACAATGTGTACATATTATTGCTCGTGACTGTACAGCAGTAAACGGCTCATATAAAGAGTTTTTTTTAATTAAAAAGACTTGCTTTCTAGGAATCTTGGGAATATATTTTAGTGTTAGGGAATATACTGTGTTTATACCGGCCTTATCTATACTAATATTAAAAAGAGGTAAAATTTGTCTGTTTGTGACGTTGTAGGGTGTAATCTCTGGATCTAATGTACCGATTTTAAAAATCTTTCTGTGTTGAATAGTCCATTTATCGGATAGGCTATATAGTATCACGCTATGACTAATAGAAGTGGAGCAGTTATGAAATTTGTTTAAAAAATTGGACGCGTTTTTTCGGCCGCCCTCGAAGTGGGCCCGGGTCAGCTAGTGTGTGCATAAAATAAATGTTTTCGTCGTTCTGGATGCTTAGCTACTGAATGGGTTAGAATAACACAAAGGCTACAATTTGTACCTAAAGACAAATTGCCCGCAAACACAAAGTCACAAGCACAAACACTCGTGTATAATATTTATGTACTTACGACCATTAGACAGTTATCTCTCCGTGTGGTGACGGAGTAAGAATACAATATGTCACCACCCCATCGCATCCCATGGGTGTTCGTAAAAACCGACTGAGGGACTATCCGTGAATATTATCTTTACAATATAAAAAGAAGGAAAACTTGAAATTAAACCCTATACCAATCCGTATGGCCAGCGTGGTGTTAGTAGGCCAAGTTTCCCTCCGTCATGGAATGAGGCCCGTCCCTGCAGTGGGACATTATTGGGCTGATATGATGAGACAGTTATATTTTTTTTGTCGACCTCCGTGGCGCAGTCGGTATAAAACATGGCTGCTACGCAGAGGTCTCTGGTTCGATTTCCGCTCAATGCACATCTTTGTGTGCATGAACATGATTGCTTGCATTGGTCTGAGTGTTTTCTATGAATAATATGTACGTATGTATTTACAAAAAAAAGTGTTTAAGTATGTTTATCCGTTATCAGTTGTCTAGTACCCATAGTACAAGCTTTGCTTAGTTTGGGACTAGGTGGCGATGTGTGAATGTGTGAGGATTATTTATTTATTTAAGTATATATCAAAGATTCTTGGACTTACCAGTTCCACCAGTAATAAATACAGTTTTTCCTCGATAAAACTCCGGTATATTTGGCACTTTACTTAAATCACGGTCTTCCAAGATACCCATTTCGAAAAAACCTCAAAAAAAAAACACCAGTAAAAAAAAACAATTCCAGATTTAAATTCAAAAATGTGGAACCTTCTTTTATTTATAAACTATAAGTAAACAATTTTTAAATTTAGAACGTTCTTTTTAACGATTTTGTATTCTAAATTTAATTTTTAAATATAGAACGTTCTTTTTCAACGATTTTTTCAATTTATCCGAATTTAAGACGAGCACTGACCAAGTTTTATCAACTATTATGACAAAATAGTGTTACTAATTACTTTATATTACTAAATATTTTAGTTAGTAATAAAAACTTGTACTATACAACTAAGCAGTGCCCTTAGTATGTATTGTTCTTGTGTAAAATGATACGTTAAATGCAACGTAATTTATTCTTAAGGCGAAGCATACATTTACATTTATTTCTGAGAATCGATTCATTGTTTTAACCACGTGTACATAATATGTGGTAAGTAAATATCAAGTACATATTATTTTATTTTTGTTTTACAAGTGGCGTTCTGTCGTCTCTGCCTACCCCGGATGGGATAAGGCGTGAGTGTATGTATGTATGTACATATTATTATTTTATTGTATCGCAGGAGGTAATTTTAAATTATTTTTGTTCCGAAAAAATCTCTAGGTGGTATTGTCGCTAAGTATTTCACCTTCAATGAACATAATATAATAGGTCGGGGAAAAAGTCTTTTCGCATAACGTAGGTATAAACTTATTATAAAATTTCTTTGACTGTACTACTTGTGTCTGGCTGGTTTTGGTAACATTAAAAAGGTTACATTATAAAGAAAAGAAAAAAATAAAAAAAAGTTGTCTCCCGCTATTTTTCATTTGTTTTTCTCTCCGTAAAAATGAGTGAATCTAATGAAGAAATTCGATACATTTTAAAATTTTATTATAAAAAAGGCAAAAATGCAACTCAAGCAGTGAAAAAAATTTGTGATGTTTATGGACCTGATGCAGTGTCAGTAAGAGTAGCACAAATTTGGTTCAAACGTTTTCAGTCCGGAAATTTTGATGTTAAAGATGCACCTCGCTCTGGTCGCCCTGTTACGAATAAAATGGACGCCATTTTTGAAAGAGTGGAGCAAGATCGGCATATTAGTAGTTACGATGTAGCTGAAGAACTGGGAATTGACCACAAAACAGTTTTGACCCATTTGAAGAAAGCTGGTTATACAAAAAAGCTCGATATTTGGGTGCCACACGAGCTCACTCAAAGAAACTTAATGAACCGTGTACTCATTTGCGATTCATTATTGAGACGTAATGAAACCGAGCCGTTTTTGAAGAGATTGATAACTGGCGATGAAAAGTGGATCACGTACGACAAGAACGTGCGAAAAAGGTCGTGGTCGAAAGTTGGCCAGGCTTCACAGACTGTGGCCAAACCTGGCCTAACACGAAATAAGGTCATGCTGTGTGTATGGTGGGATTGGAAGGGCATTGTTCATTATGAGCTTTTACCGCCCGGCAAAACCATCGATTCTGATCTTTACTGCCAGCAACTGATGAGATTAAAGGAAGCAGTCGAGAGAAAACGGCCGGAATTGATCAACAGGAAGGGTGTGGTCTTTCATCACGATAACGCTAGACCACACACATCTTTAGCCACTCAGCAAAAATTAAGAGAGTTCGACTGGGAGGTCCTAGTGCATCCACCATATAGCCCTGATCTTGCGCCTTCAGATTTTCACCTGTTTCGGTCTCTTCAGAATTCTTTAGGTTCTGTAAGGTTGACCTCAAGAGAGGACTGCCAAAACTATTTGTCCCGTTTTTTTTATCAGAAGTCCCAAAGTTTCTACAGTAACGGGATAATGTCTCTGCCCACAAAATGGCAGAAAGTTGTTCAACAAAACGGTACATATATATTGTAAATAAATGTAAATAAACTTTGAAAAAAATGTCTTGACTTTTCATACAAAAATACGAAAAGACTTTTTCCCCAACCTAATATTTAAAAAAAACTGTATTGTTGGACAAGTTGTTCCAAAAATAATACATTTCTATTTTATTTTAAAGCAATTATTGTGAAACATTTCAGTAAAAGAAATTTCATATTGCAATCGGCATTAATGCGGAATCGGTTATTTAATAAAAAAATATTATAGTAAATATCATATTAATAAATCAGTATAATGAGGGTTAAACTGAAAGTACTTAGAACTGGCCACTTATAAACAATATATTATTACAAAAATAGTTCTAAAATTTGAAAATAGAACTCTTTGGCAACATTATTGAGTATATTATATTTTATTCATTTGTCATTTGTTTTACGATATGGCGGCAAATTCAAAATTGTCTGTGTCACGTCAACATGAATTTAACACGAGAAAATTTTCATGCAATGATTTCTTATGACTTAAGACAACTTAAGCTCTCTAAGAACGACCAAAATTAAGAAAAGATGTGAGACGATGGAAATAATATAGAATAAAACTTCGCCTTAACAATTAATCAGCAATCTACGAAGCAATTGAACACGCAAATGCTCACCTATGTTTAACCTCGGACTTACACTATACAGATATATTTGCAGAAGTACAACTACCATTTAATATAATATGACGTGTTTCCTCTATCGTATGATATGAAGTTATCCGTGTGGTGACGGAGTAAGAATACAATATGTCACCACCCCATCTCATCCCATGGGTGTCGTAAAAACCGACTGAGGGACTATCCGTGAATATTACTTTTACATAGAAAGAAGGAAACTTTGAAATTAAACCCTATACCAATCCGTCTGGCCAGCGTGGTATTAGTAGGCCAAGTATCCCTCCGTCACAGGAGGAGGCCCGTCCCTGCCGTGGGATATCAAGCTAAAATACTCAGGCTTGTTGCTTCTTAGTGCTGTAAAAAATGTAAAAAAATCAAACTGCTAATCCAACGCAATCAAGAGATTTAGCCGTTTTTGTCGCAAAATTTTGACGAATTTTGGCGGGAAAATTATATCTGACAGCTGTCAATTTTGACAGATGATTCGTGTACGGAACCCTCGGTGCGCGAGTCAGACTCATACTTGACCGGTTTTATTTATAGGTACAGTATAAACAGTGCTTCTAATATATTAAAAAGGGCAAACATGACTTAGACTTCTGTAAATTTCTTGTTTAGTAACATTAATAATTACTTAAGGCATCATATGAAAAATAATTATATGCCAATACAATTAGCATTTATATCTACTAGTACAAGTTCATGAAAACATTGCTTGGTTTGTTGATTGGATTATACAGTTCATCATGGCATATCAGTGTCCCTCTGCAAGGACGGCCTAGTTTATAAAAGAATAGCTGGTACCCGCTGACTTCGTCTGCATAGCATTAGTATTTCGACTGTAAGCCACACTAATTCATCATCATCATAAAGCCCATTAATGTCCCACTGCAGGGACGGGCCTCCTCCCGTGACGGAGGGATACTTGGCCTACTAATACCACGCTGGCCAGACGGATTGGTATAGGGTTTAATTTCAAATTTTCCTTTTTATTATTACGTTAAGATAACATTCTCGGATAGTCCCTTAATCGGTTTTTTACGACACCCGTGGGATGAGATGGGGTGGTGACATATTGTATTCTTACTCCGTCACCACACGGAGATACCTACTATTTATTTATTATTACCAGAGACTATTTATTTATTATTTTATCAAATGTCCCAGTACAGGTACGGGCCTTTTCTTTATATATGCATAGAACTTACTTGCTATCTAATTTGATATATACAAATTGATTATGTTAACCCTCTACTGCATGAATTAATAAGAAGATGAAAAAAAAATTTTTTCTTCGTGGATATTGCTTTATTTAAATAATATTAAGACAAAAAAATCGAAAAAAGATAAAAAAGTTGTTTAATGTAGAAAATAAACTACGATTCCATATATGGGCTCTTATGCACTTAGACAAAATCGCGCTCGGACATATATGGTATCGTATGCAGTCAAACAAATAATAACAAATTAGAAAAGGAACATTACCTACTTATTATCTAAGGAGTAATATAATATATTTTTTATAATTAGTCGTAGAATGTGCAACGAGACAGTTTCTTTTATCATTGTAGCATAGAAAAACTTTGCATTTTGTACATTTAGTGTATGCCTTCATAGAACATACTATGCAATGTTGTCGTTTTTTCTGCAACATAGGCATCGGCCTATGCTGCTGTGCTGCTTGAGCTGTGTCAGAACAGATAACGTTGGATATTGGTCCAACGTTATCTGTTCTGACACAGCTTAAAGCGTCTTAGCGTCGTTTTCCCATTTTTTTTATCCTTTAGGATTGGACAGCGAAGGACTTCCTTGAGGACTACTTGATGGTGAATCAGTTAATGCCGGACGACCCCTTTTCCGTGGGAAGATGTTTTCCAACCTTACATAGGTGTTCAGATATTGCATGTTTTAATATCGCCCGTGAAGGTGAAGTTGCCAGGATTGTATGGATACAGGTGCTTGGAGTCCCATTACGTCTTAGCAGCTGGCGTTTTGCGAGGCTTCTTAGTCACTTTTTTGTCCTTGATAAATCTTGCTAGAGGAATATTGTCTTCATCCGAACTTTCATCATCAGTTTCAGATATTATAATGGGTCTTCTGACTGAAACAGGTATTGAAGATACTTCGCTATCGGAATCCAACTCATCGTCGTCACTGAGATGACCGTCACCAGGTATAGGATTAGCATATTTGTTTTTTCCATAAAAATAAGGAGGGCCCATTCTACCACACAAAAGCAAAAAAGAAACAGGGGTATGTGACATGGTAATAGGAAAAAGCTAAAAAAATATTAGCACTTGAATTTTTTATTCGTTATAAATATAAGTCAGAATGCATACGATACCATATATGTTCAAACGTATTTACGTCTATACGTACGTATATATGGTATTGACATAAAAGTGGATGAAAAACATAGTAAATACGTAAAAAGTAAGAAAATAATTGTTTATAGGTAAAGAAGGAAGTATTGACCTTAGAAATATAATTTTACGTTTCATAAATACTTGTTTCGTTTTCGTTTTTGATACTCAAAAATGTATGTCAGGCAGTCGTCTTTTGTTTCACTGACTACCCGCGCAAAAGTAAAATTTTTCCTAAATGTCATCAAATCATAGACAAACTTAGTACGTTTTCTTATTGTTACTGAACCATTACATGGATTTAACAATGTGGAATGACTTGATTATTATTTATTTGGAAATAAAACAACTATAAAATCGGCATACCATATATGGGCCCATATGAAGTAGAGGGTTAAAAATAAAATTTCATCACTTATTGGATCGCTTTATAGTATAAGTCAGTGTATACCAAAAAACCTACGGTTCACTATTTACAATTCACTAATCAAATCACATTTACTATATTTAATTGAAATCTGGGGTAGTGGTGGGAAAATAAAATTACAGGAACTGCAAAGAATGCAAAACAAAATTATAAAAATACTATTTCATTATCCACGTCTTACACCAACACACATTATATTTAAAGATACTAAATTGATGACCATTAGACAACTTTACATTTATAATACTTGCATTTTAATTAGAAAGAGCATAGATAAAACCATTCACACTAACCTAACATTCACCAAACATTCACAAATAAGTAAGCGTAGTCTACGCAGACCTAGCCTTCTTGTCCTACCAAAACCGCGTACAAAATACGCCAAAAAGAACATCACATATGAGGGAGCACAATTTTATAATAGATTACCATCTTGTATAAAAAATGTAAGCTCCTTCAACGGCTTCAAGTCTCAACTCTCGAAGTATATCATTGAATCGATTCAACTAAACTAGCTACCTGTTATAAGTGTTGATGTACTCGTAATTGAGTGTGAAGCTGTTGAGGGTGTCGAGTTTAGCAAGCTTGAACTGTATTCACTGTATAATTAGTTAATAAGTTGTTGTCTCGTGTCGAATATCGGTGACTTAAAATAAGTTTTATATTTATATTCTCATGTAAGTGGCTTTTTTGTCTTTTTGAGAATAAAGAAATTTAAACCTATTATTGATTTATTATGATGATGGATGAGGGAGGCTCAGGACCGCACAAGGTGGCAATGACAGAGACGGATGCTCGGGTGGCCTAGTGGTCATGGCGCTGGACGCGTATATAGTCCAGAGAAACGGGTTCGAGTCCCGCCTCGAGTACTATTACTAATACAGTCTTTCTTCTTTTCGGATTTTTCTAATTATACCTAAGCTTTTTAGATAAAAAAATATAATATGTAAGTTAAGTTATGTACACGAAATGCAACTGCGTAGCGCCGAATTATAAAACTCCTCCTATTTTTGGAGTACCTAAGTTAAAAACAATGGAAGGTACGTGAATCTAAATAAGAACTACACAAATAGGGAATTACCAATTAAGTTTCCTAATTAGGTATTTAGTTCATTGTATTTAGGTTACAAAATTAATTAACACAGGGGTCAAATGTATCTTAACAACTTGGACTAAATCAGTCAGTGGACTAATCAATAAGACGACGACCTCTTTGGCGTAGTCGGTATATTACATGGCTGCTACACAGTGGTCTCGGGTTCGATTCCCGCTTAATGCAATACTTACTGTGTATAATATAAATATGTTAAAATCAACCATCAGAAAATGAGTGATGTCATCAAAAAATTACTTCTGGGATCTTGAAATATTGAGCAATCAATGCAGAGACAAACTTCTGTTCAGCCGGACGCATGACGTCATTTAGAGCTCAAATTAAAGACAAAGTTTAAAAAAAATTGTAACTCATGTACATATAAATTGTAAAAATGAACACAATCTTACGGGTTTTTTCGACAAAAATACGATTTTATTCCTTACCGATCTAAAATCTCACTCTCTCTCTCTGGTTTTAGAATCGACATACTTAGGTAAACTTTTACTCTACATACCGAATTATTACATCCACAAATTATTATCAACTTTACTGAGTATTATTCGTGTCCGTAAATGTAATGTCGGTAAAAGTCATCGCTACACAGGGACGATATTCGATACACGACTTCCATAGAGCGGGATTTATCATTAAAAAAATGCAAGTTGGCAGAATAACACATTTTTATTATTTTCAATATTGTGACAAAGTTAAACTCACCTTGTTCGCTTACTAAAAGTATTTTACAAGTTATTGGCGGAATCTATAAATCGCCATGTCGAGGAAATAAAAAAAAGTTGGCAGAATCATCGGTAAGACACTTTGATGGGGCCTAAGCTAAAAATACTGATATATTGACAGTTATTACACTGACAGTAATTTTGACATTGTAATAAATATTTTGATACTGTCAATCGGATACATTTTTGAATGATAATTTTTTTAGTAATATTATTTTGATATTTGATAAAATTCTTAGTGCAATATAGAAATAAATATTAAATAAAATGGCGAAGAAGAAAAAGGTCAGTATTTTTTAAAGATATTACCTTATTATCATTATAATAATAACGCTCAATCCCAAAGGGATATTTGACCTACTAATTTATTCTACATAAGCTAGTGGTGACCGTGGCTTTGTCTGCACAGGATTAATAGTAATGAATACATTAATCTATACTAATATTATAAAGAGGTAAAGTTTGTGTGTTTGTGAGTTTGTGTCGTTGTAAGGGGTAATCTCTAGATCTACTGAACCGATTTTAAAAATTCTTTCTGTGTTGAATAGTCCATTTATCGGGGAGTGTCATAGGCTATATAGTATCACGCTATGACTAATAGGACTGAAGCAGTAATGAAATATGTGTAAAAAAGGAGCCTTAATAATGTTTTTTCGCCGCCCAACGAAGTGGGCACTGGTCGGCTAGTATTTTATAAATAGTAGCCTATGTGCTATTCTGATGATAAGCTATATTATAGTAAAGTATCATTAAAATTCATTCAGTAGTTTTTGCATGAAAGAGTAAAAAATATTCAAATGCCTTGGTGGCGCTACGGTACGGTGGCTGCTATGCACAAGGTTGCGGGTTCGATTCCCACGCTGAACAAATTCTATGTGTGATCCTCGAATTGATGTCGTCAGTCTGGATGATATTGTGTCTGTTAAATTCATGTTTGTTAAAGTCTCCGCATCACAGGGCATGATCCCTAGTGCGGGTGTCGTCTTTATATTTAAAAAAAAAAACTAGCTGATGCCCGCGTTGTATAAGTAGCTTAAATGTTACTCTACACCCTAAACTACTTACATTCAAAATTTCATTAAAAACCGTTTAGTAGTTTTTGCGTGAAAGAGTAACAAACATCCGTCCATCCTCACAAACTTTCGCATTTATAATATTAGTAGGATTATTAGGATGTCTGCGTGAGATGTTGAACAATTGATTAGTATACCGCTCATGGCTAAAAATAGGTTATATTATAGACCAATAAGAGACCCCTCACCGACGACCTGGTTAGGACGCCGGGAAGCCGATGGATGAGGGAGGCACAAGACCGTGAGAGTGGAAACGTTTGGAGGGGGCCAATGTCCAGCAGTGGACATCCATATGCTGATATAGACCAATAATTTGTTTTGTGCTTTCGAATTATGGGCACAACATTATACACAATCCACTGAGGAAGATAATACCTAATATTGTAAATAATACACTCATAATATCATCATCATCATCATCATAACAGCCCATTATTGTCCCACTGCAAGGACGGGCCTCCTCCCGTGACGGAGGGATACTTGGCCTACTAATACCACGCTGGCCATACGGATAGGTATAGGGTTTAATTTCAAGTCTTCCTTCTTTTTACTTCGTAAAGATAATATTCACGGATAGTCCCTTAGTCGGTTTTTACAACACCCATGGGATGAGATGGGGTGATGACATATTGTATTCTTACTCCGTCACCACACGGAGAATAAATAATACACTAAATTTTAATTTTTGTTTCAATTTCTCATTTTCAGGGAGCCCAACCAGAGCCGACCGGAGGAGGTAAGGCTTCCATCCATCATTATTCAGCATTCTTTTATAAATATAAATAAATATTCCTCACACATTCACACATCGCCCAAACTAGTCCCAAACTAAGCAAAGCTTGTACTATGGGTACTAGACAACGGATAAACATACTTAAATACTTTTCATTTTTGTAAATACATACATATTATACGTAGAAACACGCAGACCAATGCAAGCAATCATGTTCATACACACAAAGATTTGCATTGAGCGGGAATCGAACCCGAGACATCTACGTAGCAGTCATGTAATATACCGACTGCGCCACAGAGGTCGTCAGTTTTAACATACACACAGTACATTTTTGGATACTTTGGATGCTTAGATACCTTTGGCTCTGTGTTTGTTACTATTACTATGACGTCTTAAATGAACCCGTATGTTTGACGATGTAATTGTTTCGATATATTTGCGCATGATGGGTGCTTCACACATTTAGAGGACTTTGGTTGTATTTTTATTATTGACTAGCTGACCCGTACTCACTTCGTCGGGCGGCGAAAGAAACACGTCACTTTTATAAACATATTTCATTACTGCTCCACTCCTATTTGTCATAGCGTGATACTATATAGCCTATGACACTCCCCGATAAATGGACTATTTAACACAGAAAGAATTTTTAAAATCGTTTTATTAGATCCAGAGATTACCCCCTACAACGTCACAAACAAACAAACACAAACTTTACCTCTTTATAATATTAGTATATAGATATTAGTGTAGATATAGACTAACAGAGATCGTCGAACATCTTATTACAAGAACTAACCTTCCATCTAAGATTGGCTTAATTTAAGCTAATAAAAGCTAATTGCTAATCAAAGGATAAGTACAATTATAAACGGGTAATTAAAACATTATCCCCCTTACTCATAAACGCCTCTTAAATTTTAGTCAATAAATTAGCTTAAATTCTTACGGTTTTGTTTGGCATAAGGTTGGTTTTGCTAATAAAAATCTCGCTAAACAGTGATTAAATTAAGAGACGTACAGTACCTATAGTACAAGCTCTCCTTAGCTATGAACTTTGTGGCGCTGCGCTATGAGAATGTAAAATCACTCTCAAATTTCAGAGTCTTGATTACATTCAAAATAATATTGAATTATGTTTAAACAAAGGGCAACGCCACTTTAAAACATTAAATATTCACATAATCAACTTGGCAAAAGTTAAATTACTTATGTAAAGAATTTATAAATAATTAATTATTAATAATTAAGATTCATTTCTATTATTAATATTCATTTATTATTGTTTTGAATAATATTCGCGATGATATTTAAAATGACATGCGCATTGTGAATTTTGTGTACTTACACACTGCAACACATCAAGTTAAACATTTTCAATTGAAATTGTGTCTTATTTCAAGGTGTTAAGGTACATGAGTGTCTAGCTTGATTAGTTGCTGTGTGTACCTACGTAAAATTATTTTTCTTTACAAATAAAAATCTTTAAAATAGTGTTATATTGATTATAACATGCAATTTAATTCATTTATACTAATATTATAAAGAGGTAAAGTTTGTGTGTTTGTGAAGTTGTAGGGGGTAATCTCTGGATCTACTGAACCGATTTTAAAAATTGTTTTTGTGTTGAATAGTCCATTTATCGGGGAGTGTCATTAGGCTATATAGTATAAAGCTATGACTAATAGGAGTGGAGCAGTAATTAAATATGTTTAAAAAAGAGACGCGTTTTTTTCGCCGCCCAACGAAGTGGGCACGGGTATGCTCCATTTGCATTGAGCGGGAATCCAACCCAAGACCTCTGCGTAGCAGCCATGAGCACTACGCCACAGAGGTCGTCAAATCATCGCATTATCATACTTAAAGCCATAGGTAGCCATTTCTCTATATCTATCTCGCTTGCACTTACTGGTCTTCTATTCTTATATAAAGCCCGATTTACACATCGACAAGTACATTGCGTAACGAGGATCTTCACATAGACCTCGAGTTGCCTACTATCCAGCAACACATGAAACTCTGTTCCCGCCGCTACTTTGATTCGGCTGCCACTCACCCCAACCAACTAGTGGTCGGGGCGTCCGGGTACATCCCCTCCAAGATTAGCAAAATTCGTAGACCTAGGCATGCTCTCGAAGAGCCGGACGATAGGATCACGATCGCTCAACGTAGAGCTCACACGGCTCGCGAAGCCACAACAAAACGTCCGCGGTTCCGTCCTCGCCGTCGAGGCCGGAATACGCGCCGCGTTCGCTCCTAGAGGGCGTCTCTTCCGCACGTCCTGTTAGTCAGTGACGGTCCAGGCCGAGGTTCGTACCCCAAAGGGGGTGCCCCTGTGGCACGTCACTTAAATGTCTTTGGTTGAGGGCCATCCGCCCCACCACAGCCCGCGTAAAGTAGTAATGGTCGTCTGAGACCGACTACTCGTCCTCACAAAAAAAAAAAAAAATCGACAAGTACAGTAGCATAACCAACAACTTACTTCTTAACTCGCTACTGTACTTGTCGATGTGTAAATCGGGCTTAATGTATTCTATCTCTTGTTGGAATTCTCAGTTGATAACAAGTTTTCTATAGTAAGAAAAAACCATTAATATTTTTTTTTACTTTTTATTACAGAAGCGGAAGTGGTAGAGTACCTCCCTCCTCCCGAGCCGGAGCCAGAACCCGAGGAGGTACAGTTCACGGACACCTCCTACACCAGCGCGTCGTTCGAGTCTATACCTTTGATTCCCGTCGAAGGTAATTATACATAGCTGTTGATTAATACTTAGTTCACAAGTCAAAAATCATTTGTGACTGAATACTGAAATGTTTTTTAAAAGTTAAGCGGCGCTTAAACTAAACATTTGTATGAGAATTTCTAGTATAAGCGCCGCTTTACTTTTAAAAGATGTTTGAGTATTTGACCGTTAATTGCATAGACCACTAAACGGCACTTACAAAAGCCCAAAACAAATAAAAATTTAAAAAAAAATAAGTTGCGCAATTCATAAACTGAAATCTGCGCAGCTAACTGTAACAACATCAAGCTGGCCGAGTATTTGTTTAAAAAAGACAACTCCTGCACTAGACATCATGAACTGTGTCGCGGGGACTTTTACAAACATCAATTTAACGTACGTTTGCAGATCGCACATATAATTGCTTCGTGTGGTGACGGAGTAAGAATACAATACGTCACCATGTGTCTTTATAAAAGAGAGTCCTATAATATATTTATATGTGATAAATCATATGCGATTAGAAAATATTTATAATTGTCTTGCATTCAACCATCCCAGGATTTGTACTTCAACCATCCCACCACAGAGTAAATTAATGTAATCTCAAATGTCTTCTACCAAAATCATTCATCATAACAGCCCATTATTGTCCCACTGCAGGGACGGGCCTCCTCCCGTGACGGAAGGATACTTGGCCTACTAATACAACGCTGGCCAAACGGATTGGTATAGGATTTAATTTCAAGTTTTCCTTCTTTTTATTTCGTAAAGATAATATTCACGGATAGTCCCTTAGTCGGTTTTTACAACACCCAAGGGATGAGATGGGGTGGTGACATATTGTATTCTTATTCCGTCACCACACGGAGGTACCCGAAATCATTACCAGGGCTTTATTTGTTAGATCAATACTGTTTCTAAGGGTAGTATTATAGAAGGGTTGTGTTATTACTGAGTGATGTAAAAATATAAAAAAAATACAAATAAAATTTGACGTTTAGTGATTACAATTGATGTTAAGGTAATATAACCGTTTACTATATCGTTTACGAGTTTTACGGGAGTTTGTATCGATTGGCTTATGTCCCTTTTCCTTGTTTGTAACTACTTATATCTCCGTGTGGTGACGGAGTAAAACTATAATATGTCACCACCTTACATCATCCCATGGGTGTCGTAAAAACCGTAGCGACGGCGGAGTAAAAATACAAATGTCACCACCCCATCTCATCCCATTAGTGTCGTAAAAACCGACCAAGGGACTAGGTATCCGTGAATATTGTCTTTACGAAATTAAAAGAAGGATACTTTAAATTAAAGCCTATACCAATTAGTCTGGCCATCGTGGTATGAGAAGGCCAAGTATCCCTTCGTCACAGGAGGAGGCCCGTCCTTGCAGCTGGACATTAATGGGATGTTATGATGATGATGAGATGATATTTATATCGATTCGCTTTGTCCCCATGCTTTGGCCGTTCGTACTTATAAAGTTGTCAATAAAAATGAGAGTTGAAACAGAAAAAATATAATAGTTCTTACCTATGATATTGCCAGTTTTTTTCTTAGCCTTTTAATTTAAAAACATACCCCCGGCCCTTACTCATAACTGCCTCTTATAATAATATTTTAGTCACTTGATTAGCTTAAATTGTTACGGTTTTGTTTGGTTTATGGTTGGTTTTACTAAAAAAATCTCGCTAAACAGTGATTAAATTTTAAGAGGTGTTTATGAGTAAGGGGGATATGATAGTTAACACGACTTTTTAAATCGTTTGATCTTTAAACATCGTATTAATTAGTATTTATTATTTTAGTTCCAGATAAATCAAAAGAAAAAAAGAAAAAAGGAAAGAAGAAGGCTGGAGTAAGTTATCTTTTGTTTATAAAATGTGTAAAATATGGAGTAAAAATATGAATGAATGTGTTAAGGGCGTTTACGGGGCTCACTAGCGCCGCCAATAGAAAAAATCATAATTCGCAAATAGGATCAATAATCTAAAATGTTGATAACAAAGTCTTATGAAAAGTTAAATGTTTTTCAATTAGAAGTGTTGAGAGTGTGATATACAAATACTTTATTGCCTTTTCTTAAGACTTTGTTATCAACATTTTACATTATTTATCCGATTGGCGAGTTGCGAGCCCTGTAAATGCCCTTAGGGCCTTTACGTGGATCAATAGTGCCGGCAATTGAAAAAAAAATCAAAATTCGCGAATAGAATCATTAATGCAAAATGTTGTCTATAAAGTCGTTAGAAAAAGTAATTAAGTATTTGCTTAACACACTCTCAACACTTTACTCATGAAACCTTACTCATAAACGCCTCTTAAATTTTAGTCAATTAATTAGCTTATACCCTTACGGTCTTGTTTGGTATAAGGTTATTTTCGTAATAATAATCTCGCTAAACAATTATTAAATTTAGGAGGCGTTATGAGTAAGGGGGTAAATGTTTTTCAATTAGATAAATATTTCATTTAAAACAAAAAATCGTTTTATTTTTAATTTAACTTTTTCATTGTGCAAAGATGCTGATCATTATGGAATAATTTATTTTATCTTAGGAGAAGGAATCTTTCGTGAAGAAGGCGAGTAGCCTGGCCTTCGTATGGTCTGAAGACTCTCTACCTCCAATACCATCAGGTAATTGTTATTGCTTCTTATCACCTCTGGTTACACCCATCCGTTGCTCTTGCCTGTCTGAGGAGAGGCTGGTAATCTGTCATACTGGTTTTCCTAGTACGGATACCAGTCTCTCACACGGAATCACCTATCATCATAACAGTCCAATAATGTCCCACTGCAGGGACGGACCTCCTCCCGTGACGGAGGGAATCACCTATGCAATTTGTTAAATTAGTTTTAAATTACTTAGATTATATTTTTGAATCACTTGTAACATTTCTGTGTGAGAGAGAAAATATATTTTTATTTCATTGCTACTTAGAATAAAATCATCATCATCAAATATACAATAGTACTTATTATATTGCTTGCTGGCGATATTTGCCAAGATTTCTCGCTAAGCATGTCAATTCTCGTACCTTAAAATCGTTAAAAATTCGGTTTAGTAAACTTTAGTTGTCACACAATAGGTAAGACAATTTGAAAACTAAAGTTAACTTAACCGATTTTTTTCGATTGGTATAGGGTTTAATTTCAAGTATCCCTCTTTTTATTACGTAACGATAATTCACGGATAGTCCCTTAGTCGGTTTTTACGACACCCATGGGATGGGTGGAGACATATTGTATTCTTACTCCGTCACCACACGGATATTGTTTCACAGAATCTGAAATCGAGAAGCCGGTTGAAGAAGAAGAGGTTGTTAAAAAGAAGGGTAAGAAAGGTAAGAAAAAGAAGAAGGAGGAAATTGAAATACCTGACTTTGAGAAGGTAAGAAACTTAAGTACCGAAACATGCTACTTGATATCCCTGCACTGGGACATCAAGTAATGATATAGGATTGGTATCTACTAATAATATAGGGAACTACTAATACCATGTATATAATTAATTACGTACAACTTGCGTTACATTATTTGACAGACATGACAGCCTAGCCATTAGAAAAACACCCGCTTACCACGTTCCCCGTCATTTACAAACACGGCATAGCCTAAAAAAAAATTTATAAAATAATATGTATCAACAATATGTAGTGCTTAATTATAATAACGAAAACATAATTCATAAATAAAAACAATAATTTTAATAAATCAAAACACAAAAAAAATACAACCAAATTGAGATCCTCCTCCTTTTTTTGAAGTCGGTTGAAAATCAAATAATCTCTAAATAGAAATTAAGAAATACTTAATTTTACAGGTAGGTTGCAGCAAAATGACAAAAAAAGAAAAAAAATTAAAAAAGCCATAAAAAAAATAACTTATAAACTATACTGAACACTACAGACTACACACTAAGGACAGATTATAAATTAAAATGGCCGAAAAAATGGCAGACGATTATGACAAGTAAGTATTTTGTAAAATAAAACCGAATTCCAGCATGTCAATTAATTCTCGTACCTTATAATCGTTAAAAAATCGGTTAAGTTAACTTAAGTTGTCAAATTGTCATACAATAGGTAAGACAATAACTTAAGTTAACCTAATTTTTAATGATTTTCAGGTACGAGAATTGACATGTATGTTAAAAATAGTTGATATTAAATATTAGAAAACACTTTATAATGTACTTTTTTCATGATATACTGCACATTTTTTCACTTTTTGCTGCACATTTTTTGTCTCATAAGCTGTAAGCTTATTGCACATTTTCTCACAACACCGTTAGTGTAAAAATAGTAAAAGCTCAATACAGTCATATTGCCGTATCATTATAAAATATAAATTCCGTTTCATAAAAATCTTTAAAAAATAAAAACTATAGCAAAAAAGTAGAAATAAGTACTTACTACAAATTTTTTATTAATGACTTATTTATTACCTATACTTACTTATTACTACAATTATTATTGCAAGAAGTAACTCTATGTGCGTTTCATACTAGCTGCTGTATATCCTCAACGCTATCATTCGTATTTTTCTTATTAAACGAGGCTTTTCGTCTGTCCTGTCAAAGCAATAAATGAAAAGCAAACGTAAAATATTTCAATTCCGCAAGTACGGAACCCTTTAAAAAATTCTCCAGATTACTCCCGAACCCCAAACTCGTACTTTTATGACCACAACAATGATATTCCTCAACTTAAAAAACGTAATAAAAAAGGTTGTTTTATACCCTTTTAGAGGGCAGCCATAACCCTTCCCATAAACATAGTACAAATATATACAGTATTTCGACTTCATAGAAACGGACGAAAAACGAGTTATATCTACACGCTCACGATAGCGATGGCTTTGCGGAGTGAACAGTCGCGCGACTGTGCCACAGTAACGAGCGGGTAAGAAGGTAAATGTAATTAAAAAGCTGAAGGTGGGCAGCCCTATCGCATGTTTACGTACCACGCAGCTAGCCGTAGGCATTTATAATAAATATTCGGCCGAGATAGACTACTGGTTGTACTGTGCCGTAACCCTTCCCCTTACGTTTTTCTTGCATAATAACTTTGCCTTATGGTTAAAACACACGATTGGGCCAAAGAAGAAAAATACATACTTGTTGTAGACTCTGCATTGAATAGACAAATCTTGTTCGTTTTTTAAATGAAATGCAAAACATCGATTTAAAAAAAGTTATTGCGAATAATACCATAGTGAGTTGTTTTTTAATAAGTAATACCCTTAAGTACCTTAGTAATAAATTTAATCAGACAGATTTTTATTAGCAAAACCAACCTTATACCAAACAAAATCGTAAGAATTTAAGCTACTTAATCAATGAACTAAAATTTAAAAGGCGTTTATGAGTAAGGGGGAAGGTGACCGAAATAGTTGTGAATTCCGATTTAGTGCAAGAGGCGTATTTCGTTCCACATGTTTTGCTCCGTAATTTCATGGAAAACTGTGTTTTTAAATACTTTTAGAACTTTCTGTCTCTTGAAGTTTATCATAAATTGTCTTTTTTTTTAAATCAGTTAGTGCTATTTGATAAAGGGTTTGTTCCCACGCGATCTTTTTCTACTACAATATCCCTACCCTTTGTCGACTTTTACGACACCAAAAGACCTTAGGATTAGAATTAATTTCGAAAATAAATATAAGTTCTTTAATTTATCTTAGCCAAAAAACTGGAAAAAAATGGCCAAGAAAGAAAGGGATGCTTGGCTTGTCCAGAGGATAGAAGAATGGAAAATTGAAATGGAAGCCGAGAAGTGAGTTTATAATTGTGATAATAACCTTTTTATGGCCCGCAGTAGCTATACTGTTCTTTGGGAGATCCACAGTTTTATGTCCTGAGTCTGGATGTTCTTTGTGTCCGTTAAATTGAAGTCCCCGCGTTTCAAAGTAGACAAGCTCTGTGGCGTAGTGGTAATTCAACGGTCTCAGGTTCGATTCCTTTTTGTGCATTGGTTTGGGTGTTTTCTATGTAAGTATAATATGTAGGTATTTACAAAAAAAAAGTATTTAAGTATGCCTACCCGTTGTCTAGTACCCATAGTACAGCCTTAGTAGTCTGCTTAGTTTGGGACTAGATGGCGCTGTGTGAAAGTGTTAGGAATATTATATATTGAGGAATATAATATGATGAATATAGAGTTCCATTAAAACGTATCTATGTAAAAGTATATTTTTTACTACGATATGGTGATATTCTCGTTTGCCTCTTATGGGACGATAATTAATAAACAAATATGTACAGTTCAACAAATCTAAAAGATACAGTATGACGTTTCATATTTTTCAAACTGAAACAACTTTGTTCATGCGTACATTATTATAGTTTCGAAAACCTTTTTCGTAAAACCATGAATTTAGAAAGATTTTATTATTGTATCTAAAAATGTACAATTCTTAATATATAAATTTAATTTAAAACTTTCAAACAAAGCTAAATAACACATATTTATATAGTAAATAAAATCTTATAGTTCTATTCTTGACCTCATTGCAAAGTCACGTAGTTAGGTTACTGCTCGTAGTGTTGCGACTCTTCGGATACACTTGTATGCAAAAAAATCGTTTACATATACGAAAAATCGTTATTATCGTCAAACCCGTAACTAACTATTACTCGACGTGGTCGAAGGTGACGGGAGGCAACTTATTAAGGTCTTAGTAGTGGATAAAAAAATCCTAAACATTACTTTTATTTAATTATAATTAAAATAAAAGTAATGTTTGGAATTTTTTTTTATTCGCAGATTAGAGAATTTGCAATATGTGGTGTTTTTTTACAAAAGGTTCTACCCTTTACTAATAATGAGATTAATTATTAAAGTGTCTTAAATATCGGATATTACCGTAATCGATCTCCTAAATTTCGGATATTATAGTTATCGATTTTTTTTATCCCAACCTTATTATTCAATTTGTCAGAACTGTCATACCGTACCTATTAGATTTGTTGGACTTTAAGTATAGTAAGCTTTTCAATACAGACCACATAAAAATAAAAAACTTGCACTATTGCACCATTTTACTTACCACAGCTTAGCTAATATTTTTCCTTTTCTCCTTTTTTTTTTCCTTTTTTTAAAAAAGACAACTCCCGCACTAGGGATCATGTCCTGTGTCGCGGGGACTTTTACAAACATCAATTAACGGACACAAAGAACACCCAGACTCAGGACAATAATTTGTGGATCTCACAAATTATTGTCCTGCGTGGGAATCGAACCCACAACCTCATGCGCGGCAGCCGCTGGCTCTACCGGCGCGCCACCGAGGTCGTCATTTTTGCATGAATTGTTTATTTTTTACTAGCTGATGCCCGCGGCTTCACCAGCTTTGTTTATGCAGCTTGTTTTGGCCTAGTCGATAGTTGTGAAATTAAAAGAGCGTGGACTGTATATAATAGTTTTAATCACAATATTTAATATAATTAGATTACAAAGAAATGCCCGCGTACAGGCGCCTATCAAGCTGTCAAGAAAAAAGTGACGTTGCGCGGGCGCAGCCGGGCCCTCGCCCCCGGCCTCCGCCACAATCCCCTCGCTCGTCCGCGAGTGCCGGCTAAGTGCGCCGACATACTCCCCGGGTTGAAGTCTTCTTCTTCAATCAATTGGGAGGGGACAGATACAATTAAAAGATCTTCGTATGATCCCCCTCCTGGTCTTCAGCTCTGCCACCCTCGTGACTCCGTCTACGCCGGGATAGGTCCGCATGACCCGGCCCAGGGACCAGAGTAGTGGTGGCGCCGTCTTATCCTTGATTAGGACTAAGGATCCTGGATTCACCTCCCCTCTGGAATGAAACCATTTTGTCTTGGCCTGGAGCAGAGAAGTATATTCATTATGAAATCTGCTCCAAAAGTGCTGCCTGATGTACTGGATCCTCTTCCAGCGGTCTAGCCTTGTGATGTTGGCGTCAGAGACCTGGGAGCAAGGCACCGACAAGAGTGGTCGTCCAATTAGGAAGTGAGAAGGAGTTAAAGCTAAAAAATCGTTTGGATCTGAAGAAAGAGGAGTGAGAGGACGCGAGTTTAAGACCGCCTCTATTTGAGTGAGACAAGTTGACATCTCCTCAAATGTAAAGTTAGTAAGACTAAGAAGTCTTTTTAAGTGATGCTTAGTTGATTTTACAGCAGCCTCAGCAAGAGAATTAAAATGAGGGCTATAAGCAGGAGTGAAACTAAATTCAATGCCCTCCTGCGCCATTTCAAATGCTACCTTTGATGAATTAAAGAGCTTGTACATTTCGTTAGACGCGCCTACAAAATTAGTCCCGTTATCGGACGTGATGCTTCGGGGTTTGCCTCGACGCGCCACGAACCGATTTAATGCCGCCATATACGCCTCAGTGGTAAGGTCTGTGACGAGCTCCAAATGTACGGCCTTCACTGCCGAGCAAACAAAGATGCACACATAACATTTAGACAACTTACAACCTCGTCCCTTGCGATCGGCTACCAATACTGGCCCAGCATAGTCTACGTAGCTATTAAGAAATGGGTATTCAAGATTGGTTCTTGACGAAGGCAGTTGACCCATAATCGGCTGTACATTTTGAGCCTTATATCTGAAGCATTTGAGACATTTATTAACTACGGATCTAGACAAGTTTCTACCACCTAGCGGCCAATAAGTCTGTCGAATGTGTGACAGCAGTAATTGTGGACCGGCATGTACAAGCTTTAAATGTTCCATTTGAAATATAAGTTTAGTAAGAATGTGCTTACTACATAAAAGAATAGGGTGCTTAACATTGTAATCGTAGGGAGAGTTATCAAGCCTTCCCCCCACGCGGATGAGGTCATTCCCATCTAGAAAAGGTGACAAAGGAAGTAATCTACTTTTGCATGGTAATTTTTTATTAGCTTTTAAAAGGTTGTATTCCTCAGGGAACATTTGAAACTGTGAGAAACTAATAATTGTATTTAAAGAATTTTCTAATTCAATGAGTGAAAGATTACCACATAATTTATTTTTATTTTGTAAGTTGTAAATAAACCTTTGTACATAAGAAAAAATTCTATGAATTTTTGTTAAGCTAGAATACCTTAATAATAAGTCATGAATGATTGATGAATGTGAGGTAATGTGTGAATGATGAAAGCTAAATGAGTTATCACTACTTTTGTTATTTTTCATGAAATGAGTCACTACTTCCGGCAAGTCGTGTCTCGCAGTATTTGGCATTTTAGGCCACTCACTTTCACAACGTAATAAAAATGAGGGTCCGGACCACCAAAGCGAGGTGTCGTTTATTATGTTGGCCCCAAGACCACGGGAAACAAGATCAGCCGGGTTGTCTTTCGATGGTATGTAGCTCCAGGTATGACCGTGTGTGCTCTCCTGTATGTCATGAACTCTATTTCTCACAAATGGTTTTAACTGGTTAGAAGGAGTAGAGAGCCAAGCTAAAACAATGGTAGAGTCACACCAGAATCTACATCTACTAATGGGTATGGTGAGTGATTCTTGAACCTTAGTACACAATCTTGCACCCAACAAAGCTCCACAAAGTTCAAGCCTTGGTATAGTCGTTGGTTTAATAGGCGCTACACGGTTTCTAGAGACTAGAAGCCGGACCTCCTTGACTCCGACACTACTACATGATCTTATATAAACGCAAGCGCCATAAGCCTTTTCAGATGCATCGCTAAAGACATGAATTTCGTTTTCAATAGAATCGTCATGCAGAACCCAACGAGGAATTTTTAATTTATTTAAAGATGTTATATTATTTTCGAACGTATACCAAAGATTACTTAATTCTAATGATACTGTGTCATCCCAGTCATACTTCTCCAGCCAAAGTCTCTGCATAAGAAGTTTGGCTTCGACAACGCACGGACCTACGAGGCCTAGAGGGTCGAAAATCTGGCTGATAACAGAAAGAACATGACGTTTAGTGACTTTATTTGAGCGTTTAATATTTATAGTATAAGTTAATGAATCAGAATCACAGTTCCAGTTAAGACCTAATGTTTTAGATTCAGAAACATTGCAACCCTGTTCAGAAAATTGTAAAGTATTACTATTTAATTCAGTATTATGAGCTATTTGATTTAAAATTTCAGTAGAATTTGATCGCCATTTACGTAGATTAAATTTTGCAGAAGATAACACCGACTGTACTCCTTTTGTGACTTCTACAGTCTCCGCTACGCTACTTTCGCCATGAAGATAGTCATCTACGTAGAAAGAACGACGTAGTGCATAATGAACACGACTATCCTTAACGTTATCAGCCAGATTTACCAAACACTTGGTCGCTAAATAGGGAGCAGATGCAGTCCCGTACGTGACTGTGTTAAGGGTGTAAGTCTGAAGCGGTTCTGAGGGATCAAACCGGAAAATAATTTTTTGAAGAGATCTTTGGGATGGACTAAGCTTAACGACCCTGTACATTTTCTCCACATCACCTGAGATCACATACTTATGCTGACGAAAACGTGTTAGTAAAGAAAACAGATCGTCTTGTACTACCGGTCCGACCATCTGTATGTCATTAAGAGACATTCCCGTACTAGTAGGGGCCGATGCATCGAAGACTACGCGTAGTTGAGTAGTGGTGCTAGAACTACGAATCACTCCATGATGTGGAATGTAATAGACAGCAACGCCAGGTGCATGAGAACAGTTCTTGTCCAAGCTCATGTGACCCAAGCCTTCATACTCTCTCATGAATTCATAATATTTACTTTGAAAGGAGGGATCACGCTTGAACCGTCGCTCTAGGGACAGAAATCGTGTCTTAGCACGTTCATACGAATTACCTAAAGAGCTAGGGTCTCCCTTCAAAGGCATTTTCACAACAAACTCACCGTTCTCATTGCGGACAGTGGTTTGTTTAAAATGATCTTCACACATTCTTTCTTCAAGAGAAAGAGAATGTTTAGGTAAGACATTGTCAAGCTCCCAGAATTGAGTTAAGTCGGGAGTGACGTTGGAATGATGACAGAAATGTGTTGATATATTAGAGAAATGCTTATGTGAAATGCTACCAGATACAAGCCATCCGAATTTTGTTTCACATAACTTAGGTAAATTTTTGCCTAATGCTATAGTATTGCTGCCTATGACACTCCAGAATACATCAGCACCTACCAGGACATCTATGACCGACGGAACGTTAAAGTTCGGGTCCGCTAATGTAAGACCTGACGGAATAGGTACATTATTAAAAGGTATGAACGATGACGGTAATAACTTTGTGATCTCAGGCAAAACATGGCACTCAATATCTAAAGTGAAGGCACTGCATAAAGAATCCATTGCAAGGCGACAAGATTGTGTACTAGTAGATATATGATTGTTTATACCCGTTACCTTGGTGCTCGTACCGTATCGTGACAAACCTAGCTTTTCTGCCAAGCTTAGCGTTATAAAGTTCGCTGTACTGCCGTTGTCCAGTAGTAAGCGCGCCGTGTACTTCTTACCCGTAGTACTGGTTACGTTCGCCAAAGCTGTGGACAGGAATACATGGGAAGAAGTAGCAAGCTGCATAGAATTAGCTGAAAGCACAACGCCTGACATAGATGGCGAAGTAATAGAAAATGAACCATTTGCAGAAGGCAATGGATTAGATAGTGGCTTGGTTTCGCTAAGCTCTAAGTGCAAAAGAGTATTGTGCTTTGTTTTGCAATATTTGCAATGTGAAAATTTACAGTACTTAGCAGAATGTCCAAAGCGTAAGCAATTGAGGCAAACATTAAACTCTTTTGCCTTTTCTAAGCGATTTTCAACAGTTAAGCTTCTAAAGGTTTCACATTTGTACAAAGTATGTACTTGGGAGCAAAGTGGACATTTAATAGAATTTTTATTAGTTAATTTATTTGTGTTTATTAAATCTGAATATACATTTTTCTTAGATTGAGTAATTTTAGAATTATAGTTTTGTTGTTTTGTATTTATATGACTATTGTTTAAAGCGACAATAGTACTACTAGTTTGTGAGGAACTTATGTTAGACTCCACAGACTCCAACCAATCAGACTTCCTATTTAAAAAAGAACAAAATTGTGATAAATTAGGATCACCTGTAATATTATTATTCCTATATTCCTCCCAATCCCGACTAGAAGTTAAATCTAATTTCTTTGCCATTATAAAAATAATTATTGTGTCCCAATGCTGCGTAGGCTGATTTAAAATTGTTAACGCACGTATGTTTTTATTTGTGACGTCAACAAGATTTCTAATCGCGACACTGGATTCCTTTACTATTGACTCGACATCAAATAAAGCCTGTAAATGATTGTTGACAAGAAGACGGCTGTTGTTGTACCGCTCACATAACATTTTCCATGCGACCTTGTAATGCTCGCCCTTAAAATCAATGTTTTTGATTAATAAGGCTGCAGCACCTTTTAATGAAGCACGCAGGTAGTGAAATTTGTCTATATCATTTATTCTTGAATTTTCATGAATTAACGACTCAAACGTGTCTCTAAACTCAAGCCAGCATTGGTAGTTTCCGTCAAAATGAGGCAGATCTATTTTTGGCAAGCGAACAAACGAATTAGAAATATGTGCACCTGAGTTAGCATGTGTCACGCCCGTACCAGACCCACCACCGGTGCCCGAAGAGCCGAGCAGGCTGCGCGTAAGTGCCACCAGAGAAAAGAACTGGCGGTCGAAGTCCTCCCGCTCATCTAATGCAGTCTCGTCATCGTCGGTAAGCAATTCGATGTGTGTCTGTAATTCATCAAATTCACAATGTAAGGCTTCAAATTTATTAAAACGCTCCTGCAGGTCTAAACGTTGCAATTCGGATAGTTCGGAGCTCTTAATTAAATTTAAATAGTTGTTGTAAATCGTAATTTTAGCTTTTATCGAGCTACGCTTCTTTAATAATGTTTTTAAAGAGTCAGACATTATAATCAATTTGTAAGTAGGTAGATATATATTGTAATATTATTATAGTAACTGATAAAAGAACTTGAAAAATGAACAATAGAAATGAACAATGAATTTAAATGACAATAAAACTATGAATAAGCGTCGTAGGTATTAGGTACCTATAGCAAAATGCACAGCTGTTCGTAGTAACGTAAACAAAAGGATTAACTCCGAGTCTCGAGTAGTAGGTAATTAACGGTAAATCAGCTGTATATTATAAGTTAGATATTTATTATTAATGAATAAACAAACACTGCTGTAAGGAAGCACTATTTTTCATTAACATTAGATATTTACAAGCGAAAAGAAATATGTAAGTACTTGCTCAAGAAAAGGAAGAAACGATTTTTGGCAAAAAAATAAATAAATTTGGAATTGACTAATTGGAAACAACTCACTCAGATCGATACTTATACTCCCTGGAATGACTTCTAGTTCTTGTTCTTGCAGGCACACGCTGGCACGGGAACGACTTCTTTGACCTCCAAAATGGCGATCGCCTTATGTGACGATGACTTTGCGTTTTAAATATTAGTAACGACGCGACTGGCACTAATATTACGGCGATAGGACCACTATGGTCTTTATCTTCTTGACTTTAACGTGGCAATGCGAATAAATTTATGTCTGTATTCGAGCCCGTCTAAGGCCCACCAACGCCGACACGAGTATCGTGGGTTGGGCTCGCTATGACTTCTGCAACTTTAACGTGGCAATGCGACTACATTTTCACTGTATTCGAGCCCGTCTAAGGCCCACCAACGCCGACACGAATATCGCGGGTGGGCTCGCGGCGTGAAGGGCCCGCACAGGCGCCTATCACGCCGTCAAGAAACAGAGTGACGTTGCGCGGGCGCAGCCGGGCCCTCGCCCCCGGCCTCCGCCACAATCCCCTCGCTCGTCCGCGAGTGCCGGCTAAGTGCGCCGACACAGCTTAAATGTTATTCTAGACCCTAAGCTACCTAAATTCCAAATTTCATCAAAATCCATTCAGTAGTTTTTGCGTGAAAGAGTAACAAACATCCATACATCCTCACAAACTTCAAACTCAAAAACAAATTGTTTAAAATCGTTGTTTACTTAAAATGGAAGCTACAATTAAAGTTATAGATCGACACAGACAAACGCCATTGTCACAGCACTAAAAAAACCGCGTTGTCTTGTCCAATGTAAATTAGAGGAGAAAAATAAAACCAATATATTTACTACTCAAATCTACTTGTCTACAGTAAGTAACTTTCTAAAGTTCTTTAATCTATTAATTCCAATAATTTAAATCGTATTTAGGCAAGCAATTTTGGCTGGTGCAAAAGAGAAGAGGATCGCTCTAGCCAAGGAGAGGAATGAGCTGATGGCTAAGGATATTGATGAGCAGGATGTCCGCAGGGATTTGCTGGTTAAGACTGTCACTTTGTTTCATAGTAAGTTATATTTTTAACCGACTTCAAAAAAAGGAGGAGGTTCTCAATTCGGTTGTATTTTTTTTTTTTATACATGTACCTCACACCAGTGGCGTAGCGTGCCTTGTCGGGGCCCCGTATAAAAAAATTGTTTGGAGACCCTTATATGGGGGTAAAGATTTTTCACAAAAGAAAAAAAATGTTGTGAAAAGAAATATTTATTTATCATAACATAATTTAACTATATTACAAATAAAAATCTATTTTAAATATTCACTCTCCTTGCCTTTTTTGGCTGATAGAGAGCGATAGTTTTAAAAGTTATGATTCTTTTTCTTTTCTTTTCTATGGCTTTAGACAAAGTGATCCCTCACAAGTTTGGCCTATACCTATTTAGGAGCAAGACCTTAACTAAAATAGGTTATTTACTGTGTATTTGTTTTTCAGGATTCGAAAGGCAAAAAATAGATGAATTGCAGAAGAAACAATTACAGGAAGAGGTAACTATCCGTTTTGTATATTAGAGAAAAAAGAAAACTAACTTTTTTATGATAATTCTAGCGACCTGTTACGGCTTTGATTTGGAGTACAATATTATGCATGTATTGTATAACACAGTCACATTATCTAGAGAGCTCGCTGGAATGTGAACCTCGCGTCCCGTTCACCTTTCAACCCCCGCGCTCGCCACGGGCGCGGGGGTTTAAAGGTGATCACGAGCGCGTAGTACATTATAATGATTCCTCTTGAATCACTCTATCTATATAAAAGTGGGCTGCATAAAAATTTGGGTCAAAAATTTTTTGGTCAAACTTTGTGTGTTTAAGAAATAGGTGAGCCAATCTGCCTACCCCGGACGGGATAAGGCATGAGTTTATGTATGTATATGAGCCAATTTGCTTGATATTTTATACCTGGCCAACTTGGTATTAGTAGGCCAAGTATCCCTCCGTCATGGGAGAGGGCTCGTCTCTGCAGTGGGACATCAATGCTGTTATGATGATGATGATAATAAGAAGAGAGAGATTTGAGTGGTAGAGTCACGCTGTTTACAGAATGATAGGACCCACTCGACCAGGGCAGTATCACACTTTTACAGAAAATCGACGTAAAGCAGCAGTTTTTTTTACTGCTGAGTTTCGCTCAGTGAGTGTTATGTACCAGAGGCCCAAATATACCCTTCACATGCTCTCCTATTTTCTCTTGGGAAGGTATAGAGAATATTTTTTTTTTTTTAAAAGACAACTCCCGCACTAGGGATCATGCCCTGTGTTGCGGGGACCTTTTACAAACATCAATTAACGTACACAAAGAACACCAAGACCAGGATAATAATTTGTGGATCTCACAAATAATTGTCCTGCGTGGGGATCGAACCCACAACCTCTTGCACGGCAGCCGCTTGCGCTACCGTGTCGCGCCACCGAGTTCGTCGACGAATATGAAAAAAGTCGAAGTTCGTCGAAGAAATAAAGAAAAATTATTTATTTTGCACCTCACTGCACAATGCAAGAGTATTAAAACTAGGACCAGTCTCAGCATGATGCTGCAACGTTGATAGCTGCAGCGCTGTTATTCTGACTGGCCCCTATTATGACGTCACGGACCCCAAACACTTAAAAAGTAAATAAAACTTAAACTAAAATTAAAGAAATATAAAAACCCTAGCCAGAAAAAAATCACATCATAATTATTCTGTGTCATTATCATTATGATATCCACAGTCCAATTTCTAATTTTATTTTGTACCTTATCCAGTGGCTACAATACGTAAGATGCGATGGCCTGCCTGACCCACGCGTGGTCACCCAAGTGAACACTTACCTACATTTGTGGGAACAACTAGAGATATGTGGGCAAGAGGAACTGCATAGGAGGTGTAAGGAAGCCCTTCCCGTAAGTACCATTTCTTCTCTAAAAAAGATTACACTTGTACTTTCTTTGACGACCTTTGCGGCGTAGTGGTTATATAACATGACTGCTATGCAGAGGTCTCGGGTTCGATTCCCGCTCAATGCAAATCTTTGTGCGCATGAACATGACTGATTGCATTATTCTAAGTGTTTTCTATGTATTTACAAAAAAAAAGTATTTAAGTAAGTTTATCCGTTGTCTAGTACCCATAGTACGAGCTCTGCTTACTTTGGGACTAGATGACGTTGTGTAAATGTGTGAGGAATATTTCCTATTTCTTTCTTTTTAAAAAGACAATACCTACAATAGGGATCATGCCCTGAGTCGCGGGGACTTTACAAGCATCAATTTAAGGAACACAATGAACACCCAGACTCAGGACAATAATTTGTAAATTATGTATTTGTACATTTTTAATACACAAAGAATTAATTTTCCTGCGTGGGAATCGAAACCGCGACCTCGTGCACGGTGCCCTCTAACACGACAGCTTTGCCACCGAAGCATACGAATCAATGCTCTATGTTGGACTCAAGCAGTTTTGATCAAGTCATAGGTAAAGAGCAATTTATTGACAACTAACTGACCCGTGCCCACTTCGTTAGGCCGCTAATAAAAACGTCACTTTTTTAAACACATTTCATTACTGCTCCACTCCTATTAGTCATAGCGTGATACTATATAGCCTATGACACTCCCCGATAAATGAACTATTCAACACAGAAAGAATATTTAAAATCGGTTTAGTAGATCCAGATATTACCCCCTACAACGTCACAAACACACAAACATACAAACACACAAACTTTACCTCTTTATAATATTAGTATAGATATAGATATAATGTTACTTTTTTCAGATAATAGATTTACTAGGACAACTTGAACAACAGAAAAAGCAATTTACTGCACGTCAGATACAGAATTACCACATTGTAAGTATTTTTACACAATATGTCACCAACCCATCTCATCCCATGGGTGTCGTAAAAATCGACTAAGAGACTAACCGTAAATATTATCTTTACGAAATCAAAAGAAGGAAAACTTGAAATTAAACCTTATACCAATCCGTCTGGCTAGCGTGGTATAGTAGTCCAATTATCCCTCCGTGAGGCCCGTGCCTGCAGTGGGACATTAATGGGCTGTTATGATGATGAAGTATTTTTACAGTATTATCTCGTTTACCATAAACTCATTTGCTACATTATTGTTTGCCATAATCGTCCTTAATTAATATGTACTTGCTATAATATAAAATTAAGGTTAGCCCATTAATGGCAGTCACAATGACTTTAACAAATATACATTTATTGTACACAAATAACATTTATAGTTACGACCAATAATTTGAATAATTTAAGTATCGTACAAAGCGTGGGAATCGAACCCACGACCTTGTCCACGGTAGCCCGAGGCAGTTAATTTTAAGTTTGATTGTATTTTGTCCGTCCAGCATGTCAATTCTCGTACCTATAGGCCGACCGTTTAACTCAGACCCCGCCTGCGGTAATAGGGGTGCGCGGGGGGCGAGGACAAAGGAGAGAGCTATCTCTTGATTTTTTGGCAAAACGGCTCCATCTAGATACTGTGACCCGAACTACATCACAACACAGCTCTAATTTTTAGCTAGCTTATTTTTATGAAATGAAAAGTAGGAAATATTGAAATTATACCCTATACCAGTCGAAATACCTGGAGAGGTTTTTTTATTTTTCTGGTCAGGCTTTAAATTGTGTAATAATTTAGATTGCATAATATTTTCTCTAAGAAAGTACGAGTTTTAATGGCAAGATGACGCCACCATCTTTGAAATTTGTAAAATTGTATATAAGACGGACTAGCTTACTGCACTAGTGTCATACTGACATACTGACTAAGTGTCCGATAAGGTAGTGTGTAAAAATAAAAAATGCTCTTATTATTGTTCTTATTATCTGTAAATATTTTCTAAGATTGATTCTTACAAATTAATATGTTTAAATCATACCTGTTTTAATGAATTGAGTCATATAATTTCAAACCCCTTAAAGTGCTTTTTCTTAAATGTCGACAATTCATGAAAAACGTCTTAAACTTACTAACAACCTTAATTCTGTACGATTTTTAACATTATATTATTATTGTAATCTAGCAATCCCAACAAACATCTTTCTTTAATAAAAACGATTTGAAAAACGAGGTTATTTGCAAAAATAGATTCGTTTTAGGGGACTTAAAAGTTAACTTTAGGTTTTAGTGAAATTTGAAAGTAACCGATACCGTTTTAGAGGGTTTTGAAGCAATCACTATTTTGAAGTAGGAAGGTGTTATGCAATAAAATTGTGAATAAGACACAAAATAAAAAAGGCAATTATTTTTAAAATTATTTTATTTCAAAAGAAATGGTTTTTCATTTTTATGTAATAATGAAATAATAATTATGTAATATTATTGTTATTTTTGGAGTCGGTGTCAGCCAACGAAATACGATAATACCTAAGCAAATGGAATGGCGGCCACGAATTACAGATTATATTATTATATGACTTCGACATTATGACATAAAGTTGTCGATTGTTTATGGATTGGTTTAAAAATTAAACAAATATTAAATAACTATTTTTATCATATTTAAATAAATATATTTTAAATACCTGTGTCACGTTCAAACGTTTTAATATACCTATTTAGTAACTGATTAAAGCTTTCTGAATCTACAAATAAATATATTTGTAGACTCTTCAAGAAATATCCTTAACAATACTTTTTACAATAATTAAAAAAACCTATTCTTTAGATTATAATTAAGTAAAAAGAATGTCTGATATAATGTTGCAAAACCAAAATTCAACTAATTATTTTTTAATTTTTAGTGCAAGTTTTGTCTTAGAAGTAGGTTTTTTTTTGTAAAAACTTATTTTATTTGGCATAGCAACCGACTCGATATAGCTCTTGTGTACGCTACCATAACGCACACCGCTACCCCGCCCCCTCGTCCCTTTCATACCGCAGGCGGGGACTGAGATAAACGGTCGGCCTATAAAAATTTGGTTAAGTTAACTTTTAGTTGTCAAATTGTCTTGTTTTTGCTATTGCAATCGTAATCTTTTGTGGTCGTGTTATAGTTTTATTCAGAGTGTGACAATTTGACAACTAAAAGTTAACTTAACCGAATTTTTAGGTACGAGAATTGACATACAGGTTTCATCAAATTATTTATAGCTGACTAGCTTATGCCCGTGGCTCCAACCGCGTTGTATAGGTAGCTTATTATAATGTTATTCTACACCCTAAACTACCTCCAAATTTCATCGAAATCCATTCAGTAGTTTTTGCGTGAAAGAGTAACAAACATCCATCCATCCTCACAAACTTTCGCATTTATAATACTAATAGGATTTTGCACCTAATATTTCACTGTTTCAGCTACGTCAAGATATGAGAGCGCAATTATCGAGAACGATACAAATGGCATCATATTTCTTCCTGCGTGATCTTGAGCACCACTTGAAGTTTGAGTCGACAAGGCTGGCCACTTATCAGAAGGAATTTCCGTCGCTTAAGCTGAATCTATGGGTCGCTATAAAATGGCCGACAAGGAAACCTAAACCGATTGAACCTGATCGGTTAGTATGCTTTTTTTGACAGTAATTTGACTGTGTCAGCCTGATCCTGGGAATACATTTTATCTATGATCCTGATGTCACGGGCGGACTCTAAGAAATGGTTATTTTGAAATATATTGAATCAGTGAAATATATTGAATGACAGCAAAAGGATAAAATCCTTTTGCTGTCCCAATTCCTTTTTCGTGCTCTATCAGCTCTTTCATGGGGTGTGCTCTTAAGAACTAGGAAAAAAAACCGTGCTTTTTATGGAACTCTTTATAAACTTGCAAGTAGCACAGTTCATCAGTACCAACTGCAAACCATCTCGTTTTGTATCGTTCGTTTCCAGCGTTCTTTTCTTCCATGTGCTTATAGGCTCTGAAATAAACCTACCTGGAATACCAGAGACGGTTTTTGAGGAGAGGGATGAGGGGGCACTGAACCGCACAAGGTGGTAAGTGAAAGAGCCTTATGTCCAACAGTAGACAGCCATTGGCTGATATGGTGACTATGATAATTGACTGTTAGGCATCGTAGTAAAATGCAACTTAACGCCGAATACTCGAACGTCTTTTAAAAGTAAAGCGGCGCTTAAACTAGACATTTGTATGAAAGAATTTCAATAGTGAATGAATATCAGCGCCGCTTTACTTTTAAAAGACGTTTAAGTATTCGGCCGTAAGTTGCATTTTACTACGATGCCTAACAGTCATATTTGGCTGTTAGAGGGCTTTTAACCATAAGTACCTATAAATCATTGCTGTGTAAAGATCGAGGGTTCGGATTACCACGCACTAAAACACTAATTGTGCAATCCTTTCAAGGCGATTATGCCCTGAGCCTGGACGTTTATTATGTCAGTTAAATGTATGATTGTTAAATTGTAAAAGCACTCACAAAAAAAATTAAAAAAACTTTGATACAAATCTATCACTCTGGTATTATAGTAGTCAAAGCTTTCTTCCGTTACTGGAAGAAGCCCAGTTCCAGCACTGGGACATTGATTAGATGAAATATTTTAAATCTATCTGGCCTCTAGCCTTTAAGCAACCCAATCTTTTCCCCATCCCCATATTATTTTTGGTTGAGGGCCATCCGCCCCACCACAGCCCGTGTAAAGTAGTAGCGGTCGTCAGTGACCAATTACTCGTCCTCGACAAAAAAAACCCATCCCTATAATATCCCTACAGTGGGACATTACTATCCTACTCTAATAACTCATCTCTTTGTTTCCAGTGAACCAATAGAGCTATCATTCCCAGCTATGAAGGTGACGGTCACGTTGCCCACTATTATAGACGGGTCCGCTGTCTGCGTGAGGGCTGCCAGGTCGGTGGACCTGTTAAGCGAGAGTTCTAAGACTTTTAGTGTGCATGATGTTGATAATAGATATATTGGTACGTATTGTTATGGTGATACCACCATATCTTATCTCGACGTTGTCGTAAACAACGACTTAATTTTTTTTTTTTTTATACAAGACACGGCAATATGACTATATCGAACCTGATGGAAAGCGCGAGTACAGTCCACAAATGAAGCCAACGGATAGAAGTCCAATAACAACTTCAATCCGTCGTCATCATCTTGCCGGTTTAGCCAAATGCTTCTTCACACTGCGTTGATTGATATTAAATAAAAAAAAGCAAACATTGGGTAGCTACACCAATTAGTCTGGCCAAACCATTTCATCTTACGGCAGTCGTAAAAAGCGAAGTTACATATTAACTGTACGAAAGAAAAACAAGGTAACTCTGATATAAATAAAATAGTAAGTACCCTAAATTAGTTTGGCTACTCTTAACCCACGATCTCGTTTTAGGGTGTCTTAAAATACAACTTAAAGAAATTTAACAGGTATTAACTTTCATCATCATAACAGCCCATTAATGCCCCACTGCAGGGACGGGCCTCCTCCCGTGACGGAGGGTTACTTGGCCTACTAATACCACGCTGGCCAGACGGATTGGTATAGAATTTAATTTCAAGTTTTCCTTCTTTATATTTCGTAAAGATAGTAGTTACGGTTATTCCCTTAGTCGGTTTTTACGACACCCATGGGATGAGATGGGGTGGTGACATATTGTATTCTTACTCCGTCACCACACGGATAAATGGTATTAACTTTACGAACCATTAAAAGGAAAGCTTGGCTTTAAATCATATACCAATCTGCCTGGCCAGTATGGTGTAAATGGACCATTTCTTCATAAGTTACCGGAAAGGGGTAAAGCCCAATTTACACATCGACAAGCGAGTTAAGTAGTAAATTGTTAATTACGAGTAAGTTGATTTAAATAGATCTCTATCCTATTTTTTGGCGAGTTAAGTACGAAGTAATCCCCTTTCTCCCGTCTCGCCAACTAACGACGAAAAACGACTGGGCTTATTGAAATGGCCTATTACACTTGTAGACTGCTGGATTTACAGCGAGTAACTTAGGGAACTTTAATTTAAAAAAAAAAATTGTGTATGAAAAAAAAAATACTTTGAATATTTTGGAAAACTGAATAAGTATACATTTCTTGTTGTGTTTTAAAAATTGTTTTTTTTTTGTATTTCAGATTTATACACTTTCACCGACAATGAGTTGCAGCTAATTATAAAGTTAAAAAAGGAGCAAGATGACGTCAGAAATAAATTCTTCAAAGACATAGGAGTCAAAATAAGGGAACTCGAAAAGTTTCTAAAAGATAACCCGTAAGTTTAAATTCTTTCTATAAAACGTTTACAGTTTGACGCTACCATTTTACAATGAATAAATGAATATTCCTCACACATTCACACAACGCCATCTAGTCCCAAACTAAGCAAAGCTGGTACTATGGATACTAGACAACGGATAAACATACTTAAATACATTTTTTTTGTAAATACATACATATTATACTTATAAAACACCCAGTCCAATGCAAACAATCATGTTAATGCACACAAACATTTGCATTGAGCGGGAATCGAACACGAGACGTAACAATACAGGCAAGTTACGTCAGCGCGGTCATTTATGGATGGGTGACTACTTATGGGGTACGTCAGAAGAGGGGTCAATAGGTTTTTAAATGGTAGACAAAGCGCGTGTGTGATTTCTCTGGTGTTGCAGGCGTCCTTATGCTTGCCACCAAGCAATGTGGTAAAAAAGTGTTTTCTTTTACCGTTCACAGCTCTAATTTACATTTTTTAATTTTTTTATCTAATTTACTTTACAGTCATTTATGGGTGGGTGACCTTTTTAATGTTAAGCAACGTTAACAAGAAAAAACATTTTATTTTTTATTTGAATCATTAGGGTGTTTTTGACCGATCGATCGATCGTCGATCGATGGCAGAGAGGTTATTGGTGTGATAGAAATTATCGATCGACGTTTGATTGTTTTATTTTGATTAAGATTTGTAGGTATATAGCGGGAATTAGATGCCTCATTAAAATATTAATAATTATATATTTTCAGTTACACGAAGAATGAGAAAGAAAAAGACGATCTTGACAAGCTGAATATGACTGAGCCACCATTCATGCCAGATCCCAGGACACACTTCTCCGAGATGAATGGTGAGAACTAAAACCAATAATCATCATAACAACCTATGGATGTCCACTGCTGGACATTGGCCACATTTCCACCCTGCGGTTTTAATTGCAAATATAAGTATCCATCCATCCATCCATATCAGTCTATGGACGTCCACTGCTAGACATTGGCCTCCTCCAAAAGACACAACAAAAGGCACAAGACCGCGCAGAGTGGAAATATAAGTATAAATATCGATAGCGGAAACATGAATTAAAGTAAAGGACATTTTTATAACACTCGATAATAATACGTATGCAATTACATCATACGATATAATATTCATTTTCGACAAAGTGTCCTTTACGTTAATATATATTTCCGGTATCGATATAGCAAATATAAATATAAATGTTCCTCATAGATTCACACAGCTGTTATAACATCACTCTAAAATTATTAGAAGCGTAGCACATTATATGAAAAATATTGCAAAAACGGTTAAAAATTACTACTTTCGTAAGCTTACGTCACTGGAGGAGGCCCGTCCCTGCAGTGGGACATTAATGGGCTGTTATGATGATGAAGATTACGTTACGTTTGCTGTACAAATGGTTATAGGTTACAACCTTGCACCTGGTATTTTAATTTTTAGTTAAGACTAGCTGACCCGTGCCCACTTCGTTGGGCGGCGAAAAAAACACGGCCCTTTTTTGAACATATTTTATTACTGCTCCACTACTATTAGTCATAGCGTGATACTATATAGCCTATGACACTCCCCGATAAATAGACTATTCAACACAGAAATAATTTTTAAAATCGGATCAGTAGATCCAGAGATTACCCCCTACAACGTCACAAACACACAAACTTTACCTCTTTATAATATTACTTAGTTAAGATTTGAAAATGTTTTTAATGACATTATTTTATTTTGCAGAAAAGAAATTTAACAGATATTTAAAAGTTACAAACTTAAGAGTCAGAACTGGAGAAGTACATCTAAGAAAATATAGGTTTGTATGAAAAATATATATTTTTAAGGAAAGCAGGTTTGTCACCATAACAGCCCATCAATGTCCCAATGCAGGGACACGCCTCCTCCCGTGACGGAGGGATACTTGGCCTACTTATACCACGCTGGTCAGACGGATTGGTATAGGGTTTAATTTCCAGTTTTCCTTCTTTTTATTTCGTAAAGATAATATTTACGGTTAGTCCCTTAGTTGGTTTCTACGACACCCATGGGATGAGATGGGGTGATGACATGTTGTATTCTTACTCCGTCACCACACAGACAGCAGGTTTGTAGGGACCCTAGTACTTGGCGCTCAGTAGTCGACACCTACCTTTATGGGAATAAGGCATGACTTTATGTACCTAGTATTTTTTTTCTTTTTAAAAAGACAACTCCTGCACTAAGGCCCTGCACAAACCTAGGCACATTTTGTTGCCGACACGGACACCATCACCGGGAACCGCAGTTGCTATCCTGTAGCGTTGCTTGTTTTCCGTCAGTTTCACGATGGACGTCGTCGATCAAGAAACATTACAATACATAAACTAGTAAAAGGGAATTTTGTTGTGATTTTCCAGGGTCGTAGGAGGGGTGTTAAACATGGACCTCTTACTTACTCCGCCGCAGCCGAAGACTATGGATTTTGGTGTGATTGTAACCACGCGTAAGTTAATTCCATATTATAAACTTTGCATAGAGAGTTGTTACTCTAGATAATAATATACCTAAATATGTATATGTTACGGGCAACGTGATTAACTGGGCATTATTAATAAGGACCGGTCTTTATTAATTATGCCCAATAACGATGGCCAAAGTGATAAATTTATCACTTTGACCGGCCCTTATTAATAATGAATAATGATTTTATGAAAACATAATTTATGTTCATAAAAATAAAGACCAATTTGTCAAAAGAAGTGATGTCCATAGTATAAATACTAGAAATAAAGATAGACTTATTCATCCGTATTCTAGGCTCCAAAAAATACATAGTTCATTTCAGGGTCAATGTGTGCGATTTTATAATAAAATTCCGAAAGATATTCAAGATCTAAGTTTTAATAAATTTAAGAATGTAGTCAAACAAAAACTTATCGTAAAGGGATATTATACTATCCTAGACTACACGAAAGACAAAAAGGCTTGGGATTAACTGCTTCTGTTCCATAGGCTGTTTCAAATAATGCAAGTTTATGCACTTTTTTTTATATATGTGTGCTACTGTATTGTTTTATCTCTAAGTTCTAATTGTATTATTGTATCCTTTCTATCTTTTTTTTTCTGTCTTCCTTGTTCTCATGCTTGTCTTCTACTTTTCTTTTCTTTGATTATTATTTTTTATGATGTATAAATGGTGTATTATCCTGTCTGGTACTGTCAAATATTTTGATTGGGTATATGATTAATGTAAAAAAAAATTGTAAACACAACTGAATTTTAAAAGAGTTGCCATGAGTTTCTTTGCCAGGTTTCTTCTCATTGGCCCTACCATTTGGAAACTGGAATTTATAGATCAACACAGACAGACAAGTAGATGCGAGTAGTAGATTGGTTTTATTTTTCTCCTTTAATTTACATTTGACAATACAACGCGGCTTTTTTTAGTGCTGTAGCGTTTGTCTGTGTCGATCTATAATTTTAAATGTAGCTTCAATTTTAAGTAAACGACGATTTCAAACAATTTGTAATAAATTTTATGAAATAAAGTATTTTGAAGTTTGAAGTTTGAATGGCCGACGGCCCGTGGTCCATGTAATAAGTTAGTGTTTGAGATAGCTTAAAAAAAAGCTAAAACCTAAAATGAAGCCAAAAGTCAGAAACAGTTGGTTAGGTTAGGTTAGTATGGCGACCACAACGCGCACGAGCCGAGCGAGCGAAGCGAGCGGGCCGCGCCAGCGGCCGGCGAGTGCCAGAAACATTTAAGTAAAATGTTTATTTTTTAACTACTATGTCCAATAGTTTATTTTTTGTTAACTTTTCATGAAAATTTTGTAAGTTTAATTTCATTTAATAAACAAAAACACTACAGTTCACCTATTTTATTACTTTGCCCAAGATAGGGTGGGCATTATTCATAATGGCCGGGAAAAGGGATTTATTATGCTGTATTAATCACATTGCCCAATTGAGTCGGGCATTATTAATACAGACAGGTCATTATTAATAGTGCCCGGACTTATCAAATTGCCCGTAACATATACAATATGTTACGGGCAATTTGATAAGTACCGGCCATTATTAATAATGGCCGGACAAAGTGATAAATTTATCACTTTGACCATCGTTATGGGGCATTATTAATAAAGACCGGTCCTTATTAATAATGCCCAGTTAATCACGTTGCCCGTAACATATATATGGGGATACTAAAACCAGTATCCTGTTTTGGAAGTATCAAGTAAAAGCTGCTTTGTTGGTCATTCATTGCCTCTTAGAGCCATAATCTGATGTGATATTCTTCGTTTTGTTAATAAATCTCACTGCTGGACTATAGCCCATTGCTATCAAAACAAATTTCAAAATGCTTTATTTCATAAAATTTATTACAAATTGTTTGAAATCGTCGTTTACAATTTACTTAAAATTGAAGCTACAGTTAAAATTATAGATCGACACAGACAAACGCCACAGCACTAAAAACACTGCGTTGTATTGTCCAATGTAAATTAGAGGAGAAAAATAAAACCAATCTACTACTCAAATCTTATATGTCTGTCTGTGTTGGTCCATAAATTCCAGTTTCCAAATGCATAGAGCCAATGAGAAGAAACCTGGCAAAGAAAGTCATGGCAAATCTTTTAAAATTCAGTTGTTTTTAAACGACTTTTTCTCTGGGGATAATAATTAAAATACAAACAAAATTTTTGATAAATTACTTTTAATTTAGGAACTCTTACATTAACTTCATTTTTATAATTTACATTAGTAGGCACGGTGATTGCAATTAAAACTTTATTTTTTTAAGTATTAGTTAAATACTAAGTACATAAAAAAAACTAGGTACATAAGACTCACTTATGTTTAATTCATTTAATATGACTTAAATTTAAAGGTAAACAAGTATGGCGTCGTGTCAACCACAGACTAAAAACTTACCCCCTTACTCATAAACGCCTCTTAAAATTTATTACTGTTTAGCGAGATTTTTATTACGAAAACCAACCTTATAGGTACCAAACAACGTAAGAGTTTAAGCTAATTAATCAATTGACTAAAATTTAAGAGGCGTTTATGAGTAAGGGGGTTAGTCTTTGATCTTATGAGAAATGTAAGGGAATCAAGGACAAATTCTAGAATCTACAAATTTCAAATGCTTTAGTTAATTTTTATGTGTAAAATTTTACGTTGAAATAAATTATATTCATTTAAGGGCCTTAACGTGGCTCACTAGCGCCGCCAATAGAAAAAAAAATCAGAATTCGCAAATAGAATAAATAATGTAAAATGTTGATAACAAAGTCTTGAAAAAAGGCAACAAAGTATTTGTATAACACACTCTCAATACTTTAAATGTTTTTCAATTACTTAAATTTCGCATTCGAAAAAAAACGGCCGCTTTTGTATATAATGCAATATTTATTTAATTGAAAAACTTTGCCCAGTTAAATTAGGAGAGTTGTATATTCACCCTAAATCCAAGTTTGTCAATTATAAAGAAGTTTCATAAACTATTTAAACCAATAAATGTCGATATTAAGGAGAGAGTTTCCTAAACAACCTTAATATAAAGCGCCTAGAGTAGCATACTTATATAATAATAATGTCAAAGACTTTCCTTGTTTTTATATCCTTAAATATAAGCTAAAATAGCTTTACTACCATAACTGGCCAAAAGTCCTTCCCACTGCTTTCCAAATTTGTTTGTTGGGCCTCACAAAATCAGCGCTGTAAGCGACTGAGCATTACTGCTTGGTGTGCCGCAGCATTATGCTGAGTGGGGTCCGATTCCTGCACAGATGTGGCTTTATCAGTACTTTTGTTTATATTCTTTATTTTTGTTTTGTTTTTGTAATTGTGTGTATTCTTATTGTATCCTTAAAGCAGGAATAGATGTATTTTCTTTCTTTCTTTCTTTCTATATCGCGATCTCTGGCTAGTTTGTAGTACAGGAATCTTATCGTAATCACATAGAATATCCAGAACCAGGACAATAATTTGTGGATCACACAAAGAATTGTACTGTCTGGGAATCAAACCGCGACCTTATGCACGGCTGTTACAAAAATTAACACAAGCACACTTCGGCACACTTTTCCGTGTGGTGACGGAGTAACAATACAATATGTCACCACCCCATCTCATCCCATCGGTTTCGTAGAAACCGACTAAGGACTATTCGTAAATATTATCTTTACGAAATAAAAAGAAAGAAAACTTGAAATTAAACTCTATACCAATCCGTCTGGCCAGCGTGGTATTAGTAGGCCAACTATCCTTCCGTCACGGGAGGAGGCCCGTCCCTGCAGTGGGATATTAATGGGCTGTTATGATGATAATGATGACACTTTGGCAGCATCCAATTCATTCTTCTAGATCTAAGATCTTTCCGTCACGCCAAAGAGACGTTCTCATTATGTTTGGTCTTCTGAGACATAAGACTCTTCTTCATTCTTCTCCAGAAGACTGCCCGTTCAGACTCGTCTTTCGGCCATACGATATATGTCTTAGTTAACATCAAATAGTGTAGAGTGTTTGGGCGTGCTCTTCGTGGTATGTCTTCCAGAAGAACGAGTATCAGGTCTTCTCTGCGAGTTTCTAGTAGTCTGGAAAGAAGAATCATTGTTAGATAGATAAGATAAGATAGATAAATAAATCATCATAACAGCCCATTAATGTCCCACTACAGGGACGGACCTCTACTCCAGTGATGGAGGGATACTTGGCCTACTAATACCACGCTGGCCAGACGGATTGGTATAGGGTTTAATTTCAAGTTTTCCTTCTTTTTATTACGTATGATAATATTATGTGATATAATATATAATATAATATTCACCTATAGTCCCTTAGTCGGATTTTACGACACGGATGAGATGGGGTGGTGACACACTGTATTCTTACTCCGTCACCACACGGAAATAAATAAATAATCGTCCCAAACTAAGCAAAGCTTGTACTATGGATACTAGACAACGGATAAACATACTTAATAACTTTTTTTTGTAAATACATACATATTATACATAGAAAACACTCAGACCAATGCAAGCAATCATGTTCATGCACACAACTATTTGCATTGAGCGGGAATTGAACCCGAGACCTCTGCGTAGCAGTCATGTTATATAACCACTACGCTACGCCACAGAGGCCGTCAAATGATGAATGATGTTTGTTCATTTCACCCTAAGATCTGACTCCAGTTCATAACACGAACCTAATACTACTAATTCAACTAACACGTTTTCAGTGCAGTGTACCATATGTGGTACACGTGCCTTGTTTTACTATTGTGGCGGCACTTTCACATTGCCGCCAGCACTGTAAAAGAGTTAATAATTTATCAATTAACAAAACATACTAATAAGATCCAATTACCTGTGCTGTGCTAAATGCATTTCGAACTGACACCACTGACTCAGCAAGAACTGCTGGGATATGATCAGCATGATCGATCTTGAGCGATCCATGCATGACACTATGTTCTCTAGAATTGATAGGCCAACCTGGAAATAATAAACAACAGTAGAGGTTTAAAAGTTGGACCACAAGAAATGAATGAAAGACAATTGCATGTAGCAGATATGAGAATGTTAAGAGGAATGTGTGGTGTTACGAGAGCGGATAGAGTAAGAAATGAGTATGTAAGAGGAAGTTTGAAAGTGGCACCGGTGGCAGAAAAACTACGTGGCAGCCGGCTGTCATGGTATGGGCATGTTATGGGGATGAATGAGAATCATGTGGTGAGGAAGGTGTTGAACATGTGTGTGGATGGATTTAGGGGAAGAGGACGACCAAAGACCAAAGAAATGATGGATGGATTGTGTGAAAGACGATATGGCTGCGAAGAGTGTAACTTGTGAGATGACGTCCGATAGTATGGAAGAAGAAGACATGCTGCGCCGACCCCAAATAAAGTTGGAATAAGTGCAGGGGAATGATGATGAGAAGAGGTTTTAAAGCTTCTAAATAAAAAAATATGCAGCTAGGATAGTAGTTGTTTTTTTTATACACATACTTAACATGATAAAAGGCAAAAGAAAAGATAAACTAAGGCAGAATTGACTTAATTTGGCCTAAGACAAGATTCGAATAGAAAACAAACTAGAAACTTTTACCACATTTAAAGGCTTCCAAAACTTTTCCCATGCTATACAAATTTATCAATTACTTGCTGACTCGTGCCCACTTCGTTAGGCGGCGAAAAAAACGCGTCACTTTTTTAAACACATTTCATTACTGCTCCGTTCCTAATAGTCATAGCGTGATACTATATAGCCTACTAGCTGATGCCCGCGGTATTACCCGCTTAATTGTTATTTTACACCATAAACTACCTATATTCCAAATTTTATCAAAATCCATTTAGTAGTTTTTGCATGAAAGGGTAACAAACATCCATCCATCCTCACAAACTTTTGCATTTATAATATTAGTAGGATAGGATAAGCAAAGGTGTGTCACTTTAGTGCCTAACAAATAAGGTGAATATTATCTTCACTAAATAAAAAGAAGGAAAACTTGAAATTAAACCCTATACCAATCCGTCTGCAAGCGTGGTATTAGTAGGCCACGTATCCCTCCGTCAAGGAAGGAGGCCCGTCCCTGTAGTGGGACATTAATGGGCTGTTATGATGAAATAAGTTGACAATTACGAATTTAAGCTCTCTAGATATATCAGACCCACAGCTTAAAAAACCGGTCAAGTGCGAGTCTGACTCGCGCACCGAGGGTCCTGTACAAACCTATTTATTTTCCCGCCAAATTGTGATAACGTCAGGATTCAGCTGTTTAAATACTATTTTTCCCGCCAAAATTCTGTGACGTTACGACTCATCTGTCAATAATTCTATGACGTCACGCCTATCTGTCAAAATTGACAGCTGTCAAAAGTGACAGAAGTATCAAATATTTTCCCGCCAAAATAATATGACGTCACAAATCATCTGTCAAAAATTCTGTGACGTCACGACTCATCTGTCAAAAATTCAAAAACGTCACGGCTCAGCTGTCAAAATATATTTACCCGCCAAAGTTCTGTGACGTCACGAATCATATGTCAAAAATTCTGTGACGTCACGACTCATCTGTCAAAAATTCAATAACGTCACGGCTCAGCTGTCAAAATTTAATTCTGTGACGTCACGACTCATCTGTCAAAATTTTATGACGTCACGGGTCACGTGACCAAAATTCTATGACGTCACAGGTCACGTGACACAGCTTTCCCGCCAAAATTCTATGAAATCAAAATATAATATGATTGCTAATAAAAAGTAGCCTAAATGTTCTTTCTCAGGGTCTAAAGATTGTCTGTACCAAATTTCATCGAAATCCGTTCAGCCGTTTAGGCGTGAAAGAGTAACAGACAGACAGACAGACAGAGTTACTTTCGCATTTATAATATTAGTATGGATGACCCTTCTCGATAAATGAACTATTCAACACAGAAATAATTTTTAAAATCGGTTCAGTAGATCCAGAGATTACCCCCTACAACGTCGCAAACACACAAATTTTACCTCTTTATAATACACACCTCAACAAAGTCTAGGGATATTTGGTATTTACTCAATTAACTTCAAAATTATTGGAGATAGCATACAACATGTTTATATTTTTATAAAGACAATTTATCAGGCTACAATCTAGAATAAAATAAAATAATTATTTTTGCATAAATAATTTTTTATTCAAATAAATAAAAAACTTGGAAAATTAGTAAAACTAACAATGAATGTGTTTCTTAAGCAAAAGTGAAAATAAGCAAAAATTTATCTGTTTTTAATTGTTATGTGGGTAATCAGTAGTCAGCACATTAAAAAAACCGTAAATAACGGTCCTGCAATGGTGTTTCATGCTTTTATTATGTTATCCAAGTCTTGGTACGGTATATTGTTCCAGGTCCGACTAGGATGCAAAAAAAGTTGCTCTTCCATCGCAATTTTATCCAGGAAAAATCACCAAAACCCTTCTTTTGAACATGTCCTACGCGTATTTTATGGTTTTGAGTATAAGGGATTGAGTGGTTCAGCATAAAATCGATACTTCGTGCTCCTGCAACCAGCTTGTCATCACTCTCGCTTTATGCAAACGGGTGTTATTGTCCATGAACTGGAACATTTGGCCCAATTAAAGTCTACGGGGGTAGATTATTAGTACTAGCACCTCGTTAAGTTATTTTTAAGCCGTCATGGTGTTTCTGATTAAAACGCGCTCTGTTCTTCGACCGATACAAATTACCGTCCAAACCATAATTTGTTCTATCGTGGTATGAATAGATTTCTTGAGGATGTTGTAGACGGCTATCACAACCAGGAACTCGCTAAGCACATCCTCTACGTGAATCCGAGTGGAAACCGAACCGGGACTCATGTGTAAACACTACTACAGATCACAGGTTATCTTTGCAGAGCAAATGTTCACGAGCCCAGTCTAGTCGTCGTGCGCGATTCGCTCGGCGTAGTACTAGAGTATAAAGCGGTATGCGAGAATAAAGGTGGGCTTCGTGGCGACTTCTTCTGACAGTTTGGTCACCCGCAAGAGGCTCCACCAAGAGCTGGAGCCTCTACACCAGCTGCATAGTAGTAACATTTGGCTGTCTTTTCGCGGGAACTTGCAAAAATCGATCATGTCGTTAAGTGGTGATAGACTTTTTGCTGTGGTAACTTTCAGCCACTTCACCAGTAGCACGATAACGTGACCATAACCCTGATTTCATATTTTGTATTGTTCTAATCTCTTCAGCAATACTCCGCTTAGTACCCGCAGCTAGGAGCATGCCTACTGCCCATAACATTTTCTCTCTGATGAAATGGCGCCGCTGCTTGATGCACACAATATCATTCATTCGAAATAAACGTTTAAATTGTTATAAAACTTAAATTTTACACAAAAAAGCAGTCAAAACTTACTATTGGTAAATGAAATTTTCGAACTTGACTACGTTTAAGCCGCGTAAATCTTTTATTTTTAATTTTATTTTCCAAATTCAAATTTAGAATGGTTGAAAAAGGTTAACAAAGTAAGTTTTCATCAAAAGAATAAAAAAAAAACAAAATTACAAACCAAATTTTTTGAGTTTCACAACTTTCTACAAAATATCCCTAGACTTTGTTGAGGTGTGTATTAGTATAGATAATAGAGAAATTTGGAGGCTATTCTCATTATTTTCAAGCAATAATCAATTATATTATCCGACATAGCGCTCAGGATTGCCCGGTGAACATGGCGGTGGACAGGGCACATAGCGCGGAGAACTGATTGCCGTTGGGACAGAAAAGTTCTGGAATGGCGACCGCGCACCGGAAGGCGCAGTGTGGGGAGACCCCTCACACGGTGGACTGACGACCTAGTTAGGACGTCGGGAAGCCGGTGGATGAGGGAGGCACAAGACCGCGTGGAAACTTAGGCCTATGTCCAGCAGCGGACGTCCATAGACTGATATGATGATGATGAATCAATTGAAATACATCAAATCTACAAATTAGTCTACTTATTCTACTTCCAATTTATCCCTAGAATTATAACGTCTATTAAAATCATTGATTTATAAAAAACCCTAGATGCACATTTTCAAACAAAACTAACAGCCAAAAGTGTCACCAAATTAAACATACGCAATAAATACGTATAGTAATATCGTAAACATATTTCTTTTTTCAAATTCAATCTTACACGCATGACATAAAGTTGTATTTAAAAAGTAATGCACATAAAGCAATAAAATTTAATGATTGACGTTTGCCGGTAGAACAACGCGATACTAATTTGAAAAGAGTGCACAATGCGCCCATTTGTTGCGGACGTTTTTGGGAAGTGGAGTGTGTATCTTTGGTTTTTTGTAAATCAATGATTAAAATACATTTTAAATAAAAAAAATTGACATTGTTTTTGGGAACGGCTTATATCTAGCAGTAGACTGCGATGGGATAGTTGATATTGATAAACTCTTATTTCGTATTGACGAATTCTGTCTAAGAACACAGCAATTCTGATTTCCGAATTACTGAACCTAGAATAACGTTACCACGAAAACATGCAATCACGAGTTTTCATTTTGACATCGTTTCACACATTGTCGAAAAGAAGCGAGCGAGCTACGGCAGCAGCCAACGAGAACCGTTATTCTGGGTTTAGTAATTCGGAAATCGGTATGAGAGTCTAATTTATAATGACGCCCTAAAACAAATAAATAACAAAACAGCGGGATTCTGTCGTTGGCAAACGACTCGTTGTTGAAACATTCACTTGGGAAACATTAGGTTTGGGTGGCAATCACTTGTGAATAGTTTATTTGCCAAGTAATCATTTTGCAAATGAAATTATGCCAAACATTGTTTGGAAAGTAATTATTTGTCAAAATCTTTTTGATGAAACAACTTAGACCCCAACAGCAGCTCACCTGAAAATCTCTTTCATGCAGACAGGCACTAATACTACAATCTGCCTCTATATGTGGTAGTAGATGGTCCAGCACCCATCCGCGGTCCTCGTTGCAATATGATACGAAGACGTCGTAGTTGAATATAGTACCGTCTGCAAACGTTAAACATTTTTACTGTTGTAGTTTTGGTTTCATCATAACACCCCATTAATGTCCCACTGCAGGGACGGGCCTTCTTCCGTGACAGAGGGATACTTGGCCTACTAATACCACGCTGGCCAGACGGGTTGGTATAGGTTTTAATTTCAAGTTTTCCTTCTTTTTACTTCGTAAAAATAATATTGGTTCAGCTGTATCTCGAATGTAATGCCATTTTATTGTAAGCGATTTCAATTTGTAACTATCTGTATCTGACTTTTGCATCGATTCAATTGGAATTTTTCGAATATAAACGAAATAGCAGTGTAGTAAAATATATCCCGTTTTATCATTGGTATCATTATTTAATAAGGCTTTCAATGTCCATCTGCAAGTTTGCAGTCAAAACCCTTAGCTAACATTCAACTAAAGTTACACTAGTCAAGAAAAAGAAAGTAGGTAAATGTAATTAAAAAGCTGGAGGTAGGCAGCCCTATCGCATGTTTACGTACCGCGCAGCCGTAGGCATTTATAATTAGAATACTGGTTGTACTGTGTCTACATTTTCTTCCCTTCTCGTTTTATTATGAATCCTTACTCTATATGTAATATGTACAAGATTTGGCCTAGGCCTGATACATACCATCTATAGCCTCGTCTCTGTTTATCAATCCCATCATAGCGGAGTTTCTCATGGTGATACAAAAATATTTCAAATTTCTTCTAAAAGTGTAAATGAAAATCATAGGTACCATTAAACATGGTATAACAAGAAAGATTAAGTATAGTTTCTTTCTGCTAGCAAGTAGATCATCATCGATTGTCGTCTCTCTAGATATTTTATTACAGCTAGATACATTGCTCACAGGAACAGATTTATTCTCAGGCACTCTTAAACATTTATACGACCCAGTCCAGTTATCAAGTATTCTAAATCTTCCTGTTTCTTCAAGGTCCTCAGCTATTTCACAGTCCTCTCCTTCACAATGTACTGGACTCCTATTGGTTATCATTTCGTTATAAAAAAGATATCCAGTATTATACAAATGCTTCTTATAACTCTTTAGCGGTTCATCGTCGTATTTAAATTCGTTCATTGCTGCCATTCTATAGAAATCATTGGCGTGGCAATTGCATACTAACAAATTACCACTTAGTGCAATGTAATCTATTCCAATCAAGTCTTTTATCATCTCGTCTGATATAACATTTATATTATTCTCCGCTAAGGATAGTAATCTCAAATTTGGTATATAAGTAAACATGTAGTTGAACCAACTGATTATTCTGTTCTTGTGTAAGTCTAAAACTTGTAAGTTTTTTAACGATCTAGCTACGATATAACTCATATTTGTTATATGGTTATTAGGCAGCTGTAAAATCTCCAATTTAGCAAAGTTTTTGAATATATTCATGCTTTTTATGCCAACACCTTCGGCTGATAATACAACTAAACTCTTTTCAAGTCCTTCTAAACCAACTCCTTTGCCCAATATACCATTATTCCGTGAGACATCTAGAATTTCAATGGATGTTTCAGCAAAAATGCCCTTCTCTAATTTCGTTAAGCTAGTATTGCATAGGGATAGACTTTTAACAGTTTTTCCTAGTCCTCTTATCATGTTGAAGTTTCTGGGACTCAAATTCGTATGTGACAGATCTATGGAAACAATATTTGATAAATTTGCGAACGTATTCAATGATTCTGTCACAATGCTTAGCAAATTTCCGTGATTATCGACTGGATTATTTCTACTGAAGTCTAAGTGATATAAATTTGTTAGTCCAATGAATGAGTCTTGTGTTATTTGTATTATATTATTCTCTCCAATGTAAAGAGCCTCTAAATTCGCCATTTTTCTGAACACTCCTGTTCCTAAAGCCTGTATTGAACATTTTCTTAAGTCCAGTTCTTTAAGTCTCGGAAATTCGGCACGTTCGAAACTTGCAGACCACACTGTAGTTGGATCTGAAAATAAATATACTCGATAATATATTACAAAGAGGATCAGGCTTATGGTCATATTTACCATTATTGCTTATTTTTCTCGCTGTCCTATTATTTTCTTATCATAACAAACTCATCTCATCCCATGGGTGACGTAAAAACCGACAAAGGGACTATCCGTGACTATTATCTTTACGAAATAAGAAGAAGGAAAACTTGAAATTAAACCCTATACCAATCCGTTTGACCAGCGTAGCATTAGTAGGCCAAGTATCCCTCCGTCACGGGAGAAGGCCCGTCCCTGCAGTGGGACATTAAAAAGCTGTTATGATGATTTAAAATTAATAAATTTTTAACTTCAACTCACCATCACTCATAACGTTATACCTAATCGGCACTTCAGCAGCATTGGTCGCGTTGAAGGTGACATCGTACTCCTTGCCAGGGACACTCAGACTTCGGAACATGTTGCCGTAGAACGACATGTACTTGATAGTCTCTGATAAATCTCGGCCTTTGTGGTCCACCATCTGGAAGATCTTGGAGAAATAATTATGGGTTTTAAAAGTTTGGTAAATAACATTTTATAGATTTGTAAATAAGTACAGTATGGGGACATTGATAATGTGATTGGCTTTTAAAGAAAGACAGCAAATCAATGAGTAAGAAAAGTACATCCGATTACCGAAAATAGCTGAATAATTTTAGCATAAGTTGCGAAAATTATCACATTAAAATTTATCTTATGGCGTTCGGCATAAGGTTGGAATTATAAAAGATTGAATCCCTACTTACTTCTATTTGACATTGTATGTTTCATCATGTCTTACTAAGTGACACTGGTGACCATGGTGACGGAAACATTGCACTTCGATAAAAAGACTTATTATTAACGTCATAATATACAATTTCAAAATCATCAATAAATTATAATCTCACTTTCTCGCTTCCTCATTGTTGTCTGTCTTTCTTTAAAAACGAATCATATTATCAATGTCCTCATACTGTACACGGTTGAATCCCGCTACAAAAGAAAAAAAATACCCTGCATCTTTATCATGCCGATCCGGCTTCATCATAAGGACATCCATCCTTACAAACTTTCGCTTTTGTGAGGATGAATGGATGGATGTTTGTTACTCTTTCACGCAAAAACTACTGAATGGATTTTGATGAAATTTGGAATATAGGTAGTAAAGGGTGTAGAATAACATTTAACTCTATAACGGGTACTAGTAAGTTGGTTTTTTCATAGGTTTTGACCTTTATTACAAGGTTATTAGAGTTGGTAATTAGGTGGGAATATAATCACCTCTGACTGCAAACCCGGATGAAGCCGCGGGTTTCATCAGCTAGTATATATCAATAAACTCAAGTGGCCAATATAATAATGAACTCGAATGCACCCTATGACTTTTTGCCATGGGGTAAAGAAAGGGGTGTTAGCATTTTCCATTTCTTAGTCCGTCACCACATGGGCTATAAGTAATATTTCTTAGTCCGTCACCACATGGGATATAAGTTATATTTCTTAGTCCGTCACCACATGGGCTATTAGTTATATTTCTTAGTCCGTCACCACATGGGCTTAGTCCGTCACCACATGGGCTGTAAGTAATATTTCTTAGTCCGTCACCACATGGGCTTAGTCCATCACCACATGGGCTATAAGTAATATTTCTTATTCCTTCACCACATAGGCTTAGTCTGTAGTCTTAGGCTATAAGTAATATTGATACTCACCAACGGCACTCTAGTCAGTTCACATTTCGCGAGGCTCAAGTAAAGAACAGATCTACTGAATGTCCTCATAGATGTTATCTTTCTCTGGAAGTGTGGTATAGGGTTCAGCATGTACGATAGGTCCACCGAGCTGTCCGGGTCCACTGAAATAGATAAATAATATTGTTAGCCGGTGAAATACATCCATGCAATCATCATCATCATCATATCAGCCAATCGACGTCCACTGCTGGACATAGGCCTTCTACAAGTATTGCCACCTTGTGCGGTCCTGTGCCCCCCTCATCCATCGACTTCCCGCCGTCCTAACTAGGTCGTCGGTCCACCTTGAAAGGGGTCTACCCACCCAGCGCTTTCCGGTACGCGGTCGCTATTCCAGAACCTTTCTGCCCCAACGGCATCCATACAATAGTACCACAAAATTAGAAAAAGCAATTTTTGCATATCCATGGAAATTCTAGATGTATTTCGAAATAATTAGTTAGTAATACTAGTAGAGCTTCTTCATACATAAATCCAATATAACATAAATACATACCAAACCGTGTATTCAACATGCCGTCTGCCGTCACCCATGATTGCCTGTCTGTCATATACCCTGTGATGCAGTGAGGGTCTGTTGGGCTCGTCTTTGAACCGCGTTGTTCCGCCCGCGTATAACATAGGCAGGCGCATAGTGCTCTGAAAATTATTTATGAATAATCATGATAAATGTGTAAATAAAAATGTTAAAAATATAAATTAACATGTTAAAAATATACATGAATAAACATGATAAAATATGAATAAACATGAAAAAATGTGAATAAACATGAAAAAAGGGGGAAAAACCTAATAAAAATGTGAATAAACTTGGTAAATATATGAATAAACATGTTAAAAATGTGAATAAACATGATAAAAATATGAATAAACATGACATAAATATGAATAATTATGATAAAAGTATAAATAATCATGATAAAAAATATAAATAATCATAATTAAAAAAACATAATGACATTAGTACACACTTTGTTTATGCACGAAAAGAGAAAAAAAGATTGGGACTAATATCTCAAATAGGGTGTGTTTACATCAAAAGATAACCAATATCAAAGTGTAATTAATCAGCTTATTGTCATTACTTTGATTTCTATTGTCAATTGACTTAATTATTAAACTTTTAACAAAAACAAAGGAATACAAAATATTAACTAATGGGTGTTTCTTCGAAATTCGATTCTTTGTCTGATTCATATGGGCAATTTTTTTTTCACATTTTGGCTAATAAAACATGTTTTTGTCAAAGATGATGACCTAATATACAATGTCTGAAAAAGGCACACTTTTTTATGAAATGGTTTTCGAGATAATTAACTTAAAATTTTTTGAGGTCATATAAATCAGAATTAGGAACAAAAATGAAATTCTAGTTATAAAAATCAGTCATTTATTTATTAAAATCACATTTGATAATCACAATGATTATCACCACACCTAAATCTAGTTATTAGAAGCATTGACAACTTGACAATATCAATCATTATCCGTGCCGCCATATTAACAATATGTGTGAAATTCTGATTAATATAGTATTTTTACCGTATGAATCAGGTACATATAAATCAAAATTTTGCCTTTTAACATCGGTTAATCACTACACGTATACAATTAAGGATTGCTATTTATACATAGGCTTTTAGTCCCCAATTGAATTATATTTCCAACAGATTCAAGTTTGAAAACCATTTAAGTTAATTATAACAGCCAACATAGTAATCAGAAACACAGGTGAACCAAAGTAATATGAATCAGATATTTACATGTATAACTCCGCAACAACACGAACCAGCCGCATGTAACGTCGTGACCACGTCAGCAGAGTCCCTGGCTACTACCAGCACTAGAAGGGATCTCCTGATGTTTCGTACTTAGCTAGGTACGTTCGAGTAAAGCGCGCGAATATGAATCAGACTTTTGTGCCGGACACTCACAATTTATTTTTTTATTAAAAAACTATCGCAAATGTTAGTACCATTTTTTTTGTGTAAAGAAACAACTAATATTCTATCGTAATATTTATAACGCACATTGATTCGTTAATAAGAAAAAAAATTACTGTTACTAACGTTCAAGAAACTGGGGTACGGACACACCATATTAATCAGAAGAACGCTTTTTAATTTTTTTTTTTAAATATATAAAAAACTATTATTAAAAAACAATAACGTGTGCAAGACATGTAACTGTCTATACTATGTTTAAAAAATAATTGCAGTTTGGTTGGTCTGTTAGTTACAAAGAAAAACCTCCAGACATCGAAAATGTTGGGCTCGAAGAATCACCCTAATACTTTATAAAGAGTGATGACAGAAACTCTTACCGCACTTAATCTTAAAAACAGTAACAGAATAAGACAATAGGTTAGACGTTAGTCTACAAGATTATTTTCTCCAAACTTTCTTTTTCTTTTTCTTTTTTTTTTCTTTTTTAAAAAACTGACTTTATAAATGTAGGTCTAATAGTAAAATAATGCTCGTGTACCACACACACACTTGTACACTACACTGAAAAAAAATAATTTTATATCAGCCTACTGACGTCCATTGTTGGACATAGGCCTCCTCCCGTGTCGGAGGGATACTTGGCCTACTAATACCACGCTAGAAGTATAAACGTAGAAGTTATATTTAGTTTATGGCAGCTACGCAAGTCTCGACTTAAATTCCCGCTCAATGCAAATTTCTTAGTTTGCATTTGTCTGAAATTTATGCTGTGAGCGGGAATCGAACCCGAGATCTTTAAGAATCATTCATTTAACGTAACCACTATGATACAGGCGTTCATCATCATCATTCATCATACCCCTGCCCTTATCATAATTTTATTTAGGGTCAGCGCAGCATGTTTTCTTCTTCCATACTTTCCTATCGGAAGTCATCTCACAAGTCACACTCTTCGTAGCCATATCGTCTTTCACACAATACATCCATCGTTTCTTTGGTCGTCCTCTTTCCCTATCATCATAACAGCCCATTAATGTCCCACTGCAGGTACGGGCCTCCTCCCGTGACGGAGGGATAATTGGCCTACTAATACCACGCTGGCCAGACGGATTGGTATAGGGTTTAATTTCCAGTTTTCCTTCTTTTTATTTCGTAAAAATAGTAGTTACGGATATTCACTTACTCCGTTTTTACGACACCCATGGGATGAGATGGGGTGGTGACATATTGTATTCTTACTCCGCCACCACACGAGAAAATATTAATACTTACACTACCAATCTAATAAGCATTTTCGATGCCATCTGTCCTTCCATATAATATTTTTAAGCCAACACATTATTCGAGAAAATTCCTTTAATTGTTAAAACAACACACATTATAAACACAACGAACACACTAGTCAAATAGTTATGTGTACAAACAAACACAGAAACACACACTCACAATACACGTTTGGCAAATTATGAATAATTATTATTTATATATTATTCTTATTTAAATATTATTTAGAAAGGAAATTATATTAAAATGCGACGTATAGTTTTGTTATCGATCACAATTCGTATGGTTTTGCGATTATAATTTTATCTTATCTGTGGTCAGACAAGGATTCGTCAGCCATATTGTAGGTTCAATGTTATTCTAGCTAATATTTTTATTTAGTTTTAGCCGAGTCTTTGCTTGTTTCTTGTTAAATAATTATTCCATTCAAATTATTCTGCTGGACATAGGCCCCCTCCAAAGATTGCCACCTTGTGTGGGTGTGTGCCTGCCTCATCCATTTTACATAATACAAAATATACTTAGTTTTTACGTAGAACCCTAATTATGGTAAAAGTAGCCTAATTACTCTTAATATCTAATGGCTCATGCCAAAACCATCAAATTTTGGAAAAGTTTTTACAGTTTTTCTTTAAATTTGTACCCTTCTGGAACCCTATAAAATAAAAGTACTTAGGTAAGGTAAAGGCACCTAATTCCGTGGTGTTTTTGACAAAACACGAAAGAACATTAAAAATTAAGTAATTATCGTACCTTTGTATACAATTTTATATTTTTATCAGAAGCGTTAACTATCTAATTTTTGAAAAATATATGCAGTTTGTCAGTAAAAGGTTATTAAAAATGATTAATTAAATAAAAATATGAAAAAGAACAATGCGCCTAATTCCGATGTAAAAATCTTAATTCCGATGGATTTGGTTCCTAATTCCGAGTATAAAAATAGAAAGGGAACTACCTATGTAGGGTTCTCATACATGATGTTCAAAAATAAAAAGAGTTTATTTTTTATGTTAAACTTCAATAAAACTCGGGTAATCATTTTTCTTTTCACCTGTGCTACCCGTAGTAGCACGGGTATAAAGGGAAAATAATACGAATATTCCTAAGAGTCTTGTAAAAAGTAATAAATAAGTGAAACTAAAATGCAAGATTAAGACTTTTGAAATAATTTATTAGGCGCGGTTATGCTAAACTTTGAAGCACTATAAAATCATGAATTATTATTATGCAATAAAAAAATGACTTAGGAAACCTAATAATGATGTATGTAAAACTATCCAGGTCCACTAAGTGTGTAGGAGGATACAAAGAAAATTACATAAACACACACGCTGAAAATAGTCTTCAAATAGGCAGACTGACAGACAAAAAATAATTTAATTGCTGTAGTTTCATAATTGGGTTAAAGAAATATGAAAAGACGCACACTCCAATTTTATGTGATTGTACTATAGATGATTAGTATTCTTTCAGTTACTACGTACTAAACACATAAAAAAAGGAACACTCTGTATTTAAACAGGGTCAATACTCTCTATGACCGGGTCAAAACATCGGAATTAGGAACTCATGTAAGCTTATTCCGATGTAAAACATCGCAATTAGGTGCTCATGTAACCTTATTCCGACGTATATACATCGGAATAGCGTTTTATGATGCTAAATCAAAGTTTCTAATTCCGAGTAATAAAAATTAAAAGATTTTTTGATATTATGCAAATTAAATAGTGGATAGTTGCAATATGAAAGGGAAACAAAAATAAGACACATACATATAATTACAGAACAGATCAAAAACCGAACGTCTTCGTAAATTTTTTCCCGTACAACGTATTAAGAAAGTACCTATAATAGTTATTTTTGACCTGCTATAATTAGTGAATCCGACGCCAAGGTGTACCTCGGAATTACATCATTAAATGCATGAGTTATTCAATAAGTCAGAACTAACACATTAAACTTTGTAATCATAAAACACACACCGAAAATTTAAAAAAAGTAAATGTCTTAAAATTTGTTTTTCCGTGGTATACATCGCTTTTAGGAACACACTAAAATATTTTGCACCTAATGCCGTGGTGTTATCAACACGTATTTTCTTGCTAATTTGCAAATAAAATACTCAAATCTTAAGTGTTTTCGATAAAATATATTTATTGTCCTTTCAATAATTCAACCTAAACGAAAACTCGCATTGTATAAAATTATCACGTAAAACACTATTTGGCAAATCATAATACTCACGTGTATGAGGTCCTAAATGTATGAAGTGCGCTTTCAAGGCGGCTTCCCGTGGCAAAATGACCGATTATTCTACAGTGTGAACACACTTAACTCTTTTTTGTTTATATAAATATGAACAGATAAATTATTAATTTATTATTTTATCATGCAGACCAAAATAACTAGTGAATTACTTTAAAAACCCGTTTTACTAAATACCTCGGATTTTACTGCCATTTTTAGAACCCCTCGTAGTTAGGTGCTTTTACCTTAGTATAAAATTTTAAAAAAAGGCTATTAATCCCCGCAGAATTAAAAACTTTTATTTTATTAAATACAAAATAAACATAGTTATAAATAATTTATTTTTGTGGAATTATTATTTTCAAAACATTTTATGTAACGCGGGTTAAAACCAGTAATCTTCATGCAAGAGACCCAATTAAATTGGTGTAGCTGTTACGGAGATTACCCGTAATAAACACAGTGAATGACAGATGAAAATTTTAAAAAGTACCTAGGCATATTTTTGGACTTTATGTCATTTGAATTTGATGTAACAAACAGACAATTATTTACACGTATAGATATAAAAAGATAATGACGATTGTATTGATAAATATTCATAATACATAATGACGCATCGAATAGATAACGTTTGGCATAACAACATTTGAGCTTTATTTAGTCGTTTTGATAAATCTAATCATGTGCTGATTGACTACAATGATATCTTACTAGTCGGAAATGGGATGAGCTACTGAAAATCCTTACACCGTGTGTTGACGCAGTAAGAATACAATATGTCACCACCCCATCTCATCCCATGGGTGCCGTAAAAACCGACTAAGGGACTATACGTGAATATTATCTTTACGAAATAAAAAGAAGGAAAACTTGAAATTAAACCTTATGCTAATCCGTCTGGCCAGCGTGGTATTAGTAGGCCAAGTATTCCTCCGTCACGGGAGGAGGCCCGTCCCTGCAGTGGGACATTAATGGGCTGTTATGCATCTTAACCTATCCCACACACACTTAAAACTATTCCAAATATAACACAATAATATTATCTTTTCCAGTGCTCTTACCAAAGACCCTTCAAGCCATCAAATACCAGGTCCAATACAGGGCCCCATCCCCTCCGGGGCCCGGTGTCATCCGCACTCCAGAGGAAATTGAGAGGGAGAATAAGAAAATGCAACAGGAATATGAAAAGTTGGCGATGGTTTTCATAGAGTATGTTTCGTTTTCACACACATTCAAATACCAAAACCAACACAGACATTTACAGGAGCCGTTTTTGTTTTTTTTTCGTTTTTTTTTTGCGGTAAAGTTAGTTATAAGTTATTGTGTTTTTTTCCTTTTTGTAAATGTGTTATTGTCTGGCTTTACTGTAAATAAATTGTTTTTCTTTCTTTTCTTTCTTTCTTTCTTTCGAATTACGCCATACGTTACCTCAGCAAAATGTTGTCGAAATTTGTAATTTCTGTTTATCAGATAATTAGTTCGCTAGCTCCAGTAAATGTCTGTGTTGGTTTTGGAATTAGTTCAGTCCTAATTTTAAAGATTTGACAAAAACAGTTTTTGCTGGGGCGTAACGTTACTTCATCAAAATTTTTTTTTTTTAAATAATTGTAAAAAACTTTAGTTACTTAGTTCGCTGGACGAAGTAAATGGTTTCGGTGATATTAAAGATTCTGCTGGTGACTTGGCTAGTCTTGAACTAAACAGATTTGTATTATGGGTATAAAAAAAGTGTACCTAAACATACTTAGAAGCTATATTCTTTATTTGGTGTTTAGTTCGGGTTCTTTAGAACATTTTAGCAAAATGGGTACACAAAATGAAAACAATGCACGTGTACCATATATTGTACAGTACACTTGCATTATTTTACTATTGTGTCTGCTGGCGGCACTGTGAAAGGGTTAAGTTTCTAGTTGTATTCGGTTCTTTTAATTAGAATCTTGTTCATCCCAGGCTGCCCCGAAGCGTTATGTGGACTGAACCCCCAGTGATATGCCAGTGGCATGAGTCTAGAAGGATTTGGACCACTAACTACATAAACGACTACAAGTTTAATGAGGATAAGCTGACTGTGCAGTTTAGGACTGGCGTTTTGTGTGAGTTTGCCTCTATTTTTTTTATTAAGAGCGTTTATAGGGCTCACTAGCGCCGCAAATTGAAAAAAAATCATAAGTCGCAAATAGGATTAATAATGTAAAATGTTGATAACAAAGTCTTGAGAAAAGGCAATAAAGTATTTGTATAACACACTCTCAATACTTTAAATGATTTAAAAAGACATTGCAGGGACGGACCTCTTGCCGTGACGGAGGGATACTTGGCCTACTAATACCACGCTGGCTAGACGGATTGGTTTATGGTTTAATTTAAAGTTTACCTTCTTTTTATACTTCACGGATAGTAATTGATCGATTGTCTCTTTCCACAGGTCGATGTGTAATATTTACGGCCGGGTACTGTACCACATTTTATGAGGTGCTATAATACAAATAGTCATTTACAATTATTTGTTTGTCAACAGGGCCAATCGGTATAGCAGCTTTAAAATACAATAACTTACCTTACCAGGCGTGGGAAGTTAAACCGGACAAAGAATCGTAAGTATTTATTAATGTAGCTTATGGAATTATTTGACGACACTATGGCGCAGTCGGTATATTACATGGCTGCTACGCAGAGGTCTCGGGTTCGATTCCCGCTCAATGCAAATCTTTGTGTGCATGAACATGATTGTTTGCATTGGTCTGAGTGTTTTCTATGTATAATATGTATGTATTTACACAAAAAAAGTATTTAAGTATGTTTATCCGTTGTCTAGTACCCATAGTACAAGCTTTGCTTAGTTTGGGACTAAATGGCGTTGTGTGAATGTGTGAAGATTATTATTATTATTTATGGCTTATATTATAGCATGTTTATGAAATTATAGCATGTAAAATTATAGCTAATTAAATTATAGCATAAAAATATGATTGTTCATGAAATTATAGCTTATGAAAATGAAACTTATGAAATTATAGTATGAAATAGTATGAAACTAACTGACACATTTGTCGGCTACACGTAATCCCAGAATGGTATAAGTAGGCTAAATATCCCTCTTTCTCTGACGGAAACCCATTATATACTAGACATTAAGGGCTATTATGATGTCTGGAATCGTTTCTGGAACAGCATTTGAAACGCGCCGTCAGTAATTGTGTTTTGAATTGCGTATGAAACGGCGCGGCGTCTAAAGTAGCGTCGTGAATGGTGTCTGAATCGGGGTCTAAAGTGGGATCTGGAATGGCGTCTAGACTGGTGTCTGAACCGGGGTCTAAAGTGGGATATGGAATGGCGTCTAGAATGGTTTCTAAACACGGGTCTTATGTGGGATCTAGAATGGTGTCTAAACCGGGGTCTTAAGTGGGATCTGGAATGACGTCTGCAATATGGATGATGAGCGAGAGACGATGAAAGAGCACGCGATTAGATGGCGTTGTGTAAACTCAAGAATGATGTTATTATTTTGGGAAAGGCGTAATGTTATCAAAATCAATTCAGTAGTTTTTGCGCGAAAGAGTAACAAACATCCATCCATCCATAACATACATCTTCACAAACTATCGCATTTATAATATTAAGTAGTAGGATATTCATATTTCTATTTAAATTTAAGGAACGTAAAGACATAGTAAATCTATCTGTTGAACGAACAATTGAATTGGCATCATTGGAAACAGGACAATTCATAGTAGTATCAGTATAGACCACCACTAGGATCCTTTGATATTTTTGAATTAATCATGGAAGAGGTTTTATTTAAACTGTCAAAATCAAACAAGAAACTTATTATATGTGGAGATTTTAATATTAATATTTTAGAATGTAGCAAATTAAGTCTTAGATTGATAAATCTATTTAAATCATACAACTTAGTTAATATGTTTATGGAACCTACTAGGATAACATCAAATAGTGCAACATGTACTTATAGATAATATTTTTACAAATATAATTCCAACTCAGAAATGTATTATTAACAAATTAAATTCAGATCATAGTGGCCAATTAATCCAATTCGATAATGTAAATAAAATAATATCAAAGAAGTATATAACTTGTGTACCGGTAACTGCAAACCGTTTGAATAATTTGAAAACAAAGTTACTTAGTATTGATTATTCATTTTTATTAAATATATCACATCTAAATGAAATGTATAACTCTTTTTTTACTACATTTCATAAATTATTTAGTGAGATTTTTACCTGTAAAACATTTGCAGTTACTAATACATTAGCATTTAATGACTGGGCAACAGCGGAGTTACACAAAGATAGGCAATTATTGTATAACTTATATGAAGAAAAATCAATTATACCCCTTCCACTATATTTAACGACATTTGACAGGTTGACGTTAGTGACGTTCAGCAGTATCTCGAATGTAATGCCATGCGATTGTAAGCGATTTCGCGATTTTTCGATTTTTCAAATTACTTTATTTTACACATTTGGATCCTTACATCAACTTACATTATCTTTTTATTACTGTTTCTTTCTTTATCTATGTTAAGAGAATTAGCCTATAGCTTAATATTATAAAATTATAGTTAGCTTAAGTATTATTTAAAATACATAATTTATCGTGACATATTCGCGGGTTATAGCTAATCTAAAAAATCATATTACATTTTATAAACGTATTATGAAGAGTTCAGGTTTATTCATAGCATTTATTTCTACCGATTATTTGTAATTTGTTTCATAATGGTGGTAATCGTTATGAGTGTCCATCACTAAGTAACCATGGTAACTGAAAAAAACATGAATACGTCTATGAAATACAATATTATTTGTTTGAAAAATAAGCAGAAGTATTACGAAACTTCATGGACGTGAACTGTCAAAAAGCTAAACTTACGCTGGAAGGGGTATAACACCAATGATGAGTTCAAAGAGTATGTAAAAGAATTTTCAAAAAACTTTAAAATTAACTGTAAAAATACCAAAGCACAATATATGAGGCCACCAGAACCAGAGTGGCCCAGACCCAAAATACAAATATGTGGATAACTGCCAAAAGAGTTTATGCGAAATTTTAAGTTAATGTAATTAAAAAAATATATATGGACAGAATGTTTTATATTTGTAAAAATATGATGTAGTTATTGATAAAATTTAGATAAACTATTAAAACAATCGGTATTTTACTTATTTGCCATTTTATTTGGACATGGGCCACTATGGCATTTAGCATTGACAATAAATTTAAAAATAGTGTAGTGGGTTGGGCCACTAGGTATGAAACTTATAACATTTTCTTTTGATTTAAATGCAAGTTGGCCTTTTTAAACTTAAATAGGATAAATTAAAATTAAAACTAACTTATTTACTGTGTAATTTTTATTAAATTTATGTTTTATCTTAAATTTTTTTTCTTACTTTAATTTTGACTTTAGACTTTATTAATTTTAGCTTATTTATAAACATTTAGCGCGTCTTAGGACAATGGACTGGTATGGTTATTTATTTAATAAATAGGTTTAGTTTAGCCTTTTAAAATAAAAAAATAACATTGAATTTACGTGGGCAAAACCATACATTGAATAACACGTAAACACTGCACTTAGATAACTAGTTTCGAATCGTTTCCAATCCTATTAATAAATATACTAGACTATTTTTGAATGTCAGAACATTGTAATAAACTAAATAAATAAGGCTTCTAATGATAACATCGCACTTTTGGTGATTTTTAGGCTTACATACAAAATAATGGATAAAAAGTGCCAATAATCGAATGCAAACATTAAAGATTTTATTAGCCAAACTATTTTGGAGTAAGTTTTTTCTTTTCTATGACTTAAACGCTTGATTTTTTTTTTAAATTGGCTCAATATCGCATAATTAGACTGACGTAGTTATTGTTCCGAAGGATACCTAACATAATATAAGACTAGCGTGTCAAGATCCTATACCAACACAGATTAAAAGATTAATAAACGATTTCTGTGACGAGGTATAGTTCATGGCTGCTAAGCAAACGTCTCAACTTAATTCATTTCATTAACTCATTGATTCTAATTTTATTCTACTTAATCTAACTTTACACAGTTAAAAATTACTAAATTTAGCCAACGCTGTCTAGGTAGTAAAGAAGATGGGATACTTACTATAAACTCTATTACTGTATTTTTCAGACGTCAGTTTCCATTTTACATTTTAATTTACAAATGTTTACGTTTGTCTCGTATTAAATAAAGCAATTGTGAATAATAACAAAACATTTAAAACTCTGGTTTGATTCCCTCTTAACCTAAGTTTGCAAGCTGCTGGCGCTGGCCAGACGGATTGGTATAGGGTTTAATTTCAAGTTTTCATTCTTTTTATTTCGTAGAGACAATATTCACGGAAAGTCTCTTAGTCACTTTTTACGACACCCATGGGATGAGATGGGGTGGTAACATATTGTAATCTTAATCTGTCACCACTCAATTTTTTTTTTTTTATAAATTTCCAATTAAAAAACTTACTTAAGCTAATTAAGACTAATTATAATGGTATGGTGTTCTAAATTACTAAACCTTAAAAATTTTTGATAAAATTGCCATGAGAGAAATCTGAACGAAAACTCTTTCTCTTTCTTTCTCTCATAACGGTTTATAATTGACTGAGACTAAGAAAAGCTTAGTTACAGGAATTTGATGAGGGAAAACTACAAAGTAATTGTTACAAGTAGGTATGTAATTACTTTGTAGTGATAAGTATATTATATCTTTGTAGTCTGTGATGGCCTAATATATAATTTATAATCATAAGATCATATATTATAGTTATTTTCTTACCCGTCTGTAACGCCCCTACATTTAAAAATGATTTTTCAAATTAACTATCCAAGACCCGCGAAAAACTTCATACTTACATTGTTTTACTACGGAACTCTAGAAAGATAAACTTGCCATTTAAGTCAACTTCAATGTAGTCAGTGGATTCATTCTTAATTACACTCATTGTAACTCCAGCTAGATCTATCCTAAACAAAAATACTTTAAATTATGGTAATTTATAAGTTTGAATTAGTTGCCGCCAAAAAACAAAAAAATATTGATTAATAAATTGATATTCTTCCCTTTAAACTTATTGCAGTACTACAAACTTCTCGCACGCTTACGTAAAATAATAACAAATGAATACACACTTATTTCGTAAAAACACTATGTAGTTAATAAAAAGTACAAAAATAAAAATCTCTACACGTAAACATAAGTTTAAAAACCAGAGTCGCTCATGTCACATGAGCCGTAATGGCGCCGAAAACCATAGTGACCCAAGTGATCTGGGCCACTGTGCTCTATCGCTATTACTTTAAAATTCAAAATGCCAAAACTCTTTTTTATATCGCCATCTATGATTTTATTTTAAAATTAACTTAAAATCATTTTGATTATAAACTTAGGGGTTCTAAAGGGGCATTGCCGTGCCTAACTAAAAAAATCACAAATTGAGGTCTGGGCCGCTCTGGTTCTGGTGGCCTGATATAACCTCTAAAATAAAAAACAGTAATAATAAAATTAAGACTACTTGGAATCTTATAAATGAGGAAACAGGTCGAAAAATACAACAACACAAAGACCTAAAATTAAAAGTTGAAGATAATATTATAGATTCTGATTTAGATATAGCGAATACATTTGAAACATATTTCACCAATATTTCTATAGATATTACCAAATCTTTGAACTCCTCACCCCATGCGGCTATCACTCTCTTAGAAGAAAATGTACCACATTGTAACGAAACATTTAAATTTAGTCATGTTAGCCCACTTGACATTATTAAAACTTTTAATTCTCTAAATGTTAAGAAAACAGCTGATCTATGGGGAATCTCTGTTAGCATTTTAAAAACTGTTATAGACATCATTGCACCGGAACTAGCTTTTATTTTTAATAACAGTATAGACTTAGGTATATTCCCAGACCTTATGAAACCAAGTAAAATAACACCTCTTTTCAAATCAGGTAGTAATTTAGATCCTTCAAACTTTAGACCAATATCTGTGTTGCCTGCGTTTAGTAAGATATTTGAAAAACTAATTCGCAATCAATTAATTAGTCACTTTAATAAGAATGTTTTGCTTCACGATAGACAATTCGGATTTACACGTGGTCGTTCAACTACCGATGCCGGAGTTAATTTAGTAGAACACATATTTGAGGCTTGGGAGGAGTCACAGGATACTTTTGGCGTTTTTTGCGATTTATCCAAAGCATTTGATTGTGTCGATCACGAGACTTTACTAAGGAAACTAGGTCACTACGGTGTTAGAGATTCTGCTTTAGTTATAATGAAATCATATTTAAGCGATAGAGTACAAAAAGTAGATGTAAATGGTAAGCGTTCGCCCGGATCAGTTGTTAAAATGGGGGTACCACAAGGCTCAATACTAGGACCATTTCTATTTCTTATATATATAAACGATTTGCCAAATTTAGTTAAAAAGAACCCCGAGATAATTTTGTTTGCCGATGATACATCCTTTATTTTTAAAATTAATAGACGACAACCTGCGGTAGACTACATAAATAATTCTCTTTTGGAAATAGTATATTGGTTCAGTTCAAATAATTTGTCTCTAAATAAAACAAAGACAAAATGCATAAAATTTACCATGCCAAACGTTCTTGATATAAAACCAATAGTTAAAATCAATGATGAGGAACTGGAAATAATTAACATTACAGTATTCCTAGGCATTACTTTAGACAATAAATTACAATGGGGCCCCCATATTGAAAAATTGTCAGGTAGGCTTTCTTCAGCAGCATACGCAGTAAAAAAAATACGTCAGTTAACAGATATATACACAGCTAGGCTAGTTTATTTTAGTTATTTTCATAGCATAATGTCGTATGGTATTCTGTTGTGGGGTAGTGCGGCTGATATTAACACAATATTTGTTTTGCAAAAAAGAGCGATACGTTGTATATATAATATGGGCCCAAGAGAGTCTCTTAGAGATAAATTTAAAATAATTAAGATTATGACTGTGCATTGCCAGTATATATTTGATAATTTAATGTACGTACACAAAAATATTAACAAATATAAAAAAATGAGTGATATACATAATGTTAACACTAGAAATAAAAATAAACTTGCTGTTCTCCACACTAGGCTTCATAAAATAAGCTCCCTAGGGAAGTTAAAGAATTTTCAGTTAATAAATTTAAATCTTTTATTAAACATAAGTTAATATCGAAATCATATTATAGTGTAAAGGATTACTTAAACGATAAAAATGCTTGGATCTGAATTGTCCTGTTTACTAAATAAAATAATATTTGTGAAGTGATCACCAAAAGAGCGATAGGAACCCAGCAGAGTTTCTTGTGGGTGTCTTCTCTGACATGGTCGTGTTCCGAACCCTCAGTAAACTTAGCCGTTAAGTTAGACGAGCATATTATGTGATCACTATAAAACGACCTTCACACGCGGTATTTTTATATCTTACGTGAATAAACTAATTTTTCTTTCTTTCTTTCTTTCTTTATCCGCGTGGTGACGGAGTAAGAATACAATATGTCACCACCCCATCTCATCCCATGGGTGTCGCAAAAACCGACTAAGGGAATAACCGTAACTACTATCTTTACAAAATAAAAAGAAGGAAAACTTGAAATTAAACCCTATACCAATCCGTCTGGCCAACGTAGTATTAGTAGGCTAAGTAACTCTCCAGCTCCGTCACGGGAAGAGGCCCGTCCTTGCAGAGGGACATTGGGCTGTTATGATTTATATTTTATTAATATATTACAGTTTTTAAGACTAGATGGCGTTGTATTAATAAGTAATGAGGAATGTTTCTGTTATTTCAGGAAAGGCGTATTGGTGACTGTGACCGGTCTTTGTGTGACAGTGACATGGTTGTGTCTAGGTGCTACCGTCAGACTAAAATTCATCGCAAATGCTACAACGTCAGCTCTTAGAGATCAATATGGAAAAAAGTATTCCGTCAAGAAGATGGTGCAGGTTCGTATTTTCTCATCATATCTATATTTTTTTATAAAGAGGTAAAGTTTGTGTGTTTGTGACGTTGTAGGGGGTAATCTCTGGATCTATGAACCGATTTTATAAATTCTTTCTGTGTTGAATAGTTCATTTGTCGAAAAGGAGTGGAACAGTAATGAAATATGTTTAAAAAAGTGACGCGTTTTTTTCGCCGCCCTACGAAGTGGGCACGGGTTAGCTAGTTATAAATATAGTGCTATTGATGTCCACTGCTGGACAACTAGGCCTCCTTCTAATATGTAGCACTTACAGCCAGTTGCAATCTCTAATCGTTAACGCTGGTTAAGGAACGTCCTTGACGTCATTTCATAGATGGGTGACCGGTCAGTGATAGCGATAAAAAAGGCTCGAGCATATAGCCCTTTTTAAGAATCGCCGCCTTATAGAGGCTAAAAGGCTAAATAACTCTTAATCCCTCGAATATGGCTTTTGGCTAGCGGTCGAAAAGGCTTGTAGCCCGAAATTTAAAGCTAGCGAGTCTTTTTTTGAGGTGGGGACCCACAAAACAGTAGTTATCATAAAAAAAGCGATTGAGGCTTTTTTTAGGCCTTACCCTTATACGCTTTTAAACCTAACCCTTGCGTTACTATTTTTAGATAATGCGCGAGGCAGGAGTGGACTTTTTCCCAGAGTTCGATAGTCACAATCACGTTGAAGGTAGTTGCCCAAAAGAGTGGGCAATGGAGATGCATCACTACCACGCGATGGCTTTCCTGTCCAGGTCTTATAATTTTCAGTGGAGCAGGTAAGTTAATGACAACTAAGTACCAAAGTTTTGTACTGACGCGTTTTAAAATAATAAATAAATATTCCTATAAATATTCCTCACACATTCACACAACGCCACCTAGTCCCAAACTAAGCAAAGCTTGTAAATAAATAAATAAAACAACATCTTTATTTCCTTCACATGTTTCTTAATAACTACTTAAATCTATGATTATAATCATTTTGCGTATTGTGAAGAAAACTGGTGCCAGAAAAAGGTATATTATACCTATACTATGGGTACTAGACAACGGATAAACATACTTAAATACTTTTTTTTTGTAAATACATACATATTATACCTACATACAAAACACCCAGACCAATGCAAACAATCATGTACATGCACACAAATATTTGCATTGAGCGGGAATCGAACCCGAGACCTCTGCGTAACAGTCATGTAATTTTTTTTTTTTTTTTTTTTTTTTTTTTTTTTTCTATAAAAGACAACTCCCGCACTAGGGATCATGCCCTGTGTCGCGGGGACCTTTTACACACATCAATTAACGGACACAAAGAACACTCAGACCAGGACAATAATTTGTGGATCTCACAAATTCTTGTCCTGCGTGGGGATCGAACCCACAACCTCTTGCACGGCAGCCGCTTGCACTACCGTCGCGCCACCGAGGTCGTCGGTAATATACCGACTACGCCACAGAGGTTGTAGCAATTTTTGTTTACATGATTGCTGGACACAGTTTATTATCTTAAGGTATCTTTAAATTTAGCCGTCTCACGCCGTGCGGCTATTTTTTTTTTGTTGAGGACAAGTAGTTTGTCTCTGACGACCGCTACTACTTTACACGGGCTGTAGTGGGGCGGATGGCCCTCAACCAAACTGTGCCGTGCGGCAGCCGTACGGCAGTATTTATAGTGTCGAGCGTTCACCACACGAACAATATTTTATGGTAAATGTAATGTTTGTAAAGGTCCCTGTGAAACCGGAATTTATTTCTATTATTAATAAGGTATTCAATTGCAGGTGGAACGTTGAGAGAGGTACGCGTACGATTCTCATGCAGTTCAGGGAATCTGTGGATCCTAAAAGAGAGGTAAGAGCGAATAAACATTACCTGATTTATACTGTTTTCCACAAATGTTATGGCTCCTTGAAAGTATAAAGAAAATAATCTCTAGATGATCAATGATAGATTTTTAATCATCATAACAGCCCATTAATGTCCCACTGCAGGGACGGGCCTCCTCCCGTGAAGGAGTACTTGGCCTACTAATACAACGATGGCCAGACGGATTGCTATAGGGTCTAATTTCAAGTTTTCCTTCTTTTTATATCGTAAAGATAATATTCACGGATAGTCCCTTAGTCGGTTTGTACGACACCCATGGGATGAGATGGGGTGGTGACATATTGTATTCTTACTCCGTCACCACACGGAGATTATGGTTATAATAATCCATCTATATTTTCAGGCAAAATTATCTCTTCTATACGTAACGCCAGAAAGGGCTCTTATATTGAAGAACAACGAAATGATGGCCGAATTCGATCCTGAACCGTTGCCTGGATTACCCGTAAGTAACTAAGAAGTGATTTTGAGTTGAACGACGCGTTTTGTAAAGTTAAAAAAACCCTCATTAGTGTCTGCCTCACCCCCATTGGAATAGTGAGTTTATGTAGGTATCCATGTATGAATTTATTTGTAAAACGACAAATTGGTGTCCTGATTGAAATTGGAAGTCCATTTTGGGTAGCTGCAGAAGAAATCCTTTAGCCATTGGTACAAAATAATGAATGCCTCTCCTTTCTACGTGGGAAACCTTTTAAGCCCATCATCCTGGCACCGAAGCGCGCTGACTTTCAAAAATAACCAGTTTAAAAAAAAAACCCAGAATCCAATATCTTCTTCAATAATAATCTTTCGATTGTTTTTTATAATATTTTTATAAAGCCATAATCATAAAGATTAACCCCCCGTTTCTGAATGGCTGATCAATTTAGAATCAACTAATCAAGTGTCAAAACTGTCATTTTAGTTCCTAAAAATGATAGTTTTGACACTTGATTAGTTGATTTTTACTTGATCAGACATTCGGAAACCAGGTGTAAGTCGGTCCCAACGACCTTCGGAAATTCCAACTACCTCTTTTTATTATTATTTTATGCCCTTTTTATAATTTATGGTCGAACCTTCGGAAAAGCTCTTTTTTATTATTATTTTATGCCCTTTTTTATAAGTTCTGGTCGTATTTTTGTTTCAGTTTTGCCCAGACCTATTCACTCTAAACATGAAGTATGGCTCCGTAGACGCCAGAAGATATGCCTTTCAAATGAAATATAAACTAACTGAAACTGTATTTGAACTGTTGCAAGAATTAAAAGTATGTAGTTATTCATAGATATAAATATATTATCCGAATTATTAATTTGTTTTTTATTGTATTATAGATATACGCTTTATCATCCGAGTATTAAAGCCATATAATTTTTCTATATACCTATCTCGTTTGCACGTACGGGTCTTTTATTCTTATCTTATATCTTCTATCTCTTTTTAGAGTCATCATCATAACAGCCCATCAATGCCTACTAATACCACGCTGGCCAGACGGATTGGTATAGGGTTTAATTTCAAGTTTTCCTTCTTTTTATTTTGTAAAGATAATATATTACGGATAGAGATATAATATTCACGGATAGAGTCTTAGTCGGTTTTTACGACACCCATGGGATGAGATGGTGACATACTGTATTCTTACTCCGTCCACACGGAGAGTTTTAATACTTACCAACATTTAATCTTCATCAATCTTCCTAAAAAAGAGGATAATATAATAAAACAACAATTGTTTCTATAAACAATTTATACTATTTTTTATTTTATTGAATAAAAAATAACTAAAAACTATTAATAGTAAAAAAGAATACAACTCGACCATTGCCTACTAAAATCATGAAAAAAAACATTACTTTTTTTACAAAAAAAAAAATCATTTTTTATTTAACAATTTTCACGATTTTCTCATTAACTATTGGCAGTATATTATATACAACATTTTAATATATAGTACTACATTACAGCAATATACTTTTGCGTGCGTAATTATAAAAAAAAACAAGTGAAAATCGCCAAAATAATAATAAAAAAAACATTAAAAATAATCAATAATAAATTAGTCGATTTTTATTTGAAAAAAGATATCAATCGACTTTGTCATTTTAAACTAAATGTTTTAAACGCACACAAAAGTAATTTTAAGCATATTAATTTATTGCATTTTTTTTTATTTTTTGAACAATGTTAATATACATAAAAATACATTTAAAAAAGTTAATTTGTAACGTAGCTTATCCAATTTTTACCCTGTCGTGGGGTAATTTACCCTAATATTTATCGACGGTCACACTAAAGAAAATAAGGAAAAATTTCATGTGGTAAATATAAGATTTTCCCCAAAATCTTTTATTTAAATAGAGATTAATTTCGAAGGTAAAAATTGAAAAAACCGCGGAAAATTAAACTTAAATCTTACTTAAAAAGCATTTGGGTAAATAATGGCTAAATAATTAAACATTTTATGTATAATAACATTGAACATAAAGACTCTTTTTTGATAAAAAATATTTTTCGAGTCTACCTTCGGGCAAAAACCAACTTAAACACGATTGTACCCGTGGCTTTTAGAAGGAACAGGTCACAAAACACACAAAATTTGCGCACATATTTATTACATACGTTGAAAAAGGCGTGGAATTAGCAACTCTTGACAATAATCATGTCAATTCTCGTACCTTAACATTGTTAAAAGGTTAACTTTAGTTGTCAAATTGTCTTACCTATTGTGTGACAATTTGACAACTAAAGTAAACTTAACCCAATATTAAACGATTTTAAGGTACGAGAATTGACATGGGTGTGAAGTAAAATCGCGTTATGATCAAGATTTTTACGTATTTCTTCAAACGCTATTGGCTTTGCTATATACTGGCGTACAATGAAATTAGCCCACCCTTTGAATTTGACCCTACAGTATATTTATTTTGTTTTTTTTCTTATCTGGTAATGATATAAAAAGATTTGGGTTTTATTAAGTGCTTTTAATTTTACATAAAATATTATAACTTATTTTTATCAAACGTAATCTCTCATAAAAAATTAGCATATTTTTCAAATGGTCTAATTTCATTGCACGCCAGTATATTATGTATTTATTATTATACAAATAAGTTGATGAATTTAGTCACCATAAACTTTACAGAAAAACCTGTAGTTAGATTTTATCCCTTTTATAATTGAGTTTGTGTCTTTTTATTATAGTATGATAGTGATAGTGCAGTGAAAAATAATTATCTTTATTCCAAAAGCTATAAATAAAGAGGAATCAAAGAAATAGATGAATTATTTAATGTCATACGCGTTTTTTTTATGGAATGCAGATCTATCAAGTATATACTTTAAGAGTAATTTTAAAATCAATTTGATTAAGGGTCATAGTACATATACTTAACGTAAACGGATCGGCATCGCCTCGCCTTTTTCCTCGGTGTCAAACGTCAAAAATCCGATTACGTTACGTATCCGATTAGTGTGCGTTGCAGTAAGGAGTTTAATACAAAGAATACTGAACGGCTCAAGTTGATAAGGTGCCGATCCGTTTACGTTACGTTATATGTGCTACGACGCTTATACGTCGCGCAATCTTACTTGTCCGGCCCGAAGTTATCTCTCAGAGACGTTTGCGCATGTACAGTCACTAATAAAATCCGACATTTAGCTACAAACAATGACATCTGCGCAGACATTCGCAACAACTTCAAGCCGGACAAGTTAGATTGCGTGTATTTTTACTGCATGTTTATTATGATACATACATACATACATAAACTCACGCCTTATTCCACGTGGGAAAGGCAGATATATGATACAATAGTGACCTTTAAACAAATACCAAGCCACGGAAACACTAATCTAACCATACACGTTACTAACTACATCCAAAGTCACATTAAATTAAAAACAAATATTAAAATGTGAATTTGAAATACTAGGGACTCATTTTTCTTTTATCACAAACGCAATGAGAAACAAATAATTATGAACGCATTCAATTTTAGTAATATATCAATTATTTTTCGATCACAGTCATTATTTAAACTAAACTTTTAAAAATAAGTCCCTAGTTTAGTCTTGCAGGAAGCGGTAGCTGCAAGGTTTCGTAGGGGGTAAGGGTAATTAAAATATTATTGGATTAACCCCAAGGATTTGTCACTAAATCGTTACAAAGTCGTTACTAAATTGAGTTCATAATTGCTACGGCAGGGGTCTTGACTAAATTTTCCTATCAATGCAAATATTTGAGTGCAGGAATATTAAAGTTTGCATTGGTCTGGGTGTACATACTATGAATTTACAAAATAAAAGTATCTCGGTATGTTTATAAGTTGTATAGTAGCCATAGCCATAGTCAGCTTAATTTGAGACTATATATTATAATAATAATAGAAGACAACAGACAAGGTTCTAAAATATGTATAGAAATTATATTAATAACTAGCGGCCTGCCCCGGCTTCGCACGGGCATAATTTTTCCGCTTTTCTGTTGTAAGTTTTCCTGAATTTTCTTTGCTATAAACCTCACGGAGCCCGAGACCTTTCCAACGAATGGAAAACCGAGGAAATCGGTTCGTTCGTTCTGGAGTTATAGCGTCAGGAAGGAAAACCCAACTTATTTTTATATAGTAGAATGTTAACCTAATGTAAGATAATAAGAGAGAGTTCAGAATAGATAATTGCTGATAGTAATGCATGATAAATAATGGTAAAAATTCCAATAATATTGTCCAAAAAAGTGTCATCTTGATTCTACATTATAATAAGAACACTCTGTAATAAAAGCCCACAGATTTTCAGTGATTTAAAAAAAATTACAAAGTAATAACCCCTTACTTAACTGATTCAGTTTAAAATCCTTGAGGTTACTATGTTTTGTAATGCAACGCCTTTTAATTTACTGTGAGGTCAAAATAATGACTAAAATTTTACCCCTTACTCAATTTTTACCCTAAAAAATATTATTGATTAAAATATTATTTTCTACCGCTTACCCGTAGACTTAAGCACAAGAAAGGGTCAACCAACATTAATACATTATAAAATTTAAATAAATAAATCACATTTTAGGAAATAAATGAAAGAAATTAGGTTGAAATATACCCATTGTTAATCTAAATTATACCTACACCGACATTTTATTTGATTGTTAATGCCCTATTATTTTTGGTCGCTAATTTCTTTCAATATAGCTAGAAAATGATGATCTTAATGAAGAAATATAAATAATAATGCGGTTGACACTTCCTTCGAAATCTAAATCCAAGAATTTTATGGACTAAACATATTATTCATCCATGTATACTAAATTCAATGGACTTTTACCCCAAAAAGTTAAATAAAGCAATATATTTTTAATTAAATTAAAAGCTACTACTCTACATGAATAAACGCTTTTTTAATATTTTCACTTAATATTTACATGAATAAAAATGGTTGTATTTTTCATAATAAGGGTGTCAATATCATCCTTGCTTTTAATAAAATAACATATATTTATATTTTAACGTAATGTTAAGTGCTTTTTACGTGAATTTACGAATGTATAGATAAATTGTTTGGGGTCATTTTGACCCCGAGTCAAATTGGGTTAGTCTTAAACCGAGTAAAGAAATACCCCCAAATTGTGATGATTTTCTTTATCCTAAATGGATGTGTCTCAAAGTTAATTTTTGATAGATTAGGGACGGGGTAAATTATGCCCCTGAATAAGGTCAATAATTTTAGGTGTAGTACAAGAACAATTGGTCTGCTTGTCGCAATTCTAAAGAGAGAAAATAGCTATAATTTTTCATAACAAAAAAATATTTCAGTTTGTGTCGTAGTTTTATAATACTTTACAAAATAGCAATTATAACCTTATGGTCTGTATATTTTTAAATACAAAGCAGGCGTCGGAAATCAAATAGAAGATTATTTTTTTCTTGAATCAATATAGCAATCATTAGATTTCTTTTTTATTACTTTAGCAGTCATTTAATTAAGCTACTTGTTATTTAGTTCTTACACAAAAGCTTTCAGGCTCCATCCCATCTCTTGATATTAATGCTCATTAAAATAGTCTTGAAGGGTAAAATTGGCTTGAAGGGTACAAAAGGCTTGAAGGGTAAAACAGACTTGTAGGGTAAAATAGGTTTGAGGATTTTGTGTCACATAAATAGTTTTTAGAAGTGTATGGCTTCGCTTTTTAATCAATTTAATTTAATTTACTTATTACGGCAATATTACAAGTTACACAAGTGTAGTCAATGGCAGAATAGTATTTAGTCCAATTCTTTTGAAAAAAGTTATTGAATACTACCTTAAACTTGTCAAAAATATGAGTTCAAATACGGATTACCCTATAAATTAATTATCTTATACTATTTTCTACTTTTATTCTACTTCTAGCGTTTTATTTTATTGTATTACTAGCTGATGTCCGCGACTTCGCCTGCGCAGTTTTAGTATTTCGCAAAGCGAAAATTATAAATAAAACATCTTCATAAATTGTAGCTTTTGTGTTATTCTGATGTATAAGCTATATTATTGTAAAGTTTCATTAAAATCCATTCAGTAGTTTTTACGTGAAAGAGTAACAAATAAGCATACTTACATACTTTCACGTTTATAAATATTATCCAGACTAATTTTATTCTATTTCTAGCGTTTACTAAACATCTAGCACATTGAAAAATATTTTACTTGTAACTCATTTTGAAGTTTAAGATTTTTTTATTACAAAACTTTTTTCGAATTAACTAGTACGTTCCAACTAACTCGGTCAGCTTGAAGTTAGCTATCAGAGAATTTCGCGCATGTCCAGGAACAAATAAAACACCCCCTCCCTACGTCCCCTGCCATTTAGTTCCAAAACTGCAACAACTTATAGCCGATCGAGTAAGTTAGCGCGGACTTTAACTTGGACTAAAGGACTACCTCTGTAATGAAAGGTCTATTATTTTGTAAGTTACCTACTGTATAAATATGTCTTCTCGGTGTAAAATCATTAACTTACTTTATTTCAATTAAACATTTTATCATGTTTGTTCGTGTACCAACTTCAAGTTTAGTAAGTTAGGATTCAAGCTGTAAGCTAAGTTTCACGTCGCCCTAGACATAAGCTTTAATCATAAGAAAAATTAAGTAGTTGGAGAAACTTCCCTTCTGTAAATACCACGATGTTCTGTCTGGCCTTTTTCTTGTTGGAGTTCTTATCAGCCATTAACACCATTTTTTTTCTTTATGACATCAAGGTGGCTAAGCAAGCTAGAGCACACCTAAAGGGGGGTTTACACGGGTGACTAAAACCGCACGATTTTTGCCGAGCGGCATAAATCGACCATCTAAATGGCCATTCGGATAGGCCGCAAGGGAGAATTTGCAAGGCGGTTCAGCGAGGCGATTTGTCAAGCGGCTAGCCGCGCCATGAAAATTGACCCGTGTAAATCCCCCTTAAGTTTTCTACCCCTGTAATGTAACTAGCTACTGTACCCTGCAATTAATTATTTCATAGTTGGTTGAAAATCAGCATCATAGAGTATTGAGTGCAAGCGTAAGGTTTTACTTGTCTGTAGGTAATCTGCACCAGTTAGTATTGAGTGCAAGTGTGAGGTTTTACTTGATTCTCTATAGGTAATCTAGCATTTTCTTTGTCTCCGTCTACTTTTACAGTGCTGCAAACAATTTTGAACTTAATCCTTTTAGATTAAGGCTCATTATAAGATGAACTATGCTGTATGTTACCTTTTAACCACAATATTAGACATCTCATTATTACCCCATCTGCCTTAAAGAGATTTGTTTTGAGATTTCATTTTAAAAAGGCCATATTTCCCTACATTTCTATAAGCCATCCCTCTATTAACTTTTAAGGACTGTTTCCTAATATTATTTGTATTGTTAAGAGCGTTTATAGGGCTCAATAGCGCCGCCAATAGAAAAAAATCATAATTCGCAAATAGGGTCAATAATGCACCAACATTTTGCATTATTGATCCATATTGATCTATTTGCGAATTATGATTTTTTTTCTTTTGGGGGTGCTAATGAGCCACGTTAAGGCCCTTAAATATTTTTGAATCAGGATAGACCATCCATGTCAAAGTCAAATAAAGTCTATGACAAAATTATAAAAGTAGACAACTTAATGAAATGGTTTACCTTTTCACCCACAAGAAAGGCTGAAAAATAATTAATTGAAAAAAGGAGGGAGAAATTATTTGCATAATTAAATTGCCTATGTATTTATGCAAAAACAGAATTTACCTATTTTTTACCCTTGTAACAATGTTTTACCCTTGTTACAATGTTTTACCCTTGTAACTATTTTTTTACCCTTGTAACTATTTTTTTACCCTTGTAATATTTAAATAGTGGAGCTATAATGTAGTCAGTCATTGGGTTGTGGTGGTGACAGAAGCCTTAACGCCACCCAAATTTAAGTCAGTTTATTAGTAAAACTGTATCATCCAGACAAAAATATTCAGAAATCAAAAAGTCGCAAATGATATTTTTTTGTTTGTTACAAAAGCTTAGGCTAACTGTTATTTATTCGAAATAAATCGAAAAGAAGTCAACATTTTAAGCAGGATCATAAACGATTATATTATGATTTTTGAATTTATTTCGACTTAATCAAGTCATAATGAAATTACTTAGCAAGCTTAGGTTTGCTATTCGAACGAAGAAAAAATGATGTTTTGTCAAAATTTGAAGCTTTAAGCAGGATTCAAACCTACAACTTCCCAAGTCCAATTCATTGTAACCAAAACTTATATTTCCATAGATATGAACCCTCTATAAAACACCTTTTAACAAGATGCCAGTCATACAAAAAATTGCCAAAGTATATAAAACATTAAAAACAAATATTTTTTTTATATAATGGTTAACTATATTTATTTATTTACACTGTACCAACGCGACAATATATTGATTTTACTTATATATCATCTGTAAATAATACAAATAAAAAAAAACATTCATCATGGGTGCTATCTACACCTAGCTAGGGACTGTCTTAGAAATTTGCAACAAGCCATCACTTAATAGTTTTTTGCCATTGACAACAAGTAGTCAATTAACCGGTCTTGTCATTGACAACAACCTGTCAATTAACCGGTGTTGTCATTAGCAACAAACGTTCAATTAACCGGAGTTGCCATTGACAATTAGCAGTCAATTAACCGAAGTTGCCATTGTCAATTAGCGATCAATTAACCGAAGTTGCCATTGCCAATAACCCATAAATTAACAGGTCTTGCCACTGGCAACAAGCGTTTACTTAACCGGCGTTGCCATTGTCAATAACCTATCACTTAATCCATCTTGCCAAACATATCTGAGTCAAATAATTTAATATTAAAAAGCATTTTCTATGCTCATAGTAAATACCTTGGAAAAATTAAACCTGGTATCAGGTTTTTCTTTTTTACATTCGTTTTTTCTCTACATATAAATAATATATGTACGTTTTAAAACCATATATCAACATAAATGTTTGACTAACTGTTCGGAGACGTCCGTTTTTGTTAAATCTGCAAACTCTGCAGATTTTCCTCTCTGTAATATCTCTATAGTACTTCTAGATTCGAGTTGTTTTATGTGTTGCATTAGTTTGCTCTCCGACATACGATTTAGTGGTCTGGCAACATTTAAATTTGTGTTTTTTAATGCTCTCGCTAACGTTTTGAGGAATTTTGACCACTGTCTCTCGTTTGATGTGGCTTCCGGTGTGTTTACTAGTATTGCTGCCTTTTCTATTAACGCCGTTATGCAGCTTAGGGTGAACTGTAATAGAAAGAGGATTTATTAGTTTTTTTTTATATTTTTGTATCTGCAGCGGCGACAAACTGGTCGTGGTTTTAATTGACACGCAAGATAAGTATTTAAATTGATCTACAAATGATCTTCTCGAGTCTGAATGTTCTTTGAGTCTGTTTATATTCTCATTACAGCCCATTAATGTCCCATGTGGCGTAGTGGTTATACAAAATGACTGCTACGCAGAGGTCTCGGGTTCGATTCCCGCTCAATGGAAATCTTTGCGTTCATGAACATAATTGTTTGCATTGGTCTGGGTGTTTTCTATGTATAATATGTATGTATTTACAAAAAAAAGTATTTGTGTATGTTTATCCGTTGTCTAGTACCCATAGTACGAGCTTTGCTTAGTTTGGGACTAGATGGCGTTGTGTAAATGTGTGACGATTATTATAGCGCAGTATTGTCACTAGCTATTACTGCATCCTTTCATCGAATTACAGTCACATTAGCAAACTACTACCTATGAGAACCAAATATGCCTGTATTAAGTTCTCAAACCCCTGAAAATCCCTAAAAATCCCTAGCCACAGGAAAACTGTACAAAACACAATAAAGCAACAAACTCACCGATGTAGTAAGCGCATACGGCGTCCTCGCCGGATCAAACGCTTCAGCTAACATACTACAAGACTCCAATATCGGCGACCAACCACTTGTGTTTTGTATGTAACTGTGAAAATATACATTAATTTTTAGTTCAAAGTATATGATGGATAAGGGAGGCACAGGACTGCACAAGGTGGCAATGCCAATGGAGGCCTATGTCCAGTAGTGGACGTCAATTGGCTGATATGATGATGATGGTTATGGGGTATATGCCCAAGTGGTAGGGAAATCCTTTACACGGTGAATGTAGAATCATACACTTATGTACGATTTTCACTTCGGAGAGCGTTTCATGTTGACCAAAGGAAATCCGTGTGGTGACGGAGTAAGAATACAATATGTCACCACCCCATCTCATCCTATGGGTGTCGTAAAAACCGACTTAGGGACTATCCGTAAATATTATCTTTACGAAATATCAAGAAGGAAAACATTAAATTAAACCCTATACCAATCCGTCTGGCCAGAGTGGTATAAGTAGGCCAAGCATCCTTGGGTAACGGGAGGAGGCCCGTCCCTGCAGTGGGACATTGATGGGCTGTTATGATGATGCGACGTGCTACGTACCTCCTGTAGTGTGGCGCTAGCTGCACCAGAGTACCGTCGTCCCGCCTGGCTGCCGGCGCCACAGCTCGCAGCACGCGCGCCCACAGAGTACGCAGGCGCGAGTGTGTGGGACACACGCGGGACACGAAGCGGGATACCAGCGTCTGTGTAACAAATAAATAAATATATATAATATCCCAAACTAAGCAGAGCTTGTAGTATAGCTACTGAAACGGATAAACATATTTAAATACTTTTTTTTGTAAATAAATACATATATACATAGAAAGCACCTAGACCAATGCAAACAATCATGTTCATGAACACAAAGATTTTCTAGAATCGAACCCGAGACCTGTGCGTAGCAGTCATGTTATATAACCACTACGCCACAGAGGTCGTCATTGAAATACATTGGTTAATTACAATATACAGAATATTCTATGACGATTGCACTTGAATCACACGAAGATCCATAAACAAATACATTCTACTGTTCATTTATTACGACTTCGTTATAAAGGTAAACAACTATGGCGTCGTGTTAACCACAGACTAAAGACTTTAGTCTTTGACCTTTATGAAATGTAGGGAATCAAGGTGTACAGTCTCGCACTGTACATTTTAGCTGACCAACCTTTTTACGATATAATATAAATTAAATTACAACATAATTTTAGTTAGTGTGCAAATACTGCAACGCGGTAAACAACATTAGAGAAAGAGAACACTTAGTCATACCTACTTGTTTTTACTACGTAAATAAAGTGGATATAAAAACGAAGTTATCTTTCATCTCAGCACTCCCTACAACTACAACCTCAAGCTCAACGAGCACAAGTGTACAAACCGTACATTTTTTGGTCCTTCGAACAAACAAGTAAGTCTCCTGTGCTTTTCTCACGTTAGCGAATCGGTTTGACCGGTCTCCCACAAGCGGGTCGCCCCGGTTAGATTGAGAAGTCGCAGAAAAACGTTAGCGAAGCGCATCTGAGACGCAACAGCAAAACAGCGACCATTTCAAATCGAAGAATTGTGAAGATTATTAGCAACGCAGAAGTTTTCACAAGGCCGTCCTGTTATCGTCAACGACGTAGATTTTACTAAATCTAACAACAACTAACAACTACGAACATGAGTATTCTAGAACAACAGGCAGCTAGTTTTGAAAACATCAAAACGATATGCAGAAACTATCGCAAGGATTCATCTGAGAGGAAAACTGTGGAATATTTGAATAAACGTACCACTTTACTGGAAAATGAGTGGGAAGTTTTCAACAACAATCACGCTCAACTCCTGTTGGAAATCGAGGATAAAAATATTCCATACTTCGTGGAGGACATTTATGAGAAGACTAGAGAAATGTACTCTACAACTATGAAGGACATGTCCCTTAGATTGAAGACCATCGGAGATCAACTACAACGTGATGTGAAATTCGATTTAAGCGAAACGTCAGATGATGAAGATAGTAACGTGCAGATTTTGCTTAACAAACAAGAATGCAACTTTAACGCCATACTGCGCGTTATTTCAAAGATAAAAGTTTCGTCTATAACAGACAAATGGGAACTCGAAGATCACTTATCAACTTTGAAAGCAAAGTGGGATGCCATTGATAAGCTACATTGGGGCATTGACTTCCAATTACATGGGTCAAATCATCATTATTATCAAACATTCGCAGACATCGAGCAACAATATGACAACTTAAAAAAAGAAATGAACACAAAAATCTGGTCTACGGTGCACTATTACAAATCTGCACCAAAGATTGAAATTCCTGAATTTTCAGGAAACTACAGTCAATGGGTATCCTTTAAGGACCTTTTTATTGAAGCGATCCACAAAAACCCTATGATCAACAACGTCCAAAAAATGCAACACCTAAAGTCAAAATTAAGAGGTGAAGCGGAGCGCTTATTGCAGCATCTTACTATCAGCACGGACAACTACGACTGCTGCTGGGATATTTTGATACAGCGATATGACAATAGACGTCTCCAATTCGCGTCATACATAAATACAATGTTAAACCTACCGGTAATACAACACCCGGACGGCTTTAACTTGAAAAGGATGCATGACGTCATAACAGAATGTTTAAATGGGATATCTAACATTGGGATCGATACGTCATCATGGGATCCTATTATTGTTCATATTATGTCACAAAAGCTGGATGCCGCTACCCTTGGAGACAACATGAAAGAAATACAGAATCATCGTGAATTACAAAGCCTAAAGGACTTTTTGTATTTCTTAGAAACTCAATTTATGGCCCACGAAACAATGAAATCTACAAAAAAGGGTATTACTACTACTTCAGAAAAAATACCTAACTGGAAACCATTTAACAAGCAAACCCAGATGAAGAAAGGTGCATTTGGATATAATAAAACAAACAACTTTGTAACCTTACACGGAAGATGTCCAAACTGTAGCGGAAATCATGTATTACGTCAATGTAATAAATTTATGTCATTGAACTATGACAAACGCAATCAAGTCGTATCAAAACTGCGACTTTGCAAAAATTGTTTATACTCGCATGGAAGCAACGAATGCACTTCTACAAAAACGTGCAACGAGTGTAATCAAAAACATCACACGTTGTTACACAATCCTGAAAAACAAAACGTGATCTCGCAAGCCAGAACAAGCCACATTGAACAACCATCATCTTCGTCGGCATCCCAACAACAAACGTCGAATCACTTGTCAAACAATAACGTTGAAGTTTTATTAACAACTGTACTACTGAGAGTGAAGTCCATAAACGGGACTTATATAACGTTACGTGCACTACTTGATCAAGGCTCGCAAGTAAATTTGATCTCAGAATACGCAGCTCAAGCACTTCGACTAAATAGACAAGGAGTAAACGCGTCTATAACGGGAATCGGCTCTGTTTCGAGAGAATGTAGAGGAAAGGTGAACATCTCCTGCCGATCCATTCACTCAGATTATAGTTTTGATTCGCAAGCTCTTATTATGACAAAACTTACAAACAACTTGCCTACAAAAACATTTGAAAAGGGAAAATGGGCGCATCTTGAAAATTTGAAGCTGGCTGACCCAGATTTTAATATTTCACGAAAAATAGACCTTTTACTTGGAGCGGATGTCTATTCTGAAATTATCCTAGATGGGGTCCTGAAAGACGATTCCCTGTCCCCGGTTGCACAACAAACACAAATCGGGTGGATTCTTTGCGGAAAAACAAAACAAACGTTTGAGTGTCACGTTACCACATTTGACATTACCGAGTTAACAAAATTTTGGGAAAATGAAGAAATTCAATACAAGAACGATACTCCCAAGGACGAACAATGTGAACTATTTTATAAGGACAACGTCCGCCGATCAGCTGATGGTAAATACATTGTTAGAATGCCTCTTATCCCAGACTATAGAGAAAAACTAGGTCAGTCGAAACAAGCGGCTGTATCTCAGTTTCTTCAGTTGGAAAAACGGCTAGATAAAAACAAAAAACTTGCAACAATGTATAAACAATTTATACAAGAATACGCCGAACTGGGTCATCTGAAACCTGCATACAATATACGAGCTGACAGCTATTTTATGCCACATCACGGCGTCCTTCGTGAACACTCGACCACCACCAAACTGAGAGTGGTGTTCAACGCTTCACAGAAGACTACGACTGGCTACAGTTTAAACAACTTAATGGAAAAGGGAGCCAATCTTCAAAAGGATATTCAGGCGCTTATACTCAAGTGGCGTACATACAGATACGTTTTCACGGCAGACATAGAAAAAATGTATCGTTGTACATGGTTAGAGGAAGACCAGCAACATCTTCAAACCATAGTATGGAGAGACTCACGAGATAAACGTCTGCGTGACTACCACCTATGTACATTGACCTACGGTACAAAGAGCGCACCGTGGCTGGCCCTGAGAACTCTTAAACAGTTAGCCATGGACGACGGTCATAAATACCCGGTAGCTGCCAAGATTCTTCTAGAAGAATGTTTCGTCGACGACGTCATAAGCGGTCATGACGATCTCTTACAAGCTAAAGAAATACAACATTCTTTAATACAATTATTGAAAGGAGGCGGAATGAACCTGCGAAAGTGGACAAGCAACCACCAAGCCATAGTAGAAAATCTTAACAAAGATCAAATATCAACACAGAGTACTTTTGATTTCAAAGGCGACGAATACAACAAAACATTAGGACTGGGTTGGAGTCCCAGTTCTGACACTTTTCACTTTAACTGGCCTTTAACTACAACTAAACGGTTAACAAAGAGGTCTTTACTATCAGCAATATCAAAATTCTACGACCCCCTGGGGTGGCTTTCGCCGATAACTATCAAAGCAAAACTATTGTTCCAAAGAATTTGGATTAGTACTATTAACTGGGATGATGTGGTACCCATAAATATCGAAGAAGAATGGCTGAGTCTACAAAAAGAGCTTCCACTTATAAATAACATAAGTTTATCGAGATGGATTGGATCCAACATAAAAAAGGTGGATTTATTAGGATTTTGCGACGCAAGCGAGAAGGCTTACGCTTGTGTAATATATAGCCGAGTGTTCAACGAACATGGCCTTCCTAAAATAACCTTACTTGCTGCCAAGACAAGAGTGGCGCCTCTAGCACAGAAAACTACTCTACCAAGACTAGAACTATGTGGTGCACTATTACTGGCCGAATTAATGGAAAAAACGTTACAAGTTTTTCCTGGATATAACGTATCTATATCGGCCTGGTCGGACTCACAAGTAGTCCTGGCGTGGATTCAAGGAGATACTGCAAGATGGGAAAAGTACGTGGCCAATAGAGTTACAAGAATCCTATGTGTCATTCCCGCGGTGAACTGGAACTATGTAAAATCAGAATTGAATCCCGCAGACTGCGCTTCAAGAGGTGTTTTACCAAAAACGCTAATTAACTTCAACTTATGGTGGAAAGGTCCGCAGTTTCTAACAAACCAGCTTGAAACAAAACCTTGTGTATTTCAAACGAATTTTGGCACGATTCATTGTACAGAAACGAAACAAGAATTAGAAGAAAATAATTTTATTATTGACCTACTAAATAAATGCAGTTCGTTGACTTATATAAACCGTGTCATTGCTTGGACTTTGCGCGTCATAACAAACATGCGCAATAAAACGAAATCTGAAACCGAATACCTCACAACTTATGAACTAAGCGCAGCGAATAAATGCATTATAAGGAACGTGCAACGATCTAACTTCGAATCCGAGTACAAACAACTTAAGAACAAGTTATTAGTTTCTCAGAAGAGTGTCATATTCAAACTAAACCCCTTCATCAACGAAGAAGGAATTATATGTGTGGGAGGACGTCTCAAGAATTCAAGTTTACCAGAAAATATGAAATGTCCTATTATTATTCCCCACAAGAGTCGCTACACACAATTATTAATTGAACAAGCTCATTTGAACACAATGCACGGAGGAGCACGACTGACGTTAACCCTTTTGAGACAAAGATTTTGGATAATTGGGGGCAATCGCGCAGTTAAAACTCAACTGAGAAAATGCGTACGTTGCCATCGATTCAGCAAAACAGATAGCCATCAAATAATGGGTGATCTTCCACAGCATAGAATTACCCCGTGTAGGCCTTTCACGCATACGGGTGTAGATTTTACCGGTCACGTGGACGTAAAGCACAATAAAGGCAGAGGAGTAAAGACGTCGAGAGGCTACATAGCTATCTTTATCTGTATGGTGACCAAAGCCGTCCACATAGAACTAGTTTCGGATCTCAGCACAGAAACATTCATGGCAGCATTCCAGCGACTGTGCTCCAGGCGGGGCTCTCCTCGTCACATGTACTCTGATTGTGGTACCAACTTCGTCGGTGCGGCAAAGATGTTACGTCATGAATACGAACAATTTAAACAATTATTGAATCCGGATCTATTCAACGAGCTAGCAAAGCTGGAAGTGGAGTGGCATTTCAACGCTCCAGCATGGCCCACTGCAGGCGGTCTATGGGAAGCAGCGGTCAAGGCAATGAAACACCACCTCAAGCGAGTACTGGGCGACCAAAAACTCACTTACGAGGAGTTTTCGACACTTTTAACAAAAATAGAAGCATGTTTAAATTCAAGACCTCTCTGCCCTTTAACAGAAGACCCAGAAGAGTTTTATAACTGTCTTACTCCCGGCCACTTTCTAACAGGAAGCCCAATCTTGTCTATGCCAATCTCAGATTACAAAGATACAAACAACATCGATTTACGGCGTAGATGGCAGCTCATCGAGCACATATTTCAAGTTTATTGGAAGAACTGGTCAAACGATTACCTTACTACGTTACAAACGCGTAGTAAATGGAATAAGCCCACTAAGAACATACAAGAAGGTGATATAGTATTACTAAAGGAGGATAACTTGCCACCTGCAAAATGGGCCCTGGGTCGGGTGCTACAAACTTATCCTGGTCAAGATGGATATGTCAGAGTTACTTCAATCAAGACTCAATCAGGAATAATTAAGCGTCCAGTAACGAAATTATCTCCTTTACCATTGGAACCATCTGAAGTAGAGAAACTAAAGAAAGATAATTATAACGAAAACCTTAAACAAAAGTCTATTAATAACTCACATACAAATGTAATTGGATCAATCTCAACAATGTTATTAATGTTACTATCATTGTTTACATTTGTAACCGGAGAACATAGCGCCATGAACGGCACGCGACTAGCACCAGGTGCGCATGCTCAGATTACAAGCTTAGAACGCGAGCGCCCAATGTATTACGACACCGTGGGAAAATTACAAGTAGTGCACGATGAGTGGATATTACTTATGTACTATAATTTAACTAATTATTGGGAAGGAACGCGTCGCACTCAAGTTTACTTCGAAAACATTAAAACTTTATGCTTCAAAACAAAATTATACCAATGTCAAACCACTATGGAACAACTTTCCCACGAGATGGAACTTTTGAATTATTACAACGTCATATTAATAAACCCGCACAAACACCTTAGTAACAGGAAGAAACGAGGGTTAATTGACGGAGTAGGTTCCATAGCAAATAGCTTGTTTGGAATATTAGATCAAAGCTTCGCAGACAAGTATCAAGATGACATCAAATCACTTCAAAATAATGAAAATTACTTGTTACATCTAATCAAGAACCAAACCACAATTGTTGAGTTAGAAAATCAGGTTTTAAAACGGAGTGAAGACAACATCCAGCGTCAATTTACCTACATTGACAGCTTTATCAACGAAACCAACATGAATCTCGCATCTATTGAAACAGAATTACAAATAATATCAGCCACAACTTATATCAATTCGGCTGCTCTAACAACATACCTACTAATTAACAGCTTACGAACATTTCAAGAAATGCTGTTCAATACGCTAACAAACGTCTACCAAGGACACGTGGATTCACATTTGATCACTCCTGTACGAATGATGCAAAAACTTACCGAAATTTCGAGTAGTATACCGAAAACTTTATCATTACCAGTTAAAAATTATCAAGAGAACATCAAGGATGTTTACAGGTTGATAAATGTAAAGGCACGCATCACAGAAAATTATTTCTTATTTGAAGCCCATATCCCATTGGTTTCGAACGAAGAATATATGTTATACCAAGCAATTCCTTTACCAATGAGCACTTCTACGAGATCAACATATGTGAAGATATCAAATAAGTACATCGCTATTAATTTTCACAAAAATTTGTACGTTTCTCTCTCTGAAGATGACCTCAAACGATGTATACAACAAACATCAACAAACTTTATTTGCAAGAAAAACTTATTGTCATTTGATCTACACAGCAGGAGAGCTCCTTGCGAAGCAAAACTTCTATCACATGTCAATACTCAACCATGTGATACTGAGCAGATGACGTGCAAGGACGCTTGGATAGAATTACAAACACCTAACAGCTGGCTTGCAATTTGTTGCGAAACTTGTACTATGCGAATCATATGTGAGAATGACGTCACGTCACAAACCATTTCTTCATCGAGCATCGTATCTCTATCAGAAGGGTGTATACTTCAATCTACTGATATGACCATTCATACACAGCGACAATACCAGAGCAGCATGAAGATGGAATTGGACCTAGTCGTACCAACATATGACTCATCTATCAACAAAATAGTGAACTTAACACATCACTACACTCATCCTTCATTGAAGCTCACAGACAAGAATACCGAAGTTTCTACGATTGACGAAAAACTTGCCTTTCAAAAGAATAATGAAGTTGCAATGCCTCCCATGACAAGTCACGACATTCATCAATATGCCCTCAGTTATTCCCTGTTGGCAACTGGAGTTTTAATTCTTCTTGTGGTGGTTGGGAGGAAATATTGCAGTCCCTGTCGTAACAGCAATACGAAAGAGAGAATTAAAAATAACAAACCTGAGGAAATTGAACTACAGATCATACGCAAACCAGAGTACCAGCGGGAGGTCACCGCAGCCCCATCAACACGAGATATGGAGCAGCAACCAGCATCACGCCGTGACATGAAAAACGGAACTCAAAATATTTCTTTTTCCTTTGAATAATTATTATTTAACTTTTGTAATTTTACATTATTTTCCTTAACTTTGGTACTTTTGTATTTATATTAGGTTTTAATGGTGTTTGCTTTCTCTTTTGGGGTTGCCAAGATGTACAGTCTCGCACTGTACATTTTAGCTGACCAACCTTTTTACGATATAATATAAATTAAATTACAACATAATTTTAGTTAGTGTGCAAATACTGCAACGCGGTAAACAACATTAGAGAAAGAGAACACTTAGTCATACCTACTTGTTTTTACTACGTAAATAAAGTGGATATAAAAACGAAGTTATCTTTCATCTCAGCACTCCCTACAACTACAACCTCAAGCTCAACGAGCACAAGTGTACAAACCGTACACAAGGACAAATTCTAGAATCTACAAATGTCAAATGGTTAAAATAATTGTTATCTGTGAAATTTGACGTTGGAAAAAATTACATTTATTTAAAATTTAAGAAAAATAGTGGTTAAATCAAAGTTATTTACGTGTTCTCTATTGCATAAACGTATAATGCTACTTTACAGAATTTTTCATCCATATCAAAGTGTGCGATTGATGTAAAAACTAGTGAATTTGCAATATGTGGTGTTTGTTAACAAAGTTAATCAAGTAAGAATCAATACCCTTTAGTTAAAATGACTTTAGTACATACCTTTCCTTTCCTAACAGTGAGCATTTGCTGCAGTCTATCGCTATGTAGCAAGCCAGCAAACATTTTCCCCAACAACTCATCCTTGTCTTCGTCCAATAGATTCTTTATCGGTGCAGGTTTTTGATTTATTGCTAAATTCACCACCTAGAAAGAAAGAAACGGGTCTGTTTTAGTAATTATCATAATTAATTAATTGGAGGTATTATTAATATGTCCGTGTGTTTTATTAATAAGTATGTGTTAATATGTCCGTGCTAGACATAGGTACTAAAAGCTTGTATTATGGTACTAGACAACGGATAAACATACTTAAATACTTTTTTTGTAAATATGTACATACAAATTATACATAGAAAACACCCAGACCAATGCAAACAATCATGTTCATGCACACAAAGATTTTCATTGAGCGGAAATCGAACCCGAGACCTCTACGTAGCAGTCATGTAATATACTGACTGCGCCACAGAGGTCGTCAGAATCATCATATATAATCATCATCATTTCATCCAACACCAACTGCTGGTACAGGTCTCCTCCAAATAATTATACTTTACGCGATGCCTCCCTCATCTATCGGTGTCCTGTCGTCTTATATAGGTTGTCAATCCACCATGTGAGGGGTCTCTACATCCAGTATCTTCTGGTACACAGTCGCCATTTCAGAAATATCTATGTAGCGTCATCTAGATACTTACTTAAGCGAACACCTACACTATCTCAGTACCCCCCACCATCAACAGATGTCAGATACATCCTGAATCGCGATATCAACATTCGCACAGCGATTCCGCATATATACAACGTCTAACAAACAACCGTTGTGCAGTTGTCCCGCCAGGCACGATCACCCTCGCCTGGTCGCAGGATCCTCCCTTTTCGTTGGAGGCGTGGTGCTGTTACGTCACCGCGACCTCCACTAATCTATTTTTTTTAAATACTTTTGCTTATGTGTAAAATAAATGGTACTAACCTGTCTCTTGTCAATACTTTCGCTCTTAGGACTGTCCTGCTTAGGCCTCCGTTGTACAGACTCAATGTTTTTCAAAAATAAGTTAGATACGTCCTGTTGTTCGCTCTCGGCTTCCTTCTGTGCCGCTTCTAATTGCTTTTGTTTCTCTTCTCTTTCCTAGAATTAAATAAATAATAATAGGTATAGTAACTGTTTCGGTGAGAAGTCGTTTCCTGTTACCCACGAGATGGAAAAAGAACAAGGACCACAAAGAAGATGGGAAGATGACCTGCCTCAAGGTTCGCTCAGATCTGTTATAGACCGTCAAGAATGGCGAACGTTGAAGGAGGCCTATGTCCAAGAAGGACAACCTGATTAAGAAAACTTAAAAATACTATTAAATTTTATAGAAACATGTAATCAGTGAATAAAGGCTATTTTTATTTTATTTTTAACTGTTTCGGTGGCATAGTGGTTATTGCTGTGCACGAAGTCGTAGTTAGAATCTCACAGAGAATAATTTTTGGTGCGCACCGTAAATTAAAAATTAACTCCCACACTAGGTATTACAAACATCAATTTAACAGTAAAAAACAATCAGCTAAAAAATGCAATATTTACCTTCAATATCAACGCGTTTGATATCGCCAATGGATCATTCATCTCTTCCAGTCTCAATAATATTAAATACAAAGATTCTATGTCTAGTAATAATTGTTTAGTTCGCTTCATCTCTCTTGGGACCTGTAACAATTAAAATTATTTAAATTAATAAATAAATATTCCTCACACTGGTTCCAGTTCCGGTATCGGGTACAGGGACTAAGCTACTGATGGTTAGGGCTCCAGAGATAGGAACCTCCTCACAATATGTGCCGTGTCGAGCAATACTGCCTTCTGCATCAGACCTATGATCCAACTGTCAAGCGAGAGTCTCCTGAGATGTTGATAGAGACTCTTTGGAATAAGTCCATTTACTGAAAGTACTATCAGAACAATCCATTAAGCCATCTAGTCCCAAACTAAGCAAAGCTTGTACTATGAACAACGGATAAACATACTTAAATACTTTTTTTTTGTAATTACATACATATTATACATAGAAACACTCGGACCAATACAAACAATCATGTTCATGCACACAAAGATTTGCATTGAGCGGGAATCGAACCAGAGACCTGTGCGTAGCAGTCATGTTATATAACCACTGCGCCATAGAGGTCATCTAATATGAATGTTAAAGAGTTTCATACCCTGATTTTTGATGACCAAAAAAGTGACTTTACAGAAGAGGGTAGGTGCTACTTACTTCCTGCGGATGAGTAGTGCTGGCAACACTCGACGCCCTGGACATCCTGGATGGAGCTGTTTCATTACCGACCACTTCGACATCAATTATCTTCCTCGGCGCCGTCACGCTACCACACTGTAAATGAATAAATTAGGTAATTATTAATGATTAAAATGATTAATTTTCTTATTTGAAGTATGAAAGTGAATTTACATGAATCGACGTCCACTACTGGACATAGGCCTCCTCCAAGTATTGCCACCTTGTGCGGTCCTGTGCCTCCCTCATCCATCGGTTTCCCGCCGTCCTTACGAGGACATAGGCCCACCGTGTGAGGGGTCTCCCCACCCTGCGATTTCCGTGCGGCACAAAACAGTTAAATTGAAAAAGCCCTTAGGGTGATACGCCGTGCGTTTTCGGTGCGTTTTTCGAACGTCAAACTTACGTTCGTTTGTTTTCGTACAAATCTTGCCGTAAGGTGAACGCTGAGTTAGCTACTCGAACGCCAGTATTTATGGGTGGTATAATTAGGGTTCATCATAACAGCCCATCAATGCCCCACTGCAGGGACGGGACTACTCCCGTGACGGAGGGATACTTGGCCTACTAATACCACGCTGGCCAGACGGATTGGTACAGGGTTTAATTTGAAGTTTTCCTTCTTTTTATTTCGTAAATATAATATTCACGGTTTTTACGACACCCATGGGATGAGATGGGGTGGTGACATATTGTATTCTTACTCTGTCACCACACAGAGATGTTCGTTAGATATGTTCGTTTGTTTTCATACAAATCTTCCCGTGCGGCGAACGCTCAGTTCGCTACTTGAACGGCAGTATTTACGGGTGGTATATTTGGGTTTATCTATACTAATATTATGAAGAGGTAAACTTTGTGTATTTGTGACGTTGTAGAGGGTAATCTCTGGATCTACTGAACCAATTTTAAAAATTCTTTCTGTGTTGAATAGTCCATTCATCGGGGAGTGTCATAGGCTGTATAGTATCACGCTATGACTAATAGGAGTGGAGCAGTAATAAAACATGTTTAAAAAAGTGACGCGTTTTTATCGCCGCCCAACGAAGTGGGCACGGGCCAGCTAGTTACCTGTAATTTCCCAAGCGAGTTCTCAAACTGCGTAGGAACATAAGTCCTGGGCGTACCGCTGTCTTCACTCGTGGAGTTGTGTCTGTTTGAGTTATGTCTCTCGCGATGACCGTGGCTCTCTTGTTTTACACCTGCAAATTTATATACATACATATATAAACTTACGCCTTATCCCGTCCGGGGTAGGCAGAGACGATAAAACGCCACTTGTCACGAAAAATTAAATAAATTAAATTAAAAAAAGAAATAAATTAAAAAAAGACTGGAAATTTAAATAAAGACTATAATTAGGACAGAATTAAGAATCGATCTGTGGCGTAGTGGTTTTATAACATGACTGCTACGCAGAGGTCTCGGGTTCGATTCCCGCTAAATGCAAATCTTTGTGTGCATGAACATGATTGTTTGCATTGGTCTGAGTGTTTTCTGAGTGTGAAATGTCATATAAAATAAGAAATTCATATGATTACGAGACGTTGACGACACACTTTTCAGATTATTTTACAAACTTAATTTAGTTTTAAAATGTAAAAATGCTTACCACCACTATAGAAGGGATGATTCTGTTGGTTAGCCTTGTGTGCCTCCTTGATACCTTCCTTCTCTTTACTCGCTTGCCTCTCTAAGAACACCTGAAACACATACAATTATAACTTTAATAACAAAAAATAAAAAAAAAGATAAATTTCTATTGTTGCCTGAATCTCAATTGTCACTTAGGGCCAGATTCAGAGACCGCACTTTGACTTTACTTTGAAGGAAAGTTCGACTTTGATACAAAAACGAGATAAGGCCCAGATTCAGAGTCGTGACTTTACTTTCTTTCAAAGTAATCTTCCCAAAGTAAACTTTTCATGACAAAGATTACTTGTAATGTTTTTCAAATTCAGAGAAAATAACTAGACTTTGCTAAAGTAAAGTCAAAGTGCGGTCTCTGAATCTGGCCCTTAAATCTCAAACTGGAATTGATTGTAGTAGTAGTTTGAGTGTACTGGATTTGAGTAGTAGATTGGTCTTATTTTTCTCCTCTAATTTACATTGGACAATACAACGCGGTTTTTTAGTGCCGTGGCGTTGGTCTGTGTCGATCTATAATTTTAACTGTAGCTTCAATTTTAAGTAAATTATAAACGACGATTTCAAATTTTGAAATTTGAAGTTGGAAATTATTTCTTGACTAATTCCCTAAACTTGAACTTAACTATGTAGGCAATAAAAAAAAAAAAAAAAAGTTTATTGTTCAAAAACAAGTACGAATGGTCTATCTTCTACTTAATTAAATGACATTTTGTTTTTTTTTTTTTTCTCTTCGCTTTTATGAAGACAGAGTAAACGCCAGCGTCTGTGCTAGTATAAAACTGTGTTACAGACACTGGTGACTTCCTCTTACAATTATGACACAGTTAGACTGCTATACAAATATAAAAAGAGTACATACTTATTAATAAGATTAAAGTAACTGTATTATCAAATATTGACAAGAAATACTACCTACCATCTGCGTGTAACTGAAAGTTATGTGAGATTGTATGAGTGTGATGAAGAATAAGGTGAGTGTGAGTGTGAGTGTGTGTGTGAGTGTGTGTGTGTATGAGTGTGTGTGTGTGTGTGTGTGTGTATGAGTGTGTGTGTGTGTGTGTGTGTATGAGTGTGTAATGTAAAGTTTGAGTGTGTTCTTCTGAGTTTTATTATTGGTTATTTGGAGAACAGCTGTTCAGTCTGATTGTAATCCAACCCCTGGAGATAACTACTTACTACGCACTTACATTTATGTTTTAAAAGTGGATATATGTTACAGCTTTTATTAATGGTGTTGTAAATACGATTACTAAGACTCATGAAGTTACGACGTGCTAGTGCAGTTCTAGTAGCAACTTCTGGACATACAAGATATCTACGGCGCCTATGTTCAAGGAGACTTGGGTCCTAGACTAGTGATGAATGCTTACGCAAGGTCATATTAAGAGCACAGAGTTGTCGAACTGTCAGTACACATATTTCTCTGTACAGCTCTATAGTTGGATAGCGAAAGGGTTTACAAAGCATAACCTTCAGGACTGCCCTTTGAGCTCTCTCAAGGCGCAGCATGTGGGTTTCAAACGTTCCACCCCAGACAGTTATACAGTACGTCAGGAGTGATTGAGCAATCGCATAATACACAGTTTTTAACAGTGAATCAGTAACTACTCCTCTTAGTTTTTTCATTGGATACATTATTTTACGAACACGTGCTACAGTCACATCTATGTGTTTCTGCCAGCTTAGTGTGCTACCGATATATACACCCAGATATTTTACACACGAGGATCTATGTATAGGAGGGCAGCTACAAGAGGGAAGCATAGAGTGGCAATTGTGCGCTTTGACATCTGGCATGGTCGGCTGTGTAGCTGTGTTCACAGAGAAAGGAATAAAGTTAGTTTTAGATACATTTAACGTAAGTAGATTTGAAGAGAGCCAATTCATCACTGTACCGAGCGCTTGCTCAGCTCTGCTATGAGCAGTTTCCCATGTATCTCCAGTGACAATAAGCGCTGTATCATCCGCATATACAAGAATCTTACAGTCTCGGATTGTCAATTGGCACAACCTATTTACATATAAGAGAAAGAGAGTAGGACCCAACACGCTGCCCTGAGGGACGCCAAATGCTATGTTTCTTTCTTCACTAATGTAATTTTCAACTTTAACCCTTTGACTACGATTTGTAAGATAATCACAGAAAAGTTTTAGACTAATATCTCTTATTCCTAGATCCTCTAGTACTCGCAGTAGGATAGAAGTAGAGACCGTGTCGAAAGCTTTTGCTAAATCAAGGAACACACCTATGGTTTTAGTTCTAACATCCAGATTTTTGGTAATATGATTTATCAGCTCAAGAACTGCGTCCTCTGTTGAAATGCCTTTTCTAAAGCCATATTGGTTTGGAGCAATAATATTATTGCGTTCAAGATAGCTCGTCAATCTTTTATTAAGAACCTTTTCTATGATTTTAGACAGAGTTGCAAGTTGGGCAAAAAGATTCTGGAAACCGATGGATGAGGGAGGCACAGGACCGCACAAGATGGCAATACTTGGAAAAGGCCCATGTCCAGCAGTGGACGTAAATTGGCTTAAAAGATGATAACCTTTTATGAATTAAAGTTTTTTTTAATTTTATTTATTATCTAATTTAATCGCGGACGGAGTCGCGTTCACAGCTAGTAATTTATATACAACTAAAACTGCATTTTCTACAAGTCACATATCCCTATCATTAACTACAGTACGCGGAAAGAAAATCGGCCGGCTTGAAGTTGTTGCAAAGGGCTGTGCAAATGTCATTTTTGGAATTAAATGTCGGGTAGCGAGTGTTTTCTTTGTTATGTACATGCGCGAACTTCTCTGATAGCTAACTTAGTTGGCGCGTACTGTATACTTCATCATAACAGCCAATTAATGTCCCACTGCAGGGACGGGCCTCCTCCCGTGACGGAGGGATACTTGGCCTACTAATACCACGCTGGCCAGACGGATTGGAATATGGTTTAGTTTCAAGTTTTCCTTCTTTTTACTTCGCAAAGATAATATTCACGGAAAGTCCCTTAGTCGGTTTTTACGACACCCATGGGATGATATGAATGATGATGATTATTATTATTTTATATAAATTATGTTCAAGTTTTCCTCCTTTTTACTTCGTAAAGATAACATTTACGGTACTGTATACTTGACTCACCGTATAATAAAAATCATGTATATAGGGTGTCCCCGTGTTAAGTTGCAGCATCTGTATATTGATGAGCCACTGTTTCTCTCTCTGCGTCATGAGTCCAGCGTATTCGTCGCTGTCACTGCCGCTTGCGTCGTCGCCGTTCATTGAGTGTCTGGAAAATACATTAAAATATCTTTATAACTACTTACTTTAACAAAGTTTTTTTGGTTATAAGAGACCCCCCACACTAGCGGCACATGTGCTCCTACACTGCCCTGCGACCGCCACATACAGGGCTAAGTACTTAGGAAACCCAGGTACGCTCCGAGAAACCATCAGCAACTTGAAGTGCCTGTTGGCGTTTTTCAACGAGCTGGGGTGGATCAAATAAATTACCCACCCTAACGCAAAACCCGCGCCTTGACGTGGAGTTGCGGAAAACAGCCCGCTATACCATACCATACCCCCCACACTAGCGTCTTTAGAGCGTCGGCGCAACGTTCACTCGACGTCGACATCGCGACGACGTTAGGTGCGGGGCTCTCTAAGAGGAAAACTTTGATTAAATAAAGATCAAAATTTACGTCAGTAAGTTATTATTATTATTATTATGAATAATTCAGGCAGGCAGTTATACAACTGATGAAGCCTGTATCGAGGTGAACATTTGCGTTTAGCTCTTCTTTGTCTGCTTTATGTGTAATAAGTGTTCATCTAGTTTGTTTTTAAACATATTAATACTCGTGGCTGTCACTATCTCTTCAGGGAGTTTATTCCAGTTTGTAACTACTCTTTTGGAGAGGAAGTTTTTGTGGGGGTTATTGTGTGAGAAAGTGGTTTGTAGTTTGAAGCTGTGACCCCTTAGGTGAGTATTAGTGTTACGCTCAAAAATCACTTTGTCAAAGTTGCTTAGGTCATAATGTGCATGCATAATCTTATATGTTTCTATCAGATCTCCACGTATCCTTCTTTCTTCAAGGGTTGTTAAATTTAGCAATGTGAGTCTTTCTTCATAAGGTTTATTTTTAAGCTGGTTTGGTAGCTTGGTGAAACTTCGCTGTACTTTTTCAAGTAGGTCTATGTCCTTTTTGAAGTACGGGCTCCACACTTGAAAGGCGTATTCAAGTAAAGGTCTGATGTATGTTTTATATATCTTTAGCATCATTTCCACTGTTAGCCTTCCAAAGGCCTTCCTAATCAGATAGATGAGGCTTTTGGCTCTTTTACTTATAGCAATAATGTGATCCTCCCATTTTAAGTCACTTGTAATGATGACTCCTAGATCAGTCTGATGTTTGACTGCTAATAAATCTTTGTCGCCTAGCTTATATTGTAACTGTGGGTTATCTTTACCTATGTGAAGTACAGTGCATTTGGCAGCGTTCAAATAAATGAGCCATTCCTTAGACCATTGTGCTATCCTCCCAAGGTCTTCCTGAAGCTGAGCATAATCCACCAGAGGATTTCCATACAACTTTGTATCATCGGCAAACATGCTGACATTGCAGTCTAGTTGGGATGGTAAGTCAAGAGTATACAATATATATAATAATGGCCCCAGTACAGATCCTTGTGGTACTCCACTGTGTATATCTCTCTTTTCAGAGAGGGCCTCACCGATTCTCACACGAAAGGTTCTTTGACGTAAAAACGCTTCAATCCATGCAAGCAGCTTACCACGAATGCCCACCAATTCAAGTTTTAGTAGAAGCCTCGTGATTGGAACCTTGTCAAAGGCTTTCTCGTAATCCAAGTAAATAACATCTACTGGCTGACGATTGTTGAAGCTATCCGTCCATGAAGACATACAAGTTAATAAGTTGGACACTGTAGAGCGGTGTGGACAAAAACCATGTTGATGATCTCCAATAACAGCATGTTTTTTAAGGAATATCCTCATGTGTTTTACTATAATCTTTTCCATAATTTTACAAATCACACTTGTCAGGCTAATAGGTCTGTAATTAGCAGGTTCCAATTTATTCCCTTTCTTAAAGATAGGTGTTACTGTAGCTGTTTTCCACATGACCGGCAGCATTCCTTTTTCAAATGAAGTCTGCATAATGATAGTTAAAGCTTCTGTCAAGTTGCATTTTTGGAGGACTCTAACTGTGATTTCATCCGGGCCGGGTGCTGATTCTTGTTTTAAATCTTGGATATATTTTTGAACATCGTCCTTCGAGAAAGTTGGATAATCTATCGCCTCAGCCACTCGGAAATTGGTGCTAAGTACTGGTAGAGAACCTTGTGGCTCTATTTGATAGACACTGGCGAAGTGATCCGCGAAAGCTTCAGCGATATCCTTAGGTTTGGTCACAACAATTCCTTCTTTGTTTAGTAAAACAGTCGGAGCACTTGTTTTAGATGTCAGCTGTTGTGAGATATACGAATAGAATTTCTTTGGTCCCTGCTGTATTAGGTTCTCTTCATGTGTCATACGATTTCTTCGACAAATATTTGTTAATTTGTTGCTTAATTTGCGGTATTCTTGGTAGTCTTTTTTTAGTCCAGTTATAGCGTATCTATTCCATAGTAATAGTTTCTGTTTTATTAATTCTTGTGCATTTACTCCTATCCATGGTTTGTTTAGATTATAGCGAATTACAGTTTTTGGAATGTGTTCTTCAAGGGCGATCCTGTACTCTGCTACTAGGGTCTCAATCTGAGTGTCCACTGAGTCTAAATGTTTTAGGCCTTCGGGTAATGTCTTCAACATTTCTTGGATCCCGCCATAATTAGCTTTTTTGTAGTTATATCTTAGTTGTGTCCTATTTGGGCGTGTAACCTCTAGTTAGATAGTGGATAACAGACAACAGTGATCGCTTTTGCCGATAGGTCCTTCATACTTAGTTTGAGCGATAAGCGATTCATCATTGGTCAGTATCAAGTCCAGAAATGACGGCTGATTGCCTTCACGGTATCTTGTAGGTTTGTCGACTAATTGTTCCAGATTACCAGATTGAAACCACTGCACAAAGTTGTCTTCTTTCGGTGTTAGGTAAGTACAGTTCCCAAGTGGCCATTTGATACCACGATAGTTAAAATCACCCATAATTATTGTTGTTTGTGACTCTGATGCCAATCGAATTTGTTCCAATAAAACATTGTCTTGTTCTAAGCTTGATTCTTGACCACGATATAACCCGCACAGCAAAATATGTTTTGACCCTAACTTAACATCCAACCAGAGACATTCTGTATTCATGTGTTTAATGTTATAGACATTGTTTATAGTCGCTGTAACATACTGTAATCCATTAACAACATATATGGCTACCCCTCGACTTCTCTTCTCAATCCTGTCATCTCTGTAGATATCATAGCCAGGTAATGTTATCAACGAGTTTGGTATATTTGGTTTCAACCATGTCTCGGTAATCACAATCACAGTAGGTTTCATCAAGTTTACCCGTGACAGGAACAAGTCAAACTTTGAATAAACAGATTGAATGTTTGTATACAGTATACTTATGGAATAAAGAGCATTTGAGTGTTTGTGAATATATTCGGATCCGGTGTTCATAGCGTTTGTCGTGTTTTTTAAGTTATCTGTTCTAGTAGAAGCTAAGTCTAGTTTTTTGGTGTGTTAGCTTTTGTTATTGTAGGCTGGCCGCGTATGTACTTAATGGTAATATCCTTTTCTCCTTTGTCGATGCGAGCTGCTAGTTCCTCTCGGAGATACTTGAGATACTCATCGAGAACATCGGAGTGAGATCCGCCGTGATGGACGATGGCTTCTTCAGCTTGGATTTCTTGCGCAAAATTTCTAGTGCATCATGTTTATTGTGCAAAATTACCTTGAGCGGGCGTGGGCGAGCTCCTACATCTGATTTGCGAGCTCCTAGGCGAAATGCCTTAATACCAGCACACTTGACCTTATCAGAGATTTTGTTAAATAATTTAGAACACTCTCCCAAATCATGATCTTTTCTCAGATCAGCCGAGTCACTATTTCATTCTGGTACAGTCGGGGTATTTGCCGCTCGACCACCCTTAGGCGAGAATCGCTTGGCACGCGGCGCATGCGATACGTGGCACGCCCACGTATCGCATGCGCCGCGTGCCAAGCGATTCTCGCCTAAGGGTGGTCGAGCGGCAAATACCCCGACCGTACATCATACACAATCAAGTTAGCAGACCTGGTCTTCCTTTCAGATAATTCTTGGATGGCGGACTCCGTCGCTAACATATCATGCCTTACTCGTAGTTGTTTTACTTCTTGAGTGAGGTCATCCAGCTTTTGTAAAATATTTGGCAATTGGACCATTGTCGTTTTACAATCAACACACAAAAATGTCATCACCCGAGCAACAGTTTTCAATTCCAGTACCCTGACCTCAGTAGGAGACAAGCCATGACACTCTCCACAAAGTACTTTCTTGCACAAATCACAAGTAACTATTTGTTTAGATTTATCATTTGTAGTTTTTTTGCATTTGCAACAGGTTTCCTGCACTGTTTGGGTGGTGAGAGTTTTTTTACCCTGATTCATTTTAAATAAAATAGATTGGCAATTTTTAAGGAAGTAGGGAATTTAGAAAACTAATCTGGCAACACTTTTTATCAACTGTAAATTTTACTAAATGTCAACTTGAGTTTTGTAAAATATTTTGAGGGTATGAAGTATTTTTATTAAACTGGTGTAATGTCAAAAAGTAAACACTTTCACACTATTTAAGTATAAATTCACAATATTTCTTTCCACAAACAATATCACTGGTCAGTTATATGTTTTACTTCACTTTTAAACACTAATTTACAAGGGACAATGACTTTTAACCACAAAATCGATTTAAAATCGCGAGCGCATAGATACTGTGACAAAGCTTTGACAGCGAAAAAAAACTTGTTAAGTTGAAACTCTATTAAGTTGAAATTAAATGAATTTAATTGGAAATTTGGACTAAGAAATACAATGCTGGTTACATAAGTTAGAATGGGGTATTTGTGTTCTTCTATCATAACAGCCCATTAATGTCCCACTGCAGCGACGGTCCTCATCCCATGACGGAGGGATACTTGGCCTACTAATACCACGCTGGCCAAACGGATTGTTAAAGGGTTTAATTTCAAGTTTTCCTTCTTTTTATTTTGTACAGATAACATTCACGGATAGTCCCTTAGTCGGTTTTTACGGCACCCATGGGATGAGATGGGGTGGTGACATATTCTATTCTTACTCCGTCACCACACGGATGAAAAAACTTAATAAATAAATAAAACAATAGGGCCTACCTGTTGTTAAAAGTACCGTTATGCCTCTGATTAAACATAGGATGATTAAATTGACTATTCGTATAAATATTTCTATTATTATTCAAAACGGGATGATGATGGATAGCGTTGTAGAAGTTATTCATATTATTGAATTGCAACATCGGATGCGTATTCTGGATCATTTGTACCAAATTTTGAGACGTCAAATTCTGTTGTGGTTTTACGTTGTTGCTGTAAATTCTACTCTTTTGGACTTTCTGATCCTTAGGTGTTGATTGTAATTTCTGGACCGGTTTCGGTTGCTGGTTCAATTGGTTGTTGGGTGATTGCTTCATGTTGTTGAGCGGTTGCTGGTTTTTTATCAACGGTTGTTGATTTATTAGCGGTTGTTGATTCAAAGGTTGGCTGATTGGTGGATTTAATTGTTGTTCGGGCTTTGATGGCATTGTTGGTGTCTGAAATATATAAATAAATATTAATGTATACCTCTGCATAGTAATATTTTAAACTTATAAAAAACAATAGATTTTTAGACACACTGATGGATTAAGAATAAAAAAGTGGATTAAAAAATATAGTATATGTTTACAGGATGGACAGATATTACACATAATATTACTAGCGACCTGGCCCGACCCCTCACGGGCACCTACTGCAGAATGTCCTTAAACAACGTTTTAACTACAGCCTTATTAGAAATCTCTAAATTGATATAGGTTTTTTTACTATATCATGCATGCATAAACCTTACTCTTGAATATTAAAAAAAACCGCATCCAAATCCATTGCGTAGTTTTAAAGATTTAAGCATACAAAGGGACATAGGGACAGAAAAATCGGCTTTATTTTATACTATGTATAGAAGCTGTACTATACCATACTTTACTATAATATATTTTAATTTCCAACTTAGACACATAACTTCAAGTTTTACGCTAAAATTCCAATTTGGACAAACAAGTAAATGACGTAATTATAAAAAAAATAATATAAACACTTACCCGAAAATTTGTATTAAACTGTCCTATATTAGGATTGAAGTTCTGCCTAGGCATATTAATTCCCGGAGGGGGTGCCATCATTCTAGGCCCTTGCCCCATCATATGTGGAAACTGACCAATAGGCGGCGGGTATTGACCCCCATTAGGCATAACATTCTGACCCAGTTGATTCATACTCTGATTTAACTGATTAATTTGATTAACATTCTGTCCCATCTGGTTACTATTTTGACCAATCTGATTCACACCCTGACCAACCTGATTCATACTTTGACTTAACTGATCGAGATTTCTTCCAATTGGATTCATATTGTGATTCATCTGATCCATACTTCGACCCATCTGGTTAACATTCGGACCGACATGGTTTAAACTGGAATTTTGACCAATCTGATTCATAGATAACGATTGATTCAGATTCAAATTTGGCCCCAAAAGTTGATTATTCTGACCAATCTGATGCATATTTTGGGACAATTGGTTTAACATATTTCCTGGTCCCATTTGGTTGCTTTGAAATTGATTATTTTGCATGAATGGTGAATTGTGGTTGACATGATTCTGCATCATTTGGTTGTTTTGTCCCATTTGGTTGATGAGTTTGTTAAGCGGTTGATTCATTTGATTTAACCCATGGTTTATGTTTTGTTGTGGTGCAAATGGTAGTGGGACCGGTGCTTGAAGACCAGGTGGCCTCTGAAGAATGACTGGTGGAAATCTTGGCTGTAAAAGAATAAAGTAAATTGTGGTGATACATGTTTTACAAAGTGTATAGTTCTTTTGACAAATGTATAATATTTGATCATCACATTTCACATATGTCTATATATCATAGAACTAGCTGACCCGTGCCTACTTCGTTGGGCGGCGAAAAAGACGCGTCCTTTTTCTAAACATTTTTCATTACTGCTCCACTCCTATTAGTCATAGCGTAATACTATATAGCCTATGACACTCCCTGATAAATAGACTATTCAACACAGAAAGAATTTTTAAAATCGGTTCATTAGATCCAGATATTACCCCCTCTACAACGTCACAAACTTTACCTCTTTATAATATTAGCATAGATAGACACCGTATTATGCTGTTCACATTTTACGACATAACCTAAGAATACACAACATACCTGAAAAAAACTCTGTGTAGCAAAATTCTGTTGTTGCTGCTTCTGCCGGAGCTGTCTCTCCAACTCTTCAACTGTACACACATTCTTGAGACCTGGTACCTGGCGGCAGAAAAAAATAAATAATAAGCAATGTCACTTTTTTTATAACTTTTAACTTTATCTATCACGAAGACGAAGCTGTGACTTCGCATCACCAGTCAGCTTGCAACCACGGCTAGCGCAACCTGTGTCGAAACGTCCAGTAAAATAAAGGTAAATTCTTTCTTTCTTTTCGATTTATTATTGGCTTTATTTTTCTGTTTCTTAGTTCTGAGGTGACAAAATTTTATAAAATATAGACCCTCCTCTCGTTGTTAGTTCTTTAAAATCGTCTTAAACGAATGAACTATCATCTTAACGAAATAAAAAGAAGGAAAACCTCAAATTAAACCCTGTACCAATCCGTCTAGCCAGCGTGGTATTAGTAGGCCAAATATCCCTCTGTCATGAAAGAAGGCCCGTTATGATATGATACCTATACAACACGGGTGAAGCCGCGGGCATCAACAAAGCGGTTCAGCACTTCGTACATGTCGAAAACCACCAAACAGTGGAACTCTTTGCCAGCCCACGTGTTACCTTCAAACTACGATCCAGGTTCCTTCAAGCGAGGCGTGAAAAAGCATCTTCTAAAGCCGCCATAGTGGAGACATTCATGCCTCTACAATTATTGTAGCTGGCATGGTGCTCGCCATTTTTGGACTCAAATGCCCGATTTACACATCGACAAGTACAGTAGCGAGTTAACTTGCATCATTGGCGAGTTAAGTCACTTTTTGCGTGTGGACGGCAAAAGCGAGTTAAGTAGTAAGTTGCCGATCAAGTTGTTTTGAATACAGCTCGATCCTATTTTTCGGCGAGTTAAGAACGAAGTAGCCCCCTCTCTCGCGTCTCCCTCACCCCGCCGGCTCGGCGCTCGCGGCGCCCGCCGTGTAGACGGGCGAGTTTAGTACAGTTTACAAGTTCTAATGTAGTATTTATTTTTATTTTTGTCTGTTTTTCTATGTATAATGTGTATCTATTTATAAAAGTATTTAAGTATATTTATGCGTTGTCTAGTACAAATAGTACAAGCTCTGGTTAGTTTGGGACTAGATGGCGTTGTGTGAAAGTGTGAGGAATATTTATTTTTTTATTATTCTAAGTATACTTTTTATTAAAATTTCATTTATAATGTGTTGCATGTTCAGTGTTAATACTATTTCTCGTATAATAGCGCGTAAATGGGTATTCAATTGTTCAATGTCCATTTTATCGATTAAAATAACCGTAAACAATCTCAGGCGACGCACGCACGACGCGACTAGTCTTCGTCTCTGATCGGCAACTTATGAGCTGTACTCGCCTACGTGTGAACTGTACTTACTACTTATTACTTACTACTTAACTGTCTATTTTTATAACTCGCCACTGTACTTGTCGATGTGTAAATCGGGCATAATGGATGCTTAACATCAGGCACCTTAGAGTCATTTTGGTAGGCCTTTTAAAAAAAAAAAAAAAAAACCTAGTATGATATAAATATATTATTTCTTCTCAGTGGTGTTTGCATAACCTCTTGAAACTAAGGCATGATTTAATACACATATTGATTCTTACCGTAGGCGCAATAGGAAATGTTTGTGGATCGTGTCGCCAGACACTAGATCCGAAAGATCTGGAATGAGGTGAGTCCGTTTCATCCAAAACTAGCTGGGATAGAGATGCCTCTGCGAAAAAAAAAACATAATTTACATTAAAAAAAAGTATTTACTTAAGTGTGTTTATCCGTAGTCTAGTACCAAAGCTTTGCTTAGTTTGGGACTAGATGGCGTTGTGCGAAAGTGTGAGGAATATGTAAAATAATAATAATCATCATCATGCATATCATCCCATGGGTGTCGTAAAAAGCGACTAAGGGACCGTGAATATTATCTTTACGAAATAAAAAGAAGGAAACTTGAAATTAAACCCTTTAACTCCACAGAATAACGCACACATTACTTCTAAGATTGTGCGCGAAACCAATCAGCGTTTGTCAAGCGTAGACGCGCGAATTCGGAAGAATGCGTGCATCTTTTTAAAATCTCTGAAGTAATGTGTATGTTACGCTGTGGAGCTTAGGGGTTAATTTGTGTTGTTAAGTTTTGGATTAACACTTCGATTCGCTTCGAATCTGTCTCAGTATAAATTGATCCTTACGCTGCGTATTTGCTGCGCATGCGTTTTTTGAATGTTTTACGAACAATCACTAGTGTGAAGGCACCCTAAATGGTATTATATAAATATGTGAAAATGTTTTTAACTCTAATTTTTTGAATCAAGATGAATATTCAATAAGGATACAGATTGTGTAGGTCGCGGTGACGTAACAGCACCACGCCTCCAACGAAAAGGGAGGATTCTCCGACCAAGCGAGGGTGATCGTGCATAGCGTGTCAATATAAACAACGTGAGCTATGCCGACGACCAAGTGCTCCTGATTGCATCAATATGTGGCCTAAAGAAGCTACTTACTATTTGTGTAGCATATGCTGAGCAACACGGTTTAAAATATAATCCACTGAAAAGTGAAATCATGGTGTTTGAGGCCCGAGGAGGCAGCAGTACAGGTAACATGTTTCCCGATGTTACCCTTAATGGTACATAGTACATTACGTCGGGTTTCAAAGTTTAAGTACCTAGGGCATGTGCTAACCTCTGACCTCAGAGACAATGATGACATGGAGAGGGAACGGAGGGCACTGGCAGTGAGGGCAAACATGATAGCTCGCAGGTTTGCACGGTGTACGCGGGAAGTCAAGATTACTCTTTTTAAATCTTATTGCACGTCATTCTACACGTGCAGCCTGTGGGCTGACTACACCCAAAGATCCTACAGTGCTCTCCGAGTCCAATATAATAATGCATTTAGGATGTTGATGGGGCTGCCGCGATTCTGCAGCGCGTCAGGTATGTTTGCCACTCATCGTGTGGATTGCTTTTACGCCACAATGCGCAAACGATGCACATCTCTGGTGCGCAGAGTGCGCGGCAGCACCAACGGCATCCTGCGCATGATCGCAGGTAGGCTGGACTGTGATTACATTAGTCATTGTTGCGCAATTTCATACGGAATGGCGCGGCAATGATTAGCGTGTATTATATTTATGTATACAGGGTGTAATCGTTAAGTGTGCACAGGCGATTATTCCGAAACTATGAGAGATATCAAAAAATTTGAAACTGATAACGAAAGTACTTTATCTAATGAGTAAAATAACATCAATAACTTTTTAAAAATCAAACGAGAATTATCCAAAATTTTGACATTAAACACTCCCATACATTTTGTATGAGATTAATAGAAAGGTTTTAGAAAATTTTGTATTCAAAGTAGATGTTCGAAATGTCGTCCTTGTTGTTTAATTTTAATTGGCGGGAACGAAAACCCGCGATAGAGATTTTGAATTTAGAACGAATAACAAAAAGTAACTTTTTTTTGGTATTTTTGTAGAGCGTTGCTTTTCAGCAAGTTCAAATTCATGCGATATTGAAACAAGGTTTATTATTAGTTGAATTGGTAAGATACCTTATTAATCTACACGTATATCTACTTGAAAATCATAATTATCATATCATACGTAATCATAAAATATGATTAAGGCAAAATTAATTCTAGACCACTTAAAACAAGGAAACTAAAACCTTTCTACTAATCTCATACAAAATGTATGGGAGTGTTTAATGTCAAAATTTTGGATACTTCTCGTTTGATTTTTAAAAAGTTATTGATGTCATTTTACTCATTAGATAAAGTACTTTCGTTATCAGTTTTAATTTTTTTGATATCTCTCATAGTTTCGGAATAATCGCCTGTGCACACTTAACGATTACACCCTGTATATCATAATTGTCCCTATTAGTACTAACACTAGTCTGTAAGAACATTGTTACTAACAAAATGGATTTATGTGGTCTGAAAATAAAGATTAATTTAATTTAAATTTAATTTATAGCGGGCCAACTGCCCAACAGTTGTTTTTTTTTTTTTTTTGTGAGGACGAGTAGTCGGTCTCAGACGACCATTACTACTTTACGCGGGCTGTGGTGGGGCGGATGGCCCTCAACCAAAGACATTTAAGTGACGTGCCACAGGGGCACCCCCTTTGGGGTACGAACCTCGGCCTGGACCGTCACTGACTAACAGGACGTGCGGAAGGCACGGCCTCTAGGAGCGAACGCGGCGCGTATTCCGGCCTCGACGGCGAGGACGGAACCGCGGACGTATTGTTGTGGCTTCGCGAGCCGTGTGAGCTCTACGTTGAGCGATCGTGATCCTATCGTCCGGCTCTTCGAGAGCATGCCTAGGTCTACGAATTTTGCTAATCTTGGAGGGGATGTACCCGGACGCCCCGACCACTAGTTGGTTGGGGTGAGTGGCAGCCGAATCAAAGTAGCGGCGGGAACAGAGTTTCATGTGTTGCTGGATAGTAGGCAACCCGAGGTCTATGTGAAGATCCTCGTTACGCATGAACCACGGTGCTCCCGTCGCTTTGCGCATGAACCTATTCTGAACTGTTTGTAACCTATGGATCCTGTGTGGCCTAAGGTGGGCAAAAACTACGCACGCATACGTCATTATTGGTCTGATACAAGTAGTGTATTCTTTGGATGTTGTATATATGCGGAATCGCTGTGCGAATCTTGATATCGCGATTCAGGATGTATCTGACAGCTGTTGATGGTACTGAGATAGTGTAGGTGTTCGCTTGAGTAAGTAGCTAGATGACGCTTGTGACGTGCCTCACGCGTCCATCTTCGCGCGCTCCACTTCGCTACACGTCAATGGCGCGAGCGCGTCGTGGAGGGGCCTACACAGCGGCCATTATATAAGAAGACGCGGGGCGCGGCCGCTTCCTTTTTGTTCCGGCTTGCTGACTGAAGCTAAGTGTTTGCCTTTCTATAGGGCAGCCTACGCAACCTCGTGCTTTGTAATCGAATCCTCTCAAAATCCTTCTGATTAGACCGGCTTGCTTAAACTATATTTGTGTTAACGTAGTGATTTCTAAATATATAGTGACAAACTAATATCATTGTATGTACTAAACTTTTAACTGAATAATACTACATTGTCGTACTGAGTTGTTTGCATTTATCTCCCTAAACTACCCACTACGTCACAGTGGCGCCCAACGTGGGGCGCGGCCGCTTCCTTTTTGTTCCGGCTTGCTGACTGAAGCTAAGTGTTTGCCTTTCTATAGGGCAGCCTACGCAACCTCGTGCTTTGTAATCGAATCCTCTCAAAATCCTTCTGATTAGACCGGCTTGCTTAAACTATATTTGTGTTAACGTAGTGATTTCTAAATATATAGTGACAAACTAATATCATTGTATGTACTAAACTTTTAACTGAATAATACTACATTGTCGTACTGAGTTGTTTGCATTTATCTCCCTAAACTACCCACTACGTCACACGCTACACAGATAATATATCTTACCCAGCTCATTCTTGGCAATGTCGTCAATGCCAGAGTTGTTGCGACGACTGCTCTCCAACTGCTCAGCAAGGTGCTCGTGTTCCACTTCCCAGTCGAATTCGTCAGCTGAAATAATAAGTTTAGTTATCTCAAAACTTAACCATTCATTGCATAATTACATTTTTTTAAACTACATGTCTTACAACTTAAAAACATTTCTTCCTAAAATGCGTATTTAGGTTTTTTTGATGACAAGTAATGCTGCGTACAGACTTGCGCAACGTATCGTGCAATGAAACATCAAACGAGCATTTCATAAGTGTGAACGCAGGGCGCGCACGAACCGTTCATGTACAGACTCACATCTGATCCCGGCATGCGCGCGGCGAACATCACTTTATCTTCAGTCCATGAATCACCTGTAGCCTCTTCCATTGTTCGCGCGCGTTCCGCCGTACAGACACACACAACGCGTCCACATTGCGCGCGAGTGTTCGGCGAAAAGACCTACCGGCCCTAAGACTAATAGTGGCTCGCAGCGCGCACCGTCCACACTATGGGAATTTTGTTACGTTACATGATACACTGCGACAGTGTGGACGGCAAATTCTTTGATTGCGTGTTAACGTATGTTACGTTGCGCAAGTGTGTACGCGGCATAAGCCTCACGATGAATACCCAAATGATGGTAAGCGTTAATAGATGCTCATAAACTATAGTCATTCTAGAGCAAACCAAAAGTGCTGCTTATATAAGCTCTTTACATCTTGGCGCCCTCCGGCCCTTTGACCTGAGAAGGGAGGCCGAAAATGGATGCATGACTCGGAGGGTGGACCGAAAGTGCAGTGGGGCAAAACGAGGAAGCTTATGTCCAACAGTGGACTGCTCATGGCCGAGGGAGAGACAAAGTGAACGAGGGCAAATGACTCAAAGCACGGAAGAAAGAATCAAATGGAAGTGCTAAGTAGGCGTGGTACGTGTGTCACTAATACGCGCTGCCTCGCGTAACTTGTCGCTGAGGTCATAGGTAATACATAACGCGAACATCAACCTTATGAACAACATGTTAAAGTATGTAATTGCCAGAACTGCGAAAACCGCCATCTATCGAATTAACTCGAAAATTGAATATATTTAGATTACAAAACGTCATTATTACAATTATTTTTGCGCTACAGCAAAATAACTTCTATTTATACATCATGAAGATTCACTCCCAGATGTAGGATCAGCAACATATGTTATTTTTTTGTTAGTAGTTTATTTGTGTGTTTATTTTTTGGCGACAGGGGTTCCCATAGTGAATTAGTTGTATTGCATTTCCACTTGATTTTTCTTCCGTGACTCAAAGGCATAAAAATTAACTAATTAACAAAATAGCATGTTATAAATACCTTTTTTTTTTATATTATAAATATACAGTGTGTAAAAAAAACCCTGTCCGATCCATGAAGGGGTGATACAGTATCGAAAGGTAGTTAGGTTGGCGGTTTCCTTTTTTGAAAATAAGTCAAAGAAAATTTCCACATTATTTTGTGAGTTATAAGGGAAATCGTAAAAGTTGCCACCAGGCACACCGGCGAGTACTACATCAATACCTAGGTAGATATTCACAAAGAATGCCGACGCGCGAAACACTTTTGCCTAATCCCTTTGATAAAAGCCGCCCGCTCGCGCGCCGCGCCGCCGCCTGTGCTGCGCCGTTTAACCTACCTACTTGGTACGATTCGGCTTGTACTTCCGAGTAAATCAGGTGTTTATACCTAAAAGGATTGTTGAATTGCATTTCATTTATTTTAAACTTATTCTTTAAAGATAACAAATTGATAATGATAACGACATGCACAATAAATTGGTAATTGTTAAGACGTTTACGAGTAGATATTTTAAATAAAATTACTTATCAAATCTTATGCCTAGGTACATACCTTTAGTTGATAAAAATATCAACTTGCTGTTGTAGGGTCTGACGATCATGCTCCACATAGCCACTTTCCCTTTGCACACACATAAGGCACCTTTTTCTAGGTTTTCGCGAACATTAAGTAGCACTTCAGGGTTTGACTTTATGGTATCGAAAGCACTCACTATCCTATGTCGCATTTCTTGTTCCGTTTCACAAATTTTTGTGTAGACTATTTGTTTCACCCCACAAGTAAAAGTCTAACGGAGTTAGATCTGGCGATCTCGGCGGCCACGCAATAGGACCTCCACGTCCAATCCACTTGTTAGTATACTGCACGTTGAGGTAGTCTCGCACTGCGCGTAAAAAGTGAGGGGGAGCGCCATCGTGCTGGAACCACAGGGAGCGGTAAATGGTTAGCGGTAACTCATCTAGCTCTTCACTGAGTACGTCTCGTAAAAATACGAGGTAATTATTTCCATTCATGGTCTGGTCTAAAAAATAAGGCCCAATAATGCGATCACCTACGATACCCGCCCAAACATTTATGCGCCAACGGTACTGGTAATGGCTTGGTTTGATGGCGTGTGGGTTTTCGAGAGACCATACGTGCTCGTTATGGCTGTTAAAGACCCCTGTTCTTTCAAAAGAACTTTCGTCCGTAAACAAAATATGGTCTAAGAACCTAGGATCCTCTCGAATCTTCTCCAACATCCAAGAACAGTATGCCATCCTAGGTTCGTAGTTGGACGGGAGAAGAGCTTGCACGCGGCGGTAATGAAAGGGATGCAGTCCTTCCTCCTTTAAAATTTTCCACACCCTTACGTGACTACTTCCCAACTGTCTTGCTACACTACGTGTGCTTAGTGTAGGCTCTGCATCGAACATTTCCAACACAGCCTCCTCGATGTTGTACTGCGGCGGGGTCAGCCGGCTTCCCTGTGATGTCCTACCTCCCCACTGACACTGCCGGTGGTGTACACGCGGTTGTGTAGCCTCTGGAAGGCACGCACTGAAGGTACAGGCAAACCTTGAGGAATGGAAAACCGTTCCTCATATTCCCTACGTGCAGCTGCATAATTGCACTCACTTCTACCTAAACACATTAACATATTGAAATATTCAGCGTTTGAATACGGCACGGACATAGTCGTAACGTAATTCTTGTAATAAGTAGACGTAACAAGGTCACAATTACACTCCCGTAACGTCTAAACTGTTAGAGTTATTTCGCGAGACTGCGACAAAATCGACAAATAAATAAAAATATCTAGTTAATATTAGGCACCTATGAAGTAGGTTTTTAAAGGAATAGGGATGTGGACGAAACTTTGTTAAAGTAATTTTCATTAATATCGATAGAAGTGCATGATAATCAATAAATGTTTAAATACAATCATACAATAACATATCCTGGTGGTGACGGAGTAAGAATACAAAATGTCACCACCCCCTCTCATCCCATGGGTGTCGTTAAAACCGACTAAGGGACTAACCGTAAATATGTATTATCTTTACGAAGTAAAAAGAAGGATAACTTGAAAATAAACACTTTACCAATCCGTCTGGCCAGCTTGGTATTAGTAGGCCAAGGATCCCTCCGTAACGGGAGGCGGCCCGTCCCTGTGGGACATACCCCGTAGTGGGACATTATTGGGCTGTTATGATGATACAATAACAAAATCAGTTACATAGTTTTTAGAATATTAATTAGCTAGTTTATTTTTACAATTTTATTAGTTTGTTTTTACAGTAACTGAAGAACAGTTTCGCAGTTTTAAGTAAAATATTTAAGAGCATCGTACACAATTCTAAATATCGTAACCGATATGTAGCCTTTCCTAAACTTAAGAAAGTTTAAAAAGAAAAAAGATTAGGTAAAGTCATCATCATCATAACAGCCCATTAATGTCCTACTCGACAGTCCCTACGGGGCGGGCCTCCTCCCGTGACGGAGTGATACTTGCCCTACTAATACCACGCTGGACATACGGATTGGTACAGAGTTTTGTTTCAAGTTTTCCTTGTTTTAATTACGTAAAGATAATATTCACGGATAGTCCCTTAGTCGGTTTTTACGACACCCATGGGATGAGATGGGGTGGTGACGCACTGTATTCTTACTCCGTCACCACACGGAGTGTAAGTAAAGTAAGAAGGTAATTTAAAAAAATCGATATTTTTTTCTTGTTCATCATTTTCATCATAGCTACGTCACTAGGGCGGTGCATTGGTGTAGCACAGTGAAAGCGGTGTCCTTTGTCGGCACGGATTAAATTTGTCGGTGCATTATTTATTACGTTTTATTCGAGGTCAAAGAAACCGCCTTTGACCTAAGTGTTCAGGGCTTAAGAAAATTCCCCAATTTCAGGGTAAAGAAGAATGGGCAGTTTTATATGGGATGCGTCCCATGTGTTGTAACACTTTGTGACCTATATCATTTGAAAGATCTCAGCGAGTGCTATGTTTTATTGTATGGGCATAACTCCGTATCTCGTGCAGGGAAACTGTTATAGGGTTTTAAAAAAATAAAAAAATAATTAAAAATGTCTTAACTAATTGGTCTTTTAATAACTACTTCTACAGAGATTTAAAGGTAGAGCCTACTTTGACCCAACACCCTCTCTGGCACCATTGTAAGCGCAACGTTGAGAAGATTGCGGACATGTAAAATGTGATTTACGGCGGTCCTTCTGGGTAGAAGAGTTCTCAAGCTTTCAGAAACGTTTGCGCAATTACATGGACAAAGAAAAAACAGCTCCCTATGCTCCCCGCCATTTTGTTCCAAATATGACATCTGCTCTTTGCGTCCCAACCTTTGTAACATGTTGCGACTAGCATAAACATGTTCACCTAGATTTTTTTCTATAAATATATATTTCTTTCATTAAAATTGTGTGCAGGTCAAAAGTACTAAGATGTTAATGATAAAATAATTTTTGCATCAAATAAGGCTTTAATCGTACTTTTTTACATTTTGTGACACGAAAACACATTATACTTATTCCACTTATAATAACTGTAGACAATTTACAGACAGTAATCGTTACGTTAGTTTAGACCGTTACTAATAAGTAAACAGTTAAAAATATATAAGTATAAATGGTAAAGTTATTGCTAAATAAATCTCTTACGTAAATGTATAATGTAAAATAAAAATCCTCATCGCATTTTTCTCTACATAGCTGTTGATGTTGATAAGGTTGTCATAATTATAATGACAGTATAAATATACAACTCCTTTAAATATATCTGTTTTATTCACATATATATTTCAAAATATATTGAAAACACGAAAGTACAGCTCAGTAACAACACTACACCATGCTTCCAGCCCTCAGCCAATAGGCGTCCATTGCTGGAGATGGGCCTCCTACAAATATCTTTACTTTGCCGATCCTGTGACTACCTTATCACTTGGCGCCACTCCGATATCACGCGATATACGCGGTCGCTTTTTGAAAACCTTTCTGCCTCATCGTCATTTGTAAGTTCTTCGTGCTATGTCGCCCCTTTAACGGGCAATCCTGAGTGCTCTATCGGTCACTTTAGTACTCCTGCGGATTATCTCACTTCTGATTCAATTACGCAGGTCAACTCCCAATAAAACTCTCTCTATTCCCCTGTAGATGACCAAAAGCCTTGTGATTTGACGAGTGAACCCCTTCTCGAAGTTGGACTTATCTGGTCTGATTGGCCCAGGTAAATATATTCGTGGACGACTTTGAGTGTAGCGCCTCCAACCGTGATTGAAGTGGGTGCAACATGAACATTTGTCATGATCTTGGTCTTGTCCGTGTCCATTTTAAGACCCACTTATTGAGAGATACTATTAGGGTCATCGAGTATTATATTGAGGTCCTCCTTGGTCTATGACATGACACCATTTTCGTTAGCAAATGAAGGTGCGTGCGTGATATACTCGCCGTAATATATTGGTGCCATTTCCGTTCCGAGCCTAAAAGCATCTTCCAGTGCAGCGGTAAACAGTTTCGGAGATATTTAATCACCTTGTCTTATAACTCGCTGCAAATTCCTAGTTCTTGATAATCCACCCTCGAGACAAACCAACTTAAGGGTGTTTCCGTATACTTAAGCACTGCAGTATTATGAAATATCGTTAGTGTACTTGGCATCGTTGGAAAGACTGCAACACTACACCAGTAAGTTAATAATGGCATCTACACTAAGCGCAAACCTATTTGACCGACCTGAAGTTGTTGCAACTGACTGAGCAGATATCATATTTGGAACAAAATGGCGGGAAGTATAGGGAGCTGTTTTTTCTTTATCTATTTAATTGCGCAAACGTTTCTGAAAGTACCTAAATTAAATGCTGTAAGCATAAAAATAAATGTAGGTACGAGAATTCACTAAAACGTGAAAAACATGCCGTTCAATTCAAATCGATAAAAAAGTTAATTTCTCAGAAAATGTCAATTAGGTGTTATTGGCACTTTAACGTCGATAAGTAATGGCGGGAAGCATAGGGAGCTGTTTTTTCTTTATCTATTTAATTGCGCAAACGTTTCTGAAAGCTTGAGAACTCTTCTACCCAGAAGAACCGCCGTAAATCACATTTTACATGTCTGCAATCTTCTCAACGCTGCGCTTGCAATGGTGGCAGAGAGGGTGTTGGGTCAAAGTAGGCTCTACCTTTAAATCTCTGTAGTAGTAGTTAGTAAAAGACCAATTAGTTAAGACATTTTTAATTATTTTTTTATTTTTTTAAAACCCTATAACAGTTTCCCTGCACGAGATACGGAGTTATGCCCATACAATAAAACATAGCACTCGCTGAGATCTTTCAAATGATATAGGTCACAAAGTGTTACAACATATGGGACGAAACCGCCCATTCTCCTTTCGTAGATGAAAACGAATATTTTTTTATTTTTTTTAAGTATTTTTCACTTTAAAAATTATTTTTAGAATGTTTGTCTGGTACCGTTACGGATCGGACAGGGTTTTTTTTACACACTGTATAATAAAAAAATAAAATAGAAATAGGTATATCCTCTAGACACCTCGAGTGCTATAAATAGTATTAAATACATCTTGCTGTAAAGGCCGAACGTTTCAAAATTTTGTGCTTCAAGTACGACCGGTCAACCTTTTTATAGCATCAATTCCCGAGTGTTTGTATTTTCCCTCTAAATAAGTTTTGGTCATGTCAATTCTTTTAACCAATTAAAATAAAGCAATGGCGATAGTTTTTCCTTGGATTTCAAAAGAAATTTCATTCCGAGCGGCAGCCATTCATGTGACGCGCGCTCCCGAGTTTACAACAATGGAGGCACGTGGTCGACGAGGTAAGTAAATTTTGATTTATTTTTAAAAAAATTCTTGTTTTAGTTTAGTTTTTGCATAGAAATGTTGGTTGATAAACATTCTATGGAATTCATTTAATTCTGGGGTGGAATACAAAATAATTAAGGAATTCTACAGTCGTAAATTATTTAAACCTATAAATAGTCGCTTCGGTCGAACTTCATCATTTAGGTACGGTCGGGGTATTTGCCGCTCGACCACCCTTAGGCGAGAATCGCTTGGCACGCGGCGCATGCGATACGTGGCACGCCCACGTATCGCATGCGCCGCGTGCCAAGCGATTCTCGCCTAAGGGTGGTCGAGCGGCAAATACCCCGACTGTACATGGAATTGATCGTATTTATAGTACTGTCAGCGTTAATACAAAAAGTAGGTATTTATTAATTTCAGCGTTACAAGTCACCGAAATCGCAGATATTTTAAATAACTCCGAGTTTGAAGACTCGGGTGACTATGAAGATTTTGTTGGGCGTTTAATAACTACCAATGATAGGAGTGGCGCAGCTCAATCTTCGGAAGATGAAGACTCGAGTGACAGCGATGATGATACCAACTCGACAGAGGTTCTAGCTGGTTCTAGTGGTGTAAGCAGGACTACAGCTGGTCGTCGAGGTCGGAGTTAGGAGAGTTTAAAATGGAGTTTTCTGAGTTCTTGATTCTCAAAAAAATGTATACAACTTTGAGACCTGATTCTGGTGGTGAAGAAGAAGAGGAGCAGTGTCGAAAACGCGGCAGATAATTTACACAACCTTTACTTCCCATGGCTAAACGCTATCACCATTAGTTTTTAAGCATATATTTATTAAATTGTGTCATTTAATTAAATTTATGTAAACAAAATATACTATTTGTTTAATTTTTACAACTAACCTCCTTTGGCCGTAACGACCGGAAGTCCTATTTATAGAACGAAAGATACCTAAACACAAATATGTTCGATATATTTGTTAAAAAATACTAAAAAACATTTGTTTCAGTGAAAACTCTGGAAATCCTTAGTTTATATTTTATTTAGCTTGAAAGGTCTCGGTCTTTGCAGCAATAATATTTTGATGCTTTATTTAGTACATTCGGACGTAGTCGCAAGTGATTTTAAAAGAGACTTCGGTGTCTAGAGGATATAATAAAAATAAAAAAATATAATAAATAAATAAAATAATTAATAATTTTATAAATATATAATATGTTATAAATACCTTGGCCGAATGTTTCATCATTAAGGGCGTCATATTCATCCTCCGATGGTTCTCCACCTCCTTCGTCGTCATTTAAGTTCTGAAATAAAAAAAACAATAATTATTAATTTATACATATTAATAACATTGAATAGGTATCCCTAGTTTTGTAATTGAATACTCAGGGAACGGACTAAAGCGCCGATTACACTACCCTACATGTAGGGCCCTACATGACACTAGCTATATAGTCAGTAAAATCAAAATAACTCCGAGGAGCGGAGTCCGTTCATCCAACAAAAGACTCCTTACGACATCTAGCGTCGTGTAGTGTTGATATATTTAAATCTGTTTTCGTGGTCGATGCGTAACGAATCAAAGAATTCGACTGCGTGTATAAGTCAAAAACGTCAATTTTTGAGTTAGTTCTGTTTAGATCTGGATGGACACTACATATCGGAGATTGGCGAGGCCCGACCGCCCTACATCATGTAGTGCACTACCTCATGTAGTGCACTAGCTCATGTAGTGCACTAGCTCATGTAGGGCCCTACATGTAGGGTAGTGTAATCGGCGCTTAAGAAAAATAACTTCTCTTAGTCCATTCCCTGATTTGGTAGGTAAAGATTTTTTTTTATATTTTTATTTTAAAGGTTTATTAATTAAAAACAACTAATTTGAGTATTTTTGGTTTCCTACCTATAGTTTATTTTTAATAAATATTTTAAGTTTTACTTGTGGCGACGTCATGCGTACGGCTAAATTACCTTCTTGAGCAATGAAGGCAAAGACAAACTTCTGTTCAACTGGACGCGTGACGTCATTTAGAGGTCAAATGAAAGACAAAGTAAGTCATGTATAGTTGCAAAAATAAACACAATCTTGCGGTTTTTTGCACTAGAAATATAATTTTATTCCTTACCTATATATAATCTCTAAATGGTTTTGGAATCGACATGGGTAAACTTTTACCTTACATACCGAATTAGGGTATGGACTATGACAAAATTACTTCTCTCAGTCCATTTCCTGATTGCTAAGAAAAGTCACTTTCAGCTTCCTACATTGATTGCAGTGCTGCCCATAATTCATAAACATTTTTAAATTTTTCTTTAGAAAGATAAATCTGGCACAAAGGTTAGATTGTGTTTTGACGACCTCTGTGCCGTAGTGGTTATATAACATGACTGCTACGCAGAGGTCTCGGTTCGATTCCCGCTCAATGCATATCTTTGTGTGCATGAACATGATTGTTTGCAATGGTCTGAGTGTTTCTATGTATAATATGTATGTATTTACAAAAAAAGTTTTTTTGTTGATATATGAGTGACATAAATAAGACCTTATTTAGTGTGAAATTGTGTGTAAATTAGGACCTAATATTATAAATACATATATAGCTATGTAAAGTAATGGAACTTAGCATTTGGTAAGATTGTAATCGTCCAAAAAGTAGAATTAACAAATCTTTTACATTTAGAAATAATAGTAAAAGTATCAACTCAAAAAACATATGAAATAAACATTTGTTTTGACAATAAAGCTTAAACAAATATTACTAAAATTTGCAAAGGTGTAATGAAATTTCCACTGCAGGGATTCTCTGAATCTGGATCCTCAATGTTATTGTAGAAGAAAAAGGGCAAATTAGTGTTATGTTTTGTATAATTTTTATGTAACTAAAGAAGAAGTTCTAATGGGTTTCAAACAATTTATGTACATGTGATTTAAGTAAGTACCAAAGAACAATGCTCAAAAATGTATGGACACCGTCCCCACTTTGTAGCACTTTAAGATATATGTTAATCGAAAGGTATTAGTCGGGTTGTTAACATTAACTGATGAGTCCATAAATATACCGTTCCCTGAATTGTCAAACGAGGATACTATTTTGTTTAGTTTGGGGACATATCACACTTAAAACTAGCAGCTTCCTATGTTAGCGAACATTTACGTGGCGGCGTCTACAACATAGAAGTTGGTGCAACTCCAAGCCCAATTATGAACCAATACGGTATAAACACGGCAGATTGCACTGTTTTGAGGGGTCGAATTTTATCCAAACATAGGTCAAATGCGACCTATTACAGGTATTTGGTTTTAAATAACGCACAGGATATAAGCGCCATTCAGGCATATTATTGTTCATGCTTAACTGCTATGAGAACAGTTGGTGCCTGCGCGCATGTCGTCAGTATCGTGTGGTACTTTGGTATTGGAAGGCATTTAGACCATTTCAGACTACGCATGGCATATACATGCTCTCGAAGAGCCGGGTGATAGGATCGCGATCGCTCAACGTAGAGCTCATACGGCTCGCAAAGCCACAACAACACGTCCGCGGTTCCGTCCTCGCCGCTAAGGCAGGAATACGCGCCGCGTTCGCTCCTAGAGATCGTGCCTTCCGCACATCCTGTTAGTCGGTGACGGTCCAGGTCGAGGTTCGTGCCCCACAGGGGCCCCTGAGGCATGACACTTAAATGTCTTAGGTTGAGGGCCATCCACCCCACACCCAGCGTAAAGTAGTAAATGTCCCAAGAGACAAACTACTTACTCGTGCCCACAAAAAAGATAAAATCGGGTCATTGGGCATATACGGCGCGTAATAATAAATAAATAAATAATCTTTTATATTTTTCTTATATTCTACACTGTTAATTATGTATTTTATTGGCTATAATTTCGAAAAAGTACAATAAACAGCAACATAATTGTGACTGATTTCGGTTTCTTTAAGTCGATATAACTTTTTTCGGATACACATTTCAGCTTTGCTGTCATACAATAAAATGATCAGAATACTAAGGCCTTTCAAATAACATAGGTTTTAAAGTGTTACAAGCTGGGGACGTTTTGAGCATTGTTCTTTGAGTAACTTATAATCAATAGCACACAGTTTAACATGTACTTCACTTTATTTTTAAAGGTACAATAGCAGACAACAGGTTAATACATTCACAAACAAATTATCGGTATACAATGTTTAGATCTGAGAAGTAATATTATTCCAGTAAGATATTAAAATAAAAAATCCCGCATAAGAAAAAAGGCGAGTGTGGAGCGTAATACAGAAACACGCTTGTACGATATGACTGTACACAGAAAACATTATTTCCCAGAGGTCTTTTCTATAAACAAAGAATTCGGCGAAACATGCTTTCTAAGAATATGATTTCTATGAGCCATGTTTTCTGTGTATGGTCATAGCATACAAGCGTGTTTCTGTATTACATTCCACACTCAAAAAAGGTACATAAAGTGTAAATATTTGAAGTCTTTTATCAGCAGTGAAATTCTGTTAACTAATATAATGATGATGATGGTAACAAAAACTGGTATACATAGTACCTATACATCATGTTAGGATGCAAAGTAACTACCTAAACGCTTTTTAACCACCTACAACTTTAAGATAATGGAAATAGTTTACATTACACTCATTCATTCCCCTACACTTATCCCAATTGTTTTTCCTTTTTTGGGGTCAGCGCAGCATGTCTTCTTCTTCCACATGCTGCTAAAAGATTTGGCTATATTTTACGACCGACCGCCTGCCTGACGCCAACCCTCCTTGGGAATGCAGTTGTTGGTGGGTTACTCCCCACTAGAAGGTAGACCCAAGGTGCTGGGTGGTATCCACCGGGTCCTGGTATCCCTTAGTCGCCTTTTACGACACCCACAAGAGGATATGAGGAAGTACTATTCTAACCGGGAACCACACGGAAGTTTACATTACACTATACTTTTAATTAAATGACTAGGTTTTAATAGTAGGCAGAAACAAGCAAAATCAGAAGTGCCTATCTACAGCAGTAATAAGAATTAGGTCTTTTAGTTCACAGCAGGAGCAATGAAGAGAGAAAAAAGGACACAAGACTGTCAGGCCTAAATATGGGCATAACTTATTACACTTAGTCCCAACACACTGCACTAGACTAGGGTAACCAACAATCATATCTACTGACATTACTTATTAGGTTCAATTACGTCTTGGGTTTGATTCCCACTCAATGCAAATATTTGTGTGCATGAACATGATTATTTGCATTGGTCTCAGTGTTTCTATGTATAATATGTATTTACAAAAAAAAAGGTATATTAAGTACTAATATCTGTTGTTCTGTTACCCATAACACAAGCAGGTTAAGCCTAGCTTACTTTGGGAACAGATGGTGCTGTGTAGACATGTCCGTGAATTTTATTTATTTATTTATTACTGACAAGCCTATATCAAATAGCACACAGAGAAGAGGTATTTTATGTATCATTAAAAATAATTAACATATTAGTTTCTCTGAAATATTAATATAAAAATACTGTAATATTAATAGTAATCAAAAAAAAGATATTGATGTAAAATTTCTACTCAGCAGGTTGTAACTTGGTAGACTTGACATATGGTATGAAACCAAATGATTGTCTATCTATACAAGAATATATAGTTTAACAATGTAATACTTCCAATTAGTGTGTTACTAACATTATTTACAATACAAAGTTGCTTATCACATATATTATTATATAAATAAGTGATAGTTTCATTGTAACTGCACTAAAACATGATATCGCGCGTTTCACAACAACCATGACTCAGAATAAACTAAAAATATAATGTTTTCCGAAATACTACATTGCACAATATTATAGCATAACAATACATGATTTTTGGCGGGCGAAACAAGGATAGACGAATAAACAAGCCAGTATACGTCTATGTACACTAAATTACGTGTATTCTAGAAATTGTTTAGAGAAACAAACAAATGACAAGGAGAAATCATGAAATATATAATTATAAAAACTATACCTAACACGAAGTGACTGAGTTTTACTTATTCAAATATATAGTTTAGATATTATTGTGATAAAATACCCCTAAAATAAGTGTTTATTGTGAAAATAACAGATGGAATGTGATTTTACTTGATCGTGCAACGAAATTGAAGCATTCGAAGTGGCGTGCTGGCAAACGACTATCAAGCGAATTTATGGTTATTAAATATCAAAATGTGTGTCTTTTTGAGTAGAATATCGAATTAACTCACCGATAACGAAGTATCGAACCCGAAAAAAGAATCTGCCATTGGAATTTTTCATGTATCATGGACATAAATGACATGACTTGTCACGGTACATATGTCGCAATGGCGATGGCGGCCATGACATTTTGTATAGGGATGTGCTAAAAATAACTAAGAACGTTAACGCATTTCGCTTTTTGAATCGCCTAGTAAAATAAAAAACTAATTAACTTTATTATTCAAACATAAAAAAGAAATACCATCTGTATGCTTATGACTGTTTCAAATAACGGATTTTAGTGTATTTTTAAAATCTCATTTATTTAAAAATAGCCATACATCGTATAGATTAAGTCGGCGGATTTTAGTGTTGTTAAGCAATAAAAAGTTTTAAAGTATAGATAAATATTAACCTGTACCACATAAATATAATCAATGAAATAAGAGAGTACCTCGGTCCTCGACATTGTCCTTGCTTGATTGATTGATTACCTACGTGCGGTAAATATGTACTATGACATTCTCACTTTACAACAGTGTCGTAAAGTAGACGTAACGGAGCTATGTAACTAAGCTGATTGCAGCTTGCAGCTGAGCCGCTCCCTTTACATAACGAGTCAACATTTACAATCTTTATATCTCTTTATCACATTAAATTTTTGTATCTCGATTGCGCAAACAAGAAAGAATAAGAACACTACATCAAATTCGATCCCATTCTTACCTATTCAACAGGGACAACTTGATGGAAACTCTGTATAAGAGTAATTCTACTTGCCAAGTCTCCTTCGCCATTGTAATAGAGCTATAACCACAAACGATTCCTTTCGAATATTAGTATCTCCAACTGCTTCTGTTGTCTGTGTACTGTTGCCACTCCTGATCTGATCAAACTGGTGGTAAATACACTCGCCCCACCTGTACCTTCACTAACGGGCAAAATGCTTGCCCTCAACGGCCGAATACTCAAACGTCTGTTAAAGTAAAGCGGCGCCTAAACTAGGCATTTTGTATGAGAATTTCTAGTTTAAGCGCCGCTTTACTTTAACAGACGTTTGAGTATTCGACTAATACGGTCGTGTAACTATAAGAGAAAAACTGAAAACTTCCAGAGTCCAGTCCAGACACATAACGAGTAAAGAACTAGCCTACCGTAGGACTTATCTCACTAGAGTTCCTGACTTCCTCGCGTTTGTTATTCAGAGATTGCCCGTTGAATCCAGGTGCAAAGAAAAGATGACAGTTAACGTAAAGGTTCATAAAAATACACGCTTTACGGTAAATCATTTTTATATTATTTTTTTTAATAAGTTTGAGCGCTAAATTGATTAATCCACATTGTAATAACTTGCATAGAAAATAAATGATTCTTTTTTACGACATGGTTACTATAACTATGTTACTATTGGTACAATAGAGTAGGGTAAAGGCTCCAGTGAATGAACACTTAAGCAATTTTCAAACTTCAAAAAATAAAAACATATGTTTTTTCTTATGCATAGGTCCTCTGAGCTAGTTTTTCGTTTAGAAGATTTATTCAAAAATATATTTCAGGCTCGTTTTACCTTTTAGGATACACAGTTTGTAAGATATTTAGCAATATATAGAAGAATACCCCAAAACCCCAGTAAATGAACGCAAATTTCCAGTAAATGAACAGAAAAAAACCCAATGAATGAACACGATTTGGTTTTTATTAATTATGGTATAAAACAGTAATTATTGCAGCAAACACAATAAAAAAATCTACCTATTGTTCAAAATTATTAAATTTTGTATAGGTAGAAAAAAAAGAAAAACAAGATAAATGGGCAAGAGCAGAAAAAACCTATTTAATATTATTAACCTAAAGGACGGCAAAGCCTCAAATTAAACACCTTGGCCCTGCTGCGGTGTCATGGCTGTTGTGGTTCTTTAACATCTATCTGGAATCTGCTTCAGTCCCCCGTCTCTGGAGAAAATCCAAGGTCATAGCCATCCTCAAGCCGGGGAAACCAGCTGACAATCCTAGACACTTTCGGCCCATAAGTAGTCTTCTGTGCCACACATACAAGCTGTTCGAAAGATTGTTGCTGACCCGGCTCACAAAGGGTGTAGACCCGAATGGGATCAGGTCTCAGAGCAAGCAGGTTTCAGGCCGGTGAAATCGTGCTGCAACCGGACACTCAATCTTACGCATCACATTGAAGATGGTTTTGAGATAGTAAGAGTAACCAGTGCTGTATTCGTGGACCTATCGGCGGCCTTTGACACAGGGAGCCTCAGGCAACCATTATGGAAAGTGGAAACTATGACCCTTGACCATAAATTCGTCGCAATAATTCGAGAGCTCCTCCACAATCGCAGCTTTCCGGTCCTCCTTCTCTCAGACCAAAGTCGCTGGAGATCACAGAAGAATGGCCTACCAGAAGGTAGCGTTCTGGCTCCCCTTCTTTTTACTATTTACACCAACGGCCAACCGTCATGTCCTAATATATCCCGCTTCTTATACGCTGACTATCTCAATCGCTAAATATCAAATGGCAAGGTATCCCGATAGCTCATAATGACTCCCCTAAATATCTCGGAATCCCCCTGGACAGGTCACTGACATTCAAAAACACTGTCAGAATGTTAAACAGAAGGTGCATTCTCGCAACAACTTGTAGCAACGGCTCATTTCCAGAAAATGGGGACCCTCGCCCCCGATAATGCGGACTTCTGGGCCGGCGCTTCCTTTGGCCCAGAATACGCGTGCGCAGTCTGAAACTGATCAGCTCATGCTAGGTTAGTGGATATAGCTTTAAACGAAAACTGCCGGATTATTACAGGTTGCCTTAAACCTACACCGGTCAGACTGCTGTACCCTCTGGCTGGCATCGTACCCCCCGATGTCCGTAGGGTTGTGGTGGCCTCCCTTGAAAGGAGCGAAATTGATGACGACCACCGGCACCCAATGCACGGCAATGTTTCAGTGCAGCAAAGGCTGCATAGCCGAAAGATCTTCATACAGTACGTCTACCTTTTAAGTACCGACCCAGGACACGGGAGGTGCATCTTTTCGCGCGAAAATAGTGTCACTACCAGAACCGTTTGTGTCACTCTCTGAGAGGCTTCCGCGCGGACATGAGTTACCATGGGCTACCTGGAAGTCCTTAAACACATTGCGAACCCAGTTAGGACTGAGTTGCCTGTGTGGTGTTCCTCAAACTTTGGCCCACCTCTCATCATGTCCTGGATGCCCTAACATTTCCACTCATGAAGAGCTTAAAGATTTAAAGGATTTTAATGTACAATTTAGTTTCAAAAATATAATGTTCATTTACTGGTTAATAACGAGCAAACAGTAAACACCAACAAATGAATTTAATCTTTACCCTTTTGGATATAAGACTCATTTTCGAGTGTTATGGTTATGTCTTCTTACTTAGAACTAGCAAATGAACACAATGGAAATTGTTGGTTCATTTACTAGATTTTAAAAACCAATAAATGAACACCCCTGTCCCAATACTGGCCAAAAGATCAGAAATCGATTTATGAAAAGACTTGGGAAATGTGAACTTAACAGCATTAAAATAAAATACATTTTTTTACGAAAATTTAAAATCGTCAATACCCAATGAATGAACGGCCGTTCATTAATTGGGTTTTACAAGATTTTGAGTTCCAATGCTAGGACACTTAATTTTATACTGTACCGGAATATATACATGTTTAAATTGATTTGAAATGCATTATTTAGCTATTCTATTATATTTATAAACAAAAATCTTGACGAAAATACTGCAGGTTTGGTTATAATATCGAATCATAAACGGTTCGTAATACCTGTGACGTAAATTCCGGCTCGAACAAATTCCCAGTGTCACGTTGCCTACCACTTTAGACGCTCGCCGTTTTGAAATGAACAGTGATTTAAGAAATCAATGTTGCTAATAATATTAGGAATATCGTTACTATTACTAAAAAAAATACTCTATTTGGTAGAAATGCCCTAATTTCTTATTTTTTGGAAAAAACTGCGTTTTGTTCATTCACTGGGGGGTGTTCATTCACTGGAGCCATTACCCTATGAAAAGACAGACGTAGACACCATAATCGACTCATGATGATGATTTCCTACAAATGATTCTATACGGTTTAGTTTTCTGTGATGACACATAAAACTATTTTCCCCCTTACTCATAAACGCCTCTTAAATTTTAGTCAATTGATTAATTAGCATAGACTTACATTGTTTGGTACAAGGTTGGTTTTCGTAATAAAAATCTCGCTAAACAGTGATTAAATTTAAGAGGCGTTTATGTGTAGGTAAGGGGGTTTATGATTTTTAGGTTAAACTTATGTTGATAAAATTAAATATATTCTGATTTGGATATTTCAAAAATACACTTTGTCTTTTCCTCACGGAAAGCTGTCATTGCTTGACGTTGGCAGAATTTGTGGGTTTCTAGGGCCTTTGTATTTAAAAAACAGAACAGAAATCTGACAATGACGTTTCTTATCATTGTTTTATCAGTGTTGTCAATGTAATTAAAAACCTCAAAAGATTGGAGAATTGAAAAATATATAATTATTGTCTTACTAACTACTGTAATTATTAACGTACGTAGAATACGTAAAAACGAAGTAATACTACCAGTCATGTTTTATTTTAATAGAAAAAACAGTAGCGAACATTCCCTCTGTTAACAGTTATTTATTTTATAGATTAGGAGATGAAGGAGTAGTTATTTCTCTTTTACCAGCCGACGATAGATAATTGAATAATTTATATTCCATAAATAGATTGTTAAAGAAAAGACCCGTGGTATCGAAAGACCAGAGAAATTTAGGACATTAACTTAAACCAGAGTTTGTGTAGGAGACTATAATTTAATTTTATGGTAATTTTAAAATAAAAGCTGGCAATTCACGTATATTATAACATAACTCATAAAGTTTGTTGACGTTGAAGTTGTTTGACACATTATTGTTATCAATGTTACGATAAAAAAACTTTGTACTCTATTACTAATGAATATTCAGTATTTGAATTAAACGTGCATTATTTAATTGTTGTTAATGTAATTTATATAATGTAAGTACAAAGTTAACTTTTCTGAATAGATTTAAGAAGTTGTTTTGATATTAATTTTAATAAAAAAAATACGTTTTTGAATTTCGAAAGCTTTAGTTATAGGTGTGTTAGCTACATAAAGTAGTAAAAAAAAAGTAAAAATAATAGGTACTTTTAAAAGATAACATGAATGGTTCTAATGTTTATACTGCTTTTAGATTTATTTTCTCTTTTAAATAATAATGATTAAATACATTTATTAAGTAATTAATGTAACTATCTCTTCTTTAATACGTTTATCTAAAGATCGTAGTCAAAAAGATTATAATAATATATTGTATTATGCCGTAATCACAGATTATTTTAAGATAAAGTTTATTTATCTGCATAGTATAATTTGTTACAATTTATATAAGTAGTCCATACAGGTGTCTAATAGTGTATGGTGGTGCCAAGAAATGCTTAAAATTAATAAAAAAGAAAATACTTAAAAAACGGTAATAATTTTAAAACCACACTTGTTAGAATTGGTACTGTACCTTTGTAAGTATTCATTTCTTTCTATATTTGTCAATGTCTCTGCAGAGTCATCATAACAGCCCGTTAATGTCCCACTGCAGGGATGGGCCTCCTCCCGTGACGGAGGGGTACTTGGCATACTAATACCACAGTGGCCTTATGACATTAATGGGCTGTTATGATGATGATACCTATATGTTTCTGTCAGGTTCTTAAAGAATGATTTCATTCCCTGCTCAATGAAGTATTTATAAGGGGATAAAGTGAAATTATAAGCATAAATAGTAGTTTCAATGGCCTCAATGTCTCTTGGTTATGCATAAGCCATAGTAAATTCTAGTATCATAGAGTCACTAAAGAATTCAGATAACAGACATGTTACAAATATACAATGGAACAGGAAACAGTGGAAAATTAAAGCTTTACAAAGCAAATTAAATTCAATTTCTTACAATATCATCTAAAGAATGCAAAATATGTTTCTTCAGACTATATGTAACTAGCTGACCCGTGCCCACTTCGTTGGGCGGCGAGAAAAATGTGTCCCTTTTTTAAACATATTTCATTACTGCTCCACTCCTTTTAGTCAAAGGGTGATACTATATGCCTATGACACTCTCTGATAAATGGACTATTCAACACAGAAATAATTTAAAAAATCAGTTCTATAATCCAGATCCAGAGATTACCCCCTACAACGTCACAAACACACAAACTTTACCTCTTTATAATATTAGTATAGATGTAACCCGAGCTGCGTCAGGTCAGAGAAGCTGATAGTCCTTTAAAAATGATCAACAAAGGACTAAATTGTAAATAACTTAGCTCTGCATCACAAGTAGTAGTGGTATCCAACGGGTGTAAGTAGGATTACAGATTCAGATCGCAAGAATAGTTTTCTATGTATAATATGTAGTTGAGTTATCGCGACACCGTGTTCGATATAATAAAAATCAAACCATAAACTTTCTCACTAAAATAGGGAACCCGTCCTAAGTCATATCTAAGTCGTCGGTCTACTGTGTGAGGGGTCTTCCCAACTTGCATCTTACGTTATTGAGCCAAAGAACTCTGCGTAGCAGCCATGTAATAAATCACAAAGTTCGCGACTACGGCAAAATAGTCAAAACTTTATGTTCTTAGTTTAGTTTAACCTACTAAGAACATACCCCCTTACTCATAAACGCCTCTTAAATTTTAGTCAAGTGATTAGCTTAAATTCTTACGTTTTTGTTTGGTCTTAGGTTGGTTTTACTAATGAAAATCTCGCTAAACAGTGCTTATGAGTAAGCGGGATATAGGTAGTTTTGCAATAACCGTGTTCAGCGTGTTATAGTCGTTTTGTATGTAAAGCTTATTCTATACTCTTGTTGCGACACTGACTTATGACATTTTTAGTGTTCAGCAATTTTGGAATGTAAAATGTATTAAGCGACTTTTGGGGCTGACTGTACCTACTACCCTGTCACATTATCTCGAGACCTGGCGTCGATGACGTCATGTCGCGTCCGACGTATCACTGATGCGCCCGTGGCGAGCGCGGGGGTTGAAAGGAGAACGGGACGCGAGGTTCGCATTCCAGCGAGGTCTCTAGATAATGTGACCGTGTAATACGTGAAAAAAGGTCGGAATTAATTACTAATGACAAAGCATTTAAATGTTTTAAGATGACATTTTGACTTTTACAATACAATGAAGTTTATTTAAATTTTTGATTCGAAACTTTGAATTAAGTAATTTTGTTTCAATTATGCAATGTCATTGATTAGAAATCCGATTGTTATACATAATATGCTTAGGTACCTATTAAGCATTAATTAATGGCCCTCATTTTTTTTAAACTCTAAAGTAAAAATAAATAGCTGTAAATAATACTCTATAAAAGAATTCCCGCATTAGGGATCTGTAACAGTCGCGGGCGATTTATACAGACGTGAAATTTATTTATTTATTTACGAAAGCCTCTCCAAAGGGCTTCACATTCAGAACATTTTTGCCTCTATAATTCAACACTTTTGACGGCAACCATGGCTACATCTGGTTAACGCCCCATCTCGAGTCGCATTAGCAACGGAGTCAGGCAACAGTGACCTAGTGAACGCGATCCACAACCTATTTGCTCCTAATTTTATCAAACTAATTAGAGGACAATGACAGTATTCCAAAATCTTATACTAAAATAAAAAATTACTTCTTAAACATAAGTTTAACTTGTTTCCGATGCAAAAAAGGATACTTAAAAGTTTTTATTCTAAAACCGTCATATTCTAAGTACATCATCATCATCATAACAGCCCATTAATGTCCCACTGCAGGGACGGCCCTCCTCCCATGACGGAGGGATACTTGGCCTACTAATACCACGCTGACCAGACGGATTGGTATAGGGTTTAATTTCAAGTTTTCCTCCTTTTTACTACAAAAGGTAATATTTACGGATAGTCCCTTAGTCGGTTTTTACGACACCCACGGGATGAGATGGGGTGGTGACATATTGTATTCCTACTCCGTCACCACACGGACAGTTTATATTCTAAGTAAGTACCTAGTACCTACTTATTATTTCTGTAATACAATGTCTCAAAGGTCAAGTCTATGATTAGTATTAATAATATGATGGTCAATATAATACGCTTATTGTTGTAAGCAAAAACGTTTATTTTTAAAATTGAATAGTACCTGTACTTATTATAATATATTTCATTGCACAAAGGTATTATATTTTATTTTTTAAAGTTCAAAACATAAATCATCATAATATCTAAGGAATAAGGATATATGTACATATAATAGTTGATGAACAGATGAGTGAAGAAAAAAGTTGTAAGTCTTGATTATAAATAAACAAATAATTTCAGAGTTAAGTACAAAATTCTTTGTGGTGTAAGACAAAGCTGTCATGGGCATTGGGCATTACCAGGCCCCTTACAAAATATCTTATGCAATATAATTGTAATATCTCCTTGTGGTGACGGAGTAAAAATACAATACGTCACCACTCCATCTCATCCCATGGGCGTCGTAAAAATCGACTGAGGGACTATACGTGAATATTATCTTTACGTAATAAAAAGAAGAAAAACTTGAAATTGAACCCTATACCGTCTGGCCAGCGTGGTATTAGTAGGCCAATTATCCCTCCGTCATGGGAGGAGGCCCGCCCCTGCAGTGGGACATTAATGGGCTGTTATGATGAGGCTTAGTTTAAGAAAATGTTAAGTACCTATAGCATTGACTTTGTTACACAAATAGGGACTAAAAAAACGGATTTTAATATTTTTTTATCAGCAACTTTATGTAAAATTTTGGAAATGTGAATAACTTTCCTAATTTTCTTAGATAATTACCCCCTTACTCATAAACGCCTGTTAAATTTAATCACTGTTTAGCTAGATTTTTATTAGTACAATCAACCTTATACCAAACAAAACCGTAAGAATTTAAGCTAATCAATTGACTAAATTTTAAGAGGCGTTTATGATGAAGGGGGTAACGATTGAATACTCAAACGTCTGTTAAAGGAAAGCGGCGCTTAAACTAGACAGTTTAAGCGCCGCTTTACTTTATCAGACATTTGAGTATTCGGCCATTAGTCTATAATATGTTTATTGTACCTAATATTTTTTAAACATTCGGTGTTATAACTTTTAACTCAATCAAATGAGTTAACTTTTTGTATTTCAAGGTGCATACATGAAATAACAATGTAATCAGAACATTTGTCAGTTGTATGAAACGAGTATTTGTTTGTGAAAATGCTATGTATTTTGTCTTGTTTATATTAAGTGTGAGTTCATTATTAGAAAGCCAGCTTAAGAATGTTGAAAATGTATATTATATGGGCGAAGTGGTATACTTCCTCCCAGGTATCTCCATAAAATATAAGTGCTGTGTCATCAGCAAAGGCAATGACTCTTCCATTGGTGAGGTTTATTTGACAGAGATAATTAATAAAGGCCAAAAAAGGGTAGGACCTAAAATACTACCTTGAGGAATACCAATTTTAACCTTGCAATCTTCCTTGATCCTTTCATCAACAATTACCCTTTGTACTCTGTTGGTCGGATATGAGCGTAATTATTTGTGCTGTGTACCTCTGTAACCTAAGTGATTCAGTTTCCTAAACAAAGAGAGACAGAGACTGTGTCAAATGCTTTTGTTAGATCGAGGAATAATTTTGTATCTTAATGTACCGGACAGATATGTACATAGAAGACGGATGCCACAATTGCTATGGGTACCCCGAGCGCGCACCAACCTCCTACAGGAGGCGCCTCTGACGCGCGCACGCAAAACCCTCAATCGAGTGGCTATCAAAATAGACCTATTCTGTTGCACGCTGACTGCAAACTCACAAAGATAACATTATTTGAAATTTGTTATTGTTAGTTTAATAAGGAATTTTTATTTTATCTTTAGTTGTATTATAGTATGTAGGCAACATTAGAATGGTGTACCCTGTAATGATAGTATTAATAAGTTGAATAAATAAATAAATATTTTTTTGTTTACAGTAAAACATGAATTGTCAAGTGAAGGTGACCCAAGGAGTCCTGCAGGGGAAGGAATGTAAAACGTTTTATGGTAAAACGTACTATAGCTTCGAGGGTATACCGTACGCTAAACCACCTGTTGGAAAACTTAGATTTAAAGTGAGTTCTATGAATTATTTAGTAGATTCAGTTGTATGAAAGAAGATTAACTTCAATTTTTCAAAGACACTTATCGCACTAGAAAACTACTGTAGCTTTGAACGCGACATGTAGCTTTGAACGCGACATGTAGCTTTGAACGCGACATGTAGCTTTACGTTGAGTTTTATAAGCTTTTGTTAATTTTTAGGGTTCCGTAGCCAAATGGCAAAAAAACGGACCCTTATAGATTCGTCATGTCTTTCTGTCCGTCCTTATGTCACAGCCATTTTTTTCATAAATTATAAGAGCTAAACTGTTGAAACTTGGTAGGTAGATGTTTTCTGTGAACCGCATTAAGATTTTGATCCAAAAATATTAGGCTTCCCATACTTAGAACTGAAACTCAATTTTTTTTCATCATACACATACGTGTGCGTTATCTATGGATAAGTCTTAAAAAATGATATCGATCTAGATTTTTTTTTCTAAACCGAATAGTTTGAAAAAAAAACATATGATGCGTTACTATAAAAACTACCAACGAAAATTGTTTTGAACGAGATCTAGTAAGTAATTTTTTTTAATACCCCGTAAATCGTAAACCGCTTATTACCGCGTAATCTTTCATAAGGCAATTAATTTCATAAAACAACGGTACGGAACCCTTTGTGCGTGAGTCCGACACGCACTTGGCCGGTTTTAAATTAAAATCAATATACATACATCAATTAAATGACAGGATACTCATTGTTACAAAAAAAGGATCTGGATAGTTTTCTAAAAACTTTAAAATGAAATACATTTTTGTAAATTAATTTGTACTTTTGCTACAAGATGGCGATTGCGTTGCGTTGCGTGAATGTACCTATAAGGAATATTATATTATATCTACTCTAGACCTTGAATCTATTTTTTGGCTGTAGCAGTTATTTTTTTACTTTTTTCCATTTTTAATTAACTTTTGACAATGGCTGTTTTCTTTCTAAACCTATTTACTTAATTAAATTAAGTCACACGGTATGATGTCATTCACACAATTGTTTTAACAAAGCGGAACTTAATAAGCAGGTAGTCGATATAGTTGATGATTCGGACAAAGCTTCGCCTTGTTTGAAACAGGGGTTACTTACCCTGTTTTAGGCCCTACCGTAGCCCGCGTAACCCACTACAGCCCGCGTATCCCACCACAGCCCGCGTAAAGTAGGAACTGTCGTCTGAGACAAACTACTCGTCCTCAACAAAAAAAAACCTGTTTTAGGGCTTTTTCAATTTAGCCGTTTCGTGCCGTCGAGCGCTCGCCGCACGCCAAGATTTGTATGAAAACAAACGAACGTAAGTTTTCCGTTCGAATAACGCATCAAAAACGTAAGGCCGTGGAGGGGCTGTTTCCATATGCCATGCCTACATTAAAGCGGGGCTTAACTGACCCGACCTAGGAATATATTATTACCCATACTTACTAGCAATTTATTTCATTTCTAGCTAAAATAAGTTAAGGATATATTTCTGATGTGTCCCGAAAATGGGCACAAAATAAGCCTGCTTAATACTTTAAAACCATAAACGTTTAAGTAGTACAAACACTTCATATTCCGTTTTAATTTTCAGGCTCCCGAAGAACCTGAAAGCTGGCAAGGAATCCGAGATGCTACCAAACCAGGCAACAAATGCTACCAAATAAATCCTTATGGCAACACTGGCTTCGAAGGCTCAGAAGATTGCCTTTATCTAAACGTTTACACACCAAGTTTGCCACAAGAAAAAATAGAAAAACTACCAGTATTTTTCTTCGTCCATGGAGGCCGTTTAATATTTGGCTACGGAAATTACTACCAACCGGACTATTTATTAAAACACGACGTTATATTAGTAACAATTAATTATAGATTAAATATATTAGGTTTCCTTTGTCTAGATATTCCAGAAGTGCCGGGAAATGCTGGTTTAAAAGATACGATAATGGCTTTAAAATGGGTGAATAAAAATATTAGTAATTTTAATGGCGATCCTAATAACGTCATTGCGATGGGAGAAAGCGCGGGAGCGGGCGCCATTGGTTCGTATTTGACATCTAAAATGGCGGATGGTTTGTACCACAAAATGATATGCCAATCTGGAGTTCCTGTATCCGATTTATATATGATAGAACGTGAAAACCCTATAGATAAAGCAAAATTAATAGCGTCTTATTTAGGAAACAAAGAATTATCAGACCAAAGAAGCTTATACGAATTTTTAGTTGACGTCCCCATAGAGGACTTAATGCAAGCATTTTGTTCGGCAGAATTAAGTCGACCAATGTCAGAAATCAATGCCTTTTTCTTACCAGTTGTAGAAAAAGAATTTGATGGGGTAGAAAGATTTTTTAGCTCTTTTCCTCGTAACGATATTCCTACAAATAAACATAGAAAAGTTCCAATGATTATTGGTTTAGCGTCACACGAAGCTGCGGCTTTCGTAATGCAAGATGACGAAGGAAACATTTTATTCGAAGACAATTTTTACTATTTCATACCAAAATATCTAAATGTATATGAAGGGGATGCGAAAGTCGATGAAATCGTGAAAAAACTACGTAAATTTTACTTAAATAATGAAGAGGTTAATAAAAATAATAAGGAAAAATATATCGATATGATTTCTGATCGATATTTCGATTTCGATATTCATTATATGGTCGAATGTATAGCGAAATTTTCGGAAGGGGCGTATTTTTATATTTTTGATTATAATGGTAATTTAAATACTAGGACTATTAAGAATCTTGGTATGAAAGGTGCAGCCCATGGGGACATGATTCAGTATCAATTTTATAGAAAAAGAAAACACGATAAAGGTTCGAAAGAAGATATCAAAATTACTGAAATGTTGAGCGAGGCGTGGTGTAATTTTGCGAAAACTGGGTGCGTATGGAAAAATTATTTTATTATTTGGGTGTGGTTATAGACTTCAGCCCGATTTACACATAGACAAGTACAGTAGCGAGTTAAGTAGTAAGTTGTTGATTAAGTTGATTTTAATAGATCTCCACCCTATTTTTGGCGAGTAATGGCTAACGCAGACCTGGACGGCATGGCAAAGTATTTTAATTTTTACTAATGGAAATTCAACCATTCAGGCATTGAAAGGGATTTTTCAATGCCGCGGCTTCATTTTAAAGCATAGCAATTTATGTCGTATTTCTGTAACAGTACGGTTGAATTTCCATTAGTAATAATTAAAATACTTTGCCATGCCGTCCAGGTCTGCGTTAGCCATTAAGTTGGCGAGACGCCAGTACTTCGTACTCAACTTGCCAAAAAATAGGATAGAGATCTATTCAAATCAACTTAATCAACAACTTACTACTTAACTCGCTACTGTACTTGTCGATGTGTAAATTGGGTTTTAGACTTGAAAACTGAAAAGTCCCATTTTTGATTGCCTTAAAGTGGTAGGTGAGCTAGCGGCCCATCTGATGGTAAGTGGTAACCACCACTCATGGACATGATTATGTAAGCAAGTGGTATTTTGGACGTGCCGTCGGCATTTTAATTTGACGTCATTGGGCGTTTGTGTTGAATAAGTTAATTTCTCACTTACCATTTGCTCTGTTCTAACCACTACAGACATTTCGTTCTTCAGCTAACTATACCTATTTAATAATTAAGCAATGTTTATCGTTTCAGGCAGCCATCTTGGAGTGGACAACAAACAAAATGGCGGCCGTATTCTAAGAAAGGAAAGCAAACACTAGTCATAAGTGATAAAACACAATTAGTTAGAAATCCTTACTTACATAGAATTAAGTTTTGGCAAGGGATTCTTGGAGAGTCGTCTAAATTATAGATAAATCACAGAATCCCTAAATTATAGATAAATCCCTTTTAGGGGATTACATTAGAATGCAAAATGTCACAAACCCTATTTTACTTGAAGTTATTGTAAAATGGACATCTAGGTATTTAACAGTCAATATTTCAAACAAAGAAGGAAAGTTCCAAATGTACTACTTGTTTCAAATAAGAATGTAATGAGCCTAGTAGAAAACATTAGTAGAAATAGTAGGTAGAAAATATTGTGGTTTTCTTAAAAGAGAATGGGCATTTTTGTATGGGGCAACATAGCACGCACTGAGATCTTTCAAATGATATAAATATAAATATTCCTCACACATTCACACAACGCCATCTAGTCCCAAACTAAGCTGAGCTTGTACTATGGGTACTAGACAACTGATTTATACATACATAAATACTTTTTTTTTTGTAAATACTTACATATTATACATAGAATACACCCCAGACAGACAAAGATTTGTATTGAGCGGTAATCGAACCGAGACCTCTGCGTAGCAGTTATGTTATATAACCACTACGCCACAGAGGTCGTCGAGTATAGGTAGAAATGTGTTACAACACATGGGACGAAACCGCCCATTGTCCTTTAGGACTTGTGACGTCACAAACTCACAATTCGGTGCAGGCTGATGCACGTTCTTATTTGAAACGAATATTACAGTCTATGATTAGTTTAAAGTGTCAAAATTGACATTAATGACGTTTGTAATCGAATGATGGCATAAAGAGAACGAGTTTATACTTTATAGTGTTTGAGGTTGGCAGAGTCATCGGGAAACGATGGGGCCATTGTATTAAAAAAACAGAACAGATCAAAGTGTTTCAGTAAAGAGGTATTAAAAATACTGGCTATTTTTAGAGGCTAATTAGAGCACTCTCTGTTAAGCCTTACGTCCGCCGCCGGCTAAATTAAGTTAGTTTAGCTTAGCTCGCATAGTTATGCCAGTTTCCCATACATGTGCGTCCACCGCAAACTATATTTCTGTATGGAAAACTGGCATAACTATGCGAGCTAAGCTAAACCAACTTAGTTTAGCCGGCGGTGGACGTTCGGATTTATGTTACTACGAATAATTTAATGTTAATGCTTTAAAGATCGTGTGGGGACTTATAATACTTAACAGTCAATATTGCAAACAAAGCAAGACTAATAAACTTAAAATTTGCTTTATTTAAAATATAATGAAGTTAAAAATCAGTAAGTACAGTAAGCGCCAACTCTAACTAGGCCGGCATGAAGTTGTGGCTGTAGTCTGCGCAGATTTCAGTCTAGGAACTAAATGACGGAGAAGTGGGTGTTTTATTGTTCCTGTACATGCGCGAACGTCTCTGAAAGCTAACTTCAACTCGGCCGAGTTGGTTCACGCGAAATGTAAGTAACTTCGCTTTTATTAATAGATACAATGTTACTTAATATAATTTATATAAGTATTAAATGTTACAAATAATAAATGTAGAATTGCTAGGATACCTATAGTTTATAGAACCAAATAATTTCATTTAGTATTTTTTTTTAATTGTGTTAGCTGATACCCGCGGCTTTATTCTACACCCTAAACTACTTATATTCCAAATTTCATCAAAATCCATTCAGTAGTTTTTGCGTGAAAGAGTCACAACAAACATCCATCTATCCATACATCCTCACAAACTTTCGCATTTATAATGTTAAAAAGATTTGAAAGTAAGACTTTTCTTATAGATTTTTATTATTACTACTTTAATAGGTTTACATTAAATTCGGCTATTATTTCTGTGTCAGCGAGACACATTGTACATTATAAGTGCCATTTCGAAATAATTGAATTGACGTTACCTTTATAAAAACACTAATGTTAGATTAGAATCTGGTTTTTTGTAAATCAATGTTAGAATCCCAGATTTTAAAGACACACTTCTGTCAGAGCTTTTTCGGGTTGTATCGAGCTCCAATATCTGTAATCTAAAGTAAGAATACGCGCCAAAGCGTGCAGCGCAATCTAAGATGGCCGGCTTGAAGTTGTTGCAAATAGCTCCGCATATATTATTTTTTGAAAATAAGGAACTGGTGTTTTCTTTGTGACTGATTTTTTTTGCTGCGTAAACGTCGTATCTTATTTAAAATATATAACTTCTGCACGAGGTATCATGCTCTGTGTCGCTGGGACTTTTACAGACAGCAATCTAATGGACATAAAGAACCTCCAGACTCAGGACAATAATTTGTGGATCACACAAGGAATTGTCCTGCGTAGCAATCGGATCGAAGCGGCATCCGCTACCGAGGCTGTCATTTGTCAATCTTTCATTCCATAAAACACAACTTCAGCCCGGGCGAGTAAGATTGCGTGAGTTGTAGCAATATAAACATACTAAACATACAATTTAGTGTTAATTAAATAATTGTTAAAGAATAGATGTATATTTTACTGAAGCCATACAATGTAATAATGTTTGTTATTGATTTATATTTTATATCTGTTGTGGGACAAAATATTTAATAAAATTTTAAATTTTATTTGTTAAGTTATTTCTTTTATTTAATTACCTGAATAACTGTATCTTTCTCAGAGTGAGAGAAATTGAGTGAAACGTCGGGCATTTACCAGTAACCTGGAAAACTTGCATGAAACCTCGAACTCCTTCCTGATTACTAGAAAACTTGCATAAAACGTCGGGCACTTGCTTGCAACCTAGAGAACTAGCACTAAATGTCAAAGCCTTCCCTGTTTTCTGGAAAACTTGTATAAAACATCGGACACTTATCTGCACCATGGAAAATTAACATGAATGAAACGTCGGGCAGAGTTTATCAGCATGCATACTAATAAACTCAAACTGGAAAATTTGCATAAAACGTCGAGCAGTTCTATGTTTTCTTGAAAACTTGAATGTAACATAAACCTAGAGAACTTGCACGAAGTCACGAGTTTGATATCCACGCAGGAACAATTCTTTCTGTGATCCACAAACTATTGTCCTGAAATTGGATGTTGTTTGTGTCTGCTAAATTGATGTTTGTTGTCAGACAGTCCCCAATTCCCCAACAGATCATGACTCCTTGTGCGGGAGTTGTCTTTTAACACATTCCCAGTGCAGTGTACCATATGTGGTACACGTGCATGTATGTATGTGTTTTACTATTGTGTCTGCTGGCGGCACTGTGAAAGGGTCAAAATAAAACTTACATTTACAGATACATAACATTTTATTTAAGAATAATAATTATACAAAAATATAATTCTAATTACTATTCATTATAAATTAGAATTAAGCTTATATATAATACTAAATTATATTGGCACAATAGTATCTATATTACACTGATTTTGAAATTTATTATTATAAATGTTTAATAGTATAAGAAGAAAAAATTATTCAGGAAGGCACATAAACTTTACAAGGGTGTTTGGGTCACTATACCCTTTCCACTATATTTAACGACATTTGACAGGTTGACGTTAGTGACGTTCAGCAGTATCTCGAATGTAATGCCATCCAATTGTAAGCGATTTCGCGATTTTTCGATTTTTCAAATTACTTTATTTTACACATTTGGATCCTTACATCAACTTACATTATCTTTTTATTACTGTTTCTTTCTTTATCTATGTAACGAGAATTAGCCTATAGCTTAATATTTTAAAATTATAGTTAGCTTAAGTATTATTTAAAATACATAATTTATCGTGACATATTCGCGGGTTATAGCTAATCTAAAAAATCATATTACATTTTATAAACGTATTATGAAGAGTTCAGATTTATTCACATTTATTTCTACCGATTATTTGTAATTTGTTTCATAATGGTGGTAATCGTTATGAGTGTCCATCACTAAGTAACCATGGTAACTGAAAAAAACATGAATACGTCTATGAAATACAATATTATTTGTTTGAAAAATAAGCAGAAGTATTACGAAACTTCATGGACGTGAACTGTCAAAAAGCTAAACTTAGGCTGGAAGGGGTATAACTATCATGATTCTTATAACTCTTATGCTCGATTTACACATCTACAAGTACAGTAGCGAGTTAAGTAGTAAGTTGTTGATTAAGTTGATTTGAATAGATCTCCATCCTATTTTTTTGCGAGTTAAGTACGAAGTAGCCCCCTCTCTCGCGTCTCGCCAACTACTGTAATTGTCGATGTGTAAATCGGGCTTTACAAAGGTTTGCTAATAAGCTAATATGATAAGCAAGTGAATAATGTTTTAATATTGATTTTAATATTAAAAGTATGTTTTAAACTACCAAGTTGTAAATTAAAACGCTACAGGAATTAACGCGACTAGAATTTTACCTCATTTGAGTATATATGTTACAGACAAAGTAATAAACATGAGTATTATACATAATAACTAGCCATTATGTATAAGGGCTACTCAATTTTGATAAAGTGATAAATGTCGCAGAATTAATCACATTAACTAGCCATTATATATGTTATAGTCAAAACTCATAACCACTTTTGACTGGTTTTTTCAGTCAAAAGTGGTTATGACCATCGATGTTAGACAAAACTCATTGAAATTTTACCTTTTAACTGACAAAAATACAATATTAAGGCAAAAGTCAGAAACAGTTGGTTAGGTTAGGTTAGGTTAGGTTACGGGTTAGGTGCGGCCGGCGAGTGCAAGAAGCATTTTTTTATGTAAAACTAGAATATAGTACATATTACTATATTCTAGCACTCGCCGGCCGCTGCCGCGGCACGCTCGCTTCGCTCGCTCGGCTCGTGCGTCTTTTGGTCATCATACTAACCTAACCTAACCAACTGTTTCTGACTTTTGCCTTAATATTGTATTTTTGTCAGTTAAAAGGTAAAATTTCAATGAGTTTTGTCTGCTTCTGACTTTTGCCAGTTAAAAGGTAAAATTTAATGAGTTAATCACTTTATCAAAATTGAGTAGCCCTTATACATAATGGCTAGTTATTATGTATAATATTTATATTTATTACTTTGGCTGTAACATATATATCTTAAAGTACAAGGGAAGATGATATTTCCACCATAAAACAAGAGCTTGTGACATAGCCTTACCAGTCTTTTATAAACTGTAGCCTAAATGTCAAGCAAATAACAGGTTAAATATAATGTCGCGTTCGTTTCTCGCGTTAATTCAATTTCTCGCGTTAATTCCATTTTTCTCTTTTATTTACTTTTAATATATAATTATGGTATTTGTAACAGACTTTTGTATATTTTAATATACTAAAATATATATTTATTACTATTATTGTCTTTAACATAAATGGGTACATAAATATATTTTATACAACTGTTTCATAAAAAATATTTTGTATTTCATACAACCATTAGAGGAAGACATAATATCAAAATTTCAAAAAATACTTTTTCGAAAATCATAATAAATTATTCGAATTAAGAATCGACTAGTTTATATTAAATATCAATTGATTGACTGATTCGAATTGATACCGATACGACTAACGATTTGTATCATACAAAGTGTATGAGAACTGTTTTTATTTGTTTTAATATAAGCCATGACGGAGTTAGAATATATTGAGTCGCTATTGTGGTATCTCCGGGTGGTGACGGAGTAAGAATACAGTGTGTCACCACCCCATCCCATCCCAGGGGTGTCGTAAAAACCGACTAAGGGACTATCCGTGAATATTAACTGTACGAAATAAAAATAAGGAAAACTTGAAATTAAACTCTATACCAATCCGTCTGGCCAGCGTGGTATTAGTAGGCCAAGTATTCCTCCGTCACGGGAGGAGGCCCGTCCCTGCAGTGGGACATTAATGGGCTGTTATGATGATGATGAGACTAGCTGGTTAAAAATCCAAAAATATTACATACGAATTATAAGCAGTAGGTAAAAATAAAATATACAATAAATCGTCACCTTAAAGCTAAAACCGACTAAATGACCAAATCAACAAAATGAGATATCGCATTTTGAAGATTGCATAAAGAAAATGTCCTATCAAATGTACATTCGTGTAAATTTCATCAGCAATTATATGTAGACTACTTACTTGACTTTCTATATCACTAATTGTTGTGTTTCTCGAGGCTATAATAACATGACACGAAAGAAAAAATGTCGTGTAACCCCCCCATTTAGTTGGTTTTACCTGTATACACTTAAATCATCAATATTGCATAAAATCTGGCTGCTATCAAAGCATTATCTATCGTGCATAATGAGTTAAAGTAACTATTTTATGGTTCATATTGAGTTACACCTGTAAAACCTATATAAATCAAATGAATTGAAAAAAACTAAAATTTTAGTTGGTTTTACCCGTACATTAATTAGTCATAGTTCAAATGATGTTGCTAATTACTTAACAAACCTTTAAATTTACAACTATTTCGGCAATGGTCGCTGCTAGTGTTTTGGTATTTGAAATGTCCTACCTACTAAAATTTATTGTAACTACTAAAAGAAATAAAAAAACAGGATTAAAATTTAAAAAAAAGGATAAGACCTGATCTAAGCATTCCATGGATTCTCCGTGCGGGTGCCGGGTCCATCGCGTGATAGAGGACGGAGCACTTACACAACAGCGTCTGGAACTTACGACCCAAATGTTTAAGGAGGCCCCCTTACAACGCGTTAGGGGTCACCTTCACTGTCCGCTATGTTCCGTCTTCTATCTATCCAAATTTGGTAGGAACCTAACAATGCCGTTTTGGACATACGTAATAGTAAAGAGCTTACTGAATTTCTCGGCAGTCCTATATCTTTTAATAGGTTGTAGAGGGATTTAGCTGGTATACCCCTCGCACCTATTTCTTGAAATACGTGCACACCCTATAGCCATTTCTGGTTATCTTATTTGTCAAGTCAAAGTATTTGTTTGTCTTAATTGCGTGGTCTTCAGGGATGTTAGTTTCCCACTGTACCGTGAGCTCAATAAGTACTACACCCTTTTTCAATTTTAAGTTGAGGAATATGTCTGGTGTCAACGGCAACACGCAGATATCCTCCGGGATTTTGTAGTGTGTTTCACACGTGTCAACCAGTAGTCTCCAATCGTCTGCCGAACTCAGGACAGAAAAAGGCTTGTAGGTGGCCTTTTTAGTAGGCCTTCCTTAACAAATTGAATGTTTTGTCTTACATTTGTAGTCAGTCCTTTTCTAGCTCTAGCAATTGACAGACTCACTGATCCCTAGTACTTTGTCGTGACGTTGCGAATAATGACCCCTATCCAAAAGCAGTTCGCAGCCTACCAATAAGTGTCTTGCCGCATCAATTTCTTTGCCCCATTCCGTGTATTTTTGTCCGTGGTTTTTCCCCATCTTACAAGATTGCTTTGATCGGGGAGAGTCAATTGGAAGGCGTTGACGTAGAATTTAAGTAATGCTGGTGACAGACGAATTTTTATCAGTTGGGATGGATATAAGACGAAATTGTAAACAATTTTGTCTTTAGATGTTGATAAGACTTGCATTTTAGTGACTATTAGATGTTTGTAGAGTTCTGATGTTTTTTTTTAGTTTCATCCCAAAGTTACTTGTGTCTCGATACAGAGCGGAAGAGTCTGCTTGAAGATTAAACTAATCCTAGCCACGATTTCAATGTTTTCGTCACTTTAGCATCTAGTTCTTTCAAGAGGTTCTGGTTTAAATCATACACGAGGAAAGGCCAATTGAGACGTGATGTTAAATAGTTGTCGTATATCCAGACTTTTTTTACGTTATTTATCGGTTGATGGTCTACCTTTTTCAATGTCGTTTATGAAACTATTGACGACATCGTCTAGTACTGGAGAGCGACCTTTATCGTTTATCTTTCTCCCAAGAAATTTAAAAGGCACGGTTTCTGATATTATTGAAACGTTTTCCCCGCCTATAGCGAGCCCGGGGTCATATGAAGTATATCTCGTATCCCGCCTACCTAAACACAAACAATGTTGATTGTTATTTTATCTATTAGTATATTTAGTACTGTGTTAAATACTATAGAGGATAAGCAGCAACCCTGGAACAGGCCCACGTTGTAGTTAAGGGACTTTGTATGTCCGTCCTTCGTTGCAATTACAAATTTTGAGCGGAAAGTTATACCATTGCAGTGCATAACATAAGCTCGTGCTATACTAAGCCGATTGCGTTTTCTAAATCTATCCAACAAACTGTTATTTGCCTTTCATTTGCTCTAGCATCTTTTAGACTCTCTGCTACTAAAGAATTATTATATTCCAGACATCCAGATATTCCGGGAATAAATCCCTTCTGGTGTCTTGGTCTGAAAGAATTGTTAGTCCTATTCTTTGTTGTCTTTGCAGATCTTGCCCTACGAAAAATTTTAAGCTATTCTGTCATAGAATATACTGCTGTATGTTCCGTAAAACACTGTAAAAAACGACTGCGTATGCGTACGCGACGAATTAAATATTGCAATAATTGCGTTAATTTATTAACGAATAGATAGTATTAGTTGGTTTTTCAACTAGATTATTTCGTACATAAAAATTACTCAATTCTTATGGAAAAAACTGATAACATAGGTTAATGTAAATTGCTATTCTATTATTATTAAAGCTTAATTTTAATAATCGTCGAGTAAAAAGTACTATACTGCTAAAGTAGGTATTAGCTCTATTTTTGAGTTTTGTTTACAAATTGTCACCAAAGTCAATACTAACTAAATCTAGATAGTATCTTTTACTTGTAGATTAATAAAATTAGAACTAAAAAAACTTTAAGAATAAAAAAGAGATATATTAGAATAATATGTTTTATTCGAAGATGTATAATAAAAGTCGTCGAATATGTTGCAATAATTGCTTTTTCGTATCAATTTTTATGAAAAGTCCTATTTTAGTGGTTATTTCCACTCACTATCTTTTTATCTACGGATAATATTGTAAATTGGGTTTTACCATTAGAAAGAGCACGATTTTCTAAGAAAAATGGTATATTTAACTCTATTTTGCAAAAATCGGCATTTAGTCGGTTTTACCTTTAAGCTGACGAAATGCAAAAAAAGGAATGCCTCTCGTTTTGTAAAATCACTTTAAATTGCACCGCAAAAGGTTTACTATTCTCCGCCCAAAATACATCTTACAATTCGTGCCAATTAACTCAGTCGGCTAGAAGTTAGCTTGCAGAGAAGTTCGCGCAGGTACAGACACTAAAACAACACCCGCTCGTCGCACATTTAGTTATAAAACCGACATCTGCGCACCCTGCATCAACAACTTCAAGCAGGCCGAGTTAGTTTGCGCGTAATGTATAAAACGTTCGCTTTTTTTCAAATTTAGAAAACTTGCCAGATTAATAAATAATTTTGTTTTTTTTTGTTGACATAAGTATTTTAGTGAACAAGTAGTATACTTATAAATTAAACTTAGAATTATTATGGAATGTAAATAAATACTATATTTATAACTAAAGTATGACTATATCTACACAATTTGTGAATTAAACCAAATTTTTAAAAGACTCTTAGACCCCATTCGCACGAGCACTTTTTTAATGCGCGTTAAAAAGCGTCGAAATAGAACAAACGCATTCTTATGTACCTTGAAATAGAACACTATTTCCAACGACGGCTCGCACCCACATGTGGTCCAACATAACATCTCGCTTTTTTTAACGCGCGTTAAAAAAGCGCTCGTGCGAATGGGGCCTTATTGGTCTTTGTAGTTTTTTTATTACTTTTTAAAAGGCTATGAAGTTAGATCAATATGTTTTCTTTAAAAAGATTATCAATGTTTTTGTTTCTAGTTCATAACTTACTTCGACACCAAATTTTATTTATATTCGTTCAGTCGCTTTAGTGCTAATGAATATAAAAAACACACCATTTTTTTAAGAAATATAAATATTTATTTATATACCGATTCATTAAAGCCAATTTAAAGCGAATCAGGTATTCGCCTCCGCTAATTACCAGACAAATAAAGCTGAAATTTAGCATAAAATAGCTATTCACATGAATGAATGAATTGTAAAGTGGTTAAAAATACATTTCAAACCGCTTTACTACGTATGGTATTAACATTAGAATATTTCGAAAACCTACCCCTTTCAAAATAATTTAAAAAAAAAACTAACAAAGACCAACTTAACTTAAACTTGACATTTCACACAACGCCTCATTTCTTACCTCCGAGTGACTCAAAGAAATTAACAAACTTATTAACACCAATATTTTTGGGTAGATCGTCTTCCGGCGGATCATTAGCCCTAATAACATCTTTAGGTGCCCCATTAGCGTTCGATACCATTTTGATTTCATTCGATGTCCTACCATTTTTATTATTTCCATTTACATGATTATTAACAATACTGATCGGTTCTGATTTTTCCTCAACATCTATCGCTGCAACACCGTTGCTTATTTCGGCAATAGGTTCGCTTATTTCGGCAACCTCTTCGCTTGCCTCAACCTCGGGTTCGCTTGCCTCAACAACGGGTTCGCTCACTTCAGCAACTTCTTCGCTTACAACATTTTCTTCTGTAACTACAACTTCAGTTTCAGTTACAATTTCACTCCTTTCAATTATAACTTCGCTTGATTCTGTCACTGTTACAGTTTCAGATACATTATCAACAATTATTGGAGCATCAAATTTAATTGGAATTTCATCGTTATTTGACTTAGGTTGTTCCCAGATTCTATAATGCTTGGTGTATAGGTCATCCCAGAAGTCCATCTTTTCCTTATCGGGGTTGGTTCCTAAGGAAAGTTCTGAGCTAAGGTTGAGGTAGTAAAGATTGTCCTTGGTTACCGGCAACCAAGTTAAGGGTAGGTAATGGTTTTCATCTGGCGTTGGGTTTCTGGAAATTAAAGAATGTTTTGGTTAGAGTTTTATTTAGAATTTAATATCTACCTAAAGGATTTTTGTTTCCGTGTGGTATCGAATAAGAATACATAAAACATTTCTCCATCTTATCTTATGGGTGACAAAGCTACTTAAAACAAAAAGAATACTTGACACTAAGCCCTGTACCAATACTGCCTAGCCAGACATGTAGTAATGTCAAGTTTATGTTTATCAATAGATACCTCGTCGCTTCAGTGCGCCAACACAAGGCATAATGCCTGGGGCGAAAGTTGTCTATTAAAAAATAGAAAAATTAGTGCTTCTGAACAAGCCGACATCGGAAAACAGAAAAAAAATTTTAAAAATAAAGACACTCACCCACTCTTAGCAAAGTTGGTCCACAACCTCACCATGCGTTCCCTCATCTTCACATCTTGAGGAGTCGGAGTAACGTCCTTCTGCAAATCGTTCTTGAACAAATATCCCAAATCATCCATATGCATAGCATGCTTTAAGTCCAAACTCCCCATAACCTTATTGAAAATATTCAGCTCACCAACATAATCGAATTTGTAATAATATATTGGTTTCGTTGACACTTGGACCAAGTAATTGATGTATCTATGCGTATCTACGTTAACAAGAGCATCAGAAACCAATTGGAAATATTCGTGTAAACTTTCCACGTTCGTATGACTACCTTTGAAATACAATCTCTTGATCCTCTGTTCAATAGCCAGAGATTCGGCGGAATTCCTTTCTATATTCAATTCTTCTGGAATGAAACTCTGCAAATCTTCGCTCTTTCTCTCGAATGCCAGTTCCAAAGTTGTTGATCCAACCATTATTGGAATATCTGCTACTCTCCCTGATGTCACCAATTCGATATAAGGTTCAGTTATCACTGCTTCTACGCCAGGAAACTCTTTTTCAATTACCACACTAAACGGATTGGCGAATTCAGTCACGGAATCTGCTTTCGGGGGGAATTTAGCGTGTGCCTCAACAATCTCTTTCGCCGAACACGCATTTAGGAACTCCAGAATATCATCTGGGTCATTTGCATCAGACCCTAAGATCCTGGTTAAGGTCCTAGCATTTTCTAATGGAGTACTTTGCACCATCGAAGAGCTGAAAGCAGTTCCTGACTGTATAATAGCCTTGTTGAATAACCTTTTTGAAAGCGGACTTGCTGTTAAAAGTGATACAGCTACACCTCCAGCGCTTTCACCAAACAAGGTAACATTACCGGGGTTACCGCCGAAATTTTGGATGTTAGCCTTTACCCATCTAATTGATTCCACGATATCTTTTAGTCCAGCGTTTCCGGGAACTTCTGGTGTGTTTAAACCTAGGAAACCAAGTGCCCCGCACCTATAATTCATAGTTACAATGACTACATCCTTTTCTACTAGATAATCTGGTCCATAGAAGTCGGTATTGCCGGAACCACCTTTGAATCCTCCTCCATGGATGAAGATCATGACTGGGAGGAATGCTCCATCTAAGTTTGGAGTGTATACGTTGAGGAAAAGGCAGTTTTCATCACCTGAGTATACTTTGGAACCAAATAGATCGAGTTGTGCGCTTACGTTTCCTTCTGAGGTGGCATCGCGGATTCCTTCCCATGGCTCTAGGGGTTGAGGTGCCTGTAATGGGATAAACCAAATTGTAAGCATAATTTATTATGATGATAATGTAATTTTACGTAATAATAAGAAGTAATATATAATTCTCTGTGTGGTAAAGGAGAAAGAATACAATGTGTCACCACCCCCTTTCGTCCCGCGGGTGTCGTAAAAGTCGACTAAGGGAATCCTTACGCAGATGCTATCACTGCTAGAGAAGGAAAACTCGAAATAAACCCTATACCAACCCGTCTGGCCAGCGTGGTAAAGTAGGCCAAATAACCCTCCAAAATGACAACACAACAATACAAACGGCCCCCAGTCCCCGGTCGCTCCGCTATTCCTGGTCAAGGTAGCGGCCATGGTAACGGCGGAGTAGGGGGTGCGAAGAATCTCCGGGGGAGGTCAGGCTACCAACACAACCGACCTTTGGCCCTGGCAACTTACAACGCGCGCACACTGCGGACCGACGAGAAGATAGTAGAACTGGAGGAAGAATTGAGCAGGGTACGTTGGGACATAGTCGGCTTATCGGAAGTCTGAAGACAGGGGGAGGGCACGATAACCCTTACGTCTGGTAACCTGCTCTATTTCCGGGAGGGCGACCAACAGTCCCAGGGAGGTGTCGGGTTTCTCGCCCACAAGTCTCTCGTGAACAACGTGGTGAAGGTCGAGAGTGTGTCTTCGAGGGTAGCGTACCTTGTCGTCAGAATTACCAAACGGTATTCGTTGAAGGTAATCCAGGTATACGCTTCCACGTCAGCTCACTCCCACAATGAGGTAGAAGAGATGTATGAGGATATTTCCGGAGCCATACATAACTCTAAGACCCAATACATTGTTGTCATGGGGGATTTCAACGCGAAGTTGGGCTCTAGAAGTGGAAATGAGTGGAGAGTGGGGCTCTTTGGATATGGACAAAGAAATCCACGGGGCCAAATGCTTGCGGACTTCATGGAGAAGGAGGGACTTTTTATGATGAACTCCTTCTTCAAGAAGCGTAGCTGCCGCAAGTGGACCTGGCTTAGTCCTGATGGTGTCACAAAGAACGAGATTGACTTTATCATGTCGACAAAATGCCATATATTTAATGATGTCTCAGTGATCAATTCGGTGAAAACCGGAAGTGATCACCGGATGGTGAGAGGCACATTAAATATCAATCCTAGGCTGGAAAGAAGTCGGCTGATGAGGTCTACACTCCGGCCTACACCAGTCCAAATCCCCGAGGACTTCCAACTCATTTTGCAGAACCGCTTCGAGGGCCTCAACGAATGTGTTGATGTGGACGAATATCACGAAGGGTATGTGGAAACTGTCCGTATCTACACTTTTAAGACCCAACACCGGAGAAGATCAAAAAAGATCTCCGACCACACTCTCTCGCTCATGGAGCAAAGGCGTACGATGGCACTGCAGTCTCCAGACGACGCTGAAAAGTATAGGTGGCTCAATAGGCTGATCTCAAAGTCACTGACTCGCGACCTTCGGCACTTTAATACAGTTTGTATTAAAGAAGCCATTGAGCGTAACAAGGGCTCTAAAGTGTTCGCAAGAGATCTGTCTCTAGGTCAGAGCCAACTTTCTAGGCTCAAGACTGGGGATGGCAGAATAGTGACATCCAAGCCTGAGCTTCTAGAGGAGATTGAGAAGTTTTACGGACAGTTATATACTACAACACAACCACCTAGTGATCTAGCCGCCGATCCTAGAGCTAGACTTACGCGACACCATACCGAAGAAATCCCGGACGTCAGTCTGTGTGAGATTAGTGATGCTCTCCGACAACTTAAGAACAACAAGGCACCGGGGTATGACGGAATCACAAACGAGCTACTGAAGGCCGGTGGAAAACCCATTCTCAAGGCTCTTCAGAGGCTGTTCAATTTCGTTATACTTGAGGGAAAAACGCCACAGGCATGGCACAGAGGTGTGGTGGTACTGTTCTTCAAGAAGGGCGATAGAACGCTACTTCAAAATTACAAACCCATCACTCTTCTGAGCCACGTCTACAAATTGTTCTCCAGAGTCATCACGAATCGTCTCGAACGCAGACTGGACTTCCAGCCTCCCGAACAAGCCAGTTTCCGAAAAGGCTATAGTACCATAGACCACATTCATACGCTGCGGCAGGTCATACAAAAATCCAACGAGTATAATCGGCCCCTATGCTTAGCGTTTGTGGACTATGAGAAAGCCTTTGATTCGATCGAGACATGGGCAGTGTTGCAGTCTCTCCAACGGTGCCAAGTTGACCAACGGTATATCGAAGTGCTGCGGTGCTTATACGAAAACGCCACTATGGCGGTTCGTCTCCAGGGTGGATTATCAGGCCCTATCCAGTTGAAGGGAGGAGTAAGACAAGGTGATGTCATATCCCCGAAATTGTTTACCGCTGCACTGGAAGATGCTTTTAGGCTTTTAGACTGGGACGGACTTGGCATCAACATAAATGGCGAGTATATCACGCACCTTCGATTTGCTGACGATATCGTGGTCATGGCTGAGACCATGGAGGACCTCAACACAATGCTCGATGGCCTCAGTAGAGTCTCTCAACAAGTGGGTCTTAAAATGAACATGGACAAGACCAAGATCATGGCAAATGTCCATGTTGCACCCACTCCAATCATGGTTGGAGGCTCTACACTCGAAGTTGTCGACGAGTATATTTACCTGGGACAGTCAGTCTAGCTGGGTAGGCCCAACTTCGAGAAGGAGGTCACTCGTCGAATCCAACTCGGATGGGCAGCGTTCGGGAAGCTAAAACGTATCTTCTCTTCCACATTACCGCAGTGTCTGAAGACAAAGGTCTTCGAACAATGTGTGTTGCCAGTGATGACATAGGGAGCTGAAACGTGGTCGCTGACTATGGGCCTTCTCAGAAGGCTTACCGTCACTCAGAGGGCAATGGAGAGAGCTATGTTGGGAGTCTCCCTGCGTGATCGAATCAGAAATGAGAAGATCCGCAGGAGAACCAAAGTAACCGACATAGCGCTCAGAATTGCCCGGTTAAAGTGGCGGTGGGCAGGGCACATAGCGCGGAGAACCGACAGCCGTTGGGGCAGAAAGGTTCTGGAATGGCGACCGCGTACCGGAAAGCGCAGGGTGGGGAGACCCCTCACACGGTGGACCGACGACCTGGTTAGGTCGGCGGGAAGCCGATGGATGAGGGAGGAACAAGAACGCGCAGAGTGGAAGCTTTTGGAGGAGGCCTATGTCCAGCAGTGGACGTCCATAGGCTGATATGGATGGGTGGAATATACTTGGTGGATAGTAATGTGTAAATAAGTATTGTGAAAGAATAAGAAAGAAGAAAGTTTTTTTAATAAGGTTAGCATACTTCATGCCGAAATTACGACATACATAGACGAGGAAGGGTCATGAACCAACCTCCACGCTTAGAGACATCGCTACCGTGTGACTTCATAGGACTAGTAAAATAGTATTTTATTTTTTTATTTGATGCTGAATAGGAATTGTGTAAGAGCCATTATATCAATTTGGAGGTGGAGTATTTGTCTATGTAGCTATCACAGACGAAAAAGAGAAATCAAAGACAATAATCCACAAATTATTATCATGGTTGTACGTTTTAAAAACCCCGTAAAATGCTTTGATCCTCAGGGAAATACTACGTGAAAAAATTGTATCATTTTCAAGCTTGTTTTTAATTTCTTTAACATACGTCATCAATCTATTATAAGTTATTCGAATCAAATCGTCATCGTCAAAAGAGGTCCGCTGCCAGACATAGGCCTCTCTTGCAAACATAAATCTCGTAAGCAATCTTCAACCTACCCGCCAACTTTTTCCCTTTTTTGAGTTAACAGTTTTACATGCCATATGCCCTGCATATTTCTACTTGTTTCTTATCATCATAACAGCCCATTAATGTCCCACTGGAGGGAGGGGTCTCCTCCCATGACGGAGGGATACCTGGCCTACTAATACCACGTTGGCCAGCTGGATTGGTATACGGTTTAATTTCAAGTTTTCCTTATTTTAACTTCGTAGCGATAATATTTAAATTTAGCCCCTTAGTCGGTTTTTACGACCCCCATGGGATGAGATGGGGTGGTGACATATTGTATTTTTACTCCGTCACCACACGGACGCTTATTTTTACTTATTTTCTCAAACTCTTACATAATCATTGACGTGTACTGATGCTGTACTCCTTATCACGTTTATCATAGATAACGAGATTATATATACTTATCATACAGTTCAAGTATTTACTCTGTTACAGTGTTATGTACCATAAATATACTTAGAAACATAACAGTCTTATATGTATCAGATAGAAAGTAAAAAATATTTTTTCCAGCTGTGTCCACATTACCCTAATAGTAATATTAACTAAGTAATATTAACGTAATACAATATGTCACCACCCCATCTCATCCCATGGGTGTCGTAAAAACCGACAAAGGGACTATCCGTGAATATTACCTTTACATAGAAAGAAGGAAAACTTGAAATTAAGCCCTATACCAATCCGTCAGGCCTGCCTGGTATTAGTAGGCCAGGTATGACTCAGTCACGGGAGGAGGCTCGTCCCTGCAGTGGGACATTAATGGGCTGTTATGAATATTATTGCAACGTTGTAAGGTTCGAACTAAAAATTAATTTTGCGATCTAGAAACTATTTTTGTGAGTTTGGATGTTTTGTTTGGAAGTTTCCGCAAATCAGGACATGAACTTTAGTGCAGAAATTACTTTAAAAAATATTAACAGGGAAACTGGCATAGGGTACCATTACCATGACAAGTTCTTGTGTTAGTCGACTGTTTAGTTATCGATAGACTGAGATGGTATAGTCATCATAACAACCCATTAATGTCCCACTGCAGGGGCGGGCCACCTCCCTTGACGGAGGTATACTTGGCCTACTAATATCACGCTGGCCAAACGGACTGGTATAGGGTTTAATTTCAAGTTTTCCTCTTTTTTACTTCGTAAAGATAATATTTACGGTTAGTCCCTTAATCGGTTTTTATAACACCCATGGGATGAGATAGGGTGGTGACATATTATATTCTTACTCCGTCACCACACGGACAGATGGTACAGTGACTCCGTCACTTTCGATTGCTACTTTTACATAATTCGGTCCCTACTATCGTCATAAAGTGACCCAGCCTTTAGGCTAATCAGAAGCCTATTGCCCGGTTGAATACCTCTAGACACCAGTTCGGCCACTAAACCAACTCTAAAGAAAACAAATAATTACCTTAAACCTCAAAGATCCTAGAGGCGGTTTCGCATAAGGTATACCCTGGAAGCTGTAGAAGGGTTTGCCAGTTGCGCCATTGACGACACGACCCTGTAGCTGGCCGTGCTCGACAGTCACTATAGGTGCCTCTGTCATTCTGCCACCTCTGGAAACATCAAATAACATACTTAATAATTTTTTTCTTCATAACTTTGCATAATTATAATTTTTTACCTATAAGCTTAGGTATAACTAGAAAAATCCGAAAAGAACCACCGAAAAGAGCATCCGAGGATGCTCGGGTGGCCTAGTTGGTCATGGCGCTGGACGCGTATAGTCCAGATACGCGGGTTCGAGTCCCGCCTCGAGTACCAATTTTTTCCATTATCTTTCTTCTTTTCGGATTAATAACTAACCCCCTTACTCATAAACGCCTCTTAAATTTTAGTCAATTGATTAATTAGCACAGACTCTTACATTGTTTGGTATAAGGTTGGTTTTTGCAATAAAAAACTCGCTAAACAACGATTAAATTTAATAAGCGTTTATAAGTAAGGGGGTTAGTTCTCCCATGACTGACAGGTATGCTGTCATACAACAAAATGCTTCACTTTTCAAGTGGTTTCATTTGATGTATAGATGAGAGTGTAACAAGAGTGGGGACGTTTTGCCCATTCCTCTTCTATACTAATATTATAAAGAGGTAAAGTTTGTGTTTGTGACGTTGTAGGGGGTAATCTCTGGATCTAATGAACCGATTTTAAAAATTCTTTCTGTGTTGAATAGTCCATTTATCGAGGAGTTTCATAGGCTATATAGTATCACGCTATGACTAATAGGAGTGGAGCAGTAATTAAATATGTTTATAAAACGGACGCGTTTTTTTCGCCGCCCAACGAAGTAGGCACAGGTCAGCTAGTTTATAAGTAACTAGCTGACCCGTGCCCACTTCGTAGAAAAATGTGAATAATATTCAGAATTGAGAACTATTCTACATACCTAGTTACCTTGAAAATGTTTTTAATGTTTTTACATTAACACTTTCACTGTATCAATATTGCAAGTCCAAAAGTGCGTACAACCCTATTCTTGGTGGTCAATAGTGTATTGTATGTCATGCACGGACGTACGGAGCTAACTTATCAGTGCATTACATGTAATGCACGGACAGTGAAAGTGTTAAGTATAAATAACTCTTAGTTTATTGAAAGTCAAAATAAGGAAGGTTATTAATGAAACAAAGATAAGAAGGATTAACTTAAAAGATAAAACAAATACATGTCCTGATAAGTTTAGTGTGAAACTGCATACATTAGTGATAAGAGTTATAATTAATCATAAAAGCATGCAATTTTTACTATGTTTTCTTTTTTAAATAATCTAAAAAGTAATAAAAAATTTAAATAATGTTTAATGTAGGTACAAAGTTGATTCCAATAACAGAGCATTGATACCGATAATATCAAAAATATACGTAATTTCTTGGATGATTTTCAATTTTGTTAGATAAAACTAGACTAGTTAACTAGTTTAGTTCTGTCGTCTCTGCCTACCCCGGCCGGGATAAGGCGTGAGTTTATGTATGTATGTATGTATGTAAAACTAGACTTTGTGTGAGAACGAAAAAAAAACAATTAAAAGTAGTCGAAAATTTAAGAATTAGGTACAATATAACAAATACACAGAATTAAAAATCTCTCTTCGATCAAAAAAATTATAAGACAACAATGAGTTGAAATAAAAAAAAGAACTGAAGTACTTAATTAGTTTTTTTAGCTATTTCCAAATTTTACTTTTTAACGAAAGATACCGTGATTATTAACTTTTAGCCGCCTGGTTAACGACTACCGCGAATTCGAACGAAAATTTCCCAAACCATAAGCGCTTGCATATCATAACAGCCCATTAATGTCCCACTGCCTGTACGGATGGGCCTCGGGATACTTGGCCTACTAATACTACGCTGGCCAGATGGATTGGTAAAGGCTTTAATTTCAAGTTTTCCTTCTTTTTAATTCGTAAAGATAATATTCACGGGTAGCCCCTAAGTCGGTTTTTACGACACCCGTGGCATGAGATGGGGTGGTGACATATTGTATTCTTACTCCGTCACCACACGGAGAGTGGATGTTAATAAATATCATACGAATTTTTTATGCGTATTTAATTCGAATTATATACAGATCTTTACTAAGAAATAATCTTAGATTAATTTTAACAGAACTAACGATTAGCCATAACATAGACTCAATCAATCAATGAATAGCAGTTAGCTTATAAGATAAGCTATCTAATTAGCGATAGACAGATTATCTCTTGCAAGTAATTATGTATGTAATGACATGTATAAATGGATTTTCTTTCTTTCTTTAGTAATAAATATACAACTAAAAGCATTAGTCTATACTAATATTATAAAGAGGTAAAGTTTGTGTGTTTGTGACGTTGTAGGGGTTAATCTCTGGATCTACTGAACCGATAATATTATAAAGAGGTAAAGTTTGTGTGTTTGTGACGTTGTAGGGGGTAATCTCTGGATCTACTGAACCGATTTTAAATATCTTTCTGCGTTGAATAGTCCATTTATCGGGGAGTGTCATAGGCTATATAGTATCACGCTATTATTACTAATAGAATTACAGATAAATATTACTAATAGATTTGCACAAAATCTAGTAGCGGAGAATTTGGGCACTCCTATTGGATAATATTACTATCGTCACACCACCGAGGCAGTCAATATTCATCATCATAAATGCCCATTTAATGTCCCATTGCAGGGACAAGGCCTCCTCTCGTGACGGAGGGATACTTGGCCTACTAATACCACGCTGGCCAGACGGATTGGTATAGGGTTTAATTCCAAGTCAATATTAAGTTGATAAAAATATGTTTTATTACGAACGAGGGTAGATGGTGATGATATCAGCCACTCAAATTGGCAACCGTAATAAACGGGTACCATAGAAGTTAGAATACAATGGTTATAGGCACATATTTAAAAGAAACAATAACTTCATGAATAAGTATTACTGCTCTATTGATTCACATATAGAACTTGTAATTTGCATTAATATTATAAGTAATATTAATAAACCACACACAACGCCATCTAGTCTCGAAGTAAGCAGAGCTTGTAATATGGGGTACTAGACATTGGATAAACATACTTATATCCTTTTTTTTTGTAAATACATACATATTATACATAGAAACACTCAGACAAATTCAAACAATCATGTTCATGCACACAAAGATTAGCATTGAGCGGGAATCGAACCGGAGACCTCTGCGTTGCAGTCATGTAATATAACCACTACGCCACAGAGGTCGACATATGATCATGATTTGTCTTTTTGGACTTTTTTTTGTTTTTTTTTTTTGAGATGATGATGACATACTAGGAGGCATAGGGATATTGTAAATCTATACTAATATTACAAAGAGGTAAAGTTCGTGTGTTTTTGTGTGACGTTGTAGGGGGTAATCTCTGAATCTAATGAACCGATTTTAAAAATTCTTTCATTTCTGTCCATTTATCGGGGAGTGTCATAGGCTATAGTATCACGCTATGACTAATAGGAGGGGAGCATGGTACGGTATGGTATAGCGGGCTGTTTTCCGCAACTCCACGTCAAGGCGCGGGTTTTGCGTTAGGTTAGGAGTGGAGCAGTAGTAAATGTTTAAAAAAGGGACGCGTTTTTTTCGCCGCCTAACGAAGTGGGCACAGGTCAGCTAGTTAGTAGATTTAAAAGGTAAATTAATATATCCTTTAATATCTTGACGTGTGTATATGTATAATTTCATAATAATCTATACAAATAAATCTTTATCGTATAGATAAATTAATACTATAATTCCTATTTTTATCTTGTTACGTGTTTTTATACACTTCTGTTCTGAGTACATGTATTATGCAAATATTGATAGCGATATAATATTGTATTATTAAGTATATGCAATTACTTGTAAGAATACAATTCTCCGTATGGTGACGGAGTAAGAATACAATATGTCACCACCCCATCTCATCCCATGGGTGTCGTAAAAACCGACTAAGGGACTATTCCTCAATATTATTTTTACGAAATAAAAAGAAGGAAAACTTGAACCTAAACCCTATATCAATCCGTTTGGCCAGCGTGGTATAAGTAGGCCAAGTATCCCTCCGTCACGGGAGGAGGCTCGTCCTTGCAGTGTGACATTAATGGGCTGTTATGATGATGACTTATAAATAAGTCAGCTTCATAATTATCAGCTCCGGATTGCCCTGTTAAAGTGGCGAAGAACCGACAGCAGTTAGGGCAGAAAGTTTCTGGAATGGCGATCGCGTACGGGAAAACGCAGGTTGGCGAGACCCCTGACACGGTGGACTGACGACCTCGTTAGGACAGCGGGAAACCTTTGGATGAGGGAGGCACATCACCACGCATGGTGGCTATATTTGGAGGAGGCTTATGTCCACCTGTGGACGTCAATTGGCTGATAAGACGATGATTAGCCAAAAATACATCTTGGATCGGCGATCCCGCGATCCATCGACGACGCTCTTTGTCGCGAGCGATCCTGCCGCGCAGTTTGGATCGCGCGAGGCAAGTCCATATCAAACGCTCCTATGGAGCGCGCTCCTGCCGCGCGCAATCAGTTCGCGCAGGATCGTTTGGTGTGGATCCGGCTATTAGCCATCAGAAAGTTGACGTTAACGAAATTTTAATAAAACAAAGTAGGCTACAACGCCATCTAGAAAGGGTGCAAACGTTACAACCTTTTTTTTTTCTGTTTTACTTCGTTATCTTATACGTGACTTCTTGATTTATGATCATGATGAATTTACAATATTATTTTTATAAAATTAATTAGGTATAGATTAGGGCATGCAATTCCGGAGTTCCGGAATTCCGTAACTCCGGAATTCCGTGACAATTTTACTGATTTTTCAATTCCGGAATTGAGAGGAGTAATATCGGAATTCCGGTATTCATCATTTTTTGATATTATTAAATAATACCTGCATTACATTCCATTATTTGGCTTGTGAGTTATCGTAATGTTGCTTGTGCCATAATGCAACGCTATTACGGCTAAATTTAATTAAACTAGACGAACAGAACAGCTCTATGAGTTGAGACAACTTGCGAAGTCGTATAGAACTCTAAAAGTTGACTCCCCAAGTCGTAACGGTCCGGAAAAATCGCCGCAGCGAGCTTGTTCCACAAAACAGTTGTTCGCGGTAGGAAGTTTCGCGAAAATCGCACAGTGGATGACCGCCAACCATCAAGGTGACAATGGTAGGACAGTCGATTGCGAGTAGTTCTGTGGAGAAATTCAGCTGTGGGCAATGTCCAGAACAACTCCTTAAAACACTCCCCGTGATAAATGCGGTAGAGAATGCAAAGAGACCCTACATCTCTCCGCAAAGCTAAATAATCGAGCCGACTAGAGAGCACCTGATCGTCAACAATTTCGAGCCGCCCTTCTTTGTATAAGGTCAATTGAAGGAGTTGACTGGGGTGCTCTAGCCCAGAGATGGGAACAGTATTCGAGATGTGGCAAAACCTGAGCCTTGTAGAGTTGTAGGCGATGGTTTGGCGTAAAATACTGACCCTCTCTATCGAGCACACCCAGCTTTTGCGAAGCTAATTTAGCTTTACCTCCAAATGATCGCGAAACTGAACTTCGCTCGAAATGCTGACACCCAGGATTTTAATAGACGGCTTGGTAACAAGGGGAGCGCCTTCGAAGTGAATATCCTCGATGAATGGAGATTTTTTAGCGGTAAACGCGCCAACCTGTGTCTTCGAGGGGTTGAATCGGACTAGATTTAGCCGACCCCAATTCGAAACTAAGTATGTTTTCGATATCAGACACAAGTTTGTTTTGGTTCTCATTAACGTTTTCCACCGCGAAAGAAAAATGAGAAAGCGGAACGTACTTTTTTAAATAAAATAGGTTTTTGTTTCCACCAACAGCGTTTTTAAAATTGTGTTTACTCCGCTCCGTTTTCGAGGTAGGAGCTCATTTCTACTCTTTCTACACACTCGGCTCTTTCCGTCCGACTTTTTGTTGGTGGAAATACAACTTTCCGTAATAGCATCTTTTATCGTCTTTAGAACTTCACAATAGCAGTTCTTTAAAGAATTAGATCTCTCGACTAATTTTGTAACTAATGTACGCAATGGCGAGTATCTGACAGAAGCTTACAAATATTTTTTGTGTTCTGCTAACCAGTGTGGAGAATGAAAGTGTTTTTCTGTGCTGGCCAAATAAGTAACCAAGTACAAAGTTCATTCTCTGGCAAAATGTAATTATACAAGAACAATGAGTTAGTTAAGTCTTGCCTTAATTTAACGGCTTAAAATGACAATAATAAGGTATATAAATTACCAAACATGTTCAAATTCTTAGTGAATATTTAGAAGTAAACAACTGCCTCTTCTTTTAATTTAAAGAAATTCTAAAATTACCAGTTCCGGAACTAGCTCCGGAATTCCGGAGTTAGACCTCCAGTATCGAAAGTCAGTTCCGGAATTGAGAACCTTCCGATATTGCATGCCTTAGTATAGATATTGTAAATAAATATATCTTACTAATTAAATTATCAAACTAATAAAATTAGTAAGATTTTGTATATTATTGTGAATAGTGAAAAAAGATAAATGAATGGGATCGGCACCGCCTCGCCTTTTTCCTCGGTGTCAAACGTCAAAAATCCGATTGCGTTACGATTCCGATTAGTGTGCGTTGCAGTAAGGAGTTAATAGGGTGACGATCCCATTCTGTTTTGATATGTGTGCCTTTAGTGGTATATAGTATCTGTGGATAAACCTATATGTATTAGATACATGTGGATGTTAGCAATATCTTAAATTTTGATACTAGTTAGATAAGATTATAAGATGATACTTGCTAGGAGGATTTGATAGGAGATGACTCAAACAAACATGTTGAGTTAACTACACACATCAAAAAAGTCTAAGCAACATGCATGATATTACAAATTTACCATTTATATTAATTTATTTTACCATTTATTTTAATTATAACGTTGTATTTTATTTTTAAAATAATATTTTTAGGGTTCTATGATGTAAAAATAACAGCTGTTTTCTTTATAAGTTCTTTTAATAACAGAAATTAACAATATTAGAATATACAGGTACATAAGAAACTAAACTTTTTTTTTACAAATTGAAATTTCTTAAGAAAATGAATTTATTGTGAAAGAATAGGACAATTTAATACAAAGTATGGCCTCCTCTGCTATTCAGAACTTGTCGGCAACGATTATTCATTGAATTAATGAGACTGTTTATGTCATCTTGCGGTATTCGCTCCCAATGGAATTGTAGCAAATCCTTCAGCTGTTGGGTTGTTGTCACTCCGTCCAAGTCCTTCAAAACACGTCTCTGGAGCATGTCCCATGCGTGCTCGATGGGGTTGAGGTCTGGCGATTGTGCAGGCCAGGGCAATACCTGGATGTTCTCCGTTGCCAAGTATTCACTGGTTCGCCGAGCTGTATGTGAACGCGCATTGTCATGCATTAACGTAAAATCGGAGCCAAAGGTTTGTGCAAATGGATGGACATAAGGTCTGAGAATATCCTCAACGTAATTTTCAGCGTTCATGTTTCCATTTACAAAAACGAGCTCAGTTCGCCTGTTCTTCATAATACCCGCCCATACCATAACTGTTGAGCCGCTGTATGGATGAACTTCCTGAACGCACCTGAGTCTTTCAGTATTTCCGGGTCGACGGTACACTCGCACCCTTCTTGTATCAGGCCTAAACCCGAATCGCGACTCATCGGAAAACATAATTTTATCCCATTGTTCCTGGGTCCATGTTATGCGTTCTCTACACCATTCATTTCGACGAGCGCGATTCCCGTGACGTACCGGTGGGCACCTGATAGGGCGTCGAGCTCGTAGGCCGTACTCATGCAGTCGATTTCGCACAGTTTGGGGACTTACATCAACACCACTTGAATTTTGTAGCCTCAAACTTATCTCTCGAGCGGTTAACATCGGCTGGCGTCTTGCAGTCAGTTGTATGTACCGGTCTTGCCGAGTGGTTGTACTCCTTTTACGGCCTGGATGCTGTTCAGCGGGTTCCCCTGTATTATTGTAGCGCTGCCAAAGACGACAAATAACACTTCTATGAATACCAAAATGTCGAGATACCTGAGATTGATTACTTCCCGCTTGCAACATCCCTACAGCTCTTTGCATTTCATCTGCCGTCAAATGACGTCGCTCCATGACGTAAAGAATATCTAACAATTCAATTTTGTCGCCAACTGTATTTAAATGGTTGGTAAAATTATAAAATCAAGACTAAAACGTAGCAATTAACATGCACTCAAATTCAAACAAATTCGCAGTCATTTGAATTTTATGAAAAAAAACAAAACATAATCGAAATTTTTTTACCTATACACTTGAAGTTTACTTACCACACACACTTATGATTACACTTTGAGTGAGTAAATACTTAGAAATTAATTAATATAAATGGTAAATTTGTAATATCATGCATGTTGCTTAGACTTTTTTGATGTGTGTATTTTCTGGCTTTTCCTGTGACTGTATCGATATGGAATAGCCAGCAGGTCAATTCTCGTAACACACAATTTAATTCAACTTAAATTTAATTTTTAAATAATCTTAAAGTGGTATTCTGGTCCTTAAACATTTCGTTAAATTGACAGCGTGATTTGGCGGAGTGACCCGCCTATGTTCAGAAGTGGACGTCCATTGGCTGATATGATGAAATCATAACAGCCCATTAATGTCCCACTGTAGGGACGGGCCTCCTTCCGTAACGGAGGGATACTTGGCCTGCTAATACCACGCTGGCCAGACGGATTGGTATAGGGTTTAATTTCAAGTTATCCATCTTTTTATTTCGAAAAGATAATATTTTACGGATAGTAATCGGGGTTTACGACACCCGTGGGATAAGATTAGGTGATGACATATTGTATTCTTACTCCGTCACCACACGGAGATACTCGCTTTGGTTCATTAATAAAGAATAATGGGAAAATAATATCACTCACCGATTTCTTGTATACCTAACCACTAGACACGACAACTAGAGATATACTAAAGTATTTTATCAAATACTATCGATAGTTGATAAGGTACTAGAAAATTAGATAACTGTTATCATTTACATATTGTAATATGATTCATTTTAAGCAATATGTCCTTGTTCATTGAAGGATGTAAGCAAGTATGCGTTTCAATTGCTCGGCCACGGCACGAAAACAGAAAAAAAAATAGTCAGGGATTCTGTCGAAATTTGTCGAAAACGAATGGCACAAATTAAAAATTTGTCGAAGTAGAAATAAAGAAGTTTTAGGGGTCTAAACGTGGCCGCGCGAACGAAACGCGGAGGATTGCGCGGCCACGGAGATCTCAGCAACTACTTGAGCTAGAGATTAATTCTTTTTGTAAATGAATGGCTGAATTTGTCAACAATTGTCGAAAAAAGAATCACAAGCCCTAGATCAATACTTTACTAGATATTCACCTCTGAAGTCATGGCCGCGCACAATCCTCCACTTGTGATTTCTTTATTGTTGATTATTTCTTTCAAACTAAGACTTTAGACAGTAAAATTGGTGTTTACAGCAAGGTTTTAATTTGTCGAAACTAATGAAAGCAATAGACTCTACTAAAGTTTAGCCATATAGACGAAATCAGAAGAAAACAAAAAGTTCATGGCCGCGCAATCGAAACGGTACTTTGGACGCTGATATCTCAGTAACTATTATTGCAAGGATATTCGTGTTTACATTTATTTATTCTATATTTTAACCTCATTGTAATGACATATCGTTTGATCCTCAGAACAGTTCTCAAGCCGTGTAATCTCAAAAATAATGATACCCTGTACAATGTTCGAGCAGAGTAACCATAATTTCGATTTCGTTAGGAAATTCCTTTTTATTAATCATAGTAACTCGTGTATGACTTAAACCAGAACCTCTTGAAAAAACTGGATGCCAAAGTGACGAAAACATTTAAATCGTGGCTTGGGTTAGCTCAATCTGCAAACTCTTCCGCTCTGTATCGAGACACAAATAACTTTGGGATGAAACTAAAAAAACCATCGGAACTCTATAAACATCTAAGAGTCACGAAAATGCAAGTCTTATCAACATCTAAAGACGAAATTGTAAAATCCATCCCAACTGATAAAAATTCATCTGCGCTCGAGTCGCGGTTACAATTTCACAAAAAGTTCATGATAGGCGCGCAAACTAATAGAGCAGGTTTTGGAAACACGGAAAGACAATCAGACAAAGAAATTACAAAATCTTTCATAAACCAAGATGAGAATGACAGCTATAGAGTGCACGCAATGAACCTAGAAATGCAAAATGAATGGGTTCCTCTAGGTGATTACTGTATACCTTAAGCCTTGAAGTGGCGCACTTTGCTTTACGACTGGTCACCATCATTACTTAAATTCTACCTCAACGCCTTCCAATTGACTCTTCCTGATCAAAGCAATCTTGTAAGATGGGGAAAAGCCACGGACAAAAAATGCACAGAATGTGGCAAAGAAATTGGTACGGCTAGACACTTATTGGTAGGCTGCAAAGTGCTTTTGGATAGGGGGGATCATTACTCGCAACGTCACGACAGAGTACTAGGGATTATACGCGAGGCAGTGAGTCTATCGATTGCTAGAGCTAAAAAAGGACTGACTACAAATGCCAATCGTTTTCGACAAATTTCGACAGAATCCCTGACTATTTTTTTTTCTGTTTGCGTGCCGTGGCCGAGCAATCGAAACGCATTCGGATGTAAATACAGTGATTAATAATATGTGGCTGACTATAGGAAATTCTTTAAGATGCTCCCTCACCGGGAGCATTCGCGTGTAATGTAACATTATAGATTCGACTTTAAGCGTTACATTACAATTCTACCTCCCTGACTGACGAACATTCGCGTATAATCCAATATTTAGTACAGATTTGAATTTGGGAGCATTCTGATTTAGTATTACATTACAAGGTGCTCATTTTAATACTCGGTTCACCTCCTTCACTGATGTAAACTCGATTTGTATCATTACAGTTTGTGCACTGTAATGCTCAGTTCCCCTTCCTCATTGACTTAATGCTCAGTTCTCCTCTCTCATTGATGTAATGCTCGACTCTGTAAAGTTACATTACACGCGAATGCTTTAGGTGAGGGAGCACCTTTAGGTGTAGTACCTACAAGGGACTAAGGTACAACTAACTGGTAGAAAGGAAAAACTCAAGAGCAAATTCTGTAAACAATCAGTATTATAAGCGTGCAGTAGACTTAATTCCTACCATAATAGTGGGCCTATGACCAGCTGTATCCGTGTGGTGACGGAGTAAGAATACAATAAGTCACCACCCCATCTCATCCCATGGGTGTCGTAGAAACCGCCTAAGGGACTATCTGTAAATATTACCTTTACATAGAAAGAAGGAAAATTTGAAATTAAACCCTATATCAATCCGTCTGGCCAGCGTGGTATTAGTAGGCCAAGTATCCCTCCGTGACGGGAGGAGGCCCGTCCTTGCAGTGGGACATTAATGGGCTGTCATGATGACCAGCTGTGGCTCATGAATTAGGCTGACATGAAAAAAGGGAACCTTAACTCTTATCTGCTTGCATTTAATTTGTTTTTAACTTCGGTCGCATTGCGCAATTCACCGCAAAGTCGCACGACTTATGGTAAGTGACAATGAATGCGTTCACCGGTTCACGATTCGGTCATCATCATCATATCAGCCTATAGACGCCCACTGCTGGACATAGGCCTCCTCCAAACATTTCCACCCTGCGCGGTCTTGTGCCTCCCTCATCCATCGGCTTCCCGCCGTCCTAACCAGGTCGTCGGTCCATCGTGTGAGGGGTTTCCCCACCCTGCGCTTCCCGGTGCGCGGTCGCCATATTCAGCAGTGGGCGTCTATAGGCTGATATGATGATGAAATATGAACTAGGTATCTTACCCGAAGCCTTGGACGAATTTAGACAAAATTTCCCTCGAAGTAGAATCGAATCTACACCTTCTAGTTACAACAACAGGATTATTTTCAACACTTCTACACTCATACAAATTTAAACTTTTCATTAAATCTTCATTGAGGGTATCCATAAAATTACTCCAGCCATCATTATTGTATTTCCGAACGAAATTTGATATTTTTTTATTGACAGGTTTTCTTCCAAGGAATATAAGTTTCGATTCTCTGAGCAATAAATATCTTAATGCTGCTCTTTGTAAAATTATTAATTCTTCTAAACTTCCAGCCATATACACGTATCACCATAAAATGACTAACTAAATAAATTAACACTTAATGTTATATATCTATCTTATTTGATAATTTTTTTATTTCACAGCTTGTTTACAGTTTTTTTTTCATATAATGGGAGGCAAACGAGCCAGCAGTTCACCTGATGGTAAGTGATCACCGCCGCTTATGGACACCCGCAACACCAGAGGAATCACAGATGCGTTGCCGACCTTTAAAAAGGGAGTACGCTCGTTTCTTAAAGCTCCCCAAGTCGTAACGGTCCGGAAATATCGCGGCAGCGAGCTTGTTCCACAAAACAGTTGTTCGCGGTAAGAAAATCTTGCGAAAATCGCACAGTGGATGAACGCCAACCATTAAGGTGATGACGATGGCAGGACAGTCGATTGCGAGTAGTTCTGTGGAGAAATTCAGCTGCGGGCAATGTCCAAAAAAGTTATCTTTCAAGCCCTGATTTTAGCATGTGGGCAACTCTGTTAACACTAATCAGTTATCTAGACGTTTATTTAATACTTAGGAGCCCAGTACTTTTTAGGTGAGAGTATATGTATAAGCTACGACATCTGTATAGAAAGATGACAGACAAAATCACGTATTTTCTGATCTCTTTAGCCTGAATAGTTTTCTATGAAAGGCTTGGTCATTAGAATATCAGACTAACCCCTGGTTTTCGAAATTCTGATCAAGTAAAAATTTACTTAACAAGTGTCAAAACTCTTGTCAACTATCTTTTTTAAGAACTAAATTTTGACACTTGATTAGTTAATTTTTAGTTGATCAGTCATTCGGAAACCGGGGGTAAAATACGAAAATGGGACTAGAAAAGTGAAAATAGAGTAAAAGTATTGCGAGATAATAATTAAAATAAACATTGGCATTCATTGCCCATGAACCAAAACATATAGAGGTCAGCGGGAGACATCTTTTTCAACAGTGGGATAAATATAGTGGCTGACACTAACTAAACTAACTTTTGGGCAGATCCAGAATGAATTCCTCGGTGAGCAGAAATGTAAAATATTACTAAATAGAATTATTTGATATTTGTTGACCAAAACAAAAGAATATATTTTAAGTAACCACTATAATAAAAAAAAATACAACGAATATTTATTCTAACGCTTGCAACACTGACTAAACTGTCAAATATTCGTAATTTAACTGTCAAATATTCAAATCACGTTCTATTTCCGTTACGTTATACTTTTAAAAGCAAAGGCTACCGCACAAACAGCCACGTAACAACTGAATGAAAACTTCAAGATCTATTATCAAGTACGTGTTAAATAAATACACAAATAGGTTGTATATGTTTGTCTACTTCTATTTATTTATTTAATCACTTTATTGTACACCAAAATAAAAATCAAAACAGCAGGTAAGTACATGAATTATCTTAAAAACTAGGTGACACAAATGGCGGTCTTATCACTCGAAGTGATTTCTTCCAGACAACCTTTGGATGGAAAATGTGTAATATAATTTTTATGTTGTGTGGTGTACTGAATAGTGTAATAATGTATTTATATATTTTTATAATATGTAGTAGAAACGGAAAAGAAAATTATAAAGAAAAGGTAATAAAAATAGTAACATTAATACTTACTTATACTGAAAAGGAAATAAAATAATAATATACAGAAAGATAGAATAAGATACGGTATAGTGACGCGTTTAACAAATACATAATGATACAAAAACATGAAGCAAAGCAGATACTATAAAATGAAAATGAATGAAAAATAAGCTATTAATTTTGGACAGAATTAGATATAAGAGTGAGAAAATGCTCCTTTACACGGTTTTTGAAGGTATGCTGAGTTTGAGATCGTCTTATCGATTCAGGCAAATTGTTCCAAAGGCGTACAGCTTGCACCGAAAAGGATTTGTCGAAAAATCGTGTGGTGTGTGAAGGCATTTTTAGTTTTAGATTCTCTGATGACCGCAGGGCCCTCGAATGTGTATTGTGAAGAAATACAAAACGATTTTTAAGGTAAGGAGGAGTATGAGGATTAAAAAGAATATTATAGAGTAGAGATAGAATATGAGTATCCCGGCGAAGACGAATGGGAAGCCACTTGAGTTTTTGACGAAATTCTGAGATATGGTCATATTTGCGAAGTCCAAATATGAACCTGATGCAAATATTTTGGAGTCTCTCAAGTTTGTTGAGTAGGTCTTCAGTAAGATCGAGGTAGCTGGCATCAGCGTAGTCGAGGATGGGAAGTAGAAGGGACCGAGCTAGTGCAATTTTCGTAGCAGTTGGCAAAAAGTTCCGCAGCCTTCTTAACGAACCCAAGATAATGTTTGATCCATATAAACGCCCAAGTTTTTAACTTTTTCAGAGAATGGAACTATCTCGCCATCACAATGTATACTTGGAAGTTGGTCCCATTTAATTCTCGATATCATTTTTGAGCTGCCTATCAGAATTAGTTGAGTTTTGGAAGGGTTAACTCTAAGTCCAAATGATTTACTCCAGTCACAAATATTTATAAAATCTTGATTTATCCTGTTTATGGCATCAGATAGGTTTAATGCAGGAGCTTGCGTATAGATTTGTGAATTATCTGCGTGAAGATGGTAGGAAGAGAGTAATTTATTTGTGATAGAGTTAATAAAAACTGTGAAGAGTAATGGAGACAAAACGCCGCCCTGTGGGACGCCAGCAGTTGTGTTACACCAAGAGGAACGTAGCTGATCTACGCAAATTTTCTGCTGACGACCAAACAGGTAACTACGAAACCAGTCAATCGCGCTTGGAGATATGTTAAGAGAGTGTAATAGACCAAGCAAGACTTCAAAATCAACAGTGTTGAATGCATTGCTGAAGTCCAAGAGAGCCATAACTGTAACGTTACCCTCTTCCATGCCTAATCTAATATCATCAGTGATATGCACTAACGCTGTAGTAGTACTATGACCAGGGCGGAAGCCTGATTGTAAAGGGTTAAGGATGTTAGCATTAGAAAGGAAAGTTTTAAGTTGGTAGTACACTAAACGTTCGAGGACTTTAGAAAGAAAAGGGAGAATAGAAATAGGACGAAAGTCAGAAAAAGATGAGGGTTTACTTATTTTGGGTAAAGGAATTATTTGGGCTGCTTTCCAAGAAGTTGGGAAAACGCCACTGGCTATTGAGAAATTTAAGATATGGCAAATTATCGGTGCAATCTCATCAATAATTGGTACGATCATTTTGCGACTTATACCATCACTACCAACTGCATTGGAAGTTATGGTCAATACACTCTTCTTAACATCACAAGCAGAAAATTGACAAAAGACAAGGGGAGAATAGTCAGGCAATGGTAAAGATGAAAGAGAATGTAAAGTAATAGATTTTTTTGTCCTATCAAAATTGGACGACGATGTTGAGAAGTGATTATTTAAAGAGTTAATGTTAATATCGTTAGGGAGACAATTTTGTTGAGTTTTACCAATTCCTAGTGACTTTAAGAATTTCCAGACTTTAGCTGGATCTTCGTTTTGAACATAATTATGAATATGTCGGCGTTGCGCGTTCCTACACATCTTGTTGCAGTGATTTCTTATTTTGACGAATTTATCCCAATTAACAATGTTCGGTCGATGTTTGTATCTAGATTGAGCCGCAGCTTTCTTCGCCATTATTCCCCTGATTTCGTCAGTAAGCCATGGCGAGGGGAGGTGTCTAATTTTTATTGGTTTCATAGGAGCATGTACGTCATAAAGGAGCTTTAACTTGTCCGTGAACAATTCTACTTTATCATTAATGCATGTGGCATCAACGACAGTACTCCAATCAATGTTAAGCGCATCTACTCGAAGGCTCTCAAGGTTAATACTACGAAAATTGCGCTGAAGTATGATCTTAGGTTTAGGTTTAGGACAGCGAATTTTATAAGATAAGAAAAGAAGATCGTGATAGGAAAAAGAATCAGCGGAGCATTGTCCATGCTTGGTGACATGTTGAGACGAGGAAACTAAAATTAGATCGAGTAAGGAAGGCGTACAGTTAGGAAGGTTGTGGGTGGCGTTAAGAGGAAGTATTGACAGGTTATTGGAAGATAGGACAGATCGGAGGGAAGAGGAACGTGAATTATTTTTAAGTAAGCAAGTGTTGAAATCACCCATGACTATGCTATGACTGTACAAGGGAAGTAAGTTTTCTAAGGCAACTTCGAAAGAAGAGAAGAAATCAATTTTTAATGAAGGACAATAGTAAACACCTAATAAAACTTTGGAATGCTGCAGAGTTATTTCTATAAATAGGTGTTCACCTGCATTTTGTGGAGGGGGTTGCGGTGAGGAACTGACGATAGTAAAAGGTATATGAGAACGGAGATAGATGGCGACTCCTCCTCCCCTACCAACAGTACGATCATTTCTAATGAGTTGGAAGCCAGGCAAGAGATAAGAGTTAGAGGAAAGACATGGTTTTAACCAGGACTCAGAGACAAGAATAGCGTGAAGATTTGTACAGTCAAAAGATGCCAGCAAGTCAGGAAAATGAGCCGGGATACTTTGAGCGTTAATATGAACCACGTTGAGGTTCCTTGGGACATCAGAGAAATGAGAGACAAGAAATTCAGAGAGTGACGGAATGCTAACAAAACTGGTGTCATCACTGCAGGTAGAAAAATGGTCATCTGAAGAGTCAGAAGAATTCATGATGTGAAGTAAGTACCTATATATAAAATATTTACTAGATTAAATAAATAAGCACAAATGTAAATTAAATTGTAAATTTAAATTTATAATTTAACTAGTCTACTCCATCTGCCGGTTGTGATGAAGTGGTAGAGAAAAAAAAAATAACTAAAATCAAAACAGAACGTTATAAATAATATGCACTAGATTACTATATAAATAATTAAACAGACATCTTCTTTTAATTTTAGATAATTGTTGCTATGGGAATACATCTAAAAATATATATATAATTATATATATATTAAAAGTTAAAATTTACTTAGGATGTAAACACCTTTACCCGAACTAAAAAAAGAATTGACGTCTGACAGTAGGCAAAACGTCACACGTCTACTCCTCCCAGACTGACAGTTCCATGTAAATGCGAGCGTTGTTTTATCTTTCATAAATAAATATAATTATTTGATTTGTAAGGTGGGAAAGAAAAAGTAAAAAAAAAGAACATAAGTACTATCGCAGGGAGGGTACAAGATATAAAGTTAATCATAACTAAGAAAAGATTGTCCGATACAAAGCAAAGAGATGCGTGAAATCGAGTTACTTCTTGTTGGCTGCAGCTCGCCTTTGCCTGGTCGAAGTAGCCTTAACCGCAGCAACTGCACCGCTATTATTGGCCTCCAACAGCATAGCCTCGAATTTGGAAAGATCAGCCAGAGTAGATAGTCGATGACGCGATCCGTCCGGCCCCAAGCCATAAACACAACCTTCATGAGTCCAACATGTGCTGACACCAAACTTTTCGCGTGCGCTCATGAAGATATCGTGTCTGCTTTTAATCAGAAACTCAGACACAGTAATCCCAGAGCCCTTCAGTTGAGACTTCTTGAACCAAATTTGATCCCGAACTGTGGTATCATGGAATTTCACCAAAATAGGCCTGGGTTTCTGTAATGCGTGTCTACCTAGCCGTTGGCAGCGTCTTATGTCATTTGATGAGAAGGAACTCACCTTGACTCGCTCCTTAATGACTCCTGCCACCACCTGACGCACATCCTCAGTACTAGTTTCAGTAACACCATGTAACAGTAGAATTTTTCTTCTGCTTCTAACTTCAATGGTGTCCACGGTGTGTGTAAGCATCTCCAGTTGCCGCTGCAGGTTGCTGAGCATAGTCATGACAAACTTTTTGAACATTTCAAAGTCAGCAGCCAGACCGGTTGATGAAGTAGCAGCACTGGAATCCTTCTTGAGTTGAGATTCAAACTCAGCCATCCTACTGCAGAACATGTCATTCATTTCAGCAATTGACTTCTTGACTGATTCCATTGTGTGTGAAAAATGTTTCTAGTGCAATTTAGTTGTGTTATTAAATGATGGAATTTATGGATGAAAACACTTTACCCGGCAGAATGATAAGTTAGTTACTTATTTCTATCATTTACTTTGTAAAATTCAATTTTAAATTAAATTAAATTGTTAAATATATAAGGAGCAAAATTTTTTGAACTGTTCTACTCAACTACCCCACAATTTCTATTATCTTCACTTATATCTATTTAATAATATGTATCGAAGAATACTCAAGGTTAAGGAATCTTAGTTGCTAATTTTATGTTCTAATTTATTAAGGGCCTTTGCGTGGCTCACTAGCAAGTACCACAAATAGAAAAAAAAACATAATTCGCAAATAGGATAAATAATGTAAAATGTTGAACAAAGTCTTGAGAAAAGGCAATAAAGTGTTTGTTTAACACATTCTCAACTTTAAATGTTTTTCAATTAAATAAATAATTCATTATAAACAAACACGCCCGTGTTTTTTCGAATGCGTAATTTAACTATGTAATTGAAAAACATTTAAGGTGTTGAGCCCTATAAACGCTCTTAACTTAACTGCTTCGGGGCATTTTGATTGTCGTGCATCGCGCATTGCTATCCCATGCAGAACATGGATTATGTATTGTATGTCATAATCCATGTTCCTGAATGTCTTTTCTCTGTAAATATGCTTTATCATTATTCCTTTGGTGGACCGGCGACCTGGCTAGGACGGCGGGAAACCGATGGATGAGGGAGGCGCAGGACCGCAGAAGGTGACAATATTTGGAGGAGGCCTATGTTCAGCAGTGGACATCAATTGGGTGATATGATGATGATAATGACGTGCTATGTCAGTTACTTTGGTGTTACTATCAAATGAATAAATACGTATGAATAAATACGGTACCTACGAGTACTAAGTACGTTATATAATGTTTCTATTATTTAACATCGCTAATAGAGTGGGAACCTTGAATTGTTGACGGTCACTAAGTCTTACATATGACGTACGTAATACTTTTTATATGAATTTAACAAAATACATTATAAAAACGAAAGTTTTTGAGTGTACATATGTGTTTTTATCCCCTTATACGCCTTAACCAATTTGGATAAAATTTTGTGCGAACACGTTTTTGTTATGATCTTATTGAACCTGATGGAAAGCGAGTACAGTCCAGAATATAAGGATGATTGATATTCATAAAAATTGACGACCTCTGTGGCGCAGTCAGTCGCGGTCTCGAGTTCGATTCCCGCTCAATGCAAATCTTTGTGTGCATGAACATGATTGTGATTATGTATTTACAACAAAAAAATGTTCTATATCTTCTAATTTATACTTACAAATCAAGATTTACAATGCGGGGATAGAACATTATATAAACGGGATAATGACGCGCATTTTATTTACCTTTATTTTACTTGACGTTTCGGCAAAGGGTGCACTGGCCGTGGTCGCAAGCTGACTGGTACCGAAACGTCAAGTAAAATAAAGGTAAATAAAATGCGCGTTAATATCCCGTTTATATAATATTTATAGTTTAAAAGTTATAACGGGGATATAACGTCTACATAACAGTCATGCGTTATAACCACTCCGTTTCAAACCCATTTTAATAATAGTTAGTAATTAGTTAAGGAAATAAAACCCGATTATCTCGCCATATCAGTCATATACTTACACCACAACACCTCAAAACTCTTAAAAAACAGTTAGTAATTAGTAAACTAATGTTAATTAGTTTTTAGTCGATTTTAGTGACATTAGTAAGATTAGTTACATTACGTAACTCACCGCAGGTCGTCTAGAAACTCGTTTACAGCTGTTATCATTGTTCTTTCCGAACTGTAAGTAAGACATACACAATTTAACATACACAAATAACTAAACTACTTTGTTAGTTCTAAATACTAACTAAATAATTAAAAGAGTCTAGGTTATAGATTCGATTCAGCTTCAGCTGCTTTTTTTTTCAGATACGGTAACATGACTGACTTGAACCTGTTGATATATTGCGTCAGTAGACAGCATATTTTGATGTGATTATCCACTAGATTGGCTAACGAGACGAGGCGAGAAGAGAATTTAAATAGACACACACCCTTTTTCCACTAAAAATAGCTATGCTATTGTGAGGGACATAATTTTTAAGGTTATACACGGTAATAAGTTGTAACGAGTAATAAGTATATCGCGAGAAGCGTGTTTTTGTTGCAGTGTTACTTTATACATTACTATCGACCCGGCTTTGCACGGGTGCAATGCTTTACATTAAATACGCCTGTCCTGAATCTAGATGTTAATATATCTTGGTAAAAGTGACTGCGAGATATGATGCCTTATAGTAAAGTATTCAAATATCTTGTTCAAGTATTTATCAGACTTGAAGTCAAAGGAGTCAGGACTATTTTTATTTGTACGATCCTCAACTTATTGTCATGAATCTGGATGTCGCCAGGATGATCTATGGTACGGGACTTTTAATAAAAAACGTAAAACATTAGCACAAATACGTACATCACGCTATTTTATTATTTTTCTATGTATAATATGTACGTATTTACAAAAAACAAAGTATTTAAGTATGTTTATCCGTTGTCTAGTACTCATAGTACAAACTCTGCCTAGTTTGGGACTAGATGGCGTTGTGTGTAAAAGTGAGGAATATTTATTTATTATTTATAACATATTTCCTCCGTGAAAACGGAAAGATTCGCTTCTATAAATATTTTACATTGATTTAGTAAGCATCTCAAAAAAAAAGCAGGACAGTAATTTCTCACAAGATAGTTATCTCCACTGTTATCAAATGTATTTATCTATTATGTTTATCTAAGATAGCAGTTACAGTAAGATTTTGCGACACTATTGCTATGTTATATCAAGTTAAAGTAAAAATAACTTTACTGTGTTTCTAAAGTCCGATTTACACATCGACAAGTACAGTAGCGAGTTAAGTAGTAAGTTGTTGATTAAGTGGATTTGAATAGATCTCAATCCTATTTTTTGGCGAGTTACGTACGAAGTAGGGGGGATACTTCGTCGTCTCGCGTCTCGCCAACTTAACTCGCCTTAATCAATTTAATCAACAATCTACTTAACTCGCTACTGTACTTATCAATGTGTAAATCGGGCTTAACTGCCTTGGTGGCAAAGCAGTCGTTTGTGGCTCAAATCAAATACCATGCCAGATAATGATTTTGTGTTATCCACAATTAATTTAATGTCTGTAAATTCTCCGCGACACATGCCTCCATTCCGCGTGCAAGTATTGATAAAATAAGTAAAACGAACCTTAGTAATTTGTTTTTTCTTTTATATTAAAGGCACTCTTAAATTAGATAATTTACCTTTTTATCAATGTTCAACAATAATATTCCTCACAAATTCACAAACTTGACAATACAAGTGATAAACATACTCGTACTTACTGTCTATTTAAACGGACTTGCTCTAAAACGTAATCTTGTCAACCACAGACTAAAGACTTTAGTCTATAGTCTTTGAAAAATGTATAGGAATCAAGGACAAAATTCTATAATCTACAAATGTCAAATCATAAAATTAATTTTATCTGTGAAATTTTTCGTTGGAAAAAATTATGTTTATTTAAAATTTAAGAAAGATACTGGATAAATCAAAGTGATTTACGTGTTTTCTATTGCATAAACGTTTAATGCTACTTTCCAGAAACTTTTATCCATATCAAAGTGTGCGATTGATGTAAAAACTAGTGAATTTGCAATATGTGATGTTTGTTGACAAAATAAATCAAGTAAGGATGAATACGGTATACATACTTTTCTTTGTTGTAAAACTACATACACCCTTATTGTCATTATAGGTATATTAGATACAATACCTAAGTAGTATTTTTTTTCTTATATAAAAATGTTTTTAATATAATTATATGATGTGCTTGTGCTTTGAAATATATAAATAAATACACCATTTAAAACACCCAGATAATGCAAACATCCAAGTTCACGCACACAAATATTTCCTTTGGGCGAGAATCGATCCTGTGACCTCTACATAACAGCTATAGACTATAAACCTTGGTTTTATAAATCTTTCATACAATACACAATATTTATTATTACTACATTGTACAATAACAAAGTATACTATCCATTGCTCATACAAATTAGTTACGTTAAACGAATTAAAATGCTTACTTTGTTTTATTACCGGTACTAACAAAGAACTATCGAAATTGCTCAGTCATCTTTCATGGGAATATATTAAACCTATAAGGATGTACATACATCGCAAAAGGAGGTAATTTTGATAGAGGACGTCCTAGAAAGACTTCATCATATCAGCCATTGCTGGACACTGGCCTACTCTGATTATTTATTTCCCTCTTGTGCGTTCCTGTGCCTCCCTTTTTCATCGGTTTCCCGCCGATTTATCTCCTCATCCTGTCATTTCCCGTACACGGTAGCCATTCCAGATTATTTCTGCCCACCGCCACTTCGGGTAATTCTGCCTGAGGGCTATGTCGGTATGTTATAAAAGTAAATGCATTCAGAAAGACTTAATACGGACATAATTGCTGAATGAAGGATGTACTAAATTGTCCTTGATATAGTGACGAGAATTGAGAGAAGTATGCTCAGGTATAAGGTAAGCTGTAGACGATGAGAAAGTGGGTGGCAGGAGATTAACAAAGGAAAATTGTTCCGCGAAAGAAGCAGGTAACGACGAGAGGGGATTGCCTAGAAAGACTTATTTTGGCTGCCTTCTAAAATTACAAGTGACTAGTCGGAATAGACGGCCATGTATGATAATTAATTTGTTAGAATGTAGACGGAGCAAAACAGATTTATAAGAAACGTAGTACTTGCCTCGCAGTAGGCAGTAGTTTCTGCCTAACCCCAAGGAATAGGGCGTGAATTAATACATGTATATTTAAAATAATAAAATACTGTAAACATTGGTATAAATATTATAATAATAACCTTGACGTGAATGGAAATATAAACAGATATTCTCGTTCCATTGTAGAAACCTTACAGTTGTTGCTAATCATATTATAATGAATCGGATGATTGAGGGTTAAGTCTCGAAGTCAACTTGTAGGTTATGCACAGCCCAAAGACCATTGTTTTTTGATATATTGATATACATAGTATTAAACAAAGACTCTGTCTGTCCGTCCATATACATGTATTACTTAAATCTTTAAAACTATGCAATTGATTTTCAAGCGATTTTTTATAACATAGTAGCTTTTGCCCGCGGCTTCGCTCGCGTTAAATTCGGGGTAGCACTGTTCCTCTTTCCTGGACACAGAAGGAAAAAGAAAAGAAAAAAAAGTAGCTATGTTACTCTTCATCCCTTCAACTATCTCCACTCCAATAAATCACGTTAATTCATCGCTCCGCTTTGCCGTGAAACAAAGACAAACAGACAGACACACTTTTCCATTTATAATATTAGTATGGATTACCTTTGATTAACCTTCATGGATAACGAAATTTTTCGTCGAATTCTTCAACTTCATTAGACAATCACGTAAGAAACTGTAAATTTTTCAGTGTTTCTCTACAATATTGTGAATGTATTATACATTATACGAGTATAAACCTTCCTCTTGAATCACACTATCCATACTAATGTTATAAATGGGAAAGTGTGTCTGTCTGTCTTTCTTTCACGGCAAAACGGAGCCACGAATTGACGTGATTTTTTAATTGGAGATATTTTAAGGGATGGAGAGTAACATAGGCTACTTTTTGCTACCCCGAATTTAATGCGAGCGAAGCCGCGGGCAAAAGCTAGTGATCAATAATATCACACATGTTAATCAATGAGTTTGCTACTGCATTGAATGACACAGCACAAACATAACAAGAAAGAATGAAAGTAGACATATTAAAACAACTTTTACTTATAATATTAACTAAAAGTTAAATTTGATGGCGTTTCACTTGATACTCGATAATTTAATATTTATTGATGACTATAGAAAGTAGCATAATGTATAAGTAATCTATACATACATGTAAATATTTCTGTATGTATATGTAGCATCAAATCCACAACAATATACTCTATACTAACAATACCAACATATTTTTGTGTCTGTTTGTGTCGAGTAATCTCTGAAACGGCTGGACAGATTTTGATGGGAATAAAAAGGTACCTATTTTTTCCATTGCCTTTCTACTTTTTAGAATAACAGTTGTTTTTTGTTAGGTTTCTAGCTTTATTTCAGTAGCGTATGAACCAACCGTAAAATAACAAAATACATCATTCTTATAATCTTTTACTCTAATCGTTACATATCTATAGTTTTATGACGAAAAGAGTTTAAAAAAGTGAAAATTGAAGTGATTATTATCTCCTAAACGGATGAGTATTTTTCGATGTTTATAATAGGTATTTACCTATGAAATTGCCGTTTTATTTCTGCAGTCTTTAGACTCTATTCTTTTAAAAAATATTGTTTAAATATTTTTGTTACATTACCAACATCTAACAAAACATAATAAATAAAAATAATTATTATTTGTATTATTAATAAGCCCGTGAAAATGGGTCCAATTTAAAACAGCGGGTTTTCCCATTTCTTTAATTGTAACTTCTTCCCTGATACATACTTTATTTTTGTTTTAAACACAATAGTTAGCTTAAGTGTGCGCCATTACTTATACCAAATTTCATTCTATTATGTTTAATAATTATTGAAAAATCTAAGAAAACGTTAGTATGAAAAATCTAACTTCTGATAAAATCTACCCTTACCGACTCGTAGTCACACCAAGGTTGTCACACCAGTGTGACAAACAGTAATCTTTTTCTTGTTAGTCACACTACTGATTTTTCAACATCATGTATAACATAATTGCTAGTGCAGTGCCTACATAGTAAAACCATTTGCCGACAATTCCTTAAGATGATCGGGTGATGGTTTTTAATGGTTATATTGGTAAACAATGGTTGCTGCACCTTATTGAAGTTACAATGTTATTAAATTATATTCGCCATCAAACTGTATTTACAGTTTGGCGATTCTGTTTCCTATGTAAAACCATTGTATATTTATTTCAAAATAAACGAATTTAAAAAAAAAAAAAAATATAGTCTAGAAATAGCAGTTTGTTACGCCGCTTCTTATCTACTACCTAGCGCCTTGAAATCGGTGGGAAAGCTTGATAAACTTTGAATATGTAAACTTAGATTAAATAGTAGAATAAATGAAACTGAATAAAGTAGAATTTTCAATGAGAACTAAACTCAATTCCGGAAACAGTGTTTAAAAATGTTTTGTTCGTTTTATTCTTTGGTGTAGGTAAGTTCGTCGTTTCCAGAAAAGCAGAAGATGATACAATTAAATGAATAACGTTTTGTGTATTATTGGTCTTTTTCTGGCACTTTCTGAACACAGTAGTACCAACATACTTAGATGATTTCAATAGAAAAACTTAGTACTGTAACTTGGACATCACTAGTTTAGAAATAAATACATTAAATGATGTGTCTAAATCAGTAGTGTGATAAAGATAAAGATAAAGATTTATTTATTGCAAAACTGTGTACATCAGGTGTTAGTGTATAAATACAGTAATTAGTTTCAACAGTCTATCCCATCGGATATGCAAATTATAGCAATATAATATCTTAAAACTACACATATTAAACAAAAACTTATTTAACTAAATGTTATTTTTTTCAAAAAATTCCTTTAAATTATAGAACTCATTACTAATAAGCCATGTTTTTAAATGGTTCTTAAATAGTAAAGTATTATTTTGTTCCTTAATAGCTACAGGTAAATGGTTATACACCCTAATGGCAGTAATATATGTACTTTTGTAGTAGACAGTATTTCTAATTTGTGGAATATTTATATTATATTTATATTTTCTACGGACATTACTCTTTGATGCAGCTGTCATTTCAAAATAAAACAAGAAAAGGATTACTGTTTGTCACACTGGTGTGACAAGCTTGGTGTGACTACGAGTCGGTAAGGACATACAAAACGGCAATTTCATAGGTAAAGACCTACAGTTCAACAAATCTAAAAGATACAGTATGACGTTTCATATTTTTCAAACTGAAACAACTTTGTTCATGCGTACATTATTCAGTTTCGAAAACCTTTTTCGTAAAACCATGAATTTAGAAAGATTTTATTATTGTATCTAAAAATGTACAATTCTTAATATATAAATTAAATTGAAAACTTTCAAACAAAGCAAAATAACACATATTTACATAGTAAATAATATCTTAAAGTTCTATTCTTGACCTCATTGCAAAGTCACGTAGTTAGGTTACTGCTCGTAGTGTTGCGACTCTTCGGATACACTTGTATGCAAAAAAATCGTTTACATATACGAAAAATCGTTATTATCGTTAGACACGTAACTAACTATTACTTAAAACTATTACTCGACGTGGTCGAAGGTGACGGGGGGCAACTTATTAAGGTCTTAGTAGTGAATAAAAAAATCCTAAACATTACTTTTATTTAATTAATTATAATTAAAATAAAAGTAATGTTTGGAATTTTTTTTTATTCGCAGATTAGAGAATTTGCAATATGTGGTGTTTTTTTACAAAAGGTTCTATCCTTTACTAATAATGAAATTAATTATAAAAGTGTCTTAAAAATCGGATATTATCGTAATCGATCTCTTAAATTTCGGATATTATAGTAATCGATTTTTTTATTCCAACCTTATTATTCAATTTGTCAGAACTGTCATACCGTACCTATTAGATTTGTTGGACTTTAATATTTGTTTCTGCTTAGTAAAGCTATTTATGCGCCATACTGAACACCCTGTATAGATAATAGTAATAAAAACGTGAACAATCTACAGTAATTATAATAATCTAATATCTAATCAATATTATAAATACATACTTAGTTTTAAAGTGGTTACAAAAGCGTTTGCCACTGTGTAGTTAAGTATGCGTTATGGCAATATATCTATCGATTTGTTGTTAAGTAATATCTTATCTATTTGTAATTGTAATAGATATACGATTAATAACATAATACTACGCCATCTAGTTTCAAATGAAGCAGTGCTTGTACTAAATAGAAGAACAATTGAAAAAATCTTTATTGAACACCACAACAGTATACAAATCATTGTACCCTAGAACCCACACTGGGATACCCCGTGTTGTGGAAACTAGTCTCTTTTCGTCCTTGTTGTGATAATTTACATTTTTAAGTTTTTAAATTAGATAAAATAATGAGTGTTTGTAGGAATGCTCCTGTGAGTCTGCTGCTAGGTATCATGTCGTGGCGCAGGAACTTCTACAAACTTCAATTTAGGGACACAAATAACACTCAGACTCAGGTAGGGTCACCGTGTCGTCTTAAACCAGATATAGCAAGGAATATCTATACTAATATTATAAAGAGGTAAAGTTTGTGAGTTTGTGCCGTTGTAGGGGGTAATCTCTGGATCTACCGAACTGATTTCAAAAATTATTTCTGCGTTGAATAGACATTTATAGGGGAGTGTCATAGGCTATATAATATCACGCTATGACTAATAGGAGTGGAGCAGTAATAAAATATGTTTAAAAAAGGTACGCGTTTTTTTCGCCGCCCATCAATGTGGGCACGGGTCAAATGGTCTACAATAAATTGGTCACCGTCTGCTGGACGTGAGCAAGCAGCCTTAGTCCACGTTTACGACACTCATTGGACGAGATACATCTCGGTAACACCATGTCTAACTCCGTCACCACACAGGATATAGTAAAGAATATCCTAAATATATACTTAAACTCATTCAAGATGGCTACACAGTGAATTAACTGAATCATTTATAACGTGTGTTAAAGGACCGTTTTGTTTTAATGACTCATTTGAACACTGGTACAACATGGGAACTGGTGGCATGTGGTAAGGAATTTGTCACTAATCTATACATATAAGTAACTGCCTCGGTGAGACACTGATTCATAAACTATAGTCTAAGGTTAAGCAACGTCGACGAGGTCATAACATAGATAGGTGACCACTCGGTGGTCTTTTGTCTTCGTTATTTAGAGAATACGTAAAAAGTAGGTCCCGAGTCCCGACTGTCATCGTAGTAACACAGTCGTTTTGCAAGTCAGAGGTCCTATGTGCGGCTTAACCAACTCGGACACGGACTCAAAATATTTACTTTATCATCATAACAGCCCATTAATGTCCCATTGAAGAGACGGGCCTCCTCCCGTAACGTAGGGATACTTGGCCTACTAATACAACGCTGGCCAGACGGATTGGTATAGGGTTTAATTTCAAGTTTTCCTTCTTTTTATTTCGTAACGATAATACATTGTATTTACGAATAGTCCTTTAGTCGGTTTTTACGACATCCATGGGATGAGATGGGGTGGTGACATATTGTATCACATTGTGTCGCCATCACCACACGGATCAAAATAATTTTACTTTCAATCAATCAATCAACTAGCCTATCGCAGTCCACTGCTTGACATAGGCCTATCCCAACACGCGCCGATATACTATCGAACTAACAAGTAATCGTAGTAAGATTTTTCGCAATAAGATTTTTCGCACTAGCGTTACATCGCACCAATAAAGCATCGATGTACGATAACATCGTACTACTAAATTATCGCGATACCGTGTTCGATATAATAAAAATCGAACTATCAACTTTCGCAGTAAAATAGGGAACCCCCACAGAACACGGTCCTGCGCCTTCCGCATCTATTCCGACCCAGAGACCTTTTTGAGGTCGTCGGTCCATCTATCCTTATAGGTGAATGACTTCTACAGGGTCTTGTCCTTCTTCCTCAATACTAAGAGCACTCTGATAAACCGGTCATTGATTCGCTATAAATTCTGTACACGTCTCGACAGAATATAAACTAAAGCAATTAAAATGTCATATTGATAAGGATATATTTATTGACGATTCCTGTGTGAAAATAATTGTGAAGTAGTCTCGGGTTTGATTGCTGTTTGATGCAATTTTTGTGTGTTTGAATTTGCAAGGGTCTGGGTGTATTTTATCTTCTATAGTAATATTATAAAGAGGTAAAGTTTGTGTGTTTGTGACGTAGGGTAATCTCTGGATCTACTGAACCGATTTTAAAAATTCTTTCTGTGTTGAATAGTCCATTTATCGGGGAGTGTCATAGGCTATATATAGCATCACGCTATGATTAATAGGAGTGAAGCAGTAATGAAAAATATGTTTAAAAAAGAGACGCGTTTTTTTTCGCGCCCAACAAAGTGGGCACGGGTCTATCTTTAAGGCCAGGCGCGCACTACGAGTTTTTCGCAGCGCGGCAGAAAAGCGCAGCGGTATAATGTCGCACAGTAATACTGTACCAAACGGTTTTACATTGTATTGCGCGCACTTGACGGCAGAGCCACCGCAGCCCACCAGTATTACAGTGCGGCATTATACCGCTGCGCTTTTCTGCCGCGCGGCGAAAAACTCGTAGTGCGCGCCTGGCCTAAGTAGGATTTTACTATGCCCATGGAATGAGATGGTTGTGACACCATATTACTATATTATACTTAGGGCGGCTTGCGTAACAAACGATTTAAATAACTGCTAAATGAAATTAGTTAAATATGTTTAACACCTTAAACATGTTTATCTTAAATACATTTAAGTTTCTCTTGCACGAGGTTAATCATATTTAGCGAGATCATAGAGGCGTTTTAGCGTTTAATTGCATGGTAAAACCAAGATTTGTTTAAAATTATGCGAAGAACGGGCGTACAATTCGCGTAAAACGAATATTTTTACAGTTTCGACATATTTGTTTCGAATTTTCAGTGACAGTCCCTAAATGCGTTTAGCGACGCACAGAGGGGTATTTGACCCTAAAAGTTGGTCAAAATCCCATTTTTTTATATTGGTTCTACCCTATTTAAGTCAATGTTTCCAAAAAGTAGTATAACCCCTCCACACAATAGCGAAAAACATAAAGCGCTAGCGCATGCTCGCGCGCTGTAAGCTCGGTCGGAAGTTACTGTTCGCCAATAGTGTTCGTGTGATTGTTCAATGCGCTTAAAGTTCGTGGTTTTAAAATACTTTTTATTTTGTGATTGAACGATTTTGAGTTAGTTTGTACTATGGATTGTGCACAACCAGGTATGTATCTCACTTAGTACTAAATTTAAACAACCAATCTTTACTCATTCTTTATTTATAGGCTTTGACAGTAAGCACCTAGAAACTACTATGAAAAAACACATTTTGGAAGTTCAAAAAGGTTTTTGTTATATTTCTCCTCATTTCTCCGTCAAATTTACAATTGATTGTTGTAGCGTAGACCTTATAGTATGTTATTATGTAAAAAACAGTCACCCGAATGCACCCCCCCATTTTTGCTGATTTTTTTCCGTAGACACATTCAAAACAGGGTAATTGAAGTTTTTCTTATTTATTATGTATTTCTGTTATAGGCCCTTCTGGAATGAGAGTTATGACTCGCAATGATTTATTTGATATAATGGAAAGCTCAAATATGACAACTTTCCATGAAAAGTTGCAATTTATGGAACAGGAACAACTCAGTCAATATGCAGAAAATGATCAAAATATTGCTAATGTTAAGCAAAAACTGTCAATGATCGGCCATAAATTGAAACAAAGATGGTCAGCTGCACGCAACACAAAGGCAAGATTCCTAGAAAATAATGCCGAGTGGCTTAAAGGCGGTATATCGCTACCGAAAGCAGGTGAGTGATAACCAAATTTAATTACCCTTTATTGTTTTGTTATACCTTGAAGAATTTTGTTTACCCACAACAATGTGTAGTTGTTTATTATTATTGTTGCTAATCTGGCTTCCCTTTCATGTAGTATGTAGGTAATTAGGTACCTACCTACTTAAATTATATCTTCAGAGTTAGTAATAGGTAAAATTTTAATTGTTTCTTTGAGTACAACTATTGTGTTTTTGTTATAGGACCATGTACCGGACGACCCCAAAAGTCATTCTCACACTCGAGCGAAAGAAGTAAAAGGCCAAAAACTCAGATCGTCTGACATGCATCCAAGAAACGGCTAAGTTATACGTTTCATTGTACAAATTTTATCCCATGTCTCCAACTTTACATAAAGTTTTGCGTCATGGAGCTACAGTAATAAGGGAAGCAATTCTTCCTATTGGACAACTCTCCGAAGAAGCGGCACAGGCTAGAAACAAACACATCCGAGTTTTCCGCCTCAACTACTCCAGGAAGCTTTCCCGGGTGGCCTGTAACGCAGATGTTCTAAACAGGCTCCTGTTGACATCTAACCCTGTCCTGAGAGGCATGAGGAAGAGGAAAAATAATAAAAATCACCCACTTCCGCCCGATATTTTAGAATCATTACTTGAAAGTGACATTGTAAATGTAAGTTTTGAAGACGATGAAGAATAAATGTTTATATTTATCACAAAAGCCTTTGTTTTACTTCACCCATGCTAAAACTGAAATAAAACATCATTACGCCGCCATTAAGCGTATAAAATATTTTTGGCCAACTTTTAGGGTCAAATACCCCTCTGTGCGACGCTAAACACCCGTTCTTGGCAGTTTAACTTTGACAGCTCGCTAAACGTATTTAGGGACTGTCACTGAAAATTCGAAACAAATATGTCGAAACTGTAAAAATATTTAAGAATGAAAGTTTGGTTGTGCAAGACGTTAATTTTGTTTAGGCCTTAAAAATGTGTTTAGTTCTACTTAAATCAAATTAAGATACGTTACGCAAGCCGCCCTTACTCTGACACCGTACAAAATACAAATCAAAGATTGTTAAACTACATTTCTGCTAGCTTACAGTACTCAAAACTAAAAGCCGATGAGGCCATTCGGTTCTAGAACAGCGACCATATAACGAATGAGAACCTCCTCCTATTTTTGAAGTCGGTTAAAAAGGCAGAGTGAAAAGCTTATGATGAGGGAGGTATCTCAAGCTTATTAAGGAGGCTTATGTCCAGCAGTACCCAGACATCTTCTGGCTGATTTGATAACATTTTCTGGGGATTCATAACAGCCTATTAATGTCCCACTGCAGGGACGGGCCTTCTCCCGTGACGGAGGGATACTTGGCCTACTAATACCACGCTGGCCAGACGGATTGGTATAGGGTTTAATTTCAAGTTTTCCTTCTTTTTATTTCTTAAAGATAATATTCACGGATAGTCCCTTAGTCGGTTTCAACGACACCCATGGGATGAAATGGGGTGGTGACACACTGTATTCTTACTCCGTCACCACACGGAGATTTTGGGGGATTATCGAAGACCAATCAATGATCCGAATATTTTTCTGTTTGTGTATGACTAATGCCGTGTTTCGAAGTGAGGTCACGATTTCTGATAACTCTCAAGTCTCTGAGTAAGCTATAGGTTTCCTGTATTTTAATATTCAGATACTGTATTGTGACTTATATACTTTGAATTTAACTACCCTTTTCCGTGAGGTGATGGGAGTAAGAATACAAGTTTGTACTACCTTGACTTACCCTGTGGGTAAAGTAAAAGACTCACCCGCGGTTTCTGAAACGCTTGTCAAATCAATGCTCAACTAACTCGTATGTTAATGTGATCAGCTCCTGTCAAATAAAATCTAAAGCTGCTCTCACATTGCCGTTAAAATGTTTCGCAAGGCAAACTACAAGCGAATACCAGATTTAAAAGCTCTTGTAACATGTAACAGTTCTTAAAAAAATGTAACAATTGACCACATTTGTTAGTAAATGTTTTTATGTTAGATAATGTTTACAAACATAATTATTCTAACAGCAATGTGGGAGCACCATTTCTTAAATGATAGTTGTCAATAATTTTGACACTTGATTATTTGATTTTTTATTTGACCAGTCATTCAGAAACCGGGGGTTCATGTTTTCAAATGTTAATTTTCTAATCAAAAAACCGACTCCAACTAAAAATACAACTGAATTGAGAACCACTTTTTTTGGAGTCAGTTAAAAACTAGTCATTTTTAATCCGTGTAGTCATCGTGGTAAGGGTAGATTAAGTTTCTCTCCGTCATTGGAGGAGGCCAAGTTATGAGCTGACTGTAATTTAATTGACCAGCCATGGTACTGCATTGTGTGCCTTACGACTTGAGAGAAGAAGAACTGGAGGAGACACATCACTGCAGGGGTGAATTAATGATTTCCGAATTACTGAACCCTGAATAACGTTATCACGAAAACCTGCAATCACCAATTTCCATTTTGACGTCGTTACACACATTGTCGAAAGATTAACGTTATTGATATAGTGGTAACGTTATTCGTGATTGCATGTTTTCGTGGTAACGTTATTTTAGGTTCAGTATTTCAGTAGTATGAGACACATCACTGCAGTTGTATATTAATAGGCAGTTTTGATGATTCACTCTTATGAGATGAGACGCTTTTTACTACCATATTGATGTAATTTATGATGACAATAAATAATAAATTATTATATTACTCAGAAATTCACGGAACGCCAACTACTCTTAAATGAAGCAGAGCTTGTACTATGGGTACATATACCTCCTTACTCATAAAAGTCTCTTAAATTTTAGTCAAATTGATTAGCTTAAATTCTTACGATTTTGTTTGGTATAAGGTTGGTTTTGCTATTAAAATCTCGCTAAACAGTGATAAACTTTAAGAGGCGTTTATGAGTAAGGGGATAATTGTCCAATGGTTAGTAGACAACGGATAAATATACTTTTTTGTGAATACATACGTTTACACATAGAAAGCACCTAGACCTGTAAAACCTTAGAACTCTGAAACTCCTTTAAACAAAAAGAAAAGTACCTATCCATACGGAGCAGAGACATGACTTAAAAAGATTTAATGCTTGTTTTATGATATTTTAATTGCTTTAAAGTGGCTGACAAGTCCACCTAATGTTAAGTGATAACAACCGCGGGCATCAGCTGGTTCTTGTAAAGTACTTAGTCTTCATTTCCTTCTTAAAAATATCTTAGTTATTATAAAATAACGTAAAAGTTAAATAAAGTTATTTAATAAATAATGTAGAGGACATATTATATTATCATCATCATCATATCAGCCAATTGACAGCCACTGCTGTACATAGGCCTGCTGCAAATATTGCTACCTTGTGTGGTCCTGTGCCTCCCTCATCCCTAACCAGATCGTTGGTCCACCGTGTGAGGTATCTCTCTCTGTATTATGATAACATGTACCTAAGTATGTATCTCCGTGTGGAGTAAGAATACAATATGCCGCCACCCCATCTCATCCCATGGGTGTCGTAAAAACCGACTAGGGGACTATCCGTGTATATTATCTTTACGAACTAAAAAGAAGGAAAACTTGAAATTAAGTCCTATACCTACCAATCCGTCTGGCCAGCGTGGTATTAGTAGGCCAAGTATCCCTTCGTCACTGGAGGAGGCCCGTCCCTGCAGTGGGACATTAATGGGCTGTTATGATGTATCTAATATACTTAGTTTAATAAGTATGTAATGTATGTAGAGGACATCTTATATTATGATACGACAATACCTATCCTGGTTATATTATTAAAATATGTAGGTATAAACGTTGATGACGTCATTGTCTAGAGTCTAGACAATGAAACCTTCCTGCTATTGTTTAAGTAAAAGGCTTAGTAGCTTATTGTATGATATACTAGTGGAAACATGCGGTTTTACTTGAGTTAATTGAAAAAAATGAGTTTAAACATAAAATAAATAAAAAATAAATATTTCTTACATATTCACACAACGCCATCTAGTCCCAAACTAAACAAAGCGTGTACTTGGGTACTAGACAACGGATAAACATTCTTAAATACTTTTTTTTTTGTAAATACATACATAATATTATACATAGAAAACACCCAGACCAATGCAAACAATCATGTTCATGCATACAAAGATTTGCATTGAGCGGGAATCGAACCCGAGACCTCTGCGTAGTAGTTATATAACTACTACGCCACAGAGGTGGTCAAGTTTAGTTTTAAGACTTTAGTTTTTCCGCGTGTCGAGAGACCGCTTACATAGTAGACCTAGTTATGACTTATGACGACCGGAAACCGATGGATGAGGGATGAGATTTCACCTTGCGTCTGGACGTTATTTGTCTTTTGATCATTGTAATATCCCCGCGACCTCAAGCATTCAGGAGGCTAGTTTTGTAAAACATCAAAGCCTATACATATAAATAAATAACGTTTGACTTTAAAGAAAACTACCTTGACTAATGAAACAATACTCAACTAGTCATTCGTAGCGATAATCGTATATATTACTTAAATCAAACTACTATTAATAATTTGTTTAATAAACTGTCTTATGACAAGGAAATAAGACATAATATGGTCTAAGTTGATGTATACATAGATGTGTTATTAGAAATGTTACCGTGATAACAAGCACTATAAAATAAAAACTTAACTCTAAACAGTCGTATATACTTGCTGTAATAATATCTAGTAATATGTACTCCGTGTGGTGACGGAGTAAGAATACAATATGTCACCACCCCATCTCATCCTATCGGTGTAGTAAAAACCGACTAAGGGACTATCCGTGAATATTATCTTTACGTAATAAAAAGAAGGAAAACTTGAAATTAAACCCTATACCAATCCGTCTGGTTAGCGTGGAGTAAGTAGGTCAAGTATCCCTCCGTCACGGGAGGAGGCCCGTCCCTGCAGTAGGACATTAATGGGCTATTATGATGAACATAACAGAACTATCAACTAACAATCAGGACAAGGTGGCAATATTTGGAAGAGGCCTATGTCCAGCACTGGACGTCAATTCGGTATGTAAAGTAAAAGTTAACCTATGTCGATTCCAAAACCATTTAGAGATTTTAGATTAATAAGTAATAAAATCATATTTTTAGCGCAAAAAACCGCAAGATTGTGTTTATTTTTACAATTATACATAAATTACTTCGTCTTTCATTTTTTTTTGTCTAAATGATGATTTTTGTCTAAAAAAACAGAAGTTTGTTTCTGCTTTCATTGCTCAATAACTAAAACAACTAATTTGAGCATTTTTGCCCTCCCACCTATAGTTCATCTGCAGTAAACAGCCAAAGTAAGCAATTCGACCGCATCTATGACGTCATACATGCTGTCGAATTGCTTACTTTAGCTGTTTACTACAAATAAACTATAAGTAGGAAAGCAAAATTACTCAAATTAGTTGTTTATAATTAAGAAACCTTTAAAATAAAAATATTAAAAAAATACCAAAAAAAAACTTTACATACCTAATTGGCTGAGATGATGATGATGATCACAGAACTGCCAATAGTTATATCATCTCGACATACGTTGTAGGGTTCACTACACTCTCAACGTTTACTTATATTATTTTATAAATGCATACCTACATTTTGTAATTAAACAGTTGTGTGCATAAATATGAGACTGTTTCATTTATTCTAACTTTTATAATATTATGTGAGAATTAATTGTTTTTTTTTTAAATTGATCAATATCAATCATTTTTTAATGTTTTTGGACCGTGTTCTGCTGCACGTGTTGAGAAAGGCCATGTCCAACAGTGGACTGCAATAGGATAGTTGATTGATTGAATTGATCAACTACTGACTCCGTAACTATACCGTATTCATCCTTACTTGATTTATTTAGTAAACAAACACCACATATTGCAAATTCACTAGTTTTTACATCAATCGCACACTTTGATATGGATGAAAATTCCTGGAAAGTAGCATTAAACGTTTATGCAATAGAAGACACGTAAATCACTTTGATTTATCCACTATCTTTCGTAAATTTTAAATAAATGTATTTTTTTCCAACATAAAATTTCACAGATAAAATTATTTTTACGATTTGACATTTGTAGATTATAGAATTTTTTCCTTGATTCCTATACATTTTTGAAAGATCAAAGACTAAAGTCTTTAGTCTGTGGTTGACACGACGCCATATATGTTTACGTTATAAAGCAAGTCTGTTTAAATAGACAGTAGAGTTGTTACCGATTAAACGCTATTTCGCTTTTGTTTGGATGTTTTTTCATACAGTGAATCGTCTATATTATACCGGAAAGCGAAGGGAGGGGAGACCCCTCACACGGTGGACCGACGACCTAGTTAGGGCGGCGGGAAGCCGATGGACGAGGGAGGCACAGGACCGTACAAGGTGGCAATACTTGGAGGAGGCCTATGTCCATCGGTGGACGTCGATTGGCTGATATGATGATAATGATGAAATTTCGCTTTTGGGGATGTTTTATCATACAGAGAATCGTCTATATTATGTTTTTTCAAACAGTTTATTGAACCAATTTTTGTCAAATATCTATGTGATTAATTAAGAAGTGTGCCAATTTTCGAAACAATATATCTTTTTTTTTTCATTTTGCTTACAAATGTAAGTTCTGAGGAAAAAAAATATAGGAAATTAAGAACTTTCTTCTCTTTTTAGGAGCTAGTTAATTACGTAAAACAAAACACTTTCTGAATTAAATGGAAATTGAAATTTAAAAAGAAATAAGTCAAAATGCGTGCACGTGCACTTCTGTTTAAAATGACTCATGACTATAAATATGAATGAATAATCATTCCTTTGAATCTGTTATCATGCGAGCTCATTGTCCCACTGCAGGGACAAGTGTTCTTCAGGTTTTTTTGAATAGACAACTTCCGTACATACATCAGACATTAAATTAACGGACACAAATAACATCCAGCCTCATCATCATAATCATAACATCACATTAATGTCCCACTGCAGTGACGGGCCTCCTCCCGACCCGAGACGGAGGGATACTTGGCCTACTAATACCACGCTGGCGAGACGGATTGGTATAGGGTTTAATTTCAAGTTTTCCTTCTTTTTATTTCGTAAAGATAATATTCACGGATAGTTCCTTAGTTGGTTTTTACGACACCCGTGGGATGAGATGAGGTGGTGACATATTGTATTCTTACTCCGTCACCACACGGAGCTAAAACTTTATACCAATCCGTCTGGCCAGCGTGGTATTAGTAGGCCAAGTATCCCTCCGTCATGGGAGGAGGCCCGTCCCTGCTGGGACGTTAATGGGTTATTATGATGAATAGAAAAAATGGGATACTCAATACAGGATTCAAACCGAGACGTCTTGAGAATACGCCTCCACCATTAAACGCTAGGCTACTCGAGTCTTTGTCTCGTTAACCAAATAACTCATGCGATGCACAAAAGTCACATTGGCTCATAAATCTATAACAGATGCTGTCTCGCCGTGACCTTCAAACCGTATGGCATGCATTAATTTACATGTTCTGAGTCACTGCTAAATATTATCAATCCCTATTTATTTTGTGGAATACTTTTAGAAGGACAGTCACTAAAAGGATTTTTTTTTAAATTAGCCTACCAGAATGACTTTATGGTGCCTGATGTTAAGCATTCAATAAAGTCCATGAATGGCGAGCACAATATTTGTAGAGGCATGAATGTCTCCACTATGGCGGCTTCTAAACACACATTTCAAAGCGTCTCGGTCCATCGCGCGAGGGTTCTATCTACTCTACGTTTCTATCCCATTAGCTATCTGTTCTTACGAGACTTGGCTATTTTGCCACTTGAATATTTTGAGAGGTAGATATTTTGCAACTTAGCCATGACACTGCCGTTTGCAACTTTGTTCTAGCATCTTTTCCACCGAATAAGTAAGGGTCAAACTCCTCGTAAATAAGGCTCAATAACCTTATAAGCATATTGATGGAAGACACAAACGCCGGCGACATTCGACTGTCACTTTTGACTTAGTCTGGAGGTTAAGGTCGATGTGGCGACACTCTCTAATAACGTCTGCCAAACTAAAGATACGGTAAATTGATAACATTGATAAAATTATCTTTTCTTTTTCACGATTTGGTGCAGGGAAGTGTTCTCCGTGTGGTGACGGATTAAGAATACAGTGTGTCACCACCCCATCTCATCCCATGGGTGTCGTCAAAACCGATTAAGGGACTATCCGTGAATATTAACTATACGAAATAAAAAGAAGGAAAACTTGAAATTAAACCCTATACCAATCCGTCTGGCCAACGTGCTAATATTAGGCCAAGTATGGCCAAGTAGCCCGTCCCTGCAGTGGGACATTAATGGGCTGTATGATGATGATGATGAATATTCCTTACACATTTACACTAAGCAAATTAGATTCAAGTGCTAAACTAAGCAGATCTTGTACTACTTTGGTACTAGACAACGGATAAACTTTTTAAAATACGTTTTTTTAAATACAATACAAAGGAAAACCGCCAGATCAAAATTAAATATTCATGTTCATACATTTGGTTGAGGGCCATCTGCCCCACCACAGCCCGTGTAAAGTAGTAACTGTCGTCCGAGACAAACTACTCGTCCTCAACAAAAAAAAATATATTATAGATTTACATTAAGCGAACGGGAATTTAAATTAAAAATAAGTTTATTTATTTTATTTCCTTATACAATAGTATTGTATAATATTAAAATATTCATTGTAACAATACACATTCTAGAGATAAAATTCATATTTTCCTTTACTTTGACGTAATTCCAGTAAACTGGCTGACTCGTGCCCACTTCGTTAGGCGTCGAAAAATACGCGTCCCTTCATTAAACATATTTCATTACTGCTCCACTCCTATTAGCCATAGCGTGATACTAAATATGTATACTAGCGGCCAGCCCCGGCTCCGCACGGGCACCTACTATAGAATGTCCTTAACCCGGCGAGGATGTGGAAGACGGATTGGTATAGGGTTTAATTTCTTTCTTTCTTCTTTCTTTTTTTTTTTTACAACTCCCGCACTAGGGATCATGCCCTGTGTCGCGGGGACTTTTACAAACATCAATTAACGGACACATAGAACACCCAGACTCAGGACAATAATTTGTGGATCTCACAAATTATTGTCCTGCGTGGGGATCGAACCCACAACCTCATGCGCGGCAGCCGCTGGCTCTACCGGCGCGCCACCGAGGTCGTCAATTTAAGGTTTTCCATCTTTCTATTTCGCAAAGATAATATTTACGAATAGTCCCCTAATCGGTTTTTACGACACCCATGGGATGAGATAGGGTGGTGACATATGGTATTCTTACTCCGTCACCACACGGAGCAGTCACCATTTACATATAGATAATATTTATAAAAAATAAGGTGTCAGATACTCCAAAAATACTAATTACCGGCATCTCAAAACATGATACCATACTATCACAAAATTGTCTCATTAATGTACACAGATAAACTCAAATAAATAACACTACACAAACATGAAAAACCTCCTTTGAACATACTCGTGCGTTGATAAGAATTAAAAAAAAAACAAGCATTCCTTTCGAATGCATCATGTGTAGAAATAAGTCAGATGACTCAAGTTTAAGTTAAAATTAACGTTGGCAGAATCATTGGGAAACGATGGGGCCATTTTATTAAAAAAACATACAAAAAAAACAATACAATAAACAATGTTTTTAAGTTTCTATTTTGCTTTTTTGTTTTGGTTCGTCTTTTTTTTTTTATATGATGGGAGGTTTTTTATTTTAAAAAAAAAAGAAAAGGGATGTAAAGGGAGGGGGAATGGGCTACCGGACTCTCACTCACCGGACGAAACACAGCAGTGACAAGTACTACTATTTTACGCCGATTTTCTGTGAGAGGGTGGTATTTCACCGGACGAGCCTGCCCATGCGTGCCGCAGCCAAAGACTGACGACATGGCTCTACAACTCTCTACTGTCTTTTACTTAGTTTACCTAATTATAACTGTAAATACATAATATAATGCCTCTTCCTCTCTTCAAATATATTTTATGCTGTGCCCGACAGGGTCCATAATTGATACCTATATTTATTAATAACATCTGTAAAAACATTGTGGAAAAGCAATAAAAGTTATTGTGACAAATACTCGCCAGTCCTTACTAAATGAAGGCCAGTGTTTTTGTGCCATAGCCAGTTCTTTCGCCAGCACTTACGTGGTCTTCCGAGCACTACTCCGTGCTTATTTTGGCCTACAGTTCGTCAGGCATACGGCAAATGTACGTGACACTTCACAGGTGGCAGTCAGCGGGAGGGCACTTTCCCCAGCAGTGGAGAACTATAGAACCTGACACAACTTTAGCCGTAACCGCTTTGATTAATGCATGTTTTCTTGCCATTCCTTTAAGGATGACAGAGGAATACGATTGATTTTAATAAGTATTCCTATTTTTTCGGGACTTCGACACACCTGCCTCTGGGCCAAAGGCAGGCAGGTGTCTCGGAGTTGTTCTTAATCTATACTAATATGTATTATATAGAGGTAAAGTTTGTGTGTTTGTGACGGTTGTGTTGTATGAGGGGGTAATCTCTGGATCTAATAAACCGATTTTAAAAATTTATTCTGTGTTGAATAGTCCATTTATTTTCGCCGCCCAACAAAGTGGACAAGGGTCAGCTAGTTACATAGGATTACAATGAATGCAAACAACATCCAAGTTAAGAAACGTAAATTGCAAATCCCAAATATTTTTTTTTGCGTGGTATTCGAACCTTGTGGATAACAACCACATATCGGTATAGCACAATGGCTATTTGATGGGACTAAGGCCAAGTAATCTCTCAAACCGATTGAAATGTATAACAAAATTAATGAAGTAAGTATACTTTTCTGTCGATATGTGAAATTGAGAAAACCGCGCGTGGAAAGTAAATGCATAGATTTTTACTCTTTTCATTGTAAATGCGCAGGGTGGGGAGACCCCTCACACGATGGACCGACGACCTGGTTAGGACGGCGGGAAGCCGATGGATGAGGGAGGCACAAGACCGCGCAGGGTGGAAGCGTTTGGAGGAGGCCTATGTGCAGCAGTGGGCGTCTATAGACTGATATGATGATGATGATGATTGTAAATGCGAGAATATAAATATAGACCGAACTACGTGAAGTGTTGTCGAATTTGTGTTAAAATTAAAAATAATAGGTTAACTCATTCCGAAGGTGTCTTAAAACTAAGGAAAATTTCGTTAATGAACCCCCTTACTCATAAATGCCTCTTAAATTTAATCACTGTTTAGCGAGATTTTTATTACGAAAACCAACCTTATACCAAACAACGTAAGAGTTTAAGTTAATTAATCAATTGACTCAAATTTAAGAGGCGTTTATGAGTAAGGGGATAATGTTTACGAAAATAAAAGATGGTAATACTTTATGTTACACCACCGCACCGTATGGAATCCCCTGTTTAATATGGTATGTAGGCTAATTTCCCTCCGTCCCTGAAAGAGGCACGTCCTTGCAGTGGGACATAAATCTCAAAAACTTAATAATAGATGAGTTTTACACCTTTTTCTATAATAATATTTGAAATAACTAAAAATAGGTATTACTTTCCGATACCCTAACCGGTATACCGATTTTATTCAAATATTCAATATAAATAGTTAGTTACAATCGTGAATACTAGACTTATGTTATTCATATTACTTTTAACCACATTGAAAGTAAAACATAACTTTCTATAGTTATGTAATTAGCATATTTTTTTAAATGATCGAAATGTAAGAAGAAGAAACACGACAAAATTATCAAGTGTGGGTATAATATCATTTCAATATCTACCCTCTTTACGAGTTATTGTGTTTATTACTAATTAGAAAAATATTTTATTATAATTAGATAATATATTGTAAAAAAACTTTCGAAAGAAGAAACAGCAAATTAGTTTTTATCACTCGCGAACTTGTTCAATGCAATTTACCCGAAAATGACGGTGCTTTAAAACTTATAAAATACTTATCTCAATAAAAACCTTAACAAGGAACATTAACTGATATAACCCGATTCACTATGCAGCAAAAATAAAAGTTTATAAAACAAAAGCAACCATGTAAAACCAGTTTGCAAAATCTCACGATTTCGCGGCCGGTGTGCCACACATTTTTTTTTACTTCTTCATTAAATATGAAAGATTAATAACACAAGACCTATACAAATATTAATAATAGTTTATACACTTACCAGTAATTAAAACTGACACAGAATTTACACGTAATTTAATTCAAAAATAAGTTTCTAATTGGAATTCACCGGCGCGCACACTCGTGACTTGCGGACATTAACACGAACCGTACTGCCAACATGACATGACATACATAATCAGGTTGCTACACTATTATGTTGGCACAGAATGTTACTATTGTTGAAAAGAGACGCGAATACGGAGACGTATGTTCTAGTTTTTATACCCAAGTGAGGTGTACACTCTGACATTCAAGCCTTATTTAGAAATTGGTAATGTTTTGCCTTGTTTGTGACGTTGTAGAGGGTAATCTTTGGTTCTAATGAAACGATTTTATAAATTATTTCTGTGTTGAATAGTCCATTTATGTCATTCATTCCCCGGAATGTCATACCATAGGCCATAATACCATATACCATAGGCGTAACGGAGTGGCAGGCAGACGGCAGAACGATACTGTACAAAACTGGCTCACCGGACTGTTTATCAAGAACCTCCCGGTGCTTATATCTGCTCTACCAGCATGAACATGAACCATAGGCCATATAGAATCACGACGATAAAAAAACGCGTCCCTTTTTTTAAACATATTTCAGTAATGAAATATGTTTAAAAAAGGGACGCGTTTTTTTCGCCGCCCAACAAAGTGGGCACGGTTCAGCTAGTACTTTATATTTTTTTACCTGTACCATTCACAATAACACACACATGTACATACATACACACAACACACGAACACGTATACTCATGCATTACACTGACACCACACACATTTTTTTGCTATTATTTTATTCTTTTTTTTTATGTACCCTCAACCTAATTTTTATTAGTCTATAATTAAATATCGACATTACTAAAAATATGTACCTACACTAATAACGTGGGGTGGGGACCTGGTGATTTGTAACACAGGCATCTCATGCCTATCACAGACACCAGCTTCTCACACTAATATTCTTCAATAAAAATGTCACTAGTTATAAGCTTTAAAATTTTGTGAGAAGAAATAAATAAACTATTACTATTACTATTATTACTCTTCAAGACAATAAATTTTAAACTGAATATGTTAATATGAAGATAGAAGAAGGAATTGATACTTAAAAATCCACCTCGTCACAATTACCAGCGCGAACGGACGGGTTTACTACTTTTATAATATTCAATATTATGTAAACTATTTTATTTACACTTTAATAACACGTCGCCTGAATGCTTATTTGCTCAACCGACCATTTTGACGAATTTCACTTTTTAATGCAATTTTATTAAGGATCAAATTGCGGTTCGATTGGTATATAATACTTGCTGTTTGCACACAAGAGAATTAAAACTTCATGCTTAATTGCTCAAAGTCCGTAGAGAAACACCAAACGTGCATCCGAGCATCGATTGCGTGCTTAAGTATTCAATCTCCTCATAGGTAACCAATCACAACATCGCATTTTGATGACGCAATACGCCGCCATCATTAATTTAATTTGTGACGAAGCTGGTGCTCGCACGTATTTGAGTAAAAATTAACGCGAAATATAGAAAAAAAGTATTAATTTTAATAGAAAACCGTACCCAAAATGTCTGTGACGACATATAAATCGGAAAATATAGTCACAACTAAAGAAAAGATTCGGTAACTTGTATTTTTGTTAACATTTCTTTGTAGATTATCACTGCGTATCGTTAACTTATAGTACAGGATGTTTAAATTTAATTCTTATAATTTCAGATTTAATGAAATCTTTAAATGAAATTGTAACGTATCTATAAATGAACAGACTGTTTCGAACATTTTGTAAGGTTGTAAAATATAACTAATATAATAATAAAAAAATATTGCTTTTGTGCGGTGACTGTCAAAATATACCTACTACTTGCATGTTTGTTAATTGTTAAATGGGTAAATTTCTTAGCATTAAATGGGTAGTTTTGCGTTAACGTATACCTACGCTTTGTGTTCGCAATGATATTAGATGCTAGATAAGTAGATTAATACTATTTTTTACGCGCCACTGATCCATTGCTCACATTCTACATCTATTTTTATTATGTCCGTTGCTTTGCATTTTCTTTCCTATTTTGGATGAGAAATATAGAACTAATTACGCCGTTGAGGGATGAATAGCCTATAAACCAAAAAAAATCTTATGAAAACTGAAGAATCGTCAAAAAAGGGTTAATTGTCTTGAAAAAATAAATTAATTCTAAATTGTTTAAATAGTCTCAGTATATTAATTATTTTTTATACGTATAGGTATGATCTTATCACCGTTTTATTTTCAATTTATGGGTCAATCTCCAAATCGGGCGTATTCGTGTGATCGCTCTGGTGCTTTTCAGATCTTGATATTTTTTGGTAATTATGTATGTCATTGAAAATAATGATATTAAAATACTACATTTTTACTATTGGCCTTCATTTTTGACAAACAGTTATGGAAATATTTAAGTTCAAACATTTTCGCGTCCAGAGCAATCATGATAGGCGCTAGAGCGATCATAAATGGTGAAACAAAAATAATAAAACTGGTAATATATTATTTATTTAGTCATTTTTAGTCTTGCATGTTACAAGATTTTATGATTTTATGTTTAGGGGATATAATCTAGAGCTTTTTGAGAGCTCATCAGTTAGAAACTTGTTCATTTTTAGGAGTTGGGCAGCGTACCGATTTTGAAACAACGGAACCCTTATAGGATCACTTCGTTGTCCGTCTGTCTGTCTGTCAAGACCATTTATCTCAGGAACGCGTGAAAGAAAGAAAGAAAATAAGTTTATTAAGTTTATTAGGCATACATACACAACATCCAACAATCAAACATAAACAATTCTAGATATAACATTAAAAAAAAACAAATAATAAAAATTAAAAATAATGTGTAGTGCAATGCTGTGTAGAGGGATGCCTAAAAGGTTTCAGCTCAGCTTAAGCTACGGATGAACGCAGCGCTGATTTCAAGCCGAAGCGTGGAGGTATCAATTTTCAACAAATATTATTAATGATGAGACGTGACGTCATAGAATTTTTGACAGATAAGTAAGTCGTAATGTCACATAATTTTGGCAGGAAAATTTTTTTTGACAGCTGAGTCGTGACGTCATTGAATTTTTGACAGATGTGTCGTGACATTACAGAATCTTTGACAGATGAGTAGTGACGTCATTGAATTTTTGACAGAATCTGTCAAAAACTCTCACATTCACATCTGATGTGTCGTGAAATCACAGAACTTTTGACAGATGAGTCGTGACGTTATAGAATTTTGGCGGGAAAAAGAATATTTAGACAGCTGAGTCCTGACGTCATCACAATTTGGCGAGAAAGTAAATAGGTTTGTACGGAACCCTCGGTGCGCGAGTGAGACTCGCACTTGACCGGTTTTATAAGGGTTCCGTACCGATTTTGGAAAAACGGAACCCTTTGTTGTCCGTTTCTCTATCAAGACTATTGATCTCAGGAACGCGTAGAGGTATCAAGCTGAAATTTTTGCCAAATACTAAGGTCTATTGCCTTTTAGTGCTGTAAAAATATCAAACTTCTAATCTAACGAAATCAAGACATATAGCCGTTTATGTCGCAAATTTTCGATGAGCAAAGGGCAAAAAGCTACAGGGTACTTCCAGTCTACATACAAACTTGAAATTTGGCATGAAGCAAGGTCTTATAGTGCATGTAAAGGAAAACTTCCGAAAACTTGAAATTTTGGCTTCCATCATATTATATTTTGATAATTTCGTCATAGTTATAATAATTTTGACAGCTGAGTCACGTGACTAGTGACGCCATAGAATTTTGGTCACGTGACACGTGACGTCATAGAATATTTGACAGCTGAGTCGTGACATTTGTCGTTGTAACAATCTGGTATTATTACTTAAAGTAGCTTTATAACGTACAATTATTGCAAAATATCATCGCTCTGGTCTTTTGGACAGAGCAATCATAGCCATAGCGATCAAAAAAAGTCATAAAAGCATTAATATAGCCCAAAATAAAAACAGTAGAAAGTTGTGTTTACGCCTCATAAAGAACATCATTACTATCACTTAATTCACTTAATAAGCACATTTACAACCTTACTATTTAATGTATAAAACATGCCATATCAATGATCAAATTCGAGAACCAAACCCAGATAAATCATAAACTTACCCTCGTAATGTTGGAGTGGGGGACCGTGGCACAAATGTATCTTCCTCGGCGGTTAGACCACTACAGCCACTACCCCGGGGGAGGGGAATAGAGTTTCTATTTCGTAAAACGAGGGATGAGCGCGATGTTTTACTCCAGCGCAGAGCGATGAGATAAAATGCCAGGTCATGACGATAAATTTAAATTGTGCCAAAAATATTGTTAATATAATTTTTAAAAAAATATTACAATGAAGATTAACTATTTGTTATGTAATATAAAATAACATCGGACATACGAACCTTCTCAATAAAAAGTTACACAATGTTTTCTCATTCAATCGGGAGTTAGGTCAACCCAGAGCAATCAGGATTTTAGGGTTTATGATTTTTTTTAAAATATTTCTAATAAACTAATTCATAATTTCAGCCCTGCACCACATAGATTAGACACCAAAGTATACATAAAAAAATGTAATGAAAACGTTTATCGATTTCAAAATGGGTTTCTCCAGTCCGACACGATAAAAAATGCCTCTGGAGATCTACCCTTATGTCGTTTTTATTGTACATATTGAAATGAAGAAGTGGAGTCACTGTAATACCATAGTTTTATTTTATGTTGACATTACGTACGATGAATCAAGAATCCGGCCAAACAAGAATCCGACGAAAGAAGAATACGACGAATAAGGACTAATTCAAGTCAGACACTAACCGAAAAGAAAATAAAATATATTAGAAGTACCTACAAATATATGAAAGCTGACGACAAAGCCTTTATGGAATCTCTAATTAAAAAGGTTTTTAGCAACGCAAAAATTAACAATTTACTTTAAAATGATATCATGTGCACGTTGCGGAGAAAATTCGTCAGATGGACTTGGCAACCTGTATTCAATGTAACCGCCAGTTTGATTTCCCCTATTCTGCTATTACGGAGGCCGGCTGCTGGCCTCCGCAAGCCCGAAGAACGCTGAACATATTCACGAACGCTACATTACATGTAAATGCTTTGGAAGCTGAGCTTTTATCTTTATTGTATATACATTGGTATTGGTACCAAGCAATATAATTGTAAATTAGTGGTTAAACGTTACCAATATCGTAAGAACGTTACATTAAACCGAAATTCTTGACAAAATGCTTTAAGTCTATACTCACCTTTACATGCAATCAGTGTTACCAGAATAAAAAATACAATGTATGCTAAGCATTATTTTATTTGTGTGATACGGAACGTAACAATTTTGTTTTTTGAATTCGAACGTTTTAAAATTCAACCGACTTATTTCAATACGTTGTTTACGATTGGCGAAACGATACATCAATTCAGACGGTTTATTGTTTAATTTCATGTTGTGACTGTAAAAAGTGTTCTCTTTTTGTGGATAATTTCACACAATTATTATTGCAATAAGTTTTCCATATTGCGCCCAAATATTTACACAAATTGTTTTAGCTGGTTTCTGTGTTTTGGGGTAAAATGATGGATCCTATGGCGGAAAAATTGATGAAAATAAGAGAAGAGAGGCTAGCAAGAGAAAAGGCACGCATTGAGAAGGTATGTTACAGGGATATAATTCAATTAAAATGTGAGTCTTTCAGAGATTTGTAAAAGTCGTTACGACGCCCGGCGTGAACATTTGAACAACCCTTATAACCCTATTTAATTGACTAATCTAATTGTTAATAAGTACCTAGTTTCTGTTTGTGTTAGACGAAGTTTTTATTATGAAATAACACAAATTCATAAAGACAAAGATATATTGTTATTTATTTAAATATGTCTCTTTCTGTTTGTTTACATTTTAATTGCATTTTGATTATAAAACTGGTACTTAAAGCATCAGTTTGTTTATAATATTAGATTCAATTAAACGCCTATTCAATTAAATAATTTAATTTGTTCATGGGAATGAAGAAAAATGTATGTCACTAAGAAATATTACAAAATCTGTGCTTTTTTTAGTGCATCCCATTTTGTTCATCACGCTATGTTTTTATTTTATAAAAGAGATTGGGCAAAATTAACCCAGAACCAACAGGAACAAAATATATGCCGGGTTATTAGTCTTGCTATGAGAAACATTTTAATTAAAAAAAATCGCCCCTAGGTGCTGTCCAACTGTAATTACACACAATTAAAAATCGTTTTTTTTTCTATTTCATAACTCTAATAAAAACAAAGAAATACATGTTACGTTATCTAATTGTTATTAACAGACCGACACAACCATTCTTTCGTCTTTACTTGCTACAAAAAAATACATAAGCCTGCGTCATGCGCAGATTCAGGTATTATTTTACTTTTTCACTCTTACACCACATGTATTACGGGGTGTCCTGCGTGGGCGAGGAAAGCGACACGATGCTACACGCGACAAGTGTTCTACATGATTACCACTATATTATAATATAAATAATATATCCACTAACCACTTACCACAGAAAGGCACACAAAAATGTTTAATGAAAACTATGTAGGTGGGGCCTGGGGCTCTAAAATACAAGTCTAGGCTTAGTTTAGACCCCAGATCTCCCACAAATTACACTTCCACACTTGGAAACCATGTTATGATCGTTATTAATATTTAATAATGTATACATACTACACGGCAGTCGCTTGCGCTACCGTCGCTCCAACGAGGTCGTTGGTCGATTTCGTGATTGTTGACTTATAGGTGGTTATCCGCGTGGTGATGGAGTAAGAATATAATATGGGGTGGTGACCCCATCTCATCCCATGGGTGTCGTAAAACCTGACAAAGGGACTATCTGTGAATATTATCTTTACGAAATAAAAAGAAGGAAAACTTAAAATTACACCCTATACCAATCCGTAAGGCCAGCGTGGAATTATTAGGCCAAGTATCCCTCCGTCACGAGAGGAGGCCCGTCCCTGCAGCGGGACAAAAATGATGTATTATTAAACATTAAAACACATAACGTAGTTTTCATTCATAGCTGTTATGAGCCTTATATCTCTCATACCCCATACATATTCAATAAACAAATAATGAAAATTATATAAGTTTAACATGTGTAATAATGAGGGATATATATTAGTTCTGTTGGTCCTGGGTTTTTTTTGTATGAAATTTGCCCAATGTCCTTTGTAACTGCCAGATCTTTCCTAGAGACAATCCAAACAAAATGTGGTACACCACAAAATTCAGATGGATTTGTTAATTTTTGTAACTATATTATGATACTTAATGTGTTAAGTTTCCCTAAACACCCATGGCATGTGTTGCAGCACTAACATTATAATACTTTGTCCCCACACAGAAAGTAATATATTTAAAATAAGAATAAATAAAGCAATGGTTAAATTTGGTAGTCGAGATGGATGCTCGGGTAGCCTAGTGGCCATAGCGCTGTATGCATATTGTTCAGAGACGCGGGTTCGAGAGCCTAATTTTTTCTATTGTCTTCTTTTAAAATTTTTCTAGTTATACCTAAGCTTTATAGGTAAAAAATTATATGTAATATTTAAAATATCTTTGATTCTTTATACACATTTATGTGTTATGTTTGTTCGCTCAATATAAAGCAGGGACTAGAGAGACTGTAAAGGTGGTTATTGGGTCAGTGTGTTAGCTATGGCCCTGGCATTGCTAAAATCATTGAGTGGATTACATTTTCTCTGCTAATGTTGTAAGTTAAAATCACCATATTGTGTCATTGGACATCTACAACTGGCCATAGACCTCCTTGTGGCCCTATCCCTCACTGGTTCATTTGTGCCCCACTGTCCTAACTTTATTACTTATTAGCCACAAGGCTAGATTGTAATATTGTTATGAAGTAACCACTCAGTTACATCGTAATGTAAAAAAAAAAAAATAACTACTAAAGCCAAAGTCTCTGTGAAATGTTTAATAACAAGCATAATATGCTTGTTATTAAACATTTCACAGAGACTTTGGCTTGCTTAGCAACAAATGACAGACAAAATAATTAGGGTTCCTTGTTATTAAAAAAATTTGAATTTGATATACTTTTCTGGGCAAATACGAAACCCCATCACATGCCCCATAGTTACTTCATGTCGTTTTTAAATACAAATATTTTGGAATGGTGTGATAACTCTACATGTCAATGACATATATTATGGTTTGTTTACAAAGATTTCACATCGAGTTTGGGTTTAGTATAAGAAGTTGTCGGTCAACAGTATAAAATAACCTAGTCAGTTGTGCTTGTATGTTTCAAGTATCTTCAAATTATTTTAATTGCTGCTTTATTTCATAATTGCAGTTACGAGAGCTCAATTTGAAAAAATACAACAAGCCAAACGAAGGAGTTAAGAATTCTGTTTCTTCAATCTCTTTGACAACAAAATCAAATAAATCTGAGACTAATTTCAAACCTTTAGGCATAGTTAAAAATAATTTTGCTGTCAACGGTACAACAAAACGGCCAATAACTGCTCCGTTATTCCCGAAATCACAGGTCAAAGATAATGTTAAACAAAATACCTTTAATCAATCTAAACCGGCTTGGAACACCAATAATAATGCAAAAAAGACTATCAAACAAATTGAAAGTAATGACGATACAGTTGTCTCGAAGACAGAACGAAAACCTTTAGTTGAAAAGGTAATTGAAGGCCCTAAAACTAAATTGTTTCCTAATAAGGTATCGAATAAGTCGGTAACAGAAAGAAATTTTGTTAAAGATAATAAAAAACAAGTAACATCTAAAGTAGGAGCAATCGCAAAAATCTTACAACCTAGGAAATCAATTGCTCCACAAAAACCAAATCAAACTATTTCTAAATCATCATCATTCAACAATTCAGTATTTGAACGCCTATATAAGCCAAAAATGACACAGACCAAAGTTCCTACAGACATAGAAAAACTGAAAAACGATCCCAACTATTTGAAAAAAGTTATTCGTACGACAGGATTAATACTTAACAAGCGACACACATGTTTTGAGACTAAGCCAAAAATCGAAGCGCCTGTACGTAGATCAATCTCAGCTGTACATTTTAAACGTATCAGCAAACAGGAATTAAGCAACTGCGTACACAAATGGTCATCAATTGGAGAGAAACTTAACAAACAACACCTTAAAGAAATTAACGAGGATGAAAGTCTACAACCACAAGTCTTCTCTGCGGTTAAAAGCGAGCAAAAAAAGGTTAAATTCATGACACCACTCTCCAGTTTCAATACACCGACACCAGCAGAATTACAGGCCAGACTGAAATCTTGGCTGGAGAAGCGTGGTAAATCTATGGACTCGTATCACCATTTACAGTGCTTCGGTATACACCATTTACCGCACAGGAAATTAAGTACCAAGTTGTATGATGATGAGGATAAAGAAAACGTGGCTGTTGAATCTGATTCGGATAACGATTCGTATACTGAGAATATGAATGAGATTGCTCCGGTTAATAAATGGCGGAGAGCTAGTGTTACTAGTGATAGTATTGATTTTGATGATACTCAGAATACTACGGCCACTGGTGCCAGTGATAATACAGAGGAAATTTTGCTCGGGGCGTTGGTTGATCTTACCGAGCTGTTAAAAGAGGTATGTAAATTAATTTTTTATTTTTTTATAAATTGGTATGGTTTTGTCTACCATGCTACTCAAGGCTATATGAGTTAGGCCCCATTCGCACGAGCGCTTTTTTAACGCGCGTTAGAAAAGCGTCGGAATAGAAGAAATATATTTCTATGTTCTTGTTCCCACGCCAGCGCTTTTTTAACGCGACGCTTTTTTATCGCTCAGCTTTGGAAATTGTGTTCTATTTCCAACGCCGAGGAACATAAGATGCATTAATTGTTCTATTTAGACACAAGCCCTCGTGCGAATAGGGCCTAAAATATGATTTTCTAATAATAATAAATGATTTTCTGTTATATTCTAATTGAAACCTCCGCTTTGTATTATAGACATAATACTTACACAATTTTATTCAAATGTTGACATTTTTTATGTATCATTCATAAAAATTCCATATTGATTGTGATAGAATATTACACAACTTTCTGATAAACATTTCTAACTTAAAAGATTAACCATATTTTTATAAAGTAACTTAGGATTCTTATTTTAATACATAAATAGTTATGTTTCCTCAAATATTTTAAACTAGCTGACCCTTGCCCTCTTCGTTGGGCGGCGTGAAACACGCGTCCCTTTTTTAAACATATTTCATTACTGCTCCACTCCTATTAGTCATAGTGTGATAATATATAGCCTATGACACTCCCCGATAAATGGACTATTCAACACAGAAAGAATTTTTGAAATCGGTTCTGTAGATCCAGATGTTACCCCCTACAAACACACAAACTTTACCTCTTTATAATATTAGTATAAATTAAACAAATACATTTTACTTAAACCAGGGTTACGACTGGGAACAATGCGCTCGCTGGCTGCGTACCATCCGGGAACGTTTCCCCTTCGCACACAACAGTGCTGCCTACTGGGAGTGTCGAGCAGCATTGGAGGAAAGGCGGGGAGATCTGCCTGCCTCTGTGCAGTGCTGGGAAGAAGCCATTGCTAAGGGGACTGAGGTAAATTTGTTGTTTTTTTAATTGTATTTGTCCTTAGTATAGAGTAAAATGTAAAACTGGATGGTTAAAGAAGTTAAGTGTATCATCATCATCATCATAATAGCCCATTAATATCCCACTGCAGGGACGGGCCTCCTCCAGTGACGGAGGGATACTTGGCCTACTAATACGTAAGAATACAATATGTCACTACCCCATCGCATCATGGGTGTTGTAAAAACCCGACTGAGGGACTATCTGTAAACATTATCTTTACGAAATAAAAAGAAGGAAAACTTGAAATTAAACCTTATACTAATCTGTTTGTCCAGCATGGTATTAGTAGGCCAAGCATCCCTGCGTCACCAGAGGAGGCCCGTCCCTGCAGTGGGACATTAATGGGCTGTTACGTGACGTAATTAGAACATGTTTGTTTGCATTGGTCTGAGTGTTTTCTATGTAATACGTATTTCCATAAAAAAAGTATTTAAGTGTGTTTATCCGCTGTCTAGTACCCATAGTACAAGCTTTGCTTAGTTTGGGACTAGATGGCGTTGTGTGAATGTGTGTGGAATATTTATATTTATAATTTTCATTCCAGCATTCAGTGGTAGAAGCCAATTTAGATCAACTACTTGATAAGTTCATGCAACTCAAAATAAGTCCTAATAGCAATAAGAAACATCAAGTGGATCCTAAGCTAGTTGATGTTAAGAATGTATTTAAGAGCACTATTATAAGATTTGCTGTACAGCAGGCTAAATTGTAAGTATTTTTATTTCAGTTATATTATATAGAAAATATTTACAAACCTATAAGGTGGCAGAGTTAGTATACCAATTGGGGTAAGTTACAGTGCAACAAATCAAAAAGGTACAGTATGACGTTTCATATTTTTCAAACTGAAACAACTTTGTTCATGCATACATTATTCAGTTTCGAAAAACTTATTCGTAAAACCATGAATTTAGAAAGATTTTATTATTGTATCTAAAAATGTACAATTCTTAATATATAATTTTAATTGAAAACTTTCAAACAAAGCAAAATAACACATATTTACATAGTAAATAATATCAAATAGTTCTATTCTTGACCTCATTGCAAAGTCACGTAGTTAGGTCACTGCTCGTAGTGTTGCGACTCTTCAGATACACTTGTATGCAAAAAAATCGTTTACATAATACGAAAAATCGTTATTATCATTAGACACGTAACTAACTATTACTTATAACTATTACTCGACGTGGTCGAAGGTGACGGGAGGCAACTTATTAAGGTCTTAGTAGTGAATAAAAAAAATCCTAAACATTACTTTCATTTCATTAATTATAATTAAAATAAAAGTTATGTTTAGAATTTTTTTTTATTTTCTAAAAGTACTAGATCTAATACTACTGTTTATATAATACGACTTGAATATAAAGGTAAACAACTAGAGGGTTGTGTCAACCACAGACCAAAGACTTTGGTATTAGACCTTTGAGAAATGTATAGGAATCAAGGAGAAAATTCTAGAATCTACAAATTATGTCAAATGTGCGATTGATGTAAAAACTAGAGAATTTGCTATATGTAGTGTTTTTTTACAAAGTTAATCAACTAAGGATCAATACCCTTTACTAATAATGAGATTAATTATTAAAGTGTCTTAAAAATCGGATATTATAGTAATCGATCTCTTAAATTTCGGATATTATAGTAATCGATTTTTTTATCACAACCTTATTATTCAATTTGTCAGAACTGTCATACCGTACCTATTAGATTTGTTGAACAGTACATACATACATAAACTCTCGCCTAATCCCGTCCGGGGTAGGTAGAGACGACAGAACGCCACTTGTCTCTATCCTGGCAAATAGATTGGGCCTTGTCCACATTCATTAAGCGAGTCATACATGCTGTTACGAGTGCTCTTTATTTGGCCCTTCTCCAATATGCAACCTATCTGCTCAACATATAAAGTAAGGCGTAAGTTCTCAGAAATTTTTTCTTTCATCCATCGGCCTATTGATGTCCGCTGTTCAACTCTAGGCCTTAGATATTATCTACATTAAAATAAAAGAAGGGAATAAACATAAAATCTTAAACTGTCTATTTAAGTCTCATGACTATAGGGACAGAATACCACACTGGTTAGTCTAGTATGTCCACAGCAAGCGTTGGCTAAACTTATGTATGATTTCCGTCGAACGGAGTTGGAGAGCATTTAACAGAGACCAATGGAAATTAAACCTGGTATGTACCCATATATGTATACATACCCATTAATGTACCACTGCAGGGTCGGGCCTGACGCGGCGGCCGGTCGGCGACGCGCAAATGCCATCATAATATGAAAATTTAAGAACTATATACAAGGTCTTTTCCGTGTGGTGACGGAGTAAGAAAACATAATGTCACCACCCCATCTCATCACATGGATGTCGTAGAAACCGACTAAGGGATAAATCTGTGAATATTACCTTTACAAAGACAGAAGGAAAATTTATACTAATCCATCTGGCCAGCGTGGTATTAGTAGGCCAAGTATTCCTCCGTTACGGGACACGGGAGGAGGCCCGTCACTGCAGTGGGACATTAATGGGCTGTTATGACATACATACATAAACTCACGCCTTATCCCGTCCGGGGTAGGCAGAGCCGACAGAACGCCACTTGTCACCGGGCCCGTCCCTGCAATGGGACATTAATGGGCTGTTATGACGTAAATCAGGTGACCGACCTTCCTAAATAATAACGCCTTATACAAAATAATTCCAGACGCAAATCGAGCGGTTGTTCCCCGACCCCCAAATACTGCGTGACGCCGGTACGTCGCAGCGGTCGTCTCAGCGCACACTGGAGCGGGCGGGACCCTCGGGACCTGCGACACGCACGCGACCTGGCGGGACCCGGCACTGACCTGGTGTTTGTGCCTAACGGACATTTACATGGTACTCCTTGAATACTACGTCAGATAGTTTGTTTCATCTGATCATACCTTCATTTAATGACTTATATCTACATGTCGCAGGGAAATGAGGAAACCAGGGATTTCACGAAATCCCGGTAAATGTCGAAACGCCTTGCACTTCGGCGGCCGCTACCGCGGTGCGTTATGGTCACAGTTCTAACCTAACCTAACCTACAGAAGTTGAAATACTTGTGTTTTTTAACCTACAATAAAAAATATGTGCATTTCTTTTCTGGTAGAAACGGCATTTTCGTCATTTACCGGGATTTCGTGATATCCCTAGTGATTTCGTGAAATCACTGGTTTCCTCATTTCCCTGCGACATACATATATGTTGAAAATGTTATTTGTCTGTGTAATATAGTTGCCTACACCCTTTTGAGACTCTCACCGCTACCACGAAAACATGCAATCACGAATTACCTTACCACGAAAACATACAACGACGAATTTTCATTCTGATACTCGCCGGCTGCTGCCGCAACTCGCTCGGCTGCGCTCGCTCGCCTCGTGCATCGCATTGTTGTCGTTCTAACCTTACCTAATCTAGCTACAATGTGTGAAACGATGTCAAAATGCAAATTCGTGGTAGCGTTATTCTAGGTTCAGTAATTCGGAAATCAGTAATTCACCACCCTATTTTGAAAAAAAAAAATAAAAACTTTTTTCTGAAAAGTTTTTTGAAAATATTTTTGTAACCATCTCAGGCGTCGTGTGTGTGAACCAGGGGCAAGACCCCGGGCAAGTTTATTTTTATGACTATTTATTTTTTATTCTGTATGCCTCAACACTTCTAATTAATTCCTGCTTAATGTTAAAGGATGTTAAGGCACTCATGGATCTCCTTCATTTTTTAAACCATGGGGCATCAGTGATGGCTTTAAGGACGCAGTTCTGAAATCTTTGGAGTATTTCTAAGTTAGATATTTTAGCTAAGCCCCACAGCTGTAGGCCATAAGTCCATACTGGTTTCAGTGCAGCTTTGTATAAGAGGAGTTTGTTCTCTACAGACAGTCTTGATTTCTTGCCCATAAGCCACTGGAGTGACCTGTGTCTAAGGTTAATGTTTGCCTTCTATCCAGATGAAAGCCAAGGTATACCTTGTGTCACGACACGACAGTGCAATGCGGCAAGGGCTCCTGATCCAGTTTCACAGAAGGACAGTCTTTCTTTCTTAAGCCCGATTTACACATCGACAAGTACAGTAGCGAGTTAGGTAGTAAGTTGTTGATTAGGTAAATCAACCTAATAATAGATCTCCATCTTATTAGGGTAAAAGTAATGTGGTTAGATTTAGCAGCGCTAGCCTTTATACGCCAGGATTTCATCCAGATTGCTACCTTGTTTAGGTGTTCATGTAGCTGCATCGATGCCTTTCTGGACTTCTTCTTTGCGTGTCGATGACAATCAGACCGCGTCAGCTTAAAATTTAGCCACGAGTATTGCATTCTCAGTGGCATGCATGAGATCGTCCATTGTGCATGTTTTTGGCCCCAGAGGACAAGACAGCAGATGTTCCATTGTTTGCGGAACAGCACCACACATACATTCCTGGTCCTCCCTAAACCACCACCTGAATAAGTTTTCCTTGCTTCTACCAACCTGAGTCCGGAGTCTGATTTCTGGACTGCTCTCCGTAGAAAAAAATGTTGTGTCGTTACATTAGTAAGTTACCTGTGAGGTACATTAGTAATTAATAATGATTAATTATAGAAAAGCCGATAGTAGCAAGATGGGTCGATGGTATAGTAAAATATGTCGGAAATACTTTGACTAAATTGGAACAAGAAACTGATGAATGGATGAAAAGACAGGAACCTGTGGAAATTGGTTAGATTAATTATTAATTACTCTACTTTAGTATAAAAATACATGTTTTTACTATCTCTATTGAGCAAATTCCACTATTTTAGGGAAAATATCGTAGATTTTATCCATGTACGGAAAGTATAATAATAACAAAACAAAAATACTTTATTTATATACAGTCTCCATAACACAATAAAGTAAATACACCGCAATTGGAACAGAATCTGGAGAGGTGCTCACAAAAAGGAACCTTCTCAGCATATTGTCTGACTTTCATCAGACGCCCTTTCTTTTGTACATTAAATAATAATCTACTATATAAAAATAAGTCTGGTTTTCCTTCCTGACGCTATAACTCCAGAACGCACGAACCGATTTCCTCGGTTTTGCATTCGATGGAAAGGTCTCGGGCTCCGTGAGGTTTATAGCAAAGAAAATTCAGGAAAAATTTCAACAGAAAAGCGAAAAATAGTGCCTGTGCGAAGCCGGTACAGGCCGCTAGTACTTGATATAAAATCTTTCACTGTGCAGTTTGCCATATACAGGGTGTTTTTTGAGTCATCGGCAATAATTTAGGAGGTGACTCTGTACGTGATTCTGATCCCAACCAAATATGTAATAAAATTAGGTACTTAATTTTTGACGAAAAAATCCCAAAAATTAACTAAGTATGGACACGTTCCCGCTGCGCTAAAATATTGTTCAAGACTCGGTGCATTGACCCGCGCCGCGAGTCGTAGGTATGTATCTAACTCAGCTGGCGAACCAATCGCTCGCTGCGTCCGCGCGGTGTCCATGATTAGTGAAATTCATGGCTAAGCTTTACACATCGTTTACTATGTAGTAATTTAATGTTTATTTATTTTGTATTTTTTTCCCTTCATTAAATAACGTTATCTATCATGCCCTAAAGTATTGCCTATGTCTCACTTTACATACTGTATAGTTCATTTGTATTGCTTTGCCAATGAAAGGGTTAAGGAACAGGATTAATAAAATATTAGTTAAAAGTAGTCACTCGAAGATTTGGCTATTATGTGTGCAGAAAAATATAAGTCAGCTCAATGTTAGCGACTTTAAAAGCTCCTCCTAGCTGATGAAAACCACACCAACATACATGGTATTGATCCTTACTTGAATAACTTTGTAAACAAACACCACATATTGCAAATTCACGTTTTTACATCAATCGCACACTTTGATATGGATGAAAACTTGATTATAAAGGTAAACAACTATGCCGTCGTGTCTTTAGTCTGTGGTTGCCACGACGCCATAGTTGTTTACCTTTATAATCAAGACATAATAAATTAACTGTAGTATGTTAATTAAAATAATATTAATCCTAATACCTTTTCCTCAGACTAAACTTCCTGCCTACCACTATCGCTTTTTCCTGTGAGTCGTCTCTCTGACATTTGCTTATTTAACGGCAAGAGTATTTAAACCTTAAAAATAACCATGTAATTATTTTTAATGTAATTTTTATTTTAAAAGATCATGATTAATTATATTTTGAGGGTTATATTATTGAATGAATACTTAATATTTTTATAATCAGTTATTCCGATCTGATAGCATAAAAAAATTACCCTGGGGTAAATTCCGGAATACATGTCTTAAAATTTACCTTATGCTAGGTAAAATAAATTAAAAGGGTAAATTCTAAGGGTGATTTTTTTAGAGTATCAGATCTGAATAACCCTTTAAAATGCATAATTGTGTTAACAATTTAAATTGTTATAATTAATTTTATTATTATTATTTGTAAGGTACACACAGATATATTGGCTTCTCAGTGGTATTGTAACACATTACGGCCGAATACTCAAACGTCTGTTAAAGTAAAGCGGCGCTTAAACTAGAAATTCTCATACAAATGTCTAGTTTAAGCGCCGCTTTTCTTTAACAGACGTTTGAGTATTCGGCCTTTAGTCAGTTTTGAATTTATTTCTGGAGAAAGGAACTATTTCGCAAAGAATTGGAAAGTTAGCTATCATATAGCGGGTTTGGCAATTGATTGGATTTGAATTTGGCGTAGATTTGATTAGAGATCAATAATATCTAAGGAACCTGGGGTTATGGTAATTGTAAAGTGTTTGAAACGTTAGACGGAAAATTAAGGTTAACATAATTTTGTGATAATTGTTTGTATTTTGTTGCCTGGGAGTTCACTTATTTTTTTTGAACTTAACACGTTCCCAGTGCAGTGTACCATATATGGTACAATGCACTGGAAACGTGATAAGTACACGTGCATTGTACATTATATTGTGTCTGCTGGCGGCACTGTGAAAGGGTTAAAAAAAAACTTGTACCGTTTAAAATGTTTTATACTCTCAAGTTGCTCATAAAGTAATAGTTAAGATTTTATTGAAAATTATTAAACATTTTTCTAATGGGTAAAAGGATTTTGACGAGATCTGTGGCGTAGTGGTTATATAACATGACTGCTACGCAGAGGTCTCCTGTTCGATTCCCGCTTGTGTGCATAAACATGATTGTTTGCATTGGTCTGAGTGTTTTTATGTATAATATGTATGTAATTACAACAAAAAAAAAGTATATAATATGTTTATCCGTTGTGTAGTACCCATAGTTCAAGCTCCGCTTAGTTTGAGACTAGATGGCGTTGTGTGAATGTGTGAGGATTAAAAAAAATTAACAATAATAAAAAATAAATTAAAGCAATAAATCTGTGTATAATATAATAATATAATATTTGTGTGTAATAATTTTAATATATAATTAAGAATGTAAATATAATTGGTATTATTTTGGTATAGCTTTAGTTGTTTATTCTGTCTGTTATTATTTAATACCAAATATGACTTGTGTTATGTGATGTCATTTTTATTTTTCATGCTATATATTTTTAGAAAATATAAAAATTGAATTTTATTGTTGTTTTTTTGGTAACTGCCTCTTCCCGTGACGGAGGGATACTTGGCCTACTAATACCACGCTGGACAGACGGATTGGTGTAGGTTTTAATTTCAAGTTTTCCTTCTTTTTATTCCGTAAAGATAACATTCACGGATAGTCCCTTAGTCGGTTTTTATGACACCTATGGGATGAGATGGGGTAGTGACATTGTATTCTTACTCCGCGATTTGAGTGTAAAAAGATCCTGGATCTTTTCAATGGATTTTAGTGGACATGGGTCACCACACGGAGGACCTTATATATTATGTCTGTATGTTGGGAGTTTCCTTGCGTTATAGAAACAGACGCTCAGGATTGTTCAGTTAAAGTGGAGGTGGACATGGCACATAACGCGAAGAACTTGCAGAAAGGTTTTGGATTAGCGACCGTTAATTTGGTGTTTCTCGTTGGTTAGATTCAGGGTGGAGATATCCCTCACACGGTGGACCGACAGGTAACGACTTGTATACTCACTGGTGGGTGGCAGGTTCCTAAAGATGGGTCTACGCTAGACGAACCGAGCACGAGCAGAGCACGAGCGGAGCCGTTCTCGGCTTCGCTTTCTTCGACGATCGAGGCTTGTAAGTCGGTCCACACTATACGAATTGTGTTCTCCTCGTGTTCCGCTCGTGTTCGGTTCGTCTAGCGTAGACCCACCTTAACCCCTAATACCGTCTACCCACTAACCTTTGACATGTTCATGGTAAGTAAAGCTAAGAGCTTTTAAACGGTTTCAGAGACCCCCCGAACTCCAAACCAGGGGTCTGAATGTTCTTTGCATCCGTTAATCATGTTTGTAAAAGTCCTCGCGACACAAGGCATGATAGTCTGGTATTTTCAATTTGCTATAAGTAGGTAAGTACAGTGTGAGGACATTGATAATATGATTGGTTTTTAAAGAAAGACAGACAACAATGAGGAAGCGAGAAAGTGAGATTATAATTTATTGATGATTTTGAAATTGTATATTATGACGTTAACAATAAGTGCTATATTTTGTTGCACTGCAATGACTTTTTATCGAAGTGCAATGTTTCCGTAATCAGTGTCATTTAGTAAGATATGATAAAACATATACAATGTCAAATAGAAATAAGTACGGATTCAATTTTTTATAATTTCAACCTTATGCTGAACGCTATAAGATACATTTTAATGTGGTAATTTTCAAAACTTATGGTAAAATTATTCAGCTATTTTCGGTAATCGGATGTACTTTTCTTACTCATTGATTTGCTGCCTTTCTTTAAAAGCCAATCACATTATCAATGTCCCCATACTGATGGGGACATTGATAATGTGATTAAGATGATGCTCTATGAAGCCAAAATTGGCCGATTGTTTCTTTACAAAAGTCGATGTGTAATATTTACGACCGGGTACTATATTATGGCCTGCCCAGACCAGTGAGTTTTGTCCACTGACTTTTTTATCAGTTAAAGTAGATCGCTTACAACTTTATCGAGTAACGTAAACGAGGGATTAAAAGTACAAAATTTCCCCGAATAACCAATCTAGGACAAACTAACGAAAGTATGGAGGAGTCCCCGAAAAAAATAGAATGCGTGGTACTAGGCAAAGCAGCGCACATGGCAGACTTAAGAACGCGCCTAAACCGCCTGATGTTGATAGTTATACTCCTCTAAAGCCAATCTTCAACCTCGCACGCACACCATTAATATGATTATGAGCCCTAAAGTTCCATCGTGATAGTAAAGGTAAAAAAGGATAGTAAAGTAAAGGGGAATACGGTATAAGTATGTATGGTTTATAAGGGGAAAGTAAGTAATAAAAAATAATAATAAGGATAAGTAAATTTTTTTAACTGCGCCATCTATTACCTTCTTTGTGATTTAATTACTAACAACTTCCAACTGTATTGAAAGCTTCATAAAAGTAGTTTTAGTTCCTAACTTTTGTACAACTTAACATATAAAACTTACATTAAATAAGTAAGTAGTATGAAATCATTAACATTTAAGTTAATTTACACATTTTTTTTTGCAAATAAACCTTTAAGATAGTGGTAGTTTGTTCTCGTGCTTCATTTCATTCAATGTTACTCTTTGTCGTTAAAGTATACGTCCGTGTCTTTGTCTTTCGATGTACGAACTATTCAATTCACTCATTTCAGTCAGTCCATTCAGTTCATTGGCATAACGGGTCGTGTTATTTGTTGCTTTCTCGATGTGACATTTCGTATCAAAACCGGGTTATTTTTCGAATTTTCTTGACTTTTAACACAATTTTGTGGTTGCTAATTCATGTAAATATATATTAATTAATGTTTTTTGTCAATTTGGTGCTGTGTTAGTGATAAAGGATTAAAATATAAATCAGCTGTTTTAAACATCTGATTTTAGCTGGTTTGCCGTTTTTTGTGAGTATACAATTTATCAAATTACTATTCAAATATTTTGCTAATAAACTTCTTAATAAAGTATATTAATAGAATATTTTTGCGTTTTAAAGTATACCGATTTGAAAACAAAGCTTTTTTTTTTAAATATCGTATTGCACAACTTTTGTCATTGTATGTTTTTAATTCAACAAAGTATGTACCAATAATTGCAACAAATAAGTCTTTTTGCATAGATAAAATGTACATATTTATTTAATTAACATTTCTAATAAGAATAGGTAATTACCGACAACAAATACAATGTATTTTAAATAGTGCTTGTATCTTTTAAAAACATGTGGCGTTTAGTCATAAAAATAATCTTAGAATTAGTTAAAGTTAAAAATAAGATTACCTAATGAAACTAAGTAAATTGTATGTGTACTATTTACAGTAACAAAGTAATTTTTAACCATTTGTTGCGTGTTGCCATGTGGCTATTCTGGTAATTATTGGTTTGGTTGGTGTCTGTCTACCGGTCTACTTAGCTTTTTTTTACTTTTGTTTGACCCTTAGAGGCTAAGGTCAGTGACCATGCTGCCAACTCCGGTACCTTACATAATTACATGCGTTTTTTTAACAACAAAGTTTAAGGACGTAGGAAACATAAGTATATCTGCCAACCTTACCTTGGTGTATCAAATGACACAAAAAACACAACCACGAAAATAAAAAATTGGCAATATTGCTAAACAGTAATAGTTAGGGATTCTACAAGTCGATATAGGCAGACTCTCTGTAACTTTAAAAACTTACCGCCTTACTCATAAACGCCTCTTAAATTTTAGTCAATTGATTAGCTTAAATTCTCACGTTTTTGTTTGGTTAAGGTTGCTTTTACTAATAAAAATCTCGCTAAACAGTGATTAAGTTTAAGGGACGTTTATAAGTAAGGGGGTTAGTGCATTAAAATTTACATGCTTATCAATTTATATTGCACAATATTTTTAATTCGAATTGCACAATATTATTAACAATAATTGCACAATATTTTTGTGATCTCGTAGTGAATCTTTACTCTGAAGTTCCTAATGTTTCATTTGCCCTCCATTATAACGACATCAAATTAATTAGGGGACAATATACCTACCCCCTTACTCATAAACGTCTCTTAAATTTAATCACTGTTTAGCGAGATTATTATTACGAAAGACAGCCTTAAACCAAACAACGTAAGAGTTTAATCTAATTAATCAATTGACTAAAATTTAAGAGGCGTTTATAATAATAATAATAATAAGCCCGCAGGGGCAGCTTGTGGCGAGCTGTTGGTGAGTGGCGACACCACGGACCCTGATTCCTTGATGGCCTGGCTTACCTTCATTGGTCGGCCAGGACTGGAATACGCAAGAGCGGATCCTATGCTCCAAGCTGGAAGTGTAAAATGTCATAACGCCGGGGGCCCTTGAACGGTTGACCGGAATTTGGCGCCCCGCAGACTCACCTCTCCGCAGCTTCTAGCCTCTCTACGAGATGTTGCTCCATTGTCGCACTGTACGTGCGGCCGTTTTGTGGGGCCCACTCAACGAGGTGGCAAGTCACTACCTGTCTTTTTATAATATAGAGACTGATTATCACGACAGGTATCCGGTAGTCTCCTTCCATAGCCCAATAACCGGTCCATTAAACATACCTACTCATCCATAGACTATTATTTAAATTTCTATTGCATCCTTACAGATGCACTACAATAGTTTTTGCACTCGGCAGGGAGCATCTCTGGGTGTATCATATTGTGCGTTCAGAGATGGTATCTGCCCTGTGTATCCATTACCAGATTAAAAATCTCTTAAAGGGCCTCTTCGTCTTGGCTTTGGCCCGATGTATGCCTTCCAAAGAACCGGGTCTCCAATAGACCCGAGTATTATGGAAAAGAGAAACATAATAATAATAATAATAAGCCCGCAGGGGCAGCTTGTGGCGAGCTGTTGGTAAGTGGCGACACCACGGACCCTGATTCCTTGATGGCCTGGCTTACCTTCATTGGTCGGCCAGGACTGGAATACGCAAGAGCGGATCCTATGCTCCAAGCTGGAAGTGTAAAATGTCATAACGCCGGGGGCCCTTGAACGGTTGACCGGAATTTGGCGCCCCGCAGACTCACCTCTCCGCAGCTTCTAGCCTCTCTACGAGATGTTGCTCCATTGTCGCACTGTACGTGCGGCCGTTTTGTGGGGCCCACTCAACGAGGTGGCAAGTCACTACCTGTCTTTTTATAATATAGAGACTGATTATCACGACAGGTATCCGGTAGTCTCCTTCCATAGCCCAATAACTTATCCACCGAACATACTCATCCATAGACTATTATTTAAATTTCCATCGCATCCTTAGAGATGCACTACAATAGTTTTTGCACTCGGCAGGGACCATCTCTGGATGTATCATATTGTGTGTTCAGAGATGGTATCTGCCCTGTGTATCCATTACCAGATTAAATATCTCTTAAAGGGCCTCTTCGTCTTGGCTTCGGCCCGATGTATGCCTTCCAAAGAACCGGGTCTCCAATAGACCCGAGTATTATGGAAAAGAGAAACATAATAATAATAATAAATTTTTTATTCAGATAACTTGATCCATTTAACAAAACATAGACACTCAAACTTAATTAATTAACACAAAAAAGCAGCATACAATAAAATTTAAAAAATAATAAAATACAATACAATATACAAACACAAACACAAAAATATACTTGGCTACAGCAGATATCTAGGCAGCTATCTGTATCCATTTTTTATATATATCTGAGTAAGGGGTTTAATGTTAGTGTCTTGTTGTTGCGTGGTTTCTAATTCCCGGGTTGGAAGTTCTTTCTATTATTAGTTTGGGACTAGATGGCGTTGTGTGAGGAATATTTATTTATTTTTATCACTATTTAATCAGAAATCAAATATTCTTTCAAGAAAAACAAACATAATTTATTTCTATCATTGAGCAATCTTTGATATTAGCCCTCATACTGTCAATAATATTGCACAATAATAAATAAGAGACAAGTAAAACAGAGCCCTCATTGTATAAACAAAACTTAACTAAAATATCAATCAAGTCATTTATGGTTGCAGGATGTCACCGCAATGTCCATTTTTCATAGTTTTATTTGCCTCGCTAGCGCGGCGGTCACGGTATTCTGCCGACTTGCACGAGGTTGTAGTTTCGGACCTCTGACAAATTCTTTGAGCTATTCCGGTTGAAGTCACTACAAGTATTAAACAAAATCGCTATCTGTCTGTCCCTATGCTTATAGCCCGATTTACACATCGACAAGTCAGTAGCGAGTTAAGTAGTAAGTTATACTCGTACTACTTAACTCGCTACTGTATTTTTACTACTATTTTTTGGCGAGTTAAGTTGGCGAGAGAGGGGGCTACTTTGTACTTAACTCGCCAAAAAATAGGATGGAGATCTATTCAAATCAACTTAATCAACAAGTTCAAGTAAGAGGCCGAATCTGTTTGCCAGGATCGTGACAAGTGGCGTTCTGTCGTCTCTGCCTACCCTGGCCGGGATAAGGCGTGTGTTTATGTATGTATGAATGTTAATCAACGACTTAATACTTAACTCGCTACTGTACTTGTCGATGTGTAAATCGGGCTTATATCTTTAAAACTACGCAACGGATTTTGAAGCGTTTTTTTAACAGCTAGAGGTGAATCCAGAGTAGTGTTTGTAATCTATAATATAAAAATGAATCGCAAAATGTGTTGGTAAGCGCATAACTCAACAACGCCTGGTCCAATTTGGCCAAATCTTTTTTTAAAATGTTCGTTGAAGTTCAAGGATGGTTTTTACGGCGAGAAAAATTATAATTATTGCTGGAAAAACCCTAAAAATAGCCCTTTTCTTTTTCCCATACAAATGATTTCTAACTAAAACGTAGTCAATTTGAGCTTTATTGCTATGGTATAAAGTTCATATTAAATTACAAGACAATGGAAAATCAACAATTGTCAAATTAAATAAACAAGATATTGAAATAGATAATCGTTGGATTGTTCCATATTCACCCATTTTATCAAAGACATTCAAAGCACACATCAACGTTGAATCTTGCCATTCAGTGAAATCTATAAAATACATTTGCAAATATGTAACCAAAGGGAGTGATATGGCTGTGATTGGAATTGGTGCAGAGAATTCCAATGATGAAGTTACCCAATACCAAATGGGCCGCTATGTCAGTAGTAATGAAGCAGTTTGGCGAATATTTTCTTTTCCTATTCATGAGAGACACCCTTCTGTTGTTCACTTAGCTGTGCATTTAGAAAATGGACAAAGAGTGTATTTTACAGCACAGAACGCAGTACAAAGAGCTGCTCAGCCACCATCTACTACATTAACCAGTTTTTTTGAGACATGCCAAAACGATGATTTCGCACAAACATTGCTATATTCTGAAATGCCAAAATATTATACCTGGAATCAATCCTCAAGGAGATTTATACGACGGAAACAAGGAAAACCAGTTCCAGGATATAGGTACAGATGTATATTCCACCGATGCGATTGGCCGGATTTATTCAGTACATCCAAGCAATGATGAATGTTTTTATTTACGACTGCTATTAGTCAATGTACGTGGCCCAACATCATTCCAACAGTTACGAACTGTTGATGGTGAATTGTGTGGATCCTACAGAGAAGCCTGTCAACGTTTGCAATTGCTTGAAAATGACGCTCATTGGGATCAAACTCTCAATGATGCTGTAATATCATCACACGCTCATCAAATACGAACATTGTTTTCTATAATCATATCTACATGCTTCCCATCAAACCCAATTGATTTGTGGATCAAGTACAAAGATTATATGTGTGATGATATTTTGTATCAAATACGGAATAGAATGGGAAATCCAAATATACAAATCAGTGAAGAAATTAACAATGAAGCATTGATTTCAATTGAGGACATGTGCTTGATAATGTCAAACAAACTATTAATTCAATTAGGCCTGACCCCGCCCAATCGTCCAATGCATGACGCTTTTAACCAAGAGTTTCATCGAGAAAGACTGTATGATCTCAACGCTTTGAAAGAATTAATTCAAACAAATCTTCCACTGTTAAATGAACAACAGAAGTATGTATTTAAAACTCTTATGAAAGTAACAAATGATGAAACTGGAGGGATTTACTTCTTAGATGCACCTGGTGGTACAGGAAAAACTTTTTTGATTTCATTAATATTAGCAACAATTCGCTCACAAAATAAAATTGCACTTGCACTCGCTTCGTCGGGAATCGCAGCAACTGTGCTTGAAGGTGTTCGAACAGCCCATTCAGCACTAAAATTGCCATTAAATATGCAAAGCAATGAAACTCCAACCTGCAACGTTTCGAAGAACTCTGCAATGGCAAAGGTTTTGCAGCAATGTAAATTGATTGTTTGGGATGAATGCACGATGGCACATAAAAAATCTTTGGAGGCTTTAGACAGAACCTTAAAAGATCTACGGAGCAATAATAACCGATTTGGTGGTGCAATGATTTTATTAGCAGGAGATTTTCGTCAAAAATTGCCAGTGATTCCACGATCAACGCCAGCTGATGAACTCAATGCATGTCTAAAGTCCTCCAATTTGTGGAAACATGTCAAAGTACTTCATTTATTTTATTTTTATTTTATTTATTTATTGTATGGATCTTCAACAAAGGATATACCTACACGACAAAAAAATCTTATCTTATCTTATTAATTTAAGCAAGAATATGCGTGTCGAGTTGCAAAATGACCAATCTGGAAACATATTCTCTAAACAACTCATTGACATTGGTAATGGCAAATTTCCTATAGACATGTTGACTGGCTGCATTAACTTTCCTCAAAGTTTTTGGTCAGTTAACTCGATCAAAAGATGAACTTACTCAGAAGGTGTTTCCAGATGTTTCTCAAAATTACAGAAACCATGATTGGTTGAGCGAACGAGCTATACTGGCTGCAAAAAACATAGATGTAAATGAATTAAATTTCAAAATTCAAGAACAAATTACAGGCGAATTGAGGATATATAAATCAGTTGATTCGGCTACTAATCAAGATGATGTAGTCAACTATCCACCGGAATTTTTAAACTCGCTGGATTTGCCAGGATTGCCACCGCACAATCTTCAATTAAAGGTTGAATAGGTGGTTATAATGTTGCGAAATATCAACCAACCGCGTCTTTGCAACGGTACACGGTTAGCGATAAAAAAATTACTAAACAATGTGATAGAAGCAACTATACTCAAAGGAAAGTATAAAGGAGGGGATGTTCTCATACCGCGCATCCCAATGATTCCGACTGATGTGCCATTTGAGTTTAAACGACTACAGTTTCCAGTGCGGCTTGCTTTTGCTATGACTATAAACAAGTCCCAGGGGCAATCATTAAGTGTTTGTGGTATTAATCTAGAAAACCCATGTTTCTCACATGGTCAATTGTATGTTGCCTGTTCCCGTGTTGGAAAACCATCAGATTTGTTTATCTATGCGCCAGGTAATCAAACAAAAAACATCGTATACCACAAAGCACTACAATGATAATAATAATAATTATGATTCACATGATTAACAATAAAGCGATTACTTACTTTTAAATCCTTATATATGTTTTATTTAATTATTTTTTATTCACAACGCCCTATCACCAGGGTGACGGTTCTGTTCAGGAGAATTTTTTAAAATACGTAGGCACAAAAACTGCCACATTACAAATCTTTTTGACAGGACGAAGTCTGTCGGGTCAGCTAGTGTATTAATAAATCAATCAACTAGCCTATCGCTGTCCACTGCTAAACATAGCCCTCTTAAACACCCGCCACACCACAGAACACGGTCCTGCTCCTTCCGCATCCTGTCCGACCCAGAGACCTTTTTGAGCTCGTTGTTTCACCTAGCTGGGGGGTGCCTTACACACTCCGTTTGCAGAGTCACGGTATAATCATCATCATCATAACAGCCCATTAATGTCCCACTGCAGGTACGGGCCTCCTCCCGTGACGGAGGGATACTTGGCCTAGTAATACCACGCTGGCCAGACGGATTGGTATAGGGATTAATTTCAAGTTTTCCTTCTTTTTATTACGTAAATATGATATTCTCCCTTAGTCGGTTTTTACCACACCCATGGGATGAAATGGGGTGGTGACATATCGTATTCTTACTCCGTCACCACACGGAGATATGCACGAGTATAATACATGCATAATATTATACCCGTGCGAAGCCGGGGCCAGTCGCTAGTAAATTGTAAGCGTTTAGGGTGACAAATCAACATCGAGCTATGCTGCGCTGTACTGCGCTGTGCTATGTTTGGTCAACTCGCTCGGCTAATATTTTAATGAGGATACAAACAAACCATGCTGTGCTGCGCTGTGTGAGGCTACGCTCTGTTTAAAAACGCAGCTGTATCGAGCGAGGCGCGCTACCCGCCGTGCTAAGCCGCGCTGTGTCGAACCGTGCTATGTTTTTTATGCTGCGCTGTGTCGAGCTATGCTAGGTTTGGAGCACGCTGCGTGCCCCTCCATTGCCTTCAGACGTCTGCTGATTACTTTATACTGAGCTAGATTGTTAAAAAGCGTAGCTTAAGAAACACAGCACAGCACAGCGCAGTACCGTTTAATTGTTAAAAAAACGTAGCTTAAGAAACACAGCGCAGTACAGCGCAGCATAGCTCAATGTTGATTTGTCACCCTTAGCGTGGCCTTAGCACAGTACAACCAGTAGTCTATCTCGGCCGAATATTTATTACAAATGCCTACGGCTGCGCGGTACGTAAACATGCGATAGGGCTGCCCACCTCCAGCTTTTTATTTAAATTTACCTACTGTCCCGCTCGTTATTGCGACACAGTCGCGACTGTTCACTCCGCAAAGCCACCTCTATCGTGAGCGTGTAGGTATAACTCGCGTTTCGTCCGTTTCTATGAAGTCGAAATACTGTATATATTTGTACTATGGCCTTAGCAACAAAGATAATATGTGCCAGCATGCACGTACAAGAGAAACCTTATCGTATCAAGATATACAACAGAACTGTAAAGAAACAGCGAAGATTTTCATACTTTTTGAAACTGATTTTCTATTTACAACAATCAAATTGACTTGCAGGTCAATTCTCGTAACATACGATGTAATTCAACTTAATTTAACTTTTTTTAAATTTAATTTAAATTAATTCAAAAGTGGTATTCTGGTCCTTAAACATTTCGTTAAAAATAAAGTTAAATGATAAAATAAACGTCAATGTTTCTTAATGGAGAAGACTTTAGAAATTAGGCACAAGAATGCCGTTTTAAGCTTGGTCACAGTACGATTAAGCACATTACTTTAAAAAAATACATAAATACAAGAATACCTGTCTATTGTATAATAATTTGACAACTAAAAGTTAAATTAACCGAATTTTTAACGATTTTAAGGTACGAGAATTGACATGCTGATGTAAAGCTGGTCAGCAAAGTTCCACAGTTCCGTTCCAAGGCCGTTCTGCCTATTAATAAAACATTATGGCATAACGACCGTCGTCACCTTAATTGCCTCGGAATAAGCTTTTTCGTATTCTTCCTCCGTGTGGTGACGGAATAAGAATACGTCACCACCCCATATCATCCCATGGGGGTGTCGTGAAAACCGACTAAGGGACTATCTGTGAATATTATCTTTACGAAACAAAAAGAAGGAAAACTTGAAATTAATCCTTATACCGATCCGTCTGGCCAGTGCGGTATTAGTAGGCCAAGTATCCCTCCGACACGGGAGGAGGCCCGTCGCTGCAGTGGGACATTAATGGGCTGTTATGATGAAGCTATTTTCACGCCTCGCTTAAAGCAACCAGGATCAAAAAAGGAAGTAAATACATGACCTAGTATTGAGTTCCACATCATTTGCTTACGTTTCGGTGGCTATACGGCTAGAATTTAGCGGTTGCGTAAGTAAAGTACTTATTACGCAACCAACTATATTCCTTAGGGACAGAGCAGTAGATGTTCCATGTTCTGAGGACAGAAAGAGCAGTCACAAGCACAACCAACATTTTCAGGACTCGTGTCCGTATACCCAGTAGGACCCTGCGCCTGATTCGATTGAAAACCAAAATTCCACATGGGTAAAAGTTTGTACCTTCCGACTAGTGTAAAGAAATAATTTGTACCTCAACAGTTACACAGAAAATTAGAGTTTATTTCCAACAGGACCCAAACAAATTGTTTCCTTACACTAGTCGGAAAGTACAAACTATTACCTACGTGGAACTTTGGTTATACGGACACTCAGGACTCAGGTAACCCCGCCTGAAAAGGCTCTCACTGCAGTGCCGAACCTGGGATCGGAGCCTATTCAGAGCTTTCGAATTGGACATTGGGATTTGTGGATCAGTGGCAATCGTTTGGCAGGCTTGACATAGTTGTCACGGGGTTTAATAAGTGCCGAGTTCTTGTGTGTAATCTCTGTTGCCTTACAATTAGCCGTTTTCGAGTACGGCCATGAGTACGCTAGATTGATCGTGACGCTGGCGTACCCATTGAAAATGGTGTTTATTTCCTAGACTAAAGAAGAAGAGTTTTATTTTATTTTTACACTAATTAGGCAGTATTTACACCGAGTTTTTTGGCATAGTAACCAACTCGATATAGCCCTTGTGTACGCTACCGTCACGGACACATCTACTCCTCCTATTCTATATCAGACGAGTAAATATGGAGAAATTATACAGTAAACAAATTACATTTTTACTAGAAATAGACTAAGGCTTTTTTTCATTATTTTATGTCCGTGGAATCACGAACTGGAATTCCCCTTGTATAAGGATAATGATGCGTTAAATTTCTTTGAAGTGCATAGTAATTATGTGGAGGTGTACAATGTTCTAGTGTACGATCGAATTTCGATCTTAAATCTATATTTTTAGATGTGATTTTTGAATGCCGACTTGACTCCTTACTTTAGGTCTGTAACATGTTATTTAAAAAAACAGGACCTGGCTAAGAACTATCTCCGGATTCATCATAACAGCCCATTAATGTCCCACTGCAGGGACGGGCCTCCCGTGACGGAGGGATATTTGGCCTACTAATACCACGCTGGCCAGACGGATTGGTATAGGGTTTAATTTCAAGTTTTACTTCTTTTTATTTCGTAAAGATAATAATAACGGACAGTCCCTTAGTCGGGTTTGTACGACACCCATGGGATGAGATGGGGTGGTGACATATTGTATTCTTACTCCGTCACCACAAGGACATCTCCGGATTGATACCTATCATTTTCACAAGTATTGTCCTATAACCGCGACCTTCGGCGATGCAGATGCATATGTTTGTTGGCCATCATGCATAGTTAGTTAGCAACTTAGTGGCGACGGAGTGATATCCGTGTGGTGACGGAGTAAAAATACAATATGTCACCACCCCATATCATCCCATGGGTGTCTAAGGGACTATCAACCGACTAAGGGACTATCCGTGAATATTATCTTTACGAAATAAACCCTATACCAATCCGTCTGGCAAGCGTGGTATTAGTAGGCCAAGTATCCCTCCGTCACGGGAGGAGGCCCGTCCCTGCAGTGGGACATTAATGGGCTGTTATAATGATGATGAACTTAGTGGCGATAGTTTTAGTCAGAATAAAAAAGCATTATTCATAATCATAATAGACCATTAATGTCCCACTGCAGGGACGGGTCTTAATAAATACGTAAGCACCATAGAGTTATTTAACAATGGTGAAATGGGATAGTGAGAGTGACATTATGTATTCCTATTACATCATCAGAACAACAGATTGGTACAGACTTTAATCAAACTATGAACGTTCACTTGAATATTATGTAGGTACTAGCTGACCCGTCCCCACCTCGTAAGGCAATTATAAAGAGGTAAAGTTTGTGTGTTTGTGACGTTGTAGGGGGTAATCTCTGGATCTACTAAACCGATTTTAAAAATTCTTTGTGTATTGAATAGTTCATTTACCGGGGAGTGTCATAGGCTATGTAGTCTCACGCTATGACTAAAAGAAGCGGAGCAGTAATGAAATATGTTTAAAAAACGGACGCGTTTTTTTCGCCGTCCAACGAAGTGGGCACGGGTCAGCTAGTCATAAATAAACCAGTACAATAAACTTAACCAGTACACTTAACTACTCAATACTTATCTATTAATATAAACATTCCACACAATTGATGTCAAGTACTGCGCCTCCATAGATTTAATTGAAGTAAAACAGCTGTTACGATCTATTATGATCAATAAGCTTCTAACATGCTTAGTGTATCGTGTTATAATTATGTGAATAAGCTTACATACATAAACTTACACCTCAACAAAAAAAAATTGTCTAGTACCCATAGTATTTATTATGCTTTGTTTAGTTTGGGACGACGACGTTGTGTGAATGTGTGAAGAATATTTAGAGGAAAATCATATAAATAATATTAAAGGGTTTACCTACAATTTTTTTCTGAAGACAATTCCCGCGCTAGGGCTCATGGCCTGAGTCGCGGGAGTCTATAAACATCAATATAACGGACACAAAGATCATTATCTACTATATAAAAATAAGTCGAGTTTTCCTTCCTGACGCTATAACTCCAGAACGCACTAACCGATTTCCACGGTTTTGCATTCGTTGGAAAGGTCTCTGGCTCCGTGAGGTTTATAGCAAAGAAAATTCAGGAAAAATTTCTACAGAAACGCGGGATAATAATACCCGTGCGAAGCCGGGATGGGCCGCTAGTCTACTATATAAAAATAAGTCGGGTTTTCCTTCCTGACGCTATAACTCCAGAACGCACTAACCGATTTCCACGGTTTTGCATTCGTTGGAAAGGTCTCTGGCTCCGTGAGGTTTATAGCAAAGAAAATTCAGGAAAAATTTCTACAGAAACGCGGGATAATAATACCCGTGCGAAGCCGGGATGGGCCGCTAGTCTACTATATAAAAATAAGTCGGGTTTTCCTTCCTGACGCTATAACTCCAGAACGCACTAACCGATTTCCACGGTTTTGCATTCGTTGGAAAGGTCTCTGGCTCCGTGAGGTTTATAGCAAAGAAAATTCAGGAAAAATTTCTACAGAAACGCGGGATAATAATACCCGTGCGAAGCCGGGATGGGCCGCTAGTCTACTATATAAAAATAAGTCGGGTTTTCTTTCCTGACGCTATAACTCCAGAACGCACTAACCGATTTCCACGGTTTTGCATTCGTTGGAAAGGTCTCTGGCTCCGTGAGGTTTATAGCAAAGAAAATTCAGAAAAAATTTCTACAGAAACGCGGGATAATAATACCCGTGCGAAGCCGGGATGGGCCGCTAGTCTACTATATAAAAATAAGTCGGGTTTTCCTTCCTGACGCTATAACTCCAGAACGCACTAACCGATTTCCACGGTTTTGCATTCGTTGGAAAGGTCTCTGGCTCCGTGAGGTTTATAGCAAAGAAAATTCAGGTAAAATTTCTACAGAAACGCGGGATAATAATACCCGTGCGAAGCCGGGATGGGCCGCTAGTCTACTATATAAAAATAAGTCGGGTTTTCCTTCCTGACGCTATAACTCCAGAACGCACTAACCGATTTCCACGGTTTTGCATTCGTTGGAAAGGTCTCTGGCTCCGTGAGGTTTATAGCAAAGAAAATTCAGGAAAAATTTCTACAGAAACGCGGGATAATAATACCCGTGCGAAGCCGGGATGGGCCGCTAGTCTACTATATAAAAATAAGTCGGGTTTTCCTTCCTGACGCTATAACTCCAGAACGCACTAACCGATTTCCACGGTTTTGCATTCGTTGGAAAGGTCTCTGGCTCCGTGAGGTTTATAGCAAAGAAAATTCAGGAAAAATTTCTACAGAAACGCGCGATAATAATACCCGTGCGAAGCCGGGATGGGCCGCTAGTCTTCTATAATATAAAAATGAATCGCAAAATGTGTTGGTAAGCGCATAACTCAACAACGCCTGGTCCAATTTGGCCAAATCTTTTTTTAAAATGTTCGTTGAAGTTCAAGGATGGTTTTTACGGCGAGAAAAATTATAATTATTGCTGGAAAAACCCTAAAAATAGCCCTTTTCTTTTTCCCATACAAATGATTTCTAACTAAAACGTAGTCAATTTGAGCTTTATTGCTATGGTATAAAGTTCATATTAAATTACAAGACAATGGAAAATCAACAATTGTCAAATTAAATAAACAAGATATTGAAATAGATAATCGTTGGATTGTTCCATATTCACCCATTTTATCAAAGACATTCAAAGCACACATCAACGTTGAATCTTGCCATTCAGTGAAATCTATAAAATACATTTGCAAATATGTAACCAAAGGGAGTGATATGGCTGTGATTGGAATTGGTGCAGAGAATTCCAATGATGAAGTTACCCAATACCAAATGGGCCGCTATGTCAGTAGTAATGAAGCAGTTTGGCGAATATTTTCTTTTCCTATTCATGAGAGACACCCTTCTGTTGTTCACTTAGCTGTGCATTTAGAAAATGGACAAAGAGTGTATTTTACAGCACAGAACGCAGTACAAAGAGCTGCTCAGCCACCATCTACTACATTAACCAGTTTTTTTGAGACATGCCAAAACGATGATTTCGCACAAACATTGCTATATTCTGAAATGCCAAAATATTATACCTGGAATCAATCCTCAAGGAGATTTATACGACGGAAACAAGGAAAACCAGTTCCAGGATATAGGTACAGATGTATATTCCACCGATGCGATTGGCCGGATTTATTCAGTACATCCAAGCAATGATGAATGTTTTTATTTACGACTGCTATTAGTCAATGTACGTGGCCCAACATCATTCCAACAGTTACGAACTGTTGATGGTGAATTGTGTGGATCCTACAGAGAAGCCTGTCAACGTTTGCAATTGCTTGAAAATGACGCTCATTGGGATCAAACTCTCAATGATGCTGTAATATCATCACACGCTCATCAAATACGAACATTGTTTTCTATAATCATATCTACATGCTTCCCATCAAACCCAATTGATTTGTGGATCAAGTACAAAGATTATATGTGTGATGATATTTTGTATCAAATACGGAATAGAATGGGAAATCCAAATATACAAATCAGTGAAGAAATTAACAATGAAGCATTGATTTCAATTGAGGACATGTGCTTGATAATGTCAAACAAACTATTAATTCAATTAGGCCTGACCCCGCCCAATCGTCCAATGCATGACGCTTTTAACCAAGAGTTTCATCGAGAAAGACTGTATGATCTCAACGCTTTGAAAGAATTAATTCAAACAAATCTTCCACTGTTAAATGAACAACAGAAGTATGTATTTAAAACTCTTATGAAAGTAACAAATGATGAAACTGGAGGGATTTACTTCTTAGATGCACCTGGTGGTACAGGAAAAACTTTTTTGATTTCATTAATATTAGCAACAATTCGCTCACAAAATAAAATTGCACTTGCACTCGCTTCGTCGGGAATCGCAGCAACTGTGCTTGAAGGTGTTCGAACAGCCCATTCAGCACTAAAATTGCCATTAAATATGCAAAGCAATGAAACTCCAACCTGCAACGTTTCGAAGAACTCTGCAATGGCAAAGGTTTTGCAGCAATGTAAATTGATTGTTTGGGATGAATGCACGATGGCACATAAAAAATCTTTGGAGGCTTTAGACAGAACCTTAAAAGATCTACGGAGCAATAATAACCGATTTGGTGGTGCAATGATTTTATTAGCAGGAGATTTTCGTCAAAAATTGCCAGTGATTCCACGATCAACGCCAGCTGATGAACTCAATGCATGTCTAAAGTCCTCCAATTTGTGGAAACATGTCAAAGTACTTCATTTATTTTATTTTTATTTTATTTATTTATTGTATGGATCTTCAACAAAGGATATACCTACACGACAAAAAAATCTTATCTTATCTTATTAATTTAAGCAAGAATATGCGTGTCGAGTTGCAAAATGACCAATCTGGAAACATATTCTCTAAACAACTCATTGACATTGGTAATGGCAAATTTCCTATAGACATGTTGACTGGCTGCATTAACTTTCCTCAAAGTTTTTGGTCAGTTAACTCGATCAAAAGATGAACTTACTCAGAAGGTGTTTCCAGATGTTTCTCAAAATTACAGAAACCATGATTGGTTGAGCGAACGAGCTATACTGGCTGCAAAAAACATAGATGTAAATGAATTAAATTTCAAAATTCAAGAACAAATTACAGGCGAATTGAGGATATATAAATCAGTTGATTCGGCTACTAATCAAGATGATGTAGTCAACTATCCACCGGAATTTTTAAACTCGCTGGATTTGCCAGGATTGCCACCGCACAATCTTCAATTAAAGGTTGAATAGGTGGTTATAATGTTGCGAAATATCAACCAACCGCGTCTTTGCAACGGTACACGGTTAGCGATAAAAAAATTACTAAACAATGTGATAGAAGCAACTATACTCAAAGGAAAGTATAAAGGAGGGGATGTTCTCATACCGCGCATCCCAATGATTCCGACTGATGTGCCATTTGAGTTTAAACGACTACAGTTTCCAGTGCGGCTTGCTTTTGCTATGACTATAAACAAGTCCCAGGGGCAATCATTAAGTGTTTGTGGTATTAATCTAGAAAACCCATGTTTCTCACATGGTCAATTGTATGTTGCCTGTTCCCGTGTTGGAAAACCATCAGATTTGTTTATCTATGCGCCAGGTAATCAAACAAAAAACATCGTATACCACAAAGCACTACAATGATAATAATAATAATTATGATTCACATGATTAACAATAAAGCGATTACTTACTTTTAAATCCTTATATATGTTTTATTTAATTATTTTTTATTCACAACGCCCTATCACCAGGGTGACGGTTCTGTTCAGGAGAATTTTTTAAAATACGTAGGCACAAAAACTGCCACATTACAAATCTTTTTGACAGGACGAAGTCTGTCGGGTCAGCTAGTCTACTATATAAAAATAAGTCGGGTTTTCCTTCCTGACGCTATAACTCCAGAACGCACGAACCGATTTCCATGGTTTTGCATTCATTGGAAAGGTCTCGGGCTCCGTGAGGTTTTTAGCAAAGAAAATACAGAAAAAACTTCAACAGAAAAGCGGGAAAATAATGCCCGTGCGAAGCCGGGACAGGCCGCTAGTAGATTATAAATAAATTGCTATAGCGGTATGCGAGCCAACTCTAACACTGAAGGTCTCCTTTCGCTTCCTATGTCATACCTTGACTATGGTTTTCCTAGAATAAGTACGTTTCCTTAAAGTTATTAATTTATAAAACCAAGGCAACTAATTGCAAGGTTCATAATCCGAAGTTCGTAAATTGGTATAGTATGCGCGTTACCATCGTCGTCAGGTTTTAAAAGTCACAAGAGAGAATAGAAGACCAGTAAAGGCCTACGCAGACCGGGACGGCATGGCAAGGGATTTTAATTTTTACTAATGGACATTCAACCGTACTGTTACAGAAATACGATATAAATTGCTATGCTTTAAAATGATGCCGTGGCATTTAAAAGGATTTTATCGCACGGCATTGTTCATTTTAAAGCATAGCAATTTATATCGTATTTCTGTAACAGTACGGTTGAATGTCCATTAGTAAAAATTAAAATCCCTTGCCATGCCGTCCCGGTCTGCGTAGGCCTTAAGTGCAAGCGAGATAGATATAGAGAAATGATATGGCCTTAAGACTCAGATGATAACGCGCTTAGTATAGTTCGAATCTCACATTAGACAATTACTCACATATTAGTCACATTTTCACACAACGCCATCTAGTCCCCAAACTAAGCAGAGCTTGTACTATGAGCATGGGTACTAGACAACGGATATACATACATAAATCCTTTTTTTTTGTAAATACACTTCTCATCAAAAAATCGAAACAGTTGCAAGTTTGTGTTTTGTAAGGATTATGTGTTATATATCATTTAATAGGGAATTTAATGAGGTTTTCAAATAATGATGTTAATGTTCTAAATTCAAATTAAATTTTCATAGATTTCGTATTTTGTTTAACAAGTCGTTTTTACCCTGTACGTAGTTTGACGGAAATTGATAAAATTAGGCACGTAAATGAAAAAAAAGCTAGGAAACGTTTGTTTAATAACTCGTATACCATTCCCGACCTCTAATTACTGCTTCTGTACGGATTTTCATCGATCGGATGAGAGTCACGATCAAAAATAGTGGCGATCTATTCCATTCCTCTTGGATTGCATTTTAAAGCTGGCTAAGTGTTTTTGAGGCATGATCTTTTACTTCATTCGTCTTTTTTATTCATCCCATAGATGCTCAATCGGATTCATGTCCAGGCTTCTTGTTGGCCAATCAATAATAGAGATATCGACTTCGGTAACATAATCTCTTACGACGCTCGCGGTGTTTGCCCTAGCATCCTCGTACATAAATGTCAAACCGGAGTCAAATAAATGTGCATAAGGCATCACAAGAGGTTCAAGATACTGTTCGATGTACCTATGACTGTTAAAAAAGGGCAAACGGGACCTAAACACAAAGACAAACTCTGTCTTGTCGTTGCCACTAATTTGTCCCCAAATAGTTCACGAACCACCACCATAGATGACCTTTTCTTTTAATTCAACATGGTGCAAAGTGTTCTCTATCTCTTCTGTAGACCTTAGTCCTTCCATCCTTACCATACAGTATAATTTAACACTCATTAGAAAGGAGAAATTTGTTCCACTAGATGTATGACCATTTTAGGTAATTACGTAAAAAGTTAAGGCGCCCTTTTCGATGATCTGCAGGTAATTCCTCCCTATTTGCTGGCTTGTACGGTACAAGTCCACGTTTCTTCAACCTTCTTCTAATTGTAGAGTCACTTACAGCCACCATAGGTTCATCACGAAGCTGCTGCTGCGGTTGAAAGACATTAAGGCATAGACTTTGTAAGAAAGGTGTTACTATAAATCGATCTACTCGGTCAGAAGTTAACTGTTTTCTGCCAGATCTCTAACGGCGCGTGAATAAACCAGTCTCTTGATAGCGTTTTCAGATTCTATGAAAAGACGAGACGCCAAGATGCAATCTTTCAGCCGTAATAACCTGACTGAGTCCAGAATTCAGCAATGCCACCACTTGGCGGTTTTTGCGGGTAAACATCGCATGGACGCAGTAATAAGAGGAGCAAGGAACTCTGGGTGTGCGATACGGGTTATTAAATTAACGTTTTCTAACTTTTTTTTTCATTTACGTGCCTAATTTTATCATTTTCCGTCAAACTACGTACAGGGCAAATACAAAATACGAAATCTATGAAAATTTAATTTGAATTTAGAACATTAACATCATTATTTGAAAACCTCATTAAATTCCCTATTAAATGATATATAACAAATATACACATTTTTCAGATAATCCTTATAAAACACAAACTTGCAACTGTTTCGATTTTTTTGATGAGAAGTGTACATACATATTAACATAGAAAACACTCAGACCAATGCAAACAATCATGTTCATGCACACTTGTGTGATTCCCGTTCTGAATCTGTATGTTATTTGTGTCCGTTAAATCTATGATTGTAAAAGTCGTCATGATCCCTAGATCGAGAGGCGTCGTTTAAAAAAACTGGCCAAGAGCGACTCGAATTCGCGCACCGAGTTCCGGGAGAGGTTCCGTACAATTTTCGTAATGGTAATCACAAAATTGAGTCGACGTATTTTCGATATAAACGACTGTATCTTTTGATTGCGTTGGCTTAAAAATTTGATTTTTTACAGCTCCAAGGGGCAGTTAGACTTAAGTATTTGATAAAAATTTCAGCTTAATACTTCAACGCGTTCTTTAGGAACTGGGTCTTGACAGAACAGACGGACGGACCATAAAGTTTTTTTTTTTTTTTTTTTTTTTATTTAAAAAAGTATACAATACTTAATTTATATTACAATCTAGCCAATTAGCTAATGAGTAAATAAATTTGACCTAAATTACTACATAAACATAAATCTAAGAATGCGTCCACTAACACTTACTTAGTTTTTGTTAAGGCGATGACACTTTGTTCATGTGTTCTTTGTACGCGGCACTTATCACTGCTTTTATTTGTCACTATAACACTATACTAACTCAAACGGTTTTGTCCGTTTTAGTCGTCTCACTAGATTAGTGATATCAAGGAGTTGGATTGCCTCGACATTCACATGATGATGAAGTCTCTTTTCATGGGCTTCGGCATATTTTTGTATGATTTGATCTACTGCGGCGATGTTTAGATCCCGATGTAAATCACAGTTGCGAATGTACCAGGGCGCTTTGACAATATCCCTGAGCACTTTATTTTGGAATCGTTGGATGATCTGGCGATTGCTTTTACTGGTACAGCCCCATAGCTGAATACCATAAGTCCATACTGGCATCAATACCTGTTTATATAGTAGGACTTTGTTGTGTACTGATACCGGAGAGTTTTTGCCAAGTAGCCAGTACATTTTCTGGTATCGTAGTTTTAATTCAGCTCTTTTCTTCTTTACGTGTGCTTTCCAACGAAGCTTAGCGTCAAGAGTCATTCCAAGATATTTGGCTGTATTAGCGTATGGTACTTGTTCGCCATTAATAAATACAGGAAAATACTGTACTCTCTTATTTGAGAAGTCAACATGAATTGATTTGCTTTCATTCAGCCTAATGCGCCATTTTTTAGTCCAGGAGATTACTTCATTGATTATTATTTGGACTTTTTCAACAGCCTCTTGATGATTGTCTCCTATCGCCATTATGGCCGTGTCATCGGCAAAGGTTGCAATTGGATTATTTTTATTAACTGGGATATCACTTGTGTATAGTAGGTACAGAACTGGACCTAATACGCTTCCTTGTGGAACCCCAGCTTTGATAGGCCTTATTTCTGAATAGGCGTCATCTTGCCGAATACGAAATGCTCTATTCAATACATAAGACTCAAGAATTTCAGAAAATTGTTGCGGTAGCATTACTTTTAGTTTGTGTATAAGTCCTTCATGCCAAACTTTATCGAAGGCTTGCGCTACGTCAAGAAATATGGTAGAACAAACCTTTTTTTCTTCAAGCGTTTTTTCGATGATATTTGTTATTCTATGAACCTGATCAATTGTAGAATGCTTCTCTCTAAAGCCAAATTGATGATCGGGAATAATATTACTGTTTTCGATAACTGGTTTAAGTCTTTTCAGCAATAGTTTCTCAAATAATTTTGATATTATTGGTAGTAGAGAAATTGGTCTATATGAAGTGGGTTCATGTGGTGGTTTGCCAGGTTTCGGTATCATAATTATTTCTGCTACTTTCCACAGGTCAGGTACGTGCCTTAGTCGAAAAGCAGCGTTTATGAGAGTGGTTAGTTTTACGATCGCTTTACGATTTAAATTTTTCAGAATTTTCCCTGTTATTAGTTCATAGCCAGGTGATTTATTTGGATTTATATGGTACTTTATCATATTCAGCACTTCCTTTGGTGTGACGAGTTTTATTTTGAAGCCATCATATTTTGTTTGCTCAGCACACGTTATTTCAACAGCGTTCGACGATTCAACGTTGGGTTGAAATATAAGCTCAAGGTGTTGGGCAAACCTTTCAGCTTTTTGTTGATTACTTCTGGCCCATTTCCCGTTTTCTTCTCTTATAGGAGGGATTTGTGTAATAGGTGTTTTCATGTTTTTGGTTACTTTCCATAGATTGTAATCTGATTTCTTAGCATCTGTGGTTAACTGTCGCAGGTAGTTGTTAGTAAGCAAGTTATTGTGACTTGTTATTTCTCTTTTCACTCGTTTAGTAAGGTTATTGAGTTCGGTTTTATCCTGAGGACATCGCGTAAGGTGCCATTTTCTCCGCTGTCTTCGTTTTTCTATTATAAGATTTCTAATGTGTTCAGGATATGTAGTTCTCTTGACCCATTTTGGCTTGTCAGGTGTATTTTGCCATACTGCTTTTTGTATATTCACTATAAATTGTCTAACTTCTAAGTCTAATTGTTCAGTCGTTTTTAACGAAACTTTTAATTCTATACTATTGTCTAGGTCTATTCTAAAACTGTCCCAGTCTGTATATTTATTAGCTAGAATCGGTCGTTTCTCGGTAAACTGAATTCGTCTGCATAACGTTAATAGTATGGGAGAATGATCCGAGTTCATGTCATGTCCCTCCTCTATATTAGTCTCGTTTTTAGATATATTTTTACAGACAAAGAAGTCTATAAGGTCTGGGATTCTGTTTGGATCTGTTGGCCAGTAGGTTGGTTTTCCTGTAGACAGGGCTTCACAGTGTAACTCCTGTATGGCTGTGAATAATCCCCTGCCTTTAGTGTTTATTAGTCTAGATCCCCAATGTGTATGCTTGGCGTTAAAATCACCTCCTACTATGAATCTTCGCCCGTATTGGCTTAGGAAGCTTACATATTCTTCTTTACTAATAGTGTGTCTAGGAGGAGAATACAAAGCCACTATCGTTAGAGGATAAAGGCTGCACTCTACTCGTATTGCCACTGCTTGTATCTCGGGTTGCTCGTGCTTAGTTTCTTCGTAGTGTTGAAGATTTTCTTTCACTATTATTGCACTACCACCACGTGCACTGTTTCTGGGATGTAGTGCATGGTATACTTTGTATCCTTGAAACTTAATATAGCATTGTCTGGTGAAATGAGTTTCTGATACCAGACATATATCAATATTTTCTATATCTAGGACTACTTGAAGTTCTTGTTGGTGTTTAAGTAGTCCATTAGCATTCCATGCCATAATTTTCAGCGTGTTCTTCATTATTTGGTGGGTTTTTTACTAATGGACGGCTTGACTCCATTTTCTAGTTTTTGTAGTCTGCCATTAAAAGACGACATTAGTTTAAGTATTTCATCCAGTTTTCCATCCAGATTACTCTGCGGATGGGTGATAGTATGGTCACCAATAGGTTGCTGTGTTTTGGCAGCGGCTTGTGCGTAGGTGTGATCGCTAGTGACGCGCTTTGATGGTCGTTTTGGAGCAACTTGTTCCTGATTAGTTGCTGTCGTTTTTCTTATAAATTTATTTTTTAAGTGTTGCATTTCCTTAGCTACTATACATCCTCTATAGTTAGCAGGATGTGCTTCACCACAATGCACACACTTTGGTTTCTCTTCTGCTGGTTTTTTGCAGTCTTTAGTGAGATGCTTTCCTGTGCATTTAACGCATCGTGGTTCTTTCGAACAATATTTATGCGTGTGGCCATAGGCCTGGCATCTTTTACACTGGGGTACCAGTTTGGAAGTTTTCATTGTGTGTACTTCTACTTTGCATCCCAGTATAGCCTTAATACTGAATATTTTACTGATGTCTTCATCATTCGCAAAAGTTAAAATAAACATATTTAGAGGCTCTTTTTTCTTCCAACTGAGTTTGTTTGCGGCGTCTAATATTTTAAGATCCTTGTTTTGTAGATCTTCAATAATTCTTTCGGGTTTACATGTATAGTGCAGGTTTTTGATCATGACTCTAATAGGTCGTTCCTGTTTGTTTTCATATGAGTGCCACAGATGGCCACTCTGGGATAATATTTCCCTAAGGGCTTTGTAAGAGTCCTCGTTCTTTGCGTTGATTTTGACACAATTACCATTTAAGATTTTAGTGGTAAATGCATCACCTTGGGTATTTGCCGCTATCATATCGAAAAAGGCCTGATAGTTCTCTATACCATCTACAATTATAGGTGGAGGGGGTGGAAGCTTCTTTGTTTTGACATTTTTGGTAATTTGAGACTCGGCTTTTTGAGGTTCTTCCGTTTGAGTAGGCGACGAGTTCAATTTCCTCTTCTTTCGAGATTTATTTCGTATCCACTCGGTTTCCTTGGCCAGATTTTCTTCATCTGTGCAGTATTCCAAGCGTTGGGTTGAGCTGTCTGTAGGGGTGGCTTTTGCTTTACTACCCTTTTCTTGGTTTTCATGAGTGAGGCTCATGATTTGTTTTTGCAGGTCATTTATTTGAGCCTGCATGTTCTGTATAATTTGACGAAGATTATCATTTTCAGCTTTTTCATCGCTGTACGCTTTATACAGTCGATGTTCATTCTCAGTTTTTACTTTTATCGGACTCGATGTCATATTTAAAAGTAATGAAAGGCTTCGCCTTAATAATTATTTATGATACCTTGCAATATGATGAGTGCGTCATCGCGGCGGGTGTACTGCATGCCGGCCGGCGACGTTCTGCAACGTTTGCACTTTGCACTAATAATTTAGGACACGCGCGCAACGCGACTATTCTGTATGGTAGACGAAACGGGGACCATAAAGTGATCCTATAAGGGTTCCGTTTTTTTTTTCAATTTGACTTACGGAACCCTAAAAAAAGGTGTCAAAACCGACATAAGTAACAGAAACGCGAAGTATTTAATACAATACCGATGTTTTCAGTTTTCATGAAAGAGATCCCCTTGTTTTGTATACATAGAGATGTTATGACAATACCTTACTGTCGTAGTGGCAAACAGTATAACGTTTGTGGGAAAAATAAGTTTCTTATTTACCACAAATTGATACGACCGCCGCCATTGTATTTCTTGTTACGATATAACTTCAATATATCGTATTTAATCCGTGTGGTGACGGAGTAAGAATACAAAATGTCACCACCCCATCTCATCCCACGGGTGTCGTAAAAACCGACTAAGAGACTATTCGTGAATGTAATCTTTACGAAATAAAAAGAAGGAAAACTTGAAATTTAACCCTATACCAATCCGTGTGGCCGTGGTATTAGTAGGCTAAGTATCCCTCCATCACGGAAGGAGGCCCGTCCCTGCAGTGGGATATTGATGGGATGTTATGATGATGATGGTAATAAAACCTGCGACCTTGTAAACGGTAGACAGTCAATCAGAGGCAGTCACAAACAACACTCATGTGATGAGATGGGGTAGTGATGACATATTGAATTCTTACTCCGTCACCATACGGAGACTATTACTATAGACACACAAGACAGTTATTTATGATATCTACAAGTTACTGTATTAAGACTGGATGTTCTTTGTGTTTGTTTATTCTTAACTAGCTGACCCGTGCCCACTTCGTTGGGCGGCGAAAAAATCGCGTCTCTTTTTAAACATATTTCATTACTGCTCCACTCCTGTTAGTCATAGCGTGATACTATATAGCCTATGACACTCCCCGATAAATGGACTATTCAACACTAAAAGATTTTTTTAAATTGGTTCAGTAGATCCAGAGATTACCCCCCTACAACGTCACAAACACACAAACTTTACCTCTTTATAATATTAAGTATAGATTTGTGTTCTGTGGCGCGTTTTGGGAGAGGCGTATGTCGAACAGTGGACTGCAATAGGCTAGTTGATTTATACCTAAATAACTAATTAAAGGCAATATCTTGCTATTTTGTAAGGAGCGCTTATTAAGACCCGCTGTTTATTTAGATCGCAGTCACTGTCGTGGGGAACTAAAACACATTTAATTTCGTTTGGTGACAACTAGTTTTGCTTTTAAACCGTTCAAGTCCAGAGTCCAATGTGTCTTAATCATACCGTTAGTTAATATAGAGCTTATGACACCGGTTTATATGTGTTTCATCGGTGTTTATCGTGGTATAATACGAAAAAAAAGCTAAGCTGATAGTAAGGGTCGTAGATAAGAAAAAATAGCTTTTTCCTAGAACACCAACCCGAAACCTCTGCGTGTAGGGGAACCTGGGGACACTTGATCCTTAAGGGAGACAGGTACACGAGACAGAACTTGTATGGGTAATAATAAATTTTATAATGGCAATATCGGTTGTCTATGGTACCCGCTAACTTTCTAAAGTTGGTACACCTGTCAAGTTTGACGCGTTTGTAAATGGCGGACGACCGAGTGTTTGTTGTTGCCAAGAGAAAATTTCCGTAAGTTTACATTTTGATTAAACATTAATGTAAATATGGCTTTTAGGTGTGCATGAATTTAATTCGAGGCGTTATCTATATAAGTAGCGATTTGTAGCGTAGAAAAGTGGTAATCTAATAGACGTTTGAAAATATTCTTGTTTATAACCTCAAACTGCTCAGGGTACACTTGGTACACTCAGCTATTATAACTTTTATTTTTCTATTAATTTAAGATTACCGATATGCCCAGAGTATACAAAACAAGAGAAGGTGCCAGAAAAAAAGTACCAATCGATGAAGAGTAAGAGAGAGCAAGATATAATTTTGTTTTGAGTTTGTTTTTGTTTTTTTAATACGAAACGGAAGTTTCATATTTAGCAATTGATTTAAGTATGGAGACGGTGTGATATATATGCCTATGTTATGTGATTTTGAAAACAATATAAAAAAGATTATCATATTCTAAAAACAATTTTTATTTATTTCCTTAGTAATAGTATCATGTGAACCTAGATATAGGTGACTTGATCGCCCAGGATCAAGTCTCCCGTATATAAGGGGCACTTGATACCATTCCCTATTTTTACTTTTAGTCAATTAACTATTAAATTTAGGCACTTATATCTTTGGGTCTTACATCAATTATAGGCAAATGAATTTCACGTATTTCAGTACCAATATCTTTTAAAATGGATAGTCGCTAAGGAAATTAGGGATGAAAAACAAAAGGGAGATCAAGTGTCCCCAGGTTCCCGTAATATAACGACTATGCCACAAAGGCCGTCAGGTATAAGTAGTGTGTATAACGTAATTATAGTTTTGAACATAAAAATACTTAAAACAAAGTATGTACCTACATACCTAGTTTGTTTAATGTTTTGTTATTAACAGGAAAATTGTTTTAAAAATAAAACTACGCTATTGTGAAGAGATTTGTCATTATACTTGCTACGTTTACTTCTGTAGTTCCTACTTAAGCTAATATTTATTTTGAGATGTGACAGTAATTTTAGTGTTAAATGAGACTTTCCTGTGGTTTTTTATAAGTAAGTAAAAAAGTGATTTTTGCATTAGATTTCTTACATTACTGTTTTTTGTCTTCATCATCATAACAGCCCATTAATGTCCCACTGCAAAGACGGGCCTCCTCCCGCGTGACGGAGGGATACTTGGCCTACTAATACCACGCTGGCCAGACGGATTGGTATAGGGTTTAATTTCAAGTTTTCCTTCTTTTTTTTTCGTAAAGATTATATTCACGGATAGTCCCTTAGTCGGATTTTACGACACCCATGGGATGAGATGAGGTGACATATTGTATTCTTACTCCGTCACCACACGGATAAGAGTAAAGATATTTCATTTAAAAGAATACTCTCCGTACTAGGCATCTCCTGTGTCGCAGGAAATTTGCAAACATCAATTTAATTTGCAATGGACACAAAGACCATCCAGACAGGACAAATTTTTATTTAAATGTCAGATAATGTGCTTTTAATAGGGTGCAGATAAAGTTGCGATATAGTTTAAACAATTCTACAATCGTAAATTTTAAGATGTTTTCCATGTGGTGAAGGAGTAAGAAAGAATACAATATGTCACCACCCCGTCTCATCCCATGGGTGTCGTAAAAACTGACTAAGGACTGACTGAAAAAGAAGGAAAACTTGAAATTAAACCCTATACGAATCCGTCTGGCCAGCTTGGTATTAGTAGGCCAAGTATCCCTCCGTCACGAGAGCAGGCTCGTCCCTGCAGTGGGACATTTATGAGCTGCTATGATGATGATGATGAAATGTTGAGATGTATGTGTTAACGGATTGATAAATGCTTGGTGTCACCACTTATGTAATGCGATTAAGGGAAATTATGCAGATTATTATTTCTACGAAAATAAATCCGTCAATTCGTCTGGCCAACAAAGTCAGTATCAGTAGATCAATGTTTCATCTGTCACTTGCGGTTGGCCGTCCCTGCAGTGGGACGATAATTTGCTGTTGTAAATAAAATAAATATTCTAAGAAAGCGATCAGTTGGTCACCCCCTTTTTAAGTAATTATTTTCTGTCTTGGTTTTATTATTACTTACATTTAAATAAATATTTTAATTATGATTATTAATTTTTCTTTGTTAATGAATGTGTTTATTATTGTGTATTGTCTTAGTGTTAGCTAGGTTAGTTTTTTTTTTCATTATTATGACGTTAATTTACCGTGACTGAAGTCAGAAAAAAAAATAACTAAAATAAAAAAAAATGTAAGTATTTTATTTTTCACTAAAACTTTACAACGACTTTGGTTCAGAAATACAAATATATTATTATGTATTTAACTTCCTTTCTTTCTCGGTGTCCTACGTAGGCGACGCGACGCGATGCTACACGCGACAAGTGTTCTACTTGATTACGTCGCGTCTCGTCGCAGACTGCCACTTAGGGCCAGATTCAGAGACCGCACTTTGACTTTACTTTAGCAAAGTCTAGTTATTTTCTCTGAATTTGAAAAACATTACAAGTAATCTTTCGCATGAAAAGTTTACTTTGGGAAGATTACTTTGAAAGAAAGTAAAGTCACGACACTGAATCTGGGCTTTATATCTCGTTTTTGTATCAAAGTCGAACTTTCCTTCAAAGTAAAGTCAAAGTGCGGTTTCTGAATCTGGCCCTTAGTCGTATAGCCAGTATTTGATTATTGGCCAAACAGATTGGTATTGGGTTTAATTTCAAGTTTTCCTTCTTTTTATTACGTAAAGATAATATTCACGGATAGTCCCTTAGTCGGTTTTTACGACACCCATGGGATGAGGTAGGGTGGTGACACACTGTATTCTTACTACTGTTATTTAACTTCCTTTCCTTACGCGGTGTCCTACGTGGGCGACGCGACGCGATACTACACGCGACAAGTATCCTACATGATAACGTCGCGTCTCGTCGCAGACTGCCACATAGGACAGAAGTAGGGAACCTACGCCGTTGGTTTGATCGCGTACGTCGCATTGCGTCGTGTCGCGTGCGTCACCCACGTAGAACACCGCGTTACAGAATTTATCACAGTCGTGTAGCCAGTATTCATTAATAAATCATTTCATTTCATGCTTCGTTCCATTGGTCTTTGGCATATCCTGGGAGATTTTTGAGAATCTTTCTAATACCATGCCTGGTTATCGTAGGTTAAAATGGTCGAGCCGTTCTGGCGGCCCCGGCCGCCGCGTTGAGGTTGAGGCGGTGCCGATCCGTTTACGTTTTGATATAATAATATATCTTGTGCTACGACCCTTGTAATACGTGCTCTATATTGCACCATTTAGCAAAATTATTACATTTATCTTTACATATTGTTGTGTAAATATTGCACAAAATATAATCCATACTAATATTATAAATGCGAAAGTAACTCTGTCTGTCTGTCTGTCTGTCTGTCTGTTACTCTTTCACGCCTAAACGGCTGAACGGATTTCGATGAAATTTGGTACAGATAATCTTTAGACCCTGAGAAAGAACATAGGCTACTTTTTATTAGCAATCATATTATATTTTGATTTCATAGAATTTTGGCGGGAAAGCTGTGTCACGTGACCTGTGACGTCATAGGTCACGTGACCTGTGACGTCATAGGTCACGTGACCCGTGACGTCATAGAATTTTGACAGATGAGTCGTGACGTCACAGAATTTTGGCGGGAAAATATTTTTTGACAGTTGAGTCGTGACGTCATTGAATTTTTGACAGATGAGTCGTGACGTCACAGAATTTTTGACAGATGATTTGTGATGTCATATTATTTTGGCGGAAAAATATATTATACCTCTGTCACTTTTGACAGCTGTCAATTTTGACAGATAGGCGTGACGTCATAGAATTTTTGACAGATGAGTCGTGACGTCACAGAATTTTGGCAGGAAAATATATTTTGACAGCTAAGTCGTGACGTCATTGAATTTTGGCAGGAAAAATAGTATTTAAACAGCTGAATCCTGACGTTATCACAATTTGGCGGGAAAATAAATAGGTTTGTACAGGACCCTCGGTGCGCGAGTCAGACTCGCACTTGACCGGTTTTTTAGCTGTGGGTCTGATATATCTAGAGAGCTTAAATTCGTAATTGTCAACTTATTTCATCATAACAGCCCATTAATGTCCCACTACAGGGACGGGCCTCCTTCCTTGACGCAGGGATACTTGGCCTACTAATACCACGCTTGCAGACGGATTGGTATAGGGTTTAATTTCAAGTTTTCCTTCTTTTTATTTAGTGAAGATAATATTCACCTTATTTGTTAGGCACTAAAGTGACACACCTTTGCTTATCCTATCCTACTAATATTATAAATGCAAAAGTTTGTGAGGATGGATGGATGTTTGTTACCCTTTCATGCAAAAACTACTAAATGGATTTTGATGAAATTTGGAATATAGGTAGTTTATGGTGTAAAATAACAATTAAGCGGGTAATACCGCGGGCATCAGCTAGTATATTTAAATAAGTACATTATATTTGTTTCCGCATAAAGAGATGGCTTATAAATTGCACGTAGTGATATGATTATCTATATGATAAGGTGATCTTGTAGTATTTTTATATATTATCTTTAACATGATAAGATTTATATCAGTAATTTGAATTGCACCGGCCAAGTACAGCGTTTCTATTTAAAATTTCATTTCCTACTTACTGGCACCCCGTGACTTTGTCACGAAAAGTGTAGTGGCGTATTTCTGTTTTATTCAAAATGCTTAATATTTTTTTAAAATAAAACAACCTTAAAAAATAAAATTGTGATAAAGTTTCATAAACTTTAACTGTGTAAACTGAGATTCAATATTATACAATTGATGTCAATAAGCTATAACTATGTTATTATAATGTTGAAAATAAACGTGTTAAAATTGTATTGAAATATGTATAATGTTTTTTGTTTAAAAACATTTTCGACACGCAGCACTTAAAGAAACGCTACCTAGAGCCTTATCGCAGCAAGATTTGACGTAATTAGTGTAATGTTTCTAACATAAATAATGAGGTATATCGACACCAGAAGTATCAAAACGTAAGGGACAAAACACGACTTTTCAGGAGAGCCAAAAAACCATTCCGATTTTACAAATTCTTCTGTAACTTTTTATTAGTTGCCCTAATCTTAAAAGTGTCTAGGACAAAGTTTCTTATAATTTTCTCTTCTTTATAACTATAAATAAAATATTTACGTAAACTTACACGTTTAGAAAATAGCATGTCCCTTACATTAAAAAAAGTTGGTTAGTTCCTGCTAGTTGTCCTTTAAGGCACTCAAGCCTTAAAGTAAGCACCAAGTTTAATAGGAAACTATAACACAAATCTACTGTAAAGGACATAAACTACTATGAACTGGATGAAATATGATGTATGATAAACTATTAAGAGCAATTATCATGTAATTTTGGACCTGATATCTTTATTATTAAGTCCATTAGTAAAAATATACTTAAACTTACAATATCTTTAGATTAATTTTGGAAATTTTGAAGAAAATTCAGACTGGTCGAACAGTAAATACGACTGTGGTAAATGCAGTTAGGCAGTTCCTAGAGACAGGATATTATGAACGGAGACCAGGCCACAGTCGTAAGCTGTGTAATTTGACTTGGCATAACTGTTTTATCGTCAGAAATGTCCTCAGGGACAGGTTCATTACAGCAATTCGAGCACGTAACCAACTCCAAAAAGTTAAAAATGTGTGTGGGGGTATACATACGGTCAGAAGAAGGTTAAGCTTTTAAAACTGCTAGAGGACCACAGTTTCTTATTTCTCTCGTGAGTACAGGCAATGGACAATATATATAAGGTCTTTTCAAGAAGTAACAAAGTGGACATTAGTGTCGAACCATGTTCATCTCGTTTCTGTCTCTTGTCAGCAAGCACTCCAATCCAGGCTTCATTACAAAATTTGCGACCCTCTCCGACACGTTTGCGCCACTCAGGACGTTTTTCCGCGAGCTTCTCCCAGTCACGGTGGTCGATTTTAAATGCTGCCATGTCTAGCTTGGTGCAGTCTTTGAAACGAAGCAGCGGCCTCCCAACATCTCTTTTTCCATTCGCTATTGCATCAAGAAGAACACGTCGTTGTAATGGAGAGGGTTCCATCCTATGCACATGCCCTAGCCAACGCAGACGTCTCTATTTAAGAAGCACTGCCAGACTAGGCAGCTGTGCGATTTCTAGAACCTTCTCGTTTGTCATCTTGTCCTGCCATGCTAAGCCCAAGATCTTTCGTAAGCAACGCATGTAACATAAGTTAAGACGACGGCGACGTTCTTGTTTTGCATTGATGTCCAGGTTTCAGCTTCGTACAAGAGTATGCTTAAGATGGAAGCCTGAAAAACAACCATCTTGGTCTTAGTAGTAAGGTGCTTATTGTACCATACCCTTGTACCTCGCTTCCCGAATATGGTTGCCGCCTTGCCAATACGGATGTCGATCCGTCGAGAGCATTCGAAAAATGTGGTGTTTACAGACGAATATCGGATATCATTAAGTTATCGTGAAGGTCGTCAGAGTTCTTACAGGCACAAAAATAAAAGGTTTGCCCCATGTGCCCCTTGAAACTGTGGTGTGCCAAGTTGGTTCAATAATGTTTTGGGTGGCATCATTTACGGGGCTCGTACTTTTTTTTTTTTTTTTTTAATTAATCTAGTAGAGCAAGATCCTAAAAGTGGCGCTAATGGTCTACGCCTTCTTCTAGGATCGTTTTGCAGTATTATTATTTAATGTATAATGTGGTGAATAGTACAAATGAATGGTTAACAATAAAATAAGAAGAACATAAGAATTGACAAAAGTATTCTAGATTACAACAATGCTTAACATATAAAATAAAGTTAAAGTTATTTACATACATCCTTTTTTATATTTTTTTTATATATCTTTTTTTTTGACAACTGCAATTTTTTAGTTGTATAGCATATTTAATTGTATGATAAAGAATGCATGTTTTTTTTTTTTTATTATACAATCAGATAAAAAACAAACAAAACAGACACTTATTTAAACAAAACAGATTAACAATAAAGAAGAAAAATATAAATGTGTGAACTAAAATAAAAGACAATATTTACATAAAAATTACAAAATTTACAGGTCTTTATACAAATCATCAGCAAGTATATGTAGCAAGTTATATGTGCATGTGTGAATATACTTCACTGTATCGCTAAGTTTGATTAAAATGTTTTAATTCTTTAATAATATATGAAATATGGTTGATGAATATGTTAACTGTTTCTTCGTATTTTATTAAATGAATTAAGTAGTGTGGATTGTATGGGTCTATATCGTGGTTCTCACATGTATATATAAAAGGTAAACGAGTAATTTGGAAGCGTGGACATTCAAGAATTAAATGTCTAAATGTTTGAATTGATGAGTTATCACAGGGGCAAAGATCATTATTGGTTATGTGAAAGCGGTGAAGGTACGATTTATGGTATGCATGATTGGTGAGTAGTTGAGTGATAGGAAAGGATGGTTTAATGATAGATAAAAACTTGGATATATCTTGAAAAGAAGAAAAAAGTTGTTTAGTGTAAGTTGCTCCTTCAGAGTTGTCATACAGCCCTTGTAAGGATGTGTGTAATTGTTTTTTGTGTATCAGTTTGACGTATGAAAAAGGTGTATGTAAGTAGTCCGGTGCTTTGTGCATGTTAGCTGCAGTTTTTGCTGCAGAGTCAGCCTCTTCATTTCCAGGAATGCCAATATGTGCCCTTACCCATGCGAAATGTATATGAACTTGTTTGTTTTTTAGTGTGTTTAAATGTCTGAATATGTTAACTGATAGAGGATTGTGTGAATAAGGATTAGATAGTTCTTGAAGAGAAGATTTAGAGTCAGAGAGGATGTAGCAAGAGGAAGAAGGTGTAATATGTGTATTATTAATGATCCATAAGCAAGCATTTTGTATGGCTAACAGTTCAGCTTGATATACAGAGCATGAGGAGTGAAGTTTGAATTTCTTTGTAATATGTGATTCACCTGTGGGATCAAACACGACAAAGGCCGAACCTACTAACTCATCGTGCTTGCTGCCATCAGTAAAGACGCACCAAGATTGATAAGTAGAGAGGTTCTCAAAATCTCTTATAGTGTCCAATTCAGTGAATGTAATTGGTTCACGGAGGGAAGGATGCAAGAGAGTGGAGTATGGAGCAGGTCGTTCAAGGGGAATGTCAAGGGGGAGAAGGGATGAGATGCCCGTAAGTCTCGATGTCTCAATTTGTGATGAAATTCTAATTATATCAGGGAGAGGAGTGAGTTGAGCAAGAGTGATGGAAGCAATAGTACTTGTAGTGCGAAATCCACGTATGATTTTAATGGCGAATAGGCGTTGAAATGAAAGTAATTTTTTCTGAATGAGTTTGAAATCTAATGCACGTGTCCAGATAGATGATGCATATGTAATAATAGGAGTTATAACTTGATTAAATATAATACGTATATTATCGGAATGTATACCCCAAGTGGGGCGCATGTAAATTAATAATTTATAAAATATGTTTTTGGCCTTTTCAATGATATATTTTGTATGTTTGATGAATTTAAATTGATCATCTATGATGACTCCAAGATACTTGAAGTCTCGTGTGAATGCAATTTTGTTGTTATGCATGTGTATGTCAAGTTTAGTTGATTTACGTGTAAAGCCTGTGAGTGTAGTTTTCTGTGGTCCAAAAGTAAGTTTAACTGAGTTTCCCCATTCTGCGATGGAATTGAGAGCATTATTGGTGATTGTTTGTAGAGTGCTAAGTGAACGTGAATGGGTAATGAGCATGACGTCATCTGCGAAGGCCTGTATGTGACACCCATCAGGAAGAGCTATCTCTAGAAGCTCATCCATAATTAGGTTCCACATAGTAGGACCACACACAGAACCTTGTATGCAACCACGCGTCATTGGTTTGATGATGTTTATGTCAGAAAAGATCAACTCAACATTTCTATTTGTGAAGTAGCTGATTAATATATTATAAATATTTGCAGGGCATTGATATTGTCGAAGGCGGAGAAATACAGCTGGCCACCAGGCATTGTCAAACGCTGCTTTGATGTCTAGCGAGGTAGCTAGAACATGGTCTCCTTCATTCTTTTTTGATTTAATGATTTTGATAACGTTTGATATTGCGTGTGATGTGGAAATTTGACTTTTGAAACCGTATTGCTTATTATTATTATGATTGTTAATGTTGATGTGGTAAGTAAGACGGTCCATGATTAACCTTTCAAATAATTTTCCAAACACATTTATGAGACCAATGGGGCGAAATGAGGTGAGTTGTGAGTATGTAGCTTTATTAGGTTTTGGAATAATTTTGATAAGAGCGTGTTTCCAAGGAGTGGGGAAGTGTGATATATCAAGGCAACGATTAAAAATTTGTATGAGATAATCAGGAAATAATTGAATAAATTGTTGACAGATGTCAGATGTGAGATGATCTTTTCCAGGTGTTTTTTTGTGATTCATGTTTTTAATGCCATTAAGCAATTCAGTATAGGTGAAGTGAGGTTCAGAAGAAGTATCAATGGGTTGTGTCATTAAGGATCTAGTGTTTTGCTGTGAAGAGAGAATGTCAGGGGTGTCAGATGGGAAGAAATGATTGTGTAAAGCATGTGCAGTGTCTTCTGTTGAGTTCGTGTGTGTGCCATTATCTAATTGTAAAGTACAGGGTGGTTGAGCCAATGGTTTGGTTTTAATTATTCTGTTCGTAATTGACCACACATTTTCCTTAATTTGCAACTGACAGAATTCTTTAAATTTATTAGTAGCTTCAGTGCAAAAGGCATCTGAGTATGCTTTCCTGTTGGTTTCTCTCTCAATAAGTACTAAATCAAGAGGTAGGCCACGTCTTTTGTATCTTAATAGCCTATGATGAGTGATCAATACCTTCCGCTTAAGCTCCTGTAAATTATCATTCCAGAAGGGTGGTTTCTGCGTTGCTCTACCGGACTTGGGGAGAGTGATATCACATGCATGCTGTATAGCAGAAGTCATGTCATTGATAAGATTATCAATGTCCTCTGCATTGGTGTTATTAATATTATTAATAGGTGGTAATTCCTGATGAATCGCATCTATAAATTGGTCTCTTATCTGAGCCCAGTTAACAAATGAAGTATTATATTTAAATGTGCTAAGTTTTTTATTGCGTGTAAAGTGTGCACGTGTGTGTGAGTGTGTATTAGTAAACGAGACTTCAAATACAATGCAGTTATGATCAGAACTGGGTATGATTGATGGTTGAACAGACCAATTATTAATGGTTAAGGATGGGTGATTACTAAGAAGAGTGAGGTCAATGATTGATGAGCGTAGTTGGTTACGTGTTATAGCGTTAAATGTTGGTATTACTCCTGTATTTGCTATAATGAAGTTATTGTTGATAATTATATCAGCAACAAGTTCACCTCTGGGGTTATTTCTGTGTGAGCCCCACCAAGAGTGCCATCCATTAAAGTCCCCACAAATAAGGAAAGATGAATTATTATTAGTCTGAATGTATGATTCAAGAGTGTGAAGTATGTTATGAGTATCATTGCGTGGTTCTATGTATACAGAAATGAGATGATATAAATGGTTGGTAGTACTGTCTTTACATTGTATGATGCATAAACTAGAATTTGAATGACTTGTGATTCCAAGAGCAGAAGTATTATTATTAATTGCAATAGCAGCGCGAATGGGATGATTGGTGGGAAATTGATATAAAGTGTAATTGTCATTTGTGAGTTTCATATGATTTGAGTTACCAGTGTATGGTTCAGTAATAAAAACAAAGTCTGGTTCATGTTGTCCTAAATACAACGAGAGCTCATGTAATGCGTTCCTACTACGTCCAAGATTTATTTGTATAGTGTTAGTGTTAATATATGTGTTTGTGGATGATAGTGATGAGTGAATGGAAATGTCTTGAGTAGATCTAGAATCCATAGTCGATCCTATTTCTTGTTCGTGTAGTCATAAAAATCTTTCTTGGACATAGGTCAGAAGTAGCACTGTGGTCTAATTTCTCTTTGTTGTTTTTATTTTTATTGTTAACATTAGCTTGGTGTGTATAGCAATTATGGCATAAGGCCTTACTAGGATTCTTTTTATGTGGGCAGTCTTTATATTCATGAGTTGACTCTGCACAAAAAGAGCATCGTGTCTCTACTTCAACGCAGTGTTTTCTTGTGTGTCCAAATTTAAGGCATTTATAACATTGTAAAAGAGGCACAAACTCTTCCACATGGACTCGCTGATGATCAATATTTAGTTTTTGTAAATTAATAATAATACGCCAAAGATGAGGGTTAGTCACAAAGACAGCATTATACAAATTAGAGTTTCTATTATTGCGAGTAAATTTGAATTCGAAGTCAGATATAGATGAAGAAGTAGTTGGTGAGTTGTTAATTGCATTAAATATGTGAGTATTCTGTTGTATAATGATGTCTTTGAGGCTTTCAGGAGTAACCTCCGAGCTGACCCCTTTAATAATGAACATTGGATTTAGCTTTTTAGAAACTTCTGCTGAGATGTCTGGGTGCGACTCACCAATTTTCTTCATTGTGATCTTCATGTGTTCCGGGTTATCAAATTCTATACGTAGTTTATTGTTGGACACTTTCTGTACGCCAGCTGGGGTAAAAGTTGTGTCTTTGAAAGAGATCGCCTTCCTCCAGGAGGCCAGCGTATCGGTATGAGTGGGATTATCTTTTTTTGATGCTATAATGATGGCAGGTTTAGTGGAAGGTGGAATAGGTGGTTGAAACTTCATGATAGTGGAGGATGTCATTTGAGCATATGTAGGGGGTGATTGCTTACTGATTATTTCTTTCTTAAAAATTGTCATTTCTTGACGAACAGCAGCTATAATGCTATTCTTCAAGTCCCCAGCATCATAATTAGATGACTGTGCCTCTTGAAAGATCGGTGATGTTAGGTCTACAAATCCTGATAGAAGGGATATAGCTTTATTTATTTCTTCAGCAGCAGTTGTGATGAGCTTTTTATTTGGAGCGGTAATGCTACGGCCCGCTGATACTCTCTCTGTGATAAAGGTTGAGAGCTTCCCCACGACTTTCATAAATGACTCCACGTCAGATATCTCACTGACGGTGGATGGTATAGAAGACGGAGTGGGGGCGTTAGGGGGGGCTCGTACTTAGACTTGGTTATTTTTTAAAGTGGTGGTGTAAACGCAGAAAAATATGTTACAGAGGCTTAAGAACCTCATGTGATGCCAATTGCACCATTTATTGGGGAATAATTTCTGTTAATCCATGATAGTGGACTGGCATTTTTCCTGATCGATGGAAACTTGCGAAAGTCGTTCCTATTCTTAAGCCTGAGCTTGGACCTGATGCAGTTAGTAGCTATAGACCAATTTCAATTCTTCCAACGTTGGCAAAGAGCTTTGAAGTACTTATATGTCCTTTTATTCAAAATTATTTTAAAAAACATCTGTCTAACCATCAACATGGATTCACTACCGCCAGATCCACATGCAGTAATTTGGTTAATTTTATTGAGAACATCTTGGAGTCAGTGGATGCTAATAAACAAGTGGATGTGGTATACACTGATTTTAGCAAGGCTTTTGACAGGGTTTCTCACTATGTCTTGCTTGATAAACTGTCCGCATATTATGGCTTCTCTGGTTCATTCCTTCATTGGCTTGGCTCATACCTAGCAAATCGATCTTTCTTTGTTGTGGCGGATGGTTATAGGTCTAATGTATTTAAAATTACCTCAGGCGTTCCACAGGGATCGCATTTAGGACCTATTCTATTTAATATATTCATCAATGATCTTCCAAATTGCTTCCTTTATTCTACTCCGTACTTATTTGCAGATGACCTAAAGATAACTCGTGTAATAGAATCCAATAGTGACGCTCTGTTACTTCAGAGTGACATAGATAGACTTCTAGAATGGTGTAGTTGTAATAATATGCAACTAAATGTTAAAAAATGTTCTCAGATAAGTTTTACCCGCAAATTAAATAAAATACACTATAGCTACAATATAAATGCTGTACAGCTTGTTCACGTAAATACTGTTAGAGATTTGGGTGTAATACTCGACTCCAAACTTACTTTTATTCCTCATATAGATATGGTTGTTAAAAAGGCTTCTAGAATGTTGGGTTTTCTTATTAGAAATGTTAAGTCATTCCGGTCTCCAAAAACCAAAATAGTACTTTATAATAGCCTTGTGAGAAGTGTACTTGAATATGGTATGGTAGCTTGGCGTCCTCATTATGCTACACACAGCCTAAGAATTGAGCGTATTCAAAAGCGTTTCCTGTATCATCTAGCCTACTCTACGGGAGTTGTAAAAAAACAACCAAGTTATTTGGATCGCCTTAAATATTTTAAAATAGTATCATTAGAAAAGCGCAGAAACTCAACTGATTTATTATTTTTGTTTAAGATATTACACAATAATATTGATTGTCCAGAATTGCTATCTAAATTTAAATTTAATATTCCTCATAGATATCCTAGGAAACCAATCATGCTCCTACATCCCCCTTTTCGAAAATCAGTGCTAGGCTCCAATTCTCCTGTGTCACGGCTAAGTAAGTTACATAATAGGTACAGTGAATACATAGATATATTTGGTGTATCATTTCAACGATATAAGAGCCAGGTTCATAGTCTTGCTGTTAGTTAACTATTACTTACTGGATACTATTAGTTATGTTTTGTTAAAAGTGCTTTGTTTTTTTTTCCTGTTCTGATTGCTGTAGTTATAAGTTTTAATTTTGTTATTTTTGCATGTGGTGTTTACCTACAAAAGTTGTACATTTAGATTAAGCATACAATTGTGTAATGTTGTAGATTGTATTATTGTAACAACTGCTGGTAAACCAATAATAAATAAATAAATAAATAGTGCCCGGCCACACATTCCTAAAAATCACAACTGAATACCTGAATAAGGGTGTGATTCGAAAATTACTATGGCCTCCTTGAAGTTCAGACTTAAATCTTATGGAACATGTCTAGGACAATTAACTAAATTTTACAGTTTTCATGGCTGTTTCTCATTTTGTTGATTTTTTAAGAAATGTTGTTCATTAAATGTTTTTATTTTATTAATTCATACTTGTAAATAAGTAAAATATTTAATAATACTGAACAATACTGTGTAATGTACATTTTTTCGAAATGTTAGACATAATTAAAGGTGGGCCCCTGAATGTATATTAAGGTAAGCGACAAATTATAGTAAAGTTATGTATTGTGTTTTAACGTAAAGGTCATAATATTGCGAGAATTGTACAAAACTTTTGTTTAATGTAAGGGACTGAATTGCATTTCAAAACTTTTTACATTATTTTTCTAACACGTAAAAATATTTACGTCCATTAAATTATTTTTTTAGTATAAAAATCAGTCTAGACCTTCGAAAACGTGTACTGTAAGGGACATTTTTTTAACGATAGAGAAATTTCAAGTATGCCAAACGATAAAGCGTGAAATTCCGAATCCAACGGTATATATAACTCATTTTGGCCAAAATGTCCCTTACGTTAATTGATACTTCTGGTGTCGATATGTTAAAGTACCTACTTGTAGTCAATTTGTATGTAACTACCAACAACAAGCGAGTCGGATTTCTAAGAAAAACAGAAAATATTCAATATTACTTCTACAATATTCTCTCGCAACCTTAAAGACCTAGTACGAAAAAAATCAAAGTACATGTCGTGCCGTCCCAGCGTATGCTATTCCTCAAAAGCAGACCTCGATAATTCTTAAAGGCTTCATCATACCAGCCAATTAATATCCCACTGCAGGGACAGGCCTCCTCCCGTGACGTAGGGATAGTCGGCTTACTAATACCACGCTGACCAGAGGGATTGGTATAGGGTTTAATTATTATTTCAAGCTTTCCTTCTTTTTATTTCGTAAAGAATTTTTACGGATTCGGCGAATGGTCCCCGAAAATTCCTTCATTCTTAAAAGCTTACTTTTGCTTAAAAATGCCCTAATGTCTAAAGCCGCAGTTTTTCATACATGAGCGTCCACCGCAAACTATGCTTCATGTATGAAAAACTGGCTCAACTATGTGAGCTAAGGTCAACCAACTTAGTTTAGCCGGCGGTAGACGTTCGGCCTAAAACTTGGCGGGTGTTTTACATAGTGATCACATGCAATGAACGAATGATATGGAAATTTATCAATGAATATTGTTATATTATTGATGGATTGCTGTTAAAATCATACATGTTTATCTTGTTTGTTTTAGTGTTCCTTAATTCATTAAAAAAATCGGAGTCTTTATTGGCTTATATTGGCGAGTAGTCAGCGGCCCCCCAGACCGCTGAACGCATAAATGAATAAATGAGTTTCGTTAGTCTCGATGGTATGCGTAATTGAGCGAGATCGAACCTTCTTATCTCGCTTTCTAGCAGCTATCCCGATTGTTAACGAAGGACGTTACTCTACTATGCCTCCTTTGGTAAGGCCTGATAAGAGGGTAGCTTTCGAGGATGATGGCAAGGCCGAATGTCTGGCCGAGAGTTTTCCCGAGAGCATCGAGTCGAGGTCTACTACTTGAAACTAAACCCTAATTTCAAGTTTTCCTTCTTTTTATTTCGTAAAGATAATATTCACGGATAGTCCCTTAGTCGGTTTTTACGATACCTATGGGATAAGATGGGGTGGTGACATATTCTGTTCTTACTCAATTTCGGCGTCTTCAATTGGCGGCGCTAGTGTGCCCTATATTTGTACAGAACCCACATTACACGAACATGAATCAAGCTTGGCCTGTATCTTTTATCAGCATCTCGTTTATCTAATATTATAGTAACACCTGTTATTTGTAGTGCATGTGTCGTGGGGGTGTTACGATATAGCGATCACCTAATGGTAAGTTACATTATTAACATTATTGTCAACTAGCTGACCCGTGCCCACTTCGTTGGGCGGCGAAAAAAACGCGTCCCTTTTTTAAACATATTTCATTACTGCTCCACTCCTATTAGTCATAGCCTATGACACTCCCCGATAAATAGATTATTCAACACAGAAATAGTTTTTAAAATCGGTTCATTAGATCCAGAGATTACCCCCTACAACGTCACAAACTCACAAACTCTAACCACTGGACAGATCTGGATGAATTTTGGCATGCAGGTAGATGTTATAACGTAGGCATCCGCTAAGAAACGATTTTGATAAATTTTTATCCCTAAAGGGATAATATAGGGGATGAAAGTTTGTATGAAACTTTGTCAATTTCAAACCGATTAGGCTGAGACCAAGCATGCATATTGCTACTATATATTGAAATAAGCCTTATTTTTAATAATACTTATAAACGCGAGCGAAATCGCTGGAAAAAGCAAGTGTGTGCATATTCGAAAATACGACTTTCCTGCGCTCTAAAGTCACGATATCTCGAAAGCGATGCCTTGTAGGAGAAAAGTGTTGAAGTATTTTTTGTAGATAATTTTATGGTCTACACACTTAGTCTAAACCATTTTTCGATAGCTCTCGTTGTTTCAGAGATATCCGCAAAAAACGCAAATTTGTGACCTTTGACCTCGAATAAAAAACAACGCACGCGGGATCGCGGGATCGATGGGGACTTTTGACATATCATTTGTAATGACGTATTCAAGGCCTGCACAAAAATCCAGCTTGTTGGGAATTAATGCAAACTTTAATCATAATTTAGTCTATTTTGACTGGGCTATTATCTGTCCCGCCAGTAAACACAATAGTAAAACAATACAGTATGTATCATAATTATCATCATAACAGCTCATTAATGTCCCGCTGTAAAGACGGGCCTCCTCCCATGACGGAGGAAAAATTATACTTCTAATACCACGCTGGCTAGACGGATTGTTATAGGTTAGTAGGTAGTAGTTTTCCTTCTTTAAGTAAGGTATAAGTTTTACTTCTTTTTATTTCGTAAAGATAATATTGACGGATAATCTCTTGTCGGTTTCTACGACACCCGTGGGATGAGATGGGGTGGTGACATTTTGTATTCTTACTCCGTCACCACACGTATGTATCATATATAATACACTAAACAGGGAAAACAGTTAACTACAAAGATTTATCAGCCACGTAAACAAACTACTCATTACTGATAACTAAATTGTACCCACCAGTATAACTTGAACCCTCAATTCTATTAGATAACTTTGTTCAAAGAGTTAATTTTATAATAGATATGATAGTAGGTCAATGAAAAGCGAAATCTATGCTATTATAATTAATGTTTTATGACTATTTAATTAAGGATTTGGGTTTTATACGACTGTGTATATACCTATTTATGTGCTTCTTACTTGTTTTATAAGAAAAACGTCGTAGATAATTTTTATGACAATTTTTGAGCGATCCTTATAGGATTGAAAGATATCCAGGTGTAATTTGTGAATTTCCCCAATCATTATAGCCTGCTTGGGAACTGAACTTGTGTACTAAAGGAAACTAAGCCAGTTGCATTGTTACTTAGAGTAGAGAGACATTCACTTCTTCTAGTTTCTTAATATAAACTAAACCCATAGCACTAAAAGGGTTGATAACGTTATGTTTTATTAATAGACTACCACACGCGCATCTTAAATCAGTCACCCACGGCCAAGACCTTGATTCTGTCTGTTTTTTTTTGCACACCGATAAAGATAGCATCTAAAAGACATCTTTCAATATGTAGCTTATCTCTTATCGAGATTACGTCTCTGTGATAATGATCGGCCATGCCGTTTAATAACCGGCATTTCTATTCGAAAGTTTGTAAGTGTATCATATTATTATGGAAGATTGTTACTCTTTTATGTAAAAACTATTAAATGAATTTATATAAAACTTTACAATAATGTAGCTTTTTATATTATATCAGAATAACATATTAAGCTACAATTTATAAATATATTGTATTCATAACATCATCATCATCTCAGCCAATTGACGTCCACTTCTGGACATAGGCCTCCTCCAAATATTGCCACCTTGTGCGGTCGTCCTTTGCCTCCCTCATCCATCGGTGCCCCGCCGTTCTAACCAGGTCCACCGTTAAAGGGGTCCATATTTTTCATAACTTAACTTTTCTAAATTCTTATTGTGCGTAGACATAGTCGCGTCGCGGGCCCAAGCTTGTTGTTTTCTATAAGTTAATCAACTAAAAGCCGAAGAACTATGTCTTAAGTTTCTCTTTAGTATTTCGTTTAGCTAAAATCAATGTACCTCCACACGATTAGTCCGTGACCTTTGCTAGTTTGAACGAAAGTTCAAAAGGGCTTGCCCTCTCTAGACGGAATCAATAAGTTTTGTACCTACTTAATACCATTTTAGTATAACTCTGTACGCACTACTTTTGTGCCTGATTAGCACGCTATTTATAATAATAATACTCATATTACAAAAATAATAGAATTATTGCTATACCACTACCCCATCTCATCCCATGGGTGACGTAAAAACCGACTAAGGGACTATCCGACTATATTATCTTTACATAATAAAAAGAAGGAAAACTTGAAATTAAACCCTATACCAATCCGTTTTGTCCGCTTGGTATTAGTAAATAAATAAATAATCCTCACACATTGCCACCTATTCCCAAACTAAGCAAAGTAGTAGGCCAAGTATCCCTCCGTCACGGGAGGACGGAGTCCCTGCAGGGACATTAATGGACTGTTATGATTATCCTGATATGGTTGTCTAGATTATCTTTGTGTCTGTTACGCGGCTCTGGTCTTGATCCTTGGTAAAGGATTTGGATTTTATAAACGTAAGAATAAGGGGCGTAGCACATATAACGTAACGTAAAGGGATAAGCACCGCCTCTCCTTTTACCTCGGTGTCAAACGTCAAAAATCCGATTAGTTACGATTCCGATTAGTGCTGCAGTAAGGAGCTTCATACAAATAATACAGAACGGCTCGAGTTAATACGGTGCCGATCCGTTTACGTTACGTTATAATGTGCTACGACCCTAAATAGGGTAGGTAGTTATCCTATCCCTCATATATATAATTAACTTTCCAAATATTTTATAATTATTTTTCATTGTTACAGGTATGAAGAAATGGTGCTTATTGATTTAGTCTGAAACGTTAATTAAGAAGGATATAAGAAGTCAATTATATCTTAATTATTATTTAATTAAATAATACTTAGATTATTAAGTGAAAAATGGACCCAGGTTATTTCGATATTGAAAGAAAACAGAATCCAAGAGAACGAGCTAATTTGTTCTCCAAATTTTGTTATTGGTGAGTGCATTTTTATCTTAGGTAATATTCTAAAGAAGTAAAGTTCGTGTGTTTGTGACGTTGTAGGGGTTAATCTCTGGATCTACTAAACCGATTTTTAAAATTCTTTCTGTGTTGATAAGTCCATTTATCGGGGAGTGTCATATTCTATGACTAATAGGAGTGGAGCAGTAATGAAATATGTTTAAAAAAGGCACGCGTTTTTTTCGCCGCCCAACGAAGTGGAGACGGGTCAGCTAGTTTGTAGATGAAGCAAGGGTACTAAAACAAGGATTTGATGACCTATGAAAATGCTTTTCAATGGTGATTTATCAGAGTGCTTCGTTCTTGTTAATTGAGGCGTAAACTGCGATTTTATGGTTTATGAAACTAGAAGGGATAGGCCAAAATGGGAACTGAAACAGAGGATGGTTACTACGTACGAAGACCGTACTTACCTATTTTTTTTACTGGCACTTATTATTTTCCTAACAAAGATCATAGGAAATATCGCTCTCTCAATATGTGTCACATATTTACGCCATCTAGTCCCAAACTAAGCAGAGCTGGTATGTGTACCAGACATCATCATCATCATTACAGCCCACTTATGTCCCACTGCAGGGACGGGCCTCCTCCCGTGACGGAGGGATATTTGGCCTACTAATACCACGCTGGCCAGATGGATTGGTCTGTACCAATCCGTCTGGCCAGCGTATCTGTACAAAACCCCGTGGTTTAATTTCAAGTTTTCCTTCTTTTTATTTCGTAACGATAATATTGACGAATAGCCTTTAGTTGGTTTCTACGACACACATTGGATGAGATGGGGCGGTGACATATTGTATTCTTACTCCGTCACCACACGGATAATATACCAGACAACTGATACTTGTAAACATAATTAAATACTATTTTGAAATATACAACTCGATGAATCTTTTTCTCTCTCTCTTTCACACCATTACCTGATACAATAATTATGTTTACTAATTTTTTTTTTTTTCTTTGTTACAGGTACACATGGCCTATATTTGCAAAAGGAAGGAAAGGGCAGCTCAGCATATCTGATGTATATAGGTTAGTGATTTTTCTCTACTTTAAAATGGGTCAAGGGTCATTCGTGTGGCGCAGAAAGGGTCATGGTTTCTTACGACGGACCCCTGGGTTGCTACGTGAGAGACGGAACACCAGGTTAGTCAGAAGGAAACAGTAGAGTCTAGAGAAGTAGGTCTATCCTCCCTAAGGCGGTGGTATTCTATGAGGGTTTCCCCCGCTTTAAAAAGAGGGTTATTCTATCTGTAAAACTCATCTACTATGACAAGTCCTTTAAGGGCTCGTAAAAAGCAAATAAATATGGTCCTCCAATTTCGACTCGAGGGTCGTAATCTATACTTCTATACTAATATTATAAAGAGGTATTATATAGAGATAAAGAGGTAGGAGGATGTAACATCCTATGACTGTATTCTTACAAATAAACATATCTTTATCTTTAAAGTTTGTGTGTTTGTGTGATTGTGTGTTTGTGACGTTTTAGAGGGTAATCTCTGGATCTACTAAACCGATTTTAAAAATTCTTTTTGTGTTGATTAGTCCATTTATCGGGGAGTGTCATAGGCTATACCGTATCACGCTATGACTAATGGGAGCGGAGCAGTAATGAAATATATTTAAAAAAGGGACGTGTTTTTTTCTCCGCCCTACGAAGTGGGTTAGGTACATTACCGCAAGCACGATAATATCGTGCTTTTCGTTTGACCCGTGTCTGGCCAATTTGGGCCATAGTCCTCCTTATACCATATTTTCTAACACCTAGTGTTTATGCAATCCATTCTAAGAGTGAAAGACATGTCGACCATCTCATGAGCCAAGTCCAAAAAATATTTTCTTTCTTTGTCTTGTAAGTATATGACTTTCACAAGATTCTCGTTATGTATCGTATAATATCAATTTCAAATATAAATAACTAGCTGACCTGTGCCCACTTCGTTGGGCGGCGAAAAAAACGCGTTCATTTTTTAAACATATTTCATTACTGCTCCACTCCTATTAGTCATAGCGTGAAATTATATAGCCTATGACACTCCCCGATAAATGGACTACTCATATTTAACACAGAAAGAATTTTTCAAATCGGTTCATTAGATCCAGAGATTACCCCCTACAACGTCACAAACACACAAACAAACACACAAACTTAACCTCTTTATAATATTAGTATGATGATGGAACTTATGAAAAAAGGAGACAGTGTAATGGAAAACGTTGAACAATTTAGTGTTGCGCATTTAGATGAAGAGACCAGGAGGTTATATAAGACCAAAATCACTGGATTAATACTGAGCTTCTCAGAACTTGGGAGTATAGATAATAGAAATATCAATTTTATCAATGCACGTGCGACGATCTGACTGATCTAAATATCAGCCATATTGGCATTACACAACCTTTGTCCTACTAACATTATAAACGCGAATGTACGTGTGGATGTTTGTTACTCTTTCACTTTAAAACTACTGTACTTATGCATTAAATAACATATAATTTTTTTACCTCTAAAACTTAGGTATAACTAGAAAAATCCGAAAAGAAGAAAGTGATATGTAATTTAATACAAAACTTGAAAACCATTACGTAAACTCTTCAATTGCAACATTAAAAGTTTACGGCTGTCGCGCCTAGATGGCGTTGTAGAGTTGAGTTCTAAGTTGCGGCGCTTGTGGCGCCTTATAAAGCAATGGTTAAATTTGGCCTAGTGGTCATGGCGCTGGACGCGTATAGTCCAGAGACGCGGGTTCGATTCCCGCCTCGAGTTCTTCTCATACTACATATGTATTTCAATGAAAATTTACAGTAATATAGCTTATACATCAGAATAACACATAGAATACAATTCATAAAAATATGGCGTGAATTGTCCAAAATACACAGTTGTAGAGATTGCCTTAATTCATTGTTTACCGCGACATTTTGTATCTAACTGCGACATTAAATATGCTGACGTACGGATTTGTGTTAATACAAATATACTATGTAATTTAATTTCATGGATCATTATTATGGATATCACGTAATAAACGACATCTATTTTTACCTTCATACTGTCTTTTGACTTACTCCGAGACCTCTACTAACCACATATCACATGGCGACCCATAGCCAGAAGAGTTTGGGAAAGCGTTATAAAGAAGATATCGTTCCAGTAAAATAATATAGAAGACGTTCCTGTTACGCTATAGAAGAATTCCCGTAACCTTATAGAAGATGTTCCCGTAACATTATAGAAGAGCTCCTGTAAACCTATAGAAGATACTTCGATTGGAAAAAAGAAGCGTACGGGTCAAGGATCGGTGTCCAGGGTAATCCCGGCCCATATGTTCGAGGTGTCCAGGGAATAACCCGGCCCAAATGAAGACGTCGAGCTCCGTAGCGCTCACCATATGCCATCGCCAGCGCTTCACGTGTCTCCGTCGGTCCGCCTCGTGCCCCGTCCGGTCATCGCCCGCAGCAGCGCAACGTCAGCGCAATACATACAGACGACGACACCACGCCACTAGCTAAGTTATAAGTTTAATTGACCTACATTTTAACTGCAATTTTTTTTTATGAACATAATTAATTATGTTTTGTTTTTTTTTTTTATTGGTTGTAGTGTGTTAAATTGATAGATATTTGATAGGATGACAGAAAAATTAGTTGAATTTCGCGATCAGTTAAAGTATATCAAAGAATATTTAGTAAAGGTAGGACCAGAACGTAGGCAAAAGGAAATTGCATATAAAAAGCTATCAGAAGCTGAAGCTATATATTCCCAAGCCAAGTATATTTTGTCTCAGTTTGAACAGTTGGAGTTCCGTACTAAGGATATAGAAACCATTAGTAAGTTAATCGAGGAAATCAATGCATTTTATAGTAAAATACAAAGTTTAGTTAAGTTTGTAGACTCGACGACTCAAACTCAGCCAAACAAAAATTCCAAAATGTCTGAGTTTGATATTAAAACCGCACTCGCCTTGTTACCTGTAATGACAGGACAAGAGCAAAATACTAAGCAGTTAATTGATGGTATATTACTGTATAGTGACATGATTAGTGACGCATCGAAAAAACTATTAATTAATTTTATTTTAAAGACTAGATTGTCCCCTAGTGCTAAATTGCGCCTAAAACCCTCTTATGAGAGTATACAGGTTTTAGTTGAGGAAATGCGTAAATATTTGCTTCCCAAAAAATCAGCCGAAGCAATTCAATCGCAGTTGTATCGATCAGTACAAGGACGTCGTACTATAGAATCTTTTGGTAGCGAATTAGAAGAATTATTTGTTAATTTAACCATAGCACAATCGGATGAAGATACCGCTAAATATGAGATATTACGTCCCATTAACGAAAAAACTGCTATTAAGCGTTTTGCTGACGGTTTAGCAAATCCTAGGCTTAGTACTATTATCGCTTCTAGGCATTTTCAGTCCCTTCCAGAGGCCGTAAGAGGTGCTTTAGACGAACAATCCTCATCTTCTAAGGATAGTGAAGTTATGAACTTTAGACGTTCGCATCATTCGTATAAGCCGAACTATAATAGATACCCACAGCCTGCAAATCATTATAATTTTAATAAACGTAAAACACATAATTATAATGATACAAATAAGACGCGTACCTATGTCAATTCAGGTCAAAGAGGTAAACAACCTCAGGTCAATCAAAGGTATTCGCAACATGTGCAACGTGCCCCGCGTATACAGCACACTCAGCAAATTGACACTGAGCGTTTGCGCCATAGTAGTGGTAATAACAATTCCACTAATGTAGAAAATAAGTTTTTTCGTTCCTAAATTAGAATGTGGTATTTTCAGCTATAATAATACTAGTGTAGTTAAGTGTAGCATAGAAGATAACTATCCCATATACCTTCTAGTAGATAGTGGAGCTAGTTTGTGTGTCCTAAAATATGAATGGCTACAAACTAACGCTAATTTAGTCAGTAAAATATACCCAGATAAGTTAACAATTAAAGGAATTAGTGGTAACTTAATTTCCGAAGGATATATTTATTTAAACTTATATTTTAATGGATTAATTTTTGAGCAAAAGTTTTATATTTTCCGCAATTTATCTTGTGTAGCTGACGGTATTTTAGGTCAGAATTTTTTTGAAAAGTATAGTGCAGTAATTAACTATAAGAATAATACATTAACGCTAGAAAATAATGGGAAATCCACTTTGATTAATATAGAAACTGATAATTTTAATAAGTACTTGTTTACGATTCCGCCGCGTTGCGAAATGCTTAGGTACATACCTACAGACTTACATGACGATTGTGTAACCTTAGCTCATGAAATAAATAAAGGCGTATTTATAGCCGGTTTGATTTCCAAACCTAAAAATGGCGAAATCCCGGTTAGGATTTTAAATACGACAAATAGTGAGGTAAAACTCAATTTGTCCAAGATAGAAACACATAGTGTGAATAGTTTTGAGGTTCTAAATTTTGAAAAATCAGTATCTAGAGCCGATAGAGTAAAAACTTTATTCAGTATGCTTGATTTGAATAAATATTTAAATGATGAAGAACAAATTAGCATAGAGAAAATATGTGCTAAGTATTCTGATGTTTTCCAGTTACCAGGAGATAAGCTTAGTACTACTAATTTGTTAGAACATAATATTACTTTGAGAAACGATTCTAGCCCAGTGTATACGAAGCCTTATAGAATACCGTATGCATTGCGTAGTGAACTAAAACGGCAAATACAAGAGATGCTTGATAATGACATCATTGAAGAGACCACGTCTGAATGGTCTAGCCCTGTTCTTCTTGTGCCTAAAAAATCAAACATATCAGGCGAGAAGAAATGGCGGCTTGTTATTGACTATCGTCAGTTAAATAATAGAATTGTAGACGATAAATTTCCTTTACCAAACATAACAGAGATCTTAGACTCACTCTCTGGTAGTATTTACTACTCTAAATTAGATTTATCGCAAAGCTATTATCAAATTAATTTAGCTGAAAATTCACGAAAATACACAGCTTTTAATTTAGACCGTATGTATCAGTTATCTTTACAGAAAGATTCACGAAAGTTTACAGCGTTCACAGCTGATAAGATGTATCAGATGAAACGATGCCCAATGGGTCTTAAGACCAGCCCATCTGTTTTTTCAAGATTAATGACAATTGCTATGTCAGGTTTAAACTACGATAAATGTTTTATTTATTTAGATGACTGCATAGTTCTAGGAAAATCGCTGATACATCACAATAAAAATCTCATTTCAGTTTTTGAAAGACTTAGAAAAGTTAACTTAAAATTAAATCCCTTAAAATGTGAATTTTTACGAAAAGAAATAGTTTATTTAGGCCATAAAATCACTTCAGAAGGTATTTATCCCGATCCTTCTAAAGTTGAAGTATTACAAAATTATCCTAAACCTTTAAATGTTGACGAAGTAAAAAGGTTTGTTGCATTTGCAAACTACTATCGACGTTTTATAAATAAATTTGCTGTAATAGCGTACCCGCTGAACCAATTGTGCAAGAAAAATGCAAACTTTAATTGGTCTCCCGAATGCGATAAAGCGTTTTGTTCTTTAAAGCAATCACTTAGTAATCCTCCAGTGTTAGGGTATCCAGATTTTTCTACGGAAAATCAATTTATATTACACACAGACGCATCAAAAACAGGACTAGGTGCCGTACTATCTAACAGTAACGGACAAGTAGTAGCATATGCGAGTCGTAACTTAAAACCCGCAGAATCTAGATATCCTGTCATCGAATTAGAACTATTAGCGATTGTATGGTCTATTAGACATTTTAAACCTTATTTATATGGTAAAAAATTCAAAGTTGTTACAGATCATAAGCCCTTAATATATTTATTTGGAATGACTGATCCTTCAAGTCGTTTAACTAAGTTTAGATTATTTTTAGAAGAATATGACTTTGATGTCGAATATCTTCCAGGTCGATTTAACGCAGCTGCAGATGCATTAAGTCGCCTGCCTTTAAGTATAACTGATTTGAAAAATATGAACGAAAGTGTAGTATCAGTCATAACGAGGGCTCAGTCACGAAAGTTACGTTATCAGTCAGACAACGACAGAGACTTGACTTCGGAGGTACCTTCAACTTCTGGGACAGGCCATCCCAAGGTTGTAGATATTCTCAAACGACCTACTGACAGTATAGAATTAATCTTGAGTCCAGTAAAGAAAACTAGTACCATTTGTAACGAATCAATATTGAGCGACAATGGTTACTTACACTTTGTAAAAGCAGAGTCCGCAATATATCTAACCTCCCGATCGTTTCCTACCGTAAGCGTGTTAGCGAGGGATTTAGAATCAATTTGCAGTAGACTTAATATTAAAGAAGTTATTTTAATAAAAAATAAATGTAATGAAAGTTTAATAAAAAAAATATTAATCGAAAGAAAAACGTCGCCTAAAGAATTGCCGCGTATTTTACTTATTAAAGACTTAATTAGAGTCACTGAAAAGGATGAAAAAATAGTTATCCTAAATGATTTCCATCTGTTACCCACAAGCGGTCACGCAGGTGTGAATAGGATGTTAAATAATATTAAGAGGTATTATTTTTGGCCAGGTATGAGCAATGACGTCATTGATTATGTTAGAAAATGTAGAGACTGTCAATCTCAAAAACATACGAACAAACAAACTAGAGAACCAATGTCTATAACGACTACTCCTAGTTGTGGTTTTGAAAGAGTTAGCTTAGATTTAGTTGGGCCCTTAGATATAGATAATTATAATTTTAAATATATTTTAACTCTCCAATGTCATTTGACAAAGTTCGTTGAGGCTTATCCTCTAACTAATAAGGATACTGTAGCAGTTAGTAGATTATTTGTCAATAATTTTATTTTAAAATATGGTATTCCCAAAGAAATCTTAACTGATCAGGGAACTGAGTTCATGTCGAGCGTTATGTCAGAAGTGTGTAGTTTGTTAGGTATTAAAAAACTAAATTCGACTGCATATCACCATGAGACAATAGGTGCTTTAGAAAACACGCACAAAAGCCTTGGAGCTTACCTTAGGATGCAGTGTAGTCAGAATAAAAGTGATTGGAGTACTTGGTTGAATTATTGGTGTTTTTCTTTTAACACGACTGTGCACACAGAGACGAAATATACGCCGCACGAACTTATTTTTGGTAAATTATGTCAATTACCTAATAATCTTAATCCTACTAATTTAGAAAGAGTAGAACCTTTATATAATTATGATAGTTACCCATTAGAATTAAAATATAGATTGCAAACAGCACTGTTAGATGCTAGAAATAATCTTATAGTTAGTAAACAAAATAGAAAAATAATTTACGATAAGAAAGTAAATACTGTAATGTACAAACCAGGTGATTTTATACTTTTGAAAAATATGATAGGAAATAAGTTAGATAATGTATTTTTAGGACCTTATGTAGTTCTAAGAGATCTGTCACCTAATGTTGAAATTATGAAAAATAATAAACCATATATTGTTCATAAGAATTTAACAAAATTGTTTTATAAATAAATTTTCAAAGTGTATCTTTTATTATTTTTATTTTGTAGCAGTGTAAGCTAAATGTAAGACTCAACTGCGTACGTCATACATTTATTTTAATCCGGGGGTGTAATGGATAACTTTTGTGGGGAGGTGTAGAGATTGCCTTAATTCATTGTTTACCGCGACATTTTGTATCTAACTGCGACATTAAATATGCTGACGTACGGATTTGTGTTAATACAAATATACTATGTAATTTAATTTCATGGATCATTATTATGGATATCACGTAATAAACGACATCTATTTTTACCTTCATACTGTCTTTTGACTTACTCCGAGACCTCTACTAACCACATATCACACAGTCAATCCCGGGCACCAGCTAGTTATTCATCATCATCATCATAACAGCCCATTAAAGTCCCACTGCGGGGACGGGCCTCCTCCAGTGACGGAGGGATACTTGGCCTTCTAATACCACGCTGGCCAGACGGATTGGTATAGGGTTTAATTACAATTTTTTCTACTTTTTATTTCGTAAAGATAATATTCACGGATACTCCCTTAGTCGAGTTTTACGACACGCATGGGATGAGATGGGGTGGTGACATATTGTATTCTTACTCCGTCACCGCACAGAGATAGTTATACAATAATTATATATTTTTGTATACAGATGTTCGCCAGGACATCGAGCTGCACCCCGTGGAGACCAATTAAGTATAAAATGGAGGAAACAATTAGAAAAACGAGGTAAGATTATACACTTTTAAATAGTAATAACACCGTTGCTTAATGTTTATAACCAGTTACCATAACTGCTACGCCAAAGTCTCGGGTTCGATTAAGGCCTACGCAGACCGGGATGGCATGGCAAGGGATTTTAATTTTTACTAATGGAAATTCAACCGTACTGTTACAGAAATACAACATAAATTGCTATGCTTTAAATTAATGCCGTGGGATTGAAAGAGATTTTATCGCACGGCATTTTTCATTTGCCATGCCGTCCCGGTCTGCGTAGGCCTTTAGACTCAAAGCAAATCTGAGCCCCAAATAATTATTTTTTTTTTTTTTATTTATTATTATTAAAACAGTATCTTAATGCTAGTTTACAATCTGAGTCCCACAAAACCATGTAATTGGTTTAACTGTGGGATCTATTATCCCATATTATATTATATATTATATATATATTATATATTGTCTTGAGGCAAGCTGTTCTTTGTGCCTGGCTGGTAAACTTGGCTATATTTCAAGTTTTCTTTTTTTTGTTTTCGTACTCGTAATTATAATATCATAAGCCCGCTCTACACCTGCAGCGCGAAAGGCCGCAAAACGCGTGTGTAGATGCTTTCCCGGGTTTACGTTCATTGTACGCGCGTTCACGTTCACACTTCGCGCCGTTTCCCGTTTGTTGTTGATCTTTTGTACCGCGACAAAGGTTCTCGCTCGGTTCACAAAGGTTCGAGACTGCTAAGCTTCGCGAGTGTGGAGAGAAACATTTAAACGCGAAGTTCACGGCGCGAATCGCGGTGTGAATTCACGGCAAGAATCTCGCGCGAGTGTATAGCGGACTTTAGACTTTTGAACTTTTTTCTTGTCTCATAATGAAGAGTCGGGCTGATGACACCATGTATTTTTACTGTCACCACATCAAGCACATAAACAATTCTTTGGCTTAGTAGTTACTAGTTACAGTATAATATGTTCTACGCATAGGTTCTGTTTAATTTCTGTTTAATCCCTGCACAAGTCAAACATGGCTCTTTAATTTTGTCCGACTCTTCCTAACAGCCACTAATGTCCCACTGCAGGGACGGGCCTCCTCCCGCAACGGAGGGATACTTAGCCTACTAATACCACGCTGGCCAGACGGATTGATATAGGGTTTAATTTCAAGTTTTCTTTCTTTTTATTTCGTATAGATAATATTCACAGATAGTCCCTTAGTCGGTTTCTAAGACACCCATGGGATGAGATGGGGTGGTGACATATTGTATTCTTACTCCGTCACCACACGGACAATAAAATAGTTTAGTAAACAAATAAAACAGTAGTAAACAAAGAAATTAACTTATCTGCTATAATATAGTCCAGCTATTTCTATTGTCAAATTAATTTGTGTCAGTGTCGTCATTATGACGCATGATGACGTCATACTTTGACGTAAACGAGCTCTCGTTTCATTTCGTTCAATTAATTTGTCGGGAAGAGATTTTATTGTTGTAATATTTGGACGGTGATTTTATGTAACCATATTTATTATGGGTCTCTCCGTGTGATGACAGAGTAAGAATACAGTGTGTCAACACCCCATCTCATGGGTGTTGTAAAAACCGACTAAGGGACTATTCGAGAATATTATCATTACGTAATAAAAAGAAGGAAAACTTGAAATGAAACCCTATCAGCAATCCGTCTGGCCAGCGTGGTATTAGTAGGTCAAGTATCATGGAGTCCCTGCAGTGGGACATTAATGGGCTGTTATGATATGATGAATATTTTTATGTTTCCAGAACAAGGCAAAAAGCCTTCGTTACTCCTAGCCATTGTTCAAGTATACGGACTGAAATTCATTATAGGAAATGTTATATTTGCCGTCCTAGATGCAAGCTTTAGGTAAGTTATCATATTAATATCAAGCGCCGATTACACTAGCCTATATGTAGGACACTACATCTTGTAGGGCACTACATATTGTAGGGCACTACATCTTGTAGGGCACTACATCTTGTAGGGCACTACATCTTGTAGGGCACTACATCTTGCGAGGATCATGGATCATGTAGGAGACTACATGATGTAGGGCGGTCGGAACTCGCCAATCTCCGATATGTAGTGTCCTAACAGCCTACATGTGATTACACTAGACAACATGTAGTGTCCTACAAAATGTAGTGTCCTACATGTAGGGCAGCGTAATCGGCGCTTTATAAATGCAAAAGTTTGTGAGTATGGATGGATGCTTGTTACTCTTTCACGTTTAAATTACTTTATGAATTTGAATGAAACTTACTTATGAGCTAGAATTTACATGGTATATGAATTTTACTTAATCTACATGTCAATTCTCGTACCTAAAAATTCGGTTAAGTTAACTTTTAGTTGTCAAATTGTCACACTCTAAATAAAACTTTAACACGACCACAAAAGATTACAATTGCAATAGCAAAAACAAGACAATTTGACATGCAGTTCACATTTATTTTATTTACCTAAATTAGTTTTTTTTTTTTTTTTTTTTGTTTTGTTTTTTAAAAGCCATTCCCGCACTAGGGATCATACCCTGTGTCGCGGGGACTTTTACAAACATCAATTAACGGACACATAGAACACCCAGACTCAGGACAATAATTTGTGGATCTCACAAATTCTTGTCCTGCGTGGGGATCGAACCCACAACCTCATGCGCGGCAGCCGCTGGCTCTACCGGCGCGCCACCGAGTTCGTCAAAGGTTTTTTCGGTATTAATATTTTAATTTGAAATTCCTACATTGCAGATTATCAATACCACTGTGCCTGGAAGGTTTAATAAATTACTTTTCACCGCTACACGGCGGTATACTCGCTGTGCACGCTTACCTTTATGCCTTAGGAGTAGTCGGGTAAGTTTCTGTACCTTTATTATATACTAAAACATTGGTTAAGCAGCCTTGGCAAAGTGTTTCCATAGATGGTGACCGTTCAGTCATCCCCATCTATCAATTTATTTCGATGGATAGATGCGTATGTTATACGTTTACTATGTAGCGTCATCTAGCGACTTACTCAAGCGAACACCTAAACTATCTCAGTACCCCCCACAATCAACAGATGTCGCCACTACGTCCTGTATCGCGATATCAAGATTCGCACAGCGATTCCGCATATATACAACGTCCAACGAACAACCGTTGGGCAGTTGGCCCGCCAGGCACGATTACCCTCCCCTGGTCGGAGGATCCTCCCCTTTTCGTTGGAGGCGTGGTGCTGTTACGTCACCGCGACCTCCACAACTACTTGACTATTGTAACTCAGGGTCAGAAAAAAGGAACTTAAATGCAACAGAAATACTGTTTTATGTATAGAACTATTAAAGGTAGGTCAAGTACTAGACATAGTGCTGGCAAAGGTCCCTATGTACTGGGACAACATCACTATCATACGTACAGCCCATTAATGTCCCACTGCAGGGACGGGCCTCCTCCCATGACGGAGGGATAATTGGCCTACTAATACCACGCTGGCCAGACGGATTGATATAGGACTATATGGTTTAATTTCAAGTTTTCCTTTTTATTTCGTAAAGATAATATTCACAGAAAGTCCCTGACAGTAGTCAGTCCCTTTACTGGGACATAACTGGGCATAATCTATGTTTGCTTAGGTTAGCCGACAAACAACCAATATTATTGACATAACTTGTAGATTAGCGAGCTGAAGTGGCAACGGGCTGGTCATATCTGTCGAAGGACTGATGGCCGCTGAAGCAAATGTGTCCTAAGGGTCCTTTCACACAGACCTGCTCGGAGAGGAGAGCAGATTCTTATCACGTTGAAACCAGAGATTTTAGTATTTGTAGTAAGGTTTATTTTTGCATCTGCACAGCTTATGTCATTAAGAATACTCGAACGCGCTTGGTGTGAAATAATAAGTGGTGCCGATCGCATGCTCTTTCTCGCCCGAAAAAGCCGCAGTCCGGTCTATGTGAAATAGTTGTCGGGTCCGCTCCAAGCGTCTACTGTCCGTTCTGTGTGAAAAGAAAAATGCGCGCCGATGCTCTCTGAACCGGTCTGTGTGGAAGAACCCTAAAGTGGAGACCGCGGCTCGGCAAACGTAGTGTTGGAGCTAGGTGGACCGACGACCTCAAAAAGGTCTTTGGGTCGGACTGGATGCGGAAGGCGCAGGACCGTGTTCTGTGGCGCGTATTGGGAGATGCTACTGTTGCTGATTTAACTTATGTTTGTTTTTTCTTTTCAGATTTATGGCGTTGAATGCTAGCTTAGTACATCCGACATTATTATGGTTATTACATATGGCTTTAAAAGTTAGAGTGTCGTGTGGTTCTCTTATATATAGAAAGGTAAATATATTATTATAGCTTATTTATTACTAGCTGTAACACTCGACACTCGAAAGTAATATTTAATTACTTTAGTTTACGGCTGTCGCGCCTAGATGGCGTTGTACAGTTGAGTTTTAAGTTGCGACTGTGGCGCCGTATAAAGCAATGGTTAAATTTGGTAATCGAGACGGATGCTCGAGTGGCTTAGTGGTCATAGCGCTGGACGCGAAAGTCTAGAGACGCGGGTTAGAGTCCCGCTTCGAGTAACAACTTTTTCCATTGTCTTTCTTCTTTTCGGATATTTCTAGTTATACCTAAGCTTTATAGGTTAAAATTTATATGTAAGTAATTACTTTACTTCATATAACTGTTACCCTACAGTTATTTATCCGCGAAAGTCACTTAACAAAAAATAGTTCATGAGTTTTATGATTTTCTGCGGAACTCTTAATATTTTTCGAAAATTAAAGTAGCCTATGTTACGCGTTATCAATTTAACAACCCAGCTGTGCGAGTCCCATCCAATTTAGTCTAATGGTTTTGGAGATTACCCGAAACAAACAATTATTCAGACAAAAACATTTATTGCTATAAGAAGTAAAGTCCTTGCCTCACAAAGAATGATCCCTATTACGGGAAGTTGTCTTTTTAAAAAAAAAAAAGTAGAGAGGATTCTTTAAGACATATCGCACCTTCGGTAAGACAAGGGCCGAAGTGCTAAAATTTTAAAAAATGAGTTAAATATGTCAAAGTGCCCTAAAAACTAATTTCTACCTGGAGGGACAAAGACATTTATTAGATTAAGTTTATTTTCGCCAGATGGCAAAACTGCCTTTGTACCATTCGTTCAAGTTTTGAATGATATTGGCGCGACAAAATCTCATTGGTCAGTTGCGGCGTTGCCCGCGTGAGTAGTGTTTGTATCCTGAAGCGTCAAGGTCATTAAGGTAAATATGCCCTTTTTTGTTTTACATTTTGGAAAGACATGGTCACATTTTGTGTAATTATGCCTAATTTAAGAGGTCGTTCGCGTAGTTGTGCCTTTGTGAGTCCAATATGTAAACATTACCTAGTCAAATCTGACTTTGTCATTCCAATTACTTTATTTTTTACGTAAAATACATAACATATCCGTCGTGTTTTTTAGGAAATAAAAATGGAATCTCAAGGCAGAAAAATTTTGAGGATGGTCGATGATTATATTTCATACAGAGGCTACAACTATTGATGAAACTCAGGCTAATGAAAGTTTTGAAGTGTGTAAAAGTTTTGAAAAGACAAATGATACTCCTAAAATCAATTCTACATCAATGGTTGAGCAGTGGATAGATAGCAATGACTTTCAAAATCAGGAACCAATACCAATGACACCTGAAATTGCAGAAGCGATAAATTCATCCATGATAACTGTATCTGCTATAGAAGATCCAATACCAACTATTCTGAAACTACAGAAGCGATAAATTCATCCTTGACAACAATATCTGCTATGGAGAATAATGTAGTAACTAGCCCACCTATAATAAATACAACCCTGGGTAATAACGACTCTGAGTCTGAAGAAAATCAAGATTTTTTACCATCCGAAGGTTCAGAGTACAAGCCAAATGTGTTAATTTTAAAGTTGTTTTTTTAATTGTAGTGTTTTCTGTCACTGATAAAGATGTTTCTAAGAAGAAGAATAAAGAAGTACAAAATAAAAAGTATTTTCATTTAATAAATCATTTCAATATAATGTGTTACTTTGGTCACAATTGCACAATTATTTAAATGTTGGTGGGATAAAGGCATAATTGTATGCATGCACTCATATTTAATTAAATATAAAATATATAAATAAATAACTCACTGTTTCAAATTACATATTTAAAATTTTAAATGTATTAGGTATATTTATACTAAAAATAAAATACTATTTTACATTAAAATAGGCAGAAAAACACAATATAAATCTATAAAAACCTTAAAACGTTTGTCCTGAACAATTTGGAAATTAGCAGTTTGGCCCTTGTCTTACCGAGGGTGCGATATAATTATAATGTAGCTGTTAAAATTAGTCCAAATTTATTTTTCAGCTTCTGCGCCTAGACTTAACCGCTGGTGGTAAGGCCTCAGAAGGCCTAGCAGGCCACGTGGTGAACCTGCTGACCACCGACGCGCAGAGGTTTGACATGGCCAGCCTGTTCATGATGGACCTCGTGAGGACGCCGATAGAGAGCACGCTCATCGTCTACCTCATGTACAGACAGATCGGGGTCGCCACACTAGTCGGCGTCGCCTTCTTGTTACTGTTCATTCCTCTACAGGGTGAGTGTTACATGTAAATCTTAACTAGATGGCGCTCGTCAATTTATGGTTAAGATATTAAAGGATTGACATGTGTTTGATATATCGACACCAGAAGTATCAATTAACGTAGTCTTTGGTTGAGGGCCATCCGCCCCACCACAGCCCGCGTAAAGTAGTAAAGGTCGTCTGAGACCGACTACTCGTCCACACAAAAAAAAAAAAAAAAAATCAATTAACGTAAGGGACAAAACACGACTTTTCAGGAGAGCCAAAAAACCATTCCGATTTTACAAATTCTTCTGTAACTTTCTATTAGTTGCCCTAATCTTAAAAGTGTCTAGGACAAAGTTTCTTATAATTTTCTCTTCTTTATAACTATAAATAAAATATTTACGTAAACTTACGCGTTTAGAAAATAGCATGTCCCTTACATTAAAAAAAGTTGGTTAGTTCCTGCTAGTTGTCCTTTAAGGCACTCAAGCTTTCAATGTAAACTATCCCATATTAAAGTAAGCACCAAGTTTAATAGGAAACTATAACACAAATCTACTGTAAAGGACATAAACTACTATGAACTGGATGAAATATGATGTATGATAAACTATAAAGAGCAATTATCATGTAATTTATGACCTTATCTTTATTATTAAGTCCATTAGTAAAAATATACATAAACTTACAATATCTTTAGATTAATTTTGGAAATTTTGGAGGAAATTCGGACTGGTCGAACAGTAAACGACTGTGGTAAATGCAGTTAGGCAGTTCCTAGAGACAGGATATTATGAACGGAGACCAGGTCACAGTCGTAAGCTGTGTAATTTGACTTGGCATAACCGTTTTATCGTCAGAAATGTCCTCAGGGACAGGTTCATTACAGCATTTCAAGCACGTAACCAACTCCAAGAAGTTTAAAATGTGTGTGGGGGTATACGTACGGTCAGAAGAAGGTTAAGCTTTTAAAACTGCTAGGACCACAGTTTCTTATTTCTCTCGTGAGTACAGGCAATGGACAATATACAGGGTGTCCCAAAACTCGACGTTAATTCGAAACCGGGTGATAAGGCAACTCACGCTGGTCATCAGAAAAATATATAAAGAAATCCAAGTCGCATGGTTGTAAAGTTATAGGCATTTGAAAAAAAACGCAAAAATTCCCACTTTGTGACAGTCTTTTCCCTCCTGTTGTCACAAATCTTAACTTTTACCAACTTTTTTTTCTGCTGTGTTACCCTGAATAGTGCCTCTTTAAACTTTAATAAATAATTTAAAACCAGCTGGTCTAGTTTTCATATCAATAGGACTTATTTCTTAGAATAAAATTTATAATGAAAAAAATGTCCAGTTTGAACTGACTGTAGTGAAAAAAAATGTACTACGCGAGTTTGGCAAATTACGCCAAAAGTTGGCGCATTTAGTAAGGATTCGAAAATTGTATAATACTTGGTAAATTGTCGCTGCTACCATGGACAAAAAAATGCTTTTTAGTAAAAAAATTTAATGTTAAATTATTAGGCTAAAACTGTTTTTTTTTAAATCGAGTTATTTCAATACCTCTTCAATATTGTCCGGGAAAAAATTACTCGATGTTGGTAGTCTCCGGATACTAACGATTGTACTCGCAGTACTAACGTGGTACGGGAGAAATTCGTGTGTTTTTAAAATACGATGGGTATGGTATTTTTTGACACTTTCAACTAATACCACGGTTTCTACTACTTTTCACTTGATATGGTGACTCCTTCCGGTTCAACTACTTAGCGGTTGTACTTATTCAGCATTGGAATCGGCTCCTAAATTTTACTAAAAAGCATTTTTTTGTCCATGATAGCAGCGACAATTTACCAAGTATTATACCATTTTCGAATCCTTACTAAATGCGCCAACTTTTGGCGTAACTTGCCAAACTCGCGTAGTACATTTTTTTTTCACTACAGTCAGTTCAAACTCGACATTTTTTTCATTATAAATTTTATTCTAAGAAATAAGTCCTATTGATATGAAAACTAGACCAGCTGGTTTTAAATTATTTATTAGAGTTTAAAGAGGCACTATTCAGGGTAACACAGCAGTAAAAAAAGTTGGAAAAAGTTAAGATTTGTGACAACAGGAGGGCAAAGACTGTCACAAAGTGGGAATTTTTGCGTTTTTTTTCAAATGCCTATAACTTTACAACCATGCGACTTAGATTTTTTTTTATATTTTTCTGATAACCAGCGTGAGTTGCCTTATCACCCGGTTTCGAATTAACGTCGAGTTTTGGGACACCCTGTATATATAAGGCCTTTTCGTCTATTGCAGACGACAGAGAGGTGGTGTCTATGATACATCGCTTTTGATGACTCTATAGACCGATACCACAGGCTTGACATTTGTGTCGAACCATGTGCATGTCGTTTCTGTCTCTTGTCAGCAAGCTCTCCAATCCAGGCTTCATTACAAAATTTGCGACCCTCTCCGACACGTTTGCGCCACTCAGGACGTTTTTCCGCGAGCTTCTCCCAGTCACGGTGGTCGATTTTAAATGCTGCCATGTCTAGCTTGGTGCAGTCTTTGAAACGAAGTAGCGGCCTCCCAACATCTCTTTTTCCATTCGCTACTGAACCAAGAAGAACACGTCGTTGTAATGGAGAGGGTTCCGTCCTATGCCATGCATAAGAAGCACTGTCAGACTAGGCAGCTGTGCGATTTCTAGAACCTTCTCGTTTGTCATCTTGTCCTATCTTGCTAAGCCCAAGATCTTTCGTAAGCAACACATGTAACATAAGTTAAGACGACGGCGACGTTCTTGTTTTGTATACGATGTCCAGGTTTCAGCTCCGTACAAGAGTATGCTTAAGATGGAAGCCTGAAAGACAACCATATTGGTCTTAGTAGTAAGGTGCTTATTGTACCATACCCTTTTACCTCGCTTCCCGAACAAGGTTGCCGCCTTGCCAATTCGGATGTCGATCCGTCGAGAGCATTCGAAAAATGTGGTGTTTACAGACGAATATCGGATATCATTAAGTTATCGTGAAGGTCGTCAGAGTTCTTACAGGCACAAAAATAAAAGGTTTGCCCCATGTGCCCCTTGAAACTGTGGTGTGCCAAGGTGGTTCAATAATGTTTTGGGTGGCATCATTTACGGGGTTATTTTTTAAAGTGGTGGTGTAAACGCAGAAAAATATGTTGCAGAGGCTTAAGAACCTCATGTGATGCCAATTGCACCATTTATTGGGGAATAATTTCTGTTAATCCATGATAGTGCCCGGCCACACATCCCTAAAAATCACAACTGAATACCTGAATAAGGGTGTGATTGGAAAATTACTATGGCCTCCTTGAAGTTCAGACTTAAATCTTATGGAACATGTCTAGGACAATTAACTAAATTTTACAGTTTTTATGGCTGTTTCTCATTTTGTTGATTTTTTTAAGAAATTTTGTTCATTAAATGTTTTTATTTTTTTAAATTCATACTTTTAATTAAGTAAAATATTTAATAATACCGAAAAATACTGTGTAATGTACATTTTTTCGAAATTTTAGACATAATTAAAGGTGGGCTTGAATGTATATTAAGGTAAGCGACAAATTATAGTAAAGTTATGTATTGTGTTTTAACGTAAAGGTCATATTGTGAGAATTGTACAAGACTTTTGTTTAATGTAAGGGACGGAATTGCATTTCAGAACTATTTACATTATTTTTCTAACAAGTAAAAATATTTACGTCCGTTAAATTATTTTTTTAGTATAAAAATCAGTCTAGACCTTCGAAAACGTGTACTGTAAGGGACATTTTTTTAACGATAGAGAAATTTCAAGTATGCCAAACGATAGAGCGTGAAATTCCGAATCCAACGGTATATATAACTCATTTTGGCCAAAATGTCCCTTACGTTAATTGATACTTCTGGTGTCGATATGCTCCAGTGGGTTTAGTTTGCGATGTTCGAGAGGTCTTATCACCTAGCGTCTTTTGTTCTGTTCTTTGATGTCTTAGTTTTCTATTGGTTTGGTCTATTTAAGAACGTATTTCGTTCGCTCAATCTAAGTAGTAAAGAAAGGGTCTGTCTGTAGATGTGATAAAGCTTGTTAGCTCCGACACCGCAGAGGTTCGACATGATCAGCCTGTTCATGATGGACCTCGTGAGGACGCCGATAGAGAGCACGCTCATCGTCTACCTCATGTACAGACAGATCGGGGTCGCCACACTAGTCGGCGTCGCCTTCTTGTTACTGTTCATACCACTACAGGGTAAATATAAATAATTTCTTACATCGTCTTCTTTGCATTTAGCGTTAACGGGTACTTTGTCAGCCAATCTGAAACACTAGTATGCCTTTGTAAGTTTTTTTGCGGTTTCACTTCAGTTTGAATCTTGAAAAACAAGAGCAGTGTCGTCAGCGTAGCATATTATGTCCATATCTTACGTAACAGAGTGGATGTCATTCATGTAAATAATGAAGAGCGAGGTGCCAAGGATACTCCCCTGTTGAACTCCGAACCGTACACCACCGGATATGCTAATATATCGGCCAACTTTGACACACTGTTTAGGCTGAAATGGGTAGCTATTAAGCCCGTTTAATGCTAGACCTCTTTATACCGAACTTCTCTCGTTATTTTTATTGAGATCAAAGCGATAACTGTGTCAAAGGCCTATGCAAGGTCTAAAAATATCCCGATGCACTGTCGCTATTCATCAAGTTGTCCTGTGATCTCCTATGTTAGTAAATAAACAGCTTCGGGAGATTCGTGTTTGGTTTCCATATAGCGTTTTCCGTGTGGTGACGGAGTAAGAAGTGTGACGGACAATATGTAACCGTAAAAACCGACTAAGGGACTATCCGTGAATACTATCTTTACGAAGTAAAAAGAAGGAAAACTTGAAATGAAACCCTATACCAATCCGTCTGGCCAGCGTAGTATTAGTAGGCCAAGTATCCCTCCTTCTTGGGAGTAGGCCCGTCCCTGCAGTGGGACATTAATGGGCTGTTATGGTGATAGCGCGTAAGCCTTTCATTGACGATCGTCTCGAATACTTTAGCAATCGTGTTATGGAAAGCAATTGGGCCATAACGGTCTGGTGATTCTTAGTCGAGAAAGTTTATAAATATGTGTAACCGGCAGATACCCTAATAAGTGGACATTTCACTTATTAGGGTATCTGCTGGTTGACATGCTCAGATTGTAGATGATTGTTAATGGTTCAACTATTGCGTTTTTTATTTTTAAAAAAGCATTATTAAGTCCGTCTAGCCGGTAATGTTTTGTCATTGGGTAGTTTTGCTATCAATGTTCCACTTCGTTGGTACATGAGGGGTACATAAAAAATGATTGTGGAAGGGTCGTCCTTGAGTATAAATCAGAAGCGAGACTGATTTCGTCTTTATTGATTTTCTGCAGTATTAAGTCAGCTGAATTCTGTCCTATATTAAAAAAAATATGCGACAATCGATTGTTCCACCGACCGGCTACCGTATGCTATATTCCATGCAAATATTTTTTAATAAAGGGTTACTCTTCTAAATTTGTCCACAGGCCTTTGATCAAAGTAAATTAAGAAATTGAGATTTTTATCAAAAAAGTCTGTCATTTCGGTAATTAGTATTAATACTAGTTTTAGACTCAGTTTTTCAATTCTTAACCACTTATTCATAAACGCCTCTTAAATTTAAGTAAATTGATTAACTTATGCCAAATAAAACTAACGGTTTTGTTTGGCATAAGGTTGGTTTCGCTAATAAAAATCTCGCTAAACAGTGACTAAATTTAAGAGGCGTTTATGAGTAAGGTGGCTAAAATCTAATTTTCAGGCTACCTCGGCAAGATAACAAGTAAACTTCGAAGACAGACAGCAATAAGAACTGACAATCGCATACGACTGATGAACGAGGTGATACAGAGTATAGAGGCGATCAAGATGTACGCCTGGGAAAACGCCTTCGCAAACATTATTGGACAGGCTAGGAAGTAAGTAAGAAAGAAAGAAAAAGAAAGAGTGAAAAATTATTTATTCACACACAAATAGTGTGGTGACGGAGTGAGAATACAGTGTGTCGCCACCCCATCTCATCCCATGGGTGTCGTAAAAACCGACTAAGAGACTATCCGTGAAAATTATCTTTACGTAATAAAAAGAAGGAAAACTTGAATTTAAACCCTATACCAATCCGTCTGGCCAGCGTGGTATTAGTAGGCCAATTATCCCTCCGTCACAGGAGGAGGCCCGTCCCTGCAGTGGGACATTAATGGGCATATTATGATGACACACAAATAGAGGCACAGAGACAAATAGGTACATTACATGAAATAGATAGGAAGAGATAACACTGAAAATAAACAAAAACAATAATTAAAACAACAAATAGTACAAGAAATGGGTACCTGTAGTCACTGGACGCTCCACTGCAGTGTATGAAACGGACTCAGTTCAGCATATAGCCAGAACAGAATCTGATCACCAGATAAAGCCGTTTATTCAGATTGATGTCCACTGCTATACATAAGCCTTTCCTAAATATTTTCAGTTTCTGCGATCCTGTGCTTTCCCCCTCCATCGGTTTCCGGCAGCCAGGGAAGCAGCCAGAGCTGGCCTTTCTTACCTAATCATGGGATCAAAGTTGAATTAAAAGTCTTTTTTTATTTTTTAAATAAATTTTCCCGATTTAGGAACTATACCTGGTGCTGCGTGAACTCAAAACATGACAAAGTATTTTCCACAATTGTACTTGTCTCATTTTTTGTAATAGTCCCGGCGACACAGGGCTTAATAACATATAATTTTTTACCTATAAAACTTAGGTATAACTAGAAAAATCCGAAAATGGAAAAAATTGGTACTTGAGGCTTGACTCGAACGAATTTTGTATTAAACTACATATAAATTTTATTGTAATTTAAAATTTTGGATTTATGTATCGTAATTGATACCCTATACCAAATCCCCTAGCCACAGATTAGAAAACCAACTTTCTAGAGCAAGGCTGATGGCCTTAATTAGTTACAATTATTAATCATCGATGTTTTGTTTTTCCAGAAAAGAAATGAACGTAATAAAAAAAATGTCATGGCTCCGAGCCGTGATGATATCGTGCGTCAAGCTGAACACCAAAGTAGCAATACTACTAAGCATAGTCTCATACATATCTTTCGACAACAAGCTAACAGCAGCGAAAGTATTCGTCATATTTTCGTATTACGAAATTTTGAAATACACTTTAGTCGACTTTCTCCCTCTCGCAATCACTTTTACGTTGGAGGCTTATGTAAGTGCGAAAAGGATGCAAGAGTTTCTGCTGTTGCCCGAGGTTGATAATCAAGATGGCGTTGATTTGGTTACGATTGATGAGACTGTTGCTCAGACTCAGAAGAACGGTGTCTTTGAGAAGATTTGTAACGGGTGAGTTTTATTGCTTTCTTTATAATGAGGAATTAAGATATTGATATTATATTATGTATGTACATTCTAATTTCCTAAAAATGACGCAAAAAAAGGCGACGAATGTGTTCGATCACTATTGCCTTGCTTGAAGGGGGAATGCCTCGACCTTTTACACCAACTGACCATAGAGCAGTTTGCTTCGAAGGTATTCTCAGAACAGCTGCTTCCAGTTGACTCTGTAACTTGTAGATCATCATTCATTGATTCGAGATTCTCAAGAAAGGTCATAACAGAGGTGTGCTTCTATTACTGGGAAAAAAGATTCTAGTATATTTCTACAAGTAATTTAGTATGAAAAGTCTGTAATATAAGTGGCTTAACTTCAGAACGAAGCCCGGCCGTGTAACGTCTTTCGATAAGGACCAGACCAGGCTGTGTCTTTCTTGCTCTCTTTCGGCTTGCCCTATGCGAGACTGAGACTCTAATATCCTTTTTTTTCGACGAGGTTCTATCAAGCTTATACTGCATGTCAATTCTCGTACCTTAAAATCGTTAAAAAATCGGTTAAGTTAACTTTTAGTTGTCAAATTGTCTTGTTTTTGCTATTGTAATCTTTTGTGGTCGTGTTATAGTTTTATTTAGAGTGTGACAATTTGACAACTAAAAGTTAACTTAACCGAATTTTTAACGATTTTAAGGTACGAGAGTTGACATGCTGATTAAAATCCCCGATGTTCTGTCTCTCAATTGGAAAAAAATGATTCTAGTCCAGACCCTGAGTAGTGCTGGTTTTTTCTTTAGCGGGCCCAATCGCAAGACTATAAACCCTATTTTAACCTTAAAATTTTATAGAAAAGTTTTTGATTTCATTGCGATTTCTGGAAATAAAGTAATCAAATATTTTTGTTTTACAGTCAACAAGCTTACGTTAAGTCAGATACAAACTTAGATCTTCTAAAGCCAGCTGTACTGATAGCCATGAAGGATTATACGGCGTATTGGAAGAACGTGGAAGATGAGAAATTTGATGGGAAAATACCTGCTCTTGTTGATATTAATCTAACGGTGAGTTTAATATCATCATCATCATATCAACCAAGACATCAACTGCTGGTCATAGGCCTCCTGCAAATAATAGGTCTTTACCTATGAAAATGCCATTTTTTTTCGCCGCAGTCTTTAGCCTATATTTTTTTATAAAACATAGATTGCTTGTATTATTTTTGTAATTTAGTAAATACAGGACATTACAAACAACTAACAAAAGATAATTAAAAAAAAGAAGTATTATTTGTATTAGAAATAAGCCTGTAAATATGGGTCCAATTTAAACCAGCGGATTTTAACATTTAAACATGTAACTTTTTCCCTTATTTTTTTTCTCTTATGACTGAAATGTTAATTAAGATATGATTTCTTAAATTTTACATGTTACCTACAGTACCCGGCCGTTTATATTACACATCGACATGTGAAAAGAGACAATCGGTCAATTTCGGCTTTGTAGAGCATTATCTCTGTCGCACGAAATACAAACAGTTTGGTATCTATTACCAACTGTTAAGGGTACGCATTCCACAGACACGAACTTGCTAGTGGGCGAAGCCTAAAAGATTGTTGTCGGAAAAGTGCACGCTAAAATTACCCAAAATAACTTTGGGGAAAGGGTATTACGTACAAATAATATTACCATAAAAATAAATACTATTTAAAAATAAATTGTCAAGTGAAGGAGCGATTAACTTTCTCCGTTTGTATGAAGTTGTGACTGGCATGCATACCCTTAAAGCAAATTATGTTTTTAAAGTGTGCGACAGAGATGACGCTCTACGAAGCCGAAATTGACCGATAGTTTATTTCCACAGGTCGATGTGTAATATAAACGGCCGGATACTGTACATGTTGCTATCTTTTAAGCTTAATCCTAATATCCTGTCAATGTCCCACTGCAGGGAAAGACCTCCTACAGTGACGGAGGGTAAATTTACCCTAATTTTACCACCCTGGTCAAACATTAGGTATAGATTTAATATCAAGCTTACTATCTTTTGTTTTTGTAACAAATTATTTATTGCTAACTATCTATACTTTTGGTATACCTTGGCCATTACAAACGTGTGAACTGAGGCGAAACCATTTTAATCAGACATCCCCTCAGACTTAGCGTCGTAGCAGATATAACGTAACGTAAACGGAACGTCACCGTATCAACTCGAGCAGGTCAGTATTCTTTGTATGAAACTCCTTACTGCAACGCACACTAATCGGAATCGTAACGTAATCGGATTTTTGACGTTTGACACCGAGGAGGTGCCGATCCGTTTACGTTACGTTATATGTGCTATGAGCCTTATAGGTATATCGGCATTGTTAGATTCCTTGATGTAATGTTTTATGACATCAATTTGCACGTTTGTAATGGCCCAAGTATAGTCATTTTACGACAAAAAACCAATAATAAATACTATTTTCCCACAGGTGAAATCAGAATCACTAACAACAATAGTGGGTACAGTAGGTTCTGGTAAGTCGACACTACTGCAAGCCATGCTGAGGGAACTTACGCCCACTACTGGGCATCTGCACACGAGCGCCGTCATAGCATACGCCTCGCAAGAGCCCTGGCTGTTTGAGGCTTCCGTAAGTCTTTTTAGTATTAGTTGGTATAAAATTCAGATCATCCCACTGCTGGGCAAAGGCTTCTACATGATTCGCTCCATGTCCCATAAAGGACAGTTTTTCTGTGACCTGTCGCGCATCTCGTCACTTCCTACGTGGACTGCTGCCACCTGCTATTCATTCAAAGTTCATTACTGCCTCGCCTCTGAACGCTTTTCCAAGTCAATTACAGTACGCGCAAACTAACATGACCGGCCTGAAGTTAGCTTCAAAAAATATTCGCGCATGTACAGTCAGCCCCAAAAGTCGCTGAACACATTTTAAATAAATTCCAAAACTGCTGAATACTAAAAATGTCATAAGTCAGTGTTGCAACAAGAGTACAGAATAAGGTTTACATATAAAACGACCATAACACGCTGAACACGGTTATTCCAAAAGTAGCTGAACCCTAGTATTTTTAAAAGTAACTGAACACTAGAAGTAGTTGTTGTATGTATATGAATGAAGACAACACCCTCTAGGCGAGGACCCTCACCGCAATTTAGTTCCTAAACTAACATCTGCGCAGCCAGCAGCAACAACTTCAAGCCGGTCGTGTTAGTTGGCGCGTAATGTAATTGTGTGTTTTAGTGCAGAATATAAAATCTTATTTTTGCTCTGTCCTAGGTCCGTCAAAACATACTATTCGGCCAAGACTTAGATCTACGGAGATATAAGCAAGTTATAAAGTGTTGCCAGCTTAAAACTGATCTAGAAATACTTGAACACGGTGATAAAACTATCGTTGGTGAACGTGGTGAGTTATATTGCTATAATTTTATTTTTGATATTATAGGGTAACTCTTGTATTATGTTGGTATTTAAATGCCTAAAGCCCGATTTACACATAGACAAGTACAGTAGCGAGTTAAGGAGTAAGTTGTTGATTAAGTTGATTTGAATAGATCTCCATCCTATTTTTTGGCGAGTTAAGTACGAAATAGCTTCCTCTCTCGCGTCTCGCCAACTTCGTCTACTGTACTTGTCGATGTGTAAATCGGGCATAAGGCCCTGCGCAAACGCAGACACTTTTTGTTGCCAACGCGGCACACCGGACACTTTTTGATCGTCATTAGAATATGTTAAGTGGAAGCAACTAGACACAAAAAAAGGTTAACGTATGCAACGCAGAGAGTGGATGATTTCATACTGGTTCTATAAAAATAAAATATTCATCGGTAGCATGTATCTGACACAAGACACAAAAGTATCCATGTTTGCGCTTTGCCTAATTGTTTTGGTCTGAGTTTTTTTGTGTGAAATATAAGTATGCCAAAAAATCTCTTAAAATTCGTTTAAATTTAACATTATTCAACATTTAATTTACACAAACGAAACATAAAAAGGACCTAATATAGAACCTTGCAGAACCCCCTTTTAATAAAAAAAATATTTTTCTTTTTATTTAAATATACCAATATCTGCTTAGTTTAAAACTAGATGGCGTTATATGCAAGTCTAAGAAGTACAATAAATGCTGACCAGTACACATTTGTGTTTCAGGTGCCTCATTATCAGGCGGTCAACGCGCGAGAATATCTTTAGCTCGTTGTGTGTACCAGAATGCGGATGTATATCTATTGGATGATCCGTTGGCGGCTGTTGATGCTAAGGTATGTACTTATATTTTTAACCGACTTCAAAAAAAGAGGAGGTTGCTCAATTTGACCGCATAATTTTTTTTTCGTGTATGATTATTTTTGTTGGAAAGCAGATATCCCCAGATTGGCAGCATATAAATTTCATCAAAATAAGTTCAGTAATTTAAATGATGATTCAAAAGAGTATTAATGGCATCTTTTTGAATAACATGGTATTTTTGCATAAAATATTACTATGAATTACTTTTTTTTAAATTTATTTTTTACTACAAACAACACAAACTATTACGTTTAATCCAAAATTTTCTGGCGCACTCAGTGTGTGAATAATTTTAAATAACCCAGAAAATAACTTTCCCTAAATTGCCTTTTTTTTTCCTTTCTATTTGTGCAAAATATTTTTTATTTAATTTTTCTACACAGGTGGCCCAAGCGATCTACGAAGAATGCATCCGTCACTTCCTACGTGACAAGGCGACCGTGTTGGTCACGCATCACGTGCAATACGCCAAACACGCACAGAGTGTCTGCGTTATGAGGGCTGGGAAGGTATAGTATAACACATAACGCCATCTAGTCTCTAACTAAGTAGAGATTGTACTGTTAGTACTTGACAACGGATAAACATAGTTACCCCTGGTTTCCGAATGACTAATCCAGTAAAAATGAACTAGTCAATTGCCAAGTGTCAAATTTTAGTTAGTTGACAAGAGTTTGACACTTGATTAGTTGATTTTTACTTGATCAGACATTCGGAAACCCGGGGTTAGATACTTTGTTTTAAAACATGCCTCGCACTAGGGCCATACCTAGCTCTGTGTCGCCAGTATTTGACAAACAAGGAATTTTAAAACACAAGGAACATCCAGGCTTAAAATTGAAGCTAATTATTATTTTTAAAATCAAAAATTAACCTTTATATTTTTAGCGAATTCTGTCTAATAAGAATATATTTACTGTAAGACATCCTTCTATCTATTTATCTCATCCATGACAGGTCCTCTGCTGTACATAAAGGGTATTGATCCTTACTTGATTAACTTTGTAAACAAACACCACATATTGCAAATTCACTAGTTTTTACATCAATCGCACACTTTGATATGGATGAAAATTTCTGGAAAGTAAGCAATAAACGTTTATGCAATAGAGAACACGTAAATTACTTTGATTAAACCACTATCTTTCTTAAATTTTAAATAAATGCAATTTTTTCCAACGTCAAATTTCACAGATTAATATTAGTTTCACCATTTGACATTTGTAGATTCTAGAATTTGTCCTTGATTCCTATACATTTCTCAAAGGTCAAAGACTTAGTCTTTAGTCTGTGGTTGACACAACGCCATAGTTGTTTACCTTTTTAATCAAGTCGTAATAAATTAATAGTAGGTCGTTTGTCAGTAAGAACATCCCTGCAATGGCCCTGTTATAATGATCAAAATTTCTTGTTTTAGATAGTAGCACAAGGTACATACAGCGAATTAAAGAATGGAGTATCAGAGTTTGAGAAACTTATAGAAATGGGTGAAAAAGTCGAAGAAGAGAAACAGAAATTGAAAACTAACGTTTATGAAAATCAAGAGACTGTGGTAAGAATACATTTTATATTTTAGTATTTTGTTTATGCAACGCCATCTAGTCCCAAACTAAGCAGAGCTTGTGCAGATAACTAAAAAGAAACTAAAAATTTCTAATCATGAATTAGCGGAGCTTGTACAGTCAACTACAAAGTTGACAAACACACCCATTATTACAAGATCGCTTTTTGTTTTAGCGATTAATGAAAAATTGGTGATCAGTGTTCAACATTACTGTACCTGACACGTTTTCATCTGAGTCTTAATCCATGTCATTTCTCTATATCTATCTCGCTTGCACATACGGCTCTTTTATTCTTAATGTAATATCTTCTATCTCTTTTTAAAGTATTCAAATGATAACGTGTCAGGTATAATGATGAGACTATTCTGGTCACAACACTTACTTTTAAAAGCTTGAACCGTTGAGATCTTTTATAATATTGGAAACATCGGGTACAAGGACCAAGCTACTGATGGTTAGGGCTCCAGAGATAGGAACCTCCTCACAATACGTGCCGTGTCAAGCAGTACTGCCTTCTGCATCAGACCTATGATCCAACTGTCAAGCGAGAGTCTCCTTAGATGTTGATAGAGACTCTTTGGAATAAGTCCATTTATTATTATGATGTGTATTTATACACACATAATCCTATGCTTAATTATTTCTAATGATAATTTATTCGCTATAGGTTCTCAATGCGATATTGAAACTGGATAAGACAGATCCGAAGAAAAGTGTTAGTTTAATTTTGAAATTATTAAATACTATTTTAGTAGAAGTTTCTGTAATTGTAGCTAGTTTTTCTACCTTCTTAAAAGTATAATAATTAAGCCCGATTTACACATCGACAAGTAAAGTAGCGAGTTAATAGTAAGTTGTTGATTAAGTTGATTTAAATAGATCTCTAAGTGCAAAGTAGCCCCCTCTCTCGCGTCTATTTTTTGGCGAGTTAAGTTGGCGAACTTAACTCGCCAAAAAATAGGATGGAGATCTATTTAAATCAACTTACTCAACAACTTACTACTTGTCGATGTGAAAATCGGGATTTACTCATTAGAATACTTCTGGTAGCTTTTGAACTCATTATTTGTGTATGGGTCTGTAAATTCACACCTTGACTGAATTCCTGAATCTAAACACCTATTAAACCAACCTGAACCTATTAAGACCTTTATGAAAAAAGGCCAAAGTCCATTATTGTGCTGCGTTTTTAACTTTTTAGTAATTTTGGGTTTTTTTTCTAGGAACACAGTTATAACAAGCTAAGGTCACAGCGTTCTATGTCGGAGGCTTCTCAACTCTCCTTCAATTTGGACCTAGAGAATACAGACCCTAAATATGAAGGTACAGTAAAACTTTCTATTAGTACATTTTGTCATACATAGGACCATATCATGTGAGTACTCAAAAAAGAGATAAAAAGTGTAACGTCATCTAGCGACTTACTCAAGGCAACACCTACACTATCTCAGTACCCCCCACAATCAACAGATGTCGCCACTACGTCCTGAATCGCGATATCAAGATTCGCACATCGATTCCTCATATATACAACGTCCAACGAACGACCGTTGGGCAATTGGCCCGCCAGGCACGATCACCCTCGCCTGGTCGGAGGATCCTAGTAGGTCAAGTATTCCTCCGTCACGGGAGGAGTCCCGTCCCTGCAGTGGGACATTGATGGGCTGTTATCCTAACTAATATTATAAATGCGAAAGTAACTCTGTCTGTCTGTCTGTTACGCTTTTCCGCTTAAACCTCGCAACCGATTTTGATGAAATTTGGTACAGACAGTCTTTAGACCCTGAGACAAAACATAGGCTACTTTTTATTAACAAAAAAAAATTTACACTTTTTTAACAAAAAAATCGTATGTTCTAGCATTTTGAAATTTTTACCAGTGTGGGGTTGAATTGAAGATAAGACAATTAAACCCTTTTTGATCACAATGTCTACACCGTAAAATGACTTTGAAGGATTACGCATAAAATGCATATTGACTAAGTAGCAAAACAACTCACTTTTAAAATGGCTACGAAGCAAAATGCCTCAAATCATAACGACTTAGTACTAATACACCTTTAAATGAAAATGACTTTGTAGTAAAATATTTGAACATCACAATGGCTACGAAGTAACGCGACTTTAAAAGCAAACGTCTTTGTAGTAAAATACCTTTATGTGAAGATGACTTGAAATCCAAAATACCTAAAATGCAAAACATCTTAGTAGTTTTATGACCAGAACTCTAAAATGCTCCAAATTACATCAAATAAAGTACAAGCAATGGTTCAATTCACGAATGTTAACAATTATTTACAACATAATTCTTCAGGTAGCAAAAGGAAGCAAAGGATTATTGTTTTAGTACCTATATTTAATTGTGAAGACATATTATCTAGGGCGTAGAAATCTTGTCCTTCTCTAACGACAGAAGGAAAGAATTTCTGGATAGTACATTCCGTGTGGTGACGGAGTAAATTCCGTGTGGTAACGGAGTAAGAATACAATATGTCACCCACCACCCCATCTCATCCCATGGGTGTCGTAAGAACCGACTGAGGGACTATCCGTGAATATTATCTACACGAAATAAAAAGAAGGAAAACTTGAATTTAAACCCTATACCAATCCAAGTAGGCCAAGTATCCCTCTGTCACAGAAGGAGGCCTGTCTCTGCAATGAGACATTAATGGGCTGTTATGATGATGATGATGACACACCGGCCCTTAACTATTTTAAAAAACGGAGTTTATCTGGGTGATTCTTCGAGCCCTATATTTTCGATGTCTGGAGGTTTTTCTTCGTAACTAACAGACCAACCAAACTGCAATTATTTTTAAAACATAGTTTAGACAGTTACCTATCTTGCACACGTTATTTTTTTTTAATAATAGTTTTTTAAATATTTAAAAAAAAATATTAAAAAGCGTTCTTCTGATTAATATGGTGTGTCCGTAACCCAGTTTCTTGAACATTAGTAACAGTAACATTTTTTCTTATTTACGAATCGATGTGCGTTATAAATATTACGATAGAATATTAGTTGTTTGTTTACACAAAAAAAAAATGGTACTAATATTAACGATAGTTTTTTAATGAAAAAATAAATTGTGAATGTCCGGCACAAAAGTCTGATTCATATTCGCGCGCTTTACTCGAACGTACCTAGCTAAGTACGAAACATCAGGAGATTCTTTCTAGTGCTGGCAGTAGCCAGGGGCTCTGCTGACGTGGTCACGACGTTACAAATAGCTGGTTCGTGTTGTTGCGGAGATATAAATGTAAATATCTGATTCATATTACTTTGGTGCACCTGTGTTTCTGATTACTATGTTGGCTGTTATAATTAACTTAAATGGTTTTCAAACTTGAATCTGCTGGAAATATAAGTCAATTGGGGACTAAAAACCTATGTATAAATAGCAATCCTTAATTGTATACGTGTCGTGATTTATAGATGTTAAAAGGCAAAATTTTGATTTATATGTGCCTGATTCATACGGTAAAAATACTATATTAATCAGAATTTCACACATATTGTTAATATGGCGGCACGGATAATGATTGATATTGTAAGTTGTTAATGCTCCTAATAACTAGATTTAGGTGTGGTGATAATCATTGTGATTATTAACTGTGATTTTAATAAATAAATGACAGATTTTTCTAACTAGAATTTGATTTTTGTTCCTTATTCTGATTTATATGACCTCAAAAAAATTTAAGTTAATTATTTCGAAAACCATTTCATAAAAAAGTGTGCCTTTTTCAGACATTGTATATTGGGTTATCATCTTTGACTAAAACATGTTTTATAAGCCAAAATGTGAAAAATAAATTAGCCCATATGAATCAGACAAAGAATCGAGTTTCGAAGAAACACCCATCTACTATTTAATTTATTTGAAGAAACCTGATACGCGTCTGCTTTAGGAAATAAACAAACAGTAATAATTAAAGTAACAATAAAAGTAATTGTATACAAACAATATATAAAAAACTACGTTGATTATTAATTTGAGGCAATTTGATTTATCGTCGTTTTTGATAGCGATGAATTATGATTCTTAGTCCTATGGCATATTGTGTATTATCCTTTATAGTCGTTTTAATTTTTGAGACATTATGCTGCATAGACAAGAAACAATGCAGGTGTATTGCAAATTAGGCAAAACACTTTAGAGATATTGATTTGAGGCATTTTGCTTCGTAGCCATTTTAAAAGTAAGTTATTTTGCTACTTAGTCAATATGCATTTTATGCGTAATCCTTCAAAGTCATATTACGGTGTAGACATTGTGATCAAAAAGGAATTAAACTTGGTACGTAGGCTTTTTTTACAAACGGAATTCCCGAAAGTCGAACGGGGTACGCATTTGGAACGGGAACTACAAAGCGAAACTCACATTCACTTCTCTCTCACTCGGAACGAATTCTAATTGACAAAAACTAATTTCACGTGGGCGAAGCCGCGGGCGGAAGCTAGCGATTATATATCTTTTTTGTCTATTATATGAACATTTCATGATATCCTCCAGGCGAGAGTCAGAAGAAGGGTTCCGTGGACAACAGCGTGTACGTGGCGTACATACGCAGCGGCGGCAGCACATTGTCTATGTCTGTGCTCATACTGCTGTTCCTGCTCGCGCAGCTCTTCTACTCCTCCACTGATGTCTGGTTAAAAGAATGGTGAGTCTTTTACTTTGATTACCTTCTTTCTTATTTATAGTAGGTTAGTGGTCAACCTGGTGTCGAGATTTGTTCAAGCCACACATCCTCATAACAGCCCATTAATATCCCACTGCAGGGACGGGCCTCCTCCCGTGACGGAGGGATACTTGGCCTACTAATACCACGCTGGCCAGACGGATTGGTATAGGGTTTAATTTCAAGTTTTCCCTTCTTTTTATTCAAACAATTACAACTTTTTATTCAATCAAAAAATCAAGTCACACATAGTCCTCTTTAATGGCTTAACGCTTTTGTCGCGGGGACTTAACAATCATCAATTTAGCGAAAACGATGAACATGTAGACTTCTCCGTGTGGTGATGGAGTACTGCTGTTTCATACATAACTTAGTCTTTAGTTTTAATTACCTTCTTTCTTCTTTATAATTTGGTGTCATTCTTTATAATTTTTTGCGATACTAAACTAAAAAAAAAATGTTTTAAGAAAAACAGGACTATACTTAAGTTATTTGTATATAAATTGACTGGGACGCGTTTCGATCGCGAACTCGTATCCTACGCAGCACAATTGATTGTGCAGAAAGTGTTGTCCTGAGCCCAAAAATTCTGTGTGCATATTTTGAGAACCTTTCTCCCCAATGGCTGTTAGGTTTTCGCGCGCTGTGTCATGCCCACCGATGTTCCTTAGAACTGGCAACTCCCTCACTAGAGTTAATGCCCTGTGTGGCGGGGACTTTACAAACATCAATTTAACGGACACAAACAACATCCAGACTCACGACAATAATTTGAGGATCACACAGTATTTTCATTGCTCTTGCAGTGGTTTTAGTTCTTTAAACAAGTTTATTATAATTTCAGGGTAAATATAGAAGAAAGCAACAGTGCCGCAAAGTCTGCTTTAAATAATTCTACAGCGAATGCCACAGCAGTAGGTAGTAGTCCAGGTAATATATATTTCAGTTTTTTGATACCAAATCTGTGCAATTTTATGAACTTATGAATTAACTTACTTTAACCAAACCGTTGATAGCAAATGCTTAATCCCGAGCAGATTAAAACCTTGTAAATCCTACACTCCGTGTGGTGACGGAGTAAGAATACAATATGTCACTACCCCATCTCATCGCATGGGTGTCGCATAAATCGACTAAGGGACTTTTCGTGAATATTGGAAATGAAAAGAAGGAAAACTTGAAATTAAACCCTATACCAAGCCGTTTGGCCAGCGTGGAATTAGTATGCCAAGTATCCCTCCGCCACAGGAGGAGGCCCTTCCCTGCAGTGGGACATTAATGGGCTGGTATGATGAAATACTGCACCAGACGCAATTTATAGAGGATGGGCATTGATTTACAAAAAACCAAAGATACACACTCCACTTCCCAAAAACGTCCGCAACAAATGGGCGCATTGTGCACTTTTTTTAAATTAGTATCGCGTTGTTCTACCGGCAAACGTCAATCATTAAATTTTATTGCTTTATGTGCATTACTTTTTAAATACAACTTTATGTCATGCGTGTAAGATTGAATTTGAAAAAAGAAATATTTACGATATTACTATACGTATTTATTGCGTATGTTTAATTTGGTGACACTTTTGGCTGTTAGTTTTGTTTGAAAATGTGCATCTAGGGTTTTTTATAAATCAATGAGGATGGGTTTTAAATGTAGCAGGTAATAGACATTGCTTTCGCCGATTTATCGCCGGCATTCGATACCGATAACACTAGGCAGGTCCTTACTAAGGTGAAAGGGATAACCCACGACCTAGGTTTTGTTCTTATTCTCCAAGTTATTTTCTAAAACCGTAGTTTTTAAGTCTACTTATGAAATAATTAAATCCGTTTGCGTAAGAAAAAATATGGTGTACCTCAGGGAAGTGTTTTGGGTCCAACACTATTTAACTACAATTTTTTCTTCAATTGATCAGTCTTTTACTAAACGAAATACCTATTTTATTGCTTACCTGATGGATTTCTCACCTAAAGGTAGGTAGTAACCATTGCTCATTGACGACAACCAAGCTACTGCCGACTCTGGAATGAGCGCTTAGTAACATGAATTTTAGAGATGGCCAGCAATGATCGTTCGTCGGCTGATATGATGATTACGATAATTGGCTCTATCCATACTAATATTATAAATGAGAAAGTGTGTTTGTTTGTCTTTCTTTCACGACAAAACGGAGCCACGAATGGATGTGATTTTTTAAGAGGAGATAGTTGAAGGGATGGAGAGTAACATAGGCAACATTCTTTTTTTTTTCTTCTGTGTCCAGGAAAGTGGAACAGTGCTAGACCGAATTTAACGCGAGCAAAGCCACGGGCAAAAGCTAGTACTAAATATACATTTCTTTGTTCCAGTCGTAGACTTCCAACAGCTTCCCGGCAATACATTCCATCTAACACGGGAGCAATGCCTCTACATGTACGGAGGGCTAATAGCAGTCTGCATAGTGTTCACGTGGAACAAACTGGTTGTGTTCTACAATACGTGTATCAGTGCTTCCGTGGCTTTACATGATCAAATGTTCAGGTAAGTAAACTTCTAGCATATATTGCATTATCATATCGTAACAGCCCATTAATGTCCCACTGCAGGGACGGGCTTACTAAGTACATCCCTCTATTATTTTTACAATTATTAAAAAAGAGGGTTAATTTCAAGATGTAAAATTGAAGAAAAATTACTCGTATATACTCGTAAAAGGGAAAAAACGTAGACAATTCGACTTAGAAAAAGATCATCATTATAACAGCCCATTAATGTCCCACTGCAGGGACGGGCCTCCTCCCGTAACGGTTAGTCGGTTCTTACGACACCAGTGGGATGAGGTGGGGTGGTGACACACTGTATTTTTACTCCGTCACCTTTCCGTCCCTGCAGTGGGACCTCAATGATCCTCTATCTCTTTTTTTTTTTGCATATCATACACCCGTGTGATAGCTGTATATTTTTCTTTCTTTACAGAGGTGTGACCAGCGCTCCGATGTGGTTCTTCCACCACAACCCGTCTGGTCGTATTCTCAACAGATTCTCAAAAGACATGGGGCAGGTGGATACACTTCTACCCGTGGCACTAGTGGACTGTCTAGGGGTGAGTTTACATTTTAAATATTTTTTTATTATACCAACGCAATAAGTGCCGGTTTAATATAACATTTTTGCCTAGTGCTTACTATCAAGCAAACTTTTCATAAGTACCCTCATTTTGATGATATGCCCAACAGTATCCTACAAATTTTAGATCATGGTAACAACCATAATCTAAAATTTGTTACTATTTTTTTTTCCTGATTGGTTCATCCTTTACTTAAATAAAGCTAAAACGCCATGTAAAACATACAGCAGATTTTGGTTAAGTATTTTTCGGATTTTTTTTTGTTCTTAGTCAAGTTATTCTGTTACTTATGTTTAAATTAATGCTCCATTCTCATGTATAGTCAGCCATTGGAATATTATTGTTCAGCTAATTTTGGAATATTATTGTTGAGCTACTTTTGTAATACTAGTGTACAGCTATGTTTCGAATACTAGTGTTCAGCTACTTTTGGAATGCTATAGGCCGACCGTTTATCTCAGTCCCCGCCTGCGGTATGAAAGGGACGAGGGGGCGGGGTAGTGGTGTCCGTTATGGTAGCGTACACAAGAGCTATATCGAGTTGGTTCTATGTCAAATTAAATAAATTTTTACAAAAAAGGAACTGACTTCAAAGACAAAAATTGCACTAAAAAGTAAAAAATAATTATATGCTGACCGCTTAACTCTGACCTCGCCTGCGTGGTGACTGGGGGGCGGGGAATGACGACAAAGGGGATCGCGCGGGGAGTGCGCGGGTGGCACAAATTTGATTTACAATGACAGTGCCCAGCACAACATAGATAAGAAAAAGTACTAACGTATATCTCGTATCGTATCTCTTAATTTTTTTGGCAAAACGGCGCCATATAGTTACTGCGACCCGAACTACATTTCATCAAAAGACGGCTTTATATACCTACATAGTTATAACTTTATATGCACGGAAGAAAAATCAAGTGGAAATGCAATACAACTAATTCACAATTGGGAACCGCTGTTCCCAATAAAATTAATATTTATAAATTAATATAATTTAATTACATTAATCACATTTAATTACATTTTTAAATATAGATATAAAAAATAAAAACATTTAAAAATATAAAAAAAAGGTAGACCCACCGGCATCGGGTACAGGGACCAAGCTACCGGTGGTTAGGGCTCCAGAGAGAGGAACCTCCTCACAATACGTGCCGTGTCAAGCAGTACTGCCTTCTGCATCAGACCTATGATCCAACTGTCAAGCGAGAGTCTCCGTAGATGTTGATAGAGACTCTTTGGAATAAGTCCATTGACCGAAAGTACTATCGGAACAATGATCGCCGAATCAACATGCCACATGTCGACAACCTCGTGAGCCAAGTCCAAATATTTAGTTTGTTTGTCTTTTTCTGCTTTAACAAGGTTCTCGTCATGAGGAATGGTGATATCGATTATCATTGCACGGCGTTCTGACCGATCTATCACCACAATATCTGGCTTATTGGCAACAATAGTCCGGTCAGTGATGATAGATCGGTCCCAATATAATGTAACACTACTATTTTCGAGAACCGGGTCGGGTACATACTTATAATACGGTACTTCTGCATCGACAAGATGATATTTAAGAGCAAGTTGTTGGTGGACAATTCTGGCTACTTGGTTGTGTCTATGCAAGTATTCACCATTCGCAAGACGAGAACAACCAGAAACAATATGTCTGAGTGATTCTCCGGGACAGTGACATGCCCGACATATGTCAACTGTACCATCCTTCAGGATATATTTCCGATAATTCTTAGTCATTACGACTTCGTCCATAATTGCAAATACAAAACCTTCAGTTTCTCCAAAGAGATCACCGAATCGCACCCAGGACACAGATGCTAATGTGTCAACATCAGGCCCATTCAAGGTCCGGTAAAAACGCCCATGCAACTCCTTGCTTTTCCATACTTCTTTACGATCATCGATAGTATGTATTATAGGTTTGCGCCAATTCTCTTTGCCCAAACAAAGCGGAGTAAGCCCGACATCCACTGACACAACATCTCTATGTATATCCGCGTCCACAGAGAGAAAATATTCTCTGAGATTGTACACCTCACGATTGTGGAGGGTCTTAGCACTTAAAAAACCACGACCCCCACTCTTTCGTGGAATGTACAATCTCATTACCGAAGAACGCGGATGATGCATTCGATGTGCAGTCAGTAGAGTTCGAACTTTTCTATCCAAAGTTTCTAGCTCAGTCTGTGTCCACCTTAGTATGCCAAAGGAGTACATCAGAACCGGCATGACCCAACCGTTTAGGCACGAACTTTATTAACCCCTGTCAAAAGGCTATTTAAAACCTTTTTCAAGCGGGCAAAAAAGCGATCCCGTAACTGTTGTTTCATGTCCGTTTCCGCTATACATAAAGCCTGTGACATACCAAGGTATTTGTATGTGTCGGATGGAGAGAGACATCTAAGCTTTATGGTATCTGAGAGTTGTAACTCATCAGATTCCACAACCTTACCTCGCTTTACATGCATGACAGCACATTTATCCACACCAAACTCCATTTTAATAGAATTACTAAAGGTTTCTGTTTCCTTTAGTAAAACTAATAATTGGGATTTAGTTGGAGCAAATAATTTCAAGTCATCCATGTACAGGAGGTGGGATATAACTTGACCATGTCTCTTTAACCGATAGCCTAACCCTGAACACTCTAACAGAGTGCTAAGAGGGTTCAGTGCTAAGCAAAACCACAACGGGCTGAAACTATCACCCTGGAATATACCTCGCTTAATTTGAATAGGTACGTTGTTTCCTAAACCCTGTCTACATCCCGAATAAAAAAGAACCGTATTCCATTTCGTCATACATGTCCTTAAAAAAGTGCATAGAGTTGCATCAATCTTATACAACTCCAGCACTCTCAGAAGCCATGTATGAGGAACAGAATCATACGCCTTCTTATAATCTATCCAACATGTAGACAAGTCTTTTCGGTTACGACGTACCTGTTCGCTAATAGTAGTGTCAATAAGGAGTTGTTCTTTAGTTCCACGTGCCTCATTCCTACATCCATTCTGAGAAATGTACATGATCGAATTATGTTGTATATGTAAAGATATTTTTTTTCTCAAAATAGATGTAAGAAGTTTGTATATCGTTGGGAGGCAAGTTATAGGTCTATAATTTTTAGGATCCGTGGAACTACCGGACTTATAAAGCAAGTGGGTTTCACCAGTAGTAATAAAATCTGGTAGCGTACCTGTTTCTAAAGATGATTGGAAATGAGATGCTAAACAAGCGTGGGAACTATGGAGCCATTTTAACCAAAAATTGTGCAATCCGTCTGGTCCTGCCGATTTCCAATTTGGTAGTCGACGGACTGCACTACTAACATCTAAAGTTGATATAGTTACTGGCTCCATTTGGTGAATACGTTCACACGCTTTTTCAACATCCCCTATCCAATCACCCTCTACATGACTGACAGGCACCGACCAAATGCTGCGCCAGAAATTGGTTGTAGCATCAGCATCAGGTAGCTGCCTGTCACCCGAATCTTGAACAGGTCGCTCCCAGTTTCTGTAAACCCACCGCTCATCCCTTTGGAATGCACGATTCTGGGTATATCGCTCCATTCTTTTTTTAAATCGTTTTATACGATTTGCCCACGCATAAACCTTCTGCTTCAGGAAGTCAATGCGTTCTGTGACATGTAATATATAATCGCGACGATCTATGTTGGTATCAGCAAATGCACGTGTCACAAAACGCATCACCCTCGGGCGTGTATTACCCGACCTGAAGCAGATAAGCTTGCCTATGAGTGCCCTAGCCTCAGCAATACGACGCTCAATCCTGCACTGCCAAGCCGGCACAGTTGGCCTGAGTCGAGTAGCAATATCATCAGTTGGAAACCTAATATGTGCTACTCGACATGCAGTGACAGCCCCACAGTACAAAATTGAGTGTGCATCACTGAGATTTTCACTGTTATCAAAGTAATTTGATAACAGTGAATCTAGAGCACACACCAGCGCTATATTTTTTTTATGCGTAGGCAATCGTGGTAACCGCGGTCTTTTATCCGGTTCCATAAAGCGATATTCCCCAATAGTACATTCCAAAGCACTCCTTAATTGATCATTATATTGGATACTTACATTTGTAACCTCACAATCAATAGTCTCAGAGCTATTTAGTTCTATTGGCTGAGACAGAGGTATGATAGTATTTACCTGCGTCGTAACTGGTGGTGGTGTAGAAATTGTGAGATTACTAAGTATATCAGAACGAATCCTATCAAGCACAGTGTCATTCAACAAATGACAACGTTGAATGGCACGTACTTGATCCGATAGTCGTTGGGTCGAAACGTTGACAGCTGGTTCAAGTTCCTGAAATAGAGACAGCATGCGATCACGGTACGCAGTGAGGTTAGTTCCTCCCTCTGTTGCCACAAAATATGCCCGCATGACATTTTCATTTATGGTAGACGTCCATTTCATGCGGTGCACATTACCACCAACAGCGGGGACCCTGTTTGATGCCTAATAATAATAATTATTAATATTATTGTTATTATTATTTATTATTGTAATTTAATTTATTATTATTATGTCAAGGATTCTCTGCAAAGTGCGTCTATCTGATAGTTCCAAAATCGTAACATAAAGAAGTTGTTAGCACAATGGGTGGTAACAATATTGTACAATATGGATTACTTGAGCCAGTAGTCATTCCAATTCAGCCTAGACTTAACCGGGAATATATTGAAGAAACAGGATATAGTGCAGCCGAACTATCCTCAATTCTTAATAATAATATTACTAGGCTAACTACAGAACAAAAATGTGTTTATGATACCGTAACAACAGCAGTAATAAAAGAGGGCATAGTATATTTTCTCGATGCTCCTGGTGGAACAGGGAAAACATTTCTTACCCGAGTGATTTTAGCGGAAATTATAAGAATGGGAAAAATTGCCTTAGCGGTGGCATCTTCAGGTATTGCAGCAACATTACGTCCTGGTGGCAATTTTTCTTGGATTTAAATTGCACTCTAACTCCCGTGTGTGGTGTGTCACGCAATAGCGACAAAGCCAAAGTGCTATTATATTTCTATTGGTATTTCACTTGACACTGGCAGAATATGTAACTATGTTCATGATGCCATAATAAACAAATAATATATATACATACCTACATTGTTTTAAGACTAAACATACTAATATGTATTTAAAATTACTGAGTAAAGTTACTTTTTCACGCGGACAAAGTCGCGGACACAGCTAGTTTTAAAATATATTTATTTAAATATAATAAAAAAAGTTTTTTTTTTAATTTATAAACTAATCCATAAACAATCAACAACTTTATGGCATAATGTCGAAGTCATATAATAATATAATCTGTAATTCATGGGCACCATTCCATTTGCTTTGGTATTATCTTATTTCGTTAGCTGACAGCGACTCCAAAAATAACAATAATATTACATAATTTGTAATAATTTGATTTTCTTTTAAAGAATCTACAAATAAATATATTTGTTATTTAAGAAATATCCTTAACAATCCTTTGTACAATAATTAAAAGAACCTATTCTTTAGATTATAAGAATGGGTGATTTAAAGTATATAATTATAACTAAAGTCTTAGAAAATATAAATAATAACAATGTACAATCATTAATATATTAAAATCACAGTATAATCACATTTGGTGTAATTACAATAATTTACATTAAAACAGGTATGATTTAAACATATTAATTTGTAATAATCAGTCTTAAAAAATATTTACAGATAATAAGAACAAAATATGTACTAAGAGTTTTTTTTAATTTTTACACTATTTACGCTACCATAACGGACATCTAGTCAGTATGTCAGTATGACACTAGTGCGCTATCCTAGTCCGTCTTCTATACAATTTACAAATGTCAAAGATGGTGGCGTCATCTTGCCACTAAAACTCATACTATCTTAGAGAAAATATGCAATCTAAATTATTACCCAATTTAAAGCCTGACCAGAAAAATAAAAATCCTCTCCAGGTATTTTGATTGGTTTATGGTATAATTTCAATTTTTCCTTCTTTTTATTTCATAAAAACAAGTTAGCTAAAAATTAGAGCTGTGTTGTGATGTGATGTAGTTCGGGTCACAGTATCTAGATGGCGCCGTTTTGCCAAAAAATCAAGAGATAGCTCTCTACTTTGTCCTCGCCCCACGCGCACCCCTATTACCGCAGGCGGGGTCTGAGTTAAACGGTCGGCCTATAGTGTTCAGCTACTCTTGGAATACTAGTGTTCAGCTACTTTTAGAATACTAGTGTTCAGCTATAGGCCGACCGTTTATCTCAGTCCCCGCCTGCGGTATGAAAGGGACGAGGGAGCGGGGTAGCGGTGTCCGTTATGGTAGCGTACACAAGAGCTATATCGAGTTGTTTACTATGCCAAATAAAATAAGTTTTTACAATAAAAAAAAACCGACTTCAAAGACAAAAATTGCACTAAAAAGTAAAAAATAATTAGTTGTATTTTGGTTTTACAACATTAAATCAGACATTCTTTTTACTTAATTATAATCTAAAGAATAGGTTCTTTTAAATATTGTAAAAAGTATTGTTAAGGATATTTATTGAAGAGTCTACAAATATATTTATTTGAAGATTCTTTAAAATATTATCAAATTATTACAAATAATGTAATATTATTGTTATTTTTGGAGTAATGTGACAGCCACGATAGTTATATTCTATATTTTATTCCTGACTATAAATTTAAAGAAATATGATGTCGTGTTATACACTGACTAAAGACTAAGATGAGAAATAAGTACTACGAATCAAAGACAATTACTTAAAATTCTCATGCGAAAATGAAACGGCCATGTTTGTTTTAAATAAAATATTTATCAAATTAAAAACTATTTAAAGTGATCAGAATGTGTTAGACAAAACTCTATTGCCTTTTCTAACGACTTTGTAGACAACATTTTGCATTATTGATCCTATTCACGAATTACGATTTTTTTCAATTGACGGTGCTGGTTAGCCCCATAAACGCCCATAAGTTATGGAAAGCTTTAATCAGTTACTAAATAGGTATATTAAAACGTTTGAACGTGACACAGGTATTTTAAAATATATTTATTTAAATATGATAAAAATAGTTATTTAATATTTGTTTAATTTTTAAACCAATCCATAAACAATCAACAACTTTATGTCAAACCCCGGACTCATAAACGCAACTTAAATTTTATTCAATTGATTGGCTTAAATTTTTACGGTTTTGTTTGGCTTAAGGTTGGTTTTGCTAACAAAAAACTCGCTAAACAGTGATTAAATTTTAGAGATTTTTATAAGTAAGGGGGTTAATGTCGAAGTCATATAATAATATAATCTGTAATTCATGGCCGCCATTCCATTATCTTATGTATTATCGTATTTCGTTGGCTGACACCGACTCCAAAAATAACAATAATATTACATAATTTGTAATAATTTGATTATTTTTTAAAGAATCTACAAATATTTTGAATAAGAATGTTTTGAAAAAAATAACATTTCATTTAGTTACTTAAATAAGTTTTTGTTTAATTTGTGTAGTTTTAAGATATTATATTGCTATAATTTGCATATCCGATGTGGATAGACTGTTGAGAATAATGTATTCATACACTAACACCTGATATACACAGTTTTGCAATAAATCTTTGTCTTTAATAAATTTATTTGTTATTATACGAATGGCTGATTTAAACTATAAATATAATTATAACTAAAGTCTTAGAAAATATTTACAAATAATAACAATTGTACAATCATTAATTATATATATTAAATCACAGTATAATCACATTACAATAATCACAGTTTACATTAAAACAGGTATGATTTAAACATATTAATTTGTAAGAATCAATCTTAGAAAATATTTACAGATAATAAGAACAATAATAAGAGCTTTTTTTATTTTTACACGCTACCATAACGGACACTTAGTCAGTATGTCAGTATGACACTAGTGCAGTATGCTAGTCCGTCTTCTATACAATTTACAAATGTCAAAGATGGTGGCGTCATCTTGGCTCTAAAACTAGTACTTTCTTAGAAAAAATTATGCAATCTAAATTATTACACAATTTAAAGCATGACCAGAAAAATAAAACAACCTCTTCAGGTATTTCGATTGCTTTAGGGTATAATTTTAATTTTTCCTTCTTTTTATTTCATAAAAATAAGCTAGCTAAAAATTAGAGGTGTGTTGTGATTAGGGAATGCAAATCCGTTCTGTTTTAAAATCCGGATTTTTAAGAACGGATTTTTGGTCCGATCCGGATTATCCGGATTTTACGGATTTTTTATAAAATTAATCAAATTCACTTAACCTTTAGCTACCGACGTGGTTTTTTTGTAACATAAGTACCGACGTGGGGCCTGTGAGGCCACAAAACAAAACATCGATTTTTATAAAATATGTTTATAATTTGTTTTGAATTATGCTTTATTTTGATCATTTGGGATACTTATATGAAAGAAAAAATAAAATTATAATAAATTTTATTAAACTTTTGAAATTAGAGGCCTTTTAATCTTTGACTACGTTTTTTAACTGAAATTCGACACTTATCATAATAACAAACATAAAAAAATATTTTCTTCTTAGGAACTTAAAATATTTCTTTTTTCTTAAAGGTGAAGGTTATAATTACCAAACAAAGAAATAAAAAAATTTGCAACCTTCAAAATAAAAAAAATGACAATCAGTAAAGTCATCTATTCACATTCAGGACAAACTTGCTTAGCGCAATGTAAACAAACGTGTTTTTTACATGAGTAACATCTATAAGTTGACTTTCTATTGACTTCCTGTATCATGATAGCTGATTTCTGGAACAAAATCTTCTCCTACGTCGTCTACGTCTGCCCCGCTGAAGTCCTCCCCTATCAGGTTCTCAATCAAAGTCTCGTAATTTTTATCCGAAAGATTTATAGGGTACCTAGGTAATTTAAAAATGCCTAATTGATTTGTGGGTAATTGTCCAGGCCCTGGTACATTCATATTTAAAATTAGTAGTTAGATATCTTTAAACAAGCACTACAAATTAAAAACAGCTAAAACAAAAAAGTTACGTAAGTACCGACGTCGGGCCTGAGAGGCCGCGTCGTAATTTCAAATTCCCATAACGTACCAAAATCACGTCCACCGGCACAACCTCCGCACGGAATGGCGTCAGCGCAGCTAGAAGCGCAGCTACTGAGAAGCAGGGATCTCTCCTAAGCGAGGAAGGGATAAAACTAACAACATGGTTACCTGTCGCGGCCTGACAGGCCCCACGTCGGTACTTAAAGGTTAAATCAGTTTATAAATGTGATGTTTCTTATACTTGTGTAAATGGATTATAATGAAAACACTGGAAAATCAAAACATATTAATGTAATCGATTTTTATTTTGTTTTTGTTATTTGTAATTATTCAATTTCAAATCAAAATAATAAGTACAAATAAAATAAAACTTTGGAGATCAAAAATAAGACTAAGTATTTAAACTTCTCCTCAAATAATAAAGATTACACACGGAAATAATCCACATTATTAAAATAATCTGTGTATAACTCGTGAACTGCCAGCTGAGGAACGTTACTAAAACAATTAAAAGTTAAAATAAATAGATCAGGTAGGTAAACATAATAATTGACTTCGTGAAAAATTAATAACATAACAAAAGTAACAAAATAATTTAACCTCTTTTTATTTAACTTAATTTTAAAAAGACTGTTATTATATAAGAGAAAATCGATGGCGGCCAAGTTAATGCGGACAACTACATTTCTGCAAATTTCTTTGTTTTACGAAATTGAGCCTAATATAACCTTACCTAAAGTTCTGCATTTTTATTTTAGTTAAACTTATATTTTATTTATAAAAAAAAAGAAGAAATAACTTTGGAGCAGCCACAGATGATTGCAACCTAAATAAAGACAACAGTCACTTGTCTTGCTTTTGCGCGTACCGTTTTGTTGTCTTTTAAATGATTTTTTTTTAAGTTTTTACTTACCTAAGTACCTACTTTACATAAATATAAATGTTTTATGCAATGTAAATGAAGACGTCTACAATATTTTTGTTGACAAATTTAATATTGTTTTGTTTTAGAACATCAATGGAATGTATAAGTCGCTTTTATAACATTAAATATCTAAAGAAAGTCCCAGAACTTATTACTCAGTTTATATTATAACACTTTATATCGAAATGACCTCTTTTGTAGCAACTAATGACGTATGTACGATTATTAGGTAGATGTCTTCTTCCACGTAAGATATCTTTCTATGTATAAAAAGACATATATATCCTATTCTATTAGAATGCAGTGACAGCCCCGTCGTCTAACCAATAAAATCTTTTAAATTCAATTAATTTGAATTTTAAAAGATTTGATTGGTTAGATGGCGAGGCTAGGTCGGTGGACAATGAGAACTCACTGCATTCTAAACGCGAATAGAATATAGGTACATTATTTCAGTAAAATGACAACATAGGGATAAAACTCTTTATACAATAGGTATATAAAATAGGTTATTTTAATTCATTCTGCCAACTTTAATATTAGTTGGTTCATAATTCTTAAAATGGTAACTTTTTTTACTAAAAGTGTTCTCCTGTAAAGTTGCTATGTTGTAGATGTCTGTATTAACTTTGTTGCCATCAAAATGTGACCTCAAAAATAATAAATCATCTAAAGTTGTGTAACCTGCTGCGAATTCGGTTACACATAATTCCTGCTGTAGAAAAAGCACGCTCTGTTTCAACGCTTGTAGGGGAAATGCATTGAAGATGCTTGTAAGCGACCTCCTAATAACGTCCTGGTGAACCACTATCCTCGAATAACGCCATATTCACTCTAACATTACAATTTCTTATTATTCAGAAAATCCGCGGATTTAAATTTCGAATCCGGATTTACAATCCGAGAAAAAATGGGCGGATATCCGGATTTTTCGGATTACGGATAGTCCGGATTGCATTCGCTAGTTGTGATGTAATGTAGTTCGGGTCACAGTATCTGAGATGGCGCCGTTTTGGCAAAAAATCAAGAGATAGCTCTCTCCTTTGTCCTCGCCCCCCGCGCACCTCTATTACCGCAGGCGGGGTCTGAGTTAAACGGTCGGCCTATAATTTTGGAATACTCCTTTTGTAATACTAGTGTTCAGCTATTTTTAGAAAACTAGTGTTCAGCTACTTTTGGAATAAATAAATAAATATTCCTCACACATTCACACATCGTTATCTAGTCCCAAACTAAGCAGAGCTTGTACTATGGGTACTAGACAACAGATAAATATACTTAAATCCTTTTTTTCTTTTGTAAATACATACAATGCTTGTGTTTAGCTAATTTCGGAATACTAGTGTTCAGCTACTTTTGGAAAACTTGTGTTCAGCTTTTTATGGTCGTTTGCATGGAAAGTTTATTTTGTATTTTTGTTGCATCACTGACTTATGACATTTTAAATGTTCAGCAATTTTGGAATTTAAAATGTGTTCAGCGACTTTTGGGGCTGACTGTAGCATTAGTATGCCTATACTAGCTGATGCCCGCGGCTTCACCCGCGTTGTATAGCGCGTTGTAGTTTTAAATGTGATTCCCTAAACTACCTATATTCCAAAATCCATTCAGTAATTTTTGCTTGAAAGAGTAAGGCCCTGCGCAGACGGCACACTTTTTGTGCGATCGAGTCTGCGGCGCACAAAAAGTCTGCCATACATGGCATATGTTTGAGTCTTTTGTGCGCCGGACTTTTTGCGCGTCCTGTGCGTTACTGCTTATAATTGCATAGGTTCTATTTTCACAGACTAAAAAGTGCGTCACGAATAGTCTGTCGTCTGCGCAGGGCCTTACAAACATCCATCAATCCTGACAAACTTTCACATTTATAATATTAGTAGGAAGTAGGATACCTAACCATAATTTAATATTGTTGTATTCACCTCTCACAGTTCTTCTTGGAAGTGATAGCCATCTTGGTGGTGGTATGCCTGGTTAACTGGTGGCTGCTGCTGCCTACAGCCGTGGTAGCCGCGCTACTGTTTCTGTTGAGAGATCTGTTCTTAGATACCATATTATACATGTATCATACATACAATTCTTCCTCTTGAATCACTCAATCTATTACAAAAAAACCGCTCCAAAATCCGTTGCGTAGTTTTAATTATATATGGACAGACAGACAGCGACAGCAACTTTGTTTTATACTATGTAGTGATTTCGAAAAGAAGAAAGACAACGGAAATAATTTTTGGTACAATCAGCCATCGTAATTTATTTCCAACTGTTACAACGCCATCTAGACGCGATAGTCGTAAACTTTTAATTTTGCAATTGAAGAGTTTACTTGATAATTTTTGTACGAATTTTTGTGTGGTGTCTTTTCGAAATTAATTTTCTAGTTAGATATACTTAAGCATATGGGTTTAACTTTGTCTTAGTTCTTCCTGGAAGTGATAGCCATCTTGGTGGTAGTATGCCTGGTGAACTGGTGGCTGCTGCTGCCTACAGCCGTGGTCGCCGCGCTACTGTTTCTGTTGAGAGATCTGTTCTTAGATACCAGTAGAGAGTTGAAGAGGATCGAAGCTATTGGTGAGTTAAAGATATTTATTCCGGATTGTTGTAGACTGTTTTATGTTTGTTTGTCATATTTGGTCCTCCGTGTGGTGACGGAGTAAGAATACAATATGTCACCACGCCACACGTTGGTTCAGGGGCGGAAAAAAGTCTTTTTTATCAACTTTGTTTAAAATGCCTACAATTTGGTACACATAATACTAGAATCTTATTAGAAACGAGACTTAGAAAAAATACGACTAGATTATCAGATTTTTTAATTTTATGATGCAAAGAAGTAGAGTGTTCGACAATTAACAAATTTCGTGCAAAAAATTGTCTTGTTTCAAGTATGAATAAAACCGAAATATTGTTATACTTAGCTTTTATTCTTTGTTTGATTGTAGCTCTAATGTGTGTCATTAAATAAAATTTAAATATCTAAAACTATAAGGGCACCAAATCACATATTTTATATCAATGTATGTCAGTTCTATAGATGGGGTATAGTAACTTGTACTTATTAATTGTCGGCAAACGATTTTACTATGTAGGCACTGCACTAGCAATTATGTTATACATGATGTTGAAAAATCAGTAGTGTGACTAACAAGAAAAAGATTACTGTTTGTCACACTGGTGTTACAACCTTGGTGTGACTACGAGTCGGTAAGGATTTATAATTCTGCTTAAATGTATCCTGTTTTTCGTAATGCAATTCATTGGAATATAAGTTTGAAGTAATTATATATTATATTGTATCACGGAAAACCATGTTAAAAAAATTAGTAATGTGTATTATTATATCTTTGTCTTTATACACTTGATAAATTCGTTTTATCATTTTATTAAAGTTTTATAGTTATATGCAACGTATTATCAGATAAAAATAATATTTTCCGCATTCCCATACAACCTGAACCACTGTGCGCCATCTCATCCCATGGGTGTCGTAAAAACCGACTAAGGGACTATCCGTGAATATTATCGTTACGAAATAAAAAGAAGGAAAACTTGAAATTATACCCTATACCAATCCGTCTGGCGAGCGTGGTATTAGTAGGCCAAGTGTCCCTCCGTCACGTGAAGAGGCCCGTCCCTGCAGTGGGACATTAATGGGCTGTTATGATGAATGCCTGAGCAGCTTAGCTGTACAGCTAAGCCGCTGCTTACACTTGGGCACTAGCTACTCATCGTTCCCCTGCCCTTATCCCAATTTTATTTGGGGTCGGCGCAGCAAGTCTTTTTTCTCATGCTGCTAAAGGTTTTGGCTATATTTTACGGCCGGCCCCCTGCCTGACGCCAACCCTCACTAGGAATGCTGTTGTTGGTGGTTTACTCACCACCGAAGGGCACTAGCTACTGTATCCTCTATATTTTCATTCTACTGCTTGAATGGCGTATTTAGTGGTGGTACCGACCTAGACCTGTTGCTGAAGAGAAGAAACTATTGCTGGAAAACTCTAGTGTACGGTCAGGGAAATTAATTGTTTAGCAGGTTGTCTACCTACGTAATTTAGTCGTATTATATGCCTACTGAAATAATCATAACGAATTTAAAAGAATTACACCTATTACACCTCAAAATAGACATAAGATTGACCGATTTCAAAATTATGCAAACTGCTAAACAATTAATTTCTTTGAGTGTACATCTAAATATATTATTTGCAGCCCGAAGTCAATCTCTAAACCACTTATCAGCCACGGTAGCCGGGCTTACCACAATCAGATCAACTCGTCAACAACAGCGAGTGCTCGCCAGAGAATTCGACAAGCTTCAAGACCTTCATTCTTCATCCTGGAGTTTGGTGCTTAACGCTAACAGAGCATTCGGGTTCTGGATGGACATGCTGTGCTGCGTCTATCTACTCTGCGTTACGTTCAGCTTCTTCTTATTTGCTAGCAAGGGTAAGTTCATTATAATACATGCATACACTCGACTCAATAATTTACTAGATACCAAACACAAAACAGCCGAAAAAATTCTTACTAAACCAAAAATAGCAGATTCAAACCTATAATAATCTCGCCAACAATAATTTTAAAACAGCAGATTCAAATTTAGACACACTAAAAAACAGCAGATTCAAATTTAGAACAATCTCAAAAACAGCAGATTCAAAAAAACAATCTTGAAAACTCAAAAACAGCAGATTGAAATTAAAAACAAAACACCTAATTACCTTCTTCTTATTCGGTAGCAAGGGTAAGTAAAGAAAATCTTTACTTGAGTCTCTTTCTCAGTTTCAGTTTCAGTTTCATTCATTTATTCAAAGTAGTACAATAATATTGTATCTTTTTGACGTCATCTAACATAACTTAATCTAGATTTAAAAACATTTCAAAGTTTAGAAAACTTTACCACCGCCTCCAAAGCGCTAGTAGAGAAGAAGCGGCGCAACAAACTCTACTGCTGCATTTTCTTGACGTCATAATTTTTACATAGGAGATCACTGTAATTAGGCGCTGCAACCATTGTATACCATACATAACCATAACCAAGGATTATTCAATTATAAAGGTAGCGTCGTGATGTAGGTAGTACATAAATAGAGGTACAGTTAATAGAGCTCTACTGTTGGGCATACACCTTCTTCAAATAATTCCAGATTACGTGGTCCTGTGCCGAAATTACCGGTGTTCCGCCGTCCTAGCTAGGTTGTCTATCCGTACAAAGGGGTTTCCTCACTCTGGATTTTCCGATACGCAAGGAAAATCAAGACGCGATAAAATCCGCCGTCCTAGCTAGGTTGTCTATCCGTACAAAGGGGTTTCCTCACTCTGGATTTTCCGATACGCAAGGAAAATCAAGACGCGATAAAATCTTATCAACATGAACTCACGCCCTTTACTCATGGGGTTAGGCATTCAGCGCAAAGTATCCTTGCAAATCGGCACTCCACAATGATTCTTACTGGGGTAAACCTTTGCTACTTCCCGGGAAATTCGAAGGGGTCTGTCAGACTTCTTCTGACTAAAACGCGCCGTGTGTGTGCCTTGTCTCTTAGGAAGCCAGGGATCGCAGGAAACCGTGATTTTCCCGCAGCCCCTAACTAGTGCTGGTCCATTCCTTAGGAGACTCATCTCACGGCCTCGGTGGCGTGACAGTAGCGCAAGCGACTGCTGTGCACGCGGTCGGAGGTTCAATCACCACGCAGGACAATTATTTGTGCGATCCACAAATTATTGTCCTGGGTCTGGGTGTTCTTTGTGTCCGTTAAATTGATGTTTTTAAAAGTCCCCGCGACACAGGGCACGAGCCCAAGTGCGGAAGTTGTCTCAAAAAAAAAAGGAGGAGGTGGGTTAACTAGGCTGACCAATAACCAAACCATAAACAAGAAGAATACTTACCTGTGACACATGTTTTACTATAGTATTAATGTCAAGTTTTAGGTACTTGTTTATCTTTTCGTGGAGAAGAAAAACAGCGATCTTTTCCTTTTTCCTCTTTTATGACCCCCTTGGTATGAGATGGAGTGGTATAACTACTAAAAAATCCGTTTTATCTTGTTCACAGATAGTATAGGTGGTAACGTGGGATTAGCGATAACGCAAGTAATTGGTCTAGTCGGTATGTGTCAGTATGGTATGAGGCAAACTGCTGAAGTGGAAAATCAGATGACTTCCGTGAGTAGCTATTTGATATTTTTATGCTACGGATCAGCCTCTAGGCAACATCCCTCACGGAAGAAAAATCAAGTGGAAATGCAATACAAATAATTCACTATGGGAACCGCTGTCGCCAAAAAACAAATAAACACACAAATAAACTACTAACAAACAAATAACATAAGTAGCTGAGTTTACATCTGAGAGTGAACCTTCATTCAATATAAATAGAAGTTAATTTGCAGTAGTGTTGAAAGAATTATATGACGTTTTGTAATCTAAACAGATTCAATTTTCGAGTTAGCTCCATAGATGGCGGTTTTCGCAATTCTGGCAATTATATACTTTAACATGTTGTTCATAAGGGTGATATTCGCGTTATGCTTTACCTATGACCTCAGCGACAAGTTATGCGTACCATCGCACATTAGTGACACGCGTACCACGCCTACTTAGCACTTCCACTTGATTTTTCTTCCGTGACATCCATAGCGCGGGAGTCTTTAAAAAAGAAAAACAAATATTTTTAATGCTTTTTTATTGTGTGTAGGTGGAAAGAATACTGGAATATCAAAATCTACCTCCAGAACAGCCTGTCGAGGTGGACAAGACAGCGCTTAAGCAAGAACATCCCACCTTGGACTTCGAGAAATGGCCGACTAAAGGTAAGAAAAGATTTATTGTGGAAAATCTTTGTATTATTGCATTGCTGTAATATCCTTTATTAACGTGGGAATAATTTTAGAGGCCATCTATTCTTTTATTTTTTTTTGTTGGGGACAAGTAGTTGGTCTCTGACGACCGCTACGCTACTACTTTACACGGGCTGTGGTGGGGCGGATGGCCCTCAACCAAACCGACTTGATACGTTTTATTCGCAGTAAGGGGAGCGGGGAACTTGATACGTTTTATTCGCAGTAAGGTTAAGGTTTTAGGAATACTCGGTTGACTTTAGCCGGTTGAACAATTTACTGCTTTTAATTTGCCATTTGTGGTTGGCAAACAACCTGGGTTTGTCCGTGTTGTGACGGAGTAAGAATACAATATGTCACCACCCCATCTCATCCCTTGGGTGTCGTAAAAACCGACTAAGGGACTATCCGTGAATGTTATCTTTACGAAATAAAAAGAAGGAAAACTTGAAATTAAACCCTTTACCAATCCGCCTGGCTAGCGTGGGATTAGTAGGCCAAGTATCCCTCCGTCACGGGAGAAGGCCCGTCCCTGCAGTGGGACATTAATGGACTGTTATGATGTGGAAGCTGAGAGATTAATAGTTTATTTTTAATTCTAGGCGAGATAGTATTCGAGGATGTATCCCTGGAATACGAGAAGCCCCCCACAGCTGGTGGAGACCCTCCATCGTATGCCATCCGAGGAGTGAACTTCAACGTGAAGGCGGCCGAGAAAGTCGCTGTTGTGGGACGTACGGGAGCCGGGAAGAGTTCATTGCTTAGTGCATTGTTCAGGTATGGACTCATAGTTATGGGTTTAAACATATTTTATTACTGCTCCACTCCTATTAGTCATAGCGTGATACTATATAGCCCATAGGCTATATAGTACCACGGAGTGTCATAACACTTCCCGATAAATTGACTATTCAACACAGAAAGAATTTTCAAAATCGGTTCATTAGATCCAGAGATTACCCCCTACAACGTCACAAACACACAAACTTTACGTCTTTAGAATATTAGTATAGATTTTTATGCTCTTATTTATTTCAACAGGCTAGCAAAAGTATCGGGTAGTGTGAAAGTGGACGGTGTATCTGCCGAAGTAGCCGGTCTTCGAGCTTGGAGGTCCAGGTTGTGTGCGCTGCCGCAAAGACCGGCACTGTTCGCCGCGGCACTCAGGGACAATCTAGACCCAGAGGGGATTTACTCGGATGCTGATATTTACAGGGCTTTAGATCAGGTAAGGATACAAAAACCACAGTTAGCCCCATCTCCGTGTGGTTACGGAGTAAGAATACAATATGTCACCACCGCATCTCATCCCACGCGAACTGTCATCATAACAGCCTATTAATGTCCCACTGCAGGGACGGGCCTCCTCCCGGGACGGAGGGATACTTGGGCTACTAATACCACGCTGGCCAGACCGATTGGTATAGGGTTAAATTTCAAGTTTTCCTTTTTATTTCGTAAAGATAATATTCACGAATAGTCCCTTAGTCGACGACACCCATGGGATGAGATGGGGTGGTGACTTATTGTATTCTTACTCCGTCACCACACGAGCAGAAGAATAAAATAAGTGAAAAACCCTACTGACAAAGTATTTTGAAATTGCAACGTTGAACGTTTACGGCTGTGGCGCCTAGATGGCGTTGTACAGTTGGGTTTTAAATCGCGAGGGCTAATGGCTCCGTATAAGGCAATGGTCTTATTTGGTTAACGAGACACGAGACTCGGGTAGCCTAGCGGTCAAGGCGCTCTGGACGCGTATATCTCCGTGAGGCAGGTTCGAGTCTTGCGTCGATTACCAATTTCTATCATTGTCTTTCTTTTTTTCAAAATTTTTTAGTGATACCTTAGCTTTATTGGTAAATTAATATGTAATTCTGTTTCATCTGCATGTCAATTATATTATATACGTACGTATAAGGTACAAGACCTTATAATCGTTAAAAATTCGGTTAATTTAACTTTTAGTTGTCACATTGTCACACAATAGGTATTCTTGTATTTATTTTTTAAAGTAATGTAATGTACTGTAACTAAGCTTAAAACGGCATTCCTGTAATTTTTAAAGTGCAGTTCATGTAACCTTCTCCATTAAGAAACGTCAAACTAGACGTTTATTTTATCATGTAACTTTATTTTTAACTAAATGTTTAAGGACCAGAATACCACTTTTGGATTAATTAAAACTTAAATTTAAGCTGAATTGAATTGTATGTTGTAGAACCTGCTGTTTAAAAGCTATGATTTTAATTTGTCTCCAGGTGGAACTTCGAGACATGGTGAGCAACCTCCCCGCGGGCCTCAACACTAAAGTAGGGGATGGAGGGGGGAACCTCTCTGCGGGACAGAGACAGCTCGTGTGCCTAGCTAGGGCCGCGCTGGCGGGCTGCAGGGTGCTCATACTGGACGAGGCCACGGCTAATGTTGATACTGAGTGAGTTTGATACACTTATACTTAGACTAAAGTAGGGGATGGAGGGGGGAACCTCTCTGCGGGACAGAGACAGCTCGTGTGCCTAGCTAGGGCCGCGCTGGCGGGCTGCAGGGTGCTCATACTGGACGAGGCCACGGCTAATGTTGATACTGAGTGAGTTTGATACACTTATACTTAGACTAAAGTAGGGGATGGAGGGGGGAACCTCTCTGCGGGACAGAGACAGCTCGTGTGCCTAGCTAGGGCCGCGCTGGCGGGTTGTAGGGTGCTCATACTGGACGAGGCCACGGCTAATGTTGATACTGTGTGAGTTTGATACACTTATATTTAGACTAAAGTAGGGGACTGTCATCAGTTTCACAATTTTTTTAAATTCAACCCCTAAGAGCGTAAACTAGGGGTTGAAAGTTGTAGTAAAAGGTAAAACTCTAAGATTGTGTAATAATAAATAAGATGAAATGGGGATTTAGTTTTTTTAGTAACTTTTTTTTATTTTGACCGATCGTCTTTAACATTAGTGCCGTAAAATAGGGGTTGATATTTTGTTGTAAATGTTAAAGGACTTTGACTTCTTTGTAAATTATGATGATGTGTTATATTTATTTTGAAAATGCAAAACTAAGAGAGTATAATAAATTGTGAAATTATCTAAATTTCCTCTGCGCCGCTAAACGAAAAGTAAATAGGGTTTCGAAGCCATGAGTTATCATTTTCCCTCGTATTTTCTAATGTTTTTTTGTATCGTTTATCTATCGTATCATGCATGGTATAGTTTCAAAGTTAAGACTGAACCATATAATAACTTTACAGAACGGACAAGCACATCCAGCGTACAATACGCAGCAAGTTCGCTCACTCTACAGTGCTGACCATAGCGCACAGACTTAACACCGTCATGGATTACGACAGGGTCATAGTTATGGACAAGTAAGTATATTATTACTACATATATAGTAGTATTGCAGTCCACATCTATGACCGAAAATGTTTTGTAATTATTTTGGCAAAATTACATAGTCATAACAGCCCATTAATGTCCCACTGTAGGGACGGGCCTCCTCCCGTGACGGAGGGATACTTGGCCTACTAATACCACGCTGGCCAGACGGATTGGTATAGGGCTTAAATTCAAGCTCTCCTTCTTTTTATTTCGTACAGATAACATTCACAGATAGTCCCTTAGTCGGTTTTTACGACACCAGAGGGATGAGATGGGGTGGTGACATATTGTATTCTTACTCCGTCACCACACGGGTAACCGACATCAATGCCTCCTTAAAGAGTCTCCACCTTCCTCTGGCATGTATAAGAGGTATACTTTTATGTTATAGGGGTCGAGTAGCAGAATCTGGTCACCCTTACGAGCTACTGACTATGACACCCTCACAGCTGAGGACCGAGGGTGCGCCTAAGAAAGGCTCATTACTTTCTAAGAGTCAGGTATGTCTATATATAAATTATATTGAACTAGTTTTTGCCCGCAGCTTCGCTCGCGTTAAATTCGGGGTAGCAAAAAGTAGCCTATGTTATTCTCCATCCCTTCAACTATCTCCACTTAAAAAATTACGTCAATTCGTTGCTCCGTTTTGCCGTGAAAGAAAGACAAACAGACACACTTACCAATTTATAATATTACTTAGTATAGATAATTGGTTGTTGCGATACACAGATAATTGTCCTAAACCTAAGGACTTGGTCTCGTTAACAGCGCACCCGTTTCTGTGTCATTCAAAAAAGGCCGTCATAGTAGAGACTTCCATATTATTAATTAAAATTATGGTCATTACACATTAATTGTCAATTGAAATTCATTAGTTCGCACTATGAACTCACGCCCTTATTTGACCTCCGCGACCAAGCCAGTTAAATTTCATACCATCAGGCAAAATATAAACTTTTCTTCTTTTTCTTTCGAATCTATTTCTTACAAGGTACCAGCCTAGAACTTAGCCATGGCTCAAGACTGCTGACTATGGGCCTCCTCAGAAGGCTTACGGTAACTCAGAGGGCAATAGAGAGAGCATTGTTGGGAGTTTCCCTGCGTGATCGTATTAGAAACGAGGAGATTCGGAGGAGAACAAAAGAGACCGGCATAGCGCCCAGGATTGCCCGGTTAAAGTGGCGGTAGGCAGGGCACATAGCGCGGTGAACTGATAGCCGTTGGGGCAGAAAAGTTCTAGAATGGCGACAGCGCACCGGGAGGCACAGGGTGGGGAAACCTCTTACACGGTGGACCGACGACCTGGTTAGGACGGCGAGAAGCCGATGGATGAGGGAGGCACAAGACCGTGCAGAGTGGAAACTTTTGAAGAAGGCCTATGTCCAGCAGGGGACATCCATAGGCTGATATGGATAGCTCGAGAAACTCTTGCGTTTTCATCCACGTCTTAGAGCCATATCATTTCTCTATAACTATCTCGCTTGCACTTAGAGGTCTTTCATTCTTAATAATATCTTCTATCTCTTTTTGGAGTACTCTGTTGATAACGATATAGGTATAAGTAAAATGACACAGAACAGCGAATTTGGTAATCATAATCATAACAGCCCATTAATGTCCCACTGCAGGGACGGTCCTCCTCCCGTGACGGTTACGGATACTTGGCCTACTAATACTACGCTGGCCAGACGGATTGGTATAGGGTTTAATTTCAAGTTTTCCTTCTGTTTATTATGTAAATATAATATTCACGGATAGTCCCTTAGTCGGTTTTTACGACACCCATATGATGGTGACATATTGTATTCGTACTCCGTCACCACACGGATAATAATTTGCTAATGAAATTGCAAAAATATTTTGTTTTTCTTCCAGCATGCGCCTCTGGCGATCCCAGAGAACTTCACGTTCGGTCTGAACGCAGACCAGAGTGATCAGAATGAAACTCTGATCAAAGGGAAGGACAGGATACGTACTTATTCTAATAGGTAAGAATAGTAAGCAATTGATAGTAGTATCTGCTTAGTCCCATGGGTTTTTTTTTGTTGAGTACGAGTAGTTGGTCTCTGACGAACGCTGCTACTTTACGCGAACTGTGGTAGGGCGGATGGCCCTCAACCAAAGACATTTAAGTGACGTGCCTCAGGGGCACCCCCTTTGAGGTACGAACCTCGGCCTGGACCGTCACTGACTAACAGGACGTGCGGAAGGCACGCCCTCTAGGAGCGAACGCGGCGCGTATTTCGGCCTCGACGGCGAGGACGGAACCGCGGACGTATTGTTGTGGCTTCGCGAGCCGTGTGAGCTCTACGTTGAGCGATCGTGATCCTATCATCTGGCTCATCGAGAGCATGCCTAGGTCTACGAATCTTACTAATTCTGAATGGGATGACTCCCATGGGAATATGGCGTGAGCTTATGTATGTGTGAGAGAGTACAGTACCCGGCTGTAAATATTGCACATCGACCTGTGGAAAGAGACAATCGGTCTATTTCGGCTTCGTAGAGCGTCATCTCTGTCGCACACTATCAAATCATAATTTGTTTCAAGAGTACGCATGCCAGTCGCAACTCCATACAAACGGAGAAAGTTAATTGCTCTTTTAGGTCCAGTATTATTCACTACCGCATCAAAAATGTAAAGCTTAATTATAGGCGATAATTTAATATTTTCAGATCTGAAGTATCTGATGTAGATTCAGGAGGTATCTTCAAGGCATTGGTGGAGCAGACTGGGCAGGAGACCGCTGCTTTACTTTACAAGATGGCTGAAGAGGTACTACTTTATAAAAATGTATACTTTTTTTGTCTCAAGACAAGTCCCGCACTACGGATCGAATCCTGTGTTGCAGGGACGACGTTAGTTTGACGACTGTGTTTTGGTACTTTTTATTATTAATATCATGTATTTTCTATTTCAGAGTTACCGTAAAATGGTGGCTGCTAAGAAGAACTCCTGAACAATGATACCTGTACATCATTATTCCAAACTGCCTGCGTTACTTACCAGTATTTTTAATATTAGATACGTTATATTCATGGTCACAATAGACTGAATAATTTTGTATTTATAATATGGTTACTGTATGTATCGTTATTTGTGTATGTCCTTGCTTAAGGTCTATGAAAGATTAGTAATATAATTAAAGCAATATAAAGAAAACGAAAAATTTCATCGCTCCAGTGATGAAAAGGTCATCCCTACAACGATATTAAAATCATCTCTCCAAGAATTAAAAATTCATCCCCCCCCAGTGATGAAAAACTCATCCCTCCAAGAATTAAAAGTTCACCCCCCCAAGGATGCAAAATTCATCTCCCCTTGATGAAAAAACCATCCCTCCAAGGATGTTACAAATATGTATTTTTTGTCAAACAATAATCACCAGACCATATTAGATTTATAAACGGCTGGACCGATCTTAAAATAACTTTACATAAACGTATAGAAGTATATTAGATACATTAAAAATATTTTCTACTTTATAAAACATCTGTTTTTTTTGGTTCTCTATTTTGTCTCATAATTTTTTTATCCATAATCTAAGGTGTCATAACATTTTGTGTCCGAATCATCATGTGTCCGAATGGTAGCTAGCCCTAAATTCATGTCTTATAATATAACTTGTCCGAAAACCTAAATCTCTAAACATAACATGACCTAATTTTTTTTGCTATAACCATCACAATCTACCTATAATATTCAAAAAACATAAATACTAAATTCTAGTTTTACATAAAAAAAATGTTTCTGGCACTCGCCGGCCGCTGCCACGGCACGCTCGCTTCGCTCGCTCGGCTCGTGCGCGTTGTGGTCACCATACTAACCTAACCTAACCAACTGTTTCTGACTTTTGCCCTAATATTTTATTTTAGGACATGTGACTTTATAGCAAGAAAAAATAGGATATGTAATGATTATAGTACCCCATTTTATAACACACAAGTATTATAGGTAAAGACGATTAGGTAATATACGATTTCGTATACGCGAACATTATGGCAAGTGATGATTATAGTAAACTTGTTTGGGATTATGATTTTCGGACGATCGATATTCGGAGAAGAAAGGGACTACCGTTTTTTTTTAATTATTTTAGTACTAGCTGACCTACTTCGTTGGGCGGCGAAAAATACGCGTCCCTTTTTTAAACAGATTTCATTACTGCTCCACTCCTATTAGTCATAGCGTGATAATATATAGCGTATGACACTCCCCGATAAATGGACTATTCAACATAGAAAGAATTTTTAAAATCGGTTTAGTAGATCCAGAGATTACCCTCTACAACGTTACAAACACACAAACTTTACCTCTTTATAATATTAGTATAAATAAAGAGGCATTTGGTTAGACTGGCATTATGATGTTGACGGATTGAAATCATTTTAAGACTACCATCGCCTTAATTTTGTTACAACTGTGTTTTCACTGAGATTTTAAAGCAATTGATACTTAATAAAAATATAAATAAATATTACTTAATGAGATAAACAAACTGTGATTATTTCGTGCTTATTATTTAACTTAAATAAATTGAATTACTGAAATAATTGAAATAACTTAATAAACGTACTTACGTACTTTATAAAATACAAATTATTAATATTTTAATCCTATATTAAAATAGATTATCAAGAGATTTTTATTATCGAATTTATTACCGATTTAAGTTTTTAATTACCGAAATTGTATTTTTATTTCGCTAATAAATGTGTAAAAATTATGTAAAAACTATTTATCCTATTATTGTAATAGTTTTAAAGTTTCTATTATTATGTAAAATGTATAATATTATTATTATTGTCAATTATTTGAGAATTATTCTTTGTGGTGACGGCTTAAAAAACAATTATTTCACCACCCATTTCTTATTTAATCGATTTAATGGGTGTAAAAGTCGAAAAAAAACGCAAATAATTATTTTGTGTCTTCTCAATTAGGAGAATAACTTACCATATTAAACGTTTCACAGTTTCGCCAGCAGACACAATATAAACGACCTCTGTGGCGTAGTGGTTATATAACATGACTGTTACGCAGACATGCGTGTGTGCGTGAACATGATTGTTTGCATTGATCTGAGTGTTTCTATGTATAATATTTATGTATTTACAAAAAAAAGTATTAAGTATCCGTTGTTCTGTTACCCATAACACAAGCAGGTTAAGCCTAGCTTACTTTGGTAACAGATGGCGCTGTGTAGAGATGTCCGTGAATATATAATGCACGTGTACCATATATGGTACACTGCACTGGGAACGTGTTAACGTGTACACACGTATTAATACCACGCTGGCGCATTGGTATAAGGTTTTATTTCAATCTTTCATTTGATCCTTTTAGTAAGATTACTTAGTCGATTTTTACGACACCCGTGGGATGAGATGAGGTAATGTGATGTTTAATTTTACTCTGTCACCACAGAAAGTAATTTAAAACGGAAAGACATACAAATTTATCTCCTTATTATTAATTAAACATGTATATAGTATCTATTTACGCATTTCCAGTATTTTTTTGTAATATTTAATTGTAAAATAAATTATTATATTTTATAAAGAATAATAATTATTTAGTTCAATAAATATCATCCGTCAAATTATTTTGTTCACTACCCTTACTCATAAACGCCTCTTAAATTGTAGTCAATTGATTAATTAGCTTAAACTCTTACGTTGTTTGGTATAAGGTTGGTTTTCGTAACAAAAATCTCGCTAAACAGTGATTAAATTTAAGAGGCGTTTATGAGTAAGGGGGTACATTATTAGGCGATAATAATTATGATATATTGTGATATAAATAATATAAATATATTTTTATTTACGAAAATTTGGTTTTATTTTAATATTATTTTCAGCAATGCTAGTTTCTAATGGTTCACCCTTGTTCGGTTCCTTTCTAAAATCGCTTCCTTTAATTTTCCTACCAAAAAATCATTCCGCATAATTGTTCATTTGACTTATTTACCATATCTATTTCTTTGGAATAATGTTATTTCACCGAATTTTAAGTGCAATAATTTAATTTAAGCTTACGTTTTATTAGACTAATAATGATTTAGTCGAACGATCATTTGCTTTGAATTAGGTTAGAATAGGGTTAACAAAACGCAAAAATGATTTGTTATTTAATTATTATCAATATTAATTAAAATATTGTTAATTGTTCACATATTTAGTTTGTATTTTCATACTTTTCTTTGGTCGCTGTTTTAACCTAACTCAAACGCAAGCATTCAAATTACATAATTACTCTCATCATAACAGCCCATTAATGTCCCACTGCAGGGACATAAACGATTTAATTTCAAGTTGTCCTTTTTATTTCGTAAAGATAATATTGACGGATAGTCCCTTAGTCGGTTTTTACGACACTCACGGAATGAGATGGGGTGGTGACATATTTTATTCTTACTGTATTAGTAGGCCAAGTATCCCTCCGTCACGGGACGAGGGCTGTTATGATAATGGAACCCTGAGTTACACCACATGCCACATGCTGGGGTTCTGATCGTATCGCAACACCATCCCCGTTAGCTCTACCAGTTGTTGCCTGCCTTGTAGATAACTATTGAACCAGCATAGTGTTTTAGTTTCTTTATTTTTCAACATAATGTTACAAAATAACAGCTTATTGACGTCAGTTTAAAACTACTTAGTCTAAGTTTACATATTAAAAGTTTTCCAAACTTTACCACCGCTTCCAAGGCGCTAGTAGAGAAGAAGCGGCGCAACAAACTCTAAAGCAGCATTTTTTAGACGTCTCTATAATTTTACAACAATTTTCTAACTGTAATAAAGTGCTGCAACCATTGTGTCCTATACCATAATTATAAAAAATAAAGGATTGTAATAAAGGATCAATACAAATTATTAATATCCTAAACTAGAAAGAATCGTCCTGTAGTACACAAAAGTAGGAGCACCAAATCAAAATTGTGTTCTCATGAACACCATAGTAGGACTAGATAGTAACAGTGAAGTGTTAATTGTATCAAAGGCGCGAGAACAGTCTAGTAGTAACATTAAACTACTCTTACCCAGATCCTATATAAGTAGGCCAAGTATCTTACCGCGTCACCACAAAGTTTGGCTCCTGGTCGATCGTTATTTCCGATTAATCCGTAGCTTTTTGTAAATTGGTGTTATTTTGGGATATAATATATCAGACTTCCTAAAAATGGCGTCATGTCAGCCAATAAACGTTTACTGCCAACATAGGCCACCTCCAAATATTTCAACTGCGCGGTTCTGTGGCTTCCTCAACCGGTTTCTTCCCGTCCTAACTAGGTCGTACACCATGTAAGGGGTCTCCCCACCCCACGTGCATAGAAAGAAGCGTTATTAATCAATCAATCAATCAATAAACTAGCCTATTGCAGTCCACTGCTGGACATCATAGGCCGGGTATTTCCCTTTCCGTGTTCAGTTGGCGACAAAAATCGGCACGGTTTTGTATTACTTACTATTCAACTCCACAAACCCGTGCTGAATTGGCGTCAACTGAACACCATTTTGCGATCAAGCAACGCTAACAAAGGTTTTACAAAACTGTGTGCATTTTAAGAGAATGTTCGGATTATTCGGGAATGTTCGGAATAAATCGCGGCACTCGAAGTAGGTACTTAGGCTAGCCGGCACTTGGCGCGCATCGTGTCAGAATCAGACGCGTCGAGAGAGTCGAGACTCTGAACTCGCTTATAAACGATTACTACGTGTTTCTAATTTTTTTATTTAATTGATAGTGCTTATTGGAAGAGTTTAAAAGGATTTTTAGTAAAATTACCAAAGATTTGGAAATACTTAGCTATGATGGAAAGTCTAGTGATAGTTATATGTGTAAAGTTCAGTGCTTATTACATAATACACACTTATTTTCGAGCAAGTGTCTTTTTTAATTGTATGTTTCACTGAACTTCCATACTTAACCAATTTTCTAACCCTTACCCTTGGTGTATTTAGTTCCAACTATACATTTGTAAAACATTACCTAGCGCCACTCGTTACAAAGACAGTTCATGCGAATTGAACACGGGTTAGTTGAATTCTATAGTAATAAAAAACCGTGTTTGATTCAGCTGTACGCGGTTTTGTAAAACGTTTTTAATGTTGCTTGTTCGCAAAAGCGTGCTCAGTTGAGGCGATTAGTAATGCAAAACCGTGTTGGTTTTAGCCGCCAACTGAACACGGAAAGGGAAATACGCGACATAGGCCTCTCCCAACACGCGCCACAGAACTTGGTCCTTTCGCATCCAGTCCGAGCCAGAGACCTTTATGATGTCGTCTTTAGAAGCGTTATAAATAAAACAAAACAAATAATTATTTTTGAAATATATTTCAGTAATCAAAATATAATAATAGGCTTACACGTATTAGTTACAAAGTCGTATTTGTGGCTAAGTTAAAACGTAATTAAATGCCACAAATAAAATGCACATTTATACAAAGAAAAAACCATTTTCACAAAATTAAAACAGGCAAATAAAATAAATACAATACATAAATTATATGTACATATGAAGTCCGATATTATAATATTATAATAATTAAACAGATAGTGCATATTCACAAAGTGATCAATTTTCGCTTAAAATACAATAAAATAAATAAATAAAGCTCTTATACTAAGTGACTTTTAATTTTTTTTAACATCATAGTGCAATTAACACGTTTTTTTATACTTAAATAATATTCTTTTAAAAAACGTTTTTTTTTTCGTTAAAAATGATCGTATTTAAACATTTTCGTTATAACTATTAGCTATTTATTATCTTCGGTTATTTCCTTTTTAAATATATATAAATTAATACTTTTGTCCTGTGTTTAGAAAATGTGTATAAAAATGTTATGATGACTGGCGATTTTGTAGCAAGAAAGTATTCAATATATATTAAAATTATACTACAAAAGAAGCGTATGTTAGCAAAATTACATTTGAGAGAAAAAATAATAGTTTTCTTTCGTCGTTGACAAATGATGTTTACAGATAAAAAATTGTACCTATTTATCGTTACAACTATTTTGAAACAATTTAAAAGTGTCAAAACTTTTTTCATTAATTCCAAATAATTTTGCTTTACCAAACGAAAGCCACAAAACAACAAAATCTTTTTTATGGAGCATCATTTTAATTAAACTTTTAGCTTTAATTAAACATAAATTTGATATTCAAATTGGCGCCAATAACTTGACATTTCAACATGATCGAGATAAACGAAATTGATGGAAGAGACAATTTGACAAATATTTACGAATTCGTTGTAAAAGTTCTTCATGCTACAAATTCGCCAACCAAAAGTTAGATTATTCAGCTAAAATTTATTTACAATAGTCATCTCGGCTAATTAGTTTTTTTAAATGTATTTTCTTTATAACATAATATTTAGGCAAGCATATGACAGGACATTTTTATCACAAATAAACTTTTTTGAGTTTAAATAAAACCGTACAGGAACTTGATAATATTTACAATATTATTTTATGCTTGGGTAGATTTTAAGTCAAAAGAAAAAAATCTGCTTAGAGATAACTTGATGACCAATGGTTATCCGGGACACACTTTGCGTGCCATCTATGACACGGAGACGCCGTTAACCATCTATAAATTGACCTCAGACACATTGCCTGACCTATCATTATGAAATATCATTTAATTTTCCTAATATATTATTAAAGATGACACAAAACAACTCGATTAATAGTCGTTTTGGTAAATAAAATCTAATATTCTTATCATAGAATACTGGTCTAGAGATGTCGATAATTTTTATAATAAATATTATGTAAAATGAATGAAACTATTTAATATAATAATACTGCTATTTTTAATGATTTTCTTTCAGCTCCAAAGCTACTATAAAATTAGTAGGTATACACAGCAACTAATCAAGCTAGACACTCATGTGCCTTAATACCTTGAAATAAGACACAATTTCAAATGAAAATGTTTAACTTGATGTGTTGCTGTGTGTACTTATATTATTAAACATAAGAAAAAAAACTGGACTAAAATATAATCTGGAGCCAAAATACAGATGGCGTTAGTATCGTCTTAGGTTTCTATTGTTTTAAAGTCTACCCACACATAAAAATCTTAACTATTTTTGCCTTAATTTTATTTATCACATACAAATAAAAATTATTTAATTAATGTATGAGCAAATGTATATTTTTTATAACTACTGTTGGTCATTATTGATTTGGGTTAGCATTAAAAGCAAATAATAATTGTTTAAATAAATAAAAAGAAGTAATTTGGGCCGTCATTTTTTAGGTGAATGGGAAAATATATTTAACTTTTTAGTAAGTAGTTTCTCCGTGTGGTGACGGTGTAAGAATACAATATGTCACCACCCCATCCCATCCCATGGGTGTCGTAAAAATCGACTAAGGGACTATCTGCGAATATTATCTTTATGGAATAAAAAGAAGGAAAACTTGAAATTAAAACCAATACCACGCTGGCCACAATCCGTCTGGCCAGCGTGGTATTAGTAGGCCAAGTATCCCTCCGTCCGGGGAGGCGGCCCGTCCCTCCAGTGGGACATTAATGGGCTGTTATGATGAAGTAGTATCCTAGTTTTTGTTATTTACCCACTATTGAAGATTTTCCAACTACTTTAGCATAATTTTAAAATAATTTGTACATTCTAAATGTATTTCAAAATTACAAGTTCTTAGTTTTATGATTTCTGTCTGCCTTTTGCGGACAATTAAATGAACTGAAGGATAATTTGTAATAAAACAATTTAATGAACATAGAAAGTTAATGGTATAGTACTAGATGCACTTGACAAAAATAATTTCAAGATTTCTTTTACTATATTAATGACAGCCCAAAGAAATGAAAATAAAAATAATACAATAATACAAAAAGTCGTTAATATAAATAAAAAAAATTTAAAATAAAGTATCAGTATGGAGATATGAGCTTTTGTTGATAGAATAGACTAATTTCTAGAAAATAGCTATTCAACTTAGCGATTGCAGCATGCCTTAGGCATTATAGAATAAATATTCTTAAGCCCATATCCCACACTACAAAAAAAGTTTGGTAAAAAGTTAAAAGATAAAAACATGGACGAATTATTTCGTAAAATAATAATAAAAACGAATGCCTTAGCATCACTAAAGTAAATATTCACTAGAAAAACATTTAAAATGGCCGATAGTATACTCAATAGTGTTGACCATTTCCAACGCCAAAAATGACAATTGCAACGCCATTTTGCAATAACTTTAAGCGGGAAAATTTAGATTGCGCGTAAAATACTATAAGAAATGGATATAACTATTAATTTTTTGACAATTAATTTTAATTGTTTTTCCAGTAAATATATTTATGTTATTTTGACTGGTATTTATCTACATTTATGCCTATCTAGTGTTTAGTCTTAGTATACCGTACAATGTATACTTTAGAAAGCGTGTTTTTTTACTATATTTTCATTAATCTATACAATGATGTTATATTAAAATGAGGTAGATATGTTATACCTAAGCGTTATTAAGACCCGAAAAGGTGTCAATTGGAACCTTTTGTCTCTAGTTGGTTTGCGACTGTCGTGTCGGTCAAAACGTAGAACGTAGAGTAAAACTACTAAAAATGCCATCGTGTGTTTATAGACATAGCACCAACTATCATAAGGTTAATCAATTACAAGGGATAGTTAATTATAAAACATAAATTACTTTATTATAATGGCCGAATACTCAAACGTCTTTTAAAGCAAAGCGGCGCTTAAACTAGACATTTGAATGAGAATTTCTAGTTTAAGCGCCGCTTTACTTTTAACAGACGTTTGAGTATTCGGACATACACAAGTAATTGTTATTTTTTTAATATTACAGATTATGTATATTTTTGTTAGGTTACTTTGTACACGGTCACCATAGCAACCACGATGATTGGTTTGTATCATGAGCATGCGTTACCTTTCCGTATTATTGACAAGTTTTTCTTTGACTTTTAAGCATACGACATATCTACCTCTTTTTAAATATATTTTCATTAATTTATATATATTGTACAAGTATATCTAAGCCTGTATTAGTGAGAGAAGTATTGGCGGGAAAAAGGGCCACCATTTTGTTTTGAGCAATTCTTTTTTTAAATTTATACTAATGTAGCGAATAGGATAGTTTTTTTTTAAAGCAGTAATGAGTATGAATTCCTTTTTTTTAACTAGTGAGGGTCCCAGAAAGTTGACATTGGTAAAAATGGTAGAGCTTTTGAGGTAATTTATATTTTTTAAATACACTACAAACACGATGACCCTTATGCAAAGGTCTCGGGTTTGATTCTAGATCACTGTTCTTTCTGCTCTCGAAGCTTTGTGTTTATGGACATGAATATTTGAATTGGTCTTGGAGTTTTCTATCAATATTTTTTTGTTATCTACTATTTTTTATTCTTTTTAATGGCGTGTTAATAACTTTTGAGTGAAACCTTTCTGGGATACCCTACTTAATATGCCACAGCATAACAAACCAAAATTACTAAGCGACTAAATTTTTAGTTTCAAAATAAAAAAGACCGCTCTCACTAATATTACATAGATAACATTATAATAATACTACCTAAGTATAATTAAAAATAAAAAATATCAAATTTCAAATCGCAATCTAAATGGACATGACATGACATTAGAATCAATGTTGCCATCACTAAATAATATTTTCCTTATGTAAAATAATTTTATAAAATGACTAATCATTGTATGATTAGTCACTTGTTTATTTAGTGACTAAATTGATTCGTCGTAAGTCCTAAGTCCATTTATATTGAGATGGGAATATGTACCATTATAAAATTACATAAGTAACATTATTTAAAAATCGTCATAATATTTTTTTATCTGTCTGTTTCTCGCCATCTTTTTAAACCATCTTTTTTTTATATATACAATATTTAAATCACGTTGTTTTTCGTTTCATTTTAACATTGTTTAGTTCCAACTTAACTTAACATCTACATGCACGTATTATTTCACAGAATAATTACCACAAGCCTAAAAACAAATATTTAAAAAACAAATAAAATAACAATAAAAAAAAACAATTTAATAAAAATCTTCCATGAAATAATACGTACGTTTCACATGGCAACATTATAGCATTTGACAGTTCAATCGCAGTGTTACCATACAATAATTATAAATTTTCTACTAAAAGCTGCCGATGCCGCTAATTGGTACTTTTCGGTACTTTTTTGATATCAAGCGCCTTTTCATATCGCACTTATCACATTACAAAGCAACACTATAACAATTTCATAACACTTTTTTTGCGCACTCGGTTAGACAGTTTGTTTCAGAACAGAATAATTAAAAGTTCTTATATTTATTTTGGTGGCACGGAACGATTCTAATATTTATTAGGTGTGAAAATTTGTATGAGTGGTAGCAAAGGTATAATTTAGTTGTCATAAATGTATAAAATCGTAACATATTATAACATAAAAAGACGTAGAATAGGCAGCGTAGTAAAACGTCGACCTGCATCTCGTACCTAAAAATTCGGTTAAGTTAACTTTTAGTTGTCAAATTGTCTTGTTTTTGCTATTGCAATTGTAATCTTTTGTGGTCGTGTTAAAGTTTTATTTAGAGTGTGACAATTTGACAACTAAAAGTTAACTTAACCGAATTTTTAGGTACGAGAATTGACATGCTGTGTGAAAGTAGCGGAAGAAATCTTTCATCCGTCCCTGTTTGGAGTCAGGACGTCTGATATAATCACATATTCATAACTTAAGACATGCCCAGCTATACTCAGAATCGTAGCATTAAGGGTCATAGCACATATAACGTAACGTAAACGGATCGGCATCGCCTCGCCTTTTTCCTCGGTGTCAAACGTCAAAAATCCAATTACGTTACGTATCCGATTAGTGTGCGGTGCAGTAAGGAGTTTCATACAAATAATACTGAACGGCTCGAGTTGATACGGTGACGTTCCGCTTACGTTACGTTATATGACCCTTAATCGGGACTGGTATATTAAAGTTATTATAGTAGGAGTCTAAAGAAATGGCTCAGATAACTAAGAGTGTGTAATACTGCAAGTTTGGTTTATGAGGAAGGCTTAAGGTATTTGAAGAGAGTCTATGCTCAATAGTGGAAAATATTGTAATTTAATATTCTCCGTGTGGTGACGGAGTAACAATACAGTGTGTCACCACCCCATCTCATCCCATCGGTGTCTTTAAAACCGACTTGAGGACTATCCTTTAATCTTTATGTAATAAAATGAAGGCAAACTTGAAATTAAACCCTATACCGTTTGGCCAGCGTGGTATTAGTAGGCCAAGTATCCCTCCGTCACTGGAGGATGCCTGTCCCTGCAGTGGGACATTAATGGGCTGTTATGATGAATATTATTGAGCAGCACTTCAAGCTGTAAATACTAACCATTCTGTGAGCTACTTTTATGATAAAAAGTGTGTTATAACGACATACGTATTCTCAATGCTTTCTCGATAAGCTGCCAGTCACAAATAATTAAAGATGGGATGGTAAACCATATTGTATTGACGACCTCTGTGGCGTAGTGGTTATATAGCATGACTGCTACGCAGAGGTCTCAGGTTCGATTCCCGCTTAATGCAAATCTTTGTGTGCATGAACATGATTGTTTGCATTGATCTGAGTGTTTCTATGTATAATATGTATGTATTTACAAAAAAAGTATTTTAAGTATGTTTACACGTTGTCTAGTACCCATAGTACAAGCTTTGCTTAGTTTGGGACTATATGGCGTTGTGTGAATGTGTGAGGAATATTTATTTATAATATCTATTGTTAGCGACCCCAAATAGCTAAAAAGTCGGATGTCAGAATTATGCTAATATCTTTTAAGCATTTATGACTTATGTCTTTATTTCAGTTGAAAAGCAACTAAATAGCTGGATGTCCTGTTATGACAGTCTTTTCCCTATTTTTTCTTTTTAGGTATATCTACGGTCTTTTCCCCTCTTTTCTTTTTGAGTTATACCTTTATTCTGCTTTATAAGTAACTAAATAGCTGCATGTTTTAACACTTTCACTGTTTGTGCATTACATGTAATGCACTGATGAGTTAGCTCTGTACGTCCGTGCATGACATACAATACACTATTGACCATCAAGAATAGTGTTGGTGTGTTGGACTTGCAATATTGGTACTGATAATTGTCTTAGGACAGTGAAATTGTTAAATATGTTATTACCATCTTTTACTTTGGCTAGATGCTGAAAATATGTTACCGACTTTAGATTGATGTCGAAAATATGTTACCGACTTTAGATTGATGTCGAAAATATGTTACCGACTTTAGATTGATGTCGAAAATATGTTTCGACTATAGATTGATGTCGAAAATATGTTTCGACTTTGGATAGATGTTAAAAATATGTTTCGACTTTAGATAGATGTTAAAAATATGTTACGATTTTTTAAGCATTTTAGTTTTTATTTAACACCTGTAATAAACATTAGAACGTCGGCCCCGTCGCAGCCCCTAGGCGCAGTGCGTGAGGGCGGCGTGTCCTCAGGCGCGCCATCAGCTCCGCGGGGCCAAGGCCAAGGCCAGCACTAAGGCCAGGACTAAGGCCACTGCTGGGGCCAGAGCGCAGGCCCCGCTGCCGTACTTGCTGCTTTGCTCGCATGTGCCTGAAGGAAAATAATTTATTTATTAGTTTGTATTTTAAGAAATCTGACTGGTGTCGCCATCTGTGTTATTATCCGCAGTACTAATCAAAATATATGTACGCACAGATTATGTACAGTAACTTTATCTATACTATAATATTATAAAGAGGTAAAGTTTTTGTGTTTGTGACGTTGTAGGAGGTAATCTCTGGATCTACTAAACCGATTTTAAAAATTCTTTTTAAAACGGCGTTTAGGTTGTAACCACTGCGTTTTAAATTATTTTAAAATAAAAATTCTTAAAACACTAAGTACGTAAAAAATACTGTACCATTAATAGTAAGGTTGTAAGCTTTCTCTCCCTCGACACCAGGCAGTATATTACGATCGCATGAACGACTAACAGCTGATATTGACAAATACTGTATTGGGTTACCCAGCGAATCTGTAAAAAAATATGTTAATAATAGTTTTAATCCGTGTGGTGACGGAATTCGGTCAGTGTTGTGTGTAGGGGGACTTTATAATAACATCTCAAGATGCGAGGGTAGATGATAATAATATATTATCTATCACGAAGACGAAGCTGTGACCTTCCTTGGTTATGGTTATGTATGGTATACAATGGTTGCAGCGCCTAATTACAGTTATCTACGATGTTAAAAAAAAACGTCAGGAAAATGCAGCAGTAGAGTTTGTTGCGCCGCTTCTTCTCTACTAGCGCTTTGGAGGCGGTGGTAAAGTTTTCTAAACTTTGAAATGTTTATAAACTTAGATTAAGTAGTGTTAGATGACGTCAAAAATATACAAAATATTATTGTACTACTTTGAATAAATAAATGAATATAAGAATATGAATATGACCTCGCATCACCAGTCAGCTTGCGACCACGGCCAGTGCAACCTGTGCCGAAACGTCAAGTAAAATAAAGGTAAATAAAATGCGCGTTAATATCCCGTTTATATAATATTTATAATAATGAAACGTGATAGTTTAAAATTTATAGTCATAACGTTATTTGAATAAGTTATATTCCATAATCTTTTTTTTCACACTCACACAACGCCACCTAGACCCAAACAAAGCAGAGCTTGTACTATGGGCACTAGACAACGGATAAACATACTTAAATACATATTTTTTTTGTAAATACACGCATTTTATACATAGAAAACACTCAGACCAATGCAAACAATCATGTTCATGCACACAAAGATTTACATTGAGCGGGAATCGAACCCGAGACCTCTGCGTCTACACCACAGAGGTCGTCTATCTTATAAATAACTTACCGTTAGTAAGAAAAGAGCTGTATATAAAGCACAAGGCATTAGTTCTGCCTTGTGCCTTAGCCGGGGCCGCAACCACTAGACCGCGGGCGCCTTCGTGCCAGCTTCCGTAACATGTGTACTCTGGAAAATAAAAATACAAAACATTATCATAACAGCCCATTAATGTCCCACTGCAGGGACGGACCTCCTCCCGTGTCGGAGGGATACTTGACCTACAAATACCACGCTGGCCAGGCGGATTGGTATAGGGTTTAATTTCAAGTTTTCCTTCTTTTTATTTCGTAACTATACTTAGTAGTTACGGTTATTCCCTTAGTCGGTTTTTACGACACCCATGGGATGAGATGGGGTGGTGACATATTGTATTCTTACTCCGTCACCACAAGGATATTTAAATAAAACCGGTCAAGTGCGAGTCTGACTCGCGCACCGAGGGTTCCGTACAAACCTATTTATTTTCCCGCCAAATTGTGATAACGTCAGGATTCAGCTGTTTAAATACTATTTTTCCCGCCAAAATTCAATGACGGCACGACTAAGCTGTCAATAAATATTTTCCCGCCAAAATACTATGACGTCAAAACTGATCTGTCAAAAATTATGTGATGTCACGACTCATCTGTCAAAAATTCAATGACGTCACGACTAAGCTGTCAAAATATATTTTCCCGCCAAAATTCTGTGACGTCACGACTCATCTGGCAAAAATTCTATGACGTCACGCCTATCTGTCAAAATTGACAGCTGTCAAAAGTGACAGCTCTCAAAGTGACAGAGGTTTCAAATATTTTCCCGCCAAAATAATATGACGTCACAAATCATCTGTCAAAAATCCTGTGACGTCACGACTCATATCTGTTAAAAATTCAAAAACGTCACGGCTCAGCTGTCAAAATATATTTTCCCGCCAAAATTCTGTGACGTCACGAATCATCTGTTAAAAATTCTGTGACGTCACGACTCATCTGTCAAAAATTCAAAAACGTCCCGGCTCAGCTGTCAAAATATATTTTCCCGCCAAAATTCTGTGACGTCACGAATCATCTGTCAAAAATTGTGTGACGTCACGACTCATCTGTCAAAAATTCAAAAACGTCACGGCTCAGCTGTCAAAATATATTTTCCCGCCAAAATTCTGTGACGTCACGAATCATCTGTCAAAAATTCTGTGACGTCACGACTCATCTGTCAAAAATTCAAAAACGTCACGGCTCAACTGTCAAAAAATATTTTCCCGCCAAAATTCTGTGACGTCACGACTCATCTGTCAAAATTGTATGACGTCACGGGTCACGTGACCAAAATTCTATGACGTCACAGGTCACGTGACTCAGCTTTCCCGCCAAAATTCAATGAAATCCAAATATAATATGATTGAAGTAAAAATTTGAGGTTTTCGGAATTTTCCTATTACATGTACAATAAGACCTTGCTTCATGCCAAATTTCAAGTTTGTAGGTAGACTGGAAGTACCCTGTAGGTTTTTGCCTTTACCCCTCTAAATTTGCGACAAAAACGGCTATATCTCTTGATGGCGTTGGATTAGCACTTTGATTTTTTTACGGCACTAAGAGGCAACAAGCCTTAGTATTTGGTAAAAATTTCAACTTGATACCTCCATGCGTTCCTGAGATAAATGGTCTTGACAGACAGACGGACGGACGGACGGACGGACAGACGGACGGACGGACAACAAAGTGATCCTATAAGGGTTCCGTTTTTTCAAAACTGGTACGGAACCCTAAAAAACATTTTAAAAAGTTTTTTTAAATAATCCATACTAATATTATAAATGGGAAAGTGTGTCTGTCTGTTTGTCTTTCTTTCACGGCAAAAAGGAGCGACGAATTGACGTGGTTTTTTAAGTGGAGATAGTTGAAGGGATGGAGAGTAACATAGGCTACTTTTTTTTTTCTTCTGTGTCCAGGAAAGGAGAACAGTGCTACCCCGAATTTAACGCGAGCGAAGTCGCGGGCAAAATCTAGTTTCTAATAAATGTTAATGTCGACCGGGCAATTTGTAAATAATATGGGGTAATCGTCACGGTACCCACAGTACAAGCTTGCCTAGTGTGGGGGCTATTGGAAGCCCATCTTTGTAACATTTTGTTAATAAATATTTCTTTATTACATTTTATTTCGTTTCGTTTTCATTTTCAAATAGAAACACGCTTATACGATACACAAAGTGCAGCTAATGTAAGTCACTATTTGTAGATAGCACGTTTCGTGAAATCAATATTGTTCGATGAAACTTGTCTTCAATTTTCGTATTAGGTCAAGTCGAGGAGGAGGCCCGTCCTACAGTGGGACATTAATGGGCTGTTATGATGATGATAAAACAAATTAAGATCTTATTTACATTTGAATGCCATACGTCATCTATACTAATATTATAAAGAGGTAAAGTTTGTGTGTTTGTGACGTTGTAGGGGGTAATCTCTGAATCTATTTAACCGATTTAAAAAAATATTTCTGTGTTGAATAGTCCATTTATCGGGGAGTGTCATTGGCTATATACTATCACGCTATGACTAATAGGAGTGGAGCAGTAATGAGATATGTTTAAAAAAGTGACACGTTTTTTTCGCCGCCTAACGAAGTGGGCACGAGTCAGCTAGTAGTCTATAATAGGTCATGATTCAGTTAGGTAGTACATATGGCTACATACCAATGCTAGTACAAGCAGATTGAAACTCGATGGTGTCCTGAGAAGCGCCACAACCGATGCTGGCGCTGTCGTACTGTCCCATCACGCATTCTGGTGGCTTCTCCACCGCTTCTTCTAGGCCTGAGTCGTCTGTGAATGGAAAAAATAATTCTATACTAATATTGTAAAGAGGTAAAGTTTATGTGTTTGTGACGTTGTAGGGGGTAATCTCTGGATCTAATAAACCGATTTTAAAAATTCTTTCTGTGTTGAATAGTCTATTTATCGGGGAGTGTGAAATTTGTTTTGATAGTGCGTCGTTTTAGGGATCCGCAGTAGTACGATCCTAACCGGATTCCTGGTGTTTCTTAGATGCATTTCTTTTGTAGTACCTAAATAAATTCAGATTTTGCCCCTAATGTAAACATTGATGCACATAAAGATTTCCATCCAACTTAAATCGAATCCGAGACCTCTACCCAACAGTCATGTATTACCACTTCACCACAAACATAGGTATGATGGTAAGATAAACTTACCAATAGTAAGCTGTTGCTGTTGCCGCCTGAGTCTTCTATCAGCCAGTGAGTCTACCACAGTGTACCTTCCCAGTATTGGGCATTGCGATGGTAGTAACTGCGTTGCTGTAATATACAAAAAAACCAATTAATTTTATATAAAAAAACACTTTAAAAATTCTTCCTAAATTAAAAAGAATAAAAATCGTAAAATAGTGTAATTTTATAAAATCAAGATCATCAGATATCAGTTAAAAGAAATCTCCTCCAAATATTGCCATCTTGCGCAGATTTTAAAAAAAAATACCTATTTTCTTTTTCAATACTTACTGATTAAAGTAACATGTGGCAGAAATCTCATTTCAGTGCCGCACGCGGCGGCTGGGGTGAGACCCAAACCCGCTGCTAGCGACAGTTCGAGGACGCCACCCGAGCCACGGCGCCATACACGTACACATACTAGCCCGGATTCGCTGTGGGGGGAAAATATTTTGTTACATTAGTTTTGTGTTAGAATACTAATCGATCGATCGTTGGTAGATGGTAAAGTCGACGTCGTCGGTCGATTGAATAGTATCTAAGAATTTATTTTTATATTATTATTATAGTTGTAATGAGTCAAAGTCTAAATCGCTTTAATCAAGATAAATACAATTCTCATTATAAGTTTCTTGACGTCCTTTAAACTACTTAATCTAAGTTTAAATACATTTAAAAGTTTAGAAAACTTTACCACCGCCTCCAAAGTTTTCTACATTGAAATAAACAAAATAAAATTGAATGCCATCGTTCGATTGTAAAATGTCAATCAATCAACGGTACCACACAATTTATTTGATCAGTCACTGCGGTGAAGCGTATTAAAAACAACAGATAAAAAATGGTATTAATGGGATACTATGAATATGAATTTAAAAAAAAATATTCTAAAATATTTTGTAACCAAGACTATTGCTTTTATAAAGATTATGTTTTTACCCAATATAAAACATTATCCATAACCTTAGAAAAACTGATATTTTACAGTCCTAACACATTCACACAAGGCCATCTTATCCAATAGAGTATAAGATACTTATTTTTGTTAATACATAAAAATTATAAATCATAAAAGCACACACAAAGACTTGCATTAACTAGGAATTGAACTCACCATCCTCTAGTAAGATGAGCCACAAGTTCTACGTATTTTTTGTCCTTATGCTCAAGAATTGAATGGCAGACTATGCGCTTCTCCTCATGGGATCCGTTCTCGTTTTCAATCTGTAAGCAAAAATACATAATGTATATTACAATGTATATTACAAATTATAATGTATATTATAATACGACTTATTTTCTTGGTAGTAGGTAGAGATTGTAGCTGCGAACAAATCTATGATCTTTAGTTAAAAAGACAACTCCCGCACTGGGGATAATGTATAATAAAATCTTTAATTTAACGGACACAAAGAACATCCAAACTCAAGACGATATTTTGTGGATCACACAGATCCTACTAATATTATTAATGCAAAAGTTTGTGAGGATGGATGGATTGATGTTTCACGTAAAAACTACTGAACGGATTTTCATAAAACTTTACAGTAATGTAGCTTAAAAATTAGAATAACATATAGGCTACATAATAATAAAGACTTTTAATCCCTAAGTCACCTTTTACGACAGTAAAGTGATAAAAAAGGGACTTAAAATGAAAAACAGTCACAAACCAATCTTATTTAGACGGTGTCGGCAACAATTTATTACAAAATTGTATATGCATAGTCTGAAATCTCTCTCGAGGGCGAAGTCGCCGGCGGAAACCAGTTATAAAGCGCAATACACATTGAGCCCGCCGGGCCGCCAACAATATGTCGGCAACTTTTTGTCGGCGGTTGGCGGCTTCACTTATTGCACTTATTGCGGCTTGAGATTAGGAACTTATATGGCAGTTAGTGATTGGCTGTTAGTACTCAAGTATCGCCGGCAACAAGTCGGCGGGTAACAACAAGTTGCCGGCATGCCGCCAACAAGTCGGCGGGCAACACGCACGGACGTATGTTGCCGACATGATTCTTATAATACAGGCCGCCGGGTTGTGGCGCCGGGCTTTGTCGGCGGCCCGGCGGGCTCCGTGTGTATTGCGCTTAAATAAGACGATATAGACGTCCAATGCTGGACATAGGCTCCTCCAAATATCCTCTAAATATAATAGTTTAGTAGTAATTACCTTCAGGGTAGCATTCTTGGTGGTAAAATGGTATTGGTGCTTGTGGTCAAGGCTGTACCATTTATGATGATCCACGATCCAGGTGGGGAAGTGGCAGCGATTGTGCTCATCGTCAACTAGAATAAAAAAATAGTTTAGGTTACTACATTAATATTTATAGATACCTATCGTTAAATCTATACAAACTTTAATTCGTTTGCCTCCCATTACATAAAAAGAAATTAAAAGAGGGCAAAGTGAATTTTTTCAATTTTAAAATTTCTTTTGTTAAGTTTACACTACATATAATTTTTACTTATAAAGTTTAGGTATAACTAGAAAAATCCGAAAAGAGGCCTAGAGGTCAAGGCGCTGGACGCGTATAGTCCAGAGACGCGGTTTCGATTCCCGCCTCGAGTACCAATTTTTCCATTGTCTTTCTTCTTTTCGGAAGTTTACACTAGCTTCGATAATATGTGGTTTTAAAAAAAATATTGTGGTCAAGAAATTATAATTCCTTACCATTCGTTAACTTCATGGTGCGACTGCCATCCATGGGTGAGTTGAGACCGTTGCAGGTAGCGTCACCAGATTGTGCGATGTTGTATGTCACCGTCTTGTCGATGTGGTTCCCTTTGTACACGAAACACCTGGAAAACGAGATGATTTAATAATAACTGGCCTTTAAAGTCCTTCTGAAAATACAGGCCTCTTTTAAGCATAGAGGAAAGGTTTAAGACTGAATTTCGAAGAATAGTGATGATCACTATTTGTCCCGTGTGGTGACGGAGTAAGAATACAATATGTCACCACCCCATCTCATCCCATGGGTGTAGGAACCGACTAACGGATTATCCGTGAATATTATCTTTACGAAATAAAAAGAAGAAAAACTTGAAACTAAACCCTATACCAATCCGTCTGGCCAGCGTGGTATTAGTAGGTCAAGTATCCCTCCGTCACGGGAGGAGGCCCGTCCCTGCAGTGGGACATTAATGGGCTGTTATGATGATGATCGCGATCCTGTGCCGTTCTCATTCATTGGTATCCCGCCATCTTAACTAAGTCGTCGGTTTACCGTGTTAGGGGTTTACCCACTCTTCATCTTCCGGAGGAGTTTGCCATAAGGTATACCATACTAATATAGTGTCTGCCTGTATGTCTTTCTTTCACGGCAAAACGGAGCGACGAATTGACGTGATTTTCTAAGTGGAGATAGTTGAAGGGATGGGGAGTAACAAACGCTCCTTTTTTTTTCTGTGTCCAGGAAAGTAGATTATTTTTTGTTGAGGACGAGTAGTTTGTCTCTGACGACAGTTACTACTTTACACGGGCTGTGGTGGGGCTGATGGCCCTCAACCAAAGAGAAAGGGGAACAGTGCTACCCCGAATTTAACGCGAGCGAAGCCGCGGGTATAATAATAGGCTGGTACAAAATAAATTACCTGTACATATCTTCATCGGTAGAAATGGTATTTCTTCTCTGGGTCTGAGTGATAAGACCGACCAGGTACCTGGTAGACCCTTCCTTCCACGTAGCCAGGCAGATCAACTCCTCAACTGTAAAGAAAAACAAGATATTTAGTGATCTTCTTTATAGTTTAAAATAAAAATAAAATAAAAAATAAAATACATTTATTTGTCAGAATATTGTTACAATGGTGTTACAGGTATTCTAATGTCCATGATATTCTGCCGTTTCCGACGTACAAATACTTCACAATAAAATTAGGTATTAACAATCAGATCACACAATACAAATAAGTTTCAATTAATATTACATTATTTCTTTTTATGTCAATAAAGTTTATTATATGTAGTTAAATATTATAGTTTAGATAGTTGTCATAATGTTTGTGTAAATTTTGCATCTAGATAATCCTTAATTGAGTAATAACATTTGTCAAGCAGGAAATTAAATAAGTGTTTTTTAAATAACACTATGTTATGTGATTTAAAGGTATCAGGTAATTTATTATATATACGGATAGACATACAGTATGTATTATTAGAAAATAGTTGTATTCTTTGTTGGGGTATACTTAGTTTATGTATTCTTCTACTTTGTCTAGTTACAACATTGTTATGTTTCTCAAATAATGTAATATTTTTGTGTACAAAGATACAAATTTCAAATATGTACAGGGCAGGGAGCGGTAATATTTTTAATTTTTTAAATAAAGGTAAGCAGCTGTCCAACTGATCAGCGTTACACATTGAACGAATACACTGCTTTTGTGCACGGAAAACTTTGATAATATCCACGGAATTACCCCAAATTACTATGCCATATCGAAGAATTGAGGAGACATAGCCATGATATGCATACAGTGCCGCAGTAATGCCTGCTATGTGCGTTATTCTTTTAAGGACAAAGACAAATCTATGTATTTTGGTGCATAACTCTTCAATATGTTGTTTCCACGTACAAAATTTATCTAAAGTTATACCCAAGAATTTGGTACTTGCCACCTCTTCGATAACATTGTCATTACTAATTATTTGTAACTGAGGACGCCTACTATTATAGGTTTGAAACTGTATAAGTTTAGTTTTTGCAATATTTACATTTAAATTATTATCTTTTAGCCAACATATCACATCCTCCAAAGTGGCATTAACATCATTTTGATAATTCGAAATATTTCCATCTGAAAGTTCCATACTCAATGCAGTATCATCAGCATATAGTATACACTTATGATCTGTTACATTTGGCAGATCATTTATGTACAGGAGGAATAAAAAGGGGCCCAGTATACTGCCCTGAGGTACGCCAGCTGAATTTTGACGAAAGCATGATCTGTGACAAATTTTGTTATTATTTGTGATCTTAGGTATTTCTACGCATTGTTGTCGATTCGTTAGATATTTGGTGTCGTGTTCCATCTGGTGTCGTGAGATTTAATTAATAATTTGTTTTTAGTGTACTTATACGACAGTTAATAATAATATAATATTGTTTAGATTTCCATTGCATCTTTAGAGATGAACAACAATAGTTTTTGCACTTGGCAGGGGGCAGGGACCATCTCTGGATGTATCATATGCGTGCGTTCAGAGATGGTATCTACCCTGTGTATCCATTACCAGATTAAATATCTCTTAAAGCCTTTATGATCACAATGTCTACACTGTAAAATGACTTTGAAGCAAAATGCCTCAAATCAATATCTCTAAAGTGTTTTGACTAATTTGCAATACATCTGTATTGTTTCTTGCCTATGCAGCATAATGTCTCAAAATTGAAAACGACTTTAAAGGATAATACACAATACGCCATTAGGACTAAGAATCAAAACGACGAAAAATCAAATAATCATTATTTTTATTTGTGAATTATTATAAATGAAATAAAATGTTACTTTAATTATTACTGCTTGTAATATATTTCCTAAAGTAGACGAGTAACAGGTTTCTTAAAATAAATGAAATAGTAGATAAACTCCGTTTTCAAACAGCCCTTTTTGCAGACGACACAGCTATTAAAGCCTCTGGCACCTCTCCCCCCCCCCCCTCGATACTCGATATTTAGGCGACAATCTGCGTCCAACGCCCTTAGCGATTGGTTCCAGAAATGGACGATAACAGTCAACCCCGAAAAGAGTCGAGCGGTAATGTTTCACAAGAAACAAAGCCACAAGACCCTCTCGGCAGAGACACCAAAAGTCAAGATGCGAACGCTCCCTGATCCCTTGGGCGAGGGAAGCCAAATATCTTGGTCTCATACTCGACGATAAACTCTCCTTCCGTCTCCACATAAACATTTTGCCGGCCGCGTTTGTGATGGGACGGCTGCACATGCTCCTCCGGAAGGAGTCTAAGATGTCGATCCGAAACAAAGTTAGGTTATACACGACTTGTATTAGACTAATTATAGCGTGCGTAGTTTTCGCCCACCTTAGGCCACACAGGGTCCATAGGTAACAAACACTTCAGAATAGGTTAAGGCGCAAAGCGACGGGAGCACCGTGGTTTATGCGTAACGAGGGTCTTCACATAGAACTCGAGTTGTCGACTAACCAGCAACGCATGGAACTCTGTTCCCGTCACTACTTTGAAACGGCTGCCACTCACCCCAACCAACTAGTGGTTGAGTGGTCCGAGTACATCCCATCTAGATTATCCAAAATTCTAGAGAGCATGCCTAGGTCTTCATTCTTCGAGGAGGGATCACGATCGCTCAACGTAGAGCTTCCGTTCCGTCCTCGCCGTCGAGCCCGGAATACGCGCCTCGTTCGCTCCTAGAGGGCGTGCCTTCCGCACGTCCTGTTAGTCAGTGACAGTCCAGGCCGAGGTTCGTGCCCCACAGGGGGTGCATTTTCGTGTTCTGGTCATAAAACTACCTACTGAGATGTTTTGCATTTTAGGTATTTCGGATTTCAAGTCATCTTCAATTAAGACGTTTGCCTTTAAAGTCGCGTTACTTCGTAGTCATTTTACTACAAAGTCATTTTCATTTAAAGGTGTATTAGTACTAAGTCGTTATGATTTGAGGCATTTTGCTACTTAGTCAATATGCATTTTATGCGTACTCCTTTAAAGTCATTTTACAGTGTAGACATTGTGATCAAAAAGGTCTTAAAGGGCCTCTACGTCTTGGCTTCGGCCCAATGTATGCCTTCCAAAGAACCGGGTCTTCAATAGACCCGAGTATTATGGAAAAGAGAAACATAATGTAATAATAGTATCGCATCGCACCGGCCAGTATCGGATGCGGCAAAAGCCGGCCGGACGCGATCGGCTTCCGCCGCATCCGACCGCGTCCTTCGCTTCTTTTTAATTTCATAGTTTTAAGCCTTGTTAATATCCGTGTGGTGACGGAATAAGAATACAATATGTCACCACCCCATCTTATCCCATGGGTGTCGTAAAAACCGACTAAGGGACTATCCGTGAATATTATCTTAACATAATAAAAAGAAGTAAAATTTGAAATTAAACCTTATACCAATCCGTCTGGCCAGCGTGGTATTAGTAGGCCAAGTATCCCTCCGTCACGGGAGGAGGCCCGTCCCTGCAGTGGGACATTAACGGGCTGTTATGATGAAGATAACCATAGTTGTCTATTTTATTCTAGGTTGTCTATTTTACATTACATTAGAAATACGGGTTGTTATAAAGGAGAATGAAACCTTCACTAAGAGTTTTGGGCCAAAATGAAACAGAAATGAGAGTATTATCAATTTATAGCTTTACACTTATTAGTCTCGTGCTAAATCTTTTGTTAGTTTTGGCAATCTGAAATCCAAGATAATTTTTTTTTTAAAGGAGATGGAAACTTCTGGGCTAAAGCTTGTACATTACTGTACAGAGTAAGGATATACCCTAAAAATCTTTTCTATTTTATTCAAGTTCGAAACCTAATACAATTGAGTAATTTTATTATTGTTTTATTAAAAAATAGGAAAGAATTTTAAGGCATTTCCTTACTCTGTACAGTAATGTACAAGGCTTTAGCCCAAAAGTTTCCATCTCCTTTGGGTATTCCGTCATACAAATATATTTACAAACTGTCACGTTAATAATATTCCATCCATATCAGCCTTTGGACGTCCACTGCTAGACATACTGCCTCCTCCAAAAGTTTCAACCCTGCGAGGTCTTGTGCCTCCCTCAACCATCGGCTCCCCGCCGTCCTAACCAGGTCGTCGGTCCACCGTGTGAGGGGTCTCCCCACCCTGCGCGTTCCGGTGCGCGGTCGCCATTCCAGAACTTAACTGCCCCAACGGCTATCAGTTCTCCGCGCCAGTTATAATGTTAAATAGGAATTATTTATTTTCTCTTACCATTGCTCTCAGTTCCCGGCACGTCAGGACAGGCCATGTACCTCAGCAGTAGTCTGGAGTCATCTGTGCAGGACTCAGCACGAGACGGAGGGTTCGCACAGTCACCCGATCCACTGAAATTATAGGGGTTTATGGGTAAATAGGCGTACTTTGTATACAGTTAGTATCTCTTCGGTTAAGGCATTAACTAAGTGTAAACAACATATACGATACAACAAATATTCTGAAAAAAAAATAAAAAAAAAATATATACAGTGTGTAAAAAAAAACCCTGTCCGTTCAGTAACGGTGGCATTTTTTAATTTTTTTATCCATTTTGCCCTGCAAAATTTACCTTAAAATTGGGAAATTTTCTTGAGCCATGAACACTTAGGTCAAAGGCGGTTTCTTTGACTTCGAATAAAGGTAATAAATAATGCACAATAATGCACCGACAAAGGACACCACTTTTACTGAGCTACACCAATGCACCGCCCTAGTGACGTAGCTATGATAAACACGTTGAACCAGAAAAAATATCCATTTTTTTTTCAAATAACCTACTTACTACCAGCCGGTGTGCCTAGTGGTAACTGTTATGATTTCCCTACAGCTCACGAAATATTGTAAAAAAATTTTTAAATTAATTTCCATGAAATAACACTGCCAACCTGACTACCTTCCGATACTGTATCACCCCTTCATGGATCGGACAGGGTTTTTTTTACACACTGTAATCTGACTGTATCGAACCTCGAAAGCACAATACACCAAATGACGTATACCATAGCACACTATTCCATTTCCATGTAATTGTTTTAGAAATGGAAAGACTACATGTAGTGTCCTACAAGATGTAGTGTCCTACAAGATGTAGTGTCCTACCAGATGTAGTGCACTACATGTAGGCTAGTGTAATCGGCGCTTAATTTTTAAAGTCTCTAAAGTCCAACTTACCGACTATAAGTAAATGTGAAGGGTGCCGGATGAAACGGGCAAGGTTGTGGCTCCGGCATCGGGTCTTTCTTGAACATGGAGTACAGAGGAGCGTCGCCGGTTATGGCCTCGCATATCGATGATAGAGTCTCTTTAGGGCCGCAGTATGCTGGAAATTGTAAAGGTTATTATTTGTAGTTTCTTTATTTACATTTTACACAATCTTTTACATTTTTAAATATAAATATAAAAAGAAGGTAGACCCACCAGCATCGGGTACAAGGATCAAGCTACTGGCGGTTAGGGCTCCAGAGATAGGAACTGCCTCACTATGCGAGCCGTGTCAAGCAGTACTGCCTTCTGCATCAGACCTATGATCCAACGATCAAGCGCGAGTCTCCTTAGATGTTGATAGAGACTCTTTGGAATAAGCCCATTTACTAAAAGTACTATCGAAACAATGATCGCCGAATGAACACTCCATTACACTTTCATTTGTAGTTATTATTAACGTTTATTAAAGTTATGATCCCAACTATTCGATGGAATTTAAAGTAATTGATTCTAATCTCCTAAGATTCTTAATGAACCATACTACTGTTCATCAAATCTAAGAGGTACCGTTTGACGTTTCATATTTTTCAAACTGAAACAACTTTGCTTATGCGTACATTATTTAGTTTCGATAACCTTTTTCGTAAAACAATGAATTTGGAAATATTTTTTTATTGTATCTGAAAATGTACTATTCTTAATAAGCAAATCTAAATTTAATTAAAAACTTTCAAACAATGCAAAATCACACATATTTACATAGTAAATAATATCTAATAGTTCTATTCTTGACCTCATTGCAAAGTCATGTAGTTAGGTCACTGCTCGTAGTGTTGCGACTCTTCGAATACACTTGTATGCAAAAAAATCTTTTTTTTCTCCTATTTTTGTGCATGTCTTATTACATTAAATCTACTTACTTTCTTTGTACTGCAACACGTATCTATGCTTCTCATGGATGACGAGGCATCTGAAGCAGTCTTCGTTCCTGAAACACCAGAAAATATATTTATTAGTGTGTTAACGGAGAATTGGGTGTCGTAAAAACCGACTAAGGGACTAACCGTAAATATTAACTTTACGAAGCAAAAAGAAGAAAAACTCGAAATGAAACCCTATACCATCAACCAGCGTGGTATTAGTAGGCCAAGTATCCCTCCGTCACGGGAGCAGGCCCGTCCCTGCAGTGGGACATTAATGGGCTGTTATGATGATGATGAATACAATAAAACGTGGTCACCCATCCATAAATCGACCTCGTCGAAGTTGCTTAACTTTTACTTATTAGCGGCTTGCCTCAAAGTAATTGCATTAAACACCCCTTTAAAATGTATACCCTACTTTATGTAATAAAAATAATGAAAGATTGTGGTTAAATTAAAGTAATGTATGCGCTTTATTTATTGCATAAATGTCTAATGTTAAATTTCAGATATTTTGATCCAACTCAAAGTGTGCGATTGATTTTAAAACCAGTGAATTTGCAAAATGTGGTGTTTGTAAACACCACATTTTGCAAATTTAAAGGACCATGCAAAAGATTGGCGATTGGCCCCACCGACCAACAGATTTGGCGATTTTTTTATTATTATGATAACTTACCATAAACATGATTATAACAATTTTATATTCTTATGTGTTAATCAAGTATAAAAAATGGACTTTACAATTTGAGTTATAATAATAAAAAATTGTCATTACTTGTCATGTAGGACAAATTTGTCATTAGCATCTGTTTCAATACACTCCCCTTTCCCCTGGATGGCAGTGGAGTTGATGTACGTAAGTCCAGGGATTCCTGACTGGAACCAGCCGCCAGTCCATATCTCTGGAAAATTGCAGCCACCGCCTGGAAAAAAACAAAAAAATTGGAATTAGTAATGTGTTTTGTCCGTGTGGTGACGGAGTAAGAATACAATATGTCACCACCCCATCTCATGCCATGGGTGTCGTAAAAACCGACTAAGGTACTATCCGTTAATATTATCTTTACGAAGGAAAACTTGAAATTAAACCCTATACCAATCCGCTTGGCCAGCGTGGTATTAGGTAGTAGGCCAAGTATCCCTCCGTCCCAGGAGAAGGCCCGTCCCTGCAGTGGGACATAAATGGGCTGTTATGATGATGATGATGATACAATAAAACGTGGTCACCCATCCATAATACGACCTCGTCGAAGTTGCTTAACTTTTACTTATTAGCGGCTTGCCTCAAAGTAATTGCATTAAACACCCCTTAAAAATGTATACCCCACTTTATAGTTAAACATAAACCACAAATTAAAAAAAAATGGGGGTCTATTTTTTATATTTGCTTGCTAGGGCTTTAAAACAATACGCCCTAGTTAGTAATGCTAATTCTACTTAGTATTTCTAAAGTCTAGGTTTTGTTCTGAAAAGAGCTATTCTTTTAATATTTCTATTAATTTGCGCGCGACTGGGTTGAAATCGATATTTAGGGATTGGTACAAGTTATTAAATATAGCGTTTTATTTGTAGCCAATTCGGTATAAATTAATATTGTACCACCTACGATTAATTATTGGTTGTCAATGTCATTATAAATGACTGCGTGTGGTGACGGAGTAAGAATACAATATGTCACCACCCCATCTCATCCCATGGGTGTCGTGAAAAACGACTAAGGGGCTATCCGTGAATATTATCTTTACGAAATAAAAAGAAGGAAAACTTGAAATTAAACCCTAGGTATACCAATCCGTCTGGCCATCGTGGTATTAGTAGGCCAAGTATCCCTCCGTCCCGGGAGGAGGCCCGTCCTTGCAGTGGGACATTAATGGGCTGTTATGATAGTTTGGTATCGTGTCCAACTTGGTGTCGAGAGTTTTTTAATCCGCCTATACTCTGGCTTGACTTAACGACTGTGTCACTACACAGACACCAGAAACCAACTCGTAACATGCCTTCCGGAGCACTGAGACGGTCGGATTAAATACCACTAACGTGGTGTCCTACGTGGGCGACGAACGCGATAAAATTAACAGCGTACCCTACTTGTGTCCTATGTGACCGTCTGCGACGAGACGCGATCTAATCATGTAGAACACTTGTCGCGTGTAGCGCCCCCGCAGGACACCCCGTAAGCGATCACCTATCTCTATAATAAACTCGCCGACATTGCTTAACCAGTCTTGTCCCCTTACTCATAAACGTTTCTTAAATTTTAGTCAATTGATTAGCTTAAATTCTTACGGTTTTGTTTGATATAAGGTTGGCTTTGCTAATAAAAATTTCGCTAAACAGTGACTAAATTTAAGAGGCGTTTATGAGTAAGGGGGTTGAAGTTTAGGAGTAAATCTATCCTTGCATCTAGGAATTATTTGGTTGCTAAAATTATAAATAAAAAATATTCATTTTTGTGTTAATGGTTGTTTGATTTTCTCTAGGTAGGTATATAATAATTATGGATGTGTTTAAGTATTTTTGTCAGTTTTCTAGTAGCCATAATAAAAGCTCTGCATATTTTAACGCGTGACACATAAAAATCGCTTACGCCTATGACTTAACCCAAACGAGTGCGAGCGATATGTATAAAACATTCGCGACCATTGTCTCGTGTCTTTGTTTCACATGAGGGCCCGGCACCAGGTGCTAACTGCAGGGTTTAGGGACCCGGCATATAAAAACAAAAGAGAATGTTTCACAAATTGTACTAGTCTACTATGAATGATTAAATACTAGTATTTGCTTACCGCGCTTATGTTACTCGTGTTTTCAGAATAAAAGCTACCTTCCCAGCTTTATCTATACGAAATTGCATTTAAATCGGTACAGCCGTTTAAGCGTGTTTCAGAAATAAATATCCATCCATACATAGAAACATTCCAGTTTATCTATATCTATACTAATATTATAAAGAGGTAAAGTTTGTGTGATTGTGACGTTGTAGGGGGTAATCTCTGGATCTACTGCACCGATTTTAAAAATTCTTTCCGTGTTGAATAGTCTGTTTATCGGGGAGTGTCATAGGCTATGTGGTATCACGGTATGACTAATAGGAGTGGAGCAGTAATGTTTTATATTTAAAAAAAGGACGCGATTTTTCGTTTTTTTACGTAATATTGGACAAAACTTATCCAACTAGCCAGCTTTAGTAGGCCAAGATTTCCTCTCTGTCTCTCTCGGTAAAGGAGATAAATCTGTTATACTTAATGTTTTTAAGTCATCATTACTTAATGTTTCTAATTAGTCATTAAACAGACATACAGAACCATTATAAAAACATTTTAATTCAGTAAACTAAGTTTGTTTTGTCTTCATCCGGCTATTGTTGTACAAAAATATTAATAATGTAATGCATTTATTGCATTATTTATAATATTTTTATTAATATTGATACAATGATACTTACTAATAAGTTCCTTTAAAAATATATTTGTACTCATAAACCAGAGCTTTGATCCCGTTTATAATATGCAATTTAGTGTAATTAAGTAGTTATAATTATTCTCCGTGTGGTGACGGAGTAAGAATACAATATGTCACCACCCCATCTCATCCCACGGGTATCGTAAAACCGACTAAGGGACTATCTGTGAATATTACCTTTACATAGGAAGAAGGAAAACTTGAAATTAAACCCTATACCAATCTGTTTGGCCAGCGTGGTATTAGTAGGCCAAGTATCACTCCGTCCCTGCAGTGGGACACTAATGGGCTGTTATGATGATGATGAAGTAGTTTTAAGATTCAAAGTACCTAAACCATTTTTTGTAATAAAAAACAAACTGCTTAACCAAGTTTGGTGAAATTTCTATATTTAACTAAGTTGGAAGTATACGAGTGAAGCCGTTACATGGCTATACCAATTATTCCTAAACTGGAGCCTAAAGATTATTATCTATACTAATATTATAAAGAGGTAAAGTTTGTGTGTTTGTGACGTTGTTGGGGGTAATCTCTGAAACTACTAAACCGATTTTAAAAATTCTTTCTGTTTTGAATAGTCCATTTATCGGGGAGTGTCATAGGCTACGAAGTAGCCCCCTCTCTCGCGTCTCGCCAACTTAACTCGCCAAAAAATAGGATGGAGATCTATTTAAATCAACTTAATCAACAACTTACTACTTATCTCGTTACTGTACTTGTCGATGTGTAAATCGGGCTTAAGCGGTAATCTACGAATTTTATATAAGTCGGGTTTGAGGTTGCCCATAGAATAGGTTGACGTGGTAACATCCTTTATTTAATACTTTCCTCCGATAATCATCATAACAGCCCATTAATGTCCCACTGCAGGAACGGGCCTTCTCCTGTGACGGAGGAATACTTGGCATAATAATACCACGCTAGCCAGACGAATTGGTATAGGGTTCAGTTTCAAGTTTTCCTTGTTTTTATTTCGTAAAGATAGTAGTTACGGTTATTCCCTTAGTCGGTTTTTACGACACCCATGGGATGAGATGGGGTGGTGTGACATATTGCATTCTTTTACCGTCACCACACGGATATCCTCCGATAATGATGGTAAATTATTCAGGAAGCTTTTTTATTCATTCAAGAAGACTCAGTCTGTCCTATAGTACACAAAATAAAATCTATTACAAAACCCGTCACATAGAGATTTGTTTTCCCGGCCATTTATTTAACTTAGGTTGACATAAAACAAAAATATTTTAATTAATCTTTCACCCCGTACCTATTCTACGATTTATTATTAAATTTATTGTTTTCTCTCCCCCCGCGCGCCATTTAATGGCGTCAAGAAACACTCGCCAGGTGTATAAATATATTACCATTTTATCACAAGATGGCTGACAATTAGTTAAATAAATTGCAACGTCAAAAACAATTTTGTCTTATGACAGATAGATTGACAATCGTTTTATTAATTTGAGTTATTATAAGTTTTGTTTTGATGTGAATTGTACGGTTTTAATTTATTGTGATGAAATTAATTGTTACTTTAAACCTTGCCCACAAAGATCTACTTAATCATCATCTTAACAGCCCATTAGTGTCCCACTGCAGGGACGCCCGTCTCTTCCGTAACGGCGGGATACTTGGCCTACTAATACCACGCTGGCCAGGCGGATTGGTATTCTTAGGGTTTAATTTCAAGTTTTCCTTCTTTTTATTTCGTAATATTCACGAATAGTCCCTTAGTAGGTTTTTACGACACCCATTAGATAAGATGGGGTGGTGACATATTGTATTCTTACTCCGTCACCACACGGAGAGCTGGACATAGGCCTCGTCTAAATATTTCCATCTTGCGCTGTCCTGTGCCTCCCTCATCCATCGGTTTTCCAGTAACTAAGTCGTTAGTCAGGGACTAACCATAAATATTATCTTTACGAAGTAAAAAGAAGGAAAACTTGAAATTAAACCCTATACCAATCCGTCTGGCAAGCGTGGTATTAGTAGGCCAAGTATCCCTCCGTCACGGTAGGAGGCCCGTCCTTGCAGTGGGACATTAATGGGCTGTTATGATGATGATGATGATAAAGTCGTCAGACCACCGTGTAAAGAGTCCATCCTGCATTTCCCAGGCGCCATTTTAAAAACTTAACTCGCCATTTTCTTTTAAAATAAAATAATCTTTATTAAAACTGAGAAATATAATATTAAGTATGCATCGTTTGTCAAAGTATAATCGTATTTAGTACAGGCGGGGACGATGGCATGTAGGAGTGCACCAACGAGCAAATTTAATTAACTCGAACAAGTTGCAAGTAAGGTTGAGATAGTAAAATTTATTATTGTTCAAGATAGAATATGGTTTTGTTAAGACGTAGACATGTAAGCTATTTATTTATGTCTAAAGTAAATAAGATATTGTTACACTTTTTTTTGTTATCGCTGGGGTAAAATGCCTACGCATGGGGGACGGGAGGGGTATGTGGGGCTCCCAGGGGGTGGCAACCCACCAGTGTATCCACTACTCCTTCATCGTTATACTAATTTGTGGAACGTGTCCTAGCGTGGTGATCGCAACTCAGCAAACGTAGTGTACCCCTCAGCTAGGTGGACTGATGACCTCAAAAAAGGTCTTTGATTCGGACTGGATGCAGAAGACGCAAGACCCTGTTCTGTTCTGTGGCGTGTGTTGGGAGAGGCCTATGTCTAGCAGTCGACTGGGATAAGCTAGTTGACTGATTGATACTGCTTTTCTTTTGGCGTTCACAGCTAATTGCAATCATCAACTCATAAGCCGTGTGGTGACGGAGTAAGAATACAGTGTGTCACCACCCCATCTCATTCCATCGTAAAAACCAACTAAGGGACTATCCTTGAATATTATCTTAACGAAATAAAAATAAGGAAAACTTGAAATTAAACCCTATACCAACCCGTCTGGCCAGCGTGGTATTAGTAGGCAAAGTATCCCTTCGTCATGGCCCGTCCCTGCAGTGGGACATTAATGGGATGTTATGATGTAGTAATAATCTTAGCAGCAAACATCTGATCACACAAAATTGTTCATTCTAACATAACTCCATCATACATAAACGCGTCGAGGAAATATGATTGGGTTTCATTTACTGAATGCCTAATAAACTTCACTCATTTGCTCGACCTGAATCACCTGTCTCTCTCACACTGAACAATAAATCATAGCAAAGAAAGGGACGACAATATTCCTCATCAAATCCCATATTACATTAGGTTTTAATTAATTTTGTATAGACTTTTGAACGTACAAATGAGTTATGTTCTCATATGTGTGTGTTTCGAACGTAAAACTAATAATGTTCAGACATTTTCATGCTTTTATAGAGTTAAATTGAGGAGTAATTAAAGTATATTTTGGACGTTTAGTAATTTTATGGTAATTTTAATTGTTTTCTTTTGTATGTGACTGTTTTAATTGTCTATATTGTTTTATATTTGAAGATCTCTGTAGCGTAGTCGATATAATATGTGACTGCTTTATCATCATCATAATATCAGCCAATCGACGTCCACTGCTGGACTGCCTCCTCCAAGTATTTCCACCTTGTGCGGTCCTGTGCCTCCCTCATCCATCGGCTTCCCGCCGTCTTATCTAGGTCGTCGGTCCACCGTGTGGCTGGTCTCCCCATGACTGCTAGGCATAGGTTTAATTCTTGCCCAATGGAAATATTTGTTAGTAAGTATGTTTTTTTTTAGTCAGGGTGTTTTTGCTACTTTTAATATCTACGTTTTTGTTTTTGCAGAAACAAAGTTAATGTTTAGGTATGTTTAATGTTTACCCGTTGTCTAGTAAACATAGTACAAGCTCTGCTTAGTTTAGGACTAGAGGGCAGTGGTTTTTTATTTGATACTATCCAAGGGTAGTCTCTAGGTTCATCGTCATAACAGCCCATTAATGTCCCACTGCAGGGACGGGCCTCCTCCTATGACGGAGGGATACTTGGCCTACTAAAATCACGCTGGCCAGAGGGATTGGTATAGGGTTTAATTTCAAGATTTCCTTCTTTTTATTTCGTAAAGATAATATTCACGGATAGTCGGTTCTTACGACACCCATGGGATGAGATGGGGTGGTGACATATTGTATTCTTACTCCGTCACCACACCGAGAGTCTTAAGATTATTGACAGCAATATTACAGCACTAGTCGTCTCCATTTAAAACTTCAGTCAACAACCAACTTACAAAACAAAAACAAACCACATAAATATTAATTCAATAAACCATTTTAATAATCATCAATAAATATAAACGATTAAACAAACAAAATACTTGAGTTAACCAAGCTATAATTCCATACTAAAAAATATTCCGCCGCCATTTTACTCGTCAAGTGACGTAAACAAAGCGCGGCCATATTGGAAGCTAATGGAAAAGCGCGCAAAATACTCCGATGCTAATAATTAATAAATTATTATTTTTTTGCTGTTTTTTACCTGTTTTTACTAATAACGAGACTCTGTTTAAGGCGTAAATTGTAAATTAAGAAATTGGAAAGCCTACTGAGCTGTTTATTCGTAATTAACTTTTAAAAATATTTCATTTAATAATTCATCTTAAAAGTAAAAGGGTTATATTTTGTCTCTCGAGATATTAAAGTGGGTAATTATTGATTACAAAATGGCTTCCTCTTCTTAATGGAGGAAACATTTGCTTAGAAGATGACTTATTATAGCTATGACAGGATTATTTTCAGACAAAGGTATTGATTTCTCATCATCATAACAGCCCATTAATGTCCCACTGCAGGAACGGGCCTCCTCCTGTGACGAAGGGATACTTGGCCTACTAATACCACGCTGGCCAGACCTATTGGTATAGGGTTTAATTTTAAGTTTTCCTTCTTTTTATTACGGGAGGAGGTCCGTCCCTGCAGTGGGACATTAAGGTAATGGGCTGGTATGAAGTCAAGTTACACATACTTGAGCATGCTACTCGAAGCTACAAATGTTAGCAGTATTGCCACTAAAATCCATCACAAACGCTACCAATAAGTATTGTCACCTAATCTGGCAACACTCACCGTTAATCAAGTGTATCCTCATTCGAATATGTCATAACCCAATAAATTTCACAAACGTAAATATATCCCCAGCCACTCGAGTTAGCTCCCTCATAGTATTACAGTGCTACAGTCAATTGTATTTGACAGTAGCAATTGTTAAATGATACTACGTACTTGTGTATTGTAATAGTATACTGTAAACTAAGTGGGTGGCTTACTGGGAAAGGGGTGTAAGTCGGAAAATGTATAAAATGTCGGTGTTACCTACAAAGCTTAGTTTATCGAAATAAGTAAATATAAATTCATAAACTCACGACTTATTCCAACGGGGGAAAGCAGAGATTACTGAGTGTCTACTACTACAATTTTCTTGCTGTTCCCATACGTTCCTCTATCTATACTAATAATATAAAGAGGTAAAGTTTGTGTGTTAATGACGTTGTAGGATCTCTGGATCCAATGACCCGATTTTAAAAATTCTTTCTTTGTTGAATAGTCCATTTATCGGAGAGTGTCATAGTTTATATAGTATCACGCTAAGACTAATAGGAGTGGAGCAGTAATGAAATATGTTTATAAAAGGAACGCGTTTTTTTCGCCGCCCAACGAAGAAAAATCCATGAGGCTTTACGGAAGCTAAAGAACCAAGAGCCCGAGACCTCTGCTGAACACTACCAATTCATTGGCTGCTTCACAGAGGTATAGGGCTCGATTCCCGGTTAGTAAAAAATTATGTGTGCATGAATGTTCTTATTGAGCTGAGTGTTATCTAATATTGTAGGTACTTATCATAACGCCCCATTAATGTCCTACTGCAGGGACGGGCCTCCTCCCATGACGGAGGGATACTTGGCCTACTAATACCACGCTGGCCAGACGGATTGGTATAGGGTTTAATTTCAAGTTTTCTTTCTTTTTATTTCGTAAAGATAATATTGACGGATAGTCCCTTAGTCGGTTTTTACGACACCCATGGGATGAGATGGGGTAGTCACAAATTGTACTCTTACTCCGTCACCACACGGAGGTACTTATGTATTAACAAAAAAAAGTATATAAGTGTGTTTATCCGTTGTCTAACACGCATACTACAAACTCAGCTTAGTCTTTGACTAGATTGCGTATATCACATACATTTTAAAAGTCGACAAATAGTGCCTATATTGATATTCACCATATTATTCAAAATAACGACTTACACCCTTTCACAATAAGGTCCTATTTGCTTTAAACTACTTGAACTGTTTACTGAATTGCTTTGGAGATTATATTTAATGGATGTTAGGATTATATCGATATTAACCGATTATGTTATTCGACTAATAGAATTATATATCGAGAGGATTATGTATCGATTACATAGGAATAATCGAGTTGATAGTATGTTTCCTTTGTCTGGTAAAACAAATATGATTAAAGAGTTTGTTTGTTATAGGAGGTGGTATTAGTAGGCCAAGTATGCGGCGAACAAAATTTCACGGAAGGAGGGCCGTCCCTGCATTGGGACATTATTGGGCTGTTATGATGAGGTAATTTATGTGGCCAGAGATAGATATGTATAGACTACATTTTCCCTCATAAATAGATTTAAGGTGGGGTTAGATTATGTATTAACTAGCGACCAGCCCCAGCTCCGCACGGGCAACTACTACAGAATGTCCTTAAACAACGTTTAAGTACAGCTTCATTAGAAATCTCTATATTTATATGGGTTTCTCTACTATATAATGCATGTGTTATACATATAAACCTTCCTCTTAAATTACTCTATCTCTTAAAAAAAACTGCATCAATAACCGTTGCGTAGTTATAAAGATTTAAGCATACAAAGGGACATAGGGACAGAAAAAGCGACTTTATTTTATACTAGCTGACCCGTGCCCACTTCGTTAGGCCGCGAAAGAAACGCGTCACTTTTTGAAACATATTTCATTACTGCTTCACTTCAATTAGTCATATCGTGATACTATATAGCCTATGACACTCCCCGATAAATGGACTATTCAACACAGAAAGAATTTTTAAAATCGGTTCAGTAGATCCAGAGATTACCCCCTACAACGTCAAAAACACACAAACTTTACCTCTTTTTAATATTAGTATAGACTATGTATATAAGCTACTCTAAATACTAATCCTACTGCTCATACGAAGTCGCGGGCACCAGCCGGTAGCTAATAAAGCCATGCCCCTAAGGCACAGATGTGCCCAGCTTAAATAAAGCCACCTAGCCTAATAAAATCAATAAATTACACTTAATATTTCCGTACAATACAGTCGTATGTATATTAAACTTATGCCAGGTAACTCGTGTTTTGTAGTATGTATAATTATAATTCTTGATACTTTATTAAACTAATTTGATTTTCTTTTTGTAAATTAGCCAATCATACAATCAGGTTAAGCATCTTCGCTGATGGTTTTTTATAGATGGATAAGCGGTTATTGTTATTTATTTTAAGTGATCATCATTTGATAAATCATCATAATTATCATAACAGCCCATTAAAGACCCACTGCAGGGATGGGCCTCCTCCCGTGACGGAGGGATACTTGGCCTACAAATATCACGCTGGCCAGACAGATTGGTAAAAGGTTTAATTTTAAGTTTCCCTTCTTTTTATTTCGTAAAGATAATATTCTCGGATAGTCCCTTAGTCAGTTTTTACGACACCCATGGGATGAGATGGGGTGGTGACATATTGTATTCTTACTCCGTCACCACACGGAGTAACTTTTCTATAAAGAGTCTCATAACCTAAAATCCTTTTTCTTTATTCTTTTGTTTTCATAGACATAAGAACTGCGACCTTTTCCTTAAAAATGGGTGTGGTATGACTTTGGCTGTCGTAAAAGTGACACTATATTGACGACCTAGTTGTTATATAACATGACTGCTACGCAGAGGTCTCGGGTTTTTTTCCCGCTCAATGCAAATCATTGTGTGCATGAACATGGTTGATTGCATTGGTCTGAGTGCTTTCTATGTATAATATGTATGTATTTCCAAAAAAAAAGTATTTTAAGTATGTTTATTCTAGTACCCATAGTACAAGCTTTGCTTAGTTTGGGACTAGATGGCGTTGTGTGAAAGTGTCAGGAATGTAATCAGGTACCATCAATGATAATCATACCAGTCTATTTACGACCACTGCTGGAAATAGGCTTCCTCCAAACATTCCCACTCATAAAACAACAATACGAAAATTACACTAAGGCCAGGCGCGCACTACGAGTTTTTCGCCGCGCGGCAGAAAAGCGCAGCGGTATAATGTCGCACAGTAATACTGGTGGGCTGCGGTGGCTCTGCCGTCAAGTGCGCGCAATACAATGTAAAACTGTTTGGTACAGTATTACAGTGCGACATTATACCGCTGCGCTTTTCTGCCGCGCGGCGAAAAACTCGTAGTGCGCGCCTGGCCTAAACGTTTAACATATGCATTATATACAGTATGTTACAATTTGCATGCAAATGATAATAGATAAGTCAATCAAATTTAATGATAACACCCTGTACAATGTATATTATGTAAATGTGACTCAAGTTGATAATAAAATTATACAGCGTGTCCCTGTTCTTAAAGCTGAGAATATAATTTTGGTTGAAACGGCTTTGTGGTTGAATAAATGTAAGTTACATACGCCATCTAGTCGCAAACTAAGTAAAGCTTGTACTATGACTTTAGATAACATAGTTACATAGTTTTTTTTGGTTCATATTTATCATACCAGCCCATTAATGTCCCACTGCAGGGACGGCCCTCCTCCCGTGACGGAGGGATACTTTGCCTACTAATATCACACTGGCCAGACGGATTGGTATAGGGTTTAATTTCAAGTTTTCCTTCTTTTTATTTCGTAAAGATAAGGGTAGAGTTAAAGAGTATAATATGTACTTTATATAATAGAGATTACAAAATGCAAATAACTATACTAGAGCTCTAAAAACAATAAAATAAGATGGTGACACAACCGCAGTCACCACACAGACAATACCATTTCATCCTACTAATATTATAAATGCGAAAGTTTGTGTGGATGGATGGATGTTTGTTACTCTTTCACGTAAAAACTACTAAACGGATTAAGGTAGGATATATCAAATCAAATCAAATCAAATCAAATCATTTTATTTTTGCAGAAAACACTGTTATAATGGTGTTCGATAATGTAGGTATATGTTTCAAGTGTATCTACCGTGAGGCATGCAAAATGTATACAATTATAGCTACAACCAAGATTGACATTAAAACCAGTAAACATACAATAAGTCATTAAAAATTCAAATGACAGTAATGTCATTATTATTATTTTGTGAAATTTAATTTTAATAATAAAATAAATAAAAAATGTCCCAAACTAATGCAATGTTAAATTAAAGTTATAAAATTAAGTAATAATTCATAGTATAGGTAGTTTAGGGTGTAGAATAACATTTAGGCTACCTATAGCACGCGGGTGAAACCTCGGCCATTAGCTAGTAACCTATATTCGCAATAAATGACTTTCTATTTCTTTAAGTCGTCAATAATAACAGAACAATCATAACAGCCCATTAATGTCCCACTGCAGGGACGGGTCTCCTCCCGTGGCGGAGGGATAGTTAGCCTACAAATACCACGCAGGCCAGACGGATTGGTATAGGGTTTCATTTCAAGTTTTCCTTCTTTTTACTTCGTAAAGATAATATTCACGGATAGTCCCTTAGTCGGTTTTTACGACACCCTTGGGATGAGATGGGGTGGTGACATATTGTATTCTTACTCCGTCACCAGACGGAGTGAATAACAGAACAATATTATAGTTTAACTAAGTGAACTGCTACAGCTTATAACGAGCTTTCATTTGACCACTATACAGAGAAGATACAGAAGTGTAAATATATACAAACTAGCTTTTGCCCGCGGCTTCGCTAGCGTTAAATTCAGGGTAGCACTGTTCCCCTGTCCTGGACACAGAAGAGAACTCGGAACAGAATTCTCTACAAACTTCCACCCCCCATTTTTGGGAAGTGGGAGGTTAGAAAGAGGCAAAAAGTAGCCTATGTTACTCTCCATCCCTTCAACTATCTCCACTTAAAATATCACGTCAATTCGTCGCTTGGTTTTACCGTGAAAGAAAGATAACACATATCCATCCATCCATCCTCACAAACCTTCGCATTTATAATATTATTAGGATAGGATTTTGGCGTAAATTAGTCCCATGTCTGCAAAATACTGACCACTTACTTTTGACTATTTGACTTCTCTACTCATCTCGCTAGTGACGTAGCACAGTTAACGAACAACCCGCTCGATAGGACTACAACACTAGCTCATTAAACAAGAGGACCTCTTCATTTCACAGTTTAAATTTAGTACTCTCGTTCTAAAATTAAATATTCTGTAACGGTTTTTTTTTTGTTTTTGAAATAAGAACGCATAAATACATTTTTTTTGTAATACATACATATTATACTTACATAGCAATCACCCAGACCAATGCAAACAATCATGTTCATGCACACAAAGATTTGCATTGAGCGGGAATCGAACCTGAGAACTCTGCGTAGCAGTTAATTATTTGTTGGGACATTGGAGTAATAGAGACTTTTTAGATGAGGAAGGGCCTACTGATACTACATGGTCCAGGCTCCAGACGCATTGATATTAGGTTTCATGGGTTTTCATGTTTTTGGACTAGATAACATTTATTAAACGTGGCTTTTAAACCCGGTACCTCACGCTTTTCATTCGCAGATTTGCTAGATGTATGTATGACTAATTTACAATTAGGTTTAACTTTCTATCAGCCTTAAAAGGCTAAGACTAGCTATAACTATACCCATAGAAAGAGATTTGTAAAAAAGAAATAAATAAGTTCAACAGCATGTCAATTCTCGTTCTTAAAAATTCGGTTAACTTAACTTTAGTTGTCAAATTGTCTTACCTATTGTGTGACAATTTGACAACTAAAGTTAACTTAACCCAATTTTTAACGATTTTAAAGAACGAGAATTTATATGCTGCATGTCAATTCTCGTACCTAAAATTCGGTGAAGTTAACTTTTAGTTGTCATATTTTTGCTATTGCAATTGTAATCTTTTGTGGTCATGGTAAAGTTTTATTTAGAGTGTGACAATTTGACAACTAAAAGTTAACTTAACCGAATTTTAGGTACGAGAATTGACATGCTGGTTAAAATTTTAAATTTTATTAGTTAAATAAACGGTCATTGCGAAAAAATACATTCAAATTTTAAATAAAGAACGTTCTATTATATTCTTTTTTTCAAATTGAATTCATTCGGCGTGCACAGAGTATGTTTTTTAGATTTGACCAATAAAAATATATATCGGCGAACAAAATTTTATTTAAATATGGAACAAAGAGTTCTACGAACCCACTATGGAATAACCGGTTTCAGACTAGCGTTTTAAACGTGGTTATAAGCGTTTTGGAAGCTGTTTCGGCGGCTAGCAAGGACGAGATTGCGGTTTCAAATCCAATCCGGAACCTTTTTTTTTGTGTTATCAGCAAGCGACGACTTCTGTGGCGTAGTGGTTATAATTATTACATGTTTGCTACGCAGAGGTCTCGGGTTCGATTCCCGCTCAATGCAAATCTTTGTTTGCATGAACATGATTGTTTGCATTGGAAGAAAACACCCAGTTTTCTATTTATTCTATACTAGCTGATGCCCGCGGTATTACCCGCTTAATTGTTATTTTACACCATAAACTACCTATATTCCAAATTTCAAAATAAAAGTTCATAGAAAAAGCATGGCTCTACCCATTTTCAGAGCCTACTTACGTAAACAGATCAATTAATCCTTCGTTTGCCAAATTCAGTAACATTTCCACATATTGTCATACTAACCTATATAGCTTCTTACAACAAATGAAACCTACCACCATCAACATAAAAACATGCTAAAACAATCGCTTCTCCGTGTGGTGACGGAGTAAGAATACAATATGTCACCACTCCATCTCATCCCATGGGTGTCGTAGAAACCGATTAAGGTACTATCTTTACGAAATAAAAAGAAGGAAAACTTGAAATTAAACCCTATACCAATCCGTCTGGCCAGCGTGGTATTAGTAGACCAAGTATCCCCTCGTCATGGGAGGAGGCCCGTCCCTGTAGTGGGACATTAATGGGCAGTTATGATGAACCGCATATGCAAACGCTAGTCTGAAACAGATGTGAAGTTGGAAAATGTAGTCACAATTTTTTACAAGCTTTATAAACAATTTGCAAATGTCCCACTGCAGAGCGTACACTGTCATACTGAAGTACGAAGTATAAAATATATATATTATGTAGGTACTTATACGTGTAGCCAAGGTTTACAGAGGAGCTGTCACTAAATTATGGACCTTATTGTAAAGAAGCAAAGTTCAGATTGGTAACGCATTTAGCTGTTCGAAATAGCAGGTTTATTTTGTGCGAATCAAAAACTATTACCCAGAGTTTGGATGGTCTTTTTGAACCAGGCAATTGGTCCCACACTATTTTGAACTTTACCCTGTAAGTAATAAAGTTTAAAAGCAATCAATTTAAAAACGCACAAAAAATTATCTTGCAAATTCGAATCCCAACCGACAGTCGCTTAAGTCCGATTTACACATCGACAAGTACAGTATCGAGTTAAATAGTAAGTTGTTGATTCAGTTGATTAAAATACGTCTCCATCCTATTTTTTGGTAAGTCAAGTTGGCGAGACGCGAGAGAGGGGGCTACTTCGTACTTAACTCGCCAAAAAATAGGTAATAGAAATCTATTTAAATCAACTTAATCAACAATTTACTACTTAACTCGCTACTGTACTTGTCGATGTGTAAATCGGGCTTTAAGACCGCTTTGCAACCAAGTTACATGTGTCATAGCTAATAGAAAAAGACCGCGCTCCTAAGATTTTATACAAATAAGACAAACAGTTAAATTTCCTTTTATTACTATGTATGTACATTTCGTTCGGAAACCAGAACATTATGTAATAAAATTTTACATATGGCAATACCCTTTAAATATTATGGCAAATTGAAATGATTTTCTTTATAAAAACATGGAACGTAACCATTGTTGATACCGATTAGGGTCGTAGCACATATAACGTAACGTAAACTGATCGGCATCGCCTCGCCATTTTTTCTCGGTGTCAAACGTCAAAAATCCGATTACGTTACGATTCCGTTTAGTGTGCGTTGCAGTAAGGAGTTTCATACAAATAACAATGAACGGCTCGAGTTGATACGGTGCCGATCCGTTTACGTTACGCTATATGTGCTACGACCCTTATAATACTTACACAATATCGTTTACATAGGTGATTCAAAGAAAAATTGTATTTTTTTATATAAGTAGAAGTAGGTTCATCAATTTTGATGTCACCATCATAACAGCCCATTAATGTTGTACTGCAGGGACGGGCCTCCTCCCATGACCGAGGGATACTTGGCCTACCACGCTGGCCAAACGGATTGGTAGATATAGAATTTAATTTCAAGTTTTCCTTCTTTTTATTTCGTTAAGATGATAGTCCCTTAGTCGGTTTTTACGACACCCATGGGATGAGATAGGGTGGTGACATATTGTATTCTTACTCCGTCACACAATGGAAGAATACTAAGAAAAAATAAATAAATAATGAAACAAGTATCAAAACGTTCTAGTCGTAGCATGGTCCACAGACTCAGGTGTTTTAAAAAGACGTTTTTCTTGTCTCCCGTCCTGCGGTGCCATAGCTACATAGTGATGGGACACTTACATGAAATTATAAATATCGATATGTAGCTTTAGATTTGTTTAAAACAATATTGATGTTCTCCGTGTGGTGACGTAGTAAGAATACAATATGTTACTACCCCATAGCATCCCATGAGTATCGTAAAAACAGACTAAGAGACTATCCGTGAATATTATCTTTACGTAATAAAAAGAAGGAAAAATTAAAATTAAACCCTATACCAATCCGTTTGGCCAGCGTGGTATTAGTATGCCAAGTATTCCGTCACGGAAGGAGTCCCTGCAGTGATAGATTTCTAATGTAATCGTCTAATGAAGCTGTACTTAAACGTTGTTTAAGGACATTCTGAAGTACCTAGGTGCCCGGGCGGAGCCGGGGTAGGTCGCTAGTAATTGGTATATTATGATTAATTATTTTGACCATCAATTAACTAGTACATTAGTTACTCATCATAATATGACGTCAAGCTATTAGGACGTAAATTTATAGCTTCAAACTGAAGTTTATAGTGCCATCAATGCTATAAATATTGTGTGCAGTGTGCTCTCTAATGTATGACATGAAATGTGCCAATGATTGTTATTGGCTTCCGATAAATTGATCGTATGCCTGTCTGTGGCATTTAGTATAGTAGAAATGTATACTACGTCTAACGAATTTAGAGGTGTGGAGTTCGATTCGCGCTCAATGCTAATCAAGATAGATGTTTGCTATCTGGGTGTTTTAATTATAACGTTAAATACTAAACTTCTATATCGCCGGTGAAAAGCGGTTGTGTAGTCCCGGGAACTTATTCAAACATCAATTTAACAGACATAAAGTACACCCAGACTCAGGACCATAATTTGTGGATCACACAAAATTATCCTGCGTAGAAATCGAACCCGCGACCTCGAGCAATGCAGCTGCTTTCACAACCGTCTCTCCACCGATGCAGTTATCGGTCTTTTTAGTACGAATAAAAATAATTTTATCGATAAACTTTCCAACATCGATAACTTTAAGAATTTTTATCGAGTAAACTCATACCATCCCTAATCGTAAAGTATCCATCAAAATATGACAAATATTGTTTTTACAACGGGACCCGGGAATAGCCGGGAATACCAACTGCGCTGTGATTTTAAACATGCTTAGAATGTCAAGAGGGGGAAATATTTTTACTGCAATATACATTATATGTACTAGCGACTAGCCCCGGCTGTGCATGGGTGCAAGGCTTATTGCTTATACCACGATACAACCAGTAGACTATCTCGGCCGAATATCAATACTAATATTATAATGAGGTAAAGTTTGTGTGTTTGTGACGTTGTAGGGGGTAATCTCCGGATCTACTAAACCAATTTAAAAATCCTTTCTGTGTTGAATAGTTCATTCATCGGGGAGTGTTATAGGCTACATAGTATCACGCTATGACTAATAGGAGTGGAGCAGTAATGAAATATGTTTAAAAAAGAGACGCGTTTTTTCGCCGCTTAACGAAGTGGGCACGGGTCAGCTAGTATTATATTATATAGAAAACACCCAGACCAATACAAATATTCATGTTCTTCTTCTAGCAAACAAAGATTTTCATTGAGCGGGAATCGAACCCAAGATCTCTGTGTAACAGCCATTGACTATAACAACTACGTTATAGGTCGTCAAAGCTATCAAAACCCATGGTACCAGGAAACTCTTCAAAAGCAATTATCGCTCGTCAATCTATTCAAGAGATACGTCCAATGACATTTCATTGCTGAAGTCCGACATTTGACGTAGTACGCCCCGAGCAATGGATATCTACGGAAAAAAACTACTGCTAGTCGGACTCGCCCGTAAAAGGTTCCGTAGCATTATGACGAATTAAACTTTTCAATAAATGATATTAATATGTATTTACAAAAAAAAAGTAATTAAGTATGTTTATCTGTTGTTTAGTACTAGTACTACAAGCTCTGCTTAGTTTAGGACTAGATGGCGTGGCGTGAATGTGTACGAAATATTTATTATTTATTTATTTATAATACTCCATTAATTAAAGGGGGTAGACGACATTAGTAGACGACATTACACTACGTTCGCGAACCTCTACCGCTCTGGGGTACCGTTTTTGCCATTTGGCAACGGAACCCTAAAAATAGTTACAATTTTGATAGATGTCTCCCTTGATATATGTGCTGTGTACGGCGATTATTGATTGAAAAGTTTTTGGGTGAAAATAGTTTTTATTTTGGAAAAGCAATTCTACGTTGACATGGCTGCATCAGTCACGTAACGGTGTCATAAATTTAAAAAAAAAACTAATAAAATTTTGGAAGTTGAAAAGCCAAAAGCTGAGTGTTCTTGGACAGCTAAGCTTCGGGTTCGAATGCTCCTCAATATGTGTATGTGTGTTTCAAAAAAAAATTATAAAAAATTATAATCTGAATTTAATAATGTATTATGTCAATTTAATAATGTTGTATGTGAATTTAATAATGTTTATGTCAATTTAATAATGGAGTATGTGAATTTATTAATGTAAAAAGTATTTAAGTATGTTTATCTGTTGTCTAGTACCCATAGTACAAGCTTTGCTTAGTTTGGGAGTAGATAGCGTTGTGGGATTGTGTAAGGAGTATTAAAAAAAATGTTAAGGTATGTCAATTTATTAATGTAATATGTGAATTTAAATAATGTAATAGTAAATTAAATAATGTAGTTATACCAGAGAGACAGAGAACTTAGTATCAAGTTTTCATCTTTTATTTTCATAGATAGGTATCATCATCATCATAACAGCCCATTAATGCCCCACTGCAGGGACGGGCCTCCTCCCGTGACGGAGGGTTACTTGGCCTACTAATACCACGCTGGCCAGACGGATTGGTATAGGATTTAATTTCAAGTTTTCCTTCTTTTTTATTTCGTAAAGATAATATTGACGGATAGTCCCTTAGTAGGTTTTTACGACCCTCATGGGATGAGATGGGGTGGTGACATATTGTATTCTTACTCCGTCACCACTCGGACATAATATAGGTATATACATATAGACATTATATGTTACAGTCAAAACTCATGGCCGGTCAAAACCCTTTTTAACTGCATAAAACAGTCAATAGTGGTTTTGACCGACGTGCTTAGTCAAAACCCTTAGTGACTGTTTTTTGCAGTCAAAAGTGGTTTTGACCATCGATGTTAGTCAAAACTCATTGAAAATTGATCTTTAATACAGTCATATTAAGGCAAAAGTCCGAGGCAGTTGCTAGAAACATTTTTTTTAATGTAAAACTAGAATTTAGTATTATTATATTCTAGCACTCGCCGGCCGCTGCCGCGGCACGCTCGCTTCGCTCGCTCGGCTCGTGCGTCCTTTGGTCGCCATACTAACCTAACCTAACCAACTGTTTCGGACTTTTACCTTAATATGTACTAGCTGACCCGTGCCCACTTCGTTGGACGGCGAAAAAAACACGTCCGTTTTTTAAACATATTTCATTACTACTCTAATTCTATTAGTCATAGCGTGATACTATATAGCCTACGACACTCCCCGATATATGGACTATTCAACACAGAAAATCGGTTCATTAGATCCAGAGATTACCCCCTAGAACGTCACAAACTTTACCTCTTTATAATATGTACTAGCTGACCCGTGCCCACTTCGTAGGGCGGCGAAAGAAACGTGTCACACAAACTTTACCTCTTTATAATATTAAGTATAGAAGTATAGATATATGTTTTAAAAGAATATAATCTTAACTCTGGGCAGAAAACAATGTCTACTAAGTGCAGAACATTAAGTCTCTCTTTACGACACCCCTCCATCATTTTACGCTACCCTCCATCATTTTACGACACCCTTGCAGTTTGACGACAACCTTGCAGTTTTACGACATCCTACATCATTTTACGGCACTCTTGCAGTTTTACGACACCCTTGCAGTTTTACGACACCCTTGCAGTTTTAAGACACTCTTGCAGTTATACGACACCCTTCCATCATTTTACGCCACCCTAGCAGTTTTACGACACTCTCCGTGAATTTTACGACACCCTTAATCATTTTACGACCTTCTAGCAGTTTTACGACACCCTCCATGAATTTTACGACACCCTCCTTCATTTTACAACATCCTTGCAGTTCTACGAAACCCTTCTATCTTTTACGACAGCTTTCATCATTTTACGACACCCTAGCTGTTTTACGACACCCTAGCAGTTTTACAACACCCTACATGCATTTTACGACATCCTAGCAGTTTTACGACACCCTCAATGCATTTTATGACACTTTCCATCATTTTACGACATCCTTGCAGGTTTACGACATCCTTCCATCTATTACAACAACCTTCATCATTTTCTGACACCCTAGCAGTTTTGCGACACCCTCCATGCATTTTACGACACCCTCCATGCATTTTACGACAACCTCCATCATTTCACGACATCCTTGCAGTTTTACGACAACCTCCATGCATTTTACGACACCCTAGCAGTTTTACGAAACCCTCCATCGTTTTACGACACTCTTGCAGTATTACGACAACCTCCATGCATTTTACGACACTCTAGCTGTTTTACGACACCCTTGCAGTCGGACAACACGCCCCATGCATTTTACGACACCCTAGCAGTTTTACGACACCCTCCATCATTTTTCGACACTCTCCATGCATTTTACGACACCCTCCATCATTTTACGTCATCCTTGCAGTTTTACGACACCCTTCCATCTTTTACAACACCCTTCATCATTTTACGACACCCTAGCATTTTTACGACAATCTTAAGTCTCTTAATTGTAAAACTTTTTTAAAGGTACAATTCTCTAATACATTATTTCAGTAAATATCTCCAGACGTTTAAGCAGTAGAAGCAAAATAAACGTTTTTAAGCGTCCCTTTTATAAACATATTTCATTACTGCTCTACTCCTATTATGCATAGCGTGATACTATATAGCCTATGACACTCCCCGATAAATGGACTATCAAACACAGAAAGAATTTTTATAATCGGTTCAGTAGATCCAGAGATTACCCCCTACAACGTCACAAACACACAAACACACAAACACACAAACAAACAAACACACAAACTTTACCTCTTTATAATATTAGTATAGATTAAAGATCAATTTTCAATGAGTTTTGACTAACATCGATGGTCAAAACCACTTTTGACTACAAAAAACAGTCAATAAGGGTTTTGACTAAGCACGTCGGTCAAAACCACTATTGACTGATTTTTTCGGTCAAAAGTGGTTTTGACCGGTTATGAGTTTTGACTATAACATATATATATAGACATTTTATTTTGCATAGATAGGTACAACTTATAGAAACTCATACATGATTTACTTTAAGATGCAAGTAAGCTTGAAAACACTATACTTTAAACATAATATACAAAAGCGATATTGTATATTCTATTCGAACAAAGAGGGTAGTGTTTAAATCTGTATAAAATACTTTGTCATTCTAGAGTGGATATTCACAAAGGTAGGTATGATAAACAGGGTCCTGTGATATGTTAATGGGATCTACATAGGTGTAGATACATTATATGTTGTTACCCTTAAGTTTAGATATACGTTTAGTAAAAATTTTGTGACGGAAAATTTGCGACGTCAATTATGTGGCGTAAATTATGCGACCAAAATAATACGTGAGTCATTAAATTCTTTTCTATAATTCACCTACAGGTACGAATTTTCTACAATGTTGCCAGACGGATTGAAATAGGGTGTCACAGAGTTGGTTTCTGCATAGCCTTATCTTCAAGGCAAGAGCTTTTACGACAGCCACGGGATGAAATGGGATGGTAACAGACAATACCAATTTGTATACATAAGACAGATTACAATGGCTAGTAAGATATTTAGAAGATCCTAGCTTTGTCCAAGGCAAAGTCATAATCACTAGATACGGAGAGTTGGTATATCTACAAGAAGAAAACTTCCACATTGAATCCTATCCATCAATCCCTTTGGTCAGCGTAGTACTTGGCCAAGTTTTCTTTGACATCAAGTAAGAGTACACAAGCATAATAAGATTCACCCAAGGACAAAAATTGACATAAAATGTATGGCATTCCGCAAATTTACGCGTCGTATTCTTCGCAGTCCATAGAATTTCAGAATATCGTTATGCAGAAATTCGGTAGCGTAATTTTCGCAGAGATATTTTGGTAATTTAATAGTAAAATAGAGTTTCTTAAATATACATTTTAAACTATAAGTCATAAAACTGAAAAAATATTATTTTGTATTATTTAAGTTAAATTTTATACAATGTATTTATAATAATTAGAATTACAAAATTCTGTAGTCGAAAATCGAGATGCTAAAAACTCCATGTATTTTCAAGATAGTTTATTTTATTACAATAGTTTATACTTGTTAAATACTGAATTTATTTTATTTAAACCTTAACATTCTCGTGTGGTGACGGAGTAAGAATACAATATATCACCACCCCATCTCATCCCATGGGTGGCGTAAAAACCGACTAAGGGACTATCCGTCAATATTATCTTTACGAAGGAAATCTTGAAATTAAGCCCTATACCAATCCGTCTGGTCAGCGTGGTAATAGTAGGCCAAGTATCCCTCCGTCACGGGAGAAGGCCCGCCGTCCCTGCGGTGGGACATTTATGTGCTGTTATGATGAACCTTAACATTAACGACCTCTGTGGCGTCTGCCCATGTCTTCTACGCAGAGATCTAGGTTACTCAATGAAAATCTTTATTGTGAATGAACATGTTTGCATTTATATATGTCGCAGGGAAATGAGGAATCCAGGGATTTCACGAAATCACTAGGGATATCACGAAATCCCGGTAAATGTCGAAAATGCCTTGCACTTCGGCGGCCGCTGCCGCGGCACGATTGCTTCGCTCGCTCGCCTCGTGCTTTATGGTCACCGTTCTAACCTAACCTAACCCACAGAAGATAGAATTTTTGTGTTTTTAACCTACAAACAAAAATATAAGCATTTCTTTTCTAGTACAAATGGGATTTCGTCATATCCCTAGGGATTTCGTAAAATCTCTGATTTCCTCATTTCCCTGCGACATATAGAATGTTATATATTTATATGTATACTAGCGGCCCGTCCCAGCTTCGCACGGGCATAAAACTGAGATCTGTTAATTTAAGTAATCATCCCCATTTAAAAATAAATAAATATAGCCTATGTCACTCAGGAAAAATTTAGCTTTCCAACAGTGGAAGAATGATTCAAATCAGTTCAGCTGTTTAGGATAAATAACCTAGACGATTATAATCCTTGTAAACAACTTGTTAAAGTTTATAATTGCCAGAACTGAAAACCGCCCGTGGTCTAACTGCTCTCAAAGTATAAAACTTGAAATCCCACTCTCTCTCTATTATTCAGGGTTACAAAGGCCAAATGCGTTACTCATAAAGGCCTCTACCCTCTCCAGAACTCTCAGTCCATGGCCAAATTCGGCAAATATTCATAACTACAAACCATAGGCTTCCAGCTAATCAAATAAAATACTTAAACAAATTGTTAATAAAATTTCAATATCAATATTTCATAAAGTTTATATAATTTTATTCGGTACAAACAAATTTTCGAACAAAATGTTTTGTTCAGTAATGAGATTCCGTATACAGGGTGTTCTCGTATAAGGTAAATCGTATAACATGTAAAAGTTTTTGGACGAAATATTTTTGTTTTTGTATTTTATCATATCACACGTGTAGGATTAACATTACCAGTTTTTCGTAAATTAGAATAAGCATAATTACAAGTACATGAAAAGGAATTTACCGTAAGTAAATATTATCTTTACAAAATAGAAAAGAAGGAAAACTTGAAACTTTATACCAATCCGTCTGGCCAGCGTGGTATTAGTAGGCCAAGTACCCTCCGTCACGGGAGGAGGCCCGTCTCTGCAGTGGGACATTAATGGGCTGTTATGATGATAAAGTCCCTTAGTTGCCTTTTACGACTCCCTCGATATCAGACAAGAAGATGATGGACAGGGAACCTACATGGACCCCTACAGGAACCCTACACTGACAGGGATTTATAAGTAAACAAGCTGACTCGTGCCCACTTCATTGGACGGCGAAAAAAAACGCGTTACTGTTTTAACATATTTCATCACTGCTCCACTCCTATTAATCGTAGCGTGATACTAGGTATATAGCCTATAGAATGCACACTCCCCGATAAATGGACTATTCAACACAGAAAGAATTTTTAAAATCGGATCAGTAGATCCAGAGATTACCCCCTACAACGTCACAAGCACACAAACTTTACCTCTTTATAATATTAAGATTACTTCACTTTTTCATAAACGTGGTATAATTTTTTCTACACACCCTGTGGAACAGATTCAAGTTTAAATCGCTACCAATATGCAACTGGCACCTGCAATATTCCGCCATATTGCTTTGTACATCTATTGTATGTTTTATGTCTATTAAATTGACATTACTATTATTCTTATTATTTGTTCTGTCGTCTCTGCCTAACCCGGCCGGGATAAGGTGTGAGTTTATGTATGTATGTATTACTATTATTACAGAAAGGCAGAGGACCAAGCAACATAAGTAGTAGTAGTAGGTAGTAGGAAGTACTTGGAGGAGGCCTATGTCTAGCAGTGGACGTCAATTGACTGATATGATGATGATGATATTATTAATAATCCTCACACATTGACACAACGCCATCTAGTCTTAAACTAAGCAGAGCTTGTACTATAGGTTCTAGACAACGGATATACATACATAAATACTTTTTTTTTGTACATACATATATATTATACATAGGAAACACCCTGACCAATGCAACAAACATTTGCCTTGAGCGGGAATCGAACTCGAGACCTCTGCGTAGCAGTCATGCTATATAACCACTAAGCCACAGAGGTCGTCTATATATGGCAGAATATGATAACTTTTATAAAATTACAACAACCATGAATGTACCATAATTTATGAACATAAAGACTATCTATCTATCTATCGGAAATCGAACCCGAGACAGCGTAGCACCTATGTACGACTACGCCACAGAAGCCTTATTTGATAAAGTGGTAGTGGTATCACCAATTAAAACAATATCGGTCAAACAATATTCTAACAAGTAACCGTCAGTAATTGTCAAAATGTTTATAACACTCATTAAATACTTTACGGAGACGTCTTGTGGACTACTGTGGTTTACTTTTAATTGTAACGACACGGGAACGACACGATAAATATATTAAACTAGCTGACCCACTTCGTTGGACGGCGAAAAAAACGCGTCCTTTTTTTAAACATATTTCATTACTGCTCCACTCCAGTGGGTGCACTGGGGGTCACCCCTGGGAGTTGCACATACCTCTCCCATCCCCTGACGAGAGGCGATGCGTAGGCATTTTACCCCAGCGTAACCAAAAAAAAAGGCTCCATAGCATGCCATTTCCGGTGCTGACAAGGGTTTCAAAACTTTTTCCATAGCTTATTGATTAAGGTTGTGTTTTAAAATGACAAAAGTATATCACTGAATGTTACGATACCCTTGACACAAAAACATATTTCAAAATTCTTTATTATTATACTGCGCGACTAATGACACATTAAGACCTAATCTTAGCATTCTTCTTAGCGTGCGGGTGCCGGGTCCATCGCGTGATAGAGGACGGAACACTGGCGTAACAGCGTCTGGGACTTACGACCCAGATGTACGTTTAAGGAGGCCTTCTAATCGACACGAAAAGTCGTATCGTAATCATAATCATGATAACAGCCCATTAATATCCCACTGCAGTGACGGGCGTCCTCCCTGGACAGAGGGATACTTGGCCTACTAATACCACGCTAGCCAGACGGATTGGTGTAGGGTTTAATTTCAAGTTATCCTTCTTTTTATTTCGTAAAGTTAATATTCACGGATAGTACCTAAGTCGGTTTTTACGACACCCATGGGATGAGATGGGGTGATGTCATATTGTATTCTTACTCCGTATCGAGTACGTATCGTAATAAAATCGTATACTATAAAGAGTTTTATCCTCCCTACCCGTCAAGTTAAATTGTAAGGGATACTTTAAGAGTTTTAAAGTTAAATTAACTTATTTGTTTACACAATATTACTGGCATTTACGCTCTCCTACAATTGTGAGACGCCAGATGCTTAAGAGAAATTACTTCAGAGGCTATTTACGATTACATGGACTTTACATTTAAATTGGAAATGGTGTTTTTTGGGTAATTTTCTTTGTCTGTTTGTGTTACTTTATGTGGTCCGTGTGGTGACGGAGTAAGAATACAATATGTCACCAGCCCATCTCATTGCATGGGTGTCGTAAAAACCGACTAAGGGACTATTCGTGAATATTATCTTTACGTAATAAAAAGAAGGAAAACTTGAAATTAAACCCTATACCAATCCGTCTGGCCAGCGTGGTATTAGTAGGCCAAGTATCCCTCCGTTACAGGAGGAGGCCCGTCTCTGCAGTAAGGCATTAATGGGCTGTTATGATGATGACACATATAGTAACATTTTTCGTTTTCTTTCAAATGGTTATAAACTATATCGAAATAGATAAACCTCTAACCAAAAGATAGTTATTATTTTTCCCCCAACGTTAGGTAGGTATCTTATAAATCTAACCCGAGTGCATCCTGGGCGTGTCCTAGTATATAAATAAGGGATCTGTGATATACAGGGTGTTTGGAAAAAGATTATTTCACTAGATTGACGACCTCTGTGGCGCAGTCGGTTACACATGGCTGCTATGCAGAGGTCTCGGATTCGATTTCCGATCAATGCAAATCTTTGATTGTTTGCATTGGTCTGGGTGTTTTCTACGTATAATATATATGTATTTACAAAAAAAAGTATTTAAGTATGTTTATCCATTGTCTAGTACCCATAGTACAAGTTTTGCTTAGTTTGGGACTAGATGGCGTTATGTGAATGTGTGAGGAATATTTATTTATTTATTTTATTTACATTGTCTCCGTGGTTGAGTAAATACACGGGGTTCTTACAACCCATTCCATATTCAAACATGTCGTAAATAGGGACTAAGAGACTTAACAGTTTTCCCTACTAATCCAGAGATGACTACTATCAATTTCCTCGGGGGGCGCAGCGATCGCGATAGCGGCTGGCAGGCTCGAGTTCTGAGGTTCAAATAGTTATCCACATTTATCTGGATGTTCGTTGTGTCCGTAATGCGAGAGTTATCAAGAAAGAAAAGAGCTTGGAATAACGCCAAAATCATAATATCCGTAGCCATCATTAATATAATCACAGCATTAGTGAACACCCTGTATAAATATTAATATATATATTACTCAAGGGTGTCCGCCATTACGTGTAGATATTTAGTCGCGAGTGTTGAGGAAAATTACTTATAAATGCGTTATTAGGGATGTGCTTAATGTGATAAAGGAAGAGAATTGTCGACTAGTCGGTAAAAAGCCGACTAGATGGCATAGTCGGTCGACTAATTGGTATCGCCAGCTGACTAGATCATCTGTATATAACCCTTTGTCTCAAATAAATTAACAGACATAGTATAGATTCGAATCTATACTATGGTCTGAAAAAACGTCGACCAAATATCCATAATAAACATCCCATGGGTGTCGTAAAAACCGACTAAGGGACTATCCGTGAATATTATCTTTACGAAATAAAAAGGGGGAAAACTTGAAATTAAACCCTGTACCAATCCGTCTGGCCAGCGTGGTATTAGTAGGCCAATTATCCCTCCGTTACGGGAGGAGGCCCGTCACTGCAGTGGGACATTGATAGGTTGTTATAATTTTGATGATGAATCTATACTATAGTCTGACCAAACACCGACTACATATGATGCCGGAGAACTGTATCGTTACAATTCAGTACAACTAGTTAGTGCATCATCATTCCCCGGTCAATAAAATTGGGATAAGGGCAGGGGAATCGGCGCAGCATGTCTTCTTCTTCCATACTGTCCGTCATCTCACAAGTAACACTCTTCGCAGCCATATCCTCTTTCACACAATCCATCCATCGTTTCTTTGGTCGCCCTCTTCCCCTATATTTAGGGTTTAAATTCAAGTTTTCCTTCTTTTTATTTCGTAAAGATAATATTGACGGATAGTCCGTTAGTCGGTTTTTAGGACACCTATGGGATGAGAGGGGGGGGGGGTCCCACTGTATTCTTACTCCGTCACCACAATGGACTAATATAATGATTTAATATATCAAATCAAACGCATGAACAGTATTTCTTTCTTCTCAAATGTCCAAGCCGACTATTCGCCTAACATAACCGACTATAAACCGACTATTCGCGAACAAAACATCACTAATATAACACATACATAAATATACAATAAATATATTAATGTACAAAATTTTGCTCAACAGGAATTCGGATCGACCCTTAATTTAGGAATGTTCCTTTTTCGGGGATCCGTGATACTGTCCATAGATGAAAGACTATGATCGTCTTTGGCTCAAAGGACATGAAATTTCATGTATATCTTAAATCCCAGAGGAAATATATATTAATAGTGTGAAGTAAAATCATGTTTTAGTTTGTATTAACTTAAAAAAAAAACATTCTTGTTGTCTATGGTTAGTAAATTAAGTATGTAAAGATTTTTTTTATATTTTTATTTTAAAGATTTATTAATTTTATACAACTAAGTAATTTGAGTATTTTTGGTTTCCTACCTATAGTTTATTTTTAATAAATATTTTAAGTTTTATTGTGACGTCGTTATGCGTACGGCTGAATAACATGTGCAATGAAGGCAGAGACAAACTTCTGTTTAGCCGGACGCATGACGTCATTTAGAGGTCAAATGAAAGACAAAGTAATTCATGTATATTGTAAAAATGAACACAATCTATCACAATCACAAAACCACTCACACGGTGGACCGACGACCTCGTAAGGACGGCGGGAAGCCGATGGATGAGGGAGGCGCAGGACCGCACAAAGTGGCAATATTTAGAGGAGGCCTATGTCCAGAAGTGGACGTCAATTGGCTGAGATGATGATGATGATGAACACAATCTTGCGGTTTTTTGTGCTAAAAATATGATTTTATTCCTTACCGATCTAAAATCTCTAAATGGTTTTGGAATCTTTGAAAGTTTTGGAATCGACATAGGTAAACTTTTACTTTACATACCGAATTGTATACTATCCTTAGGGTGGAAAGAGCGAGAGGACGTTTTTAACCTCTCTCTTTTGAACCTACAACTACGGTAGAGACTTATATTCTTGAACTCATCTTACTAAGCAGCACTATTTTTCTGACTGAAGGCTTACCTGAAAATAAAAAAACATAAACTTTAATTTATGGCCAATTTAAAACAACTCCCGCTTTAAGGATCATGCCATGTGTCGCGGAGACTAAGGGCGGCTAGCGTAACATACGATTTAAATAGCTGTTAAATGAAATTTGTTAAAAAAATTTAACCCCTTAAACATATCTATCTAAACTAATATTATAAAGAGGTAAAGTTTGTGTGTTTGTGACGTTGTGGGGGGTACTCTCTGGATCTACTGAACCGATTTTAAAAATTCCTTTTGTGTTGAATAGTCCATTTATCGGGGAGTGTCACAGGCTATATAGTATCACGCTATGACTAATAGGAGTGGAGCAGTAATGAAATATGTTTAAAAAAGGGACGCGTTTTTTTCGCCGCCCAGTGAAGTGGGCATGGGTCAGCTAGTTTGTAGATAACACAAAGAAGTCTTATTTCTGGATGACTTGTATGTACGTACTAAGAGGATTAATTAACTGTCATAACGCAAACAGACAGACAAACTAACAGACAACACAGTAACACTGTATATAAGTATAATACACTAGCTGACCCGTGTTCACTTCGTTAGGCGGCGAAAAAAACGCGTCACTTTTTTAAACATATTCCATTACTGCTCCACTCCTATTAGTCAGAGCGTGATACTATATAGCCTATGACACTCCCCGATAAATGAACTATTCAACACAGAAAGATTTTTTAAAATCGGTTTAGTAGATCCAGTGATTACCCCCTACAACGTCACAAACACACAAACTTTACTTCTTTATAATATTAGTATAGATATTATAGATTATATAAGCGTAAGTTTTGTAAGTAAAAATACTTTACCTAAGGGTAGCGTCTATCCAAGATGTCTGCGGAATTGTTGTAAATAAATAATAACCCTAGCAACTTGTTTTCTCTTACTGTGCTATGTCACGCGATATTTTGTAACTGTTTGTGCACAATATATTTATACTGTTGACGACCTCTGTGGCGTAGTGGTTATGTAACATGATTGCTACGCAGAGGTCTCGGGTTCGATTCCCGCACAATGCAAATCTTTGTGTGCATGAACATGATTGTTTGCATTGGTCTGGGTGTTTTCTATGTATTATACGTATGTATTTAAAAAAAAAAGTATTTAAGTATGTTTATCCGTTGTTTAGTACCCATAGTACAAGCTTTGCTTAGTTTGCGACTAGATGGCGTTGTGTGAATGTGTGAGTAATATTTATAATATATCGCACCTTGAAAACAAAAGTGGCATTATGCCAAAAACGTCGATTTTGAGTTAAGGACACAGTCTAGTTTATTTCAAAAAAGCGCTTCGAATGCAAAGACATACGTTCTAATAGTTCCAATAGTTTTGCCTAGATGTCGGTAGTGTCAGTTTTTACTTTTAGGTTAAGTGACGACGTGGTAATTGAAAAGGTGGCACTATATCAGTTAGAGCCAAGCATCCCAGTGGAAACGAACGCTGCGGTGAGTAAAAAAGTGACATTTTATGTTTAGTGACATTTTAAACCTAATTTACGTAAATTAATTCTCTACATGAAGCAATACATAATTGGCACTTTAAGTATAGTGCCGTTTATGTAGTTTAAATTTTGCCGAAATAAATTATTTGATGAATTAAAAAATGACATTATATGTTTAGTGCCTTTGTTAATGTTATAGTATTGTAATAATCTTTTAAACGAATAAATACATAAATGGCAAAATACAGTACTAATTACCGTATTTTGATGATTTTTAAATAAAAATTTACAGAGCAAGCTCTGTAAATTTTTATTTAAAAATCATTGTATATATTGACTAAACTATCAAATAGAAACTCCAGAACTTCAGCCGCTTTATCTGAGCAAATTGGAAACCGTGACCCTTGACCATAAATTTGTCGCAATACTTCGAGAGATCATCCACAATCGCCGCTCTCAGGTCCACCTTCTCTCAGACTAAAGTCGTGGGAGATCACAGAAGAATGGCCTACCATAAGGTAGCGTTCTGGCTCCGCTTCTTTTTAACATTTAAACCAACGACTAACCGTCGTGGTCTAATATATCCCGCTTCTTATACGCTGACGATCTCGACGACTAACAAGCAACAAACTTCTCAACTGGCGCTTGCTTTCTCGGCTGGAGAATATACGTACGTAGTTTGGAACCGATCAGCTCTTGCTAGGGTGGTGGATACAGCTTTGAACGAAACCTGCCGGATTATTACAGGTTGTCTCAAACCAATACCGGTCAGACTGGTGTACCATGGCTGGCATCGCGCCCCCAACGATGGGATGTGGCAGCCTCCCTTGAGGGGAGCAAAGTGGATAGCGACCCCCGGCACCCTATGCACGGCTATGATCATATCCTATCACAGCAAAGGCTGAATAGCCAAAAGAGCTTTATAAAGTGCGTCCACCCTTTACCCAGCAAATGCGAGGTGCAATCTTGGCGCGAAAGGGTGTCTCTGCCGGAACTGTTTGTGCCACTCTCTGAGAGGCTTCCGCCCGGAAATGACTTACCATGGGCTACCTGGAAGTTCTTAAACAGATTGCGAACCCAGGTATGACGAAGCAAGAAGAACATGCTCCGGTGGGGCCTCACGAACAATCGCGGACTGAGTTGCCTGTGCGACGCCCCCCAAACTATGACCCACCTCTGTCCTGGATGCCCTAACACCTGCACTCAGGAAGAGCTAATAAATGACAGCTATAACGCAGTCAGTGTCGCAGAGTTTTAGGGTACATCAATTTATTCCACACGTTTTGCCACCGATACGCTAAGAAGATCCTTAATGTTGATTATTTTTCAGTTGTACTGATTGTAACTTACTTTACTATTGCCAAATAAACATTTTATCTTAGTATTATCTCATAATTTTGTTTTATTTATGTAATTATTATCATAGGATAAGCTATAAATTGCGTTTTTATTCTAAAACAGTAACTAATAAAAAAATTAAAAGTGGCACTATACTGATATTTTTTTTAAAACAGATTTTTCTAAATAAATAACTTAATTACTCGCATGTATTCAATAATTATCTAAAAGCCAGATAGTCAAACTGTTAGATGAAACTTATAACCGTGTTATATTTCAGTTATTTGCATTAGATATTGATCACGGTATTAAACCAAAACTTTAAAATGGCCGTACTGAAAAACTACTGTTTTTGTATAACGCCACTTTTGTTTTCAAGGTGCGATATACTAGCTGATGCACGCGGCTTCACCCGCGCTGTATCGGTAGTTTAAATGTCATTCTACACCCTAAACTACCTATATTCCAAATTTCATCAAAATCCGTTCAGTAGTTTTTGCTGTGAAAGAGTAACAAACATCCATCCATCCATCATCATAACAGCTCATTAATGTCCCACTGCAGGGACGGGCCTCCTCCCATGACGGAGGGATACTTGGCCTACTAATACCACGCTAGCCAGACGGGTCGGTATAGGGTTTAATTTCAAGTTTTCCTTCTTTTTATTTCGTAAAGATCACGGATAGTCCGTAGTAGTAATTTCGTAGACTAATTATACGCGGTTGCATGATTTCGTGGTTACGTTATTCTAGGTTCAGTAATTCGAGAATCAGTATGAGAGTCCGAGTTTTTACTTTTTTTTTTTTTTATTCCTTACACATTCACACAACGCCACCTAGTTCCAAACTAAGCAGAGCTTGTACTATGGGTACTAGACAACGGATACATAATTATACTTTTCTTTTTGTAAATACATATGTATTTATACACTCAGACCAATGCAAACAATCATGTTCATGCACACAAAGATTTGCATAGAGCGGGAATCGAACCCGAGACCTCTGCGTAGCAGTCATGTTATATAGCCACTACGCCACAGATGTCGTCGGTTTTACTTAGAAATAATGTAAGTTAAAAGCCTCAACAATAGGAAGAACAATATTGTTATAATTTAAACGTTTTGTTTTCCTGACATTTAGACTTAAAAAAGATCGTTGTTTGAAACGTTGAAATTTTTTTTATTGTCATTTATCATAAGTAATGAAATAAGTGTATATTACGGAGAAATATAAAAGGAGGGATTTATGTTAAGAAATAAAAATATCTATTTTTTCCTTTTTCTTTTGTAAAAGAAAAAAAAAGAAAGAAATTTTCAAAGACAATTGGAAGGCTTTTATGGTAATTACGAAGTCGTATTTTGTTAGAAATGATTTATGAACCAAAGCCTGCGTTCTGATGGTTTTTTAAAAGTATTTTTCTTATAAAAGAATGGTATATTACCTGTTGATTAATGCGTTAGTGGCGTAGTGGTTGGTCTTATGTTCAATTCCCGCTGAATGGCAATATTTTATCTGGGGGTTATCTATGTATAATATTTATGTATTTACAAAAAAAAAAGTATTTCAGTATGTTTATCCGTTGTCTAGTAGGTACCCATAGTACAAGCTCTGCTTAGTTTGGGACTAGATGGCGTTGTGTGAATGTGTGAGGAATATTTATTTATTTATATACTGCTGGACATAGGCCTCCTCCAAATATATAAATATATTCACCTAGCAAGTCCTGTGCCTCCATCATCAATCGGTTTCCCGCCGTCCTGACTAAGTCGTCTATCAACCGTGTAATGGGTCTCGTTACCCTGCATTTTGTCACTTTTTTAAGTAAAATCTACTAAATTACTGATTTTATATGAATAACACACATTATCCATCAGGTGATCTGCTGGCTTTTGCCTCCAATCATATAAAAAGAAGAAAGTCCCCAGTGCGATAATTGTCTTTACAAAAGAAAAGCTCTCCAAAAACAGAACTCTCCTTTCATCCCTATCAGGTAAAACTACTATCTAAAACATTAACACATAATTTAAGCATTGTGAAAGTTGTTTTTTTTTCATATGGCAATTGCCTTACCTCCTGGGCATTTCCCATGGGCGTAGTAAGAACTCTATCTAATGGATTAACCTAGAGACGAGTGAAACAAATGGGTCATAGTACAAATATATACAGTATTTCGACTTCATAGAAACGGGCGAAACGCGAGTTATACCTACACGCTCACGATAGCGCCGGCTTTGCGGAGTGAACAGTCGCGACTGTGCCTCAGTAACGAGCGGGAAAGTAAAAAGCTGGAGGTGGGCAGCCCTATCGCATGTTTACGTACCGCGCAGCCGTAGGCATTTATCTATACTAATATTATAAAGAGGTAAAGTTTGAGTGATTGTGTGTTTGTGACGTTATAGGGGGTAATCTCTGGATCTACTGAACCGATTTTAAAAAATTTTCCTTGTTGAATAGTCCATTTATCGGGGAGGTTATGACGGGGAGGGTTAGAGGATAGGCTATGTAGTATCACGCCATGACTAATAGGAGTGGAGCAGTAATGAAATATGTTTACAAAACGGGAGCGTTTTTTAAGCCGCACAACGAAGTGGGCACGGGTCAGCTAGTAATAAATATTCGGCCGAGATGGACTACTGGTTGTACTGTGCTACAGACGAGTGGAACACCTGGGTACTATTACAATTTTCCCTTATACACTTAATATTTTGAGTGACTTTATTCATTTATCAATAACATTTTCACGTCATAAAGAGGTCGTTTTGAATGTTTTTATTGATTACTAGCTTGCGCCGCGACTTGGTCTGCATATCTATACATAGTATAAAATAAAGTCGCTTCCCCTGTCCCTATGTCCCTTTGTAAGCTTGAATCTTTAAAACTAAGCAACGGATTTTTAATAGATAGACTGATTCAAGAGAAAGGTTTATATGTATAATACATGGATAATATAGTAGAGAAACCCATATCAATTTAGAGATTTGTAATGTAATCGTCTAATGAAGTTGTACTCAAACGTTGTTTAAGGACATTCTGTAGTAGGTGCCCGTGCGGAGCCTACTGATAGCGGAAATAATTGACACAATATTTTTATAAATCACAGTCTATGTGTTATTCTAATGTATAAGTTATAATATTGAAAAGTTTTATTAAAATCCATTAAAAAGTTTTTACGTAAAAGAGTGATAAACATACTTACAAACTTTCGCGTTTATAATAATATTATTAAATTAATAGGAATAGAACTATAAATAAATAATATTTACGGACATCTCTACACAGCGCCATCTGTTCATAAAGTAAGCTAGGCTTAACCTGCTTGTGTTATGGGTAACAGAACAACGGATATTAGTACTTATATACTTTTTTTTTGTACATACATACATATTATACACTGGAACACTCAGACCAATGCAAACAATCATGTTCATGCACACAAATATTTGCATTGAGCGGAAATCAAACCCGAGACCTCTGCGTAGCAGCCATGTAATTTACCGACTGCGCCACAGAGGTCGTCGTGTGCCTTTTAAAGTCAAATAAATGACAAGAAAGTACTCTATCACATAAATTTACGAACATATATAACATAATATAATAAGCCATTACCATAAAACGTAAACGAATGATTAGTATTCATTGATATTGACAGCGTGGTATAAACTGTTGGACACGTTAATACTGATGTATATACTCATACAAGACTGTACAGACGGGCAACTTAAGCGCCGATTACACTAGACTACATGTAGTCAACTACATCATGTAGGAGACTACATGTAGTCTAGTGTAATCACATGTAGGACAGTGTAAACAGAACGTCCTTACACTAAAAAGTTAGGACGTCCTTATGTAGGAGACTACATGTAGTCTAGTGTAATCGGCGCTTTAATCGTAACTAAAGCGCCGATTACACTACCCTACATGTAGTGCACTACATGAGCTAGTGCACTACATGAGGTAGTGCACTACATGAGCTAGTGCACTACATGAGGTAGTGCACTACATGAGGTAGTGCACTACATGAGGTAGTGCACTACGTGAGCTAGTGCACTACATGAGCTAGTGCACTAGTACTATACTAATGTTAAATAGGTACTTGTTTTATGATTCAATCCAAGCGTGAAGCGCACAGGCGCGGCGCGGTAAGCCAGTCGCGAAATTAGAAATCTAGTAAGTATAAACAAACTGTACGAAATTCGTACGCAAACTGCAAAGCATTGACACTGTGTCTTCGTCGATCTAAGGTACCTTATAAGCCGCTGACCGCTGGCTTATAACAAGGATAAAAGATACAATTACAATATTGCGAGAGCAGTATCGTAACCAGTGGCCCAATTGAAACAATGCATTTTTAACAATGTACTTGTATAACTTTATACATGAGTTCGGGACCATTTCGGGACAACTAGAAGCGAAACATTTTCTCACGAATACCTATGACATAGATATATAAATAAGTACTACTACATACTTAATATAAAGTAGAACTGAATTCCAGGGAATCCTCGGCTTCCCTTTTATAAAAATCCACCCTTCGCCACTGATAGGTAGGTACCTATATGGCGAACCCTAGAGCGAGTTAAATAATGTTATCGTACCGAACGGAATTTGCACCATGATCTTTAACAACGCAAGTCCACGCTTTTATAATAAAGTGGGATTACTTACTTTTTTTGCCTCTCTTATAACAGCTGTCTTCATATTTCCTATTTTCTTCTTCAAAAGTTTGGTATTAGCTTTTGGCTCAAATTTTTTATATATTTCTAAAAGCACTTTATATCCTTCCTCTCTCGCGGATTTTATTTTATAATTAGGATGGCCTTTGTACCACAACCATGGCATATCCTTAAGTATATCTATTATATTTAACATTACTATGCGTTTCAAATAAGAATAGGACTGTCAGAGCGCCATCTTGTTTCGCATTCCTAACGAACTTCATGAATGTCATGTACGGTAGGAAAAAAATAAACACAAAATTTTATAAATTTTTACTTTAATATGTTTTATAAATTTATAAAATAAATTAAATTTTAATTGGAATTCAATTCTTCCACACCACTTAAGGCATCATAGCTACGTTCTTCATCCGAATCAGATTCTATGTGAAACAAACTGCAAAATTTTCAATAAAACCGGTTTTTTTCGTAAGGTTTTTTATGTTATTGTTACAATGTAACAAACAAATAAAACGGTAAAAAACGAAGAAACATTTTTTTTGTTGAATTAAACAATCTGTTTCTATCGGAATTTACAACGCTAAATATTTTTATTTCAATTATTTTACGATTTTTTTTGTTGGTCGTACTAAAATGACAGTTGCCACATGAAGTTGGCAGCAAGTGCGATCCTATTCTTATTTGAAACGCATAGTACTTGTCTTTCTTTTTGCGTCGACATTGTGTTTTACATCCACTAAATCCGAAACATGCGCACGCATCGAAAGGGCGGTCGGCGACTGATCGAGCGACGACTGCGACGAGCGAGAGAAAGAAATAGCGATATCTGATCCGCCGTTTGATAGAATGAGAGGCAGTAAGGTAAAGGCAAAGTTGAAAGTTATTTCAATAGGGGATCCCCTGTAAAATCGTGGAGTTGTAACTTGCAAGTAGCTACTACATATATATAAATTTATACTAACGTATTTCAATATTTTTTCAAAAGTTTTGTATAAATATAAAATAAAGCGTCCTCTAATTTGTACAATGTTGAAGGTTTCTATAGTTTTGTGTTGTGTATACATATCGGAGATTGGCGAGTCCCGACCGCCCTACATCATGTAGTGCACTAGCTCATGTAGTGCACTACCTCATGTAGTGCACTACCTCATGTAGTGCACTACCTCATGTAGTGCACTACCTCATGTAGTGCACTAGCTCATGTAGTGCACTACCTCATGTAGTGCACTACCTCATGTAGTGCACTACCTCATGTAGTGCACTAGCTCATGTAGTGCACTACCTCATGTAGTGCACTAGCTCATGTAGTGCACTACATGTAGGGTAGTGTAATCGGCGCTTAAAAAGTAGCGCATGAAATAAAATATTTACTTCATACATACATAAACCACTCCGTGTGGTGACGGAATAAGAATACAATATGTCACCACCCCATCTCATCCCATGGGTGTCGTAGTTATTACATATCTTTACGAAAACAAAACATGAAATACTTAAACACAAAACATAGATAAGACAACATAGTATCATTAAAACTTTATCATAAGTCTTTTACTGTTGCATCTCCATAAAGGGGGGTTTACGCGGGTGATTAAAGCCGCACAATTTTTGCCGGACGGCGTAAATCGACCATCTAAATGGCAAATTGGCTAGGCCGCATGGGAAAATTTGCAAGGCGGTTTGATGAGGCTATTTGTCAAGCGACTAGCCCCGCACAGCGAAAAACGACCCGTGCAAATTCTCCATAAGAATCCATTCTACAAAATACAGACATAAAATCGCGCAACTATAGCCGCAACTAAAAGTCGCTCGTCTACAAGAACAGCAAATGTCTTCGTGACAGACGAGAGTATTATGTGGAAAGGATATAAATGTGAAGTATTAGCTGATAAATAAATATGTACTATATAATAAAAATTTAAGGAAAAGTATAATAAATATGAATTGAAAGGAAATGGAGTGACGAGGATCTAGAGAAATATGCGAATGGATGAAAGGATATTCATCATAACAGTACATTAGTGTCCCACTGCAGGGACGGGCCTCCTCCCGTGACGGAGGGATAATTGGCCTACTAATACCACGCTGGCCAGACGGATTAGATAGTATAGGGTTTAATTTCAAGTTTTCGTTCTTTTTATTTCGTATAGATAACATTCATAGATAGTCCCTTAGTCGGTTTCTACGACATCTATGGGATGAGATGGGGTAGTGACATATTGTATTCTTACTCCGTCACCACACGGAGACAGACGTTTAGATAGTTTAGAAATTTTGACGATGTGTATATAATATTATTGCTGTACTCTAGTCAGCTGCTTGCTGGAGATACTAACCACCTGCTACGATCCATTGCCTTCATAACTGATTCAAAACAATCGTATTAGCTATCTTTACTAAAGTGACCGACATACATAGCGCTCAGGATTGCCCGGTTAAAGTGGCGGTGGGCAGGGCACATAGCGCGGAGAACTGATAGCCGTCGGGGCAGAAAAGTTCTGGAATGGCGACACCGAGGTCGTCAATGGACGTCCATAGACGACCATTGACGACCTCGGTGGCGCGCCGGTAGAGCCAGCGGCTGCCGCGCATGAGGTTGTGGGTTCGATCCCCACGCAGGACAATAATTTGTGAGATCCACAAATTATTGTCCTGAGTCTGGGTGTTCTATGTGTCCGTTAATTGATGTTTCTAAAAGTCCCCGCGACACAGGGCATGATCCCTAGTGCTGGAGTTGTCTTTTTTAAGAAAAAATAAAATAGGCTGATATGGATGGATGGATGGATATTTGCTATCGTCCGACCACAATTTCAACAATAGTAATCCACTAACTAAAAACTTCATCCATTTCGTCAAACATAAAAAAAACTTTAAGTCATATACCTACTAATAAAACTGGCTATCATTTATATTTCATAACAATCATATTACATCATATAGCGACATATTTTTATTGGTATAAGCAGAGCTCTACCTGGCACGAATGGTACCGACGTCGAAGCTAAATTATGACCTTCATGTCATGCAATGCCATCAAATAATGGCGGTGTATTTTGTTTGCTATGTCTAAAAATATATTTTATGGACGATTTTTGTGTATTGGTTTCAGATTCGATTCTCGGGTTCGATTCCCGCTCAATGCAAATCTTTATGTGCATGAACATGATTGTTTGCATTGGTCTGGGTATTTTCTATGTATGTATAATATTACTATTTTACACGGGTCTTACTCGCGGTATATACTACTGAGTCTAGATACTTATAGGATAAATACCTATTTAATATAGTTTATCAGTATCTAGGCTAAGTAGTATACGTTATTTATCCTGTAAGTATCTAAACTCAGTAGTATATACCGCGAGTAAGACCCGTGTAAAATATTAATATGTATATAAATCGCGATAGTTTAAAATCTATTATGTATAATATATGTATTTAAAAAAAAAGTATTTAAGTATGTTTATCCGTTGTCTAGTACTCATAGTACAAGCTTTGCTTAGTTTGGGACTAGATGGCGTTGAGTGAATGTGTGCGGAATATTTATTTATTTATATAGCCCAGGTTCGATTCCCGTTTCTTTTTCTTAGCGTATCGATAGCTAATGATACTGTAAACTAGATTCAAATCTGTCTCAATGCAAATTTTTGTGTGCATGAATATGATTGTTTGCATTGGTCTGTGGGTTTTCTATGTATGTGTTATAGTCAAAACTCATAACCGGTCAAAACCACTTTTGACTGCAAAAAACGGTCAATAGTGGTTTTGACTAAGCACGTCGGTCAAAACCACTATTGACTGTTTTACGCAGTTAAAAGTGGTTTTGACCAGCCATGAGTTTTGACTGTAACATATGTATGTATTTACAAAAAAAAATTGTATTTAAGTATGTTTATACGTTGTCTAGTACCCACAGTACAAGATCAGGTGGCGATGTGTGAATGTGTGAGGATTATTTATTTATTTGTACATCATAAATTCTTTACCAATTTTACTGGAGTGGAACATTTAACATCTAAAAAGAATTACACTAGTACCTATTTCGCACATCAATTTCTTTCTAAAGCCTTCTAAATTTGATCACAATTCACACCAATACACATCTATACACATCCCATCCTGTGTGAAACTACCTTAACAATCCCTAATTCCACATGAATAATATCAAAAGTCATAATAGCTAATATATAATAGTTAATATATAATATATTAAATGATATACAAATAATGTTATATAATATACTTTTATATATAAAAATGATTCTCATTGCCATTCGGGCGTAAGAGGCAATCACTTAAGCATGGCTACTGCTACTATCAAAACTCGTTGGTCATTGATATGTAGTATAAATAAACAGTTTTGATACTTTATTGTTTTAATATCCGTTTGTATGATGTTTATTTTTTTGTTAGGGATACATTTCGCATAAAATTTATATGGATACAAATGTAAATGCTTGGAGTAAAATGATTTTGTTGGTTTTTTTTTATGTACTAGGAGGCAAACGAGGCCAGCAAGTCACCTGATGGTAAGTGATCACCGCCGCCGATGTACACCCGCAACACCAGAGGAATCTCAGAGGCGTTGCCGACCTTTTAAAAGGGAGTACGCTCGTTTCTTGAAGCTCCCCAAGTCGTAACGGTCCGAAAATATCGTCGCAGCGAGCTTGTTCCACAAATCAACGGATGCAAAGAACTTGCTCAAGACAATAATTTGTCACTTGGTATGTGAACCCACGACCTCAGATACGGCTACCGTATACACGAACGCTTTTTATTTGACGACCTCTGCAGCGCAGTCGGTATATTAGGTACATTGCTGATACGCAGAGGTCTCGGGTTCAATTCCCGCTCAATGCAAATCTTTGTGTGCATGAACATGATTGTTTTCATTGGTCTGAGTGTTTTCTATGTATAATATGTAAGTATTTCCAAAAAAAAACAGTATTGAAGTATGTTTATCCGTTGTCTAGTACCCATAGTACAAGCTTTGCTTAGTTTGAGACTAGGTGGCGATGTGTGAATGTGTGAGGTTATTTATTTATTATTATTTATTTATTTTATGACCTAGGCAGTAAATATAAAAATGTGTTCTGTTTCCCGGGGACTTATTTAGAGACTATAGCAATAAAACATATTGATACGTATCAAAACTATTCATTGCCGCTACAAATAGGCTATTGACAAATCGCTTTACCGTCCGTTCGTACATTCTCACCATTTCGGTCACTTCCTGCGCCCCACTGACCACTCCGCGCAAACAATATTAGTCTCTGATATTGTGTGTTTTGTGTAAATATGCTTTAGTTATTGTATTGTCATTATTTTAGATATAATTACCGATCAGCATATATCTTCACATAGTATTTTGGTGATCTCTGTGGCGTATAACCTCTTTATAATATTATTAAAGATAATAATAAATATTCACGGACATCTCTACACAGCGGCATCTGTTCCCAAAGTAAGCTAGGCTTAACCTGCTTGTATTATAGGTAACAGAACAACGGACATTTATACTTATATACCTACTTTTTTTTGTAAATACATACATATTATACATAGAAAACACTCAGACCAATGCAAACAATCATGTTCATGCACACAAAGATTTGCATTGAGCGGGAATCGAACTCGAGACCTCTGCGTAGCAGTCATGTTGTATAAGCACTACGCTACACAGGCCATCAAGTTGGCGGCCATCATAAATATTTTCATATTTTATGAACTGTATTTTTATAAAAAATAATTATTTTATTGTATTATTTATAAAAAAAACGAAAAACTCAACTTTTCGTTATTATAATACCAAGTTACATGTAGTAATTTTCTTATACGCAACACACTATTCTAATTTTACTAAAGCTGTTGTCCATTTTTTAGTTCGCCCATTTTGTGCCCTAGAGGGTAGAAACAAGGTATTTCCATTTGTATACGAGTGCGCTACCCTCAGGAGAGAACCCAGCATTATCATCACTGTGCCCTTCTAGACATATGTGTAAACTGCCTCAATTTTCACTAAAAGTTTCAGTGTAATTTTTTTTGTAACTTAAATTTTCTTTGGCGTATTTTAAAGTTAGTAAATGACTAAAATCTTATTTTATATGCGTGTGGTGACGGAGTAAGAATACAATATGTCACCACCCCATCTCATCCCATGGGTGTGGTCAAACCAACTAAGGGACTATTCGTGAATATTAAATTTACGAAATAAAAAGAAGAAAATCTTTTAAATTTTAATTTATTTGTTTTGTTTTTTTTTTGTTTTTTATAACCAATATGTCATAGTACCTCAAAAACCGAAAAACGCGGACAAACCCGCATTCAATAGCTAGTCTAGTCTATAATACCATTAAGTACAGCACTCTATGGTACACTTACAACGAATGACAAGTACCCAACATCCTGGTGTGCTACTTAACCCCGATGTGCGATGACAAATGATCTGTGTATACTTAATCGTACACACTGACAGACAAATTGTAGTATATATACATAATATGTAGGTATGTCGTGAGGAGTTTAGGGGAGGAAGGGAAAAAGCGGTCTTGTATGTAGTTGTTGAGTAAGAAGTCGCGGGTTCGAATCCCAACCAAGATATTGACGATATATTATATTATTTGACGACCTCTGTGGCGTAGTGGTTATACAACATGACTGCTACGCAGACGTCTCGGGTTAGATTCCCGCTCAATGCAAATATTTGTGTGCATGAACATGATAATTTGCATTGGTCTAAGTGTTTCTATGTATACTTAATATGTGTATTTACAAAAAAAAAGTATTTAAGTATGTTTAACCGTTGTCAAGTACCCATAGTACAAGCTCTGCTTAGTTAGGGACTAGATGGCGTTGTGTGAATGTGTGAGGAATATTTATTTATTTATTTAACCTTTGAAAAGTAACACTCCTTTGTTTAAATTTTACGTTTGGGTTAGTTTTAATGGCGTAAAAGGTAATAAATTATTTATTTAAGACGATTTGTTTTTAACTATGCAGTGTCTTTGTAAGATTGGCTAAAGTTAAAACCCTTGAATGACCTAAGACCAAGTTTCAGTAATGAATTAATGAATGAAAACCTAGCCGAAAGTATGTTAGTATGGATGGTTTGTTAATCTTTCACGAAAAAGTATCGAATGGATTTTAGTGAAATCTTACCATAATATAGCTTATACCTACATCAGAATAACACATAATACATGGATTTAGTTCCTAAAACAAGAAGGTCTCTGGGTCGGACTGGATGCGGAAGGCGCAGGACCGAGTTCGTGGTCCTATGTCCAGCAGTGGACTGCAATAGGCTAGTTGATTGTTTTTTTTTTTTTTTTTTTTTTAAAAAGACAACTCCCGCACTAGGGATCTTGCCCTGTGTCGCGGGGACTTTTACAAACATCAATTTAACGGATACAACCGTACACCCAGACTCAGGACAATGATTTGTGGATCGCACAAATAATTGTCCTGCGTGGGGATCGAACCCACGACCTCGTGCACTGCAGTCGCTGGCGCTACCGTCGTGCCACCGAGGTCGTCAAATTGATTCATTCTTTTTATTTTATTTAATTAATTTTAATATTGAATACAAGTTCAGTACAGGCCTATCGCCAGCAATGGACGTCCATTGACTGATAATTCCACATCACCACGATAAAATCCTCCCACATCCTATCCTACTAATATTATAAATGCGAAAGTTTGTGAAGATGGATGGATGTTTGTTACTCTTCCACGCAAAAACTACTGAACCGATTTTGATGAAATTTGGAATGTAGATAGTTTAGGGTGTAGAACAACATAAATGACTACCTATATCACGTGAAGCCGCGGGCATCAGCTAGTAATTACTAATTACCTAACCCCGCCACTAACCAAACATCTTAAGAGCAGATTAAACAATAATATCCTTGCAAGCACACATTAACCCTTAACTACCGTAATTACTGTGTTTACCTCATAACAAACAACTGCCCACACTTGCCCACATGCCACTTAATGGGCATCAAACCCCAAATAATAGATACAACTGCAAATAATACTCTGTACCTAAGAGTCCCTTCTGAAAGAAAGCAGTTAGATTCAGCAATAGTGTTAAATGTTCAATGTTCTGTTAAGAAATTATGGTTTTTAGATAGATTTATTGGGGACATTTAAGTAGCCTTTTGTTTTAGATGTATTAAAAGTATTGGCAACCGTAGCGTAGGGTGTTTTAAGGGTTATGTGTCAACCCGCCAAGCTGAAAACTCGACTATCGGCGAGTTTACAACTTAAAATTGCTGTGGTGGTAATCCTGCCATAGTTTTTTTTTATATTTTGGCGAGATTACCATGCCTTTTATTGACAATAGTAATTTCGACCAACATAGGATAAGAGCGTAGGAAACAACAAAAATATTATACTTTTAATGTAATAAAACTTGGGGGAGGCCGGGGCTGGAAGTTCCAAAAAAGGCATGGTAATCTCGCCGAAATATTTAAAAAAACTACCCCATGGACTCAAGATCTGAGGAAAATGGCTGGGACTAGATAAGTCAGACTGTAACCATTACGCAACAAGTAATAGACAGGGTAACACTATTTCGTAAAGATAACATTGACGGATAGTCCCTTAGTCGGTTTTTACGACACCCATGGGATAAGATGGGGTGGTGACATATTGTGATCTTACTCCGTCACCACACGGATAACAAAATTCCTGTTTTTAGAGGCTGTTGAAAAAGGCATAGACCATTGAAAGAGACACATCCCAGCACTGGCCCATTAGTAACGAAAGATTAATACAAGCTTCAATGTGGCCGGCGTACTCTACGTATAATCTAATACGTATGAGTACGCCATTGACGACAGACGCGTACAAAATGTAGCCTTGCTTATTGCATTACTGGGAGATACGCTACTGGGATTCGTCACGCAATTTGTCGTTAGTGTGTATAGGACCTTAGGGTTTTATTCACTACATTCGTCATGTCCGTGTGGTGCCGGAGTAAGAATACAATATGTCACCACCCCATCTCATCCCATGGGTGTCGTGAAACCGACTAAGAGACGATCTGTGAATATTATTATCTTCACGTAATAATAAAAAGATGGAAAACTTGAAATTAACCCTATACCAATCCGTCTGGTCAGCGTGGTATTAGTAGGCCAAGTATTCCTCCGTCATGGGAGGGGGCCCGTGCCTGCAGTGGGACATTAATGGGCTGTTATGATGATTTGTCCTCGTGAAAGGAAGGGCATATTTCAGGGACGTTAGGAATCTTGGCTTACTAATATATCGATGACCTCTGTGGCGAAGTGGTTATATAACATGACTGCTACGCAGAGGTCTCGGGTTCGATTTTGTCTGAGTTGCATTGGTCTGAGTGTTTTTTATGTATAATATTATGTATATATTTACAAAAAAAAAAAAGTATTTAAGTAAGTATGTTTATACGTTGTCTACTACCTATAGTACAAGCTTTGCTTAGTTTGGTACAACTAGATGGCGTTGTGTGAATGTGTGAGGAATATATTATTTAATAGGTACTGCTTCGATGGCAAAGCGGTCGTATATGCCATGCTAGATGTTTCAGGTTCGAATCCCACAGTACACTTAAACATATCTTCAGTCCAGATTATCTGCATCATCAGCACGAAATATAATGATGAATGCTTGAAGCTTACCTGAAATAAAAGAAATGCTAAAATTACAAAACAATATTTTATAACTATTCACGAGACGAAATTTCTTGACAATCGGTTTAGTAATTTGACTAATATTATAAATGCGAAAGTTTTAGAGGATGTATGGATGTTTGTTACTCTTTTACGCAAAAACTACTGAACGGATTTTTATAAAATTTGGAATATAGGTAGTTTAGGGTGTAGAATAACTTTTAAGCTACTCATACAACGCGGGTGAAGCCTTTCATCCATCCTTACATCATCACAAACTTTCGCATTTATAATATTAGTAGTAAGGAGGACTAGCAGGTATAAATTAAATTTTGAAAAAAAAAAGTCGCACAGTCCACCTACAGCCTTAACTCCAATAAGGCGTGAATAGACAACGCTACGCCACACATATTGAACCAGTCTGAAAGGGCTTTAACCACATTTGCGGTATGTCTACGTTCTGATACAGCTTTTTACACTACTTATTAGATAAAATGTTAGTCTGATAGCACTTAGAGGTAGTGTGGAGTGCCCTTTTTAGATATATTTGAGACTAGCTGGTGCCCGCGGCTTCACCCGCTCTGGATAGGTAGCTTAAATGTTATTCTACACCTTAAACTACCTATATTCCAAATTTCATTTAAAATTCATTCAATAGTTTTCGCGTGAAAGAGTAACAAACAGCCATCCATCCTCACAAAGTTTCGCATTTGTAATATTAGTAGGATTAAAGAATATAAAAATAAGAGCACATCTAAATACCTAGATGTTTTAAGCTAAGGTATTTTAATACATTAGGTATTTTGAACTTAGATGTTTTGACGTTAGGTATTTTAAATTTTAGGTATTATGATTATTTGTAAGTATTTAAACTTTTGGTATTTTGAGTTTAGGTGAAACAAGCATTAGATATTTTAAACTGAGGTATTTAAAATTTAGGTGTTTTAATTTTAGGTATTTAGATATGTACCCATAAAAATAGTCTAAAAATAATAGCAAGTAGTTATAATACAACTTTTTGTACTAAAAGTACTTATTAGATATATGTTAGTCTGATAGTCCTTAGAGGTTGTGTGTGGAGTGGACTTTTTATAGAAAGGCTTTTAAAAAAGGTATTTTTGATAAGTCCCACATGTAGTAGTATGTTGTCTAGTACCCATAGTAGAAACTCTGCCTAGTTTCGGACTAGATGGTTTATTATATTATTGTATGCATCATCATAACAGCCCATTAATGTCCCACTGCAGGGACGGGCCTACTCCAGTGACGTACTTGGCCTACTAATACCACGCTGGCCAAACGAATTGCTATAGGGTTTAATTTCAAGTTTTCCTTATTTTTCTTTCGTAAAGATAATATTCACGGGTAGTTCCTTAGTCTGTTTTAACGACACTCGTGGGATGAGATGGGGTGGTGACATATTGTATTCTTACTCCGTCACCACACGGGAGTATTATTATGTATAAGTTCACACAAAAAAGTGTGCTTAACACTTTGTACAGACATTCTAAAACACCCTTTATAATAAATGAAGTTACCAAATATTAGGATGTTACCTTAGATATATATATAACAGTCTGGCAGGTCGTTTGTCCGTACGTATACCCGCTCTTATACGAGAAACTGATGGTATACTAATGTAGACGTTTGTGACAAGAATATAGATGCCCACTGCTCTAATATATTTACTGGGGTATGGTTAAGTTACAAGAATATAGCGGGTTTAAAAAATAATAATTTGGTCGACTCTCATACTGATTTCCGAATTACTGAACCCAGAATAACGTTACCACAAAAACATACAATCACGAATAACGCTACTACGAAAACATGCAGACATGAATTTTTATTCAGGCATCATGTTGTCATCGTTCGAACCTAACCTAATCTTTCGACAATGTGAAAAACGATCTTAAAATGAAAATTCGTGATTGCATATTTTCGTGGTAACGTTTTTCTAGGCTTTCAATGCCGCGGCATCATTTTAAAGAATAGCAATTTATGTCGTATTTCTGTAACTGTACGGTTGAATTTCCATTAGTAAAAATTAAAATACTTTGCCATGCCGTCCAGGTCTGCGTTAGCCATAATTCACCCAATTTGGTCCATAAAAAAACGATTTCCACCGGAATGTTGATACCGATTATATAATACTTACGTAAATTCAGTATTTTTAGGATAGATACCCAATTATTAAAACAATTACAATTACAAATTTGGATGCATTTAATACTCCTACTATATAACTCTTTCAAACAAAAAAAAGTTTTTATTCTAAATCGGTTTATAAATGACGGAGTTATGAAGTACAGTTTATGGAAAACGAGAGCATACGTAAAGTACAAAAACCCGATAACGCTACAGCTTCATAAAATCGCTGCCTCTTATACCTTATACCACTCAGACCGTAATAAGAAGTGGAGTGGGATGGAAGGGTGAAAGGCAAGTGTCTCCAAGGAGCGGGGTGCCGTTGCTGATCGAAAGTACCCGGGTTCTTTTACCGGATGAGTAACGTTTCGATTCAATGAAAATGTTTATTAGTTTTACGTGTTCTCTGTTGTGTTGGATTTTTTTTAAAAGGTTTACCTACAATTTCATAGGTAAAGACCCAATATTATTTTTACTGACAAACAATTTTTTAGAGCCTATATGTTCTTTGTGTCCGTAAAATGAATGTTTGTAAAAGTTTTCACGACACTGCTCGATTCCTAGTGCTGGAGTTAGCTTTAAAACGATGAATAGTCTTCTTACGGTGATTAGTACCATTACGTTTCTTAATAGAATTTAGCTTTCAAGTCTCTTTTTACGACACCCAGACATTAAAATTTTTATTCAATACATCATCACAAAGGCATAGAAGTATGTCACTAGGTGATATTCCCTTAGTCTAATTTTACGACACACAAAGTCCAACATTACAACTTATATTCACTACATCACAAAAAAAAACAGAGAAAGTACCTACACAGCAAAATACGTAAGTCAAAATTCCTAACACAAAAGCACACCCTGTATATTGAATAAACAAAAAAACACAGAATCCCCTTAGAAAACAATATTTCAAAAAACAAAAAGTTAAAAATAATCTCCCCTATTGTTATAAATAAAATAACAACTAGACACAATTCTTCAAAAGTTGAGAAGAAATTCACAATTTTTATTAAAGTCACCATCCTTAAAGGCCTACGCAGACCGGGACGGCATGGCAAGGGATTTAAATTTTTACTAATGAAAATTCAACCGTACTGTTACGTACGACATAAATTGCTATGCTTTAAAATGATGCCGTGGCATTGAAAGGGATTTTATCGCACGGCATTTTTCATTTTAAAGCATAGCAATTTATGTCGTATTTCTGTAACAGTACGGTTAAATGTACATTAGTAAATATTAAAATCCCTTGCCATGCCGTCCCGGTCTGCGTAGGCCTTTAGACAATAAATTCTCAAACAGCCCGACATCAACACGAACCGTCACCAGGCGTAAACTTGCCGCGTGTTAAGTGCTTAACACACATTGTAGGTTTTCAAACGCGTAGACGCGCGGGTTCACATTAACCCCCTTACTCATAAACGCCACTTAAATTTTAGTCAATTGATTAGCTTAAATTCTTACGGTTTTGTTTGGCATAAGGTTGGTTTTTCTAATAAAAATATCGCTAAACAATTATTAAATTTAAGAGGCGTTTATGAGTAAGGGGGTTAATTATTAGACGCCTGCATTAGAGAGCCCTGTGTCGCGAGGACTTTTACTGATATGAAATTAATATATAATATACTAAAGACATCTCCATGTGGTGACGGAGTAACAATATAGTGTGTTACCACCCCATCTCATCCGATGAGTGTCGTAAAAACCAACTAAGGGACTATCCGTGAATATTATCTTTACGTAATAAAAATTGTGTAAAACACTTGAAATTAAACCCTGTACCAATCCGTTTGGCCAGCGTGGTATTAGTAGGCCAAATATCCCTTCGTCACGGGAGGACTATAACGAGTTTTTTTTTCAGAAACAATATAACCTAAGTAAAATACCCAAACACGCAAGTGTAGCAACACTTTAACTTCACGCGATTTTTCTCTGTTACAGAACTGTATCGTGTGTGTTAACACTTTAGTATGTGTATTGTAAGTTATCATTTGTAACTTAGTGAGCAGTTCAAGTTATTGTCGCGTAACTTGGTGCACACATAGAGTACCTCTATGTCGATACTTAAAAGAACATTGAACGAATGAGTCATCATGGTTCAATGTTAATGTGGCCAGACGGATTGGTTTCATTTCAAGTTTTCCTTTTTCTTATATCGTAAAGATAATATTCACGGATCCCTTAGTCGGTTTTTACGACATCCATGGGATGAGATGGGGTGGTGACATGTTGTATTCTTACTCCGTCACCACACGGATCTAGGAGTAAAATATATTTATCCGTTATCTAGTACCCCATAGGTATATATATAGGTACCCGTACGAAACCCATAAGTAGATTGGGGGGTGCCACTGTCATTACACGAAAATGACGTGTATAAACACACCATAAAAAATGACATTAAAATCGACCCCTAACGTCACAAAAACGCCAAAACACATAATAGACAACAAATTCAAACAACCACAGTATAACCAGTTGAGTAGTCTATCTCGGCCGAATATTTATTATAAATGCCTACGGCTGCGCGGTACGTAAACATGCGATAGGGCTGCCCACCTCCAGCTTTTTAATTACATTTACCTACTTTCCCGCTCGTTACTGCGGCACAGTCGCGACTGTTCACTGCGCAAAGCCACCTCTATCGTGAGCGTGTAGGTATAACTCGCGTTTCGTCCGTTTCTATGAAGTCGAAATATACTGTATATAAAAATAAGTCGGGTTTTCCTTCCTGACGATATAACTCCAGAACGCACAAACCGATTTCCACGATTTTGGATTCGTTAGAAAGGTCTCGGGCTCCGTGAGGTTTGTAGCAAAGAAAATTCAGGAAAAATTTCAACAGAAAAGCGAGAAAATAATGCCCGTGCGAAGCCGGAACGGACCACTAGTACTGTATATATTTGTACTATGACACAACCCTTTAAAACATGTAATTTACCAGCCAGGCATCAAATTTCACACCTTGCATTCAACATGCCTTTGTCAAACAATTCCGCTATTAGCCACCCATATCCTAAAAGTCCCAAAGGTAAGGGATATTTGAAGTGTAGGCTGTAAAACTTATGTAAACAATCATGTTATGATGTCGTGTTTATGTAGCATACTAGCTACCCACCCCAGGTTTGCTCGGGTGCAATGCTGATAATAAATTAATAAACATTCTTCACACAACGCCATCTAGTCCTAAACTTATCAGATCTTGTACTATGGGTACTAGAATACTCTTCTGACCTAAGGACAACATTTCTGATTCGATTATCTAGGGAAACTCCCAACATAGCTCTCTCCATTACGCTTTGAGTGACCATAATAAGCCTTCGAAAAAGGTCCATAGTTAGCGACCACGTCTCTGATCCGCAGTCATCACTGGCAACACGCACTGGTCGAAGACCTGTTTTTTAAATTAGATTATTTCCTAATCTATACTAATATCATGAAGAGGTAAAGTTTGTGTGTTTGTTGGTTTGTGAGTTTGTGATGTTGTAGGGGGTAATCTCAGGATCTATTGAACCGATTTTAAAAATCTTTCTGTGTTGAATAGTTTATTTATCAGGGAGTGTCATAGGCTATATAGTATCACTATGACTAAAAGGAGTGGAGCAGTAGTAAAGTATATTTAAAAAAGGGACGAGCTTTTTTCGCCGCCCAACGAAGTGGGCACGGGGCCCACTTCGCTAGTATTAAGTCAGCTAGTATTAATATACTTTTTTTAAATTTATGTCGGTACATTTCGCAAAAATTAAATTGTACCCCCCATGTATAATACCCGAATCAGGCGTTACATTCAAATCAGTGCGTTGTACCCACAAGCACACAATCAGGGGAACATTCCCTGAATGTTAACTACCCTATAATCATACCCCGACGAGCTAAAATTAGGTGTAATTGATACGTATATGTGTTACAATTACTTGTAACAAATAGAATAACATGTAACTGTGACTGTAATTCTGTTTGTGGCGTGTTATATGATATTTTGTTTATATAACGCCATCTAGGCATGAACTAAGCAGGGATTGTGTAGTGTTAGGTACACACAGCAACTAATCAATCTACACACTCATGTACCTTAATACCTTGAAATAAGACACAATTTCAAATGGAAATGTTTAACTTGATGTGTTGCTGTGTGTACTAGATTAAGGATAAACATATTTGTATCTCCGTGTGGTGACGGAGTAAGAATACAATATGTCACCACCCCATCTTATCCCATGGGTATCGTAAAAACCGACTAAAGGACTATCCGTGAATATTAACTATACGAAATATAAAGAAGGAAAACTTGAAATAAAAACCTAAACCAATCCGTCTAGCCAGCGTGGTATTAGTAGGCCAAGTAACCCTCCGTTACGGGAGATGGCCCGTCCCTGTAGTGGGACATTAATGGGCTGTTATGATGATGGCAACCGATTTGCTACTTATATACTTACGATTTGCCATAAGGATTAATATTAGCCATAAGTGTAATCGCCTTAGAACTCTCTTAGATCTTCAAACTTCGTTATAATGTTAGTGATGAAAGTTTACGAGGTACGTTATGGGGCCATGACCTAGATACGTCATGTGCCATCCACAAACATTTTATGCACAATTTATTTTAACTAAAGCTGCCTTCGTAAACGTAACGGAATATATATTGTAATTGAAAAATATTCGATGTTTAAGGGTTAGAAACATGTTTAAAAAAAAGGAAATTAGTAGATTTTTTTTAAATTCTGAGGTTTAATTTTTAATTCATAAATGACTAGCTGACCCGTGCCCACTAGGCCAGACGGATTGGTATAGGGTTTAATTTCAAGTTTTCCTTCTTTTTATTTCGTAAAGATAATATTGACGGATAGTCCCTTAGTCGGTTTCTACGACACCCATGGGATGAGATGGGGTGGTGACATATTGTATTCTTACTCCGTCACCACACGGAGAAGCCAACGTTGCTTCAATGGTTTATGATTACAACTGGGAGCGAGCTTCTCCAATAGTGGCTTTCGACCTTACGGACAGTGGGTAAAACCATCTATTCTTATTTCATCACTATAGAGACTGGCTGTAGTTATTTTATATAAAATACTACAACATATTTCTTCGAACGTATGTCACTAAGCAGGGAAGCGCAGAAGTCAAGCGTACTACGTACAACGTACGTACGTTTTCTATGAATAATATGTATGTATTTACAACAAAAAATAGTTTTTATGTATGTTTAACCGTTGTTTAACCATAGTACAATCTCTGATTAGTTTGGGACTAGATGGCGTTGTGTGAAAGTGTGAGAGATAAGTGAGGAGAGGAATAAGTAAGTATCTAAGTACTATCTTCTGTACATGTCTTAAATTGTTCTAAGCTTGGAAACGTGGTTCCGTGTGGTGACGGAGTAAGAATACAATATGTCACCACACCATCTCATCCCACGGGTGTCGTAAAAACCGAGCAAGTGACTATCCGTGAATATTATCTTTACGAAGTAAAAAGAAGAAAAACTAGAAATTAAACCCTATACCAATCCGTTTGGCCAGCGTGGTATTAGTAGGCCAAATATCCTTCCGTCACGGAAAGAGGCCCGTCCCTGCAGTGGGACATTAATGGACTGTTATGATGAGTATTGTACGTAGTTACATTTCTGTACATATTTCTGTACAGTGTATACATACACAGAAAGTTCAACGTATTCCCTAGAGTTATACAAATACATAAATATGTATATTTTATACACAAATCCCTACACATACGTGATGCAAGTCTGTTATCTGTATACTACTTACTTTGTCTTGAGATAATATACAATATGTTATACTGTATCTCTTTCTGGCAATAGATGCTGCCCAATGCTGCAAACGGGCCTTTCATCATAATCATAACAGCCCATTAATGTCCTACTGCAGGGACGGGCCTCCTCCCGTGAGAGAGGAATACTTGGCAACTAATACCACGCTGACCAGACTGACGTTCGTCCGACGACCAGACGGAGTAAGAATGAAATATGTCTCCCCATCTTAGCCCATGGGTGTTGTGAAAACCGACTAAGGGACTATTCGTGAATATTATCTTTACGAAATAAAAATAAGAAAAACTTGAAATAAAACCCTATACCAATCCGTCTGACCAGCGTTTTATTAGTAGGCTGGAGAGGGTCAGCTAGTTGTTAATATAATTATAGAAAACACAATCTAATACAAACATTCAAGTTCCCAAACATACAACGGGAATCGAACCAGACACTGCACGTAGCAGCTATAAACAATAACCTCTACACCACAAAGCTAATTAACTATTATTTTAATTAATCCTATTCTAGTGCAGCCTTAATGACAGCCTTTTCCTTAGTATAATATAATTAGGTTGGGCACAATATAGTATAGAGTTGAGAGTCGCTCAGGGAGCTATGTTGGGCACTGGTCTGATGTCATTTAAGTTTCTGTGTTCCGACGTTTCTTTAGCATTTTTTGTGTTTTAACCGACTACAAAAAAAGAAGAGTTAATATTTCAGTGGTCAAATTATGTTTTATTCATTTTCTCCACCTTAAAAATAGGAGGAGTTCAACAATTTTGTGTAATTATTTTTGTTTAAGGATTTTTGTTTCCTCAGAACTCAATTGAGTCTTTGAACAATTTATTTGCTTCTGAAATGGAATATTTTCAAGCATGAAAAATTCGTAAAATTTCATTAAAATCCATTCAATAGTTTTTCAAGAAAGAGTTACAAAATCCATCTATACTTAAAAACTCTCTCGCTAATAATATTAATAGGATTTGCAGTGTAAACGCGTGAAAAACCTCCTTAAATAAATACCCAAGTAAACAATTATTTAACAATCAAAATACAAGAATCCTTTACAAAACTAAGCCCATGACGACAATCGATCTCAAAACATCGTTGCATTCAGTCTCAAACAACAAAATATCAAAAATATAACCAAAATAATGTATAACCTGAAATGAAACAATACAGAAAAGAAGAGAACCCGCAGTTTTGCGTCAGTTGAAACAAAAAGCTACCATCAAAATACTACTTTGTCATGTGTAGGGTAACCATGATGCTTCACTTTGTAGGATAATGGATTTGTGTCCTAATCTTTATCTTAGCCAAAAGACGTTCACTGTCGGACATAGGCATAGTACAATACAGCATTTCGACTTCATAGAAATGGACGAAACGCAAGTTATACCTACGCTCACGATAGAGGTGGCTTTGCGCAGTGAACAGTCGCGACTGTGCCGCAGTAACGAGCGGGAAAGTAGGTAAATGTAATTAAAAAGCTGAAGGTATGCAGCCCTATCGCATGTCTACGTACCGCGCAGCCATAGCATTTATAATTAATATTCGGCAATTATACAAGCATTGTGTGACATAGGCTTCCTTTAAACGTCACCACAACCTTTTCACATCGCCCTTCCACATTGTGAGGTGTGAAAAGAAGAAATTGTGAGATATCTTAAAGGATTTGAGTGATGAATGAGAATACAAAAGGGTCTCGTTTGTCGAAAATCTGGATCTCCTTTATTTCTTTAATATGTATGTATTTACAAAAAAAAGTATGTAAGTATGTTTATCCGTTGTCTAGTACCCATAGTACAAGCTTTGCTTAGTTAATGTTATTTATTTATTTCTTTCTTTTTACCCCTTTGTGGCTTCCACGCAAATCATTACCGTGGGTCGGTTGCTCTGGTTGTATTCCACCATTGAGGTCCAGTACTCTCTGTGAGGGCGTAGTGTATGTTATGAGGAGTATTATTATATTGATTTAAGTATATATTGTATTCCGTGGCGCGTGTTGGGACCTATGTCCAGCAGTGGACTGCAATAGACTAGTTGATTGATTGATTGTTTGATATATCGAAGAGAACAATTTTATATAGTTTATATGAGTGATAGCATTAGATGAGGGAGGCAATAACCGCATAAAGAGGCAATATTAAGAGGAAGTTTATGTCCAGCAATAGCCTTCAATTTACTGATAATATTGTGATAATAATTTTATACTAAACTAGCTAACCCGTGCCCACTTCGTTAGGCCGCGAAAAAAACGCGTCACTTTTTTAAACATATTTCATTACTGTTCCAATCCTATTAGTCATAGCGTGATAGTGTATAGTAGCCTATTACACTTCCCGATAAATAGATATTCAACACAGAAAGAATTTTTAAAATCGAATTAGTAGATCCAGAGATTACCCCCTACAACGTCACAAACACACAAACTTTACCTCTTCATAATATTAGTATAGACTACGACTAACCAAAAAAATAAGTTACAACAAAAAATACAGTATCAAAGACTATCTCAACATCTTACCTACAACATGGTCACCCTACAAAACATCCCCCTCACAGCTCCTCGATCTCGATTTTTCACGGCACACGCTACACGGAGTCCGAACTTACTGAGACGTAAGGAATCGATCCCCGGGACTATCCTACTGTTTTTATACACACCCTAACGCTAAGGGTTCTGTAGTGGATAAAATTGTTGACAGCTAACCGTATTACATATGTTCGATTTAGATTTATGTCTGGATGTGTAATTAAATATAGGAAAGAAATGGAATTGAAAAGGAAAGATGTTTTGCTGCTTACCCCGGTCGGGATAAGGCGTGAGTTTATTTGTGTATGTATGTATGTATGTGACCTGAAAAGACCTTCTATTTGAATAGTTTTAAAACTGCACATCATACAATTTTGTGCAGTAGTAAATAAATTATTAAGCTCACGCAAGATTTAGATTTAGAAGGGAATTGTAAAGAAATAATGTTCCGAAGTCTAATTTCACGTGCATCATAACAGCCCAATAATGTCCCACTGCAGGGACCGGCCTCCTACTGTGACGGAGGGATACTTGGCCTACTAATACCACGCTGGCCAGACGGATTGGTATAAAGTTTAATTTTCAGTTTTCCTTCTTTTTTATTTCGTAAAGATAATATTCGCGGATAGTCCCTTAGTCGGTTTTTACGACACCCATGCGATGAGATGGGGTGGTGACATATTGTATTCTTACTCCGTTACAACACGGAGTCCTAATAATTTATTATTTCTCTCTTGAGTTCCACTCAAAACGTACAAACAGAAAAACATTTTTCTATACATAGACATATCCTCTACTAATATGATAAATGCAAAAGTTTGTGAGAAGGTATAGATGGATGTTTGTTACTCTTTCACGCAAAAACTATTGAACGGATTTTGATGAAATTTTACAGTAATATAGCTTATACATCAGAATAACACATAGGCTTCAAATAACAGAGACTTTTATTTCCTAAGTCACCTTTTACGACAATAAAGTGATGAAAAAGGGACTAAAAATAAAAACTGTTACAAACCGATCTATTCAGTCAACAATTTGTTTCAAAATTGTATATGGATAGTCTGAAATCTGAAAAAGAACATAAGTTACTTTTTATCAAAACACCACGCAGACGAAGCCGTGGGCGGTAGCTAGTTATATATAAAGCTAGGGGTCTTAGCGACCCCACAGATGAAACAGTGCTCAGTAACGCAATTGTGTGGCGTTCTGAATTACAAGCGTTAGGGTTAAGGGCACGTAGCCACGCTAGCTGCACGTATACATTGTTATACGGGACGATATTCTCGGGTTATTTGTTTCTTTTTATTATTTTACGATTAGGACAGTCTTAAGCCACAATACATAACCTACAGTACCCGACCGTAAATATTGCACATCGACTTTTGTAAAGAGACAATCGGCCAATTTCGGCTTCGTAGAGCATCATCTCTGTCGCACGAAAAACAAACTATCTGGTATCTATTAGCTCGATTATCTGGTATCTATCTATATTTGTTAAGGGTACGCATTCCGCAGACACGAACTTGCTAGTGGGCGGAGCCTAAAAGATTGTTGTCGAAAACGTGCATGCTAAAATTGCTCAAAATAACTTTGGGAAAAGGGTATTACGTACAAATAATATTGACATATAAATAAATACCTACTATTTGTAATAAATTATCAAATGAAGGAGCAATTAACTTTCTCCGTTTGTATGGAGTTGCGACTGGCATGCGTACCCTTAAAACAAATTATAATTTCATAGAGTGAGACAGTTCACGATTTATCAGTTGTCTAGTACCCATAGTAGAATAATAGAATATTATGTTGTTATATTTCGTAATCTGAATAATTATAAATATCGTGACGTATAAAACAATGTACACACAGATCACGCGCCCACTGTTATCGATCGCAAGTCTGAAGAAAACAAATTAACTATAGCGACCCGAACAGAATAGATAATAACTAATAGTTATTGTTACACTAACTGTTACATTATTGTTACAACTAGTGTAATTACATTGTAATGTTACACTTAGTGTACAGGAGGTGTAGGTTAGAATATAAGGTTAATGCAGGGATTGATTTAAATGCATTCGCACGGATAATGACGATTACCCGTGTAATTTTTTACTTTATCTGTTCGAATGTTTTATTATCGGTGTAGATTTCAATCGTTATTTATTAACTTATTACTGTTATCGTAATTTCAATATACATTATAGATTAAAATACACAGTATTACCTTTGTAACAGACTACTATTATCGTACATTCATATTTTTATCTATCTAAACGTATTATCCGTGCGAATGGTCAATATTTTTGGTGTTATTTTTAATCTATCTAAATACTTTTCTGAGGCTGGTAAGCTGCTGTAAACGTGAATGTATTCAAAAAAATAAATAAGCGAAGGAGAACCGATTACATTTGTGTGCAGCTACAGCAAAGATGGGTACTGTTGAGGCATAGTACAAATAAATACAGTATTTCGACTTCATAGAAACGGACGAAACGCGAGTTATACCTACAGCTCACGATAGCGGTGGCTTTGCGGAGTGAACAGTCGCGGCTGTGCCGCATTAACGAGCGGTAAAGTAGGTAAATGTAATTAAAAAGCTAGAGGTGGGCAGCCATATCGCATGTTTACGTACCGCGCAGTCGTAGGCATTTATAATTAATATTCGGTCGAGATAGACTTCTGCTTGTACTGTAGTGGAGGTTTTATACGAGGACAACAAAATAACCTGGCTGTACCATACATTTTCTCCATTTATGCAAGTATAATTACTTACTTTCCGCAAGTTCATATTCTATCAGCAATATTACAACGCGCTTACCTGAAAACAAAGAAAAAATAAAAATTAGATTTAGGATTTTGAAATCCTAATCATCATCGTTATTTGAGGACTTCTGCGGAGTATTATTTCGGTTATATTCCATAACAAAATACTCGTAGGTAAGTAAGTTTGCTATGCTTAGATTGGAAAAAGATTAATACTTCTTCTTTCTATATTTTAAAGAGAACTACTTTACTAGAGATCTAGTCCAGAATTCCGGGGGCATTTGCATGCCTGATATTAATGGGTAAAAGAACAGCCAGACTCCTGATTCTGGCTGTTGTTTTTATGGTTCATAAGTGTTTGTCCTGACAAACACTTATGAACCGGTCAAATAATGACTATGCTGCATAAAGGCATTTAAGAAAATAATAGGTTTTTACTTATGAATTTTATTTCTGCGCAGTCTCTAGACTCTATATTCTTTTTAAACATATATTGTTTAAATATTTTATTATATTTAAGATTTAGGAAATACTTGTAGGATATTACCAACATAAAGAAAAATAATTAGGTATTATTTGTATTAATAAGCCTGTGAACATGGGTCCAATTTAAAACAGCGTATTTTCCCATTTGTTTAATTGTAACTTCTCTCTGATACTTTATTTTCTTTGTTTTAAACACAATAAGTTAGCTTAAATGTGCGCCATTACTTATACCAAAGAACAATGGGCAAAACGTCCCCACCCTTGTAACACTTTCAGCTATACATCAAATGAAAGCCCTTGAAAAGTGAAGCATTTTATTGTATGACAGCAAAACTGTCAGTCATGGGAGAACAGAGTTATTGAGGAGAAGAAAATAAAAATAATGAACGATAATATTACATACTTTATGCTAATGTTTCCTATGTAAGCACGATAGAGTCAAAGGCTATCTTAATAGTAGAGGGACCATACATGTAGAACATCCTACATCATCCAGAAAACCATGAATTTCGCTTTTCAAATAAAAAGCATACAGCTTTCATAAATATAGAAACTCGTACATCATATCAGCCAATTGATGTCCACTGCTGAACATAGGCCTCCTCCATACATTGCCATCCTCATCCATCGGTTTCCCGCCGTCCTAACTAGGTCGTGGGACCACCGTGTGAGGGGTCTCTCCACCCTGCGCTTTCTGATAGGCGGTCGCCATTCCAGAACCTTTCAACCCCAACGGCTGTCGGTTCTCCGCGCTATGTCCCCTGCCCACCGCCACTTTAACCGGTCAATTCCGAGCGCTATGTTCGTATGCACAGTTATTAGAAAGATATTAGAAAGATAACTGGACCTGACGCAGCTACTACTTCCAATGCAACAGTAACGAGCTAATGCTAATCATTAATGAAAACCACGCACCTATTTATTATTTATTGCATGAAACTGATGCATTCATGCTACCACCCCGACACCGACTCCGGTCATATCCCCACAAAGGTGATCACTGATTGGAAGAGGCTCGAGGAGAAACTTGCGTCTGTCGAATCCGCCCAACTAGATAGTAGTCCCTACAGTTCGGATACTGTAGTGGACACTGAGGCGGCGATCGGTGCCCTGACAGGTCGTGTCATTAATTAACAATTGCTCTTAGACAGTGGCTATGCTGGAAGACCTCCGCATGCAATTACCTGGAGAACTGCGTGATCTGTTAAGCCGCAAGATCCCTGCCACACGTGCCTACGACAGGGCCCTCAGCGAGTCCAATAGGGTTAGAATTAGACAGCTTCAATGGCCTGTTAAAGTACGCATAAATGAGTTTTGTCAGTCACGATGGTATGCGCAATTGAGTGAGATCGAACCTTTTTATCTCGCTTTCTAGCAGGTATACCTGCTAGAAAGCGAGTTCATTAAAGAAGGACGTATACTCTACTATGCCTCCTTTGGTAGGCCTGATAGGAGGCTAGCGTTCGAGTATGATGACAAGGCCGAATGCCTGGCCAAGAACCTCGAGGCCCAATACGCAGTTCTCCTCAGGGTAACAATCACGATATAATATCAATCACATACACCAATTTCAAATATTTGTCAACAGCGAAGTAAAACGGTGAACTTCTCTCCAGGAGTAACCGCTCAAGGCAGACAACGACGATATACCGTTAGTTACACCTACCGAGTGGAACCGTTAAATAAACTTCTCGCCCCTAAAAAGGCACCAGGCTCAGAAAGAATAACAAAAATAGTCATTAATTTATTCCCCGAACGTCTTTTGGTCCTTGACATGCATCTGCAATGTCGCAATATCAAATTGTGTCTTCCCACAACAGTGGAAAGACGCCGTGGTTATCGGAATACCGAAACCCGACAAAAAAATTCCGACCTGTTAGTCTGAGTCGAGCCGTTTCCGAGCCTGAGGAACATAAATTCTGTCGTTTACTATTTCTGCAATGGTTGCTGAATAAAGAACATGTCCTATTGGTTCTCTAAATGTTTATATTAGCAAAGCTAGCTATCCGAAAGTCAGGAAAATGATGTAGATGATTTTCTGGATGATGTAGAATGAGCTAGATGTATAGTCCGTCTACTAGTAAGATAGCCTATGTTTAGTTTAGCAAAGCTAGCTATCCGAAAGTCAGGAAAATTCTGTGGATGATTTTCTGGATGATGTAGGATGAGCTAGATGTATAGTCCGTCTACTAGTAAGATAGCCTATGTTTAGTTTAGCAAAGCTAGCTATCCGAAAGTCAGGAAAATTCTGTGGATGATTTTCTGGATGATGTAGGATGAGCTAGATGTATAGTCCGTCTACTAGTAAGATAGCCTATGTTTAGTTTAGCAAAGCTAGCTATCCGAAAGTCAGGAAAATTCTGTGGATGATTTTCTGGATGATGTAGGATGAGCTAGATGTATAGTCCGTCTACTAGTAAGATAGCCTATGTTTAGTTTAGCAAAGCTAGCTATCCGAAAGTCAGGAAAATTCTGTGGATGATTTTCTGGATGATGTAGGATGAGCTAGATGTATAGTCCGTCTACTAGTAAGATAGCCTATGTTTAGTTTAGCAAAGCTAGCTATCCGAAAGTCAGGAAAATGATGTGGATGATTTTCTGGATGATGTAGGATGAGCTAGATGTATAGACCGTTTACTAGTAAGATAGCCTGTCACTTTATCGTGCTTATATAGTAAATATTAACATAAAGTATGAAATATTATCGTTTATTATTTTTATTCTCTTATCCTCAATAACTCTGTTCTCCCATGACTGACAGATTAGTTTCTCAAACTCAAACTCAAACGTTTATTTTTGCTGCTAAGTGTTACAATGTTCTTATAAGCTAAAAGGTACAGGACTTAGCGCCTTTTTCAGGCGTTGCAAAAATTGTTTACATAATCTTATATGACTACCTATAATTAAATATAAACCTAAAATTCAAATTAAATTACATATACTAATACTAACTGCTACTAATTAAATATACAAATAACTAACAACTAAATAACTAACTAGCGGATTATAACAATAATAAAAAGTAAAATATATCGCGTGCTTCAAGCCAGAGGGGCGTATATGCTGTACCCTTACTTTTCAGGAACAGCAAAAAACTTAATAACTTTTTTTCTAATGAATGTACCTAAAAAAAAATTTGGACGTGTTTTATGATTTTTTTTTTGTATTTAACTGCAATGTTATTTTTTTGTGTAAGTATTTGAAAACTCGCAATATCGCACTTACGTCTTTTTAGCTCAACAATATTGCACAAACCCTGTGCCATATTTTTTTCCGAAAATGCTTATATTGGACGGACGTATACATCAAAACTTTTATACGTAATGCAATATTTAAAAAAGATGGTAACTTAGTATCTCTATCATAAAACGTCTTTTAAAATTATTTTTCCATGTAATTTAATCCATTGCATGTACTATTTTTGGAGACTATACGTCTATTTGGCTTGTCAAAAATGTGTTGAAAGTTTTGTTCAGAAAACGGACGTATGTATTTATAATTGGATTAATTTCGATGATGTTCAAATAAAACAACAAATAATCAGTAAATTTTGTTAGTAATTTTATAAAAAAGGAACTATTATTATATATTTGTTTTTATTGGTAACAAATCAGCATTGTCAAGCTAAGAAAAGTAGCATAAGTAGGTACATGAAAAATGGCATGCAGACTACAAAAACCGCTATAGAAATAAACTTTGAACGGCATAACGAAACTTAAGTCCGAAGGTTTCATTAACCAACAGTAGGTTTAGACTGTAGGTTTAGAATTATATTGTGTGCGTCAAGCAGCGGTGCCATTTCATCAGAGAAGAAATGTTAAGGGCAATAGGCATGCTCCCAGCTGCGGGCACTAAGCGGAGTATTGCTGAAGAGATTGGAACAAGACAAGACATGAAATCAAGGTTGTGGTCAAGTTACCGTGCTACTGGTGAAGTGGCTGAAGTGAAGATACCATGGAAAAAAATCCATCACCGCTCAACGAAATTATCGATATTGCAAGTTGCCGCGAAAAGACAGACAAATGTTACTGTCACGCAGCTGCCAACCAACTGGTTTAGAGGCTTTAGCAAGAGCGCCACTGTCGTGTGGCTGACCAAACTGTCAGGAGATACCACAAAGCCTACCTTTATGCTCGCATATTGCTTTGTACTCCAGCACTATGCCAAGCAAATCGAGGACGACTAGAGTGGGCTCATGAACATTTGCTCTGAAAAGATAACCTGTTATGATGAGTCCAACTTCGGTTTCCACTCGGATTCACGTAGAAAACGTGTTTGGCGAGTTCCTGGTTGTGATAGCCATCTACAACATCCTCCGGAAATCTGTTCATACCACGATGGAACAATTATTATTGGACAGGAATTCGTGATGGTCGAACGACAGACTACTTACGTTTTGATCAAAAGCACCATGACGGCTGAAAAATAGCTTAACGAGGTGCTAGTTATAATAGTCTACCTCCGTAGACTACAATTGGGCCAATTTTTAAGCTCATGGACGATAACATCCGTCCACATATTCATTGTCTTATCTCTATTATTTCAAGTTATTTACTTATTTGAATAAAAAAATAATTACGCAAAAAAAATTAGTTTAAACGGCCTTTATTGAAATATAATAACTTGTTGCAACGGCTCATTTCCACAAAATGGGGAGCTTCGCCCCAGGTAATGCGGACTTCTAGGCTGGCGCTTGCTTTCTCGGTTGGGGAATACGCGTGCCCAGTCTGGAACCGATCAGCTCATGCTAAGCTGGTGGATACAGCTTTGAACGAAACTTGCCGGATTATCACAGGTTGCCTCAAACCGACACCGGTCAGACTGCTGTACCCATTGGCTGGCATCGCGCCTCCCGATGTCCGTAGAGATGTGGCGGCCTCGCTTGAAAGGAGCAAAATGGATGGCGACCACCGGCATCCTATGCACGGCTATGCTCTAGTGCAGCAAAGGCTGCGTAGCCGAAAGAGCTTCATAAAGTGCGCCCACCCTTTAAGTACAGACCCAGCACACGCGAGGTGCAACCTTTGGTGTGAAAGAGTGTCACTACCTGAACCGTTTGTGCCGCTCTCTGAGAGGCTTCCGCCCGGACATGGGTTGCCATTGGCTACCTGGAAGTCCTTAAACAGATTGCGAACCCAGGTAGGACGAAGCAAGGAAAACATGCTCCGGTGGGGTCTCACGGACAGTGGCGGACTGGGTTGCCTGTGCGGCGTTCCACAAACTATGGCCCACCTCTTATCATGTCCTGGATGCCTTACTAGTTAGTTAGTGTCGCAGAGTTTTGGGCTACATCAATTTAGTCCAGTATCGTTTTGCCATCGATACGCTAAGAAGAAGAAGAAATAATAATGTCGTGACTTTTGAGTAAATGTTAGTATTTTATATTTTCTTAATTAATAAGCAAATATAAAATACCCCTAGACAGTGTTGATGTGTGTATTTTAATAATAAGTTAGTGAAAATAGATAGTTGTATGCACATACGTCTTTGTGGCAAGATACACATTTCGTCAGGCGTAGTTACGGCCGCTGTACGTCTGTCTGGTTCGATGATAATTACTGATCTTTAGCATACGTCTAAAAGTATTTTATTAAATATCTTTTTAAATAATATAGCTAGAAATAAAAAAAATAAAAGAGGTTGTGTGTCGATAAAAGTACTAAAAACTGACGTAATAAAAAAAAAATTGCGTTTTTGTTCATACGCCCCTCTGGTTTGAAGCACGCGATATAAATGTTTTTTATAACTTGACTACTTAATTACTATAATATTCTTCTAATGAGTAAAAGCATTTTTGAATTAAATAATATTTTAATTTTTTGGTAAATTCTTTAATGTTTGTTTCATTTTTAATGTTTTTTGGTAATTTATTAAATATTTTAACTGCCATATAGTATGGGCTTTCGTGAAGCATTTTTATCCTGGACGGTGGAAGGTATAATCTATCTTTATGTCGTGTATTAATGTTATGTGTGTCCCGTACTTTTGTAAAGTGTTCTATGTTTTTGAATGTGAATAAACTAATGTCGTATATATATATCGATGGCAAGGTCAGCAGATTATACTTTATAAAAAAAGGTCTACAACTATCCAAATTATCTATTTGTGCAATAATTCTGACACATTTTTTCTGCAAAATGAATAATTCTTGGGTGTTTACGCTGTTTCCCCATAGCATGATACCGTACCGGAACCTCGAATATGCATATGCATAGTATGCAGAGAGCGCTGTTTTTGTGTCTGTACTACATTTTAACTGAAAAAGGGCGTATATAAATTTTGAAATTTTTGATTTGGTGTGTTCAATGTGGGCTTTCCAATTAATATGTGTGTCAATGTGTATTCCAAGTAAGTTAAATGTTTCTACAGTTTCGAGTTGTGTGTCCTGAAAGTGTGTGTTTATGCTTAGAGGGGGTTTCTTGTATGAGCGGAATTGAATAGTTTTTGTTTTATAATAGTTTATTTCTAAATTATGGTCACGGAGCCAATCAGTTACTTTTTGTAAAGTTTCTTGCAGTATGGTGTTTGATGTGTTGGAGTTTTCATAATTTATTAGTATGGATAAGTCATCTGCAAACAAAATTGGTAAGGTTATGTCTTTGTTTAGTATTTTTGGTAAGTCGTTTATATATATTAGAAACAAGATACATCCTAATACGCTACCTTGTGGGATTGAGCATGTCATATCTCTTTCCTGTGATCTAACTACGGTTATTTGGTTAGTGCTTTGGTTGTGATTTTCTATTTGTGTAATCTGCTTCCTGTTTTCTAAATAGGATTTAAACCATGAGTAGGCTGGACCTCGGATCCCGGAACCGTGGAGTTTATTAAGTAGGATGTCGTATAGTAATCTGTCGTAAGCTTTTGTCATGTCAAGCAATACACCTAATACATGTTTTTGGTTGTTTAGGTGTTGTAGTGCCATTTGTACATATTTGTATACAGCTAGTGTGGTAGATCTAGATTTTCGGAAACCATTTTGACAGTCATCTAATATATTATATTTTTCCAAGAAACTATATAATCTATTACACATTGCCTTCTCAAAGACTTTAGCAAATGTTGGTAGGAGAGCTATGGGCCTGTAGTTAGCTGGGTTGTGTTTGTCCCCTTTTTTGTGTAAGGGCTTTACTAAGGCTACTTTGAGAGCATCGGGAAATTTGCCATCGTGGAAACTTTGGTTTATTAAATGTGCTAGCGGTATTGAAAGGGTATCAGAACACTGTTTAAGGAGAGTTGGGGGAATGTCGTCAATGCCAAAACTGTGCTTGTTTTTTAAGGAACGTATTATGTTAGTGATTTCTTTAAAATCTGTAGGAAGTAAGTACATTGAGAAAACAGGTTGATTAATAACTGGTCGCCCTACTGGTTTATTCCTATTATTTAATCCTGTTTCACCAACAGTGGCAAAATAGTCATTAATCAAAAAAGTAATCATACAGTAAAATTCTTCACTTTTCAAGGGCTTTCATTTGATGTATAGGTGTAAGTGTTACAAGGGTGGGGACGGCTTCCATACAAAAATGCCCATTCTTCTTTCATTCTATTACTCAAGTTTAATAAATATTAAAAAATCTAAGAAAACGTTAGTATGAAAAATCTAACTTCTGATAAATTCTTCATACAAAACGGAAAACGGCAATTTCATAGGTAGATAGACCTTACCTATATGTTTAAATGTAGGCGCAGCAAAACAGATTTGTAAGGGTCGTAGTACATGGCGCGAAAAAGTATGTACCTTCACGAAAATTAGGCGTTATTTTATCATAATAACCTGCCAGTCAAGTCCCACTGTAGGGACGGGCCTCCTCCCATGATAGAGAGATACTTGGCCTACTAATAATACGCTGGCCAGACGGATTGGTATAGGGTTTAATTTCAAGTTTTCCTTCTTTTTATTTCGTAAAGATAATATTCACGGATAGTCCCTTAGTTGGTTTTTACTACACCCATGGGATGAGATGGGGTGGTGACATATTGTATTCTTACTCCGTCACCATACGAAGACGTAACTTGAGAGGCGTTACATTATACAACATGTTTATCTTAAAAAGCATAACACACGACAAACTCTTATTCCCAACATGTTATTCATAGTCCAAACAAATAAAAAACCTACAATTAAATAAAGCAATTTAGTTACAAATCACAGTTGATTGGCGACCCCGCCAATTTGTCAGTGTAAGCGTAAACATCGCAAAATAACGTAGCTGGCTCGATTAGTTATAAATTAAAATATCGGAGACCCCCTTACGTTATTTCCTATAGGCGGGGAGGTTATACACGACTATATACATAGGCAGGGAGCTAATAGAACGCTTCTGCGTGTGGTGACGGAGTAAGAATACAATATGTCACCACCCCATCTCATCCCATAGGTGTCGTAAAAACCGACTAAGGGACTATCCGTTAATTTGATCTTTACGAAATATAAAGAAGGAAAACTTGAAATTAAACCTTAAATCAATCCGTTTGGCCAGCGTGGTATTAGTAGGCCAAGTATCCTTTTGTCCCGGGATGAGGCCCGTCCTTGCAATGGAACATTAATGGGCTGTTATGATGATGATAAACCTAGTTAGGACGGCGGGAAACCGATGAATGAGGGAGGCTGTGCCTCCATCATCCTATCCTACCGCAAAAGGTGGGAATATTCGGAAGCGGCCTATGTCCAGCAGTGGACGTCGATTGGCTGATATGATGATGATGAAACCAATAGTCGGTTTACGACACCCATGGGATGAGATGGGGTGGTGACATATTGTATTCTTACTCCGTCACCAACAGAACGTTATGCACTAGCTGTGTTAAAATAAGTGTAATTTGCCATTATAAAGTACACACTGTTTGAATAGTAGAAACATTTAATTTGCCTAATCACTGCTAGTATTTTCGAACAACAATACTTACTATTAAGTGACCTCTACTAAAGTGTATTCGTCAATAAAAACCCATTTCTTTGAACCCCTAGCAAGGTGTAAGTATGCATAAAGGATTACTAAAGGGGTCTAAGCCTTTCCGATATTTATTGCTTCGTGGAAGGTGCGTTTATCATGACTTAGGGGTCACTCAGACGTATAGGGGTCAGATGGACCTAGTAAGATACTCTGCGGAGATATTACGGGGACCATGTGTAGTTTTTAACGTTGAGAAATTGTGGATTGACTGTTGAGTTAAGCGCCGATTACACTAGACTACATGTAGCCAACTACATCATGTAGGAGACTACATGTAGTCTAGTGTAATCACATGTGGGACAGTGTAAACAGCACGTCCTAACACTAAAAAGTTAGGACGTCCTTATGTAGGAGACTACATGTAGTCTAGTGTGCCGATTACACTAGACTACATGTAGTCTCCTACATGATGTATACCGTATTCATCCTTACTTGATTTATTTTGTCAACAAACATCACATATTGCAAATTCACTAGTTTTTACATCAATCGCACACTTTGATATGGATAAAAGTTTCTGGAAAGTAGCATTAAACGTTTATGCAATAGAAAACACGTAAATCACTTTGATTTATCCACTATCTTTCTTAAATTTTAAATAAAATAAATTTTTGCCTTTTTAGTCACCCTTTTACGAAGCTCTCGGCATCAAAAACACTAAATCCTCACTCAATCACAACACAAATCATAACAGCCTATTAACGTCCCACTGCAGGGACGGGCCTCCTCCCGGGACGGAGGGATACTTGGCCTACTAATACCACGCTCACTACACAAATACTTATTTTTATTATTCATAACACTATATTATTCTGTATTAAATTATAATAAACAAATATACATAATACATAAGCCCATTGCGTACGATGTCCATCAAACGTCGTTTCTACCCAAATTATTATTAACACGAAAGACACATTTTATGAATAAAGACTTAGATCGTGTACTATATTAGTGATGTAATTTACTTTGATGTGTTTGTATAGTACTGAACTACTCAGTGATACGGAACTTTGGGATACAGATTCAAAAGATACAAAGATGTTGGTATAAAAATAATTTATTTATTATTTTATAAGACGGCCTTAGTGGCGTAGTGGTTATACAACATGACTGCTACGCTGAGGTCTCGGGTTCGATGCATAAGCATGATTTTTTGCATTGGTAAATTTGACAAATAAAAAGTATATAAGTATTAATATCCGTTGTTCTGTTACCCATAACACAAGCAGGTTACGCCTAGCTTACTTTGGGAACAGATGGCGCTGTGTAGAGATGTCCGTGAATATTTATTTATTTATTATATAATTTCATACATAAACAGTTAGCCAAAACACATATGTCAGGACTAATGTTTCCTTTGAATGTTATCACCGTAGGCGATTTTGTGTCTTCCTCATCTAATGACCTTCCACCACTTTCACTATGTAAGAGGGATGCCTACCTATTTTTACTGTTAACCAACTTGCAACGTTGCATCATTAATCCAAACGGATCCCAGATTTAAATGATTCAAGATCCGAATCACTAACTCATTAGCAAACAGAACGTTATAAGAAAATGAAAATGATACATTTTTTATTTATGATGAGCTCCCAGGCTATTCGTAGGTATTCCCGATGCGGTCGGTCGATTCGACCCTGATCTCAAATGAGATACTCTGGCAGAATGAAGCACAGGGTTAATTAGTAGGTAGATATAGACTGTAATTATTGTTCGTGTGTCTGTCTGTATTGGTTATTGAGATAGCCAATATCGAGAAATTGAAAATTTTACGTAGTTATATTGTCGTTTTATAATTTAGGCATTGAGGTGTTAATAAGATCGATATATCAGGTTCGATTCCCGCTCAATGCAAATCTTTGTGTCCATGAACATGATTGTTTGCATTAATCTGGCCGTGTAATGTGTGTATTTATTTACAAAAAAAAGTACTTATGTATGTTTATCCGTTGTCTAGTACCCATAGTACAAGGTTTGCTTAGTTTGAGACTAGATGGCGTTGTGTGAATCTGTGAGAAATATTTGATATTTTTTTATTTTTTAACTTATAGATTATGACCCCGATCACAAATGAGATACTCGGCTAGAATGAAGCACAGGGTTAATTAGTAGGTAGATATAGACTGTAATTATTGTTTGTTTGTCTGTCTGTAATGGTTATTGAGATAGCCAATATCGAGAAATGGAAGAAAATTTTACGTAGTAAAGTTTTTCGTTTGAAAATTTATTCAGGTTATAGTAAAGTTTTCTGATTAATCGCGAATTGTTTGTTAAAGTAGTGTAGAGTGTATGTATTTCTTCTAATGTCCCACTGCAGGGTCGGGCCTCCTCCCGTGACGGAGGCATACTTGGCTTACTAATACCACGCTGGGCAGACGGATTGGTATAGGGTTTAATTCCAAGTTTTTATTTTTTTTTATTTCATAAACATAATATTCACGGATGGACTATCCGACTTAGTTAGTTTTTATGACACCCATGGAATGAGATGGGGTGGTGACATATTGTATTCTAACTCCGTCACACGTAAATAAATTACTATGACAGCTACTTGGACATACACCCTAAAAATAAAACATAAAGATCTGAGTAAAGCCTAATAAGACATAAAATCCGTGTGGTGACGGAGTAAGAATACAATATGTCATCACCCCATCTCATCCCATGGTTGTCTTAAAAACCGACTAAGGTTCTATCCGTGAATATTAACTATACGAAATAAAAAGAAGAAAATCTTGAAATTAAACCCCACACCAATCCGTCTAACCAGCGTGGTATTAGTAGGCCAAGTATCCCTCTGTTACGGAAGGAGGCCCGTCCCTGCAGTGGGTCATTAATAGGCTGTTATGATTTCTATAAAAATAAAACATAAAGATCTGAGTAAAGCCTAAATAAGACATAAAAAAAATAAAACCGAATTGACAACCACATCTTTACAAAAACACTTAAAGACGCATTTAATAAAAATATATCACCTTTTTTCTTTTATCCTCTCAAACAGAAATTGTCTAGCAAATTATATTAACATTATTTTTTTAAATAAAGAAGCTTCAAATAATAATAATTAACATAATAAAAAAGTATATTATGAGGCGGCCATTTTGCGCAAACAACATTAGGATGAAAGCCAAAATGATGATTGCTTGAAAGCGGGTACAATCAAAACTTTTACTAGAGTCCAACAATTATTTTAATTAGCTTGTTTGCTTAGTTTGCGGGTTAAGCAATATAGTCGAGGTTAGTTTGTAGATAGGTAACAACTTAAGCAACCGTGTGGTGACGGAGTAAGAATACAATATGTCACCACCCCATCCCCATCCCATGGGTGCCGTAGAAACCGACTAAGGAACTATCCGTGAATATTATCTTTACGTAATAAAAGAAGGAAAACTTGAAATTAAACCTTATACCAATCCGTCTGGCCAGCGTGGTTTTAGCAGGCCAAGTATCCCTCCGTCACGGAAGGTCTGTCCCTGCAGTGGGACATTAATGGGCTGTTTTTTATTTTTATTTTGTTTATTAGGACAACCAGTAGTTATTACATTATAAACTTACAACTAAAATATAAATTATAACTAATAAATTGAATGCGTAACATTTGAATGTGTCACAGGATGCTTATGAAAGTAGCACCGGATTATATTAAGTATTAATAACTTATAATAACAACAAAGCCAAAAAAAAAAAATTAAATTAAATTACAAACAAATTAAATTAAAAACAAATTAAATTACATTAATAACAAATTAAATTAAAGTTAATTAAAGACAAATAAAATAAAATTGACTCAATAAAAAACTGTTATGATGAACCACATAACAAAATGTAGTAAATTTGTTTTTGACAGTTTCGGTATTCGGGAACGAGGTTAAGGTATGTTGACGAGGTTGTTTCATAGATGGGTGACCGATTAACACCATGTAGTAAATTTGTTTTAGATGTGCAATGGCCCAATAAACACAGAAACTGTGTCAATATAAATATCTATCAATAACTTAAATAGATTTACACGTTGATTATACTTACTATACCCAGACATAATCGTAGCTTAAGTTGTGTACTTAAGTATGCGGGATGCAATCATTACTTAATGTGCGATATACCACTCTATTGTATAGGGAATAAGGCTCAATTTAGCAGCTAATAGCTTACGACAGTTCTAAGTACCCGCCACGTATTAAGAACTGTCAATCCTTACAGTGTCCCCGTGCTTATAGCAGGCCTATCTCTGTAGTGTCCCAACACATTCTACTAACACAGAAACAGGCTTGCAATAAACACGTCCGTTATAAGGTCGTTTAATTAGGCACGATATGTCCCTGATAAGGTCCTATCCCTGCAGTGGCCATACCATAGAAATTACGTCGACGTCGGTCTCTTATAACGAACTATTGTAAAATTAATTCCGTCATTTAATATAGTCTACCCGTCTCAGTAGTGTACCCATCTCTGCAATGGCCCAATAAACATAGAAACTGTGTCAATATATCTATCAATAACTTGGGTGTCACACTTTGATTACATTTACTATATACAGACATAATTGTAGCTTAAGTTGTGTAGTTATGTATGCGGGATGCAATCATTACTTAATGTGCGATATACCACTCTATAATGAAGGGAATAAGGCTCAATTTAGCAGCTAATAGCTAACGACAGTTCTAAGTACTCGCCACGTATTAAGACGCTACTTTGAAAATTTTCGAGTTGAATTCGGCCGTGGCCAGAGGGGCGCGCCCCTCGGCGCGCGAATGAGACGGATATACTCTCGCTCACGCGCCGCCGCGCCGTGTGCGCCGTCGTCGTCCCACCGGCCCTCAAGGACACGTTATCGCTCTGTGCCATAGTACAAATATATACAGTATTTCAACTTCATAGAAACGGACGAAACGTGAGTTTATACCTACACGCTCACGATCGCGGAGGGAACAGTCGCTACTGTGCCGCAGTAACGAGCGGACTGTGTGTTATAAATTGAAACTAAATATATTATTCATATGTCAATTTCAAACAAACATGGCTGATATAAATACCTACCTTACTAAATGACTTAGGTATTTAATATTATAATATAGTATTTTTTTTATCACGAAAACGGTTTGTTGTACTTAGGCCAATAATAATTAAAATTTAGCCCCCCTTTATGTAATCCCCCATGCGTGTCTTTCACTTTGATCTAGGTAAATTTAAGCAATGACATCGATGTCATTTTTTGAATGGATTGGTCACCCATCCATAAAGTGACCTCGATGCCTTTATTTTGACGTTAGAATAGATCTAATAGACCTGTTTAAAGTTTGGTTTTGGTTATCGATAAATTCAATTTCAAACAAACATGGCCAATATAATAAATACAGTACCCGGCCGTAAATATTACACATCGACTTTTTCTCTGACGCTCTACGAAGCCGAAATTGACCGATTGTATTTTTCTATAGGTTGATATGCAATATAAACGGCCCGGTACTGTACCTACTTTACTGAATGACTTGTTAAGTACCTTCTTAATATTATAATTTAGTATTTTATTTATATCACAAACATGGTGGATATAAATACAAACATATACATGTTTCTTTAAATTAAATGTATCAATCATAAAACAACACGTTTTTTACAGAACACTTCCTATTTATTTAAATATAAAATAGAAAAATAAAAAGTATTAATATACAATTACAAAACTAAATGGAAACACAAAGTAGATCGCATGTTTACTATTGTTTATGTACCGCGCACCCATTTATAATAAATATTCGGCCCAGTTTGACTACTGGTTATACTGTGACGTCAGTCCGCGGTAGGTAACAGAAAATTCTGTTACAGAAAAACCTATCTACCGGTCTATTATGTTTATACATGTAGCCCCTATTTTTTTTTAATTTACACTCGCGCAAGGTATTATGAAGGCACAAAGCGCATCCAGATTCAGGACAATGATTTGGGGATCACTAAAATAATTTGACCGCCTCGGGGTAGCGGTCGCAGTGCACGAGGTCGCGAGTTTGAATCTCACGCAAAACAATAGAACTTTAAAAAAAATACAATAGCCCCACTATGTATTGTCCTGTGTCGCGGGGTATTTACAAACATTTACTTAGCTGACTCAAACAACATCCAGACTCAGGACAATAAAGTGGATGGAACAAATAAAATTGTCTTACGTGAGATTTGAACTCTAGGTGATTTTCCACCAGAGGGGCGAAACGAGGCAAAAATTGAAATCTTTATGTAAAAATGAACCGTATTGCTTAGGAAATAGAGTATATATTAACTTTGTAATAAAAACACTCGCTTCTCGCGATAGGCCTATTGTTGTTTGTTGCTACTTTTTGTTTGTGTAAAAATGAACCGTATTATTTCTTAAATAGAGTTCAAAATACATTAACAAGAAACACGCATGTCGCGATGTCAATTTTTGGTGGAAAGAGTTCGGTGCGATTTCAATTCTCGTCTCGTCTCGCCCTTGTGGTGGACTCTTCATGCTGACTTACGATTACCGATTACTGCGCCCGCCACTGCCTAAGGCAGACAGTTTTTTTGTGTGATCCACAAACAACGGTCCTGAGTCTGGACGTTCTTTGTGTTCGTTTGTTTCATGTTTGTAAACGTTCCCGCAGTGGAGTGCATGAGAGTTCAAATCTCACGTAAGACAATTTTTTTTGTGATCCACAAACAACTGTCCTGAGTCTGGACGTTCTTTGTGTTCGTTTGTTTCATGTTTGTAAACGTTCCCGCGGTGGAATGCATGAGTTCAAATCTCACGTAAGAAAATTTTTTGTGTGATCCACAAACAACTGTCCTGAGTCTGGACGTTCTTTGTGTTCGTTTATTTCATGTTTGTAAACGTTCCCGCGGTGGAGTGCATGAGAGTTCAAATATCACGTAAGAAAATTTTTTGTGTGATCCACAAACAACTGTCCTGAGTCTGGACGTTCTTTGTGTTCGTTTGTTTCATGTTTGTAAACGTTCCCGCGGTGGAGTGCATGAGAGTTCAAATCTCACGTAAGACAATTTTTTTGTGTGATCCACAAACAACTGTCCTGAGTCTGGACGTTCTTTGTGTTCGTTTGTTTCATGTTTGTAAAAGTTTCCGCGAAAGTAAAAAGTATTATTTAGATCTTATCAGTAAGTACCTACCTACCTAAGCTTGCAAATAAAATAGGTACGTAATATTATTTCTTTGATTTTTTCAGTTTCACACAACTCCTAGGTACTGTCGCGGAGACTTTTACAAAGAACATCCGAACTCAGGACAGTAATTTGTGAATCGCTCAAACAACTTTTTGGTTGGATTCGAGCCCGCGACCTCGTGCACGCAAGCCACTACCGCGACCGGCCCGCACTGCCCGCGCCACTGAGGCCATTTCAATTACGTGATCTTGACGAAAACGGTTATAAAACTTATTACACTTGAGCATATAGTCTAAAATCGCTTATATAAACAAACGCTTGCATTATCAAAAGGGTCAACAGTAACTAGGTACTTGGTTGAGTTATGGCGAACTTTACCTAAGTTTTATAAAAGACATAACTACAAAAATATTTTACGAACCAATGTTATCGAAATAACTATTATAAAATAATACTATTATTTACTTATAAAAGAGAACAAAGTATTAATAAAAACTTAGGTATATACACACATCAAAAAAGTCTAAGCAACATGCATGATATTACAAATTTACCATTTATATTAATTTATTTTACCATTTATTTTAATTATAACGTTGTATTTTATTTTTAAAATAATATTTTTAGGGTTCTATGATGTAAAAATAACAGCTGTTTTCTTTATAAGTTCTTTTAATAACAGAAATTAACAATATTAGAATATACAGGTACATAAGAAACTAAACTTTTTTTTTACAAATTGAAATTTCTTAAGAAAATGAATTTATTGTGAAAGAATAGGACAATTTAATACAAAGTATGGCCTCCTCTGCTATTCAGAACTTGTCGGCAACGATTATTCATTGAATTAATGAGACTGTTTATGTCATCTTGCGGTATTCGCTCCCAATGGAATTGTAGCAAATCCTTCAGCTGTTGGGTTGTTGTCACTCCGTCCAAGTCCTTCAAAACACGTCTCTGGAGCATGTCCCATGCGTGCTCGATGGGGTTGAGGTCTGGCGATTGTGCAGGCCAGGGCAATACCTGGATGTTCTCCGTTGCCAAGTATTCACTGGTTCGCCGAGCTGTATGTGAACGCGCATTGTCATGCATTAACGTAAAATCGGAGCCAAAGGTTTGTGCAAATGGATGGACATAAGGTCTGAGAATATCCTCAACGTAATTTTCAGCGTTCATGTTTCCATTTACAAAAACGAGCTCAGTTCGCCTGTTCTTCATAATACCCGCCCATACCATAACTGTTGAGCCGCTGTATGGATGAACTTCCTGAACGCACCTGAGTCTTTCAGTATTTCCGGGTCGACGGTACACTCGCACCCTTCTTGTATCAGGCCTAAACCCGAATCGCGACTCATCGGAAAACATAATTTTATCCCATTGTTCCTGGGTCCATGTTATGCGTTCTCTACACCATTCATTTCGACGAGCGCGATTCCCGTGACGTATCGGTGGGCACCTGATAGGGCGTCGAGCTCGTAGGCCGTACTCATGCAGTCGATTTCGCACAGTTTGGGGACTTACATCAACACCACTTGAATTTTGTAGCCTCAAACTTATCTCTCGAGCGGTTAACATCGGCTGGCGTCTTGCAGTCAGTTGTATGTACCGGTCTTGCCGAGTGGTTGTACTCCTTTTACGGCCTGGATGCTGTTCAGCGGGTTCCCCTGTATTATTGTAGCGCTGCCAAAGACGACAAATAACACTTCTATGAATACCAAAATGTCGAGATACCTGAGATTGATTACTTCCCGCTTGCAACATCCCTACAGCAGTGCGATTCGCTAAGCGTACCGTCTAAGATGCCAACAACGGCGAGTTCACAGATGTCACAACCAACACATCGCCCTTAAAGTCATCGTTATTTAAAACCGTATTCGCTAAACACGATCATCTCGTCGACGATCTCTCGGATGTGATAAGGCAAGGATGTCGGCTACGATGTTAACAATGTTGCTACTTTTTGACTAAGTATAATCGAGAAAATATAGACTAACAAATATCGTTGTTATTTATGACTTTTAAAGAAATATAATTACATAATGTGAATGAATAAATTAAGAGCTAATAAATTCATAACAAATTATTAATTAATGTAATTGTTTTCGACTTGTAAAATTAATATTTTTAAAACTGGCAATGGATTCATAATTTGTTTGACATATGCGAAATGTAAACAAACAGTTTGGAATTATAGACAACTTAAATTAAGTTTTTTGTCACAAAATTCCTAAATATGAAGTGTTTTAAGTGGCAAAAGGGTCTAAGGCTAAAAGTGCTTTAATATGCACCAATGCATGGAGTGTATCATATTTAGTGTAGTCTTGATCGTGTCGACAGTAAGTATGTTTATATTTTGTTTCATAACATTTTTATAATTCCAGCATTTTACTGTAATGACTAACCACAACAATATTATCTATTTTAGTGTCTCGTAACGTAGCTCCGTCACCAAGTCAACTTGAAAAGCTAGTCAACTTTTTAGAAGCTAGAAGTTGGCTAGCAACTGGCCATGCTCGTACTGCAAATGCTCGCATTCGCAGTCGTAATGCATGGGTAGAAATAGCAAATGCCCTTAACAGTGATGGTAGTGGATGTATAAAAACTTCAGAGCAGTGGTGTAAGGTGAGTTTAGCTTATTAATAGTATGTTTGAAGTGGTGTGTTGTACTATGTACCTACAAGAAAACTCTACATTGACTGCTCAAACTATTATTTATATCTCTATAAATATTCACAGTATTGAAAAGACAAGAAAGGGTCAGTGAAGAGGAAAGACAGTCAAAATTTTGTGGCTGCCAGGCGTCGTACTGGTGGTAGAGTTGAATATGTACCTAAGTTCAATGACACAGAGCAAAAAATATATCAATAGACATTATCTTAGAATTTTATAGGAAACCTACAAAAGCTTGTAATAGTAATTAAATATTTTCTGTTTTAGTCTACTATTGCTGCCATAGATGCAGGGAGTGTTCAAGAGACACAAGTCCCTTCAACGTCACAAAATATTGTAGTAGAATCCGGAACTCACAATATTATGTACTCCTGAAGTAAGCATAATATAAAAAAATAATTAAATTGTTTATAGGTATTAATTATATTTTTTTACATAATGTATTTATTTTACAGGTTTCAGTCACTGTTGAACCAGTAAGACCTGTATCACTACCAGAAGTTTCACATGGGAACATTCCAAATAAGGTTAATTACAAGATTTTATGGTGTAATAAATACAACAAAGTACTCCAAATATTAATTATGCGTGTTTGTTGAAGCGCCAAAGGGAAATATTACGCAGTCGTCGACGTGTTACCCAACAATCTCCACGTGCATCTGCTGCGCGCCGGCGCCTATTGCGAAGTCCTCCATCGCAATGCCCCGCTTGGAAATGGTTAGCATTACAGAGAGGTTCATAGCCATTGAAGAACAGCGTGCGGAACTGGCAATAGCTCATTGCATGAGGCTACGAGCAGAATTCGAACAAAGAATGGTGGAGGCTGTAGAAAGAATTATTGGTATTTTAAGTGATTATTTAAATACATAAAACTATTGTAATGATGTAAAATGTTTTTATCTGTGCATAAGTTTTAATCTAACATATACTCTACAATTATATATTTATACTGTTAGTAGTGTAACATGTTTTAACATAAATCTATAGTTAATATTTTTATTTATTATAAAATTATCATTACAATGAATAAACAATAGTAGTTTCATTATATTACATGCTCAAAACTTAAAAAATACATACTATATTACTAATAATATTTATTAAACCTGACTACTTACTAAATTAGTAAAGACAAACTTATTATATCATATTTAGTTATTATTCAGTATTACTACTTCGTGCATGACACAACTGATTAATTAAAGTGTCTCTAGCACGGCATCCACTATCCAAATCACTGAGTGTTTGCACTCTTTCTTTTTGAAGTAGCTGAATTAGGTACCCTATCCCCCCACATCCAATGACACCAGGGATTTTTAAGTCTTTAAAGAATCTGGATCATAACAAGATTTGTAAAGATAAGAAACTCTGTCTTTATGATACTATAATTTAAAACTCAAGTATAACTAATATCTGTGTGGTGAAGGAGTAAGAGTACAATATGTCACCCACCACCCCATCTCATGCCATAGGTGTCGTAAAAACCGACTAAGGGCCTATACGTCAATATTATCTTTACAAAATAAAAAGAAGGAAAACTTGAAATTAAACCCTATACCAATCCTTCTGGCCAGCGTGGTATTAGTAGGCCAAGTATCCCTCCGTCATGGGACATTAATGGGTTGTTATGATGATAACTAATATACTAAGTAGTTACTTGCATTTCTTTGAGGATTTGTCTATCAAAGGGTGATTTAGGAAACTAAATATATTTATTTATGACATCCCTATGGTTTCTGGCATTTACAACCGTTTGTATGGCCCTTGATGTTGATGATTGTGAGACATAAGTTGTGGCATTCCTACATAAAATCTTTTGGTAGCTCCCACTTGTTAAAAACGCAAGTGCAAACAAAATCTGAAACAAAAGTTATTTTAATTCATAGATAGACAGTAGTATTTGTAAGTAAGAGTTACTTATTATAAATAAGTAGTTGGTACCTACATTGGTTCTGTTACTTGTTTACTAATACCTCCCTGGCGTTTAACTTTGGAGAAATATGGGAAAATATCTTGTCCTAATTGTTCTATGTGCTCTTCAATGAGCCTTTAAGTTTTAATGTACATAAGTAGGTACTGTCGGTTTTTAGGATATTCATATTTCTAATTAACCCCTCAACTGGCGGACAGACATATTATGTCTGCGAAAAAAAACGCGTAAACTGGCGGGCAGACATAATATGTCTGCGACCGTAATGTGCCAAACTTTTGTTTATTTAACCGAGCTTGACGCCTTTTTTAAGTTATCTTCACGATTAGCTTCTTCCAACAAAAGTGTTTTGTATGTATTTTGCAAAATACCTACACGAACTGCCATCTAAACAAAAAAAAAACATTACTGGACCCAGAAAGTGAAATACAACAATTAAAATAATGGAAATCTACTTACCTTGTCTAAAAAACAATATTTAATATCACTTTGTAGGTTAACAACCAAGAGAACATCTACGTTATTGTAGCTTTATGATTTGACAGATAAAATCGAAGGCGAGGGCGAGGTTGTAGTCGAAGGCGAGGATGTTTCGTGTTACTGAATACCTATTTTCATACATTTGAACGAATATTTTAGTTCCGTGAAGCGCCGTTTACATCGTTGAAGCGCTGCGGTCGGGTAGTTTGATTGGAGCATACGAATATGTCAAACACTGATGTTACAACTGTTGTACTCTTGGATGTAAGGATGTAGACCGTTAGTGAATCGCCCTCCAGCTCTTTGCATTTCATCTGCCGTCAAATGACGTCGCTCCATGACGTAAAGAATATCTAACAATTCAATTTTGTCGCCAACTGTATTTAAATGGTTGGTAAAATTATAAAATCAAGACTAAAACGTAGCAATTAACATGCACTCAAATTCAAACAAATTCGCAGTCATTTGAATTTTATGAAAAAAAACAAAACATAATCGAAATTTTTTTTGTACAACCAGCCAGTATGTCATCAATAACAAAAAAGTTTACTTACCTATACACTTTGAGTGAGTAAATACTTAGAAATTAATTAATATAAATGGTAAATTTGTAATATCATGCATGTTGCTTAGACTTTTTTGATGTGTGTATTTTAAACCTAACCTATATATTTTACCTACGATTAAAAATTACGCGATAAAATTTAGTACGAACGGTGAGTCGACATGCACAGGTCCGGCGTCGAAGAGGGCCATCGCCCGACTGAATCGTCGACCGTACTCATTCTGTATCGATCGTTAACTAATCGGTATAAGGTCTGAAATTGCGATGCGCCCGCAACGATCCGGAGCGCTTAGAAATTGCTAAAATCTTATTTGATTCATTAAAAATTATTGGTTGTAGTTATGTAATGATATTCTACAGTAATACTAATATTGATGTTACGAATGTATTTGAGTAATTCCTAAGCATAATGATAGTGTACTTTCCGTGTAATATGTAAAAAACTGTTTTTGTAGAGGTGTTTTCAAAAATAAATATGATCGAGCCAAAATCAAGCTATCGCGTTTTGGTAATTACAAAAACCTAGTTAAAGGTATCAATTTACCTATATTAAAATTCTAGATCAATAGGTCTTTTCATAGTCCTGTAGTAGTTGATGAAAGATAGTGCATTTTATCAATGTATCATCTTAAGAACTGTCAATCCTTACAGTGTCCTCGACTTATAGCAGGCCTATCTCTGTAGTGTCCCAATACGTACTACTTACACAGAAACAGGCTTGCAATAAACACGTCCGTTATAAGGTCGTTTAATTAGGCACGATATGTCTCTGATAAGGTCCTGTCCCTACAGTGGCCCAATAAACCATACTTAATATAAAAACAGGGTCATTTTATATAGAAATTACGACATTTACAGACGCAAGTCTCTTAAAACGAACTATTGTAAAATTAATTCCGTCTTTTAATATAGTTACCAGTCCCCGTAGTGTACCTATCCCAGCACTGGCCTAATAACACAGAAACTGTGTCAATATATCTATCAATAACTTAAATAGATTTACACGTTGATTATACTTACTATACCCAGACATAATTGTAGCTTAAGTTGTGTACTTAAGTATGCGGGATGCAATCAATACTTAATGTGCGATATACCACTCTATTGTGTAGGGAATAAGGCTCAATATAGCAGCTAAGAGCTTACGACAGTTCTAAGTACCCGCCAGGTATTAAAAACCGTCTATGCTTACAGTGACTCCGTGCTTCTAGTACCCCTGTCTCTGTAGTGTCCCAATACGTACTACTTACACAGAAACAGGCTTGCAATAAACACGTCCGTTATAAGGTCCATTAATTAGGCTCGATATGTCCCTCATAAGATTCTGTCCCTACACACTGGCCCGATAAACCATACTAAATATAGAAACAGGGTCATTTTATATAAAAATTACGACATTTACTGAGGCCCGTGTCTTATAACGAAGTATTGTAAAATTAATTCTGTCTTTAAATATAGTCAACCCGTCCCCGTAGTGTACCCATCTCTGCAATGGCCCAATAAACACAGAAACTGTGTCATATATATCAATAACTTGGGTAGATTCACACGTTGATTATATTTACTATACACAGACATAATTGTACCCTAAGTTGTGTAGTTAAGTATGCGGGATGCAATCATTACTTTATATGCGACTTAACACTCTAATGTGTAGGGAATAAGGCTCAATTTAACTGGAGTTAGGTCGACAGATATTCTGATTCTGTTAGCCATTGATTTTACTAACTCGACTACGTGAATTGATGAAATTGATGTATCTTCTGTGTACTATAATATCATCAACTATGGATCAATAATTCTCCGTGTGGTGACGGAGTAAGAATACAGTGTGTCACCACCCCATCTCATCGACTAAAGGACTAATCGTGAATATTTTCTTTACGAAACAAAAATAAGGAAAACTTGAAATTAAACCCTGTACCAATCCGTTTGGCCAACGTGGTATTAGTAGGCCAAGTTTCCCTCCGTCACGGCAGGAGGCCCGTCCTTGCAGTGGGACATTAATGGATTGTTATAAGTGAATTACGAATTAACTAACTTCTTACCCCCTTACTCATAAACGCCTCTTAAATTTTAGTCAATTGATTAGCTTAAATTCTTACGGTTTTGGTTGGTTTTTCTAATAAAAATCTCGCTAAACATTGATTCAATTTAAGATGCGTTTATGAGTAGGGGGGTTTAAGTGTTATTCTTATAATTTAAGCTTAATTAATTAAGCTATATTATTGCAAAGTTTCATTAAAATCCATTCAGTAGTTTTTACGTGAAAGAGTAACAAACATCCATACATGCTTTCAATACAAACTGTCGCGCTTATAATAGTTAGTTAGTCGAAATAAAGTCATTTCAATGCTTAATAAATAAATACACAAAACATGCCGCCATTTTAAAAAACCAAAGACAGCAATATAAGTCGAATTTAGAATAGAATTCTTTTCATAGAGTTTTTATTAATAAAAAAAAAACCAACTTCCCCTTTTTTTACAATAATAGAGGAATAATGAAAGGGCGCTTGAGTGGTCACAAATAATTCTAACGGGAACACAATACTCACTTAGTAGGGGTAGGCAGAGAATAATAAAAATATATAAAAATATTAATAATAATCAAAATTGTGTGGGTAGTTTCTGATTTTACTATTGTTGTCTATGGATTTTGTTATTTGACGTGAAAAGGACGAGTGTTTTGTCTATGACAGTTTTTCTATTGATAAAATGATTATGATATTTTTTTTATTAGAATTTGAAAGATAACAGAAATTATTGTTTAGGACTTCATACACTAATTATTTATTATTCATAATAATAATTCTCTCCGTGTGGTGACGGAGTAAGAATATAGTGTGGCACCACCCCATTTCATCCCATGGGTGTCGTAAAAACCTACTAAGGGACTATCCGTGAATATTATCTTTACGATATAAAAAGAAGGAAAAATTGAAATTTAACCCAATACCAATCCGTCCAGCGTGGTGTGGCGTGCACGAAGATGAACTTTTGCATTCGCTTGGTGTTTTCTACGAATAATATATCATATTTTTACAAAAAAAACTATTTAAGTATGCTTATCTTTTGCCTTCCTATATTAGAAACTTTGCTTAGTTTGGGACTAGATGGCGTTGTGTGAATTAGTGACAAATATTAATGTTACATTGCTGTATCAGATGTATAGATAGATACCTAAGCACTTAAAATAATAGAAAAAACACTTTAATATCATCCAATTTATAAAAAGCCTATTTATATTTACAAAAACGGTTACATTTCACTCAAATATGTACTACAAAATATCCCCTTAGGGGGTACTATGTCCTATGAGCCGTTACTACAGATATTGGGCCCAGGATGTCCCCAATAACGATAAAAACGCCTTTCGTCTAGACGAGCATATTAAATATGCATGAATTACAAATGTAAACGCGCATACACGCTGTCTATATTGCATATATGCGCTTTTAGTAGGTACAGTTGTGGGCATAAAGGAATGTCTTTTTTAAACTTTTTTTATTTCTAACACATGCATAGAACGCCATCTAGTCGCAAACTAAGCAGAGCTTGTACTATGGGTACTAGACAACGGATAAACATACTTAAATACTTATTTTGTAACTACACACATAAATATATTATAGAAAACACTCAAACTAATGCAAACAATCATGTTCATACACACAAAGATATGCATTAAGCGGGAATCGAACCCGAGACCTCTGCGTAGCAGCTATGTAATACTGCGTCACAGAGGACGTCAAATGTCTGTCAATATTAATTTATTTATTATTTAGCCCCGTAAATCTCTTATGAAACTATCTCCCTGCAGCTGGACAATAACTACACACATCAAAAAAGTCTAAGCAACATGCATGATATTACAAATTTACCATTTATATTAATTTATTTTACCATTTATTTTAATTATAACGTTGTATTTTATTTTTAAAATAATATTTTTAGGGTTCTATGATGTAAAAATAACAGCTGTTTTCTTTATAAGTTCTTTTAATAACAGAAATTAACAATATTAGAATATACAGGTACATAAGAAACTAAACTTTTTTTTACAAATTGAAATTTCTTAAGAAAATGAATTTATTGCGAAAGAATAGGACAATTTAATACAAAGTATGGCCTCCTCTGCTATTCAGAACTTGTCGGCAACGATTATTCATTGAATTAATGAGACTGTTTATGTCATCTTGCGGTATTCGCTCCCAATGGAATTGTAGCAAATCCTTCAGCTGTTGGGTTGTTGTCACTCCGTCCAAGTCCTTCAAAACACGTCTCTGGAGCATGTCCCATGCGTGCTCGATGGGGTTGAGGTCTGGCGATTGTGCAGGCCAGGGCAATACCTGGATGTTCTCCGTTGCCAAGTATTCACTGGTTCGCCGAGCTGTATGTGAACGCACATTGTCATGCATTAACGTAAAATCGGAGCCAAAGGTTTGTGCAAATGGATGGACATAAGGTCTGAGAATATCCTCAACGTAATTTTCAGCGTTCATGTTTCCATTTACAAAAACGAGCTCAGTTCGCCTGTTCTTCATAATACCCGCCCATACCATAACTGTTGAGCCGCTGTATGGATGAACTTCCTGAACGCACCTGAGTCTTTCAGTATTTCCGGGTCGACGGTACACTCGCACCCTTCTTGTATCAGGCCTAAACCCGAATCGCGACTCATCGGAAAACATAATTTTATCCCATTGTTCCTGGGTCCATGTTATGCGTTCTCTACACCATTCATTTCGACGAGCGCGATTCCCGTGACGTATCGGTGGGCACCTGATAGGGCGTCGAGCTCGTAGGCCGTACTCATGCAGTCGATTTCGCACAGTTTGGGGACTTACATCAACACCACTTGAATTTTGTAGACTCAAACTTATCTCTCGAGCGGTTAACATCGGCTGGCGTCTTGCAGTCAGTTGTATGTACCGGTCTTGCCGAGTGGTTGTACTCCTTTTACGGCCTGGATGCTGTTCAGCGGGTTCCCCTGTATTATTGTAGCGCTGCCAAAGACGACAAATAACACTTCTATGAATACCAAAATGTCGAGATACCTGAGATTGATTACTTCCCGCTTGCAACATCCCTACAGCTCTTTGCATTTCATCTGCCGTCAAATGACGTCGCTCCATGACGTAAAGAATATCTAACAATTCAATTTTGTCGCCAACTGTATTTAAATGGTTGGTAAAATTATAAAATCAAGACTAAAACTTAGCAATTAACATGCACTCAAATTCAAACAAATTCGCAGTCATTTGAATTTTATGAAAAAAAACAAAACATAATCGAAATTTTTTTTTTACAACCAGCCAGTATGTCATCAATAACAAAAAAGTTTACTTACCTATACACTTTGAGTGAGTAAATACTTAGAAATTAATTAATATAAATAGTAAAGTAATATCATGCATGTTGCTTAGACTTTTTTGATGTGTGTAGACAAAAATGATTAATAAATAAATACAATAATATTTTCTATCAAATTACATAACGAAACAGTCTACGAGGTGTCTATGTCAATAAATGTTGAAATATTGCGCCCCTAAGAGATTACGAGGTCTTATACGGAGCCTCGTGCAACTGGGACCTCGTTCGCTTTAGATATAAATTGAGAAAATATACTTAGTTATTATTACAAGTATTTTGTAATTACTTGTCTTTAAGTGTTTAGGATTGATCGGCCATTAGTGTCTTTAAGTATTATTTAAGTTTGTCTTTGTCTCCGTAGTCCGTTTGGTGACGGAATAAGAATACAATATGTCACGCCATTCATGTTAGAAGAAGAAACATTATGCAATGTTGAATTATGACATAAAATTTTAGGAATAAAAATAGAGAACCGTTATTCTACCTTCCTAAACGGATTTTGATAAAATTTGGAATATTACCTATATTCCAAATTTCATCAAAATCCATTCAGTAGTTTTAGCGTGAAAGAGTAACAAACATCCATTCATCCATCCATACATACTCACAAACTTTCGCATTTATAATATTAGTAGGATTAATAGCTAGCAACTATTATTCAGCCCGAAGCATTAAGTTCATGAAAACTCATTACATTTCTTTGTTAAGAGAAAATGAGAATTGTAAACCTGTGTTTAGTCTGTATATTATAATTTCTTATATATACAGTATGTTTGTGAAAATAATGCGCTTTCGTGTGGTGACGGAGTAAGAATATAATATGTCACCACCCCATCTCATCCCATGTGTGTCGTAAAAGCCTATATCGACGGGTCCTACGTATACTAATGTAACCCGCAAATTGACGAAAATGACTTTTTTGCTCGAATGGCCTTAAAATAACCTATTCTTCTCAAATCAGTAAGAAAAAAATTAAAATTTATTTTAGTTTCGGCGATACAAACTCGTAAACTGATGTAAGTAACACAACTTAATGCAAGGAAACGGTCAAAACTGATATAAGTTACTTGCATTAGTTTACGTAGTTACGATTTACGTGACGCGTGAGTGTAAGTGACCGTTGCACCAGTATACGCGCGGCGACGATATAGGCATGCGCAAAACAGTTCTTTAAGACGTAATGCCATATGGCATGACATTTCGAACCGCGTCATATGGCATTATAACAGTACGCAGGACGCTAAACATGACCTATGGCGGTTATGCCATATGTAACCAGTTGTCATATAATATGTCGTGTACTGATTGTTCTGGAGTAATAGATAGACCTTTTAGTGGGCAATATTACGTCAGAACAATCATATACATTGAGTTATATTACGAAGTTCTGTGTGTTATACTTTTTTTTTGTATGACGGTCGGTATCGGTGTGTTTTCGTCAAAATTTGAATTTTCCGTGTAAAATAGAGTTCTAGAATATTAATAATCCTTACGACTGCTTATGAATCATAGACTTAATTGAATATTATTTTAAGTTTCATACTACATTTTACATCGATGTACCTTCATTGTAATAATAACAGCCATATAAAACTTCGAAAGAAATAACACTATGAAATAAAAGCTTTACTATAATAGTAGTAGTACTTATAAATTCGAACAAACGAAAGAAAGCGCCATAAGGATAATATTAGTCATATCTACGCAAAGTAGCTTCAAAGAAATGTAACCCGTATCTCGAACGCATAGAGTGCATGTAATACCTATATGACAGAGACATACCAACCGAACCGAACGCAGGCTACGTTCGCGCGTTCTGTTTAGTGTCATGTGTCCTGCTAAACTTTGTCGGGTAATGCGTACTGTTACAGTACGCGGTCGTGCTATATTACGCGTCATGCATTACTGACAGTACTGACACAAGTCTACGACGATACAGCGCGTACGTACGATACGGGTGTAACTGCAACGAATTTTACTTTATGTATTGAATTTCTAAAAATTATTCATATTTTTACGACGTTTTGAGTGTTTAAGATCAGTAAAAATAAAAATAATAATAAGTATGAAGCGTTCTCGGAGTCAATTAAGCCAGATACTCCTGAAACTATTAAGGGTCTCAGATCTTTAAAAAATTTTGATATGTTGGTATTTGTGTCACTAACGTTTTAGAAAATCTACATAAAAAGTAATCCTGGCCCTCTGGGAAATCTGGAAAATGATCGGTGTTATAACACCTGGTAGGAGAATGGGTAGCATATTGCTAGTAGAGAACTATGGGGAATATTTTGAATAAAATTTTACACTTTATAGATTTTAAAATCTTTTATTATCGTTTTTTTTACATTTTAATAAATTGTTGGTAAATAGATAAATAAGCAGCTAAAATTTACGTTAGTTGTGCAATGAAAGAACACTTAGGGAGCAAATAAACTTAACATTTTTAACATAAAAAAGTTAGTTTTTGCATTATTTACAAGTTAGGGCTTAAATTGCTTGCAGCTATAACTACCACAATAAGGCAACGTTACTTTATAGATAATATAATTCTACAGAGCCATATAGCTAAGACATTTTTGTTCAATACATAAAAAAAAATCTCACTTTCATAAATTTGTCATCACTTGTAACCACTTGTGTATCAGCACAGCCGTGAATAATACGTGGCATTATGCAATTCAATCGATCTTGTGAAAGAGTGAGAAGTTATCACGGGAGAATTAGTATCTGACAACTTTTCCCAGTACGTCCACTTGGAGGGACAACAATGTTTCCACTAAACAAAAAGATGGCCATGCTGCACGCCTTTTTGGAAATAAATAAAACGTTAGAACGTTTTATATATACGTAAACGTATCTGACTAGGTTTTTATTTTAAAAGAAGTCTTATTTTTTTAAGTTATTTTTACCACTTAGTAGATTGTTGTTGTGGTACAAAATTAATTGTGCAATGTATATTATATTTTGATGAGTCTGTAAGACAACTATTTAATTAGTCTTAGTAGTCGTACAGTTTTTACCTAAAAAGAATCGAACATTTTGTTATAGTTACATATTATTTTATTAACATGGTAAAGAATAAAAGCACTGATTACTTTAACTAATTATTATTACTAAAACGACGAAGCCAAGTATATATTTTATTAAAGTTTATATAGCTTGTTAAAGACTGATTTAATAATTTAATATCTCCTTAACCTATTAAAGATGATATTTACTATCTGAGCGAGAATCATGTTAAATTTTTAACATTTTAAAATTAAATGGAAAAGACTTCAAAATTTGAAGTTATTATAAAAATAGTAGATACGTTTATTTTTACACTTTTAATGTTACACAATAAACGTGTTTTACTATTTCGTACGTTTGTTTGTTTCATTTTTCCATAAAAAACAGGTTTATGACCACAAAACTACATAAATTACTGGTACAACTAGTTTCTTAGTAGCTTGTAAAGTAGTGCAAGTGCTAAAAGTAGATAAATGAAATTATTTTCCCATATTTCGAGGTTTCATGATTTACAAATTACACTCATATGTATGACTAATAATGTGTATTTCTTTTATTTTCATTATTTAAAAACTAAGTCAGAACTTTGTAAACTAGTACAAGTGGTTACTTGTAACAGTTTACTTGTTTGGATACTTTGATCAAAACAAGCTAAACAAATGCAAGTACAGCTATTTTCTAAAATACAAAGAAATATAAAAATATATTTAGTCCGGTTTTTTCCTTTCATTTCCAGGTATAACTTGTCAAAATTTCAGTAATTTCTGTAGAACTTTGACAAAGTTATAAGCTTTTGAACCTTTGAATTGCTCTCCTGTAAAATTGTGTTTTTGCATTTATACTAGTCTACGTAGGACCCGTCGAAATAAAAGATAATATTCACGTATAGTCCATACGTGAATATTATCTTTACGAAATAAAAAGAAGGAAAACTAGAAATTAAACCCTCTACCGTCTGGCCAGCGTGGTCTTAGTAGGCCAAGTATATCTCTGTCACGGGAGGAGGCCCGTCCCTGCAGTGGGACATTAATGGGCTGTTATGATTATAAGAACGACGTAATTTTTTGTGTCATGATGTTCACCCGTACCTAAAATACAGCTAAAAACCATGTTTAAAATATGTATGTACACTCTGTATATAAAATCTAATTATAGTTAATAGATATGACTTATACCGAGGATATAAAGTAAAAGTGAAAAGCCACAAATAATGTGCTCATTAACTTATGATTAAAAAATAAATTATTCCAAAATTGTTTTTTAATCTACATATGTCAATTTTCGTACCTAAAATTAGATTAAGTTAACTTTTAGTTGTCAAATTGTTACACTTTAAATACAACTTTAACACGACCACAAAAGATTACAATTGTAATAGTAAAAACATGACAACTAAAAGTTAACTTAACCGAATATTAGGAACGAGAATTGACATGTTAGTTATAAAAAAAAAACAATTGCTGGGTTGTTTTAGGGTAGTCTAAATGTTTGCATTAATATACCGAAGTTGCGATTTCTATCAGATTCGATACAATCAGTTGTTCCGCAGTTCCACCATCGCAGAGGCCACGGTAGAAATTACTTCGTGAGTTCTTAGCCTAAAAAACCTAGAATCTTTTCTCCTCTACAATCCTCTACTGGTTTATTTTACAACATATATATGTATAGGTACACCCCACAAAACAAGTCCTGCTGACAGTTCAATTTATTTACTAACAATAGCTACGTACACTTAATGGTGGTACTGTACAGCTAATTTTAATTGCTTTGTGAAAATTGCCATCGTACTTATAGCCAACCATTATCTATTTCAAAATGTAAATGCTTATTATAATTATAATATTCAGCTATAATTGTGGGTGAATAAATAAGTAAATATTTGTGACACATTCACACAACGCCATCTAGTCCCAAACTAAGCAGAGCTGGTACTATGGGTACTAGACAACGGATAAGCATATTTATAAACTGTATGTTTTTTTTGTAAATACATAGAAAACACCCAGACCAAGCGAGTGCTAGAATATAGTAATACTAATATTGTAGTTTTACATAAAAAAAATGTTCCTACTACTCGCCGGCCACTGCCGAAACACGCTCACTTCGCTTGCTCGGCTCGTGCGTCCTTTGGCCACTATGCTGGCCTAATCTAACCAACTGTTTCTGACTTTTGCCTTAATGGATTTTTAGGGACGTCCGTCAAAACCACTTTCGACTGAAAAAACCAGGTTTTGACTGGCTATGAGTTTTAACTGTAACATTTTTAATTAATAAACCTTTAAAATAAAAATATAAAAAAAATACCAAAAAAATCATTAAATAGCGAATTATTTACAGGATACACGAATAACTTACTTGCGTGCGATTCGAACTTGCGAATTCGTGTACTTTGCCACAGATGCCACTGAGCTTTGCAAGAGTCGTACAATTTGACTTAAGCCCGATTTACACATCGACAAGTACAGTAGCGAGTTAAGTAGTAAGATTAAGTTGATTTAAATAGATCTCCATCCTATTTTTTGGCGAGTTAAGTACAAAGTAGCCCCCTCTCTTGCGTCTCGCCCACTCAAAACCGCCAGGTGGAAATTCAAAACCGCCTCCGAACACTTACGACAGTTTGTCGTATTTGTAAATATATCTACGTTATCCCTTGGCTCCCTTCCTTACGACACAATATAGTGTGAACTACAGGAATTCCTTTCCCTCGGGAACTTCACCGTATTGAGTGCAAGTTAGTTTTGAGAAGCGACAAATAAACGTGACATAAGTTTGTGGTATGAACTTTTGAGTTTATACCACGCAGCTATAATAGTATAAGAATAAATAAATAATCCGCATACATTCAAACATCGCCACATAGTCCCAAACTAAGCAAAGATTGTAACTATGGATACTTGTATACTTTTTTTTAACAAGCAATTAATGTTTTATAAGAAAACTAGCTGACCCGTGCCCACTTCGTTGGGCGGTGAAAAAATCGCGTCCGTTTTTTAAACATAAATTTCATTACTCTCGACTCCTATCAGTCATAGCGTGATACTATATAGCCTATGACACTCCCCGATAAATAGACTAATCAAAACAAAAAAAAATTAAAATCGGTTCAGTAGATCCAGATATTACCCCCTACAACGTAACAAACACACAAACTTTACCTCTATATAATATGTATTAGTATAGATAAAGACTAACACTGCGCAGAAAAAAACAGCAATTTCAAAGGGAAGGATCTATTATAAATAGAAAACACCCAGACCAATGAAAACAATCATGTTCATGCACACAAAGATTTGCATCTAACAGGAATTAAACCAGAGGCCCCTCTCTACCATAATAACCTTTGTGTCACAAAGGTTAATGCATGTAATACAGACAAAACAATTATCGAACCCAAAACTTTCCATAAATAAATAAATGCCCCACTAATTCACAAATTAAACAAGACTGCCCAAGTCCCGGTACAAACAATAATAATATGTCTCCAAGATAAGAGTCCCGTATAGCCCGGGACTAATCCCGTGGCACGCCGTGACGCCGCATATAATCCGGGACTTATTGAGATAAATATTTTACTTCACTACGCATTAGTGCTTATAACTTGAGCTTATTATATCTTGAACTAGCGTCCTGCCCCGGCTCCGCACGGGCACATACTGCAGAATGTCATTAAGCAATGTTTAAATACAGATCCATTAGAAATCTCTAAATTTATATAGGTTTCTCTGCTATATTATACAAGTGTTATACATATAAACATTCCTCTTGAATCACTCTGTCTATTAAAAAAAACCGCAACAAAATCAGTTGCTTAGTTTTAAAGATTTAAGCATAAAAAGGGACATAGGGATAGAAAAAGCGACTTCACTTTACTTATACCATGTATAGATGACACAGTACTAGGTGGTAGGTATTCTCAGCAAGAGGTCTAAACAGCCTACAAAAGCTGTGCCCGCTTATTATACACTAGCTGATGCCCGCGGTATTACCCGCTTAATTGTTATTTTACACCATAAACTACCTATATTCCAAATTTCATCAAAATCCAATTAGTAGTTTTTGCATGAAAGGGTAACAAACATAATTATATCCATCCTCACAAACTTTTGCATTTATAATATTAGTAGGATAGGATAAGCAAAGGTGTGTCACTTTAGTGCCTAACAAATAAGGTGAATATTATCTTCACTAAATAAAAAGAAGGGAAACTTGAAATTAAACCCTATACCAATCCGTCTGCAAGCGTGCTATTAGTAGGCCAAGTATCCCCCTGTAGTGGGACATTAATGGGCTGTTATGATGAAATAAGTTGACAATTACGAATTTAAGCTCTCTAGATATATCAGACCCACAGCTTAAAAAACCGGTCAAGTGCGAGTCTGACTCGCGCACCGAGGGTCCTGTACAAACAAACCTATTTATTTTCCCGCCAAATTGTGATAACGTCAGGATTCAGCTGTTTAAATACTATTTTTCCCGCCAAAATTCAATGACGTCACGACTTAGCTGTCAAAATATATTTTCCTGCCAAAATTCTGTGACGTCACGACTCATCTGTCAAAAATTCTATGACGTCATGACTATCTGTCAAAATTGACAGCTGTCAAAAGTGACAGAGGTATCAAATATTTTCCCGCCAAAATAATATGACGTCACAAATCATCTGTCAAAAATTCTGTGACGCCACGACTCATCTGTCAAAAATTCAAAAACGTCACGGCTCAGCTGCTGTCAAAATTTAATTCTGTGACGTCACGACTCAGCGTTCAAAAATTCAATGACGTCACGACTCAACTGTCAAAAAATATTTTCCCGCCAAAATTCTGTGACGTCACGACTCATCTGTCAAAATTCTATGACGTCACGGGTCACGTGACCAAAATTCTATGACGTCACAGGTCACGTGACACAGCTTTCCCGCCAAAATTCTATGATCACAAAATATAATATGATTGCTAATAAAAAGTAGCCTATGTTCTTTCTCAGGGTCTAAAGATTGTCTGTACCAAATTTCATCGAAATCCGTTCAGCCGTTTAGGCGTGAAAGAGTAACAGACAGACAGACAGACAGACAGAGTTACTTTCGCATTTATAATATTAGTATGGATACAAGCAGTGGTGTATTATTTAATAAAAAAACACAAAAAGTAAAACATCGTCAAATATAAACAATCTAGTATCTGTTAGCAACTGTTAAGGGTACGCATTCCACAGACACGAAGTTGCTAGTAGGCGGAGCCTAAACGATTGTTGTCGGATATGTGCGCTCTAAAATTGCCCAAAATAACTTTGGGGAAAGGGTATTACGTACAAATAATATAAAAATAGGTATAAATACTATTTGATAATAAATTATCAAATGAACGTTTCTCTGCATCATCATCACAAGAAGCAGTAGGTACCATCAGCTAACCAATGCTTACCTGAAAATAAAGAAAAACCAACATAAATAAAGCAATCTTTATATTTTTTACCGGTGTTTTAATATCCAACTGAAAGAACAGAGGGGGAAGTCAAGTTCTACGCATTTACCTTTTCTTAAGGACCTATTAATAGATATTAGCATTTTCTTGCGGCTCCTCATACAAACTTCCACCTTTACCTTTATAATATAAGTAAGAATCCAAAAAAACAGGAAATTAAAATCTACTAACAAAATGAACTATTTCTACCTCTAAGTAGAAACTACCTCTAACTTGTAACAGTTGTAACAAAAAGCGTCTTGTAGTGCGGTCGATATCGTCCCGCACCCCGGGATTAAAGGCTTAAACCCGGGATAGGGCGTCGATACAATCTTTACCACATCTCTACGTACGATCAAATACAAAGAAAATGTTATTTATATATTTATTTAATAAGTAGTTTTGTTATTTAATATTTGTTTCCATCCATCCATATCAGCCTATGGACGTCTCCACTGCAAAAAGTAATAAATAAATATTCCTCACACATTCACACAACGCCATCTAGTCCCAAACTAAGCGGTGCTTGTACTATGGGTACTAGACAACGGATAAACATACTTAAGTTTTTTTTTCTATAAATACATACATATTATACATAGAAAATACATAGCATACAAATAAACTATAAATTACACAAATTTAATTCATTAAAACGGATGCAGTCCAGCAATTTCCAAGATCATAGCGCACAAACCAACATACACAATAGCTCAACACATCTCAAAACAAGTAGGAACATTGTAAATTCAGTCGTAAACCCTAATCTACAGAGCTACAATCAAAAAAATTTATCACATACAAACGCGATGCCATTTGGCAACATTCCAGAATTCCTGGTTTCCATGGATTTATTCTAATTTGGAAGACATCTGGAGAAATCGTAACTCTCGTGTTATCTGTTTGGAAATAAAAAGCGCATCCTGTATTTGTCTGGCGGTTGATCCTTTACGTAAGTATATCAAAAGGGGTGTGTTTTGGCTTTGTCAAACTGGTGTGTGTTACCACGGTAAAATTCTGATGTAGTGAATTAATGATCAAAATCAGAATCAATGAAATCACTTTTGAAGACTGTGGGCGACTTGATGTGGACTGCTATTATGCAGCACTGGACACGCGTCCATACTAAAAAAAATATTTTTCCTTCGTTTATGGGCAGAATTATCTCGGGTGTCATTTTTGTATATAGAAGAATGACTAATAGAACCGATATCCGGCTTAAAAACAAGCACTTGGAAATTAACCCTTTCACAGTGCCGCCAGCAGACACAATAGTAAAACAATACACGTGTACCATATATGGTACACTGCACTGTGAACGTGTTAAAATCTCTAAGTCTATGAAAGCCGATTTTCAACCCACCGTGCGACACCTAGGCAGTTACAATAATAATAGATTTCCATCGAACTACAAATAGTAATAAAATAAAAAACCGTTCAAATAAGTAGTTTTCATCAAATTCTATATTATTTCAATCCCGGCAAACTGTATTCGAATAGAAAATTAAAACTAAATATTTCAAATGGAATTTTTCACAATATTTTTCTACGAAAAAATAAATTTGATTTCTTTATATTATAGTCTTATTTATTCAATATGATCTATCATTCCTATTAGAAAATATTAGTTTTATAGAAATATTGTGATTAATATTTTTATATGATTGCTTTCCTGGAAATTGAGTTACGACGATATTTCTTATATTAGCTTTTTACACACCGCTTTTTATTTTATTTGACGACCACTGTGGAGCAGTCGGTGTATTACATGGCTGCTACGCAGAGGTCTCGGGTTCGATTCCCGCTGACCACTCGCACCAATATGCCGCACTCAGACCAATGCAAACATGATTGTTTGAATTGGTCTGAGTGTTTTCTATGTATGTAAAGTATGTATTTACAAAAAAAAGTATTTAAGTATGTTTATCCGTTGTCTAGGACCCATAGTACAAGCTTTGCTTAGTTTAGGACTAGATGGAGATGTTCGAATGTGAGAAACGAAGTTTTTAAGACACTTTTTCACTATTACACTTATTCGACTAACGTAAGAAGACTTAATTTTTGAAACAACTTAGCCTTTTTTTCATTTACAAATATTATCCCTAAACGATCATAAAAAGGAGGCACATCCGAATATTATAATTTATGTAAAACCCAACATTTATGTTAGCATCGGACGTGTCACGATATGCCTAGTTTACGAGTTTCACCGTAACATGACATAGAAATGCATTTTGTCGTTATAATATGTATTTGGTAAAATTTTATTTACGACTACCCTCTGGGTGTATTTTATTATACCTAAATGTATTTTATTTTATTGTTATTTATGTCTATGTTACAGCCAAAGTAATTAAATAGATACTATACATAAGGACTGGTCATTATATAAATAATATCCACATTGACTAGACAATGTGATAAATTAATCACTTCATCTAGATATTATTTATAATAGCTGATCAAAGTTAGTCAAAGTAATAAATACGGTATAACCAACTAATTATTACCTTAATTATTATGAGTATTACTATATTCTAGCACTCGCCGGCCGCTGCCGCGGCACGCTCGCTTCGCTCGCTCGGCTCGTGCGGCCTTTAGTCACCATACTAACCTAACCTAACCAACTGTTTCTGAATTTTGCCTTAATATTTTATTTTAGGACATATTACTTTATAGCAAGAAAGAATAGGATATTTAAACAATTATAGTACCCTATTTTATGACACACAAGTATTATAGGTAAAGACGACCTCGGTGGCGCGACGGTAGAGCAAGCGGCTGCCGTGCAAGAGGTTGTGGGTTCGATCCCCACGCAGGACAATAATTTGTGAGATCCACAAATTATTGTCCTGCGTCTGGGTGTTCTACGTGTCCGTTAATTGATGTTTGTAAAAGGTCCCCGCGACACAGGGCATGATCCCTAGTGCGGGAGTTGTCTTTTTTAAAAAAAAAGAAAAAAAAAGACGATTAGGTAATATACGATTTCGTATATTATAGTAAAAATATCTTTATATAAATAGTAACCACAGATAAATCAACTGCTCCGTATCATATAAATATAATCTAGTAATCTTTACCTACTTGTTTTATTACATTAACTGAGTCTTTGAAGATATTATTTATAATGGCTGGTTAATGTGATTAATTCTGCGACATTTATCACTTTATCTAAATTGAGTAGCCATTATACATAACGGCTAGTTATTATGTATAATATTCATATTTATTACTTTGGCTGTAACATCTATACTATCATTTGTGACGAGATCTGTGGTGTAGTAGTACAGTATATAGCTGCTACGCAGAGGTACCGGGTTCGATTCCCGCTCAATGCAAATCTTTGTCTACATGAACATGATTGGTCTGGGTGTTTTCTATGTATAAAACGTATGTATTTACAAAAAATAAAAGTATTTTAAGTATGTTTATCCGTTGTCTAGGACCCATACTACAAGCTCTGCTTAGTTTGGGACTAGATGGCGTTGTGTGAATGTGTAAAAGTTAACCTCTGTAGTTGTCTAGTACCCATAGTTTGAGACTAGATGGCGTTGTGTGAATGTGTGAGATAAATGAAAAACTCGCACACACACACACACACATTTATACATAATCACACACAAACATACACACAGAATCAAACCCATGACCATCTGTTACAATGCTGTGTCATTTTATAGTATTTGTTTTACAATATGGCGGTTATTTCGCGGTCGACTTATAGGGTTGTTTAATTGTGTAGAAAAGTATCAATTATTTGATTTTACGAGGGTTAAAACTGCTTGTAACTATTTTTGATAAATTGTTTAGTCATGTCTTGTTAGCTGCAGGGCCATTGCAGGGATAATAAGCCTTCTTTAGTAACTAGGAAAAAGTTGGCTTTGTAAATCTAGAGTCAATTGGTTTTGTGTCAATTTCAATTGATTTATATATATTTCACACAACGCCATCTAGTCCCAAACTAAGCAGAGCTTGTACTATGGGGTACTAGACAACGGATAAACATACTTAAATACTTTTTTTGTAACTACATACATAATTATTGACATTATTATTATTACATACATTCATTTCTTTGAGAATTATTATTTACGCATCACTTACAATTACAGCTATTGCAAGTATTCATGAGATTGAAAGACGGATTTGACGGAATAGAAACCGAGACCTCTGCGTAGCAGCCATGGATTATAACCGCTACGCCAGAGATCGTCAATTGGATGAGATTGGATGGCGACACCAAGTACTCTATCACCACATGAAGCAAATAATAATGATTGACACATTTAAGTAACGCCTTAACGTATTACTATTATAACTTCCTAACAATATACATCAAAGAAAAGCCACTAAACAGGTAAAAATCAGAAGTCCATGTGTGTACAACTAAAGTATTTGCACTTGTCCGGCCTTTCAGGGAAAAAATAAATAAGAATAATAAATATTCACAGACATCTCTACACAGCACCATCTGTTCCCAAAGTAAGCTTGCTTGTGTTATGGGTAACAGAACAACGGATATTAATACTTATATAATTTTCTTTTGTAAATACATACATATTATACATAAAAACACTCAGACCAATGCAAACAATCATGTTTATACACACAAAGATGTGCATTGAGCGGGAATCGAACCCGAGACCTCTGCGTAGCAGTCATGTTATATAAACACTAAAAGGAAAACTTGAAATTAAACCCTATATACCAATCCGTTTGGCCAGCGTGGTATTAGTAGGCCAAGTATCCCTCCGTTACTGGAGGAGGCCCGTCCCTGCAGTGGGACAATAATAGGTTGTTATGATGATGATTATTTCTTTTTTAATATTGTATTATATAATCAAAGAAAATATCTATAAACGCTACCCCTGTACCTAAACTTTACTCTAAGTATGCTTAGTTGAACTTCTGTAACTATTTCTGTCTAGTGACAAAATCTTTTGATCTCCCATTCATCGTCAGCTCTTTGAACTTGCGATATGGCGAAACGAATCGATCTTACACAACATTTGAACTTATTATGAAATTTATTTATAGTAACAGACATACCTACGCCTACGTAAGTACTACGTTAATGGAAAGCAGCGTTGTGCGAGGTATGGTAACTGATGGGTTTTTTTGTAATATTCTAGTTTGTCGATTGAGAGTAAGCAATGTTGTGCAATGTCTGTAAATAGATGGGTGACCATTTGTGTTAAGATAGTCTACGTAAAATGAGGAAAGGAAGTGTTGTGCAATTTATAAAATGAAAAAATGACGATACAAATTCTCCCATAAAAGAAGTAATGCACAAACAAGGGTAGGGCTATAGGTATGCCTTTTTATGGATGAGAGAGGATCACCGTGGGTTTTATTTGGCACTCCGAACTTACATCTTTTTTTTGGAGTCGGTTAAAACCACCTAACCGAATACGAGTACACAATAGTCATAACTCATTGTCAAACTATGCAACGGTAAAACGTCAAACACAAAGCGGCCATTTTGAATCAGACTTTTGCTTTAAAGTCTAAGTTTTGATTTATGTTATTGTCTGTTTCATTTGCACGCTATTACTTATGTGTTTCATGTAGTAAGAAATAGTATGTTAAAAGTGTTTATCATCACCATCATAACAGCCCTTTAATGTCCCACTGCAGGGACGGGCCTTCGCCCGTGACGGAGGGATACTTCGCCTACTAATACCACGCTGGCCAGACAGATTGGTATTGGGTTTAATTTCAAGTTTTCCTTCTTTTTATTTCGTAAAGATAATATTCACGGATAGTCCCTTAGTCTGTTTGTACGACACCCATTAGATGAGATGGGGTGGTGACATATTGTATTCTTACTCCGTCATCACACGGAGAAAAGTGGTAGTTAATTTATATAAATGATTATAATCATTAACATAGTTATAGTTTACGTAGTCTATAGTGCTACTCAGATGACTAAGGTTTGATTCCCGCTCAATGCAAATCTTTATGTGCATGAACATGAATGTGTGTATTTGTCTAGTTGTTTATAATATATTACTAGCTGGCACGAGCCTACTTCGTTGGCCGGCAAAAAAACGCGTCCGTTTTTTTAAACATATTTCATTACTGCTCCACTCCTATTTATTAGTCATAATGTGATACTATATAGCCTATGACATTCCTTGATAAATAGACTACTTAGCACAGAAAGATTTTTTAAAATTGGTTCATTAGATCCAGAGATTACCCCCTACAACGTCACAAACTAACAAACAAACTTTACCTCTTTATAATATTATTTATTTATTTATTTATTTACCAACTTAAACTAACAGTACATAACACCACACGCTTAAGTTATAGGTACAGAATTAACAAAATTAAAAATATGCAAACTTACAAAACAACATAATACTTATTATACACTTATAAATTATTATTATTACAGACTAATAGGTACTTTGTTACATACAATTATAATATAGTGCTAGGAGTTGCAATAGCCTCAAAGTAATGTGCACTGATGCTCAGGAGTCTCGGCTCAGGATGACTGAAGATATCGAGAGTATCATCGAATAATAATATATTATTTAAGTGTCGCAAAGCTAAATAAAGTGGACTGTTGGATAAGGTTACAGTACAAACATTGGGAACGTAGAACAGAGGGCGCTTGCGTGCTCGAAGAGTATGAGTTATTGTTCGTGGAACATTTATAGACACGTGTGAAAGAAGAAATGAATTATGAATTGATCCTCGTATGAGCCTGACAAAATACTTAATTAATGTTAAATTTCTTCTAACCTCCAAGCTTTGGTAGGAAACCATCCCAAGAGTAAATGGAGTGGGATACATGTAAGGGTAGTAGCCATATAATTTTAGGTAGAGATATCGAATAAATGCTTTCTGTGTTTTTTCTAGAAGTAAAGTGTAGTTCTTTTCATGCGGGTTCCAAATTGCACAATTATTCTCCAGAGTACTACGAACATATGCATTGTAGAGCACAGCTATAGCATGGCGGTTATTAAAATATTTTGTCTGACGTAATACAAAGCCCAAGTTTCTACGCGACTTGTTACAGGTTTCAATTATATGTTGGTTAAATGTGAGATGTGAGTCAAATCGGGTTCCCAAGTCTTTTATAGTAGTAACTCTGTTTATTGGTTCATTGTTTATAGTATATACAGTTGTTATTGGTTGTGATGCACGTGTAAAAGACATAACCGCACATTTATTAATGTTTAGGCAAATGTTATTGTTTGTACTCCATTGGTAAATCATATCGATGTCATGCTGGAGTTTAGTCGAGTCGGAGCTGTCACTGACAGGATGTGCGAGCTTCACGTCATCAGCAAACATCGATAATGTAGAGTACTTTATTTGTTCTGGGAGGTCATTAATAAAAATCAAAAACAATAACGGTCCTAGGCTGCTGCCTTGTCCTATACCAGATGTTACTGAATATGGCTCTGACTTCGCATCATTGTACTTTACATACTGTCTACGATCATTTAGATAGTTTGCAAAGTATCTCAGTAATGTACTAGAGAAGCCAGCCATTGCCATCTTTACCAAGAGCACGTCATTATCGACTCTATCAAAAGCTTTTTGATAGTCGAAGTAGGCTATATCTACTTGTTTTCTTTCGTCTAGGTTTTTTGTAAGAAGAGTAACTGTATTAAGCAAGTTCGATGTAGTAGAGCGCTGTGGTAGAAAACCATGTTGCTCATCAGCAAACCATCCTCGTAACTGTACAGAAATTTGTCTATTTATGAGCGACTCAAATATTTTAGCAAATACAGATAAAACGGCTATGGGTCTGTAGTTACTTACATCGTTCCTAAGACCACTTTTATGAACTGGGATAACTTTGGATGTTTTCCAGGCCGAAGGATATTTCTTTGTGTCTAAATTAGTCTATAGATGTAAGATAAATAGATAGTATGTACTCGTATGTATATACCAACAAAAAAGTATCGATAGTATAAGCTCTGCTTAGTTTAAGATAGCTTAAAATAATTATATTACATTATTACTTTTACCTTTTTTTTTATAACACTTTTTTTTACTAAAATAAAATACTTAATAATAAAATAAAGACAAACAGATTTAATACACCCCTGTACTTTATGCAATAAAAAAATAAACCTTAGTAGGTACTAAATAAACGATAATTTATCGAGGACATTATATTAAAAGCGGACGTTTAAAGGAAGAACAGATTTATCACTTACACCGCTGCATAATAATTTTATGTTATATTTTTGATAATTTAATTATAATTATCATTTTGACATGATTGTTTGCATTGGTCTGGGTGTTTTCTATGTTTAATATGTATGTATTTACAAAAAAAAAGTATTTAAGTATGTTTATCCGTTGTCTAGTATCCATAGTACAAGCTTTGGTTAGTTTGAGACTAGATGGCGTTGTGTAAATATGTGAGGAATATTTCTTATTATTTAATGAATTTTTAACACCCGCAAAACCTACAGGGTACTTCTTGTTTACCTAGAATCTTGAATCATGAAATTGTATAGCACATCGAAGGAAAATTTTGAAAACCATGAATTTAACAGTTCAGCATCATAACAGCCTATTAATGTCCCACTGCAAAGACGGACCTCCTCCCGTTACGGAGAGATACGTGGCCTAATAATACCACGCTGGCCAGATAGATTGGTGAATTGAATACAATATGTCACCACCCCATCTCATCCCATGGGTGTCGTAAAAACCGACTAAGGGACTATCCGTGAATACTATCTTTACGAAATGAAACGGAAAACTTGAAATTAAACCCTATACCAATCCGTCTGACCAGCGTGGTATTAGTAGGCCAAGTATCCCTCCGTCACTGGAGGAGGCCCGTCCCTGCAGTGGGACATTAATGGGCTGTTATGATGATGATGAATCAGTCATTGCAACAGTAACTGCATACTTGAAATTTAGCCACTAAATGATCCTCATCCCTGCAGTGGGCCACTAATACCGCAATAATGTGATCACGGTATGTCCAGTATGCTTAACGTCAAGGCAATCAATTAGATGACAAGCAGATTGCTTATAAACTGTAGGGATGTCCACGACGTCATATGTCGCTAACCAGACATACGCACTAGGTATACAAAACGCTGCGGGTCGTATTTTAGGTGTAATTATTGATTTTCGAAATTATTGAATCTAGAATAACGCTACCAAGAAAATATGCAACCGCAAATAATAAGTCTTTGAATAACTTTATAGCGAAATTTCTTTTTGGCTTTAATTCTCACATTGTCGACAGATTAGGTTAGAACGGCGATAATGTGACGGTGTTTATGTGTTCTACAAATTATTTATTGGTTTATTGTTGTTGTGGTGACGGAGTAAGAATACAATAGTCACCACCCCATCTCTTCCCATGGGTGTCGTAGGAACCGACTAAGGGACTTTATCGGGAATATTATCTTAAGGAAAACTTGAAATTAAACCCTATACCAATCCTTCTGGCCAGCGTGGTATTAGTAGGCCAAGAATCCCTTCATTACGGGAGGAGGTCCGTCCCTGCAGTAGGACATTAATGGGCTGGTATGATGATGATGATATTGTTGTTATTTTTAGTTATTTTTGATAATTGTAAAGTTCCCTCGACACCATGGTCAAGATCCCTAGTGCAAGTTGTCTTTTAAAACACAAAAGGCTCAATAAAGCAAGCTCATACAACTCTGTATAGTTCGCAGAATCTGTAAGTCTTCAAAGGTCTATGTCGACCAGTGGCCAGCTCAAGGTGAAGAGAAAAAGAGAAAATGCAACTGTTCTGAACATGATAAAATTTACGAGACTATTGCGGCATAGTAAATACCATTATTTTTGCTTGACGTTTCAGCATAGGTTGCACTGGCCGTGGTCGCAAGCTGGCTGATAATAATACTTGTAAACATTAGCACACGAATTTTTATTTTTGAAGTAAATAAAACGCTCACCTTAAAACGCAGCGTTTCACTATCACAGTGCGTATATAATAATAATACAAAGTAACAATATCTAAATAGCTGAAAAGGGGTCAAAAACGCTCAGTCACAATAGTTTGACGGATAATTGATTGAGCTGTTTGCCTTTTGTGATTCGTACAGGGTTCGATTGCCGGGCAAGGGAATTTTCTTTTGTGTATATATTTTCACATTTTATTGTGTAATAAGATGTTGATAAATGAAGTTAATTATTATTGTTATACGATAACGTTTGAGATAAAAAGGTTAACGATGTTATACTTTTCATCTATACTACTAATATTATAAATGCGAAAGTTTGTGAGAATGTATGGATGGATTTTAATGAAAGGAATTTAATGAAACTTCACAATAATAAAGCTTGTTGTGTCATCAAATAACACATAGGCAACAATTTATAAGGATTATTGCGTGGAGTGTGTCTAATTTTGCAGGAACGTGTTCTGTGGCGCGTGTTGGGAGAGGCCTATGTCTCGCATTGGACTTCAATCATGATTCAGCATCATAACAGCCCATTAAAGTCCCACTGCAAGGAATACTTGACCTACTAATACCATACTGGCCAAACGGATTGGTATAGGGTTTAATTTCAAGTTTTCCTTCTTTTTATTACGTAAAGATAATATTCACGGATAGTCCCTTAGTCGGTTTTTACGACAACCATGGGATGAGATGGGGTTGTGACACACTGTATTCTTACTCCATCACCACAAAGAGGACTGCAATAGGCTAATTGATTATGTGGGTTGTTTACAATACGCAAAAAAATTCGCGGGCACAAGCTAGCCTATTACAAAAGAAATATATAGACGAATAACATTCACACATACATACATACATATTCTTACAGACACAAACACACAAATACAAACACATAGACAAATTTTCACCCCTTCAACTTTGACAATTACAATAATTTCACGCCACTTGTAAACTTAATATTACTTTAAACCTTATGTTAATAAGTATAATATGTAATAACATTACTGGAGGGTTGTAATTTTATTTATTTATATTATTTACTACTATACCAGAACACTGCTATAGTGTCCGTGTGGTGACGGAGTAAGAATACAATATGTCACCACCCCATCTCATGGGTGTTGTAAAAATCGATTAAGGAGCTATCCGTAAATACACACATCAAAAAAGTCTAAGCAACATGCATGATATTACAAATTTACCATTTATATTAATTAATTTCTAAGTATTTACTCACTCAAAGTGTATAGGTAAGTAAACTTTTTTGTTATTGATGACATACTGGCTGGTTGTAAAAAAAAAAATTCGATTATGTTTTGTTTTTTTTCATAAAATTCAAATGACTGCGAATTTGTTTGAATTTGAGTGCATGTTAATTGCTACGTTTTAGTCTTGATTTTATAATTTTACCAACCATTTAAATACAGTTGGCGACAAAATTGAATTGTTAGATATTCTTTACGTCATGGAGCGACGTCATTTGACGGCAGATGAAATGCAAAGAGCTGTAGGGATGTTGCAAGCGGGAAGTAATCAATCTCAGGTATCTCGACATTTTGGTATTCATAGAAGTGTTATTTGTCGTCTTTGGCAGCGCTACAATAATACAGGGGAACCCGCTGAACAGCATCCAGGCCGTAAAAGGAGTACAACCACTCGGCAAGACCGGTACATACAACTGACTGCAAGACGCCAGCCGATGTTAACCGCTCGAGAGATAAGTTTGAGGCTACAAAATTCAAGTGGTGTTGATGTAAGTCCCCAAACTGTGCGAAATCGACTGCATGAGTACGGCCTACGAGCTCGACGCCCTATCAGGTGCCCACCGATACGTCACGGGAATCGCGCTCGTCGAAATGAATGGTGTAGAGAACGCATAACATGGACCCAGGAACAATGGGATAAAATTATGTTTTCCGATGAGTCGCGATTCGGGTTTAGGCCTGATACAAGAAGGGTGCGAGTGTACCGTCGACCCGGAAATACTGAAAGACTCAGGTGCGTTCAGGAAGTTCATCCATACAGCGGCTCAACAGTTATGGTATGGGCGGGTATTATGAAGAACAGGCGAACTGAGCTCGTTTTTGTAAATGGAAACATGAACGCTGAAAATTACGTTGAGGATATTCTCAGACCTTATGTCCATCCATTTGCACAAACCTTTGGCTCCGATTTTACGTTAATGCATGACAATGCGCGTTCACATACAGCTCGGCGAACCAGTGAATACTTGGCAACGGAGAACATCCAGGTATTGCCCTGGCCTGCACAATCGCCAGACCTCAACCCCATCGAGCACGCATGGGACATGCTCCAGAGACGTGTTTTGAAGGACTTGGACGGAGTGACAACAACCCAACAGCTGAAGGATTTGCTACAATTCCATTGGGAGCGAATACCGCAAGATGACATAAACAGTCTCATTAATTTAATGAATAATCGTTGCCGACAAGTTCTGAATAGCAGAGGAGGCCATACTTTGTATTAAATTGTCCTATTCTTTCACAATAAATTCATTTTCTTAAGAAATTTCAATTTGTAAAAAAAAAGTTTAGTTTCTTATGTACCTGTATATTCTAATATTGTTAATTTCTGTTATTAAAAGAACTTATAAAGAAAACAGCTGTTATTTTTACATCATAGAACCCTAAAAATATTATTTTATAAATAAAATACAACGTTATAATTAAAATAAATGGTAAAATAAATTAATATAAATGGTAAATTTGTAATATCATGCATGTTGCTTAGACTTTTTTGATGTGTGTATTATCTTTACGTAAAAAAAAAGAAGGAAAACTTGATATTAAACCCTATACCAATCCGTTAGGCCAGCGTGGTATTAGTAGGCCAAGTATCCCTCCGTCACGAGAGGAGGCCCGTCCCTGCAGTGAGACATTAGTGGGCTGTTATGATGATACCAGACTACGGACTGATTGGAATAGGTTTTATTGAATTTTCATATTTCATTAAAATCCATTCATTAGTTTTAACGTGAAAGAGTAACTAACATTCATACATTCTTACAAACTTTCGCATACATCATATCATAACAGCCCATTAATGATGGAAAACCCTCTGCAGGGACGGGGCTCCTCCCGTGACGGAGGGATACTTAGCCTACTAGCACCACGCTGGCCAGACGGATTGACATAGGGTTTAATTTCAAATTTTCCTTCTTTTAATTTCGTAAAGATAATATTCACGGATAGGTAGTCCTTTAGTCGGTTTTTACGACACCCATGGGATGAGATGGGGTGGTGACATATTGTATTCTGACTCCGTCACCACACGGATAATTAGTAATTGGGTTTAATTCCTTATTTTATATGTTATTTGTATTTTTGTAATTTAATATTTATTTTACAATTTAATATAATATTCGATAGCCTCCAGAAGACGTTTCTCATTCCATTGAATCTCAAACTACAAAATTAAAAAAGACATTTTTTTTAATCTACAGATAGCGTTTCTGGTTTCCCTAATACATTACGTAAACAATTAAATTACACATGCTACAATTTATCTATGTCATGTCAATGTGGTAGTTGGTAGAAACATTTAAAAAAAACTGTAGTAATTTTGTCAAACTACCCTCCCCTGCCTATGTCCTAAGGGACTTTTGGTAATGGTTGTGCCTCACGCACTCGTCAATAGGGGACAAACTATGTTTATAGATGAGGATTCTGGGAATAAATGGTTTTTTTATAATTGTATTAGTGTTGCAGGCGGTTTCGTATGTTTTTTTTATTAGTTACTTAGGTATGGGACTCCTCAAAGCCATCATTGTTCCGTGTAGTGACGGAGTAAGAATGCAATATGTTACTACCCCATCTCATCCCATAGGTGTCGTAAAAACCGACTAAGGGACTATTCATGAATATTATCTAAGCGAAATAAAAAGGAGGAAAACTTGAAATTAAACCCTATAACAATTCGTCTGGCCAGCGTGGTATTAGTAGGCTAAGTATCCCTCCTTCACGGGAGGAGGCCCGTCCCTGCAGTGGGACATTGATGGGCTGTTATGATGATTCCCATAGAATACATGATGTCCAAAGCTTGTCACAAATCTCTAACAGCCTAAACAGTATTGCGTGTACTCACCCTATTAATAAAAACTAAATGCAAACTCGTGCAAACGACACATTAAATTGAATTAGAATTACATCAATTATGGAACAGCCGTTCTACAGATGTTGTTCTCATCCTACGACAACGGGGCCTTTAAATACAGTAAATGGTAGTCCCTTTCTTCTCCGAATATCGATCGTCCGAAAATCATAATCCCAAACAAGTTTACTATAATCATCACTTTCCATAATGTTCGCGTATACGAAATCGTATATTACCTAATCGTCTTTACCTATAATACTTGTGTCATAAAATGGGGTACTATAATTATTACATATCCTATTTTTTCTTGCTATAAAGTCACATGTCCTAAAAACAACGCGGCAGCGGCCGGCGAGTGCCAGAAACATTTTTTTTATGTAAAACTACTATATAGTATTTATGTTTTTTAAATATTATAGATTGTGATGGTTATAGCAAAAAAAATTAGGTCATGTTATGTTTAGGGATTTAGGTTTTCGGACAAGTGATATTATAAGACATGAATTTAGGGCTAGCTACCATTCGGACACATGATGATTCGGACACAAAATGTTATGACACCTTAGATTATGGATAAAAAAATTATGAGACAAAATAGAGAACCACAGTAAATAGATGACGACCTCTGTGGCGTAGTGGTTACATAACATGACTGCTACGCAGAGGTCTCGGGATCGATCCCCGCTCAATGCAAATATTTGTGTGCATGAATGTTCATGCACACAAATATTTCTTTTTTATTTTATTTAGCACAAATAATCATGTGATTGGCCTGATTGTTTCTATGTATAATATGTAATTATGTATTTACAAAAAAAGTATAAGAGTATTAATATCCGTTGTTCTGTTACCCATAACACAAGCAGGTTAAGCCTAGCTTACTTTAGGAACAGATGGCGCTGTGTAGAGATGACCGTGAATTTATTAATTTAATAGAAGCATTTAGACAGATAGGTTCTGGAATCGGAAAAGGAAAAAGTTGGTAAATGCCTCTCGAAAAACAATGTAGGACAGGCCACTCATGAGATTGACGGAAAATCTGGACCAATGGATAAGAGAACAGGACTAAATCCTAGTATGATATTGGAATTATATACAATTACGAGGAAATTTACACATTTCCTAGGATATCTATGCATTAAATAGTTTCTCAAACAATATTTTACACATTTTCGGTAACATATATATATATATACTAGCTGATGCTTGCGGCTTCACCCGTGTGGCTTAGGTAGCCTAAATGTTATTCTACACCCTAAACTACCTATATTCCAAATTTCAGCAAAATCCGTTCAGTAGTTTTTGCGCGAAAGAGTAACAAACATCCATCCATCCATCCACAAACTTACGCATTTATAATATTAGTAGAATAGGATGATCCTTACAAACCTGCTTTGGTTCATCTACATTCTTATATAATTCCCCCTATTAACCCCAACTATTGCCCTATTCAGTTTGATTCACGATTTTCTGCCCGTCCTATATATATTACACTACATCCTACAACCATTCCTGGAAACCTAAATGACTTATCAGCTACTCATATTTCTCTGAAATAGTGCTCTCATAGCACATCAAAAGCTAAAATCACATGAGATTAAATTACGATTCCAGTTTCCATTGATGTAGCTGTATTCTATTTATAGCATGTATGTATTTGTGTAGTTCGCGGTGACGTAACAGCACCACGCCTCCACCGAAAATGGAGGATCCTCCGACCAGGCGAGGGTGATCGTGCCTGGCGGGCCAACTGCCCAACGCTTGTTCGTTGGACGTTTATGCGGAATCGCTGTGCGAATCTTGATATCGCGATTCAGGACGTAGTGGCGACATCTGTTGATTGTGAGGGTGAGATAGTGTAGGTGTTCGCTTGAGTCGCTAGATGACGCTACATATTTACAAAGAAAAATGTATTGAAGTATCTTTATCCGTTATGTTGTAATCTTATCTGCTTAGACAGCAAAGTGTGCATAAGGGTCGTAGCAGATATATCGTAACGTAAACTCCTAATTCCCTCCGTCATGGGAAGAGGCCCATCCCTGCAGTGGGACATTAATGGGCTGTTATGAACCCGAGACGTCTGGGTAGCCGTCATAACCTCTACGCCAAAGAAGTCACCAAACTAGATAAGAATACATGAATATTATCGATCCAAAATAACTTCAAAAAACTTTTTCCCTATATATAACTTAAATCGTAAATATTTAATGAATATATGTGTACTAGAACTAATAATATTAATCCTTAATAGTCTACGGACGATCGGCTACCATTAATCACTGGGTAAAGGAATAGGGGAGGGGGGGGGGGTCTGTAGGGGTCCAAATAATTTGATCCCGACGACATATTGTAAGTAGTCACGGATAGTAGAGAGGGTCCGTTTCTTAAGTGATCAGGGAACTATTTGGAAAACATTATGCAACCTAGTGCGGAGATTGTGTCCCTCTGCAAGGATAACTAATGTTAGATGTAGGTTTTGTATTATTTATCTCCACAAATTACAAATTATTTTCTTTATTTACATTTATCACATTAATTTAAATTTTTTAATATAAATAAGTATAAAAATAAAGACATTTAAAAATATCAAAAAAGGTAGACTAACCAGCATCGGGTACAGGGACCAAGCTACTGGTGGTTAGGGCTCCAGAGATAGGAACCTCCTCACAATACGTGCCGTGTCGAGCAGTACTGCCTTCTGCATCAGACCTATGAACCAACTGCCAAGCGAGAGTCTGTCTCCTTAGATGTTGATAGAGACTCTTTGGAATAAGTGCATTAACCGAAAGTACTATCGGAACAATGATCGCCGAATCATCAACCACATATTATTATTATTATAGTTCTAATACTCGTAATCTATTTGCTGACATTTTACTTTTTACATGATACATTTGTGGGAGATCTGGAGTGTATACTAAGCCGGAGCCTGTATTATAGTTTAAAGGCATTAGCATTTTTAAAGGAAGGAAGGTTAATTTATTATCAATTTGATCTCATTATAAAGCATATAAGCATACTTTGCGTATTCCTATCGCTACATTTTTTTTAAATGACATAATCGCACTTGGGTTTATGTCATGTGTGTATGTATCAATCAACTAGCGTATATCGTCACAGCTAGACATAGGCCTCTCCCAAAACGCGTCACAGAACACGGTCCGACCCTGAGACCTTTTTGAGGTCGTCGGTCTACCTAGCTGGAGGGCGTCCTACACTTTATGTATTTAATGTTAACAAATTTACTTATTCTTTAGAATTAAGTAAAGGTATTAAATAATAATATGTTGACTTGATTATTTTGATTCCTTAAGTTTATTTCCTCGAAATAATGTTGGGTATACACTCAGTGGAAATAGGAGTATAGTATGCGATTGATGTCACACTGCAAGGATTCCGTGTAGGAGTAATAACCTTGTCTTCGCCGTCCTGGCCATTTATAAGTGAGAGAAGAAGGCCAAAGGCCCTTCTAGAGGCCGTCCTTAGGGACCATAACTAACCAACTAAGGAAAATTTCGCTAATGTTCATTGAAGAAAAAAAAAAAAAAATTGTCAAGTGACCATGATCATAAAGCCTGGTAAAAAGAAAATACACAAACGAGAATCGAACTCCACAACCAAACAATAAAACCATCAAAAACATTGCATTTTGACGACCTCTGTGGCGCAGTCGGTATACTACATGGCTGCTACACAGAGGTCTCGGGTTCAATTTCCGCTCAATGCAAATCTTTGTGTTCATGAACATGATTGTTTGCATTGGTCTGAGTGTTTTCTATGTATAATATGTATGTATTTACAAAAAAATATGGTATTTAAGTATGTTTATCCGTTGTCAAGTACCCATAGCACAAGCTTTGCTTAGTTTGGGACTAGGTAGCGCTGTGTGAGGATTATTTATTTATTTATTTAAATGCAAAACCAAAAAAATATGTAAGACCAAAATTAAATGTAACTTTAAATGTTTCATGTCAAATAAAATCTGTACCCTGTGCATCAATGCCGTCGTGTCTTAACATTAGTATTTTGATGTTACCCGTGAATTATTCACAAATTCATAATTTCCACCCCACGTACTGCCCCCCATCTCTCCCCATTTTACCACCCCAAGCATGAATATGTCTGTGATTCTCAAAGTTAGTCGAATGAAGAGTCTTTTAAGAATTTTATTTGCAGTAACAATAAAAATAAAATATTCCTCACACATTCACACAACGCCATCTAGTCCCAAACTAAGCTAAGCTTGTACTATGGGTACTAAACTACGGATTTACATACTTAAATACTTAATGTGTTAGGAAACTTAATTCCGTGGCTTAGTTCTTTTAGTACATAACTACTGCTTAGTCTTAAGGTTCAATTCCTGATAAGTGGTAATCTTTGTTTACATGAACAAAAATGTTTACATTTGTCTTTTACAAAGACGACAAGCAGGTACCCCAATAGGAACAAAGCTTAGTTTATTTCTATAGTATATCATTATTCTCCGCGTGGTGACGGAGTAAGAATACAATATATCACCACCCCATCTCACCCGACGGGTGTCGTAAAAACCGACGAACCTTTACCTTTACGAAATAAAAAGATCGAAAACTTGAAATTATACCCTATACCCATCCGTTTATCCAGCGTGTTATTAGTAGGCCAAGTATCCCTCCGACAAGGAAGGAGGCCCGTCCCTGCATTGGGACATTAACGGGCTGTTATGATAAATAATAAGATTATCTTGCCGGATATTTAAACCTACAACCTCATACACGACAACCGCTTCGCCACAGAGACAGTTTAATTAAAAAAAATCAGAATATAAAAACTTTGAGAAACTCTGTCTGAAATCATTTCTAAGGTAATTTTATTTGGCCAAGACAGTAAGTTCACGTCGGCCAGACTTAAGTCTATTTAGTTACACTCCTTTACATGCGGTCGGGTAGACTGGTACAACTTAATGCTGATAAACAATTCAAATTGACTATTTTACTACATTATGCTTAGTATTGGTGATAAAAATGGATTTTTATAATCCTACTACTAATATAATAAATGCGAAAGTTTGTGAGGATGTGTGGATGGATGGATATTTGTTACACTTCCTCCTCCCGTGACGGAGGGATACTTGGCCTATTAATACCACGCTGGCCAGACGGATTGGTATAGGGTTTAATTTCAAGTTTTCCTTATTTTTACTTCGTAAAGATAATATTCACGGTTAGTCCCTTGGATTAGACCCATGGGATGAGATGGGGTGGTGACATTTTGTATTCTTACTCCGTCACCACACGGAGAGGGGGCTGGTATGATTACAAAGAATTATCCTGTCCATTCGAACTCACGCCCTCTTACTCAGAACCGCTGTGCCATCGAGGCAATAACACCCCATCGAAAACATTAAATCATCTAGTTATATCACTTAGCAACAAATCCTCTTACAAAATGTTTTTTACTACTGAATAATATTTTGTATTTCATAATCGTATTATATTCAAGTAGGTAGCCCTATTATAAAATGTTTTTGTAACAAGTGGTATTAAACATTTTGTGTTCTCAGTATTTTATTTATGTATTAATTTTATATTATTTATGTTGTGTTTATTATTTATTTACGAAGACCTCTGTGGCGTAGTGCTTATATAACATGACTGCTACGCAGAGGTCTCGGGTTCGATTCCCGCTCAATGCAAATCTTTGTGTGCATAAACATAATTTTTTGCGTTGGTCTGGGTGTTTTCTATGTATAATATGTATGTATTTAAAAAAAAAACAGTATTTAAGTATGTTCATCCGTTGTCTAGTAGCCATAGTACAAGCTCTGCTTAGTTTGGGACTAGATGGCGTTGTGTGAATGTGTGAGGATTATTTATATATATAGGGATGTAGTAAATTATTGTTACGTAAAGGTCAAGGGGTCGATTTTTGGGCTTGTTAAACATTAGTATAGGGCTCTTTGTTTTAATATAATGGAGGGCAAACAAGCCAGAAGGTCTCCTGATGGTAAGTGATCACCGCCGCCCATGGACATGCACCACCAGAGGAATCACAGATGCGTTGCCGACCTTTAAAAAGGGAATACGCTCGTTTCTTGAAGTCCCGCAAGTCGAAACGAGATGATTATGATGTATTTATTTATTTATTATTATTGATGTATTGGAATCTGGTTTTTAACAATGTTTCAATCAATAAATCAACTAGCCTATCGCAGTCCACTGTTGGACATAGACCACTCCAAACACGCCCCACAGAACACGGTCCTGCGACCTCCGCATCAAGTCAATGTATCAGTTTTTCAGTTGTTTAATATCAACTCTGTTTGAAACTATGTAGATGGCATTATGTGTATATTTTTTTTAATTTTATTATTTATTTCACATTTTAAATTTTGATAGGTACAATTAAGTCATTTAGTAAAAGCATTACAAGAAGCCCCTAAGGTTTGTAAAGAATGCTAGATCTACATCAATTTTGATTTTAGGTAAGTACTGTAATTATAATCTACAAATAAACAAAAGAAAAGAGAAACAAAAAATACAACAGAAGTAACAATATGTGTAGGTACATTTAAGGTAACAAAAAGTGTGATTTAAGTTTCACTTACACATATTTAACATTATTAGGATTAATTTTATTTTTATGTTTTATGTGGAAGTTTTTATTTAGTATTTAATAGCCTAATTGCAATTGTTTTTGTCTCCTTTTTTAGTTTTGTAATTTCTGTTTTTACGTGGTCGTTTAACTATGTCGCCGACACAGTAAAACGGGGTAGCTGAATATCAGGGCTGCCCAGAGTAACCACTCTGTGCAGCACAAGCTGAGCTTTCTCCGATTGCTTTTAATATTATTACCACAAGCATTTGTTTACGGTAGTACGATGTTTTTAGGATCAGAAGTGGCGGTGAATGCAATCCTCCGTCACCAATGGAAAGTCACTTACTTTTAAAGTTCATTAATAATGAAAGGTTCATACCTGAAACAAATAAAACAAATCATTAGTAAAAATAAGTAAATAATAACTCATACATACATACATAAATTCACGCCCTATACCGTTGGGGTAGGCAGATACTAGTAAGTGTCATGTACTAAGATTTTAACAAACTTGCTATAATCGGTATCAACGCTCTAGTTTTCTTAATAGAAAAAAAACTCCCAACTCTATTACCCCCTCAAATTGTACACGACGGGGTCTCGAACCTGCTAAACTTTAAGCGTCTATTACATTAGCCTTAATTAAAGAAATGGCGATTAAGTCTATCTTAATTAGCATTCCCTAATTCTAACTGGTAAACCGTCCGGAATATATTTACGTTTTTGGCTTTCGTTCAAAAACATGGTTGACACCCTTTGGTTTACCACCCCTGGATATATAGATAGTGATGTAGATTTTGAATAAAAAAAACTGTTATAATCTGTATTAATGCCCCACTGCAAGTACAGGAGGCCTGCCCGTAAAATAACTGTGAAAATTGCGTATATACTAATAAAAGTTTGTGTGTTTGTGAGTTTGTGACGTTGTAGGGGGTAATCACTGGATCTACTGAACTGATTTTTAAAATTCTTGCTGTGTTGAATCAACCATTTATCGAGGAGTGTTATAGGCTATATAGTATCACGCTATGACTAATAGGAGTGGAGCAGTAATGAGATATATTTAAAAAAGGGAGGTGCAATAACGTTTTTTTCGCCGCCTAACGAAGTGTGCACGGGTCAGCTAGTAATATTATAATATAAAGCTTAGATAACTTTTTTTTTAAATAATATTTGTTTTTAAAGGGTTAATTCCCGATTGGAGGATCCCATATAAAATAATGAAAATTGGTTAAGTAATTATGGCTTTTATCTAAAAAAAATATGGAATTACAATATGAAAATCATCTAAGTAACGATATTGGCTATTACAATAGGTGTTAACACTCTGGTTTTAGAGTCGAAATTTTAATTTAAAAAAACATATTTAATTAGAGATAATGGGTAAAAGCCGCATAATTGGGAGTAGGTACTCCAAATAATGCTGTTTGTCTATTTTAGATTGGGTGTGGTGGTACAATAGTTACCGTTCGTAACATTACACCATAACAGAAATCAAACCTACTCTTGTTACCTTCCATTTTAATTACACAACCCCGCATGCCTGACCATCTATGGGCTATAAAAACCACCGAGTGGTGCCCAGATTCAGCAAATCGGCGTCGCGGCAGACCACGTAGGAGGTGGCGAGATGAGCTAGATAGGGCACAAAAACACTGGCCTTCATTGGCCAAGGACCGCCTGTTGTGGAAATCAAAGGGAGAGGCCTTTGCCCAGCAGTGGGATAATAAGGGCTGAAAATAACGAACGAAATAATAAAACTAATCACTACCCCATTTCATTATTTATTGTTTCCCTGTATCGGCATTGAACCCACGACCTCGAGCATAACAAAGTTTCCCAATAGCCCAACTCTTATGTTTAACACGAAAGCGTAGAAACTCTTTATAATATTGCCTTTATAACTAATATCATACAACTGTGGCGGCGGTTAGGGTTGTCAACCAAAAAAATTAAACAATATTTTATATCAACCAAACTTTACCAAAAAAAATAAGCAATGTTTTTTTTATTTCTTTAATATTAACAACAGTTATAACATTGTCCTCTGTATTGGTTAACAACGCACACTAATCGTAACGTAATCTGATTTTTGACGTTTGACACCGAGGAAAAAGGCGAGGCGGCAGACCACGTAGAAGGTGGCGAGATGAGCTAGATAGGGCACAACAACACTGGCCTTCATTGCCCAAGGACCGACGGTTGTGGAAATCAAAGGGAGAGGCCTTTGCCCAGCCCGGTCACGATCCGTTTACGTTTTCATATATCTGCTACTGCTACGACCCTTAATTTGGAGTAGACATATTATGTCTAGACGTGGACGTCCACTCCCAACACGCGCCACAGAACACGGTCCTGCGCCTTCCGCATCTAGTCCGACCCAGAGACTTTTTTGAGGTCGTCGGTCCACCTAGCTGGTGGGCGTCCTACACTAAGTTTCCCGAGATATTTTTTTTTACATGATGATACATACTAATATTATAAATGCGAAAGTAACTCTGTCTGTCTGTCTGTCTGTTACTCTTTCACGCCTAAACGGCTGAACGGATTTTGTTGAAATTTGGTACAGACAATGTTTAGACCCTGAGAAAGAACATAGGCTACTTTTTATTAACAAAAAAAATATTTTTTTTTTACAAAAAAATCATATGTTCTAGCATTTTGAAATTTTTACCAGTGTGGGGGTGAAATAGGGGTTGAATTGAAGATTAGACAATAAATCTTGGTACGTAGGCTTTTTCTACAAACGGAATTCCCGAAATTCTCGAATGCCAAACTCACATTCACTTCTCTCTCACTCACAACAAATTCTGATTCTGATTGACAAAAAAAAAATTCATGCAGGCGAAGCTGCGGGCGGAAGCTAGTAAATATATAAAATAATACCCCTGTATGCAAGTATCAGCCCTACCGGACAATATAACATGGTAGGAACAATACAGCGTGAAAACAATCAAAAGTTGTGTATTGCTATTCAAATGTTATACAACTTAGTTCATTATTACTTAAGCACGTGACTACGTAGCTCACTGCTGGACATATTGTATATACTTTTATTATATACAGGGCTCTCCGTGTGGTGACGGAGTAAGAATACAATATGTCACCGCCCCATCTCATCCCATGGGTGTCGTACAAACCGACTAAGGGACTATCCGTGAATATTATCTTTACGTAATAAAAAGAAGGAAAACTTGAAATTAAACCCTATACCAATCCGTTTGGCCAGCGTGGTATTAGTAGGCCAAGTATCCCTCCGTCACTGGAGGAGGCCCGTCCCTGCAGTGGGACATTAATGGGCTGTTATGATGATGATGATATACAGGGTGTCCAGTAAAGAATGGATAATCCTGAAACACTTCATATAACACTTAAAACTTAACTACTAGCTGAGCCGTGCCCACTGGGCGGTGATAAAAATGCGTCCCTTTTTTAAACATATGTCATTACTGCTCCACTTCTATTAGTCATAGCGTGATATTATATAGCCTATGACCGATAAATGGACTATTCAACACAGAAATAATTTTTAAAATCGGTTCCAGATCAGATCCAGAGGTTATCAACGTCACAAACTCACAAACACACAAACTTTACCTCTTTATAATATTACAAGTATAGATTACAGTAACAGCCGCTTTTAGACAGCTTTGCAATCGAGGCGGTTATTACTGTCGAATTTTTGAAAAACCAATTCTTGAAAACGGGTGACTTTTTAAAAAACGTAAAAAAAAAGGCATAAATATGTCGATGTATTGTATTGTATTGTATTTATTTCATAAACAAATTTCCATTTGTGTAGAAATTTTGAAAAATTAAACATAAAAAATAACTAATGAATTAAGAAGACCAAAGAGGTAATTAGTCCAACATTCCAAAATACTATCGAACTTTTAAAAGCTTATTATAATGACCAAAGGAGAACTTCTTTACCAAGACACAAGCAGATTTTCATTAAAAAAAAATCTCTCTCAACGTTTCCCCCCGTGTCAATGACAATTAACCCTTTTAGCGTCGTACATGGTGGAGTTACAGTGACCACAAAATGCGTAACAAACAACCCGTTTTCGCATAGCAGTTGAAGGGTTGTTTCAATGTTGGCGGGTTAACATCACTTGCCAATTTTGGACTCCATTTAACTGTGCTACAGAGTAATGTTGAAAACAAAGGTATTTGTTTATAATTTTTTTTTTACCTATAAAGCTTAACGTAAAACCATTACGTAAACTCTTCAATTGCAACATTTAAAGTTTGCGGCTGTCGCGCCTAGATGTCGTTCTACAGTTGAGTTCTAAGTTGCGGCACGGCGCCGTATAAAGGCGAATAAAATCAGTTTTTCCAAAATATCTTGCTCGGAAGTCAATGTAGTCATTAAGAAAACTAGTTAAATTATCTCCATGTCTCATTTTTCTGTAAAATCTACCGTTTTTGTAGTAGAGAGGTTCAGATACATAAACTCACGCCTTATCCCGTCCGGGGTAGGCAGAGACGGCAGAACGCCACTTGTCACGATCCTGGCAAACAGATTGGGCCTCGTCCACATTCATTAAGCGAGTCATACATGCGCGTCGGTTACGAGTGCTCTTTATTTGGCCCTTCTCCAATCTATCAAGTAACGTATCTGGTCAACATATGTTTTCCGGGGCCTACCCGCACCGACTAGCCCTTTCACACTAGCCTTGTATACTTGAATAAACATAATATAATATTTAAAATGGTTCAAATATCTTCAGAAACCTGTACCAATATTGCTGGAGCATCGTTTATAAATATGCGTATGTAAGCTGTACCGCCATATGTTACGTCACGATACATCTCCAACAGATGTCATACAGACTACGTATTAAATTTATTTCATTCAATAATAACATAAATAAATAATAATAATAAAATAATAATATTTGTTTGTGATTGTAACTAAATGTATAAAAAAAAATAGCGTCTATTCCCAGTTTCCCCGGAATACTTTTCCCCGATCGGGAGAAACTGGAAATTTTGGAAAATTTTGTCGCATCTTCCCCCGAATTCATAAATTGGGGGAAACTGGGAATAGACCCAAGGTGAAAATCACGTGTTTCTGTTAGTTTATGGTATTTTCTGTTACCGATTTATGTAGTGGCTATGTTATATTATATTTTTAGCTTTACTCACACATTTACACAACGCCATCTAGTCCCTAATTAATGAAATACTTATACAAAACCTTTAAAATATCAGAACAATCGTTTTATTTTAATTAGTTTCATAGTTTATAATTCAACTCAATCAAAATCCCACTTAAAAATAACAACTAAATGAACAAATAATAATACTGTAATAATAATCTATACATAGTATAAAATAAAGTCGCTTTTTCTGTCCCTATGTCGCTTTGTACCTATGCTTAAATCTTTAAAACTACGCAACGGATTTTGATGCGGTTTTTAAAATAGATAGAGTGATTCAAGAGGAAGGTTTATATGTATAAAACATGCATAATATAGTAAAGAAACCTATATAAATTTAGAGATTTCTAATGATGCTGTACTTAAACGTTGTTTAAGGGCATTCTGTAGGTGGCCGTGCGGAGCCGGGGCAGGTCGCTAGTGATATATCTATACTAATATTATAAAGAAGAAAAGTTTGTGTGTTTGTGAGTTTATGACGTTGGAGGGGGTAATCTCTGGATCTACTGAACCGATTTTAAAAATTCTTTCTGTGTTGAATAGTCCATTTATCGGTGAATTTTAAACATTCTTTCTACGTTGAATACTTAGTCCATTTATCGGAGAATGTCATAGGCTATATAGTATCACACTATGACTAATAGGAGTGGAGCAGTTATGAAATATGCTTAAAAAAAGAGAGGCGACCCAACGAAGTGGGCACGGGTCAGCTTGTAATCTAAAGACATTAACCCTACACAAGCGAAGTCATGGACACCAGCTAGTAAACAATGAATCTTTACCACAATCTTTATAACTTATTTTTTCCATAAATTCTCTGGCAAAAGCCTACCATATTTAGGCGAGATGTCTATAAAATAACAGCCTTATTACACAAAATATAATATAAATTATAATTAAATCGTTTGAGCAAATTTTATGACTCCACTTTTTACGAGGTCCTTGCCTTTAAACAACTCAAATAATATATAAAAAATAAGTAAGTATTATTCCGTGTGGTGACGGAGTAAGCATACAATATGTCACCACCCCATCTCATCCCATGGGTGTCGTAAAAACCGACTAAGGGACTAACCGTAAATATTATCTTTGCGTAATAAAAAGAAGGAAAACTTGAAATTAAACCTTATACCCATTCGTTTGGCCAGCGTGGTATTAGTAGGTCATGTATCCCTTCGTCACTGGAAGAGGCCCGTTCCTGCAGTGGGACATTAATGGACTGTTATGATGGAGTTAGTATCAGTCTTTGTTTTTTCTTTGCTAGCATACTGCCTCGGTAGTGCACGAGGTCTCGGCTTCGATTCCCAGCAGGACAATTCTTTGTGAGATAGATAATGAAAACCTGCGTTACTTAACCGCTTTGCCACCAAGACACCTACTTTGCTCAATAGTGGGACTGTAAAAAAAGTTTTTTTTTTTCATTTTTGATAAATAGGCAAAAGGGGAAAAGGCCACCAAAAAGGAGATGGAGGGATGAACTTGAAAAATAATTGGCAGACAAAAGTCACGGATCGATTAAGATGGAAATCTTTGCCCTGCTGTGGGACAGTCATGATTCCCCTGCCCTTATCCCAATTATGTTTTTGGGTTCGGCGCAGCATGTCCTTTTCCACATGCTGCTAAAAGTTTTGGCTATATTTTACGGCCGGCCGCCTGCCTGACGCCAACCCTCCTTGGGAATGCTGTTGTTGGTGACTTACTCCCCACCAGGAAGTTAACCCGAGGTGCTAGGTGGTATGCACCGGGTCGTGTTATCCCTTAGTCGCCTCTTACGACACCCACGGGAGGATATGGGGCAGTCCTATTCTAACAGGGAAACGCACGGCAAAGGCAAATATTGACGAAAGCTAATTCTAGACGTCCATTTTTTTCTCTGAACCCAAACTGCTCTATGTGGCCGGCAGAATAAAAAAGCCCGGTTTAATTTCCACACAGAAAAAAAAAATGGCTGCCCGGTTAATGACCCTTTGTTTCTGGTGTATTGTTCAGACGAAATGCAGACGGGATACGTATGCACATACGTATTACATACATTTATTTAGATTATTGGCATTTGTGAAGTTCAAAAGGGTTTTGGATATGAATATTCGGCATAAGTTTCGATAATTAACTGGCAATATGATAACTGCTTGTCCGTGTGGTGACGAAGTTAGAATACAATATGATACCACCCCATCTCATCACATGAGTGTCGTAAAAACCAACTAAAGGACTATCCGTAAATATTATCTATATGAAGTAAAAAGAAGGAAAACTTGAAATTAAACCCTATACCAATACGTCTGACTAGCGTGGTAGGTATTAGTAGGCCAAATATCCCTCCGTCACGGGAGGAGGCCCGTCCCTGCAGTGGAACATTGATTGGCTGTTATGAGAGTTGTTGAGTTTCCGATATTTCGACGCTGATACAAGCGCCATGACCACAGAGGAACTGTCAGTTCCTCAACAACTCTAAACATGGTAAATATCCCAAAAATTTGTTTAATAATAGTGAATGTGACCGTCAATTTTAAATAATTACACCAGTGTGGTATTAGTAGGCCAAGTATCCCTCCGTCCCAGGAGGGCCGTCCCTGCAGTGGGACATTAATAGGCTGTTATGATGATAAACTTGATGCCGTTGCTTGACTAAATATTTAGAACTAGCTGCAAGCGTCTCAGACAATTACGTAAATCTCACAGATTCAATTCCGAAAAACAAACTCAATTAAATAAACACCCCCGAAATTCAGTACAGGTATTTGCGGATCATTTAACTATTACAGTATCAAAGTAAAGGGTTAAGTAAAATTATTTCGTAAAAAAAAGCCAAACTCACGGATAGGTGACGGAAACTCAATTTTGCGTTATCGATCTACTCCACAGATAGAACCGCGTAATACTGTAATAAGTAACACAAAACATAACATGGAAATAAAGACCCTAAATACATTGTAATAAAGTGGAATTTACATTAAAACATCATGTCACTTACAACCATTCAGTTTGAATCGTAACACAATTTTACTTCGAAACCCTACAAAGGAAATTCAACCTTATTGTCTAAACAAAACTCTGGTACTACGAAAAATGTCTTAAATATTTTAGTACTGTTTTCGCGTTCTATAGTTAAAGAATTACAAGTAAATAGAGTTCATTTTTAAATGGATTTACGTGTGATTTAAGTCGTTATGTACTTGAGCTAGCCACGGAGTCCCCTTCAGTTGGCATTGTAAACAAAACGCCTATTATAATGGGACAGTAGTGTTGTACCCGTTATCGATAGATTTATCGATAGATAGTGTTGGGCTTGTCACGTAATTATTGTTGTATTTAGTAGATTAGATTGTTTAATTGTGTTTTTCTTTTTTAACGATATTTTGGTAGAATACTACTGAATGCTACCTTTACAAACAATTAAATGAATACATATTACAGAACCCACCGTCACGGGAAGAGGCCCGTACCTGCAGTGGGACATTAATGGGCTGTTATGATAATATTACAGAAAGCGAATAAACAATTCTTGGCCTGTGGTGTAAGCAGAATTCAAATTTGAACCTGTGTCAACTAAGGGAAAGTTTTTAAATCTCGGAAAATCCGTGTAGTGACGGAGTAAGAATACAATATGTCACCACACAATCACATCCCATGGGTGTCGTAAAACCGACAAAGGGACTATCTGTGAATATTATCTTTACGTAATAAAAAGAAGGAAAACTGGAAATTAAACCCTATACCAATCCGTTTGGCCAGCGTGGTATTAGAAGGCCAAATATCCCTCCGTCACGGGAGGAGGCCCGTACTTGCAATGGGACATTAATGGACTGTTACGATGATTACCTCTACGAAATCAAATGAAGGAAAACTTGATAAAATCCCTACATCAATCCGTTTGGCCAGCGTGGTATTAGTAGGCCAAGTCTGCCTCTATCTTATTTGACTAAGGCCATTGCCAAATTCTCAAACCGCTGACCTTGAGAGTCCAAAATACAGAATAATTTTTTTTAACGGCGCAAGTGTTATTAATATTTTAATTAATTTATACTTTTGTAGGCTTAGGAAATGAATGAAGGGCTAATTTTAATTACTCGGCAACTCAGTCGTTTGCCCAAATTTTTAGAGTTAAGTTTATTGTAGAATCTGTACTTGTATTGTGGAAATGATAATCCTACTAATATTATAAATGCAAAAGTTTGTGAGGATGGATGGATGTTTGTTACCCTTTCATGCAAAAACTACTAAACGGATTGTGATGAAACTTTACTTTGACTTTTACGCCATGATTAGATTAAAGACAGCGTCACTGTTACAAAGAGTACGGACAAGCTCAAACAGCATTCTGAAGATGTTATCATGTAAACTTGACTCACCAATACTGCAACACTTTATGCGAGTACTGGTGAGGCAAGAATAAGACGTATCAGTTTTATTTTATTGTATTGTTTATTTTATTAATTTATTTAATCCTTGTATTGTAATATTTATATGTGTTTACTAACATAGTATATAAGTATATCTGTAGCTAATATACGGACTTATGAAGTCTAATCAATAAATGAATTGAATTTACAGTAATATAGCTTAAACATCACTGACATCAAACATCAGACTGTGACTGAGATTGCATAATACAATATATGCGACTTCAGTCACAGCCTTCTGAGCTTTCAAAGTGATCATAATGAATAGACAAAATTGACTACAAACAGTGAATGTGGTGACGGTAGTAAGAATACAATATGTCACCACCCCATCTCATCCCATGTGTGTCGTAAAAACCGACTAAGGGTCTATTCGTGAATATTATCTCGACGAAATAAAAAGAAGGAAAACTTGAAATTAAACCCTATACCAATCCGATCAGATATTAGTAGGCCAAGTATCCCTCCATCATGGGAGGAGGCCCGTCCCTGCAGTGGGACTTTAATGGGCTGCTGTGAAAGTGAATGTGGCCTTGTAAATCAAAACATTAAGAGCACGTGTAAGGTTCCAAGATTTTACGAAATCTATTTTGGATACGGTTAATAAAATGGTATTTCTTTCATTTTGAGTACTAAAACAAGTTAGTAAAGTTAATAAAAACAATAATTTCATCTTTATTCCTAACTTCATATTTTGCCATACGATTAAAATAATACAGAAAGTTTATCATTCATTATAATAACGTATTTGGCTTTGATAAGAATAAGAAAGTATGTATTTATTCTTATGAAACAATAATTTTAATATAAGTTACATTATGTTTTCTAAATAAAATTGTTGTTTTTGGTAATGTAACTGTTTTTGCTGTGGTTCTCTCAGGCAGTTGTAAGGAGTTATTTAAAAAAAATGATATGCAACGTCTACAAAGTCATTCTACAGATGGGTGACTGCTATGTTAAGTTTAAGATATGGCTTTTTAATGTAATAGGAGGCAAACGAGCCTGCAGGTCACCTGATGGTAAGTGATAACCGCCGCCGATGGGCACCCGCAACACCAGAGGAATCACAGATGCGTTGCCGACCTTTAAAAGGCTTATAAAGTGGTCGCTTACTATGTGACTCAAAAAAGACATAAAGTAACGCAGACAGCAATAAAGACCATGGTGGATGATTCTGAGACATCTTAACACGTTCCCAGTCCCATGTACCATATATGGTACATGTGCATTGTTTTACTATTGTGTCTGCATGCTGGCGGCACTGTGGAAGGGTTAAGCAAGTCAATCAATCAATCTTAACAATCTATCGGTGGATCCCGTTCTCCCTCCGTAAGATTCATGAAAATGACTAAGGACTAAAATCTTGAATTTATTTTTTGGAACACTCAAAATGATTCATGTATCAAGCCTACTGCCCTGGTAGAATTAGTAAAGCAATTTCCATCAATGGAGGAGGCCTGTTCTTAAGGTTCACACAAATGAATTTAAAAGAGTTGCCATGAGTTTCTTTGCCAGGTTTCTTCTCATTGGCCCTATGCATTTGGAAACTGGAATTTATGGATCAACACAGACAGACAAGTAGATTTGTGTAGTATTTTGATCTTATTTTTCTCCTCTAATTTACAGTGGACAACACAACGCGTTTTTTTTAGTGAAGTTGTGTTTGTCTGTGTAGATCTATATTTTAATTGTAGCTTCAATTTTAAGATTTCAAACAATTTGTGATAAATTTTATGAAATTTGAAGTTTTGTAGTTTAAAGTCATAAATGTACCACTGTAGAGACGAGCATTCTTAACTGACAAATACCAAATTTTACTAGTTCAATTTTAGCTATTAGAACATTAAAAGACATCTTTTACGTGTTAAAAAAATTCTTAATAAAAACATATTATAAAAAAATCGATAAATCATCGACAAATACCCATCACTAAATCACGATAAACGTGTAATCGAAACCGTTAGCTTATATGATGATATATGAATGCATTATCATTTTGTCACACGGTAACAATGCAATCAATTTCGGGCCAGCACTTATTTCAATTCCTATTCGATTTATTACATTACTCTAGAGGTATGGCATTCGATAAATTGTTTCGATCGATTAATAAATCATAACGATTGGTAATTGGGGACAGCCTTAATTGTATGGGAAGTGAAAATGGTATTGTACCTATATCTCAATTATATTAGGCCTGCCATGATTATAAACCATGTCAGACCCCATGTTAGATTATTCCACTATAATAGGTGATATTTTATGACCTGCATGTCAATTCTCGTACATTACAATAGAAAAATTCCGTAAAGTTGAATCCGAAAAGATATGTATGTGTAATTCTGTTAAGTTAACTTTTAGTTGTCAAATTGTCTTACCTATTGTGTGACAGTTTGACAACTAAAAGTTAACTTAAACGAATTTTTAACGATTTTAAGAGCGTTTATAGGGCTCACTAGCGCCGCCAATAGTAAAAAAAACATAATTCGGAAATAAGATAAATAATGTTAAATGTTTATAACAAAGTCTTGAGAAAAGGCAATAAAGTATTTGTTTAACACACTCTCAACATTTTAAATGTTTTTCAATTAAATAAATATTGCATTATAAACAAAAACGGCCGTTTTTTTTTTCGAATGCGAAACATTTAACATTATTTATCTTATTTGCGAATTATGATTTTTTTTCTATTGGCGGCGCTAGTGAGCCACGTAAAGGCCCTTAAGGTACGAGAATTGACATGCTGAGTAAGAAATTCCACAGTTTGTGTGTCCTTAAATCACCTGCTTGGATCAAAATACACATGAAATATTAAAGTTCCCCGGGTACCTATATCACAAAATATTTTTCAACTATTTCTATAGATCAGACAAACAATTGGAGCGTGTTTTCTATGCATAATGTGTATGTATTTACAAAAAAAAGTATTTAAGTATGTTTATCCGTTGTCTAGTACCCATAGTAAAATCTCTGCTTAGTTTGGGACTAGATGGCGTTGTGTGAAAATGTTAAGAATATTTATATATGAGGAATATTTACATTTTATGACCTAAGTAAGAAATTCCACAATTTGTGTGTCCTTAAACTACTTGCTTGGGGGTGAGTGTTCAGTACCAGCAATGGTGGTTCTGAACACTCACCTAATATACAAACAGGGTGTTCTAAAACTACTAAAATGTTAACAAAGTCTTCAAAATTATGTAAAAGTAAAAATACATTTATTGTCTCGGACAAACTGGGTGTTGGTTTGGGTAGTTTAATTAAGACTTACATAGATTGCCCTGTTGTTAATGTTTGTTCACCTGGAGCTAGTTTAAGTATTATAATGAATAATCTGAAAAAGTTACAACTTAACGAAGAGTCTACAGTTGTCATATTACTTGGAAATGGCCTTTCTATTACCAAGAAGGATGTAATTATATTAGTAGAACTGGTATTACAAATCCAGGCATCAATAGGTTGCAAATTTATTATGTGTGCATTCCCATATTCTTATACACTTACTCAAGAACAAAATAGGCATATAGGTAAATTAAATTTACTATTATATAATAGTACACGTCACTACTGTGACATTTTATTTTTTGACTCTAATATTTTTATTAGGAACAGTTTTTACTTAACAAAAGATACTATGTATCTTTCTTTTTATTATAGAAAACAACTTGCTAATTTATTAGCATTTAATATAGGTATAGGTACAAGTACTAATAGAGTACTCATTAGTTTGGTAGGAGATAGTAGGTCCACTACTAATACATTTATTAAACCATCTAATAGTTTAAACTATTAGATAAGACAAAGGGTAGCCTTAATCTTTGTTTAGTTCATCAAAACATACAAGGTCTATCTGGCAAAGAACTAGAAATAGAACTGTTTTTAAACAAACATAATGTACAAATCTTTTGTGTTACCGAGCATTGGTTACAGTCACATGAATTATTATTTAATAATGCACACTTTACATTGGCAAGTGCGTTTGTAAGAAAGAAGGCTATACGCGGTGGCTCTCTAATATTTATAAGTAATAAAGTTGAATTTAAAGAAAGAAAAGACATAGCAAATCTTTCTATCGAGCGCACAGTCGAAATCTCTTGTGTGGAGCTTGAGCAACATGTCGTAGCTTGTGTGTACCGACCACCGCAGAGTGATTATAGTCAATTCGAGGGTGTTATGGAGAAATTGTTAGAAAGACTATGCTCAGGAAATAAATTTATTATAGTATGCGGGGACTTTAATGTAAATCTACTTGAAAAATCTTCAACTAGTGCTAGATTAATTTGTTTGTTTCAGTCTTATAATTTACAGTTTTTATTTAAAGAAGCCACTAGGATTACATCTCATTCTGCTACATGCTTAGATAATGTATTTTGCAACTGTGAATATGTTAATAAGGATATCTTAAGTGATTTAACATCTGACCACTGTGGGCAAAGGGTAGTATTTCCATCTATTACTACTCCCACAGAGAACAAAATCACATGCAGGCCAATTACCATAAACCGCCTGAATCAATTTAGTGATAATGTTGCAATCAAAGTGACTAGAATTAATCTTAATCAGTATAGCCCAGATGATATTTATAAAGATTTATTAGACATTATCAAGCTTGAATATGATAATATTTTTAAAACTAAGACTTTTGTTAGTAACTCTAAAACTAAATTCTGTGATTGGGCAACAACAGGTATATATAAAAGTAGAGCTCGCTTGTATGAATTGTATGGTATGAAACAATATAATACTCAACCAGATTTCATTCAATATGTCAGGAACTACTCGAAAACTTTTAAGAGGGCTTGTGCCATAGCAAAGTCTTCTTATTTGAGTAATAAGATAAAGGAATCAAACAACAAAATTAAAAGTACATGGGACATTATTAATGCAGAGACCGGCCGGATGAAAATTCGTGATACTAATTATGTACTAAAAACTCAAGATAAGGTTCTCACCAATAATGCTGACATTGCACATGCTTTTAATAATTTCTTTGTCAATGTTCCTATTCATACAACAACCTCCTTAAATTCCTCTCCAAACCAAGCAGAATTTTTACTAAAAGATAAAGTAATTGAATGTAAGAACCGCTTCAGTTTTAGGTCTATTAACCATAATGATATCATAAAAGCTTTCAAAAGTCTCAATTCCAAGAAATCTGCTGATTTATGGGGTATGTCTGTCAAGCTTCTTCAGGGTATTATATTTAATATATCTCCACATTTATCTATTATATTTAATAAGTGTATTGCCATAGGTGTATTTCCTTATCTAATGAAACACAGTAAGATTATTCCTTTGTTCAAGAATGGATCAAAAAGCGACCCTGGTAACTTTAGACCAATTTCAATACTACCTGTGATTAGTAAAATCTATGAGAAAATTATCTTATGCCAATTGGAGAGTCACTTTCATTTAAATAATATTTTTCATAGGCAGCAATACGGTTTTAGGAAGGGTAGCTCAACGATTGATGCGGGTGTTTCTCTTCTGAAATATATCTATGATGCTTGGGAAAATTCTATGGATGCAATAGGCGTCTTCTGTGATCTTTCTAAAGCTTTTGACTGCGTTGATCATGGGACACTTCTGTGCAAGCTTAGACATTATGGAATTAGGGATGCTTCTCTTGATTTATTATCTTCGTATTTAAGCAATAGGGTTCAGTATGTCGAAGTAAATGGTAGTAGGTCCTCTGGTCTTCCGCCAAGTATGGGCGTGCCTCAAGGATCCATTCTAGGTCCGTTTCTATTTTTAGTTTATGTCAATGACTTGCCGTTTCTTGCTCAGGGTTTGTGCGACATTGTTTTATTTGCAGATGATACTTCACTCGTTTTCAAAGTAAACCGTAAGCAAACTAATTTAGATGAAGTTAACGAATCTCTCGCACAAGTCCTGAACTGGTTTACTGCTAACAATTTGCTTTTAAATGCTGCCAAAACAAAATGCTTAAAATTCTCTATGCCCAATGTTAAAAGCCTTAGTAATAATCTGATTTTAAACGGTGAGGTCCTTCGTTTTGTAGACACTACTGTATTTTTAGGAATAACGTTGGATAGTAAGCTGCAATAGGGTGCTCATATATTAGCTCTAGCAGGAAAACTAAGTTCAGCTGCTTATGCAGTTAAAAAAGTGAGGCAGCTAACGAATATAGAGACGGCAAGATTGGTATACTTTAGTTACTTTCACAGCTTAATGTCCTATGGTGTTCTTTTGTGGGGTAGGGCTGCAGACATCGAATCTATTTTTATTCTTCAGAAGCGTGCAGTTCGAGCTATTTACAATCTTGAATCGAATGTTTCATTGAGAGATCGTTTTAAGGAAATAGGTATTTTAACAGTTGCTTCACAATATATATATGCTAATATAATATATATTAAGCAAAATATTGAACAGTATGATAGAAATGGCGACATTCATAGCATTGGTACGAGGAATAGGCATAAGTTGATAGGTCCACAACATCGCCTACATAAGGTACATAACACTTTTGCGGGACTCGGTATACGTTTATTCAATAAACTGCCTAAGCATGTAATGGATCTACCTTTACTAAACTTTAAAGCATTTGTAAAAAATCAGCTATTATCGAAAGGCTATTATACAATAAACGATTATATTAATGACAAAAACTCATGGGCTTAGATTTCAATTATCGTGATTTCATGTTGCTTGTTCCATGGTGTAGATTGTGGCTTAACCTAGGTAGTTATGCGGATGTTATGTTACTACCTTATTACTTTCTTTTACAGTTTTATTTGTTATTGTAACGATAGAAATACTTCACTTGCATTTGTAAATGTATTTAATTATATTATCTAAATGGTATTCTATTCCATTCTCAACTACTTAAAGATTAACAAAATCAACTTGACGACACAAATGCTTGTGTGTTAATTTCTGTCGGATATCGCAGTGACGAGATGACTGATGAACGTGCCATGCAATTAAAGCTTTTTTAAATCAATTTATTAACAATGAAATTTTTTTTATCAATTAAACTTTAAATTGCTATGCATGTAAGATTTGCTTGCACACATCATTCTTCACGCTGCTGTTGGTAATTGTAACAAAGTCAAATTATTATTTTTGAAAAGAGTGGCCTGAGTTTCTTGGCCACATTCTTCTCAGAGCTCTACTATAGTCGTCTGCGAAAGTGGTAGTAGTTTGGCAGACATTTTTCTCTATACTATTCTACTACATGTATAACGATTTGCATGTGTTACTTTGTAACCTAAGTGAATAAAGCTATTTGACTTTGACTTTGACTTTGATAAAAATTCACATGAATTTTAATGATTAACTGATCCACCGAGGCGGTCACATTAAATTTTTTTCTTGTATTTTATTCTTAATCAATCGACCCCCTTATTCCCACCGTCTAGTCTCATCAAGAGTTACAACAAATTAAATAAACAACACGATTGAGGTTTACATTTATTCATTGTCACCCTATTTTTAATCTTGTAACCCTATCCATCAAAATGTTGCCAGAGTAATCTTGTAAAAATATAAATTAAATTGAAGTGTGCCATTCGAGTATATTATATTTTTTATTGATTTTTATTCCTAAAGGGATCCCTGTACTCAGGTTTAGGTGGAAGGATATAGTAGCTAGTGAAATTACAGGACTGTAATACTCATCATATCCGTGTGGTGACGGAGTAAGAATACAATATGTCACCACCCCATCTCATCCCATGAGTGTCGTAAAAACCGACTAAGGCACTATCCTTCAATATTATCTTTACGAAACAAAAAAGAAGGCAAACTTGAAATTAAACCCTGATACCAATCCATCTGGCCAGCGTAGTATTAGTAGGCCAATTATCCCTCGGTCACGCAAGAAGGCCCGTCCCTGCAGTGATACATTAATGGGCTGTTATGATGATGATGAAGACTCATAATCTTATATCTAAGGTAGTCAGCATCTTGGCTATGCATTGCATTCAGTTCACAATTCAGTCCAGAAATCGGAAATGACGACCTCGATGGCGCGACGGTAGCGCAAGCGGCTGCGTGCAAGAGGTTGTGGGTTCGATCCCCACGCAGGACAATAATTTGTGAGATCCACAAATTACTGTCCTGGTCTGGGTGTTCTTTGTGTCCGTTAATTGATGTTTGTAAAAGGTCCCCGCGACACAGGGCATGATCCCTAGTGCGGGAGTTGTCTTTTATATAAAAAAAAATCAAGACAACGAATGACAGTCAATAAACCACTTTACTCCCTACTTATCACATTGTAGGTTTGTACAAATGCTTCTTCACATTAATAACCGGTCACATTATCTCGAGACCTGGCGTCGATGACGTCACGTCGCGTTCGACGTATCACTGATGCGCCCGTGGTGAGCGCGGGGTGTTGAAAGGAGAACGGGACGCGAGGTTCGCATTCCAGCGAGGTCTCTATATAATGTGACCGTGTTATACGTTTGAAAAGGACCCAATATCATATTATAGAGAAAAAACATGAGCCGGAAGTTTGTTGAAGAACCGAGTTGTGAACGGTTCGGCATAGAAAGTAATTTATTTATTTTATTTATTTATTTATTTCTAAGCAAACATACATTTGTGTTGAAAAATCATACAAAAAAACATAAAAAATACACCCTAAAATAAAAAAAAACAATAATACACAGTCAATGATACTTCAATAAGAGAAAAATTAAAATAATAAAACAATCAATTAAAATGAAATACAATTTTTTACAAAATATAAAATAAATTAAATTAAACAAATTATTCACAATGTCTCATTGATCATCAATCAATCACTTATCCTTACCAAATTCATCGATGGTATAATATAATATCTGAGTATCCCTCCGTCACGGGAGGAGGCCCGTCCCTGCAGTGGGACATTAATGGGCTGTTATGATGATGATGATGATGATAATATAATAAGCCTTCTCAATTAGTAATCTCTTAAGTTAATTTTTAAAAATCCTAACTTTTAAATAACGAATCTTTTGGTTCGAGTCCCACGAGCAAAACCGCACAACAAAACGTAATTATCAATTATTTATTTATAAATAAATACGTTAAAAACTAACCCTAAGAATGAATTAAATATAATGTTTATTGTAAATATAATTGCGCGTGATATATTGATAGCAACCCCTTTCCAATCGCATAATGGATAAGTATAGGGTTACGCTATTTTGAAAAATTGGGGGGAAATAGTAAGGTGAACCCGCCACTTGTTAAATTTAGTGAGACGGGTGTATACTTGTGTATTCAAAGATGGGTTTCATTTGAATGAGTGATTGTATTACAAGAAATAGAAATAGCGTTTATTTGTTAAACACAGGCATAAAAAGATGTTACAAATAATAAAAGTGCATTCTGTGTCTTGCCAGTAATTGCGTACTGATACAGAACATTGAAATTAAAATTTAAACAAGAAACAATTTATGGAATACTAAGCACAGGTTTCGGAATGACTGATCGAGTAAAAATCAACTAATCAAGTGTCAAAACTATCATTTTCAGGAACTAAAATGACAGTTTTGACACTTGATTAGATGATTTTTACTTGATCAGTCATTCGGAAACCGGGCGTTACTATGGCAACATAAACAAATAAATATTTACAAAATAATACTAAATGTAAGAAATTGAAATGCCAAAGAATATGGGCAGAAATAAATGTTTTATATCCTTAAGTGTCTTCAATTTTCATGAATAAGTATAGAAGTTATTTCTTTAAATGATAATTTCAATTCTTAAGCGGGAATTTCAAGTGTGATCTACAAGTGATTTTCCATGATTGATTGATTCTCATCCAGATTGCCATGTAGGTCATGGCAATCTTTGTGTCCGTTAAATTGGTTTTATGTAAACACAAGGAGTTAACATTTTTGTGTAACTTATTGTAATAAGTAATAATAATAACTTTTATTTTCATAAACTAAATATACAAAACAATAGTTGGTGATTGGAGCCTCCTTTTAAGCAAAATTGCCTGTAGTAAGAGACTCCGCTCTTTCCAAGCAGATATAGCTATAATAAAAATACAAGAAATGATGAAATGATTGTGTGTGGACACTCACAGTAGGGTTAGTTCACAAACATTAAAGTCTCGCAGCGAGTTATGGAACGGGCTATGCTCGGCGTCTCCTTGAAGGATAAAATCCGAAACGATGTTATCCGATAAAGAACCAAAGTTACCGACATAGCTCGTAGTATTAGCAAGTTAAAGTGGCAATGGGCTGGACATAGCTGTCGAAGGACCGATGGGCGCCATATTCGCAACTAATTAAAACAACTCCTTAAGGAGATTCAAGAAGAAACACAAGTAAGCGGTCACCAAGCTACCCAAGCTACCCAACGACCTCATATAAGTTGCTTAACCTAACTTGCAGCTAATTAAATGTCCCCGCTTTAACTACAGTAAACCAAAAGGGCTAAAACCAAGGCAATGATAGTAGCTCCCGGGAATAATAAAACTAATACAGTGATTTATGTCCGGGCATAACCTTGGAAGTTTGCGAGGTCGGGGCACAACTTGGGCATATTCTTGTTATGATTTAGTTTATGAAGAATAATTATTGTTGGGTACAAGGTTCATACTTATAGAGGTGAAACTTATTATTTATTTCTAATCAATCAATTAGTCTTTTATAGTAGTCTACTATTCAATGTGTATCATCATAACAGCCCATTAATGTCCCACTGCAGGGACGGGCTTCCTCTCGTGACGGAGGGATACTTGTCCTACTAATACCACCCAGGTCAGACGGATTGGTATATAGAGTTTAATTTCAAGTTTTCTTTTTATTTCGTAAAGAGAATATTCACGGATAGTCCCTTAGTCGGTTTGTACGACACCCATGCGATGAGATGGAGTGGTGACATATTCTATTCTTACTCCGTCACCACACGGAGATCTTTCAAATTAAACCAGTACTATGTTCACACTACTGCTTGGATGTGTGTTAAGCGGGCACCGCGGTAGATGGCCTCTTTTTAATAGTACCTACCTACCATCTGGTATGTTGAGCCACAGATCAAAGTTTTTTTTTTTTTTAAATAGGTAAGCACTTTATGTAATCCTCCGTGTGGTGTTGTATTCTTACTCCGTCACCACACGGAGAATTACTTAGTTATAAGAAATAATAGTGTAATGTAACCGTTTGTTAATCCCAAATAAATAAATAGATAGCTATTCAAAAAAACTCTTCGTAGACTTTCATTATTCGATAGAACACGATTTTCGTTTCTCCAGTTTCATAATTAACTACCTGACCCGTGCCCACATCGTTAGGCGGCGAAAAAAACGCGCCCGTTTTTTAAACATATTTTATTACTGCTCCACTCCTATAAGTCATAGCGTGATACTATATAGCCTAAGACACTCCCCGATAAATGGACTATTCGACACAGAAAGAATTTTTATAATCGGTTCAGTAGATCCAGAGATTACCCTCTACAACGTCACAAGCACACAAACTTTACCTCTTTATAATATTAGTATAGATTGGTTTTCTAATCACTTACTCCAATATCTTCATGTTAATATAACAGCTAGTACACCAAAACATACCTGAAAATAGAAAAAAAAAAAATTAAATACTAGCTGATGCACGCGGCTTCACTCACGTTGTATAAGTAGCTTAAATGTTATTCTACACCCTAAACTACCTACAAATTTTATCAAAAAGCTATTCAGTAGTTTTTGCTTGAAAGAGTAACAAACATCCATCCATCCTCACAAACTTTCGCATTTATAATATTAGTAGGATTGGATTGACGACTTGAGAAAAGTGACCGAAAATAGTTGTAATAGTTACGACCAGGAGGAGTGATGTGAACTTAAATAATAATAAGAAAATAAATATATATTCACGGACATCTGTACACAGCGCCATCTGTTCCCAAAGTAAGCTAGGCTTAACCTGCTTGTGTTATGGGTCACAGAACAACGGATAAAAATACTTGAATACATTATTTTTGTAACTACATACATATTACACATAGAAACAGACCAATGCAAACAATCATGTTCATTCACACAAAGATTTGCATTGAGCGTGAATCGACCTCCAGATTTCTGCGTAGCAGTCATGTTATTTAACCACTACGCCACAGAGGTCGTCAACATATTATTGTTTGTAACAAACCCATAGTGCGGGTGATGCCTTTTCTAGAATAATAGTAAATATAGAAATATATAAAAGGATTTAGCACTAATGTTAACCTATTTATGTAATAACAAGATGTCTGTTCTTTGTCCTCTATAATCTTACAACAGCTGACTAAGTCACAACACGATACTGCTACCACACGTACAACTAACAGATACGACACTTCTTTGATAAGATTAGAATTAAAACTACTTAAAACAATATTATGTTATATATAAGTGAAAACTTGTTATTGGCTGAACGTTTACTATAACTGCTCCTAATATGTTAATTAAGCTGTAAGTTTTCCATGCAATAAATAAATAAATTAGTTTACAGAAAATTTTCACTAATGACAAATACAACATAATTGAGAATATAATACAGTTATTTTATTTATTCATTCGCAACTCCATCTAGTCCAAAACTAAGCGATTGCTCAACACGCCTAAATTTATATTTTGACTATTACAAATCTAAGCTAAGATCTTCTCTTCTAAATGGCTTCAAAAAAGTAACCTTTGTGATAAAAGACTTTACTAGAGTAATGCAGTGAGACATATTATGGTTAATATATTTTCCTTTATATTAGTTGTGTTAAGTTATATATGAAAGCTTTTAGTTGTAATGTTAACATATTTATGTAATAACAAGTCTGTTCTTTGTCCTCTATAATCTTACAACAGCTGACTAAGTCACAACACGATACTGCTACCACACGTAGAACTAACAGATATGACACTTCTTTGATAAGATTTAAGCTTGTTAAAATCATTATAAATAAGTGAAAAAGCACAACATTACATTACATAAACTCACGCCTTATACCGTCCGGGGTAAGCAGAGACGACAGAACGCCACTTGTCACGATTCTGGCAAACAGATTAGGGCTCGTCCACATTCATTAGGCGAGTCATACATGCGCAAATGAAAAAGAAAAAGCACAAATGTCTTAAAATATGATACAGTCATATTTTTACACATTCTCAACGCCATCTAGTCCGAAACTAAGCAACCTAGACAAGTCTAAAACTCTCCTCGATTGTTTTTGATCATTAAAAATCTAGGAAAAAATCGTTTAGATGACCCAAAAGTATCTCCTTTGATTGATTGCTTAATTAGACCATCCTAGCAGTGGGACATAATAATATAATGCTCATGATGCAATATATTATTTGCAACTAGCTGATGCAAGCGGCTTCACCCGTGTTGTATAAGTATCTTAAATGTTATTCTATATTCCAAATTTCATCAAAATCCATTCAGTAGTTTTTGCGTGAAATAGTAACAAACATCCATCCATTCATACATCCTTACAAACTTTCGCATTTATTTATATTAGTAGGATGGTATAACAGTGTTCAGTTATATATGAAAGCTTTTAGTTGTAATGTTAACCTATTTATGTAATAACAAGATGTCTGTTCTTTGTCCTCTATAATCTTACAACAGCTGACTAAGTCACAACACGACACTGCTCCGACATGTAGAACTAACAGATACGACACTTCTTTGATAATATTTAAGCTGCATGTCAATTCTCGTACCTTAAAATCGTTAAAAATTCGGTTAAGTTAACTTTAATTATCAAATTCTCACACAATAGGTAAGACATTTAGACAACTAAAGTTAACTTAACCGAATTTTTAACGATTTTAAGGAACGAGAATTGACATGCAGATGTTATCCTTGTCTATTTCCTTGCGTCGTTTTTTGTGACAGTCATTTCTCTAATAAACGGTACCATTTTTATTATTATTTTTTAAATTTTCGTAACATTTTTTTAATCATATAAGTAGTGACATTTTATACAGACAGGTATTTATTTATTATTACGTTGTGATGCACATTTGATTCGTCTCATTTTTAATCTGTAATTAATTTTTTTCTCTTCGTGTGGTGACGGAGTAAGAATACATGTCACCACCCCATCTCATTCCATGGGTGTCGTAAAAACCGACTAAGGTGCTATCCGTGAATATTATCTTTACGAAATAAAAATAAGGAAAACTTAAAATTGAATACCAATCCGTATGGCCAGCGTGTTATTAGTAGGCGAAATATCCCTCTGTCACGGGAGGAGGCCCGTCCCTGCAGGGCGACATTAATGGGTTGTTATGATGACTTAGTTATTACAAGTATTTTGTAATTAGTGTTAAGTATTTCGGCTTTTAATTAATTTTTAACTGCTGGTTTGTTATTTATAAATATTTTGTATGCCACTCTTGGCAGATAATAAAATAATACTAGTCTGTAAGATATTTTCTGTATTTTTACCACAATCTAGCAATAAGATAATTTTATTTATCACTGAACCCGTCCTTAAATAGTGTCATACGCTATTTATAGTGTATAATAGTCATAGACAGTTTATATTACCTATTTTTACATCTGTTACTAATAAACTACTCTATGGTCTAAACGTAACATTTTATAAATGGCGAACACTAATGAATGTTATCCGTTGTTTCCGTTACACATTAGCGGAACTAATTTTATAAATAAAGGATGCAGTTGTTTTACGCTGTGTGTTTCTTTCTTTAACTCTTTTATTCACAATTTTTCTTAAAAAATAAGTAAAACGTCAACAAGAATTATCATAACAGCCCATTAATGTCCCAGTGCAGGGACGGGCCTCCTCCCGTGACCGAGGGATACTTGGCCTACTAATACCACGCTGGCCAGACGGATTGATATAGGGTTTAATTTCAAGTTTTCCTTCTTTTTATTTCGTAAAGATAATATCCACAGATAATCCCTTAGTCGGTTTTTACGACACCCATGGGATGAGATGAGGTGGTGACACACTGTATTCTTACTCCGTTACCACATTGCCCTATTAGGCTGTTATAATAATTGTAGTATAGGAAACTGTATCCTTATCAACGGAATATCTTATCAATCAATCAACCTATCGCAGTCTACGGCTTGGCATAGGCCTCTCCCAACACGGGCAACAGAACACGTCCTCTGCATTTCGTATCCAGTCTGACCAAGCAACCTTTTTGAGGTCGTTGGTTAAAATATATACGACTCAGTAAAATTTGTTTTAAGCAGAAAGATCGCTGGCTTTCAAACAAACATTGTACTAAAAGTATTGTAGACAGAATTCCTAGAAAGCGCATTCAGGGGAAGCAAATTTAAAAATTCTTCAACATAAAACTAAACTTAAGTACCCACATATAAGACATATTTTAAGTCGTATTTTACGATTTAAGACATTAAATAATATATATAATAAGTCTTTGTGTACGCGAACATCGCATAAAACAACATCAAATTATTAAATAAATGCACAAAAGAATTGAAGCCTTTACGAGCGGACAGCAGTAAAGGCGGGGTATTAGTTCGTCATATCATGCTCGTAAATGGCCCACTGCAAGGACCGGTAGCTCTGTGAAAGAACTCTGATACTTTTTTTAAAGTCCTGTTTATAAATTATGCAACGTTATAGTAAATTACAAGGAAAAGTCAGTACTTTTGTCTGGGACTAGTTCTAGCCGGAATGATATCGGATAGCACTAGTTTTATCCAACAGGGAATGGCTGGACCTAGTTGTAGCCGGCTTGATGAAGGCTAGACCTAGTTTTACCCGAAAACAATTGGCTCGTACTAGGTTCAACCAAGAGTATGTGGCTACACCTAGGTTCTAACAGACTAAAACTAGGTGCAGCCGTGCTTCGGGTTTTAGCCGTAACATATACAATAAACACAAGTCCCAGCAGTGAGCAAAAACAGACTAAACTCAAAATTTTTAATTCATCACCAAAAAAAATTACAAAATCATCACAATCAAAAAAATTACACAAATGTAAATTCATCCCTATTTAAAAAAATTGTAAGTATCACTTTAAATAATCTACCTGTGTTAGTATTAACCAGTATGAGTACCGCAAAGGCATTGACCCATTGCTAATCCAATTAACCCGCCAGAGAAGCCCTAAGCCACTAAAATTTTATGTTAGAAAAAGGTATGAGGTTAAAGATTAAACAATGTTTTAAAAAAAAAATATGATGTCAAAGTTTTTTATTTTATTGGACCAAGTTTTGTTTGATCATTAGTGTGTTCTGCAGATATAGGCCAGGATAATCTATACTAATATTGAGAGGTAAAGTTTGTGTGCTTGTGATGTTGTAGGGGGTAATCTCTGTATCTACTAAACCGATTTAAAAAATCTTTCTGTGTTGAATACCATTTATCGGGGAGTGTCATAGGCTATATAATATCAAGCTATGACTAATAGGAGTGGAGCAGTAATGAAATATTATGTTAAAATAGCCTGGGTGTCGTAAGAGGCGACTAAGGGATACCACGACCTGGTTCATACCACCTAGCACCTCGGGTCAACCTCCTGGTGGGGAGTAAACCACCAACAACATTATTCCCAAGTAGAGTTGGCGTCAGGCAGGCGGCAGGCCGTAAAACATAGGTTAAACTTTTAGCAGCATGTGGAAAAGGACATGCTGCGCCGACCCGAAAAAAGTAAAAATTGGGATAAGGGCAGTGGAATGATGATGACATAAAAAATTATACACCTAGAAAAATGCCAGACAAATACAAAAATTCGTATTCATGTACAGAAAGATTTGCAATGGGCGGGAATCGAATTCAAACCCTAATAATATGTATGTACTTACTTCAAGTCTTGTAATAGTTAACTCAAAATATATTTACTTATATAATTTGAAATCGTTTAGTTTCCATTACACAGTAATTTGCATAAGCAAAGGTTTAAATTCTTAAAGAACTTATATGGAACAACGAAGTTTGGAAGAAAAACTATCGTTTTATAAGCCTTTAAGAGTGGCAACATAGAAGGGCCACTTCTTATGGGGAAGAGAAGGGAAAGTAGACGACCTCTATCATCATCATAACAGCCCAAAAATGTCCCACTGCAGGGACGGGCCTCCTACCGTAGAGAGGGATACTTAGCCTACTAATACCACGCTGGCCAGACGGATTGGTATAGGGTTTAATTTCAAGTTTTCCTTCTTTTTATTTCGTAAAGATAATATTCACGGATAGTCCCTTAGTCTGTTTTTTTCGACACCCATGGAATGAGATGAGGTGGTGACATATTGTATTCTAACTCCGTCACCACCAAAAGTTATTGAACTTTTGCTCTTATTTAAACAGTGGTAACACTAAATTTTTATCCGTCACCACACCGATTTACAAAGCCGTTTAAATTTCATTTCTCACACAATAACACAACGTCGCCTAGTCCAAAACTAAGCAGAGCTTGTACTATGGGTACTAGACAACGGATAAACATACTTTTCCACTGTATTTTTTTTCAAAATAGACACCTATTTATACCTTTACCTTTTTATACCTCTTTATAATATTAGTATAGATTATGAGCATTAATTTTAAAATTAAAACAGCGCCTGGCCAGTTTAATTCGCAGTCAAAACATCAAAATAGCGTCTTAAATTACATTTCGTACTCTACAAATTATCAAACAATTTTATGACAGGAAGACTTCTAGCTGTCACTTGTTAGGTGAACAACTTTGACAGATGTCAGAAAAACTCATTATTAAATCATAGTTCAACGTTTTATTTGTTTTCGAGTATTGTTATTAAAGTGGTTATCTGAGTATAAATAGTTTTTTGTCGTAATGGTTGTAATTTATTTTTTTATTTATTTATTGTTTATGTACAAAATTTAAACATTGTACAAAGGTAAGCTTAATCATCATCGTAACAGCCCATTAATGTCCCACTGCAGGGACGGGCCTCCTGCCGTGACGGAAAGATACTTGGCCTACTAATACCTAGCCAAACGGATTGGTATAGAGTTTCATTTCAAATTTTCCTTCTTTTTATTACGTAAAGATAATATTCTCGAATAGTCCCTTAGTCGGTTTTTACGACACCCATGCGATGAGATGTGGTGGTGACATACTGTATTCTTACTCCGTCACCACACGGAAAACCAAATTTATTTTGCTACAATCTATACGTGTTTGTACAAATAGAAAGTTAAATTTGCCGTCCTTGAAAACCCAAACAAAAAAAAATGGTGTGCGTGCTTTCCCCAAAACTTTTATCGAGTCTTTCACGATTTATTTCCTTCCCAACGTAAGGAATGATGGCAACAACTACATTATTATTGCGTAACTTTGAGTTTAACAAGTTTTTTTTGTACACCGTACTTCGACATAGATGTATGTGTAAACTTGTACGGTTGGAAGATTATGTTCGGAAATGTTTGTTGATTCCTTTTAAAGAATGAAAATAGGTATGAACGAGAAATGAAGTTTTAAATTGTATTTATTGAATAAATAAATATTAACGCCCTATAATGCCAAACTAAGCAGAGTGTGTTGTACTATGGGTACTAGACAATAGACATACTTATTTTTACATACAAATACTTTATTGCCTTTTCTCAAGACTTTGTTATCAACATTTTACATTATTTATCCTATTTGCGAATTATGATTTTTTTTTGTATTGTTAGTGAGCCACGTAAAGGCCCTTAATATCTGCCAAAGCTACAAAACACCATATTAAGATCAATTGCAGGAGTGCCATGGTTCATAACAAACACCGAAATACATAAGGAGCTTAACATTAACACAGTCAAAGAGGAAATTTGCTCTGCTGCTAAAGCCTATAAAACGCGAATCTCTGCTCATCCTAACACACTTGTAGCTGAATTGAGAAACAACAGCTACATACAACGGCTCAAACGCAAAAACATCAGAAACCTGGACGATGTGCCAGAGTGAATTTGAATGGAGTGGCGATCTTCACTGGAAGAAGCATACTACAAACGCCAATACAAGCAACCCATCCGCTTATAGTTTGTGACTAATTGCGGATTCAACACAGTGGTGATATATTGTATTCTTACTACGTCACCACACGGAGAAAGAACAACAATTTAACTGACACAAAAACCATCCAAACCTAGGACAACAGATTCTGAATCGAACAAAGAATTGTCCACGCGTGGGTTTCAAACCGCGACCGCCACAGTTACTTCATAATAGCCTTACTTTCCCTTAACAAAACACCCTCCAAAATATTAAAACAAGCCTTAGGCAATTCATACAAAAGCTAATAGAAAGGGACTTAAAAAAGTTTTTGACATTTTTTGACTCCCCCTTCTCCCCTAGTCGTGTAGAAAGGAAATAGGGGGAAGGGGGAATGTCCTTGTACATCGCGTGTAAATTCTATTAACGTAACAAATTGATTTAAGTATATTTTTATATTTGTTTTTATGTATGTAAAATGAACCTTAACTCTCTAGAAATAAAGTTGATTTTGTATTCAGTTTGAGTTTTTCAGTTTAAACAGATATAAGTTGTTAATAACACTGGTTGAATTCTACTTTTACAGGTTCTTGGTTACGCATAGGTCCCAGGTTCGATTATCGCTATTGAAAACAAAGGGTGGTTAGGAACACGCAATTCTGCAACAATTGCAAATTGTGCAATGTTTTAAGGGTGACGAACGCGCTATTTCAAACAAGTTCTTCAGAGCACATAAGTTTGACTCGGAGACCGAATCCGCTACTTTAGCTCGTCCGTGACGTCACAAATGGGGCCAGTCAGAATAACAGCGCTGTAAGCTACCGCATTAGCTGCAGCATGATGCTGAGACTGGTCCTAGTTTTTGAACCTCACGTGACTTATGCACCTACTTCTGTTAAACTTTCTTTGTATCTATACTTATAATATTATAAAGAGGTAAAGTTTGTGTGTTTATGACGTTGTAGGGGGTAATCTCTGGATCTAATGAACCGAATTTAAAAATTGTTTCTGTGTTGAATAGTCCATTTATCGGGGAGTGTCATAGGCTATATAGTATCACGCTTTGACTAATAGGAGTGGAGCAGTAATAAAATATGTTTAAAAAGGGACGCGTTTTTCGCCGCCCAACATAGTAGGGTCAGCTGGTAAAGAAATAAGAAAAGAATGTATTCGACTTATTTAAAGAATACATATAAACTTAAAATACTAAATAATATTTCCAACTACGTAGGTGTTAAAACGTATACCAAGTAACCATTTGATCCACAACTCGAGAAGCACTTAAGCCCTTATATAAACAAAAATGTTTATTTCTGTTAATAATAACAAATATTTCTCCTTTGAATATCCATTTACGTCTGTCTGTCTGTTAGTCACAGAGATTCTCAAAGTTTTTAATAAATATAATATAAAGTACTGTAAGTCTCCGTGTGGTGACGGAGTAAGAATACAATATGTCACTACCCCATCTCATCCCATGGGTGTCGTAAAAACCGACTAAGGGAATAACCGTAACTACTATCTTTACGAAATAAAAAGAAGGAAAACTTGAAATTAAACCCTATACCAATCCGTCTGGCCAGCGTGGTATTAGTAGGCCAAGTATCCCTCCGTCACGGGAGGAGGCCCGTCCCTGCTGTGGGACATTAATTAATTAATTAATGGGCTGTTATGATGATAAAGAAAAGAATGACTTATCCAGAACAACACGTCACAAGTCCGAACAAAGCGGTTCAGCACTTCGTACATGTGCAAAACCACCAAACAGTGGAACTCTTTGCCAGCCCACGTGTTTCCTTCAAACTACGATCCTGGTTCCTTCAAGCGAGGCGTGAAAAAGCATATTCTGAAGCCGCCATAGTGGAGTCATTCATGCCTCTACAATTATTGTAGCTGGCATGGTGCTCGCCATTTTTGGACTCTAATGGATGCTTAACATCAGGCACCTTAGAGTCATTATAGTAGGCCTTTTAAAAAAAAAAAAAAAAAAACAGTACCAAAGGTAAGTGAGGTCATTTCATAGATGGGTGACCGTTCAGTAATACTTTATCTACAGTTTCAATATATTATAGTACTAAAGTTAAGCTACGACAGCGAGGTCACTTTATAGATGGGTGGCCGTTCAGTAGATTTCAAGCAAACGTGGTCGCCATGCTTCCGGGGACACGCAAAATGACAGTTCCAACTTTCGTTGTAGTGACACAGTCAGCGGGTTGAACACAACACGACACCAAACTATATAGAAGTTTTTTTAAAATTATAATATGTAAAAGGGGCTGTAAAGGGGGTCTTTCTCGAGTAAAAAGGGGTCCAAAAACATACAGCAAGTCTCAGCAAATTCTGACTTTGTTTTCTAAAGTCAAAAACGCAATTCAGCCAATTTGATTTTGAATAAGTCAAAAACATTAAGCCTATCCTATGCACTCAAAGATTAGCCTCGAGCCAAATTTCCAACTTAATCATTCGCTCCTTTAATATTAAATATTGTCATTGTCAATTTTCACCCCACACAAAGACGGGGAGCGTACCTAGTTAAATAATAAGTCCTACGTTCTTTCAGACATAGCCCGGAGCCATAATCGCGGTTCATTTTATATTCTAACCGCAAATTTGATGAAAAAAATACAATTCTCCAACGTGTGTTTAGTCTAGCAGTCCTTGGAATATTGATGGTACAAGTTATTGTGTTATAGCGGACTAGTGGTTAGTATTTCTTGGAGTGGTGTTGGAGTATGAATACTTACCCCCTTACTCAATAAATATGATAGTATCTATTAATGTTTTTATTTAGGTATGTCATGGACTGTGCAGTTTACTTTACTTTGATTGCCTTATAGTATCATGTACTTAGTTATAGTTATATTTGTCTTAGTTATATTATTTATATATGTCTATTGTCATCTTATTTTTGTATTTGTTTGTAGTCCGGTCGTCACTTGGGGTTAGCACTGAAAATCAGGGTTGGTATGTCGTCTTTGCGGCAAACCAACATCAATCCTGAGTGCTGACCTCAATTTTTGCAAATAAATAAAATGTTTCTAGTTGTATTTGTTAATAGGTATATATATACCTACATTGTTATTGTTTTGTTGTTTGCAAAAATAAAATATTTTTCTTTCTTTCTTTCTTTACTCATAACTTACTTACTCCGCTGGCTCAGCAACCCAAAATGTGTCTTGGCCTCCGACTTTTATTAGTAAAACCAACCTTATAACAAACAAAACCGTAAGAATTTAAGCTAATCATTATAACAGCCCATTAATGTCCCACTGCAGGGACAGGCCTCCTCCTATGACGGAGGGATACTTGGCCAACTAATACCACGCTGGCCAAACGGATTGGTATAGGGTTTAATTTCTAGTTTTCCTTCTTTCTATGGTGGTGAAATATTGTATTTTTACTCCGTCATTATACGGAGAATGATCAGGCCCAAAAATTTATCTTTTGGTCTAACTAAAACCATTATAAATTAGCCGTCATTCCACGACCAATAGTTCAACAATGTAGTCAAAGATTTCCCAGTCAGAGTAGAGTTCAAATACCTGGCACCAACACGATACTGCTTCTAGTAACTGATCTAAACTTAGAACTGAACGCCGATAGTTCAGGAGTCCGTAGACCTATTGAAATAACAATAAAGCTTATTATACACTTGCGGATAACAATTTATTTCTGCATCTTGGTAACCTATTGAAATCTCGAATTTCTGTTACCCGAATCTTGAAACCCAGAAAACACTTGGTAGAACTTTTAAAAGACACATGCAATGAATGGCAACTTTTTAAAATTGCGTTTTTAATTTCCCAGATGAATCAATTTCCAGATGCACTAAAATCAAATTTTAAAACAGTATTTTTTTGTTTCCCACATTCTTATAATCCAGAAAGTTATACCAGGTTCTCAGAGTACTTCTTTTTGGTTCCCATTGTACCATTTTCCAAATAAACTATTACTAAATTTTCATAATCTCTTTTTGAAAAGATGGGATCATGACAAAATGTCCAAACGTTTTCTGGATTTTAATATTCGGAATATTAAAATTCGTGATTAAAATAGGTAATCCTGCATCTTTGTGGTAACAAAATCCCGACCATTTCGTCTGCCTAACGAGTTGTTTTTGTCAAACGAATGTCTTAGTGTGGTGACGAAGTAAGAGTTCTTGGTACCGCCACCATATATCATCTCAAGGGACACCCTTCGTAAAAAGCGATGGAAACATAATTTGATGTTTTTTAGCTGATATGATGCAGATTTTCTAGGCCGCCTAAAAATTTCCTTTATTTTCTTTTTATATGATGGGAGGCAAACGAGCCAGCAGGTCACCTGATGGTAAGTAATTAACACCGCCCATGGACACTCCAGAGGAGTCACAGATGCGTTGCCGACCTTTCGAAGGGAGTATGCTCGTTTCTTGAAGCTCCCCAAGTCGTAACGTTCCGGAAATATCGCCCCAGCAAGCTAGCTCCTACAAGTGTCACCCATCCTCGTAATCTGACTAAAGCATATTTTTTTAATTCCTTGCCATTGCATCAACATTCAATTCGCAACGCTCTCATAATTCACTGTTTGGCAGTGTTATTTAAGAACCATTTTAAAGATAATTAATTCTATTCTACATTAAGACGCACTTAACCAGCTTTTATATAGCAGCTTGAATATATTTTACTGCTTCTTCAGCAGTATTAAGTTGTGCTGCATTGAATTAATAGATACTGCATTGGTTTTACTGCTAGCCGTCTTTAGATTACTAAATTTGGCCTACTATGGCTTAGTAAACTTTAGTTTTAAGTATTTTAGCTAATAACCTATAACTTCTATTTTACGAGATGTTAACTATATTCAGGGGGATGAGATATAATTGGATTAAAGTAACATGTCCGATCTCAAGGTATATTTTATTTTCCTAATAAACTAGCCGAAGAACAGTAATTTACCATTATTAGATATCTTCAAGCCATTCGATGTAAAAGTTCTCCGTGTGGTGACGAGTAAGAATACAATATGTCACCACCCCATCTCATCCCATGGGACACCCATGGGATGTCGTAAAGACCGTCTAAGGGACTAACCGTAAAAATAATCTTTGCGAAATAAAAAAAAGGAAAACTTTTAATTAAACCCTTTACCAATCCGTCTGGCCAGCGTGGTATTAGTAGGCCAAGTATCCCTCCGTCACGGGAGGAGGCCCGTCCCTGCAGTGGGACATTAAAGGGCTGTTATGATGTCGGTAACTTAGGTTCTTTGTCGGATAACCTCGTTTCGAATTTTATCCTTCAAGGAGACTTTTATAACTTGTACCACACATAAATATACCTCAACTACGATTTTGCTTGACAAAGTGTGTTTTACATTTCATATTCCGTTACTCTGACATCTTGCCCTCGAATGCAAAGAAAAATCAACATTCCCGTCTCATATTATTCGACCTAGTTTAATTAATGTTAGATAATAAATGATTTGTGACATTCAAAATGGCGTCCTAAAATGACATTAAATATACTCGGTCCATTAGCGGAATTGAAGAAGTTTTATGAAATATTTCATTGTAGGTTATAATTTTGTATACTTTTGGGCGAAGATTTTATTATGTGGTGATATTTTTGGAGGTATTTTCCTTGTTTGCTATTCTTAACCCTTTCACCGTTATCTTGTTATTATCAGGCAAGATAATATTCAGGAATAGTCCTTTAGTCGGTTTTTACGACACCTATGGGATGAGATGGGGTGGTGACATATAGTATTCATGGGGTGGTGACTACTTACTTAGGTACTTTACTTAGGTACTTTTTCAAAATCACACTGTTAATTTTGGCTTAAAGAAGTCAGAGTGGTGGGAAATCAAATGGATGGAGTCCCATAAAAAAAGAAGTATTTTTTTTAAATGTAATACGAGGCAAACGAGCCAACAGGTCACCTGATGGTAAGTGATCACCGCCGCCTATGGACACCCGCAACACCAGGGTAATCACAGATGCATTGCCTACCTTTAAAAAGGGAGTTCGCTCGTTTCTTGAAGCTCCCCAAGTGGTAACGGTCCGGAATATATTCGTTATTAGGTAGCCTGTTATGGCACCCACAGGACGAGACACGGTCATGTCCGTTATATACTTATGTCTATATGTCATAGTTCACAGCATAAAATACTTTCATAAGTAACTTTCCAAATACCTTCTCACAATAATGGGCGAACGGTTCGCGTACAATTATTCAGTAACTACACGGATTAAAATATCCAGTTTCCAACTATACTCGGTGCAGTTTAGACCGGATCAAACTAGTTTTGCGTTCGGCCATATTGGAAAAATTACCATTATGTATGCAAGGTGGAAAGTTTAAAATCAATTATTGTTTGAATATGAAACTTTGTGGTAATAATTTTGTGTGAGGGTGGGTAATAGAGATTATGTGTACGGGTTGTATGATAGTGGGGTTCGATTTCAATTACGTTGTACAGCAAAGTCTGTAGTGTAGAGCGTTGTTAAATAACACTATTACTGATTAATGTCATAAAAGTTGACTTATTTTTTTTTTGTAAATACATATTTTACGCGCAAGTATGTTTACCCGTAGTCTCATCATCATAACAGCCCATTAATGTTCCACCGCAGGAACGGGCCTCCTCCCATGGCGAAGGGATACTTGGCCTACTAATACCACGCTGGCCAGACGGATTGGTATAGGGTTTAATTTCAAGTTTTCCTTCTTTTTATTTCGTTAAAATAATATTCACGGATAGTCCCTTAGTCGGTTTTTACGACACCCATGGGATGAGATGGGGTGGTGACATATTGTATTCTTACTCCGTCACCACACGGAGGTACCGTAGTCTACTATAGTACAAACTCAGCTTAGCTTCGGACTAGATGGCATTATGTGAATGTAGAAAATTATTATTATACTAACTGACCCGTGCCCACTTCGTTGGGAGGTGAAAAGAACGCGTCTCTTTATTAAAACTACTGCGTACTGCTCCACTCCTATTAGTCATAGCGTGTTACTATATAGCCTATGACACTTCCCGATAAATGGACTATTCAACACAGAAAGATTTTTTAAAATCGGTTCAGTAGATCCAGTGATTACCCCCTACAACATCACGAACTCACAAACAAACAAACACACAAACTTTACTTCTTTATAATATTAGTATAGAAGTAAAGATAACTGTGTAAAGAAATAGTACTGAAAAAAAAGGTATTTTTCTTACCCGTTCCCTCAAAATAAATAATCTGTTTCCCCACCTTCACCCAAAACCCAAAAGTTTGAGATTCTCTGGTTAGTAGAATATTCCTAGTATTATATTAAGCGCCGATTACACTACCCTACAAGTAGGGCCCTACATCTTGTAGGGCACTACTTGTTGTCTAGTGTTAACTCCATTAGGCTGTTAGGACACTACATATCGGAGATTGGCGAGTCCCGACCGCCCTATATCATGTAGTGCCCTACAAGATGTAGGGCCCTACATGTAGGGTAGTGTAATCGGCGCTTTACTTATAGTTATTGTATTGGCCGCGCCCTCTTGTACATAAAACGTACGTAAGCGTGCGCGGGTGTGCGTTGGTGTGTGTGTATAGATAACGCACACAGGACACACACGTGAGGGATACCTCCCTATACGGGTGACGGGGTTTGTTTCGGGAGAGCAACACTAAAGCTCTAGCCCGCGCCGGTATGCCCGTCGATTCCTCAACTATGGAAGATCTTGCTGTAGGTGCTTTGTATGCGCAGGTTCTTCTTGGGATATAAATAAAACACTTTTTCACTATTTCAGTATTTCTTCCAGTTTCCGAGGTACTCAAAGCTTGATGTTTTACTTTTCTTCAGGATCCAACTACAATTTTCCAAGAAAACGCAATCGCTTAAGTACCCCGGAGCATTACCGTCACGTGGGCACCGCGATTTAGCGCTTAATCTCAAGCTAATTTTCACTTTGAGTAACCTCGTTTTCTGTTCGTATTTCTTTATTTAAAACATAAAATATACAGTATTATACATGGATAAACTCGTTACAATGTCAGTTTCAATAATTAAAAATAGTTTTCTTTATATCTCAATGTTACAAAAAGTTATGACAGTATAATCATAAAAAATACACAAAATATCGTCGATCTCTAGCAGTTATTCGTTTATAATTCTTTATTAAATTGAAAGTTATATTCAAATGTTGTTTATTATTTATCTCTACCGTTAAATTAACAATATACAACAAAATTAAACTATATAAATTAACAATTTGGCTAAGTATTTATCGTTTCAAAGTCTCTATTATAATTCGACACATTTTCACACATTTTCTTTAATAAAAGTCTATCTAATCGTTCTATTTTAATATTTTTTACACTTATACTATATATCTGAGGTCTCTCAATCACTATATCACTGATTCACAGTCTTTTTTGGTCTTTTAGTTTTAGTCCTTCACTCACACACTATAGTCAGTCACTATACGTCGTTAACATTCTCCCCCTCGTGCGTCGCACCATCCTGTGGCAACGACGTCTGGGAAGGCACCAGTAGCACCACCTTGGAGCAGGGTCGCCGCAGCTCTCCTCCTCTTGTCTGCACGTCCACAATCCGAACCCGTCCATCGGGCCCTGGATACGTGCGGATGATGCGTCCTCTCGGCCACGTACAGCGTGGCAGTGTGTGGTCTACGATGAACACGATGTCACCAACTTTCAGGTTCTCTCCGACGTTGCTTCCTGGCGTACGTCTGGGTAGGAGAGTAGGTAGGTATTCCCGTACCCAACGTCGCCAGAAATGGTCGCTGAGCTGCTGCGTCGTCTTCCACGTCTCGCGACCAACCAAATCGTGGTCACTGAATGCGCCCAGTCGTCCAGCACCGCACGACCGCTTAATGAGAAAGTGGTTGGGCGTGAGTGCTTCTTCATTTTCATTTTCGTTTAACTCTGTTAAAGGTCTAGAGTTAACAATATGCTCGGCTTCTAGTAGAAGAGTGTGTAGAACTTCTTCTCTCGGATGTCGTTCTCGGAGTGTGGCGGCTAGTGCGGTTTTCACCGATCGCACCAGTCTTTCCCAGGCTCCTCCCATGTTTGGAGCGCCAGGTGGTATAAATTTCCACCTAACACCATACTTCTCGGCCTCAGTAGCTAGAGTTTCGTTCTTCAATGCTTCTGCAGCTTGTTGTAATTCTTTGTTGGCCCCGACAAAGTTCGTGCCGTTATCGCTGAACATCACGGATGGCATACCGCGACGCGCAGCTAGTCTTCTGAGTGCCAGTATCATAGAGTCAGATGATAGAGAGGCAGCTAACTCCAGATGAATTGCTCGTGTAGTCAAGCAAGTAAACAAGGCACCCCACCGCTTCTCGTGTCTTCTTCCCACCGTGATGGTCATCGGTCCAAAATAGTCGACGGCGGTGTACGTGAACGGATGTTCACCATGCTTCAGTCGCTCGATCGGTAAGTCTCCAAAGGCTGTCTCTTGCGGTCTTCCTTTCCTGATGCGACACCATTGACAACCATGCTGAGTTGCTCTGACTGCTGCTCTCAGACCCAATATATAAAATCGTTGTCTGAGCTCGTTCATTACCGTAGCGTGGTTGCCATGATTAAATTGTTTGTGATAGTCATAGATGATGAGACGAGTGATGTGGTGCTTACTATCCAAAATCACAGGTCTTGTATAGCTTCTCGATAATCCAGCTACCGCATCGATTCTCCCCCTCAGTCTGAGAAGGTTGTCTTCTATAACCACATCGAGCTTCTTCAATTTGCTGCTTCTTTCTAGAGGTTCTTGTTTCTGCAATCGTCTTAATTCTTCTCGAAAACTGTCTGTCTGACATCTTCTGAACAATATCTCTTCTGCTCTAGCTATGAGTTTCTCATTTATTGGTAACCATTTTCTCTCGATATTCTCTAATTTCATTTTAAACGCAGGTTGACGTTTTCTATTCTTCCTTCTCCAGTCCTCTTCTTTTACAAGATTCGTCTTTTGGTTTCTTCCTGCTCTGCATAGTTCTATAAATTGCAGAACTCTCGTCGTGGTTCTTAATAGTTTATTCCATGACGAAAATCGTTCTGGCTCAAGCGTGCATATCTCTTTCATGATCATAGTTGATTCGGTTTCTCGGTCTTCTATCGTCTTCTCTCTATCGAAGCTTCGTTTTTCAGGCCACTTGTCTTCTTCAAGTCTTAAGAACTCTGGACCTCTATACCATCTGTGTTCACTATTGAAGTCTTCAGCGAGGATTCTAGTTGCGTCATCGGCTGGATTCATAGATGTTGGTACCCAGCGCCACTGCTGGGGTGTTGTCAATTCTTCTATCTCGGCTAGTCTGTGAGCGACGAATGTCTTGAATGTTCTTGGATCAGACTGTATCCAAGCTAATACCACACTAGAGTCTGTCCAGTATGTCTTCTTCGTAATACACAATTCTGTTTCTTCCTCTACAGTGCGTGCTAATCGGCTTCCCAATAGTGCAGCTTGCAATTCTAAGCGAGGCACTGATATCGGTTTCAAGGGTGTTACTCGAGCTTTTCCTGATATTAATGTTATCATGTAAGTACCATTTTCAGACTTGGTACGCCAATAAACTGCAGCTGCATATGCTGCTAAGCTTGCGTCGGTAAACACGTGAAGCTCCCCTTCAGCGTGAAGTGGCGATATACATCTTGGCACTTGTAGAGTCTTCAGTAGATCTAGTCTGCTCACGTATCTTTTCCAGCGTTCACTGTCGCCGTCTTTTACCGGATCATCCCAGTCTATGCCGCTTCTCCATATATCTTGTATGAGCTTCTTTCCTTGTATTAGAACTGGTGTCAATAATCCAAGTGGGTCGAACGTCGACATCACGGCGCTCGTCACTTCTCTTTTCGTTGGTTTTCTGATGTTATTCAGTACATCTTCAGGCAACTTTCTTAGGTTTGTACGAAAGGCTAATGTGTCTTCAAACGTCATCCATTTCAGTCCTAATGTCTTCTCTTCATTCTGGCCCAAGTGTATCTCTTTAACTTCTTGACCAGTTAGATGTGATGGCAGCAACGTAGGTTGATTCGAAGTCCATCCTCTTAGTTCGAAACCAGCTTTTCTTTGAACTAAGTCGACTTGCGTGGTCGTCTGTTGCAACTCTGTTGACGAATGAAAACTATGAAGATAATCGTCCATATAATGATTTCGTACTATTGCCTTTGCTGCATCTGGATATTCATTCTCGTACTCAGCAGCGTTCCTATTCTTCACATAGATGGCAGTCGATGGCGAAGATGTAGCACCGAATATTACAGATGTCATCCGGTATTTTACAGGTGCTGACGTCTTGTCGTCACGCCATAAAAATCGTAGACTGTCTCTATCTTCTTCTCTAATTCTTATCTGCAAAAACATTTCTTTTATGTCGGCTGCTACCGCAATAGGTCCTTGTCGGAATCTTATCAGAACTCCGAACAGAGACTGAAGCAGATCAGGTCCAGGTAACAGCGCGTCATTTAAACTTTTCCCTCTTGATGGTGCTGCGGCATCAAAGACGATTATTATCTTCTTTTTCTGAGGGTGTACCACTGCAAAATGAGGTAAGTACCATTTCTTCTTAAAATCACCTTCAATGTTTACTTTCTCCGCATAACCCTTGTCTAATAAATTCTTAATTTGATTTTCATACTCTGCTTTAAATTTAGAATCTCTTTCCATCTTCTTTTCTATGGTGCGTAACCTTCTCTCAGCCGCTATATAACTTTCGGGCATTTCCTCTTCGGGGTCTCTCCACAGCATTCCTGCTTCGAATCGGCCTTCGGGTCGTCTTCTACAGGTGTCTTCTAATATCTTGAGAGCCTGTCCCTCGAAGTCAGTTGATGGTCTGCGTGGCATCACTCCTAGCGCTTCGATGGCGAAGTGGTCTTTTATTTGTTCATGCATTTCTTCTTCTATTGTTTTAGTGTGAGAACAATAGTTTATGTATTTCATTGTCTTCGCTATGCTTGTATCTAGACCATGCAGTACCCATCCTAGCTCGGTTAACGACGCAACTGGTTGTCCAGGTTTTCCTTTTCTTGTGTATCTTGACACTATTAAATTCCAGTTGTCTTGGCCTATTATCAGCTTAGGCTCTTCTGCTTCGTGATATAATACGTCGCTAAGGTTTTTCAGGTGTGAACATTCTTCTAATCTGCCCTTGTCAATGAATTGCGGTGTGAGTTTCATGTCATCAATAGTTCTGACTTGACGTAACTGCCGGATTTTGTCTTCATGAACTCCTCTAATTTTCAAGTTTATCCTCATGGAGTCCTTAGTCTTCAATCGTTGTCCACCGACAGTTTCAATTGTTAGATCTTCACTGATTCCAGTAGCTCCTAAGTCACGAGCTACCTTGCTATCTAACAAAGACACTGTTGACCCTTCATCTAATAGAGCCAATATATTTTCTTTTCCTGTGTCTGATATCAGCTCCACAGGAATAATCTTCAAATAGGCACGTGATTTCCCAGCACTGGACATCTTCAACGCTATGTTCGTTGACTTCTCAGCTTTCTCTTCTTGTTGTGGTTCTACAGAAGTATTCTTATTCTTCGTATTGAGCAGTAGGAAATGATGCGAACCTTTACACACTTTACACGGCCATCGTTTACACTGTTCATGTCTATGATCACTATTTAAACACTTAAAACACAATTTTTCACGTTTCACTAATGTCCACTTATCGTCAATGTTCAATGTCTTAAAACTATTACACTCATGTAGTCTATGATTGTTTTTACACTGTGGACACTTCACTGTATTCACTTCACTTTCACTTGCTGTGTGAGTCACATGACGTTGGAACGGTTTATTGTATGTATTCGTTTCTTTCATCTTGTTCCCGTCTTCATATGTAGTATGAGCCCCACACTTATCAGCTTCTTTATCGAAGAACTTCGCTACTAGAGTTAAGTTGCAAAATTCTTCTTCTTCATTTTCTGCTGTGAAGTCATACCATCTAAACTTCATAATAGGTGGTATCTTCGCTATAATTGTCTTCATCATCTCTGGCGAATGAAGATATTGAGATTTCTTCAATCCTTTGATGGCTGCTACACTATTATTTATTTGACTAGCGAACATGCAGATATCCTTAGGGTTGTCACTAATCCTAGGCAATGTTCTCAGCTTCTCCAGTTCGGCTAGTGCTAGAGCATTCGGTCTGCCAAATCTTCTTTTCAAAGCCACCAATACTGCATCTGGTACTGCTTCAGAGTATAACAAGCTCTTCACTTCATCTCTTGCAGTTCCTTTGATTGATTTTCTTAATCGTGCCATGTTTTGTACGTTATTAAACATGGGCGATGTATCTTCGTAACATGTCTTGAAGGCTATCCATTCACTTATGTTCCCATCGAACGTAGGTAATTCGTACACATACTTCGGTTGTGATGTGTTTGTTCCCTTCACAACATCTCTCAGGGCTTCGGCAAGGACCTTGACTTCTATGGACTGGCTGCTCACTGGTGTTGTATCTTCAGGTTTCACGGCGTTGTGCTCCACGGACACCATACGTGCATGCCCACTCTGAGTCACATTATCTGCCTTTTTCTTCTCGGTACTGTCCATCCAATCACACACCTTTGCAGACCTATCTTCATGATCTTCCACAGAATCGTCATCTTCCTCTGCATCGCTATTCAATCGAAGCCTGTCGAGCTTGACGCGTGCTAACACCGCTGCAGCTTCCGCCCGCTTTAACTCAAGCAGCGCCAACTCTTCTTCAGCCTCTAGTTCTTTTCTTCGTTTTATTCTTGAACTCGAGGATTTCAATGTTCTCGCTTTGGTTGACTTGGGAACGACTGTATTCGTCGACCCAGGTACCTCGGCACGACGTTCTTCAGTTGCCGTCGCATTCTCGTTCGTTTCAGTATTCTTGGTAGTGGCAGTATTCTCGGTAGTTTCAGTATTCTCGGTTGTTTCAGTGTTCTCCGTTGTTTCAGTGGCCGTAGTCCCAGTCCCGGTTGTCGTCTCCGTGTTCTCTGAAGATGACTCCGTCGCTTCTTCGCCTGAGCGTCGCGTCGGCGCGCCCTTCTGTGACCTGGTGACCGGCATCTTGAACCGTTATCTTCTTTCTTCAGCGCACACAGCTATCGGCCTACAAGCAAGCTCTTAAACCCGTTAAAGGAATAAGATCCGGCTCGAAGGACCAACTGTATTGGCCGCGCCCTCTTGTACATAAAACGTACGTAAGCGTGCGCGGGTGTGCGTTGGTGTGTGTGTATAGATAACGCACACAGGACACACACGTGAGGGATACCTCCCTATACGGGTGACGGGGTTTGTTTCGGGAGAGCAACACTAAAGCTCTAGCCCGCGCCGGTATGCCCGTCGATTCCTCAACTATGGAAGATCTTGCTGTAGGTGCTTTGTATGCGCAGGTTCTTCTTGGGATATAAATAAAACACTTTTTCACTATTTCAGTATTTCTTCCAGTTTCCGAGGTACTCAAAGCTTGATGTTTTACTTTTCTTCAGGATCCAACTACAATTTTCCAAGAAAACGCAATCGCTTAAGTACCCCGGAGCATTACCGTCACGTGGGCACCGCGATTTAGCGCTTAATCTCAAGCTAATTTTCACTTTGAGTAACCTCGTTTTCTGTTCGTATTTCTTTATTTAAAACATAAAATATACAGTATTATACATGGATAAACTCGTTACAATGTCAGTTTCAATAATTAAAAATAGTTTTCTTTATATCTCAATGTTACAAAAAGTTATGACAGTATAATCATAAAAAATACACAAAATATCGTCGATCTCTAGCAGTTATTCGTTTATAATTCTTTATTAAATTGAAAGTTATATTCAAATGTTGTTTATTATTTATCTCTACCGTTAAATTAACAATATACAACAAAATTAAACTATATAAATTAACAATTTGGCTAAGTATTTATCGTTTCAAAGTCTCTATTATAATTCGACACATTTTCACACATTTTCTTTAATAAAAGTCTATCTAATCGTTCTATTTTAATATTTTTACACTTATACTATATATCTGAGGTCTCTCAATCACTATATCACTGATTCACAGTCTTTTTTGGTCTTTTAGTTTTAGTCCTTCACTCACACACTATAGTCAGTCACTATACGTCGTTAACAGTTATCAATGATGAAACGAAATCCTTGATAAGAGCATGACTTATGATATAAGGTAAATATATGCAATAAAGTGATTCATTGTGTTTGTCCAATGAGTTACTTTGCTCACGAAGAAAATATGTTAAGCGCCGATTACACTAGCCTACATGTAGGATACTACATCTAGTGGGGCACTACAACTTTTAGGGCACTACATCTTGTAGGAGACTACATGATGTAGGGCGGTCGGGACTCGCCAATCTCCGATATGTAGTGTCCTAACAGCCTACATGTGATTACACTAGACAACATGTAGTGTCCTACAAGATGTAGTGTCCTACATGTAGGGTAGTGTAATCGGCGCTTTAGCCGTGAATAAAGTAAACACTCGGTGATGACTAATTTAATAAACAAAATGATTAACTGTGGATGACTTTATTTTTTTTAATTGCGATTAATAAATACTCCTCACATATTCCTCACACTTTCACACAACGCCTTCTAGTCCCAAACTAAGCAGAGCTTGTATTGTGGCTACTAGACAACAGATACACATACTTACATAAATACTATTTTTTTGTAAATACATACATATTATACATAGAAACACTCAGACCAATGCAAACATTCATGTTCATGCACACAAAAATTTGCATTGAGCGGGAATCGAACCCGAGACCACTGCGTCACACCCATGTTATATAACCACTACGCCACAGAGATCGTCAAACATTGACGGAATGTTTCTGCAATAATTAAAAAAAATCTTCTTCTTTATGGACTCGGTTCAAACATTTCCGAGAGTCAAATTAGTTTTCAGAATCAAATTTCTTTTTCTATCCGTGTGGTGACGGAGTAAGAATACAATATGTCACCACCCCATCTTATCCCATGGGTGTCGTAAAAACCGACTAAGGGAATAACCGTAACTACTATCTTCACGAAATAAAAAGAAGGAAAACTTGAAATTAAACCCTATACCAATACGTCTGGCCAGCGTGGTATTAGTAGGCCAAGTAACCCTCCGTCACGGGAGGAGGCCCGTCCCTGCAGTGGGACATTAATGGGCTGTTATGAAATTAGTTTTCAAATTTAAAAACAACATTTAAAGTATCTATTATTATTAAAAATATTTTCATTTATAAAAGCTTCAAAATTAATGGTAAACATAATTATGTATTTTCTCGTTACTGTGATGTAAAGGGGCTTACACACTGCCGCATCGTACGTGCGTGCTAGTTTTATTTTTAAATTAATAAAGCATTTTTGTACCTCCATACTTATGTCCCTTAAAAGGTGGTGGTGACTGTCCTATTTTGTCATTTAGGTGTAGTAAAAGCTGACTAAATAATTTGTAAATATTAACTCTTCAAAAATAAAATAAATAAGGGACAATTAACTATGTGACCAGTGGTGCTGTTGTTATGCGAAGTTATCCTTCATAACTGTAAGTAAATCTTCTTCGGGAAATGGACGGCATTTCCCAAAGAAGATTGACTTACATTATGTAGTCAATAGTCGAAAATAAATACAGATTCTACAGCGCATTGTATAAAATAAGATTTAAGAAAAAACAAATCGTGCGTTCCCAAACCGTCAATATGAAGTCCACTTTACAATAACTCCACTTTAAATAGTAAACAATGACAAGTAGGAGATTGTACGCGGCGTGACTCCGGGCTAATGACAGGGCTTACTGTGCTTCGTGATACTAAATGAGACTATAGGATAGTAGGAGAGCAGTCATTTAGTAGTATACAGTAGCGACTACGGTATACTTGAGAAAATAGTCCCCGTTACATGGTGTGTATCAAAAAACGAAGACGATTAGGGCTCTAGGGATTATTCGCTGTGTCGCAGAGAATTCAATTTAACGGACACAAAGAACATGCTAAGCCATCATAACAGCCCTTTAATGTCCCACTGCAGAGCCGGGCCTCCTCCCATGACGAAGGGATACTTGGCCTACTAATACGCCAAACGGATTGATATAGGGTTTAATTTCAAGTTTTCCTTCTTTTTATTTCGTAAAGATAATATTGACGGATAGTCCCTTAGTCGGTTTTTACGACACTCATGGGATGAGATGGGGTGGTGACATATTGTATTCTTACTCCGTCACCACACCGAGATATCATATGATGAAGGAAATACATGACCCGGAAGTTTGTTTCACAGCTTAATGACCAAATTATTAGTTCGGGACGAATTCTTCATCTACAAGACTTATTTGGGTAATTACTGATTTCAGAATTATTAAACCTAGAATAACGTTACCACGAAAATATGGCAATCACTATTTCCTTTTGACTTCGTTTCACACATTCTCGAAAGATTAGGTTAGGTTAGAACGACGACAATGCCATGCACTAGCCGAGCGAGCGAAGCGAGCGAGCTTCGGCAGCAGCCGGCGTGTGCCAGAATGAAAATTCGTGATTGCATGTTTTTGTGGTAACGTTACTCTGGGTTTAGTAATTCGAAAATCAGAATGACAGTCGACTTATTTCAGTAAAGTCATAATTAATCATTCCTTACATAATTTTGTAACTATCGCTCAAAATAATTACACACAATATGAAAATCAAAATTCATTACACCAAAATCAATCAACCAAGCCTCCAGGCTGTATTTTAAATGATAATTAAAACGCTAAACTACTTCAAAATTCATCAACACGTTAGTAAATGGACCTTAAACCAATTTTGTATGCGTCAATGAATCTGTTGTACAGGCTATATAGGCCTATAGGTATAGGCGCACATAGCCAATTGCAATCACCGATTTATACACGATAACGCTGGTTAAACACCGTTGTCGAGGTTATTCTATAGATGGATGGCTGCTCAGTGGTATATTAATTGAGCGTCTTATGAAGGTATGTAAAAATTAGGTAGCATGGTGACCCGTGCCTATTTCGTTAGGCAGCGAAAAAAACGCGTCACTTTTTTAAACATATTTCATTACTGCTCCACTTCTATTGGTCATAGCGTGATACTATATAGCCTATGACACTGCCCGATAAATGGACTATTCAACAAAGAAAGAATTTATAAAATCGGTTCAGTAGATGCAGAGATTACCCCCTACAACGTCACAAACACACAAACTTTACCTCTTTATAATATTAGTATAGATTAAGGAAAGTTTTCATTAAAAAATATTATAAAAAATATTTTTATTGACAAGTATAAGATACCATTCCTGAAACTTCAACCGCATTGTTAAAGGTACAGTCCCCGGTCCCACATAAACTATCTATTAAAACCAATCTTAATTTACACTAAGTAACTTATCTATTATTGTAACAAAACCATTGATTTTAATTCAAAACTTAATCAATAACGGTTCAGTGGGTATTCTATGATAAGCTAATGGAAACGCTATCCGTACCTCATTGTTGTGAGTTTAGGGACAATCGGTCACCCCCTTTTTGATAGAATTTTAGTTCTATTTTCAGATGTATTATTTATATATGTCGTAGGGAAATGAGGAAACCAGGGATTTGACGAAATCCCGTTTGTAATAGAAAAGAAATGCTCATATTTTTGTTTGTAGGTTAAAAACACAAGGATTTCAACTTCTCTAGGTTAGGTTAGGTTAGAACTGTGACCATAATGGCATTTTCGACATTTACCGGGATTTCGTGATATCCGTAGTGATTACGTGAAATCCCTGGTTTCCTCATTTCCTTGCGACATATTCATCTATAATAGTAATAAAGCGCTTACAGCCAGTTGCAATGACTGATTTTTAAACGATGAAGGTAAATAAATAAATAAATATTCCTTACACATTCACACATCGCCACCTAGTCCGTGTTTATTCTGAGCGTATACATTCACCTAAAATGTCTGCCCTGGGTGTCGTCGTAGTGACACAGGTGTTAAGTCTCGTGGCTAGAACACGACACGCCACGCGGTTGGACACGACTCCAACACTTTACAAAGAAGACAGTACCCCGTCCTTGCAGTGGACCGCTGTATACGATGATAATCACTTACAATGAGACGTCTACTTTCTTATCCACATTATGATACTTACCTGAAACAAAAAAAAATACAAAATCAGTAAACATGCTAATTATTTATTCAATATATAAAAAAAAAACTCCGTATGGTGACGGAGTAAGGAGAGGAGAGTAAGTTACCACCCCATCTCATCCCATGGGTGTCATTTAAACCGACTAAGGGACTATCCGTGATCCGATTATCTTTACAAAATAAAAAGAAGGAAAACTTGAAATTAAACCCTATACCAATCCGTTTGACCAGCGTGGTAGGGAGGGATACTTGGCCTACTAATAGGCCAAGTATCCTTCCGTCATGGGAGGAGGCCCGTTCCTGTACATTAGACATTAATAGGCTGTTATGATGATGATAAAAAGAAATCTATACCAAAAGTATTTAGAGACAAATTATCTAAAGAAAAAAAAACAATATATTCGTCTTGACAATTAAACACTTGCATCTAAAATAGTAATAATAAAAAACGAACAAAGTTTATACACAATAACAAGTAATTATCAAAAATTCCCTCCATCCACCATTCTAAAACTAACCAACCATAGCTGTTCGTGAGGTTCACAGATTTAAAAAAAATAAGTTGGCACTAAGTGCTTGTAAACTTAATAAGTATAATTAGAAAAATTAAACGTCCAAATTGATAACTAAAAAACTACTGTTCATGAACCAAAACAGTTTCAACATTCCTTTCATTCAACATTTTTTATTCATACATAGCCTTCTCCCATGACGGAGGGTTACTTGGCCTACTAATACCACGCTGCTGGCCAGACGGATTGGTATAGGTTCCTTCTTTTTATTTCGTAAAGATAGTAGTTACGGTTATACCTTTAGTCGGTTTTTACGACACCCATGGAATGAGATGGGGTGGTGACATATTGTATTCTTACTCCGTCACCACACGGATAAAATAGTTTATTAGTTTCTAATTAATTTGTCAAACTTTAAAAGATTAAAATACTTAGCCATATATCTCTAAAGAAGCAATGTCTCGCCGCCATTACTGAAATAGCCCGCCATAATTCTCGAGCTGTCAAAATGATTCGACGTTTTTTTTAAATGTGTTCGGATACGCGATCAAAGAATTTGGTGGATAGTAAAAATTTTTCTTCACAAATTGTCCGAATATGTAACAAATTTTTAAGATTAGTAAGAATTTTTATTGTTTCCGTATGCAGTTAGCTTGGTTGACGTTTCCGTGGGGTGATGCATACAGTTAGTTGTCTAAACGAAATTGAATTTACGATTCTACGCGAGTTAAGATAGTTGTTTGAATGATGGCGGGATTTGGGTATTCCACGCGACATTTTAACTTATGGTCGGTAGATTTTTGTGAAAATATTTTTATGTTTTATCAAAAAAAAAATTATACCTAAGCTTTTCCCTTGTTTAGTACCTACAATACAAGCTCTGCTTAGTTTAGGACTAAATAGCGTTATGTATATATGTGAGAAATATTATTATATCAATATCATTGTCAAAAGAAGACTCCAAAATCTAAGCATCATTTTTATGTGTAGATATCTTAGCCCACTTTAAGGCCTATCAGGGACTGTGATGCGAAAAAATCAGACCTTTCTAGTCCTTCAAAAAGGTTATAATAACTCACCTCCTAAAAATAACGCTACCAACAAAATAAAAAACCTTTAAAAAAAGGTTTATTCTAATAATATATATCTTATATTGGGACCAAAGCGCCGGTAACTTAACCTATCTAACTGAGTAGGCGTATCCTTCCTAACCCTTTATAAATACCACAGTTTAAAAACATTCCACAGTTGGGAAATAAAACCATCTACTTACTTATTAAGCTCATACCGGAACAATCAATCTAAATTGCTTTGGAGGGAATGGCAAATGGCTAGGTCATGCATGCCGTGCTCATACACGACCTCATGGTCACGGTTTCGAATCCCACGCAATTCTTTTTGTTATCCACAAATAATTCCCTTGAGCATGGATGTGCTTTGCGTTAATGATTGTTAAGTCTTCGCGACCTAGGGTATGATCCGTAGTGCGGCAGATGTCTTGTTAAAAAAACCATCCGTTAGCTTCATTTCAGGGCTGTATTCGCGATTTCCACCAGTCTCGATATGATAATATTCATAAGAGCCCATTAATGTCCCACTGCAGGGACGGGCCTCCTCCAGTGACGGAGGGATACTTGGCCTACTAATACCACGCTGGCCAGACGGATTGGTATAGGGTTAAATTACAAGTTTTCCTTCTTTATATTTCGTTAAAGATAACATTCACGGATAGTCCCTTAGTCGGTTTTTACGACACCCATGGGATGAGATGGGGTGGTGACATATTGTATTCCTACTCCGTCACCACACGGAGTATGGTGGTCAAATTTACGCTATACTGGAATGAACAGCAACACAATCCTTCAATGTAAAGTATGTAGGCTAGATAGTGTCTAAGAAATTCTTGTATTGTTTAAATTAGTTACTTGAGTATAAAATAAAAGGAATTCAAGATGGAGTTTCTCAACATAGCAATAGTTGGGCTATGAAGATGTTAGTAGATCATATTTCCCAGAGTAACTGGAGAAAGCACTTGCAATGTGATATTTTCATGTCATACTACATAAATAGTCTATTCTAGACTTTTGTTTCGAGTTTTCTTTCTCTTGCATAATGTGCTACAATTTGCTTTGACAGGTGTGATGATATATTTATATTATATTTTTCACACATTCACACAACGCCATCTAGTCCCAAACTAAGCAGAGATTGTACTATGGGTACTAGACAACGGATAAACATACTTAAATGATTATTTTTGTAAATACCTACATATCATACACAGAAAACACACAAAAGCAAACAATCATGTTCATGCACACAAAGATTTGCATTGAGCGGGAATCGAACTCGAGAGACCTCTGCATAGCAGCCATGTAATATAACGACTACGCCATTGAGGTCGTTAAATCAATGTATCCTTAAATTTTTATTATTTCTCAACTGTATAACTTACACTGTGGTATTTACTATCGACAAAAGGTATACAAATGAATGCGTCTACTAAGAAACATTTGCATGAAACGTCAGTCAAGTCTTTTTTGGGAAAACGAGGGTAGGCCTACATTAACTATCAATGTACTGTCAATCAGTGCTGAAGAATAAAATTGTTTGGTTATATGTTAGAAATGAAATTAGCTGGTATAGTTGCCGTATGCGAAGTCGCAGATTTGAATCCTATGCAATAATATTCATCATCATCATAACAGCCCATTAATGTCCCACTGCAGGGACAGGCCTCTTCCAGTAACGGAGGGATACTAACTAAGCGGGACTCGAATTCGCGTCTCTGGACTATACGCGTCCAGCGTCATGACCACTAGGCCACCCGAGCATCCGTCTCGACTAGCAAATTTAACCATTGCTTTATACGGCGCCAGAGCCGCAACTTAGAACTCAACTGTACAACGCCATCTAGGCGCGAAATTTTAAAATTCAAAAAGTTTTCTTCAAAACTAATGATAGTTTTAGATATGTCTAAGTAAGTTACAATATAATTACTCCTATAGCATAGTCTCCAACTAGTCTTAGATATCAAAAGGTCATTTTGATAGGTTTCTATATAATATTACGTTTTAGTAAATGCTCATATTACTGCAGGACCTATCTAGGAAGGCTTATAAGTACAATACACTATTATAGGATAGGTTAAGGCGACGGCTACCTATATGGACAAGGGAAAGTAAGAGGGAGAGAGAGTTATGTATGCTGTTATGTGTTAGAAAGGTGCGGGAAACGTGTATATAAATACATATTCCTCACACATTCACATAACGCCACCTAGTCCCAAACTAAGCAAAGCTTGTAGCTATGGGTACTAGATAACGGATAAATATACTTAAATACTTTTTTTTTGTAAATACATAGAACAGTCAGACCAATGCAAACAATCATGTCCATGCACACAAAGATTTGCTTTGAGCGGGAATCGAACCCGAGACCTCTGGGTAGCAGTCATGTATAATATAGCTTAGTACTTGCTAAGTAAAGTAGTAAACTGTATGCGCTATTCTCATGTACACATCCTGTACATTTATGTAGACAACACCCTGTATATATAGAAATACAGACATACAGATAAACAGTTAGTATTTACCGATGCCAAGCCATCATGCGTTGTTAGGGCGTGTACACAACGTTCGAACAAAGGGCGTAAGGCGGTGTGCACAACGCCACGTTATCGCCTTCGGGCTGGATAATAGGCGCGGAATATTATCGATAATATATCGATGTTTTTTGTGAGCGATGAATCGAGTGGAAATTTTAATAATAGCTTCTTTTTTTTCTCTCGATTATTTTGTGATTTTTATCTGTAAATTAATGTTTTATGGCAAAATTTGTTTACGCAGTATCGTTTTCTTATATTACTTTTAATGTCTTTGTAGAAGGATTTCTTGTCGTCAATTTTTGAGGGGCGACGTAGTAAACATAAAAGGACTTATCATCACTTCCTAGATCATCATAACAGCCCATTAATGTCCCACTGCAGGGACGGGCTTCCTCCCGTGACGGAGGGATACTTGATTACTTCTAATACCACGCTGGCCAGACGGATTAGTATAGGGTTTAATTTCAAGTTTTCCTTCTTTCTATGTAAAGGTAATAATTATAGATAGTCCCTTAGTCGGTTTCTACGATACCCATGGAATGAGATGGGGTGATGACATATTGTCTTCTTACTCTGTCACCACACGGATAAGAAGATACGAAGACGCATAAATGAATGAAATAAGTATCGTCCACCCATCTACGGAATGATCTCGCCTACGTTGCTTAACCGATCATCAGTGACTACAACTGGCTATAACTTACTGTCACGTTTATCGATAAAAACATATCAATACAAAATAAAACTATCGATATAATTCCCATCCTTATTGTATACAATTGGTTAACGCTCGGATTCGTCAAATAATCCTGGGAAACACACAATGCGGTGTCCACGTGAACGCTCTTATGTGGGACTTAATGGTAGTGGGGTGACCATGGTTTTTATATCGGGACAAATATAAAGTAAACACCTTTGTTTGCGCTGTAAGAGGATTTTTGTACAAGTTTGTATTTAAGGCGCTGTTTTTTTTTAAATATTATTTTGTAATATGAAAAAGTCTTAAGGAGGCCTATGTGCAGCAGTTGACGTCTATCGGCTGATTATGATTTAAAATACTTATTGTGTCTCCATGTGATGGCGGAGTAAGAATACAATATGTCACCACCCCGTCTCATCCCATGGGTGTCGCAAAAACTAAGGGACTATCCGTGAATATTATCTTTACGAAATAAAAAAAAGGAAAACTTGAAATTAAACCATATACCAATCCGTCTGGCCAGCGTGGTATTAGTAGGCCAAGTAAACTTCCGTCATGAGAGGAGGCTCGTCCCTGCAGTGGGGCATTAATGGGCTGTTATGATGAAGGTCCTTATGAAAGCAGTGACGACCGAGCAAGAGATAAATGTCACTGTTTCGCAGTGCGTGCCTTGGACGACTAAAATAAGCTTACTTCAATTACCAACAACAACTGGGAAGTACACTGTGGTTTTAATAGGATGCCCTAAAATCATCCCTTCGTCCGTCTTCCGATTTGGCAACAAATCCTATAATATTAGGTCTTTACCTATGAAATTGCCGTTTTGTATGAAGATTATAATATCAGAAGTTTGATTTTTCATACTAATGTTTTCTAAGATTTTTCAATAATTATATTAAACACTACCTGACCCGTGTCTACTTCGTTAGGCGGTGAAAAAAACGCGTCTCTTTTTTAAACATATTTCATTACTGCTCCACTCCTATAATGATAAACTAAACTATGTGAAAACAATGCATTTTATTCATTTTAGACATAATGATATTTACTGCTGAAGACCTACAGAATCGATATTTAAATAGAAAAAGTATAAGTTTACTTTTGCAAAACAACCGGGTTCGATTCCCCAGCTGGGTACGGTATCTTTTTCAAATGTATGAATGCAGTTTTTCTTTTTATCAAAATCGGTGTCATGGTTCCTAAGAACAAATCTTCGCATGACTTATAGTTCAAGACTTTCCCATACTGACCCCTTTGAATGAGCCACCCTGTATAGCCTATGATACTCCCCGATAAATGGACTATTTAACACAGAAAGAATTTTTAAAATCGGTTCATAAGATCCAGATATTACCCCCTACAACGTCACAAACACACAATCACACAAACTTTACCTCTTTATAATATTAGTATAGATATTTTACTATTTTTATTGGAGTAAACCCTTTAGATTTCTGTAAAAAATAAACAAAAAATAAAAATACATGTTTCTGTCGTTTGAATTTCATGGTATACACATTGCCAGATATATTACATTTGTCATTGCTCGTGTCAAAACGTCGCCTTAATAGAAAACTCTAAGAAATAAGGAAGTAGAGTATCTCATAGGTAAGTGGTATTGTATGTACATCAATATCAAATTAGACCGATTTTTATTAGTTTGCCCTACTACGTATGGCTGAAAATCAATCAAACATATATGTTTGTTTTTTTAGATTATATATCTTATTTCGTATGAATAAGGTTTAAAATTGTGACGGTGGTGTAGATGGACAAATTGTGTTATATTTTTTTCGTTGTTTTTTTTTTGTTAAGATTTTTATTTGTATTTACTCTGTCTACACTATTTAGGGGTCTTTGACCTTTTCAGAAACCTTAATTATAGGATAATAAAAGAAGCTATGTCTCTAGGCTAATGGAGTCTTAGAAATCGACTTAGGGAAATTAAGCAAATATAATTTGTACGAAAACAAAACCGATTCACCAATACCTGTAGAGAATACTGCAATTGCCAGACTACAAAGGTTTTGGCTCATAACTACCATGCATTTCCCTCATTTTTAGTATTAACACGTTCACACTGCAGTGTACCATATATGGTACACGTGCATTGTTTTACTATTGTGTCTTCTGGCGGCACTGTGAAAGGGTTAAATCGCGATCTCCATTATGTTCTAGACAAAATCCAAATTATTCTTTATTTTTTTTTTTAAACTTCCTCACTAGGCATAATGCCCTGTGTCGCGGGGACTTTTAAAAACATCAATTTAACGGACACAAAGAACATCCAGACTCAGGACAACAATTTGCGGATCTCACAAATAATTTTCCTGGGGATCGAACCTGCGACTTCGAGGCAGATTAACATAGCCCTGTTTTTTATTTAACAGGGCTTCGTATGACGACCTCTGTGGCTTAGTGGTTATATAACATGACTGCTACGCAGAGGTCTCGGGTTCGATTCCCGCTCAATGCAAATCTTTGCATGAACATGTTTTTTTGCATAGGTCTGAGTGTTTCTATGTATAATATGTATGTATTTACAAAAAAAAGTATTTAAATGTTTATCCGTTGTCTAGTACACATAGTACAAGCTCTGCTTAGTTTGGGACTAGATGGCGTTGTGTGAATGTGTGAGGATTATTTATCTATTATTTATTTAAAAAAAACCCACATTTCCAGAAGAAAAAAATCTTACAGAAGCGTCAATTTATTGTCATCCTACATATTACTTTTGCAACATTAAACTTGCTAAATGATACGTAACATATGCTAGAACACTAGCTATTGTGATTTTTCTTAAAAGATTATAACCATGGTGTCAGGGGTAATAGATTTTTTATGATTTAAAACATTTTTACCCCTCATTTTCCACAGGGTAAAATTCGACACCTTGGTCCTTGATTTTTGGTAAATCATTATTTTAAAACGATTTTAACGACGATCCAGCACGTTGCAACCAGATAAAGTACTATTTAAAAGGGTTGTTCTCATAGTATTCCAAAATAATTTCTCAAACTACTCCAGAGTACTGGTTTAAGTTATTACGAGTATACTTATACATACATACATTCTTTCTCAATCAAGTCCGCGCATTTGTAATAAGATACATTATTGTTAGTACAGTCAGAAAACTGTTGTTAATGTACATATTACTGGAGTACTTTGAGAATAATTTCAGTAACCTATGAAGTAGGGTGCAACTTAAATGCAATATTTTAAAATAATATTTCATTCTGTGGAGGAATTAGAGAATTAATGTATGGGATTCTTATCTTTTTAGAACAAAAGAATGGAGTACTATGAGAACAACCCCTATTTAAGCCAGCACTTTACTTACCAATTTTACGTAGCCACCCAGCACCACATGTGCGGCATAGATGTCTTTTTAAAATAATATAGTTTACAAAACCGATGGTCACCCTAACATGAGTTAACTATATAATAACAATTATAATATTAGTCTGTCCGTCAGTGGTAGTATTAATTACGTACGTGGACAAATAGTAGCTTCGGGCGCGTGGGGGACTATGCTTACTGGGTGCGCGAATGTCTGTGTGTACCATGTATGTTCCATACCAAAACGTGTGCTGATAGATGGTTTATAATATTGCTTATCTTACATCGTGGTTGTCGTAAAAGGAGGACTAAATAGTATGCAGTTTGTCATCATCATATCAGCCCATTAATGTCCCACTGCAGGGACGGGACTCCTTCCGGAACGGCGGGATACTTGGCCTACTAATACTACGCTGGCCAGACGGATTGGTATAGGGTTTAAATTCAAGTTTTCCTTCTTTTTACTTCGTAAAGATAATATTAAACTTAATAATTCTCCGTGTGGTGACGGAGTAACAATACAATATGTCACCACCCCATCTCATCCCATCGATATCGTAAAAACCGACTAATGGACTATCCGTGAATGTTATCTTTACGAAATAAAAAGATGGAAAACTTGAAATTAAACCCTATACCAATCCGTCTGGCCAGCGTGGTATTAGTAGGGCAAGTTTCCCTCCACTACGGAAAGAGGCCCGTCCCTGCAGTGGGACATTAATAGGCTGTTATGATAATGATGACTTGACTGTTTTTATTCCGTTGTCTCGTTTTAAAAAAAAAAACAAAATAATAAAAATTCGTTCAAAACATCACACCCTATCTTAAACAAGGCGGGCAGAGAACAAATATTTGTGAACTAATTATAATTTCCGGACGGAAAGTTAGCATTTCATTATAGGTGCCATGTCAACATAGACGCGAGAAAAATATAAAAAGATTAATTTTTTTTAATATTAAGCGGTTCCGTAGTGTGATTTTTATAGGAAAGTATTGAATTCTATTAATATTATAAACGTGAAAGTGAACCCTTATAATAATAAAGATTGTTCATCAGATTAAATAAATAAATAATCCTCACACGTTCACACAACTCCATCTAGTCCCAAACTAAGCAAAGCTTGTACTATGGGTACTAGACAACGGATAAACATACTTAAATAAAAAAAAATAAAAAAAAAAATATTCAATAAAATTTAACCTACTGTACAATTACGGCTCACTTATGGCTAATGTTATACATTGATTTCTAATCTATACTTATAATAAAACTGTAGAGAGATCAATTCTGTACATTGAATATATGTTAAAAATTAATATTGGAGGATGAATGGTGATCGAGACTAATGCCAAAAATGCAATCAATAAATTTTTTGTCTGTCTGTCTGTCTGTCTGTCTGTATGTGCACGCATGGGTCAAAAACTACTGAAGGCATTTTAACCAAACTTGGTACGATTGTAGTCCATACTTCCGGGCAGGTTATAGGCTGTATAACATAACGCTAAGACACATAGGAGCTGAGCAGTGACGAAAATTTTGAAGCAAGTCGGTTGAAAAAACGCGCGTTCGAGCTCTTATCATCGCATACGTTGATCATACGCCAAAAATATGTATTACAAAAATAATGGTCTTCAAAAGATGTACAAAAAAGTCCTGAATAGTATATATCTATCTTTTATATATTAGCCATAATAACGTGTTTAATCGTTAGGGTTTTCTTCAAAGTATATTAAATACATAAATATATTGTAATTTGCATAGACATATCTTTTTCAAACTCCCATATTTCAAAAGTACACTTTAATATCTTATTCATACAAAAAAAAATTATAGAAATCGGTTTATAAACACACAAGATATAGATGAAAGAAAATTTCCAAATGTCGCCGCGCCAGTATGAGTACGGCTGTACGGTTGATTTTTGTTTATCGTCCGAAACGGCCAACCGGTGCATCTATAATTTCATTCACATTGACTCTTAATGCGAACGGACGTGGTTCTTATTGACTCTTCTCGGAATAAGCGCGCTTTAGATACTAAAATACATAGATACTACTTTTTCGGTATTAAGTTTAAAGTAGGTAATCTATCTATCTACCTATACTATAATAAAACTGTAGAGGTCGAAATGTCTGTTCTTTTCGAAAATTCAGATAAAAATTATCTATATTCTTTCTTTAATCTGTCTATCTCTGCATCACCCAAGGTTGACTGGAAGAAAATTCCTTAGGCATTAAGTCCGCCTTTATACAAATGTATTTAAAGTGTTAAATAAAAATAAATAAATCTAGAAAAAAGTCAAAAGCAACAACACTACACACTTACAATTTTTAGAATTAATGTCTATCTGTCTGTCTGTCTGTTTGTTACCTTTAAAACGTGTTATCTTTAAAACGAATTTAAATATAATCTTAAGACCAATACATTGTATTGTAGCCTTTCTTATTAGGCTTAAGCTGAGGTATGTTTCATCAAAATCGGATAAGTATTACTCGAGATATCGCTAGATCTCTTTATTAGAACAGTCCAATACAAATCAGGGGTCATTAAAAATGGATTTGTTTCAATGTTGAATGAATTTAAATTTCGTTTCTTTTGTTCACAAGATGGCGTTACCAGTAGTAACCATAAAATAAATGAGTTTTTAAATAATCTATAACTATATTTTTTTTAAAGTGCTATTAATAAGTTATTCCTTTTAAATGTTAATAAAATTAACCATGAATCGTATGTGTAATGTCAATTATAAGTCTTATTAAATTAAATCAATTATAAGTTTACTTGATTGTTATATTTCTGTGTTTTTCGTAATTGAAACGCAATTTAATTAAATATAAATTGTATTAGTAAGCTATTAATCTAAAGTATCAATTATTCTTTTGGTATTAATTTAGTTTAAACTGTAGTAGTAATTACTGGTCAACGTAAAAGTATGCAACAGACTCCACCTGTTTTTATTAATGTAAATAAATACAAATAACCTTTTTTAGTTAAGACGCTGCTTTGAAAATTTTCGAGTTGAATTCGGCCGTGGCCAGAGGGGCGCGCCCCTCGGCGCGCGAATGAGACGGATATACTCTCGCTCACGCGCCGCCGCGCCGTGTGCGCCGTCGTCGTCCCACCGGCCCTCAAGGACACGTTATCGCTCTGTGCCATAGTACAAATATATACAGTATTTCAACTTCATAGAAACGGACGAAACGTGAGTTTATACCTACACACTCACGATCGCGGAGGGAACAGTCGCTACTGTGCCGCAGTAACGAGCGGACTGTGTGTTATAAATTGAAACTAAATATATTATTCATATGTCAATTTCAAACAAACATGGCTGATATAAATACCTACCTTACTAAATGACTTAGGTATTTAATATTATAATATAGTATTTTTTTTATCACGAAAACGGTTTGTTGTACTTAGGTCAATAATAATGAAAATTTAGCCCCCCTTTATGTAATCCCCCATGCGTGTCTTTCACTTTGATCTAGGTAAATTTAAGCAATGACATCGATGTCATTTTTTGAATGGATTGGTCACCCATCCATAAAGTGACCTCGATGCCTTTATTTTGACGTTAGAATAGATCTAATAGACCTGTTTAAAGTTTGGTTTTGGTTATCGATAAATTCAATTTCAAACAAACATGGCCAATATAATAAATACAGTACCCGGCCGTAAATATTACACATCGACTTTTTCTCTGACGCTCTACGAAGCCGAAATTGACCGATTGTATTTTTCTATAGGTTGATATGCAATATAAACGGCCCGGTACTGTACCTACTTTACTGAATGACTTGTTAAGTACCTTCTTAATATTATAATTTAGTATTTTATTTATATCACAAACATGGTGGATATAAATACAAACATATACATGTTTCTTTAAATTAAATGTATCAATCATAAAACAACACGTTTTTTACAGAACACTTCCTATTTATTTAAATATAAAATAGAAAAATAAAAAGTATTAATATACAATTACAAAACTAAATGGAAACACAAAGTAGATCGCATGTTTACTATTGTTTATGTACCGCGCACCCATTTATAATAAATATTCGGCCCAGTTTGACTACTGGTTATACTGTGACGTCAGTCCGCGGTAGGTAACAGAAAATTCTGTTACAGAAAAACCTATCTACCGGTCTATTATGTTTATACATGTAGCCCCTATTTTTTTTTAATTTACACCCGCGCAAGGTATTATGAAGGCACAAAGCGCATCCAGATTCAGGACAATGATTTGGGGATCACAAAAATAATTTGACCGCCTCGGGGTAGCGGTCGCAGTGCACGAGGTCGCGAGTTTGAATCTCACGCAAAACAATAGAACTTTAAAAAAAATACAATAGCCCCACTATGTATTGTCCTGTGTCGCGGGGTATTTACAAACATTTACTTAGCTGACTCAAAGAACATCCAGACTCAGGACAATAATTAGTGGATGGAACAAATAAAATTGTCTTACGTGAGATTTGAACTCTAGGTGATTTTCCACCAGAGGGGCGAAACGAGGCAAAAATTGAAATCTTTATGTAAAAATGAACCGTATTGCTTAGGAAATAGAGTATATATTAACTTTGTAATAAAAACACTCGCTTCTCGCGATAGGCCTATTGTTGTTTGTTGCTACTTTTTGTTTGTGTAAAAATGAACCGTATTTTTTCTTAAATAGAGTTCAAAATACATTAACAAGAAACACGCATGTCGCGATGTCAATTTTTGGTGGAAAGAGTTCGGTGCGATTTCAATTCTCGTCTCGTCTCGCCCTTGTGGTGGACTCTTCATGCTGACTTACGATTACCGATTACTGCGCCCGCCACTGCCTAAGGCAGACGTACACGACTACAGGCAGAGTTTTTTTGTGTGATCCACAAACAACGGTCCTGAGTCTGGACGTTCTTTGTGTTCGTTTGTTTCATGTTTGTAAACGTTCCCGCAGTGGAGTGCATGAGAGTTCAAATCTCACGTAAGACAATTTTTTTTGTGATCCACAAACAACTGTCCTGAGTCTGGACGTTCTTTGTGTTCGTTTGTTTCATGTTTGTAAACGTTCCCGCGGTGGAATGCATGAGTTCAAATCTCACGTAAGAAAATTTTTTGTGTGATCCACAAACAACTGTCCTGAGTCTGGACGTTCTTTGTGTTCGTTTATTTCATGTTTGTAAACGTTCCCGCGGTGGAGTGCATGAGAGTTCAAATATCACGTAAGAAAATTTTTTGTGTGATCCACAAACAACTGTCCTGAGTCTGGACGTTCTTTGTGTTCGTTTGTTTCATGTTTGTAAACGTTCCCGCGGTGGAGTGCATGAGAGTTCAAATCTCACGTAAGACAATTTTTTTGTGTGATCCACAAACAACTGTCCTGAGTCTGGACGTTCTTTGTGTTCGTTTGTTTCATGTTTGTAAAAGTTTCCGCGAAAGTAAAAAGTATTATTTAGATCTTATCAGTAAGTACCTACCTACCTAAGCTTGCAAATAAAATAGGTGAGTAATATTATTTCTTAGATTTTTTCAGTTTCACACAACTCCTAGGTACTGTCGCGGAGACTTTTACAAAGAACATCCGAACTCAGGACAGTAATTTGTGAATCGCTCAAACAACTTTTTTGGTTGGATTCGAGCCCGCGACCTCGTGCACGCAAGCCACTACCGCGACCGGCCCGCACTGCCCGCGCCACTGAGGCCATTTCAATTACGTGATCTTGACGAAAACGGTTATAAAACTTATTACACTTGAGCATATAGTCTAAAATCGCTTATATAAACAAACGCTTGCATTATCAAAAGGGTCAACAGTAACTAGGTACTTGGTTGAGTTATGGCGAACTTTACCTAAGTTTTATAAAAGACATAACTACAAAAATATTTTACGAACCAATGTTATCGAAATAACTATTATAAAATATTACTATTATTTACTTATAAAAGAGAACAAAGTATTAATAAAAACTTAGGTATATATTTTAAACCTAACCTATATATTTTACCTACGATTAAAAATTACGCGATAAAATTTAGTACGAACGGTGAGTCGACATGCACAGGTCCGACGTCGAAGAGGGCCATCGCCCGACTGAATCGTCGACCGTACTCATTCTGTATCGATCGTTAACTAATCGGTATAAGGTCTGAAATTGCGATGCGCCCGCAACGATCCGGAGCGCTTAGAAATTGCTAAAATCTTATTTGATTCATTAAAAATTATTGGTTGTAGTTATGTAATGATATTCTACAGTAATACTAATATTGATGTTACGAATGTATTTGAGTAATTCCTAAGCATAATGATAGTGTACTTTCCGTGTAATATGTAAAAAACTGTTTTTGTAGAGGTGTTTTCAAAAATAAATATGATCGAGCCAAAATCAAGCTATCGCGTTTTGGTAATTACAAAAACCTAGTTAAAGGTATCAATTTACCTATATTAAAATTCTAGATCAATAGGTCTTTTCATAGTCCTGTAGTAGTTGATGAAAGATAGTGCATTTTATCAATGTATCATCTTAATCACAGGTACAAAACATCTTACAAAAATAAATAGTCTTTCCCTGTTTTGCTAATATTGGCGTACAAACTTCATTTTTTAAAGTTAAACTATACCTATACTTAATCATAAATATTAAATTGAATTCCTTTTCTCACAATCTTATTATAACTGCAATTATAACACACTTATATAACTATTTAATAATTAATAATATATGGGTATAATATAACAGACAACATAATAAGTAACACGTTTTTTCTTTATAAAATCATTATACATTATTGCTATTTGTCAACATTAAAAACATACAAAACTGACAATAAAATATAGAAATACAATCACAAAACATTAATTTATTATTCAAAGTGTTTGTGTTTATTTTATTAAGTAATTCAAAAATACTGCACGCAGTTTATCTATAGATAATAATAATAATATAGTCGAGTCTAAGTTTAGTCAAATATTTTTTGCTAGATGGTAAAAAGGTGTTAGGTACAATAATTTATTTCAGCATTTTTTTTACAAAAGACAAATCCCACACTAGCCTTTAAAAATATCAATTTAACGGACACAAAGAACAACCAGACTAAGGACAATAGTTTGTGTATCACAATTGTCCTCCATGGGAATCGAACCCGCGACTTCATGCACGCCAGCCATGTAATGCGACCGCCGCGCCACCGAGGCAGCTAATTCTGCCGCACCATAACGTTGCGTGCAAATGTATTCATTCATAATTAATTAGTGATTATCCGTGTGGTGACGGAGTAAGAATACAATATGTCACCTCCCCATCTCATCCCATGGGTGGCGTAAAACCGACTAAGGGACTATCAGTGAATATTATCTTTACGAAATAAAAATGAAGGAAAACTTGAAATTAAACCCTATACCAATCCGACTGGCCAGCGTGGTATTAGTTAGTAGGCCAAGTATCCCTCCGTCACGGGAAGGATACTTGGGCGCGTCCTTGCAGTGGGACATTAATGGGCTGTTATGATGAAATAAGCGATGTCATTTATTTTAACGTCATTTTCAGTATCGCGGTGTTAAGATTTTCCTTGAAAGAATGACGTTCGCTCATGTCTTTCAGTATAAGTTTAGACGCAGTCTTCATAGATCTGTCTTTGTAAAGGTCTGTTTTTGAAAAGGTTTTGGTTCGTTTGTAGGTATATCTGTTGGTTATAAGGTTTAAAAAACGATTTTTTAGTATTAAATCGAATTGCGAAGTAAGTAACATCCGCCACGCGAACGAAGTCGCGGGCACAGCAGCTAGTCATAAATAAAAATAAAAAATCTTATATTATAACAATTAATTACATATATTTTTAAGCTATTATATTGGTATTATGGTATTTGTTTTATTATAATTCCTGAACTAGGTTAGAAACCTGTGTTTCAGGGTTTAGATAGGGCTTTGAAGTAAAATACTTATCTTATAATATATATTAACAGCGGTATTATCTATTTATTTGTATGTAAATGACGAATGTCACATAAACATTGCACCAGTTAAAGCTAATATTAAATGGTAATAAATTTAAATTAAAAGACTTAAGCTATAACTGTAAGTAAAGATTCTGTATCTGAATAGTTAAGTAGTTTTAGGTATTGTGTTAATTTAATTTTACCATGGTTATAATTTAAAATATATATATTTAATATCTTATTAAGTACATTGTATAAGTAAGGTCCTAAAAATAAAATAAAACGTTTTACATAGGCGTGTTTTGTCTCAGTATTTGCACATACCAGGTCTTTCCGTCTTTTTTGTGAGGTTGTTAAAGGAAGCCTGCTGTGTTGGAATAAATAAGCATGTAGTATAAATAGTTGTCGAACAGTTAGGACGTTTGTGGTTTGGTAAAGTTCATAAGTGGGAAATAGGAAAGTTAAAATACTTTTTTTGTTGTTGTAAATACATACATATTATACATAGAAAACACCCAGACCAATGCCAACAATCATGTTCATGCACACAAAGATTTGCATTGAGCAGGAATCAAACCCGAGACCTCTGCGTAGCAGTCATGATAAATAACCACTACGCCACAGAGGTCGTATTTTTTAAATTTTGCAAAATACGCTCTACAAAGTTGCGGACACATGCTAGTTACACATTCATTTATCTTTAGGGCTTAGATATTACTAGAAAAATTCTGAAGAAAGAGCGAAAGTCAATGGAAAAATTATGATACTCGAGACGAAATTTGAACCCATGTCTTCTGAGAATACACCTACGACATACTTAGATGCCATTGACCGCTAGGTTGTTTCCTTTTCTCTATAAGGGCCTTAACGTGGTTCATAAGCGCCGCCAATAGAAAAAAAATCATAATTCGCAAATAGGATCAATAATCCAAAATGTTGGTATTCGTTACCAACAAACAAAAACAACCGTTTTTTTTTCGAATGCAAAATTTAACTAGTTGAAAAACATTTAAAGTGTTGAGAGTGTGTTATACAAATAGGTACTTTATTGCCTTTTCTCAAGACTTTGTTATCAACATTTTGTATTATTGATCCTATTTGCGAATTATGTTTTATTTTCTATTGGGCGCTAGTGAGCCCTATAAACGCTCTTAACCATATTTATAGTCCATTGCTTTCCATCAGAGCCATTAACGTCTCATAATTACGGTCAACAAAAATTTAAATATGTTTATCAGTTGTCTAGTATTCATAGCGCAATCTCTGCATAGTTTATGTTAAGATGAAGTTTTGTAAATGTGAGATAGAGTATAAAATAAAATTGAACGCTGGCCAGACGGATTGGTATAGGGTTTAATTTTAAGTTTTACTTCTTTTTATTTACGGATAGTTCCTTAGTCGATTATTAATATTCACGTTTTTATGTATAAGACATGCATAATTTTGTACTGTACAGTATATAAACCAGGGCTTGTTAACGTTACCAAATTCACAGTATAACTATCGTTAGGTAACGTTATTTTTATGAAGTTAACTACGGGTAGTTTTACTTTGGTATCGAATTTTAATAACAATGTAAAGTATACAGTATACAGATATTTATAACGTTACCTATCAGTTGTTTATACTACAAACATTGCACTCGTGCGAAGTCGAGTCGCGAGTAAAGACTAAAAAAATTACTTAGTTTGTAAAAGGCGGTACCTACGACACGGCTTACTTTTTTAATAACAATTAACTCCAAAATAATAAGCAGTTACTTTTACACATTAAAATACAAAAAGCCTGTAATTAATAACATATTTGAATAAGTAATTGATATTTTAATTAAGTGGTATTATTATGATAAAAAATGGCCTGTGTGGAAATGTCACGACCCCATTTCATCCCGTTAATTGTCGTCAAGGTTGTTGGAATACCTAGAAACAAACCCTATACCATCTACATATTTTTTTAATGTTTTAAAAAGACAACATTATTTATCATGCTCTGTGTCGCGAATACTTTCATCATCATAACCACCCATTAATGTCCCACTGCAGGGACGGGCCTCCTCCCGTGACGAAGGGGTACTTGGCCTACTAATACCATGCTGGCCAGACGGATTGGTATAGGGTTTAATTTCAAGTTTTCCTTCTTTTTATTTCGTAAGGATAACATTCATGGATAGTCCCTTAGTCGGTTTTTACAACACCCATGGGATGAGATGAGGTGGTGACAGTATTTTTACTCCGTCACCACACGCCACATTAATTCTGTACAATGGGTGTAAAAGTCCTCGCAACAGAGATCTCAAACAAGAGAACAAAAAATATCTTAAAAAATAAAAATTAAAAACCACATTCTCAAAAAGTCAGTAAAACGTTTTCCATTAAACAAAACGGTACCCTAATAAAAAAGAAATATATTCAAGAAGAGGGCGCCTAGTGTCGCGGCGAAGTACTTGTCAATTTAATATAAGTGTTTGACTGTTTGTGAAACTCCGGGCGATTTTACTATTCTTTTTTTTATTTTTGGCTATGTAATTATTATAATAATGAATTATTTTTGTTTTGACAACCTATGTAGCTGCTACGCAGAGGTCTCGGATTTGATTCCCGCTCAATGCGTATTTTTGTGCATGAACATGATTGTTTGCATTGGTCTGAGTGTTATTTATGTATTTAAAAAAAAAGTATATAAGTATTTATAGTATATATCATAGTTTATAAGATTATTGTTACTAACACTATGAATCCGGTTCGAATAAACGATTTTTTTAGTTTTTTATTTCTATCCGTTGTTCTGTTACCCATAACACAAGCAGGTTAAGTCTAGCTTACTTTGTGAACAGATGGCGCTGTGTACAGATGTCCGTGAATATTTATTTATTATTATGTTTCTCTTGTCCATAATACTCGGGTCTATTGGAGACCCGGTTCTTTGGAAGGCATACATCGGGCCGAAGCCAAGACGTAGATGCCTTTAAGAGATTTTTAATCTATATATCTAGATTTTTTTGTGTTATTTTTGTTATGATTTACTGTAACAAAGTCACATAATACTCTCAAGCCTGAGAATACAGTATGAGAGTAGACTCTCATACGTATTCTCAGTGAATAATTAAAAACATATTTAACATAACATAAGCTTTCACTTAAGACTTTCAACTAACATAGTCATAAAGGCACCTAAGGGATGAGTATGTAGGGCGACCAACTAATCATCTACTGCTGGTCTATTACTAATGTTTGACCAAATAAATTATTGACAAATTATCATGTCGTAGGAACCGACTGACGTAGGAACCGACTAAGGGACTATCCGTGAATATTATCTTTACGAAATGAAAACTAAACTGGATGCGGAAGGCGCAGGACCGAGTTCTGTGGCGTATATTGGGAGAGGCCTATGTCCAGCAGTGGACTGCAATAGGCTAGTTGATTGATTGAAATGAAGACTTATATATATATGTTTTTTTATATGTTTTAAAAAACACAACTCCCGCACTAGGGATCATGCCCTGTGTCGCGGGGACTTTTACAAACATCAATTAACGGACACATAGAACACCCAGACTCAGGACAATAATTTGTGGATCTCACAAATTATTGTCCTGCGTGGGGATCGAACCCACAACCTCATGCGCGGCAGCCGCTGGCTCTACCGGCGCGCCACCGAGGTCGTCAATTTGAAAGTAAACACTATACCAATTCGTCTGGCCCGCGTGGTATTAGTAGGCCAAGTATCCCACCATTACGGGAGGAGGCCAGTCCCTGCAGTGGGACATTAATGGGCTGTTATGATGATCATTTGACAAACAACGTTTCACCAAATGTTCATGTGGCAAACGAGACATTTATTGACAAATGTATTATCTAACAAAAACTTAGCAAGCAATACACTTGCTAAATGTGTTAAAAATTAAAATTTCAACTGACCTTTTTCCATTTTACCAAATAATATACATACATGGTGTCCCGTAAACAGTGGACCAACGGAATGTGGTGGATAGAGGGAACTATTATCTACAAAGAACATTTAATTTTATTGTCCTAGGTCTTATATTTTAAAAGTTATAATTTTTTTCAATAAAAAGGTGAAATATTCGTAAAATTTATAATTCTAAGAAAAATATTGGTAATATTTTATTTATTTTTGTTCTAGCTGTTTATGAACACATAAATCCTTCCTATTAAAATCATATTTACGTGTAATTATCATCAACATGAAAAATAAAAAATTAAATAATTATGTGAAAATTTTACATGTCAAAATACTCTAAGTGTATATCTCACAAAGAACTTTCAACAGAGACTATCCCCAAACGTAACTTGCTCCATGGCCACCCTACATATACGTGTAAACATATAAAATTCATTGAGATATTAAGGTAAGAATGAGCGCACTAATTACCTATATAATATTTAAGCTAAATAAACATCTTACATTATTTAATAATACATTTTGATAACATAATCCTACTTAACGCGCAGTCGGGTATGCAAAGGATTCTCTTTGAAATTGTAAGATACAGGCTATGTGGTTAGAACAAGACTTACTTTAAGAAATAAGTAAAATCTAAGTAAACAAAGTCAAAAATCTCCATGTGGTGACGGAGTAAGAATACAATATGTTACCACCCCATCTCATCCCGTGGGTATCGTAAAAACCGACTATGGGGCTATCCGTAAATATTGTCTTTATGTAATAAAAAGAAGGAAAACTTGAAATTAAACCCTGTACCAATTCGTCTGGCGAGCGTGGTATTAGTAGGCCAAGTATCCCTCCGTCACGGTAGGAGACCCCTTCCTGCTATGGGACATTAATGGGCTGTTATGATGATGGAATAGTGACACCGTATATTCTTTTAACCTTACTACACGGCAAAGTAATGTAGATTTATACAAACGAAAAAAACATCCAATAATTAATCATATTTTACCTTTCTCGCATTATTCAAATCGAAAAAAATATTCCTAAAAAAAATATAATATTCAGACGTGTTCTAATTTCAAAAATCAATTTCCTACCTGCCTAGAATTAAAACGGCGGAGGGCACTAAAATAATTTGATTTAACAAAAACAGATGGAAATCATACGAATTAACATTTTTTTACGAAAAGGCCGTGAATCAAAAATATTCGCATTCGGAATTCAAATGGTAGTGCTTGATTGAAAATAAAAAAATCGGTCAAGTTTGACTCGGACTCGCGTAACTAGGGTTCCGTACATATATGTAGGTATTTAAGTAAAACTATCACGAGAATCGAGTCATAGTTATGATATTTTTATTGCTAAATTATAGTAATAGTTTTACAATTATAAAAAATATGTTTTAACTAAAGATTTAAGGTTTACAGGCCTTCATGCCAAATTATAAGATTCGAGGTAGACTAGAAGTGATGTTTATTAACGACAGTAAATAACACTGGTTCGTACTTCAGAACTCATTAAGTTACAAAAAAGCGTGAAGAGACGTCTGTAATATTTACTCCCCAGCTTTAAAACACATAAAATAGTTACACATAACACGAGCACGATACATTTAACGCAGGGTGTTAATAGTGAATTTGATGCATGATTGGCAGAAAACCAAATCTTATGCTTTGCTGTATTTTCGTAATTGAGTTTTAAATACATCTATCATAATTTTAATTAAGATTTCTGAATATGTTATTACTTTAATCATTTTAATTACGCTTTTAGTACCATGTAGGTTATGATTTACTAGCGAAAGTCAAAAATTAGAGGAAATTCGCAACATAAATGGCTGTATCTTTTGATTTCGTTAACTTAAGTCTTATTTTTGCAATGTTCCAAGGGGCAGTAGACCGAAGCCTTGGTATTAATTTCAGCTTGATACCTCCGAGTAGGTACCTGAGAAAATGCCTTGACAGACAGACAGACGGACAACAAAATCAATCTATAAAGGTCTCAATTTTACATTTCGAGTTACGGAACCCTAGAAATGAATTCGCGAAAATAGTCTGAATAAAAAAAAATGTTATCATATTAAATTATTGGGGTCCTGTTTTCCGAGATGTCTTTTCCAAGAAAGCGGGGAAAAATTTGTTGGAAAATACTCCCGCCTCCCTTAAGAATTCAAGAGTTCGGAAAATTATGTTGTTTTTTGGTCACTACTCAGGCCCCTGATTTCTGTTAGTCAAGAATGTATTTTACATAGACTTATGAATATTCTAGACGTGGCTTATTTGTTTTTTATAAAAATAGAGGCATACCACATTAAAGTCAATGGCTATACTTAGTTTGGAACTAGATGGCGTTGTGTGAATATGTGTGGCTTATTTGTTTTTTATCAAAATAGAGGCATACCACATTAAAGTCAATGGCTATACTTAGTTTGGAACTAGATGGCGTTGTGTGAATATGTGAGGAATGAATATATTTATTTATATTTATTTTTAAAAAATAACGAATATCAATAACTACAATATAGGTCTTGGCTTCGATTCCCTAGTCAAATCAAATCTTTGTATGTATGAAAATAATGCGAATAAACGTCTGTATTAATCAGGGTTTTACCTATGTATTGTATAAAGAATCTATGTATGTTTATCTGTTGTCTAGTACCCATGGTGCAAGCTCTGCTTAGTTACGGACTAGATGGCGTTGCGTGAATGTGTAAGTAAAATATTATTTACAACACGACAACTCCCGTACTGGATTCACTCCCCGTGTCTTTTACAAACATACATTTAACGGACACAATAATTGCCCTACTTGGAATCGAACGCACACCATACACAACCTTTTTGCCACTTTGCTACCACTAAAATTATACACACACCGTATCTTAAGCCCGATTTGCACATCGACAAGTACAGTAGCGAGTTAAGTAGTAAGTTGTTGATTAAGTTGATTTAAATAGATCTCCATCCTATTTTTTGGCGAGTTAAGTAGGCGAGACGCGAGAGAGACGCTACTTCGTACGCAACTCGCAAAAAATAGGATTGAGTTCTATTCAAATCAACTCGCTACTGTACTTGTCGATGTGTAAATCGGGCTTTAGCGCACGTTCGCTTAACAACGGGGAGCCAATATAGTTCACATAATCCATCATTCCCCGTTGTGATGCAGTTCACAAGCTAATGTGGAGAACTTTATAACTGTTAGGCACACCACAGGGTTCCTGTACCTTGGTGACTGAAAAAGCTGAAAATTTAAAGTATGGGTCGACTATCTTTTTACATACATACCTAAATAAATTCACGGCTTTTCCCCTTGAGGCATAGTACAAATATATACAGTATTTCGACTTCATAGAAATGGACGAAACGCGAGGTATACCTACACGCTCACAATAGAGGTGGCTTTGCGCAGTGAACAGTCGCGTATGTAATTAAAAAGCTGGAGGTGGGCAGCCCTATCGCATGTTTACGTACCGCGCAGGCATTTACAATAAATATTCGGCCGAGATAGACTACTGGTTGTACTGTGCTTAAGGCGTAGGCAAAAACAACAAAAAGCTTAGATCTTAACTAAACTAGACACTATAGGTAATATGGAGTTGATGGAAAGTTAGAATAAAGACCACAAATAAAAAAAAATAAAAAAACTTTTCTAGGCATCGCAATTAACTTACAGCACTTGTTTTTATATTGTTCAAATTAATTCGAATCCGCTACCTAGTGGTAGCTTAAAAAATAACGAAATCTTGAAATTAAACCCTATACCAATCCGTCTCTTAGTAGGCCAAGTACCCCTCCTTTACGGAAGGAGGCCCGTCCCTGCAGTGGAACATTAATGGGCTTTTATGATGAAGTAATCAAAAATAAGCTTAAACTAAACATTAACTTAAGTTAAAACTAACGCAAAACAGTCCAACAAAATCTCAAAACCAACTTTACCACTCAAATAAAAAACTTCCAACAAATATTTTTCCAGAATCATATTCCACCATTAAACAGCTAAGTAACTTCCTGCGTAGCTTGAGAATCGAACCTGTTATATTTCCTATTAATATTCCTTCACCATCGCGGTATACTGGCTGAATTTTAAACGGCTTTTCCCAATAATGGAGGTGGTATATTAGTGAAATGGCTTCAAGTCACGTGGGGTAAGATTTACGTGGTGAGGTTATGTCTGATGAAAAATTTGGGTCAAAAATGGTTGTTTATTTACTCACTATTAAGATAATATTGACGACCTCTGTGGCGTAGTGGTTTTATATAACATGACTGCTACGCAGAGGTCTCGGGTTCGATTCCCGCTCAATGCAAATCTTTGTGTGCATGAACATGATTGTTTGCATTGGTCTAAGTGTTTTCTATGTATAATATGTATGTATTTACAAAGAAAAAAATAGGACCTATTTATCCCTCCGGCGCCAGGGGTCTACTTCTCAAACTGTCTATTTCGCATCATTACCCACTTCTCTGTTTGACTACTTCGCTAACTGCCTACTTAGCAAACAGCCTGTTTCGCATTCCGCCTACTTTTCAATTGAACTACTTCGCAAACTGACTACTTTTTTCTTTAATGTCATCTTCGGACAGTTAATAACATAATAGCAATAGAATGCACATTCGTTACCTCCTTGCTAGAGGAAATTACTGGCCACTTTATTTTTGATATATCCTTCATTTATTTTCCTTTAATGACAAATAAGATGAAATAATGTCATATCAATGTCATTGTGTATTCAGTGCGTTAGTTTAATAAAAGGGAATAGTATTTTTACTGTGTACGTATGTATGTATATCCGTAATTGTCAAGTCAAGTACCCACAGTACAATCTTTGTTAATTTTGGGACTAGATGGCGCTGTGTTAATGTGTGAGGAATATTTCTTAAGTATTATTATATTTAACACGTTCCCAGTGCAGTGTACCAAATGTGGTACACGTGCATTGTTTTACTATTGTGTCTGGTGGCGGTACTGTAAAGGGTTAATGATAATCGGTCCGAAGATATCGCATAAAAGGACTCTATTTCTAACTCTACCTGTATTAGAACTTACGACCTAATATGATAAAGTCTGACATATGGCATAACAGCTCAGCATAGATATCTATCAATATATCTTTTATATAAAGAGAATGATAAATAACGTTACTAAAACTAAAAACCTATTACGATTTCATAAATTGTACACTCAACTACAAAAGTCGGTTGGCACATTTAATACCAACAAAAAATTTTTAATAATTGTATTTGTTAATAGGTATATACCTACCTCTGTGTGGTGACGGAGTAAGAATACAATATGTCACCACCCCATCTCATTCCATGGGTGTCGTAAAAACCGACTAAGGGACTAACCGTGAATATTATCTTTACGGAGTATAAAGAAGGAAAACTTGAAATTAAACCCTGTACCAATCCGTCTGGCCAGCGTGGTATTAGTAGACCAAGTATACCTCCGTCACGGGAGGAGACCCGTCCCTGCAGTGGGACATTAATGGGCTGTTATGATATACCTACCTTGTTATTGTTTTGTTGTTTGCAAAAATAAAATATTTTTCTTTCTTTCTAATATTACAAAAAATCTCCACGCTATAAGCTTCCAAAAGTATATGTCGTGAGTTCGTGACGAGAAGACAAAATAGTTTTATAATTAGTAATGTCCAATAAACACTTAAAACCAGTCTTACTAGTATTATTAACGTCAAGTTTTTAAATATGGATGGAATGAAGTTTTTTTCTCTTTTACCTGTGAACTGGAGTCCTGAAATACAGGGTTTCCCTAGCTTAGACTACAGTCCACCCTTACATTGGCAACAACATAAACATTGTTAACTGTAATGTGGATTTTTTTTTTTATTTATGTAAAAAACTACTCAATGAATTTAAATAAAACTTTACAATAATATAGCTTATACATCAGAATAGCACATAAGCTAAAATTTTTAAAGATTGTGTGAATTGTCTAAAGTACGCAGACGAAGTCGCGGGCAACTGCAAGTATTTTCATAAATCGTTGAACAGGAAAAGCAACCTTGTAATATTATAATAATAAATAATAATCCTCACATCAAATCCATTCACACAACGCCATCTAGTCCCAAACTAAGCAGAGACAACGGATAAACATACTTATATCTTATTCGTGTTTAGAATGCAGAGAGTTGTCATTGTCTAACTAATCAAATCTTTTAAAATTCAATTAATTTGAATTTTAAAACATTCTAAACGCGAATAGGATATAATTATTTTTTTTTGTAACTAAATACTTACATCACCATTTTCAGGCAAACAAAGATTTGCATTGATCGGGAATCGAACCCGAGACCTCTGCGTAGCACTTATGCTATAATAACCACTACGCCACAGAGGTCGTCAAAGTAGTAGTATTGTTTGTGTTAATTGACTTTTGTAGCCGACTGTACATACTGCTAGCTCCCCCTGCATAGGATTGAACATAGAGGGAATACAAAATCACTGAATTCACCCCCCGTTAGGGGTTACTACCTATTATTGTATTATGAATCTTATTCACAACAAAATAAAATTTATTTTACAATAACATTTAAGTTTTTATTAAATTGAACAAGTATGAGAACGGTAATCTCGGAAATTACCAAAACGTTTTTAAAAATTCATTTTCATTAAAGATACCATTTTGTTTTAGTTGAAATGTAATTCATTTGGGATAATTAGCTTTTGTCCCACTGCTAAGCATTTTAAATGAATTAATATTCCTAACACATCTACACAACGCCACCTAGTCCCAAACTAAGCAAAGCTTGTAGGTACTATGGGTACGGAATAACACACTTTAATACTTTTTTTTTTGTAAATGAACATTTTATACATACAAAAAACCCAGACCAATGCAAACAATCATGTTGCACACAAAGATTTGCATTGAGCGGGAATCGAACTCGAAACCTCTGCGTAGCAGTCATGTTATACATATAACCACTACGCCACAGAGGTAGATGTAGAATGTAGGCAAAGCACGAGTAAGAATACAATATGTCACCATCCCATCTCATCCCATGGGTGTCGTAAAAACCGACTAAGGGACTATCCGTGAATATTATCTTTACGAAATAAAAAGAAGGAAACCTTGAAATTAAACCCTATACCAATCCGTCTGGCCAGCGTGCTATTAGTAGGCCAAGTATCCCTGCAGTGGGACATTGATGGGCTGTTATGATGATATCTACTTGAAGTTGCCTATCCCTGCAAATATATTTACAAAAAATAAAATTAAGAAAAATATAGAACCACCAAAAATGGCAAGTGTGACTTGCCGCAACTCTCTCTCCGAACATTTTGTTGTAAGTGATAGCGTTACAAATGGCTCCCACTGCGATTTATGTGTGTGTGATTAAACTGTGTACTCGACGCTGTAGTGTGAGTGTGTTTACAGTGGTTTGTACACAGGGCTGTCACGTATACACACTACGCTTATACAGGGTGTATATCATCATAACATCCCATTAATGTCCCACTGCAAGGACGGGCCTCCTCCAGATGTCCCACTGCAAGGACGGGCCTCCTTCCGTGACAGAGGGATACTTGGTCTACTAATACCAAGCTGGCCAGACGGATTGGTATAGGGTTTAATTTCAAGTTTTCCTTCTTTTCTATTTCGTAAAGATAATATTGACGGATAGTCCCTTAGTCGGTTTTTACAACACCCATGAGATGAGATGGGTGGTGACATATTGTATTCTTACTCCGTCACCCTGTGGTGACGGAGTAAGAACTGACATGACGATAAATAATAAATAAATAAATTTTTCTCACACATTAACACAACTCCATCTAGTCCCAAACTAAGCAAAGCTCGTACTATGGGTACTAGGCAACGGATAAACATACTTAAATACTTTTTTTTTTGTAAATACATACATATTATACTTAGAAAACACCCAGACCAATGCAAACAATCATGTTCATACACACAAAAATTTGCATTGAGCGTAACACGAGGTATTGTACCTAGTTGTCGATGTTTTTTTTCTTTCTGCCTTGTATAATTATGCCCATTTTACAAGGCAGAAGAAAAAAACATCGAAAACTCCGGCGGCACCACACGAAACGCCTAAATTGAAAAAGGCTCTAATAAAGAAAAACTTGTAGGTATCAGCCCTATTGTTAGAATAGTTATTAGTCTATTTTATCTGTGTGTGTGTTTGTCTGTGGAACTAAACGTGTACTAGTGCAATTTGTCCTTATTAGACAATCGAATCGAACCTTGCGACTTACGACTTAATACTGGCTTTGATTGTTTTTTGGAGGGAAATAGCATTTGGCGTGGTATCTTCTCTTTAGAACACGACCTCTGTGGCGTAGTGGTTATATGACATGACTGCTACGCAGAGGTCTCGGGTTCGATTCCCGCTCAATGCAAATATTTGTCTGCATGAACATGATTATTTCCTTAATTATGGTCTTTGGTCTTTGTCCTTAATTAAATAAAGTTTTCCTTCTTTTTATTTCGTAAAGGTAATATTCACGGATAGTTCCTTAGCCTATGGCACTTCCAGATAATGGACTATTTATTCAACACAGAAATAATTTTTAAAATCGGTTCATTAGATCCAGAGATTACTCCCTACAACGTCACAAACACACAAACTTTACCTCTTTATAATATTAGTATAGATTGTGATGAGGTGAATAAGACGCTCACCCTATGGTAAGCTCTTTGCTTTCACATCATGTAGTAGTGTAGTAGCTCTGGCTCTCGTCTCCGTGTGGTGACGGAGTAAGAATACAATATGTCACCACCCCATCGCATCCCATGGGTGTCGTAAAAACCGACTAAGGGACTATCCGTAAATATTATCTTTACTAAATAAAAAGAATAAAAACTTGAAATTAAACCCAATACCAATTCGTCTAGCCAGCGTGTTATTAGTAGGCCAAGGATTTCTCCGTCATGGGAGGAGGCCTGTCCCTGCAGTGGGGCATTAATGCGCTGTTATGATGATTAGTAGCTCGGTTGAACCCCAAAAAGAAAGAAAGAAGATATCTATCTTTACTTAATATACCTATTAACTATTAAATAGTATCATAATTCCTTTTTACGACACCTTTAGGATGTGCTTGTGTGGTTTCAACTTCGTAATAACATTAGACAATGCAAAATATTTGATAAAAATGTCATTTATTCATACATTTTATAACTTAAGCTGCAACAACCAAATAATGGCGATACTAGCAAAAAATATTCTCGACTATTCTTGACTACCTGACAAAAAGGTAAAAAGAAAGTTAAATAGGTACCTTTTTTTCTTTAAATACTTAACAATGAGGACGCTGCAAATAGTTTTTATTAAGATTCGCCTTTTGATATTGTAATAAAGTTATATAATAGTAAATATAGTCTCCGTGTGGTGACGGAGTACGAATACAATACGTCACCACCCCATCTCATCCCATGGGTGTCGTAAAACCGACTAAGGGAATATCATCTTAACCAAATAAAAAGAAGGAAAACTTGAAATTAAAACCTGTACCAATCCGTTTGGCCAGCGTGGTATTAGTAGACCAATTATCCCTCCGTCAAGGGAGGCTTGTCCCTGCAGCCACTGCGATAAGCGTAGTGTGTATACGTGAGATATTAATGTAATGATGATGACACACACAATTGCATTTCGAGGGAATCGATTCCGAGACTTCGTAGCAGGCGCGGACTATAACCAACACACCACAGTAGCAGTCAATTACTGGTATTTAAAGACCAAATAATTCACACGTCATTTTTAACTTACAAGTCATTCATTGCGTGTTCTATACCTATATATGTATCTACATCTTACAAAAAGTAAATAAAAGTGGCAATGGTAAGTGTGTGGGGACACTTAAAGGTTTAATGTGACCATCCCACCGTTGATTACGGAGGGGGAAGTCGCGTTGTTTCATTAGTGTTACATCAGCTAACATATAACTAATCCTAAAAGTACTTTGCAGAGATTGGGAATTTATTTGTACGGACGATTTGGTTTGGTTAACCTTGTTAATAAAAAAAGTGTGTTTTTGTATGATATTTTTAGTGTTAAGAGCCTATTGGTATATATTAATATTACTTATTATGTCAAATTACATACAGAACGGATAATTATCCGTGTGGTGACGGAGTAAGAATACAATATGTCACCACCCCATCTCATCCCATGGGTGTCGTAAAAACCGGCTAAGGGACTATCCGTGAATATTATCTTTACGTAATAAAAATAAGGAAAACTTGAAATTAAACCCTATACCAATCCGTTTGGCCAGCGTGGTATTAGTAGGTCAAGTATCCCTCCGTCACTGGAGGAGGCCCGTCCCTGCAGTGGGACACTAATGGGCTGTTATGATGATTAAGAGACTATTAAGACCAAAGAGTGATATAATAATATAAAGACATAGAGAATCAACATCTATAAATTTTTGAAAAGTTGATTTTAAACATGAAATTAAAAGACATCATAAAGCTGAAGGATTAAACAATAACTTATGCATCGTTTTATTGAGTATGAATTCGAACTCGCGAGCTTGCGCACGACAGTCTCATTCTTTCCTGGTTTCATCATCATATCAGCACATTAATGTCCCCACTGCAGGGACGGGCCTCCTCCCGGGACGGAGGGATACTTCGCCTACTAATACCACGCTGGCCAGACGGACTGGTATAGGGTTTCATTTCAAGTTTTCCTTCTTTTTATTTCGTAAAGATAATATTCACGAATAGTCCCTTAGTCGGTTTTTACGACACCCATGGGATGAGATGGGGTGGTGACATATTGTATTCTTACTCCGTCACCACACGGAGATCCTGGTTTGCCACAAAGTTATATTTTTTTTAATTTAAAGAAATACTTACCTATTTTAGATATACTGTATTTTCAGGCATAATATTTACGATAGCGAAAGTTTCTTAGTGTGCTATCCAGATGCTTACCTGTAAAAAAGGAAAAATACATTATTAAATTAAAATACAATATGGAAAGATGTATAAAAATGTAAACAGGCGTTTCAAACTTGACCTAGAACACCCAAACAGACAGACATCCTTTTTTAAATGTGACTACCGAAGTTCAAGACCTGTCATAATCTATGCACAGTTTCGGAGATTTCCCGGAACAAACTAGTACAACAGTCTGTATTTTTATTTAAGGCAATTTCAGGCTGCTATTTAAATTTTTATTTATATCTGCAACTAGCTGACTCGTGCCCAGTTCGTTGAGCAGCGAAAAAAACGTCATTACTCATTCATCATTACTGCTCCACTCCTATCAGTCATAGCGTGATACTATATAGCCTATAATACTCCCCGATAAATGTACTATTCAACATAGAAAGAACTTTTAAAATCGGTTCATTAGATCCAGAGATTACCCCCTACAACGTCGCAAACTCACAAACAAACAAACACAAAACTTTACCTCTTATAAACTAATATTATTAAAGAGGTACGGTTTGTGTGATTATCATAGGCTATATAGTATCACGCTATTACTAGTAAGAGTGGAGCAGTAATGAAATATTTTTAAAAAAGGACGCGTTTTTTCGCCGCCCATCGAAGTGGACATGGGTCAGCTAGTACGAGTAATATATAAGTATAGATATAGATTTGAAGGCGCATCCCTGGCGCCGTGAAACAAACTAACCTTTTTATTGGATAACGTTAAAGAAGGTTTTAACGTTCGTATTGAATTATGAAACAAACATTCAAAATGTTCGGACGAGAATGACAAGGAGTCGTCATTCTAGCAGAACGTCATAAAAACGGGAAGAAACCACCGAACCCGTGAGGCTGGTGGTCGATCCTGGATTTTAGACGGACTGCTTTAGCGTCCGTGTACTAGTGCAGTTTAAATATTGTAATATTTGTAATTACCTAATATAATTTGTAACTTAATAGAGTTATGTCTATTTATTTCCAAAATACCTCGAGCCTTTACCTACTTGAAGAAGTCTGAAACTGATACAGATAGCCACCTGGCGACATCAGAAGTGGGATCCGAGACACCACGTGTTTGAAATGTGGTAATACCTATGAAAAATGGCAACTGCCGCTTGAGCTACAAAACAAGAATTTTATGACGATTATTCGTACTATGAAGACGCCATCTTTGCCGACGGGAAAATTCTGACAAAATTAGATGGATTTCTGAAGGAGAGGATCAATGAAGAATGTGATCATGCCGCGCGACTCATGGCGGCTTTGTGCCATGTTTAAAGTGTTTTTGATTTCAGCAATACAGTAATGTGTCTGTGTTTGACACGACAAGGAAAATGAATATCGATACTAGGGAATGAAAATTAATTGGTAATGATGACGATTATGCTACATAACACAGTTGGGTAAAAATAAGGTAAGATTGAAGGGCGGACAATAATTGATGTCCAATACGTCTGTAAGTACTATATTGTTACAATGTGCTATACTATTACAAGTCTGTTTTGTTGGCGTGTACCACTGCTAAGCTACGCTGTTACATTAAGTTAGTACCATAAATATACCAAGGTCCGTTTAAAGTCAAGTCGGTTCAAGATTAATAGGAGTTATTTCATCACGCGTGTCGAACCGCATGTCCTTTGCAGTATTTTATTGAGTAAACTCGTGATGGAGTATTAAGCTGTCCGCTATCTGATAAGGACGGTAACCCACACTCAACGTTGTTCCGAGTCCTGTGTTGTTGGATCAGGCACCGTGAGGGTGGCCTGAGTCCTGTGTTGTTGGATCAGGCACCATGAGAGTTGCCTGAGTCCTGTGTTGTTGGATAGGGCACCGTGAGGGTGTGGGTAGAGTGCTTGTCGGCTGAGTGATGCTTGTTTTGCAAGTAATAGTAACTAAATAAGAATATAGTTTTTGTGGTTCGACTGTCGTTGAAAATAACTCCTTGAGGTAGCTCACACGAGGACGTGTGAATGTCAGGACGGTCATGTGAAGGCGAGTCAATATTATAGCCTTTAGGAAGCGCCAAGTAAATACTGCCAAAGCACAAAAAGAAAACAAAACAAAAAAAAAAAAAAAAGCTGTTGAACCTAAGCCGCAGTCTTATATCTGACTGTATGTTTACAGGGAGAGCGTGTGGTAAAGAAGACGAAACGGTGGAGTACTTGATGTGTAGCTGTCAACAAAATATCTTATTCCTGGTGAAGTCGAAATGTATTTTCGAGGGCTCTCTGAGGAAGAGTAAAGAGGAACATAAAAGGACAGTATTATTTTGAGACTATTTGTAGAAAAAGTGTTAACTATACTGACACTTCTAGTTTATTGGTAGACGGCGATGTGCCACCCAGACCACACTTGTTTGGGTTGGTTAAGGGGACGCAACACCCAGGTAAGGTCTGTGCTGGGTGGTTGTGGGTCCTGGGCTGCTAGTGGCTAGCAGTAGGGACGCAACACCCAGGGAAGAAATGTAGACCCTGACTTGTAGCTAGTTCAGCAGGGTTGCCTGGTTGGGTCGTATGCGTTGTGTGTGATGTATGGGTTCAGTTCACTTATTGATGCTGAATTGTAAAGATGATGGCTGGAAAGTAAGAAGCATTGACTCGTGTCAGGTTGGACGAGCCTGATGCCTTGAGTAATGGTATTGTATTGTCATTGTTGCAGGAATGTATACGCCCGAGGACGGGCGATTGTCAGTCCGGCCGTGAAGGCGCATCCCTGGCGCCGTGAAACAAACTAACCTTTTTATTGGATAACGTTAAAGAAGGTTTTAACGTTCGTATTGAATTATGAAACAAACATTCAAAATGTTCGGACGAGAATGACAAGGAGTCGTCATTCTAGCAGAACGTCATAAAAACGGGAAGAAACCACCGAACCCGTGAGGCTGGTGGTCGATCCTGGATTTTAGACGGACTGCTTTAGCGTCCGTGTACTAGTGCAGTTTAAATATTGTAATATTTGTAATTACCTAATATAATTTGTAACTTAATAGAGTTATGTCTATTTATTTCCAAAATACCTCGAGCCTTTACCTACTTGAAGAAGTCTGAAACTGATACAGATAGCCACCTGGCGACAGATTTAAAAGAAGCTGTGGATTATAATGTAATGTATAGATATGGATATATCGCCACAGAATCATTAAAAATATATTTCCATTATAAATAATTCCAATTAAATCCATAAAAAACAAGAAAATCACACACCTTTTTATGTCTACAAAACCGAATGCTACGAATAAGATGTTAGATTCGTTTTCTAACTAAATGGGTTACTGTCTATGTTGGCTTGTCGCCCAGCGCTGGGCGTGGCCCTGTGATCGAGTGGGCCACGCCTAGCCATAACTCAGAGAGGCGTGGGCAACCGACTATCTTTATCGCCGCTGTAATTCAAGAGTGGACTTGCTTTAAGTATTCTTGTAAGAAATATTTTTAGTACGGATGTGTTGGTTTGTTATGCACCTATAGTTTAGTGGTTATTTTGTATATACGCCACAGCTTTAGACTGAGGGCCAGATTCAGAGACCGCACTTTGACTTTACTTTAGCAAAGTCTAGTTATTATCTCTGAATTTGAACAACATTAAAGTATTTTTTTCGCATGAAAAGTTTACTTTGTAGTAATAAATAATGAAAGTAAACTTTTTCATGCGAAAAATTACTTTAATGTTGTTCAAATTCAGAGATAATAACTAGACTTTGCTAAAGTAAAGACAAAGTGCGGTCTCTGAATCTGGCCCTGAATCATAATCATTCCCTTGATGTTGTGTCTGTAGATGCTGTTGGGAAATTCCGAATCATTCCTGTCGAATACTTCGGAAGTTTTCCTGAATGGAAAAGAACCATTGGAAATGTTTCAAGTGTCAATAATAACCAAAAAGTAGTAATTATATTATCTTTAGCTGTGTTTTCTACGCGGAGCATCTCCCCTCTTACCGCACCTCACACCGTCATCGCCTAAATGAACGACGTACCGCGCCGATCGACGATCGATTCAAAATACAATTTTTTTGCAAATAAAATTAATTTAATTAATTTTGATTTATTTCGATTTGAAGTAACTTTCCCAGAAGTATTGCGGATTTATTTCAAAGTTTTGCACCTATTGTCGTGTCCAACGTGTCGTGTCGTATTCAAGTCGCACATAGGTACAACTTTGACGTGGCTTAACGACTAAATCTTTAAAAAAAAGAAAATTCATTTGATCTCCGTAGAAAGAAAACGAAAATGCTCAGAAATAACACTGAGCGGTCATCCATCTATAAAGAGACCTTGTTAACGTTGCTTAACTATTATAACTATCTTTTATGAATCACTCTCCGTGTGGTGACGGAGTAAGAATCTAATATGTCATCACCCTATCTCATTCCATGGGTGTAGTAAAAACCGACTAAGGGACTATCCATGAATATTATCTTTACGAAATAAATAGAAGGAAAACTTGAAATTAAACCCTGTACCAATCCGTCTGGCCAGCGTGGTATTAGTAGGCCAAGTATCACTCCGTCATGGCAGGAGGCCCGTCCTTGCAGTGGGACATTAATGGGCTGTTATGATGAGCTTAAATTTTTACGGTTTTGTTTGGCATAAGGTTGGTTTTGCTAACAAAAAACTCGTTAAAAAGTGATTAAATTTTAGAGACTTTTATAAGTAAGGGGGTTTGTGTCGAAACGGACGCAGATTCAAGACAATTGTTTCTCTATTTAACAGCCATAGACAATATCGACCAAGTCCCAGAGTTACACCCTACACTAAAAATAGACAACAAATCTTGTCCATAGACAAGATTTATCTACAATCAGTAATCTCATGTTAATTGCTAAGCGGGTACTTTCATTACGACGCTTAAGATAACCAGTGGGCAATGGGCAAACGATCGAAGCCCCTTGTTTATCTATTTTATCTAGAGGAATGGCCGTTAGGGTGGGCATTTGGTCGCAGAAAATCCTGTCATTTAGGTCCAGTAAATATTATTAAATTCGGTTATACGGCTGTTCAATCCATTAATTAATGTCCCACTGCAGAGACGGGCCTCCTCCCATGACGGGGGGATACTTGGCCTACTAATACCACGCTGGCCAGACGGATTGGTAAAGGGTTTTTATTTTAAGTTTTCCTTCGTAAAGATAATATTAACGGATAATCCCTTAGTCAGTTTTTACGACACCCATGGGATGAGATGGGGTGGTGACATATTGTATTCTTACTCCGTTACAACACGGATTTAATTAATATTTAATACAATATCTTTATAAATTACCTTTGTGTTTTCTAATATAATCAAAGCTATTTTATTTTAAGTTACGTTGAAGTAGTTAAACATTTACACATTTATAATATTAGTAGGATGCAATAGAAAGCTATATGATACATAATATCCTAAAACAATAATTCTTGAAAACTTTCTCCATAATGTAAAATATCTCTCTCAATCAGACATCAAACACGTTTACTCCCCAGTTATAAAACCGGAACTATTTTACTACATTTGTCACCAATAACAAAATATATTTAATCATAAGGCGTTCCGAACACCCTTTGAAGCAGACATCAAACAAAAAATCTGGGAAAAGGACCGCTTTTTACGAAAAAACCAAACGATTTTCGACCTTATCTTGTACATGTTAAAGTTCAAATCAATCGTAGGAATAACAAACCATAGTTTTATAAAGCGATGTCACTTTTTTTTCTCGTTTGACTGTCGTCGGCTTTTGACAGTTAAGTCTAGGAATGAAGAATTTTTGAATATGGAATGCTGAAGTTTGAGTTTTGAAAGTTTAGGAACGTGACGTTTTTTTTGTCTTTTTTTATAAAGACTATTCAAGCACAGGGGATGTAGCCTTTTGTCGCAAGGAGTTCACAACTTTACATAAGAGAACAAAAAACATTATTGGGAGAATAATGGCGACTAGGAACTAATGGGGATGCATAAAGAGAAGGAATAAGCACTTTATGTTAATACTTATATTTATTTTGGGTATATCTTTAAAGGTCTCGGGTTCGGTTCCTGTTCAATACAAATCTTTGTCTGCGTGAACATGACTGTTTGCATTTGTTTTGTATGTATTAAAAAAAAGTAAAGTATTTGGAGGTAGTCATGTCCAACAGTGGACGTGAATTAACTAACATGATAATGTTTATCAGTTGTTTAGTAAGTGTAATAAAAGTTTTGCTTAGTTTAGAAATAGATGGCGTTGTGACTTGTGTGAGTGTATGAGGAAAATTATCTATTATTATTATTGAAATAAAACTTGGATTATCTAACTTAAGTTAATCTAAGAACGAATTCTCAACACACGTTATTGGGATGTTTAAAAACTTCATCGTATTATAACGTAGAACTACATGGAGTCGCTTTAAATATTCAAAACAAATAAAAAAAATTCTTAATTTATACCACATTTTTGATTTAGGACTTTTACAAGATAAGACTTTTAATACGTTCAGAATAAAAAAAGTTTGTATTTACAAAATCTCCGTGTGGTGACGGAGTAAGAATACAATATGTCACCACCCAATCTCATCCCATGGGTGTCGTAAAACCCGACTAAGGGACTATCCGTGAATATTATCTTTACGAAATAAAAAGAAGGAAAACTTGAAATTAAACCCTATACCAATACGTCTGGCCAGCGTGGCATTAGTAGGCCAAGTCTCCCTCAGTCGCGGGAGGAGAGCCGTCCCTGCAGTGGGACATTAATGGGCTGTTATGATGATGATGATTTACAAATTTATTATCAGCAAAATACTTATTTAAAAAAATAAAAATATTTATTGAATTTCCTGTTGACCGAACGGACTTACTCTTGTAGTAGGTAGATAGATTCCCAATAGGCTGGACCTATTGAGAATCTAAGACAAAATGTGATATTTATAAATCGCATAGTCCTGTTAATGTTTTATTTAAAGTGCAGTTGTTTTAAGGTAATACATACTTATTAATATCAATTTCACAAAGGTAATCTGTAATACAGGATTTCCTAGTACAGATACCACCAGTCTTTCACACAGACTCATATGAATTAATTGTATAACCTAGTTTAGTTTTCTTAATTGTATTGCTTTTATTCTGTGTGAGAGAGAAATATAAAATTTCATTTCATTAAATTTCAAAGGAGGAAAACAAGACACAAAACTCTATACCAACTTACCAACAGCAATGACCTCTTATAGTTTACACATACAACATTTTCGGTAAATAAAACTTGTAGTGTGAAATCGTCTCCACGCCACTAGTATTTCCCCACATGGCTAACACGTGTATTCAGTAGTACATTTCAGGAAACATGAATGAAACATTAATAGTTTCATATTAAACAACATATTTATATTATTCTGAATCATAACTTCTTTAGAAATGTGTTATTAATTCTTTATATCATCAAGCAACTCCAACATTTTGTATTCCTTTTTTATGAAATGATATAAAATTTAATATTTACGGACATTTCTACACAGCGCCATCTGTTCCCAAAGTAAGCTAAGCTTAACCTGCTTGTGTTATAGGTAACAGAACAACGGATATTAGTACTTATAGTATACTTTTTTTTGTAAATACATACCTACATATTATACATAGAAACACTCAGACCAATGCAAACAATCATGTCATCGCAGAGGCCGTATTTACAGCGAAATAGGTTGTATAGATGCTTCTTAATACTACGCTGAAAGGACTTGATATCTTTTCCACAACTTAATGGTTCGGAATAGGAAAGAATTCTCGAACCTTATGATTAAGTCATAAGGTTCGGGAAGTGTTGAAAACAAACATACTTATTGGGTCCTTTGTTGCTAGGACTTTTCATTATCATCATCATCTCAGCCAATTGAGGTCCACTGCTGGACATAGGTATCCTCCAAATATTGCCACCTTTGACGGTCCTGTGCCTCCCTCACCCATTGGCAAAAAAAGGGAAATAAAAATATAAATAAAATTTTAAATACATGAAATTAAAGAATACAGAGAACATCCAAGATCAAGAAGATAATATTATGTGGATGACACAAATAATTATCTTAGCGGGGCGGGGCGGTCGCTATTCACTCTACCTAGTGTAGCAAACGGAACGCAAAACACTTAAAAAAAAATTGACCGCCTTTGAAGTTTTCGATCAAAAGATCATAACAATAAAGTAATTCAATTATATTAAATTTTCTTCTATCAGCATAGAAAACACATCCTAGCAATCGTACGTAAGTAACGGACAGGTGGTAAAAAAGAAAGTTAATATCTTAAAAAAATAAAATGCATACCATTTCTTTATAATAAGGCGGCAATAGTACACCTTTTAATATAAGTAAACGGAACCCATTTACTGGTATCTTATCGGCTAACGACAAAACCGTGTCTCGATGATGGCGTCCATCTTAGATAAGATTAAATTATTAATTAAATGTATTTAGAATGAGAAAGGCGTAGTAGCGTTTATATTGTAGCTAGCTGATGCCAGTGACTTTGTCTGCATAGGATTTATATCTTATTTAATTGTAGCCTATGTGTTATTTGTTACAATTGGATAACTTACAGCTAGTACAAGCAATATAAAATATAGTATGTGAAACTGGCAGCCAATTATAAGTCATCACTTCTGTTCAAATATTCTGATATACAAGCTAAAATATTGTAAAATATCATTAAGTATCTTTATATATTATGACGACCTCTGTGGCGAAGTGGTTATATAACATGACTGGTACGCAGAGGTCTCGGGTTTGATTCCCGCTCAATGCAAATATTTGTGTGCATGAACATGAATATTTGCATTGGTCTGAGTGTTTTTATGTATAATATATATGTATTAACAAAAAAAAGTATTTAAGCATGTTTATCCGTTGTTTAGTACCCATAGTACAAGCTTTGCTTAGTTTGGGACTAGATGGCGTGTGTGAATGTGTGAGGAATATATATCTTTACCCGCAGACGAGTAGGTGTGTTGAAGTTCGGAAATCATGGTAACGTGTACCGAATTCAACCTACGGTCTTCCTCCTTAAATGGCCAGGACGGCGAATGGTCTTACTTGAACCTACCATATAAAATACAAGAGGTAACTTAGGCTAATTAGAAATAAAATTCTAGCAGTATAGGTATTTTGCACTAAATATTATGATCTTTATTGCCAGGTAACTAATATTATATCAGCTATAATGGTTACTCTTTTTTTTATGTAATGGGAGGCAAACGAGCCAGCAGGTCACCTGATGGTAAGTGATCACCGCCGCCCATGGACACCCGCAACACCAGAGAAATCACAGATGCGTTGCCGACCTTTAAGAATGGAGTACGCTCGTTTCTTGAAGCTCCCCAAGTCGTAGCGGTCCGGGAATATCACCCCATGATTCCTTTTAAATAATACTTAAATCGTACTTACATGGAAAAACCCGGATCAAATCAAACCGCCACCCATACGCACAAAAGTAAAAGCCATAATTAAAATTACCTTAATTTGGTTTACGTTTAAACATATAATTACACCCCACCCTACCAAATAAACGAAAGTATAATTAAAAATAAGAGATAGTAACAACACTATTTAATTACTATTTTAACTAATTATAAAAGAGGAATAATTAAAAGTTTACAAGGATAAATTAAGTAATAAAATTTTAACGGACAATAGCCTTAGACATAGTTTTAATAGATAATTTTTTTGGTTGTAGTAACGAACCGCTTAAGGTCGTCAGCTATGCTAGTTCACAGCTCTTGCCTATCCTAGACAGAAGTGGTTTAAGTCTCATAGCTCTGTAATGTCACTAGCTACTGTACCCTTCCACCTAAACACAGTAACATTAGCACACTACTGATTGGAGGTGTATTAACTTCTCATCAGGGACTGAAAGCGGTTACGGTATAAGGTTAAGTCTAGAAATATTTCAGTAACCAATATTTATCGGTATGACGTCATATCGAAATAAAAAGGTACCGTTTTTTTTGGGTTATTCAGTCCCTGCTTCTCATAGCTCTGTAATGTTACTAGGTACATGACCCTTCCACCGAAACACAGTAACATTAGCACACTACTGCTTGAAGATGTACTAAACGGCTACCAGACAGTTTCGAACTAGACCTAAGAATATCCTAAAGTTATTCTTTACTATACCTTTATTCCTATAAATAGCAGAGTAAATAAACACTATTGTAATAAGACCTGGTAAAATTCATAATTTTCAATTCAATATAAATCTAAAAATTCATTAAGGTATTTAAATTAATAATCCATTTATATTTAACTGCATGTCAATTGTAATCAAACAACAATTGGAAATATCATAACATTAAAAAAAATGGAAATTAAGTAGGTAATTTTTGAAATTTGTATGCCATAATCATGGCAAAATGCAATGGCATTTTACAATTACTTTCACTTCCATCTACATCCATGTAGATGGAAAAAAAATATATATATATATATATAAATATATATATATTTTTTATCTATACCACATTTTATGCAAATAAACATTTTTATTTCATTTCATATTTTATGAAAAAAATATAGGTATCAACTTTTTCGAGTGAAAAGCAAAATAAACAAAAAATTCTTATTAACAAGAGATAAACAAAAAAAAAGTCTATTCTCTCTAACACGACTTAAAAATATAAAATAACTAATTTTCTACTAAAATGAACAATAAAATTTGAATAATATAATGAACGAGTGAAATCAAATGAAAAGGCAACGTTGTCTTGTAAACACCAGTGGAACTTTGTAATGCGGAAAAGTTCATTCAATTGTGAATTAGGTTAAGACAAAAAAGGACGGATCTTTTGTTTATGGATTTTATTAGTATAGTATATTATTAGAGATATAGACAAAGGCCTTAATGGGGAAATGGTTGTAGTGTAGTATATTATGACTTCTCCGTGTGGTGACGGAGTATGAATACAGTGTGTCACCACCCCATCTCATCCCATTGGTGTCGTAAAACCGACTAAGGAACTATCCGTGAATGTTATCTGTACGAAATAAAAAGAAGGAAAACTTGAAATTAAACCCTATACTAATTCATTTGGCCAGCGTGGTATTAGTACGCAAAGTATCCCTCCGTCACTGGAGGAGGCCCGTCCCTGCAGAGGGACATTAATGTCTAAATAGTCGGTTTTTACGACACCCATGGGATGAGATGGGGTGGTGACATATTGTATTCTTACTCCGTCACCACATAGAGTCTTATGTATAAAACATAATAATATATTGTAAAATCTTTAAAGATTTTTATTTCTGCGGATCTCTAAATGTGCGCCGTAAAATGCAAACCAATTTAAGTTCTCAATCATTAAATTCCAATCGTTTCGGAAATTACTCAGCATAAAATTGCATTCAGGTAGACAGACAAAAATATTTTAAAGTGTGTTGCGTATCATAAGTCATATATGTCTCACAGGTGAGATTGTGCCGCAAGGATAGAGAGAAACGGGTTAGACACAGTTGGTGCACTTCGCAACTTGTACACCATGCTCAAATGGTGCACTTCTCAATTGGTGCACTTCGGTAAAGATATTTGCTCAGCTTATTGCTGGTATTCTGATTTATTTACTCTCTATCATTACAGGACAGTCCCAGTTGTAACTCGTATACGACTCATTACAAACAAACATAGTATTAAATAAATACTTAAATAAAAATAATTATTTGGGTTTATTTTCCTCAATCGACAGAAAGTGCAATTCCCTGTTTCGGGTGATTTTGCCCTTCGCCTCAGGCGTGGGACTTCAAACAACGCCCTTAGTAATCTGTTTCTTTCTCCCCTCTGACATTGTAGTGACCTGTTTTAAATAATATAATAGACTGAAAAAAAAACTAATTCTATACTTATAAATTTCTTTTGAGGACCTCTGTGGCGTAGTGGTTATATAACATGACTGCTAGGCAGAGGTTTGAGGTAACAATTGTTTAAACATGATTGTTTGCATTGGTCTAGGTGTTTTCTAAAAAAAAAAGTATTTAATTATTTTTATCCGTTGTCTAGTATCCATAGTACAAGCTCTGCTTAGTTTGGTACTAGATGGCGTTGTGTGAATGTGTGAGAAATATTTATTTTATTTTATTCTTTGCTGAAAACAATTCAAAATTTTTGGAGGCAAAGCCGTTGTGTATGCAACTGCACTCACGCAAGACTTGTACAATTCACAAATGATTGTCTCTAACCAGAATGTATCCTGGCTGGATGCTGACAATTATACCCCTTCCACTATATTTAACAACATTTGACAGCTTGACGTTAGTGACGTTCAGCAGTATCTCGAATGTAATGCCATTCGATTATAAGCGATTTTGCAATTTTTCAAATAACTTTATTTTACACATTTGGATCCTTACATCAACTTACACTATCATTTTATTATTGTTTCTTTCTTTACCTATGTTAAGAGAATTAACCTTAGCTTAAAAGGATAAAATTATAGTTAGCTTAGGTATTATTTAAAATACATAATTTATCGTGACACATAGCTAATCTAAAATATCATATTATATTTTATAAACCAATTATGAAGAGTTCAGGTTTATTCATAACATTTATTTCTACCGATTATTTGTAATTTGTTTCATAATGGTGGTAGTAATCGTTATGAGTGTCCATCACTAAGTAACCATGGTAACTGAAAAAAACATGGGTACGTCCATCAAAAATTCAATATTATTTGTTCGAAAAATAAGCGGAAGTATTACAAAACTTCATGGACGTTAACTGTCAAAAACCAAACTTACGCTGGAAGGGGTATAGTATGCTCTATTCGTCACCACAGACACTAAAAATAAAATGTCAAACCATTGCAATTAAAACAATGGCAGAATTAATTCAGAACGTTCTCCATTCGAATCATTACAGACAGAAAAAAAAAGTGAGGCAAAGGAACAGTTCCCGCCGACAGCCAACATAGTTGACATGGTAGCACTTATTTCAGTGTTGCCATCAATTTCCAACCCGCCCGTTCTGGGTAATTTGCCGAGACGTACACCGGCTGATTATTTATGCCACGCTCATTGGTGAAGACATTCTTAGCTGTGGGGAAAAACTTTTTAATTTTTATTTCCCGCGTTCAAACGAGTTTGTTTTGACGTCAATAAATGGCGGGGCGTTTATAAAAATGGCAGTTAAATGTGGCGGGAATTATGTGATTAGTGATTTTAGGTTATTAAGTAATAGACTAATCATTTATAATATATTAATATTAATTTTATAAACGCCAAAATTTTCTCATCATCATAACAGCTCATTAATGCCCCACTGCAAGGACGGGCTTCCTCCCGAAACGGAGGGATACTTGGCCTACTAATACCACGCTGCTGGCCAGACGGATTGGTATAGGGTTTAATTTGAAGTTTTCCTTTTTTTTTATTTCGTAAAGGTAATATTCACGGATAGTCCCTTAGTCGGTTTTTACGACGCGAATGGCATGAGATGGGGTGGTGACATATTGGATTCTTACTCCGTCACCACACGGAGATGATCTTAAATTTGTGTAATAATATGGTGATAGAGTAAATGCTATCATCGACAGTGGTTATACTCGTAGTATGTGACAACAACGCGGATTCGATTCCCGCTCAATGTCAATCTTTGTGCTCATGGAACCAATAGTAAAAGATCTGCTTAGTTCGAGACTCCATGACGTGGTGTGAAAGTATGAGCTATATTTACAAAGAAAGTTTAAATAACTGACAACACTGTACAATTTCCTCTATAATATAAATAAATGTTGCCCTCAATTAAAATGCGGTTTTCATTATTCAACATTAAAAGTTTTCACTTTGTGACCTATGCAAGCTTTCGGTCTGATTTCAATAACATTTAAACGTTTATATAATCTGTGGTATATTGGTATATTTTGTGGTCATTGGATTAAGAATTTATTGACAACTGAACTTACCACTTTGAGGTTGTGGTGTTATGTAAAAAATAATTATTTTATAAAGTTTAGGTATAGCTATTAAACTTCGAAAATAAATAAATAAATAATCCTCACACATTCACACAACGTCATCTAGTCCCAAACAAAGCAAACCTTGTACTATGGGTACTAGACAACGGATAAACATATGTACTTAAATACTTTTTTTTGTAAATACATACATTATACATAGAAAACACTCAGACCAATGCAAACAATCATGTTCATGCACACAAAGATTTGCATTGAGCGGGAATCGAACCAGAGACCTCTGCGTAGCAGCCATGTAATGTACCGACTGCGCCACAGAGGTCGTCAGAGGTCTTTTATTAAAAGAATGAACACCATTACATAGTCATCATAACAGCCCATTAATGTCCCACTGCAGGGACGGGCCTCCTCCCGTGACGGAGGGATACCTGGCCTACTAATACCACGCTGGTCACACGGATTGTTATAGGGTCTAATTTTAACTTTTCCTTCTTTCTATGTACAGGTAATATTCACAGATAGTCCCTTAGTCGGTTCATACTTCTTACGACATCCATGGGATGAGATAGGGTGGTGACATATTGTATTCTTACTCCGTCACCACACGGATTGTGTCTGCTGATGCAGAATAATGATGTATGATATAGCTCAGGTGACTCTACACTGCGCTCCTTATTAAGAAACAAACAGTTAGGTCACAAATACACGCGAATGCTAGCAGCTGTACGCCTAGCAGAGGCCCATTTATGCTTGTACACGTACAAACTTTTAAAATTTATGATATCAACAAAAATATACAGACTAGTCAATAATAACGCAAAAATTAAAATACCACCTTATTTCGTAATCGTTAAGGTTTAAAATTGAATACGAAACTAAATGCCACAGCAACATTTATGGAAATAACTTTAAAATAAATCCGAGAGTTTAAAATGCAGTTTAAAAGGACAGAAACGAATGGAGTAGTATTGCTTTTTTATTTTTTTTTGTTTACGTCTCAACTTAGGGAAATACTCAATCAATTTGAGACGGGGAGAGGAAATTTATTTATTTTATTCTTTCTTTAAAAAGTAAAGCGAAGATATTTCTTTTATTAAAAGTTTCAGTTTTTCTGTAAAATGTATAAAGCTATAGTTAGGAGTGAGTCGACGGCTTTTGAGTACAGCTTGCCTTCCTTCTTATACCCGTAGGGGTGGTAAGAGGGGGGTTGAGTCCTCTAAGGAGGACCATCTTTTATCTTTTGAGCTTGGTGGTAGGTAAACTAATGGCTGCCTGGGCTACCAAAACTACCGTTTTGCATTGTAACATGCAACCAAAAACTCTGTGTGGTGACGGAGTAAGAATACAGTGTGTCACCACCGCATCTTATCCCGTGGGCGTCGTAAAAACCGAATAAGGGACTATCCGTGAATATTATCTTTACGAAGTAAAAAGAAGGAAAACTTGAATTTAAATCCTATACCAATCCGTTTGGCCAGCGTGGTATTTGTAGGCCAAGTATCCCTCCGTCACTTGAGGCTTGTCCCTGCAGTGGAACATTAATGTGCTGTTATGATGATGATACAATCAAAATGTTAACAGCCTTAGATGGTGCAGCATGCCTGCCGTGCACAAGGTAGCAAATTCGAATCCAACACAGAGTAAATTGTTAGTGCGATTTGCAAGTTATTGACTTCCAGGTATATTTGTGAGTGCTTAATTGATGTTTAGAAGTCTTTACCACTTAAGACATGAACCATAAAGGGAGTTTTAAAAAAAATCATTAATTGGTCACTAATTAGCATTGTTCTTTACTTTAGGTATAGAAACAAAATAAAAGTTCGCAGATACCGTCAAAAGAAGTAACTTAACATAACATAGACGTTTTGCTGTATAGACCATCTGATAGTTAGACGTTTTGCTACATAGACGTTTTGCTAATTAGACTTATTGCTCATTAGACGTTTTGCGCTATTGGACATTTAGCTACTTAGACATTCTGATCGCGAAGTTAGAAACCAATACCAATCTATCAAGCCAGTGGTAGTGAAAGATTCACTTTGTCACCAAAAATGACCTGTCCCCGAAGAAGAACATTTAGTTACTTATAACACCATAACAGCACATTAATGTCCCACTGCAGGGACGGACCTCCTCCAGTGACGGAGGGATACTTGGCCTACTAATATCAAGCTGGCCAGACGAATTGGTATAGGGTTTAATTTCAAGTTTTCCTTCTTTTTATTTCGTAAAGAGAATATTCACGGATAGTCCCTTAGTCGGATTTTGCAACACCTATGGGATGAGATGGGTTGGTGACACACTATATTCACCACACGGAGAACTTACGGGTTACTTATAACGTAACGCGTAATTCCAACTTCACCAAAAGCAGCGCTTTACTTAAAGCGAAATTTCACAGTAATCCAATTTCCCGATAGGTCAAAACCGTCACATATATTCTAGAGCTCCCTTACCGAATTACAGACACACTACCCAATTACGACTTTATACCCAAAAAAAATATATAACTACCCTCTCCATTCTTTTGTACGATTGATTCATTACTACGTTCAGCCAAAATTTATGATCGTCGCCTTAAGTCTCTTTAAGTATACATTCAAACTTATTTACTTTAACTTAATAACTGGCTTACATACCCTTATTTATGTCTAATGACAGGGAGGGCGGTTTTTTCCGGTGCAAACTCTATCTATCCGGTTTAGTCTGGTTTAAGGGTCGTCAATGTGAATCAAAATTTATGAACAGAGGGTATTTGTGTAAAGTTACTTGAGTTAGACGGGGCTTTTAAAGTTCTTAAGCTTGTTTTAAGTTAAATCGTTACGGTAGCTTGAGGTGGTGGAAGGTATGTTTACTTTAATTATTATTTAACAAATGTTTGTTTAATTAATGTGTAAATAATTATAAATAAGTTCTAAGTTGAGTTTGACACGTAAGGAGTAAGAATACATAATAATGTATATGGTGTCATCCTTCTTTCTCGCATATCAACATACAACATCTAATACACTGATTCTTAGGAATCAATAAGTCTCATCATAACAGCCCATTAATGTCCCACAGTCCCACTGCAGGGACGGGCCTCCTCCCATGACGGAGGGATACTTGGCCTACTAATACCACGCTGGCCAGACCGATTGGTATAGGGTTTAATTTCAAGTTTTCCTTCTTCTTATTTCGTAAAGGTAATATTCACGGATAGTCCCTTATGCCCGATTTACACATCGACAAGTACAGTAGCGAGTTATTTTGGGCAAGTTAAGTACGAAGTAGCCCCCTCTCTCGCGTCTCGCCAACTTAACTCGCCAAAAAAAGGATGGAGATCTATTTAAATCAACTTAATCAACAACTTACTACTTAACTCGCTACTGTACTTGTGATGTGTAAATCGGGCTTTAGTCAGTTTTTACGACACCCATGGGAAAAGATAGGGTGGTGACATATTCTATTCTTACTCCGTCACCACACGGAGACAAACATAACAAATAGTCTATTACAAAACCCATAGACAAATTATGTTTATGGGACACTTTTCAAACACATCATTAAAAGCCTACAATAAAAAAAACTAATAACTACTAAAATAGAAAATGGCCTATCCATATTTAATAACTTATATATCGTGAGTAGACATCGTTACATTACCAGGGAAAGTCATCAAAATAATGCTTTATATTATATTGATATACTCAACTAATTGCTTCACAAATATTGTCACTGTTGTTCAAAAGCTTTCCGTGTTATAAATGACTAGCAACGCGACCCGACTTTGCACACATAACAGGCTTTTAATGTCCCACTGCAGGGACGGGCCTCCTTCCATAACGAAAGGATACTTGGCCTATTAATACCACGCTGGCCAGATGGATTGGTATAGAGTTTAATTTCAAGTTTTCCTTCTTTTTATTTCGTAAAGATAATATTTACGGTTAATCCCTTAGTCAGTTTTTGCGACACCCATGAGATGGTATGGGGTGGTGACATATTGTATCTTACTCTGTCACCACACGGATATTCTAATGTATAAGCTATAAGATTGTAAAGTTTCATTACAATACATTTAGTAGTTTCTAAGTGAACGAGTAACATACATACTACAAACTTTAACGTTTATAATATTGGTAGGATTGATACTCAACTAATTGCTCAACAAACATTGTCCGTTCAAAAGCTTTCCGTGATAATGATGAAACATTTTTAGCTGAAGCTATTTATTAACTAGTAGGTGAAATGATAGGTAGTTTGTTTTATTTTATCACTATTATTATATTTGAGTAATTGACTCTCCGTGTGGTGACGGAGTAAGAATACAATATGTCACCACCCCATCTCATCCCATGGGTGTCGTAAAAACCGACTAAGGGACTAACTGTAAAATATTATCTTTACGAAATTAAAAGAAGGAAAACTTGAAATTAAACCCAATACCAATGCGTCTAGCCAGCATAGTATTAGTAGGCCAAGCTTCCCTCCGTCACAGGAGGAGGCCCGTCCCTGCAGTGGGACATAAGTGGGCTGTTATGATGATTTATTAACTAGTAGGTGAAATGATAGGTATTTTGTTTTATTTTATTACTATTATTATATTTGAGTAATTGTTCCACGGAACTGCTGCTAATAAATGGACTGGATTGACAGTTAAGCCCGATTTACACATCGACAAGTACAGTAGCAAGTTAAGTAGTAAGTTGTTGATTAAGTTGATTTGAATAGATCACCATCGTATTTTTTGGCGAGTTAAGTCCGAAGTAGCCCCTTTTCTCGCGTCTCGGCAACTTAACTCCCAAAAAAATAGGATGGAGATCTATTTAAATCAACAACTTACTACTTAACTCGCTACTTCACTTGTCGATGTGTAAATCGGGCTTTATAGGTCGGTACCGTCGCTGTGCATAAAGTAGTAGTGTGCTAATGTTACTGTGTTTAGGGAATCACAACAAAATACAAACTTGAAATAAAACAGAAAAACAATGGAAGAATGTAATGCTTTGTTCAAAGCTGCAAGGTTTTATGTTCTTGTTTTTTTTAAATGCAAAATCATTTGCTTGGCTTAAGGAAACGAGTCAGTTTCAAAAAGTTCTTAAAAAACTTGCTGCTGTATCGACGACTGCTGGTCCTCAACATATACCCCAAAATAACTAGATTAAGAAGCATTAAACCAAACGGACCAAATCAGTATACCCAACGGCAGTATAAGGTTAATCCCGACGCACAACTTTAAAATAAGAACGCATCAAGTATTAAATTATAATTTTGTGTCGTTACAAAAGTCCTATTTTTAAAACGTTTAACTGTCAAACTCGATGACAGATGACGTTGGGCGCGGTTTAAGGGCGTGTTCACACCACCGCGAGTAACTCGACACGACTTAATGAGCTAAATGACTGTTTTAAAAAATATGTTTACATTTTTGGAGTTTCATCGTAAAAACAAAAAGTTAAAATCAAAAAGGATTTTTTTTAAGTAGTACACGGTTGATTTATTTACTGAAATCTATTAGACGGGACGTCAACTGATTTTGTTTTCAGGTTAAGTACTATAAACAGGAGCCATGTTTCGGCTTGATAAGACCTTCAGAAGTATTAAAACACAATTTGTGAGTCGAAGAAAAAGAAAGAAGAATTTGTGAGGTTTATTCGGTGGTCTCTCTGTTCGGTGACGGAGGAATACAATATGTCACCACCCCATCTCATCCCATGGGTGTCGTAAAAACCGACTAAGGGACTATCCGTGAATTTTGACGAAATAAAAAGAAGGAAAACTTGAAACTAAACCAATCCGTCTGGCCAGCGTGGTATTAGTAGGCCAAGTATCCCTCCGTCACGGGAGGAGGCCCGTCCCTGCAGTGGGGCATGAATGGGCTGTTATGATGATTCGGTGGTCTTGTGAACTTGTTAATCATCTTTAGAAAAGGTTTTAGGGTAAACTTATATTTCTAATACATAATTACTTACTGCTCCTTGATGCATAAAGATAGTGAGCGATTTCGTGTTGCCAAAACCAAATGAGAAGACCTTTCATGGTAAATTAAAATTGTTTTTGCAACGTTAAACAATAGTAATAGCACGATTAGTGCGTGTTAAAATATTTTAGGCATGCATTAGCGGAAGGAGAGGATACGATTCCCTCTCTAAACCAGCAAATTTTGCCGTCGCGCGTACGAAGAGGCCATCAAAAAATATCAGTCGTTACCGCAAAATACTTTGCTAGTCAAAGAAGACAACGAAAATTGGGTAATGCTTATAGTATATGACTAGTCTCGGGTTCGATTCCCACTCAATGCAAATCTTTGTGTGCATAAACATGAATGTTTGCATTGTTCTGGGTGTTATCTATGCATAATATTTATGTAAGTATTTAAAAAAAAAACAATATGTAAGGGTAGCTAGTACCTACCCAGTACTAGCTCAGCTTAGATAAGGAGACGTAGTGTGTCTGTGCGAGATCTCTTCTAAGGAATACGTTTGCTCCATAGAATTTGTAGTAAGTTAGGCCAGGCCGTCTATTCAAACGAAAAACTCCGTGCATAAGTTACCAAAGAACTGATCAATATTTCACCCATGCTGCATACACCCTAAGCCTAAAGATTTGCGGGTTAGTACTACAAATATCTGAGATTAAGCTACGGAGCACGTCCCGACTATTACATGACGCCATTTTAAACCATGGCATAGAGTTTTACGATGTTTTTGTTGAATGGAGTTTTCGCTTATGGCGGGAAGTTTTTATTTTTAAATTTTGTGTTCTTTGGTGTTGAAGAATGTTTATAGGTTATGTTTTAACGTAATTTGGTGTTTTAAAGGCAAGGGTTTTTCTTAAAGCTTCTGTTTGTAAGGACGTTCGTTTTTAAAATTAGATTCACAACGTTTAAGACACTGTTTATTATAATTTTTGACACAAATTAATACAAAAAATTTGAGTTGCACGATTCCACCTGAACAAATATACTTACAGAGAAAGTTAAAACAAAAGCTTTTACAAATCAACGACGTCCTCTTCTGATTTCAAGTTATGATTTAAATTCTTTTAGTCCATGTGGTGACTAAAATATGAACACATCATCTTGTTTTCCGTAAATGTCGAAAAATACCAAAACCTCATGACGCACCTTAAGCCCGATTTACACATCGACAAGTACAGTAGCGAGTTAAGTAGTAAGTTGTTGATTAAGTTGATTTGAATAGATCTTCATCCTAGTTTTTGGCGAGTTAAGTTGGCGAGACGCGGGAGAGGGGGCTACTTCGTACTTAACTCGGAGATCTATTCAAATCAACTACTTAACTCGCTACTGTACTTGTCGATGTGTAAATCGGGCTTTAGGCACACGGGCCTGAGTTGCGTATTGAATCAATGGGGGAAAACTTAGCGTTATTTGTGTAAGTAAATGCGTCAGCTGTAAGAAAACGTTGTCATGTCGATACTTCAGCCACTCATTGGTACAACTTCGTCTTCATTCTGACCAACTTATCTGTGAACTGAATAGTGTCGCTACCGTAGTTTCATAGTTGCTAAAAAAGTGAGTGCACAACGTGAGTTCGACAAATGAAAGTGCGAATAATTATTGCGCGACAAAACTGTACAGCGACTCACCATAGTTCGAATGCACGCTAGTGCGACACACTGAAGGTCGACATTACTCTAGTGAGACAAGTTCTCCTAAGGAGTGGATTTGACACTTGACAATAGATTTTTTTTTTTTAAATGACAACTCCCGCACTAGGGATCATGCCCTGTGTCGCGGGGACCTTTTACAAACTTTAATTAACGGACACAAAGAACACCCAGACCAGGACAAGAATTTGTGGATCTCACAAATTATTGTCCTGCGTGGGGATCGAACCCACAACGTCTTGCACGGCAGCCGTTAATTAAATTTCAACAAGACGGCAGTAGTTCACATTTTTGACACTTCACAGATAAATTGGTGGGTCTGTACTTGGAATCTTATCTTGGACTCTTGGAAATTAGTATAGGTCTAGGTTTTGTATCAAGTTTTACTTATTTTGTATATATAGAGAATTATATCTGCTTTGGCCCGTCCCTGCAGTGGGACATTAATGGGCTGTTATGATGATGATGAAATCTGCTTTCCCTTAGTCGGATACCCAGACCCACTCATGGGATGATGTGGGGTTGTGAAACTAAGTATATTATTATATTCTAGCACAATAAATATATCCATGCACACAACATATCAGCACCCTTCAAAAGACATAATAGGTACAATAGTTTAATTGTTTAGAAACATACATACTTATATGATAACAGAATGTGAGTTTCCCTATCTTCATCCCAATTAATCTTTGGGAGCCTGGCTGTCCGCGAATGTCGTATGTCATCTCAGCTAACGTTACGTTGAAATAGAACGGGTTGTCTGTAGGGTGACTATGGGTTATGAAATTGGGAAATGAGTAGTCCTTTTGTTATAAAATACACGCATAGATGACTTCCTTTAGTAAATCTGCTGATATTATCATTTTGAAAAAAAAAAGACAATAAGAATAATATAATCATTAGTAAAATTGTGTGCATAAATATGAATGTTCAGTGTTTTCTATCTATACTAATATTTTACAGAGGTAAAGTTTGTGTGTTTGTGACGTTTTAGGGGGTAATCTCTGGATCTTATGAACCAATTTTAAAAAATATTTCTGTGTTGAATAGTCCATTTATCGAGGAGTGTTATAGGCTATATAGTATCACGCTATGACTAGTATAATATAGGACTACTATAGCAGTGGAGCAGTAAAGAAATATGTTGAAAAAAGGGACGCGTTTTTTTAGCCGCCCAACGAAGTGGGCACGAGGCAGCTCATGTACAATAAAAAAAATTAAAACTTATGTATAAGTATGATCATTCGTAGTTTACCTACGGTAAAAGCTCTGCTTAGCTAGGTCTACATTGACTTATATGAACAATTCCAAGATGATATAAGGACAATCTACATATAACAAGTAAATGATACACACCCTAACAGTGCGGCAGACGTATGCTAACCGTTTGAGAGTTTAATTTATTGACTTTTAGTAAGCTTTACAGAGAGAATTTAAATATAAACGCAGTTTTGAACGTATCTACTAAAGCTTTGGCATACGAAATTATCTTAAACTATCTGTTTGCCGGGAATCATCATAACTTCCCAACATGAATTTCCCACTGACGGGCCTCCTTCCATGACGGAGGGATACTTGGCCTACTAATACCAAGCTGGCCAGACGGATTGGTATAGGGTTTAATTTCAAGTTTTCCTTCTTTTTATTTCTTAAAGATAATATTCACGGATAGTCCCTTAGTCCGTTTTTACGACACCCATGGGATGAGATGGGGTGGTGACATATTGTATTCTTAATCCGTCACCACACAGACTACCACTGTTTGCCAGGAATACCACGGGTTAAAGGTAGCTTGAATTGTTTTTGAAAACATTGACGAGCTAATAATATTATAATAATATTCACGGACATCTCTACACAGCGCCATCTGTTCCCAAAGTAAGCTAGACTTAACCTGCTTGTGTTATGGGTAACAGAACAACGGATATTAATACTTATATACTTTTTTTTTGTAAATACATACATATTATACATAGAAACACTTAGACCAATGCAAATAATCATGTTGATGCACACAAAGATTTGCATTGAGCGGGAATCGAACCCGAGATCTCTGCGTAGCAGTCATGTTATATAACCACTACGCTACATAGGTCGTCTTTTATATTTATTTTGAAAAGCCAACTCTATCAAGCTTAGACAAGACTGACACATTCCTGCAATGCCATCTTGTTCCAAGCTAGGAGGATAGTAAAATAATAACTAATAAAACAAATTGAAACACAACCACATTACGTTATTAATGTGGTTGTGTTTCAATTTGTTACACCAGGTTGTAAGTCCTCTTCAGTAAGGTTCCTTCATTAATTCACAGTAAAATTCTTCAAAGTAAAAAATCTCATACCTACAATCTAAGTTATGTAAGAATGTGTTTAAAATGCCATAACAATAGCAAGTAGTATCACAGACACGTTAATGTTAATGCTCACATACCGGAGTAATCTCCGTGTGGTACTCAAAGTTTTTATTAAGCCCCCAACAGGAAGGGGATTTATATATTTGACGAACGTTACTTAGGGATTTCGCTAATGTGAAATAGTGTAGTAATGACACGGTGATTTTAGCTTTATTTGGTATTTAGGAGTTACAGTTTGTTAATATAAAGTGCATCTGTAGCAAAGTGGTGATGTATGCGGATGACGAACGTTGCGGATTCCAATACCTCAGTACTGTTTGGTTGTACATTGTGTCTGTTAAATTGATGTTTGTAAAAATTCCGACGACACAGAGCACGATCCCCTGTGTGAACGTTGTTTTTTTCTTTTTAGAAAAAAAGATACAATAAATAATAAAGAATTTTTTTTATTAAGATATTTATAGATGTTATCCATTGGTCACACAACAGGCAACAGCTTGTTCCGTGGGTACCTAGACACTTTCAAATTGCGTTTAGTCATTATTGCTCGATCAACATAATTTATGAGTTCAGCATACATAGTCAGATCATTTTCACTATAAACTAAGATGACATCATTATGTACAGTTCAGAAAACATGCGATACGCAATCATAAAATAAATATTTGTAGATAAAAATAATAGTAAAGAAAATCAGTGTTCTGACAATTAACCACAGGTTTTTGCATTAGATTAGCTTAGTATTATTTAAAAAACATAGGTACATTGCTCATTGTGAATCAGGTGCGATATTTATTTATTATTTATTTATTTATTTAAATAAATAAATAATAAATATATGTAAGGTGTATTTACCTACAACATAATTCCATAGCTCCATGTGGTGAGGAAGTAAGAATACATGGTGTTACCATTACCGCTCCATGATAATCCGCAGGTTTCGTAAAAGACGACTTAGATAAAAGTAAGAAGATATTTTTTTTTCTTTATTTAAGGAGCTTTGTCACAAAATTTCTGTAAAATTTCAGATAAGTAAACTGTGCTAGTTTTTTATCAAAATAAACATAAAACAATAGACAAGAAGAAGCTTAAAGCAGGAATCGTACCTGAGTTACCTTCTTGTAAGTCAGAAATAAACTAATTGAGCCAATAGATTTTAAACTATCGCGATATATAAATATACCGTAAAACGGGGTGAATAGATACAATATGGAACTTTAAAATGGACATTCATATTGATTTTAAAAAGTTTCTTTGTATTTAATGCAATTATATTATGACTTATTGTTAGTTTTAAGCGTAATAATATTCATAAGCTATTTTTATTATATATTTTGAATAAAAAACGCAAAAATATTAGCCATTTCTATTTACCCAGGAGTCGGGGTCAATAAATACGACATAAGGGGTTAATAGAAAAAAATGATAGGGTTGTCTCATTACAAACATTTATTACAGTACTTTCAAAGTTATGCTATTTATGGTTCTATTAAAAACAGTTGTGCCTCCCATACAAATTTTGATCAGCTGATGACAATTTATTTTATATGGGAAGTACAATTATTTTTTTATCAAAATAAACATAAAACAATAGACAAGAAGAAGCTTAAAGCAGGAATCGTACCTGAGTTACCTTCTTGTAAGTCAGAAATAAACTGAATGAGCCAATAGATTTTAAACTATCGCGATATATAAATATAGGTACATAATACTATACTCTATACGGGTCTTAAAGCCTACGCAGACGGGGACGGCATGGCAAGGGATTTTAATTTTTACTAATGGAAATTCAACCGTACTATTACAGAAATACGACATAAATTGCTATGCTTTAAAATGATGCCGTGGCATTGAAAGGGAAATTTTATCGCACGGCATTTTTCATTTTAAAGCATAGCAATTTATGTCGTATTTCTGTAATAGTACGGTTGAATGTCCATTAGTAAAAATTAAACTCCCTTGCCATGCCGTCCCGGTCTGCGTAGGCCTTTACTCGCCGTATATACCTACTACTTAGCCTAGATACTCTTAGTATAAATACCTAGGATTTTCTCTGATGTTTCGGCCGACTTGCAAGGGCCGTGGTCGCGGAGTGACTGGTGTCAGCGGAGCGTCGTCCTTGTGAAAAATCTAGGTATTTATATTAGTATCTAGGCTAAGTAGTATATACCGCGAGTAAGACCCGTATAGAATATAGTATTATGAATCAGACAACCCAAAATCATAGTAATCGTATGTACAGTCATGAGCAATAATATGTAGACATAGTAAAAGTTTCTAAACTATCTGCACGTTTATCTAGACATTAGAATACCAAAATTATTTCGTAATTTGAAAGAGGTTCCGTACAGTTTCGAAAAATCTCCGAATATTTAATTTTGCATTAGCAGAACTTTAGATAACTGTTTTACAAAAAGGGTAAAATGTGTACATATTATTGCTCGTGACTGTACAATAATAATAAAATCATAGATACAGAACCGCCATTACCTTTTGCATAGTCCGTTCGATCAGAGGGTAAGCTCCTGAGGGAGTAACATGCACTCAACACATTATCCACCTGCATTCTTTATTGAGATGGATACAAAAAAATATTGAATAAAATATTTAATGTGTTGTTATTGAAAACTTGAAACTTACTTTTATCTTTAAATAAATAAATGAGCAAACGTAGTAAAAACGTAAAGGAAGTGTAGGATGCCCCCAGCTAGGTGGACCGACGACCTCGCGTGTTGTGAGAGGCCTATGTTTAGCAGTGAACTGCAATAGGCTAGTTGATTGATTGAAATAAATGAGCAATATTTCTATTATTTATTATCCTGATGTATTTATTATCCTATTTTATATCCTGGATGGATGGATGGATGTTTGTTACTCTTTCACGCAAAAACTACTAAATATGATTATGATGATATTTGGAATGGAGGAATTGGAATATGATTTTGATGATATTTGGAATATATGCCTATATTCCAAATACCATCAAAATCTAGTCTGTCTAGTCTAATCTTTAGTTTAGGGTGTAGAATAACATTTAAGTTACCTAAACAACGCGAGTGAAGCTATGGACATCAGGTAGTTAGGTAATAAAATAACATTATCTAATTAAATGTTAACCATCATGTCGTCGCCCCATAGCGTTAGGGTGCTGCTTACTCTAGTCGTTCCGGAGCCTTTAAAAAACTCGTCTCATGAAATTAACGGACACAAAGAACATCCAGGCCCCAGACATTCAATTGTTAATCACCAATGATGTTATAAAAGGTAGATACGTTATAAATACGCTCACAAATCCATATAGAAAATATTCCTAATACGGAATAGTCAAGCATGCGCAATTAATACAAACTAAAGTCTATTTTTTTATCTCGGACACTAAAATGACAACTACTAATGTCAAACGTAAAACTAATATAGCCAGCTTTTAAGAAACAGTGCTGTCCCTGTGTTTCGATTCGTTTTGTAATTATTGTAAAATATTTACGGTTGTTAGTATAGTCGAGAACTAAATGCCTTTATCACCTCTAGAGTTAATGTTAGTTGCATTTCATAAAACTATTAGGGTCAATATCGCACAACAAAACATCAGCTAAATCATGACGATACTTTGACATAATATCAGTTCTCATGTATTAGCAAATAGTTGTTAGATATTTATAAAAACAAATAGTAGAAGTTGCTGATAGAAGAGGTAGGTACTTTATACTCTTTCCATTGGTATACAACATCCTATAAAATAGTAAATAGTTTTTCTACAAAACATGTGTAATACATAAACATACATACTGTTGGTGTGCTTAACAAATAAATAAATAATTCGAAGTAATTATTGACGCTATAGTAAATGATGACTTTTTTTTTTCTTTTATTATATTAAAATTAACTCTAATGTGATAAGGTAGACCCACTGCAGTGACAAAAAAAGCTAAAGTAACTAGGTAAGTACGCTAGAATGAATCAATTATAACAATTATAGCTAGTAAATTTACCTGTGCTTATTCATCAAACGTGTTTTCTTTACTTTGAATTATGTATTACACATGTTTTGTAGAAAAACTATTTACTATTTTATAGGATGTTGTATACCAATGGAAAGAGGATAAAGTAAGGCATTTATTCAGAAAATGGAAGAACTTTCTCTCTTTTATTTATTTTTTTATTGTACTGTGAAGTTGATCATATCTTTAAATTTTACCTGTCTCTATAGTTATAATTAGTCAATAAACAAAAAGTTGACGTTTTTGGTGAGCTATTATGAATTTATTTGATGCTCCTAGTATTAAACTTTAAAACAAAACATAATTATGAGGACTCACGGAAGAATTTTTTTTTTAAATTTAAGTGTTCATGGTAAATATTGGGTTTTTCTTTTAAAAATAGCTTTACATCGATATCTAAAATATGTTGAGGTTAAAACCAGAGAGAACCCGAGATAATGCACCGTACCACACCAGAAAACTGGAGGCGTTACCTACTTCAAATTGGCGTAAAGAGCAAATAAAAAATTGGCTACAATCAAAAAATATTCATTATGACGAAACAATGTTGAAATGTGAATTAATCCAAATTTCCAAAAAGCACAAAAAAGTCTATGAGAAGTATGTTGTAGATGAGATGGCTGCTGCACAGGGTGTCACTATTTTGCGACTGCCCCCTTACCACTGTGAGCTTAATCCAATAGAATTAGTGTGGGCTCAGGTAAAGGGACATGTCGCAAAGAATAATAAAACTTTCAAGTTGAATGAAGTACGAAGTCTTTTTGAAGAAGGGCTTCGTCAAGTGACCCCTCAGCGGTGGCAAGATTGCATAGCGCATGTCATTCAACTCGAAGACAAAATGTGCCAATTGGGTCATATAGTCGAAGACATAACAGATAGATTCATTATAGAAGTAGGTGACGACTCGGAGGATTCTGAATATTCAAGTAACGAATCCATTTCTGATTAAAGATTAAGATTAACCGTTCTCCGACGACGTTTCAATTTACAGTTTTATTATAAGTAGGTAAGTAGTTAAGTGTTCCTAGTTTTAAATAATGTAAAATTATTTAATTATTGTTTAACAACTGGGTACACATTTTTAAGCCAGTTTTACTACATCTATACTTAGTACACAAAAAGTTTCTCGAAATAAGTTGAAAGAAATAATAATAATAATCGCATTGTAATCCACACTTTGTAATATAAATAATTACGTTGACTCTGTTTGATTAATCTTTTGTTTTATTCTAGTGAAAAAGCCAAAACAATCGTAGAAAAGTCGAAACAATCGTAGACAAAACGATCTGACGGCGAATATTACATACTTAGTTAAAAAGTCTTGTCGTCGAAACTAACAAATGGGAACCATCCTGTCGGCGAAACATCCAAAGGTGAAACGTTCTATCGACGAATCTCTCAAAAACGAAACGTCCTGTCGGTGAACAGTCCAAAGGAGAAACGATTGTCGGAGAACGGTTGCAGACTCTTAATCTTTAATCAGAAATGGATTCGTTACTTGAATATTCGGAATCCTCCGAGTCGTCACCTACTTCTATAATGAATCTATCTATTATGTCGTCGACTATATGACCCAATTGGCACATTTTGTCTTCGAGTTAAATGACATGCGCTATGCAGTCTTGCCACCGCTGAGGGGTCACTTGACGAAGCCCTTCTTCAAAAAGACTTCGTACTTCATTCAACTTGAAAGTTTTATTATTCTTTGCGGCATATCCCTTTACCTGAGCCCACACTAATTCTATTGGATTGAGCTCACAGTGGTAAGGGGGCAGTCGCAAAATAGTTACACCCTGTGCAGCAGCCATCTCATCTACAACATACTTCTCATAGACTTTTTTGTGCTTTTTGGAAATTTGGATTAATTCACATTTCAACATTGTTTCGTCATATTGAATATTTTTTTATTGTAGCCAATTTTGTATTTGCTCTTTACGCCAATTTGAAGTAGGTAACGCCTCCAGTTTCCTGGTGTGGTACGGTGCATTATCTATAACAAGAACTGCATTCTCTTTTAATTTTGGAAGAATATTTTTTAACCACTTTTCGTATTGTTCGGAATTCATTTCTTTGTGGTAATCCTCTAAGCCTTTTTTCGCTTCAAATATTAAAGCACCGTCATCCAGAAAACCCTCCTCACTTCCAATATGGGAGACCACCAGTCGCCTTCCTTTTCCTGTAGGCCCTTTCAATCCGGTAGTTAGGCCTTCTAGGAACGCCTGACGCGATGACTGAATAGTGTTATCCACCCAGTGTTTATTCTCAGTATGACCTAAAATGATTATAGGAATTTAATTTTATTATGAAATTATTGGGTAATTATTAGGTATGTAAATTAAATAATTACAAACATGGTTGACCAGACAATAACTAAACATACCTTCATTAATCCACGTTTCATCTTGATAGTATATGATGCGTCCTTCTCTTCTAAATTCTTTAATTTTTCGAAGATATTCGTGACGCCATAAAATGATATCTTTTCGGTCGATTAACGCGCTACGTCGTTTTCTGGTCATATATTTAAATTGCAGGTGTTTTAATATTTTATATAATGTGCTTCTAGAAAAGGATGGAAGTTCGGGGTCTTTGTTTACAACTTGCAGTATCTAAAAACAAAGAGTTGGTTAAAGTAATTATGTCTTCAAGTAATAGTTTCATTTTATTCTAGTTTTAACGAATAAAGAATAAAAACCATATAAATATCAGTACAAGAATAACCTTGTCCAGGGATGGTGATTCGTTTCTATAAAAGAATTGATGTTTAATTAAGAATTATATATTAATTTCATTATGAAACAAGATTATTATTATTTTATTATGCAGACTCAAAGATTAATTGTACTTACAGCCAAATAAAAATAAATTATGTACCAAAAATAAATTTTGTTTCATTTACTTACCTGAGTTTAAAATTAGAATTTGCACATTTTATATTATTACTTCCAAAAAACTGTATAAAATTTAAATTTATCGTTAACTGTTGATAGTGGTGGTACATCACCATACATAAATTGCACAAAAAAAGGTAACAGTAATGATATTTTAGTATTCGAGATTAAAAAACAGCCTATAGTCTCTATTTACCGTAATCGGCGGTACTAACCTATATTTTTATCGGTAAGTACCGGCTGTACCGCATCACTATTTATTAGTTGTAAAAAACAGGCAACACATGAAATGTCATTTTAGTATCTGAGATAAAAAAATAGACTATACACTGAATTCATCAATAATCATGGTTGCTAAGGGGATGTGTACGTAGTAACCTAACAAAAAATATTGCAACAGTGATTTAAAATAAACTTTAACCACCTCTGAGGCGGAGTGGTTATTTAACATAACTGCTACGCAGAGGTCTCGGGTTCGATTCCCGCTCAATGCAAATCTTTGTGTGCATGAACATGATTGTTTGCATTGGTCTGGGTGTTTTCTAAGTATAATATGTATGTATTTACAAAAAAAGTATTTAAGTATGTTAATCCGTTGTCTAGTACCCATAGTACACGCTCTGCTTAGTTTGGGACTAGAGGGCGTTGTGTAAAGGAGTGAGGAATATTTATGTAGTTATTAAAATTTTCAATTGAAAACAAGTTCAAATTTTGTTGGACTTCGCAAGGAGTAGTCTACTTGAAAAAAGAAGAGGGAGCCAAAGCTATTCGACTGCTCAACGAAGAGGACCTCAGAAACCTAAACTCAAACATGTGACTAATCTCTTTCTGCAAGCCTCCAGTCTTTATTATATGTAAGATAATTCCTTTAACCGTTTCGCACCCCTCCCACCATACTCGCTCATTCTTCCCCATACACATCCATACTTCACAAAATTCATACATCCCAAGGATCACTCTAACTTTCATACACACACTTATCAACATTACATGCTCGTACATGCCGATTCACACTACCCATCACAGTCACTCACTCTCTCCCATGCACATTCATTTACAAAATTCATACATCCCAAGGATCATCCTAACTTTCTTGCACACGCTTATCAACGTTACACTGTCGCACATACCGTTTCACGCCATCCATAGACTCAACAGTACTTACTATAGCACTACCCAAGTCGTTCATATCTCACACCACTCTTGTGAAAGTTTATCTCATACTTTTCGTAAAATATACACATATAGATATATAACCGCTTTATGTTATGCTACGAATTATACAATACTACCGCGGTCTGATTCTTTTAGTCAATTAAACTGGACCCTATCAGCAGTTCTATCTACTAACATTCTTTCAAATGGCTAACAGTATAGCTAATGTTCAGACCGAGCTAGATAATATAACAGTCTCAGAGTCTAGAGCAGTCGATCCAAGTGATTGCTTAAATAGGCTCATAGTTGGTAACAGCAGTTTAAAAATAATATCAATCAATATTAGAAGCATATATCGCAATTTTGATCACTTATTGGCTTTTATGACACGTCTGGGTACCGACGTTGATATTCTGGTGCTCACAGAGTGTTGGTTGGCTGATCACAAGCCGGTGCCCCAACTAGAGTGTTACGAACCGTATTACACCACCGACGGCTATAATCAGAATGATGGAGTTGTGATATATGTCCATAAAAATATAAGGCATACGGTCAGTGAGCCGGCTTTCTGCGACGCTAATTGCCTATTATTAAAAGTGTCAGATGTTGCCGTAATTTGTTTATATAGATCACCATCATATAAATGTATCAATAACTTCCTTACATCATTGAATGACTTATTGCAATCCTGCCGCGAATCTAAAACCATAGCTCTTGTTGGCGATATCAATATTGATATCAAGCCTGCAAATAGTGACCAAAAGAGTAGTGATTATTTAAATCTTCTGGCTTCAAATGGCCTCTTACCTGCCCATGTCCTACCTACAAGAGAGTGTAATTGTATAGATCACGTAATTCTAAAAACAGACCGGGTAGCACAAACCTTTGTAATAAATACACACATCACTGATCATTTACCCATCCTATTAAATTTAATAACACAAAAATACAGTGCACCTAAATATAAAAAACTGACTAATTACGACATGGCTTATAACACTCTTTTGGAGATGGACCTATCCGACTACCTGGACAATGATGATCCTAACTTGGCTATTGATGCACTAGTACAAAAGATCCAACATGCTCTAGACATAAACACCACGATGCGCAAGGTACCAAACAGGAAAAAGATCCTTAAACCATGGATTACTCCTGGGCTATTGCGATGCATTGCACACCGAGACACACTTCACAGAAAGTCTAAGGAATCCCCGTCAAACGAAGTACTAAGATCTTCCTACTCTAGGTATCGTAATTATTGTAATGACCTCCTAGCCAAGACGAAAGAGAAATATGAGTCCTCTCTGCTAGATAATTGCCGTAACCCTAAGCAAACCTGGAACATTGTTAGGTCCATAACCAATACGTTGCGTAAAAAAAATCCGGCTGAGGAACTTCTGAATACTGATGGCCACGACCCCACAACAGCTGTAAATAATGTTAACCAGTATTTCGCTGAAAATGGACAAAACCTTGTTAACAGAATCGACCAGACTGTCAATAATCACAATGACGTCAGCAACACAAACAGTTACTCTAATTTGTCATCCTTTGTCTTACTTGATACTGACACTGTCGAAGTTGGTACATTAATAGCTAACCTTAAGAATGACTCCGCTACAGGATGGGATAATATTCCTGTTTCATTTATAAAGCGAATTAACCACATTATTTGTCCATTACTGACTAACATTTTTAATCTTTGTTTTAAAAAGGGCATATTTCCTAATAACTTTAAGCGTTCCATTATACACCCTATCCATAAAGACGGTAGAAGAGACTGTGTTGAGAACTATCGCCCAATATCTGTCCTATCGGGGCTGTCTAAATTGCTTGAAAAGCTAATTAACTCACGATTAATGAAATACTTATTAAAGGGAAACATTATATCCGATTCGCAATTTGGCTTCCAGCCTAACAAATCTACGGAAGACGCAGTAGTTCAGCTTAGCGACCACCTGTCAAGTAACTTAGACAAAGGCCAAAAAACCATAGGCGTGTTTCTCGATCTGGCGAAGGCTTTCGACACAGTCTCTACGAGTCTGCTAATAAAAAAGCTAGAAAAAGTGGGTATACGTGGATTACCTCTCCAACTCTTCCAAGACTTTCTATCTCATAGAACTCAAACAACAAAAATAAACAACTACATTAGTAATCCACTACCAATAACTTGCGGAGTGCCCCAGGGTTCTGTTCTTGGCCCAAGTCTCTTCCTCATCTATGTTAATGAACTGTGCTCCTACGTTCCACCTAATGGTAAAATTTATTCTTATGCCGACGACACAGCCATCCTATTCCAAGGGGAGACTTGGGCAAAGGTGGTGACGTCACGGACGTTAAGGGTGACGTCACGGACGTTAAGAACAGCTGTTACGCTCTGTGTTTATTAAAGTTTTTAAATTTAAAATAAATTAGTTAGTGAAAAACAAATGTGTTTATTGTTATAAAGTTAACTGACTCATAGCAAATTAGTGTTGACGATCAAAGTTGTAAAGAAAAACGTAAATAAAATACAAAAACACTTAACTTATAGTGAATTAATATTTATAGTCATACCCTATAAGTGAAATAAAAGTACAAAATTGGTAAAATCAGTTAATTGTGCGGCTGTTGATTGTGTGTTTCGTGAGTCGGTGACCTGTGTCCATTGTTACACGCTAACTGGTGCTGAAATTAGTGTGAGGCCTTCAGTAGAACCTTTTTTTCCAAACCTTGTAATAGCGCCATCTATTTCGTTTCTGCTGCACCACGCATAGAAAGAGTTCTTGAAAGGGCATCGATTAATTATTAATTACTTATTCAGCGCCGCCTAGTCTATTATATAATTTAATTGCAGCCATGACTAAACAATGCGGAGCTTGTAATAAATTCATGCAGGTTAAAGGTGGCGCTGCATGCAAAAGCTGCACAGGTATATACCACAAGGCGTGTCTGCTGATGCCGGAGACAGCGCGGTTGGCGGCCGACTGGATGTGTCCTGATTGCCATAGAAAAATGCCTAAAGCAGATAACACTGCTACACCTGTGAAGGGAGCTGGTGGCTGCATTGACCTTGATACCAGCCATGCAGATCTGGACCAGCAGCTTAAGATCATGACAGACCAGCTACGGGACACTATCCGAGCAGAGATAAGGCTGGCCAGAGAGGACTTGATTGGCGAGCTCAAAAGGGAACTGGTGGAGGTACGTGCTGCTCTTGTTGCCAGCACTCTACGTATAGAAAGTCTGGAAAAGCGGCTGGAGGTCCTGGAGACCACACCTAAACACCAGAATGAAGATAGGGACAGTAATGCCCAGCTTAACGAAACTGTTAAGCAACTAAAGCTCGAGCTTAATGAACGGGACCAGGAGCTGCTCTCATCAGACCTCGAAATTGCCAACTTTCCGGAGACCAGTGGAGAAAACGTTTTGCATACCGTGGGTCTTGTGGCAGGAAAGCTCGGTGTTGCCCTAGAACCACGAGATGTCATGTTTGCAGAGCGAGTTGGGTACCGCAGGAATACCAGTGACGGGACAACACTAGCGCCTACCCCGCGCCGTATTGTGGTGAGGCTGGCGAGGCGAGGGCTACGGGATGAAATGCTGGCTGCGGCACGTGCACGTCGAGGTCTAAATAGTGCTGACTTGGGGCTGGCAGCAGCACCTCGTCCCTTTTACATCAATGAGCGCTTGACTAGACACAACAAGCTGGTATTCTTTCGTGTGCGGGAACTAGGTGCCAAACTGGGTTGGAAGTACACATGGACAAAACATGGAAAAATACTAGCAAAGCAAGCTGAAGGAGGATCTACTTTTGCAATCCGTTCTTTGGCTGATTTGGAAAGGGTTTTTGGTAAAGATAACGTTTGCTCTGCACTTAGTGAATAGCATTTCTTTAATATCATATGAGACTTTTCTGTCTTACACTGGTGGAGTGAAGATGGGGGGAATAAGGCATGTACATTTACATTTTCACAAATTCATACAACACCTTTGTTGTAATATTATACACATTTACATTAGCAGAACCTTAACTGATAATAACTCTTTAAATGGACACACACAATACATCATCACACTTTTACTTTATGAATGTTTTGGGCAATCTTTTAATTATTTACACGAACTTCTATATACATACTACATACATAAAAAAATGAAAAACACTATACATATCTTAAAAATGGTCTCAAATGACAATATCTATTTACAAATAACAGTATATGCCTTATCTATCTCACATATCTGTAACCACATAGTAAATGGAACTATATTTTATAATTTATTTAAAATACTGATTACTATAAGTGTGCTATTTACAATGATCACAACAGATACATACTTACTATTGCTTTATACTGCTGGGCATAATACTTTTTGTAAACATAGCTCATGTAAATTAGTCTGTACACTACAGTACCCACATTATGATTACAATTTTCTTTTAGTTTTATGTAAATTAACATCCATTTATATACAAATATTACAACATAAGAAAAATAGATATCTCATGCCAAGAAATAATAATTGTGTGATTGTGGTCAGTGGTGGACAGCTTGTGTGTTTATTTTGGTGTTGTGACAAAGTTTACTCTTTTTGTATAAGAATTTATCAACAACAGGGATTGTTATTAATTAATTTGTTTTTGCTTATAGGCCCTGTCAAGAAAATAGTAATAAGTTTGGTTAATGTTTGGACATACATGGTGAGTGCGAGTGATGGGTTTGTGTTTTCCTTTTGCATATTTTTTGTAATTATTAGTATTAAAACAAAATCAGATAGGGATTGTTGGTTGATTGTGTCTGAGCATTATGTCTTTGTGTCTGATGGTTATATGTTGTGTGTATGTGTGTATGTAATGTAATGGCACCTAAATGTCTTAGAGTTGGACTGTACAATGCAGGTTCCCTCGGCACCAACCATGACAGTATTATAGCAGCTGTTGCTCGCAGTGGTGTTGATGTTTTGGCCCTGAATGAAACTTGGATACATTCTGGGGAGGAGGGGCGAGCTCCTGTTATTCCTGGTTATAGACTTAGACACAAGCCACGACCAAAACATCACCGCACGCGTGGTGGTGGCGTTGGTTTCTTTGTAAGGCATGGAATCACTGTGCGTACTTGGCAGCATCCCGTGGACCCACTTCACACGGTGGTCGAACAAATGTGGCTTAGTCTTAATGTTAACGGCAGGAGGCTGATGATTGGCACTGCATACAGGCCAAACTGGGTAAATATTGAACTGTTTTTTGATGCCATCACTGATTCTTTGAGTTCTATGCCTGGATGTGACAACATTATTATTCTAGGTGACTTTAATATTAACTATCTGGATGTAAATAACAATAACACGAAGAAATTTCAAGCTTTTCTTTCTCATTTTAACCTAAACCAACTAGTCACTGAGCCAACTCATTTTACTAGCACTAGTCAAACATTGATTGACGTGGTCTGCACTGATTTAAAGCATAAGAAAATAACTTTGGAGCTTGTAGGAACCATCACAGGTCATTGTCTTGTTGTTTGTGAGTTTGACATTAAGCGGGATAAAATAGCTCCACAGATAATGACTTACCGGCCTATAAAAAACATAACTTTGACAGATTATAACAATGATCTAAATACTATCGATTGGAAGCAGATATCGCAGTGTACCGATGTTAATCTCATGGTTAATGCATTTAACTGTTTCGTGTTGTCTATTTTTGATTGCTATGCTCCAGTTAAAACTGTCAATTTAAGAAATCGCTCATATCCCTGGATCACTGATACTGTGAGGGTAATGATGAGACTCCGAGATAAGGCGGCAGCTGATTACAATAAAACTAAGACTGACGCAAAAAAGGACTACTACAAAAGCTTGAAGTCCACTGTTAATCAGGCTCTTTATCGTGAGAAGTATGCATATTATAGGCATAATATCAACAGTAACATCAATAAACCTAAATTGTTGTGGAAAAACATAAAGAACACCTTGTTACCGCATGATGACTTTACACTGCCTTCAATCTTTGACGACCCAGATAAAATAAACGGACATTTTCTTGACATACCACCTAGTTCAGGTAATATTTCTGACGTAATGGGATTTTACGACACCCATAGATTTACTGATGCCATATTTAAGATGAGTGAAATTAGTATGGAACAACTTATCACGATAATTAGGGGACTTAAGTCTAATGCTGAGGGTTGTGACGGTATCACCCTAGAAATGCTACTCATGACTTTCCCTCAATCCTTGGATTGTGTTCGGGTTCTAGTGAACACTTCTATTAACACGAGTACATTTCCCGAGTTATGGAAATTGGCAGTTGTACGACCATTACCCAAATGTTCAAGCCCAGCTAACTTAAAAGACCTAAGACCTATTAGTATCTTACCGTGTCTATCAAAGATTTTGGAGAAGGCTATTTGTTTGCAGCTGAATAAGTATCTTGAAAATAACAATATTCTGCCTCAGTTGCAATCGGGTTTCAGAGTGGGACGTAGTACTACAACTGCCTTGCTTGATGTAACTGATAATATACTGGTTGCTCGTGATAAGGGGATGTGTACGGTTTTGGTGCTATTGGATTTTTCCCGGGCGTTTGATTCCATAAATATAGGTCTGCTAATGTCCAAACTAAAATTTTATGGCTTTGACACGAAATCTTTAAAGTGGTTTGATAGCTACACCACTAACCGGTATCAGTACGTGAAGTTGCGTCGTAGTGATGGTTCCTATGCCGTATCAAATAAAATGGCCGTGCCATCGGGCGTACCTCAGGGTTCTATCCTTGGACCTATTCTCTTTTCCCTGTATTCAGCTGATATAGTTTCCCACATCAGGCACGCTAATTACCATATCTACGCTGATGATACCCAGATTTACTTGTCGTGTAAGCCGCAAGATGTAGATGAGACGATCGGTAGGCTCAATGAGGATCTTTGCCAGATAGCTGAGTGGTCCTCCAAAAACTGCCTGTTGCTAAATCCTGCCAAAACTAAATACATTGTCTTTGGTAGCAGGCAGCAGCTGACTAGTCTCAATCCTACTGTAAAGCTTATGCTCATGGGACATCCTATTGAACGTGTGTACGAAGCCCGAAACTTGGGTCTTGTTATGGATAGTGACTTGAGGTATGAGAAACATGTGGATAGTTGTGTAAGAGCTTGTTTTTATAGACTGAGGCTGCTCTACAAAATGAGACCTTTCTTAGGAGAGGAACTACGCGTACAGTTGGCGGAAACCCTTGTATTGTCGAAATTAAATTATATGGATGTCGTTGTTGCCCCACGATTGTTAGCGAAAACAAAAAAAGTTATACAGAGGGTTCAAAATGCCTGCGCGCGTTTTTGCTTTAACATACCCTTTAGGTCTCATGTTACTCCTTTTTTGAATAAATACGGTTTACTAAAAATGCAGCACCGTCGTAAGTGTCATTTGTCATGCCTGTTGTTCGGTGTCATTAAGTTTAAGGAACCTAAATATTTATATGACAAGTTTTCCTGGCGCTCGAGTCATAGGAACGGTGTATCCCGCGCTTGCTCAGTACAGTTGGGGCTTCAGCGGCATTGTTCAACTGTTTTTAGGGGAAGCTTCCGTTATGCTGCTTCAAAGTGTTGGAATAATATTCCACCGCCAATCAGGAACTTGCCAAGCATATATGCGTTTAAAAAACAAATAAGATCTTTTGTATTGAAACACCAAAAAAACGAGGAAGCTCTGGTTAATGACACCAGTGCTTTGTAGGCGCTGGCAAATAATTATAATTATTTATTTATTTATAATATATTAATTGATTATGTTTATGTATTTATTTTGGGAACCAGCATCATTCGTACTCACCTCTGTGTGCTTGTGTATTTGTGAATCCCCCGTGTATATATATAGGTTTAAGTATCGTTTGTTGAAAATAAGAGATAACAATATTTATGCTATCCATTTATCTTACTTTTGTAAACAAATATGTACTGGGTACATTTTGCAATTTCACAATTTCACTAGTTTGTGCATTGATTGATTTTACTTTGATGTGTATGAAAATTTATGTAAAGTAGCTTTAGACATGTAGGTATGCTATAACAAAATTATTTTGTCTTGATAAATTATTAGGTAGGTACTTTGATTTAACCACTATTTTTCTTGAATTTTACTATTTATTTAATTAAAAATTTTTCACAAAGGTCAAAGACCAAGTCTAACTATAGACTTAGTATGGTCTGTGGTTGACAAGACGCCATATTTGTTTGCCTTTTAGTTCTTATGTGTTTATGAACACTTATACTTCTAGAATTGTATGTGTAGAACTTCTAGAATTGTATGTGTAGACCGTACGTCACTCGTCAACCAGTCTCAGGGGAAGACCAGCGCTGGTTATCTTTAGCCAGTATTTGCTGACTTGAGTCTGATTTGCGGCAAATTAGATATAAGTTATTGTAGCTACTAAGTATTTCATTTTTTGTATGTTTTGCTGCAAATAAATATTTTTTCTATTTCTATTTCTATTTCAAAGGCGCGTGCTTCTGCTGAAAAGGGCCTCAGACAAATAACAAAATGGTTCAACTCAAATCTCTTGACACTAAACGTTAAAAAATCTAAGTATATAACTTTTTCCTTGAATAAATCCACACAACCCGACAATATTTTTTCCCTTAGAGTACATACTTGTGTTAATAGTGACTCACAGACTTGTTCATGTTCACAACTTGACAGAACAAATTCTGTAGGGTACCTGGGTGTGCAACTCGATTACTCACTTTCATGGAATGCTCAACTGAACCTAGTATCAACAAGAATACGGAAGTCGATCTGGATATTTAAAAAACTTCGAAATGTAGCTAAGCCGGTACTGCTAAAAAGCATCTACTACGCTCTAGTTCAGTCCATTATCCATTATTGCATACCGGCGTGGGGTGGGGCGTGTAAGACACATATCATGTTAGTCGAACGCGCACAGAGATCGCTGCTTAAGGTAATGTTTCGTAAACCGTTCCGTTACCCTACGCACACGCTGTATAAAGAAGCGCAAATTTTAACAGTAAGGCAGTTATTTGTCTTGCACGTCACACTTCGAAAGCACAAAAATTAGAGTTTGATCCCAGACACAATTGCTCCTCTCGTAGAAGAAACAGAATTTGTGAATCCGTCACGCATCACACAGCATTCTTTAGAAGACAATCATCTTTTCTCGCGCCATATCTATATAATAAAATCAATCACCTTTTGAATATTTATCCTAAAACTTACAAAGCATGTAAAAAAATAATCATAACCCACCTGATAAACTTAAACTATAATGACACCGAATCTCTCATAACCGTTATTAGATAAGCACTCCTTACAACTACACACACCACACTCTCACGCTCATACATGCAGACATCACTATGAACACACGCGCACACATTATACTCCCACACAAGCGAAGACATTTGCACCCATTAAACACACACAGAGTCACAAACTTGTGAACACACACGCCCACACTACTCACACACAATTACGAAGACACACGCACACATTACACATACATTCGAACACACACCCCCACATTACACACATACAATCCCGAATTTCCATCCCTTATCCACCTTACTGTTACCTAATTTTTGTTACTTTTTATGTACCTATTCTTGTCTATTTCGTAGGCGAGTGACCTGGAGTCCTGAAATACAGGGTTTCCCTAGCTTAGGCTCCAGTCCACCCTTAAATTGTCAACAACATAAACATATTGTTAACTATATTGTGGAAAATAAACATATTTTTATTTATTTATTTTATTTATTAAAATTGGAAATAAATAGTAATTACTTGTGTAGTTAAAAGATAGCTTGTGATTTATTAACGTAAGAATGATAGTTGGTGCTGTGTCTATAAACACTCGATGGCATTTATTAGTTTTTCTTAACGTTCTAAGTTTTTTTTGCTCTACATTGTGACCAGCATGACAGTTGCAAGTCGACTAGAGACCAAAAATTAAAATTCTCTTCTTTGAATTTCCTTGAGGCTTGCGCTTATAACATATCTACTTATTTTAATCTATACTATTATTATAATATTATAAAGAGGTAAAGTTTGTGTGTTTGTGACGTTGCAGGGGGTAATCTCTGGATCTAATGAAGCGATTTTATAAATTCTTTCTTTGTTGAATAGTCCATTTATCGGGGAGTGTCATAGGCTATATAGTATCACGCTATGACTAATAGGAGTGGAGCAGTAATGAAATACGTTTAAAAAACGGATGCGTTTTTTTTTGCCGCCCAACGAAGTGGGTAACGGGTCAGCTAGTATATAATATGATTGTTGATCACACAAATAATTGCGTTGGTCCCTGACCAGTGTATGAGACACGGCACACAACCGCTTTACCAGCTAAGTAGCCTATACCAACCGGAGCCTTACCGTAACAAGAAAAAAACTATAATTTATGTAAACATGAATATTTTTCTTATAATTTATGTTATAATTAATTAACATTAGCATAAAAATTGTATGTTATTCTAACATTAGATAAGCCTATGAAATAATGATTTAAATTAATTAATGTCGTAGTTTTGATTGAGTTAACAACTTTAAACATGCTATGTTCTCGGTGTTAAACAAATAAAAGTAAGTAAAAGATTAAACATTGAAAAATTAACTTTATTATGATGGATTATGGTTTAAATATGTATACGACTTCTATTTGTATCATCATAACAGCACATTAATGTCCCACTGCACGAACGGGCCTCCTCCTGTGGCGGAGGGGTACTTGGCCTACTAATACAACGCTGGCCAAACGGATTGGTATAGGGTTTAATTTCAAGTTTTCGTTATTTTTATTTCGTTTAGATAATATTCACGAATAGTCCCTTAGTTGGTTTTTACGACACCCATGGGATGAGATGGGGGGTGACATATTGTATTCTTACTCCGTCACCACACGGATACATGTATAAAATATGTATAAATTGGTATAATGGACAAAGGCACGAGTGGTCTAATGGTCAAGGCGTGAATTCTCAAAAGACGCAAGTTCGATCCCTGCATAGAGTTTAAAATGTTGTTTAGTATTTTTAAATTTAATTCTATAAGCATTAGTACGCCCTAAACCTTATACAGGGGCAACGTAAGTATCTGCATCTTGAGGAAGATGTCTCTTTGTTGGTTAGGACGAATAAATTTTAGTTATCCGCGGCTCCCTGCTTACCTAAAAGACAACACCTGAGAATTTCACTCTGTAAGAGTTTTACAGACCCCTCCCCTATTCACAGAAGTTTCACTGTTCCAGTTTCGACTAAGGGAAGATCTCCCAGAACACAAAAGAGAAGCAACTTGGTCTGAATACATACATACATAAACTCACGCCTTATCCCGTCCGGGGTAGGCAGAGACGACAGAACGCCACTTGTCACGATAAGTGGTGGTAATAGGCTTTTTTTTCAGCAGTGTAATATTGACAAGCTATTACGAGTACTATTACGATAGCAACACAAAGCAAATAAATTTCATATTTTTATTTATACAAGTTCCAAAGGCAACAGTTAAAGCGAATAGTTTCGATTAAACCAACCCTAACCACAAGAGACAGGTGCTTAACCGCATTTCAAAAGACTTAGACATCAAATATACTACCTTAATTATTTCCCCACGCCCCCGGGGAACCACAAAACTTTGAGCACCACTGGTAAACGTATAGTTTCTTATAAATATATATAGTAGGTACTAAACATCCCCGAACGCTTAGAATTTAGTCGAGTGAACGCTCGCAGGGTTAATTATCTAGATAATTGTGGCCGTGTGAAGGGTTGAGACTGTGTAAATTCTAATTACAGACGCATTTTGGTCTCATTATACATATTTCGGTGTTTGCTAGAGCTGTTAACGGTTAACTTAGATTTGGAATGAAATGTTCATTTTGTACCCCGGCTTGTGAAGGGTTTATTTTGTAGCGAAATGTTTTATTACTGTCTCTGAGCACTGAAGTAGGAATAGAAACAATGTTTTGAAGTAGCTAACTCATGCTGCTTTGGCTGGGTAACGAACCTTATTACCTCCCTCTATTTATAAATTCCTCTGTGTGGTGACGGAGTAGGAATACAATATGTCAATACCCCAACTCATCCCATAGGTGTCGTAGGACATCAATGCTCCACTGCACGGGGCGAACCTCCTCCCGTAATAGAAGGATACCTGGCCTACTAAAATCACGCTAGCCAGACGGATTGGTATAGGTTTTAATTTCAAGTTTTCCTTCTTTTTATTTCGTAAAGATAATATTCACGGATAGTTCCTTAGTCGGTTTTTACGACACCCATGGGATGAGATGGGGTGGTGATATATTGTATTCTTACTCCGTCACCACACGGAGAAGAGGGACATAATAGGTTTCAACTTTTAACTAGGAACATCAGTGAAAATCTTCCGTAAAACGACTACTATCTTAGTTAGATTACAAATCTACCCTCACTTAACTTAAAAAAAAGATACAAAAAAAGTATAAACGTATTTTAAAACCCATTACTTGAAAGGGTGTCATTAAACTGTAGTTATTACAACAAAAGCTTTTTACCCCCAGACCCCTTAGAATGTTGGCCGTTATAATATTTTTAATGCATTTTAAATGTCGGCGTGTGAAAGAGTATAATGAAAAAAAGGCCGGTCAGATTCGAGATATAACGAATGTTGTAGAGGCTCTGTTTTTTGGTATATTTGTAAATTTTTGATTGAATCTTTTTGATTTGTTTTTTTTTGTGCTTTATCTATACTAATATTATAAAGAGGTAAAGTTTCTGTGTTTGTGACGTTTGTAGGGGGGTAATCTCTGGAGCTAATGAGCCGATTTTAAAAATTCTTTCTGTGTTAAATAGTCTATTAATCGGGGAGTGTCATAGGCTATCCATAATGCATAATACGTTTATATGTTTATATTATATAAAATAATTTAAATGACACGGAACTCAATCAAAATCTTTGTGTGCATGAACATGATTGTTTGCATTGGTTTCTATGTGTGTATGTATTTACAAAAAAAAGTACTTAAGTATGTTTATCCGTTGTCTAGTAGCCATAGCACAAGCTCAGCTTAGTTTGGGACTAGATGACGTTGTGTGAATGTGTGAGGAATATAATTATTATTATTTATCTAGACAAACTCTTGCCGAAAAGACCTACCACTACCAAAACTCTACCTTCAATAAACATGGCCTTTTACGCCTTTGTGTGGCCTTTCCAAAACCGGGCCACAACAATAAAAACAAAAAAAGCACTCAAATTATACTTAAAATCATAATGTAATTGTCCTAAACTGTTTGAGTGGACCATGTCCCATTTATTACCTCGCCACGATAGTTTACAAATTGTATTAAATCTAAATTTATTTTTATACACACGATACGGGGACGATACGATTTTAAAATATAATTACTACGGTAATAGTTTGTGCCCTGTAGCGCGAAAGGCTTATGTCTAGCAGTGGACTGCGACAGGCTAGTGGATTGATTGATTGATATTGAACATTCCGGGTTCCTCATTTTTATGAGTATAAATTTCGGGAATGAAAGGTAGCAAGCAGAGATAGCGGTGATATATTTTATTGACTTATGTATCCCAAATATGTATAACGAATATATTTCAAAAAATTTCTAGGGTACCCGGACTATAAATGGTGGAAGCCAGGCATAGAAAAAAAATAGAAACATCGTGCACGGCAGTCGATAACACAAGACAATAATTTCAGCATCAAATTTCAATCAAATTAATATTACATAGACGCGAAAAGCCTTAACAGGCACAGGTAACTTCGTTTTTTCATTGGTTTTGTCCTTTATTACAAGGTTATTAGAGTTGCTAATTAGACCCCTTACTCATAAAAGTCTCTAAAATTTAATCACTGTTTAGCGTGATTTTTATTAGCAAAACCAACCTTATGCCAAACAAAACCGTAAGAATTTAAGCTAATCAATTGACTAAAATTTAAGTGGCCTTTATGAGTAAGGGGGTTTGTGGCTATATAATCGCCACTGCCAGCAAAACTAAACCCATTCATAGCTACACCAATATACAAGCTTGTCCAACAAGGGAATCGTCGCACACCCGTCTAAACTAAAAAGCCCCGATTTATGTACTACAAGTTCCTTTGTGTGGTAAGTTTTTTTTATGGCCGTATTATAATGAGACATGATTAGTGTTGGATTAAATTGCTTTTTAATACAGAACCCCTTTTTTTTGTTTCGGTTAATAATAGCATTAATGAGTTTGTAATGTTCTCCTTTTTCGTGACCGTACTGGTCAGTTTGTAGTGAAGTTTTTCACGCCGCTTCGCTCGCTTTTTTTGAGCTGACAAAAGGGATATTTATATTTTTTTATCGACATTGTCATAGACATTACGGTTTCAATTAATTGAAGCGTGATGTTATCATACTTTTTTTAACGAAATAGTAAAAATATGTCCCGCAATAATGACCATACCCTTAATGGCGGGGACTTATACAAACATGAACTTAGCGTACTTATAAAACATTAAAACTCGAGACGAAATTTTGTGCTGTAATGTCACTAGCTACTGTAACCTTCCACCTAAACACATTCACATCAGCACACTATGGTTAAAAGAATTAAGCGCCGATTACACTAGACTACATGTAGTCTCCTACATCATGTAGGAGACTACATGATGAAGGACGGTCGAGACTCGCCAATCTCCGATATGTAGTGTCCTAACAGCCTAAATGTGATTACACTAGACTACATGTAGTCTGTCTCCTACATGATGTAGGAGACTACATGTAGTCTAGTGTAATCGGTGCTTTAGGCTAGCCTAAGGCTGACCCCACATTAGGCGTAGGCGTCCCTCGAGCGTGAACGCGGCGCTCACGCGACGTAGACGCAGCGCACACGCGGCGTGCGCGTCACGTTCTTACCCCCTTTGACCGCTAGCCACGCTGCCTGTTTTTGTTTTAGTCATTCGTAGCATGGTTTCTAAAATTACTTGACTGAAGAGGGTTAAGCGTCACGAGATCGCCGCGTACATGCGATTCCAACGCTGGTCGAACGCGGCGTGAGCGTCGCTCATACGCCCAAGGAATGCCGACGCCAAATGTGGCGGAGGTCTAATTCTTTTATCTTTCTGCCAACTAACTGCTATCAGTTTGGCGGATAGTAATGTATAAATAAATATTGTTGTGAAATAAAAGATTTAATTTTTTTTTTTAAGCCTAGTATAGTGGTAATAATCAAAGATAAGTTTTTTCTGAAGAGACCAACAGGCAGAGTTTACTTATACCCCTTGTAGTGACGAAGAGACCCATTCAAGTTAACGGGCTGATAATACAATAAACTCACGCACCAATAAAATTTTAGTGTCTTCTAAAACATAACAACGGATAAATGAGCATAAATAACCTCCAGGAAGAACAATCAGGTGTCGATCTTACAAATGATAGTCTTGCGTGGGTTCCAAACCATGAATTCGATAATAGTTTTTTTTTATCATAACAACCCATTAATGTCCCACTGCAAGGACCGTATGTCATGGGAGGAGGCCCGTCCCTGCAGTGGGATATTAATGGGCTGTTATGAATTGCAAGCGAGATGGATATAGAGAAATGACATGGCTTTAAGACTCGATATTCTATAACAGACCAAACGCAGAGTGTTGACGATTTTCCTAGAAAGTTCTAAAATAACTTTAGAACCAAGCAACGTTTTAAAGTACCTCTCCTTGTTCTAAAATGCATTACTTGTTGAAACTGCATCGTCAAAGTTACTATTTTTCATTTTAAACTTATATAAAATGGAAGTTATAAAATAAAATGATTTAGTAATGGAATATTATACGAATTCACTTGATGTTTAGCACGATTGCTATCTAAGAATATTGAGAACAAAGGGAGAAGCACGTGTTGTTGTTACCATTATTTCTTCTGTCTTGCTTGTTCTCATGCTTGTCTTCTATTTTTATTTTTTATGGCAGTGTGTAAATAGCCAGATCCACACCAAACGATCCAGCGCGATCCGATCCCGCGCGGCAGGAGCGCGCTCCGCAGGAGCGTTTGATGTGGACTTGCCTCGCGCGATCCAAACTGCGCGGCAGGATCGGCTCGCTATCCGTCGTCGATGGATCGCGGGATCGCCGATCCGAAATGGATCGTTTGGTGTGGATCCGGCTAATGGTGTATTATTCGTGTGTGGTACTATGACATATTTTGATTAGGTATATGATTAATGTAAAGAAAAAAAAATTGTAAACAACTGAATATTAAAAGAGTTGCCATGAGTTTCTTTGCCAGGTTTCTTCTCATTGGCTCTAGGAATTTGTAAACAGGAATTTATGGATCAACACAGACAGACAAGTAGATTTGAGTAGTAGATTGGTTTTATTTTTCTCCTCTTATTTACATTGGACAAAACAACGCGGTTTTTTTAGTGTTGTGGCGTTTGTCTGTGTAGATCTATATTTTTAATTGTAGCTTATATTTTAAGTAAACGACTATTTCAAACAATTCGTAATAAATTTTATGAAATAAAGCATTTTGAAATATGAAATTATGCCGGTCTAACCCAGTGCTTCTTCACAGTTCTTTTAAAATAACTAATGTTATAGGAAGTAGAAAATACATGCTCCAGAAATTTGTTCTACAATCATCATATATACGCATAGTAAGCTAAGGACTATTCCTTCTTAAAAGAAGAAAGACAATGGAAAAAATTGATACTCGAGGTGGGACTCGAACTCGCGTCTCTGGACTATACGCGTCCAGCGCCATGACCACTAGGCCACCCGAGCACCTGTCTCGACTACCAAATTCAACTACTGCTGTATACGGCGCCGGGCCGCAACTTAGAATTCAACTGTCCGACGCCATCTAGTCGCGACAATTTTTCCATTGCCTTTCTTCTTTTTGGATTTTTCTAGTTATACCTAAGCTTCATATGTAAAAAATTATAAGTAATTTATTCCTTCCTATTCAAATAGTTTTTTATCATCATAATATCAGCCAACAATTTCACCCAGTTCGATCCTGTTCCTCCCCCATCCATCTTAAAACTGTACACTAACAGGTTGGACCTATTTTGAAGTTTTAGTTTTGCGTATTTTTTCAGCTAGGTGGATGGACGACCTCATAAGGTCTCCGGGTCGAACTGGATGCGGAAGGCGCAGGACCGAGTTCTGTGGCGCGTGATGTGAGAGGCCTATGTCAAGCAGTGGACTGCAATAGGCAAGTTGATTGATTGTATGATTTTAAGTTCATTTGAGTTCTGGTCAAGTGTTTTCTATCTCGTGAATCTTGATTTTTTTTCTTTTGTAGTTTGTTTGTATGTATTGTGTTTTGTTCTTCACAAACCATGCACACAGTTCATTCAATCAATTCTGAAACAAAAAAAAGCAAGGAAAGATTTGGAAAGGAAATGTCAGGTTAAAATACAAGGGGTAATGGAAGGAGAATATTTATGGTATACAGAGGAACAAGGATATGTAGCGTCATCTAGCGACTTACTCAAGCAAACACTTACACTATCTCAGTACCCCCCACAATCAACAGATGTCGCCACTACGTCCTGAATCGCGATATCAAGATTCGCACAGCGATTTCACATTATATACTACGTCAAACGAACAACGATCACCCTCGCCTAATCGGAGGAATCCTCCCTTTTCGTTGGAGGCGTGGTGCTGTTACGTCACCGTGACCTCCACAGATATATTCTGATCTTCTGACAAGTAAGGTTTTTGGATGCCGTGTCAATTAAAAACTACACATGGGCAACTACAATATGGCTAGGTAAAAGAGGTCACATAACCGACAGCATAGACGAACCAGGCTAACGCGTTGTAAGTTATTTTGTGTGGGCTTTGGTAGTTGAGTTGTAGGTTACATAATCTATACTAATATTATAAAGAGGTAAAGTTGGTGTGGTAAAGGTGCTTAATAATATATAAAGAACTCACCGTAAGAAGAATAAACAGCCAACATCAACAGCAAGCCAATCCTCGCGATGACAGCTCCCATATCGATTCGAAACATTTTCAAAATGGCCCCCATTTTAACACAAGATGGCGGACTAACTATACACTACACGTAACACTCGATATCACATAATAATGATGATTAATATTATTTAACTGATATATTATTAAGAGTTCTTATTGAATTTAATACTATGTTTTGTTTTGAATTCATTCGCGGGAACTCGTAGAGACTTCTGGAACAAAGAAAATTTGTGTTAATTTTTATCATAATGTTTTTCATATCTTAGGTGTTGATTTGCATCATATTATATTTTGCCAAGAAAAATTATTTATACCCCTTCCAGCGTAAGTTTAGCTTTTTGACAGTTCACGTCCATGAAGTTTCGTAATACTTCTGCTTATTTTTCAAACAAATAATATTGTATTTCATGGACGTACTCTTGTTTTTTCAGTTACCATGGTTACTTAGTGATGGACACTCATAACGATTACCACCATTATGAAACAAATTACAAATAATCGGTAGAAATAAGTGCTATGAATAAACCTGAACTCTTCATAATACGTTTATAAAATTTAATATGATATTTTAGATTAGCTATAACCCGCGAATGTGTCACGATAAATTATGTATTTTAAATAATACATAAGCTAACTGTAATTGTATCATTTTAAGCTGTAGGCTGATTCTCTTAACATAGATAAAGAAAGACACAGTAATAAAATGATAATGTAAGTTGATGTAAGGATCCAAATGTGTAAAATAAAGTAATTTGAAAAATCGAAAAATCGCTTACAATCGAATAGCATTACATTCGAGATACTGCTGAACGTCACTAACGTCAACCTGTCATATGTTGTTAAATATAGTGGAAAGGGTATAATATCTTTTAATTGTGTCAAAATATAAATTAATGTAGACACTAAAAAATAAACGAAAAAACCACAACTTTAAAACTTATTGATCTTATGTTTTGTTAAATCAAAATTATTATACATTTTCTTCTACATAATGATGTCAAAAAAATAACGGAAAAAAAACTACGGGACATTAGTTAATATATATAAATGTATAATACCCTGATATCAATAGCATAAGCAAGCGATCACGCGAATCAGTAATTACAATGTTCTGATATAAAAATACAAGCAGGTAGAATTCTGCTTGTATTTCATACTTTGTAAAACTGCATTAATACATAATCTAAAGCTCTACAAAGGACGAAAGTATATTCATTTTTTACAAAAGTATTTAAGTACAGAACAACAGAAAGTAAAAATATATAGAAGAGACCTGTGTCCATCGATAAACATAAATATTATTATGTTGGCTGATACGAAATATAAAAATTCTAATTTCCTTAACTTAATTGTGTTCCGTATGGTGACGGAGTAAGAATACAATATGTCACCACCCCATCTCATCCCATGGGTGTCGTAGGAACCGACTAAGGGACTATCCGTGAATATTATCTTTACGAAATAAAAAGAAGGAAAACTTGAAATTAAACCCTGTACCAATCCGTCTGGCTAGCGTGGTATTAATAGGCCAAGTATCCCTCTGTCACGGGAGGAGGCCCGTCCCTGCAGTAGGACATTAATGGGCTGTTATGAACTTAATTGTATTTCAATCTTCAAAGTAGGTTAAACCGTTTAAACCACTACAGGAGGCATACCACACAAAAAAATACACGCGAAACATAACACTACTTTTGAATAAGTTGGATAAATGTTGAGTTCCTGCAGAAAATATTATGATCTAGTTGTCCATCCATTACTGAAGATATTATAACAAAGATACCACATACCATAAATTCTCATCATCATCATCATAACAGCCCATTAATGTCCCACTGCAGGAACGGGCCGCCTCCCATGACGGAGATATACTTGGCCTACTAATACCACGCTGGCCAGACGGATTGGTATAGGGTTTTATTTCAAGTTTTCCTTCTTTTTATTTCGTAAAGATAATATTCACGGATAGTCCCTTAGTCGGTTTTTACGACACCCATGGGATGAGATGGGGTGATAACATATTATATTCTTACTTCGTCCCCACACGGAGAACTACTTTAGGATAAGTTGGGTAAATGTTCAGTTCCTGCAGAAAATATTCTAATCTAGTTGTCCATCCATTACTAAAGATATTATTATAACGAAGATATCTCATACCATAAATCTAATAAAAGCAACATCAAAATCAATGAATAAAGACACTAATACAACTATTATCCGGCTTTGTGCAACATATCGACATTAGCGAAGTGTATCCGGTTTCAGAACGGACCCTCCCGTGTCATCTAGTCTAGGAGCTAATGGACTAATGGCTTATTCACTGTGTGCACTTATTTATTCAAAGGTGTTTAATCTGTACTAATATTATAAAGAGGTATACCTAGTTTGTGTGTTTGTGACGTTGTAGGAGGTAATCTCTGGATCTACTGAACCGATTTTAAAAACTCTTTCTGTGTTGAATAGTCTATTTATCGGTGAGTGCCATAGGCTATATAGTATCACGATATGACTAATAGGAGTGGAGCAGTAATGAAATATGTTTAAAAAACGGACGCGTTTTTTTCGCCGTCCAACGAAGTAGGCACGGGTCTGCTAGTGTTATATAAAACTAACGTTAGTGTCAATGATTTTATAATTAATTAATTATTAACATTCTGTGATATTAAAATATACTTTTAAATTGCATACCTACTTAGAATCGATGATTGCAAATGACTGTAAACGCCACAAAAATATGTAATCTTCATAAAAATATCAAAAGCAACAACAAAATCAGTGAATAAAGACACTAATAGAACTATTATCCGGCTTTGTGCAACATATCGAGATTAGCGAAGTGTATCCGGTTTCAGAACGGACCCTCCCGTGTCATCTAGTCTAGGAGCTAATGGACTAATGAGTAATTGAGAATATTTTATTTGTTAGAATGACTTTTGAAAGATAAAAAGCCATATTGTCAACGACATAAAATTAATTACGACGGGACGCCGGGAGGCCGATGAATGAGGGAGGCACAGGACCGCACAGAGTGGCAATACTTGGAGGAGGCCTATGTCCAGCAGTGGACGTCGATTGGCTTATATGACGATGATGATGAAATGATACCAGTCTTTTAGAAGGCGTTTAAAGGTGGTAGCGTCTTAGGATCTGAAAAACTGGGCCAATGTATCTTCTGGGCTCTGTATTGTGCCACTATCATAAAGCTTATAAACAAATTGATAGCAAAGGATTTAAGAATAATTTGGTCTTTTATGATCAAGTAGCTTTCATTTCTGGACTGTATTTGCGCATTTTATGAGGTTTGATTTGAACCGTGTCCTATTTATTAAAAACAAACTGACCCGTGTCCACTTCGTTGGGTGGCGAAAAAAACGCATCCCTTTTATGAACATTTTTCATTACTGCTCTCAATATAGCCTATGACAGTCCCCAATAAATTGACTATTCAACACAGAAAGAATTTTTAAAATCGGTTCTGTAGATCCAGAGATTACCCCCTACAACATCACAAATACACAAACTTTACCTCTTTATAATATTAGTATAGACAAGCAAATAACCGACAACTGTAACTGGTGGACAGTATTCCGTCGTATTTATTTACAATACCATTAGTGCAAGGGGTCTTTAAAACCATTATTAGCAATCGTTTATGAGACCCTTACACGGCCAAAACATATATAAAATACCAAATAAAACAAATTAAAATGTTTGATCGCAAATCTCAGAACGAAACAATATCATACTTGCATTATTCTTACACAAAATTAGTTATACCTTAATTGGTATGAGCAGGTCATGCCCTTAGGGCAACTATACAGGGTGTTTGGTACATCGTTTGCCAAATTGAAATAGCTGATAGAAGAGGTCATTACACGTCTTTCCTCACTCACCTAGCCGGTTTTAACATCAACATATTTTAGATATCGATGTAAAGCTATTTTTAAAAGAAAAACCCAATATTTACCATGAACACTTAAATTTAAAAAAAAATTACTTCCGTGAGTCCTCATAATTATGTTTTGTTTTAAAGTTTAATACTAGGAGCATCAAATAAATTCATAATAGCTCACTAAAAACGTCAACTTTTTGTTTATTGACTTATTATAACTATAGAGACAGGTAAAATTTAAAGATAATGATCAACTTCCCAGTACAATAAAAAAATAAATAAAAGAGAGAAAGTTCTTCCATTTTCTGAATAAATGCCTTACTTTATCCTCTTTCCATTGGTATACAACATGTTATAAAATAGTAAATAGTTTTTCTACAAAACATGTGTAATACATAATTCGAAGTAAAAATAACACGTTTGATGCATAACATTAATCGTAATTATTGACGCTATAGGAAATGATGATTTTTTCTTTTCTTTTATTATATTAAAATTAACTCTAGTGTGATAAGATGCAGTGAAAAAAAAGCTAAAGTAACCAGGTAAGTACGCTAGAATGAATCAATTATAGCAATTATAGCTAGTAAATTTACCTTTGCTTATTCATTTAACGTGTTTTCTTTACTTCGAATTATGTATTACACATGTTTTGTAGAAAAACTATTTACTATTTTATAACATGTTGTATACCAATGGAAAGAGGATAAAGTAAGGCATTTATTCAGAAAATGGAAGAACTTTCTCTCTTTTATTTATTTTTTTATTGTACTGGGAAGTTGATCATTATCTTTAAATTTTACCTGTCTCTATAGTTATAATAAGTCAATAAACAAAAAGTTGACGTTTTTGGTGAAGTATTATGAATTTATTTGATGCTCCTAGTATTAAACTTTCAAACAAAACATAATTATGAGGACTCACGGAGGATTTTTTTTTTTAAATTTAAGTGTTCATGGTAAATATTGGGTTTTTCTTTTAAAAATAGCTTTACATGGATATCTAAAATATGTTGAGGTTAAAACCAGCTAGGGGAGTGAGGAAAGACGGGTAATGACCTCTTCTATCAGCTATTTCAATTTGGCAAACGATGTACCAAACACCCTGTATACTATTATAATACTGTTGTATGTATTGTAAAGTCGCATTACACAGTGTAGTGAGCACTGTGCTAATGACAGATAGTCTAGGAGCTCGGGGCATACTAAGTTAATTAATTTTATAATACAAATAAAATACACGTTTTAATATAATAAGTTATTAAGCATTATTGGCGACATAACACACTTATTTCTGGGAGTGCAAGAAATTTTCTAGTTCGTGATTGTTTTAAAGTCTGAAAATTCGCCATAAGGAGAGTAAGACTAAAAAAAAGTAACTACTTAGCCACTTTTTTATCTTAGATTAGAGTCTGTGGATGCTACGCAGATGCCTTGGTTCGATTTCAATAACATGAATGTTTTCATAAAAAGAAAGTAATTGAGTATGATTATCCGTGCACATAATGCCACGTCTACTTAGTTTAGAACTAGAAATGACGAAGTGTGAATGACTAGATTACATTGTGTAAATGTGTGAAGAAAACACTTAATATTAAACTTTTTTCTTATAAACAAACTCTCAAAGCTTCCTTTATATCAACTACTAGCTGACCCGTGCCCACTTTGTTGGGCGGCGAAAAAAACGCGTCCCTTTTTTTAACATATTTTATTACTGCTTCACTCCTATTAGTAATAGCGTGATACTATATAGTCTATGACACTCCCCGATAAATGGGCTATTCAACAAAGAAAGATTTTTATAAATCGGTTCAGTGTGAGATAGTATTATTTGCGGATGACACATCATTAATATTTAAAACTGACAGACAAAAAGTAGTACTAAACGATGTAAATAATACCCTTTCTGAAATATTGCACTGGTTCACAAGTAACAACTTGCTGCTCAATGCGAATAAAACAAAATGTTTAAAATTTACTATGCCCAATGTAAGACAGATAGATAATCATATTATAATGAATAATGAGTCTGTAGATATAGTCAATACCACAGTTTTTCTGGGAATAACGTTAGATAGTAAACTGCAATGGGGTTCTCATATCACAGCCTTAGCAGCAAGACTTAGTTCAGCTGCCTATGCGGTCAGAAAGATAAGGTCACTAACTGATATAGAAACGGCACGACTGGTTTATTTTTCCTACTTTCATAGCGTTATGTCATATGGTCTGCTGCTGTGGGGCTCGGCTGCGGATATTGAGACCATATTCATATTACAGAAACGAGCTATACGAGCAATCTATAGCCTCGGACCACGTGACTCGCTGAAAGAATTATTTAAAGACATTAATATTTTAACAGTTGCTTCTCAATACATTTACGACAACATCTTATATGTACGGAACAACTTAGATCTCTTCGAAAAAAAATCTGACATACACAAATATAACACGAGAAATAAAAGTAAACTAGCAGTGCCAAAACTCAGGCTTCATAAAGTTGGTAATTCGTTTGTAGGCAAATGTATAAAAATATTTAATAAAATCCCTCAGGATTTAGCTGACTTGCCACTTAATAAGTTTAAAATAGAAGTGAAAAAAAAATTGATTAAAAAAGGTTATTATGAAGTAGACGATTACCTTAATGATAAAAATGCGTGGTCTTCCTAATCTCTTGCTCTAGCACAAATTTGTTAAAAGAACAAACTATGTAAAACAATAAAAAACAAAGGTTAACGATAATCTACCTGAGTTTCTTGCTGGTCTCTTCTCAGTAGATTCTACTTACCGAACCAGCGAAAGAATCATTTTCAAATGATTTATTTATTATATTTATTTTAATTTTGATTTAATAAAACTGTAAAATTTTGACATTCATATGTGCTCCTTGTGTGCCTAAACTGAATAAACGAAATTGATTCTTTGATTCTGATTCAGTAGATCCAGAGATTACCCCTACAACGTCACAAACACACAAGCTTTACCTCTATATAATATTAGTATAGATAATTTAGTAAGTAAGTAATTATTTAGATATAACAACATATAATATATTTAGTGCACAAAGAGGAGGTGCCCTCAGGCGGCACACGTATACCTAACGCTTTTGTCTGTTACATTTTGAAGTCGCATTAGGGAGCTACCTATTCTCATATTACACACTGTACTGAGCACTGTGCTAATGACAGATAGTTTAGGAGCTTGGGGCATGTTTACAATATTAAACACATACTACATATATTAAATCACGGCTTATCCCTCTGAGGGGATCCCCATGTGCTGCTTATAAAAATTTATAAATATTTAAATACATGCCCATCGTTTCAAAATGCTGCAGATTTGTCACCAATTATAAGAAAAGAAAAAACAAAATAAGGGGTTGGTAACGTATTGAAAATGAAAAAGGACGCCTAATCAACAACGTCACTGCAATAGAATACGTAAAAAAGCTTCTTCTTTAGTAATTGGTGTCACTGTCGTTTTCAGAAGTAAGCAATTGTAGCTCTCTACAAAGCTGATAAGCGTCTGGTAAAACCATACCCACTCAGCGAGTAGTGTAATATTGAACTCAGTTAAAGATTACTATTTCCGTGTGGTGACGGAGTAAGAATACAATATGTCACCACCCCATAGCATCCCATGGGTGTCGTAAAAACCGATTAAGGGACTAACCGTAAATATTATCTTTACGAAGTAAAAAGAAGGAAAACTTAAAATTAAACCCTGTACCAATCCGTTTGGCCAGCGTGGTATTAGTAGGCCAAGTATCCCTCCGTCACGGGAGGAGGCCCGTCCCTGCAGTGGGACATTAATGGGCTGTTATGATGATGATCGGTCACCACTTACATTCAGGTTTCTCAATTGTTCGCCCGCTTAAAGCAACACATAAAACAGGCTAACGGACAAGTCAAATCAAATTACAAAACAAAAAAACAGTGACGTAAAACACATCATAAAAGCTCGCACAATTCTGTCGGTTAGCTCCTAGACTATGCCCTAAGGGAAAGCTAATGCAGTAATTATTGCAGCGTGCTCTCTGACGTATTTTTGTTGTTGCGGGTAGATAGAAATATACATTAATATCCTTAGCAAGTTGTACGTATGTATGAACAAACGGAAAGTATTTAGAGAAATAATTTAATTGGAAACGGGCGTTTATACGATAAGTAATGTTAAGGACCGTTTGCGAGGTCATTTTTGTTTAAATAAATATACACCGACATCTCTACACAGCGCCATCAGCTCATCTCCTAAAGTAAGCTAGGCTTAACTTGCTTGTGTTATGACGCTTGACTAACGGACAAGTCAAATGTAATTACAAAACAAAAAAACAGTGACGTAAAACACATCATAAAAGCTGTCATCATCAGTTATCATCTGTTATCATCAGTTCTGTCGGTTAGCTCCTAGACTATGCCCTAAGGGAAAGCTATGCAGTAATTATTGCAGCGTGCTCTCTGACGTATTTTTGTTGTTGCGGGTAGATAGAAATATACATTAATATCCCTCTGGCAAGTTGTATGTATGTATGAACAAATAGAAAGTATTTAGTGAAATAATTTGATTGAAGACGGTCGTATACGCGATAAGTGAATAAATATATTATATCTTCTATATATATAATATATCTTCCTTCCTTTTTCCTTCTTTTTATTTCCTAAAGATAATATTCACGGATAGTCCCTTAGTCGGTTTTTACGACACCCATGGGATGAGATGGGGTGGTGACATATTGCATTCTTACTCCGTCACCACACGGTTACCACTACTTGAGTATACGTGTTTTCAATTAATAAAATGCCACTATACCAATCCGTCTGGCCATCGTGGTATAAGTAGACTGTAGCTAAAACAGATATTACCAGCTTATTATACTTCTCTAGAGGTTCAGACTGCAGAAATTCATAACAAAAATAACATTTACACACAACCTGCAATATTTTTAACACTTCGCAAAAATACCACCGGTACTAGACGGTAAAAAAATTCAAAAAAATTAATGAAAGGATAACACCGGTTACAAAAAAGTAAATAAAACACGAAACGAGATAAATCTAGGTATTTTTATATGCATTGCATAACGGATGTTATTGCTAGCCGACACTGTTTGAAATAATAAGCTGGTTATCTCTGGTTGATGGAATGAAAATACTATACACATTCACACAACGCCATCTAGACCTCCCTGTCACAGTACAACCAGTAGTCTATCTCGGCCGAATATTTATTATAAATGTCTACGGCTGCGCGGTACGTAAACATGCGATAGGGCTGCCCACCTCCAGCTTTTTAATTACATTTACCTACTTTCCCGCTCGGTACTGCGGCACAGTCGCGACTGTTCACACCGCAAAGCCACCGCTATCGTGAGCGTGTAGGTATAACTCGCGTTTCGTCCGTTTCTATGAAGTTGAAATACTGTATATATTTGTACTATGTCCATGTTGAAATCTTTTTATATTGTGTATACAAATTATGTATTTATTAAAATTATCTTTTCAACATCAAGTAAAATAAATTAGCAAGGAAATTAAATGCCCTAAGGATATGCGTCAAATACAAAAAAAATGGCCAAGCAAGAGATGTAGCAATTAGTTATGTACAAAATTTACTGAAATTAGAATACATAATCATCATCATAACAGCCCATTAATGTCCCACTGCAGGGACGGGTCTCCTCACGTGACGGAGGGATACTTGGCCTACTGATACCACGCTGGCCAGACGGATTGGTATAGGGTTTAATTTCAAGTTTTCCTTCTTTTTATTTCGTAAAGATAATATTCACGGATAGTCCCTTAGTCGGTTTTTACGACACCCATGGCATGAGATGGGGTGGTGACATGTTGTATTCTTACTCCGTCACCACACGGAGGGATTGAATTGAAACATGCATCACGGTTATGAGAAAGTGGGATTAGTTAAAAATAGAGTCAGATTCGAAAGCCAACCACAGTTTGAAAACAAGCACAGACATGAAATAAACAACGGCTGCAATTTGGATAAAGCCATTTTGGGATAATTAAAGACATAATATTGACCGCAAATGATTACCATGGGCTTCGCAAAAAATATTATCACAAGAAAAATACAAAAAAGCTATCCTGACTTATTTACAGATTTCATCATCATCATCATATCAGCCAATCGACGCCCACTGCTGGAAATAGGCCTACTCCAAGTATTGCCACCTTGTGCGGTCCTGTGCCTCCATCATCCATCGGCTTCCCGCCATCCTAACTAGGTCGTCGGTCCACCGTGTGAGGGATCTCCACTCTCCCCACCCTGCGCTTTCCGGTACGCGGTCGCCATTCCAGAACCTTTCTGCCCCAACGGCTGTCGGTTCTCCGCGCATTTTGAGATTTATTCCTCGTTAAAGAAATTAACTTGTCAAACACCTAACCTCTTAAAAACAATCTACGAAAAAAGGGGGTTCCGTTATCACCCCGAAAGAACTCCAAAAGAAAGATAATTAAACCGAGTTAACTAACTAAAACTTCGTTTAACTTTTGGTGTTATAACAAAAATATTCGCTCTGTGATCACTCATCCGTCATCTAAGTCAGAAAAAAAAAATTAAGATATTACTTTTATATTTTAAAAGTTAAAATATAATGTAAAGGTGAAATCTGAAACGAGCGGATAGCGGAAAGTAAATAAATATAAATATTCCTCACACATTCACACACGCTATTTAGTCCTAAACTAAGCAGAGCGAGAAAAAATACACCTCCCGCACAAGGGATCATGCCCTGTGTCGCGGGGGCTTTTACAAACATTAATTTAACGGACAAAAAGAAGACCCAGACTCAGGACAATAATTTATGGATCTCACAACTTATTGTCCTGCATGGGGATCGAACCCAAGACCTCCTGCACGGCAGCCGCTTGCGCTACCGACGCGCCACCGAGGTCGTCGACTATGGGTACTAGACAACGGATAAACATACATAAATACTTTTTTTTTTGTAAATACATACATATTAAACATAGAAAACACCCAGACCAATGACAAGTAATCGCAACAGTTGATCCCATTTTCTTCTTCGTCGTTTAGTGTTGTGTCCAACTTGGTGTCGATACAACGACAGCCAACGGCTTATGTACCCTTGAAGCAATTTTTTTAATACTATTATTCAGCTACTTTTGGAATAATAATGTTCATCTCAACAAAACACGTCCACACTGTTGGTCATAGGTCTCTTTTAAACATCTCTACCTTTCTCCCTCCAACTTAACTAGAGCGCAGGTACATTTTAGGAAAGAAAACATCGTTTTTAATCCACCAGTATTGTTTTTTTAAATATATACTTTGCTTGTCCGTGTATATTTGATATTCCATCTTTCTCAAACGGCCTAAACTATTGGGGTAAAAATTTGGTGTGTAGATAACTAAAACCATCAACCGAAAGGCTACTAAGCAAGCAACTTAAAATATACCCCTCGCTTCTTTTCAACGGCCGGTATCTTTCAAAAGCATCGCTCCGCCAATCCATCAACGCTCCTTAACATTAATAAAGGATGAAGTATAAAAGAGAGAAATATATAAAACAAAGTTTGTGTTGCAAACGTCATCTCACTATTGTAACATTACACTCTTTCATCTTTTTAACCTACTCCAAAAAAGGATGAGGTTCTCAATTCGGTTATATTTTCTATTATACAATTTGGTACTTATAGCTCCGTTAGTTATCAACAGATGTAAAAAAAAAAATTTGAAAGAGTATAGAACCATATTGGTCCCCTACAAATTTCATCAAAATAGGTTCAGTAATTTAGTATCTATCTAAAAATATATGAACTTTTTGTAAAAAAATAATGTACTGAAAAGAAAAGGCTAGTATATTACAAAAGAATCGCTCCGCCAATCCATCACCGCTACTTAACATTAATCAAGGATGAAGTATAAAAGAGATATTATATACAGTAGAACCTCGATAACTCAAACCTCGGTAACTCAAAAACCTCTGTAACTTAAAAAAATAATATGTTCCCTTCCCTTCAGAGCCCAAAACCTCTATAACTCAAAATTCGCAACCTCGATAAGTCAAATAAGTAATCTCTGTATTGGCCCTCAGTAACTAAAAGAAATGTTTCTACAACCTCTATAACATAAAATTGTTTATCAATGAGTCATTTTGAATGAGTGTGCAAAACAAAAGTTTTCGGTATTTATGGCTTGCACGTGTTCACTACATACTTAAATTGATAACCTAAACAATACATATGTCACCTATTGTTTGCTTCTTCGAAATTCTTTAAAGCTTTGCGGTGGCGGAAAAGAGGAGCTAGGGGTCATACATACACATGTACATACCTACCTCTATACATATTAACCTAAACCCTTGGTAACTAAAAACTCGATAACTAAAAACCTCGATAACTCAAAATATTTTGTGTTTCCCTTGGACTTTTACTTATCGAGGTTCTACTGTATAATACAAAGTTTGTGTTGCAAACGTCATCTCACTATTGTAACATTACACTCTTTCATCTTTTTAACATTAAATTTTTGACCTTTTGCAAAAAAAATATTTTTTCAAAAATTATTTTATATAATTACCCATTTTATTTTCACTAAAAAGGTAAACCCCACTGCTTTCTATGCGGGCATGTCTTTAATGCCCGATTTATACATCTATTTTTTGGCAAGTTAAGTTGGCGAGACGCGAGAGAGGGGCGACTTCGTACTTAACTCCTCAAAAATAGGATGGAGATCTATTTAAATCAACTTAATCAACAACTTACTACTTAACTCGCTACTGTACTTGTCGATGTGTAAATCTGGCTTAACGGTCTGAGGTCAGTGTATAATACGTATTTTTTTTACCAGTACCTTATGAGTGTACCTATACCTACCAACCCATGAAGTACCTACCGACTTCTCTCACCGCCTGTACTTTTAAAGTCCCTAGATTTTATTATGTTTGTATCTTTGATAAAACAACAAAAGGTCATCTTGGACATTTTGTACATCTACCTAATTATTATTTTACATTTTTATTTCTGTAAGCTTGTTACTTATTTCTAAGCTATTTCTTTTATCATAGCTGTAAGCCTCCTAATAGGTATGTTTACTAAAATAAAATTTGACATAATTTAAATCATTTTCATGTTTTTCGCTTTTATAAACATGCTTATATAAATTACTAGCTGACCCGTGCCCACTTCGTTGAGCAGTACGGTTTCTTTCTTTAAACATATTTCATTACTGCTCCACTCTTATTAGTCATAGCGTGATATATATAGCCACTCCGCGCGGTCTTGTGCCTCCCTCATCCATCGGCTTCCCGCCGTCCTAACCAGGTCGTCGGTCCACCGTGTCAGGGGTCTCCCTACCCTGCGCCTTCCGGTGCGCGGTCGCCATTCCAAAAATTCTGCCCCAACGGCCTGAACGACGATTACGATTAAATAATTAAATTGTCTTACTTTGTTTGTAAGTATTTAAAAAATAATGAAATAACCACAAAATTCCGTCTTCCCCTACCCACCTCAGAACCCGCATGTACACTGCTACCTCGCGGCGATATTGTTTGTAAATACATTTAGTTTCGTTTCTTCATAACTCGGTGGACATGTTCACTCATAGCCATAGGGCACATCTGGACGTTTTACCTTTTATCTTAAAGAACAAAGATGGCGTAGATATAACAGGGAACTTGTAAATGACATGCGGTTTGTGATTCTTGACATTATGCTCGTCTTAATGTCGGCTCGTTTGTTTGTTGAAATGTTATATTAAATTAAAACATATAAATGTGGTGAAGGACTAAGTTAATTTATTGTAGAGATTGATACAAGATAAAAGCAAATAATTAAATTGTAGACAAACTGAGTAGGGCATTCATTTTAACATGTTTTATGGCCAAATGAGTTAAATATAAAGAGAAAATTGTTAAGGTCTATCTCCTAATCGGATGGGCATTTTTCGATATATTTTTTGTTTCTGCCTAATAAAATTATGCTTAATACCTCGAGTTAAAATGCATGTGGCATTGTTATTTTTTTTTATTAAAAAGTATTATTTAAAAAGTACTTCACAAAATAATGAAATAAACACAAAATCCCGTCTGCCCCTACCCACCTCTGTACCCGCATGTACAGTGCTACCTCGCGGCGATATTGTTTGTAATACATTTAGTTTTGTTTCTTCATAACTCGGTGGACATGTTCACTCATAGCCATAGGGCACATCTGGACGTTTTACCTTTTATCTTAAAGAACAAAGATGGCGTAGATATAACAGGGAACTTGTAAATGACATGCGGTTTGTGATTCTTGACATTATACTCGTCTTAATGTCGGCTCTTTTGTTTGTTGAAATGTTATATTAAATTAAAATATATAAATTTGGGAAAGGAGTAAGTTAATTTATTGTGAAGATTGATAGAAGATGAAAGGATTCAAAGGATTTTCAGGAATTAGTGAATTCTCTACCTGTCTCTATCTATACTAATATTATAAAGAGGTAAAGTTTGTGTGTTTATGACGTTGTAATGGGTAATCTCTGGATCTACAGAACCGATTTTAAAAATTCTTTCTGTGTTGAATAGTTCATTTATCGGGGAGTGTCATAGGCTATATAGTATCACGCTATGACTAATAGGAGTGGAGCAGTAATGAAATATGTTTAAAATAGGGACGCGTTTTTTTCGCGACCTAACGAAGTGGCCATGGGTCAGCTAGTTTTAAATATAGGCCGTGAAACAACTACAGGAACACGACAACATTATCTTAAATTCTAAAGGTAAAAACACAAATCAAATACACAAAAAAATCATACTAAATAAACAAAAACAATTTAAAGATTTCAACATCTCCGAACAGGAGCAAAACAGATGAAAGGAGCGCACGCCACGACGTTCCACAGCGAAATGATTAATGTATGACAGCGACGCCATCTTGTTTTTATTTTCCCGCCCTTTCTAGTTAGCGGGCCCTTTCATCATAAGTGTGGAGATCTCGTATGATTGTCACAATTACATGTATACTTTATTATTACTTGAATAATTACTAGTGTATACAGTTTTAAACTTTAATTGGCTAATTATACCAGTATGGTAGGTTATTTTAATTAAGTCTAAATATAATAATTATTAATTAGAGTAAGTGGGAGTTTAGTTTACTTTCTTAATTGTTGTGAGGACACTGTTTTCGATGTGGTGACGTAGTAAATTATTTGTGTTACTACCCTATCTTCTTCTATAAATACATCAAAATCAGAGTAATATTATGGTAGGCATACACAATCCTTCCAATCGTCCAATCGGCATGACGCTACCGATTGGATCAGTTAGAATTGACCGTGTGTGCGAGTAGATGGGCATGACTTTAGAATTGATGGCATGATCGAATTTCGTTTCTTTTGGCTTGATCATATCGATTGGATACTACCGATTGGACTGTGTATGGCTTTTGGCGATTGGCAGTTCAGTTCAGGCGGTCAGTCTTGTCATGCCGATTGGACGATAGGAAGGATCGTGTATGCCCACCATTAAGTTAATGGCGACCGCGTACCGGAAAACGCAGGTTGGGGAGACCACTCACACGATGGACCGACGACCTCGTTAGGATGGTGGGGAAGCCGATGGATGAGGGAGGCACAATACCGCAAAAGATGGCAATATTTAGAGGAGGCTTATGTCCAGCAGCCTTATGAAATCCGTGTGGTGACGGAGTAAGAATACCCCATGTCACCACCCTATCTCATCCCTTGGGTGTCGTAGAAACCGACTAACTGTCCGGACCGACTAACGGAACGGGACTATCTGTTAATATTACCTTTACATAAAAAGAAGGAAAACTTGAAATTAACCCTATACCAATCCGTCTGGCCAGCGTGGTATTAGTAGGCCAAGTATCCCTCCGTCACGGGAGGAGGCCCGTCCTTGCAGTGGGACATTAATGGGCTGTTATCATAATACATCTGTGTGAGTAACCTTCTATCTACTCTTGTCAAGATATCCTAATGAATAAATCCCTACAGAGTTTATCTTTGCTTACACTGTACTATGACGTCACCATTTATCAAGGTACAGTCAGCAACAAAATAAACATAGTATAAAATTTTAATACTCGTAGCAAGCTTCGAGGATGTGTCTTCTGACTGTGTTAACTGCCTTTGTAGCAAAGTGGTCGTATTTCCGGCTACGTCGCGTGAGGCTGTCGGCTCAAAACCCTCGCAAGTTTTTATAACAGCCCATTAATGTCCCACTGCAGGGACGGGCCTCCTCCCATGACGGAGGGATACTTGGCCTACTACGCAGGCCAGACGGATCGGTATAAGGTTTAATTTAGAGTTTTCTTTCTTTTTATTTCGTCTCAGATTTTTCACGGATAGTCCCTTAGACGGTTTTTACGACACACATGGGATGAGATGGGGTGGTGACATATTGTATTCTTACTCCGTCACCACACGGACAGTCTGAGATTTTGAGGATCGCAAGTCTGTCTGTACGTTGTGTCCATCAACTTTATACCTGTAAAAGTCTCTGCGACACAGGACTCGTTGTAAATTTAACGCTGGGGTAATCGACTCCTTACATCGCTGTCCATATTTGTCGATTGCTTTGAGAACATTATGAGGCAATGCTCCCCAATTTTGCCTAGCGTGATCTAGGCCTCTAATAGAAAACTTTATATAATGAAATATTCACTAATAAGTATGTTTTTTTTCATTTTCTATAAACAAAAGTGTTTACCTTTATTCTTACAGGAAATTATAAATAATTTCCTACTATGTATGTTTTAGCAAAACAAAATGTATAGAAGTATATTTATTCCTTCTCGAGTATTCACAGAACAAACTTTTAAGTATATTTCTTTCTTGACTATATACTCGTATTGCTATGCCCGACAGGGTCCATAATTATATAATATTATTTTTTTAAGTTAGCACCTAACTAAACATTGTGGAATGCAATAAATATATTGAGTATTGAGACTACCACACAAGTACAATCTCTGCTTAATATAAGACTCGGCGCCCGGACATTGTGTGAGCGAACTATTTATGTCTCCGACTGTACATCTACTTCAATACTGTGTCAGTATCATACGATTGTAGTTCAATCAGTACCAGCGTATGTCAATTGATACGACAATGGGTTTATTTTAATTTATACCATTGATTTATAAGTGTTATTAGATACGGTCGTTTAAATATACGGGTATATTAGATGTTTAAGGGATTTGAAACATATGAGATTCAAGCGACAAAGAGATGTATGACTCGCTTAATGAATGTGGACGAGGCCCAACCTGTTTGCCAGGATAGTGACAAGTGGCGTTCTGTCGTCTCTGACTACCCCCGGCGGGATAAGGCGTGTATGTGTGAGATTCAAGCCTTGATTTCATTATACTTATGGGAGTACTTGTTTCTTGCAATACGCAACTCTTCAATAATGTAGACTGTAAGGACACAACATGTAACTTGAGCGACTGCTGACAAATCCCCTTTACAGGCACGCCATTGTATTAGCGTCGCCCAGCAGTCGTCTCCCCGCCATCAAGTGATTAGGTCGTAGTATATTATATATTGTATTTTATTTTAAGTATTATCTTGTACCTGTACGTAGTATAGTTTATTATTCATCTGATTTCTTATTTGGAATCCCCTACAACAAGATCTCAACCCCCACACAGACTAAAAAAAAAATCTTAAATACAGTACACCTCACTATTTCAGCAATGAGCATTCAACTGTTGGACATCGACGTTCCCAAGTTCGCTACATACCTAATTCAATCCAAACATGCAACTAAAACACCACTAAAAACACAATTGTCAAATTACTGCACAAACTAGTTCCCACGTAAACATTTGACAATTGATACTAAATTTAGTGAACTAATTTTGCAGAGTGCTGTTAATTTTGTGGATGAATTGTCTTCTAAACAAGCTAGTAATGTCCTACTGCAGGGTCGGGCCTCTTCTAGTGACGAAGGATTTTTAGGAAATTGGACACACGTGTTGTAACGGAGTAAGAATACAATATGTCACCACCCCATCTCATCCTATAGGTGTCGTAGAAACCGACTAAGGGGCTATCTGTGAATATTACCTGTACATAGAAAGAAGGAAAACTTGAAATAAAACCCTATACCAATCCGTCTGGCCAGCGTGGTATTAGTAGGCCAAGTATCCCTTCGTTACGGGAGGAGGCCCGTCCCTGCAGTGGGACAGTAATGAGCTGTTACGATGGACCACTATTAGACGGATGGATATAGGATTTCTAGTCAGATGTTCAAATTGGCTTTTTACCTACCCAGTAAAATTAGCCGTTAAGTTAGACGTGCATATGTGATCACTGTAAAAAACGCTGACTTTCATAAATGTCATTAACGTGTCTAATATGTAATAAATATTTTTCTTTTTCCTATAGTATGAGATTAGGCTGTGACATCACGTATTTTTACTCCATCAGGCATAAATTTCTGTCTCTGCAGGACGAAGTTTTAACCACTGTGCATCTTGTTTTAAAGGCCAACTTGACAATCAGTTGACTAGTTTGGCCTGCGAGCGTCTACAAATGTCAACTTAAATAAATATAAATATAAAATCTTCCTCACACATTCACACAACGCCATCTAGTCCAAAACTAAGCAAAGCATGTACTATAGTACGGATAAACATACTAAATACTTTTTTTTGTAAATACATACATAGAAAATACCTAGACCAATGCAAACAATCATGTTCATGCACACAAAGATTTGCATTGAGCGGGAATCGAGCCCGAGACCTCTGCGTAGCAGTTATGTTATATAACCACTACGCTACAGAGGTCGTCATAGGTCGTCGGACACTTCGTCGTCGTCGGACTTGTAAATCAGATGACTAGGTTGGCATGCGATCGTCTACAAATGTCAACTCAAAGTTATCTCACTTTGAAAAAAACGTCAAAAGCGGCACATCTAAGCTTTAGAACAAACGAAACAAAATTTAAAACAAACGGATTACCGAACGTAGATACGAAAAAGTAAAAAAAATTGACGTCGGCCGACGCCTGTAATACTTTTTGTCTTATGTTTTGACACTTCGGCAAAGAAAAAAAAAAGTACCAAAAAGTTACAGAGGCAGCTGTCACCGCTTACAAAAATAGGACGGCACTTTTTTGTTAGATCCTCTCGAAAAGATTTAGGCGTGCGTTTATTTGTGAAAATTGAGTACCAAAAAGGATTTGGACGTTTTTTTTTGTCAGGTGACCTTTAAGAGAGCGTCCACTAGTCTTTGGTTCATGCGGACAATTATGTCGAGGTCCTTAAAGGATGGTAAATGCATAGACGTCTACCAACTAAAATCCACGGTGTTTCTCTGTCACCCATTACTGAATAGCGAGTAAGAAAGAAAGAAAGATAAAGTTATTTATTGACCAAAAGTATACACAGACAATAAATATAAAAGAAAAAAAAAGTAACAATTAAAAAAAAGGAAAAGAAAAAAAAAGAAATTACAAAAAAAACATATACGTGACTGCTACGCATAGGTCTCGGGTTCGATTCCCGCTCAATGCAAATTTTTGTGTGCATGAACATGATTGCTTGCATTGGTCTGGGTGTTTTCTATGTATAATATGTATGTATTTACAAAACAAAAAGTATTTAAGTATGTTTATTCGTTGTCTAGTACCCATAGTACAAGCTTTGCTTAGTTTGGGACAAGATGGTGTTGTGTGATTGTGTGAGGAATATTTATATTTATATAGGTACATATTGGCCAAAAGGACCTTACCTCAGCATAATGCTACTGCGACATAATAATCGTAATAGCGCTGGTATTCTATATCTAGAGTAGACAAGTATTACTCGAGTCATAATAATAATTATAAATAATTGCAATACGCACAAACTTCAAAATCAGAGCGCTGATGTAGATAAGAATAGTTACGTAATTTTGTTTTTAAGCTTGATATACAGAAATCCAAAATGCTTTTAAAAGAAAATTTAAATCACTTTATTGATGCTAATGTATTTTTATGAAATTCCACTAGGAATTCGGTAATGTAAAGGAATTTAAGGATAGGATAAGAGTTTTAAGGATAAGAAGACATTTAAAATAAATAAAGAAATTAAAAACCATCTACGCTTTTAAATTTATTAGGTAAGGTTCTTTCCATCACACGGGAAAGGCATTCCTTGCAGTGGGACATATAAAATAAAATATATTACAAACACTACAATCACAGTATCCGCTTATCACTTTGGATTGTCGAATCCAGGCCAAAGGGGGTATGGCGAGCAAAAAATTATTAATTCTCGACCCCCCTGGGGGGTGTTTAACGAAACAAGGCCCGACCCGGTGACCTTTTCCTTTTTTTTAAGCGACGTAAGCAGAAAAATCTTGCTGGCGCTCAACGGTGCTCAAGAGGCGTAGGGATGTTATTGCGGTGTGTTTATCGATACTTTTGGTATTAAATATATCATAAGTGGTTTAATATGTAAAGTAATAATAGTTATGTAGAAGTTTTATACGTAAAATGTAGCATTTAAATGTACAGAAAAATAATGTTTTCATCATCATCAAATCAGCAAACGGACGTTCACCGCTGGACGAATGCCTTTTTTTTAAATATTTGCAATGTGCACTGTGCATCCAGTGTTAATAATGGTTTACATCAAGATATTATTCATTTAGGTTCATTATAAACAAACAGTTTCAACTAAAATGTCACAAAAAATGTATTCAAATAATTAATTTAGGAACTTGTTTTTCTTATGATACTAATTTACGATTGTAATATTAGTTACTCAGATAACTGAACACCCTCTTAATAGAAATTGCTCCAAATTTTCTTCTATAAAGTAAAAGTAGTAGCTTAAGCAACACATACCTAACTTTGGCTAATTGCTCAAAAAAGCTCCGCGACAAAAAAAACTAACTTTACTAAAACAAATATGTATACTTATTTGGCGTAACGAATCACAAACAAAAACGTTTAAATAAAACCTTCAAAAATAAAACTATCGATATCATCAAGTCCCACCTCTAGCCGCTCACCTGTATAATTTGAAGGGCCCTCGAGTGCAGCTCACTCAAGTAGCGACCCCTTTACACCGTGTCACCTCTCCATTCTTCGCGCACCTCTAGTACTCGCCGTTTAGTTCATACACTACGTTTAAAACCTATTTTACTTTCTTTTTACTTGGAACTTGTGTTACGAATTACGAAACGCAACTGTAAGGAGGTTTACGTGACAAAGACTTTTTGGTGGATGGTGCTTCAGTGTGTGCAATGCGTCCTTTTTGAAGGTTCTAAGTTCCAAGCTAAATGTTGGAGGGAAAAGAAAACTTCTGAATGATACTTTAGTATGTAGCCTTTCTGCCTTTCTTTTGACAAAAGGTAGGACCTTAAATTCCAAGCAACATTTTTGCTGCTAAACTGGTATATTCCGAGGAATATAGATACAACTTGTCCGTGTGGTGATGGAGTAAGAATACAATATGTCACCACCCACATCTCATCCCATGGGTGTCGTAAAAACCGACTAAGGGATTAACCGTAAATATTATATTTACGAAGTAAAAAGAAGGGAAACTTGAAATTAAACCCTATACCAATCCGGATTGCGTGGTATTAGTAGGCCAAGTATCCCTCCGTCACGGGAGGAGGCCCGTCCCTGCAGCGGGGCATTAATGGGCTGTTATGATAGATACAACTCTCCTACCCTACATACACGTGGGAGCTGTAATAGGTGGCAGAGGATTTAGAGATAATTCTTCATCTTTTGAACTTGGTGATAGGTCAACTAATAGCCGCTTAATAAAACGGACTAGCCAGTTTATTTCCAGCACTGACATATGGTCAAACCGGCAAAGTGATGGCGATGAAACGTAGCCATTTCATAAATACTATCCCTGACTGTATTAGATTTCCATTAGGTTTTGAAAAATCATATTGCCGTGTTGTATATTAAAAAAAGGTATTTTGCCGTATCTTAATGGACTAAATACAACCAGGTGAGGTATTTAGAACTCTAGCAGTCCATAATATGTGCGGTGCTGTTCCAATTCATCACTAAACAAGCTAACTATTTATTCTCTATCCCTAAAGAAGGTATATCTATCCAATAAGACACATACAAACTCAGAGTTCCGAAATCTAAAAATCCCTGACATAATAAAAACGTCGCAGTTACAAAAAGTATCATTTTTAAGAGACCAATGGGACAATCCAAAAATTTGCCTAATCGTTACAATCCGATTTGGGCGAAACGTGTGAATTTTAACAAGTAACCGTTTCAACGGATATGTATTCTTTCTATACTTTACGTATAGATAGTATTTTTACTATATTATATTGACAAGAAATGTTTGAAATAAGAGGTTATTATAGTTTTTTAAGATAATAGATTTAGGGTTAAAGAACCGTAGTACACAAATATGGTACTATATTATATTTATGATTCTGCTGTGGGTATTCGGGTTTTACTTTAACCTTAGTGTAAGCCAGACACTAATTACAGATTTAATAAAATTATTTGTGTGATCTACATTATTTGATTTTTTTGACAGACTCAATGCATGCAACACTTTGTATCCTATAATTTCATGCCTGTAAAATTATCCGCGACACAAGACTTGTTACAAAGGGCAAACCGTATATTTGTTACATTAAAGTTATGTCATATTTCATTACGGGGCCCTTGAAATAATATCATTGAAGTGGAACTTTTTAAATGTCACATGTAAAAGTACCCACTTACGATATTATGAACAACTTTTCAATATAATGAGCGAAATTTAACTACCTTGATGGCGCGGCGGTTCAGTTGCCATTCACGATTAATAAACTGATTCTTATTCTTACTACGCTTGTTGGACAGAGAGAATAATACCAATAAATAAATAAAATAACTTTATTTTCTTCACAAAATCACAAAGGTACGTAAACTTATAGGTTACCGTCGATTGGCTGATATAATGATGATGATATGATGTATGATGAAGGTTACATAACCTATACTTGATTAGCGAGTATGTGCCCCGCTACAGATCACCAGGGTCCCCTCATAATATTAAACATTGTATCAGAACATGGGAGAAACAAACGTAGAAAAAAAAGACAGAAAAGTACAATACAATGAAAGTTTTTAGAGAAATATTGGTATAGTATGGGATGCTATCTCCGTGTGGTGACAAAGTAAGAATACAATATGTCACCAACCCATCTCATTCCATGGGTGTCGTAAAAACCGACTAAGGGACTAACCGTGAATATTATCTTCACGAAATAAAACGAAGGAAAACTTGAAATTAAACCTATCCGTCTGGCCAGCGTGGTATTAGTAGGCCAAGTATCCCTCCGTCGCGGGAGGAGGCCCGTCCCTGCAGTGGGACATTAGTGGACTGTTATGATGATGATAGGATGCTAAGATTGGATAGTTAAATAAGCGAAATTTAACGATAAGATGAGGTAGTTAGAAATATTCTTAAGTCACCACAAAACGAAATAAGCTCCCAAAATCGTCAGTGCATTTTCTGTCATAGTGTAATAAAGAGTGTTTTATACAGATAGGTAATACATACATCTTTACGACATTCGGTATTAAATTGGGAGCTAATAAACGTTTATGGACGACACAGATTTAGACATACGTAATAGGTACAAGGTATTTAGAGGAGACCTAATATTTGGAGGAGACCTAATTCCAGCAGTGGACGTCGATTGACTTTTTGTTTCGAGTCAATATACAAATACCTTTTTTTTTCTTTAAACATAACCAGCCCAGAATTTGGCCACAGTGCGTTCTTTCTCTGTGCAGCTCTGTGGGCAGTTAAGCCCGATTTACACTTCGACAAGTACAGTAGCGAGTTAAGTAGTAAGTTGTTGATTAAGTTGATTTAAACAGATCTCCATCCTATTTTTTGGCGAGCTAAGTACGAAGTAGCCCCCTCTCTCGCATCTCGCCAACTTAACTCGCCAAAAAATAGGATGGAGATCTGTTTAAATCAACTTAATCAACAACTTACTACTTAACTCGCTACTGTACTTGTCGAAGTGTAAATCGGGCTTTAGGACAATGTAGAAGGTGTGCCATTGTTTGTTGAGCCTCACCGCACTCACAGAGGCTATCCGTGTTATTATGTCGATTGGCTGATATGATTATGATGATAAATAAATACCTACAATATTTGGCCTAGGATTACTGCCGCCAAACCCCAAGTCCAAAAGTAATACACTCCCACTGACATATATAAAAACGTTACGAAAGTAAAATTTTCATGATGTTTTCACAAAATTACAAACGACAGCATTTGGCAATAAAACTTAACGATTCCCTACGTTCGTCGGTGGTGTACATAAAAATGTCATAAAAGAGGCTATGGGCGTATCCTGGGTGACGGATATGGTGTAGTGGATGAGCTTGCTATCATTGCTTAGCTTTGTCGGGTTCGATTACTGCTTTGGAATTGAAGTTAACATTATCATAATAAAAATAAATGAATAAATAATCCTCACATATTCACACATCCCTACCTAGTCCCAAACTAAGCAAAGCTTGTACTATGAGTACTAGACAACGGATAAACATACTTAAATACTTTTTTTTGTAAATACATACATATTATACATAGAAAACACCCAGACCAATTCAAACAATCATGTTCATGCACACAAAGATTTGTATTGAGCGGGAATCGAACCCGAGACCTCTGCATAGCAGCCATGTAATATACCGACTCCGCCACAGAGGTCGTGAATTTTTTAATAAGTCATGGAATTCTGAATAAGACATGAAATTAAAGAACACCCAGGTTTAGGAAAATAATTAATTGTGGATCATTGATTTACAAAAAACCAAAGATACACACTCCACTTCCCAAAACCGTCCGCAACAAATAGGCGCATTGTGCACTTTTTTTAAATTAGTATCGCGTTGTTCTACCGGCAAACGTCAATCATTAAATTTTATTGCTCTATGTGCATTACTTTTTAAATACAACTTTATGTCATGCATGTAAGATTGAATTTGAAAAAAAAATATGTTACGATATTACTATACGTATTTATTGCGTATGTTTAATTTGGTGACACTTTTGGCTGTTAGTTTTGTTTGAAAATGTGCATAATATCAATGTTGTGGATAATATTTGGCACAATTATTATTATTACGAAAAAAAAGGTCTCCCGTATTCTGTGGCAAATGTTGGGACAGGCCTATATGTCCAGCAGTGGACTGCAATAGGCTAGTTGAGTAAAATTATTATTAGGTACTTCCACAGGGTACAGTCACGAGCAATAATATGTACACATTTTCAAATTTTCTAAACTATCTGCACGTTTATCTAGACATTACAATATCAAAATAAATTTGTAATTTAGAAGAGGTTCCGTACAGTTTTGAATTAATCTTCGAATTTTCAATTTTGGATTGGCAGAACTTTAGATAACTGGTTTACAAAATGCGAAAATGTGTACATATTATTGCTCGTGACTGTACTTCCAATGATGCCAACGCGACGCACACAACGGAAAAACTAACAAAATTATTTAAAAATGTACTTTATTCTTTAACAATAAATAAAACTAAATATACTTAGAAAGACTTATTCCAAAGAGTCTCTATCAACATCTAAGGAGACTCGCGCTTGGCAGTTGGATCATAGGTCTGATGCAGAAGGCAGTACTGCTCGACACGGCACGTATTGTGAGGAAGTTCATATCTCTGGAGCCCTAACCAGCGGTAACTTGGTCCCTGTACCCAATGCTGGTGGGTCTACCTTTTTTTTAATATTCATAGACAAAGGAACTCTTATCATATTAGTCCTTAACATCTCACTGCACTAACCTTAGCCTAATACCACAATGACTTTACGGGAATTTACGTTTCGTGTCCTGTACTCTTATTTATTTATTTATTTTTGAGGACAACTTACAAAACATACACTTAGGAAAGCATCAAAACAGATTTTAGTGGCTCTGGCAATAGTGCTGTTTCATTTGGCATGGCATGCCACGGCATGCATTACATACAATATTTAAACATTTTTATTATAACATTACATTGGTTAGGTATATACTTACTACAGATATTGAGGATTAACATTACAGGTACATTTATTTAAAGTATGTTAATATAGATGGAGACATTTGTTATAATATACTATATTATTATATTAAAATTATATATTCCTGCAATACTATTTCACCATGTCATTACAAAAAACAGCGGGAACTAGATTAAAAAATAAGTGAAAAACAATGACTTAAAATAGTAGTATCTCGACATAACACGAATAGGAAAGTACAAAAAAACGCGATAAAATTTTTATAAGCCATTTCACGCAAGCACCCCCTACCCTAACCTACCTACCCTATTTATTATATAAACATAATATTATATCTACTATTATATAAATGATGTATGTATGATATGAGAGATTTTGCTTTTGTATGCTAGTTAGGACGACGGGAAGCCGATGGATGAGGGAGGCACAGGACCGCACAAGGTTAAAATAGAGAAAGTCTATGTCCGGCAGTCGACGGCCATTGGCTGATATGATGATGCTATTTTAAGCTAGGCTTAGCTTCTCCGTGTGGTGACGGAGTAAGAATACAATATGTCACTTCCACATCTCATCCCATGGGTGACGTACCACACGAAGAGAAACTAAAAAGGTCCTACTGCAGGGACGGGCCTCCTCCCGAGATGGAGGGATACTTGGCCAACTAATACCACGCTGGCCTGACAAAACTAGTATGGAAAGCTATAATTACAAATTTTCTTGTTTACAATATTAGGTCGCATAATATTATAACTTAAAACTAATTATTATCACCATACCTACAGTTCAGTAACAGAAAGACTCTAATTATTATAAAAGGGTACAAATGACCACACGCATATTCGTACCCCTAACGAGTTTAGTGAAAGTTGTCAACGCAATATTTGAATGCATGGGGACAGCTTCCCTACGGCTAAAGGGATCAAAAGAAAACTAAACTAACTGTTTTGCATATTCCAACGTTGCTATTTATAAATGTATGCTAGTAATTGTCGTGTATTTTATTTTATTATGTTTTATTTTGATGTTGCTAAATTTACGTTTAGCAACATCAAAATAAAATAAATCCGTGTGGTGACGGAGTAAGAATACAATATGTCACCACCCCATCTCATCCCATGGGTGTTGTAAAAACCGACTAAGGGTCATAGCACATATAACGTAACGTAAACGGATCGGAATCGCCTCGCCTTTTTCCTCGGTGTCAAACGTCAAAAATCCGATTACGTTACGATTCCGATTAGTGTGCGTTGCAGTAAGGAGTTTCATACAAATAATACTGAACGGCTCGAGTTTATACGGTGACGTTCCGTTTACGTTATATGTGCTACGACGCTAAGGGACTATAAGTGAATATTATCTTTACGAAACAAAAATGAAAAACTTAAAATTAAACCCTATGCCAATCCGTCTGGCCAGCATGGTATTAGTAGGCTAAGTAACCATCCATCACAGGAGGAGGCCCGTCCCTACAGTGGGACACTAATGGGCTGTTACTGTTATGATATTTACGTTTTTGAAATATTTTTAACCGACTTCAAAAAAAGAGGAGGTTACTTAATTCGACCGTATTACAATTTTTTACACAACGCCATCTAGTCCCAAACTAAGCAGCGCTTAAATACTTTTTTTTGTAAATACATAAGTATATATTATTATTACATAGAAAACTTTCAGACCAATGCAAACAATCATGTTCATGCACACAAAGATTTCTATTGAGCGTGAATCGAACCCGAGACCTCTGTGTAATAGCGATGTAATATAACGACTACGCCACAGAGGTCGTAAACCAGACATAATCTATACTAATATTATAAAGAGGTAAAGTTTGTGTGTTTGTGACGTTGTAGGGGGTAACCTCTGGATCTACTAAACTGATTTTAAAAATTCTCTCTGCGTTAAATAGTCTATTTATCGGGGAGTGTCATAGGCTATATAATTTTTTTTTAATTCGGCCTACCAAAATGACTCTATGGTGCCTGATGTTAAGCATCCATTAGAGTCCAAGAATGGCGAGCACCATGCCAGCTACAATAATTCAATAATTGTAGAGGCATGAATGTCTCAATAATATCACGCTATGACTAATAGGAGAGGAGCAGTAATGAAATATGTTTAAAAAAGTGCGCGTTTTTTTCGCGGCCTAACGAAGTGAATATTACAATAATATTAATTTATCAGAAAGCAATTAACCTGCTGACCCCCTAGTCGTAATTGTTTACGTTTCACACGCTCGTTTTAATTGATAATAACAATTCATTTATTGTAATATGCTTTCATTTCTATTTGTCTAAATTATCATAACAGCCTATTAATGTCCCACTGCAGGGACGGGCCTCCTCCCGTGAAGGAGGGATACTTGGCCTACTAATACCACGCTGGCCATACGGATTAGTATAGGGTTTAATTTCAACTTTTCCTCCTTTTCATTTCGTAAAGATAATATTCACGGATAGTCCCTTAGTCGGTGTTAACGACACACCCATGGGATGAGATGGGGTGCTGACATATTGTATTCTTACTCCGTCACCACATAGACAATATTTCGAAATAATGATAGATTGAGTAAATAGAGTTATGATATTCGGGATCATATGGTGATATGAAGACGCAGAGTGGAGAGCACCCCTCACACAGTGGAAGGACGACGTATCGCAGTCCACTACTGGACATAGACCACTCCCAACACTCGCCATAAATCACGGTCATGCGCCTTTCATATCCAGTTCGACCCAGAGATCTTTTTAAAGTAAGTAGTTAGTTAGTTTCTAGTTCTTTTTAAGTATGTTTATCCGTTGTCTAGTACCCCAAGCTTTGCTTAGTTTGGGACTAGATGACGTTGTGTGAATGTGTAAGGATTATTTATTAATTCATTTTTGAAGTCGTCGGTCCATCTAGCTGAATAGCGTCCTACACTACGTTTGCAGAGAAGCAGTCTCCAGTCTAGGACACTTGCTTCAATGGCCATCGGTCCTTCGGCAAATATGACCACCGCTTATATAAATAATCCTCACACATTCACACATCGCCACCTAGTCCCAAACTAAGCAAAGCTTGTACTATGGGTACTAGACAACGCATAAACATACTTAAATACTTTTTTTTTTTGTAAATACATACATTATTATACATAGAAAACACTCAGAACAATGCAAACAATCATGTTCATGCACACAAAGATTTGCATTGAGCGTGAAACGAACCCAAGACCTCTGCGTAGCCGCCAGGTTTTACACCTACTGCGCCACAGAGGTCGTCAAAGGTAGTAGAGGTCCTTAAAAACATTTATGTGCTTTTCAGAAACTATTTTTGTAACGAATTATTTCCTTTGTGTACATTAATTTCAGGTATGCAATTTTCCCCCATGCAAAGGGTTTGATCCCCAGTAGGGGAGTGCTTGATGGGAAAAACAACTTAAGCCGACCAAGTTTCGATTTCAGCCTGTTATTGAACGAAACTTTTACCGACAAAATATTAATAATATTTTCGATTAACTACTAAAGGGATTTATCTCGTTTTAAAGACGTATAGACATAAAAAATAAACCATTTGTGGATCACACAAGCAACTGTCTATGTCACAGATAGTAATAGATAAGAAATTTAAAAAGCCAACTATAGCACTAGGGTTTAAGACCGTGGGTAGCAGTTCTCAGACAAAATTAACGGACACAACGAACATCCAGAGGAAAGACGGTTACTTTAGGGACCCAAACATCTTTTGTTTTAAACAGTTTTCTTTCGACTTTTCGACCGATTTTCAACTGTTACAGGAAAATAAAGTACGTTATATGTATTTCAAAAATATTTCGAAATATCGAATTCTAGAACGTAATCCGTTCTAAATTCGAACACAGAGAGAGATTCGTATGCACAAGGGATGTGCGTAACCAGAGCCAAACTAATGCATTTCAACGTACGGATTTAAGCCGAACGTAATGCAATACGCGCCTAATGGAATAATACGTTCGGCAACCATTTTTGTTTTTTGGGGGGATTATTATTGCTGTTGTTGGACCTAGATGGCGCTTGTAGGCTATTGTAAACATGTGAGTTAAAGAGTGAGATCCCAGAGCCGCCAGTCATAAATGTATTCATGGGTTGCGAATCAAATGGACACCAGGTGAGTAATGCTCTATAAAGCTGTATACATTTTGTAGGTAGCGGCGACTGGTTGGACCCATATCTACTATTCGTTTCAAATAAGAATGTGCATAAGCCGGGTTCACATTTATCTGACGTGTCGTGTCGTGATGCATCAGAACGGTATCGGTTTCATACATTTTATATAGTTGCGTTCACATTTATCCAATGTGTTGTGTCGTGACGGCTTCTGATGTGTCGCGTCACAAACGATCCCGGTCCGCGTCAGGACGGGTGAGGTGCGGGGGGCGGTGCATCGGGACTTCACACCGCATCAGACTAGTGTGCACGCGCCTGTGTTGTGTTGTTACGCGTCAGAAATGAATGATTCTTGAAAAAACATTGCAAATGTGTGAACTCGCTAAGAGCCAAGACACAACTGATACAAAAAAGCGTCTTAGTGCGTCATAACACATCATATCAATGTGAACAGTAGCCGTCACGACAGAAAGCATCACAACACGACACGTCAGATAAATGTGAACCCGGCTTAAGTCATCGCCGTATTGTGATTGTGATGTCACACGTTCAATTTTTCAATCGAAGAAAATGTTGTGGTTTTTTCTTCAATTTTAGACATTGTGACGTCACAGTATCGTATCGTAACAGCCCATTAATGTCCCACTGCAGAAACGGGCCTCCTCCAGTGACGGAGGGTTACTTGGCCTACTAATACCACGCTGGCCAGACGGATTGGTATAGGGTTTTAATTTCAAGTTTTTCTTCTTTTTATTTCGTAAAGATAATTATTTCCGGTTAGTCCCTTAGTCGGTTGTTTACGACACCCATGGGATGAGATGGGATGGTGACATATTGTATTCTTACTCCGTCACCACACGGAAAAATCGAATTATTACATTCGAATTATGACGTCACAGTATGACGTCATAATTTGAAACGAGTAATACAATCAAACAATTAAACGCTACAAACTAAAAATTAAAACTAAGTAGCATAATCCTTTTATTAAATAGCGATAATATGGGTAGCCAAGTATGGCATGAAATACCTGTTTCTAGACAAAACAGGTTTCCAACTGGTTTACTCGCGGTTCATGTTCCTGGCTACTTTAACATCTTGTCTGTATGAATGTGCGTATATTATTTCATTGATGTACATGTCACTGCCTTGTAGAGGTCGTATGTATGTTAAAATCATTGACGAAGGATTGATTACATTATATTATAATGAGAAATGTCCGTGTGGTGACGGAGTAAGTAACCGTAAATATCATCTTTACGAAGTAAAAAGAAGGAAAACTTGAAATTAAACCCAATACCAATCCGTCTGGCTAGCGTGGTATTAGTAGGCAAAGTATCCCTCCGTCACGGGAAGAGGCCCGTCCCTGCAGTGGGACATTAATGGGCTGTTATGAGAAATGCTGCGCTAGAGTTTCGGGTTCCATTTCCGCGAAAGGTAAATCTTTGTGTGTGTCGACATTTTATTTTATTTATTTGGATAAATAAACGTTATTACATTGTATAATGCATAATTGATACAGTTATCGGTAGTAGTTAGTGCAATGACAATGAAATTTTTTACACATTTGTCAAAAACATTGCTGTGATAGGATCATGAGATCTCATCTTAGATCTAGACAAATAATTGCTTATCTATACTTCTATACTTAATATTATAAAGAGGTAAAGTTTGTGTGTTTGTATGTTTGTGACGTTGTAGGGGGTAATCTCTGGATCTACTAAACCGATTTTAAAAATTATTTCTGTGTTGAATAGTCTATTTATCGAGGAGTGTCATAGGCTACATAGTATCACGCTATGACTAATAGGAGTGGAGCAGTAATAAAATATGTTTAAAAAAGGGACGCGTTTTTTTTCGCCACCCAATGACGTGGGCACGGGTCAGCTAGTACTATTATAAATGTTTTTATTTACATCTTAACTTACGAGTATGTAGTTAAATGTGTTATGTTGTGTTATATTGTTGACATGATTGTTTGCATTGGTCTGGGTTTCTTCTTGGTGTATTTATGAATAAGCATTTCAATAATGTGTATGCGTTGTCTATAGAGATCGCGTTATCATCTCAGTCTTATTGCCATATCATTTCTCTATATCTATCCCGCTTGCATTTACGGGTCTTCGATTCTTATATAATATCTTTTATCTCTTTTTGAAGTACGCAGATGATAACGTGCTTACTATAATACTTGTATGTAGTACAATCTATGCTTAGTTTGGGGTCATGGTTTTCTTTGCTCCGGGCGAAGGTGTAGGGGTTTGTAACTATAGCTGACTAAACCCCCAGAGGTTACGTTTCTCACGTAGGTCATGGGAAGCCATGGATAAGTATTCTCCATAGGTCATCAATCCTGCGAAAGACGTGACCAGGCTACTGCCACTTCACCTTAATAGTAAATAAATAAATACACATCTCTACACAGCGCCATCTGCTCCCAAAGAAAGCTAGGCTTAACCTGCTTGTGTTATAGGTAACAGAACATCGGATATTAGTACTTATATACTTTTTTTTGTAAATACATACATATTATACACAGAAACACTCAGATCAATGCAAATAATTATGATCACGCACACAAATATTAGCATTGAGCGGGAATCGAACCCGAGACTTCAGCGTAGCAGTCATGTTATATAACCACTACGCCACAGTGTTCGTCAATAGTAACATCATCACCATCATATCTGCCCATTGACGTCCACTGATGGACATAGGCCTCCTTCAAATGCTTCCACATTTCGCGGTCGTTTTTTTAATTCATCATAACAACCCATTAATATCCCACTGCAGGGACGGGCCCTCTCCTGAGACGGAAGGAGACTTGGCCTACTATTACCACGCTCGCCAGACGCATTGGTACAGTTTTTAATTATAATATGAATAATATTTATCCATAAACATGATGATTTCATAGATAAATAAACAATATCTGTTACTTTTTAATCTTTTAGATAAAAACGCTAGGTAATAGAGTTTGTTAAACATATTTATTATCTATACTAATATTATAAAGAGGTAAAGTTTGTGTGTTTGTGACGTTGTAGGGGGTAATCTCTGGATCTACTGAACCAATTAAAAAAAATCTTCGAGTGTTGAATGAATACTCCATTTATCGGGGAGTGTTATAGGCTATATAGTATCAAGCTATGACTAATAGGAGTTGAGCAGTAATGAAATATGTTTAAAAAAACGGACGAGTTTTTTTCGCCGTCCAACGAAGTGAGCACTGGTCAGCTAGTTATCAATAACTAAATCGTAATGGAGAAAGTTCCTTAGGAGTAATGTGACAAGGTCAAATGTGATACACAGGTGAATCAAGATATATATCAGAGGATTACTTGATAAAGTGGCAACCACATAGCACTGAAGATATTATTTTAGCGCTTAGGAATTATTACCACAGAATATCAATTTTGTGTGGCATAAGAAAGGAATACAAAAATGACGGCCAACTTCCAGGGCCTGGAACTTCAAACCGAAACACGGTTGTATATGAAGAAAGTACGGCTAATAGAAATTGTTCCATCTCTCATGTAGGTTAAGGGAAACCAAGGACTTGTCTGCTTCAACGGCCGTCAGTCAACATGACCAGCCTACTGTTACTTTAGTAACAATATGAATAATCTTTATCCATAAACATGATGATAACCACAGAAATATGATAACAATAAATAAATCGTAATGGAGAAAGTTTTGTTAGGAGTAATGTGACAAGGTCAAATGTGATACACAGGTGAATCAAGATATAATTATATCGGAGGATAAGTTGATAAAGTGGCAACCACATAGCACAGAAAATATAGCCTTAAGCCCGATTTACACATCGACATGTACAGTAGCGAGTTAAGTAGTAAGTTGTTGATTAAGTTGATTTAAATAGATCTCCATCGTATTTTTGGCGAGTTAAGTTTGCGAGACGCGAGAGAGGGGGGGGGGGGCTTCTTCGTACTTAACACGCCATAAAATTTCGCTTGGCAAAAGAACTACCGGTTCCAATCCAATATTCCGATCGGATGTAGAATACAGTGCAAGAAGGATAACAAAGGTTGTTAGTTATGAAATCTTCTTTATTTATCGTTAAGTTAGTAGCCAACCAGGTGGCAAGAGTTATTCAAGCTGCTCATACCCTCTGACGTGTGGTGACGGAGTAAGAATACAATATTATGTCACCACTCCATCGCATCCCATGGGTGCCGTAGAAACCTACTAAAGGACTATCCATCAATATTATCATTACGAAACAAAAAGAAGGAAAACTTGAATTTAAACCCTATACCAATCCGTCTGGGCAGCGTGGTATTAGTAGGCCAAGTATCCGTCAGTCACGGGAGGAGGCCCGTCCCTGCAGTAGGACATTAATAGGCTATTATGATGATGATATGACTATAACACTATTGGCAGAAAAGACGTTAATACAGGTACAGTGTTAGTGTTAAAATGATATCATATCTATTTCAAATCTCACAAAGTAGGTACCTAAGTATTTATTTCAGAGTTTCGGCTTTCAATAGGTAGGTACTTAAGTTGTATTTTGATTCGTAACAATGTTACTTATTAATAACACAAAAGTTTATAATACATCATTATGTACGGGTCCTTGTTTCTCTAAGTTAGAAATAGAGGACAAATATGGGTTGGATAGTAAAATTTTGATTTATTAACGCATAAGCCACGCGCAGAATATGCTGTAAACTGATAAACTGACGCTTAGAAACACGATCATATTTTGAGTTGAGTAATAATTATTTCTAATTATAGTAACGTAATTATAAATAAATAACTAAAAAAAGTACCTATCATGAAACAAAAAATCATCTTCCGAATGCAAATAAAAATTCTTATTGTTTCAAATTAAGAAGGTTACCGCGTCCTCATTGCGTTTTTAAAACTTAGATAATTTAAAAAAAGAATTAAATTTGTTTACTAACCTCTGAATGTTGTCAGCTTCTTGGAACAACAAAACGTATAGTATGTTGTCATAATCACCATCACTAGATGACCCATACAATTCGCACTGCAGTCAACTAAACCACAATTAAATAGAATAAACAACATTCATTATTTTGTTCAAGCCGGCACGAAACCGTATTGACCCGATCCTTTATGAAACCATGGGGTAAATATGCATTTTTTATTAACTTAGATCGATTAGCGTACCACGACTCGCACACGATATAATTTCACCATAAAGGGAGTCCTTTAAAATAGGTGCTTTATGTAATAATATCACTCGCGAGCACCTCCGTAATTTCATTAATAACACCTAAAAATCGATTCCACAACAAGGCTCACGACAATTCAAACATAAGACTGCGGCGATGTGTTAAATTCATTATTTTACTACGTAACGGCCCTATAAAATTCGGTACGACACGGATTAAAATACACAAATTATTTCTTACAACACAACAGATAAGTTTGAATTATTATGGCACTAAACAATTTTTCGTGTCATATTTCTATACACAATGGTTGCAAACAATAAGCAGCGATAAAAACACACGCGACCCCTGCTTCACGAGTTCGCGATGACACTAAAACCCTGCATAGATGTCGCGCGTCTGACGGCCATTGTGGAAAATGGCGGCTGACGGCAGACGTCAAACAGACTCAAACAAAAGTACACTCTATCTCGTTGAGTTAAGTGAAGTAATTGATTATAGTCTTTATTAATTTCAACACCATTTTATCGTATAAGACGGCTGAATTTGAAAGTCTCAAGTGGACAAAAGTTGTGTCATACGAAACGTGCTTTTGGTTTATTCGAGTTATTAAAAATAATATTTTTGTCTCTTTTACTGCAACGCGTGATTTCGAAATTTTATTATAATGTGCGATGCTAAGGGTTGGGCGAGTGTTTCTTTAGGATATGTTCCATAGACCACCTGCCTACTACATACATTTTTCTTGACACGTGTTTTAGGGAATTAATGGTTGTTTAAACAGGAGAAATCAAAATAAATTAAAGATTTATTTGTAAACACCGGAAGCCATCACGGTATTTTGTCAATAAGTTATTAATAAATTATTTGTAATAAGTTTGCAACATACAGGTACACGAAGGAAGTTCTGGATTGATGTGTGAATGGTAACACACATCAATAGGTGACATCCTTCATTTAATAGAGGTAAGTACACAGCCGGCTTTATAATTTATTAGACTTGGCTTACATGACTCTACATTTTTTTACTTATTTAATTTAGTAAGTATTACGCTTTTCACCATGACGATTTTAAATTAATAAATCTTAAAACAGTAGTGTATGTACCTACTTAGACTTTCTTTTCTAGGAATTTAGATGACGTTTCCAGCATTAACACAACTATAAGCATGTCACCTCTGCGTCTCATGGTGATGACATTTTAAACAGTAAGGGATTTATAGAAAAGCTGTTAAGTACCAGCTTCTGCGGCCAATGCAGCGCCAGCATAATATGTAAGTCTTTTCCTCAAGGAGTTCAAAATCAAAATCTGGTGGTAGAGTTGATCAATTATTTGGTTATCAACTTAAATAAAAAAAAATAAAAGAAAAATATGTTTATTTTCTACAATACAGTTCAATGTTTATGTTGTTGACAATGTAAGGGTTGACTGGAGCCTAAGCTAGGGAAACCCTGTATTTCAGGACTCCAGGAAACTTAATTAAGTAAAACTGTTGATCTATGTGTAAACTAATCCGTGTTGAAAGCAAAATTACACTTATAAGCTGCGGCAACGGCTTACCATCATGCTGGTTACCACAATACACTTTACCTTCTTATCCTGCGTGTCATAAGCCTCGAAAAAGGAGGGCATAATATCCTTCTGGGAAAGGTGAATGTCCCAACAAGGCCAACATATAAACCTGGTTAGACAGCAGGGTGGCAACAGTATGAACTATTTTTCTACGCCAGTAAGAGGTTGTCTAAGTAGCTTAGCCAGCACGTATAACCAACACTTCTGATAGGTTACGACAATTGCTTGTGTCTACTTTAGTGGGCAATCCCACCCACAACAATTAATTGTGATTTGCACAAAAATGGTCTTGTGCCTCAATGTTTTAGAAAGAAAAGAAGAAAGAAAAAACATTTATTGACTGTGAAGAACACACACAACAATACACAAAAAAAAATACAAAACAATAAAACTACGTCTAAATGGGGCTCTGCCTCAGCTGTAATGCTGGTACGGCAAATTTTAGTGTTCATTATATTAAATTTATCCTAAAGTCCCTGTGACAGCGTGGTCCATCTAGTGCAGGAATTGTCTTTAAAAACAATATAAGCCAGGTGCGGTTTGCGGTTTTTGTTCGTATTTGGACAATGCACGTGACGTTGCTTTATAGCTTGGTTTAAAGATAAATAATGTCTAAAATAGTAGGATACAATGTGTCACCATTCATCTCATCTTTAAAGAGTTTCGTAAAAGGTTCTTAAGTAGCTCCTACTTAACCAGCAAAGAAAAATTAAACGCAAAACTATTAACTTACCTATGTGTCAAATAACTTGCTAATTAACTCGCCTGGCAAGCAAAAAAACTCGTCTGTCTCCACAGTCAACTTTCATGAATTTCTATAAAAAAACGAAATTAATAGTCGACTGTCTCACAATGAACCATGCAGCTACACTTAACCAGCGCTATATTTCCAAAATTCGACGTGGCCAGATCGTGTTAATTTGTGCAAAAGATAGGTACAGACGTGTCTCTTCCGCTCAGTAGTTAGCGAGCAGATCGCGCGAGAGGTGTATGTATGCGAACCTTTTTTTAAAAAACTGTCACAAAAGTAAGTTTTAAATAAATTTTACTATCTTTTTTAGCATTTTTCCTTTAAGAAATATCGACTATTTTATTTCTACACCGAATTATATAGTTATTTAGCTTATCTATGCACTGTAATTTATTTCATAATTATATTTCTTTCAGTTTAAATTTTTAAGGTTAGTTATAAAAAGGTGCTATGTCTCACATTGAACCATGTTGAGGTGGTACTCAATGAATCACGGATTGTGTACCCCAAGAATTGCCTTGGCGTACACATTAAACAAAACGTGGTTCATTTTGCTAGTGTTGTTAGATAATGTATTGAAACTTTCAAACTACATGATATTCTTTTACCTAGCTGTTCATATTATCATTATTAATATTACTTTATTTACTTCCTTTGGTCAATATTTCTATCTGTTACAGAATGGCACGGAATAAAGTAAGTCAGAATAGGGAAGTCAGGGTGGGGAGACCCCTTACACGATGGACCGACGACCTGGTTAGGACGGCGGGAAGCCGATGGAAGAGGGAGGCATAAGACCGCGCAGGGTGGAAACGTTTGGAGGAGGCCTATGTCCAGCAGAATAATAGTCTATAGGCTGATATTTATGATGATGATGAAATTAAGTCAAAGAAAAAAGGGGGCCACACTGCTTCCAATATGTTAAGAGCTTTCAAATTAAATAGAGAAGGTGTAATCATCAGAAAAGCTGCATTATATCCTACTTTGCGCCGCTATGTAGCACAGTATTTACACACACGTAAAGATGATCTTGCTAACAAGAAGTATATATACTAAATTATGATTTAAAGACTACTCTATTACAAGTAAAGACTAATTACATAAGAAATGGACGTTTTACTTTTACCTTAATTAATTATTGATAACATTTCTTTTTTTATAATTAAGTGGTTCAATGTTAAAATTAACCCGGTTCAATGTGCACACCCTAGAGTACACATTGATCCAAATATTTATTTTTATATTTATGTGTTTATTTTTAAAAGTATAAATAATATTAAAAATTTGTCAATGCTCTTTTAAAGCTAGATAAATTACCTATCTTTGTACAAAATTTGAATCATTTCGAAGCTTAAACGAGAGAGTTATGCGCCTCCAAATTTTACATGGTTCATTGTTGGACAACTTACCCTAATTATCAACTGTGTCCATGTGAACCAACGTTAAGTGTTTATTCAAGCATGTATATTGCATTTGACATATCAAACAGCAAAGGTGAACCCTCCCTTTTTTAGAAAGTAAATTTCGAAATTATTCCACTTAAATGATTATCAAAGTGCTCTAAGATCAAACCAGTGTCTGAAACAATATGGCTGAGTTAATTCATTACTCTCTGTGAGGAAAAAGACCTTAGTGCATCGCGTGATAGTAATCTTTAAGTTTGTCCATTTAAAATGCTTCTCCGTGTGGTGACGAAGTAAGAATAGTGTTAGTTACCACCCCATCTCATCCCATGGGTGTCCTAAAAACCGGCTAAGGGACTATCCGTGAATATTATCTTTACGTAATAAAAAGAAGGAAAACTTGAAATTAAACCCTATACCAATCAGTCTGGACAGGTGTGGTATTAGTAGGCCAAGTATCTCTCCGTCCCGGGAGGAATCCCGTCCCTGCAGTTGGACATTAATGGGCTGTTATGATGATGATGATATAAAATGCTCAGGAAATGTGAGGCTTATAATGCCCTTGAGCTACGCTCGTTAAGTCTCATAGCCTCTGAAATGTCACTACTACCCGGTCACATTCTCTAGAGACCTGGCGTCTCGTCACGTCGCGTCGGACGAATCACTGATGCGCCCGTGGCGAGCGCGGGGGTTGAAAGGAGAACGGGACGCAAGGTTCGCATTCCAGCCAGGTCTCTAGATAATGTGACCGTGTAGTAACTACTACAGCGCGTACTACGCTCTTTTTAGAGATAGTGGGGGAGTCAAATATAAAAAGCTTAGAACACCTCTGGACTGTGCTCCGCTCTTCAGTCCCAATTGCCACTTTATCTTCCATGGAGACTGCTCTAAAAAGGGTTTGAAACGGTACTATCATCAAACTTCAACACAGCACTACTCCGACTCATCGTAGCAGAGTTCATCCCTACCACATGAAAACTATCTAGTCTTGTACTATTCGTTTCCAGCGATTAGAGTGCTTGCTGACAAGAGACAGAAACGACATGAACATGGTTTGACACTAATGTCCAGTTACTTCACTTGTCAAGCCTGTAGATAGGATATTTCGCTCTCGTATCGGTCTGTACAGTCATCAAAAGCGATGTATCACAGACACCACCTCACAAATCGTCTGCAATAGACGTCTCTGCCAAAGTGTCCCCCAAAGCCAAAGTGTGCCAAGTGTAGGTTGATAATAAAACCTCTAGAATTAGCTACAACTACCGGAGCGGTTGTTTCTTGAACTCTACTTATCCTTCTTCAAACGAGGTTTAAAAAGGGCATTAATTCTAGGGTAGGCAGCGGTTTGGTTGTGCTCTCATATTGCTGGATTTCATGAGCGGCGGTTATCGCTTACCATCAGGGGGCTTACTTACTCACCTTCTTAATGCAATAAAAAAATTGTTGAAGATACAGATATTGGTTATTATTTTCTGCCTTGGACACTTATTTTAAAACAATAAAGTTAGAAATATTACTTTTGCTAGTTTACTGCCATCTAGCGCTTACAACCTTTTTATTACAAACAAGAAAAGGACAACAGAGGGACGATTCTCAAGGTCATGGTTTCACTTGCCAATGTAGTACGATTTGGAATGTAGAGATGGCGCTGTACACAAATGTTAAGTTTTATTCAAATAATTTATTTCTTGAACTCAATGGATACGATTTAAAATTCTACAATCAATTAAATAAAAAGTATGAAATGGATGGTTTCGTAAGTTCTTTGTACGTTTCTTATTGAATTTGATTTTATTAAATACTAATCCGCCTTTTTAAACTAAAATAGTTAGGTAAGTTTACAAGAAACATGATTATTTTATAGATTCAGAATAATTAAGTATACTGAAAAGTAACTTTTATGTCATCATTATTATTTAGTTAAACCTTTTTCTATTTAAATAGCACAATTAATTAAATAAGCGACATCTATGATATAAATTCCTAGACGCTACATAACTAGTTTGACCGTAAATCACAAGATGGCAGTACACACACGAAAATTCACGAGTTGCGTTTACTGTTGTGTAGATGGCGGCAATTTCAATATTAATCAACTATGCAGTCAAACATTTCAGCAAGTACGAAGGGATTATTTATATAATTATTATAATGTTCAGAGCTCTGTACATTTTGTTTAGGTAGTCTTATCACAAAAGGTAGGAGCGATAGGTACGGAAGCCAAACTCAACGATCAGCGGTCGCCAAGTAATATCAAGTTAGTAGTGATCATATTATTAACTCCTTGATTTATTGTTGTTATGATACAAATATTATAAATACAATCCATACTAATATTACAATTATTTAACTATACAATCCATACTAAAATTATGGGAAAGTGTCTGTTTGTCTTTCTTTCACGGCAAAACGGAGCGACGAATTGACGATAGTTGAAGGGATGGAGAGTAACATAGGCTACTTTTTGCCCCTTTCTAACCCTCCCACAGCTACCTCGAAACGCGAGCGAAGCTGAGGGCAAAAGCTAGCATCTTTAAAATTTATAGACATTCTAAGCTACATTATTGCAAAGTTCATTAAAAATCAATAAATCCATTTAGTATTTTTTTATTTTTCACAATATATGATCTGGCATCATACCAGATATTTTATCAGACAACATACCAGACCGGGTGGTATGCATTCTCATAGCATAAGCTTCGTCTGCACCAGACTGGGCTGACGTAAAGACCAGTACCAGAGTACCAGAAGACACGACATTGTTTTGTTATCTTCTTAGAAGAAATAAGTAGCTACTAGGTATGTGTGTGTGCTCTAAGGGCTACTTTCTTAACTCCAAAATCATTTACCACTCCAAATGATACTTTTCGAAAACCTCTTTTGTATTAACAAAATTAGATTTCCTACTTAGGTATTCGAAGATTTATCTACACTAATCTATACTAAAGAGGTAAGGTTTGTGTGTTTGTGACGTTGTAGGAGATAATCTCTGGATCTAATGAATCGATTTTGAAGATTCTTTCTCTGTTGAATAGTCCATTTATCGGGGAGTGTCATAAGCTATATAATATCATGCTATGACTAACAGGAGTGGAGCAGTAATGAAACATGTTTAAAAAAGGGCCGCGTTATTTTCGCCGCCTAACGAAGTGGGCACGGGTCAGCCAGTTTTAATTTAAATAACTTTGTAATTCACGTACTTGGCGCCCCTTTTGATGTTACCTTAAACGCGAGATGCCAATGAAGTGTTCCCTGCCTTTAAATAAGATTGGCCTAAAATCGGGCTTAAGTGAGCAATACCATGCAGCTTGCATGTCTGAAAAAGGACACATTCATTTCCCTAGCAACAAAATATCTACCAAACTGAAATTTAGTTCCCATCAATGACTAAAAGTAAGTAGCACACCGGCATAAATATATCTCGGGTCAAAAGTTCACAAAAAAACGTGACCACAAAGCGCTTTATATCGCTTTAAAAATTAACATTTACTAAACGCCAAATAACATCTCAAGGTTAAAAATCCGCTTTATTTTATTGGCATCTTGTCGGATGACATTACATAAAGATTACGGCGCGAGTCTCATTTAACCGCGTGAACAATTTTTAACTATGATTTGATAAATGAGATAAATTAATTTGTTGATATAATAATGTAATTACGATAAATAAATACCTAATTATTATGTAGATTATAATTAATGAAGTCTGTGTCGATCTTTCGACGCGAAAGGTTGTCAAGTTGGCGGGAATTTCGATCAGTCGATGTCTTTCTGTGAGAGTGTTGTGATGTGATATTTTTTATTTATTTATTTTATGTTTTACGTTATTTTATTTGTAGTTTTTGTTTTGTTATATTGTTTTATTAAGTTTTTTGAAGGAAGTGAGGAAAAACGTAAGTATAATTATTATTGTTTATTAATTTATTCCAATTTAATTTTTTTTATTACATAGTTCAAAGTCTTTTTTGTACGTGATTTCTAAAGAAATGTGTTCAAAGAAAACAGTCCTTGACTCTATATTCGGAAAGTGTCAATGGAATTCTATTTTTAATTTGTTTTTTTTTTCAATAGGCATTTACCTATATTATAACGTGCCTATTTCTGTAGACTTGTAGTAGAAGAAAAATAAGCACGTAATAGAATTACGTTTCCTGTTGATAATAATTTAAAGTAATTTAAAAAGCGGATTAATGACCCCCCTTACTCATAAACGTCTCTTAAATTTAATCACTGTTTAGCGAGATTTTTATTAGCAAAACTAACAGTATGCCAAACAAAACCGTAAGATTTTAAGCTAATCAATTGACTAAAATTTAAGTGGCGTTTATGAGTAAGGGGGATAGTGTTTAGCTTATTTTTGTACCACAGCCTGGAAGTCCTCGTTCTGTGGCGGAGGTAAATTTAAGTTGGAGTAGTACTACAAAGCGACTGGCCAGTTGAAATTGTACAGAGTTTTATGTCAACTTTCTTAATTATAGTTAATAGCTACGAACTACGCCTTTTCAGTTTTTACGACCGCGCCGTAGTATGATATGAGATTGCGATTTATGGCTAACGCAGACCTGGACGGCATGGCAAAGTATTTTAATTTTTACTAATGGAAATTCAACCGTACTGTTACAGAAATACGACATAAATTGCTATGCTTTAAAATGATGCCGCGGCATTGAAAAATCCCTTTCAATGCCGCGGCATCATTTTAAAGCATAGCAATTTATGTCGTATTTCTGTAACAGTACGGTTGAATTTCCATTAGTAAAAATTAAAATACTTTGCCATGCCGTCCAGGTCTGCGTTAGCCATTAAACTTACTATATCAAAACTCTGTCCCATTTAGCTGTTTTAGTTATTTATTCTTTATTATTGTCATGTAAACTTAAAACAAAACGTTTTTAATTTATTGTCTCACAAGAGTTGTAGGTACCTACTTATGAGTTAGACCAACTTCTAAAAAAAAGTTTAATTAAAAAGTTTTTATTAAACTTAATCAGACAGTTACATTAATTTAGTAGGCATTAGAAATGATACCCAATTTTGACGTTACCTACCTACTACGTAATTAAATAATTTAACTACTTAAACAACCAGACTGTTCGTGTTAATTTTTTTTATTTATTAACACGTTCCCAGTGCAGTGTACCATATATGGTACACGTGCATTGTTTTACTATTGTATCTGCTGGCGGCACTGTGAAAAGGTTAATTAACAAAAGTACCTTCTTTTTATTACTGTGTATTTTTCAACTGCTTATCATTTATATTAATTGAAAAAATAATTACACGGTCCTAGAAAACATACTCGTACCTAATTGTTAGAGATAATATTAATATTTCTTCTGATGTTTGAACGTACTGTTAGTGTCTATTTAATTTTCTGTTGTCTGAATCAATCAAACACAATCTGCTCAATTTTGAGACGATTTATGGTCTCATACTATCCAATAATGTATGAACACATGGTTGCAGGGTGTCATAAAAATTAATGTACATATCACTTTAACCCGGCAACTCTGAGCGCTATGTCAGTTACTTTGGTTCTCCGCGGACCTCCTCATTTCTGATTCGATCACACAGGGAAATTCCTAATATAGCTCTCTCCACTGCCCTCTAAGTGACCATGAGCCTCCATAAGTCTATTGACATTGGGTTCTCCAAAAGTAGTGTCCGGAAGCATTTTCATTTCATTTCAGCCCTGGAAAGTGATGTTGACGGAGCGAATTAATTTGACTACCATTGCCTTAATTTCTGGATTCTACCTAACCCTATTCGTCTTAAGTACATTTAGGCTGAGCGCAGACTTGGAACACGACAGTCTTAAGACAGACTATTGCTTCACAATATGTATGAATATGCGCACACTTGGAACAAAACGTCGTAAAGACAATATTGTCTCAGATAGACAGTTTTGTTTTATGTGTGCTACGTATCGTAGGCAAAACTGTTTCGTTTTAGTTTTAAGACAGACTTGTCTATATGAGGCAAGTCAGTCTTGAAACAGTCTAGTCTCCAATGTGCGCTCAGCCTTACTCTTAGTTTGTCAATTCGAAAAAACTTTTGGATTAGGTACCTACTAAGTATGTACCTATATTAAACCTTTAAAAAATAATACAAATATTGTAAAATATTGATGATGATGTCCTCTTCACCGTATCCGGTGACAGCGATCCAGACTACTCCTTTCTTCTGTCATGTGCTCTCAGATGACTGGCAAAGCCGAACTTGGTCTTGAAGACCCGGTCGCACTGCGCGCAGAAGAGCTGATCTGCTTCATTGTAGGTGTATACGTATGTAGGCTTCGGGCGGCTCTTGCGTATCTGACGCTTCTTGTCTAGGTCTTCTAGACGATTTGCCTCGAAACGTTCGGTAGCATTGTGAATCAAAGTGCGCCAGCTACTTCTATTTTCCGCCATCTCTTGCCAACGGTCAACGGGAATCTTGCAAGCCTTAAGGTGGCGTTTCAAAACGTCTTTGTAACGCAAGTATTGCAAAATATATCGTATCGTAAAATATTACAAATGCGTTGAAATGACAATAGGTAAAAGTTATCGGTAAGTAGGTACATACATTTTTCCATTCATTTTTTTTCGCTTAATGAACTCGGAGAATGCATGTTTGATGCGGTCATAAATAAAAAAAATATTAAAAATAAATTGATTGGAACTGTGTATTTCTTTCTTTTTGATAAATAATAAATAATCATTTCACCATAACAGCCCATTAATGTCCAATATGGGGACGGGCCTCCTCCCGTGACGGAGGGATACTTGGCCTACTAATACCACGCTGGCCAGACGGATTACTATAGCGCTTAATTTCAAGTTTTCCTTCTTTTTATTTCATAAATATAATATTCAAGGATAGTCCCTTTTTTTACGACACTTATGGGACGAGATGGGCTGGTGACATATTGTATTCTTACTCCGTCACCACCAGGATCGATGTCTTTGATAAGTAAATAACAAATAATCATTTATAACATTTTCAACGAAATATATTAAAATTTTTAACAACGTCACTTAATTTTGTAACTTTGTAATTGTGTGGAATACAAAATATACTACTGAATATTTTATAATGTATAGTTTGTACACATAACAATATTTCACCATACACCATTATACACTGTATTCCTTAGGAAATAAGTTACATAATCGTATGAAAAACTTTTTATTTAAAATCTTCTGGACGTTCGTAAAAGCTATTTGCATATAATAGTACATATTTAATGTCCTTGCTCTTTAACTTTAAAAGTACGTTTAAATAATAATATGGGGCCACTGCTCGACAGTCTATTTAATTTTTAATTATTTAAATTTTAGTACAGTAATTCTATTTGTTGAAAATAAGGAAGAGAAAATTTATCGGTAATTGGCTTTGGTTTATTTTGTACGATATTATGACGACATCTATTATTATACTTCTATACTAATATTATAAAGAGGTAAAGATAGTGTCATTGTGTGTTTGTGACGTTGTGTAGGGGGTAATCTCTGGATGTAATGAACCGATTTTAAATATTCTTTCTGGGTTGAATAGTGCATTTATCGGGGAGTGTCATAGTATCACGCTATGCGAGCATATTGTCATCTAGGATCCTTTACCGAGGTCCTGTTGTCGATCTTGTAAACGGAAGACGCCTGATTTCAAAATTCACTGTGAGTTTCAAAAGCATTTGAATTTTCTTGTGATTCGCAGAGTTTCAAGCCTAGAGGTCCATTTACGAGATCATGTAGTTATTCCGAAAGCCAAAATAAATGATTACAATTTAAAAAAAAAACGGTGACATTAATCCTTTAACAGACAAAACAATATATTTATATATATAGTTAGTTATAGAAAACGTATTGACAACATTATACTTTGAATGTTTAAATTCATCTCTCATTAGCTAATATAATAAATAAATGAATATAAAAATTTAGCACGCAGAGGCTGTTTATATCTTGTGTAATTATTACTTATTGGTCCAGTTTGGTTACCGGTTTATTTTTCATAAGGATGCCGCACGTGGTTGTAAAAAAAACCGGTATTTAACTAATAGATATTATACGATTTTTTTCGCGTGAATGCCCGCTCGATTGATAGAATTTTGTGACGTGTTTCTTGTTATTACGAAATAAATAAAAAATATATCAATCATCTGAATCTATGACTAGACTAGAATTGCCTGATTAAAGTGATGATGGGCACGGAAAAAGCCGAACGTCCACCGCGGGCTAAACTAAGTTAGTTTAGCTTAGCTCGCATAGTTATGCCAGTTTTCCATACATGTGCGTCCACCGCAAAATATATTTCTGTATGGAAAACTGGCATAACTATGCGAGCTAAGCTAAACCAACTTAGTTTAGCCGGCGGTGGACGTTCGGCTTAAAAGTTCTGAAATGGTGACCCCCGGACCGGACGAGGCAGGGTGGACGACGCAAAGGAGTTTCGTTTACAAACTCGATTAACAAAAATTCTATTTTTTTAAATAAAAACTTAAATTAATCTACCATTATTGATGAATTTTGTATAGGACCACCTCGGAAGTATACATTTCTAAGAAAAAACCTGTTTTATCTATACTAATATTATAAAGATGTAAAGTTTGTGTGTTTGTGACGTAGTAGGGGGTAATCTCTGGATGTACTGAACCGATTTTAAAAATTCTTTCTGTGTTGAACAGTCCATTTATCGGGGAGTGTCATAGGCTATGCAGTATCACGCTTTGACTAATAGGAGTTGAGCAGTAATGAATGAAAATGTCTAAAAAAGAGACCCGTTTTTTTCGCCGCTCAACGAAGTGGGCACAGGTCAGCTAGTACCTATTTGTTGTAGAAGTGACTGATATTTATGGGCTCTATCAAACATTGATCAAAATACAAACTTGAATTGCAAACTAAATTTTATACAACCTTCTTGTTTTGCTGTCAGATGAAGTGATAGAAAATTTTACACTCTTTTATGTTTGTTTCCTCAAAACTTAGTTATTTCTCATTGCTTTTACACACATAACATAGCAAAAACTAAGTACCTATATCAAAATTCATCCACCACCCCATCTCATCCCATGGGTGTCGTACAAACCGACTAAGGGACTATCCGTGAATATTATTTTTACGAAATAAAAAGAAGAAAAACTTGAAATTAAACCCTATACCAATTCGTCTGGCCAGCGTGGTAGTAGTAGGCCAAGTATCCCTCCGTCAGGGGAGGAGGCCCTTCCCTGCAGTGGGACATTAATGGGCTGTTATGATGACAAATAGGTAATTGTCTTGCGTGAGATTCAAAGGCATTTTATTATCTTCTTGCAAGGCAGTCTCATACACGACCAAGGCAATAATAATAATTACTCAAAGCCATATTATTTGTACTATGTGAGTGGTTCACATAGTACAAATATATACAGTATTTCGACTTCATAGAAACGGACGAAACGTGAGTTATACCTACACGCTCACGATAGCGGTGGCTTTGCGGAGTGAACAGTCGCGACTGTGCCCCAGTAACGAGCGGGAAAGTTGGTAAATGTAATTAAAAAGCTGGAGGTGGGCAGCCCTATGGCATGTTTACGTACCGCGCAGCCACGTAGGCTATTATAATAAATATTCGGCCAAGATAGACTACTGGTTGTACTGTGCCAACCACTCACTTCTCACCATTTATTAACAAAACATATTCGGCCATACTATGATAAAAATCAATTATTATAACCATAAACATACAATAAAAAAAACGTATGACAAGTTTATTTAACCATAAAATAAATTATTGTTAAATTTAACACCTAATTGTTAAACTATTACGTTGTATTCGTAGTAGCCATTTTATATTTATAAATTATACAAATAAGTACATAAAATATATAAATACATTATACAAATATACTTAACCGGTACTTTTTTGGAATAAAACCGGAAAATACCGAAAGATATACAAAAAACTTGCGAAAAAAAAACGCCTTATAAAGCCTAGTTAGGGTTCTAATGGTTAACATAATACACACTTGGATATAAAGAATAGCATAAGTGTCTGCGTAACGCGAGAGAGGGGGCTACTTCGTACTTAGGTAGCCCCCTCTCATGCGTCTCGCCAACTTAACTCGCCAAAAAATAGGATGGAGATCTATTCAAATTAACTTAATCAACAACTTACTACCTACTTAACTTGCTACTGTACTTGTCGATGTGTAAATCGGGCTGAAAAGTTTACAAGTTAGGTTCTGTCACAAGCTTTAATTTTTCATTATTCTGTTTAATTTAATTGTTAATGGGTTACCGTAGGATTAGAAATGTATTAATATAACGATTGAACAGTGCTTAATAAAATTGGAAATTGGAGTATGGGAAAGGGCAAGAGGGCTATGTCTAGCTGCAAATGCTGCAATAATAGTCGACAGACACCCAGGCAGCATACGACGCCGGAGACTCAAGCTGTTTACTTAAGAACCCTGTATTGTCGCTTGCTATTGCACCTTGGGTCGTACCAGACATATCAAAACGTAAAGGTATCGGCACCGTATCAACTCGAGCCGTTCAGTATTATTTGTATGAAACTCCTTACTGCAACGCACACTAATCGAAATCGTAGCGTAATCGGATTTTTGACGTTTGACACCGAAGAAAAAGGCGAGCCGGTGCCGATTAGTTTACATTTTGTTAGGCCTGCTATGAGCCTTTTAACCATACTAAAATAGGCACATCATTGGTTTGAGGTGTAATAAGTGCGCAAAGTAGAAGTAACAAACTAGACAGGAAATATAACTACTACTTATTATTTTAATTTTGAATTTTTTGGACTCTGAATTTTTGGGTGAAAACATTTTCTAATTCTCTCATTCTCTAATTTGGCGGGAAAATTCTAACCCACATTACTGCTTATAGGTGTAATAAGGGCACAACGGTTGTACAACCAAACGCGCCCTCTTACTAAAGATACCTACCTCTATCATTATACTAATATTATAAAGAGGTAAAGTTTGTGTGTTTGTGACGATATAGGGGTAATCTCTGGATCTACTGAACCGAAATTAACAATTCTTTCTGTGTTGAATAGTCCATTTATTGGGGAGTGTCATAGCTATATATGACGCTATGACTAATAGGAGTTGAGCAGTAATAAAATATGTTTAAAAAAGGGACGCGTTTTTTTCTCCGTCCTACGAAGTGGGCACGGGTCAGCTAGTCCTAAATAAATATACATTCTTTACGCGTGGAAATCTGGTACAGACTTCATGACATTAGTGCTAGTATCATGAACATGTCGAACTCGACTAAAACCACACTTTCTTCCCTATTGTCATGTATTGGAGGCTCCAGTTAAGCCCTGGTAAGGTTGGTCCTAGAGACCTCCGATGTTCATTGATCGCATATAATTGTCAAAGCTCTTCTCCCTGTGGTGACGGAGTAAGAATACAATATGTCACTACCCCGTCCCATCCCATGGGTATCGTATAAACCGTTTAAGGGACTATCATCTTAACGAAATAAAAAGAAAGAAAAACTTGAAATTAAACCCTGTACCAATCCGTCTGGCCAGCGTGGTATTAGTAGGCCCGTCCATGCAGTGGGATATTTATGTGCTGTTTTGATGAATATGTCAAAGCGATCTTATCAAAGAGGTCGGTGCTATTAAATCTATCTTCTATTGGGCCTTGCGTGTATTACGGCCTGCTACTGTCAAATAAATCATCTAAAAATTTGGCATTATCATGTAAGTCTTAAAGCCATGTAATTTATCTATATCTATCTCGCTTGCACTTATAAATACTTATAAATAAAAATAAATAATCCTCACACATTCACACAATGCCATCTAGTCCCAAACTAAGCAAAGCTTGTATTATGGGTACTAAACAACGGATAAACATGCTCAAATACTTTTTTTTTGTAAATACATACATATTGTCTATAGAAAATACCCAGACCAATGCAAACAATCATGTTCATGCACACAAAGATTTGCATTGAGCGGGAATCGAACCCGAGACCTCTGCGTAGCAGTCATGTTACATAACCACTACGCCACAGAGGTCGTCACTTATGGGTCTTCTATTCTTTTATAGATATTATATCTATCTCTTTTTATCGTACTCAGATGTTAACGAGGCAACTATAGTATAAAATGATGAGTTTACAAGTACAGATGTTGTTAAGTAGATAAGAAGTTCCTGATCTCTCTATTGTGATCCAAATGCTCAAGGCCCTAGGCCATTTAAATTGGTATACAATAGCATATTACTTTTGTGTATTAATGTAATGTAAATGTCTGTGTATCTCGTAAAGTATAAAATGCGAAACTAGTCACAATATTCTTCACAGTTCACACAACACAAATAAGTGAATCTTGTCTTTTGAGTAAATAAATAATAAAATAATAATTCTCACACATTCACACAACGCCATCTAGTCCTAAACTAAGACATTTTTTTTTTTGTAAAAGCATATTAAGTATACATAGAAACACTCAGACCAATGCAAACAATCATGTTCATGCACACAAAGATTTGCATTGAGCGGGAATCGAACCCGAGACCTCTGCGTAGCAGCCATGTAATATACCGACTGCGCCACAGAGGTCGTCAGTAGGCATTACTATTTGCTTTTTAGGTTGTTCATAAAAAAAATTGAATTGACTGGAAGTTCCCAGACTCTACGTATCACTGCCGTGCTTGCTTAACCCACCATTAAGCAGTAGTGTGCTAATGTGCTAGTGTGCTTAATCTGAGATCTTCTCATAATCTTGTTCTATTATGTCCCTCTCACAACACTGATTTCATTCATTCTTCTTTCCCTATTCAATCTATTCTTCTTTGGAATGCCCTGCCTCTTGAAGTCAGGATGTCCACAAGCCGCCAAGTGTTCAAGAGCAAAGTTCGTCAACTTTTGCTCAGTAAACCGTAGCAAAAATGGTTAATATATCATTGGACTATATTGATATACTCGTAATTATAATAATGTGTTTATTACTTATGTATTTGTATATTGTTTATGTATTCATAAGATATATATTTGTGCATGAATTAGATGTACGTTTATGTTGTATATATACCTATATATATATATATATATATATATATATATATATTTTCATTGCACCCGTTTTAATACCTACCACATTTATCTCTGCATCACCCAAGGTTGACTGGAAGAGAATGCCTTAGGCATTAAGTCCGCCTGTATACATCATTGTATTAAAGCTTAAATAAATAAATAAATAAATGTTACTTACTGTGTTTAATTGAAAGAAAACAGTAATTGCTACTGTACTATTTGTGGCTTGGAACAGACAGAATCCTGCCTTCCACATTTTAAAAACCTAAAGATTCTGACTCTACCATGCATGTACATTATGGAAATCGCATTATTTATTAAATCAAATCCAGATTTGTTTGAATTTCGCACAAGAGTTCGTCAGACCGGTAAATTATTCCTTAGACCCTCAAAAACAGCATTACTACACAAGAGCGTCATATGCATGGGTCCAAAGATATACAATCAAATACCAAAGAACATACGTAATGAAAGTGATCTAAATAGTTTTAAAAATGAACTTAAAATGTTATTACTCAATAAGGCATATTATACAATTAATCAATTTATAGAAGACAAAAGTATTTAGAAACTGTTTATATTATTTAGTCTTATTATTTAATCTTAGATGCTAATTCAATTTGAAAAAAAAATCATGACATTTATAATTTATTTTAATTAATTAAATATTATATTAATGTTATTAATCTTATGGAAATATTTTAAGAAAATTTTGCATGCTGAGTGGCCGAGTGTGGTGAAACTCATATTATTGTAACATCTCTGTAAACCCACATTAAGCAAATAAAGAATTTTGTATTTGTATTTGTATTTGTATACTTGTCGATGTGTAAATCGGGCATTAGTCTATGCAACTTATGTTTAGGGTAGTCAGCGCTGTGTTCCGGCATTACTGTCACCTATGTTAAGAACTACTACACATCAACAGTTCAGTGTGGTGACGGAGTAAGAATACAATATGTCACCACCCCATCGTGTCCGACCGAAAAACCGACTTAGGGATTTACCGTAAATATTATCTTTACGAAATAAAAAGAAGGAAAACTTGAAATTAAACTCTATACTTACCAATCCCTCCGGCATTAGTAGGCCAAGTATCCCGCCGTCATGGGAGGAGGCCCGTCCCTGCAGTGGGACATTAATGGGCTGTTATGATGATACATCAACAGTTCGCTTGCTCGTTTCCCACCATAAAGCAATAAAAAAACTAGTTTAGATTAAAATTCGTAAACTTTTTCCTTATTGCCAAAACTCGACTAAACAAGAGCGGTATACAAAATCCTTAACCTGCTAAACTCCGAAGAAGTCAATGACCAATTACTTAGATAACTAACATGATAATATTATTTCTAATACTATTTATACTACAATGTCACATGAAAGTCAAATATTAACATCGATTTGTCCTTTGTTGATCTTATTCACTTTATCATACGTCCTCTTTCACCTTCAATTATTACATCGCATGCACTAAACGTGTTAAACTGACAGTTATCATCTGTCATCCATGACATTTGAACCTAGATAACCGTTATAGATAAGCTACAGTAAGCGCCAACTGATTCTGCCGGAGTGAAGTTAGCTATCATAGACGCGCATGATACTAATACTAACATAGCAACTAATCAAGCTAGACACTCATGTACCTTAACACCTTGAAATAAGACACAATTTCAAACGAAAATGTTTAACTTGATGTGTTGCTGTGTGTACGCGAACAAATAAAATTCCCGCGTTTTAGTTCGAAAACTGACATCAGCGCGGCCATTTGCAAACAACTTCGGGCCTGTCAAGTTTGATGGCGCGTATTGTAAAGAACCGTTATCGTTGGATCTTTGTTGTTCTTTTTTTAAACGTGAAATGTTGCACGTGAAATGGGACTGTTGTTTAGTGTTGCCAGTGGTGTAATTAAATTTATTTTTGGTATTAATTTAGATAAAGGTATGTTTGTTATTTTTACACTTACTTATACCTAACTCTTTAATAGTGATAACTGATAAAGTTACTTTAAAGTGTGAAGTGTTTATCATTTTTACCGGCTTTTGAATTTCTGGGGCAGGGACGGGCCTGTTCTTACTTCTAAAGACAACTTCCGCGCTAAACATCAAACTCTATGGTATTTTGCTGTGATAAGCTCCGTGTGGTGACGGAGATGAGAATACAGTGTGTCACCAGATAGCACCCCATTTCATCCCATGGGTGTCGTAAAAACCGACTAATGGACTATTCGTGAATATTATCGTTAAGAAATAAAAAGAAGGAAAATTTGAAATTAAACCCTATACCAATCCGTCTGGCCAGCGTGGTATTAGTAGAACAAGTATCCCTTCGTCACGGAAGGAGGCCCGTCCCTGCAGTGGGACATTAATGGGCTGTTATGATGATGAAGCTGTTTTTTAAAAGCGCGGATGATATATATAACAAGTAAGGAACATTTATAAGATATTTTATTAATACATTTTACGCACAGCAACAACGGAAACTTACCTGTATTCGGGGTATAGGTTCATGTGTTCATAACTTACATTAAAATAATATATATTATGCTTTTTAAGACTTTACATACAATTGACACCATTAATACTAAAATAAAAGACCTTGGCATAGATTTAAACTTAAGATTACATCAACGTGTTATCATATAGTAAGCAGGTAGTAGAAAGCGAGAGTTTATGCATCAGTACCTAATTAGTCTCTCCGTGTGATGACGAAGTAAGAATACAATTATGTCAGCACCCCATCTCATCCCATGGGTGTCTTAAAAACCGACCAAGGGACTAACCGTAAATATTATCTTTATGAAATAAAAAGAAGGAAAACTCGAAATTAAACCCTATACCAATCCGTATGGTCAGCGTGGTATTAGTAGGCCAAGTATCCCTCCGTCACAGGAGGAGGCCCGCCCCTGCAGTAGGACATTAATGGGCTGTTATGATGACCGACTTTTCTCCTTCTGTAAAACGCTTTTTTTAGAAAAAAATCCCCTAGTCTTTTGAAAATGGTAGTTATGATAATAAAAAATTTGGATCATAGGTCTGATGCAGAAGGCAGTACTGCTTGACACGGCACGTAATGTGAGGAGGTTCCTATCTCTGGAGCCCTAACCAGCGGTTGCTTGGTCCTTGTACCGATGCTGGTGGGTCTACCTCTTTTATATTTTTAAATGTTTTATATTAAAATATTGAAAAATGTAATTTTTTGTAAAAAATGTAAATAAAGCAAATAAATTAATAGACTTTGGCGCGACTAATCTGTGATAAAAATATTGTTAAGGAAAAGAAAAAGTTGTCGTAACATCCCATGGAAGTCACACTGCAAGTTCACGGCTCGTGTTTATATTACATTGACTGGAGAAGGGTTTAATCAGCCTTAGTACCTATCTAGTTTTCCTTTATTGATAGATAAATAAACATAAAAATATTCCTCACACATTTGCAAAGCGCCATCTAGGTCCAAACTAAGCAGAGCTTGTACTATGGGTACTAGACAAAGGATAAACTTACATAAATACATTTTTTTTTGTAAATACATACATATTATACATAGAAAACACCCAGACGAATGCAAACAATCATGTTTATGCACGCAAAGATTAGCTTTAATTTCATTTTGTATTAATTTTACTTCATTGCTAGATATACTATGTGTGTTCAAAGCCAACAAAGAGACTTTCTACGATAGTCTAGATGACATCAAAACCCCATCTGTCATTTTATTCCCGTGTCAGTTCAGTGTGTAGTTACCACACTGAGAGAAATAGTACCTGCTACCATAGTACAAATATATACAGTATTCGACTTCATAGAAACGGACGAAACGCGAGTTATATCTACACGCTCACGCACGAGTGAACAGTCGCGAGTCGCGACTGTGCCGCAGTAACAAGCGGGAAAGTGTAGGTAAATGTAATTAAAAATTTGCCTATCGCATGTTTACGATTACGATCGCGCAGCGGTAGGCATTTATAATAAATATTCGACCGAGATAGACTACTGGTTATATATCAACCATCAAATATTATTTGAAAAACTTTATGCCTATGGGATAAGGGGAAATGTATTGGATTTGATAAAATCTTACCTTAGTGGCAGAGAACAAATTACACAAATCTCTAGGTTATGTATCAAAGAAAAAAAGGTTGTTAATTATTTATCAGAGCCAAAGAAGGTTCTATGCGGTGTTCCTCAGGGAAGTGTGTTAGGACCACTTCTTTTCATTATATATATAAATGATCTTCTGAATATTATAAATACTAAATCTATTTTGTTTGCCGATGACAGCACTATTATATTTTTGGGCAAAGACAAATTAATTATAGAGAACGAAATAAATAATACATTAATTAGAACAACAGATTGGCTGACATTGAATAATTTAAAAATCAACGTACAGAAAACAAATTTGATGACATTTAGTAATAAAATAGACAAACTTACAAATCTAGATATTCAATTAAATTCTGATAAGATAGAACGTGTAGAAGCAACAAAATTCCTTGGGCTTTACATAGATATGAAGCTTGACTGGAAATCACAGATTGAATCGTTGTGTTCAAGAATAAATCAATATTCATATGCTCTATAAATGCTTAAAAAACAGCCAGCATGTCTACTGTACTAACTGCATATCATGGGTATGTTACCCCTATTTTAAGGTATGGCGTAATTTTCTGGGCAAATTCCACTGACTAGGAAAATGTATTTAAGGCACAAAAGAGATGCTTAAGGTCTATGTGTGGTTTAGGGCAAAGAGATTGTTGCAAGCCTATTTTTAATGAATATAACATATTAAGCTTACCATGCATTTACATTTTTGAAACTGTCTTATTTGTAAGAAAAAATATAAATCTATTTAGTTATGTACATAGTCAAAGACATTGTAATAAAATTTCTATGCCATCTAACACAACTGCTTTTCTTAATAAAAGTATAATGTGTATGGCTCCAAGAATATATAATCATCCTCCTGTTGCAATATTAGAGACTAAAGATATGAATGTATTTAAAAGTAAAATTAAGATTTTTTTAACCAACAAAATATATTACTCTGTACAAGAATACTTGTCAGACAAAGTGTAAATATTGTATTGTTATGTTGTTGTACTGAATTGTGTTTTAATTGTATTTTAATGATTGTAAATTATTGTTATTGTGCCTAAATTTAATTTGCATGCCATAAGGTTAAATATAGTGATACTATACCTTCTTGTAAAATAACAACCCATGTACCTATATTTGCAAATAAAATAAATTGAATTGAATTGAATTATACTGAATGTGACTATACTGTACTACAAAGATACAACAGCGAGATAATCAAAGCGTAAATTGCTTCACAATTCAATATTGTACCTTAGCTTACGAACAGTTTAATAGTTCTTATAAGGATGCCAGTATTTCCTTATGACTTTTTAATTTTTTTTAGTACTTTTGACAATCATCATAACAGCCCATTCATACAGCAAAAATGTCCCGCTGCATGGACGGGCCTTTCCTTTCGTGACGATTGGTATAGGGTTTAATTTAAAGTTTTATTCTTTTTACTTCGTAAAGATAATATTTACGGAAAGTTCTTCAGTCGGTTTTTACGACACCCCTGGGATGAGATAGGGTGGTGACGTTGTATTCTTACTCAGTCACCACACGGATAATGAAATTAAAAAATAAAACAATATAAGTGCAAATAATATAATAGTAATTTTGCATTAAAAAGCTGCGTAGTACCACAACGAAGTTCTTCAAGTTGTGCTCTACTGTAGAAATCGGGTTATCATCAAAAAGATTAATTATACAAGAATAGGAGGCCCGTAAGTGCAAGCGAGATAGATATGTATAGGAAAATGATATCCTATAAGACATTTTGACGACCTCTGTTGTATAACATGACTGCTACGCAGAGGTCTCGGATTTGATTCCCGCTCAATGCAAATCTTTGTGTGCATGAACATGATTGTTTTGCATTGGTCTGGGTGTTTTCTGTGTATTATACGAGTATGTTGTATGTATTTACAACAAAAAAAAGTATTTAAGTATGTTTACCTGTTGTCTAGTACCCATAGTTCAAGCTCAGCTTAGTTTGGGACTTTAGGGCGTTGTGTGAATTTGTGATTATTTATTTATTGCTATATCTACGAGTATAGTAACCTCATTTAAGTCAATATTAAAATCTCTACGTGAAGTTATTCACACCCCTACCAGTGCTCAATAAGGTACCGCGGTGGAATTTCATCGATGTTCATAATGACATTCCACTCTGAGACCCTCGACCTGGATAACGTCTTCATCACAGAACATTAAAATACATGTATTTTAATGTTCTGTGGTCTTCATAATACTTTTACCTCGATCTATTTTATTGTAATATCTAAATTGCGTATCTTGTTCAATGGATTACTGATTATGATTGTACTCAAATTTTTATATTATAGGTACCTATTTTTTGGGAAAAAGAAAAAGTCTTGGATTTGTTAAAATGTGTTTTAAAAGTAATTGCTTAACTTAAACATTCCAATTACAATAGATTCATTAACAAAATAATACATAAATAACTATCTCCGCGTGGTGACGGAGTAAGAATACAATAAATCACCACCCCATCTCATCACATGGGTGTCGTAAAAACCGACTAAGGGACTATCCGTTAATATTTTCTTTACGCAATAAAACGAAGGAAAACTTGAAATTAAACCAATCCGTCTGGCCAGCGTGGTATTAGTAGGCTAAGTATCCCTCCGTTACGGAAGGAGGCCCGCCCCTGCAGTGGCACATTTATGGGCTGTTGTGACACATATAGTAGGTATACTGTCTTGCGTGTGATTCGACTCCGCGACCTCGTGCATGCCAGCTAAAGCGACCCCCACGCCACGTAGCCTGTTAAAAGTTCAGTTATAATAAAAGTTATTCAAAGTAACTCTGTATCTGTTTCCAGCTCCAAAGATGTCAGAAAAGCCAGAACAGAACCAGGAGACTCGCTGCTCTTCCAGCGAGAGCGATAATTTTGAGAAGATTGAAACTGAAGAAGCTAGTCACGACGAACATGATGGTGTAAGTATCGGGTATTAAATGTAGATGGCGCTTAGTGATTTAAATTCAGGGTAGCGTTATATTTTTAAATTTTGTAAAGTTGTGATAAAATTTGGACATCGGGAGTTACTTCCCCCAGTCTGGGGAAGACGTTCCGATACACTTAGTAGCCCTTAAGGCAACCAAGCAGTAGGGCATGGTAGTTTTTAGCCCGTAAAAGTCGTGGCATAACCCGCTAGGGACATAGGGCTTCCCTCGAGTACTCTATGAAAGAGAGTTTTCCACCACCTCCCTATTAGAGACCGGAGGTAGTAGGCGTACTTTTCAGCCTAGGCGTGCGTTATTCGTGGCGTAAAAAAAAAGACATTGGGAGAGAAGCTTGGCCTAGTGAAATCACGATCTGAGCAAGCTTTAAACAAATCTTTCTCTTAGGAAAAGATTAAGTAATGGCTTTTGTAATGGAATCAACTTATCACCTATCTATCTTAATAACTTTGTTTATAACTTTATTTTAAATCAAAACTGATTAATGAAAATATTTATGCAGACTTTTTCTTTAGTGATCTTTTAATAGTGCTATTAGTTAAGAAGTGATCACCATGACTACATTGTCGGAGGTGAAGACGACAAACTTGTTTTTGAATTTCTGGACTATATTTGCGCTTGTCGCAATAAAAAAAATCCAATAATCTAATACATTTTTGTATTCTTCCAGGACGGTAACGCAAACTTCACCGTAGGGGAAGACACAGAACAAGAGCCTACAGACGAGGGTCCAAGCCATGAAGGTGGAGACTCCTTCCCTAACGCACCACCTCCGAATGTGCGGCGCGTGCTCACCATAGCACAGAAACTCGCTCTAGCGGAGAAACGGAGTAAACTTAGGTGAGTTTCGTGTTGTTGTAAATAGATGGCGTTGTACTCATTTTTGTTATATCTCTGTAGGATTATTTTCGTAAGATATCGTGGTGTTAGGTTGTTACACATAAATTAAGTATGTGTTCTACATACATAAACTCACGCCTTATCCCGTCCGGGGTAAAGCGTGAAGGATAAAACATACTTTTCTAAAAAGAAGAATGAAGTCTTCGTACTTAGAAAAGTCCGAATTGTAGTCTGTTGAAAGGTGTAGCCTATTTTTGAAAGAAAAAAGAAAGAAAGAAAATTGATTTATTCACACACAATTAAACAGAGACAAATAGGTACATTACATGAAATAGATAGGGAGAGATAACACTGAAAATAAACAAAAAGAATAATTAAAACAACAAATAGTACAATAAATAGGTACCTGTAGTCACTGAACGCTCCACTGCAGTGTATGAAACGGACAGTTCAGCATATAGCCAGAACAGAATCTGATCACCAGATAACGCCTGGCGCTGATTTTCAACTGAGCTAGTTCTTTGAATAAAATTAAATGCTTTGTGGATACCTGTTATGGCTTGGGACTTGGGCATCATTGGTTATCTAGACTCCCATGGACAGGTCTACCCAATAAAACCTCTACGGTGGCCATCATAATTGCGGGCACTAGCTAGTAAATATAATACATTGCGATATCTCTATTGTCCGTGTGGTGACGGAGTAAGAATACAATATGTCACCACCCCATCTCATCCCATGGGTGTCGTAAAAACAGACTAAGGGACTACCCTTATATTATCTTTACGAAGTAAAAAGAAGGTAAACTTGAAATTAAACTCAATACCAATCCATCTGGCCAGCGTGGTATTAGTAGGCCAAGTATTCCTCCGTCTCGGGAGGAGGGCCGTCCTTGCAGTGGGACATCAATGGGCTGTTATGATGATATCTCTATACACAATAACAATACGCGTTAACCTGTCTGCCTGTCGTCATACACTTTCATTTTTACTTTCTCATAATGTAGTTGTTTAAATCTGCTCATGTTTGGTAGAGCATTAAACTTTATTTATAAAATTAGTTAAATCCTTCTTCTTATTCAAAGCGGACTCATTTAGTGACAGTAAAAATAATTTAAAAAAAAACAATAATTCTGTGTTGACTCATTGTGACAGTTATGTGTTAAAAATTAAAAATAGAATAAGAATTCTGTGTTTAAAATTGAGTGCCATAATTTCTTAATAAGGAAACAGGTGAATTACACATTAAAAAATGGTGAACTAGCCACCCGTGACCATTGACATACTTACAGACTGAAACGTCTTGCTTGAAATAAAAATAAAGGTATTATAACTCTTTTACGTTTTTATTAAATCGAACAGTTGACTTTACAAGAAATTAAAAAAAAAGTGATAGTTTTTATTTGTAGTGTGAGTGAATTTAAAAATAGAACACTGTTTAAAGTGTCAGTTACTTAAATTATCAAAATTAGAACACAGTGATTATGTATGGAAGTTCGTTTTGTTCTATTTTCGAATATGTGAGCAGTTTAAAATATTTAACTGAATTTGCTGTTTTTGGATTCTCAGATAATATTGAAAGGTATTGTGCTAATACATTTCTTTTTTTTATTTATTATTATTGTTGTATTCTCATGATTGATGTGGTTGTGGGGCGTGAATAGTAGAAATTTTATTGGACAGTGAAATTACAATCTATAATTAAGTATTGTGCTGTCTAATCTCCTACTCCTAACTGCCTTTGCCATTAAATCAATATACATAATACATTGAAAGTACATAGTTATTTTTTAATATTTATTTACTATACAGTGCTTAGTTATTACAACAAATACAGTTCTGTTACTATTATTGTTATTCAGTAGGTGCCTTTTCCTTATCTCGTAACTTGTGACTATTAAGTGAGTTGCTATTACTTTTTGTACAGGCGGAGCTGTATAATTTATGTTTTATTTTCTCTCATTTGATATTGTCTTCGTCATTTTTATACTTCATCAGATACTGCTTTAGAGAAGTGATTTAAAAGAAAAATTATTTATAAATTATTTTGGTCAAACAACTAATCTAGACCGTTGGAGCAAACGTGTCGTAGAGTAGAGACCGCGACTCGGCAAACGTAGTATAGGACCCCCCCAGCAGTGGACTGCGATATACATAGGGCTCTCCCAACACGCACCACAGAACTCGGTCCTGCGCCTTCCGCATTCAGTCCGACCCAGAGACCTTTATGATGTCGTCGGTCCACCTAGCTGGGGGGATATAACAGATTTGTTATATTATTATTCAGTGTATTATTTATAGTTATATAACACACTGAAATATATCTTTTAATAATGTTGTTTACATAAAACAAAATCAGGAAAACTTGTGTCGATAAATATCTGTATTTACAATAGTTTTTATCCTTCCTGAAACTATAAATATATACCTACTAAGTACATATAAAATAGTAACAAGAAATAGGGCTATAGGGAATATAGAGAATCCGAGTTATGTGCTGAGTTTTCCTTCTTACCTATTATTATAAACTCACTTCTCTATGGATGGCGTAGGCAGAGCATATAGAACGACATGTATATACTCACTTCTCTATGGATGGCGTAGGCAGAACATATACACTCCTTACAAAATACAAACTTGAACGCTTTATTAGATCTAGGTACGTTCCTACTCGTATCTTCTTTTTTTACAACAATGTATTTATTCTCATAAATTCAAACAACGGAGAACAATGCACTCATGTCCATGCACACAAAGATTTACATTGAGCGGGAATCAAACGCGAAGCAGCCATTGACTATTTATAGTCCATGGCTGCATAGTCTATAACTATTACTCCTCAGTATCCGTGTGGTGACGGAGTAAGAATACAATATGTCATCCCCTACATCTTATTTATTTATTTATTTATAAAATAACATAAGCTTACAGTTTACACCAAAACGCTTACATTATAGAGACTACTTAAGACTAATTAAGGAATAGCTATTGTTAACAATCTATACAATTTTTAACTAAAATTATATATTTCACAGAATAAAATTAATAACAAAAAATTACTAACAATAAAAACGAAAAATAGAAACAATTTAAGTATTTATCCTAAGCTAAATCAATAACACTTAACTTATCTAATTTATATATACCTAAGCACTGTCAACGACCTTAAAATATTATCCCATGGGTGTCGTAATAACCTACTAAGGGAATAACCGTAACTACTATCTTTACGAAATAAAAAGAAGGAAAACTTGAAATTAAACCCTATACCAATTCGTCTGGTCAGCGTGGTATTAGTAGGCCAAGTAACCCTCCGTCACGAGAGGAGGCCCGTCCCTGCAGTGGGACATTAATGGGCTGCTATGATGATTACTCCTCAGAGGTCATCTTTGTAAGAGATATTGACGGTAGTCACCTGGTTGACAAACTCGTGATAAGATGGTGTACACCTGGCCTAAGTTCGTTATCAATGAAAAGATTTTTTTTTTTTTATGGCAAACGGCTAAAAAGTTTATCGCTTAGTTTAATTTCACATTAAATTTTTACTTATCAGAAAGTATGACCTTCGTACTTTGGACATAGACACGTCAGTCGTAACTCATTTAATAATAATACTAGCTGATGCCCGCGGCTTCACCCGCGATCTATAAGTAGCTTAAATGTTATTCTACACCCTAAACTACCTATATTCCAAATTTCATCAAAATCCATTCAGTAGTTTTTGCGTAAAAGAGTAACAAACATCCATCCATACATCCTCATAAACTTTCGCATTTATAATATTATTAGGATAGGATGATATGGTGTTTTGATGAGGCACAGGACCGCACAATGTGGCAATATTTGGAGGAGGCCTATGTCCAGCAATGGACGTAAATTGGCTGATATGAGGATGATGGTATTTTGATATATGACTGTTACTTACTTTATTACTGATATCCAAGAACAGAACAGTATCAGAAAGTAGGTAAGTACCTGTATTAGAAATAAGTCTTCATCATCATAACAGCCCATTAATGTCCCACTGCAGGGACGGGCCTCCACCCGTGACGGAGGGATACTTGCCCTACTAATACCACGCTGGCCAGACGGATTGGTATAGGGTTTAATTTCAAGTTTTCCTTATTTTTATTTCGTAAAGATAATATTAACGGATAGTTCCTTAGTCGGTTTTTTTTACCCATGGGATGAGATGGGGTGACATATTGTATTCTTAGGGCCAGATTCAGAGACCGCACTTTGACTTTACTTTAGCAAAGTCTAGTTATTTTCTCTGAATTTGAAAAACATTACAAGTAATCTTACGCATGAAAAGTTTACTTTGGGAAGATTACTTTGAAAGAAAGTAAAGTCACGACTCTGAATCTGGGCCTTATATCTGGTTTTTGTATCAAAGTCGAACTTTCCTTCAAAGTAAAGTCAAAGTGCGGTCTCTGAATCTGGCCCTTACTCCGTCACCACACGAAGGAATAGGATACAAAAAAAGTAGGAACTCCTATCTTCAATTGGGATCATGCCTTGTGTCGCGTGACTTTAACATCAATATATCGGGCCAATAGTATTTGGATGGCAATGAATTTCCCTACTTTGCGTTGGGTTTAAAGCCAGCCATATAACGCGACCGCCTCAGAACCGAGGCATTTTACAAACACATCAATTCGCTTTCTACCCATCCATAAAGTAAATAAACAAAATAATAAACTAACTAGTTATCAAAATGCATAAAGCATTTTATTACGTAAAGACTCGAGTCTCTTATGACGTAGGCCATTTCGCGCCAAAGCCTTCGACAATAATACTCAGTGACTTCTCAACCACGGATGACGATTGTCTTCCCGCGCTTTGCCGTCCGTTCTAAAATCAAATATCGCCGGCCATTGATTGTGTGTTTATTTTTTTTTATTAGTGTCATTGTGACGTGTGATGTGACAGTTCTTTTTTTTAATTTAACTAAAAAGGATCATCGTTACGTTTTGTTGGAAGTGTATATTTGTTATTTTTCTTTTAATATTTTCTTTAGTGCAAGGTTTGTTTTCGGTGTTTATTTTCATGGTCAATAGTTTTATGGTAATTTGTATTTTAAAGTAATCTCATCATTGTTTTAAGAAGGTATTTAATTTTTATATTTATGGTTATCGTATTAATAGAACATTAATTAGGTACAAATAATATAGGTATTCGTAGAGTCTTAAAAGTCGACTTACGGAGAAGTTATACATAACATCAATTTCTGTCAAAAAATAAGTAAAATTTATTAAGTATGTAAGTAATTAAGTAATATTTTTATTTATTATTTGCGTACATGTTTATACATAGAGCTACTACACCAATGCCTGCATTCATGTTCAAAGATGGGACTTTTCGTTATCATTGAGTGAAAATCGAACCCATCTCTGCCTAGCTGTTAGCCACTTCACTACATAGTTAATCCATTATTTAGGATTATTTGAAAAGATACTCCATTATTTGACATTAAGACTTTCCGGTAGATGAAAAGGTCATTTGTTTGAATAATTAAAATTATCACACCATGAATCACTAATTAATACTTATAGGTACATAAGAGTGGTCTGTTTAAGTAAATAATTTTCCAATAAGATATTTTCTTTAACATCAGATTAATAGATTTAGTCGGGTCTAGGTCAAAAGGGGGGTGGACATCCTCTACAAGGTTTCTCTCTAAGGGATACTTAGAGAAGTCTTCTTATTTTTTTACAAATGTTTATTTATATACATACTAAAATTAAGTACCACTTAACGTTATAATCAAAGTAAGCAAAATGTTTTACGCGTCTAATTACATATAATTATGTTACATTTAAAACGCATAATCAGACAAATGTTATATTAACTGAAACCATCTACATTTAATTCAGCAGTTAGCATTAGATGTCACGTGAATTTTCTTAGTAGATGTTTTCTGCAGTCTATGGACACGTTTATTGATTATATTGCTCAATATTTAGAGACTTAACTAATAAATCAATTTACCGATCAAAAATACATGCTCTGGACAATCATTTTTATTCGCGAAGGACTCGAATCCGCGACTTCCAGTTGTAATTCAAATAGAGTTAAGTTCAGCACTTCTCGTTTAACTTATAACCGAGTCCGAGTGCAATACGGTAAATAGCCAATTGAAACTAGATTTACTCAAACAAAGTCCATCTTGACGAAACTATTTATATAGGTACTTATTATTAGCAGTCGACTGAAATTTTTACCTAAAGTAAATTTATCTTTTTAATAAAATTTGAATATATTTATTTTACAATAAAAAAAACATAAATATGTTAACAATTTAGCAAACACTAAAGCACGGTCATTTGTCTGGATTCCTTTAACACTACGTACTAGAGCCTCTCGTCAATTTGACAAAAAGCTGATTATTAGTTTAGACTGCAACTATAACGTAGGTATTTACTTATTTTACTATTTGTTAAACTATGCAATTTACGTGTTCTTAGTAATAATAAAACGGATTAAAGTATTTACATTTGTTTGTATATTTATCTTAGGATATACCTATAGACTAAAATCATCTAGTTAATTAATTTAAATGGCACGCAAAATAATATAGTTTTGAGCCATGTCCGCGTTACAAGTCTTGGTCGAAAGTCCTCAGCAAAAAGATATGCACACATTAATACTTATAGTAGTTTAATAATACTTTCCGTGTGGTGACGGAGTAAGAGTATGTCAATATGTCACCACTCCATCTCATCTCATGGGTGTCCTAAAATACGACTATGGGACTATCTGTGAATATTACCTTTACGAAATAAAAAAGAAGGATAACTTGAAATTAAACCCTACACCAATCCGTTTAGTAGTATTAGTAGGCCAAGTATCCCTCCGTCACGGCAGGAGGCCCGTCCTTGCAGTGGGACATTAATGGGCTGTTATGATGATGACTTATAGTAGTAGATCCCGAAACTCACTTAAATATTTAAAGAAACCTTTGCAAGATGTCCAGCATCAGACAGTAAAGGCAGGGAAGAGGATTTTGTAATTATTTATTTATTTAAAACTTAATACAAAATCATGCACAAAGGTGGACTTAATGCCAAAGGCATTTTCTACCAGTCAACCTTAGGATGATGCAGAGACAGAGTATTACAACAGGTAGAAGCCAAGCTTTAAATTATTATTTTTTTTTTTTCTTTTTTTTTTTTTGTAATTCATATTATACTTAATATTAGTTTTTCGCGACAAACTAGGCATACTTAGTTTTCCCTAGTGAGGGAGTTATCTATAAAAAAACGATGTTTGGTGGATATTGATGACTCATATTGTTGCCTGGCACTTTTTATCAAAAATGTAATGTTTATAAATAATACTTTTGTTATTTAGTTTTTATTATTCAAGATTAGATTAAGCTTAAATGTTATGATAAATGAATGATTATTTGCTTGGGTCTTTGTAGATAAGTAAACGTTATCGTTGGTGAAAATTATCAATGAGGTCGTTTGTTAGGGCTGCCAGAATTTTCGGGGCCCCCAATAGCGGACCAAAATCCGCCGAGACGCCCAGCCCATTAATGTCCCACTGCAGGGACGGGCCTCCTCCCGTGATGGAGGGATACTTGGCCACTAATAACACGCTGGCCAGACGGATTGGTATAGGGTTTAATTTCAAGTTTTCCTTCTTTTTAATTCGTAAAGATAATATTTAAGGTTAGTCCCTTAGTCGGTTTTTACGACACCCATGGGATGAGATGGGGTGGTGACATATTGTATTCTTACTCCGTCACCACACGGACATTCATTCTACTATGCGCTTATTATTTGATCTTCAATGACACTTATAGACGTAAAATCCAATGTTTTATTCAATAATAATCATGTTTCCAAGTTGTATGTTTTTTCTGTAAAAAAAAAAAACAAAATAAGTACACTTAGGTAGTGTATAGAGTTAATATAATAAGCAAAGTGTAAAGTTCTTACTGTGAAGGTCGTATAAGTTTACTTTGATCTAGTGGTATTGTAGGGTTGACAATTAAATAAAACATTTATTGGTTAACTTTTAATTTTTAAATTATTGTTTTTTTAGGAAAAAGAATATTTTATATAATATGTATTATTTTTTTGATAAGCATACTATGTTGGGATCTGTTCGGCCGGACACATGACGTCATTTAGAGATCAAATGAAAGACAAAGTTATTTATAATCATTGTAAAAATGAACACCATCTTGCGGTTTTTTGCGCTTAAAATATGATTATTTCCTTACTGATCTAAAATCTCGAAATAATTTTGGAATCTGATTACCAAAAGTAATACCGAATTAGCAAAAGTTACTAAACATCTAAACTAACTAAATAATAATCGTTTAAAATAATTTTGTGTGACAACCCTGTACAAAGCTGACGCTAGATTATATTTACTTACGTCCTTCTAAATGTGTATATCCGCAAAATTATTATAATAGTTAACCGACTCCAAAGAAAAGCGAGAAGGTTTTTAAATTCTATTTATACTTATATTATAAAGAGGTAAAGTTTGTGTGTTTGTGACGTTGTAGGGGGTAATCTCTCAAACTTCAAACTTCAAACTTCAAACTTCAAAATGCTTTATTTCATAAAATTTATCACAAATTGTTTGAAATCGTCCCAATCTCTGGATCTACTAAACCGATTTTAAAAATTCTTTCTGTGTTGAATAGTCCATTTATCGGGGAGTGTCATAGGCTATATAGTATCACGCTATGACTAATAGGAGTGGAGCAGTAATGAAATGTGTTTAAAAAAGGGACACGTTTTTTCTGCGGCAAAACGAAGTGACATAAAAACAATTCACCTGAATGTATAAACTCCTTCTAGTTTTGAAGTTGGTTAAAATTTGTAATTAGGTACTTATGAATGTGAAACGATATTAGATATCTTTAGATACCATCACTTTGTTGAATAGATAGAAAAATATTGTTTTAATCTTTATAGTTATTATTACTTTCATTATAAATATTAGGTAATTAATAATAATCGTGATACAATAATAAGATAAGGCATAATTAAAATAATCAGTGATCTAATTATCAAAATTGTAATATCTTCGTGTGGTATCCGGTATTAATTTTCAAAAAAATATACCTGTACCCGTATCTCCGTGTGGTGACGGAGTAAGAATACAATATGTCACCTATGGGACGGACGGATATGGGACGGACGGATATGGGACTATCCGTGAATATTATCTTTACGAAATAAAAAGAAGGTAAACTTGAAATTAAACCCTATACCAATCCGTTTGGCCAGCGTGGTATTAATTAGGCCAAGTATTCCTCCGTCACAGGAGGAGGCCCGCCCCTGCAGTGGTACATTAATGGGCTGTTATGATACCTGTACCCGGGTACTGTACAATCTCTTTCGCACGATAAAAAGGTTTACTCATTGCAAGTATCAACTTAAGTAATAAGGAGATTCGCAGGAGAGCCAAAGTGAGGAAGAACCGACAGATGTTGGGGCAAAAAGGTTCTAGAATAGCTTCCGCGTAACGGGTAACGTGTGGTGACGGAGTAAGAATACAATATGTCACCACCTCTCTCATCCCATGGATGTCGTTAAAACCGACTAAGGAACTATCCGTAAATATTATCTTTACGAAATAAAAAGAAGGAAAACTTGAAATTAAACCCTATCCGTTTGGCCAGCGTGGTATTAGTAGGCCAAGTATCCCTCCGTCATGGGAGGAGGCCCGTCCCTGCAGTGGGACATTAATGAGCTGTTATGACAACGCAAGCAAAGCTGCCAGCATCATCTTATTAAATATTTCCAGATCTAACTACTTAATGATATTAATATGACTTTGAACTAAAAAAAAGACGATAAACAAATAAAGTTTTGAGCAATCAAAAGCGTTTTAAAATGTCGTTAAGATTGTTTACCTGATTCTTTTCTAAAACGAATACCATTTATATATTTAAAACTATCAAACTTTATACTTTATACAGGGTGAAGATATATGAGAATTGCGCATAATAAGTAGGTGTATTTTGAGGCAAGATAGTGCATTTCAGGATTGTCCGGTTAAAGTGGCGGTGGGCAGGGCACATAGCGCGGAGAACTGATAGCCGTTAGGGTAGAAAAGTTCTGGAATGGCGACCACGCACCGGAAGGCGCGAGACCCCTCACACGGTGGACCGACGACCTTGTTAGGACGGCAGGAAGCCGATTGATGGGGAGGCACAAGACCGCGTGGAAACTATTGGAGGAGGCCTATGTCCAGCAGTGGACGTCCATAGGCTGATAAGCAGCAAAATTATCCGTTTTCGAGATATGACCATTTAAATATTAAATTATTTTAACCCTTAAACGGGCACAAGTAACTTAGTTTTTTCATTGTTTTTGACCTTTATTACAAGGTCGTTAGAGTTGCTAATGAGGTGGTAACATAGTTCCCTTTGCCCTATTAAGGGTTAAACTTTTTTCGTCATAAATTCTATTGGAACTAAGTATTGGATTTAAAATATAAGTACTCCTTATGATTTTTTTAACGATTGGTTCATATTCGTTATACGTGCGACGTACTTTGACTTGGTTTTTTAGCTTTATTTTAGTACATAACAAGATAAACCAATTATTATCTGCCTCGCACTCGCACACACACTGACCGGACAGCAGGGGCTGACTTACACGTAGTCGCGGCTTTGAATCCCACGCGGGACAATTTTTTGTGCGATTCACAAACTATTGTCATAAGTTTGGATACCTATTCTATGTGTTCATTAAATACTAGCTGACCCGTGCCCACTTCGTTTAAACATATTTCATTACTGCTCCACTCCTATTAGTCATAGCGTGATACCATGTAGCCTAGGACACTCCCCGATAAATTAACTATTCAACACAGAAATAATTTTTAAATTCCACTCATTATATCCAGAGATTACCCCCTACAACGTCACAAACACACAAACTTTACCTCTTTATAATATTAGCTTAGGTTGAAATTAAAATGCACCATTCTTTTGTACACCCTGTACAAGGTATTTACCTAATACACTTATAAGGTACCTATTTTATTTTGGTAAAATTGCGTAGAGTATTGTAGGCGTTGAGTTCTACTTTCCCACACTAATATGGCATTGACATTAATACATAATATTCCCACTGTTGGACAAGGACAATCTGTATGCATTTCTATCCGTGTTTTGATGAAGTATCCGGGTGGTGACGGAAAGAGAGAAGGAACTTAGATCTTACTTATGTAAAATTATCATAAAACATAATGTGTTGCCTAATGTTTCATTGCAGTTACTGTCTGGTATGTTCCTACCTATCCAAATATTCCAAATTTATATATAATTATGTTAGTATATTTGTTATTCTCTTTATTTAAATTTTTCACATTAATTTACATTTTCGAATATAAATATAAAAATAAAGACAAATAAAAATATAAAAAAGGTAGACCCACCAGCATCGGGTACAGGGACCAAGCTACTGGTGGTTAGGGCTCCAGAGATAGGAACTTCCTCACAATACGTGGCAGTACTGCTTGACACGGTCAACCAGTACTGCCTTCTGCATCAGACCTATGATCCAATGGTCAAGCGCAAGTCTCCATTATATTATTATGTATTAGTCAACATAAAAATATAGACTCTATTTTTATGTAAGCAAAACTATGTAAATAGATATTTCCTCCTAGTTTACCTATGTCAGGAAAATACTTATACATATATTGCTGACATATCAAATTAAATTTTGCTGAATCAATTAAAAAAATACATACCCTAAATACTTCACCTATTCGTTCGTTATGTACCTATGTATTTCTTTTGTATATTGTTTTATGTACCTTAATGATATTAATTCTATTGTTTTAAAACATAATTAAATAGGAAAAAATATTTTGAATGGATTTTAGTGGTTCATTAGTAGAAACAAATGTCCAATTAAGAGATAAAATATTCTTCATTCACAATTGGTTGCCAACAAAGGAGGAAAATTCCACCTTTGCAACTGGTTGCGAAACATGGCTGCGATGGCGGCCGAAGGGGAACAACTACAAAAAATACTAATTATGATTATTTGACGAACAGATATCACTATACCTATAAGACCATGATTAGACCTGCCGTCCTGTATGGATCAGAGAGTTGGGCCACAAAAGGGATGAATGAAAGACAATTGCATGTAGCAGAGATGAGAATGTTAAGAGGATAGAGTAAGAAATGAGTATGTAAGAGGAAGTTTGAAAGTGGCACCGGTGGCAGAAAAACTACGTGGCAGCCGGCTGTCATGGTATGGGCATGCGGAGGAATGAGAGTCATGTGGTGAGGAAGGTGTTGAACATGTATGTGGACGGATATAGGGGAAGAGGACGACCAAAGAAACGATGGATATGGCTGCGAAGAGTGTTACTTGTGAGATGACGTCCGATAGGGAAGTATGGAAGATAAAACCGACCCCAAATAAAATTGTGATAAGGGCAGGGGAATGATGATAATATCACTATATCTGTCACTACGCTTAGTGGTTGGTACATCTGTATTCCATGCTAAGTATATAATACGAGTTAAGTTTAGTAGTGACATAGTACAAATATATACAGTATTTCGACTTCATAGAAACAGACGAAACGCGAGTTATACCTACACGCTCACGATAGCGGTGGCTTTGCGGAGTGAACAGTCGCGACTGTGCCGCAGTAACGAGCGGGAAAATTGGTAAATGTAGTTAAAAAGCTGGAGGTGGGCAGCCCTATCGCATGTTTACGTACCGCGCAGCCGTAGGCATTTATAATAAATATTCGGCCGAGATAGACTACTGGTTGTACTGTGGCAGTGGTACCAATTCACCAACAACCATTAATCCGTATAGCATTTAACCCAAAAAATCTAACATTAAATTCAATTATTGTATAATTAATTCATTTATTATCTTAAACTATCGAATATTTGTATATTTACATAATGAGATTTATATAATTATACCGGTTCTTAAAACAAACATCCAAGGCTTTATTTCGTATATTTTTAAATTAACTGTCTTGACGACCTCTGTGACGTAATGGCTACACCATAACTTCAGCAGAGGTCTAGGGTTCGATTCCCGTTGAAAACAAGTCTTTGTGTAGGTACATGAACGTGAATTTTTAATTTTGTCTGATAGTTTTCTGTGTATGATTTGTACCATATTAAAACAATGTATAATGAATGACGTGACGAAATAATATTATTTATTATTATTTTGACTCTTGCTTCCAACATATTGTAACGATGTTTTTTTTATTAAAATAAAGCTTTTAGTTTTACAAAAAGTGATTTAAACAAAAAGTGTTATAAATTATATGAATCTGACATTAAACTCGTGTAATTTCATTGGTTTATTGCGACATTTATACACAATGTTAAAACGAAGGACCTCAAAGCGTTTTGTGCTTGGTGAGAACACTGAACAGCAATCGTTTGATGATGAAGAGCCTCCGGAAGTCATTCCTAATCTGGCGCAGAAGTTCCAAATGACTTTGACTCCTATGGATGGAGAGGAGAAGAAGGAAAATGAAGGGAAATTGCAGCAGGACTCTAAATTGTTGAGGGTTTCCGCTTCGGGATCTTTGCAGTAAGTTGTTAAATATAGTGGCACTTTGGTCTTTAGTATAATTTTATGTATATTTTAGGATGTAAGTACCATTCTCTCACTAATTCTCTAACGGGTTTTTTTTAATGTGGATCAATAGTTTTTATTGAGTACCTTAAAACCGTCCGTGTGGTGACGGAGTAAGAATACAATATGGAGGTGGTGAACCTCATCTCATCCAATGGGTGTCGTAAAAATCGATTAAGGAACTAATTCGTCCGTGAACATTATCTTTACGAAATGAAAAGAAGGAAAACTTGAAATTAAACCCTATACCTACCAATCCGTCTGGCCAGAGCGTGGTATTAGTAGATCAAGTAACTTCACGGGAGGAACCCCATCCCTGCAGTGGGACATTAAAAGGGGCTGTTATGATGACTTTTAAAATAACTGCCTACCTCAAGTGCCTCTGTGGCTAATCGGGCGGACTTCCGTGCCAGAGGTCTCGGAAATACCGTGCAAAATAATTATATGTAATCCAAATCTTCTATTTAACCTAGATATTCTTTGTGTCCGTTGATTTTTAGTCTGTGAACGGTCTATTCCCAGTTTCCCAGTTCCAGAAACTGGGAATTTTGTTGCATCTTCCCCCGAATTCATGATAAAGTTTGTAAAAAACATTGTATTTTTATTTTGATAGTGTAGCGATTCTTTACCTCTCCGCACCACAGGGATTTTATTTTGTATCTCTAGTGCGGAGTTGTCTTTAAAAAACTTCTAAGCAGTCAGGTTTTTGTTTTTTTTAGTTACTTAATTATATTTATAACTTATTTTTTACCTGTTTATCTGTGTTCAGGTACCTAATATATACCCTAAAACTTAAAAATAGAGACTATAAATCTTATTTTTAGCTTAGGATATCAATTTCGAAGACTTATTATTAGTTTTATTGTAATTTTGCGGTCCTTTATTTTCCTTGAACAAGAATTTAAAATCAGGTAAAAACTTTTAGTTCAATGACCAACATCTGGTTTTAACTAACGTACGGAATGTGGAAGCCGTCAATCGTCTTTTTAAAAAAACACTTTTTGATCACCACAACAACAGTTTATTCTTTAAGAATTTACAAGAACAAGAACCTCACTTTTCTTTTACGATTTTACTAAGGACGCGGGAACGCGGTATGAAATTAGCCAAGCAACTGCGCGTTGTCACATGGCAGTAAATGCTTTTATAGAAAAATAAAAGATTACTTCAGCATTAATTACTAAGTAAATCTGGATATAACAGTACGTCATATCAAAGAAAAGATGTCCAGTTTTGGACATAGTCTTGATCGTGTCCCACCATTTTCATAACAACAACATTCGACCTGACGACCTCTGTGGCGTAGTGGTTATGTAACGTGACTGCTACGCAGATGCCTCGGGTTCGCTTCCCGGTCAATGCAAATCTTTGTGTGCATGAACATGATTGTTTGCATTGGTCTGAGTGTTTCTATGTATAATATTATGTATGTATTTACAAAAAAAAAGTATTTAAGTATGTTTATCCGTTGTCTAGTACCCATAGCACAAGCTCTGCTTAGTTTGGAACTAGATGGCGTTGTGTGAATGTGTGAGGATTATTTATTCGTGCCGGTTTGCGGTGTCATACTCAAATACATCGGATACAAAAAGCTCGGGAATTCCTTTCTATGTCGATCCAATAAGTTTTGAAACCTACACATCTGGCCTATATATTTCCTCCATCGTGTGACGACGGGTCCTTTTAACAGCCTCGATGGCGCAAAAGTTGCGGAAGCAGCTGCCGTGCACGAGGTCGCAGGTTCGATTCCCACGCAGGACAGTTTTTTGTATGATTCCCAAATTAAATTGATTTTTGTACAGTACCCGCGACACAAGGCATGAACCCTAGTGCGGGAGTTGTCATTTAGTTTTTTTTAACTAGTACTTAGACTACCATCCTTTATTTTTTGGACTGTTCGAGACATAGGTCCAATAAGATAGAAGAGGAGTACCTAGTCATTAAGAACTTAATTCCAACTGTCTAGTCTATATAATAAGGCCGCACTTAAATATTTCATGTAAGGACTGTAATCTATTTGTGTACCTATCATAAATAAATAAATAATAAATACTACCGCTGAAATGTTGTCTAAGGGTCGTAGTACATAAAACGTAACGTAAACGGATCGCCTTTTTCCTCGGTGTCAGTTGTTGTCAGTGTGCGTTGCAGTTTGCAAGTAAGGAGTTTCATACAAATAATATGAATGGCTCGAGTTGATACCGTGCCGATCCGTTTACGTTACGTTATATTATATGCTACGGTCCCTGTATGTTTAGGGTTGTAGGCTACGACCCTAAACATACTGGGACAAAATCACACTAAGTCATAGCTTACGTAATACTTAAATTTAGGCAACAAAACATGTAAGTAAAGAAGTCAATGTCATTTCTAAGTAAGTAGGTACATTATTTTTGATACTTAGGATTTGACGACCTCTTTGGCGTAGTAGTTCATTAACATGACTGCTACGCAGAGGTCTCGGGTGCGATTCCCGCTCAATGCAAATCTTTGGGGTTTTCTATGTATACTTAATATGTATGTATTTACCTACAACAAAAAAAAGTATTTAAGTATGTTTATCCGTTATCTAGTACCCATAGTACAAGCTTTGCTTAGTTTGGGACTAGATGGCGTTGTGTGAATGTGTGAGGAATATTTATTTATATTTATATTTATTGGCATAGAAGGCAGGTACAGCGACTCTACCAATCTAGGCCACTGACGAAGAGGTCTGAAAAACCTACCACCTGCTTCTCTGACGTTTTGTATTATCTATCACCAGTTAACGTTAAATATTTATAAGTATGCAACACGATAATTTATTAAAAGTTATGAATATTATGCAAATAATATTTAAATTAAAAGTTATAAATAGATACTCTTATGTTTTTTAAGACGTTTATTGTTGTGGACTAAGGTCACTGGAGGTACATACAGCCAAAGCAAACTGTCAAAAATATAATATTGATCTAAGTTTTATGATTAACAAAGTTCAAATAAAATTTTATTCTAGAATGTTTTAGTTTTTTTTATTATAGTGACGTAGCCGCAGCGGTCGGCAGTTCATATCATATCTCATTCAGTACAAATATTTATGCGTTTCGTCAACATAATTTGTCGTGGGCCTGGGTGGCTATAACAGCCTGTGCATGTCGATTGCTAGACATATCATTTCATTTTCTCATACGTATTACGCCATCCACATTTGAAATTATCTGCTGACACTGTCTGACTAAGTAGAGTCCGTTGCTAGCAGGCTTTACCATGATGGCCAGATATCGTTACCACATCTGTGGGTTAATGGAGAACCTTAGATACCTACCTATCCCTTTCCATTTTCATCGCGTCTTTTGCCTAAACATTCAGGTATTTCAAACCTGTTAAAATCTTAATTTTGAATGGAGAATGGTCATCAAATGTGACTTATGCAATGCAACATTGAAACAAGCGTAAATGATTTTAAATCATAGTTTTCCTTATTTATTCAGATATTAAAATATAATATTCCACCGTGACGATTAGTAATTAAGAAGTTATTAAACAAATTATGTCATTAATATGTATAAGAGCGAGTATAATAGGTGCCCACACGATTTTGTTAATCGCAACGCAATACATTGACGAAAGGTTACTATCACAGAACATTAATTTATACTCAAAGGAGGTTACTATACTGCGCAGACGATAGACTATCCGTGACTTTTTAGTCTGTGAAAATAGAACCTGTGCAATTATAGTGTGACCACAGGAGCTGTGCACCCCCTGAGGTATGCGCGCGGCAAGAGGGGGGTGTACATGTACATGTTATATACTGGTATAGAATAAACAGTCTATGACGTAGCTACTAGCGACATCTGACGCAATATACTTTAGTTATTTGGCTGGTACGGGTCGCTACACGAGCGGCTGTAGCAGTTTTCTATTAAAAGACAGTCATTTTAAGAACTCCAAGAAAGTATTTACATTATTGTACAGTTTTAAGCGTAAATAGGAACATTATTAGTGTTTTTATAATGTAACTTTGAGAAAAATGACATCTAGCGGAATGTATCAAATACACTAAGAACATGAAATTCGTAAAGAAAAATATAATGATCGAATTGTTATGACACTGCTGTCAAAACTCGTGACGGCAGGTAGGTGTCCGTTATGGTAGCATAGGGCAATATCGAGTTGGTTACTATGCCAAAAAACTCTGCATAAATAAATAAAAAAAAATACAATTGTTAAGATTAATGATGAGGAATTAGAAATCGTTAACACTACAGTATTCCTAGGAATTACTTTAGACAGTAAATTACAATGGGCACCCATATTGAAAGATTGTCAGGTAGGCTTTCTTCAGCAGCATAAGCAGTGAAAAAATGAGTATAAGACTGCATTGCCAGTATCATCATCATCATCATAACAGCCCATTAATGCATAAAATTAATAATAATATAAATTTAGCCCATTGCTAGTATTTATTTGAAAATTTGATGTACGTCCATGAAATATAAATAAATATAAAAAAAACTAAACTATGTCACTTTCGCATCGACTGGTCTGTCTACAAAAAATAATTAATTGCAATATTTTATAAAAAAATTATCATTTAGCTCTTAGTAAATCCATGTTAAATGATATCTTGTTGGTTAATATTTAACACTGAATAAATTTTAGTTAGGTATTGTAGTTATTCTTTCCATTCCATTAGAATTATTAAAATTTACTTTTATTTTAGGAAAATCAAAGAGCACGTTTAGGCGCATAATAAATGAAGAAACAGATTTAAAAATAATGAAAGGCTTGACACTCTTGGTAAACACAGGCAAGGTCGGCCAAAGAAAGAAATGGATGTTTTAATATTTCTGCTCTACCCCACAAAATACAATTATGTTCCACAGTAAAAAAGAGGTATATAATATTTTTCTTCTTTTACCTGTATTTTGTTTCTAGTTATGCCTGAATTTATTGTAGGTATAATCAAATGTTCAATTTACATAACTTTTGTAAAATTTCGGGTTCCAACCCTCAGAAAATTGCAGATGATAGCTAGAACTGAGATGGATTTTAATTGTAGTCTTGAAGTTCTACGCAAATCTTTAAATGCAATAGGCTTACCTACAAGAATAGTGTAGTGTTATTTGAATATAATTGTTTTGAAAACTATTTTGTCAGACTAAATAGGGTTGCTACGTGTAGCACAGTGGCGCCCTAATTTTTGTCAGGACTTTATAAACAGACTGTACCTACATTTAAAAAAAATAGTTGTTGTAGTTTTAATATTATAGCGTAATGAAATAACTCTAGCCCGGCCCCTAAGAACCGTTAATATCTCCGATAATATTGAATTTTGTATTGAAATAAATTACACAGGCGTTATTTCAGGGTTACATTTCTACTGTATTAACAGAATTACTGTACCTATGTTTTGTAGTTCTCGAGATATTCAAATCACTTGTGAGCATATTATCTGTACCAGTACTATGAACATAAATTAACATGAATTTTTGTCATATTCCACTGTGAATTCGCATAAAGCATTTGTAAGGTGGTGAGTTCGGGAGATAAAGTAAACAGGTATCTTTAGTGAAGTCTAGTTTATTACTGCTCTTTAAATACATAGAACAATCATTTATATGTCTTAGTATTACATTAGTGTACATACAGTATACGTACTACACTACTTTGCTTTTTTTTTTTACTTTTTACTTTTTTTTTTTACTTTTGGGATCTTTGATTTTGATAATTATTATAATTGTGTCCTCTTTGTATGAATCGATTAGGACGTCTACTATTTTGGAAACTGTAACCGCGACCACCACGCGAGCTTCCTTGGTAACCGACATACACTGAAGCCTCAGTGTTGTGACGACTACAAGATAATTCTTCGTCCTTTGCTGCTCTTATCGTATCTTTTAAGAAAACGTAGTTACGCGCCGTCAGTATAGTGCGGATTTCGCGATTTCGCAAGCCATCTATGAAACTATTAATCGCAATTTTTTCATTTTGAGGGCGTAATATTTTGTACGCATTTTGGTCATTACAAGCTTGCGCAACCGTTAAATCGACAAAAAGCTGCTCAACCTTAGACCCGTACTTCTCGATAGAAGAACCGTTTTGGTTGATTTGTGTCAACTCCTTGAAAATTGCCGTACTAGATTTTTTAGTAAGTAAGTGTTCACGCATCTCAATAATAAGTGATTCACAACTGTCATACGAAGATGCTAACCTTAATTTCGCATTTTCGTTAAGACGAGTTTTAACTATAAACTTGACAAGCATTTTATTACCATCTTCGGTAAGAGAAGAACTGTATAATTCTATTGCATCTATCAAGCTCTTTGTGACGTTTTCATCGCCATTCATAGCTGGTAATAAAGCTACCGCAGTCCTATAATTAAAATTCTCCATATTGTTTATTTTGCTTTCAACTTGGACCGTACATTCGGAACTAGAATTAGATTCGTATGTAAAAGAACAAAAAGATTGTATTTGCAAAAAGGTTTTCTCAAATAAATCACAGTATGACTGTATTTCGTGTAAAATACTAGTACTAAATTGTTTCTCTTCAACTTGTACTGATAATAATTTAATACATTCGTCAAATTCGTATTTTAACTCTGTAGCTTCTTCTAATTTTTGTTTTAGAACAACTTGTGTCCTCCTAGGATAACTTAGCTTTATTAAATTATCTTTTATATTTTTTAATTGGACATACAATGGGTTCAGCTGATTTGCCATTACCAATTAAAAATATGTAAAATTTACTACATAACTATATGTTTACATATACTTAAAATTAACGTAACGTCTATTTATTATCGTACTTTAACTTTTCATATTTCACTTTACCGATTCACCACACTATTTACGATCACTGATTCATATCTTTTTATTTAAAATCACTTACTGGGGTTTTGGACATGTAGGGCCCACTTGGTAGCGAGCCTCCTGGCGCGCCTCTTGGCGCTGCTGGCGGCACTCGTAGCAGACACGAGCCTCCGGGTTCGGTCGACGAAATGAACGAGAAAGATTTTGTGCTAAAACTTCATTTCTTATCCACGAATAATGACAATTGCGGTATAATTTGTAAACCGCGTAAAGACCTGCGATGCCGAGTAATGTACAAATTATGAACATTACAATGCTAATGTTTGACAAATGGTGTTCTTGCATAGAAGCTGTGTTTGAGCCACCTGATGCACTTTGCGAAATAAAAACATCTTCTTTTTCTATATTTGAACGACACATTTTGTTAACAATTCATATCAGCGCACAAACAAAAAGTTCATAATGTCTTTCGCGATACACGATTACGCGACCGAACTCGGCGCCCCGTCTCGAATGGCAGGGTCGCCATGTAAGGTGGTGAGTTCGGGAGATAAAGTAAACAGGTATCTTTAGTGAAGTCTAGTTTATTACTGCTCTTTAAATACATAGAACAATCATTTATATGTCTTAGTATTACATTAGTGTACATACAGTATACGTACTACACTACACATTTACCTACACTAATTGAGTCAGAATTTCACGCATTATTTTTACATAAAGAATTTATCAAATGAAAAGTTCCCTTTCTATCAGAACTACCGCGTATACGCTACCATAACGGACACCTATTTTTTCTTCGTCCCCCACCTCGCCGCGCATACCTCAGGAGGTGCACAGCTCCTGTGGTCACACTATATAAGCAGTAACGCACATGACGCGCAAAAAGTCCTGCGCACAAAAGACTCAAACATTATGCCATGAATGGCAGACTTTTTGTGCGCCGCAGACTCGATCGCACAAAAAGTGTGCCGTCTGCGCAGGGCCTTAACAGCGTACTTAAAGGTGCAGGGTGGGCAGACCCCTAACTAGTTAGACCGACGATTAGGTGAAGCTTGTAGGCAAACGATGCATGGATGAAGGAGACACAGAACAGGGAAAGGGGCGTTTGAAGGAGGCCTATGTCCAGCAGGGGACGTCTTTTGACTGACATAATGATGATGATAAATACATTGACAGGGTGATTACTGCGCAGAGGTCCGGCGCAATTCAAATATTTCTGTACAGTCACGAGCAATAATATGTACACATTTTCGCATTTTGTAAACCAGTTATCTAAAGTTCTGCCAATCCAAAATTGAAAATTCGAAGATTAATTCAAAACTGTACGGAACCTCTTCTAAATTACGAATTCATTTTGATATTGTAATGTCTAGATAAACGTGCAGATAGTTTAGAAAATTTAGAAAATTTAAAAATGTGTACATATTATTGCTCGTGACTGTACCTACTTGAACATATTCCCCCTTACCTACTCATAAACGCATCTTAAATTTAATCACTGTTTATCCAGATTTTTATTTGTAAAACTAACCTTATGATAAACAAAACCGTAAGAATTTAAGCTAATCAATTGACTAAAATTTAAGAGGCGTTTTGGAGATTGTTTGTACTTGAACATAATATATGTTTGCATTGGTCTGGGGTTTTTTTTTCTGTGGTGTAAAATGTGTAGGTACGTATTTACAAGTAGGTATATTTATACGTTGTCTATTGCCTGTAGTAGAATTTTTGTAGTAGTTTAATGTTTAGTAGTAGGCATCACAGAACATGTCTGAGGTGGTACTGGTAATATACTTCTTCTTCTTTCTTTTATATGGCAAACATTGCCGATGTCGACAATTCTGCCAGGTAATATAGTTATAATATTAATCCATCACCACAGAGACGCAAAAATGGCCAACCTAATAAATTAGTTTGTTAATTTCTAATTCAGAAATTGCAATCAACTGTTCCTGGACGAGTAATAGTTTTATCCTAATAAAGATAGAGATGGGGTAAACTATGTCGAAATGTATTTATCGATATTTTTTTTACTTACGTAAAATAAATAAATATACCTAATAATTATACTTATTATAAACATATTTTAACTGGAGCTAGTGCACTACGTAGGCAGAGATTATTAAGCTCCATGTATTATTATTGCCCCTCTGATAGGTACATATATTCTTTATAGACCTGATTAGCTTCGTCGAACTACTTAATTGAGAACATGGCATAAGTTAGATTTTACCATAGCCTTGCAGGAACTCTGTGCCGATACTTTGTATCGATCTTTTAATTATTATTAATTTGACGACCTCTGTGGCGTAGTGGTTATATAACATGACTGCTGCGCAGAGGTCTCGGGTTCGATTCCCGCTCAATGCAAAATATTTAAGTATGTTTATCCGTTGTCTAGTACCCATAGTAAAAGCTTTGCTTAGTTTGGGACTAGATGGCGTTGTGTGAATGTGTCCTTTTTTTGTGAGGAGTATTTATTATTTATTAATATAATATGTACCTTCTTTTTTAATAAGGACGTGTCCTTTTCTAAAGGTGTATTGCAGAGGCTTTTAAAAACATGCATTATAACGGACAAACTCATAAATAATTTTACTAAGTAAAAAAAGTTATTTAAATCTGTAACTACGTGTACGTAATTACTTAATCCGCCTCACATTACAAAAACGTAAGAAAATGTTAATAATATAAATTATAATCAATCATGTTAAAAACTAAACAATAATTGTAATCGTACGATCAAATTCAAGGATTTATGTTAAATAAAGTAATTTTTGACGTCGCATTATTAACTTTACCTTAACTATAGTGTTAATTACATACACGGACGTTAAATACGCTGAATTATTTTAGCGTGGTGACAAATCATTTTGGTTAACTACTACGAATTACGTATAATAATTACATTTGTACAATGAAATGAGTATTATGAAGATAATCTATATATTTGTCAGAAAGATGGAGAGTTTGTTTGGATGTTTAAATGTTTTTATTTATTATTTTATTTTGTTAGTACGAGAATGTCGCACTAGAGATCAAACAATGTTTCGCAGGGACTTTTACAGATATTGATTTGTACAATATTTCTCGATAAATGGTTTAAAATATTAAAATATGTTTTATAATTTAGACATCAATTTGTAAATCTGTAGGTATTTACTAATTTAAATTTTTTAGTAATAATATCATGTGAGAGATTGGTACTATAATATATATGTTTAGTCCTATTTACTACATTAAGATATAAGTTTTTACTAATTAAATAATTAAGTTTTGTATAAGAATTACTTAATGATTTTTACTACAGGTCTGACAGTGAGCCAACAAATGAAGAAACGTGGTAATTAATTATATTTAGTATGTACACACAGCAACACCTCAAGTTAAACATTTTCATCTAAAATTGTGTCTTATTTCAAGGCATTAAGGTACCTGAGTGTCTAGGTTGATTAGTTGCTGTGTGTACCTACCTGTAGTTGTTGTTTGTTATCTGCTACTATGTATAAATATTATTATAGTTTAATGCTTTTGTTGTTATTAATTATAACTCCATAATTATTTTTTGCGGTTATCTGAGTTTACCTTACCAGCTCTTTACCGGCAAAAGGATTCAATTTTTTTTTTAATTATAGATTCAAAAAATATTTTGTATTTTTGTTACACGATTTAAAGTGACGACGAGAGGAAACAGTCGTCGATGATTTTTTGCTGTTATGCATGATCTTGATCTGCGTAATTATAATAGATATAATTATAATTACTTAGTTTAAAATAACTGCATATTTTAAACTAAGTAATTATTTCAGCGGAAAATAATATTAGCTTCAAATGTTATTAACAAAGAAATGAAATTTTCAAGGTTAGCTATTTTCATTGAGTACGTAATATCAACAAATTATTAAATGAGTTTTAATTGTATAATTGGGTTATATTATTGTTATTACACAAAACCAATATTATATACCAATACTAGTACTACGTCAGCCACACAGATCAGTACCTATTAACTCGATACTTTAATATCACAGTGGCTCACTCCGAGTAGTGACGGGAGTAAGAATACAATATGTTACCACGGTGTCGTAGAAACCGACTAAGGGACTATCTGTGAATATTACCTTTACATAAAAAGAAGGAAAACTAGAAATTAAACCCTAGGTATACCAAACCGTCTGGCCAGCGTGGTATTAGTAGGCCAAGTATTCCTCCATTACGGGAGGAGGTCCGTCCCTGCAGTGGGACATTAATGGACTGTTATGAAATGATGATGAGTAGTACTACGTCAGCCACACAGATCAGTACCTATTAACTCGATACTCTAATATCAAAGTGTCCCTGTTTTATTTTCTAAGAGATTTCTGCAACATCGGATCTCAACACATATTCAAAGCTTTTATTTAGTGACGTAGTGACACCGTAGATATTGAAAATGGTAGGGCTCGAGACAACAGTCGAATTGCGTTTTCTAAGTATTCCCTTCTTATGCCATGACTGCTTTTTAGATAGGTATAATATGTTATTTGTGGATCATCATAACAGCCCATTAATGTCCCACTGCAGGGACGGGCCTTCTCCAGTCACGGAGGGATACTTGGCCTACTACTGATACCACGCTGGAAAAACGGATTGGTTGGGTTTAATTTTAAGTTTTCCTTCTTTTTGTTACGTAAAGATAATATTCATGGATAGGCCCTTAGTCGGTTTTTACGACACCCATGGGATGAGATGGGGTGGTGTCATATTTATTGTATTTTTGCTCCGTCACCACACAGAGATATTTGTGGATGCCTCAAACAAATCACCTGCATGTGAATCGAACCTGCGATCTCATTCATAGCAGCTGCATACCAACACTAAAACAGCTTATCGTGTTGTTTACAATTCTTCTAAAAATAACTTGCAATATTTATTTTTAACTTGCCTTATTGTTGTTTATCTAATAAGACTTGCAGTGCAATACGCATTATCTAAAATGTCAAAGCAAATGTAACATGTTTACATTGATATAGACACGTGGATTGTATTTGGCATTATTTTATATACATGATTGCTTTTGACGTAGGCAGACTATTGACATGATAAATAAACGATAACAACCAGGGCAGTCACAGTCAAGTGGAATCGCTACAGCTTCACCGGGATTTAACGTCTCTTTCTGTGAAGGTAGTAGGTATAATAGGTACTGTCTGTAATGACATTGTCCCCCCTCCCCTTTTCACAACAGAACCACTCGTGCAAGTTTTCGATGTAATATAAAATCGTTCTTCGATGTCTTTGTCGTACAAAGGTTACATACTCCGAATTCTTTCTTATAAACCCATTCCGAACAAATTCAGCACATGTATTTTTCCTCCGTCCTATAATATCAGGTCCTCCAAATGTAGTGCTTTCTATTAGGTTTAATAGACTCACATTATTGCACTTGGAATACGCAGACACTAACTAGTAATCTTCAAGCTTTTTGAAAGCTTCCGCTAGAACTGCTAGAACATAAGTTTTATATACTTATACAAAAACATACTAAATAAAGGCCCAACAACGGATTAGCGTGACCGCAACTATCACCATGTAAAGGACACATAAATTACTTAATATATTTACTATAATGACCATGACAATAAGAAATCTCAATAGTCGTTTTGTAGTAAAGTACCTAGTTATCTCATCTGTAGCTATCTTCATGGGCATTAATGTCCCACTGCACTGCAGGGACGGGCCTCTTCCCGTGACGGAGGGATCCTTAGCCTACTAACACCACGCCGGCCAGACGAATTGGTACAGGGTTTAATTTCAAGCTTTGAAGTTAAATAATGTAGGTAAATAAAGACGTAAGCGTGACCGCAACTATCACCATGTAAAGGACACATAAATTACATAATATATTTACTGTAATGACCATGACAATAAGAAATCTCAATAGTCGTTTTGTAGTAAAGTAGTTATCTAATCTGTAGCTATCTTCATATATTTGTTATGTCAATAACAAGCTGGAAATATCGGTAATACATCTCATCATTTTTATCTATATTTTGCGATAAATTTTGTTATATAGTTATGTTACTTACAGCATGTTGTGTAGCCTTGAAAGCTAACGCTAAGCTAAGAATGCTGTATTTGGTAGTATTATTTTGGTTTTCATGTATTGTAGTTTTTTTTAAATCTTTATTAGCCAAAAAAGGGCTTGATCACATTGTGAACATGTCGCCTCTGTAGGAAAATACATATCTTAATCTTAATAATTCTAATTATCTTTATTTTTTATGGATAACTTAACAATCATCATCGTCATGTCAGCCTATGGACGTCCACTGCTGGACATAGGCTTCCTCCAAAAGTTTCCACCCTGCGCGGTGTTGTGCCTCCCTCATCCATCGGCTTCCCGCCGTCCTAACCAGGTCGTCGGTCCATCGTGTGAGGGGTCTCCCCACCCTGCGCCTGCCAGTGCGCGGTCAACTTAAGGGGATACATTGACAAAATGCACTATCTTTCATCAACTACTACAGGAATATGAAAAGACCAATGAAGCTAGAATTTTGATATAGGTAAATTGATACCTTTAACTAGGCTATTGTAATTACGAAAACGCGATAGCTTGATTTGGGCTCGATCATATTTATTTTTGAAAACACCTCTAAAAAAACAGGTTTTTGCATATTACACGGAAAGTACACTATCATTATGCATATGAATTACTCAAATACATTCGTAACATCAATATTAATCTTACTGTAGAATATCATTAACATAACTACAACCAATGACTTTTAATTAAGAAAATAAGATTTTAGCAATATCACAGCTCTCTGGATCGTTGCGGGCGCATCGCAATTTCAGACCTTATACCTACTCGTTAACGATTAATACAGAATGAATACGGTCGACGATTCAGTCGGGCGATGGCCCTCTTCGACGCCGGACCTGTGCATGTCGACTCACCGTTCGTACTAAATTTTATCGCGTAATTTTTAATCGTAGGTAAAATATATAGGTTACGTTTAAAATATTTATACCTAAGTTTTTATTAATACTTTGTTCTCTTTTATAAGTAAATAATAGTATTATTTTATAATAGTTATTTCGATAACATTGGTTCGTAAAATATTTTTGAAGTTATGTCTTTTATAAAACTTAGGTAAAGTTCGCCATAACTCAACTAAGTACCTAGTTACTGTTGACCCTTTTGATAATGCAAGCGTTTGTTTATATAAGCGATTTTAGACTATATGCTCAAGTGTAATAAGTTTTATAACCGTTTTCGTCAAGATCACGTAATTGAAACGGCCTCAGTGGCGCGGGCAGTGCGGCCCGGTCGCGGTAGTGGCTTGCGTGCACGAGGTCGCGGGCTCGAATCCAAGCAAAAAAGTTGTTTGAGCGATTCACAAATTACTGTCCTGAGTTCGGATGTTCTTTGTAAAAGTCTCCTCGACAGTACGTAGGAGTTGTGTGAAACTGAAAAAATCAAAGAAATAATATTAGGTACTCACCTATTTTATTTGCAAGCTTAGGTAGGTAGGTACTTACTGATAAGATCTAAATAATACTTTTTACTTTCGCGGAAACTTTTACAAACATGAAACAAACGAACACAAAGAACGTCCAGACTCAGGACAGTTGTTTGTGGATCACACAAAAAAATTGTCTTACGTGAGATTTGAACTCTCATGCACTCCACCGCGGGAACGTTTACAAACATGAAACAAACGAACACAAAGAACGTCCAGACTCAGGACAGTTGTTTGTGGATCACACAAAAAAATTTCTTACGTGAGATTTGAACTCTCACGCACTCCACCGCGGGAACGTTTACAAACATGAAACAAACGAACACAAAGAACGTCCAGACTCAGGACAGTTGTTTGTGGATCACACAAAAAATTTTCTTACGTGATATTTGAACTCTCACGCACTCCACCGCGGGAACGTTTACAAACATGAAATAAACGAACACAAAGAACGTCCAGACTCAGTACAGTTGTTTGTGGATCACACAAAAAAATTTCTTACGTGATATTTGAACTCTCACGCACTCCACCGCGGGAACGTTTACAAACATGAAATAAACGAACACAAAGAACGTCCAGACTCAGGACAGTTGTTTGTGGATCACACAAAAAATTTTCTTACGTGATATTTGAACTCTCACGCACTCCACCGCGGGAACGTTTACAAACATGAAATAAACGAACACAAAGAACGTCCAGACTCAGGACAGTTGTTTGTGGATCACACAAAAAAATTTCTTACGTGAGATTTGAACTCATGCATTCCACCGCGGGAACGTTTACAAACATGAAACAAACGAACACAAAGAACGTCCAGACTCAGGACAATTGTTTGTGGATCACACAAAAAAATTGTCTTCATTTTTATTCATTTTTACACAAACAAAAAGTAGCAACAAACAACAATAGGCCTATCGCGAGAAGCGAGTGTTTTTATTACAAAGTTAATATATACTCTATTTCCTAAGCAATACGGTTATTTTACATAAAGATTTCAATATTTGCCTCGTTTTCCCCCTCTGGTGGAAAATCAACTAGAGTTCAAATCTCACGTAAGACAATTTTATTTGTTCCATCCACTAATTATTGTCCTGAGTCTGGATGTTCTTTGTGTCAGCTAAGTAAATGTTTGTATATACCCCGCGACACAGGACAATACATAGTGGGGCTATTGTATTTTTTTTAAAGTTCTATTGTTTTGCGTGAGATTCAAACCCGCGACCTCGTGCACTGCGACCGCTACCCCGAGGCGGTCAAATTATTTTTGTGATCCCCAAATCATTGTCCTGAATCTGGATGCGCTTTGTGCCTTCATAATACCTTGCGCGGGTGTAAATTTAAAAAAAATAGGGGCTACATGTATAAACATAATAGACCGGTAGATAGGTTTTTCTGTAACAGAATTTTCTGTTACCTACCGCGGACTGACGTCACAGTATAACCAGTAGTCAAACCGACCGGGCCGAATATTTATTATAAATGGGTGCGCGGTACGTAAACAATAGTAAACATGCGATCTACTTTGTGGTTCCATTTAGTTTTGTAATTGTAAATTAATACTTTTTATTTTTCTATTTTATATTTAAATAAATAGGAAGTGTTCTGTAAAAAACGTGTTGTTTTATGATTGATACATTTAATTTGAAGAAACATGTATATGTTTGTATTTATATCCACCATGTTTGTGATATAAATAAAATACTAAATTATAATATTAAGAAGGTACATACTTAACAAGTCATTCAGTAAAGTAGGTACAGTACCGGGCCGTTTATATTGCAAATCAACCTATAGAAAAATACAATCGTTCAATTTCGGCTTCGTAGAACGTCAGAGAAAAAGTCGATGTGTAATATTTACGGCCGGGTACTGTATTTATTATATTGGCCATGTTTGTTTGAAATTGAATTTATCGATAACCAAAACCAAACTTTAAACAGGTCTATTAGATCTATTCTAACGTCAAAATAAAGGCATCGAGGTCACTTTATGGATGGGTGACCAATCCATTCAAAAAATGACATCGATGTCATTGCTTAAATTTACCTAGATTACATAAAGGGGGGCTAAAGTTTATTTTCTTTCTTTCTTCTTTCTAAATTTTCATTATTATTGACCTAAGTACAACAAACCGTTTTCGTGATAAAAAAAATACTATATTATAATATTAAATACCTAAGTCATTTAGTAAGGTAGGTATTTATATCAGCCATGTTTGTTTGAAATTGACATATGAATAATATATTTAGTTTCAAATTATAACACACAGTCCGCTCGTTACTGCGGCACAGTAGCGACTGTTCCCTCCGCGATCGTGAGCGTGTACGTATAAACTCACGTTTCGTCCGTTTCTATGAAGTTGAAATACTGTATATATTTGTACTATGGCACAGAGCGATAACGTGTCCTTGAGGGCCGCCCGGCGGGACGACGACGGCGCACACGGCGCGGCGGCGCGTGAGCGAGAGTATATCCGTCTCATTCGCGCGCCGAGGGGCGCGCCCCTCTGGCCACGGCCGAATTCAACTCGAAAATTTTCAAAGTAGCGTCTTAACAATATTATATACAATTATTATTTACACGGGTATTAACACGATTTATTATTATTTGGTAAATATTAAGTAATAATTCACCTTTGAGGCTCTCGACGTTTCGGCCAGGTTACACCAGCCGTGGTGTAGGCTGGTGTAACCTGGCCGAAACGTCGAGAGCCTCAAAGGTGAATTATTACTTAATATGTATTTACCAAATAATAATAAATCGTGTTAATACCCGTGTAGATAATAATTATATAAAATGAAACACGAAAGTTTTAAAGTTAATAATATTATATACTTTTTTAGCTTCTTGTGAAGACTCCAATTGTACGCAGGCAAATGCCACCATCACCACAGAACATTTATACTTAAAGCTGATTTACACAGGGTCAGTAACTGACTTCAAATTCGAGGCAAGTCAGTGCTGACTCGAAAAAAAGCCCGTGTAAACTGATTTGAAGTCAGTACAGTGGCTTGAAGTCAGCGCTGACTTGAATATTCGCACACGAATATTTTGAAGTCAGTTGGCGCCCCCCGCCACCCGCGCACCCCCGTGACAGCCAAATAAACCCCGTGTAAACAGACAAGTCATTGCGTGCTTGTCACTGCCGCTGCGTTGTAGAGTAACCACGTTTTTTTTCAAAATGAAGTTCTCATAACCAGTTTGTACTCCGCAGGATCTTCAAATTGCAATTGCTTCAGCAACAAAGCAGAGCCACCAGTTTCGTTTCTATCGTCAATCCATTTTCTTACCTACGGTCGTTTATTTTTAGTTATCTCATTTTCTACCATTTCTATTAACTCATTGAACAGCAAAATTGATATTTTTTTTAACAAATAATTAAATCTTCGTTTCAGTTGTTTTCGCGAATTCATTTTTCCCACTGACTTCACACACGTGTGGTCACCGTGAGAAACGCACCACTTCTACTTACTTCATGTAAACAGTTAAAGTCAGTAGCGGCGCCGACATTGGCGCTGCGACTGACTTGTCTACTGACCCTGTGTAAGGCTGAGCGCAGACTTGGAACACGACAGTCTTAAGACAGACTATTGCTTTACAATATGTATGAATATGCGCACACTTGGAACAAAACGTCGTATAGACAATATTGTCTCAGATAGACAGTTTTGTTTTATGTGTGCTACGTATCGTAGTCAAAACTGTTTCGTTTTAGTTTTAAGACAGACTTGTCTATATGAGGCAAGTCAGTCTTGAAACAGTCTAGTCTCCAATGTGCGCTCAGCCTAAATCAGCCTTTAAGCTGATGGATTGTAGTTATTTATGGTATTTTTATGTTTTAAAGCTTCATACTTTTTCGGCAGCTTTCCCTAAAATATTATAAGTACTAGTGATACTGACTTTTTAAGATCACAATAGTGATGAATGGGAGCCTAAAAGTACTGAATCGCGAATCAAGTTATTGCGAAAGTGGGCCACATTGATACAGATACTATTACTCTAAAAAATCGTTCTCTGTGCCCTTTTACCCCAACAACTTGCCCTTTTACCCCAACAACTTGCCCGTATATTATACTAGTAAAAATTATTACGTGGTGCTTGGTGCCACTCTAGCGCCTAGGAACTATTTCATTCGCACTTTATTTCTGCTGCCACTTTATAATTGGAATCATGTTTTTAAGATGGACCATGTTGCACTGCCTAATAAAGCCTCTGGTCTGATAATTCGCAGTCGCAGTATCCAACTTTCAGTTCAGATAACAACACACCACACACAATGTCTTAACCTCATCTTATGTAACAATAACTCGAACGACATCTGACTCAATAATTATAATCTTTTAGTAAACAAGTCACAGATTATTGACGCATATAAGTAATTATTCTCTTAGAGGTCGTTATTATTAACCATTTTATACATAATTAAAATATAGAATTGTTATTATTCATGTCCCACTTACGTATGTACTAGTACATAAACATATTTAATTGGGTAGGTACAATAAGATATACAATAAGTACTATCTTCCACAGCGCCTAGCAAAATTATACATAATCAAAAAAAGCAATGTCCGAGACCTTTGACCAGCAGTGGAAATAAATAGGTTAATTAAAAAAAGTATTTAAATTATGCAGACCGAATACCCTTTGAACTTTTACCCCCTTACTCATAAACGCCTCTTAAATTTAACCACTGTTTAGCGAGATTTTTATTACGAAAACCAACCTTATGCCAAACAATGTAAGAGTTTAAGCTAATTAATCAATTGACTAAAATTTAAGAGGCGTTTATGAGTAAGGGGGTAACCCCCTTAATGTTTTAGATAGATATTAGTTGAAGCCTCTGTTGAAACTTAATTATTAAATCAATACAGGTAGATTTTTATTAGATATCTCATAGATAACAGCACATCAATTGTGGATAAGATGTGTGAAAATGATAATAAATTACTAATTACGAGATTTATTTATTTGCATTATGTTTCTATAGATAACAGAAGTGATAAATAAATCACGTAATTACAAATCTTAGTATTCATTTAGCTATCGACATAGATTGACCCATTCCCAACCCTATATCTGATAAACAAGGTTTTCTTATCCAACCTTTTATGCAATTTCCTTATTTATGGCAACTTTGAACCAATTAGATAGCTATCTCGTTCTTACTAGTGAAAATTAATACACGCGAGTGAGAGAACATGATCGTATGATCCGTCCGTCATACGAGTTTCATTGCGAATCCTTTATGTCAAAATAAGAAAACAAAACTGATTCGCATTGATGGAGAAATGTTTAATAAAAAGTTTTAATGAAATAAAATAAAAGTTTATTGTGTGTGCTTTAAAACAGCGATTTCAGTGTGGTTTTAATTATAGCATGTATCAAGGAATGAACGGTCTATATTCCGATGGGCCCTACAGGTTAGAATGCAGATATTATATTTTGTATTATTGTTTTTACTGAAAATAAAGTTAATTATTCATTTCTGAATAAATAATTTTCTTCTAAAAATCATTTTTGTGTACATTTTTGTGTTTAATAAGTCATATATCACGAATTACGTGTCGTAAGTTTATAAGTATGCCACGATCAGTGATTTCACTTCTTTTATTATGAATATACATTATCATTATACAAATTATGTACTTTTTCTATAATATCATGGGTATTTTTATCTAAAATTAAAAAAAATAGTATGTTTATGTAACTATGTTCTATTTGATCTATAAACTAAATAAAATACAATTTGAATGGAATACAAAGTTAAATAAATATTTTATTAAATATTTGAGAGTTATTTCATTAAATAGGGTATTTATTTTTAATATTTAATGATTAAACTATTGTTTTAAATTGTTAGACATATATTTTGCAGTTTGTTTATTTTAATATAGTTTATTTGCTACAAAACTTTTTGCTAATCATGTAATACCATTTACTTGAACAGTCCAATATATAATTATCTATTTTTTATTTTCTTCTTTTAACCACATTTTTATACTACTTCCTGTATTATATGGATGAAATACCGATAACATTGTGTCATGTTTTAAGATAAATTATGTTTTTTTATATTTATATTTTATTAAAGTAATTAATAAATGTTCCTCTCAAAGTCTTTATAATTTTTTCTCAAAGTGAAATATTGAGTTAAATAATAATTATAAGACTTGACATATTAATATTATACTAAATGATAAAGTACCCTCACATTTAATGATATTTTTCAATCTAATGAATAAAGATAAAATCTCATTAGCACCTCAATCAGTCACTAATTGTATCTCAGTAGACTTTGTGTAGAACTTCAATTTAAGACCTCTGGCCTCTGCCCTATAATCCATAAATGCTTGCTGAGGTTTCTCCAATAAGGTCTTTTAAGTCTATTTGCTTCAGGATGTATTTGTTTTATTGCGATATGAAATACTATCTGATGCCCGCCGCTTCACCTGTTGTGTATAGCTTAAATGTTATCCTACACCCTAAACTACCTATATTCCAAATTTCATCCAAACCCATTCAGTAGTTTTTGTGTGTAAGAGTAACAGACATCCACTCCATTCATACATCCATTCTCATAAACTTTCACATTTATAATATTAGTAGGATTTAAAGACAAGGCATGTATTGTTATACATACCTTGTCTTTAAATATTTCATAAGCGCCTTGTAAGTTAAAGCAAATCAAGTTTTGTAGTAAATGTATATATATTATAGTACTAACTAGTGCTTGTGACTGTGTCTGCACAAAATTAGTATTACAACCTTACAAGTAGTTTAAATTATAAATACAATATCTGTATCAATTGTAGCCTATGTATAATTCTACTTGATAAGCTATATTATTGTAAAGTTTCATAAAAATCCATATAGTACTTTTTACGTAATAGAGTAACAAACATCTATACATACTTACAAACACTTCACGTTTATAATATTAGTAGAATTTGTGACTGTTCTAGTCACGCGGTGGACTAACAACCTGAGGGAGGAATGATGGAGGCACAATATTGCACTATTGGACTTATGGCTGATATGATGGATAATGAGTAAGAATAGTAAGACTACTACTAGGAATAAACACATGCTTTGTGATCCTCATTATAGTCGCGCAATCATTTGTAGAACTAAGTACGTAGTATAGTTTAGTTCACTTGCGCTTTGCCGTGTAGAGGCGTTACATACATACATACATAAACTCACGCCTTATCTCATTCGGGGTAGGCAGAGATGACAGAATGCCACTTGTCACGGTTCTGCCAAACAGATACACACCTGTATATAACACCTATTTATCCTAACAAACCCAGGCTATATCAAAAAGCTTGCAACATTTGGCTACTACAGGCTTATGGAACCAATGTTGGGGATTTGAGAATACTTGACCGCTGATCTGCCACTCTTCATTTCATGAGTGCGTGTTGTAGCATAGTAGATAGTTCATGAATAATTTAGTATAGTGTTTATTTACGTATGTTTGTAGTATAAATAAAATAATAATAGCCTTTATTCACTGATTACATATTTCTATAAAATTTGGTAGTATTTTTAAGTTTCCTTAATCAGGTTGTGTCCTTCTTGGACATGCCTCCTTCATCGCTCACCATTCTTGACAGTCTATAGCAGATCTGAGGGAACCTTGAGGCACGTCATCTTCACATCTTCTTTGTGGCCATTCCTTTGTTCTTTTTCCATATTTTGGATACCAGGAAACGACTTTTTTAGTCCACTTTTTTTTAGGAGATTTGATTACATGACCAATCCAGCACCATTTAATCCGCTTGATTTTCTTTAAAACACATAATTTCTTTAAAACAAATACTATTGAATATTTGTACGTTGTAATTTTGAATTGTCATTTGATGCTCATGCATCATTTGATAATTGTAATAAATTTTAATTATAAATTATCATAAAAATAGTGGCTGTAAGATTCATTCAAATTCTTTTAATGACATAACCCTGTTTCTGAATTTGGCAGAATCTTGCTGACAAAATGTGTTACTCAAATACACAATGGACCATTGTGATTGAGGAAGAAGCAATTGTGGCATTGACAGTGTTTAGGACACAATATGTATGGTTTAAGAACTAGGATTGGCTTTATTTTCTTAGTCCAATGTTACTGTCACGATTACAATACCACTTGAAATACACTCCTTTGCAAAAAAAACGGGCGGTTTTGATTTTTCTACATTATTGGTAATAATTTAGGTCTAAAGAGGTTTTAACCGCCAAACTATATTACTGGCACTTAATCAAGAGTCTGGGTATGAAAAAAGTTAGTTCTAAATTCGAAACTTCTGTTTTTAAAAATAATAATCCCTTTTCCAGTTTGTAACTTTTTACTTACTTTTCGCGGGATTTCGTTTAAAAGGTTATCAGGCAACTAAACCTAACTGTTAGTTATTTTTAATAGAATAATTTATGTTTATCGCATAATCCTGCCTTATTGTGACTTAAAAGAGATATCCTTGTGTCTATTGTAATGGCAGAAAAAGCAATAAGAGCTAGTAAAATTATAGCGCTGCTGGAGGAGGGTTGTAGCCAATGTTACGTCTCACAGCGGTTAAACGTGAGTCGTTCAACAGTCCAAAGAACCTGGGCTCGATACCAAGAGACAGGTTCCGTTCAGAGAAGGCAAGGTTCTGGGAGAAAACGTTGCACACAACCACGAGACGACCGCTTTTTAGTAACTCAGGCGCTGAGGAACCGCAGATGCAGCTACATAGACCTAAAAAGAAACCTTGAAGAGGTACGAGGAGCACAAGTTAGTCTATGGACTGTGAGGAGGAGGCTTTTAGCGGCTGATATACGCAGTCGACGACCAGCGCGGGCTCCCAAATTACTCCGTGAGCACCGGATAGCGCGATTAGGGTTCGCTAGAAATTGCCTATCTTGGACACTAAGTCACTGGAGTAGCGTACTTTTCTCAGATGAGGCTCGGATTTGTCTGCATGGTGAGGACCGACGTCGGCGTGTTTTACGAAGACCAGGGGAACGCTATGCGGACGTGTGTTTTGAAGAAATCACCCCTTATGGTGGAGGATCGGTTATGTTTTGGGGGGGCGTAACTTCCAGCTGTCGTACCGAGTTAGTATTCATTGAAAATGGCTCACTAAATGCGCAAAGGTACATAACAGAAATCCTTTGTCAACATGCACAACCCGCACTGACTGTAATTGGTGAAGATGCCATATTTATGGATGATAATGCTCGGGCCCACCGTTCTGGCGACGTAGATGCCTATATGCAAGAGGTCGGTATTCGTCGTTTGGATTGGCCAGCGCGGAGCCCCGACCTTAACCCCATTGAGCACGTCTGGGACCTCCTAAAAAGGCGAGTACGATCTGTCCAACCACCTCCACAAAACATCAGGGAGCTTAAGCGTGTGATCTCAGCTGAGTGGGAACACATTCCACAGGACACCATCAAAAACCTGGTGGAAAGCATGCCAAGACGATTACATGCCGTAATCAGTGCAAGGGGAAGTCATACTCGTTATTAATTTTTATTTTTTACTGTCTTTTTTTATTAAAATACCATAAAAATACTCGTAGTCTTAATTTCATTAAACACATTAAAATTTCAATTTTAACACGGCTCTCTGTTTACATTGACTAAAACACCAATTCCAGGAATTAAGTCTTAAAAACTATGTTCTTATTGATAATAAGAAATTTCTAGTCATCTAAGCTAATGCCATACTAAATATGTCAATATTATCCATTGAAAAGCCAATGACTGGTAAGTGCCCGTTTTTTTTGCAAAGGAGTGTATATGCACTAGTATAGAGCTTTCTTGGCACTACTACTTCTTACAGTTTGTTGCAGAGGAATTTTTAAGTAGCTTTTAGTTAGTACTGATTATGTTTTTCTCTTAAAATTTATTATCTATTTTTTGATAATTTATTTGTATTTTATCTTATAAGTATTATAATATTATTATGCATTTGCTTAGTATGTTAATCAAGGGTTTATGTATTATTCTTATATTTATCTTTACTTACAGGAACAAGTACCATCTCTTTTTTCTTAATCTTTTTCTCCGAAAGAGGTCTGATAAGGCCTATTCTGTTTATAATATGTACAGTATACTCTTAATCAAAATGTATGGTGTAAAATAAAGATTCTTTGTTATTATTACTTTTATTTATCGCATTTTTGTTGTAAATAAAAACATTTGAAAATGCAATGTAGTTGCTCATTACCATCAGATATGAGGGCCAAGCTACCTCTAGTAAAGACTCCAATGATAGGAACTTCTACACAATGCATGGCTTAGAGAAGTACTGCCTTCACACATTTTAGACCCTTTATCATCTACTACTCGGTCACATTATCTCGAGACCTGGCGTCGATGACGTCACGTCGCGTCGGACGAATCACTGATGCGCCCGTGGCGACCGCGTGGGTTGAAAGGAGAACGGGACGCGAGATTCGCATTCCAGCGAGCTCTATAGATTATGTGACCGTGTAGTAGCTAATTCCTCGGTTAATAAACTAGCTAGACTATTCTTCTTCTTCTTGCAGTGCCTCTCCACTACTGGAGATTGGCCGTCAGCTCTGCATATCACTTCCCATCCCTCGACAGACGAAACAGTTCTTCTACGTTGGCGATACCGGTCCATTGTCTAACGTTTCGGAGCCAAGACATTTTCCTTCTTCCGACGCGCCTTTTCCCCTAACCTAGACTATTCTAAATTCCTGTTTAATTAACATTTATTAATTTTTTGTATTACAGGCCTTCCATGTCTCAAGGTACAGTGATTCACAGTCAAAGGTTTCAAGAGAAGGACTTCACTGTCGCCACCCCTGAAGAGTTTGTGAAGAGATTCCAGGGCACCAGGGCTATTAATAAAGTAAGATTTTGTTACATTTTATGTGAAGTTCCAGGCTGGGTAGAAATGTTTGGAGGAGGCCTATGTCTAGCAGTGGACGTCAATCTATACTAATATTATAAAGAGGTAAAGTTTGTGTGTTTGTGGCGTTGTAGGGGGTAATCTCTGGATCTACTGAACCGATTTTAAAGATTCTTTCTGTGTTGAATAGTCCATTTATCGGGGAGTGTCATAAGCTATATAGTATCACGCTATGACTAATAGGAGTAGAGCAGTAATGAAATAAGTTAAAAAAGAGGACGCGTTTTTTTTTTGCCGCGCAACAAAGTGGGCACGGGTCAGCTAGTTGGCTGATATGATGATGATGTGAACTACTTCAGTGGCAATGTGTTCGCGAGTGTGAGTATCGTGCGCGTGGTCGCAAGTTCGAGTCCTCTAGATCAAACGAGTGTCTTAAGCTCTCTGTGTATAGTGTCCCATAAATTATTATGGGCACTTGATAAACATCATAACAGCCCATTAATGTCCCACTGCATGGACAGGCCTCCTCCCTTGATGGAGGGATACTTGGCCTACTAATACCACGCCGCTGGCCAGACGGATTGGTACAGGGTTTAATTTCAAGTTTTCCTTCTTTTTTATTTCGTAAAGATAATAGTCGGTTTTTACGACACCCCTGGGAGGAGATGGGGTGGTGACATATTGTATTCTTACTCCGTCACCACACGGAGAATAGTGTATTTGCTTGTTGCTAATTATATTTGTAATTTCAGGTTCTCATAGCGAATAACGGTATCGGTGCAGTAAAATGTATGCGTTCTATAAGACGATGGTCCTACGAGATGTTCAAGAACGAGAGGGCTATTCGCTTTGTTGTTATGGTAAGTAATAAAAAATATTATTATATAAGTAGAGTTTTACTAACAGAGTATAAACAATATTACCGCCTAGGATTATAGTAATTATGTGTTAGTAAAGTAATAAAGTAAAGTAAACAATGTAAAAACCATAAATATAAACCAAATATAATAACAATATCAAACGAATAAAATAATAAAGTTCCTGTACTTTTTGTAGTGGCAATTAATTATATAGTTCAGTCACCATTGAACTGTCAGATTGTTAATGTATGACTTTCACTCGACATTGAACCATTGACCGTGTAACTTCGCTATTAAAAATTATGTTAATAACGACAAGAAGAGGTTTTATTTTATGTTTGGACTCTCTGTGTTCCTGATTGGACAAATCGGGAACAGTACTGACTAGACTTTGCACGCTTTGGGAAAGAGTGCCGTAGTAGTAAGCTAATGCTACTAGTTTTGGTGGCGACATAGAGTAGTTAGATAAACAAATTACAGGAAAGCTTCGACGCCATAAATTATGGGCTCGGGCACACATTATCCAAAAAAAGTTTCCGTAAAACAAAAAATAAGTATAGGTTGTAATTCAAGCAAGCGATATAATAACTTAAATTTCGCTAAGGTATAGAATCATTAGGATACCTAAAAAACTGGCGTAATTCAAGTCCTGCTACTGCTTTTTCTCATTGTAAGTTACTTTATTTATAGCATACCTTTTTACGATATTTATATTTTATCTAATGGTCTAAACAAGTTGCCCTATGGTATCCACGGGATGGTAGGCGAAATCGTGGACGGCCAACAAAACGCTGGGCAGACGAGCTACGTTATACTCTTGGTAAATACTGGACTAGGGTGGCTCTTGATCGAGCACACTGGCGGGATTTAGAGGAGGCCCTTGTCAATAGGCACTTCGAAATTCAGGATACAATCTAGTTGTCATTCTCATAATTGTATTCATATTAATGTAAATTTCGGAGAATTAAAGGCTGTTTTTATTTTATTTTATTTATTTATATCTCATCAGGTAACACCAGAAGATTTAAAAGCGAACGCAGAATACATAAAGATGGCTGACCACTACGTGCCTGTGCCTGGCGGTTCAAATAACAATAACTATGCCAACGTGGAGCTGATTGTAGACATCGCTGTTAGGACTCAAGTGCAAGTAAGTTGTAGTTGTTGACACGAACGATAGATGGCGTTGTGCGAAGCGTTGAATGGCACATGTGATGTATGAGGAAGTAATTTGGATGTTGAAGTAATTATTTGTATAGGATAGATTAGTTTTGTAATTCCACACCCGGAATTAATCACTATAGATATCGCTTTATCATCTTAGTCTTAGGGCTGTATCTTTTCTCTATATCTATCTCGTTTGCACTTACCCGTAAATATTCTATTCTTATACCTTCTGTCTCGTTTTGGAGTACTGAGATGGTAACGCGCATACTATAGGATGAAATAGTCAAGGTGGTGGTGGTAACAATATTTGGATAAGGCCCATCTCTAGGAGTGGACGTCAATTGGCTGATAAGATGATGATGAGTGAATTGAACAAGAGGTAACACCAGAAGATTTAAAAGCGAACGCAGAATATATAAAGATGGCTGACCACTACGTGCCTGTGCCTGGCGGTTCAAATAACAATAACTATGCAAACGTGGAGCTGATTGTCGACATCGCTGTTAGGACTCAAGTGCAAGTAAGTTGACGTTGTTGACACGAACGATAGATGGCGTTGTACGAGGCGTTGAATTGCACTTGTGATGTATACGTTACTATGTGTGGAAGTAATTTGAATATTACAGTGATTATGTTTGTGTGTAGATAGATTTTTGAGTCATTATATTTGCGTGGAATATGCTGTGCTGTTTAGCCAAAAGGGTTCGGTTTGTGTTTTTTGGCATTGTGTCAGTTGTTTTAAATCTATCTATACTATCTAAGCCACACGTCTTAGAAGTGTGGTATAGGATTTTTGGTCAAGGTATTCTGTTTTTGTAGCTAGGAAGAAAGTGGGTTACTAGATAGAAGAAGGATTTTTTTAGGAATTCTTACATTCCCCTTATAACACAGAGGCAGAGATAACTAGGCTAATAAAAAAAGCAATTAAGGAGGCCTAGGATTTCCACTAAACCCTTTCACAGTGCCGCCAGCAGACACAATAGTAAGACAATTCACGTGTACCACATATGGTACACTGCATTGAGAATGTGTTAATTTCCATCTTAATGCCATCCTAACCACAGTGACATATTATATTCTTTAATACAATAACATTTAACTCTTAAGTCTAAGACGGCCTCTGTGGCGTAGTGGTTATACAACATGACTGCTACGTAGAGGTTTCGGCTTCGATTTCCGCTCAATGCAAATATTTGTTTGCATGAAAATGATTATTTGCATTGGTCTGAGTGTTTCTATGTATAATATTATTATTCTCTTTATTTACATTTATCACATTAAATTACATTTTTAAATATTGATATAAAAAATAAAAACATTTCAAAATATAAAAAAAAGGTAGACCCACCGGCATCGGGTACAGGGACCAAGTTACCGGTGGTTAGGGCTCCAGAGATAGGAACCTCCTCACAATGCGTGCCGTGTCAAGCAGTACTGCCTTCTGCATCAGACCTATGATCCAACTGTCAAGCGAGAGAGTCTCCGTATATATATTATTATTATTATGTATAATTCAGGCAGGCAGTTATACAACAGCTGATGAAGCCTGTATCTGTATAATATGTATGTATTTACAAAAAAAAAAGTATATAAGTACTAATATCCGTTGTTCTGTTACCCATAACACAAGCAGGTTAAGTCTAACTTACTTTGGGAACAGACGGCGCTGTGTAGATATGTTCATGAATATTTATTTATTATATCTTACTTTCCAGGCCGTCTGGGCAGGGTGGGGTCACGCATCAGAGAACCCCAAGCTCCCGGAGATGCTACACCGAGCTGGCGTAGTCTTCATAGGTCCACCGGAGAAGGCCATGTGGGCATTAGGAGATAAGATAGCGTCTTCCATTGTGGCACAGACTGCTGATATACCTACGTTGCCTTGGAGTGGTAGTGGTAAGTAACTTTTACACTTCATCATAAAATCATAACAGCCCATTAATGCCCCACTGCAGGGACGGGCTTCCTCCCGTGACGGAAGGAATACTTGACCTACTAACTAATACCACGCTGGCCAGACGGATTGATATAGGGTTTAATTTCAAGTTTTCTTTATTTTTATTTCGTTAAGATAATATTTACGGATAGTCCCTTAGTCGGTTTTTACGACACCCATGGGATGAGATAGGGTGGTGACATATTGTATCCTTACTCCGTCACCACACGCAGAATGATGAGACATTGATAATGTCGGATTTTTTTTTTATTTTCGCACATTTGTAGTTAGGTAGTTTGCATGTCAAAGAATTGCAGACATACATTCATGTCCTCGAAACATTATCCCTCTATGGTATCCTGTTGTGACTATGTTATACGAACTACTTCTAGGAAGGCCCTGACTGTGTCCAGTCAAGACCCGTGCCACACAATGCATAACTAATCCTTTGAGAAACCTTAACTGAAATACGTCCCCCAGACGTCACATCTTTTTCACATCATCATCAATCACCAACTTGCCTATCGCAGTCCACTGCTGAACATAGACCACTCCAAACACGCCCCACAGAACGGGTCCGTAACTGAAATTCGAGAGATATATGTTCGAATAATGGAAAGTCGACAGAACGTTTGTTCGAATAGAGTTTATTGCGAAATGACTTTTTGTCGCCAAACGCTGTTTTGACTGAACGATTGGTCGAAATAACTATTTGGTTTAGGTTAGGTTAGATCATCGACCAGTTGACTGGCGCTTAGCAGTCCTGCGCCTTCCGCATTCAGTCCGACCCAGATAAACATGGAGTCCGCTAAAATCAAATGTATTTTCTTTTCCCCTAGAACTCAAAGCGGAATACAACAATAAGAAAATCAAGATATCATCGGAACTATTCGGTCGTGGCTGCGTGACCAGTCCGGAGCAAGGTCTCCAGGCCGCGCAGAAGATAGGCTTCCCTGTCATGATCAAAGCGTCTGAGGGTGGCGGCGGTAAAGGCATCAGGAAAGTCGACAGTCCTGATGATTTCAGTAATATGTTCCGCCAGGTAAGTGGATAGAAAACCTGCCTACATAACGCGTGTCGCGGTCCCTACATAACGCGCGTAGAGACGCCTACATAACGCGCGTAAAAAGGCCTGCATAACGCTCGTAAAGATGCCTACATAAGGCGCGTAATGAAGCCTACATAACGCGCGTAATGAAGCCTACATAACGCGCGTAAAGAAGCCTACACAACGCGTGTAGTTAACCCTATATCGCGCGTAGAGACCCAGACATAACGCGCGTTGAGACGCATACATAATGCGCGTAGTGACGCCTACTTAACGCGATTTGTGTGATTCACAAATAATTGAATTGTGTCTAGGTTTGTGTCCGTTAATTTTATGTCTGTAAAAAATAAAGAATGTGTAGCGTCATATAGCGACTTACTCAAGGGAACACCTACACTATCTCAGTACCCCCCCCACAATCAACAGATGTCGCCACCACGTCCTAAATCGCGATATCAAGATTTGCACAGCGATTCCGCATATATACAACGTCCAACGAACAACCGTTGTGCAGTTGTCCCGCCAGGCACGATCACCCTCGCCTGGTCGGAGGATCCTCCCTTTTCGTTGGAGGCGTGGTGCTGTTACGTCACCGCGACCTCCACGAATGATTTTTTTTTTTTTCAGGTACAAGCAGAGGTACCCGGTTCACCTATATTCGTGATGAAGTTGGCTAAGTCGGCCCGCCATTTGGAAGTACAACTCTTGGCTGATCAATATGGTATGTGACAGTTTTAGTTATAACCGTTTTTTGGGACTTGATTTTTGACAATTCTTTTAGACTAGATTACTTCTTTTGGACATTCTTACCTTTGGTCTGTGTTGGTATAGGATCCTAACACACTTAGTCGTATGTGTATGTTAAGGATCCTTATCATTAGCTACGTCGGTCTATTTTTACGAATTTAAGTTCTGTCCATAAGGTAATAAGGTATAATCTCTTTAAAATATTGAACTGAATGAGTGACAGAACCATAGAAAATAAAAACTTTTATAACTCATTCAAATAGTTTGGCTAATAATAAGCGGGAAAGTCACTCATCAAACGTAACGAGTTCGTGAGCGTCGCGCTGTGAAAAAGTGAATATAATAGTGTTATTCATTGATTATTTGTTGAATTTGAGAAGTAAATGCTTTGTTCTATTGTTTATAAATCACATAAGTTCAATTTTGATGCATAATCAAGGTTTATTTTCAAATTATTTGAATCAGAATGTACCCCTAAGTTTCAGACTAACATTTCGTTGTTTTCATTTCAATAGTTTTGTTGTTTTATCTACTCAGTATTTTTTTCGTATTGATATATTTTATTGGAAATTTTATGAAGATTCTAAATATCTGCTCCATCGTACATAATATATCCGAAATAATATCTAAATGTTTTATTTTCGATAACATATCACAGTTCCAATTGAAAAATGCACTCACACATGGACAAGTTCAAAATGGCGTACGTGTATACATACACGGTTACTGTAATTTTGTAAGTCCACTGTGTATGATACGGATCCTGACCGATATAAAGGGGGATGTTACTTTTTGATTGAAAATAGGTGTTTTGATATTGTGAAAATCCTAATTTTATATCGAACTGTTTTTCAACCGACTTCAAAAAAGGAGGAAGTTCTATGTCCGGCTGTATTTTTTTTTGTATGTTCACCAATTTCTCAGTCAAATGTGGACCTACTAATACCACGCTGACCAGACGGATTGGTATAGGGTTTCATTTCAAGTTTTCCTTCTTTTTATTTCGTAAACATTATTATGTTAGTTTTATTATGTTAAATATTATTATGGATAGTCCCTTAGTCGGTTTTTACGACACCCATGGGATGAGATGGGGTGGTGACATATTGTATTCAACATCACCATACGAATCTTGTTCATGGTTACATTTAGATTTTTTAAACATTTATTATTATTTATCTTTGTATTTTGCAACAATGTAAAACTGTCGAATAAAAACATAAAATCACATGCATTATTTATTTTCTATAATACTGATACTACCTCTGAAAAATTAAAACATCCTTTGTATCTGTCAGGATCCGTAACATGCACATACTACTGTGTCGTGACTGCATCTACAATAAGGCAGGATCCGTATCATGCGCAGACGAACGTATTTGAAATGCACACACACATGCACACCTTTTTGAACCCGAAATAAATACTCATTCGATTATTCGGTCTTTTATTTATTATTTTGCAGGCAAACCGATAAAACTACCGAAAGTATGATGTATTTGTTAGAAAGCTCTATTTTTGTAGTTTATGGTTATGTTTGGTCAATCGACAATAGTCTATAGTAGATTGCATAAAAATAATTTGAAAGTAAGCTTACCCTAAGTGCAGGGTTTTCGTGTTTATCAATGTAAAAATAGGATTAGGCATAAATAAAAGGGTTTGTTTTATTTTAAAATGCAAAACTAAATATATATACTGAATAAATAAAACACTAACATTGACGTACGCTAAGTTTTCATGAGTAAATCATCATTTACAAAGTTGCGTTGTAAAATGGCGTAAGCGTTCTGAAACGTCACACAGACGGGGGTGTTTTTTTTTGCACCGTTTACACAGACCAAAGGTTAAAACTTTATTTATGATGAGCCCTATTATATGTTTAGGAGATAACTTTTCAATTTAATTTGATTCGGTAAATCGTAACTAAAATACAGCCAACAGACCGAGTTAGGTCGCCACTCGTCAGTTTCTCTAATTGGTCATGTTCCCTAACTCGTCAGTTTCCTTACTCGTCAGTTTTTTAGATTTCGTTCACTGGTCAGTTTCGTTATCTCGACTATACCCCTTCCACTATATTTAACAACATTTGACAGATTGACGTTAGTGACGTTCAGCAGTATCTCGAATGTAATCCCATTCGATTGTAAGCGATTTCGCGATTTTGCAAATTACTTTATTTTGCACATTTGGATCCTTACATCAACTTACATTATCATTTTATTATTGTTTCTTTCTTCTATGTTAAGAGAATTAGCCTATAGCTTAAAATGATAAAATTATAGTTAGCTTAGGTATTATTTAAAATACATAATTTATCGTGACACATTTGCGGGTTATAGATAATCTAAAATATCACATTACATTTTATAAACGTATTATGAAAAGTTCAGGTTTATTCATAGCATTTATTTCTAACGATTATTTGTAATTTGTTTCATAATGGTGGTAATCATTATGAGTGTCCATCACTAAGTAACCATGGTAACTGAAAAAAACATGGGTACGTCCATGAAATACAATATAATTTGTTCGAAAAATAAGTGGAAGTATTACGAAACTTCATGGACGTGAACTGTCAAAAAGCTAAACTTACGCTGGAAGGGGTATAGTTAGGGAAACTGACGAATTAGGCCATCAAATCTTTATGTAAGCGAATCGGGTAAACTAGTCAGTTTATAATTTATATAATTAACTTTAAACACTCCAACAAAATTAAAATTTATGTGTATTTCTACCAGGTAACGCTATATCCCTGTTCGGTCGCGACTGTTCCATTCAACGTCGTCATCAGAAGATCATAGAAGAAGCGCCGGCCGCCATAGCCAAGCCTGATGTCTTCATTGAAATGGAAAAGGTAATATATTTTTTAAATTTATTATTAAAATTAAATTTCACGGCATGACAGAGCCGAACAACATTGTTATTTATTGTACGCTGTACAAACGTGTACTTAGAACAAAGTAAATTAATTACAATTAAATTAAAATAGTATTTTAAACACATATTTCAACGATCATCCATCCGCTCACAGAAAGTCAAACACTCACGATACACACACGCCCACTCACTCCCCATCAAATCACACAATCAATGTAATAATAAAAATAATTAAGACTGCTTGGCTTATTTATTACTAGCTGACCCGTGCCCACTTCGTTGGGCGGCGAAAAAAACGCGTCCCTTTTTAAACATATTTCATTACTGCTCCACTACTATTAGTCATAGCGTGATACTTTATAGCCAATGACACTCTCCGATTAATAGACTATTCAACACAAAAAGATTTTTTTTAAATTGGTTCAGTAGATCCAGAGATTACCCCCTACAACGTCACAAACTCCCGCACCATAACCTCTAGGCTACCCGAGTACCCGTCTCGACTACCAAATTTAACCATTCTTTCATACGGTGCCAGAACCGCAACTTAAAACTCACAACGCCATCTAGGCGCGACAGCTGTAAACTTTCAATGTTGCAATTAAAGAGTTTACGTAATGGTTTTAAGTTTTTGTATTATATTACATATAGTTTTTTACCTATAAAGCTTAGGTATAACGGAATAATAATTTTCAGATTTTTCTAGTTATACCATTGATTTATAAAAAACCCAAGATGCACATTTTCAAACAAAACTAACAGCCAAAAGTGTCACCAAATTAAACATACGCAATAAATACGTATAGTAATATCGTAAACATATTTTTTCTTCAAATTCAATCTTACACGTATGACATAAAGTTGTATTTAAAAAGTAATGCACATAAAGCAATAAAATTTAATGATTGACGTTTGCCGGTAGAACAACGCGATACTAATTTAAAAAAAGTGCACAATGCGCCTATTTTTTGCGGACGTTGGTTTTTTGCGAAGTGGAGTGTGTATCTTCGGTTTTTTTGTAAATCAATGAGTTATAACTAAGCTTTATAGGTAAAAAAATTACGTGTAATTTAGCATAGATAATGGTTTGATGAGAGTGGCAAAGGACCAAAAGGGAGGGGTGGCATGAAAGTGCTGGACCGAATCTTCTAATTTTATATTCCCCCTTCCCCCCACAGGCTGCAGTCCGCCTAGCCAAGATGGTTGGCTACGTGAGTGCAGGTACAGTAGAGTACCTCTACGAGCCGGCCACCGGAGCCTACTACTTCCTCGAGCTCAACCCTCGTCTGCAGGTGGAACATCCATGTACTGAGATGGTCGCTGACGTCAACTTACCCGCTGCGCAGTTGCAGGTTAGCATATTTATTTATTACACGTGTATAGCGTCAATGTAATTAACATAAGGTAGGGCATAATTCTCCGTGTGGTGACGGAGTAAGAATACAGTGTGTCACCACCCCATTTTATCCCATGGGTGTCGTAAAAACCGACTAAGGAACTATCCGTAAATATTATATTTACGAAATAAAAAGAATGAAAACTTGAAATTAATCCCTATGCCAATCCGTCTGGCCGGCGTAGTATTAGTAGGCCAAGTATCCCTGTGTCACTGGAGGAGGCCCGTCCCTGCAGTGGGACATTAATGGGCTGTTATGATGATTGCAACTGGTTGATCTCCAATATGGTCCAATGAAATTATTTTTCGTTCTTATACAGATTGCAATGGGTCTACCCCTATACCATGTCAAAGATATTCGTCTGCTGTACGGTCATTTACCTAAGCAGAAACAAAAAAAATCATCCAAAAATACCGAACCATTTAGGAGATATAACTAGTTCAATTTTTTTTTGTTGATAAAACCTATTTTGTATTTATTTTACGATTGGTTCATTATTTTTTAAAACAAAGCTAAAGACCATGTTAAAACATGTTAAAAACCATGTTAAAGAACTGGTAGTCCCTGTCTTCTCCGAATATCGATCGTCCGAAAATCCTAACAAGTTTACTATAATCATCACTTTCCATAATGTTCGCGTATACGAAATCGTATATTACCTAATCGTCTTTACCTATAATACCTGTGTGTCTTAGAATAGGGTACTATAATTATTACATATTCTATTTTTTCTTGCTATAAAGTCACATGTCCTAAAATAAAATATTGGGGCAAAAGTCAGAAACAGTTGGTTAGGTTAGGTTAGCATGGTGACCACAATGCGCACGAGCCGATCGAGCGAAGCGAGCGTGCCGCGGCAGCGGCCGGCGAGTGTCAGAAACATTTTTTTATGTAAAACTAGTATATAGTATTTATGTTTTTTAAATATTATAGATTGTGATGGTTATAGCAAAAAAAAAAGGTCATGTTATGTTTAGGGATTTAGGTTTTCGGACAAGTGATATTATAAGACATGAATTTAGGGCTTGCTACCATTCGGACACATGATGATTCGGACACAAAATGTTATGACACCTTAGATTATGGACAAAAAAATTATGAGATAAAATAGAGAACCTAAAGAACTGAGCAAAACTGTCTTTTACATTGTATTGTTTCAATCACGCAATTCGGTATGTAAAGTAAAAATTTACCTATGTCGAATCCATAACCATTTAGAGATTTTAGATCGGTAAGTAATAAAATCATATTTTTAGCGCAAAAAACCGCAAGATTGTGTTCATTTTTGAATTATACATAAATTACTTTGTCTTTCATTTGACGTCTAAATAACATCATGCGCCCGGCTCAACAGAAGTATGTTTCTGCTTTTATTGCTCAAGTAATTCGGCCGTACGCATGACGTGATCGCGAGTAAAACTTAAACCGTCTTATTACAAAAAACTAAATAAAACTCAGTTTAAACCAGGTTCAGCTAGCACAGGCTTAATTTTTAAACTGCAGTCTAAATGTCACCTTATTACAAAACATAAATAAACCGTGGCTTTCATAAAACAGCAATTAGACCCTAGCTTAAATAAACAGTCACAGATTATCCAAAATATTGCTTGATCATTCATTACATCATTCGATTATAACGTTCCGTACTACTCGAGGGAAAGCTTATTGCTAAAAAATTGGTGAATTTAATTACATATCAGCAATGAAATGATAATAATTTATATATTTAGAATAAATATATAACATTGGTTATTAATGATTACCATTTATTATTCTAGGGCCCTGAAATAATAAGCATTTTCATAACTCGCAATGTTAAATATAAGACGTAGAACGGAACAAAATAAAGTAGGTATTATCATCATTAGGTACCTATTCGGGCATCATTTAATTTTGAAATACGAGTAAGATGTCAACAATATGAAAATAGTTTGTATGTGGTATGGTAATCGTTGTAGGTAAAACAAAAATACGTTTTAAGTAGTTTAAAGTTTGCTCTTTTCTCAACCGACTAAGTAGGTTTTTAGTTGTTTTGTTTGTAGGTGTTGTTGTGGCCCAGCTTTGTAATGCGCAAACCTTGAATTTCAGGGGACAAAGTACATCCCCGAGGGTCGTGTGATATTATCTACCAATAACTCCAAAATATTTTTAGTACTTAATACGTTTTGTAAATCTATATTTTTTTCTAAAATCTTTTGATAATTTTAGAAAAGGATCAACACGAACAAGCTGACTACTGGGTCGTCGTCTCTCTAAAAGTTCAATATCTGCAATATAGATTAAATGTACCATGTCGATATCCATTTTGAAACAAGTCAACAATATTATAATATTAACACATTACCAATAGCAACGCTAACCTCAAAACAACAACTTTGACAGAACTGTATGTATTTAGACCATGGTCTATAGTTTAAACTAGGGGTCGAGTAGGTTTATCTTTAAACCTGACATTACGCCATGGTTTAGTGTTAAAACTGATTTTGTAATAACAAATTTCAAAAACAGTGGTTTTGTGACGTAATAAACCGTGTTTTATAGTTAGACCGTATTTTGTAATAAGGCCGAAACAGTCTCATTAATAAACATAGACTAACGCAAGTATAACTTTACTCCATGGTTTAAGTGTCAAATTATTAATTTTTGTATTAATAAACGCGAAGTAAAGAAGGAGTAAGCTAATACCGCTTTACTCTTGGCGTAAAAGTTATTCCGTACCAAGACATAGTTTATCGGTGGATTAGTGCAGACTCATCAGTGTTACTTTGACGTGTTATTTATTTTTATCCTTCAAAAATATAATCCTGTGATTGAATAAGATGAATAGAGATTATTTCGACGGAGTAAGAATACAATATGTCACCACCCCATCTCATCTCATGGGTGTCTCAAAAACCGACTAAGGGACTATCCGTTAATATTTTCTTTACGAAATAAAAAGAAGGAAAACTTGAAATTAAACCCTATACCAATCTGTCTGGCCAGCGTGGTATTAGTAGGCCAAGTATTATATTGATTTGAGGCATTTTGCTTCAAAGTCATTTTACAGTGTAGACATTGTGATCAAAAAGGCTTTACAATACTGAACAATATTATTACTTAGGCAATAATAATAAAATACCAACATTACTTGCTTTACCTTTTCTTCTTCATCCCAATTAATGGAACGACTGCGTTTTTGTGTCTCCATTTTATTATTATTAAAATTAACTTGGATAAATTACAATATGACAACAAAATAAAATACACACACAATAATATTATTGTTTATTTATTACATATTTTGCCAGTGTCAAGTGAAATACAGTACGGTACAGTAAGTAAGAGTATATGTTTACACATATAAAAAAAACAACATTAAAAAGTCGATGCTTCGCTTTTCATTGTCCAGGAGAACTTCACTGGAACGCGTATGATGGAGACAGGAACAGCTTGATCACGACGCGCCGCCACCAGCTATTCACCAATCACTTGCATATTTAATCATATTTATTTACTGACGATGAACTTGCAAAACAAACCCGCATCTTTTCTGCATCACAAAATCTTCGAAAAATCAATTTGTAAAATATATAATGACACACACAATAATAACCAAACAATTCAAATTTGACATTAGCAATCTATCAAAATGATATTTCAGTCATTCAGCTCACTCTTTTTACCTTTTCACGTATCTGGGTTGCCATAGCAAACGCGTTAATTCTGGTGTAAATGTGGTATTGTTAATCCGCGGTTACTCCAAGTTTATTAATAACATAGTTAGTCCGAAGATAATACTTCGTTACACCGGTATTAACTAGTCCAAGTATAAGTCTGGACTATGCTAGGAGTAAGCGATTTTTATTAATAAGGGTGAAAATGTTTATTAAAAATAAACTATAGGTAGGAAATCAATAATACTCAAATTAGTTGTTTATAATTAACTAGCTGACCCGTGCCCACTTCGTAGGGCGGCAAAAAAAACGTGTCACTTTTTTTAAAAAATTTCATTACAGCTCTATTTCTGTTAGCCATAGCGTGATACTATATAGGCTATGACACTCCACGATAAATAGACTATTCAACACTAAAATAATTTTTAAAATCGGTTCAGTAGATCCAGAGATTACCCCCTACAACGTCACAAACACACAAACTTTACCTCTTTATAATATTAAGTATAGAAGTATAGATATATGTTTTAAAAGAATATAATCTTAAGTCTGGGCAGAAAACAATGTCTACTAAGTGCAGAACATTTAGTCTCTCATTACGACACCCCTCCATCATTTTACGCCACCCTCCATCATTTTACGACACCCTTGCAGTTTTACGACACCCTTGCAGTTTTACGACACCCTCCATGCATTTTACGATACCCTCCATCATTTTACGACATCCTAGCAGTTTTACGACACTCTCCGTGAATTTTATGACACCCTTCATCATTTTACGACACTCTCGCAGTTTTACGACACCCTCCATGAATTTTACGACACCCTCCGTCATTTTACGACATCCTTGCAGTTTTTTGACACCCTTCCATCTTTTAAGACAGCTTTCATCATTTCACGACACCCTAGCTGTTTTACGACACCCTCCATTATTTTCCGACACCCTTGCAGTTGTACGAAACCCTTGCAGTTTTACGAAACCCTCGCAGTTTTACGACACCCTCCATCACTTTACGACACCCTAGCTGTTTTACGACACTCTCCATCATTTCAAGACACCCTTGCAGTTTGACAACACGCTCCATGCATTTTACGACACCCTAGCAGTTTTACGACACCCTCCATCATTTTACGACACCCTCCTACATTTTACGACATCCTTACAGTTTTACGACACCCTTCCATCTTTTACAACACCCTTCATCATTTTACGACACCCTAGCATTTTTACGACAATCTTAAGTTTCTTAATTGTAAAACTTTTTTAAAGGTACAATTCTCTAATACATTATTTCAGTATATCTCCAGACGTTTAAGCAGTAGAAGCAAAATAAACGTTTTTAAGCGTCCCTTTTATAAACATATTTCATTACTGCTCTACTCCTATTAGGCATAGCGTGATACTAATATAGCCTATGACACTCCCCGATAAATGGACTATCTAACACAGAAAGAATTTTTAAAATCGGTTCAGTAGATCCAGAGATTACCCCCTACAACGTCACAAACACACAAACACACAAACAAACAAACACACAAACTTTACCTCTTTATAATATTAGTATAGATAAACCTTTAAAATAGAAATATAAAAAAAATCTTTACATAAATCAATGACAATTCAATTGAATACATCCATGCTTTTATTTTTTCGTAGGGTCAAAATAAGGGTCTATACCCTTTCCACTATATTTTTAACAACATTTGACAGCTTGACGTTAGTGACGTTCAGCAGTATCTCGAATGTAATTCCATTCGATTGTAAGCGATTTCACGATTTATTGATGTTTCAAATTACTTATTTTACACATTTGGATCCTTACATCAACTTACATTATCATTTTATTATTGTTTCTTTCTTTAAAATGATAAAATTATAGTTAGCTTAGGTATTATTTAAAATACATAATTTATCGTAACACATTCGCGGATTATAGCTAATCTAAAATATCATATTACATTTTATAAACGTATTATGAAGAGTTCAAGTTTATTCATAGCATTTATTTCTACCGATTATTTGTAATTTGTTTCATAATAGTGGTAATCGTTATGAGTGTCCATCACTAATTAACCATGGTAACTGAAAAAAACATGGGTACGTCCATGAAATACAATATTATTTGTTCGAAATATAAGCGGAAGAATTACTAAACTTCATGGACGTGAACTGTCAAAAAACCAAACTGACGCTGGAAGGGGTATAAGGCTGGGGGGCATTGGGTCACGGAGTCGTTAAAGGATGATATGGATATGGAACGGGAGCGCAGGGCCCTGTGCATTCGAGCTAATATGCTTTCTCGCAGGTTTGCACGCTGTTCTAAACAAGCTAAAATCACGCTTTTCAAAGCGTATTGTCATTCCTTATACACGTGCGGCCTATGGATGAATTATACTCAGGGAGCATACAGGGCCCTGCGTACTCAGTATAATAATGCCTTCAGGGCGCTGTTGGGGCTGCGGCGACACTGTAGTGCCTCGGGGATGTTGGCCACTGCTGGGGTTGATAGCTTTTCGTCTATCATTAGAACCCGAATCGCGTCACTACTACATCGGGTCCGTGGCAGTTCCAACAGCCTCCTTAAGACTGTGGCCGGCAGGCTTGATGTGGACAGTGCTATTATGCAGCACTGGACACGCGTCCATATAACCAAGGATGCCACAATTACATATAATCATTATATGTAATGGTGGTATCCTGTTTTTATGTACTGTAACTATTTTACTAACATAGATTTTAAGATTATTGTTACTAACACTATGAATTCCGGTTCGAAATAAATGAATTTTTTTTTTTTTTTATATAATATATTTATCATTATTTTCATACAGATTGCAATGGGTCTACCCCTATACCACGTCAAAGATATTCGTCTGCTATACGGCGAGTCACCTTGGGGTCAAACTCAGATAGAATTTGAGGAGCCGAAGCAGAGACCTTCGCCCTGGGGTCACGTCATCGCTGCTAGGATCACCTCTGAGAATCCTGATGAAGGTAAGACAGCAGGTTTTTAAGTAAATAATAAATAAATAAATATTCTCGGACATATCTACACAGCGCCATCTGTTCCCAAAGTAAGCTAGGCTTAACCTGCTTGTGTTATGAGTAACAAAACAACGGATGTAAATCATTGATTTATAAAAAACCCTAGATGCACATTTTCAAACAAAACTAACAGCCAAAAGTGTCACCAAATTAAACATACGCAATAAATACGTATAGTAATATCGTAAACATATTTCTTTTTTCAAATTCAATCTTACACGCATGACATAAAGTTGTATTTAAAAAGTAATGCACATAAAGCAATAAAATTTAATGATTGACGTTTGCCGGTAGAACAACGCGATACTAATTTAAAAAAAGTGCACAATGCGCCCATTTGTTGCGGACGTTTTTGGGAAGTGGAGTGTGTATCTTTGGTTTTTTGTAAATCAATGATGTAAATACTTATATTTATATATTTTTTGTAAATACATACATATTATCGAGCCATTACCGCCGACTTATCGTAAGCGACAATTTTACCTAAATAACGTTTTTTATCACAAACGACATTTTGAACTATAACGGATCATAGTCTGTCGAAAAAAGGGTGGGAAATACACTAATTAAGAAGTTATAGCAAGTGCTAAATTTATCGTTGGCACAACAGTTTTCTATTTTTTAAAGTAACCGACATAACTAATACTATCGTAAGTTGCGTAATTATCTAGGAATAGTAGCGTAAGTGACACTACTCGCTATGGCAACCTACACTGTTCATCTAAATTTTGCCACTTACTATAAAAACAGCCGCAAAATTTTTTTTAACTGTTTTAAATAAAGCTTCAAAGATCATAACTGTATTTTAAATTTCAGTTCGATATCACCATTATTGGTGATAATATTTAAAAAAAACCTTCACCTGTAAAATTTAGTTTTTGTCGGTTACTATAAGTCGGCGGTAACGGCTCGTTATATGTACAGTCACGGACTTATCAACCTAGACTGTTTGGACTTTGAACTATTAGAAGTTGAACGCTGCGAATCGTGCGAGAGTGTGCGATATATTTTTGTTGTTTCCTCTCTTACTACGTAGATAGCAGCGCCAGTGCACGATGTGGCCAACACGCGATACTATTTTCGTTTTGTTATTGCTGAACTACAAATATTAATAAAATGAAGCACATTTACGTGAAAATGCTTACAAAATTGTATGATTAATTTACAATGATGCATTTTAACTTTAACAATTTAACCTTGACCGTTAATGTAAATGTTTTGCCCAAAAAGTGAAGTGATTCTTTTTAAATACTTACTAGGATTGTTTTTTCAAAAAATATTATTGTAACAGTTTCAAAGAGTTTTAATGAGGTGTTTTTGATATTAACCTGTCAAATCCGGTTTTTCGGACACAATAGAAATTAAATTATTTCGCGGTGATCGGTCACTGCAGTCCGCAACTGAGGCGGGCCACGGCGTCGCGTGGGAAGCACCTGCCCATCCGGGCCAACGACAAGTGTAGGCCCATATAGAGTTGAGAGAGTCGTGGGACACGTGCAAGTAATGCCCGTGACTGAAAAGTCGATTCGTGTCAAGAATTATATACCTACTTATACTTCAAAAATGTCTTAATTGTGAACAAATTAATATTTTTAACAAAATATTAGCAATTTCAATAAACTTGAATACCTACGACCTTTTTTAAAGAGTAAGTTATAATATATGTTTTGTCTTATATTCACGGAATGATTTGGCGACATTTATAGAACAGTGTAAAAAGAACTTAAGCCCTATTTACACATTGACAAGTACAGTAGCGAGTTAATTGGTATGTTGTTGATTAAGTTGATTTAAATAGAACTCCGTCCTAGTTTTTGGGGAGTTAAATTGGCGGGACGCGAGACAGAGGGCTACTTCGTATTTAACTTGCCAAAAAATAGGATGGAGATCTATTCAAATCAACTTAATCAACAACTTACTACTTAACTCGCTACTGTACTTGTCGATGTGTAAATGGGGCTTTAAAGAGCTGACACAATTTTCTAGTTTGAATTACCTAATCGGTTCCAAAATGACTATAAGCGGCTCCGCCCGCGGAACATGATTTTGAGATAAAAAAATAGCCTATATCCTACACGAGGCTCCCACCTATCTCCATACCAAAAAAAAACAATAAATCTCATTTTCCCTTTTATAATATTAGGAGGAATATATTAAAACTACTAGTTATAGTAAATATTTAATAATAAAAATAAAAAAAAATTTCGTTATTTTACAAACTTGAAAGATAAAACAGATAATTTGAAAATTATACATTATAGGAAAATCTATTAAGTAATCAATAAAAGTTAAAACAATTTTAATTGTTATTTAACACCAAATAACTAAATACCTATCATAATATAAAGTCTTTGTAATATTAATTATTATAAATAAATCTTATATTAATCAACAAAAGTTAAAACAATTTTAATTGGTATTTAACACCAAATAACTAAATACCTATCACAATATAAAGTGTTTGCAATATTAATTGTTATAAAAAAATCTAATATTAATCAACAAAAGTTAAAACAATTGGTATTTAACACCAAATAACATCACAATATTAAGTCTTTGTAATATTATTAAGTAATCGTCCCGCAGCGTGTAGTCTTCTCCGTATTGTTTGCATTGTTACCTGAAATAAAAGAATATTATAAATTTAACTTTTTTAACAAGATATTATGGTAAATGATCGATATAATATCAGTCTTATTCGGTTCTTTATTTTCATTCATAAGATTAGGTTATAATTTTTTAAATTTAACATTGCATAATGTTACTTGTCCTTACATAAGTTACGCATAATACTCATTTAACATAACTATTTCATCCTATTTACTTTAAGTATAATATTTAATAAGCATACTATCCCAAAGCATAAGTTTACTTAAGCATTATGATGCATAACCATAACAATTTTTGTTTTACATGCCTATTACATAAATTTTGTTTTTCAAATTCAAATAGATAGCTATTAATCTATCAATAACATAAACCTAACCTAAAACCTTATGTTTGTTTATCAGAATAGCTATCAATAACATAAACCTATTTTTTGTCAATTAACTAATAGACAAATAACCAATATGCGTTACAACTTTATGCATTTCTAAGTTATGAATAAAACAATAGCATATGCAATATTTTTGATTAATAACACAGTATGCTAAAAAACAATTATGGCATACTATTATTATGACCAAGAAAATTATGCGTAACATAATGACAATGAAAATTAAGACAAAAACCATTATGAGAAAAAAAGGAATCCCGACGCTTACACATCGCGCCACAGTATGTAAAATATAAAATCATGTTCAATCTCATGTAATTTTGATTATAGCTTTTAAGAACACTCTTAGTAGTTAGTTAGTAGTATTCTTAAAAGCAATTTAAATTAAAAAAGCAAATAAAAAAGTGTGGCATGTAACACACTTTTTTATAAAATGCAGCGTGTTTCTCTATTTGATTTAAGCACGACTCAGCAGTCGTTACTAAAAGGCTACGAACCTTGTCGTTGAATTTAAGTCATTTCGATTCTATCAAGAGTCGATTATGATTGTTTTATTATTTCATGTCATCTTTATATTAAAGTTAATTTTAATAAATAAAACTTTTACCAAGCAATGCATTTGTCAAATGTTATTAATGCTATAGGTATGTTGTTTTGCCTACATTTTTTTTTTAAATACTTAATCCTTTTATGAAATGATGATTTAAATTTTTATATACCTAAAAACATTTTTTGTTTGTTGAACAGTTTTAAAAAAGGTAAATTTAACGAGTAAGTAAGTATTGTTTTGTCAAATGTTATTTTGTAATTGAAAATTTGTGATTTGTTTTTTGTCATAATATTATGATTAGACACCGTATAAAACATCGTATGATTAGCCTACGAATACATTAGAATTACGAGTCGGAAACTCATGTAAACTCGATTATGTAGAAAGTGGATTCTATTTATGAACTTAAAAGGCTCTTGTGCTTTCATTACTAACGCACTATTGCGCACTATTATGTATCTGTTATGCCCGATTTACACATCGACAAGTACAGTAGCGAGTTAAGTAGTATTTTATGATTAAGTTGATTTAAATAGAGTTCTATCCTATTTTTTGGCGAGTTAAGTACGAAGTAGCCCCCTCTCTCGCGTCTCGCCAACTTAACTTGCCAAAAAATAGGATGGAGATCTACTCAAATCAAATCGGGCATTAGGTATGCTACTATACTACGCAATATTAAGTTAATAACATCTACTAAAAATGGCATTTACCTATATTAAAAACAAACAATCTAGATTGCATAGCGCATAGCGATCAAATTTGGTGATACATTTTCACAGCTTAGTAAAGGCCTACACAGACCGGGACGGCATGGCAAGGGATTTTAATTTTTACTAATGGAAATTCAACCGTACTGTTACAGAAATACGACATAAATTGCTATGCTTTAAAATGATGCCGTGGCATTGAAAGGGATTTTATCGCACGGCATTTTCCATTTTAAAGCATAGCAATTTATGTCGTATTTCTGTAACAGTACGGACAAAAATACCTACCTATATTTGATTAACATTTTTTTTTTAAATAATATAAAATGTTAGATCTCAAGTAGAATCCATTTTTTTTACTACTAATAAAAACTATTATTAACACGCGCCAAATAGATACCTACCAAACTTCGATGGAAACTTTGAGATTCCATATCAAGCCACATTGAAAATTTCGAGACGGAGCATGTTATACAACACGTCGATTAGGTAGCTAACAAACAAATTAGAGTGTTAGGAGTTTTCAACCTTAACTCAATAATGTTAAGTTGATTTTTGCAACTCATAAAAATAAAAATAACCGTCAGAATATGTTGATGTGCAATTTTGAACTTAATGTTAAGTGTGTAAGGATTAAAGTCAAATTGTTTCAAAATGCAACTGAGATGAAAGAATAAAACATGTTAAGCGATGCATGTTATACTGAACGTTGGGAATTTCGAAGCGGAACTTGTTAGAACACGTCAAAAATACCAAACTACGATGGAAATAGGTATGTAATAGATAGTATGTATTGGCTACTTCAACTTTAACTCAACATTATTTCATTTTATTATGCATAAAAATTATCAATACTTACAAAGTTTAAATGTTTTTAATTTGAACTTATGTAAGTATTTAAATTGTTGCAAAAGGTTAAAGGAATTATATTTAGGACAGATTTTAGAGGCTCAAACGAGGGCTTCTTGTGGAAGAGACAGGCAAAGCACGCGTTGGCACCATGGGCGCCCGGGCGCCGCTCTTCCATGGGTGGTTATAATCGCTTACCATTAAGGTGTCTATTCGTCTGTTATGTTATACTTATGTTATAAAAACAAAAAGGAGGCGCGGTCAGTAGTGCAAGCGCAGTAGTGCGCGTGCACGATATCGTGGGATCGAATCGCACACAGCATAACTATTTGTGTGAACAAATTATTGTCCTGAGTCTGAACTTTGTGTAAGCTTTTATATGTTTGTAAAAGTCCCCGCGACATAAGAGTAATTAATTCTTAGTGCAGAAATTATCTTTATAAGTATAGAAAAAGAAATTAACGAGCACAAGTTCATAGTTCGGTAAATTATTACTTACCTCTTTTTTAAATAAAATTATAATGCCTTGACAAATAATAGAAATAAACTTACATTATATGTAGTAGCTGTAACTAGCGTACTCAAGAGAGGCTCTGTCTAGTATGCGCGGCGACAATGTTCAAATCTTGGTCAGCGGTGGTAGCTCTTTGATAAAGTTGCCTGTGATGAGGCGTCAAATCGCACCCGGTTTTCTCATTTCGTCGCAACCAGAAATGAATTGTAGTTCTCTAAAACAATAATTATAGTAAGTTTCTAAAAATAATTAATATCCTGCGTGGGATTCAAACCCACGACCTCATGCAGGGCAGCCGATTACACTAACGCCAGTCTACCGAGCCTGTCATGTTTCATAAACTTTAAACCAACTATATCAATTTAATTCAGCTGCCTAGTAACTAGTAACATAAAATGTCTTCTATATATTGTCTTATCACCTATTTCAAAATAAACCAAGTTTCACTCCGTCATTTGCCAAAATGTATTAACATAACAAGATTCAATAAATAATCGTAACTGTAACAATGTGATAACTGAAGATTTTAATGAGCCCAAAGAAACACAACCTTCCTCTATATTATTATATTATTACCAACTCTAGGTCTGTTTAGGTAATTAAATAAAGGTCTAATAAAAAAGAGTAGAGTAAATAATAACATAGAGTTATCTCTCTGTTATTTAACTGTAATACAACTATTACCTAGTTTATCTTTTCTTTTAACCTAGTTTATCTTTTCTTTTAAATGCTTCTATAATGTAAAAAGGAATACCAAGATAGTTTCCCGTTATTTAGATAAACAGACAGAATATTAATATGCATTTATTTTAAACAATAATTTAAAAAATGTTAACTGTGACACTCACCGTTATTCCAGTTCTTCTTTCTATTTCCTTAATGCTTTAACCACTTTCTCGTAGAACTACAATTATTTGCCTTTGCTGTGGTGTTAATTGTGGCGCCATTTTATTTTTTCACTAACATGAACGCCGAACGAAGTAAATATTTGGCAAAAGTGATTGTAAGCGATCCAACGACCGGGAGGCGGGAGGCGACTGATTTAAACTTTAAAGTTATGCATTCCCACGTGTGTGCATGTAGGACTGTAGGTTGTAGGTGTGTGTACGCATGTAGGTGTGTGGACCACCACCCATTCACGAGACTTAAATCTATGTGTGAAAGAAGCGCTAGCGCAGTGATTGGCTGATGACGTCGTGCGAAGTCCCTTTCGAACGATTTTCTATACTATACTATGCATAGCTAAAGTTATATCGGGTGTCTAACTTAACGTGTTGCTGTTTGTACATAGAAACACTCAGACCAATGCTAATAATCATGTTCAGTAAAGTCAATCGTAAGTAGTTACTTATCGATAGGTCTATATGATTAATGTGGTTTTAGCTTTTACTAGCTGCTGGTATCATCCATCTTGTCAATCATCCATGTGGATAATGGATGATGTAAAAAAGATGATATTTTATTATTGTACTATAAAGATTTATTATAGAGATGCCTAAGGGTAGAAAAATAAAATGAGATAGAGAAACAGGAACAAAAGTGGACAGAAAAATGCAGTTTTTTTTTGTAAGAGTTCATTGACTCTACCTATTTCACAAATGCTATGTTTCTATGTCATATGACTAGGTACATTGTTTTTTTGACGTCAAGTTGTCTTTATCATGTCATAGCCAAATAAACATCCAAAAACAACCTGAGAGTCATATTTCTACCCCAGGTTTCAAGCCATCATCAGGTACAGTCCAAGAGCTGAACTTCCGATCATCCAAAAACGTGTGGGGATACTTCAGTGTGGCCGCATCAGGAGGTTTGCACGAGTTTGCAGACTCGCAATTTGGTCACTGCTTCTCTTGGGGAGAGACTAGAGAACAGGCTAGAGAGTGAGTTATACTACTTATCTTGTATCATCATCATAACAGCCCATTAATGTCCCACTACAGGGACGGGCCTCCTCCCATGACGGAGCGATACTTGGCCTACTAATACCACGCTGGTCAGACGGATTGGTATAGGGTTTAATTTCAAGTTTTCCTTCTTTTTATTTCGTAAAGATAATATTTACGAATAGTCCCTTAGTCGGTTTTTACGACACCCATGGGATGAGATGGGGAGTCTTGTCTTGTATATTGAGAAGTATTTTATCATCCTATGTAAATTATTCAAATCATCAAAACTATTATTAGATATGCCTGTATTTAAACATACTAATTTGCAAACATTAAAAAGCACTATCATCAAATGTTTTTAACTCGGCATGAAATATACAAACAGTTTAAAATATCTAGTTATACACATCATGAACTTAATTAAACATCCAAAAATTAATAATTCATCCAAGTTTTTATACTCTCTCTACTTTGATATTAAACTTATAAATCACAAAATAAGACATAATAAAATAAATCATCCAAACAATCAAATACACATAAGTCATCCACCTCATCAAATACACATAAATCATCCACTTCATCAAATAGCCCTATAATGTATAGGTAATTATTTTTTAAGGGTAAGGGTAATAGGTAATTATTTATTATAATGTATTCTAAAATTATCTTCACCAGAAACTTGGTGATAGCCCTCAAAGAGCTGAGCATCCGCGGAGACTTCCGCACGACAGTGGAATACCTGATCACCTTGCTGGAGACACCAGCTTTCCAGGAGAACAACATTGACACCAGCTGGTTAGACGCGCTCATTGCTGAAAGAGTAAGTATATATTTCAGCCATAAGTTCTTCTCATTGGCTCTATGCATTTGGAAACTGGAATTTATGGATCAACACAGACAGACAAGTATATTTGAGTAGTAGATTGGTTTTATTTTTCTTCTCTAATTTACATTGGACAATACAACGCGTTTTCTTAGTGCTGTCGCCTTTGTCTGTGTCGATCTATAATTTTAACTGTAGCTTCAATTTTAAGTAAATTGTAAACGACGATTTCAAACTATTTGTGATAATTTTATGAGATAAAGCATTTTCAAAATGTGAAAATTTGAAATTTTTTAATTCTTTCATAATTTTCTAAATTAATAAATGGTCTTCAACTAGATACAGTTTTAAAAACTATTTTAGTAAGCGCATATTGAGTAATTGGATGATATTTTTCATCCAGTCTAATCATTAGTGTATTGTAGTCGTATTTTTCATCATAAGAGCCTAAAACATATTGTTACAGTATTTTATTTCACTCATATTAAAAAATTAATCAATTATTTTAAAAAAGTAAAGGTTTTTTTATAACTGGTCAAGAAATGACATGATTTCTGAGAAAACATAAAAAATCTGACCTGTGCCCACTTCGTCGGGCGGCGAAAAAAAACGCGTCCCTTTGTTAAACATATTTCATTACTGCTCTACTCCTATTAGTCATAGCGAGATACTATACAGTATGTAAAGTGAGACATAGGCAATACTTTAGGGCATGATAGATAACGTTATTTAATAAAGGAAAAAAATACAAAATAAATAAAGATTAAATTACTACATAGTAAACGACGTGTAAAGCTTAGCCATGAATTTCACTAATCATGGACACCGCGGACGCAGCGAGCGATCGAACTCAACGCTAGGTTCGCCAGCTGATACCTACTTTGTACTAGTGTGCCTACTATGCCGGCCGGGCGACGCGCGGCGCGGGTCAATGCACCAAGTCTTGAACAATATTTTAGCGCAGCGAGAACGGTTCTCCCTTGTTTGGTATAACAACTTTTGATATAATTTCACTTGATCGAACAACTTTTAAGATAATAATTATTTTGTATAATATTATTCAACATAATTTTTATTTGATCGAATATTTATTTGAGATAACAACTTTTGCCCTATTGGTCAATAAGTGTAATGTTCAATTCATGTATTGTTCAGTTGGTAAAATATGCATTTTATCGAATATTCAATTGGTTTAATATAAATGTTACAAAACTATTAGAAATGTTCGTAACCTAACCTAACGTAACCGAATGGGTTAGGTTATGTTAGAACAGTGACCCTTATAGCGCGAAGGCGAGCGAGCGAAGCGAGCGTGCCGCGGTAGCGGCCGCCGAGCGCCAGATCCTCAATATAAAGAAATAAATTCATTTGGTTAGGTTAGGTTAGAACTGTGACCCTTATAGCGCGAAGGCGAGCGAGCGAAGCGAGCCGCCGAGCGCCAGATCCTCAATATAAAGAAATATATATTATTTCTAAATATATAAATGAATGTATATCATTTAAACATTTGTTTTATACATTACGGATGTGGCTATAAGGGTCACAGTTCTAACCTAACCTAACCAAATGTCCTTTCGACTAAATGATTATTAGTCTAGTGAAACATTAGTTTAAATAAAATTAGTGCTTTTAAAACTTCGGTGAAATGACATTATTTGAAAGAAATGAATATGCTATATGAAATTCCACTAATTAATTATTCGGTCAAATGAATAATTAAATGAAATGACTTTATTCGAAATAAAATTAGCCGAAGTGATTTTCGACGAAAAGTTGTTATACCAAACAAGGGAGAACCAGCGAGAACGTGTCCACACTTATGGCTAACGCAGACCTGGACGGCATGGCAAAGTATTTTAATTTTTACTCTTTACTGAAAAATCCCTTTCAATGCCGCGGCATCATTTTAAAGCATAGCAATTTATGTCGTATTTCTGTAACAGTACGGTTGAATTTCCATAAGTAAACATTAAAATCCTTTGCCATGCCGTCCAGGTCTGCGTTAGCCATTAGTTAATTTTTGGGATTTTTTCGTCAAAAATTAAGTAGAATTAAGCAGAATCACGTACAAAGTCACCTCCTTAATTATTGCCGATGACTCAAAAAACACCCTGTATAGCCTATGACACTCCCCGATAAATGGACTATTAAACACAGACAGAATTTTTAAAATCGGTTCATTAGATCCAGAGATTACCCCCTACAACGTCACAAACACACAAACTTTATCTCTTTATAATATTAGTATAGATTATCAGCATCAGTTAAAATTATCCTTAATGGATACTTAATAATTTTATTTTTTTTTAATCCGAGTTAAGTATATTTTTAAAATTCGAAAAGAAGAAAGACCATAGAAAAAACTGATACTCGAGGCGGGAATCGAACCCGCGTCTCTGTGCTATACAGGGTGCGTGTACAGGGTTCGATTCCCGCCTCGAGTATCAGTTTTTTCCATTGTCTTTCTTCTTTTCGGATTTTTCTAGTTATACCTAAGCTTTATAGGTAAAAAATTATATGTAATTTAATATATTTTTTAAATTATTTAACAGATGCAATCGGAGAAGCCTGATATAATGCTTGGTGTGGTCTGCGGCTCCATACTTATAGCTGACAGTATCATAAGTACACACTTCCAAGAGTTCAAGAGTGGGCTGGAGAAGTAAGTCACTATTTTATATCATCTTTATGCTCTAATGAAGTTCTCTTAAAAATATAAATAAATAAATAATCCTCACACATCCACACATCGCCGCCTAGTACCAAACTAACTAAAGCTTGTACTATGGGTACTAAATAACGGATAAACATACTTAAATACTTTTTTTTTTTAAATACTTACATATTATACAGAGGTAACATTCTGGCCAATGCAAACAATCATGTTCATAAATAAATATCTTACTACTCTCTTCCTCCGTGTGGTGACGGAGTAAGAATACAATATGTCACCACCCCATCTCATCCCATGGGTGTAGTAAAAACTGACTAAGGGACTATCCGTGAATATTATCTTTACGTAATAAAAAGAAGGAAAACTTGAAATTAAACCCTATACCAATCCGTCTGGTCAGCGTGGTATTAGTAGGCCAAGTATCCCTCCGTCATTGGAGGTGGCCCGTCCCTGTAGTGGGTCATTAATGGGCTGTTATGATAATAGTGAGACTGCGATCCATAAATGATTGTCACAAGTCAGGATGTGCTTTATGTCTATTTTATTTCATGTCGCATCGACGCAATAAGAAGAAGATATTATCATAACAGCTCATTAATGTCCTACTGCAGGGACGTGCCTCCTCCCGTGACGGAGGGATACCTGGCCTACTAATACCACGCTGGCCAGGCAGATTGGGATAGGGTTTAATTTCAAGTTTTCTTCTTTTTATTTCGTAAAGATAATATTCACGGATCCCTTAGTCGGTTTTTACGACACCCATGGGATGGGTGGTGACATATTGTATTCTTACTCCGTCACCACACGGAGAAGACGTCTCAGAAGATATTGAGTAAATTTTCTATATATCAACAGAGGTCAAATCCAAGGGTCCAGCCAGCTATCGAACTGCGTGGAGGTAGAGCTGATACACTCGGGCTCCAAGTATAGAGTGTCGGCCACCAAGTCGGGTCCCACCTCGTACTTCCTCGCGATGAACGGCAGCTTCAAGGAGCTGGAAGTGCATCAGTTGACTGATGGAGGTATGTAGACCTGTAGTAATAATATGACCCCTTACTCATAAACACCTCTTAAATTAAGTCACTGTTTAGCAAGATTTTTATTAGCAAAACCAACCTTATGCCAAAGAAAAACGTAAGAATTTAAGCTAATCAATTGACTAAAATTTAGGAGACGTTTATGAGTAAGAGGGCTGATGTCATATTGAATGTTAGCCAGATTATATTAGTATAGGGTTTGTTTTGAGTACATAGTGTTTATGAGAGTTTTTTTTTTTTTTTTTCAAAAACTATAGATATCGCATTAATATCTGAGTCTTAAGCCCGATTTACACATCACAGAGTTAAATAGGCAGTTGTTGATTAAGTTGATTTAAATAGATCTCCATGCCCTGTGTCGCGGGGACCTTTTACAAACATCAATTAACGGACACAAAGAACACCCAGACCAGGACAATAGTTTGTGGATCTCGCAAATTATAGTCCTGCGTGGGGATCGAACCCACAACCTCTTGCACGGCAGCCGCTTGCGCTACCGTCGCGCCACCGAGGTCGTCAAATTCTTCGATTCGAGGTCTTCTATCTACTTTAAAAAAATAAGTCAGGTTTTCCTTCCTGACGCTATAACTCCAGAACGCATGAACCGATTTCCACGGTTTTGCATTCGTTGGAAAGGTCTCGGGTTCCGTGAGGTTTATAGCAAAGAAAATTTAGAAAAAAATCAACAGAAAAGCGGTAACAAAATGCCCGTGCGAAGCCGGGACGAGCCGAGTTCTTATATAATATCTTCTATCTGTTTTTGTCGTACTTAGATAATAACGTGTTTTCTATAACCAATCTAATCAAAATCAACTTGTTTCTTTCCCCAGGCACTCTTCTGTCAGTAGACGGCGCTTCGTACACAACATACTTCAAGGACGAAGTGGACAAGTACCGCATAGTGATCGGCAACCAGACGGTGGTGTTCGACAAGGAAAAGGACCCCTCCAAGTTGAGGGCACCCTCGGCAGGGAAACTTATTAACACGCTCGTTGAAGATGGCGGCCATGTCGAGAAGGGACAGCCTTATGCTGAGATTGAGGTTAGATATTGTACTATAGTGTTCATGGGGTGTCGTAAAAGTGGAATAAAAATAAATCTACATGTGTAATGTGAGTTGACCGAGTTAGTGTCTAGAATGTTCATGAGGCTGTCGTAAAAAGTGACTAGAATGTTCATGAGGTATCGTGAAATAGAACTTAGATAATAATTACTAGCGCTGCCAATTAAAAAATCATAAGTTATGATTTTTTTTAAATTGGCGGCTGAGAAAGGACCCTTCCAAGTTGAGGGCGCCCTCGGCAGGGAAACTTATTAACACGCTCGTCGAGGATGGCGGCCATGTTGAGAAGGGACAGCCTTATGCTGAGATTGAGGTTTGTACTGTACGGGGTGTCGTAAAAGTGGATTAAGAATAAATCTACATGTGCAATGTGAGTTAACGGAGTTAGTGTCTAGAATGTTATTGTGGATGTCGTAAAAGTGTCTGGAATGCTCATGAAGGTGTCGTAAAATTAGACTACGAAAATATACAAGTGTAATAAGACTTGACGGAGTTAGTGTCTTGAATGTTATTGAGGCTGTCGTAAAAAGTGACTAGAAATTAAATGGGGTGTCGTGAAATAGGAATTAGATAAAATTTATTTGTCCCAAAAAAATTAGTAACATATTTTTTTTTTAATTAAGTACCTTTTATATTTTTAAATCATTCTACTTACAACTAAATGAATATTTTATATATTCAAAATGTTTTTAATATGTACCTATATTTGCAAAATAAATAAATATTTTATTATTCTATTCACTCCACAGGTGATGAAAATGGTTATGACACTCTTGACTCCAGAGAACGGCAGAATAACGTGGTCTTTACGTCCCGGTGCCGTTTTGGAAATGGGAACTCTTATTGGTACTCTTGGTGAGTAAATATACTTGATGTTATATTTTATTTTGCAAGAACGCCATCTAGTCTTCTGCAATGTAAATTATAAGGTAGGGCCTCCTTAAACCTACATCTGGGTCGTAAGTCCCAGACGCTGTTATGCAAGTGTTCCGTCCTCTATCACGCGATGGACCCGGCACCCGCACGGAGAATCCATGGAATGCTAAGATTAGGTCTTACATATTATACATAGAAAACACGTTTATGCAAATACTATAATTAAAAACCTTCTTTTGAGTCTTCCTCTGTGGCGTAGTGGTTATATAACATGACTGCTACGCAGAGGTCTCGGGTTCGATTCCTTCTCAATGCAAATCTTTGTGTGCATGAACATGATTGTTTGCATTGGTCTGGGTGCTTTCTATGTATAATATGTATGTATTTACAAAAAAAAGGAAGTATTTAAGTATGTTTATCTAGTACCCATAGTACAAGCTTTGCTTAGTCTGGGACTAGATGGCGTTGTGTGAATGTGTGAGGAGTATTTATTTATTTATTTTACACAGAACTGGACGACCCAAGCTTAGTGACGACAGCGCAGCCATACAAAGGACAATTCCCTATTGAAGAGAACACAAACTTATCTGAGAAATTGAACCACGCACATACTAAATACAGACTTATATTGGAGAATACTTTGGCTGGTATGTATACTAAAAAATAACTACATTATTAATAAAATAGAATATTCATCATAACAGCCCATCAATGTCCCACTGCAGGGACGGGCCTCCTCCCGTGGCCTAATACCACGCTGGTCAGACGGATTGGTATAGGGTTTAATTTCCTTCTTTTTATTTCGTAAAGATAATATTTCCGGTTAGTCCCTTAGTCGGTTTTTACGAAACCGATGGGATGAGATGGGTTGGTGACACACTGTATTCTTATTCCGTCACCACACGGAGAATTTTGATTAAGATACATTTTTTATATAGAGACTTTACAATCATCAATTTAACGTACACAGACTCAGGACAATAATAATTATGTAGACCGCACAAAAAAATATCTGATGGACGGATCTAATTGATTTGAACCAACAGCCCATTAATGTCCCACTGCAGGGACGGGCCTCCTCCCGTGACGGAGGGATACTTGGCCTACTAATAGCACACTGGCCAGACGGATTGGTATAGGGTTTAATTTCAAGTTTTCCTTCTTTCTATGTAAAGGTAATATTCACAGAAAGACTGAGATACAAAGACTTCTTCTTTCGAGTCGTAGATATACCAATACTTTTTTTTTTTCTTTAAACATAACCAGCCCAGAATTTGGCCACAGTGACTGCCTAGTCAGTGGCGTTCATAAGATTTTTATCTGTGCAGCTCTGTGGGCAGTTAGGACAATGTAGAAGGTGTGCTATACTAATTACCGTATATTTACAGGTTACTGTCTCCCGGAACCATACAACACACCTAGGCTACGCGAAGTGGTTGAGAAGTTCATGCAGAGTTTACGCGATCCGTCTTTACCACTGCTCGAGTTGCAAGAGGTGAGCCAACTTGGTTTGAAATGTCAAACACACGCTTGTACTATACAACTCGACGAACTCTATGCCGCAGTCGGTATATAACACGGCTGCTACGCAGAGGTCTCGGGTTCGATTCCCGCACAATGCTAGTCTTTGTGTGCATAAACATGATTGTTTGCATTGGTCTGAGTGCTTTCTATGAATAAAATGTATGTATTTACAAAAAAATTGTATTTAAATATTTCTATCCGTAGTCTAGTACCCATAGTACAAGCTCTGCTTAGTTTGGGACTAGATGACGTTGCTTAATAATAAGCTTAATGTTTGCTATATCTCCTCTCTCCTACGTTTTGCCTTACCCGACAGGGTCCATAAAATGTTTATATATTACACCTTGTAAATGCTTATGAAGTGCATTAAGAGCGTATATAGGGCTCACTAGCGCCGCCAATAGAAAAAAAATCATAATTCGCAAATAAGATAAATAATGTTAAATGTTGATAACAAAGTCTTGAGAAAATATTGCATTATTAACAAAAACGGCCGTTTTTTTTTCGAATGCGATATTTAACTAATTAAAAAACATTTAAAGTGTTGAGAGTGTGTTATACAAATACCTTTTTGCCTTTTCTCAAGACTTTGTTATCAACATTTAACATTATTTATCTTATTTGCGAATTATGATTTTTTTTCTATTGGCGGCGCTAGTGAGCCACGTAAAGGCCCTTAAACGGTTTGAGTTTGAGTTGTGTGAATATGTGAGGAATATTTATTTATTTATAATATTTCTCTCTCTCAGGTGCTGTCATCGACTTCAGGCCGTATTCCCATAGCGGTAGAGAAGAAAGTACGTAAACTGATGGCGTTATACGAACGTAACATCACTAGTGTGTTGGCGCAGTTCCCCAGCCAGCAGATAGCTAGTGTTATTGATCAGTTAGTATATATATTTATTTATTCATCATCGTCATAACAGCCCATCAATGTCCCATTGCAGGGACGGGCTTCCTCCCGTGACGGAGGGATACTTGGCCTACTAATACCACGATGGCCAGACGGATTGGTGTAGGGTTTAATTTCAAGTTTTCCTTCTTTTTATTTTGTAAAGATAATATTGACGGATATTCCCTTAATCGGTTTTTACGACTCCTATGGGATGAGATGGGTTGGTGACATATTGTATTCTTACTCCGTCACCACACGGACAATGGTAGTATGTAAAGAATATTATTAACATAATATAATTTTGTTACAGCCACGCAGCTTCCTTGACCAAACGCGCAGAAAGGGATGTCTTCTTCATGAGTACACAAGCCTTAGTGGTGCTGGTTCAACGATATAGGTAAGTTGATATAATCAACATTATATCTGGGATTAGATGTCCACTGCTGGACATAGGCTTCCTGGATTGTGATGCTTTCGTCACGAGCAGTCGTTCCGAGCAGACGTGTCGCAAGTTTATTACATTTTATCTAACTATATCAAGTATTAAAATTGAACTTACTGTGCTATAATAATATTCAAAGTACAAACTACGCTGGAGTAATTTACGCTGTTAGCAGAAGCGGCAAGCGAGTGCCCTACCTAACCGACCAAACGAGTGAGTGCATATTTTTTTTTCACCTTGATATTGACTCGTTTATATTGTCAACCTTGAAGTGACAAAAGAAAATATTGAACCTTATTTTGTCTAAAGTACAACAAGACATAATAAAAAAACGCTTAAAATGAGCGTAAAAAGGTCCCCACCGAGAACTAGTGGCGCGGGTGGATCATTTCCAGATTTATCAAAGTTGAAAGATACGGATGACTTGAATATGACTAACCGCAAACGCAAACAACCAGAGACGGACTGTGACTGTAAATTGGAACTAACAGATTTTCGTAACGAGATAAAGCAAATGTTTCAGGAGTTTACTAAATCACAAAAAGATTATTTTAGTGTCCTCAAGAATGATTTATCGGATATGTTAACTAAAATAAACAAGATTCAACTTACAACAGATAATCTTGTATCGCAACAAAATATTATTTCTAATGATCTCACCGATTTAAAAAATAGGAATACAGAGTCGGAGTCAAAAATAAACCAAATAGAAAGCGAAATAGCAAAACTCAAAAATTTTACGCCGGTACCTGTTCCAAAATTAGTGAATGAAGAAAACCTCATACAAGAAATACGCGACCGCTCTTTAAGAGAGTGTAACCTGATTATTACGGGTATTGATGAGGCTTCAGCTAGTGACTATAGCAAAAGACAAATAAGTGATGCCACTGAGGTATCTGTGGCACTACAAGGCATTGTGAAAGACACTCCCCAGCCATCAAAAGTTCTCCGTCTGGGCAAATATAAACCAGGATTTAATCGTCCTATAAAAGCCTTTTTTGCTTCGCCAGATATACCAAAACAAATTCTACGAAATAAAATCAATGCACACGACAAAACTATAAAAATCTTTGCTGATCAAACGCCAGCACAGCAATTGTATTTAAAAGATTTAAGACAAGAGCTAACTACAAGGACTAATAATGGTGAGACTGACCTTACTATTAAATACATCAATGGAGTGCCAAAAATAATATTACAATCAAAAAACTAGCGGAATCGAGACCGAACCAAATACTACCAAATATCCTTAAAGCAAAGAACGAAATATCCTACCAAATACTGAACACATACAACGACCTGAAGTCAAGTAGTCACTCATTCAATTTCTTTTATTCAAACATAAGAAGTGTTTCAGCACCTGGAAAGTTTGATGAACTTAAGTGTGTCATAAAATCTATTAAAAACAAAGTACATTTCATACTTTTAACGGAAACGTGGATTAAAAGCAGTCAGGAAGCGGAGCGCATGCAGATTCCCAACTATACACATCAATATAACATTCGCACGAACAAAAGAGGTGGAGGCGTTTCAATATACATTAACGACGACGTACCATATGAACTACTCGAAGAAAAATACAGACATGGGAACAATTATTTATGGGTACACACGAGAAAATTTAACTTAGATATTGGATTAATATATAAACCAGGTGATACTGATATAACACAATTTCTGGACGATTTTGAGGTACAAATACAACATAAAAAACGAGCTATAATATTTGGCGATTTCAATATAAATATACTAAACAAAAACACCGCAACAAAATTGTACACAGAGATGTTAAATGAACACAAATACAAAATCATTAATAAAATTGATACAAAATATGCAACACGAGCTACTACGACGTCAAGTACTATCCTAGATCACATTATCACAAACGTAAACGACAAACTTTTCCACATGTCCATAATAGATTCATCAATGACGGACCACAAGCAAATAATTTTGAGTATGCAAAATCAGAAACCAGAACCACTTCAAAAAGTAACCTACAACTTAACCGATTACAAAACCCTATACAAACAGGCAAGCGAAGAGACATTTCAAAACAACAATAACTTGGAATATAAAGAAATTGAAACGTACATCACAAACCTAATAACACGAAGCACAAAAGAGAAATATAAAATACTTAATCTACCAAAACAAGATTGGATCAACAAAAACATATTAGAAAGTATAAACAAGAGAAATCTACTATGGCATAAGATGAAAAAAGAACCAAATAGTACCAATTTAACACTTTTTAAAAGAGCAAGGAATCAAACCACACAACTAATTGTTAAAACGAAAAGATTATACTATCACAACTTATTTACAAAATACAAGGCAAAACCTAAAAAAATGTGGAACTTGATTAATAATTTAACTAACAATAAAAGAAAATCTGACAGTGCTCCTCCAAATCTTTTATTCGAGAACCAACTACTAACTGATGGAAACGAAATATGTGAGCGTTTTAATAGTTATTTCGCAACGATTGGGCCTCATTTAGCTAATCAAATACCACAAACATCTCATAGAAACTTAACATACACCTTAACAAATAATAATACACAAAAAAATCAACAACAATTTTCAATCTTTACACCATGTAGCGAACAAGAAGTATCCAAAATTATAGATAAACTAGACTCAAATTGTAGTTCTGGCATTGACGGCATCAGCACTAAAGTTATTAAATGCATAAAAATTTCCTTACTACCAATTATCACTAGAGCCATTAACTACTCTCTACAAACAGGAACATTCCCTGAAGAATTAAAAATTGCAAAAGTCACACCGATTCATAAATCTGGAACAAAAAGCGATCCAAGTAACTACAGACCCGTCTCTGTGTTACCTGTTGTATCGAAAATATTTGAGAAGGTAATTTACAATAGACTTCATACATATCTAACTCAAATTGATTTCTTTTACAAAGGCCAGTACGGTTTTCGAGAAAAATCAAATACATTATCTGCAACCATCGACTTAGTAACTAAAATAAAAACAAATATCGACACAAAAAACATTGGACTAGGAATATTTATTGATTTAAAGAAGGCATTTGATACTGTTTCTCATTCACTCTTATTAAAAAAGTTACATAATATCGGAATAACCGGTAACGCTCACAAAATTTTAAAATCTTATCTAGAAAATCGTCTCCAATTAGTTAAAATAGGCAAATATAAAAGCGCACCACACAAAATTACTTGTGGAATACCCCAAGGCTCAATACTTGGGCCTTTACTCTTTTTAATATATGTCAACAACATCTGTCAAATAGCTTTGCACGGTGAAATCAGTCTATATGCTGATGACACATGTATATTTTATTTTGGACACTCACTCAACACAATCACAAAGCTAGCACATGAAGACCTTAACACTTTACAAAGGTGGTTCCAATTTAATTTACTTACAATTAATACAGCCAAAACCAGCTATGTTATATTTAAACCTAAAAATAGAAAAATTGATAATTATACCCCATTAACCATAAATAATGTAAAGATAAAAGAATCTAGCGAAGATAAATATTTAGGACTGACACTGGATAGCAGCCTAACTTGGCAAGCACACATAAACGGAATATGTTCTAAGCTGTCGTCTTTAGCAGGGTGTCTTTATGGCAATGTTAAATGTATGCCACTTAATATTCGTTGGACAATTTACGTCTCCTTAGTAAAACCGCATTTAGACTACCTAATTGAAGTGTGGGGTACAGCAACTAAAACTACACTTAAAAAATTACAGGTAAAACAAAACAAAATAATTAAAATTCTTTTTAATTACGATTTTTTGACACCTACACACATAATATATACAGAAACTAAGATAATGAATTTAAAACAATTATATTACTACAACACATGCATATTAATAAGAAAAATTCTAGACAATAAAATACAATCACAATTAACATTTAAAACTAAAAAAGAAATAGGACTACGTCAACTTCGAAGCAGTAACAACATAAATCTTACAAAACCGCGTACAAACTATGGGAAAAAGAATATAAGATACGAAGGAGCACAGTTATACAATAAATTACCATTACAAATAAGAAAAGAAAATAATTTCACGAAATTTAAAAAACAATTAAAATATTTTGTTATTAATAAAGTTCCTCTAATTTAAAAATAAATCTAAATCCGACCCTGTATATTTGTCTTAGAAATTTTTACCATACCCACTTTATATGAATATGTAATACAATGTACTGTAATAAAAGTTCTTCTTTGATACCCGCATAAAATGTAAACTAATTATAGTTATCATACTCGTAGTATTAAGTGTAACACTGTTTGTTCGGAATGCTTAAATTATTATTTTTGTAATTATAAGTTAAGTTACTCAGTAAGTGAAATATTTGTATTTCTTTTGAGTAATAAAGATTCTATAACCATATGTCCTTGTGGTTCCCCCATCCGTAGATTCATCGCCACTTTTATCCATCACGTCCTAAAACCAAAAAGCTAGCTGTTTCTATGTCTCTTAGCCCTGGTTTCCGAATGTCTGATCAAGTAAAAATCAACTAACTAATCAAGTGTCAAACTCTTGTCAACTATTATTTTCAGGAATTAAAATTTGACACTTGATTATTTGATTTTTACTTGATCAGTCATTCGGAATCCGGAGGTCAGTCAAAGACAACAGCTGACTTTAAATCAGGGACAAAACCAAAAGAATGAAAAAAAAACATAATCTTAACTACACTCGTTCCGCGCGGTCTTGTGCAGTTGAATATTATCCTTATATAATAAACTAGCTGACCCGTGCCCACTTCGTTGGGCGGCGAAAAAAACGCGTCACTTTTTTAAACATATTTCATTACTGCTCCACTCTTATTAATCATAGCGTGAAGTATCACGCTATATAGTAATATAGCCTATGACACTCATCGATAAATGGACTATTTAACACAGAAGGAATTTTTAATATCGGTTCAGTAGATCCAGAGATTACCCCCTACAATGTCACAAACACACAAACTTTACCTCTTTATAATATTAGTATAGATTTATATTTTCTTTTATAGAAACGGTATCCGAGGTAGAATGAAGGCTGCAGTGCACGATCTACTCAAGCAGTACTACCAAGTTGAGAGTCACTTCCAATTAGGTAAATATTAAGCATTATTTTATGCATTTTATTAAGCACTAGCAAAACCAGCGAACTCCGTTTCGCCACCAGATGTTTTCCCGTTCCCATCCGCCTTCGTTTTCCCGCTTTTCTGTTATAATTTTTATTGAATTTTCTTTCCTATAAACCTCACGGAGCCCAAGACCTTTCCAACGAATGCAAAACCGAGGAAATCGGTTCGTGCGTTCTGGAGTTATAGCGTCAGGAAGGAAAACCCGACTTATTTTTATATAGTAGATTATTTAATATATTGTTATGTTCAATTCTGTTGATTAATGTATGTTTAAAATTCTATTAATTAGTTTAATGTTAATTTAGTTTAATAATATAATTTAAGTTGCATGTTAATAATATTGCATGCCAGAGATGGCCAATATGTGGATCAAAGCAGACTGTACTAACTTATCTGTATTTTTCACACCATATTCTGTGATTAAATGATTATGATTATGTTAACTAATGCAGAGTTGTTGCACCTTCGGTGAAAGGAAATCTTGGCCTATTTAATACTAGATTGAATTGATTTAGGGTGTTGTGTAAAGTTTTCTGCTGTTTCTGTTGTTTATTCGACCGGCGACCTCTGTGGCGCAGTCGGTATATAACATGGCTGCTACGCAGAGGTCTCGGGTTCGATTCCCGCTCAATGCAAATCTTTGTGTGCATGAACATGATTGTTTGCATTGGTCTGAGTGTTTTCTATGTATAATATGTATGTATTTACAAAAGAAAATTATATAAGTATAAATATCCGTTGTTCTGTTACCTATAACACAAGCAGGTTAAGCTTACTTTGGGAACAGATGGCGCTGTGTAGAGATGTCCGTGAATATTTATTTATTATTAATATTTAAGCTCGGTGAACTAAAAACTGGGTAGCGACCACCAATGCAGTACTTGGGCGTATTCTGATGCGATAAGTCATAGTTATTATGATACAATTTCCTAATATACATAATACATTTTAACCCCAGGTTCATACGACAAATGCGTGGTCACACTTCGCGAGAGATACAAGGACGATATGCAAGCAGTCTCCAATATAATATTCTCACATAACCAAGTTCCCAAGAAGAACTTACTGGTGAGTACTAGTTTTTGTTAAATTATATAGTTTTTTATGTCCAGTAGTGGACTGCAATAGGCTAGTTGATTGATTGATAGTTTTTTGACTATAATATGTTGAACTTTGTGGAAAGGCCAAACACTGACCAAGTGACTCAATTCGTAAAAATAATAAGAATACTGTCTATCTATTACAACAGTGTTGAAATACAATTAAAAGTTGGTTGCAGTTCAAATCCTACTAATTTTATAAATGCGGTAGTTTGTTCGGATGGATGGATGTTTGTTACTCCTTAACGCTAAATCTACTGAATGGATTTTGATGAAATTTGGAATACAGGTAGTTTAGGGTGTAGAATTAATCATCAGCTAGTACAAAAATATTAAATTAATTTGTCTGTTACATTTTCAATTCCGTTTATTTAATTCCAAGAACGACAATTAGTAAAAAAAAGTTTAGGTTAACCAAAATAACATCCATAGTTAGATTATAATTAAAAGTATAATTAATTATTGTTCTGTTTACACGGGCCAGTATTCGAAAACTTTTATCGTATAGTCTATATCGTATTAATGACACTTGTACTATCTGTGGCTTAGTGGCTATATAACATGGCTGCTACGCTAAGGTCTCGGGTTCGATTCCCGCTCAATGCAAATCTTTGTGTGCATGAACATGATTGTTTGCATTGGTTTGAGTGTTTTCTATTTATAATATGTATGTATTTACAAAAAAAGTATGTAAGTATGTTTATCCGTTGTCTACTAGATGGCGTTGTGTCAATATGTGAGGATTATTTATTTATTTATCTTTCTATTTGTAGTAGATATTTTTTTTTTTCTGACACTAGGTGACCCTACTAATCGACCACCTGTGGTCAAACGAGCCAGGTTTAACAGACGAGTTGGCGACCACACTAAACGAACTAACATCGTTACACAGAGCTGAACACAGCAGAGTCGCATTGAGAGCTAGACAAGTGAGTATTATCTTTATTCTTTTCGGATTTTTATAGTTATCATCATCATCATAACAGCCCATTAATGTCCCACTGCAGGGACGGGCGTTCTCCCGTGACGGAGGGATACTTGGCCTACTAATACCACGCTGGCCTAGTTTCTAGTTATACCTAAGCTTTATAGGTAAAAAATTATATGTAATTTAATACAAAAACTTAAAACCATTACGTAAACTCTTTAATTGCAACATTGAAAGTTTACAGCTGTCGCGCCTAGATGGCGTTGTACAGTTGAGTCCTAAGTTGCGGCTCTGGCGCCGTATAAAGCAATGGTTGAATTTCGTAGTCAAGACGGATGCTCGGGTTGCCTAGTAGTCATGGAGCTGGACGCGTATAGTCCAGAGACGCGGGTTCGAGTCCCGCCTCGAGTATTAATTTTTTTCATTGTCATTCTTCTTTTCGGATTTTTCTAATTGAAGCTAAGCTAAGCTCTAAAGGTAAAATTATATGTAATTTAAGAGAGTATTAGATCGTATATTGTGTACTATTTATATATTAATTTGTCTCAAATAAAATTTTTAGATTTCTTGTGGCATTTCAGCTTTTTATGGCACTAATGATAAATCCTTATCACCCAGGTCCTCATAGCAGCGCATCAACCGGCCTACGAGCTCCGTCACAACCAGATGGAGTCCATCTTCCTATCAGCAGTAGACATGTACGGCCACGACTTCCACCCAGAGAACTTGCAGAAGCTCATACTATCAGAGACCAGCATATTTGATATACTACACGACTTCTTCTATCATACCAACGCTGCGGTATGTACTGTCCATTTTTATATACTTGATTATAATAGATTTGAAACTGTATAACTGTATATTTTATATTTTATAAAAAACTAGAATTATTACTAAGTAAACTAACAAAAAAAAACAAATATAATATAATCCTATGCGGTGACTGGAATATTAACGTGTTAAAGGAAAACAAATATTCAAAAGAGTTGCGATCTATCATGAATAACTTCAATATAATACTACATGTGAATATGCCCACTAGGAAAAACTCGTGCATAGATCAAATAGCCAGTAATATTCCAGAAGTAGACTTAAAATGTAATATACATAGTCTTGCTCTCTCAGATCATGACACAGGTCAGTCATTAACTTTTTATTTGGACAAAAAAAATAATTCTAAAACTATTAAATTTTGGTATGAAACGATCAGAGATTATAATAAGGATAACATAAACAAATTTATTCAATGCTTAACAGAATTGAGTTTTAGTGAAGTTTATGAGGAAACAAACTGTGATAAGAGCTTTGATGTTTTCCATGACCTATTCACTTTGTTTTATAAACTGTGTTTCCCAGAAACAAGAGTGAAAAAAAGCAACAAACCAATAAAACATAGGTGGATGAGTAAAGGCCTTAAAATATCATGTATAAAAAAGAGGATTCTTTACTATGAATTTCAACATAGTGCCATAAGTAAAAGTTATCACAAAAAAAAAAACTTAAATTACACTAAAATATTAAAAAAATGCATGAATAAATCGCAACAAATAAACAACAATAAATTTATTTCTAGCTCTAAGAATAAATGTAAAGCATCCTGGTCTATAATTAAAAATAATGTATGCAACCAGAACAATAATAATGAAATTAAAGAATTAATAATTCATGATAAAATAATAAATAATCCCTATGACATATGTGAACAATTTAATAATTATTTCATAAATCTGACGTCTAATAATAATTCTATAACCTCCCAAAATGTACACAATATTGCCATCAATCATAACAGACATAGCTTATTTCTGACCCCAGTCAATGAGGATGACGTTATAAAAATTATATATTCCCTAAATAATACTAATGCTACTGGTTTTGACGAAGTAACAACAAAAATAATTAAATTATGCGCCAGATATTTAGCAGCCCCATTATGCCACTTAATTAACATGTCATTTGTAGAGGGTATTTTCCCAAGTCGATTAAAGGAATCACTAATTAAGCCACTTTTTAAGAAAGGTAAAAGGAGTGATATGGGCAATTATAGACCTATCACGCTTATACCAATCTTTGCAAAGATTTTTGAAAAGGCAATGCATAATAAAATAGACAGTTTTTTAAACAAACATAACATAATAGTAGATACCCAATTTGGATTTAGAAGGAATAATTCTACGACACTCGCTTGTGTCTCTTTAGTAAAGTCGATAACTGAAGCTCTAAACAATAAAATGTCGGTAGTATCTGTCTTTCTAGACATGAGCAAAGCATTTGACTTTGTCCCTCATGAAAGACTACTAGACAAACTTGAGAGATATGGGATTAGGGGCAAAGCACATGATTGGTTAAAGAGCTACCTATCACATCGCAAGCAAAGAACAGCAATCACTAGGACAGAGAATAACATTAAAACAACATACAACTCAGCTGTATTTGGAATGAATGATTGTTCCATACCACAAGGGAGCGTACTTGGGCCGCAATTATTTATTCTATATATTAATGACCTTAAACAGAAATTGACATATGACTCTACACAATTTGCAGATGACACAACCTTGACAATAAAATGTATTAACCAAATTAACTTAGAAGTCGACACAAAACGTGAACTGGCAACCGCAATTAACTGGTTATCAGAGAATAATTTGCAAGTAAACATTAATAAAACTAAAATAATACAATTTAAAACAATTAATTCTACACAATTGCCAGTAATAATCCAACATGACAACGATACTTTAGAAACAGTACAATCAACCATATTTTTAGGTAGGTATAACAATTGACGACAAACTGAATTGGAAAGAGCATATAGATAGAGTTTGCTGTAAATTAGACAAATTTGTATTCGCCCTTAGAAAAATAAAATTAGTATCCAGCAAAGAAGCAGCTCTATGTGCTTATCATGGGTATGTTTCATCAGTGTTACGTTACGGACTGGTAATTTGGGGTAATTCGGTAGATGTGGAAAGGGCTTTCATAGTGCAGAAGAAGTGTATTAGAGCCATTTATGGTGTCGATTACATAGAACACTGCACACCACTGTTTAAAGAATTAAAAATTCTTCCCCTTCCATGCTTGTATATTTATGAAATTTGTATTTTTGTAAAAAAGCATTCCCATTTGTACACATTGGATGAAAACGTTTCTATAAGACTTCAAAACAAAAACCAGGGAAAACTAGAGGTACCAAGGCAGCGATTGCATCTATTTAGTAGAAACGTGTACTGTATGTCTATAAATGTATATAATAAATTACCATTAGATATAAGAATGTTGACACTACTTCAATTCAAGCGTAGATTATTTACCATGCTATTGGATTTATGTTTTTACTCAATCAATGATTTTTTAAATTTTATATTTGTTTAATAACTAATTTTGAAAATATATAATTAACATTGAAAAATATTTAATTGACATTGTAAAATATTAACCTAATTGACATTGAATCTTATTTAATAGACATTGTGCCTGTTTGAATTATCTGTTTCTTTATTTTATTTGTGTTTAATGTATCATACTATGAGACTTAACAAAAAGCATTGTAGCAATTAATTTATTTTTGTTATTTAAATATTTCTACACCAGAAATGGTAGTGTATTTGATATAATTAATAATTTTAAGAACTCGATGTACAATATACTGAGGAATAAATGATGATTATGATTATGATTATTTGTATACATATTACTATTTTATACGGGTCTTACTCGCGGTATATACTACTTAGCCTAGAACTAATAGGATTAATACCTAGGTTTTTCTCCGACGTTTCGGCCAACTTGCGTGGTCGCAGGTCCCTCCGCGACCACGGCCGCGACTCCGGACCGACATGTGTAAAATAGTAATATTGATTATATCTTTGTTAACAAACACCACATATTGCAAATTCACTAGTTTTTACATCAATCTCTTCAAGTTTTTAAATCAACTTTGATTTGGATGAAAATTTCTGGGAAGAGACATTTATGCAATAGAAAACACATAAATTACTTTGATTTAACCACTATCTTTCATTGTTAATTTTAAATAAATGTAATTTTTATCCGACGTAAAATTACTCGGATAAAAATGAACTTCACCATTTGACATTTGTAGATTCTAGAATTTGTCCTTGATTCTTATACATTTCTTATCTCAGTCTTTAGTCTGTAGTCAACACGATGCCATATTTATTTACTTTTTGGTCTTTAAAACTAGGCAACGGATTTTCATGCGGTTTATTTTAATAGATAGAGTGGTTCAAGAGGAAGGTTTTTATGTATAATACATCAATCAATCAATCAATCAATCAATCAATCAATCAATCAACTAGCCTATTGCAGTCCACTGCTGGACATAGGCCTCTCGCAACACGCGCCACAATATACATAATACATGCATGATATTTATTATTTATTTTATTTTTACATATTTGAGAGGCATACACCTATAATATACATGGACTCAAAAATACCTAGTTACAAAAGGCCAATAACAAGCTTCCACAGATATACAAAAAACATTTTAAACTAAGTTCGTTGACTTATTGTAGGGAAACATTGATTTTAGAAGTTTCCAATGTCATTGTCTCTTGAATTTTTTTTAATATAGAAGCTACACGAAAGACTCGGTTTTGCGTCCAATGTATCTATACTAATATTATAAAGAGAGGTAAGTTTGTGACGTTGTAGGTAATAAACCGATTTAAAAAAAAAATCTACCTAAAGTCTATTTTTTTATCTCAGATACTAAAATGACATTTCATGTGTTGTCTGTTTTTTACAACTAATAAATAGTGATGCGATACAGCCGGTACTTACCGATTAAAATATAGGTTAGTTCCACCGATTACGGTAAATAGAGACTATAGGCCGTTTTTTAATCTCGAATACTAAAATATCATTACTGTTACCTTTTTTTTGTGCAATTTATGTATAGTGATGATGGCGTCCGCGTGTCGTCCCTCGTATTTTTTTTTAATCGATCCGCCGTGACTATTGATAGATATTATGTCATTGGTTGACCGTAATCAAAACTATGCTTAGATTAAAAGGGTTATGGGGCAAATCGTCCGATCTAAGACTGATCCTCGGACGAGTTGCCTCATTCGTAAAACGTAGGAGGCTTTTCGTCTGAACAAGAAGTGGTCCTCGGGCGAGTAGCCTGATTTTTTAAAGGAACGATTTTAAGGATTAATCAAATTATTAAAACGTGAGAGTTTAAAAAAAAAACAAAACAGCGAATTCGTAACTTTAATAAAAAATATAGTTTCATAACAATAATATATTTATATACAAAAAAAAAAAAAATAGTGCAGGCAGTCTCATCTTCGGATCTGACTCATGCAGAGGTCATGCTCCCGACAAAACTGTCGGTTTACCCGGTGCAGCTACGCTGTATATTCTACATAGCTGTATTGTTGCTCATAAGCCGATACACTTTGTAAATGAATTTGGGTGGCTCTGCCACTGTACGAACAATTGACCTTAAGGTCCGTTCGTTGTCGTCCTGATTGTTATTATTTGTGTACTTAGCTATTTGTGTTATTTTAATGTGTTAGCCACCGAACCATAGGTTATATACCGCTCAGTGCTGATGCTGATCCTTGATTCTACAAATATATTATTGTTATGAAACTATTTTTTTTTTAAAGTTTATGAATTCGCTGTTTTGTTTTTTTTTTAAACTATCACGTTTTAATAATTTGATTAATCCATAAAATCGTTCTTTTAAAAAATCAGGCTACTCGCCCGAGGACCACTTCTTGTTCAGACGAAAAGCCTCCTACTATACTAACAACCGTAAATATTTTACACTATTTTTACGTTTGACATTTGTAGTTGTCATTTTAGTATCCGAGATAAAAAAATAGACTTTAGTCTTATCAATTGACTAAAATTTAAGAGGCGTTTATGAGTAAGAGGGTTAAATATTAGATAAATAACACAGAAAAATGAGAATTGATTAATTTATTTACCTTTAAAGTGCGCAGGCGCTTATCGACAGGTAAAATAGTTAAACTAAAATGCATGTTAAATAAAGTTGCTGAGGTCATTACACAGATGGGTGAGAACCTAAAACTATCGGTCTGTGAGCAATATGATGATCTCTAGACACCAGGTTTACCAGCCACTATATGCTACATCTATACTTCTACACTATAAATATTATAAAGAGGTAAAGTTTGTGTGTTTGTAACGTTGTAGGGGGTAATCTCTGGGTCTATTGAACCGATTTTAACAATTCTTTCTGTATTGAATAGTCAATTTATCGGGGAGTGTTATAGGCTATATAGTATCATGCTATGACTAATAGGAGTGGGGCAGTAATGAAATATGTTTAAAAAACGGACGTGTTTTTTTCGCCGCTCAACGAAGTGGTCACGGGTCAGCTAGTAGAAAATAAAATTGTGGCAAGCAACGAAAAGTCGATCTATGATCTCAAAAGTGTGTACATAGAGTACGAAGATTGCATTATCTGAAAACAATATCATAAATACAATATTAATTTTGCCTATTCCACTGTCTCGGTGGCAAAGCGATCTCGTTAACGGCTGCCGTTTACATCCATACCAGCCCATGGACTGGAATAACATTATTTGTGTAATCCACAATTTATTTTCTAGAGTACGGATGATTTAAAAGGCCTCGCGACACTGTGCCCGGTACCCACCGTGGGTCTTGTATTTTTAGAACATAAATTGCATTCCTAGAGCGGGAATAATATCTAAAAAAATTAGGAAAGACTATTTTATTTATACATACCGAAACAAATAAATCCATGTCGAACGGCATCATACCAAATGCGTTAATTTCGTTTGGCATCTGAGCCCTTGCTATCATGAACGGTACAAGTTTTCTCACAGATTGGTTGTTCGTTTTCTCCCAACCGCTACAGTAAATTTTGTCTGCGGTCTCTAACGACTACAAAAAAGAATTAAAACTATAGGCCGACCGTTTAACTCAGACCCCGCCTGCGGTAATAGAGGTGCGCGGGGGGCGAGGACAAAGGAGAGAGCTATCTCTTGATTTTTTGCCAAAACGGCGCCATCTCAGATACTGTGACCCGAACTACATTACATCACAACACACCTCTAATTTTTAGCTAGCTTATTTTTATGAAATAAAAAGAAGGAAAAATTAAAATTATACCCTAAAGCAATCGAAATACCTGAAGAGGTTGTTTTATTTTTCTGGTCAGGCTTTAAATTGTGTAATAATTTAGATTGCATAATTTTTTCTAAGAAAGTACTAGTTTTAGAGCCAAGATGACGCCACCATCTTTGACATTTGTAAATTGTATAGAAGACGGACTAGCATACTGCACTAGTGTCATACTGACATACTGACTAAGTGTCCGTTATGGTAGCGTGTAAAAATAAAAAAAGCTCTTATTATTGTTCTTATTATCTGTAAATATTTTCTAAGATTGATTCTTACAAATTAATATGTTTAAATCATACCTGTTTTAATGTAAACTGTGATTATTGTAATGTGATTATACTGTGATTTAATATATATAATTAATGATTGTACAATTGTTATTATTTGTAAATATTTTCTAAGACTTTAGTTATAATTATATTTATAGTTTAAATCAGCCATTCGTATAATAACAAATATATTTATTAAAGACAAAGATGTATTGCAAAACTGTGTATATCAGGTGTTAGTGTATGAATACATTATTCTCAACAGTCTATCCACATCGGATATGCAAATTATAGCAATATAATATCTTAAAACTACACAAATTAAACAAAAACTTATTTAAGTAACTAAATGAAATGTTATTTTTTTCAAAACATTCTTATTCAAAATATTTGTAGATTCTTTAAAAAATAATCAAATTATTACAAATTATGTAATATTATTGTTATTTTTGGAGTCGGTGTCAGCCAACGAAATACGATAATACATAAGCTAATGGAATGGCGGCCATGAATTACAGATTATATTATTATATGACTTCGACATTAACCCCCTTACTTATAAAAATCTCTAAAATTTAATCACTGTTTAGCGAGTTTTTTGTTAGCAAAACCAACCTTAAGCCAAACAAAACCGTAAAAATTTAAGCTTATCAATTGACTAAAATTTAAGTTGCGTTTATGAGTCCGGGGTTTGACATAAAGTTGTTGATTGTTTATGGATTGGTTTAAAAATTAAACAAATATTAAATAACTATTTTTATCATATTTAAATAAATATATTTTAAAATACCTGTGTCACGTTCAAACGTTTTAATATACCTATTTAGTAACTGATTAAAGCTTTCCATAACTTATGGGCGTTTATGGGGCTAACCAGCACCGTCAATTGAAAAAAATCGTAATTCGTGAATAGGATCAATAATGCAAAATGTTGTCTACAAAGTCGTTAGAAAAGGCAATAGAGTTTTGTCTAACACATTCTGATCACTTTAAATAGTTTTTAATTTGATAAATATTTTATTTAAAACAAACATGGCCGTTTCATTTTCGCATGAGAATTTTAAGTAATTGTCTTTGATTCGTAGTACTTATTTCTCATCTTAGTCTTTAGTCAGTGTATAACACGACATCATATTTCTTTAAATTTATAGTCAGGAATAAAATATAGAATATAACTATCGTGGCTGTCACATTACTCCAAAAATAACAATAATATTACATTATTTGATTATATTTTAAAGAATCTTCAAATAAATATATTTGTAGACTCTTCAAGAAATATCCTTAACAATACTTTTTACAATAATTAAAAGAACCTATTCTTTAGATTATAATTAAGTAAAAAGAATGTCTGATTTAATGTTGTAAAACCAAAATACAACTAATTATTTTTTACTTTTTAGTGCAATTTTTGTCTTTGAAATCGGTTTTTTTTTTATTGTAAAAACTTATTTTATTTGGCATAGTAAACAACTCGATATAGCTCTTGTGTACGCTACCATAACGGACACCGCTACCCCGCTCCCTCGTCCCTTTCATACCGCAGGCGGGGACTGAGATAAGCGGTCGGTCTATAATAATCTCAAGCAGAATCATTCTTTGAGCGATCTACACGACCACCTCTGTGGCATAGTGGTTATATTACATGGCTGCTACGCAGAGCTCACGCGTTTGATCCCCGCTGAATTCAAATCTTTGTGTGCCTGAACATGATTGTTTGTATTGGTCTAAGGGTTTTCTATGTACAATATGTACTTACCTACGTAATACTTACGTATTTCCAAAAAAGTATTTAAGTATGTTTATCCGTTGTCTAATACCCATAATACGTCAAGAAGAAGGTAAAATTAAAACAAAAAGAACACTTAAACAAATAACTCACCATGGCTTTTAATTTGGCCCCATATCGGCATGGCAGATAAATATGTATTATAGAGCCACAAACAAATATCATATATCTAAGATCGAAGCCGAATCCCTGCAATTATAAAACATATTACTATTTTTTGGTATAGGGTTTAATTTCAAGGTTTCCTTCTTTTTATTTCGTAATGATAATATTAAAGGATAGTCACTTAGTCGGTTCTTACGACACCCTTGGGATGAGATGGGGTGGTGACATATTGTATTCTTACTCCGTCACCACACGGAGTCACGTGATCGCAACTAAATATAGCTCTGAGAGGGTAGTTAGTCTATCAGTTAAAGCTGATTTACACAGGGTCAGTAACTGACTTCAAATTCGAGGCAAGTCAGTGCTGAGTCGAAAAAAAGCCCGTGTAAACTGATTTGAAGTCAGTACAGTGGCTTGAAGTCAGCGCTGACTTGAATATTCGCACACGAATATTTTGAAGTCAGTTGGCGCCCCCCGCCACCCGCGCACCCCCGTGACAGCCAAATAAACCCCGTGTAAACAGACAAGTCATTGCGTGGTTGTCACTGCCGCTGCGTTGTAGAGTAACCACGTTTTTTTTTCAAAATGAAGCGGCTTAGCGAAGACGAAACCTTAAAATTGGTGCAATTATATAACGAAAACGAGACACGATAAAAGTGACTCACTTCATTCCTGAAGCCAAAAATGTCAGCGTTATTTCCAGTTTAATTTTGGCTGGTAAAGCATCTCTCATGAATGTAACATGTCGTTGAATAGAGCTCGATTTGATCAATGTTGATTGTATTGAAGTGTGGCTATGTGGCTTTTCTTTCTTTCTTTTTCTTTAGTCTGGTCTCCTCTTGTCACAAGAGCAATTTGCTACTTATACGTCCAACCAGACGAATCATTATGCTTTTTGTCAAGTTTTCCTTCTTATGTCTTCTTAGAAATAATACCTACTAAACATTCCGTGCACCAGCACCCATAAATACATACATACATACATAAACTCACGCCTTATCCCGTCCGGGGTAGGCAGAATAAAGTGAGATGAAATGCTGTACTAAAAATAATAAATCACAAACCTCAGTTATATGGTACAGACATGTACATATTTGTATCATTGTAGCTACGAATATTATACCAAGCCATATGTTAAATGTATCTTGTATCAAACCTACGAATCTGTAACGTGGAAACACCGATATTAAAAAATAATCTTATGCTGAGAAAAAGGAACTCAAACCATAAGGAGTTAGCATTGATGACCTCTGTGGTTGTGATCTCTAGTAGTTTAGACGCTACAGGGAGGTCCGGTTGAATGACTGACTCAACAGAAAACAGGGATTAGAATACTTATGCAGTTCATTTAAATGTATCATTTACATCATCATCATAACAGCCCATTAATGTCCCACTACAGGAACGGGCCTCCTCCAGTGACGGAGGGATACTTGGCCTACGGATTGGTATAGGGTTTAATTTCAAGTTTTCCTTCTTTTTATTTCGTAAAGATATTATTTACGGATAGTCCCTTAGTCGGTTTTTACGACACCCGTGGGATGAAATGGTGTGGTGACACCCTGAATTCTAACTCCTTCACCACAAGGAGAATCATTTACATAAATTAAACTTTTTTAAATAAAAATCTTATTTTACCAATTTCTTTGAGACCTACTCTAAAGTAATAGCCTTTCTAAGAAAATAAGAATGTATTCGTCAATTAATCACAAAACCAAACCGACAAGCTCCTCCCATTTTAAAATCACTCAAAAAAATCAACTTACTCATACATACGGCATTGCTCCTTAATTACCCCTACAACCCTTCCATAAACCTCACTGCTTTCAGCTTTAAAAGCGTCTTCCAACGCGGCGCAATACAGCTGAATCTTCAAACAGGCGTGATTGATCGCCAGCCCATAAAACCCATCATAGCCCGTGAAATTAATCACGTAAATCACCGAACAATAACCCATGTAGACGAACATGAATTCGAAAAATGGTGATTCGAATCGTGCTTCCTCTTCGGAATTGGGTTTACGTAAATCGTGTATCATGTATTTGGTTGGTTCTGATATAAATAGTTGGTTGTATACGTTTAGTGTTATCGCCATTATTGGGAATGTCATCACGCATGTCATTACTGTTGCTAGCCACCATCTTGAAAAAAAAAATGCCTATAAACCATAGGTGTAACTAGAAAATTACGAATAACAAAAAAAACACAGTTGAAAGAATGTGATACTCAAGTCAGTATTCAAACCTAATGATGAAGCCTAGATGGCGCAGTCATAGTTGAGGTAAAATTACGAGCCTTAATAGTTTTTAGTAAAGCAATAGACAAATTACAAGGACTCGGGTGGCCTAGCGTTTAAGGCGTCTAGAATTAATAATCAGAAGACCTAGGTTTGGATCATTTATCGAGCTTAAATTTTTTCCACTATCTTTTGTTATTCTTTTATATGTATACTATAATAATCTTCTCTCATTCGCACGACGCCATCAAGTCCTGGTCAATTGGATTGTGTCAGAAATCAATGTGAAAGGCAGAATGTAATCGATGAATTTCAGCTGAACATTATGGATGTAGGACTAGCTCAAACAATTTTAGCAGAGCCAAAATCGAACCTTGCAAGAAGATTTTACCAAGTAGTACATCGATTAGATTTTGCCCTCTCAAAAAGACTTAGATTGTATAAGATACGATGGGGTTGGCGTATCCTCTCCCTCATAGATAAAAACCCCCAATCAAATTTAAAAAAATCCTAGTCAAGTAATGGTATCATACTATGTGATTGCTTGTAATATGAACAGCTAATAAAGGTGCGTGTGTCTATAGTATGCTTGCGTGCATTTGTGTGTGACCCTCTCGCTCTGTGAGTGTGTTTGTGTATGTGCTGAAGTACCTTTCAGAGTATATTTGGCTGTTTCTAATCCCTGCTATAGCTATCTTCTTGTATTTATCTGAGAATTGATTGAACAGCAAATGGTCGCGAGTTATTTCGTCCATTATCTTCTTTGCTTGATCTTTTTTGTGATACATTAGTATCATCTGTGAAAGAAAAAGTGTTATTTTATTTGAATTCATAAGCATCAAATACTATCCCCCGGTTTCCGAATAACTGATCGAGTAAAAATCAACTAATCAAGTGTCAAAACTATCATTTTCAGGAACTAAAATGACAGTTTTGACACTTGATTAGTTGATTTTTACTTGATCAGTTATTCGGAAACCGGGGCTATGTCTTAGTTGTATCTATATTACGGGAGTGTATAAAGCTTTCTTTGGAAGTTTCCCGGCGTGATCGAATCAGAAATGAGGAGAGCCGCAAGAGAACAAAAGTGTCCACATAGCGGTCAGGATTACTCGCTTCGATTAAAATGGCATGGGGCAAGGCACGTATCGCCAAGAACTGACACTGGTTGGGGTAGATAGGTTCTGGAATGGTAATTGCGTACAGAAGACGCAGGGTAGGAAGACCCCACGGTAGACGGCGACCTAGTCGGGGCGCCGGGAAGCCAGTGGATGAGGCATAGGATCGCAAAAGGAGGAAATATTTCGAGGAGTCTCACAATGAATCTCTCTCTCATCGCCTGCCCTTATCCCAGTTACTTGGTCCTTTATTACAGTCACGTTGGCGCAAACTATTTTTTTTCCCTTTCATTCTCTCTTGTCAGTCATATCATTATTCACTCCCTATATCTAACACTAGCCGACCCGATCCCACTTCGTTGGTCGGCGAAAAAAACGCGTCCCTTTTTCAAACATATAATTTCATTACTGCTCCACTCCTATTAGTCGTAGCGTGATACTATATAGCCTATGACACTCCCCGATAAATGGACTATACAACACAAAAAGAATTTTTAAAATCGGTTCAGTAGATCCAGAGATTACCCCCTACAACGTCACAAACATACAAACTTTATTACCTCTTTATAATATTAGTATAGATTGAATAAAACGTACCTTGAAAAGTCCACCAAGAAAAGGTCCTATAACGGTGCTATGTCGTATAATATTAATGATATCGTTTTCGGTCCAACATTTGTACATGTCTAGGCACACCATTGTAGCGAGAGGTGCTGTCGATAATATTATCATACCTACAATTATATTTATCATAATAATTATAATACAATCTTTATGGTGGCCCGAAAATTATATGCCATAATATTCTTATGCCCGAATTTCTTTAGCCATAATTTTATTAGACACTAGCTGACCCGTGCCTACTTCGTTAGGTCGCGAAAAAAACACGTCACTTTTTAAACTAGGCTATTATATATATACTTTTAGGCTATAATATAGTAGCACGCTATGACTAATAAGAGTGGAGCAGTAATGAAATATGTTTACAAAAGGGACGCGTTTCTTTCGCCGCCCAACGAAGTGGGCACGGGTCAGCTAGTACTTCATAAAACTATACTCACCTATAGCAGATAATCTCAACTTGTCAGTTCTGGGATTAGGATATATAAATCCTATGCACAGAGCGAAAGTTATCACCCTGTATGTAGCGGGGAATGGTTTGAACTCTTGATTATACATGGTGATGCTTATTACGACGAAAGATTAAATCTTTCTTTTTTTGTTTCACTTATTTTTAAATGACTATTTATTTATTTCTTTACTCTAAAAAAAATATAGAAATTACATGTAATATTTAAATTATCAAGCGGGTAAATAATTTCTTTATATGGTAGGTATATTTTTTAAATACACACATCAAAAAAGTCTAAGCAACATGCATGATATTACAAATTTACCATTTATATTAATTAATTTCTAAGTATTTACTCACTCAAAGTGTATAGGTAAGTAAACTTTTTTGTTATTGATGACATACTGGCTGGTTGTAAAAAAAAAATTTCGATTATGTTTTGTTTTTTTTCATAAAATTCAAATGACTGCGAATTTGTTTGAATTTGAGTGCATGTTAATTGCTACGTTTTAGTCTTGATTTTATAATTTTACCAACCATTTAAATACAGTTGGCGACAAAATTGAATTGTTAGATATTCTTTACGTCATGGAGCGACGTCATTTGACGGCAGATGAAATGCAAAGAGCTGTAGGGATGTTGCAAGCGGGAAGTAATCAATCTCAGGTATCTCGACATTTTGGTATTCATAGAAGTGTTATTTGTCGTCTTTGGCAGCGCTACAATAATACAGGGGAACCCGCTGAACAGCATCCAGGCCGTAAAAGGAGTACAACCACTCGGCAAGACCGGTACATACAACTGACTGCAAGACGCCAGCCGATGTTAACCGCTCGAGAGATAAGTTTGAGGCTACAAAATTCAAGTGGTGTTGATGTAAGTCCCCAAACTGTGCGAAATCGACTGCATGAGTACGGCCTACGAGCTCGACGCCCTATCAGGTGCCCACCGATACGTCACGGGAATCGCGCTCGTCGAAATGAATGGTGTAGAGAACGCATAACATGGACCCAGGAACAATGGGATAAAATTATGTTTTCCGATGAGTCGCGATTCGGGTTTAGGCCTGATACAAGAAGGGTGCGAGTGTACCGTCGACCCGGAAATACTGAAAGACTCAGGTGCGTTCAGGAAGTTCATCCATACAGCGGCTCAACAGTTATGGTATGGGCGGGTATTATGAAGAACAGGCGAACTGAGCTCGTTTTTGTAAATGGAAACATGAACGCTGAAAATTACGTTGAGGATATTCTCAGACCTTATGTCCATCCATTTGCACAAACCTTTGGCTCCGATTTTACGTTAATGCATGACAATGCGCGTTCACATACAGCTCGGCGAACCAGTGAATACTTGGCAACGGAGAACATCCAGGTATTGCCCTGGCCTGCACAATCGCCAGACCTCAACCCCATCGAGCACGCATGGGACATGCTCCAGAGACGTGTTTTGAAGGACTTGGACGGAGTGACAACAACCCAACAGCTGAAGGATTTGCTACAATTCCATTGGGAGCGAATACCGCAAGATGACATAAACAGTCTCATTAATTCAATGAATAATCGTTGCCGACAAGTTCTGAATAGCAGAGGAGGCCATACTTTGTATTAAATTGTCCTATTCTTTCACAATAAATTCATTTTCTTAAGAAATTTCAATTTGTAAAAAAAAAGTTTAGTTTCTTATGTACCTGTATATTCTAATATTGTTAATTTCTGTTATTAAAAGAACTTATAAAGAAAACAGCTGTTATTTTTACATCATAGAACCCTAAAAATATTATTTTAAAAATAAAATACAACGTTATAATTAAAATAAATGGTAAAATAAATTAATATAAATGGTAAATTTGTAATATCATGCATGTTGCTTAGACTTTTTTGATGTGTGTATTTTTTTTAATAATTCAGGCTTTTGTCCCGTAGTAGTATTTTTGTTTTGTTTTTAATTTTTTTTTAGTAGACGGCTATTGACATATATATATATATATTTTTTTCAAATTTTACCAAATTCTGACTCTATAAAATAGTTCAATCAGAGCTTTTTTTTTTACCTGATGCACACGGAATACCAATACTTCACAAAACGAACATCAGTATGAAGATTATTCAGTGTAATAATTTAACCTTTTGTGCATTGTAAATTATGACACAAAACAAATGACTGCAGAAGTTAGTCTTACAAAAATGTACTTCCTACTAATATTATAAATGCGAAAGTTTGTGAGGATGGATGTAAGTTTGTTACTCTTTTACGCAAAAAAATACTGAACGGATTTAGATGAAATGTGAAATAAACGTAGTTTAGGGTATAGAATAACATTTTAACTACTAATACAAGGCGGGTGAAGCCGCGGGCACCAGCTAGTCATTTATAAAAGTTCCAGGTAGTAGGTCTTTTAGCAAGAAATCTGTTCTCTTTAGTCTGAACATTAAGAACTGTCTGATTTAAAAAACTTAGGATTTTTACATTTCCTATTTAGATTATCGGTCCATATCATTTTCTCATTAGGTATTACTTATTTCTAGTTGCTCCATTTTTGATGGCACTTGTGTTTGGACTGGTTCCCAACCTTTGCTTTAAATTGTAAGGTGGTGAGTTCGGGAGATAAAGTTAACAAGTAGCTTTAGTTTAGAACAATCCTTATATGTCTTAGTATTACATTAGTGTACATAAAGTATACATACTACACTACAAAATCATGTGGCATCTATCTGTAATACTCGTTTCAAATTAGAATGTACATGAGCCTGCTCGATATTGTGACGTCATCCAAAGAAATTCGTAAGGCGTCCGTACTTTTTAATCGAACTTTGACAGATAGAGGTCAATAGCCGGATCCACGACACACGATCCATTTTGGATCGGCGATCCATCGACGACGGATCGCTCGCGGCAAAGAGTGAGCGTTCCTGTCGCGCAGTTTGGATCGCGCGAGGCAAGTCCACATCAAACGCTCCTGTGGAGCGCGCTCCACCTGCCGCGCGCGATCGGATCGCGCTGGATCGTTCGGTGTGGATCCGGCTATTGACGCGTCCATTTTTATTTCAAACGCATAGTACGTTGGTTTGAACGCACTTAGCACACAGTTCGACTTCTGTTACTATTCCTGTATCATGACTAGAGTTTTTAAAAGAGAATCGCTTTAAGCAATGATTCGCAGTGTTACAAAGAATTTTCTAGATAATGAGACAATTATATTACGATTAGGTTCTTTAACTTTGATCTTACTAATTGAGTTATTCTAATAGTTTGTCTGGTAATTTTAGATGTAATATTTAGTATCTAGTCCCTTTGTGACGTAATGACGATTGATTAGGCTAATTATAATTTTTTACCGACTCTAAAAAGAGGAGGTACTCTACTCGGTTGTATTTTTTATGTTTGTTATTGATATTAGAATTTACGAATTTTTAAGAAACTTGCAAGTCGTCCTAAAGTTAAGCTATCAAAATTGGTTAAATACCCTGTTTTAATCTAAGAAAATAATCATCATAACAGCCCATTAATGTCCCACTACAGGAACTCCTCGGGCCAAATATTCCTCCTGTGAGGGAGGAATACTTGGCCCTTCTTTTTATTTCGTAACGTTAATATTCACGGATAGTCCCTTAGTCGGTTCCTACGAAACCCATGGGATGAGATGGGGTGGTGACATATTGTATTCTTACTCCGTCACCACACGGAGACGATGTATTCTGATAATTGTATGTTTTTTTATCAGGTATGCAACGCGGCTCTAGAAGTATACGTGCGACGGGCATACACATCCTACGACATTACTTGCTTGCAGCATTTGGCTTTGTCCGGAGAATTGGGCGTTGTACACTTTCAATTCGTTTTACCGACTGGACATCCTAATAGGTAAGAATTATATCGGTAGGGTGATCGCGTCCGGAATAAGCAGGGTGGGGAGACCCCTTATAAGGTAGACCCATGACCTGATTAGGACATCGGGAAACCGATGGATGAGGGATGCCCAAGACTTTGGTTTATACGTCGTATGAAAATTATCTAACAGATAATGTCCATCCCACTCTCCTGTTTAAAAAAGGATATACGATGTTTACTGTAAATTTTTACTCAATAATTTTCATGGGGCGTATAAACCAGAAATAAAAGCGCCTAATAATCTTGGCTATTACATAAATATAAAATATAAATATTCCTCACACATTCACACAACACCATCTAGTCCCAAACTAAGCAAAGCTTGTAAAACTAAAACTAACTAATCTTACTAAAACTTAAAAAAAATACGTTTGGCCTTTACATTAATATTTAGTTCTTTTTTGGGTATGATGGTCTTAACTTTTTGGGTCGTATAAACAATTTTTTTGCGAATTTGGCCGGTTTAACAGGTTTAACAGATCGATAGAGAAAAAACATTTGAATAAAATGGCATATTAACTATTTGGGTCGTATAAACAAAGGTTTTTTGCGAATTTGAACGGTTTAAAATAACAGATCGACAGAGAAAAAAATCTGAATAAAAAATAAAATGGTATATTTAACTCTATTTTGGCCAAAATGGTTTATACGCCAATTGAACTCAGAGGTCGGTTTTGTTGTCTATGTGATGCATACCGTAATTGTCATAAATTAAAATTGTATCATCTTTTATTAATTCTTTTCTATAAATGTTTTTAATATACCTATACGATGTGGTTGTGCTTTGAAATAAATAAATAAATGTATTACAACAGGATCCCAATAAGTCAATCGGAGATCGAGCTATCAGCCGCGGAAGACCAGGAAGGGATCCCAGCGGAGTTATGCACGGCTGCCATGAAGAAATGTCATCATCGTACCGGAGCCCTAGCTTCCTTTGAGTCTTTCGACCAGTTTGTGCAATACTCAGACGAGCTACTGGACTTGGTACATGATTTCGCCAGTTCTGCTACTGTTCGACGAGAGGTGGGTTGAAGATATTTTTGTATGTGTTGTAGAAACTATAGTAAATTGTTGTAATATCTACAATATGATATTAGGTATAAACATCGCGTTATCATCTGAGTCTTATGTCCGATTTACACATCGACAAGTACAGTAGCGAGTTAACTTGCATCATAGGCGAGTTAAGTCACTTTTTGCGTGTGGACGGCAAAAGCGAGTTAAGTAGTAAGTTGCCGATCAAGTTGTTTTGAATACAGTTCGATCCTATTTTTCGGCGAGTTAAGAACGAAGTAGCCCCCTCTCTCGCGTCTCCCTCACCCCGCCGGCTCGGCGCTCGCGGCGCCCGCCGTGTAGACGGGCGAGTTTAGTACAGTTCACAAGTTCTAATGTCGTATTTATTTTTATTTTTGTCTGTTTTTCTATGTATAATGTGTATCTATTTATAAAAGTATTTAAGTATATTTATGCGTTGTCTAGTACACATAGTACAAGCTCTGGTTAGTTTGGGACTAGATGGCGTTGTGTGAAAGTGTGAGGAATATTTATTTTTTTATTATTCTAAGTATACTTTTTATTAAAATTTCATTTTTAATGTGTTACATGTTCAGTGTTAATACTATTTCTCGTATGCGCGTAAATGGGTATTCAATTGTTCAATGTCTATTTTATCGATTAAAATAACCGTAAACAATCTCAGGCGACGCACGCACGACGCGACTAGTCTTCGTCTCTGATCGGCAACTTATGAGCTGTACTCGCCTACGTGTGAACTGTACTTACTACTTATTACTTACTACTTAACTGTCTATTTTTTTAACTCGCCACTGTACTTGTCGATGTGTAAATCGGGCATTAGGGCCGTATCATTTCTCTATATCTATCTAGCTTGCACTTACGGCTCGTCTATTCGTATATAATATCTTTCATCTCTTTTTGGAGTACTCAGATGATAACGTGCTGCTGACAGATGATAACGTATAGTAGTATTAGTGCTGTCATCTGTGTAACTTTTATGTGAAATGTCATCATCGTACCGGAGCCCTGGCGTCATTTGAGTCTTTCGACCAGTTTGTGCAATACTCTGACGAGCTACTGGACTTGGTACATGATTTCGCCAGTTCTGCTACTGTTCGACGAGAGGTGGGTTGAAGATATTTCTGTATGTGTTGTAGAAACTATAGTAATTGTTGTAATATCTACAATATGATATTAGGTATAGATATCGCGTTTCCAAAAAGAGATAGAAGATATTATATAAGAATAGAAGAACCGTAAGTGCAAGCGAGATAGATATATAGAAATGATATGGCAATAAGACTCAAATGATAACGCGATGTCTATAGCAACAACATTATACCATTATTAATAACTACAACGGTAATTACACGATTCATTGTGGTAAACCAGCCATGGTCATCTCGTGACCATGGCTGGTGTAACCTGGCCGAAACGTCGTGAGCCTCAAAGGTAAATTGTTTCAATATTTACCACAATTAATCGTGTTAATACCCGTGTAGTTATTAATAATAAGTTATAATGAAACACGAAAGTTTTAAAGTTAATAACATTATACCATATTTTACGTAAACATATTGACATATCCTACAGGATCTAGCCGCATTACAAGAAGGAAGCGAGAGCCGCGACAGCACCAGTATCAATGTCGGACTTGACTACAAGCCTGCAGAAACTGAAGACGAAGTAAGTACAGTTGTTTCTGCGTTTCATCATCATAACAGCCCATTAATGTCTTACTGCAGGGACGGACCTTCTCCCGTGACGAAAGGATACTTGGCCTACTAATACCACGCTGGCCAGACGGATTGGTATAGGGTTTAATTTCAAGCTTTCCTTCTTTTTTATTTCGTAAAGATAACATTCACGGATAGTCCCTTAGTCGGTTTTTACGACACCCATGGGCTGAGATCGGGTGGTGATATGTTGTATTCTTACTCCGTCACCACACGGATTTTTCATGGGGTATGAGAATCTTGAATACATGTACTGTAGAGTTTGTCAGTTCTTAAAAAGTGTTATTATCATATTTTGAACGTAATTGGTTTTGTAATTGTTTAACTATGTTTCTGCTGGGTTTTGATCCCTTATTACCTGTACAAACCCTTACTCAGAGATAGTCCTTACTTAGAAATTCTCCGAGTACGAATGTTTTTGCCACAAAACTAATTAATCATACTTTTTTCCTCACCAGCTCCTAGAACCGATCCACATCCTGATGATAGGAGTTCGCGACTCCGGGGAAAGTGACGACAGCGCGGTGTCACGACGCTTCGGCAACTTCTGTCGCGCTCACAAACACGAACTTCATCAGAAACGGATCAGGCGGATCACGTTCATGTTGCTCATCAAGTATGTATATAATATAGGGTATTGATCCTTACTTGATTAACTTTGTAAACAAACACCACATATTTCAAATTCACTAGTTTTTACATCAATCGCACACTCTGATATGGATGAAAATTTCTGGAAAGTAGCATTAAACGTTTATGCAATAGAAAACACGTAAATAACTTTGATTTAACCACTATCTTTCTTAAATTTTAAATAAATATAATTTTTCAACGTTAAATTTCACAGATAAACATCAATTTCTCCATTTGACATTTATAGATTCTAGAATTTGTCCTTGATTCCTATACATTTCTCAAAGTCAAAGACTAAGCCTTTAGTTTGTGGTTGAAACGACGCCATAGTTGTGTACCTATAAAATCAAGTCATAATAAATTAAGTGTACGTTCAACCTCATAGAGAAGAAATATGACTAGTACTGGCCTTATCAAGAGGAGAGCCAGTTGAGCTCTCCACCTACATTTGGAGAGGCATGCAAAATCATTTTTGACGCGATGACGTTAGGGCTCAGCTATCAAAACTGCGATGACGTCAGTTCTCATCTGTCAAATATTATTTTTCTGTAAAAATACTATGACGCCACGACTCAGCTGTCAAAAAATTCCATGACGTCACGACTCAGCTGTCAAAATTATATGAAATCATGGCTCAGCCGTCAAAATTATATGACATCACGGCTCAGCTGTCAAAATTATATGACATCACGGCTCAGCTGTCAAAAATTCTGTAACGTCATGACTCAACTGTCGTGGGTGGTCCGTTGCGGTTCTTCATCACATGTTCAAGTTTCCAAAATAAATTTTATCCAATATGTTGCCTTGACTTAATACCTAAAAACAATTATGTTTCTTTAATTATATTCAATGTATAGACGCAGTTTTTTAACTGTTTTATTACAATGTATATTGATGACTAGCTGACCCGTGCCCACTTCGTTGAGCGGCGAAAAAAACGCGTCCCTTTTTTAAACATATTTCATTACTGCTCCACTCCTATTAGTCATAGCGTGATACTATATAGCCTATGACACTCATATGGACTATTTAACGCAGAAAGAATTTTTAAAATCGGTTCAGTAGATCCAGAGATTACCCTCTACAACGTCACGAACACACAAACTTTACCTCTAAGTATATAATATTAGTATAGATCACGGCTCTGCTGGGTTACTGCCCCACTGCAGGGACGGGCCTCCTCCCGTGACGGAGGGATACTTGGCCTACTTATACCACGCTGGCCAGACGGATTGGTATAGGGTTTAATTTCAAGAAAAAAAAACAATATATGTTTCTTTAATTATATGTACAGACCTACTATTTTAACTGTTTTATTAAATGTATAGATAATGAACTTTTCCTTTTCAGACGCCAATTCCCTAAATTCTTCACGTACCGAGCCCGCAACGACTTCACGGAGGACACGATATACCGTCACTTGGAGCCGGCGTCAGCGTTCCAGTTGGAGCTGTACCGCATGAGGAGCTATGAGCTGGAGGCGTTGCCGACCAGCAACCAGAAGATGCATCTATATCTAGGGAAAGCTAAGGTTTGATATTTTTTTGGCCAAGCTTGAAACATCATTTACAATGATTTTTTTAAAAGTTTAGGGCTAAATTTAAAAATCAGTCACCCAACATTGACTAGTTGCCCAACTTTTCCCAGTCGAACAACTTTGACCAGACAGACAACTTTGGTCAGTCAAACAACTTTGACCAGACAGACAACTTGGGTCAGTCAAACAACTTTGACCAGACAGACAACTTTGGTCAGTCAAACAATTTTGACTAGACACGCAACTTTGGTCAGTCAAACAATTTTGACCAGACAGGCAACTTTGGTCAGTCAAACAACTTTGACCAGACAGACAACTTTGGTCAGTCAAACAACTTTGACCAGACAGACAACTTTGGTCAGTCAAACAACTTTGACTAGACAGACAACTTTGGTCAGTCAAACAACTTTGACCAGACAGACAACTTTGGTCAGTCAAACAACTTTGACCAGACAGACAACTTTAACCAGTCAAACACCTTTGACCAGAAAGACAACTTTGACCAGTCAAACAACTTTGACCAGACAGACAACTTTGGTCAGTCAAACAATTTTGACTAGACACGCAACTTTGGTCAGTCAAACAACTTTGCCCAGACAGGCAACTTTGGTCAGTCAAACAACTTTGACCAGACAGACAACTTTGGTCAGTCAAACAACTTTGACCAGACAGACAACTTTGGTCAGTCAAACAACTTTGACTAGACAGACAACTTTGGTCAGTCAAACAACTTTGACCAGACAGACAACTTTGGTCAGTCAAACAACTTTGACTAGACACGCAACTTAGGTCAGTCAAACAGCTTTGACCAGACAGACAACTTTGGCCAGTCAAACAACTTTGACCAGTCAGACAACTTTGGTCAGTCAAACAACTTTGACCAGACAGACAACTTGGGTCAGTCAAACAACTTTGACCAGACAGACAACTTTGGTCAGTCAAACAATTTTGACTAGACACGCAACTTTGGTCAGTCAAACAACTTTGACCAGACAGGCAACTTTGGTCAGTCAAACAACTTTGACCAGACAGACAACTTTGGTCAGTCAAACAACTTTGACCAGACAGACAACTTTGGTCAGTCAAACAACTTTGACTAGACAGACAACTTTGGTCAGTCAAACAACTTTGACCAGACAGACAACTTTGGTCAGTCAAACAACTTTGACCAGACAGACAACTTTGGTCAGTCAAACAACTTTGACCAGAAAGATAACTTAGACCAGTCAAACAACTTTGACCATAAAGACAACTTTGACCAGAAAGACAACTTTAACCAGAAAGACAACTTTAACCAGTCAAACAACTTTGACCAGAAAGACAACTTTAACCAATCAAACAACTTTGACCATAAAAACAACTTTGGCCAGTCAAACAACTTTGACCATAAAGACAACTTTGGCCAGACAGACAACTTTGACCAGACACACAGCTTTGACCAGACAGACAACTTTAACCAGTCAAACAACTTTGACCAGAAAGACAACTTTGACCATAAAGACAACTTTGGCCTGTCAAACAACTTTGACCAGACACAACTTTGGTCAGTCAAACAACTTTGACCAGACAGACAACTTTTACCAGACACACAACCTTGGTCAGTCAAACAACTTTGACCAGACAGACAACTTTGGCCAGTCAAACAACTTTGCCCAGACAGACAACTTTGGCCAGTCAAACAACTTTGACCAGACAGACAACTTTGGTCAGACAAACAACTTTGACCAGACAGACAACTTTGGCCAGTCAAACAACTTTGATTAGACAGACAACTTTGGTCATTAAAACAACTTTGACCAGACAGACAACTTTGACCAGGCAGACAACATTGACCATAAAGACAACTTTAGCCAGTCAAACAACTTTGACCAGACACACACCTTTGGCCAGTCAAACAACTTTGACCAGACAGACAACTTTCGTCAGGCAAACAACTTTGACCAGACAGACAACTTTGCCAGTCAAACAACTTTGACCGGACAGACAACTTTGGTCAGTCAAACAACTTTGACCAGACAGACAACTTTGACCAGACACACAACTTTGGTCAGTCAAACAACTTTGACCAGACAGACAACTTTGGCCTGTCAAACAACACTGACCATAAAGACAACTTTAGCCAGTCAAACAACTTTGAGCAGACAGACAACTTTGGTCAGTCAAACAACTTTGAACAGAAAGACAACTTTCGTCAGGCAAACAACTTTGACCAGACAGACAACTTTGGCCTGTCAAACAACTTTGACCATACACACAACTTTGGTCAGTCAAACAACTTTGACCAGACAGACAACTTTGGCCTGTCAAACAACTTTGCCCAGACAGACAACTTTGGTCAGTCAAACAACTTTGACCAGACACGCAACTTTGGTCAGTCAAACAACTTTGCCCTGCCCTACTATAGGAGTCCCGCTAAGACAGGCCTTAATATGTCAAAGGACTTGAGTAATGCAGTTGCCGCTTGCCCCCTAGACTAATAGGTGACTAAAGAACATCATACATCTACCTATTTGTATTTTTAGCTTAGTATATTATTCTTTGTTTAACATTTGGTCTCGTTGCCATTGATAGCATTACATTGTATAACGTCATGCATGCCTGTTATATGTACTATTACAGTTAAGTGTTTAGATTTTAAATGATTTTAGTGTATTATTTTTGTAATTTTACTGTTGGTGTGCTTAACAAATAAATAAATAAGTTTTAGTTGGTACATCATGTCCTCATCTAGTCGGGACTCTGACACACCTGCCTGCCTGGTCCAAAGGCGAGATGACGACCTATAAAACGTTACCCACTTAAAAAAAAGCCTATAAATGTCCCACTGCAAGAAGTGAGGGCCAGTGATGAATAAGTAACTTAGCCTTGTAAAAAATCTATGGTATAAAGAAATAACACTTGTAATGTAAGTTTTAGGTCCTTGCCATTGATTTACAAAAAACCAAAGATACACACTCCACTTCCCAAAAACGTCCGCAACAAATGGGCGCATTGTGCACTTTTTTTAAATTAGTATCGCGTTGTTCTACCGGCAAACGTCAATCATTAAATTTTATTGCTTTATGTGCATTACTTTTTAAATACAACTTTATGTCATGCGTGTAAGATTGAATTTGAAAAAAAAATATGTTTACGATATTACTATACGTATTTATTGCGTATGTTTAATTTGGTGACACTTTTGGCTGTTAGTTTTGTTTGAAAATGTGCATCTAGGGTTTTTTATAAATCAATGGTCCTTGCCTATGAAATAGGTGTTTTTTTCTGTGCAGTCTTCAGCCTCTATTTTCGTTTAAAACATGGATTGATTGAATTATTTTTGTTATTTAGTAAATATAGGACATTACCAACAATTCATCATCGTCATCATATCAGCCTTTAGACGCCCACTGCTAGACATAGGCCTCCTCCAAATGTTTCCATCCTAGTTATTTGTTCGTTTTTGGTTATTTGTTACCAACAACTAACAAAAGATAATTAAGTTAAATATTATTTGATACATACAGGTAAAGAAGGGGCAAGAGGTGACAGACTACAGGTTCTTCATACGTTCCATCATCAGACATCAGGACCTCATCACCAAGGAGGCCAGCTTTGAGTATCTGCAGAACGAGGGAGAAAGGTATATATAATATTTTATGCTATAAAGAAAGTTTTATGAATAAATATCCTACTATCATAACAGCCCATTAATGTCCCACTGCAGGGACGGGCCTCCTCCCGTGACGGAAGGATACTTGGCCTACTAATACCACGCTGGCCAAACGGATTGGTGTCCTACTAATACTACTACGGAAATATCCTACTAATACTATAAATGCGAAAGTTTGTGAGACTGGATGGATAGATGGATGTCTGTTACTCTTTCACGCAAAAACTACTTAACGGAATTTAATGAAATTTGGAATATAGGTAGTTTAGGGTGTAGAACTGCCAAGGATAAAAATAGGCATAAAATTGTAGTAATGTTAGTCTAATTTTACTACACGTTATGGTGGTTCTCCGTGTGGTGACGGAGTAAGAATACAATATGTCACCACCCCATCTCATCCCATGGGTGTCTTAAAAACCGACTAAGGGACTATCAGTGAATATTATTTTTACGAAATAAAAGGAAAACTTGAAATTAAACCCTATACCAATCCGTCTGGCCAGCGTGGTATTAGTAGGCCAAGTATCCCTCCTTCACATGACTCCTCCCATGTGATGGAGGGATACTTGGCCTACTAATACCACGCTGACCTGATGCTGTTATGATGATTCCCCTTTTACGACACCTAAAAGAATGTTAGATGACATAAGACATTTAATAAACAACTTTTTTATATTTAAATAAGTTTGGAAGCTGTCATTATATTTTTAGTCCCCCACCACTTTAAAAATCCGCAAAACTTAGTACTAAAATAAACATAATTATTTACAGAGTACTATTAGAAGCCATGGATGAGCTGGAGGTGGCTTACTCACACCCCTTGGCCAAGAGGACGGACTGTAATCATATCTTCCTCAACTTTGGACCCACCGTCATCATGGACCCTGCTAAGGTAAAAAATATAAATAATAATATCTGAAATAGGTAAATATACCTACATAAATTATGTCTTTAATATTCCAATTTACTACCAAAAAATACTTTATATACTTATTTTAATTTTATAATAATCTTCCTTATTTACATTCTTTACATTTTATTACATTTTTAAATATAAATATAAACACATTTAAAAATATAAAAAAAAGGTAGACCTACCAGCATCGGGTACAAGGACCAAGCTACTGGTGGTTAGGGCTCCAGAGATAGGAACCTCCTCACAATACGTGCCGTGTCAAGCAGTACTGCCATTTTTCATTATTATAGTAATAATCAATTATTTTTTTGTTTTTTTTAACCTTGTTATCTTTTATATTGAATTTGTCGTAGTTTTTTTTTTTTTTTTTTAAAGTCACTTGATTCTATCTATTGCTGACATCATTTTTGTATTCTTTTGTTATTATTTTTTTTATAGATATAATGAACCCCTTCTCTTTTGGGAGCCATTATAAAATTGATCTGTTAAGTTGGTCGTATCGGAAAAAAAAAATCATAGGATAAGTAAATTAAGTTTTATTGTATTTCAACTCATTGTTTGGACATGTTCAAGATTGCGTTTACTTACCTAAAAGTATTCTGTAAGGCACTTTTACCTTTAAAAAATCACGTGACACACTACGAGGCCCCGCCCCCTGAATTGTGACGTCGCAAAAAAGCCACACCCCATTATATGACGTCACGATAAAGCCACGTCCTTTTTAAACTTTCCGTTAGAAAGATTAATTTACTCTTTATTACTCTTACAGATCGAAGAATCAGTGCTAGGAATGGTAATGAGGTACGGTCCCCGTCTATGGAAGTTGAGAGTGTTGCAGGCTGAAATAAGATTCACTTTGCGTATGGGTAAGTGATATAAGTACCTATAGTTATAAAGTTATTTGTAGATTGTTTAATTAGTTAGTTCGATTTTGGTTTTAGATTAGTTTGTTTTAATTAGTGTTTATTTATTGAATTTAGTATGGTGTAAATTTAGAATACAAAATCTTATCAACCATTCTTGTCTTAAGAAATCATAATTCGCTAATAGAATCAATAATGCAGAACAACGGGCAATAACTATTGTATTTATTTTCTGGCTAAATTGTATTTTTTGTTTAATTTTTTTATATTCCAAAGCGTTTTTTTATAGATACTATGCTTGGGTGGTGACATTAAGTATTTTTACTCTGTTACCACCAGGTTGTTTCCCTTATACTTTGCAAGTAGTATACAGTATGAGGACATTGATAATATGATTGGTTTTTAAAGAAAGACGGACAACAATGAGGAAGCGAGAAAGTGAGATTATAATTTATTGATGATTTTGAAATTGTATATTATCTCGTTAACAATAAGTGCTATATTTTGTTGCACTGCAATGACTTTTTATCGAAGTGCAATGTTTCCGTCACCAGTGTCACTTAGTAAGACATGATTAAACATACAATGTCAAATAGAAGTAAGTAGGGATTCAATCTTTTATAATTTCAACCTTATGCCGAACGCCATAAGTTACTTTTTAATGTGATAATTTTCAAAACTTATGCTAAAATTATTCAGATATTTTCGGTAATCGGATGTACTTTTCTTACTCATTGATTTGCTGTCTTTCTTTAAAAGCCAATCACATTATCAATGTCCCCATACTGTACTTGTCTCTATATTAGTGGCGTAAATTATTTAGTAAAAAATAATTTTATTACTACAGTCCAACAAATCTAATAGGTACGGTATGACAGTTCTGACAAATTGAATAATAAGGTTGGGATAAAAAAATCGATTACTATAATATCCGAAATTTAAGAGATCGATTACGATAATATCCGATTTTTAAGACACTTTTATAATTAATTTTATTATTAGTAAAGGGTAGAACCTTTTGTAAAAAAACACCACATATTGGAAATTCTCTAATCTGCGAATAAAAAAAAATTCCAAACATTACTTTTATTTTAATTATAAATAATTAAATAAAAGTAATGTTTAGGATTTTTTTATTCACTACTAAGACCTTAATAAGTTGCCCCCCGTCACCTTCGACCACGTCGAGTAATAGTTTTAAGTAATAGTTAGTTACGTGTCTAACGATAATAACGATTTTTCGTATATGTAAACGATTTTTTTGCATACAAGTGTATCCGAAGAGTCGCAACACTACGAGCAGTAACCTAACTACGTGACTTTGCAATGAGGTCAAGAATAGAACTTTAAGATATTATTTACTATGTAAATATGTGTTATTTTGCTTTGTTTGAAAGTTTTCAATTTAATTTATATATTAAGAATTGTACATTTTTAGATACAATAATAAAATCTTTCTAAATTCATGGTTTTACGAAAAAGGTTTTCGAAACTGAATAATGTACGCATGAACAAAGTTGTTTCAGTTTGAAAAATATGAAACGTCATACTGTATCTTTTAGATTTGTTGAGGTGTACAGTCCAACAAATCTAATAGGTACGGTATGACAGTTCTGACAAATTGAATAATAAGGTTGGGATAAAAAAATCGATTACTATAATATCCGAAATTTAAGAGATCGATTACGATAATATCCGATTTTTAAGACACTTTTATAATTAATTTTATTATTAGTAAAGGGTAGAACCTTTTGTAAAAAAACACCACATATTGGAAATTCTCTAATCTGCGAATAAAAAAAAATTCCAAACATTACTTTTATTTTAATTATAAATAATTAAATAAAAGTAATGTTTAGGATTTTTTTATTCACTACTAAGACCTTAATAAGTTGCCCCCCGTCACCTTCGACCACGTCGAGTAATAGTTTTAAGTAATAGTTAGTTACGTGTCTAACGATAATAACGATTTTTCGTATATGTAAACGATTTTTTTGCATACAAGTGTATCCGAAGAGTCGCAACACTACGAGCAGTAACCTAACTACGTGACTTTGCAATGAGGTCAAGAATAGAACTTTAAGATATTATTTACTATGTAAATATGTGTTATTTTGCTTTGTTTGAAAGTTTTCAATTTAATTTATATATTAAGAATTGTACATTTTTAGATACAATAATAAAATCTTTCTAAATTCATGGTTTTACGAAAAAGGTTTTCGAAACTGAATAATGTACGCATGAACAAAGTTGTTTCAGTTTGAAAAATATGAAACGTCATACTGTATCTTTTAGATTTGTTGAGGTGTAAGTAGTAGTTTTATTAAAGTATTCTTAAATTATAGTAGTTCTAACTATCGTAGTTATTAAAAAAAATCGAAGCTGGAATTTAAACGGACTTTGTAGGCATTTGTTTTGATTAATATTTTAAAATTGCTCTGTAACCGATAGATGGCGTTGTAATGGAAGTTTAATATTATGTTTTGACGTTCGCTTTTGTAACGAATCTATTATTGAAATTTAAAACTTATTATTATTATTCATGCGGTAGTTGCAACTGTTTTAATCAATGAAGGTGAAAAAATCGAGTCCGGACCCGTGCTCCACCTAGGTGCTCCACCTGGGTGAAGCACGGGACCTTGCAAGGTCCCGTGCTCCAACTGATGACGTTATTGTACAGTGAATCAGTAAATTGTTTTCCCTAATGATTAAAATGATCTAAAACAATTCTGTAAAAGGAGTAAAACAGTTTATCTATATCTATACTTCTATACTTATGATATTATAAAGAGGTAAAGTTTGGGTGTTTGTGACGTTGTAGGGGGTAATCTCTAGATCTAATGAACCGATTTTAAAAATTATTTCTGTGTTGAATAGCCCATTTATCGGGTAGTGTTATAGACTATATAGCATCACGCAATGACTAATAGGAGTAGAGCAGTTATGAAATATGTTTAAAAACGGACGCGTTTTTTCCCCGCCCAACAAAGTGGCCACTGGTTACCTAGTTTATAATAATAATATGATGCTTTTGTGATGCACATAATAGAGTTAGAGTATTATACCTACCTTTCTCAATCATAATAGTACCTAAGTACTTATTTTAATATTTTGTCACAAAGTAAAATTTTTCTAAATGCGAAGATACGGGAATTCATTGAATGTTTTGAAACAAAAAAATATGAGTAAAAATAAGTGGTGTGTATTCAACAAGAGGCATCGTACAGATAACGGAACACATTTTTTCTACTCGCAATAAAGAGTTCAAAAACCATTTGTTTCGTTGAATAAACTGCTTACAGTGATGTCTCAAAATAATAATAAGTCCTTGGGCTCATCGGTAACTAAACGACACAAAGATTACTAAGATGAAAGATTACTGCAAAGACATTTTTTATTCTTTTTTTTTTAGAAAAAAATGTTTTAAAATAAATCCTGTTGATTTGATTGATTTTATAATTGTGTATTTTTCTTAATTACTTGACTGTACTAATCATCAGTTGGAGCACGGGACCTATAATATTATAGCAAGTACCCGTGCTTCACCCAGGTGGAGAACCTAGGTGGAGCACGGGTCCGGACCCAAAAAATCCTTTATTTCCCGTGTTACTACCAATCGTACTACTGGTAGTACGACGGGAAATTTATTTACCCGTCTTACTACCACGTCAGCCGGTAGAACCACGGGCAATTTTTTTTTTACCGTAGTACTACTCTAGAAACAAAAATAAAATATAGTGCATTAAACATAATAAGTAATTTATTATACTTATTATTCATTTATTTATTAAACTTAAGTATTATTAAAGGAACATGAATAGTGTACGTGTAAATAATTAGGTAAAACTTTTTTGTAAAAATTTAAACCTTTATGTTACATGGTATTTTTTAAATATTAGAAACAAAACAAAAATAATAGGGTGCTATTACCACTGGCACCGATTTTTGCTGACGTGGTAGTAAGACGGGTAAATAAATTTCCCGTCGTACTACCAGTAGTACGATTGGTAGTAACACGGGAAATAAAGGGAAAAAATAATGTGAGTTCGATTCTAGCTTCGATTAAAACTTCTTGTATGTTATACGGTCTTGTACGTTATTATATATACGGTACGTATCTCTTAAATGCAAGGAACTTACACTCTAACTGGAATGCTTACGAAGCAAATTTAGACATATTAAATCGTACATTACTACTGACAACATAAGGTTTATATTTGTTTATATAACATGAAAGGAAAAAATACTCCGACAAGTACAACGACAAAAGGGGATTGCATCTCTCTCTTGCAACTGTAAGTTAAATATTGGTTACTCGTTTAGAGAGGGACACACTCCACTCATACGGCTGTAAATTAGGAACGGATTTTTTGTGACCGTAAGCATTCAGTTAGAGTGTAAGTTCCCCGGTTATAACATCTTTATATAATTTTCTTATATACTCTATTGTTGTGCCTCTATGTGTATGGATAAATTATCTCTTTCTATCTATCTTTCTTTAACCGTATCACTAACAATATATAACCAGAGTAATTATGTATGTACTTAGTTAGTAAATTTTTACCTATAAAGCTTAGGTTTAACTAGAAAAATCCGAATAGAGGAAAGACAATGGAAAAAAATGATACTCGAGGCGTCTCGTGTCTCTGGACTATACGCGTCCAGGGCCGTATAAAGCAATGGTTTAATTTGGTAGTCGAGACGGGTACTCGGGTGGCCTAGTGGTCATGGCGCTGGACGCATATAGTCCAGAGACGCGGGTTCGAGTCCCGCCTCGGGTAACAATTTTTTTCATTGTCTTTCTTCTTTTCGTAAATTAATATTATTGAGGAAGCACAAATTTTCTTTAAATGCATTACTTTGTAAAAGGGTTATTTACTCGTAGTGTCTTTGTTTCGGGCATAGATGACATGTATAAGGTATTGATCCTTACTTGATTAACTTTGTAAACAAACACCACATATTGCAAATTCACTAGCTTTTACATCAATCGCACAGTTTCATATGGATTGAAAACACGTAAATTACTTTGATTTAACCACTATTTCTTAAATTTTAAATTAATGTAATTTTTTTCAACAGAAAAAAATTCACAGATAAAAATTAATTTCACTATTTGACATTTGTAGATTCTAGAATTTGTCCTTGATTCCCATACATTTCACAAAGGTCGTTAGACTGTGGTTAACACGACGCCATAGTTGTTTACCTTTTTATGCAAGTAAAGGTAAATACTCTATAACTGTTTGCCGGATTAGTAAAGCTGAGTTGTACTTTGTAGCTTTGATCATAAGGTGGTCAGGGACTCCGATGTATCTGCCCGCTGATAACGAATCGGTAGGCAGGAAGGCTGTTATAATCAATTTATTATCTCCGTTTCGTTTATCGCACAACTTCAATGTATACGCAACTTAATATTAAGATAATTATACTGGCTAATTTTTTTAAAAATAAATATTTTTACCTTGTTTTATATCGGTACCGGTATAATATCATACTATTTCAATGGTAAGCATTAAGAAATGGAACAAAACACGAAAGTGGTTTCGTATGCCATTTCCCGTAGCCTTCATTGAACCTTTTTCACTGTAAGGCTTAACATCACTATTATAATAACAGCGGGAAGGTTTTGATAGGTAAAAATATAAAATAAACATCGTTTTTACCAAATTAATAATCATTCATGATTGATCATACATAATTACTCTGTAAACTTAAAACATTTTTTTCGCTTAATTTTGTTACTAAAAACACTAAAAATAATAACTAAAAATCTAAATTAATTATTAAAAACTTAAACAGATGATACGATTGTTCATTAGGGTCCATACACACGGGCGCATCGCGGCGGACAAGTCTAGCTGCCTCACAGCAAGGCAAGTTGTCCATATTACCCCGCACGAGATTGTGTGGACGTACCCTTACTTTTATATTTAGAAAAATCTTAGAATTATAGATGGCTGTTTTGAATAGGTATTTTATGTATAATTTTGAAAATTTAAGGCTTTTATTGGCACATTAACCCCCGGTTTCCGAATGACTGATCAAGTAAAAATCAACTAATCAAGTGTCAAAACTGTCATTTTAGTTCCTGAAAATGATAGTTTTGACACTTGATTAGTTGATTTTTACTTCGTCATCAGTCATTCAGAAACCGGGGGTATGTCTCTACCACGAAGAAATTGTTTTTTAATCATACGTTTTCGAGACATGAAACGTGGTAAAAATGCGCAGAACGTGCATTGGAACCTCAAAAGATAAGTGCGAAATAGTGAGATAAGAGAACGGTGCGAATTCGGTATGTAAAGATTGTTTTTGGTATTTTTTTTATAATCTATTTTAAAGGTTTATTAATTATAAACAACTAATTTGAGTATTTTTGCTTTCCTACCTTTAGTTTATTTGTAATAAACATTTTAAGTTTTACTTGTAATGACGTCATTTGTACGGCCGAATTACTTGAGCAATGAAAACAAAAACAAACTTTTGTTGAGCCGGGCGAAATGACGTCATTTAGAGGTCAAATAAAAGACAAAGTAATTTATGTATAACTGTAAAAATGAACACAATCTAGCGGTTTTTTGCGCTAAAAATATGATTTTATTCCTTACCGATCTAAAATCTCTCTTTTGGATTCGACATAGGTCAACTTTTACTTTACATACTGAATTGAAAGAAGATGTAGTGTGGCGAGCATCAAGAGAAGTATGCTAGCGTGGTTTGAACATATTGAGAGAATGGATGATAGGAAAAGAGAATGGAATAAAAGACGACCTCTGTGGCCTAGTGGTTATACAGGGTGTCCCAAAACTCGACGTTAATTCGAAACCGGGTGATAAGGCAAGTCATGCTGGTTATCAGAAAAATATTAAAACAAAACTAACTCGCATGGTTGTAAAGTTATAGTCCTTTGAAAAAAAACGCAAAAATTCCCACTTTGTGACACTCTTTTCCCTCCTGTTGTCACAAATCTTAACTTTTTCCAACTTTTTTTTTGCTGTGTTACTCTGAATAGTGCCTCTTTAAATTCTAATAAATAATTTAATACCACCTGGTCTAGTTTTCACATCAATAGAACTTATTTCTTAAAATAAAATTTATTATGAAAAAAATGTCCAGTTTGAACTGACTGTAGTGAAAAAAAAATGTACTACGCGAGTTTGGCAAGTTCCGCCAAAAGTTGGCGCATTTAGTAAGGATTTGAAAATGGTATCATACTTGGTAAATTGTTGCCGCTATCATGGACAAAAAAAATTCTTTTTTGTAAAATTTAGGAGCCGATTCCAATGCTGAGTAAGTTAAACTGCTAAGTAGTTGAGCCAGAAAGAGTCACCATATCAAGTGAAAAGTAGTAGAAACTATGGTATTAGTTGAAAGTGCCAAAAAGTACAGCCTATCGCAATTTTAAAAAGCATGTTCATGTTGCTGTATTTTTTAATGTTAAATCAAAAGGCCAAAACTTTTTTTTAAAAAAAAGTGTCATCTATCAGTACCTCTTCAATATTGTCCGGGAAAATTTACTCGATGTTGGAAGTCCCCGAATACTAACGTTTGTACTCGCTGTACTAACGTGGTACGGGAGAAATTCGTGTGTTTTTAAAATACGATGGGCTGTATTTTTGGCACTTTTAACTAATACTACTGTTTCTACTACTGTTCATTTGATATGATGGCTCCTTCCGGTTCAACTACTTAGCATAAACTGCTAAGTAGTTGAACCGGAAGGATTGACTTATTCAGCATTGGAATCGGCTCCTAGTTTTTACAAAAAAGATTTTTTTTGTCCATGATAGCGGCAACAATTTAACAAGTATGATACCATTTTCAAATCCTTACTAAATGCGCCAACTTTTAGCGGAACTTGCCAAACTCGCGTAGTACATTTTTTTTTCACTTCAGTCAGTTCAAACTGGACATTTTTTTCATAATAAATTTTATTCTAAGAAATAAGTCCTATTGATGTGAAAACTAGACCAGATGGTTTTAAATTCTTTATTAGAATTTAAAGAGGCACTATTCAGGGTATCACAGCAAAAAAAAAAGTTGGAAAAAGTTAAGATTTGTGACAACAGGAGGGAAAAGAGTGTCACAAAGTGGGAACTTTTGCGTTTTTTTTCAAATGCCTATAACTTTACAACCATGGGAGTTAGATTTTTTTAATATTTTTCTGATAACCAGGATGACTTGCCTTATCACCCGGTTTCGAATTAACGTCGGGTTTTGGGACACCCTGTATAACATGACTGCTACGCAGAGGTCTCGGTTTCAACATGATTGTTTGCATTGATCTGGGTGTTTTCTATGTATAATATGAATGTATTTACAAAAAAAAAAGTATTTAAGTATGTCTATCCGTTGTCTAGTATCCATAATACAAGCTATGCTTAGTTTGGGACTAGATGGCGTTGTGTGAATGTGTGAGGAATATTTATATTAAAAAAAACCTAGTTATTAAAAAATACGTAGCCAATGTTTTTCATGCTAAAGACATATTAAAGATTAAAAAAGCAATATTCAAAATGGCCATCAACTAAAGCTGTATAAATATTTTTTTAAAACGCTTTTTTTTTACGAATTATTATATTTGTTACTAAAATGTATAATAATGATTTTATTTATAAACATTTTAGGTCCAGGAGCCCCCACAAAGAATGTTAGGTTGTGTTTGTCGAACGGTTCTGGATATTCGTTAGATATTTACACTTATGAGGAAGTGTCTGATCCGAGGACTGGTGTGGTGAGTTTACTGTTTTATTATTTGTATAGTAATTTACTTTTCCATATCAGCCTATGGACGTCCACTTCTGGACATAGGCCTCCTCCTAAAGTTTCCACTCTGCGCGGTCTATGGAATTGAATATACTCTACTTACTTTTTATACTTTCTCTATATAGAATTTACTTTTAACAGAAATTCTGGTTACCTACTAAATAATATAATTTTTATTAGTAAACAGCTCGCACTGAATACAAAATTAAAGAATAAAATGGCATATTTCAAAACGACTGCCTACTTTTATAAACATCAAGATTAATGGCGTTAATAAGTATACTGTATGAAGAAATTAGTATGTCGTAATATGACGAGTATTGTCCTAAATTACATATAATTTTTTACCTATAAAGCTTAGGTATAACTAGAAAAATCCGAAAAGAAGAAAGACAATGGAAAAAATAAATTTGCGGCCCGGCGCCGTTTAAAGCAATGGTTAAATTTGGTAGTTGAGACGGATGCTCGGGTGGCCTAGTGGTCATGGCGCTGGACGCGTGTAGTACAGAGACGCGGGTTCGAGTCCCGCCTCGAGTACCAATTTTTTCTATTGTCTTCTTTTTAAGTATTGTCCTGTGTTTGTACTGTACCCATAGGTATTCGCGTGTCCTATTTTTCGTGTATTACAGAAAATTTAAAATACATACATAAACTCACGCCTTATCCCGTCCAGGGTAGGCAGAAACAACAGAACGCCACTTGTCACGATCCTGGCAAACAGCTTGGGCCTCATCCACATTCTTTAAGCGAGTCATACGGTATATAATTTAAAATACGTTCCTTTTTTGTTTCGACAGATAATGTTCCAGTCATACGGGCCAAAGCAAGGACCGATGCACGGCTTACCTATCTCAACACCATACGTTACCAAAGATTATTTACAACAGAAGAGGTTTTTGGTAAGTTTAATTAATTAAGTATTCAAAATCCGTGTGGTGACGGAGTGAGAATACAATATGTCACCAATACAATATGTTCCTTCTTAATTCGTAAAGATAATATAAACGGTTAGTCTTTTAGTCGGTTTTTACGACACCCATAGGATGAGATGCGGTGGTGACATATTGTATTCTTACTCCGTCACCACACGGATATATACTCATGTTCATATACCTACACAAAGATTTACATTGTGCAGGAAGCAAACCCGCGATAACGCCACAGATGCCTCAAAATTGTCACTGATTTGTAAACTATATGTTTTCAGGCGACATCACAAGGCACAACATACGTATACGACATACCGGATATGTTCAGACAAATGGTGGAGAAGAGGTGGAGGGAGTGCATCGAAGATGGCAGCGTTGATGGTAAGCAATTTTTATGTTTCGAAATTGTTACAAATTGTTCCTATGGCTAATTGGAGAGTATATAATATTCAGTAGGTATCATCATAACAGCCCATTATTGTCCCACTGCAGGGACGGGCCTCCTCCCGTGACGGAGGGTAGTACCAAGCTGGCTAGACGGATTGGTATAGGGTTTAATTTTAAGTTTTCCTTCTTTCTATGTACAGGTAATATTTACACATAGTCTCTTAGTCGGTTTCTACGACACCCATGAGATGCGATGGGGTAGTAACATATTGTATTTTTACTCCGTCACCACACGGAGAATATATCATCTTGTAATCACTTAAAAATAGGTAACATATTATTCAATATATTCAGCAGTACTCTCAACCATCATCGTGTTCGCTGTTAATAAAAAAGTAATAAAAACTTTACCAGACCCCTCAAATCAGACCGAGACGAGACGGGAATGTCTATTTTCAGTAATGAACGTCTTTTGGCTGATTATGTTATAATCTCTATGTCATCCCATTTCTACCAAAACGAAATATAGAAAACTTAGCATAAAACCCATACCCGGTATTGAACACATCAGTCAACAAGTAACACATCAGTCGTAATCTTAACACGTTCCCAGTCCAATGTACCATATTATATATGGTACATGTGTATTGTGTTACTATTATGTCTGCTGGCGGCACTGTGAAAGGGTTAATAATAACATTTTACCTTTTGTCTGCAGGACCACCCCCAGACAATGTGATGTCCCTGGTCGAGCTGGTGGTGGAACCAGACGGCGAAAGAAGAGTCGTAGAAGTCACTAGGTTACCTGGCCAGAATACTGTGAGTTTATTTTATTTTATATATTTATATTAGGTCCTTAATATGTTGTATGTGATGTGAAAAGGACTAATGATAAATATTACTGAATTCATATTATTTTTGTAAATTCTTAATTGAGACCGAAATGTCTCACAGACATTGTTTTGTGTCGACACATGTCTAACACACACTCACACAACGCTATGAGCAGATGCTATACTATAGGTAACAACAGATAAACATAGGACTAAAGAAATTTCTTTAAATATTCGTTAATTTACTACACACACACTATATGAACATAATAGTCTCCATATCGCACAAATTAATCGCCATATCGCACAAATTAATACTTGTGTAGCCATGTAATAGTCCCCGTATTGCACAAATAAGTCTCTTTCACGCACAAACAGCGTCGCAATAAGATACTATAAGACCATGCAGTATGCTAGGAAATTGATAATACTTAATGTATTAAACAGGAATCTAACTGTAGGCCTAAAGATATAATACACAGTCACTATATCGCACGTACAATAGTCTCTATATCGCACTAATATTAGTCACCATATCGCATAAACAATAGTCATCTATAACGCAAGCACAATATGACAGGTGGGTATGGTCGCGTGGCGTCTGACACTGATCACGCCCGAGTGTCCTGAGGGTCGTGACGTCATACTCATAGCTAACGACCTCACATACTACATGGGCTCGTTCGGACCACAAGAGGACTGGGTCTACTACAAGGCCTCGCAGTATGCCAGGAAATTGAAGATACCTAGGGTGAGTGCTTTTTATATTTTTATATACAGTTATATTTATTTAATAAATTTTATAGATTTTCGGATAACTATAATTTGTGAAAAAAAAAAACTTAAGTATCTTTCATATGTAAATGTTACCTGTAAATCTAAGTCTAACTAAAAAGTTAAAAACAAAAAAGACAACGGAAAAAATTGGTACTAGAGGAGGGACTCGAACCCGCGTCCCGCCTCGATTACCAATTTATCTTCTCACTTCTTTTCGTAACTTTCACAGTAATTATTCTACTATTTCTTTATAATATGTAGCTATAAACAACTTTCTTTAAAAGGTTGTAAGAGGGTACAGTCACAATCAGATATTTCGTAGCAGACAAGGTGACCAAATACGTCTGAACAATTTAAAATGACAATAACTTTTTTATGCAGCAAGTGACCATAAATATCTGAACATTTCATTGTTCTAATGAGTAAACAATCAATTTGTTTAATGTTCATATTTTTATGACCACTTGTATCGTATAAAACTTATTGTCATTTTAAATTGTTCAGAAGTATTTGGTCACCTTGGCGACTGTATCTCCTTTATTATAATTATGTTTACACCAACAGCTATACATAAGCGTGAACTCCGGAGCACGCATAGGAGTGGCCGAAGAAGTAAAATCAGAGTTCAACGTCGCCTGGCTGGACTCGGAACGTCCGGAGCGTGGGTTCAAATACTTGTACCTCACTCCTGAAGCGTATTCGAAGCTGCTACCCTTAGGTTCCGTGAAGACTCAGCTTATTGAGGATGAGGGGGAGTCTAGATATAGGATCACTGATATTATTGGTAAGCGTTCTTTTACCCACCATTCTTGTACTTTCCAGTACGCGCCAAATAAACCGGCCGTCTTGAAGTAAGCTCTCGGAAAAGTTCGCGCATGTACAGGAACAAAACAACATTCGATCTTCAACATTTAGTTCGTAAACTGATTACTGCGCAGCCATTTGCAACAATTTCAAGCCGGCCGAGTTAGTTTGCGTGTAAGAGCTTGATCCCTTACAGTAATGTTAAATGTTTGAATGAAAGTAAACGTCCGGAGCGTGGGTTCAAATACTTGTACCTCACTCCTGAAGCGTATTCGAAACTGCTACCCTTAGGTTCCGTGAAGACTCAGCTTATTGAGGATGAGGGGGAGTCTAGATATAGGATCACTGATATTATTGGTAAGCGTTCTTTTACCCACCATTCTTACTCTACAGTACGCGCCAAATAAATAAACCCGGCTGGGCTGAAGTTAGCTCTGGGAAAAGTTCGCGCATGTACAGGAACAAAGAAAACACCCGCTCACCGTCATTTAGTTCAAAACTGATATTTGCGCAGCCATTGGTAACAACTTCAAGCCGGCCGAGTTATAGTGTAGTATATAAAAAAATAAATGTGATTATATTCCACATACGCCATCTAGTTTCAAAGTCAGAAACTTCTACCAACTGATACACAAAATTTTACTTATAAGCCTAGTGGTTACAGTATGTGTCTGCAAAGTTACAGCTTCGATTTTGAATGTTTATGAAAGATGTGCATAAATATGATTTTTATACCATGACGCACCAAAGTGACTCCAATAAACCTAAAATAAATATTCTAACAAACGCTATCTAGGCCGGAACTTAGCAAAATAATCAAATTTAGACTACCTCTCAAGCATAGTAGTCGATTTCCGAATGTGTGTGTGTATGAATGATGTGCATGAATACGAAGTTTTTGTATAGTGATTCAGAAAGTGTCATAACAGCCCATTAATGTCCCACTGCAGGGACGGACCTCCTCCTGTGACGGAGGGATACTTGGCCTACTAATGAAGAAAGTGTAATCTGAAAATATCATGATAATTTTTCCACACAGGCAAAGAAGACGGTCTAGGCGTGGAGTGCTTGCGTGATGCAGGTTTGATTGCCGGCGAGACAGCGCAAGCTTACGAAGACGTCGTCACTATATCTATAGTCACCTGCCGAGCGATCGGTATTGGATCTTATGTTGTAAGGTATGTGACATATTTGTAGCCTTCCTTGGAATACTATCATAAACTAAAATGAGTTTTTAAAGTAAATATTTTTCACCTAAATGGATATCTCATCCCATGGGTGTCGTAGGAACCGACTAAGGGACTATCCGTGACTATTATCTTTACGAAGTAAAAAGAAGGAAAACTTGAAATTAAACCCTATACCAATCCGTCTTGTCAGCGTGGTATTACTTAGGCCAAGTATCCCTCCGTCACGGAAGGAGGCCCGTCCCTGCAGTGGGGCATTAATGGGCTGTTATGATACGATGAATAACAGTTAGTTGGAAATAAGCAAATACGCATTGTTTTGCGAATTGATTAACTTGAACTGTACAGAAACTGGCCACGTGGTGATTATCGTCAATGTCGGCTAATGATAGTTCTTAATTTTTTTTTATTTGGACTGATATCACTTTCTTTCACATGCAACCACGACCTGTCTAACCTTTGCCAAAACGATGGCCGTCCGCGTTTATCTCTTGTTTGTATAATAAAACATGGGTACGTCTATGAAATACAATATTATTTGTTCGAAAAATAATCGGAAGTATTACGAAACTTCATGGACGTGAACAGTCAAAAAACCATACTTACGCTGGAAGGGGTATAATATAGATTATTGATCGAAGATGTACTACAATATAATTTTTTATCGTCCCCAGACTGGGCCACCGCGTGATCCAAGTAGAATCATCGTACATTATACTCACGGGCTACATGGCACTCAACAAGGTGCTAGGCAGAGCAGTCTACGCCAGCAACAACCAGCTCGGAGGAGTCAACGTGATGCATCACAACGGAGTCTCTCACGCCGTCGCCAGCACTGATCTTGAAGCTGTTAGGACTGCGGTTAGGTGGCTGGCCTTCGTGCCTAAGGTACTGTTTATGCTTAGATATTTTGTTTCTGTTAAGAATTATATTGTTATCTATTGATAATAATATAATTTGTATTATAAGCGTTTTAGTAAGTTATTTTTAAGAATTATTATGAGTAAACTATAGTTTATATATTTTTTTAATTGTAAATAAGTACCTACCTAAGCGATTTCGCATAATATGCACTTGTCTTTTATTGTTTTTGTGAAATATTTGAAAATATGTAATGTATTACTGGATCACCTAGCCTGAAACACAGGATTACCTAGTTCAGGCTAAATTATAAGTTACTAATGTGCATTCAAAATTGTATGGATAAAGTTTAATGGTAAAGTTTAAATGAATTTGAATTTGATAAACTCAATCAACTCGCCTATTGTAGTCCACTGTTGGACATAGGTCTATCCCAATACTCGCCACAGAACACGGTCCTGTGCCTTCCGCGTAAAGTCCGTGGATATGTTACAGTCAAAACTCATAACCGGTCAAAACCAATTTACACTGCGAAAATCTACAGACCAACGTCGCAAAATTACATAAAAATGTATCTATAAAGACAATGAAAAAAAATTTAGTTACTCAAGGCAGGACTCGAACCTGCGTCTCTGAACTATATGCGGTCTAGTCTTGGCCGCTTGCTTTAGTCACTGACTCGCGCTAGCCATATTTGACCAAATTTATAAGGAGCCATTAGCCCTCGTAAGTTTCGCCGAACTGTAATAACGCCATCTAGGCCCAACAGCCGTAAACTTTGAAGAGTTTACTTAATAGTTAAATTTTTGCATTTTTTTTTTCCATCGTCTTTCTTCTTTTCGGGTTTTTCTAGTTATACCTATGCTTTGTAGGTAAATTTATATGTAATTGAATATACTTATATACATATTTTGTATTCGCAGGACAAGCTGAGCACAGTGCCCATCATGCGTTGCTCGGACCCCGTGTCGCGCCCCGTGGAGTGGAGCCCGCCCCGCGCCGCGCACGACCCGCGCCTCATGCTGACCGGGGACGGGGCCCGGGCGGGGTTCTTCGACGCGGGCAGCTTCGACGAGATCATGCAGCCCTGGGCACAGACTGTCATAACTGGTGAGTGACAAACTAGTCTATCATCATCATAACAGCCCATTAATGTCCCACTGCAGGGACGGACCTCCTTCTGTAACGGAGGGATACTTGGCCTACTAATACCACGCTGCCCAGACGGATTGGTATAGGGTTTAATTTCAAGTTTTCCATCTTTTTATTTCGTAAAGATAATATTCACGGATAGTCCCTTAGTCGATATTTACTGGGATGAGATAAGATGGTGACATATTGTATTCTTACTCCGTCACCACACGGAGAATTGTTTTTTGTGTGATCCATAAATTATTGTACTGATGAGTTTGAATGTTTTTGTGTCCGTTAATTTCATATTTGTAAAAGTCCACGCGACGAAGAAAAAAAATAAAAATTCTAATTTATTTTAAAGTATTTTAAATTTTGTACTCAAATTAGTAAGCAAAAAATATGATTTGTAGTTACTACCTACTAATTTACAGAAAAGAGAACTGACCTTTTCTAACTTGTACCTTTTAAAACAAAAAGAAACAAATAAAAAGAAAAAAGAAATAACCCACAAACTCGAAAGAAAACGCCCACAATTGTAAAAATATCATTGTTTTTATAATCTGTATTTAAAATATTTTTTATTCAAATTTTATTAAAAAGAAAAATGAGGTAGACTTTTTTCAAAAATCTCGATCCACATTTAACCCATTAAATGTTGACAGGTCGTGCCCGCCTGGGCGGTATACCTGTAGGAGTGATAGCCGTCGAGACTCGAACCGTGGAAGTCACTCAGCCGGCAGACCCCGCCAACTTGGACTCTGAAGCTAAGACTTTGCAGCAGGCTGGACAGGTATATACAGCATTTTATTTTATTTTATTTAATAGGTATAGAAACAGATGACAGATTAATAAATTAAAACAATATTGAGGCGTATAATTAAGGCATGGTGGTAATTTAATCAATAATGTAGGCACAAAAATATGTTTACACAATTAAATATGTAGGGGGTTACCAATATTATCATAATATCAGCCAATCTAGGTCCACTGTTGGACATAGGCCTCCTCCAAGTATTGTTACCTTGTAATATATATTATACTAGCTGCCCGTGCCCACTTTGTTGGGCGGCAAAAAAAAACGCGTCCTTTTCTTAAACATATTTCATTCCTGCTCCACTCTTATTAGCGTTTATCATAGCGTGATACTATATACCCTATGACACTCCCCGATAAATAGACTATTCAAAACAGAAAGAATTTTTAAAATCGGTTCAGTAAATCCAGTGATTACCCCCTACAATGTCACAAACACACAAACTTAACCTCTTTATAATATTAGTATAGATATATATGGGAATAACATGATTTTCTTACACTGCCCCTACCTAAAAAAGTGGTAACGTTATAACATTTAAATAAAAAAATATATACACGCAATGCTAAGCACTGTCCTCACTATGCGGTGCTCAAATCTGATTGGTAGACAATTACATATAATTATTTACCTATAAAACTTAGGTATAACTAGAAAAATACGAAAAGAAGAAAGACAATGGAAAAAACTGATACTCAAAGCGGGATTTTTTCCATTGTCTTTCTTCTTTTCGTATTGGTAGACAATTATATTAATTGCTTATGTTATTCACAAATTATTGTCCTGAATTTAGATATTTTGTCAGTTGAATTGATTTTTGTTTATTTTTAAATGTCTTTTAATTTAGATGTAAAATAACTCTTAAAATTATTTTCCTAGGTCTGGTTCCCCGACTCAGCGTACAAGACGTCACAAGCTATAAACGACTTCTCACGCGAAGGTCTACCTATCATGATCTTCGCTAACTGGCGTGGATTCAGCGGTGGACAGAAAGGTAAGCAAAATTTGTTCATTTATACATATACAATAGCTGACCCGTGCCCACTTCGTTGTGCGGTGAAAAAACGCGTCCCTTTTTGAAACATATTTCTTTAATGCTACACTCCTATTAGTCATAGCGTGATACTATATAGCCTATGACACTCCCCCATAAATGGACTAATCAACTTCAAAAGAATTTTTAAAATAGGTTGAGTAGATCCAGAGATTACCCCCTACAACGTCACAAACACACAAACTTTACTTCTTTATAATATTAGTATAGATAACATTGAAATTAAAATAACATTATTACCTACTCAACAGATATGTACGAGCAAGTACTGAAATTCGGAGCAGAAATAGTCCGCGCGCTCCGCGGAGCCACAGCCCCCGTGCTGGTGTACATCCCCCCCGGAGCCGAGCTGAGGGGGGGCGCCTGGGCCGTCGTCGACCCCAGCGTTAACTCTACCAGGATGGAGATGTATGCGGATCCCGATGCCAGGTAAAAATATAAACATTCCTCACACATTCACACAACGCCATATAGTCCCAAACTAAGCAGAGCTTGTATTACAGGTAATTTATAAACATACTTCAATATTTCTTTTTTGTAAGTACATACATATTGTACATAGAAAACACCCAGACCAATACAAGAAAATTACTGATTCAAGTGATGAAAGGGCCCAAAATGATGCCTTGAGGCATTCCTACAATTTTTGCTTTTTAAAAGGCAACTCCCGCACTAAGCATCATGCCCTGTGTCGCGGGGACTTATTATTATAATAATACTACTAATTTGGTTTATATATATCCTATTTAAGGAGTAATTATTCAAGCAGTTCATTGAGCATATGCAACACTCGCAGTAGTGACGCGCACCACTGGCACAGTGGACACGAACACTGTTTGTTTTCAGTTCGAATATGAAATTGTATTAATCGTAAGTCTGTATTGTTCAGAGGTGGCGTCCTAGAAGCTGAAGGTATCGTAGAAGTGAAGTTCAAACAACGAGATATACTCAAAACTATGCATCGTCTCGACCCGGAACTGCTCAGAACTGGGGCTAGGATATCTGGTGAGATATGCTTTACTATAAATGTACATGTTATTTAACACATCTTAATATACTACGTGTGGTGACGGAGTAAGAATACAATATGTCACCACCCCATCTCATCTCATGGGTGTCGTAAAAACCGACTAAGGGATTATCCGTGAATATTATCTTTACGAAATGAAAAGAAGGGAAACTTGAAATTAAACCCTATACCAATCCGTCTGTCCAGCGTGGTATTAGTAGGCTAAGTATCCCTCCGTTACGGAAGGAGGCCCGTCCCTGCAGTGGGACATGAATAGGCTGTTATGATGATGATGATGATGGTTTACTATAAAATGTACATGTTATTTAACACATCACAATCCTCACACATGAATGTGTTTTTTTTTCACATCGCCACCTAGTCCCAAACTAAGCAAAGCTTGTACTATGGGTACTAGACAACGGATAAACATACTTATATAGCTTTTTTTTGTAAATACATACATATTATAGAGAGAAAACACTCAGACCAATGCAAACAATCATGTCCATGCACACAAAGATTAGCATTTAGCGGGAATCGAACCCGAGACCTCTGGGTAACAGACATGTTATATACCGACTGCGCCACAGAGGTGGATGAGGGAGGCACAAGACCGCGCAGGGTGGAAACGCTTGCTACGAGCATTACTGAACCGACGTAGGAGTGCAATAGCCTTGTCCCTGCAGTGGGACTTGAACAGACAGTTTGACAAATTGGTCATGCAATTAATCTTTAAACAAAAATAGGTCTTTTTTTTATTAGAAAGACAACTCCCGCACTAGGGATCATGCCCTGTGTCGCGGGGACTTTGACAAACATCAATTAACGGACACATAGAACACCCAGACTCAGGACAATAATTTTTGGATTTAACAAATTATTGTCCTGCGTGGGGATCGAACCCACAACCTCATGCGCGGCAGCCGCTGGCTCTACCGGCGCGCCACCGAGGTCGTGGTTGTATTATTATTGTACTTATGTTTGTATAATTTTTGTTGTACAGAAATAAAAGAACAGATAAAAGAAATATCGAAGAGTCTGGACCGCAGAGGCTCTGTCGACGATAGCCTCATCAGGACGGAAGGAGGTAGACAAGGTATGACTAAAAATATCTATTTATTTTCATATTATATTCTTTAATTTAAGAAACTTTTTGGTTTCCAAATAATAGTTCCTTCACATTTCTTACATGCTCTTGATATTCACGTTATGTATTAGGTACCTATGACATCAGCGACAACTGTTGCACATTGGAGAAGGGCCAAATAAAGAGCACTCGTAACCGACGCGCATGTATGACTCGCTTAATGAATGTGGACGAGGCCCAATCTGTTTGCCAGGATCGTGACAAGTGGCTTTCTGTCGTCTCTGCCTACCCCGGCCGGGATAAGGCGTGAGTTTATGTATGATGTATGTATCAGCGACAAGTTATGCGTACCAGCGCGTATTAGTGACACGCGTACCACGCCTACTTAGCTCTTCCATTTGATTTTTGTTCCGTGTATAACCCTATGTGAAACTTAAACACGACACCAAGTTGGACACGACATAAAACGCCTAAAAAGGAAAAATATAAAATAAAAATATAAATTTGTTTACCTACAGCTGAAACTCGCGTACGTGAGATGGAGTCAGAACTGTTGGCCGCGGAGAAAACTGCTAAGAGCAGGGAGAAGGAATTGAACCCTATATACCATGAGGTGAGTTATCTAGATTATTCTCCTCTAAAGAAAGTAAGGTTTGATTTTAACCGACTTCAAAAAAGGAGGAGATTACTCAATTCGAAATATACATACAGGGTGTCCGGTTATCCGTCCAGGTAATCCGTGTGGTGACGGAGTAAGAATACAATATGTCACCACCCCATCTGATCTCATGGGTGTCGTAAAACCGAATAAGGGACTATGTGTGAATATTACCTTTACATAGAAAAGAGGAAAACTTCAAATTAAACCCTATACCAATCCGTGTGGCCAGCGTAGTATTAGTAGGCCAAGTATCCCTCTGTCACGGGAGGAGGCCCGTTCCTGTAGTGGGTAATTAATGAGCTGTTATAATAAAAATCAAAAATAAAAATTATTACCATTTTTTCAGTCATATAGAGGTTATTAGTTGATGAATTAAATTTTTCCTCCTTTTTTAAAGTGGTTTAAAAGGTTTTTTTATATGTATGTTTGCCGTTTTTTGCATTATTTATAAACTGACTAGCGGCCTGTCCCGGCTTCACACGGGCATTATTTTCCCGTTTTTTTGTTAAAATTTTTCTTTAATTTCCTTTGCTATATAAACCTTACGGAGCCCGAGACCTTTCCAACGAATGCAAAACCATGGAAATCGGTTTGTGCGTTCTGGAGTTATAGCGTCAGGAAGGAAAACCCGACTTATTTTTATATAGTAGATTTTGATGACAGTAATTTAGGTTATGACTAAATAAATATTAAATTATTATTATAACAAGTTTCTAGTTGAAGTTCTTAATTATAAAATTATTGTTGTTACGTTATTTCGCGCCATGAATACTTTTATTATATTGCGCGTTACACGCACGAGACCTTAAGGTCTGCGCATATACAGGGTGAAAAGTTTCAATGGGGCAGTATAGGGAGGTGCTTTCGTTGCAGCTACAACAAATAGGTCTTAGGGGACTATCCATAACTTAAAAAAAATCAATCCCATTCACGGATTTTCAACAAAATGTACGGTTAGCAAAAAAATAACCATTTGTCACCAAAAATGTTTTTGATACTAATCGATCCTGTATCTTATGCTGAGTTCTACGGGAGCAACTGAGATTGGAATACTAGAAAAGTCACCAATCCATAAAAACGTTTTCCATTCATTTTAAACTAAAGTCTATTTTTTTATCTCGGACACTAAAATGACAACTACAAATGTCAAACGTAAAAATAATGTAGCCAGCTTGTAAGAAACAGTGCTGTCCTGTGTTTCGATTCGTGTTGTAATTATTGTAAAATATTTACGGTTGTTAGTATAGTCGAGAACTAAATGGCTTTATCACCTCTAGAGTTAATGTTAGTTGCATGTCATAAAACTATTAGGTTCAATATCGCACAACAAAACATCAGCCAAAGCATGACGCTATTTTGACATATTATCAGTTCTCCTGTATTAGCAAATAGTCGTTAGATATTTATAAAAACAAATAGTAAAGTCAACGTTATTGACTGTTACTAGAGCATATTTTCGGTAAAGCGTTTTAATCTAATGAATTTCTCTCTTTTTTTCTTCTATGTCCATGATCAAATGATAGGGATAATTTCTTGCATGACGTCATTGGCGCATATTTCAATTTGAAGTTTTCGTAATTTTATAATATAAAACAAATTAGGGTAAACAACCTAATCGTTAGAAGTCCTACATATGTTGGCACTTAAGAGTAAAAAGTGAGTGAAAAGAAAGAAAACACTATAGATTATTCAAGTTCAGTATGATTATTCAAGTTAAAATATTATTAATTTAATTTAATATTTTTATCACATTTTACTTATTTCATGTATCAACATAGCAACAGTAAATTTATCAGAATCTTTTTATTGGCATTAGTGCTAATAATATTTATTTAATACTATTCAATCACATATAATTTTCTTCCAAAATTAAAAGAGAATGCAGTTCTTGTTATAGATAATGCACCGTACCACACCAGGAAACTGGAGGCGTTACCTACTTCAAATTGGCGTAAAGAGCAAATACGAAATTGGCTACAATAAAAAAATATTCATTATGAAGAAACAATGTTGAAATGTGAATTAATCCAAATTTCCAAAAAGCACAAAAAAGTCTATGAGAGGTCTGTTGTTGATGAGATGGCTGCTGCACAGTGTGTCACTATTTTGCGACTGCCCCCTTACCACTGTGAGCTCAATCCAATAGAATTAGTGTGGGCTCAGGTAAAGGGACATGTCGCAAAGGATAATAAAACTTTCAAGTTGAATGAAGTACGAAGTCTTTTTAAAGAAGGGCTTCTTCAAGTGACCCCTCAGCGGTGGCAAGACTGCGCTATGCAGTCAGTTATTCAACTCGAAGACAAAATGTGCCAATTGGGTCATATAGTCGACGACATTTTTTTTATTTTATTTATTTATTAATGTTAACACGGTTTTACAAACCAATAACATTAACATACACCACAGAAATACACTATAAAAACAGTAAAACAAACGATAAAATAACTAAAGAAAAACAGGAATATTAAAACATTTACAAAATAAAATATATAAGAAAAGAAACAATTAAATAACTATTTATAAACTTTCACAAAAACTTAAACATACTTTATTTACAATATTAGACTCATCTGCGAATAAGTCACAATCAGGGAAAGCTTCCATGAGGTTATTGAGCGCTAAAGGACGCGAGGGATAGGAGACGATGCGCGGGCTACGGTACGGCATGCGGGCACTGAGAGTAGACGGTGATTACGAGCGCGGAGGTAGTTGTTCGGAACGTATAAACGAATCAGCTCATTGTGGAGATCGGGAGCATCAGTTATGCCTCTACATATTTTCAGCATAATGATCAGCTGATCATATGCTCTCCTAGTTTCTAATGTATTATACCCTAAACACCCTGTCAAATATTTGGTAGGATACAAATACGGATAATGACCTAGAGAGGATTTATACAGAAATCTCAAGAATTTTTTCTGTACCTTTTCGAGTAGTAGAGCGTATGAAGCCTCGTGTGGATTCCAGATACAGGAACTCATATTACACACACATTAAAATATTATTATTTTTGCACATTTAATATTATTATTTCCAAAAAACTGTATAAAATTTAATTTATCGTTAACTTATGATAATGGTGGTACATCACTACATAAATTGCACAAAAAAAAGGTAACAGTAATGATATTTTAGTATTCGAGATTAAAAAAACAACGTATAGTCTGTATTTAACGTAATCGGCGGAATTAACCTATATTTTATCGGTAAGTACCGGCTGTATCGCATCACTATTTATTAGTTGTAAAAAACAGGCAACACATGAAATGTCATTTTAGTATCTGAGATAAAAAAATAGACTATAGTTAGATTTTTTTTAGGCCATAAGATGAGGTAATGCGCGTTCCCACGCAATCTGGGCATCATTTACTGTGATTATATAAAGCTGTTTATCCTTGTGGTGACGGAGTAAGAATACAATATGTCACCACTCCATCTCATCCCATGGGTGTCGTAAAAACCGACTAAGAGAATAACCGTAACTACTATCTTGACGAAATAAAAAGAAGGAAAACTTGAAATTAAACCCTATACCAATCCGTCTGGCCAGCGTGGTAGTAGTAGGCCAAGTAACCCTCAGGCACGGGAGGAGGCCCGTCCCTGCAGTGGGACATTAATGGGCTGTTATGATGATTATATGAAGCTGTTAGGATGAACTAATTATAAGTTTCACATTATGCTAAATGAAATTGAGCCTTGTTAACAATACATAAAATTGAACTTATTTTTATCTTTTCAACAGATCGCAGTACAATTCGCCGAACTACACGACACGGCTGAACGCATGTTGGAGAAAGGATGCATATTTGTAAGTTATGTTTATACTATTACTTTACTTGCTTTTTTATTTAACTGCCTCATATACAGTGCCGAGACGTGGACACTCACAGTAGGGCTAGTCCACAAGTCTCTTTGAAGGATAAAATTCCGAAAAACAACCAAAATTACCTACATAGCTCGTAGAAATTAGAAATGGGCTGGTCATATCTATCGAAGGACCGATGGCCGCTGGAGCAAACGTGTCCTAGAGAGGAGACCGCGACTCGGCAAACATAAGGTCTCTGGGTCGGACTGGATGCGGAAGGCGACGCGTGTTTTGAGAGATCTATGTATAGCAGTGGACTGCGATAGGCTAGTTGATATCTAGTTGATGATGAATAGGTATTAAAGATCTGGTTTTAGAACTAGTATTTAAATTACTAGCTGACCCGTGCCCACTTCGTTGGGCGGCGAAAAAAGCGCGCCACTTTTAAAACACATTTCATTGCTGCTCCACTCTTATTAGTCATAGCGTGATACTATATACCCTATGACATTCCTCGATAAATAGACTATTTAACACAAAAATAATTTTTAAAATCAGTTCAGTAGATCCAGAGATTACCCCCTACAACGTCACAAACACACTAGCTTTACCTCTGTAGCGTCATCTACCGACTAACTAAAGCGAACACCTACACTACGTCCTGAATCGCGATATCAACATTCACACAGCGATTCCGCATATATACAACGAACAACCGTTGGGCAATTGTCCCGCCAGGCACGATCGCCTGGTCGGAGGATCCTCCCCTTTTCGTTGGAGGCGTGGTGCTGTTACGTCACCGCGACCTCCACACCTCTTTATGATATTAGTATAGATTATAAATTCTGATGTATTTTCCTATCTTCAGGACATAATACCGTGGCGTGACTCCCGGCGTCAGTTCTACTGGCGGCTCAAGCGTCTGCTGCGACAGAACGAGCAGGAGAGGAGGGTGCAGGCCGCCGTGAAGCCGGCAGACACCATGGACCAGGGGGCCGCGGCCGCCACGCTCAGGAGGTGGTTCACTGAGGATCTTGGGGAGACGCAGGTATGATATCATGGATGATAGTCATTAGGGCAACAAACGATTACCATCCGTTGTCCAAATTGGCAACGCTTCAGTCATGCCAATAAGGGCAACGAAAGATAGTCAAAAAACTACTTCAACACTTCCCTCATCATCACTTTGCCGGTCTTTTACATACTATGTTTCATGATAACAGCCCAGTAATGTCCCTCTGCAGGGACGGGCCTTGGCCTACCGAATCCGTTTGGTCAGCGTGGTATTAGTAGGGCAAGTATCTCTCTGTCACGAGAGGAGCCCCGTCCCTGCAGTGGGACCTTAATGGGCTGTGACCCGGGACATGATACCTAGTGCAGGATTTGACTTAAAAAAAAAATTATAAAATAATTTATTGAAAAGTTCTTTTTTGTGATTTCCCCAGTCCCACCAGTGGGAGCACGACAACGAGGCTGTCTGCAAATGGCTGGAAGGCCAGGCCGGCGACGAGTCGTCAGTGCTGGAGAGAAACCTTCGCTCTATACACCAGGACGCATTACTGCAGGCTGTCAATAATTTAGTACTGGTATGTGTTGTGCTGTTCAATATAAAATATATATTCTTATTGCAAAGTATCTCCTCCGTGTGGTGACGGAGTAAGAATACAATATGTCACCACTCCATCTCATCCAATGGGTGTCGTAGAAACCGACTAAGGGACTATCCGTGATTATTATCTTTACGAAATAAAAAGAAGGGAAACTTGAAATTAAACCCTATACCAATCCGTCTGGCCAGCGTGGTATTAATAGGCCAAGTATCCCTCCGTCACTGGAGGAGGCCCGTCCCTGCAGTGGGACATTCATGGGCTATTATGATGATCTAATTAATATTTTTTCTTTTTTTTTTCACAGGACCTAACACCATCACAGCGCTCCGAATTCATTAGAAAATTATCTGCATTAGAAATGGAACAATAATTTAGTTTAATTTATATATTATTATATTATATATATATTAGGAGGAACAAATTTATAAGATAGTTATATTTATTTTGGGGCTGTAGTATCTGTCTGTCTGTTTGTTTGTAATTGTTTAATTAGGATTTACAATCACCAAAAAAAACATAATCTTTTGAATTCTACTAATACCTTCAATGTAGTAAAGTAACAGTCTGTATTACATAATTATGGTAAAGTCAAAGTCTTGTTCGCTAACCACCTTAAACTAACCCCCTTACTCATAAACGCCTCTTAAATTTAGTCACTGTTTAGCGAGATTTTTATTAGCAAAGCCAACCTTATGCCAAACAAAACCGTAAAAATTTAAGCTAATCAATTGACTAAAATTAAAGAGACGTTTATGAGTAAGGGGGTAAGTGTATAAAAGTTAGGTTATTAAATATTATGTGAATTAGATTTCAAGAAATAATTTTTCATCAATTTATTAGCATTTTATTACAGTCCACTGGTGGACATAGGCCCCCGCCCAACACGCGCCACAAAACACGGACCTTTGTCATCCAGTCTGACCCATCGACCTTTATGAGGTCGTCGGTTCATGTAGCCGGAATGCACACACTACAAGAAGAAAATTTTTTTTTGTGTAATCTTTATATTTATACGATTACAAATGTACAGTCAGACATTTTAATTAAGTTTTTAATCAATTAATGTATAGTTTCGCAGCCAAACAATTTAGCGTGTAATATGTTTTTCATACCAAAAACAAATAGTTTTTATCCCATTCACTCATATTTTACTATATTTACCCTACTCACTTACTATTTATTTACCCTACTCACTCTTTACTTACATTATCCCTATATTTTATTTATTTACCCTATTTTAATTTATTTTACCCCTAAGTTTACTGTTAAATTGTAATTTGATTACAGATAATGCCATAGTTACATATATTTTTTTGGCTTAGAGGCTATACGTGTGAAACATGACTATTTAAAATGTTTGTTTTTTATTTAATGATAATAATAATGTAAAATGTTTCTTGTTACCTATAATTAAGGTAAAGTTGTATGCATATAGGTCCGTCCTATTCAAGCTGTTTATATTTTGCATAGCTTCTCTCTTAAAAATATTTTTTATAATGTTGCAAAATTAAATACATATTATGTAAAATTTTGGTATTGCATGCGGTTCTCTCAAAATCTCTTGGAATAAATGGGGGTAAAATATTAAAGATATTGTAGTCATATTTTACCATTTTTACCCTTGAACAAATTTACCCTAAGAGGGTAATTTACATAAAATGTATGAAACCAATTATTCATTCAATATTAAAAATATTGCAATGAAATGGTTTATTAATTTAAAGTTAATCATTCTACATTTTGTAGAGATTTTGAGAGTAGGTACTATAAATTTGTTATTGTTATAAATAAAAATAATAAATATATATGAAGTAATTATGTATTAAAATGTATAATTATTTATGTCATTTAATCAATTTAATTTATTTTATTATATTTTTGCATATGTAACAATATAGTGTTATGAATTATTATGAAGTAATTATGTATTAAAATGTATAATTATTTATGTCATTTAATCAATTTAATTTATTTTATTATATTTTTGCATATGTAACAATATAGTGTTATGAATTATTATTATTTCAAAAAGGTAAGAAAAATAAAAATAATTCTTCTTTTTAGGGGATAGTACAGTATATGGTTAGTGTACAATTTGGTGTCATATCGTGTTCAAGCCGCACATATACCACTGACGTGATTAAGGGTCGTAGCACATATAACGTAACGTAAACGGATCGGCACCGCCTCGCCTTTTTCCTCGGTGTCAAACGTCAAAAATCCGATTACGTTACGTATCCGATTAACGTGCGTTGCAGTAAGGAGTTTCATACAAAGAATACTGAACGGCTCGAGTTGATACGGTGCCGATCCGTTTACGTTACGTTATATGTGCTACGACCCTTAACCACTGCTGTACCTAAACTTTTTACTATAAAGTTTTTTTCTGATCACAAAAATCAGATAAAATACATACAAACACTATAACGTTACAAAAAAAATATAATAAAAATAATAATTTTATTAATTTCTTACTGTATAATAAGTATTTTATCAAATATTAACTGTTTATGTACAAAAATAAACATTCCTATAATTCACTTTTTATATACAGTATGTAAAGTGAGACATAGGCAATACTTTAGGGCGTGATAGATAACGTTATTTAATGAAGGAAAAAAAATACAAAATAAATAAACATTAAATTACTACATAGTAAACGACGTGTAAAGCTTAGCCATGAATTTCACTAATCATGGACACCGCGCGGACGCAGCGAGCGATCGGTTCGCCAGCTGAGTTAGATACATACCTACGACGCGCGGCGCGGGTCAATGCACCGAGTCTTGAACAATATTTGAGCGCAGCGGGAACGTGTCCACACTTAGTTAATTTTTGGGATTTTTTCGTCAAAAATTAAGCACCTAATTTTATTACATAATTCGGATCAGAATCGCGTACAGAGTCACCTCCTAAATTATTGCCGTTGACTCAAAAAACACCCTGTATAAACGTAGCATTTTCCAATGAAGGCAAGGTTTTTTAAAAAACTGGCTATTTATGTCTTTAATTTTCTCTATAAGCTTGATTTAATTTGAGTATCCATTCATACAGTAAATTAACTATTACTCTATACTATTATTATAAAGAGGTAAAGTTTGTGTATTTGTGACGTTGTAGGGGGTAATCTCTGGATCTACTACACCGATTTAAAAAATTCTTTCTGTGTTAAATAGTTCATTTATCGGGGAGTGTCATAGGCTATATAGTATCACGCTATGACTAATAGGAGCGAAGTAATGAAATATGTTTAAAAAAGAGATGCGTTTTTTTCGCCGCCCAACGAAGTGGGCACGGGTCAGCTAGTTATTATTAAACGCCATGATTACGTACCGTCAAACGGGGTGTATAAAAACATAATAGTCATTATAGATTGTACTTTTAATATGTATATTATTATTGTATTTTATTTTCAAAAAATAATTTGTCATCGCAATCGACATTCTTTTAAAAGTAAAAATGTAAAAAAAACATGTAAATTGAAACTACCTATTATGTTTTTTTACTCCGAAAATAGCTAATCCACCCCGTTGTGAAATGAAACCCTGTTGGTCAAAATGGTAGAATTTTGTCATCCTTGTGAAATTCTACAATATAAAACACAATTAGCCCGTAATACCCGTTATAAGGGCTCTTTCAATTTAGCCGTTTCGTGCCGTATGACTGCCGTGCGATTTTCGAACGGCAAAAGCAACATTCTTTTGTTTTCATACAGGTCTTGCCGTATGGCAGTATTTATAGTGTCGAGCGTTCGCCGCACGGCAGCCGTTCGGCACGAAACGGCTAAATTGGTGATTTTTGGTCATTCAATTTTAATGTCATTATTTGATTCATAAGTACAGCTTGCGCAATCTTAACTAGATCGACTTGAAGTTAGCTTTCCTAGACGTTTGCGCAAGTACAGTCACTAAGACAACACGCGCTCATCGCACCTTTAGTTACAAAAGTGACACCTGCGCAAACATTTTCAACAACTTCAACCCGGCCTTCTTAGATCGCGCGTATTGTAAAACTATTTCAATAGACAGAAGAATAAATGTATCGTGCTGTTGTCATTATGTAATATTATTATATTATTATTTATTTGTTTAATATTAATTATGTTTTATTGAATGGGACCAATGTTTAAATAAATGTGATTACTTAATTGTTTTGTTTTATTTATTAACTTGATGACCCTTTATTTTCGCTTATGTAGTGCAAAATATTTGATGAAGATAATAATTAGTGTCCAAGCATTGATTTACAAAAAACCAAAGATACACACTCCACTTCCCAAAAACGTCCGCAACAAATGGGCGCATTGTGCACTCTTTTTAAATTAGTATCGCGTTGTTCTACCGGCAAACGTCAATCATTAAATTTTATTGCTTTATGTGCATTACTTTTTAAATACAACTTTATGTCATGCGTGTAAGATTGAATTTGAAAAAAGAAATATGTTTACGATATTACTATACGTATTTATTGCGTATGTTTAATTTGGTGACACTTTTGGCTGTTAGTTTTGTTTGAAAATGTGCATCTAGGGTTTTTTATAAATCAATGTGTCCAAGTAATTTTACCTAACGTCAATCATCTCCAAACTAGCTTTCACTGAGATGACGCTTTTACGCTTAGTAAGGCAGAATAGGGATTGGAAAGTTAAAGAAGAGCTGATTTTTACTCTCAGAGAAGATGGTTATGGATTGAATGTTAATTTGATGTATTATCCACTGACAATCTTTGTCAATCTCCGTGTGGCGGAGTAAGAATACAATACTTCACCACCCCATCACATCCCGTGGGTGTCGTAAAAACCGACTAAGGGACTACCTACTATCTTTACAAAATAAAAAGTAGGAAAACTTGAAATTAAACCCTATACCAATCCGTCTGGCCAGCGCCAGCGTGGTATTAGTAGGCCAAGTATGCATCCGTCCCGGGAGGAGGCCCGTCCCTGCAGTGGAACATTAATGGGCTGTTACGACGAAACTTTGTCAATGGCGAGCATTTCCGCTTGAAATACAGAGCAAGAGGATTTGCTTGAAATTTTTAGTGATGCAGTTACCATAAGGGTCCAGGGATACAAAAGCTGCGCAGACTACTTCATCATGGCGACTGCCATCAGTGAAGACACGCCAGGTGCTTTAATTATGCTCTTCGTATTCCTGGATAGTGTCTATTTTATCAAATGAGATTGGTTGCCGGAGGGAAGGGTGGAGCAATGACGACGGAGGGGCAGGTTTTTCAAAAGGAGTATCTGTAGGTAGTATGCAGGAAGAGCTGCTAAGTTTGGTGAATTCTATTTCAGAAGCATATTTAATTTTATCTGGAAGGGGAATTAATCGGGCTATAGATATGTTTTTGATAGCAGGGGCTTGGAGAGACAGGAGTTTTAGATTTATGAATTAGTATTTTAGAGCGCCAGACAAACACTAGCTGCATTATGTAATTATGGGGGTGATGACTTGCTCATATTAGGTTAGGTTAGGTTTGGGATTATATTAGGTTAGGTTTGCGTCAATGATAGGTTAGGTTATGTTAACATAACCTATCATTGACGGATATGTTAACATAACCTAACCTATCCGTCAATGATAGGTTAGGTTATGTTAACATAACCTATCAAAAAAAAAAAGTTTGCGTCAATGATAGGTTAGGTTTGCAATAATGTTAGGTTAGGTTAGGTTTGCAATAATGTTAGGTAAAGTTTGCAATAATGTTAGGTTAGGTTTTTTTTTTTTTAATGAAACTAGTAGATGTAGATCATAGAAGTGGCGCTATTGGTCTACGCCTTCTTCTATGACCTTTTTGCAGTTTTTTGTCATTAAAATGTTTGTCTTTTAATATGTCTGTGTTAATGATTAACAAAACAATTTGAAGTTTAGAAGTAAAAGTAGTTTTTGTAAGTACTATGTGCAATGCTAATGAAAAAATACAATTATAGTAATTGAAGCCTTATGTAGCAATTTTTTTTTTTTTTTTTTTTTTTTTTTGTTCTTGAAGACAAGTTTTACAGTTATATATATGTTTTGGTGTCATTTTTATATAATATATTTACAATGTATAATAATTTTTTTTTTTTTTTTTTTCCCATTTTGGCTTTTATAAGGCTTCGTATTTAAACAAAATACTATTTACTTGAGCTTACAATATAATACAATATGAATGATGGAATATAATACATGTGATTTGTGAAATTAATAATGTTGGTATTTACATATGGAGACAGTAGAGATGTCAATAGGTACAATCTTAAAACTAATTATTACTAAGTTACATTATTTACAATTAAAACATTATGGCCAGTGGGCCATCAGCGGGTATGTGGAGTGTGTTCATGTGTATGTGTGTGTGTGTGTGTATGCAGTAAGGTGTCTGTTCAGTTATGTGTTATTAAAGTGTTTTAGTTGTTTAATGATGTATGTAATGTGATTGATGAAAATGTTTGCTGTTTCCTCATATTTAATTATATGAATTAAATAATGTTGGTTGTGTGGGTCTATGTGGTGGTCCTCACATGTATGTATAAACGGTAGACGAGTTGTTTGAAAGCGTGAACATTCTAGTATTAAATGATTAAATGTCTGTATTGATGAATTGTCGCAAGGGCAAAGATCGTCGTTGGTGATATGAAAGCGATGTAGGTATGATTTGTGATATGCATGATTAGTAAGCAGTTGGGTGATAGGAAAGGATGGTTTGATGGTAGATAAGAACTTTGATAAATCGTGGAAAGAAGAGAAAAGTTGTTTTGTATAAGTGGCTCCTTCAGAGTTGTCGTACAGCTCTTGTAAGGATGTGTGTAGTTGATGTTTGTATTTGAGTTTGATGTATGAGAAAGGTGTGTGTGTGTAGTCTGGTGTTTTATGCATGTTCGCTGCGGTTTTTGCGGCAGCATCAGCCAGTTCGTTTCCGGGAATGCCAATATGCGCCCTGACCCATGCAAAGTGAACGTGTACTTGTTTGGTTTTTAATGTGTGTAAGTGTCTGAATATATTGACTGATATAGGGTTGTGTGAATAGGGATTGGATAATTCTTGAAGAGATGATTTGGAGTCAGAGAGGATGTAGCAAGAGGAAGAGGGTGTGATGTGTGTGTGATTGATGATCCATGAACAGGCGTTTTGTATTGCTAAGAGTTCGGCTTGGTATACTGTACATGAGGAGTGTAGTTTGTATTTTTTTGTAGTAGAGGATATGCCTGTGGGGTCAAACACAACGAAGGCCGAGCCCACCACGTCGTCGTGCTTGCTCCCATCAGTGAAGATGCACCATGATTGATGTGTGGAGAGACTCTCATATTCTCTTATTGTGTCCAGTTCCGTAAAAGTAATAGGTTCGCGGAGGGAGGGATGTAAGAGAGTGGAGGATGGAGCAGGTCGCTCGAGGGGAATGTCGGGGGGAAGAAAGGGTGAGCTGCCTGATAGTCTGGATGTCTCTATCTGGGATGAGATTCTAATAACGTCTGGAAGGGGAGTCAGCTGAGCAAGAGTGATGGAGGCTACTGTGCTTGTGGTGCGAAATCCGTGGATGATTTTGATTGCAAATAGGCGTTGAAGTGATAAAAGTTTCTTGTGAATTAGTTTAAAGTCAAGTGCGCGTGTCCAAATAGACGAAGCATATGTTATAATGGGAGTGATGACTTGATTATATATTGTGCGTATATTGTCTGAATGTATACCCCATGTGGGGCGCATGTAAATAAGTAATTTATAGAATATGTTTTTAGCCTTTTGTATAATGTAATTTGTGTGTTTGATAAATTTGAGTTTATCATCTATGATGACGCCTAGATATTTAAATTCTCGTGTGAATGTTAGTTTGGTGTTGTGCATGTATATGTCAGTTTTAGTAGATTTGTGTGTAAAGCCTGTTAATGTGGTTTTGTGTGGTCCGAATGTGAGTTTGACTGAATCCCCCCATTCTGCGATAGAATGGAGGGCGTTGTTGGTAATGGTTTGTAGTGTGGTGAGTGAGCGTGAGTGGGTGACGAGGATGACGTCATCAGCGAAGGCCTGTATGTGGCACCCCTCAGGAAGGGTAAGCTCTAGTAACTCGTCCATTATTAGGTTCCACATAGTGGGGCCACAGACAGAACCTTGTATACATCCGCGCGTCATTGGTTTTGTAATATTAGTATCAGAGAATACCAATCCTACAGTACGGTTTGTGAAGTAGCTGGTTAATATGTTGTATATGTTGGCGGGGCATTGATAGTGTCGGAGGCGGAGGAACACAGCTGGCCACCAAGCATTGTCAAACGCCGCTTTGATGTCCAGAGATGTTGCTATAACGTGTTCTCCTTCTGATTTTTTTGTTTTAATTAGATTAATTACATTAGAAATGGCGTGTGATGTGGAAATGTGTCTTTTAAAACCAAATTGTAAAGTGTTGTTATGATTGTTAGTGTCTATGTGATAAGTGAGCCGATCTATAATAAGTCTTTCGAATAGTTTCCCAAAGACGTTTATAAGACCAATGGGGCGAAATGAGGTGAGTTGTGTGTATGTAGGCTTGTTGGGTTTCGGGATAATTTTGATCAAAGCGTGTTTCCAAGGAGTGGGGAAGTGAGATAATTCAAGGCATCTGTTAAAAATTTGTGTGATGTACTCGGGAAAGAGTTTGATGAATTGAAAACAAATATCGGATGTGAGGTGATCTATACCTGGTGCCTTTTTGTGGCTCATATGTTTAATGCCGTTTAGAATTTCGGTGTAGGTAAAGGGAGGTTCGGAAGAAGTGTGAATGGGTTGAGACATAAGGTTTCTGGTGTTCTGTTGTGTATGAAGGATGTCAGGGGTGTCAGAGGGAAAAAAGTTATTGAGTAAAGCATGTGCAGTGTCTTCTGTGGAGTAGGTATGTGTGCCATCTTCTAATTGAAGAGTAGAGGGAGGTTGTGCCAATGGTTTGGTTTTGATAATGCGATTGGTGACTGACCATACGTTTTCCTTTACCTGCATCTTACAGAATTCCTTAAATTGGCTGGTAGCTTCAGTGCAAAAGGCATCTGAGTATTCTTTCCTTGCAGTGTTTCTCTCAGCGAGCACTTCGTCAAGAGGAAGGCCGCGTCTTTTATATCTAGCCAGTTTGTGGTGTGAGTACAGAACCTTTTGTTTAAGGTCCTGTAGTGTGTTGTTCCAGAATGGAGGTTTGTGTGATGTTCTGCCAGACTTAGGTAGTGTTATGTCGCATGCGTGCTGAATAGCAATGGTGATGTCATTGACTAAATTGTCAATGTCATCAGCATTGCTATCATAAATGTGTGTAATAGAGGGTAACTCTTGGCGAACTTTGTCTGTAAATCTGTCCGCTATCTGAGCCCAGTTTACATTGGTTGTGTTGTATTTGAATGTAGATAGTTTCTTGTTTCGTGTAAGGCGTGCGCGTGTGTGTGTGTGAGTGTTAGTGAGTGTGACTTCAAACACAATGCAGTTGTGGTCAGAGCTGGGTGTGATTGATTGTTGTACAGACCAGTTATTGATGGTTATGGATGGATGATTGCTAAGAAGCGTGAGGTCGATGATGGATGAACGTGGCTGGTTGTGTGTTATAGTTTCAAAAGTTGGTGTCGTTCCGGAATTAGCTATAATTAAGTTGTTGTTAAGAATAAAATCAGCGACTAGCTCTCCCCTGGCGTTGTCTCTGTTCGAGCCCCACCAGGAGTGCCATCCATTGAAGTCCCCACAGATGAGGAAAGATGAGTTATTGTTGGAGTGTATATAAGATTCAAGTGTATGTAAAGTGTTGTGAGTGTCGTTGCGTGGCTCTATATACAAGGATATGAGGTGAAATGTGTGATTGGTTATACTGTCCTTACATTGTATGATGCATAATGTTTGAGTTTGAGTGGCTGGTAATTCCGAGAGCTGAAGATGTGTTTTTATGAATGGCAATGGCGGCGCGAGTGGGATGAGTGGTGGGAAATTGGTATAGTGTATATTGGTCATTTGTGAGTTTCATGTGATTTGAATTTCCGGTGTATGGTTCCGTTATAAAAACGAAGTCTGGTTCGTGTTGGCCTAAATACACGGAGAGTTCGTGTAGTGCGTTCCTACTACGTCCAAGGTTAATTTGTATAGTGTTGGTGTTAATGTGTGTGTGTGTAGATGAGAGTGATGAGTGAGTGGAAATGTCTTGTATGGGTCTAGTATCCATAGTCGATCCTATTCCTTGTACGTGTAGACATGTATACCTTCCTTGGACAAAGGTCAGAAGTGGCGCTGTGGTCCAACTTCTCGCTGTTGTTTTTATTATTTTTATTGTTAGTGTTAGTGTTGGTGTGATAAATATTACAATTGTGGCATAAGGCCTTGCTAGGGTTTTTCTTGTGTGGGCATTCTTTAAACTCATGTAACTCTGCGCAGAAAGAGCAACGTGTCTCCTCCTCCACGCAGTGCTTTCTTGTGTGGCCGAACTTTAGACACTTATAACATTGAAGTAAGGGCACAAACTCCTCCACATGAACCCGCTGGTGGTCAATATTAAGTTTTTGTAGACTTATGATTATGCGCCAGAGATGAGGGGTGGTCACAAAGACAGCATTGTAAAGGTTAGAGTTTTTGTTATTACGTGTGAATTTAAACTCGATATCAGTTGAAGAAGAAGTGGTGGGAATATTGCTTATGGCATTAAGTATCTGTGAGTTTTGCTTTACAATGATGTCTCTGAGTGTCTCAGGAGTAACCTCCGAGCTGACCCCTTTAACCATGAACATAGGTTTAAGTTTTTTGGATACCTCCGCTGTGATGTCAGGATGTGCGTCGCCGATTTTGTCCATGGTGATCTGCATTTGTTCAGGGCTGTCGAACTCGATGCGTAGCTTGTTGTTCGAGACCCTCTGGACGCCGGCTGGGGTGAAAGTAGTGTCCCTAAAGGACACTGCCTTCCTCCAGGAGGCCAGAGTGTCGATGTGGGTGGGGTTTTCCTTCCTCGATGCGATGATGATGGCGGGCTTAGTAGTAGGTGGTGTAGGTGGTTGTGACTTGACTAGTGGGGAGGATGTAATTTGTGCGTATGATGGAGTAGGTGGTCTGTTAGTGATTTCCTTCTTGAAGAGGGCCATCTCCTGGCGGACAGCTGCTATAATGCTGGTCTTCAGGTCCTCACTACCGTCGTTCGATGTACTCGGAGATTGTGGTTGGACATGTTCTTTGTAAATCGGCGATGTGGGGTCGACTAAGCCAGATAGGAGGGAAATTGCCTTACCAATCTCTTCGGCAGCAGTGGTGATCAGCTTCTTGTTAGGGGCGGTGACGCTTCGGCCCGCAGCCACCCTCTCAGAGATGAAGGTCGAGAGCTTCCCCACGACCCTCATACAGGATTCGACATCTGTTATTTCGGCGATGGTGGATGGTAGAGAAAGGGGAGTGGGGGGGTTTGGGGCGTCAGGCCCTCCAGAGTTATCCCCCATGTTAACCTTTACCACAACTCCTTACAGAAAAAAGTTATTCCCCTCGATGTCCAAAAACCTTCGATTCTGGTGGATCTGATGTATGGGTAAGGTAGGTAGACCTTACCCATACATCAGATCTTAGGAAATTTCTCTCAGAACTGCGCTAGCGCGCTCCGCTCCGGAGTTATAAGCGTTACCAACTTACTCCGTGATGGCGATTTGGGTGTTTTTTGGTATAAAATCCATAAAATAAAAACTAATAATGATAAAATTCTGCTCGATGCGTGGATCCAGAGAGGAAGAGCTATTCTAGCTTATAATTAAATAAAAACAGGGGGTCGTCGATCTCTTTCTTGAGATATCGAGCCCTGAGGATCTTGAAAAATTTTTTTATATACACTACAAAGTTGGTGGTCGATAACTTCCAAACCTTGTTAGGTTAGGTTAGGTTTGCAATAATGTTAGGTTAGGTTTAAATTAAGGTTAGGTTAGGTTTGCAATAATGTTAGGTTAGGTTTGCAATAATGTTAGGTTAGGTTTGCAATAATGTTATGTTAGGTTTGCAATAATGTTAGGTTAGGTTTGGTTTGCAATAATGTTTGGTTAGGTTTGCAATAATGTTAGGTTAGGTTTGCAGTAATGTTAGGTTAGGTTAGGGTTGTAATTATGTTAGGTTAGATTAGGTTAATTCCCTTGGAAACATCGTCCCGGTATTCCTTCGGGTTCCTGTTCCCGGTATTCCGTAGGAAACCTATTTCTGGTCTTCCCGGAATTCCCTCGGGAACCTCTTCCCAGAATTCCCTCAAGAACCTATTCCCGGAATTCCCACGGGATCCCCTTCCCGAAATTCCCTCAGGAACCTCTTCCCAGAATTCCCTCGGGAACCTATTCCCGGAATTTCCTCGGGAACCTATTCCCGGAATTCCCACGGGGTCCTATTCCCGGAATTCTTACGGGACCCTCTTCCCGGAAGTCCTAATATCTGGACTTGCGCCCTGCCCACCTGGACACGCCCACCTGGACACGCTCACCTAGACACGCCCGGGAGAGGTTTCCAACTAAATTCCTGGAATGCTGGTAAAAGGTTCTAGCGGGACATCCGGGAAGAGGGTCCCGTAAGAATTCCGGAAATAGGTTCCCAAGGGAATTCCGGGTATATGTTCCCGAGGGAATTCCGGGAATATGTTCCCAAGGGAATTCTGGGAACAGGATCCCGTGGGAATTCCGGGAATAGGTTCCCGAGGGAATTCCGGGAATAGGTTCCCGAGGGATTTCCGGGAATAGGATTCCGTGGGCATTCCGGGAATAGGTTCCCGAGGGAATTCTGAGAAGAGATTCCCCAGGGAATTTCGGGAAGGGGATCCCGTAGGAATTCCGGGAATAGGTTTCCAAGGGTATTCTGGGAAGGGGTTCCCGAGGGAATTCCGGGAAGACCAGAAATAGGTTTCCTACGGAATACCGGGAACAGGAACCCGAAGGAATACCGGGACGATGTTTCCAAGGGAATTAACCTAATCTAACCTAACATAATTACAAACATAAACTAACATAACATAACAACAAACATAACCTAACATAATTACAACCCTAACCTAACCTAACATTACTGCAAACCTTTTTTTTTTTTTTTTTTTTTTTTTTTCCGGGAGGGAAGCTTTATGCCAGAGTGTGAGGACTCCCCGACCAAATTGGCCGGTATACCACACTAAACCCTCCACGGTTACCCTTTTAGCTCATAGGGACAGAGTTCCGGGACCAGGGTGCTACACCCATACTCCGGAGACTCCGTCGAGCTTCCTGGCGGCAGCCAGGTGACGCAATTCAAGAGAGGCCCGGGGTAACCCAGAGTACCTCTCTTTGACGTCGTAGCAGGTCACCTCCGCAACTGCCGTCCATTACGGACAACAGCCCAAGGCACCCCACACGCAGGCGACAAAACCCTACGCGAGCTACGTACGAGGTTGGCTTGGACCAGACGACGCCGCGCCTGTTCCCCTCCCACCTCTTCGTCTGCGCCGAGCGGGTGCAGCTAGAGCATCATTCTCCCGCACCCGCTCCGCTTCCTCCTTCCGCGAGATGACGGTCTCGCAAAAGGAGGTCACGGCATTCCACGCCTCCGCACTACCGAGCATTGTTCTGACCAATGCCGGCAGCGCGAGGTCGTTCGATCTTAGCGCCGCGCAAAGTTCGCGGCGCTCTTCGTCCCAGGCCGAGCACAGGAGCAGAGTGTGCTCGGCCGTGTCATCAAGATCGCCGCAGTGGTGGCACTGCGGCGTTTCTTCCCGGCGGGCGACCCGGTGCAGGTAGTGACCGAAGCAACCATGTCCGGTCAGTACCTGCACCAGGCGGTAGGTGAGGCTGCCACCCGGGGCCCCACCCACTCCTTCAACACCGGACGAATCGCCTCGATCGTCCGGTGGCCGGCGGCAGGTTGGGAGAGAGTCTCCATCCACGCTCTGATGGCGTCATCCTGGATGTTGGATTGGGCCCGCTCTATATCTTCTAGAGCGGGCCGCACGCCCCGCACCCTCGCCTCCACTTTGCGTCGATGCGCTTCGGCGAGTGCCACGGCATCGACTTCAAATGGAGGCGTGCCCGCAAGAACGCAGGCCGCCCCGTGACTCACAGTCCGATATGCGCGTATTACGCGGACCGCGATGGTCCGTTGCGGCCTGCGCAACAGGGCCTTAGTGCGAGACGTGAGACTCTCTGCCCACACCGGAGATCCGTAAAGTGCCATCGACCGTACCGTTCCGTGGTACAGTCTCCGGCACCTGGCTGATGGCCCCCCTATGTTGGGGAGCAGCCGTCCGAGAGCTGCCGCAGCAGCGCACAGTCTGGGAGCCAAGAGCGTAAAATGCCGCTCCCAGCTCCAGGAGGAGTCAAGTTCAAGGCCGAGGTACCTTAAATGTACCCCGACGGGAATACTGACCCCCCCTACTCGGACACGGAGCTCCGGTGGGATTCTGCGTCTTCTTCTTGGGGCTCGAAAGCCGATGGCCCTTGTTTTGTCTAGGGCCACCTCAAGCCCCAGGAGGCGGATGCGCCGGACAACCCTCTCGGTGCAAACCGACGCATTTTCGGCCGCCTCCTCCCAGAATTTGGCCGCTGCCGCAACGAGCGTGTCGTCCGCATAACAGACTATCTCTGTTTGCGGCAGCAGCCTTCCACGCAGAACCCAGTTGTACCCCAGATTCCACAACAACGGACCCAACACTGATCCCTGGGGTACACCTGCCGCCACTCTCCACGATTGAACGCGACCCTCCGCATCCTGGTAGAGCACTACCCTATCCTGAAGGTAATCCCTAACCAAGGAGCGGAGGTAGAGGGGCACTTTATGGAAAACTAGCGCTCCCTCTATCGCTTCGTGGGGGACGGTGTTAAATGCGTTGGCGATGTCTAGAGACACCGCCACCACCATCTCCCCGCGCGCGGCGGCCGCCTCGGTGAAAGATTTGAGGCGGCCTATCGCGTCAATCGTGGACCGACCGGTGCGGAACCCGTACTGGCACTCCGCCAAGTCCGGGCCTTCGCACTCAATGTGCTCGATGACACGGGAGGCGAGAATCTTCTCGAAAGCCTTGGCCGTCTCATCGAGCAACACCAACGGTCGGTAGCCCGCCGGGACATCGGCGGGGCGACTCTCCTTACGAATCAGGACCAGTCGCCCCGCCTTCCAACGCCTGGGGAAGCGTGCCGACGCAATACAGCAGTCGAACACGGTGCGAATTCTCTGTTCTAGGGGCCCCAGTGCCACGGCCATAGCCTTTGCAGGGACCCCGTCCGGCCCCGGCGCTTTCTTTCCGCGCCGGAGCCTCTCTCGCACCGTGCCAAACCCCGCGTCCGACACGGGAGGCCCCGCGACCCACACCTCCGGGACAGAACCGGAGGTGTATCTCCCCTGAACCAGATGAGGGACGGAGGGTCTCGGCTCTGGAAATAAAGTTTCGAGAACCCTCCGTCGCAATTCCGGCTCCATACAGGGAAGCGGGGGAGCTGGAGAGAGCTTCCCCCTTATCGCCCTGTATGGCCGGCCCCACGGGTCGCGGTTGAGGATGCCCAAGAACTGATCCCAGGCATCCTTCTTGGCCCTGCGGATACCGTTCCGCAGAGCCCTTATAGCCTCCTTAGAGGCCCTGTGTAGAGCCTCCTCTTCCCCAGGCGATCTATGGACACGTCTGCGGCACCTTTGGTACGCGCGTCTGGCCCCCATACTGGCGGACCGCAGGAGCGCAATCTCCTGCGTCCACCAGTAGACCCGCCCACAACGAGGGCGGGCCTGCGTCCTCGGCATGGCGGCATCGCAGACAACCCGCAGGTCGTCCGCGAGCAGCTCCGCCATGCCGTCGGCATCCCCTGCGATGGTGTCGGGCACGTCACTCCATGCCCGCACCACCGCCGCCTCCTCCGCCACATCGCGACGGAGGCGTGCAAGCGCCCACCTTGGAAAGGGTGAGGCGCCCGCAGCGGAGCCCAGATGAATGGGGGCTCCGGGGGACACCGTAGAGACCTCGTACCGGACGTAACGATGATCCGATAGGGTCTCTACATCCTCCACCACACGCCAGTCCCTGATTCGGGCTGCAAGTGGCGGAGGGTCACGTCCACAATCGACGTGCCCTGCCATCGGACGCAGGTCGGGGTAGTGCCTCGATTGAGGATGTGAAGCCCCAGGGCTGAAACCCAGGACTCCACGTCACCACCCCGCACATCTGTGTTGGGGGAACCCCACGCCGTTGAATGGGCGTTTAGGTCCCCCGCAACCAACACAGGGTTGGGGGCCGAGCGGCGCACCACTCCTTCGACCGCAGCAAGGAACATTTCGAATTCGGCCCTGCTGCGGTTGGGGGAGAAGTAGGTAGCCACCACAACCATTCTCCCCCATCGTGCCGCGACGTATCCTGCTCCCCTCTCGGTCAGAACGAGAGGGGAGCCTGCTCCAAAGGTTGCTATCGCCGCGGAGCCATCGGCGGCCCCTAGCCAGTTGGGTCGACCAAGGGGAATACTGTGTGGCTCCGCGGCGACTAGCAGGTCAACCTCCCACTCGGCGGCCGACTGACACGCCAAATCCTGTGCCCCAGCCGAGTGGTTGAGGTTGACCTGGAGTACCCGCCCTGAGGACCTACTGTCCATCGGTTTGCATAGGGCGGGACTCAGTTGGCGCGGCCGTCATCGCGCGACGCTGAGCCGCACCGAGTGGGCGGCCTTTTACGGGGGGAGGTCGGCAATTAGCTCCCCCCATTCTGTGCCCGGACGGGACTCCCTTGTCGGAGCACACGGCGCATTGCGGAGTGGCCTCGCAGGCCGCCGCGAGATGCCCCTCACCGCCACACCGGAAGCACAGTTTGCTCCGGTCCTTGGCAGAGGGGCACAACTGCTGCGGGTGCCCGATGCCGAAGCACCGGTGACACCTTAACGGCCGCTGCTCCATCAAAGTAATAGAGGCGGCGCTCCACCCTACACAAATGCGCCCTATCTCCTCTAGTTTGAGCGCCGCCTCTACCGGGCAGGAAACAATTGTCGCCCCAACCCCCCTGAGGTTGGACACAATTGCCCCTACCCTCACGACCTCAGATGAGCAGCCGGCCACCCTTGCCAGCTCCGCCTGCACCTCCGGAACTGTCACGGAGTCATCGAGCCCCGTCACTCGGAAGCTCGCGAGTTTCTGGGGCCGAGTGACTTTGGCCGACTCCCCCAACACCACTCCTATCTGAGTGGCGAGGTTGTCGGCCTGGGCCGGGGTCGTCCCCTTTGGGAGCTCGATGACTCGTGCTCCGGTGAGTCCCGTCCGGAACTTGGCCGGGCCTATGCCCAGCTCGCCCAGATTTACGTTGGCCCTCGCTGTTGTGAGGGCCTGAGCGTATGTGGCCCCATTCGCCACCGCTTCTGGCTTTAGGGCCACCACCACCGCCAGCGTCTTCGGTGGCTTAGGCTTCTTTTTCTGGGCCTGAGCCCGCGAGCCCGCGAGAGCAGGAGCCGCCTTAGCCTTTTTAGGCTTCTTGGCCACGGTCGTCCACTCACTTTGGACGACCGGCGTCTCCACCGCGTGGGAGGGTCCCGCAATCTGTGTGGGGGCCCTTTCTGGCGCCTTTTGCGCCACCTTCTTTACGACCCTAGCCTCCCTTGGCAAATTGGCCGGGGGAGTGAGGGTCGTGGGAGCTGATAGAGCTGCTACCCCGGAGTATGATGTGCGCGGGGCAGCCCTTCCCTTATCTGAAGCAAGAGGCGGACGAATTATGGGCGCAGGCAGCAGACGCCCATCCGCCTCTAGCCCCTCCAGTCGGGCACCCAACATGGCACCGAACCTCTCAGCCAGGTCGCGCTGGAGGAGCCCCACCATTTCAGCCATGTCCGCCCGGGTTATGGGTCCCCCACTCCTCTCCAAAGAAGCGTCTACAGTGACGGGCTCCACTGCTCGTCGCGGGGATGGCCCCTTGGGGGATGGCTCCCTCTCCGCCCTCCCCCTTCCCCTCTCCGAAAACGCTCTCCGGAGAGCGGAGATCTCCTCCGTGAGGACCGACAGTTGTTCCCTGAGGCGCTTATTGTCGGCCCTCAGCCTCCTCATCTCATCTGATGAGTCCCTTTGGGCCATCCCCTTTACAACCATCAGAAGCGCGGCCGAGGCATCCTTTATCTCCTTGACGCAGGTGCCCTTCAAATTCTTCGATTTGGAGGCCACACTGCGCAAGGTCCCGGCGTACGCTTCCGCCTTTTCCACTAGGTCCTCTATAGAGGTGGACGGCTTCCGCGACCCCCTAAGCGTGGCGCCCGAGTCAGAGCTCTCCACCGAGTGGTCGCGGAGGAATGTCAGCCTGTAGTTTGGCAAATCAGTTTGCTGACCGCCACGACCATTCTTCGATCGTGGCGCCTTCCTCACTGGCGACGTTACTTCTTCACATCCGTAACTTTCATCCCCTCCTTCCTCAGCCGGGGTGGGGTCTTCAGTAATTCCCCTTCTCGGAGGGGATGTCGGAGTCTCCATGGCCCTCTTGCGCCTCTCCGAGGGAGGCTTCAGGATTGACCTGGGGATTTGAGGAGGAGGCATCGATATGCGCAGTACTGGGGAGGCGGGGCGCGACGAGGATGATGTGACACCCGAGTGGGAGAAATCCCCCCCCTCGGACATCGACCAATTTATAGCCTGGGACAAAGTTCGCTCAGGCGAGGAGTTCATGTTAGCAGCCACTACCCCTGAAGGGAGCAAGGTGCTGAAACAGAACAAACAAAAACCACAAAAAACAACAACAGACAGGAATAAAAATAGCAAATTAACCTAAACAATAATAATTAATTAAAACTAATTAATAAAATGTGCAAAACTTAAAGCTAATTATAGCAGGAATATACGAACTAATAATAAGAGGGAATATAAGAACTAATAATAAGATGGAATATAAGCACTAATAAAACTATGGAGAGATCACCCAACTTGCCACTCCGTTACGGTGGTCAAGCTGGGGTCCAGGGCAAACGAAAAAGAAAAATAAACAAACTAGAGGAAGCTCTTAAACCAAGCGGTTCAGGGTTCCGAATAAGTAGTTGATGGAGTTCGCAAGAAGGTAAATGCGCACTCAGTCTCACAAGTTTCGAGCAATGAAATTTGGTCACCTAACTTGCCACTCCGTTACGGTGGTCAAGTCAGGGTCCAGGGCGGACGACGAGGACGTACTCAAAGCTCACTTGGGGACCCGCCCCAACATTACTGCAAACCTAACCTAACATTATTGCAAACCCAACCTAACCTAACATTATTGCAAACCTTTTTTTTTTTTTTTTTTTTTTTTTCCGGGAGGGAAGCTTTATGCCAGAGTGTGAGGACTCCCCGACCAAATTGGCCGGTATACCACACTAAACCCTCCACGGTTACCCTTTTAGCTCATAGGGACAGAGTTCCGGGACCAGGGTGCTACACCCATACTCCGGAGACTCCGTCGAGCTTCCTGGCGGCAGCCAGGTGACGCAATTCAAGAGAGGCCCGGGGTAACCCAGAGTACCTCTCTTTGACGTCGTAGCAGGTCACCTCCGCAACTGCCGTCCATTACGGACAACAGCCCAAGGCACCCCACACGCAGGCGACAAAACCCTACGCGAGCTACGTACGAGGTTGGCTAGGACCAGACGACGCCGCGCCTGTTCCCCTCCTACCTCTTCGTCTGCGCCGAGCGGGTGCGGCTTGAGCATCATTCTCCCGCACCCGCTCCGCTTCCTCCTTCCGCGAGATGACGGTCTCGCAGAAGGAGGTCACGGCATTCCACGCCTCCGCACTACCGAGCATTGTTCTGACCAATGTCGGCAGCGCGAGGTCAGTTGTTCTCAGCGCCGCGCAAAGATCGCGGCGCTCATCGTCCCAGGCCGAGCACAGGAGCAGAGTGTGCTCGGCCGTGTCATCTGGATCGCCGCAGTGGTGGCACTGCGGCGTTTCTTCCCGGCGGGCGACCCGGTGCAGGTAGTGACCGAAGCAACCATGTCCGGTCAGTACCTGCACCAGGCGGTAGGTGAGGCTGCCACCCGGGCGCCCCACCCACTCCTTCAACACCGGACGAATCGCCTCGATCGTCCGGTGACCAGCGGCAGGTTGGGAGAGAGTCTCCATCCACGCTCTGATGGCGTCATCCTGGATAACATTATTGCAAACCTAACCTAACATAATTGCAAACCTAACATTATTGCAAACCTAACCTAACATTATTGCAAACCTAACCTAACATAATTACAAACCTAACGTTATTGCAAACTTTTTTTTTTTTTTTTTTTTTTCCGGGAGGGAAGCTTTATGCCAGAGTGTGAGGACTCCCCGACCAAATTGGCCAGTATACCACACTAAACCCTCCACGGCTACCCTTTTAGCCCATAGGGACAGAGTTCCGGGACCAGGGTGTTACACCCATACTCCGGAGACTCCGTCGGGCTTCCTGGCGGCCGCCAGGTGACGCAATTCAAGAGAGGCCCAGGGTAACCCAGAGTACCTCTCTTTGACGTCGTAGCAGGTCACCTCCGCAACTGCCGTCCATACGGACAACAGCCCAAGGCACCCCACACGCAGGCGACAAAACCCTGCGCGAGCTACGTACGAGGTTGGCTAGGATTAGACGACGCCGCGCCCAATCCCCTCCTACCTCTTCGTCTGCGCCGAGCGGGTGCGGCTTGAGCATCATTCTCCCGCACCCGCTCCGCTTCCTCCTTCCGCGAGATGACGGTCTCGCAAAAGGAGGTCACGGCATTCCACGCCTCCGCACTACCGAGCATTGTTCTGACCAATGCCGGCAGCGCGAGGTCGTTCGATCTTAGCGCCGCGCAAAGTTCGCGGCGCTCATCGTCCCAGGCCGAGCACAGGAGCAGAGTGTGCTCGGCCGTGTCATCTGGATCGCCGCAGTGGTGGCACTGCGGCGTTTCTTCCCGGCGGGCGACCCGGTGCAGGTAGTGACCGAAGCAACCATGTCCGGTCAGTACCTGCACCAGGCGGTAGGTGAGGCTGCCACCCTGGCGCCCCACCCACTCCTTCAACACCGGACGAATCGCTTCGATCGTCCGGTGACCGGCGGCAGGTTGGGAGAGAGTCTCCATCCACGCTCTGATGGCGTCATCCTGGATGTTGGATTGGGCCCGCTCTATATCTTCTAGAGCGGGCCGCACGCCCCGCACCCTCGCCTCCACTTTGCGTCGATGCGCTTCGGCGAGTGCCACGGCATCGACTTCAAATGGAGGCGTGCCCGCAAGAACGCAGGCCGCCCCGTGACTCACAGTCCTATATGCGCGTATTACGCGGACTGCGATGGTCCGTTGCGGCCTGCGCAACAGGGCCTTAGTGCGAGACGTGAGACTCTCTGCCCACACCGGAGATCCGTAAAGTGCCATCGACCGTATCGTTCCGTGGTACAGTCTCCGGCACTTGGCTGATGGCCCCCCTATGTTGGGGAGCAGCCGTCCGAGAGCTGCCGCAGCAGCACACAGTCTGGGAGCCAGGAGCGTAAAATGCCGCTCCCAGCTCCAGGAAGAGTCCAGCTCAAGGCCGAGGTACTTCAGATGTATCCCGACCGGAACACTGACCCCCCCTACTCGGACACGGAGCTCCGGTGGGATTCTGCGTCTTCTTCTTGGGGGCGGGAAGCCGATGGCCCTGGTTTTGTCAAGAGCCACTTCCAGCCCCAGGAGGCGGATGCGTCGGACAATCCTCTCGGTGTAAACCGACGCATTTTCGGCCGCCTCCTCCCAGAATTTAGCCGCCGCCGCAACGAGCGTGTCGTCCGCATAACAGACTATCTCTGTTTGCGGCAGCAGCCTTCCACGCAGAACCCAGTTGTACCCCAGATTCCACAACAACGGACCCAACACTGATCCCTGGGGTACACCTGCCGCCACTCTCCACGACTGAACGCGACTCTCCGCATCCTGGTAGAGCACTACCCTATCCTGCAGATAGTCCCTAACCAAGGAGCGGAGGTAGAGGGGCACTTTATGAAAAACTAGCGCCCCCTCTATCGCTTCGTGGGGGATGGTGTTAAAAGCGTTGGCGATGTCAAGAGACACCGCCACCACCATCTCCCCGCGCGCGGCGGCCGCCTCGGTGAAAGATTTGAGGCGGCCTATCGCGTCAATCGTGGACCGACCGGTGCGGAACCCGTACTGGCACTCCGCCAAGTCCGGGCCTACGCACTCGATGTGCTCGATGAGACGGGAGGCGAGAATCTTCTCGAAAGCCTTGGCCGTCTCATCGAGCAACACCAGCGGTCGGTAGCCCGCCGGGACATCGGCGGGGCGACTCTCCTTACGAATCAGGACCAGCCGCCCCGCCTTCCAACGCCTGGGAAAGCGTGCCGACGCAATACAGCAGTCGAACACGGTGCGAATCCTCTGTTCTAGGGGCCCCAGTGCCACGGCCATAGCCTTAGCAGGGACCCCGTCCGGCCCCGGCGCTTTCTTTCCGCGCCGGAGCCTCTCTCGCACCGTGCCAAACTCTTCGTCCGACACGGGAGGCCCCGCGACCCACACCTCCGGGACAGAACCGGAGGTGTATCTCCCCTGAACCAGATGGGGGACGGAGGGTCTCGGCTCTGGAAATAAAGTTTCGAGAACCCTCCGTCGCAATTCCGGCTCCATACAGGGAAGCGGGGGAGCTGGAGAAAGCTTCCCCCTTATCGCCCTGTATGGCCGGCCCCACGGGTCGCGGTTGAGGATGCCCAAGAACTGTTCCCAGGCATCCTTCTTGGCCCTGCGGATACCGTTCCGCAGAGCCCTTATAGCCTCCTTGGAGGCCCTGTGTAGAGCCTCCTCTTCCCCAGGCGATCGCTGGATACGTCTGCGGCACCTCTGGTACGCGCGTCTGGCCCCCATACTGGCGGACCGCAGGAGCGCAATCTCCTGCGTCCACCAGTAGACCCGCCCACAACGAGGGCGGGCCTGCGTCCTGGGCATGGCGGCATCGCAGACAACCCGCAGGTCATCCGCAAGCAGCTCCGCCATGCCGTCGGCATCCCCTGCGATGGTGTCGGGCACGTTACTCCATGCCCGCACCACCGCCGCCTCCTCCGCCACATCGCGACGGAGGCGTGCAAGCGCCCACCTTGGAAAGGGTGAGGCACCCGCAGCGGAGCCCAGATGAATGGGGGCTCCGGGGGACACCGTAGAGACCTCGTACCGGACGTATAGATGATCCGATAGGGTCTCTACATCCTCCACCACACGCCAGTCCCTGATTCGGGCTGCGAGTGGCGGAGTGGCTAGGGTCACGTCCACAATCGACGTGCCCTGCCATCGGACGCAGGTCGGGGTAGTGCCTCGATTGAGGATGTGAAGCCCCAGGGCTGAAACCCAGGACTCCACGTCACCACCCCGCACATCTGTGTTGGGGGACCCCCACGCCGTTGAATGGGCGTTTAGGTCCCCCGCAACCAACACAGGGTTGGGGGCCGAGCGGCGCACCACTCCTTCGACCGCAGCAAGGAACCTTTCGAATTCGGCCCTGCTGCGGTTGGGGGAGAAGTAGGTAGCCACCACCACTATTCTCCCCCATCGTGCCGCGACGTATCCTGCTCCTCTCTCGGTCAGAACGAGAGAGGAGCCTGCTCCAAAGGTTGCTATCGCCGCGGAGCCATCAGCGGCCCCTAGCCAGTTGGGTCGGCCAGGGGGAATACTGTGTGGCTCCGCGGCGACTAGCAAGTCAACCTCCCACTCGGCGGCCGACTGGCACGCCAAATCCTGTGCCCCAGCCGAGTGGTTGAGGTTGACCTGGAGTACCCGCCCTGAGGACCTACTGTCCATCGGTTTCCATAGGGCGGGACTCGGTTGGCGCGGCCGTCACCGCGCGACGCTGAGGCGCACCCAGGGGGCGGCCTTTTACGGGGGGGGGGTCGGCAATTAGCTCCCCCCATTCTGTGTCCGGACGGGACTCCTTTCTCGGCACACACGGCGCAGTGCGGAGTGGCCTCGCAGGCCGCCGCGAGATGCCCCTCGCCGCCACACCGGAAGCACATTTTGCTCCGGTCCTTGGCAGAGGGGCACAACTGCTGTGGGTGCCCGATGCCGAAGCATCGGTGACACCGCAGCGGCCGCTGCTCCATTAGATTGATAGAGGCGGCGCTCCACCCGACGCAAACGCGCCCTATTTCCGCTAACTTGAGCGCCGCCTCTACAGGGCAGGAGGCAATCGTCGCCCCCACACCCCTGAGGTTGGACACGATTGCCCCTACCCTCACGACTTCACTGGAGCAGTCAGCCAATCTGGCCAACTCCGCCTGCACCTCCGCAACTGTTACAGAGTCATCCAGCCCCGTCACCCGGAAGCTCGCGAGTTTCTGGGGCCGAGTGACTTTGGCCGACTCCCCCAGCACCACTCCTATCTGAGTGGCGAGGTTGTCGGCCTGGGCCGGGGTCGTCCCCTTTGGGAGCTCAATGACCCTTGACCCTGTGAGTCCCGTCCGGAACTTGGCCGGGCCTATGCCCAGCTCACTTAGGTTAACCTTGGCCCTCGCAGTGGTGAGGGCCTCGGCATAGGTGGCCCCCTTGGCCACCGCCTCTGGCTTGAGGGCCACCACCACCGCCAGCGTCTTTGGTGGCTTTGGCTTCTTTGCTTGCTGGGCCCGCGAGCCCGCGATAGCAGGAGCCGCCTTAGCCTTTTTCGGCTTCTTAGCTACGGTCGTCCACTCGTTCAGGACGACCAGCGGCTCCACGTCGCGCGAGGTTCCCGCAACCTGCTCGCGGGCCCTCTCTGGCGCTTTTTTCTGCGCCGGCTTTTTAGCCCTGGCCTCCTTTGGCAGATTGGCCGGCGGGGTGAGGGTCGTAGGGGCGGAGGAGGCTGTTACCCCCGCATACGATCTCATTGGGGCCGGAACGGCCTCCCTCTTATCTGAGGCGAGAGGTGGACGCCTAGTCTGCGCCGGCAACAGACGCCCATCCGCCTCGAGTCCCTCCAGACGGGCACCCAGCATTGCACCAAATCGCTCTGCCATGTCCCGCTGGAGGAGCCCAAACATGTTGGCCATGTCAGCACGAGTCATGGCCTGGCCGCTCCTCTCCTCCTCCGTGACCACGTCACTCTCCTCAATTGCTACCTGTTTGGGAGGTGGCCTCTTTGGGGATGGCCTACGCTCCCCCTTGCCCGTCTCTCTTTCAGAGAAGGCTCGCCGCAACGCGGAGATCTCCTCAGTGAGAGCCGACAGTTGCTGCCTAAGGCGCTTATTGTCAGCCCTCAACCTCCGCATCTCATCGGACGAGTCCCTCTGGGCCATCCCTTTTACCACAGTCAGAAGGGCAGCCGATGCATCCTTGATTTCACGGACGCAGGTGCCCTTCAGGTTTTTTGATTTGGAGGCCACGCTCCACAGAGTCCCAGCGTAAGACTCCGCCTTTCCAACGAGTTCCTCAATTGAGGAGGACGGCTTCCGCAGACCCCTAACTGTGGCTCCGGAGTCGGAGCTCTCCACCGAGGGGTCGCGGAAAAAAGATCTTGCCTGGGAGGGTCGCGAGAGCCCATCACTCTGCCGACCGCCACGGCCATTCCTGGACCGTGGCGCCTTCCTCGCTGGCGACGTTGCGTCGCTCCCATTGCTCTCGTCCCCACCTTCCTCAGCCGGGGTGGGGTCTTCAGCACCTCCCCCTTTCGGTGGGGGAGTCGGGGTCTTCTTGACCCTCTTGCGCCTCCCTGAAGGAGGCTTCAAAGTTGAGCCAGCGACGCAAGGAGGAGGCGGCATAACAATGCGCAAAACAGGCGAGGTGGGGCGAGACGACGAGGACGACATCGACCAGTTTATGGCCAGTCCAAGCCTGGACGACAACATCAGAGAAGTTCTCTGGACTCTGTTGGCCCTGAGAAGGGACTTGAAGTTGGCCCTGTGAAGGGACTTGGGGTTGGCCCTGTGAAGGGACTTGGGGTTGGCCCTGAAAAGGGCCTTTTGGTTGGCCCTGAAAAGGGCCTTTTGGTTGGCCCTGAAAAGGGCCTTTTGGTTGGCCCTGAGAGGGGCCGTTGGGTTGGCCCTGAAAAGGGCCTTTTGGGAGGAAACGCCCGGAGGCGTCCCTTAAAGTTTGTGGCATTGCACAAGCACAAATAGTCACAAGTATTGAGCACAGAAATTTAGTCACCCAACTTGCCACTCCGTTACGGTGGTCAAGTCGGGGTCCAGGGCGGACGACGGGGACGTACTCTTTGCTCACTTGGGACCCGCCCCAACGTTATTGCAAACCTAACCTAACATTATTGCAAACCTAACCTAACATTATTGCAAACCTAACCTAACATAATTGCATACTTAACCTAACCTTTCATAATTACAAACCTAACCTATTATTGACGCAAACCTTTTTTTTTCGAGGGGAAATCCTCATAGAGTTCCTCCGCCCCGGAGACGCAGACGGACTCAAACCTAACCTAACATAACATAATTACAAACCTAACCTGTCGTAGCGTCCGTATTAAGGGCTCTTTAGGAAGTGTCAAGTAAATACTACTTGGGTGAAGCCGATACAACGATAGAGACTGTAATGTGACAGCGAACGATGAATTAAAAAGAATATCAATTGGAATCACAGAACACTTAACTCATGATTAGAGTAGAAAAAATGTGGTAGAGTAAGGAATATGGATTACGACATAGAAAGGAATAAGTTAATAAACTGGTTGGACGATGATTCCTTGGTTGTATCGGAACCATTGCGTTTCCTAGTTTTGTAACCGCTCAGATTATACTTAACTATCTTTAGTTATAGTGTGACCACAGGAGCTGTGCACCTCCTGAGGTATGCGCGCGGCGAGAGGGGGGTGGACATATAGAGTACATGTTATATACTGGTATAGAATAAACAGTCTATGATGTAGCTACTAGCGACATCTGACGCAATATACTTAAGTTATTTGGCTGGTACGAGTCGCTACACGAGCGGCTGTAGCAGTTTTCTATTAAAAGACAGTTTTTTTTAAAAACTCCAAGAAAGTATTTACATTATTGTATAGTTTTAAGCGTAAATAGGAACATTATTTGTGTTTTTATAATGTAACTTTGAGAAAAATGACATCTAGCGGAATGTATCAAATACTCTAAGAACATGAAATTCTTAAAGAAAAATATAATGTTCGAATTGTTATGACACTGCCGTCAAAACTCGTGACGGCAGGTAGGTGTCCGTTATGGTAGCATACACAAGCGCTATATCGAGTTAGTTACTATGCCAAAAACTCTGCATAAATAAAAATAAAAAAAATCCAATTGTTAAGATTAATGATGAGGAATTAGAAATCGTCAACACTACAGTATTCCTAGGAATTACTTTATACAGATTACCCTTTACTCATAAACGCCTTTTAAATTTTAGTTAATTGATTACCTTAAATTCTTACGGTTTTGTTTGGTATAAGTTTGATTTTACAAATAATAATCTCGCTAAACAGTGATTAAATTTAAGAGGCGTTTATGGGGTGAGTTCTTATTTATCACCTGCATATTTTTAGTAAAATATGAGTATATTTGGGTTACATTGTGATCAACTAAGTCAGTGTAATATATTACAGATATGTCTATAAAGTCGACAAATTTGTGATTTTTATTAGTTCATTAATCTACAATAAACTAATACTGACTTACGAAGAACAATGTAAACAATGAGTAGAGTAAATCAAAGTGGCACGCGGGAAGTGATTTTTAAAGTTATAAGGCGATGTTTAGCGGAGCACGATTCTGGTCAACTTTTATGCGATTTGGATGATGTTTATGGGCGAACTGCAACTTTGATGGGTATGTAATCGTGTTACTGTTTTTCGTAATCTGTCTCAAGTAATAAATTCACTCCATTTGAGATCTAGAGACCAAAAACAGGCATTGTGTACATAGCACATTTTTAGGTTAGATATTCATTGTAAGTAAGAAAAATCATAGTACGACCATTTCTGTTGATACATTATCAGTTGCATTAGTATAATTCAGTCATGATTTATCCCAATTTCAATTTGAATTAATTGCTTTATGTCTATATTACGGTTGATATTGATAACTAAACTATGTCACTTTCGCATCGACTGGTCTGTCTACAAAAAATAATTAATTGCAATATTTTATTAAATTTTATATCATTTAGCTTTTAGTAAATCCATGTTAAATGATATCTTGATGGTTAATATTTAACACGGAATAAATTTTAGTTAAGTATTGTAGTTATTCTTTCCATTCCATTAGAATTATTAAATTAAAAAATAACAGATTTAAAAATAATGAAAGGCTTGAAACTCCTGGTAAACACAGGCAAGGCCGGCCAAAGAAAGAAATGTATGTTTCTATATTTCTGCTCTCCCCCACAAAATACAATTATGGTATACAGTAAAAAGAGGTATTTAACATTTTTCTTCTTTTACCTGTATTTTGTTTCTAGTTATGCCTAAATTTATTGTAGGTATAATCAAATGTTCAATTTACATAACTTTTGTAAAATATCGAGTTCCAACCCTCAGAAAATTGCAGATGATAGCTAGAACTGAGATAGATTTTAATTGTAGTCTTGAAGTTCTACGCAAAACTTTAAATGCAATAGGCTTACCTACAAGAAATGCCCTAGTATTATAAGTGCTCTAATAGTGTAGTGTTATTTGAACATAATTGTTTTGAAAACTATTTTGTCAGACTAAATAGGGTTGCTACGTGTAGCACAGTGGCGCCCTAATTTTTTGTCAGGACATTATAGACTGATTAACTGTGAGATACACGAATACCTCAACATTCCCAAGATAAAAGAGGATGTCCAGCGATCCTGTGAAGCATATAAGCTAAAACTACAAAATCATAAGAACCAATTAGCAGTTGATTTACTAGAGTCAAGGAACTCAATGCACAGGCTTAAAAGAAAACCAATAGCGTCAATTATCTAACCAAAGTGACCATTACTTATAAAAATGAGATGACGTATCATTGGATACGAAAATACTCCTAACTGCTTCAATACAAATAATCTGATTAAAGCTGAAGGCTGATTGCAGATAGAAGAAAACAATAAATAAAAAAAAAAAAAAAAAAAGGACTTTATAGACACCTACAGTACCTACATTTAAAAAAAAAATAGTTGTTGTAGTTTTAATATTATAGCGTAATGAAATAACTCCAGCCCGGCCCCTAAGAACCGTTAATATCTTCGATAATATTGAATTTTGTATTGAAATAAAGTGTTACACAGGCGTTATCTCAGGGTTACATTTCTACTGTATTAACAGAATTACTGTACCTACGTTTTGTAGTTCTCGAGGTATTCAAATCACTTGTGAGCATATTATCTGTACCAGTACTATGAACATAAATTAACATGGATTTTTGACATATTCCACTGTGAATTCGCATAAAGCATTTACCTACACTAATTCAGTCAGAATTTCACGCATTATTTTTACATAAAGAATTTATCAAAAGAAAAGTTCCCTTTCTATCAGAACTATAACGTGAACGCTACCATAACGGACACCTATTTTTTCTTCGTCCCCCACCTCGCCGCGCATACCTCAGGGGGTGCACAGCTCCTGTGGTCACACTATAAGTAGTAGCTTATTTAGTATGGTGTTCAGTCAAATCGTTTCTCGGCCTTTTCGAAGATACGCACCATGTAAGATCTTATTAATAACAAGGGCCCGCCTCGGGCTTCGACATCAGAAGTTGGATAAGAATGCACCCTACCATGGTGTACGAATACACGACAATATGTGCTTTGAAGCTTGGTACTAATGAAGGCAAATTGCAGCTATTGTTTGTGCAAGAAAATAGTAATGTTCAAAGGCTTATTAATGTTTTGTGACGGAGTAAGACTACTTAGCTTAATTTAATTTTGAAATCAGATGAAGACCCTTCGGTAAGAATGTTCCTTTTTATAATACACACATCAAAAAAGTCTAAGCAACATGCATGATATTACAAATTTACCATTTATATTAATTTATTTTACCATTTATTTTAATTATAACGTTGTATTTTATTTTTAAAATAATATTTTTAGGGTTCTATGATGTAAAAATAACAGCTGTTTTCTTTATAAGTTCTTTTAATAACAGAAATTAACAATATTAGAATATACAGGTACATAAGAAACTAAACTTTTTTTTTACAAATTGAAATTTCTTAAGAAAATGAATTTATTGTGAAAGAATAGGACAATTTAATACAAAGTATGGCCTCCTCTGCTATTCAGAACTTGTCGGCAACGATTATTCATTGAATTAATGAGACTGTTTATGTCATCTTGCGGTATTCGCTCCCAATGGAATTGTAGCAAATCCTTCAGCTGTTGGGTTGTTGTCACTCCGTCCAAGTCCTTCAAAACACGTCTCTGGAGCATGTCCCATGCGTGCTCGATGGGGTTGAGGTCTGGCGATTGTGCAGGCCAGGGCAATACCTGGATGTTCTCCGTTGCCAAGTATTCACTGGTTCGCCGAGCTGTATGTGAACGCGCATTGTCATGCATTAACGTAAAATCGGAGCCAAAGGTTTGTGCAAATGGATGGACATAAGGTCTGAGAATATCCTCAACGTAATTTTCAGCGTTCATGTTTCCATTTACAAAAACGAGCTCAGTTCGCCTGTTCTTCATAATACCCGCCCATACCATAACTGTTGAGCCGCTGTATGGATGAACTTCCTGAACGCACCTGAGTCTTTCAGTATTTCCGGGTCGACGGTACACTCGCACCCTTCTTGTATCAGGCCTAAACCCGAATCGCGACTCATCGGAAAACATAATTTTATCCCATTGTTCCTGGGTCCATGTTATGCGTTCTCTACACCATTCATTTCGACGAGCGCGATTCCCGTGACGTATCGGTGGGCACCTGATAGGGCGTCGAGCTCGTAGGCCGTACTCATGCAGTCGATTTCGCACAGTTTGGGGACTTACATCAACACCACTTGAATTTTGTAGCCTCAAACTTATCTCTCGAGCGGTTAACATCGGCTGGCGTCTTGCAGTCAGTTGTATGTACCGGTCTTGCCGAGTGGTTGTACTCCTTTTACGGCCTGGATGCTGTTCAGCGGGTTCCCCTGTATTATTGTAGCGCTGCCAAAGACGACAAATAACACTTCTATGAATACCAAAATGTCGAGATACCTGAGATTGATTACTTCCCGCTTGCAACATCCCTACAGCTCTTTGCATTTCATCTGCCGTCAAATGACGTCGCTCCATGACGTAAAGAATATCTAACAATTCAATTTTGTCGCCAACTGTATTTAAATGGTTGGTAAAATTATAAAATCAAGACTAAAACGTAGCAATTAACATGCACTCAAATTCAAACAAATTCGCAGTCATTTGAATTTTATGAAAAAAAACAAAACATAATCGAAATTTTTTTTTTACAACCAGCCAGTATGTCATCAATAACAAAAAAGTTTACTTACCTATACACTTTGAGTGAGTAAATACTTAGAAATTAATTAATATACTGTGACGTAGTGGGTTGGTATAGGGAGATAAATGCAAACAACTCAAGTACGACAATGTAGTATTATTCCGTAAAACTTAATTTAGTATATACAATTACAATTATTAGTTTGATAATTTGGAAATCACTACGTTAACAAATATAGGAAAATAAGCAAGCCGGTCTAATCAGAAGGATTAGAGAGGATTCCAAAGCACGAGGTTCGAAGGCTGCCCTATAGAAAGGCAGACACTTAACTTCAGTAAGCCGGAACAAAAAGGGAAGGGCCCGCTTTTTTTTTTTTTTTTTTTTTTGTGTGGACGAGTAGTCGGTCTCAGACGACCTTTACTACTTTACGCGGGCTGTGGTGGGGCGGATGGCCCTCAACCAAAGACATTTAAGTGACGTGCCACAGGGGCACCCCCTTTGGGGTACGGACCTCGGCCTGGACCGTCACTGACTAACAGGACGTGCGGAAGGCACGCCCTCTAGGAGCGAACGCGGCGCGTATTCCGGCCTCGACGGCGAGGACGGAACCGCGGACGTTTTGTTATGGCTTCGCGAGCCGTGTGAGCTCTACGTTGAGCGATCGTGATCCTATCGTCCGGCTCTTCGAGAGCATGCCTAGGTCTACGAATTTTGCTAATCTTGGAGGGGATGTACCCGGACGCCCCGACCACTAGTTGGTTGGGGTGAGTGGCAGCCGAATCAAAGTAGCGGCGGGAACAGAGTTTCATGTGTTGCTGGATAGTAGGCAACCCGAGGTCTATGTGAAGATCCTCGTTACGCATGAACCACGGTGCTCCCGTCGCTTTGCGCATGAACCTATTCTGAACAGTTTGTAACCTATGGATCCTGTGTGGCCTAAGGTGGGCAAAAACTACGCACGCATACGTCATTATTGGTCTGATACAAGTAGTGTATAACCTAACTTTGTTTCGGATCGACATCTTAGACTCCTTCCGGAGGAGCATGTGCAGCCGTCCCAACACAAACGTGGCCCGCTTGCGAACCAAGTTTATGTGGGGACGGAAAGAGAGCTTATCGTCGAGCAAAACGCCAAGATATTTGGCCTCCTTAGCCCAAGGGATCGGGGAGCCAAACATCCTGACCTTTTGTGTCGCTGCCGAGAGAGGCGAGTGGTTCCGTTTCTTGTGAAACATCACCGCTTGACTCTTTTCGGGGTTGACTGTTATCCTCCATTTCTGGAACCAATCGCTGAGGGCGTTGGACGCAGATTGGAGTCGCCTAACTATCGAGGGAGGGGAGGTGCCAGAGGCGTAAATCGCTGTATCGTCTGCAAAAAGGGCTGTTTGCACACCCGCAGGCCGAGGGATATCTCGTGTGTACAGAGAGTACAGAAGGGGGGCGAGGACGGAGCCCTGAGGGACTCCGGCCTGGATGGGGTGAGCTGAGGACAGAGTCCCTTCAACTTTGTAGCGAAAGGAACGATTCGACAGAAAGTCTCGTAAGATGAGCACGAGTCTGTGTGGCACTCCCATCGTGAAAAGCTTGTATGTTAAGCCAGCGTGCCACACCTTGTCGAATGCCTTTGCCACATCGAAGAAGAGAGCTCCGGTCATTTGACCTTTCATGAGCCGAGCGCTGACATGTTCAACGACACGGTGAACTTGGTGGGTGGACGAGTGCTTGGCCCGAAAGCCAAACTGCTCGTTTGGAATAAGATTGTTGGCCTCCACGTGTGCTAACAGCCTCCTATACAAAAGCCGCTCGTAAATTTTCCCTAAACCTTTAAGCAGACTAATCGGTCTATAACTAGCCGGCTCGGACTTCTTTTTGCCGGGTTTCGGTATTCCGATAACCACGGCGTCTTTCCACTGCTGTGGGAAGACACAGTTTGATAGTGCGGCATTAAATATGCATGTCATAAGGACCAAAAGACGTTCGGGGAATAATTTGATTACCCTATTCGTTATTCCGTCCGAGCCGGGTGCCTTTTTAGGGGCGAGAGATTTTATGACGGTTTGCACCTCGTCTGGTGTAACTAACGGTATAACGTCGCTATCTGTCTCGAGCGGAGGGGCCGGGAGAGAAGCTCGCCGTTCCACTTCGCTTTCGACATCTATTTGAAATTTCCCATGAGTGTTTCCCTGAAGAGGACTGCTCACGCATTGGGCCTCGAGGCTGTCGGCCAGGCATTCGGCCTTGTCATCATCCTCAAACGCTAGTGTCCTATCAGGCTTGACCAAAGGAGGCATAGAAGAGTAGACGTCCTTCGTTAACGATCGGGATAGTTGCCAGAAAGCGAGATGAGAAGGCTCGATCTCGCTCAATTTCGCATCCCATCGTGACTGACGAAACTCATTTATGCGTACTTTGACCTGCCGCTGCAGGTATCTAAGGGTGGCCCTATTTTCCTCGCTGGGGGCTCTGTCATAGGCACGTGTGGCAGCGTTCTTGCGCCTCAACAGATCACGCACGTCTGCGGGCAGTTGCCAGCGCCGGTCTTCCGGCACAGGCACTGTCCGAGAACAATCGTTAATTAACGATTGAACGTGCTCTGTTAGGGCGCTGATCGCCGCCTCGGTGTCCTCTACAGTCTCTAGTCGGTCGGGAATGGACTCTAGGTGAGCGGATTCGACAGACGCGAGTTTCTCCTCGAGCCTCTTCCAATCCGTGATCACTTTAGTAGGGGTATGGCCTGTGTCGGAGTCGGGGGGACGGAAGGGCCCGCGCCCCGCGTCCTCCTTATATAGCGGCCGCTGGGTAGTCCCCTCCACGGCGCGCTCGCGCCACTGCCGTGCGGCGAAATGGAACGCGCGAAGCGGGACGCGCGAAGCACGTCACAATACCTAGTCTAGCCATAAATATTGTTACGAAGAAAAAACATTTTTTTTTATTGCAAATAATATTTATTACTTTTACAGTGTGTTAGTTTAATACATAAATATAAAACAATTCAAAATATAAAAAGCTTATTCGAAGTGGTCTCCATTGGCTGCAACACAGTCCTTTAAACGTTGAGGCCAGTTATCAATAGAAGCACGCACTCTTTCCATGGGAAAATTCTTCACTGCCAATCGTATGGATTGTTTTAGGGACTCCAAATTATCATGGCGTTTAGAGCAGCCATACTCTCTAAAACTGACCATAAATCATAATCCAGCGGATTAAGATCGGGAACTAGACGACGGCCAGTCTTCAGCTCTGATGAAGTCCGAAACGTTCATTTCCAACCAAGACTGCGTGGACCGAGCTTTATGACCCGGCGCTGAGTCTTGTTGGAAGGACCATACTTGGTTATTGAACATGGTGTTGTTAAGGGGTTTAACTACCTTCTCAAGAATGGTATCTTGATACACTTGTGCCGATGTTTTGATACCTTTTTCACAAAAATATGGCTCAGTCACTCCTTCATAGCTAACACCCCACCAAACCATCACTGAAGTCGGATAATGCCCACGTTGCACTCTGTCGACTAATTGGGAAGCTTCCTTAGAGCTTTGAGCATAAATACGGTCATTTTGTTTGTTAAAATGTTGCTCAACTGTAAAGATTTTCTCATCCGTAAACAAAATTTTTCTGTGACCTCCCTTTGCGTACCGCTTCAGTAGTTGCTTCGATTTTACCACCCTATTCTTTTTTAAATTATCAGTTAAAAAATGACCAGTGCGTCTCTTATAGGCTGCAAGTCCTAAGTCATCTTTTAAAATGCGTGACATGGTTCTGGGTGCTATCTTCATCTCCCGAGATAAAATCTTTTGCTTTCGGACAGGATTTCTTCGAATTCTTTCCCTTACTGCTTTGACCACCATTTTCGTACGAACACTACGTGGACGGCCAGATCTTTTTCTGTCACAAACAGAGAAGGTCTCATTGTACCTATTAATAGCCCGGTACACAAACATTTGACTAACACCAAGCGTATGGAGAGTTTTAAAAATTACATTCGGCTCCATACCAACTTTGTGTAATGCAATCACAGCGATTCGGTTTTCTTTATCACCCCACTCCATTTTAATATAGCAAAATATTGTACAATGTATTGGCGCCAAAATTAGAAAATACAATGAACAATCGTATAAAAATGACAGATTCCAAATTCAAATGTAATATCTTTCTTATTTTTAATTGTAACAGTATTTATGGCCAGACTATGTAAATGGTAAATTTGTAATATCATGCATGTTGCTTAGACTTTTTTGATGTGTGTATTTAGAGCAAAGTGTTCACAGCTTGAAAGTTATACTTTCAAGCTGTGAAAAGCGGATTATAAAGTACCTACCTACACTACCGTTACTGTGCACAATAAAGGGTTTTATAGGGCTTTAACTCTGTGATGATGGTTTTAATTATTTCTAAGTTTTGATTTGCAGAGTGTGGAACGTAATACAGAAACACGCTTGTACGCTATGACCGTACACAGAAAACATGGCTCATAGAAATCTCTATTCCTAGAAATCACGTTTCGCCGAAAACTTTGTTCATAGAAAATATTGTTCGTAGATATCTCGGTACATAGGAATCACTGATAACAGATATAACTGTCCTTATACAGCACCTTTTGCAGTAAACTCTGTTCGTCGAAACAAGTGTTTTTAAATACCTCGACTCACAGAAAAGACTTCTACGAAAGAAACTAATTATTTATTTATACTTTTAGGGACACAAAATAAAACACTTAATAATTTTTCAATTTATTATTTTGTTCAATTTTAACCGATAAGTTTCTTAAGCAAGTTAAGTACAGTATGAATATAGCATAGCGTAGTACACTTTTCTACCAATTTACAGCATCATTGACATTGATACGACGAGACTAAAAATACTTTGAAAATAAAAAATAAATTTCAAAGTATCTACCTCGTCTACCAAGAAATATATTAATTATTAAGTATTTTACAGAGATACACAAACACACAAAATTATAATCCCATTATTATAATATATATTTCTTTTATAATGTCGGTTAAAGTATTTTTTACGTAATGATTTCGCTTAAAATATTAAACGACACGAGTACAAAAATTATTTCGCTTTCAATGGTAAAAATATAATTATTAAACATGTGTAATATATTATTATAAAGGCATTTTTTTACATAAAATTAATAGGGACATTTTTACAAAATTAAATTACTTAATGTTTTTTTTTTTAATTTATTAGGCTGAATTTGAACACATAAAATGACCTTTGCATGATATTTTGTATTTAAAAGATTTTAATATTACAAAATGCATCGCATGCCAATTATTAGGTTATGTATTAATGTATAATATTTAATTTCTTCTGTGATATGTTAAATCAGGTAGGCTAGTAGAATATGATATATAATTCAAATAATATTGTATAGTGCATAATGTTTTTCACGCCATAATGAGCTAATACTACATATCCTATAAATTATTATTAGAATTACCTTTATCTGTCAATGTCAAGTTTGAAATGAAGCCAGCAAGAAAGTTATTTTTTTTAATTGTATTTTTGTTCATTGCTTAGTGTTCTTTGATTGGTTATTAAAGTTTCATTTTTGACCTTTAGGATAGAATGATATAGAGAGTGTAGGTACTTGAATATGGAACATAGATCTTTTCACAAGGAATACATAGGATAATTTAACTAAACAGAAACAAAAAAATATTGATAAATACCCATCCAATGTAATCAAAATTAAGCTCTATCTTGTGTTAAAATTTATGCCGTACTCATGTACCTACACGTGTACCTATACTAAACATATTTAAAACAAATTTTGTTATGGCAAATAATTTATTGAATATACCTATAAAGCAGGCTCTTTTACCTTCAAAGTTACGACTCAATATGGCGCTAAAACGCAGAATATTTTGAAGCACATATCATAAAGAAATAAGCGTCAACAAAACATGAGTTTTAATGTGTTCGTGACAAAATACATGAATTTATTTTTCATTTATAAGGAATGTATTTGGTAATAAATCTGTTTCTCTTTAAAGGACATTGGGCAAATTAAACTAATAAACCGGCATATATTTTGTTTCTGTTGGTTCTGGGTTAGTTTTGCCCAATCTCTTTTGTAGACAAAATTAATTAATGTATTTTTTACATTTTAATAACTAATAATAAAAATTGGTAATTACGTACATTGAAACATTTCATTACTAAAAGTAGGTAATATTCATTTACACAGTTAAAAACTTAAAATTACTTACTAACATAATAATAGTAAGAAAAACATAAACCGCCATTTTAAAAATATTATCTTCTTTTTTTTAACAAAATATTTTTACGTTCCGTTTCGATGTTATAATATCGGAAAGAAAATATTTTTTAAATGGCTGTTTCTAACAAAATAAGCACCTTAGTGTTAAATTAAACAAAAATGTTAATTAGACTAAATTGGGACTAGAAAGTCAGAGGTTGACTAGTAAATATTACAAATAATGAATACTATTATTCATTACGTATGACTTATTATGTTATGAATAAAACAGTTATAATTTTAAATGATATAATTTCAAAATGGCATAATTTTGTCAGATAATTAATTATAACGAATATCTGCTTAAAATTATAACTGCTATTATTAAAATTATCACAAATAACGCGATAAAAAAAACATGTTATTTTCAAACTTGTCTTACAAAAAAAGCACTTTGATGTTTATTTTTTAATTTATAATATACAAATTGCCTATCTACATATAATAGCTGGGAAATTATTTGGACAAATTAATTCAGTGCGAAATAATCGTGAACACCGAAAAACTACCGGGAGATGACACAAGCAGAAATACATCAAACTACAGTAAGTACCTACTCTCCAAGTAACATGGCCATCCTGAAGTTAGCTAGGTGTCAGAGAAGTTCGCGCTTGACAGGAACAAATAAAACTCCCCCTCTCGAAAACTGACATCCTCGCTGTCAATTGCAAGAATTTCAGCTCGGCCGCGGTAGTTGGAATTTACTGTTATATGAAACTTTAACAGCTGGTAATAAAGCTCATTTTCATTTAAGTGTGTATAGCTTGATGTAAGCTGTGTGTACCTGTTAAACGTTACAATATTTAGCAAAGCCACAGTGTGGTTATACTGCTGGTAACATTGTCTTGTCCATGAGATCATAATATTTTAAGACAGTTTCTCGTATTTCTTATCAATTGAAACGCTTATTTAGGCGGGAAATCGATGCGTGAGGGAGGCACAGTACCGCAAAAGGTGGCAATATTTAGAGGGAAACCTATGTTCAGTTGTGGACATCATTTGGCTGATAACATGATGATGAAACGCTTTTACAATTCAGATTAACTTTGACAGGTCAGAATGTTAATAATAAAAATATTCGAGTTTCCAATGGGTATAAAATACGAGAAACGAGTTTCTGTTACATAGAAACAATCAATATGTGCGTATAATGTTATATTTAGGGAATGTTTCACAGTTCTAAATTCCAATCCAGTTACAATTATTTATGAAAGGTTTAAACATATCTTATAAACTTAATACACTTGGCTAAGTCTTGTAAATTTTACACTACAGGCCAATTAACTCGTTCAGTCTGATGCTATCAGAGAAGTTTGTGCAGGCACACGAATAAAAAAACGCTACCCGTCATTTAGTTCGAAAGCTGATATCTGCGCAGACATTTGCAACTTCAAGCCGGCGACGGGGTTAGTTGGCGCTTGCTGTGACAACTCTAGAGACTATGATTAGAATTTGACGTTGTCTGATTGGTTATTAAAGTGTCAAATTTAACATGACTTTTGAGATTGAATGACATGACATTAAAATATTAAACAAATTTAATTACAAGAATTGCCAGCTGTTTAGTTTATTTGAATTGGTCATTGTCACATGACGTTGAAAATTAGACTGTTTTTTTTTTAATAAGTACTTAAAATACAATTTAACTTTAATTAAAAACAATAATAGTACTTAATAATTTTACAATAATTAACTAATAAAACATGAACGTATTAAAAATACCTATATACATTTAAGTCTTTATGATCTATTCTGATATTCATTATTTTAATTACCAAATAATAATTGTTAAATTATAATAATAGATATATATAGTTATGTACAGTGTTCAAATTAACATTAGTAGTCAACTAGTCAGTGAACACAAATAATTAAGTTTATTTATAGTATTTTTTAAATATAATCAGCTACCATATCGCCCACATTGAATAAATAGACAACACAGATATTTATACAAGAATAAATACAAAAATAAATAATTTCAAAAAATATTTAAACTTGCATTGGATACGTAAATAAGTAATAAAATTTATATTACGTAGCATAAAATTAAATTATATTTATTTAAATAATAGTCGTTTAATTGTAAAGTAAATGGATAGCAGCTATTGTAATAAAAAACAAATTTATACAAAAATATAATAATAATAATTTTTAACTTGCATTGAATACGAAAATAAGTAAAAATATTTATATTTATACTTAGCTAAATAATTACGTAATAATGATATGACGGCTAACAGCAGAGTATGGAAAGAGAAATCCGCTTGAGCCGACCCCAAGTAAAGGGGTTAAGGGCAGATGAAGAAGTAGAAAAAAAAAAAAAAAAATACGTAAAAACACAAAAATACGTTTTAGTGAGCGATAAACAATGTGGAACTCTATAGTTACGACGACTATACAGCTAGTATAAGCAGCTATGGCAGTAGGTAGGGATTTTAACATATAAATACATAATTATAGGTTTTTTTTTGCAAAAATACAGCATACAATCTCAGCACTTAACTAATTTTTTTTTATTTTATTTTAGCATTAATATCAGTACACGGGGGTAGCTTTTTTTAACATTTTAAAAAGTACATGGCCGGTTTCATTATTTTTTATAAAGATTTTTTTATTTATTTATAATTTAAATTAACATTAATAAGCTTACTAAATACAGCTATATATGTATAGTTATAAAAAACAGATTCCTCTACGTTTCTTTCAATGTTTATTAAAATATAGTTGTAACTATATTCCAATTTAAAATTATGTTTAAAATATTTTTTATTTTATTTTTTCGTAAATTGGATAAGTTACAAACTATATTTAATATAAATGACTTAGATTCAGTAAAAATAACGTTGTTATATTTTAAAAATAGCTAAATTATAACGTGTTATTTTTACTAATTCGTTATAGTGATTTTGACAATACGTGTTTTGATAATAAATGTAGCATCTGCATGAAAACTATTGAATAAATTACGCTGTTTTTATTTAGTTATTATTTCAAATATATTTCGTACATTTCATTAAAAATGATAATTTATTATGTAATGACAAATTTTAATGGAAGTACGTCAAATTAGTTGCTTCATTACTTTTTTTGCGAATATGGTGTTGATTTTATGTTTTTCTTGAAAGTTAATTTGTTTAAAAAAATTGAACTAGATTTTTCAATTTAGAATTAAATGTAATGCACTGTTTTTAAAATCACAAACTAAACATTTCTGTAAAATAAATAATTTTAATAATAAAATATTTAAAATATTTTTGGCCTAAAATATTTTTAAACAATTTGAAACAATGATTTGAAAATATTCAATTCAATTCAAACAAAAATTCTATGAGTATACCTATTTATAAATAGTAACTTAACATTTTTTTAATTTACCATAGACACTGAAAAGTCGCCATTTGCAATTTGACTTTATAGGTACAATCTTAGAACAACTTTCTCATTATTTAGGCTATTACGAAATAAATTAAAAAATCATTCCTGAAATGTCTGAACTATCGGATTTCATACAAAAGTCTATTTATATTCATTTATCGACCTATTCCATTACCGTATAACCACCGGCACAGCACATTGATATTACATTAGTGTAAATTTCACGCGATAGTCGTCGCAGGTAAAGCAATTTCCCTCTCGCGGAGGAGGTCCCGGCGGTTGTCACGGAGGGAGTTGTTCCTCCGGAGCTCGTCTTTGAGTGAGGAGTCTCGAGACTCAAGACCTCTGCGGGGGGATGACGTGTTGTCGCGGCACTCGGATGATGATCGCTTTGTGTGGGTACCTGGTTTTATAAAGAAAATTAATTAGGTATAGCAATCTTCTTATCCGTGTGGTGACAGAGTAAGAACACAATATGGTAAAATCCCATGTCATCCCATGGGTGTCGTAAAAATCGACAAAGGGACTATCCGTAAATATTATCTTACGTAATTAAAAAAAGGATAACTTGAATTTAACCCTATACCAATCAGTCTGGCCAGCGTGATATGATTAGGCCAAGTATCCCTCCATGACAGGAGGCCCGTCCCTGCAGTGGGACATTAATGGGCTATTATGATAATAGCAATCTCCTAAAGTAATTAGTACTTCTAAGGTATTTTATTTTGATTACCTATTCTTGTTCAATATTCACCAAAATATGTTATTTTCTAAAAATTCGTTTTAAAATGTAAATATTTTAAAGATAAGTACCTGGTAGGTCGCGGCCGCAGCTCATGATCTCGTGGTCGAGAGATGCGGAGGCTGGCTCTGCCGTGCGCCTCCCGCGCCCGCCCTGCTTAAGTCCAATGACTGTTAGCGTATTTGACAGTTTTTATAACGATTCAAAACTATTTATAACGATTATAAGTTATGCTATTAATGAGGTAACGATGTAAAAAAAAAGAATTAAAGAAATTATTTATAACGGTTCAAAGTAAATATTTTTTTTAATTAAAAAAAACAACAGTTTTTATATAAATGGATGGATTTGAGATTTGTTGTTAAATATTGAGCTATATTTTAATAGCATGTTTTATAGCATATAGCTAATTTTATAAAATTCTTAAAAAACAAGCTGTGAATTTATTTAATAACAATTTTCGATAAATAACCTTTTAAATAACCAAGATTAGATTAAAATATTTAATATAATATTTTTTTTTAATTTGTAACATTAAAATAGCATGCTATTTATAGCGTATAGCAAATTATAATAATACAGTTAAAAAGCAAGCAGTGTAAAAGCATATAGCGTGTTAGGTTAGATATTTACTTTGTACCCGCTGGAGCCGCTTGTCACTGACGAACTTGAGCCTAATGGATGAGTGCCGTTCTGAAAAGCAAACATAAAGAAAATTAACGTCGTTGTAAGAACAGATTTATACTAGCTAGGTGGCAAAGTGATCGTGTAATGATTATTGGAAATGGCGGATTGAAATGCGAAATAACTATTTTGCGGTTACGGAATATGATTCTCTAGGGCGTAGATGTACTTACATGTTTGTAAGAGCGGAAGATTTCTTCATAAAAAAACATCAAAAATCGAAAGGTTTTGTATTTTGCATTCGCCATTCCAGTATATTTCTGCTCTTCATATCTGCTCTCGGTTTTACATGCCATGTATCATGCGTATTGCCACGGACATTACTAAGTGCCTTATCTTTTCTTATCGTTTATTTTAAGCCTGTACTGTGCCATTGCAGGGAAAATACCTTCCCTTTTGTACGATTAGTAGCTTCTCAATATCTTTATAAAACCTATGTGATAAGCTGATGTATAAGTCATATATTATTGTAAAGTTTCATTGAAATCGATTCAGTAGTTTTAACGTGAAAGAGTAACAAACTTTCATAAAAGTATATTACAAACTATCGCGTTTATAATATTAGTAGGATATTTATTTACGTAAGGCTTACCTGATCAAGTTGATCTATAGACGTGTGACTGGTGGGTGACTTGACTGTGTCGAAGACTGAAGAGTCGCTGTCATGGTCCGACTGTTGATGAGGAGTTTCTGGACTGTCTGGGATTTCACCTACCGCTGCACGGAAAATAACGGTTAACGTGAGTAGTGCGGTATAATTTTATAACTGTACTGTAAGCAGGAACTAAAAGAATTATTGAATATATCCATCTGTTTCGGGGATATGACCATTTTAATATTCAATCATCTTAAAAGCTATTGGAATGGAACAAGTTAAGTTAAAGATTATAAGGATGACGTTTTTTTTTATTTGACGATTGGTTTATTTGTTACTATAGGCTAAAAAACTATTGACGAAATCTCGTTCAAAATAATTTTCGTTGGAAGTTTTCACGGTAATTTACAACATAGTATTTGGTTTCATAATTCTCGTATTTCTGAAGTTTTAGAAAACCCCTTCTTCACCCTTAAACTTCGGAAATACAGCTCCTCGTTAACACATATTACCTGTTTTGCTCCTCGCGGTACTTATTTTTCAATGTTTTATTTATTTTCCTGCTGCGTATACAACTGTGTACTATAACGTACCATGTGGGTGTATGTTCCTGCGCTGCGCGCGGGGCGAGGGCGGGTGCAGCGCGGCGGCGCGGCCGGCGCCCGGCGCGCGACACACCGCCGCCTGCACCACCTCGCACACGCGCCGGAAGCGACGTATGTTACCTGCAGATATAAATCTATGTATTACTAGCTGACCTGTGCCACTTCACACACTTCGATGGGCAGCGAAAAAAAGGCGTCCTTTTTTTAACATATTTAATTATTGCTGCTCTCCTATTAGTCATAGCGTGATACTATATAGCCTATGACACTCCCCGATAAATGGACGATTCAACACAGAAATAATTTTTAAAATCGGTTCATTAGATTCAGAGATTACCCCCTACAATGTCACAAACTCACAAACTTTACCTCCTTATAATATTAAGTATAGATGATAGGAAAAGAATAAAAAAAGTAATCTAAGAAGACAATAAAAGAAATTATAAAATAAATTATAAATTATCATATCAACCAATTGACTTTCACTGCTGGACATAGGCCTCCTCTAAATATTTCCACCCTGCGTGATCTTGTGTCTCCCTCATCCATCGGCTTCCCGCCGTCCTTACCAGGTCGTCACTGACGATGGTGGACTGACGACTCGTCAGTCCACCATGTGAGGGGGGTCTCCCCACCCTGCATCTTCTGCTACGCATTCGACATTTCAGAACATTTCTGCCCCAACGGATTTCTGTTCTTTGGGCATGAGCCCTGCCCACCGAATCAGTGTAAATAGAATGTGCTTCAATTTTAACGTCTACATAAAAAATATTTATGTTTTAGTCTCTTTGTAATGCAAAAATAATTGCTTAAAATTAAACGTTACATACCTGACAACAATGTGAAAGTAATGGCGTATAAATATTCCTTGCCATTCTCACCGGGTGCCTTTGTTATTGTTGATATATCAACCTGAAAATTTAATTATTTTCTTGTAGAGTCAGCTGCAAATTAACCTCACATTCTTAGCTTTGTTTTAAACTTAAATGAATTTAAAGAGTGATGGTACTTTGAAACTGAAGCTTAAATGACATTACTTATACAAGGAGAAAATCATAGATCAAATGGAACAGCGCAATAGCTAGAGTATTTGAAAAATAATATTGTAGAGGTCCGGGGACGTAACAGCACCACGCCTCTAACGAAAAGGGAGGATCCTCCGATCAGGCGAGGGCGATCATGCCTGGCGGGCCAACTGCCCAACGGTTGTTCGTTAGACGTTGTATATGCGGAATCGCTGTGCAAATCTTGATATCGCGATTCAGGACGCAGTGGCGACATCTGTTTATTGTGGGGGGTACTGAGATAGTGTAGGTGTTTGCTTGAGTAAGTCGCTAGATGACGCTACTAAATAAATAATGAATAGTAATAAATTTTCGCAAAATATATAAAATGTACGTACAATGACATGCTATAAATGTTCCTTTTTTTTAGTGATCACTCTCGTTTAAGAAGCAATTAAACACCAATTTATCATTTTAAAATACACACCTATTTTACCTCTAATTGGCTATTACATATTTAGTAATTTTTTTAGTGTAAATAACACGAACTATTGCTCTGTTCCTTTTGATTCACACTTTTCTACCTACTTTGTATAATATTTTATCGGATACTGTTGCTTATATTTTATTACTAATAGTATACACAGCAACTAATCAAGCTAGACACTCATGTACCTTAATACCTTGAAATAAGACACAATTTCAAATGAAAATGTTTAACTTGATGTTTTGCTGTGTGTACAAACTATAGTTTTAAAGATAAATCTATTCTTACCTGAAATCTAACGTGCCGTTGAAACATGGCAGGAGCGTTGGACCCACGTTTATATTCAACACGAAACGACATCGGCGATAGCACGCTATGCGATAACTCTGCTATCTGTAACGTTATTTATAGCAGCTATTTATAAAAAGCAGTTTTATGTAAGACTGTAACGTTATTTATAGCAGCTTTTTATAAAAAGCTGTTTTGTATAACACATGCATGGTTACATCTCTTTATATTATTACTGTTGGAATTTTCAATTGGAAGATTTGAAACATGGCATACCTATTTATTATCATGGTAGCCACACGGATTGCTATAGGGTTTTGTGTCAAGAATTCTTTTGTGTCATTTAAGATTAGCGCCGACTTTCGTAACTTTTAACGACTCCTACAGAATTAAATTGATGATTGTAGTTATTCCTATTTAATTTTATTAATAAATATGTTTTTCTAAGATGCGAACATAATATTTTGGGCTGTGTTTTATAACGCTATTTATCTTGGGTGAAACTTAAGTACTTTAGAGTTATCTGTATGAAAAACATTAAAATTTATAGAAGAAAAAGTCTACTTACTAAAAAAATGAAAAGTAAAATCTGTACATCTGGTTTTTTTTCGTTTTTTATCTGCATGTCAATTCTCGTAAAACTCGGTATTTAACTTTTAGTTGTCATATTGTCACACATGACACGTATTCTTATATTTATAATTTAAAAATATTTTTTTAATATTTTTAAAGCAATGTAATCGTACTAATTATGCTTAAAACGGCATTCTTGTAATTTTCAAAGTGACAGTTCATGTAATCTTCTCCATTAAGAAACGTCAAACTTGACGTTTATTTTATCATTTACAGCATGAGGACTTTGATAATAATATGATTGGTTTTTAAAGAAAGACAGACAACAATGAGGAAGCGAGAAAGTGAGATTATAATTTATTGATGATTTTGAAATTGTATATTATGACGTTAACAATAAGTGCTATATTTTGTTGCACTGCAATGACTTTTATCGAAGTGCAATGTTTCCGTCACCAGTGTTACTTAGTAAGACATGATGAAACATACAATGTCAAATAGAAGTAAGTAGGGATTCAATCTTTTATAATTTCAACCTTATGCCGAACGTCATAAGATACCTACATTTTAATGTGATAATTTTCAAAACTTATGCTAAAATTATTCAGCTATTTTCGGTAATCGGATGTACTTTTCTTACTCATTGATTTGCTGTCTTTCTTTAAAAGCCAATCACATTATCAATGTCCCAATACTGTACTTAACTTTATTTTAACGAAATGTTTATGGACCAGAATACCACTTTTGCCTAGTGGTCATGGCGCTGGACGCGTATAGTCCAGAGACGCGGGTTCGAGTCCCGCATCGAGTACCAATTTTTTCCATTGTCTTTCTTCTTTTCGAAGTTGAATTAAATTGTATGTTATTAGAATTTACATAATTATTGATTATTTATTTAATTATTGATGTGCTTGCTCAAACTAAACTAACTTAACCAATTACTTAAACTAATTATACAAAATGTACCGTTTTTAAATGCTAAATTATTTACTTTGTCTTATTTTAAAATTACAAAACCTATTAAGTAGACATTAAACCTGCTGTGTTCGTAGACTTTCAGGACTCGATGTACTTATTTAGCATAAGGACAAACCTCTGTGGTTTATTTATGTTATTTGTAAATCTGTATTTGTATGAATTTGTAATATGATAATAAAGGATAAAAAAAAAACATGATAAAATAAGTACATAACTACTTACGCTTAAAAAGGCATGTATGAGGTCAGCTTTAACTGTCGCCAAAGGTTTTCCCTTTACTAAAGCAGTGAATGTTTCCTCCTTATCCGCCGATAGAAGTAGTGAACCGAACCACGAGCGCTTTGTTAACTCCGGCGATGATTCTGGTGTTAGGTGGACTTCCTCTGAAGATGCTGTGGGAAGATAGAAGTTTTTTTCAATTATTGGTGACTTCTGGCCTCATTGGTCAATAAAGTGTTATTTAGGTATCTAATAATGCATTTGATTTTGTGTATGTATGCGATTTCCATCTAAAAGTTGGATATTTTAAGAATACATCTGCGGAAGATATTGTTATTACTAGATTAATACTAAGTACAATAAAATATTTGTTATTCAACAACCTATAAAGTTAACAGCTAAATAAAATACATTTTGTGGTTGGAGTTCCCCAAGGAGGAACCTTAAGCCTTAAGTTTGTTAAACTTAAACAAACAAGCCGAATTAGCATTTTTACTTTACTATGTTTATTTTTTTTAGTTCTTCTTTATTTAGTTTGACAACTAGTTAATATTAATTTGACTACATTGATGGCGCAGCGGTCGCATACACAGCTGCCATCGAATCCCACTTAGGACAAATTATTTGTGTGATTCTCAAACGAGCAGCATTGAGCCTGAATGTTGTTTGCGTCCTTTTATTTCATGTCTTTATAAGACCCCGCGATGCAGAGACAGATCCCTAACGCGTTACTTGTCTTTTAAAAGTAAACGGTAGTTCTTCAAAGACCAAATTGAAGGTCAAATTTCGTAAATGTATTTTAATTTCATTTCGGTTAACTCCGAGTGATAACTTTACAGACTCATTCATCATCAGCGTTTGGGGCTGTCTCATTAGTTAATAAAGTGGCAAATTTAACTTAAGTTACATTTGAAGTTGACAGTACTGAGATTGAGTTAAGATTATAAACTATTATATTTTACGATTACCCTACAGCTAGCATAATTGCCTGTAAATCTTTTTAGGGTAGTTTAGCTTTGTGCCTAACTTAGAAAATCAAACGCTTTTTTTTTAAATACAAAAAATCTCAACACAGTAGAACAACACTTACTCTGCATTTTCCTCCTGTGGAACCTCGGTGATCCTAGGAATGAATTCTTGATTGTAGCGAGTCTCACGCGCCACGGAGCCGCCGCCCCTCCACCTGCACCTGGGGCTACACCTGGGAAATTAAAAAAAAGTTTAAAAATATATAAGTGATCCACAAATTATTGTCTTGGGTCTAGACGTACTTAATTACAGATGTTCTAGGTGACTCCAATATTGCTAATTTTCTGTGTGGTGACGGAGTAAGAATACAATATGTATAGTCATAAATGTAATACATGTAATAGTCATCTCATCCCATGGGTGTCGTAGAAACCGCCTAAGGGACTATCTGTAAATATTACCTTTACATAGAAAGAAGGAAAACTTAAAATTAAACCCTATACCAATCAGTCTGGCCAGTGTGGTTTTAGTAGGCCAAGTATCCTCCCTCCGTTACGGGAGGAGGCCCGTCCCTGCAGTGGGACATTTTTTGTTCTTTATATTTACATTGCTGTGATGATAATGATGAAAACAAATTAAGCAACTTACTTGTAATGGTGCCCAAGTTAGGGAAGAGTGATGGCTGCGGTGATTGTGTTGTACTCGGTGGACCAGGCAATGATGATCTTTCTCGCACTGTTGACATTAACAATAAGCTAACATTAGTAAATACTTAAATGGGTAGTCATTATTTATATATGGAAACTTAAACGGAAGTTTTACGAATGTTGACGATCAGGTGCGCAGAACAACTCCTCAGAGCACTCCCCGTGATAAATGCGGTAGAGAATGCAAAGAGACCCTACATCTCTCCGCAAACTCCGTCACTACACTAAGAATCTGTTACCCTTTTTAAAACATAAAAGAAGGTAGACCCTAGATCATTTCTTGCGACCTACATAGAAAGAGATGAACGTAGATAATTAGATCCCACTCAGCACTATTGTTTGTTATCCACAAATTGTCGTCCCTATTCCTTGCATCCGTTCAATTGTTCGTAAAAGTCCCTGCGACTCAGAATTCCTATCGGGTAATTGACTTATCCTAAGAAACAACAACAATATTGTATGTATATGTCGCGGAATCTGACAGATTTGAATCCGCAGGAACGTTAGTAACTTCCGCCATATTGTAGTTTTGATAAATCAGTGCGCACAACCGGCGCTGGCGACGATACAGGAGCAAGAGAGCGCCTGTCACTGCGCACTACTGATATACACACTATCAACGTCATATTAAATGTCAATGTCAACTGACATTACAACTCAATAGTTAAGTCAACGACAATACTACGGTGCTGTCACTACAGTTCTGTCACCTACTTCCTTTTAATATCCCTCCGTCACTGGAGGAGGCCCGTCCCTGCAGTGGGATATTAATGGGCTGTTTTGATGATGATTATGATGATTCCTTGCATCCGTTTAATTGTTCGTAAAAGTCACTCATGATTCCTAGCGGGGAATTGACTTATTCTAAGAAACAACAACAATATCGTCTATATATAATACCTCTATGTGATTGTGAAGGACTGTGTGGACGTACAGCTACAGATGAACCCATGACTGGTGACTCGTTTATTATTATCACTGCTTCCCCTGGCTCACCACCTGGTAATAGAAGAAATAGATCTATTAAAATCTATACTAATACTAGCTAACGCCCGCGGCTTAATCCAAGTGGTATAGGTAGCTTAAATGATATTCTACACCCTAAGCTACCTACCAAATATATTTATTTTTGATTTTTGACTAAACTGATAAATGAAGCAGCCACAGTGGAAATATTTGAGGCAGGCATAGGTCTTGTAATGTTGCAACACTGCTCAACATTTATACCTACTCTACGCTTTATCTATCCGAGCAGTTTTATGCTTTTCTCATTCATTAATTTACTTGCTCACGGGCTTAGCCATCCTGGGACTTTTGGTAAGTGGTCACAATTTTAAAACGAGGTAAGCAATTTAGGTCTTATGTGTGGTTGACCAGATTATAGTCTTATAGTTACTTAGGTGGTAATTTCTGGCGATACTAATTAGGTAATTAAAATTAACTTACTAATATTGAGGCTTATAGTAGGTCCTGTGGAATTAGCACGTTGATGATGATGTTCACGTATAGATGGTGATGCTGCAAATAAGAAAAACAGCTTTAAAACTGAATTAAGTAAGTCTAAGTAGTTTTAAATGGTCAAATTACAAAGACGGGGGAAAACTTCGCTTTCCAATACTACGCTGTTTGAACGATAGTTATAAGGATATACAGTACCCGGCCGTAAATATTACACATCGACTTTTGTGAAGAGACAATCGGCCAATTTCGGCTTCGTAGAGCATCATCTGTGTCGCACGAAATACAAACAGTCTGGTATCTACTAGCAACTGTTAAGGGTACGCATTCCACAGACCACGAACTTGCTAGTGGGCCGAGCCTAACAGATTGTTGTTGAAAATGTGCACGCTAAAATTGCAACGTACAAATATTATAAACAAGTAAACAAATAATAGGTCGGGGAAAAAGTCTTTTCGCATAACGTAGGTGTAAACTTATTATAAAATTTCTTTGACTGTACTACTTGTGTCTGGCTGGTTTTGGTAACATTAAAAAGGTTACATTATAAAGAAAAGAAAAAAATAAAAAAAAGTTGTTTCCCGCTATTTTTCATTTGTTTTTCTCTCCGTAAAAATGAGTGAATCTAATGAAGAAATTCGATACATTTTAAAATTTTATTATAAAAAAAGCCAAAAATGCAACTCAAGCAGTGAAAAAAATTTGTGATGTTTATGGACCTGATGCAGAGTCAGTAAGAGTAGCACAAATTTGGTTCAAACGTTTTCAGTCCGGAAATTTTGATGTTAAAGATGCACCTCGCTCTGGTCGCCCTGTTACGAATAAAATGGACGCCATTTTTGAAAGAGTGGAGCAAGATCGGCATATTAGTAGTTACGATGTAGCTGAAGAACTGGGAATGGACCACAAAACAGTTTTGACCCATTTGAAGAAAGCTGGTTATACAAAAAAGCTCGATATTTGGGTGCCACACGAGCTCACTCAAAGAAACTTAATGAACCGTGTACTCATTTGCGATTAATTATTGAGACGTAATGAAACCGAGCCGTTTTTGAAGAGATTGATAACTGGCGATGAAAAGTGGATCACGTACGACAAGAACGTGCGAAAAAGGTCGTGGTCGAAAGTTGGCCAGGCTTCACAGACTGTGGCCAAACCTGGCCTAACACGAAATAAGGTGATGCTGTGTGTATGGTGGGATTGGAAGGGCATTGTTCATTATGAGCTTTTACCGCCCGGCAAAACCATCGATTCTGATCTTTACTGCCAGCAACTGATGAGATTAAAGGAAGCAGTCGAGAGAAAACGGCCGGAATTGATCAACAGGAAGGGTGGGGTCTTTCATCACGATAACGCTAGACCACACACATCTTTAGCCACTAAGCAAAAATTAAGAGAGTTCGACTGGGAGGTCCTAGTGCATCCACCATATAGCCCTGACCTTGCGCCTTCAGATTTTCACCTGTTTCGGTCTCTTCAGAATTCTTTAGGTTCTGTAAGGTTGACCTCAAGAGAGGACTGCCAAAACTATTTGTCCCGTTTTTTTGATCAGAAGTCCCAAAGTTTCTACAGTAACGGGATAATGTCTCTGCCCACAAAATGGCAGAAAGTTGTTCAACAAAACGGTACATATATATATTGTAAATAAATGTAAATAAACTTTGAAAAAAATGTCTTGACTTTTCATACAAAAATACGAAAAGACTTTTTCCCCAACCTAATACTTAGTATTTGATAATAAATTGTCAAATGAAGGAGCAATTAACTTTCTCCGTTTGTAAGGAGTTGCGACTTACCCTTAAAACAAATTATGATTTGATAGTGTGCGACAGAGATGACGCTCTACGAAGCCGAACTTGACCAATTGTCTCAATTTGCATTGCAATATTTATGGTGTAACTGTATATCGTCAGCTTAAAGGTAAAACCGACTAAATGCCGATTTTTGCAAAATAGAGTTAAATATACCATTTTTCTTAGAAAATCGTGCTCTTTCTAATGGTAAAACCCAATTTGCAATATAATACGTAGATAAAAAGATAGTGAGTGGAAATAACCACTAAAATAGGACTTTTTATAAAAATTGATAACAAAAAGCAATTATTGCAACATATTCGACGACTTTTATTTTAAATCTTCGAATAAAAAATATTATTCTAATATATCTCTTTTTTATTCTTAAAGTTTCTTTAGTTCTAATTTTATTAATCTACAAGTAAAAGATACTATCTAGATTGAGTTAGTATTGACTTTGGTGACAATTTGTAAACAAAACTCAAATATAGAACTAATACCTACTTTAGCAGTGTAGTACTTTTTACTCGACGATTATTAAAATTAAGCTTTAATAATAATAGAATAGCAATTTACATTAACCTATGTTATCAGTTTTTTCCATAAGAATTGAGTAATTTTTATGTACGAAATAATCTAGTTGAAAAACCAACTAACACTATCTATTCGTTAATTGCAATATTTAATTCGTCGCGTACGCATACGCAGTCGTTTTTTTACAGTGTTTTACGGAACATACAGCAGTATATTCTATGACAGAATGGCTTAATATTTTTCGTAGGGCAAGATCTGCAAAGACAACAAAGAATAGGACTAACAATTATTTCAGACCAAGACACCAGAAGGGATTTATTCCCGGAATATCTGGATGTCTGGAACATAATAATTCTTTAGTAGCAGAGAGTCTAAAAGATGCTAGAGCAAATGAAAGGCAAATAACAGTTTGTTGGATAGATTTAGAAAACGCAATCGGCTTAGTATAGCACGAGCTTATGTTATGCACTGCAATGGTATAACTTTCCGCTCAAAATTTGTAATTGCAACGAAGGACGGACATACAAAGCCCCTTAACTACAACGTGGGCCTGTTCCAGGGTTGCTGCTTATCCTCTATAGTATTTAACACAGTAATAAATATACTAATAGATAAAATAACAATCAACATTGTTTGTGTTTAGGTAGGCGGGATACGAGATATACTTCACATGACCCTGGGCTCAGTATAGGCGGGGAAAACGTTTCAATAATATCAGAAACCGTGCCTTTTAAATTTCTTGGGAGAAAGATAAACAATAAAGGTCGCTCTCCAGTACTAGACGATGTCGTCAATAGTTTCATAAACGACATTGAAAAAGTAGACCATCGACCGATAAATAACGTAAAATAAGTCTGGATATACGACAACTATTTAACATCACGTCTCAAATGGCCTTTCCTCGTGTGATTTAAACCAGAACCTCTTGAAAGAACTAGATGCTAAAGTGACGAAAGCATTGAAATCGTGGCTAGGATTAGTTCAATCTTCAAGCAGACTCTTCCGCTCTGTATCGAGACACAAGTAACTTTGGGATGAAACTAAAAACAACATCAGAACTCTACAAACATCTAATAGTCACTAAAATGCAAGTCTTATCAACATCTAAAGACAAAATTGTTTACAATTTCGTCTTATATCCATCCCAACTGATAAAAATTCATCTGTCACCAGCATTACTTAAATTCTACCTCAAAGCCTTCCAATTGACTCTCCCCGATCAAAGCAATCTTGTAAGATGGGAAAAAACCACGGACAAAAAATGCACGGAATGGGGCAAAGAAATTGGTGCCGCAAAACACTTATTGGTAGGCTGCGAACTGCTTTTGGATAGGGGTCATTATTCCCAACGTCACGACAAAGTACTAGGGATCAGTGAGTCTGTCAATTGCTAGAGCTAGAAAAGGACTGACTACAAATGTAAGACAAAACATTCAATTTGTTAAGGAAGGCACTACTAAAAAGACCACCTACAAGCCCTTTTCGGTCCTGAGTTCGGCAGATGATTGGACACTACTGGTTGACACGTGTGAAACACACTACAAAATCCCGGAGGATATCTGCGTGTTGCCGTTGAGACAAGACATATTCCTCAACTTAAACGGTACCGTGGGAAACTAACATCCCTGAAGACCACGCAATTAAGACAAACAAATACTTTGACTTGACAAATGAGATAACCAGAAATGGCTATAGGGTTACTCTGTATGCCGTGGAAATAGGTGCGAGGGGTACACCAGCTAAATCCCTCTGCAATCTATTAAAAGAACTAGGACTGCCGAGAACTTCAGTAAGCTCTCTACTATCACGAATGTCCAAAACGGCATTGTTAGGTTCCTACCAAATTTGGATAGGTAGAGGACGGAACATAGCAGACAGTGAAGGTGACCGCTAACGCGTTGTAAGGGAGCCTCCTTAAACCTACATCTGGGTCGTAAGTCCCAGACGCTGTTATGCAAGTGTTCCGTCCTCTATCACGCGATGGACCCGGCACCCGCACGGAGAATCCATGGAATGCTAAGATCAGGTCTTATCATTTTTTTTAAATTTTATTCCTGTTTTTTTATTTCTTTTAGTAGTTACAATAAATTTTAGTAGGTAGGACATTTACAAAACACTAGACAAATACCAAAACACTAGCAGCGACCATTGCCGAAATAGTTGTAAATTTAAAGGTTTGTTAAATAATTAGCAACATCATTTGAATTATGACTAATTAATGTACGGGTAAAACCAACTAAAATTTTAGTTTTTTTCAATTCATTTGATTTATGTAGGTTTTACAGGTGTAACTCAATATGAACCATAAAATAGTTACTTTAACTCATTATGCACGATAGATAATGCTTTGATAGCAGCCAGATTTTATGCAATATTGATGATTTAAGTGCATACAGTTAGGGGCGACATGTTCACAAAGTGAATAAGCCCTTTTATGTCCAATAAAGATTAAAAAAAAAAAAAAAAAAGTGCATACAGGTAAAACCAACTAAATGGGGGGGTTACACGACATTTTTTCTTTCGTGTGATATTATTATAGCCTCGAGAAACACAACAATTAGTGATATAGAAAGTCAAGTAAGTAGTCTACATATCATTGCTGATGAAATTTACACGAATGTACTTTTGATAGGACATTTTCTTTATGCAATCTTCAAAATGCGATATCTCATTTTGAACATTTGGTCATTTAGTCGGTTTTACCTTTAAGGTGACGATATATCAAGTTATGTTCTTTCGTTTGTACGGTTCTTTAGTGTCGGCCAAGAGTTATGTTAAAAATATTATTTCATCATCGTAAGGTAAAAGCACCTAACTACGAGGGGTTCTAAAAATGGCAGTAAAATCCGAGGTATTTAGTAAAACGGGTTTTTAAAGTAATTCACTAGTTATTTTGGTCTGCATGATAAAATAATCAATTAATAATTTATCTGTTCATATTTATATAAACAAAAGAGAGTTAAGTGTGTTCACACTGTAAAATAATCGGTCATTTTGCCACGGGAAGACGCCTTTAAAGCACACTTCATACGTTTAGGACCTCATGCACGTGAGTATTACGATTTGCCAAATAGTGTTTTGCGTGATAATTTTATACAATGCGAGTTTTCGTTGAGATTGAATTATTGAAAGGACAATATACTTTATCGAAAACACTTAAGATTTGAGTATTTTATTTGCAAATTAGCAAGAAAATACGTGTTGAAAACACCACGGCATTAGGTGCAAAATATTTTAGTGTGTTCCTAAAAGCGATGTATACCACGGAAAAACAAATTTTAAGACATTTACTTTTTTTAAATTTTCGGTGTGTGTTTTATGATTACAAAGTTTAATGTGTTAGTTCTGACTTATTAAATAACTCATGCATTTAATAATGTAATTCCGAGGTACACCTTGGCGTTGGATTCACTAATTATAGCAGGTTAAAAATGACTATTATAGGTACTTTCTTAATACGTTGTACGGGAAAAAATTTATGAAGATGTTCGGTTTTTGATCTGTTCTGTTATTATATGTATGTGTCTTATATTTGTTTCCCTTTCATATTGCAACTATCCACTATTTAATTTACATAATATCAAAAAATCTTTTAATTTTTATTACTCGGAATTAGAAACTTTGATTTAGCATCATAAAACGCTATTCCGATGTATATACGTCGGAATAAGGTTATATGAGCACCTAATTGCGATGTATTTACATCGGAATAAGCTTACATGAGTTCCTAATTCCGATGTTTTGACCCGGTCATAGAGAGTATTGACCCTGTTTAAATACAGAGTGTTCCTTTTTTTATGTGCTTAGTACGTAGTAACTGAAAGAATACTAATTGTGGAGGTCGCGGTGACGTAACAGCACCACGCCTCCAACGAAAAGGGAGGATCCTCCAACCAGGCGAAGGTGATCGCGCCTGGCGGGCCAACTGCCCAACAGTTGTTCGTTGGACGTTGTATATATGCGGAATCGCTGTGCGAATGTTGATATCGCGATTCAGGATGTAGTGTAGGTGTTCGCTTGAGTTGTCGGTAGATGACGCTACACCACTCCCCCCGGAAGACCGGAGGTCGAACTTGCTGATGTGACTTCTTGTGGAGCTGATGCCAGAGTCCCAGTGAGTCGGAACTGAAATGCCGGTCCAGTGAGTCGGACTGCGGTGTCCACCTTCCCCATTTTCCCCAGTGAGTCGGGGTGTGTCCAGTGAGTCGGATGATGGGTGATGAGGTCGCAGGCTTCCCCAGGCTTGTCATGACGGCGAGCATATGGAGTAGTCCTGTTCAGACCGAAGGTGCTGGTGCGCTCCGAGAAGGTTGGTTTCATCACGTCGGCTACAATAAATCGCCAGGCATAGTCACGGCGCAAGCCTAAGTTTAAACTTAATTGAATACAACCGTATGTTTTAGGTTAAGTTAGATTAAATATTTAAATGTATTATAATAATGTAGGAGTTAACATTAACAATAATATGTAGGGCACTACATAATCATCTATAGTACAATCACATAAAATAGGAGTGTGCGTGTATTCATATTTCTTTAACCCAATTATGAAACTACAGCAATTAAATGATTTTTTGTCTGTCAGTCTGCCTATTTGAAGACTATTTTCAGCGTGTGTGTTTATGTAATTTTCTTTGTATCCTCCTACACACTTAGTGACTGGACCTGGATAGTTTTACATACATCATTATTAGGTTTCCTAAGCCATTTTTTTTTATTGCATAATAATCCTTCATGATTTATAGTGCTTCAAAGTTTAGCATAACCGCGCCTAATAAATTATTTCAAAAGTCTTAAACTTGCATTTTAGTTTCACTTATTCATTACTTTTTAGTTTTTTTATTTAAGTACATGTTTAGATTATTTTTGTAATCGTGATACAAGTAGATTTTTATGTTGATTTCTACGTTGATTTTTATGTTGATTTTTATAAGATTAAGGTTTATGATTAAAAAAAGAACTGATGTAACATAAAAAATAAACTCCTTTTATTTTTGAACATCATGTATGAGAACCGTACATAGGTAGTTCTCTTTCTATTTTTATACTCGGAATTAGGAACCAAATGCATCGGAATTACGATTTTTACATCGGAATTAGGCGCATCGTTCTTTTTCATATTTTTATTTATTTTATCATTTTTAATAACCTTTTACTGACAAACTACATATATTTTTCAAAAATTAGATAGTTAACGCTTCTGATAAAAAAATAAAATTGTATACAAAGGTACGATAATTACTTAATTTTTAATGTTCTTTCGTGTTTTGTCAAAAACACCACGGAATTAGGTGCCTTTACCTTAATATAACTTTAATAAAATACCCACTAAGTATCCCGTAATTTTTTTCTAATTTTATACCCACTTTCACGTAATTTTTTTCAAATTTTTTTTATACTTCTATCTGATAAATAACTTACCTAACGGTGACCCCGGAGTGGCAGGAGTGCCTCCTAAAGAAGACACTCTGTGAGGTGTATGACCTGCTGGAAATTAAATGTTACTGTTAGTAAAAATATCTTCCAGAATCCTACTAATATTATAAATGCGAAAGTTTGTGAGGATGAATGGATAGATGTTTGTTATATACTCTTTCACGCAAAAACTACTGAACGGATTTTGATGAAATTTGTAATATAGGTTTTTTTATTTTATTAATAACAATGTATTGATTAATTGTTGACCACTAATATGTACTCAATGTAAGATTAAACTTGTAGTATGGTAGTTTAGGTTTTTAGTTAATAACATTTCAGCTATCGCGGGTGAAGCCGCGGGCATCAGCTACTAATACTATAAAATACTCACTAGGTGGACTAGCAGGTAGTTGCGGAGAACTTCTTCCTTCGCCACGTCGCCCTGATGCCGACCTGCTGCGACCAAGCCTGTGCTCAATACTCATACATTACATACATACATACATTCTTACATAACAACCTACAAACGTTATGTTCTTCCAAGTAATGGCTTCCTCCAAATAAGTTAAGCCCGATTTACACATCGACAAGTACAGTAGTGAGTTAAGTAGTAAGTTGTTGATTAAGTTGATTTAAATAGATCTCCATCCTATTTTTTTAGCGAGTTAAGTTGACGAGACGCGAGAGAGGGGGCTACTTCGTACTTAACTCGCCAAAAAATAGGATGGAGATCTATTTAAATCAACTTAATCAACAACTTACTACTTAATTCGTCACTGTACTTGTCGATGTGTAAATCGGGCTTTATTTTTTATTTATTTGGTTCACCAACACTTTAACATTACATTGAACTTGAGTACATATCATAACTTAAATCTAAATGTTAAGTTACTTATAGGTAAACACAACTTTCAATAATTATGAGCTATATATACCTACTTAAAATCTAATACTTATGTTCTACTTAATTTAATTTAATTTTAAACTACTAACAATACCGCGAAACGATGTCAATGAATTGTAGTGTATGTCCGCCTTGTCACTGCATTGATTATATGTTTTCATCATTCGACAAAGAGGTGAGCTTGAACCGAGTACCGTTCTGCGCAATGGAGGGACTAAAGGGGTAATGGGTTTTCGTGGAATGTGAGCTGGGACTCTAAAGCGTATCCTTTCTAGCAATTCAGGGCAATCAATCCTGTTCCTTATTAATTTATGTAAAAAGAGTAAGTCATTAATATCCCCTCGTTTAGACAATTCTATCATCTTAAATGTAAGAGTTTAGATGTAAAGTTATCCTTTTTTGTTTTTTTTTTAAATCAGTGCCTCATGAAAGTCAGACAATATGCTGAGAAGGTTCCTGTGTGAAGGGTGCTGTGTGCACCGCTCCAGAACAGATGCTAAGTAGAATTACTTAATTGCGGTGTATTTGTAATGTGTTACTAAATTAAATTGTATTGTTTGGAGACTGTACATAAATAAAGGCAAATACACTAGCGGTAAGTTGGTTGTCAAGTAATTCAAGCCTGCAAGCCTGTGACGTAGCTTAACGACTGTTGGGACTACTACGACAAATAGACGGTTTTTAAGTCCCCACGGATACGCTTAGGTTCAATACCACAGAGCGGTCACCCGTTTATGAAATGACCTCGCCGACATTCCTTAACCAGCTTTATCCGATATATGACGGCCTCAGTGGCGTAGTGGTTATATAACACGGCTGCTACGCAGAGGTCTCGGTTTCGATTCCCGCTCAATGCAAATCTTTGTGTGCATGAACATGATTGTTTGGTGTTTACTTTGTATAATAGGTATGTATGTATTTACAAAAAAAACATATTTAAGTATGTTTATCCGTTGTTTAGTACCCATAGTACAAGCTTTGCTTAGTTTAGGACTAGATGGCGTTGTGTAAATGTGTGAGGAATATATATATTTATCCCTTATGAATCAGCGGTAGCAACTGGCTGGGACCAATTCACGGTAAGACCAATGAAAAAACCAGTCCTTCTTATGCGCTCACTGTTCTTGAACCACAATAGTGTAAGTTGTACAACACCACGATCACTATAAAAGAAATCATCATCATATCAGCCAGTCGATGTCCTCTGCTGAACACAGGTCTTCTTCAACAATCTCCACCTTGAGCGGTATTGTTCCTCCTTGATATATCGGTGAAAATCCATTAGCCGGATCTACACCAAACTATCCAGCGCGATCCAAACTCCGCAGCAGGATCGGTTGCTAATTGCCACGAGCGATCCGTCGTCAATGGATCCCAGATCACGGGATCGCCGATCCAAAATGGATCGTTCGGTGTGGATCCGGCTAATGGATTTTCACCGATGGATCAAGGAGGAGCAATACCACTATTCTATTCATAATAAAAGTACTTATAAATGAATAATTGCGTACCTATATTGTGATCTTCTTGGAGTTATTGGTGATCCTTCACTGATTTGTCCAAAATGTGCTGACTGACCGTTAACCTAAAATACAGTAAAATACAAATTTAATTAAATTGTAAGGATACCTGGCGTTTTCTTGGAAGGAAGGAAGGAAGTTAACTATGGATTAAATCATCATCATAACAGCATATTAATGTCCCACTATAGGGACGGGCCTCCTCCCGTGACGGAGGGATACTTGGCCTACTAATACTACGCTCGCCAGACGGATTGGTAATAGGGTTTAATTTCAAGTTTTCCTTCTTCTTACTTCGTAAATATAATATTTACGAAGTAAAAAGAGGCGGACACCTTAACTGCGTAGATATATTGCTACATTGGATGCGGTGATATTATTTGATTTATTAGATGTGATGAACTAATTAAACAACTGAATGCTTAAATAAATTTGCAGTGTCTGTTGAGTTACTTTCGGCGCTTTAGCTGCTTCAATTAAAATGACCAATTGTTTGCTGAAATAAATATAAATTCTTACTGTTGAGATTGTTTTGAGGATTTTAACAGCTGCAATCTATATGATGCTGATTGTACCTAGTATAGATTCAAAGATATATAAGATTGAATGATGTCAAATTTGACATTAATGACGCTCATCACCAAGTTATATAAAAAATTAAAAAGACGTACCCTGCAAGTATCTAATCTCTTTCTGGGAGGATCAGGGGGCGCCGCGGGAGCCGCCGGTCTAGGTTCGTCGTCCCTCGCAGGCCTTCTACGTTTCCTCTCCAATAGAAGGAAATATATCACTTTCTCCGTGTTATGGCTGAAATAAAGTTTAGGTTATGTAGCTTTTTAATTATTATGGTAAATTGCAGATAACAAAACAAATTTCTTGCTTCTTCATATCAGCCTATATAGACGCTCACTGCAGGACATAGGCCTCCTCCAAAAGTTTCCTCCCTGCGCGGTCCTGTGCCTCCTTCATCCATCGGCTTCCCGCCGTCCTAATCAGGTCGTCGGTCCATCGTGTGAAGGGTCTCCCCACCCTGCGCTTTCCGGTGCGCGGTCGCCATTCTAGAACTTTTCTGCCCCAACGGCCATCAATTTCTTGCTTAATTAACATAAGTAAAATAAATAAAGTACGGTGGACAGATGCGAAACCCAGTGAAAAGGCGCGAAACCAAATGAGACGGTTACAAGGATAGTTTAAAAAAAAAAATTATATGCCTGCCAGTTTCTATCAATTGATTCATAAACGAAGACGGTGGTTAAGCTACGTTATCGAGGCCATTGGTAGGAGGACGCTTTGCGTCAAAGGAGGGCGCCACGAGACGACCGTGAGGGGCCTGCGGGTGGCAAACTATGGCCAGTTTGTCGCCTTTAAGTAGCAGGCCAGAGAGGACGGCGAAGTGCTCCACGTACACCTCTCTACATAGGAAGGGCACGGTCCTGCCCTGTCCAGTTTCGGGTTGCGGACCAGCAACCGCCGGGACGGCTCGAGTAATGCCAGTCTTCTCGCCGTCTCGGCCGCTTTAGGGTGATAGAGGAACACCGTGGGTTTTAGTCGGTAAACCATCTTTCAGGATTACCATCTTTCGGGATTCCGACACACCTGCCTGACTATGCCAAAGGCGGGTAGACGGCCTCTATAAGGATAGATATATAATAGATAAGTAGATCAAATTAAAATGACTTACTGTGAACTTAGAAGTTCCTGTATTAGTTTATCCCGTTGCTTGAAGCAGCCTAAACTGCATATAGCTTGTAGGACATCAGGGTCGATGGCTTCTGCGGAAGGTAGGACCCTCGTTTGGACGACCTCCATCATTGGCAACTCTTGTTCTAACTCCCCTCTTCCACCCGCTGTTACCCAGGGGTGTCGGGTTATTTCAGCTAGCTGTTTTTTAAGAATAATTAATTATAATTAAAAAAATTGTTAAATTAAAAACAATAGTTCCACCTATTTTGTTAACAAATTCTTTTTTTTTATATTGTACACATTTTTTAAATTAAATAAGTAATAAGCACTTGTTTTCGCGTTAGTCCCATCGCAGTGATCTGGTTGAATCTGCTATTTGATTGAATGACCAGAAGGTTCATTGAATGACTAAATTATTCGTCAAGTTGTGTTAAGTAGGTATATAATTTTTGTGAGGATATGCTGTTGTTTATGGCTTACCAAAGTTGCAGTTGGAGAGAAATACCAAAGTGGGATTAATCCCATATGAAAAAGGTGAATCATCATAACAGCCCATTAATGTCCCACTGCAGGGACAGGCTCCTCCAGTGACGAGGAAATACTGGGCCTACTAATACCACGCTGGTATACTTAGGGTTTCATTTCAAGTTTTCCTTCTTTTTATTACGTAAAGATAATATTCACGGATAGTCCCTTAGTCGGTTTTCACGACACCCATGGGATGAGATGGTGATGAAAAAGTGAATGAAAGCAAGAAATTACCGTCATTCTCTTCTCAGGGTTAACTTCTATCATTCCTCGCAGCAATTGTTGACAGTCTGGTGGTACAAAGTGCGGTACGTGAAACACACCTCGTTTCACCTGGAAAATTATAAATAAATATAGGTAAATAAGTATTGCTCACACATTCACACAACGCCATCTAGTCCCAAACTAAGAAAAGCTTGTACTATGGGTACTAGACAACCGATAAATACTTCTTTTTTTGTAAATACATACATATTATACATAGAAACTCTCAGACCAATGCAAACAATCATGTTCATGCACACAAAGATTTGCATTGAGCGGAAATCGAACCCGAGACCTCTGCGTAGCAGTCATGTTATATAACCACTACGCCACAGAAACATCTAGAAAATATTAACCCCCTTATTAAGTATCTTTATTTTGATTCCAATTAATTATAGAAATAATAGGTACACAACACAATTGCCTCGGTGGTAAAAAGGTTATAAGTATGTGACTACGGTATAAAGAGTCGTAGATTCCAATTCCACGACAAATAATTTATACGTGTCACCATTAAATTATTGTCTTAAGTTTAAATGTTCTTTGTGTCCATCCATACAGTTGTTGTATACAGTTGCAGGGTCTGTAAAAGTCCCTACGACTCATCTCCGATTTCCAAATGACTGATCAAGTAAAAATCAACTAATCAAGTGTCAAAACTACCATTTTCATGAACTAAAATAACAGTTTTGACACTTGATTAGTTGATTTTTACTTGATCAGTCATTTGGAAATAGGGAGTCAGAGCATGATTCCCCGTGTCGATATGTTATTTTAATGAAATAATTATAAATATACTTACTTTTTCAAGTAATTGACGCAAATTATCGTCATCGAAGGGCAGAGCTCCAACAAGCAGAGCATACAATATAACACCACAGGACCAAACGTCCGCACGCCGACCGTCATACTTCTCACCCTGAAATTTATAAAAAAAATACAATTAAAAGAGGCTGGTCATATCAGCTTGTCGTCTATACCACGTCTGGCCAGCGTGGTATTAGTAGGCCAAGTATACCTCCGTAACGGGAGGGGCCCATCCCTGCAGTAGGACAATAATGGGATGTTATGATGATACCTGTCGAAGGACCGATGACCAGGACTAGGCAGAGGCTACGAGTAATATTTTGAGTTTCGCTGTACGAGCACATAATATGTACACATTTTCACATTTTGTTAAATATTTATCTAAAATTCTGGCAATCCAAAATTAAATATTCAAGGATTAGTTCAAAACTGCATGGCACCTTTTCTGGGTAGATCTCCAGAGGCATTTTTTATCGTGTCGGACTGGAGAAACCCATTTTGAAATCGATAAACGTTTTCATTACATTTTTTTATGTATACTTTGGTGTCTAATCTATGTGGTGCAGGGCTGAAATTATGAATTAGTTTATTAGAAATATTTAAAAAAAAATCATAAACCCTAAAATCCTGATTGCTCTGGGTTGACCTAACTCCCGATTGAATGAGAAAACATTGTGTAACTATTTATTGAGAAGGTTCATATGTCCGATGTTATTTTATATTACATAACAAATAGTTAATCTTCATTTTAATATTTTTTTTTAAATTATATAAACAATACAACACAACACAATTTAAATTTATCGTCATGACCTGGCATTTTATCTCATCGCTCTGCGCTGGAGTAAAACATCGCGCTCATCCCTCGTTTTACGAAATAGAAACTCTATTCCCCTCCCCCGGGGTAGTGGCTGTAGTGGTCTAACCGCCGAGGAAGATACATTTGTGCCACGGTCCCACACTACAACATTACGAGGGTAAGTTTATGATTTATCTGGGTTTGGTTCTCGAATTTGATGATTGATATGGCATCTTTTATAAATTAAATAGCAAGGTTGTAAATGTGCTTATTAAGTGAATTAAGTGATAGTAATGATGTTCTTTATGAGGCGTAAACACAACTTTCTACGGTTTTTATTTTGGGCTTTATTAATGCTTTTATGACTTTTTTTGATCGCTATGGCTATGATTGCTCTGTCCAAAAAACCAGAGCGATGATATTTTGCAATGTTGTACGTTATAAAACAACTTTAAGTAATACGAGTAATACCAGATTGTTACAACGACAAATGTCACGACTCAGCTGTCAAAAATTCTGTGACGTCACGACTCATCTGTCAAAAATTCTATGACGTCACGACTCATCTGTCAAAATTCTATGTCGTCACGTGTCACGTGACCAAAACTCTATGGCGTCACTAGTCACGTGACTCAGCTGTCAAAATTATTATGACTATGACGAAATTATCAAAACATAATAATTATGATGGAAGCCAAAATTTCAAGTTTTCGGAAGTTTTCCTTTACATGCACTATAAGACCTTGCTTCATGCCAAATTTCAAGTTTGTATGTAGACTGGAAGTATCCTGTAGCTTTTTGCCCTTTGCTCATCGAAAATTTGTGACATAAACGGCTATAATATGTCTTGATTTCGTTAGATTAGAAGTTTGATTTTTTTACAGCACTAAAAGGCAACAGACCTTAGTATTTGGTAAAAATTTCAGCTAGATATCTCTACGCGTTCCTGAGATAAATAGTCTTGATAGAGAAACGGACAACAAAGGGTTTCGTTTTTCCAAAATCGGTACGGAACCCTTATAAAACCGGTCAAGTGCGAGTCTCACTCGCGCACAGAGGGTTCCGTACAAACCTATTTACTTTCTCGCCAAATTGTGGTGACGTCAGGACTCAGCTGTCTAAATATTATTTTTCCCGCCAAAATTCTATGACGTCACGACTCGTCTGTCAAAAATTCTGTGATTTCACGACACATCAGATGTGAATGTGAGAGTTTTTGACAGATTCTGTCAAAAATTCAATGACGTCACGACTCAGCTGACAAAAAAAGTTTTCCTGCCAAAATTATGTGACGTCACGACTTACTTATCTGTCAAAAATTCTATGACGTCACGTCTCATCATTAATAATATTTGTTGAAAATTGATACCTCCACGCGTTCCTGAGATAAATGGTCTTGACGGACAGACAGACAGACAGACGGACAACGAAGTGATCCTATAAGGGTTCCGTTGTTCCAAAATCGGTACGCTGCACAGTGTCGCGAGTCCATAGAACGTTTTATCATAAATCGAATTTTTGATGATTAATGTTTTTTGTGTTGTGTTTGTGTACAAGGTGGGTAAGAAAGCACAACAAAATAAAAAAAATTCAATTATAATAATTTCATTTACTCCAGGTTAAAATAGTTACTTATTTAAAATGGGATCCATTAAATCTTTTGTTGATTATTTCTAGATCTTATTGTTGAAATTATTGGATTAGATAGTCAGAGTTAACAATAAGATGGTTATTAAATATTTATTTATGTGATCTACAACTCTTGCACTGTAATTTTGTGCATCTTTATGCCTTCCTTCTAGAGCATCTTAAGAGAACTGACCAATCGGTAAACCGTAAATATCTCGTAAATCGCAAAAAAAGAGCACATTGACAGTTTTCAAATACAAAGTTTATTAATTTATCTGACTCATATTAAAAATTTGAAAATGTATTTTGATGTATATTTTTTAAAACTCTAGTCAAACTTTCGACATACTTATTATTTTCCAGTATCAATAATATGTTTAATAACTTTCCAATGTCGGACATTTCACCTAGTTTTTAAAGACAATCTAGCAATTACAATTGTTAATTAATGATTTAAAGTTATTTTTGCAATAATAAACACTGTTTATAACATGTAAATATGGTTTTGAACTTATTCGTGTACGCTAATGATTTCAACGCATCAATAATGACATGAACTTTGAGTAGTTACCACTTCTTCCGCATTTAGTAAGGATTGTATTGTCATTTCAAAAATTTACCAATTAGAAAATGGAAAATCTGATTTTTGATAAAGGCACACGACACTGTGCGCTGTCCTAAAAATGAACAAGTTTCCAACTGATGAGCTCTCAAAAAGCTGTAGATATATCCCCTAATCATAAAATCTTGTAACATGCAAGACTAAAAATGACTAAATAAATAATATATTACCAATTTTATTATTTTTGTTTCACCATTTATGATCGCTCTAGCGCCTATCATGATTGCTCTGGACGCGAAAATGTTTGAACTTAAATATTTCCATAACTGTTTGTCAAAAATGAAGGCCAATAGTAAAAATGTAGTATTTTAATATCATTATTTTCAATGAGATACATAATTACCAAAAAATATCAAGATCTGAAAAGCACCAGAGCGATCACACGAATACGCCCGATTTGGAGATTGACCCTTCTAAACTCCGAAATATTTTTTGTACTATAAAAAGTTCATGATAGGCGCGCAAACTAATAGAGCAGGTTTTGGAAACACGGAAAGACAATCAGACAAAGAAATTACAAAATCTTTCATAAACCAAGATGAAAATGACAGCTACAGAGTGCACGCAATGAACCTAGAAATGCAAAATGAATGGGTTACTCTAGGGGACTACTGTATACCTTTAGCCTTGAAGTAGCGCACTTTGCTTTACGACTGGTCACCAGCATTACTTAAATTCTACCTCAACGCCTTCCAATTGACTCTTCCTGATCAAAGCAATCTTGTAAGATGGGGAAAAGCCACGGACAAAAAATGCACAGAATGTGGCAAAGAAATTGGTACGGCTAGACACTTATTGGTAGGCTGCAAAGTGCTTTTGGATAGGGGTCATTACTCGCAACGTCACGACAGAGTACGAGGGATTATACGCGAGGCAGTGAGTCTATCGATTGCTAGAGCTAAAAAAGGACTGACTACAAATGAACGACAAAACATCCAATTCGTTAAGGAAGGCACCACTAAAAATACCACCTTTAAGCCTTTTTCAGTTCTGAGCACGGCAAGCGATTGGACACAACTGGTTGACACGTATGAAACACACTATAAAATCCCGGAGAATATCTGTGTGTCGCCGTTAAGACCAGACATATTTCTCTACTCACATTTGAATAAGCGTGTAGTACTTATTGAGCTCACGGTACCGTGGGAAACTAAAATCCCGAAAGACCACGCAATTAAGACAAACAAATCAAACTTCAAACTTCTTCAAACTTCAAAATGCTTTATTTCATAAAATTTATCACAAATTGTTTGAAATCGTCTTTTAGAATTTACTTGAAATTGAAGCTATAGTTAAAATAATAGATCGGCACAGACAAACGCCACAGCACAAAAAAAACCGCGTTGTATTGTCCAATGTAAATTAGAGAAGAAAAAATAAAGCCAATCTACTACTCAAATCTACTTGTCTGTCTGTGTTGATCCATAAATTCCAGTTTCCAAATGGTTGGGCGAATGAGAAGAAACCTGGCAAAGAAACTCATGGCAACTCTTTTAAAATTCGGTTGTTTACAATATTTCTTTTAACATAAATCATATACACAATTAAAATATTTGACAGTACCAGACAGGATAATACACCATTTATACATTTTAAAAATACTTGACTTGACAAATGAGATAACCAAAAAGGACTACAAGGTTACTCTATATGCCGTGGAAATAGGTGCGAGGGGTAGGTACTCCAGCTAAATCCCTCTACAACTTATTAAAAGAACTAGGACTGCCGAGAACTTCAGATAAGATAAGATCTTTATTTTGTAAAAACATGTGTATACAATACAAAAGCTTGCATGCATGGTGGTAGGTAAATTAATTATGAGTGGCAGCATGTTTAACCAATTATGGCATACAAAGCATATGAAAATCAAATTAATAAAAGTAGGTAGGTATATAAAACAAATATTGATAAAAATAATAACTTAATCAGGAAATATTAGAATTTAAATATACAGACATTAAAGTATAGATAGACCACCATTAAAATTACTTTATTAATAATTAATTAATCAACAGACCATTATTTTATCAATAATAGGTATGCATTACCAACATAATACCTAGTATAAATGTCAAAATGGTCAAGTGGAATCTGTCAGATAGTTGCAAAACTTCTGATTAATACGGAATAATACCGGAAAAAATTAGGGAAAATTTCATAAAATCGGATTTATTCAAAAGAAGAATGGGCATTTTTGTATGGAAGCCGTCCCCACCCTTGTAACACTTACATCTATACATCAAATGAAAGCCCTTGAAAAGTGAAACATTTTATTGTATGAAACTAATCTGTCAGTCATGGGAGAACAGAGTTATTGAGGATAAGAGAATAAAAATAATTAACGATAATATTACATACTTTATGTTAATGTTTACTATATAAGCACGATAAAGTCAAAGGCTATCTTACAAGTAGACGGACCATACATCTAGATCATCCTGCATCATCCAGAAAATCATCCACAGCATTTTCCTGAATTTCGGATAGCCTTGCTAAACTAAACATTTAGAGAACCATTTAAGAAATGTTCTTTATGCAGCAACCAATGCAGAAATAGTAAACGACAGAATTTATGTTCCTCAGGCTCGGCAATGGCTCGCCTCAGACGGTCGTTAACCAACCGGTTCGGACTTCTTTTGTCGGGTTTCGGTATTCTGATAACCACGGCGTCTTCCCACTGTTGTGGGAAGACACAATTTGATATTGCGACATTGAAGATGCATGTTAAGGATCAAGAGACGTTCAGGGAATAAATGGATGACTATACTTGTTATTCTTTCTGAGCCGGGTGCCTTTTTAGGGGCGAGAAGTTTAATGTCCGTAATTATGGTGACGGACTAAGAATAAGTACATGATGTCATTATCCCCTTTCGTCCCGCGGGTGTCGTAAAAGCCGACTAAGGGAATCCTTACGCTTATGTTATCACTGCTAGAGAAACTCGAAATAAACCCTTTACCAACCCGTTTGGCCAGCGTGGTAAAGTAGGCCAAATAACCCTCCAAAATGAAAATGACAACACACCAATATAAACGGCCCCCAGTCCCCGGTCGCTCCGCTATTCTTGGTCAAGGTAGCGGCTATGGTAACGGCAGAGTAGGGGGTGCGAAGAATCTCCGGGGGAGGTCAGGCTACTAACACAACCTACCTTTGGCCCTGGCAACATAAAACGCGCGCACACTGCGGACCGACGAGAAGGTCGTAGACTGGAGGAAGAATTGAGCAGGTTACGGTGGGACATTGTCGGCTTATCTGAAGTCCGAAGACAGGGGGAGGACTCGATAACCCTTAAGTCTGGTAACCTGCTCTATTTCCGGGAGGGGGACCAACAGTCCCAGGGAGGTGTCGGGCTTTTACATCCACAAGTCTCTCGTGAACAACGTGGTGAAGATCGAGAGTGCCCTAGAAGCCCCTGCGAAGTTGGGCCCTAGAAGTGGAAAGGAGTGGAGAGTGGGGTTCTTTGGATATGGACAAAGAAATCCACGGGGCGAAATGCTTGCGGACTTCATGGAAAAGGAGAGACTTTTTATGATGAACTCCTTCTTTAAGAAGCGTAACTGCCGCAAGTGGACTTGGATTAGTCCTGATGTTGTCACTAAAAATAAGATTAACTACATCATGTCGATAAAACGCCATATTTATATTAAATGATGTCTCAGTGATCAATTCGGTGAAAACCGGAAACGATCACCGGATGGTGAGAAGCACATTAAGTATCAATCCTAGGCTGGAAATAAGTCGGCTAACGAAGTCTACGCTCCGACCTACACCAGTCCACATCCCTGAGAACTTCCAACTCATATTACAGAACCGCTTCGAGAGCCTCAGCGAAGCATTACATTGAAAGTAGTTGCCGCGTCAGGTCCAGTTATCTTTCAGGCAATTGATGTCCAGTAGTGGACATCAATTGCCTGATATGACGCACGAGTTTTTATATTTATGAAAGCTGTATGTTTTTTATTTGAAAAGCGAAATTCATGGTTATCTGGATGATGTAGGATGTTCTAGATGTATGGTCCCTCTACTTGTAAGATAGACTTTGACTCTATCGTGCTTACATAGTAAACTTTAGCTTACAGTATGTAATATTATCGTTTATTATTTTTATTCTCTTCTCCTCAATAACTCTGTTCTCCCATGACTGACAGATTTGCTGTCATACAATAAAATGCTTAACTTTTCAAGGGCTTTCATATGATGTATAGATGAAAGTGTTACAAGGGTGGGGACGTTTCGCCCATTCTTCTTTATTTAATACTTAAATATTTTTATGTTTTATTTGCTGAAAAATAGTATTTTGCATCGATCGTCGATCACCGCCGCGCCGCCGGCGCCGCTACAAGTTTGTGCGCCGGCCGCAGCGTCACGTGCGCGAGCCCGTCTGCACGACTCATGTCACGACGTGAGTGGTTCACGTTGTGACTATAGATGCTAGCGGGAAAAAATCCGAATAATTCAAGTTGATTAAATCGGAATAATACCGAAATATACCGGAACTTTGGGATTTTTTCAACTGATCGCACTGTCACGTGATTTATTTATTTTATTATATTTATTATATTATTTATGTGCTATAAAATTTATATTATTATGTTTTTATTTATTATGTGTATAATTATAATTTATAGGTAAGTATAAATAATGGTAAATAAACTATTTATGCATTTTGTCTGGTACCGATAGTTTTTTATTATTATTTTAGATTAGTTTAATATTCGGGCGATATATTTGACGGAAAATTCGATCGAATCTTTCACTCACTGGCGGGGGAAAAGCTCCTCCGCAAAGCATGTCCTCTCTCTCTTACCGCACCAGGCACCGCTGCCGAACAACTCGAGAGTCATGTCACAACGTGAACCACTCACGTCGTGACATGAGTCGTGCAGACGGGCTCGCGCCCGTGACGCTGCGGCCGGCGCACAAAGTTGTAGCGGCGCCGCCCGGCGCGGCGCGGCGGTGATCGACGATCGATGCAAAATACTATTTTTCAGCAAATAAAACATAAAAATATTTATTAAATAAATTTTGAATAAATCCGATTTTATGAAATTTTCCCTGCTTTTTTCCGGTATTATTCCGTATTAATCAGAAGTTTTGCAACTATAGTTGTGACATGACTCTCGAGTTGTTCGGCAGCGGTGCCTGGTGCGGTAAGAGAGAGAGGACATGCTTTGCGGAGGAGCTTTCCGAGTGAGTGAAAGATTCGATCGAATTTTCCGTCAAATATATCGCCCGAATATTAAACTAATCTAAAATAATAATATAAAACTATCGGTACCAGACAAAATGCATAAATAGTTTATTTACCATTATTTATACTTACCTATAAATTATAATTATACACATAATAAATAAAAACATAATACTTAATATAAATTTTATAGCCCATGCCCATAAATAATATAATAAATATAATAAAATAAATAAATCACGTGACAGTGCGATCAGTTGAAAAAATCCCAAAGTTCCCGTATATTTCGGTATTATTCCGATTTAATCAACTTGAATTATTCGGATTTTTTCCCGCTAGCATCTATCAGGCAGGAATTCATTTATTTTATAGAAGCATTTATCAATTAAATATTTTTTCAATTGAGTTTTAAATTGATTGGTATTAAGTTGTTTTATTTGTTTAGGTAGTTTATTAAATATAGTAGGAGCCATGCAAAAAATACTTTTGTGCATTAGGGCCGTGCGAGATTTAACTGCACATAGGCGATCGTTATCTCTCCTGTTGCGGATGACTACGTCAGACAATTTATTAAATAAATGAGGATTTGTTTTGACAAAAACTGCAACCTCATATATGTAGAGCGATGGTACAGTTAGTATCTTATATTTAATGAAATTGTTTACAGCTATCCATTTTGTCAAGTCTAAACATGGCTCTAATGCATCGCTTTTGAGATCTGAATATAACCTCCCTGTCTGTAGAATTGCCCCAAAATACTATTCCGAATCTCAATATAGATGACACCATACCATGGTAAGCGTCAATGAGAGCATTGATATTTACAACACGGGCAAGCCTATTTATAGCAAAAACACAACTATTAACTCTTTTGGACAACTGAGCTATATGGTGTTTCCAATTAAGTTTTGAATCGAATCAGTAAGCTCTCTACTATCACGAATGTCCAAAACGGCATTGTTAGGTTCATACCAAATTTGGATAGGTAGAGGACGGAACATAGCAGACAGTGAAGGTGACCGCTAACGCGTTGTAAGGGGGCCTCCTTAAACCTACATCTGGGTCGTAAGTCCCAGACGCTGTTACGCCAGTGTTCCGTCCTCTATCAGGCAATGGACCCGGCACCCGCACGGAGAATCCATGGAATGCTAAGATTAGGTCTTATTAGTTTTTAGTTTAAATTTTCATAGTATATAATTTTAGTGTTGTCATGCATATAAGTATTTTATAAATTTGGTGCCAATATCCAGGGTCAACTTTCGTTAGCCAGACTCTAATAATTAGTATTAAATTAGTAAGCGATCGTATATTAGAGGACAAGATATAAATGAAAAGTGGTCAATGTCTTTACCGTCTTTACTGTATTTTTTTATAAATAATCATAATAACTGTGGGTAATTTTGTATTTATAATTTCCAAAAAAAAATCATGGAAGTAGCGTGAAACGAAACGTTACCAGGATGTAACGTCACAGGTTGGGGCATGTCAAAATGATACCAGTTGCATTATATTTACAATATTATAGGGAAATAATATTGTAATTTTATAAACATTGTGTATTTAGTTCAATGATTAAAAAAATATCGAATGAAACACCATTAAAATGAAATAATTTTAGAAGCATGTAACACGTATACTATTCTGCAATATTTTATTTACATTTTTTTTTTAACCTTTTTATGCTTAGTTTAATAAAAAGTCTAACGAATGTTTCCATTTATCTTTTTTTTTCACATGTTTTCTTCATTTTAATTTGTTGAAATTAAGTTTTCGGATTAAATAGGTAAATTCAACAAATATAATTTTGTTTATATTTACCCAAAAATGTGTTTAATGCCGTCCACGTAAAATGTGTGTCGAAAAGACTCTGACTCGTGAGATATTACAAATTGTTATATATAAGTTTAAACATATTTTTTATTTCATATAATTGGGTAATAAAATTATAGCTCTGGCAACAATAAGCACAATACATCAGAACGACCAATCAACGGTCAAATATAACCCGACCGAATTATATTGCGGTTGACTGACGTGTGAAACAGCGATACCAATATACAACAGATACGTAATAGAAAGAGATAGACAACGTCGCACTTTAATAATTGAAATGTTTGTAACATATTGATAATTCATCAACGACCGTTGCTTTGATTTCAACGAATTCACGAAAATATAATTCGAGTGTTAGTGTTCGTGTTAAGTAATTACGTTAAAAATGAAGTCAGCTAAATCAAAACAGAGATTAAATGACATGCGAACGCCGGCTAGAAGTAAACAAAATCTAGTAGGGGAGCGAGATCCTGTACAAGTTTGTTGCCGACTGCGACCCATGCAAAGGGAGTCCGATGCCCCTTGTGTAAAGATAATTTCACCTACAACAGTCCTTCTATCACCTCCAGCGACCGCCATAAGTTACAGAAATGAGAATCAGAAGACTATGAAGTACACTTTCAAAGAAGTTTTCCCGCCGGAAACGTCACAACAAGAAGTCTTCGATAAAGTCGCATTACCTATCGTAGAAGGCCTGATTAAAGGTAAAAATGGCTTATTATTTACCTATGGTGTCACAGGCAGCGGGAAAACATTCACAATGACAGGTGAGCCACAAAATTGCGGTATTTTGCCACGAGCATTGAACATAATTTTCAAAACAATAAATGACTTTCAAGCTCACAAATACATATTCAAACCTGACAAAATGAATATGTTTGATGTCCAAACTGAGGCTGAGGCCATGTTAGAACGCCAACAGGAGCTTCACAAGCTAAAGAATGGTAGGAAAAACAATTCTAATCCTGATTTGGCTATGTCTTCTTCCGATGTCACAAAAATAGAAGGTATCAATGAAGATAATCAGTATGCTGTCTTTGTAACATACGTAGAGATATATAATAACAGTGTATTTGATTTACTTGAAGACGGACCACCTATGAGCCGTAATTTACCTGTTAAAATTATCAGAGAAGATGCCGCTCACAATATGTATGTACATGGTGTCACAGAGATTGAAATTAAGTCAGCAGAGGATGCATTTGAAGCTTTCTATTTAGGTTTGAAGCGAAAACGTATGGCACACACTAATTTAAATGCGGAATCTAGCAGAAGTCACTCGGTTTTCACTATTCGTTTGGTGCAGGCACCGGTAGACGAGATGGGAGAAGCTGTGATTCAAAATAAGAAGTTTCTTAACATAAGTCAACTAAGTTTGGTTGACTTAGCTGGTAGTGAACGCACTAATAGAACTAAGAATACAGGCCAACGTCTCCGTGAAGCTGGTAATATTAATAAATCATTGATGACACTCCGTACTTGTTTGGAAGCTTTACGAGAAAACCAAATAAATGGTTCAAACAATATGGTACCATACAGAGAGTCGAAGATAACTCATCTTTTCAAGAACTTCTTTGAAGGAGAAGGCCAGGTACGAATGATTGTGTGCGCAAATCCCAGAGCAGAGGATTATGATGAGACCTTACAGGTTATGCGGTTTGCTGAAATGGCAGCCGAAGTTGAAGTTGCTAAACCACAAGTAATTGATGTGGCTGCCACCATTGGACTGACTACAGGTCGCCGTAAGGCCAACAAATTATTTACCCAAGCAAGAGAAAACTTAGCCAGGCCAGAGGCTAAAGACTTAGAATTAGATCTAGGCCTTGTTTATAGCTTGGGTCCTGACTTCCCTAGTTTAGACTTAAATAGTTCCAAAGCAGCTCATATTGTTAAGGAACTGATGGCACATTTAGAAATGCGAATGAGTAGAAGGGAAACTTTAAAACGGAGCAAAGCAATAAAAGATGAGAGACTACGATCAGCTTTGTTGGATTTAGAAAAAGATTCAATGGAAGTTAGAAGCGAGAATCGTTCTTTGAGAGGCCAGTTAGCCGCTGCTGAACGTAGAGTGAGAGCATTAGAGGAACGGTTAACAAGTACAGAAAATGCATCATTGACACATCAGAGGAAATTGAATGAAATGACCGAGTATACATCCAATTTGAAACGAGAACTGCAAGAAAAGGAACTACTGCTTAGTCAATTCAAATTCGATAAAGAAAAGCAGAAAAAAATACTAGAGAAAAAGTTTAACCATAAAATGGCTGCAGAACATGAAAAGGCTAAAGAAATTAATTGTGAAAAGGAGAGACTTAAAAATGCTATAGAAGAAAAGGAGAACCGTCTTAAGATCATCGCTGAAGTCTTGAATGCTGATCATGGCAACAACATAATGTATCATAAAACAACCGGAGACAATGCAGCACAGACAAGTGGTGGTAGAGAATTCACGCCTGGATCCACTCCAAGAGCTTTACCAGCTCATTTGCTTACACCATTCTGCTCAGCCCCGCAAACCAGAGAATCCAGAGACACAAGAGACACTCCAGCATCTTCGCGTCGTGGAGTAGCCATCGCCAATCCTAGACATCGTCGTTCATTATCCGCAGACGGCAAAGGATGGATAGAACACGCTCCAAACAGAGTAGTCCCTATGGGCACAGTTATGAAGCCAAGTATAGCTCATAGTAAAGTATTAAATAAGTTAACTAATGTTAAAGATATTGCCAATTCGAAGATGTCTAAATACTGTTTGATATCTCAAGAACAGGATACGGATGGTGAACTAGAAACTAAGTTGTATAAAGGAGACGTAGTGCCAACGTGTGGAGGCGGTGCTCAAGTTATATTCAATGATGTGGAGATGTTGAAACAGTTCTCTCCTACCCGAGATTCATCGATAACACATTCACATCGTACTTCTGGTAACTGTGCGAGGCATTCCGGTAAGCGTAGGGATACGGGCTGCTCTCCACCGCAGACTCCATCGAATACAAGTAAGAAACAGAGAGTAGATGATGATTAATATATTTTTTACTATAATATTGTATAATTATGTTAAGATTTTGTTATTGTATTTATGTAAAAACAGAAAAGGATAGGATTTGCATAGGACTCATTATTTATGTAGTCTATGCAATAGTGTCTAATTGGTAGATTTTTTCTTAATTGTATAATAATATGTTACTTCAGTAATATTAACACATTAACCATATACCATCAATTGATTTTCTGTAAAGGCATTCTATTTGGTAAACAGACACTTTCCATTAAGAGCGTTTATAGGGCTCACTAGCGCCGCCAATTGAAAAAAATTCCTAATTCGCAAATAGGATAAATAATGGTAAATGTTGATAACAAAGTCTTGAGAAAAGGCAATAAAGTATTTAAATAACACACTCTCAACACTTTAAATGTTTTTCAATCAAATAAATATTGCATTATAAACAAAAACGGCCGTTTTTTTTTCGAATGCGAAATTTAACTAATTGAAAAACATCTAAAGTGTTGAGAGTGTGTTATTTAAATACTTTATTACCTTTTCTCAAGACTTTGTTATCAACATTTACCATTATTTATCCTATTTCTGAATTATGATTTTTTTTCTATTGGCGGCGCTAGTGAGCCATGTAAAGGCCCTTATATATTAATTGCCTGTTTTCAGCATCATCCTGTTGTCAATAATAAGTGCATACAGATTTAATAACATTTAGTAATATTGTCTTAAAATAATTATATTATTGCTTGGTTTCCTTACTTTTAAACCAATTTCAGAATCTTGTTCTCAATTCGGCTTTCATTTTCTTTCGTAATTTTTTTTAACTAAAAACTCAGTGATTTCTTGATCAAATTAAGATGTATTTTTTTTTTGAAAGGGTATAACTTCTGTGGGGGTCTTTTATGCATTATTACAAAATAGAGATTCAGTAATTTATTAGTAGCTGAATAGTTTATTTTTTAATAAGTTTTGGGGATATACCCAAGTCAACAAAACTGTCAAAACTCTGATTTTAAAAACAGTTTTTTTGTTAGATAATAATATTTTATTGTTGCTTACTAATTGGAGATTATAGTTGTAATATACATAATATCTAATTCTGTTAGCCATACTGTCATAAGAAAGAGGTAAAGAAATAACTAATATGTACTCTTTTATTATAATAACTATTAAAAACTTGAAGAAGAAAAGCTGTGATTCTTACAATTAAGTTGCTCATTATAGTTTATAAATATAAGCTGGACATAACAAACCTTAAAGGATATTTATAGATCTGATTTTTAGGATTCCATGGCTCCATCTCTTTTCTCTTATTGTGTGATTGAGTGAAGAGCATTTGAGATTGTAATCATGTCTAGGACTTATGACACAGATAGGTTTTAGAGGCCTTGTTTAAATGTTACCGGTATGTTACTTGTTCTAATAAGGCAAATTTGAACTCTATTACTAGCTTTTAGATCTTACAAAGTCTTATAGACATATTGAAACAATTTTCTTTGCTATGTAATATAAATTAAATACTCTTCTGTTATGTATTAAAAGCAAGCCTTACTTCAATAGATATACTGTTTTGTAAAATTAGGGTAAAATAAAAGCAAAAAAATAATAACATAATTATTTTATTCAAAATGAAAAATAACAAAAGTAAAGTAAGTAAATAGCTTTATTTGTTAACATTATCTTGTACTCTGTGAATAAAATACCAAACTTAATAATTAAAACATAAATAAAAGAAAGTAAAATGTAATATATTTCTATTATTTTACCTAAATAAAGGTTGATTTACAACACTAAGTTGCTGATTATAAATCTTATCAACGAATAAATTGTCGTAAGCCAGTATATGTATTTTCCCTGTTAATTTAATAAAAACCTAGGTTTGATCTGAAACGCAGTTTTCAAATAAGACCTGATCTTAGCATTCCATGGGTTCTCGGATTGCGTGATAGAGGACGGAACACTTGCATAACAGCATCTAGGACTTACTACCTAGATGTAGGTTTAAGGGGCCCCTGTACAGCGACTAATCTCATTCAGGAATGGCCCACTGATAGGCAGGTGTGTATAAAAGTACTTAATTAGTAATTATGTGGATATGGGTATAATTGTAATGACTTTGTTTTTGTATAATTTAGGTTTATATAGTTTTATATATAATGTTATATGTACCTAACTTAAATATTAGTTTTTTTGCTTGAAACTGTATTAAAATATGTGTTTCTGAGATTTTGTGTTTCATTTATAATGATAGAGGTCAGTCTTCTTCATTGTTATTATGCTTCTGTATACTAGATACATGATCCAATTATGATCTCCGTGTGGTTGGTTATCTTTGCGAAATAAAAAGAAGGAAAACTTGAAATTAAACCCTATACCAATCTGTCTGGCCAGCGTGGTATTAGTAGGCCAATTATCCTTCCGTCACGGGAGGAGGCCCGTCCCTGCAGTGGGACATTAATGGGCTGTTATGAAGATACAGAAGTAATCGATGCCTTACAAATAAAGCTTAGAGTACCTCTGCCGTGATGCAGAGCTAGTCTTTAGGGCCCAAGCTGTCTTGTAACTGCTCTATCTAATGTAGCCTTCCACCTAAATGGAATATCGTCGGGCTAAAAATCAGAGTGCATAACTCCGTTTGAGTTAATTTTACACAGGCAAGAAATAACTGATTATTTATGTTAGGTATAAGTTTAAAAAAACTTTTTGTAACATTAATAATAATAAAATACATAACATGAAAAAATAATCAGTTTTTTCTTGCCTGTGTAAAATTAACTCAAACGAAGTTACGCACTCTGATTTTTAGTCAGACGATATGTAGGTACCTATTACTACCTATCTATCGTTTGTATAAATGGCCCAGTGCTCGCCTAAACAGCTCGAGTGATGCTTCGCTTCTCATATCCTAGTCCTTTATTGGGTAAGATTTTTAGTTTTTTTATTATGATTACGATGACACCATCTTTTTAGGACTCCGATAGGTCTGGGCGGAAGACGGTTGGTTTTATTTGTTACTTTACATTGGCAGAGGACTTTGCTGAAAAGATCTACCACGTGGTAAGTATATAAAATCATCTGTTATTATCAGAAATTTGAAAATAACATACCCTGATGACCTCCGGGCAAGCGTAATGAGGACTTCCGCAAGAGGTCTCCAGCAAGGAGCCCGCAGGTTGCAGGGAAGCCATGCCGAAGTCCGCTATCTTTATGTTATTCCGCTCATCCAGCAGTAGGTTCTCTGGCTTTAGGTCGCGATGGCTGTGGAAGTAATGTCATTATAAGAAAATAAGCCTATTAAATCACATTTGACTACCTCTGTGGCGTAGTGGTTACACAACATGACAGCTACGCCGAGGTGTCGGGTTCAATTTCCGCTCTATGCAAATCTTTGTGTGCATGAAAATGATTGTTTGCTTTGGTCAGGCTGTTTTCTATGTAGGTATGTATTTACAAAAACAAAATGTATATAAGTAAGTATGTTTATCCGCTGTCTAGTAGGTACCCATAGTACAAACTCTACTTAGTTTGGGACTAGATGGCGTTGTGTTAATGTGTAAAAAATCAAAACTATGTTCCTAGATATATCTACCTAAGTACTATTGATAAAACGTCCGTGTGGTGACGGAGTAAGAATACAATATGTCACCACCCCAGCTCATCCCATGGGTGTTGTAAAAACCGACTAAGGGACTAACCGCAAATATTATCTTTACGAAGTAAAAAGAAGGAAAACTTGAAATTAAACGCTATACCAATTCGTCTGGCCAGCGTAGTATTAGTAGGCCAAGTATCCCTCCTTCATAGGAGGAGGCCCGTCCTTGCAGTGGGACATTAATATGATTAATCAAACAATACTTACCATATAGAATGACTATGACAGAAATCGAGTGCAGAGATGATTTGTCTGAAGAATCTTCTGGCTTCTTTTGGTGTTAACCTCCCCTTCTTCACCAAATAGTCAAATAGTTCACCCCCACTTACGTGTTCTAATACTAAATATCTGAAAATGTAACAATGTTAGGTATTAAACATAAATATGGAAGTGGTTAAGCTATAATTATTTTTATTGCTTAATTGATTGATTTTTTATTTTATTTAGTTTAATTAATATTTTTTATTAAGTTTATAATTTTTATTCAATTTATGATATTTTTACCATAATAATTAATTATTTTGTATAAATTTTATTTCAATTGAGAGAGAGGAAAGATTTCGGATTTTGTTTCAATTGTATAAAGTCAGTAAAATATTTTTCTTCTCTCAATTTTTGCAGTTAGTATAAATTATTGTGCATGCTGTGATCTCCTTTAATAGAGGAAACACTGAGATTATTGTATGTATATTGTATAAAAAAACTTGTATTGTGTATTCTTTGTTGGAGATCCGAAATAAATAAATAAGTGGTAGACTTATAACACCTCCGGATAGCCTCTGTGAGTGCGGTGAGGCTCAACAAACAATGGCACACCTTCTACATTGTCCTAACTGCCCACAGAGCTGCACAGAGAAAGACCTTATGAACGCCACTGACAAGGCAGTCACTGTGTTCACTGTTCACTTGGCTGGTTATGTTTAAAGAAAAAATATGTACCTACCTATTTGTATATCTACGACTCGAAAGAAGAAGAAGGTAGACTTAGTTAAGATGGCGGGACTTCGATGGATGAGGGAGGCACAGTATTGTGCAAGGTGGAGATATTTGGAGGAGGCGTAATCTCCAGCAGTAGACGTCCATTGACTGATGGATGGATAGATAAAGTTGTATGCAGCCACTTATACAGGTGTAGTTAAACATTATAATGATGACATGGTTTTACGATTGATAGATAAAACTTCGACCTCTGTGGCGCAGTGTTTATATAACATGACTGCTACGCGGAGGTCTCGGGTTTGATTCCCGCGCAATGCAAATCTTTGTGTGCATGAACATAATTGTTTGCATTGGTATGGGTGTTTTCTATGTTTATGTACTTATGTATCCGTTATCTAGTACCCATAGTACAAGCTTTGCTTAGTTTGGGACTAGATGGCGTTGTGTGAATGTGTGAACAATACAATGTATCCCTGCACGAACGGATACTGGTTAGTAAACACATCTACGCGTAGGTACAGTCGATCACATTGGCGGTGTACCACCACAGATTCGTCGATCGAGCTCTGGCTTTGTTGATAGATTGTATGCATCGGCCTCCCGCAATTTTGATCTAGTCGTCTGTCCACTGCGTTTATCAGAATCTTTTTGCCATATCGGTTCTGCGTGCTATGCGCCATGTCCATTGCCAGTTTATTCATGTTCGTCAGGCCCGCCCTGCTCTAGGGAATTTGGTAACGAGACTTGTATACCAATCGAATGTACTCCTTGACCCAAACCTATGTATTTATTTCGTTTTCAACGTAACTCTTTTGGAAAAAAGTTACAGGCACTTTTTAGGGGCCCCTTATTCAACGTGAAGTTCTTAACGCTATGTCAGTCACCTTAGGAATTAACTTAGATTAAGTTACTCATTAAGTTGTGGACCCACGACCTCATAAAGATCTCTGGGTCGGACTGGATGCGGAAGGCGGAGGACCGAGTTCTGTGACGCGTATTGGGCTATGCCTATGTCCAGCAGTGGCCTGCAATAGGGCTAGTTGATTGATTGCAGTTACTGATTATTTTTATTATTTATTTATTATTATTAAAACAGTATCTTAATGCTAGTTTACAATCTGAGTCCCACAAAACCATGTAATTGGTTTAACTGTGGGATCTAGTCTCCGTACAATATTCTGCTGTAAGTAATCTTATTCTATATAATCTAATCTAATACTAAAATTATAACGAATCTAAATAATATTTTTTAAGTTTTTTTTTTAAATAAATTTATATTTGTTTCCCGCCGAATGTCCTCCGGCAGACTATTAAATAAGTAAGGTAAGCGTTTTTTAATAGTCCTATCTCCATAATAGTTACTTTAGTTAGTTAGATTGTATTAAGCTTTTGTTTAATGAGACTAGTACTCCCAGGGTAGCCAGCGACTTTGACTGTTCTCAGACATGGCTTAGTACATGAGCCTATTAACATCAGTTGGCAGTTTCTTTGTCAGACAATAAAATAAATTAGAAAGTAGGCACACTATACTTACAAATACTTTTTATTTTCATAAACATCAGACAGTCCTAATACGTGTGGGTGTTCTATCAATTTCATTATAGCTATTTCTCTTTCCACCTGAAAATATAAAAATAATAATTTATTAGTGATTCTAAAAGAAGGAAAACTTGAAATGAAACCCTATACCAATCCGTCTGGCCAGCGTGGTATTAGTAGGCCAAGTATCCCTCCGTCACGCGAGGAGGCCCGTCCCTGCAGTGGGACATTAATGGGGCTTTATGTATTAGTGATTCTTCATATTTATTTATGTTAAAATATCACAGGGCATCTTTTGATCACAGAAACATTTGTGCTGTTCGTGGTCTTATTCTTTTTAACTAATCCTGCACTGATGAAATATAAATAGATAAATAAGGCATAGGTACAGTACCCAGTAAATTAATTTTCCCTCCATCACATAACGAGGCTCTACAGAGTTTAAAAGATTAACGAATAGGTACGTATCTCTTAAATGTCACTCTCTACGTCTTGCCTTTTTTTAGTTTCAAACCCAGTAATGGTAATATCAAGATCTAATATACCTACAAACAATCACCAGACAAAGGATGAAGCTACTAGGAGTGGGATACCCTACCCCTAGTGTCTTCGACAAGCTGCCGCTAGGCTTACTCGTCTCCTTCGCGAAGATGATTGAGGAAGCTGTGGGGTGGTGAAAGGGGGACGAGCACTAAAGATCCGATGGGGTCCAATTGCATCCTGGAGGGTCCCCGAAAAGGAGGAGAAGAAGATAAGAAGAATATACAAACAAACTCACCTTCATTAAAACGCTTTCGCTTAACTTTTCTCTGTTTATGATCTTGATAGCCACCTTCTTGCCGGTGACGCAATGCACTCCTAGTTTCACCAGTCCTGAAACGTGAAAGAAAATACTAGTTTATTTCTTATAAAGGTTTTAGTTAGACTTCCATAATCAACCCTCCGTGTGGTGACGGAGTAAGAATACAATATGTCACACCACCCAAAGAAAACTTAAAATTAAACCCCATACCAATCCGCCTGGCCAGCGTGGTAAGTAGGCCAAGTATTCCTCCGTCACGGGAATAGGCCCGCCCCTGCAGTGGAACATTAATGGGCTGTTATGAACCAACTCTGCCTGTTGCTCAGCAATAAGTAGAGTCCATGAATTGTAACCACCATGCTTATAAAATATTATATAGACGGTCCCCATTAAGTGACCCTTAAAGCTATTTCACGGCCATCTTGAAGGATCATAAGTAAAATAGAAAAACTACTCGAGTAATTGCTGTCTTCTCGCCGTCCAGGGTGTTTGTTCATGGGTGACAGAGAAACACCGTGGGTTTTAGTTAGTACACCGTATTACCATCTTTTCGGGCTTTGGACACACCTTTCGCCTAGGCCAAAATCAGGTGAAAAGGCGTCCAAAACGTTTCGTATCGTAGGTACGAGCTGACTGCTACTGCCAGTTTGAGACCACGGCCAGTGTAACTTGTGCCGAAACGTCAAGCAAAATAAAAGTAAATCGCATACCGCGTTAATCTATAGGCAGGTAGTTACTGTTGTACGTTTAATAATGTAAAGCGATAGTTTAACCCCCTTACTCATAAACGCCTCTTAATTTTAGTCACTGTTTAGCGAGATTTTATTAGCAAAACCAACCTTATGCCAAACAAAACCGTAAGAATTTAAGCTAATCAATTGACTAAAATTTAAGAGGCGTTTATGAGTAAGGGGGTAAAAGTTCGAGGCGGAAACATAAACTTTTATACTAATCTTAAAATATAAAAACAGCAACCGAATAAATAGCTGTCAGAACCAAAACACATTTACTTTCTTAATCTTTGACAAGCGGGCGCTTACTTAGCATCTAGTTAACTACGAAACGAAAACTCTACATACTTATACTTTTTTTGTGTATGTTGACACCCATACACACGACATCTAGGGCAGATTAATGTCCCATTGCAGGGACGGACCTCCTTCCGTGACGGAGGCATACCTGGCCTACTAATACCACGCCGGCCAGACGGATTGGTATAGGGTTTAATTTTAAGTTTTCCTTATTTTTACTTCGTAAAGATAATATTTACGGTTAGTCCCTTGGTCGGTTTTTACGACACCCATGGGATGAGATGGGGTGGTGACATATTGTATTCTTACTCCGTCACCACACGGACATGCGTGTTCTTCTGTAATTAATAGCTAACTTCAAGCCGGTCAAGTTTTTTCGTGAGTACTGTAGGTAAGTTCATTTTGGCTGTCTTTTCGCTAATATACCTAATGATAATGAAGTGCCTACAGTATTCTTACTAGTGTAAAAGCTTACCTGTTTGTCCTTTCCCCAAGGTCTTCTCCAGTCGGAATGGCCCCACATACTGGTAGACCTCCGAGGTAGTAGTAGATCCCCCGTCCATCTTCAGTCTTCGCGCCACGTGGAGTCACAAACATATGCACTAAACATGTCTTACTAGTTCTCTCATGTCGCCGTGAGATGGCGTTATAACAAATTATTGGTTACAGTCATTTTTATTTTACATTTGTTTTTGATGGACGGTCATTCCGATTAATTTTGTATAATTTATTTAGTACCTGTGGTAAACTTAGACAGATTATTAAGTTGTTTTAGTAAATTATGTGTTTCTAAACGATTCCAAAGCCTCGACTATAATACCTACCGAAAATCGCTAACGATTCGCCTCGAGTTAACAGATATCCCTCAACTTGTAACTATAGAAAAAGTTTAAAACTTGACAAGAAATGGCCAAAATTATTAAAGACTAGCTGATGCCCGCGGTATTACCCGCTTAATTGTTATTTTACACCATAAACTACCTATATTCCAAATTTCATCAAAATCCATTTAGTAGTTTTTGCATGAAAGGGTAACAAACATCCATCCATCCTCACAAACTTTTGCATTTATAATATTAGTAGGATAGGATAAGCAAAGGTGTGTCACTTTAGTGCCTAACAAATAAGGTGAATATTATCTTCACTAAATAAAAAGAAGGAAAACTTGAAATTAAACCCTATACCAATCCGTCTGCAAGCGTGGTATTAGAAGGCCAAGTATCCCTCCGTCAAGGAAGGAGGCCCGTCCCTGTAGTGGGACATTAATGGGCTGTTATGATGAAATAAGTTGACAATTACGAATTTAAGCTCTCTAGATATATCAGACCCCACAGCTTAAAAAACCGATCAAGTGCGAGTCTGACTCGCGCACCGAGGGTCCTGTACAAACCTATTTATTTTCCCGCCAAATTGTGATAACGTCAGGATTCAGCTGTTTAAATACAATTTTTTCCGCCATAATTCATTGATGTCACGACTTAGCTGTCAAAATATATTTTCCTGCCAAAACTCAAAAACGTCACGGCTCAGCTGTCAAAATATATTTACCCGCCAAAATTCTGTGACGTCACGAATCATCTGTCAAAAATTCTGTGACGTCACGACTCATCTGTCAAAAATTCAAAAACGTCACGGCTCAGCTGTCAAAATTTTATTCTGTGACGTCACGACTCAGCGTTCAAAAACTCAATGACGTCACGACTCAACTGTCAAAAAATATTTTCCCGCCAAAATTCTGTGACGTCACGACTCATCTGTCAAAATTCTATGACGTCACGGGTCATGTGACCAAAATTCGATGACGTCACAGGTACGTGACCTGTGACGTCATAGAATGCTTTCCCGCCAAAATTCTATGAAATCAAAATATAATATGATTGCTAATAAAAAGTAGCCTATGTTCTTTCTCAGGGTCTAAAGATTGTCTGTACCAAATTTCATCGAAATCCGTTCAGCCGTTTAGGCGTGAAAGAGTAACAGACAGACAGACAGACAGACAGACAGACAGACAGAGTTACTTTCGCATTTATAATATTAGTATGGATTAATCGGCTTATGAGTAGGTACAGTCGGGGTATTTGCCGCTCGACCACCCTTAGGCGAAAATCGCTTGGCACGCGGCGCATGCGATACGTGGGCGTGCCACGTATCGCATGCGCCGCGTGCCAAGCGATTCTCGCCTAAGGGTGGTCGAGCGGCAAATACCCCGACCGTACATTATGATTTATTTAGTAGATCTTCTATTTTCAACTCATTTTGTTACATTTTTCTAACATTTCATTTTATGGGTTAAATATGTTTTAAGGGTCAATCTCCAAATCGGGCGTATTCGTGTGATCGCTCTGGTGCTTTTCAGATCTTGATATTTTTTGGTAATTATGTATCTCATTGAAAATAATGATATTAAAATACTACATTTTTACTATTGGCCTTCATTTTTGACAAACAGTTATGGAAATATTTAAGTTCAAACATTTTCGCGTCCAGAGCAATCATGATAGGCGCTAGAGCGATCATAAATGGTGAAACAAAAATAATAAAATTGGTAATATATTATTTATTTAGTCATTTTTAGTCTTGCATGTTACAAGATTTTATGATTTTATGTTTAGGGGATATATCTAGAGCTTTTTGAGAGCTCATCAGTTGGAAACTTGTTCATTTTTAGGGCAGCGTACCGATTTTGAAACAACGGAACCCTTATAGGATCACTTCGTTGTCCGTCTGTCTGTCTGTCTGTCAAGACCATTAATCTCAGGAAAGCATGGAGGTATCAAGCTAAAATTTTCAACAAATATTATTAGTGATGAGACGTGACGTCATAGAATTTTTGACAGATAAGTAAGTCGTGACGTCACATAATTTTGGCAGGAAAATATTTTTTGACAGCTGAGTCGTGACGTCATTGAATTTTTGACAGATGTGTCGTGACATTACAGAATCTTTGACAGATGAGTCGTGACGTCATTGAATTTTTGACAGAATCTGTCAAAAACTCTCACATTCACATCTGATGTGTCGTAAAATCACAGAATTTTTGACAGATGAGTCGTGACGTCATAGAATTTTGGCGGGAAAAATAATATTTAGACAGCTGAGTCCTGACGTAATCACAATTTGGCGAGAAAGTAAATAGGTTTGTACGGAACCCTCGGTGCGCGAGTGAGACTCGCACTTGACCGGTTTTATAAGGGTTCCGTACCGATTTTGGAAAAACGGAACCCTTTGTTGTCCGTTTCTCTATCAAGACTGTTTATCTCAGAAACACGTAGAGGTATCAAGCTGAAATTTTTACCAAATAGTAAGGTATGTTGCCTTTTAGTGCTGTAAAAAAATCAAACTTCTAATCTAACGAAATCAAGACATATAGTCGTTTATGTCGCAAATTTTCGATGAGCAAAGGGCAAAAAGCTACAGGGTACTTCCAGTCTACATACAAACTTGAAATTTGGCATGAAGCAAGGTCTTATAGTGCATGTAAAGGAAAACTTCCGAAAACTTGAAATTTTGACTTCCATCATATTATATTTTGATAATTTCGTCATAGTCATAATAATTTCGACAGCTGAGTCACGTGACTAGTGACGCCATAGAATTTTGGTCACGTGACACGTGACGTCGTAGATTTTTGACAGATGAGTCGTGACGTCATAGAATATTGGCGGGAAAATATTTTGCAGGGGAGTCGTGACGTTATAGAATTTTTGACAGATGAGTCGTGACGTCACAGAATTTTGGACAGCTGAGTCGTGACATTTGTCGTTGTAACAATCTGGTATTATTACTTAAAGTAGTTTTATAACGTACAATTATTGCAAAATATCATCGCTCTGGTCTTTTGGACAGAGCAATCATAGCCATAGCGATCAAAAAAAGTCATAAAAGCATTAATATAGCCCAAAATAAAAACAGTAGAAAGTTGTGTTTACGCCTCATAAAGAACATCATTACTATCACTTAATTCACTTAATAAGCACATTTACAACCTTACTATTTAATTTATAAAACATGCCATATCAATCATCAAATTCGAGAACCAAACCCAGATAAATCATAAACTTACCCTCGTAATGTTGTAGTGGGGGACTGTGGCACAAATGTATCTTCCTCGGCGGTTAGACCACTACAGCCACTACCCCGGGGGAGGGGAATAGAGTTTCTATTTCGTAAAACGAGGGATGAGCGCGATGTTTTACTCCAGCGCAGAGCGATGAGATAAAATGCCAGGTCATGACGATAAATTTAAATTGTGCCAAAAATATTGTTAATATAATATTTAAAAAAATATTACAATGAAGATTAACTATTTGTTATGTAATATAAAATAACATCGGACATATGAACCTTCTCAATAAAAAGTTACACAATGTTTTCTCATTCAATCGGGAGTTAGGTCAACCCAGAGCAATCAGGATTTTAGGGTTAATGATTTTTTTTTAAATATTTCTAATTAACTAATTCATAATTTCAGCCCTGCACCACATAGATTAGACACCAAAGTATACATATAAAAATGTAATGAAAACGTTTATCGATTTCAAAATGGGTTTCTCCAGTCCGACACGATAAAAAATGCCTCTGGAGATCTACCCTTAAATGAAATAATATATTAATGTATCTGCAGCCTCGGTCGCCTTATACAACTCCCACGGGATGAGAAACGTGTGTACCTACTGTCGCCTCCCGCCTAAAGTTTTATTATGTATCACTACTTATTAGTGATTATTACTTTTTCAGTATTCTATACTAATATTATAAAGAGGTAAAGTTTGTGTGTTTGTATGATTGTGTGTGTGTAACGTTGTAGGGGGTAATCTCTGGCGCTAATGAACCGATTTTAAAAATTCTACCCGTGCTCACTTCGTTGGGCGGCGAAAAAAACGTCCGTTTTTTAAACATATTTCATTACCGCTCCACTCCTATTAGTCATAGCGTGATACTATATAGCCTATGGCAATCCCGATAAATGGACTATTAAACACGAAAAGAGTGTTTGAAATCGGTCTGGACATTGTATAATTGGACCGAGCTATGATCTGAGAAGGTTGGTCGAAAATGGCTGGATGAGGCGGGCAGGGGACCGGAAATAGTGGTGAAAACTGGTGAAGGCCTATGTCTAGTAGAGGACCTATAAGGTGAGGGAGAGAGTAATGAGAGTCCCCTTAAGACTGGTCTCTGAGCATCCAATAATTCAAATAAGTCGCTTTTCTGTTTAAAATATATCATCTCAATCATAGAAAACTTGTACAGTAATATTAATGCATAACAAATATAAGATGAAAATTTTCCTTGGCAGACATCCAACTCGATATGGAAGTCTTTCGAAAATGGAGCCTTCAAATATGACCTAGATTTTAGAAGAAAATCTTATTTATACATAATAAAACCTACTTATAATACCTATATATATACCTACTTATAGTAGATACCACGTAGATATTATGCCTTTTTCCCATGAGGTCTCTAAGTAGTTAGTGGTTACTATGGTTTTCTTACAAACATGGACTCCGCAACCCGCAACCGTAGTAGTTAGTTTTATATCTATGGCGAACATAACTGACCGCCTAGCCTCCGAGAATATTTTTAATAGAATTTCCACACAAAAAAACAAACAGTCTTAAATAAATAAATAATTACACATTCACACAACACTATCTAGTCCCAAATTAAGCAGAGCTTGTACTATGGGTACTAGACAACGGATAAACATACAAAAATCCTTTTTTTTTTTGTAAATACATACAATTTATACATAGAAAACACCCAGATTAATACAAACAATCATGTTCATACACACAAAGATTTGCATTGAGCGGAAATCGAACCCGAGACCTCTGCGTAGCAGTCATGTTATATAACCACTGCGCCAAACAGGTCGTACGTAATAGTTACATTCATTAAACTATGGAACAAGCTTCCTTCTAGGAAAAAAATAGGTGTGAAAAGTTGTATCCGTTACGTAAATTCTTTCTGAATCTAGCAATATTATTCTGTACCTAACTCTTTTAGTGATTTAATGGTGGCCATACACGATCCTTCCTATCGTCCAATCGGCATGATACTGCAGGCTTGATCCAATCTGCAGTTCGTCCACATTGGGCATACACGATCCTTGATTCTAACCGTCATGCCATCGGCACTTGCACACACGGTCAATTCTAACTAGGAAGGATCGTGTATGCCTACCTTAATAAAAATATCCAACAGAAATTATTTCTGTACCTAAATTTAAATTGAATGACATACACAGAATTCTATAAAGTTATTGGACCTCGGAGTTATTTGCTGTCTCTATAAATAGACTGAAAATCGGACACCTACCATTGTGTTTAGGAAGAAAAGCAAGACCGCTTCAATTCTTATCTTGAATCCGGGACTTTATCGACGGTTATGTAGGTATAAAACCTTTGTTTTTAGAAAACCTTTTTGGTCTAGGCTGGATTATTTAGTTCTATTTTTATATTCTACTAGCTTTTACCCGCGACTTCGTCCGCATAAGTTTTAAGTTAAGTTAATTTAGTTTTCCTACTGCCTACCCCCTAAGAACGATGGCATGATTATTTATAGCCTATGACCATTTCTAGGTTATCATCTATCACCATACCAAATTTCATAAAAATCCGTTTAGGCGTGAAAGAGTGACAGACAGACAGAGTTACTTTCGCATTTAAAATATTAGTATGGAGTATGGGTGGTTTCTTTTAGATGGGTAAAATGGTTTACGCGCGCAATATGTTTGTCTATGTAAATTAAGTTCTATTGTGATTAAACATCAGAAATTGTTATATTATTATACTTAACTTCTTTTATAACAAACAGTCCTATTTAAATATTAATAAACCAAAAAGTTAAGTACCATTTCGTGCGGCTAATTCATAATCAGATTAAACCAATAATTAGCTGAATAACTAGACTACATTAACAAAAGTTCAAGGCCTGAAACCCAGCCATAGATTCTAGAACAACGTCAAATGAATTCGTGTGTGCCTATCGCATGGCAGCTACATGCTTTGAAGACCATTAAAATACTCGATATTTTATAACTTGATTAAGTATTTGGCTTTGTGTGATTGATTGTGATTGTGATTTACACATCGACAAGTACAGTAGCGAGTTAAGTAGTAAGTTGTTGATTAGGTTGATTAAAATAGATCTCCATCCTATTTTTTGGCGAGTTAAGTACGAAGTAGCCCCCTCTCTCGCGTCTCGCCAACTTAACTCGCCAAAAAATAGGATGGAGATCTATTTAAATCAACTTAATCCACAACTTACTACTTAACTCGCTACTGTACTTGTCGATGTGTAAATCGGGCTTATGGACATATTTTATGTTTAGTGGTAGGTAGTGTAGGACACCCAGCTAGGTGGACCGACGACCTCATAGAGATCTCTGGGTCGGACTGGATGCGGAAGGCGCAGGACCGAGTTCTGTGGCGCGTGATGTGAGAGGCCTATGTCAAGCAGTGGACTGCAATAGGATAGTTGATTGATTGATTGATTGATTGGTAGGTCAACTAATAATTGCCTGGGTAGCTACAGGCCCGAAAAACCGCCCTTATTCTTACTAGGTATTATGTAGACAAGGGAAAACAATATTTTTTTTTTTGTTTGGCAAATATCTGTCGTATGACAGATGGCCGTTGGAGTAAACGTGTCCTAGAGTGGAGATCTCGACTCGGCAAACGCAGTGTAGGACGCCCCCCAGCTAGGTGGACCGAAAACCTCAAAAAGTTCTCTGGGTCGCACTGGATGCAGAAAGCGCAGGACCGTGTTCTGTGGCGCGTTTTTATATGTTATTAGGTATTTTAGGTGTCAAAAATTAACCTATACCTCTACATATTATCATATTATGTGTCCTGAAACACAGTCCTTGAATCTATCTTATGCACCAGTCCCCCACGATATAAGTGCTCACATAATTATGTACCGCTATAAATGTAATATCAACAATACTGTGCCGAGAAAATAAATATATTATTATTATTATACTAGCTAACCCGTGCCCACTTCGTTGGGCGGCGAAAAAAACGCGTCCGTTTTTTAAACATATTTCATTACTGCTCCTATTGGCTAAAGAGTGATACTATATAGCCTATGATACTCCCCGATAAATGTACTATTCAACACAGAAATAATTTTTAAAATCGGTTCAGTAGATCCAAAGATTACCCCCTACAACGTCACAAACACACAATCACACAAACTTTACCTCTACCTACTCTATGCGCTACTATAGAACGTATCATAGACAAACATATTACGCGCGAAAACCATTTACCTTCCAAAAATAAACCATAGAATGTAAAAATGGAACTAAATAATCCAGCCTAGACCAAAAAGGTTTTATATAAACAAATAGGTTTTATACCTATAGAACAGACGATAAAGTCCCGGATTCAAGATAAGAAATAAAGCGGTCTTGCTTTTCTTCCTATACACAATGGTGGGTGTCCGATTGTCTGCCTGTATATAGATACTGAACAAATACACAACTCTAAGGTCTATGATATATATGTTATAGTCAAAACTCATAACCGGTCAAAACCACTTTTGACCGAAAAAATCAGTCAATATAGGTTTTGACCGACGTGCTTAGTCAAAACCCTTATTGACTGTTTTTTGCAGTCAAAAGTGGTTTTGACCATCGATGTTAGTCAAAACTCATTGAAAATTGATCTTTTGAGCGAGCGTGCCGCGGTAGCGGCCGGCGAGTGCTAGAAATTTTTTTTTTAATGTAAAACTAGAATATAGTATTATTATATTCTAGCACTCGCCGGACGCTACCGCGGCACGCTCGCTTCGCTCGCTCGGCTCGTGCGTCCTTTGGTCACCATACTAACCTAACCTAACCAACTGTTTCGGACTTTTACCTTAATATGTATTAAAGATCAATTTTCAATGAGTTTTGACTAACATCGATGGTCAAAACCACTTTTGACTGCAAAAAACAGTCAATAAGGGTTTTGACTAAGCACGTCGGTCAAAACCTATATTGACTGTTTTATTCAGTTAAAAAGGGTTTTGACCGGCAATGAGTTTTGACTGTAACATATATATAGATTAGCAAATATAATTAAACTTAGGACTGGTTCTTATGATCAGCTCTGTGTCGTAACGGCTGGCCTGACTGTGGCTGTTACGCAAAGCAAATCATTATGCGATAAAGGTGGATGTTTGCATTGGTCTGGGGTTAACATCCAGACCAATGCATCTGCAGTATCTACAAAAAAGTAGGAATATTATCTGTTGTCTTAAACCCACTGTACAATCACAGCTTAGTTTAGATGGCGTTCTGTGAGGATTATTATATTATTTATCTCCTTATCACCTCTATATACATTATAGAAGATGATGACGACGGATTAAAGTTATTTTTATACTTCTATCCGGTTGGCTTCATTTGTGGACTGTAATCGCGCTTTCCATCAGGTTCGATATAGTCATATTGCCGTGTTTTGTATAAAAAAATAAATATGTCTGTTATTACCTGTTAATTATTAACGTTCATGTTATTTCGACTCTCTATTCATTTTAATTTAGTATTCATTAACCGTCTTACTAATAAACATTTACACACTCGTTATAACAAGGTTATAACAAAAACGTTACTAATAAACACACTCTAGCTATACGCCTGTTATAGCGGTGGTGTAAGTTGTACGTCACTTTATACAACTGTTATTCAGTCGACAGACCTCGTATAACAAGTGCATAACTTACAATATTGTGTTGATTTATCTCTAATTATGGATTATTTACATTATTTTGACATTTTTGACGAAATGGAGAGTGAAGAACCACCAAGAAAGTAAAAACTACTAATCTCGCCATAATCCGTTTATTTTAGATGATTGTGAGCTTAAAACCAAATAAAGATTTACGAAGGCGTATGCAAAGGAAGTGGTAGATTTAATCCGTGGTGAAATGGAACAGAGTACTAGAGGTCGTGTCTTTTCAAGAGAACTTCAAGTTTGTACAGCATTAAGGACATGGGCGCGACAGAAAGTGGAAGATGATGCTTCAGACATTCACGGCAGGAGTCAACAATCCGTGACGAATGTATGCCGACACGAGTTGCTATTGCACTAGCAAGGAAAGCTTACCATTTTATTCATATGCCACGAACTATTGAAGAGGAAGTCATAGCAGAATTTCGTAATATATGTGGCTTAAGAAACGTAACAGATGCTATTGCCTGATTGCACACATATTAAGATCAAAAAGGTTGGTAGTGACAATACTATATCAATAGAAAAGGAGTGTCTTCAATAAACGTAAAAGTGGTATGCGATTCCAGCCTATTAATAAAGGACATTGTAGTACACTGGAGGGGAAGTACTCATGATTCCCGAATTTTCAGAGAAAGCCCAATACGGCAGAGATTTGAAAATGGAGAATTTAATGGTCGTTTTTGGGTGATGCAGGTTATGGACTAACAGGTTATTTGTTTACACCTGTACAAAATCCTGCTAATATTAAGCAGGAGGCCTACAATAAGATTCATATACTGACTAGAAACCCTGTAGAAAGATGCTTTGGTGTATGGAAACAGAGATTTCGATGCCTATTACACGGATTCAGTGTATCATTAGAAAATGTTAAACTGTATTTAGTTGCACTTGCAGTTCTGCAAAATATTGCAATAAAAATAGGGCAAAATACAGAAATAATGGACATAACGCCCGGTGACCCCGTTTGGGACATAGACCACAAGAACTCAAAATAATGCAACTGGATAAGTTGCAAGGCAATTATTTATGAATTATGTTTTGTAATATAATTAATTATTTTAAATAAAATACATTTTAGTTATCAATTTTATTTATTTTCGCTGTACGTATTACATTTTCCAGTTCTAAATTTTTCATTTTTAACTGCTGCTCTTTGCCTTGGAGTAAGTGTTCTTCTTCGGCCCACTCGTGGGACTGTGTGGTATCACATTAATCCATTTTTAAAGCTTGTTTTGTTACAAAATCACACCATACATTCGCCTATCGATATTGTCACTATTTAGTTTTCGAGGTCAACTAAATACCTTTTCTAATAAATCGTCCCATTAGTAGAACAATGTTGTATCTACAAAATGTCTACTTTTCAGTAGAGCGATTTGAAGTTTTGCGCTAGCATTTTTTGCTTATAACTTTTTTACGGAAGACTTTAGCCATGTAATATTTTTACAGTGTACATAGATATAAATACAGCTATTAATGATATAATTATTTAGTCTAAAAACTATTCCCGTGCGTAGATAGTGTGTCGCATGTGCATACATAACATTGTACTGCCAACGAAAACAGTTCAGGAGCTGTCTCTTGAACACATGCAACGTTATTTGACCAAATTAATCACGTTGTATGTGCAGGTGAAACAATATTTTACGAAATCCTAAAATTATCTCAATGTTTTTCGAGAAGATGTTTTATATAATACTAGTTTGTCGGCCGGCTCCGCCCGTCTTAAGAATTAACGTAAGTAATGATGTGAATTTCCAATTATTGAATGCACTTGCACACACACTGCAGGGACGGGCCTCCTCCCGTGACGGAGGGTTACTTGGCCTACTAATACCACGCTGACCAGACGGATTGCTATAGGGTTTAATTTCAAGTTTTCCTTCTTTTATTTCGTAAATATAATATTCACGGATAGTCCCTTCGATTTTTAGGACACCCATGGGATGAGATGGGGTGGTGACATATTGTATTCCTACTCCGTTACCACACAGATAACTAAAAGTTAACTAAGCCGAATTTTTATGATTACGACTATAAAGAACTTCATCAACTTTGTCTAAGGATATTTGGTATTTACTCAATTAACTCAAAAATTATTGAAGATAACATTCAATACGTTAATATTTTTATACACTAAAGTTTTATTTAATTCTAGATTGTAGCCATATAAATGGCATATAGCTACAATCTAGATATTATTTTAGCGTAAATAATGTTTTATTCAAATAAATTAAAAACTTAACTGAACAAAAAGCGATTATTAATCTGTTTTTAACTTAGTACTAGTCAGTACATCCAAAAAACGTAAATAACGGTTTTTCATGCTTGGATTAAGTTATTCAGGTCTTGGTGCGGTATATTGTTCCATGTCCGACTAGGATGCAAAAAAGTTGCTCTTCAATCGCAATTTTTGCAGGAAAATTCATCAAAGCACTTCTTTGGAACATTTCCTACGTGTGTTTTATGGTTTTTAGTCCAGGTGATTGAGTGATTCAGGATAAGACCGATATGTCGTGCTCCTGCAACTATCTGGATAACACTTTCATTTTAAACGGATGGGTGTTATCGTCCATGAGCTTAAACATTTGGTCAAAATGTAGTATACGGGGGTAGATTATTGGAACTAGGAGCTCAAACAACCTCGTTAAGCTATTTTTCAGCCGTCATGGTGCTTCTGATCAAAACGGACTTAAGTCTGTTTTAAGACCCACACGAATTCCCGTCCAAACCATAATTTTTCCATCGTCGTATGAATAGATTTCCTGAGGATATTGTAGACAGCTATCACATCTAGGAACTGGCCAAACACGTCACGTACGCACAACATGACCTCTTAGTTGTGTACTTTAACACATACTCTCATTGCTTTTTTCAGTCACAAAACTCCTAAAACTATTTAAATATATCTAAGCTTTGTACGTAACTAATATCAAAGCACTTGATAGATTTGTTTTGTATTAAATACGTTCCCAGCTTTAGTAGAATGCTCCTGTCCAAGGTTGTCGTTTCCTTCCTAGATCAGTCCAATTATCGCGACATATTGGCGTGGTATCGCAAGTTCAGAAACAGAGCTATTTGTACCATAAAATGATTGACTTTGAGCTGAGGGAGCGGGAGATGCCATCACAGTACTTTCAGTGTTTGACCGAGTTGGGCAAGATTGAGCAATTTGGGAGCTAGTGTTGCTTCATAGAATTAGACTAATTAGGACCTTCTGAAGAACGTTCTTCGATAGCTTGCACTTGTGATTAAAGTGATATGACAGTATTAGAAACAGAGCGATCCATAAAGCGATTGACTTTGATCAGAAAGTGCACGTAATGCCATCACGTTACTCTCAGTGTTGAACTGACTTGAGTAAGATTTAGCTATGGGTGCATTCGGTTGCTTCACTGAATTGAATGGATCATGATGTTCTTCTGAAAAATATTCTTCAATACCTTGCAGTTTTATACAGTACTTTTTACGAATACTATTTAAATACGTTTTTTGTCTTGAATGTTTGACTGGCAAGTGGCGCTTTTTTAGTCGACTGCTGGGAAATGTAATTTTATCATAACTCAAGTCAGATTCAATTGACTGATCTGAATATATCAGACAAAAATCACTATAACACTTTGTCTGATACGGAGGTGGTGATAGCATAGGCGTAGGTATACAAATCTTCGATACTATACTTAAAATCGCTGCTATACTGATAACAGTGATGCTTCATAACTGGATGCAGATTGAATTTGGAACGGAGTTACAGGACGCAGTTCAGTAAGAGTAGATGGATCCGCTGGTCCATCACGACAAGTAGAACGACGTTTACAATTGTACACACTGCTACCGTTCAACCTATACAGAATCAGTGTAAGCTGATCTCGCATTTGGTTGTACATATTATGAAACCATCGCTCGGCCAGCTTAGACTGTTTATGTGTAGTACACACGGATGTGTGTACTATGAAGTTAGACCTAGATTTTTTTTGAAACACCAATATAATTGTAAAATTTGTTGGTTTTTATGTAGAGTTAGCCGAAAATTTGATATTAAGAATAGCTGTGTACAATTAATACTGTATTTAATAATTTTATAACACTTTTAGATTTCGAATAATGTTTTACAAGAAACTAATTAACAGAAAAAAGTAGCATAAGTGCTTACGACGCACACTTTAAAATATAATTTGGTCGAATAATGTTTCATGTGTACGTACCGACGAAAAGAAGATACAATTATGCGTAGTAAAATATAATATGTGCATAAGTAACTACAAAATTAGAAAAACAAATAAGACAAGCTTCATTGTATATTAACATGTTAAGAAACTTATCAGTAAAGTATTTTAGTGGATTACACTTAATTTTAAAAAGATGCGGCAACTTGGTAGAAAAATGTTTTATGTGATTTTAAATACTGTCTTTGTGGTAATGTCAATAATTTTGTGTAATACACCTAAAACAATGTAATTAACATACTAAAATTGTTTATTTTCCATTAAATATAATTTAAATTTATGGATGTTGTATAAATTTTATAAAAATCCATGAAATATGTATTTTACGTATATTCTATTTTGTAAATAATTTTCTTATTACTAATTTAAACGTTTAATTCTCAATAGTAATGAACAACGTTGTGTATGTAAACAAAATAACAATAATTTAATTGATTTCTGACCGATTTCTGACCATTTTGATCGCCACTGTCGGTTTCCATTGTTACAACACCTCACTCTTGCCGACTCCGTCGAACAATGTGCGTTGTAATGAAGAAACGCGACGCACGGAGCCGGGAGCGCGCGTTAAGTGGTCGTGAGACGTTATTCTACGTATGCCGCGCGGCAAAAACTTTATTCGAACTTCATAACTTTTAAAATATAGAACAAAAGTTATAAAAAAATATATCATTAGATAGCTTACGTCATTATGATAACGAATTTACAATAAAATCATTTTTGTTACTTGTGATGATACAACATTCTACTAATGGGACGAAATCCCAATTTGCAAAAAGGCTTCCTCTTCTTTGCTATATCTATAATCACTTGATTCCATTTAATGGTTATTTTTAGGAGATTGTAAATCAAAATAAACCGCGCAAACAGAATACGAAATGAAGTCTCTTCAAATACTCAACCGTTTTGACATATTTTAAGAGACGTTCAAAAGTAATGTCAAAATCTGCTAATGTACTAATATGTAAAAGTGTGTAAAATTATGCGTTTATTACGATTTCTAAGTCGAATTGCAACCTTAGGGTATTATATTAATATTCTTTATGACATATTAATTTATTTAATATTTTTACAATAAGAATTAATAGGTAAAAATATGAAACTAATTTAATGACATTTTTTAATATATTACTTTTTAGAATGTTTCTGACAGTATTGCCAGTGGTCAGTGTCATAACTATTTAATACACACATCAAAAAAGTCTAAGCAACATGCATGATATTACAAATTGACCATTTATATTAATTTATTTTACCATTTATTTTAATTATAACGTTGTATTTTATTTTTAAAATAATATTTTTAGGGTTCTATGATGTAAAAATAACAGCTGTTTTCTTTATAAGTTCTTTTAATAACAGAAATTAACAATATTAGAATATACAGGTACATAAGAAACTAAACTTTTTTTTTACAAATTGAAATTTCTTAAGAAAATGAATTTATTGTGAAAGAATAGGACAATTTAATACAAAGTATGGCCTCCTCTGCTATTCAGAACTTGTCGGCAACGATTATTCATTGAATTAATGAGACTGTTTATGTCATCTTGCGGTATTCGCTCCCAATGGAATTGTAGCAAATCCTTCAGCTGTTGGGTTGTTGTCACTCCGTCCAAGTCCTTCAAAACACGTCTCTGGAGCATGTCCCATGCGTGCTCGATGGGGTTGAGGTCTGGCGATTGTGCAGGCCAGGGCAATACCTGGATGTTCTCCGTTGCCAAGTATTCACTGGTTCGCCGAGCTGTATGTGAACGCGCATTGTCATGCATTAACGTAAAATCGGAGCCAAAGGTTTGTGCAAATGGATGGACATAAGGTCTGAGAATATCCTCAACGTAATTTTCAGCGTTCATGTTTCCATTTACAAAAACGAGCTCAGTTCGCCTGTTCTTCATAATACCCGCCCATACCATAACTGTTGAGCCGCTGTATGGATGAACTTCCTGAACGCACCTGAGTCTTTCAGTATTTCCGGGTCGACGGTACACTCGCACCCTTCTTGTATCAGGCCTAAACCCGAATCGCGACTCATCGGAAAACATAATTTTATCCCATTGTTCCTGGGTCCATGTTATGCGTTCTCTACACCATTCATTTCGACGAGCGCGATTCCCGTGACGTATCGGTGGGCACCTGATAGGGCGTCGAGCTCGTAGGCCGTACTCATGCAGTCGATTTCGCACAGTTTGGGGACTTACATCAACACCACTTGAATTTTGTAGCCTCAAACTTATCTCTCGAGCGGTTAACATCGGCTGGCGTCTTGCAGTCAGTTGTATGTACCGGTCTTGCCGAGTGGTTGTACTCCTTTTACGGCCTGGATGCTGTTCAGCGGGTTCCCCTGTATTATTGTAGCCCTGCCAAAGACGACAAATAACACTTCTATGAATACCAAAATGTCGAGATACCTGAGATTGATTACTTCCCGCTTGCAACATCCCTACAGCTCTTTGCATTTCATCTGCCGTCAAATGACGTCGCTCCATGACGTAAAGAATATCTAACAATTCAATTTTGTCGCCAACTGTATTTAAATGGTTGGTAAAATTATAAAATCAAGACTAAAACGTAGCAATTAACATGCACTCAAATTCAAACAAATTCGCAGTCATTTGAATTTTATGAAAAAAAACAAAACATAATCGAAATTTTTTTTTTACAACCAGCCAGTATGTCATCAATAACAAAAAAGTTTACTTACCTATACACTTTGAGTGAGTAAATACTTAGAAATTAATTAATATAAATGGTAAATTTGTAATATCATGCATGTTGCTTAGACTTTTTTGATGTGTGTAGTTACCCAATGCTTATACCTGGTTTATTAGTCAAGTAGTGTATAAACAGCTATTACGCTCCTATTCAATGAATAAGTATTCATGTGTATAACGACTGTATAAGAAAATTTTTATTAGTAAGACAGTAAGTATGTAATTAACCGAATACAGGCATCCTTTGGGTAACTATAAGGAAAGAAGGTCGAAAACTCTACATGAGTACCAGCACAGATTAAGTCTATAAGTACTTAACCTGTCCTTAGTATTTTGTTGCCGTGAAGAGTTGGTTGTTGTTGACTGTGGTTCAAAAAGTAAATAATTTGAAGTTTAATTCATCCCTTTAAAGCCAACGGATCATCATAACAGCCCATTAATGTCCCGCTGCAGGGACGGGCCTCCTCCCATAACAGAGGGATAATTGGCCTACTAATACCACGCTGGCGTCTGGCCAGTAAAGATAATATTCACGGATAGTTCCTTAGTCGGTTTTTACGACACCCATGGGATGAGATAGGGTGGTGACATATTGTATTCTTACTCCGTCACCACACGGATAATATAGGTAGGTACTGACTTACTGATAATTTATAAGTATTACGTCTTTTATCATTTGCATAAAAAATATACTAAGTACGTCTAATAATGGGAAAGAATACGTTACTGTCACCTCTCCAACTCATCATATTGTTAATGTAAAAGAAGAATAGAAAAAAAATCAAATTACTCTAAGGAAACAAAAATTTCCCTCGGTCTCTGGAGAAATTCCATAGCGCATAACCTGCAGCAACCAACGGGCTGATGCGATATAAGATTCAGAAATCTTTATTTGTCAAACATAGGTCTTAAAATTATATGAGAGTGCTATGTTTTGTCATTACGACATACAAATAAAATAAAGAGAGCGGTTGTTTTTCGTGGTCCCTTTGGTCGTCCCATCGATGGGACGACGGAAAATAACAATTAACCGTATGTAGTCCCATTTGTTAATGGGACTACGGAAAATACTTAGTCTTTACTTCAATATTGCTTTTCAGTGATCCCATTAATAGAGAGACGGTTAATGGTTATTTTCCCCATCAATTCCCCACGGAAAACATATGAGATAGAAAATATAAGTAAAAATAAGACTTGATAAAAAAGCAAGGTTATGGCAAATTGATTTCTAAATCGTAGCTTTCGCCGTAGGTCTACGAAATTCGTAGCAACCGTAACCGTAGCTTTACGCATTTATAGAAAACTGCATTTCTTGTCTATAATTCTTTCCTACATTGATTTATTAGACAAATTAACTGCGCCTCGGAAAGAAAAACAACAGCTTTGTTTTTGGTGCGTGGGTGGTGTTATTTTTAACAACACAATTTTAATCAATAAGATGTATAAATATGTCTTTTATTTTATTATTAGAGCTAAATTGGTAGATACAAATTAAAAATATTATTCTTTATAGTTAAAAAATAAAATTTAAAAAAATATTGTGTTAATAAAATTAATTCTGCTTAAGTTTAAATTAAGAATGTTATATTTTTTATTCTATAGACAATATAGAGTTGATAAATAAATAAAAAATTAAAAAGGAATATAATTCATTATGCAATTTTCCGCATTACCTGTTCGAGGCTTAGGAATCGTATTTGAAATGTATTTATATTTTTTTATAATAGAATAATGGTGTCTAAATTCGTAACCACTTACTGAATTATTAAAAGCACACACAATCTAATAATAACACTGTATTCCGCATACCGTTTCTTCACGTCACTAGAAAATCAATATAAGCAATCTTATGCTAGTCATCACTTTAGTTTAGCACAGAACTTAAATGTGTATCCGAAACGACAAACACTTGATATATTCCCGCGCATTTTGACATTATTTTTTTTTAAATTTAATATTTTAATAAAATTGTAAAATATTACATAATAACGTGGTACAATTTTATGTTTTCCGTGCGGGATGAGTACACTCCGCGCTCGGCTACCTTCGGAGGTCTTCGTACGTTTCCGTTTAGGGGTGAAACGAGTGAGTCATTAGCCTCAGAGGGGTGGCTTTTCGTTTCGTTTTACGCACAAAATAACATAACTAAGTTGTTACTTATTAGTAGGTACTATATTACATAATTAAACAATATTATTAAATTAATAAAACTATGTAGTGCTATTTTAAACAAAAAGTTACTTAAATATGCATCTGTAAATATTTTAGTACAACGCCATCTGCTGAGTAAAGAATGAGTTAATCTCTTCCCCTAATGCATTTAAGATAGGCAGGGGTAAGTAGGCCCGTATTTACTGCATTAAAAACATCTGCGTATACAAACGGAAATACCCATTTATAAGCAGTAAAAATTTCGAAATTACGTAGGTATAAAAGTCAAAAATTTGTTTTGAAATCAGTCGGCTTTAATTAAAATAATTTGGAAAATATTATATAACGTCACTTTATTGATGCACTAAGGTATCCTACAGACACCCAGGAAAAGAAATGGACGAATTCTGGACAAATTTAATTATGTAAATAAACACTCCTGGCGTTGTTGGTAATACAGCATAGAAAAAGGTCAGCCGTACCTCATAGCTTTGTAAAGTAACATATTATTATAACATACTTACAGACGAATACTCAAACGTCTTTTAAAAGTAAACCGACGCTTAAACTAGAAATTCTCATACAAATGTCTAGTATAAGCGCCGCTTTACTTTTAAAAGACGTTTGAGTATTCGGCCGTTTCCCCCTTACTCATAAACGCCTTTTAAATTTAATCATTGCTTAGCGAGACTTTTCTAAGTAAAATCGTATAAATTTAAGCTAATAAATTGACTTAAATTTAAGTGGCGATTATGAGTAAGTACCTAAGGGGGTTGGTATTTAAAATGGATACTATTATACTATCAAGTTCTGCGTTGCAGTAACTTTAAGAGAGGCATAATATAACGGACACAGACATAATCTACACTCAGGATATTCATGTGTGGACGCACTGTAGTCGCATAGCACATCTCTGGTGGAAAAGCAGCCTTCTGCTCAAATTACGATTAGTTTATTCTCAAGAACCAAAGAAGCAGGATTATCATCATCATATCAGCCTATAGACGCCCACTGCTTGACATAGGCCTCCTCCAAACATTTCCACCCTGCGCGGTCTTGTGACTCCCTCATCCATCAAGAAGCAGGATATCAGGATAGAAATAATATGAAGAAATAAGTGTTAAGAAGGATTTGACAAGAGTTGGTTAGAATCATGACAATAATAAACAAAGATTATACCTATCTCACATTAATTAATTGTTACTTTGTTACTCATACACCACAAATAGGAAATAATATGTAAATTACGACGTAAAACTGAAATTAATTAATAGATTTAAAAGTAAACTGATTAAAAATTATAATTATTTAATTGTTTCGATGCAAATAAATGCGTGCGTCTGTGTTATACGGTTATTTTGTTTTATTTATTAGCGGTCATGTTGGATTCAGAGGTAATAAACCTTTTTTTAAATTTTAACTCGTATTTTTTTATAAACAGAAAAAGACAAAAACCACGGATTGAAAAAATGCATGCCTGAAGACTGGGAGGTCTTGACACGGACAGGACAGGTTTCAATTAATGTTTTTTTACACGACTCACAGTCTTTTTGAAAAGGGATTTTTTGAAAAGTTGTATGTATTAGTTATCTCCGTGTGGTAACGGATCGAGTACGAATACAATATGTCACCACACCCCATCTCATCCCATGGGTGTCGTAAAAACCGACTAAGGGAATATCCGTGAATATTATCTTTACGAAATAAAAAGAAGGAAAACTTTAATATTAAACCCTATACCAATCCGCCTGGCCAGCATGGTATTACTAGGCCAAGTATCCCTCCGTCATGGGAGGAGGCCCGTCCCTGCAGTGGGACTTTAATGGGCTGTTATGATGATTTTTTTTAATCATTGGTAGACAGAAACCACGGATTGAAAAAATGCATGTCTGTAGACTGGGAGGCCTATAGGGACAGTACAGGTTTTAAATTAATGTTTTTGAGAAGTTGTATGTACCTAAGGATAGATCATATACGGGTCTGTTGTTATTATTATAAATAGTGTGCTCAAACTCAAAAAACACTTTATTTAAAATAATTACAGCTTTTGTTATATTATATTTTTTGACGTCAATTATACTACTTAATCTAAGTTAAGTAGTATAAATGACGTCAAAAAATATAATATACAATTCAAAGTTAAACACATTTCAAAGTTTAGAAAACTTTACCACCGCCAAAAATATAATAATTAAAATACACGAATAAGGCTGACCGCACATTGGAGACTAGACTGTTTCAAGACTGACTTGCCTCATATAGACAAGTCTGTCTTAAAACTAAAACGAAACAGTTTTGACTACGATACGTAGCACACTTAAAACAAAACTGTTTTGTCTCATAAAGGCCTGGGCACACCGGGACGGCATGGCAAGGGATTTTGCTGTGAGTCAGCGCTCGGTCGTGGTAGGCAACGGGATGCCGTTGCCTACCGCGGTATGCTGCGGCGTCCCGCCACGGCAGCCTGTGGCGCGTCTTTTAGCGCCGGAGTCCGTGGCACTCGGTCGCGGTAGGCAACGGGATGCCGTTGCCTACCGCAGTATGCCGCGGCATCCCGCCACGGGAGCCTGTGGCGCGTCTTTTGATGCCGTGCGATAAAATCCCTTTCAATGCCACGGCATCATTTTAAAGCATAGCAATTTATGTCGTATTTCTGTAACATTACGGTTGAATTTCCATTAGTAAAAATTAAAATCCCTTGCCATGCCGTCCCGGTCTGCGTAGGCCTTAATCAGTGATGGGATTATACTCGGCATACATGACCACGTGACGTGTTTACTTTCTGAACGCTCGGACGAGAGTGGGGTGCGTGCGGGGTGTGACGGTAGACAGTTTTGTCTTTAATGTGCGCGCCCGCATTGATACAAAAGGGAAGCCGACAATCGTTAGTCAGACTAGTCGCCGTGCGGTATTAGTCTATCTGAGACAATATTGTCTCTACGACGTTTTGTTCCAAGTGTGCGCATATTCATACATATTGTAAAGCAATAGTCTGTCTTAAGACTGTCGTGTTCCAAGTCTGCGCTCAGCCTAACTGGAATGACGTAGTTACGCACACATACACAATGCTGCTGTCTTTTTACCTAAACTCGAGCGCTTCAATTTTGTGAAATGGCTCTTAATGGGCTGCTTGCATGTGTGCAACCTTACAGCCACAGTAAAATTAATAAGCCACAATAAAATATTAAATGTTAATAGACATGTTAGAAAACAGAAAATGTTTAACACCTCTGCAGATATGAACCGCTATTTGAAAAAAACTATATCTAGTATGTTATGTGTACGTATTTACTTCGGTCATTAACTGTTTATTATTCTAATAGTTCACAGGTCTCTTAGACTATCATGTGAGTACATATTTTATTTTATTGGTCATGTTACTCGACTGTTTTGTGGCAGGATAACAAACAAACGTTAAACCTCGAGCCCGATTTACACATCGACAAGTACAGTAAGTAAGAGTCAAGTAGTAAGTTGTTGATTAGTAGATTTAAATAGATCTCCATCCTATTTTTTGGCGAGTTAAGTTGGCGAGACGCGAGAGAGGGGGCTACTTCGTACCTAACTCGCCAAAAAATAGGATGGAGATCTATTTAAATCAACTGAATCGACAACTTACTACTTAACTCGCTACTGTACTTGTAGATGCGTAAATCGAGATTCAGCGCTTGATGGCTTGTGTAATGACGGTCTTCTAGCCGTCTTTGCCATTGGTATCACCAACTTATAATCACTACACTACTATAGAATATGGACCAAAGGCTGGTGGAAAGGTACTAAAAGGTTTCCTACATTAAAAAGCCGATATATTCCACTTTGCGTGGATGATTTACTCATCTATCGTTTTGCCGTTGTCCTAACTAAAGGACGTCTGTGTGTGTCTTTTTAATGCCGGTCAATTCTCGAAACATACAATTTAATTCAACTTAATTTTAACTTTTTTTTAAATTAAATTTTTAATTAATCCAAAAGTGGTATTCTATTCATGTCAATTTTCGTACCTTAAAATGGTTAAAAATTCGGTATAAGTTAACTTTAGTTGTCAAACTGTCACACAATAGATATAAGACAATTTGACAACTAAAGTTAACTTAGCCGAATTTTTAGCAATTTTAAGGTACGGTCAAGGAATTTAATTGTTTAGCAGGTACACAACCTACGTAATTTAGTCGTATTATATACCAAAATAATCCTAGCGAATTTGAAAGATATTACACCTCAAAATTGACATAATATAAAATATAACCAATAAGTATGAATCGCACTTCAAACTTCTTTGTTTACAAACTTCCACCATTCTGTCCAAAGAGTAAAAAATAAAATTTTGACAGTATTATCAATACAATGCATTGAACCAATCAGAACAGCGAATGCTACTCGATATACTTTATTGTTAATAGTGACACAAACTCGGACTAAGGATACTGTTTGATGGAGATGGTAGATAAGGTCTAGTTTAGTTTGACTTAACTTTGGTCTGTCAACAATATAAAATTGAAGAATTTTATTTTAACACAAAATACCTGTCTGTCATAGATAGACAAGGCTAGGTATATATACCTTGTCTAATAAATTTTACGACTCCCAAGACGTCGGGGTTCGTCATCCGATGTCTGTAGTCGGTAAATAGTAACCTGACCGATTTCAAAATTAAGCAAATTGCTAAACAATTAAATTCCTTGAGTGTACAGTACGAGAATCGACCTGTAGGTCATTAAACATTTCGTTTAAAAAAAAATATAATAAAGTTAAATGATAAAATAAACGTCAAGTTTGACGTTTTTAATGGAGAAGATTACATAAACTGTCACTTTAAAAATTACAAGAATGAGTTACAATACGATAACATTACTTCAAAAAAAAGTTATAAATACTAGAATACTCTACTTATTGTGCGACAATTTGACAACTAAAAGTTAAATTAACCGAATTTAAAACAATTTTAAGGTACCTTCTTGAATTGACATGCTGAAAACAGTGGACACTCTTTCTTCTCGAACTCATTCTTCTTCAATTTAAACTAACTGACCCGTGCCCTTCGTTAGGCCGCGAAAAAAACGTGTCACTTTTATAAACATATTTCATTACTGCTCCACTCCTATCAGTCATAGCGTGAAACTATATAGCCTATGACACTCCCCGATAAATGGACTATTCAACACAGAAATAATTTTTATAATCGGTTCATTAGATCCAGAGATTACCCCCTACAACGTCACAAACACACAAACTTTACCTCTATATAATATTAGTATAGAAGTAGGCATAGATTAACGTTTAAGCTTTCTTTACAGCCAAAATGAATAAGATGAACTATATGTGTATGGAGCCAACAGCCTTCCAAGAAATACAAGAACGCTCCACGGTCTTCCATTCAAGGATCGATGACGTCAATCTGGAGCCAATTGCTGTCTTCTCGCCGTTGACACAGAAAGGATTAGACGCTCTTTATCTTATCAGAGAAGTCAGCAAGGATCTTCAGTTGAAAAAGGATGAGGATATGAGGAAAGCTGCTGTAAGTCACTTTGAGGTTGCTATTTTAGAATTGACCTGTGGTGAGTGGTGACAGAGTAAGAATACAATATGTCACCGGGTCTAGTTTATAATATCGACAGGCACTACATCGATGGTCGCTACATCGCAAACGCTCCATCGATGGGTTACTGTATCGACAGTACCCTAAATCGATGGTACGCTACATCGACGGTACCCAAAATCGACGGTACGCTACATCGACAGTACACTAAAACGACGGTACGCTAGAATGACAGTACACTACATCGATGGTCGCTACATCGACAGTGCACCAAATTGATAGCACGCTGCATCGACTAACCAACCCAAGCCAGGTTTCATTATTTTTTATTATTATAAGGCATTTTATTTATTATATTTTTTTATTATACTACGATTTATTAAAATTAGGTAGGAATATTGTTATTTTTATTATTCTACGAAATTTTTGAACTACTCAAGCCAGAATTAAATAAAAAACACAGGACTTTTTAAAAGTTTTTACTTAATTACAATTTGTTGAATCTGTAAATTGCTTGATTTTAATGTAAGTACTAAGTACTATGGTGAAATAAACATATAATATTCGTATGTAACATTGATTTATAGTTTTTTATAAATCAATGTTAATCATAATTCATAATTATAATTAGAATGTTTTAAATCAATCGTTTTTGCTATTGTTAATTTTAGAAGTTTAAAAAAAAACTATAAACCAACCCAATCTCAGCCAATGGGTGTCGTAAAAACCGACTAAGGGACTATCCGAGAATATTATCTTTACGAAATAAAAAGCCCATTAATGTCCCACTGCAGGGACGGGCCTCCTCCAGTGACGGAGGGTTACTTGGCCTAATAATACCATGCAGGTCAGACGGATTGGTATAGGGTTTAATTTCAAGTTTTCCTTCTTTCTATGTAAAGGTAATATTCACAGATAGTCCCTTAGTCGGTTCCTACGAAACCAATGGGATGAGATGGGGTGGTGACATATTGTATTCTTACTGCGTCACCACACGGAGATGAAAAAATATGGTTTAGACGAGAATTCATGTTGTTCGAAGAACGGACTACGTTTTGATCAGAAACACTGTGACGGCTGAAAAATAGCTGTACGTGTGTGTGAACCTGAGCTGAATGATAATTTGTATCCGTTTATTTCTTTAGAAGTATCCGAGTCACAGGGCTAACACTGACACACCCATAACACTTTGTCTTAGAAAATAGAGTAGGTAAATATGCCTCGTTAATTACTTTACTACGTTAAATTTTACAGTACCTACTTATTAAACACTAGCTGACCCGTGCCCACTTCGTTGGACGGCGAAAAAAACGCGTCCGTTTTTTAAACATATTTCATTACTGCTCCGCTCCTATTAGTCATAGCGTGATACTATATATCCTACGACACTCTCCGATAAATGGACTATTCAACACAAAAAGAATTTTTAAAATCGGTTCAGTAGATCCAGAGATTACCCCCTACAACGTCACAAACACACAAACAAACAAACATACAAACACACAAACTTTACCTCTTTATAATATTAGTATAGATTAAAAAAAATTAAAAAAAGTATTTAAAAGTATGTTTATCCGTTGTCTAGTACCCATAGTACAAGCTTTGCTTAGTTTGAGACTAGATGGCGTTGTGTGAATGTGTGATGAATTTTTATTTATTTATTTATTTTCTCGTTACAGCAAGCTCGTGAGGAAGAAGAACAGAAAATTGAAGAAGAGACAGAAAAGGAAGACATTCTTGTAGAGAATACTGAGACTGAAAAAGAAGTATAATTTTGTTTTGTGTTTTAAGAATTAATTAGTAAGATGTAGGTTACATTTTTATTTATTTATTATTTCTATTTATATTATTAAAATATTTTACAATAATGCAAATCAATAAAAGAAACGATTAAGTGATACTATGACTTGGTTTTTTTTTTACGCGATCTTGCTTGCTTTAACAACTTAAACGTAGTTACAGTACCCGGCAGTAAATATTGCACATGGACCTGTGGAAAGAAACAATCGGTCAATTTCGGCTTCGTAGAGCGATCTCTGTCGCACACTTTTTGATGTCTGTGGAATGCGTACCCTTAACAGTTGCTAGTAGATACCAGACTGTTTGTATTTCGTGCGACAGAGATGATGCTATACGAAGCCGAAATTGGCCAATTGTCTCTTTACAAAAGTCGATTAGCAATATTTACGGCCTGGTACTGTAAGACATAACATTACTAATCAAAAACAAAATATCATAGAAAAATATGCGTCCGTTTAGGAGATAGGTACTTATACCTACTTACATGACTATTTCAAAGTTATTTTTTTTAACATCTTTTAGCCATCCAACCTATTGGAACCCTATTATTTTATTTAACGGTTGGTTCATCTGTTCCTAAAACAAAGCTAAAAATATATGTAAAAAGAAAGCCGCTATTTTTTACAAGTTTTTAGATTTTCCAGTTCCAGAACAGAATCAAGCCACTGGCTCTGCCTGGCTAGAAGTTATCAAGTCTTGTAGTCCTGTAAATTCTTTAGCCCCTTCCAACTAAACACATTTTAAAAATACTGGTAGGAGGTGAATTTTGCGGGCACTTCAATAGTACACACAGCAACTAATCAAGCTAGACACTCATGTACCATAATACCTTGAAATAAAACACAATTTCAAATGAAAATGTTTAACTTGATGTGTTGCTGTGTGTACCTATCGACCTAATCGATCTCTTGCTGAAGAGCCTCCTGTTAAAATGCTTTTACCAAATATTATAATTATCAAAAACCACAAATTGCCTTTTATTAATTACAGGCGCTTTTAGGAAAATTTAATTACATTTTAAGGAAAATTCTATGCTTTTAGAACAAGGTATGCTTTGTAAACTATCAAACTGGGTTTATCAAAAATTTGACGTAGGAATTGATGATAAAATAAGTAATATATTTCGTTGATAATAAAATATATAGGTACTGCCCGCTTCGTTGGGTCTCTTTGTCTCTGAGGGCCAGATTCAGAGACCGCACTTTGTCTTTACTTTAGCAAAGTCTAGTTATTATCTCTGAATTTGAACAACATTAAAGTAATTTTTCGCATGAAAAAGTTTACTTTAATTATTTATTACTACAAAGTAAACTTTACATGCGAAAAGATTACTTTAATGTTGTTCAAATTCAGAGATAATAACTAGACTTTGCTAAAGTAAAGTCAAAGTGCGGTCTCTGAATCTGGCCCTAAGTAAGGAAAGTAAAGATGTACTTACTAGTCATAGTAGGTACACGACTGCTTCAAAAATATCTATGGTTTGATTCCTGCTCATTGCAAATCTTTGTGCGCCTGAACATGAATGTTTGCACCGGATTGGGTATTTTCTTTGCATAACAAATAATTTAATATCCATTGTCCAGTATTCATAGTACAAGCTCTGCTCAGTTTAGGACTAGATGGCGTTGTATGGCGTGTGACGATATATTATTTTTAAGAGCAAAAATACAGGTGGAACAGCATAAAGGAAAGGGTAAAAGGATTAATCAAATAAAAGTAACATTAAATGTTCATCTCAAATAGTACATGAAACTCTTTAATGGAGAAAATTTTGTTGCATCTTGAAACATATCCAACAGTATGTACAGTCAGCATCAAATAGATTATGTGCTTTCAAAGTAGTCAAAATTATGTGATGAATATAAATTCAATTTTATGTTCGCAGACATAGGCCCTGCGCAGACGGCACACTTTTTGTGCGATCGAGTACGCGGCGCACAAAAAGTCTGCCATACATGGCAGAGTTTGAGTCTTTTGTGCGCCGGACTTTTTGCGCGTCATGTGCGTTACTGTTTATAATTGCATAGGTTCTATTTTCACAGACTAAAAAGTGCGTCACGGATAGTCTGTCGTCTGCGCAGGGCCTTAGTATTCAAGTTGTTGTAATAATCTATGTAGATTGAACAACATATTTTTTTTATATGGCGATTCTAAGATTACGCCAATGACCAGTAGAACAACCTATTTAGAAACATTAATATAAATACTGTGATAGCTAACACACTATTAAAAAAATTATAGCCAAGATGTTTTGGAACACTCTGGATGGTTACAACAACTTAAGCCCTATATCTGCGAACATAAAATTGAATTTATATTCTTCACATTCTTTTGACAACAGTAGTCAAAATAATGTACAGTAGTCAAAAAAACCAACAGTAACTGTTGGTCATGTGTTGAACCATCTCCTAAAAAAAAGAATTAAAAAAAAACAAGTATAGCATAAAAAAGTATAATTATATCATAATAATACACAGCAATAAAATATGCTTATATGACTTAAAAACTACGAATTATCTGTCATTATATCCTCGTCTTCATCCTCGGGCTCCGCAAGATCTGGATGACACACTCTGATATGCAAATTGAGATTTATCTTGACAATAAAACTTTTACCGCAGGTCGTGCATTTATGCGGTCTCTTCACGTCGTCATCAATGTTAGACGGGTGAGCTCTTGTTATATGAGTTCTTAACAATGACGCATGCATTGTTCTATCACATTGGGTACATTTCACATGGCAGTCTATAGGCTGACCCTCATGTGTTTGCCTATGCTTCTCCATAGTAATTTTTGACACAAACAATTTATTACAACAGTCGCATTTGAAATTTTTAACTTTAGAATGTTTTTTCATATGAATTTTTAAACAATTCTTTGTCGGAAACATCTCATCGCATTTGGAGCATTTAAACTTTTTTATATCATTATGTAGTTGCATGTGTAGCTTCAAATATGCTTGGCCGGTAAAGCTTTTATTACATATCTCGCAGTTTATTGTACTTGTTGATGAATGCGTTTGCATATGACTTTTAAGGAATTGAGCTGCGACAAAACTTCTGTCACATACCTCACAGAGGTACTTCTTAGATGCTGCACCTTCATGCTTGCTCCTATGAATATCCAGATGATACTGAGAATTCACTTTTACATCACACTGGTCACATTTAAATTTACGACGCTTTTTCGGTCCTTCTTTCACTGGTGGAGGATCAGGCTCAATAGTTGGTGAATCTTTATCATTTCCATGGAACTTTTTGTGAAGAATCAGATATTCCATACCTTCAAACGTCAAATCACAAACATCACATCTATATCTATTATCATTTTGTTGTTGTTTCAATTCGTATGTTACGTTGTCACCGTTATATGCTTCAGCCATTTTCTCGCGTTTTACTGATGAACGATCTTGTTTGTCACTAGAAGCTGGTTCCATCATACTCTTCATCCAGTGATCTTGAATACCTACACCAGATTTGGTCTCCATTTGGTGCACGGTTAACCGACGCTGACGCTATTTAGCGCATATTATCTTTGCCGCGATATTGATCCATATATCGCCAAAATTTGCTTACAATTTCGCGTAAATACACATTATTAGCGTTTGTTATACGCTAATCACGCATTGTTTACGCGTTAGTTTAGTAGATTTCACGTTAAAATTGTAGCGGTAACACAAAAGCGAGCCTTGTTACAGTACCATAAATTCCAAAAGAGAAGCGAAGCGCATTGGTTTTTTTCGGGCGGTTCATTGACAGCGGCAACTTTTTTTATTCTTGACAAGTTAATTGTTGCCAACAATAATATAAACATTAGTTTTAACAAAATTTGATTACACTTTAAAATAAATAAAGATTATTATTCTCTAATGTTTTGTTTCTATTGATAAATTAAATAGAAATTAATTTGATTTTTAAGAAAAATTTAATTTATGCTCGGAAGTACAGTACATGCTGACGACTATAAAATTAACCTGCTCCTTTGATCCTCACTCGAATCATCCATCAATATAATTTTCCACCCCAGTACCTACTCTAAGCCTCATTAAAATTTGTAAAATCACACCGAGGCTGTGTGCAATCAATCTCGACAGGAAAATTGGTGCAGTTTTAAAAACTTGATTAGGGTTTAGGTATTGTATTGTATTTTTTTTTAATATTTTTGTTCTGGTGATCAGGAATGTTTTCTCGTTTCTTTACGTTAATCAAAAAGCATTTTTATCTTGATGTGTTAGAGTATATTTTTAATTACAAGAAATATAGTACAAGAATAATAACTACTCGTCCTCACAAAAAAAAAAAAAAAATTAAGTAATCTGTGTTGTTGACTGGTTGACTGACACCGGCAGCCATATATATTATTATACTCTCTCTATGCCGGCAGCGCAGCAATTGTTTGATTTGACTGCATGGATTTACTTAATTCCTTCCATTTCATTGTTAAGCACAAACTTGTAAGTGTTTACAGCGCTGTGCGTTTATTAAAAATATCGAATTAACAATGAGTATTATATTTGCTTAAAATAAGTAAAGGTACTTATCTGCTATGGCTACGTTTTCGGAACCTCAAAGTTCCACTTGCGTGGACAGTTCATCAGAAGACGAATGTCTCTCCGTGGTAAAACAAAAAGCCGATGAAGAAGCAGAAAGGAAAAGTAACTATGACTCGGATAGTGATTCCGAACCTACAATGGCTGGAGTTTTAGTGACCGTCGAAGTCGAAGAAATGGAGGATGCCTACCCTCTTGAATTTAACAAAGTACGTACCTAACCAGAGAGATTGCTTTTCTATTTCTTTTTATTTTACTATCTTAAAGCATAAAGTAATTCAATATTCACCAGCCAGCAGCGTCTTATTAAAAAAAAAACAAAAGACGCGTGCAAGTGATCTACGAATTGGTATTTATAATTTTTTTATTTAAATTAATGATGTAATTATTAATTATTATTACTAAAAGTAGTGTATATTGAAGATTTCTGAAGAAGCATAGTATATTAATACATAATAATATGTAAGATTTTAAAATGTACCTATCTAAACATATTTCATTAGCTGTTGCTGTTAAGGTCTTAAATTTATAGGTACCACGTAAATTCTCCATGTGGTTATGGAGTAAGAATACAAAATGCTACTTTCTCCCATCCCTGCTGTAGGTATGGAAAAGATAAGTACCTAATCATTATTTGAAAACATAGTATCCTAAAGCCCGATTTACACATAGACAAGTACAGTAGCGAGTTAAGTAGTAAGTTGATTTGAATAGATCTCTATCCTAATTTTTGGCGAGTTAAGTACGAAGTAGGCCCCTGTCTCGCATTTTGTCAATGTAACTCACCAAAAAATAGCATGGAGATCTATTTACCATCACCTTAATCAACAACTTACTATTTAACTCACTACTGTACTTGTTGATGTGTAAATTGGGCTTAAGAGATGGCAAACTTAAAAAGAAATATCTTTTCACCTTTTAGATGCTAACTGCAAAACATTCCCTCCCTAAGTAGTCCTGTTCAGCTGTTCTAACTAGGTTTTCGATATTTGTTTCTATTTTTTTACATGTTTTAATCTTAATGTACTGTGTAAAACTGTGTAACTAATTTTACTAATCATCATAACAGCCTATTAATGTCCCATTGCAGGGACGGCCCTCTTCCCGTGACGGAGGGATACTCAGCCTACTAATACCACGCCGGCCAGAGGGATTGGTATAGGGTTTAATTTTAAGTTTTCCTTCTTTTATTTCGTTAAGATAATATTCACGGTTAGTCCCTTAGTCGGTTTTTACGACACCCATGGGATGAGATGGGGTGGTGACATATTGTATTCTTACTCCTTCATCACACGGACATTTACTCCGTCACCATACAGACAGTTTTACTAATATCAGTTGAAAATTAATATACATTATAATACTTTACATTTCCAGAATAGCAGGCCTAAAAAGAGGAAAGGCAATAATAAGCAGTTTAAATCAAAATTGAAGAAAGTAAGGACATTCCCGTGCACTGTGTGTGATGCAGAGTTTGATAGGGCTCCAGATTTGAAGACCCATTCCTTCGAGCACCAAGATGTTACTAGGTAAGAAAAGACTCACTGAATTCTGACTAGGTTTTAAATTTATTATATTAATGAAGACCTCTGTGGCGCAGTCGGTATATTACATGGCTGCTACACAGTGGTCTCGGGTTCGATTCCCGCTAAATGCAAATCTTTGTGTGCATGAACATAATTCTTTGCATTGGTCTGAGTGTTTTCTATGTATAATATGTATGTATACAAAAAAAAAGTATTTAAGTATGTTTATCTGTTGTCTTGAACCCATAGTACAAGCTATGCTTAGTTTGGGACTAGATTGCATTGTGTGAAAGTATGAGGAATATTTATTTATTAATAACAGGCAGAGGACCGGAAGGAATGATGCGAACATTGGGAGGCCAATGTGCAGTCATGGCTGAGATAGATAGATTAATAACATATTTATTATCACTTTTATTTTAATCTACATATACCTCAACAAACAAAGATCATGTTTAACAAACACGTAACGCCGAGGCCGATCTATGTCGACGGATTGATGCTCGAAGTTGTTCAAGAATATGTTTACCTCGGACAGGTTGTCCAGCTTGGTAGAAACAACTTCGAGAAATAAATCGATCGCAGGATCCTGTTGGGTTGGGCAGCATTCAGCAAGCTACGTCGGGTCTTCTCTTCGCCTTTACCGCAATGTCTGAAGACTAAAGTTTTCAACCAATGCGTCCTACCAGTAATGACATACGGTGCCGAGATGTGGACACTCACAGTAGGACTAGTCCACAAACTTAAAGTCGCGCAGCGAGCTATGGAACGAGCTATGCTCGGCGTCTCCTTGAAGGATAAACTTCGGAACGAGGTTATCCGACAAAGAACTAAAGTTACCGACATAGCTCGTAGTATTAGCAGGCTGAAGTGGCAATGGGCTGGTCATATGTATCGAAGGACCGATGGCCGTTGGAGCAAACGTGTCCTAGAGTGAAGACCGCGACTCGGCAAACGTAGTGTAGGACGCCCCCCAGCTAGGTGGACCGACGACCTCATAAAGGTCTCTGGGTCGGACTGGATGCGGAAGGCGCAGGACCGAGTTCTGTGGCGCGTGTTGGAAAGGGCCTATGTCCAGCAATGGACTGCGATAGGCTAGTTGATTGATTTTAATCTATACTAATATTATAAAGAGGTAAAGTTTGTGTGTTTGTGACATTGTAAGGGGTAATCTCTGGTTCTACTGAACTGATTTAAAAAATTCTTTCTGTGTTGAATAGTCCATTTATCGGGGAGTGTCATAGGCTATATAGTATCACGCTATGACTAATAGCTAGTTACTTATAAAGACAACTTTCTAACAGCATTATATGCACAATTTGAATTAATTATAACCTATGTTTTTCAGGCACAAATGTGAGCCATGTGGACGCTATTTTAAAAAGGCTTTCAGTCTAAGAATGCATTCAAAAATACATAGAGAGAAGGAAGAACCACAGTGTCCTATATGTGAACTTAAGTTTAATGATAGAAATACTCTGGTAAGTTCAGTTTATATAAAACATTGAATTTTGAGTGATAACATTGTTTCTTTAGAATGTTTTATACATTATCTTAATAATTACTTCATACATTGTAGAGGTGTTTAAATATTAAAATGAAGAAAGGTAAAAATTGACTTTAATAGTGAGCAAAGTTTGTTTTCCCTTTATGACCCTCTTCATCATCATCACCATAACAGCCCATTAATGTCCCACTGCAGGGACGGGCCTCCTCCTGTGACGGAGGGATACTTGGCCTACTAATACCATGCTGGCCAAACGGAATTGGTATTGGGTTTATTTTAAGTTTTCCTTCTTTTTATTACGTAAAGGTAATATTCACGGATAGTCGCTTAGTCGGTTTTTACGAGATAGGGTGGTGACACACTGTATTCTAACTCCGTCACCACAGGGATATATGAGCCTCTTATTTCCTCCTTTATTCTGTAACATTGTAATGCTTCCAGGTAATTCATATGAACACACACGAGAAAACAGTGGTGTGTAGTTATTGCAATGCCAAGTTTCATACACCACAACAGTTGAAAAACCACAGCAAGCAGGCTCACCCTAAGAGAAAAATGGATGCCAATGCGTAAGTACCATTAGTACAGTACCCGGCTGTAAATATTACACATTGATTTTTGTAAAGAGACAATCGGCCAATTTTGGCTTCGTAGAGCATCATCTCTGTCGCACGAAATACAAACAGTCTGGTATCTATTAGGAACTGTTGTTCATTCCACAGAAGAAGGGTAAGCATTCCACAGACACCAATTCCTGTATTTTATACATTGAATTCTCTGAAATGCGTGAAGCGCCTCCTGGGAGCCCACGGCTTCAGCTAAAAATCAGCGCTGCGGAAACCAATTGCAGCATTATGCTGAGCTGTTGCCTTTTTGCTGCACAATACCCGGTCGGGCCTATCAAATCACAAATTGTTGTTTCCAAATGCTTTTATTTAAAAAAAAAAACCAAAAATATGTCTAATTTAAGTTTAGCTTTAATTAAGTACAATTTGTGTGGAATGTAGTGAGTATGTTGTGTGCAAATAAATAATTTCTATCTTTTCTTTTCTTTTATTAGACATAGATAACACTCAGACTAATGCAAACAATCATGTTCATCAAATAAAGATTTGCATAGAGTGGGAACCGAAACCGAGACCTCTGCATAACAGTCATGTTATATAACCACTACGCCACAGAGGTCGTGGATATTGCTTGTGTAACTTGCAAATTAAAGTACTCTATTTGTTCACAGATCATCTACGAACCCTACACAGACAGACAGACAAAGCTCAGAAACTGAACAAGGCGACAACGTACAATCAGATCAAGATTTGAAACTAACAGAAGACGAAAATACCAAGACACACCCCTTTTTATTCAACGAATACGACGGATACCTCAAAAGAGAAGACCTAACCCATCCAACTCAGTGCGCAATAGTAAGCAAGATGCATAAAGGTAGGTCCGTAGCTGATGTTTGCAGGCTATACAACTTAACACCAGAAACTGTCAACGAAATATGGGCAGAACGAGAAAAATACATTCTGCCCATAAAGGCAGAAACACGTACCACAAGATTTATGAATAATATTCTTGATAATCGCATCGTTGAATGGTTTCAAAGTCAAAAAGCTCAAAATATCCAAGTTTCGGGTAAGCAGTTGCAAGATGCTGCCGAAATATTTGCTAAGGAATGCGGTTTTGTTGCTTTTAATGGCAGTAAGAAATGGCTAGATAGGTTTAAGAAAAGGTACAATATATCTTTTAGGGGCACACCCTCTAAGAGAGATTATAATAATCACATTGAATCTAAATGGAAGAATCATTTCTTCAATGAGCAATGGAGTGATGCTAGGTTAGGAATCGCCGACGAAGATATTTATTCCGCAGACGAATTTGGTTATTATTACAACCCATCTAAGGGTCGTATTAAGAAATTTGCTGGTAAAAAATATATTCAAGGTCACATAGAAGATAGATTGGCAGTATTCCTATGTGCTAATATGCCCGGTACTGATAAAAAGAAACTTGTAGTTTGTGGTTCTGAAGACCCTTTTCTACATTCCTTTAGGGACCCCGATACTCTTCCGGTAACTTATATAAGGCATCCGAAAGCCCATTTCACAACGCGAATGTTCGAAGAATACGTCAAAAATTGGAATATAGAACTGCAAATGAGTGATAGAAAGGCAATTTTAATTTTGGATAGAGCAACAATACATTCAAAATTACAATTGTCCAATTTAAAGTTAGTTTTCGTACCATGGAAAGCCTCCAACGGTTTAATACCAATGAAAAACGGTGTATCCGCGAAGTTTCGCGAAGAATTTCGTAGATTAATTTTGGAGGAAAAAGCTATGAATGTAATAAGGGGTGTCGATAGAAATTTAACTTGTTTAGAAGCTTTAAATATGCTTGAGAAAGCATGGGATAGGACCCCTGCAGAGGTTGTAACGAAAAGTTTTATAACAACCGGTTATGACGTAACACCTCCAGATGAATTCGCGGAAGTAGAAAAGCCCAAAGTTTATGATAATGACGAAGAAAAAATATGTAACATGTTGAAAAATTACGATATCGAATCTTATTACACCACTCCTGGTAGTTTATCTCAATATATGTCGGTAGATGAGGAATTTGTTACGGGTCAAGGTACTAACGGGTCAGTTTTTGGTGGTAACCACAAAGTGGTTGACCCAGCTAATGTGTCCGACGACCAGGCTATTCTTCCAGTTGGTACTGAAAGACCTGATTCTGATGAGAAGGAGGTTCTAGTTAAAAAATCTAGGGCGTTACAAGATTTGGAAATTGTTAGGAAGTATTTGCAGTCGAATACGACTAGTTATGAAGGTTTCTGTTGCTTTATGGAGATCGAGAAGTTTGTTACGCAAAATGTTTTAGGGTAAATGCCATTGAGACCTCAAATCGTTGGTCCTTCGAGCCGGATTACCAATAAATTAGTAGCTCCAGTCCTTCTGTCGTAGTCCCTCAGGTCCTTCCCTGTTGTCCATGCCAGCAAAGTTTCACATTCGGGTCTTTATTTGTGATGATGCCGCCCCTAAATTGCATCAGATGGGGTCTGTTATTGTAATAGATAAAACTTTTCTTAAAGAATTCATGTGTCCTGGAAAATTCGGAAAATCTAAGAATTGTCCCATGACTCTGAAAACTGGATCATTGGCTTCTGATCGCCGGTGATTGTTCCATTTTTCATAATCTACATGGTTGGCTAATGTAATATACTCGTAAGTATCGAAGCCCTGACCGTTTGATGTGTCCAGCATCTTCTTGACTACTGTGTTTAAGTCGTCAGCCATTGTTAATTCTCAAAAAAATGGGACGAAATGTATTTTAATGAGGTACTCCGTAATTACGAAGTAATCCCTCAATTTCCATGACATCAATACCTATCCTTTTAATCTCACGTTCTTGCCCTCTCAATTTAGTCCTATTACAAGGTACTCCGGATCTAGTCCCTTATCATTTATTTCCTGTAGAAAAGTTTTCCAATTGGTTGCCGGGGTATTAATAAATGTTTCTAACACTTTCTTAGATGGAATAGGTTTATTAGGATAATCCCTGATATGATTTTCTATCTCAGATCTATTTAAAGAATGACTCTTGTCTGAGTAAATGATGCTGGGATAAATGACATCTGGTATTTCAAAGCATTTTTTCAGGGGTCTTTATTTGTGATGATGCCGCCCCTAAATTGCATCAGATCGGGTCTGTTATTGTAATAGATAAAACTTTTCTTAAAGAATTCATGTGTCCTGGTGATGAGATTCGGATAACCTAAGAATTGTCCCATGACTCTGAAAACTGGATCATTGGCTTCTGATCGCTGGTGATTGTTCCATTTTTCATAATCAACATGGTTGGCTAATGTAATATACTCGTAGGTATCGAAGCCCTGACCGTTTGATGTGTCCAGCATCTTCTTGACTACTGTGTTTAAGTCGTCAGCCATTGTTAATCCTGAAAATAATGGGACGAAATGTATTTTAATGAGATACTCCGTAATTTCGAAGTAATCTCTCAATTTCCATGACATCAAGGCAAAGAATCTTCCTATCCTTTTAATCTCACGTTCTTTCCCTTTCAGTCCTATTACAAGGTACTCCGGATCTAGTCCCTTATCATTTATTTCCTGTAGAAAAGTTTTCCAATTGGCTGCCGGGGTATTAATACATGTTTCTAACACTTTCTTAGATGGAATAGGTTTATTAGGATAATCCCTGATATGATTTTCTATCTCAGATCTATTTAAAGAATGACTCTTGTCTGAGTAAATGATGCTGGGATAAATGACATCTGGTATTTCAAAGCATTTTTTCAGGGGTCTTTATTTGTGATGATGCCGCCCCTAAATTGCATCAGATCGGGTCTGTTATTGTAATAGATAAAACTTTTCTTAAAGAATTCATGTGTCCTGGTGATGAGATTCGGATAACCTAAGAATTGTCCCATGACTCTGAAAACTGGATCATTGGCTTCTGATCGCTGGTGATTGTTCCATTTTTCATAATCAACATGGTTGGCTAATGTAATATACTCGTAGGTATCGAAGCCCTGACCGTTTGATGTGTCCAGCATCTTCTTGACTACTGTGTTTAAGTCGTCAGCCATTGTTAATCCTGAAAATAATGGGACGAAATGTATTTTAATGAGATACTCCGTATTTTCGAAGTAATCTCTCAATTTCCATGACATCAAGGCAAAGAATCTTCCTATCCTTTTAATCTCACGTTCTTTCCCTTTCAGTCCTATTACAAGGTACTCCGGATCTAGTCCCTTATCATTTATTTCCTGTAGAAAAGTTTTCCAATTGGCTGCCGGGGTATTAATACATGTTTCTAACACTTTCTTAGATGGAATAGGTTTATTAGGATAATAATCCCTGATATGATTTTCTATCTCAGATCTATTTAAAGAATGACTCTTGTCTGAGTAAATGATGCTGGGATAAATGACATCTGGTATTTCGAAGCATTTTTTCAGGGGTAACAGGTGCCAGGTGTCTCCGATATATTTGATTAAGAATGGTGGGCCATGTGCTTGTCTTAACACTATCATACAATTTATGGGTTTTATCCATCAAAGAGAGTTCTACAGGCCATTTCATGGTTTTGTTAAATTGGTCCTGACAGACCGTGAATGCTAGGTCACTTTAATGGTCGATTTAATACTGACTCGTTCATGGACTGTTCCAAAAAGATCCTAAAGTCATTGCTTAAAGGTATCTTTGGTCTCTCCAACTGTGCTAATTCCGTTAATCTCAACTCATTAGGCACTGAAACCGACTGTTCATGACATCTTTCATCATCAGCAGCATATTTCTGTCTACAAGTAATTTCATAATAGGGATATAAACAATTCCTGACGTTATGATACATGTCCCAAGATATGGTAGGTGATATTTGATTCCATCTTAAAAATCTAATATCTGTGTCTGTTTTACCCCTATTTCCTATAACTTTTCCTATGTAAAAGACTTGTTTTATGAGCGACAAATTGTACTAAAACAGGCACCTTCATTATAGGAACCCATTCTAGAGGACGAAAGTTGTCAGGATCTATGGCATTTTCATATTCGTTTTCATATCCACCTTCTTCTTCTGAATATATGCTCATATTCTCTATGCGTTAATGCCACCTATGTTCAACAATCCATAAAATATTACCAACGGCCATCTCATGGTGATGCGAGATATAGAATAGGTGCCACACATTTCATCCACCACATCAACTCCACATTTGTTGCTATTATAATCGGTGATCATCTCGGGTTTCTTTTTTTCACCTGTTGAAACATCAATTCGTGCATCATGATGCATTGTAGAAGCTAACAAAATAACTTTGCCTTTCTTTGGAATTTAAGAAACTAAAGTGTAGTTTTCTTGGAATCCGAACATGGATCTCCATGTTGTGTGAAACAAACGCCGTTGGTATTTCTTTTTTGTTCTTTCGGAACTGTGCCTAAAGCTGTAAAACCGTAATCGTTTTACAAATCTTGAAGCAGTTAGGAAAGGAAGGAAGTAAACCAGTTGTCCATTACAAGATTTTGATGAGTATTTTTTATTGGCTCGACTAAACGTTTTACCAGATCAATCGTAGCATTGCTAACATTATAAGGCCTGGGGTTCTTGCCGACATATACTTCCATGTTGTAAGTGTAGTACGATGTCGCATCTGCCAATAATTGGATTTTGACGCCATACTTTTCTGGTTTACTAAGGATGTATTGACGAAAAGGGCAACGCCCACGAGTTTTTCGAACTTTTCGTCGATAATGACCAGATCATGCAAAGAATAATATAATTTTGTAAACTAAACTGTGTGTGTGCCACTGTCACGTTTTATTTTATAGTTAAATAAAACGGCAAATCAGATTTAACAAAAATATTTATTTTCAATTTAAAATGCACTGAGTGAGGTTCGTTAAAAGCCGGTTCAAAGGTCGGACCCGTAGACGGTTATAAATACCGCACTCTCCTGCTGGTAAATGCCAGGTGGTAGATCACGAAGGCCTCGGTAGGTAGTAGCCCAGCAAACGTAGCAGCTCCTATTCTGATTCAAGAATCTGCGCAGATCTTCAGCTCCAAAGGAGTTCCCAGTACGGGAATTATCTAGCACTTTATTTTAAAAAGTAAAACTTTTAAATTTATATTTTAACTTCGAGGGTGTACGTTAGCAAATGTTAAATAGAACAAGTACGTGTCGAGCGTCGAGAACAGTTGGCGAGTCAGAAGCCGACCCATATTGTATCTGACCTGGAAACATTGGAGTGAGTTTGAACTCAGCTGTCCCAGTGTACATTTTTCGAGCGGCCTCTTGTATTTGAGTGCGAGTCCTGGGATTTAAAGATGCTGTCCAAAACGCATTTTGAGCTCCTCCAGTACCAAGCAAAGGAGGGGATTTCAAGTCTATCAAGCAGGCCATTAGATAACACAAATTTTCATTGCCCTTGTGACCGAGGTCACTGTGGAAATTTTGATGGATTAGTCTGCAGTAAGGGAATAGTTTCAGCTCAGCCCCTTTGGTCTTCACCTCCCATTGGGCCTTCCTGAGTAGTACTAACTTTTGAATACCCGAAAGTAGTTCAGGATAGGCTAGCCATTCCAAAGTCTCTCTTTCCGTCTTTTGAAAGAGTGTCTTCACCCCTGTGAATAGTGTTATTAAAGGAAGGCCTGCTCCCGCTATATGTGTCAAACATGTGACCTTTAGTATTGCCTCTAACCCCATGTCCCTTTGATCCAAAAAGCCAACAGGTTTATCCGATGGGCTGGCTGAACTCTGTTGTAGGAGCCATAAAACTATGGTGTATAGCTCCTTGCAGGAGGAGTTGGATACTGAAAGGGCCTGTTCTAGGCTGTTGTTGAGGGATGTAGCCGGGGGGGGGGATTACCATCCCGAATGAGTTTGGGACCATGTCTGTGTAGTGCTTGTGTATATTGGAGCGTGATAGGGCAGATAGTAAATCATCTGGTCTCTTGGTCAACCTCCTCATCATAAAGAGTATGAGGAAGAAGGCTGTCAAGTGAAGGCTTCTGTATGATACATGTGTCATCGGGACTATGTCATCTTTCTTTGCCAAGACGACATCAAAGGCAAATGCTACTGCTTTCTTGAAGGAGTTGATGTCGCTCTTAGTAGTCAGTTTGAGAGATGGCTTGGGACCGGACATCTCCTGCACGAGTGTTATCGAATCATCTTCCTCATCTGCTAAAGTGTTCCTCAAGGGTTCTGATGGAGCATCCTCAACATCTTCTAGGGTCGGAATGGAAACCTCAGCAGCATTGGGGTTTTGTCTGAACCTGTCAAAGACCTCTTCCAGATCAGGGGGTGGGGTATAGGGGGATAGGGACCTGGTTCCTTCAGGGGTAAATTGGACAAGGGTTATCAGCAGATAGGTGAGGGGTTGAGGCCACAATCTGGAGGAAGAGCCCTCCAATGTTGGCAGCAGTTGTTATCTCCCCAAAATAAAGCATATAGAAGGTTTTCAGTTGGGAGATCCTATCAGTGATTGACACGGTGGGTCTCTTCAGTGTTTTAAAGTCATTGATTATGAATGGGGGGATTCAAGACTCGTGCTTTGTTTTTCTGCCATCTTGTCCCATAGGGCAAGAGGGTGCCCTACAGGTGGTATCCTATTGGTCATTACGTTGGAGTATGCCAAGATAAATTATTCAGTGATATGAATAATTATAATGTTATTTATTCATACTAGTTTTTTTTACAAAAGTACTAGTACAAACATTGTTGAATAATTCTCGAATTGCTGTTTGCTTGTCGTGCTCCGGTCTCTGTAATCTTGTGTGTATATTATCAAATCTTATGCAAGCAAGAAGGAAATGAAAACGTGAAATCGAGACATTGTTGCTAAGCAAATATCAGATTCAGTACCATCCGTATTCAAGTGGGCTCCACGAAGTTTGCCAATAAAATATAATAATCCAAACAGGGCCTTATTCTATCGGCTTATTCCGTTTATCCACCCTAAAAAAGCCACCCTAAGGAGAATACTCGGAAACGCGTGTCCTTCTATCCACCCTGAACGGGGTGGATAACCGTAATTCATATAATATGTTTCTTCCGATTTTTTACCCCAAGTACAGTTGAATCAAATTATCTTTTAAGTTTTTATTTAATATTTATTGTTAAGCGAATAACATAAAATAGTCTTAAAATCTAAATTGTAGGTACATGGTACTATAAGATAGAAATCCGAAGCGGGGCTGGTGGTTTTTTATAAATTTTGCAACATGTCCAGAAAATGACCAACGCTTATTTCATTATTGAGTAGACGTAGTTGCGTCCCTTTTAATGTATATTTGCAATCGTTTTCTAAATTTTTTTGCTGCAGCAGACGTATTAGCGAAGAACTGTGCTTTTTTTTGCACGCATTCCAAAACTTAACTAAATGTGGATGTTTGTCTTTAATTTCATGTGATATTGTTTTATGCCAGGTTTCTAATGAATTTGTAGTCCTATGAGACACCCCGAATGAATTCCAAACAGCCACAAAGGTTTCGTCCTTGAGCCATGTTTTTTCAAAATATTTCACAAATGCCGCCATATTATTTTCATCGTCTAATAAAAATGATTTCACAAACAACCAGCCTTCATTAATCAAGTTTGAAGGTAATAGTGGCAACCTTGCCGTAAGTAACACTAATCTTTTTGTATTTGGGTATTTATTGATACCTAGCTTATCTGCTCGTTTTTGAATGGACTTCACATAATGAAAGTAGCAGCCATGTAGCAATATATTTGGAAATACACTTTTTAATGCTCTCATTGTAGCTTTTTCGTAGTCGAGCGTGAATGTTGCGGGATTCCATGCAGGAATTTGGGATTTGATTAAATTAAATACCGTTAAATAAGTGCTTTTCTTTCTGTCACTCATAATTGCAAATGCCAAAGGTATTAGATTTGTTAAAGTCGTGGTACTGTTCATATCAGCGTGTATACTGAAAACTTGGTTAAACGGTTTGGGGCATATTCTAAAAGTTGCATCGCCAAAGAAATTTTTGAGTTTACCCATTTGGTCTCTTGCGAAATTGTTACAGAATATCAAAATCCGAATATTGTCGGCTTATTCCGTTTATCCACCCTAAAATAGCCACCCTAAGGAGGATACTCGGAAACACGTGTCCTTTTATCCACCCTGAACGGGGTGGATAACCGTAATTCACATAATATGTTTCTTCCGTTTTTCTCACCTGCCTAAGTACAGTCATTAACACAGAAACATACACAAACCCAGTCCAAGAAACTTCGTGAACATTAAAATACTTTAGATGTACATACTTACCTTCTTCTTTGAGCTGAAAATAGTTTTGTTTACTCATATAACATTCTATGTGACTATTACGTCATTCTAGACGTATCTTTTAATGACACATATCATTGCAATTAATTTCCATTCCAGTTATATTATTGTATGTGCTTAAATATAAATAATAGCTTGATTTACACTTAAAAAAAAAAAAAAAAATTGACAAGGGGTAAGGGTCGAGTAGCTTTACATAATGGTAATCAATATCACTTTAAGAAAAAATACGCAAATCAAACAACTTATTGGCTGTGTGCTAAACGAAAAATAAACCACTGCGTCGGGACAATTACTGTAATGGTAAATAAAAGTATTATTAATTAATTATTATCCAATAGTTGTAGGATTTTGCACATAACATATTTTCTTTTAAATAAAGGTACATTACCCAGTTCGTGCCCAACTAACGCCCCAAAAGCATTGTTAGCTAAGGTTTTTTTTTCTTCGTCAATAGCAGTAAAATTAGTTTGGGTTGATGACGAGCTGAAGCTGGAACTAGTCGTTTGAGTATCTCGTTCAGTCGTGGTTTCTTTATCGCCTATATTAACTGCCATTGAATCCCACCTTTGACTTTCTGCCATATCCAATGATTCTTGGCTATCACATTGAGTCATATCATCGTCTATTGTGTCCGGCACATACTCGTACTTTCCTAAAAAATGTGTCGTAATAACTTGTAGCGACAAACATTGATTCAATATATACAGGATACTTCTATAATGTACTTACTTTTTAATGACATAGTGGAATATGCACAGTCAAATTTATTAATTTTATTTTAAGCAAATTTATAATTGCTTTATTGTAAATGTCAAATGTTTTTTTTTTGTTAATGTTAAATGTTAATGTTATGTAAACAAGATTTCACTAAAAATGTAATTGACTCGCATATAAACCAATGTATCAACGAAGTAACCACTTCACTAGATCCGGTGCCGAAAATCTATAAAAACATGGTAGCGTCACTTAATGAAGATGATGTCGACTTACTAAATGATGTTCCTGAATTTTCAAAAATTAAAACTACTTTATATGAACATAGAAATGCAGCATTGGGTTTAAAACAACTTAATTTTAAAAAAGTTGCCGAAGTTGTAGTGCCGAAAAAATACGAGAACTTTTTATTAGCTGATTTCATAGATGAAATAGACAATATAGATCGGTATATTTACAAGCTCTTGTTCTTTGGTACTTCTCTTTACGTTTATCAATATACGTACTAGTGCAGTCAACAATCAACTGTTAGTCGGCGTCAGGGAAAAATAGATTCCATGCATCAAGAATATTCAGACATTGTCTAGCATCTCCTTTTGGCCCTGGTGGTTCCAGCACGATGTTGTGATCGAGTTCGAACACGATGAGATGGTTCGTTTACTTTCCACTGGGTTGTCCTATCCTTGCCTAAATAATAACCACGTTGTAAGGTACTTACGGGCACGTCTTCTAAATAGTCTGGAAGCGATTACAGCAACAAAGCTACATACAAGCGGGTCGCGCTGGGATTGGCTAATTGAAAAATATAGACAAAAATTTACACGGCTGGGTAAATTTTACCCATAGCGAGCAACGCCGAGTTAAATATGTGTGTATGTCTTGAGCGGCTTCTCTATGTAACCTTAGAAAAGCACTATTTGGATATGTTAAGTTACTTCTTTTTAAAGTTTTGTATTCCCGTTATTGGATATATTGATGGTTATATTATTAGTGGTGTATGTTTCTAAGCATTCTTTACAATTTATGTTGCTCATTTTGCGACACAAATACCCCGCCGTGTATGCCGAACATTGGACCTTATTTTTTTCCATGACAGCGTCATGTTTCAACATTTGCCCACACACTTGTGTGAAGTTGGTTCTTCAGTCAATGTTATTTGTGAAGAAGTGGATGGGACCGCAGATTGTACCGATTCAAATATTGATACATTTTCTTTTTTATTTGTATCACTGTCTTCGAACAGATACGATAAGGATATTAATGTTTCTCCATCATCTTATTCACAATTACAAAATTTTGAGTGTGGGCTTAATATATTAGATAAAACTAATGACTTACAGTACCCGGCCGTTTATATTAAATATCGACCTGTGGAAAGAGACAGTCGGCTCTAATATATATATTTTGAATTGTATTCTTTTGCACGAAATACAATTCAAAATATATATTGAGAGTTGTTAACATCCCCAAATGTAATTATATGAAAAAAAGCAAATCATAATTTGTTAACAGCTCCTCATAGATACCGGACTATTTGTATTTCGTGCAACAGAGATGACGCTCTACGAAGCCGAAATGAGCTGATTGTCTTTTTCCATAGGTCGATGTGTAAAATATAAACGGCCAGGTACTGTATATGATAAAACTAATGACTTCAATCAAATGTCATGTCATTATGACATTTACGCTAAGTACTGATGTACTCTTATATGTCGATATCGACGCAGTATTATCGATAAGCACTAGTGCTGCGACATTACCGTCAGTTTCATCGAGACCCTGAATTGAGTTTTTGTTTGGTTGAGATTATGAACTAACAAAAATAAAACAATTTTTGGAGTTCGAGTGGTTTGCCCACTTGTTCGTTTCACAATCCGACGCGATTCGCCAACTTGGTTTCGCCTACAAGAGCGTTTTACCAATGTTAGATATTTTGTGAACAGCGCAATTTGTTGACTGTCATGATGTACAATTACAAGGAAAATTAGAAACTCTTTGCGTAGGTAGGTCATAGAGGAAAAGTATTATACTGACATATCCGTTGTTTTCATTATTTGTCATTACTATCATGTCAATTTCATTGTATTAATTTTTACAAAATGGATTCTGCTGGGTCAAGTAAATCGTCTCCAGATATTGCATTTGTAAAAAGTAAGAGAAATAAGGACGTACTTCTCCGCGCTGGACACCGTTACCTTTTGTCAAAGCGTAATTTAAACGGTTCGAGTATATGACGATGTACAAATCGTACATGTACAGGTGGTTTAACTTTAGGATGTGATAAAATAAGCATAAATCGCGAGAAAAAACATATTTGCATTCCCCGGTTTGAGGAAAACGAAGTTGAAAAAACAATTGACAAAATTAAAAATAGAGTAGGTAACATATGACTTCGGTGGTTTGAAGAAAATTTATGACGAAGAAACGTTGTACTTAAAAAGTCAAGACAGTTTTGAAGAATTTCTGTCTAGTTTTAATAGTAAAAAAGATGCTTTACGTCGAGCAAGGAAACTGAACAGTGTCTACCTCACAATTAGAACCACAACTATGCGGAGCTGATAATCCCGACAAAATGGATGATTTTAAAGCCGCAGTAAAATATGTACACGTTGGGTTTTTATTGGTAACACTATGTTGGCGTATCATCTATACTAATATTATAGAGGTAAAATTTGTGTGTTTGTTTGTTTGTGATGTTGTAGGGGGTAATCTCTGGATCTACTGAACCGATTTAAAAAATTCTTTCTGTGTTGAATAGACTATTTATCGGGGAGTGTCATAGGCTATAAAGTATCACGCTATGAGTAAAAGGAGTGGAGCAGTAATGAAATATGTTTAAAAAAGGAACGCGTTTATTTTCGCCGTCCACCGTATTGGGCACGGGTCAGCTAGTTCCAAATAAATTCTCTAAAGAATCTTAGTTGACGCAAATTTAAATAAACTCCTTTGCAAAAAAAACGGGCACTTACCAGTCATTGGCTTTTCAATGGATAATATTGACATATTTAGTATGGCATTAGCTTAGATGACTAGAAATTTCTTATTATCAATAAGAACATAGTTTTTAAGACTTAATTCCTGGAATTGGTGTTTTAGTCAATGTAAACAGAGAGCCGTGTTAAAATTGAAATTTTAATGTGTTTAATGAAATTAAGACTACGAGTATTTTTATGGTATTTTAATAAAAAAAGACAGTAAAAAATAAAAATTAATAACGAGTATGACTTCCCCTTGCACTGATTACGGCATGTAATCGTCTTGGCATGCTTTCCACCAGGTTTTTGATGGTGTCCTGTGGAATGTGTTCCCACTCAGCTGAGATCACACGCTTAAGCTCCCTGATGTTTTGTGGAGGTGGTTGGACAGATCGTACTCGCCTTTTTAGGAGGTCCCAGACGTGCTCAATGGGGTTAAGGTCGGGGCTCCGCGCTGGCCAATCCAAACGACGAATACCGACCTCTTGCATATAGGCATCTACGTCGCCAGAACGGTGGGCCCGAGCATTATCATCCATAAATATGGCATCTTCACCAATTACAGTCAGTGCGGGTTGTGCATGTTGACAAAGGATTTCTGTTATGTACCTTTGCGCATTTAGTGAGCCATTTTCAATGAATACTAACTCGGTACGACAGCTGGAAGTTACGCCCCCCCAAAACATAACCGATCCTCCACCATAAGGGGTGATTTCTTCAAAACACACGTCCGCATAGCGTTCCCCTGGTCTTCGTAAAACACGCCGACGTCGGTCCTCACCATGCAGACAAATCCGAGCCTCATCTGAGAAAAGTACGCTACTCCAGTGACTTAGTGTCCAAGATAGGCAATTTCTAGCGAACCCTAATCGCGCTATCCGGTGCTCACGGAGTAATTTGGGAGCCCGCGCTGGTCGTCGACTGCGTATATCAGCCGCTAAAAGCCTCCTCCTCACAGTCCATAGACTAACTTGTGCTCCTCGTACCTCTTCAAGGTTTCTTTTTAGGTCTATGTAGCTGCATCTGCGGTTCCTCAGCGCCTGAGTTACTAAAAAGCGGTCGTCTCGTGGTTGTGTGCAACGTTTTCTCCCAGAACCTTGCCTTCTCTGAACGGAACCTGTCTCTTGGTATCGAGCCCAGGTTCTTTGGACTGTTGAACGACTCACGTTTAACCGCTGTGAGACGTAACATTGGCTACAACCCTCCTCCAGCAGCGCTATAATTTTACTAGCTCTTATTGCTTTTTCTGCCATTACAATAGACACAAGGATATCTCTTTTAAGTCACAATAAGGCAGGATTATGCGATAAACATAAATTATTCTATTAAAAATAACTAACAGTTAGGTTTAGTTGCCTGATAACCTTTTAAACGAAATCCCGCGAAAAGTAAGTAAAAAGTTACAAACTGGAAAAGGGATTATTATTTTTAAAAACAGAAGTTTCGAATTTAGAACTAACTTTTTTCATACCCAGACTCTTGATTAAGTGCCAGTAATATAGTTTGGCGGTTAAAACCTCTTTAGACCTAAATTATTACCAATAATGTAGAAAAATCAAAACCGCCCGTTTTTTTTGCAAAGGAGTGTATTTAAAGCCTTCTTTTTGCAAGACACTCCAAATATCGCCTAAGGTCTTCAAAGAAATTGTAAAGCCTTTTATGCATCGTACATGAGTAGCCTGAACTTTACTCGTTTGATTTAACAAACTTTAATGCCTCAATTTTGGACAAAAAAATTTGCCGCATTTCATATTGATTTCCTGGTGCTTTTTTATTATGATTTTTTGCAACATCATTTATCTACTAAATCTTTAAACATTGTGTTTTCAATTTTATTTAAATAAAATTTTTGATCCTTCAATCTCTGCAGCAATTTTTGTTCTCGATCATTGAGACCTGAAATTTGTAAAGAGTCCTTTTATTTTATATCTCATCATATTTTGTAAAAGGATTACTAAAGTCTATTTTTCATGTCATGTGTTGCCTATTTTTTACAACTTATAAATAGTGATGCGATACAGCCGGTACTTACCGATAAAAATGTAGGTTAATACCGCCGATTACGGTAAATAGAGACTATAGGCTCTGCCCTGCCAAGCCTACACACTGTAACTTTCAAAACACTGTAAAACAAAGTACAGTGTTTTAGCCTTATGAACTAATTATGCCATAACACAACAACAATATAAAATGTAACAAAGTAGGTAAACGTAGTACCTAAATAAAAGTATTAATAAGAAACAAATAATATTTAAAAAAAATCTTAAAAACATAACTCGATATTTCTAAAGCCTAAAAAATAAATGGCAACTTTACTTTTTTCCTCTGAGAGCAACTAAGTATTTATTAAAAAATTGAATGGTTTTAACTCTATTACAAATGAGAATCAATATTTGTATCAAGATCAGGTGCATCTCATTCCTCAAGAGCTTCATAAAATTTTCGCCTAGATTCTGGCATAGATTTTGAAAGTGCTAGCAACTCTTATTTTTTCACTTCACTAACACCTCTTGGCTTACTTTCTGTTTCTATCATATTTATAAGATCTAGTCCATCGTTTATCTTCTTTCTTAGATCCCCTTCTATCTTTTTCTTTAAAAAGTGTATTTCTCTTAACTCTCCATTGTAATCATTTTCCGCAAAAAGAGAGAAAGCTCACCTCTTCGGAACTCAATAATTTAGCTATTTTTTCTTCCACTACTGCAGAAAATGCAGTTGGTCTGCCAAGGCTATTAGACTTTTGTCCTTTTCGACCAGTGACATGGTCTATTATTGTGGTTCTTGGTATTTGAAAACGTTTTGCTGCTTCATACCCCGACAATTTTTTTGCTTTCACAGCCTCTTTTAGTTTTTGTTTATTCCAACTAGGGCCATCTTTTTTTCGTATGTATTGACGGACCATTTGTAGGCCCTTTCAATCCGGTAGTTAGGCCTTCTAGGAACGCCTGACGCGATGACTGAAAAGTGTTATCCACCCAGTGTTTATTCTCAGTATGACCTAAAATGATTAAAAAAAAAAAATATTAGGTATTTAAATTAAATAATTACAAACATGATTGACTAAACAATAACCAAACATACATTAGTTGGAGTCCTCTCAGGTAATACACCATTATTTGCGTACTCATGCATTTCTTCAATGATGTCCATAAGGTTCACCATGTTATAGCGATGGATAACAAGTAAGCGCCTCCAAATTCGACCAAGGTATACCTTCAAAGACGGAAACGGTAGAGTAATTGACGTTTGCAGCCCTTCGGACTCGGCAGAAAGGAGTAATGGCAGTATAAATCTGTTCAGCGGGAATATTCCCATTTAACATCGAATCCATTGGAAAACATAATCTGGATGGTTATAACTTTTAAACTATCGCGTTTCATTATTATAAATATTATATAAACGGGATATAAACGCGCATTTTATTTACCGCAGTCGCAAGCTGACTGAACAACAGTCAGCTTGCGACCACGGCCAGTGCAACCTGTGCCGAAACGTCAAGTAAAATAAAGGTAAATAAAATGCGCGTTTATATCCCGTTTATATAATATTTATAATAATCGGGATGGCTTATGGTAGCCATACACGATCCTTCCTATCGTCCAATCGGCATTACGCTACCGATTGGATCAGTTAGAATTGACTTTTTATTAGCTGATTTCATAGATGAAGTAGACAATATAGATCGGTATATTTACAAGCTCTTGTTCTTTGGTACTTCTCTTTACGTTTATCAATATACGTACTAGTGCAGTCAACAATCAACTGTTAGTCGGCGTCAGGGAAAAATAGATTCCATGCATCAAGAATATTCAGACATTGTCTAGCATCTCCTTTTGGCCCTGGTGGTTCCAGCACGATGTTGTGATCGAGTTCGAACACGATGAGATGGTTCGTTTACTTTCCACTGGGTTGTCCTATCCTTGCCTAAATAATAACCACGTTGTAAGGTACTTACGGGCACGTCTTCTAAATAGTCTGGAAGCGATTACAGCAACAAAGCTACATACAAGCGGGTCGCGCTGGGATTGGCTAATTGAAAAATGTAGACAAAAATTTACACGGCTGGGTAAATTTTACCCATAGCGAGCAACGCCGAGTTAAATATGTGTGTATGTCTTGAGCGGCTTCTCTATGTAACCTTAGAAAAGCACTATTTGGATATGTTAAGTTACTTCTTTTTAAAGTTTTGTATTCCCGTTATTGGATATATTGATGGTTATATTATTAGTGGTGTATGTTTCTAAGCATTCTTTACAATTTATGTTGCTCATTTTGCGACACAAATACCCCGCCGTGTATGCCGAACATTGGACCTTATTTTTTTCCATGACAGCGTCATGTTTCAACATTTGCCCACACACTTGTGTGAAGTTGGTTCTTCAGTCAATGTTATTTGTGAAGAAGTGGATGGGACCGCAGATTGTACCGATTCAAATATTGATACATTTTCTTTTTTATTTGTATCACTGTCTTCGAACAGATACGATAAGGATATTAATGTTTCTCCATCATCTTATTCACAATTACAAAATTTTGAGTGTGGGCTTAATATATTAGATAAAACTAATGACTTACAGTACCCGGCCGTTTATATTAAATATCGACCTGTGGAAAGAGACAGTCGGCTCTAATATATATATTTTGAATTGTATTCTTTTGCACGAAATACAATTCAAAATATACACACATCAAAAAAGTCTAAGCAACATGCATGATATTACAAATTTACCATTTATATTAATTAATTTCTAAGTATTTACTATATTATTATTATTATTTATTATTTTATTTATTTTTTTTATAAAATTTCGATTATGTTTTGTTTTTTTTCATAAAATTCAAATGACTGCGAATTTGTTTGAATTTGAGTGCATGTTAATTGCTACGTTTTAGTCTTGATTTTATAATTTTACCAACCATTTAAATACAGTTGGCGACAAAATTGAATTGTTAGATATTCTTTACGTCATGGAGCGACGTCATTTGACGGCAGATGAAATGCAAAGAGCTGTAGGGATATTGCAAGCGGGAAGTAATCAATCTCAGGTATCTCGACATTTTGGTATTCATAGAAGTGTTATTTGTCGTCTTTGGCAGCGCTACAATAATACAGGGGAACCCGCTGAACAGCATCCAGGCCGTAAAAGGAGTACAACCACTCGGCAAGACCGGTACATACAACTGACTGCAAGACGCCAGCCGATGTTAACCGCTCGAGAGATAAGTTTGAGGCTACAAAATTCAAGTGGTGTTGATGTAAGTCCCCAAACTGTGCGAAATCGACTGCATGAGTACGGCCTACGAGCTCGACGCCCTATCAGGTGCCCACCGATACGTCACGGGAATCGCGCTCGTCGAAATGAATGGTGTAGAGAACGCATAACATGGACCCAGGAACAATGGGATAAAATTATGTTTTCCGATGAGTCGCGATTCGGGTTTAGGCCTGATACAAGAAGGGTGCGAGTGTACCGTCGACCCGGAAATACTGAAAGACTCAGGTGCGTTCAGGAAGTTCATCCATACAGCGGCTCAACAGTTATGGTATGGGCGGGTATTATGAAGAACAGGCGAACTGAGCTCGTTTTTGTAAATGGAAACATGAACGCTGAAAATTACGTTGAGGATATTCTCAGACCTTATGTCCATCCATTTGCACAAACCTTTGGCTCCGATTTTACGTTAATGCATGACAATGCGCGTTCACATACAGCTCGGCGAACCAGTGAATACTTGGCAACGGAGAACATCCAGGTATTGCCCTGGCCTGCACAATCGCCAGACCTCAACCCCATCGAGCACGCATGGGACATGCTCCAGAGACGTGTTTTGAAGGACTTGGACGGAGTGACAACAACCCAACAGCTGAAGGATTTGCTACAATTCCATTGGGAGCGAATACCGCAAGATGACATAAACAGTCTCATTAATTCAATGAATAATCGTTGCCGACAAGTTCTGAATAGCAGAGGAGGCCATACTTTGTATTAAATTGTCCTATTCTTTCACAATAAATTCATTTTCTTAAGAAATTTCAATTTGTAAAAAAAAGTTTAGTTTCTTATGTACCTGTATATTCTAATATTGTTAATTTCTGTTATTAAAAGAACTTATAAAGAAAACAGCTGTTATTTTTACATCATAGAACCCTAAAAATATTATTTTAAAAATAAAATACAACGTTATAATTAAAATAAATGGTAAAATAAATTAATATAAATGGTAAATTTGTAATATCATGCATGTTGCTTAGACTTTTTTGATGTGTGTATATTGAGAGTTGTTAACATCCCCAAATGTAATTATATGAAAAAAAGCAAATCATAATTTGTTAACAGCTCCTCATAGATACCGGACTATTTGTATTTCGTGCAACAGAGATGACGCTCTACGAAGCCGAAATGAGCTGATTGTCTTTTTCCATAGGTCGATGTGTAAAATATAAACGGCCAGGTACTGTATATGATAAAACTAATGACTTCAATCAAATGTCATGTCATTATGACATTTACGCTAAGTACTGATGTACTCTTATATGTCGATATCGACGCAGTATTATCGATAAGCACTAGTGCTGCGACATTACCGTCAGTTTCATCGAGACCCTGAATTGAGTTTTTGTTTGGTTGAGATTATGAACTAACAAAAATAAAACAATTTTTGGAGTTCGAGTGGTTTGCCCACTTGTTCGTTTCACAATCCGACGCGATTCGCCAACTTGGTTTCGCCTACAAGAGCGTTTTACCAATGTTAGATATTTTGTGAACAGCGCAATTTGTTGACTGTCATGATGTACAATTACAAGGAAAATTAGAAACTCTTTGCGTAGGTAGGTCATAGAGGAAAAGTATTATACTGACATATCCGTTGTTTTCATTATTTGTCATTACTATCATGTCAATTTCATTGTATTAATTTTTACGAAATGGATTCTGCTGGGTCAAGTAAATCGTCTCCAGATATTGCATTTGTAAAAAGTAAGAGAAATAAGGACGTACTTCTCCGCGCTGGACACCGTTACCTTTTGTCAAAGCGTAATTTAAACGGTTCGAGTATATGACGATGTACAAATCGTACATGTACAGGTGGTTTAACTTTAGGATGTGATAAAATAAGCATAAATCGCGAGAAAAAACATATTTGCATTCCCCGGTTTGAGGAAAACGAAGTTGAAAAAACAATTGACAAAATTAAAAATAGAGTAGGTAACATATGACTTCGGTGGTTTGAAGAAAATTTATGACGAAGAAACGTTGTACTTAAAAAGTCAAGACAGTTTTGAAGAATTTCTGTCTAGTTTTAATAGTAAAAAAGATGCTTTACGTCGAGCAAGGAAACTGAACAGTGTCTACCTCACAATTAGAACCACAACTATGCGGAGCTGATAATCCCGACAAAATGGATGATTTTAAAGCCGCAGTAAAATATGTACACGTTGGGTTTTTATTGGTAACACTATGTTGGCGTATCATCTATACTAATATTATAGAGGTAAAATTTGTGTGTTTGTTTGTTTGTGATGTTGTAGGGGGTAATCTCTGGATCTACTGAACCGATTTAAAAAATTATTTCTGTGTTGAATAGACTATTTATCGGGGAGTGTCATAGGCTATAAAGTATCACGCTATGAGTAAAAGGAGTGGAGCAGTAATGAAATATGTTTAAAAAAGGGACGCGTTTATTTTCGCCGCCCACCGAATTGGGCACGGGTCAGCTAGTTCCAAATAAATTCTCTAAAGAATCTTAGTTGACGCAAATTTAAATATTTAAAGCCTTCTTTTTGCAAGACACTCCAAATATCGCCTAAGGTCTTCAAAGAAATTGTAAAGCCTTTTATGCATCGTACATGAGTAGCCTGAACTTTACTCGTTTGATTTAACAAACTTTAATGCCTCAATTTTGGACAAAAAAATTTGCCGCATTTCATATTGATTTCCTGGTGCTTTTTTATTATGATTTTTTGCAACATCATTTATCTACTAAATCTTTAAACATTGTGTTTTCAATTTTATTTAAATAAAATTTTTGATCCTTCAATCTCTGCAGCAATTTTTGTTCTCGATCATTGAGACCTGAAATTTGTAAAGAGTCCTTTTATTTTATATCTCATCATATTTTGTAAAAGGATTACTAAAGTCTATTTTTCATGTCATGTGTTGCCTATTTTTTACAACTTATAAATAGTGATGCGATACAGCCGGTACTTACCGATAAAAATGTAGGTTAATACCGCCGATTACGGTAAATAGAGACTATAGGCTTTGCCCTGCCAAGCCTACACACTGTAACTTTCAAAACACTGTAAAACAAAGTACAGTGTTTTAGCCTTATGAACTAATTATGCCATAACACAACAACAATATAAAATGTAACAAAGTAGGTAAACGTAGTACCTAAATAAAAGTATTAATAAGAAACAAATAATATTTAAAAAAAATCTTAAAAACATAACTCGATATTTCTAAAGCCTAAAAAATAAATGGCAACTTTACTTTTTTCCTCTGAGAGCAACTAAGTATTTATTAAAAAATTGAATGGTTTTAACTCTATTACAAATGAGAATCAATATTTGTATCAAGATCAGGTGCATCTCATTCCTCAAGAGCTTCATAAAATTTTCGCCTAGATTCTGGCATAGATTTTGAAAGTGCTAGCAACTCTTATTTTTTCACTTCACTAACACCTCTTGGCTTACTTTCTGTTTCTATCATATTTATAAGATCTAGTCCATCGTTTATCTTCTTTCTTAGATCCCCTTCTATCTTTTTCTTTAAAAAGTGTATTTCTCTTAACTCTCCATTGTAATCATTTTCCGCAAAAAGAGAGAAAGCTCACCTCTTCGGAACTCAATAATTTAGCTATTTTTTCTTCCACTACTGCAGAAAATGCAGTTGGTCTGCCAAGGCTATTAGACTTTTGTCCTTTTCGACCAGTGACATGGTCTATTATTGTGGTTCTTGGTATTTGAAAACGTTTTGCTGCTTCATACCCCGACAATTTTTTTGCTTTCACAGCCTCTTTTAGTTTTTGTTTATTCCAACTAGGGCCATCTTTTTTTCGTATGTATTGACGGACCATTTGTAGGCCCTTTCAATCCGGTAGTTAGGCCTTCTAGGAACGCCTGACGCGATGACTGAAAAGTGTTATCCACCCAGTGTTTATTCTCAGTATGACCTAAAATGATTAAAAAAAAAAAATATTAGGTATGTAAATTAAATAATTACAAACATGATTGACTAAACAATAACCAAACATACATTAGTTGGAGTCCTCTCAGGTAATACACCATTATTTGCGTACTCATGCATTTCTTCAATGATGTCCATAAGGTTCACCATGTTATAGCGATGGATAACAAGTAAGCGCCTCCAAATTCGACCAAGGTATACCTTCAAAGACGGAAACAGTAGAGTAATTGACGTTTGCAGTCCTTCGGACTCGGCAGAAAGGAGTAATGGCAGTATAAATCTGTTCAGCGGGAATATTCCCATTTAACATCGAATCCATTGGAAAACATAATCTGGATGGTTATAACTTTTAAACTATCGCGTTTCATTATTATAAATATTATATAAACGGGATATAAACGCGCATTTTATTTACCGCAGTCGCAAGCTGACTGAACAACAGTCAGCTTGCGACCACGGCCAGTGCAACCTGTGCCGAAACGTCAAGTAAAATAAAGGTAAATAAAATGCGCGTTTATATCCCGTTTATATAATATTTATAATAATCGGGATGGCTTATGGTAGCCATACACGATCCTTCCTATCGTCCAATCGGCATTACGCTACCGATTGGATCAGTTAGAATTGACCGTGTGTGGGAGTGGATCGGCATGACAGTTAGAATGGATGGCAGGATCGAATTTCGTTTATTTTGATTGAGATTGGATCAAGCCTGCAGTTTCATGCCGATTGGACGATAGGAAGGATCGTGTATGTCCACCATGAGCTAAAATGTAGTTTAAAGTATGACTGATCCAATCGGTAGCGTCATGCCGATTGGACGATAAGAAGGATCGTGTATGCGAAATGTGGACGAACTGCAGATTACACGTACTTGCGAGTATGACTTCTGAAGGTTGGTTAACGCCCACAGAATGACGAGAAGATTAGCGACGATTAATGGTCTCTAAGGGGTATGGAGGTAGAATATCAGATAAAGCATTAGTAGAAAAGAGTGGTTTTATTAAATGTTTACCACACAATGCAGTTATAATGGCTGATAGGGGCTTCAAGGAAGTTGAAGCTCTTCTAATAACCAAAGGCATTAAGCTTGTGCGCCCTCCAAGTGTTTATGCTTCAAATAAGCCAACGAAAGAAGAAGTTTTACAAACTAAGGTTATTGCAAGTCTTTGAGTGCATAGACATAACTAACGCGATCATTTGGTCGTTCATCGTCGGAGCGTAACTTATGTTACATAAGGAGTTAACGCTCGATATTCGAGTGGCGGTCTGAGTCCCTAAAGAGAGCAAAAGACTTGGAGAGAGGGCATCGAGTGAGAGCTCTAGCATTAGTAGTTCACTCACAAACGTGAAAGCCAGATGACACCGTCTAGGAAAATGTTGAAATATTAGGTTGAGAACGATTGGGTTATTCACAGCGCCTAACAAAACGTTATTAGTCTAAGCGGTTGGAGTCCTCTCAGGTAATACACCATTATTTGCGTGCTCATGCTTTTTTTCAATGATGTCTTAGGGACATTCACCATGTTATTGCGATGGATAGCAAGTAAGCGCCTCCGACTTCGACCGAGGTCTCTATACCTTCAAAGACGCATTTTACAAAATATGACAGCTTTACTAATTAAATTACTAGTGTATTGTGAGTCATAATTTTTCCAATACAGTGATATTTTTTTTATTTTCTTTAAATTTTGGATCAGCCACACAGAATACTCCTTTTTTTTATTTGCTGCATGCATTTGAGCTACATATTTGTTTTGGATTATGCCACCGTCCACATAGCTTTTAAAAGATTTTTTTGAAGCAGGACATTTGACTTCTATTATAAAGTCCTCTGCAGCACCATCAGGGGAAGCACCTACTATTCCATTTATTAGGATAAACCCTGATTTAAGTTCCTTTTCTGCTTCTTCAATCACACTTAGCTCCAATTTTTTTCCTCTTTTTATAAATTCTGTTTCAGGAACATTGTATCCTCCCAGAATTTGTTGGACTAATATCCCATCCGTGGTACATCTTGAGGTTTCATATATCTTGGATGCTGTTATTCGTCCCTGCCAATATTGTGCCATAGCACAGTGATCTGTGTAAAACAAGCAAAATGGACAAAATTATTTATGGTTATTAAAGGGTTCCTCTACATTCATATAGTGATGTTGGGACAGTATTATGGTTATTTTGTATCATTTTGTAATAAAAATCAGAATTTAAAAAAATAAAAATTTATTAATAAAAAATTATAAACAAAGGCATATTAAAAAATAACTACATTAAACAACAACAGAAAACATTTTTTAAATATTAAAAAAACCTTTTATTATATTTAAAAAAGGATTAAATAAAAATATATACTTAAATAATAAAAGAAATAACATTTTACACATAAGATTTAACATTGAGTAACTTATTTAAAAAAAAAAAAAAATACAATAAAAATATTAACACATATTTTTATTCTGCCCCCGTTAGTTAAAAGGGCGTATCTAACAAAAAGTAAAAACGGAGAAATAAATGTTTGAATGAATTAAACGGGAAATTCTTTGCTGTCTTCGAGTAAATTATAGTATTAAAATTCTAAAAATTGAAAAAAATGCGCAATTTTAGAGGCTTTAACTTGATTTAATAATAAGGTGAACTTAATAAATTATTTAATTAAAATTACTAAAAAAACCTTTTCTTCTTAGTATAAAAAATTAAGAAACAAATAAAATCCTTAATAGAAAAGACGTAAATGGCTATATGCGCCCTTTCAATTTCAAACGCTTTTGGCTGTACTTTTTCTCTAAGTATTTAGTTTATCTATATAGTATAAATTTGAATGAAAAAGGTCGCATATGGTTATATCCGCCTTTTTTTCTTAAGAATTTAAAATATGTAGAATACCCTTGGCTAAGATAAAGAGTCCAAAATTATTTAATTATCCTTTTATCTAAAGTATATCTGAGAAAAATAGTACAATAAGTTTGTGGTTATCATAATAAGCAATAGCCGAATATATTATTCGTAAATAAAACACAATTCATATAGTCAAGTATTTATTTAAAATTCTTTTATTTGACTTACATAACAAAAAATGCTACCCTATGGCACAGTAAATTATAATGAAAAAAAAAATAAGAACTATCTGTTAAACTTGAACAAAGCTTAGCTTAATCAGTCTTTGTCTAACTCGTCTACATCTCTCATAACTTTATCCGTAATGATATTAACACGTCATAAGAATTATTAACGTTTTTGGACATTCTCTTCAGAACAAGTACCTACTTAAGCTACTTAGTAGCTTAACCAGTCTTTAAGTTATAGCCACCTTTTCTATTTCTCATGTTATCTTTATCCTTAATACAATTAACACGTTATATGAAATAAGTAAAAGAACTAAAAAAAAAACTCTTCAAAATCTTAACTAAAAAAACTCTTCGAAAACAGTTTACAAACAATAATTACATGATTAAATGCTAATCATTATAAAAGAATATAATCAAAATGTTTAATAACAGCAGTCTTCATCGAGATCTCTTGTAAATATTTTTATTAACGTAATTATTAACTTTAGCTTAAAATCACAGACAAATATCAATCATTGGACAAATTTTAAAAATTAGTACAACAATTATTTTTTCAGTTTAATTCTGACTAACCTAAAAATGTAAAAAGATAGCAAACAGCGAAGTTATAATTAATATCAATGTTACCTAAGAATAATACTCGTACTTTTTGTTTCTATATAACACCATCTTCTTCATATTCATTAATTAAATCGACAGAGTTATCATTAACTGGCAAATTTAACCAAAACGCCCTTCTGTTCTCTGGCATAAGAGTAAGTAACTGATTTATTATCTCCAATTTTCGAGTTTCATTAACTCCTCTGGATTGAGATTTTACTACTGGTCTTGAAATGCCGTTTTTAATATTTTTCACTCTCAAGAAGTCCAGTTCTTTTTCTATGCCATCAAAATCAGTTCTATATGCTAATATTTTAGTACCCCTCCGAAAAGTGACTTCGCACATACTACTCAGATAGACTCGTGGTATTATATTTTGAAGTTTGTAGGAAGAGGAGCAATCATCAAATCTACAAAAGTCACCGACGACCATTTTCTTTACAGTGATTTTACGATGAGTATCTGAAACGGCGCGATGAAAATCTTCAAAGTCATATATTCTTTTCTTCTTTTTGAGTGACAATTCGACTTGATGATGGAATTCATCCGCTGACATGTAAGTGTGTCCTACCTCCAAATATTTGAGAGTGATAGTTTCCAAACTTACATCGTTTGAGTTTACAATATACAATAAATAGGAAAAAAGACTCCAGTTCTTATTTTGTGCGGCACAATTGTCAAGCCACAATGTTATATGCTTGACATCACGGTAATGCAAAAAAAAGGCTCGGAAACAGCTAATAATATCGTCTTTTTTTCGGCCACTAATAGCTTCGTGCCAGATACAGGCAAATGTGTCTCTCACGCCTCGAAATTTCTTGTCTCCAAGAGGTACGAAACTCTCATTAAATAGTATCAATCTTGGACAAAATATAGCAACTTTGAATTCATCCAGACGAGGGCACATAATAACCTTTTCTAGGTCTACCGAGTAATACATAGCGTCACTGGTTTGGTCTTGCATACTCATTTGACGAGATTTATCTTCATCATATTTCTGTCGTGCTAAAACATATCTTCTGCGGTGTAATTCGTATTCCTTACATTCAGTGCAATTACGATGTCGGATCTCCATAATAAGAGTGTTATGTAACTTATATTTTTCGCAAACTTCACACTCCTCATTGCCCAGCTTGGCGAAAGAGATATTGAGTTCTTTTATAACTCTTCGGTAGTGATCATAAGATACCAGTGGCGAAGGGTGGATTTTTATAAAAGGGAAGCCGAAGATTCCGTGGACTTTCGTTCTACTTTATATTACTATTATTCTGTAGTTCATAGGTATTCGTAGGCGCCCCAAAGTGCGCCGGCGTTTCTTATATTTATAATTTAATTTCACGATGTTTTATCACACAACACATTATTATGGATAGACAATATAATCTAACACTATTAACGTGTCCCTTATAACAACAAACTATTAAATTTGCTGATAAATAATACAAACAAGTACTTACAAAAATATTCCATAGGATCCCAACGCACTACGACAAAACAAAGTCAACCAATGCATAACACATAATACACAATCATAAATAATTAAACATACAAATTTTACTACTTTAAAGTACGTAGTACATAATTACCTCAATGACTTTAAACAAGAAAGCGAATTTTATAACCTATTTGCAGAAAATAAATAATTCTGTTTTTTCTTCTAATGGTCCTATCGTTTACCGATGATTCTGCCAAAGTCAAGATGGAGAGAATAAAAAAATAAAAACAAATAAATATAATTAAAAGCTGAAAATTCAGAAGAAAGACTGATTTCTATCAGATTGAAATTTTTTTTTTTTAAATCTCATTTATTTAAAGATAGCCATACATCGTATAGATTTAAATAATTGATAAAAACAAAAAGGAATGTCAATGGCAAATTAAGTACTTAACGTAAAATGAAATGAAACTTCGTTACAATTGGTCGGTCCACTGGTTGCAATAGTGCTTTCTCGCTCTCGCAATGTTGTAGTTGTATCTTTTATCCTTGTCATAAGCCGGTGGCCATCGGCTTATATGGTAAGGGCATGAATATCGGAATCTCGGAATCTCGTAATATCGGAATCTCGGAACGCAAAGTCCGATATTACAATTCCGATACTGGGTGATCGAATATCGGAATCTCGGAACTCGAATATTTTTCTATATTTTGAGTTTTAAATTATACATATATCGATCCTTGTGTATCGCCGAGCGAAACAGTAGGTACCGTATTAATGTTGCCCGCTCGCTATGCATGTGCTACAAGAACAATAATATTATTACCTGTTTCGCTCACTCTTTACCTACTCTAATAATATGTGATATTATTGTAAGGTTGTTAAAACGCCTCAAATATAAACAAAACGATACTAGCAGTCTCAACTTCACAGTAAGAAAGACTGAAGCACCGATAGCTTTTGTCTCTTCAGATGAAGATGATGAATCACTAGCTAGTCTAGCTACAACGAGTGAGCTGAACTTGCACCAAGAATTTGAGAAGGAAATAGAAAAGTGCAAAGAAAAAAAGAAGGCAGTGCTTCCGTCCGACGAATTTGATCTATTGGGATTTGTAATAACTGAAAAGGCAACATACGTTAATAGAGGTGAAAGATGAGTTTATTTGTCACAGACATACATTATCTCACATAAATTTTGCCCACCAATGTTGAAACTTGAAAGTGAGCATGATTTTTCGTCGAGCGGTTATTTATCTGACAAAATGTTTGACGCTTTGTTGTTTTTGAGAACATATTAGCAAGAAAAACGAGATTTCAAAATAAATATAAACCTATGAATATAGCGAACCTTTATTTCAGTTGACTGTAATTTAAACTACCAAACTTAGAATCAACATGACTTCTTAAAGTTTTGTTGATTCCGAGTTCGTTAGTTTTATATTAGTAATGAGTATAGATAAAAATAAGACAAAAATATTTCCAATAATTATTGTTGTTGGCATATTATATAATTAAATAAAAATTAAGGTACTTTACTGTGCTCTCGTGCGCAGTATCTTCGAATACGCATCAGTGGTATGGAACCCGCTTTATGACATTTATAACAAGCGCATTGAATCCGTACAGAAAAAGTTCCTAAGATATTTACAGTATAGGTGTAGGTGCATCGATCATGGGTATGAGAAGCAAGATGTAAGAGGTATCATTTTATGCCCCTACAGAATAGACGTACAATATCTGATGTTGTAACAATTGTAAAAATTGTCAATGGTGAATTGTGAATGGTAAAAACTGCCAGTTAGGCGCAATCAACCCTTAGTACTACCCTCAGCCAACACTAATTTTAGACAAAACTCATTTCTCATTCGTGCGAGTAGTTCCGTTAACAGCATTGCCAAAAGGCATAGCGAATTTGAGATATTTAGGTCTAAGCCAACAGTGGTAAAGAAATTATTTACTACAGATTATTTTGGTCCCAATCCCAGAGAAGCAACAAATTAAATTTACAATTTATTTTGAACTATTTTTTATCGGGTCATGCTATGGTCTTGCAATGGTTTTATGTTTAGTTTATATTTGCGAATACCTGTTAATAGCTGTGTATAAGTATATTTATGTATTAACCGATTGTAAATTATGCTGTTAGTGTTCCGAAAAAAATAAAATAAATAAAATATTATATAAGTATATAGATAAGTTTAATAACTAATAAGATATTAGATTAAAGAATAGGATATTATAAATTACTTTTTGTTCCTAATTGTTGATTTAATTTCAGATTTGAGTCTCTGAGTCAGATAGTTTAATATGCAATAAGTACAGAAAAATAATGAGAAATATCTGATTTAGTAAATACTGTGGGTAAAACTTAAATACGAGTATAAAACAAGCAATCCAAATTAAATAATATGATTTATAAATATTTTTTATTCCATTAAATCTAACCTCACACCGAATTTGTGACATTTTGAACAAAAAGTGCAATTTCTAAAAAAAATACGAAATTCCGATATTAATATCGGAATTCCGATATTGAGATCTAATATCGGAAGTTAGTATCGGAATTGAAAACCTTCCGATATTGCATGCCCAATATGGTACCTTAGATCGACGAAGACAAAGTGTCACGTGGCCGTACGATTTCCGTACGTATTGTTGTACTGGATTCCTAATTTCGCGACCGGCTTACCGCGCCCCGCGCATGCGCGCTTTAGGTACTCCCTGACTGACCCATAACAAGTGGTTAGTTGACAACCTTTAATTACTAGATGGCGTTATGAGTACGTAAATAATCATAATATTGAAAATTATTATTACTATAATTTTGTATTATTATTGCGATTTACGTAAGAGAATACTTTTTTGTTTTATATTATTTTGTATTGAGTGGATGTTGCATCATTGATTTATAATTGATTAATAGACAATGCTAAGCGGTTTTTGCAAAGGTAAGCCGGTAGGAATCGAGTTATATGGACACTTCGCCACTATAAGATACATAATCATCGGGAGCAGATTCCTCGGTTATACCTTTTTTTTCACAATAATCTTTGTACATATCACGCATACTTAGATCTGACGGTAAATATTTTCTATTTGGTGCATGAACCCTTCTGTAGTGCGATACAGCTGGGTGAAAAGAGTTAATATGGTCAATGATTGGTTTATTGTCGATTTTTCTACAGTTAGGATTATGGCCTCGCTTATCCTCTATTTCATGTACTTGTGATTCTTTTAAAGCGTTTCTCAGAACCTTGTCGTTTTTTTTGTCAAATCCAAGCGTTGTTAAAAAAAAAGTCTTACACACCGTCATTTTTTCATTATTTAAATTCGGCAAAAAATATGTAATAGTTTTTCCGCGGTTAATTGTTTTTGAGTTAGAACTTTTTTTTGTTCGCCTTGCTGGTATAGTTTGAGATGTATTGTTAATTATGTAAATATACTGTTCTCTCCAGGTAAATGTACGAAATCGCTTATTTATAATCTCTCGCTCGTTTTCAGAAATATTAGAAGAACACTTTTTTTTACATTCTTCGCCACAACCAGGTTTAACGCAATACTGGACTGCCTTTAACTCTTTCTTAGCTTTAGTACGCTCTCGCAATGAAGTATCGTAATGTTTGCGTTTACGTATGGATCCTTTCTTGGTACGTTGAATAACATTTTCAAAAGCCGGGTCGTTTTGATTTTCTGGCTCTAAATCTTCGCATTCAGGTGATTCTGATACGCGAATTTGTAATGAGTTCTCTATGAAATCATTATCGGAATCAGAGTTGATGAGACTACTTTTTTTTTGTGGAGGAACATAATCTTTATCGAGAACAGAATCGTCAGAGTCAAAATCACTTACAGTTGAACTGGTACTGCTGTTGATTGTAGTAGGTGCTGTGGTGTTATCAACGCAGATATTATCAGAAAAAACACCATTACTTGAAACCTCTTTTTCTTCATCATGGCTTATTTGGTCAGGTCGTTGGTCATTAATAATGGGATCCATCAATATTCGCTTTGTATTTTCTACTGCAGGACTACCTGTCTCTTCTGTACTCGTGGAAGCTAAAGCTTTAGTAACTAACTCAAAACAGCGAGCTTTTCTCATGTTAGTTTTCTGTAACAACAGAATGAAAGTGTTAAAAAAAGCGCTTTTAATTATAAAATAAAAAAAAGAAAATACAATGTGCGTGTATGTACGTATCAATTTATAATTATGAAGTGAACACATGCAAGCCATAAATACCGAAAACGTTTGTTTAGCACAATGATCAAAAACTAAATGATTTAAGTAAGCCTTTGTCTTAAAGCTAACCTCCGCCGCCGCAAAGCTTTAAAGAACTTCGAAGAAGCAAACAATAGGGGACATATGTATTGTTTACGTTATCAATTTAACTATGTAGTGAACACGTGCAAGCCATAAATACCGAAAACTTTTGTTTTGCACACTCATTCAAAATGACTCATTGATAAACAATTTTATGTTATAGAGGTTGTGGAAACATTTCTTTTAGTTACTGAGGGCCAATACAGAGATTACTTGTTTGACTTATCGAGGTTTCGAATTTTGAGTTATAGAGGTTTTGGGCTCTGAAGGGAAGGGAACATATTATTTTTTTAAGTTATAGAGGTTTTTGAGTTACCGAGGTTTGAGTTATCGAGGTTCTACTGTATAACAAAACCATTAACTTTTTGCTAATTTTTATAATCTTGTATTATAGGAAATATATTGTGAAAATTCGTGAAAGCAATAACAGATCACAAAATCATGTTGGTAAAAAAATATCACCTTGTAAAAATTCGGATCCTCAATCCTCCACTTTTTTGTTTTCGTTTTTTGTCGCGAAAGTATGATAGCTAGGAAAATTACAGAAGTACCTCGTTATGTAGAAAACATTATGCAACAAACTGATATAATTTGTTAATAATAATAATTAATTATAATAAAAACGTCAAAGCTACAAATTTTAATATAACCTCAAAACTATTTATATAGTAAAAATAAAGTTTTCTTATACAATAAAATGTATTGTTTTTACCGAATGGTACTGTATTTGTTGCACAATTTATTTTATACTAAACTATAACCATAACTCGCGTATTTAATGAATGTTCACAAAATCTGATTCCAACTTTCTTAATATTTTTGGAATGTTCACTAAATCTTAAGCATGCTTTCAAAAGGATTTTGAGAAAGTGGCCCTCAGAGCACACGCACATGAAAATACATATAATAATAAAAGGTACATACCTTATTACGACGAATCCCGCAGCGAAAATTTACGTGACCGCGACACGTCCGCACTCCGAAAGCTACTCGGGCGCAACTGACATAGTAACTGGCCAGTCGCCATACTAAACATACCCCGCCCGACCCCCGCCTCAATCTCCGCTTGGTTCACAATACTAGGAAAAAAGGGCGCTTCTACACAGATGCGCCTTTTTTATTTCATATCATACTAAATCTTAAGACGCTTATGGCAAATGCGCCAATGCTAAAACTATTTTACGAAGTAGATAGGGCGTAAGTGGTAGAAGCGACCTTTCTTCTTCAAGTGAATGTATTTTTTATGAACGAGTTAGACGTGAATGCTCATTTGCGTCTTATTAGCTTCCTGTTACGAAGATGCGTCTTTTATATTACTGAACTATATAAAAAATCACAACGTATAAGATCATTATCTACGTAAATGCGACTTTTCAATTAAGTTTCAGATAAATTCGCCTTTTCATCTTCAATCGGGTGTAAAACGATGCGCAGAAGCGCCCTATTTTGTTATGCTAACACGGAACTGGAAGGTGTTAGCAAAATATTAAAAATAGAGGCAGATGCGCCTTTTTTTTCTGATTCCGGCAATGTATATAACTCAAATATGGAAAAAGTGTTAGATGCGCCCTTTTAACTAACGGGGGCAGTATTCATCTCAGAGTCTTCCGATGAATCCTCTACAGTATAGTCATCATTAGAATATACATGTGATGGGAATACCATTTGCGATTCTATAATCGGGCTTACAATTAGCTTCAACACTTCTGGGCATATTTTATTTGCCCTTTTTTTGGGAATTTCTCGAAAAGGGATCAATGGATCAGATGTTATAATTACATGGAGAGTAAATCTCTATTCGTGGCAATCCGCGAACACTTGCGAGTGTTATGTTCGCGAAATCTGCAGCAGTCTTTATTTCGTGCTTCCTGAGCCTTTTCTGAAAGTTGGCCTATTGGAAGCAGTGCAGCTTTCTAGTTTGCTTATAAGAATGACTAGTTGACTTGGAATCTATATAATAAGCTAACGCTTCGTCACTACTTAATTGCCTAGAATTGACTAGGTATTTTTTTCCAACTGATTTGGTATTTTTAACTGTGACAATTTTTTCTGGGCTCTCACTAATGTCTCTAATTACACTGGCAATGTTCTTGTCCTGTAGAACGTACTGCTATCTCAGCAGCAGTCACTAATTCATTTACACTTCTAGAACTCACAAGATCTGCGAGGCGACGCTTTTTCGTCTTATAAGACGATTCTTCAAAAGTTTTTTGAGACCTACCCGCAAGAATGTCCGCTTGATATGATGTAGAAGGTTGTGGCTCATTAGAACGTGCAGTAAATTGTATGTTCTCTCCATCCAACCAAGTCTTATTTTTGTTTAAAAAACATTCCTTCGATTTTCCTGAAGACAACCATTTCGTAGCAATCTTGTTGGAAAAACTGTATATTTTTACCTTTAATTCTTTATGACTATCATTTTAACATAAAATATGTAGAGTTTCATCACGTATCGACAATTTGGATAAGTCGTTTAAGAGTCTTGGCCTTGTTGGATTTGGTACTTTTGTAACCTTTCTGATGACTACTTTTCTTCACATGGCCCACTATTCTCCGCACTTTATCTGTTTGAGATTTGGTTGGGCGAAGTGCGTGCTCTACAACTAAATTAAGGCTGTGGGCATAGCATCCAAAGTGTTTCCAGTTTAAAATTTCTTTCGCCGCTTTGACAATATTGTGGTCTTAAGTCGTACTTATCCACCAAGGTTCCAATTTCCACGGCAATATTCTCAGCTGAGTGATGTCCTCGAAACTGGCAGCATCCCAACAATACGGTTTTGAGTTACAAGTTTGAATTTATGTAATTTCCAGTGAGGGCAACGTAGCTCTCGGTTTTAAGTGATTTCCACATATCTGCAGTTAGGCATATACTTTTTACCTTCTACTTTGTCTAAACATGTAGTATATACCTCTTGCATTATCGAATTAGACAGAGTCATTCGTGTAGGAAGCTGGTAACCGGGTATCCATCTGCAAAATTTTCGAAAAGATCTTTCTTCTACTATGAAAAATGAATGAAAGCTGTCAATGCACAGATCGAGTAAATTATGATTAATCAGCCTTTTCTGTTCATTACTATTTTTTACTAATAAACATGTCAATTGTTTTTTGTTTTTTATTAACATGACGTACTCGTACTAGCTTCAGCAACTTGCGGTAGTTGAAGTTAGCAGGCACAAAGCTAGGCTGAGGCTGAGAAACATGCAAATTCGACAACATAGAGTAAACAGAAACATGCTTCCTTTTTAAATGGTTTTTTAAATTCGCCGTTGTAGATTTGTAGGCCAGTTTTTCTTTACATATAGCTTTCCCACTCGACAAATTCTTTCTTCGAAATGATGCCATTACAATTTACAGTGCACTTTCGCGTCAGCTAAAACTAATACTACTTAACCTAAGTTTACATACATTTTAAAGTTTAGAAAACTTTACCACCGCTTCCAAAGCGCTAATCGAGAAGAAGCGGCGTAGTAAACTATACTGCAGCATTTTCTAGACGTCAATTTGTAATTAATAATAACATTTTAACTGTAATTAGCTGCTGCCACCATTGTATACCACATAAATAAAACCATATAAACCAAGGATTATTAAAGGATAAAAGTAGCGTCCTATAGTTACTACACAAGAGTGGGAGTACCAAATCCCTATGTGTAATATTTACTTTTAACTCTTTGGCAGCAATGGAATATGTCATGAAGAGTTCTGTTGCTATTCTGACCTCCGCAATTATAAGAGCACAAGTTTATAATTTGTATGCCTAATTAGCGCTAACAGGTTCCAGTTGGTTATTGGTGCTGCTTAGTTGCAGTCTTCTATGTGCCAGTGTTTCTGTACTATGTGCCAGAGCAGCCAAAACCGATGCCGCCATACCCGATTCCACCGGTTTCATCAATGTCATCGTCTTCGATGTCACCGGTTTCCTTGCAACCGATTACCCCGGGTATAAAAGCGCTGGGATTGAACTTTTCTCCTACTGGTATCAGAGGTCAGTGGCAGCCTTTGTTTCGATTTTCTTGGCTAATGCCATCCTGAATGTCAGTTTTTGATGGACACTGGCTCTCTTCTTCCATGACAGGCGTGCTTGCCCGATTATTACAGACTGTAACGATTGCTGTAAACTCTAAGAAGAGGGCAATTAAAAAAGATATTATGTGCTTAACTTTATGTCAAGACCACATCCACACATAGAATTATCCCTAATTCGAAGTTTGGCCAGGTGGACAGCAGTAGTTGTTGAAATTCACTTACCGTTTCGTATTAGCAGTTGTCTTTCTAATGAAGTTTGGGCGAATCTTATGTACTTCTTAACTACACTTAGCGGCACGGAATGTTGCCCAAACGTAAACAAACCGATAACCGGCGATTTTGATATCGCTTATGAGAATTTCAAGTGGCAACTTGTTAAGACATTGGTTTTTGTTCATTTGTGAGGGTAAGCAAAAAAAAACTTTATTTCTTTAATTGTTGTGTCATTTAACGTTAGTTTGTTACCGTAACCGACAAAACACGGGTAAGTAAAATTTCAATATTCATCTGTTAGTGCAATAAATCTTTATTCTTTTATTTTTTAATTAATCAATGGTCATGTATGCTTCCAGAATAAAGAACAAAATGCCTTTAACTTCAGCTCAAGTTGCTCAAGCAGTTTTACTTAGGAACGCAGCGAGAAATTGCAGAAACTTTAAATGTACCGCGTACAACACTCAGGTACGCCTTAACAAGGTACGACCAGACCGGTCTGTACACGAGGAGACCTGGAAGTGGCGGGATTAGGAGTACATCAGCACGAGATGACCGTTTTATTACTCTCGCAATTTTGAGAAACCGGTTCCTTACGGCGGTTAAAATACGGCAGCGGCTACAAACAGCAAGAGGAGTTAATGTAAGTGAGCGAACGATAAGAAGAAGAATGGCTGAACAAAATCTGCGAGCTCGAAGACCAGCTCGTGGTCCAGAATTGCTCCGACACCACCGCGTAGCTCGACTTCGGTTCGCTCGCGAACACGTACATTGGACTCATGAGCAGTGGAGTAAAGTTTTGTGGACTGATGAGTGCAGAGTGGCCTTGAGGGGTCCAGATGGCCGTGAACGTGTATGGAGAAGGCAAGGAGAGAGGTTTCTCCCAATCACTACCAGGCAAACCGTCAGTTTCCATGGCGGATCGGTCATGGTGTGGGGAGGGATCTGTTCAGAGGCTCGCACAGAGCTGGCTGTAGTAGCAGGGCGTCTTACAGCTGTGCGATATATTGAAGAGATCCTCCAGGAACACGTTTTAGCTGCCTTGGGAATCATTGGTAGTGAAGATTTTATTCTAATGCAAGATAATGCCCGACCTCACACAGCACGTTGCGTGGACGATTACCTGTCGGAGGTAAGAATAAAAAAACTGGATTGGCCAGCAAGAAGCCCAGACATTAATCCTATAGAACATGTCTGGGACATGCTTAAAAGACGTATCCGAACCAGTTCCAACCCTCCAGAGACTATCAGTCAATTAAAAACCGCTCTTGTGGCCGCCTGGGAGGAGATACCCCAAGTGGACATTAAAAACATCATCCACAGCATGCCTGACCGCATGCAGGCGGTCATTAGGGCTAGAGGTGGGAATACTCGTTATTAGTTTTAAGTACCATAGCTTGATTTTTTAAATTTCACACAAAAACTTTTTTTTTAATTAAAGTGCTTAGTCATTTTTTTGTATTTTTGTAAAATGTATCAAAAATTACCTACTTTTTGTTAATTAATCATTCTAATTTAGGTTTTAAATAAACATTTAAGATTTCCAAAAAAGAAATAACTCGGTGTTGCCTTTTATTTTGACAATAAGCCACATAACACGCTTGGGCCACATTCCGTGCCGCTAAGTGTATAAGAGGATGATTCAGTACCTCAACTGCATCTTTAATGTATCGTAATATGGAAGACTGTGAATATAAAATAGAATATTCCTGCTTATAGGTTTTTTTAAGTACCGTTCCCCAAAAATGATTTATATGCCATGCTTAAATCTAACATTTTAGGTGTTTATTTACCTATTGCGCTAGACTACTTACATATTATATTAAATTTAAATTAACTACTTGTTGGTGTCATATTAATGTGCTTAGTGATGAAAGAGCCTCAGTCGTTTTAGTCATGTAAAAAGCGACTAGACCACATTTTGACAGCTAAAGACTGACTTAGTCCTTTAAACCCTTAGTTTTTAGTCTTGTAAGTCTTTTTAGTTAACGACTAAGGTTTGCGTAGGTAAGCATAGTCTCCATTGGTTTAAGGGTTAATAAGGCTTGTAAGGCTTTTAAGTTTGAGCTAAAAAGACTTGCCTCGGGAGGCGTTGTACAGGCTCACTGTACATTTTTCGCTTACGCGGCGAGGTCATAATCCGCGCGCAAGCAATTTGCTTATTTAAAAAACCTTGTAACACATTAAAATAATTAGTGCATAACTAACTCGCGAATTATACGCAATAAGGGAAAGAAAGCCAACCTAACTATTCTTGTAATTATTTAACTATTTAATATACGAGAAAAACTCCTCTTATATGCGGAAAGAGTGCTCAGCAGGACTCAGGCACACCAACCACTTGTTTTTAAACCGAGGGTAGGATAACGCTGCAATGACTGCATGTCTGCTTATTTGACTCGAAAGATCAAAAAAATGTTCGTATCTCGTTTCGAAGCTTTGTAAATATTTTATACAAAGTTGTTCACAGTATCTAAAATTGTGTCGTGTAAGTTTTTGTAACTTTTTTCTTATCGCATGAACACAAGGCATTAAAATGCCATAGAAAATGTCATCGCCATGCAATATATCAAGAGCGTTTGCAACTGGTGCAGCACATAGCAGATATTCTTCGATATACTGGAATTCACCATCTCTCAATGGGTTTTTAATTTCAAGTGTTCTGGCTAATTGTAAGTAGTTACCCTTTACTTTTAGAATTTGTGTCAGAGCATCATAAAAGCTGTTCCACCTTGTAATGCCGGGTCGTGTCAGCGTATGTCCAAGAACATTTTCTATTATCTCCGCTGATTTGGGCCGACCAGCAGCACTCCACAATTCGTTACTCTTATCAATAACGGTCAAATGTATTTTACCAAGAGGCGTATTTTTATCTGTTAGTAGGGCTTTCACATCTGCACTGGCTATTAAATTTAGTGTGTGTGCATTACACCTCATATGAAATGGAAGCGAATGATCTTGTGGCAGTCTACTGGAGTTGTCGAGATCTATATCATCTATAAACAGTGGATCGCCATATTGGCTTACTTCTCTCAGATTAAACTCTCTTAAATTTTGATGACTTATTAATGATTCTATTTGTAATTCATTTTCGCTATCACTCGATGTAAATTCTTGGTCCGATTCTGTCTCTATTTCCATTAACGAAGTTTTTTTACGCCAAATATTTTAAAAGCCTTAACAAAATTTGAACCGTTGTCCATCCATCAAATAAAGCTGAGGTTGACAATTCTGCATTAATTCTGGCAAATGAAGTCTCATTGCTTGAATTATCCGAAAAAGACGTTGACGTTCATTAGTGCTTCTACAAACAGTAATTTCGTCATCCGAACTCATGGTAACTTTCTATCAACTAAGTAGTTTGCGAGCGATCTAACAACGAAATACCTATAACACACGCGCGTGCGTTGGCAGGTTATGTTGTACTGTTACGTGTTACGTAAAATGGCCGACACCTTTAAAATGGTTGTACAGTGCCATCTACTAAATTTGTTACAAACCACATTTTAACGTCTACTTTTGTTTAAAACATATCGGTTATGCATATTTTTTGCTTTAATATCCTTGTGCGTAAAATATTTTAATCTGCCGGTCAATTCTCATTACATACAATTTAATTCAACTTAATTTTAATTTTATTTTAATTTAATTTTTAATTAATCCAAAAGTGGTATTCTCGTCCTTAAACATTTCGTTAAAAATAAAGTTAAAATAAAGTTAAACGTCAAGTTTGACGTTTTTTAATGGAGAACTGTCACTTTAAAAATGACAAGAATGCCTTTCTAAGCTTAGTTACAGTACGATTACATTACGATTACATTATTTTAAAAATATTTTAAATTTAAATACAAGAATACCAATTGTGTGACAATTTGACAACTAAAAGTTAAATTAACTTAATTTTTAACGATTTTAAGGAACGAGAATTGACATGCTGCTTAATTCAATTAACAATTAACGATTCATCTTTTTAATCGCGATTACGATTAATATTTTAATTGCAATTAATTTAATCGCGATTAATCTAATTAACTAATCGATTAAAAAATTAATCGATTAATGCCAACACTGATGGATACTGAATATTTTATTAAATTAAAAATAATATACCTACTTACGTTACATAATATGATTTATAAAATACACTTACAAAGATTGTAACGTATGATAATCTAGCCAACATTGGCCAAGGCAAAGATATACTTTGCACTGGACACAAAAAACGTTAGTCATGGTGCGTTTCTTTGTGGCCAGGCACCGCACACACACCGTGACCGATGGATTTTGTTCTGTTTAGCCGAACTCCGCTCGTGATCTATTTGCCGCTGATCGGGACAGTGTCTAATAGAAATGTCCAATCGTGAGATTCGACTTACGGTTTGAGTGAAGGATCGTGGAGCGGAGCCGGTTCCGTACTTTAGTATAAGTTCCTCGGCCAAAGTGTATCGAAACAGGCGGTGCGTCATCTTATTGCCTTGGCCAATGTTGGAGCAATAAATAATATAAGAGTTTAGAATACTTATATTTAATAATCTTTTAAAAACCTTTATATACCACTTTAAGCCTCGCTTGTGTTCTAGGAGATACGAGGACAACATCTGGTCTTTCAGATCTACTCCTCCCATAAATTTGTTGTAGTCCGCCACCACAGTTGGTTTCATAATAGGCTCCCCGGCCCGGCGTCCTTCCTCGGTCTCCGAATTGTGGTAGGTAGACACTGTGGTGACTAATTTCAGGTTTTTCCACGCCGTTACTGAAACGTCACCACAGTGTGTACCTACCACCGTGCCTCGCGGTACTCTACGCTCATCCAGGCTCTTACTTATTGAGTGCTGGTGTATTCTGCCGATGTCTATTCATGGTGCCTACAACGTCGGTGGCACTAGCGCGCCGCTTTAAGTAGCGACATAAGTCCACCGAGTTGTAGAAATTGTCCATGAATAGCGTGTACCCCTTCCCTTTGTAGTCGCCTAGCAATCTCAGGACAATCTTGGCCGTGGAGCTTGTTAATCCGCCAACTGGTAGTGACGGACTAAAGTCCTTCCCCGTATATATAAATAAATTTAATACGTAGCCACTTAGGTACAGCCTCGCAGAGCTCGTAACTTTTAATGCCGAATCGTGCTGCTTTCGACCGGATGCACTGAACCCAACTTAATCTACCTTTCCAAAGCAGCAACGATTCGTCAGTCGACAATTCTCTGCGAGGACTGTAAATGGCTTTAAATTTTGAATTTAAAATATTTACAATCGGTGCTATCTTGGCCACCTTTCTGTCAAGACCGCGATCTGTTATTACGTCATTATCCGCAAAGTGCAGAAATTTCAGTAATAACAGAAAGCGGTCCCTGCTCATTATTGACCGGAATTTTGGCATACCCAAAATCCCGGTACTCCAATATTCGTCCAGGCGGCCAAGAAGGCAAATGCTCATTAACATGAACATAGCCATTAATCTATAGACTTCCGAAACGGACGTCTCCACCCAGTCATTTAATCGAGACGAGGCAGAGATGCCCGTTTCGGAAGCCTGGGCTATTGTTTGCCAAGCATACTTGTTGGTTTCGGCAACAATCATTTCTACAAGAGCTTGGTCCCAGATCTTGCTAAATATTTCGATGGGCAAGGTGCCTTAAATTTTTGGGCCGACCTCTTGTAGAAATGATTCTTGCCGACCCCTGAATGTGGCGTAGTCTTCGCTCCAGTTAAAAATGTCAGAGCTGGAGACCGCCTCGTCCTCCGGTTCCTCTAATGAAATGAAATAATAACTAGATAACTAATAACTGGACTATTTCTTCCGGAGTGATCTCCTGTTCCTCTTCTTCCTCGCTCCCGGAGTCAGAGAGATTGAATACAACCTGTTAGGGCGTACATACGACCAGAAGCATAAAAGCATAACATGCATAGGTATTACATAATAATGTTTGTGCAATAAATTTAACACCTCATTTATGCTAAGCTATAACCATCACACATTAACCAAAATCAAAAAAATAAAACCAATCATCATATTATGCTAAAAGTTTGCAGCAAAGTAATTCGATGCGTTATAGCTAAAATTCATCATAACCAGTTGATTATTTTTGTCGCCACGAAATGTATATTTGTACCCCATAGCCAGCAGATAAGTATTAAGATAAGTAAACACAAAAATATCGGCATAGTATATCTATGAAATTTATTAAATAGTTCAAGCGTCCAGCTGTTTGCCATTGTTGTTAAAGAGAAAAAAACCTGTACACAGAAAATTCAATCTTTGACGACTTCAGCTGTTTAAATATAACTGCTTATGAGATACAGCCTGGTGACCCATGGACAGACAGTGAAGTCTAAGTAATAGGTTTCCGTTTTATGTCATAGCTACGGGACCTTAACCTTTTTTTTTTACGAAATTTAGTTGGAAGTGAAGAAATTGTAATTAAGATTATAATTGCTGCTTACGTTTTCTGAAGCCTCGTCACCAAAAAGACGTCTCGGTTCCAGGTTCATCTGGTCGATGTACTCAATTTCCTCTGACACCTCTATTCTTTCAGGCCGCCATGGCTATAAAATATATTTTTAAAATTATTTTTGGGTTCACTAGCCACATCCCATACTGGGGCTATATATATTGCAATCAATCATAAAACTTACCCGTAAACGTCCGGAAGCTGTTCGCTCTAGGAGGAGCTCACTCCTTACTCTGAGGGATCCTTGAGGAGTCCGTTCCACCTCCAGCCCTCTTAACATCTCATTATTAATTGGTTCCATGCTAAAATATAATAATTTACTTTGTAGGATAAATAAATAAAGAAAAAAAAAACTATTTGATGACACACAGATATAAAAGAGAGTACAGAGTTGTAGTTACAGTTCAAAGTTCACACCACTGAAGTTAAGTATGATTATAAAACAAGAGATGTAAGTATGATTAGTAAGTGATGTTAAGTATGATAAGATAATTGAAAGAGATGATTAATTTGCGGTTGCGATTATTAAAGTGCTATATTTTAAGTCCTGGTAAGAGTTTCCCGTAGCTAGAAATCTTAATGTAACGACTAATCTCTGTTTAGCACTCACGCTTTGTCTTAGAACCGTGTCTTGCTTTTATATGTAAGGTGCCACCAAACTCAACAAGTGTTCAAATTGTTCTGCACCTACTCTAAGATAATTCCTTAAATCTTCCGGTTCAAGCACGCTTAATTTTTGCATATTTGATAGCTTTTCACGTAACCGCAAATATTTTTTCACCCAGATCTTTCTCTTCTTTCTTTTATTAATATTTGTTATTGCGAGTACGCTTGTCACTGCTACAGCATCTTTTTGAATTTTCGATACTGACGACGGCATAATGTAAAATGCGACAATACGTGTATCGGTCTACACATTCGCGTATAAACTAAGTGCCGCACTAACGAAGGTGCACGCGCACCCTTGATTTAGGGCCCTTGAAATCAGGTAGTGTAATAAGCGCTTAAATACTGCCTTGTCTGAGCTTTGGTTGCCCTCGTTCCACTAAAATCCCCTAGATCAGTCCCCCAGGGGACTACACAGCACTCAATGTTCCACTATGATCCCCTATGCTGGGGATTCTATAAGTACTAATAAGTGCTATTCCTCTATAGTCCCATCTAAATAAAAAGCCACTTTCAAAATAACTATATTATATAATAGGGGATAACAATGACGTAAATTAACTTTTCAAAAATAAGTTAGATGTTAAAAAAAAGTACCAAAAGCGTTGAAGAATTTTGCAGGTTCGACCAGTCTGTGCAGCGTCTCGGTGGCGAAGTTGGTCGAGTCCCACTTAAGGCGTTCGATTTTTTTCAACACTTAACTTATTTATGTACAACGTTATAAACGCAAAATATAAAAAAAATAACTTTTGTACTTCAAAAATTAAAGGTAAGTAGTTCTACTTAATTAACTAAAAGTTGTTTATCCCTGAATTATTATTTACTTCATCATTTCTAGAAAATGACCGACTGATATTTGCCCATTCAGCAATTTCAGTTGGGACTCTTGAATCCACTGATCTTTGAGTACATCTTCTGGTCTTCGTAGTTTAGCCCTTGGGTGGCGCTCTTTTTTTAACGCATTCAAAACATGTACCAGCGTTGGTTTACGGCCAAATTTTTTATTCAGATGGGAATGCCAGTTTTCCGCAACATTTGTAGTTCTGTGTCGTTCGCCGAAAACTGACCATCTTCTAACAAATTTTTCATTTTGTAACCAGAACTTCATATACTTTTGCAGTTTTTTAGATTTAGAACTATCTAGTAATTCCATCCTTTCTTGTAGTATGTATGACCAACCTTCTTGTATAAGATTAATTGGCAGCAATGGCAATGTTCCGCAAAGCAAAATGATACTTCTTGTTACTTTTTGTTTTGTTAAACCGAGTTTTGTTCCCATTTTTTAAACGGCTTTTTTAAAGTGAAAATAGCAAGTCTTCACCTCAGCAGTGGGAAAATTCATGTTGATAGCATTTATGGCTGCTAATTCAGTATCTAAAGTAAATTTGTGTGGGTTAAATGTAGGTAACTGCGATTTTATTAGCTGTAAAAGGACATCATAAGATTTTTCTTTCTTTTCCGTCATGAATGCGTACAAAAAAGGAATAACATTAGTTTCGTTTTGTGTGCTCCCAAAGTCCGCATGAAAAACATATAATTGGGCAAATTGTGGCGGACATGATTGGAACGTACCATCAACCAGCACATGTTTTATTTTTGATACTAATTTCGGGTCTCTATTTTCTTTGGAACAGAAAATCAAAACGCGCTGTAACCCGTTTTCTTCTGCGTTTACGTAGTCACATAAAACGAAATCTAGGTGGAAATTAGGTACTTCTACCTGGTCTCCTCTGGTGGAAGTATACTTCTGTACATCGGCACTCTTATTTCTTAATTTATATAGACCGCTTTTCATCGCCTTGAATCGGGATCGGTCTAAATTCTTCGCATGTTACTTTATTTCTGCATTCTTGTTCCGCCAAGTAAATTTCAATTTGCTCTATGTTTCTTATACACGACCCTGCATGTTTAGTTCGCCGCACTATTTTATTATCCTAGAGAAAAACAAATAAACAGCTTGTAACAATGCAACAGTAGGGTATGGGCTTGATAAAATTTAACTTATTTAAGTACCTAGTAAATAAAAACATTTTCTGTACCTTACTTGTTACGTAGCCACCACATTTATTTTTACTCCAATCACTGCATCGCCACAATACTGCGCCGTTTTTGTAAGATTTTTTTTTGTGGTATTTGTAACCATCGTGTAATAGCACTTCGCCTCTTCTTTGAATAATTTTAAACTCTTCAGACATGAAGTTGAATATATAATTTTATTAATCAAATTTAATTTCTTAATAATTTATGGCGTTGAATATAATAATTACATCAAAGATTATATCCTTGTGCGATAAACATTCATCATCTATCGGTAAATGTCAGTCAATGTCAGTGTTATCCTTGTATTAGCCAGTGCTACATTGTAAATAGGTAAGTTTCAATACAATAATAAGGTTCTCAAACAATTGGGGGATTCAAATGGAAATTAGAGTTTTATATGATCCCCTAGGGTATCGTAGTGGAACATTGAGTGCTGTGTAGTCCCGTGGGGGACTGGTCTAGGGGATTTTAGTGGAACGAGGGTTTGGTTGTGCATGCGACTTGCGACTGCCAAGCAAGAAGGTCGCGGATTCGTATCCCAAACAAAATAATTATTTGTGTGATCCACAAATAATTGTCTCGAGTCTTAATGTTCTTTGTTAAATTGATGTTGGTAGTCCCCGCGACATAGGGCTGGTTCCCTAGGTAGGGTAGTTGTTTTTAAAATAAATTGTTAAAATTAATTTTATCTAATTTTATTAAAGTAAATTTGTTAAAATACATTATACCAAGTTTTTTTTCTATACTAGTATGGACAGTGTGATGACATCAAGCAACTTACACCACAATAATAATTCAATGGGTTAAATGAATATTGAAAAAACTTACTTGATGAAAATCGTAACGCACTGGACACCCTCTGGCTGAACACTTGTGCAGCATGTTTGACTTTCATTTTGGGGATCTTGTCGGAGACAACATGCATTTCAGTTAATTTATTTATTAATCTTATTTCGTCATCTCCAACATCAATGTCAAATAACATTTTTAAATGTTCCCATTTAGCACATTTGCTTTGACCATTTTGTATAAAAAATGCATTTTTGTTTAAAAAATTGTTTCGCACTCCTTTCAGTAGATGCGGAGTGTCAAATAACGGAAATATTTTCCTATTTTCTATTTCGAAAGCATATGATGTGTACTCTTGAGTCTTGGCCCTTTCTTAAATATTTTTCTTTGGTTGCTTGATGCAACTCCCGCCCCACTTTTAAGTTGGTCGTAGCTTGGTCACAAATTGTAGCCACTACTATAAGTCCTGTACGATTTAAATCAGTTATAATTTTAATAATCAACTCTTTTAAATAGTTTGACTTAGTAGTGGCATTACAAAATGTGAAGCAAATGGGCTGCTTACATTTACTCGTACTTTTAATCCCCTTTATCATAAATACAAGTGCATGATCAGCCAGAGATTTCGTCCTATGGTGTCCATAATCTTCAAACCCCACAATTAAATCTAACGATTTATTATATTCTACCCCAGGGGATAATGAGACTTCATCAAATAATAAATTTACATATTTTTTCTCATCAGGCATGCGAGACGATATATGTTTTAAATCTTTTATTATATTTTCATTAATGCCTGGTTTTAAATTAATTGAACTTAAAAGTTGATGTAGTAGACGTTTTGACGGTAACACTTACCTCTTAAGTTGGAAAGCCCATGAATATGGCCGGCCTTGATCCACGGCTCTTGGATCAGGGCGATGGCCGTGTGTACCTCAAGCCATTTCCGCAGCTGGGCCGTCCCGTCCCGGCTGTGCTTGAGGTTTGCTTGAATTATTTTGGGGGACGTCGGGGACGAAGGGGACGACAGCCTTGGTCGCTTTTTCCTCGTCACCTCCAAGTTTCAGCTCCGCGAAGAGGTCGCCAGGCTCGCCGTCATCCCCCAGGATGCTAAAGATCGAGGTCAGCACGTCTTCCTCGTCCTCTTCCATGGGGTGTGACTTTTGCTCGTCGTTGGCGGGTGTGGGCGGCTCCGCGTTTGCAGGCGCCACCTTGACCTCTTGCGGAATGTCTTTGCTTGGGACAAATTCCCGTGTTGTTGGGCTTCTTCAGCTCCCGTTTTATAGTGGATGTTTCGTGGTCCCATCCATTTGGGACGTCGCACAGTGGGTCGAAACCATGATTTTAGTGACATAGGGTCCAACTTTGGTTTTTTACTTTTTTTTTAACACTAATGGATGGAGTTCATTGACCTTAGTAATAGTTTGTATGGGACGGTTTTCCTAAACTTTATATTTTTGGCAGAAAATATTTTTTAATTTTTTTTTGTATGGAGTATATCATATAAACTAAAATTTCTGCTAAGTGCAGTTAGATCCGGCAATAAAACTTCATTATTCTTAAAGCTTGTCTAGTCTACTATCATTTGATACCAAAAACATGAGCTTTAAGTTGCAACTCTGCCAAATAAATGGATCGGAAAAAATGAAAAATCACCTTAGTCATTTTTATATTTTAATGTTCTTTTAGGTTAAATTTAATATGTAATAGTGAGTAAAAACACGTAAAAATACACATAATCACTTTACAAGTACCAACAATACATTGAAAGAGGTACCTAATTGGCTTAAATTTACTAATATTAAATTATTACATAGTTACTTAAAAATAGGTAATTATCGATGAATTTCTGCTTATTTCCATAAAGTAATTAGCTAATACTGTTAGATTTAATTCTGAATAGTTAGCAAAAGGTAAATTACATTTAGCTACAACAACAAGTAAATCAGGACAATTAGCTAATGAGGATAATAAAAAGAATGTATTTCTAAATCTCTAGAAGTATAAAAATGACCTTATTTAGAGGTACATAATTAACTTAAATTGACTAATATTAAAAACTTAAAAATATAGGTAATTATCTATACATTTCTACTTATTTCCTTAATAACCGTAATTAGTTCATAATGTTAGATTTAATTTTAAATAGTTAAATAAAATAAAACAATATTACGAGTATTAAAGTGATCTTACTTACTACAAAAGTATACTAACTTCATAAAACGATAGAATAAATAAAATAGAAAGTGTGGTGACACTTTACTATTTGTGATGATAACATACCAACTAATAAACAGTTATATAATATAAAATAATCACAAAAAATAACAAACTTACAATCTACTTAAAATGTTAATCACTATCACTATAATAATCTTGTAAATTATCTACATCAATAAACTCTAAATCGGAATCTGTAGGAAAACTCAGCAGAAGCTCTTTGACTTTTGGAGAGAGAAGGGATTTTTGTTTTGTCATCCGAGGTCTAAGGCTCGTAATCATTGGATCAGAAGACAATAAAAGATTGTGTAAAATGTCTTCATTTGTCGCCTTCCTACTTACCTTTCTTGAATGACTTTCTCTATATTTGCGGAAATCTTTATTGCGAGCTTCTGCTGCTTCTTCTGAAAGTTTGCCTATGGGAATTGCACCAAAATGCTTGATTATGTCAGTCCCATGTATTAACAATTTATGTACACTGGAAGGCATATAATACCATGGGTATAACTTTACATACAATTGCGCAGTATCGTTACAAAATTTGGAAAACTTAGTAAGGTCCACGCACTCACCAGATGCAACAGTCTGAAGAACCACGTAAAACTTTTCGATCAAATCTTTACTAATTCCGGTTATGCGGGCTGTTGTTTCTGCATCCTGAAAAAACCTTCTGGCAGTATTACCATCATTGGTCGTGCCTGCTCCTTGCTTGACTACATCTATAAGTAAGCCGCAGTCCTTCTTAAATGATTGCTGAATAGTGCTTTTTCTAAGCGACATTTTTTCTTTATCATCGCCCCTGCAACTCCATTTCTTGAACTCCAAACGATAAGCTGCAAACAAAAAGAACTTTTATTTAAAAATTATACACACAATTTAATAGAAAACCATACAAATATTTACTTAAAAAAGTATGAAGAAGAAAAAAAATATTTACCAATGTGAAGTAAGCATTCCATGCATCTTATCCAGGCATGTAAAGATGATATTCCGTATTGGAACATTTCTTTGTTTTCTTCTCTTTGAGAAAGTGATTCGAGATTGTTCATCTCTGTCGGTTTTACTTTGCATATATCGCAGACAGCTGATGATGTGCCTGACAGATATGATGCTATTTTGCCGTCTATCATAGTCATCAGCAATTGATGCTTAATTTCAACTTGACGGATTCTTGATGGCTGAAGACTTTCTATTTCCTCTGTTATGCTCGCTTTTATAGTTGCCACTGTTGAATGTGTTTCCTTGGTAAATTTAAACATAATCGGGCGGCAATAAAATGTTGATGAGGGACGATCGTTTTCCCAGATAACTGTTTCATTAAATTGAAGCCTTATAGGAACTAGACTAGCCATGAAGATAGTTGAATCATCAAAGTCCGTTTCAGTCTTTTGTTTATAATTACTTTGGCCTGAGGCCCCATCAAAGCCCCATTTGCTTATAAGCACTAACTCTCTTGTCGAGTCTAAATCCAAAGCAATCACTTCCAAAATTCTTGATACCGTCAAGTTGAGTAAAGCTTGCAATTTAATAGCAGCTCCTTCTTCCGTAATAGTTATGTCTTCTTTCTCTGGATAACATTTTGATTTAGCTTGTTTTATTTTATAATAAGATGGATATAAGTCAGATCCATTTTCACTAGCTGCTTCTCTTAGGTTTATATATTGCCACTTACTTAATTTTAGTGAAACTAATAAAGATAGTGCCTTGTCGGATGAATAAATAGTTTTAGGTTTACTGCCACTTAAACACTCTTTAACTTTTTCCAAATCTTCTGGGTGGCTAAGCAAATGGTCCATTATTTTTCCTACATCTTCATTTCCAGTCTTTTTTAAATTCGCAATCACAGTAGCTTTCAGTTCATCAGGGGATAATGAAAGCGATTTGTTTATCTCTTCTACGCGTCTTCGTTTTTGCCTGGAGCTCAATTCTTCGAAAGGCTTTCTTGGTGTAAATGTAGACGTGGAAGCATCTGTTGTTGATAGTAGTAGTTGATTTTCAACATTTTCTGAATTACTAATATCGGTTTCTTCAGCTTCTTCAGTGTTCACAGCTTCAGGTATAATGCCTTCGGGCCAGTTTATTGCACGATCTAACCAATCACCATTTCTTCTTATAAACTGTGCTAACGAACGTCTACTTTGTTCCCATTTTGTACCTACATTTGAACAAAATCGTGTACAGAATTTTTGTAGCTCAGCATTGTTCTCTTCGGTTATATTCAATTTACGTTGTAGAAATTGGAAAAGTTTTTTACTATCCGTCAATGAATTCACTTACTCTCTTAAAACCATGAATAAATCTAAATTAATAACTAAACTCTCCATTATAAGAAATACTGGAACGTTCAAAATCTCGAGATGTTGGTAGTAACGCAAGTAAAGGAATACTAGTTAGTTTACAATAAATAAGGTCATTTTTATACTTCCAGATATTTAGAAATACATTATTTTCATTACCCTCATTAGCTAATTTTCCTGATTAACTTGTTGTTGTAGCTAAATGTAATTTACCTTTTGCTAACTATTCAGAATTAAATCTAACAGTATTAGCTAATTACTTTATGGAAATAAGCAGAAATTCATCGATAATTACCTATTTTTAAGTAACTATGTAATAATTTAATATTAGTAAATTTAAGCCAATTAGGTACCTCTTTCAATGTATTGTTGGTACTTGTAAAGTGATTATGTGTATTTTTACGTGTTTTTACTCACTATTACATATTAAATTTAACCTAAAAGAACATTAAAATATAAAAATGACTAAGGTGATTTTTCATTTTTTCCGATCCATTTATTTGGCAGAGTTGCAACTTAAAGCTCATGTTTTTGGTATCAAATGATAGTAGACTAGACAAGCTTTAAGAATAATGAAGTTTTATTGCCGGATCTAACTGCACTTAGCAGAAATTTTAGTTTATATGATATACTCCATACAAAAAAAAATTAAAAAATATTTTCTGCCAAAACTATAAAGTTTAGGAAAACCGTCCCATACAAACTATTACTAAGGTCAATGAACTCCATCCATTAGTGTTAAAAAAAAAGTAAAAAACTAAAGTTGGACCCTATGTCACTAAAATCATGGTTTCGACCCACTGTGCGTCGGTGAAGGTTCCGTTCGGGTCCTAGAACTTGATGTAAATTGTCCCGAGCATAAAGGAGAGGAGTCTGCCTGCCTTCATTGTGCCTGGAATTTGGTCCTCAGGGACACCGACCACCACGAACCACGCATTAGTTTTTCTTGTTGCGTTTATAAGGGTGTAACTACATTAATCGACGCGGAATCGGCTTAAGCCGAGTGCGTATCACCACACTACTCGGCTTATCGCCGATTAGCTGTTGCGACGGCTGTTGACATGCAATCGGCAGTCGATTTCTCCGAACGGTCGTCACGACGTCTATTCACTTACGTTCGGCAGTCTACTCCTCCGAATGGCTGTCACGGCCTCTGTTCAATTACGTTCGGCAGTCGACACCTCCGAACAGCCGTCGCGACGGATGTTCGCATGCGTTCGGCAGTCGACAGTCGTGATCGTGTCATGATCCCGAAAATATCCACAAATGCTTTCATCGCAGATTTAACGTGCGCTCTGAGCTGTACGGACGTTCTGGCCTTTCATTTTTAGTTTTTCAACTTGAGTTTACGAAATAAGTGTCGATACAAGGTGTGATATGGATATACTATCCAGACAAGCAAGACTCACGAACGTAATTATTGTAGCGTGCCTACTGGAAGAGCAAGAAAAGAAGCGAAAGCGGCGTCGAGCTTGGGTCGATCCACTATGGCAACACAGATTGACGGAAGGAGAATTTCATTTACGATATCCTCGTTTAAGACAAAACCCAAATAAGTTTTACGATTACTATGGCATGAATATTACCCAGTTTGACCATTTGTTGGGAATGGTAAGACCAGTACTTCAGAAACAAAATACTAAGTTCCGGTTGTCCATATCTGTGGAAGAAAGATTGACAGTGTGCTTGAGGTAATAAAGTAACTTCTTTTTTGTTTCATAATTGTTATAATATATTCTTTTTATTTAACTTTTTTTTAATTTTCTTTAATTGTTATATATATTTTTAACATAAATTAAACTTTGTGACAGAATCAATAAATTTTTGCTTATTTCTAATCTTTAACAAGCTTTCTTAAGTTTTTGTAAAGTTACATTATTTTATGATTAACTTATAGGAACATTGTAATAAAAAGTTTAGAAATGCTATGTAATGTTTAAGTAGTAGAATCTGTATCTTCGGGGTTGGATCTGTTCGTTGAATCATAGCTGTTATACATTTGTGTAGAATAACCCTGCTGTGAAATTGGTGAGTATCCAGAAGTCGAAGTGTATCCAGCGTTATTCATGATTGGAGTAAACGTAGAAGTCGAACATCCTGTTTCTCCTTGTGAAATGAATGTATTTTCAGCATTCTCTACTACATCAAAAATTTGCCTCCTTACTTGAAGTTGCAGTGAGCGGGGGAAACTTTTAACGGTGTCAGCCATAGATAAGAAAAATGATGTGATTGGATCTGACTTTCCCACAATTTCTTGATGTTTTAAATATTGCTCTAGAACTTCCCCAGTTGTAGGTGGACGAGAATGTTTCCTCGCCGAAGTAATATTATCCGGAGTACTAATGTTTGAATCGGTTTCCACGGTGTGTGCATATGACTCATTGTCGCTGATGTTTGAAACGCGGTTTTTATCTCCAAGAAATGGTTTTAAGAATTCCAATTCTTTTTCATATTTGATTGATCTTTTTGGCATGGCTGCATCTCCACTCTTAGATATACGTGATTTTATTGTTTTTCTATAATTGTCTCTTATTCGTGTCCATTTTTTTTTACATTCAGCAACTGTAAAAATATATAAAAATAATGTTGTATAAAAATTAAGTTTACTGTATTTTTTTTTTCAGATTTCTAACAAGTAGTCTCAGTTGTAGGAAGTTGGCACATAATTTTCTAATGGGTTATGAAACAGTACGTATTATTATCAATGAAACAACAGAAGCTTTTTGGAAAATATTATTACCAATTGTTATGCCGGCTCCCACGAAAGATATGTGGAAAAAAATTGAACAGGATTTTGCAGAAAAATGGAATTACCCTAACTGTGTTGGCGCTATTGATGGAAAGCACGTTGTTGTGCAAGCACCACGAAAAAGTGGAAGTCTCTATTTCAACTACAAAAAAACCTTTAGCGTTGTTTTATTAGCAATTGCTGACGCCAACTACAAATTTGTCGTAGTAGATGTGGGTAGTTATGGAAGAAATAGCGATGGAGGTATATTGTCGAGTTCAACATTTGGAAAGAATTTATTACGACAGCAACTAGATCTACCTGATGAAAAGGTAATCCCAGGTATATTTAATCCGATGCCACATGTTTTTGTTGGCGATGAAGCATTTCCTATTTTAAAAAATTTAATGCGGCCTTATCCCAAAGATCAAGTGCAAGGTGACCAGTCTAAGAAAGTCTATAACTATAGACATAGTCGTGCAAGACGTGTAGTTGAGCAATCTTTTGGCATACTAGCTCAAAAATTTGGAATTTATCAGAAAAGAATACAATTTCAGCCTAATCAGCTTGAAAATTTGGTTCTAGCAACTGTCTGTCTTCATAATTACATTTTGGATGATGAGGTTCATGTACTAAGTACACGAAATGAAAGACCAAGAAACTTGCGAGTTTTAGAGCACACACATCATGACCAAGGTCAATTGGAACCTATAACCGTGAGAGACAATTTTAAGCAATACTTCAATAGTAATGGCGCTCTAAGCTGGCAGTTAAATTTAGTTAACAGACATTAAACTTGGCAACTACTTCTGTTACCATCCACTAAAAACCTTAGACACTATAGAATTCAAAACACCCCGCCACTACCCACAAATAATAGTAACTTACATTAATATTAGTAACTGATGGTTGATAATAATTATGTAATTCTGATAAATAAAAACTGTAGTAGTTCATGTATAGGCTGTATTTTAAATAAACATTTCATATCACTTACCACTGTTTGAAATGAGATTTGCTATTTCTTCCCAAGCATTTTCTTTACATACTTGATCACTGTATTTAGCGTCAGATATATCAAACAAACAAGGATATTTGCTAACTAATATTATCAATTTTTCATCTGACATTTTCGTATTAGGGTAGTTCTCTCGTTTGATAAATATATCGTCACTGCACGACAACTAAACTGATACTGCCTGCAATCGCGAGCGCATGACATGTCACCACCATCGGTACTCGGCCGTCTCCGGCTCCGTTCGGCTGACGTCGGAGATGAAGGCATGCGAGCGGATCATTCGACTGCTACCCAACGCCGATCGGCCGTCTTCGGCGCCGTTCGGCTGTCTTCTGCGATATTCGGCTACCGTCGTAGATGAAGGCATGCGAGCGGATGATTCAACTGCCGATCAACGCCGTTCGACCGTCTCCAGCGCCGTACGGATGCGATCAGCTAATCGACAAACGGCTCGTTTCGCCGTCGGCAGGTGTCGCGTCGCGTCGGCCGAGCCGAGCCGATGCGAAAGCTATTAGTAACACTCTTATTCCGTCGGCATAAAGACTTTTTTGACCGGCTTTAGCCGATTCCGCGTCGAATAATGTGGTTACACCCTAAGGGTCCACTTGGAGATCTCAAACTTGGGATTCTGATAGGACAGATTTCGGCCGATATCGGCTGTGTCCTTTAGAAATCCCTGTTGGTCCGGGACCCATATGGCGCAGCGTGCCCGCTGAGTGAGTTCCGCCTGGTTCCTCACGACCATCTTTAAAGCCATGTATAGGTTTGCTCATTTGCGCACTTGGGTTTAACACCCCCTCCGAATAATGCGGTTTTGCATTGACCTTTGGGGGTTGTATTTGTGTCCAAGCTCGGGCATCGGCGGATATACGGACTTGTATACCGAGGAGCACCTGGTCGGATACGTCCTTGCTGATGCTCCCCTTCTGTTCGCAACTGATTGCGACAATGAGTGGAGAGCGTGAGCTTCGGCGTATGTGGTTTTGGCGGTTTCCTTGGCTGTGTCCAGTCTTTGCCGCTTGTGCTCCCCCGAGGCGACATTGTCTTTTTGAGAGTACGTTTGCCAGCGGACTGTCCACTACCGCCCGGTTTGGGCCCCTTTCCGCTTGCTTGGTCTCTGCTGCTCTCTGGCCGCAAATTTAAGGGGATCGTGTACCTCTGCTTTGCTTCTCTCAGCAGAGGGCTGTATAGTGGAGGGGAGGGCTGCAGCCTTTAATCGAGCCGTTACCCTTCTTTGCTGCCTGGTCTTGCGACCCCTCCATTTTGGCTTTATGGCTTTTACAATGAAATTATCCAATACTATTTTATATATTTGTACGGAAAAGCAAAGCAATTACAGGAAAAACAAATGCATTCATGACAATGTCAGTCACCATTAAAAAGTTATTAATAATATACTCTACGAAGTATATTATACCAAAGAGTCTGTATGTAGTGTAGGTATCCAGGAGCAATGAACGTGTTGAATTTTCTGCTTGAGTATGAGTCATTTTGAGAAACTGACTTTTTGCTAAATAGACGATCTGCTATACAGACCTTCTAATAGTTAGACTTACTGCTCATTAGACGTTTTGCGCTATTGGACATTTAGCTAATTAGACATTCCGATCGTCAAGGTAAAAAAATCAGATTAGCTCTTATTACCCTCAATTGCGGGAAATGAGAGCCTATATATTTCCCATATGCGCAACGTTTTTAAATTAATTAATTAAATCAGTCTCAAATAATTGCTCCAGGGGAGGCTTTACATCAATGAATAAAATTTAAAGTAACCGAACAAAAAATTACTCTAAGGGTCTAAACAAAAGGCACAAATGTAGGCAGCTGGACTGTCAAAACCAGAACATTCTTGATGTGCCCAATCCCCGCAACTTCTGCACCGGTACCACATTTCATTATTTTTGCCGGTATCAAGGCATATAACACACAACGTTTCTTCTTCTGAGTATTTAGACTCGTCATCGCAAATATCTTCAACGTGTTATAAATATTTTTTTACTCTTGAAATTTCGCTAGGAGATTTTTTACGTTTGACTTCTTTTTGTTTGGTATTCTTTTCTTTGGTACAATTTCTTTTCACACATTTTCCTTTAACACAATTTTCTTTATTACATGTCTCTATGTTTTTCTGTATTTTTTTTGTTTCATTTCTAGTCTCTTACTTTTATCTCCCTTCTTTTTTGAAATATTTATGTTTTTGATTTGTTTCTGTTTCTTTTTCTTTTCCTCAAATACAGTCTTCATAGGGGTACCTACTTGTTAGGATTTCTGAATGTTATGTATGTCTCACCGTTTTGTTGTTAAAGAAGGTGTGAGTTAGTGGCATTGGACTCATAGTGGATAAAACGGTAACAACATTATCGGATACTCCCTCATTATCCACAATATTTTGACGTGGTTGTCTAACAGATTAATCTAATATGGACGGACTCATACTAGGGCTTAGGTCTAGAGGCTTCTGTTGCAAATCGATTGATGTAGATGTTGGATTGACAGTATTGACCTCCCGTGAGTGCTCTTGAATATCAGTTGATGAGGATAAAATCGTCAGAGTGTTGACAGAAGTTAGTTCTTGAATGTCAAGGCGTTGTTGACTATTAGATGATGTAGACTGAGCATTAACATCAGAATAAGTAGGGACTGTTTGTGGGTTACTTTGATATTCTCGTTCATCCATATTACACGTTTTCTATTTTATTCTACTTTAATTAAAACGGATTTTGGATCGACACCCGTTTTAATGAAAGTAGAATAAAATAGAAAACGTGTAATATCTTCAAGTAATCCAAAGAACAATGGGCAAAACGTCCCCACCCTTGTAACGCTTTCAGCTATACATCAAATGAAAGCCCTTGAAAAGTGAAGCATTTTATTGTATGACAGCAAATCTGTCAGTCATGGGAGAACTGAGTTATTGAGGAGAAGAAAATAAAAATAATGAACGATAATATTAAATAATTTATGCTAATGTTTCCTATGTAAGCACGATAGAGTCAAAGGTTATCTTACTAGTAGAGGGACCATACATGTAGAACATCCTACATCATCCAGAAAACCATGAATTTCGCTTTTCAAATAAAAAACATACAGCTTTCATAAATATAGAAACTCGTATATCATATCAGCCAATTGATGTCCACTGCTGAACATAGGCCTCCTCCAAACATTGCCATCCTCTTCCATCGGTTTCCCGCCGTCCTAACTAGGTCGTGGGACCACCGTGTGAGGGGTCTCTCCACCCTGCGCTTTCTGATAGGCGGTCGCCATTCCAGAACCTTTCAACCCCAACGGCTGTCGGTTCTCCGCGCTATGTCCCCTGCCCACCGCCACTTTAACCAGTCAATTCTGAGCGCTATGTTCATATGCACAGTTGGGTATATTAGAAAAATAACTGGACCTGACGCAGCTACTACTTCCAATGCAACAATAACGAGCTAATGCTAATCATTAATGAAAACCACGCACCTATTTATTATTTATTGCATGAAACTGATGCATTCATACTACCACTCCGACACCGACTCCGGTCATATCCCCACAAAGGTGATCACTGATTGGAAGAGGCTCGAGGAGAAACTCGCGTCTGTCGAATCCGCCCAACTGATAGTAGTCCCTACAGTTCGGATACTGTAGAGGACACTGAGGCGGCGATCGGTGCCCTGACAGGTCGTGTCATTAATTAACAATTGCTCTTAGACAGTGGCTATGCTGGAAGACCTCCGCATGCAATTACCTGGAGAACTGCGTGATCTGTTGAGCCGCAAGATCCCTGCCACACGTGCCTACGACAGGGCCCTCAGCGAGTCCAATAGGGTTAGAATTAGACAGCTTCAATGGCCTGTTAAAGTACGCATAAATGAGTTTCGTCAGTCACGATGGTATGCGCAATTGAGTGAGATCGAACTTTTTTATCTCGCTTTCTAGCAGTTATCCCGTTCATTAAAGAAGGACGTATACTCTACTATGCCTCCTTTGGTAGGCCTGATAGGAGGCTAGCGTTCGAGTATGATGACAAGGCCGAATGCCTGGCCAAGAACCTCGAGGCCCAATACGCAGTTCTCCTCAGGGTAACAATCACGATATAATATCAATCACATACACCAATTTCAAATATTTGTCAACAGCGAAGTAAAACGGTGAACTTCTCTCCAGGAGTCACCGCTCAAGGCAGACAACGACGATATACAGTTAGTCACACCTACCGAGTGGAACCGTTAACCCTAGATCCCTACCCATAATTATCATAGAATTTTCCTACCCAGGGTGCCCGAGCACCCTGTTTTATCATGGCTCACATTTTGGAGATTAAAAAAAAAAATGCGTTTGTTTGTTTATTAATATATTTATTTATTTATAAAAATTAGTAAGAGAATAAAAAAACTTTAAAAACTGTACTCTTTACACATTTAGCACATATTTTAATTTGGTGCTCTGCACAAATAGGAATTTTGCTCTTACTACTAAAGGTCTTGCTTTTCCTTTCTTTTGCATACGGGTAGAATCTACAACGCCTTTATTTTATGGCACCAGGCGTTGGTCTTATAGGTTCTATAGGCAATTTTAGAATACCATGAATCAATTCAAGAATATTGTTCGTCAAAGTAGGGCAAGTTTTTCTTTCTTGCAGGTATGACATAATCACCTGCAGCGACGAAGTTTTCAAATAAATGCGTCTGTTAGGTATATTTTCTGTATTGGTTGCTTCACTAAACTTCAGCAGCACCATACTATTGACACGAACCGTATTCAGTAATCCGTAGAACACACATAGCGACGTGTTTTCCTTGATACGGAGTAAGTATGACATAACTGGTCGAACGTGTCCCCCCTCCTTTTGTTTAATTATAAAATTCCATAATTTCGGGCAGTTACAGTTTTGTCTTTATCAGGAAGAATGTGCATTGTTGAGTTTTTTACGTCCCTTAGATGGACAAAATGCCAGCAAAGTTAGAGGTACACTGTAGGCAAACTTGGCGCAATTTTTCTCAAAAGAAAATTTTTCTTTCATCTCTATCGGGATTTCTCTTTTATTCTGTCTAATAGTGCCAACTTCACATTCTTTTCAAGTAAGGCAGTAGCAGATGGTATGATTTCATCAGGTTTTTCATCTAACGCCGCACCTCCAATGTACTCATCATCATCAGAATCTACTAGAAGAAACCGCGCAATGACGCAATTTCCGTTGTCAAATTTCTACTCAATCCCGCCATTATTGTTTACAACACATATAACCTACAAAATAAATGCACTTCTAAATACATATACAAAGATAAAATCACGATATAAAGTAATAAAACCAAAATGTTTTTATTAAAATTTTGACCTATTTTACTACCCCTGGGTGCTACAGCACCCTGTAATAATTAATTTGTACACTTACCACTGCTTATGAAATTTTACAACTGATGAAATGTGCAGTTTGTAACATGACAGGCGAATATAAAAAAATACAAATCACTATTACAAGTCAAAAAAAAATTACATCACTTTTAATAACTGACTGGGTACCTAAGCACCCTGGGTAGGGATCTAGGGTTAAATAAACTTCTCGCCCCTAAAAAGGCACCAGGCTCAGAAAGAATAACAAAAATAGTCATTAATTTATTCCCCGAACGTCTTTTGGTCCTTGACATGCATCTGCAATGTCGCAATATCAAATTGTGTCTTCCCACAACAGTGGAAAGACGCCGTGGTTAATAGTCCTCGACCGATTTCGGCCACGGTGACCTCTTCATCTCCGATCTAAACGTCGCCGGTGTGCTCGTGTATGGCTAACATAGCCGATCTTATTAATGGTGGTGGTTATCGGAATACCGAAACCCGACAAAAAAATTCCGACCTGTTAGTCTGAGTCGAGCCGTTTCCGAGCCTGAGGAACATAAATTCTGTCGTTTACTATTTCTGCAATGGTTGCTGGATAAAGAACATGTCCTAATGGTTCTCTAAATGTTTATATTAGCAAAGCTAGCTATCCGAAAGTCAGGAAAATGCTGTAGATGATTTTCTGGATGATGTAGAATGAGCTAGATGTATAGTCCGTCTACTAGTAAGATAGCCTATGTTTAGTTTAGCAAAGCTAGCTATCCGAAAGTCAGGAAAATTCTGTGGATGATTTTCTGGATGATGTAGGATGAGCTAGATGTATAGTCCGTCTACTAGTAAGATAGCCTATGTTTAGTTTAGCAAAGCTAGCTATCCGAAAGTCAGGAAAATTCTGAGGATGATTTTCTGGATGATGTAGGATGAGCTAGATGTATAGTCCGTTTACTAGTAAGATAGCCTGTGACTTTATCGTGCTTATATAGTAAATATTAACATAAAGTATGAAATATTATCGTTTAGTATATTTATTCTCTTTTCCTCAATAACTCAGTTCTCCCATGACTGACAGATTAGTTTCATACAGTAAAATTCTTCACTTTTCAAGGGCTTTCATTTAATGTATAGGTGTAAGTGTTACAAGGGTGGGGACGGCTTCCATACAAAAATGCCCATTCTTCTTTCACATTTCTGTGACAATTATCGCTTCTTGTTCGTTGCGAGGCTTTTTACCTTTTTGTTTCTATTCTGCCGTTTAGACATTCCACTAGTTTAAAACATTCTATTGTTAACTTGGTAATTTTAAACCATTGTCTACCATTTTAAACTTGCTGTCAAAATCACAAGGCCAATGATTCCAATTTAATTTTATACGTTTTTGAACGATGTTATGAGCGAAATAAATCTTTGAATCATCAACAATGCGGTTGAAAGAGAAAATTTATAGTATAATATGCTTAGATGAATGTTTAAACTATTCTAGGTACTTTCTATGTATAAAATTTAGTACTAGAAGCTTTCGTCTTTTATCAATAGTACAAGGTTTTCTTTGTTTAAATATAGATGGCGTTGTGAATATATAAAATCAAACTTCTCTTATAGCTCGACTGTTGTTTTAAAGTCGACCTTTACGATGTTCCGTAGGATGCGGGCGGGGAATATTCACGGGTACACACGACATCGTCTTCAAGATAAATCACCTAAACAGTAACCCCCTTACTCATAAACGCCTCTTAAATTTTAGTCAATTGATTAGCTTAAATTCTTACGGTTTTCTTTGGCATAAGGTTGGTTTTCGTAATAAAAATCTCGCTAAACATTGATTTAATTTAAGAGGCGTTTATGAGTAAGGGGGTAAAACTTTTAGGTGATTTATCTTGACGATGTCGATGATTTATCTTTAGAAATCTCAAAAAAAACTTATTTTTATTGCAGACCGCTGACCCTTGGGAGGGTCGGCGGTCATTCAAATTCAAATTTAATACTTTTCATGTTATTTATGGATATGACTTTTTTCGGATAAATGTAGTAAGTATAAGTTTTACTGTACCTTTGTTTTGCTTAGTTGCAAATAAGTATATTTATTTCTTCTTTTTATATGTCATCATTTCAGCCTAAAAGTATGGAATTTCATCCAAAATCTGATGTACGTCACATATTACACTGATTGTATCATTGTTCTGTATATTATTACCTAATTAATTATGAAATAGTTAAGTGTACTTAAAGTGCATATTGTTGTAGTCTAAAACCTGTTTGATAATTGTGATTATATTTGTTTAAAATAAAATCTCAGTGTTTGATCATTCGATCCCAAATGTCATTAATGTCAAATCTGACCCTTAAGTAACACTAACGCCAAACGCTAATCAAAGACTTCAGCCTTCTGTATGTTAAGCTATGTTTAATATCTTACCTACCATAGGCATCACACTCAACAATCGAAATATAATGTAGATATGTTTGTAACTAATACCTTACAGAGTACGATTGTAATATTTGTTTCGAACAAAAATACTGTAAATTATAAATGTAACATATAGTTAAGAAACATAGTAAAAAAAACTCATATTTACCTGGAAAACTCAAAGTTAGTGGTACATACAGTTAACAAACTCCACTGCTGCATTTTCATTTCGATCAATCTATTGAACAGATCGCGTAATGATTATGGCCGAACGTTACAACCACGGGGTATTACGGCTTATTCACGTGCCCGTTTCGATTGCTCTAATTTATGATAGTAAAGTATTGATCTAGGGCTTGTAATTCGTTTTTTGACAATTGTTGACAAATTCAGCCTTTAATTTACAAAAAGAATTAGTTCTCTAACTCAAGTAGTTGCTGAGATCTCCGTGGCCGCGCAATCCTCCGCGTTTCGTTCGCGCGGCCACTTTTAGACCCCTTCTTTATTTCTACTTCGATAAATTTTTACGTTTTCGACAAAATCCCTGACTATTTTTGTTTGCGTGCCATGGCCGAGCAATCGAAACAGGCAATTATTTACGACCATAGATAAGAATATGTACTAACGTAAAGATATCTTTTAATTTTGTATTTTTTTAAAATTTTATATTTAACTTAATAATTGTTTATTTTTTTCTGTCTCATCAAATAATAAACTTTTACAACATAACAAATTGTTAACTTCTTTGCACTAATAATAAATTTGCCATTTTTTCCCTTTATGTCATCACAATTTATAAAGTTCAGTGATACAAGCGAGGTTGTTCCTAGTAGGGGTGTTTAACGGATTGCCTTATTTACATATCAAAGAATGTTTTGCTCCTGGCGATAAATTCTTTGCCACTAGATCATAAGCTTGATTCTGTGTAATTAAGAGGGGTGATCCAAAAGTAATGATAATGAATAATAAACACAATGAATAAAATAAAAAAATAAATGTATTCCTCAACATAGTCTCCTAGCAAGTCTATACATTTAGTCCATCTCTTTTCTAAACCTAAAATTCTCTTACAAAAATATCTTTATCTTGACTCTCCGTTTACGCGGCCATCACATCGCTATCTTCATCAAATTTCTTGCCTCGAAGGTGTTCCTTCAGTCGTGGAAAGAGATAGAAGTCACTGGGGGCTAGATTTGAGGTGGAACAACACTCCAGCCCGCAGTTTGCCTCGCCTTTTCTCCTTAATAGCCTCCCGCAATCTTCTTATTTGTTCTGCATAGTAGGAGCCTGTAATAGTGGCCCCCTTTTCCAAGTAGTCCACCATGATTATTCCTTCAGCGTCCCAAAAAACAGACGCCATAACCTTCCCTGCTGACCTTGACACTTTGAATTTCTTCGGCGTCGGTTCATCGGATCGTTTCCATGTCATTGATTGTTGTTTTGTTTCAGGATCAAAATGGTGGATCCAGGTCTCGTCCATGGTCATAAAACGTGACAAAAAATTATCCTTGTCTGCCTGGAACTTTTCGAGATTTGCTCTTGACATGTCGACTCGTTTCTTCTTTTGCTCGTCGTTTCACATTTTCGGTACCCAACGCGGGGAGACCTTTCTCATATGCAATTCGTTTCGTTTTTTGCGTCTATTTAATTCACGTTGTGTTTTTGCGACTGTTTTATATATCTCCATCTCAGACTTGTATCTCCTGAAATTAAAATGATAATTTAATTATAAATGTTTCTTTACTATCTACACACATCAAAAGTGTCTAGGGATCAACATTATATTTTTGCAATAACTTTTCTCCTGATTGATATTAATTAAAATTTTCTTTAAGGATTTATCAAATAAAGTGTTTTCGTTTGTCTACAGTAACGATAAACCAAGTCACCTTTGCATTAATAAAGAAATTTGCCATTTTCCTAATAAAGGGATTTTTGACATTTGAACCACTAACATTAAAGTTCGAAAAAAAGACTAAAATAACAGTTTCCTTTAAGATTTTATTGGGTAACCTTAACAATTAATAATCCGTGTTTCTACCGCGAACACTAACAACACAAGAGCATCGGTTTGGCATACTCAAAATGAGTTCATCCAAATCACGCTGTGGAATGGCCGCCCATGTTCGTTGCAACAACAAAAAAAGGTCTTCTTGCGACTGGATACCCTCCATATTCGGCAGAGCTCTTCTCTGTAGCATATCCCATGCATGCTCAATCGGGTTCAAGTCTGGCGACTGAGCAGGCCAGGGCAGGACATTGATGTTAGCTGCGGCGAGAGTCTGTCTTACAACTCTTGCGGTGTGCGGTCGTGCATTATCATGCATTAACTGAAATAAGGGACCGATTTGCACTTGTAGAGGAACGATGACGTCTGATACAATCGTCTCAGCATAAATTTGAGCGTTGAGGTTGCCTCTGATCCAAATCAACTCAGTTTTTCCGCCGATCCAAATACCCGCCCATACCATGATGGTTCCACCACTATAAGGATGGACTTCCTGGCAGGATTTTAATCGCTGTTCGCGCCCAGGGGTTCTCCAGTGTCGTATACGTCTTGTATCCGGTCTCATACCAAAACGAGACTCATCAGAAAAGCACACGAAACGCCATTGTTCTTCTGCCCAATTTCTGTGTTCAAGAGCCCATTGATATCGAATCCTACGATTGTGCATTGCTATAGGTGGTACCCGTAGCGGTCTTCGGGAATGAAGGTTTACTTCATGCAAGCGGTTTCTGACTGTTTGGTCGCTAATTAAGTTCCCTGAAGAGCGATGAAGCCTCACGGCTAACATTATGGCGGTTATTGTTGGAGCTCTTCGAGCTGTGATTTGAATGTATCGGTCTTGTCTCCGTGTGGTGCAGCGATACCGTCCTCCATGGCGCTCAGCCACTGTACCAGTGCTTCGGTAACGTGTCCAAAGTCGACTGATAACACTCTGACTTGTATTCAGAGCTAAAGCCACAATACGTTGCTGGGAACCTGCTTCTATCATTCCCACGGCTCTGAGCATTTCTTCCCTGCTTAAATGACGTCGCCGCTCCATAATAACGTTGGTTTTAATCAGTAGTAGGGAAACAGTAGCACTAATAATGTCTTCAATGCGTTGTATGTTTTTATAGGGAAAATATTGACAGCTGATTTTCATCTTTTACTCGAATTTGATTCACAGTTCCTGTTTCAAATTATGAAATGCACCAAAAAGGATCCATATAAATTTATAAAATCATAAATTTATTACAAAGCCACATCTCAATCTCAAGAAATCCGCATAAAAATGCTTGATCCCTAGACACTTTTGATGTGTGTATAAGATAGTATTATTATCTCTTTTTTAACATTTTCCAAAATTAATTACATTTTTAAATAGTCGGCTGTCTCACAATGAACCATGCAGCTACACTTAACCAGCGCCATATTTCCAAAATGCGACTTGGCCAGATCGTGTTAATTTGTGCAAATGATAGGTATAGACGTGTCTCTTTCGCTTAGTAGTTAGCGAGCAGATCGCGCGAGAGGTGTATGTGTACGGAGCATTTTTTCAAACACTGTCACAAAAGTAAGTTTTAAATAAATTTTACTATCTTTTTTAGCATTTTTCCTTTAAGAAATATTTTATTTCTACACCTAATTATATAGTTATTTAGCTTATCTATGCACTGTAATTTATTTCATAATTATAAATATTTCAGTTTAAAATTTTAAGGTTAGTTATAAAAAGGTGCCATGTCTCACATTGAACCATGTTGAGGTGGTACTCAATGAATCACGGATTGTGTACCCCAAGAATTGCCTTGGCGTACGCATTGATCAAAACGTGGTTCATTTTGCTAGTGTTGTTAGATAATGTATTGAAACTTTCAAACTACATAATATTCATTTACCTACCTGTTCTTATTATCATTATTAATATTACTTTATTTACTTCCTTTGGTCAAAATTTCTATCTGTTACAGAATGGCACGGAATAAAGTAAGTCAAAGAAAAAAAAGGGGGGCACACTGCTTCCAATATGTTAAGAGCTTTAGAATTAAATAGAGAAGGTGTAATCATTAGAAAAGCTGCATTATATCCTATTTGGCGCCGCTAAGTAGCACACTATTTAGACACACTTACAGATGATCTTGCTAACAAGAAGCATAATACCAAATTATGATTTAAAGACTACTCTATAACAAGTAAAGACTGATTACATAAGAAATAGACGTTTTATTTTTACCTTAATTAATTATTGAGTACATTTCTTCTTCAAAATTAAGTGGTTCAATGTTAAAATTAACCCGGTTCAATGTGTACACCCTAGAGTACACATTGATCCAAATATTTATTTTTATATTTATGTTTTTATTTTAAAAAGTATAAATAATATTGAAAATTTGTCAATGTTCTTTTAAAGCTAGATAAATTCCCTATCTTTGTACAAAATTTGAATCATTTCGAAGCTTAAACGAGAGAGTTATGCGCCTTCAAATTTTACATGGTTCATTGTAGGACAACTTACCCTAGATATAACAATAAAGAGCTAGATATAACATTAACGAATATAAAAAAAGGTAATTAATTAATTATTATGGTTGAGAATTAAGGTCTGTGGGATCATTTATTTGTAGTGCCTTCTTTTTCTAAAAGGGGTTTTAAAGTGATTTTTGGACTATGGAATAGTCTTCTTTTAAATACATAAATGAAATTCTTAGTACCTTAATTTGAATTTCTATCACTCTCAATAAGTTGTAAAGTTTAATTTTGTGGAAATCTGAATGGAGTATTGTCTTTCGTAAACTTAACATCTGATAAAAGAGTTATCTTTGGTTTTTTTTGAAGAACCCATCTCTACGATTTATGTGATAGGTACAGGTGCATTAGGCTGTGTCACTGAAATGTCATTGAGATCGATTTCACAAGTGCTTTTTATCGATTTCGATGTATTGGCATTATTAGGTTTAATTTTTACAGGTTTCTCTTTTTTCATTGTCATTTTTTCGGCTTCTTCTGTTGATACTGAAATACCGGGAGTAGTTGGAAATTTTTCGTTTATGCCGCCTTTTAAGGGTTTGTGTTGACTGGCTTGTAAATATTTTTAAAAAGTTGTATCAAATTTTTCATTTTTCGACTCCGTGGATTGTGGTATCTTGTCAGTAACTGCGGACGGAACGGACAAATGCCTGCTGTCCTAGAAATCCACTTTTTAAGGTTACATTAGTTAATAAAAGAAACAGCTGGATTTGACAATTTCTATTGAAGTAAAATTGTAGTACGGCCAATAGATTTATCATGTATCTTTTTACATTTGTATAAATAGTAAGTAGGTACGCCTCGGAATTCCAAAATGCTTCCCGGCTTCACACGACAACAACTTTTTTACAGGCCTTTTTACACCAAATTTAACATAACTTTTTAACTAGTTTTTAATATGTAACTAAATAAACAGCATTCCATTTTGTAAAATATGAATTTTCATATTTGATTATTGTATATCGACGACGAAGTGACAAGAACTCCTATCTACGAAAACCTGATTTTACAGGAAACGAAAAAAACGTTTAATTTTTTTAAAATCTAAGTTACAAAAAAGTTAATTGCTGGCAAATAATCATTTATCAAAGAGGTTTCAGGGTACATACCACATGAACGTGTTAGTGGGCACCTTAGCGAATTAGCTGTAGATAGGTGTATTTGCCATCTAAGTTGTAGAAAAATTAAAAATAGTAGCTACCATAGAAGAAATTTCTAGTAAGAAAATAGGTTTATTTCAAGAAAAAAAACTGTATTTTTAACTGTTTATTAATCTTTTGAAACATCATTAAATCACCAAACATGTATCAAATCAAAAACTAAAAAAAAACAGTTTTAACTTCTGCAAATCAATAAACTAATACAAAATTTATGTAACAAAACATTATGTCAACTTCTGGAAATTAATAAACTAAAAAAAAACAATTATAACTTCTGCGAATCAATAAACTAATACAAAATATTCAATAAAAAACAATTTTAACTTCTGCAAATCAATAAACTAATACAAAATTTATGTAACAAAACATTATGTCAACTTCTGGAAATTAATAAACTAAAAAAAAACAATTATAACTTCTGCGAATCAATAAACTAATACAAAATATTCAATAAAAAATAATATTAACTTCTGCAAATCAATAAACTAAAAAAAAAACAATTTTAACTTCTACGAATCGATTAATGAAGATAATGCTGATGTAAAGTTAAACAAATGGCAATGTGTCATAAAAATGATGACAGTCTCTAGGCAATACTGCTTTTAGTTGTTGTAGGTGGTTATACTTTACTGCATTAATTGGAATTTGGTTTTGCCGAAGCTGAGGGTAGACCACTTCCGAACGTAACACTTTGGGTCTACGTGGCAGGGGCATCCACTCTTCGTCGAAACTTAGTTTCACCTCGATAGTCATCGTGTTGTACTTAATCGCTCTAATATCTACGACTTGTGGATCGCCTGCTATGCGACCAGGTCGAATTCTTTTATAAAGCAAGTTTTCAGATCGAGCATAATCTTTAATGAACTCGTGATTAACATGCACTACCTCGTAAGGGTTAGTGCTACGCGCTTCTTTTGTAACGCTGATATAATCACTGGGTAAATGAATTTCCCTATTTTTGAGCTTCCTCTCAATAGCACTGTGAACCGAGTCACATTCCATTTGGGTGTGACCTCGTTCTAAAAACTTTTGCGTAATGGTCACGTTACACTTTTTGCTTAAAAGAAGCAGTGCATTTGCCATAACAGCATTGCGATTCTGATACGGGCACCCATCCGAGTATATAACTATAGGTAACTGCAGTGGTATGCAATGTCTTTCTATGTAGTCAATGAGAAATGTAGCAAAGGTACTAGCCGTCAAATCAGCTGAGGTTTCGTCGAACCAATAGCAAGTGGAATGCTTGGATATTAAATTAAAAACTGTAAAATTGTGACACGTCAACTTGGTCTTGAAATACAAAGCACTAGCAGTAAGATAGGGGCAAACTTTCACTGCTTCTAAATCCATTGTCAAAAGTATAAATTCTCCTGTTGCAGCCTTTATCTTGTCTTCTTCCTTTTCTTGTCTAGCTCTATTTTTTTTAATTGTATGTATCTGATAATCTGACTCGTTTATGTTACCTGATTTGTAACTGGAACACGTGTCACACATGTCCTTTTTCAATGTGAATAGTGATAAATTTTTTTCATGGAAATTCTTTTCAAATGTAAATCTACTTACTTGGGGTTCATTATTTTCTATGCAATATTTTAGGTAAGTTTTATATAAATTAACTAGTGATTGATAGACTGGTTCTATGAAAAGTTTAGTTGTATCCTTTCTCGCATAATGGGATGGTAATTTGGGCAAATTTGTTAAGAAATTATTCAAAGCCAAAACCTTTCTCTCATCTTCGGCCCTTGGAGTCTTCCTTTTTCCGCCATATATGGTATCATGACTAGGAGTCATACCAAAATCACTTTTATTAACCCACGCTTGAACGGTAAAAGACCCAAGTGAAAATGTGTTCATAAACATTTGCTTGCATACCTGTACTTTAACCGTGCAATCCTTTTCAATTGGTAAGAAATAAGATAAAGTACCTACACGCCTAGATATTTCAGACCCTGATTTAGTCTTGCGGACTGGAGCGGACCGTGTCACCAGTCCCACCACATAAACTTTCCTTTGGTCCCAGTTCATTTGTTTCCAAAAATTACTGTGTAAATTCTTCCGACTTTCCTCACTAAATCTATCACAACCCCTAACTTTACTCCTTTTACAAAAATCCGAAGTACATGTCGGGCCTAGCTGTCTTGCCTGTCTTAGAGTGTCTTGTTGGAATTTTCCATTTTTAGGATTAGAAAAACCCAGATAATCCTCGCCCCGCATTCGCATTAACTTGGCTTTATTCCTTTTCCATGACTTAGGTTCAGCGCTGTGACGGCGTTTTCGACCCTCGCGCATGTTGCCGTAGTCTGGTTCATTGATTGTCTCCAACGCCTCTTTATCATCGAGAACGGAATCTTTATCATCGAGGCTTTCCACTGATATATTATTACTGTTAAATGCTATCATAAAATCAGGATCATAATTAGTAATATCGGATAATACAGGTAGGGATAACGAATTCTTTAAAGAACTAGTCATATTTATGGTATCCTGGGTTAAATCAGATAATGACCAAGATCTTAACTCACGACGACGACAGCAGCGTTGTAAAGAAGGCGAAATATAGTCAAGGTTTTCTACTTGTTGCGAGTTTGAGAAATTTTCTTTAGAATCAGCACCCATCGAAAGAGTAATTACATCGGTTTGATTTTGACAATCACGAAAGTTAGATAAGTTTGGCGTGTTATTGTCATCTTCGTGCTAAAATAAAAAATAAAAAAACTGAACATACAAAATTCTCGCACAAAATGTTTTCTCATACTGAGAAAAAATAGAAGCCAGTCGGGTACAATTAGAGAAGGAAAACTCGATTATAAACCCTAAACCAACTCGTCTAGCCAGGTCTTTAATAGTTATGGCGAGGCGGTAGGTCACAGATTAATCCTAGTCTTGGCAATATCAATGTGAACCCACTCTTTTACAACAGCGTACCTATTAGGTAAATTGGAGTGTTTGACTCGATTTTCATAATGTGTAATCTACTAAAAGTTCATACCGATTTGAGATTTTTGCTAAATGTATCTTCGTATTCTTTAGTAGTACAATGTCTTAACTCAGTTACAAAATTATCATTTTGAAGTTGAAGTATCTTTTTTCCTCTTACTCCTTGAAGAAATCGAGCCATTGCCGATTTTTTGCAGCTAAACACTTAATATACTGTTCCTCTCCCTGTAAAAAAAAATACTTTATGATCATGCTGTACTTTTTGTACTATTAAACAATAATTAATGATTCTATTGCAAAATCAATTAAACAATACCTTCTATCTACGTGACGCACAACCAAAAACACATGAAGTTAAAGAAACATTATCCTCTATCTACTTAAAACTTCAAAAACATCTTTCAAATAATTGTCTTCTTAAATAATATTAAACAAAGGAAGTGCTACATTCTATTTTAAAAAAGACAACTCCCGCACTAGGGATCATGCCCTGTGTTGCGGGGACTTTTACAAACATTTATTTAACGTACACAAAGAACATCCCGACTCAGGACAATAATTTGTGGATCGCACAAGAATTGTCCTGCGTGGGATTCGAACCCGCGACCTCTTGCATGGCAGCCGCATGCACTACGGCTATGCCACCGAGGTAGTCGTGACATTAAATGATTAATTTCCCATACAAGGCAAAAATTATATTAATTTACGTAATCAGTATAATTGATTTCTATAACAAACAATACTCTAAAAATAGAACTACACAGTTTAACCATAAATAAGTATACACTAAACATAATTACAATAATTACTTACCTGATATTCCAAAAAATTCAACACGTTACAAATAAACCGGCACAATTACTTTCTTTAAGCGTGTTTTCAAGTTGTATCTTGCATAACAAGTGAGCGAATAAATAGAAAAGTACAGATGAATAGTCGCCTGATCCCTATATTTGTCTCATAAATTAAGTTTTGTCTCTCTCACTTTTCATTCATTTCAGTGGCCGACAGCAGGACACGTTCATACGTGTAAGAGGACACGTTTCTACATGTAAGGAGAGAAGTTACGAGATATTGACAGCAATATTTACGCGTTTGTTGTTTAGTTGATATTGCTATTAGTAATTAGGTGCAATTGTCAGCAAATTTAACGCATAATTAATTAATAGTAATTGTCAGTTATTAATATCTCACTCTATAATAAAAAAAAACAAAAAAATCTGTCTGCCAGATTATGAAGTTCATTATTTAGAACGTATCTATCGAAAAAAGTGAAAATCGCGAAAATGTCAGTTAAGAGTTCTTGTCACTTCGTCGTCGATATGTTGTATCTTTATTTAGGTGATTTTTAGAAGAACCCTGGACTATCGTAAAATTGTAAAGGTATATTTGGCGGCTGTAGTATGCGCTCTGATCTGGTACTTTGGGCAGAGGATTATTTTTTTGACAATCAAATGATAAAGTAATCATATCTTCCCTCTTTTCCTGAAGCAATTTGTAAAACGCTTTTGCCCGAAGCTTGCCGCTTTTTCAATCATCAGGCATTTCTTCTTTTCTGTATCGTTTTCAACTTAAATTTTTCCATTCAACTCAATGCACTTGGAGCATACATCTATCTGTTCTTGGATTCCCAAATCCTAAGTTAAAATCTTGGTTAAAGATTGCACGAAAATAAGACTTCTTTACAGCAGATTGTGGATTTTCTATTTTAAACATCTTATATAGTTTGCTAATGCTCAAATCGCTATGCAAGTATTTTCGTTCTTAAGTTGCAGATCGACAGTAGTGGGATTCTATACATTTTAACTTTGTAATAAAATTGTGAACTTCATCCTTCTATTTCTTATACTTATTGACTTTATGATTTCCTCCTCTGTTTTCTTTAGCACACGGCGACTGCATGAATAGACAGAGCATTTTTGGTCTACAGAATCTACACCACTTTTTGTCGCATTATAGTATTCAATTATTTCAGGCTTCAGAGTTTTGGCATTCACTTTATTATCGTGATGCATAGTAGAGTACAATAATACCGCTTTATTTTTTTTAGGCACGAAACTGACCAATGTGCTATTTTTAGTGAATCCAAACATCGACGTGTTCATCTCCTTGTCCTTATGTGGTAAAAATTCTTTTGGTATCTTTATTCATTAATTCTTGAGAATGGTCAATAGATGAGTACCAGTTATCAGTTGTTACATTCCTATTGGTATTGAAAATAGGCTTACACAATCTCAAAACTGCTTGAGTTGGGATTGGTTTTTTTTTATCTTCTTTGGACAATGTGTATGAATCAGATCCCTTTCCTGTATAAATGTATGTATTATAGACAAAGAACGTGGCCGAGTCAGCAAGGCATTGCATATTTGGCTGGTTTACTGGGGATATACATTTTAAATTTACATCGGCCACGAAAGGCCAACAACATCTCGTCAACAGTAACGTTAGCACCTGGTACGTAGTTTCCTTGCGAGTTTTTATTAAAAATTTCAAGAAACTCGGTAATAGCACAATCTGGATCGATACTTTGTCGAGCATCTCTGTCAGTAAAATCATCAAATCTCAATGCTAAAAGTAGTATAAGAAAACGTTTTTTAGACATTGATGCCCGAAATAAAGGTCTTCCTGTGCCATCAGTAGCAAATAATGACAGTACGCTTTCATGATTTGACTTGAACGCTGCACTATACAGTAGAAGAGAAAGAAATCCTTTTAGTTCTATTTGGTCAGTCTCTTTGAAAGCGTATTGCTCTTTTGCTATACATCTTTCCCGCATTTTATCCAGCTTTTTATTAGTCCACTTTAGAATTATTTCCATCATTTCGGCATCAAACATAAGCTGAAACGATTCTAGAGGCGATATAGGCCCATTCTCAAATACTGAATTATTTCGATTTGAAGGTAAACGAAGAATATTATGTGACTGTGTGCGAACATTCCTTGAGGGGGGAATGCTTGACCATTTGAAGCGGTTTTTCCCGTAATAATAATTTGTGTTCTCACCTGAGGTCATCACATCTTCAGTGTCTGAGTCAATCGAACACTCTGATGCAGATTCATGGTCAGATGGTATGACGTTATCTTTTTCCTCAGAATCCTCCGGTAATAATGGTTCAATGAAGCCTTGTGACTGTTGAAGCTCACTATCTGAGTCGGCATCTTCGTCATTTAGCCAGGGCTGGACAATAGAATCGGCGTCACGTGTATTAGAATTCATAAATCTTCTATTTGAAGCCATTTTGTACTCTAAAACAAAGAAAATATACAATTAAAACATCACTACCGATTCAACAAAATTTAAAAAAAAAATTACACAAATGCTCTGGTGGAGTCTCCTGGACTCTATTGACGTCATTACTCACCGATCGTAAAACGCAGGCGCACGTCCTCTCACCACCGCGCGTCGCACGCTACTGTATGAAGGTACTATGGCGCACAAACGCGTTACTACAAAATGTAAGGATTCATAGCAATATGAAAATCGCGTGGAGTCCCTGGGACCTAACAGATCAATTAAGGGTTAAGAAATATTATTTTATTTTATAGTTATAAGACTCGTGTATGAAAATAACAACTGTTTTTGGTAGGTAGGTATTAAAAACCCTTCAAAAATATTAAACGAACAAAGCAATCATTCTAGCCCAGTTTGTTACACTCAGAAAGTAATAAATTAACGTTATGGTATAATTTAAAGCAAAACATGCAAAAGTAAATAATATAAAGTTTGGCTTCGAGCATATATTATTTATAAGATAAATATTGCGAAATGTATATTAAACTATGTAGATTGAAAATTAGGTTTTAAGATAGGTATGATACATGTAGGTACGGAGTGTTTATGCGTGGCACATCACTAACCTTTCTCTCTTCTTAACATTTGCTTTCCAGTTTTCTGGGTTTCGTGTGCGTTTTCGTCCCCTGCCTGTAGTAGCAAGTTTAACAGGAACCTCCATAATAATCGTTTCACTATAAATTTTGCACAGTAAATTACTAAAAACACTAAAATACAGAAAAAAACCCTTTTGACGCACAATGACCAATAATACAATGTTTTTTATCGCAATATGACACATTCGCATATTGACCTATTAGCATTTAGACTAAAACGCAAAAAGACGTATACGTGAAAAGACATATACGTATAATGACCAACGGGAAATACGAATTTAGACATACACGCAAAACGTCCAAAACGCATAATGACGCATAAGCAAAACTAACAAAACGCATAATGACCAATACCAAATCATTTATTGTCATTAAAAATAACCGAAGTTGAAATATTTTATTGAATTTAGGGTCAGACTGACACAAATGATCACTCGATCTCACTATATTATTCATATTGTCTAATGTTACTGTAGCAGAACATATCTGGCGTTTTACACATCTCCAGATAGTCGTATCATTAAAATTGTTTTCTTGTGTTCTTGTTGTAGCGATAGCCATTTTATTTTATTTTATTGGGACATAAAACAGTTACACATTAGAACAATACATAAATTTCAAAATGTACACAAATTTTACTTAATGTGTAAGTTACCAATGTCCTCGACATAATATTAGGCACAGTAGGTATGCATTACATATAAACTCACGCTTACATGATGGAGACGAAACGGTTTGTAACTACACGCGTATGATTATGTTAAAGTTTCAATGGCAAGTCTGCGGAAATTATGATAGGGGAGTACTAGGATGTCTAAGTTGCACAGGTGTGTGTTATACAAGTCAACAAGGCGGCGAAGAGGAGCCCGCGCACCAGCGTTAGTTCTACATCGGGGAATGTAGAAGAGACGCGGCACGCGTACCTCACGCAGCGATGCCATTCTAGGTACAGTGTAACATATTTGGTTAATTAAGGCAATACAGTCTAACTTGTTGCTACACAAGTTATGCAGCATAGTAGAAGAAAGTAGCACACGTCTAGACTCCAAGCTTAGGAGCTTGTTATCAAACAAAAGCTGATCATACGATAAATATGATTTATTACAACGAAATTGCATAGATCGTAAGAATTTTTTTTGCACCATTTCAAGCATTTTGCTGTATATATCGTATATAGGATTCCAAATTTGGACTGCGTACTCAAGTTGAGACCGAATTAAAGTGTTGTAAAGCGTTAAGAAAGTGATAGGTCGTTTAAACTCTTGAGAAGATCTCATTACAAATCCAAATAGCTGGTAAGCTTTATTAATAATCTTTTCTATGTGGAGATCGAAGTGTAATTTAGAGTCCATTAATATTCCCAGGTCTCTTATGGAATGAACATACTCCAACGTAGTGCCCTGTAATGAATAAGCATGGCTTATTACATTTTTATTTTTAGTGTACTTATGTGATTGTTTTACATTTAGGAAGACTAAGTTGGAGTTTGTTAATAGAGCAGTAATGACTGAGCCTGTCAAGATCTGCTTGCAAGAGCAAGCAATCGTGTTTACTCTTACACGATTTATAGATTTTAATGTCATCCGCGTACATTAGGAATAGGGAATTAATAAAACAGGCTGAAATATCGTTGATGAAGAGTATAAAAAGTAGGGGACCCAAAATAGAGCCCTGAGGGACGCCGGAGGTAACTACTGCAGGTTCGGATTCGAAACCATTGTGCAATATGCAATAGAAACATTATGCAATAGAGATGGGAATCCATTTGGTTATTCACGAATTTCATATTGAATTAGTATAGTAAACGTCGTTATTCTCTTCAGTACAATAATTAATTATAGGGAAAATATTAATGACAAATGCAATTTTATTTCCTTTTACGCGTAATGTAATAAAATGATACTTATGTTATAATAGTTTTTTTCTAGCAATATTTATTGGCCAGTACCTACTTTGTATCAAAACCTTGTTGTGTTAGTCAAAATGCTAATAGGTCAATATGCGAGTGTGTCAAATAGCGAGTTGGTCATTATGCGAGTTTATTTGGTATTAATCATTATGCGTATTGGTCGTTTTGCTTAAGCGTCATTATACGTGTTGGTCGTTATACTTGTGTGTCAATATTCGTATTACCTGTTGGTCATTGTGCGTATTGGTCATTGTGCGTCAAAAGGAAAAAAACATCGTGTGTCGTTACGGAGTTAGTATAGAAATCGCCATTTTGTTTCCGAGAATTCAAGCGTTGTGATTGGAGGTTACATCACCTAGCTGTTTTTGAATGTGACATACGGTGACTTAGCTGTATTTGATCCCGAATCCAATTTTTGAATGTAATTTAAAGGGCTTTTTTTGTTTCTTGTGATAATTATATGAAGAAATTCAACTTAAAAGACACTAGATGGTGCCAAACAAAGTAATTTTTTTGAAAGTGTGGCACTTAGCTATCTTTGATACTATATGCCTCAATTTATGTTGCTCATTTTGCGACACAAATACCCCGCTGTGTATGCCGAATATTGGACCTTAATTTTTTCTATGACAGCGTCATTTTTCAATATTTGCCCACCTACTTGTGAAGTTGGTTCTTCAGTCAATGTTATTTGTGAAGAAGTGAATGGGACCGCAGATTGTACTGATTTGAATATTGATACGTTTTCTTTATTTGTATCACTGTCTTCGAACAGATACGATAGGGTAGGATAAGGATATTAATGTTTCCCCATCATCTTCACAATTACACAATTTTGAGTGTGAGCTTAATATATTAGATAAAATGAATTACTTAAATGAGTTGATAAAACTAATGACTTCAATCAAATGTCATGTAATTAGGACATTTACGCTACGTAGTGATGGACTCGTACGAATGTCGATGTCGACGCAGTATTATCGATAACCACTAGTGCTGCGACATTACCATCGGCTTCATCGATAGACCCTGAATTAAGTTTTTGTTTCGTGAGATGATGAGATAAACTTACAAAAATAAAACAATTTTTTTATGTGACAAGTATTTATTATGCAAGACTTGTGTTTGAGCTTTTTTATATTTGTCTGAAGTTTCGTTATCAACAGTTTATAAAAGCTTTAAGGTTATTACAGTCTCGTAATTCAAATATATCATCTAGTGAAATGTCCATAAAGGGAAATAAAAAGTTTATACAATATAGATAACTTTAACCTACCTACCTTATAATAATGAAAGATAAACTTACAATGTTTTTGAAATTCTTAATTTGTTAATATCGTCTGTAGACTGAATTATGATAGGTTTATCGTTTTCTCCTTCCCTCCAGATACTCTCCTGCTCCGGAAGCGATCTGGGCAGACCCGTAGCCCTGCACGAACTGGACCAGGCGTTCTTGCTGTAAAGACGCTGTTCCGTTCTTTTGCGCACTGTTATACGGAGCTTTAGTGTAGTCTTTTTTAAAAAAACTATTTTATAATTTTAACACCTTTAATAAATACTATTAAAAGGAACTTGAACTTAGAACAATGAATTAGGAATTAGAAAAGGCGAGTGGTCTAACTGAGAGCTCGGAGTAGACTGACTTGATCTCACGATCCTCTGCCCACAGCTAGATAAGCTAATGTGCTCATTAAGTGCAAGCTCAGGGTTGTCCCATACATAAGGGATACATAACAACCCCCGGAATAAGAGGAAACTTACCCTAAATGGAAGTTTCTGTAAACTAATGGACGCGTAAACGCGGTTGAGCTGAGCATGTTTCTAATTCTACATTAGATATGTTATCTTCTTTTGTAATTACTAACTTTTTATTAATAGAGCACTTGCCTTTTTTACAAAGATATAAAGTAACTAACACTAAACATAAAATTACAGATAATATACTTAATATAGGAAAGCTTATATGATTGTTTAAATTATAATTTGAAGTTTCTACATTATTAAGGTTGTCTGTAATCTGATGGGATAACATTTGAAGATCTTTAAGATTATCTAATTTTACTTTATTAATTTTAAAAGAAGATAGTTTTATCTTCTTTACATGATCGATATTACAGCAGCTGTCGTTTATAATATTAAAATTAGAAGAAACTGTTGGCAAATTTATTGAAGGAGAAGTTTCCCTTACTAATTTGGCATTTTTACAAAATGCGGCACAATTATTTGGGGTATTAAGGATACCTGTGCCTGATATGACAGTTTCAGATAGTGTGCTGTTTTGACATTCAATGGTAAGCTTCGATGGTTTGGATTGTACAAATATCCACTTCTTATTACTTAATTCGTGCCAAATATCTATATTTCCATTCAGAAATCTGTATTGACAGCTGTCTGGTAATGTAGTTATAGCTTTAATTATTATATCTATTTCACAATATTGGTTATTTGACACTGCATGAATTTCAGTCAATTTACAGAGGTAAGTTTTATAAAGTATTATTTTACAAGTAAATAGGTCTTTAATGAATGCGAATGAAGATTTATCCTTACTAATAGCTAAATAAGGTTCAGTAGGTAAAAGGAAGCTAAACGAATTTGGTGATTGGGATTCATGTGGAATAGGCAAAGGTATATTCTTATATAAATTGTATTCTAATGCACTAACTAGGGGTATTTTCATTACAAATATAAGCTTAGTATCTAAATAGTAACAAGCTAATTCAGCAACATTAATTAATGAGTGAATGTTAATTAATTCTAAACTTACTGGAAAATCTTTGTACTTAGGAACTACCTTAAGATTATTAACAATGTCGTCATAGAGTTGACGGGGTGTCAAAATAGATGGGTGAAGTGTATTACTTCTTACAAATAGAAGGGAATTTAAAACATCTTCGATTTTAAAAGACAGAGTATATAAATTTGACTGCAAAACATTTAAAACATTTTCCAATTGAATCTTAAAACTATTTGCTATTACAATATTTGATATATTATTAAGTGATGTGGTCATTTTGTCGATGACGTCATTCAATTTTGCCTGATTAATGTATATTTCATGTAAGGAGTTGTTTATATTTGATATAGCTGACTGAGAAATAATAATACTTTCTTTGACTGCATCTGTTATCTTTTTATCATTAGTAAATAATTGATGGATAGCTTTGTCATAATTTTCGGCATCGTCTTCATCTAATGTACCGAAAATATGTCTTAAAATTACACCTACACCAGATATCCAAGCGGACCTTTTAGATAAATTATTAGAAACTATATGATAAAATGAATTATAATCTCTTAGAATATCTGCATACAAAGAATCTAAAGGTATTAACATATTTTGACATTGACTATAATCAATTTCTCCACTTTCCCGGCATTGGAATCGTATTAAACTAAACGCGCTATGAATATTTTCAATATGATTCTTAAATGTAGATATATCTATTGGAATAATAACGTGAAATTGGTCGTTTACTACTTTTAGAGTTCCGACGGGATCGAAGAGTATACCAGGACCCTGGGTGATGTATTCAACGTATCGATTTTCGCTGGTTGCCAAGATAGAAACGGCCTCCAGTCTGTAATGGTATAATAGTTAGGTAAATGAAGTGTTGTAGAAGATATGCTATTTATTATTCATTTAAATGTGCAGCTTTTACTTGGTCGAAATGATGTTTGACGTGTCGTCGGTTTATTAAAAGAGACAGAGTATTGTTCCCGTGCAGCTTAACAATTTTGTACGGACCCTTCCAAACAGGTGATAAAGCCTTACGTAATCTAAGATGATTTCGCAAATAAACGTAATCACCAACTTTATATTGCACTATGCGAGTGTGGCTGTCATAGTAAGTCTTTGACCGTTCTTTTGAATTGCAAATATTTTGAAGAGCCTTTTCGTGGGAAATTTTGAGACGGTGTTCGAGCATCTTGACGTATTCCGGATAAGTGACATCAGGAGAAGGATTAAATACGGAATCAGGGATAAATGGTTTGTGACCAAAAACAAGTTCATAGGGCGTAAAGCGAGTCGTTGTGTGGACACTGCTATTGTAGGTTAGCATAGCAGTATATACGAATTTATGCCAATTGGTCTGGTTTTCATTAACGTATGACTTTAAATATTCCTTAAGTGTGGAATGACTGCGTTCAAGTGCTCCTTGGGTTTGAGGATGGTAAGGTGATGACCAGATCTGTTTTATTTTCAAGAATTCACATGTTCTTTTAAATAAATCGGCAGTAAAGTTGGTTCCTTGGTCTGTTAGGATAAGTTTAGGGATACCGAAGAGAGATATGAAATGCACTAGACATTCACATGATTCTTCAGCCGTTGCATTTGAAATGGGGTAAGCAATTGAGAATTTAGTCAAATCGTCCTGAAGAGTTAATATAAATTTAAATCTGTAAACTCCGGCTTCTGGTAAAGGTCCAACTATGTCGAGGCTAATCCTCTCGAAGGGGCGAGTAGAAGTCGTTGTAATCTGCATAGGAGATCTGTTAAGACCGCGATAAGCTTTGTTTGATTGACATTGAGTACAATTTTTTACGTAATTCTCTATATCTGACCTCATATTTTTCCAACAATAACGTTCTTTGATACGGTCAAACATTCTGTTTGAGCCGAGATGCCCTGCTATAGGAATATCGTGATTCTCTCTAAGAATTTTAGCTATTTCAGATGGCACCGGGTATATAATAGTGTTATGGTGTATATCTACTTTAATATTAGTGTTATTGAATAAATACATGAGCATACCGTAAATTTTAACAAGAGAGTGATGTTCAAAAGTATTTCTAAAGTCTGATATAGCTATTTCATTTATATCACCATTAAGAATGATATCATCTCTAACTGACTTAAGAGATTTATAGATATCGGGATACGTACTGGTATCAAAATAATGAACTTTTGTGAATAATAGATAATACGTCTTTCCTTTAATTTCTAGTTTCTTGAATGAATAAAGTTCTCTTTCTTCTTGTAGGGTATTGTTTGCATCTACAAACTCAGAAAGCACATCAGGAACGTAAGGATTGGTCTCATCAAGATCCACTGACACAGGAATTATAATAGTTTTAGTAGTACTTTTCAACAGTGTTTCGTTGCGTTCTGTAATTTGAGTATTATAAGTTTCGTTTTTGTTAGCGAATGCTTTTAGGAATTCAGAATATTCCTTATTGGAGTTAGTAGTTTGCTCTTCTGTTTCGGAAGTTTCTACTGGAGTAGAAGGGCTTTGGGAATCTGTAGGAGTTGGAGGAATTATCAAATCTAAGTCTATATTTTGTGCATCTGAGGGGCTGGCATCTAATACACCGAGGTCTATCAATTCGTCAAGAACGGCTTGAGGAATCTCTGATTCTGGGCTAGCATTATTAGTACTACTGGTAGAGGATTGGCTTTGAGTTATTGGATTCACAGGAAATCGGGACAACGCATCGGCATTACTGTTGATTTTACCCTTTTTATATTCTACGACGTAATCAAATTCTTCAAGCTTGAGCCTCCATCTTACTAATTTAGAACTCGGGTCCTTACAGTTAAATAACCATTTTAGAGGACGGTGATCGGTCACTATTTTGAATTGACGGCCGTATAAATATGGTCTAAAGGTTTTAGTTCCGAAAATTATTGCTAAGCATTCTTTCTCGGTTACGCTGTAATTGTTTTCAGCTTTATTGAGGGTTCGTGATGCATATGCAATAGGTCATGTCCTACTGGGCCTTGAGACAGTATGGCTGAGATAGCAAAATTAGATGCATCACATGTTAAGACGAATGGTTGGCTGAAGTCGGGATAAGCTAGAATAGGAGCGGTAATTAAGGCGTTTTTGTAGACTTTCGAAAGCTAGCTGCTGTTTGTTCTGCCAATTGAATGTGATATTCTTCTTTAAGAGATGAGTCAGAGGTTTGGCCAGTTTGGATAGATCTGGTATGAAACGGCGATAATATGAAACTAATCCTAAGAAAGATTTTATGTCCTTGGGACATTTGGGGAGTGGAAATTCAGCTACAGCTTTGGTCTTTTCAGGGTTTGGCTTTACGCCTTTATCTGTAATAACATGGCCAAGATATGATACTTCTTTACGAAAGAATTCACATTTGTCAGGTTGGAGTTTTAGATTAAATTTGCGCAGTCTTTCAAAGACATCGGAGAGATTTTTTATATGACGGTCAAGGTCAAACGAATGTATTACTATATCATCCAAGTACACAAAACATTGCATACCCTGTAGGCCAGAGAGTACCGAATTCATTAGCCTTTGAAAGGTTGCAGGTGCATTCTTAAGTCCGAAAGGCATTCGAGTAAATTCAAAGTGTCCTTGAGGAACAGAGAATGCGGTTTTTGCTGCATCCTTATCAGACATCTTGATTTGATGGAATCCAGAGGCCAGGTCAAGAGTGCTAAAATATTTACACTTTCCTAACTGATCTAAAATTTCTGAGATGTTCGGTATTGGATAAGAGTCTCCTATTGTAATATCGTTTAGTTTGCGGTAATCTATTACTACACGCCACTTGCGTTGGCCAGAAGCATCAATTTTTTTTGGAACAATCCAAATCGGTGAAGACCATGGGGACATAGAGGGTTTAATTATACCTTCGTCTAGCATTTTGGTAATCTGGGATTCAACTTCTTGTTTGTGGACTTCTGGAAATCTGTATGATTTGGTATTGATTGGGAAAGAAGATGAAGTATTAATTTCATGTTGTAAAGTGTCTGTAGTTGTTAATAGGTCACCGGGAAGATGAAAAACATCGGAGTATGTGGAACAGAGGTCATATAAGGCGTTTCCTTCTTCGGAGTTTAGGTGAGAAGCTCTCAATTGATTTAGTACCTGTTCAGTTCGATTGAGAGTATCATTTAAGTTTATTTCAGCCTGTGACGTGTGGTAAACTGTACTTTTGTCAGGTTTATCTAAAGGTAATATTTTTATTTTCAAGTCAGAGTTTACATGTATTGGAGATTCTGATATATTAACAACAGATATATTAATTCTAGAATTAGCCTTAACTTTAACTATGCAATTAGCTGTCAGAAGTGAATCTGCTATGTACTGATCCATGACAAGGCCCTCATTGATTTCAGGATTGAGTACGGAACATTCAATTATCGATTCAGTTCTAGGTGGTATAATGTAAATCGGTTCACAAAACTTCAAGGTAAATTCAACTTTATTTATTTTTAATATATTTTTCACATAATCGATATTGCAATCAGAATAAGCAAAAAGGTCATTACCTATTATCCCGTCGTAAGGGAAATCTATATTAGGTATTATATGAAAATTATGATTCAGCGAGTTAAATTTAATTAGTATATGACCTAATGAATTCATTGGATTTTTTGTCGATCCTAAACCATGAAAGGTTATGATATGATTGGTAATTAAAGGCATTTTTTCAATAACCTTCATTTTAAGGAAACTGATAGAGGCGCCACTGTCGATTAAGAATTTTAAAGGTTTACTAGAAACTGAGGTCATGACTTCTACATAAGGTAAGTATCTTTTTGATGAATTAGTTGTAATATTATATGTATTATATATATTATTTTCTTTTTCAGGAGCTACAAGATGGGCAGGATTTTGATTTATTTATATAGGTAGGATTAAAAGGAATAGTAACAGAATCAGAGCTTTGTTTATTGAGGTCACTATAATTTTGGGACTGGTTACCCTGTTTGTTACTGGACGAATTGGAAACAGTGAATTGGTAAGGGCCACTATGACTTTGGGGCTGGTTACCCGGTTTGTTAGTGGATGAATTGGAAACAGTGAATTGGTAAGGGCCACTATGACTTTGGGGCTGGTTACCCGGTTTGTTAGTGGATGAATTGGAAACAGTGATTTGGTAAGGGCCACTATTACTTTGGGGCTGGTTACCCGGTTTGTTAGTGGTTGAATTGGAAACAGTGATGTGATTAAGTAAGGCTTTAGTATCGGTTTGTCCGTTTGTGGTGCCCGCACGATACTGAACGGGTACGACTACTCGTTTAAATTATTGACTTCATCATCAGGGCCCTGTTGGTATTCGATTACGTCGGTTGCATGAACTGGTCGCATATTTCTGGCGAAACTCGTTGATGGTTGATTAGATTGTTGATTACTTGAAGTTTCAAATCGCCTATAATAGTTATTATTGTATTCGCGCTTTCGGCAGTTATCTATCGTGTGGCCTACCGCTTTGCAGTAACGACACACTGGTGGAACAGTTGCGGTAAGTCCCTGATGAGTCGGCCTATTGTTAATATTCACATCACGCTGTAATATATTACGATTTGGCTGAAATTGTCTTTGGATTGGACGACTTGGGTACAATGAACTATTATTACTAAAATTTGTATTGCGTCTAAACGTACTTTGTAAAATTTTTTCTTCTGACATAGCAAAATTGATAGCGTCATTTAAAGTTTCAGGGTCACGACACCTGACCACGGTTGACAAACGTGCATTTAATCCCATAATAAAAGTATGCAAAGCAAGGTCTTGCATTGCAGCGACACGGCCAGCAAGTTCACCCTTTTTCCTGGTTGGTATTGAAATATTAATTTCAGTTAAAAGCTTTGATAAGCAGGATTCTATTCGTAAAGCGAACTGGTTAACCATCTCGGAATTCAATTGACGACAGTCCTGTAGGTCAGAGAGCAATGCAGCATAGTGTTTCTTTTCCCCAAATTGGGATTTCAAAAAATCTTCTAATTGTTGCCATGTGTCAAAATCTTTTATGGCGCACGCACTTTCGGCACGCCCTTCTAGTTGGCTAAGAATATATTTAATTACTATATCCTGCTGTGACGAAGTCGCAAGATTAATTGCATTTCGACAATTATTTAAAAATGCATTTAATTTTTCACGGTTCCCATCAAATTTATTTATGAATTTAATTAAAACATTAATATCTACTTCTTTCGTATCTTTAGTATTCATGTTTCCTGTTGATTCGTCTTTAAGCATAACACACCTGGGTATTTTAAACAAAGAGATAAGACGTGAGTTCTGAGAATAAAGTTATGTTGCATTGGTCTCTTGTGTGGGCGATCTAACAGGAAATAACAATGAGATAACGCTGTGAAATATTATGTATGTTCTTAATCTAAGAATGAACACTTTAAACGATGAATATTTAATCACTTTCTTTGTTTTAATATTTGTTCACTAGCACTGATCACTTTTATGGAGAATAGGTGAAGAACTTCAACATAAAGTTAGTATGAATTTAATGGACTTACAGGATCACGGCGACTGCAAAGGTACCTCGAGACATCTCGCAGCCAGACAGGTATACTTTTACACCAAGGTAAGTAGGCTCGTTCAGCAGGAAACAGTAGCACACACAGAAGTTCACTACGCGGCGACAGGATTCGGTGAATGGATACGATATAGAATATGGTAATGTCACACACGTAGGTATAATGTTTACGCGGCGACGGATTCAGCGATTGTATGTAGCGTGGTTTAGAAATATTCGAAATCACATGGAAATTTAATGTTCTATTCACGAAACTGAGGCGAACCTGGATTTCTTTCTTATAAAATCCTTGTAGCTGCCACCAATGTTATACGGAGCTTTAGTGTAGTCTTTTTTAAAAAAACTATTTTATAATTTTAACACCTTTAATAAATACTATTAAAAGGAACTTGAACTTAGAACAATGAATTAGGAATTAGAAAAGGCGAGTGGTCTAACTGAGAGCTCGGAGTAGACTGACTTGATCTCACGATCCTCTGCCCACAGCTAGATAAGCTAATGTGCTCATTAAGTGCAAGCTCAGGGTTGTCCCATACATAAGGGATACATAACAGCACGAAGCGCATGTTGGTACCAATACATGTGCCGATGGGGATACCAACTTAGCGTAGTTCTTATCTATGTCTAAGATCGCTTTATATTCTGACTCAACTAATTGAACGTAGCCAGCTGCGTCCACTTCGAAAGTCTTAGTGGGTTCTTCACTGGTGAAGCCTGTCTCTCCGTCGATGACGAAGGAATCCTTCCAAAGAGGGTCGTTAGTTAGCACTGTTTTGCTGTTAGATTTATTCATTGGTTTCGGTATTGTGCGTCCGACCTTATTCTTGGGTCTTGGTAAGTAGGGCTTCTTCTTCTTCTCGTCCTATTGTGTAGAACCTACGTTGAGCTTGACATATTAATTGTGTCGGCCATTACGGCTAACTCCTTCTAACTAGGTTAAAAAGGGGAAAACTTTTCATTTGTTATTTTACAATATTTCCTTATAAATAGTAAACTTATTAGTTTTAATAGACTGTGCCTAAGTTCTAAATGTTTTGTACACGTAAATCTTGCAAGATCACAGTGTGCACTAAATTGTAATAAACATATTTTGTTTACACTGTCTTGAAATTTACTTTCAAAATTTGGCCTTGTTAATTTATTTGACACAAGCCTTTACTGGGGTATGTCAGTGACTGCTTTTTCTTTCGACCATTCCCTCAAACTAATATAATTATAGAGGTCGTTATTAGGACCTTCATTTCTTAATGACTCAATGCAATCAGTCTTTTGAAATAATTTTAATGGCAAATAAACACTGACATACACCACTAGCTGCTCTTCAAAATGACACAGATTTCCCATATTAACATTTTCATCTTCATCTGTCTATGACAAAACGGGTACATTTTTATTGCTAATGGACAATATAGGAATGTCTTCGTTTAATATTGTTTTTACATTTTCATAATTGAAAAAGAAAGTATTTGTCTGAATACGCCGTGCTGAGGTGTAGTAAATCAATAGATTTACTTTAAGTCTATTGACTTAAACTTGACTTTATATACTTTACTTAAAAAATTAATGAGAATATACAAAGAAGTAAAAAAAACGTTTCGTCCATTTAAAATACCAATCGTCAGTAAGTGACATTTTATTTCTTGACGTTTTGACGTTTGTTGTAGATTTATTGCCAGTTAATTATATTAGCCGCTTCTAAGGTGCCTGAACAGTGTCTACAATTAGAACCACAACTATGCGAAGCTGATAATCCCGACAAAATGGATGATTTATTTTAAAGCCGCAGTAAAATATGTACACGTTGGGTTTTTATTGGTAACACTATGTTGGCGTATCATTCATTCCAAATAAATTCTCTAAAGAATCTTGATTAAGTTGACGCAAATTTAAATGTTTAAAGCCTTCTTTTTGCGGGGTACGGTAGGTGTGTCAGGGACAAGTGAAACAACTGACTTCTGTTGTAAGACTATCTATAATGTCTTAATAATATTACTCTGTGTTGTCTTAATAATATTACTCTGTATATAATATATGATATACATTATGCTTAATTAGGTATCGAATAAACACAGAGTAATGTTATATATTTTCAACACACACTACATAGCAACACATTCCAAATATCGTCTAAGGTTCTTCAAAGAAATTGTAAAGCCTTTTTTATGCATCGTACATGAGTAGGCGGCTGTACTTTACTCGTTTGATTTAACAAACTTTAATGCCTCAATTTTGGACAAAAAATATTGCCACATCTCATATTGCTTTCCTAGTGGTTTTTTATTATGATTTTTTGCAACATCGTTTACTAAATCTTTTAACATTGTGTTTTCAATTTGATTTAAATCTAGGGATGTTTTTGCCAGTTTTTGCAGTGTCAATTTTTGATCCTTCAATCTCTGCAGCAATTTTTTGTTCTCGATCAATTAGACCTGTAATTTGTAAAGTGTTTTTATTTTATATCTCAGACATTAAAATGACATTTCATGTGTTGCCTGTTTTTTACAACAAAATGAATAGTGATGCGATACAGCCCGTACTTAAAAAAAAGTTAATGCCGCCGATTACGGTAAATAGAGACTATAGGCTCTGCCCTGCCAAGCCTACACACTGTAACTTTCAAAACCCAGTTTTGAGATAATTGACAAAATAAGGATTATGATGTTTTTTTGCCTATTTTAAACGTATTTGGTAAATATTAAATAATTTTATGTATTTATTAGTTAGTGTTATTTGTCTAATATATTTTTCGCGTTTTTCATTCCCGTAGGCACTTTTTCTAGTATGATCCAGTTTTATTTATTCCTTTATTTTATAGTCTCGTAAATTTTCAACTTTTCCTTAAGGTCTTAGTATGTAGTTACTCTATATAACATGATTTTATTACTCTCATAGTCTACTATACCATCAATAATGTATTTGATCGCCACGTTATCTGCCATCTTGCCTCTTTTGCCGAGTTCTTTCATCACCATCATATAGTCTATGCAGCTTTCGTCTTGTTTGTTCTTTCTTTTACTCATTAGTTCTTGAATACTTTTAATGTCAACTGTATCAGGAAACTCTTTACACACAGCCGCCTTGAGATCCTCCCACGTTTTGTGAGGGCGTTCAGCTCTCATCCACAGCAGAGCCGTGCCCGCTACGGATGTTTTTGTAACATGTCATTGTGTTTGAGTACGTCGACATCTAGTTTTTTTTACTATTTGATTATACACTCCCACATAAATGGCAACTTTACTTTTTTCCTCTGAGAGCAATTAAGTATTTGTGGAGTATGACGCGGTGACGTAACAGCACCACGCCTCCAGCGAAAAGGGAGGTTCCTTCGACCAGGCGAGGGTGATCGTGCCTGGCGGGCCAACTGCCCAACGTTTGTTCGTTGGACGTTGTATATATGCGGACTCGCTGTGCGAATGTTGATATCGTGATTCAGGATGTATCTGACATCTGTTGATGGTGGGGGGTACTGAGATAGTGTAGGTGTTCGCTTAAATAAACCGCTAGATGACGCTACACCACTCCCCCCGGAAGACCGGAGGTCGATCTTGCTGATGTGACTTCTTATGGAGCTGATGCCAGAGTTCCAGTGAGTCGGACTGCGGTGTCCACCTTCCCCATTTTGCCCAGTGAGTCGGGGCGTGGGCTTGTCATGACGGCGAGCATATGGAGTAGTCCTGTTAAGACCGAAGGTGCTGGTGCGCTCCGAGAAGGTTGGTTTCATCACGTCGGGGTCACCAATGTAGGTGCGTGTAGTAGAAGAGAGAAAAGAAACAGTTCACAGTACAATAAAGTTTATTACGTAGGTACACTACACACACGAAATAATAGAAGTAGAAGGAGTAATAGACAGAGTGAAAGTACAATAGTTCACAAGATAGAAGAAACACAAGTCCTTAGCACATAATATACCACCTAAACTTTATATTTTAGTATCGCGGGTCGCTGCGGTAACATGCAAAGCGACGTTCGGTTTTCGTAAGCGCGGCTCTCGGCTGACTAGTCATAAGTATGCGCACGCGCGGCGGCTGTACCGAGAGCGAGTGCGCGATACGGTGCGATAGCGCTGTCCCGCCCACTCGTTTACCTGGTAGCTCGAACAATAGGAACCGGTATCGGAATAAAGTGGTTAAGTTTTATCTATATGTAATAAAAATCTGTCTTTTATAATATTGAAATTAATTTTATATATTATGTAATAAAAATTTTGATATTAAAACTGTAAATTACATGTATAATATCAATATAATTATTTTAATTGTATATAACGTCACTACATATTTATAAAAAATTGAATGGTTTTAACTCCATTACAAATCAGAATCAATATTTGTATTAAGATCAGGTGCATCTGATTGCTCAAGGGCTTCATAAAAACTTAGATTAACTCTTATTTTTTCACTTCACTAACACCTCTTGGCTTACTGTAGGTTTCTATCATATTTATAAGATCTAGTCCATCGTTTATCTTCTTTCTTAGATCTATCTTTTTCTTTAAAAAGTGTATTTCCCTAAACTCTTCATTGTAATAATTTTTCGCAAAAAGAGAAAACTCACCTCTTTGGAACTCAATAATTTTTAAATTTTGAATATAAATGACTGTAAAATAGCTTTTCCGAAAGGATGGACTTTTCGGAAAAGCTATTTTACAGTCGTTTTTGTAACATGTCATTGTGTTTGCGTACGTCACATCTAGTCTTTTTTTGACTATTCGATTATATTTATCTGCTGTTTTTAATTTTTTTGTTATAGCAGCATGTACGGCATCCGCAGCCATAAATGTCACCAGGTTCAAAATATTCCAATTTCAAACTTTGGTTGTTAGTTTTATTGTCGTTTACAACTCGAACTAATGCAGAAAACAAAGTTTTATTTTTGTTTTGAGCGTTGAAATTGTCTGCAATTGTCATACTTCACCAATCAGAACGGCTTACTCCTTTTTTTGGCAACTTTTCACCAATATGACATCTTTACCATTTTACCATTATTTCGTCCCATCTGTCCTTTTAGGCTTTAAAAACTGCTAAGTCTAGTGATTGCAGTAGGTGGCTGGTGTGTGCGGGTAATTTAATGATAGTCACGTTATTTTTTTTTTTGGCGATTTCTATAGCGGATAACTGTACATTTCTGTGTCCATCATATATTAGGAGCGTTGGTTCTTCTTTTTTTGTCATAGGTATGAAGGTTTTAGCAATATATTGTTAAAATGCATCTGCTTCACACGTCCACGATCTTATTGTTAAGATTAACCTTTCAGGGCTTTTGGTATAAAACATACCAAACTAATTTATCAAGCAAACTCAGTAATTATCTCAGTAATTGACGTTTGCAGCATTTCTTCAATGATGTCCGTAAGGTTCACCATGTTATTGCGATGGATAGAGCAAGTAAGCGCCTCCGAATTTGACCGAGGTGTTTACTTTCAAAGACGCATTTTCCAAAATATCTTTACTAATTAAATCACTAGTGTATTGTGAGTCATAATTTATCCAATCGGTGAATTTTTTTTGGATCAGCCACACAGCATAGCCAGTGGCGAAGGGTGAATTTTTATAAAAGGTAAGCCGAACGAAAAAAAAACTTGTGACTGTCACAAACATCAATTTAACGGACACAAAGAACAAGATCCAGACTCAGGACAATAATTTGTTGATCAAAAAGAATTGTCCTGCCTGGGAATCGAGCCCGCGACCTCGTGCACGTCAGCCGCTTACCGCGACCGCGCCGCGCCATCGAGGTTAAAGTGTCTTTCTATAATATTAAATTTGTATTTCGTAATCTACTTTTCTATTGTACTTCATACGTATTAGTGAAAAAATATTCTGTCCCGAACTCAAGTACATAAAGCTATTCAAATCCGAATATGTTTCTCAGTTTGGACATGTTTCATTGATGAATTAGATAAATGACTCCACAAACTTTTAAAATCTGAGAATAAGACACAAGGGAAACAAAACGTACTATTAAATTTACAACTGCAAGCTGTAAGCCACTTATATATCATAAATAGATGTAAATAATATAAAAATATATCGTAAATGCATGGCGCCGGGCGGCGGCCGACGCACGTCTCGTTTGTATCCCACATTCATGTCTGTATTTCTTATTTTCGTTATTTAATTTCAAGAAAGAAGTTTTGCTTCCACAACAAATAATCAATAAGTCAACAATCTAATACTATTAACGCTGCCATTGTAACAACAAATTAAAGTAATAACAATGAAGTAAGTACTTACAATAATGTAGTAGGTAGGCACCCAAAGCACTATGACAATAATTCAATCCATGCACAACACTCATAACACAAACATACTTAGTAATTACTACTTTACACAAAACAGAGAATTCTAATGTATTTGCACTGTAAAATATAAATAATAGCTGAATGAAAACAAAAACAATAATAAATGTCAAAATAAAAACTTTTTTGGGTGGGAAATGACTGAGAGCAAAGCAATGAACATTGACCAAAAGAATGAACACAATATCGTTCGTTCATACATCGCGATGGATCGTTTTGATTGGTCAATACAACGACGAACGAATGATGCGTCGTTTTGATTGGTCAATACAACGACGAACGAATATATTAATAATACTCAATTTCCTTAGGTAACTCGAAAAATGCCGGCTTATTCATTCAATGATCGTTCCTTATATCGACGCTCACACACAAAGATAAAATGCAATGTTTTTGCATGTGTGCGTACGACTTTCGTACCGTCTGTTTATACTCGATTCCTATTTTTGAGACCGGCTTACCGCCGCCATTCTAATGTACTCTGTGCCGCCGCCATTAGTTGACAATGTTGTAATAATAGATGGCGTTATGAGTACGTAAATAATTTTCATAATATGTATTGCGATTTACGTAGGGTAAGAGAAAACTTTTTTGTTTTTTTAATTTTGTGTACTGAATGGATGTTACGTCATTGATTTATAATTGTTTATTATACAATGTTATTGCAAAGGTAAGCCGGTAGGAATCGGGTTATATGGACCCTTCGCCACTACAGCATACTCCTTTTTTTTTATTTGCTGCATGCATTTGGGTTTGCATTTGAGCTACATATCTGTTTCGGATTATGCCACCGTCCACATAGCTTTTAAAAGGTTTGTTTGAAGCAGGACATTTCACTTCTATTATAAAGTCCTCTGCAACACCATCAGGGGAAGCACCTACTGTTCCATTTATTAGGATGAAACCTGATTTTTCAATTTTATATTAAGTTACCTTTCTGCTTCTTCAATCACACTTAGCTCCAATTTTTTTCCTCTTTTTATAAATTCTGTTTCAGGAACTTTGTATCCTCCCAGAATTTGTTGGACTAAAGTCCCATCCGTGGTACATCTTGAGGCTTCATATATCTTGGATGCTGTTATTCGTCCCTGCCTAATATTGTGCCATAGTTTTGAACTTACTTGCTTTTTTGTTTTGTTTTCAATGTCTGATAACATCCCAGATATTATTTTATTATTTAAGTATGTCATGTACGCAACATATTATGCCTATGTTCGGCAAGTATTTTGTCCACAGAAAACTCTGTATACCTGTCCTTGTGCTGACATATAATAGCGTAAAGCTGGGCTTTTGTTAATTTTGGATCAACTGGAATTTGGTGTCTGTTAAACCAGTTGATAATTTCCTGTTAAATGGTGTTTGAGTTGGGTTTTAACATATTTGTTGTGATAAGGTGCGTTGTCGATAACTAGAACACAATCCTGGGTATATTTGGGATTTAACAAAAAAATGAGCAGCTTCGCCACTTAAAGAACCCTTAAGATAATAAAGCTTTTGTACATCGTCATTGTCATTATTTTTATGAATGAGAGAAGAGAATGAATCCCTGAAACTGGGCCACTCTGTATATGAACCTGAAAATTTAGGAATCTCTATTTTTGGCAACTTAAATTCTTTATTCTTACTACTACTACTTTCACTGGACTTAACAATGGTTCTATATTCTGGGTTTAACTTTAATATACAATCTTTCAATAGTGACTTATAATCAAAATAACATACCTCAGTTTTCTCAAAAACATCGTTTGTAGTATAAGACGAATTAAATTTATCTTTTTTAATTTCACACACAATTAGACGATGGTTATTAACAAAATCTTTCCATTGCTGTTCTAAGGACTTGTTGGTACATAAGACAAATTAATACTATCTTTAGGAGATTTTTTAAAGTTAATTTTAGCTTTAGATTTTAATTGAGCAAGGTCTTGTAATTTAAAATAATTTGATGCCATTTTGTATTTATATTATAAGCAAATCAAACAAAGCAAGTTGATTCTTTGACACAAAATGATAATTAAAGAAATATTAAAACCCTTTATAGTTGACAAATTCTTCTAAGTTCTTAATAACCAAAGTTGTTGACAACTTTTTAAATAAAATTCTAATTGTTTGAACTTAGTTTATATTGGATCAAAAACGGACATGGATTCCCCGTCTGAACACTTTTTAAGAAATTATTCTAAGTCCACATGTACTCAACTACGAATATTCTAAATTAAAGTAATTAAAAACTTAATTATTGTTTATTAACCAACCATTTTTCATAGTTACCGTTGTTCATTTCGTTGAGATAGTCACCCATAGTGTCCGTGGATTTATAGGTTAAAAAAGCACCGGGTACAAAGCCTTTTTCATTTCCCGCGTGAACAATTATTATCAATCGTTGACCTTTTGAAATTGGCTTTTTTACTCCTTTTTTCTTATCATCACTCCAAGATTTCCCCTTTATTGTGGGATGTATGTATACAGTGTGTAAAAAAAACCCTGTCCGATCCGTGAAGGGGTGATACAGTATCGAAAGGTGGTCAGGTTGGCAGTGTTATTTTATGGAAATTAATTAAAAAAAATTTTTACAATATTTCGTGAGCTATAGGGAAATCGTAACAGTTACCATTAGGCACACCGGCTGGTAGTACATCTATACCTAGATAGATATTCAATAGAATGCCGACGCGCGAGACTTTTTTGCCTAATCCCTTTGATAAAAAGCCGCCAGCCCGCGCGGCCGTTGAACCTAACTACTTGCTAAAGACGGCTTGTAAACTTTACTTACAAGTAAGTCAGCTGTTATTTATACTTATACGGATTGTTGAATTGCATTTCATTTATTTTGAACTTATTCTTTAAAAATAACAAATTCATAATGATAACGCTATGCACAATAAATTGGTATAGTTTTTAATACGTTTATAAGTAGATATTTTAAATAAAATTACTTATCATATCTTATGCGTAAGTACTTACATACCTTTAGTTGATAAAAATATCAACTTGCTGTTGTAGTACACCACGTAAGGCACCTTTTTTTTAAGTTTTCGCGAACACATAGTAACACGGTAGGGTTTGCATTCACTATTCGATTTCGCATTTCCAGTTCCGTTTCACAATTATTGTTTAGATTATTTGTTTTACGTGGGGCCCCTCAAATAAAAGTCTAACGGAGTCGAGAGTTGGCGATCTGTTATCGTTGCGGGCGGCGGCGCGGCGGGGTCTCCCGGCGGCGTCTATGCAATGGCCTACCACCTCACTGACACTGCCGGTGGTGTACCAACACGCGGTGTAGCCTCTGAAAGGCACGCACTGATGGTACAGACAAACACTGATGGTACAGACAAACCTTTCCTCATACTCCCTACGTGCAGCTGCACTCAGTTTTACCTAAACACATCAACATTTGAATATGGCACGGACATAATCGTAACGTAATACACGCATTATGCACAATCACAATCCCGGAACGTCTAAACTGTTGAAGTCATTTCGCGAGACTGCGCCGACAAATAAATAATAAATTTTTAGGAACAAGGAGAATTTGTTAAAAAGAACAACTATAAGAGCTTTACAAATTATAATCTCATTAAAATAATTAAATAACAATCTAATACTTTAAACTTAAAATGACAACCATTCATTAATTCCCGCCAATCTAGCAATAGCCACCCCATTTCTCTCCCGCCTAAACACAATATTCATCAAACCATAGAGTAATGTTATTTTTTCTCGTCGAGCGGTAATGTTACTAAAAAGTGGCCAGCTATTCTTCTAATTCTCCTAACACGGCCTCTCCTGACTGGAGGACGTCCTCGTGCTCCCTATTATTCGTGTCAGCTCGCTCAAGCGTGACTCCTCATTTTTGTCATTGCAATCTGGGCCTGAGAATACAAAAAATATTTTAATTTTGTTTTTTATATTTTTTTTATATTACACACATGAATAGTAGTGAGACCACCACCACGAGTACAATTTTAGAATAGCTTGTGTGACATAGGCACGACGTTAGCTTATCACACAAGTAAATCAATATTCACACATGGCAGAGGCACGACGTTAGCGTACCATGCGGCGTCCTCATTTGTATGACATAGGCACGGCGTTAGCTTATCATACAAACTCTGCCTGTGTGACATAGGCACGGCGTTAGCTTATCACACCAGAAAAACAATACACACAAATAACTATGTTGAATCGGGACACCGGTCGAAACCAATGACACATCGATTCACAACAACAACTAGGTTGAATCGGGACACCGGTCGTAACCAATGACACATCGATTCACAACAACAACTAATTTGGATCGGGCTTACCTTCATTGCTCGGCTGTACCTGACCTCGACTACTAGTACGTTCTAGTACAGACGCACCGGCACACGGCATGTGGTCGCTGTGGCGTCATGCAGACACGACGACACACGACGTGTGGCACGAAGTGCAGCCGCTGTGTGGCTGCTGTGGCGCATCTGCAGACGCACCGACACACGGCATATGGCCGCTGTGGCGTCATGCAGACACGACGACACACGACGTGTGGCACGAAGTGCAGCCGCTGTGTGGCTGCTGTGGCGCATCTGCAGACGCACCGACACACGGCATATGGCCGCTGTGGCGTCATGCAGACGTGCTGACACACGACGTGTGGCACGAAGTGCAGCCGCTGTGTGGCTGCTGTGGTGCATCTGCAGACGCACCGACACACGGCATATGGCCGCTGTGGCGTCATGCAGACGTGCTGACACACGACGTGTGGCACGAAGTGCAGCCGCTGTGTGGCTGCTGTGGCGCATCTGCAGACGCACCGACACACGGCATATGGCCGCTGTGGCGTCATGCAGACACGACGACACACGACGTGTGGCACGAAGTGCAGCCGCTGTGGCGCCATGCAGACCCGACGACACACGACGTGTGGCACGAAGTGCAGCCGCTGTGTGGCTGCTGTGGCGCATCTGCAGACGCACCGACACACGGCATATGGCCGCTGTGGCGTCATGCAGACACGACGACACACGACGTGTGGCACGAAGTGCAGCCGCTGTGTGGCTGCTGTGGCGCATCTGCAGACGCACCGACACACGGCATATGGCCGCTGTGGCGTCATGCAGACACGACGACACACGACGTGAGGCACGACGTGCGGCTGCTGTGGCGCATCTGCAGACGCACCGGCACAAGTGGCCAGTGTAGCGTCAATGCAGACGCACCGGCACACGACGTGTGGCCGCAGACCAACGTTGCTCTTTCATTGCAGTTAAACGATCTAAAATTTTATGCATTTGGTTAGTTAACACGTTAAGGAAATCGTGTCTATGTGCGCTCCGAGAACAGAGCGACTTTCGGTGCCTAGAGCTTGAATCACTATCAGCATCACTATTACTCTCAGAGTTAAGCATGGTTCTAGAACGCGAGTTACAATTTCTAAAGCGGCTTCTGCTTTTACGACTATTGTTAGGCATTTTAAACTAAGTTTCAATTTTCAATAAAATTTTACAGTGTACAGGTTATAAAAATAAACAAGAATTGACTTTGGTATACTAAAGCGAAAGCAAAAGAAGTAACCTTTACATGTACACTGAGTAATTACAAAGTAATATCATGTAAACATAGCCTAAAGCAAGAAAATATTTCGCCGGGCAAGTACCCATACACAAAATAAAAAGAATCACTTTATTGCAAATACTGTTTTACAAACAAATTGGAACGTACTCACCAATACTTATACAGCACTTACTACAATTGAATAGCCAAAAGCGGATTAGACACGTGAATTTCTTATCCCACTTCTGATTTTAGGAACAAAGAGAATTTGTTAAAAAGAACAACTATAAGAGCTTTACAAATTATAATCTCATTAAAATAATTAAATAACAATCTAATACTTTAAACTTAAAATGACAACCATTCATTAATTCCCGCCAATCTAGCAATAGCCACCCCATTTCTCTCCCGCCTAAACACAATATTCATCAAACCATAGAGTAATGTTATTTTTTCTCGTCGAGCGGTAATGTTACTAAAAAGTGGCCAGCTATTCTTCTAATTCTCCTAACAAAATAGTCTCATTCAAAATATTAGGCAAAGAACTATGAAGGAGGTTTTTAAAGGAATAGGGATGTGGCCGAAACTTTGTTGAAGTAACATTTTTATTAATATCGATAGTGAGTGCATGACAACCAATAATTATTTAAATACAACCATACTTGATGATTTAGCCACCATGAATTAGCTATTTTAATTTTACAGTTTTATTAGTTTGTTTTTACAGTAACTGACGGACAAATTGGCAGTTTCAAGTAAATTTTTTATGAGAATAGTACACATTTCTAAATATCGTACTGTACGATATGTAGCCTTTCCTAAATTCAGGAAAGTTTAATAGGAAAAGAAATTGTAGGTAAAGTAAGTAGGTTATTTTAAAAAATCGATATTTTTTTTGCTTCAACGTGTTTATCATAGCTACGTCACTAGGGCGGTGCATTGGTGTAGCACAGTGAAAGCGGTGTCCTTTGTCGGCACGGATTAAATTTGTCGGTGCATTATTTATTACCTTTATTCAAAGTCAAAGAAACCGCCTTTGACCTAAGTGTTCATGGCTCAAGAAAATTTCCCAATTTCAGGGTAAATTTTGCAGGGGAAAATGTATAAAATATATTTTTTTTTAAGTATTTTTCATTTTAAAAATTATTTTTAGAATGTTTGTCAGGTATACAATGCCCCCGTTACGGATCGGACAGGGTTTTTTTTACACACTGTATAAGATTGATCCATGTTGACAATATTTTTTCCGACTCTCGACATTTTTGTATTATCGAAGTATTCAATTCCTTTTAGACTTCGTCGTGTTTTTCAATTAAAATTTTTTCGATTGTCTTCCATTTTAGAGAATCGAAATTTCATCTCATGAAGTATTTTTTCCTAGTGGTCGATACTACCTAGCACGACCACTATAAATTTTAGGTATTTTTAAAACTTTAGGATGGAGAATAATGTAAATATATTATTGTACTCCATTTTATAGATAATTTCCTTTCGGCGTACAATGTGGATTTCTCAAATAGTGGATATATCAAAATGGAGATTGTACATACCTCCTGCTTGGTTTTATCCATTTTTTATTAATATTTGGTTTGCTTTCACGCTAGGCGCACACAAATGACGACTTTCACATCGTGATTTCAACGTTCGTAAAACAAATGCTACTGTGGATGAGCAATCAATACCTTTTATATTATTTTGCACTGTTGTGTCGCAATGCATCATTAATTGTAAGTCCTCAACACATAAATCTTTGGAATAATCTTTAGTAGCTAGTATTTTTATTAGGTCTGCAAAAGTACTTGAAAGGTTATCTATCGTTTTTTTTACAGAAGAAAATTCAATGTAACCCACAAGTAAACCCTGTGAAACACAATCAAAAGCATATGTGTTTTTTAAAATGACGTTACAAACACCAGATCAGCATAGACTGCTATTTATGAGAAATTGTAATGCAATAATTCCTTTATCTGTTCATTTAAGGGAATATATTGACACCGCCTCTCTTTCAGGCGGCTGCATATCGAACACGAATTTTTTACTTTAATACTTATTAACTGACCATTGACAACCGTTCATAAAACAAATGCTACTGTGGATGTGCAATCAATAACTTTTATATTATTTTGCACTGTGGTGACTTCAAATTATCTATAAAATGGAGTACAATTAAGTACAATATATTTACATTATTCTCCATCTTAAAGTTTTCAAAAATACCTAAAATTTATAGTGGTCGTGCCAGGAAGGTACTACCTAGCACGACCACAATCTATTTGTTTTAACAGCTCAAATATATGAGTACAAATTTTAAAGTACAAAAGTACAATTAAGTACACTTTTTCTCATGAATATCTACAGCATTAAAATTAAAGTCATCCGTGCTCGTGCTGGTATTTATTTAACCAATAATACACACCTTTGGGTTCAGCACTCTTTTTCATTCTCTTATGGCTTTGTACGTGAATCTAACTGACGTGTGAAGTGAATTCTTATAAATCTGAAAGATAATAAATCAGGTATTAAGGAAAATATAGATACGTATAACACTTGCTAAGTAGATTGAGGTTGTTTTTCATATACCAATCACAGTATTAATCCTTACTTGATTAACTTTGTAAACAAACACTACATATTGCAAATTCACAGTAGGCGTCTTTGTTTTATGCGATTTGGTAAGTTTAGAACTCAAAAAGCTGTTCTCGTCAAGTTTGCATAGCATAAACTTTAATGTGGTATCAACTGTATACAGCGTTGCATCTCATCAATTTTGTGACACCCAAGCTGAGATGAATTATTATACTTTAGAAATTTTTCAGACTGCAGAGAGGCTTGTGAATCTGTGTTGGTATTCTGACTTATCACCGTCCCCAACTCTTCTAAAATTCAATGATAAGGCAGCATACGTTCCATCGATCCCAAAAGAAGTTTTTGAGGTGGGTTTCATCCACCTCTGCAAAGTCACCGACTATACTCTTTTTCGCTTTACGCGGAAACCACACAGATCACTGCCTGTATCTACTAAAAAATCAGTCTTTGTTCTTAAGTTCGTAACAAATAAGCGACCGGTAGTCGGACAGCCGTCGGCCGCGTCTATCGACTGTTCTACACTTTTCCCGTTTAATTACATGGCTTTACACACTTTCTAGCACTCTCATCGAACTTATGATGATACCAGCAATTGGGAAACTTCTCGACGTTATGTTGAGACCTATTTGACACCGAATGATCACAACTGCGACTGCCATGAGTTGACTGACCTCCTGGTCGCGACATTCTGTAGAGTCTACCTGGAACTGTCTGTGATTCAGTCCTCTCGCGCGTATAAAATATAACTGTCTGCACTACTTTATCCATCACGGGTTTCGAGTTCGAGTACTTTTGCACACAACTGTTCTTGATGTATAATACAGTGATGCTGTATGATTGTGTGCGTAATGCTATTGCACATTAAAGCCACAAATCCATTCACTTTTCCTGTCATTGCTAGCGCCGTCTGTAGTTAAGCCGCAAAGATTTTCGATTTGAAGTTAATATTTTTCTATGCAACTCTTAACTTCTTCGTAAATGTCTTGTCCTGTGGTTGTATTTTTTATTGGACGCAAATCGAGTAATTCTCCGATCACAGTATAGTTGCATGTTGTTACATGATAACTTAAATCTGTCGACGTGTCTTTAATGACTTCTGGATCTTCAATATTGAGGATTAACAAAATGAGATTTCGCTGATGCCGAGGGGTTAAGAAGTGTATGGTTATTTCTTCCAGGTCGTAAGACATTCTAATAAAATGAAAATGAAAATAAAAAAAATATTTTATTTCATCTAAGTCACGTCAATGACATTTATGAACGTCGGAGTTTTTATAGTGATCACAGCACGTCTAACTTAACGGCTAAGTTTACTGAGGGTTCGGAACACTACCATGACAGAGAAGACACCCACAAGAAACTCTGCTGGGTTCCTATCGCTCTTTTAGGTGATCACTTCATTTTTTCTTCATTTCAGATTCTTTGACACAAAATGATAATTAAAGAAATATTAAAACCCTTTATAGTTGACAAATTCTTCTAAGTTCTTAATAACCAAAGTTGTTGACAACTTTTTAAATAAAATTCTAATTGTTTGAACTTAGTTTATATTGGATCAAAAACGGACATGGATTCCCCGTCTGAACACTTTTTAAGAAATTATTCTAAGTCCACATGTACTCAACTACGAATATTCTAAATTAAAGTAATTAAAAACTTAATTATTGTTTATTAACCAACCATTTTTCATAGTTACCGTTGTTCATTTCGTTGAGATAGTCACCCATAGTGTCCGTGGATTTATAGGTTAAAAAAGCACCGGGTACAAAGCCTTTTTCATTTCCCGCGTGAACAATTATTATCAATCGTTGACCTTTTGAAATTGGCTTTTTTACTCCTTTTTTCTTATCATCACTCCAAGATTTCCCCTTTATTGTGGGATGTATGTATACAGTGTGTAAAAAAAACCCTGTCCGATCCGTGAAGGGGTGATACAGTATCGAAAGGTGGTCAGGTTGGCAGTGTTATTTTATGGAAATTAATTAAAAAAAATTTTTACAATATTTCGTGAGCTATAGGGAAATCGTAACAGTTACCATTAGGCACACCGGCTGGTAGTACATCTATACCTAGATAGATATTGAATAGAATGCCGACGCGCGAGACTTTTTTGCCTAATCCCTTTGATAAAAAGCCGCCAGCCCGCGCGGCCGTTGAACCTAACTACTTGCTAAAGACGGCTTGTAAACTTTACTTACAAGTAAGTCAGCTGTTATTTATACTTATACGGATTGTTGAATTGCATTTCATTTATTTTGAACTTATTCTTTAAAAATAACAAATTCATAATGATAACGCTATGCACAATAAATTGGTATAGTTTTTAATACGTTTATGAGTAGATATTTTAAATAAAATTACTTATCATATCTTATGCGTAAGTACTTACATACCTTTAGTTGATAAAAATATCAACTTGCTGTTGTAGTACACCACGTAAGGCACCTTTTTTTTAAGTTTTCGCGAACACATAGTAACACGGTAGGGTTTGCATTCACTATTCGATTTCGCATTTCCAGTTCCGTTTCACAATTATTGTTTAGATTATTTGTTTTACGTGGGGCCCCTCAAATAAAAGTCTAACGGAGTCGAGAGTTGGCGATCTGTTATCGTTGCGGGCGGCGGCGCGGCGGGGTCTCCCGGCGGCGTCTATGCAATGGCCTACCACCTCACTGACACTGCCGGTGGTGTACCAACACGCGGTGTAGCCTCTGAAAGGCACGCACTGATGGTACAGACAAACACTGATGGTACAGACAAACCTTTCCTCATACTCCCTACGTGCAGCTGCACTCACTTTTACCTAAACACATCAACATTTGAATATGGCACGGACATAATCGTAACGTAATACACGCATTATGCACAATCACAATCCCGGAACGTCTAAACTGTTGAAGTCATTTCGCGAGACTGCGCCGACAAATAAATAATAAATAGTCTCATTCAAAATATTAGGCAAAGAACTATGAAGTAGGTTTTTAAAGGAATAGGGATGTGGCCGAAACTTTGTTGAAGTAACATTTTTATTAATATCGATAGTGAGTGCATGACAACCAATAATTATTTAAATACAACCATACTTGATGATTTAGCCACCATGAATTAGCTATTTTAATTTTACAGTTTTATTAGTTTGTTTTTACAGTAACTGACGGACAAATTGGCAGTTTCAAGTAAATTTTTTATGAGAATAGTACACATTTCTAAATATCGTACTGTACGATATGTAGCCTTTCCTAAATTCAGGAAAGTTTAATAGGAAAAGAAATTGTAGGTAAAGTAAGTAGGTTATTTTAAAAAATCGATATTTTTTTTGCTTCAACGTGTTTATCATAGCTACGTCACTAGGGCGGTGCATTGGTGTAGCACAGTGAAAGCGGTGTCCTTTGTCGGCACGGATTAAATTTGTCGGTGCATTATTTATTACTTTTATTCAAAGTCAAAGAAACCGCCTTTGACCTAAGTGTTCATGGCTCAAGAAAATTTCCCAATTTCAGGGTAAATTTTGCAGGGGAAAATGTATAAAATATATTTTTTTTTAAGTATTTTTCATTTTAAAAATTATTTTTAGAATGTTTGTCAGGTATACAATGCCCCCGTTACGGATCGGACAGGGTTTTTTTTACACACTGTATAGATTGATCCATGTTGACAATATTTTTTCCGACTCTCGACATTTTTGTATTATCGAAGTATTCAATTCCTTTTAGACTTCGTCGTGTTTTTCAATTAAAATTTTTTCGATTGTCTTCCATTTTAGAGAATCGAAATTTCATCTCATGAAGTATTTTTTCCTAGTGGTCGATACTACCTAGCACGACCACTATAAATTTTAGGTATTTTTAAAACTTTAGGATGGAGAATAATGTAAATATATTATTGTACTCCATTTTATAGATAATTTCCTTTCGGCGTACAATGTGGATTTCTCAAATAGTGGATATATCAAAATGGAGATTGTACATACCTCCTGCTTGGTTTTATCCATTTTTTATTAATATTTGGTTTGCTTTCACGCTAGGCGCACACAAATGACGACTTTCACATCGTGATTTCAACGTTCGTAAAACAAATGCTACTGTGGATGAGCAATCAATACCTTTTATATTATTTTGCACTGTTGTGTCGCAATGCATCATTAATTGTGAGTCCTCAACACATAAATCTTTGGAATAATCTTTAGTAGCTAGTATTTTTATTAGGTCTGCAAAAGTACTTGAAAGGTTATCTATCGTTTTTTTTACAGAAGAAAATTCAATGTAACCCACAAGTAAACCCTGTGAAACACAATCAAAAGCATATGTGTTTTTTAAAATGACGTTACAAACACCAGATCAGCATAGACTGCTATTTATGAGAAATTGTAATGCAATAATTCCTTTATCTGTTCATTTAAGGGAATATATTGACACCGCCTCTCTTTCAGGCGGCTGCATATCGAACACGAATTTTTTACTTTAATACTTATTAACTGACCATTGACAACCGTTCATAAAACAAATGCTACTGTGGATGTGCAATCAATAACTTTTATATTATTTTGCACTGTGGTGACTTCAAATTATCTATAAAATGGAGTACAATTAAGTACAATATATTTACATTATTCTCCATCTTAAAGTTTTCAAAAATACCTAAAATTTATAGTGGTCGTGCCAGGAAGGTACTACCTAGCACGACCACAATCTATTTGTTTTAACAGCTCAAATATATGAGTACAAATTTTAAAGTACAAAAGTACAATTAAGTACACTTTTTCTCATGAATATCTACAGCATTAAAATTAAAGTCATCCGTGCTCGTGCTGGTATTTATTTAACCAATAATACACACCTTTGGGTTCAGCACTCTTTTTCATTCTCTTATGGCTTTGTACGTGAATCTAACTGACGTGTGAAGTGAATTCTTATAAATCTGAAAGATAATAAATCAGGTATTAAGGAAAATATAGATACGTATAACACTTGCTAAGTAGATTGAGGTTGTTTTTCATATACCAATCACAGTATTAATCCTTACTTGATTAACTTTGTAAACAAACACTACATATTGCAAATTCACAGTAGGCGTCTTTGTTTTATGCGATTTGGTAAGTTTAGAACTCAAAAAGCTGTTCTCGTCAAGTTTGCATAGCATAAACTTTAATGTGGTATCAACTGTATACAGCGTTGCATCTCATCAATTTTGTGACACCCAAGCTGAGATGAATTATTATACTTTAGAAATTTTTCAGACTGCAGAGAGGCTTGTGAATCTGTGTTGGTATTCTGACTTATCACCGTCCCCAACTCTTCTAAAATTCATTGATAAGGCAGCATACGTTCCATCGATCCCAAAAGAAGTTTTTGAGGTGGGTTTCATCCACCTCTGCAAAGTCACCGACTATACTCTTTTTCGCTTTACGCGGAAACCACACAGATCACTGCCTGTATCTACTAAAAAATCAGTCTTTGTTCTTAAGTTCGTAACAAATAAGCGACCGGTAGTCGGACAGCCGTCGGCCGCGTCTATCGACTGTTCTACACTTTTCCCGTTTAATTACATGGCTTTACACACTTTCTAGCACTCTCATCGAACTTATGATGATACCAGCAATTGGGAAACTTCTCGACGTTATGTTGAGACCTATTTGACACCGAATGATCACAACTGCGACTGCCATGAGTTGACTGACCTCCTGGTCGCGACATTCTGTAGAGTCTACCTGGAACTGTCTGTGATTCAGTCCTCTCGCGCGTATAAAATATAACTGTCTGCACTACTTTATCCATCACGGGTTTCGAGTTCGAGTACTTTTGCACACAACTGTTCTTGATGTATAATACAGTGATGCTGTATGATTGTGTGCGTAATGCTATTGCACATTAAAGCCACAAATCCATTCACTTTTCCTGTCATTGCTAGCGCCGTCTGTAGTTAAGCCGCAAAGATTTTCGATTTGAAGTTAATATTTTTCTATGCAACTCTTAACTTCTTCGTAAATGTCTTGTCCTGTGGTTGTATTTTTTATTGGACGCAAATCGAGTAATTCTCCGATCACAGTATAGTTGCATGTTGTTACATGATAACTTAAATCTGTCGACGTGTCTTTAATGACTTCTGGATCTTCAATATTGAGGATTAACAAAATGAGATTTCGCTGATGCCGAGGGGTTAAGAAGTGTATGGTTATTTCTTCCAGGTCGTAAGACATTCTAATAAAATGAAAATGAAAATAAAAAAAATATTTTATTTCATCTAAGTCACGTCAATGACATTTATGAACGTCGGAGTTTTTATAGTGATCACAGCACGTCTAACTTAACGGCTAAGTTTACTGAGGGTTCGGAACACTACCATGACAGAGAAGACACCCACAAGAAACTCTGCTGGGTTCCTATCGCTCTTTTAGGTGATCACTTAATTTTTTCTTCATTTCAGATTCTTTGACACAAAATTATAATTAAAGAAATATTAAAACCCTTTATAGTTGACAAATTCTTCTAAGTTCTTAATAACCAAAGTTGTTGACAACTTTTTAAATAAAATTCTAATTGTTTGAACTTAGTTTATATTGGATCAAAAACGGACATGGATTCCCCGTCTGAACACTTTTTAAGAAATTATTCTAAGTCCACATGTACTCAACTACGAATATTCTAAATTAAAGTAATTAAAAACTTAATTATTGTTTATTAACCAACCATTTTTCATAGTTACCGTTGTTCATTTCGTTGAGATAGTCACCCATAGTGTCCGTGGATTTATAGGTTAAAAAAGCACCGGGTACAAAGCCTTTTTCATTTCCCGCGTGAACAATTATTATCAATCGTTGACCTTTTGAAATTGGCTTTTTTACTCCTTTTTTCTTATCATCACTCCAAGATTTCCCCTTTATTGTGGGATGTATGTATACAGTGTGTAAAAAAAACCCTGTCCGATCCGTGAAGGGGTGATACAGTATCGAAAGGTGGTCAGGTTGGCAGTGTTATTTTATGGAAATTAATTTAAAAAAAAATTTACAATATTTCGTGAGCTATAGGGAAATCGTAACAGTTACCATTAGGCACACCGGCTGGTAGTACATCTATACCTAGATAGATATTCAATAGAATGCCGACGCGCGAGACTTTTTTGCCTAATCCCTTTGATAAAAAGCCGCCAGCCCGCGCGGCCGTTGAACCTAACTACTTGCTAAAGACGGCTTGTAAACTTTACTTACAAGTAAGTCAGCTGTTATTTATACTTATACGGATTGTTGAATTGCATTTCATTTATTTTGAACTTATTCTTTAAAAATAACAAATTCATAATGATAACGCTATGCACAATAAATTGGTATAGTTTTTAATACGTTTATGAGTAGATATTTTAAATAAAATTACTTATCATATCTTATGCGTAAGTACTTACATACCTTTAGTTGATAAAAATATCAACTTGCTGTTGTAGTACACCACGTAAGGCACCTTTTTTTTAAGTTTTCGCGAACACATAGTAACACGGTAGGGTTTGCATTCACTATTCGATTTCGCATTTCCAGTTCCGTTTCACAATTATTGTTTAGATTATTTGTTTTACGTGGGGCCCCTCAAATAAAAGTCTAACGGAGTCGAGAGTTGGCGATCTGTTATCGTTGCGGGCGGCGGCGCGGCGGGGTCTCCCGGCGGCGTCTATGCAATGGCCTACCACCTCACTGACACTGCCGGTGGTGTACCAACACGCGGTGTAGCCTCTGAAAGGCACGCACTGATGGTACAGACAAACACTGATGGTACAGACAAACCTTTCCTCATACTCCCTACGTGCAGCTGCACTCACTTTTACCTAAACACATCAACATTTGAATATGGCACGGACATAATCGTAACGTAATACACGCATTATGCACAATCACAATCCCGGAACGTCTAAACTGTTGAAGTCATTTCGCGAGACTGCGCCGACAAATAAATAATAAATAGTCTCATTCAAAATATTAGGCAAAGAACTATGAAGTAGGTTTTTAAAGGAATAGGGATGTGGCCGAAACTTTGTTGAAGTAACATTTTTATTAATATCGATAGTGAGTGCATGACAACCAATAATTATTTAAATACAACCATACTTGATGATTTAGCCACCATGAATTAGCTATTTTAATTTTACAGTTTTATTAGTTTGTTTTTACAGTAACTGACGGACAAATTGGCAGTTTCAAGTAAATTTTTTATGAGAATAGTACACATTTCTAAATATCGTACTGTACGATATGTAGCCTTTCCTAAATTCAGGAAAGTTTAATAGGAAAAGAAATTGTAGGTAAAGTAAGTAGGTTATTTTAAAAAATCGATATTTTTTTTGCTTCAACGTGTTTATCATAGCTACGTCACTAGGGCGGTGCATTGGTGTAGCACAGTGAAAGCGGTGTCCTTTGTCGGCACGGATTAAATTTGTCGGTGCATTATTTATTACTTTTATTCAAAGTCAAAGAAACCGCCTTTGACCTAAGTGTTCATGGCTCAAGAAAATTTCCCAATTTCAGGGTAAATTTTGCAGGGGAAAATGTATAAAATATATTTTTTTTTAAGTATTTTTCATTTTAAAAATTATTTTTAGAATGTTTGTCAGGTATACAATGCCCCCGTTACGGATCGGACAGGGTTTTTTTTACACACTGTATAGATTGATCCATGTTGACAATATTTTTTCCGACTCTCGACATTTTTGTATTATCGAAGTATTCAATTCCTTTTAGACTTCGTCGTGTTTTTCAATTAAAATTTTTTCGATTGTCTTCCATTTTAGAGAATCGAAATTTCATCTCATGAAGTATTTTTTCCTAGTGGTCGATACTACCTAGCACGACCACTATAAATTTTAGGTATTTTTAAAACTTTAGGATGGAGAATAATGTAAATATATTATTGTACTCCATTTTATAGATAATTTCCTTTCGGCGTACAATGTGGATTTCTCAAATAGTGGATATATCAAAATGGAGATTGTACATACCTCCTGCTTGGTTTTATCCATTTTTTATTAATATTTGGTTTGCTTTCACGCTAGGCGCACACAAATGACGACTTTCACATCGTGATTTCAACGTTCGTAAAACAAATGCTACTGTGGATGAGCAATCAATACCTTTTATATTATTTTGCACTGTTGTGTCGCAATGCATCATTAATTGTGAGTCCTCAACACATAAATCTTTGGAATAATCTTTAGTAGCTAGTATTTTTATTAGGTCTGCAAAAGTACTTGAAAGGTTATCTATCGTTTTTTTTACAGAAGAAAATTCAATGTAACCCACAAGTAAACCCTGTGAAACACAATCAAAAGCATATGTGTTTTTTAAAATGACGTTACAAACACCAGATCAGCATAGACTGCTATTTATGAGAACTTGTAATGCAATAATTCCTTTATCTGTTCATTTAAGGGAATATATTGACACCGCCTCTCTTTCAGGCGGCTGCATATCGAACACGAATTTTTTACTTTAATACTTATTAACTGACCATTGACAACCGTTCATAAAACAAATGCTACTGTGGATGTGCAATCAATAACTTTTATATTATTTTGCACTGTGGTGACTTCAAATTATCTATAAAATGGAGTACAATTAAGTACAATATATTTACATTATTCTCCATCTTAAAGTTTTCAAAAATACCTAAAATTTATAGTGGTCGTGCCAGGAAGGTACTACCTAGCACGACCACAATCTATTTGTTTTAACAGCTCAAATATATGAGTACAAATTTTAAAGTACAAAAGTACAATTAAGTACACTTTTTCTCATGAATATCTACAGCATTAAAATTAAAGTCATCCGTGCTCGTGCTGGTATTTATTTAACCAATAATACACACCTTTGGGTTCAGCATTCTTTTTCATTCTCTTATGGCTTTGTACGTGAATCTAACTGACGTGTGAAGTGAATTCTTATAAATCTGAAAGATAATAAATCAGGTATTAAGGAAAATATAGATACGTATAACACTTGCTAAGTAGATTGAGGTTGTTTTTCATATACCAATCACAGTATTAATCCTTACTTGATTAACTTTGTAAACAAACACTACATATTGCAAATTCACTAGTTTGTACATCAATCGCACACTCTGATATGGATAAAAATTTCTGGAAAGTAGCATTGAACGTTTATGCAATGAAAGTAGCATTGGTGTCAGGTGCCTGCCTGAACTATGGTTCTATATTCTAAAATAATATTTATTTTTAAATGGAATGTTCCATTTCGACGATTTCGCTTATTCTACTGCTTGAGTAGTTATCGTTATTATCGTCGTCGTTGCCATCCTCATCGCTGCTTTCCCCTACAACAAATATTGCAATATTTGGCAAGATAATGATACGTTACCATTTTCCAACTGGATAGCTACCAGCTAGAGCTGCTTTAAAGTCATTAACAAGTTTGACACTGACCTTTTTCTCGCTCTCAAAGTATTTGCCTTGCAGACAATCTCACGAGTTCTTCGATGTAAAATAGTTCCTCGTTTGTTCATTTTTGAGAACAAAAAAGAACATTAAATTATAAAAAGATAACAACAGTAGTCTTCAGTAAGTCTTCCGGGCTTTGTAAATAGTGGTAAACATCTGCTAACAGTAGGCGTCTTTGTTTTATGCAATTTGGTAAGTTTAGAACTCAAAAAGCTGTTCTCGTCAAGTTTGCATAGCATAAACTTTAATGTGGTATCAACTGTATACAGCGTTGCATCTCATCAATTTTGTGACACCCAAGCTGAGATGAATTATTATACTTTAGAAATTTTTCAGACTGCAGAGAGGCTTGTGAATCTGTGTTGGTATTCTGACTTATCACCGTCCCCAACTCTTCTAAAATTCATTGATAAGGCAGCATACGTTCCATCGATCCCAAAAGAAGTTTTTGAGGTGGGTTTCATCCACCTCTGCAAAGTCACCGACTATACTCTTTTTCGCTTTACGCGGAAACCACACAGATCACTGCCTGTATCTACTAAAAAATCAGTCTTTGTTCTTAAGTTCGTAACAAATAAGCGACCGGTAGTCGGACAGCCGTCGGCCGCGTCTATCGACTGTTCTACACTTTTCCCGTTTAATTACATGGCTTTACACACTTTCTAGCACTCTCAACGAACTTATGATGATACCAGCAATTGGGAAACTTCTCGACGTTATGTTGAGACCTATTTGACACCGAATGATCACAACTGCGACTGCCATGAGTTGACTGACCTCCTGGTCGCGACATTCTGTAGAGTCTACCTGGAACTGTCTGTGATTCAGTCCTCTCGCGCGTATAAAATATAACTGTCTGCACTACTTTATCCATCACGGGTTTCGAGTTCGAGTACTTTTGCACACAACTGTTCTTGATGTATAATACAGTGATGCTGTATGATTGTGTGCGTAATGCTATTGCACATTAAAGCCACAAATCCATTCACTTTTCCTGTCATTGCTAGCGCCGTCTGTAGTTAAGCCGCAAAGATTTTCGATTTGAAGTTAATATTTTTCTATGCAACTCTTAACTTCTTCGTAAATGTCTTGTCCTGTGGTTGTATTTTTTATTGGACGCAAATCGAGTAATTCTCCGATCACAGTATAGTTGCATGTTGTTACATGATAACTTAAATCTGTCGACGTGTCTTTAATGACTTCTGGATCTTCAATATTGAGGATTAACAAAATGAGATTCCGCTGATGCCGAGGGGTTAAGAAGTGTATGGTTAAATTTCTTCCAGGTCGTAAGACATTCTAATAGCATTTATACAAGGGTGAAGAATAAAACGGTTGAGGATGTCGTTTGTCATCTTTGCCAGAAGGTACTTAAAATAGAGAGATCTATTTTGGAGACTGCTTAGTAATTGATTGCTTGGATCTGTCATTAAAAAACGACCTATGTGAGATTCACCAATTATGTCATTCAATTCATAGTAAAGAGAAGCTTTATGAAAAATTACTACGTAAAATTCATGATTGTGTGGGTGACTTGAAGGTGGTTTGTGGATGTTGCATTTGAAACCAGTAAACAGAAACATGCTTCCTTTTTAAATGGCTTTTTAAATTCGCCCTTGTAGATTTGAAGGCCAGTTTTTCTTTACATATTATAGCTTCCCACTCGACAAAGCTCTGTCGAATGCATGTGTGATCTTTTTATGAGCATGCACCTCAAAACGCCACAAATACCCAGTTCGGGACTCACACAATTACTCATTGATACTCAACCAGCCCTTCCACTGAAGCAGTGATTCATTCAGGGACAAATTTTGTTCCAAGACGTATAATTCTTAGAACTTATTATTAAGGTGTGTAATTATATTATTATTGGCTATCTTAAATAACTTCGCCTCTGAAGGAGACAATTCCTCTGCACACATTATGTCTTCATTGTTTGTAAAATGTAAGCAAGTGCTTAAAAGTCGAAAGCGACGTAAAGACATGTGTGCAAAGGAATATGGCGTTGCAAATATATCTTTTTTCGACTGCCAGTACTCGTCAAGCTTAGACTTTAACAACAATGCCCATTGCAAGTATTATGAAAAAAAAAACATACAGTTCATCCGATGTTGTGTCATTCCACTCGCCTATGCGGCTGTTTGGGCATAAGGTGGCGTTTAATTTTTTTTTTAAATATGTAGTACTTTTGAAATGCTGCTTACTATGTTCCGAGAGTTGATTAACTACCTAGAAAATTGATCATCTTACGAGTTTTGTTATTTTTCGGTGACATACGAGTATATACTACTCAAACAAAATAAGGGCCACCGTACTTTTTCAATGTTTTGACAAAACTATGGGGTCTTAAGTAAGAAAAGGGTAAGATTAACTGAAATGGTACTCGTACATTTACAATATAATGATAGCAGGGTTTCATTTACACCTTCTGAACCTGAAAAAATAAAAATTCACAAAAATACTCGCAACACATAAGGTAATAAAAAAAGCAATTAAACTAAACGGAACAAATTTTTCATTATTGTTACATTATACTATTATAATGTACTTGTATTACACGGCACTGTACGACAATAATCATCTTAGTTCATGTGTTTGTAGAAAGCTTCTATGTAGTTTATAGTTCTCTTTCCTGCAAACGCTTGTTTACATCTTATCTGAAATGCTGACTGTTAAAAAGCCTGCCATGTTAGCCTGAGCCATTTTGGGATAGTCTCTGTTGTGGCAGTTTGATCCCTTTAAATTGTTTTACCGGCACTTCGAACTTATCAGCAATCTCAGACCTAAGCATCCAAGGAGTTTTCATATCTGTATTTGTCTGCAAAACTCTTAAATCTTGTTTTGGGTAGGGTGAATGCTGTAGTTATTGGCCACTTAACGTAAAATTTATTTTCTGACATCAATAAAAAACATGTTGGTAAAGTCACATACACTTATCCCATACCAAATAAAAGTGAATGAGATGGGGTCATAGGTAATAAAACAAATAAGATAAACTCACATTTTTATTGTTGAAAAATATCAATCAAATTCAATCACTTAAGAAATTTAGCAATTGGCCATGAAATCACAGTAATTATCATGACAAGTCACAGTAATTAGCCAACCAATTTAATTGTGAAATCTTAGTACCTAAATTATTGACTCTTTTTTATATGAATTAAAATTTTACGCAGCTGAAACCTAATTCTTTTTGTCCTGATCTAATTATATTTAAAAATTCCTGATTTTCTTCGTCACTTTCACTCTCCTCGTTCTCAGAAATACTTTCATCATTTTCCGTACAAAAGCAGTTATGGCATAAGAAATTGTCTCCTTGCTCCTGAGGTATATGCATAAGGTGAAATTTAGGAATACATAATTTATGATATGCTTTCTGACATTCACAACATCTCAATTTTATGCTCTTTACAACTCTTTTACACACACCACAGCAAGAAATAGACTCAATTTTTCTAGTCTTTTCCAACTTTTTTGTCTTTATTTCCTCTAGTTTCCTCTTTCTTTCTTCTTTTTTTTGCTCTCTCGCAACTTTTTTTGCCTTCTTTTCTTCCTCTAGTCTATTCTTTTCTTTGGATTTTTCTTCTAAAATCTTTTGGTATTCTGGTCCTGATATGTGGTAAGGTAGCCTCTCAGTGTTACGTTTTCCTTTTCTGGTTGGTCCTGCAGTGCTATTCTCTAAGAAATACAGCTTTGCGCACAGCGCTGTCACAGCGGCGAGACTTGATTTGGTATTCACTAATTTATGCTTCACTAGCGACCGATAGCGGATTTCAGCTGAATTACTCTACGTCGAACAAATTGACGTTTTGTCATACATTTTGGTATTCTATATAAAAAAACAGCGTCGAGAACTATTACAGCTTCGCTGACAGCCTCGCTTTTTTATGTCAATTCCAAAAGCTTTAATTTATACGCTGTTTCGTGGCTGTGTAGCAACAATTTTACTTGTAATTCGTGTTATTTAATATTATAGTGTTGATTTAGTGTTGATCTAATGGCAACTCGGATAATTATATTATTACATTTATTGAAAGAAGCAAATAAAAGGGACAATTTGAAGAAAGCACGAGAAGCTAGACAATTAAGAAATTTGCAAACTATTTCGCGTGATATAGATTTTATTAATATATATAGACTTTCCGAAGATTTAATAAATACATTGGAGGCCGATTTACTACCGTTTCTGCCTATGCGAATTCGTGGTGGCTTAACTAATAGACTGAAGGTTTGTTCTCTTTTTACATTGTTTTAATTTGGTTGTTGAAATAAAACATCTATTTATTACTGCTAAATATGTTTCAGATTTTATGTACCCTATCATTTTTAGCTAATGGTAGTTACCAAAAGATAATTGGCAAAAATGTAGACACGTACGTATCTCAACCTTCGGCATCTAGAGCAATTCACCAGGTGGTGAATGCTCTAAATAATATTAACATAGTTAATAAGTATATTAGATTCCCGCAAAATCATGGTGAACGACAAGTTCTTAAAGAAAGGTAATGAAATAATGAAAAATCCTTTTATTGTTTCTGTAAATGTTGAACTTATTAACACTATTTTTTCAATGTGTTTATAGTGTGCATTACCCCAGCAGAATCTTGTCGAAATTTGTAATTTTTTTTTATCAGATTTTTAGATTTCTAGCTCCTGTAAATGTCTGTGTAGTTTTTGGAATTAGTTCAGTCCTAATTTTAAAGACATTTGACAAAAACAGATTCTGCTGCGGTAACGTTACCGCAGCAGAATCTTTTTTGAAATAATGGGATTATTGAAAAAATCTTTAGGTACATTTTTAGATCGCTGGACGAAGTAAATGTTTCGATATAATTTGAATTTTTACGTTTCATGGTTTCGGAGATATTCAAGATGCTGCTGGCGTAACGTTTGCGTGTTTGCTGGATCTCCGAAACGGTACAGCGTAATTTCCTAATTTTTTATACAGAGCTTCGTCTTAATTAGTCTGAATTAGTTCACGAATAAAAAAGTAATAATAATGCACCGTTTGCAAGTTATTTTAAATTATATAAATACCCCTTTTTGGGCCCTTACTCCTAAGATATGTACTCTGGAGACTTGTTTAAAACGTCATTTTATAGTTTTTAGTTAGTTACAGGTCTGTGTGGAGTTTCATTAGTGTACAGTAAGTAATTAAAAAGTTATCACACAATTTAGTTCATTTTGGCCAGCGATGTGCAACGGGTTAATTTAACTGCCTATTAATTGAGTTTCGTATCGATTTACTTGCTGAATTCTGTATAAACAATTAGACTTTTGTGTCAACTTTATACCATGAAATTTTGAGCGTAATCCACTCAATAATTACAGAGATAAGCGAAAAAGAGTCATTACGTTATGCATGCAATAATGTCGGTACAGACGCGTACACAATTAATTTTAATGGCGCTAGTGAGCTGCGTTAACGCTCTTGAAACTAAATTAAATTCGTTTAAAATAAAAAAGCCGTTTTTGTTTTAAATGCATTACTTCGCTAATTTAAAAGCATCATAAGTGTTGATAGTGTGTTATACAAATATTTTATTGTTGTCAACACTTTAAATGTTATTAAATTTGCATTTAAAATTAAAACTGCCTTTTTTGTTTTAAATGCAATATCTAGCTAATTTTAAAGGATCCAAAGTGCTGACAGTGCGTTACACAAATAAGTACTTACTTTATTATCTTGTGTAAATACTGAGTTGATTTTTTTTCAATTGGCAGCGCCATTGTGCCGCGTAAACGCTTTTGAACGATTGCCGTAATGCATGTTATACACAAAGTAAATACATACTCATAAAAAAATTCTCTTAACATAGAAATCCTTTACAAAAAATATGATATCTTGGCTATCATAGAATTTCAACCCCCCCTTAGCTCAGAAGGGATAGGGCATTATAAAGCTCATTGCTTTAGATCCCTAAACGAAAAATACCAATGTTACGATGACCTGAATCGTAAAATTCAAAAAAGTAATACTTATTTAGTACCACATGCACTAATTTATACATTAAAAAATGTATAAATTAGTCCATGTGGTACTAAATAAGTATTACTTTTTTTAGTTTTATACATAATTTAAATAAGTATTTATTATTTAATTATTTTTTAAATAAGTATTACCTTAATTTGATTATATTTGATTTATAAAGATTTAGTTAAGAACATTTTCCATTAGTGATCCTATTTGTGATTTATTTTTGTTTTTTAATTGGCCGCGCAGTGTAAAACATTTATTTTACTTACAGAACTATTTTATGTGCTTATTGAATTTACTGTGTTTTTTTTAGGCCAAAGTGTAAGACAGTAAATATTATAAAATAACTCTGTGCGATAATTGATTTTTCATTTGTTTTTTTTGAAAAAAAAAATTGTAAACAATGTTGACTGATAAAATTATATTCTATTGTCAATAATTTTATATTATGACAAAAATTTAAATGTTATCGTAATTAAATGTTGAGGTTTTGTTTTATTTATCTGTGATTTTTAAATTAAACAATCTTTAGCGTAATGGTTATTTAGTTATAAATGAATAATTACTGTGATTTTATAAATTAAGTTAAAAAAGTAAATTTTTATATACCTACTTAATTTTACTTATTTTAAGATTTTTAGACAACAGCTTTATTTTTAAAAGACAGTTATTCAATGACAATCAATACTTATGTTAAATATTAATTGCCATTTAAATAGTGTAATTGCTAAGCAATTGTTATTAAACTGTGATTTTACAACAAGGTATTTTGATCGTTTTAATATTTTTATCCTGTGCATAAAAGTTTTCAAATAAACTTCTGTTTTATTTTACCACTTGTTTACAAAACTGTACCAAAAAGCAAATATAAATTTTATTATCCTTTACATGTTAGTAGGTCAGAGTTATGTACTACACTGACGTTTTTTTGTGACCATCTATACATGGTCAGGTTACCACAGTCATTCATACGTTTACAAGTTAAACAATTAGACTTTTGTGTCACCTTTATACCATGAAATTTTTTCGCTTATCTCTGTAATTATTGAGTGGATTACGCTCAAAATTTCATGGTATAAAGGTGACACAAAAGTCTAATTGTTTATACAGAATTCAGCAAGTAAATCGATACGAAACTCAATTAATAGGCAGTTAAATTAACCCGTTGCACATCGCTGGCCAAAATGAACTAAATTGTGTGATAACTTTTTAATTACTTACTGTACACTAATGAAACTTCACACAGACCTGTAACTAATTATAAACTATAAAATGACGTTTTAAACAAGTCTCCAGAGTACATATCTTAGGAGTAAGGGCCCAAAAAGGGGTATTTATATAATTTAAAATAACTTGCAAACGGTGCATTATTATTACTTTTTTATTCGTGAACTAATTCAGACTAATTAAGACGAAGCTCTGTATAAAAAATTAGGAAATTACGCTGTACCGTTTCGGAGATCCAGCAAACACGCAAACGTTACGCCAGCAGCATCTTGAATATCTCCGAAACCATGAAACGTAAAAATTCAAATTATATCGAAACATTTACTTCGTCCAGCGATCTAAAAATGTACCTAAAGTTTTTTTCAATAATCCCATTATTTCAAAAAAGATTCTGCTGCGGTAACGTTACCGCAGCAGAATCTGTTTTTGTCAAATATATTTAAAATTAGGACTGAACTAATTCCAAAAACTACACAGACATTTACAGGAGCTAGAAATCTAAAAATCTGATAAAAAAAATTACAAATTTCGACAACATTCTGCTGGGGTAATGCACTCGTGTTTATAGATTCTATGAAAGGTTTAATATTCCTGGTGTGTTGGGGTGTATTGATGGTACCCTAGTGTCCATGATTCGTCCAAAGCAACACGAGGAAAGATATTACTGTAGGAAAGGTTATCATGCCCGTAATGTTCTTATTGTAAGTCATTTTTTCTCTCCATTGTTGTTGTTATACATTTAAATTTAAAGTTGATAATTGATTAAATTTATATAATTATATTATTGCAAATTTCAGATAAATGATAGTGATTTAAATATAATCCATGTGGATGTTACTTTTGGAGGTGCAACCCATGACAGTTTTGTATTTTCTAATACAAGAATAAAAGGGCACTTAGAAACCCTTTTCAATTGTGGTGAAAGGGTATATTTACTTGGTAAGTATAGTATTATTCACAATATTATAATTAAGTAGGTAAGTAATATGAAATGAACTGATAATAATAAATTGAAATTGTTTTAGGCGACTCTGGATATGCCCAAAGACCATATTTAATGACCCCATTCAATAATCCTGTAGCTGGTACTCCTGAAAAGTACTATAATGACAAACACAGCAGTGCTCGGAACTCAGTGGAAAGAACCATAGGCATACTGAAAGGGCGATTCAGGTGTCTATTAGTCCATAGGGTTCTACACTATGATCCAGTGACTGTCGGGAAAATAGTGATAGCATGTTGTGTATTGCATAATATGTGCAATCGAGCAGGACTACCGGCTCCTACACTTAACCAAAGTGATGTTGCTGAAGAGGCAAGGTTACTTAGAACCTTGAGACAGCAACATAATATGCCAGATGACTTAGTGAGTGGGCAACTGAGTAGGCAAGATCTAGTTAATCAATTGTGGCGAGGACGTACAACATAATTGTAAATATAATTAAGTAGGTAGTTAGTTTTAGTATGGTATATATTATGTAATTTGTAAATATAGTTAAGTAGGTAGTTAGTTTTAGTATGGTATATATTATGTAATTTGTAAATATAGTTAAGTAGGTAGGTAGTTTTAGTATGGTATATATTATGTAATTTGTAAATATAGTTAAGTAGGTAGGTAGTTTTAGTATGGTATATATTATGTAATTTGTAAATATAGTTAAGTAGGTAGGTAGTTTTAGTATTGTATTATTATGTAATGTGTTTATAAATATAATTAAAATGTTTCTTAGTTTAAAAATTAGTAAATAAAACACATTTTTAAATATAATTTGTCTTATTATTAAAAACCCACTGAGACTCATTTTTGTTTTACTTATTTATCTTATTGCAACATTCATTAAACTTGTGACTTAATTATATCTTATTATTTATAGAATTTACATACATCTAAGATAATATAGATTTGCCCTATATTATGTTGTTGCAGGGTACTGTGAAGCACCAATCACAAAGCCATTATCTCAATATTCCAGGTCAATTAACTGTCATAAAATTACAAAAGTACATAATTTTTTTTATAAAATAATTACAGAACTATCTACATTGAACATAGGAAAAGGGACCTTACATTTTATAAATTGTTACCTACTGTAAACTTACAAAACTAGAACTATTTTATAATATACTAGACAAGCATTGACAGAAAGGATAAACAATTATTAAGACTTAATTATTATTTATCCTTTCTATCAAAGCTTTGGTGGCTTCACAAAGGTTCTCGATTGCTCGAGTTTGACGGCTCATTGACTGGCTGACCTCCATGAAAATGTCGAACATATGCTTTTTATTTGCGATGAGCTGCCCTTCATTCGCGAAGCGCTGCTCTTCAATAGCCAGAAATCTTTCTGTGAGGCTGGCCATCTGTGAATGCCTTTGTGAAGGAGGGGAGCGCTGGTTCTGTCGGCGCCGCCGTGCTGTTAACACACGACGCCTACATGGTGCTATAAATAATCAAAACAGGCAAAACCAATTTTATAATAAGCTAGTTCTATCACTATAGATAGAAATAGAATCAGTTCAATCTATTTCTAAAATAAACCTTATTCTTATATTTAAAACAACTTACACCCTACAACACTTTGCCCGCTTCTATGTGGTAATACTGGTGATGCATTTCTCTGTAAGACAAAAATCCTAGTTATTTCTACTTGTCTAATAAATTATATAAGTACCTATAATACTAGTACTACTATTTTATTTTAAACTAACCAATTCTCCAACATTTGGCTGAATTTCTGTTGGAACATCAACCCTCCAAGATGGTCCGGGCTCTGCATCCTATAATGCAAAATATCTTATGATTATTGAAAATAAAAATTAAACTTATTTCTTTGAGATGCTCTTACCAATATAGAAGTTGTTGACTGTTCAGTCTGGATATGTGCAGTATGAATAACATATGACATATTATCCTACAAAAATAATAAATATTATAATTAATACCAATCCTCGTCTGAATCTTATATGTTATTGTGACAATAGGTACCTGTAAAATGCTTTCTGACTGGGGGGGTGTGTTTGCCTGTATTGAAATATCTTGTGGGTTCTGTAAACAGATTTTCAGTTAATATTCATTCTAGACTATACACTGCTCCTAATTACAGTTATTTAACATACATACCAATTCTTCCTCCGCTATGGGAGGCATTACAATCAATTGTTCATCTTCTATGGGAAGAATTGCCGTTGATATATTTTCAGCTGGCTAAAAATATAAGACAAAATTACTAAAAAATGTAATTACAAGTGGCACCCAGCACTTAGAAGGTTAATAATAATAGCAATGTAAATAGTAGCATATTTTAAGCAACAAGAAACAATAGTAAAAAAAAACATAAATACAGGGAAAGGGTTTAATTCTAGCTCCCTGTCACCAATAGCAAATCCTTCTCCTCCCATTAATGCTACTATTTTCTCTTCAACTGCAGAGAGAATAATTTCATTGCCAGCACCACCACCAGTTCTTAACCTAGCCATTCGTACTTGGCTTGCTTTTTTCTTTGCGGCTGCCTTCTTATCCTTCCAATACTAAACAAAAATGTTTACAATCTATAGTATTCAGGAGTACTACCACACAGCAAATGGTTAGATAAAATTATACAAATCTAATAAACACCCAATAAATAAATAAATTAGATCTAGATAAAGATGTGCTAGACATACCTTGGCCCACTGCTGCCATGTTTTAATGCATCCTCTACCATCACTATTGAGTTTGAGAGATACTTCTTGCCAAGCCTCTCGAGTACGATCTCGGGCATTAGAGGTACGAGCATGGCCTGTGGCTAGAAAGCGCTTTTCTTCTAAAATATTTAAAAGCATCTCTACTTGAGACGAAGACGGCACTGCGCTTCTTGACATTCTACAGAGTTTTCGTTTATGTTAACTTATCAGTCACTAAATATTAGACAATATTGATTACCATAGTAATAGTAAAATGTAGATAACACTATACAAACCTGTTTTTTATCGAATAAGCGCGGCTATAAAGTTTTAAAAGTTTGTTGTTTGTTTTGTAAACAAAAAACTTATCGAATTCGAAATGTCAAGTGGTTTTGTTTTACTATGATTTAGCGTCAGTAGGCAAGGGAATCACCATTCAGCCAAAAGATTACATAAAAGTATAGTATTTTCATGTATTTATTAACAAGTTAAATGTAATTAAACTATTTCGCCACAAATTTATATAAAAAAACCTTTATTGTATTTTTAAAACTCACTAAACTTGCAAATCGAGCAATATAGATTGTGTTGGTACAAATAATGTGTCAATCCCTAGTTCGTCTATGAAACAGCGACGAGCTGACCCAGCCTTCAGTTCGTCGACGAATCAAAGCACGTTATTGAATACCGTTCAAAACAGCGTTGCGATCGACGTCGAATTTAAAGCTGTCTCGACGTCGAGATCGTCGACGAGCACAGCTAAGAGATTATCTCTTAGAGAATAGCATAGCTGGAGGTATTGATAAAAAATCTTTGAGTCTTGTTGTTGAACAGGATGGTAGGTTTCTTTCATGGTTTTCTGCATTTGCTATTCCTAGGTCTTCTAAAGTTACAAGTTCTTGGTCGTTATTCTGTAGATCACTAGTAATGTTGATTTGTTCATTATTTGAAGGTTGAATGGTAAAGGGTTCTTTGTCAGAGTGAGGAAAGTTTTCATATTCACAGGTCTGGTCGTCATTTCTCGCGCTATTTTGTTCATCCTGGATTCTTTCAAGGCTTTGGTGTGTTGCTATGATTATATTTTGACTTTCGTTTTCAAAAATATTGTTATTTATAATTGTTGTGTTAAAGTTTTCTTCTTGTGCAATTGTCGGTTCTGGTTCCATGTCATTATATTCTCCTTCCTCATTTTCATTAGTATTCTCTGTCGTATTTTCATTAGTAGTCTCTGTAATATTTTCATTAGTATTCTCTATCGTATTTAACGTATTCGAATGATAAAAATTCCATATTTGATAAAGAGTGAAAAATGATTCGTTGTTTTGGACATCTTGCATTATATTTTTAATATTTTTAAATTTGTTAATCATCTCTACACCTACGATTTCCGAAAATTTTGTCAATGATAGTAATTTTTCAGGTTCATCATTTAAAATGTCTACAGTGTCTTCAGATCTGTATGCTGACTTTGCTAAGCATTTTGAATAATCGACAGCATTTGGATCAAAAGGGTAGAGACCGCAAGCTCGAAAGCCATTTACAATGCAGGCAGAACTAATTTTGTCTGTAACTTTTCTTAGAACGAAAGCAAAATTTTGCTTAGAAACAACTTCACCAATGTTCTCTAGCAACCATTCTCTAACTGCCGATTTCCAGAACTGTTTTACGGGTCTAAATAGTGACACATCAGCTGGCTGAAGAATCCTAGTGGCGTTTGGATACAGAGCAAATATTTCTATTTGAAGAGAGCGAGCTAGTACACTTAGGTCGTAGGTTAAATGAGATTTGTGTCCGTCAACAAACAACAAAACTGGTAGCTGGATGTTATTTTTCACTAAAAAAGGGTGAAAAACATGCTCGATAATATATTTAAATGTATCCGCCGTCATCCATCCTGAACTGCTAGTTCCTACACCCCAGTCATCAGGTACAGTTTGTTTGATTCTCTCAGGTAAACGTTGATAGGGGTACACAATCGTAGGCAACACCATCTGTCCATCAGCCGATATTGTAAAAAGTACTGTCATATTTTCTTTGGCTTTTCCTTTATCGATAATGTAGACATTCTTCTCTCCTTTTTCAGCAAAGACTTTTCCGGTAGATGGACAGGTCTGAAAACCGCTTTCATCAGCATTAAAAATTCTGGAAGGGTCATCTAAAATGTGGGTTAGATTAGACTTGTTTATCTGATCCATGATTTGACCAAACCAGTTTCTGATGTCAGATTCGGATACACATGCACTCGCCTGCGTAACAGCTTCACACGTTCTTTTGGTTATTCTAGGATGGCGTTTAAGAAAACCTTTTAACCATCCTTTTCCAGGTCTATTTTCGCTGAATGGAGTCTCTCTGGGGTTTTTATTCAGAAAGTTTTGAACAGAATCTAGAATATCTTCGGCATTTCTAGGAAACCCTCTTTTGCCCATATCGCACAGCCATTCTTCTAACTGTTTTTCTTCTTCTCTAGTCAAGTAGGGTTCTGGTCCAAATTCACTCTTGCTATCCGGGTGTTTCAATTTAAATTGTAGTGATGCTCTAGGTATACCATACTTTTTGGCTGCTGTACGAACTGATATACCTTGACTAACGTCTTCTAAAGCTTTGTCTAATTGTTCTTTGGTATATTGCGGTATCTTTGGCATGTTAAAGCAGTCTGAAAGAAATTTAAAAAAAGTATTTAGTAATTGGCCATGTTACTTGCCAGCTATTGGCCACCCCCGGCTAATAACTGATTCATTGAATTTAGAACTGTAGAATTTTTGTATACCGTATATTATACCCTTATAAGGTCGAAACTGCATTGAAAAAACGTATAATGGAAAATTAGTAATTGGCCGGGGATGGCCAATAACTGAAATTCAACCAAATTTGAATTTAGTTATTAGCCGGTAAACATTTAAGGTTATAGGTATCGAACTTGCGAACTTTGAAATTACACAGAATTAAACTTCACTTAATATACTAAAAGAAACACATAATATTTAGGCACTGGAAAAGTAAGTTGCACAGCAAATCAAATTGTTCCAAAACTCTTACCTTATTTTTTTCTTAACAAACCGCTCACATCTGTCAAAACTTTTTCAAACTGACCATTTGAATGATGTAAAACGCCATCTAGGTCACATTTTATGAACTAAAACGAAAATACAATAGATAAAGAAATATTTTTTGTCCTTTGCATTCATGGGCTTGCTTGCATTACCTTGTTTCTACCTCTTTTGTTATGAGTGGCCAATTACTATAGCAGTTACCCTACCAAATATTGCATGAGACACCACTTGAGTCGCTGAAATGTCGTCCATTGCTGTTTCTAAGCTCCAGTTTATCCGATACCATTCTTTGTAGATCCTCCACATTCCTTTTCCAGAGAAATCCACCTCGCTTGGATATAAAGCACTACTTGCTCTTGATAGCTTGTTTAGGGAAATGTTACGGGATATATCTCAATGTGGGAAAGGTAATGTATGATATCAATTAAATGAATAACGTGTTCACTATTCTTGTGTGTTATTGCGACTAAACTTAATAGGCGAACGCAGTCGCCACTATGCACTTAAGATATTTAATATTGTATTTAATAATTGTCATGTCTCAACAGCTTGCAAACTTTCAGTTGTTCTGAGGTAGCAATAGCAAGGGCACATAATATGATAAAACATAATGGCAAAAAAAGCTCTTTGGGCATTCCTTGCACTTGCTATTAAAACCACGTCCGCAAAGGCACTTAAAGCCGGGGCTATTTCTTCCGCTCTTTTTCCCTGGATGTCATTGCATAACATATGGAATATGCACCAAGTTCCTTTTCACTGCTTCTATCTATAGACTTCTATATGGATCCTTTGATTTATAGGCAGCCAATACGAAATTAAAGGGCCTAGTGTTTGAGCCATTGCAGATCATCTCTCTGGTTTATATGTGGTACCCTCAAGTAAGACATGATGGGCAGGAGACAGTCCGCATTGTCAACATAGTCAGTTGTGTTCCCCTTCTTTCCTGCTAGTATTCTTGACATCCCTTCATCGTACCTTATTTTTAAGGCAGATACAATGTTAAAGAGTGGGTTTGCAATCACATACCAGTGATTGTTGTCAGTCCTGTTTGATTGAGTGTACTCCAACCCTAACCCAAAAGCCACACCTGTCATTGTTGTCACATCCTTATAGGAAATGTTGTAGGTCCTGCCCCCTATTGTGACTGTTGCAGTTAAGTTTAAGTTAAGACGCGATTTTTATAGTTTGCCGTTTTGCGAAGGATGTTATGTGCCCTCCTAGCGATGGGTCGTCGACGTAATCAAGGTTAACGAAACTAGACGGTTTATCTTGTTTAACTATGACAGAGCTGCCAGTTACATAGTTTTCCCCACTCATAGATGTGCGTATTTCCTCAAACGGCCGCAAAATCTGAGACAGGTGATTATAAAGAGTCCACTCTTCTGAAGTGATTATAGGCAAGTGTGGCGTATTTCCCTTTTCGTGTTCAATTGGCGGCTAAAACCAGCACGGTTTTGTATTACTAACCAACTCGACAAACCCGTGCTTAGTTCGCCTAAGTGTGCTTCTGCGAAAGCCAAGGTCGAACGGATGGCATCTTCCAGCTCCGTAAACCGTTTTAACAGAAATATGTAGAGTTTCATCGCGTATCGACAGCTTGGATAAGTCGTTTAGGGTCTTGGCCTTGTTAAATTTGGTACTTTTGTAACCTTTCTGAAGACAAGGTACTTTTCTTCACATGGCCCACTATTTTCCTTACTTTACCTGTTTGAGATTTTGTTGGACGACGTGCGTGCTCTACAATTAAGGCTGTGTGCATAGTATCCAAAGTGTTTCCAGTTTAAAATTTCTTTATCCGCTTTGACAATATTGAGGGCGTTGTCAGTGACTATAAAGTTCACTTTTGGTCTTAAGTCGTACTTTTCTACTAAGGTTTCAATTTCCACGGCAATATTCTAAGCTGTGTGATGTCCTGGAAACTGGCAGCATTCCAACAATACGGTTTTGAGTTCCAAGTTTGAATTTTATGTAATGTCCAGTAAGGCCAACGTAGCTCTCGGTTTTAAGTGATGTCCACATATCTGCAGTTAGGCAAATACTTTTTACCTCATAACGCACTTGAGTTAGTACTTTAAGTCTAAACATTTAGTATATGCCTCTTGCATTATCGAATTAGACAGTCTTTCGTGTAGGAAGCTGGTAACCGGGTATCCGTCTGCAAAATTTTCGAAAAGATCTTTCTTCTACTATGGAAAAAGGATGAAAGCTGTTGTTGAGATCAGGGGCTTGGTATGTCGAACGAAGAATAAAAAAAAGATTGTATTCACTTTAACATTAGAGTATATTCTTATAACACAATTTACTGATTACAATTAAACGCGTCTCACTCGCGACCCGACAAGCCTGAGGATTGCACATAATATGCAACGATGCATCTCCACGTCATAGTATTGTCGTCGCTACACTGTCAATGCACAGATCGAGTAAATCATAATTAATCAATTTGTTTTTTGTTTTTTTTTATTAACATGACGTTCTCTATCGTCTTCAGTTGACCCACTTGGCCCTGGTAAGCTTATACTCGTACTAGCTTCAGCAACTTGCGTTAGTTAAAGTGCTAACACAAAGCTAGGCTGAGGCTAAGAAACGTGCAAATTCGACAACATAGAGTAAACAGAAACATGCTTCCTATTTAAATGGCTTTTGAAATTCGCCGTTGTAGATTTGTACACCAGTTTTTCTTTACATATAGCTTTCCCACTCGACAAATCCTTTTCGAAATGATGCCATAGCATAGTTCACTCCGTGCCGCCATTTTTACACGAATCGAACGTCTACAATACAATTTACAGTGCTCTTTCGCGTCAGCTAAAACTACTACTTAACCTAAGTTTACATACATTTTAAAGTTTAGAAAATTTTACGCTAATCGAGAAGAAGCGGCGTAGCAAACTTTACTGCTACATTTTATAGACGTCAATTTGTAATTAAAAGTAACATGCTGCTGGCTGCTACCGTTGTAGACCGCATGAATAAAACCATATAACCCAAGGATTATTAAAGGATAAAAGTAGCGTCCTATAGTTACTGTAGGGTGTAGTGTGGGATCGCAGACGGTCCGGCAATAGCTGCAATCTCTCCGCTTCTGCTGTTTTCTATGATCTTGTCGGCGATAACTGATAGGTTGTCTATCAACTGATCCTGACATACGGCTATTAATAACGGCCCTGACCTCGGATGGCATTCTGGACAGCCACAGTTCTTCAGCGTCTGGTCAGACACTTGTGTTGTTCGTCCTAAGTCTTTCATCCTACGTAACAGCTGTGTAGGCTTTTGAGATCCCAGCTCCAGTTCCGAGACCGAGACGTTCGACCGAGAGTTCCCCTCTTGTAAACTTGCAAAAGCCTTTCTTTCAAGGCCTTGTATTTATTTTCGTCCGGCAGCGAGTTCACTAGATCACTAACCTGCTGGATCGAGTCACGTCCAAGTTTTGATATGACCATGTTAAATTTGCTGTCCTTGCTTTTGAGGCGTCATGAGGCCTCAAAAGCAAGGTGACGACAGCAAATTTAACATGGTCTGCGCGAACCATAGCCTTCGGCAACTTCGAGGACATAGTGATAGCGGCAAGCGTCATGCTAGAGGACTCTGCCTGTTCCTCCTTGACCTGGGAATGAGTCGTCGCTAATCCACCAGCTTGTGGTTGTACTCCGTACATGTTCGAGTCGTATAAACCGCACTAGTGGAACGATATAGTTCAAAAAATATTTTGCTTTTAGCACTGTTACTGTTCACTGAGTTTAACTAATATAATCACGTCGGGGTCGTCACTTTAGGTATTTGTATTTACTAGAGAGATGAAATAAAATACTTTGTTCCTTTACTTTACTATACCGTTTATTATGCTCACAGTTAGCGAGCGACTGAAGACACATTACATAGTTGACATAAATTACACGTAAGCATTATTATACATACACCCACGCATACACTTTACATTACTTCACAAAAGTGGGAGCACCAAATCCCATTATGTGTAATATTTACTTTTAACCAATGGAATATGTCATGAAGAGTTCTGTTTCTATTCTGACCTCCGCAATTATAAGAGCATAAGTTTATAATTTGTATGCCTAATTAGCGGTAACAGGTTCCAGTTAGCTATTGGTGCTTGTTAGTTGCAGTCTTCTATGTGCCAGTGTTTCTGTACTATGTACCAGAGCAGCAGAAAACCGATGCTGCCATACCCGATTCCACCGGTTTCATCGGTGCCATCGTCTTCGATGTCACCGGTTTCCTTGCAACCGATTACCCCGGGTATAAAAACGCTGTTATTGCACTTTTCTCCTACTGCTATCAGTGGTCAGTGGCAGCATTTTATTCGATTTTTTCCGCTAATGCCATCTTGAATGTCAGTTTTTGATAGACACTGGCTCTCTTCTTCCATGCCAGGCGTGCTTGTCCGATTATTACAGACTGTAACGATTGCAATTCGGAAGTTAGTTCCTTACTTCCTTTAGGCTCCGCGCAAACGGGCCACCGACCACAGCCACCGGTGGCTGTCGCGCGCTACCGCCTCATTTGTAACAGTATCAGAGGCGAGCGACTGCCACCGGTGTTTGGAAGTCGCCACATTTTATAACCCGCCCGCTTTCGCTGCGCAGTCTAATGATGGACTCCGACACGGAAACTTTGCTCGCGCTATTATTGTTAATACGCAGACGACGTAGACAACGCCGTCGCCGCCTGTATTGGGTTCATCCAATTTTAACTGGTCCTACAGTAAAACATAACTTGCACTTCGATAATCTACAAAGATATCCAAAAAAGTTTTTTAGACATTATCGAATGAGTTTGACTACATTTCAAGAACTATTGTTAGTGTTACAAGATGGATTAATACGGCAAAATACCAGTATGCGAGAAAGCATCGCCCCTGCAGAAAGACTCGCAATCACATTAAGGTAAGTAAGTAAAACACATTTAATATTTTAATATTTATTATGAATCATAATTTATCATCATAATTTATGATGAATAAGATTCGTAATTTCGGAAAACTTATACATATTGTAATTCTTAATTAACTGTAACAATTCGGCCTTTTAATCAATTTTTAAATTCAAGATTCGGTATCAAACAAATTTTCTATTATAGAACTATCATCCGTACCATGGTTTGAATAATTTGACAATGCCGATGGAGAAGACATCGCAGTTGATGTAGTAGCCTGATTTGTTGTATAAGCATTTGTGTTTTGTGTAGAATATCCATAAGACTGTGATGAGTAAGATCTGTAATTATGAATAGGTTCATACATTTTGTACTTCTTAATCAACTGTAACATTTCACTCTTGAAATCAATTTTAAAATCATCATGAATTTTTCTAATATCCGGCAAGACTGACATCAAGAAATCTTTATCAGGATCTACATCTTCAGGTCTTTCATATTTTTTTTTTAAATTGTCCGATAGTTGTTGCAAGATTTCGTTTTCAGTTTTATCAATATTTCTTTTCATTGCCTGTCTCCTAGAACTGCTTATACAAGGTGTCCAGAAAGGGTATCGGGTATTTGTAAGTTCAATGAAACAAAAATTATTTGTATCCAATAAAAAAGTTTATTGTTTATTATTAGCATATGAATTGGAGAATTATTTGGAAAAGATGATGTTATCCAAATGATGACCGTTATGTTGTTGGCACTCTTCTAAACGGAAACGAAGATTGGCGATAACACGTTGACACATAGCTATTGATATTGCTGCCATTTCTGACCTGATGTTTTGCTTTAACTGGGTTAGATTCGTCGGATTGTTTTGATAAACCTTACTTTTAAGGTATCCCCATGCAAAATAATCAAGTGGGCTAAGGTCGGGGCTTCTGGGAGGCCAGTTGATGTTACCCCTTCGCGAAATGACTTTATTAGGGAATAATTCGTTAACAACTTCCATTGAGTCATTTGAGGTATGGCAAGTGGCCCCATCTTGCTGGAACCACGTTCTTGAGTTGAAACCTGCAAACTCCTGCAACTCTGGGACCAAAAAATTTCGCAACATATCGCAATAACGGTCACTATTCACATTAATTGCTCGGCCTCGTTGATCTTCATGAAAATAAGGACCAATTATGCCTTTAGCAGACATAGCGGCCCAAACAACGACCTTTGGGCTATGCAGGGGTCGTTCATGCTTTCGTCTCGGATTCTCCACTGCCCAGTACCGACAATTCTGCTTATTAACATGACCATTCAGGTGAAAATTTGCTTCGTCACTGAACAGTATGTTGTTAAAGTTGTTAAATCGCTGCAGCATTTCGTTCGCAAAATTCAGTCGATTAGCATAGTCCGTACCCTTCAATTCTTGAACCAATTGAATTTTATAGGCTTTTAGATGTAAGTCTTTCTTTAAAATCGAATGTAAAGACGATTTTTTTATGTTCAACGCTTGGCTTCGCTTTCGGATGGATAAAGACGGATTTTGACGAACCGACGCCACTTTCTTCAATTGTTTCTTCATCGCGAACTGTACGAGGACGACCAGAGTTTTGAATTTTAACTGTCGCACCTGTATTCTCGAACATCCTGATCCATTTCCTAATGCTATCGTCACTTGGCGCGTGGCGTGTACGATATTCCGCACGATAGAGACGTTGAGCAGTCACTATTGAATCACCATTACGATAATACGCTCGTACGCAAAATGCGCGATGCGTCCCCGAGTACTGTTCCATCGTGACTAAAACTCCACAAAATGGCGAACGCCACGAACCCCTCCCCGCACCCTTTAGACGCCCCGTTTCGAATATGGCGCGAAAACAAATACCCGATACCCTTTCTGGACACCTTGTAGGACAAGATTCTTCTTGATTCTTGAGTTCTTGTGGTTGTTTTAATTCTGAATCATTTTCATTAATCTCTTCATCTGTAGTAGATCTCACATTTTTAAGACGTTTCAAAAAAGACAATTGTTTAAAATATATATATTCTTTTCTGCCCGATGTTCCAGATCCGCTTTTGTTTTGCTTCCCAATTTCTCTGTTGAAACTATCGCGGAGACTCTTCCACTTTCGTTGTAATGTGGCAGCTATAAAAAATGATTCTGAAACGGTTCGCCAACAGTCATTTGCTCCATGAACGTTTGGCCAACAGAATCTTTGGCCCATTAACTTTTCGCCCAAAAGTCATTTGACCCATGAACTATTCGCCAACAGAACGGTACGTCAGTGAACGTTTGACCAACAGAATCTTTAGTCCATTAACTTTTCGCCCAAAAGACATTTGATCCATGAACTGTTCGCCAGTTGAACGGCTCCTCAGTTAACGTTTTACCAACAGAATCTTAAACAGTTTTTTTTCGCCATTTTTGTCGTGGATGAATTAAAACAGTTTTAACAGGTAAGTGATTTATGTTTATTTATTTAACGAGAAAACAAATAATTATTTTAACATAATCACGTAATTTACAATATAATTGAATATTAATTAATATAATATAAATAAATATTAATTAAATATTATTATAATTTAACATAGGTTATAATCAAACTATTTGAGATGATCAACAAAAAAAAATAAAAATGTACACAAATCATATTAAATTATTATGCACTAAATGAAAAGAATTATAAATTTAATCTGTGTTAATATTATAGGTTTAGTAAATATAATTGTAACGTAGGTAATTGTTTATTAAATGAAATAATTATTATCATTTTTGATAATTTAGCACACAGCTACAAGGGCATTACTTTTGTAAATGACATATATGTGCCAAGCCGCTTAAAAATGTTTTTAAATCCATCTCATCCCTCTTCATCAAGTGCTGGGTGATACGTTCTTGATATTGTATACCTACTCTCCTTATTCGCTTCGGCATGGGCTCTGATGAGTTTATACGTTCCAAAAGGCATTCCGTATTTTTTTGTTCCTTAATCATTTCGCGTATCGTTGTAAAAATATTACATTTTCGTCGGCCTAGCAAAATATTCCACCGATTATGCCAGGACTCAAGTGCATTTTGAGATAGAGGTACTTGAGATCTGTGACTTTCAGCTACTGACCACATTGATGGCGGGAATAGGGGTGAACTTCGAGATAGTGTCATCTTGGAGCTAAGGTTTTTTGAGATCTTCGTTGTCTCTCGAACATAATATTTTTCAAACCATGTTAGTACATTTTCTGCTTCTTCTGGTACAATTTCATCCCTTATTATGTCGAAAGCAGCGGGGATTTCACTTGGCTCTAAAAATGCCAATGCAGCGAAGTGTCGCATCTTATGAGCAAAATTAGAGTCACTGTTATAACGTTTTACTAAGCCGGATATCTGTATATGTCGCCATATACTTTGGTTAAGGTGAAAAAAGCATAGCTTGTTAATGCAGTCTGGAAAAGCATGTCTGATAGCTTTAATAGCCGCAGTTTCAAAATCCGTCAGAATAAAGTTTGGCGTCAGATTTATGTCCAATTTGTGTAAAACATATCTTTTTAATATTTCTAAAAAAATATTATAGCATTTTTCAGTTTTATGGGATAAAAGCCCATAAACCAGTGGCACAATCTTATGTAGCCCGTCAATAGTACCAACTGCTGCATGAATAGTGTACATTTGAATAAATGGAACAGGGCTAGACTTAAAAGTTCCATCCATCAGCCAGTAAACAGCTTTGGTTAACAATTGGCAATTTTTTTCAGTTGTAAACACAAGTATACAAATATCATTTTCGATGAAATGACCTATTAGAAATTCTTTGTTGTTGTCTATTTTCGTAAATTCGTCAGGGATACTGACGTCCTGTACTGTTTTGGGTAATTTTGGAATGTTCTTGTTTCTCTCACGGTGTACTAGCATCCTCATGGCATCTTTATTAGGCATGTACGGGGAGCTACAAGTAGGTATTTCCTGAATACATCTTTGAACTATCTGGGATGGAGTATCCATCGAGTGACTAGCTTTTTCTTTGATACTCTTTTTTAATTTCATTTCAATAGTCCTTTCTGGATCTGGTAAATGCATATGCTCGCGACTATTAAGTACAGTATGAGTATTATCGATACATAATGATGAAATTAGTACATTACAACTAGATATATTCCTCTTCACGCAACGCCAATAGTACTTATTATCTCGTTTGCTGTGTAAATGATAAGAATAACCATTATGCACTAGTATATCTTTTCCGCGCTTAGACTTAACTATCTCACAGGCACTCATTACTAGTTTAGTTAAATTAAATTAATTTACTACTAATAAGGACACCAAACTTAACAAACCAATAAGTTATAAATTACGGTTGTTGGATAGTTTATTAAATTCAATCTACCCACATAATACAGGCAAACAAAGCTACATTTTAGTTTAGCGCGCCGTCCATAGATGGAGCTAAACAACTATTTCATTCACTAAACCTATTGTGTTAACACAGATTAAATTTAAAATTCTTTTCATATTTTAGTGCCTAATATTTTAAAATGATTTGTGTACATTTTTATTTTTTTTTGTTGATCATCTCAAATAGTTTGATTATAACCTATGTTAAATTATATTAATATTTAATCAATATTTATTTATATTATATTAATTAATATTCAATTATATTGTAAATTACGTGATTATGTTATAATAATTATTTGTTTTCTCGTTAAATAAATAAACATAAATTACTTACCTGTTAAAACTGTTTTAATTCTACCACAACAAAAATGGCGAATAAAAACTGTTTAAGATTCTGTTGGTAAAACGTTAACTGAGGAGCCGTTCAACTGGCGAACAGTTCATGGATCAAATGTCTTTTGGGCGAAAAGTTAATGGACTAAAGATTCTGTTGGTCAAACGTTCACTGACGTACCGTTCTGTTGGCGAATAGTTCATGGGTCAAATGACTTTTGGGCGAAAAGTTAATGGGCCAAAGATTTTGTTGGCCAAACGTTCATGGAGCAAATGACTGTTGGCGAACCGTTTCAGAATCATAAAAAATCGTATTATTATTCAACAATACTGTATTTAACATAGAACTTGCTATTTGTTTCAGGTACCTTGCCACCGGATGTTCATTTGGAGATTTTGAAACGACGTACTATCGTGGTGCATCTACAGCGAGAATGATAGTCAAAGAAACATGCCAACTAATTTGGAATAGGTTGAAAGCTATATGTATACCAGAACCAACGAGAGATATGTGGAACGAAATAGCTAGTGGGTTTCTACAAAACACTGATTTCCCCAATTGCTTAGGTGCTATCGATGGAAAACATATTAGAATTATTCATCCATTTGACAGCGGATCCTTATACTACAACTATAAGAATTATTTTTCGATGGTACTTTTGGCTGTTTGTGACTCTAATTACCTTTTTACATTCGTAGATATTGGTTGCTACGGCAAAGCATCGGATTCAACTATATTTAAAGAGAGTGAATTGTTTAAAAGAATTGAAGACAAATCTATTAATATACCCCCAGAAAGACCAGTTGGTAACTGTTCAGCACTAAATTATTCATTTGTTGGTGATGAAGCATTTGGTTTATCCGATCACAAGTTGAGACCTTAGGGCCTAGCCAAGTTACAAACGTTTCGTATCTATTCTCTTTCTATAATCGTTAACGTCTCAGCGATAGCGATTTTACGAAACGATTAATTGGTAGCCAAGTTGACACAAGTGCGTCGATCGTTCATTCTATAACGTTGAGAGAAAAAATATATTTTATTAGTCTATGGTGCGTAGCGTTCCTGTAGACGTCAAAGTCACTGTTGAGTACGTGGTGCGCGGGTGATTTTTAAGTTTTGAATTGTTTTGTGTGTGGTGTTAAAAAAGTGAGTGAAATAAGTTGGAAATAAGGTATAACTTCTTTTTATTATTGTTTTATAATAATATCACAGTGCGGGATATAATTTAAAACGATTATTGATAGACATAAAATGTAATCTATCTTTTAAGTCAGTGAGAGATACTTTAAAATAATAGTGATAATTTTTATAGGATGGAATCTAGATCCCGAGCTAGCCCAGAACAGTTTGCAGCTTTATTGGAATTCATGGAAAGGTACGTAAATTATTAGTTATTACCTAGAAACCTTCCTTTGTTGTTTGAATCTTTCTCATACTCAGGAACTTGAAACGTAAACAATGACGTGTTACGCTACTTAAACGATTACGATACTTATGAAACAAAGAAAACGATTGTATTTAGCCCATTGCTTAAAAATAGACCTCTTGTTTCTCTGAAATAGTTTTAACTTATGTTCTAGTCATGGTGATGTAGCGAGGCCACAGCAAGGGGCTTAAGGCAGGATAAAGGTCTTGAACGAGAGCTTTGAAAGTCACTTTATCAAAACGAAATCGTCGTATAAACAAAGTGTCCGACATTTCTTCTATTGTTTCTATGCACTGACGATATAAATCTCTTTTCCGGCGTTTTAACCACACTTCTTCGTTATGAGCGCTCCACAACATACTCGTATTTAAAGTATGCATTTTAAATGCTAAAAGAAATAATTTGTCTAAAATCAAATTGACTTAGCTATTCGCTTGTTTTGACCACGTGACTTAGCGATAAAGGTATATAATTCCTATACATTTCCTTAGTTTTTTATAGCGTTAACGATTATAGATTGTCAACTTGGCTAAGCCCGCTTATGCGGGAAGACATTTGTCTTCAGATAAAAAAATATTTAATTATAGGCTGAGTCGTGCTAGGCGCTGCATAGAATGTGCATTTGGTTTACTTTCCAACAAATGGAGAATACTTCATCGCCCATTAAATACATCTATTAAATTCTCGGAAGATATCGTAAAAACGTGTTGCATTTTGCACAACTTTGTTCGTAAAAGAGATGGTTACAATTTCAAACACACGCTGAATGTAGTCGGATTCGAAAATGTAGAAGATACAGGTATACCAACTTTACGATCATGTACTACACGAGACATATTAAAAGATTACTTTATGAATGAAGGATCAATACCATGGCAAGAAAACAGAATGTGAATAAATACGATACAAAATATTTCAAATGTTAACTAAACTGCGGTGCTTTTTTCTTTTCTATTTTTGTCCTTGAAATTGTTAATAAATAAATAACAAATCTCTTCCCAGGCTTTTATTTTCTCATTTATATTACTGTACAGATCAGAATGTAGATCCCAAATAGCGGGACGTGCATGGATTGCCGAAATAAATGTATCAACATCCATTGAGGCGTCGTGCTCCATGGTGACGCGTGCGATACGTAGAACGTCTAACGGTTAACTGCGCGGGGGGTGGAGCAGTGCGACAGTGGCGGCTGTGAGCGTTTTGTGTGGCCCGTAGCGACCACTAGTGGCGCGTCGCGGACACTGCTGTAGCGAGTGGCCGCCACCGGCTACACGTGTGCGGCGCGTCTATACAAAATATATGAAAAAGTATGTTATGTGGCTGTCGCTGGCCACCAGTGGCTGTGGTCGGTGGCCCGTTTGCGCGGAGCCTTACACCGTTTCACTTGGGGGTTATTGGTTTTTATATTTATGCATAATAAATCCCACGAGTATGGAGGAAAAAAGGCTTATGAAAGAAAGAAAGCGTTTATTTTGGCAATAAACATGCGGTACATTCACAGGAATATAAAAACAAAGGGAAAATTATTTTTACACAATTTACATAAAAAATCATACTACACACATCAAAAAAGTCTAAGCAACATGCATGATATTACAAATTTACCATTTATATTAATTTATTTTACCATTTATTTTAATTATAACGTTGTATTTTATTTTTAAAATAATATTTTTAGGGTTCTATGATGTAAAAATAACAGCTGTTTTCTTTATAAGTTCTTTTAATAACAGAAATTAACAATATTAGAATATACAGGTACATAAGAAACTAAACTTTTTTTTTACAAATTGAAATTTCTTAAGAAAATGAATTTATTGTGAAAGAATAGGACAATTTAATACAAAGTATGGCCTCCTCTGCTATTCAGAACTTGTCGGCAACGATTATTCATTGAATTAATGAGACTGTTTATGTCATCTTGCGGTATTCGCTCCCAATGGAATTGTAGCAAATCCTTCAGCTGTTGGGTTGTTGTCACTCCGTCCAAGTCCTTCAAAACACGTCTCTGGAGCATGTCCCATGCGTGCTCGATGGGGTTGAGGTCTGGCGATTGTGCAGGCCAGGGCAATACCTGGATGTTCTCCGTTGCCAAGTATTCACTGGTTCGCCGAGTTGTATGTGAACGCGCATTGTCATGCATTAACGTAAAATCGGAGCCAAAGGTTTGTGCAAATGGATGGACATAAGGTCTGAGAATATCCTCAACGTAATTTTCAGCGTTCATGTTTCCATTTACAAAAACGAGCTCAGTTCGCCTGTTCTTCATAATACCCGCCCATACCATAACTGTTGAGCCGCTGTATGGATGAACTTCCTGAACGCACCTGAGTCTTTCAGTATTTCCGGGTCGACGGTACACTCGCACCCTTCTTGTATCAGGCCTAAACCCGAATCGCGACTCATCGGAAAACATAATTTTATCCCATTGTTCCTGGGTCCATGTTATGCGTTCTCTACACCATTCATTTCGACGAGCGCGATTCCCGTGACGTATCGGTGGGCACCTGATAGGGCGTCGAGCTCGTAGGCCGTACTCATGCAGTCGATTTCGCACAGTTTGGGGACTTACATCAACACCACTTGAATTTTGTAGCCTCAAACTTATCTCTCGAGCGGTTAACATCGGCTGGCGTCTTGCAGTCAGTTGTATGTACCGGTCTTGCCGAGTGGTTGTACTCCTTTTACGGCCTGGATGCTGTTCAGCGGGTTCCCCTGTATTATTGTAGCGCTGCCAAAGACGACAAATAACACTTCTATGAATACCAAAATGTCGAGATACCTGAGATTGATTACTTCCCGCTTGCAACATCCCTACAGCTCTTTGCATTTCATCTGCCGTCAAATGACGTCGCTCCATGACGTAAAGAATATCTAACAATTCAATTTTGTCGCCAACTGTATTTAAATGGTTGGTAAAATTATAAAATCAAGACTAAAACGTAGCAATTAACATGCACTCAAATTCAAACAAATTCGCAGTCATTTGAATTTTATGAAAAAAAACAAAACATAATCGAAATTTTTTTTTTACAACCAGCCAGTATGTCATCAATAACAAAAAAGTTTACTTACCTATACACTTTGAGTGAGTAAATACTTAGAAATTAATTAATATAAATGGTAAATTTGTAATATCATGCATGTTGCTTAGACTTTTTTGATGTGTGTATTTAGGTAGTACACATCATCGACACAGTCACACTTATCTTTATTACTTCTTTTTATTGGTTTGAATATGTCTTTAGCGAGTACAATTTCTCCAGAATTTGTTAAGTTTTCTAAATTAATGTTATTTTATGATAGAATTGTTAAAAATGAAAACTATTATAGTGTTGCTCTTTCTTTGGCAGATTCACGTGTAAAATATTTAAATCAGCATCAATTATCTGAAAAAATACAATATCTATTTAAAATTTAATTTTATTAAAGGGAAATAAAAAGAAAATAATATCAGGACTAAAAACACCTTTAAGAAGACATTTTAAAGAAATGTGACGAGGAATATTAGGAGGAAAGTCATAGAGGAAAAATCTAAGAAGAGGATAATTAAAAAAGATATGATCTGCTTGACCTTATGTCAAGACCACATTCACACATACCCCCGGTTTCTGAATGACTGATCAAGTCAAAATCAACTAATCTAGTGTCAAAACTATCATTTTCAGGACTTAAAATAACAGTTTTGACACTTGATTAGTTGATTTTGACTTGACCAGTCATTTAGTAACCGGGGGTTCGAATTATCCCTAATTCGAAGTTTGGCCAGGTGGACAGCAGTTGTTGTTGAAATTCACTTACCGTTTCGTATTAGTAGTTGTCTTTCAAATGAATTTTGGGCGAATCTTAGGTACTTCTTAACTATAAGAGGATGATTCAGTACCTCAACTGCATCTTTAATGACCTGAGTTTCTTGGCCACATTCTTCTCAGAGCTCTACTATAGTCGTCTGCGAAAGTGGTAGTAGTTTGGCAGACATTTTTCTCTATACTATTCTACTACATGTATAACGATTTGCATGTGTTACTTTGTAACCTAAGTGAATAAAGCTATTTTGACTTTGACTTTGACTTTAATGCCATACTTAAATCTAACATTTTAGGTGTTTATTTACTTATTGTTACATATTATTTTAAATTTAAATTAAGCAAACTTAAAGCCGAACGTCCACCGCCGGCTAGACTAAGTTGGTTTAACTTAGCTCGCTTAGTTGAGCCAGTTTTTCATACATGTGGCATAGTTTGCGGTGGACGCACATGTATGAAAAACTGGCTCAACTATGCGAGCTAAGCTAAACTAACTTAGTTTAGCCGGCGGTGGACATTCGGCTTAAACCTTATTGCTTTGTCACCCTTAGATTTCTTTTCAGTTCTCATATATGGTCCAAACTCAAACAATATCTTTGATGCAAATTCCAGAGCTTTTTTTTTTGAGTTCTTGAGATCTTCAAAATAAAATTCATTTGACCCATATAAAAAGGGTCTGCTAGGGATCACCCTTTGTCGCGGTGTATTTACAAATATCAATTGACTTGACAATTGATAAAGGCACAAAGAAGATCAAGCTTTGTGCCTTTATACTTTGTACCAATGCCGCCATTCCCGATTCCACCGGTTTCGGTGTCATCCTCTACAATGCCACCGGTTTCGTTGCAACCGATTCCCCCGGGTGAGAAAGCGCTGATATTGCTACTTTCTCCCTGCTCTGTCAGAGGCTAATGGCGGCCTGTTTTTCTGACTGTTTCGACTACATCCTAAATCGACAGTTACTGTACTAGTTATGTAAGTTAAATTAATGCTTTAATAAAGTTAGAAGTTGTTTTATTAACATAAAATTCAATACAATTTACAATGCACTTTCGCGTCAGCTAAAACTAGTACTACTTAACCTAAGTTTACATACATTTTAAAGTTTAGAAAACTTTACCACCGCTTCCAAAGAGCTAATCGAGAAGAAGCGGCGTAGCAAACTATACTGCTGCATTTTCTAGACGTCAATTTGTAATTAATAAAAACATTGTAACTGTAATAAGCTGCCGCCATTATTGTATACTACATAAATAAAACCATATAAACCAAGTATTATTAAAGGATAAAAGTAGCGTCCTATAGTTACCTCACAAAAGTGGGAGCACCAAATCCCATTATGTGTAATATTTACTTTTAACTCTTTTGCAGCAATGGAATATGTCATGAAGAGTTCTGCTACTATTCTGACCTCCGCAATTATAAGAGCATAAGTTTATAATTTGTATGCCTAATTAGCGCTAACAGGTTCCAGTTGGCTATTGGTGCTTATTAGTTGCAGTCTTCTATGTGCCAGTGTTTCTGTACTATGTACCAGAGCAGCAGAAAACCGATGCCGCCATACCCGATTCCACCGGTTTCATCGGTGTCATCGTCTTTGATGTCACCGGTTTCCTTGCAACCGATTACCCCGGGTATAAAAACGCTGGGATTGCACTTTTCTCCTCCTGGTATCAGAGGTCATAGAGCCTTTTTTCGATTTTCATGGCTCCTGAATGTCAGTTTTCGAAATAAAATTTGGCTGTAATAGCATTGCATTTGCAATTCAATAAATATTCAGTCAATGCCTTTTCTTGTTCGGTTGAAAAAACTTGTGCAACGGTATACTTGAAACCATAAATGTATGATGAAGAAGCTGTAGTAGTGTGTGCTGAAGATAATACTATTTGTAATTAACATTTAGTCGGGTTATAGTGAAATTTGAAGTTAAACGAACGATCAGCGCTAATAGAACATATTTAAAATACAATAAATCTTTTTTAAAGTTAAAAAGAGGTTTTAGCGGGTTTTGAAAATACACCACTCATATTCTCGTTCATCCATATTACACGTTTTCTATTTTATTCCACTTTAATTAAAACGGTTTTTGCATCGACACCCGTTTTAATTGAATTAGAATAAATAGAAAACGTGTAACAACTTAAAGTAATGTCACATTTGTGTTACAATTATCGCTTCTTGTTCTCTGCGAGGCTTTACCTTTTTGTTTCTATTCTGCGTTTAGATATTCCACTGGTTTAAGACATTCTAGTGTTAACTTGGTAATAACTTTATTTTAAACCATTGTCTACCATTTTAAACTTGCTGTCAAAATCACAAGGCCAATGATTCCAGTTTAATTTTATAAGTTTTTGAACGATGTTATGAGCTAAATAAGTCTTTGAAACATCAACAATGCGGTTGAAAGAGAAAATTTATAGTATAATATGCTTAGATGAATGTTTAAACTATTGTAAATACTTTCTATGTATAAATATTATGTAAACTTTTTTTTTAATTTAGTACTAGAAGCTGTCGTCTTTTATCAATAGTACAAGGGTTTCTTTGTTTAAATATAGATGGAGTTGTTAATATATAAATACAAACTTCTCTTATAGCTCGACCGTTGTTTTAAAGTCGACGTTTACGATGTTCCGTAGGATGCGGGCGGGGAATATTCACGGGGTACACACGACATCGTCTTTAAGATAAATCACCTAAACAGTAAAACGATGATTTATCTTTAGAAATCTCCAAAATAAACTTTGCAGACCGCTGACCCTTAGGAGGGTCGACTTTACAGCGGTCAAGCTGTAATTGGTTTTGTGGCATGTATTGTGTCTATAATATAATTTTATACTTGTTATTTAAGGATATGACTTTTTTCGGATAAATGTAGTAAGTATAAGTTTTACTGTGCTTTTGTTTTGTTTAGTTGCAAATAAGTATATTTATTTCTTCCTTTTGTATGTCATCACTTCAGCCAAAAAGTATGAAATTTCATCCAAAATCTGAACTTTTGTTCGATGTCAAGTGTGTAAGTGTCAAGTGATTGTATCATTGTTCTGTGTGTATTATTACTTAATTAATTATGAAATAGTTAAGTGTATTAGAGGTTTATGGCACAGTATATTAAGAACAGTAGTTTATCTTCGGCCGTGCGGCGAGTTATTAACCCACTCTTGCGTTGATGCGTAGGGTTGTCACTATTATTTATAGTTGAATATTATAGCAGCGCTAGATTTTTATTTAAATATAATACCAAAAAACAATAAAATAAATAGATTTAATGTACCTATAGTTGTACAGTATACAAAATAAGTTGTTTTTCTGATGTTGCATTCAACCAAACAAAGAAATAAACAATTTAAATTATCAATAGATCACGATTCATCCCATTACCAATTGCAATTTGGAACTAACAAGATATTTCTGTTAGTAGGTAATGTATTCTTTTTATATCGAGAGGTAGGTAGGCATTTCAAGTAAATAGTAGTTAAGTACTTATTTTTCTCGTTCAGTAGGTATTGTGAAGAAAGATAATTCGGTGCAATAACACCACAATACTTCACAATGATTGACAATAAAACAACAATTCAAATAATAAAACAAAACGTGTGTGCAAGCGTGCGATCACGTGCGGTGTAGTTGAGAGCGCGGGCCGTACAAACTATCAGTCTGGGTCCTACGGCTGCCTGAGCTTGTGTATTAGTGTGCGTGTCGATGCATGCGTACAGGGCGCGCGGCAGAGTTCGGATCGCACGCACACATTCAAACCGCAAACGGCCCAAATGTATGAAGATAAACTACTGTTCATACTGTGTTTATGGTATTGAAATAAAAGCACAAGTTATACTTTCGTATATAATAACCATATTCATTATATTTTCACTGTGAAGTAATAATGTATACCGTATTCATCCTTACTTGATTTATTTAGTAAACAAACACCACATATTGCAAATTCACTAGTTTTTACATCAATCGCACACTTTGATATGGATGAAAATTTCTGGAAAGTAGCATTAAACGTTTATGCAATAGAAAACACGTAAATCACTTTGATTTATCCACTATCTTTCGTAAATTTTAAATAAATGTATTTTTTTCCAACATAAAATTTCACAGATAAAATTATTTTTACGATTTGTCATTTGTAGATTATAGAATTTTGTCCTTGATTCCTATACATTTTTCAAAGATTAAAGACTAAAGTCTTTAGTCTGTGGTTGACACGACGCCATATATGTTTACGTTTTAGAGCAAGTCTGTTTAAATAAACAGTAACAGTTCTGTCAAGATAAGAAAGAAGAAACGTTTTACCGTTTTATTAGAGGTTTTGTAACAAATCGTATGAGGTCATACCAGGGCGGGTCAATAAGTCCGTGACTTTTCGGATTTCCCGCCTCTTAATTGAAATAGCAACACTGCTCCTGTCAAGAGTCATCTCTCAGTTGACTCTTGTCAAAAATTGAACAAGTTTTGACATTTCGTTTGTTTTTGACAGCCTTTTATATCAGACTACCACGTTGACTAAGAAGAAAATAGAAAAAAGTGAATTTCTTGTGCTCATAAGGCATCATTTTTTGCGAAAAAAATCTATTACGTAAACCAAAGCTAAGCTTGATAAATATTATGGGGACTCTGCACCATCCATTTCCATGGTGAAAAGTGGTTTACTGAATTTTGATGTAGCTGTACAAGCACAGAAGATGCCGAACGTTCTGGACGCCCAGTTGAGGTCTCCCCATACGAAACAATTAAAAAAATTCACGATACGGTTTTAGTCGATCGGCGATTGAAAGTGAAAGAGATTGCGGATGCCACAGGCATCTTATATAGCTCAGTGGTTTCAATTTTGAATCATAATTTGGGTATAAGAAAGCTTTCAGCAAGATGGGTGCCGCATTTGCTCACAGTCGACGACAAACGCAAACATGTGAATGTTTGGCTTTGTTCAATCGCAATATGAACGAGTTCTTGCGCCGTTTCGTAACCGTGAATGAAACGTGGTTTTACCACAACATACCGGATACCAAATAACAGTCAAAACAGTGGGTTTCTCGGGGTAAACCGGCGCCAAAGAAGGCAAAGGTGGATTTGTCAGCCAATAAAGTCATGGCGACTGTTTTTTGGAATGCACGCGGTTTTATCCACATTGACTACCTTCAAAAAGGAAAAAACAATCAATAGTGAATATTACAGCAACTTATTGGGTCGATTCGATGAGGCATTGAAAGAAAAGCGACCGCACTTGGCCAAGAAAAAAGTCCTTTTCCACCGGGGCAATGCTCGGGTGCACACATGTGCAGTTTCCATGGTAAAACTCCATGAATTTGGTTACAAGATGCTCCCTCATCCGGCCTATTCACCAGATCTAGTTCCGTTTGATTATTTTTCGTTCCCAAATTTGAAGAAATGGCTCGGCGGAAAGAGATTTGCCACTGATGACGAAGTCACCTCTCACACAAATGCCTATTTTGAAGACCTCGACAAAATACAATTTTCGGAAGGGATAAAAAAATTAGAGAAACGTTGGACTGAGCGTATAGATCTCGAAGGAGACTACGTTTAAAAATAAAACAAGGTTTTATCAAAAAAGCAGTGTTTTATGCTAAAAGTCACGGACTTATTGACCCGCCCTCGTATCAAAGATAATTTTTGCATATTTATTTATATAATTCAACAAAAGTGGATATTGTTGTAATCTAAATACTTGTATGTATGATAATCGTGATTATATTTGTTTAAAATATTATCTCAGTGTTTGATCATTCGATCCCAAATGTCATTAATGTCAATCTGACCCTTTACCACTCAGGCGGCTCTGTCATTTGACAGTTATTGTCACAGAACACTTATACTGACAACTTCATACTAAATTCGTGAGGAAACTTTTCCTAAGCGTGTGGCTCCATCTATTTTTGGCCTCCTAAAACTACGGTTAATGTCAGTAGCGCGGGAAATTCAAATTATGGTATTATTTTAATCATTATAAACAAAAAGATAAATCTTAACGCCCTACATAATTATACATATATGTAGAGCGTTAGATATATCTCTTTGTTTATTTTGTTAAAGGTTTCAATTAGGATGACTGTATTTTCCGAGTTTTGATAATAAAAAACTTCATTTCTTATACAATTTCATAACAGCCCATTAATGTCCCACTGCAGGGACGGGCCTCCTCCCGTGACGGAGGGATACTTGGCCTACTAATACCCACTGGCCAGACGGATTGGTATAGGGTTTAATTTCAAGTTTTCCTTTTTATTTCGTAAAGATAATATTCACGGATAGTCCGTTAGTAGGTTTTTACGACACCCATGGGATGAAATGGGGTGGTGACATATTGTATTCTTACTCCGTCACCACACGGAGATTATACAATTTATTTATGTAAATAATATTCACATTCTTCTCTACATTGAAACTCATTGTAACATAACAAAAACCATATATGAGTCACTTTCTCAGAACTGGAGTCTATATTAATAACTTTCAATTTCACAAAAACACTTCAACTAAGGAATGCTCGTGCAACGTTTTTAATGCAGGATAAAATTGTTATTTATCGACTTTTTTTATTTATTTACAAGATACTCAATCTAGATAAAGGGTGCGGAATTTACAAAATAAACGGTTACTTAAAAATTGGTTATTATAAATTTATTATAAGTTTTTTTTTCAGTTTCTGATAGAAAAGTCGATAGAAATAATTAAAATGATTGTTTTAATACGATTTATTTTTCAAACTACTTAAATTTACTATATTAAAAAAAAAACTCAAAATGAATACAAAATATGCCTAATTTTGTATTTTTTAGGAATATAAATTAAATAAAAAAACGATAAGCACAATAAAAATATTTAGCTTTACAAGAACCTTTAAAAAATGTAGGTACCGAGTTCTCAATAGGTAAAATTATTGTAACGTTAAACTACAAATAAAGCATTAGCCTAGAATATTTTAAATATAATTGTATAACAAATAATTTGGTAAAATAAAAAAACGTCATTTGAAATTGAATTTTTAATATTTAACGCATTATTTACCCAGTGTAGTGTTTGCTAATGGATTATTTGCGTAGTGAGTTTTTGTACTTTTGTCAAATGTCTCGTTTGCGAAACGTATATTCGGTGAAACGTTGTTTGTCGAATGACCATTTGTCTATAATTTTTTGGTCAAAGATAAGTAATCCACTATCAATACTACGCCGCAGACGTCGTAATAAATAATTAAAACTACCGTAAACTAATAGAAACAATCTGGACTTTCAAACCAGCTTTAACAATATAAACTCTATTGTTCTGACAATAAAACGACTTTCATTATTTCAGTCTTATGTTACTTTACAACCTGATTACAAATGATTACTTAATTACGAGAAAAATACAAAAAAACTGGTCGATTTCTATTTGCCCGGAATACGGAGTCAATAGAAACGACATAAGAGAAATCTGATAGGGTTATCAAAATATTTGAGGTATAAACCATGTATCTGTGTACCTATCTACTTGTAAAGTATAATATATCCTTATAAGTAGTAGTAATACATAAATAATGAAATGAAAGAGTGGGTATATTATATGATAAAAACTTTTATTAAAATAAAATTAAGTATAGTGGCAAACATATTAAAACAATAACAATCCTTGTTAAATAATCAATTCAAAAATAGTATTAGATTAAAAAATTAAGACTACAAAACATTTAAATAATTATTAAACATCTGAAAATCAACAAAACTTTTGCAACAATTGACGACCTCGGTGGCGCGACGGTAGCGCAAGCGGCTACCGTGCAAGAGGTTGTAGGTTCGATCCCCTCGCAGGACAAGAATTTGTGAGATCCACAAATTATTGTCCTGGTTCGTTATATATTATATATTCATTATACAGGGTGTCCCAAAAGGTTACGTAGCTAGGAAGAGGGGTGACAGGGGTGGTCACAAGTGTCACCAGAAAAATAAAATAAAAAATCCCCTCTGGGAATTAAAAGAATAAAAGGCATTTTTTTTAAAACTAGAAATTTTACACCTTTTGGGGCGACTTTGGTCCCGATGATCTACAAATATTGGTATAATTTAAAAAAAAAATGCTGTAATGTTATCGTCAATAACCCTTTTTCAAATTGAAACAAAAAAAAAACAATACATATCTAAGCAATATTTTAAAGAAAATTAAGTTCTTGTCTAGTCAAGGACTTAGTAATTACGATTTCACTCAACTTTCTCCAAGTGTACTGAAAAAAAAAGTACTATGAAACTCCGGCGAGTAACTTAACCCATTTATTACCGCTGTGCCAATTTGGGAACACTTATTAAATGAGGGTATATAAAAAAGCTATTGACAAAAATTGTAATATTGTTACATTAAGTAGCTGTTAACAGTGTGTTAATTACGTTATAGTTTCAAATTACAAGAAGTTGTCTTAATATTATTATTTTTGAAGCTGTTGAATTTAATCATTTTAAGGACAGTTCAGGTAAGCTAAATTTTGGTGCTAGTGTGTAATGTAGACTTTTATCGCAGCTTTTTACTCCTCATATAAAAATATAGGGAGACAAACATTAGTGTACCAATTCGGGAACACTGGCTACTAGGAGGTATAATAAAAATACTTTTCTTTTAGATTCAATATGCATTGTAGACATTATTATAGTAAATCTAATAACTATGCATTGTAGACATTATTATAGTAAATCTAATAACTATAAGGGGCTACAAGAAGCAGTGAACAGAATATTGGATGATAGTGATGATGACTTGGAGTATGATTTGGCCATATTCCCACCAGATCCTAGTGTTTTCACTGATGCAGAAGAAAGCGATGATGACGTGCCACCAACTACTCTTCCGAATCGTCGTTCCAGGACATATACAAGTATTTGTTTATACTGTTAGTGTTCTTTCTGACAATGAAAATAGCAGCGATGACGAGCCATTATCTGCCAAGTCAATCAAGAGTCAATAATCAAATATTACGCGCGTCATACAGCAAAGCTATTTATTCGTAGGAAACCCGTACGACTTGGATACAAGAATTGGCTTGCAGCGAGCTCTAGTGGATACTGGTATAGGCTCTATAGCCATTGGGTTCTCGAGTTGTAAAAAATCTACTCAACACATTACGCACAAACCCCTCAAACCACAAAATCTTTGTCAACTTGATTTGCGACTTGCGTCAGTTAGGCTATCGTTCTACAGGAACAGTACACAAAAATCGTATCAAAAAAGGCATGGCGGACTAGATGAACTCGATCACTCCATTTTTTATATAGAATTGGCATACACGGTAAGAAGTGGTGGTGGGTATAGTTCACATACATGGTTGACAAGGCGATTTCTAATGCCTGGCGTTTGCAAGTGATTTGTTAAGAAGATCTAATGAACCAATTGTTGTTTTGCCGTAGTATCACCAGATTTTTCCTAAAAATATCGCCTCATAAAAGAGTGGGTCGTGCTTCATTATCAAAATGTTGGAGAGCTTAGGTTGGACGGCAAGGAACATGTTCCGGACAAGCTCACAAACCGTGTAAGAAGTACTGTATGCCATCTTAGAGGTCGTTGGGGTTGCAGGAAATGTAAAAAACACTTTGTTTTGATAAAAACATTTTTCAGTAATTACCATACATAAGAGGCCACTGTACCAATTTGGGAACACCCCTATAAAACCCTAAAAAATTAATTATTTTGGATTTTTTAATTTTTTCATTTATTTGTGTCTATGCTAATTCCTAAATATTAAATTGATTAAAAAAAATTTTTACTAGTTTTCATTTGGCCCCAAATGGGTTAAAAAGATAGGTAATTTTATTACAATTCCAAAATGGTATAACACTTACTTGAAAAATTCTTTCTAGGATATGTAAAAATAATTTTTGGGAACAATACCCCTGCAGAACAAAACATACCAATAAAACAATAGTCTCAAATTCGTACGCAAATACATTTTTAAATGTTTATTCTGTTTCTTAAAACTTAAAAAGATAGGTAATTTTATTGCAATGGTTTTAAATGAAACTCAAAAATAAAAATTATTTATTTAAATAAAATGCTCGAAATGTCTACCACCAACATAAATACACGCCCTACATCGTTTTAAAAATGAGCGAGAGATATGGCGAGCAAATCTTCTGTTGTTGATTGATTCCGCGGCCTCTGTGATCCTCGCCCTCAAGTCAGCCAAGTCCGTCATGGGTTTTCCATAAACTTTTTCTTTTATAGCACTCCAGTAAAAGAAGTCTAACGGGTTTAAATCCGGTGAACGTGCTGGCCACGCTATAGCACCGGCCCTTCCCATCCACCTACCAGGGTATTCTTCGTCTAGGAAATCCCTTACAGGACGTGCATAATGTGCTGGGCACCCATCATGCTGGAACCACATATTCCTCATTGTTTCTAGCGGCACATCTTCCAATAGATTTGGTAATTCGTTTTGTAAGAAGTTTAAGTACCCAACACAGACTGATTGTTTTAGAGGTCAAATTAAGTGTCTCGCCCAAAAACCGGAAAAACCGTCCCCCACCAAAGACACGATGGCGTATGTTAGAGAGGGAAGAATGTGCTAGTATGTTTAGAAATCAAGTTGTGGACAAGATGAAGGAAATGAGTGAGATGGAAGGAAAATCTGTGAATATATGCTGGAGTGAGATGGCAAAGTGCATAAGAGAAGTCGCAAAAGATGTGTGTGGAGAGTCAAAAGGTAAAGGTCTGATAGATAGGGATACATGGTGGTGGAATGAAAAGGTACAAAACGCCCTTAGAGAGAAAAAGGTGGCGTTTAAAGAATGGCAAGGTGTAGAAATTTTGAATGCAAGCTGGAAAGATGACAAAAAGGCAGTTTACAATGAATGCAAGAAGAAGGCAAAGAAGGTGGTAGCAGTTGCCAGGGCTAGGGCGCAGGAGAGGTTATACGAGAACTTGGATACCCCAAATGGCCAAAAAGAACTCTACCGAATTACGAGAGTGAGAGAAAGGCGAGCGAGAGATGTAATACATATGAAATGTATGAAAGATGAGTTTGGTAAGGTATTGTGTAAAGATGATGAAATAAAAGAGCGATGGAAGGTGTATTTTGAAAAGCTTATGAACGAAGAGAATGACTGGAATGGTATACTCGAAGAGGCACAGGTAAATAAGGGACTGGTAAGAGAAATTAGCGTGGATGAAGTTATAACAGCAGTTAAAAGTATGAAAGATGGAAAGGCTTTGGGACCGGATGAAATACCAGTTGAAGTATGGAAGGTGTTAAAGTATGAAGGAAATATGTGGCTGACTGCGTTCTTCAATAAGTTGTTGCATGAAGAAGACATCCCACAAGAATGGTGTACTAGCTCGCTAGTACCCATCTTCAAAAATAAAGGGGATGTCCAGGATTGTAACAACTATAGAGGAATTAAGCTCATGTCACATACTATGAAAGTATGGGAAAAGGTGATAGAGAAAAGATTGAGAGAAGAGAGTGAGATTACTGAGAACCAGTTTGGTTTCATGCCAGGTCGAGGTACAACGGACGCCATATTTGCACTCCGCCAATTGTGCGAGAAGTACAGACGTGTTCACAAGAACTTGCACATGGTGTTCATTGACCTCGAAAAAGCGTATGATAGGGTGCCTCGGGAAGTGTTGTGGTGGGCCATGAAAGAGAAAGGTGTACCTGGGAAGTATGTGGAGTTAATTCGTGCTATGTACAGGCAAGCCAGTACATACGTCCGATCGTCTGCTGGCAACTCCGACCAGTTCAGTGTGGGGGTAGGCTTGCACCAAGGGTCGGCTTTAAGTCCTTACCTCTTCCTACTGATTATGGACGCCTTGACGGCGGGCATACAGGAAGAGGCACCCTGGTGCATGCTGTTTGCCGATGACATTGTTCTGGTTGGGGAGGATGGACCTGAGATCCAGAGCAGATTGGAGAGTTGGCAACAGAAACTGGAGAGTGTTGGCTTGAAAATCAGCAGAACCAAGACAGAATGCATGTTCTGCGATTTCGGCGGTCTCTCCAGTCCTGAAGCCATAGCGCTTGATGGCGTGCGACTTCCAGTCTGCTCCGACTTCCGGTATCTCGGTTCTTGCATCCAAAGCGATGGCGAAGTAGATCGGGCCGTAAAGCACCGAATTAACTTAGGATGGATGAAATGGCGGCAGGTCACGGGAACCATTTGTGACCCCCACATTCCCCTTAAATTTAAGGGGAAGATCTATAAGACCATGATCAGACCTGCCGTCCTGTATGGATCAGAGAGTTGGGCCACAAAAGGGATGAATGAAAGACAATTGCATGTAGCAGAGATGAGAATGTTAAGAGGAATGTGTGGTGTTACGAGAGCGGATAGAGTAAGAAATGAGTATGTAAGAGGAAGTTTGAAAGTGGCACCGGTAGCAGAAAAACTACGTGGCAACCGGCTGTCATGGTATGGGCATGTTATGCGGCGGAATGAGAATCATGTGGTAAGAAAGGTGTTGAACATGTATGTGGATGGATATAGGGGAAGAGGACGACCAAAGAAACGATGGATGGATTGTGTGAAAGACGATATGGCTGCGAAGAGTGTGATTTGTGATATGACGTCTGATAGGAAAGAATGGAAGAAGAAGACATGCTGCGCCGACCCCAAATAAAATTGGGATAAGGGCAGGGGAATGATGAAGAAGTTTAAGTACGCCGCGCCAGTCAGTGCCTCAGGTAGCTCAACGGGTCCTATTACTTTACCATTTAGTATTCCGGTCCACATATTCACTTTAAAACGATATTGGGACCGATCTTCTCTAAGTAGGTGGGGATTTTCTACGTGCCACTCGTGTAAATTGTGTAGATTCATGTATCCGTCCTTTTTAAAAGTAGACTCGTCGGACCACAATATTACAATATTTTATAAAAAAAATTGAGGGTCTTCCCTATGCATGCGCAACATCTTATGACAAAATGCCAGTCTCGCAGGATAATCGCGTGGTAGCAGACGCGTACCCTGTACGCGTTGCACGTGGTACGGGTGAAACTTCTCAGCTTTCAATATGCGATGAGCAGTACTTTTTGGTATACCTGTACTTGCTTCAATTGCCCGAACTGAAGTACGCGGATCGTCTGCGACGGCTTGAAGCACTTCATCTTCGACATCGAACCGAGGTCTGCCTTCATTAACCGCTTGATGTGGAAAAATAGTCGGTGGATATTGACGAAAACACGGCTATCCGGGTGACGTGCGGCGTTCGGATATCTTTCTCGGTAGAGTCTTGCTGCAACACCGGCATTACATCTACATTCGCCGTAAATGAGATGCATGTTCGCATATTCTTGCGCAGTGTACGTGGGTGGCATGGTAGTACAGTATCGTACACTTTAGTCCTTGAGAAAGCCGGGTCGTTGGAAGAAATCACAAACAATGTCCAAATCACAAAGAAATAATCAAGTCCAGAAAGCGAAGCAAAGTTAGTACAAAATGAACACAAACGAATACAAAGGATGCGCAGTAAACGAGAGATCGTAATGTACTGACCGACTGTATTTGACTAACCAGAGATGGCCTACCTACTTTTTCTTTTTCTTAATGTATCTTCTGTCTCTCTCACTCACCAAACTTGTTTAAACTTGTTTTGTTTGGTTTCATTGTTATTGGTATGTTTTGTTCTGCAAGGGTATTGTTCCCAAAAATTATTTTTACATATCCTAGAAAGAATTTTTCAAGTAAGTGTTATACCATTTTGGAATTGTAATAAAATTACAAGTTACTCGCCGGAGTTTCATAGTACTTTTTTTTTTCAGTACACTTGGAGAAAGTTGAGTGAAATCGTAATTACTCAGTCCTTGACTAGACAAGAACTTAATTTTCTTTAAAATATTGCTTAGATATGTATTGTTTTTTTTGTTTCAATTTGAAAAAGGGTTATTGACGATAACATTACAGCATTTTTTTTTTATTATACCAATATTTGTAGATCATCGGGACCAAAGTCGCCCCAAAAGGTGAAAAATTTTTAGTTTAAAAAAAAATGCCTTTTATTCTTTTAATTCCCAGAGGGGATTTTTTATTTTATTTTTCTGGTGACCCCTGTGACCACCCCTATCACCCCTCTTCCTAGCTACGTAACCTTTTGGGACACCCTGTATATTTATATATACATTATATATTCGTGTTCGTTAATTGATGTTTGTAAAAGGTCCCCGCGGGGCATGATCCCTAGTACGGGAGTTGTCGTCTATAAAAAAAAATATCTAAAAAAAAAAATAAACGTCAATAAAAATTCGGTGTCAAAATAATTAAGTAGGTACTCAATCAGACAAATCAGTAAAATGTAAAATAGGAATTTTCTAGTGATGTGCCATTTCGATTATTATGATAATCGATTAATCGATTATGCTGAAAATCGTTATCGATCATTAATCGATTAATAATCGATTATTTGTTGAACTCAAAAATGTACCTATTATAGAATAAATCTGATGTTATTCTTATTTGTCACTTGAAATATGAAGAAAAAAAACACTTGAGTACTTTGAGATTGGAATTTGTTTTATTTAACAAAAAGGTAATCAGACAATCAATTCACTGTTCTATCAGATTGACAAACTTAAGAAATAATAATTTACACCATCGTATTTTCAAACAGTTTCCAGTTAGCATTTAAAAATATAATATTATCAAGATGCTTTGGAAGTAGCCTGTTCCTTCGCAAATTAGTAATCTGGCCAGTTTTTGAAAATATTCTCTCTGACGGAACTGAAGTCGCTGGAATACACGAATATTTTAAATGTAATTCATATAAATCTGGGTTATTAGTTTTCATGCTCTTCCAGTACATAAGAGGATTGCTTTTCCTGTCAAGTAGAGGTAGTTCTAAATACTGCCGTAAGGTTATTATATTTTCTGTTGTACTTGTAGATGTCGCAACATAATTAGATTTTTTTTTCTCAAAGTGATCCCAAATAGATGGTGGTTTAGTAGTTTCTAATTCTAGTGACTGTGTCACTTCTTCTGGTTGAGTTATCACTTGCTGACAAGCGCTTTGACGAATAAAATTAAGTTCTTCTAGACATCGTTGTTGGGCAATTGTAGCATTAGAATCTGTACCAAACCCCAGCTTCTTAAAACGCGGATCCAGAAGGCAGGCTATTGCTACATGTTTGTTAATTTCCAGTGGACCAAGACGTCTTTGTAAAATATCTATTAATGTTTGCTTGAGCTGAGCTCCAATTGGTGTGCCGGTATTAGTAATATTTAAATTATATTGCAATCCCCGTATTAAAGGATTTACCAATCCCATGGTGGGATATTTTTCTCCTGATAATTGTTCCGTAATTTCCTCAATATTTTTCAAGACCGCTACGCAATCTACTAATATTTTCCATTCTTCATTGTCCAGGGGTGTAGGTGCCTGATCAATTTCAGTTAAAGCAACTGTAAGTGGTGCTTTAACATCACACAGCCTTGTAAACATTATATTTACGCTGTTCCACCTAGTTTCAGTATATTGCTTTAATTTCAAAATCGGCATATTCATTTGTTTTTGTTTTTCTATCAGAATCTCAGAACTTTTGGCACTGTGGCGAAAGTGCCCTACTATTCTTTTGCATTTTTGAATTATGTTTTGAAGATCTTGATTTTCATTAATTGTTTCTTTAACACTCAAGTTGAGAGTGTGTGCGACACATGGATGGTGGTGTTTTTGAAGCATCAGGTTTATGGCCTTTTTCATGTTTTGTGCATTGTCTGAAACTATTGTAACTATTTTTTGTAAAATATGAAATTCCTCGAATATCTGGCGTAAACATTCAGCTATATGTTCTCCAGTATGAGGACTTAAAAGTTCTCTTGTGGCAAGAACGAAGGATTGCAATTCGTCCTTGTACAAACCGTGACAAGTAATAGTGATATATGATTTATTAGAATCAGATGTCCATATATCTGTCGTAGCGGCCAAATAGTTTACGTCATTCAAAATTTCTTTTAAACGAGCACTTGCTTTTTCGTATTGATTGTGTAATATAAACTATGTGTATATAATATTGTGTTAACACTTTCCTGCTTAGTGGTGTATAGATCATATCATTGCCACATATTTCTCTTTGTAAGGTTCTAATGAAGTTCAGAAATCCCCTGTTTTCAACTATTTGCAATGGTTGGTAATCCACACAAATCATTTGCAAAAGCGCAATATCAATATTATTTCTTTGTTTCTGATTGAGTTCTTTTGCGACTATTGTGGAAGACAAAATACATTGTTTATATTTTTTTCCACTATTCCCGGATTGCCCGGTTACGTTTGGTGTATCTGGTTCTTCTATAACTGAATGTTGGCTTGTAGATGGTCTCTCGTCTTCTATACAATGCATTCTCCTTAGATGTTCGCGGAGATTCGTTGTATTTCCACAAAGTTTTATTTTTTTACGACAAACCTTACATGATGCTTCCGGGCCCATTTTATCAAAATGCGTCCACACGTAAGAACTCTCTCTCCGCTTCATTGTGAACACACACACACAAAATATTTCTCGCTAACAAAATCTAATGACTTTCTTACTTAATCAGTATACGTGCACACTTCATCTCAATGCCTTGCTCAATGAATGAAATTCTATTCTATTGTCTATGTGTCACACAAAGTGAACTCTAGGGGATTCCCCTTTTTAAAAAAATGACAGGGTTGCCGCAACATAAAATCACAAACAAAACTTAATATACATATAGGGGATTCCCTTTCAAAAATGTAAAATGTAACTGTTACCATAGTTTAAAATATTAAAGACCGATATAAATAAACGTTTTTTCTAAATCGATTATAATCGATTATGGAAATGGCCATCGATTGCATCCGATTATCTCCATAATCGATTAATCGATTATTGACAATCGATTTCGCACATCACTAGAATTTTCTTTTCATTCATTCATCGGACATTAAATCAGATAATATGTTCTCATCATTTCTGTAATAATTCTGATTTTTTTGTTGTTTTATAGTAGTGTTTCGTTTATCATTTACTAAGTTAGAAATTTTTTGGTTGGTATCCGGCATAATGATTGTAATTTTTTGATCAAATAAGAATTTTTCATTTATTTCACGCCCAGTAATCGTAATATCAGATAAAATTTCAACTTTGTTTTTTTTTTTAATTTCGGTACTCTTTGGTACGGAATTCAAATTTCGGTATTCATAATGTTTATGCAAATTTCTCTCGTTTTGAGCCAATTAACTTATTCTTTAGAAATAAAAGTCTTTTGATTTACTATCTTTTTTTCAATGTTAGTTGTTGATACAAAATCCTTAGTCTGCATTCTGTAAATTTTAAGTGGATTCTTCTTTTTGTGCCGTTTATTACGTTAATGTAATCCTCAGCAGTATACAGGGTGTTTGGTACATCGTTTGCCAAATTGAAATAGCTAATAGAAGAGGTCATTACCCGTCTTTCCTCACTCACCTAGCCGGTTTTAACCTCAACATAATTTAGATATCGATGTAAAGCTATTTTTAAAAGAAAAACCCAATATTTACCATGAACACTTAAATTTTTTTTTAATTTCTTCCGTGAGTCCTCATAATTATGTTTTGTTTTAAAGTTTAATACTAGGAGCATCAATTAAATTCATAATAGCTAACCAAAAACGTCAACTTTTTGTTTACTGACTTATTATAACTATAGAGACAGGTAAAATTTAGAGATATGATCAACTTCACAGTACAATAAAAAAATAAATAAAAGAGAGAAAGTTCTTCCATTTACTGAATAAATGCCTTACTTTATCCTCTTTTTATTGGTATACAACATGTTATAAAATAGTAAATAGTTTTTCTACAAAACATGTGTAATACATAATTCGAAGTAAAGAAAACACGTTTGATGAATAAGCAAAGGTAAATTTACTAGCTATAATTGATTCATTCTAGCGTACTTACCTAGTTACTTTAGCTTTTTTTGTCACTGCAGTAGGTCTACCTTATCACATTAGAGTTTATTTTAATATAATAAAAGAAAAAAAAAATCATCATTTACTATAGCGTCAATAATTACGATTAATGTTATGGATCAAACGTGTTTTCTTTACTTCGAATTATGTATTACACATGTTTTGTAGAAAAACTATTTACTATTTTATAACATGTTGTATACCAATGAAAAGAAGATAAAGTAAGGCATTTATTCAGTAATTGGAAGAACTTTCTCTCTTTTATTTATTTTTTTATTGTACTGTGAAGTTGATCATATCTTTAAATTTTACCTGTCTCTATAGTTATAATAAGTCAGTAAACAAAAAGTTGACGTTTTTGGTGAGCTATTATGAATTTAATTAATGGTCCTAGTATTAAACTTAAAAACAAAACATAACTAGGAGGACTCACGGAAGAAATTAAAAAAAAAATTAAGTGTTCATGGTAAATATTGGGTTTTTCTTTTAAAAATAGCTTTACATCGATATCTAAAATATGTTGAGGTTAAAACCGGCTAGGTGAGTGAGGAAAGACGGGTAATGACCTCTTCTATCAGCTATTTCAATTTGGCAAACGATGTACCAAACACCCTGTATAATCTTTCGTAAAATTTAAGCTGGTATTCTATTTTTTAAAAATCGGTATCATTTGGTAAGAACGTGTGGCCGGATTCTAGGTATTTAAATGTGATGGTTTGGAGACTAGGGTGTGAGTGCAGTAAAACCTTAAAACTATTAAAGCACTCATTAAAACTATTTTAATATTACGGTTTTGGCCCCCGCAACAGTCACTCCATAGTGCCAACTCTTGGATCAATATTGTTTTTTATGTATCGTACCAGACACGATCCAACCTCTTGTGCTCCTCGACCGGCTTGACCTTTCAACCATATGTTTCAGTGGCCGGTGTCATTGGAGCCAGCGTGTATGCCACTATTGTAAAGCCATAGTTGCCGTTTATAAAAAAACTATATTGTTAGGGATACGCGACAATGGGAGTGTTTTCTCAAGGTCAAATGTTAAACATTCAAAGGTATTATCAGTTTAAGCTCGTCCTAAATCTTCATTCATGTTTTGTCGCAGGTCCACTGCCGTGTCATGACAATACACTGTACCTATAGATACAGAGTTTTGTGATAACACGAAAAAATGATTTTTTCACACTCGCTTACACTACCTGGCATTCAAAAATTTTTATTACGTCTTAAAAACACTGAAAAAACCACTAGCAATAAGCACTGTATCCCTAAAAGTATAAGGATTAGTTTTGACTAAAAACTGTACTAATAGATACAGTGTTTCGTCACGCTTTTAGTCGCCCGCTACTTACATTATACAGTGTTTTGTCGTAACAATCCCGCCTTCTTAGGGAGTAGCTGTTTTTGTTATGATTTGTTTATTCTATTAATAGATTGCATTCGATACACATGTGTAATATTTTTGTATTGTAAATTAAAAATAATTACCTAACAATATGAGTAAAGAACGTAATAAGTTAATATTCAATTTAACACAACAAAAACATCAAAAGTGTCATTTAAATTCAACAGTACTATTTGCAAACCTAAACGATTCTTTTAGAAGACCTGAGACTAGTGACCATCATGAAGATTTAAGTTTGCCGACCGATATTATAGCTGCAGATTCAATTCTACTTGGGACCCATAACCACCAACAAACCCTTGAATCTCAAGATGAAGAATGTAATGTTACTAATATGCCATTTGATAACACACAGCTACTAAGTACTAAAACTTTATTTACTTCTTTGGCAATCTCTTCTGAAGTATATTGTGAACTACCCGCAACATCCACTACAGAGATTATTACAACAAATATGGAAGTTGATCCACACTTTCAAGGTACTACTGTTTTGACTAATAAAAATATTGACTCTGCAATAATTACGACAGATATAATAGACATGGATATAGCTACATTACCGGCTCCTATTCACATACATGCTGTAACCGACGAAATGGAATACTCTAGTCGTTCTACGCCACGTTTGTATACAGAGTTATCCGTGGTACCTTCAACTTCAAATTTATCACAATTAGTGCAAGATGAAATAGCATCAACTTCTCTATCAGGTGTAGCGTCTTTAACATCCTGTTCAGATGTAGTGCCGCCAACATCCTATTCAGATGAAGTACCATCAATATCCTATTCAGATGAAGTGCCATCAATATCCTATTCAGATGAAGTGCCATCAACATCCCTACCAGATAATATTGTGGCATCAACATTCTGTTCAGATGAAGCGTTACCAACATCCTTACCAGCACCTAAAAAGAAGAAAAAAGAACGAGATCCCAATGAACTTATAAAACAGCAAAGGGAGAAACATCCTTTATTACCACCATGTAACTGCAAACTGAAATGTATCGAAAAAATTGACGAAGGTGCTAGAGAATCTTTATGGGAAGATTTCTGGAGTATGGATCGGCAAAGACGTCGTGATTTTATTTCAAGACAGGTAACAAAAATTGTATCTAAAGTAAACACTGTAAAGAACTCTCGCAGACATAACACTTTAATATGGAAATTAAGCGATACTGTTACATGTAAAAAATTTTTTTTGGCAACCATTGGATATACTAATGATGAGGTTGTACAATCTGTTTTAAGAGCGAACTATGCAACTAATAATAAAAACCCATCAGTTATGGCAGCACCCGACCTTAGAGGACATCATACACCAAGCCACGCCTTTCCAGAAGGTTACGAAAGTAATCTTATTAAATTTATTGAGGAATATAAACCATTACAATCACATTACAATTTAAAACATGCACCTAACCGACGATATTTACCTACAGCTATAACATTTACCAAAATTCATGAAGATTATTTGAAATACTGCGTTGATAATGATGTGCGAAAATGTTCTTGGACTTATTTTATTAACGTATGTAAAAAAATGAACTTATCCACAGCCGAACCATCTCAAGATGGCTGCGATATTTGCAACAAGCATAAATCGAGTCACCCTGATTCAAATGCTCATGATTGCAACATTTGTGATTGTGATGTATGTAGTTATTTTCCCGAACACATTCAAAATAAGAACAAGTCTCGCCAACATATGAAGGAGGTAGAAGATTTATGCACAAATGATAACGACAAGGCATTGTTCACTGCTGATATGCAAAAAGTTATTTGCATGCCTTTATTGATTGCGAAGGAATACTATTTTTCCAGAAAATTGGTATTATTTAATGAGACTTTTGCGCAGCCGGGCAAAGACAAACAAGCTATATGTGTTTTATGGCATGAAGGTGAAAGCGGCCGAAAAGCTTTCAACATAGCCAGTGCCTATGTTAATTTTATACAGAAATTTTGCAGAGATCTGAAACATCTTTATTTTTTTGTAGACAACTGCAATGCCCAAAATAAAAACAAGTTTTTCTTCTCCGCTTTGGTTCAACTGGTAAACGATCCATCTACTTCTATTGAATCTATTAATATTGAATACCTCGAACCGGGCCATACATATATGGCTGCCGATCAAGTCCATGCTAGCATAACTAATAAGTTTAATAGAACAGGTCAAATATATGATTTTCAAGATTATGTTCAACAAATTAAAAATTCGAGAAAAAACATCGATACTTTAGTTTTGACTCATGAAGATATGTTTTTATTCGAAAATGAAAGTAAACTTAAATACCCTGATGGTATGAATATACAAAAATTCAAAATAGTTAAATTTGAAAGAGGTTGTCTGTCACTATTTGCTAAAGTAAGTTATAATGATGACGAAAATTTTACGGAAATTAAGTTTTTAAAAAAGAAATCGGAAAACAGGATGAGAAATTTGCTGAATAGTAATACAAGTCTATTGAATAACATTAAAAAACAAGACAATCCACGAGGAGTGTGTGAAATAAAGAAAAGAGAACTCCTCAATTTATGCCAGTACATGCCTATGTCACGTAGAAAGTTTTTTGAAGAATTAATAGTATCTGATGTCCCTGATTTATCTTCTGACCAAGACGTCGATTTTTAAATGTGTATGCTATGATATGTCTATAATATGTGTGTGGTATTTTGTTAAGAGCACAATAAAGGAAAGTTTTAATAAATTTCTTTGTTTTACTTTCCATATAATTTAATTAGAAATATAAAATAGACAATAATAATATAGGTATATATATAGGTAATATATTTTTTATTTTTTGAAAGCTATTCTAACAGAAATATATAGAATAATAATTATTCTATATACTTTTCTGTTAGAATAGCTGTCATATAAAGAAACATTATATTATATCGTTCACCAAATATATGATTATCCTGGATAGTCATATATTTGCCGAACAATATTTGTTATGACATAACACTGCAACTATTTATACAGTGTTTTGTAGTAACTATTAGTTTTCTTTCAGGGTCTTTATAGGTTTCGACAGAACACGTTTCTAGGTCTAAATGACTGAAATAATACAATATTTCCTTTTTTATTATATGGCTAGCAAGAAACAGTTATAATGGTAAACATATCCAACATTCAAAGAAAACGAACTTATATTAAAGATGTTATGACATATTTTTCAAGAAACAGAAAAATCATGAATTCTCAAAATTCGTGTGTATTTAGATGCAGTGTTTTGTCATGACACGGCAGTCCAGTGCTCGTTTTAAATGATCTTCCTTTTGTTCCTTCAATTTTAACTTCTCATCAACCGATTTCCAGTTTTTAATCTTTTGTGTGAAGGTATCACACTTATTACACGTGTCTTTTTTTAGCGTCTTGCAGCGCAAATTAAAACATTTGTAAAATATCCTTTTCAAGGTTTCAAACGAAACAGGGTTCTTTTGTTCGCATCCCCTATTTTGGGTTATAACTTTGCCAGGTTTTTGGACCGTTGTGGTCGACGTCTCGTCCAAATTATAAACTCTAGTACTATCACAAAATTGTGTCAATCTTCCATAAATCTCTTGTAGGTTGTCAAAATGATTTAACATTCGTAGGATTGAATGATGTTGCTCGTGCCAGACTACGCGCTTCGGGTTTTTTGATTGACAAATCAGGGTTCCTTTTTTTAAAACCTCGCAACCAATCTTTACCTGCCATGCCGGATTCTTTCCATGTAGCAGGGTACTCAAGTTTATTAATTTACCCCATTTGGAGGGCTAATTTTCTGCATTCCTTTGTATTCAAACCATAAAATTTGTTTGCACAATCAAGAATGTAATCTTTTAAAATAATTTCTTGTTCATCTGTATAAATCTTATTGGCACTGTGATTGAGGTCTCAATGGCCTACTTGTACTGAGTGAGAATACTAGATGTAGAAATCAATAAAACTACTCAGGATTCCGATCTAGAGACATTTATTTAAAAAATCAACAGGCTGTATACAGTATACGATGTAACGAAACCATATCAAGGTTTGGGATGGTCGGTACAATGCCATCTATCGAACTAAAAGTTAAACTATATGTAATGATCTATGAATGTTCTACAATAATAAACATAGTTCATGAACACACTGTAATTGGGTTCCATGGAAGCAGAATTGTCATTATTATATTTTAGTACATATCTTCTTAATGTAGCATAAGGTAATTGGCTATCCTTTGCTGCTTTTCTCAAGCTTATTTCACCGGTAAGATATAGGTCGACTGCAGCCTTCATTGTTCTAGGTAAGTGAGATCCTTTATTCCTTTCACTTCTATTTAGTGTTGTTCTCCCCATACTAAAATGTAAAAAACATTTTTGTAATTAAATTTACAACAGATTAAATCGGTTAAAATAAAGTAGATTCAATAAACCGTGGTTAAAATATTAGCGGTAGGTACTCAATGAACCAGTGGTTCATAGTGTACTCCCTCTGAGTCATTCTGTACCACCCCTTCATAATCATATTCACGATTTCGTGGCAACAATAACAAACACGTGGTGCGTAAAAAAATAATTTAAATGTCAAGCGTAAGAAAAGTAAAAGAAGCATAACTTGCAAAATTATATTTAGCTAATATTTACACAAGTAAAATAAGACGAAATTTAACTTACGTAATTTTTTCACAAATTTCGGCGGGATAGCACAAAACATGAACGCACACGTGCGCCTGCACCACTAGCTCGCCGTCGACTGAGGTGGGACGGGGTTATTCCGATCTGATACCCTAAAAAATTCACCCTAGGGTAAAAGTTGGAAAACATAGGTATGTCTGATAATTTACCTTTTTAATTTATTTTACTCAGTATAAGGTACATTTTAAGACATGTTTCCCGAAATTTACCCTAGGGTGAATAACCGGTGGGACGAGCGCCCCTATAAGCCCTTAGTTTAAACTATATGGCACGGTATGGCAACGTCGCATTTCTGAGTTATTAGCCCGATTCACTCTGTACATCTGATGCACTGTCGACCACTATACTCCAACCCAGTTTGCAGAAAAACTGGCGAAAGAAAAATAAGGACACTAAAAAGAATTTATTGAAAACAATCAAACTAAAAAAAAACAGTATATTTTCTCATAAATGGCAATCTATGCCGATCTGGTGTTTCTAACGTCATTTTAAAAAACCCACAAGTATGTGTGTTACATTAAATTTTCTTCTGTAAAAAAAACGACAGATTCTGTAAGAAAAACGAGAGAACCTTTCAAGTACCGTAAAATGGGGTAAATTGGTCCAATCTTGACTTTCAAGTGGAATTTTAACCTTGTTCCGTAACATATAGGGTACTTTTGGTTAAATTTAAGAATGAATGGTATTATCTTTTCGATGTTAAGTGACTATAACTTGTAACGATGTCATTTAGACAGCGTCACATGACCTCAAAATTTGAATAGTATTTAAGAAAATAGTCTGGATGAAAGGCTGTATACTCAAAATAAACATTTAAAGAATGAAACAACAAAAATTTAAAAATAGTTTAATGTCAGAGGTAGTTTGACACGTTTGACGTTTGTCGTCTGACTCTTCACTTTTCTTTTTGTCGCCTAAGAACATGGCTTGAATTTTTTTGGTCTGTAAAGAAAAATAGTTTTTGGTAAAGAATTACAAACAGACAATAGTTTTATACAGACGCCATGATTTAATAACTATATAAACGAGCTGCATTAGCAGGTAAGCAATAAGATTAAGATGGATTTGCCCCATCGAGATGATGCTCTCACGCGTGTCATGCTAACCCGACATTTTCTTTTGTTTTAGCTCTTTACTACAATATGTAGGTAATCTTCGTTTCGTTTCTCAAGTTTCTTTATTGATAATAATGTAAACACACTGTAATAATCTCCACGTGTATGGAAGACTCGAAATAAATTATACAAAGAAGCATGTGAAGACTTTTATTATAGCCTCACCGTCTACCTATTCATCAACACTGGCATTGAGATTAGAAGGCCAAGGGCTACCGCAGGCTATCCGAGAGCAACTAGGACGACGCTACTGGACAACGGCGCCCGATTTTTAAAGAAATAGGTCCAGGCACGAGGAAGGAGGGCACACAACACCAGACCCACGTCGTCGGCTCCAATCTTCTTCAATTCCCGCTACAAACTTACTCAATTCATGTAATATTTTGAGAAATTCAACAAAAACCGTGTTGGATTCCAATTTACCCCGGACGGGGATAATAGGTTCAAGAGAAGGCTTAATCGGAATTTTGACTAGGGCTGTCACTTACAGAAGGTAGGTATCTAATTTATAAAAAAGGAACCTTAAAAGGTAATGTTAGTATTTAATCACACTACTTGCTACTTTACTTGGAAAAGAGGTTTATTATAAAAAAAACATCCTTTGTATCATATTTTATTGAAAATAACAAAAATACAAATTCAGCTTAATGTCTAGGTAACCAAAAATAATCAAACATAACATTTATCTTTCAAATTAGGTAACGAAAAGCCTCTTTAGGGTCCTTTATTGCTTAATTATTTGGTGTATATGTTACAGCTAAAGTAATAAATATGAATATTATACATAATAACTAGCCATTATGTATAAGGGCTACTCAATTTTGATAAAGTGATAAATGTCGCAGAATTAATCACATTAACTAGCCATTATATATGTTATAGTCAAAACTCATAACCACTTTTGACTGGTTTTTTCAGTCAAAAGTGGTTTTGACCATCGATGTTAGTCAAAACTCATTGAAATTTTACCTTTTAACTGGCAAAAATACAATATTAAGGCAAAAGTCAGAAACAGTTGGTTAGGTTAGGTTAGCATGGTGACCAAAGGACGCACGAGCCAAGCGAGCGAAGCGAGCGTGCCGCGGTAGCGGCCGGCGAGTGCATGAAGCATTTTTTTAATGTAAAACTAGAATATAGTACATATTACTATATTCTAGCACTCGCCGGCCGCTACCGCGGCACGCTCGCTTCGCTCGCTTGGCTCGTGCGTCCTTTGGTCACCATGCTAACCTAACCTAACCAACTGTTTCTGACTTTTGCCAGTTAAAAGGTAAAATTTAATTTTATTTATTTATTCATTTATTCGTTACAAAATAATTTGTGTTGAAATTACATAATCAAATGAAAGTACAATTATAAATAAAATAAAATTAACTAATCAATGAAATAATTACCAATAATAATCAAGTAAATGTTAAATAATTAAAGTACAATGTCCAATAATTATAATAATAAAAAAAAAATAAAAAAATAATAATAAGAATAAAAAATCACAACAATTTAAAAATCAAATAATAAAATAATCCAAAACATATACAATAAAATAAAAAAAAGAACTAAGTATAATCACAAAATAACAAATAAATAATAATCAAAAATCAATCAAATAAAATCTTAATAAATAAAAAATAAAAAAAATAAGAAAAATAATAATAATTTAGTTCTTATCACTCATGAACTCATCAATACTATAATATGTCTTATTCAGTAGCCACTTTTTTAAGTTCATTTTAAAAATATTGACATTGTAAACCTTCTTAAACTCTACTGGAAGTTTGTTAAACAATCTGACAGCCTGAACCTTTGAGCTATGTGCCACAACATTTAACTTGGGCTGCACAAGACTATTAAAATCTTTTCTGCGAGTCATTAGTCTAGTTTCTTTTTCCTCAGTTGTCTCAAAGTCACCCAAATGCTTGACAAAGTTCGTCAGAAGGACTAGTATATACAGAGATGGTACAGTTAATATTTTTAGGTTTTTATAGTGATTTCTACACGATTCAGTCTGTTCTAATCTTAACATAGTGCGTATTGCCCTTTTTTGGATAACAAATGCAGATGTAATATTATATTTGTAACTGTTACCCCACAGTAGGATGCTGTATCTTAATTTTGATTCTATGAGAGCAAAGTAAATTGTTTTTAATTCTTCTACAGTTAACTCATCCCTTAAACTACGAATTGCATAACAGGCGGAATTCAGAGAGCTCACTATTGAACGCAGCTCAGTTTTCCAATTTAGTAGTGAGTCAATGTGTACACCCAGGAATCTTACACTATCGACCACATCTACCCCACCTCTATCCGAGTAAACCTCTAAGCTATCCCTATTCTTCGCCGTCAATTTAAACAAAATGCCTTTAGTTTTAGATACATTTAGTTTTAGATTATTGATTGAGAACCATTTTTCAAAAGCAATTAGCGTATCGGTTACCTTTTTCTCAAGATTTTTAATGTCTCCAGCTGAAACTATAGCATTGGTATCATCAGCAAAACAAACCAGCTGGGCGTCAGGAACCGTACCATAAACATACTCCGTCATGTCGTTAACGAACAGTAAAAAGAATATGGGGCCTAGCACGGAACCTTGGGGCACACCAAGAGTTACGGGGGTTAATACAGATTTGTAACTAGTTTCACTTCCATCCATAGCTGTTGCTTTAAGTTCTACATACTGTTGTCTATCACTTAGGTATGATTCCAGTAATCTTAGCACATTCCTACGTACTCCGTAGTGCTCCAGTTTTTTTATTAGAATCTGATGATCTACAGAATCAAAAGCAGCACTTAGATCCAGAAATAATCCAGCTACCTTAAGTTTATTATTTAAACTACTAACTACATCATTTACTAGTGTGTCCGCTGCATCCAGAGTACCTATACTTTTCTGGTAACCAAATTGCCGTCGATTTAATATTTTGTTATTATTAATGTGCGCAAGCAGTCTATCCTTAATGACTTTTTCAAATAACTTAGAGAATCCAGTTAGAATAGATATTGGCCTATAGTTATCTGGATCTGATTTTGGGCCTTTTTTGAAAATAGGTAATATCCTAGCAATTTTAAATTGATCCGGAAAAACGCCTGTGTCTATGCATTCATTAAGTAGTTCTGATAAAGGGTAGGCCAAGATGTCAATATTTTCCCTGATCAATGAAAACGGAATCTCATCATAACCACTAGAGTTTTTGGACTTCATTTGTCGCACTATCTTTAGTAATTCAACGGGAGAAACAGGAAGAAACGTCATGTCTTTTTCTACGCGGTTTATATTGCTGGATAGTAACTGCAAGGCAACATTAGCATTTGGTGGGGTAATAAAACTCTTGCTTGTAAATTTTTCAGAGAAAATTTCAACAATCTGCGCGGTGTCGTCAATTATTTGATTTTTAATTTTAAGGCTAATGTTTACTTTATGAAATTCATTATTGGGATTTTTGCGATTATTGACTATGCTCCAGACTGTTTTGACAGGATTAAAGGAACCAACGATCTGTCTCCTAACTGCATTTTTCTTAGCTTGTCTTATTACCCTTCTATATACCTTAAGATATTTTGCTCTGTACAGTAAAACAGATTCATCCAATTGTTCTTTGTTAATGAATTATTTATGAATTAGTTAATCACTTTATCAAAATTGAGTAGCCCTTATACATAATGGCTAGTTATTATGTGAGTCGACTGAATGCAAAGACGGCAATCTGACTTTTAGGTAATTGTTGGAAAACATGAAAAAAGAGTTTGTGGCTCTAATATTGTCAATGTACTTACAAAGCTAGTTTTTATATAAAATGTAATAGTTAAAGGGTTTATTTATAATGTTATTACGTGTCTAAATATTAACAGTAGGCCATAAATCCTGTTTTAATATTCCAGATTGCCGACTTTGAAAATATATTTTGAATAATTCCGGACCATTTGAAACTGAATTAGACGTAGATAGCCGTTTTTGATTCTAACTTTTTTTTCTGTAGTAGGGTTGTCAAAAGTACCTACCTACATCTTTCTCAAATTATTTTAACAATATAGGGTGGGATATAAACATAATATTAAATAAAAATGCATTAATTTAATATAATAAGTTTATTAAAGTAAAAATGATTATACGCGTAAGTCACTGGCCTCCTCCATGAATTCTTCACAGTAGTTCTCTACTACCTCAGGTACAGTAAGAGACGTCTGCTTATTTAATAAATCATTATAGAATGATAAAGTCGCCATCTCTCTCCATTCAGGGCCGAAATGTTTTTGAAGCAACTTTTCCACGTCTAACAACTTAAGTTTATTCACAGCTACCATATTGGATAGTTGCTGAGGTATAATATGACGAATATTTTTATTACGTTGACAGACGTTTTGGGCTTTCGCTAAGTCTGTTTTATAGTATGGCTCGCCTCTTATTAGAACATTGCCAGGTATTTTAGATCTCCTAATAATGAATCGTTTGCATTCTTTAAATGCCATATTCCAAGAAGTTGTAGGCTTTAAAACAGTTTTCACCGCGTCCCGCCAGTTGAAAATTGGACAATCGTTTCCTAATTTTACCAATGTGGATGTTTCTCCCAAAATGTCTAGGATAGTATTAGGGTGTAAAATTATGTCCAATTTCCTCATTTTTTTTTCGGCGATTCCGAACTGTCTATCAGCAGGCATAAATGAGTGCCCAGTCACAGGAAAAACCAACTCGATAGTTTTAATATTGCTATGCTCCAGTAGCCATTTGGAGCATGTACCCACTAAAATGCTGTTTTTGTTTTGGCCGCCACAACCATCTGCGACCAAACGAATTTTAGAAATATTAGTTAGATCAGTATGGCTAAGTCTGTGCGTAACAGCAGAAGCAACTAAATTTGAATCTTTATTAAATTCGTCTTCCGTGCAATAATAAGTAAACACGCTTTCCTTACTTAAAGGGATGTTTGATGCACCCTCCACCACAGTAAAATTAAAAAAATACAATTGACGAGAATAATAAGCCATTTGATCAGGCAGCTTAGGTAGGGGAAGATTTTTCTGGCAATCGAAAGACAAAATTTTAAGGCCATCTGTAGAATCTTGCAGCATTTCGTAAAATGCTTTTGCTCTTAGAGAATGTATTTTGGGTCAGTTTCAGAAGCAATTTTTCCCTTTAGCTCTAAGCACTTAGAACATGCATCAGTTTTAGGAGTTCCAAAGCCCAAATTATAATGCGAATTAAAAATGTGACGGAAGTATGATTTTTTAACATTTGGATTAACAAACTCACTGTCTTTGTATATCTTGTACAGCTTATCAATGTTTAGCTCAGCAGACAGGTATTTTCTTTCTGCTGTCTTGGTTCTGCGGCAGTAATGTGATTCAATGCAACATAATTTCTGTATAAAATTATGAACAGACTCTTTCTGTGCAGCATATAATTGTTCCTTACGATTTCCACCTGTAATTAAACAAGAAAATGCAAGAGTGGTCTAACAATTTCAGAAATTACTCAGAACAAACATCCACAGAAGTTTTACCACATACACCGCTATTTTGAATTTACAAACATACGTGACTTTTAATAGTTATAATATTAGGTACATACCTCGATTTTCATTAATTATTACATGTCCCGCATGGAAATATCTGTTCATGACGTATGAAACTCTGTGTTTGGTTATACCGAATAATGTCAAAAATAATTTTTGACATATTGGCACCTTTACATTGTTAAGCAAAAAGACGTTATACTTTGTAGTCGTTTGTTTTTTTCCTTTAAAATCCACTCTACGCTGTACGGGTTCTATGGAACAGTATTTCAATATTAAAGAATCTTGATCTTTTTTGTTTGGATATTTATAAAATTCTTCGTGGATTGCTTGTAGTTGAGCCATAGTAACACATTTTAGCGCTTTGGAGTTATGATTGCATACTCTTTCAGGTAATGATTTCGGCGAGTATCTAAAACAAAATGTAATAATATAGTAAGGATTTATCTGTACTGGAGTGTACTATGTAGGTAAGTACTTGAGGTATGAAGACGAACCACACAACAGTACTATGAAACTTTTTCAATATCTTTTTATTATAGGTAGGTAGGTATAAATTTAGACACTTACGTATAGCAACTTATACAAGACAGGACATGTATGTAAAACATTAGAACTTATAAAGTCAAGTTAAAGTTGACTAACATGGTACTGTATCGTGGTATCAATTATCTGGCCTTTAGCTTTATACATCATTCAGTATACGTACAGAGTTTACATAAAATGTAAGAGACGTATTTGGTTATTTTGTAAAAAAACGTAAAAGTTCTTTTTAACTCAAAAACAGTTAATTTTATTATTGGACAAAATGGTCATAAACTAGTAGGTAACACAAGTATTTACATACTAAGTATACGTTGACAACCCTAATGATAAACTTACTTCAATCTCTTCGCCTGGTTTCTTTTCCAATTTTCTGGGTTTCTTTTTCGTTTCCGTGCAAAATTATTATTTACAGGGCTGGGGTGTGTCTCCATGATAATGTTTTCAACCTCTTTTAATAGTATTACACACGAAAACACATAAAATGCAATAAAATAAGCCACAAGTAATGTACCATCAGCCGTTACACGACGCGAATGAACTCTCGTTCCTGATTGGTCGACGGCAGTAGATGGCCATATTTGAATTTGAAAATATACAGATCGCCGCATTTGATCCCAACCTAATATTTTGACACGTATTTTCTATTACAAGTTGCCAGTTTTGATACAAAATGCAAAGGAAAACCGTTTTTATTTAAGTTTATCTGTGTTGCCATAGTCATAAGTCATTTTCGAAAAAAAGTACAGATTGCCTGCCACTTGATACTAAAGTCCAACAAATCTAATAGGTACGGTATGACAGTTCTGACAAATTGAATAATGAGGTTGGGATAAAAAAATCGATTACGATAATATCCGATTTTTAAGACACTTTAATAATTAATTTCATTATTAGTAAAGGGTAGAACCTTTTGTAAAAAAAACACCACATATTGCAAATTCTCTAATCTGCGAATAAAAAAAAATTCCAAACATTACTTTTATTTTAATTATAATTAATTAAATAAAAGTAATGTTTAGGATTTTTTTATTCACTACTAAGACCTTAATAAGTTGCCCCCCGTCACCTTCGACCACGTCGAGTAATAGTTTTAAGTAATAGTTAGTTACGTGTCTAACGATAATAACGATTTTTCGTATAATATGTAAACGATTTTTTTGCATACAAGTGTATCCAAAGAGTCGCAACACTACGAGCAGTAACCTAACTACGTGACTTTGCAATGAGGTCAAGAATATAACTTTAAGATATTATTTACTATGTAAATATGTGTTCTTTGCTTTGTTTGAAAGTTTTCAATTTAATTTATATATTAAGAATTGTACATTTTTAGATACAATAATAAAATCTTTCTAAATTCATGGTTTTACGAAAAAGGTTTTCGAAACTGAATAATGTACGCATGAACAAAGTTGTTTCAGTTTGAAAAATATGAAACGTCATACTGTATCTTTTAGATTTGTTGAACTGTAGTCGACTCATGTATAATATTCATATTTATTACTTTGGCTGTAACATATATACATCTACTCTTAAACTTGTAATGTACCTTCATATAAATCTATAAAAAAATAAAATTAGTCAAATCAACCTCGAAATAAAACCTGAGAACAATCGGTACGTACATTAATAAAATAATGGGTTTAATGCTCATGTCAGCTTAAATGCAATTTTAATCTTCCTCTTCCAAAACTTTCTTCTTTGTCTTTATAAAAATTCAGACTTCTTGCTTGCTTTGGACGGCTTGAGTTACTTCTTTGGCTATTTCGTAATGTGGAATTATTATTTATCTTCCTCACAGGCAATGGCAATTTAACTTTGATATCAGATATAATTTTTATTTCCGGTTTTGGTTTATTTTCTATTCTCCTGAACTCTTCTCTTTTCTCTTCTAAACTTGTGTTTAGGATATTTTGGCTTTCGTTGTCAGTTGCGACAATAACTTCTTGACCATCAAAATCATCCGCAAAAAATATCGGCATGTCTGCAATGGCAAGACTCAAAGGCACTGGGTTAATTGTACTGGGTATTGGATCGCTTACTCCGCCAGGCATGTCAAATATATTAGTGTCATTTATTTCTTCGCTTTCACCACATGTTTTAACATCAGTATTTTTGTTTTCAGCGATTTTAGTTGCTGTCTTTTTCCCGATACCCTTCCCTTTTAAAGATAAAAGTTTTGAAGTAGTTTCTGTTGTCTGTTTTACTGTTCTTTTCTTTTTAGTGTTTCCAGGTTCCTGATTTTCATTCTGTTCTATTTCTTCAGCACTTACACTTTTTCCTGCCACCACATCCAGCCTTCTCTTCTTTTTGGGTTCTTTAATATTCAAAGATCCGTAACGCATTTCCTTCAAAAAAATAAAAAGCTGTCATTTACAGCAGTTTGTCTTGCATCTTCACTATCTTTTACTTCAAGAGGAAGTCTAGCTAGAACTTGTTGAGCAGCTAATGGGACAATTCCACATTTCCTAAATCCAGCGGAAATATTTTTTTCAGCATTTATACTTAGCTGATCCATTAATAATTTTAACAACATAGGAAAGCATCCCTTTGGAACACATGATTGCGTTCTCCCATCATCGCTTTTCTTCCATTTGTCCAATAACTGGCGCCAAATCATCTTCATAGGTCTAAAAACGGCTACATCCAGATTTGTTGGGTCCAGGTTGGTTGGGTTAGATGCGTCGAATTAGCCGGCAGAAAAATAAAGTGGATATCCTTCTCCTGGCATAGTTTTATAACATCAATTAATAAATGTGAGGATAAATTGTCTCCTATTAAAACTTTCTTACCTTCTTTCTTTTCTATAAATGGTATAACTACAGTCTTAACCCAATCTTCAAAACTCTCACCATCAAACCAACCAGATGAAGACCTGTTATATCTTGCGTTTTCTTGCCCTCTCGTCGTCCACGAATTATATAAATGAACTGCCTTATAGACGACATATGGTGGCAGGAATTCACCGCTGGCAGTCGCTGCCATCATCAAAGATATCGAGCCCTTTGAGTGATTTACTATACGTTCAGGATACTTGCACCCTCGTCTTACTATAACTTTCTTGCGACCGGGATCATCCATCAGATTTGCCTCGTCATAGTTTATAATATTTTGAATTGGGACATTCTCCAAGGACTTTTCCAATTCGGCAAAATATTCTTTTATTGTGTCTGGAGACACTGCCGCCCGAGATCTTTTGATATTCTGTCTGACAAATTCTCTGAGATATTTCATTTGCATGTCTCTTCAAAAACCCATTAACGTAGTCTATACCGGGCAAGTTGTTTTTGAATATTGTGTGCTTAATATTCATGGAGTCAAGATACATTTTTATAATATGCCTTAAATCTGTTGAATCTAATGGGTAGCCCCAATCTCCACATATATTTAATTTTTCCACAATATATGACTCCTCTTCTTGACTTAGGGCTGTTGGTCTACCGTGAGGTTTCATAACACGATTTTTGTGCCGGCATAAAACTGATTTTAAAATATTAATTTTCTCTGTATCTCTCTGTATCTGTATTTAGGCTATTATTTGTTAAAGCAATCTCGTCCAGGGCTTGTTTGATTATTTTCTGGTCATATTTTTTGTAACGTTTAGCCCCTGGTTTGGCTACGTAGTTGCGAGGCATTCTGAAAAGCAAACATAATTTATAACATAATTTACGAAATTTTGTAAGCCTGAATGAACAAAAAAGGTGTAGCTACCCTTTAGCTAGCACTATCTACACTCCTAACACGTACCAGCACAAAGACTTTTGTATGTTATATAGAGACATGAATTATATTATTTGATAGGGTATTCCGATACTTGCGGAGTAGTACGGGTTCAATAGTGCTCCTGTTATTAAAATATATAAGACAATTAAGTAGACTATAATTTAGTGTTTATGTGGCTCGGTTATTACTGATATCTAAGACAAAGTGTTAGCAAGTGTTTTAGTGCAGTGAAAATTAATAAAACTTTAGCAATCTTTTGCGTAGACTACTGTTTACCCTTAACCCATTTGCGGCCAAACGGAAACAAGTAAACATTTTTTTTTAATTTATTTAATATTTAGGAATTAACATATACACAAATAAATGAAAAAATAAAAAAATCAAAAATATTAATTTTTCAGGGTTTTACAGTGGCCTCTTATGTATGGTAATTACTGAAACATGTTTTTATTAAAACAAAGTGTTTTTTTTACATTTCCTCTAACCCCAACGACATCTAAGATGGCATACAGTACTTCTTACACGGTTTGAGAGCTTTTCCGGAACATGTCCCTTGCCGTCCAACCTAAGCTCTTCAACATTTTGATGATGAAGGACGACCTACTTTTCTATGAGGCGATGGTTTTAGGCAAAATCTGGTGATACTACGGCGAAACAACAATTGGTTCATTGGCTCTTCTTTACAAATCACTTGCAAACGCCCCAGGCATTTAGGAAACGCCTTGTCAACCATGTATGTGAACTATACCCACCACCACTTCTTACCGTGTATGCCAATACTATAAGAAGAAATGGATTGATCGAGTTCATCTAGTCCACCCATGGCTTTTTTGATACGATTTTCGTGTAAAGTTCCTGTAGTACGATAGCCTTACTGACGCAAGTCCCAAAGCAAGTTGACAAAGACTTTGTGGTTTGAAGGGTTTGTGCGTAATTTGTTGAGTAGATTTTTTACAACTCGAGAACCCAATGGCTAAAGAGCCATTGAGTTCTCGAGTTGTAAAAAAGCAAAGGCTAGATGTTGTACTTTTCCCACAATATACGTCGAAACTATAGCAGTATCCACTAGAGCTTGCTGCAACCCAATTCTTATATTTAAACCGTACGGGTTTCCCACGAATAAATAGCTTTGCTGTATGACGACCGTAATATTTGATCATTGACTCTAGATTGACTTGGCAGATAATGGCTCGTCATTGCTGCTATCTTCATTGTCATTCTATCTTTATGAACAAATACTTGTCTATGTTCTGGAACGTCGATTCGGAAGAGTAGTTGGTGGCACGTCATCATCGCTTTCTTTTTCATCAGTGAGAACACTGGGATCTGGTGGGATGATGGTCAAATCATACTCCAAGTCATCATCACTATCATCCAATATTGTGTTTACTGCTTTTTGTAAGCCCTTATAGTTATAGGATTTACTATAATAATGTCTACGATGCATATTGAATCCAAAAGAACAGTATTTTTTATTATACCCCCTTGTAGCCAGTGTTCCTGAATTGGTACACTTATGTTTGCACCCCTATATTTTTATATTAGGAGTAAAAAGCTGTGATAAAATGACATGGAGTTGTAGGTTATGTACTTATTTCATGAAAATAATATCAACATTTTCAATTTTCTCGGTCTACATTACACAATAGCACCAAAATTTAGCTTACCTGAACTGTCCTCCAAATGATTAAATTCAACAGCTTCAAAAATAATAATATTTCCACAACTTCTTGTAATTTGAAACTATAACGTAATTAACACACTGTTAACACCTACTTAAGGGGAAACAATTTAATCGCAATTCCATACAAACAAAGAAAGTTAATTCCTCCTTCATTAGATAATAAATACTCAAAACTATAGATGATATCGTTTTGTCTTGTTATTATCTAGTCTTATTGATTAATATAACAGTAAAAAAAATATTCATTTACAAGTTATGAGGCTTCAAAGTTCATAATTCTATGCACATTTTATGAGTTAGCTATCTACTCGACAGATTTGTTAATTAGTCATTTTCGTCAACTGGTCACTTTCTGCAATTGGTCAATTTCATTAAAATCTCTAATTCGTCACTATCCCTAATTCGTCAGTTGGGTTATCAGGTCAATGTATTTATCTCGTCAATTTATGCATTTTGACTAGATGTACAGTCACGTGTATTAATTTAGGACCCACCTAAGGTTGAATATCGTGTAGCAAACTTACGTTACTTAGGAGTTGATATTTTATTCTCATAATTTTTACCTACCATCGACAACTAGTTTCTAGGGGTAACCTAGGGTAACCGGGCAACGACGTCAACTAGAGCGAGGGCTGACGATCATTTCCGATGTTTTCCGAGTAATAATTATTACTAAGGTTTAGTGGGTTTAGGTTACCTACTTGTAACATATTATATCGTAAAATAACTAGCGGTCGCCCGCGACCTCGTCCGCGTGGAAATTTGGATTATACGGACTGGAATCTACAGCTATCCTATCTCTCAAGTTGGACCAGACTGCTCACAGTGTGCCAATTTTATTTAAAATTGGTTAAGTGGTTTAGGGAGTCTATCGCGGACAAACATCGTGACACGAGATATATATATATATATAATTTTTATATTATATTATTATAAATAAAAAATAACAATATTAGATTGTCAATAATATATTTAATTAATGTAGAAATGTTTAATAAAATACAACTTTTTACTCTTCATACTTATTATGACATTTAGAACAAAAAAAAATCTTAACAATTATATAAACAACATGGTTAGCGGTGCAGCAAACAAACACTATCACCGAAAGCTACATCGAAATTAATAAATTTACATATCTCTCTCTCTAGATTAATATTAACCTAAAAATTCAAAACAATTTTTTTTGCAGGCCGCCTGTGATGTAGTCCCATATTGTGCAGATGCCTTCTAACTGTTGAAGGGTGAACTTCAAAAGTTTCCACAAAATGTCTCATTGGCGTAAAGGCATCCATCATATATTGCCTTTGCATCAGGAGGCTCTCGTCTTGCGTTATTACTTGCGGACGATGGTTGTTTCGCCGTAAATCTATAAGATTTTCTTCGTCCCCGTAACGTCGAATCCAGCGGCGAACTGTGTTTCGTGTCACATTTAATTGTCGAGATATCTCGTGAATGCCTATTCCTTGTTCATGTAAATCAATAATTCTAAGTCTTATTTGCTCACGATTAGCTGCAAGCATTTTTAATAATTACAAAATTATAATTATTACGTATTAGCAAAGAAAAGTAATAAATTTTCTGGACTGACACTGACATAATCAAATTAGAAGAAGAAGAAGACATTATGTTCATAAATAAAAAACTGTAGTGATAGTCTATTACAAAGAGGTTATCATTTCAAGGGTCGATTCGATAATATATTATACCTAACATAATACCTACTCAAAGGTGGTGTCATCTTGACATTCAATATTATCGATCTCAAATTTCGACCTTATTGCAATATGAATGTGCAAACAACATTTGATGGAAATGGGTCCTAAATTAATACACGTGACTGTACAGTCGTTAATATCGGCATATCAGATTTTTATATTATAAACTTAGAAAAATTGGAAAATTAAATTTGGATAAATTTGTAATTTGTAAATAAAAATGTACATTCATTAGTTAACACGTTTATTGTTTCTTATGGTATTAATAAGACCTAAATTTGTCAAGCAATCCCAAACTTCTTTCCTTCCTTCTTCAAATAGATCTTCCATTATGAAAGTAGAAACTATATTTGTGATGCGTTTATCCAATACAATCGACCGCCGTTTTCTATTTTTAGCTGGTATATATATGCCTGTTTGTCTTGTTCGAAAATCAGCAAATAGTGCTTCTTTTTTTATAATTGAGACAAAATAATATAAATCTTTTCGTTTCAAATTCAAACGAAAACGTAATCTGTTGTGCCATGATTCGACTGGATTTATTGTTCGATGTCGCTCATTATGGCAACTTATATAATTTACATACACCATTAACCAGGTCTCTGCCATGTAATCATTAAATAATTTAATTTTTGCTCCTGGTGGCGAATGTTCCATAATTGATAACCAAGCCTCTTGAAAGTATTCTTTTGGCAAGAAAGCCAGTGAAGCACAAACAGCAATATGTTTACGTACTTCTTTGGTATCGTCCAAACATAACTCCTTCGCTTTACGCAACAGACATTGACGGAAATGAAAAAAACATCCCACTATTTGAGCATTAGGGTAAGTTTTTTTCACTGAATTTATTGCACCCAACTCATAATCCATGTGAAATTTTTTGGCATTTTGTAAATAATTTTTCAGCAAGTTAAATGCTCTAACATAAGTATCTTCTTTTTTATTAGGCAAAAGACAAAAAACTAATGGCACTACGTTTGTTTCCATGGGGGTGCTACCGATGTCAGCATGGATTGTATATAGCTGACTGAAGGGTTCTGGGATTTGTTTAAAAATGCCATCACAAAAAAACTCTTCATATTTTGTAATTATATCCCGTGCATAAGGAGTCATAAATATTAAAATTTTCTCAGAAGTGCCATCTTCAAATACAATAAAATCTTTACGTAATTCTTCCGGCAATACGACATCCTCAAGTTTTTTATATAAACTCTTAACAACATCTAAGTGACTGTATCTGGCCTTGTACAAAGAATTTTTTATATTATTGTATTTAGGAACATCATCTACATATTCCGAATTTGGACCAGTCAAATGTTCTACGCAATTTTCATATATAGCCCTCACAGGGCCAAATTCTTGTCCAACTCTTTTTTTACAATGGTCTATAGCTTCTGAAACAACGTTCGACGCTGGATCGGCCTCACAAAAATGATCTGACTGTCTAATAATATCAGTCCTATTATTATTAAGAGTAATACTACCTCGACAGTATTTTCTATTCTTGCACCGCCACCACGTAGTACCATTTTTGTTTGTGTGTGATAAATTGTAGCGATATCCATCTTTAAGTAAAATTTGTTTATTCCTTTCGGAGTTCACGAAAGAAAATTTCACAGTCGACGCCATTCCCTATTGAGGACCGATCGGACTCCGCAATATTAATAGCAAATGGTACCTTAATAGTAATTCTCCAACTTACATTACACAAATGGGTAGATACTAGTGTAGTTACATGTTCAATGTCAAGAATGACATTGACTCAATATTTTCTAAACAAAAGTAATGGGTATAAATAACCAGTCAGTAATGTAGGTCAAAAAGTTATCATTCAAATTACATCAAACACTATACTTTCATATGTATCAATTTCATCTATGTAAATTCTACACATTAATCTGGATGCTACATTTATCTGACCTACCCCAAATAAATAGACCGCGGTGTTTGCCCCTGGTCCACCTACATGGTTCACCTAGTTGTGAAGTTATGATCAGTATCATCTATATTACCCAATAAAAATGTTTCTGAAGTTTTGTCGATAAGGTCGAAAATTGCATGCACCCATTTTTTACAATCACAATCGTTGTCAGATCACTTTACGATTGTTTTTTGTTTTTTCGACGTTCATTTGTTAAGTAGATGTTCATTTGTTTAGTAGACGTTCATTTTTATGTTGACTAAAGTAATTTTAATGTCGATCTAAACTATTGCAACTTTTGATTTTGTAATTTCGATTTTACGGTAGTAACACTGAGATTATTTAATTACCGTTCTAACAACCTTCTACTTGAGTTGTAAGAAGGGTAATTAATTATACCTGCACAATATAGGAGATTAATATCTTGTACGGGTGTACCACGGGAGTAAAAAAATTACCCGTGGTACAATCAGGTGAACTAAGGTGGACCACGGGGAAAAAAAAATACCCTTGGTACAACCAGGTGAACCATGTAGGTGGACCACGGGCGAACACCGATAGACCGGTAGGTACCTACAGTCCAAAACAATTCCGACCGTTTTAGTATGTGATTGTACTACAACTGACCAAATACAGAAATCAGTTGAAATTGATAAACTGACGAGATTCATACACTGACCAGATAAGCCAACTGACGAATTAGAGAAAGTGACGAATTAAGGATATTAGTGAAATTGACTAATTTCAAAAGTGACGAGTTGACGAAAATGACTAATTAACAAATCTGTCGAGTAGATAGCTAACTCCATTTTATGACAACTTTTAGCGTAATAAAATAGGATTAAACGTTTATAAAGGTAAATATATTTTGGGACTAGGAATAGATTATTTATTCGAAAATTCAAATAATTTTATATTAACTAGATACATTCTAAAGTTTGTACGCAATTACCTTTTTCCCAAAACCATTTTAGGAAATTTTACCGTGCTCGTTTCCGCCATCGACATCTTGCATCTCGCCTCCACTTTCTGCACCCCTCGGGTCGGCGGAGGGGAGGTACGACAGCGAGCCGACCGTCGTCGAATGTTACCGAATATTTTTTTTTAAACTTCAATAAACTTTAATTTATGTCATTTATGACAATTACGTATCGCTTGCCAGTAAGAAGTTTCGTAATTTCTTTTATCAAAGAGATCCAATTATTATCAGATGCATAACCAGTTAAATAAAATAGGTACCTACATCAGTGACATTCTTGACTAAAATCAACTGTCAAAATTCACCTATTAATTATAGTGTGACCACAGGAGCTGTGCACCCCCTGAGGTATGCGCGGCGAGGTGGGGGACGAAGAAAAAATAGGTGTCCGTTATGGTAGCGTACACGTGATCGTTCTGATAGAAAGGGAACTTTTCTTTTGAAAAATTCTTTATGTAAAAATAATGCGTGAAATTCTGACTGAATTAGTGTAGGTAAATGCTTTATTTCAGTGCAGTTATTCACAGTGGAATATGTCAAAAATCCATGTTAATTTATGTTCATAGTACTGGTACAGATAACATACACATATACATATACTTTTTTCAATACAAAATTCAATATTATCGGAGATATTAACGGTTCTTAGGGGCCGGGCTGGAGTTATTTCATTACGCTATAATATTAAAACTACAACAACTATTTTTTAAATGTAGGTACAGTCTGTCTATAAAGTCCTGACAAAAAATTAGGGCGCCACTATGCTACACGTAGCAACCCTATTTAGTCTGACAAAATAGTTTTCAAAACAATTATGTTCAAATAACACTACACTATTAGAGCACTTATAATACTAGGGCATTTCTTGTAGGTAAGCCTGTTGCATTTAAAGTTTTGCGTAGAACTTCAAGACTACAATTAAAATCCATCTCAGTTCTAGCTATCATCTGCAATTTTCTGAGGGTTGGAACTCGAAATTTTACAAAAGTTATGTAAATTGAACATTTGATTATACTTACAATAAATTTAGGCATACCTAGAAACAAAATACAGGTAAAAGAAGAAAAATGTTATATACCTCTTTTTAACTGTAGAACATAATTGTATTTTGTGGGGAGAGCAGAAATATAGAAACATACATTTCTTTGGCCGACGTTGCCTGTGTTTACCAGGAGTTTCAAGCTTTTCATTATTTTTAATCTGTTATTTTTAAATTTATTAATTCTAATGGAATGGAAAGAATAACTACCTAACTAAAATTTATTCAGTGTTAAATATTAACCAACAAGATATAATTTAACATGGATTCACTAAGAGCTAAATGATAGAAAATTTAATAAAATATTGCAATTAATTATTTTTTGTAGACAGACCAGTCGATGCGAAAGTGACATAGTTTAGTTATCAATATCAACCGTGATATAGACATAAAGCAATTAATTCAAATTGGGATAAATCTTGACTGAATTATACTAATGCAACTGATAATGTATCAACAGAAATGGTCGTACTACGATTTTTCTTACTTACAATGAATATCTAACCTAAAAATGTGATATGTACACAATGCCTGTCTTTGGTCTCTAGATCTCAAATGGAGTGAATTTATTACTTGAGACCGATTACGAAAAACAGTAACACGATTACATGCCCATCAAAGTTGCAGTTCGCCCATAAACATCATCCAAATAGCATAAAAGTTGACCGAAATCGTGCTCCGCTAAACATCGCCTTATAACTTAAAAAAATCACTTCCCGCGTGCCACTTTGATTTACTCTACTCATTGTTTACATTGTTCTTCGTAAGTCAGTATTAGTTTATTGTAGATTTATGAACTAATAAAAATCAAAAATTTGACGACTTTATAGACATATCTGTAATATATTACACTTACTTAGTTGATCACAATGTAACCCAAATATACTCATATTTTATTAAAAATATGCAGGTGATAAATAAGAACTCACCCCTTACTCATAAACGCCTCTTAAATTTAATCACTGTTTAGCGAGATTATTATTTGTAAAAACAAACTTATACTAAACAAAACCGTAAGAATTTAAGGTAATCAATTAACTTAAATTTAAGAGGCGTTTATGACTAAGGGGGTAATCTGTATCAAGGAATACTGTAGTGTTAACGAATTCTAATTCCTCATCATTAATCTTAACAATTGGATTTTTTTTTTATTTTTATTTATGCAGAGTTTTTTGGCATAGTAACCAACTCGACATAGCTCTTGTGTATGCTACCATAACGGACACCTACCTGCTGTCACGAGTTTTGACAGCAGTGTCATAACAATTCGAACATTATATTTTCCTTTAAGAATTTCATGTTCTTAGAGTATTTGATACATTCCGCTAGATGTCATTTTTCTCAAAGTTACATTATAAAAACACAAATAATGTTCCTATTTACGCTTAAAACTATACAACAATGTAAATACTTTCTTGGAGTTTTTAAAAAAACTGTCTTCTAATAGAAAACTGCTACAGCTATCATAGTCAATAGAGCATAGCTAAGGCTGTCACATTGCACAAACTGTATTTTTTTTTTGTAATTCATTTTGTATTTTTTTTTAAATATTTACGTGACTCACCCCCGCCCCGGTATCTGAATGACTGATCAAGTATCATTTCTTGTCAACTATCATTTCCAGATTTTATGATTATTATTTATTTTTAATAAAAATAATCAAGAGTTAGAACTGGTCAGATCCTGGAGACCACCGAGAGTCGAGGGAACACCTCAACGGCATATAGCAGCTACCTTGTGTTTGGGCTTATTTTAATTGTATTGATGAAAACTTTACACAACTTTACACAAACATGATCTTATGATGAAGACAACTGCAGAAATTTATTTAATACTAATCTTAGAAATTGTAATCAGCATGGTTTTTAACCGACTCCTGTTGAAGTCGGTTTTTTAATTAGAAAATTATATTATTTTTCTTCTTTTTTTTTAAATCCAGCTAAAATTAACTTCATGTACTGTATGTGAAGTAAGATATTATTATGTACTGTATGGAACCCCTATTAACGATGCACGGTCTAAAAAACTGCCTCAAGAATAAACAGTTTAACTTAATAAAAATAAAAAATTATAATGTTTTACGGTGTCATACCTACACCACTTACAAGATAAATTGATGTCTCGCTTGGTGTGTCTTCCGCAACAAAACTTACAATAAAATATTTTTTAAAAACCCATTTTAGTTGTCTTTATTTACTCCTGATTTATTACTTTTTGAGTAACTACCTACAGCTAGTATTAGTGTCAACCCTAACAATCAAGAAGAACAATATTTATATTTTGAACGACATTTTGATTTGTAATAAATACAATCGAGCGCGTGTGCGTGTGCATGTTTCTTACTGCTTTTCTATGAGTTGTTCTCTTTCTCACGCGACGTTTGGTGAAACAACAATGTTTTAGGGTTCGCCGACAGCTGAGTTGGTTTTGACAGAATGAGCCTTCTTAATGTAACAATATGTCAATTTTTGTCCAAAAGGTTTTTTATATACCCTCATTTAATAAGTGTTCCCAAATTGGCACAGTGGTAATAAATGGGTTAATCCATAAAAATAAAACTTTTAATTGTATATTCAAATAACTTTAATTACTTTTAGTGTTGCGTACATACGATCACTGGTGACCGCGGTAGTGCTTACAGCTGTAACAGATAGTCCTGTACTCTGAATTTTACTGAAAAACCTAAACAGCGCCATCTATTGCACACTTGCTTAATTACGTGAGCTAATCAATATGTCGAAAAGCTGTGGTCGTTGCCGTCGCTTTCTGTCTCCGTCCGACGCCGCTAGATGTCAGGAATGTAAAATATTTTTTCATCGCCGATGTGTTTCCCTGCCCCCTGGAGGACACATTCCAGCTGCATGGCAGTGCCCGGAATGTGGTAAAAATAAAGCTGCTGGCGAAGTCAGCCGAACAGGTACCGGGGCGGAGGTCAACATACCACCTTTTCCTACCAATCCTAGTTCTTCTAGCTCCTTGAATAATTCAGGTTTTGAATCCCCTCAGGAGCTATCTGCTGACGTGGTTGAGGAGTTAAAAACGTTTCGGGATCATTTACGTTCCATTAACTCAGACCTCAAGCTCTTCAGGGACGAGTTGGCTGAGATACGGACATCCCTTACGTCATACCACAAGAAGGTGGACGACATCGTGGATAGGGTGGCAGTCCTCGAAAAGCGGAGCCATGAACAAACTGACGAGGGTCTGTCTCTTATAATAGACCAGCTCAGACAGGACCTTAGCGACCGGAACCAGGAACTGTTGGCGAACGATGTGGAGCTAGCCTGTCTCCCTGAAACCAAAAGCGAGAACACCATTCATCTGGTAATACAGGTGGGAGTAAAGCTCGGTGTGAAAATCGACGAGCGAGACATCGTGAGCGCCGAGCGCGTGGGTGGCAGGCACGTCATCGCTACTGAGGCTTCAGGACCGGAGGCGCGACCGCGCCCTCTTGCGGTGCGACTGGCGCGTCGCGAGGTGCGTGACGCCTTGCTGAGCAATGCCAGGTCCCGCCGTGGTGCGACTTGTGCTGACATGGGTCTGCCAGGTGCGCCGGGGCGTTTCTATGTCAACGAGCGGCTTACCAAGGCTAACCGCCAGTTATTTCGCTTGGCGAGAACAGCAGGCCAGGAGCAGGGATGGAGGTTTGTCTGGGTTAAGCGTGGACGTATCCTCGCACGGAATAAGCCAGGTGATAAAACTTTCTCTATCAGGTCTGAGGCAGACATTAACCAAGTGTTTGGACATAAGGAAAGTGTTTAAATGTTGTTATTTTATCTCAAACGACGATGATTTTACTTTATTATTATTTTCTATTTGTCACTACTCACATGTTTTGCCTAGTTATTTAGTTTTAACTTTATGTAAATATAATAGGCGGGCAGTCAGTTCAATTATTAAATCTAATATTCTTTATCATATCTACATAGTTATATATTACATTTATCTTTATACAGCTCTTTATTTTATAAACAAAGTATCTATTAACATAATGTATTATTATTTTAGGTCTATCTACAATTTTATATTACATACTTACACATACAAACCAAAATTACACTACACCTACAGACTACATCCTAAATACAATGAAATAGCATACAGACTACATATTATACAAAACTTATATTTACATAATGAAATTAATTTAATTGGAATATATATAATTACTTGCATTTATTCAAATGACTAAAGCTAAAAACTTAGTTGTTGGCTTTCATAATGCTGGATCATTGAGAACTCAACAGGATGAGTTTGTGATAGCTATGGAAGAGCTTGCTGTAGATATTATGGCTATCAATGAGACATGGTTAAGGCAGGGTGAGGAGGGTCTCGCCCCTACAGTACCTAACTATCGACTTAGACACATACCTAGGCCGACGACCATTCGTGGTGGTCGAGGAGGGGGCGTTGGCTTCTATGTACGTCGTGGCCTTAGGGTCCGTACTCTGAGCCATCCATCTACCCATGCGGTTGAACAAATGTGGTTGACACTTACCATCAACGGTATTACAATAGTAATAGGGACAGCATACAGACCTCCTTGGATGGACAGTGCCATATTCTTTGATGCTATCACTGACTCTCTCACATCTTTCACTAGAGTTGACAAAATTATTTTGTTAGGGGACTTTAACATTAACTGTATGAACCTTTCTGACACTACATTACATAACTTTTTACATACATGTCACCTTACACAAATCATACAGGAACCCACACACTTCACAGACCACAGTGCTACATTAATAGATGTTGTTTGTACCGATGCAAGAGCTCGTACTGTCTCAGTGGTACATAAGCCTGACCTTGGACACCATGCAATCATATCAGTGCAGTTTCAATTTAAGGTAAGTAAACCTGTGCCACAGTGGTTGTGCTACCGACCACTTAAAAACATAATGCCTGATCTCTTTGAAGCAGACCTCCTCAATACAGATTGGGATGTTGTCCGGCATCAGTGCAATGTGAATGACATGGTAACAACATTTAACGCATTTATTCACACTCTGTTTAGTTTACATGCACCTGTCAGGAAAATACTTATTAAGGAAAAATCTTTACCATGGATTACTGATACCATTAAGCAGATGATCAGGCTACGTGATAAGTATCACACACAGTACAAGGTAAGTAAATCAGATGTACACAAAAATAGTTATAGGGACCTTAAATGTATTGTGAGTAGGGCTATTGACAGTGAAAAAAAGGTTCTTTTAAAACAAACATAAATTCTAATATTAAAAGCCCTAAAAGATTATGGAGCAGTCTTAAGTCTATTATTACTATAGGGAAATCAATTTGTAATGATTTACCACTTAATTTACAAGCATTTGATCCTGATAGTTTAAATAAGCATTTCTTAAATATTCCAGGCTCTGACACACTTCCTTTGTCAGACATAATTTATTTTGAATCTAATAGGTACAGCAGCAACACATTTAGTCTTCAAGTGGTTAGTGAGGAGACAGTCCGCTTGCACATTTGCAGTCTTAGGTCCAATGCTGTGGGTACGGATGACATGTCATTGGACATGCTTCTGCTAACTCTACCTCATAGTCTTCCAGCAATAACTGCAATAATAAATCAATCTATTAACTCTTCAACATTTCCTAACACATGGAAAACTGGCATTATAAAGCCTATTCCCAAGGTCTCTAACCCTAGTGATCTCAAGGACCTTAGACCCATCAGCATACTACCTTGCCTGTCGAAGGTGCTGGAGAAGGTGGTGTGCAGTCAACTACGCACATACCTTGAGCAACATGATATCTTGCCTGAAAAGCAGTCTGGCTTTAGAAAAAGTCACAGTACCTGCACTGCTCTCCTAGATGTTACTGATGACATACTAGAGGCTAGAGACCAAGGAATGAGTACAGTGCTCACCTTATTGGATTACTCCCGTGCTTTTGACACAATAAATATTCCTCTTCTTCTGGCTAAATTATCTTTCTACGGTTGTGACCCGAACACAGTCAAGTGGTTTTATAGTTACTTGGTTGGCAGATCTCAATATGTCCGGGTCCTTGGCGATGATGGTACAGCTGTTGACTCCCCATGCTCTCAAGTAAATCGAGGTGTACCACAAGGATCTGTGATTGGGCCACTGCTATTCATTTTGTACACAGCTGATGTCACCAAACATATACATCATTGTAAATTCCATATGTATGCCGATGACCTGCAAATATATTCATCTTTTTACCCTCAGCATTGTGGTGAGGCTGTAGATAAGATCAATAGTGATCTTGCAAAGGTATGTGACTGGTCTGGCACTAACTCACTTTGTATTAATAGTTCTAAATCCAAGTTTTTGGTATTGGGTTCAAAAGAAGGTACTCAAATGATAAGATACATGAATCCAACAATAATAGTGGATTGTTGCCCCATAGAACAGGTGATGGAGGCTCGTAATTTGGGTCTGATAATGGATAGTGAGCTTCATTTTGAGACACATGTACTTAAGGCGGTAACTAACTGTTTTTACCGTCTTAAACTTCTGTACAATATCCGTCGTTATCTCACTGTGGACTTGAGAGTTATGCTTTGTGAGTCTCTTATATTGTCTAAGCTGAATTATGTAGACACTGTATATGGTGCATGTATACTAAATAGAACTCAGAAACTCATACAGCGCGTGCAGAACTCCTGCGCACGTTTCTGCTATAATATACCTCCGCGTACACATGTCACTCCGTTCCTCAACAGCGGCAATTTGATGAAGATGGCATCCCGTAGGCACCTGCATCTGGCTACACTATTGTTTGGTGTTGTCCTGCACAAGCAACCACCTTACCTGTACAGGAAACTCTCATGGTCTCGCAACATAAACCAGTACAGCACAAGGGCATCGTCGTATCTTCTTGTTCACCAAATACATAAAACCACAGCATTCCGTGGCAGTTTCAGATATGCATCCACCCGATGTTGGAACAATCTCCCTCCGCCACTGTATTCTTTGCGCACGGTACATTCTTTTAGACAAAAATTCAAAGAACACTTACTACAAACACAAAAATTAAATAATTAAGTAATACAAACAAATACAAACAAAAACAATACGACTGACTGTTGACAGGACGCGACTTTGACAATTGACTGACACAACTTACACTTCGGTTTTGACGTATGGCACTGTCGTTCATTGGTGATTCTGCCACTATATTATTTATGGTACGTATTCATATTAAATAAAATTATTATTTTATTTTTAAAGTATTTATTTCCTACGTCAACTGATAACAGTGAGATTCGCTCTGTAATTTTTTATTTATTTATTTATTTATTTATTTATATTTACATTAAGGTTTACATTATATTGATCAGAATCAGAGGCCTCCTTTTAAGCTAGTTAATAGCCTGTATCAGAAGACCCCACTCTTCCATAGAAAAAATTACAGTTTCATAACATAGTACAAGGTAAGTAGTTTAGGTAGATCTAGAAACTATTACAATACTTATAATAATATAAAAAAAAGTATGTAAAGTGTGTGTGTATGTGTGTGTGTTTGTGAGTGTGTGTGAGAGTGTATGTGTGTGTGAGTGTGTGTGAGAGTGTATGTGTGTGAGTCAGTGTTTGTGTAAGATTTAATTAACAGACACGCTGTAAGAACTCTTCCGTTTCGTCATACGTTTGTGTTTTAATCCAGGTAATCAGTTCTATTTTACATTTATAGAGTGGCATAGAATGTATAGCTAGCTTTTTATTTATTTTGTTGTACAAATAAGAAGATCGTTTAAAATATTGCCTGTTTGCGAAAGTAGTTTTTGTAAAGGGTGTGTTAGCGACAAGATAATTTCTTCTTTTTGAAGGTATAGATGGTTTGTATGGTAGATTTTTATGTTTTTTCAGTACTGTTTGTATTATGTATAATTTCCTCACAGATAAGAGATCGCAAATTTGATAAAGTTCAATGGTGGAAAATGATATTTCCTTAAAATACATCACTTTCAATAGTGCGCGTTGAGCCCTCTCCACCTCAAGAAACTTTGTCTTACCAGCTCCACCCCAGACAGGGATGCAATATATAAGGACTGATTGGACAAGAGATACATAAATTTCATTTAAAATGTTTCTGGGCCTACGTGTACCTGTGACGTCACTGTAACATTTGGGAACTACATATCTAAGTGATCTAAAGATCCACGTAAATTTTCTCAGTCTGTTAGAGATATTTTCTAGGTGTGGGTGCCAGGACAATCTCTGATCTATGAGTACACCCAAATACTTGGCTTGTGTGATTTTAACGATGCTTGGACAGGAACAGTTATTATTAGGTTGTGAATTGCATGTATGTACCTTAATGTTGAAATCATTGGCAGGTTGTGTGTTTTTATAAATACTAAAACAAATAAAATTGGTTTTATTAGTGTTAAGGGTTAGCAGATTGTTTCTCAGCCAATTTGAAACTTGTGACATACCCAGTTCAGCACGGCGCCGTGTTTCTTGCCAATCCTGACCATGAAAAACGAGAGCTGTGTCATCAGCATAGCAGAAGACCTTAGCATTATTAATAGGTATATTGCAGAGCTCGTTTATATAAACAAGGAAGAGAGTTGGCCCAATCACACTTCCTTGAGGCACCCCGTAAGTAATCAATGCATCTTTACTAACATAGTTTCCTATCTTCACTTTTTGTTTCCTGTCCGTCAGGTAGCTTTTAAAAAGTTTGAGTGTGGTTCCCCTAACCCCTATCCCTTCTAATTTGTTCAAGAGTAAAGGGACAGAGACGGTATCAAAAGCTTTTTTTAGGTCTAGGAAGACAGCAAGGCACTTTCTGCCGTTATCAAGATGCTGCGTTACATCAGATGATGTAATGCAACAAATAATAAAGGAAGAGTTTAGAGCAATGTTACAGCAGTTTAACAAGACCATGGTTTCAACAATAAACAAAGAATTGGAGCCTCTTAAAACAGAAATTAGAGAAGTTGTTGACTCGATGACGTTTTTCAATGCTAAGTTTGAGGAGTTTGAAAAATTACAGCAGTCGTATAGTGAAACTATACTCAAGCTTCAAACCGAAAACTCTGAACTGAAAAACACTATAGATGATCTTCTTGTACGAGTTAATAATGTGGAACAGAAGTCTAGATCTAGTAATTTAGAACTTCAATGCGTACCAGAGAACAAAAATGAAAACTTGTACACCATTGTTACACAGCTTGGACGTGTTATCAATCATGAAATAAAGGAAACTGATATATTGAACTGCACGCGTATTGCTAAAATCAACACATCTAATGCTCGACCGAGATCCATAATTGTCCAGTTGGCTTCTCCCAGGTTGCGTGATCAAGATCTAGCATCGGTTATAAATTACAATAAGAATAATCCAAAAGAGAAGATAAACTGCCGTCTTATGGGTTTTGCAGGCTCGGATGCTCCCATATATGTTGTAGAACATCTGTCTCCTACTAATAAGACTTTGCACGCTGCTACCAGAATTAAGGCAAAGGAAATGAACTAAAAATACGTATGGGTGAGAAATGGCAGGATATTTGCAAGAAAAAATGATGGTGCTGAATTTATTTTAATTAAGAATATGGACTGTATAAAGAAGATTGTTTAAAAAATATACTTAAAATATCTTATTTTAATAATACTATTCAAATGTATCTTTAATTTATATATTTTTAAAATTCAATAGCTTAAATATTTATTATCAGAATTGTAGAGGCTTGAGAACGAAAACTAACGATTTTTATTGTAACTTAAGTTGTACGTATTATGATGTTATAGTTTTAACCGAAACCTGGCTTGATAGTAGTGTTCTGAGTAGTGAGTTGTTCGACAATAGATATGTTGTGTATAGGAGGGATAGAGAAACATCGGATTGTAAATCTAAAAAAAAAGACGGAGGTGGAGTCTTGATAGCTGTCTTAAAAACAATAAACTCGATACGTATTAAACTTCGGCCGTTCAGAGAATGCGTTCCTGACACGTCGCGATTGAACTGACGCAGTAACTTTGTAATGGCGTTGCAGTTACGATAAAAATATTTTTGCTGGTTGTTTATCGTTTTAACTATTGATGAGCATTAAAACAACATTATTATATCAATAATTAATTAATGTTATAATGTTGTGTCAAACTGAGTGTCAAATAACTTGGTAAACAATATTTTTCTAAATCTACACTGCGCTATTACAAGGTTATGTCAGCGCTTTATATTTGTAGTGCTGTGCCAACAATAACAGTGAATAATAGTATCGTAATCTGTTCTTATCGATACAGTTATACTTTATAAAATAATACGTTTTGTTTTTCTTTTCAAGAATTTGAAAATAATGGACTTTAGAATAACTTTTATTAAATATAAAAATAAAAGTACATTAAATACAAAGTAGCATTTTTATATTTAGGTTGAAAATGGTAACCCCAAATGGCGTTATGGGCCGCCATTTTGTGACGCTGAAACAGTCGTCTGTTGTCGTTTCGTGCGCATAGACCACGTTCTTCAAGTGTTTGCGATCTGTTGTTATTTGACTTTGATTGTGTCTTATATTGCGTTCTTTTTACTTTTGGTGCATAATAATGCCTAAACGTGGACAAACATTGAAAACTGGAGCCCGTGAGTTAATTATCAAGCTGCAAGATTACTTTGAGCGGGAGCGGCAAAATGGCGGACCCCTGGTTCCTGTCGAAAAAGTACAAGAACGCGTCTCTCAGGCGCTTGGAGTTAGCAAACGAACGATTACAAATATTAATAAAGAAAAGTTCGGCTCTACTGGCATGGAAGATAATATTTTACGTACTCCGAAGAAGAAACGTAGAACTAAACCCGTGACAGATATTGATACCTTTGACGCCGATGCAATCAGAAATCATATATATGGTTACTATTCCAGAAATGAATATCTCAACAGGATGAAGCTTTTGGCGTCGTTAAGAGAAGCTGGACTGTTTAGCGGGGGTAAAACTGCTTTAACGAAAATCTTAAAAGATATTGGTTTTTCGTATAAAAAAACAGACAAAAGAAAAATTTTATTAGAACGATACGACATCATTTTGAAACGGATAAGTTTCTTGAGAGAAGCAAAAAAAATTGATAACTGGGATAATGTCGTGTTCATTGACGAGACATGGCTAAACGCCAATCACACGGTTTCCCGTTCTTGGACGGATGATACACAAGCGTCGACGTCGAAAGTACCAATGGGTAAGGGGGCTCGTCTGATAATATGCCACGCAGGTACTGCAAAATACGGCTTTGTGGAGAACGCTTTACTGGCATTTCAATCAAAAACCACAAATGACTACCACGAGGAAATGAATGCCAGTACATTTAAAGAGTGGTTCCAGAACGTGCTTTTGCCCAGCCTACCAGAGCCTTCTGTAATATTGATGGATAATGCCTCCTATCACTCGTTTCAAATACAGAAACCACCTACCCAAGCTAATAAAAAAGAAGAAATGGTTGCTTGGTTACAAGCAAAAGGCATTGACGCAAATATGCAGATGCTAAAAGCAGAGCTAATTAAGTTAGTGAAAGAAAATAAAGCGGCAAATGTGCGATACGAAATCGATGAAATGGCTTTGGAGTACGGTCATCGCGTTCTAAGAATTCCACCGTATCATTGCCAATATAACGCGATTGAGCTAATCTGGGCTCAAATAAAAGGTTACGCCGCCCGCCACAATACTTCCCCGCCATTCAGCACGAAAAAGATGATGACCCTGTTAAAAGAAGCCTGCGGGAAAGTCACAAGAGATGACTGGGCAAAGGTTGTCGAAAAGACTAAAAACCTGATTATGGAACATTTTGACCGAGATATCAGGATTGATTCTGTAATTGATAATAATATAATTATACATGTAGGCGAAGATGATGATGAAGACACCACCTCCTCAAGCGAATCGGAGTCTGATTAATATTCTGTACGCACATTTAGTTCAATGTACTTTATTCCATAGAAATACAGATTGTAACTTTGTAAAAAATAATAAATAAAACAATTTTATTATATTAATTAATATTCCCTTTTATTGTTTCCACGTAAAGAACTAAAATATAAATTTTAAATGATTCCGCCAATTTAAAACGGTCTAAATCTAATCATAAAAATAACGCGGCGGTTCATTTTGGAGTAACGGTAACGAACTCGGTATAATGTTGTGTCCATCACTAGTCGTGACTAACTGATAAGTGTCAGGAACGCATTCTCTGAACGGCCGGATAATAATAAATGGGAAAGTAGATGTGAGGATCTTTGGGTCACATTAGACATTCCCTCTAACTCATCACGCCAATTAGCTATTTGCGCGGTCTACCTACCCCCACCGGTTTGCACATTTGAGCTTGAGCACTTCATCGAACATTGCAACATAGTCTTTGAATCAAATGATTTCCCCATAAATATAATCGGTGATTTTAACCTCCCTAAAATAGATTGGAACATCAAATCGAGTTCCGTACCGTTCATTTGCCATACCTTGTTGAATTTTGCTAATACCAGTAGTCTCATGCAACACAATTCTGTAAAGAATAGCTCTGGGCGTATACTGGATCTTGTCCTGTCTACAATTACTTGTTCCGTAACTGTATCTTGCAACATATTGTCTACAATTGATATCCTACACCCACCTCTAGATATTAGCATTTCATTGTTAAAAGAATGCAATTTACCATACAACAATACGCTTAATACGCGTCCAAATTTTTACAGGGCTGATTATGAGCGCATAATCGAGTACCTTGATTCGCATGACTGGAAACAGCTCTTTGAAGGCAATACAGACGTTGATACAATGTTGGCTTTTTTTTACAAGGTGTTAAGTACAGCTATTGATAAATACGTGCCAAATCATAAGACAACGGCAAAGCGATATCCACCTTGGTTTGACAAGTCATTAATTAGATTACTAAAAGAAAAAAATAAACTAAGGCAGCGTTTTAAAAGATACAAAAATCCCATGGACCAGTTAGAACTAAAGTTAATTGCCAAAAGATGTCAAAGCCTTTCAAAAGAACTTTACAAAAAATATATGGAGACTTTGGAATCTGATATGAAACTGAATCCTAAACTGTTCTGGACACATTTGAAGATAAAGCGTGGTGGCTCGAGTAATTACCCCCAGACTATGACAGACGGACAGACTACGACATCCAATGGCTCTTCAATCTGTGAACTTTTTGCCAACCACTTTTCTGCTGTTTTTTGTGATACTAACGAAGTACACTCCATGGCTTATAAGACAAGCTTTCTAAAAGCACTTGAAAATAATAGTCATTGCCTGACATCCGTAGTCTTTAATTATGAGACATTGCTTAGAAAGCTGAAATCACTGGACCCTAATAAGGGACCTGGGCCAGATGGTATACCAGCAATATTTATTGTAAACTGTGCATCGGTACTAGCTTTTCCCTTGTTATATATTTTTAATGCATCCTTGGCAACAGGTGTTTTTCCATCTGAATGGAAAAAAGCAAAGGTGGTACCCGTGTACAAATCGGATGGGAAAGAGGCAATCTGCAACTATAGACCCATATCTGTGCTTTCAACCTTTGCAAAGGTTTTGGAGGCGATGCTATGTCCTTATGTACAAAGGCACTTTAACATGTATATAAATGATCACCAAAACGGATTTGTTGCATCTAGATCTACAGCAACAAATTTAGTATCATTTACTGAAGCCGCCATCCAATCTTTAGATGCTAATAAACAATACGATGTCATTTATACCGATATCAGTAAAGCTTTCGACAGAATTCCACATTCAATTCTAATATACAAACTGTCAGCGTACGGCATCAATGGTAATTTGCTGACATGGTTTAGGTCTTACCTGACAGAACGCACATTCTATGTTGTGGTAAATGGCTTTAATTCCTCAACATGTCAAATTAAATCTGGCACCCCACAAGGTTCTCATCTGGCCCCGATCTTATTTAATATGTTTATTAATGATCTCGCCACTTGTTTTCACTCATCTGAGTATTTTTTATATGCTGATGATTTAAAATTCGCAAGAAATATAGAAACCAAGGAGGACTGTGCTTTGTTGCAACAGGACTTAGATCGGGTCTCGCAGTGGTGTAGTTCTAATAATATGGAGTTGAACGTAAAAAAATGTAAATATGTGAGATTTTCCAGAAAACATCAAATCATACAATCTGAATATTTTGTAGGTATGCAAAGGATTGAGAATCTTGACACAATTCGTGATTTGGGAATTTTGTTTGACAGTAAATTGACATTTGTGCCACATATAGATTATGTTAGTATTAGTAATAGATCAGCAAAAATGCTTGGTTTCATTTTAAGGAATACCAAAGAATTCCACAGAAATACAAAAATTATGCTCTACTATAGTCTTGTAAGGAGTGTGATGGAATATTGCAGCGTCGTATGGAGGCCACATTACGCGGTGCACATACTGCAATTAGAATGTACCCAAAAGCGGTTCTTGTGGCACCTTGCTTTCTCAGAGAATAAACACAAACAATTAGACAGCTATAATACACGTCTGCAATATTTCAGAATGCTGCCACTGTCTATACGTCGAAGCATGCTAGATTGTACTTTTGCTTGTAAAGTAATTCAGAATATAACTGATTGTCCAAAAATACTAAGCCTCTTCAGGTTTCGTGCTCCAGCTCGATACCCAAGACACAACATCACACCTCTGTGTCCACCTCTCAGAAGGACAGTACTTGGAACTAATTCTCCTATAGCTAGAATGTCTAAAATTGTAAATGAATTTAGTAGTATGATTGATATCCACCATCACAGTAAAGCAACAATAGTTGCCAATATAATTAATAATTTCTTTCACAAATAATAATTTTTAATAATTTTTAATAACATGCATGATCTATATTATCTTGAATGAATTGATTTATAATTTATATAGGTATTTTTAATTGATTTATTGAATTATTTTTAATTTATTTTAATTAATTGATTTATTTTTGATTAGTAATTGATTTATTTCTAATTGATTGATTTCTTTGTGAATAATTGATTTATTTTTAATGAATTTATTTTGAATTTCGAAGAAAATTTTTTTAATCTGCCTTTAATAATATAATACCTTTATATTGTTATATTAAATTAATTTTATTTTCATTTTATTTACAGTAATTTATAATATAATTTTACAATGTCTTATGCTAATTTTATTGCATGTAATAGTTATAGGTTTGATTGTTATTTGAGTCTATGTAGATTATCTTGTAAGGTGGTGAGTTCGGGAGATAAAGTAAACAAGTATCTTTAGTGAAGTCTAGTTTATTACTGCTCTTTAAATACATAGAACAATCATTTATATGTCTTAGTATTACATTAGTGTACATACAGTATACATACTACACTACACGCCCATTGGCAAAATAAAATAAAAATAATGGTTACATTAATTTTTATTTTTGGTTACACTTGTATACATAGCATAAACTATAACAATTTAATTAGGAAAAGAGTCATTATAATGACAATTAAAATAAATCAAAGTGAAAACATGGTATAAAAAAAAATACTATTAAGTACCTACCTATTATTACATAAAACTTTACTACAATAACTACTACAATCTAATGTTTAACATAATATTATTAAATTCAAGTTGAAATTAAAAACAAAACAAAACTCATTTGACATATGGTTTGGTTCTATTTTTATGTACTATTAATTCTTTACCTTTATATAATATTTTTAAATTAGGGTTACAGTCGTCTATTACTTGGAATGGTCCTATATATAACGGATCTAATTTGTTTACAATTTGTTCATTCTTAAGTAGTATCAAGTCACCAGAACTATATGTAACAGGGTTTGTATAAGAATCATATTTACATTTTCTGTTCTCTTTACTAATAATTAGATTTTGTCTTGCGTCATACTGTGATTTTTGTAATTTATATTGAAGTTGTTTTGGATAGTCGTAATGATTATACAATGGTTTAATATCTGACCTTAAATTACTGGGTAAATTGCATAGTTTTCCAAATACCAGTTCAAATGGAGTGTATTTAGTTTCCGTATGAACAGTCGTGTTAAAAGCAAAGCACCAATATGGTAGCCATAAACTCCAATTTTGGGTTTGGTTATCTGTCTGTATGCGAAGATATGAAATCAAATTTTTATGGGTATTTTCTAAACTTCCTATTGTTTGATGATGATATGCCGTAGATACTATTTGGTTAATTTTAAGAATATTACACACTTCATTCATTACTTTAGAAACGAACTCCGTACCGCGATCAGATATAATGTTTCTTGGAATGCCATAGCGTAGTATAAAATTATTAACGAAAGCTGTTGCCACTGAAATTGTATCCTTATTTCTAAGAGGATAAGCCTCTACATACTTACTAAGATCACACTGTAGTGTGAGTATATACATGTAATTATCACTATCCTTACTTAAGGGCCCAACTAAATCTAAATATACTCTATCGAAAGCCGAATGACCTGTATCTGTCAGGACCATTGGCTGTTTTATATGTCGAAAATGTTTCTGACGTTGACATTTATCGCAACGATTTACAAATTCCTTGACGTCATTTTCTAATTTTGGCCAAAAATAGCGCCTTTTTATGTTATTTACCATTCTCCGTATACCGGCGTGACCACTACTTGGCAATAAGTGGTAGTCATTCAAAATTATTCGTTTCGTATCGTGATCACTTATAACTTTTACACCTTTTAAAATATATAACCGTGGTCCGGACCATTTAGGTGCAATATTTATGCAATTAATTAAATCATTTATTATCTCTAAGTTGTCATTACTCTGTATAATGTACAAACTATCAAGTTTCATTTGAGTACAATAAGAAACCAACTCTCGTACAAAGGCATCTCGTGCGCATTGTAATCGAAAATATGGATGTACTCTTAGTATATAATTTGATGCGTCATAATTAAATATTTTCTGTGATAAAAGTCTATCCGATTGGTTATAATTATTGATACTATCCCATTCCTTAATATTCACAAACCTTAACTCTGTACAATGCTCGGGTTTTTTAAGCAACTCAATAACTCTTGGGTGATCAGTCCAATCGTTTGAAGATTGCTTAGCGACCAAAGTATTGTCACTCATATTTTGTCCACTTTTCTCGCACATACGCTTTTTCTGAGCTCTAGTTAATACAGATAATACGTGTTCATTAATTCCCTTCAATTCATCGCTAGTAATTCGAATACGTGACAAAGCATCTGCAGCTGCGTTGTCAGTACCTCGAACATATTCTATTGTGTAATCATATTCCTCTAATATTAATCGAAATTTAGTCAAACGACTAGATGGGTTTGTTTGATTAAATAGGTAAATTAAGGGTTTATGGTCGGTTTTGATAATAAACTTTCGACCATAAAGATAGGGTCTGAAATACTTTACTGACCATACGATAGCAAGTAATTCTTTTTCTATCGTTGGGTACCTAACCTCTGCTTTATTAAGACCACGACTTGCGTAAGCTATTGGCCTGTTATCATTATTACATAACACGGATCCGATTGCATAGCCAGATGCATCCGTACTTAAAACAAAAGTATTGTTTTCATTGAAGTTCGGATATTGTAGTACAGGAGGAGATATTAATGAATTTTTAAGAGACTCGAAAGATTTCTGACACTCATCAGACCACAAAAAATTTAAATTTTTTCGACATAGTCTGTTTAGAGGTGTAGCACTTGTAGCGAAATTTGGTATAAATTTTCTGTAAAAATTGACAAACGCTATAAATCTTTTTGTTTCGTCGGCATTTTTTGGCACGGTATAATTTTCGACTATTTTAATTTTTTCTAAATCTGGTTTTATTCCTTCTGATGAAATAACATGACCTAAAAACTGCATTTCTTTCCTAAGGAAATCACACTTAATTGGGTTAAGCTTCAAATTAACTTTACGTAATCTAGTTAAAATATCTATGAGATTTTTATTGTGTATTTCTAAATTTCTACCAAAGCAAATTAAATTGTCTAAATAAATAAATAATTTATCGTACGTAAGGCCCGACATGGCAATTGTCATTAGACGAGAAAATGCACTTGGGCTGATTTTTAATCCCATAGGTAACCGTGTCATTTGATATTGTCCTGATGGTGTAGTAAACGCCGTGTATTGTCTACTTTCTGGTTTTAGTTTTGCCTGATAATAAGCTTGTGATAAATCTAACTGTGAAAAATATATTGAACCTGACAAAGAATCTAAAATATCGCAAATATTCGGCAGGGGAAATTTATCATCTAAAATTCTAGTATTTAATTTACGAAAATCTATTACCATTCTCCATTTCTTTGAATTATTTTCAGATTTTTTGGGAACTAACAAGATAGGACTCGACCACTCACTTTTAGCTGGTTCAATAATATTTTCAGAAAGCATTTGTTTTACTTGTGTTTCTATTTCTTTACGTTGGGAAAAAGGTAACCTATACTGCCTAGTATAAACAGGGTCAGCGTTAGGTTTTAACTGAATACTCTGTTCGTAAAGGTTAGTGGTAGATAGTTTGTCGTTTGGCAAATGAAACACATCTGAAAATTTTGCACATATGCTTTCGATCGATGACCTTTCTTCACAATTAAGATGACTTAAATTTAAAAGAGAAAACATAGAACGTACGCGCTCTCCGTCAACATTACTATCACGTTCAAAGTTACAGATGTTATAGTCTGATAATAAATGTATCTCAGGTCTAAAATAATTAATATCTACTTGTGTTTCTCGAGTGTTTAATATTTGTATATTAATTCGTCCATTTTCTGGTTTACAAATACTTCCCGCTATAAAAACTCCATCGCATAACTGATAAGGTAAAATCACGCAGTCTTCAATAAAACTACTTTGTATCATAAATATCTTTTCACATCTCGGCGGAATGTTTAAATAAAAAGTTTTGTTTGAGGAATTGTTAATCATAGAAAGAGTTAAAGTATTGTCATCTTTCTTCAATGATAGTGTATTATTTTCAAAATTTAAAATAGCGTTGTAATGGTTCATAAAATCTCTGCCAATTATACCATGATGTATACCCGGTAAGGTGTGGACAACATAAAATTTGTGTTTAAATTCCTGTCCATGTACATACAACGTAACATAAACAAAGCCTAAAGTTTGTATCTTACCACCTATACCATTTATAGCAATGCATTCCGACTGGATTGGAATATTCCAACACATAACGGTTTCGTATTTCAACACCGATAATGATGCTCCAGAATCTATAAGCAAACCATATTTGGAGCCATGTATTAAAAATTCCACTGAGCTGTTATTGTTACAAGCAAATATAAAATGATTATCGAAAAAACTGCAATGGTTCAGTGGTTATTTGGTGGGTTTCATTTTGGTTAGATAAATTCATGTTACTTATGCCATTTTCTATTAAATGCACGTTGTTGCCAGTCCGTGTAAAAGTACGGCCGGGTCTACTGCGAAACGACCTACGCATGTTGTCACGATAATTATTGTTGAAATGCTTTTGGGATCTTTGATTTTGATAATTATTATAATTGTGTCCTCTTTGTATGAATCGATTAGGACGTCTACTATTTTGGAAACTGTAACCGCGACCACCACGCGAGCTTCCTTGGTAACCGACATACACTGAAGCCTCAGTGTTGTGACGACTACAAGATAATTCTTCGTCCTTTGCTGCTCTTATCGTATCTTTTAAGAAAACATAGTTACGCGCCGTCAGTATAGTGCGGATTTCGCGATTTCGCAAGCCATCTATGAAACTATTAATCGCAATTTTTTCATTTTGAGGGCGTAAAATTTTGTACGCATTTTGGTCATTACAAGCTTGCGCAACCGTTAAATCGACAAAAAGCTGCTCAACCTTAGACCCGTACTTCTCGATAGAAGAACCGTTTTGGTTGATTTGTGTCAACTCCTTGAAAATTGCCGTACTAGATTTTTTAGTAAGTAAGTGTTCACGCATCTCAATAATAAGTGATTCACAACTGTCATACGAAGATGCTAACCTTAATTTCGCATTTTCGTTAAGACGAGTTTTAACTATAAACTTGACAAGCATTTTATTACCATCTTCGGTAAGAGAAGAACTGTATAATTCTATTGCATCTATCAAGCTCTTTGTGACGTTTTCATCGCCATTCATAGCTGGTAATAAAGCTACCGCAGTCCTATAATTAAAATTCTCCATATTGTTTATTTTGCTTTCAACTTGGACCGTACATTCGGAACTAGAATTAGATTCGTATGTAAAAGAACAAAAAGATTGTATTTGCAAAAAGGTTTTCTCAAATAAATCACAGTATGACTGTATTTCGTGTAAAATACTAGTACTAAATTGTTTCTCTTCAACTTGTACTGATAATAATTTAATACATTCGTCAAATTCGTATTTTAACTCTGTAGCTTCTTCTAATTTTTGTTTTAGAACAACTTGTGTCCTCCTAGGATAACTTAGCTTTATTAAATTATCTTTTATATTTTTTAATTGGACATACAATGGGTTCAGCTGATTTGCCATTACCAATTAAAAATATGCAAAATTTACTACATAACTATCAGTGGCGAAGGGTGGATTTTTATAAAAGGGAAGCCGAAGATTCCGTGGACTTTTGTTCTACTTTATATTACTATTATTCTGTAGTTCATAGGTATTCGTGAGAAAATGTTTCGATTTTACCTAGTTGTCCCGAACTCATAAACTTAAAATACGAAAATGTTTCTCTGTTTGGAAGACTTCTTTGATCAATTAGATTAATTGTTTATATTGCTATATCCTAAATGATTCTACATACCTACTTACTTACTTTTAGAATCTGAGAATACTGTCTGTAAGCCACTTACTTATACGTATCGAAATGAGATAATTGTATTAAAATGTTTCGTAAATCCACAGCGCCGGCGTTTCTTATATTTATAATTCAATTTCGAGAATGATGTTTTATCGCACATCACATAATAGGATAGTCAATATAATATAACACTATTAACCTGTCCCTTATAACAACAAACTATTAAATTTGCTGAAAACAATACAAACAAGTACTTACAAAAATATTCCATAGGATCCCAACGCACTACGACAAAAATAAAGTCAACCAATGCACAACACATAATACACAATCATAAATAATTAAACATACAAATTTTACTACTTTAAACAAGAAAGCGAATTTTATAACCTATTTGCAGAAAATAAATACAAATATCTGTTTTTTCTTCAAATGGTCCTATCGTTTACCGATGATTCTGCCAAAGTCAAGACGCAAGCCGTATAAAAATATAAAAACAAATAAATATAATTAAAAACTAAAAATTCAGAAGAAAGGCTGATTTCTATCAGATTTAAATAATTGATAAAAACAAAGGAATGTCAATGGCAAATTAAGTACTTAACGTGAAATGAAATGAAACTTCGTTACAATTGGTCGGTCCACTGGTTGCAATAGTGCTTTCTCGCTCTCGCAATGTTGTAGTTGTATCTTTTATCCTTGTCATAAGCCGATGGCCACCGGCTTATATGGTACCTTAGATCGACGAATACAAAGTGTCACGTGACCGTACGATTTCCGTACAGTCTGTTGTACTGGATTCCTAATTTCGCGACCGGCTTACTGCGCTCCGCGCATGCGCGCTTTAAGTACTCTCTGACTGAACCATAACAAGTTGTTAGTTGACAACCTTTAATTACAAGATGGCGTTATGAGTACGTAAATAATTATATTGAAAATTATTATTAAGTACTGTAATTATTATTGCGATTTACGTAAGAGAATACTTTTTTGTTTTATATTATTTTGTATTGAGTGGATGTTGCGTCATTGATTTATAATTGATTAATAGACAATGCTAAGCGGTTTTTGCAAAGGTAAGCCGGTAGGAATCGAGTTATATGGACACTTCGCCACTAATAACTATATGTTTACATATACTTAAAATTAACGTAACGTCTATTTATTATCGTACTTTAACTTTTCATATTTCACTTTACCGATTCACCACACTATTTACGATCACTGATTCATATCTTTTTATTTAAAATCACTTACTGGGGTTTTGGACATGTAGGGCCCACTTGGTAGCGAGCCTCCTGGCGCGCCTCTTGGCGCTGCTGGCGGCACTCGTAGCAGACACGAGCCTCCGGGTTCGGTCGACGAAATGAACGAGAAAGATTTTGTGCTAAAACTTCATTTCTTATCCACGAATAATGACAATTGCGGTATAATTTGTAAACCGCGTAAAGACCTGCGATGCCGAGTAATGTACAAATTATGAACATTACAATGCTAATGTTTGACAAATGGTGTTCTTGCATAGAAGCTGTGTTTGAGCCACCTGATGCACTTTGCGAAATAAAAACATCTTCTTTTTCTATATTTGAACGACACATTTTGTTAACAATTCATATCAGCGCACAAACAAAAAGTTCATAATGTCTTTCGCGATACACGATTACGCGACCGAACTCGGCGCCCCGTCTCGAATGGCAGGGTCGCCATGTAAGGTGGTGAGTTCGGGAGATAAAGTAAACAAGTATCTTTAGTGAAGTCTAGTTTATTACTGCTCTTTAAATACATAGAACAATCATTTATATGTCTTAGTATTACATTAGTGTACATACAGTATACATACTACACTACAATCTAAACTACAATTTGTTATTATTTCACGTCTTAGATACTCTAATACGGTCACGTGGTGTTAACCTATAATTAATTGTGTCACTCTATTTTGAATTATTTTGATAAGTAGAAAAATTTAATGTTATTAGTGATAACAATTGTTGGTTAACCAAATAAATAAATAAATAAATAAATATATCTTTTTATTATTATTTTCTTTATTATTATGTCATTATATCTATTTATTTATACAATCTTCCGCTGCTCCGCACGATTCAGAATACCTTCTGTATAAGGGCCTAATGCCCGATTTACACATCGACAAGTACAGTAGCGAGTTAAGTAGGATTTTAAGATTAAGTTGATTTAAATAGATCTCCATCATATTTTTTGGCAAGTTAAGTTGGCGAGACGCGAGAGAGGGGGCTACTTCGTACTTAACTCGCCAAAAAATAGGATGGAACTCTATTTAAATCAACTTAATCTTAAAATACTACTTAACTCGCTACTGTACTTGTCGATGTGTAAATCGGGCATAACAGAATATCAGCGCTGTAGTGTCTATGACACTACAGCGATCGGCTGAGTTAGGTCCTATTTTGTGTGCATTATTGTAATATCTTGTTAATTGATAATTAGTTACTGTATATTGTTTGCAACAAAATAAATTATTTTCTTTCTTTCTATATTTTTGTTCTGAAAAGAACATTTTTACACTTGGTTTGTTGTTCTCAAAAGAACATTTCACATTCACAAATCGAAGCAACGAAACACGAAGCGATGAATCACGCAGCGAGTGACTGTAAGCAGAACATTACGTGCGTGCGGTACGTCCGTCGTCCCACTACATTATGAAGTATTCGTGCGCCGGCCGAGGCCCAAGGCCGTCCAACCGGTTTCTACTCGTAGAATATTCGAGAGCGACCCGATCGTTTTCTACGCCCGGTGTTCATCGAAGATTCTCGTCAAGCAAGAGTACCTACCTACATTCCTCGCCCGGCCGTGGAAATTTCCATGCGCTATCGCATGCAGCGACAATAGCGCCACCACAATGGAACTACATGCAACCTATCTGCGTTCCTATTGGTTCAAATAATTTTGTGTATTTTTATTGGCTGATGTATTTGATTGGTTGTAACTTTTTGTAAGATTTTGTTATAAAAACGGAGTCAGCATGTCAATTCTCGTTCCTTAAAAACGTTAAAAATAAAGTTAATTTAACTTTTAGTTGTCAAATTGTGACACAATAGGTATTCTTGTATTTATAATTTAAAATCTTTTTAAAATCTTGTAATCGTACTGTAACTAAGCCTAAAACGGCATTCTGTCATTTTTAAAGTGTCAGTTGTAATTTTCGCGCTAAAATGAGTATTTTTGTCATTATGAAACTTCAAAACCTTTGCGTTTATTTTAGGAGCGGCAGTGCGCATGCGCGAGGGAAGTAACGAGCGGGAAAAACAAGTTAGGGATATCGCATTATTACATTCAAAGACCCTGATTTTCATTTTTTTTTTCTTAGTATAGAAGTTTACGGAACTTGTAATATTTTAATTTACCGAAGATAATTTCCTGTAGTTGATTTATATATTAATGTTTTATTTATGTACCTATAATAATATATGGAGTCGTAGAAAATCTATTAAAATTTCCAATCTTTTAAATTGTAAACCGTAAACTGGCAACTCTGATATTTAACTCTTTTTTGGCATTTAACTTAATTTTAACTTTTACTTTACCGGACAAGAATACCACTTTGGGTTAATTAAAAATGAAATTAAAATAAATTAAAAATTAAGTTAAATTAAATACTATGTTTCGAGAATTGGCCTCCAGATCACAATAAAGTCAATCCGCATTCATTCGTTCATTCCTGCATTCTACAATTTGGAGTTTCATTTCTACGCCTACGAACCTACCTCCAAAAAGGCAAGCAATGAAAGAGATAACCGCAAATTCAGTTTCGTGCCTTAAGTCGGCACATATACCAAAGTTGGTACTAAAACAAAACAATGCGGTTCTTACTAGTTTGTGTTTGTTAAAAATTTGATTTTAACAGTTTTATTTAGGTTTTGGTTTTTGACAACAATGACAACCCTATTTAAGAATCCCAATTTACCTCTTATGCAAACCGAATAACCCCTGTGCTGTTCCAATTATACATGTCCATGTGCCAATTTCCCCCCTTCACGTTCCTTTTATGTACCTACAAAATAACCTAAAAAATTGCGTTTGACTAAAACTGATATTTCCTATAGGTAAATTTACTTAATTTTTCAACTCACCTTCGCGTTTTTTCAAATCACAATCCACTAATATGATCCTGACAGCACAAATTTTAACACTTATCTCAATAAATCTCTATAAAACTTAAAGTTAAAAAGAGGAGGAGTGTCAAGATGTGTAAAAATGGCGGGAATTATTTTTTGTTTAAAATAATAATTTTTGTGAGTTTTCGATAAATAAGTTATTGATATACATTTAGTGCTCGGATTTTAATAGTGAAAAAGTCGTTTGTGTAAATTCCAGACAATTATAATTACGAATATTGTACATATTTTCGGTTGTAAAAGGCGCGCTCGCGCGACCTTTTGTTTGTATAGAAAATGAGCGAAAGTGGAAATGATAACCAAGGAGTGATGTATATTATGGAAAATACGGAATTGGATGGTAGCAGCATGGAAGAAGAAGATATTATACAAAGTCAGAACATACATAAGCAGAAGGAAGAGCAGTGGTTTTTATGCACAGGTGAGAAAAGACGTAAAAATGAAAAAATTGATATCTGTATTTCACATAATGAAAAGTTACCAAAGCAATTTGCCTTAGCAAAATTATTTCAAGAGGCGAACATATCGGGTATCAATCGTATTAAATATGTAAATGCGTATAAAATAATTGCAACATTTGAGAATATATCCATGTCAGAAAAATTAATATCCAGTCAGTTGTTTAAAGAAAAAGGATGGAAAATGTATAAGACGTGGGAAGTAGGAATGTCGTATGGTATTATAAGAGATATAGACGTGGAACTATCAGACGATGAATTATTATCTTCTATTAAAAATGGTAATGATTGTAATATTATTTCGGTTATGAGACAGAACAGGAGAGGACCCGATAAAAATTGGATACCAACTGAATCAGTGAGAATATGTTTTAAAGGAAGTTCCCGGCCTGAATATATAAAAATGATTAATATACGTGTAAAAGTTGAACCTTTTATATTCCCTGTTACACAGTGTTCCCGATGTTGGCGCTTCGGTCATCCATTAAAGTTCTGTCCTTCTATAAAAATTATTTGTCCAAAGTGTGGACAAGACCACGAGAACTGTGAAAAAACTACCTTTAAATGTGTCAATTGCAAGGGAAATCATTTGTCCCTAGATAAAACATGTCCAGCATTTATTAAAGAAAAAAGAATAAGAAGCTTAATGTCTGAATTTAATTGTACATACAGGCGTGCCGTAACTATGTATGTACCTCCATACTCACCACCACCAATACATAATCCAAGCTATGGCACTGTTAGCGTTAATGATAACAGGGGGCCGATAATATCACATAATGAAGTGTCGAGTCCTTTATCGTACGCAGAAATTACGGCTAAGACACACAAATATACAAATATTAAGCATAATAATACCAAGACATTAAAAAGGAAACACTGTAATCCATCTAAAGAGTTAACGTTCCAGCTTAATTCATCATCAGAATCAGATATAGAAACAACTAGTAAAAGAAATAGTAAAACGTCAACAGTCGCAGATAAACCCAATATTACTAATGAGGAGGAGAATTTGGAGCCGCGTCGGCCGTTTCAAGTGCAAAACGCAACCTGTGACGATGGTAGTAGTGATGACGGGAGGAGCATACCTGGTACTACTGATTCCCATATCAATATTGGCGAGAAAAGAAAACATAATAAACAGTCCAGTCCGGATTCGAGGTCTAATAAAGTAAGGTCGTTTCAATCGTTAATTAATAACATTATACAAATAATAGTAAATAAGAGTTATGATTGGGCTGAAAAAATTAAATTAATATTAAGTGATTGTATAGAATGGGTTTTATCTACTTTAATGAATAAATTTACTGATATGCCTTTATGTAAAAAAATATTAGATATGGTTTTAAATTGTTTTAATGGATAATAACAAAATTAATATAATTCAGTGGAACGCACAAAGTATAAGGCCGAAACGTTTGGAGTTTGAACAATTATTAATTCAAAATAAAATTCATATTGCTGTTGTATGTGAAACCTGGTTGGAACCTAATAGTAATTTTAAACTTCAAAATTATAAAATATTTAGAGCAGACAGAGGAGACGGGTACGGCGGTATTTGTATAGTTATCCATAATTCTATCCAGGCGAATTCTTGTTATTTCTCTCATCCAAATAAAGACATTCAGATTTGTCAAGTCACAGTTTACAATTGTATAGATATTAATAATATTATTGCAGTATATTGTCCACAGTGGGTATCTACACGGCGAAATGACTGGGATATGCTATTTTCTCAATTTAGTAACAGAACCTTATTCTTGGGAGATTTTAATGCTCATCATTTTACATGGTCGTACAAAACAGATGCAAAGGGTTCTCAAATATACGATGCTATAAGCGATTGTAATGTAATTTCGTTAAATGATGGCAGTCATACTCGTATTAAGTTAGTAGCAAGGTCCTTGCAACAAAGTTCACCTGATGTTTCATTTGTCTCTACAGACATAGCTTGTAACTTTAACTGGCGAGTCACAAACGAGTCTCTGGGCAGTGACCATCTTGTTATAAATATTTCTTATACATACAGCTGCTATCCATGTTATGGAAAGAAGCGTAATTTCAGACTAGCCGATTGGAATTCTTATAAAACTAACCTAAAATACAAACTAGCTTATTTTAGTACTTCAGATGAACCTCAAAGTTTATACAATAATTTTATTAAGTCTATAAATTTAGCGGCAAATGATACCATTCCTAGTATAAAATACAGTTTAAACCCTAGCAATAAATTCACCCCTAAACCATATTGGAATGCTGAGCTGTCTCATTCAGTAGCTAAAAGAAGACTAGCCTTATCGAATTTTAGAAAAAACCCTACACCTTCAAACTTAATAACTTTAAATACTTGTGTTAAAGATTCTCAAAAACTTATAAAGAAAGCAGCTAAAAAGGGTTGGCAAAAATTTTGTGACAGTCTAGACGAAGTGTCTTCTGCGAGTGAAATGTGGAGTAAAATGAAATGGGTGAAAGGAAACAGAACCCAACATTCATTCATAGATCCGACAAAAAGTGAGTCGCTATTGAAAGGTTTGTGCCCCTTATATGTTTTACCCCTTAAACCAATATTTACTTCTCATAATGATTTGTTAGAATCACAAATTACTATGAACGAATAAGAATCTTGTATTAAAACTAGTGATACAGCTCCGGGATGTGATGAAATATCATTTTCTATGATAAAAAACTTGCCTACTGTAGGCAAGAGAGTATTACTCCACTTGTATAATATATGTTTGTCCACGGGTTTTACTCCCTCACAGTGGAGAGATGTTTGTATCGTTCCAATCCCTAAGCCAGGACGCGATCCCAACCTGTTAACATCTATCCGTCCTATTAGTTTGATGTCATGTGTCTGTTAAATATTTCATACAATTTTAAATAGAAGGTTAGAGTGGTTCTGCGAAAAACAAGGTTTGTTTTCCGAAGAAACAGTAGGATTTAGAAAAACGAAGTCTAGTTTGGATAGTCTCACACGTTTAGTAACAAGGATTCAATCAGGTTTCTCAAAAGATTTAGTTACTGTAGCGTGTTTCTTGGACGTAGATAATGCATATAATAATATAAATATAAACTCCTTGTTAGGTATATTAGATCAAATTGGATCAGGCTCCAATATATGTAACTATCTGTGGAACTTTCTTACTGAAAGAAATTTAAAAATTAAACAGGATCATAGTTTTATTAGTCGAACTACTGCGCAAGGTCTAGCCCAAGGCGACCCACTTTCGCCATTATTATTTAACATTGCTACATATAATATTTGTAACTCAGTGACCAGGGTTTTCATTTCTCAGTACGCAGATGACTTTGCATTGTATACATCAAAAAAACATCTAGAAGAGGCTAGCAATTCTTTACAGAGTTCATTAAATTTTGTAGTTGAATCATTAGGAAATTTAGGATTGAGTATTTCACCGTCAAAAAGCAGTGTTTGTGTATTTAAAAAAGGTATTAATAGAATGAATTGCTCTGTATCAATTAATAATATACTTATACAAGAAGTTCCCAACGTGAAATATTTAGGTATGTGGCTAGACTGCTCTCTGGGATGGAATAAACACATCAATGAACTATATGAAAAATCACTGAAATATTTGAACGTCTTAAAAGTACTAGCAGGTCCTGGAACCCCATCCAGGACCTGCTAGTACTTTTAATTCACTGTTCATGTTCACCCTAAACATTTGAGACGACTATATATTTCGATAATTAGGAGTCGCTTGGATTACGGTAGTTTTCTTTACGATAGTGCATGTAAATCAAAATTATTTAAATTAGATAAGGTTCAGAATGAGGCAATGCGGATAGTAGGTGGTTTTGTTAGAACTACTCCTATTCATGTTATGGAGAGTGAATTATGCATTAAACCTTTACAAATTCGACGTATATTTCTCGCAGGTAAATTTTGGCTTAAATCAAGATCCTTAGCTACAAATCCTACTATCAACGTGATACAAGAGCTTAACTTACTTGTTTCACGAAAATACTGGCGACGTAAAAAAATTCCTACTCTTATTACAATTCATTCTAAATTTAATACTATAAATATTGATTCACAACAAGTTTTAGGCATGTTCTCTTTAGATTATTGGATCAACTGGTATGATCTTAGTAATATTATAAAATATAATGTAACCAACATATATTGTGCTAAGAAAGAGTACGACACAGATTTGCTTCGCCAATACTGTTCTTCCTATCTTACCAGCAACTATACAGATTACTATAAAATATATACCGACGGATCTAAAAAAAGTACCACTAGTATGGGTGGTGCATTTTATGATCCCCAAACTAATCATAACTTTAAATTTAAAGTAACACAAAATATTTGTATAACATCTTTAGAGTTAATATCTATATATAAAGCCTTGGTGTATATGAAATCGATAGAAGTTAATAAATTAATTATTTTAACCGACTCTAAAAGCGCCCTACAACAGGTGGCTAGGTGTACCTCTTACGGAAGAGGAACTCCGGTTGCATATGACATAATTAAAGTCATTGTTGAGTTAATTGGAATGTCTAAAACAGTTATTTTACAATGGATTCCGTCACACATTGGTTTAAATGGTAACGAAGAAGCAGACGTATTGGCGAGGCAAGCCTGTGACGATGGCGTGTCCTTAGATCCTATGCCTTTTTTTAGTGATTGTGTTTTTCTGATAAGAGAACATTGTTATAATCTATGGAAGGTACATTTTGATGAACGATCGCTGGAAAAGGGTATATGGTATAAGACGGTACAGAGCGAGCCTAGGAAGACCCCTTGGTTTAATGAATGTCCTTTGAAAAGAAACACCTTGGTTACTGCATTTAGATTACGTTCCGGACACATTCCTCTTAATAAATTTGCTTATTTAATGAAAAAAGTTGCGTCGCCCCTTTGTTCCGAGTGCGGCATTGTAGAAGATCCATTACACATTATAGTGGAGTGTGTTCGAAACGAAAACATAAGAGTTGAATTTAATGATATTGTGTATGTAAAGGATTCTGTTAACTGTAATGTTGCCTTGGCTTACCCTCTTTCTGAAGCAGCCAACGCAATATATAAGATTGTTGTAATTGGCATGCGTCGACGTTCTTTAAGTGTTTAATTATTTTTTGTTAATTGATGTATGTGTATATATTATGTCATGTTGATCAAATGGAGTGACGTAGTCTGCAAGGACTAAAACTCCTTAAATAAAGAAAAAAAAAAAAAAAAAGTTAAAAAGAGCACTATTCACATCTCTCCAACGATCTCACTTTGAAAGTTTTTTTTTCTGAACCCTGATTGGCTGGCTTCGTTATAAAATATAACCAACATAAAAAAAATATAAGTGCGTTCAAAAATTAAAAAAACGTAGACTTTTGTACAGTAGTATAGCTACCACAGAACGTTTAGAAATGTTCCGGCTTTTGTTCCTATTTACCCCGCCGTTCCTATTATCCCCGTTTTACGGTACTTTTGCTGACCTAAAAAATAATACTAGCTACTAAAGATTATTCCTATGATGTTTATGTGTTGAGGTCTTACATATTAATGATACATTGAGACACCACAGTGCAAAATAATGTAAAAGGTATTGATTGCACATCCACAGTAGCATTTGTTTAACGAACGGTTTTCAATGGTGGTTAATAAGTTTTAAAGCAAAAAATTCGTGTTCGATATGCAGCCGCCTGAAAGAGAGGCGGTGTCAATATATTCCCTTAAATGAACTAGTTTTATCAGATAAAGGAATTATTGCATAACAAGTGTCTGTTTCGTCAATTATAGATTACGAAAGTTCAAATCAAATCATTTTTTTCAAATCATTTAATCATTTACAAAGATATAACATTACAAATTAGTCATTTATAATTAAGTGTACAAAATAAAGTTTGCCTGCACTAGGGTAAACCTGTGCCGCAGGCTGTAAGGGCACAAAAAATATTAATATAGTTCATAAAAATATTAGTATTTAAGTTATATATTAGTTATTCATTACATGTTTCATATAAAATTTAATTGTTCTTATTAAAAGATATAATAAAATATGATGAGCAATACAGTGACGTACTTAGGTACATTGAGTTTAGCTTAATTAGCAATTACCTAGTTACAATGTTTACATTTATTGTTAATTACGAGTATTTTTATATAATTATGTACCTACTTGTTTTAATGTAGGTCAAATATAATAATTTAAAATAAACATTTACAACAAAAGAAAATAAACTAAAGAGACGGTGACTTATAGACATAATAGTTAATTTAGAGAACGGGATAAAAGTAAAGGAGCGGAAAGTAGTCCACTTAAGTTGATTCACTGTAGCCTATGGATTCAATATATCTGGACTCTGCCATCTTCCTTGCTGAACAATCAAAGGCTCCCGTTTTATGGTCACTTGGTTTTTTACATTTTACCTGTCTCTGTAGTTACAATCAGTCAATAAAAAAAAAGTTGACGTTTTTGGTGAGCTATTATGAATTTATTTGATGCTCCTAGTATTAAACTTTAAAATAAAACATAATTATGAGGACTCACGGAAGAATTTTTTTTTAAATTTAAGTGTTGATGGTAAATATTGGGTTTTTCTTTTAAAAATAGCTCTACATCGATATCTAAAATATGTTGAGGTTAAAACCAACTAGGGGGGTGAGGAAAGACGGGTAAAGACCTCTTCTATCAGCTATTTCAATTTTGCAAACGATGTACCAAACACCCTGTATATCTGACATTTGATAGTTTCTGTATTTCTGCAAGAATTGGTGTGTTTTTCCAGTAGAGTGCATTAATATCTGACTTCAACATGGCGGCATAAATATCAATTACCCTTCTGTAATTTAAATTTATTTGATATAATTTGAGTATTTACGTAAAAATTGTTGGTTTATATTATATTTATTTATTTTAATAATTAAAATCAATATTATTCCCATTTATTTACTTTAAATAAATATTTTTTTATGATTTGATTTAAAGTGGTAATAAGACCTAATCTTAGCATTCCATGGATTCTCCGTGCGGGTGCCGGGTCCATCGCGTGATAGAGGACGGAACACTTGCATAACAGCGTCTGGGACTTACGACCCAGATGTAGGTTTAAGGAGGCCCCCTTACAACGCGTTAGCGGTCACCTTCACTGACTGCTATGTTCCGTCCCCTACCTATCCAAATTTGGTAGGAACCTAACAATGCCGTTTTGGACATTCGTGATAGTAGAGAGCTTACTGAAGTTCTCGGCAGTCCTAGTTCTTTTAATAGATTGTAGAGGGATTTAGCTGGTGTACCCCTCGCACCTATTTCCACGGCATACAGAGTAACCCTATAGCCATTTCTGGTTATCTCATTTGTCAAGTTAAAGTATTTATTTGTCTTCATTGCGTGGTCTTTAGGGATGTTAGTTTCCCACGGTACCGTGAGCTCAATAAGTACTACACGCTTTTTCAATTTTGAGTAGAGGAATATGTCTGGTCTCAACCGCGACATGCAGATATCCTCCGGGATTTTGTAGTGTGTTTCATACGTGTCAACCAGTAGAGTCCAATCGTCTGCCAGACTCAGGACCGAAAAAGGCTTGTAGGTGGTCTTTTTAGTAGCCTTCCTTAACGATGGATGAGTGAGGCACAGGATCACGCAAATATCTCTTTGCGTGATCCTGTGCCTCACTCATCCATCGGTTTCCCGCCTCCTTAACCAAGTCGTCGGTCCACCGTGTGAGCGGTCTCCAATAATTGTTATGCATAAAGGCCATTTAACAAATAAGTTTTTAGACTAATAACATAAAAGTAGGACCAAAGTATAATAGAAGGAATAATAAATCATTATGTTATTTACGAATAATAATAGTATCCAAATATTAATGTCTTATGTATGAAAACAGTGAAGGTATAATTACGTCCCTGTTATTATTATTTATATATTGTTATAATTATACTTTTTACAAATAAAATATACTTATTATTTTAGAATATAGATATTATTACCACTTTAAATCAAATCATGAAAAAATATTTATTTAAAGTAAATAAATGGGAATAATATTCATTTTAATTATTAAAATAAATAAATATAATATAAAACGACTATTTTTATGTAAATACTCAAATTATATCAAATAAATTTAAATTACAGAAAGGTAAGTCAGGTAAAAGGAAGTCAGATATTAATGCACTCTACTGGAAAAATACACCAATCCTTGCAGAAATACAGAAACTATCAAATCTATATCTATATCTATACTATTATATAAAGCTGAAGAGTTTGTTTGAACGCGCTAATCTCAGGAACTGTTTCTTCGAATTGAATTTAGTTTTCAGTTTTAGATAGACCATTGATCGAGGAAGGCTATAGGCTATATAACATCAAGCTAGGACAAAAAAAAAATTTCAAATTTAGGGGGCCTAAGGGCCTACTCAGAAGGCTCATGGTCACTCAGAGGGCAATGGAGAGACCTATGTTGTAGCCTGATCAATGAACCTACTCAAAAGGTTCATGGTGTCTCAGAGGGCAATGGAGAGACCTATGTTGTAGCCTGATCAATGAACCTACTCAAAAGGTTCATGGTGTCTCAGAGGGCAATGGAGAGAGCTATGTTGTAGCCTGACCTGTGGGCCTACTTAAAAGGCTCATGGTGTCTCAGAGGGCCATGGAGAGAGCTATGTTGTAGCCTGATCTATGGACCTACTCAGAAGGTTCATGGTCACTTAGAGGGCAATGGAGAGAGCTATGTTGTAACCCGACCTGTGCTACTTAAAAGGCTCATGGTGTCTCAGAGGGCAATGGAGAGAGCTTTGTTGTAGCCTGATCTATGGACCTACTCAGAAGGTTCATGGTTACTTAGAGGGCAATGAAGAGAGCTATGTTGTAGCCTGACCTATGGGCCTACTCAGAAGAATCATGGTCACTCAGAGGGCAATGGAGAGAGCTATGTTGTAGCCTGACCTGTGCGCCTACTCAGAATAATCATGATCACTCAGAGGGCAATGGAGAGCTATGCTGTAGCCTGACCTATGGGCCTACTCAGAAGGCTCATGGTCATTCAGGGGCATTGGAGAGAGCTATGTTGGGAGTTTCCCTGCGTGATCGAATGAGGAGATTCGCAAGAGAACCAAAGTAACCGACATACACGGTTAAAGTAGCGACAAGCAGGGCACATAGCGCGGAGAACCGACAGCTGTTTGTGCAGAAAGATTCTAGAACGGCGACCGTGTACCGAAAACCGCTGGTGTGGACGGCTGGAAGCCGATGGATGAGGGAGGCACAGGACCGCACAAGGTGGCAATACTTGGAGAAGGCATATGTGTGGCTGATATGATGATGATGAATAAACTTTGTAAGAATTATACAAGTTTTTTTTTTATTTCATTTCAAATTTAATCGCGGACAAAGTCGCGTCTTACAGCTAGTGTCAGATATATTTGCACGAGACGACATGTCAGATATTTTTGAGAAAAGTGGCGCGTCACATATTTTTGCTTTGTGGCCTGTCAGAATTATATGTTGCCAATGAGTGATCAGATGTTTATGCTACGTTCGTGCAGAGAGATATTATTGAACTCATTGAAATGTCAGATGTTATTGCCAACCTGCCCATAGTAATATATTTATGCTCGTGACTGTACTTCGTGCCCTGTCTCTCCGCAGTGTCCGCATGTGTACGTAGTCTCACGGCAGGTCTTGGCAGCGTGTCCATATTGTTGACATTTGTAACACCTCGACACTAGAGTGTAGTCTTTAACGGGGCAGGAAGACCAATTTATAGAAGCGCGTTCTTGATTTATTAGGGCAGTTCTGATGTTGGCGGTAACTTCTAAGACAAAGTTACACGTAGATGCCTCTCTTTTACCGGTCTTGTGGCTAAGTCTTATGGAAGTCATGAATGTCTCGCGTGGTAATTGTGGTAATAGGTCAACAATATTCTGCTCGTAAATACTCTCAAATACATCTTGGTCAGGAAGGACACATGGTACTCCGATAACAATAATCCTAGGTCTCCGTTTTAAAATGTCTTGTACATTGAGGCCCGAGCTGCTTAGTTGAGACGATTTCCTCAGCTTGTCGATGTCATCTTTTGTCTCTGTGTTTATTATTACACCTCCGTTTTTGGTCTTACGTAGACTTCTAACGTGCACTTTCATCTGTTCAGGGCGAATAATTTTTTGTACAAGAGATTTGGTGTCTTCGCTGGTCTTTAATACGTCGCTAGGATAAATTGTTATAGAGCTCAGGTTTTTAGGGCGAATAATGTCATTGCTGTTAGTCTTAACAACATCAGAAAATGACACTTTTTCATTGACCGCTTTAATTGCACTCTTCACTTCTATGCTTTCCTTGATAGATTTTTTGAAGTCGTTAAGGCATTCAACAAGGTCCTAGTTTTCTCATAACGAATCAATGGTCGCGTTCATAAGAATGGCTTTTTGTTTAAGAGATTGGTAGTGCACGGCCATTTGGCCAACTCCATTTCCAATGCTCCGTGATAAATTGCTGATTTTCAGTTTGTTTTCGTTGTTCAGCTTTGATTCTGCAGCAATAGTGCATACTTCATTTAATCATAATGCATCTCTCGATTGAAGACATCCAATACTTAATGTCACAAGTAGACAATGTGGTCACGGTATCATCAGTTGCATGCTGTTCTGGCTGTGGCGTTCTTGTAGGGCTACGTGATGTTTTGGTACTACGACCAAAAGGGCTGCTTTCCATTTGAGGTATAACCTTCTACCTATTTTACATAGTATGTATTTGTATGAATCACATAACACTGCTATGTCACTGATTTCTAATATCTAGGTCACAATAAATTGTTTTTAATTAAAACATGTGTACACACAGCAACACGTTAAGTTAGACACCCGATATAACTTTAGCTGTGCATAGTATAGTATAGAAAATCGTTCGAAAGGGACTTCGGACGACGTCATCAGCCAATCACTGCGCTAGCGCTTCTTTCACACATAGATTTAAGTCTCGTGAATGGGTGGTGGCCCACACACCTACATGCTTACACACACCTACAGTCCTACATGCGCACACGTGGACATTTCGTAAGGGGCGCGGGCGCGCTAGTTTTCTTCCCATAACTTTAAAATTTAAATCAGTCGCCTCCCGGTCGTTGGATCGCTTACAATCACTAGTGCCAAATATTTACTTCGTTCGGCGTTCATGTTAGTGAAAAAATAAAATGGCGCCACAATTAACACCACAGCAAAGACGTATAATTGTAGTTCTACGGGAAAGTAGTTAAGGAAATAGAAAGAAGAACTGGAATAACGGTGAGTGTCACAGTTAACATTTTTTAATTATTGTTTAAAATAAATGCATATTAATATTCTGTCTGTTTATTTAAATAACGGTAAACTATCTTGGTATTCCTTTTTACATTATAGAAGCATTTAAAAGAAAAGATAAACTAGGTAATAGTTGTATTGCAGTTCAGAGAGATAACTCTATGTTACTTCATCATAACATAGCCCATTAATGTCCCACTGCAGAGACGGGCCTCCTCCCGTGACGGAGGGTTACTTGGCCTACTAATACCACGCTGGCCAGACGGATTGGTATAGATGTTACTTACTCTACTCTTTTTTAATAGACCTTTATTTAATTACCTAAACAGACGTAGAGTTGGTAATAATATTATAGTAATATAGAGGAAGGTTGTGTTTCTTTGGGCTCATTAAAATCTTCAGTTATCACATTGTTACAGTTACGATTATTTATTGAATCTTGTTATGTTAATACATTTTGGCAAATGACGGAGTAAAACTTGGTTTGGTTTGAAAAAGGTGTTAGGACAATATATAGAAGACATTTTATGTTACTAGTTACTAGGCCGCTGATAAACTAGTATTAATTTGACAATTGAATCAAATTGATATAGTTGGTTTATAGTTTATTAAACATGACAGGCTCGGTAGACTGGCGTTAGTGTAATCGGCTGCCCTGCATCAGGTCGTGGGTTTGAATCCCAGGCAGGATATTAACTATTTTTAGAAACTTACTATAATTATTGTTTTAGAGAACTACAATTCAATTCTGGTGGCGACGAAATGAGGAAACCGGGGGCGATTTGACGCCTCATCACAGGCGACTCTATCAAAGAGCTACCACCGCTGACCAAGATTTGGTCATTGTCGCCGCGCATACTAGACAGCCTCTCTTGAGTACGCTAGTTACAGCTACTACATATACTTAATGTAAGTTTATTTCTATTATTTGTCAAGGCATTATAATTTTATTTAAAAAGGGGGAAGTAATAATTTACTTAACTATGAACTTGTGCTCGTTAATTTCTTTTTCTATACTTAGATATATATTTCCGCACTAGGAATTAATTACTCTTATGTCGCGGGGACTTTTACAAACATTTAAAAGCTTACACAAAGTCCAGACTCAGGACAATAATTTGTGGATCACACAAATAATTATCCTGTGTGGGATTCGAACCCACGACCTTGTGCACGCGCACTACTGCGCTTGCACTACTGACCGCGCCTCCTTTATACCTACCTGTTTGTTTTTATAACATAAAAGGCAAACGAATAGACACCTTATGGTAAGCGATTATAACCACCCATGGAAGAGCGCCGCCCGGGCGCCCATGGTGCCAACGCTTGCTTTGCCTGTCTCTTCCACAAAAAGTCCTCGTTTGAGCCTCTTATATCTGTCCCAAAGATAATTCCTATCCTTTTGCAACAATTTAAATATTTACATAAGTTCAAATTAAATACATTTAAACTTTGTAAGTATTGAGAATTTTTATGCATAACAAATGAAATAATGTTGAGTTAGAGTTGAAGTAGGCAATACATATTATCTATTACCTACCTATTTCCATCGTAGTTTGGTACTTTTGGACGTGTTCTAACAAGTTCCGCTTTGAAATTCCCAACGTTCGGTATATTACTCGCATAATATTTTTTATTCTTTCATCGCAGTTGCATTTTGAAACAATTTGACTTTAATCCTTACATACTTAACATTAAGTTCAAAATTGCACATCAACATATTCTGACGGTTATTTTTTCTTTTATGAGTTGCAAAAATCAACTTAACGTAATTGAGTTAAGGTTGAAAACTCTTATCACTTTTGTTTGTTAGCTACCTAATCGACGTGTTTTATAACATGCTCCGTCTCGAAATTTTCAATGTGGCTTGTTATGGAATCTTAAAGTTTCCATCGAAGTTTGGTAGGTATCTATTTGGCGCGTGTTAATAATAGTTTTTATAAGTAGTAAAAAAATGGGTTCTACTTGAGATCTAACTTTTTATATTATTAAAAAATAATTATGTAAATCAAATAAGTAATGGTATTTTTGTCTTTGAGTGCATTACTAAGCTGTAAAAATGTATCACCAAATCTGATCGCTATGCGCTATGCAATCTAGATTGTTTTTTTTTTAATATAGGTAAATGCCATTTTTAGTAGATGTTGTTAACTTAATATTGCGTAGTATAGTAGCATACCTAACAGATACATAAGTAATAGTGCGCAAATCGCTCGAAATCAATCCCTTAAACTTTCTACATTTTTCTTGCTTAGAACTTTCGAGGTAGGTATACCTAAATAAAAAAATGTGAACATGCACTTCTTATTGTTTAATAATTTTTTGATAAGTTTTATTTTCGTAAAATGTATCATTTTAATACGTTAGTAATGAAAGCACAAGAGCCTTGTAAGTTCATAAATAGAATTGGATTCGGATATTATGACCACTCCCAACTTAATCGAGTTTACATGAGTTTCCGACTCGTAATTCTAATGTATTCGTAGGCTAATCATACGATGTTTTATACGGTGTCCAATCATAATATTATGACATAAAACAAATCACAAATTTTCAAATTACAAAATAACATTTGACAAAATAATACCTACTTACTTGTTAAATTTACCTTTTTAAAAACTGTTGTTTAACAAACAAAAAATGTTTTTAGGTATATAAAAATTTTAATCATCATTTCATAAAGGGATTATTTTTAAAAACATGTAGGCAAAACAACATACCTATAGCATAAATAACATTTGACAAAATGCATTGCTTGGTAAAAGTATTATTTATTAAAATTAACTTTAATACAAAGATGACATGAAATAATAAAACAATCATAATCAACTCTTGATAGAATCGAAATGACATAAATTCAACGACAAGGTTCGTAGCCTTTTAGTAACGACTGCTGAGTCGTGCGAAAATCAAATAGAGAGACACGCTGCATTTTATAAAAAAGTGTGGCATTACAATGCCACACTTTTTTATATGCTTTTTAATTTAAATTGCTTTTAAGAATACTACTAACTAACAACTAAGAGTATTCTTAAAAGCTATAATCAAAATTACATGATTTTATATTTTACATGATTGAACATGATTTTATATTTTACATACTGTAAGCCTCGGGATCTCTTTTTTTCTTATAATGGTTTTTGTCCTAATTTTCATTGTCATTATGTTACGCATAATTTTCTTGGTCATAATAATAGTATGCCGTAATTGTTTTATAGCATACTGTGTTATTAATCAAAAATATTGCATAGGTATGCTATTGTTTTTATTCATAACTTAGAAATGCATTAAGTTGTAACGCATATTGGTTATTTGTCTAATAGATAATTGACAAAAAATAGGTTTATGTTATTGATAGCTATTTGAGTCTGATAAACAAACATAAGGTTTTAGGTTAGGTTTATGTTATTGATAGATTAGTAGCTATGTATTTGAATTTGAAAAACAAAAATTATGTAATAGGCATGTAAAACAAAAATAGTTATGGTTATGCATCATAATGCTTAAGTAAATAGGATGAAATAATTATGTTAAATGAGTATTATGCGTAACTTATGTAAGGACAAGTAACATTATGCAATGTTAAATTTAAAAAAATATAACATAATCTTAGGAATGAAAATAAAGAACCGAATAATACTGATATTATATCGATCATTTACCATAATATCTTGTTTAAAAAGTTAAATTAATAATATTCTTTTATTTCAGGTAACAATGCAAACAATACGGAGAAGACTACACGCTGCGGGACGATTACTTAATGATTTATTTATAACAATTAATATTACAAAGACTTTATATTGTGATAGGTATTTAGTTATTTGGTGTTAAATACCAATTAAAATTGTTTTACCTTTTGTTGATTAATATTAGATTTATTTATAACAATTAATATTACAAAGACTTTATATTGTGATAGGTGTTTAGTTATTTGGTGTTAAATACCAATTAGAATTGTTTTAACTTTTGTTGATTAATACTAGATTTATTTATAACAATTAATATTACAAAGACTTTATATTGTGATAGGTATTTAGTTATTTGGTGTTAAATACCAATTAGAATTGTTTTAATTTTTGTTGATTATTATTAGATTTATTTATAACAATTAATATTACAAAGACTTTATATTGTGATAGGTATTTAGTTATTTGGTGTTAAATACCAATTAAAATTGTTTTAACTTTTATTGATTACTTAATAGATTTTCCTATATTGTAAAATTTTCAAATTATTTGTTGTATCTTTCAAGTTTGTAAAATAACGAAAAATGTTTTTATTTTTATTACAAAATATTTACTCTAACTAGTAGTTTTAATATATTCCTCCTAATATTATAAAAGGGAAAATGAGTTTTATTGTTTTTTTTTGGTATGGAGATAGGTGGGAGCCTGGAGTACGATATAGGCTACTTTTTATCTCAAAATCATGTTCCGCAAGCGGAGCCGCTTAAGGCCTACGCAGACCGGGACGGCGGCATGGCAAGGGATTTTAATTTTTGCTAATGGAAATTCAACCGTACTGTTACAGAAATACGACTTAAATTGCTATGCTTTAAAATGATGCCGCGGCATTGAAAGGGATTTTATCGCACGGCATTTTTAATTTTAAAGCATAGCAATTGAATGTCCATTATTAAAAATTAAAATCCCTTGTCATGCCGTCCCGGTCTGCTTAGGCCTTTATAGTCATTTTGGAACCGATTAAGTAATTCAAACTAGAAAATTGTGTCAGCTCTTTAAGTTATTTTTACACTGTTCCATAAATGTCGCCAAATCATTCCGTGAATATAAGACAAAACATTATAACTTACTGTTTAAAAAAAGTCGTAAGTATTCAATACATACATACACAAACTCACGCCTTATTCCGTCCGGGGTAGGCAGAGACGACAGAACGCCACTTGTAGTAAGTATTCAAGTTTATTGAAATTGCTAATATTTTGTTAAAAATATTAATTTGCCCACAATTAAGACATTTTTGATGTATAAGTAGGTATATAATTCTTGACACGAATCGACTTTTCAGTCACGGGCATTACTTGCACGTGTCCCGGGACTCTCTCAACTCTTTATGGGCCTTCACCTGTCGTTGGTCCGGATGGGCAGGTGCTTCCCACGCGACGCCGTGGCCCGCCTCAGTTGCGTACTGCCCATTCAGCACCGCAACCTGCTGAACCGCTTTAACATGAGCTGTCTGGGTTACAGCCCAGTGAAGAAGCGCCCTTCGGGGGGTGCCACTTAGTTTTACGTGTTACGGGTACTCAGCCCACCACCACGACAAGGTGGGAACCTCGGTTGATGTGAATATAGTTTGGTTAGCTGGAGCCATAAACACGCATAATCTACCCTTCGTCTTGAAAGTTTTATTTTCTTCCTATTCTTAAATATATATATATATATATTTATTTCAAAAGATAACCACCATAAAGGCTGGGTAATTTAAAGATACTATTCCAATTAGTATTAATAGAACTATTAAAGAGAGAAAACCGCTCTGTGGATGATATTTATTTACCGAACTTCAGTACAGATATGTCTACACAGCGGTTTCTTTCTTGACCCACAGTTAAATGTTGCATGCAGATCAATTGACTTATTCCCATTGAAAAAACGTGTAGGTATGAGGTTCGATGGGACAATGAAATCTGCCAAGTGATCAACAATAATCTGTTAACTATCAAGCGGCAAAACTGGATTTGACGGGTTATATCAAAAACACCTCATTAAAACTCTTTGAAACTGTTACAATAATATTTCTTAAAAAAAAAACAATCCCAGTATTTAAAAAGAATCACTTTACTTTTTGGGCAAATTATTTACATTAACGGTCAAGGAACTATTCTTAAAGTTAAATGCATCATTGTAAATTAACCATACAATTTTGTAAGCATTTTCACGTAAATGTGCTTCATTTTATTAATATTAATACATTTGTAGTTCAGCAATAACAAAACGTAAATAGTATCGCGTGTTGGCCACATCGTGCACTGGCGCTGCTATCTACGTAGTAAGAGAGGAAACAACAAAAATATATCGCACACTCTCGCACGATTCGCAGCGTTCAACTTCTAATAGTTCAAAGTCCAAACAGTCTAGGTTGATAAGTCCGTGACTGTACAAAAAATAACTACTAAATAACACGTCTGCTCTGTTCGATGATCTAATAAACTTTATCGGTATATTCTTAATGCTGTAACATAAATTTAATAAATGTTTATGACATGAACGATGTCATTTTATTCGATTTAGATAGATCATCTCCCCTCAGGCTCAGAATGTCCCTTTCCCAAAATGTCCCTAATTTTCAAATAGTCCCTTTCCCAAAATGTCCCTTTACCCTAATGTCCATTTCCCAGAATGTCTCTTTCCTGAAACGTCCAATTCCCGAAATGTTCCCTTCCCGAAATGTCCCTTTTTCAAAATGTCCCTTACGTCAGTTACGCAGTGAAACCTAGGATTTTGATTAAATTTGTGTGTATTTGAGACGGTCCTTGGGCGGTTTAAATTTACAAATGAACCGGTAGCTGGCGCTTCGATCGAGTGTTAGGAATGAACAATCGGGCAGGACAACGTCTGTCGGGTCCGCTAGTTATAATTTACATAATATTTGATGTGTTTTGCTTTTGATATTTTAGTACATAATTAGTTGACGTGAGAAAGGGACATCCTGAGCCTGAGCCATCATCTCGCTTAAAAATGTACTTCAACTAATAGTAATTGCAAAAAATATGCAGTTTTTGCCATGGTTGAACATATTCCAGTCCATTTTAGGGTACATTGTAAGCAATCGCAGCAGTGGAACACTTACGATGATTTACCAAAGTAAATCGTAAAATCCAGTGATATGAAGAACATTGTTTTACTATCTAGTTCCGCACGTTCGCTTCGTTTAGCTTCCGAACGTTCATCAGGCTGTAACAGTTAAATGTTTATGTGTTAAATGATGTGAGAAGTAGTAATAGCATCCAGTGATAACTATGTCCGGAAATACAGCCTTTAAGGCATAAATTTGTGCTATTTCGGAGTTCATTTTGATTTTTTTTTAATCAATCTCCCATTCGCTTTTCGTTACCTAATTGAAAAACCCCTATGCATTGGGTCTTATTCAGCAATAAACGATGTATAACTGATTAGATTAGACCTATTGCAACATAGTCCTATCGCTAAATAGGCAATACGAAAATTAGACCTATTGCGACATAGACAAAGCCATACTTATGCCCGGTTTCTGAGTCTCACTTATCTGTAGTTTATCTATTCGATAACGCTATTGGTTCGATAACTGTCAAAAATGCGTTTCCGAACCACCCAAAACAAGATAAACTAAGTTTAAACTTAGTTTAACTTAGCTGGCCAATTATCACCGTTTATTGGTTCCATAACTATATTTGACGTTAAAATTGTCAAAGCGTGTTATTTTATTTGAAGATTATTGTAATTTTCTTGTTTGTTTGGTGTTGTAGTTTATTATTTTTTCAAAGTTGATATTAAATATAATAATACAAGTGCAATGTATTCAAGCAGTTCATGGGAATCAGATATTTATTATAGCAATAAATTTTAGCGTTTCAATACGCTAGAATTAATTTATTGCTAACATAGGAGAAATCCTTTTGAAATGTTTACGGATGAAGAGTTGAAGATAAGGTATAGATTTGGGGTACTCGCCACCTGTTAATTTTCCAAACAGATTTTATTGTCTTGTGTACTAATACATAATGAATAAGATTAAATAAATTATAATAATAATTAATTACGAGTATATTATGTTGATACTATAAAAATCATTTAACTTACTATTACTATTATACTGATAATAGATATAAAATGGAAAGAGATGTCAATTTCACTTATTTAAGTTATAATGGAAAGAGATGTCAATTTCACTTATTTAAGTCATAATGGTGCTGATGAATCAAACGCATTATTCGTAGGTTTAAATTGTGAAGTTAACAACAAAGTCTTTGGCTACCTCGATAAGAAGCTTCTTCTCTGTTTCAGTAAAGTTTTTACAACGTTTTATTGATGATTCCATATTTCCGACACTTCATTTATTAGAAGAATAAGAATAGTTTGCACTGCATGCCGCTAGCTGACGCACGTACCTACGGGTACGGCTATCATGCAGCCGTTAAAAAAGTTCTGATGGCACCCCGAGGAGTTCTATCGATTATCTGTAGTGACAGTTGAGCTGCGGCCAAAGATAAAGACACTGTAGCCTTTCGAAAACACAAATTTTGTAAAATGTACTGAGTTCCTGGTAGGGCATGAATATCGGAATCTCGGAATCTCGTAATATCGGAATCTCGGAACGCAAAGTCCGATATTACAATTCCGATACTGGGTGATCGAATATCGGAATCTCGGAACTCGAATATTTTTCTATATTTTGAGTTTTAAATTATACATATATCGATCCTTGTGTATCGCCGAGCGAAACAGTAGGTACCGTATTAATGTTGCCCGCTCGCTATGCATGTGCTACAAGAACAATAATATTATTACCTGTTTCGCTCACTCTTTACCTACTCTAATAATATGTGATATTATTGTAAGGTTGTTAAAACGCCTCAAATATAAACAAAACGATACTAGCAGTCTCAACTTCACAGTAAGAAAGACTGAAGCACCGATAGCTTTTGTCTCTTCAGATGAAGATGATGAATCACTAGCTAGTCTAGCTACAACGAGTGAGCTGACCCTGCACCAAGAATTTGAGAAGGAAATAGAAAAGTGCAAAGAAAAAAAGAAGGCAGTGCTTCCGTCCGACGAATTTGATCTATTGGGATTTGTAATAACTGAAAAGGCAACATACGTTAATAGAGGTGAAAAATGAGTTTATTTGTCACAGACATACACTTATCTCACATAAATTTTGCCCATCAACGTTGAAACTTGAAAGTGAGCATGATTTTTCGTCGGGCGGTTATTTATCTGACAAAATGTTTGACGCTTTGTTGTTTTTGAGAACATATTAGCAAGAAAAACGAGATTTTAAAATAAATATAAACCTATGAATATAGCGAACCTTTATTTCAGTTGATTGTAATTTAAACTACCAAACTTAGAATCAACATGACTTCTTAAAGTTTTGTTGATTCCGAGTTCGTTAGTTTTATATTAGTAATGAGTATAGATAAAAATAAGACAAAAATATTTCCAATAATTATTGTTGTTGGCATATTATATAATTAAATAAAAATTAAGGTACTTTACTGTGCTCTCGTGCGCAGTATCTTCGAATACGAATCAGTGGTATGGAACCCGCTTTATGACATTTATAACAAGCGCATTGAATCCGTACAGAAAAAGTTCCTAAGATATTTACAGTATAGGTGTAGGTGCATCGATCATAGGTATGAGAAGCAAGATGTAAGAGGTATCATTTTATGCCCCTACAGAATAGACGTACAATATCTGATGTTGTAACAATTGTAAAAATTGTCAATGGTAAATTGTGAATGGTAAAAACTGCCAGTTAGGCGCAATCAACCCTTAGTACTACCCTCAGCCAACACTAATTTTAGACAAAACTCATTGCTCATTCGTGCGAGTAGTTCCGTTAACAGCATTGCCAAAAGGCATAGCGAATTTGAGATATTTAGGTCTAAGCCAACAGTGGTAAAGAAATTATTTACTACAGATTATTTTGATCCCAATCCCAGAGAAGCAACAAATTAAATTTACAATTTATTTTGAACTATTTTTTATCGGGTCATGCTATGGTCTTGCAATGGTTTTATGTTTAGTTTATATTTGCGAATACCTGTTAATAGCTGTGTATAAGTATATTTATGTATAAACCGATTGTAAATTATGCTGTTAGTGTTCTGAAAAAAATAAAATAAATAAAATATTATATAAGTATATAGATAAGTTTAATAACTAATAAGATATTAGATTAAAGAATAGGATATTATAAATTACTTTTTGTTCCTAATTGTTGATTTAATTTCAGATTTGAGTCTCTGAGTCTGATAGTTTAATTAGCAATAAGTACAGAAAAATAATGAGAAATATCTGATTTAGTAAATACTGTGGGTAAAACTTAAATACGAGTATAAAACAAGCAATCCAAATTAAATAATATGATTTATAAATATTTTTTATTCCATTAAATCTAACCTCACACCGAATTTGTGACATTTTGAACAAAAAGTGCAATTTCTAAAAAAAATACGAAATTCCGATATTAATATCGGAATTCCGATATTGAGATCTAATATCGGAAGTTAGTATCGGAATTGAAAACCTTCCGATGCTTTTGCATAATTTTAATGGTTTTACCGGAGTTCTGATGGCACCCCGAGGAGTTCTATCGATCATCTGTAGTGATAGTTGAGCTGCGGCCAAAGATAAAGACACTGTAGTCTTTCGAAAACACAAATTTTGTAAAATGTACTGAGTTCCTTAGGGGTATTTTTTTTTTTGCATAATTTTAATGGTTTTACCGGAGTTCTGATGGCTCCTTGAGGAGTTCTATCGATCGTCTGTAGTGATAGTTGAGCTGCGGCCAAAGATAAAGACACTGTAGCCTTTCGAAAACACAAATTTTGTAAAATGTACTGAGTTCCTTAGGGGTATTTTTTTTTGCATAATTTTAATGGTTTTACCGGAGTTCTGATGGCACCCCGAGGAGTTCTATCGATCATCTGTAGTGATAGTTGAGCTGCGGCCAAAGATAAAGACACTGTAGCCTTTCGAAAACACAAATTTTGTAAAATGTACTGAGTTCCTTAGGGGTATTTTTTTTTGCATAATTTTAATGGTTTTACCGGAGTTCTGATGGCACCTTGAGGAGTTCTATCGATCGTCTGTAGTGATAGTTGAGCTGCGGCCAAAGATAAAGACTCTGTAGCCGTTTGAAAATATGTTTTTTTTTTTTTTTTAGTTTGCTATTCTGACTGGAGTTCCTGGTAGCCCCTCAAGAGTTCTATAAAAAGTCTTTAACATGTAACTCGTTTGCTGCAGCCATTAAAAAGTTATCGCAAAAAATCTAATTCAATTTTGTGAACTTAGCACCCCAAAACTTTGAAATTAGGTTTTTTATGTTAATCCGCTAGAACTATTTCTAAATTTTATCAAGAACTCTAGAACTCTTTGGGGTGCAATAGGAACTCTAATAAAAATATATAATTTTAAAACATGGGATGCTAACTTCACAGACGTCAATCATCATATTATATTTATTCATTATATTGCGTATTTATTAGTAGAAAAAATTAATTACGTATAACTACTTAATTATGGGACATTTTATAGGAGTTAAACAGTTCTTCAACACGATTTTTATAATAGAGCCATCTAGCGGCAAGAGGAGCTGTTACTTATCGGTACGATAGTTATTGAACGGTTTAAAATGTAGTCAGAAACGCAGTGTCAGTTAAACTACAGTTATCCTTGCGATAACTTTATTGAATCAATAGCTATTGAGAGTGTTTGTGGAAACCTCAGAAACCGGGCATTAGTCGAACGAAACCTTATTTAAAATGACATTTTGGCATAATGTGAAATTGGCAAACTGCATTTTAGGTACTCAGCGACTATTAATGGGCCCTACTTACTAATTTTAATTTGATCTGCACTAAAACATGAATCTGCCTTATTCATGTAAACAATCGTTCAGTTTTTCTTAGTCGGCATATTCACCTGATACTCCGTATTCTAGCAATCAAACTAGTTTTTAATAATAGGTCTTTACCTATGAAATTGCCATTTTTTTTCGCAGCAGTCTTATTTAGCCTGTATTTTCTTTTAAAACATAGATTGCTTGTAGTATTTTTGTAATTTAGTAAATACAGGACATTACCAACAACTAACAAAAGATAATCAAGAAAAATAATTATTATTTGTATTAGTAATAAGTCTGTAACTGACGACCTCGGTGGCGCGCCGGTAGAGCCAGCGGCTGCCGCGCATGAGGTTGAGGGTTCGATCCCCACGCAGGACAATAATTTGTGAGATCCACAAATTATTGTCCTGAGTCTGGGTGTTCTATGTGTCCGTTAATTAATGTTTGTATAAGTCCCCGCGACACAGGGCATGATCCCTAGTGCGGGAGTTGTCTTTAAAAAAAAAAGAAAAAATGATTGCACAAATGAAATGAAATGATTGTAAATATGGGTCCAATTTAAACCAGCGGATTTTACCATTTAAACAAATGTAACGTCTTCCCTTAAATTTCATAAAATCTCCATACATCGGCATTTTCATAGGTAAAGACCTAATATTATGTAACTAAATAAACAAGCATTCCATTTTGTAAAATAATGATTGTCATATTTAATTATTGTATATTATAATAAAAAGTTTAAATTGTGTATTTATTGTTTATTTTCATCTCCCAAGACATACCTTTTACAGAGTTAGGACACCACCACTCGTCAGTTGCTCTAATTAGTCAGTTTCCCTATTATATTTTTTTTTATTTCCTTAGTACGCGTCTACTACATAGTTATTGCAAATGGCGCAGATGTCATCATCATATCAGCCAATCGACGTCTACTGATGGACATAGGCCTTCTCCAAATATTGCCACCTTAGCTTATATCATAACGGCCCATTAATGTCCCACTGCAGGGACGGGCCTCTTCTAGTGACGGAGGGATACTTGGCCTACTAATACCACGCTGGCCAAACGGATTGGTATAGGGTTTAATTTCAAGTTTTCCTTCTTTTTATTACGTAAAGATAATATTCACGGATAGTTCCTTAGTCGGTTTTTACACGTTGGTCAGGCCCGCCCGGCCTTACGGAATTTGGTAACGAGACTTGTACCAGTCTGATGTACTCCTTGACCCAAACCTATGTAACCACTTCGTTTTCAATGTAACTGTTTTAGAAAAAAGTTACAGGCACTTTTTAGGGGCCGGACCAGCCTGACGGTTCTGGCCCGGCCCCCTTATATCTCGAGAACTACGACACATTCAGTAATTCTGTAAATACAGACGCAATGTACAGTCAGCCTCAAAAGTCGCTGAACACATTTTAAATTCCAAAACTGCTGAACACTAAAAACGTCTTAAGTCAGTGTCGCAACAAGAGTACAGAATAAGCTTTACATACGAAACGACCATAACACGCTTAACACGGTTATTACAAAAGTAGCTGAACCATAGTATTTTTAAAAGTAACTGAACGCCTAAGATTCCAAAAATAGCTGTACATACGCGTCAATTCGTATTAAAACCTACTTTTTGGGTATTATACTATAAGCATCTTTAAAAAAATAAAAACTTTTAGAACAGATAAGTTTTGTCGTTATTAATTAAGCTTTAAAATTAAGCTTTTTAACAAAAAATTTAATTATTTAATTTGTTTTTAATTGAAAAGTCCATTAAAATTTGAAACTCATAGTCACTGTACTAGAATATTCTTACGGTTAAGTATAACCTAAAACATCTTAGGAACCACAAAGCTTTCGGGTTCAGGAGGGCGATTCACTAACGGTCTACATCCTTACATCCAAGAGTACAACAGTTGTAACATCAGTGTTTGACATATTCGTATGCTCCAATCAAACTACCCGACCGCAGCGCTTCAACGATGTAAACGGCGCTTCACGGAACTAAAATATTCGTTCAAATGTATGAAAATAGGTATTCAGTAACACGAAACATCCTCGCCTTCGACTACAACCTCGCCCTCGCCTTCGATTTTATCTGTCAAATGATAAAGCTACAATAACGTAGATGTTCTCTTGGTTGTTAACCTACAAAGTGATATTAAATATTGTTTTTTAGACAAGGTAAGTAGATTTACATTATTTTAATTGTTGTATTTCACTTTCTGGGTCCAGTAATGTTTTTTTTTTGTTTAGATGGCAGTTCGTGTATTTTGCAAAATACATACAAAACACTTTTGTTGGAAGAAGCTAATCGTGAAGATAACTTAAAAAAGGCGTCAAGCTCGGTTAAATAAACAAAAGTTTGGCACATTCCGGTCGCAGACATATTATGTCTGCCCGCCAGTTTACGCGTTTTTTTTCGCAGACATAATATGTCTGTCCGCCAGTTGAGGGGTTAATTAGAAATATGAATATCCTAAAAACCGACAGTACCTACTTATGTACATTAAAACTTAAAGGCTCATTGAAGAGCACATAGAACAATTAGGACAAGATATTTTCCCATATTTCTCCAAAGTTAAACGCCAGGGAGGTATTAGTAAACAAGTAACAGAACCAAGGTAGGTACCAACTACTTATTTATAATAAGTAACTCTTACTTACAAATACTACTGTCTATCTATGAATTAAAATAACTTTTGTTTCAGATTTTGTTTGCACTTGCGTTTTTAACAAGTGGGAGCTACCAAAAGATTTTATGTAGGAATGCCACAACTTATGTCTCACAATCATCAACATCAAGGGCCATACAAACGGTTGTAAATGCCAGAAACCATAGGGATGTCATAAATAAATATATTTAGTTTCCTAAATCACCCTTTGATAGACAAATCCTCAAAGAAATGCAAGTAACTACTTAGTATATTAGTTATCATCATAACAACCCATTAATGTCCCATGACGGAGGGATACTTGGCCTACTAATACACCACGCTGGCCAGAAGGATTGGTATAGGGTTTAATTTCAAGTTTTCCTTCTTTTTATTTTGTAAAGATAATATTGACGTATAGGCCCTTAGTCGGTTTTTACGACACCTATGGCATGAGATGGGGTGGTGGGTGACATATTGTACTCTTACTCCGTCACCACACAGATATTAGTTATACTTGAGTTTTAAATTATAGTATCATAAAGACAGAGTTTCTTATCTTTACAAATCTTGTTATGATCCAGATTCTTTAAAGACTTAAAAATCCCTGGTGTCATTGGATGTCCCCACATCCAATGACACCAGGGATTTTTACCTGGTACCCTATCCCCCCGGATAGGGTACCTAATTCAGCTACTTCAAAAAGAAAGAGTGCAAACACTCAGTGATTTGGATAGTGGATGCCGTGCTAATCTGCTAATCTAATCAGTTGTGTCATGCACGAAGTAGTAATACTGAATAATAACTAAATATTTAAGTTTGTCTTTACTAATTTAGTAAGTAGTCAGGTTTAATAAATATTATTAGTAATATAGTATGTATTTTTTAAGTTTTGAGCATGTAATATAATGAAACTACTATTGTTTATTCATTGTAATGATAATTTTATAATAAATAAAAATATTAACTATAGATTTATGTTAAAACATGTTACACTACTAACAGTATAAATATATAATTGTAGAGTATATGTTAGATTAAAACTTATGCACAGATAAAAACATTTTACATCATTACAATAGTTTTATGTATTTAAATAATCACTTAAAATACCAATAATTCTTTCTACAGCCTCCACCATTCTTTGTTCGAATTCTGCTCGTAGCCTCATGCATTGAGCTATTGCCAGTTCCGCACGCTGTTCTTCAATGGCTATGAACCTCTCTGTAATGCTAACCATTTCCAAGCGGGGCATTGCGATGGAGGACTTCGCAATAGGCGCCGGCGCGCAGCAGATGCACGTGGAGATTGTTGGGTAACACGTCGACGACTGCGTAATATTTCCCTTTGGCGCTTCAACAAACACGCATAATTAATATTTGGAGTACTTTGTTGTATTTATTACACTATAAAATCTTGTAATTAACCTTATTTGGAATGTTCCCATGTGAAACTTCTGGTGGTGATACAGGTCTTACTGGTTCAACAGTGACTGAAACCTGTAAAATAAATACATTATGTAAAAAAATATAATTAATACCTATAAACAATTTAATAATTTTTTTATATTATGCTTACTTCAGGAGTACATAATATTGTGAGTTCTGGATTCTACTACAATATTTTGTGACGTTGAAGGGACTTGTGTCTCTTGAACACTCCCTGCATCTATGGCAGCAATAGTAGACTAAAACAGAAAATATTTAATTACTATTACAAGCTTTTGTAGGTTTCCTATAAAATTCTAAGATAATGTCTATTGATATATTTTTTGCTCTGTGTCATTGAACTTAGGTACATATTCAACTCTACCACCAGTACAACGCCTGGCAGCCACAAAATTTGACTGTCTTTCCTCTTCACTGACCCTTTCTTGTCTTTTCAATACTGTGAATATTTTTATAGATATAAATAATAGTTTGAGCAGTCAATGTAGAGTTTTCTTGTAGGTACATAGTACAACACACCACTTCAAACATACTATTAATAAGCTAAACTCACCTTACACCACTGCTCTGAAGTTTTTATACATCCACTACCATCACTGTTAAGGGCATTTGCTATTTCTACCCATGCATTACGACTGCGAATGCGAGCATTTGCAGTACGAGCATGGCCAGTTGCTAGCCAACTTCTAGCTTCTAAAAAGTTGACTAGCTTTTCAAGTTGACTTGGTGACGGAGCTACGTTACGAGACACTAAAATAGATAATATTGTTGTGGTTAGTCATTACAGTAAAATGCTGGAATTATAAAAATGTTATGAAACAAAATATAAACATACTTACTGTCGACACGATCAAGACTACACTAAATATGATACACTCCATGCATTGGTGCATATTAAAGCACTTTTAGCCTTAGACCCTTTTGCCACTTAAAACACTTCATATTTAGGAATTTTGTGACAAAAAACTTAATTTATGTTGTCTATAATTCCAAACTGTTTGTTTACATTTCGCACATGTCAAAAAAATTATGAATCCATTGCCAGTTTTAAAAATATTAATTTTACAAGTCGAAAACAATTACATTAATTAATAATTTGTTATGAATTTATTAGCTCTTAATTTATTCATTCACATTATGTAATTATATTTCTTTAAAAGTCATAAATAACAACGATATTTGTTAGTCTATATTTTCTCGATTATACTTAGTCAAAAAGTAGCAACATTGTTAACATCGTAGCCGACATCCTTGCCTTATCACATCCGAGAGATCGTCGACGAGATGATCGTGTTTAGCGAATACGGTTTTAAATAACGATGACTTTAAGGGCGATGTGTTGGTTGTGACATCTGTGAACTCGCCGTTGTTGGCATCTTAGACGGTACGCTTAGCGAATCGCACTGCAGGACTAAAAGCCATATCATGTACCTACTCTTTACGCTTTTTTCAATGCATTTTGTTCCGCATAAAATAACGCAATATTAAAAAAGATATTACCAGTTAAAGGGGGCCGGGCTGGAATAGGTTAAAAATGAAGATTTCTTTTTAAAGGGGGCCGGGCTGGAATAGGTTAAAAATGAAGATTTCTTTTTATTTAGGCAGTTTAAGTAAAAACGAAAGAGTTACATTGAATCTGTAGGCCCAGAAGATTATATGTAACTACATTTAAAAAAAATAGCTGTTGTTGTTTTAATATTATAACGTAATGAAATAACTCCAGCCCGGCCCCTAAGAACCGTTAATATTGAGTTTTGTATTGAAATAAAGTGTTACATAGGCGTTATTTCAGAGGTACATTGCGTCTGTATTTACAGAATTACTGAATGTGTCGTAGTTCTCGAGATATAAGGGGGCCGGGCCAGAACCGTCAGGCTGGTCCGGCCCCTAAAAAGTGTCTGTAACTTTTTTCCAAAAGAGTTACATTGAAAACGAAGTGGTTACATAGGATTGGGTCAAGGAGTACATCAGATTGGTACAAGTCTCGTTACCAAATTCCGTAGGGCCGGGCGGGCCTGACGAACGTGTTTTTACCACACCCATTTTTCATCGGATGAGATGGGGTGTGACACACTGTATTCTTACTCCGTCACCACACGGTTTATATAAGGTTTTGTATTTTGGTTGTGCATTGTGGCAGAACAACCTGATGGTAAATGTAAATGGTAACCGTAGCGTAGCTAACGAAGTCAGCAACGTGAGGGTGCGGCCGAACCGTTGTTGGCTTCCTATATTGTATCATTTTTAAAAGGCAACTCCCGCACTAGGGATACCAATCTAGAGGGGACATAAGGTACGTCCTCACTGGGGGCATTCTTAACAGAGCAATCGCCAGCGCAGAATCGAAGCTTTATAATGCTCGGCTCAACGTCCACACCACTCGAATGTACTTGGATGTCAAATGCTCATTACACGCGATTGCTCTCAATGAGAACGCTCCTTTTTACAAACATGGAATTAACGATTCGATGTAAGTTTATGATACGATGTAAAGGTAAAGAAAATAAAAATGTAAATATAAACTTTCAATATTTTATTAATAACAATATTTATAACAACTTAAATAATGATCATAAATACAAAAATCGTAGTTTTCATTACTTTATTTACTGACCTGACCATAAACCAGCTCCAGTTTACTATTCGCACCGATGGGCGAGACAAACTACAGAAAAATGCGAATTCGTAAGTATTTAAAGCAAATAGCCGGATCCACACCAAACGATCCATCTTGGATCTGTGATGACGGATCGCTCGCGGCAAAGAGCGAGTAATCCTGCCGCGCAGTTTGGATCGCGCGAGACAAGTCCACATCAAACGCATCTCGTTTGGTGTGGATCCGGCTAATAATTATTATTATATTGTAACCTATGGATGTCATAAGTTTTATTCAAATCATTCTGTAGTTTGAATTAATTTTAATAAAACTTTACAATATTGCAACATCAGAATAACACAGAGGCTACAATTTATAAAAGTATCATATTTACAAGAAGTACCTATAAGCTACTGGGAGACCCCTCACACGGTGGACCGACGACCTAGTTTGGACGGCTGAAAACCAATGGATGAGGGAGGCACAGGACCGCACAAGGTGGTAATACTTGGAGGAGGCCTATGTCCTAGGAGGGTCATTTGGCTGAGCGACGTCTTTAGTACTGGATAGTTGTTTATGGATGTGATTTGGTGCTCCCACTTCTATGTACTACCTACATCACGACGCTACCTTTATGCGGGTTGCAGACCGGGAGCTAGGCTGAGTTGGTTTGGTTTGGCTCGCGTGGCTCACGCTGTTTTCCATACTTGTTCCATAGTTTGTGGTGTGCACACAGGTATGGAGAACAGTGTCAGATATCCGAGCTGGGCTGGACTGGCTTGGCTTGCTTGGCTCTTGGTCTGCAACCCGCATTATAATTGAATAATCCTTGGTTATGGTTATGTATGGTATACAATGGTTGCAGCGCCTAATTACAGTTATCTCCTATGTCAAAAAAATGACGTCAAGAAAATGCAGCAGTAGAGTTTGTTGCGCCGCTTCTTCTCTACTAGCGCTTTGGAGGCGGTGGTAAAGTTTTCAAAACTTTGAAATGTTAATAAACTTAGATTAAGTAGTGTTAGATGACGTCAAAAAGATACAATATTATTGTACTACTTTGAATAAATAAATGAATACTGAACAGTGGACGTCGATTCGCTGATATGATGATGATGATGATAAGCTACTAGAAACTAATCCTGGGCAGACGAAGTCGCAGGTACCAGCTAGTTATATTGGATCGAAAGTTTCAATGGGGCAGACAATAGACATAATCATGGCAGCTACAAGGTATTGGTCTTAGGAAACATCCATCCATTATTTTCCAAAAACAAATTCACCCCATCACAGATTTTCAAAAAAATGTACGATTAGCAAGAAAATAACCATTTTTTACCAAAAAAATTTTTTGATGCTAATCGATCCTGTATCTTATGCTGATTAAAAAGTTCTACGGGAGCAACTGAGGTTGGAGTACTAGAAAAGTCACCAATACAAAAAAACTATTTTTTTAACAATCACATTTAGTAATATTGTATGTATCATCATCATCATAACAGCCCTTTAATGTTGGGACATTCTGATTTCTGACGGGAGAAGGCCCGTCCCTGCAGTGGGCTGCAGGGACGGGCCTTCTCCCGTGGCGGAGGGATACTTGGCCTACTAATACCACACTGGCCAAACGGATTAGTATAGGGTTTAATTTTAAGTTGATGAATGTATATTATTATATAAACTTTTGTAGTTGATTGTAGACGTTTACAAGTTAATAAATGGGCATTCTTGGTCACTGAAAAAGAAATGCCTCTTTATCATTTTGTTAGGGGAATTAAAATATCAAAAGCTTGACAAAAATTAGTGAACTTTTTTTATCATTAAGTAAATATAATACCAGCTACAATGACAAAACGACTCTCATACTTTAAAATCTTAGAATAACGCTACCACGAAAACGGCGAATAATGAGTCACAGTAATAATAGTTTGCATAGGTTTGAGTGTTTTTCTAAATATAATATGTATGTATTTACAAAAAAAGTATTTAAGTATGTTTCTCCGTTGTCTAGTACCCATAATACAAGCTCTGCTTAGTTTGAGACTAAATGGCCTTGTGACAAAGTGTGCGGAATATTCTACTATATAAAAATAAGTCGGGTTTTCCTTCCTGACGCTATAACTCCAGAACGCACGAACCGATTTCCACGATTTTGCATTCATTGGAAAGGTCCGGGGCTCCGTAAGGTTTATAGCAAAGAAAATACAGGAAAAATTTCAACAGAAAAGCGGGAAAATAATGCCCGTGCGAAGCAGGGACGGACCGCTAGTTATTAATAATAATAAAATTAGTCTCCGTAATAACTTTAACACGAATTTTCATTCTAGCACTTGCCAACCGCTGGTACAGCACGCTTACTTCGCTCGCTCGGCAAATACAGTCGCAAACTAATTAATCGTGGTTGCACGTTCTCGTAATAGCGTTATTCGTAATTCAATAATTACGCGTTTAGCATTTTCGCGTTGTAACCGAGCGGAGGGCGTGCGTCGTAGCGAACATTTCACGTTAAACAAAAGAAATTGTACGTTGTACACAGTACTTAAATTTCATTTTTGCATGGCAATCGAGGGCAGTTGACCGGCAGCCGCGATATAGGCAAAAATGAAATTTAAGACCTGTGTACAAGGCTCAATTTTCTTTAGTTAACGTGAAATGCTCTCCGAGACGCTTCGTTTAGTGGAAATCGTAACTTAATTAGACTCCTGGTTACTTATTTGGCGCTTAATTTTGTAAAGATGGTGACACATTCTTGCCTAGTACATTTTCTTGATACTTTAATTTGCGTACATTCGTTGGATCATTTAATGTATCTTCAGATGTTAACCTCTCTAATCTCTGATCTTGGACAGGTTCTGAAATAAAATAATTTAAAAAAAAATATTAAAGAAAAAATGGCCCAGTAGTGTAGATTTTTTGGGTTATTCCGATCCGATACCCTAAAAAAATCACCCTAGAGTGAAATCTGGGAAACATAATGTCTGAAAATTAACCCTTTTAATTTATTTTACCTAGCATAAGGTAAATTTTAAGACATTTTTCCAGGAATTTACCCTAGGGTGAATTTTTTCAGGTATCAGATAACTGGATTTATTTTAGAAACATAAATTAACAAGGAGATATAGAATATCGAGGCACAAGATAATTATTTATTAATGACACAAATATTTTTTTATGTAGTATTCGAACCCGCATGCTCTTACAGTTACTAATATTATATTCATCATCATCATAACAGCCCATTAATGTCCCACTGCAGGGACGGGCCTCCTCCCGTGACGGAGGGTTACTTGGCCTACTAATACCACGCTGCCAGACGGATTGGTATAGGGTTTAATTTCAAGTTTTCCTTCTTTTTATTTCGTAAAGATAGAAGTTATGGTTATTCCCTTAGTCGGTTTTTACGACACCCATGGGATGAGATGGAGTGGTGACATATTGTATTCTTACTCCGTCACCACATGGATACGTCACCACACGGATAATATTATATTACTATCTACTAAATTACACCAGATCATTTTACAATTTTTGAGATGAAGTGCACTTGTAAAAGTAATTCATTTGGCTTCTACAATGCTACATGTGAGGGGCCTGCAAGCAAAAATTATTTCTTTCAGTATAATAATTTATTTATTTATTTTGCCTAAATACACCTCTCCCGCATTGGGTATGAAGCCTGTGTCGCTTAGACTTATACATACACATAACGGACACAATGAACATACAGGCTGATCGAAATAATTTGTGCTTCACACAGATAACTTCCCAGCAAAGTATTTGATCCTGCTACTCCATGACATGATTATCCATGTGGTGACAGAGTAAGAATACAATATGTCACCACCCCATCTCATCCCATGGGTGTCGTAAAAACCGACTAAGGGCCTATCTGTGAATATTACTGTTATATATATTAATGTGGGTAGTTATGCTCACTTGTTATAATAATAAGTTTGCTAAGTAGGTAGTCACAAAATATGTATGACGCTCACACTCTCTTTTTGTAATGGCTACCTAGCCTAATACAAGCACTTACCGAATTGGTGTTTTATTTCATTATTCCAAACATAATAGTGGCGACGTAGTAAAAATGGACTGTAAATCGGTTAAATTCAGTGAGTTTAATGTGCAAACAGACAATTGGGACAATTACATCGATAGATTAAAGTACTGCTTCGAAGCAAATGGCGTCATTCTAGATTCGGCCAAAAGGGCAAATTTTTATACAATATGTGGATCACAAGTGTTCGACACGTTACTTGCGCTCATTACACCTAAAAAGTCAAGTGAAGTGACATTTAATGAAATCGTAACGGTTTTAACAAAACATTTTAGTCCAAAGCCTAACGAAATATCGACGTCATATAAATTTTATAAGTGTGATCAAAGTAATGGTGAATCGGCTGCTGACTACATTGCACATATCAGAAAATTAAGTGTTGATTGCAATTTTATTGACTTAGAACGTATGCTACGAGATAGACTAGTATGTGGTATGTTTGATCACAAACTACAATATGATTTATTAAAAAAAGACAATCTAACGTACGACTGCGTAGTAAATGCAATGTTATCATCAGAAAGCGCGGGAAGAGATGTTCAAATGATAAAAAGTTCGACAATCATTCAAAAGACTCCCGTTGAAGAAGTACAGTCGACGTCATCGAGTACAGTTGAACCTATGGACATCAACGCAGTACAGTCACGTACAAACATACGATTATGTTATCGTTGTGGAGATCGTCATGGTGGCGAATGTCGTTTTTCCAAAGTTACATGTCGATTTTGTAAGAAGATTGGTCACCTAGAAAAGGTTTGCATTACGAAGAAAAAAAGTCACAACAGTAATCGAAATGTTAACTACACACATGAAAATGAAGAATCCTTTCAATTAAACGGCGTATACAGTTTTGGCAGTGGAAGTCTACGAGTTCCAGCTTACGAACTAAAGGTCCGCTTGGACGGCGTGCCGGTGACAATGCAAGTGGATTCAGGCGCTGGTTTCTCCATCGTGAACGTGCGGACATGGCGAAGGCTGCGCCCTCGTGCTTTGCGCACAACGCCACTTTCTCTACACACTTGGACATCGACACCAGTCACAGTGCTCGGCCAGACTACTGTACGAGTACAATATAAGGGCAACGAATGTACCCTCCCTGTGATAGTAGCTAGAGGCAACGGGCCTAACTTAATAGGACGTGATTGGTTTTCAGCTCTTAATATTAAAGTGTGTATTGACTATGTTAACTCTTTTTTTTCGACAGATATTTCAATTACGATGTCAATTGTAGAAAAGCATGGGGATGTTTTTAAAGAAGGCCTTGGCACCTACCGAGGTGACCCAGTTACTATACATTTAAAACCACAGTCCACTCCAAAGTTTTTAAAAGCACGTCCGGTACCTTATGCTATTAAAGAACGAGTAGAAAACGAAATAGATCGTTTGGTAGGTGAAGGGGTATTACGTCCAGTATCTTTTTCAGAGTGGGCCACACCTGTGGTACCGATAATTAAAAAGACGGGTGAAATTCGTCTTTGTGGAGACTATCGCAGCACAGTAAATCAAGCTACTGAGTCTGATACCTATCCTATGCCAACTGCTAGCGAAGTCTTCGCAATTGTTGCAGGTGGTAGATATTTCACCACACTAGATTTAGAACGAGCTTACACACAAGTGGTCGTAACGGATGATACCGCCAAGTTATTAACATTAAATACGTGCAAAGGTCTTTATAGCTTACACAGATTAGCATTTGGAGTTAAGGCATGCCCAGGCATTTTTCAAAGACTCATGACCGCTTTATTAGCTGGCATCCCAGGCGTCGCGGTCCTGATAGATGATATTATCATAAGCGGTAAAACTTTACATGTTATGAATACACGGCTCAATACCGTATTAGACCGCATAAAAGAAGCGGGCCTTAGACTAAATAGGAGCAAGTGCAAATTTGCAAAAGAAGCAGTAGAATACTTGGGATTTGTAATAGATGCTGAAGGAATTCATCCAGCCCCAAGCAAAATCGAAGCTATTTTGAAAACGCCGGAGCCAAAGACTGTTTTACAGTTGCAGGCTTTCTTAGGTTTATACAACTTTTACGAGAGGTTCATTCCTCACAAAGCGACATTTCTGGAACCTTTGCCTAGGCTGCTAGACAAGGGTTGTCAGTGGAAGTGGACTGAAAAGGAAAGTAAAAGTTTCCAAGTGGCTAAACGCATGCTGACATCAGATGTAACGTTGGTTCATTACGATTTAGACAAGCCATTGACACTTACCTGTGACAGTTCAGAGTACGGGGTCGGAGCAGTATTGTCACATATAATGGAAGACGGTAAGGAGCGTCCTGTCGCTATGAGCTCGAGAACGCTACACACTCATGAACGTCGTTATTCCCAATTGGACAAAGAAGCAACAGCAATTTTGTTTGGCATTCAAAAATTTCATAATTACCTAATGGGAAGATCTTTTACTATAATCACTGATCATAAACCGTTGATCAGCATCTTTGATCCTAAAAAAGCTATACCTAATATTATTTCTCCTCGTTTAACAAGAATTTCTATAATACTGACAAGTCATTGCTACAACATTATATACAGACCTAGACAACAAATAGGAAATGCAGATGGTTTGAGTCGTTGGCCACAACAAATACCAGAACAACCTGAACAGCACCTCGGAGATATTTTATTAATGGCTGAAACTCCAGAAGATTTTCCCATTGATGCTGAACAAATACAAACAGTCACAAAGAAAGATCAATTATTGTCAAAAGTTATGTATTACATATTGAATGGCTGGCCTGCTAGAGTTTCTAATGAAGATCTAAGACAATATTGGTTACATAGAGCGGAACTATCCATACATGAGGGCTGCATTTTGTTAGGATGTCGTGTAGTAGTACCACAACTCCTGCGAAAAGCGGTACTGTGTGCCTTACACAAGACACACAGCGGCATTGTTCATACAAAAGCACTAGCTAGAAGTTATATTTGGTGGCCACAATTAAATGATGATATTGAATTATTGGTTAGAGAATGTAATAAGTGTCTGGAAAACCGACATATGCCTCCAAAGACTAGCTACCAGTGGATAGTACCTACTAAACCCTGGTCAAGAATTAATGTTGATTTTGCCGGGCCATTCCAAAACAAAAACTTTTTAATTGTGGTAGACGCTTATTCCCGATGGCCAGAAGTTTTCATTATCAATAATATGACTTCTGAGACAGTGATACGGCATTTAAGAACTTTATTTGCTACACATGGAATATGTGAAACTGTGGTATCTGACAATGGTACAGCATTTGTATCGGCTGAAATAAAACAGTTCTTAAAAGCTAATAATATAAGACAGGTAACAACAGCTCCGTATCACCCTGCCACAAATGGTTTAGCTGAGCGCATGGTACAAACAGTCAAAGATAAATTAAAGAAAATGGATGGTTTATCATGGGATATTAAGCTACCAAATATGTTATTAGGCCTAAGAGTGACACCATGCTCTGGTACTAATAAAAGTCCCTCAGAACTGCTTATGAACAGATGTTTAAGAACATTGTTAAACACAATTCATCCTGACTACTTACAAAATAAAAGAAGGACGGAACAAATTGTAAAAAATACAGAAATTAAACAGAGAGATGCAAACATTGGACAAAGTGTTATGTATAGAAATTATGGAAGAGGTCCACGGTGGTTAGCAGGTAAAGTTTCTAGTAAAGATGGTCCATCCAGCTACCAGGTTATTTCTGAAGATGGAGCCACAGTGAGCCGGCACATAGATCAAATTATAAAAAGAAAAACTTTAAGTAATGAATGGGAAGAGATGAAGGGTCGACAACAAACAAGTAATCATAATGAAGGGAGGAGTGATATAGAAGTAGATGAATCAGATATGCCAGTTGAAAGGGAAGAGACAGACTCAAGCTATGAGAATCAAGAAATCATAGAGGTTCCGAGTTCTGAGAAATGGGCTGAAATGTTAGGTATTCCTGTAGGGACAGAGGCGAGTTACGGTGGGGGTAAGCTTAGAAGTAAACTGAGTGTTTATCAAAAAACTCCCTATGCTAGATCTGATGACAATTTGTATATTAGTTAAATATTACTTAAACTTTATTTCTTATTCAAGTTCAGACTTTGTTAGTTAATTGTTTACTTTATGTTGTTTATTTAAGTGTGTGCATACTTGGGGGAAAGGTATGTTATATATATTATTGTGGGTAGTTATGCTCACTTGTTATAATAATAAGTTTGCTAAGTAGGTAGTCACAAAATATGTATGACGCTCACACTCTCTTTTTGTAATGGCTACCTAGCCTAATACAAGCACTTACCGAATTGGTGTTTTATTTCATTATTCCAAACATAATAATTACCTTTACATAGAAAAAACAAAAACTTCAAATTAAACCCTATACCAATCTGTATGACCAGCGTGGTATTAGTAGGCCAAGTATCCCTCCGTCACGGAAGGAGGCCCTGCAGTGGGACATTAATGGATTGTTATGATGACTTCATGACCAGCAGCGGCATTAACTCATGTGCTAACGTTGCATTAACATGGCAGTTATTAAAAAACCACTTACGATTATATGGAGTATATTTATCAGAGATCAGTGCTTCTAGATTGTAACCTATGACACCGACTATCGCTGCAACTGGTAATGTCAAGTAAGGAGCATTTGTTCTCAGAAAATGTACTAGAAGTGGCCACATCTGCAAGATAAATGTAAATAAGGTAGATTCGTGGATTCCCTATTTTTATAAGTTTATCGGCCGAATACTCAAACGTCTGTTAAAGTAAAGTGACGCTTAAACTAGAAATTCTTATACAAAATGTCTAGTAAAGTAAAGCGGCGCTTAACTCTCTAACTTAACTCAAATGTTTGTTTTAACGTTTGTTAAAACAAACGTTTGAGTATTCAGCCATTAGACTAGCAATCTGCCCTGACTTTGCACAGGTGCAATGCTTTTACTCTATGATATTATACACAAAAACCTTCCTATTGAATCGCTCTTTCTATTAAAAAAACACACTTAAAAATTCGTTGCGTAGTTTTAATGATTTAAGCATATACAAAAAAAAACGGACTTTGTTTTAAATTCGATACAAACTATAAAATATTTAAGAATGCGATTGCCAATAAAGATTTATTTAATTAAAATAAAGTAATCTCTATACTTCTAAATTCAGATAATATTTATGAACATTTATTAATGTTATATAGCCAAACTGTGAGAAATATAATAATATATTTTAGGTTATGTAAGCCGTAACATAAACTGCCTTAATTTATCTTTTTAATAATACTATTAATATTAAACTTACTGTTTCTTTCTGATACCAACACGTTCCTTTAATATTTAGAATTCCTTTTCCTTTTTTTTATTTACGTCACTTTTTGGCGATAAACAGTAATTTACGAAAACAAGTCAAATCAACAAAACAGCTGATTAACCGACAATGACATTAACGACATACGTTTCATTCTTCACCCGGGCCCAGAACAGAAAAATCGAATTGTTTTGTTAAAATTTAAATTCATAGTAATGAAATATGAATGTATCTGTTACAAAATTATAATTTAATAAAATTATAAGAATCAAATACATTTATGAACTACCTATCAAATTACTTTGACTACATACTGAGTTTAATGATCACACTCAGAATTATTTTGTCAATTTATTTTGACAAGTTGAATCAAAACAACTACAAAACATAACCTATAAATTTGTAATCGAGGAATATTAGACGAAATAAAATAATGTATTTCTAGCAATATTTAACTATAACTAAGTAAAAAGCAAAGGCAAAATGTTACAAACACCTCTTTCAGGTTGCCTATCCAGGCTTTATACACAAATAAACCTTACAAAACATTTACGTAATTTGGTTATCAGAAATAGTTCTTCAAAAATAAAACAAAAGACAGCTAGCTCTGTTTACCGAACTATGAATATATTTGATAGAAAGGCGAAGGCATTACAGAGGGACAGAAGTGCCGCAAGGGACGATTACCATTTAGCTGAGTTTATCAAAGAAGAGATTGGTTGGCGCACTGCCGATCGTGTTTTTGATATTAAACGAACGTTTAAGAATGCTGTTGAACTTGGTAAGTTATTATTGTCTATTTATTAACATAATAGCTTCTATAAACTATAGTTTGAACTGCACCATCAAATAAGGGTTACCTGTAAAGATGGAGTATGTATGTATTAAATATATAAATGTAAGTATAGAGGTACTAAATAATATACAGTATTGATGTATCATCTGTGTAGGTACACCCCTACTTATCCCAACAGTAAGAGGTAAATATGTAATTGATTAATTAAGTTTTTCAAAAAGGGACACTTTAACCATTACTAGAAAGCTTACATTCAATAAGAGGATAATATACAAATTTATATGGTAAATGATGAAACATGAACATGTTAAAAACAGAAAAGAGTTAAGGGGATATTATAGAACTTCAGTGACATTAATATAGGTCTTATAGACAATTTCTATTTTATAAAAATTTGACAAATAGACCATATTATTATATATCTATTATAGTTTAGAAATAAAGGCTATGGATGTTAGTCATAAAACAATTTCACTCCGTTGTCAATACTCTGCATTCCTATAAGTCCTATTTGCCCTGATGAATGTATCATTTGTGAATGTGTCATATATATGATACATAGGTACATTTTACTATTGTGTCTACTGGTAGGACAGGCAACCTGTTAAAGTACACATAAGACTATGGTATGGTATATGGTATGGTATAGCGGGCTGTTTTCCGCAATTCCACGTCAAGGCGCGGGTTTTGCGTTAGGGTGGGTGATTTATTCGATCCACCCCAGCTCGTCGAAAAACGCCAACAGGCCCTTCAAGTTGCTGATGGTTTCTCGGAGCGTACCTGGATTTCCGAAGTACTTAGCCCTGTATGTGGCGGTCGCAGGACAGTGTAGGAGCACATGTGCCGCCGTTTCTTCCTCTCCCATGCAGGCTCTGCAGAGAGGGCTGTCTGTGATACCTAGAACTGAAAGGTGTTTGTTAAAGGAGCCATGCCCTGTGATGGCGGCTGTAGCCATTCGTAGTTGCCGTTTGGGCAGTTGTAGTAGGCTCCTTGTAAGTTTATGGTCGGGCATAGGTAGTGCATCTCTAGCTTGTCTGCACTCTGCCAGATTTGCCCATCGAGTGTTATGGCTATCCTTCGTTTGCCTGTGTATTGTGGTGCGGAGGTATATAAAGGGGATCGGTATTATGGGTTCAGGGCCCATCACTACCGTATCCGATCCTTTTCTTGCAAGTTCATCCGCAGCATCATTGCCACGTGATCCACTATGGCCTTTGATCCATTGCAAGGTTATGTTGTTTGTATAACCTACTTGGTTTAGTTTGTAGTGGCATTCCAGAATAAGTCCTGAGTTAATAGTGTGGCTGTTTAAGGCCTGTAGCACAGCCATGCTGTCCGAGAGTATTCGGATTGAGTGTCCCTCCACTTTTCTTGCCATGACCGCTGAGGCTGCCAGTGTGATTCCCACGCATTCGGCCTGGAATACCGAGCTGTGAGTTCCCAGTGGTTCTGAAATATTGATATTCAGGTCCTCCGAGAAGACGCCTGTCCCGGAGCCTGTACTTGTTTTAGATCCATCTGTGAAGATGTGTAGTTCCGCCTGTTGTTGTGTAGGTTCACAGTGGCGGTCTTCATGGAGTTGGATCTTGTATTTTTTGTCGAAGACAAATTGTTTGGGCACACGGTCATTTACTGCTCCAATTATAGGTAGCTCGTCTGTGAGCGCTCTGAGTAGTGATGTGTGCTTAGTGTTATTGTTCTTCCATAAGTTTAGCGCCCTTAGACGTGTGGCTGCAGCTGTCGCTTCCTGTCGGATAAACAAGTCCAGCGGCGGCAAGCCAAGCATGACCTCCATTGCCGCTGTGGGTGTGGTCTTCATGCATCCAGTGGTCGCCATGCAGGCTAGTCTTTGGGTTCGCTGTAGTTTGTCGGTTGATGTGGTGTATTCAGTTCTTGGCCACCAAACGATAGCACCATATGCAATCGTGGGGCGGATCACGGTTTCGTAAAGCCAGGTGATGATTTTTGGCGTTAAACCCCACTTTTTACCAATCATCCTTCTGCATTGCCAGAAGGTGATACCGGCTTTTTCTAGTTTCTTGTCAAGGTGGCTCTTCCATGTTAGTTTATGGTCAAGAATGACACCAAGGTATTTGACCTCTTTTGACAGTTGAAGTTCAGTACCGAAGAGCTTTGGCAGTTGGTACTGTCCTAGTATTCGTTTGTTAGTGAACATCACTAGCTCTGTTTTTGCTGGATTCACCGACAGCTCAAATTCCCTGCACCATTTTTCCACGGTGCGTAGGGCTTGCTGGGTGAGATTACAGACTGTTCCCGCTGCCTTCCCTGAGATGAGGATGGTGAGGTCATCTGCATAGCCTATAGTATAGTCTCGGTTTTTGTTCAGTTTTGTGATTAGGTCATCTATGACCAAGTTCCATAGGAGTGGGGACAACACTCCGCCTTGGGGGCAACCTTTGGCTATTAGGGCTGTTTCATCAGCCTCCCCCAGGCGGACCACCCTTTTGCTGAGCATGTTTGTTATCCAGTCTATTAGTACCGGCTCTACTTTGTGTCTGGACAGTGCGGCCTTGATACTTGTAAAGTTGGTTTTGTCGAAAGCTCCTTCGATGTCGATGAAGGTTCCTAGACAAATGTCCTTTTGTTCAATTGCCTCCTCTATCCGGCTGACCACCAGATGGAGGGCTGATTCCGTGGACCTTCCGGAGCTATAAGCGTGTTGGTTAATGTGTAAAGGTGTTTGTTTTAAGACCCCATCTCTCAGTTCCCTTTCGCATAAGCGTTCCATGGTTTTGAGCATGAAGGAGGTCAGGCTTATTGGTCGGTATGCTTTAGGGTTTGTGTAGTCACCTCTTCCCGGCTTTGGGATAAAAATGGCTTTCACTTCCCTCCAGCCCTTTGGAACGTATCTGTGCGCCAGGCAGGCTTTGAAGACACGCTCCAGTCTGCATGCTACTAGCAGGTTACCCCACTGCAGCAGCGCAGGGGTAATCTCGTCTGGGCCCGCTGCCTTGAAGGGGTGAAAGCTGCCAATGGCCCACTGGACTCTTTCCAGGGTTACTACTTTATCAGCATACCGCCAGTCTTGGATGTCTGGTGTTTTGGTTTCATCAAGCCAGTTTATTTGTGTCGTTAGGACACATCCAGGGAAGTGTGTTTCTATTAGAGTACGCCTGGATTCTTCTGGCGATGTTGTGAGTGTATCATCGGGTTTGCGGATGGCTGTCGGAGTTGTCGATTTTTGTTGTGACAGGACTTTCCTTACCCTGTTTGCTTGTTGGCATGACTCAATACTTTCACAGAATTTGCGCCAGCCTTGTTTACTGCGGTATCTTATACATTTTTTGTAGCTAGATTTGGCTGAGCGGTAAGCGTCCCAGTCCTCATCTGCACAGGTATTCATAGCCCTGTTAAACGTTTTTCTTACCTTCTTACGCTTGCGCTCTAGTTCGGGACCCCACCATGGTTGTTTGCCCGGTTTACTAGGAGGTAAAGTTTCCGGGCATGCTATGCGGTAGCTGTCCGTTATAGATCTGGTTAGGTGATTTACCTCTTCCTCGATCTGAGTGGTGTTTTCGAAAGTTTCTGGGGAGCATTGTTGAGCTAGTCTGAGAGTCAGTTGTTGCTCATATTTAGCCCTGTCTGTTTTCCTTGGGTTGCGTCTAGGTGGAGTTTTGAGTGTTTCTGCCTGTAAGTCAAAGCGGATCCACCTGTGGTCCGAGCAGGATGTCTCCTTGGAGACATGCCAACCTGTAACCACTTCTGCTATATTTTCCGTCGCTAGCGTCAGATCAATAATCGTGCGGCTCCTCCTAGTGACGAAGGTTGGTTCAGAGCCTGTGTTTAATAAAGTAAGGTTTGTGGTGAAGAGATACTCAACAAGGTACTTACCTCTGTCATTTTGTATGTTCATGCCCCATAGGGGGTGATGGGCGTTAGTGTCAGCCCCTATGATGACTTCAAGTCGCTCCTTCTCACCGTGGTCCACCAAGCGGATGAGGTCTTGAGGCGGCAGCGCCTCCTTGTCGGGCATGTAGGCTGATGCGAGGATGACCACCTTTTCCTCGTCGTCCAGCTGAGTGTATAGCCTTACGGCTGTTAGGTCTCTGCAACAGAAGTCTGTGAGGACCTGCGTTTTCAGGTTGTTTGTGACATAAATACATGACCTGGGGTGATCATGATCATTAGTTACTATAAGCTTACCTCCTAAGTTAGGGAGCCCATGAATGTGGCCAGCCTTGATCCACGGCTCTTGGATCAGGGCGATGGCCGTGCGTTGTGCCTCCAGCCACTTCCGCAGCTGAGCCGTCCCGTCCCGGCTGTGCTGGAGGTTTGCTTGAAGTATTCTAGTCGGGGACGAAGGGGACGACATTTTTGGTCGCTTCCTCCTCGTCACCTCCAAGTTTTAGGTCCGCAAAGAGGTCGCCAGGCTCGTCGTCGACTCCCAGGATGCTGGAGATCGAGGTGAGCACATCCTCCTCGTCCTCCTCCATGGGGTGTGGCCTGTGTTCGTCGTTGGCGGATGTTGGCGGCTCCGCGTTTGCAGGCGCCACCTTGACCTCTTGCGGAGTGTCTTTGTGTGGGACATTTGTTTGTTTTGGGGGCTTCTTCAGCTCCTGTTTTATGCTTAGTGTATCGTGGTCCCATCCATGTGGGATGTCGGTAAAGGATCCGTTCGGGCCCTGGAACTTGATGTAGATAGTCCCGAGCATAAAGGAGAGACGTCTGCCTGCCTTCATTAAGCTCGGGATCTGGTCCTCAGGGACACCGACTACCACGAACCACGCGTCAGCCTTTTTTATGGCGTTTATAAGGGTCCATTTGGATATACCGAACTCGGGATTCTGGTATGAGAGATTCCGGCCTATATCGGCCGTGTCTTTCAGGAATCCCTGTTGGTCCGGGACCCATATAGCGCAACGTGCCCGCTGAGTGAGATCCGACTGGTTCCTTACGACCAACTTAGTGTTGGGCAACGGTTCCAGTTCGGAAACCACTTTTACGAGCCATGTGTGGGTGTGCTCATTCGCGCACCATAGTTTAAGTACCCCCTCAGAGTAATGCGGTTTCGCATTAAACTTCGGGGGTTGAGTTTCGCTCCGAGCTCGGGCATCGGCGGATATACGTACTTGTATACCCAGGAGCACTTGGTCGGATATGTCCTTGCTGATGCTCCCCTTCAGTTCGCAGGTGATTGCGACGCTGAGAGGGGAGCGTACTGCTTGGGCGTATGTGCTTTTGGTGGTGCCTTTAGCTGCGTCCAGTCTCTGCTTCTTGTGCTCCCCTCGAGGCGACATTGTCTCGTTGAGAGCACGTTTGGCAGCGGACTGTCCACTACCACCCGGTTTGGGCCCCTTCTCGCTTGCTGGCGGTCTCTGCTGTTCCTTGGCAGCAAATTTGAGGGGACCGTGTGTCTCTGCTTTGTTTCCTTCAGCAGAGGGTTGTGTAGTAGGGGTGAGGGCTGCAGCCTTTAAACGGGCCGCTACCCTTCTTTGCTGCTTGGTCTTGCGAGCCCTCCATTTTGGCTTTATGGCCACTGTTGGACCACCAGCCACGTTTGTGGATTGCGCGCCTGACCTGGGCTTATTTGTCCCCTTCTTGGTTTGGACCCTCCAGCCCAATGAGAAGTCGTCTTCTGGTTGCTCATCCGTTCCCGTCTGCCCAGACACGTCGGACGGGCAGGAGGTCGCCGGATTCGCGCCTTGGACGTTCCCCTTGGGTGGTGGGTTAGTGTTTTTTACGGGTGCTCGTGGATGTTCCCACTGAACTACCCGTTTCGGAAGTTTTGATCCCCGATATGATGCCCGTGGATTTTACCACTGAGCTATCACCCGGGGATCTAGAGATGTTGTCATCTTGTACTGTGTGGATGTTGTTACCAGTGCCTGTGGCCGAAGCCGCCGAGCTACTGGTCGGAGTCGAGTGAGCGCTGAGGGCGCGTGTGGTGTGTGTACCCTTGCTGGTGCCCGCAGTTTGCCCGTCTGAGCTACCAGCAGGGATGGTGTTCTGCTTTATGTGTTTGCCCTTCTCGGTGCCTGCAGCCAGGGCCGCTGAGCTACCTTTAGGGGCTAAGTGAGCGCTGAGGGCGCATGTTGTGTTTTTCCCCTCCCTGACCATAGTCACATAAGACTAACTACTACTACTCTCCGTGTGGTGATGGAGTAAGTATACAGTGAGTCACCACCCCATCTCATCCCATGGGTGTCGTAAAAACCAACTAAGGGACTATCCGTGAATATTATCTTTACGAAATAAAAAGAAGGAAAACTTGAAATTAAACCCTATACCAATCCGTTTGGCCAGCATGGTATTAGTAGGCCAAGTATCCCTCCGTCACTAGAGAAGGCCCATCCCTGCACATAAATGGGCTGTTATTATGAAGACTAACTACTCTTTTAATTTTTTAGGAGCATGCCGTGGCTACGTTTCAAGACACTTTCTGCCGGACAGTGTAGAAAAGGTTACATTATGTGATACTTCACAAGTACACCTCGACAAAGCTATTGTTGGCGACGGTGTGAAATGTGAAAGAATAATAATGGATGAAGAAGTGGTTGACGTGAGTATTTTCGGAGATGTAAGCTCCCTAAAAATAATAAAATAAAAACTTTATACATGCTCGTTGATTCTGCTTGCGTGTACTACGCACATGCCCTTAGAGAATCTTATATATCTATACTAATATTATAAAGAGGTAAAGTTAATCTCTGGATCTACTGAACCGATTTTAAAAATTCTTTCTGTGTTGAATAGTCCATTTATCGGGGAGTGTAATAGGCTATATAGTCTCACGCTATGACTAATAGGAGTGGAGCAGTAATGAAATATGTTTAAAAAAGGGACGCGTTTTTATCGCCGCCCAACGAAGTGGGCACGTGTTAGCTAGTATAATAGAATATAGAAATTGACGAGCATGTATTAAGTAATATGTATGAAAGTAATTTTATTAGGATCTTAGTACATAGTCTTCCGTAGTCTATGCTTAGTTGCCTAGGAAGAATGTTAAGTTGTATGTACCTAAGTATTTTTGTTCCAGTTTCCAGAGAACAGTGTAGATTTAATGGTATCTTCATTAGTACTGCACTGGGTAAACGATCTGCCGGGATGTTTCGATAGAATTATGAAGTGCCTCAAACCTGACGGGGTGAGTTAGTATTTGTACCACATTAAGGTCGGCAACGCATCTGTGATTCCTCTGGTGTTGCGGGTGTCCATGGGCGGCGGTGATCACTAACCATCAGGTGACCTGTTGGCCCGTTTGCCATCTATTAAATAAAAAAACGATTAAGAAAATTACTAGAATTAGCAAGATGAAGTGGCAATGGGCTGGTCATATCTGTCGAAGGACCGATGGCCGTTGGAGCACACGTGACCTAGAGTACAGACTCGGCAAAGGTAGGTTAGGACGCCCCCCAGCTAGGTGGACCATCACCATAAAAAGGTTTCTGGGTCGGTTCAGAACCGTTTTCTTTCCGCCATTTAATTCCAAAACTGACATCTGCGTAATCTTTTGCAATAACTTAAATCCGGTCGTTTTAGTTGGCGCGTACTGTAAATATGCCACGTTAATCACCCATTTTATTCTCCGTGTGGTGACGGAGTAAGAATACAATATATCACCACCACATCTCTTCCCATGGGTGTCGTAAAAACCGACTAAGGGACTATTATCTTAACGAAATAAAAAGAAGGAAAACTTGAAATTAGGTAAATCCAGTACCAATCCGTCTGGCCAGCGTGGTATTAGTAGGCCAAATATCCCTTCGTCACGGAAGGAGGCCCGTCCCTGCAGTGGGACATTTATGGGTGGTTATGATGATGAATCTCCCATATAATACATATAACATTTTTATAATATTGCAACACTGTGTTTTTAAATTCTCCATGGTAACCCAGGTGTTTATGGCTTGCGTCTTTGGCGGAGACACCCTAATGGAATTACGTCAATCGCTCCAGCTCGCTGAGGGTGAAAGATCAGGTGGTATATCACCACATATATCACCATTTACCCACGTTAAAGATGTCGGTGGCCTTCTAAATGCGTGAGTATTTCTCTAGAGAGAGAATTTGTTAAGAGCGCTTACAGCGCTTTTAAATTAATTAAATTTCGCATTCGAAAATGGCCGTTTTTGTTTTAAATGCAATATTTATCTACTAATTTAATAGCGTTTAAAGTGTTGAGACTGCGTTATACAAATACTTTATTGCCTTTTCTAACGACTTTGTAGACAACATTTTGTGTTAGTGATCCTATTTGCCAATTATTGAAAATCATGATTTTTTTTCCATGACGGCGTTAGTAAGCCCCTTAAACGCTCAAAATTAAGCCAAAATAGCAAATTAATATTCCAATGTTTTTATGCTACAAACAATGTTTAACTTTGTTACAAACGAAGACAAATGAAATATATGTATTTATTTTTCTTTTCATGCTTTTTTAATGCCATGAAGTAACTCTTTTCTATTAGCTTTGTGGAACATGACTGTGTCCATTTTCACATTAAATGTTATATTACATACAATGTTATATACAATGGGTCCGATTGCCTTTCTTTTCGCTCTTAAATAAGGATGCACTAAAATTTATAAAATAAGACCACGTCCTTATATAAAAGCTATTGTGGATGTCACAAAATAAGAACGTGACCTAAAAAACTACCAATTCCTTTTGTCTATGAAAACAACCTTATATTAAGAGTGTTGTTATATTAAGTTTGACATGTTTTACGTCAAAGTTTTTTAAAATTATTTATATAGGCTTTGTTGCTTAGCGACCACATCGCCGCCTGTATTACGTCAAAGTTAGTCTTACTTTCGTTCGTACTTATTTTACGTTTTTACTTGTGATATCTTTTAATTTGTTTTTATAACATGGAAACAGATTCACATCGAACGGATCAGAATTATCTCTGATATGCCGATATGTAAGCCTTCTTTTGTCTGTAAACTAATAAGAAAAGACGCACTTTTTTATAAAGAACAAAGGCATTCAGTTAGGTAATTTTAACACATTTAAACCCTTTACCGTTCATGTTCTTCATTTAACCTTCTTTGCACAATTATAACACTGATAGGAAACATTTTTGTTACTAAAAATCCAAGATATACCTACCTATATTTTAAATAAATTAAAATAAGCTCGCACAAAATTTCGAGCGACTTTAATTAAGGCAGTTTTTATACCGCTTCTACTTTTTTTTTTTTTTTTTTTTTAATATTTTACGACCTAACATGCAATCGGTCGTCAGACCATAAGCAGTTTTTTTCAGTGTTAATGGCATGTAAGGTTTACTCTTCCACTGTCGAGTAGCCTTCCCGTGTTACTTGTCACTTATATGGTCCCAGGTGTGTAACCGTCTCAGACGTCGTGTGCAACCAGGGGCAAGACCCCGGGCAAGTTCATTTTTATGACTGTTTATCTTGATTCTGTATGCCTCAACACTTCTGGTCAATTCCTGCTTCACGGTAGGGATGTTAAGGTACTCATGGATCTCCTCCGTTTTTACAAACCATGGGGCATCAGCGATGGCTTTAAGGACGCAGTTCTGAAATCTTTGGAGTATTTCTATGTTAGATGTTTTGGCTGAGCCCCACAGCTGTAGGCCATAAGTCCATACTGGTTTCAGTGCAGCTTTGTATAAGAGGAGTTTGTTCTCTACAGACAGTCTGGATTTCTTGCCCATAAGCCACTGGAGTGACCTGTATCTAAGGTTGAGCTCATCACGCTTTTTAACAATATGTGCCTTCCATGTTTGCCTTCTATCCAGATGAAAGCCAAGGTATTTCACGACAGTGCAATGCGGCAAGGGCTCCTGATCCAGTTTCACGGGAGGACAGTCCTTCTTTCTTAGTGTAAAAGTAATGTGGTTAGATTTACCAGCGCTAGCCTTTATACGCCAGGATTTCATCCAGATGGCTACCTTGTTTAGGTGCTCCTGTAGCTGCATCGATGCTATTTCTGGACTGCTATCCGTAGACAAAAATGCTGTGTCGTCAGCAAAAGTAGCGGTAAGTATATTTTCGGTATCTGGTACATCCGATGTATAAAGGAGTTAAAGTAAAGGTCCCAATACCGATCCTTGAGGTACCCCAGCATTAATGTCGTACAATTTAGACATGGAGTTGTTCACTTTAACATAGAATGTGCGACTTTCTAGGTAAGATTTTAATAGAAAATAAATGTTGCATGGCAACACCTTCTTGAGCTTGTACAGCAAGCCATTATGCCATACTTTATCGAACGCTTGCTGGACGTCCAAAAACGCAGCCGAACAATACTTCTTGCCTTCCAAAGCACTTCTGACATGATCAGTTACTCTATGTACCTGCTCAATTGTGGAGTGATTTCGTCGAAATCCAAATTGGTGTTCTGGAATGACAGCTTTATCAGCTAGATCCTCATTGCAGCGTGTCAATATTATCTTTTCAAGAACTTTGGATAAAACCGGCAACAGGCTAATTGGTCTATATGATGATGTAAGGTGTGGTGGCGTTCCACGTTTCGGGATCATTTTTATTTCGGAGACCGCTTCTACTTAAATAAGGTCAGTCAAATGTCAAATAAGACGAAACGCAATCGGAATAAAAAAACTACTATCACTAATTAAGTTTAGGATGACCCTATTTTAGTGTATGTTCTTATTTAAAGGAAAGGTAATACCCATGTGTACTAAAAAATTTAAGTTTACATTTAAGTTCATTTTGTTGTTCTTAATTAAAGTCAATTGAGAAACGCAATCGGACCCAATGAGTACTAAACTAATACGTCTAAAAAATATACCTATTGTACATTTCGTGTCACCAAAAACTTAAAAATAACCCAAATAATGAAATCATAAAACTGACCTTTAAAAGATACAGGAACTATTGTGCTAACTTACTTAGGTTTACAAAACTCAATTTCAATAAACATCAAATAGACAATGCCAAGGGTAATCCTAAAAAAATCTGGCAAGCCATTAAATCTATTACGCATACAGCTAAAGATACCTCTCAACCTCTTGAACTACTTTCCTCATCTGACCCATTGCGCTCGGTAAACGAAGTAAACTCGTACTTTGCTAGTATTGGACGATCAGCCAATGCTGTGGCAGCTACCTGTCCGCAACCACCAAACATACTTCCTTATCATCAACACACATTCACCTTACTGGAAACAGATGAGTTTGAACTTGAAACTCTCATTAACAACTTGAGAAGTGGTTGTGCAGTTGGTAGCGACAATATATCAGGAAATTTCCTCAAAAAATTCAAAGAGTACCTGCTACCACCACTAACGTTTTTATGCAATCTGTCTTTTCGAACAGGTGTGTTTCCAGAGGCTTACAAAGTTGCAATTGTTCGTCCTATACACAAAGGAGGTGACAAAAACCTGCCGAATAACTACAGACCCATCTCTGTTTTGCCCACACTCTCTAAGTTATTAGAAAGGTTAATGAACAACAGGCTTGTTAAATTTTTGGAACAAACTCAAGTTTTGTCTCCACAACAATATGGTTTTCGTTCTGGGCTCTCTACGAGTAAGGCAGTCATGGACTTAACCAATGAAATAGTTACTAAACTGGACCGCAAACAGAAAGCTGTAGGTGTCTTTTTAGACATTTCTAAGGCGTTCGACACCATTTCAGTGTCTATCCTTTCCTCAAAACTGGAAAGGATCGGAATCAGAGGTAGTCAATTGTCTCTCTTTGAAAGCTACCTTGATAACAGACGACAGTGCGTTAGGATTGACGATTACTGTAGTGACGAGCTTCCTGTTCAGAACGGTGTCCCACAAGGCAGTATTTTGGGCCCTACGCTATTCTTAATATACATTAACGACCTTTGTCAGTTGCAGCTCCACAACACTAGTATATATACTTATGCCGACGACACCGCTCTCATTGCGTACGGAGATACTTGGGAGTCGACGTTTTCGCATGCCCAGGCCAGTCTGAACCTGGTGACTGAGTGGCTGGCTGTGAATCAGCTTGCCCTTAATACAGGAAAAACCAACTACCTTACCTTCTCATTAACTAACCAGGGCAAGCCATCTTTATCTGGTCTCTCTCTCACTGCTCATTCCTGCAATGGCCGAACCCTTCCATCGTGTGATTGCTCGATATTGTCACGACAGAGCTCTGTTAAATACCTTGGAATACAAATAGATGATCTTCTCTCCTTTCACGCACACATTGATATACTAGCTTCGAGACTACGGCGGCTAATATATGTTTTCCGGTCTCTTGCGGGTGTGGTTGATGCTCAGGTCCTTAGGCTTACCTATTTGGCTCTTTGTCAGTCTATCACACAGTACTGTATCGTTTCTTGGGGTGGAACACATAAAACGCATCTCCTAAAACTAGAACGTGCTCAAAGAGCGGTACTAAAGGTTGGTTGGGGACTACCGTACCGCTTTCCTACCACTGAGCTGTACAATACATGCAACGTGCTCTCGGTGCGAAAATTGTTTATTTTAAATCTCGTTCTTGCAACGCACGCAAATACCATATATGATCCATCGAATTTTGCTTGTGTTCGTCGAAAGTACAGCGTTTGCCTTGTAAACTCGGTCAGAACTAGGCTAGCACAAAGATGTTATCACTTTCTTGGAAATTATGTGTACAACAAGGTAAATAAAATACTAAACATCTACCCATTGACTGGGAACGAGTGCAAAATAGTAGTTACTAAATGGCTGTGTGACTTAGACTATGATGGTACTGAAAATTTCCTTTGCATATTAAGGTAACTAAACTCACACTTAAACAAGCAGCACACCACTTTCATTCACTACTCTTTCATATACACGCTCACATACAACTAATACACGTAGTACTCACAAGCACCATCCACACTTACACACATTTATTAATTTAAGAAATATTTAATTTATTAATTAATCTCATACCTACTATTAAAACTTGTTTCTGTACAGAAATTATGTTAATTGTTATTATTATTATTATTGTTGGTATGTATTTTGGAATTATTGTTTGTAATTATTTCTCCCTACTGTTGGTTTATTGACATTGATTGATAGTTTGTTCTGCTTCTGATTTGTTCCGAGGTGAGATCCTGGAGATCTGTCACACAGGTTTCGAACCTAGCTCAGACTCCAGCTCTCAACAAGGTTTTCGTTTAATGCTACTGTAATATAAGAAACTTCTGTACCTTTTGAGAGAAATAAATTATATAAATTGAAATTGAAATATGTTTCGTGTTATAATGTGAATAACCGTGTGTGAAACGAACATTTTAGTCATTTCCACCATCCTACTATAATATTATAAATGCGAAAGTTTGTGAGGATTTATGTTTGTTACTCTTTCACGCAAAAACTACTGGACGGATTTTGTTAAAAATTTGGAATATAGGTAGCTTAGGGTGTAGAATAACATTTAAGCTACCTATATAATGCGGGTGAAGCCACGAGCATCAGCTACTAAGAAATAAAATAGATGACTATTATAGACTGGCGGATAAGCAATCTATTTTTTATTTATTTATGGCCTTAACGCGGCGGACGAACAAGCGGCTTACCGGATGTATGTAACTGCCCGTCATGGAGACCGCTTCATAATTGCCAGGTCACAGCCAGGCTACTACCTACCTATTATAGCCAACCAAAAAAATATCTGTACTTTTTATCTACATAAATCTACACTTAAATCTCCACTCAATCTCATTATTCTCCGCTCCCCAGCTAGGTGGACCGACGACCTTATAAAGGTCTCTGGGTCGGACTGAATGCGGAAGGCGCAGGACCGAGTTCTGTGGCTCGTATTGGGAGAGGCCTATGTTCAGCACTGGACTGCAATAGGCTAGTTGATTGATTGATTCTTCACCCTAATTGTACTTATATTTTCGTGTGTTTTAGCTGTGGTTTCACCCTGCAGACTGTCGATGTGGACTCCATAACGATATGGTACCCTTCCATGTGGGAAGTGATGAGGGATATGAGAGCTCTGGGCGAGTCCAACGCGGCCTACAATAGACCCTTGAGGCTGTCTAAAGATATACAGTTTGCCGCCGCTGCGATATACGATGAAATGTTTGGGAAGGTATGTTGACTTTATCTATGATCTATCCATGACATTTTTTACGTCTACCTTAAGATTTCGGTAAAAAGGTTTCTCATCCAGCCGGCCTGAAGTTAATTATCGGAAAAATTCTCGCTTGTCGGAAACAAATAAAACCCCCGCATCCTACGCTCCCCACCATTTAGTTCGAAAAATGACATTTGCGCAGCCAATTATAACAACTTCAGGCCGACCGAGATTATTGGCGCTTACTGTATATATACCCTCCGATTTTCGATGTGGACTCCATAACGATATGGTACCCTTCCATGTGGGAGGTGATGAGGGATATGAGGGCTCTAGGCGAGTCCAACGCGGCCTACAATAGACCCTTGAGGCTGTCTAAAGATATACAGTTTGCCGCCGCTGCGATATACGATAAAATGTATGGGAAGGTACGTTAGTTTATCTATGTCTTGTTAGGTACTAGCTTTTAATCTCCGTGTGGTGACGGAGTAAGAATACAATATGTCACCACCCCATCTCATCCCATGGGTGTCGTAAAAACCGACTAAGGGACTATCTGTGAATATTATCTTTCGAAATAAAAAGAAGAAAAACATGAAATTAAACCCTATACCAATCCGTCTGGCCAGCGTGGTATTAGTAGGCCAAGTATCCCTCCGTCATGGAAGGAGGGCAGGAGGCCCATCCCTGCAGTGGGACATTAATGGGCTGTTATGATGACTAGCTTTTAAGTGACGGAGGCAAAGTTGGCCTACGCGCTGACCAGATTTTGCCCTTCGGCCGTCACTGTAACTGATGGTTGGTAACCAGTTGCGATTGAAGTATTTTCCTCCTTAGCGTCGTAGCACATATAACGTAACGTAAACGGATCGTCACCGTATCAACTCGAGCCGTTCAGTATTATTTGTATGAAACTCCTTACGGCAACGCACACTAATCGGAATCGTAACGTAATCGGATTTTTGACGTTTGACACCGAGGAAAAAGGCGAGGCGGTGCCGATCGGTTTACGTTACGTTATATGTGCTATGACCCTTAGTCGTAAGCGTAACCAGTTCCGATCGAGGTTGGATTTTTCCTTGATCGAAATCAAGAAAAAAAATCTGGTTCGTAACCAAATACGATCGATGACGTTTTTACGATGTCGACGATAAAGGCCGACCGAAGGGACGGATTTGGGCAGAATTTTATATGAGTCCGGACTCGTGCTTCACCTAGGTTCTCCACCTGGGTGAAGCATGGGGACTTGGTAGGTCCCGTGCTCCAACTTATGATTAGTACAACCAAGTAGGTAATTAAGAACGACGAATTGTTAATAAGTTAATTTTAGGTCATTTAGGTTGGAATTCATTTAAACATCAGTCGGATTCATTCCTACATCTCTTTTGTTTCCAAAATGTCTACGAACTTTCCTTTAGGCGCGATCCTTAGTACGGCATTTGTACTTCTAAGAAGAAAAGAAATAAAAACTTATTGATATTTTTTTTTCTAGGACATGCCAGAACGCGGTGGAACACGAGGAGTGCCAGCCACCTTCCAAATAATAAACTTCTTAGGTTGGAAGCCAGATCCATCTCAACCTCAGCCTATACAGAGAGGAACAGGCCAGGTCTCCCTCAAAGATATACACAAAATTAACGAAGTCGTTACGGATACCAAAAAAATACCTCTTACTGAAGAAGATATGAAATAAAACTATTTGTTTTCAATAAAATATTTATTTAATTATAGGATAGTTGAGTATTTTTAGGGTTTGTTTTATTTTTACGAAAAATATTCCTTCCTGCTCATTCACACATTAAAGACTCTAGTCACAAAGAAAGCTGAGTACTTACTATGGTTACTACACAACTGATAAAAACTGATATACAATGTACCTATAATAAATTAACCAAGTAACTAAATACAGTACCTAGCCGTTTATATTACTCATCGACCTGTAGAAAGAGACAATCGGTAATTTTCAGCTTCGTAGAGCGTCATCTCTGTCGCACACTATCAAATCATAATTTGTTTTAAGGGTACGCATGCCAGTCGCAACTTCATACAAATGGAAAAAGTTAATTGAAGGAGCAATTAAATTGTATTTATTTATATGTTAATATTATTTGTACGTAATACCCTTTCCCCAAAGTCGTTTTGGGCAATTTTAGCGTGCACGGCACGTTTCCGACAACAATTTTTAGGCTCTGCTCACAACCAAGTTCGTGTCTGTGGAATGCGTACCTCTAACAGTTGCTAATATACCAGACTGTTTGTGCTTCGTGCGACAGAGATGATCACAGAACATTTATACTCATGGAGAAGAATGTCAACTTCATATAAAATTCGTGAGGAATCTTTTCCTAAGCGTGCGGCGCCATCTATCGGGAGCCAAAACTGCGGTTAAAATCAGCAGCGCGGGAAATTGTATTATTTTTTTTATTTAATAAAAACAAAGAGATATATTATATTACGCCCTACATTATTAGGGCGTTACATAATATATCTATTTGTTTATTTTGTTGAAGGTTTAAATTAGGAAGGAGTGTATTTTCCGAGGTAATATAAATGAGGAGTTAGATTTAATAATAAAAAACTTCATTTCTTTTACAATTTATTTATGTAAATAATATTCATAATAAAAAATATTCACATTCTTCATTGAAACATTCTTTTCTACATTGAAACTCATTGTAACATAACAAAAACCCTATAGGAGTCACTCTCTCAGAACTGGAGTCAATAACGTTCAATTTCACAAAAACACTTTAACTAAGGAATAGGATACTCGTGCAACGTTTTTAATGCAGGATAAACTTGTTATTTATCGAGATTTTTTATTTATTTACAAGATATTTAGGAATTTACAAAATAAACGGTTTCTTTTCTTGTAGTGTTGACTGTTGACAGCTCCATATAAACAAGTATTAGGTGGTTGCTAGGAAATGACATAACATTTTCTATTTCATCTTTTCTCTCTGTCGTATCTAACAGCCCTAATAGAAACATTGTGTAGAACAGAGTTGACTCCCCCTGGAGATGATGCCGAAATTAGCCGATTGTCTCTTTACAAAAGTCGATGTGTCATATTTACGGCCGGGTACTGTACATTTACTAGAAAAATGGCAATGGGCTGTGCTAGCTGGGTTGTCCTGTAAGACCTGTCCTATTGACGATAAAACGACAGCTTAGAATACAACTCTCCTTACCTTCCGTGGATGTCATAAAAGTTGCTGAAGAAGAAAATCTCAATACAAACACAACCACTGAATCTGAAATGTATTTTGATTACATTTGGTACAGATATTGACCAAAGTACATTTTATGCTGCCCAAAGTATACAAGACTATGAAATCGCAGATCCACATTTTTAGTAAGAAGAACAAACAAAATATTTTAATCGATTTTCTAAAATCGCTTTATTAGTTGTCTTATTTGTCTGCCGATTTTGGGGTTCTCAAAGGGAGGTATATGGTCTCTCGCATAAATCAATTTCGTAGTTAAGTAAGGCATTGAATTATTTTTTCACAATGCCAAATAATATCGACAGAAAGATGTTAGGTACACATAAATTTCGTAATTTAATTTGTAATTAAAATTCAAAGTAATATAAATATTTTCATAGAATATTGAAATACGACAATCTGCCATTATATATACAACGAAGTTGACAATCAGTCAATCAAGTCAATCAGATACAATCCGCAAGACAGTGTAATCTCGCGATGAGCGGGTGATTAATATTATAAGTTAATTTAAGAAAAAACCTATCAGCTAAGTACTGTCTTCTTAACGATAAAGGAGGGTCAACACACTCTACTTGAAGACCATTAATAGGAGAAGATTTCATGGCACCAATAATTAATCGCAAACACTTTGCTTGAATTTTATCTAACAACATCAAACCAGATTTGTTACAAGGTTCTATAGGCCGACCGTTTATCTCAGTCCCCGCCTGCGGTATGAAAGGGACGAGGGGGCGGGGTAGCGGTGTGCGTTATGGTAGCGTACACAAGAGCTATATCGAGTTGGTTGCTATGCCAAATAAAATAAGTTTTTACAAAAAAAAACCGACTTCAAAGACAAAACTTGCACTAAAAATTAAAAAATAATTAGTTGAATTTTGGTTTTGCAACATTAAATCTTTTTACTTAATTATAATCTAAAGAATAGGTTTTTTTAATTATTGTAATAAGTATTGTTAAGGATATTTCTTGAAGAGTCTACAAATATATTTATTTGTAGATTCTTTAAAATATAATCAAATTATTACAAATAATGTTATATTATTGTTATTTTTGGAGTCGGTGTCAGCCACGAAAATTATATTCTATTTTATATTCCTGACTTAAAATTTAAAGAAATATGGCGTCGTGTTATACACAGACTAAAGACTAAGATGAGAAAGTACTACGAATCAAAGACAATTACTTAAAATTAAAAACCATTTAAAGTGATCAGAATGTGTTATACAAAACTTTATTGCCTTTTCTAACGACTTTGTACAACATTTTGCGTTATTGATCCTATTTGCGAATTACGATTTTTTTCAATTGACGGTGCTGGTTAAGGGTCATAGCACATATAACGTAACGTAAGCGGAACGTCACCGTATCAACTCGAGTCGTTCAGTATTCTTTGTATGAAACTCCTTACTGCACCGCACACTATCGGATACGTAACGTAATCGGATTTTTGACGTTTGACACCGAGGAAAAAGGTGAGGCGATGCCGATCCGTTTACGTTACATTATATGTGCTATGACCCTAAACCTATATAAACGCCCAAAGTTATGGAAAGCTTTAATCAGTTACTAAATAGGTATATTAAAACGTTTGAACGTGACACAGGTATTTAAAATATATTTATTTAAATATGATAAAAATAGGTATTTAATATTTGTTTAATTTTTAAACCAATCCATAAACAATCGACAACTTTATGTCATAATGTCGAAGTCATATAATAATATAATCTGTAATTCGTGGCCGCCATTCCATTTGCTTAGGTATTATCGTATTTCGTTGGCTGACACCGACTCCAAAAATAACAATAATATTACATAATTATTATTTCATTATTACATAAAAATGAAAAACCATTTCTTTTGAAATAAAATAATTTTAAAAATAATTGCCTTTTTTATTTTGTGTCTTATTCACAATTTTATTGCATAACACCTTCCTACTTCAAAATAGTGATTGCTTCAAAACCCTCTAAAACGGTATCGGTTTCTTTCAAATTTCACTAAAACCTAAAGTTAACTTCTAAGTCCCCTAAAACGAATCTATTTTTGCAAATAACCTCGTTTTTCAAATCGTTTTTATTAAAGAAAGATGTTTGTTGGGATTGCTAGATTACAATAATAATATAATATTAAAAATAGTACAGAATTAAGGTTGTTAGTAAGTTTAAGACGTTTTTCATGAATTGTCGACATTTAAGAAAAAGCACTTTAAGGGGTTTTGAAATTATATGACTCATATATTCATTAAAACAGGTATGATTTAAACATATTAATTTGTAAGAATCAATCTTAGAAAATATTTACAGATAATAAGAACAATAATAAGAGCATTTTTTATTTTCACACTACCATAACGGACACCTATTCAGTATGTCAGTATGACACTAGTGCAGTAAGCTAGTCCGTCTTATATACAATTTTACAAATTTCAAAGATGGTGGCGTCATCTTGCCATTAAAACTCGTACTTTCTTAGAGAAAATATTATGCAATCTAAATTATTACACAATTTAAAGCCTGACCAGAAAAATAAAAAAACAAAAACCTCTCCAGGTATTTCGACTGGTACAGGGTATAATTTCAATATTTCCTACTTTTCATTTCATAAAAATAAGCTAGCTAAAAATTAGAGCTGTGTTGTGATGTGATGTAGTTCGGGTCACAGTATCTAGATGGCGCCGTTTTGCAAAAAATCAAGAGATAGCTCTCTCCTTTGTCCTCGCCCCCCGCGCACCCCTATTACCGCAGGCGGGGTCTGAGTTAAACGGTCGGCCTATAGTAAAAAGCTACCATAGTCCAAATGACTTCTAACTATAGCGTTGTATAACAATTTTTGACAGTAAGGGTGAGCACCCCACCAAACACCAGAAAGAGATCGTAAAATATTTATACTTTTTTCACACTTTTGAACAACATATTGAATGTGATCAACACCCGAAAGTTTAGAGTCTAAAATAAAACCTAGAAATTTAATTTTTTCTTTAACAGGAATAGTTTCATTCCCAAGAGATATAGTGATAGCTGGGACAGTTCGTCGACGGCTAAAAATAACAACTGAACTCTTAGGAATGGACAGATCTAAGCCATTGCCTAGAAGCCATTCTTGAAGATAATGTAGAGCAGAATTTAGTCTAGATACAGCTTCAGACAATTTATCAGCCAGAACATACAGACTCAGATCATCAGCAAATTGTAGAATCTGACAGAAAGAATTCACAGACAATTCTAAATCATAAGTATATAAATTATATAAAAGGGGACTAAGAACTGACCCTTGAGGAAGGCCCCTCCAAACCCGTCGAGCTGGGAGACAACCATTATTAAAAGAATTGACAATAATAGACCTGCCACAAAATAAATAAAAAATATAGTTGGCTATTTTCATTGGGATGTTCAGTCGTAGTAATTTCTCACGTAAAACTGACAATAATACATTATCATAAGCTGCTGCGACATCCAAAAATACCCCAACGCAATACTGATTATTGGACATTGCTACGCGTATATCAGACGTGATAATACTAAGACTATCCATTGTACCCATGCCTTTACGAAATCCAAACTGAAATTTTGATAGTAAACCCTGACTTTCCAAAATATATTCTAGTCTATTTTTAATCAAATGTTCCATAATTTTGCCCATTGTACATGACAAAGCTATGGGGCGGTAGCTTGCAGGATTCAACTTTGGTTTACCGGGTTTCAATATAGGGACTACTATGTGGGATTTCCAGTCCTCTGGAGGGGTGCCAGAGTCGAAAATCAAATTAATAATGTTTAAAAAGTATGATTTTGTTTTTGATCCAGCCTTTACCATAAAAGAGTAAGGGATGCCGTCAATGCCAGGGGAAGAGTCCTTTAAGTAATTTAAAACTTGCGAGAGCTCATCAGAAGTAAAAGGACCGCTAAAGGGACCCGAAGAAAAAGGATCATCCGAAGTAAAAACTGTTGCCTCATACAGCGATGGAGCTATGGGAGGGGCAAGCCTTTGTGAAAATTCATGAATCCATATATTGTCATCTTGTGATGGATATGGATGTAATGGAGCCATGACTTTGCGAAATCTTTTAATATTGTTCCAAACAAGGGACACTGGAGTGCGTTGGCTAATATTCTCACAAAATTTACGCCATCCATCTTTTTTTTTCTTGGCCAATAACTGTACTGTCTGCGCAGCAACTTTTTGATATTTTAAAAAATTATCCAGGGACATAGTAGAGGAATATGCCTTTTCAGCCTGTTTTCTCTCTATACACGCATCAGAACACTGTTGATCCCACCATGGAGGAAAATATAATTTCTTCCTTGGGGGTTTTTTACGAGGAATACTCCTTTCAGCTGAAGAAATAAGAGCATTTTTAAGAGAGGTATATGAATTATCTACATTTGATGGATAAGGTATGGGAAGATTACTGATTTATTGATCAGTAAAGACTGAATACATTGGCCAATTTGCTTTATTTACATTATATTTAAGTCTAGGGTTGAATGTGAGTTGAGAATGGCAGAATGAATTAGAAGAGTGGATGAAAATAGGAAAATGATCACTACCAAAGGTGAACGGCAAAGTTTGCCAACTAATTAGGGAAGAAAAATTAGGCGAACACAGAGAAATATCAACGGCACTAGCAATATTGCAAGTAGGACGCACTCTTCGAGTGGGAGAGCCGTCGTTTAAAACGCAAAGGTTAAGTGAATCAATTATTTCAAGAAGTCGTACCGAAAGTGAGTCAGATATGTGCGACCCCCACATTTCGTTATGGATATTAAAATCCCCCAAAATTACGATGGGGCTTTGAATGTTGGAAAAAAGATTATATAAAACATTTAAAATATGCAAAGAAGGTTTGGGAATATATACAGAGACGAATGAAATACCCATGACTTGAACCGCAATGATATTAAATTCACTACAATTATGTGTCAAAGGTATGTGAGAACAGGAGACAGACCTTGAAACCAAGAGACAGACTCCTGCATGACCATCATCCCTATCATCCCGGAAACAAGCAAAACCAGGAACTCTAAATAAAGAACCAGGCTTAAGCCATATTTCCTGGATTGCGATGACGGAAGGCATGTATTTATTTACTAAATATATAAGTTCCGATTTTTTATGTTTAATGCTACGACAGTTCCATTGAACTATTCTTGGAAACGAGAATGTTAAAAGGCGTCAAAAGCTGAGTAAGTTGAGACCTGAAGTGGTCTGAGAGCTGAGAGTCATTTAAAAGAGGAAGAATTTTCGTTAAAATAGATAATAAGCTATGAAGAAGATTATTAGTATCAGAATTTTGATCTATTGGAGGATAACATGACCCATTATTAAAAGAAGACGTAGGAGTTTGTGTGATGTTATTATGAGCTATTCTATCAAACCCATGAGTAGAAGCTGGAGAAGGAGGGGACCGAGTAATGAAGGAAGTTTTTCTGTAAGAAGAAGTTATAGGGCTTGAGCGAGGGGAAGACGAGTTTACAAAGTTTGAATAAGTTTGAATTGGCGATCTTGTGACATCAGCAAAAGACTTCCTTACTTGAGGAAGCCTAGCCGATGCCTCCAAATATGATATATTGTCTTGAGACATAACAATTTTGATTGACTTTTGTCTAGAATGTTCAGGACAAGAAGGATCTTTAGAAGTGTGCGGTCCTAAACATAAGAGACAGGTAGGGGGACTTTTAGAACAAGTATTTCCCTCATGGGCTTGAGCACATATGTAACAGCGCGGACTTGAACGACACTGTGCAGTGACATGGCCAAACCTACAGCACTTAAGGCACTGAATAGTAGGTAATATATATTTTTCAATTGGCATAGAATTAAAAAAACAGTAAATATTGTTAGGCAACCTTTGGCCACTAAATGTGAGAATTACTGTAGAGGTAGGAGTATAAACTGGAGATCCTTCTCTTGTAGATCGTCGTGAAATTCTTCGCGCCTTTATAACATTACCAAACCCCTGAGGAACCTCGATGGCTTCGACGAATTCCTCCAGGGACCACTCCGTAGGGACATGCCTCACCACTCCCATGCGAGAACTCGAAAAACTTGGAATAATAGCCTTAAATTTTTGAATAGTAAGGGCCGGGTGCACTAAAAAATTGTTTGCCGCATTGGCAGTTTTAAATTGAATGGATATCCGGTTCCTTCCTACGCGTTTTAGACCATCTTTACAAATTTCCTTAACTTTATTACCAAATAAGAATTTTCCAAAGGTTACTGGCTTTAAAACTGCTGAAATATCCTCAGAAGCCTTGGATACATGCACAATAAATGGACCTAAATCAGTGTCCGAATATGTGAGTGGGTTTTGTTCGAAGTTAGGATGTATATAATAATTTTGAATTGAAGAAGAAGGAGAAGAGATTAATTTTTTAGACGGAGATGATGAATCATCACAGGATTCCGCCTCAATATTCCTCTTACGTGTCGTCGTAGTCGAAGGTTGGTTAGAACCTCCCCCCCCCCGGGTCGGGGTCGTCCATAGCGTCGAAATACACTATGAAATAAAGTTAAAAAAACTTACTTAGTGCAGGGAAAAATACTCTGAACCTTTTAAGTAAAAAATTAGCACAAATAACACGAAAAATTCAATAATTTAAATGTCAATTTAAATTCAAATGAAAAAACGCTTGTGTCGCCACCAGTCGACCTATCGTTTTTTTTTTTCAAAACAACCTTAATTAAGAGTGTTGTTATATCAAGTTTGACATCTGTACGTCAAAGTTTTTTTAAAATTTATTTATATAGGCTTTGTTGCTTAGCGACCACATCGCCGCCTGTATTACGTCAAAGTTAGTCTTACTTTCGTTCGTACTTATTTTGCGTTTTTACTTGTGATATCTTTTAATTTGTTTTTATAACATGGAAACAGATAAAAAGAGAAGGATGAAGAAAAAGCAACACAGTTTTATGAACACTGTAGTTGTCACATCGAACGGATCAGAATTATCTCTGATATGCCGATATGTACCTAAGCCTTCTTTTTGTCTGTAAACTAATAAGAAAAGACACACTTTTTTATAAGGAACAAAGGCATTCAGTTAGGTAATTTAACACATTTAAACACTCTTACCGTTGATGTTCTTCATTTAACCTTCTTTGCACAATTATAACACTGATAGGAAACATTTTTGTTACTAAAAATCCAAGATATATTTTTTTTTAATAGATTAAAATAAGTTCGCACAAAATTTCGAGCGACTTTAATTAAGGCTGCTTTTGACAGCTTCTACTTAAATAAGGTCAGTCAAATGTCAAATAAGACGAAACGCAATCGGAATAAGAAAACTACTATCATTAAGTTTAGGATGGCCCTATTTTAGTGTCATGTTCTTATTTAAAGGAAAGGTAATACCCATGTGTACTAAAAATTTAAGTTTACATTTAAGTTCATTTTGTTGTTCTTAATTAAAGTCAATGGAGAAACGCAATCGGACCCACTGTCTGTAATCTTCAATTCCTATCTTCATGCTTTTTAGTCCGTCTTATTTAATGTCATGGCCGTCATTGTCAAGCGGTGACAAGTAAGTGAATTCTCGCGATTTATTTTGTTTTTTGTTGTGTTTGTAGTTTGTTTTGGTGATATTTCTAACTTCAAGACTACAGTACGACTTGTTAATTATAATAATTTACTAAAATCCAGTAAACTAATTACCAACGAGAAGGTTTTAATTGCAGTGATGCCTAACGCGTGTAGCATAGTTGGATGTGAGGCAAATAAAACTTTAAGGAAATATAGCCATTTGTCGTTTCATCGGTAAGTGAATAGCTTTATTTTATTTATAACATGAAAGCTGTATGTATTTACAATAAATCTATGCCCTAGATGTAGTAAGAGTATAATTGTCATTAAGTATGCAAAACTTATGGCTTAATATTTGGAGGTTTGGTTGCTGGAATTCTCTTTGTGGGCAAACCAATTCGATTAAAGGTAAGCCCGATTATATGTATTGTAATAAGAATACAGACTAATCACTGCTTTTCTAGATAGATATTGATAATCAGGATCATCATAACAGCCCATTAATGTCCCACTGCAGGTACGGGCCTCCTTCCGTGACGGAGGGATACCACGCTGGCCAGACGGATTGGTATAGGGTTTAATTTCAAATTTTCCTTCTTTTTACTTCATACAGATAATATTTACGGTTAGTCCCTTAGTCGGTTTTTCGACACCCATGGGATGAGATGAGGTGGTGATTTGTAAATTTAATCCGTCACAACAGGGAATAATTATTTATTATGACTATATTTTTTTTAGGATGCCTAGGAATGAAATGAGAAAGAAAGAGTGGCTGAATGCCATAGGAGAAGATAATATAAAGAAAACAAAATCTAAAGATGTATTTATTTGTTCATTACATTTTGATGAGAGTTCGTTTAATAGGACACTTGAACTTGTCAGATTGAGGGACGATGCTGTACCTACTTTGGGTGTACATGTAAGTATAATTGAAACCAGGTTCAGGTTTATTTATATATTATTAAATAATAGATACAAGGTAGGCAAAGAATTACTATTTATAAATTGGAATTGTGTTTCTCCCTTGTGCGGTCAAGTGCCGCAGTTTCATACAGATATACTGAACGGCTCGAGTTGATACGGTGATGATCCGTTTACGTTATGTTATATGTGCTAGGACCCTTATACACCAGAATGCACAGATGAGGAGCATTTCCAGGACTTTTACCTAACTTAACCTAATTTTTTGTCATGTCCCTAGGCATTTTAAAAAATCCCTGGGTTCTATTTTAGTTTCAAACACGGCAACAGTTTATTTGGAGCTCAATAAACTGTTGCCGTTTGCCAACCGTTCAACAATTGTAGTCTTGGTATAAATTAAATGTTAGCTAATTTAACAATTTAAATATTTTATTTCAGCCATCAATAAACCTACATCACGCAGATTCAACAACTTATTTAGAATTATCGTCAATGGAAACAGACTCATTTAATCAGGACACACTCAATGTGTCATCTACTAGTCAAGACAGCAGTTCTTCTATTGTAAGTATATTATATGCTTCTGTTATTTTATACTACGCCTAAGTTCTAAGTTATATTATCCGTGTCGTGACAGAGTAAGAATACAATATGTCACCACCCCATCTCATCCCATGGATGTCGTAAAAAACGACTAAGGGAATAACCGTAACTACTATCTTTACGAAATAAAAAGAAGGAAAACTTGAAATTAAACCCTATACCAATCCGTCCGGCCAGCGAGGTATTAGTAGGCTAAGAACCCCTCCCTCACGGGAGGAGACCCGTCCCTGCAGTGGGACATTAATGGGCTGTTATGATGTGGATGTAAGTAGGAGAAGCATTTGATCACTAGTGGGATAATAGAGGCTGACACTAACACTAACTAATTAATTAATTTCAGCCAACAATTACAGCGATGGATGAATCCGATAACATAACTTCACGAAGTCGTTATACCAATCTACATTTAGTGAGTAATTATTATTGTTTTAGTTATTTTCATTTGCTAACTACTCTCTCTGCAGTAAGGCCCCATTCGCACGAGCGCTTTTTTAACGCGCGTTAAAAAAGCGTCGACATAGAACAAAATGCATTTTTATGTTCCTCGGCGTTGGAAATAGAATACAATTTCCAACGCCGGCGAGACGCTAGAGAGGGGGCTACTTCGTACTTAACTCACCAAAAAATAGGATGGAGATCTATATTAATCAACAACTTACTACTTAACTCGCTACTGTACTTGTCGATGTTTAAATCGGGCTTTAGTGCTGGCGCGACCAGCGTCCGAGTTGGTTGCGCCACCAAATGGACACCAGATGAGTAACGCTATATAGAGCTGTATACATTTTGTTGGTAGCGGCGACTGGTTGCGCTGTCATGGTGTCCCGATGAAATATAGCCCTAAGGGTAGCAGCGAACCAGCGATTAATGAGGGAGTCACAGGACCCCGTAAGGAGGATCTATAAACTCATTGGCTGGTATGATGATAATGACTACAAGAGTAACATCATTGCAGTGAGGCAATTCTACTAATATTATAAATGCGATAGTTTGTGAGGATGTATGGATGGATGTTTGTTACTCTTTCACGTAACAACTACTGAATGGATTTTGATGAAATTTGGAATATAGGTAGTTTAGGATGTAGATGAACTTTTTAGCTACTTCTACAGGGTGTTTTTTGAGTCATCGGCAATAATTAAGGAGGTGACTCTGTATGTGATTCTGATCCCAATTATGTAATAAAATTAGGTACTTAATTTTTGACGAAAAAATCCCAAAAATTAACTAAGTATGGACACGTTCCCGCTGCGCTAAAATATTGTTCAAGACTTTGTGCATTGACCCGCGCCGCGCGTCGTAGGTCGCTAACTCAGCTGGCGAACCAATCGCTCGCTGCGTCCGCGCGGTGTCCATGATTAGTAAAATTCATGGCTAAGCTTTACACATCGTTTACTATGTAGTAATTTAATGTTTATTTATTTTGTATTTTTTTTCCTTCATTAAATAACTTTATCTATCATGCCCTAAAGTATTGCCTACGTCTCACTTTACATACTGTATAATGCGAGTGAAGCCGCGGGCATTAGCTATTAATAATTATAAGGTTGATGATATTTTTTTCTAACAATTTATTTTTCTTTACAGATAAAAGCTTTAAAAGAAAACAAAAGATTAAAAGAGAAAGATAGCAATTACAAACAAAAGATAAAATGCCTTAACGAAACAGTAAGAAGGCAGAAAATAAGAATAATTAAACTTACAAAACTAGTTAGGGAATTGAAAGTACAAAAAAATCAATGTGACGATGGAAATTATTTATTAATTGTATGAAACATGGACTTATTTAGAACAGCGGGATACCGATGGATGAGGGAGGAACGGGACCGCTTAAGGTGGTCAGCGTTTCATGTTTTCCAAAGAAAATTGAGCCTTGTATCGTCATAACAGCCTGTTAATGTCCCATTGCAAGGACGGGCCTCCTCCCGTGACGGAGAGATATAAGCCTACCAATACCAGGGTGGCTATACGGATTGGGTTTAATTTCAAGTTTTCCTTCTTTTTATTTCATCAAGATAATATTGACGGAGAGTCCCTTAGTTGGTTTCTGAGACTGAGATGGGGTGGTGACATATTGTTTTCTTACTCGGTCACCACACGGAGAATCTTGTAGGTATACAGTCCTTAAATTACATTTTTTCATTAAGATCATTTTTTCAAGTAGAAAACGCGCGTATTTCATTACAGCCGGTCGATTGCCATGCAAAAATGAAATTTAAGATTTGTGTACAAGGCACAATTTCTTTTGGCCAATGTAAACTGGTATCCGACGCGCCCCGGAGCAGAGCGGAGAAACGAAGAAATATTAATGAAATCTTCGCTATTTGGTACTTTACTGTTTTGTCTATAGGTACAGTGGGGGTAAGAAAACCTTTGTTAGTTTTCTTTTTCATTCGTTTGTGAAGCCAAAAACTCTTAGTACCTTTTAAAACTATTACCTTTTTTAACTATTACTAAACTAAACGTTTAGTATAGACTAAACACATAAAATTATACTCACAGAGTATAATTTTATTAATTAATAAAGGTCGAATTCGTTTTCACTTTTGGCCTACTAGTCTAGTTTAGCGAGTTCATGGCACTAGTAATAATATTTTTTTTACATCCAATATAAACTTGTTTTACCACCCAGGCTTCAATGTTAATATTTAAATGACATCATATTAAGTACAGTACCCGGACGTAAATATTACACATCGACTTTTGTAAAGAGACAATCGGCCAAGTTCCGAGTGACGCTCTACGAAGCCGAAATTGACCGATTGTCTCTTTCTTCTTTTCGATGTGTTATATAAACGGCCGGGTACTGTACACGCTGTAATTTTAAACTTTGTATTATGCAAACGTTTTAGAAATATTATCGAAATACACTGAACTCGCCACGCGAGTCGCTGGCATCGGAATGAATGAATGAAATAATTAACTTCAGTGCCACATCGTCTTAGAGCGAGCCTATTTATATTCATCGTGATTAAATCGATTAAAATAATCGAATGATTTAAGCAATAAACAAATTTTTGATATAATTTTGTTTTATTTTGTTCCCTCTATTATATTATATAAAAAGCATGTTATTTCTTTATGGTTAAACTGTTGGCGATGTACCGAATTGAATAAAAATACTTGTGGAGCTGACATCATCTTTACATCTAAGTATGTTACTTTTAATACTATTAAGCAGGTAGGTAAGTCCTTGTTTAGTTTTATCATAATATCAGCACAAAACCCTATTGAAATTGTGACACCTCATTCATACTTCACAACCACAAAGATATTTGTTTCCTACAAGGAAAAAGACTGAAAAGGGTTTGCAATTTCATAAGACTGAAAAGGGTTTGCAATTTCATTGACCTCTAAAATGTCCAATACTGGACATAGGCATCCTGCAAATAAATGCGTTTAGCACGGTCCTTTCCCTCCCAACATTTGTTGTCCTTGTTCCTGTTGTTTGTTGTCTCATAGAAATAAATGTTAATAATGTTATGTATATGGCTTAGGTGAAATAGGAATGAAAAGGTAAGGAACAAAGCTAGAGCTTGTCGCCAATACTCAGACAGGCTGAACGGGGACCATCTGAACTGCACGCAAAGGTGTCATCATGTTCGATTTTATACTGCACCTTGCTGGGGAAGAGTTTAGACCGCGGACTTTTTTGTCCGTTTAAATAAATGGCTTTCAACTGTATTGAGTAACACAAACAAGCCATTAAAAATACCGCGTACAAAAAGTCCCTCTAATAACCACTGTGCATCAGTCCTTAACACGTTCGCGCGCGGTAAGTTTACTCATCACTGTAAAGAAAATCACTAAAAATTTCCATACATTTTAGAAGCACTGTTATAACCGTACTGTCGGAACACAATACACAAAAATGTCATCCTGAGATCAGTACGGGTATAACCGTCATACGGTTATGCCCGTACTGTCGTGTAACATGTTGTAATATGCATTGTAGTACACCAGTACGGTAATAGCAGTATCAAAAATAAAAGTCTGTATTCGTAGAAAATATTTATTTCGTCGTAATTCGGTTCAAATTCTTGGTCTGATCCAAATTCACCGTCATCACTGTATGGGTCTCGTTCTGGACTCACTATCTGTTAACTTTTTTCTACTCATCTAAAACAAAACAAAAATACTTACGTTAGTCCGAATTATATAGGTAATTTATTCATAATTACGTAAATATATAGTTTCAAGTTATTTTATAACAACTAAAATGGTTATATTATAATAGTAAATCAAGATTTTCTAAATACAGTGCATCAAAAAAGTATTTTTATACTCACTTTCGATCGTGGAGCACGAAAGAAATACACGCACTGCTAAGATGGCGTCCCGCGCGGCACTGACTCGCGCGTCGAACTAATACACGTACAAACGCAACGGTCACAGCCGTAGTGCGTCTGTGTGCACACTCACACAATGTCATATACCGGTCACCGTTCAATCTCGCCTAGCGCATTGCATTTTGACAGTACATTTGCCTATCCCTTACACATAATGCCAGTGGAAATGTGTTGTATTAATATCTCATAGGAATTTAACTGCTTAAGCCGTACTGACCATAAAAAGAATCTAAAAACTTACGGCTACAACCGTGCTGTCAATATTTGAAATGAAAAAATACGGTCATAACCGTTACCGCGCGCGAACGTGTTAACGGTTAAGTAACGGGAGTCCCCGAAAAAATAAAAGGTATAGGTTATGTCGTTTGCGCAGGCACTTACTATCTGTAACCAATCTTTTAGCCTAGTTTTTCACCAATGCAACCTTTGTTTAAAGGCACCATTTCATTCAGAATAAGTAACGGGTTGCCTAACTTGTTGCTGATTCTTGAGCTATGATTACCGCTTACCTACAGGTTAGGTGACTAACACCAAGTATTTTAAGAAAAAATAACTTCAAGATATGTATGTATCTTGCTTAGTAGGCGATACGATTCAAAAGAGTTGAGTGAGAGCATATGGAATTAAATCGGAAGTGTGGACACCCTAACCATCTTACGTTAATATACAGGTCTGAAATTTTGGATATAAATGCAGTGAGTAAAGTGTACTGTGATGCAGTGCCTTTTCTAGATTAGTCGATTAAAACCTGACTTATTAACACTTTTTTTATAAACATTCTGATTATACAATTGTACTTGTCTAGTTTATATCAACCAAGTTTTGCGCTCTATGATGATGATGTGTACTACCAATAAGTATGATTTTTTATGTAAATTGTGTAAAAAAAAATGATCCCTTTGTTTTTATATTTCTGTGAATGTACCGCATGTTTATTGCCAAAATAAACGCTTTCTTTCTAGCTTTCATATATTGATGAAGCTTATCTTACCACTACCACCGCCACAAAATCAACTGGAATCGTAAAATGGAAGTATCTAGTTTTTGGAAAGGCTAGTGATCTACATAATTATAAATCGACAGGTTATTTTGTCAAAATGTTTAGTGTAGTTTTAAAATTATTTCGTCTTTACTTTGTTATTGGCAGAATCACGGATAAAACGATGGAGCCATAAGCTTGATAGGTCAATTCAAATGTCAGATAAATATAGAATAATTTTTAATAATCTTATTTTTAATAAATTATTCTCTGTGTACGCTTCGCATTTAATTCTAATTTGGTAATTCGAAGAGACCATATTGTCTTTGATTTTCTTGTGTTTATTGTGGTTCTGCTTTTACTCTCTATTTTTACGAAAACAAGTTTTTTCACATCCATACTCCGGAGACATTTTCTGTTGTACGCCTACGCCAGAGAAAAACAGTGAAAACAGCGATGCCTCCGCCTGTGTGTAATATTGTTACTTGTGGAGCAAATAAAGATATTCCTAAGTATAGTAATTTGGCATTTTACCGGTGAGTAGTAATGAATTCTAGCTTTAAAACATGTCTTGAACCTTGTTAGTTTTTATGAACATATGGTAACAATTAGCAGCAAAATAGACGTTTGAGTCTGAGTTTTAAGGTTGCAAATATGATAAATATAATGTTATTAACTGTTATTGATAAGGTACATAAAATACTATTGCTCATCTTATGCCATCTGGTTCTAAAATATGCTAAGCTTGTACTTTATTATATCTTTAGTTGAGTATTACATTATTTACTGATTCATCATCATCATATCAGCCAATCGACGTCCACTGCTGGACGCGGTCCTGTGCCTCCCTCATCCATCGATAACTGATTATTTACCTATAATGATGCATTATTTATTTATATTCTCTTGTAAGTGTATGTTGTACATATTAATATATAATACTAACTGATGCCTGCGGCTTCACCCCTGTAGCTTAAATGTTATTCTACACCCTAAACTACCTATATTCCAAATTTCATCAAAATCCAATTAGTAGTTTTTGCGTGAAAGAGTAACAAACATCCATCCATCCTTACAAACTTTCATAGTCATAATATTAGTAGGATTACAACCCTCATTTAATGTAATTTTATCTGCTCCTTTGTCTGATGCGGCCAAAAAAGTATATAGTTTTGCAGGTCTTCGTTTTATGAGATTAAGGATTTTTGTTAATTTTAGTGTATAAGTTTAGTGTAAGTACAAGATAAAAGGTACGATGGAACTGCCATGTATTTCCGTACAAAAGTTTCTAAAATAATAAAGAAAATAAAAAAAACCCTCGTTTAATAAACTAGTGTATTTTAGTCTAATCAACTAATCAAACTAGTCTAATCAGACATGAAATTAACGGACACAATGTAGATCTAGGCATTTGTGGATTTTGTACTTACCTATGTTTTGGCACTGGTTATGATACATGATTTTTGTAGGACATTTTAATTAATTTTCTATTTTCTTCCAGGCTTCCTAGTGCCGAATGTATGCAAAGGGAATGGGTTGACAGCATTGGCATAGAGAATATAAAGAAGTTTGTATGCCAAAAAGAGATACTTATTTGTTCATTACACTTTCATGCAGAAGCATTTTTTAAAATACACAATAATGAGATTGTGTTAAGAGAAGATGCTGTACCTACTTTGGAAAGACAAGTGAGCATGAATATTTTATTTATTTATTTATTTGTATTACACACGACAAATTACAATTATAACAATACACAACAAAAGATACAGAGATAGGATCTAGATTGTATCTCAATAATGTAACCAATCACTATATACTCGTAGTATAAAACAAAGTTGCTGGCACTGTCTGTTCTTTATTATGCTTAAATTTTTACTACACATCAGCTTTGCGGGGTTTTTTTATAGATAAAGTGATTCAATAATTTGTAAAATAAAGAATAGAGATAGATTTAATGATTGTTTATTAGGTTTTAACTACATAGTTTTATTTTTGTCTTATAATAATGCTGTGCGTGTCAGGGTCCATAGTGTAACTATTTATATTATTTATTTCACCTATGTAATATTTATGTAATGGCAATAAAATATTGAGTATACCAGATACTCACTTAATTTCAGAAGCGCACATCTTTTTAACACTTTCATTTTTAAGATGCTAGCGTTTATTTTTTTCAGATATCGACTAAGATTTTTGAAAGCTGGATTAAACCATCATGTGATGAGGTAATAACATATTAATATTTTGTCTAGGTAGGGTAGTTCTCGAAAATTTAACGTGAATTGCTCATTTTGCAACAACCTATATGCTTAGTTTGAATTATCAGAAACAGTTAATTGCCTCAGTATCGCGACGTTCCCAAAAGCGGCTACCGTGCATGATGTCGTGGGTTCAATTCCTATGCAGAACAATTCTTTGTATGATCCACAAATTACTGTCTTGAGTTTGGGTGCATTAAATTGATGTTTGTAAAGTCCCTGCGACACAGGGCATGATCCATGAAAAAAATATGTTTTGAGTGCTATAAGTTCTTCATTTTTAATTTCTTATCTTCGTTTCGAAGCCATCTATTCTATAGTTTTAAGGTGACATGTTATAGTGATTCATGCGAATGAAAAAATAAATAAAGATTGTGACGTAGTGGGGTGGTATAGGGAGATAAATGCAAAGATAACTCAAGTATAACAATGTATCTGAGGCCCTGTGTTTTCACGGACCCAGACGGGCGCCCCCTCCAGGCTCCAGTGTCACGGTGGATGGTGTTAGCATCGGCATCGAGCCCTCGATGAGGTATCTTGGGATCACCCTCGATAGCCGATGGGGCTTCGGACCACATGTCCGAAGCATCGTCCCCAAAATTAAGGGCGCCGCGGCTGCACTGTCGCGGCTTATGCCCAACATGAGGGGACCTAACACCCCGTGTAGGAGACTCTACGTGGGGATCGTACGATCGATGGCGCTATACGGCGCGCCTGTATGGGCGGAGCGCCTGACGGCCAGCACAGCGACTATTCTTCAGAGTCCGCTGAGGATGCTGGCCGTCAGAATCATCAGGGGATATCGTACGATCTCCTTTGAGGCGGCGAGTCTCCTAGCCGGAACTCCTCCATGGGATCTGGAGGCGAGAGCTCTCGCGTCACTGTATCGGTGGCACAGGGAGGCTCTGGAGCAGGGACATATACCTGCCCCTCGCGAAGTCGAGGCGCAGCGGTCCTTGCTCCATGACGATCTCATGGAGGAATGGAGACAGCGACTTGGGCAACCGAGGTACGGGCACGCCCTTATCAGGGCGGTAAGTCCGGTCATGGAGGATTGGCTCGAGAGGCGGCATGGCAGCCTCTCTTACCGGATGTCGCAGATGCTTACCGGGCATGGATGCTTCGGTAAGTATCTGCACCGTATTCGCCGGGAGCCAACGCCCGAATGCCACAGTTGCCGGAACTGCAGCGAGGACTCCTCGCTCCACACACTGGTGGAGTGCCCGGCGTGGGCACGGCAACGGCAGGACCTCGTTGTGGGTCTAGGAGTGGCATTTCTCTCGCTGGAGACAATGGTTCAGGCCATGGTCTCCAGCGAGAGCGCGTGGCAGGCCGTCGCCACCTTTTGCGAGCATGTAATGCTAGCGAAGGAGGCGGCGGAGGGCTTGCGGGAGAGAGATCCCTCATTCCCGCATGTCGCCGCGCGTCCTGGGCGTCGGAGGAGGCATTATGCCAACGATCTCCGACCTCCATGACGGGGGGCCTGGGGGTAACGGGACGGATGGGCTGCCCGTTGCCCCGTGCAGAAGCAGGCCAAGACGTTGGCGTGTGTAGGTGCTCCCCCCACACACGCCCCCCCCCCCCCCCCCCGGTAGAGAGGACTGGGGATCCTCTCCCACATAGGGACGGGGCCGTAATAGGGCGGCCGAGGTCTGCAGGGGACCCTGGGGTCGATGCTTAACGGTGCATACCCGGGGCCCCTGCGAAGAGACCCAGAGGGAAAATAAAAAAAAAAAAAAAAAAAAAAAAAAAGTATAACAATGTAGCTATATTCTGTATAAAATGAATCTATATAATAATACTTGTTTACTTAATTTAGAATCAAAATCAATATGAATTAAGCAAGCCGGCTAATGGTAATCAGAGGGATTAGAGGATTCGAGAGCACGAGGTTCGAAGGCTGCCCTTCAGAAAGGCAGACACTTATCTTCAACAAGCCGGGACCGGAACAAAAGGGAAGGGCCCGCGCCCCGCGTCTTCTTTATATAGCGGCCGCTGGGTAGCCCCCACCACGGCGCGCTCGCGCCGCTGCCGTGAGGCGAGAGGCGAGAAGCAACGTCAAGATAAAGAAAAAAGAAATTGAATAAAGAAATTTTGAGGAGATTTTGACTTTGACTATTAATTAAACTTATCATTAGTGGATTCGACAAATAGTTGTTCTGTGATTGTTGACCCGCAGTAGGCATTAAGAAGGAAGTATTGTAGACTAAACCTTTACCTTTTCAGATACCGACCGCCGAAATAGAAACCCCAGAGCAAGTTCTACCATCAAGACGAAAGGTAAAAGGGCACTAAATAAATGTCTTATTGAAATAATATGTTCTCCTATCGCCTTTGGTTTTGCCGTTAGGGCAGAAAGGAAAACATAACTTGGGGAGACCCCTCACTAGGTGGACCTACGACTTAGTTAGCACCAACAAGACGAAAAATGACCTCTTAGGCACAGAATGTCATGATCCAGTTAACCGAATGTCCAGTAGGTCGAAAAACTAGTGGTCCAGTTACCCGAATAACCCATTCGATCCATGGAATGTCCGGTTGACCGAATGTCCAGTTGACCGAATGTTCAGTTGACCGAATGTTTAGTTGCCCGAATGTCCAGTTGACCGAATGTTCCGTTACCCGAATATTCAGTTGGCCGAATGTCCAGTTGACCGAATGTTCAGTTGGCCGAATGTCCAGTTGATCGAATGCTTAGTTGCTGAATGTTTAGTTGACCGAATGTACAGTTGACCGAATGTTTAGTTGGCCGAATGTTTAGTTGATCGAATGGCCAGTTGGCCGAATGGTCAGATATCCAAATGTAGAGTTAGCCGTAAGTCCGGGTGACTGAATGTCCGATTAGCCGATACGCGATAGTTTAAAAGTTAGGACCCAGCCCTTTTTATTTAAGAGAAATAAAACAAAATATTTTATTCCAGACACGAAAACAAATTATACCTTCCGCAGAGGAACAAGATATTAACCAAGACCCAAGCCCTGTATCATCTTCTAGCCAAAATGGCGATAATTCTCTTGTAAGTATTGAATACTAGCTGATGCCCGCGGCTTCACCCGCGTTGTATTGGTAGCTTAAATGTTATTCTACATCCTAAACTACCTATATTCCACATTATTTCATCAAAATCCATTCAGTAGTTTTTGAGTAAAAGATTAACAAACATCCATCCATCGATCCTCACAAACTTTCGCATTTATAATATTAGTAGGATAATAGAATTTCAAAAAGAAAAAAGACAACGGAAAAATTTGGTACTCCAGACAGGGCTCGAACCTGCGTTTTCGGATAATACGCCTCCGTTTTTTATTTTTGAAAAAACAAAAAACCTATAAATTAAATTATTATGGTGGTTTTTCACTTGGCTTGGGTAAGGGTAGTCGATGCAGCGTACTCTCGATTTGGTGCACTGTCGATGTAGAATAGTGTCGATATAGCGTACCATCGATATAGGGTTCTGTCGATATAGCGTACCGTCGATTTAGGCTACTGTCGATACATTAGCCCGTCGATGGAACATTTGCGATACAGTGACCATTGATGTAGTGACTTGACCGTTTGCCCACCCGAGTCACAGTCTCGTTAACCAAATTAGCCTGCAGCTTTCTATGGAGCCATTACCCCTCGTAATTTTCACCCAACTGTAGGTAATATAGAATTAATCATCATCATCATCATAACAGCCCATTAATGTCCCACTGCAGGGACAGGCCTCCTCCCGTGACGGAGGCATACTTGGCCTACTAATACCACGCTGGCCAGACGGATTGGTATAATGGTTTAATTTAAATTTTTCCTTCTTTTTATTTCGTAAAGATAATATTCACAGATAGTCCCTAGGCACCCATGGGATAAGATGGGGTGGTGACATATTGTATTCTTACTCCGTCACTACACGAATATAGAATTTAATAAAAAGTTATTATTAAAGTACTTACCACCTATCTAATTACTCAGTCTAAAATTGTTATTACATGGCTACGAATTTATTTTAGGATCGTCCTATTAAGATGGAAGAAGACGAAGTTAATTCTATCTGCCGATACACTAATATGCATTTAGTAAGTATTTTGAATAACAAATCATTTCTTAGGTCCCTATTACCTATTGTATTTCATTTGTGTTATTTTTTGTCATTTTGATTATTCGGTGTTTCAAATTCTAAATGTTCTAAATGTTCGAATTCGAACCCAAAACGAAATTTAGAAACTGAACTGTTACCACACTGAACAAATATCCATGATATTTTATTGTAACTGCATCGCGCAGTCCACCGCTCGGCATAGGCCTCTTCCAACACGCGCCACAGAACACGGTCTTACGTTTACGTTCCTCTAAATTTGTCCAAGAGTGTATTATCTTTACTTTAATTGAAATTGCATATTGTTTCTGTCTTTTCCTTTTAATCATAATTATGTTTCCTTTTCAGATAAAAGCCCTAAAGAAAAACAAAGTATTAAACTATAAACTAGACCGTTATAAGCGTAAAATAAAACATTTGAACGAGAGCGTGAGTCGATATAAAAACAGAGTCGAAAAACTTACTAAATTAGTTAAAGAATTAAAAGGAGAACAACATGATACGGATTCTCCGACTCAATGAATCAATATCATGGCGCATAAAATGGCGGATTTAAATCTCACGCAAGACAAGTCTTTGTCTGATTCGCATTTTTTGTCTTGAGTCTAGGTCTATTTTGTGTCTGTTTATTTGATGTCTAAATAAAGGTCCCCGGGACACATGGTTTAATTCCTAGTGCAGGAGTAGACTAAAAAAAAATGAATTGATGTTTTTAAATCTCTTTTAAATATGCCGTCTATAGCAGACAGTAGTTTGTAAATGTTACTGTGTTTAGGTGGAAGGGTACAGTAGTAAGTGATATTACATGACTATGAGACTGAAGGATATCATCCATGAGCGGCGATTACGTTGGCAAGAATAGATATAATAATAGATTTAAGCAACAAAAAAAAAATAAGGTAATTTCTGTGCATACCAGTTTTAATAGTACATACACTCAATTCTGTACAGTTATTCTCGTAATTATATTAGTTTAAAATCTCAACTCAATCTCAGTCAGTCAACTTCAAATGTCACTAACGTCAAATTTGACACTTAGCTAATGTGACAGCGCCAAACGCTGATTTATAATCTGTAGAGTTATCAATAGGAGTTAACCGAAATGTAATTATAATAAATTCATTAAATTTACAAGAATAGAGATTCTGTCGTAAAAAAAAAATGTTGTTTCTGTGAATTATCTATGAATGCGAAATTTTAGTATTATAATCTCTATCAACGATTTCTTTGGAGTCGGTTTTAAATTAGAAAAGTATGGTCTTCTGTTGTATTCCTAGTGAAAAGACCATTCTACTCGTTAGTAGACTACTATGATAATCTCAATGTGGCTGTTGTAATTTATGTTAGTTTAATTAAAACAATTATTATTGTATGTATAATGAAGTCATAAAATAAGTAATATATTAATTATTGTAAAAACATCATGTCTGAATAAATGATAAAAAATTGTAAGCTATTAAAGTATTAATAAATATGAAAGTGGTTGGTTTATTTCTTTCTCATTTCGTCGTGTTAGAATCACCAAGACTTTTGTGGTTCACATATGATTTTCCTGAGACCGATAAATGGTATAATAAGACGATCAAAATTTAAACGAATGCTTATCGACATTCGAAATAAACTAAGAGTTAAACTGCGTATTATCAAATGATTATTTAAACCAATATTTTCATAGGTTCATCGTCGATTTCACCAGTAACATAAAATTAAAACCAGAAACAAAATCATCATTTATGCAGTACTTAACTTTACACTAGAAATAATAAAATTGGTTTCCACTAGCAACACAAAACCTTTACTGCTAATATACCAGCAGCAAATCTCAATTAAAGAACAATTTGCTCTAAAATTATCATTTGCTCGAAATCTCTCACCAAATTGACCTGAAATATCAGGTGGCTCGTCAACGAAGCAGGCCTTTAGGTGACTGGTATCAATCCCACTTCTGGTGTCGCACATTTTCATAGATTTTACCAGGGGGGGGACAGTCCGAACAGTTTGACATTTCAGAAAGATAGAGTCGCCATCTGTGCGTTGGAGTGAAGAAGCTTCCGTGTACTAATTTATACTTTAATTTTCATAGATGTCACTGCAATCTAAAAACTTGGACAAATTGTTTGATAATGGAAATTTTAATGGCGGCTACGGCTACATACTCTGCGTTAGCGCATGTTTGTAGTTTTATAGTTCCATTTTGTTGATTTTCGCTGTGAAAATTTCAAATAAGTGCGTCGAGTCGAGCCCTGCGCTCCTCCGTCTTGTTGTCGAAGTTTTCTTTTGGAAGTCATTGAATAAGTTTCGTGTGCCGTGGACACTTTTCTTTGAAATATTGTGTTTTGTCAATCTGGGAATCATGCCTTATTATTGCGTATTTGGCTGCAAGCCTAGTGGTAAGTACAGTAATATTCATTGATATTTCATAGTTGTTTACTGTTTCCAAATGTACTCTCGATTTTTTTATTTAAATATACTAGATCAGCATTCAAACTAATCAAATAGGTTCATTTGGGTAACAAACAATTATTACAATAGGTCTTATCTTAGTGGATACATTGAACTATAATTTCTAGAAGGTAAGTAATTGTGTTATCCATATCGTTAACCACGATTAAACAAATAACTTAATGTGCAGAGCTGAAGTTCTTTGCACATTCATTTTACTCCATGGTTACATAAATATTATTAAAACTAATATAAAATCCAGATTAGCGCGCTATACTCGGTTTATTCAGCTTAATGAACTTTTTTTTATAATCTCACTCCCTATTCGAGTTGAGAACAATATGACTGAAACAATATGTACTAGCTGACCCGTGCCCACTTCGTTGGGCGGCGAAAAAATCGCGTCCCTTTTTTAATTACTCTCCTACTAGTCATAGCGTGATACTATATAGCCTATGACACTCCCTGATAAATGAACTATTCAACACAGAAAGAATTTTTAAAATCGGATCCAGAGTACCCCCTACAACTTCACAAACTTTATCTCTTTATAATATTAGCATAGTTAAAGCACACGGTGATTGGGTATGTAACCACATTCCTGCGTCTGTACGTGATATTATAGGGAACTCAAATATTTAGTTACTACAACATGATCGCATGACCTGAGGGGCACACTACAACTGATTTTATTACATATTGATTTATATGTATACAATCATAAATAATATAATGTTATGACAGACATTAAAGGAACATAATTTGTAATTGTAATCTTCTTGATTTAAAATCCATACTCTATTCAAGATAGCATGAGAAAGAATATAAACATATCAAACTGCAAAAATCATAAGTTTTCAATTTTTTTTTATCTAAAAACATCAATTTCTAATGTAATAATAATTCTTCTTCAGCTGTCATGACATATTTAATGGAAAACAAGTTTGACAAACAGTACTATTTTAGGGTCTTTATCATGTTGATGTATATTATGTAATATTTAAAAAAGGAAAAAAAGAAATTAATTGATGATCAAATTAAAATGTAATGAAAATAATGTACAAATTATACAAACATACTGATAAAATTCCTATTTTTATTGTATGATTTATTTCTTTTTTTATGGTTTTCGTGTCTTCATTGTGACCATATCCGTTTGCTGAAGGAGTTAGAATATAATATGTCACCACCCCATCTCATCCCATGGGTGTGGTAAAAACCGAACCACCCCATCTCATCCCATGGGTGTGGTAAAAACCGACTAAGGGACTAACCGTGAATTTTATCTTTACGGAATAAAAAGAAAACTTGAAATTTAACCCTAAACCAATCCATCTGGCCAGCGTGGTATTAGTAGGCCAAGTATACCTCCATCATGGGAGGAGGCCCATCCCTGCAGTGGGACATTATTGGACTGTTATGATGATTGTGACCATAGATTATATGTATAAAAGAGTAATGGTGACATTCTGACCCATTTTGGTTTGTTTACCCAATTTCTCACGCTGAGACCAATAGACCTTACACTTTTGTAGCATAACATTTATAGAGTTTTTTACAAACCAAAAAATTTTTGTAAAATTAGTATAGGTTAATTATTTTCTGTTTCAGGCTTAGCCATGCATCGGTTTCCTGATCGTATTAAATATCCTGAGAGGTTTGAAGCTTGGGTTGCTGTTGTTGGTGGAAAACTAAAATCAGAGTCTGATTATGACCGATACAAATATAAAAGGATTTGTGACTTACATTTTACTGAGATGTCTAAAACTCGTAATAACAGACTCAATAACTTAGCAGTTCCAACACTTCATTTACCTGGTAAGTTATTTACAGAGTAATTATTATTATTCTAATCTTCATCATATTATTGTTGAGTCCAGTGGTGGTGTGTCCTTAGTTTAGTTATAGAACCCACTGGACATTAACCCAGATACTCCTGAAACTATTAAGGGTCTCAGATCTTTTTAAGTTTTTGGTATGTTGGTATTAGTGTCACTAACTTTTCAGGAAAAATATAAAAGAGAAATTAACTTTGAGTTGTCATTTTGAAAAAAATCCACTAATCTTTTATTAATTGGGCAAAAATCCATAAAATTCAATCCATATAACAATTGTTCCAGCACGTAAATAACTATGCACATGCCCTAAATAAGATATAATGAGAAATGGTGATCACTGTTCGCTTTTTATATATTTTATTTAATGGTATTATTAAAGTCATTTAATCGGTGTTATAACACCTGGAATGAGTATCTGGGTTAATGAGCTGTAATGATGATTAAAATAAAACGTCTTGTAATGAATTACTTTTTAATTTATTGTTAAAATTTGTTTATGTCAAAGTTTAAAATGTGTTTGTTAATTAATGTTGTTATGTTAATTAATATTGTATGTCATAGTTTTTCTTTATGTCCACAGAACAATTTGAATCACAATTCTTACAAGCTTCAAACTCCGTACAACAGCTTCAAACTCCATTAACGTCTGAAACAGGTAACTTTCTTAAAATCCTCATTGTTTTAATAACTATCTTAAGTATTGCATTACTGTCTTTTTTAGTATTGTATTAGAGATAGAAAACTATTTTGTAGCATTTTATGTATTTACCATGCGGGTACCAGTTCCATTCTATGAATGAAGAACACTAATTCTATATGTATAAATATGTAGGTTTAGGGGGGCTTCTTTACATAGTGGTAGTGGTCACCTTCACTCAAATCCGCTGTGTTCCTGCTCTTCTTAATGTTTATTATCAAGTTTCAATTTTTTATTGTCAAATTTATGTTAATATAACAATGTAATGTATTTTAATTAATCTAACATGGTAATGTTTTTTCTCTTGGTCAATTTATTCTCTACTGCGATTAATTTATAAATACATATGTACCTTACTCATAAACGCCTCTTAAATTTAATCACTGTTCGGCAAGATTTTTCTTAGTAAAATTGTAGTTAGGGGTTAATGTGCATGCTGTGTTTAGCTATAAAAGGCTGTACAATTTAATAAGATAAATCAACGATTATATTAATTTGAATGTATGATTGGTCCCGTCCCTCTTCCGTGTGGTGACGGAGTAAGAAAACAACATGTCACGACCCCATCTCATCCCATGGGTGTCGTAAAAACCGACTAAAGGACTATCCGTCAATATCTTTACAAAAAAGAAGGAAAACTTGAAATTAAACCCTATACCAATCCGTCTGACCAGCGTGGTATTAGTGGGCCATGTGTCCCTCCGTCACGGGATGAGGCCCGTCCCTGCAGTGTAACATTAATGGGCTGTTATGATGAATGTATTATTGTAACAGTTGTTGATAAACCTTATAAATAAGTAATATTATTATTTCTATCAATTTACAGGACAATTTGGCTGTGAAGCAGTATTGGAGAATGCATCAACCTCAAAAAATATTTTATTACCATCACAAGTTGTTAACACAGGTATTTATGCTACAAATTACTTTAGACTTTAGATATGATAGAGTATATAGCATCAGCATAGCAGCACATACATGTCCCGCTGCAGGGATACTTGAGTATGCAACAATATCCTTCCAGTGTAATACTAATGGGCTATAATAAATGCTTCAATGCACATCATGTTTGCAGCCAGGTATTAGCATAACGGGAATAAAATTGTACAGTCACTTATAAATAGAGGTGACTGTATAATAAAATGTAAAATGGTTCAGACTTATCAGTATACATTACTGCGCTGCTATTGGATGATGACCGCTTCCCTGTGTTACTATAGTGGCAGAGTGCTGCAAACAATAAAAGCCATTATAGTGGTCAGATAATAATATGCAAAACCCGGACAGTACATTGTATCTCAAATAAGGTCAATAAAACCAGTCTGATTGCATTTATTCTTCCAATGAATAATAAATTAATCTAATGATTGCAAACTGGTGTTTATATGTAAAATAGAATTGTTTTTCTGACCCAGCATTTGATTCTCTTGCATTAATAAGACTAATTACTGAATAAGACTGTAAATAATACATGTTTTTTTCTTCTAGACAATACCTGCGGCATTGCTGTGTTTAGCAAATTAATAATGGAACATAATTATACCTGCATTAGCAGAAAAACATTAAGAACAACTAGGAAAGGTATATTTTCTCCTATTATTTTAAACTCTATTAGATCACAACAAAAATAGTATTATAATATCAGTATGTATTTTTTATAAAGGATATTATTTGAGGATAAGAAGTTACTGAAGTGCATCAACATTATAACTTACGACCTCGGTGGCGCGACGGTAGCGCAAGCGGCTGCCGTGCAAGAGGTTGTGGGTTCGATCCCCACGCAGGACAATAATTTGGAGACCCACAAATTATTGTCCTGGTCTGGGTGTTCTTTGTGTCCGTTAATTGATGTTTGTAAAAGGTCCTCGCGACACAGGGCATGGTCCCTAGTGCGGGAGTTGTCTTTTTTAAATGAAATGAAATGAATATTAGATAAAGATGTTTCAAACTCAATTTCATACTTTAAATTAATATTATTAATTGAAATTTTTTGTATGTGATTTCCGTAGAAACTATCCATAAGTTTATATTTTGTTTCTATTGCATTGATTTATACTTTTACATATTTGTTTGACAATAATAGTTCCAATATTGTTTTTGTAGATGCAGTGGGTCCATTAAATTCAAAAGTCAAGATTCTTCGAACAGAAATATCTCGTTTACGTAAGAAAGGACAGGCGTTTAAAACGAGATTGAGGAATGCAGAAGCATTAGCAGAAAATAAAATGTACCAGCATGTAGCAAAAATGGGCAAAGCAGCTCAATTATTTATACGGATGCAGTCCGAGTATACAAAAAAGCATAAAGGACGCCGTTTCACTGATGAAGAGAAAGTTCTCTCATTATCTCTATATAAAAAAAGCCCTATGGCTTATGCACATTTGTGCAAATATTTTGTGCTTCCTTCAGTAAAGGCAATGAAGCGACTGTTGAGCGCGATTAAAATACATTCCGGCATTAATTCTGTAATCTTTGAGAAGATTAAGGAATCGGTAATGGAGAAACCATTAACATATAGACTCTGTAGTCTGATATTCGATGAAATGTCATTGACACCACACGTTAGCTACAATGCACAAAAGGATGCGTTTGAAGGATTTGCATGTAATCAAGAGCAGAAGTTTACTGATCATGTTCTGGTCTTCATGATTAAAGGCCTAAAAGAACCTTTCAAGCAACCAATTGCCTATTATTATACAAATTGCTTGAATAAGCTTGAACTAAAGGCATTAATTAAAATTGTTATTAAGCACGCACAACGTGCTGGCCTTATTATTGTGAACACTGTTTGTGACCAGAGCACAGTCAATGTCGGCGCCATCACGGAACTCATCAAGGAGTCAAAGGAAAAATATTTACGCCTTGAGAAAGAATGGCGTCATGATGCAATTATATTGAATGGGCAAAATATAATACCAATCTTTGATGCACCTCATTTAATTAAAGGTGTTAGAAACAACTTATTAAACAAAGACATGGTATTTTCGATTAGTGGTGAACAAAAAATAGTTAAATGGGAATATTTCCAAAAAGTGTATGCTGCAGATAAGACATATGGAGAGTTGAGATTGTTGCATAAAATTACAGAGGAACACATTAACCCAGAAAAAATTAATAAAATGCGCGTGAAATCAGCTACTCAAATATTTAGCCACAGTGTTGCAGTGGCAACAGAACATTTAGTTGCCAGGGGTGATCTGCCAGCAGAATGTCATAATCTTATACAAATTACCCTGCTACTTGATCAATTATTTGATAGTTTAAATGTAAGCAATTACACTATACCCAATGGGAAAGTGTATAAAGGGCCTATCAAACGCAGTTCACCTCACCATGCACTTTGGCAAAAAGCTAAAGAAATTTTAAAAACTGTGAAATTCCGTCATACTAAAATAGTTGGCAATAAAATTCGATTAATTGAATCAACCATTCCGTCTGTAACCAATTTTATTAAAACAATAGAGGGCATGGAAGCAATTTGGAAAGTTTTGTCGCAAAAGTATGGTTTTGATACACTATTAACAAGAAATTTCAATCAAGACCCAGTAGAAAACTTCTTTGGGAATATCAGAAGTTATGGGGTGAGGAATAATGCTCCAAATACAGTAGCATTTGAAGGAGCATTTAAAGCTTTGTTATTAAATAATTATAACTCACCCCACTCAAGAAGAGCAAATTGTGAAGAAGATGGTAATAAATGCTTGCAAACCCTTCAATTCTTTTTAAATGAAAATTACGATATGTCTGATGTTCCCAAAGAAGAAGATATAAATTGTAATGATGACTTATTCAGCTTTGATTTAAATAAGGAAGCTGATGCAGGTCAAAGTAATTATGTATGTGGCTGGGTTTTGACGAAATGTATGAAATTCATTGTAAAATCTTGTAATATGTGTAGACAAAACATTTTAGATGAAAAAAACTCAAATAAAAACAATTCTTATATTAAGTCAAAAGAATATTGTAATAAAAAGTGGCTATGTTACCCAAGCGAAGAACTACAAAACTGCTTCCAAGACCTTCAAAATATAACGGGAACATTTCTAAAAAAGAAAGTTCCTAAGGTTAACATAAAAAGAAATATTGTTTTGGTTGCGGACACATTAATTGATTTCCCTTTTAATTGTAAAAATCATAAGGAAAATTTAAAAAAATATTTCACTGATACCACAATTAATATTATATTATATAGTTGGTGTAGGTCAGTTAACCGAATTTTATCTGGCAAACTAATTTATAATGGCGACGATGAAATAAAAGTTGCTGCGCAACATTATTATAATAAGCACAAACACTTTAAAAATAAAAAATAAAATCTACATTTACTTTTTATTTGTTGTCCTATTAACCGTTAATCTTACATACTATATTATCATCACCATATAGCATAGACGTTGCTGCTGTACATAGGCCTCCTTCAAATATATCCACCTAACGCTATCCTATGCCTTCCTCATCCATTGGTTAATTATAGTACTATTTAAATTTAGAAGATTTATTTTTAAGAAATAAACTTATTCAAGAAGGCTTACAAGTCTTACATTACAGCTATTTTAGATACAGTTCAATTTTTTTGAATATTCTACTCTTTACATTTCAGTCGAAAGTAACTAAAAAAAAAAAAATATGTTTTTATCTTTATTTATTATTACTTTAAACCTGTAATTTTGTCTCAAAATCATAATATTTTTTGGCGAAGTGGGTCAAAGCAAAATAATCTTTTTATGCCATGCTTACTTAAAAATAATTATTTTATTAAAATAATATTGTTTTTCTGTTTCAATTACAGTTCGAATAAATGTGAGGTCTCAAAATAAATTTTGAATTAGGTTGTTATTAATACAAGAGAAAAAGTAATAATATACTAGAATCATCAAACCAGACGTATAGGTATGTAGCTACGTATATGTAGATATACATATAGCTACGTATATGTAGATAATATAATTATATATATAGCTACCTATACACATTGTTGTTTCACTCCAACGACCAGAGGGCGTACTGTCGCCTGTCAAAGTCAAAACGATCAACATATTTTTCAGCAAGAGGGCTCTCTTTTTCCGTAGTTTATTATACTCTTTGGATTTTACATAAAAATAAACATAAGTGACTTCCACAATGTTGTATCCTTGATAAATCAGTGCGCACAACCGCCGGCGGCGCCAGCGACGATTCACGCGAGCAACTGAGCATGTCTGTCATTTCGCACTACTGATTATACCAGCAATTGTCAACAGCAGACTAAACGTCAATGTCAACTGACATTACAAGTCAATAGACAATATTATATGTACTAGAATACTACGACGACGGTGCTGCTGCTACAGTAACTGAAGTACCTACTTCACATCAATTTTTTTAAATGAATTTATTCTTTGATCTAAGTATAATTATATTAATTAATATACCAAGACACAAATCTATAACTTAAAATCATCCTAATAATATTATATGGTATGGTTTATTCGTCATTTAAACATTGAGGATAAAGACACCCACTCATTTTTTTTAACGAGATGCTTCAAAAGGCTAGTGGTCGGATCAAATTGATATGAAAACAAATCTTGTCGTGTTGTCAAAAGTGTTTTCTGATTAGACTGGTTGCAATAACAGTATTTTAGTGAAATTAACAGTTTATGAAGATATTAATCAATCGAAACATGCTCGTTAAACATGCGATAATAAAATAGTTCAACAATAAATTAACCTTTCATTGGTTATTATACTTTAGTGACGAATAATTGGATACAAAAAAATTGTAAAAATGGATGGAACTTGGATTCTTATTTTACTGGCTGTGGTAATGCTGGTGGGATCCTATGTGGCTGGTAGTATACCATTAAATGTGTCCATGTCAGAGGTAAGTGAAACATTTGGTTAATAAGCAAATTTCATTGAAAATTTTGAAATAAATTTACTCAATCTGTTTAGTACTTTCGCAACTGTTTTGAAATAATACGAGAAGATATTGCGGAATATAATTTGTTTAATTGCATAGAAAGCTGTATGATATGTTTATAAAATTAGTAAACTAAAAGGTTGGATTGTACGAAACGGGAAACGTTGAAAAAAAAATTTTTTTTTTATCGCTAATTGTGATAAAAAGTCGCTTTTAAAAACAGATAGAAACAAAAATTTTTGAAAAATTTTTCCCCGATCAAAATATAATTTGGTTAGGTTATGTTAGAACTGTGACAACCAACGCGCGAAGGCGAGCGAGCGAAGCGAGCGGGCCGCGGTAGCGGCCGCCGAGCGCCACATTCATAATTTATAAAAAAAAAAAATTTTTCATTCTCGAAAATTTTACAAGTCCTGGCTCCATACAAAATCGATCAAAAATTTTCTAAGTGTTTTTGCGTCCCGTTTGCTACAATAGGTAGAGTGAAATGTGAAAAATTTTACAAGTCCTGATTCCATACAAAATCGACGGATTTTTTTTTAAGTCCAAAATTTTTCAAAATTTTTTTTTTATCTTTCTATCTGTTTTTAAAAGCGACGTTTTATCATATTTCGCGATAAAAAAAATTTTTTTTTTCAAAGTGTCCCGTTTCGTACTATCTGACCATTAATTAAAGGAATAAATGTTTTCCCACTAAAAACTAATTTAAACTGGTGAATATAATTACATTATGTTTCATTTCTCAATAATTTATTGACTTAGTGAACTGATATCTATGCTAATGTACGAATGCAGGAAAAATAGTATTCAATTTCTTAAGCAAACAAACAACTTTAAAGTTTATTATAAAATAGAAAAACCAATTTAATAGGTTAAAGTTTAGAAACATGTCGTTTAGCTGGAGAGAATCTTAGCTTCTAGGGAGATTTTTTTTTGCCGAATTTTTTTGGAATTTTTTAATAATAGCTATTATTATAATAAAATTTGGGTTATGTTAGGTTACAACAGTGGCCATGGCATGCTAGAAACAATTATATAATGCCTATAACCTCAGATTCTATCTAGCAAATCGGCACATTTCTAAACCTATGTATGTTCTATACAAACTTCTTAATCTATATTGTTAAGAATCAGGTTATTGAGATAATATCTGTGAACTTTGACAGTTTCTGCTCTTTAAACACATCTGGAATGACTTGAAGACACTTTGTAGTATTAGGTACTTCATTACCATATTGACAATATTATCTTAGTATACTAATATTATAAAGAGGTACAATTTGTGTGTTTGTACGTTGTAAAGGGTAATCTCGGAATCTAACGAACTGATTTTAAAAATGCTTTCTGTGTTGAATAGTCCATTTATCAGGGAGTGTCATAGGCTATATAGTATCATGCTATGACTAATAAGAGTGGAGCAGTAATGAAATATGTTTTAAAAAGGGACACATTTTTTTCGCCATCCAACAAAGTGGGCAGGGGTCAGTTAGAGTCATCTAAAAAAAAACTATAATATTACATTTTAAATACATTATACTATCAATTTTATTGAGACACAAATATGTATTCTAATTGCTTTGCCATGGAGTCATCAATTATGTCATTGTAAAATGAGGATAGTGTGTATGATATTCAGTTATTATTTATTTAGTAAGTAATAACAATCTTCAGAAGTATTCCTGCCCTTATAACATGAGATCCTCCAATATATAGTCCAGTCAAAATAGATATCCAGTTTGCATTAATTCCCAACAAGCTGGATTTTTGTGCAGGCCTTGAATACGTCATTACAAATGATATGTCAAAAGTCCCCATCGATCCCGCTTGTGCGTTGTTTTTTATTCGAGGTCAAAGGTCACAAATTTGCGTATTTTGCGTATATCTCTGAAACAACGAGAGCTATCGAAAAATGGTTTAGAGAAAGTTTGTAGATCATAAAATTGTCTACAAAAATTATTTCAACAGTTTTCTCCTACAAAGCATCGCTTTCGAGATATCGTGACTTTAGAGCACAGGAAAGTCGTATTTTCGACTATATGCACACACTATCTTTTTTCCGCGATTTCGCTTGCTTTTATAAATATCATTATAAATAAGGCTTATTTCAATATATATGTAGTAGCATATGCATGCCTGGTCTCAGCCTAATCGGTTTGAAATTGACAAAGTTACATACAAACTTTCATCCCCTATCTTATCCCTTTAGGGGTAGAATTTATCAAAATTCTTTCTTAGCGAATGCCTACGTTATATCATCTACTTGCATGCCAAAATTCAGCCAGATCCCACCAGTGGTTTGGGCTGTGCGTTGATAGATCACTATGTGGTAGGAGTATTCCTTCTGGAGAAGCCACGATAAAAATAAAGCGCCGTGTACTTGATTCAATGTACTTACTGTTGTATTTGATTCAATGTACTTACTGTTGTATTTGATTCAATGTACGGTTGTATTTGATTTAATATTTGTGCAAGATTGGCCTTATCTACCTCAGGGGTGGTGCGGAAATCTTCTATATATATAAAACTCGAAGGTGGCTGACATAGTGATCTATCAACGCACAGCCCAAACCACTGGTGGGATCTGGTTGGATTTTGGCATGCAGGTAGATGATATAACGTAGACATCCGCTATAAAAGGATTTTGATAAATTCTACCCCTAAAGGGATAATATAGGGGATGACAGTTTGTATGTACTTTGTCAATTTCAAACCGATTAGGCTGAGACCAAGCATGCATATGCTACTATATATTGAAATAAGCCTTATTTATAATTATATTTATAAACGCGAGCGAAATCGCGGGAAAAAGCTAGTGTGTGCATATAGTTGAAAACTTTCCTGTGCTCTAAAGTCACGATATCTCAAAAGCGATGCTTTGTAGGAGAAAACTGTTGAGATAATTTTGTAGACAATTTTACGATCTACAAACTTTGTCTAAACCATTTTTCGATAGCTCTCGTTGTTTCAGAGATATATGCAAAAAAGGCAAATTTGTGACCTTTGACCTCGAATAAAAAACAACGCACAAGCGGGATCGATGGGGACTTTTGACATATCATTTGTAATGACGTATTCAAGGCCTGCACAAAAATCCAGCTTGTTGGGAATTAATGCAAACTGTAATCATAATTTAGTCTATTTTGACTGGGCTAATAAGAATATATATTTATTTGCTTAAAATCTAAACTAATATTAAAAAGAGGTAAAGTTTGTGTGTTTGTGACGTTGTAGGGGGTAATCTCGGGATCTACTGAACCGATTTTAAAAATTCTTCCTGTGTTGTCCATTTATCGCCGAGTGTCATAGGCTATATAATATCACGCTATGACTAATAGGAGTGGAGCAATCATGAATCATGTTTAAAAAAGGGACGCGTGTTTTTCACCACCCAACGAAGTGGGCACGGGTCAGCTAGTTATTAATATGATAATTATTTTCAGGACAAACTCCAAAAAGTAACAGTGTTCGGTGCAGGCCTCCTAGTTGGTACGGCATTAGCTGTGATAATTCCCGAAGGGGTCAGGTCCCTGTTCAGTGAACACTCGCATCCCACAGTGGTGACTAAAGACTTTACTGCAGAACCTCCCCATCATGATGATCTGCATTCAGTTATCGGCATATCGCTTGTTTTAGGTAAGTCAGTTGTTTTCATACAACCTCTGTAGTGTAGTTGCTATAGTAGATGAATTGGTCTGTGTGTTTTCTATGTATTATAATTATGTATGTTTTTACAAAAAAAAAGTATTTACGTATGTTTACCCGGGGCGTAATATGTGACAACGAAAAGTGATACAACTACTACCACTATCCCGTAAGTTTACTAAAACGAATCACGTAACAACGAATGCACGCCACCACGAATATCTTGGCAACGAAGTCATGTGACCTCGAATAACACGATCCCTTTTTTCATTAATAGGAATCACTTGAAAAGGAATAAACGCCACAACGAATATCTTAGCAAAAAAAGCGATGAACGGTTGCCCTAAAGTACCTACTGAAATACGACCGATATACTATCGAACTAATAAATAACCGAACTGACGATCTACGAGCAATCGCTGTAAGGTTTTTCGCAACAGAATTTTTCGCACTAACGTTACATCTCACCAATAAAGCATCGGTGGACTAAAACATCGTACAACTGAAGTGTCGCTACACCGCGTTCGATATAATAAAAACCGAACCTTTAACTTTCGAACCTAACGTATATTTTTAATCTGTGAATGACAAGTTCCATAGATTATTTTTCTGCTTTCAGGTTTCGTATTCATGCTACTGGTAGATCAAATGTCGTCGAGGTTCAACGATCAGAGTAACCCTATTGAAAAGAATGTGACAGCTACTGTGGGCCTTGTTGTCCATGCGGCAGGTAAGAAAATACCCTTATTATAGGGTCTAATTGACCCAGAAGACGTAGGGGTCAAATTGACCCAGAAGATGTAAAGGTCAAAGTGACCGATTACTCTTAGTTTACATTGAAAGACTTACCGTAGAGCTATAGTTTATGATTTCAGGGGTCTAATTGAACCGTATGTCTTATTGTAACTGTAACCCTATTGAGCAGATTGTGACAGCTACTGTGGGCCTTGTTGTACGGTCGGGGTATTTGCCGCTCGACCACCCTTAGGCGAGAATCGCTTGGCACGCGGCGCATGCGATACGTGGCACGCCCACGTATCGCATGCGCCGCGTGCCAAGCGATTCTCGCATAAGGGTGGTCGAGCGGCAAATACCCCGACTGTACATGCGGCAGGTAAGCAATTCCCTCATGATTTAGGGGTCAAATTGACCCAGAAGATGTAGGCGTCAAATTGACTCAGAAGATGTAGGGGACAATTAATTTCTGTAGTATTAAATTGATAAATAAATGATTAATAATAATAAATTATTGTTGACTCAATGGGACCACTGATAAATATAATAAATTATCGCGGCTTCACCCGCGTTGTATAAGTAGCTTCAATGTTATGCTACACCCTAAACTACCTATACTCCAGATTTCAAAAAAATCCATTCAGTAGTTTTTGCGTGAAAGAGTAACACATATACATCTATTCATCCTCACAAACTTTCGCATTTATAATTATAATCATACATACATATCCGATTTTTTTTTATTTTTTGGCTCGGCGCAGTATGTTCTTCCAACCCTCCTTGGGTATGCTGTTGTTGGTGATTTACTCCCCACCAGAAAGTTGGCAGAGGTGCTACGTGGTATGCACCGGGTCGTGGTATCCCTTAGTCGCCTCTTACGACACCCACAGGAGGATATGGGCACTCCTATTCTGACCGGGAACCGCACGGCATAATTAATTAATTATTCATTTTTTGCATTTATAATATTAGTAGGATAATAGGATACCTATCACATGGGTTTGATACTGAATCTCAACAGTCACAATATCTACAATTAAAACATCAACACCGTAAGACCAACGGTTCAAAATCTCAACACTTCAGAATCTCAACAGCTTAGTAGGTCAATAGTTTACAAGATCAAACTTTAAAATCTCAACATGGAAAAATTATGGCCCTGCTTCTTGAAAGTAATCATCATAACAGCCCATTAATGTCACACTGCAGGGACGGGCCTACTCCTGTGACGGAGGGATACTTGGTCTACTAAAACCACGCTGGCCAGACGGATTGCTAAAGGGTTTAATTTCAAGGAATAAATTTGGAAGTAACACCATCATCATATCAGCCAACAGTGCCCCATTGCGCGGTCCTGTACCTCCCTCATCGTATAGAGGCATGAAAGTAAAGTAAATGCTGTATAATTGCGCTTTGTGGGTAGTATACATACTACGTATAACACAACGCACATGTGCGTTGTGTTTTAATTGATTAAGTGCGAAACTGTGTGATAAGAGCGAATTGTAAGAAAACGTAGTTTGGGCACGTTGAGAGAATTGATAGTGTAGGAGATTAACTAAAGAACACATTGCAAATGTATTAGGTAACACATAGGTTACAATATCATCATCATAACAGCCCATTAATGTCCCACTGCAGGGACGGGCCTCCTCCCGTGACGGAGGGATACTTGGCCTACTAATACCACGCTGGCCAGACGGATTGGTATAGGGTTTAATTTCAAGTATTTCATCTTTTTACTTCGTAAAGATAATATTTACGGTTAGTTCCTTAGTTGGTTTTTACGACACCCATGGGATGAGATGGGGTGGTGACATTTGTATTCTTACTCCGTCACCACACGGAGAATACCATCCCAATATGAAATGTATTTATTTCTTACCCATCTATACTAATATTATAAAGAGTTAAAGTTTGTGTGTTTGTGACGTTGTAGGGGGGTAATCTCTGGATCTACTGAACCGATTTTAAAAATTCTTTCTGTATTAAATAGTCCATTTATCGGGGAGTGTCATAGGCTATATAGTATCACGATATGACTAATAGTAGTAGAGCAGTAATGAAATATGTTTAAAAAAGTGACGCGTTTTTTTTCGCCCCCCAACGAAGTGGGCACGGTTCAGCTAGTTTCAAATAAGCCTAGGTTTACAAGTATTGTTGTAATGCTTTTATCTGCCAACTCCATTACATATCGACACGTTCTACTTGTAATAACTAATTGTTTTATCAGCTTTTTATACAATGTCACGTTTAATCGATATGCTATGTAAGCGTTTATGAAATGTTACTATATTTTATGATAATGGTTAAATAAGGAAGTGAAAAGAAATATTATTTTACAAGTGATCAAAAAAAGCAAGTTAAAAATTAATTTGTAATTTTAGTGGACTGTTAAAATTTACGAATTTAAAAAAAAATTGACGAGAAAGGTTCACGTGGAGGTTGCGGTGACGTAACACCACCACGCCTCCAACGAAAAGGGAGGATCCTTCAACCAGGCGAGGGTGATCGTGCCTGGCGGTCCAACTGCCCAACGGTTGTTCGTTGGACGTTGTATACAGGGTGTCCCAAAACCCGACGTTAACTCGAAACCAGGTGATGTCAGTCACGCTGGTTATCAGAAAAATATAAAAAAAATTCTAAGTTGTATGGTCGTAAAGTTATAGGCATTTAAAAAAAAACGCAGAAATTCACACCCTGTGACAGTCTTTTCACTCCTGTTGTCACAAATCTTAACTTTTTCCAACTTTTTTTTTTGCTGTGTTACCCTGAATAATGCCTCTTTAAACTCTAATGGATAATTTAAAACCAGCTGGTCTAGGTTTTTAGCCTACTAATACCACGCTGGCCAGACGGATTGGTATAGGGTTTAATTTCAAGTTTTCCTTCTTTTTATTTTCGTAAAGATAATGTTCACGGATAGTCCCTTAATCGGTTTTCTCGTCACCCATGGGATGAGATGGGGTGGTGACATATTGTATTCTTACTCCGTTACCACACGGAAAATAGTAAATAGAAATTTATTTTCCTTTCTTTCCACAGCGGACGGTATCGCTTTAGGCGCTGCAGCGACCACATCTCATGCTGATGTGGAACTAATAGTATTCTTAGCTATTATGTTACATAAGGCCCCAGCGGCTTTTGGCCTTGTGACCTTCCTACTACACGCTGGCCTTGAGAGGTGAGTCCTAGTTTTAGGGGCCTAAGGGTGTTATTAGACTAATCGATCGATCGATTGGTGTTATAGGAATTATCGACCGCGACTAAACCATTATGCCATCGATCGGTTCATCATCATAACAGCCCAAAAATGTCCCACTGCAGGAACGGGCCTCCTCCCATGACGGAGGGATACTTGGCCTACTAATACCACGCTGGCCAGACGGATTGGTATAAGGTTTAATTTCAAGTTTTCCTTCTTTTTATTTCGTAAAGATAATATTCACGGATAGTCCCTTAGTCGGTTTTTACGACACCCATGGGATGAGATGGGGTGGTGACATATTGTATTCTTACTCCGTCACCACACGGGTAATGATAATTTTAAGAAATTACCATTAAAAAGTGTTTTTTTCTCTCAACAGAAATAGGATACGTAAGCATCTATTAATATTCTCTTGTGCTGCCCCACTGCTAGCCTTGCTGACATACTTTGGTATTGGCAATGAGAGCAAACAGACGCTTAGCGAAGTTAATGCTACAGGTGAGAAAACAGTTTTGTATAAGACCTAATCTTAGCATTCCATGGATTCTCCGTGCGGGTGCCGGGTCCATCGCGTGATAGAGGACGGAACACTGGCGTAACAGCGTCTGGGACTTACGACCCAGATGTAGGTTTAAGGAGGCCCCCTTACAACGCGTTAGCGGTCATATCTCTTTATTTATTGTGAAACTGAATTTATAAGTACAGAATAGCGAAGAACGGAAGCCCTAAAGTACTGGAACGCGAATAATTTTAGTGCGAAAGTGCGCTACATCGACACAAGGACATTTTTTTGTGCGATCCACAAATTATTGTCCTGAGTTTGAATGTTCTTTGTTATGTTAAATTAATGTTTGTAAATGAATATGGCATAATCCCTAGTGCAGGAGTTGTCTTTAAAAATAATGATGATGTTTCTTTTACACAAATTAATGAAAGAATTTGTAATGGCAAACGCAGTGCAGGACGCTCCTAGCTTGGTAGACCGATGACCTTTAAAAGGTCTCTAGGTGGGACTAGATACGGAAAGCGCAGGACCATGTTCTGTGGCGCGTGTTCGGAGAGGATTGATGAATTTGATTTGATTTTATATATCAATAATAATAAAGATGATATTTATTTTTCCAAGATATATTTTTAGATAATTTTTTTTTTTTATTTTTTTTTTTTACCGTGTTCTGTGGCGCGTGTTGTGAGGGGCCTACGTCCATCAGTGGACTGCAATAGGCTAGTTGGTGATTGATTTTCTTTTTTCAGGTATTGCAATGTTATTCTCCGCTGGGACATTCTTATACGTGGCGACCGTCCACGTTCTACCAGAATTAACACATCCCCAATCCCACACGCACACTTTACTGCCCATGCAAGATGGTGCGATCCCCAAAAAGGGATTCGGCGGTCTCCTTCTATCAGAAATGATAATTTTAGTTTTAGGGGCATTATTGCCGCTTCTATTAACTATGGGGCATAAGCATTGATTTTTTGAAAAAAATGTAAAAAATTAGAAGTACTCTAGGAACAATATTTGATCAATAAAGATTGACAAAGAAATGCAACAAAAAATTTTAGTTTTTTAATTTTTTCGTTTGTGATGAAAAATGTAAATATTTTTCTTCACTTATTTTTGTGAGCGTTTAAATGACATTTTCAACAGTGTTTTGTATGAAATATAAACATAACTATATATAAATATATATATTCATATATTTATATATTTTATTATTATATTCTTATATAAATATATATATTTATTTATATAACTATATATAAATAAATATATATATTTATATATACATAGTTATGTTTTGCGTTAGATAATAAAAACTAAATTACCATCAAGTAATTTTTGATATTTTCATCAATATTTTGTATGAAATACTTTACGCGCTAAATAAGTAGGCCGGCCTTAAGTTGCTATCAGAGAAGTTCGCGCATGTACTGAAACTCATAAAACACCCGCTTCCCACGCTCCCCGATATTTATGTAAAATAATATAATTTCAATTTGTAAAAATGATAATAAATAAAAAAAATGTAGTTCGAAAACTAACATCTGCGCAGCCTTTCGCAACAACTACAAGCCGGCCGAGTTCGTTAGCGCTTACTGTATGTAGTAATTCATAATAGCCCATTAATGTCCCACTGCAGGGACGGGCCTTCTCCCGTGACGGAGGGATACGGAGATGGGTTGGTGACATATTGTATTCTTACTCCGTCACCCCTCGGACAATCTATATGTAGTAATTAATTTACGTTAATGTGAAAAAGAAAATTTTCATCATTAATTTTTGTAAAACGTTGAACGAAATTTTCATAAATTTTTTGTATGAAATATTTAGTAATATTTATCGATCTTGATGAAATAGAAAATCATCACTACTTTTTGTAAACTTGTTTTTTTTTGTCAAATGCATTCGTAATTAGTTATGAAATAAGAAAATTGTTGTATACTTAGTAAATATTAATCCTATTTACTCATTTATGTCACTGTAAAAGTGTAAATAAACTGTAGTTTATTTATCACGCCAGTTTTTAAACTGTCAATATATTGTAAACTGTAACATTAACATAATTTTGTACAGAAATGGTAAAGTGTGGTCACCATTTGTGGATTTTTTAGATTGCTTCCCATCAGGTAAAACAGAGTCAATAGGTAGACTAATTTAAAAAAAAAATGGCCTATAAATAAGAAACTATGTTTGTATCCCAAGATATTCCATTATATTATAGCCAAACTCGATGTGAAATCTTTGTAAACAAACCATGTCATTGACATGTAGGGTTATCACACCATTCCGAAATATTTGTATTTAAAATTTCTATTTAGTGACACTACTACAAGTACGGCAGCCTAAGCATCGTAGCACATAATATAACGTAGCGTAAACGGATCGTCACCGTATCAACTCGAGCCGTTCAGTATTATTTGTATGAAACTCCTTACTTCAACGCACACTAATCGGATACGTAACGTAATCGGATTTTTGACGTTTGACACCGAAGAAAAAGGCGAGGCGGTGCCGATCCGTTTACGTTACGTTATATGTGCTATGACCCTTATTAAACAAAGTGTTTATGTTTTTATATAATATTTGTTTTATATAATAATGTATTATAAACTGTATTTGTAAATATGTTTTGTATATCTGGTGTATGTTGTGTGTAAATATTGCAATTAAATGCTTGTACTATATAAGTGTTAAATGTTTTATTTGGTATATCATTGTTATAATTTCATTTAACATATTTTAAAAACTACATTTTATTTTCATTAAAATATGTCCCTCAGCTTACTAGTAATTGGGTCCTATACAAAAATTATTTAGCTTTAAATCGGTCTTTCGAGTCGTTAACTGCTATTATTCAAAGATCAAAATATTCCAATCCAAAATATGCGACATTTAAAAAGTTATTCCTTTGTATGCATTTTTAATCCAAATAATAGTCTTGTCCTAGACGCTTTGTGTTGATTAATTTCATGTTTGTAAAAGTCTCCATATCATCATAGGCTGTTGACGACCTCGGTGGCGCGACGGTAGCGCAGTGCAAGAGGTTGTGGGTTCGATCCCCACGCAGGACAATAATTTGTGAGACCCACAAATTATTGTCCTGGTCTGGGTGTTCTATGTTTCCGTTAATGGATGTTTGTAAAAGGTCCCCGCGACACAGGGCATGATCCCTAGTGCGGGAGTTGTCTTTTTTTTAAAGAACAAGAACAGGATAGGGCTTACCTATTACGTAAGTTTTTCTAAAAAAAAAAGAAAAATCAAGGTAGGTTAGGAACAAAAGAAAAAATTCTCGAAAACTATGTTATATCTTTATTTAATAAAATATAAATTAAAATAATAATCTAGATGTAAAATAACATTAAAAATACAAGAACTTATTTCATGTAAAATCTCTATGATTTAACTTCAATGTTGCCAGTAAATAATTTCAAATCAGTACTGCCATGTGTGGCAATGGACTTAGGACATAAAAAGTTCCTTTTTCTTGTGGGTTTCATAAAAGTCTACTAAGATAGAAATAATAATTCGATACAAATCATTAAGTCAATTATAATATGATTTTTATAATAAATGATTAATTTGATTCTAAGACTTTTTAAAATCTAGTAATATCTATTGCTAGGAACTACCTGTATATAAAATCTCCTACTAGTAATTATTTAATTACTAAAGTTAAAAATAATGTCATTATCTATCACATTTATTTACTTATCAAGTAATCTCATGATTTAAAATCTAAATAAAATAAATTATAAAAAAAATTTAAACACTTACTAATAATAATTAAAATCCATATGATATATAATAATTATTACAACAATTATAATATATAAGTATTATTTAAGTAATTAACATAAAGCTTAACAGTCTAATTATATTTTATACATTAAAATAAAGTTTATTAGTTGCCAGTTACTTTTCCATATTCAGACGCATGTACACTACGCCATCTAGTCCTAAACTAAGCAGAGATTCTACTATACAAATCAACAGATAAACATACTTATATACCTTTTTTGTTGTAAATACTTACATATTATACATAGAAAACACTCAGACCAATGCAAACATTCATATACTTCAGGAAGACTTCAAAAGTTGTTTAACACATCCGATATAACAAATTTGCTTTTCACGTTCAGCATTTTTATGGAAACTAGCTGACCCCTGCCCACTTCGTTGGGCGTCGAAAAAAACGCGTCCATTTTTTAAACATATTTCATTACTATGGCGAAAGCCATAGTATTCAATAGTATTCTGTAGACGTGCAGATAACACGGAAACAGTAAATAGGAAGACACGCAAATATGTAAGGGACATATTATTTAAATATTATAAAATTTAATCATGTAAAAGATATTACGTGATATAATCACGTAAATTATAATTATCCCTACTAGTTAAGTTATACCATTTTCTTTGTTTGTTATTTAGTATATAGGCATATACATTTTTAATAATAAATTAATTACTTCCATTACTTACTACACGAACTATTGTCTTATTTAAGACCCTTATTGCCAAATGCAATAAGTTTCATAGGCTATATAGTATCACGCTATGACTAATAGGAGTTGAGCAGTAATGAAATATGTTTAAAAAAGTGACGCATTTTTTTCGCCTCCTAACGAAATGGGCACGGGTCAGCTAGTTTATTATAAAATAAAACATCGGAACGATACAAGCGCCGGCGCTGCATGTGTTACTCAAGCAGCAACACAGCAGAAACGATCGCGCACAGACATGTAATACGATCATCACAACACGTAAATAAATCCGTCGTACTATTACATAAATATGTAAACATCGTTACAATGAGTAGTCATAAGTAATAAATTAATCTACTATATAAAAATAAGTCGGGTTTTCCTTCCTGACGCTATAACTCCAGAACGAAAGAACCGATTTCCACGGTTTTGCATTCGTTGGAAAGGTCTCGGACACCGTGAGGTTTATAGCAAAGAAAATTCAGGAAAAATTTTAACAGAAAAGCGGGAAAAAACTCCCATGCGAAGCCGGGAGGGGCCGTTTTATAATAATTGCTTTCTTTACAGTCTTTATAAAACTGTTATAGATTATTTAAATTCACCTACTATTAATTATTTATTTTTTCCTCAAAAGGGGGAATACTATGGCGACAGCCAAAGCTAGTACGCACGAACGTGCCAAAGTAATTTTGTATAGAATCAAGTATAACATAACAAACCTTCTGATTGTTTTAACTTTAGTGTATTACTGTCAATTAGGCAGATAATATTGCCACAGTAATTTAAACCCTATTCCATTTACTAAAACTCAAATGGATTAGTATATAAGCTAGTTAGTAAGATAATACAATCAGTCAATATTTAATCTCTGAACAATCGATTCATTTGACTCACATAGCAACTCGCTATACACCAGTTTTCCATAAAACGTTAAACATGAAAAGCGGCTTTGTTAAATTGGGAAGTGTAAATCGACTTTAATAATTAATAATAATCCTCATACATCATACATCAGCCGATGGATGAGGGAGGCGCAGGACCGCACAAGGTGGCAATATTTAGAGGAGGTCTATGACCAGCAGTGGACGTCAATTGGCTGAGATGATGATGATGATGATTCATACATCGCCACTATGGCAACAGCCATAGCTAATATTGTAAAACGTGTGAACGTGTTAATATACATGTCTATGATAAAGTGCCGTCGCTGCGCTTTACTCACGTTCATCCCATTCCAACTCATAATTGTATTTTCCTTTGTTATGTTTTAAATATAAATAGATTAAGATTAAGAGATTATACCAGTCATATACAAGCATCAATCTTCGTCTTATTTCACTCCTCCAACATATATAGCAAATAAGCTATAATTGGTGACCCCGACGTGATCAGCTTAAGCTACGGACCTGGTTCTTGTCTGCCGGCCTTTCTGATCGTTCCGACTGTATATTCAGCACAATTTTAGTTGGCTTCCCACAAGCGGGTCCCACCAGCTAAAATTTTCAAGAGGCTAACAAGAATATACCAACGATCAGACACCATGGCTCCACCAGCGACTCCAGCGAAAGGCGACGCCAACACTGATAGTATTGCAGCGATATCAGTTACCGAGAAACTGCCTCAATTTTGGACTGACTCACCAAGATTGTGGTTCGCGCAGTTCGAAGAAATCATGGCTCCCCAGAAACAAGGAGAAGAATATAAGTACAACATGGTAATTGCCAAATTGCCAAAGGAGGTGATCCACCAAGTGAGCGACATCCTGACACATCCTCCAGACGAGCAGAAATATACGGCTATAAAGGAACGCCTGATAAGCTGTTACGAGGAGAGCGAGCACAGAAAATTTCAAAAGTTATTGTCAGAGATGGACCTTGGTGACCAGAAACCTTCCCAGCTATTACGAAGAATGCGGGAAGCAGGCAGCGGAAAGATGAACGACGATACAATACGTCTCCTGTCAAAGTCAAAGTCAAAGTCAAATAGCTTTATTCACTTAGGTTACAAAGTAACACATGCAAATCGTTATACATGTAGTAGAATAGTATAGAGAAAAATGTCTGCCAAACTACTACCACTTTCGCAGACGACTATAGTAGAGCTCTGAGAAGAATGTGGCCAAGAAACTCAGGCCACTCTTTTCAAAAATAATAATTTGACTTTGTTACAATTACCAACAGCAGCGTGAAGAATGATGTGTGCAAGCAAATCTTACATGCATAGCAATTTAAAGTTTAATTGATAAAAAAAATTTCATTGTTAATACATTGATTTAAAAAAGCTTTAATTGCATGGCACGTTCATCAGTCATCTCGTCACTGCGATATCCGACAGAAATTAACACACAAGCATTTGTGTCGTCAAGTTGATTTTGTTAATCTTTAAGTAGTTGAGAATGGAATAGAATACCATTTAGATAATATAATTAAATACATTTACAAATGCAAGTGAAGTAAGGTACCTGCGGGTAACAAGAGCCGGTGGGTATCAAGAGCCGTTGCTTGAAAATGACACTTTTAATGATCACAGCACCCTACATTTACACATGCTTAAAAATGACCAATAGGAAAGCTAAGATCCGAGCTCGCGTCGTCGCACGATCCTCAATCTTACCAGTAGCCACGAGTCAGTTGAGAGTGATAGACAACGCAGCTCCACTATAATTTTATCTTGCCAAAACAATTTTTTTTTACCTAAAATACAGCCGTTTGTTCAAATCTTGTTAATTAATTGTGAATGTTATACAAATAGTGTGGGCTAGTGGAGATAAGTTATAAATTTTTGTTAATAAATACAATACTTTTTACCGTTTTCAATTATGCTATTATCAGGGGCTAATACGGGCCACGCTCGAGGCGGGTACATAGGCCGGCCCTTATTATACATATAGAATGTAAATTAATTTTAACAAATTTCAATAGACTTCGTTATTTTAATACATACCATAGTTATTATTATTAAGCATGTATTTGTTATTATTTTTGTATCATAAATCATCCCTAATATCTTTAATTAACTTAAAAGTGTCCAAGTTGTTGATCTCGATAACAATAGATTTTATAATAAGGATAAGAAGGGCCACATACGTGGCCTGTCTTATACCGTACTACTTATTTATAAAAAAAAATGTTTTAGTTTTGTAATTTCCATAGATAATATTTAAAAAGTTACAAACTCATTGTTTACGTCTGTGATTATTTTGACGATATGTTATAGATAAAGGTTTTTATGACATGTTTTTGCTACGTTAGTTTATTAAGAACCATTGCTAGTTTTTCCTTTGATTAAGTAATGTTAAAAGCGTGATTTAATGCCAAATGATAATTAAAGTCAAATGAAACCGAAAACAATATTTTTTCAATTGATTACTCTTTTAATATTTGAATTAAAATTTGGCCCTTATAAAACTACATACGTTTATTAAGGGCCAAAGAGAGGGTTTTTTAAAATCATGATTACTATGCCTAATTGAGATGAAAATACTTGTAATAGTACTTTCTGATGCAGATATTGAAATAAACATTACCATGATATTAAATATTTTATTATATTCCTTTATTTATAGAAATTATTTAGGTTTAGATTAAGGTGGCCCTTATTTACCGCAAGTACCTTATTTCTATCGTTACAATAACAAATAAAACTGTAAAAGAAAGTAATAAGGTAGTAACATAACATCCGCACAACTACCTAGGTTAAGCCACAATCTACACCATGGAACAAGCAACATGAAATCACGATAATTGAAATCTAAGCCCATGAGTTTTTGTCATTAATATAATCGTTTATTGTATAATAGCCTTTCGATAATAGCTGATTTTTTACAAATGCTTTAAAGTTTAGTAAAGGTAGATCCATTACATGCTTAGGCAGTTTATTGAATAAACGTATACCGAGTCCCGCAAAAGTGTTATGTACCTTATGTAGGCGATGTTGTGGACCTATCAACTTATGCCTATTCCTCGTACCAATGCTATGAATGTCGCCATTTCTATCATACTGTTCAATATTTTGCTTAATATATATTATATTAGCATATATATATTGTGAAGCAACTGTTAAAATACCTATTTCCTTAAAACGATCTCTCAATGAAACATTCGATTCAAGATTGTAAATAGCTCGAACTGCACGCTTCTGAAGAATAAAAATAGATTCGATGTCTGCAGCCCTGTGGTTCCGACAACTCCCAGCCACCATTACATCTATCATTGCAGTATCCGAAGACTTGGCATTAGAAAAACTGAGCGAAATAGCCGACAAAATTCACGAGAATCTAACGTATACACGAAAGAGCGCTATATCGTCGACAGCTGACATCAGTTTGATAACAAGTCTAACGTCACAAATTGCAACGATGCAAATTGAAATAAACGAACTTCGCAACACTCGTCTGTCTCGACAACGCAGCAGTTTTCGGTCACGTAATGATTCACGCTCACGGTCAAGGTCGCACTATCGAATGCCGCAGAATGGCATTTGTTATTATCATAACAAATTCAAGCAAAATGCAATAAAATGCCGTCAGCCGTGTGCATGGAAGAAAAATACGAATGCGATGTCGGAAAACTACTAATAGCACAGAAAGCGACGGATCTCTGTGCTATGCACCCCGCCAACCGTCTAACTATAACCGACTTAAACAGTAGTTATAGATTTTTAGTCGACACCGGTGCAAACATTTCTGTTTTAAATCGCACGGGACATGATAGCGACGCATGCAAATACCAAGTATACGCCGCCAACGGAACCCCAATAAACACATATGGAGAACGCACGCTAACACTGAACTTCGGACTCCGTAGAGAATACAAATGGTGTTTTACCATCGCCGACGTGAAGATGCCGATTATAGGAGCCGATTTCCTCGAGCATTTCCAGCTGTTAGTGGATATACACGGACGAAAATTGATCGACAAAGAAACGGGATTAGAAACGCCTGCACGAATAATAGCAGCAAATATTTCATCCATACGATCAATTAACTCAAACTTACCAGATTCGATCAGGCGCTTGTTAGAAAAATATGAAGATATTACAAAGCCTGGATCGATGAAGAACCCTCCGAAACACAATGTTAAGCATGAGATTATAACAAATGGATTCCCAGTTGCTACACGAGCGCGTCCTCTTCCTCCGGACAAATACAAAATCGCAAAGCAAGAGTTCAAGGATATGATGCATATGGGAATTTGCAGACCCTCAAGCAGTGAGTGGGCATCCCCACTTCATATGGTCAAGAAGAAAAATGGCGAATGGCGAGCATGCGGTGACTACCGCGCACTCAACAAAATTACCGTACCGGATAGATACCCATTACGACTGTTAGATTTTACGTATTGTAGTGTGAGCTGGTCACATACATCATCCGATAACAAGGAATAGATTACGGTTGTACTATAACTATCATAAGATACTAAGATAAGACATTAAGATAGTAATATAGCTATAAGACACGTAGGTATTAAGTATATAAATCGTGGTAAGATGTAATTAAAGGAGCATTCAACATGTCATCATAGTATCATTTACTACCCCACTTCTACACCATCTGACGAGTTCCGGTGCCCACTCCACATGGCGACCCTGCCGTAAGAAGTCTAGAAAAGCAGAATGAGATTCGGAACAGGTTATGGATACGCGGAAAACTAAAATAGAGGTACAAATATTAAATTTATTTTAAAATGGGTGGTTCTACTTCGAAGGAGGAAGTAATCATAGCTCAGACAGCTTCTGGTGGATCCAACAACGCAACAGCAACACAACAACAACTGTCAGCCATAAGTACAGTCGTTTGGTTCATGGCAGCGTGTTTTTTGGTTATTATTGTGAGCGCAGTGGGTTATCTCTACCGAAGGTGCCACATGAACTGGATACAAGGAGAAATAAATAAGAGGGATGTCCAGCGAGTGATGCAGGCATAACAAGAAGGAAGGAAACGTGAGTGAAAATCAGTGTTATTTTATGTTTGTGTACGGAATGTGTTTAAAGACTATAAGTTTATCATAATCGGTTATTATTAAATTATGGAAGTAGAATTAACTACAATTTTTGTACAATTAAAAAATTTAAGAGAAAATATTGTTAAACTAGGACCCAGTAGAAGGGTAGGAAGTAATTTTGAAGGAAAAATTAACGAAATACAAACTTTATACGATAAATTTAAAACAATTGGACGTAGTTATGCAAAAATGTTCCAACCCACAAGTCACCTGAAATCGAGATAATGTGATCAAACTACCTTTTATGACACTTAGAGTCAGATTTGCAATAAGGTTCCACGTTTTAAGGCTTATATCAGAAAATATTTTTTTCACTTACGTTCCAACCCACAACCTTTATCAAATAATAACTTGTGTAAATTAACTAGAACGTACTATGAGGACAGGAACATTTAATGTTTTACGAAACAGTATATTTATTTTGGAACAAATGTTCCATGTAGATTTGGAACGTTTTTGCAAAATTGCAATAGCGAGACATAAACATTCCAAAATTTGTGGAACGTTATGTTTCAGACCTAAATACCATAATTTGAAAACTTATAAGGTTTCATAAATTTTGTACTATTATTTACCTAAATAAAAAACCTGTTTCGAAAAAAAAATGTTTCAACTTTAAATAGTTTATTTTTAACACGCTATAATTAGTTCCATCCTTAACTGTTTGCATACACGACCACTAAAAATAAATATTTATAACTCGTAAAGAAAAAGTTTATTTTCTTTGTAGCTATTTATCAATAAAATATCACTTGAAAAAAATACTATGACATTAATTCGAAGTTATGCCCAAACGACTCCAAAGGTATGTTGGAATTTAGTTAGCACATTATTTTATAAATTTGACGCGAAGTTGGGCTCTAGAAGTGGAAATGAGTGGAGAGTGGGGCTCTTTGGATATGGACAAAGAAATCCACGGGGCCAAATGCTTGCGGACTTCATGGAGAAGGAGGGACTTTTTATGATGAACTCTTTCTTTAAGAGCAAATGGAATTGGCTTAGTCCTGATGGTGTCACCAATAATTAGATTGACTTCAGCATGTCGACAAAACGCCATATATTTAATGATGTCTCACTCAGTAATCAATTCGGAGAAAACCGGAAGCAATCACCGGATGGTGAGAGGCACATTAAATATCAATCATAGGCTGGAAAGAGGTCGGCTGATGAGGTCTACGCTACTACCTACACCAGTCCATATCCCAGGTCCATCCAAGTTCTCGGAACTTCCAAGTCATATTACAGAACCGCTTCGAGAGCCTCAGCGAATATGTTGATGTGGACGAATACCACGAAAGATTTGTGGAAACTGTCCGTACAGTCGGTACCGGTGCTTTTAAGACCCAGCACCGGAGAAAATCAAAAAAGATATCTGACCACACTCTCTCGCTCATGGAGCAAAGGCGTACGATGGCACTGCAGTCTCCAGGCGATGCTGATCTATATACAGACGGCTCAATAGACAGATCTTTAAGTCACTGACTCACGACCTTCGGCACCTTAACACATTTAGTATTAAAGAAGCCATTGACCAAAATAAGGGCTCTTAAGTGTTCGCAAGAGATCTATCTCTAGGTCATAGCCAAGTTTATAGGCTCAAGATTGGGGATGGCAAAATAGTGTCGTCCTAGACTGACCTTCTAGAGGAGATTGAGAAGTTTTACGGACAGTTATATACTACAACACAGCCACCTAGTGATCTAGCCGTCGTTCCTAGAGCTATATTAACGCGACACCATACCGAAGGAATCCCGGACGTAAGTCTGTGTGAGATTAGTGATGCTCTTCGGCAACTTAAGAACAACAAGGCACCGGGGTATGACGGAACCACAAACGAGCTACTGAAAGCCGGTGGAGAACCCATTCTCAAGGATCTTCAGAGACTCAATTCCGTTATACTCGAGGGAAAAACGTCACAGGCGTGGCACAGGGGTGTGGTGGTACTGTTCTTCAAGAAGGTTGATAGAACGCTACTTCAAAATTACAGACCCATCACTCTACTGAGCCACGTCTACAAATTGTTCTCGAGAGTCATCGCGGATCGTCTCGAACGCAGACTGGACGATTTCCAGCATCCCGAACAAGCCGGATTTCGAAAAGGCTAAAGTACCATAGACCACATTCATACGCTGCTGCAGGTTATACAGAAGTGCAGTGAGTATAACCGGTCCCTGTGCTTGGCGTTTGTGGACTATTAGAAAGCTTTCGATTCGATCGAGACATGGGCAAAGTTGCAGTCTCTTCAACGGTGCCAAGTTGAGCAATGATATATCGAAGTGCTGCAGTGCTTATACGAAAACGCCACCATGTTGGTTCGTCTCCAGGGTAAATTATCAAGCCCTATCCAGTTGCAGCGAAGAGTAAGGCAGGGTGATGTCATATTCCCGAAACTGTTTACCGCTGAACTGGAAGATGCTTTTAGGGCTTTTGGACTGGGACGGACTCGGCATTAACATAAATGGCGAGTATATCACGCACCTTCGATTTGCTGACGATATCGTGATCATGGCTGAGACCATAGAGGACCTCAACACAATGCTCGATGGCCACAGTAGTCTCTCAACAAGTTGGTCTTAAAATGAACATGGACAAGACCAAGATCATGGCAAATGTCCATGTTGCACCCACTCCAATCATGGTTGGAGGCTCTACACTTGAAGTTGTCGAGGAGTATATATCTGGGGCAGTTTGGTTGGGTACAGATGGTTAAAATGTACCTGGAACGTTTGTGCAAAATTAATTTGAAGCTATGTTCATGTAAATATTAATTATGTTAAAATGTTCCAATACCAAAAACATATTTTTTTCTTATTGTAAAGTGAATAGCTTAAAATTAAACATACGATTATCTAAACACAATATAATTCAACAATAATACGTTTAGTATTGGCCTTTACTAGTTAGAATAAAAAAGAATACAACTGAAACGCGTAAATGCTTTTATCTCAAAATCAACTTACTGTGGAATGAAACATTTTTGCATAACTACGTCCAATTATTTCGGGAAGTTGCAAATTTTCAACAGAAATTGTAGAATTAATTAATAAAATAGAGAAACTTTATTTAGAGACTATAAAATTCGAAAATAAGATTACACCGTCAGAAATGGGTACCGAGAGTTTTTCTCTGAGGACGGCCGTGGGGCTATTGCCTAAAGTAACGGGAGAAGAACATGTCACTCAAGACCTTATAGACTCTATTGAGTTATACAGTTCAATGATTAAAGAGGAAGAAAAAAAATTATTAATAAAATTTGTATTAAAAACACGGTTAAACCAAGGGGCTAAAATACGGTTATCAGGAGAGTACGATTCGGTTGAACAGTTAGTAAATGACATGAAAAAACATCTATTGACAATAAAATCAGACGTAGCTATTCAAAATAAATTCTCTAGGGCTACTCAAAGTAATAAATCGATAACAGAATTCGGGATAGAAATAGAAAAGTATATGATAGACTTAACCATTGCGCAGGCAGGAAACGATAAGGAAGCATACAAAGTGTTACGGCCATTAAACGAAAAATACGCAGTAAAAAGATTCGCTGACGGGCTTCGAAATCAACGTATAAGCACTATCATTTCAGCACAGAATATAACAACATTAAAAGATGCAATTAGGATAGCAGAAGACGAAAGTTGTAATTCCTTAGAACAGGTATTAACTTTTCAACGACAGTTCAGGACAAATGGATTCTACAGGAATAATAGAGGTAGTGGAAATAATAATAATTTCCAACAAAATTATCGCGCAAAACAAAACACAGCTGATAGGTACGTGTTTAATAATACAAAGAGATGGCATGGTAATGGAATTCGCGGACGTAGCGGTTATCGTGAACAACCGAGTCAGCAAGGTCGGCGAGCTGTAGCATGTTTAGAAGTAGAACATACGTCAGGCGATAATGAACTTGACACATTGGAACAACAAATAGAGCCGAGTCAGTTTTTTCGTGAATAAAGATAAACATATATTAACGTATAATAGTATAAACTGGGTTTATTTTTTTCTTAATGGCCTACACTCGGAATGGCTAATTGATACGGGTGCGTCAATATCAGCCATAAAAAATGAAATTTTAGAATGTTACCCGGGATGTTACAATATTATTAAGGATAAGGTAGTAGTTAACGGTGTAGGTGGTAAAATACAAGCGATAGGTTACGTGTACTTAAATTTAAATTTCGAACAGTGTTCGTTTATGCATAAGTTTTATGTATTTAATGAATTACCATGTAAATCGGTCGGCATAATAGGTCAAGATTTTTTACAAAAATATAAAGGCGTTATAGATTTCTCAGAAAATAAACTAACTCTTAAGGAATACCGAGGGCAAGTTATTTCGATGCCACTTAGATATTATGATTATGTATTAAGTATTCCGCCGCGTTGCGAGGTAATTAAATATTTTCCAGTTAGCATAACCGAAGATTGTGTGGTATCAAAACAAGAGTTACAGGAAGGGGTTTTTTTGGCCAGCGTAATAGCTAAACCGAAAAATGGAATGATACCTATTAGGATATTGAATACAAAAGACGAGGAAATTGAATGTATTTTAAAAAATATAGATATTCAACCCTTAAGGAATTATAGCTATTGTTATTTTCCGGAGTCAAGTAAGAGTGTTGAACGTATTAAGGAAATATTTTCAATTTTAAAATTAGACTATTTAAACAATGAGGAACGATTAATGATTGAACAGATCTGTGCGAAATATCCAGATATATTTCATTTACCGGGAGATAAGTTGACTGTAACTAATATATATGAGCAATCTATAAAATTAAAAGACAATGTATCACCGGGATATAAAAAACAGTACAGGATACCAATTGCTCAAAAGAAAGAGGTCGATAGGCAAGTACAAGAAATGTTAAAAAATGGAATTATTGAAGAGACGGTTAGTGAGTGGTCTAGTCCTGTGTTAATTGTCCCTAAAAAAGCAGACCGGGACGGGGATAAAAAATGGCGGCTTGTAATAGATTATAGGCAATTAAACGAAAAAATTCAAGACGATAAGTTTCATTTACCAAATATTAATGAAATTTTAGATTCATTATCAGGAGCTATGTATTTTAGTCACTGTGATTTGTCGCAATCATATTATCAATGTCAATTAGACGAAAAAAGTAAACAGTATACAGCATTTACGACAGACAAAGGACAATATCAAATGAACAGATTACCAATGGGTTTAAAAATTAGTCCGAGTTCATTTAGTAGAATGATGACTGTGGCGATGTCCGGATTAAATTATAATAAATGTTTAATATACCAGGACGATTTGGTTATCTTTGGGCAAAATTTAGAAATACATAACCGAAATTTAATGTCAATTTTTACACGATTAAGAAAAACGAATCTTAAACTAAATCCATCTAAATGCGAGTTTTTAAGGAAGCAAATACTTTATTTAGGACACGTTATATCAAATGACGGTATCTCTCCAGATCCGAGAAAAATTGAAGTAGTAAGAAATTACCCACGTCCCGCTAATAGTGATGAAATAAAACGGTTTATAGCTTTTGCGAATTATTACAGAAAATTCATCCCTAAGTTCGCTAAAATAGTTGCACCAATGAATAAAATGTGTAAGAAAAATGCTGTATTTAATTGGTCAGAAGAATGCGAGGAAGCATTTTTAATACTTAAGGAGGCATTAATATCACCACCAATTTTAGATTTTCCCGATTTTTCCGAAAAAAACACGTTTGTACTGCAAACAGACAGTTCAGGTTTTGCGATAGGAAGTGTATTGAGTAATGGAAACGGCAAACCCATCGCGTACGCGAGTAGAATTTTAGGGAAAAGCGAGTTAAATTATCCTATTATAGAAAAAGAATTATTGGCTATAGTTTGGTCAATTAAACATTTTAGGACATATCTATATGGTAGGAAATTTATCGTAAAAACAGATCATAAGCCATTAATATATTTATTTAATATGACGGACCCATCAAGTCGGTTAATGAAGTTTCGTCAGTATTTAGAGGAATACGATTTTGAGGTCGAATATGTGAAAGGGAAGGACAATGTGCTAGCGGACGCATTATCTAGAATAAAAATCTCCATTAAAGATTTAAAAGATATGGGAAATAATAGTATATCAGTAATGACGAGAATGCAGAATAGGCGGTTGCAGGAATTGGGTAAAGAACAGGTTATTCGAAAGGATAATATAATAGATTCTAGGATAGGGCATCCCAGAATAGTAGAAGTACTGAAGAAACAAGGGAATGATGTTGAATTACGCAGAATAAATGCAAATAAATGGGGAAAATTGATACGTGACAAAAATTGTAAAATAATTATGTCTAAGTCACGAAATAAATTGATGTACGTGCCAGAACACTTAAGTGTTTATATTAACTATGAATCTTTATCAGCTTCTTCCCTAGACGAGTTGCTGAAAGACATAGTAAAGTTTTGTTTTGAACAAAACTTGGAACATATTATTATGTTAAAAAATAATGATAACGAGTATTTGATAAAAGGAATGGCACGGTATTTAAAGGAAAACAATAGTTCATTACAAAAGAACTTTAAAGTATGTATAGTGAAAGATGTACGTAGGATAGAGGACAGGGAAGAAAAGAAGGTAGTCATGAACGATTTTCATATATTACCAACTAGTGGTCATGCAGGGATACGAAGGATGATTAATAATATAAAGAAATCTTTTTACTGGCCAGGTATCGAAAAAGATGTAGTAGAATACGTCCAAAAATGTGATAAGTGTCAGAAACAAAAATTTCAGAAAAATATTAGGGAACCAATGACAATTACGACGACTGCGTCAACAGCTTTTGAGAAAATTTACTTGGATATAGTAGGACCATTCGATAAGGATACGAATGGAAATATATATATTTTAACATTACAGTGTGAGTTAACAAAATTTGTGGAAGCTTATCCTTTAAAAAACAAATCAACCAATGAGGTAGCAAAAGCGTTAGGGGAAAATTTCATTTTGAGATATGGGATACCGCAAAACATTGCTACAGATAGGGGAAGTGAGTTTATTTCCAAAGTCATGGTAGAATTATTCAAAATTTTAGGCATAAATAAAATATTAGCAACGTCGTATCATCATGAAAGTATTGGTTCGCTAGAAAATGCTCATAAAATTTTGGGTGCGTATTTAAGAATTCAGACAAATAACAACTCGTCATCATGGAGTTCTTGGATCCCTTATTGGTGTTTTTCATACAACACAACAGTAAATACTGTAACTAAATATACTCCATATGAGTTAGTGTTCGGAAAATTATGCAACTTACCAAGTAGTTTAAATAATGGGAGTGTTGAACCTATATATAATTTCGATGATTATCCTTTAGAGTTTAAGTTTCGTTTACAGAAAGCTCAAGCGGATGCTAGAGAAAACTTGATAACTAGTAAATTGGCCAGGAAAATTGTTTATGATAAAAATAGTAACCCTGTAACATATAAGGAAGGTGATTTAATATTGTTGAAAAATGAGAATGCAAGTAAGTTAGATAATGTGTACAATGGACCATTTTATGTAATAAAAGATGAGTCACCAAATGTAAAAATAAAGTATAAAAATAAAATAGAAACTGTACATAAAAATAGAACCAAATTGTATTATGATAGTTAAAATTAATTATAATAGTTATAATCAAAACAATAAAATTAACTTAGATTTAATTTTTTTTTTTTCTCTGGAAGGGTGATGTAGTGTGAGCTGGTCATATCTATTCCTTGTTATCGGATACATCATCCGATAACAAGGAATAGATTACGGTTGTACTATAACTATCATAAGATACTAAGATAAGACATTAAGATAGTAATATAGCTATAAGACACGTAGGTATTAAGTATATAAATCGTGGTAAGATGTAATTAAAGGAGCATTCAACATGTCATCATAGTATCATTTACTACCCCACTTCTACACCATCTGACGAGTTCCGGTGCCCACTCCACAGTATATCGCAAGCGGAAAAACCATTTTCAGTAAAATCGATATAAAGAAAGCATTCTATTCGATTGCTGTCGCTGAACCAGAGAAAACAGCGATAATAACGCCGTTCGGACTTTTCGAATTTACAAGACTTCCGTTCGGTTTGAAGAACGCCGGACAGTCATTTCAAAAATGGATGGACTCTATATTTAGAGACTTAGACTACATATATGTATTCGTCGATGACATTTTAATTGCTGATTCAGAAACCGACGTCCACTACAAACACTAAGAAGAAATATTCAAACGCCTGCAAGAAAACGGCATTACAATTAACACAAACAAGTGTGAATTTGCAAAATCGGAGATTGATTTTCTTGGCTATCATATAACAAGCCAAGGATTGACTCCTACAACGGAAAAAGTTCAAGCAATTAACGAATATCCGAAACCCAGTACAGTGAAAGAGCTACGTCGTTTCTTAGGCATGTTAAACTTCTACCGAAGCAGCATACCGTACGCAGCGAAGCATCAAGCGCCTCTAAATAGATACTTGAGGAATTCGAAGAAAAATGATAAAACGATCATTCAGTGGAGTAAAGAAGCGGACCACGCTTTCGAGCGCTGCAAACAGGATATACGACAGATAACGTCAATAGCCTGCCCAGACAGCCAATCACAACTAGCCTTAATGACTGACGCAAGCTTAAAATGCGTAGGCGCCGTCCTACAGCAACGACAAAAAGAAAAGTGGGAACCGATAGCTTTCTTTTCAAAAGTCCTAAGCGAAGCTCAAACGAAATACTCTACTTACGACAGAGAGTTACTGGAAATTTACATGGCAATTAAACATTTTAGAAGACTCATCGAGGGCCGAGAATTCACCGTCTACACGGATCACAAACCATTGATTCATGCTTTCGATAAGAAGCCATCATTGGATACGATACCTGGACTACATATCACAATTCAGCACTAATATAACACATATTAGTGGCAAGGAAAACACAGTTGCAGACGCCTTATCTCGAGTTGTTGAAACGATATCATTACCTTCCAATATAGACTGGAACGAGGTAGCAAATTGTCAACAAAACAATGACGAACTCGAACGATTGAAATCGAATAAATCGTTACGTTTCGAACCGGTACATTTTCCCGAGAAAGGAATCAAGATATTCTGCGACGTATCAACCAGGAAACAACGACCATTTCTTCCCCTTAAATTCAGAAGAGGCATTTTCGAGAGTTTTCACAACATAAGCCATCCCGGAAAAAACACTACGAGAAAATTAATCACAGCGAACTACATTTGGGAAAACATGAACACGGACATCAACAAGATGACTGAAGCATGTTTACAGTGTCAACGTTCAAAAATACATCGGCACACCAAATCACCGCTTGGAAAATTCATGCCAGCAGGAAGATTCTCTCATCTGCACGTCGACATAGTCGGACCCCTCACAACATCCCAGAATAAACGATACATAATAACAATGATTGACCGATGTACGTCATGGCCAGAAGCTTTCGCAGCGTCAGACATCACTGCAGAATCAATTGCACGAGTGATATACGAAGGGTGGATAACCCGATTCGGATGTCCTGAATACATAACTTCAGATCAGGGAGCTCGATTCGAATCAGGAATATTCAGAAGTTTGGCGAAACTCATGGGAATAAACAAAATTCGGACAACTCCGTATCACCCACAGTCAAACTCGAAAGTCGAACGATTACACAGAACTATGAAAGCAGCGTTAATGGCAAGAGGGAACACTACAAACTGGACAAAGGAGCTAGCCACAATATTACTCGGTATCCGTACCAGCTTACGGCAGGATACTGGATTTTCGGCAGCCGAACTAGTATATGGAACGACAATAACGTTACCTGGAGCATTTTTCGAGACGAGAAGCCTAACAACCTACACCGAAATGGTAGAAGAGTTGAAGAAAAACATCGAACGAATAACTTCCGTGCCACAGAGAGAGCGCACAAACGACAAAATATTTGTCCACCCACGATTAGCAGAATGCAGGCACGTATTCTTACGATGCGATAGAATGCGGCCGAGTTTGACGCCGCCATACGACGGACCTTATCTCGTAATTAACCGGAGCGATAAATTATTCACGATATTGATAAACGGAAGACACAGTACCGTATCTATCGACAGGATAAAACCCGCTTTCGTAACAAACGATAACGAGATAAGGAACCGCACGTCCGTAGATAAGAAAATAGATGTAGAACCGCAAGATAATCTAGCTGAGAAAAAAACACGTTCAGGGCGAATCTCACGCCCAACGGTACGATTCCAGCTATGATATATAAAGCTATACAAACGATCTACACTCACCACTCACGACAAGAAGTTATCACACGCAACATGGGATCCAACACAAGTACCCATGATAAAGAGCAAGTCAACATGGTTCAAAACAACGCGCCAGCCATTCCGGAAGAGTTACTTCAGATACACGCCAGGTTCGCTGAGGACCTACAGAGCATACGAGGTTGGATCACAATAACGATTATCGCAGTGATAATAATAATATGCATCGTCAGTGTCTACATGTTGTTCCGAGCGATCGGAACAAAAATCTAGAAGAGATTTATGCGTGTGATACGAGAAGCTAACGTGGTATAGGGAAATAAGGTTAAGCGTAAATATTTATTTTGTTCTCATATACATATCTAATAAACATTTTTTTTTGAGGAGGGAGTATCTATGGCAACAGCCATAGCTAATATTGTAAAACGTGTGAACGTGTTAATATACATGTCTATGATAAAGTGCCGTCGCTGCGCTTTACTCACGTTCATCCCATTCCAACTCATAATTGTATTTTCCTTTGTTATGTTTTAAATATAAATAGATTAAGATTAAGAGATTAAACCAGTCATATACAAGCATCAATCTTCGTATTATTTCACTCCTCCAACATATATAGCAAATAAGCTATAGCCACCTAGTCCCAAACTAAGCAAAGCTTGTACTATGGGTATTAGTACTAGACAACGGATACATACTTAAATACTTTTTTTTTGTTGTTGTAAATACCTTCATAAATATAATACATAGAAAACACTCAGACCAATGCAAACAATCATGTTTATGCACACAAAGATTTGCATTGAGCGGCAATCGAACCCTAGACCTCTGCGTAGCAGCCATGTAGTATACTTATATAGTGTCGACTTTTGCAGTTCACTTTTGCAGTTGACTGTACATGCACACAAGGATTTGAGCTATAATCGAATTACTAAACTATAATCATTTACATACTTAATTAAATAAATTAATAACCTAATATATAATTAAATAATGGTCTTAAAATAAAGTATGCTAAGCAGAACACCAAACCCAGAACAACGGTCTTCAGAGTTTGATGCAAATAGTAGAGTCTGCAAAAAAAAAAATTAAAAAAAAATTAAATAAAAATTTCCCCGTGTGGTGACGGAATAAGAATACAATATGTCACCACCCCATCTCATGCCATGTGTGTCGTAAAAACCGACTAAGGAACTATAATCTTAACGAAATAAAAATAAGGAAAACTTGTAATTAAACCCTGTACCAATCCGCCTGGCCAGCATGGTATTAGTAGGCCAAATATCCCTCCGTCACGGGAGGAGGCCCGTCCCTGCAGCATATTGATGGGCTGTTATGATGATTGTGATGAAAAAAAAAATTGCTGACGTAATATTATTTTTAGATGGCAGCCTAGCTGCGCCCTGGCATTGTTGGAGTCCATAAGCGGTAGTTATTACTTGCCATCACAAGGCGCTTGCTTATCTGCCGCCAAAATGAAATAAAATGGCTGCCAGGTTCATGACAATCAAAAAGGTTCGACAGTCGTATTACCGATTTTTTTTCTTTTTAAATTGGCCTACCAGAATGACTCTATGGTGCCTGATGTTAAGCATCCATTAGAGTCCAAGTATGGCGAGCACCATGCCAGCTACAATATTTGTAGAGGCATGAATGTCTCCACTATGGCGGCTTTAGAAGATGCTTTTACCGAGTCCTATACAATAAAAGGTGAAGATTAACTTACTTGTTCCACTTCCGCCTGGCTTCAGGCAAAGTAGAAAGATCATCCTTAATCAGGTATACTCGTAAACCTATAAACAAAGAATTAAAAACGTCAATAAATATGTCAAATTTAAAGTTTGTAGGTAGACTGGAAGTACCCTGTAGGTTTTTGTACCTTGCTAATCGAAAATTTGCGACATAAACGGCTATATCTCTTGATTGCATTGGTTTAGAAGTACTGTGGGTACTAGACAACGGATAAACATACTTAAATACTTTTTTTTGTAAATACATACATATTATGGTAGCCATACACGATCCTTCCTATCGTCCAATCGGCATGACGCTACCGATTGGATCAGTTAGAATTGACCGTGTGTGGGAGTGGATCGGCATGACATTTAGAATGAATGGCAGGATCGAATTTCGTTTCTTTTGATTGAGATTGGATCCAGCCTGCAGTATCATGCCGATTGGACGATAGGAAGGATCGTGTATGCCCAATGTGGACGAACTGCAGATTGGATCAAGCCTGCAGTGTCATGCCGATTGGACTATAGGAAGGATCGTGTATGCCCACCATTATACATAGAAAACACCCAGACCAATGCATCATGTTCATGCACACAAAGATTTGCATTGAGCGGGAATCGAACCCGAGACCTCTGCGTAGCAGTCATGTTATATAACCACTACGCCACAGAGGTCGTCAAAATCTTCAGCTTACGGGATCCTGTGCCTCTGTCATCCGCCAGTGTCCAGCCCTCTTAACTAAGTCGTCGGCCCTCCGCGTGAGGGGTCTCCCCTACCCACTTTTTCTAGTACGGAGTCGCCATTTCATTCTTGCCTTTCTGCCCCAACTTGCTTACTTCATAACAGCCCATTAATGCCCCACTACAGGAACTGGCCTCCTCCCGTGACGGAGGGATACTTCGCCTACTAATACCACGCTGGCCAGAAGGATTGGTATAGGGTTTAATTTCAAGTATTCCTTCTTTTTATTTCGCAAAGTTAATATTCACGGATAGTCCCTTAGTCGGTTTTTACGACACCCATGGGATGAGAAGGGGTGGTGACATATTGTATTATTACTCCGTCACCACATGGAGAACACCCATGCTTACACACAACACTTGCTTACTTAAACGACAAAATTCCCACTTACCAAGTAAAAACGTTTCACACATCCTTTCCCAGGAGAACTCGCTCATGCTGAAGGGAAATAAGGCCTTGTCCGACGCGGATAAAGAGGCCCACATACCCCTGACGTTATTGTCAGAAAACTGCCAATCTTGAGTCGAGAAGTAAAACAAAATATGTGCCAATTTCATCACTTTGCTATACAGTTTAAGCATGCTGAAAAAAAAAAATAGTAATATTAGGTCTTTACCTATGAAATTGCCGTTTTGTATAAAGATTTTTATCAGAAGTTTGATTTTTCATAATAAAGTTTTTTTGGATTTTTCAATATTAATTAAACTTAAAATGAAATTTGGTATATATGTAATGGCCCACATTTAAGCTAACTGTTGTTTAAAACACAGAAAAAAAAGTATCAGGGAAGAAGTTACAATTAATCAAATAGGAAAATCCGCTGTTTTAAATTGGATACCATGTTCACAGGCTTATTGTTAATACAAATAATAATTATTTTCATTTATTATCTTTTGTTAGATGTTGGTTATATTCTATATTTCTTAAATAATAAAATAATTTAAGCTATATGTCTTAAAAAAGAGAGAGAGAGAAATAAAAAAGAAAAGTAAAAAAGAGTAAAGTTTAAAAATAATAGAGGCTAAAGAATTTCATTCAACTCGATATAGTTCTAGTGTACGCTACCATAACGGACATGTATGACACTAATGCAAACATTCATGTTCATGCACACAAAGATTTGCATTAAGCAAAAATCTAACCCGAGACCTATGTAAAAGTTACCGTGTTTCAAACTAAAAATATGATAAACTAGCTGACCCGTGCCCACTTCGTTGGGCAGCATAAAAAACGCGTCCCTTTTATCAACATATTTCATTACTGCTCCACTCCTATTAGTCATAGCGTGATAATATATAGCCTATAACACTCCCAAATAAATGAACTATTCAACACAGAAAGAATTTTTAAAATCGGTACAGAGATTACCCCCTACAACGTCACAAACACACAAACTTTACCTCTTTATAATATTAGTATAGATAAGTAGTTTACTTACGCTCGTCTCCTTCCGGTAATAGCGCAGTATGTGTCGATCATCAGAGCGGGAAGGTAGTGTAAGAAGAAATTGTAGAATAAAAATAAGTAATAGTTGTTAGTCGGATTTAGACCGTAATACCTGGAAATAAATGCTGATTTTAGTTGAAATTTTTGCCTTAACTTAACTAAATCTAAACTTTACGAAAGTTACTATTATTAAAACTAAATCAGGCTGCCTAAAAATAATTTACCGGTAATTCAATTTGGCGCCTAAAATCTGCCATTTTGTTCAGTTTTTTATTTTGACATATCCAATGTCATGCACATTTAAAAAACGAATCTAACGACACCAGTGATGGTTAAGAGATATAACATGCCCTCGCCAGCGTGGTTTAGGATGGCTAACACGCGGATGCAGTGACGAAATGAAGATTTATTTGTTTATTTATTTATTTTGTGGGTCTTCAACAAAAGCAATACTTTACAATACATTAGAATTGCTATAATCAAAAACAACTACAGGAACATTGCGTGTATTCCTTCATTAACAGGAAACCACAGAAAATTAAAAAAAACTAAAATAATGACAAACTCTAAATTAAAAACAAACACAGGAAATATAAATTAAAAAATTAAATTAAAATGAGTTCTTTGTTTTGAATGATGTTGAAACTATACAATTCAAAAGTCAATTAACTTTAAATTAAGTTAATCCAAATATTTAATATGTAACATGTAAAGTTACCATTAAGTTTAAAATTGACACAAATTATTTTCCTGAGTCTGGATATTATTTGTGTCCGTTACCATATTAAATATTAGGATCTAATTTAAAGTTCAATTGACATCAATATGTCTGTACAAGTCCTCGCGACACACAGCATGATCGTTAGTACAGTCAGCTGCAAAGATACCTATCTAACCCCTTTAGCGCACTGTTATATTCATAAAGGGGGTTAGATATCTCTGCAGCTGACCGTACGTAAGGTGCCTTTACAAAAAATAAAAGTAAAAGAAATATAAAAGTGTAACATACCAAACAGCCTTCGTGGTAGGCTTGTCTATGCCATATTTCCTGTTCCTCTCTATGAAGTCCCACCAGGTGACGGGGTTCTGAGCTCCGGAGACGAAGTTGTAGATAGGTATGTCTGATGTTTGACTGAGGGAAATAAAACATAATTTAAAAAATCATCATCAACTTCATAACAGCCCACTAATGTCCCACTGCAGGGACGGGCCTCCTCCCCTAATGGAGGGATACTTGGCCTACCAATACCACGCTGGCCAAACGGATTGGTATAGGGTTTAATTTCAAGTTTTCCTTCTTTTTATTACGTAAATATAATATTTACGGATAGTCCCTTAGTCGGTTTAACGACACCCATGGGATGAGATGGGGTGGTGACATATTGTATTCTTACTCCGTCACCACACGGTTATAACTAAGTGTATAAAAAGGATAAAATCTATTTATTTATCAAATAAACAAGAGATTCATTCTTCTCGCCCATACAAGGACGAGTAATTAAAACAAGTTTCACTTTGTATAAAATTGGAAATTGATACTATCCAATGACTTTATCATTGTGTCTCCCTGGAGTTAATCCAACGCTAAAGCGGCACTTGACGTTAGCTTAACTAAATATCAACCATTATACATCAGTCTGTTGCAAACAAAATTAATGGGTCAATCTCCAAATCGGGCGTATTCGTGTGATCGCTCTGGTGCTTTTCAGATCTTGATATTTTTTGGTAATTATGTATCTCATTGAAAAGAATGATATTAAAATACTACATTTTTACTATTGGCCTTCATTTTTGACAAACAGTTATGGAAATATTTAAGTTCAAACATTTTCGCGTCCAGAGCAATCATGATAGGCGCTAGAGCGATCATAAATGGTGAAACAAAAACAATAAAATTGGTAATATATTATTTATTTAGTCATTTTTAGTCTTGCATGTTACAAGATTTTATGATTTTATGTTTAGGGGATATATCTACAGCTTTTTGAGAGCTCATCAGTTGGAAACTTGTTCATTTTAGGGCAGCGTACCGATTTTGAAACAACGGAACCCTTATAGGATCACTTCGTTGTCCGTCTGTCTGTCTGTCTGTCTGTCAAGACCATTTATCTCAGGAACGCGTGGAGGTATCAATTTTCAACAAATATTATTTATTAATGATGAGACGTGACGTCATAAAATTTTTGACAGATAAGTAGACTTGACTTGACTTCTTCGTGAATGGCCTCATGTAAAATAGTCGTGACGTCACATAATTGTGGCAGGAAAATTTTTTTTGACAGCTGAGTCGTGACGTCATTGAATTTTTGACAGATGTGTCGTGACATTACAGAATCTTTGACAGATGAGTCGTGACGTCATTGAATTTTTGACAGAATCTGTCAAAAACTCTCACATTCACATCTGATGTGTCGTGAAATCACAGAATTTTTGACAGATGAGTCGTGACGTCATAGAATTTTGGCGGGAAAAATAATATTTAGACAGCTGAGTCCTGACGTCATCACAATTTGGCGAGAAAGTAAATAGGTTTGTACGGAACCCTCGGTGCGCGAGTGAGACTCGCACTTGACCGGTTTTATAAGGGTTCCGTACCGATTTTGGAAAAACGGAACCCTTTGTTGTCCGTTTCTCTATCAAGACTATTTATCTCAGGAACGTGTAGAGGTATCAAGCTGAAATTTTTACCAAATACCAAGGTCTGTTGCCTTTTAGTGCTGTAAAAAAATCAAACTTCTAATCTAACGAAATCAAGACATATAGCCGTTTATGTCGCAAATTTTCGATGAGCAAAGGGCAAAAAGCTACAGGGTACTTCCAGTCTACATACAAACTTGAAATTTGGCATGAAGCAAGGTCTTATAGTGCATGTAAAGGAAAACTTCCGAAAACTTAAAATTTTGGCTTCCATCATATTATATTTTGATAATTTCGTCATAGTCATAATAATTTTGACAGCTGAGTCACGTGACTAGTGACGCCATAGAATTTTGGTCACGTGACACGTGACGTCATAGAATTTTTTAGATGAGTCGTGACGTCATAGAATATTGGCGGGAAAATATTTTGCAGAGGAGTCGTGACGTTATAGAATTTTTGACAGATGAGTCGTGACGTCACAGAATTTTTGACAGCTGAGTCGTGACATTTGTCGTTGTAACAATCTGGTATTATTACTTAAAGTAGTTTTATAACGTACAATTATTGCAAAATATCATCGCTCTGGTCTTTTGGACAGAGCAATCATAGCCATAGCGATCAAAAAAAGTCATAAAAGCATTAATATAGCCCAAAATAAAAACAGTAGAAAGTTGTGTTTACGCCTCATAAAGAACATCATTACTATCACTTAATTCACTTAATAAGCACATTTACAACCTTACTATTTAATTTATAAAACATGCCATATCAATCATCAAATTCGAGAACCAAACCCAGATAAATCATAAACTTAGCCTCGTAATATTGTAGTGGGGGACCGTGGCACAAATGTATCTTCCTCGGTGGTTAGACCACTACAGCCACTACCCCGGGGGAGGGGAATAGAGTTTCTATTTCGTAAAATGAGGGATGAGCGCGATGTTTTACTCCAGCGCAGAGCGATGAGATAAAATGCCAGGTCATGACGATAAATTTAAATTGTGCCAAAAATATTGTTAATATAATTTAAAAAAAAATATTACAATGAAGATTAACTATTTGTTATGTAATATAAAATAAGATCGGACATATGAACCTTCTCAATAGAAAGTTACACAATGTTTTCTCATTCAATCGGGAGTTAGGTCAACCCAGAGCAATCAGGATTTTAGGGTTTATGATTTTTTTTAAATATTTCTAATAAACTAATTCATAATTTCAACCCTGCACCACATAGATTAGACACCAAAGTATACATAAAAAAATGTAATGAAAACGTTTATCGATTTCAAAATGGGTTTCTCCACTCCGACACGATAAAAAATGCCTCTGGAGATCTACCCTAATAGATTATTTAGGAATTTGACTGGACGCCATGACGACTCAACCTCTGTTGAGTTGTCATTTATATATTTTACAAATTGATTTTTCAAAGATTTTCGTGATGCAGAAGAGATGCAGTTTTGTTTTGCTAGTTTGTCGTCAGTAAATTAATACAAGTGATTGGTGAAAAGCTGGTGGCATCATGGTCCGGCTGTTCATGTCTCCATAATACGCGTTTGCGTGAAGTTGCCATGGAAGAAGACAATGAAGAGTGAAGCATCGATTTCTTTATGTATTTTTTATATTTCTGTATATTTCCTATTTACTGAATGTATTTTTCACTCACTTGACACTGGCAATAATATGTAACTATGTTCATGAGCCATAAATAAATAGTAAAAAAACAAAATTAATATGGATTAAAATTACTAGAAAAAATGTAGCGCTCCCTTTCCTACTAAAAATTAATGTACTTACTTTTCTTTGTAGTTCTTAGCAGTATGCCAAGTAGAAGCGAGGATAGCGTTCACGCATAAGTCCACAGGGACCATATCCGCCACTTTTTGGTCGTCCATGTACATCGTGCGTAGTACCTAGGTGACATATGAGACTTAACATTATTGTTTATTATACAGGGTGAACATGAAATGAAACATTAAACGAAAAAATCATTAAAAAGTGTCCATCCGTTTAGGAGATATATATTATTACGACCATTTCAATTTTCACATTTTTCGTCGTTAAACAGCGTTAAAAATTCGGTTAAGTTAACGTTCAAATTGTCATACAATAGGTAAGACAATTTGACAACTAAAGTTAACTTAACCGAATTTTTAACGATTTTAAGGAACGAGGCATGCTGTTTAAAACAAGTGGAGGTAACGATTACAAAGATATTTCTTTATTAAGTATTTTACAGCAGATAAGGCTAAAGATATAATAGAAGAAAGGTTTTTCTTTTACTATTTCACTAGCTGACCCGTGCCCACTTCTTTGGGTGGTGCTAAAAACGCGTCCCTTTTTTAAACATATTTAATTACAGCTCCACTCCTATTAGTCATAGCGTGATAATATAGCCTATGACACTCCCCGATAAATGAACTATTCAACACAGAGTTAATTATTACAATCGGTTCATTAGATTCAGAGATTAAGTACCCACTACAAACACACAAACTTTACCTTGCCGCAGTTATTGATCGAGACCTGTGTTCTGCAGCAGTGGACTGCGACAGGCTACTTGATTACTTTAAGAATTAAGTTTTGACTCACCCCAGTGCCAATTCCCACGACAAGACCAGTAGGCCCGTAGACGCTGTCTGTCCAGCCTCTAACCGGCTCTTCATAGGTTGATACAACTGGAAATGAAATACATAATTTGTTATAGCTATATCATCATAATAGCCCATTAATGTCCCACTGCAGGGACGTGCTTCCTTCCGTGACGGAGGGATACTCGGCACACTAATACCACGCTGGCCAGACGGATTGGTATAGGGTTTAATTTCAAGTTTTCCTTCTTTTTATTTCGTAAAGATAATATTCGCGGATAGTCCCTTAGTCGGTTTTTACGACACCCATGGGATGAGATGGGGTGGTGACATATTGTATTTTACAAACTTTACCTCTTTATAATATTTGTATAGAAGACGTTAAAGTTAATACGGCGAGACACCGATAGATGAGGGAGGCACAGGACCGCACCAAGTGGCAATGTTTAGAGGAGGTCTATGTCCAGCAGTGGACGTCCATTGGCCGATGGATGGATGGATGAAGTAGCTTCTGCTCATGAGCAAGAGGGTGAGAAGCTTCTGTTAGAGTATGGACATCTGCTGAGCTACAACGAGGATCACTGCTTTACCCCTTTCAGGGTACAATCAGGATCGATAAGCTGTTTACACATACGTGCCGGACCCGTATACTGAATAAGTAGTACTTACCAATTGATGGCCTCACAATGCTGATAGGTAGACCTTCTCCATATTTCCTGACAGCTTCTTCAGCGACTGCCTTTGTGAAGCAATAAGTATTGGGCCGCTTGCCCAGCAACCTAGAAATTATTATTTAGTTATTAATAATAGTTACTTTGTCTTCGTGTCTCCGTGTGGTGACGGAGTAAGAATACAATATTATGTCACCACCCCATCTCATCCCATGGGTGTCGTAAAAACCGACGTAGGGACTATCCGTAAATATTATCTTTACGTAGTAAAAAACAAAAAAACTTGAAATTTAACCCTGTACCAATCTGTCTTGCCAGCGTGGTATTAGTAGGCCAAGTATCCCTCCGTCGCGGGAGGAGGCCCGTCCCTGCAGTGGGACATTAATGGGCTGTTATAATGATGATGAATAGTTACTTGTTAAAATAGTGCTTTTAAAGACCCTATGACCCTATGTTGACATGCATATCACGAAAGCTATTTAAGCGAAGCCAGATAATCGAAGTGCCATTTCATCGAAACGCCATTTAGTCGATGGGCCATTTCATCGAAAAGCCAAATGTACCCGGTGCTGGAATTATTTTGCACGATACGAGACGCCAGATTTTTTTTTTAAGGGTGTCACATATTTTTTTATTTGCTCTGTCGCCTGTCACAATTAATTGTAGTCAGTCAGTGATTTTTCCACTTACTCATAAACGCCTCTTAAATTTTAGTCAATTGATTAGGTTAAGGGTGATTCTTCGAGCCCAACATTTTCGATGTCTGGAGTTTTTTCTTTGTATTTTAAGTAACAGACCAACCAAACTGCAATTATCTTTTAAACATAGTATAGACAGTTACCTATCTTGCACACGTTATTGTTTTTTAATAATAGTTTTTTATATATTAAAAAAAATATATTAAAAAGCGTTCTTCTGATTAATATGGTGTGTCCGTACCCCAGTTTCTTGAACGTTAGTAACAGTAACATTTTTTAACAACGTAAAAATACTATATTAATCAGAATTTCACACATATTGTTAATATGGCGGCACGGAAAATGATTTATATTGTCAATGCTTCTAATAACTAGATTTAGGTGTGGTGATAATCATTGTGATTATCAACTGTGATTTTAATAAATAAATGACTGATTTTTATAACTAGAATTTCATTTTTGTTCCTAATTCTGATTTATATGACCTCAAAAAATTTTAAGTTAATTATCTCGAAAACCATTTCATAAAAAAGTGTGCCTTTTTCAGACATTGTATATTAGGTTATCATCTTTAACAAAAACATGTTTTATAAGCCAAAATGTGAAAAAAAATTTGCCCATATGAATCAGACAAAGAATCGAATTTCGAAGAAACACCCTTGAATTCTTACGGTTTTGTTTGGTATAGAAAGAAAGAAGAAAGAAAGAAAATTAGTTTTTATTTCAGTACTTACAAAATATACAATTATCTTACTATTCTTAAAAGATACAGGTAATGGTGCTGCCAAATGGACCCAAACACCCACACAATATTATGTAGGTGCCTAGGCGCACTTGTATTTCCCGCCTCAAAAATGTAAGCACATGAAACAATGGCGGCCGCTCAGCTAAATGCCGTGTCAATTTTATGTTGTCACGGCGCTGATTTTCAGCGACCACCGTTAGCGACTAAACTTATCCCAATAAACATCTTATAAAACAAACAAACACAAGTTGCAATACTTCGTTTTACATTTTGAATGCCTTCTGAATATGAACTGAATGAATACCTAAGGGTCAATCCATTTCATTCATTCATTTCACATTTCAGTATACCTATTATATATTAGTTACTTTACTCTGTGATTTCAGCCATTTTGACTGACATTATCTAGTATACGGTTGATTTTACTAATAAAAATCACGCTACACAGTGATTAAATTTAAGAGGTAACGTAGCAAAAACGTCTGCCCTCTTACTTTTTATAAACTATAAGTAAGAGGGCAGACGTTTTTGCTACGTTCGTGCAGTCAGATACTATTGAACTCATTGAAATATCAGATGTTATTGCCAATGTGCCCATAGTAATATATTTATGCTCGTGACTGTACATGCGCTATTTTCTCTGATAGCTAACTTCAAGCCGGTGGTGACGGAGTAAGAATACAAAATGTCACCACCCCATCTCATTCCATGGGTGTCGTAAAAACAGACTAAGTGACTGTCTGTGAATATTATCTTTACATAGAAAGAAGGAAAATTTGGAATGAAACCCTTTACAAATCCTTCTGGCCAGCTTGGTATTAGTAGGCCAGGTATCCCTCCGTCACGGATGGAGGCCCGTCCCTGCAGTGGGACATTAATGGGCTATTATGTTGTTATTACTTACATAGGCAACATGCTCTCAACTAAATGTTCATCTATTTCAGACACAGCTTCCAACGCCGCTACTGATACCGGGGGCTTGTAGAATCTGAAATTTTAATTATTTTTGTGATTTATTTTTTGTTTTTTGATTGTGTAATAGGAGGCAAACGAGCCAGCAGATCACCTGATGGTAAGTGATCACCGCCGCCCATGGACACCCGCAACACCAGAGGAATCACAGATGCGTTGCCGACCTTTTAAAAGGGGCGTACGCTCGTTTCTTGAAGCTCCCCAAGTCGTAACGGCCCGGAGATTCATCTAACTCTATTTTATCAAAGAACTGTTAAATATTATTACTTTGATATTTTAAGTAGGTAGTTGTAAATAACAAGCTTAGCTATTTTTAAACTGGCTTTAAAAAAGGAGGACGTTACTCAATTCGATTGTATAATGTATTACACGATCACATTATCTAGAGAGCTCGCTGGAATGCGAACCTCGCGTCCCGTTCTCCTTTCAACCCCCGCGCTCGCCACGGGCTCATCAGTGATTCGTCCGACGCGACGTGACGTCATCGACGCCAGGTCTCGAGATAATGTGACCGGGTAGGATGTTCGTCGATTATTTCTTTCAATTTTGATGATTATTTTTTTGTTGGAAAGGATATACCCTCAGAATAGTCCCATATAAATTTTATCAAAATAGAATCAGTAATTTAGTTTTTAATGTTCAGATTAGTTTTATCTAAATAATAACATTTATGTAAAAAGTCAATGTAAATGAAATTACGTAAGTACTTATTATACCTAACAAGCTTCTTGTTGAAGTCAGTTTTGTAATTAGACATTTTTTAAACTTACTTCTCCTCAATATGCTTCACATGTGTATTAGAGAAAGCAGTTGAAATATGGGTAATAGCTTTCAAATTTCTGCATTCCTTGGCTAACTTCAACACTTCTTTAGTGCCCTTGACGTTTATAGCTGTAGCCACTGACAATTTCTCGTCAAATTTAACAGTAGCTGCCGCGTTAATTATTATAGTAACCTGAAACAATAAGTTAATTAGAATTACCCCCGGTTTCTGAATCACTAATCAAGTAAAAATCAACTAATCAAGTGTCAAGTGTCAAATTTTAGTTCCTGAAAATGATAGTTGACAAGAGTTTTGACCCTTGATTAGTTGATTTTTCTTGATAAGACATTCGGAAGACACCGAGAGTTAGTCTATTTTAATTACATTTGTCGCTGATTTGAAAAGACAGAAAAGTTGGTAGCATTCACCATGTTGTATTTTTGATAAATCAGTGCGCACAACCGGCGCTGGCAACGATTCACGAGCAAGTGTCTGTTTCTTCGCACTAACTGATATACTACAACTGTCAAAGTGTATGACAACAGTAACTGACATATCAAAGTCAGCTGTCAAACGACAATATTACGGTGTTGCCATCTACTTTACTTTATAATCAGGCAAATTATTTTATAGTATTAAGTATGGTTTTATTCAACATGGTGCATATATGAAGAAATCCAAGCTAATTTAATAATATGCCAGAATAAATGGTTTTTCTTTCTTTTCTTTTTTCTTTACCCTTCCACCTATAGATATCACATTATCATCTGAGTATTAAAGCCATATTATTTCTCTATATCTATCTCGCTTGCACTTAAGGGTCTTCTATAATATCTTCTTTATCTTTTGGAAGTACTCAGATCATAACGTGTTTTCTATAAATACAGTAACATAACACACAACAGATTGGAAGTGAACTAGACTGCTGAAAATGCCAATTAAAAAAAAAAAAAAAAATTATAATCTTACCCTGCTAGTCAGCAGTTTTCTGTCATCCTCATTCATGCCCAAGCCAGGCAGTTCCATATCTCCAACGATAGGGACAACTTTGTGCATTCCTTTCGGATTCTCATCATGGGCTCTACGGAATAACTGAAATGGAAACTGTTGGTTAGTTTTGACAATAACTATCAACACATGGTCATTTCAACGGCATCTAGTCTTTAATTTAGCAAACTTATACAGGATAATTCAGTAATTCCGAAACTTATTTTTCACGTACACCACTTTCAAAATTAAACTGGTGTCGGTGGACCCCCTGCTGGTACATTCCTACCACATTGTTAATCGACAAAAAATTAAAATTGTGTCGCTTCTGAGTTCCGTCCCTATATTCTGATAGGTTAAAATTTTACGACTTTAATTCAACGACAAGGTAGCCTTTTAGTAACGACTGCTGAGTCCTTCATGCGAAAATCGAATAGAGAAACACGCTGCAACTTCTACGTCAAAGTCCAAACAGTCTAGGTTGATCTCTCCGTGACAGTACATGGAAAGGCATCGGCCTATTCTAAAGTCAAAATAAACGAAAATAAACTTACAAACTCATCAAACATTTGCTGTAAACGTAATGAAGGATCTTTCCCTTTCTTACTTCTAATTAAAACATAAATACTGTCTACATCACCACACGAACGTAACACTTTCTCTATTAACACTGAAACAAGAGAAACAAACAATTAATTTAATATGAAACGCAATAAATTACATGTAAAACCTATATACAGTACCCGGCCGTTTAAATTACACATCGACCTGTGGAAAGAGACAATCGGTCGGCTTCGTAGAGCGTCATCTCTGTCGCACGAAATACAAACAGTCTGGTATCTATTAGCAACTGTTAAGAGTACCTAATACCCTTTCCTCAGAGTTATTTTGGGAAATTTAAGAATGCACGTTAGTTTTCGAAAACGTGCACTCTAAAATATCCCAAAATAACTTTGGGGAAAGAGTATTACGTACAAATAATATTAATTAACATAAGTATAAATAAATACTATTTAATAACAGTAACGAATAAATTAACAAATAAAGGAGCTTTAACCTTCTTCGTTTGTATGGAGTTGAGACTGGCATTCCGCACCCTTAAAACAAATTATGATTTAATATTGTGCGACAGAGATGACGCTGTACGAAGCCGAAATTGAACGATTGTCTCTTTCCACACGTCGATGTGTAATATAAACGGCCGGGTTCTGTAGCTAAAAAAGTATAACTACTCGTTTCAAATAAGAAGACGCATAAGTCTGCCCCATATTGTGACGTCACAAATGTTAAGTTAAAGAAAACTACAATATTTTCCTCAATTTGAGACTTGTAACGTCACAAAATGGCGCAGACTCTGCACATTCTCATTTGAAACGAGTAGGTAGTAACTAAAGTCTATTTTTTTATCTCGGACACTAAAATGACAACTACAAATGTCAAACGTAAAAATAATGTAGCCAGCTTTTAAGAAACAGTGCTGTCCTGTGTTTCGATTCGTGTTGTAATTATTGTAAAATATTTACGGTTGTTACTATAGTCGAGAACTAAATGGCTTTATCACCTCTAGAGTTAATGTTAGTTGCATGTCATAAAACTATTAGGTTCAATATCGCACAACAAAACATCAGCCAAAGCATGACGCTACTTTGACATATCAGTTCTCCTGTATTATCAAATAGTCGTTAGATATTTATAAAAACAAATAGTAAAGTCAACGTTATTGACTGTTACTAGAGCATATTTTCGGTAAAGCGTTTTAATCTAATGAATTTCTCTCTTTTTTCCTTCTATGTCCATGATCAAATGATAGGGATAATTTCTTGCATGACGTCTTTGGCGCATATTTCAATTTAAAGTTTTCGTAATTTTATAATATAAAACAAATTAGGGTAAACAACCTAATCGTTAGAAGTCCTACATATGTTGGCACTTAAGAGTAAAAAGTGAGTGAAAAGAAAGAAAACACTATAGATTATTCAAGTTCAGTATGATTATTCAAGTTAAAATATTATTAATTTAATTTAATATTTTTATCACATTTTACTTATTTCATGTATCAACATAGCAACAGTAAATTTATCAGAATCTTTTTATTGGCATTAGTGCTAATAATATTTATTTAATACTATTCAATCACATATAATTTTCTTCCAAAATTAAAAGAGAATGCAGTTCTTGTTATAGATAATGCACCGTACCACACCAGGAAACTGGAGGCGTTACCTACTTCAAATTGGTGTAAAGAGCAAATACGAAATTGGCTACAATCAAAAAATATTCATTATGAAGAAACAATGTTGAAATGTGAATTAATCCAAATTTCCAAAAAGCACAAAAAAGTCTATGAGAGTTCTGTTGTTGATGAGATGGCTGCTGCACAGGGTGTCACAATTATGTGACTGCCCTCTTACCACTGTGAGCTCAATCCAATAGAATTAGTGTGGGCTCAGGTAAAGGGACATGTCGCAAAGAATAATAAAACTTTCAAGTTGAATGAAGTACGAAGTCTTTTTAAAGAAGGGCTTCTTCAAGTGACCCCTCAGCGGTGGCAAGACTGCGCTATGCAGTCAGTTATTCAACTCGAAGACAAAATGTGCCAATTGGGTCATATAGTCGACGACATAACAGATAGATTCATTATAGAAGTAGGTGACGACTCAGATGATTCCGAATATTCAAGTAACGAATCCATTTCTGATTAAAGATTAATTGTACAGCCAAATAAAAATAAATTATGTACCAAAAATAAATTTTGTTTTATTTAAGTACCTGAGTTTAAAATTAGAATTTGCACATTTAATATTATTATTTCCAAAAAACTGTATAAAATTTAATTTATCGTTACCTTTTGATAGGGGTGGTACATCACTACATAAATTGCACAAAAAAAAGGTAACAGTAATGATATTTTAGTATTCGAGATTAAAAAAACAGCCTATAGTCTCTATTTACCGTAATCGGCGGAACTAACCTATATTTTTATCGGTAAGTACCGGCTGTATCGCATCACTATTTATTAGTTGTAAAAAACAGGCAACACATGAAATGTCATTTTAGTGTCTGAGATAAAAAAATAGACTATAGAATATTTTGAAAAGAAAGACAATAGAAAGTAATTGTTATTCATCATCATACATCAGCCAATCGACGTGAACTGCTGGACATAGGCCTCCTCCATTGCCACCTTGTGCGGTCCTGTGCCTCCCATTGTTTTTCGGACTCAAAAATTTTCAGCATGAAGTAAACCATTTAATTGCAACAGGTTTACTGCTGTACTAGATGGCGATGTTAGGCCTCCCCCACATTTGTTGGCATCGGCGTTCCTTGGGCGTATGAGCGACGCTCACGCTGCGTCGACGCATCGTCTATAAACTACATTACGCGCGATAGATGGCGTTATACAGAATTGTGATAGGACGCGAGATTGTTTTGAGTTACAGAAAAATTTGATCAGCGGAGTAAAGCTGTGTAGTAGCTGCCTATAGATCGGCATTTATATATTTTAAATCGTCCTTCCCGTATGACTCTGTGGTGCCACACCGTGCACCTATCCTGTCGTAGTTAAGAATCCCAGACAGGACAGTTATTTGTGCAATCCCTAAATTATTTTCCAGAAGTATGAATGTTTTTGTGCCCGTTAAATGGATGTACGTTTGTATAGTCCCTGCGATATCTATAGGGCTAACTAACTTACTAATAATTTAATAGATATAAACTAAAGCTTGCGCAATCTTACTTGAACTGCCTAAAGTTAGCATTAAGAAACGTTCTTCACACAAACCCCCTTACTCATAAACGCCTCTTAAATTTTAGTCAATTGATTAACTTAAATTCATACGATTTTATTTAGAAAAATCTCGCTAAGCAGTGATTAAATTTAAGAGACGTTTATGAGTAAGGTGGTAAGAAAACAGCTAGGTACTGCTCGATGTTTAGTTTTAAGCAATGACATCTGTGCAGACTGCAGGAAGAGCAATAACTACAAGCCGGATCCAACAACTTAACAACTGACAAATGACAACCTCATTTGCTCGTGTTGTTAAGACGTTAGAGTTTTTACAAGGTAAGCGTAGTAAAGGTTTGCATCATTTAATACTATCTTTTGAACCTTTGTCTAAGGAAATCGTTTCGATACAGTCTATTTTTTTTGGTTGTCCAAACCTTATGCATAATTAAATAAGTAGCAACATCGGGGGTTTAGAAACATCGATAAAACCATTCCATCCATTTAAGAGATAATAATATAACCATTTTCATTTTATTTTTACCTCTTTTCGTTGTAAACCTATTGCTTAAAACGAGTAACGCGTATTAACAATAGTATGCTTCAGTTTACTTAGATATAGTGTGACCACAGGAGCTGTGCACCTCCTGAGGTATGCGCGCGGCGAGAGGGGGGTGGACATATAGAGTACATGTTATATACTGATATAGAATAAACAGTCTATGATGTAGCTACTAGCGACATCTGACGCAATATACTTAAGTTATTTGGCTGGTACGGGTCGCTACACGAGCGGGTGTAGCAGTTTTCTATTAAAAGACAGTCATTTTTTAAAACTCCAAGAAAGTATTTAGATTATTGTATAGTTTTAAGCGTAAATAGGAACATTATTTGTGTTTTTATAATGTAACTTTAAGAAAAATGACATCTAGCGGAATGTATCAAATACTCTAAGAACATGAAATTCTTAAAGAAAAATATAATGTTCGAATTGTTATGACACTGCCGTCAAAACTCGTGACAGCAGGTAGGTGTCCGTTATGGTAGCATACACAAGAGCTATATCGAGTTGTTTACTATGCCAAAAAACACTGCATAAATAAAATAAAAAAAAATCCAATTGTTAAGATTAATGATGAGGAATTAGAAATCGTTAACACTACAGTATTCCTAGGAATTACATTATACAGATTACCCCCTTACTCATAAACGCCTCTTAAATTTTAGTTAATTGATTACCTTAAATTCTTACGGTTTTGTTTGGTATAAGTTTGATTTTACAAATAATAATCTCGCTAAACAGTGATTAAATTTAAGAGGCGTTTATGAATAAGGGGTGAGTTCTTATTTATCACCTGCATATTTTTAATAAAATATGACTATATTTGGGTTACATTGTGATCAAATGTAATATATTACAGATATGTCTATAAAGCGTCAAATTTGTGATTTTTATTAGCTCATTAATCTACAATAAACTAATACTGACTTACGAAGAACAATGTAAACAATGAGTAGAGTACATCAAAGTAACACGCGGGAAGTGATTTTTAAAGTTATAAGGCGATGTTTAGCGGAGCTCGATTCTGGTCAACTTTTATGCGGTTTGGATGATGTTTATGGGCGAACTGCAACTTTGATGGGTATGTAATCGTGTTGCTGTTTTTCGTAATCTGTCTCAAGTAATAAATTCACTCCATTTGAGATTTAGAGACCAAAAACAGGCATTGTGTACATAGCACATTTTTAGGTTAGATAATTATTCATTGTAAGTAAGAAAAATCGTAGTACGACCATTTCTGTTGATACATTATATCAGTTGCATTAGTATAATTCAGTCAAGATTTATCCTAATTTCAATTTGATAACTTTTGTAAATTTTCGAGTTCCAACCCTCAGAAAATTGCAGATGATAGCTAGAACTGAGATGGATTTTAATTGTAGTCTTGAAGTTCTACGCAAAACTTTAAATGCAATAGGCTTACCTACAAGAAATGCCCTAGTATTATAAGTGCTCTAATAGTGTAGTGTGTTATTTGAACATAATTGTTTTGAAAACTATTTTGTCAGACTAAATAGGGTTGCTACGTGTAGCACAGTGGCGCCCTAATATTTTGTCAGGACTTTATAGACAGACTGTACCTACATTTAAAACAAATAGTTGTTGTAGTTTTAATATTATAGCGTAATGAAATAACTCCAGCCCGGCCCCTAAGAACCGTTAATATCTCCGATAATATTGAATTTTGTATTGAAATAAAGTGTTACACAGGCGTTATGTCAGGGTTACATTTCTACTGCATTAACAGAATTACTGTACCTATGTTTTGTAGTTCTCGAGATATTCAAATTACTTGTGAGCATATTATTTTTACCAGTACTATGAACATAAATTAACATGGATTTTTGACATATTCCACTGTGAATTAATAAAGCATTACCTACACTAATTCAGTCAGAATTTCACGCATTATTTTTACATAAAGAATGTATCAAAAAGAAAGTTCCCTTTCTATCAGAACTATCACGTGTACGCTACCATAACGGACACCTATTTTTTCTTCGTCCCCCACCTCGCCGCACATACCGCAGGGGGTGCACAGCTCCTGTGGTCACACTATAGTCAACTTTGTCGGTCAAGACTTAATTTCCTGTGGCACAGTTTGAAATTGGTCTGACAGGCTCTGGCGCAATACCTTCTGTGAAAACATAAGGGAGTTAGCAGAAAATATATCTAAAGGAGCGTCCTCAGAGAGCATTCGCGTTTAATGAGCATTTGACATCTAAAATTCGAGTGGTGGTGTGGACGTTGAGCCGAGCCATAGTACAAATATATACAGTATTTCGACTTCATAGAAACGGACGAAACGCGAGTTATACCAACACGCTCACGATAGAGGTGTCTTTGCGCAGTGAACAGTGAACGCGACTGTGCCGCAGTAACGAGCGGGAAAGTAGATAAATGTAAAAATAAACTGGAGGAGGTGAGCAACCCTATCGCATGTTTACGTCGTAGCCGTAGGTATTTATAATAAATATTCGGCCGAGATAGACTACTGGTTGTACTGTGGCCGAGCGCTTCCTATGTATTACTTTACTCTGTGGCCGAGCATTATAAAGCTTCGATTCGATGCTGGTGATAGCTCGTTTACAAATGCTCGGGTAAGAATGGTCTCTGTGAGGATACCTTGAGATGATAAAAGAAGGACAGTTTGATGTAAAAACCTATACCGATACGTTTGCGTTGTCTGCCTCAATGGCAAAGGAGCCATGGCCTCATTGGCAATTCATAAAAGGTTTTGACATAGTGCCTGAATGTACTTTGTGTCCGATAATTTATGTCTGTGTGTTTAAAAGAAGTCGTTCGCATAGATGCGTGGTCTTAGTAGGGTTCCCAACTTGAGATTTATAGACATTTGATTCAATATCAATTGCTCGAACACGTATACTCGATTATTCATGAGACCTATTATGAATCGTGAATCGTCAGCTCTATACCTTGAAACGTCTATGCATCAAAATCCCTAAAAGGCATGTGCCCTAACGATCAATTGCTATAAGCATCGGATTGACGACCTTTGTGATAAGTTTCATTATTTGCAATTTCTATGTAGCACACATAGAAAGTTGGCTCTTTTAGGATTGTGAAAATAAAAATTGCATGAAGAGCTTCCTGAGGGAGGTCCGCAAAGACCGGGCATAGGTTCCCGAGGGAACAGGTTACCGAGGGTATTCCGGGAAGAGCTTTCAGAGGGCATTAAGTATACCAAACTTTCCCCGTCTCTCACTCTTATTCACTGAAAGAGGCATGAGTGAGATATGTCTCTTCCATGCCTGTTGTTAGACTTTGCATTGTACGTGGAAATACAGATAATAAGAAGTGAACTGTATAGGTAGTTCCTATAAGCCTAATTAGCAGTTACTTACTTATTGTTTTTTTTAAATGTTTTTTACTTTTCAGAACTTAGCTAACCAATTTAAAAATAACTGATTTTTTCTGTTGGTTCATTCCAAGAAGGTTCAATTATTCTTTTTATTTAGTTAGGTAGGTAGTTAATTTGTTTTTCTATCTTAAAACATAAAGTTACTGTGTCATGTAAGTTAACAAAGTGCATAATGGCTAGATTGCTATGCTATGCGGAGGTTTCGGATTCGATTCCTAATGAAAGCAAATCTTTGTGTACTTACATGAACATAAAAGTTAGGATTGGTCTGGAAGTTTTTTGTGTGTATGTATGCGTATTTACACAAAAAATTCCGACAATGTCCTTTGTCAAAAATAATAAAATTCTTAGCCTTGTTTTAAAGGTGTAGGTAATATACTTATAATATAGAAAGAGGAGGCTATTTAATTTTATATCATGCAAATATAAAGTCAAGGCAACGAGGAACGAATGTAAACAAAGAATTTGTACTGCTTTTATTTAAGTTAATAAGCTTCCCCCTTACTCATAAACGCCTCTTAAATTTAATCACTGTTTAGCGAGATTTTTATTACGGAAACCAATCTTATACCAAACAACGTAAGAGTTTAAGCTAATTAATCAATTGACTAAAATTTAAGAGGCGTTTATAAGTAAGGGGCTTATGCTTTGTTTTAATAAGTAGGTACAGACAGACAATTATTCTGTCCTTGTAAAGTTAGGAAGAAGGAGGTTAGGTTATTTGAAGGCGCGATACCAGAATCTATAATTTTGCGCGGGAAATAGAATGACAGAAGATGTCATTGTGACAGCAAGGGCTTTTTTGACAGACCCTTCTTGGATTTTTACTAGGAGAGTTTCTGCGTATTTTTGTGTTCAAATAAAATTGGCAGATTGTGTTTTTTACTAGCTTAGTAGTTCCTTTTTACCAAACTAAATTTGGTAAGATTGTAAGTAGGTAACTATTGTAACAATCGAGGAAATAAGGCAATTGAATAAGTACCTAGTAACTGAATATGTACCTAAAATATATTTTGCTACTTCATCATGAATTCATGACCTCCTTGCTGGTCTGTTCAAATGCTTCTTCAAACCTTTACAGTTTACACTACGTTTGAAGTTACATTACCTATATCATACGAAGCTGGAAGTTTTTTCTATACTAACATTATAAAGAGGTAAAATTTGTGTGTTTGTAACTTTGTAGGAGGTACCTAATCTCTGGATCTAGTGAACTGATTTTAAAAATTCTTTCTGTGTTGAATAGTCCATTTATCGGGGAGTGTTATAGACTATGTATAGTATCACGCTATGACTAATAGGAGTGGAGCAGTAATGAAATATGTTTTAAAAAGTGACACGTTTTTTTCGCGGCGTAACGAAGTGGGCACGGCTCAGCTAGTCTTTAATAGGTATATTGAAAAATTTGGTAGGTAAGTATAGGTAATAAAACAAAAAAAGATTTTTAAAATTATTTTTTAATACATTTCAAACACCCTTTTATTTAATTGTTTAAATAAATAAATAATAATGATATATAAACTATTATTTTATATCAAAGTACAACTTTTTCTACAACTCGACTCGCCTTCAAGCTGATTCTTCCATCTGGAAATAGAAATGAATTAAGTAATAATAATTATTATACTTTGTAAATAATTATGTATTATTGAAGGAAATATTGAAGGAAAACTTGAAATTAAACCCTATACAAATTCCTCTGGCCAGCGTGGTATTAGTAGGCCAAGTATCCCTCCGTCACGGAAGTAGGCCCGTCCCTGCAGTGGGACATTAATGGGGCGTTATGATTATTATGATGATACTTTGCAAATACAAGCTCTAAACGTGCCTCCTAAACAGAAAAGCTAGGTATAACCCATTCTGAGGGGCTCGTAAAAGGCAAAAAATATCTAAGTACCTACATCTTTTTGAAAAAAAATAAAGAAGGAAAACTTGAAACTAAGTTGGATACCAACTCGTATCAAGTATCTGTAGCATGATGAACCTGCTTAAACTACGATTCAAACTTAAAAGTCTACTAATCTACTCAATCATAAATAATTATGATAACACTAACTTAACTAAATCATCATCATAATGTCCCACTGCAAGGACGGACCTCCTCCCGTAATGGAGGGATACTTGGCCTACTAACGCTGGCCAGACGGATTTGTATAGGGTTTAATTTTAAGTTTTCCTTCTTTTTATTTCGTAAAGATAAGGGTGTTCACGGATAGTCCCTTAGTCGGTTCCTCCTAACACCCATGGGATGAGATGGGGTGGTGACATATTGTATTCTTACTCCGTCACCACAGGGTAAACATCAATATATCTAAGTAAGTCGGCCTTTCTGAAGTTAGCTACAGAGAAGAGAGAGTTCGCGCATGCTCAGGAACAAATAAAACACCCGTTTCCCACGCATTTAGTTCCAAAAATGACATAATGAGCAGCCCTTTACAACAATTTCAAGCCGGGTGAGCTAGTTGGCGAGTATCTACGGTAGTTTTTTTAAATAAATAATTACTTACCTTAACAGTAATAAAACATAACACAAATAAAAATAAAATCATGCTATTTTCGGCACAAACAACACACAAAAAACACAAATTAAGTACAAACAAACACACACACACACGAAAAACGTCATGCGCTTTTTTTCTTAATTAAATTGGATTTTTATTTGTAGACTATTGTATTTTGTTTAGTTAAAACTATAGTTAGTAAGTAAAGTAGGATATAGAACAGGCAATTTGAAAAACAAGAAAAACAAAATAAAGTAGGAAATAGAACAGGCAATTCAAAAACAAGAAAAACAAAATAAAGACGGTTGTTAAGACGTCTTTTCGACGGGTTCTAACCTCTGGTTTCCTTTGATTATTCAACTAATCAAGTGTCAAAGCTATCAGTCTTTTGAGAATATGATATACAGCGAAGGAGGGTTTTCAGGAACTAATACCTACTAGGTACAGTCACGAGCAATAATATGTACACATTTTCGCATTTTGTAAACCAGTTATCTAAAGTTCTGCCAATCCAAAATTGAAAATTCGAAGATTAATTCAAAACTGTACGGAACCTCTTCTAAATTACGAATTCATTTTGATATTGTAATGTCTAGATAAACGTGCAGATAGTTTAGAAAATTTGAAAATGTGTACATATTATTGCTCGTGACTGTACTAAATAATGACAGTTTTGACACTTAATTAGTTGATTTTTACTTGATCAGTCATTTGGAAACCGGGGGTAAGTAAGTATACCAAGTTTTGATTCGTGGATCTAAATGTACGACTTCCACCGAGAGGAGCGTATCGGGGAGCATTTCAAATCGTCCAAACAAATCTATGTGGCCATAAAAGTATTTGCATAGATCGAATATTATTTTAGTTGATAGGAATAGAAAACTTTGTTTATTTTAAATCCATCACCATAAGGAAAGCTATTCAATTATGTAAAAATAAAAACAATTGTATGATCAAAAAAGTTACTGGAGTACTAAACTAAAAAAAAAAACAAATGTCATCTTAAAAAAGTTTTAAACGCATTCCAAAACATAACACTAAAACTCAAAACAATTTAAAAACAGTGTTTATTACGTAATGGCGGGGCATTCCAAAAGTTAAAATAATATAACGGTGCACGCAAAAATAAACAGAAATCAAGAAACAATAACATTATCCATACTAATATTATACATGCGAAAGTAACTCTGTCTGTCTGTCTGTTACTCTTTCACGCCTAAAGGGCTGAACGGATTTTGATGAAATTTGGTATAGTGTTAGATAATAACCTAGAAATGGTCATAGGCTATAAATAATCACGCCAACGTTCTAAGGGGGTAGGCAGATAACTAAATTGAGTTAAAAAAATTATGCGGACGAAGTCGCGGGTAAAAGCTAGTTATAAATAAATGCAGTAATATCAACAACATGCACATCAATAAATACGTGCAAGTCATTTTAAATGGCGACCATTGTACGAAGAAGGTGATAAGAATATGTATCGTTATTTTAACCAAACTTTAAAAAGTATGTACTTTAAATAAGACGCCATTCTGTTTAGTCATCACTAAGTTATGTTAGAACAACCTAAGTAAACTCACATTTAAAAATAAATTCTCATTTTTTTTCTATAAAGGCGTAAGTAGTAGGTAATCTTACTTGGCCGGACTAAAATTAACTAACAGAGTTTTTTCGCAGAATTAGGTAAGCCCCTAAAGTCTCTGAACACATTTTAAATTCCAAAACTGCTGAACACTAAAAATGTCATAAGTTAGTGTCGTATCAAGAGTACAGAATAAGCTTTACAAATAAAACGACCATAATACGCTGAACACGGTAATTCCAAAAGTAGCTGAACCCTAGTATTTTTAAAAGTACCTGAACACTAGTATTCCAGAAGTAGTATTGCACCTAAGATTCCAAAAGTAGCTGAACACCTGACACTAACTTATGACATTTTTAGAGTAGTACAGCAGTTTTAGAATTTAAAATGTGTTCAGCGACTTTTGGGGCTGACTGTGCCTATTAACTCTACAAAAACTAAAAAAATTGTTAAAATCCTACAATACGTGGTACGATTGTGGTAGATATAGTCTAAGTTTTACTTCTCCGTCTTTGCAGGGGACCTTTCCTAGCAGTGGGTATTATATTAATAGGCTGTTAATATTGCAAAAACTTATAAAAATTAAATCTCATATACATTTTTTTGTGTAGTCCCTATTCGCGCGTATTTACTGACGAGCATAGACATATTCAGTTTATTTTTAAACACTAAAACAGGTATCACCTGTTATGCCTAGCTCAAGCAGATGAATTGAATAAAAACTATAACGAGATGTAATTATCTATACTTAGATTCTGGTTATTTTACCTACTTTTTAATCGTTATTTTTATTTATTATAAATTGAAATTAATATTCATCAATTTGAGGTACACACAGCAACTAATCAAGCTAGACACTCATGTACCTTAATACCTTGAAATAAGACACAATTTCAAATGAAAATGTTTAACTTGATGTGTTGCTGTGTGTACCTATACAAATTAAAACGAGTATTGATAGTATTTTGTTAATTTAAACTAGAAATAACGTTGTTCTAAGTTTTTTGAATGAGACGAAATTGTATTTTAAGGAGTTTTCCAACGTCGCCGTAAGATTTTTGACAATCATGCAATGATTTAGGGCGGTTAGGTGAGAGGAATGTCGGACGAAGTTTCAATGTTCCCGAGGTAACTTGATTTACTTGAGGATGACTACTGTAAAGGTTTTCATAACAGCCCCTTAATGCCCCATTGCAGGGACGGGCCTCCTCCCATGACGGAGGGATACTTGGCCTACTAATAACACGCTAGCCAGACGGATTGGTATAGGGTTTAATTTCAAGTTTTCCTCTGTGAAGGTTTTAGTCAGACTTAAATTAAAATAATAGCCATGTAAAAATACAGTTTACTAGGGCACCAATATATAAAAACTAAATTAATTTTCTTTTTCTTCGTTAGAACTTCCGCCAGCAAAATAAAGGTGTTTTATAACTTTTTTATACTGTACTTACTAAGAATCTATAGTACTTAATAACCTTCTTAGTTTTTGTTCGTTATGGTCGTAGTTTTTACTCGAATATGTTATTGTATGGTTTATTAAAAAAATATTAATTTTCCAAACACGGATATACCGTAAATTCCTAATGATGTAACTAGCTGCAATTTAAATTTACTTAATGTAAGTATACGTCATGGACAAAGGTACAGTACATAATCGGCAACAAATAAACGCCCCGCCCCCACTCATAAACGTTCTTAAATTTAATCACTGTTTAGCGAGATTTTACTAAGTAAAATCGTAAGCATTTAAGCTAATCAATTGACTAAAATTTAAGAGGCGTTTATGATTAAGGGGCTAGTCTAGCATTACGAGTAATACGACATATCTGTTCCGCCTTAAGCAAATGTAATGAGTTTTTTGACCTAGATATTTAATATATGGATGTTTTCTATACCTTCATGCTAAGGGAGCCTTTTTTGTACATGATTGATTAAAGAATCAGTTAAAAATATGAAAATAACCTATGATATCAAATTTATACTTTCTGCCTTAAAATGTAGGTAAAAGGTACTTTTTATTATTATTCTTTTTGTTTTTATTATGAAACACCTAAGTTTATAATTGATAGCTTAAGATTGTAACAGTTCTTCGTTAAAAATAATTAAATTAATTCCGCGATTAAAGAGGTTTGCTATTTTTCTAGTCGAATAATACACGTACAATTAAAAATCGAACGCAAGCTTAAAATGTAGTTGCCAAAGCATACGTTATATTGTCAAAAACACAAAATTAAACATTGACAACAGTTTTTCACGGGAACGGCTAACACCGTTCCCTAAACAAAACTCTTTTGACATCCCGTAACAAAAAAAAACAATTGACAGTTGACGTTTAAAACGTCAAACGATGCTTTGACACCTAGCAAGCGAAAAACACACGAAAACAAACTCACCTTTTCCCAAAAACCCTGAACCACCGGTCAAAAACACACACTGATCCTTATAAAACCGTTGTATTTCTGTGTTTGGCGCTTTACCCTTAGTTAACTTCTGTTTCTCCTCTTCTCTCGCGTCTTTATCTTCCTCTGCGTAGTAATTAGCGTTTTGCTTGTCGGGAACAAACTCGTGGTCTTCCGAATAGTCCAATATAGGTGCTGTAGGATTCATTGCTCGGTTTTCCACTTCAGCTATGCGTACTGAGTTTTCTAATTCCTGTATATAAAAAAATATAATTTTATATTCATATATTTATTCAAAGTAGTACAATAATATTGTATCTTTTTGACGTCATCTAACACTACTTAATCTAAGTTTATTAACATTTCAAAGTTTAGAAAACTTAACCACCGCCTCCAAAGCGCTACTAGAGAAGAAGCGGCGCAACAAACTCTACTGCTGCATTTTCTTGACGACATTTTTTCTACATAGGAGTTAACTGTAATTAGGCGCTGCAACCATTGTATACCATACATAACCATAACCAAGGATTATTCAATGATAAAGGTAGCGTCGTAATGTAGGTAGTATACGACATACCATACCTCATAAAAGTGGGAGCACCAAATCACATCCATAAACAACTATCCAGTAATAAAGGCACACACATTAAGTTCTCTGGGTCGGACTGGATGCGGAAGTGGTAGGACCGTGTTTTGTAGCGCGTGTTGGGAGAAGCCTAAAGTAGTGTATAAATCTTTACTTACATGCAAATTATCCTGCAGTTCTTTGCTAAGATTCCTAACATTTTCTAGCTCTTTAAGTTGTTTCTCTGTAGGTTTGCCGTAGACATCGATATCTATCTTTTCTCCCCTAACCTGGGCTTGCATCCATTTCTCCATTTTATCTTTTGTTAAATCTGTGTTGACCAGTGGTGATTCTTCTAAATTGTGATTCATTCTGTGGACAATAAAAATCATAAGTTAATATTTTTTTATTCGTATTCTACATATTCACACCTTTTTCGATGAGGAGTAGGCTGAAACCACTGAGCACCTAGAGACATAGTATGTCTCTAGGTGCTCAGCACAAACCGCACTCCGCAAACCGATTTTTTTTTTGTTCTATTTTTGAATGGCAACTCCCTCACTAGGGATTTTGAGAGTTTTAGAGACTCCCAACTTACCGGACAAAGAACATCCATTGAGTAGGTATATAATTTGTGGATAACACAAACGCAACATTAATGGGATTCAAACGAGCAACCTCGTGCAAGCAAGCCGCGTGCACAACCGTTTTGTCCCAGTTATGATACGTATTTTATTAAAAACTAGCTGACCCGTGCCCACTTCGTTGAGCGGCGAAAAAAACGTTATTATGTGTTATTATTTTAAACATTTTTCATTACTGCTCCACCCCTATAAGTCATAGCGTGATACTATACCTACAGCTTATGACACTCTCCCATAAATAGACTATTCAACACAGAAAGAATTTTTAAAATCGGTTCAGTTGATCCAGAGATTACCCCCTACAACGTCACAAACACACAAACTTTACCTCTTTATAATATTAGTATAGATTTAATTCTCAAAAATCCTTGAAAGCATGTCTTTATATCGAAAGTGATTGTTTCTGAATCAAAATATTATTAAACAGGTTACATGTCATTGGGCACATTCTATGACGTAAACTGAAGCCTCAAAAAGTCAGAAAAAAACATTAACGATCTTTAAAAACTACATATTACGTCAATTAATTGGTACTCTAACTACTTATTTGAAGTGCATATTTAATTGCACGGGTTTTCTCAGCTTGCTGTATGCAGGTGCATAAGGGGTAGGTAGACAACTGAGCATCTAGATTTACAAACTGACACTCCGCAAGCCACTTTCTGCCCTGGCTGTTAGAGATTAATTTTCGTACACATACAGGTCCCACAAATTGTTGAGGAAATTCTTGTGTGCCAACTGCAGAACCCCGGATGTAGTGGTAAGGTTTTTAATTTCTGTGGAGATCCCAGAAATTAAATAACATGTCTACCGTTTATTGTATTATAATATTTATAACAATTGTCCGTGTGAATATAATAAACCACCTTATCTCATCCCATGGGTGTCATAAAAACCGAATAAGGGACTAACCGTAAATATTATCTTTACGAAGTAAAAAGAAAGAAAACTTGAAATTAAACCCTATACCAATCCGTCTGGCCAGCGTATTAGTAGGCTAAGTATCCCTTCGTCACGGGAGGAGGCCCGTCCCTGCAGTGGGACATTAATGGGCTGATGATTATTTATAATAATGAAACGCGGTAATTTATAAAGTTGTAGCTCGGCATAAAACTCCGCGACTTTATAATTATCATAAATGTGCGAACTTACGCATAAATAAGTAATTATTACTTCGCAAATAAGTAAAGTATAATTGTTTTGTTAGTTTTTATTATAAGCACGTTTCTAGATTACGAATAAAATATTATCACGTATTGTGGGAAATATTTCCGTGTAACAACTATTTTAGATATTTTTTACTTTCCGTCGTGAGAAGGAAAGTCAAATATATCACGTACCTATTAAAGCACGAGCGAAGCACTTTCTCCAACTTCAAAACTAGAGGTGATACTTACCGATTACATTTTCGTTTAGATACAAACTTACCCCCTTACTCATAAACGCCTCTTAAATTTAATCACTGTTTAGCGAGATTTTTATTACGAAAACCAACCTTATACCAAACAACGTAAGAGTTTAAGCTAATTAATCAATTGACTAAAATTTAAGAGGCGTTTATCAGTAAGGGGGTTTGATGTTTTTTTAAACAGTGGTTTTTTTTAGTGGGAATCAAACCTGAGAACTCTGCATACAAGCTATTAGCTATCACTACTACGCCAGAGAGGTAAATAAAATAAATAAAAATCAGTTTAAAGTCGACATAAGAAAGAAATAAGAACATTTTAATTAAAAAATTGTCCGTGTGGTGACGGAGTAAGAATATAATATGTCACCACCCCATCTCATCCCATGGGTCTCGTAAAAACCGACTAAGGGATTAACCGTAAATATTATCTTTACGAAGTAAAAAGAAGGAAAACTTGAAATTAAACCCTATACCAATCCGTCTGGCCAGCGTGGTATTACTTAGGCCAAGTATCCCTCCGTCACGGGAGGAGGCCCGTCCCTGCAGTGGGATATTAATGGGCTGATGATGAATTAAAAAATGAACGTTATACTTATTATATACTGGCCATTGTAAATGGCGGCAAATTATTTTATTTTTGTGATGCATACCTGTAATAAAATAAGTACCTATTTAAAATAACTAAGTAGATAATAACCTTGTTTAAAGTTTAATTAAATATTTAAAACACAAAGTGGCTTAACTCCATTTACAATTTTAAGTGATTTTATTATTATTCTACTACCTAATTAAATTAAATTAACCTTGCTGTAAATGATATCTTTGAAAAGCTGGTACCTACCTGCAACTTTGCACAAGCTTAGGTTTTCGAGTGCTAAATATACAATATCTTTATACATAGCCTATGTATAATTCCAAAGTACCTATATGATAATGTTAGTTATTTTAAAGTTTGAATAAAATCCATTCAGTCGTTTTAGGGTCATAGCACATATAACGTAACGTAAGCGGAACGTCACCGTATCAACTCGAGTCGTTCAGTATTCTTTGTATGAAACTCCTTACTACACCGCACACTATTGTCCGGCCGTTCAGAGAATGCGTTCCTGACACTTATCAGTTAGTCACGACTAGTGATGGACACAACATTATACCGAGTTCGTTACCGTTACTCCAAAATGAACCGCCGCGTTATTTTTATGATTAGATTTAGACCGTTTTAAATTGGCGGAATCATTTAAAATTTATATTTTAGTTCTTTACGTGGAAACAATAAAAGGGAATATTAATATAATAAAATTGTTTTATTTATTATTTTTTACAAAGTTACAATCTGTATTTCTATGGAATAAAGTACATTGAACTAAATGTGCGTACAGAATATTAATCAGACTCCGATTCGCTTGAGGAGGTGGTGTCTTCATCATCATCTTCGCCTACATGTATAATTATATTATTATCAATTACAGAATCAATCCTGATATCTCGGTCAAAATGTTCCATAATCAGGTTTTTAGTCTTTTCGACAACCTTTGCCCAGTCATCTCTTGTGACTTTCCCGCAGGCTTCTTTTAACAGGGTCATCATCTTTTTCGTGCTGAATGGCGGGGAAGTATTGTGGCGGGCGGCGTAACCTTTTATTTGAGCCCAGATTAGCTCAATCGCGTTATATTGGCAATGATACGGTGGAATTCTTAGAACGCGATGACCGTACTCCAAAGCCATTTCATCGATTTCGTATCGCACATTTGCCGCTTTATTTTCTTTCACTAACTTAATTAGCTCTGCTTTTAGCATCTGCATATTTGCGTCAATGCCTTTTGCTTGTAACCAAGCAACCATTTCTTCTTTTTTATTAGCTTGGGTAGGTGGTTTCTGTATTTGAAACGAGTGATAGGAGGCATTATCCATCAATATTACAGAAGGCTCTGGTAGGCTGGGCAAAAGCACGTTCTGGAACCACTCTTTAAATGTACTGGCATTCATTTCCTCGTGGTAGTCATTTGTGGTTTTTGATTGAAATGCCAGTAAAGCGTTCTCCACAAAGCCGTATTTTGCAGTACCTGCGTGGCATATTATCAGACGAGCCCCCTTACCCATTGGTACTTTCGACGTCGACGCTTGTGTATCATCCGTCCAAGAACGGGAAACCGTGTGATTGGCGTTTAGCCATGTCTCGTCAATGAACACGACATTATCCCAGTTATCAATTTTTTTTGCTTCTCTCAAGAAACTTATCCGTTTCAAAATGATGTCGTATCGTTCTAATAAAATTTTTCTTTTGTCTGTTTTTTTATACGAAAAACCAATATCTTTTAAGATTTTCGTTAAAGCAGTTTTACCCCCGCTAAACAGTCCAGCTTCTCTTAACGACGCCAAAAGCTTCATCCTGTTGAGATATTCATTTCTGGAATAGTAACCATATATATGATTTCTGATTGCATCGGCGTCAAAGGTATCAATATCTGTCACGGGTTTAGTTCTACGTTTCTTCTTCGGAGTACGTAAAATATTATCTTCCATGCCAGTAGAGCCGAACTTTTCTTTATTAATATTTGTAATCGTTCGTTTGCTAACTCCAAGCGCCTGAGAGACGCGTTCTTGTACTTTTTCGACAGGAACCAGGGGTCCGCCATTTTGCCGCTCCCGCTCAAAGTAATCTTGCAGCTTGATAATTAACTCACGGGCTCCAGTTTTCAATGTTTGTCCACGTTTAGGCATTATTATGCACCAAAAGTAAAAAGAACGCAATATAAGACACAATCAAAGTCAAATAACAACAGATCGCAAACACTTGAAGAACGTGGTCTATGCGCACGAAACGACAACAGACGACTGTTTCAGCGTCACAAAATGGCGGCCCATAACGCCATTTGGGGTTACCATTTTCAACCTAAATATAAAAATGCTACTTTGTATTTAATGTACTTTTATTTTTATATTTAATAAAAGTTATTCTAAAGTCCATTATTTTCAAATTCTTGAAAAGAAAAACAAAACGTATTATTTTATAAAGTATAACTGTATCGATAAGAACAGATTACGATACTATTATTCACTGTTATTGTTGGCACAGCACTACAAATATAAAGCGCTGACATAACCTTGTAATAGCGCAGTGTAGATTTAGAAAAATATTGTTTACCAAGTTATTTGACACTCAGTTTGACACAACATTATAACATTCATTAATTATTGATATAATAATGTTGTTTTAATGCTCATCAATAGTTAAAACGATAAACAACCAGCAAAAATATTTTTATCGTAACTGCAACGCCATTACAAAGTTACTGCGTCAGTTCAATCGCGACGTGTCAGGAACGCATTCTCTGAACGGCCGAAGATTAATCGGATACGTAACGTAACCGGATTTTTGACGTTTGACACCGAGCAAAAAGGCGAGGCGGTGCCGATCCGTTTACGTTACGTTATAATATGTGCTATGACCCTTAATGTGAAAGAGTAACGAACATCCATCATAATTACGCTACAAACTTTCGTATTTCAGCGACATTCAGCTATTTTTAACCGATTTCAAGAAAGGAGGTTCTCAATTCGGCTGATTTTTTAATTTCTTTTTTTATTTTTTTTTTAAAAAGACAACTCCCGCACAGGGTTCATGCCCTGTGTCGCGGGGACCTTTTACAAACATCAATTAACGGACACAAAGAACATCCAGACCAGGACAATAATTTGTGGATCTCACAAATTATTGTCCTGCGTGGGGATCGAACCCACAACCTCATGCATGGCAGCCGCTTGCACTACCGTCGCGCCACCGAGGTCGTCAAATGTTTGTTGCTTCAACTAACTCAGGACTCCGTCAATTATAAACAAAAAACGTTTTTTATTTGAAAGATTTTTCAAAATAGTTCAAATTCAGATTCAAATTATAGTACATATAGGTATACCTACCTAGTAGGTCATTTATTTAATTTTCTATCCAAAATATATATTTTTTCTTTAAAAAGTCAATTTATATTATATTGTTTATGTATGTATTATATTATTATAATCAATTTTCTAGATGGAGTCGGATTTTTAATTAGAAAATTATCTATATCAGTATATTGGTTTTTATTTATTTTCCATTGTTATTTCAAACCTTATATTTAATTGAGAAACTACCGGTATACTTATACTGTCCATTGTTACAATAATTATGTATTTACTCAAAATTTTCCTCACAACCTTGAAGTTGGCAGAATAGTCGTTGTAATAATAATGGAGCCATATTGGAAAAACAGTGATTGTAATGACTCTATTATAAGCCGATGATTCTGCCAATGACAAGAGGAGAGAATAACATATTTTTATACTAGCTTTTTTTTAATAAATCCTGGCATTGCTCCTGTGCAAAGCCACGACGGATTTATTAAAAAAAAGCGTTTGAGAATCCCTATTGATCTCTAAAATGCTATAGCGTCATCAATGTACCTACATAAAATTTCTTATTATATTATGTGTATATTTGCATAAATGTGGGTGGTTTCTATGATCAATATGTGTGTACTTATTTACAATAAAAAGCAAGTATTATGTATGTTTATCCTTTGACAATATTATTATATAATGCAGTACAACGTACCTATTACCTAATACCTGCAGGCCAATTCTCGAAACATAGTATTTAATTTAACTTAATTTTTAATTTTTTTAAATTTTATTTTTAATTAATCCAAAGTGGTTGGTTCTTGCCCGGTAAAGAAAAATTAAGTTAAATGGCAAAAAAGAGTTAAATAACAGAGTTGCCAGTTTACGGTTTACAATTTAAAAGATTGGAAATTTTAATAGATTTTCTAAGACTCCATATACAGAAATAAAACATTAATATACAAATCAACTACAGGAAATTATCTTCGGTAAATTAAAATATTATAAGTTCCGTAAACTTCTGAAAAAAATATATGAAAATCAGGGTCTTTGAATGTAATAATGCGATATCCCTAACTTGTTTTTCCCGCTCGTTACGCTTACCTCGCGCATGCGCACTGCCGCTCCTAAAATAAACGCAAAGGTTTTGACGTTTCATAATGACAAAAATACTCATTTTAGCGCGAAAATTACAAGATTTTAAATTATAAATACAAGAATACCTATTGTGTCACAATTTGACAACTAAAAGTTAAATTAACTTTATTTTTAACGTTTTTAAGGAACGAATATTGACATGCTTATTAAAAATATTTTTTTGCCTTTTTAATAATTTAGTCATTATCTCAATAAGACCACCAAGGAAGTTTACAGAAAGGAGGTAAAATAATCTTATTTTCCGCATTACGTAAGAAGGTTGTATCAATACCAATAAAATAGTGGATCTGTTGCAATAAGCCATTGTTTTATAAATATGCAATTTGTAAGCTAAATACGATTTAAAATGGTTATTGGTAAACGTGTTGTACTTGTAGTAATGGTCCTTTGTCTATACTAATATTATAAAGAGGTAAAGTTTGTGTGTTTGTGACGTTGTAACGTGACGTTGGGGGTAATCTCTGGATCTACTGAACCGACTTTAAAAATTCTTACTGTGCTGAATAGTCCATTTATCGGGGAGTGTCATAGACTATATAGTATCACGCTATGACTAATAGGAGAGGAACAGTAATGAAATATGTTTATAAAAGTGACGCGTTTTTTTTAACGAAGTGGGAACCTAACCCTAACGAAGTGGGCACGGTTCAGCTAGTCGCTTATAAGATGTGTGTTCACTAAATATTTAATCAGAGAAGTAATATTTGCAGTAAATAATAAATAAGTTCATATTTGATACATGATAATTAATCTCCTTACAGGCCTAGTTAGGATGGCGCTACTTTGATACGGCTGCCACTCACCCCAAACGACTAGTGGCAGAGGCGTCCGGGTACATCCCCTCTGGACTATCTAAGATTCGTAGACCTAGGCATGCTCTCGAAGAGCCGGATGATAGGATCACGATCGCTCAACGTAGAGCTTACACGGCTCGCGAAGCCACAACAACACGTTCGCGGTTCCGTCGTCCTCGCCGTCGAGGCCGGAATACGCGCCGCGTTCGCTCCTAGAGGGAGTGTCTTCCTCACGTCCTTTTAGTCAGTGACGGTCCAGGACGGGGTGCCCCTGAGGCACGTCACTTAAATGTCTTTGGTTGAGGGCCATCCGCTCCACCACAGCCCGCGTAAAGTAGTAACTATCGTCAGAGACAAACAACTCGTCCTCAACAAAAAAAATAATCTCCCGTTTATAAGTTTAATAATGAAACACGATGGTTTAAAAGTGATAATGATTTTGTACAAAAAAGTAGTTCCTAGCTTATTATTATGCATAGTTAAATAATATGTTGTGTACATTAAATGTTACACCTTACACCTCATAATAAGTAGTTAATTGCGCGGCCATTTTGACGTCAATACCACAGATTAAATTAGCTTTAAGTCACAGTATAATGCCTATGTACCTACCTACTCGTTTTTTACGGTCTGTGGTTTACTTGTTATTTTATATCTAGATTTTAGCCCCCTTACTCATAAAACGCCACTTAAATTTTAGTCAATTGATTAAATTAAATTCTTACGTTTAAATTCTTATTAAATTCTTTTAAATTCTTATATTAAATTAAAGGTTATGTTTGGCATAAGGTTGGTTTTGCTAATAAAAGCTCGCTAAACAGTGATTAAATTTTAGAGACTTTTATGAGTAAGGGGGTAAATGTTTAAATATACATGCTTACATATTTATTTGTTACTTTAAAAAGTTGAGGAAATTCAAGATAACGGTCTTTTTTAATTTACTTATCTTTTTATTTCAAATTACTACTTAAATTATAGTTTGTTTCCTACCCATAGTAGGTATTTTAAATAAGGCACTTATTTTGAGTATTGACAAATTGGGACTAAATATTATTAGTATGTCTCTATCTGACCAAGATTTAATATAATATACCTCACACATTCACTCGACACAAACTAAATAGTCCCAAGCCCAACCAAAGCAGCTAACATTTTACTATAGGTAGGCAACAGATAAACAAATAAATATAAATAAAGAAATATTCCTCACACATTCACACAACGCCACCTAATCCCAAACTAAGCAAAGCTTGTACTATGGGTACTAGACAACGGATAAACATACTTAATTTTTTTTTGTAAATACATACCTAATATAAATAGAAAACACTCAGACCAATGCAAACAATCATGTTCATGCACACAAAGATTTGCATTGAGCGGGAATCGAAATCGAGGCCTCTGCGTAGCAGCCATGTAATATACCGACTGCGCCACAGAGGTCGTCATATACATAGGTAGAGTAGGTACATGATTATTTGTTTTTTTTTTTTTGCAAATACTTACAGATTTATTATATTTACATAGAAAACACTCAGATCAATGCAAACATTCATAATAATATTGTGCACACAAAGACTTGCATTGAGCGGGAATCTCATTGAGACGACCTCTGTGGCGCAGTCTTACAAAAGTAAAGTATTTAAGTATGTTTATCAGTTGTCTAGTACCCGTAGTACAAGGTTTGCTTAGTTTGGGACTAGGTGGCGATGTGTGAATGTGTGAGGATTATTTATTTATTTAATAAAAATAAAAATCTCTACGCCACAGAGGTAAAAAAAGGTTGGTAAAAGATTATACCCAATTAAAAAACGGGGCCTCATAATGTCAATTATGTCATAACCTTAAAATGTAAACATCTATAATTGGTAACGTAGGTAAAGTTTAATGCAAATATTTTGTTTTCGAATTTGTCTGTCCATGAGCAAATATCATTTTCTTGTTCTTTAGGATTCCGTAATTTTATTACTAATGATTTTCTTAATCCTCAGTTAACTGAGGCACAGTACAAGGCCTTTTAATTAATATGAAGGCGCATCCCTGGCGCCGTGAAACAAACTAACCTTTTTATTGGATAACGTTAAAGGAGGTTTTAACGTTCGTATTGAATTATGAAACAAACATTCAAAATGTTCGGACGAGAATGACAAGGAGTCGTCATTCTAGCGGAACGTCATAAAAACGGGAAGAAACCACCGAACCCGTGAGGCTGGTGGTCGATCCTGAATAAAGTGTGACGGACTGCTATAGTGTCCGTGTACTAGTGCTGTTTAAGTACCTTTATTTGTAATTCATTATGAAAAGAGATTATAAAATGTAACTTAATAGAGTTATGCCTATTTATTTCCAAAATACCTCGAGCCTTTACCTACTTGAAGAAGTCTGAAACTGATACAGATAGCCACCTGGCGACATCAGAAGTGGGATCCGAGACACCACACCACGTGTTTGAAATCGTGGTAATACCTATGAAAAATGGCAACTGCCGCTTGAGCGACAAAATAAGAATTTCATGACGAATATTCGTACTATGAAGACGCCATCTTTGCCGACGGGAAAATTCTGACAAATTAGATGGATTACTACTGCGGCAATAAAGAATGTGATCATGCCGCGCGACTCATGGCGGCTTTGTGCCATGTTTAAAGTGTTTTTGATTTCAGCAATACAGTAATGTCTGTGTTTGACACGACAAGGAAAATGGATATCGATACTAGGGAATGAAAATTAATTGGTAATGATGACGATTATGCTACATAACACAGTTGGGTAAAAATAAGGTAAGATTAAAGGGCGGACAATAAGTGATGTCCAATATGTCTGTAAGTACTATGTTGTTACAATGTGCTATACTATTACAAGTCTGTTTTGTTGGCGTGTACCACTGCTAAGCTACGCTGTTACATTAAGTTAGTACCATAAATATACCAAGGTCCGTTTAAAGTCAAGTCGGTTCAAGATTAATAGGAGTTATTTCATCACGCGTGTCGAACCGCATGTCCTTTGCAGTATTTTATTGAGTAAACTCGTGATGGAGTATTAAGCTGTCCGCTATCTGATAAGGACGGTAACCCACACTCAACGTTGTTCCGAGTCCTGTGTTGTTGGATCAGGCACCGTGAGGGTGGCCTGAGTCCTGTGTTGTTGGATCAGGCACCATGAGAGTTGCCTGAGTCCTGTGTTGTTGGATAGGGCACCGTGAGGGTGTGGGTAGAGTGCTTGTCGGCTGAGTGATGCTTGTTTTGCAAGTAATAGTAACTAAATAAGAATATAGTTTTTGTGGTTCGACTGTCGTTGAAAATAACTCCTTGAGGTAGCTCACACGAGGACGTGTGAATGTCAGGACGGTCATGTGAAGGCGAGTCAATATTATAGCCTTTAGGAAGCGCCAAGTAAATACTGCCAAAGCACAAAAAGAAAACAAAACAAAAAAAAAAAAAAAAAAGCTGTTGAACCTAAGCCGCAGTCTTATATCTGACTGTATGTTTACAGGGAGAGCGTGTGGTAAAGAAGACGAAACGGTGGAGTACTTGATGTGTAGCTGTCAACAAAATATCTTATTCCTGGTGAAGTCGAAATGTATTTTCGAGGGCTCTCTGAGGAAGAGTAAAGAGGAACATAAAAGGACAGTATTATTTTGAGACTATTTGTAGAAAAAGTGTTAACTATACTGACACTTCTAGTTTATTGGTAGACGGCGATGTGCCACCCAGACCACACTTGTTTGGGTTGGTTAAGGGGACGCAACACCCAGGTAAGGTCTGTGCTGGGTGGTTGTGGGTCCTGGGCTGCTAGTGGCTAGCAGTAGGGACGCAACACCCAGGGAAGAAATGTAGACCCTGACTTGTAGCTAGTTCAGCAGGGTTGCCTGGTTGGGTCGTATGCGTTGTGTGTGATGTATGGGTTCAGTTCACTTATTGATGCTGAATTGTAAAGATGATGGCTGGAAAGTAAGAAGCATTGACTCGTGTCAGGTTGGACGAGCCTGATGCCTTGAGTAATGGTATTGTATTGTCATTGTTGCAGGAATGTATACGCCCGAGGACGGGCGATTGTCAGTCCGGCCGTGAAGGCGCATCCCTGGCGCCGTGAAACAAACTAACCTTTTTATTGGATAACGTTAAAGGAGGTTTTAACGTTCGTATTGAATTATGAAACAAACATTCAAAATGTTCGGACGAGAATGACAAGGAGTCGTCATTCTAGCGGAACGTCATAAAAACGGGAAGAAACCACCGAACCCGTGAGGCTGGTGGTCGATCCTGAATAAAGTGTGACGGACTGCTATAGTGTCCGTGTACTAGTGCTGTTTAAGTACCTTTATTTGTAATTCATTATGAAAAGAGATTATAAAATGTAACTTAATAGAGTTATGCCTATTTATTTCCAAAATACCTCGAGCCTTTACCTACTTGAAGAAGTCTGAAACTGATACAGATAGCCACCTGGCGACAAATATTTACATAAACATTTAAATTCTTAATTTCTATTAAAGGCACCTTTTTGTAACATATTTCATTACTGCTCCACTCCTATTAGTCATAGCGTGATACTATATAGCCTATGACACTCCTCGATAAATGGACTATTCAACACAGAAAGAATTTTTAAAATCGGTTCAGTAGATCCATAGATTACCCCCTACAACGTCACAAACATACAAACTTTACCTCTTTATAATAAGTATAGATGATTTTCTTAATCCTCAGTTAACTGAGGCCTTTTAATTAATATTTACATAAACATTTAAATTCTTAATTTCTATTAAAGGCACATTCTTATGCTTGCCACTTTATTAAGAAGATTTGTTAAAAAAAATACAACAGAATTGAGAACCTGCTCCATTTTTGAAGTCGGTTAAAAAGACGCAAAATGTATACGAAATCTCGACTATTTCTTATTATAAACCTTTGCCCACATCCCTGAGAAAGGGTTCTCTGTCCTGGCATTAAGATATTCATAACTTAAATTCATATGTAAAAGAAACTATTATAAATAACAAAAAAAATGTTTCAGTAACCATTACTAGCAGCGAGTACATTATGTGTTAATTTTGTAATAAATTTATTCAATTAATTGAACTTGACGTTTGGTTTTTCAAATACCATGTTTTGATTAGGTAAGTAGTTACTCTAATTTAAATTACTGATTTTTGTAATGTATTTATTCCGTTTTTGGTTTTCTCTGGCAGGGTCTTTGCCCTGGTACACCACATAATTGTCGTTAGTCTGTAGTAAAGAAAACAGATATAATTTCACCGGGCAGGTTTAAAATGCAACGAAAAAACATAAAATTTTAACAAATTACAATATTACCTAAAATACGCAAAACATGAAAACGAAGATGACCGAAGAAAGCCGAAAGATGTTACTTTACCGCGTAACTATAATAGTATTGCAAAAATTGCACAAAAAAGGAACACAGTTTAAAAAAATTAAGATGGCGTCCAAGGCTACCGAGTGCACTATAAACCGGATTTGTTAAAATGTCTTTTTAAAATCAAGTTTCTGCATTTACCTATATCAGACAATGCAATACGTATTTAAATATTGTGATTTTTTAAATTCATTATTAATTAAAAATTGGAGTAGTTAAATACATATTTTAATTTTGTAAATAAATAAATAATTAAAAATGTCAGTCTTTGTTAGTACTTTTTAAATGATTAAATACGCAATATTAATTCAAAACTAGATAATAAATATTTTAATAATGTAAATAAATAATTATATCAATGCCAGTCTTTGTTAGTTCGAAATCCTATATCATTTTAAGTACCTATTGCAAAATGCTAAGCATCCTAATTTTTTAATTTGATGGGAGGCAAACGAGCCAGCAGGTCACCTGATAGTAAGTGATCGCCGCCGCCCAATAAATGTCAATATATTCAATTAGAAACTACAGGAGAGCTAATCAGAAACTGTGATTTTAGTTTTTATCATCTTCGCTTATGAATGTCAGAAATGATAGAGTTAAGCCGAAGCCTCTACCTTTTTGACGTGGGAAACCTTTCTTTTACCCGGCTTCGACTAAAGAGGGTAGGTGTGGTTGGTAATACGGTGTACCTACTAACTACGACTAAAACCCCTAGTGTTCCTCTCTTATCCTAAATAGCCAAGAGAATACTGGAATAAGCTAAGCCGCTGCCCACCACAAGCTAAGTATTATGTTTAGCATTGTTTTTTATACATTTCCCGCACTAGGTAAGAAGCCTTGTGTAGCAGGGAATTTCATAAACTACAATCAACTAATAAGTACAAAAAAAAATCAGGCTGAGGACAAATATTTGAGTATCGCACAAATAAATTCGAACCTACGACCTTATACGACCGCTTTGCGGCTATGTAAATTCGTCATCATAACAGCCCATTAATGTCCCACTGCAGGGACGGGCCTCCTCCCTTGACGGAGGGATACTTAGCCTACTAATACCACGCTGGCCAAACGGATTGGTATAGGGTTCTAAAGATTATATTTACGGTTAGTCCCTTAGTCGGTTTTTACGACACCCATGGGATGAGATAGGGTGGTGACATATTGTATTCTTATTCCGTCACCACACGGACGATTTCGTCAGGAAATCCTTAAGATTTTTTATTTAATAATTACATAATTATGCGACCCTCATTTTGCTTTATTGCTAAATCAACACAATAGGAATCCATCTTTGATTTTAATAAATAATTGAACGCAATAAAAAAACGTAAGTACAGCAGAAGTACAAATGTATTTGTACCTTAACTTTATAAAAATAGAGGCCAATTTCTATCGTAAATAAATTAGACATGTGTTTTTTGTGTAGCAGTGTGCACATTCAATGATTCTATTTTTAAGATTTAGCAAAGAGTTTAATATCCTTCCATGCACTGGTAGTACACACAGCAACTAATCAAGCTAGACACTCATGTACCTTAATACCTTGAAATAAGACACAATTTTAAATGAAAATGTTTAACTTGATGTGTTGCTGTGTGTACATAAACATTAGTTCTTTTTTCTGTTCTATGCTTAATGGGTAAGCACAAGACCGCAGTATGGGATTTAGTCTCTTGTGTAGGTAGGTAGGTACGTATGTACTTGACTTTGCAATTTGACATGAGCGGCGATAGTCGGTCTAAGAATGTTTACTACTACACTAGTCATCATAACAGCCCATTAATGTCCCACTGCAGGGACGGGCCTCCTCCCATGACGGAGGGATACTTGGCCTACTAATACCACGCTGGCCAGACGGATTGGTATAGGGTTTAATTTCAAGTTTTCCTTTTTTTGAGTAAGAATACAATATGTCACCACCCCATCTCATTCCATGGGTGTCGTAAAAACCGACTAAGGGCCTATCATCTTAACGAAATAAAAAGAAGGAAAACTTGAAATTAAACCCTGTACCCATCTGTCTGGTATTAGTAGGCCAAATATCCCTCCGTCACGGGTGGAAGGCCGTCCCTGCAGTGGGACCTTGATGGACTGTTATGTGTGTCCCTAATTAACTGCTTGTAGAAATAGATGAGTAATAATTTCCTTATTAGCTTCTGCCTTGATGTAGCGGCAGCTGCTGTTTAAGGGATCTTAATTTCAAATTATCTAGGACTTCAATTTCAAACAGGACTAAGTACTTACTGATTGTCTAGAGCCTTTGTATAATCCGTTAAATTGCTGTTTGTCGCCGAGACATAGGTACACATCAACATGGTCTAGCGATATTTCAATTAAACCTAAATATCTAAAATTCTATTAACTTTTTGTTAAGACATAAGACACCTACACATTAAAATAAACCTTGTTTAATAGCCTTTGTTATCTAATAATAAACTGATGAAATCTGATAGTAAATGACTTAAAAACTTAATGAAGACCCAAAAAAGTAAAATAAAAGAAAACAACGAGCTTCAATTACTTATAATAAAAAAAAAAAAGATTTTCTTTTTTCAGTTACCATAGATATAAAACAAAATAATTATTTTCAAGAAAAAAGTTGTTAAGTTAAAACTATTTTTTTTAAACTTACCTATTTTATTTTTTTCTTCCTTCAACACAACTCAAACTGTCACTTATTAAAAAATAATCGTAATTATATTAATTATTTTTTATTCTCAATGGCACGACTGATTTCAACGACGCTTAAAGATCTACTAAGAATACTTGTACTTGAAAACGAAATAAGGACTTACTGAATAAAAGGCAGGGGAGCATAACCGTTGGATATCCGTAAATTACTAATTTAATAGCAAATATTAAAGTAGTTGATTTTCCAGTTTTTCTAACATCATCGTACATAACTACTATAAAAAAGTCGCTGTCGCTTTCTGTCCGTCCCTTATGCTTAAATGTTGAAAACTACTCAACAGATTTTCAAGCGGTTTTATTAAATAGATAGAATGCTTCAAGAGAAAATTTAACACAAGTATAATTAATTTACTAAGCGGAAACGAAAAATATCATCGAAAAATTGCCATCCTTTCTAGAGCGGATTTATCTGTATCATACATATATATTATTGTATAGTAGCAAGGTACTCGTGCGAAGCCGGGCGGGTCGTTAGTTTTAAATAAATTAGGTATTCAAATTAATTACTTATCAAATATAATATCTAGATTTAAATTATTTTATTAAATACTACAAGGTCATGTTAATAGTTTTAGTAAAACCTGTATGTATAGAATCTTTGTTTCTATATACTTAATAGCTGGGGATTTTAATTCTTTGTTGTCTAGTATTGTTGAAGTCCTTGCGCGGAAGTTAGCGCATACCATTAGGTGAACAAAAAACATCTAAACCCAAAACAATTATTTGTGGATCACATGAATAATTATGTTGGGTGGTTTACACGATCGCTTTGCCACTGAGGCGTTTTTAGGGGTCCTCCTATACCAATCCGTTTGGCCAGCGTGGTATTAGTAGGCCAAGTATCCCTCCGTCACATGAGGAGGCCCGTCCCTACAGTGGGACATTAATGGGCTTTTATGAGAATTGTATGGAATAATGGGAATACCTACGCAATAAAACGAACGGATTACGAAGTGGACACTATTATAGTCAAACCAATCCAATAGGTGAATTTGACAGTTGGTTTGAGCCATAGAAGGTAACAATAAAAATTACTAAAAGTATTTTGACGCACAAACTAACGTCTTTTTTTCTTTTCCGAAACAGTTAGATTCTATGGTTTATTTCTTTTTAAATTTTAGTGTTGTTACTAAGTCTCTATAGTCTCTTGTTAACTATTACCTTTAAATCGTAAGGAGTCAGCTGCACTCGATTATAGGTTTGATTTGAAACTTGCATAGAGTTGCGCTTTTACGCAAAATGTAACAGAGTAACGAACAGAAACAAAGTGGTACTTATTGATGACCAAACATGCAAAACGTACTGTGTCAAACTCTTGTACAAATAATATGCTTCCTTTAGCAATAGAGTACCCATTGGAGGAGGTGGTTGACTAATTATCTGTCATGCTAGGACTTTGGGAGGTTTTGTCGATAATCAAGAGGTTTTCGAAAAATATAGTATTTTTTGTTTATGATAATTAAAGTGTAAATACCTAGCTCAGAAAGTGAAAAAATTATAAATAATAGTTATCAAAAAAAACAACCTATCCTACAACCCTATCGGTGTGTTGACGGAGTAAGAATACAATATGTCACCACCCCGTCTCATCCCATGGGTGTCGTAAAAACCGACTAAGCGACTTTCCGCGAATATTATCTTTCGTAAAGATAATACAAACTTGAAATTAAACCCAATACCAATCCGTCTGGTCAGCGTGGTATAAGTAGGCCAAGTATCCCTCCGTCACGGGAGGAGGCCTATCCCTGCAGTGGGACATTAATGGGCTGTTATGATAATGATGACTGTTTTGCTATCGAAACGCTAAGAAGAAAAAGAATAAAACTGTGAGCAATACCTACTGCCTCCTATTTCACAAAAGTAAATGCTTCTTTCGAAAACAATTTTAAATAATAATATGTATTCAAAAATGTTGACAACAACTGCTTAAAAGTAAACACGTAATGACAGTAAGAACTTTACCCTGCGTTTTCAACTACTGACGTCATAGGGTTTTTAATGATAGGAAGACTATAGTAAAGTCTAGTTTTTAATTTATTGTAAAGTCTATCTTAACTTGACGACCTCTTTGGCGTAGTCGTTTATATTGCTGCTACGTAAAGATCTCGGGTTCGATTCCCGCTCAATGCAAATCTTTGTGTGCATGAACATGATTGTTTGCATTGGTGGATGTCTTCGATGACTTACAAATAGTATGTTTATCCGTTGCTATACCCACAGTACAAGCTCTGCTTAGTTTGGGACTAGATGGCGTTGTGTGAATGTGTGTGTATGTATTTGAGCCTTTTTAAAATATTTTTTTAAAATGTATCAAATTAAGGACACAAATTACATCCAACTTATGACAATGATTTATGGGTTACCCGCAACCTGCGTCTGCAGTCGCTTTCGCGACCATTGCGCCTCCGGGGCCGTAACGTACCATTCATGCACACAAAGATTTCCATTGAGCGGGAATCGAACCCGAGACCTCTGCGTAGCAGTCATGTTATATAACCACTACGTCACAGAGGTCGTCAGTTTAGACAAGAGACGTATTTTGTAAAAAATAAAAAAAGAGGCTTATAATAACTTTCTGAATAGGATTAAAACATAAGAACCCATTAATGTCCCCCTGCAGGGACGGGCCTCCTCCTGTAACGGAGGGATACTTGGCCTACTAATACCACGCTGGCCAAACGGATTGGTATAGGGTTTAATATCATGATTTCCTTCTTTTCATTTCGTTAAGATAAATTCACGAATGCGTGTCGTAAAAATTAGTCGGTTTTTACGACACCCATGGGATGAAATGGGGTGGTGACATATTGTATTCTTACTCCGTCACCACACGGAGAATAGAATAGGATTAAAACAGATAACCTAATTCTTCCTTCATCACGAACAAGCTATAAACGAACGTGCCTTTTATAACAAGAACAGCATATAGCAATAAATCTAGATCATTTATTTTGACGTGTAATCAAATTTATTGAATCTTTAATAATAAGTATGTGAGAATTAGCAAAAAAATGTTCGAGGTCATACTGTATAAACATACGAACTTCCTACTTACGGTTTTAATAATTATTATATTTTGTTTACTGAATTAAGTGCTATGTAAAGAGTACTTATAATAATACTAGCTGACCCGTGCTCACTTCATTAGGGCGTGAAAAAAACGGTATTATGCGTCCTTATTTTAAACATACCTCTATTTCATTACTGCTCCACTCCTATTAGTCATAGTGTGATGTTATAAATGTACTATTCAACACAGAAATAATTTTTAAAATCGGTTTATTAGATCCAGAGGTTACCCCTACAACGTAACAAACACACAAACTTTCATCATAAGACTGCAGGGACGGGCCTCCTCCTGTGACGGAGGGATACTTTGCCTACTAATACTACGCTGGCCAAACGGATTGGTATTGGGTTTAATTTCAAGTTTTACTTCTTTTTATTTTGTACTTAATAATAACAATCACGGATAGTCCCTTAGTCGGTTTCTACGACACCCATGGGATGAGATGGGATGGTGACATATTGTATTCTTACTCCGTCACCACACGGAGAACTTTTACCTTTATTTGGTAGGTATTAATTCCAACGGTAAAATCAATTACATTTATAATGAAAGCCACTATAAGGTCACAAAACAACGAACGCATTGAAATACTAAATTAAAACAAAGAAATTTTAATTATAGTAGTTTTAAATATGCAGGAGAGGTTAGAGGGTAATAAAATGGACTTTAAAATAGTATTTTATTAGGTATGGATAGCAAACAAGTCATCGTTATAGCAGGCCTTTAACCCTGTCCCGTGGATCATATGTGTCCCACTGCAGGGACGGGCCTCCTCCCGTGACGGAGGGATATTTAGCCTACTAATACCACGCTGGTCAGACGGATTGGTATAGGGTTTAATTTCAAGATTTCCTTCTTTTTATTTCGTAAAGATAATATTCACGGATATTCTCTTAGTCGGTTTTTACGACACCCATGGGATGAGATGGGGTGGTGACATATTGTATTCTTACTCCGTCACCACACGCGTAAATTGTATAATACCTTGAAACACTCGACTTTTCGCCCAGGTTACACCAGCCATGGTCACAGGCAGACCATGGCTACTGTGTAGCCCGGCTGAAACCTATACATACAATAAAAGGCAAAAGATAATATATTGGTGATTTGAGATATTTTTGATAAGTAGATAGGTAGGTGAATATTTGACGACTATAACTGTGACGTAGTGATTTTAGTTTTCGTATAGGTAGTAGAGTTCTCTATTTTGATTCCCGTTTAATGCAAAACTTTGTAACATAAGTATCAATCAATCAATAAATACATAAATAAATAATAAATATTCCTCACTCATTCACACAACGTCATCTAGCCCCAAACTAAGCAAAGCTTGTACTATGGGTACTAGACAACGGATAAACATACTTAAATACTTTCTTTTTTTGTAAATACATTCATATTATACATAGAATACAACCAGACCAATAACCAATATAAATAACCTTACAATCAATCAATCACAACATTTATTTTCTTAACAAATATTACAATTAAAAGATATATTAACTACAAATTACAATTAAACTTAGTATAAAAGTTAATATTTCAATTTCAATTTCAATTTCAATTTCAATTTCTTTATTTATTTCTCTCAATAAGGTAAATACAGTGTAAGAATAAAACAAGTACATGATAGAAAATGTGAAGGAACCTTAGTGAGAGCTGGAGTTTATACTAGGTTCGAGACCTGTGTGACAAATCTCCAGGCTCCCTCATAAGAGATACATTTAAGTTGAAGTGAGAGCATACTACAAGTACTTAGTGGTAGGTAGAAACAGAATTTCTTATTAAGAGTAAAACAAAAATAAGTTGCGTGTGTGTGTATGTGTGTGTGTGTGTGTATGTGTGTGTGAGTGTGTGTGTGTATGTATGTGTGTGTGTATGTGTGTATGCTTATGTGTGTGTCCCTTCGCTTGTTTGGGTGCTGTTCATTTTAATATGAGGATGATTTTTTCCGTTTGCTCGTAATCTAAACTTTTTAGCCAATCTGTAACTGACTTTTTACAATTTATTTTGGTCATTGGGTGTATATTTAATATCTTATTCACCTTGTTGTACGTGTAGTTTCCCAGGAAATAAAAAAATCTTTGGGCCATTCTTGTCTTGACTGATATAGACGAACATACTTGGTGTTTTCTACGTACGGAAACTGTGTTAACGGGGTCATAAGGAGTTAGTGAATGAGTGATGAGAATTATATTAAGAAGAAATAATTTGCGAACAGAGAGAACATCGCAAATTCTGTAAACGTCGGTCGTGGGGTGACGATACGGCAGCCGCCATCCCACTTTTAGGACAGCTCGCTGGGCACGTTCTAGCTTTAGTAGATATGTTTTATTTGCTCCACCCCAGACTGCGATACAGTATTGCGTAAGGGATTGACAGAGGGCGAGATAAGTAAGCTTGAGGACGTGGTTATCAACAGAATTACGGAGGTCTTTGAAAATGTAGATTAATTTTCGTAATCTGGAGGCAAGCGCATCTATGTGTGTGTGGAATGTAAGCATGTCATCAATTTGTACCCCAAGGTATTTAACGGAGCTTGATTGAGACAGAATAGAGCAGTTACAGGCAGATGGGGGAATAATTTCACAAGTGTGTGCAGTGAGTGAATAGGAGAGGGAAGGGATTTTACCAGGTGAAGTAAGTGAGAAAGTGAGGTAGGTTGATTTGTTAACGTTGAGGCTCAGTCTGTTGTTAGTTAGCCATTGAGTAACTGAGTTGAGGCTGGATTGTGCGCTACCGAATGTGGATTCCCACGAGTTACCATAAGAAATAAGGGCAGTATCATCGGCGTAGGTAAAAATACATGTGTTCTCCAGCTGTAATTGACAAAGGTCATTTATGTATAACAGAAACAAGGAAGGACCGAGAATACTACCTTGCGGAACACCATTTTTAACAGTAAGTTGATCGCTGTAGTGGTCATTAATCTTTACATACTGTCTTCTATTCGAGAGGTAACTTTTAAAAAGAGATAACTGTATTCCTCTGATTCCGATTTTTTCAAGTTTTTTACAAAGGATTTGGACAGAAATTGTATCGAAAGCCTTTGATATGTCAAGAAAAACACCGATGACTTTCTGTTTCTGATCAAGTTTTGCAGTTATTTTGTTAGATAAATCTAGTACTGCTTTGTTTGTTGATAAGCCAGAGCGAAAGCCATATTGGTTCGGAGAAAGTATTTGTTCTCTCTCAAGAAATTTTGTAAGCCTGTTATTCATAATTCTCTCTAGCAGTTTAGAAAGGGTAGGAAGTACTGATATGGGTCGGTAGTTGCTAGGTTTATCTCTATCTCCTCCCTTGTAGATTGGGTGAACCACGGCAATTTTAAAAGCATCTGGGAATGTTCCAGTAGTAAGTGCTTTATTACAGATGAAGGAAATTGGGGGAATTAAAATATTTTTAAACTTTTTAAGGAATTTGGCAGAGATGTTATCACTTCCTACAGAAGAGTCATTTTTTAGGTTCGATATGAGAATTTCCAGTTCAGCCTCATCGGTTTCCAAAACCGTGAAGGTGTGATGGTGATAGGGGAGAGTATCCGCTGGCTTTTGGTGGGAGTTATTGCTAGTAGATGACGAGGAGACTGATTGTCCTATGTTTGCAAAATAGGTGTTGACGTCATTAATGGATTGTCTTGGGTTTGACAAGGAGAGGAGTTCCAGTGGTCTCGTCTTATCTTTTGTAGTGTGTGTGATTGTTTTAATTGCCTCCCAAACTTTTTTAGTATTGCCCTTGGCGCTGTCAAATTGGATTTTGTTATACTTTAGTTTGGTGTCTCTGAGTAAATTAGTACAATAGTTTCGATATCTTTTAAAGGTTAATTTAAGGATTTCGTTACTAGGATTGTTTTTAAGCTTTAGATGTAAGTTATCCCTATTTCGTAGGCATTTCAATAAACCTGGTGTCATCCAATGTTTTTGAAATCTTTTTCGGTTTGGGACAGTTTTCAATATAGTATTTGCTGTTATTAGTGTATTTAAAGTTTTTATAAAATAATCTGTGGCTTCGTTGACGTCATGGAAGCTACCAGGGCGGGTCAATAAGTCCGTGACTTTTTAGATTTCCCGTCTCTTTTTTGAAAAAGCAACACTGCTCCCGTCAAGAGTCATCTGTCAGTTGACTCTTGTCAAAAATTGAACAAGTTTTGACAATTAGTTTGTTTTTAACGGCCGTTAATATCAGACTACCGCGTTGACTAATAAGAAAATGGAAAAAAGTGAATTTCGTGTGCTCATAAAGCATCATTTTTTGCGAAAAAAATCTATGACGTAAACCAAAGCTAAGCTTGATAAATATTATGGGGACTCTGCACCATCCATTTCCATGGTAAAAAGTTATTTACTGAATTTTGATGTGGCCATACAAGCACAGAAGATGCCGAACGTTCTGGACGACCAGATGAGGTCTCCACATCCGAAACAATTAAAAAAATTCATGATACGGTTCTATTCGATCGGGGATTGAAAGTGAGAGAGATTGTGGAAGCCACAGGCATCTCATATGGCTAAGTGGTTTCAATTTTGAATCATAATTTGGGTATGAGAAAGCTTTCAGAAAGACGGGTGCCGCATATGCTCAAAATCGACTACAAACACAATCGTGTGACAATTTTGCAGGAACGTATGGCTTTGTTTAATCGCAATAGGAACTAGTTTTTGCGCCGTTTTGTAACGGTGGACGAAACATGGATCCACCACAACATACCGGATACCAAACAGTATTCAAAACAGTGGGTTTCTCGGGGTGAATCGGCGCCAAAGAAGGCAAAGGTGGGTTTGTCACCCAATAAAGTCATGGCGACTATTTTTTGAGATGCACGCGGTTTTATCCACATTGACTACCTTCAAAAAGGAAAAACAATCAATGGTAAATATTACAGCAACTTATTGGGTCGATTCGATGAGGCATTGAAAGAAAAGCGACCGCACTTGGCCAAGTAAAAAGATTTTTCCACCAGGATAATGCTCGGGTGCACACATGTGCAGTTTCCATGGCAAAACTCCATGAATTGGGCTACGAGTTGCTCCCTCATCCGGCCTATTCACCAGATCTAGCTCCGTGTGATTATTTTACGTTCCCAAATTTAAAGAAATGGCTCGGCGGAAAGAGATTTGCCACCAATGACGAAGTCACCTCACACACAAATGCCTATTTTGAAGACCTCTACAAAATAAAATTTTTGGAAGGGATAAAAAAATTGGAGAAACTTGGGGCTAAGTGTATAGAGCTCGAAGGAGACTACGTTGAAAACGTAAATAAGTTTTTATATAAAAAGCTGTGTTTTATGGTAAAAGTCACGGACTTATTGACCCGCCCTCGTATATATGGGGCTAAAATCAACTTTGTTAATATTTGACTCAATACTTTCATAGTTGATGACTTTTTTGAGCTGACGTGTCGTGTTGTTAGAAGGATGTTTTAAACGGAGAAAAAATAATATAGTGTCATGATCTGTGATAGAGGTATTAGCTACATAACAAGATGCGGGTAATTTAGATTTTAGTATTAGGTGGTCGAGGCATGAGCGATTGTATCTTGTGCACAGTGTATGAGCTGGTAACATACCATGGAATGCGGTCATTTGAAGATAATCTGTAGAGCGAGGGTCATTATTGCTTTCACGAATATCAATATTAATATCACCCGTCAGTATAATATTTTTGTATGAATGGTAAGTTGTCAGTAGTTGATTTAAGGAGTTGATGAACACGGAAACGTTTTGATTAGATGGAGGACGATAAATAGCTAAAAGTATAGTATCCTTGTTAATTGTGAGACATAAACAATTTGCTTCTTTCAAAGAAGGTTCTGTGACCGAAATTTGGAGATGATTCCTGTAGAACACTACTACGCCTTCGTTTTGGGTATTAACTTTGACAGTCGCAATGGAGTTATAGCCTTGGATTTTAGGAATTACAGGTGAAGTTTGCAACCAGCATTCAGTCAGTATGATAACATCCCAGTGTACGTTGCTTCTATGCAGTATGGTTAGTAATCCGTCAAAATTTTTCTTAAGGCTTATTATTATTATTATTTAAACAAAACAATACAATCTACACTTAACTTAAAACATGTACAGTGATACAAAAACCTGTTTCGGTTTGTCCGAGCACTGCCATTCGCCATAACATTTTTTACTTTCATGAGTATTTTTACAATATTTACCTATTACTATATTAATGTAGGTACACTTATTGTTTCATATACCTACATTACTACACTAACACAGACAATACACTTATTACACCAATAACTATACATTAAAATTAATTATATAAAATTATAAACCTAAAAGCGCCAACAAAAGCAAACATTCCGGGTCGAAATCGTCCTAAATATACGGCCTACCTCCTGATCTGTAGAGAGCGTCAAGATGGCGGGATCAAGTCTCCGATTCAAAATATAGCACTTTAAGGGTTTTGTACTACATATGTACTAATTGTACCCTAAACCACACATTTGTACTTCTTAGGGTAAAGGAAGTATGCCCTAACTTACCTGGACCCGCTACTTTGATGTCAAAGTGGCTGGACCTTCTGCAGCGCTGCTCAGAGGCTGGAAATTCACACACGAAGGTTTAGTGCTATATATGTACATACATGTACTCAATTTTCATTACAATTGTATGTGCCGAATAAAAGTTAACCGATTAGAACATTGGTCCCGCCACTTTGATGTTTCATGTTATAGCTGAAAACATATGAAAATCGTTAGATCTTAAGTAAAATCAAATGTGTATGTTTAGTACGACCTAAGTACAAAAACATATATAATATTCATATGTATAATCGATGTACTTTAAAAGTTATCTATCTTTCATCGTTATATTTGAAATGGACACTTTTATGCAGAAATGAAACAACAAAAATATTATTATGTATTTATATTGATTTAAATTATAACTGCTGCTTTTTGTGTTGTAATGATTAAACTAACTTAAATAATAAAAATAAAGTTCAATAAGACTTATTATTGTGCAGTTGTGAAAAAAAAAATTAAAATTGCGTTGAACAGACCACGTATGAACTTTTCGGAGTCATTCCAAAATTAATTGTCTACTTATATAATTAAACACTTGGTCATTTGATGATGGTATGCCGTGAATAAAAAATACTTTGTTATTTTCAAATAGGTACCTTTTTTTGGGCTTCTCATGGCACTATACTTTTCCGGCCTGGTAGTATTTTTCTCTTCATTGTTAATGTAGAATACCACTAACACAATGTAAATTAACTTGTTTTGTCGCTCACGTAAATACAGATATTATTATATAAATATTACTACAATTATCAATCGCGTTTACGTATAGAAAGATGATACAGTACCGTCGCAAAAATCATTATGGTTGATACTCAATTTACTACCTACCCTCATGTTTAATAATATTAAATACATACAAATCAAAAAAATAAAGGGATTTAGAAAAAAAGTAACATAAATAAAATATTTGAATTGTTTTACAATATTAGTGCATACACCTGTCCAATTCTATGAAAATAACGAGATTTGGAAATAAAATAACGATAATGTAAGATATTTTTTAAATTACTTAGATTATAAATATGAATATTATATATGTTTTTGTACTTAGGTCGTACTAAACATACACATTTGATTTTATTCAAGATCTAACGATTTTCATATGTTTTCAGCTATGACATGAAACATCAAAGTGGCGGGACCAATGTTTTAATCGGTTAACTTTTATTCGGCACTTACAATTGTAATGAAAATTGAGTACATGTCTGTACATATATAGTACTAAACCTTCGTGTGTGAATTTCCAGCCTCTGAGCAGCGCTGCAGAAGGTCCAGCCACTTTGACATCAAAGTAGCGGGTCCAGGTAAGTTAGGGCATACTTCCTTTACCCTAAGAAGTACAAATGTGTGGTTTAGGGTACAATTAGTACATATGTAGTACAAAACCCTTAAAGTGCTATATTTTGAATCGGAGACTTGATCCCGCCATCTTGACGCTCTCGATCTGTAACTATCGTAGTCGTCGCTTGCGCCTTGCTCATCGACAAGACACAGTGTGCTCACACGGGTGGAATCTTTAATTAATTTGAAAAAGAAAAGAACAAATTAATTTATAATACACGTACGTGTATGTTTGTTTCGTAGGTATGTTTTGTATGTATGTGTACATTTAGTCTGTAAAAATTGTATGTATTGTGTATGGTATTCTTTTGTGGAGTTTTATAAGTTATGTGGAGACAGTAATAGGCAGAGAAAGTGGTCTTTTAATTTTAATTTCATGTTTCTTTCAGTTATTTGATCCTTTAAAGTTTGCGGTAGTTCATTAATTAGTTTAGGTATTTGGTGTTGTAGTAATTATATAAGCTTCTAATGTTTTGACACAGAAGTTTAATAGAGTGTCCGTGCGAGAGGGATAAACGACTGCAATCCGAAATGCTGCATACCGCCGAGTGGGCGACAGAAATTTGATCAAGGTCACTGTGAAGATCATTGAGACTATCGAATTTTAAATATTAGAAGCATGCCAAAAATGTTTGAAAAATGTAGGTAGATAGTAAATTGAACATATGCAGGATCAGACGTATTTAACCAGTTGATTTCAACATAATAGGAAAATAATGTAAAACAATGAAAAACGACAGAGTGATAAGCAAGGCATAAGAATGCATCAGAGATGTGGAAATAATGTTTGCAAAAATCTAAAAAGCACAAACGAAAATAGCTGGTGTATGTGTCGGTACATTGGGAGTTGGTGTAAAGTAGTTGAATTGTGTGTGAATGAAAGATAGTGTGTTGTATTCGAGTCGTGTTTGTAAGATTATAAGTATGTGGCGTTAGATAGTGACTGTGAGTTTTGTGTGAAGTAAAGTTAATTGGATTGATTGATTTAACAATTCGGCAACTAATATCTAAAATAGAGTAACTAATTAAACTTAATACTAGAAAAGTGCAACAGAAATAAAATAAGGTGAAATACATGCGTAGTCATGCAGGGCTGGTTGAGATCAGTTGTTGAAGTTGCTGTTCGGTTTTCACTATAATGGGTTGACTGTCTGCGTCCTTTTTCAATAGGATACGTCCGTTAGAAGACCAGCAGAAGTTGTAGTGGTGTGACTTGGAGAAATTTCTTGCTAGATAGAATAATCGCTTGGTGGATGTAGTCAGTAGCTCAGCTATATAGACGGGTATACGGGGTGAGGAAATTAGGCCTAAATGGTTAGAGCTTATTTTATTGTTTGGGTTTTCTTTATTGTATGCTTTCACCGCCATCAGGAAGTTGTTCTTGAAAAGAGTGTTTGAAAACTCAATAGTAATATTGGATGTTTAATCTCCCTTTTAGTTGGCTGTCGTGTTACATCACGAATGCAGTTCGATTGAGTAAAACCCAGTTGTTGTGACAGATGGTTAGTCATTTCATACAGCATAGTTTTCGTTTCATATTCTCTTTTTGGTACATTGCGTACTTCTATCGAGGTTTTCACAAGGTTACACTCATATGTTTCAAGTTTGTCTTCTATTGTAGACAGTCTAATTAGCGTCGCTTTGCGCTCCTTTTCCAAATCGATGATTTTACCCTCGAGAGACAAGATCTGGTCAGAGACGAAAGTCATAGATTTTTCCAGTTCACTTGTTGCTGTCTTGATGTCCGTATTATGGGTTTTAATTTCCATAATGTGAGCTTCTAATTTGTCAAGGCGAGTATTGTGAGCGATAGTCATTTCCCGCATCAGAGATCTCATTTCATTTTTGAAGCTCACCAGATCATCACCGTCGACCTCACATGACGTGAATTTACGCTTAGCTCGCTGAGTGGCGTTTAGCTGTAGGGCTTCTTCTTCATAAAGTCTCCTGATATCGGACTCGGAACGCGAAGGAGTTGTTTTTACTTGAGGAGATATTTTTTTTTTGGTTTGTATCAGGCTCACCTCCTGTGGCTTCTTTTGTAGTCTTGGGTGGAGTTTTATACATTGCAGCGAACCGAGTGAAATAGCTAAGAGTAAAGCAATGAGTATTTACTTGGGCCACGCGCAAAGACTTGTCCGCTAAATGCGCAACTGTAGAAGTAACAGCGCTCACTGTCGTTGTTTTCGATAAAGCTGTTTTCTTATCACACTGATCGTGCCTTTGAACTGTGGACTCTGCGGCCTTTCCAGCAACGCAAACTAATACATTTGCTGATTAAAATTCAAATAAAAATTATTTTTTACTTGTGTCTCAAAAGCCCGTAGGTCAAAAGTGGCTGTTTATGAAAATCCTTTGCCTTTTGTGAAGTCTGACAGTTTGACGTTATGTGTCTATGGTTCGACTCGATGGGCACGTAATGTAAACAAATCTGTTCAACCAATTATTAGCAAGTTCCGCTAATAAAATATATAAGATCACCCTTATAATATCAAAAAAATCCAATTTTGAATTATAACTGCCGAACAGTGATATTATTTTAAGAACAGTTTTCTATATCCAAAACAAAGTGTATTGTAAAAAACAATAAGGTGACTTGCCAATTTGAAGTTAACTCGTTGATAGCAAACTTCTGCGATGGATTTGGAGCACTCCTAACTAAGAAAACTGATTTATTTTGCAGCTAACAAAATATACGTATGCTTGTATGAAGGTATAAACCGGAAGCTGTATTCCGGATAAACCGGAAGCGAATATTGTTCTCGATGACTCAGTGAAAAAAACAGAATGTAAAGAAGTCTGTTTATCCGTTATCTAGGAACCATAACTTGTCTCAAGCTCTACCACAGATTACTTAACACGTGGCTCTACTTAGTTTAGGACTAGGCAATGACAGTTGCAGTTGACATCCAAGTTCTCTCAGTGTCTAATTAGGTTATTCAGCTTGCTATAGTAACTCAAAATATATTTGGAGTATAATTTTAATAGGTACTCAAAATATTGAAATACTTAGCATTAAATTATTCTTTAATAAAACCGGTAATTAGCTATCTAATAAAAAGTACAACTAATACATTAGGAGTCATTAGGACTCATGCTTTGTGTCTCAGTGACTTTTTAAATTAGCGGACACTAATTACACCCAGGTTCGAGAGATTCTTTTTGGATTGAACTAACATTAATTGTCTTGCATGGGACTTGAATCCGCAACCTCGTGCACGGCAGCTGTATACATGATCTTTGCCACCAAGCAATTGAACTAACATTGACTTTTTATTTACTTATTTGACAGGGGTTAAGGCCTTGTCTAACCCCTGCGGGACTTTAACATGCAGGTCACATTGAATTAAGTGGCTGCTAACTATTATTTAATTGTTATAAAGAGGTAATGCTTAATGAGAAAATAGTTAGATAAAAATTATAGAGCTGATTTTCAAATAGGTACCTGTATAACGATTCTACTACACCCTTGGAAACAGATGTGATTATAATGTACGTGAGTTAAAAAATAAAATAAAAATGGCCACAATAAGAATACTTACGTGGTGACAACATCCCACCATATTTAAACTATGTCGTAAATGCCGAATAAGTCAAAGTTCGCGAATATTATCTCGAGTTATAAAAACTTGACCAAAAAATACATTAAACCCTTTACCAATTTCGGCCATGGTCATGAAATAATGCGACTAAGTCTCTACTTGTATTATTTTGTTTTAAGCACCATCTATTACTCACTATAGAAACTACTCACTGACTTCAATCGTTGTCCATGCTAATTCAGAACAAAATTAACAGATGGCGTTACAACAACAGTCCTAAAAAAACATTATGTTTCGTCACTAAACTTTCTTTTTTTAAATTTAAACAACATTCTAAATTCTAATTAAGTAGGTACTTTTAAAAATAATATGAATTAGTTTTGGTATACAAACTTTTATAATGTGCTATCTTCATTGATTATTTATTGTTGTAACGCATTTTCATTAGCATAATATCTATCTATCATTAATTTATGAGAAAGAAACCCGTTAAAAAACCCTATACCTATCAAGTTAATTCAGGATCCTGGTACAAATGCCTTTTAATCGCTGAATAAAATGGTTGTCTCAATAAAAATACATTAAAAAAAACAGCCAAGTGCGAGTCGTGCCCGCGCACTGTGGGTTCTGTACAAATCTGTATCAGATACAGATTTGAATTTTCGTAAAATTTTTGTAAAATACAGTGTATCTTTAGAATTTTACAAAAATTTAAGGTTTTCGGAATTTCACCTTTATTTCTGCTATAAAAACTTGCATCATGATAAATTTAAAGATTCTAGTAGACTGGAAGTACCCTTAAGGTTTTGATTCATTTACGGGTGTCAAAAATTTGAATATGAAAGGTTGTATCTTTTGATCGCCTTCGCTTAGAAGTTTTTATTTTTTAACAGCTTCTAGGGGCAACAGACTTAAATATTTGGTAAGTATAAATTTCAGCTCGATATTATCTACGTATTCTTTAAAAATATGTTCTTGACAGAAAGACGGACGGACGAACAACAATCGGATCCGTTTTTAAAAGATAGAAACATTAAATGAAATGGAAATTTTACCAATTTCAAATTAAAATTAATGTGGTAATTCAATATGGCAACCTGGGGAATTCCTACAATGGAAATTATGATAATAATTATAAAAGACGTGATAAGACATAGTTATGTTATTTACGTAATAAAACACGTACATAGTTAGTATTTATTATTTAATTAGTAAGTTACTTGTAATTAATTAATTACGTAGACAAAACCCGTACTAAGGCTACAGTGAAAATCATTTATGCACTTTGGACTAGGTAACATGAACATATCTCGGATGTTGTATTTATATGTACCTATGTATAGTTCCCGGGACTCCTCATATACCCCGAAGATGGTTGCCGTGGAGATTTTAGTCAGTAAACCGGTCTATGGGAGTCTGACATAACCACCTCGCCGCCACCCCCAGGTGAGGATGTGTACCTATACCTAAAGCATTTCCTACACGACAAAAAAAAAGGTAACATGAATGAACTTTTTTTTTTAACTTAATACTTTATTGAACCTATGTTTTTTACAGACTTGTAAAATACCGGATGCAGAGGCTTAATCTTTACTTCTATACTAATATTATAAAGAGGTAAAGTTTGTGTGTTTGTGACGTTATAGGGGGTAATCTCTAGATCTACTGAACCCATTTTTAAAATTCTTTCTGTGTTTAATAGTCCATTTATCGGGAAGTGTCATAGGCTATATATTATCACGCTATGACTAATAGGAGTGGAGCAGTAATGACATATGTTTAAAAAAGAGACGCGTTTTTTTGCCGTCCAACGAAGTGGGCACGGGTCAGCTAGTCAATTATAAATGCCTCGGTGGCGCAACGGTCGCGGTAAACGGCTACTGTACATACACGAGGTCGCAGGTTTTATTCCCACGCAAGACAATCATTTTTGTCATCCACAATTAATTATAGTCTGAATGTTCTTTGCGTCCGTTAACTTGATGATTGGGGGGGCCGACTCGTGGTTACTACGTTTTGTTACCCCAGGGTGACCACGAGGAAAATTTTCCTCGTGGTTACCCTGAGTTGTATTTAGATAGTAAAGTGCCCGCTAGATAAAATATAGTTTAGATATATATATGTAGTAAACACCTTGGTCAATAAATAGGTACCTACTTATATAATGGTCACCACACACATCTTTAGCCACTCAGCAAGAATTAAGAGAGTTTGACTACGAGGTTATAGTAAGCCATCGAACGGTTAGCAGACATTTTTATAGCCGTAATTTGAGTTAAATATAAATACACACCTCAACAAAGTCTAGGGATATTTTTACGATATTTTGTAATAAGTTGTGAAACTCAAAAAAAATTGGTTTGTTTTTAATTCTTTTGATTAAAACTTACTTTTTTAACCTTTTTCAACCATTCTTAATTTGAATTTGAAAAATAAAATTAAAAATAAACGATTTACGCGGCTTGAACGTAGTCAAGTTTGAAAATTTCCTTTACCATCAGTAAGTTTTGACTGCTTTTTTGTGTAAAATTTAGGTTTTATAACAATTTATACGTTTATTTCGAATGAATAATATTGTGTGCATCAAGCAGCGGCGCCATTTCAACATAGAGGAAATGTTAAGGGCAGTAGGAATGCTCCCAGCTGCGGGTACTGAGCATAGTATTGCTGAAGAGATTGGAACAGTACAAAATATGAAATCAAGGTTATGGTCACGTTATCGTGCTACTGGTGAAGTGGCTAAAGGTATCACAGCAAAAAGTCTATCACCATTCAACGACATGATCGATTTTTGCAAGTTCCCGCGAAAAGGCAGCCAAATGTTAGTACCATGCAGCTGGCTTAGAGGCTCCAGCTCTTGGTGGGAGCCTCTTGCGGGTGACCAAACTGTCAGAAGAAGTCGGCATGAAGCCCACCTTTATGCTCGCATACCGCTTTGAACTCCAGCAATACGTTGAGCAAATCGCGCACGATGACTAGAGTGAGGTCGTGAACATTTGCTCTACAAAGATGACCTGTTATCTGTAGTGGTGTTTACACATGAGTCCTGGTTCGGTTTCCACTCGGATTCACGTAGAGAACGTGCTTGGCGAGTTCCTGGTTGTGATAGCCGTCTGCAACATCCTCAGAAAAACTATTCATACCACGATAGAACAATTATGATTTGGACGGAAATTTGTGTCGGTCAAAGAATAGAGCGCGTTTTGATCAGAAACACCATGACGGCTGAAAAATAACTTAACGAGGTGCTAGAACTAATAATCTACCCCCGTAGACTACAATTGGGCCTAATGTTTAAGCTCATGGACGATAACACCCGTCCGCATAAAGCGAGAGTGATGACGAGCTGGTTGCAGGAGCACGACGTATCAATTTTATGCTGAACCACTCAATCACCTGACCTCAAAACCATAAAACACGCGAAGGACATGTTCAAAAGAAGGGCTTTGATGAATTTTCCTGCATAAACTTGCGATGGCAGAGTAACTTTTTTTGTAACCTAGTCGGACCTGTAACATTATACCGCATTAAGACCTGGATAACATAATAAAAGCATGAAAAACCATTGCAGGACCGTTATTTACGGTTTTTTGTATGTACTGACTACTGATTACTCACATAACAGTTAAAAACAGATTAATTTTCGATTATTGTCACTTTTGTTTAAGAAAGAAATTCATTGTTAGTTTTACTAATTTTCCAATTTTTTTATTTATTTGAATAAAAAATTGTTTACGCAGAAATAATTTAATTAATTCTGGATTGTAGGCTGATAAATTACCTTTATAAAAATATAAACATGTTGTATGTTATCTTCAATAATTTTGGAGCTAATTGAGTAAATACCAAATATCCCTATACTTTGTTGAGGTGTATATATAATATATTCTTACACATTCACACAACGCTATCTACTTAGTCCCAAACTAAGCTGAGCTTGTACTATGGGTACTAAACTACGGATAAACATACTTAAATACTTGTTTTTTTTTTGTAAATACATACTTAATATACATAGAAAACAACCAGAGCAATGCAAACAATCATGTACAAGCACACAAAGATTTGCATTGACCGGGAATCGAACCCGAGACCTCAGGCGTAGCAACCATGTAATATAACCACTACGCCACAGAGGTCGTCAAGTGCATCCGTTACAGTCATAACTGCATAAAACAGTCAATAGTGGTTTTGACCGACGTGCTTAGTCAAAACCCTTATTGACTGTTTTTTGCAGTCAAAAGTGGTTTTGCCCAAGGTTATGAGTTTTGACTATAACATATACATAGAAAACACTCAGACCAAAGCAAACAATCATGTTTATGCACACAAGGATTTAAATTAAGCCGGAATAGAACCTGAGACCTTTGCGTAGCAGCCATGTTTTATACCGACTGCGCCACAGAGGTCGTCAAGAAAGAAAACTCGGCTGGCCTAAAGTTAAGTGAGTTCGCGCATGTGAGTACAGGAACAAAAAAAACACCCGTCCCTTAAGCCCCCGCCATTTATTTCGTAAACTGACAACAACAACTTCGGCCACATTACTTGGCTCTTACTGTATTTATTTTAAATCTACTATTTAACTCTGATACTCAACCGTATAAACGCCAAGAAAATATACTTATAATTTTCACATTTCACGCTACAGTCAATTTCGGAAGGAGTTAAAAACTATTTTTATCGTAATATTGTGAACTTTAAACTTTCTTCTACTCGTAAAATGGATGGTGACATACACAACAACATGCTAGTGATGTATACGAACGCGATTTATTATCGATCGATCGCATAGATTTCTATTCGATTATGTAGGGTACCTTTAATGTTTGTGAAGTCTCCGCGACACAGGGTATGATCCCTAGTGCGGGTCTTATCTTAAAAAAAGAAGAAGAAGTAAAAACTTGTATCAACTAATTAAGGAGTTTATCTATATCTAAGCTACTATGCGATTCCGTTACTCTCTCACTTTCGAGCTCACTTCTGAATCCGCAGTGAAAACTCTATTTCGTATTCCGTAACACAGGTGAAAACTACAGTGGCGCCACAAGTGAAAACGTAAGTGAAACGAATTGAATTCGAGTGAGAACTCTTGTGTCTGCCCTAAAATGGTATTCTGTAACAGAGATTTCGGATCTCACTTACGAATGTACCTGTAAAATTAAAAGTTAGTCTAAAGTGTGTGAAAACGCAAGTGAAAACTTTTAGAACAATACTTTTTTTACTAAAAAAACTTTAAACAACAATAAACATGGCCAAAAAGTCGTAGAGTCTCGAATGTCGCATTAAGAACGTAAGTATTATTTTAACAACTAACTTATTTATATAAACGAACGTGGAGAAGAGAGTTATTCGTGTGGTGACGGAGTAAGAATACAATATGTCACCACCCCATCTCATCCCATGGGTGTCGTAAAAACCGACTAAGGGAATAACCGTAACTACTATCTTTACGAAATAAAAAGAAGAAAAACTTGAAATTAAACCCTAGACCAATCCGTCTGGCCAGCGTGGTATTAGTAGGGCAAGTATCCCTCCGTCATGGCAGGAGACCCGTCCTTGCAGTGGGACATTAATGGGCTGTTATGATGATGATGAACTTATTTAGATAAACGAACGTGAAGAACCGTCTTGGGGAATCGCAATGGAAAGTGACTGAAGCAGTAATGTTATATTAATAAGAGGGACAGAAACAGAAATAAACGTTGTTCACCTTAATGCTAATGGTCTGGGTTGCTTTTGTCATAGTACGAATATATACAGTATTTCGGCTTCATAGAAACGGACGAAACGCGAGTTATACCTACACGCTCACGATAGAGGTGGCTTTGCGGAGTGAACAGTCGCGACTGTCCCGCAGTAACGAGCGGGAAAGTAGGTAAATGTAATTAAAAAGCTAGAGGTGGGCAGCCCTATCGCATGTTTACGTACCGCGCAGCCGTAGGCATTTATAATAAATTTTCGGCCGAGATAGACTACTGGTCGTACTGTGCTTTTGTTGTAAGGAGCGGATGGAATAAGCAGATAACTCTACAGCTGTTAAATTCTGGTTGTTTACTTACTAAGAATTATTAATACTTTATGATGACTTATGGTGTAAACTTCAGTATAGTTTTCTTTTATTTTCGTAGCAGGAGCCATGGACTGCCATGGGAGGGTTCATTCACTTATATTTTTACGCCTTAAGAGTGTACTTAGTCTTATTACTAAACACTTGCTTATATTAGAATAATTTTGGTATGACGTAATATTAAAAAGTTATTTGTAAGTATAATGTAGGTATTAATTGCGCATAAATAAAATTATAAAAGTTTTTAACATAATTTGGACAAATTAAATAAAATACGTAGTTAATTTAGGAAAGTGGTGCAATTAATTATCCTTATCCGTCATTATGGCAGAAATCAATAACGATTAACGTAACGATTAGTCGATTTAATATTGAAGTTATACAACACTATTACTCGTCGGTTTCACGGAAATATGAAAGTGATGTTTGTCTATACTTTAAAACAGTACAAGTTCCTTTCTAACATTTACAATAATAAGCTCTATCTAAATTTAAATAGAGTCTATAATCAATCAAAATAATTTACTGTCATAAGACTCAAGGGTAAAGGACTAGCAGAAGTGAATGGGAACTCTAGTCAACATTGAGAATTAAATGCCCTAGGTTCATATACGTTAACATATGAACCTTAAGTCATTCATATAGAGTCAAATTTCTATTGACGGCCTTTGAGTACTTAATTCAAGTTGTTATGAAATCCAAAACACATGGACACTACGCTCAGTTGTCACACAAGACTTTACAAACATAAACGCATGAGTAACTGCAAATTAAATTAGACTCTAATCATGTCACTTATAGAGTTGTAATTTAATCACTAATGAGGTGTACTTAAGACGAATTATGTAGAGAAAGTGACGTGTGTTCCTCGTTCGAAATTTGTATTCAGTTTGGCGGCAAAACTGACGGGCGTTGGTTAAGTTTTTCTGTTTTATTTTTTAATTAAAAAAGTACGACAATGCTTCTTATGTGAAAATTGTGGTGTGTTAAAAATTAAACAGTGATATTATAATAATTTGAAAGTGGTTTATCTAAATAATACGTTAAAATGTGTGTGAAATGGGCCGTGTTTCTTTTCCTACTTTCTTTTGGTAAGTTATTATTACATACTGTTTTAGTAAATACAGTTTAGTTTTTAAGTTTCTTATGTTTAAACTCTTCTTTAGAAACCATATTTTATTTTTGATAACAATTTAAACCACTTATATACCTAGTTCTTACGCAAACTTTACTTTAGCATAATTATTGTAATACGAATTTCGTTCTGTAAGCACAATATTAGCTTAACTTCTGCCATACTAAATTTAATGGAATGAATTATAATTATTTAGGCACTTCCTCCGCGAAAAGACTGTCACAGGGTGTGAATTTTTGCGGTTTTTTTTCCTATAACTTTACAACCATGCAATTTTGACTTTTTTTTATATTTTTCCGTGACTTACCTTAACACCCGGTTTCGGGTTGGCGTCGGGTTTTGGGACACCCTGTATGTGGTAAACTTTTTCTAGTGTGGGTATGAGGATGTGTGTGTTTGAGTGTGTATGAGTTGGTGTATTATACAAGCTGTTCAAGTATTTGGTTTACTAGGTAAAATAATACTTAAGTAATTTATTAGCTATTTCTATAAGGCGTGTCGGTATCCACCTTAAAGGGACCAGTAATGCACGCTATTAAGCAATTGGCGACCTACTTATTTTGAAAGTGGCGCATATTTGTTCAATTATCCATGTTAATTATATTCGTACAATTTATATAAATACCTATGTGGTGTAGTGGTTATATTTTGTGCTACGCTAAGGCCTCGAGTTCGAATCCCGCATAAAATTTCATGTAGGTATGTACATAATCATAAATGTTTGTGTTGGTCTAGGTGTTTTATGTTTAATATGTACACAAAAATTTAATTAAAAATTCTAAAATGACATGTACTTGGTTATCACCATTAGATCGTCATCTACTATATAAAAATAAGTCGGGTTTTCCTTCCTGACGTTATAACTGCAGAACGCACAAACCGATTTCCACGGTTTTGCATTCGTTGGAAAGGTAGCGGGCTCCGTGAGGTTTATAGCAAAGAAAATTCTAGAAAACTTTGAACAGAAAAGCGGGAAAGTAATGCCCGTGCGAAGCCGGGATGGGCCGCTAGTTATGTAATATATTCGCAGTATAGAAATAGCAAACAAAATTCGATGAAACGATTTTCGCACTCAAGTAGGTATGCCATTATAACTACAAGCTCCACTTAGCTTGAAATTAAATAATACAGTGTTAATGTGTAAATAATATTATTTCGATTAATATAATTTAGCCTTTATTTAGTTACGTAGTTAAAATTTCTTAATTCTGGGTAACTAGCAACTCTGGCGCTTTGCAAATGTTGCGAAAAGATTATATAATTAACCGGTGACTCACACTAAGTATTTCGTCTATTTCACATTAAGGATATACATACTTATACCTATATTTTTGTCTTTATGTCTACAGTCTGTATATTACATGGCTGCTACGCAGAGGTTTTGGGTTCGATTCCCGCTCAATGTAAATCTTTCTGTGCAAGAACATGATTGTGTGCATTGGTCTGCCTGTTTTCTATGTTTAATGTGTATGTATTTACATAAAAAAAGTAGATTAAGTATGTTTATCCGTTGTCTAGTACCCATGGTACAAGCTTTGCTTAGTTTGGGACTAGATGGCGTTGTGTGAATGTGTGAGGTATTTATATATGCATTATTTAAATTGATTTCAAAATAACCATCTAGCTGAACCCCTAGCCTAGATATATTTATAATGTAAGTATTTCGTGAGTAGACAACATTAAGGGACGGAAACATATATCGACCTCTAAGAAGGTTGAATATGAACGGATATCCGGATAAATATAACATTTAAAAAATGAGGCCACCAAACGAATGAACAGTTTAAAAAAATCAAACAACAAATCCTGTAGTATTAAATGCTAAAATGTAGGGACAGTTGGGGCACAATGGTACGAAAAAAATATTTTTATTTATAGAAAAATCAGTGTTTATTCTTTATATAATTTTTGCTTACAAACATCAACAATATACCTTAACTTAATAATTGCACAGCAAAACTGAGATCAATAATCAAACTTAAACCTACTTATCTTTGATTTTGTGAACCCTTTCCTGTGTTCCACTGTGCCCCAGGTCTGGGGTACAATGAAACAGGGTATGGGGCACATTGGAACACGACCTGTATTCATACGAAAAAATTAACCAATGGTATCAAATCTTTTTAATACCCTTTCAGGAAACGTGTAGATGCATTTTTGACGTTTAGTTTTTCCAGATAAGGACGGGTTTGGCAAGACTAGTTGAATATCCTCAGCGGAAACCATTGCCATGTCCGGCTCTAACGGAAAAAAAAAGAAAATAAAAACTATTGTCAACTTTTGCGCTTCGTCGCAAATAACTTATCTCATATTCGTTGTTCTCATCTATATCAGACAGTATTTGACCAACGAAAAATTTGATTTGCTTCAAATCGGCAAATTTTACCACAATAAAATCGTTAGGTTCAATGGAACAGTGTTCCACTGTGCCCCGTTCCATAGTGCCCCATAGCGTGTACAGTCACGGACAGATCAACCTAGACTGATTGGACTTTGAACTATTAGAAGTTGAACGCTGCGAATCGTGCGAGAGTGTGCGATATATTTTTGTTGTTTCCTCTCTTACTACGTAGATAGCAGCGCCAGTGGACGATGTGGCCAATACGCGATACTATTTACGTTTTGTTATTGCTGAACTACAAATGTATTAATATTAATAAAATGAAGCACACTTACGTGAAAATGCTTACAAAATTGTAAGATTAATTTACAATGATGTATTATAACTTTAACAATAGTTCCTTGACCGTTAATCTAAATGTTTTGCCCAAAAAGTAAACTGATTCTTTTTAAATAGATTGTTTTTTCAAGAAATATTATTGTCACAGTTTCAAAGAGTTTTAATGAGGTGTTTTTGATATTAATCCGTCAAATCCGGTTTTGCAGACACAATAGAAAACATATTATTTCGCGGTGACCGGTCACCGCTTGATAGTTAACAGGTTAATGTTGATCACTTGGCAGATTTCATTGTCCCATCGAAGCTCATACCTACACGTTTTTTCAATGGAAATAAGTCAATTGATCTGCATGCAACATTAACTGTGGGTCAGAAAGAAACCGCTCTGTAGACATAATCTGTACTGAAGTTCGGTAAATAAATATCATCCACAGAGCGGTTTTCTCTCTTTAATAGTTATATTAATACTAATTGGAATAGTATCTTTAAATTACCCAGCCTTTATGGTGGTTATCTTTTGCAATAAAAATATATATATTTAAGAATAGGAAGAAAATAAAACTTTCAAGACGAAGGGTTGTTTATGGCTCCAGCTAACCAAACTATATTCACATGAACCGTGGTTTCCGCCTTATCGTGGTGGTGGGCTGAGTACCCGTAACACGTAAAACTAAGTGGCACCCCCCGAAGGGAGCTTCTTCACTGGGCTGTAAGCCAGACAGCTCATGTTAAAGCGGTTCAGTAGGTTGCGGTGCTGAAAGGGCAGTACGCAACTGAGACGGGCCACGGCGTCGCGTGGGAAGCACCTGCCCACCCGGGCCAACGACGGGTGAAGGCCCATAAAGAGTTGAGAGAGTCCTGGGACACGTGCAAGTAATGCCCGTGACTGAAAAGTCGATTCGTGTCAAGAGTTATATACCTACTTATACTTCAAAAATGTCTTAATTGTGAGCAAATTAATATTTTTAACAAAATATTAGCAATTTCAATAAACTTGAATACTTACGACTTTTTTTAAACAGTAAGTTATATGTGTTGTCTTATATTCACGGAATGATTTGGCGACATTTATGGAACAGTGTAAAAAGAACTTAAAGAGCTGACACAACTTTCTAGTTTGAATTACCTAATCGGTTCCAAAATGACTATAAGCGGCTCCGCCTGCGGAATATGACTTTGAGATAAAAAGTTGCCTATATCCTACTCCAGGCTCCCACCTATCTCCATACCAAAAAAAAACAATAAAACTTATTTTCCCTTTTATAATATTAGGAGGAAGATATTAAAACTACTAGTTATAGTAAATATTTTGTAATAAAAATAAAAACATTTTTCGTTATTTTACAAACTTGAAAGATAAAACAAATAATTTGAAAATTGAATATTTTTTCATTATAGGAAAATCCATTAAGTAATCATTAAAAGTTAAAACAATTTTAATTGGTATTAAACATTATATAACTAAATACCTATCACAATATAAAGTCTTTGTAATATTAATTGTTATAAATAAATCTAATATTAATCAACAAAAGTTAAAACAATTCTAATATATATTTAACACCAAATAACTAAATACCTATCACAATATAAAGTGTTTGTAATATTAATTGTTATAAATAAATCTAATATTAATCAACAAAAGTTAAAACAATTCTAATCGGTATTTAACACCAAATAACATCACAATATAAAGTCTTTGTAATATTAATTGTTATAAATAAATCTAATATTAATCAACAAAAGTTAAAACAATTCTAATCGGTATTTAACACCAAATAACATCACAATATAAAGTCTTTGTAATATTAATTGTTATAAATAAATCTATTAAGTAATCGTTCCGCAGCGTGTAGTCTTCTCCGTATTCTTTGCACTGTTACCTGAAATAAAAATATAATTTATTTAACTTTTTTAACAAGTTAATATGGTAAATGATCGATATAATATCAGTATTATTCGGTTCTTTATTTTCTTTCATAAGATTATGTTATATATTTTTAAATTTAACATTGCATAATGTTACTTGTCCTTACATAAGTTACGCATAATACTCATTTAACATAACTATTTCATCCTATTAACTTTAAGTATAATATTTAATATGCATACTATCCCAAAGCATAAGTTTACTTATGCATTATGATGCATAACCATAACTATTTTTGTTTTACATGCCTATTACATAATTTTTATTTTTCAAACTAGCTACTAATCTATCAATAACATAAACCTAACCTAAAACCTTATGTTTGTTTATCAGACTCAAATAGCTATCAATAACATAAACCAACTTTTTGTCAATTAACTATTAGACAAATAACCAATATGCGTTACAACTTTATGCATTTAACTTATAAATAAAAACAATAGCTGCAATATTTTTGATTAATAACGCAGTATGCTAAAAAACAATTATGGCATACTATTATTATGACCAAGAAAATTATGCGTAACATAATGACAATGAAAATTAGGACAAAAACCATTATGAGAAAAAAAGGGATCCCGACGCTTACACATCGCGCCACCAGTATGTAAAATATAAAATCATGTGCAATCTTAACATGTAATTTTGATTATAGCTTTTAGGAAAACTCTTAGTAGTTAGTTAGTAGTATTTTTAAGCAATTTAAATTAAAAAGAAAATAAAAAAGTGTGGCATTGTAATGCCACACTTTTTTTATAAAATGCAGCGTGTTTATCTATTTGATTTTCGCACGACTCAGCAGTCGTTACTAAAAGGCTACGAACCTTGTCGTTTAATTTAAGTCATTTTGATTCTATCAAGAGTCGATGATTGTTTTATTATTTCATGTCATCTTTGTATTAAAGTTAATTTTAATAAATAAAACTTTTACCAAGCAATGCATTTTGTCAAATGTTATTACATAATGCTATAGGTATTTTGTTTTGCCTACATGTTTTTAAAAATAATACCTTTATGAAAGGATGATTAAAATTATTATATACCTAAAAACATTTTTTGTTTGTTGAACAACAGTTTTTAAAAAGGTAAATTTAACAAGTAGGTATTATTTTGTCAAATGGTATTTTGTAATTGTTTTTTGTCATAATATTATGATTGGATACTGTATAAAACATCGTCCCCCTTACTTATAAACGCCTCTTAAATTTAATCACTGTTTAGCTTTATGAGTAAGGGGCCGTATGATTAGCCTACGAATACATTAGAATTACGAGTCGGAAACTAATGTAAGCTCGATTAAGTTGGGAGTGGTCATAATATCCGAATTCAATTATATTTATGAACTTAAAAGGCTCTTGTGCTTTCATTACTAACGTAGAGACTGCTTAAAATGATATCTTTTACGAAAATAAAACTTATCAAAAAAATATTAAACAATAAGAAGTGCATGTTCACATTTTTTTTTTTTCAAATAATATAAGTATAGGTAGGTATACCTCGAAAGATCTAAACAAGAAAAATGTAGAAAGTTTAAGGGATTGATTTCGAGCGATTTGCGCACTATTATGTATCTGTTAGGTATGCTCCTATACTACGCAATATTAAGTTAATAACATCAACATAACAACAATAACACTAAAAATGGCATTTACCTATATTAAAAAAACAATCTAGATTGCATAGCGATCACATTTTCACAGCTTAGTAATGCACTCAATGACAAAATACCTACCTATATTTGATTTACATATTATTTTTTAATAATACAAAATGTTAGATCTCAAGTAGAACCCATTTTTTTTACTACTTATAAAAACTATTATTAACACGCGCCAAATAGATACCTACCAAACTTCGATGGAAACTTTGAGATTCCATATCAAGCCACATTGAAAATTTCGAGACGGAGCATATTATACAACACGTCGATTAGGTAGCTAAAAAACAAATTAGAGTGATAGGAGTTTTCAACCTTAACTCAATGAGTGCATTACTAAGTCCAGAATCAGGACAATAATTTGTGGATCACACAAATAATTATCCTGTATGGGATTTGAACCCACGACCTCGTGCACGCGCACTACTGCGCTTGCACTACTGACCGCGCCTCGTTTATACCTACCTGTTTGTTCTTATAACATAAAAGGCAAACTAATACACATCTTATGGTAAGCGATTATAACCACCATGGTGCCAACGCGTGCTTTGCCTGTCTCTTCCACAAGAAGCCCTCGTTTGAGCCTCTGAAATCTGTCCCAAAGATAATTCCTTTAACCTTTTGCAACAATTTAAATACTTACATAAGTTCAAATTAAATACATTTAAACTTTGTAAGTATTGATAATTTTTATGGTTAACAAATAAAATGTTGAGTTAAAGTTGAAGTAGGCAATTCACAATATCTATTACCTACGTATTTCCATCTTAGTTTGGTATTTTTGGACGTGTTCTAACAAGTTCCGCTTCGAAATTCCCAACGCTCGGTTTAATATTCGCTTAATATTTTTTATTCTTTCATTTCAGTTGCATTTTGAAACAATTTGACTTTAATCCTTACACACTTAACATTAAGTTCAAAATTGCACATCAACATATTCTGATGGTTATTTTTATTTTTATGAGTTGCAAAAATCAACTTAACGTTATTGAGTTAAGGTTGAAAACTCCTATCACTCTAATATGTTTGTTAGCTACCTAATCGACGTGTTGTTTAATATGCTCCGTCTCGAAATTTTCAATGTGGCTTGATATGGAATCTCAAAGTTTCCATCGAAGTTTGGAAGGTATCTATTTGGCGCGTGTTAATAATAGTTTTTATAAGTAGTAAAAAAAAATGGGTTCTACTTGAGATCTAACATTTTATATTATTAAAAAATAATATGTAAAGCAAATATAGGTAGGTTTTTTGTCTTTGAGTGCATTACTAAGCTGTGTAAATGTGATCGCTATGCGCTATGCAATCTAGATTGTTTTTTTTAATATAGGTAAATGCCATTTTTAGTAGATGTTATTAACTGTAACGTGTAAGCTTTTAAATGTTTGTAAAAGTCCCCGCGACATAAGAGTAATTAATTCCTAGTGCGGAAATTATCTATATAAGTATAGAAAAAGAAATTAACGAGCACAAGTTCATAGTTAGGTAAATTATTACTTCCCCCTTTTTAAATAAAATTCTAATGCCTTGACAAATAATAGAAATAAACTTACATTATATGTAGTAGCTGTAACTAGCGTACTCAAGAGAGGCTGTCTATTATGCGCGGCGACAATGGCCAAATCTTGGTCAGCGGTGGTAGCTCTTTGATAGAGTTGCATGTGATGAGGAGTCAAATCGCCCCCGGTTTCCTCATTTCGTCACAACCAGAAATGAATTGTAGTTCTCTAAAACAATAATTATAGTAAGTTTCTAAAAATAATTAATATCCTGCGTGGGATTCAAACCCACGACCTCATGCAGGGCAGCCGATTACACTAACGCCAGTCTACCGAGCCTGTCATGTTTAATAAACTTTAAACCAACTATATCAATTTGATTCAATTGTCAAATTAATACTACTTTATCAGCGCCCTAGTAACTAGTAACATAAAATGTCTTCTTTGTCCTAACACCTTTTTCAAACCAAACCAAGTTTCACTTCGTCATTTGCCAAAATGTAGTAACAAGATTCAATAAATAATCGTAAGTGTAACAATGTGATATTCTTAACTGAATATTTTAATTAGCCCAAAGAAACACAACCTTCATCTATATTATTGTATTAATACCAACTCTACGTCGTCTTCTAAAAAAAAAGGTCTAAAGGTCTTTTAAAAAAGAGTAGAGTAAATAACATAGAGTTATCTCTCTATGTTATTGAACTGTAATACAACTACATATTACCTAGTTTATCTTTTCTTTTAAATGCTTCCATAATGTAAAACGGAATACCAAGATAGTTTACCGTTATTTAAAAAACAGACGGAATATTAATATGCATTTATTTTAAACAATAATTAAAAAATGTTAACTGTGACACTCACCGTTATTCCAGTTCTTCTTTCTATTTTCCTAATGCTGTAACCACTTTCCCGTAGAACTACAATTATTTGTCTTTGCTGTGGTGTTAATTGTGGCGCCATTTTATTTTTTCACTAACATGAACACTAGTGATTGTAATGCCCGATTTACACATCGACAAGTACAGTAGCGAGTTAAGTAGTATTTTAAGATTAAGTTGATTTAAATACAGTTCCATCCTATTTTTTGGCGAGTTAAGTACGAAGTAGCCCCCTCTCTCGCGTCTCGCCAACTTAACTTGCCAAAAAATAGGATGGAGATCTATTTAAATCAACTTAATCTTAAAATACTACTTAACTCGCTACTGTACTTGTCGATGTGTAAATCGGGCATAAGCGATCCAACGACCGGGCGGCGGGAGGCGAATGATTTAAATTTTAAAGATATGGGAAGAAAACTAGCGCTTTACGAAATGTCCACGTGTGCGCATGTAGGACTGTAGGTGTGTGTACGCATGTAGGTGTGTGGGCCACCACCCATTCATGAGACTTAAATCTATGTGTGAAAGAAGCGCTAGCGCAGTGATTGGCTGATAACGTCGTACGAAGTCCCTTTCGAACGATTTTCTATACTATACTATGCATAGCTAAAGTTATATCGGGTGTCTAACTTAACGTGTTGCTGTTTGTACAAAATTTCAAACAAGTCTTCAAAAAAGTTATGTTTTGTTTTAAACTTAGCACATAGCGGTCTCGAATAGACATAATGATTAAGATTTATGAAAAAAATATATCACTTACCTATTGTTTAAACTTTTTTACTAAAAACGAAATTACTTTGAAAAGAAATCTCAACTTTTGAACATAAAAAACAATATTTTTGTATTCACAGCTCCGTTGTTGTTGCGCCGCCATATTTCACTACGTCATCGTATGGCGCAGGACGCGCTGCGATTGGTCGAAGCAGTAGCGCGCGAATTAGATTGAAATTCAAATTTTTATCGACATTGTTCCATAGTGCCCCGTGTTCCACTGTTTCCCAACTGTCCCTATATCTTTATTTTTAAATCGAATAGTAAGTAACCCTTTCACAGAGCCGCCAGAAGACACAATAATAAAACAATGCACGTGTATTATAATGATACACTGCACTGGGAACGTGTTAGTAATTAATATTTTTATTAATCTTGATCCTGTCAAAATGATAAGTTGAAATACATGTAAATGTATAAACAATATCTATAAAATTAAATAAATTTACTTATTCTACCTAAGTTACTAACTTATATTACCAATGCATTTGTAGCGTTTTTTATCTATACTTTATATTATAAAGAGGTAAAGTTTGTGTGTTTGTGAGTTTGTGACGTTGTAGGGGGTAATCTCTGGATATACTGAACCGATTTTAAAAATTATTTCTGTGTTGAATAGTCTATTTATCGGGGAGTGGCAAGGCCAGTATCACGCTATGACTAATAGGAGTGGAGCAGTAATAACATAAATATGTTTAAAAAAGGGACGCGTTTTTATTTTCCGCCCACCGAAGGGGGCACGGGTCAATGTATTAGTGTAAAAAATATTAATTTGAAATATATTTTTTAAAAGATGAAAAAAGTACATTATTATTCAAAAACAATTTTTTTTAATTGACTAAGGAAACAGGGTAGACAAACTGGCGGGATTCTGCTAATATGATTAAAATTAATTATTAAAAGTAGGCTAATTAACTAATTAAGACATAATTAATAAATGCAGCTTCCATTGTATAACAATAATTTATTTAAATAGCTCAATTAAGAAATCTAAAAATCATTCAACAAGTTTTTAATAACGATCGTAGGTATCTTGATGGAAAGCAAGAATGAATCATCAATAACAGCCCATTAATGTCCCACTGCAGGGACGGGCCTCCTCCCGTGACGGAGGGATACTTGGCCGCCTACTAAGTAATACCACGCTAGCCAGACGGATTGGTATAGGGTTTAATTTAAAGTATTCCTTCTTTCTATGTAAAGGTAATATTCACAGATAGTCCCTTAGTCGGTTTTTACGACACCTATGGGATGAGGTGGGGTGGTGACATAATGTATTCTTACTCCGTCACCACACGGACATGTGAACACATGTACCTACTGGAAGTTTATTCTATAATCTGTATGAAGGCTGGCGTGTGAAAATATCACGCTCTCATCTTGGTCTGCTTCTGTAAGGGTTGGCGAACAGCCCATACTCCGTCAAATATATTCCTCACACATTCACACAACGCCATCTAGTCTCAAACTAAGCAAAGCTTGTAAGTACTATGGATACTAGACAACGGATAGACATACTTAAATACTTTTTTTTTGTAAATACATACTTACATATTATACATAGAAAACACTCAGACCAATGCAAACAATCATGTTCATGAACACAAAGATTTGCATTGAGCGGGAATCGAACCCGAGACCTCTGCGTAGCAGCCATGTAATATACCGACTGCGCCACATAGGTCGTCATAGGCGCGGTCATGGAGAGCTCTAAACTAATTACCAAATTACCCTTGAACGATATAATTGTACACAAATCACTGCTAACCGGCATCGGAACAAAGATAAATTATTTAACATCTTCCTTTATTTGCCGACGGCTCAGTTCGCCGAAAGATTGATATTACATATTATAAAGAACTATCTGATCAATTCGTTGGGCGGCGAAAAAAATGCGTCCGTTTTTTAAGCATATTTCAATACTGCTCTACTCCTATTAGTCATAGCGTAATACTATATAGCCTATGACACTCCCCGATAAATGGACTATTCAACACAGAAATATTTTTTTAAAGCGGTTCATTAGCTTCAGAGATTACCCCCCTACAACGTCACAAACATACAAATACACAAACTTTATCTCTTTATAATATTAGTATAGAAGTATAGATTAATGTATCACCGAAACTACGCTTATAGATAAGTCGATTCGCCGAAGTCTCCAATTCTCCACTGATTGAATTAGTCTATTATCGAAAGACCGTAGATTTCCTGTACCTTCGATTGAATTAGTCTTTTAACGATAGAGCCCGAAAAGTATACCTACTTGTAATATATTACCCGATAAACATTATTAATTTTACAAAAGAACTTTGATCATTCAATGTCAAATTACAAAACGAATTATTATTTACATAAAAGTATAAATCATTAACATGATCATATCAGCCAACAGACGTCTAATGCTGTATGGTATGGTATAGCGGGCTGTTTTCTGCTACTCCACGTCAAGGCACGGTTTTTGCGTTAGGGTGGGTAATTTAATTGATCCACTCCAGCTCGTCGAAAAACGCCAACAGGCCCTTCAAGTTGCTGGTGGTTTCTCGGAGCGTACCTGGGTTTCCTAAGTACTTAGCCCTGTATGTGGCGGTCGCAGGGCAGTGTAGGAGCACATGTGCCGCCGTTTCTTCCTCTCCCATGCAGGCTCTGCAGAGAGGACTGAGTCTGTGATACCTAAAACTGAAAGGTGTTTGTTAAAGGAACCGTGCCCTGTGATGGCAGCTGTAGCCATTCGTAGTTGCCGCTTGGGAAGTTGTAGTGAGTACCTTGTAAGGTTATGGTCGGGCATAGGTAGTGCATCTCTAGCTAGACTGCACTCTGCCAGATTTGTCTATCGACTGTTGTGGTTATCCTTCGTTCGTCTGCTGTATAGATATCCACTTTACGTAGTCCTGTGCCTCCTTCATCCATCCGCCTTAACCAGATTGTCGCGTTCGTACACTGTTGTGGGTCGCTCAAATATTTTGTCTTGCGTGAGATTCAAACCCGCGACTTAATTTAGCAATGCGTGTCCGAAGCACTTTGTAATCACGCGTAGTATTTATTAAGTATTGTTTTTATTTATATACCTACACAATTAGTTATTGTTCAAACCAAAAAAAAACTATTGTCTACACATTACTACATTTGGCTAATGGAGATGTTATATTACATGTCTGCTGCGCAAAGGTTTCGGGTTCGATTCCCGCTGAATGCAAATCTTTGTGTGCATGAACAATATGATTATTTGCATTGGTCTGAGTGTTTTCTATGTAATTGTATAATATTATACAATGTGTATTTACAAAAAAAGTATTTAAGTATGTTTATCCGTTGTTCAAGGCTAGATGGTGTTGTGTGAATGTGTGAAAATAATAATATTTTGTAAAATACATATTTAAAACCGCAAGGCAACTGATTTTTAGGTATATTTACAAAAAAAAACTTTTTGAGTATGTTTATCCGTTTTCTAGTACCCATATTACAAGCTTTGCTTAGTTTGGGACTAGGTGGCGTTGTGTGAATGTGAAGAAAGAAAAATACAACTCGGGTCTCATTCCAGGCCATACAATTGGGTTAATTGTATGGCATGGAATTGCCATACAACGCAACAACCATACCGAAATAAAATCGGCCATGGTACTTGCCCTCTTCTGCCATGGGCAGATGTATTGACATAAGGTATTTTAAGGCAGTTAATCTCTATATTCTTAAGTATTTTCGTGTCAAAGACAAGAAGAATGATGACACGATATAAGTTTACCGTCACACGCACAAAAATGCATAACAACAACCTTGACACACCGATGTATCGCTAAATAATGACAAAATGATTGCATAACACGCAAACCTCTCGTGACACACATACTGACAAGGTTTTATTATGTAATAAGCTAGTCTTTGTTCACTTAATAATGTCTCTATTGATTGTGACCAATAACGTCTCACGGAAGAGACGGGTTTTACTACAGTGAGTAAAGCCCGATTTACACATCGACAAGTAGCCTTTTGGCGAGTTAAGTACGAAGTAGCCCCCCCTCTCGCGTCTCACCAGCTTAACTCGCCAAAAAATAGGATGGAGATCTATTTAAATCAACTTAATCAACAACTTACCAGTAAGTTGTTACTTAACTCGCTACTGTACTTGTCGATGTGCAAATCGGGCTTAAGACTCGCGGAAACTTACTTCGGTCACAGTATACTATGCTTCGGTCGATGTTAAATGGAGGCGTCCCTCTGCCATTTTTATCTTTCCTTATCTTAAAATTTCTTTTTTGTTGCTATTACTGTCAGGACTCGTCATGCTCACTAAAATGTCATTGCTTGTGGTGGCGTAGAGGCCGGGTCAATCCCTTCCTACAATATGGCGAGGGGGTTGATGGCTGACCTCTGCGTTATATTTCTTTCTCCCTGATAAGGAAGCAGGTGGTAGATAAATGATGTAGAGAACCAAAATAATAATCTCTATCCCCTCTGTTCCAGGTCTTGACATAACCAGTGCTGCACCAGCAAATATACAACCAGTATTCGATGACCTGGATCTCAGTAAGCTCAAGTATCCGTCGAATGGGAAGTCTCAGAGAGCTGGACGTGGTAAAAGATTTTTTCAAATACTTAATTACTTATTTTCATAACTGAAGCAAGTCTTCTTGAACCTGTATTAGTTCTATAAATTCTTTGATAGGCACAGTAAAACATTTGCCGATAGACATACGGGCTTTTCGTGGCTCGCTAGCGCTGCCAATAGAAAAAAAATCATACTATTTCGCATTCGAAAAAAAAACGTACGTTTTTGTTTATAATGCAATATTTATTTAATGGAAAAACATTGAAGTTTTGAGAGTGTGTTATACAAATACTTTATTACCTTTTCACTAGACTTTGTTATCAACATTTTACATTATTTATCCTATTTGCGAATTATGATTTTTTTTCAATTGGCGACGCCCTATAAACGCTCAAAATAATAATATTTGCAAAAAAAAAATGTAATCTAATTAAGCAAGACAAAATAAAATCTACTTGGGTAGTCATCATCATAACAGCTTATTAATATCCCACTAGAGACAGGCCTACTTACTACAAGTGACAAAAATTTAAACAACCATGTTGAGCAATTGCTTGTGTTTTATGTCATACATATGCGTTTGTTTACGAAGAGACTCCCTTGAAATAAGTTGGGGTGATACCATCGTTCTTACGCCATCGCCATCTCTAATAAATACGATATTTCTTTATTAGTAAAAGACAAAAATGTAATAGGTATGTATTATAATAGGTATGTATTATGTAATAGGTATGTATTATGTAAATATAAATAAATCATTACAATATAATATGACACTAGCTTTTGCCCGCGGCTTCGCTCGCGTTAAATTCGGGGTAGCACTGTTCTCCTTTCCTGAACAGAGAAAAAAAGTAGCCTATGTTACTCTCCATCCCTTCAACTATCTCCACTTTAAAAATGACGTCAATTCGTCGCTCCGTTTTGCCGAGAAAGAAAGACAAACAGACACACTTTCCCATTTATAATATTGGTATGTTTTATTTATTTCAGCATCGGGCGCTCTGATCATTCCTGAAGAATTACCATCACTTCTGTCTGTCGCCTACTCTAACATACCACCTATTAAAAAAGGTAAGCTATGTCTATGGATAAATACATACAAATACTAGGTCTATTGCAATTCAATTAATTTACAACCAACCCAGCCCACCGTCATCACCACTACCAACGCCACCCACAGACCGAGAACAGCGGCGGAAGTCCTAGCTGCAGCGCCGCCAACCGGGCACCCTGAAGCTAGCAAGCAACCCGAACCCATGACCACCAAGAGGAAGCAACCAGTGCTTGTGGTTGACCGACTTGACAACTGGACGGCCCAATTCAAACTCTTATCTGAGAGGCTGGGCCGCCCTCCCAATGGCCGCCCCTTTGGGCGAGGTATCAAATTCATGCCACAAGACGACGAGGAGTTCCGAGTTATCCAGGCCCACCTGGACGAACTAGGGCAGGAGCAGGCTCCGTATTATGCGGTGGCCCCCCCTCACCAAAGACCACCGAAAGTGGCAATCCGCGGCTTCCGGCGGATTCCCCCGCGTTATTTAACAATTCAATTTAACGAACATAGAATTAACATTTGACGAGCTCTGTGGCGTAGTGTCTCGGGTTCGATTCCCGCTAAATATTTGTGTGCACATGATTATTTGCATATCAGACAATGAAGTCTGAGATAATAGTAGGTAGCTCACTATGAAATATTATTTTTTATATAAGTACCAATATTGTCAATTACATAACAGCCCATTAATATCCCACTGCAGGGTCGGGCCGCCTCCAGTAACGGAGGGATACTTGGCCTACTAATACCACGCTGGCCAGACGGATTGGTATAGCGTTTAATTTCAAGTTTTCCTTATTCGTTTTTTTATTATTTCCAACTTTTATTTATTCTTAGACATTTTTTACAAAATTCGTTATTTTCCCTTTTCCCAGGCACAGACTCGAGGGTAGGATTCGGCTTCGCGTTCGGCAATCATGCAGATTTCCAAGTCATGCTCGAACTGGGACCACAGACTAATACTAAAGCATTAGGTAAGTAGGGCGTTTTTACGTCATCTTATGATATTAGGTCCTCCAAACGTATTTGTAACTAATTCGGTATGTAAAGATTTTATTTGGTTTTTTATTTATATTTCTATTTTAAAGGTTTATTACTTATAAACAACTAATTTGAGTATTTTTGCTTTCCTACCACACGGATAGTCGACTCGACTATAATAATATTTAAAAGGACAACTCCTTCACTAGGGATCTTTCCCTGTGTCAGATTTTTATGGACGTGATAGTAACGAAAAGACAGAACACCGAAACTCAAATACTTTTCTGGGGATCGGGGAGACGGATGCTCGGGTGGCCTAGAGGTCATGGCGATGCGTATAGTCCAGAGACGCGGGTTCGATTCCCGCCTTTTGTATCAATTTTTTTCTATTGTCTTTCTTCTTTTCGGAATATTAATATTAATAATGGAGGAAATTTAAATAAACCGGATGATTGTTCGTCGATTTAAAAAAAAACTATTTTATCTTTTTCCCAGATGGTACAGGCTTCCAGCCGAATACATCATCGAACTCTAAACGTCAAGCACCATCGCCACCCAAAATCACTAAAACTAGAGAAAAGGTAAGTTAATATAGTGACGATGGTGGAACACAACCCCATCTAGTCCCAAACTAAGCAGAGCTTGCAGACCATACCCTAACGAGGGTCAAATGCCACTCAACCGCGATACACAAATCACTGCAAAACGCATCACAATTCTTAGTGTTCACAACTCATCATAACAGCCCATTAATGTAGGGACGGGCCTCCTCCCATGACGGAGGGATACTTGGCCTACTATTACCACGCTGACCAGACGGTTTGGGTTATTTATTGAAAAGACCATGTAGGTCTTTTGTTGAAAAGACCACCGAGAAATATCACACATCTTTAACCTATTTATTTCCCCACAGCTCCTCCAATCAGAAGCGAGCAAATACCTTCAAAATTGGGCACAAAGGATGAGATTACCCGAAAAGACCAATTACAACCCCCAACCAGGGGAAGTTCCTAATCTAGAAGATTCCATGGTAGAATTGGTGAAAAACGAAAAAGGGGAATTTGAAATCCAACAGCCACAACCGGGAAACTTACCTCCAGTGGTTTTGGAAGACCTAATAAGGCTTTATAAAGTTAAAGAAGACCAAAAGACGGAAGGCAAAAGAACAGAAGAAGAAGTTAAAAAAATTACGGCAGAATTGTCTGATGTTGATTTAGATTAAAAGAAAAAAAAATATATTTTTGAAATAAATTTTATATTAGATTTGTATTTTAATTTTTCTTTTTTACCTATATTTTCCGTTTCTTGCTATTTGGCAACGGAACCCTTAGGGTGTTATTCGTTCGTATTGTAAGGTGATCGATGGCAGAACTGTTTAATCGACGTCGATCGATCATTTCTATCACACCAATCGCATCGACTAACACATAATCCACAATCCATAATGACAACTTCTTTGGATACCTTGTGGCAATATTTGGAGGAAGCCTTTATCCAGCAGTGGACGTAGGTAGATAGATAAATAAGATATTTATGTTTATATTTTTTTATATGTTTTATATGTAGATTGGTTTTGTTTATTATGGGCGAAGAAAAGGATTTGCACATCTGCTTTCTTGTGATGACGTCATCGAAGGTCAAATAAAGGTTAAACATATTTTTATCAAAATATCAGTAAATATTGGGAATTATTGTATTTTAAATATAAAATATTGAACACAGAACTTATTTCTCGAAATGGTTTTGAAATTAACACAATTAAAAAAAATGGACAAACCCCATTCGCTGATATGATGATCTATGTACGAGTATACGTCTTCAAAAGAAATTACATGTATTTTCTCAACTGAATAAAGGACGCACTTATGTTTTTAGTGGCAAACAGACACACGGTAAGCGACCATGCTAGCAGCCACCTGATGGTAAGTGATTACCGTATCGACGCCTGCAACACCAGAGGAATCACATGCGCGTTGCCCACCGTTCAAAAACCTATAGGTACCCTCTCTTGAAGGAAACTGTAGTCCCTAGGAATACCTAATGTTCTACTACTGGGAAAAGACTTATCCAGTGACAAAGGAAAACTCGGTCTACTTATCCCAAGACATAAAAAATTGATGACATTCGGAACCGATACGGGCATTGTAACTGATAATAAGTCTGAACTAAGCTACAAGTTGAAGGGATGTTCGATCCGGACACTTTGTTTCGATACTCTGGATCGCAATGGATCGTTATACACTGTATCGATCCAATAGATTTGATGTGATTTTTTGGATCGATCCAGTATCAAGTATTTGAAAAAAAAAATAAACATTTAGTGTTTTTAACCATTTCAAGTATATTAAAGAAAAAAAAATGGTTTAGATAGGCCAATCTTAAATAAACTTAGTTCTAAATAAATAAATCTGCTGAGGCCAGGATATCCATAACTTAACATAACCATGACGACCTCGGTAGCGCAAGCGGCTGCTGTGCACGAGGTTGTAGAACACCCAGACGCAGGACAATAATTTGTGAGATCCACAAATTATTGTCCTGGTCTGGGTGTTCTTTGTGTCCGTTAATTGAGGTTTGCAAAAGTCCCCGCGACACAGGACGCGATCCCAAGTGCGGGAGTTGTCTTTAAAAAAAATACTTTGTCTACAACTATGCCTAAGCTTGGCAAATGGCTTCTCCTTCTTTCCTTGTCAATAATTTTTCTGCGAACCATTTTATTTCGTCTTCCCTTCTTTGCAACTATTTTAATTTTTCCTTTACCTATTTTTTTTTCATAACAGCCCTTTAATGTCCCATTGCAGGGACGGGCCTTCTCCCGTGACGGAGGGATACTTGGCCTACTAATACTACGCTGACCAGACGGATTGATAGGTAGATAGGGTTGAATTTCAAGTTTTCCTTCTTTTTGTTACGTAAAGATAACATTCACGATTAGTCTTTTAGTCGGTTTTTACGACACCCTTGGGATGAGATGGGGTGGTGACGTATTGTATTCTTACTCCGTTACCACACGTAGTAGGGTGCGAAAATTATTTGATTCTGTTCCATTTTTCAGACCCTCTTGTAGCCTATCCAAAGTGCTAACAGCCATTTGCAATTACTGGGTGATTAACGATCACGCTGCTTAGGTAACGTCGGCGAGGTTATTCGATAGATGAATGACGCTATGTGGTATTACATGTGAGCATCTCCGTGCTTAGCAGGGCGCGTAAATAGTCGTTCTCGGCTGTCTTCGTAGTGACACAGTCTTTAAGCAGACTGTGTGTGGCTTTAGCAACTTTAAAACTCAAACATTTATTGCACTCGACACCATTTCTAAGTATGTATGTTTTTAACTTCTTCATGCTGAACACTGATGAATCAATTTGCTTTGAAAAAAAAAGAAGTGTGTCCTGCCCACTACCCTACCTTTACCATAAAGGTATGTCGAGTTTGATGATTCTTAACTTTATACGTAATATTATTTATAGGTAATAGGTTTTAACATTAAAAATCACCTATTCTTTTTTATCGAAAGTCGTAATTGCGATTTGTCAGTTTTCCGATTTTCATATGTCCCAAAAATCAACTTTCGGGTTCTTGGCCCGAAAGTTAAATTTTTCGTATTTATGTAGCGTACAGACCTATATTTCAACATTTATCACTTTAATATGTCCTAAATTGTTAAAAAAATTACATTTAACCAACACATTATAAGATAAAAATCAGATATTTCATGACAATTATCAAGTTTTTCTTGTTATTTCGTAAACAATGATTTGTACATTAATTGTTAAGTATGGGAAATTTTAACAATAGCTACAATACTTGGACAAAATGTTATTTTGTTACTACATTCCTTATAAGCTAGTTAAGTGACTAACACTTAAAAATTATTGATAGATTAGAGTTTTATAAAATAAAAAATGTTCCTCAAATTTAATTTTTGTGTGTTTATAGTGATTTTTAAATGTAAGTACCTTAATTTATTTTTTACTCATTATTATTATTATTTATCTATGTGGTGACGGAGTAAGAATACAATATGTCACCACCCCATCTTATCCCATGGGTGTCGTAAAAACCGACTAAAGGACTATCCGTGAATATTATCTTTACGAAATAAAAATAAGGAAAACTTGAAATTAAACCCTATACCAATCCGCCTGGCCAGCGTGGTATCAGTAGGCCAAGTATCCCTCCGTCCCGGGAGGAGGCCCGTCCCTGCAGTGGGACATAAATGGGCTGTTATGATGATGATATTAATTCATTACTTTACTCAATCTTTATGTTGTCAATAAGTAAGAATATAGGTACGATGTTACCACCCCTCAAATCATGGGTGTCGTAAAAACCGACTAATGCACACAAATGTTTGCATTGAGCGGGAATCGAACCCGAGACATCTGCGTAGCAGTCATGTTATATAACAACTACACCACAAAGGTCGTCAAAAAACTTCTTTAAGGTCTTTTAAAGACCTAGTTATCCCTCTCTTGAAGTACCTCATAACGTAGTCCAGTAATTAAATATAAATATATTCCTCACACATTCACACAACGCCATCTAGTCCCAAACTAAGCAAAGCTTGTACCTACAACTACTACTAGACAACGGATAAACATACTTAAATACGTTTTTTTTTTGTAAATACATACATACATAGAAAACACCCAGACCAATGCAAACAATCATGTTCCTGCACACAAAGATTTGCATTGAGCGGGAATCGAACCCGAACTGAATTGAACTTCTTTTCAGGTTTACAGTCGGCTAGTACATTCTTTATTATACCAGAGGATGTCCCCGCTGGTTTAGCTGCTATATACGGTTTCGCTCCACAAATTAAGAAAGGTATTACATATCAGTCAATTGTCCGTGTAGTGACGTAGTAAGAATACAATATGTCACCACCCCATCTCATCCCATGGGTGTCGTAAAAATCAACTAAGGGACTATCCGTCAATATTATCTTGACGAAGTAAAAAGAAGGAAAACTTGAAATTAAACCCTATACCAATCCGTCTGGCCAGCGTGATATTAGTAGGCAAAGTATCCCTCCCTCACGAGAGGAGCCCCGTCCCTGCAGTGGGGCATTGATGGGCTGTGGTGATGTGATGATCAGTCAATTGTCGTCTTACTATGTCTCTTTATTTATCATTTTCCTGTCGTTTTAACAGGGTTGTCGGTCCACCGTATGAGGGGTCTCCGTACCTTGCGTCTTCCATGCCAGAACCACCTTTGCCACCTTTTTGGCCCAACGGCTATCCTGCCCTATCATCATCATCATCATCTCAGCCAATTGACGTCCACTCCTGGACACAGGCCTCCTCTAAATATTGCCACCTTGTCCTGCCCTATCTTGAGTTAAAATTAACCCGATCCTAAAAGAATCAACTTTTTATGTGTTCTATATAGAAATTGCAAAAAATAAAACTCATCACTCGTCGTCAACCCGATGCTTACAGCAATTGATCGTTAGGGCACATAACTTTTAGGGATTTTTATGCATAGACGTAGCAAGCTATAGAGCTGACGATTCATAGGGCTCATGAATAATAGAGTATACGTGTTCGAGCAATTAACATTTTATCAAACGTCTTTATCAAGTAGAGAACCCCCGTACCATTTATCACAATATGTTTTTTTTTTTTTTTATAAAGACAACTCCCGCACTAGCGATCATGCCCTGTGTCGCGGGGACCTTTTACAAACATCAATTAACGGACACAAAGAACACCCAGACCAGGACAATAATTTGTGGATCTCACAAATTATTGTCCTGCGTGGGGATCGAACCCACAACCTCTTGCACGGCAGCCGCTTGCGCTACCGTCGCGCCACCGAGGTCGTCGAGTATTATTATTCACATTGTTTAACTATTGTGTCTTCTACTGGAGGAACGTGGAACCAATACGCGAATTTCATGGAGGTACACTCTGTATAATTCTCCTATTTTTTTCTTAAGGTAACGATCATCGCGTAGGATTTGGTTTCCGCTTTGGCAATCACGCAGATTTTCAGATTTTATATGAACTAGGACCTCAAACCATCACAGCACCTCTTCAAGCTTCGTCCAGTAAGTACAGAATTAACTTATTCTAAAACAAATAGCTAAAAAGTATCCGTGTGGACGGAGTAAGAATACAATATGTCACCATCCCATCTCATCCCATGGGTGTCGTAGAAACCAACTAAGGGACTATACGTCAATATTATCTTTGAGAAATAAAAATAAGAAAAACTTGAAATTAAACCCTATACTAATTCGTCTGGCCAGCGTGGTATTAGTAGGCCAAGTATCCCTCCGTCACGGGGGGAGCCCCGTCCCTGCAGTGGGACATTGATGGGCTGTTATGATGAAAACCAATAACTAAAAAGTAGTATATTATCTAATTAACCTGCCTTGGTATGCAGCTGCAGTGCTTGAGTATTATTATTATGTATTAGTCATTGTATTACTATGACATAGCATATAAGCGATTTGGTGTAACACTGTGAGCCTATAATGTTTAATAAATAAATGAATTGAATTGAATTGAATTGAGGTCGTTGATTCAAACTTCACCCAAGACAATACTTGGCGCTATCTAAAACTTATTGATTGAATATTCTTTGTTTAATTTAATATTTTGAACCTCATGTCAATTATCGTACCTTAAAATCGATAAAAATTCGGTTCAGTTAACTTTAGTTGTCAAATTGTCACACAATAGGTTTACCTATATTAAAGACACTTTGATAACTAAAGTTAACCTAACCGAATTTTTAACGATGTTAAGGTACGAGAATTGACAAGCATATAAGTTTACTTAGGTTTACTAAGTTTACTAATCGAGATAAGGACTCTAAAAATTAATAAAATATCATCTAGTAGGTATTCATTTACATTTAAATCACTCGCAATGAAATAGTTTCTCCAACTCTCCATTTTATTTTGAAAATCACTTAAGAGTCGTTCACAAGTGATTTTGCAATGACACGATTTTGATTCTAGCTTCATCATAACAGCCCTTTATGGGTCATAGCACATATAACGTAACGTAAACGGATCGGCACCGCCCCGCCTTTTTTCTCGCTGTCAAACATTCGTCCACTACGTAACGTAAGCGGATCGGAAGCTCCTCGCCGTCAACTCGGCCACGCGCCGCGCCGCGCTTACGCCACAGAACAATTATACTCAAAGGAGGCTTACGCACAGAACATTTATACTCAAACGCTTACGGGTCGCCGAACGTCGCCGAACATTACCGAATTATTTTGTTTATGTCATTTATGACAATTAAGTATCGCTTGCCAGTACGATGTTTCGTAATTTATCTCATCAAAGAGATCCTATTCGTATTATTATCAGATATGCACAACCACTTAGATAAAATACTTATATAAGCGTTTACCGATTTAAATATTCTAATCTATAGTCAAGATGAAAACACGAACATATACTTACATAATTTGTACATTATATTCATTAACCCTAACCCTAATAATGATTTTGTAAAAGAATTGCCTGAACTCTAAATTACTCTTATAATATAGGACAGTGAAAGGTTCATATAAAAAGTCAAACAGCAAGATTTTGTAGTTATTTTTTCTGCGAAACCCTTATAAAAACTAGTTATAATTAGGTATCATTGAATTTTTTATGGCTTTTGTTTTTTCTGCGGAACCCTGAATATTTTTCAAAATGTAAAGTAGCCTAGTTTACCCGCCGTATAATTTACAATCCAGTAGTGTAAGTGCCAAGGTCAATTCCAAACAAACAGACAGACAAGATTTTTAATTGTATTTTCATTTTCGAGTGTGGAACGTAATACAGAAACACGCTTCTACGATATAACCGTCCACAGAACACATGGCTCATAGAAATCTCCATTCCCAGAAAGCACATTTCGCCGAAAACTTTGTTCACAGAAAACATCGTTCGTAGACATCTCGGTTCATAGGAAGCACTGTCAACAGATATCACTGTATATACAGCACTTTATGCAGTAAACTTTGTTAAAAAGACAACTCCCGCTCTCGAAGTCACAACAACAACAACAACTCAGGACTATACTTTGCGGATCGTGGGTTCGATTCCCTCGTAAAACAATTATTTGTGTGATCCGCAAAGTATTGTCCTGAGTCTAAATGTTCTTTGTGTGTGTATATAAATAGAGGTTTTTAAAGACCCCGTGTCACAGGCCATGACTTCGAGAGCGGGAGTTGTCTTTTTAACAAAGTTTACTGCATAAAGTGCTGTATAAGGACAGTGATATCTGTTGACAGTGCTTCCTATGAACCGAGATGTCTACGAACGATGTTTTCTGTGAACAAAGTTTTCGGCGAAACGTGCTTTCTGGGAATAGAGATTTCTATGAGCCATGTTTTCTGTGGACGGTTATATCGTAGAAGCGTGTTTCTGTATTACGTTCCACACTCGTGATTTGTGATTTTCGGCATTGGTATCATTGATATACAACTATTAAAAAAGCGTAGATCTCCATGACGACCACGCCACTACCACGGGGACGAAGATACGTAAGCGAGTGAACCACGAGTGGACGGATAGCCGACGGCGAGTTGACCACTGACTGTAAAGCGGTGCCCGAGGCGATACGCTTACGTTACGTATCTGATTAGTGTGCGGTGTAGTAAGGAGTTTCATACAAAGAATACTGAACGACTCGAGTTGATACGGTGACGTTCCGCTTACATTACGTTATATGTGCTATGACCCTTATGCCCCACTGCTGGGACGGGTCTCCAATGACGGAGGAATACTTGACCTACTAATACCACGCTGGCCTAACGGATTGGTATAGGGTTTAATTTCAAGTTTTCCTTCTTTTTATTAGGTACGTAAAGATAATATTCACGGATAGTCCCTTAGTCGGTTTTTACGACACCCATGGGATGAGATGGGGTGGTATTCTTACTCCGTCACCTCACGGATATGTTTAGAATTAGTTCCATCTAAAAAAATATAAGTAGGTAGGTACAGTCACGAGCAATAATATGTACACATTTTCAAATTTTCTAAACTATCTGCACGTTTATCTAGACATTACAATATCAAAATGAATTCGTAATTTAGTAGAGGTTCCGTACAGTTTTGAATTAATCTTCGAATTTTCAATTTTGGATTGGCAGAACTTTAGATAACTGGTTTACAAAATGCGAAAATGTGTACATATTATTGCTCGTGACTGTACTTAGGAAACATTTTGTTTCACTATAGTTGTAATTTATGCTTGCTTTCCATGTCATGACATGGGATAAACTACATGTTATCACGACATCCCATGGGTGTCGTAAAATAGTAAAAGGAAACGTTCGCAGAAATTATCTCACAAAGGAAGGAAAACTTCTCATAAAACCAAGCATTAGTAAGTAGGTCAAGTTTCCCTCAATCCCTGTAGAAGTCCTGTCCCTGCAATGGGACAATAAGTAAATATATTCCTCACACATTGACACAACGCCATCTAGTCCCAAACTAAGCCAAGCTTGTGCTATGGGTACTAGACAATGGATAAACATACTTAAATACGTTTTTTTTGTAAATACATGCATATTTACATAGAAAACACCCAGACCAATGCAAACAATCATGTTTATGCACACAAAGATTTGCATTGAGCGGGAAACGAACCCGAGACCTCTGCATAACAGTCATGTTATACAACCACTACGCCCCACAGAGGTCGTCAAGTTATGATAATGCTATGCATAAATTAACCTCATAAAATCTTTCGTTTCACAGAAATACGGTCGGTATCGTACAGACAACGGCAAGTCGTGAGGAGACGCCGACCATTCCTGGAGCTACTACTACGAGCTGGTTTCTTGAAGGATACGTCTTACGAATATAATGAGATATCTGGCTGTGATGATGAGCCTAGATAGAAGAATGGACTTTGGACTCAACAGGCCTATTTATTAGCACTTTCTTTCTTTTTAAACCGACTTCAAGAAAGGAGATTCTCAATTCGTAAATTTTTTCGTGTTTCTAATCTCCATTACTACACACATCAAAAAAGTCTAAGCAACATGCATGATATTACAAATTTACCATTTATATTAATTTATTTTACCATCTATTTTAATTATAACGTTGTATTTTATTTTTAAAATAATATTTTTAGGGTTCTATGATGTAAAAATAACAGCTGTTTTCTTTATAAGTTCTTTTAATAACAGAAATTAACAATATTAGAATATACAGGTACATAAGAAACTAAACTTTTTTTTTACAAATTGAAATTTCTTAAGAAAATGAATTTATTGTGAAAGAATAGGACAATTTAATACAAAGTATGGCCTCCTCTGCTATTCAGAACTTGTCGGCAACGATTATTCATTGAATTAATGAGACTGTTTATGTCATCTTGCGGTATTCGCTCCCAATGGAATTGTAGCAAATCCTTCAGCTGTTGGGTTGTTGTCACTCCGTCCAAGTCCTTCAAAACACGTCTCTGGAGCATGTCCCATGCGTGCTCGATGGGGTTGAGGTCTGGCGATTGTGCAGGCCAGGGCAATACCTGGATGTTCTCCGTTGCCAAGTATTCACTGGTTCGCCGAGCTGTATGTGAACGCGCATTGTCATGCATTAACGTAAAATCGGAGCCAAAGGTTTGTGCAAATGGATGGACATAAGGTCTGAGAATATCCTCAACGTAATTTTCAGCGTTCATGTTTCCATTTACAAAAACGAGCTCAGTTCGCCTGTTCTTCATAATACCCGCCCATACCATAACTGTTGAGCCGCTGTATGGATGAACTTCCTGAACGCACCTGAGTCTTTCAGTATTTCCGGGTCGACGGTACACTCGCACCCTTCTTGTATCAGGCCTAAACCCGAATCGCGACTCATCGGAAAACATAATTTTATCCCATTGTTCCTGGGTCCATGTTATGCGTTCTCTACACCATTCATTTCGACGAGCGCGATTAGCGTGACGTATCGGAGGGCACCTGATAGGGCGTCGAGCTCGTAGGCCGTACTCATGCAGTCGATTTCGCACAGTTTGGGGACTTACATCAACACCACTTGAATTTTGTAGCCTCAAACTTATCTCTCGAGCGGTTAACATCGGCTGGCGTCTTGCAGTCAGTTGTATGTACCGGTCTTGCCGAGTGGTTGTACTCCTTTTACGGCCTGGATGCTGTTCAGCGGGTTCCCCTGTATTATTGTAGCGCTGCCAAAGACGACAAATAACACTTCTATGAATACCAAAATGTCGAGATACCTGAGATTGATTACTTCCCGCTTGCAACATCCCTACAGCTCTTTGCATTTCATCTGCCGTCAAATGACGTCGCTCCATGACGTAAAGAATATCTAACAATTCAATTTTGTCGCCAACTGTATTTAAATGGTTGGTAAAATTATAAAATCAAGACTAAAACGTAGCAATTAACATGCACTCAAATTCAAACAAATTCGCAGTCATTTGAATTTTATGAAAAAAAACAAAACAATCGAAATTTTTTTTTTACAACCAGCCAGTATGTCATCAATAACAAAAAAGTTTACTTACCTATACACTTTGAGTGAGTAAATACTTAGAAATTAATTAATATAAATGGTAAATTTGTAATATCATGCATGTTGCTTAGACTTTTTTGATGTGTGTATAATAGAAAACGTATCGATTTGATAAAATCTGTTTTTGTTTGAAAGTATAATAGATCCAGAAACGAAAATTTCATCAAAACAGGTTCAGTAGGTACTTAATTTAATTTTTATCTAATAAATATGAAATATCTGTAAAAAAGGGAATTTAAAATTCATAAGTATTATAATAAAGTTTCTGGTTGAAGTCGGGTTTTTAATTAGCAATTAGAATTTTTCTTTCCTTCTGCCATACTGTGGAAAATGCAATGTGTCGCGGGGACTTTTACATATATTGATATACAATTAATTTATTACGACTTGATTAAAAAGGTAAACAACTATGGCGTCGTGTCAACCACAGACTAAAAACTTTAGTCTTTGAACTTTGAGAAATGTATAGGAATCAAGGACAAATTCCAGAATCTACAAATGTCTAAAGGTTAAATTAATTTATATCTGTATTTGACGTTGGAAAAAATTACATTTATTTAAAATTTAAGGAAGATAGTAGTTACCTAAATCAGAGTAATTTACGTTTTATTTATTTATTCAACTTACTTATCACTATTCTTACAGGGTACACCCTAATACAATAGTGTTGCCTACATACTATACTACAATTAAATTTAAAATTAAAATAACTTAATAAACTAACTAAGTATAACAAATTTCAAATAATGTTATCTTTGTGAGTTCAGTCAGCGTGCAACAGAATAGATCTAGTTTAACAGCCACTCGATTGAGGGTTTTGCGTGCGCGCGTCAAAGGCGCCTCCTGTAGGAGGTTGGTGCGCGCTCGGGGTACCCATAACAATTGTGGCATCCGTCTTCTATTTACATATCCGTCCGGTACATTGAGATACATCTGCTCTAGCATAATTTACTCACCAAATAAGTTGGCCGGTTAGCTCTATAATAGCTATTTATGTATAGCAGCGCGCACTGTAACTATCACAAAAAACTTTCAGTATATAGATAACACAAAAATTAAAGAGCTTAGGAGCTCTGTTAGGAGCTCTGTACGATAAAATACGTAAATAAAAACATGTAGGTATATGATTTTGTTATTTCTTTTATTTTTCATAAAAATGTTTCACTGGCTACTGTACATCTTAAAAGAACTAAAATCGTTTCGATTTTGTATACTTAAATACATTAATTTTAGACTTATGTTATGTGAGAATAAAATAAATTATTATTCAACTAAAAAGAAGTTTTCCACACATTTTTTCGCCATTTCTATATATTTTAAATTACATGATTGATTATAACGAAAATATTTTAACAATTATCATAAGATATTTGGACTTAGACTTACAGTGAATATTTAATTATTTCTTCTAGTCTAGTATTATTACACTATGAAATTCCTCCTTTAAATAAAAAAAATAAAAAAACCAAGATGATAATAATAATAAATAATTCAATCTCCTTCTTAGATTAGGTACTTTAGCAGTTTTCACAAAAAAACTACTTCCCTTTTTATTATTTTCTGAATCAATTTACAGCTACTATTCACTCTCAATTAAAGATAAATAAAAAGAATAATCAAATATCATCATTGTCAGAACTACAGTACTCGCCAAATAACTAGGCCGGCTTAAAGTTAACTTTTAGAAAAGTTCGCGCACGACATGAATAAGTGTCTCATATTTTCCGAATTACTTAACCCAGAATAACGTTACCACGAAAACATGCAATCACGAATTTTCATTTTGTCATCGTTTCGCACATCTTCGAAAAATAAAGGTTAGGTTAAAACGATGACAATGCCAAACCTACGTATGAATTTACCTACGTATGAATTTAAGCTAATAAATTGACTAAAAGTTAGGTTAAGTTGACTTAAAGCTACATTAAATGAAACACGAACTCCCCACGCTCCTCGATATTTAGTACGAAAACTGATACCTACGCTACCATCTGCAGCAATTTCAAGCCGGTCGTGTTAGAATTGGCGCGTACTGTGCTACTATAGCTACCAAAAAGAGATAGCATATATTATATAAGAATCCGTAAGTGCAAGCGAGATAGATATATAGAATTTTTTTTCAGTGTCCGTTAATTGATGTTTGTAAAAGGTCCCCGCGACACAGGGCATAATCCCTGCGGGAGAAATCTTTTCATTTAAAAAAAAAATTAAAAACAAAAAATTAAATTAATTATATGGCCCTAAAGCCCGATTTACACATCGACAAGTACAGTAGCGAGTTAAGTAGTAAGTTGTTCATTAAGTTGATTTGAATAGATCTCCATCCTATTTTTGGCGAGTTAAGTACGAAGTAGCCCCCTCTCTCGCGTCAGGGTAAATCAGGCATAAGACTCACATAATAATGTATCAGCTAAAATGTCCCATTCCAGGGACAGGCAAAACTTTCCCTACTAAAAGTTGTTGTTTCTGGGTTTTTATTAAGTTTTCCTTTTGTTTTGTAAGAAATTAATATTATTAAACTTTCCTTAGTCAGCTTTAACGATAGTTGTGGAATGAAATAGGACAGTGTGTAAAAAGTAAAAAAAAACATAAATTAATTCAATATAATTTTATTTCGCCTAAATAAAAAATTAGTGTGCGGTGTTGCTATACAAAAAAAAAACAATATTACAAGTCCAGTTACTTAAAAAATTACCAAAAAAAAAAAGAAACTTAAAATTATTTATTTTAAATTTAATTATTAAAATTAGTCTTTCAACTGATGGCAAATTGAATATTAAAAGTTAAGTTTATATTTAATTCTGGTACATGAATAGGTCTATTTAAAAAGTCATTTATTTACACAAAAAAAAACAATATTTCGGCAAAAAAAGACAATATATAACAGCAATCGGATTCTTAATAAATATACCCTTAGTATGAGTTCCGTGAAGTATTGAAATAGTCGTTAAAATTGTTTTCAAACCTTTTTATGGTGGGCAAACACGATCCTTCCTGTCGTCCAATCGGCATGACACTGCAGGCTTGATCCAATCTGCAGTTCGTCAAGCCAAAAGAAACGAAATTCGATCATGCCGATCCACTTGCACACACGGTCAATTCTAACTGATCCAATCGGTAGCGTCAAGCCTATTGGACGATAGGAAGGATCGTGTATGCCTACCTTAGAAACTTTACTGATTTAGATCAGTTATTAAACCAAATCTTACTTCGTATTGACTGAATTCATACTAAGGGTATAGTTTAAAAGAAAGAACGCTAAATATGTACAAACGGTTATAATGTTATACATTCGTTCTTAATTCGAATAACGCTTTTTGAATACGATACGGAACATCCGTTACTTTTAATAAAATGTTAAAAGTACTTATGTTTCTGATTTTATAAACGACTTACAGTTTCATAGCTAAATATTAAAAAAAAGAATAATCATTATCTCTATGTATAGAAAATAGTTTTTCAAACCAATTTTAGACAGAAATTGACAATACTGCAGAAAGTACAGAAATGCAAACAACGACATGTCAAAAAACTTCATCATCATCTTAACAGCCCATAAATGTCCCACTGCAGGGACGGGCCTCCCCCCGTGACGGAGGGTTACTTAGAAACTTAGCTTCTTAAAAAAAACATATTTTTAAGACAGCTTAAGCAACTTCGGTAAGGCCACTATATAGATAGGTGACCACATTAAAGTATTTTATCTGGTAAGTAATTGATTTACCAGTAAACGTTACCACTGGCTGATATTTACATATTTAAGACATTAACTAAAAAAGTATACAGTCGTTTATAAAATCAATTACAGAATTTATGCGATGAATTAAAAAAAAGTATTGGATAACAAATTATTTCTTCTATTTAAAAACACAATGATAACCCTAAGTTCCGGAGTTAATGTTAACACTTTGTGACATATCGATATACAAATTATTTAACATATAGCACTCGCAACAATAACTCGACCGGCTTGAAGTTAGCTACCAGAGAAGTTTGCGCATGTACAGGGAACAAATAAAACACCCGTTCCTCACGGCATTTAGTTAAAAAAATGACATCTGCGCAACGATAAGCAACAACTTCAAGCCTGCCGGGCAAGTTGGCGCTTACTGTACATGTGTTGACGAGGAAGTAAGAATACAATGGTGTCACCTCCCCATATCATCTTATGGGTTTCGTGAAACAAAGGGGAAAATTCGTAAAAATTTAAATAAAGCCTTCACCGTCAGGCCAGCGTGGTATAAGTAGACCAATATTCCCTACATCATAGCAGGATGCCAGTCATTGCAGTGGACCTTAAAGGGGTCCAAATTTTGGCATTGTGTCGCATTATTGAGCGTTTTAGAAAAGATTCACTGTTTCAAACAGTTTGATTTTATTTTAAAGAAGATTTGTTTACAAATCAAACGGGGTAATAGGAAAGATTTATTCCATTCTAATACCAAAAACTAATACCACTGGTATTTGATTCAACTCTTATTTTTTTTCTATTCCGAACGGATACCACTTTTTAAATAATTTAATTTAATGTACGAACGAATACCAACAACTTGAATTTGGTACAGTCAGCGCAGTCAAACCTAATCAAAGTAAATTTGTTTTTCAATATTTTTATGCAATCGTAATAAAATGCTTAAAACTTTCCAAATTCACTTCACTCCAATATTTTTACAAAGGTTAGCATAGGTAAGAGTAGTTTTAGTGAATCATCTTGCTATTTTTTTTACCTGCGAGAAAGGGTGAGTTTGCTCTATTGTTCCAAAATTCGAAACAACCAATCAGAGTCAAGTGTGACTGGAATGTTGTGCTTTGACTCGGATAGAAATTTTATCTACATAAATTCCTCAGTACATTTCCGTGCGGTGGCGGTGGCGTATTGGTATCAGAGTGACAGTGATTTTTATTTATTAAGTGAGTATATTAATTTGTTCTTTTGTATAATTTACTTCTCTTTATTAAAATTAGTGTTATTTAAAATACCTATTATTTGATTTTTTTATCATAATCCAATCAAATGTAAAAGTTACATACAATATACACTTCTCATCAAAAAAATCGAAACAGTTGCAAGTTTGTGTTTTATAAGGATTATCTGAAAAATGTGTATATTAAGGAATATGTGTTATATGTCATTTAATAGGGAATTTCATGAGGTTTTCAAATAATGATGTTAATGTTCTAAATTCAAATTTAATTTTCATAGATTTCGTATTTTGTTTAACAAGTCGTATTTGCCCTGTACTTAGTTTGACGGAAAATGATAAAATTAGGCACGTAAATGAAAAAAAAGCTAGAAGACGTTTATTTAATAACCCGTATCGCGCACCCAGAGTTCCTCGCTCCCCTTATTACTGCGTCCATGCGATGTTTACCCACAAAAACCGCCAAGTGGTGGCATTGCTGAATTCTGGACTTAGTCAGGTTATTACGGCTGAAAGAGTGCATCTTAGCCTCTCATCTTTTCATAGAATCTGCAAACGCTATCAAGAGATTGGTTTGTTCACCACCGTTAGAGATCGGGCAGAAAACAGGTAACTTCTGACCAAGTAGATCGATTTATAGTAACACCTTTCTTACAAAGTCTACGCCTTAATGTCTTTCAACCGCAGCAGCAGCTTCATGATGAACCTATGGTGGCTGTAAGTGTCTCTACAATTAGAAGAAGGTTAAAGAAACGTGGACTTGTACCGTACAAGCCAGCAAATAGGGAGGAACTACCTGCAGATCATCGAAAAGCGCGCCTTAACTTTTTACGTAATTACCTAAATTGGTTATACATCTAGTGGAGCAAGTTCCTCCTTTCTGATGAGTGCAAAATTGTATTGTATGGTAACGATGGAAGGACTAAGGTCTACAGAAGTGATGGAGAACGCTTTGCACCATGCAGGATTAAAAGAAAAGGCCATCCATGGTGGCGGTTCATGGACTGTTTGAGGAGAAATTCGTGGCAACGACAAGACCGAGTTTGTCTTTGTGTTGGGTCCCGTCTGCCCTTTTTTAACAGTCATAGGTACATCGAACAGTATCTTGAATCTCTTGTGATGCCCTATGCACATTTATTTGACCTCAGTTTAACATTTATGGACGAGGATGCTAGGACAAACACCGCGAGCGTCGTAAGAGATTATGTTACTGAAGTCGATACCTCTATTATTGATTGGCCAGCAAGAAGCCCGGACATGAATCCGATTAAACATCTATGGGATTAATAAAAAAGGCGAATTAGTGTAAAAGATCATGCCTCAAAACTCTTAGCCAGCTTTAAAATGCAATCCAAGAGGAATGGAATAGAGCGCCACTATTTTTGATCGTGACTCTCACCCGATCGATGAAAAACCGTACAGATGCAGTATTGAGAAGTCGGGAATGGTATCCGAGTTATTAAATAAACGTTTCCTAGCTTTTTATTTCATTTACGTGCCTAATTTTATCAATTTCCATCAAACTACGTACAGGGTAAAAACGACTTGTTAAACAAAATACGAAATCTATGAAAATTTAATTTGAATTTAGAACATTAACATCATTATTTGAAAACCTCATTAAATTCCCTATTAAATGACATATAACACATATTCCTTAATATACACATTTTTCAGATAATCCTTATAAAACACAAACTTGCAACTGTTTCGATTTTTTTGATGAGAAGTGTATAATTTTTTTTAGATATGTCTGAGGAAGCTGATAATCAGCCCTCAACATCTTCGGGAAAAACAGGAAGCTTGACTTTCATAACAAGAAATGGTGGCTTGGTTTTAATGAGAGCTGGTTACCAGTACACAAAAAAAAGGGAAAATAGTTGTTATGAGATAGGTAGACGTGAATAATTACGTGCCTATCTAATAATAACTATGTCAGATAAATTTCAATATAAATTAAGAGTTAATTTTTTGAGATATTTTGTAATTTTTAGATTGTAAGTAAATTCATCCTGTTTGATGTTTTTTCAAAAAAAAATATTATACAGGTATAGAGAGGAACTAAAATTATATTAAAGTTGATTATTTAAGTGATATTTTATCATTGAACAAGACGTTTGGTAACAAAATTTGTTTTTTTTGGAGTTATCTGTTTTTTTTTCAATTAAAGGTCTTATATTTACATACAAAGCATTTTTACTGACTGTACCTTATATCTTTGAACTTGTTTTGGTATTAGTTTAAACAATTGTATCGGTTCGGAATAGAAAAAAAATATGAGTTGAAACAAATACCAGTGGTATTAGTTTTTGGTATTAGAATGGAATAAATCATAGGAAGATTTATTCCATTCTAATACCAAAAACTAATACCACTGGTATTTGATTCAACTCTTATTTTTTTTCTATTCCGAACGGATACCACTTTTTAAATAATTTAATTTAATGTACGAACGAATACCAACAACTTGAATTTGGTACAGTCAGCGCAGTCAAACCTAATCAAAGTAAATTTGTTTTTCAATATTTTTATGCAATCGTAATAAAATGCTTAAAACTTTCCAAATTCACTTCACTCCAATATTTTTACAAAGGTTAGCATAGGTAAGAGTAGTTTTAGTGAATCATCTTGCTATTTTTTTTACCTGCGAGAAAGGGTGAGTTTGCTCTATTGTTCCAAAATTCGAAACAACCAATCAGAGTCAAGTGTGACTGGAATGTTGTGCTTTGACTCGGATAGAAATTTTATCTACATAAATTCCTCAGTACATTTCCGTGCGGTGGCGGTGGCGTATTGGTATCAGAGTGACAGTGATTTTTATTTATTAAGTGAGTATATTAATTTGTTCTTTTGTATAATTTACTTCTCTTTATTAAAATTAGTGTTATTTAAAATACCTATTATTTGATTTTTTTATCATAATCCAATCAAATGTAAAAGTTACATACAATATACACTTCTCATCAAAAAAATCGAAACAGTTGCAAGTTTGTGTTTTATAAGGATTATCTGAAAAATGTGTATATTAAGGAATATGTGTTATATGTCATTTAATAGGGAATTTCATGAGGTTTTCAAATAATGATGTTAATGTTCTAAATTCAAATTTAATTTTCATAGATTTCGTATTTTGTTTAACAAGTCGTATTTGCCCTGTACTTAGTTTGACGGAAAATGATAAAATTAGGCACGTAAATGAAAAAAAAGCTAGAAGACGTTTATTTAATAACCCGTATCGCGCACCCAGAGTTCCTCGCTCCCCTTATTACTGCGTCCATGCGATGTTTACCCACAAAAACCGCCAAGTGGTGGCATTGCTGAATTCTGGACTTAGTCAGGTTATTACGGCTGAAAGAGTGCATCTTAGCCTCTCATCTTTTCATAGAATCTGCAAACGCTATCAAGAGATTGGTTTGTTCACCACCGTTAGAGATCGGGCAGAAAACAGGTAACTTCTGACCAAGTAGATCGATTTATAGTAACACCTTTCTTACAAAGTCTACGCCTTAATGTCTTTCAACCGCAGCAGCAGCTTCATGATGAACCTATGGTGGCTGTAAGTGTCTCTACAATTAGAAGAAGGTTAAAGAAACGTGGACTTGTACCGTACAAGCCAGCAAATAGGGAGGAACTACCTGCAGATCATCGAAAAGCGCGCCTTAACTTTTTACGTAATTACCTAAATTGGTTATACATCTAGTGGAGCAAGTTCCTCCTTTCTGATGAGTGCAAAATTGTATTGTATGGTAACGATGGAAGGACTAAGGTCTACAGAAGTGATGGAGAACGCTTTGCACCATGCAGGATTAAAAGAAAAGGCCATCCATGGTGGCGGTTCATGGACTGTTTGAGGAGAAATTCGTGGCAACGACAAGACCGAGTTTGTCTTTGTGTTGGGTCCCGTCTGCCCTTTTTTAACAGTCATAGGTACATCGAACAGTATCTTGAATCTCTTGTGATGCCCTATGCACATTTATTTGACCTCAGTTTAACATTTATGGACGAGGATGCTAGGACAAACACCGCGAGCGTCGTAAGAGATTATGTTACTGAAGTCGATACCTCTATTATTGATTGGCCAGCAAGAAGCCCGGACATGAATCCGATTAAACATCTATGGGATTAATAAAAAAGGCGAATTAGTGTAAAAGATCATGCCTCAAAACTCTTAGCCAGCTTTAAAATGCAATCCAAGAGGAATGGAATAGAGCGCCACTATTTTTGATCGTGACTCTCACCCGATCGATGAAAAACCGTACAGATGCAGTATTGAGAAGTCGGGAATGGTATCCGAGTTATTAAATAAACGTTTCCTAGCTTTTTATTTCATTTACGTGCCTAATTTTATCAATTTCCATCAAACTACGTACAGGGTAAAAACGACTTGTTAAACAAAATACGAAATCTATGAAAATTTAATTTGAATTTAGAACATTAACATCATTATTTGAAAACCTCATTAAATTCCCTATTAAATGACATATAACACATATTCCTTAATATACACATTTTTCAGATAATCCTTATAAAACACAAACTTGCAACTGTTTCGATTTTTTTGATGAGAAGTGTATAATTTTTTTTAGATATGTCTGAGGAAGCTGATAATCAGCCCTCAACATCTTCGGGAAAAACAGGAAGCTTGACTTTCATAACAAGAAATGGTGGCTTGGTTTTAATGAGAGCTGGTTACCAGTACACAAAAAAAAGGGAAAATAGTTGTTATGAGATAGGTAGACGTGAATAATTACGTGCCTATCTAATAATAACTATGTCAGATAAATTTCAATATAAATTAAGAGTTAATTTTTTGAGATATTTTGTAATTTTTAGATTGTAAGTAAATTCATCCTGTTTGATGTTTTTTCAAAAAAAAATATTATACAGGTATAGAGAGGAACTAAAATTATATTAAAGTTGATTATTTAAGTGATATTTTATCATTGAACAAGACGTTTGGTAACAAAATTTGTTTTTTTTGGAGTTATCTGTTTTTTTTTCAATTAAAGGTCTTATATTTACATACAAAGCATTTTTACTGACTGTACCTTATATCTTTGAACTTGTTTTGGTATTAGTTTAAACAATTGTATCGGTTCGGAATAGAAAAAAAATATGAGTTGAAACAAATACCAGTGGTATTAGTTTTTGGTATTAGAATGGAATAAATCATAGGAAGATTATAGGAAAGGGGGTGAATGTAAAACCGAATAGTTATTGTAAATTTGACTATGTTACTTTACTTTTATAACATTTGCAAATAATATTCCTCACACATTCACACAACGCCATCTAGTCCCAAACTAAGCAAAGCTTGTACTATGGGTACTAGACTACGGATAAACATACTTAAATCCTTTTTTTTTTGTAAATACATACATATTAGACAGAGAAAACTCCCAGACCAATGCAAACAATCATGTTCATGCACACAAATATTTGCATTGAGCGGGAATCGAAACCGAGGAATTGCAAATGTTTCATTATGCTTTTAAGTTTATCCTTTTTAAAGTAACATCTTACAATAACTAATCTATTTTCATCATTCGATCGACGGTATTGTTTTTATTTCACAAAGATAATTATATTACAAATTAAACAAGTATCAAGTTGAAAATTTAAAAAAAAAACTTATTTTTATAACAATTTGTTTTACAATAAAGAAAAACCGGACGATTTATTTACAAATTAATAAAATTTAACATAGTTATTTTTTTTTTCTAATTTCTACAAAAAGTGATATTTTCAAAAAAAAATCACAAATTTTGGATATAACGTCAAATATACAGAATATAAAATAGTCTACAGATAATTAATACAATAATAAAAAAAGAAATAATTTCTACATTGTGACGGAATTTTTCGATTAGAGACACAGGCATGTCTTAATTTCACGACGTTCATAAATATTTAATGTACAGACAAAACGGGGTTGAATAGAACATTACTGGATGAATGAAAACTGTTTTTCTTTTATTTTATGATGTTAAACATCACGGAACAAAAAGTCAAGTGGAAACGCAATACAACTAATTCACTATGGGAACCGCTGTCGCCAAAAAAACAAATAAACACACAAATGAACTATTGACAAAAAAATTACATAATATTATGTAGCTGAATCTACATGTGGAAGTGAACCATCATAAACTATAAATAGAAATTATTTTGTTGTACCGCAGAAAGAATTATAAAATATGACGTGTAGTAATCTGAAAGATTCAATTTTCGAGTTAATTCCATAGATGGCGGTTTTCGTAGCTCTGACAATTATATACTTTAACATCTTGTGTCATAAAGGTCATATGCGCATTATGTATTACCTATGATATCAGCGACAAGTTATGGGTAGTAGCGCATATAAGTGACACACGTACCAGGCCTAGCACTACCACTTGATTTTTGTTCCGTGTTAAACATACAAGTACACAGTTAATTTTATTCCTATTATGCACAATCTAAAATTAGGTAATCTTCTTAATAGTAACATCATAAAAATTTATTAAATTTTCTGTTTTCATTTACCCCAATGTTTCATTCAACGTCATACATAATTCCCGTTAAAATACATACAAACAAAATTAAAGATTTATTAATTAAGGTAAAATTAAACATATTTTTTATGAAGTCAAACACTATTATGTGAAGACAATATTACAAAAATGATTACAGTTGAAAATATTATTAACATTATTTTTGAGATTCCTCGAGAATTATTATTAAAAAAATATTAAAACAATGGTTTGTATAAATCGTAGTACGTGGCGTTCTGCCTACCCCTATAGGTATAAGGTATGAGTTTATGCATCTACAGTACGCGCAGAATAACACAATCGGTCTGAAGTTAGGCTATCAGAGAAGTTCGCGCATGTCAGGAACAAATCTCCTCCCCACAATTGATTAGCAAATAATTTAACAGTCGGCTAGATAGTTACATACAAAAATATTAATAGAAATAACATTTAAAATACAAGTGATACTTAAGTTTTGTGGTCAAGAAAAATGTCTTTTTTGATATAATTTTTAAATAAAATACATATTATTAAAATGGAATGATAAAATAAATGCATAAGATTATAAGTTTTGGCTCTAATTATATATTTTACTTAATACTTATGAGAACGGAAAGCCAAAAAAAAATGAAATAAAATTTGAATTAAGTCTATTTTGACTAGAAACTTTTTTCGTAAAAAAAAGATCTGTCATTATAGCTATTTATTATGTTTCCATAAAAAAATGTCTTTGATGTGAATAGGTCGAGATTTTCAAAACAGGATCATTACACACAAACAGGGACATTACGGGAATAAAAATACAATGATAAATTTCGTAAGTAATAAGTAAAAAATATTGTACCATTTTATAAAAGCAATTAAAAAATACTAAAAAAAGTCATAATTTTCCGTTTCTTTTACTAAATACAAAATACTAAATATATTTTTATATAAGTCTTTTATTGGGAAGAATAAAATAATTCAAAGCGTCCTTGCCTAAAAACAAGTTACCATGGAAGTCATAAAAGTTGCCTCGCTCAACCAAAAGATGTCGCTACTTATACACAAATTAGTTCACGGACTTATTCATAGATGGCAGCGCTGTCACTTTTAAAACAGCCTCCTTTTAAAATACGAGATATTAAATTGACACTTCGATAATTTACTATTTTAATAATAATAATTAAAAATTTATTTACAAATCACATACTCATAATTAAAAATTATTTTAAATTTTTTTATAAGGGCTGAAATATTTTTTTTTGTTTAATTTTCGAAAAGCGAAGGACGGCGTTGCTTAGTACATTAGCTTTTCATAAGGAGAGCATTGTGTACAATATTTTGTATAAGCTAAAGAAAACAGTACCAGGGCCGTGTTCTGTGGCGCGTGTTGGGAGAGCAAGCAGCCCACTGCTGAAATTGAGCTGAGATTGATTGAAAGAAAACATTTTGATATCGCGATTAGTTACTTTCTGCGGCGTTTTTACTATTTGTGTATTAAAGCGTGAAGAATACATGGTCCCAATTTAATTCAAAGGTGTCATGAAAGTTGACTAAAGGGACTATTACTTTACTGTCAGTATTTTAGCCAAGCCACAGATAAAAACTCGATTGAATGGTTGCTTCATCCTTGCAGTGGGACATTTCGAGTTTCAAGTGACTGATTTAAATATTTGGCCATGAAAATCGTAAATTTTCGATTCATAGTATACTTAAATTCTTTCATAATCTATCAAGTCACAATTTACTTCCGACAAACAGAGAATATTAAAAGTTATAACTGTTAAACCATTCCAAATAAAATCTATACCATAGTACAAATATATACATGTATTTCGACTTCATAGAAACGGACGAAACGAGAGTTATACCAACACGCTCACGATAACGGTGGCTTTGCGGAGTGAACAGTCGCGACTGTGCCGCACTAGCGGGAAAGTATGGGCAGCCCTATCGCATATTTACGTACCGCGCAGCCGTAGGCATTTATAATAACTATTCGGCCGTGATAGAATACTGGTTGTACTGTGTCTATACAGCGGACTAAAAGTCCGCCGTATAAATTAATCGCTGAATTCCGTTTAAAATATTTTATATAATTAATAATAATATCAAATTAGCTAATATCATGGTAATAAAATATTAGATGTGAAAATATTTGAAGGGTGCCCATGTCCAGCAGTGGACGGCAATTGGCTGATATGATGATGATAAAAGGGGGTTAAGATTCTTTAGACGGTAATGAGGAGAGCTATTCTGGATATCTCCTGGGTCAAACGAAACGATGTCAAAATGAAAATTCGGGATTGCAGGTTTTCGTGGTAACGTTATTCTGGGTTTAGTAATTCGGAAATCAGTATGAGAGTCGAAAAAGGGAGATAGCTGGAAACAAATATATAAAAAGATATAGATCATTGGAAAGCAATTAATTGGGAACTGTTGAAAAATTGCCTGATGATCTTTTGTTAATGTCCAGTAATCTTTAAAATAATATGATAGTTAGATCTTTATAGTAATATTATCGGCGTGGTGACGGAGTAAGAATACAATATGTCACCACCTCATCTCATACCACGGGTGTCGTAAAAACCTACTAAGGTACTATCCGTAAATATTATCTTTACGAAATAAAAAGAGGGAAAAGTTGAATAATCTGTCCGTCACGGGAGGAGGCCCGTCCCTGCAGTGGGACATTAATGGGCTGTTATTATGATAGTGGATAGCCCTGTCATAGTCTATTTGGGTTATCTAGAAGGGCGGGATCTGTGGTCAGGTTTTCGGGGCTTGTTTGACTTCAAAATATAATGGAAAGGTGCCAGAAAAGGTACTTGTTTTTTTTCTATTTTATGTATAGTTATACGGTCACACTAATATTTTTTATTATTATTTTTGAGGTCACCAGTGACCATAATCGATTATTTTACTATTCAAATTAACAAATTTGTCGTGTCTTTAATTTATAATATTTCTGGACAAAAATTTACAAAGCGGTCTAAAAGCCCGCCACGTAAATTAGGCATCGGATTTCGAATCATACATTAAAATTCGTAGTAAATGTTTTCATGATTGTTTCGGACTACATTTTCACAGTGGACAAAAAGTCCGCCACAGTAAAATCCGCTCAAATCGTAATATAACACACTCAAGAGTATTTCACATTAATAATTAATCCATTTTCACTCATAATTACACATTTTTATATCGCGGACTAAAATTCCCCCGACTAATTTTCTCAGTCTAATACAAAATAAAACGTCTTAAAACACTATATAACACTAAATACACAATCAAAGATCTTAGGTAACACTTTTAACTCACACCCCGACTGCGTAGAACGAGTTCAAAGTACTCTATACCCCATTTTTTTAGACTTGAGTTAAAATGTAAACAAACATGGCGTCGTCTTAACCATAGACTAAAGACAACTGATAGCTAGACATGAGATATCTACTACGAATCAAAGAGACATAGATTCTCTTTCAATTTTTAATCTGTAAAAAGAAAAACATTTTTTAAATTATATTTGATTATGGTTAAATCAAAGTAATTTATGTGTTATTTATTGCATTTCCAGATATTTTGATCCAACTCAAAGTTTTCGATTGATGTAAAATGTAAAGAATTAGCAAAATGTGTTTTTTGTTTACAAAGTTAATCAAGTGAAAAAAATGGACTTTACGTATACTAGCTCTCGTCGCCGGGTTCCCTCGTGTTGGGTGGTAAGCTCTGCGGCTGTGAGAACTGGTTCACCATTTTGTTCTGCATCATGTTGAGGAGTATGTCTGAATACTGCTCTATGAGTGATAAAGCGGGGTTACCGGCGTTTGTGGCTTCTGTAAGAAAAAATAATAAAATAAATGAATATCTCTAACGCATTCACACAACGCCATCTTGTTGAAAACTACGCAGAACTTGTACTATGGGTACTAGACAACGGATAAATATACTTAAATACATAATATAGGTCAAACAAAATTATGCGAAAAGAAATTATAAAAAATCAAATTATGACATACAAAATTATAACAAACAAAATTATGCGAAACGACATAATGTGAAACAAAATTATACATAACGTAATTCTACAAAATGTACTAGTAATTCTGGATAAAAAATAATTTATATCAAAAGTTTTTCTATCATACCTTTAGAGACTAAATGTTCAAGTTTCTGCCTCGTATTGTCTACGCTAAGGCGGTACTCTCCGTCCGTTGACGAGAGACTGCTTAGGGCTTCGGTACCGTTCTGTGCGCCTCTGCTAACTGCCGTGCGGAGCACCTTTTGAGTCTCTAGAATGGCTGCTTCTAGACCTGGGGTGGATAAAAAATAAGTTTTAGTATATTGAGAATTTACGGGAGACCCCTCACAAGGTGGACTGACGACTTAGTTAGGACGGCCCGGGATGCGGGTGGATGAGGTAGGCACAGGACCGCACAAGGTGGAGATATTTGGAGGAGGCCTATGCCTATTATATGTTTGTTCCGAGTAATCTCTGACCGATTTCGATGGGATATATTACCTATGGAGTAAATTTTACGCCGCGTATCATAGACTTCAATTCGTTTCGAAAAATATTTAGGCTTTGCGTAGAAAAAGTAAAAACCACAGTACTTAAGTTAACTTTTCGTAACGAAGTCGCGAGTTACAGCTAGTAATATGTAAAACTCAAGAGGCCTAGAAAGGCCTACATACCACTAATGTCCGCGGCGGCGTTGGGCTCCCTCTGCAGGCTGGTATAAAGTTGTACCACTTTACACGCCGTCTTAGTCAACTGTTCTGTCAGCGCCGAACATAGCTGGGATGAAGATACTGTAGATAAAACAAAAAGTATATTTTAGTAAAAATACCTAATTCTGTATTTCTTGTTAAAAAGCTTTTGAGTCTTGACGAATGAAAAGGGACGAACCCGCAATTGTTTTTGGTTTGTTTTCTATTTACCACACTAATGATGTGGTAAATAGAACATTGTATTCGGTATCTATGTATAATAATCATGTTAGCAATCACGGAAGAAAGAATCAAGTGGAAGTGCTAAGTAGGCTTGGTAAGCGTGTCACTAATAGGCGCGTAACTTGTCGCTGATGTCATAGGTAGCGAATATCAACTTTATGAACAACATGTTAAAGTATAAAATTGCCAGAACAGCAAAAACCGCCATCTATGAACAACGGCGGTATTAACTCGAAAATTGAATGTATTTAGATTACAAAACGTCATATAATTCTTTCTGCGCTACAGCAAAATAACTTCTATTCATAGTTTATGAAGGTTCAAAAGTAAGAAAAGCATTATCAGTACTTACAATTAGCTTCGACTTGTGGTTCAGGCTTCGGTCTCTGTCTGGTATTGGATGTGAGTCTGGCTGTTACTTCTCTCGCTTTCTGAGATAGATCCCTCTCGCTGCCACTACGACCTTTAATAATATATGGGAATTGTTAAATATTGAATGTTGGAATCGTGAGTCTTTTTAGCGAGTAGATGTCTAGGTTGGTAGCAAAGGTGAAACCGCTTTGTACACCTCCAAGCAGTAGTGTCCTAATATTATTAAGAAAGGGAGGAAGGGTACAATAGTTAGGGACATTACAGGGCTGTAAGATTAAACAGTTTATCTTTTAGTGACAAGAGCCGTGCAGAGCCACTGTACTTTATAGTTTGTTTTTTTGGTCTGAATATTTCTTTTTTGGGAACTACGCTACCCTATCTTGCTCTTGTAAACCACCAAATTAAGAGGCTATAATTATCTACATTATATTCTCAAGACAGTGTCATTCAGGACGTTTGTGTATAACTATAAAAAAAACTTTACAGCAAACAGAAATGAAATGTAATAAGTATAAAGTGTCTTCGTTTTTATACTACGAATGTTCTTAAAATTTGTATATCATATAATTTCGTTAAATGCATTAAGCTATATAAAAATATTGCTGAATAGCTCATGAAACGTTAATTTTCATGAACATAAAAAACAATACAATAGCAAACATTTTTTTTTGGGGTCCCTTAAAAAATAACATTCCTTTCTTACTCACCAATTCTCCGTTGCGAGTGATCGACCGACGCGGCTCTGGGTCTCGAGACGTCCGCACTCCCCTCAGCTTCAGAGCTGGACTCCTCTTGCCCACCAGTGGACAAGCTCACTGGTTTAAAAGTGTGGTAAAGTTAGTCGCAATGTGTGTTATGTAGCTTGGTGCTGTTGTGGGAAATGCAACTCTAACTACTTAAAGATACGGACTAGATATGCTTTTCTTTAAAGGTAACATAGGTTAAGCAGCATGGTTAAGGTAATTGTTTAAATGGGTAAACTTTTAGTGTAATTTTGTGTTTCTTGTATGATGGGGTAGGTTTAGCAACGTTTTTGGATGGGTGACCGTTTCAAGTTCGTTTACGGTTGTCGCTTCAGTGACCGGAGTGATTAAGCCTCCTCAGAGTGGGGAATTGAAACTTTTGACAGCAGTTTGACGAGAAACCTTCGAGATTTTTCCGTGTGCAATTATTATTGAATCTTAACTTTTAAACTATCGCGTTTCATAATTATAAAGAAGATATAAGAATTAACGGGAGAATAACTAAAACTACAGTTAATTTATTATGACTTGATTATAAAGGTAAACAACTATGGTGTCGTGTCACCACAGACTAAAGACTTTACCTTCGAGAAATGTATAGGAATCAAGGACAAATTCTAAATCTACAAATAAATGTCAAATGGAGAAATTAATTTTTATCTGTGAAAGTTGACGTGGGAAAAAATTACATTTACTTATTTAAAATTTAAGAAAGACAGTGGTTAAATCAAAGTAATTTACGTGTTTTCTATTGCATAAACGTTTAATGCTACTTTTCAGAAATTTTCATCCACATCAAAGTGTGCGTTATTGATGTAAAAACTAGTGAATTTGAAATATGTGGTGTTTGTTTACAAAGTTAATCAAGTAAGGATCAATACCCTAGAATAATATATAGAATCCTAACAACATGATATTTACCTTTATTGTACTAGTAGCCATTTACACAGGCTGTGGTCGCAAGCTGACAGTTAACTTGTCCGACCACAGCCTGGTTTATTTATAATAATGATATAAAAAAAATATATACGCGACAGTTTTTAATCGTCAGCGCTGTGAGTCGGACGTGTAAATAGTTATTAATTAATTAATAATAGTTTAGCGCGGCGCGAGCCGACGCAAGTGTCATTTTTCACCATGAGTGATAAACTTGTGGAGAATGAGTTGCTGGCTTTTGTACAACAGAAGCTGAACGTTATAGGCGAAGTTTCTGCGCTCCAGATTTGTGTCTCGAATTTCAGCGAGGAAGAAATCGCGGCTGCCAAGCTGTTGGTTTTGCGATCGCTAAATAAAAAGGACCGGATGGTGTCACGTAGACGTGACGGACCTTTGAAAAGTATGCAGGACATCATCACACTGCTTAAGACGACCGAACCCCTAGACGTGCCAAGATTTGTAGCTAGGGACTTAAAAAAGTTACCCCTGGTTACTTTAGGCCACGTCGACGTAGCAAGTCTTCTAAAGGACGTGGAATACTTGAAGACAAGTCTGGCGGATGTCCAGAAGAAGTTGGAGACATCTGAAAGAAACGTGACAGAATTACGTACCGAACTAGATGAGTTGCGTAATTCTGTCAAAGTATCTGGGTCACCGACATCGGCGCGTGTAAGCGCACGTCACGGTGCATCGTCTACAACAAGCTACGCGTCAGCGGTCTTGTTATCATCGCCGTCTACAGCTGACAATGCAGAGTGTGACGCACGAAGCTACGCGCGCCCCGCTCCCGTCAAGCAGGCTATTCACTGCGCGCCTCGTCGAGCTCCTTTAGATAATGAGCCCAAGGCCATTGTTTTAAAGAAGTCATTGCAAGATCAAGACAGCAAGAATAGGTCTAATGATGATGGTTTTGTGACTGTGCAAAAGAAAAGACATCGCCAGCGAAGCAATAAAAACTGCTGCGGCACAGCACCTATGGAGTCAAGTGTCAATGTCCGTGCTGCAAAACCGAACACTCCGGTGTACATTTCACGCCTGCATTACACCACAAAGGCTGAGGACATCGTGGAGTACGTTCGCCATAGGTTGAAATACACGGCGAGAGTGCAGTTGTTGGAGTCGCGCCGCAACGTTAATTTCAAGGCGTTCGTGGTTCGAGTCCCAACGTGTTACACGCATCTCGTCATGGAGGACACCTTTTGGCCGCAGGGCGTGGTTTTCCGTCGTTTTCGCGGACAAGTGCCACCTGATCGCACTGTGACATAATTTACTTGTATTTATTTGTTATAATGTTCATAATGTTTTAATTTATTATGTTATGTCACGTATATTATAATATAATTAGTAGGTATAAATAATTATAAATATAAGTATGTATGACTGTTGTCTGGTACCCATAGTACAAGCTCTGCTTAGTTTGGGACTAGTCGGCATTGATAAGTTATGTGTTATTATAATATACATTATTTTGTTATAATTAGTATGTATAAATAATTATAAATATAAGTATGTATGGCTATTGTTTGGTATCCATAGTACAAGCTCTGCTTAGTTTGGAACCAGTCAACACAAATAAATTATATTATAAGTACCTAATATTGTTATTGCTATGTAATATTTTTTTTTTTTTTATATAAATAAATTTGATTTGAAATTTGATTTGATTTGAGTTTAAAAGTGACAAAACTTATTACGGTAAATAAATAATAATCCTGTTCGAAATAAACGAATTTTATTTTATTATTTATTTTAAATACTATAAAAGGAATATTAACGCGTATAGATTTTAGGTAAACACTTGAATTATTATTTTTGAGCCGCTCGACGTTTCACCAGCCATGGTCAGCAGATTGCTACGTGACCATGACTGACTACTGACTGACTAAATACGAGTACTATAAAACTTATAAAAAAGGCATTATTTATGTGTGTATAGATAAATTGGTTATTGTTACAAAAACTACTGGTATAACTAAGGATTCGAACTCCGTACCTGCACTGTAGGCATTAGCTAGGCCCCGTCTCCTCGCCGTGTTAGCGGCTTGTTTGTTCATAGAAGATATAGTAGGCCTCATTAGGCCTTGCTGTCGGGCCGGCTGCTGGCGAGATGGTTGTGGGTCGGATTCGGAGTCACTCTATCAAAACATATATTTATATTAATAATCCGTGTGGTGACGGAGTAAGAATACAATATGTCACCACCCCACCTCATCCCATGGGTTTCGTAAAAACCAACTAAGGGATTAACCGTAAACATTATCTTTACGAAATGAAAAGAAGGAAAACTTGAAATTAAACCCTATACCGTCTGGCCAGCGTGGGGGCCATTAATGTCCCATTGCAGGGATGGGCCTCCTCCCGTGACGAAGGGATAACACTAATATAGTAGACCAAGTATCCCTCCGTCACGGAAGGAGGCTCGTCCCTGCAGTGGGACATTAATGTTGATGATATAGAGATCGTCAAACCAACCTGATTAAGTACTCCAACACTGGAACTCCTAGTCATGTTAGATTTGCTGTTGTACCTCGGTGCTGGCCTTACGAAGCCACTTGGAGACTTGCCTGCCGAACCGTTCTGTTGCGGTGACGGCTTAGCATTGGGCCCTGGATGTCAAAATGATGATTAGAGATAGTTAGTATTGAGTTTTGATGACACTAACTTTTAAGGTGTCGCGTTGCGTGGTTATAGTATGTATATATAGATTAAGGGCCTTTACGTGGCTCACCTGCGCCGCCAATAGAAAAAAAATCATAATTCGCAAATAGGATAAATAATGTAAAATGTTGATAACAAAGTCTTGAGAAAAGGTATTTGTATAACACACTCGCAACTCATTAAATGTTTTTAAATTAGTTAAATTTCGCATTCGAAGAAAAAACGGCCGTTTTTGTTAATAACGGAATATTTATTTAATTGAAAAACATTTAAAGTATTGAGAGTGTGTTATAATACTTTATTGCCCTTTCTCAAGATTTTGTTATCAACATTTTACATAATTTATCCTATTTGCGAATTATGATTTTTTTTTCTATTGGCGGCGCTAGTGAGCCACGTAAAGGCCCTTAATCTGCCGTTTAAGTTTAATAGTTATACTAAATTAGTCTTGACACATAAATTTTTTAAAATGTAAAACATTACATTTGAAAATATTAACTTACTACAAAGTATTGTAAAAATTCTAGATTTTAATTTTGTTTATACACAAACCCTATATACAAGTCAATTAAAAAGGGCTAATAAAATAGTTTAGTGACAAAAGCATTAGATTCTATGTGATAACGGAGTAAAGAATACACGGTATTACCACCCCTTCTCATTCCGTGGGTGTCGTAAAATTCGATCAAGGGAAATTATGTAAATACTGCACGTACTAAGAGAAACTAGACTATAAGTGGATACTAATAGTCTAGTTTCTCTTACAACTTAGGGATAAGGTTTACTTAACATCTAGACATTTTTACAAGAGGGATCTTGGCTTAGTAATACCGCTCTAGCTAAACGGCCTCTTAAATTTTTGTCAATTGATTAGCTTAAATTCATACAATTTTACTTAGAAAAATCTCGCTAAACAGTGATTAAATTTACGAGGCGTTTATGAGTAAGGGGGTGTCTTTAAAAACAAATCTTGACTCAACCCGTCTAGCTAGAGCGGTATTATAGTAAGCCGAGTTCCCTCCAGTAAAAATGTCTAGATGTAAAGTACACCTTATCCCTAATGAAGTATAGTCTAGTGTCTTTTACCACAGCTGATATAACGTGTCAACTATAGTCCGTCACCACACGGAAACTAAAGTTAGTCACTTAGTAGTAGTAGTCACAACTAAAAAACTATAAAAATACTTAACTATACATCTAATCAAAACCTTATTATCTAGGTAATAAAGTGCATATTTGTACTAAAGCATGCATACTGTGTGCAAATGTGCGTGTGTTTTCATGTTTGTGTCTGTGTTAGTGGTACTATACCTACCTCGTAGTGGTAATTACAGTGATATTAATTAGAACATTAATAATAAGACATTTTTCTTTTGTTAATAAAAGACAACTCCCGCACTAGGGATCATGCCCTGTGTCGCGGGGACCTTTTACAAACATCAAATAACGGACACAAAGAACACCCAGACCAGGACAATAATTTGTGGATCTCACAAATTATTGTCCTGCGTGGGGATCGAACCCATAACCTCTTGCACGGCAGTCGCTTGCGCTACCGTCGCGCCACCGAGGTCGACATTCACCCAAAGTTATAAGAATAACGACCCTAGAGAAACATAGAATACAATGCAAGAAAAATATTCCATCCGATTACAGAGACGCTAACCCATAATATCTACAACCCAATTAGTATTAAGCCACTCACCTTGGAGTGTCCTCGGAGATGGTACGGGTTTCGCAGCTAAATCAGACAAGGATATAGCTCGACTTAGCTTACATTAAAAATACAATATCATAATAAATTGTAGCCTATGTTTAATTCTAATGTGTAAGCTATATTATTGAAAAGTTTCATTCAAATCCATTCAGTAGTTTTTACGAGAAACAACGACAAACATTCATTCATTCTTACAAACTTTCGTGTTTTTAATATTACTAGCTGACCCGTGCCCCACTTCGTTGAGCGGCGAAAAAAACGCGTCCTTTTTTTAAACATATTTCATTACAGCTCCACTCCTACTAGTCATAGCGTGATATTATATAGCATATGACGATAAATTGTCTATTAAATACAGGAAGAATTTTTAAAATCGGTTCAGTAGATCCAGAGATTACCCCCTACAATGTCACAAACACACAAGCTTTACCTCTTTATAATATTAAGTATAGAAATAGGATATACCGTGCTACCGTGACTGGGTGGACCTACGTCCTCAAAAAGGTCTCTGAGTGGGACTGTTTGCGAAAGACGCAGGACCGTGTTTTGTAGCGCGTGTTGGGAGAGACCTTTGTCGAACAGTGGACTGCAAGAGGCTAGTTGACTGAATGATTGCTACTGCGAGTAAGACCCCGGACTCGATCGAAAAGTAAAATTAAATGACTATATTGTATTAGTTCCATCACCGTTCCTACCACCAAATAAGCTTTCAACCACTCAAAACCACCACCAGTGCTAAAATCCCACCTTGTGGTGTCCTCGGAGATGGCACGGGTTTCGCAGCTAAATCAGATAGAGAAATAGCTCGACGCATTCCTGGTGACTCTTCATCTCGATCAGATGCTGATGGGTGATTTCGATTCGCTGTGTGAAGTGTTGTATTGTAATTATGATGACAAATTGAATGGAAAATTTTGTATATGTTTTGGAAAGTAGAGGAGAGAATGCTTTTGGAAAGTCAAAGGGTGTTATTAGAACAATCGATCGAAGTTGATCAATGCAGTCGAACGATGATCGATCAATTGGTCTAATAACAAGCTTAAGACTGTAACCTTTCTTATAAAATGTATTATTTTAGTTTTAAAGAAATCTATAAGAAATACAAAAATGATACTTTTTGTTTCGCAATCAAACTCCGTAAACAGAAACCAATTTTAAAAACAAAACCCATTTCAATTTGTCATCTTTAAGCATAGGAATAAATTTAAACAACAAAATCATGCTAACGTAAAAGAAATCTTCGCATATGCCTAAAGTCATGCATGCTAAAAAATAAACATTTTATTTTAAAAAGCAATGATTTAGTGGGATATGTCGTGAATTGGCCAGTGCGTAAATAAAATATATAATATTTATGATTAAAAAATTTTAATAAGGGGCAAATTCACAATATATCACATTGGAAAAGTGATTTTATTTATACATGTATTCATTGACCTTATTTGTATTTTTAGATTGCTATAATGTAGGTATAATGTAACAATTGTTAATCTTCATGTCAATTCTCGTACCTTAAAATCGATAAAAATTCGGTTATGTTAACTTTTAGTTTTCAAATTGTCTTACCTACTGTGTGACAATTTGACAACTGAGAGTTAACTTAACCGAATTTTTAACGATTTTAAGGTACGAGAATTAACATGCTTATTAAAAGGTTATTTTACAATAATTATTCTGTTTTCATTCACCCCTTTAATTGATATGCGCCCCGTTTGACTGTACTTAAAACACCCAACCGTACAGTGCTGTAAATTAATAGAAAAACAATGTTTACTCTTGAAAATTAGGTATATAAGTTAAAGTGAAAAATAAGGTCAACAAATAAAACCTAAAAAATAAAAGTTTGAAATCACTTTTCGCAACTTAAAAGGGACCAACGTCGATAACGCATGCGATCCCAACCTGGTTGCGTTGAAAATTTTGACGGCAACACCGTATTTTGTGCCAAAACCCTTTTAGCTAAACACGAGGCCCTTGGTGTGAGTACCGGACGAATTTTATTCATAAAAAGCCTATTTTCCATACACAATCTTGGTGTAGGACCACGAATTATCTTTCTGAATGGTGTTTTTGGACGGTTGAATCCGTAAAAGGCGATTCGTTTTGGTGAATTCGTGCAGCTAGAACTTGTAGTAGACGATTCGTAGTTTTCGCTGTCTAGGTGTACGTCAGTTTTCGGTATTACCATCTCGTTGTATACTCTTTGCTTTAAAGATCTGGGTGGTATTGCCATTCCTGGTTGAACAGCGTTGTTTAGCTTGACATCGTCTGCCGGTTCAATATTGCCAGCTTCATTACTGTTGTCTATATCGACTGTTACTAATCCTCCTATTTGATCTGAGTCTAAAATATCAGGTAGACTTAGATTACGTTTGATTTCCTTTTGTTCTGAAGTAGTATCAGTATCTGTATCGGCCTCTTCGAGAGTTAAAGAAGCGAAATTTGGTACTGTAGTCTGTTTCGTTGCTAATTTTTCAAATTTTCTTGATAAAACTTTAACTTTACCTTTACCATCGTTAATGTTAGCTTTCAAAGGTCTCATTCGCCATTCTTTGAGTATTTTTTCTTGTAATATTTTCCTTTCTTCCATCTCAACTAATTTGTTTATAATTTCTATTTTTCGTTCTATGTATTTAAACTTTTGTATTTCTTCCGGAGCTACATTTTCCTTGGTTTCTTGCCGACTGTGGCATGGGCCTACTGTGTCATTTCTTGCAAGTTTCATGTTAAGCTGATCTTTAGCGTTCTTTTTAAATAACTTGTTATCCTGTTCAGCGTAATAATCTAAAGAATCTTTAGCGAAATCATTAGCGTCAACATCTAGAGAGTCCATACTGACTTGTTTCATACGTTCCATGCGTTGCATAGCATATACTTCTAAACTATCCATTTGCATTTCCGATTTATTTTCATTAACATCTTTCTCTTTGACGAAAACGTCAAAAGTTTTTTCTCCATTGTCTATATTTGAATTTGAGTCAGCTTGTTTCTTTTCGTTTAAGTAATTCTTGTTATGGAGTCCATCTAGTTTGGCTTTATATTGTGACGATATAGAGGATGTCAATCCTGATTTTTCTATCCCAGCTTTGAGCCTATTATTCATTTTGACTGAAGAAGTTCTTTTGATAGGTTTAGGAGGTTTATGTGGTACAAATTCCATTGTAATTTTAGTATTATTATTTTTCTGTCCAGAACCTCTTTCTAGGCTCTTAGTAGCATTGTTGTATTTACTATTAGCTTTTTCCTTATTTTCTTTATTTTTACTCACTTTAGTTTGGGTATTCTTTCTTATTTGCTCTTCAAACTTTTCTAAATTCTTTTGTACGTGAGAATTGCGTTTTTCCATTAAGTTTTTCAAGGGGTTCGGTTTTGAAGCCGGTTCTAAGACTACTTCAAAGCTGCAGCTCTTTGACTTCACCATAGCTTTTTGATCACAGCCCTCCATTTCACTTTTGTATTTATCAGAGAATTTGGGATGCAGGGATTTGCTTGTGTTCGCCATGTAATCTGTTTTATTCAACCTAGGTATTTCATCGCTGAGTTTCTTCTCCTTTGTATACTGCTGTATATTATTTCCGTCGAAATAATACGCAATATTTTTGGCAGGAGGAGGTTGTTTTGAAGACGAATCATACAAACTTCGAGATCGTGTTACAGTTTTATGGCCATCTACTATCACAGGCTTATTTACTTCAACAGGAATATCAAACCCATATACCTTATTAACAGGTGGTTTTAAGTCAGTCTTAGCCATTTTACTTTCTACATAGTTAGGACTACAAGCTTCACCCATATAATTGTTGTACATATATCCGAAACAAGCATTATTTGGGCTTGAACCGTAACTTTTAGAAGTGTTCTCAAATTCGTAACAGCTCTTACTATTTCGAGGTATATTTGTAATTTTCTGTTGTTTTTTAGGTTTCGTACCTTCGAATAACATCTCTAAAGGCGCGGATTTAGTGCATTCCGAATCATCAGATAGTACACTCTCTAAAGAATTACAATTGGTTCTGCATAACTGGTTGTCATTGTCTAAGAAATCATCGGATAAAACTGACTCCTGGCTGCAACTATTCTTCATATACTTCTTTTGGTTTAAAAAGAAACTAGCGCTACTATGCCTATGGTTCTCTAAATAATCACTTTCATGTATGTTCTCATAAGAACAGTTCTGAGAATCTTGTAAATTATATCTGCTATCAAATTTGGCTTGTTGGAAAGCGACTTCGTTGCCATATCTTAAAAATATCTCGTTGGAAATGCTTGAACAATTAGAATTGTCACTTAAAACCGATTCATTAGATCTAGTGATGCACCGTTTGGTTAAAACGCTTTGGCACCTGTAGAAATTAGAGTTATATTTCATTGTTACTTCGTCAATATCATCTAGATTCGACGGCATGTTTCTAGGTAAAGTTGAGCTTTTCTGATTAGCTATGTAAGCTGGTTTCGCCGGTACAACAGGCTTCTCGCTACCATGTATTTCGTAATTAGATACTGAACGTCGTGGTGGTTGGATCTTTTTCGTATGCTTTTTACATACTTTTTTAGAATACAACTTGTTCTTGCAACTAGCGTCTTGACTAAGACTACAGTCCTCTAAGGAATCGGAAGAAAAATTGCCGTCGTCTTTCTCTTTTGTAGGTTTAAGATCTAAATCGTTTTGATCGACATCAAATTCATCTAAATCACCATATTTCTTTGTGATTTCTGCAATCATTTTCTCTGTATCAGATTTTATAGTATCGACAATACTTTTACCATTATCTTGTATATTTTTACTGTCTAAGCCTACGAAAAAACTAAGAGAATTTCTCTTTTTAGGATCAAGAGAATTTGCGTCTTGTTTCTGAGTCATCTGATTGGCTTTATCTGACCACTTGCACTCTTCAGAAACAGGTGATACTGGGCAGGATTTATAGTTCTTAAATATACTACGACTGGAAGGTTTTGGTACTTTCGGTTTCCCATCATTTTTAGTCAAATTTAAATGGAAATTTCTAGGCTTCGGTTCTTTGTCGGGAAATAGTCTGTTAAAAACTTTAGATTGAACCGGTTTTCCCATATCAATAGTGAAAGTTAATGGTTGTTTGGGCGGTAACTGTTCTTTGAAAACCATTGGTTTAGTATCATATGGTGTGTAGTGGACTTTTCTATCTGTTTGTCCGGGATTTATATTCGCGTGTGGGGGTACATAAGGCCCAACATTGTCTAAGTAATCTGGTATTATTTTATGATTTAAATTCGCCGGTATCGCATAGGGATTCTTGTTCCTATAGTCTAAGTTAGGGTTGAGGCTATCAAAATAGTTGGAGTTTAAGCTATCTAGGTTCTCTTCTGGGCACGGATTAATTCCTGGTCAGCGTTGGGGTAAGAATTTTGGAAGACAGTTAGTATTTAGCAATGATTTTGTTAATTATAAAGGCTTCCGTCTGGCCAGCGTGGTATTAGTAGGCCAAGTATCCCTCCGTCATGGGAGGAGGCCCGTCCCTGCAGTGGGACATTAATGGACTATTATGATGATATTTAAAATTCTGTATCTTCGAATACTGTTCTCTTCTAATGCATTAATGTATTTTTTTTCTATAACAAAATTACACCCTATTGGTTAAGAAACTCCACAAATAAGGAGTAAAATTTAGTTCATTATAAACTATATAATATGGTATCTACTTTATAATCAGGGTGTCATTGGAAGCGTTTATAAATAACTTTTATAATGAACATTGTTAGTGAAATCACACAAGTTCTAAGTACAGTTAAAGACAAACAAGACGTATAAAATTGAGATAATAATAGTATCTCCTGCTCAACGCCATCTAGTCCCCGCTTTAGTAAACAGATCAAAGATAAAAAAAAATCTTTCTTTCATTTTTATAATCAGTAACGAATTAATAAAGAAATCAAATAAAGAAAAATTTGAAATATCGATAAGAAAAATGTATTTTTTTAGATTTAAAATTTCGAAAGTTACCAAAATATCTTAACAATTATAAATACTTTTTTATTGTTCCTTATTTAATATTTTGTTTATGAAAATAACCCTCCATCATGGGAGGAGGGCCGTCCCTGCATTAATGGGCTGTTATGATGAGGAAAATAATATATTTTGTTAGGTCACGGTACGCTTCTTTACATAAGTAAGTCTTTAACTGTACTCAAAGAAGGTAAAATATTCACTTATTGATTTCATTTCAGACAACTGTGGATTGACAATCAATATACAGACAAATATTGCACCTTCGTTTTATCAAACGTATGTAGTAAGTTAAGCAACATACCGTAAGTCCTAGAATTGGATGGGATCGCCATCGAGACGGGGCGTGCTCGACGCGTGCCGTCCTTCTCTGGTATATAAGAGAGATCCGTTGTTGACTGACTTGACTTCAGGTTTGAACGGAACGCCACCTAAAACAAAAGTCACGTATTAATTATTATAATATTCTTGTTATCTCTTAAATTTCCTACTGCAATGAAAGAGTGCGTGTGGCGGGAGTTATCCGTGTGGTGACGGAGTAAGAATACAATAAGTCATCACCCCATCTCATCCCATGGGTGCGGGAAAGATGTTATTAAAAGAAAGAAAGACAGAATTGCATGTTTTGTTATTATAATTCCTCCTCCTCCTCCTCCTCAAACTTTCACACAACGCCATCTAGTCCCAAACTAACCAGAGCTTGTACTATGGGCACTAGACAACGGATATACATACATAAATACTTTTTTTTTACACATACATACATTATTATACATAGAAAACACCCAGACCAATGCAAGCAATCATGTTCATGCACACAAGGTTTTGCATTGAGCGGGAATCGAACCCGAGACCTCTGCGTAGCAGTCACGTTATATAACCACTACGCCACAGAGGTCGTCGATTTTATTAAAAAGGTAACTCCCGCACTAGGCATTATATGCCCTGCTATAAAATCCACAAAAAAATTGTAGATCATTTTTTTTTATGTAATAGGAGGCAAACGAGCCAGCAGATCACCTGATAGTAAGTGATCACCGCCGCCCATGAACACCCGCAACACCAGTGGAATCACAGATGCGTTGCCGACCTTTTAAACTAATAGAAAAAAGAACCATTCAAGTAAAGTTAGCTACATACGCTCTCAAGCTGCCTCCTGGTCTCCAATATCCTCCTGTTAAGTTCCTCCCGCCTCCTCGCGGCGTCAGGGTCCAGCATCTTGGAGGGGGTGCGGGGGGCGGGGGACGGACGCGTCGGGGCTGGTCCTCGAGAGAGGTGCTGCGATGATATGGAGGTGTTGCCTGGAAAGATAAGTAATAAAAACATACATACATACATAAACTCACGCCTTGTCCCGTCCGGGGTAGGCAGAGACGACAGAACGAATTTTAAATAATAACAATAAACACTAAAACGATTTTTGCCGTTTTATTAAGATTATAAACAAACTTAGTAATGTCATAATATTATTATGTGGTGACGGAGTAAGAATACAATATGTCACCACCCCATCTCATCCCATTGGTGTCGTAAAAAACGACTAAAGGAAGTATAAGTAAAAGAAGGAAAACTTGAAATTAAACCCTATAACAATCCGTCTGGCCAGCGTGGTATTAGTAGGCCAAGTATCCCTCCGTCACGGAAGGAGGCCCGTTCCTGCAGTGGGACATTAATGGGCTGTTATGATAGTATGGTTTAACAACAAATATGAGTATCACTTAATAAAACCATAATAAATGGGTATTTTAAAATAAGAAAATGGGTATCTCTTCATAAAGAAATGGGTATCTCTTTAAACAAAAATAGGTACTTCTTACCAGCAGTGAGCGTGGCATCCATGTCTGCACCACTGAGGCTGTCGAAGGCAGACTTAATGTACTGCTCTCTTCTACCGGCCGTGTCTATGGACTCGCACGAGCCGGATAGTGGGTACTATTTTTCTTAATGTTACCCATAGTATGGCTTAACATTAAATTTGAGTATCACTTGATAAAATATGGGTACCTCTTGACAAAAAAGGGCATTTCGTCTTAATAAATGGGTATCTATTAATAAAAAATGGGTATCTCTTATTAAAAATGGGTATCTTTAAATAAAAATAGGTATTGTATGTCCATGTAATGGCAAAACATGGAGGACTTATTATACTTTAATCACCAATGTTACTTACCTATGTTTGCAAAGGATTCAATGAATATGAATATCTTACCAGCAGTAAGCGTGGCATCCATGTCTGCCCCACTGAGGCTGTCGAAGGCAGACTTAATGTACTGCTCTCTTCTACCGACCGTGTCTATGGACTCGCACGAGCCGGATAGTGGGTTGCGTTCCGCGTTGTCGCCAGATGGCGTTGACACCTGTAAACATTATTAATAAGATTATATTCTCACTACGATCCATGTGGTTAGTAAGAATACAATATGTCACCACCCCATCTCATCCCATGGGTGTCGTAAAAACCGACTAAGGGACTATCCGTGAATATTAATAAATTAAACCCTATACCAATCCGTCTGGCCAGAGTGTTATTAGTAGGCTAAGTATCCCTCCGTCACGGGAGAAGGCCCGTCCCTACAATGGGACATTAATAGACTGTTATGATTCTCACTAAATTAATTCTCACAAAAAACAATTAAAACGTAAATTAAAATACAAAAACATAAATTACACAGGGTGTTTGGAGGGTCAGTAGCCATAGAAAAATGATAGATAGGTTGTATTATACCCTTTCCACTATATTTAACGACATTTGACAGATTGACGTTAGTGACGTTCAGCAGTATCTCGAATGTAATGCCAATCGATTGTAAGCGATTTTTCGATTTATCAAATTAGTTTATTTTACACATTTGGATCCTTATATCAACTTACATTATCATTTTATTACTGTTTCTTTCTTTATCTATGTAAAGAGAATTAGCCTATAGCTTAAAATGATAAAATTATAGTTAGCGTAGGTATTATTTAAAATACATAATTTACCGTGACACATTCGCGGGTTATAGCTAATCTAAAATATCATATTACATTTTATAAACGTATTATGAAGAGTTCAGGTTTATTCATAGCATTTATTTCTACCGATTATTTGTAATTTGTTTCATAATGGTGGTAATCGTTATGATTGTCCATCACTAAGTAACCATGGCAACTGAAAAAAACATGGGTACGTCCATGAAATACAATATTATTTGTTTGAAAATTAAGTAGAAGTATTACGAAACTTCATGGACGTGAACTGTCAAAAAGCTAAACTTACGCTGGAAGGGGTATAGCTACTTTTTGCGTTAAATAACATTTCGAGCTAAAAAAACATGTAAGTCTTGTCTCTATTTTTAAATTGTTTGAATGAACTTATGAATAAATAGAAAAAAAAAACAAGGGTAGACTAACAAAAACATTTTGGTTTTTTTCTAACGAATAATACAAAACAAATACGAGTTACGGCACAAAACTGTGATCTCTTGTAGACGAACATAAATGGTGAGAATTATTAAAAGATGATAGATATCTATACTAATATTATAAAGAGGTAAAGTTTGTGTGTTTGTGACGTTGTAGGGGGTAATGTCTGGATCTAAAGAACAGATTTTAAAAAATATTTCTGTGTTGAATAGTCCATTTTTCGAAGAGTGTCGGCTATATATCACGCTATGACTAATAGGAGTGGAGCGGTAATGAAATATGTTTAAAAAAAGGGACGTATTTTTTTCGCCGCCCAAAGAAGTGGGCACGGGTCAGCTAGTTATTAATAACAATCAATGGAATACCTGTATATTATTAGAACTAGGAATGAACGGACATATATGTAGACAATGAATGAATGTAGATGAAACCAACCAAATTTATAAATCCGTGTGGTGACGGAGTAAGAATAAAATCTGTCACCACCCCATCTCATCCCACGGGTGTCGTAAAAACCGACTAAGGGACTATCTGTAAATATTATCATTGCGTAATAAAGAGAAGGAAAACTTAACCCTATACCAATCCGTCTGGCCAGCGTGGTATTAGTAGGCCAAGTATCTCTCCATCACGGGAGGAGGCCCGTCCCTGCAGTGGGACATTAATGGGCTGTTATGATGATGACATGACATTATATGGTCTCTGCATTCCCCAATTACCAAGTATGTATAACATTTCGCCTTCATAATACAAATGAGATAGAGTGGAGTTAAATAGGACAACTGATAGAAATACCTTATAAACCTTGTTAATAAAATGATTCACACAATTTTGAAGGTAATAGTGAATAAAATTTGGGTATCATTTAATAAAATACGAGTATTACTAAAATTGGAAGGTCTTCTCATAAAATTCACTCATAAAATTTGGGTATCACTTAATAAATTTGGGTATCACTAAATAAAATTTGGGTATCACTAAATAAAAATTTGGTACCACTAAATAAAATTTGGGTATCATTTATTAAAATTTGGGTATCACTAAATAAAATGTGGGTTTCTAATATTTCTAATATTCTCTAAAATTTAAGGAGTTTGAAATTTATCTTCATTCTTTCCCACAAACAGCTTTAACGACACAACCCTTTCATGCAATGATAATATGATAAATGTCACCCAGCACCCGAACCCGATGTAACACGACCACATACAAAAGGATATCAACATTCTAACCTTACTATCAACATTCCAAGCTTTCAACTTTGGTCGGGTTACCTCGTCATCGTCCGAGTCGTGGCCGGAACCGCTGAGGGAGGCCTGAGGAGGTATGTCCAGGCGGTTCTCGCCCACCCATCGTTTTGATCGTCTCACCGACTGACGCAGCTCTTCGGCGTCCATTGCGTTTACCATGAACTCTCTGGAACAATAAACATGGCAAATTAGTTTAGCTATACAGTTTACAAAGCAAGAAAACAATTTTATTTTTTATGTAATGGGAGGCAAACGAGCCAGCAGGTCACCTGATGGTAAGTGATCACCGCCACCCATGGACACCCGCAACACTAGAGAATCACAGATGTCAATTGTTACTCTTTTTTTATTAGATTTAAAGTTAGCTTCAGAGGAGAATGTAAACATTTTGTAGAAATAAACGTTTTATTTATTTTAATATTTTATTTCATAAGTATTTTTTTTTTGGTAAAATCTAAGTAAACTTTAACCTTAATGCTACTTGACTGTTAGTTAGAAACTTACTTGGTTGACTTTTACGACACCCTTACACCCAATTCAATAAAAAAAGACTGAGTGCCAAATCACAATGTGCTCACGACCGTAAGACCTCCACTTGCCAGAATTTCATTTGCTCGAATTTTCATTACCATAATTTCATTTGTACTAATATTGTTTGCCAGTCCTTAGCCATAGTATTTACTTGCCATAATTTAATTATGTTTAAACTGAGAGACTTAGATCTATCCAACTCAGATAGGTTAGGTTAGATTTATTCTTTAAGTCACCAAGAAAGCTGTTTTTGCCGTTATGTCTAATAAAATTATGTCAAAAGAAATTCGGGCATAAGAATATTATGGCATATAATTTTCGGGCAAACAATAGATAACCGCTCACTTCACGCCATGCGCCATCGACGATATGGCACGTCAAAAAACGCACTTATACTAAAATATATGGTTCTTGTTTCGTAGAGAACACAGATTTTTGTTATTGACGCGTCGGTCAAAAGTTTAAACAATTTAAAATCAAGACTTACCCAGGAGTATCCTCATCATTATTGCCAGGATAATACATGGTCCTGTTCCCCCTCTCCGAAGAAGAGGTTCTCTCACCATCCGATATGTCTTCGATATCGCCATCGTGCTCCGTCGACTCCTGATCCTAGAGAGGACAAATATAAAAATAATTATTAAAGTAAGACATAAGTTGACCCTCATTAGTTAAACCAACTATCTGGTGAAGGTTGCGGGTAACTGTTGGATAAGAGAGGCATTTCCTCCGTGTGGTGACGAAGTAAGAATATAATATGTCACTACCCCATCTCATCCCATGGGTGTCGTAAAAACCGACTAAGGGACATAGTCCCCACGGATAGCCGTGAATATTATCTTTACGAAATAAAAAGACGGAAAACTTGAAATTAAACCCTATACCAATCCGTCTGGCCAGCGTGGTATTAGTAGGCCAAGTATCCCTCCGTCACGGGAGGACGCCCGCCCTGCAGAGGGACATTAAAGGGCTGTTATGATGAGGGAGGCATAGGCATACCATATTATTATGTCTAGCAATTAACGTACTTTGTCTCAGATGATAATGATCATGAAAAGAAAGACGGCAAACTTGATATGAAACCCAATACTAATGGTAGAAAATACGTCCCTGCAGTGGACGATAATTCTACCACGCATAGTTTACTTATTTATGATTAATTTAGCAAACAAATACAAAATTGGGCAAAAATATACATTTTACACGCACAAGAACATTTATCATCATCATCATAACAGCCCATCCATGTCCCACTGCAGGGACGGCCCTCCTTCCGTGACGGAGGGATACTTGGCCTACTAATACCACGCTGGCCAGACAGATTGGTACAGGGTTTAATTTCAAGTTTTCCTCCTTTTTATTTCATTAAGATGATAGTCCCTTAGTTGTTTTTTACGACACCCATGGGATAAGATGGGGGTGGTGACATATTGTATTCTTACTCCGTCACCACACAAGAACATTAACGTGTACTAAATTAATACATGTACTTTTTTCATCAATGCTACTAATTCCTACTACATATTCCTACTAATATTATAAATGTGAAAGTTTGTGAGGATGTATGGATGAATGTTTGTTACTCTTTCACGCAAAAACTACTGAATGGTATTTGATGATATTTGGAATATAGGTAGTTTAGGGTGTAGAATAACATTTAAGCAACAACGCGAATGAAGCCGTGTAGTGTAAAATAAGTAAAAGTAAAACTTAAAAAAAAAACCAAAAAAAAAACAAAAACAAACCTCATATTTAAAACTGCCGAGTGACGAATCGTCGGTAAGATGTCTCGTTCTAGCTTCAGTCGTACGACTCTCAGACAAATTTATCGTCACCTAACAAATTAACAGACAACATTGATGCAAACATAAAATAAAATAAAAAACATAATAGATTGAATTGAGCCCAGTAAAAATGTATAATAAATTAATCAAGTTGATAATTATAAACCTTGCTATACGCGCTATTCTCCATGTGGTGACGGAGTAAGAATACAATATGTCACAACCCCGTCTCATCCCAAGGGTGTCGTAAAAACCGACTAAGGTACTGTCCCACTGCAAGGACGGGCCTCCTCCCGTGACGATGGGATACCAGGCTGGCCAGGTGGATTGGTATGGGGTTTAATTTCAAGTTTTCCTTCTTTTTACTTCGTAAAGATAATATTCACGGATAGATGACCACCCATGGGATGAGATGGGGTGGTGACATATTGTATTCTTACTCCGTCACCACAAAGACATGGCTACTTTATACAGAAGTATTTCAGTAGTCACTGTAATGTCACTATAGCAACTGTTATTTACCTTTTTACTGTGCTCAAGATCAATGCCTAAACACAAATTATAAAAAAAAACAAGCATGATTATAAACAAAGTGCTGATGTTACTAGTATAAAAAAATTATAACAAAAAAAGTTCGTGAAAACATACATTAATATGGAACTTTAGAATTTATGCCTGTGTGTACTTAAAACTAACATGCAAATGAGAGATAAACATACAAGCTTATTTTAACTTTTATAGAAAAAATTAAATTAATAGCTTTTCACTGGGGATCATGCAAATATTAGGATCCAGGTTCATTTAAGTACCGCATAATTAATCGAACTAGCTGTAGCAGTTACCTAGGTACCGACGATCGACTTACTACCGTACCGATGATAGTACTTACTAATATCATCATCATATCAGCCAATCGACGACTACTGTTGGACATAGGCCTGCTCCAATTATTGCTACCTTGTGCGGTCCTGTGCCTCCCTCATCTATCGGCTTCCCGCCGTCCTAACTAGCAACCCACCCTGCGCTTTCCGGTAATAATAATTAAACTAAAAGTAAAATGTCCCTGTACCCGATGCTGGTGGGTCTACCTTTTTTTTATATTTTTAAATGTCTTTATTTTTTTATTTATATTTAAAAATGTAATGTAAAAAAATGTAAATAAAGAGAATTAAAAAAACATCATAATTAAATAAAATTAAAATAAACTTGCATGATTATTAGTTAGCATAATCTAAGATTAAAACTAAAAACATGCTATGAGTAAAGCAGTTATGTATGTATATGCGTACAAAACACAAATGCATGCAACATATTATTTATGGGTACAAAAAACCGAATAAAAAAAATGTAAAAAATATAGAAACGGAAATGTAACTTAGAATATTCGAGGAATACAATAATACTTAATTATATTTTAACATTAAAGCCGCTTCACGATACCTATGAAAGAAAAAGAATCAAATTCTGTCTTTTCAGCTTTATTAATTAATTGACGTGCAATCAGCTCAGCCACAGTACAACCAGTAGTCTATCAAGGCGGAAATTTATTATAAATGCCTACGGCTGCGCGGTACTTAAACATGCGATAGGGCTGCCCACCTCCAGCTTTTTAATTACATTTACCTACTTGACCCCTCGTTACTGCGGCACAGTCGCTACTGTTCACTCCGCAAAGCCAACTCTATCGTGAGCGTGTAGGTATAACTCTCGTTTCGTCCGATTCTATGAAGTCGAAATACTGTACTGTCTATTTAAACAGACTTGCTCTAAATGGTAAACATATATGGCGTCGTGTCAACCGCAGACTAAAGAGTACTGATAGCTAGAGATGTGTAACTGATGTGAATGAATGAAATCTTCACTTAAAGTTCTTTTAGTACTGAACGGTTTATGGCAATTTTTTTAGCTACATACATTATACAGTGTAGGTATATAATTACATAATATTCTAATTACGCAATAGGAATGTGAAGTCGTAAATAATACTAAAAGTATTAAACAATTTTTTTATTTATTATTTTTACAAATTATTTTAGGTATAAGCAGCTGTAAAAGAGAAAGAAAAAGAAAGAAAGAAAATACATTTATTCTTGGTTTAAGGGTACAGTAAGAATATAGACAATTACAAAAATAAAACAAAAATAAAGAATATAAACAAAAAGCATGATAAAGCCACATCTGTGCAGGAATCGGAACATGTATTACAAAAGTCTGGGTCAGTGCGTCTGAGACTGTATCTAATATGCCATCTAGTCTTAACATTTTATCTTCTTCTTTTATGACCATGTTCAATGAATTTTGACCAGCATGTCAATTCTCGTACCAAAATTCGGTTAAGTTAACTTTTATTTGTCAAATTGTCACATTCTAAATAAAACTTTAACACGACCGCAAAAGATTACAATTGCAATAGCAAAAACAAGACAATTTGACAACCAAAAATTAACTTAACTGAATTTTTAACGATTATAAGGTACGAGAATTGACATGCTGGACACCGTACGGACAATTTTACTTAATCCTTCTATAAGTAATTCTTTTATTTCAGCCATTTTAAATGTTGTATTATTTTTTCCCACATGCGATTTTAATTGTCCCCATATTAGTTCAATGGGATTTAATTCGCAGTGGATAATTCATTCAGTAGTTTTTGCCTGAAAGAGTAACAACAAACAACAAGTAACAAAAATTTCGCATTTATAATATTAGTAGGATTTATTTAAACATCCTCCTTTTATTCGTATGCCAATCGTTCATTCACTTTTGTTACACATCCCTACGAATCTATGAAATTTCTAGAATCTACAAATGTCAAATAATGAAATTAATTTTTATCTGTGAAATTTGCCGTTGGAAAAAAATACATTTATTTAAAATATAAGAAAGATAGTGGTGAAATCAAAGTAATTTACGTGTTTTCTATTGCATAAACATATAATGCTACTTTCCAGAAATTTTCATCCATATCAAAGTGTGCAATTGATGTAAAAACTAGTGAATTTGCAATATGTGGTGTTTGTTTACTAAATAAATCAAGTAAGGATGAATACGGTATATATATTTGTACTATGGCTCAGCTATTGGTGAATAGCTTAATGGTCTGCAGACTTTACAATATAACACAAAATAGTAACATTGATAAACGAATGAGTGAATTAGGCATTTATTATTCAACAAAAATACTATTAGATGTAATTTGGAAAAGTCATTTAGCCGTTGCGAGCATGCATGACTTTTGAATAAGACACAATTTATAACTTCGAAATAAAAAACACGATTTTAAAGACGAAACAATACAAAAGCGAATGAATGAACGATAATTTATGAAGCTGACGAAACGTCACTCTACTTCTAAGATGGCGTCTATTGAAAAACAAGATGGCCGGCGACACGTGCATCAAATACGTCACGATACAAAAGCTAAACATAACATGATGAAACATAAACAAAATAAAATTAAAAAAACCTTCTGCTTATTAACCGTAGGCGACAAAGACAGTATATCGAAAGTTCTAGATACTGTCTTGTCGAAATGCTTGAATAGGGCTTCGATTCTCGGCAGCTGCGATATGTTCAAGGAACGCGGCCTCTATGTCGAACGTTGAGCGAAAATGGACTTTATTTTTAATGAGTATTTGGTCGTGAATGGTTTATTTTAGTTTTAGGGTGTTTTTGAAGTGGTTAGTTTTGGTTTGTTTTACGAGTAACTATTTAAAATCGCAATATACTATAGGAGATCTTATAAGGCAAATTCAAAGAATTTTATTATTAATAGCAGCCCCTAAATAACTCCCATGGAAGGAAGTAGATAGTTTTACAGTACTAGCTAAGTTTTAGGTTTGAAATCTCGTTCTTGACTACTCTTTGTAAATAGAAAGAGTGTGGGGTACACAGGATATACAACCCTGCTCTGGTGTTATAGTTACCCACTTTCTGAAACTAATACCGCCCTGACCTTTTGTCAATGAAGGAGAGACACGTATATATTTTAGACAGTATACCGTATTTTCATCTTTATCGAATACCTGTCATTTACTGCCTGGGCCAAACGTGACAGAAGGCCTTTAACAAGTTTTTTACTACAAAAATGGGTGTAATTTAATGCAAAATAAAAACATACTTCCCTTAACACAAGCAATGAAAAAAAAAACGTGGAAACACAAATACAGTAGAGGTACTTTACAGGTCGTTAATAAAATATATAGACAAGAAAGAAATAAAAAAAGACCAGGTAAAACTAACCCAAAAAAATACAGTTAAAAAGGAAACCAGGAAATAAAATAAACCATTCACGAAAAAAAATATTAAACATAATACATACAATAAAAAAAGGTATAAAATGTAGCAAAGTTTGTAATAATAAATTTAAAAAAATAGAAGTATGAATAAAGCACTTGTTTTACATACATCAATAATAAAAATAAATTAGTGCCGCCAGCAGACACAATAGTAAAACAATACATGTGTACCATATATGGTACACTGCACAGGGAACGTGTTAACACTATGTGTATTTTTAACGCTACAAACTTTGCAACATTTTAAGTACATCAATTTAGACAATATTACAACCATCACCTTTAAGCTATATGTATGAAAACTAAAACTATAAGGTTTTCTATATTGCAACACGTTACACAAAAACAAAGTCCAATACTTTAAAAATCCCCAACTTTGAAAGAAAAGCCAACACTAATTATAACTCTGCACTTTAAAAAAAAAGGATGAATAGAATCGTTTCAAAACTGACAGCTGTCAAAACTGACAGCTGTCAAAACTGACATATGTTAGCAGAATCTTGATCATTGTCAAACTTTTAATTTTCTTTTCTGATGACTTTTTAGATTTCATACATATTTTCTCTACCGTCACCTTGTGTGTGAGTGATTAGACAAACTTAATGTTATTCAATAACAAAAAATCATCAATATTTTTTGTCTATTTCTTTTTGTTTAAACATCAGTGGGACCATAGCGACCAGTTTGAAATACTATTTGATGTTATTAAGAAAAAAAAGAAAATAAAGAAAGAATAATATTTTAATGTTGAAAACACTAAGGCATACTAACATTTTATTAGATGTTAAAATTTAAAATTTTATCTATACTAATATTATAAAGAGGTAAAGTTTGTGTGTTTGTGACGTTGTAGGTGGTAATCTCTGAATCTACAGAACCGATTTTAAAAATTCTTTCTGTGTTAAATAGCCCAATTATCGGGGAGTGTCATAGGCTATATAGTATCACGCTATGACTAATAGGAGTGAAGCAGTAATAAAATATGTTTAAAAAAGGGACGCTTTTTTTGCCGCCCAACGAAGTGGGCACGGGTCAGCTAGTTCGTTAATAATTTGTATAAATAGACAAAAAATATTAAGCTAAATACTATTAATACTAAACAAAAAATACTTAAAATATTAACAATACAAAATCGTTTTGCCATTCAAATTGGCAATGTAACATTGTAAAATAAAAGTAGTACAGTCAACAACAAAAATAGGTTTACATTTAAATTATATATATATTTGTAATATTAAAAAAAAATACTTATAAATACAAACTTAAATACACAATTTTTTATGTTCACTGACATTTAAACATAAAATAATACACGAAAACATAATTGCTATTAAATTTAAGCACTAACCTGCTTGATAGGCGTGTCACGTCTTTTATCTACATATCTTGTATCTGTACCGCTATCTAAGGAGCTGTCCTTTGAACCGTCTGAGTCGCCGCGTTTCTCTGTAAAATAAATTTTGATCAGTTTAAATAATATATAATTTTTTACCTATAATGCTTAGGTATAACTAGAAAAATCCGAAAAGAAGAAAGACAATGGAAAAAAAATATATGTAATTTAATACAAAACTTAAAACCATTACGTAAACTCTTCAATTGCTACATTAAAAGTTTACAGCTGTCGTGCCTAGATGGCGTTGTACAGTTGAGTTGTAAGTTGCGGCCCGGCGCCGTATAAAGCAATGGTTAAATTTGGTAGTCGAGACGGATACTCGGGTGGCCTAGAGGTCATGGCGCTGGACGCGTATAGTCCAGAGACGCGAGTTCGATTCCCGCCTCGAGTATCAATATTTTTCTATTGTCTTTATTCCTTTCAGTTTAAATAAACTAGTGTTTAATACAGCATCTCTTTCACAGACTACAAAAAAAAATAGTTGCATTTTTAGGGTACCGTTGCCAAATGAAAACTCTAAGTGTACCGCGAAAGTTGAATGTGGCAACAATTGTTGCCATGGACTGTCAAGAGATATTCTTTTGCTAGCATGGACTATCAAGTGGATAATGTAGTCGTATCATGTATCGCATAAATGTATTTCTATTTTAAGTTTCAAGCCCTGAAATCGCTTTATCATTATAAACACATAAATAATGTATTACCGCTAGGCTGTATCCTCTGCGCCCATTTCCCTCTTGCAGGGGGAGCGGGAGTAGGTTGAGCAGATAGAGACTCGTCGCCCAGACTCTTCTTAGCCCACGTTGGGAGGCGACCGATGCGCAACCTGTGGACAAATATTATTTTTGTAAATTCCTTGTGACTACTGAAAGCCAGGAACCTTCAGGCTCAGAATGTCCCTTACCCAAAATGTCCCTAGGTTTCAAATAGAGGGACTATTTTCTTAGCTAAAGTTAAAATTGATTGATTACTTGGCTTATGTTATTTAAGGGACATTTTGAGAAATGTGAAATGTCCCTTACATTTCGGATACGGGTCATTCTGGGAAATGGACATTATGGGAAAAGGACATTTCGGGAAAGGTACTATTTGAAACCTAGGGACATTTTGGGAAAATGACATTTTGAGCCTGAGCCGCCAGGATAAACAGGTGTTATCTGTCATATAATAGATGTCACTTTTTATAAGGAGCTGACTGTACAAACACTACTTAGTATGTAACCAAGTGGCGATGTATAAATCTATGAGGAACATTACCTAAAAAAAAATTGTTTTATTTTTTTATTTATTTAATACATAGGTACATACTCCATCTTTACCGGTAACCCTAATTCGATGGTGCAGAACTTATTAATATCTATAATTTATTACATTCTCTGACTACACTAAACTTATACAAATAAAATCTAAACAACTCTAACTCTTAACTCTAAACAACTAAATCTATACACAATATAGAACATGTGGTCTTTGTGAATTCACACAATGAACACGTAAATAAATCAATGTGTCTGGACACATTAAGAAGGCATTACCTTATTCTTTTTTTTATTTTATTTTATTTTTTTTTTTTTATTAAAAAGACAACTCCCGCACTAGGGATCATGCCCTGTGTCGCGGGGACCTTTTACAAACATCAATTAACGGACACAAATAACACCCAGACCAGGACAATAATTTGTGGATCTCACAAATTCTTGTCCTGCGTGGGGATCGAACCCACAACCTCTTGCACGGCAGCCGCTTGCGCTACCGTCGCGCCACCGAGATCGTCGCTTTTGAAAATTTTATGCCACCTTATGATTTTAAATGTTAGTCACACCTCCTCAAATATGTAAGATTATAATAGTTCAATTGTGTCATCAGTACGCCTGCGCAAGTTAGTAGTAAACACGTATGCAAATTTTAGGGAACAAAATAGTGCGTTATAATTTTTCGTAAGGTAAGTAATGGCTAAAAAAAATCCCTTTCAATGCCGCGGCATCATTTTAAAGCATAGCAATTTATGTCGTATTTCTGTAACAGTACGGTTGAATTTCCATTAGTAAAAATTAAAATCCTTTGCCATGCCGTCCAGGTCTGCGTTAGCCATTACAGTGTTATTTAGTATTTGGTAAAAATAGATATTAAGTACACGCAATAATAAAAATAACTCACGTATAATCAGGTACGACGGGCGTTGTAAACTTATTATCTTCGTAAGCTAACTCTCTCGGCGGTGAACCGAAATGTGAGTCCGATTCGCTGTCCAATCCCGACATACCGTTGCTTGGGGGTACTTTCCTGTAATTATAGTATAAAATATCAGTTTCGTAACGGCTCCGTGTGGTGACGGAGTAAGAATACAATATGTCACCACCCCATCTCATCCTATGGGTGTCGTAGAAACCGACTCAGGGACTATCTGTGAATATTATCTTTACGAAATAAAAAGAAGGAAAATTTGAAATTAAACCCTATATCAATCCGTCTGGCCAGCGTGGTATTGTCAAGTATCCCTCAGTCACGGGAGGAGGCCCGTCCCTGCAATGGGACATTAATGGGCTGTTATGATGATGAATATCAGCTCTGTGTCCATTAATGAACTAGCCTATCGCAGTCCACATCTGGAAATAGGCATCTCCCAACACGCGCTACAGAACACGATTCAGTAAGACTCAGAGACCTTTTTAAGGTCGTCGGTTTGTCTAGCTGGGTGTTCTACTCTGTAATGGTCGATGACAATCGATGGTTTCTTACACACTATAGATATCGCATTATCATCTGAGTCTTAAACCCATATCAGGGGCCCAATTCCGCTAATAACATTTAAGCTACATAACGTTGACAATCAATTTTGATTCTGTTACGATTGGAACAAATTTCGTATTCTGCAAAAACTTGTTTGTGGTCGAATGTGAATCGTAATTGAGTCGAAGATCAAAGTTAAATCTGTGTTGCCTTGTATAATCTACCAACTTATTAGAGTTGCCCTTTAAAACCTACTAATAACCTGAATAAGAAAATGATGGCTGTATTACGTAATTGCCTATGCAAACTCAACTAAAAAAATTTGTCATTCATATGAATGACAGATTAGTTAATAGTATAGTTACTACAATATGAATTAATAAAAATAATGTAAAGAAGAAGAATCTATTAGTGTTTTGGTTTTTATCACTTCACATTAAGTCATAGCACTTCGGACTCTGGCAGAATTGTCGACATCGGCATAGTTTGCCCTTTAAAAGAAAGAAGAAGAAGAAAAATAATGTAATATTATTGTTACTTTTGGAGTCGGTGTCAGCCACGATAGTTATACATATACAATTCCGACATATTTCAACAAATAATAAGGCGTCGTGGAAATTTTGGAGTTACTAGGTAATATACAACTTCCTCTGTAATTGTCATGTAAAAATATAGATAATGGTCTCTTATATCTCAGTTTTTAAACACACTTTTTAGTAGATACAACTGGGACTGCCAAAATAATATTTCTGTTTTAAGTGTAATAATTAATTGTAACCTTTTTTTAGGTGATTTTGGTTATCCCCAGCGTTGATATCTAATGATACAGTTAACATTGCTTCAGAAGAGATTGCTGAAGGGTACTATTATAATTAAAGTACTATTGGTGTGCATACTCAAATACTTTGGTACACCGGGTGCTACATTGAAGTACCTTTACCATTCAGACACAGCAGGAAAGTTCATTATTGCATGTTGCTCTTCAATATTTGAAATTGTGCAGGCTTTACCTCTCCAACATTAGGTGAAGATAAGAATAGTCTTTGTTGGAATAGGGTGTAAGGCTTAACAGTGAAATAAGTAGATGTACTTACTAAGATTATTAAGTTTAAGTTAACAAAATGTTCAATATTTTAAATTAATTTGATAATGGGTGAATTTTATGTTAGATACTTAATTTAATGTAAATAGCAGATACTGATATTGTTAAATTACTTACATGATTTTGATAAAATTATTAGGTACATTTATTAAAAAATTAAACAAGGCATTTGAAAAGGTAGTGGATACTTTATTTTTATTTTGTACACTTATTTGCTATATTTTGTTATAAGATACTTAATTAGAAATATAGAATAAACAATAAACCTATTGAATTTTCACTATAATTATATAAATCAATATCATATACTGCTAACATTAATGAATGCTGTGAGGGTATATAATAAGTTACCGGAACGATTTTAAGAATTTGCCTTTAACGATATTTAAAATAAAGTTAACAAAATGGTTAAAGGCAAAATGCTTTTATAGTGTTGATGAATATATGTCAGATTGCGGAGAATGAGATTGTAGGTTATGGATCGTTTTGGTAATGGTGATGTCGAAAATCATAATATTTTAATAAGTAATTGATTTATGTATTAATTTTACTACTGTAACCTTTAAATTATAAGACTTACTAATGTACTTATTCTTGTTTATTACTATTATATTATATTGTGGACTTATTTGTATTCTTGATCTGACATTAATTTAATTTTACTCAATTTTATCTGTTTAACTGACATAAACTTAGACATAATCATGCATGAATATCTTATTTGTTGCTCTTTTTATCACTCAAATAATAAATAGCATTGTGCATGTTAAAATGTAATATTTGCACACCATATGTAATGGTAGGATGTAAAGGCACCATTATACTGTAAGATCATACTCTGTAAACCTACATTCTGGCAAATAAATGATTATTGATTGATTAACTATAACACAATATCACTATTTCAAAAACTAAAAATGATTAATGCATATAATAAAAACCTTATAAAACAGATATTATTTTTTATTGCCTCTGCCAGGGCAGTTCTTCACCAAAAGCCAAGCTAGCTTGTACACCCTGACTATTTCATTACTGCCATGATGGGATGTGGTAATTGTGGCTCTTCATAAACTTTTCATTAATGCTTGCAAATTGATAGCATCTGCGGTATTAATATGGATTCTTTTCATCATCGCTCGTCTGGCAGCTATAAATAATTTAATGAAAATATTTCACTAGGATAAGCATTATATCCTTCTGCAACCACTCAAGGATGTCTTATGTGCTGAAAGAAATAAATACAAGTTGATTTACTAAATGACTAAACTGAAAGCATGATAATACTTAAATATGTTACTTTACAAAAAATGTTTTTTTTATTTATTTATTTGATGATGATCACCCATACATGGAATGTTTAGTGGATGACAACAACTTTAACTATAAAAACCTTGCCTCTACCTTACCTTGTTTCCTTTATTTGCAAATTACAAAGCAGTTTCCCCGATGCTGTTTAATTTAAATATTTTATTCTTTATCGGCTTTATCCTTAGCACTGGGTATTCTCAGATAGTCTTACGCTGGGCTGGATGTTCTGAAGGATGGAGAACACATTCAATGGGGCTGAAATAATTACATCATTAGTATAATTCTATTAGGTACAACTCTTAAAAAAATACATAACTAATATTATAAACTATTGATATTATTATGTTATAATAAACTAATATACTTACTCCACATTAAATAAAAGTACCTATATAAAGTAAAAGTAGTGTCGTTTTAATTATTAACACTAGATTGTAAAGCCGTAACATTAGATAAATAGCTCTTGTTGTTCAATCGAAGGTCAAACGAACGTCAATGCAAAATCCACAATTGAAACAAACGTCAAACAAACGTCAAATAAGAGTAGAATACCGAATAAGTTCACAATCGACTTGCAATTGCAATCGATTTTAAAGCAGAATAGGAAATTATCCAAATACGATTCAATCGAAGCGTAATCGTTCTTGTAATAATTGCAGAATAGCAACTATGTCAAAAACTGACAATGAGACGCAATTTCGATTCTATTGAGTCATTTGTAAATAGCAGAATTGGGCCCCTGTTCTCTATATCATCTCTCACTTGCACTTACGTGACCTCTAGTCTGATATAATATCTTTCTCTCTTTTTGAAGAAGACAGATAATAACGTGTTTTCTATAATCAATCTACCTAGATCTATGTACTCAATTGAAATTCGAGCTATTGGATTGAAGAGACGGTTCTTTGAAGAATGAAGGACTAAATTATCTAGGAAGGTGGCTGAATTCAGCTTAGAGTTTTTGTTTAATTTCTTAGATACCTATTTATTTCCTTGTGTGATACTCACTTCCCCTGCCGTATAGCCTGCTGAGCAAGCCTCGCCCTCATGGTGACCACCATGTCGTGGGGGACCCTCCACACGAAGATACAGCCGTCGCCCGATGCTGAGATGAGATGCTGGCAGTCTGGGGTGAATCTGGGAATGAGGTATAGTAGATATTAGATAAACTAGATAACTGTAGATTGCTGGTTTGTAGAAATAAATCAATCTATAATAATATTATAAAGAGGTAAAGTTTGTGTGTTTGTGAAGTTGTAGGGGGTAATCTCTGGATCTAATGAACCGATTTAAAAAGTTCTTTCTGTGTTGAATAGTCCAAATGGACTATTTAACACGGAATCGATATCGAACACAGACGGAGTAAGAATACAATATGTCACCACCCCATCTCATCCCATGGGTGTCGTAGAAACCGACTAAGGTACTATCCGTTAATAAAATCTTTACATAGAAAGAAGGAAAACTTGAAATTAAACCCAATACCAATCCGTCTGGCCAGCGTGGTATTAGTAGGCCTAGTATCCACGGGAGGAGCCCCGTCCCTGTATTGGGACATTAATGGGCTGTTATGATGATATTTTATTTACTCACTTCAATCCAGTAACAATTTCGGAGTGTCCATACATAGTGGCCATACATTCGCCCGAGTAATAGTCGTAGACGCTTAGTATTTTATCTGTACTAGATGTGGCTAGGTATATACCGCTGTTGTCCAACGCCACCTAGGAGAAGATAACAAAAACTAAGATTAATCTAAATAACATTCCGCGCAAATTAACTCGACAGGCTTGAAGTTGCTGCAAATGGCTGCGCAGATGTAGTTTTTAGAAATTAATGTCAGGAAAGTAAGTACAATTTAAATAACAGTACGCGCAAACTAAGTCGTCCGGCTAGAAGTTGTTGGTTAATGGTTGCGCAGATGTCAGTTTTCTAACTTAATGTCGTGAAGCAGGTGTTTTATTTGTTATTGTACATGCGCGAATTTATGTGATAGCTAACTTCATGCCAGTCGAGTAAGTTGGCGCGTAAAGCTATAAATTAACCTATAGAGCTTAGGTATAACTAGAATTTGAAAGACAATGGTAACAGAACAAAGAAAAAACGAATTATGCTGTCTAGATTGCGTTGTTACAAATTCAGGAGGTCAATGGCATAAAGTAGTAGGATTGAAACCTCCATAAGGGGGTGCCATACTGGATATCGAAATTCGTAGATTAACTACTAGTCAAAAAAACAATGTTCCTTTCAATAATTGACCGAATAAACGATGGATCCCTTAAGGATTGGTCGAAAAAATAATTTGGGTTAGGTTATGTTAGAACAGTGATCATAAAGACCATTCAACTAGACGAGGTTCTAACATTTTCTAAACCAAATTGTTTTTTCGACGAATCGTTAAGAAATGTATCGTTTATTCGGCCAATTATCGAAAGAAACATAGTTTTGTCGGCCAGAAGTTAATTGACCAGTTGTATTTCGGAATATAAGTGGTCACAATGTTCGCTTACCTTTATAAGCGTCCCGTCTTCAGCTGTGGTACCCCTAAAGGTCTTAGTATGTCTGCCGTGAGCCGCGCTGTACACTCTCACGTTACGATCCTGAAACATTATAGGCAGTCATTAAAATATTTTTACTAATTAACATGATATAAGAGTAAAAATCCTACGCCTCTTTATACACGCCCATATAATACGCTACTATATTCAAAACAAAAAGAAACAAAACTCCGTGTAGTGACGGAGTAAGAATACTTACAATATGTCACCACTCCATCTCATTCCATGAGTGTCGTAAAAATCGACTAAAGGACTATCCGTTAATATTATTTTTACGAAATAAAAAGAAAGAAAACTTGAAATTAAACACTATACCAATCCGTCTGGCCAGCGTGATATTAGTAGGCCAAGTATCGTCCCTGCCGTGGGACATTAATGGGCTGTTATGATGATATTACAGTACATACCTGACACGCAGTTAATATATGTCTGCCTCCAGCATCGACCTCCATATCGTATAACGTCGTACGCCCTGATACGTTTTGACCGCGAGCGAATTGATAACTGCCATCTTGTGTCTGGAAAATAATTCGTAAGTAATTATATTCCGTAAGTAAATAATATATTTTTTATTTAAAATAAATATAAATACATTATCTCACTATTAGAAAGGTCAAGGAATAAGAAAATTATCACCACCCATCTATACTAATATTATAAAGAGATAAAGTTTGTGTATTTGTGACGTTGTAGGGGGTAATCCCTGGATCTACTGAACCGATTTTAAAAATTCTTCAGTGTTGAATAGTCCATTTATCGGGGAGTGTCATAGGCTTTATAGTATCACGCTATGACTAATAGGAGTGGAGCAGTAATGAAATATGTTTAAAAAAGAGACGCGTTTTTTTCCACCGCCTAACGAAGTGGGCACGGGTCAGCTAGTAATATACAGGGTGTTTTTGAGTCATCGGCAATAATTAAGGAGGTGACTCTGTACGTGATTCTGATCCGAATTATGTAATAAAATTAGGTACTTAATTTTTAACGAATAAATCCCAAAAATTAACTAAGTGTAGACACGTTCCCGCTGCGCTAAAATATTGTTCAAGACTCGGTGCATTGACCCGCGCCGCGCGTCGTAGGTATGTATCTAACTCAGCTGGCGAACCTAGCGTTGAGTTCGATCGCTCGCTGCGTCCGTCCGCGGTGTCCATGATTAGTAAAATTCATGGCTAAGCTTTACACATCGTTTATTATGTAGTAATTTAATGTTTCCTTCATTAAATAACGTTATCTGTCATGCCCTAAAGTATTGCCTATGTCTCACTTTACATACTGTATAAAAAAGTAATCTTACCGTCCTCAATTGTCTAAAGAGTATAGTTTTATCTGCTCCACAGGAGACCATTTGTAGACCGCCTCCAGAGTTGAGGAACCTTACTGCAGTGATCGAAGACGAGTGCTCGTCCAACGTCTGTAGGATTTGATAGCCCTGGAACGACGAGAACATGAAAATATGTATTAATACCATTTCTGGGCGTATTTGTACACTTGCTTGAATTGCAAGCCTAAGCAATTTCTTGCCTTATTTGTGTCTTCTACCTCGATTTGCCGTTACTGGACCATATTACCCTGCTGTCCATTCATTCAATGTCTGTCATACCTATATTACGTGCTTCGTCTAGTGTGTAATAATGGTGGTGCCAAAACTATTCCTCTAGAATAGTTTCGGCACCATTATTTTCTAACTAATATTAACTTGCTATCCTGAACCTGTCATTCGCTTCTTATATACCGCTCTTTAACCACTTCTGCTTTACCAGGCACACATTACCCTTAATGGGCCATATTACCCTACCCGACCAATGTTACCAATTAGTGTCCATATTACCCTACCAGATCAATCTTACAAATTATTGTCCATATTACCCTATCTTGTCAATGTTGCCCTAAACGCCCCATTTTGCTGCAGTCATCACTTGCCCTTCCTGGTGGTGGTGTGGCGGTACTCACCCGGTCCACGTGGAACACATGTATGAGGCGGTCCCTGGAGGCGGAGGCGAGCAGGCGCGGGCGCGCGGCGTACTCCAGACAGAGCACCTCCGCGTCGTGCGCCTCCAGCGTGTGCAGCAGCGCGCCGCGCGCCGCGTGCACCCACACGTTGCCGGCGCGGTCACCGCACGCGATGTGCGCGCCGTCCGGCGACACTCGCACACATCTGTACATACACCCTCAACATAACTACTCACTCGCTACGACAGACGTAACAAAACAAGACGTAATTTGTGGGCCTATTTAGTCGACCATAACTGAGATATAGTACTGCCTCGAATGATCCAAGAGTGTCACGAACCCAAATCAGTCGGCCTTATCAGACAGTGAGATAAATTAGAGGATCTTAACTGAGAATTAGTACTGCTCCAATTGACGCAGTTGTGACATGAACCCAAAGTAACACAATACACAAATTTAAGTAAGCATCTACTATCTATCTATTGGCCCAATTCAGCCGATATTATCTGAGAATCTGTACTGTCAAATTAAGGCCAACTCTTCTAAGAATTATGAACTGAAGAGGGCACAAACACAATTCAGTCGGCTTTACCAGAAAGTGGCCCAAATTAGCCAACCTTAACTAAGAATACTGCCACATTTTTGTTTGTTAAAATTTGAATACAATACCGGTCTAATGTACAGAGTCTTAACTTAGAACTTAGTTAACTTAAAATATCAATATACCCCAACTTGGCCCTCCCTTAAAAACTACCCTGTCAGTTTTAACCTAACATAACGAAGCTGTAATTAGTTAGAATTGGGTATAAAGTAAAGTAACACGATATGTAACGCCACCTTCAAACGGTATTTATACACTAAGGTACTTGCACCGAATAAGGGCCACGTTTATTATAGGCATATGTCAAATAGGCTATACGTGTTTTATTCAAAATCTTGTATAGTTTCATAAAATTATAAGAAATACATTATTTGGGCTCTCAATTCGACTTATGGACAGATTTCTAAAATGTCAGTTTGGACCAAATTAAACACCTGGGTTCCTGTTAAGGGCCGTGTTAACGTACTTTGCATATTTTGTAATCACATTAGGTATAATCTAACACATTCAAATGTGTTAACTAAACAGTTAGGTAAGTCATTTCCATCAAATACTAATTACTTTAGCAAAAATTTTAAGGTCCTAATATAATAAGTAATTAATAATAATAAGGTCCCTAATTTTAAGTTTAAGGACCTTATTATGTGTATCAAACGATAAATAAGTAAAAAAACCGAAATTGTTGCTGTAATCAACATGTATTTATTTTTTCAGTAAGTAATTATACTTTATAACAATAATTAACATTATTATTTTTAAAAAACGTCCATGAATATTTTTTTGCCACTTGTAGTAGACCATAAAAGGCTTATTAAAATACTACTAAATAAAATAAAAATGTAATCACTCTTTGCCAGCTGTTCCTTTTAAATCGTTGAAATGATTTTTAGTGTTATGAGCTTTACAAAATATGTACCTATGCTTGTTTTCATATAAACTTTAGGTGTTGAAGGCATACCAATATAAGCGAATTTTATTATTCTCGTCGCTTAATCCTTTTTCTAATTCTTCGGTCAATATACCTACTATTTCTACCTAATTTCTTTTTGTAACTTCCCGTAGCAAAATGGTTTTTAAATTTCGATAAATGTGGTGCTCGTTCTGAAATCATTTTTCTGAATACTGCATCCATGACAATTAATTAACTACCTCGTTTTTTTCTTCCTAGTAACTCGTTATTATGAATTCCAAGAAAATATAATAACTTAGAAGGTAAATATTCACAGTTGCCTTTAAATAGTAAAAATACCTTTTTTCTTTATTTATAGGGCCCAGTTTTCTTAGTAAAAAACGTGACACAAAGTGGGCGCTGCTCTAAAAATGGAAGCGGCCAAGCAAGAACGATTGCATTTCACTAATGACTGTTACTAGAAGATTACACGCAAAATTTAAATTTGTTAAATAAATGTCACGTACGATTTTTTTATCCTGGTCCTTAATAGGCGCCGGCCCTTATTCGGTGCAAGTAGCTTATTATAACCATTTAATTTAATTATTGTTTTCTAAAGTACGTACGATTTTTTTATCGTGGTCCTTAATAGCCGCCGGCCCTTATTCGGTGCAAGTACCTTATTACAACCATTTAATTTAATTATTTATTTTCTATAAACGATAATAAATAAACATGACATACCTGACACCAGTCTTATCGTCGTAACTCTTGGACTTGTCCTTATCATTAGTCGCTGTGAGGTCCACGTCCTTCAGAAACTTCAGATCTGAATCTATGTACAGTACTTTACTTAACTCCTGAAATACAAAGAAATAGATAAATAAATATTCCTAACACTTTCACACAACACCATCTAGTCCCAAACTAAGCAGAGTTTGTACTATAGGTACTGGACAACGAATAAACATACTTAAATACTTTTTTTTTTGGTAAATACATACATAGGAAACACCCAGACCAATGCAAACAATCATGTTCATGCATACAAAGATTTGCATTAAGCGGGAATCGAACCCGAGACCTCAAAAAAAAAAAGAAAAAATATACTTTAGTAGTCATTGCGGAAGACTGGCGACTTGATAAAGGTGGACGGGTGGGGTGGATTACTGATTTCCGAATTCATCATAATCATAACAGCCCATTAATGTCCCACTGCAGGGACGGGCCTTCTCCCGTGACGGAAGGTTACTTGGCCTACTAATACCACGCTGGCCAGACGGATTGGTATAGGGTTTAATTTCAAGTTTTCATTCTTTTTTATTTCGTAAGGATAATCGGATAGTCCCTTAGTCGGTTTTTACGACACCCATGGGATGAGATGGGGGTATTGACATATATTGTATTCTTACTCCGTCACCACACGGACATCTATGACTAGATATAATGGTACTAACATTGCTATAAATATTATGTTCTCCTGGCGAACTTAAGTTCCACAGTCTGACTGTGTCATCGCTGGAACAGGTGAGGAAGGTGCCCGGCGCAGGGCCTGGTTCCGAAGCCGGTAACGGGCCTACCATGTCCACGCCCCATATGCACGCCGAGTGGAACAACGCTGAGTGGGATTTGCCAACCTGTTGTGAAAGAAATAAGAATATTATTATTTAAAGTGTAAATTTATGGAATAGTATAAATTGTTTATATAATAAATTAACATAAATGAATAGTTATTTTTAGGTTTATTTTATTTTATTATTTTTTCTTATTTAATTTTACCCTGTGATGTTAGATTACATAAGAAATAATTTAATATGTAGTCATAGTTGTTTTGGATATGTTCAATAAGTGTTACTACTCTATCGCGACCTCTGTGGCGAAGTGGTTATATAACATGACTGCTACGCAGAGGTCTCGGGTTCGATTCCCGCTCAATGCAAATTTTTGTGTGCATGAACATGATTGGTTTCCATTGGTCTGAGTGTTTCTATGTATAATATGTATTTATTTACAAAAACAAAGTATATAAGTATTAATATCCGTTGTTCTGTTACCCATAACACAAGTAGGTTAGGCCTAGCTTACTTTGGGAACAGATGGCGCTGTGTACAGATGTCTGTCAATATTTATTTATTAATCGAATTAGTCAGTCTGTAATGATAGTTGTAAGTTTGATTTTAAATATCATCTAAGTCTTACGGCCATGTCATTTCTATATCTATCTCGCTTCCACTTACGGGTTTTCTATTCTTATAATATATCATTTATCTCTTTTTGGTGTACTCAGATTATACCGTGCGTACTATAGTATTAAATATTACTAGCTAACCCGTGCCCATTTCGTTGAGAGGCGAAAATAACGCGTCCATTTTTTAAATACATTTCATTACTGCTCCACTCCTATTAGTCATAGCGTGATACTATATGTATTAGCCTACAACACTCCCCGATAATGGGACTATTCAACACTGAAAGATTTTTTTAAATCGGTTATTTAGATCCAGAGATTACCCCCTACACAAACAAACAAACTTGACGTCTTGATAATATTAGTATAGATTATTATTTTCATGCTAATTCACTAATCTAACCAAATTCCTTACCCGTTTAATATCTCTGACGTCCCACACATATAAGCTATGATCGTTGTATACACAGGTCAGCTTGTGGTTCCTCTCGTCGTATGTCAGGGCTATGGCGTCAGGGTACCTCGCGTTTGTAGGCTGACTGAACATGTGGCTGGAAAGAAAACATAAATTTTAATATCATAAAGAAAAAAGACAATGAAAAACTTGTGGATAAAGAGGCTGGTTGCACTGCAAGTACTGTAACATATTTATTTGAATTGTTTTATAAGCTGTTAGTGTTACTGTTTATTCTCCTAAATAAATAAATAAAAAATTTAAAAAAATTGTAACTTGAAACAGGATTTGAACCTTGACCACTAGGCCATCCGAGTTACTGTCTCGTTAACCAAATTAGTCCATTGCTTTCTACGGAAACATTAGCTCTCGTAATTTACAACCAACTGTAACAACGACATCTAGGCGCGACAGCCGTAAACTTTCAAATTTGCAATTGTAGAGTATACTTAATGGGAAAAACATTTAATAAGATTAATTAGTGGATTACACAAATAATTCTAATAAGTTTAAGTGAGATTTGAAATCGTCGTTATTTTCATCCTTGGTTGTCGTAAAAGTCGACTTAGAATATTCAATATGCGAAATCAAAACCGATGTAAAGCGATGAACGGATTTGAATCAGACACAACTTCTTTGAGCGATTCATGGGGGATCAAACCCGCGACTTCGTGCAGCCGCTTGCGCTACCGAGCAAGTTATAACCCGGTCACATTATCTCGAGACCTGGCGTCGATGACGTCACGTCGCGTCGGACTAATCACTGATGCGCCCGTTGGCGAGCGCGGGGGTTGAAAGGAGAACGGGACGCGAGGTTCGCATTCCAGCGAGGTCTCTAGATAATGTGACTGTGTAATGTAATAGTAATTAAAAATACTGCTGCGTTCTAGTGCTAAATTAACTTTAAAAAATGCATCTTAGTTGATCTTTTAAAATACATACCTAATATTAGTCCCTTGAGCCACATCGACACCCAGATAATGCGTCCTAGGCAGAGTGGTAATATACCGCAGGGATTCAGGTTCAAAACACCTCACTATACCCTCGGCACATCCAACGAATATGTAGTTTGCACCAATAGCCATGCAATTTGCTGATGTTGTCTGAAATAAATAAAAATATATATTAAGCGCCGATTACACTAGACTACATGTAGTCAACTACATCATATAGGAGACTACATGTAGTCTAGTGTAATCACATGTAGTCTGTTAGGACACTACATATCCTTCCTGACGTCCTTTGATGTAGTTGACTACATGTAGTCTAGTGGAATCGGCGCTTTAAAACTATATAAATGCTGGATAGATGTGATAGGCAGAAGACCGGAAGGAGTGGCGCGATATTGCCATCTTATGGGGTCCCGGGCCACCCTTATCCATCAGTTTCCTGCCGCCCTAACTAGGTCGTCGGTCCACGATGTAAGGGGTCTCCCCACCTTGCGTTTTATGATCGGTACCCAATCGCCATTAGAGGTGAATTAGGTGTGGCAGGACACCTAATTCACATCTAAGGGCGTGACTCATCATAACAGCCCGTTAATATCCTACTGCAGGGACGGGCCTCCTCCCGTGACGGAGGGATACTTGGTCTAATAATACCACGCTGGCCAGACGGATTGGTATATGGTTTAATTTTCTTACTTTTTATTTCGTAAAGATAATATTCACGGATAGATAGATAATTACGAAATTAATCGGTTTCTACGACACCCACGGGATGAGATGGGGTGGTGACATATTGTATTCTTACTCCGTCACCACACGGAGAAATAGCGACTACAGCCAGATAAAAACATATTTTTGAATAAATCGCTTACCCTTAACTCGACCCATTTATCAAGTAGTCTCCGACTGTTAAACTCGCAGAGCAGTCCACCTCTAGTGATGGCGAAAGTGCTCTCGGCAGAGGCACCTCTACCGCAGACCACGTCACAGAATTCGTTGTCCTTCTGTTCGCCCAGGATGGCTGAGCGACCCATCAGAGGTACTGGCTCTTTGAACTGAAAAAAAAAAACATGAAAAGTTCAAGAAAATCCTCGCTAAATGTTTGTATCGAAAAGAAGAAAGACAATGGAAAAAATTGCTACTCCAGGCAGGGCTCGAACCTGCGTCTCTGGACTATACGGGTCCTTGCCGGCTAGGCTACACGATTCTTAATCTCGTTTACCAAATAAGACTTTTATACGCTTTATACGAAGCGATTAGCCCTCGCGATTTAAAATCCAACTGTTACAACGCCATCTAGGCGCAACAGCCGTAAACTTTCTATGTTGCAATTGAGGAGTTTATTACGTAATAGTTTTAAATTTTGTAAATGGAGGTAGATGGGAACCTGGATTAGGATATAGGCTACTTTCTAAACCCGAAAATGACAACAACTCGGGCTGAGCCTCGTGTAAATATAAGTTGTAAATACAAATTCGAGTCCCGAAATAAATGCTATACCAATAAAATGACCCATATGCTAACGTAATAGCGTAATATTAAAAACGCTCTACGTTTATAATATTACGCTAACGAAATAGCGAATTTTTAATAATTTTTAGTAATTATGCTAACGAAATTGCGAATTTTTTCAAAATTTTGAAAAAATAACAAAATGTCTTGAACAATTTTAATAAAATTTCTATGAGACCCAGGTATGGGTTATTTTATGGGTATCGCATAATTTTTATGGCAGATTATTATTTTGCTTAACAACGAATGGGCGCTAAAAATTTACGCATTATTTGTGCCCTTTAAAGTCACCGCGACACCGGGCTAAGGACCCTCGCCCACAGTGACTTTTTGTAGCGATGCAGTCGCATCTTTTCATTGATCGCAGTCGCAGTCGCGATTAGTAGAGTAATAAATCCGCGACTGCATCGCTACAAAAAGTCGCCGTTTCGTGTCGTACGTTTGCAGTGCGCTTGCGGTGCGTTTGTCGAACGGCAAATGTACGTTCGTTTGTTCATATTCTATTAAGAAATTATATTTTTTTTAAATTAAAAGTAATCTATTTTTTTATGTGATAGGAGGCAAACGAGCCAGCAGATCACCTGATGGTAAGTGATCACCGCCGCCCATGGACACCCGCAACACCAGAGAAATCGCAGATGCGTTGCCGACCTTTTAAAAGGGAGTACGCTCGTTTCTTGAAGCTCCCCAAGTCGTAACGGTCCGGAAATATTATTAATAATACTATTTTACGTAAGAATAGAATAAATTACCTTGGCATTCCTGGAGTACTCGAGGTACCAAAACTTGACATGTCTGAAGCCCACTGTAACGAAGTAGTTACCATTCTCGGCGAAACTCACCGCCTTTACACGAGATGAAACCTGAAATATATTATGTGAACGTAATATTAAAAAGTTACATACATACATAAACTCGCGCCTTATCCCGTCCGGGGTAGGCAGAGACGACAGAACGCCACGCCATTAAACAGTTCTTAAAGGTTATCATCATTCCTCTGCCTATATCCCAATTTTTTTTTGTCTTCTTTTTTTTGGGCTGGGCGCAGCATGTGTTTTTCTTCCACATGCTGCTAGAAGTTTGCCGCCTGCCTGACACAAACCCTCCTTGGGAATATTGTTGTTGCTGGATTACTCCCCACCAGGAGGTTGACCCGAGGTGCTAGGTGGTATGCACCGGGACGTGGTATCCCTTAGTCGCCTCTTACGAGACTCACGGGAGGATATGGGGCAGTCCTATTCTAACCGGGAACCGCACGGCAAAGGTTCAAACAGTTCTTAAAGGTATAGAATAATAAATAAAAGCTCTAAAATGTAACCTGTCTGTGGCGTAGTAGAACCACTTCTCTAAAGTCACAGAACACAAGAATGCAAATCTATATCATAGAGATCTCCATTTAAAATATTCAGATATTATAATTAGGAAAACTTGACACAAAAACCGTCTAACCATCGTAGTTCCTGCCCCACGAAATTTCTTATCCCCTCGATACCCCTTATGCCCCTCGAATCTAATTACAATCAATATCATAACAGCCCATTAATGCCCCACTGCAGGGACAGGCCTCCTCCAGTGACGGAGATATACTTGGCCTACTTATACCACGCTGGCCAGACGGATTGGTATAGGGTTTAATTTCAAGTTTTCCTTCTTTTTTTTTCGTAAAGATTATATTCACGGATAGTCCCGTAGTCGGTTTTTACGACACCCATAACCACCCATGATATGGGGTGGTGACATATTGTATTCTTACTCCGTCACCACACGAAGAGCTTGGCTATAATAGAATCTAATTACAATACCACTACACTATTTGATATCAAAACTAAATATTATCACAACAGCCCATTAATTCTTCCCTTTCAGAAATAGTCCTTCTCCAGCGCTAAAAAGAAACAGCCTACAAGCACGTTGGTCAGTCGGTTCGGATTGATTTTATGAGTTCCGTTTTTTGTTGTTTTCTTGTCTTTAGGGCACAAGCTGTTAAGTTATTATTGCTCTGTTTTGTCCATAGCTACGAGTACACCGTACATTAAAAAGGCAGCTGGGTCAGACTGTATATGGAAGGCGGAGGACCGTGTTCTGTGGCACGTGTTTGGACTATGCCCAGCAGTGGACTGCAACAGGCTAATTGATATAGCTTACCTTATTACTAGCCAGCTTTAAGTTCGCCCTCCAGTCCCAGACGTTGACGATCATATCATGTTGTGAACCTATTGAGACTAGATATTTTGACGACGTCGAGAATGCCTGGAAAATTAATAAAAAAAAGAATTTAAGTAATATTATATTTTAATACAATTAAACTAAATTATACATAAAGCTTAGGTTGAGAAATGACTATGACATAAGAATGGATAGAATCAATAACCAAAGTTGAAATTTTGCAGCAGGTTTGCATATAATGGTAGGCAAACGAGCCAGCAGGTCACCTGATGGTAAGTGATCACCGCCGCCCGTGGACACCCGCAACACCAGAGGAATCACAGATGCGTTGCAGACCTTTAAAAAGGGAGTACGCTCGTTTCTTGAAGCTCCCCAAGTCGTAACGGTTTAACTTTTAGTAGCTAAACCCCTTGCTCATGTGAGATGGGACACCCATGTCCAATTAACACAATGCAATCGGTATATTACATGGCTGGTACGCAGAGGTCTCGGGTTCGATTCCCGCTCAATGCAAATCTTTGTGTGCATGAACATTATTGTTTGCATTGGTCTGAGTGTTTTCTAAGTTTATTATGTATGTATTTACAAATAATAAAAAAAGTATTTAAGTATGTTTATCCGTTGTCGTTATGTTGTAGCACCCATAGTACAAGCTCTGCTTAGTTTGGGACTAGATGGCGTTGTGTGAAAGTGTGAGGAATATTTATTATTTATTAAAAGATAAAAGATGAACTTACCACGCAGCTGACGCCATGTGTGTGTCCAGGAAACTCTCCAATCTGCACGGCTCCTGATGCTGTAGGGTCCTGAAAATAAATAATATATTGAATTAATGATTGAATCATTATTATAGAGGGAATAGGTGTTTATATCGCCAGGAACGGACTACCGAAAAGTGTAATCCACCACATCTACAAACACATTTAAAAATAAATTAGATGAGCACCAAAAATGAAAACCCAGATACAGGCGCTCGCTATTAGATGTTTTAACTGCCTGCCTGCTTATTAAATAATAATGTGGCAGAGAAGCAAAAGGCCCATCTGATGGCTAGTGGCATATGCACGTCATAGACGTCAGCAATATCATAGCACAGTCAAACCACTTCTTACCATAAGCTGTTAACCCCCGGTATCCGAATGTCTGATCAAGTAAAAATCAACTAATCAAGCGTCAAAACTCTTGTCAACTATAATTTTTAGGAACTAAAATTTGAGATATAGAAATAATAGGAGATAATATTAGAGAGACCCAAGTCTACATTATCGTAAACAAGTATATGTTATACCGCTACTCTCCGATAGATGGCGTTACCTGTACGTAATATTTAGTAATAATTTCGTTTGTTTACCATGAACTTAGTGGAATGTAGTAAAAATTACATTATCATAGTTTTACGCCAAGATAACAATATAAATTAATATAAAGATGAACTTTAAGATTATGTCGATTCGAAAATAAAAATCGACTACTTTGATAGATTAACGACAATGTTCTACTGTCCACTTATCTATACTTGATTAACTTTGTAAACAAACACCACATTTTTTAAATTCACTATTTTTTACATTAATCAACATCAAGTAAAGTAGCATTAGTATGCTATAGAAACACATAAATTACTTTGATACCACTACTTATCTCTCTTAAATTTTATATAACGTCAAATCTTACAGATAAAAATGAACTTTACCATTTGATATTTTGTAGATTCTAGAATTTGTCCTTGTTTTCTATACATTTCTCATAAGGTCAAAGACGTTAGTCTTCCGAATGACTGATCAAATTCAAATCAAGGGTCAAGAGTCAAATTTTAGTTTCTGAAAATGATAGTTGACAAGAGTTTTGACACTTGATTAGTTGATTTTTACTTGATCAGACATTCGGAAACCGGGGGCAAGTTTTAAGTCTGTGGTTGACACGACGCCATATTTGTTTACCTTTTAAGTCATTTAAAGGAACTTTACTTGACTTTTGGTATCTTCTTCTTCTGGTATAAGAATCTTTACCTGCAGATCCCACACCCTGACGGCGGGCGCGTGTCCACACTCTCCGGTAGCGAGGTACCTGCCATCTGGCGAGAACGCGACGCAAGTGACGCTCTTACGACACGCGTTCAACACGTGGCTCTGTCTGCGTCAAACGTCATTAGTGTCAAATGTGACATTAATGACATGTAACGAGACAACGTCAAACGCTAGTCAAAGAGTGCAGAGTTGTCAGTAGAGTATCAAGCTACATATCTATATAACGCCCTCACCTGCAGATCCCACACCCTGACGGCGGGCGCGTGACCACACTCTCCGGTGGCGAGGTACCTGCCATCTGGCGAGAACGCCACGCAAGTGACGCTCTTACGACACGCGTTCAACACGTGGCTCTGTCTGTTCTTGCGCGCGTTGTATAGTACTACTGCACATCTGGAAAATAAAGAAAAAAATATTTTATTACTCATAACAGCCCATTAATGTCCCACTGCAGGGACGGGCCTCCTACCGTGACGGAGGCCTACTAATACCACGCTGGCCAGACTGATTGGTATAGGGTTTAATTTAAAGTTTCCCTTCTTTTTATTTTGTAAAGATAATATGTACGGATAGTCTCTTGGTCGGTTTTTACGACACCCATGGGAGAGGTCGCCTATATCGTCAATGGCTGCTACTCACAGTAGGTAGGTTTCTGGCTTAATGAACATCTTTGTGTCCATAAACATGAATGCATCAGGTGTTTTCTGTGTTTAATACCAGTATGTATTTAGATCCCTTGGGTGTGTTAATGGACTATACTCTTCAAAAGAACCTACTCTTTTTTTTATTTTAGTCAAGAAATGACCAAAAATATTAAGAACATAAAAACTTTATTGTGAGCCCCTTTTTTTGTAGTCGGTTAAAAAGACAAACAATAGACAGACAAACGTAACGTGCGCATATTACAATATTCTAATGCGTACGATGCTCAGACAAGAGAGACATAGACTGAATTATATTAGAATAAGCTGCGGTCATACTGTTGTGTTATGAGCGGAGACGATGGAAAAATATTAGGCAAGGTAAATAATTATACGTATTATAAACAGACTATTACGTGATGTTCTTCATAAGATTGGGTTTTATTTTATGTTTTATTTGTAAAACTTTACAAATAAAATGCAATAAAATAAATTGTGTATTTATGACCAGTGTATAAAAACTGTTTTAAAATAAAAAGTGTCTTAAGGACTCAAGACTAAGGGTCATAAAATATAATATAAAAACGAAATGATATCTTTTAATAATAAATGCTCGCATATATTAAAAAAAAATATAAGATATTTTACATGTTTTCTATGTATAATATGTATGTATTTACAAAAAAAAAGTATTTATGTATGTAAATCCGTTGTCTAGTACCCATAGTTCAAGCTCTGCTTAGTTTGGAACTAGATGGCGTTGTGTGAAAGTGTGAGTAATGTGCGAGGCATATATTTATTTACATTATATTAAACTAACTAATATAACTAATTTATAAAATCGCTATCACTGTGACCACAAAAAATCGCTATCACTGTTACCACGCTACATAACAATACAACTAATTGCTATGCGTATGAGCTAACCTTTGTCTAACATATGTTAACAGTCGACGCATGGGCGTTAGAGAAAGCGCACGTATTATACATTAAAAAAAATAATTATAAAAACAGCATGGCGAAGCGGTAAGACCGAGGTTATACTTAAGACAAAGATAGGGGACAAAAAATGTTCCACGACATGTCAAGGGAAGTCAGACGATTTCGCGCCTGACATTTCTGGCGTTATCGTGGGACTTGTGTACAAAATCAAAAATGTTGTTGCCTTTCCTCACACATTCACACAACGCCATCTAGTCCCAAACTAAGCAGAGCTTATACTAAGGGCACTAGACAACGGATAAACATACTTAAAAACTTTTTTTTTGTAAATACATACATATTATACAACATAGAAACACTCAGACCAATGCAAACAATCATGTTCATGCACACAAAGATTTGCATTGCGCGGGAATCGAACCCAAAACCTCTGCGAAGCAATCATGTTATATAACAACTACGCCAAACGTCGCTCTACTTCACCCGACGTAGCTGGCGACGCGTTTCGTGTGATATTTGTCCCCTAGTGTATCTTTGCCTTAATAATAAATACATCACGAAGAAGCGGTAAGACCGAGGTTATATTTAAACTGTCGTAGGGATCAAGGCCTGTGTCGCGGTTACTAGTAGCAGTTGTAGGTAGCTTATAAGATTCAAATAATTAACTCCCTCGATGGTAATGTGAATCCCACGCAATACCATTTTTTTTGTATAATCTAAACCTTATTGTCTTGTAGCGCTCCCTAGTGCAGAGGTTGACTTTTTTTATGAAAAAGATGTGTGTGCTTTAGTCTATAAATACTAAATTAAGGACCTGTATTACAAAGTTTCAGCTTTACTCATGAATCAGTAGACTTTAAACAGCATTGTTAGGTTCCTAGTTCCTACCAAATTTGGATAGGTAGAGGACGGAACATAGCAGACAGTGAAGGTGACCGCTAACGCGTTGTAAGGGGGCCTCCTTAAACCTACATCTGGGTCGTGAGTCCCAGACGCTGTTATGCAAGTGTTCCGTCCTCTATCACGCGATGGACCCGTCACCCGCACGGAGAATCCGTGGAATGCTAAGATTAGGTCTTACTTAAAACGGTTAATTTCTTGTTACCTATTCTAACAAAACGCTTACAATGAGGCATAGCCCAAAACTAGTTTACTATGCAGGAATTTCGTCGGACCTGTGCCGCAAGACATGCTTAAACATTAATTGTAATTCATTGCAAATATTCGCGAATAAATTTTGTACAACATCTAACATTCCTAGTAAGATAAGGACATGTCTTACTGGAAGCGTTCTGCGATAAGATCAAAGTGAACTCAAACCGTTTGTTAGCAACATTATTGGTAGGACTGCGATTTGCGCTACATGCTATGTGACTGCTGCTGTAGCAAAGCTGTCGGTTATCGAAACCTACAAAAGAAAAAAGTTTTGAGATCCTTTTTTATATAATGGCAGCAAACGAGCCAGCAGGTCACCTGATGGTAAGTGATCACCGCCGTCCATGGACACCCGCAACACCAGAGGAATCGTGTTGTTGTTATTATGGTTATTTTGATAATATTTTGATGGTAAGTGACACCCTCCCATCATTTTCTTTAGCATGTCTTACCCCCGGTTTCTGAATGCCTGATCAAGTCAAAATCAACTAATCAAGTGTCAAAACTGTCATTTTAGTTCCTGAAAATTATAGTTTTGACACTTAATTAGTTAATTTTGACTTGATCAGTCATTCAGAAACCGGGGGTGAGTCTTGTGTCTGTTAATAGAACGTTAGAAAAATTTCACACAAGCGCTTCTAGTTCAGAAGTTACATTTTAATTCAAAAAAATAGTTTGTGACCAGTTTACAAATAAATGATGCAGTAACCACTATGTGTAAAAAAAAAACACACAAATATTAAACTACAAGCTTATAATTAAGTAAGTCGACAATCGCTTACAGTGAAAGCTGTCGCATTTGTTTTATAGTATGCGAGTGGGCGAATCCGTGTTAATTGATATAAGCTTGAACGGTACATGTAGCGTATTTATTGATGAGCGACAGCGGATACACCAGTTGTATAACTGGTGTATCGTACGTGGTTACGAAGATCATTTAGGATTATATTTATACCGTGACTTTATCTTAGTTGTAAAATCGCTGACCGAGATAAATCATTTATTTATTATTAGGTTCACCAACAGCTATTTACACTAAAACAGTTCTTCCTTAATTTCGGATGGAGAAAGCCGGAAACAAATATTATAATTCTTTAAATTTATAATAACAAAATGACACTGACATTGTGTGACATGACAAATAATTATTTTATCCACAAATTATTGTTGGATATAGTTGGAATTAATATTTGTGAAACATTTTTTTACTATGTATAAATAAAAACATGTTTATATTTATTAGTTTTAATATAGTAGCCATAGTACGACTAGATAGCATTATGTGAATATGTTTAGAATATTACAAAATTAAAATCGCCTTCAGTGACACAAAAGCTTATTATAAATGACAAATACACATGTGTGTGTACCTACAGCTACCTGATGCTGCGTGGGGTATATTAGTGATTCAATGTGTGACTTGCAAAGAGCGAGGTTAGAACGTATTGATAAGCGGTAGCGATTTGTATTTTTAATTATAAGTGTATTATTTTATTACAAAATATGCTTGGCGTAGGTGCTGTGGTAACTTTTGGTACCTTCTTACGTTTCAACTTTCTTATATTTTCCAGAAATTTTCATCCAAATCAAAGTGTGCGATTGATGTAAAAACTAGTGAATTTGCAAAATGTGGTGTTTGTTTACAAAGATAATCAAGTATAGAAAAATGGACGATAAGTAACAAATACAGATAAATGTAAAGGCGGGCGGGATACCGTATCCGTTTGCAGGCCGGAGATCTTCGTCATAGCAAGAAAATCAGTACCCACTAGGTAAAGCCATCTAGTCATATTAAATTGGTAAATATTAGGTCTTTACCTATGAAACTGCCGTTTTGTATAAAGATTTTATCAGAAGTTAGATTTTTCATACTAACGTTTTCTTAGATATTTCAATACTTATTAACATAATAGAATGAAATTTGGTATAAGTAATGGCGCACATTTAAGCTAATTATTGTGTTTAAAACAAAGAAAAAAAGTATCAGGAAAGAACATATGGGAAAATCCGCTGTTTTAAATTGGACCCATATCACAGGATTATTATTTATACAAATAATAATTATTTTAATTTATTATCTTTTGTTAGATGTTGGTTATATCCTAAATTTCCTAAATAACAAAAAATATTTAAACAATAAATATGTTTTAAAAGAATATAGAGTCTAAAGACTGCGCAGAAATAAAACGGCAATTTCATAGGTAAAGACCTATTATTTCCAAAAGCAAGGTGTGTCCGACAAGGGGAGGCACCCTTGTGCATTATTCAAGGGTGGTTAAAAGAAATAAAATGACTCATTGGGGTGCAGTCAATGTCAATATGCATTATAATCAGTTTAGATTGAAGGTGTGGCTGTCAATGAAAGACTTTAATTTGGAAAATGAAGCCTTGGCCTGGGCTCTCTTGTGTGAGGACACAAACCAATTAGTAACGAACGATTGCAGTGGGTTTAGGTAACCTAAGTCTTCTTTGTTTATCTTTTGTTGATGTGGCAAAGCTGCTCGTTTGACTCAAAGGAGACAGCCTCTACAAGGTGCATTTAAAAAAAATGCTGGATTATGTGGCGGGCTTGTAGCAGACCGACATGATACGGAGTGGCCCCTTGCTGAATAGAACTACTACCTGGTCGTATTTAAGGACAGCAGCACCTTAATATTTCAATAAACACAAATCTGATGGCAAAGTCTTGGATAAATATTACGATATTAAAGATTTAGCAATTCGTCTGATTGTTAAATGTTTATTTCGGATCTTTTCTATACTTTTCGTAAAGACAATTTTAACAAACTTTCCCTAAATCTATTTACGAAACCCAAGATATAAGACGGGGTGGTAATACCATGTATTCTAACTCCATTACCACACGGACAAAAAACCCACACTTGATTTCCTAAAAGAATGCGATATATCATTAGGGATTAAGGCGTGGATAGATTTTTTTTATAATACGGGTATTTTTATGACAATATAATCTTTATTATCTGTGTAAATAATATTATTTTAACATTTTAATACAGATAATATACAAAATAAAGTCGTAAATAGATAATAAGGATTAGAAGATTAGTAAAATAAGCGCCATTTAAGCGCCACTATTCAGAGAATAGTAATAATAAAGTAGTAACTGGTAATCAACATAACAGCCCATTAATGTCCCACAGCAGGGACAGGCCTCCTTCCGTGACGGAGGAAAACTTGGCCTACTAATACCAGGCTGGCCAGACGGGTTGGTATGGGGTTTAATTTCAAGTTTTCCTTCTTTTTATTTCGTAAAGATAATATTCACGGATAGTCCCTTAGTCGGTTTTTACGACACCCATGGGATGAGATGGGCGGTGACACATTGTATTCTTACTCCGTCACCACACAGAAAACTGGTAATAATCAAATATTAATAAGTAAAAATAATAAGTGGGCTGGGCACATCGCGCGGAGAACCGACAGCCGTTGGGGCTTGGGGCAGAAAGGTTCTGATATAGCGATCGCGTACCGGAAAACGCAGGGTGGGGGAGACCCCTCACACGGTGGGCCGACGACCTGGTTAGGACAGCAGGAAACCGATAGATGAAGGAGGCACAAACAATACTTGGAGGAGGCCTATGTCTAGCAGTGGACGTTATTTACCTGATACGATGATGATGAAGTAAGAAAAACAAACTCTTATTATATAATGCCTTTAATAACAGACCTTGAGTGCCCCATTAGAGAGACGGGCCTCCTCATTGTAAAGAAGGTAAACTAAATCAAAAAAATATAATCTATACTATTACACTATAATATTATAAAGAGGTAAAGTTTGTGACGTTATAGGGGTTACCCCCGTTAAAAAAACGAGTCCCTTTTTAAAACATATTTCTTTACTGCTCCACTCCTATTAGTCATAGCGTGATACTATGTAGCCTATAACACTCCCCGATAAACGGAGTATTCAACACAGAAATAATTTTTAAAATCGGTTTAGTAGATACAAAGATTACCCCCTACAACGTCACATACACAAACTTTACCTCTTTATAATATAAGTAGGAAGTAGGATTATCACAGTTGTCTTTTCTGCCAGTGGACACTATAGTTAAACCATACGAAGGTTTCAAATATGATACACGGGATAGAGAAACGATTACTCCATGTCTAAAATCAATCACATGAAAACGCTCCCTCCATCAATAAGTCCTAACCCCATATTACACGTACACACAGCAACACATCAAGTTAAACATTTTCATTTGAAATGGTGTCTTATTTCAAGGTATTAAGGTACATGAGTGTCTAGCTTGATTAGTTGCTGTGTGTACGTGACTGTTTATAATACATACAGTACATACATAACAAGGTGCGCAGCAGTTCTCACGGTCACACTTAAAGACAAACAAACATTTGTAATTGTGTTCAACGGTACGGTTTATTTATATGGTGATTAGTATCTACTATGGATATGTGAAAAGTATGACAAGAACGTTTATTGACGACTAGGTGATACCTGCGGCTTCAATCGCGTTGTATAAGTAGCTTTAATGTTATTCTACTGTCTATTTAAACGGACTTGCTTTAAAACGTAAACATATATGGCGTCGTGTCAACCACAGGCTGATCTTTGAGAAATGTATAGGAATCAAGGACAACATTCTATAATCTACAAATGTCAAATAGTAAAATTAATTTAATCTGTGAAATTTGACGTTGGAAAAAATTATATTTATTTAAAATTTAAGAAAGAAAGTGGATAAATCAAAGTGATTTACGTGTATTCTATTACATAAACGTTAAATGCTACTTTCCAGAAATTTTCATCCATATCAAAGTGTGCGATTGATGTAAAAACTAGTGAATTTGCAATATGTGGTGTTTGTTTACAAAATAAATCAGGTAAGGATGAATAACGGTATACACACTAAACTACCTATAATCTAAATTTCATAAAGATATCGGCAAGAGGTGACCAAGGATCAAGAAGTAGTCATAGTACAAGTTCTTTTTGTTAGTATATAACTAGATGGTGTTGTGAGAATACAGGAAGCATATTATTATTATTATATTTATAGGTAATTTAATTTCCACTTACAAATAATTAATTAAAATGGCCTGTGAACTATGACGAGCCTCAATTTCTCAAAGTTAATGACATTACGAGTGTGTTACACTCCTCGATGACAGTTCAACGAACTGCGTTTCCGTTTCCGGGTCAAATTTACCTACTTGCTTGGAGGCAGACGGACTGAATTAAGATTTTTATTACTTGTACGCTTTCTTAATGGATTGTATTAAAAAGCTAGACTATAAAAGTCCCTTTGGGATTCTTTTTGGGAGATTTGCATTAAGAGTCATAGCACATATAGCGTAACGTAAACGGATCGGCACTGTATCAAATCAACTCGAGCCGTTCAGTATTATTTGTAAGAAACTCCTTAATGCAACGCACACCAATCGGAATCGTAACGTAATCGGATTTTTGACGTTTGACACCGAGGAAAAAGGAGAGGCGGTGCCGATGTTTATGTTACGTTATATGTGCTACGACCCTTAAACGGTATACAACTCATGACCTTTGCGGCAACAGTCATGTACTATAATATATAGCACGTCTATAAGCCGAGTTTTCTCTACAAGTAAATAAGCAATAATAAATTGATACCACAAACCTACATATATTTGCAAAATTCATATAGGAATTAATACTAAAATAGAGTTAGCTTAATAAATTATGAATTTATTTGACACACGCAACCAAATGGTATGCACGAGACATAAAGCTATAAACAGAAATATACAGGGGGTTCTTTTATGATCGGTGAATCTATAATATAGGAAAGATACTCTTTACACATTCACTCAACGCCATTTATTTCCAAACTAATGTGTATGTGTAATGTGATATACATACCTACCTACTTTTGTAAATACGTTTTCTTAATACACACAGAAATCACTCAAATCAATGCAAACATTAATCTTAAAATACACAAAGATTTGCATTTAACAGGAATCAAACTCCTAACCGCTGCGCTACAATCATGTATGTACTATAATTACTGATCATTGTGGTATAAGTAAACCAAGTTTTTCCCACGAGTAAACTGACAGGTAAGGTACTGACAAAGAGACAAACCTATTTACATTTGCAAAATTCATTTGGGAATAAAAGCTAAAATAAATTATGAATTTGACACACGCAACTAAACTAACACGACATAACTGTAAAAAGGTATACAGGGGGTTATTTTATGATAGGTAAATCTGCCTTGTCATAAACATAATACTTATTAGTGTTGGTTAGTGTTTTCCTTTATTATCCTACTGCTACTAGGCAAACGCCTTTCAATGAATTTTTAGACAACAATTAATATCTAGCTAAAAAGTAAAAAATTAAAATTATACCTACAACAAAGAACAAAATTATGTTAATAATATTTTTATGTCAATCATGTATATTATCAATAATTAAAGGAATAGTGATTTAAAGGACCCAGAGGTATCGGGTTCGATTTCTGTTCAACGAAAATCTTTCGAATTAGTTACGAGTTTTCGACCTTTAAGGATTGACGTTATGGCTAACCGTTCCATGTCGAATACGGGACAATCTCTGGGCCTCATTAAACGGACAACGTTTTTCTAAGTAAACTTTTATAAACACGAAGCCAGCATCATCTCTGTTTTATAACCCTATCTTACCATAAAACGCTTTTACAAACACCCTGTACAAAACGTCGCGTGACAAAATAACATAAAGATTCACATAACTATATCTCTGAAGGTCTCTGACCTTTTGATAAGCTAGAGGGTTGAAGGTGGATTATCATATAAAGCCTGGTGAAACTAGTTAAGCTATTAGATGTGAAAAACAGCTGTCTGTAATCTTGTTTTAATCTATTTGTTTATACGCGGTAAGGAAATGTATTTCGTTATAAATAAGTCGTTTTTCCGTGTGGTGACTGAGTAAGAATACAATATGTCACCACCCCATCTCATCCCATGGGTGTCATAAAAACCGACTAAGGGACTAACCGTAAATATTATCTTCACGAAGTAAAAAGAAGGAAAACTTGAAATTAAACTCTATACCAATCCGTCTGGCCAGCGTGGTATTAGTAGGTCAAGTATCCCTCCGTCACGGGAGGAGGCCCGTCCCTGCAGTGGGACATTAATGGGCTGTTATGAAGAAGTCGTTTAGCGGTCGCGGTAGCAGCTGCCGTGGACGACACACGTCGCGGGGTCGAATCCCACAACGGATTACTCGTATAGTTTGTACGATCCACAAATATTTGTCCTGAGTCTGGATGTCCTTTGCCAAAGTTAAATTGATGTTTGTAAAGTCGCCGCGACACAGGGCATGATTCCTAGTGCAAGAGGTGGCTTTAAAAGGGGAAAAAGTTGCTAAGCTTCACGCTTGTCATTATCAGAGAAATAAGTAGTCTGTACTTTATCAATATACAGCTGATACTAGTGATAACTCCACCCATGTCCAATAGCCCTGTTATGTTACTAAATTCTGTTCCTTTCCACATGAACACAGTAACATTAGCACACTACTGCTTTGTATAAAAAAAGTCCATAAATCAATTTTTGATTTGGTAAAGAACAGGTCTCGAAAATCACAACAAAAGTATCATTTATTAAGGGCAACCAACAACGCATATACATATTTATACTGAAAATGTGTTTAACACAGACATATTGGCACATTGTATAGTGTCAATATTCATGAAAAAAATACCATTAATTCATTCTTTCAAACTCATTGGAAGAACGAATCTATAGCATATGGTAAAAGCAAAATATTAGCAACTTGGTACCAGACAATGGTTAATACACAGGTTATCGATTAAGGGGTGTGCGGGCTACACGCCCTAACCCTAATATACTATACTGCTAGTCGTGTAAGCAGTTTAAAAATGATGGGTATAACATCGACCTGTATAACTTTACTAGTGACTAGCTGACCCGTGCTCACTTCGTTGGGAAGCGAAAAAAAAGCGTCACTTTTTTCAAACATATTTCATTACTGCTCCTATTAGTCATAGCGTGATATTATATAGCCTATGACACTCCCCGATAAATTGTCTATTCAACACAGAAAGAATTTTTAAAATCGGTTCAGTAGATCCAGAGATTGTTCACGCACACAAAGATTTGCATTGAGCGGGAATCGAACCTGAGACCTCTGCGTAGCAGTCATGTTATATAACCACTACGCCACAGAAGTCGTCAAAGATGGCGTTGTGTAAAATCCCTAATGTATCAGTCTAATAACATGGCTATTAATAATATTGCTTCTTACAAATTGAACACGCCCCACTCCGAGCAAATTATTCTTGAAAAGATGCCGCATTGGTTTAATTTTATTAAGTAATAGAATGTTAGTATGAAGAAAAGTAGGTTCACATAAAATGAGTAATTTGTTCATACCATAGACATAGTACAAATATATACAGTATTTTGACTTCATAGAAAATGACGAAACGTGAGTTATACCTACATGCTCATGATAGCGGTGGCTTTGCGGATGGAACAGTCGCGACTGTGACGCAGTAACGAGCGGGAAAGTAGGTAAATGTAATTAAATGCTGGAGGTGGGCAGCCCTGTCGCATGTTTACGTACTGCGCAACCGTAGGCATTTATAATAAATATTCGGGCGAGATAGACTTGGCTTACTAACTACTTACTACTAACTCAGGCTTGGCTTGAATAGGCTTGTACTGTGCCATAGAGGAATAGATTAATGGGTTCGAACTATAGGCAATTTGCGATTCAGAAATATTTCATTCTTTTATCATTATAGCTATAAAAATATCAGTGAACAGGTGGACTAGGAATACAAAATGATACCACTACTTCTTGTTTGTGGGTGTCCTAACTAACAGGCAAACAAGATCAATTCAAAAACCATGCAAACATGCACAAAACGGTGCATCAAACAATGTTTTTTTATAATTTTATCAATCGGTATTAATCTGGATTGCATTTAAAATCTGAGCCTACTTCAGGTGTTTATACCGACACTTTTTCTTTATCAACAATGATTATTTATTACCCCTACACGTTCGTATATTTATCTACATAGTCTGGCCATAAATACTGTTACAATTAAAAATAAGAAAGATATTACATTTGAATTTGGAATCTGTCATTTTTATACGATTGTTCATTGTATTTTCTAATTTTGGCGCCAATACATTGTACAATATTTTGCTATATTAAAATGGAGTGGGGTGATAAAGAAAACCGAATCGCTGTGATTGCATTACACAAAGTTGGTATGGAGCCGAATGTAATTTTTAAAACTCTCCATACGCTTGGTATTAGTCAAATGTTTGTGTACCGGGCTATTAATAGGTACAATGAGACCTTCTCTGTTTGTGACAGAAAAAGATCTGGCCGTCCACGTAGTGTTCGTACGAAAATGGTGGTCAAAGCAGTAAGGGAAAGAATTCGAAGAAATCCTGTCCGAAAGCAAAAGATTTTATCTCGGGAGATGAAGATAGCACCCAGAACCATGTCACGCATTTTAAAAGATGACTTAGGACTTGCAGCCTATAAGAGACGCACTGGTCATTTTTTAACTGATAATTTAAAAAAGAATAGGGTGGTAAAATCGAAGCAACTACTGAAGCGGTACGCAAAGGGAGGTCACAGAAAAATTTTGTTTACGGATGAGAAAATCTTTACAGTTGAGCAACATTTTAACAAACAAAATGACCGTATTTATGCTCAAAGCTCTAAGGAAGCTTCCCAATTAGTCGACAGAGTGCAACGTGGGCATTATCCGACTTCAGTGATGGTTTGGTGGGGTGTTAGCTATGAAGGAGTGACTGAGCCATATTTTTGTGAAAAAGGTATCAAAACATCGGCACAAGTGTATCAAGATACCATTTTTGAGAAGGTAGTTAAACCCCTTAACAACACCATGTTCAATAACCAAGTATGGTCCTTCCAACAAGACTCAGCGCCGGGTCATAAAGCTCGGTCCACGCAGTCTTGGTTGGAAATGAACGTTTCGGACTTCATCAGAGCTGAAGACTGGCCGTCGTCTAGTCCCGATCTTAATCCGCTGGATTATGATTTATGGTCAGTTTTAGTGAGTATGGCTTGCTCTAAACGCCATGATAATTTGGAGTCCCTAAAACAATCCATACGATTGGCAGTGAAGAATTTTCCCATGGAAAGAGTGCGTGCTTCTATTGATAACTGGCCTCAACGTTTAAAGGACTGTGTTGCAGCCAATGGAGACCACTTCGAATAAGCTTTTTATATTTTGAATTGTTTTATATTTATGTATTAAACTAACACACTGTAAAAGTAATAAATATTATTTGCAATAAAAAAAAATGTTTTTTCTTCGTAACAATATTTATGGCTAGACTAGGTATATTTAGTATTATGATTACAATACCTACAAATAATTAATCAACGGATTAAAATGTCGGTGAACTTGGGAGTTGCTGTTGGAAAGTCGCACACAATAAGAAAGAGAAAACAAAAAGCTAGTTAGATATCGTTTTTTTTTTATTTTGATTGCTTGATATTCATTAACCCCTTGCTTCGGTCCAATTTTAGTTATTATTTGTTTTCTCTAGACATACACATTGGCAAACATTTTACCTTAAAGAGATTAAAAAAACCGTACCACTAAATTTACTAGGTCGTATAAATTCTAGTGGTAGTAGTACAATTTCGTGTGAGATACATCTCAAGCCTGCGGCTGCTTCCTGGCCGGAAAATTTGTATTTAACGCGGCGTCAAATTGTCGCTTGCTTTAGCTCTAAATTATATGATTCTTTGAATAAATATTCTGTAAACGAGTTCGTAGGGTTTTTAGACCACTCAAGATGTGTGTATCCGTGTGGTAACGGAGTAAGAATACAATATGTCACCACTCTATCTCATTCCATGGGTGTCGTAAAAACCGACTAAGGGACTATCTGTATTACCTTTACATAGAAAGAAACACTTTTGCCCGCGTGGTGACGGAGTAAAAATACAATATGTCACCACCCCATCTCATCCAATGGGTGTCGTAGAAACCGACTAAGGGCCTATCAATATTATCTTTCCGTAATAAACAGAAGGAAATCTTGAAATTAAACCCTATACCAATCCGTCTGGCCAGCGTGGTATTAGTAGGCCAAGTATCCCTCCGTCATAGGAGGAGGCCCGTCACTGCAGTGGGACATTAATGGGCTGTTATGATGATGATATAATTTTACCAAAGATTAAAAAAACCATAGTACTAAATTTACTAGGTCGTATAAATTCTAGTGGTAGTACAATTTATTAGCACACGTGTGAGATAGATCACAAGCCTGCGGCTGCTTCCTGACCGGAAAATTGTATTTAACGCGGCGTCAAATTGCCGCTTGCTTTAGTTCTAAATTATATGATTCTTTGAATAAATATTCTGTAAACGAGATCGTAGGGTTTTTAGACCACTCAAGATATGTGTGTGATCACAGAAATCTAAATAAAAGGAGAAGTGGTATGACGGGGTTTTCTTGTCAACGCAATATGATTAGACCGATTATATAGCTAAAAATGGCTGTCACCTAGGTTTAGCCGTGTTTTGACAACGACCGAGATAACATATAAAATGCCGAGTTGTTCAGTGGTTGCCTGTAAAATTAAGAGCAATAAAATAATCTTTATTAATAATGGAATCACTTACCGTATGCTAGTACATGTAATTTATTGTATTTACCTCTAAAATCATGAAAAAATAATCTTCAATGTCCTCACTATGTTATTTTCATGTTCGGACAATTAAGTACTATAATATTTTTGTAACATATACATTGCTTCTCTAATGCTGTCTAAACTAGTCATTCAATGATATATGAAGCAATGAACTATTCGCTCAACGATATTACGTATGACAAGTGGTTGCTAACCGTGATCGCTCTAACAACCAAACGATAGTGACGATCCGTTCATGACTACGACTATCTATCGTTTTCGATAAAAGTCGTGTATTGTAGGAATTTTAAATTGTAAAAGTTTTATTAAGTTAAATGAGATTTTTTTTTAAAATGTTGTGTTACGCTGTTTAAATTATGTAATTTCAATATAAGTATTACAATGTTGAAATAATATCCTAAATCAAAGGTGGAGTAAGTACTCTAGAACATAAAGGTTTAAAATGTTGATTAGAGTGGTTTTAAAAGTTTTTTTTAAACGCTCATCCATTTATTAGCACACACGTGGTTTTAACTGGTTTTATCAGATTTGCTTAAAATCAGTCTAAATGCTCATCTAGCAATCCCTATACTCATGCTATTGTTTTAATTTTATCTAGGCGCAATATTGCTCGCGCATTTTGGCATGCGCATGCACATGCTTGAATAAATGAACTGTACACGCTGTTACCTGCTTCAAAAAATAATCTGTATACTTAGTCTTATATTATACAACTATCCAAAAATTTACATCTATAAGTTGTAATTGACTACAAAACAGTTTTGGCCCAAAGCTCAAAATATGGGCCACACAAGCTCACTCAAAGAAATTTAATGAACCATGATGTAATTAAACAAAGCGCTTTTTGAAGAGATTGATAATTGGCGATGAAAAGTAGATCATGCATGACAAGCACGTGCGGAAAAAGTCGTGTTTTAAAGTCGGCTAGGTTTTACCGACTGTGGCTAAATTATCGCTAGCTCTCCCTCACAGGTGCGTTACTTTAGTATGACAACAGTCAAAATGTTACAAACTGCTGCGACAATAAGGACGCAAAAGAAGTATGACGCTTGAGTTCCTTCAACCTGCGATATTACGACATCAGTTCACGGATTAATTTGTTTCACGACATGTACGATCTTACACAAACTGTCGTGAATATTATTTAACAAAAGTATTGTACAATTATATATTATTATATAATACATATTTATATAAAAGTAATTATTATTTAAGTATATGATAAGTATTTAATTTTTAATAATATATAATTCTTGTCTATCGATAAATTTTATTAATTATTTATCGATAAGGTCAACGCCTAGCATAAATGTAATTTTTTTGAATGTAGTAGTTTTAAATTGTAGTAGTTCTTCTATCTAAATTTTTGAAGTTTGTTTTAGTTGTATATACACTCCTTTGCAAAAAAAACGGGCGGTTTTGATTTTTCTACATTATTGGTAATAATTTAGGTCTAAAGAGGTTTTAACCGCCAAACTATATTACTGGCACTTAATCAAGAGTCTGGGTATGAAAAAAGTTAGTTCTAAATTCGAAACTTCTGTTTTTAAAAATAATAATCCCTTTTCCAGTTTGTAACTTTTTACTTACTTTTCGCGGGATTTCGTTTAAAAGGTTATCAGGCAACTAAACCTAACTGTTAGTTATTTTTAATAGAATAATTTATGTTTATCGCATAATCCTGCCTTATTGTGACTTAAAAGAGATATCCTTGTGTCTATTGTAATGGCAGAAAAAGCAATAAGAGCTAGTAAAATTATAGCGCTGCTGGAGGAGGGTTGTAGCCAATGTTACGTCTCACAGCGGTTAAACGTGAGTCGTTCAACAGTCCAAAGAACCTGGGCTCGATACCAAGAGACAGGTTCCGTTCAGAGAAGGCAAGGTTCTGGGAGAAAACGTTGCACACAACCACGAGACGACCGCTTTTTAGTAACTCAGGCGCTGAGGAACCGCAGATGCAGCTACATAGACCTAAAAAGAAACCTTGAAGAGGTACGAGGAGCACAAGTTAGTCTATGGACTGTGAGGAGGAGGCTTTTAGCGGCTGATATACGCAGTCGACGACCAGCGCGGGCTCCCAAATTACTCCGTGAGCACCGGATAGCGCGATTAGGGTTCGCTAGAAATTGCCTATCTTGGACACTAAGTCACTGGAGTAGCGTACTTTTCTCAGATGAGGCTCGGATTTGTCTGCATGGTGAGGACCGACGTCGGCGTGTTTTACGAAGACCAGGGGAACGCTATGCTGACGTGTGTTTTGAAGAAATCACCCCTTATGGTGGAGGATCGGTTATGTTTTGGGGGGGCGTAACTTCCAGCTGTCGTACCGAGTTAGTATTCATTGAAAATGGCTCACTAAATGCGCAAAGGTACATAACAGAAATCCTTTGTCAACATGCACAACCCGCACTGACTGTAATTGGTGAAGATGCCATATTTATGGATGATAATGCTCGGGCCCACCGTTCTGGCGACGTAGATGCCTATATGCAAGAGGTCGGTATTCGTCGTTTGGATTGGCTAGCGCGGAGCCCCGACCTTAACCCCATTGAGCACGTCTGGGACCTCCTAAAAAGGCGAGTACGATCTGTCCAACCACCTCCACAAAACATCAGGGAGCTTAAGCGTGTGATCTCAGCTGAGTGGGAACACATTCCACAGGACACCATCAAAAACCTGGTGGAAAGCATGCCAAGACGATTACATGCCGTAATCAGTGCAAGGGGAAGTCATACTCGTTATTAATTTTTATTTTTTACTGTCTTTTTTTATTAAAATACCATAAAAATACTCGTAGTCTTAATTTCATTAAACACATTAAAATTTCAATTTTAACACGGCTCTCTGTTTACATTGACTAAAACACCAATTCCAGGAATTAAGTCTTAAAAACTATGTTCTTATTGATAATAAGAAATTTCTAGTCATCTAAGCTAATGCCATACTAAATATGTCAATATTATCCATTGAAAAGCCAATGACTGGTAAGTGCCCGTTTTTTTTGCAAAGGAGTTTATATAGTAGCGCTGATTGGTTCGCTGTGACACCGTGTAGGGGAGATATTTCAAGGAAAAACGAGACAGAGTATTGCGTTCATTGAAAATCTAGATGTAACTGAGAACAGTAGTCTATTCGTATATTCTATTGCTGTGTGTGTTAATAAAACTGGCGACATTAGGTTTCCATACAAAATGACATTCAGAGCACATCTCCTTTTTTCAGATATCTGTGTGTGTGATCCACTTAATATTTTGAGCTCAGATTTAGTGTCAAAAAACACAACAGGCTTCTCTTGAATACAGTAGGAATCATTATAATCATATCAGCCAACAGACGTCCACTTCTGGACATCATAGGCCTCCTCCAAATTATTTTTTTTTTATTTTCCACTGCCCTGCCAAGGTCTTCCGTCTAGAAGTGATGGAATAGTATTTAAATGACCTACATCTACAGGACCAAAGCGTGGATATAAGTAAACTAGCTGACCCGTGCCCACTTCGTTGTGCGGCGAAAACAACGCATAACTTTTTTAAACATATATCATTACTGCTCCACTCCTATTAGTCATAGCGTGATACTATATAGCCTATGACACTCCCCGATAAATGGACTATTCAACACAGAATGAATTTTTAAAATCGGTTCAGTAGATCCAGAGATTACCCCCTACAACGTCACAAACACACAAACTTTACCTCTCTATAATATTAGTATAGATATAGTCTTTCTAAGTTAATAGGCATTTTAATATAATAACACTTACCCAGCTGGATATGCGACAAGCTCAGTGTTAGGATCGCAATCCAATGCCGCGTTACTTCCAACAGTCAAGCCTAGCACGCTCTCCAATTTTATCTGGAACAAAACAAAATGTAAACATTATTATTGGAATTGACAACTACAGCTTGGAATAGTGGTGATGGTACTATGTAGTGGGGAGACCCCTCACACGGTGCGGTGGTCCGACGACCTCGTTAGGACGGCTGGAAACCGATGGATGAGAGGAACCCAGGGCAGCACAAGTTGGAAATATTTGGAGGAGGCCTATACCCGGCAGGGGACGTCACTTTGCTGATATGATGATGATGATGATGGTACTATGAACAGGTGTGTGCTGTTCCAAAAGGTCTTAAGTTACAAATTTTCCAATTCACATGCATAATGACCCATTCGCATAATGTCACAATTGCATGACGTCCCTATTCGCAGAACGTCTTATTCGCAAATTGTCCCTTGCATACTAGAAGGTGGAAAACAAGTAAAGAAAGAAAACTCTTTACCATCGTTCCATGAAAACCGTTAAGTTCCGTAAAAACTTTCTGCCGTTCGAGAGGTTACTCTAACCAGGCAGAACGTTCCATGTAGATATACAATCAAAATATACACATTCAGTCATGAAAAAACCTGAAGATGTTAAATATACACATCAATTTTATTTATACATGTATAATCTATATACCTATATGTAGATAGATATATCATACGACCTTGCTAGCTATTTACAAAAACATCCCAAAACGGACACATTACATCAATGTCAATAACCAAAAAATATAATATAAAAAAACGAGTTTTTACGCAACCATTGACATAATGGTTACTAAAAATGTTATTAATATGTATGCAAACAATACATTTATGTAAATTTATAAAACAAAGTATGTCAGAACGTAAAAATATTTTTGTAGTGATGAGATAAGCGACTAGCGTTTTGCCCTACATAATAATAATATGGCGAAGGATAAATGTCTTATTCTATGGGTATCATATCATCAGTATTAAAAATTAGTACGGGAGAAATTACAGAAATTATCACTAGAATCTTCAGGTTATCCATAGAGATTTATAGAGGAGGGCGCGTTGGTGTTCCGCGCCTTTTTTTGCTGTGGAAGGGAGAGGTTTTAAGAGCATTGGCCTTGAATCCGTTCGGGGCTGCTTGAGCGAGCCAACATCTTCTGTGGTGGCGAGTAATACTGCCGCCCCTCGTAACTATACCCCGGTTTCCAAATATCTGATCAAGTAAATATCAACTAATCAAGTGTCAAAACTCTTGTCAACTATCATTTTCAGGAACTAAAATTTGACCCTTGACACTTGTTTAGTTGATTCTTACTTGATCAGACATTCGGAAACCGGGGGTTGGACTGATAGATGGTTAAGAAATACCTAGGTTTTTAGTCGGTAGAACGTTCTAGTTTAGGAATTCCGACAGACCTGACCACTGGGACCTGATCAAGGCGGTGGGTGAAAGGTCAACAAAAGTTTTTCCACATTGTACCTTTAGTCCAAGTTTGTCAATTTGACGAAACAAACCTTACTTAAACCTGTGGAAACATTGACACGAGAAAAATGTTCAGTCGATCACATAATAATTTTAAATTATGTTGAAAAATGACTTCTGTAAAATGTCGCGGTGTTGTTTGTTGCGCAGTTTCTCAGTTTAGTAAACTTTGGACGTATGTATACTTACTAATGTTAAAAAAACTAAAATGACCACTGCCACCGTAACAATTATGATCAAATCTACCAGCATAGGGACACTCACGGACTGGTATGACAAGAAAGCTGTTAGTAATACATCATATTCTAAGATAACAATGGCACGTAACATTAAAAAGACAACCTAATTTTAATATTTGCCTACGCAAGGCTGTGTGTTAGTTGTGCAAATAACTAGAAAACCTTGGCTACATTAGATAAAACTGTTTTGTTAAGATAGGTTCGTTAGATGGAGGCACACGCCCATTTGAAGGTATTAGAGTAAACTTTGTTTTAAAAATATGGAAAAGCTTTTAACATGTTTTTAAAAACATTAGTAATGTTAATATTCGTCATACATTCGTCACACACAACGCCATCTAGGCCCAAACTAAGGCCCAGTGATAAACATATGTATTTAGGTACCATTGTTTGAATTAAATGTGATTGGACAGAAATCTATAAATAATTCAATTATAAATAAATAAATATAAATATTCCTCACTCAGTCCAAAACTAAGCAAAGCTAAGCAAAAAAGGATAAACATACTTAAATACTTTTCTTTTTGTAATTACGTTTCAATATCATAATACTTATATCTACAACTTATTGATTTTCCCCCTTACTCATAAACGCCTATTAAATTTAATCACTGTTTAGCTAAATTTTTCTCAGTTAAATAGTATAAATTTAAGCTAATAAATTGACTAAAAAAGAGGCGTTTATGAGTAAGGCGGTCAATGTTCACATAGTTACTTTGAAAGTTTATCTTTAACGCGGCTTTCTGGCTTTAAGGCTCTGCTTAGTTTGGGACTAGATGGCGTTGTGTGAATGTGTGAGTTTTGGTTTTAATATTTTTATTTATTCATTTATATTTGTAGGTGCTAGCAGAGAAGAATCCGAAAGTGTTAATTAAATACCTATAAATAAAAATAGCTTCAACCAATGTCATAAAATATACACCAACTATTTGGATCTAACTTTATGAGACTGAGACGCCAACGAGACTAGTCTTTATTTAGATCGAATACAAACATTCAAATAATAAAATCACTACAATTTAACCTTGTTGGCGTGAAACACATCCATAAAATAAAAAAAAACAAGCAATACATTACAAAACCAAATCAAACGCCAAAACTTTTTGCATAAACCTCCTTATAGGATGAAAACCAAAACATCGAAATAAAAAAAAAGCAAATGTTCCAAGAACGAATTCCGCGCGCTGTCAAGGTCGTTTGACACTTGATCCAAGATGGCCGACCAGGCGTCCTTGCTACGCATACGCAAGGATGAGGCGCACTTTATAACTGTAGTTTTACTTTTTACGGCCTTGTGCGTCCAAGGGTAACTTGTTTTATATTTTTATAGTATTTTAATTGTGTCCAAAAGGGGAGATTTTTCTAATTTGGTTTAGTTAAATGAATTAAATGAAATATAATTAATAATTAAATGAGAGTAGCATAGCCACGATACGTATAGATATGAATTACTTAACATGAAAATTATTACGTGAAAACTAGCGGGCGGCGCGTCCCGGCTTCGCACGGGCATTATTTTCCCGCTTTTCTGTTAAATAATTTCTAATTTAATTCTTTGATTTAATTCTTTGACGACCTCGGTGGCGCGGCGGTAGCGCAAGCGGCTGCCGTGCAAGAGGTTGTGGGTTCGATCCCCACGCAGGAGAATAATTTGTGAGATCCACAAATTATTGTCCTGGTCTGGGTGTTCTTTGTGTCCGTTAATTGATGTTTGTAAAAGGTCCCCGCGACACAGGGCATGATCCCTAGTGCGGGAGTTGTCTTTTAAAAAAAAAATTGAATTTTCTATGCTATAAACCTCACGGAGCCCGAGACCTTTCCTACGAATGCAAAACCGTGAAAATCGGTTCGTGCGTTCTGGAGTTATAGAGTCAGGAAGGAAAACCCGACTTATTTTTTGTATAGTAGATAAAGTCAGTTACGGATAAACCATTGCAATGATCAAGCCATGATCTTAAAGGCGTGGTAAAACTAGTGATAGCTGGTAAAACTCAAAATCTAAGTGCATGAGAAAATATTTTTTCGCCACACAATCACCACTTTCGCAAATGCCGACAAGTAAAGCCGTGAGAAGAATGGTGACCAAGAAAATAACATACTTGCGGATCATAAATTTTTATTACGAAGCGATAGAAATATAGTTTATTGACTCGGAGATATTATTAATTATATATATATTTAATTTATTACTATATTATAATTATATATTTTAATTACTATATTATTAAAGTGGGTAGTTAGAAAATAAAGTAAATTGTTTTAATTTAGGAATTTACTGCATATAACTCTATCCATAATTTTTTTCAACGACTATGTGACTTCGAAAATTGCCAGGAACGAGTTTTAACGTGCCATCCGAAGCACGGAGGCACTCAGAGGCAATACCAATAAGTAGACAACCATCTATGTAATGACCTCGCCTAGGTTGGTTAACCAGCGGTGTCTATACTAATATTATAAAGAGGCAAAGTTTGTTTGTTTGTTCGTGTGTTTGTGTCGTTGTAGGGGGTAATCTCTGGATCTAATGAACCTATTTTAAAAATACTTTCTGTGTTGAATAGTCCATTTATCGGGGACTGTCATAGGCTATATAGTATCACGCTGTGACTAATAGGAGTGGAGCAGTAATGAAATATGTTTAAGAAAGGAAAAAACGTTTTTTTTCGCCGCCCTACGAAGTGGGCACGGGTCAGCTACTCGTTTATGAATTTTTAATTCCCACTATTTGTGATCGCCTCACACAGAGTATAAAGCACTACTTAGTTTGGGAATAGATGGCGTTGTAGAAATGTGTGACGAATATTTAATTATTATTATCGAGGGTTACCTTCTCTGGTTGCTAGACAAAAATACGGATAAAGTTACTTTTTCTTTGTAAATAAAATTGATACTGCACGTATTTACCTCTGCGTAGATGCTATTTTATATCACATATTATATTTATCTGTATTAAAATAAGAGCAAGAGAATATCAATAGTATTAATGTTTAATTTCTTACTGCATAACATTTTATAATAGTAGATCAATCATTTAGAGAAAGCGTCATTTAATATTATCGAAAAAGAAAGTTTACAGTAATTATAATTTAGTTTTAAATAGTTTATACTATTACTAGCGAACCGCCCCGGCTTCTCACGGGTGTAAAGGCGTTTTTTTTTGTAATAGGAGGCAAACGAGCCAGCAGGTCATCTGATGGTAAGTGATCACCGCCGCCCATGGACACCTGCAACACCAGAGGAATCACGGAAGCGTTGCCGACCTTTTAAAAGGGAGTACGCTCGTTTCTTGAAGCTCCCTAAGTCGTAACGGTCAGGAAATATTTACTGTCGTGCGTATTTTTGCACGCATGCGGGCGCGACCGACAAAGCTGCACGCATCCGCATCCGCACGTTCGGTATGCGAATGGCGCGAAAGGCTGGTGCCGGACGACGACATACAACATGCGGCCCGCATGCGTGTGGAAACACGCACGACAATAAAAGGGCCCTAATGCTTATACTCTGCAATATTATGCATTTCATCATAACAGTCCATTAATGTCCCACTGCAAGGGACGGGCCTCCTCCCATGTCACGGTAGGATACTTGGCCTACTAATACCACGCTGGCCAGACGGATTGGTATAGGGTTTAATTTTTGGTAGTCCCTTTTTATTTTGTAAATATAATATTCACGGATAGTCCCTTAGTCGGTTTTTACGACACACATGGGATGAGATGGGGTAGTGACATTGTATTCTTACTCCGTCACCACACGGAGATTATGCATGCGTTACATAGAAACCTGCCTCTTGAACCACTCTATCTATTAAAAAAACCGCTTGAAAATACGTTGCCTAATTTTAAAGATTGAAGCATAAAAATATATAGGGACGGACAGACAGAAAAAGCGACTTTATTTTTCTACTATGTTGTGATATCGTTCTATTTTATTTTTATTGGAATTAAGTAATTAAAATAGAGAATGATTACAAATGGTTTAATTTCGATGCGTTTCTTTTTATTTTTTTAATTTTTACGATGAACGTTATTATGACTGTTTCTGTAGAAAAGTAATTTGGCCTTTTAGAGATGTATTTTCATTAAGAGCATTATCGTAATGGCCCATTATTGTCCCATTGCAGGGCCCGGAGAGAAAGTCGGATTATAAAATAAACGATTCTTAACTTTCGGAATTTTGTTCTTACTCGAGGTATACAGGGTGTTTGGTACATCGTTTGCCAAATTGAAATAGCCGATAGAAGAGGTCATTACCCGCCTTTCCTCAGTCTCCTAGCTGGTTTTAACCTCAACATATTTTACATATCGATGTAGAGCTATTTTTAAAAGAACAATTCGATATTTACCATGAACACTTAAATTTTTATTTTAAATCTTCCGTGAGTCCTCATAATTATGTTTTATTTTAAAGTTTAATATTAGGAGCATCAAATAAATTCATAATAGCTCACCAAGAACGACAACTTTTTTTATTGACTGACTTTAGCTATAAATACAGGTAAAATTTAAAGATATGATCAACTTCACAGTACAATAAAAAAATAAATAAAAGAGAGAAAGTTCTTCCATTTACTGAATAAATGCCTTACTTTATCCTCTTTCTATTGGTATACAACATGTTATAAAATACTTCTCAGTTTTTCTACAAAACTGTGTAATACATACATAATTCGAAATACATTGCACATTACGACCGAATCGCTACCGAAACAGCTGATGTATTTCGTTTTTTTCCAACGTACCAACAAAATATGACACTCGTAGCACAGTACAACCAGTAGTCTATCTCGGCCAAATATTTATTATAAATGCTTACGGCTGCGCGGTACGTAAGCATGCGATAGGGCTGCCCACCTCCAGCTTTTTAATTACATTTGCCTAATTTCCCGCTCGTTACTGCGGCACAGTCGCGACTGTTCACTCCGCAAAGCCACCGCTATCGTGAGCGTGTAGTTAGAACTCGCGTTTCGTCCGTTTCTATGAAGTTGAAATACTGTAGTCGTATATATTTGTACTACGCTCGTACCTCAAACATTACCGACATGACATGACTCATATTCTGTCAAGTTTGACAGGCTCTCCTTTTAAACATCCCACGTGCATTCAGATAATAATTTACGCTTTTAGGCTACTTGTTGACAGGTCTATAAGAATAAAATATTGTGTTATTTTAAGCCTTTTGTGATGTGTTCGGAAGTTTCTGGTTCAGTCCCCGCTCTTATGTGAATCTTTAAGTGCATGAACATAAATTATGATTAATATTTTTATATTATTATTGAACAAGGACAGGATAAAGTGGCATTATTTGGAGAAGGCCTAAGTCCAGCAGTAGAGGTCAATTCGCTGATACGATGATGATGTTTGAAAAAAAAACGATGAAATGAATTCATTCCAAAGTATTAATTCCGCCTTTGTGCAGTAGTACAAAAAGAATAAATAAATAGATAATTCATTCATAATAGTATATTAACTCTATAAGATCTCATGAAATTTACAGCCTAGGTGGGGTGGCATGGTGAATGCATTTTAGGTTTTCCGTCAATGGCACACGCACACAAGGGTATTGTTTATATCAAAATTTCCTTTGATAGGATTTACGTAAGTCTCGAACAACATAAATAACATTATTAAAAGAAAATTAGCGTACTAGAAAAAACTAGAAAACTTCGCATGTCCGAATCCCATACCAAAAATTGTGCGATCTACAAATTATTGTAGTGTTTGTAAAGGTCTCCACGACACAGGGCTTGGACCCTCGGCCAAGAGCTGACTTTATAAATAAAAAATATGACTAAGACAAACCAATAAATTCATAAATGTCGTTGATTCAAAGACAAGTTTCAACGACAAACAAGTTCCGAAATATTTATATAAACGTCAGAAACGAGACCGTTCGTCTACAAATATGGCGGCGGAATGCGCGTAGGACATAACATTGTAATGTGGTATATAATTATAGTTTATAATATTAATAGTAATGAAAAAAACCTTCTGTGACCAATTATAGTTTATCTTAATTGTTTGTTATTAATTTGATGTAAATTTGTTTTAAAGTGTAGCAATAAAATGTTTTTCTTAACTAATTATTTTCTAAGACTCCCGTACTTAACAGACACGAAATTAATGAGCACAAAGAACATCTAGGACTCAAAACAATAATTTGTGAATCAAAAACAACACCGCGACTTTGTGCACGGCTTTATACAAAACTGCTTTGCCACCTAAGCAGTTGTTCATTTATCCCGCCGTGTTACTCGCGCGGGGTGGTTTTGACATTCCACGCATATTTGAACACAATAATTAATAATATTTTGTTTAGGTACACATTTGCTCGTCTCAGTATCTTCAAGTGACTTCTAAACGCGTCTAAATTGAGCAGAAGTAGTGGTGCCATTGGTTGTAGCGTGAAGAGGTGTTAAAGTTTGTGTGGGGTGGTCAGAACACCCCGCGAGTGATCACGAGGTTAAAAGTCCGCGCGGGTAACCGCGTGTTAAGGGACATTATAGTGACGAGAATCAAGAGAATTATGCTTTGGACACATTGAGGGAGTGAATGATAGGAGATTAAGTTTGGAAACGAGGCTTAAGTTTATTTCTATGTATTTATGCATGTAATGCTAATAATATGTGCATGGTTGCAATGGTTATGTCACATGTTTATTTTTATAAAAGAAAGCTATTTAATTTAATTAATTAATTATTTAAAATATTCACATTTAATTAATATTAAAAACAAACATATTATATCATCATATTGCATCCTCATGATTTTATTAACTAAACTTTTTTTATCTGGGCAAGCAAGTCTTTCTGAGTCTCCAAAGAAACTGGTCTACCGACTAAAATTCGCCATGTTCCTCAAGTACCTATTAGTTGGAAATACATACATATATAAACTCACGCCTTATCCCGTCCGGGGTAGGCAGAGACGACAGAACGATACTTGCCAAGATCCTGGGAAACAGATTAGGCCTCGTCCACATTAATTATTTCTTAATAGTTGGAAGTATGAAGGCAATTCACGATGAATATAAATATAAATATTCCTTCACACATTAACACAACGCCATCTAGTCTCAAACTAAGAAAACCTTGTACCATGGGTACTAGACAACGGATAAACATACTGAAATACTTTTTTTTTGTAAATACATACTATACATAAAAAAAAACACCCAGACGAATGCAAAAAATCATGTTCATGCACGCAAAGATTTGCATTGAGCGGGAATCGAACTCGAGGTCTCTGCGTAGCAGTCATGTTATATAACCACTACGCCACAGAGGTCCTCTAACGATTGTGACTCTTGCTTAGTCTTATCAATGATGATTGTCGGCCTCACATAGTCTCATTGACAAGCATAGTATTAGACTACTATGTTTCCTCCCATCACTTGAGTAGGCTCGTCCCGGCAGCGAGACATTCATGATCATAACAGCCCATTAATGTCCCACTGCAGAGACGGGCCTCCTCCCGTGACGGAGGGATACTTCGCCTACTAATACCAAGCTGGCCAGACGGATTGGTATAATAGGGTTTCATTTTTAAGTTCAGTTCAATTTTAAAAGATTCAATTTTAAGTTTCTTTCTACGCAAAGGTAATATTTACGGATAGTCCCCCAGTCGGTTTCTACGACATTCATGGGATGAGATGGGGTGGTGACATATTGTATTCTTACTCCGTCACAACACGGAGCGAGACATTAGTGGGTGATCACGATGACATACTTAAAAAGAGTACCTTATAACCTTTTCTCAACTTCACGTTTGAACAAAGCCTGACCTTTAGCTAAAAGAAAAAACGGTATAAAATCGAAAACTTCACGCTTTAAAGGGAAAACGCATATCTAAGAGCCCATGTGGGTAGATCGCGTGGGAGTGTTATTACTTTCATTTATATATTAATACCTAGAGCTATTCCTCTTTATACGTAACCGGTAGTTTAAAGACGCATTTACACTAGGTGACATTTGCCGCTCGATTTTGTTGCTCGACACGAAATTTTGATGTCGCCTGACGTCGCTTACTCGGTGGGTGACGCGATGCTACACGCGACAAGTGTTCTACATGATTACGTCGCGTCGCGTCGCAGGCGGTCACATAGGACACAAGTAGGGTACGCCGTTGACTTGATCGCGTACGTCGCGTCGTTTTCGTCGCTCACGCAGGACACCCCGTTAGGCCTTCCTCACATCAAACGGTCCAACGAAAATACATTTACCCTGAACGAGGCTACGTATTGATCACGACTGGCCAATGTAAACGAGTTATATATGTCGCAAAGTATGCTGATCTGACTCCAACTAGTAGGAGAGGCACCAGAACAAGATCTAGTTAATTCGGTGACGAAGTAGGAATACATAGTGTTACCACTTACCACATCAATCATTCAAATTAGCCTAATGCAGTCATCTGCTGGACATTGTTCCACAATTTTTTTGACGACCTCTGTGGCGTAGTGATTATATAACATGACTGCTACGCAGAGGTCTCGGGTTCGATTCCTGCTCAATGCAAACCTTTGTATGAACACATGATTGTTTGCATAGGTCTGAGTGAGTGTTTTCTATGTATAATATGTACCTTTTTTTTTTTAAATTGTCTCCTTGAGGGTAAAACCGCCTCAAAGAGTAGTTTATTGCAATAATGTGCTCTGCTATTTGATACAGAGTTAGGTATTACAAATTATAAAATTATTAATTAGAACTAATACTAATTATAAGGTGTTTTATTTTGTGTGTGCGTGTGTAGTGTATGTGAATGTATGTGTGCTTTAGCTATTTGTGTGTTAAATGTTTGTGTTGTGGTATGGTATAGTGGGTTAAGTATTATTAAATTTTTTGAGTGTATTAACTATGTGTGTTAGGTGCTTCATGAAGGTGTCGGTGGCTGTGTTGCTGGAGAGTATGGAATCAAAGTCGTATGGATCGAGTTGTATGAAATGGCAGTGTTGTTCGTGGTGCAGTCTAGATTGTGTGTATTTGGGACATTGAGTGAGGAGGTGAACGAATGTTTGTGTTGTTATATTGTCACAGGGACATGTATCATTGTTTGTGATATGAAAGCGGTGAAGATATTGTTTGTGATACCCGTGTCCAGTTAGTAATTGTGTGAGTGCAAATGTGTGTCCTGTAACCTTAATGAGTTTGTGTAGTTGAGTGAGTGTAGGACACCAGGTTTTGATAACAGGACCTTTTAGGTTATTCCTATACGCGTCAGTGGCTTGTTTTAGGCTATCCTTTTTAGCTAGATGTTTCACGTAACTCAAAGGGAAGTGTGCAAAAGTAGGAGTGACTTCTTTTGTCGCTGCGTCTTTGGCTGCAATATCAGCTATTTCATTACCTGATATGCCTGCGTGTGCTTTAACCCAAATGAATGTAGTGCGTGTGTGGGTGAAGTGAAGAAAATTTTGAATGTTGGTAGTTAGTGCGTTTTTACTGTTTGTATTCTGAATGTCTTCCAAAGCTGACCTGGAGTCGGACATGATGACAGCTGCCGCAATAGGAGGATCCTGCATGGCGAGCCATATGCATGCCTGGTCAATCGCAACCAACTCAGCTTGGAAGACAGAGCATGCTGAGTGTAATTTATGGTGTTTTATTATCGTTGTATTATGTGGAGTATGTATGACGAAGGCAGCACCCACCAGTCCATCGTGCTTGCTGCCATCGGTGTAAATGTGATGTGCATGTAATTGTGTTATAAGTAAGTTATCAAGTTCGTCCTGTGTATCTATAATGTGAAAGTTGTGTGGTATTCTGTGTGCAGGATGTAAGAGATATGATGGGTGTGCTGGTTTGTCGAGGGTGATGTCTTGGTGTAGGTAATTTGAGATGCCAATAATCCGAGTCAATTCTACAGTAGCACACTCTTTTACTTTTGTGTCTAGGGGTGTAAGTGTGGAAATGGCTATAGCGTTTACAGTGTTGATGGTGCGGAAACCCTTGATGATTTTAAGGGCAAAGCTTCTTTGAAGTGACTGTAGCTTTTTCGTGTTAGTAGCATATTGTAGTGCGCCTTGCCATATGCTTGCTGCATAACAGATAATAGGCTCGATTACCCCTCTGTAAAGTGTAATTATGTTTTCTGAGTGAATTCCCCAAGTTGGGCGTACAAATGAAGTGAGTCTGTTAAATAGTGCGCGTGCTTTTGTGATTATGTAATCAACGTGTTTTGTGAAGTGTAATTTGTCATCAATGATGACACCAAGTACTTTAGCACTGCGACTGAACGGGATGTGTGTGTTGTTCATTTCAATATTGACTAGTTTTGTTTTATTTGTAAATGCCAGAGCTACAGTTTTCTCTGGGGCAAGCTCAAGCTTTACCGATTTGCCCCATTCAAATATAGACTGTAGACTGGTGTTTATGTTCCTTTGTAGTGTAGTGAGTTTACGATGTGACGCCACCAAAGTAATATCATCAGCGAAAGCCCGCAGCAGGCAGCCCTCCGGTAAGCACCCTCCAGAGGAAGAGTCGCTGGACATATCCAATAACTCGTCCAAAATAAGGTTCCAGAAAGTTGGCCCGCATACGGACCCCTGGATGCAACCCTTAGTGAGCGTTTTAGTAATGTTTGTGTCAGAGTATTGTATGGTTGCTGTACGGTGTGTGAGGTAATTTTGTATGAGCTTATAAATATTTCTTGGGCATTGGGTGTAGTGTAAGCGTGCAAGAATAGAAGGCCACCAAGCGTTGTCAAATGCTGACCTGATGTCGAGTGATATCATGGCAACGTGGAGACCTTTGTTTTTGTGTTCAGTGATGGTGTCAATGATATTATGAAGTGCATGTATAGTTGATGTTTGTTGTTTAAAACCGTACTGTCTGGTGCTGGATGCATGTGTGATATTGAGATGGTGTGTAAGTCGTTGTGTAACTAGTTTTTCAAGACTCTTGCCCAATATTGGAAGTAGTCCAATGGGTCGGAATGAGGATAGCTTGGAATGATCGGATTTGTTAGATTTAGGTATAATTTTCACAATAGCTTGTTTCCAGGATTTGGGAAATACGCATAGGGATAAGCAACGGTTCATTAAGTTGGTTATTATATGAGGGAGAGAGAGGGTAAAGTGGTAAACTATATCTGAAGTTAGGTGGTCTGCGCCAGGGGATTTGTTAGGGTTCATTGATTTTAATACATTTAGTATTTCCTCTTGTGTAAATAAAGGTTCATCAGTAGTTTCCGGTGGGTTCAGTACGCGATTACGTATAGAATGTTGTAAAGGCGTGTCAGGTGTGTCATTGGGAAAAAATTTGTCGAGAAATGTAGTAGCTGTTTGGTGTGTGGATGTGGAGAATATACCGGCTGAAATTTCGATGGTAGAGGGTGGTTGTACAGGGGGGCCAATTTTAATTAGTCGTTTGGTGATTGACCAGACGTCGTCTTTCCCCTGGGCGGAACAGAATTCTCTAAAATGCTTTACAGAGGCCTCCTTAATTTTAGACGCATATTCATTTTTAAGTGTATCCCTTGTTGTTAGGGCACTTTCTAGTGGAAGGTTGTTCCTTTTTAGCCTTATTAATTCGTGATGATTGTCTATAACTTTCCTCTTTAAGAAACTCAATTCGTCCGTCCACCAGGGCACGGCACGGCTGGGGCGCCGTCCAGGTTTTGGTAGATGAGTGTTGCATATGTTCTGTATGAATTTAGTCAATTTGTGTGTGTAGAGGTCGATGTCTTGCTGTGTGTTTAATGTATTTATGTTGATGTTAGGTATATCAGTGTTGTGTATCTCTGCAGCAAATATATCGCGAAGCTCAGACCAATTATTAAAACAACTCGTTGTGTATTTAAATGTGGAACTTAAGATGTTTCGTTTGAGTGGGTAAGTGGAATGTAATGTAAATGAAATGGCGTGGTGGTCAGATGACGGGCAGATAGACGTGTCTACCTTCCAATCGGTTACATGGTTGGCAATATTATCTGATGCGATTGCAAGGTCAACAATCGAACCTCGAACCTGTCCAACAGCCATGGTTTCGTAAGTATTGTGAGTGCCTTTATTCAGAATGACTGTGTGGTGTGAGAGGATTAGATCAGCGACTTCGTCCCCGCGGGTGTTGTTGGCTCGAGAGCCCCACAGCCTATGCCAGCCGTTAAAGTCGCCGCATAGGACATGAGTATGATCGCGTGTCTCATGTAACATGTGGTGTAGACTGTGGAGAGTGTTGTGTGGGTCTGTGTTGGGTTCAACATATACACTTGTTATATACATTCTTTTGCCGGCTGTTGTGGTGAGTTGTACTGTGCAGAGATTTGGTGTAGAGTATTGTGTGAGTCCCATTGAGCTGCCCGTACCATTTCTGATGAGTATGCAAGCCTTAGTGTGTCTGTTTGTGTCTGGCTGTGGAAATTGATATGTAGTGTAGTTTTGAATGTTTTTCACATTGTATTGGTTGCTCGTGTATGGTTCATTAATTAATACAATGTCTGTTTTATGAGTGTTTATGTGTTGCTTCAGTTCGTGTGTGGCTATGCATCCGCGACCTAGGTTTGCATGTATGATAGTAATGGGTTTCGTGATGTATGAGACATTGCGTGTGTTATTCATGAGTGCAGTGTTTCAAATACAGAAAGCCAAGCAATATAACAATTAAATCCAATACACAGCACAAGTTAGCAAAAATGTCCGTAGTCAGTATTCTTTTCTATTAACAGTTTAGCGTTATGAATTCTTGTACAGACAGTCTGGTTGTTGGCGGCGTGGTTGGTGTCTAATTTTGTTCCAAACTTGATGTTGTGCCTGGTGCAGTTATAGCATGTGAATCTGCTAGTAAGTTTGTGAGGACAATCTTCACTTACGTGTGATGTTTCCGCGCAGTTAAAACAAGGTTGGACTACAGCAGTCCAGTACCTGTTGTGTGTATGTCCAAATTGAAGACACTTCCGGCACTGCACGTAGTGTGAGAAGGGCTCGATGTGTACCTGCTGATAGTTGATAGCAACTCTCTCGGAGTGGAGTAATTGTTGGTACGAGGCGGGTTTGATTTCCAGTACGGCGTTGTATAGCTTATCAGAGCGGTTTGTGGTAAGGAAGCAAAGCCGCACGTCGGTAGTTGGGATAGAATTCTGTTTGCAAATTAGGTCACCGATTTCCTCCCGTTTTGTCTCCTTATGTATTCCTTTGAGGATGACTAGAGGGGAGCGACGCTTAGGCTCTTCAGCTTTGAGAGTTTGAATGTTGTTGCTAATTCTTGTTCTTGTCTCTTCTTTCTGTGCGTTGGTATCAAACTCCATGTAAACACGACCCTTACTCAGTGCCTTCAGTTTAGTTGGTGCGTAACTACTATCTTTGAAGCTGATGTGTGACTTTATTAAATTCAATGTGCTTTCAGAGTTTGTGTTTGGCGATAAACCAGTCGGTGACGAGCTGATATTAGGTTCTATGATCAGGGCTGGTTTGTTGGATGGTGGGTAAGAAGGGCTTTTGACAACCGATGCGAATGACCGTGGCTGGGCTGCCAAGTTAGGAGTAGTCACTATACTCTTCAACGACTCACCAATTGTTGTCTGGATCTCGGCTATAATGTCTCTTCCCAACCTGGTGAAACTTTCCTCAGAGATTGTGGTGGCGGGTTTTAGAGGTAGTGACGATGTTATACTTTTGCTCAAAGATATAATTTCTTCTGCGGCTTCCTTAATTGACCTTTTGTTCGCCGCAGTCACTGTTTTCCCTTCGTACACCAGTAAAGTTATACTCTGAGCGAGTCGCGTGATAGTCTCGAAAGTATCTCCAGTAATTGGTGTAGTAGTGTCTTCCAGACTGTTCATTGTGTGATCAGTATTAAGTAATTCAGTAATTATCGTTTCAAAATTTTATAAATAACAAATATTTTATAGATATTCAAAATAGAAATTAGGTACATCAAGCAAAGCAGTGTTAGGTAGGCGTGTATTTACAAAAAAAGTATTTTAAGTATGTTTATTCGTTGTCTAGTATCCATAGTACAAGCTTTGCTTAGTTTGGGACTAGATGGCGTTGTGTGAATTTGTAAGGAATATTTATTTATTTATTATTTTGCAGAACGTCGAGCGACAAGCATACGTGACACGACGCCTAGTGTAAATGTCTCTTAATACGTCGGTAAACAAAAGGCATACCGTCACATAAAAGCGCTACTTCACCACTTTTCTGGACAGAAACTTGACCTAGTAATTATGTGTTGGGTAGGGATCAAACATTGTAGTATTGGGTCAAATTTAAGTGATATTTTTGGAAATAGGAGCTAAAACAATCTCTGTACACCTTACAGAAATAAGGTTTTCATCGAGCCAAAGAGGGAAGTGTAAAAGGGGAGTGATCTCCCAAAAACAAAAATGAGATTTTTGCGGGACTTTCAGGGTCTTTGTATAGATACCTCATTAATAGGCAGTAAGTAAGTTCTCTGTGTGGTGACGGAGTAAGAATACAATATGTCACCACCCCATCGCATCGCATGAATAAAATCCTTTTATCTTCCACGGGATAAAGTTCACACTATAGATTGGAATGGTATTTCCAATTCATCAAAGAATAAACAAACTAAAAAACGTAATTATTTATACAAACGACTTCGCATGTCATGCGATTGTATAATTGTAAAACCGGTTCTATAAAGCGTAAAGTCATTTCATTATTAACGATTTTGCTTGTAATAATAGATGGTAATACAAAATCTAATTATCTGTACATCATTCAAGGTAAACTGGAAACGTTTTGAGGTGTATGTCCAGTAGTTGACATCTGGCTGATCATCATCATCATAACACCCCATTAATGTCCCACTGCAGGGACGGGCCTCCTCCCATGACGGAGGGATACTTGGCCTACTAATACCACGCTGGCCAGACGGATTGGTATAGGGTTTAATTTCAAGTTTTCCTTCTCTTTATTTCGTAAAGTTAATATTCACGGATAGTCCCTTAGTCGGTTTTTACGACAGCCATGGGGTGAGATGGGGTGGTGACATATTGTATTCTTACTCCGTCACCACACGGAGATACATATCTGTACATCATTCAAGGTAAAGTGGAAATGTTTTGAGGTGTAAATTTAGCAGAGGATGTCTTTTTATTGACATTATGATGATGATAACACAACGGATTTTGTCGTTAATAATTCATAGGTATATGTTGTCAGGTTTGAACAATTCGCAACAACATAGAGGGGCAAGGCAACAAAAATGCTATTTTGGAAGCATTTTATCTGAAATATTTGAATCAATACGGACTATCAACTGTGCTATAAATGTCTACTAGCACAGGTATGTTCCAGTGACGTAGAGAAACTTGTCAAACATCACGTGGGCAAGAGGGATTGGTGTATGCATTTATGACAAAAAATGTTTTTTTTTTTTTTTGCTTTGGTCAGCAAACTAAAAAGGTTGAATACGACCTGTTAAGGATTGCAGGAAGCTAACGTATAAGGGAGGCGCACGATTGCAAACGAAGCAGAAGTATTTAGACAAGGCCCATGTCCATGATTTATTTTGGGACAGATACGGCCTGTAAAACTTTTCCTTAGTAAAAAAAGTTACTGCCTGACTTCTTTGCTCTATAAATAACCCTCTATAAATATACATAAGTGTAGATGAGGCCAAATAATCCACAATTGAATCTACAACGATCAAGAACGGATACATTACGTCAATGAAAGAAGAGTGAACTAAAAAACGTTACAAAAAAACTACACAAACTCATTGTTAAAACAAAAAATAACACAAGCTGTGGTTTCCCTATTCATTACGTACTTTGTTATTATAATAATTGTGTATATTTCATTATTATCTTAGCATATTGCGGATACAGTTTGTTCAGATTTAGACAAAAACGAGTTCGGTGTAGAAGTTGATAAGTCGGTTGTCTAGTTGGTATTCCAACCATAGCTATATACAGGGTGCCTCATTCAAGTCGGTCAGTATGGGAAAGTCTTAAACTATAACTCATACGATGTTTTGTTAGGTCAGCATACATGTAGCGTTACATAGTACAAGCTTTGCTTAGTTTGGGACTAGATGGCTTTGTGTGAATGTGTTAGGAATTTATATTTATATTATCTACCTCCTCTTGAGGTGGTAAGTCTCTTAGTCTCTTTAGCAAGAGGTCGTCTAGGACGGTACAATCGCTGTGCCGACATAACATCCATAAGCAGTGGTTACGGCTTCCATAAAAAGGAAATTCAACTTTCGTAGAATTTACGACTCCACGAACGAACTCACGAAGAGATGTATGAAACACAGCAGGTTTGCAAGGAAAAAATATGGCACTCGAGTAGTCTCTGGCTACCCCTACGTGAAATAATCATCATAACAGTCCATTAATGTCCCACTGCGGGACGGGCCTCCTCCCATGACGGAGGGATAGTTAGCCTACTAATACCACGCTGGCCAGACGGATTGGTGTAGGGTTTAATTTCAAGTTTTCCTTATTTTTATTTCGTAAAGATAATATTCACGGATATTCCCTTAGTCGGTTTTACGAGACCCATGAAATGAGATGGGGTGGTGACATATTGTATTCCTACTCCGTCACCACACGGAGGGAAATAAGTCGTGATATTATGGGTCACTTACCTCATAAGCAGGTGTATGTATGCTATCCCTGATGACCGGGGCGCTGTTCCTTGGCCCAATATACGCCATGATCACATTTTACAAACACATCAAACTTTTTATACAACACTTTTTATACACATTTCATCACTTTACACGTAACACTAATATTTTTCTTTAGAAATACTATACTCTATGACTATTGGATTGTATACTGAAATTAGTTTTAAAATCAAAATTGCATATACTCGTAGATATTTTTTTTTGGTGTGTCGTAGTTGCATTGTGATTTAGTTAAGTCTAAGCTATGATTGTTAGTCAATGTTAAAGTCTAAATAAGTACGTATCAAATCTAAATAAATACAGTAAACATCTACCCCCTTATTTATAAACGCCTCTTAAATTTAGTCACAACCAACCTTATACCAAACAAAAACGTAAGAATTTAAGCTAATCAATTGACTAAAATTTAAGAGGCGTTTATGAGTAAGGGGGTTAGTGTTATAGTCTGACCAACTTATCTGTAAACTGAATAGGGTCGCTGTTGTCGTTTCAATGATGCTAGTTAATTTAAATGTGCACAAAAATCGGCAAAGTTAAGCCAATAAAGAATATTTTTGTAGTTTTATTTAGGGATACAATATCAATTAAAATCTACTCTTTTCAAAGCTAATTTAGGATAAATTAAAAGTAATTAAAATAATTACACAAAGTAATTTTTGTAACCCGTCATAAAATTCCTCTGTTGGATAAAACCAAAAAAGCTAGTTCACAAAGTACCATGAACACATGAACTGAAATATCTTCAAATGCCTCTTTAATTTGATGAGGCATGTCATCAAAATATTTGGTAAATATAATGGAAAAACTGGCAATACTGAACCTGTAGACCAGTAGTTCCCAAACTTATTTTGCTCGTGCACCACTTTCAAAATAAACTGGTGTCGGTGGACCCCCTGCTACTACATTCCTACCACATTGTTAAAGTCGACAAAAAATAAAAACTGTGTAGCTTCTGAGTTCCGTTCCTATATTCTGATACGTTAAAATTGTAAATAAAAACGAAAAAAGGTACATTTTATTTATTAAGAAAAAAAATACAAAAAAATAATAATAAGGTAATACTTATAGGTTGAGGACATCATTTTAATTAATGGGAAGGATGTATTTGATGGAGTGTCAGCACGATCAATGTTTGGCTTTATTTTTGTGAGCAATAACCAAAATAAATCCCCCCGCTCTGAGATGTTTAGTATGCTCCTTTTTTTGTTAAGAGGTTTGTAACGGCACTAAAACTTCTTTCGACAAGGTATGATGAGGGAAAAGCTATTAAAATTTTAAAATGTTATCTGCTTAGTTAGGTACCTAAAACAATATAGGCAGGCTAAAAACTATATGCAGATAAATTTTCGTGGACCCCTATTAACATCTTATGGACCCCTATTTTTAATTGATGCCTACGTAGACCCCCAGCAAGGCTCCCGTGGACCCCTGGGGGTCCACCTGGACCACTTTGGGAATCACTGCTGTAGACAATAGAATGACATTACAACAAGATTTTCAATTTTCGCCACTTTACAGATAAGTTGGTGGGTCTATGATGACACGTCATATACATTAAAAAACATTCAATCAAGACCGTGGGCTACTGTCGCTTGTCTAAAAAAAAATGTTGTCTGAATTCTATTTCAAAAACTAAATGCTAATATACCCAAAGAAAAATATTGTCCTAAAAAACAGGCCGTATTTTCTTATGAATAACACATAACATTATTGTAATATAAGTTATTTTGATCATGAATTACCATATAATGTGGGCTAGGTCTGATCGAAGTATACAGCCGCGCTATCAAGCAAGCTTACTTATCAATTTAGTCAAGTTCCCAGTTACTGTTTACTTTTAGTTAAATATCTAAACAAATGGAGTATAGGAGACCTCTTGCTGAATAGACATGACCCCACAAGGTGGAGAGATTTGGAGGAGCCCTATACCAGTGGACGTCAATTAGCTGACAAACGATTTTGACTTTTAACACACTATATACATAACGTGTAATTATAAAATTAACTACAAGGCCATAGAACATCCTAACAGTTTTTTTTTCTTTATTTTTAATGACTTTTTTTAAAAACAAGTAGCAACAAGTATTTTAATTTAATTTTAATACTTTTTGTCCATACTTAAAGACACGCAAATATTTTTTACTTTACGATAATTTATTAAGTGTTTTTTTTTTAACTAAGACAACTTCCTTTCAACAAGTGTGTTTTTGTTTTTATTTTTGAGAACACAAACTTACAAGTACCTAACAGACAATTTGGAACTAAATCTAGTACCCATAAGGGACCAATAACGGCAACGGTGGCAATCTTTATGGCCTGCTCAGAGGAGGTAGTTTTGATCACGCACTCAAATCTTTTGCGAAAACTGAAGTACCATAAACTAGCCATCTTCAATAAAAAAAATAGTTTTGCATCAAAATTGGTTTAGCAGTTTCGGAAATTATCCGAAAGAATTTTTGGTACTCATATTATCGTGTACACATTGATAGTAATTAGTTAAACTTCATGGATTTAATGTTACAAACAGACACTTCAATTTTATCGAAGCAAAGCAGGTTTGTAAGGATAGTAAGTAGTACATGGCACCCAGTAGTCTCTGCCTATCTCCCATGGGAATAAGGCGTGAGTTTGTGTATTAATGTCCCACTGCAGGGAAGTGACGAAGTAAGAATACAATATGTAGTCGCTGGCCAGCGTGGTATTATTAGGCCAAGTATCCCTCCGTTACGGGAGGAAGTCCGACCTTGCAGTGGGACATTAATAGGCTTTTATGATAGATATAAAACCTCGGTAACGTTGCTTAACGAGTACACAACATCTATATATACCAAGTAAATTGTAACACTATATCTATAAAAGGTAAATTCTCATTTGAACCTTCCACCTGTCTCTCGGACCAGATGCTTTCACTATACCGAGAGAAAATTGTTTTAAGCCATTTTATACTTAAAGATAAGCTATAATACACCGCGTTTAATCCACGAGAACCTACTGCCGACAAACTGTTATACAGTTTGGCAGATATAAATATTGTATTAAATGTGTAACTTTCTTTTAATAAAATAAAAATACAAAAAAAAAATACAAAAAGTTTAATCAGCGGCGAAGAACTACACGTATTTGATGATTGGAGAATTTTAGTTATCTATACTAATATTATGAAGAGGTAAAGTTTGTGTGTTTGTTACGTTGTAGGGGGTAATATCTGGATCTACTGAACCGATTTTAAGAAACGCTTTTGTTTTGAATAGACTATTTATCGGGGAGAGTCATAGGCTATATAATATCACGCTATGACTAATAGGAGTGGAGCAGTAATGAAATATGTTGAAAACAGGGACGCGATTTTTTCGCCGCCCAACGAAGTGGGTACTAGTATAAAATACGTATAGCATTCCTATTATTTTACCGCGTAGCTTGTGGTGTAATAGATGACTATAAATATAATTGTCAATGGCTTTCTATTCTATGATTCGCGGTTACTGTTAGACAGTATCAATATTATATTTATTATATTATTTAGTTTGTGGTTTTACATATCGATGTAATGAAATAACTTACATTTTTTAAAGTTTAAAATAATTTTATAGTAGACTAGCTGACCCGTGCCCACTTCGTTGGGCGGCGAAAAAAACGCGTCCCTTTTTTTAACATATTTCATTACTGCTCCACTCCTATTAGTTATAGCGTGATACTATATAGCCTATGACACTCCCCGATAAATGGACTATTCAACACAGAAAGAATTTTTTAAATCGGTTCTGTAGATTCAGAGATTACCCCCTACAACGTCACAAACACACAAACTTTACCTCTTTATAATATTAGTATAGATTATTTAGTTTGTGGTTTTACATATCGATGTAATGAAATAACTTACATTTGTATAAGTTTTTATTAATATAATTTTTATAGTAGATAAATTTCCCCTCAGCTAGGTGGACCGACCACCTCAAAAACGTCTGTGGGTCGGACTGGATGCGGAAGGCGCAAACCGTGTTCTGTGGCACGTGTTGGGACAGGCCTATGTCCAGCAGTGGACTGCGATAGGCTAGTTGATTGATTTTGAATAGATAAATTTTGAATAGATAAATTTTGAATAGATAAATTTCGCACATAAGATGGAGCCGTGTCCCGGGAAAGTTGAGAAGACGTGACATCTAGGCTTAAGAGCGTTTATAGGGTTTACTAGCGCCGCCAATAGAAAAAAACAAAAATGGCTGTTTCTTTTTTTGAATGCGAAATTTAAAACATCTTCTTTGATGAAATGAAAGCTTATAAAATTCTCTATAACTTTGATCCTATATACTGTATATATATTCTGTGGTACCATCCATTTGCCGCTTCGCGGCTACGAAGCGCGACCGACAACACTCTGCCTTTTTTTAAAAGACGGAGTAGCCTAGAATGCATCGCTCAAGTTTTACGGTAGCTGGACGTAGTCGTGCACTCTTCTGCATCTCAATGAACACCCATCAATGCTGGTAACATCTTGTTCGAAGCCGAAATAGGTGTGCCAGTAATATTACATCTCCGGGTAGAGCGATGGTGCGGTAGGCAACAACTCTCGATCAACCCGAGCAAGACGGTGGTAGTACCGTTTACAAGGAAGAGAAACATCAACAACTCAATAAATCTGAGTCTCTTCAATCAGGATCTAATGATCTCAGAGCAGGTAAAGTATCTTGGACTCATCCTAGACAATAAACTAACCTGGAAGGAGCACGTAGAGTCGGCAACAGCAAAGGCACACAGAGTGTTTGGCATGTGTAGATCTGCATATGGTAAGACATGGGGGTTAAAACCCAAAATCATGCTGTGGGTGTACACGATGATGGTCAGACCTATAGTGCTGTACGGAAGTCTGGCATGGTGGCCGAGGACGAACCTTGGCACATGCAGGGAGGGCCTACTAAAACTTCAAAGGTTGGCCTGCGTTGCAATGACGGGTGCGTTTCGGACCACCCCAACCGTTGCAATGGAGGTCCTACTAAATTTAACACCACTGCACCTGATGGTTCAGTCTGAGGCAGTAAGGGCACTCTACAGACTAGAAGGTCTTGGGCTATGGTGCGACAGAGGCACTAGCACGAGACATGCAAAGCCAACATTATCCAGGCAAGTGGAAGATGCAATCAACATGTGTGGCGACCAGATGCCAGCAAGTTACATCTTCGAAAGACGATTCAGGATCCTTATTCCCAAAAGATCTGAATGGTCAGAAGGACTCGAACCACCAGAGGGTAAGGGTAAGATATGGTACACGGACGGATCGAAGACGAGCACGGGTACCGGAGCAGGTATTTATACTAAAGACTACGGTAGTAGCACAAGCATAGGTAAGTATGCGACAGTCTTCCAAGCTGAGACCTACGCGATTACAGCATGCGCACAGGAGAACATAGACAGTGGAGTGAACAACGAAACTATCTATATTCTCAGCGACAGTCAGGCGGCACTCAAAGCCCTAACGGCACCGAGGGTCACCTCCAAACTAGTCAAAAATGGTATCCAGGCCCTAAACAGGCTTGGCAAAACGAACAAGGTGAGACTGGTATGGATCCCAGGACACGAAGGTTATGTCGGCAACGAAAGAGCCGATGAACTTGCAAGGGAAGGCTCGAGCAGGAGTTTCGGCGGACCGGAACCATGCGTAGGTCTTTCAAAAGGTACGTTCCTAATGGCCGTCAATGATCAGACAAGACAGCAACACTCAACAGAGTGGCAGTTGTCGACTGGCATGAGGCACTCAAAGCTCTTTATTGAAGGAGTAAATCCGGGCAGGTCCACAAAACTGTGGCACCTAAGCCGCAGACATATCCGACTAATAATCGGTATGTTTACAGGTCACCTTCCCGTCAACGACTTGTTGATGAAGATGGGACTATCAGGCACCAACCAGTGCAGAGCGTGCGGTGAGGAAGACGAAACAGTGGAACATCTGATGTGCAACTGCGAAGCCCTCACCAGACAAAGGATGAAGCTACTAGGAGTGGGATATCCTACCCCTAGTGACTTCGACAAGCTGCCGCTAGGCTTACTTATATCCTTCGCGAAGGTGATTGAGGAAGCTGTGGGGTGGTGAACGGGGGACCGGCACAAAAGATCCGATGGGGTCGAAGTGCAGCCGGGAGGGTCCCCGAAAAGGAGGAGAAGAAGATAAGAAGAATATTACATCTCAAAAGTTGTCCCTAAACTCAACTAGATGTCGCTGTACCGGTTAAAACAACAAACTTAATTACTAAGTTACGATAATAATTAATTTGTACACTTTCTCGTCAATAGACACAACAATGTCTATAATGATTTCTTTGTTATGGTTGATAGGCAACCAACTCGCTTCTATATAGAAAGTAAAAAGCTAACTGTCAGCTGTTTTAGATATACCATTCGTCGCTAGTAGAAAATATATTCGAATTGAATTCTGTACCTTGCGTATGGGGTAGCCGCATACGCTGTCACCGAGGCAGTTTAATAATGTTTAGTGATTTAGAAAATAAACTTTTATGAACATTACGATTCCAAAAAAAGTTTTACCAAGCGACCCTAAAACAGTCAGATACAATTAGGTCTAACAGTGGCTTTTGACTGATATGATGATGATGAGAATTCGAAAACATTTTATAGACTAACTATACTAAAGCCAAACTCGATGTGAAATCTTTGTAAACAAACCATATGTCATTGGCATGTAGGGTCACCATGGCAGTATCACACCATTCCAAAATAATTGTATTTAAAAATGAGAATTTTATAAGTATTTCCGTATTTTATGACATAATTTGGCATCATCTATCAATACGACATGAAGTAAATACGGCGCATGTGATGGGGTTTTATATTTGCCCAGAAAAATAAGTTTTTATAACAATGAACCAGCCTGACTATTTTGCCTGTCAATGGTTGCTAAGCATAGGCTTGTTATTTAACATTTCACACGGACTTTGGCTTTAGTATAGGACTAAGGGCCAGATTCAGAGACCGCACTTTGACTTTACTTTGAAGGAAAGTTCGACTTTGATACAAAAACGAGATTCAGAGTCCTGTCAAACTCGAACTTTACTTTCCGCTACTGATCTTTACTTCGCAAAGCCAAAGTCGACGATGAGGTTGACTTTGCTCCCAAAGTAAACTTTGCATAACTATACGTCTTAAAAAAGATGCCATTGTGTTAGCAATATTTCCATATATCATAATAAATATTTAATATGGTAGGATTATACCGACAAAATGTCAAATTTTGACAATACTTTGTTTCACATTTGCGTTTGCTTATTAATTTCTGTTTTATTTTCTGACGAATTGTGCTTTCCTTTCTTTTCTTATCTTTCTTTAATTAAGTCCAGAAAAGCAGAAGTTGTGTCGTAAACGAATGTGAACAACAAATACAAAAACTATAGGTACTCTATTCACTTTGGCGTGAGAAATTAGGTAAACAAACCTAAAATGGGTCTTGTTAATATCACGATTACTCATTCATACATAAAATCTACGGTCAATAATATGTCATGACAGCTGAAAAAGAATAAAATTACAAATTGATGTTTTTAGATAAAAAAATCTTTGAAAGCCTATAATTTTTTGCAGTTTGACAAGTTTATATTAATTCTCATGCTATCTTGAATAGAGTATAGTCCGTCAAAGTTTACAACGTTCCATTTTATGAATAAATAATATTTTTACCTAAGCAATATATAAAAATATTTTAAGAGCTGATAAAAAAAATTAAACCTTTTAAAACCGCTACCTATTAATAACGATTAAATCGTGTTTTAAAAAATTATTTTGTGAGCGTTTTATCGGTTACATGTTTTAGAACATAAAATAATAATGTAAAAGCTGCGTGCAGCTGAACAAACGCTTACTTTACTTTTTAGAGCGTACTTTGCTTAGCAAAGTCTAGTTATTGTCTCTGAATTTGAAAAACATTAAAGTAATCTTTCGCATGAAAAGTTTACTTTGGGAAGATTACTTTGAAGCAAAGTAAAGTCACGACTCTGAATCTGGGCCTAAGGGCCAGATTCAGAGACCGCACTTTGACTTTACTTTGAAGGAAAGTTCGACTTTGATACAAAAACGAGATTCAGAGTCCTGTCAAACTCGAACTTTACTTTCCGCTACTGATCTTTACTTCGCAAAGCCAAAGTCGACGATGAGGTTGACTTTGCTCCCAAAGTAAACTTTGCATAACTATACGTCTTAAAAAAGATGCCATTGTGTTAGCAATATTTCCATATATCATAATAAATATTTAATATGGTAGGATTATACCGACAAAATGTCAAATTTTGACAATACTTTGTTTCACATTTGCGTTTGCTTATTAATTTCTGTTTTATTTTCTGACGAATTGTGCTTTCCTTTTTTTTCTTATCTTTCTTTAATTAAGTCCAGAAAAGCAGAAGTTGTGTCGTAAACGAATGTGAACAACAAATCTAAACAAAAACTATACTCTATTCACTTTGGCGTGAGAAATTAAGTAAACAAACCTAAAATGGGTCTTGTTAATATCACGATTACTCATTCATACATAAAATCTACGGTCAATAATATGTCATGACAGCTGAAAAAGAATAAAATTACAAATTGATGTTTTTAGATAAAAAAATCTTTGAAAGCCTATAATTTTTTGCAGTTTGACAAGTTTATATTAATTCTCATGCTATCTTGAATAGAGTATAGTCCGTCAAAGTTTACAACGTTCCATTTTATGAATAAATAATATTTTTACCTAAGCAATATATAAAAAAAATTTAAGAGCTGATAAAAAAAATTAAACCTTTTAAAACCGCTACCTATTAATAACGATTAAATCGTGTTTTAAAAAATTATTTTGTGAGCGTTTTATCGGTTACATGTTTTAGAACATAAAATAATAATGTAAAAGCTGCGTGCAGCTGAACAAACGCTTACTTTACTTTATATAGTGTACTTTGCTTAGCAAAGTCTAGTTATTGTCTCTGAATTTGAAAAACATTAAAGTAATCTTTCGCATGAAAAGTTTACTTTGGGAAGATTACTTTGAAGCAAAGTAAAGTCACGACTCTGAATCTGGGCCTAAGTGTATTGTACCTAAAGTGTCGCCGTGACGGTAAAACAACCACTCCCTGTGAATACTAAAACGCCATTAAAATTCGCTACTCAGTACAAGAGCCGTTGCTTTTAAGAATATCGCTTTGTATGTACGAGTGCCTATGGCCTTTTTGTGGTATTTGTGCTTCTAGATATTCGCCTATGGTGTGAAGATTTTTTTTTCATTGTTAATTAATTGATACGTGCCTCCGTAACACTGTGGTCCGTTATGAGGATAAATTTATTTATTTTAAATAAATTTATCCTCATAACGGACTCGATTTATCCTCATAAAAAATCACGTCAATTCGTCGCTCCGTTTTGGCGTGAAAAAAATACAAACAGACAGACACACTTTCTTATTTAAAATATTAGTATGTATCCTTATGGGTAAAAATTTTTTTGTATGTATGACTTTGATAAAAAATTTACAAGTTTAAGGTATTCTATTTTTTTTTTTCGTTTTGACAAAGTTAGTCAAAAAAAAATTGGATAACTTCACCTACAGGTCATTGGTTTTCAAATTGACCTATGAATATGACCTCAGGCGACTAACGTAACTCACTTTCAAAATGTACATATTTGGACAAATCGTTGCTTGTTGAAAGTGAATGGGTTGTTTCTTGTTCCATAACGTGTACATTGGTTGATAATAATTTAAACTATGCTATCAATGTTCTATACAATGCCACCTAGTCACAAACTAAGCTAAGCTTGTACCAAATAACTTTATAACCTATTCTTTTTATATAAATACAATTCTAATTTGACCATATACATCCGGGTGGAAAGATGGAACTATAATTTTACGACATGAGTGTCGTAAAAACCGACTAAGGGACTATCCGTGAATAATATCTTTACGAAATAAAAAGTAGGAAAACTTGAAATTAAACCTTATACCAATTCGTCTGGCCAGCGTGGTATTAGTAGGTCAAATACCTCTCCGTCACGGGAGGAGGCCCGTCCCTGCAGTGGGACATTAATGGGCTGTTATGATTCATCTCGCCACCTCTTACGTGGTCTGCCGCGACCTCTTTAAGTTGTTACCAAGAAGTTTTTTATCAAAACAAAGATTTTCATTCTTTTATCTCTGTGCTTAAATCAGTACTAAATGGCGATGTGCGAATGTGTAATGAATATAACAGCTTCAAACTACCGAACAACCTTCCCCTTTCTGTCACTATAACAAATCAGGCTAAATCAGGCTTATTTGTTTAGTTGTAATTTTTGTTTTTTTTTAATTTTTAGGGCATAGATTAGTGCATGTTGTGCACTTCTGTAAGTAATGGGGCACTTAGACTTAAACTTGTAATTGTAATTGTATCAGTGTACTCATTGTAGTAGAGCCAAATAAATAAATAAATAAGTCATCTATACATAGACAATATGTAGTCTATGTCGTGACCAATGTAACTCTATACGTGTATTGTCTATGATATGATGAATAGAAAGTCGATCACGATCAGATCTTGGGGTCAACAGGATTTAAATTTATACATATATTACGTAATGTAAGTTGAAAATTCTATAATCATAATATGAGGTCTATGTCCAGCACTGGACTGCGAAAGACTGGGTGTAATATGTGACAACGAAAAGTGAAACAACGAATACCACGTAAGTTTACTATAACACGCCATGCACATACATGAGGTTTTTTTTCAGGAGTCCAGAGCCTATTTTTTTACGCCTGACACACTCTTTAGACCCAGAAATGCAGTGCGACGTGAGTCTAAGTTCGATAGTTTATCGACTAAAACCCACGGTGTTCCTCTATCACCAATAAAGGCCCAAGTCGACGAAAAATAAAGCATCAGTCAAGCCGTTCATTATTATGGTCATTATTATTACGAAATTAGATTATGGCTATTTCTATGAATTAACACACCACATACAGATAATTGCATACCCTACTTCATCCGGTATGCCCTTTACCCTTTATATAGAACAATAATTTCCCTAGTCCATAAATCACCTCTTTGTTTACACAAATAAAAAAAACAAAACAATAACATTCTATTCCTCATTTAAAGCAGAACAGTTACACCATAAAACTATAGCCATATTAGGTGAAGCTACCGGTATTAACCGCTAGAGGGCACTGCCGGAAGAAGACGCCATCTTTGTCGCTTCGGATATGTGAGCGGAAACATAGCGCGGGAAATTATTGCCACCATATTTGATTGTACGATACGTCAATAAATAATATAGAGACAGGGCTAGTGATTATGATGTTTAAGTTAAAGACTAACCCCCTTACTCATAAACGCCTCTTAAATTTAATCACTGTTTAGAGAGTATTCTATTAGTAAAACCAACCTTATGCCAAACAAAACCGTAAAGAATTTAAGCTAATCAATTCGGTATGTAAAGTAAAAGTTTACCTATGTCGAATCCAAAACCATTTAGAGATTTTAGATCGATAAGTAATAAAATCATATTTTTAGCGCAAAAAAACGCAAGATTGTGTTTATTTTTACAATTATTACATAAATTACTATGTTTTTCATTTGACATCATGTCGCCCGGCTCAACAGAAATTTGTTTCTGCTTTCATTGCTCAATAACTAAAACAACTAATTTGAGCATTGCCTCCCACCTATAGCCCATCTGCAGTAAACAGCCAACGTAAGCAATTCGACCGCATGTATGACGTCATACATGCGGTCGAATTGCTTACTTTGGCTGTTTACTACAAATAAACTATAAGTAGGAAAGCAAAATTACTCGAATTAGTTGTTTATAATTAATAAACCTTTAAAATAAAAATATAAAAAAAATACCAAAAAAAATTTTTACATACCGAATTGACTAAAATTTAAGAGGAGTTTATGAGTAAGGGGGATATTATATAATGTTTCTTTTAAAAATGATTATAAAATTAACGCACTAGAAATCATCATCTTCAACTTTTAATCATCATTATTTTTTTTTGTACACCTTTAGCGACGCAGAGTAACGTATACTTTCCTCGCCAGACTGATTTGTATAGTGTTTTCCCGGAGAGGATTAATAGCCCTTGGAATGAGAAGGGGTAGTTACTAGTCATTGTATAAAATCCCATTTTTATTGTATTTTAATCAATCCGTGTGGTCCTCAACAGTAAAAGAATAGACAGTTTTACCATCCCATTAAATCCAATGTGCTGTTGAAGCCGACGAATTAAATGTGGGCCCATAATATCTATACGAAAAATAAAGAAGGAAAAATTGTCCTATACAGCTTGCGTCTGGCCATCGTAGTATTAGTAGGTAAAATCTCAGACCAAATAAAAAATAAAGACGTAGCGCTGTCAACAGAAAAATTAAGCAGGTTTTGTAAACATGTGTGCATTTAAGGAGTGCTGCCATGCAGTGAAAACTAATTACCCTAATATTTGTCTAAGTACTGGCAGACCGATTGAGTTTATGGATAGGTTTAATTATAAAATTGTATATAGGTATTTTCCTTTTAAGAGGTGGTATAATAGCATGTTTATTCCGACAAGATTGGGTAAAAATAAAACAATTATTATTCCAAACCCATTTAATAAATGAATAATCATGTATGTTAGAACCTGGAGTGTTTCCAGACAGGGTAGCCCTTATTAAACCTTTACATAAGAAAGGCCCAAAACATGACATTAATAAATTAAAGACCCATAGCCCTATTACCAAGTTTTACAAAATATTTAAAAAAGTTATACATAATTATGTTATGTGGATTTCTTGAACGTTATTCTATTTTAAATACTAATCAATTTGGATTACTAAAAAATTAACTTGCAATTTTTAAACTATTTCAGGGAATCTGGAAAAACATAAACAAAAGGAAAAGATGTACAGTTTTGTATTTTTTTCTGTTACTAAATGAAATAATCAATAATAGACAATTGGAAATATCCTTTGGATGTCCATGTTTCAGCACACGACAAAGTCCGTTTTGTGTACCTATAATATAAGTCACCATTATCGAAATGTGTCGAACAAACTACGCTGCGCGCCTTAGGATTCCATGATTCATCATTCCGGCTAAGTCAAATGACTTCAATCCACTTCTCTGCTACAATCTTATTTCGACAAGGAAATCTTAAAAATGATTTTTTTAAACAACTCCCGTATTTAGATCAATTCTTGATATGGTACCGATTTTGGTAACAATCCTAATCCGAGCACAAGCAAAACGAACCTTTTTCCTATACTTAGTTTTATTCTAAAACAAGAGACTTTGACATGAGGCTTGTCAAAAAAAGATGATGGAAAAATACGGCAATGGATTTTCTTGTAAATATTTTATTATGATAGAAAAGAATATAAGAGAAAATGCATTGCCATATTTTTCTTTAATTTTTTATTTATATACCTAATGTTACTTTTTCTATTACTTACAAGTACTTACCCTATAAACGGAAAATTCTGACGCTTAGTAGTGCCAACACTTGTTGAGGTTTTGTGTTCCAGGCCGTCATCATAAGTCAATAATATTAATAATTAAAATTATGAGTTTTTATATTTACTTACGTATGATATGTGATTCCATCTGGCTTTTTATTTTTTGAAGAATTGTTTTTGCACCCTTTTACGTCACAATTAGGCATTTTCCAGAATCCATACTAATATTATAAATGCGAAAGTAACTCTGTCTGTCTGTCTGTCTGTCTGTCTGTTACTCTTTCACGCCTAAACGGCTGAACGGATTTCGATGAAATTTGGTACAGACAATCTTTAGACCCTGAGAAAGAACATAGGCTACTTTTTACTAGCAATCATATTATATTTTGATTTCATAGAATTTTGGCGGGAAAGCTGTGTCACGTGACCCGTGACGTCATAGAATTTTGACAGATGAGTCGTGACGTCACAGAATTTTGGCGGGAAAATATTTTTTGACAGTTGAGTCGTGACGTCATTGAATTTTTGACAGATGAGTCGTGACGTCACAGAATTTTTGACATATGATTTGTGACGTCATATTATTTTGGCGGGAAAATATACCTCTGTCACTTTTGACAGCTGTCAATTTTGACAGATAGGCGTGACGTCATAGAATTTTTGACAGATGAGTCGTGACGTCACAGATTTTTGGCAGGAAAATATATTTTGACAGGAGAATTTGACTGGACGCCATGACGAGAGGTTGAGCTGTCATTTATATATTTTTCAACAAATTGACTTTTCGAAGATTTTGTGATGCAGAAAAGATGCGGTTTTGTTTTGCAAGTTCATCGTCAGTAAATAAATATGTTTAAATATGCAAGTGATTGGTGAATAGCTGGTGGCGACGTCGTGATCAAGCTGTTCCTGTCTCCATCATACGCGTTCCGGTAAAGTTCTCCTGGACGGCAATGAAAAGAGAAGCATCGTCTTTTTAATGTTGTTTTTTTTTGTATGTGTAAACTTATACTCTTACTTACTGAATGTAATGTATATTTCACTTGACACTGGCAAAATATGTAACTATGTTCATGACGCCATAATAAATAAACATTAACATTATTATTTATATTTTGACAGCTAAGTCGTGACGTCATTGAATTTTGGCGGGAAAAATAGTATTTAAACAGCTGAATCCTGACGTTATCACAATTTGGCGGAAAAATAAATAGGTTTGTACAGGACCCTCGGTGCGCGAGTCAGACTCGCACTTGACCGGTTTTTTAGCTGTGGGTCTGATATATCTAGAGAGCTTAAATTCGTAATTGTCAACTTATTTCATCATCAGCCCATCATAACAGCCCATTAATGTCCCACTACAGGGACGGGCCTCCTTCCTTGACGGAGGGATACTTGGCTTACTAATACCACGCTTGCAGACGGATTGGTATAGGGTTTAATTTCAAGTTTTCCTACTTTTTATTTAGTGAAGATAATATTCACCTTATTTGTTAGGCACTAAAGTGACACACCTTTGCTTATCCTATCCTACTAATATTATAAATGCAAGTTTGTGAGGATTTTCATGCAAAAACTACTAAATGTATTTTGATGAAATTTGGAATATAGGTAGTTTATGGTGTAAAATAACAATTAAGCGGGTAATACCGCGGGCATCAGCTAGTAAATAATAAAAAATGTTTATATGTCATACTCTATTGACAAACTAGCGCCAACTGACTGATATGGCGTAGTTTGGGTAGTAAATGTGTGCGTGTGAACTTGTATGTTATGTATAGAGCGAGGCGTAGTTTTGAATACTTCAATCGAGTGTTCGCAGCGCTACGTCTTTATTTTTTATTTGGTCTGAGGGTAAAATTTCCCTCGTTAATTTTCCCTGCAGTAGGTAACTTTAATAGGCTATTCATCATCATCATCATCATAACAGCCCATTAATGTCCCACTGCAGGGACGGGTCTCCTCCCGTGGCGGAGGGATACTTGGCCTACTAATACCTCGCTGGCCAGACGGACTGGTATAGGGTTTAATTTCAAGTTTTCCTTCTTTTTATTTCGTAAAGATAATATTGACGGATAGTCTTTTAGTCGGTTTTTACGACACCCATGGGATGAGATGGGGTGGTGACATATTGTATTCTTACTCCGTCACCACACGGTGACGTTGCTTAACTATCGTTATCTATGAGCACCTCAGATGGTATAAAAACCGACTAAGGGAATATCCGTGAGATATTCCCTTAGTCGGTTTTTACGACACCCATGAGATGAGATGGGGTGGTGACTGTATTCTTACAACGTCACAACACGGATTGAAAACCATTGTAAACCATTTAGACCACTGTGCTATTTAGTAGGTAAAGTTTCCCTCTTTAATTTTCCCTGCAGTGGGACATTAATAGGCTATTACTATTACAATAAATTAACTTCTTTGACAATATTCATTGTGGCCTAATTGTTTATTGAACGGAACGAGATAATCTCACGCTACATATTTCTATGTTTTTATGTATTTAAAAGTATTTATATATGATAATGGATACATTTTGTGTCTTTTCCGTGTAAAAGTAAAAATACTTAATGTCACCAGGCGGTTCATTTTATTTTTACTCTTACCACGTAGTTGTCCTAAAGCGACTAAGCAAAAAGATGTTGGTTTTAAGTGTCTGTCCCTATTATGTAGGTATACGATAACCGGCTAAGAAAAGATCGAAGACATTATATCTACGACACCAATAGAAAGACCACCAATATAAAAGTCTATAAATCGATTTGGCTAGCGTAGTATTTATTAGTTTAATAGGCTATATTATGACGACCTCTGTGACGCAGTCGGTATATTACATGGCTGCTACGCAGAGGTCTCGGGTTCGATTCCCGCTCAATGCAAATCTTGGTGTGCATGAACATGATTGTTTGCATTGGTTTGAGTGTTTTCTATGTATAACATGTATGTATTTACAAAAAAAGTATTTAAGTATGTCTATCCGTTGTCTAGTACCCATAGTACAATCTTTGCTTAGTTTGGGACTAGATGGCGTTGTGTAAATGTGTGAGGAATATATCTCAGTCACAAGAGAAGATCCCGTCTCTACAGTAGGATATTAATAGGCAGTTATGACAATAGTGTTTAAGTGAAACTCAGCAAAACAATTATTAGTTTAGTACAGTCACGAGCAATAATATGTACACATTTTCAAATTTTCTAAACTATCTGCACGTTTATCTAGACATTACAATATCAAAATGAATTCGTAATTTAGAAGAGGTTCCGTACAGTTTTGAATGAATCTTCGAATTTTCAATTTTGGATTGGCAGAACTTTAGATAACTGGTTTACAAAATGCGAAAATGTGTACATATTATTGCTCGTGACTGTACCTGCTCACCCCTCATGCGATATGTCGTGATAATAACATATTTAATGGTTGCATGGTCAATATGTGTAATTATATAAAGTAAATTTAATATTTTTATAGAGTTTATTAACTTGTAGCGTGGTTGTTAAGTTAAGACAGTGGCGACTCGGTAGTCAAATTATGGAACTATTTAAAGCGCGATTATGAAGTTTGCTTGTTATAAAGAAGTCAGCGTTATTTTACTGTCTTATTTCATTTAAACAGTTTGCCAGTCCCGTCAGTAGACATAATAGTAGAAGAATATTAACGTTTCATATGTCACCACCCCATCTCATCCCATGGGTGTCGTAGAAACCGACTAAGGGACTATCCGTGAATATTATGTTTATCGAGAGTCACGGGAGGAGGCCCGTCCCTGCAGTAGGACATTGATGAACTGTTATGATGAATGAAAAGTGAAAAATCGACATCGATATTATGTTGGCTAAAAAAGTCATAAAAGTTTAAATGCTACGTTATTAACCTTTTTGAGATCACTTGAATTATTCTTCAGCAAAAAACCTAACATGACTGGAAAACTAATCTATTACAAAAACAAATAAGTATCAACTATTTTTCTCCATCATAATGTAAGTACATATCCATGTGGTGGTGACGGACTAAGAATACAATATGTCACCACCTCATCTCATTCCATGGGTGTCGTAGAAACCGACTATAGAAAGCAGAAAAACTTGAAATTAAACCCAATACCAATCCGTCTGGCCAGCGAGGTATTAGTAGGCCGAGTATCCCTCCGTCACGGAAGGAGGCCCGTCCCTGCTGTGGGACATTAATGGGCTGTTATGATGATAATGTAGCTTGACAATGAATAGTTATTGGATAATCAGTTATGTGTTCATATCCTCTTTATGGTATGTAATGTACGTATGTCATTGACACCTACACTCCTGTACATATTAAGTGTTGGCTAGGACACAAATGAAATCACATCGCGTTTTTGTAACGGAACGAACTGTGTAGTGTAGAAGGATCAAATTTTGACTGCATGGCGTTGGGATTACAGTATATTATTATTGCATGACACAAATATTTGCACCGACGTCATTTCAACCCTGCGACCTTTGCGTAGCACCCAAAAACCAAAACCACTATAATACCACAGAAATACCACATCCTTTTGCCTTTCATCATCATAACAGCCCATTTATGACCTACTGCAAAGACGGGCCTCCTCCCGGGACGGAGGGATACTTGCCCTACTAATACCACGTCGGCCAAACGGATTGGTATAGGGTTTAATTTCAAGTTTTCCTTCTTTTTATTTCGTTAAGAAAATATTCTGGAATAGTCCCTTAGTCTGTTTTTACGACACCCATGGGATGAGATGAGGGGCCTTTGCCTTTATTCTATACATAAAAAACTATATCAAAGCCTCATTTAACATGCCTGATGTAACTATCCGTGTCCGTAATCCGTAACAGCAATTAGCGAAGAGTTTTGTTCATGCTCCGGCGATGCCAGTCTCAAGGCCGTCTGTAATGCATCACCTATGTCGAGTTATACACGTTTAAGAAAGTATTCGTGTTTTAAATTGCTTCAAAATTGTTTAATTAATGTTGGTTTTTTTTTGTTTGATTGAAAGTAGGTAGATAGAAGAATGTTAATTTGAATTTTATATAAGACTAGACGTAAATTCAGGAAAAATTTCATTAAATATTGTGGGTTCCCACTCACAAAATGAGATAAGGTGGTAATAAAAATTTGCTCAGCTAATCGTAAGAATCAAGTAGCTTGTCTATACAAGATGCAGAAAATACTTAAACAGTGTTTAAAATATATAAAAAAATACAACCGAATTGAGAACCTCCTCTTTTTTGAAGTCGGTTGACAAAATTAAAATAAATAAAACAAATACTTTAAATCAGGAAGAAGTAGGTTAGTGTTTTTAAAAACATACATTTTAGCGTCAACATTTATTTTCAAACCTATATTGGTCCAATAATGGTTCTCATGTGTTTGGGAGGACCGAAAAAAAGTATTGTTTTTATCACACACTCAATAGTACTCGCAGACATATTATGGTTTAAGTGGTTTTTGTATTTATAACCACTTATACCATATTATAGTAATACAAATAACCATACGGTATGTATGTGACATATCGTAGGCGTATATAGTCGTGACATCATTACTAGGACACAGTGACCCCTATAAAACACAGCAGTTATACACATTATGTTTATAACATACTAGCTGACCCGTGCCCACTTCGTTACGCCGCGAAAAAAACGCGTCCCTTTCTTAAACATATTTCATTACTGCTCCACTCCTATTAGTCAAAGCGCTCGACACTCCCCGATAAATGGACTATTCAACACAAAAAGAATTTTTTAAATCGGTTTAATAGATCCAGAGATTACCCCCTACAACGTCACAAACACACAAATACTTAACTCTTACCTTAATAACTTTACCTCTTTATAATATTAGTATAGATTGACTATAGTATTAAGTATTACTTAATAGTTAATACCAATCCGCTTGGCCAGCGTGATATTAGTAGGCCAAGTATCCCTCTGTCACGGGAGTAGGCCCGTCATTGCAGTGGGACATTAATGGGCTGTTATGATGAATAACAAAAGTATGTATAAAACCGTATGTATGTTTTTTTTACTATATTAAAACTTGATATGACGGTATCTAAACTGATGCAAAGCGTCAATCCTAATCTAAGAATGAAACCAGAGGAACCTTTTTTACTCTTAAACATTAAAAAGCGCATAATGTACCGTAGGCGTACATATTGTCGTATGACATCATAATGACAGAGTGTCCTCTATAAAACTTTAAGAGTTATACACTGCATGTTTACAGCAGCGATAATAAAACGTAATTGTCTATCTCGCTTATTGCTTATAATTTTAACGTTGTGAGGAATAGACGACCTAGTTAGGACGGTGAGAAACCAATGGATTAGGCAGGCACATGATTGCGTAAGGTATTTGGAGGAGGCCTATGTTCAGCAGTTCCGTGTGGTGACGGAGTACGAATACAATATGTCACCACCACATCTCATACCACGGGTGTCGTAAAAACCGACTAAGGAACTATCCGCGAATATTAACGTTACGAAATAAAAATAAGGAAAACTTGAAATTTAACCCTATACCTATCCGTCTGGCCAGTGGTATTAGTAGGCCAAGTAACCCTCCGTCAAGGGAGGAGGCCCGTCCCTGCATTAGGACATTAATGGGCTGTTATGATGAAATATCTTCCTGTATACATGAGCATCTAGTAGCTATCCTTGACTTGCGCTCGTAAATTATTTAAAAGCTACTATTAAATACATTGTGATGCATTGTTAAGTACAATGTAAGTTGGTAGTCCGTCGATTGTGTCACCGAGAACATTGATGGACTGTACACGCGCGAAAGTCTCTGAAAGCTGACTTCATTCCGGACAAGTAAAGCGCCGATTACACTTGACTACATGATGATGTAGTTGACTACATGTAGTCTAGTGTAATCACTTGTAGGACAGTGTAAACAGAACGTCCTAACACTAAAAAGTTAGGACGTCCTTATGTAGGAGACTACATGTAGTCTAGTGTAATCGCCGCTTAATATAGCGCGAGTTGTTCGTTTAATTCGTTCTTTATTTTCTAGTACTCGTACCTACGCTAAATTTTACTCTGTGAAATTCGATTTTTTTTTTGACACGATGAACAAACTGCTCGTTTGATTGCAAGCGTCATGATGGTCCATAGCTCTGTGCTTTACAAATATACCCCCTTACTCATAAACGCCTCTTAACTTTTAGTCAAATCATCATCATCATCATAACAGCCCATTAATGCCCCACTGCATGGACGGACCGCCTCCCGTAATAGAGGGATACTTGGCCTACTAATACCACGCTGGCCAGACGGAGTGGTAAAGGGTTTAATTTCAAGTTTTCCTTCTTTTTATTTCGTAATGATAATATTCACGGATAGTCCCTCAGTCGGTTCTTACCACACCCATGGGATGAGATGGGGTGGTGACATATTATATTCTTACTCCGTCACCACACGGAGTGTTTTTAGAATTTAGTCAATTGATTAGCTTAAATTCATATGTACGTAATTACTTAGAAAAATCTCGCTAAACAGTGATCAAATTTAAGAGGCATTTTTGAGTAAGCTCAGAGTTTTCTGGACTGCTTTAGAGGGACAGTGGGTTTTAGTCAATAAGCTGTATACCGAATAAAACCAACGGAGTACTGAGCCATGAACGGTGGAATTGCATTTTGTATAGAACGTAAATTGAAGGCACTATGTTATCTACAAAGTATAAACAATGACAAACACACATACACGACTAACTAATCAGTTATGCCCGATTTACACATCGACAAGTACTGTACTTGTCAATGTGTAAATCGGGCATTATTATGTAAATAATGTTAGATAAGAAGCAGGAAAACTACCTTTGTATGTAAACGTAAGTCATTTAACATCCTTTGAATAGATAAATGTTTTAGCATCTTACTGTATAACGATTATACAGGATGGATAAAATCTGCATTGTTAATGAGGAGGCACAGGCAAAACTAATCTCAGATGGCGACACTATCGTTGGTGGGTGTCATTCTTGTCGTTGGGACATTTGCTTGTAAATACGTAAGTATTTGTGAATTTTTCAATAAAAATGTATTCCTGCATGATCGTGGCAAATTTAAAAGTAGAGCTGATGAAAAGAAATGCTTCTCTAGTTGGCAAAAAAAAAAAATACAATAATAATATTACAATTATATGGACTATACGCGTCCAGCGCCATGACCTCTAGGCCACCCGAGTACCCGTCTCGACTACCAAATTTAACCATTGCTTTATACGGCGCCGCGCCGGGCCGCAACTTAAAACTCAACTGTACAACGCCATCTAGGCGCGACATGACTTGAAATGTACGTTAACTTAGGATAAGTAGAATAAAATTTACGAAGTTATATTATATTGAAAATAAATGTATTGAATTGAATCTCTATAATAATATTATAAAAGAATGCTGTTTATATCAAATGAGATTTCATATAAGGCCTAATACTATAAACGGTGTAATTATTTCTCTACGCGGCGCTTACATGTACATAAATGAATAGATGAGGAAATAAGAAGTGACAGGAATAATATAACATGGTTCAAAGAAGTTTTTATGTAGGTACTCGACAACGTACTTTTGTTTGTAAATACCCACATATTACACATAGAAAACACCCAGACGAAATCAAACAATCTCAAATCTATCATAATCCTACTAATATTATAAATGCAAAAGCTTGTGAGGATGGATGGATGTTTGTTACTCTTTTACGCAAAAACTACTAAACGGATTTTGATGAAATTTGGAATATAGGTAGTTGAGAGTGTAGAATAACATTTAAGCTATGTATACAACGCGGGTGAGGCCGCGGGGATCAGCTAGTAACTCATACATTCATCTTATTGTATTATCAAACCTAAACCTTTTGGCCTCACACAACGCAATGGAGCCTCCCACATATTCATTGATGAAATTTCTAGTAAGCGTAAACATGTAGGCTGGTATAGACCTCTAAGGAAGGTCGAATTATTGATAAATAAGACAAGTTTAATGTATTCAGTGATGTAATTTTATGCGTATAAAGGACGTTAAGACACTTGAAAAGTGATTAAATGGGCCATTGTAGATAGGCCTCCTCCTGCGATTAAAGGTTTACTCGGTGCGGTTGGTGTGATAGAAATTATCGAACCGAAACCATTCTGCCATCGATCATGCCGCCGATCGACGAACGATTGTTTTGTCGAATAACACCCTAATACCTTTAGCTATCTGTGTGGTGACGGAGTAAGAATACAATATGTCACCACTCCATCTCATCCCATGGGTGTCGTAAAAACCGACTAAGGGACTATCCGTGAATAAAAAGAAGGATAATCCTTTTGGCCAGCGTGGTATTAGTAGGCCAAGCATCCCTCCGTCACTGGAGGAGGCCCGTCCTTGCAGTGGGACATTAATGGGCTGGTACAGGGTTTAATTTCAAGTTTTCCTTCTTCTCATTTCGTTACGATGATAGTCCCTTAGTCGGTTTTTACGACACCCAGAGATGGGGATACTGACTGTTACTAAGTATTAATAGCTTAGTCACCATTAACATCCATCGGGATGAAATTAAGACCAACCGAATTTATGTATTAATTTGATAGACCGGTCTCATATATTTGTAGGCATATTGCCCGATAACTTATTGATACATTACAAAACTTGAACGAGGGAACCGGTATTTAATATTTTTATTATAATTAGAACTCGTTTTCGTTTAAATTAGATTACCAAAGATACTACTTTGTCTGATGGTTAGCAGAGTTCTTGACTCTCTAGTAGAGTTTATGACTCAGTTGCTAAGAACTTTAAATGTATTAATAGTGTAATTATTAAAAACTAGCTGACCCGTGCCCACTTCGTTAGGCGGCGAAAAAAACACTTTTTTTAAACATATTTCATTACTGCTCCGCTCCTATTGTTCATAGCATAGTACGTCATTAGCTTTTAGTAAATTCATAAAGTTAGAAAGACTTTGAGAGTAAATATCGAGTTTAGGTATTTTCCTTGATAAGTCGTTGTATAGGTATACGACCCAACCGTATTGTTTACCAGATGACATAGCATCATGAAGATAAAACTCCAAGCAATGTCAAGCGCCGATTACACTAGACTACATGTAGTCTTCTACATCAAGTAGGAGACTATATGTAGTGTCTCTATGTCCCGCTACATGCAGCCCTCAAGACCTATGGGCTGCTACAGACAATGCAGTTGCTGTGGCCGAATTCTGGGCAGGTACTGTCTGAGTTTTTTTTGCCAATCGACACGAAGAAGAAGAAGAGTGTCCTAACACCCTAAATGTGATTAACACTACACTACATGTAGTCTCCTACATGATGTAGTTGACTACATGTAGTCTAGTGTAATCGGCGCTGTAAATGGACCACCCGGTCTGACTTGATTTGTCCTATTTTAGTATGACTGAACGTATAAATAGAAAACTTGTCTGGAATTTGTTATAAGTATTGACGGGACAAACAGCCTTTGTGGTCAGTTTATGCTATTATATTTTCTCATTCAAGTAAGTAAATAAAATTGTGCATTTTTTAAGCGCCGATTACACTAGACTACATGTAGTTGACTACATGTAGTCTAGTGTAATCAGCGCTATCTATAAAATGGAAACGGTTTATTTTTTGGAAAAATATTTTAATATGGCTATTAAAATTTCTACTATATAAAAATAAATCGGGTTTTCCTTCCTGACGCTATAACTCCAGAACGCTAGAACCGATTTCCACGGTTTTGCAGTCGTTGGAAAGGTCCCGGGCTCTGTAAGGTTTATAGAAAAGAAAAATCATCTTTTAATCACCAAACGAAAAGTTACATGAAACGAAGCCATGTGGTGGCAAAACGGAGTTTGCCGGTTTTTTTTTATGTCTTTATGAGGTCGTCGGTCCACCTAGCTGGGGGGCGTCCTGCACTACGTTTGCCGAGTCACGGTCTCCACTCTAGGACACGTTTGCTCCAACGGCCATCGGTCCTTCGACAGATATGACCAGCCCATTCCCACTTCAGCTTGCTAACACTACAAGCTATGTCGGTAACTTTGGTTCTTAGTCGGATAACCTCGTCCCGGATTTTATCCAAGTTCAAAATTACATACAATTTTTTACTAATAAAGCTTAGGTATAGTACTAAATGCAACATTGTAAGTTTACGGCTGTCGCGCCGAGATGGCGTTGTACAGTTGAGTTCTAAGTTGCGGCCCGGGCGGCGCCGTATAAAGCAATGGTTAAATTTGGTAGTCGAGACGAGTTCTCGGGTGGCCTAGTTGGTCATGGCGCTGGACGCGTATAGTCCAGAGACGCGGTTTCGAGTCCCTCCTCGAGTATCAATTTTTTCCATTGTCTTTCTTCAAGTTCAAGATGGTGTTCAAAAATTTATATTCAACTAAACATCTCAGACTACCGTTTTAATCGTATACAATAACAAATTAAGTAACACCATAAAGGTTGCGTTTACGAAGGTCGTCATCATTTATACCTATTCTCTCTGTGTTATGTAGGTATAGCGGTAATAAATATATGTGCGTGTTAAATCTATTTAGTTTTATACATATTATAATGTTTAACAGCTGATTTCTTATGACTTCTTGAGTAGTTTAGGATGCTGGGTTCAAATCCCACAAGGGTGTATTATATTTTTTTGATTTCGTAATTAATTGTTTAATCAATAAATAATTCCTAGTGTATGACAGGTAGGTATAAGAAAATTGTTAGGCAAGCAAAAGAAGGAAATCTTGAGATCTTGCCGTCTGGCAAAGTGATAGTAGGCCTAGTTTCTTCCATGGAGATGAAATACATCAGCCGGGAGAATATTCCACAAGTTAATGGTTCGGTATACTAATCTATACTAATATTATAAAGAGGTAAAGTTTGGGTGGTTGTGAGTTTGTGACATTGTACGGGGTAATCTCTGGATCTAATGAACCGATTTAAAAAATATTTCTGTGTTGAATAGTCCATTTATCGGGGAGTGTCATAGGCTATATAGTATCACGCTATGACTAATAGGAGTGGAGCAGTAATGAAATATGTTTAAAAAAAGGACGCGTTTTTTTCGCCGCCCTACGAAGTGGGCACGGGTCAGTTAGTGTTATACATATATTATTACAGCTTAATACCTTGTTATGTATAAAGCATTACAATAAGTCTTCATAATAGATAAGTAACCAACGTAACATATATTATCTTGATTAACAGCATGTCATTAAAATTAATTAAGTTTAACCCTTCTTATAGTAATTAATTCACTAATTGGTAAACCAGTCGTGTTTATTAGATGGAAGTGATGTCCGTATGGGGACTGACTGAGCATGCATAATGGCTACTACATTAGATAATCCTTTCTTGACAGACTTACATACATACATACATAAACTCACGCCTTATCCCGGCCGGGGTAGGCAAAGACGACAGAACGCCACTTGTCACGATCCTGGCAAACAGATTCGGCCTCGTCCACATTCATTAAGCGAGTCATATATGACTGACTTCTGGTCATATATGTTTACTGTTGTACGTACATAATTCATTAGTAAGTTTTTACGACGGGATATATAATATATTCCGTGTGGTGACGGAGTAAGAATACAGTGTGTCACCACCCCATCTCATCCCATAAGTGTTGTAAAAACCGACTAAGGAACTATCCGTGAATTATATCTTTACGTAATAAAAAGAAGGAAAACTTGAAATTAAACCCTATACCAATCTGTCTGGCCAGCGTGGTATTAGTAGGCCAAGTATCCCTCCGTCATGGGAGGAGGCCCGTCCCTGCAGTGGGACATTAATGGGCTGTTATGATGGTGACTATAACAGCCATACACCCTATCATCGTATTGTAATATTTTACTAATGGTAGGCATATGTACGGAAGTAAGTAGATATTCAATCCATCTCATGTGATACTAGTTATAACAGACAGATTGAAATGAAAATATTATCATTAGGAAAACAAAACAATGAAATTTTCACATAACAAGCTATTCGAATATGTCTGACCAGCGTGGCATTAGTAAACTAACCCTCCGTTTCCGAATGACTGATCAAGTAAAAATCAACTAATCAAGTGTCAAAACTGTCATTTTAGTTCCTGAAAATGATAGTTTTGACACGCAGGGACGGGCCTCCTCCCATGACGCACGGAGGGATACTTGGCCTACTAATACCACGATGGCCAGACGGATTGGTATAGAGTTTAATTTCAAGTTGTTCTTCTTTTTACTTTGTAAAGATTATATTTACGGTTAGTCCCTTAGTCGGTTTTTACGACACCCATGGGATAAGATGGGGTGGTGACATATTGTATTCTTACTCCGTCACCACGGACATACACACAGGGATAGATCCGTCCTAGTAGTGGGACATTAATGGAATGTTATAATGATCAATTAAAGTGAGCACTCATTAACTGCTTAATTGGTAAACCAATCATGTTTATCAGGATAACTGTATGTGTGTTTGGTGACTAGCTTAGTTCGAGACTAGATGGCGTAGTGTGAGAATTATCTATATAAAATTGTACAACCCACTTTTTATCTATTACATTCCATTACACCAAATTCCTATTCCAACACTATTGCAACGCTCACAGACAGTTTAAATCATCTAACTCGATACTTTAACACTTTACTTTCTCATTTCCCACCACTACACAGAATAAGCAACAATTTAAAAGACAAACACTATCAAATCAGTTCTATACCATACACAAATTCGACTAAAACCATTAAAATAACAAACTTAAGAATACTAAATTCTAACTTTCATATTACTTATACCAAGAATGTATACTTAAACATTATTTTATCTAGTCAAATACACAATGCAACGACATAACACGCCTAGCTAAAAACACAACAACCTACATTTTAACACAACATTAAATTAAAAACTAAACTTACTTGCATTTTAAATAAAAAATCGACTAATTCCGAATACAAAAAGACACTATTTAAATAATCACAACACTATTCCACACAAATCACGGAATCACAAAACACGTGTTTAAAAAAAATACATTTCGAATTTCGAACGTTCGATTTTTCGCGCCAACTACTACTCGCGTGCGGTCTAAGCGCTGGACACACCGTCACTGACATACAAGTTTTTAGAACGTAGCAGAGAGGAATGGCTGCCGTGTTAAGCCGTTAATACACTTAACGAGTTGTATTAAATTATAGATAAATATATTTTATGAATTTGTTTTTATGAATGTAGACGAAACAAAGCTGGTTTGGAAGGATCGTAGTATCTAGCATTCAGTAGACTTTGCCTACCCGCATGGGAATAAGTATGTATGTATATAAATAAATAGGTATTTATACATGACTAGTTGACACGTGCCTACTTCGTTGGGCGGCGAAAAAAGCGCATCCCTTTTTAAACATATTTCATTACTGCTTCGCGCTTATTAGTCATAGCGTGATACTATATAGCATATGACACTCCCCGATAAATAGACTATTCAACACAGAAAGAATTTTTAAAATCGGTTCAGTATATCCAGAGATTACCCCCAACAACGTCACAAACACACAAACTTTACCTCTTTATAATATTAGTATAGATGATAACATTCAGGAACACAGGTTTCATTTTTAGGATTAATCTTCATCATATCAGCCAATCGACGTCCACTGCTGGACATGCCTTCTCCATTCATTTTTAGGAGTAATAATAAAAAATAAACAATACAATAGTTCATAATTCCGCTCCGCTTAGTTTGGCAATAGATGGCTTTGAGGAATATTTTATTATCTAGCAGTTCTTTACTAAATTAGTTTAGTTTGTATCATTACACAATTAGTACAATTTTTTATAAAATCTCGGTTACATTTAAGTGAAGACAAATTGACTTGCTCAAGATATTACGGCGTCTGTGGCGTAGTGGTTATATAACATGACTGCTACGCAGAGGTCTCGGGTTCGATTCCCGCTCAATGCAAATTGTGAGCATGAACATGATTATTTGCATTGGTCGGATTGTTTCTATGTATAATATGCATGTATTTACAAAAAAAAAGGATACAAGTATTAATATCCGTAGTTCTGTTACCCATAACACAAGCAGATTAAGCCTAGCTTACTTTGGCAACAGATGGCGCTGTGTAGAGATGTCCGTGAATATTTATTACTCCGGTGTAGCACTACCCTTATAATATATTTTAACACTCACATAATGTAGTTAACAAACACATAGATAACTAGTTTTATCATTTAATGTGTCTGTTATCATTATATATTCTCAAAACAAGCGCGGATAGATTACATTTAGGTTAAAACTACATTACTTTTGCTTCTTAATCATATGGTATAAGACGTCATATTTACGTATTTATATAACGCTATAGCTAAGAGAAACTAAGCAGAGGTATAGCTACACCCTTACATATACGTAATATAATAATATATTATGCCTCTTAAATTTAATCACTGTTTAGAAAAATTTTTATTAGTAAAACCAACCTTATGCCAAACAAAACCGTAAGAATTTAAGCTAATCAATTGACTAAAGTTTATGAGGCGTTTATGAGTAAGGGGACTAATTTTATTTATTTATTTTATTTTTATTTTATTTAAAATTTTAACAACAAACAGCTACATTATAGATATACACATTAAAAATAATAAAAAAATCTTATAAACAATAATGCAGCCCACAGCGCTGTTCACAGATTACCATAAATATATAATATATATGCTGTATGTTGACTCTTAGAATAATATGTTACTGTTTTATTTCAAGTAAAGAATGCATCCTATTTTTTCTTATACTCGCATATACCTACTAATATTGAATTTAAAAAAAAAAATATATATATATATTTTGTAACTGAACTTCAGTTGACAGGTCTCAGAGTGTCAAACAGAAGAACCCTAAACTTTGCTTCGGAACTGTTAAAAATATCAATGTGCTCAAATGTCTCATTGTATGCAGTTGTCATGCGTCGAATAGGTGATCGAAGACCAGTGTTGGTTCGACAGGTGTTTGTAGCAAACAATTTACCAGTACGCACTTGCCGTCTGTGAACAGTCCTGGGTACAGCATAACAAAGTACATTATTCAAGTCTACACAATCAAAGCTACCGTTGACAAGCTTGTATAAAATAATTGCCTCCAGCTGCTTACGCCTAGACTGGAGCGTTAAAAGATTGTACTTGTGGAGTAACTCATCATATTCTAAGTAGACTTTGTGACATCTATAGTGCATCGAGCGAAGAAACCTGCGCTGAACACCCTCCACCATATCTGTATATTTATTGTAGAAAGGATTCCAGATAGGTATAGCATATTCCAGTTGCGAACGAACTAATGTTTTAAACAAACAAAGATACGAAGATACCCGTTTAAAGTCAAGAGTGGACCTCATTATAAAACCATACATCTTGTACGCTTTGTTAACTATTTGTTCGATTTGTAAATCCAGACACAACTTGGAGTCTAGTATTACACCTAGATCTCGGACAGAATTTAACTTGGTTAATGATTCCCCACCCAATGAGTATGATGACCCAACAAAATTCTTATTTTTAGTAAAACTAAGGTAGTTGCATTTAGGAATACTTAACTGAAGCTTTCGCGAGTGACAATACTCGGCCAGTCTGTCCAAATCATCCTGCAGCAGATCACAATCCCGTGTCCCCCTCACAGGTCTAAAAATTTTTAGATCATCTGCGTACATCAGAAATCTGGTGTTCTTGAAACAAGTTCCAATGTCATTTATAAATAATATAAATAATAATGGACCCAGAATAGAGCCCTGAGGGACGCCAGACGTAACCCGAGCAACACCTGAACAATAGCCGTTGATTACCACTCTCTGACAGCGATTGAAAATATATGAAGTAAACCAGCGCAGAAGGTCACCTCTAATGCCATTGAAAGCCAATCGATCCAGGAGCAACTCATGATCAACCTTATCGAAAGCTTTGCGAAAGTCAGTATAGACAGCATCCACTTGAATGCCGCTATCCATGCTCTCAAAAAGGAAACCAGAAAATACCAACAAGTTTGTTATTGTAGAACGACCCTTTACAAAACCATGCTGTTGTTGTATGATGGTGTTATGTACAACTGGATAAAGCTCGTTATGTATCAGCCGCTCGAAAAGCCTCGACATGGTCGAAAGAATAGAAATTGGCCTATAATTCTCAACATTACTCCTGGATCCGCTCTTATGCACAGGTGTGATATTAGCGTGTTTCCACTCCTCCGGCATAACACCCTCATCTAGGCACTTATTGTAAAGTATAGTTAAAGGCACATAAATGGTCACAGCAGTGCCTTTCAAGAAGTACGCCGAGATTCCGTCAGGACCAGGTCCCTTGCCCGGATCTAGGGCTTTCAACTCTCTGATCACTGAATCTTCTGAAATATTAAGTGATGATATAATGTCGTTATGCGACGTTTCAGGTGGTGGAGTCCACTTGGAGATAGTAGAAGAAGTCGGTTCATAAACAGACGTGAAGAAACTAGAAAACGCATTACAAATTGATTGTGGATCATTATATAGCACATTACAATATTCAACCTGGGAAGGTATCCCCGTCCTGTCTCTACGGTTGAAGATATAAGTCCAGAAATCCTTAATGTTCGAGCATAAACTGTCCTCAATGGAACAAATATATTTTGAAAAAGACGCTTTACAGTTTCTTTTGAATATGGATCGTAGATCCGTAAATTTTTCATAGTCCGCAATGTAACCATGTTTTTTCCACCTCACCCATGCCTTTTGTTTCTTCTTAAAAATACTTATCAATGATGCTGAGAACCACACTGGGAAACCATGATCCCTTGTAACAGACATCGGTGTGTGTTCCCTAATGATATCATTGATGACACTGTAGAACACGTTCACCGCTTCCTCTGCTCCCAAGGGAGTCAAAATCGCCGCCCAGTTCATATTACAAATTCTAGCATTAATAAGCTCATAATTTGACTTGTAATAGTTGAACTTTTGTGACGTTTTTTTCATCATGGGGACAAGTTTAACGTCAAGTATTATGTCAACAACAAAAGGCGGGTGATGTGTATCAACAGGAAGTAGAGGATACGTTACAGGTGATATCCTGCATAATTGGTTAGATATAAGAAGGTCTAGAGTTCTGCCCCTATCATTCGTCACAGTGTTGTATTGTATAGCATTAATTATAGACATAAATCCATTTATTAACGAGCAGACTACTGATGTCCCTGTACCCAAACCAGACCCAATTACGGATGTTGAATAATCTGGAGGAATCCATTTAATTTCAGGAAGGTTATAATCTCCGGCTACGTAAAATGCGTCCACGTTAGGAGCACACAATACTTGCTGCAAAATATCAAAATGATGTTCGTATACACATGTAGCTGAACTGGGGGGTATATACACCGCACTAATAATGTGACGACCTCCCGGCTTCGTGCTGGGCACTTCAACCACTACGTGTTCAATGTGATTACTAGACAAAAAGAAACCTTGAACTTGGGATAAAATATATTCTGACGGCCTAAGCGACTTTAGCACAGCAATCAGTACTCCACCGCCGTCTAGCTTCTTTGTACTTATTCGATCGCGATCGCACCTGTAAACATCATAGCGCTGATCAATAAATTCATTATTTTGAATCTCCGGAATGAGCCACGTCTCGGTAAGAATTATAACCTCATAATTAGAATTTATAATATGCATATACAATGTGTTCAGCTTTGTGCGTATGCCTCGACAGTTTTGGTAGTAGGCTGTCAGATGTTTGGCGCCTCTAGTAGCCATTGATAATTACGAAAAACATGAGATTTACCAGTAGAAAATAATAAAATAATAAATATATATATATATATATATATATACATATATATATATATATATATATATACACGTACGTACACACTCCTTATACACACATATACACATACACACGCACACACATACATATACACACAATACCCATATATCACAAAAAACAAGTTACTATAAACTAATAGCTCAGGCTCATACACTCGGTTCACCATAAGAGTTCGAGTTAAAATCATGAGTACAAGGAGCAAGCCACTCACCGCGCAGTTGATATCGAGCACTCCACAAGCACAATCAAGTTTTAAATAAATAGCTGGACTTGAGTTAACAACAATTAACAAAATACTCAACATTGAGGCAATCACACACTGGAACACAAAATATGCGCCAAGAGCGGCAAATATAACAATAAGGACAGCATAAGTGGTATAGATATAGTGGAGATTAACATAAATTTTATACAACATACCATCCAATATACACAGAATCCACACTACAACATGCACTACATAATTTCTGGTAATATTATTACAAATAAAGTCTAATAGTTTAAAGACGGGTTGCAACAAGCGGATGCAACATAAAGTAACATCAGTACATAATATGACCCCGACGTGTAAGTAGGTCTCTACGTATTTATACAAAACATAATATAACAAATACCTCAATATTTGAGTATAATAAGGAATATAGGGCAAAAATATACCTACTACAATTATATTACTATATATATTAATAAAATTACAAAAGAAAATACAATATTAGCAACGTTTAAGATTAACATTTTGATTGCAATAATATAAAAATCAAATACGAACAGGTCTAGTCCGAAACTTCTCGGCAAAGAATGTTTTAAAACACAAAAACAGACATGATGCCCATTATTTATTTGTCCCACTGTCACTTTACCAAACAAACATAATCCAGTCATTAAACTTGTATCAGGATTCATACAATAAATACATAGAAAGTGTAAGCAGTAACTAAGTTCAGCAATACAATATCCAACAATAAATGAGAATGTAGAGCACACAGAAGACAAATTCATTACAAAAAACACAAAGACTAATAGATAATAAAAGACTAATAGATAATTATACCTTTTTGTCTCTTAACTAACCGTTTACCCCCTTACTTATAAACGCCTCTTAAATTTAATCACTGTTTAGCGAGATTTTTTATTACGAAAACCAACCTTATACCAAACAACGTAAGAGCTTAGGCTAATTAATCAATTGACTAAAATTTAAGATTTTATTTATGAGTAAGGGGGTTAGTGACTAAGGAAGGTTAAAAACGAATACCACTACTACTACATCTAGTTTACTTTTTAGTTTTTAACGCGCGTTAAAAAAGCGCTCTTGCGAATGGGGCCTAAATATCTAGATGGTAACTGTCCCAGCTGCGAGACACTCATAGTCTGCTATAATAAAATTAAGATGACTAAATGTTTGTCATTGCCAAGTGTTATTGATAAGGTACTTTTTACGTTTTTATCAATTTTCTTGTTAATCAACAATATTCATTACAGTACCCGGCCGTAATATACACATCGACTTTTGTAAAGAGACAATCGGCAAATTTCGGCTTCGTAGAGCATCATCTCTGTCGCACGAAATACAAACAGTCTGGTATCTATTTGCAACTATTAAGGGTACGCATTCCACAGACACGAACTTGCTAGTGGCTCAACAATATTCATTACGTTGTTCCCTACTAAATACTTTTAAGTAATGGGCTGTTATGATATGATGGGGTGGTGACATAATGTAATAATGTAACAACTACTGGCTGTCCATAATAAATAAATAAATAAAGTATTGTTTATTTAACATCAGATTATTTAACCTAAATGATATCACAACATGACTATAATGTGCCGATCTTCGGTCTCACAATCTTATGGTATCATCATAACAGCCCCCTAATGTCCCCCTGCAGGGACGGGCCTCCTTCCGTGCCGGAGGAATACTTGGTCTACTAATACCACGCTGGCCAGACGGATTGGTATAGATTTCGTAAAGATAATTTTGACGAATAGTCCCTTAGTCGGGTTTTACGACACCCATGGGATTAGATGGGGTGGTGACATATTGTATTCTTACTCCGTCACCACACGGATGACCTTATGGTATATTACAAAATTTTTACCCATTCGCAGTCCGTATTACCACTGCAGCATTGTCCAGTGACGAAGGAAAGCAACTGTCCTTGCAGTGGGACATGCACGGGCTTTGTCTTTATCATATAATGTCCAACTTGGAGTCGAGAGTTGTTTAAGCCAATTTTAAGTTGGTCTCGGACGTCACTGACGGGACCGACTTTATACTTGCCCTACGAGGCACGAAGACGCTCATATAAAACACGCAGAGCGGTCACCCATCTATTGAATGACCTCGCTGACGTTGCTTCATCATAACAGCCCATTAATGTTCCACTGCAGAGACGGGCCTCCTCCCGTGACGGAGCGATACTTGGCCTACTAATACCGTGCTGGCCAGACGGATTGGTATAGGGTTTAATTTCAAGTTTTCCTTCTTTTTTTTCGTAAAGATAATATTGACGGATAGTCTTTTAGTCGGTGACATATTGTATTCTTACTCCGTCACCACACGGTGACGTTGCTTAACCAGCGTTATCTTTAAGCACCTCAGAGGGTATAATGAAGAAGATTATACCACATGCCTATACAGTGATCTATGTGAACATTTTCGTAGAACATTCTCACTTAACCAATACTTCACATAACATAACGGTAATAGGTAGGACAATTTAAATACCTGTACACTCATTACCTACATCATTAGTAATAGTTATTTAAACTGTTACTTCTTGGTATACTATGTGTGTGTTTTTTTTACCTCCCATTCTATGTCATGGTTACATGTTTTTTTATCTATACTAATATTATTAAGAGGTAAATTTTGTGTTTGTGAGTTTGTGACGTTGTAGGGGGTAATCTCTGGATCTACTGAACCCATTTCTAAAATTCTTTTTGTGTTGAATAGTCTATTTATCGGGGAATGTCATAGGCTGTATAGTATCACGCTATGCCTAATAGGAGTGGAGCAGTAATGAAATATGTTTAAAAAAGGGACGCGGTTTTTTTGGTCAGATAGTTCTTTAAATTTATATTCAATCTAAGCTTTGCCGGCTAATAAATACTTACAGACCCTGGAATAACCGGTAGTGGGTTTTATATGACCTAATCTAAGAAGGTAGTATACAGTTCTACTCGTCTTTGCATCACCTTCGAATATAACTTCAATTATAAGCACCTTTGAATTAGGTCAACAAACATTTGTTTATGTTCCTAAAAAGAAAACAATATTTACATAGGACAGACTTGGAGTACCTTTACAGACCGTAAATATTTTTTTTGTAAATAATAGCCAATTTACTTACCCTATCAGAAATAGCTTCTTCCATTTTCCCGCGCTTCAATCCAGGTGCACGAATCACGTTCGCCGGTGGCGCCATCACAGCGGTGGAGGAAGGCGGTACTCCGCCGTTCCCGCTTCCTACCGCAACCGGTATGAAACCGGCTTCCATTCTAATACACACTAAACATTACAGCTATCCGACACGAGATGGCGTTAGTCACAAAACCTGATATGTTATTACCATTGCACGCTAGATGGTGTTGTTTACAAAATTATTTATTTTGGGACTTCTGTGTATATTTATTTAGGGAAAAGCACTATTAAAATAATACACTATCACTCAAAAAAGCACATAATCAATTCACTGTATGCGATAATGGACGTATTTCGAGTCACTAGCCATTTTATTTTAAAAGGAACTTGTTATTTTAGAGCACAGCACGAGATTTTATTATTAATAACAAAAAAACACTAATTTGAGCACGATTTTTGAACGGAATGCGTATTATTGATCTTGCAAACACTATAACTTTTCACTATACAAGCTTAATTCACACACTTTTTACTTATTTTAACTTTATTTGTTATTTTTGTTTTATGTTTACATCTTTTACGAGTCACTGTTACGGTTGCTGGGTAGTTTCTGCAGTTTAGTCGCGCTTACAACCCCATCTGTGGACGAGAAATTAAACTAAGGTTAATTGACAAAACAACACAGGTTTCCGATTCATTATACTTAAACATGTAAGGTAGGAAGTATTACATATTACCATACTATTATAATACAATGTTTAGATTTATTGTAGGTGGGTGGTGAATAGATTAGGAATACAAAAGTCACCATCCATATTCTGACATTAAAAGCGATTAGGGGAAATTTAATTTTTTACAAAATTATCAATTTAAATACTACCCGTTTACAAAACCTCACGCTTTGCCCCATGGAGATACGCAAATACACTAGCGACATGTAGGTACTAATATCTTAGACACTTACAAACCTGATTTATTTTTATTTTATTTATTTAGCAAACCAACAGTATAATTGTCAAAAAATATAACATAAAATAACATAGATTCATAAATATGTATTAACAACAATTATACAGATTACAGGCACGCATGGCTTTAACATTGTTCTATTTGCTAAAATATATTGGTACACAATGAATAGTAAAAGGAAAGAAAAATTAACAAATCAAATAAAATAGCTAAAAGGAAGACAAGAATCTTTGAATTTATGCATGTACGGTGTCAGCCGAGAAACGTCTAAGGCCAGGCGCGCACCACGAGTTTTTCGCCGCGCGGCAGAAAAGCGCAGCGGTATAATGTCGCACTGTAATTCTGTACCAAACAGTTTTAAATTGTATTGCGCGCACTTGACGGCAGAGCCACCGCAGCGGCGAAAGGTCTGTGACAAGTTACAACTCGTTTGCGGCGCGGTGGTTCATCATCTTTTTGTAACATATTTGAATAGCTTTGAATGCACGCACTACACGACGTTTTGCCGCTGATTTGTGTATTTTGTATTGCATTTCGAAAGCAACGATGACTACGTCAATTAATTCTAATGATCTTGATGAAGAGTTCAATATTGAAATGCTTATTTGTGAAGTTGAGAAAAGACCACCATTGTATGACATAACTTCAAAAGAATACAGTGATAGAAGTATTAAACAGCGATTATGGGGAGGAGTGTGTCAGAATAATGTGTGGGATAATCATTAAGTTCGGCAAATATTTTAGAAAACTGTCCGTTGTTTAAACGATTACGAATCCAAAATCGTTTTTTTTCTTTCGAGCTCTAATTATCAGAGCGCAAATACAAGTTGTTTCTACTAAATCCATTTTAAAAATGATTATTTTGATGCGGCAGTAAACCGTAGTGCGCGCGTTAACAGATTTTTATTTGTTTCGCCGCACGACTCGTAGTGCGCGCCTGGCCTAAATGACCAAAATTTACTTTTGAGTTTTGACACTTGATTAGTTGATTTTTACTTGATCAGTCATTTGGAAAGCGTTAGGGTTAGTCTAAATTCATAAATGCCCGATATTTTACACGGCATTAATAAATATTTCTGCCAATACGCAAATTGTATAATTCTTATCAGTTTATCTATTTATTGAAACACTGTGACCCTTTTTTACAACTTGATGATATACAATATTTTGATATCTCTGATTATAAAAGGTGAGCTACCTTGTATACGCATACGGGGACGTAGTAAGTATATACATGGTGTCACCAATTATCTTATCCCGTGGGTGTCGCAAGAGTCGACTGTAGTGTCACCTAATAGAAGTGGTTACCGCCATTTATTGACGACAGTCGAAAGCAATGCTAGAGTACAAGCCAAGCCAGTGACTACCTTGGGAGTAGATTTATACCTCGTTCAAAGAAGAAAAATTCATAGTATATGTATCCAAAACTGTCTACCAAAAATCGGTCTGGATAGCGGGATAAAATAACTATATATTATGTTTGAAAAGAATAAAGAGGCTGAAGACTGCGCAGAAAAAAAAACAGCAATTTCATAGGTAAAGTATCCTATTATCATTTTCAATAACCAAAGTGAAATCATTCTTGTGCAGAGATAACAAAATAACAATAAACATACACAGTTAAACCAAATAAATGTTACACTTAATAATAATTTCTATTAAAAAGAAGTGATTGTTCAATAGAAGTGAAAGTTATATTCATTGTTATAGAGAAATAATAATACTTACACTTTTAGAAAGGTTATTACTTTTAAACAAACGATATTAAATCGTTGAGGCGATCGCAGATACTACTGCAGACTTAAGCGCCGATTACACTAGACTACATGTAGTCTAGTGTTTTCACATGGAGGACAGTGTAAACAGAACGTCCTAACACTAAAAAGTTAGGACGTCCTTATGTAATGTAATGGGCGCTTTAGATCTATAAGCGACTAGCGGTCCGTCCCGGCTTCGCACGGGCATTATTTTCCCGCTTTTCTGTTGAATTTTTTTCTGAATTTTCTGTGCTATAAACCTCACGGAGCCCGAGACCTTTCCAACGAATGTAAAACCATGGAAATCGGTTCATGCGTTCTGGAGTTATAGCGTCAGGAAGGAAAACCCGACTTATTTTTATCTATAAGCGATAAGGCTGGTCTAGTGACGTCAACAATTTCTTGCCGCTTTGAGGGTCTTGTTCTGATCAGTTTGTATTGCAGGCCACATAAGGCAGAAGGGCAAGGCACAGTACAACCAGTAGTCAATCTCGGCCGAATATTTATTATTTAATGCCTACCACTGCGCGGTACGTAAACATGAGATAGGCCTGCCCAACTCCAGCTTTTTAATTACATTTACCTACTTTCCCGCTCGTTACTGCGGCACAGTCGCGACTGTTCACTGCGCAAAGCCACCGCTATCGTGAGCGTGTAGGTACAACTCTTTTGTCCGTTTCTATGAAGTCGAAATAGTAAATATGTTAGTACTAAGGGCAAGGCAATCTCATCTTTGGGACTCTCAATTAACCGCCAAAGGGAAACCAAGGAAAACGGGCTCCAAAAACTGTCCTAAATAAAAATATAGGTTAAGCGACTTTTGCATCGATCCAACAAACTCGAATCCATAACCACCAAGCCATTATAATTATTGACATGAATGAAATGTAACAACGAACCCTTACTCATAAACGCCTCTTAAATTTTAGTCAATTGATTAGCTTAAATTCTTACGTTTTTGTTTGGTAAGTATAAGGTTGATTTTACTAATAAAAATCTCGCTAAACAGTGATTAAATTTAAGAGGCGTTTATAAATAAGGGGACCAGTCGTTAAGCAATGTCTAAGGCCTATGGGTGGTTTGAACAACTCTTCTCCACCTCTGCTTGGCTACTAACCAAACGATAAAGAAGAAATATTTTTTTAATCTATACTAATATTATAAAGAAGTAAAGTAGTAGTTTAATCTATACTAATATTATAAAGAAGTAAAGTAGTAGTTTAATCTATACTAATATTATAAAGAAGTAAAGTAGTAGTTTAATCTATACTAATATTATAAAGAAGTAAAGTAGTAGTTTAATCTATACTAATATTATAAAGAAGTAAAGTAGTAGTTTAATCTATACTAATATTATAAGTAAGTTGTGTGTTTGTGACGTTGTAGGGGGTAATCTCTGGATCTACTGAACCGATTTTAAAAATTCTTTCTGTGTTGAATAGTCCATTTATCAAGGAGTGTCAAAGGCTATATAGTATCACGCTATCACTAATAGGAGTGGAGCAGTAATGTTTACAAAAGTGACGCGTTTTTTTCGCGGCCTAACGAAGTGGGAACGGGTCAGCTAGTAAACAATAAACATACATAACTATACAGACAGCATACCTCGTATAAAATTATAATCAAAAGGCAAGGACTTACAAATTATCGTATTGCTAATTTTCGCGCGCTTATAGGAAACGATTTGTGTTATTGTATTAACGCGCAAAAAGATAACAGATATTATGTTCTTATCAATGAAGTAACATGTAAACGGATTTAGTCCTATAATTACGAAAGTCAAAACAAAAGTATTTGTTTACTTTTACTAACGTGGTGAGGACAAAGAATAATCATAACAGCCCATTAATGTCCCACTGCAGGGACGGGCCTCCTCCCGTGACGGAAGGATACTTGGCCTACTAATACCACGCTGGCCAGACGGATTGGTATAGTTTTTAATTTCAAGTTTTCCTTCTTTTTATTTCGTAAAGATATTATTGACGGTTAGTGCCTTAGTCGGTTTTTACGGCACCCATGGGATGAGATGGGGTGGTGACATATTTTATTCTTACTCCGTCACCACACGGATAATATTAGTAGGATATCAACATATCTTTCGATACTATTCTTACTAAACATTCGATGGGGAAAACGTGATATTACGTTTTAATCAAAAAACACGTTATTTTTATTAGAAATTTATTTAGAGGTGATCTTAAATAGTATTTGACCTTTTAGTAAATATAATATGTATCAATGAATACAATGTCAAACGGCTATCTGTACCTCACGGAAATAAAAAAACTAGATTAAGAACATATTTAGACGGACGACCTCTGTGGCGTAGGGGTTATATAACATGACTGGTACGCAGAGGTCTTGGGTTCGATTCCCGCTCAATGCAAATCTTTGTGTGCATGAACATGATTGTTTGTATAATATGTATGTATTCACAAAAAAAAATAAGTATATAGGTATTAATATCCGTTGTTGTGTTACCCATAACACAAGCAGATTAAGCCTAGCTTACTTTGGGAACAGATGGCGCTGTGTAGAGATGTCCGTGAATATTTATTCATTTTATTTTTTCTGAATGGTCTGCAAGAGTGCATTAGATGTCTGCCTGATAAGATCATTACAATACAGTCGTTTACTGTATCTATTACATTATTTTTTGCGATACCCCGAATACCAGAAATATAACAAAATACAAGAAAACTCAGAGTTGGCAGAACGCACTCAATGAGATGACGACCTTATTAAGGTATCTGGAGATAAATAGAGGTTCACAAAATCACTAATGTCTAGAAGTGTACGTCAAATATTTGTATAAGATACTGATGCTAACCACGGAAGAAAAATCAAGCAAGTGTAAATGCAATACAACTAATTCACTATAGGAACCGCTGTCGCCAAAACACAAATAACTAACAAAAAAATTACATAATATGTAGCTGATCCTACATCTGGGAGTGAACCTTCAAGAAGTGTAGAATTGTAGAATTTGAAAAATGTTGAAGTGTTGAATTTAATTTTAATTATTTTCGGGTCTAATTAGGTAAATGACACCGAGATTCGGGTAGCCTAACTAACGGTCGAGTCCTGCCTCGAGTACCATTTTTGTTCCATTGTCTTTCTTCTTTTCGAAGTTTTAGATACATTTTCGTTTTTCAGTTTTCGTATACATAATAGGTATATGCGAACTTTTCAGTAAGTATCCAATATATAATTTACCCTTAGTAATTGGCAAATAACATCGCTTCGCTATTATTTAAAATATTCATAATTAACTTAATACTTTATAAGCGACCTTGTAAAGGATATGTTTGCATACAATTATGTAATAGCACGAGATTCTTGTTTTATAACATCGAATAGTTTAAAACAATTCTTAAAAGTAATTTAAATCATCATCATCATCATATCAGCCAATTGAAGTTCACAGCTGGCCATATTCTTTCTCCAAATATTTACACACTAGCTGTAAATGCAACTACGTCAGTGATTAAATTATAAAAAACTAAATAAAATCTACTATATAAAAAAATAAGTCGGGTTTTCCTTCCAGACGCTATAACTCCAGAACGCACAGACCGATTTCCACGATTTAGCATTTGTTGGAAAGGTCTTGGGCTCCGTGAGGTTTATAGCATAGATAATTTAGGAAAAATTTGAACAGAAAAGCGGGAAAATAATGCCCGTGCAAAGCCGGGACGGACCGCTAGTAATTTTATAAAATTGTTTAATTTTAATCTTATATACAAAATTATCATCTTATCAGCCAATCGACGTGAACTGCTGGACATAGGCCTTGTCCAAGTATTGCCACCTTGTGCGGTCCTGTGCCTCCCTCATCCATCGCTTTCCGGTACGCGGTCGCCATTCCAGAATCTTTCTGTCCAAACGACTGTCGGTTCTCCGCGCTATGTGCCCTGCTTGCCGCCACTTTAACCGGTTATGTCGGTTACTTTGGTTCTCTTGCGGATCTCCTCACTTCTGATTCGATCATGCTGGAAAATTCTCAACATAGCTCTCTCCATTGCCTTTTGAGTGACCATGAGCCTTCTGAGAAGACCCATAGGTCAGGCTACAAAACTAAAATTTAATTTTTTTTTTTGTCTGCGTGATGTTATATAACCTAAAACCTTCCTCAATACATGATCTATCCAACACTAGTTCCTGAGATTAGCGCGTTTAAACAAACTCTTGAGCTTTATATATTAGTATAGATCTGGATATAGATTACGGGGCTCTGTGCCTCCTTCATTCATACGTCCTCATAGTTAAATCAAGCGAAACTGCTAGTCATCAGATCTAGTTATTAATAATATTGAATACCTACACTTATTTAAGTCTATGGCACTATGTAGTTTGATTCAGAAGTTCATCTCATTTGTGAACCTAATTTACTTTTAATACCTCGGCACCCACCCGCCTTATTTTCTTTTTTGCACATAGATATTTTTTTTCGATAACTACCTTTGTTTTCCTAAAAAGATTGTTTAAGTTTTCCCATAAAAATTTAATCAAAATTGTTTTTTAACACATTCCCAGTGCAGTGTACCATATGTGGTACACGTGCATTGTTTTACTATTGTGTCTGCTGGCGGCACTGTGAAAGCACATCTACGTAAACGATATTGCTTATGACAAGCGCACGTAAGACTTCCCACTCACCGTGTTTGTGTAGATATATGTCGCAGGGAAATGAGGAAACCAGGGATTTCACGAAATCCCTAGGGATATGACGAAATCACGTTTCTACCAGAAAATAAATGCTCATATTATAATTTGTAGGTTAAAAAACACAAGGATTCCAACTTCTGTAGCTTAGAGGTTAGAATTGTGACCATAATGCACGAGGGAGCGGAAGCGGCCGCGCCGAAGTGCAAGGCATTTTCGACATTTACCTGGATTTCGTGATATCCCTACTGATTTCGTGAAATTACTGGTTTCCTCATTTCCCTGCGACATCCGAGCCTTGAGTCTCGAGCTCTCTCTATGAATATTTGATCATCTGTACTTATCTGTGACTTTGTATCCATGATATCTCAATAACAGCTTTAATATGGCATCAATGTTCGATTGTTATTGTTAAGTGAAACGGAACGCAAGAAACCGACTGAATTAGAAGTTACATTCAATGGAGATAATGTACTATAAATGAATCTATAGTTACTAAATGTAATCTATACAGTATACATACATACATACATAAACTCACGCCTTATCCCGGCCGGGGTATGCAGAGACGACAGAACGCCACTTGTCACGATCCTGGCAAACAGATTCGGCTTCGTCCACATTCATTAAGCGAGTCTACTATTACTACATACAAAATTAAATTAAATGTAATCTATACTAATATTATAAAGAGGTAAAGTTTGTGTGTTTGTGATGTTGTAGGGGGTAATCTCTGGATCTACGGAACCGATTTCAAGAATTATTTCTGTGTTGAATAGTCCATTTATCGGGGAGTGTCATAGGCTATATAGTATCACGCTATGACTAATAGGAATGGAGTAGTCATGAAATATGTTTAACCTTAACCACCTAGCATAGGTCTGACAGACACCACCAAATATAAAAACTTGAATATTATTACACCCGAGTTTCGTATAAACCTGTTCGTTCCGGTACCTTTTCCTAGGCCCTCTCAGAGCTACACAAGCTCTTTCCACGGTTGTATGTCCGTAAGTTTTGCTCTGGTTAGTAAAAAACCTACGCCCGGGGTCTGAGAGACCTCTGCTAGGTGGTTACGTGACTATTTTACAATTGAGTATTTTTTTCTATTTTATTTAAAAATGACTTTCAATGTAAAAAAGATTGAAGGGGGGTTGGAAAAAGATATTCATTAATAAGTTAGGACAACGAAACAGTACCAAATGATGAATGGGGTGATTTTTATGTAGATTTATGATTAGAGGAAGCATTAGAACGCAGTTGCGAGTCAGACTCACAATGTGAAAAGACAACTAAAATGAAAAACAACATAAATGTACTGCCCAAAACTGATTTATCTTCGACAGTTCTTGATCAGTTTGTTTCTGAAGATAATGATATGTAAAGGTATCTAAAGTGGAATCGAAAACTCGAAAAAGGATTTTTTTTCTGTAAAAGGCGCAATAGCTTGTCCTCTGACCCCTTCTTCCTTTCCATCAACACCGCTATTATTATAATATAGTGCAGGAAAGAAGAAGAGTGAAACTAGTATGTTGAAATAAACTAAACACTAGATCAAATATGGAGCATCATGCAAAGAACTTAAATTGTAACGTGATATCAGAATGACTATTCGCCACGTTCTCGACAGCAACAAAGGAACCACTCCAAGAGTAGCTCCTTCAAGAAATAGTGCTAAATAAAGGTTAACAGTATGTTAGAACTGTTCTCTTTATTACTACAAAAACAAAAAGTAAAAAACAATACATGTGTTTTGAATGCAGAGCACCTATTTACTTGAAATGCTCACATAAACCTTGTATTAATTGTCCTGAAAAACTGCATGTTTAGGTCTTGCAATTTTGCTTAAGTTTTATTTTATTTGAGATAATTTGATGTTTTTTATGTTTATAGATTCCTAATAATCTCAAAAAAAAGTACAAAGATGTACCCACTTGTTAGATTACTGTAATAAGTCTTATTTTCCAAATATGTTACTTTGTAATCAAAAATTGTGATTGTTTATCATTCAATTAAGATTTTTTTTAAACTATTGATATTATATTGTGCCATTCTTTCCTAATCAATAGTTTAATATGTTCCTAATAAACTTTTAACTCAATATTCATAATAATCTTTCACAGTTTAAAAAACGAGAATCATTTTGTTCCGGTGTCTCACAGACCTGTGCTAGGTGGTTGTGTGACAAAAACAGGTGCTAGGTTGTTAAGGGTTAAAAAAGGGACAACTTTTTTTGCCGTCTAACGAAGTGGGCACGGGTCAGCTAGTCAATATTAAAAACAAATCTTTTGTAAGTATAATAAATGCTTCAAAATATATAGTCCGAATTCCCTAAAAAATGTTTGCAAAGTCAATACTATCAACAACAACAAATTTTTCGTAAATACTTTCATTTTGTTGAGATGCTTAACAATTTTGTGTAAAAACTTTAGATTATAGTACTAAGGAAACAGAAAGATTTGCATTGAGCGAGACTGGAACCCGAGACCTAAGGCTATAGATGCTACGTCAACAAACTATAACGAGTACGCAACATAGATCGATTTATCAATACGTAATGTCCATATGCCATAGCTTGACAAAATGTTATGTACATATATTAAGTACACTTGCCAGAATTTCATTTGCCCGAATTTTCATTTTCCATAATTTTATTTGTACTAATATTGTTTGCCATAATCGTATCATAATTATTGATAGATTAGATAATTAATCATAATTCGCCATAATTCAATTATGTTTAAACTGAGAGACTTAGAGCAATCCAACTTACGTTAGGTTTATTCTTTAAGCCACCAAGAAGTAGTAGATCCGCAAACTGTTTTTGCCGTTATGTCTAATAACATTATGGCAAAAGAAATTCGGGTATAAGAATATTACGGCATATAATTTTCGGTCAAACAATAGATATCCGTATCCCAACACGCGCCAAAAACCACGGTCCTGCGTTTTCCGCATCCCGTCCGACCTAGAAACCTTTTTGAGGCCGTCGGTCCACCTAGCTCGGCGGGCGTACTACACTACGTTATACAATACCATTTACACATATTTGTCAACACACAATGTCCATAAGCCATAGCTTGACAAAATGTTATGTACATAAATTAAGTAGGTAAATGCTATATTATTGGCTATGCGATGTGGTCATAATTATGTGATATATGACCTTCGTTTTATTGCGACGCTACAAGCTCTAAGTAGGTGATATTTGTTTTCATTTTCGTTGTATTAAATTGGTAGACGAGCAAGACTCAGTTAAGTCTATGTCTAATGTCCTAAAGGTAATGTCTGTAAATACTGTATATTATTATATAGAAAACACCCAGACCAATGCAAACAATCATGTTCATGCACATAAAGCTTTGCATTGAGCGAGAATCGAACCCGAGACCTCTGCGTAGCAGTCATGTTATATAACCACTACGCCACAGAGGTCGCATGTTCACCAAGAACCAATAATATAGTACCCTTTCGTCAAAACAATTTTACCTTAACATTTCCAACGTGGCAGACTTGTAAAACATTCTGTAGTGAAGTTAACTAAAATACAAAAGAACATCGTACTAACTATTCTAACAACGTTAGTACAGGCTTCAAAGGAAACTTGAACAATTCTGAACTAAAGTTTACAATGTTGAAGGGAACAATGGGAACTTAAAATTGTGTAGAACGTCGTAATAGTAATACTTTACAGTATAGAATTCTTGCAAACTAAAATCTTGTGTAATAACGTTTTAAAATGCCTGGAATGCCAAACAGAAACACGCTTGTTCTAAACGAGTACGTATAGACTAGAACAGCTAAAATAATAAATAACTAGCTGACCCGTGCCCACTTCGTTGGGCGGCGAAAAAAATGCGTCCCTTTTTTAATCATATTTTATTACTGCTCCACTCCTAGCGTATACTTATATCGTAATACTATATAGCCTATGACACTCCCCGATAAATGGACTAATCAACACAGAAATAATTTTTAAAATCGGTTCATCAAAAGATTACCCCCTACAACGTCACAAACACACAAACTTTACCTCTTTATAATATTAGTATAGATAAATAAATATTCACGGACATCTCTCTACACAGCGCCATCTGTTCCCAAAGTAAGCTAGTCTTAACTTGCTTGTGTTATGGGTAACACAACAACGGATATTAGTACTATATATATATTTTTTGTAAATACATACTTACATATTATACATAGAAACACTCAGACTAATGCCAATAATCATGTTCATGCACACAAATATTTGCATTGAGCGGGAATCGAACCCGAGACCTCTGCGTAGCAGTCATGTTATACATATAACCACTACGCCACAGAGGTCGTCAACGTAAAAGAAGTCACTATTCGTATAGCATGTTTCGTCAAATTATAGAATTCTTCAGATGTATTTTCGATAGGTATGTAGTCGTATTAAAAAGAGCAGAAAATTATGCAAAAATAAACCTACATATTATTGACACAAGAGAACTGAAAAATGGTTTACATAATAATAATAATAGCATCATGGTCCGCTGATTTAGCAAAGAAATTATGAAAACAGAACTGAAGAGACTTTTTTATTGATACACTAGCTGACCCGTGTCCACTTCGTTGGGCCGCGAAAAAAACGCGTCTCCTTTTTAAACATATTTCATTACTGCTCCACTCCTATTAGTCATAGCGTGATACTATATAGCTTAAGACACTCCCCGATAAATGGACTATTCAACACAGAAAGAATTTTTAAAATCGGTTCAGTAGATCCAGAGATTACCCCCTACAACGCCATAAACTTTACCTCGTAGTATAGATAGTTACTAATTATTTTACCGTCATCATCATTGCATCTCAATTATCTTCCTTTCCGTCTATCTTATACCCATCTGTTATTGATTGCAATACTATTTTTTTGTAAAGATACATCATTATGACGTCATAATCATTATGAGTAAAAAAATAACTTCACTTTGTTGCTGTCATCACTTTGCTGGGTTTAAAGGAATTGCATCTGCATTGTCACTCAGACACAAGCAATAAAGTCTAATAGCACTGTAATGTCAACAGCAGTAGAACTCTTCCACTAAAACATAACAGCATTCGCATACTATTGCTTGGAGGTGTATTAAGTGGACTTAATACACCTCCAATTTAAAGAAAATTATAAATAATTTTAATATAAAAAATTATAAAACTCTATAGTGTCTTCTCGTCTTTTTAAATTATTTCAACTTTTTAATTAAAAAATTAAATTGGTAACAACCTATTCAAGATAGCATGAGAAATAATATAAACATGTCAAACTGCAAGAATCCATAGGCTTTCAAAGTTTTTTTATCTTTAAACATCAATTTGAAATGTTATTCTTCTTCAGCTGTCATGACATATTAATGCAAAACAAGTTTGGCAAACAGTACTTTTTTAGGTTCTTTATCATGTCGACTAGGGAGTACGTAACTAATATTTAAAAAAGGAAAAATATGATTAATGGAATACTTAATTGTCAAATTAATGTATAATGAAAATAATTTTCGAGTCTCTATCGTGACCTTAGATTTCATTATGAATAAGTAATCGTGACATTAAAAAGACTGATTTTTTGGTTTGTTTACCTAATTTCTCACGCCCAGGTGAATAGAGTATAGACGGTCTGTTACTAAAGAGAACTACAACTGCCTACTTAGTAATAACTGCAATTGACTCCCGACATTATGGCTATTAGTAGACAGACAGAATTAGAACAATTCCAGAAAAACCAAAGCAAATTCAAAGTACAAACATACAGTCGTCTATATGGCTTGATATCATTGAATTCTCAACTCACCTTGGATATCTAACACAATTGTTTCTGCAGGTAACTGGTAAATTGAGGCTTGAATAATATATGAGACGCCTGACAGCTGGTCCGTTTGTTTACGCGAAAATGTGATGCCCTAACTGTAACGTTGAGTCGTCACCGTCTTGGATAAATAAATAAGATATATTTTATACATTTGAAGAAAGCCTCTTTTTTCTCGGTTTTTTGCATATCGAAAAACGTTAAGCAGTATTTAGAATCTGCGTCCTCTGAGGGCCAGATTCAGAGACCGCACTTTGACTTTACTTTAGCAAAGTCTAGTTATTATCTCTGAATTTGAACAACATTAAAGTAATCTTTTCGTATGAAAAGTTTACTTTGTAGTAATAAATAATGAAAGTAAACTTTTTCATGCGAAAAATTACTTTAATGTTGTTCAAATTCAGAGATAATAACTAGACTTTGCTAAAGTAAAGACAAAGTGCGGTCTCTGAATCTGGCCCTGAGTAAAAGCTGCAGACGGCTTTGCCCGCTAGGTCACTTGAGCCCTTGGGTCTTTATTTGCAGCATGGTCAACTGAGCCTACATAACAATGAGCCCGAGGACTTAGTTGACTACTTTGTATTTTTTTAGGGGGTGACTCATTTGACCACTTGCTATGGTTAAGGGTATACTCAGCTAGCGGGCTCAGTTAACTACTTGGTACGGCTAAAGGTTTTCTCAACCCACACCCAGTAACCGAGGGCTCGGTGGTATGTGGGCATAATTGACCATGATTAGTTTATTATTATTTTATTTTAAATAATTGACTATCGGATTTCGGGATTTTTACAAACATCAATTTATCAAACTCAAAAAAACATTTAGGTTCAGGACAGTAATTTGTTGAACGCACAAACATTTTTCTTAATGTATCTCCGTGTGGTGACGGAGTAAGAATACAATATGTCACCACCCCATCTCATCTAATGGGTGTCGTAAATATCGACTAAGGGACTATCCGTGAATATTATCTTTACGAAATAAAAAGAAGGAAAACTTGAAGTATTGTATATATGGTATTAGTAGGCCAAGTATCCCTCCGTCACGGGAGGAGGCCCGTCCCTGCATTGGGACATTAATGGGCTGTTATGATGATGATGACAAACAATTTAGACTGCGCGGGATTAGAACACGAGACATCGTACACAGCAGCCGCTACCATAAATACCGAATCACTTTTGTGCGTATTTTATGCAATGGAGAAAGCATGGCGAATTGTTCCATCTCAAAAGTAAATTGCAATGACCTTTGACGAATATCTAAAATAATTAGCCAAATTAACAATGCCGTAAACTTTCGCTCGAGTCGAAAAGTTTGAAAATTAGCGGATAGTTAGAGCAGAAGCCTCGCCTCGAAATTGAGGTTGAAATGTTCAAATGCCGCATAGTTGGGAGTAGTATTATTATGATGATTCTAGTGAATAGATAGCTGGATTAAATTTGGATGGATGGATCATTTATTTATTGCATTTTAAAAGACACACATATATTATTGTACATTGCCTCACAAAACTGCTTGCGCAGTTTAATTGTGAGATCGTTGATTCTCTTACAATTTACATTTATATTAACTATTACAATTTACATTTATAATTTAGATTTAATTTAATATCAATATTATTATCAAAAGTGAAAACATTTCTTTAGTTTTCATAATAATTTTTGGACAGATAGGAGTTGATAGTTTGCGAGACTGGTCAAAACCTTGGTAATGACCATAAAATAGGCCATATCTACTTTCAAGCTTGAAGCGGGACTTGTTAATAAATAAATTATTATTTGTTTTTTATGGCTTTAAGGTAGCAAATTCAAGTGGTAACCGCTATTGGACGTCAGCAATCCATCCATCCATACATCCTCACAAACTTTCGCATTTATGATATTAGTAGGATGGAACGTATCATTTCTAATGCAAAATTAATTATTACAATCCACTTTTAAGAGCTAATTGCAAAGACGCATTCGCTAACATTTAGCTTTTCCAACACCCTTAGGGTCATAGCACATATAACGTAACGTAAACGGATCGGCATCGCCTCGCCTTTTTCCTCGGTATCAAACGTCAAAAATCCGATTACGTTACGTAACCGATTAGTGTGCGTTGCAGTAAGGAGTTTCATACAAAGAATACTGAACGGCTAGAGTTGATACGGTGTCGATCCGTTTACGTTACGTTATATGTACGCATAGGATGAAATTGGGTGGTAATACTATTTCTATCTCAAATTTAAACAAATCAAATACATTATAAAAGTAAATAATATATAATATGATCTAAAACCTTTGTCCACAAGAGTTAGTAACGTTAGTCAGACGTCGCGACTCTTTTCGCTCCAATTAACAACCTAATGACATTGTAGACTATCTATACACACAGGTAGCAGGTTCATGAACAATTGTTACTTTTAGAATACAAAGCGAAATAGCCATGTATTTTACTTTTAATCTAATATGGCGGAACATCCAAGATGGCGTAATGATTATTTGTTATGGACTTCACTTTTAATCCAATATGGCTGGACATTCAAGATGGCAGAGTTGTACTTCTGAAGTATAGGTATCAAATGAAAGTATAACAATAGCAGTAAACAATATAATAATATATAATATGATCTAAAACCTTTGTCCACAAGAGTGAGTAACGTTAGTCAGACGTCGCGACTCTTCTCGCTCCAATTAACAACCTAATGACGATCTATACACACAGGTAGCAGGTTCATTGCCTTTCTTTACTTTTTGTTAAATAATAGATATCTTAACTTAAAAAATAAATTATTTAAATTAAATTTGACTGTGAAGTATATAACTAAAAGACTTAATAAAGTCAATTTCGTCTTGCACAGTAAGATCATTTGGTAAAAAATGTTCATTTAACATAAAAAAAAATACTAAACATTTAGTAATACTATTAGTTGGAAGTCAAACAAGTAAATTGTATATTAAATCTTTCTTTTTAAGCGCCGATTACACTAGACTACATGTAATCAACTACATCATGTAGGAGACTACAATATGGTAGTCTTGTGTAATTACTTGTAGGACAGTGTAAACAGAACGTCCTAACACTAAAAAGTTAGGACGTCCTTATGTAGGAGACTACATGTAGTCTAGTGTAATCGGCGCTTTAACCGACTTTAAAAAAAAGGAGGAGGTTCTCAATTCGATTTTTTTTTCCAATACTAACTTCAAAAAGGATGTTTTTTCCAATCAATTGGAATCTGTTTATAGTTCTTTCTGTATATTAGGTAAACAGTCGAAAGAAAAACATAATTTTTATTATTATTTTAAATTCCGTCTTAAACAATTCTTAATAACATAACATCCACTATACCCTTTCCACTATATTTAACGACATTTGACAGATTGACGTTAGTGACGTTCAGCAGTATCTCGAATGTAATGCCATTCGATTGTAAGCGATTTCGCGATTTTTCAAATTACTTTATTTTACACATTTGGATCCTTACATCAACTTACATTATCATTATATTAGTGTTTCTTTCTTTATCTATGTTAAGAGAATTAGCCTATAGCTTAAAATGATAAAATTATAGTTAGCTTAGTTATTATTTAAAATACATAATTTATCGTGACACATAGCTAATCAAAAATATCATATTACATTTTATAAACGTATTATGAAGAGTTCAGGTTTATTCGTAACATTTATTTCTACCGATTATTTGTAATTTGTTTCATAATGGTGGTAATCGTTATAAGTGTCCATCACTAAGTAACCATGGTAACTGAAAAAAACATGGGTACGTCCATGAAATACAATATTATTTGTTTGAAAAATAACCAGAAGAATTATGAAACTTCATGGACGTGAACTGTCAAAAAGCTAAACTTACGCTGGAAGGGGTATAATTATATTTATTACAATAACAATATTAAGATAACAATTCTATTGTTAATTTGTTCCAAATAAAATTCTAATATACATAAATAAAGACATACAAACATAAAATAAATGGAGCATAACAGAAACAAAGACCATATCAAATTGTCCGTAAAGTAATCGATATGTAAGGGAATCGATTTTAATATTCGATATCTATACTAATATTATAAAGAGGTAAAGAATGTGTGTTTGTGTGTTTGTGACATTGTAGAGGGAAATCTCTGGATCTACTGAACCGATTTTAAAAATTCTTTCTGTGTTATTTAGTCCTTTTATCGGGGAGTGTCATAGGCTGTATAGTATCACGCTATGACTGATAGGAGTGGAGCAGTAATGAAATATGTTTAAAAATCGGAATTTTTTTCTTCGTCCAACGAAGTGGGCACGGGTCAGCTAGTTATGATATATACTAGCTTTTGTTTACGTCTTAGTTTCACTATTCCCCTGCCCTTATCCTAATTGTATATGGGGTCGGCGCAGCATGTCTTCTTCTTACATACTTTTCTATCGGACGTCCGTCATCTCACAAGTAACACTCTTAGCAGCCATATCGTCTTTCACACAATCCATCCATCGTTTCTTTGGTCGTCCTCTTCCCATAATATCCATCCACATACATGTTTAACACTTTTCTACGTCTTCGTTTGAATTGAGTAATAATAATTTGATTTTATGAGATTTTGTGACAATAGAGTCAGTCTTTACTTTGCGAAAGTCCATGACAACATGATGATAAAATACTAGTGAGGTTACTTTCCTAACAGCCATTAATGTTCCACTGCAGGGACGGGCCTCCTTCCGTAACGGAGGGATACTTAGCCTACTAATACCGCGCTGGCCAGACGGATTGGTATGGAGTTTAATTTCAAGTTTTCCTTCTTTTTCTTTCGTGTAGTTAATAATCACGGATAGTCCCTTAGTAGGTTTTTACGACACCTTTGGGATGAGATGAGTTGGTGAAATATTGTATTCTTACTACGTCACCTCACGGAGTTTACTTTGGTTGCATTTAATGTCGTATAAGGTAGGACATGGATATTCTACTCCTCACCAGGTGTACCACCGATCAATTTAAACTTTACGGGCAACCGATTAATGAGATAGGCACAAGACAGAGAAAAATGGAGAGGTTTGAAAATGGACTATTTTTTTTTAAGAATATTTTTTATTTTGCATTAAGATGTCTGATAAGTAAGTAGCCCACCTAATAGTACGTTGTAACCGCCTCTTATGGAGCAGCTCGTCAGCAATGCCAGAGCCTAGCTAAGTTTTTATGTCCCATAGCTCTGTAATATGCACTATATCCTATTCAAGATAGCATGAGAAAAAGTATAAACATGTCAAATCTGTCAAACTGGAAAAATGCCGCGGTTTTTAAACATTTTTAACTAAAAACATAACTAAACAATAAATAACTCTGTGTAAATATAAATAAGTGTATTCTACCTGGATAAGAAAATGTGAATTTAGTAAATAATGCTTAAATTAAGGCAATACAAGTTTATTGAGAAGCAGAATATATAAATAAAACTTACAAATTAGTATAAATTGCTCTTTAAAAACACTTTTTTCAATTTCTATGAATCGGAATCTTCTAATTTAGATTCAGAAAAACTGTTCCCAGCTTGAATTATAAATTAATTAACAAATTCTTCAATAATCCCATTAATTTGTAATAGTATTCTTCTTCTGTTAAGACATATTAATGCGCAACAAATAGGCGCATTGTGCACTTTTTTCAAATTAGTATCGCGTTGTTCTACCGGCAAACGTCAATCATTAAATTTTATTGCTTCATGTGCATTACTTTTTAAATACAACTTTATGTCATGCGTGTAAGATTGAATTTGAAAAAAAAAATATGTTTACGATATTACTATACGTATTTATTGCGTATGTTTAATTTGGTGACACTTTTGGCTGTTAGTTTTGTTTGAAAATGTGCATCTTGGGTTTTTTATAAATCAATGGCGATACATGACATTTAAGACATTGACAATTGTAGGCTCTTTATCATTGTCGTTTAGTTCGTATGTAATGTTTAAAAAGGAAAAAAAATATTAATTGATTACTTGGCATTGATTTACAAAAAACCCAAGATGCACATTTTCAAACAAAACGAACAGTCAAAAGTGTCACCAACTTATACATACGCAATAAATACGTATAGTAATATCGTAAACATATTTCTTTTTTCAAATTCAATCTTACACGCATGACATAAAGTTGTATTTAAAAAGTAATGCACAAAAAGCAATAAAATTTAAAGATTGACGTTTGCCGGTAGAACAGACGACGATACTAATTTAAAAAAAGCTCATTGTGAGCCTATTTGTTGCGGACGGTTTTGGGAAGTGGAGTGGTTTTTTGTAAATCAATGTTACTTGGTGATCTAATTATAATATTTAAATTATTTAAACATACTAGGTAATGAAATTTCTATTTGATTGTAAAGTCGTTAACATATTCATTATTTTTTTTATAATTTTCGAGTCTTCATCGTGACCATAGATTATTATAATTATCTATAAATGAGTAACCGTGACATTAAAAAGACCCAATTTTATGTTTATTACCAAATTTCTCAGGCACAAATGAATACGGTATAGCTACTGTATTTTTATATACCTACTACTTATAATATACTATACAAATAAAAGTACCTATTGATTATACCAAAGACAGATTGAATGTAGCAAGCTCATTATTTTGGTATAATATATTTCAGTAGTGAATTCTATACTGGCAATACGCCAAGACAAGTTAGTCATGAACAAGTTTTTTATTTCATTTTGTCATACTTAATAAATGTACGTCTTGTGGAGGACTAAGAATATAAGGAGTCACCAACCCTTCTCATGTCAAAGTGTGTTATGGCTAAGGGAATATGTTTTCTAAAATATCCTGTAATGGCATGCCCACATTTGCTGTAGGTATATCTGGCTAGAATAAACACGGAGTTGGTGCCTGGTTTTAACGACACCCATAGGATGAGATGGGGTAGTGACATATTGTATTCTTATTTCGTCACCACACGGAGATAAAATGATGAAATTTGACTATAATTATTTACTATAAGGAACAACTAAGCATTCGACTTGTGAAATTGGAGAAGCTCTTAATCAGATTGGAGTGAGTGTCATCCAAAACTAATAGCAGACATAACACAACTATACGTTTTCCTGTTACCCTTGTCTAGTAATAAGAAAATAAGGGAAACGTATTAAATACTCCTCAAACATTCACTCAACGCCATCTAGTCCCAGACTAACCCCCGTTTTCCGAATGACTGATCAAATAACGACGTCACCTGGAACGCAATTTGTTTGCGGACGTTGCCACCGGCGTTGTCGCTCTCATATAGGCCTTGTTAGTCATCAGCGCAAGTGCCAAAACCAAATCACTTGACACGGCTGTTGCTTAAATCATCTTTCGTAGATGTTAAAGGCCACTGATGATGCTGATCAAATAAAAATCAACTAATCAAGTGTCAAATTTTAGTTCCTGAAAATGATAGTTGACAAGAGTTTTGACATTTGATTAGTTGATTTTTACTTGATCAGACATTTGGAAACCGCGGGTAAGAGTCGCTTTAACAGCTCAATCACACTTAGATCTACTTAAGACAAACAAGTAGGACAACATCTTAACTCATTATACATTCAAGAACATCGTTCCAAAGCACAAACTATAAGTTATGAATAAGACATAAACTCGTCATTACAAAGAAATGGCAGAGACAATAAAAAAACTTGCATTACATAAAAAAACATCGTCGTCCGATTTCATTCATTGGATGGTCATCATACAAGTTAATTGCAGAAAAACAACACGGCATTTATTTTTAAATTATCTGTGTGTTAGTGTGATAACCATCCAACTTGACGACCTCGGTGGCGCAGTCGGTCTATTACATGGCTGCTACGCAGAGGTCTCGGGTTCGATTCCCGCTCAATGCAAATCTTTGTGTGCATGAATATGATTCAATGTTGTTTACGGCTCAGACGCATAATGTGCCTTTCTCAAAATGTCCACTGGTCGCAAAATGTCTCTTTCGCAAAATGACCTTTTCTCAGAATGTCTCTTTCGCAGAATGTCCACTTCGTCTCTTCCCTACAAGGTAGAGTAGTTAATTTCAAAATTACCTTTACAATGACGATCTTACACTTAACGAACCAACTAAAGTATTAAACAAAGTTAATCTACTGCTAATAATTTGCACAATGTCGACGTAACACCGTTAGGTCAGTGACACAACGAGCACAAGGTATGATGGCTCCGGATCGATCCGCTGTAGACTTGAGACACTTGCTGTACTTAGTAAATAATTTAACTTACCTAGTTATGAGGCAGGCAGGTATACGTTTTAAATTAACCAGTAAATTATTATTGTTTTAGAAATAAAACAACCCACTCATTGAAAATAAAATGATGAACTTGTTATCACATTATATTTTCGACTAGCTGACCCGTGCCCACTTCGTTGGGCGGCAAAAAAAAAACGCGTCCCTTTTTTAAACATATTTCATTACTGACTAATAGGAGTTGAGCAGCAACTCCTATTAGTCATAGCTTAACTACTATATAGCCTATGACACTCGCCGATAAATGGACTATTCAACATAGAAAGATTTTTAAAATCGGTTCAGTAGATCCAAAGATTACCCCCTACAACGTCACAAACTCACAAACACGAACTTTACCTTTGTATAATATTAGTATGTATTAGTATATATTAGCCTAAACCGCCTGAAAGATCTCAAAAAAAGGCAGTTTCACATATTTTCACGTTATTAATGTATTAAGGAGTAATATTTAATATGCCTTGACATAAATTTGCAGACTACATTCCCTTTTGTTCATCGTTATTTACGGCATTTGATGGCAGTTTTTTTTTACAAATACAAATAATACATTTCTTTAATTTTGATCACGTTTATGGTAGAAATCTATATGGTAGAAATTTTTATCACGTTTAAGGTTTTTTTTAAATACATATAATACATTTCTTTAATTTTCATCACGTTCATGGTAGAAATCTGTACTATCCGAAGGCTGTTTTGATCTGACGCATACAAAGCGCCATCTGACGGTAGAAAAAGTACATAAAACCTTCAATGCAGTTTCAATTTTACATGCAAATCGGAACTCCTACGCTATACTAATAATTTATGTGCACGCACAGTTAATCTAAATTCCTATAATGTTATTGTCATATTATAATCATGGTTAAGCCATCACGACAGTTGAATCATAGTACAAACATATACAGTATTTCGACTCCATAGAAACGGACGAAACGCGAGTTATACCTACACGCTCACGATAGAGGTGGCTTTGCGCAGTGAACAGTCGCGACTGTACCGCAGTAACGAGCGGGAAAGTAGGTAAATGTAATTAAAAAGCTGGAGGTGGGCAGCCCTATCGCATGTTTACGTACCGCGCAGCCGTAGGTATTTATAATAAATATTCGGCCGAGATAGACTACTGGTTGTACTGTGGTTGAATCGAGCGGGTAAGTAGCATTCGTTCATTTAATATTATGTGCATAAATGTTAAATGGTTAGCAGGAAGAAAATACGTGTTCACACTTTGTCTGCTAAATTGGTACTGTACAGTCACGAGCAATAATATGTACACATTTTCGCATTTTGTAAACCAGTTATCTAAAGTTCTGCCAATCCAAAATTGAAAATTCGAAGATTAATTCAAAACTGTACGGAACCTCTTCTAAATTACGAATTCATTTTGATATTGTAATGTCTAGATAAACGTGCAGATAGTTTAGAAAATTTGAAAATGTGTACATATTATTGCTCGTGACTGTACAATACCAACTTATTATTGCAATATAACAAACTTATTACAAATCGATATCAATCAATCAATAAGTCTTTATCGCAGTCTACTGCTGGAATAAGCTTCTCCTAACAGGCGTCACTCAAAAAAGACCTGCGCCGTCCGCATCCAGGCCGACCTAGCAAACTTTCTAATCATAATATCATATCATAACAGCCCATTAATGTCCCACTGCAGGGACGGGCCTCCTTCCATGACGGAGGGATACTTGGCCTACTAATACCACGCTGGCCAGACGGATTGGTATAGGGTTTAATTTCAAGTTTTCCTTCTTTCTATGTAAAGGTAATATTTACAGATCGTCCCTTAGTCGGTTTTTACGACACCCATGGGATGAGATGGGGTGGTGACATATTGTATTCTTACTCCGTCACAACACGGAACTAGCAAACTTTCTAAGGATTGATGATATTCTACAGAATACCTCATAAGGTGATATTTGGCTTACAAATATCCTACCATCATTGGACGAAGCCTGTCACTTTAGAGAATAAATATTTATTTAAGCTTTAATACAATGATGTATACAGGCGGACTTAATGCCTAAGGCATTCTCTTCCAGTCAACCTTGGGTGATGCAGAGATAAATGTGGTAGGTATTAAAACAAGTGAAATGAAAAAACCAAAAAAAAAAGAGATAAATATATAACTATAGATAAATATTCAACTAATCTAAAATCTATTTAACAAATAAGATAAAAAAACTCATTTTGACAATACTTAAGGCTTCAAGAATGTGCATATTTCTCTGTCAAGACGGATCACTAAGCTACAGCCATACTATAAATCTAACGAAAGAGTGCTAAACATGTTATTAACGGAATAGAGATGCAGCAATTGCGTAGTACGGCACCCACAAACACACTAACATAAATACGTTACCTACAGTAATGTGGGAAGATTTTAAGTATTATAACATTACCACAGAGTACTTCATTATGACGGGTATAGTCTGCAAGATATCGTTACTGTCATCATGACAGCCCATTAATGTCCCACTGGAGGGACGGGCCTTTTTATGTGACGTAGGGATACTTGGCCTAGTAATACCACGCTGGCCAGACGTAGTGGTAGAGGGTTTAATTTCAAGTTTTCCTTCTTTTTATTTTGTAAAGATAATATTTACCGATAGTCCCTCAGTCGGTTTCTACGACACACCCATCGGATGAGATGAGGTGGTGACATATTGTATTCTTACTCCGTCACCACACGGAGAAAATAAAATATCTTATGTGGGATTTCAACCCGCTACCTCGCTTCGCTACCGAGGCAGTTATCACATAAACATCTGTCACATACAGAAACACACATCTCCTAAACAGTTACATAGCTATACCCCTTCCAGCGTAAGTATAGCTTTTTGACAGTTCACGTCCATGAAGTTTCGTAATACTTCTGCTTATTTTTCAAACAAATAATATTGTATTTCATGGACGTACCCATGTTTTTTTCAGTTACTATGGTTACTTAGTGATGGACACTCATAACGATTACCACCATTATGAAACAAATTACAAATAATCGGTAGAAATAAATAATAATAATAATAAATAATATGCTATGAATAAACCTGAACTCTTCATAATACGTTTATAAAATGTATTATGATATTTTAGATTAGCTATAAACCGCGAATGTGTCACGATAAATTATGTATTTTAAATAATACCTAAGCTAACAATAATTTTATCATTTTAAGCTATAGGCTAATTCTCTTAACATAGATAAAGAAAGAAACAGTAATAAAATGATAATGTAAGTTGATGTAAGGATCCAAATGTTTAAAATAAAGTAATTTGAAAAATCGAAAAATCGCTTACAATTGAATGGCATTACATTCGAGATACTGCTGAACGTCACTACCGTCAACCTGTCAAATGTCGTTAAATATAGTGGAAAGGGATAGTACTTCGCAATTCGTAACATTTGAACGCTATACCTCGTGTTGCAGGACATTCTACAGACATATAAATTAACGGATACAATGAACGTGGCAATATTTGGAGGAGGGCTATTCCAAGCAGTGGACGTCAAGCGTCAGCGTGGTATTAGTATGCCAAGTATCCCTCAGTCACTGGAGGAGGCCCGTCCCTGCAGTGGTACATTAATGGGCTGTTATGATAGAAACTAACATCTCCTAAACAGTTACATAACTAGTACGTCGCAATTTGTAACATTTGAACGCTATACCTCGTGTTGCAGGACATTCTACAAACATATAATTAACGGACACAATGAACGTGGCAATATTTGGAGGAGGGCTATTCCTAGGAGAGGACGTCAAGCGTCAGCGTGGTATTAGTAGGCCAAGTATCCCTCCGTCACTGGAGGAGGTCCGTCCCTGCAGTGGGACATTAATGGGCTGTTATGATAGAAACAAACATCTCTTAAACAGTTACATAATTTCTACTTCGCAATTTGTAACATTTGAACGCTATACCTCGTGTTGCAGGACATTTTACAGACATATATTAACGGACACAATGAACGTGGCAATATTTGGACGAGGGCTATTCCAAGCAGAGGACGTCAAGCGTCAGCGTGGTATTAGTAGGCCAAGTATCCCTCCGTCACTTGAGGAGGCCCTGCAGTTAGTGTTGTAAAAAAGCTTGAGTCAGCGCTTAAACGCTTGAGTCGACGCTCGAGCACTTCCTGAACGCTCAAGTAGGGACTCGACTAGGACTCTTAACGCTCGAACAGGGGCTCAAGCGTTTTAGTAAAAAAGTCTGTTCCGAGCGCAGAACTCAGCGCTCGGCTTGAGCTTGAGCGTGAGCGTCTAGATTACAATCTATCTATGTATTGCTACCGAGAGTATTATAGGGAAAATAAAATGGTTTTAGTTTAAGTTATTTTTAATGATCATACAAAAATGAGTGCCTAAACTAAATAATCAATATATTAATAGAAAGATACTTATTATTTTCATAAATTCAGTATATTTTTTTTAACCATGAAGAAAGACACATACTGGCCTGTATGTTTTCGTTGTTATGTCTGTTCCTTCTTTTAGTTATGACGAGGCCAGCTTTTGAAAATGCCACTTCGCTTGGCACACTCGTACTCGGAACAGATAAAATTTCGAATGCCATTTTTATGTTAGGCAATGTAGATTGTTTATTTTTTTATATACGACCAAAGTCAACAAATAAATAATATTTACTGCACCGCCACAACGTCTAAGATTTTTATTTACCATAATTTCTACTACTATCCTCATTTAAAAAATATAACGCTCGGACGCTTGAGCGCGAGACTCAACCGTTAAAGTCTGAGCCTTCAACGCTCGCAAGCCTTAAACGCTCAAGCGTTTAACGCTTGAGTCTAAAATGCTCCAAAGCGTCGACTCAGCGCTCAACGCTCCACGCTCAGCGCTCGTTTTTACAACACTACCTGCAGTGGGACATTAATGGGCTGTTATGATAGAAACAAACATCTTCTAAACACTTACATAATTTCTACTTCGCAATTCGTAACATTTGCATTCAATGAAAACGTATTTGCTGTGATGCCTTTGTTTGAACTGCTAGCTTGTTTTTGTGATGGCTTACTTAACTGGCATGTCTTTACACGTTCGGTAACAGACAAGGCAAGAAGTCTTTACATCACATGCAATTACTAAGCTATACAGCGGTACACGTATTTCCTCCATCGTATGATATTGGGTCCTTCAAACGCAGTGTGAAGAAGCATTTGGCCAAACCGGCAGGTGATGACGACGGATTGAAGTTGTTTTAGGACTTCTATCCGTTGGCTTCATTTATGGACTATACTCGCGCTTTCCATCTATATATTGCCGTGTTTAGTATAAAAAAAAAATATAAAAAGGTACACCTTGTTAAGCAACGTCGGAGATGTCATTTTAAAGATGGGTTTCCACTCAGTGGTTATTCATCTAAGCATCTCGTGAGGGCACACTCTCGTGAAATAAACTTAGCACAATGATGGGTATCAGTCCGGAGATAGTTCTTAGTCTGGAATAAGACCGATAGTTAGTATGTAGGTAGTTTTATTTCTTTATGATACATCAATGTATCATAAAGAAATAAAAGATTTAAAAAGGAAAATCGTTGTTTAACTAGAGAATAATTTATTTTCTAGCTTTTTTAACCTAAAGTTAAATAATAATATCTCGATAAATGCGATGCAATTTAAGACAACTATTGTACTACCTACAAGCTCTGTATCTCGGTGTTTTTTGGAGACATTAGATATATTTATATTCTCCGTGTGGTGACGGAGTAAGAATACAATATGTCACCACCTCATCTCATCCTATGGGTGTCGTAAAAACCGACTAAGGGACTATCCGTGAATATTATCTTTACGAAATAAAAAGAAGGAAAACTTGAAATTAAACCCCATACCAATCCGTATGGCCAGCGTGGTATTAGTAGGGCAAGAATCCCTCTGTCAAGGGAGGAGGCTCGTCCCTGCAGTGGGACATTAATGGACTATTATGATAATGATGAGATATATTTAACTCAAAGAACATCCAAACCCAGAACCTATTGTATATCACAAAAATAATTATCTGCGTGAGAATCAAAAACCACGACTTGGCATACGACAGCCATACCCAACAACTATGCCACAAACGCAATACAATCTCATCTCTCAAAGCAAACATTTGAATGTTACTTCAAGTCTCAGGTAACATATTTGTCAATCAACACAACATCCTCTATATAAAGGCAACAATGGCGATACGATCGTATTGTCTTACGTATCAATCGTTTATAACGCATTAGCGTCAGAATACCTTATTTGTATTTGTAATCTGGTATAGTAGACGCGTGATTATAATTATTAAGAGCCTGCATTATCCCACTGCATGGATTAGGCTTACCCGTGGATTACTTCATGGATTTAGAATACAACCACTATCCCAAACAGGTACCAAAAAAAAAACTGAACAATATAATAAAATAGGTCTCTGCGCCCGGTTTTCTTCCTGTTCAATAAGCATACAACGGGAGACACCTCACACGGTGGACAGACAACCTGGTTAGACGAGAAATCAATGGGTGATAGAGGAACGCGTAAATTGGACATATTTAGAGGAGGCCTACGTCCAGTCCATTTGCTGATATGATAATGACCATGATAAATCATGCAACATCATCATCATCATAACAGCCCATTAATGTCCCACCGCAGGAACGGGCCTCCTCCCATGACCGAGGGATACTCGGCCTACTAATACCACGCTGGCCAAACGGATTGGTATCGCATTTAATTTCAAGTTTTCTTTCTTTTTATTTCGTAAAGATAATACTCACGGATAGTCCCTTACTCGGTTTTTACGACACCCATGGGATGAGATGGGGTGGTGACACATTGTATTCATACTCCGTCACCACACAGAGATTTTAAAATTTAGGTAAACAAACAGTACATGTCAAAACAAATACTAAAGCCTTACTACAACGTATTACGTAAAACGTTAATAGAGTTTAAAAGCCAAGTAGATGTTCGTATATATAGCGAAACGTCCTTGCTAAGGTTTTCGTATATATTTACGCAACAACACACGTTATATCGTGTAAGAAGCCATACAAATATGAAAATAATAAATTTGATCGTTCACAAACATCACGTTTTTATGTTAAATTGTACAGGTGACATTTTTATTTTATTTAAAAAATATATATAGTGGTTTAGACACGTGGCAGAGCTAAATTCTGATAGGATATGACGACCTCTGTGGCGTAGTCGGTATATTACATGGCTACTACGCGGAGGTTTCGGGTTCGATTCCCGCTCAATGCAAATCTTTGTGTGCATGAACATAATTCTTTGCATTGGTCTGGGTGTTTTCTAGTGTAATATGTATGTATTTACAAAAAAAAGTATTTATGTATGTTTATCAGTTGTCTAGTACCCATAGTACAAGGGTGTTGTGTGAATATGTGAGGATTATTTATGTATTTATTATTATTACAGTCCTAAGATTCTGCCACAGATTGTACATAAAAGAAAGCTATGAATAACTTCCCAATTAACTTTCCCATTTATCAAAGAGTTACACAATCTTAATTGAATAGATAAGTACATAATAATTATAGATTGTATGTATAATTAAACAACAATATTATATCAAATACATAATTGTTATGATCATATTAACCCAAGAGGTCATTTAATAAATAAATATGTTGATAAATATACACATCTATACTAATATTATAAAGAGGTAAAGTTTGTGTGATTGTGAGTTTGTGACGTTGTAGGGGGTAATCTCTGGATCTAATGAACCAATTTTAAAAATTCTTTCTGTGTTGAATAGTCTATTAATCGAGGAGTGTCAAAGGCTATATAGTAATGCAATATGTTTAAAAAAAGGACGCATTTTTTTCGCCGCTCAACGAAGTGGGCACGAATAATATATAAATAAATTGAAGTGTCTTTCAGTAACATAGAAGCCACAACTTTTTGGTTGAAATTTTTAGTTTTCTATACTTTCTGCGAAATTCTAAATCTTATTTATATACTAAAGTAGACCATGTTATATGTTGTGAAATTACCAATCTACCATTCTATAAAATTAGGTAAAAAAAAGCACATTCCTTTTATGCAACTTTGTAACATATGGAGTGCAATAAAGATATTGAGTATCGAGTATTGAGTAACAATAAAAAGGTGAAAGTAAATTCTGTCAGTAATACAGTTCCCAGTGCAGTGTGCCATATATGGTACACATGTGTTTTACTATTGTGTCTGCTGGAGTCACTGTGAAACTGTGAAAGGGTAAAATATTGGGTTATTCAAGCAAAGTGTGGAGAATGTATGGTAAGTCTTGCATAAGGCTGGAGACAATATTACTCCATCCAAGCCACCGGCTCATTGTTCTTGAGCTGCTACCGTTATCTAGTACTCTGCTTAGTTTGGGACTAGATGGCGTTGTGTAAAAGTGTGAGGAATATTTATATTTATATACTTTATTTTTGTAAATACAAACACAAAACGCAAACATTCATGTTTATGCGCAAAAAAAATAATGCATTGAGCAGGAATTGAATGAAATCAAACCTAATTGTTTTCAATAATAAGTTATTTAACTAAATGTAAAACCTATTGTCATATATCCTGCTTGGTTCAGTTATACACCTGCATATTTAAAAAACATTTATAAGACAAACAATAGATTACTGTACAAAAGAAGGAAAACTCATTAGTCAATCTATATTAATATTATAAAGAGGTAAAGTTTGTGTGTTTGTGACGTTGTAGGGGGTAATCTCTGAATCTACTGAACCGATTGTAGAAATTCTTTCTGTGTTGAATAATCCATTTATCGGGGAGTGTCATAGGCTATACACGCTATGACTAATAGCAGTGAAGCAGTAATTAAATATGTTAATAAAGGGACGCATTTTTATCGCTGCCCTACGATGTGGGCCCGGTTTGCTAGTTTTTAATGAAAGTTTTAATAAAAATAATGTCATTTACTAGTTAAAGGTAGTAAAAACTATTTTTAGTATTAACAAGGGTGGGTGCTAGTGCTAATAATTGAGGTTGTTTTTTACTTAAAATTCCTGTTAAAATTTAAGTATTTTTAAATGGAAATGTCATTGTGGATAATTTCACAATATGGACTATCAATTTCAAATTTAGGCAACACAAATAATAAGGAAATTTATATTTGATGTATGTATTTCCTCATTATGTTAATGCGTGGTGATCCCTTAACATATCATAACAGCCTATTAATGTCCTACTGCAGGGATGGGCCTCCTCCCGTGACGGAGGGTTTCTTGGCCTACTCATACATATACTATACATATATAGATCATTATTATCTATAAAGTTCTATGAACAAGATTTGTATAAGATTTATGTTAAAACATTTAAAATCGTCATCTTTTACATAGGGAGTGATCAGTTGGAAGACTGTTTCACTGACCATAAAAATAATGAAGTAGAATTTTTTTTTTTTTTTTTTCATTTGACTACATATTTTTATGTATAATTTCATTACTATCTGTTATTTAAATAGGTATTATACATAAATAACAGGTAGTAATAAAATCTAGAATGTATTTAAGTAAGATTATGTATAAGTGAGATTATTAATTAAAATAAAACATATCCCATACCACTGACAGAGTTCTAATACAAAAATATATGAAGGTAGTAAATCCAATAGGAACCCTAAAGAATGACCTTGTCTTCCATAAACTATAAACATTCATTTTTTTATAAATTCACAACCGAAAATCTCTAAAAATAGTTAATTAAATTCATAATTCACAAGGACAAAACTGTTAACTTAGAAACGAGTTTACAATTTCTCGAAAATTAAACTTTTCCTGTACTTATATTTTACAATATAAAAACAAACCTCGAAAGAATATAATAGCGCGGTTATCCAACATAGTAAACTTCAAGTAGGTATACTTTCACCGTGGGTTATTCCTAATAATAACACCAAAAAAAGTATTTTCGCATTGCAAAAGATGTCCACATCAGACATTGGCACAATACATCGTATTTCTAACTTAAAACAACACTCACCTATATTTATTGCAGGTGATCAGACGTCAGCAATACTATGAAATCACTAAGCACAGCCTGATTTATGATAACAATGTGATAAAACCAAATAATGAAACTATCTTTGTTAGAACGTTCCGCGCGTTGGTACACACAATATGGTAACCGAGTCACACTTGCTCTTGCAGTATTTATAACTGATGTGTACAAATTTACCGAATAAACAAACACTATACACTATTTCAAACACATCCATTAAAGAATACGAGTGTTCTTTAAATTATTGCTATTCGATCGGTTGGCAATCGTCACAATATCCTTTTGAATTGATTGATTTGGTTTAGCCAAATCATTCAAATTCTTGACGGTCGGTAGACTAGAAGATTCATTCCATTCAGAATGAATGAACGAATAATTTTAATTCGATTACGTTTAGTTAAGAATTAGATATTTTATTTAAGTAATAATATACCCTAAATACTTGATAAAACTCCCAGTTTTTTAAGTGGTATAACATAATTCGTAAAATTATTAAAATAAACTATATTATTAAAGTACAATAAATCAATAAAAAATATATTACACATGTACAATAGTTTAGCGTTTTGTAATTTGTAGAATTGTTACTAGTGATGTGCAAATTAGAACTGAGTTGTCAAAATTATACTTATATTAATTTGCTATTATGCATAATCAGTATCGGCAAGTTAAAAAAAGCTGATCAAGTGAATTCGTATTTTATATAAGTATGTATGGGGCGTTTCTTAATATTATCTTTTCTAAAATCATGTACTTATTTTACACACTTAGCAGTTAGCACTCTGCCTTGGCAATCCCCACTCAAAAAAGACATGTCTTGAGTCATGTTAAACTTACTTTCTTTTCCATAACTTTTCTTAAAAACTATATCAAAATTAAAGTATTTACAGTGTATCTTCAAACATAAAATTTAGCTGGTGGTAGGTCATAGGTATTACCGCTGTTCCTGCTTAATCCAAAGAAAAGCAGCGGTAAAAAATTATAGTATTTAGGTGAAAGAGTACCATAGCTGATGAAATATAAAAAACGTTCTGTCTCTAGAGTAGACTGAGGCTTGGCTGTGCTCTAATATTGCTGTGTTTGCAGATTAAACTATACATTATTATTATTGTTTAGATAGCCTACGCAGTTTTGATTATAATGTTTTTGCGTTGTCTCATTCCTAAAGTACGTACAATCACTGCTGTATGGCTTGGGACTATGGCTTTGCGTTAATATAAGAATAATTACATAAACTTTATATCAAATATTACAATACATGTAATATCTAACACGTTTGATTCTTAAATCAATAAATATAATAATCGGACCCACTGCATATTACAGTTTTTAAGTAGGTACATGTTTCCTTTTATTGTCGCTAGATTGCGGACGGCAGTATTTTATCTTTATCTTCTCCTCCTCTACAGGGGCCCTCAAGAATGTAAGTCGGCCCCATTGAATCTTTTGTGATGGATTCCATAATATTTTTATAGTACGCACGTGTACTACTATGTAAAATGGATTTAATAGGTAGGTTAGACCGTTTTTATATAAATAATCAGTTTGACTTAAATTTTATGAAGAAAGAAAAAAGGGTAACCGGAACTAAAACTTGTCTCATTCACCACACTTCTTATCAAGATATCGATTGTACGCTAAGCGATAATATCATAATTTAGATATTATAATTTAGGTTACGCACTAGTGTAGGCAGTTGTCAATTAGCTGTCAATTCTACCAAACATTAGCGTGTTGTGTTGGTTGTGTCAAAAAAAGGTGAAATCAAATCGTCAATGTTGATCAGAAATTATTTATCATAAATCTGATTTAAAAGCATTATTCATATCTAAGTATATATTAATTGGATTCTAGATAACTTCCGCATATATTCGTCTAATAAGAAATAAGAGTGTTAGTAATAAATCTATAAAAATGTCTGAAAAACCTGACGAAAGTATAAAGGAAGATAAAATTGAATTTAAGAAGCCTGTACTATTCGGGCGTATAGGTAAACTACCCAAAAAGGTTAAAGAAGATGTGGATAAGGTATCAGAAGTTAAAAAAGAACCACCGGAGCCAAAAGAAAGCAGTTCGGAGTCATCATCTAAGAGTATGCTTCCACCTGCAGTTCATATGAAAGAGATATCAACTGCTATACCTTATAAAGAGCCGAAATGGTCCGGAATGTGCCCTGATGGTAAGCTGTTTTATGTGCTAGGAGACATAGCATGCTTTTGGTCCAACAGAATAATAAAGTGACCCCCTTGCAGAATGTGTTATATGAAGTCACTTGTGGACATCATTCTTTTACATTAAATCTTGATATATATAATCGTAATAGACCTTAATATGAAACGCCAGTTTAAAATATTACTAAATTGTGTAAATTTTTTTTTGTCAGGTCACTGAACTTAACAAAATAACGGACACTAGACATAATAGAATTACAGATAAATTAGAATTTATCTATACTAATATTATAAAGAGGTAAAGTTTGTGTGTTTGTGATATTGTAGGGGGTAATCTCTAAATCTACTGAACCAATTTTAAAAATTTTTACTGTGTTGAATAGCTCATTTATCTGGGAGTGTCATAGGCTATAAAGTATCACACTATGACTACTATGGGTGGAGCAGTAATGAAATATGTTCAAAAAACAGTCATTTTTTTTTCGCCGCCCAACAATTGGGCATGGGTTAGCTAGTTTTATGTAATTGAGTGTAGAAATATAAATACTTTTACGAGACATGCTAATAAATATAAATTAATAATTATAATTTTCAGGATCAGATTATGCATTGGAAGTATTAAAATCAGGCATGATAATGGAGAAGATAGATCTTACACAAAAGGCATACTTTGTGTTCGGAAGATTCGTTAACTGTGATGTTATTATGGCTCATCCTACTATATCCAGGTATGTTGTAATTGTTAAAAATGTTAATTTAATTCGAAAATGTTAATGTATGAAACAACCGAATTTTAAAAGAGTTGCCATGAGTTTCTTTGCCAGGTTTCTTCTCATTGGCCCTACCATTTGGAAACTGGAATTTATGGATCAACACAGACAGACAAGTAGATTCGAGTATGTAGTAGATTGGTTTTATTTTTCTTCTCAAATTTACATTGGACAATACAACGCGGTTTTTTTTAGTGCTGTGGCGTTTGTCTGTGTCGATCTACAATTTTAACTATAGCTTCAATGTCAAGTAAATTTTAAAAGACGATTTCAAGCAATTTGTGGTAAATTTTATGAAATAAAGCATTTTGAAGTTTGAAAGCTCTAAAAATTTCTGAACACTATGTAAGTGCTATCCGTGTGGTGACGGAATAAGAATACAAATGTCACCTCCCCATCTCATCCCATGGGTGTCGTAAAAACCAACTAAGGGACTACCGTGAATATTGTGTTTACGAAATAAAAAGAAGGAAGACTTGAAATTAAACCCTATACCAATCCGTATGCCCAGCGTGGTATTAGTAGGCCAAGTACCCCTCCGTCACGGAAAGAGGCCCGTCCCTGCAGTGGGACATTAATGGGCTGTTATAATAAAAAAGAAAAGTAAGTGCTATCCATATAAGCCAAAATTCTTCAAAATGCTTTGCATTTGCATATAAGGCAAGCTCTTGCATAAGTATATTAGATGGAGAGCAAGCTCAAAATATGAAAATTGTTTTTTACAAAATCACCACCTACATGTCACCTTGATGGTTGGCGGTCATCCACTGTGCGATTTCCGCGAAACTTCCTACCGCAAACAACTGTGTTGTGGAACAAGCTTGCTGCGAAGATATTTCAAGACGTTACGACTTGGGGAGCTTTAAGAAACGAGCGTACTCCCTTTTAAAAGGTAGGCAACGCATCTGTGATTCCTCTGGTGTTGCGGGTGTCCATGGGCGGCGGTGATCACTTACCATCAGGTGACCTGGTGGCTCGTTTGCCTCCTATTACATATTTATTTGATTTCAGGCACCACTGCGTTCTTCAATACAAAGCGTTTGCAGAGGATAATGAGCCATCATGTGGTTGGTATCTATATGATCTTGGCAGTACACACGGTACCTTCTTGAATAAGGACAGATTGAAACCTCATCATTACACGAGGCTGCGGGTTGGACATCAAATTAAGTTTGGGAATAGTACTAGGACTTATATTGTGCTGGTAAGTTGGACATATCATTGTGGAGGTCGCGGTGACGTAACAGCTTCTAACGAAAAGGGACGATCCTCCGACTAGACGAGGGTGAACATACCTGGCAGACCAACTGCCCAATGGTTGTTAGTTGGACGTAGTATATATGCGGAATTGCTGTGCGAATCTTGATATTGCGATTCAAGACGTAGTGGCGACATCTGTTCATTGTGGGGGTACTGAGATAGTGTAGGTGTACGCTTGAGTAAGTCGCTAGATGACGCTATGTCATCGTTATTACTCGGCCAAAAGATGTACACTCCTGGACTTTTTCTTCTTTCAAATGTGTACTTTTATCTCTACCATGCTTTCCTCATCCATTGCCTAAAACTTTAACTAGATAGTCAGTTGACTTTTTCAGGGGTTTTCTCACACTGCGTCTTCCGGTACGTGGTCGCTATTCGAGAACCTTTACTTACTAATGACAATCCTAAATTCTACATCTGTTACTAAAAATCAAATTTATATTAGGTACAGACCTGTGTTGTATAGTGTAAATAAAGTCTAAATACTTGTACATCGTTTTTAAGCTCTACTAGCTGACCCTTACCCACTTCGTTAGGCCGCGAAAAAAACCCGTCACTTTTTTAAACATATTATATTACTGCTCCACTCCTATTAGTCATAGCGTGATACTATATAGCCTATGACACTCCCTGATATATGGACTATTCAACACAGAAATATTTTTTTAAATTGGTTCCTTAGATCCAGAGATTACCCTTGAATTACAGTTTACAACGTCACAAACACACAATCTTTACCTCTTTATAATATTAGTATAGATTTCAGTAACTGGTGAACCAATGTATGATAAAAAAATATGTCACACTTATTCACTATCCTCTCCACTCTTCGCTTTGGTGTAAAGGCTGCCTTGGGGTATTGGCCTATTAAAAAATTGCAAACATATATGACAGTTCAAGATTTTTTGACATTACAGGGTCCAGACTTCGACTGCGAAGGTGAATCAGAACTGACTGTGACGGAAATCAAACAGAAAGCCCTCCAGATGAAGTTGAACAGAGACAACATTATAAGAGAGGCCATTGAAGAAAGAGAGAGATTGAAACTGGAGGAGGAAAAGAAAAAAGAAGAACAAGGCATTGATTGGGGAATGGGTGAGACTAGAAAAGAATTATTTACACATATTTACATTAATGTCCCACTGCAGGGACGGACCTCCTCCCGTGACGGAGGGTAACTTGGCCTACTAATATCACGCTGGCAAGACGTATTGGTATAGGGTTTAATTTCAAGTTTTCCTTCTTTTTATTTCGTAAAGATAATATTCACGGATAGTTCCTTAGTCGTCACCACACGGATGATTTTAAAATTGAAAATTAGTCACGTGACTTCAATCCAATATGGCGGACTTCCAAGATGGCCGACAGAAGAAGCGTGTTTTTTAGTTATTTTGTTCTTTATTACTGTACTTACTGGTGATAGTTTTGGTCTTCGCTAATAATTTTCTTTTTATGTCCAGGCGAAGACGCGGAAGAGGAGCCAGATTTAGCTGAGAACCCTTATGCTGTCGCCGCGAACGAAGAGTTATACTTAGAGGATCCTAAGAAGACGTTGCGTGGTTACTATGAGAGAGAAGGCCATGAACTTAGCTACGACTGCGAGGAGAGGGGCCTTGGACAGTTCATTTGCAGGTAGGTTTTAGACTATTGTTATTCCCGATTACCATATAAAAGGGAATTGCCAAGTTTAAGGGTCTTCTCTAGTTAAAAGGAATTGCCAAGCTTAAGGGGATTGCCCAGGTTCAGGGAATTGTCTATTTTAAAGGGATTCCATATTAAAGAGAGTGCTAAGTTTAAGGGGATTGCCAATTTTAGGGGTCATCTAGTTAAAAGGAATTGCCACGTTTAAAATGATTGTTATACTTAAAGGAATTGCCAAGTTTAAAATTATTGTTATACTTAAAGGAATTGCCAAGTTTAAGGGGAATGCCAAGTAGAATAATAGTAGTAGAAATAATTGAGATAAAACATTTTGTTCCAGAGTAGAACTACCGATAGACGACGCTCGAGGCAGGCCGGTCATAGCCGAAGTTATTCATAAAGGCAAGAAGAAGGAAGCAGTCATTGCTTGCGCCTTGGAAGCTTGCAGGATATTAGATCGAGCGGGTTTATTGAGGCAGTCTAAACATGGTAAGAAATTTAAATTTACTTTGTAAAGACTATTTTCGCACAAGCTAATAATCCATTAGCTGTGTCACGGAGACTTTTACAGGTCCAGCCATCTATTGGCTCACATAAAATTGTAAGTCCTATTTTTGTCTTACTTGCACTCTGTGCTTATAATAATCACTTTGTCTCTCTCACACAAATGTACCTGTACACAACACAAACATAACCGCTAACCAGACACTATATTATTATTGTATTCGCGAGCGGGTTTCCCTAGTTTAGGCTCCAGTCGACCCCTCATAGATTTTGTAAACCAATATCTATGTAAAAAAATATTGTGGTGAAAAATAAAATGATTTTTTTTTTAATGTTTTATCGCCGACTGCTCCTCGGAGCGCTGTTATACAGTTGTGGTCATATAATTAAGAACGATTTGAAGTTCTAGGAGTTTTTCATGTAAATCGTGTCATACGCAGAGATGTGTACCTTCTGAAAAGCAACTAGTTATGTTAATAAATAGCCATATTAATAGAGCAACGTGTCTTAGTAATAAAGAATAAATACGCATTTCTTTTTATTGACAATTTATTTTATTGTACCAAAGTAACACATTCAAATATTACTGAAGCTGGACAAATAATTAAGAACGATTTAAAACACTACTCGGAAATTATTTTGTATGACACTTACATTTAAAAAAATAAAATATTAATGTAGCGCGGAAGTTTTAAAAAGCATTTGAATACATTTGTAACTAAAATTAATAGTTGATAGCATATCCACGGCTTTTAATTACTGCTTTACACCGGCGAGGCATAGATTCTATTAATTTTTGACATTTCGCAAGAGAAATACAATTCCGTTCCTCTAGAAACCTTTTTTTACTTCGAACCACAAATTCTCTATTGGGTTTAGATCTGGGCTATTAGCTGGCCAGTCTAGGACAGAAACTGAGGGCCAGATTCAGAGACCGCACTTTGACTTTACTTTAGCAAAGTCTAGTTATTATTTCTGAATTTGAACAACATTAAAGTAATCTTTTCGCATGAAAAGTTTACTTTGTAGTAATAAATAATGAAAGTAAACTTTTTCATGCGAAAAATTACTTTAATGTTTTTCAAATTCAGAGATAATAACTAGACTTTGCTAAAGTAAAGTCAAAGTGCGGTTTCTGAATCTGGCCCTGATTGTGCTGTTAGAAAATCCTTTACGGTGCGTGCAGTGTGCTTTGAATGGTGTCAACGATTAGTTCCTAATTCTTAATTTTCCACGTGCGTAATTTTACCAATTCTTTTATGGACAAATTCTTCTTTATGCGCATTCTTAATTTTACCTATTCTTAATTTTCCGAATGCCTCATTTTCACAATTATAAAAAGTACGAATTCGGAATATTTCTAATAAGTACCTACCTAGTCACAAGTGCAAATATGAATTTATATTGATTATATTATATAGGTACTTTAAATATAAATCTGAAGAGTTTGTTTGTTTATTTGATTGAACGCGCTAATATCTAAAACTACTGTTAGGAATTAAAAAATTCTTTCAGTGTTGTTGTATTCTTTCGCTCTGTAATGTATGATACATACAAAGTTGCAAGGGGTCAGCAAGTTACACAACTAATTTAAATGAAATTTAATTAAATGGAAGTAGAGTATGTTTAAAGTAGCCTTACGTGCGGAGTAGCACGTCTTTTAATGAGCTGAATGGCGGTGGTTCCAAGTTTTCGCTTGAATCCGAATCGCTGTCTAGACCCTTCATAGACTCTTCGTGTAATTCTGAAATTGGTTTCCATTCTGTGCAGCAACGGTTTTTTAATTGATTAACAGCAAACGCTACTTTATTTTTTGAAAAGTCTGGTTTGCACGTATGGCTACTTTAAGTTCATTTCAGAGTTTAGGGTTACGGATGCATTGCTACTTATTAATTATTTATAATTAAACCTTATTACACAATGTGCATAACTGTACTTTCTTGTGTAAAAGACAGAATTCGTACTTTCTATAATTGTGAAAATGAGGCATTCGGAAAATTAAGAATAGGTAAAATTAAGAATGCGCATAAAGAAGAATTCGTCCATAAAAGAATTGGTAAAATTACACACGTGGAAAATTAAGAATTAGGAACTAATCGTTGACATCCTTTGAATCATTGTCATGCTGGAATGTCCAGATAACCGGGATAACGTCTTCAGCATAAGGTAACATTGTTTCTTCCAGTATATTTCTGTATTGGAACTGGTCCATGTTACCTTCTATCAACTTTAGAGATCCAACACCATGTCCAGAAAAGCAATTTTCACATTTCCCCTACCTTACTTTAAAGTAACTTTGGTATACTTAGGGTCGAATGCTGTATTCGGGGGACGTCTTACGTATCGTTTACCATCAGAACATACTCTGTGTGAACGTACTCTACAGTGGTGTTATTGAAAAGTTTTACGATACCGAGAGAAATAAAACAAAATGCAGGCAACGAGTTTGCGTCTTAGTTTTTAAAAATCTTCCCTTTATATCAGCGTTCCTAATTATATGACCACCACTGTATATGTCTTATGCATAGAAAAGCCCTAAGGACTGCTACTATTATGTCATATCAACATTTCCGATAGCTCTCTAGGTTTAATACATGTATTGCACCTCAGTTCGGTTCTTCCTTCCATCGATGACACTTGTCTTATAAATCTCCCATCTCATCCCATGGGTGTCGTAAAAACCGACTAAGGGAATAAACCGTAACTACTATCTTTACGAAATAAAAAGAAGGAAAACTTGAAAGTAAACCCTATACCAATCCGTCTGGCCAGCGTGGTATTAGTAGGCCAAGTAACCCTCCGTCACGGGAGGAGGCCCGTCCCTGCAGTGGGACATTAATGGGCTGTTATGATGAATCAATTAAAATCTGTAATATTAAAGTGAAGTGTAAATCCTAAAAAATTTAATGTCCTTAATTAAAATAATCTTTATTTTTAAAACAATCCTGACGTAAAGTGTTATAACAGTTTGCTTTGTTCGCTCGGTTTGTGTATTGTGGTCACAGTTCTAACCTACCCTAACCAATTGAAGTTGGAATCCTGATGTTTTGTTTAACTTTTAACCAAAAATGGGTCATCTTTTACAAACATTAAATTAATGGACAGAATGTAATTATTTTGAGAAGCTTTGTGTAATCCAAGTCTGTAGCTTAGTGATGTTCTTTACGTCCGTTAATTTTATGTTTTTAAAACTCCACTGATACCGTGATACATGGCTCGATTCCTATTGCGTCAATTGTTCTCTTTTATAATAAAACGGAGAAAAGAGAACAATTTTAATGTCGCGCCTAGATGGCGTTGTACAGTTGAGTTCTAAGTTGCGGCCCGGCGCCGTATAAAGCAGTGGTTAAATTTGGTAGTCGAGACGGATGCTCGGGTGGCCTGGTGGTCATGGCGCTGGACGCGTATAGTCCAGAGACGCGGGTTCGAGTCCCGCCTCGAGTATCAATTTTTTCCATTGTCTTTCTTCTTTTTTAATTTCAATGTATTTTACCCCACAGAATCCCGTCGCCGCAAGCAACGCGATTGGTCAGCGGACGACTATTACGATTCCGATGACGACACGTTTTTAGACAGGACCGGCAGTGTTGAGAAGAAACGTAATCTTAGAATGCAGAAGCAAGGTCTCACTCAACGAGAAGACGAAAGACCTAGGACTTATGACGACCTGGTAATATAATCTTCATTATATCAGCCGTGTGGTGACGGAGTAAGAATACAATATGACACCACCCCATCTCATCCCATGGATGTCGTAAAAACCGACTAAGGGACTATCCGTGAATATTATCTTAACGCAATAAAAACACGGAAAACTTGATATTAAACCCTATACTAATCCGTCTGGCCAGCGTGGTATTAGTAGACCAAGTAACCCTCCGTCACGGGAGGAGGCCCGTCCCTGCAGTGGGACATTAATTGGCTGTTATGATGAATTCATTAGTTCAAGAACTTCCAGCTACCGTGAATAGTGTTTTTATGGTAAACTAGTAATTTTGTTAAAAAAAAAACTATAATAATAAGAGTATTACCGAAGGCAGTACTGCTTGACACGGCACGCATTGTGAGGAAGTTCCTAACTCTAGAGCCCTAACCACCAGTAGCTTGGTCCTTGTACCCGATGCATTTTTAATTGTTTTTATTTTTATATCTATTTAAAAATGTGATAAATGTAAATAATAAAAGTATTACAATTATCTTTTCAGTTAAAACAAATATCGGATATAGAATCAAAGATATCTTCAGAGGAAAGAACTCTAGAACGGCTCCGCTCGTCATCAGTTAAAACTCAACCTTCAGAAGATGAAGACGCCTTGGATCAGTTTATGAATACGTTGAGTAAACACAGTATGGCGGAGAAAGCTGAGATATCTAAGTGTAAAGTGAGTTATTTTGTAAATTTAAATTAATTATTTACCCCCTTACTCATAAACGCCTCTTAAATTTTACATACATACATAAACTCACGCCTTATCCCGTCCGGGATAGGCAGAGACGACAGAACGCCACTTGTCACGATCCTGGCAAACAGATTCGGCCTCGTCCACATTCATTAAGCGAGTCATACATGCATATCTTTAATTTTAGTCAATTGATTAGCTTATATTCTTTCGGTTTTGTTTCGTATAAGGTTTGTTTTTGTAATAAAAATCTCGCTAAACAATGATTAAATTTAAGAGGCGTTTATGAGTAAGGGGGTTAATATCTAATTAATTTAATTTAATTGGGGTTAAACATTTATATAAAGTTCAAATCAATCAATCAACTAGCCTATCGCAGTCCACTGCTGGCCTCTCCCAACACGCGCCACAGAACACAGTCCTGCGCCTTCTGCATCCAGTCCGACCTAGAGACCTGTTTTTTTTATCTAAAGTTCTGCCAATCCAAAATTGAATAATCGAAGATTAGTTCAAAACTGTACGGAACCTCTTAATACGAAATAATTTTGGTATTCTAATGTCTAAAATAAACGTGCAGATAGTTTAGAAAATTTGACAATGTGTACATCACGGAAGAAAAATCAATTGGAAATGCAATACAACTAATTCAGGCGGTTTTCGCAATTCTGGAAATTATATACTTTAACATGTTGTACATAAGGGTGATATTCGCGTTATGTTTTACCTATGACCTCAGCGACAAGTTATGCGTACCAACGCATATTAGTGACACGCGTACCACGCCTACTTAGCACTTCCACTTGATTTTTCTTCCGTGGTGTACATATTATTGCTCGTGACTGTACTATATAGAAATTGTTAAAATGAGTTTCAAAAGCAAATATTTCCCTTACAGATGAGCATACAAAAACTAAAGTTAGAACTGACGAAGACACAGAAATTAGCAGAGATAGCTCGACCGGCACATTTACCTCCCTTGATAAAGAAAGATGATAAGGTTATCAAACAGGCAGGCAACTCCGCTGTTTACGGGAAAAGGTTTGTAATTATTTATTTATGGTACCATTACCCCATATTATCTTAGCGGTATAGTCAAGTACCACGCTGTCTTATTCCATTGATGATCTTGAATCTAAGATAAGATAAGATTTTTTTTGCTTTTCCACAATGTTTTTACAGGTGTTATTATAAATATAGGTATCAATTATGGACCCTGTCGGGCACAGCATCAAATATATTTGATATATTTGAAGAAAGGGAAAGGCATTATATTATGTGTTTACAGTTACAATTAGGTAAACTAAGTAAAAGAAGAACCAAAACAAAAAAAGCAAAATAGAAACTCAAAAAACAAAACAAAAACAAAAATGTATATAACAATTTATACCCAACAATCTGAAATCTAAGTTTTATCTATGTGTTATGTTAAAAACCTATTTGATGTTTTAATCTATTATACAAAATTATATTTATTTTCCAACTTAAGTGCACGATTATCTACCAGTGCTCAAAACTATTTATAGTATCGCATCGGACCGCGATCTGTTTTTCAATACGTGCAACTCTCAGACGCTCTAAGCCGCAGTTATTTACCTCAACAAGAGCAAAATATTTATGTAATAGGGGCCTTATTATCTAACAGCCAAACTTATTTTAGTTGTGTATGTTATGTTGTTTACATGTGTTAAAAGGAATGCGCCGTTCTGTAAGACAACTTGTATGATTATATTATCTATACTAATATTATAAAGAGGTAAAGTTTGTGTGTTTGTATGTTTGTGACGTTGTATGGGGTAATCTCTGGATCTAATAAACCGATTTTAAAAATTCTTTCTGTGTTCAATAGTCCATTTATCGGGGAGTGTCATAGGCTATATAGTATCACGCTATGACTAATAGGAGTGGAGCAGTAATGAAATATGTTTAAAAAACGGACGCGTATTTTTCGCCGTCCAACGTAGTGGGCACGGGTCAGCTAGTTAGTTATATAGTCAGCAAATTTTGCTTAGTTTTGGACTAGGTGGCGCTGTATCAACCACAGAAAATAAACAAAACATCTTTTCTCTACAGAATAAAGCTAAAAGAAGACGTCGAAAAACGTCCCAAAATACAAAAAGAGAGAAAACAAATAGAATCGGAATTTATTGAAGAAATGGATTCAGATGATGAAGAAGTCCCCCAAAAGCAAGATAAAAGCCCAGACGTCAAAAATGTAGTGAAAGAAAGTGTCAAAGAAGGAAGGAATGAAGCGGAAGGAAAGATAAATGAAGTAAAGAAAGTATATGGACCTATGAGACCCCCAGAGGACTATGTGGTGCCAGAGAATTATTTCGATCAAGAGAGTGATAGAGATTTACCGGAGATTCTAGAGAAGGAATTAGAATAATAAATATGTTAGGTTTTTAATATTGTGGTTTTATTTATTCTTTTTAACCCTTTTACAGTGATGCCAGCAGACACAGTAGTAAACAATGCACGTGTATCATTAGTATTTTTTTCCCTATGTTTGATCTATTATTTACGGGACAACCTGTATGAAGCCAATTATATACTGTAGAGTTGTCACTTTGAGTTAACCGAAATGTAATTATAATAATCTGCACATACGCCTCTGCCATGCCTTCACGATTGTATCACTACGACGACAGCCGGGACTGACTTGCTCTCCAAAACACAGAGTGAGCTCTTCAAATAGATCAAATTTAATTTAATTTGTAAATAATTTTAAGTAAATCATCATCATCATATAAGCCAATCGATGTCCACTGCTAGACATAGGCCTCCTCCAAGTATTGCCACCTCATGCGGTCCTGTGCCTCTCTCATCCATCGGCTTCCCGCTCCATCAGCTTATATAATTATGTCGCTTCATCCACCGACAGCCGTTGGGGCAGAAAAGTTCTGGAATGACGACCGCGTACTAATGGCGAAAGCGCAGGGTGGGAAGACCCCTCACACGGTGGACCGACGACCTTCAAGTAAATGAGGCGAAGTAATTAAAAAACAAGTAATAAACAAAATACTTTTATTTCTTAACATTATTTAATAGCTTTCTAACACTTAAAAAGACAATACAGTAACAAAATACTTTGTATATAAATCTATACATATAACATTGTAATGTCAAACAAGCAAACAGACAATATGAATAGAAAAATAACTTAAAACACTAATTCGGTATACTATGTCGAATCCAAAACCATTTAGACATTTTAGATCAGTTAGTAATAAAATCATTTTTTTATTGTGTTCATTTTTACATACGAGTACATAAATTACTTTGTCTTTCATTTGACGTCTAAAGGAATGACGCCTTTATTCGCATAAGGGCAACTTACGTCATGCGCCCGGCTTAACAGAAGTTTGTTTCTGCTTTCATTGCTCAAGTAATTCAGCCGTACGCATGACGTCATCACAAGTAAAACTTAACATGTTTATTTAAAATAAACTATAGGTAGAAAAGCAAAAATACTCAAATTAGTTGTTTATAATTAATAAACCTTTAAAATAGAAATGTAAAAAAATACCAAAAAAATATCTGTACAAATACTGAATTGTGTTTCAAAACATCCAAAATTCCCGGTTTTTTTTATTTATTTAAGGCAATTTGAAAACAACGATTTTTTTTTATCTAAAAAGGCATTAGGGTTCATACCCTACAAACGACTTTACAAACATCAATTTAACACACAGAAAGCGCATCCAGAATCAGGACAACGATCGATGGATCGTACAAGTAATTGTCCTTACTTATTTATCGGTCAACTTCACCGAATACAATGTCTAAAGTACCAATAATGGCGACAATATCAGCTAACATAGAGTTTCTGCCTATCTTACTTAATGCCGCGAGGTGAGCGAAGCCCGGGGCCTTGATCTTACATCTGTGGATAGAAAATATCATCGTTAATGAACCACTGCAGGGACGGTAACAGAAGACAGAATTTTTCGATACGAAAAATGGTTTTAATACTTTTGAATTTTGAAAAGAAGAAAGATAATGGAAAAAATTTACCACCGCAACTTAGATCTTAACTGTACAACGCCATCTAGGCATATACAGTTGAGTTCTAAGTTGCGGCCCGGCGCCGTATAAAGCAATGGTTAAATTTGGTAGTCGAGACGGATGCTCAGGTGGCCTGGTGGTCATGGCGCTGGACGCGTATAGTCCAGAGACACGGGTTCGAGTCCCGCCTCGAGTACCAAACTTTTTCCATTCTCTTTCTTCTTTTCGGATTCTTCTAGTTATACTTTTGAACTTGTCATAAAATCAAATCAAACCATTTATGAATGTCAAAAGAATCCTCTGCAAGCAACGTAAGATTCCTTATTGGGATGAAGCCATGAGAAGAATCTACATTAAACCTCACAAAGTCACAATCACTCTTGACAAAATAGTTACAGTTTTTCAGAGTAATCCTTTTTAGCAGATAGAAATAATATTTTTATTTGACCGTCTTGTACAGCTTCATAAAAGCTTTTAATATTGTGGTTTTATTTATTCTTTTTAACCCTTTTACAGTGATGCCAGCAGACACAGTAGTAAACAATGCACGTGTATCATTAGTATTTTTTTCCCTATGTTTGATCTATTATTTACGGGACAACCTGTATGAAGCCAATTATATACTGTAGAGTTGTCACTTTGAGTTAACCGAAATGTAATTATAATAATCTGCACATACGCCTCTGCCATGCCTTCACGATTGTATCACTACGACGACAGCCGGGACTGACTTGCTCTCCAAAACACAGAGTGAGCTCTTCAAATAGATCAAATTTAATTTAATTTGTAAATAATTTTAAGTAAATCATCATCATCATATAAGCCAATCGATGTCCACTGCTAGACATAGGCCTCCTCCAAGTATTGCCACCTCATGCGGTCCTGTGCCTCTCTCATCCATCGGCTTCCCGCTCCATCAGCTTATATAATTATGTCGCTTCATCCACCGACAGCCGTTGGGGCAGAAAAGTTCTGGAATGACGACCGCGTACTAATGGCGAAAGCGCAGGGTGGGAAGACCCCTCACACGGTGGACCGACGACCTTCAAGTAAATGAGGCGAAGTAATTAAAAAACAAGTAATAAACAAAATACTTTTATTTCTTAACATTATTTAATAGCTTTCTAACACTTAAAAAGACAATACAGTAACAAAATACTTTGTATATAAATCTATACATATAACATTGTAATGTCAAACAAGCAAACAGACAATATGAATAGAAAAATAACTTAAAACACTAATTCGGTATACTATGTCGAATCCAAAACCATTTAGACATTTTAGATCAGTTAGTAATAAAATCATTTTTTTATTGTGTTCATTTTTACATACGAGTACATAAATTACTTTGTCTTTCATTTGACGTCTAAAGGAATGACGCCTTTATTCGCATAAGGGCAACTTACGTCATGCGCCCGGCTTAACAGAAGTTTGTTTCTGCTTTCATTGCTCAAGTAATTCAGCCGTACGCATGACGTCATCACAAGTAAAACTTAACATGTTTATTTAAAATAAACTATAGGTAGAAAAGCAAAAATACTCAAATTAGTTGTTTATAATTAATAAACCTTTAAAATAGAAATGTAAAAAAATACCAAAAAAATATCTGTACAAATACTGAATTGTGTTTCAAAACATCCAAAATTCCCGGTTTTTTTTATTTATTTAAGGCAATTTGAAAACAACGATTTTTTTTTATCTAAAAAGGCATTAGGGTTCATACCCTACAAACGACTTTACAAACATCAATTTAACACACAGAAAGCGCATCCAGAATCAGGACAACGATCGATGGATCGTACAAGTAATTGTCCTTACTTATTTATCGGTCAACTTCACCGAATACAATGTCTAAAGTACCAATAATGGCGACAATATCAGCTAACATAGAGTTTCTGCCTATCTTACTTAATGCCGCGAGGTGAGCGAAGCCCGGGGCCTTGATCTTACATCTGTGGATAGAAAATATCATCGTTAATGAACCACTGCAGGGACGGTAACAGAAGACAGAATTTTTCGATACGAAAAATGGTTTTAATACTTTTGAATTTTGAAAAGAAGAAAGATAATGGAAAAAATTTACCACCGCAACTTAGATCTTAACTGTACAACGCCATCTAGGCATATACAGTTGAGTTCTAAGTTGCGGCCCGGCGCCGTATAAAGCAATGGTTAAATTTGGTAGTCGAGACGGATGCTCAGGTGGCCTGGTGGTCATGGCGCTGGACGCGTATAGTCCAGAGACACGGGTTCGAGTCCCGCCTCGAGTACCAAACTTTTTCCATTCTCTTTCTTCTTTTCGGATTCTTCTAGTTATACTTTTGAACTTGTCATAAAATCAAATCAAACCATTTATGAATGTCAAAAGAATCCTCTGCAAGCAACGTAAGATTCCTTATTGGGATGAAGCCATGAGAAGAATCTACATTAAACCTCACAAAGTCACAATCACTCTTGACAAAATAGTTACAGTTTTTCAGAGTAATCCTTTTTAGCAGATAGAAATAATATTTTTATTTGACCGTCTTGTACAGCTTCATAAAAGCGGATGAAATGCATTAATAATTATCATCATGTATCTAAAATTAGGTCCTAAAGTACCTCCCTGAAGCACTCCAATATTGTAAAACATGCTAAAAAAGCAGCTATAATTTTACATTATAGTTTTTAAAACGCTGTCCGATGAATTATGTTATTGTTTCTTTTTTGGTAGAGAAACTGAATTATTATTCCCCTAGCCGTCTATTACAATAACCTCGGGATTGGTTTTCGGGGTTTTCTTAGGGACTGTAGTATGGGTTCCTTTAAGGCTTTTTGATAAATGTTATCGGGTACCGGTTCATCCCAATGTATGTTATCTTTCCATAGTCTTTGGAAAAGTAGTTTTAATTTCGTGGAGAATGGTGTCAACCAGCCTAGTGGGTCAAATAGTCTTGATATTTCAGATAGTAGGCTTCGTTTCGTCGGCTTAGACTGTGTTACAGCAAATTCAAACTTGAACTCAAATACATCTTCTAACGCGTTCCAGCCTAGGCCCAGTGTCTTAGACGTGGTATCTGTTTTGAAGTTGAATAAACCTTTGTTATGATTTTGTTCGATAATATTATCTAGTAAATGTTGACTATTCGATGACCATTTTCGTAGATTAAATCCACCAGACAGCAACAGACGATTTACTTCTTCAATTAACCGTATCCCGGTGGTGACGTCATAAACTCCATGAAGAAAATCGTCCATATAAAACGATCCTTCTACTACTCGGGACGCTTCAGGGTATTTTTCCTGTTCATCTTGAGCTAGCCTTTTAAGGGTCATCATGGCTAAAAAGGGGGCAGCCTTAGTGCCATATGTAACGGTAGTTAGTTGAAATGTTTGTATAGGCTGATCCACAGAATCACGCCAAACTATCTTTTGTAAATGTTGATCATTTTTGTTTCACCGATACCGCGTAAACGTTTATAGACATACCTACTTGTAATTAATTATTGTCTAATTATAACTTAGTATTATATAATGTTTGTAAAACTAACCTAGTGTAATATGAGAATGTTTTGATTTATTATTACTAACATAACATAAGTACCTATATTGTTTAATTATTATGGTTTAGGTTAATGTTTAACAATTAATTAGTCTTACTACTAAAATGTTATATCTCATTCATTTTGTTTCATCTTGTAGGCCCCGGAATATGTTCGGGTTAGTAACCGAACACGGTAACCACACACACATACACCTATGTGTGTGTGTATGTAAACTATAAGCGACATTTATTATAAAATGACCTACAAATTAATTATTAATCAGTTCGTACATTTCTAACATTCGCGTAACTAGCTTACTTAACATTATTACAACATTTTGTACCTACTCCTAACATTATATTCAAACATTAAACATTAACATTATAATATAAATTAACTAATATAATAAATAGGATAGTTTAGAGTAATTATTAACTATTGTGAAAAGTGCAATAAACATTTATCTACTTGCAATCCTTGCTATCATTTCGCAACCCCACTGTAAGCTAAACACCGCCACAGGAGGGGAAAATAGATTTTGAAGGTTAGGCAACGCGCGTGTGCTTTCGATGGTAACCACTTACCACCAGGTCATAGTACAAATATATACAGTGTTTCGACTTCATAGAAACAGACGAAACGCGAGTTATACCTACACGCTCACAATAGCGGTGGCTTTGCGGAGTGAACAGTCGCGACTGTGCCGCAGTAACGAGCGGGAAAGTATGTAAATGTAATTTAAAGCTGGAGGTGGGCAAGTCCTATCGCATGTTTACGTACCGCGCAGCTGTAGGCATTTATAATAAATATTCGGCCGAGATAGACTACTGGTTGTACTGTGACCAGGTAGACCGTATGCCTGTTTGCCATCATTGTGGCATTAAAAATTGGCTGGGGAAACCAAAAATATATAAATTACTAATCATTATTTTTAAAGTGCATATTACCTATAAGGTTTAGAGCTTCCATCGGAGACGAGGTATACTCCGAACTCTCCTTTAGGCGCCTCGATGGCGGTGTACGTGACCCCGGGAGGTACCTGGTAACCTTGAGTGAACAGCTTGAAGTGGTGGATCAGCGCCTCCATCGATGTCTGTAAAAAACCCATAAAAATATTACTAAATAGACAGGCACGCGGTCGCCATTCTCAACGTCTGTCATTTCCTTGCGTTATTTGTCCTGTCACAGCCACTTCAATCGGGCAATCCTAAACGCTATGTCGGTTACTTTGGTTCTCTTGCGAATCTTCCAATTACTGATTTGATCATGCATAAAAAACTCTTAACATCGCGCTCTCCGTTATGGCTGATTTACACAGGGTCAGTAGACAAGTCAGTCAGCGGGGGGCGCCAACTGACTTTAAAATATTCCTATCCGAATATTTAAGTCAGCACTGACTTCAACCCACTGTACTGACTTAAAATCAGTTTATACAGGTTTTTTTTCGGGTCAGCACTGACTTGCCTCGAATTTGTAGTCAGTTACTGACCCTGTGTAAATTAACTATTACTCTTTGAGTGTCAGACTGACACTGAAAGAGTAATACATACTCTTTGAGTGTCAGTAAGCCTTCTGAGAAGACCAGTTCAGTGGTATATAATCTGAACGTTTTCTTGCTTTGAAAAACACCTGAAACTTCGATCCCAGCTGCCTCCGTAGTCCCACAGTCGTTAAGCCACGAAAGAGTTCTATAAGCGGCATGAACAACGCTCTATAACAGGTTAGACACAACACCAAACAATTAAATTCTCTCCATTAGTCCCAAAGTGGTACTAAAGTACTAGCGAGAAACAGAAACAGTAATATAATGTGTGGTGACGGAGTAAGAATACAATATGTCATCACCCCAACTCATCCCATGGGTGTCGTAGAAACCGACTAAGGGACTATACGTGAATATAATCTTTACTAAATGAAAAGAAGGAAAACTTGAAATTAAACCCTATACCAATCCGTCTGGCCAGCGTGGTATTAGCAGGCCAAGTATCCCTCCGTCACGGGAGGAGGCCCGTCCCTACAGTGGGAGATTAATGGGCTGTTAAGAATTTAATGTGTATACCTTCATCTCATGTCTAGAAGGTGGCGACAACTTGGCGTCGTCAGTCTTGACCTCGCCAGGAGGCATCTGGTTGAGGCACTGGTCGACAATGCGAAGGGATTGTCGCATTTCTTCTACACGACATAAATATCTATAAATAATAAATAAATAAATATTCACACAACGTCACCTAGTCCCAAACTAAGCAGACATTGTATTCAATAGTTCTGACTACACTAGTACATCGCAGTCATTAAAGTATTGCTTAAATAGACGTAGGAGGTCAATATGACAAGCTATCTTTGGAAATAAACAATAACATTACATTTTACGGTACTATATTTGAAAACATACTTATAAATATGCTTTTTTTTTGTAAATACATATTATACATAGAAAACCACCAGACCAATGCAAAACAATCATGTTCATGCCCGCAAAGATTTGCATTAACAGGGAATTGAACCCAAGACCTCAGCGTAGCAGTCATGTAATATAACCACTACGCCACGGAGGTCATCTTATCAATATCTGAAAGTTCGGTCGATATTTTAGCACTCTGTGATCGTTCGGTGAAGGCCAGCTCTTCGACAGTTATGGATAAAAACATGTCCTGTATCATCATCATAACAGCCCATTAATGTCCCACTGCAGGGACGGGTCTCCTCCCGTGACGGAGGGATACTTGGCCTACTAATACCACGCTGGCCAGACGGATTGGTATAGGGTTTAATTTCAAGTTTTCCTTCTTTTTATTTCGTAAAGATAGTAGTTACGGTTATTCCCTTAGTCGGTTTTTACGACACCCATGAGATGAGATGGAGTGGTGACATATTATATTCTTACTCCGTCACCATCACCACATCCATGTCCTGTATACCACGCAGCAATTTTACAAATATCAAAACCAATGGAACGCGCGAATATAGACCAGTTTATCTGGTACCTTGTATGGCTTAAAAAATCTCCGCAACTGACTTTACGACAGCCCCAATGATAGAAAAGTAGGTAACAATCAACATACTTCGACATTACAACGTCGGTATTTAAATAACTATGAATAATAAAATATTTACTTTATCAACTATCGTGTAAGAACATTTTAGTCGCGTTTTACGATACCATCAAGATAAGATGGGATGGTGAGTGGTGACATCCTGTAGCATCATCAAGTCCGTCACATCCTGGATAATGTTCAACTTTAAGCTATACAATTGTCAATAAGGTATGTCATATTTAAGTTCGATAAAGTTATTCACCTGTCATAACAATCTCCATGACTACCAATAGGCACATCGAAGTCAACCAGATGGTAAGCGTCGTAAGGCTGAGACTTGCGAAGATCCCACTTTATACCGGAGCCTCGCAGCATCACACCACTGTAACAAATGACATAATATCCCACATAAAGGTCCTAAAGTGCTGCCCTGAGGCATTCCAATATTATAAAACATTAAAAAGTACTATAATTTGATATTATAGTTTAAAAAACGGGGTAAGATTAATTATTTTAGTGTTTATCTTCATTTTTAGTTGTATAAATTAGTTATACAGGGTTACATGTATTAATACATAGGGATTGATAGAATCATACGTTTGCCATCCAACCAAGAATTTAATTTTAATTTTGTTTGCATGTTCATTTATCGCCCTCATAACAGTTTACTACAGGGACAGTGCTCTTTCATGTTTGGAAGGAAACTTGAAAACCTATATAGATATTCCACTGACCAGTGGTAGCCGGTACGGTGCCAAGTTTTACTTCTCCATAACCGCATAACATCTAGACTCATGCAACTTTTTGTGGCTCGTACAAATAACTGTTCTACTTGATTTGAAACAAATCTACAGGGAAGGAGACCCTTAACACGATAGACCGATGAATGAGGAAGGGCTAAAGATCCTACAAAGTGAAAGTGTTCGGAGGAACCTATGTTCAGCAATGGACGTTCGTTGTTGACATGATGATGATTATGAAAATCTATAAAGTCCTGTTTAAGCAGTGTTATTTTATTCTCACCTGAATCCATAGTTAAGCGCATCCTGTGCGGTGACGACTCCTATATCTTTGGTCCTCTGCACCCAGATCCTGTTAGTTGTCAGCACATCTTCTACTTCATCGAGACGCTCAGCGAATTTAGAGCAGAATCCATGTATATCATCCATTAGGCCTAGTGGTAAGTCCTACAAATCATAATTACAATAATATTTATATTATCCTTTTAATAATAATACACCAACGCTGAATCCTGTGACGCTGATTACTGCAGTCTCCAGTAATCAGCGTCACTGGATTCAATGTAAAAGAGCAATTTCAGAAAGGAATACGGCGCATGATTTGCTTATGTGCATCCTGTTTGGTGCTGCCATCCTATTTGTGCGTCCTATTGAGCATAGCGACGCTGGGCCCATTATGCGTAGCGACACGCGTTCCTTACGGCATAGCGACGCTCGTCCCATTAAGCATCGCCATCGAAAATAATGTCCTAAATGAAATTGGCAGCCTTTAATTACTTTGGGACTAAAAAGGTTGTCACTGTGTGAATCATGTTATAATAAAATTGCTTTACCAATGCAACACCTCCCGGTCTAATATAAGCAGCATGCATACGAGCCCCGCTGACCCTCTCATATAACTCCATGAGTTTCTCTCGTTCCTCGAACAGCCAGAACAGCGGAGTTATAGCACCAACATCAAGAGCATGGGTAGCTACTGCCATTATATGGTTGCGAATCCGTGTTAACTCCGAGTAAAGAGCTGCGTAGAAAATAGCAGTACGTAGTTTAGACTAATCTGTCCATTAACTCACTGAGAAATTTGCTACATGTCCTGCGCAGGCAGTGGTGTTTTATCCGCAGATTTTTATTTAGATTTTTATACGTTAAAATAGATCGCTTCTAACTGTATTAAGTAACGCAAACGAGGAAATAAAATTCCTTGTATAAAGTACCCTGAACAACCACGTACTTGCCGATAGCGGACCGGACAAAAGTACGCGAAAGTCCGGGAAAAAAAGACTTCTTAAGTACGCGTTGTGTACTCGAATATTTACTTCCATAGCATACACATCTCTCGTCAATGATCGCACACCATATTGAGTTCGCGGTAAATCCGCGGCAGACTTTTTTTATTTGCGGAGCGTACGTTTTTCACCGGCGCCACGGAGAAAAGTCCATCATCTGCGCAGGCTCTTATACTTACTTCTAATATACTTGGCCCTGATCGGTATATCAATGTTGAGCAGTTTCTCAACCGCCAGGCTGTAGCACTGCTCGTTGCACATCATGGAGACGTAGTCCAGTCTGTCGAAGTACGGCAGCGCCTGCGTGTATGTCTTGTACTCTATCAGCTTCTCCGTGCCGCGGTGCAGGAGACCGATGTGCGGATCAGCGCCGCGAACAGTCTAGCAAAAATTCTTACATGAAAGAACAATGCTCAAAACGTCCCCAGCTTGTAGCACTTTAAAACCTATGTTAATTGAAAGGCCTTAGGATTTTGATCATTTTATTGTATGACAGCATATCTCAAATGTGTATCCGAAAAAAGTTATAACGCCTTAAACAAACCGAAATCAGTCACAATTATGTTGCTGTTTATTGTAATTTTTCGAAATTATAGCCAATAAAATACATAATTAACAGTGTAGAATATAAGAAAATATAAAAGATTATTTATTTATTTATTGTTACGCGCCGTATATGCCCAATGACCCGATTTTTTATTTTTTGTGGGCACGAGTAAGTACTTTGTCTCTTGGGACATTTACTACCTTACGCTGGGCGTGGGTGAATGGCCCTCAACCTAAGACATTTAAGTGTCATGCCTCAGGGGCACCCCCTGTGGGGCACGAACCTTGGCCTGGACCGTCACCGACTAACAGGATGTGCGGAAGGCACGATCTCTAGGAGCGAATACGGCGCGTATTCCTGCCTTGGCGGCGAGGACGGAACCACGGACGTGTTGTTGTAGCTTCGCGAGCCGTATGAGCTCTATGTTGAGCGATCGCGATCCTATCACCCGGCTCTTCGAGAGTATGTCTAGGTCTTCTAATTTTGGATATTCTAGAGGGGATGTACCCGGATGCCTCAACCACTAGTTGGTTGGGGTGAGTGGCAGCCATTTCAAAGTAGCGATGGGACCACGGGAACAGAGTTTCATGTGTTGCTGGATGGTCGGCAACTCGAGGTCGATGTGGAGATTCTCGTTACGCGTGAACCGCGGTGCTCCCGTCGTTTTGCGCATGAACCTTTTCTGATTTGTTTGTAACTTATGGATCCTACTATGTGGCCTAAGGTGTGCAAAAACTATGCACGCGTACGTCATGATTGGCCTAATACAAGTCTCATGTATCCTAACTTGGAAGGAGTAAGGCTTCCCTCGCCCAAGGGATCGGGAAGCCGAACTTTTTGACTTTTGGTGTCTCTGCCGAGAGAGTTTTGTGGCTCCTTTTCTTGTGAAAATTCAACGCTTGGCTCTTTTCGGGGTTGACTGTTATCCTCCATTTCTAAAACGACTCGCTGAGGGCGTTGGACGCAGATTCACGAATGAAGAACCAAATAAATCCCATCTAGTAACAATTTGTCCGTTGGGTCATTGAGGCCATAAACGGGAGATTAAAACATGATTTTAAAATGTTCAGGAATGTAGAATTCAAATTATTGAATGAAGAGATGAGGAAGTATATTAACACTTCCTTATCTCTTCACAGACTACCAAATTGCTGGTGCGCTTCTCAATACATCCAGGGAGCTTTTTCATCACATTGTGTATACCACAGACTTCGTTGAACGAATTAATCTCAGAACTCACATCAACAATGACTTGGGTAACTACGTTACAGGCAGCGGGCTACGTTCAGAACATTAACTGATGAGTCCATAAATATACCGTTCCCTGAATTGTCAAACGAGGATACTATTTTGTTTAGTTTGGGGACATATCACACTTAAAACTAGCAGCTTCCTATGTTAGCGAACATTTACGTGGCGGCGTCTGCAACATAGAAGTTGGTGCAACACCACACCAAGCCCAATTATGAACCAATACGGTATAAACACGGCAGATTGCACTCTTTTGAGGGGTCGAATTTTATCCAAACATAGGTCAAATGCGACCTATTACAGGTATTTGGTTTTAAATAACGCACAGGATATAAACGCCATTCAGGCATATTATTGTTCATGCTTAACTGCTATGAGAACAGTTGATGCCTGCGCGCATGTCGTCAGTATCGTGTGGTACTTTGGTTTTGGAAGGCATTTAGACAATTTCAGACCTAGACATGCTCTTAAAGAGCCGGGTGATAGGATCGCGATCGCTCAACGTAGAGCTCATACGGCTCGCGAAGCCACAACAACACGTCCGCGGTTCCGTCCTTGCCGCCAAGGCAGAAATACGCGCCGCGTTCACTCCTAGAGAGCGTGCCTTCCGCACATCCTGTAAGTCGGTGACGGTCCAGGCCGAGGTTCGTGCCCCACAGGTACCCCTGAGGCATGACACTTAAATGTCTTAGGTTGAGGGCCATCCACCCCACACCCAGCGTAAAGTAGTAAATGTCCCAAGAGACAAACTACTTACTCGTGCCCACAAAAAAGAAAAAATCGGGTCATTGGGCATATACGGCGCGTAATAATAAATAAATAAATAATCTTTTATATTTTTCTTATATTCTACACTATTAATTATGTATTTTATTGGCTATAATTTCGAAAAAGTACAATAAACAGCAACATAATTGTGACTGATTTCGGTTTCTTTAAGGCGATATAACTTTTTTCGGATACACATTTGAGCTTTGCTGTCATACAATAAAATGAAGAGATGACTAATACCTTTCGATTAACATATATCTTAAAGTGCTACAAAGTGGGGACGGTGTCCATACATTTTTGAGCATTGTTCTTTGGTCAACTTAACGCCCTAACAAGTTCTTTAATGTCCCCATGACGTGCCACATTATACACAGTTATACGCCAGAAATACAAGTGTTGCAGCACTTGTATTTCAACCCCCGGGAAGTGCCAGTGCAGCAAAACTAGCAGATATGTCGCCGAGTAGCGGTAGTTCAATTGTTTTGGCAGTAGTTCCAGCATGTTGCGCAACCCACCGGCAGCGACTGTGCCGGCGGCTTCTTTGTGCAGCAAAGCTGGCGGCTTTACAAGCTGCAGACATTGTGTGTAGGTGTCATATATTTCAAGTTTTTCATCTCTAGGAAAGGTGATAGGTACGTTTTTTTAATCTCTCTTAGACACATTTTAAGACACCTTTGTATTCTGAGTCCATAACCACATTAACAGAAATTATGTTCAAGTGAATTAGACGCTTTAGTGATGTATGTCTCACCTCTCCATCAAGTTCAAGTACAAGTCGTAATACTCCGTGAGCAGCAGGATGTTGTGGACCGAAGTTCAGGATCATGTTGCGCACTTGCTTCTCGCCAGGAGCGATCACACCTGGTCAGTTAATACTTGTTATTGAATGTCTACACTGTTTATTACTGTTCTGTGTAGAGTAGACCAACTAAGAATATCTGATCATTCCGTGGGTGTGCGAACAGTTGACTTACTGATTGGTAACTTACGCAGACAACACTCTTGAATGCAAATAGGCTACAGAATGCTGCATTCTGTATTCCACGAAGTTTTTAAATTATTTAATGTATGTAAGCTATAATTGATTCCAGTCATATGTATGGCAGAAACACTGTGTTTAGGTGAAAGGGAACCTACAGTAGCTAGTAAAACTATAGCTATGTGCCTTAATAGTGCTCGGGAGCAGTGTAAATGCCCCATAAGCTTTATATTTTTAAAGCGCTGACTTGTTTTTAAGCCCGATTTACACATTGACAAGTACAGTAGCGAGTTAAGTAGTAAGTTGTTGATTAAGTTGATTTGAATAGATCTCCATCCTATTTTTTTGCGAGTTAAGTACGAAGTAGCCCCCTCTCTCGCGTCTCGCCAACTTAACTTGCCAAAAAATAGGATGGAGATCTATTCAAATCAACTTAATCAATAACTTACCTACTTCTTAACTCGCTACTGTACTTGTCGATGTGTAAATCGGGCTTAAGTTGCTTTTTCTCTTAAATAGATTTGGGAATGTTTTGTAGTAATTCGTTAGTCAGCTGTTTACAAACTCAGAATAAGATTAAATATTCTTATTTCATCGCTACACACATCATGATAACTTTAAACACTAAAGGCGTGTCCAGACATAGCGCGGCGAGTGCGCGGCAGCATCACGCGGCATTCGTAAGACACATTTCTGCCGCGCTCTAGTTTGGACATAGCCAACTAATGTTTGCGTGGCAGTACTGCGCACATACAATCGACGGCGAATGAACAATGATAACGTTCGCGCGCGGCAGCCGCGCTCGATTGCCGCTCAATGTTTGGACACACCTTTAGACGACACAAAATACACTTATTGATACTTGAAACTCACGTCAGACAAAATCAAATAGAATTAAGTGAGGCCACGCGATGCGTCTTAGGTACAGGCAAGCACAAGATTATTGTATATAGTGTCTTGTAAGATCAAAAGGCTGCTTTTGATCTTACAAGACACTATATCACAACATCCAATTAGGAGAGGAAGGCCGAAGAAAAAATGGACGGCCTGCGTAGGAGAGCATATAAGAGAAAAAGGAGTGAGTGATGATATGACGGCTGAAAGAAGAGTATGGAGGTGTGGAGGTCGCGGTAACGTAAAAGCACCACGCCTTCAACGAAAAGGGAGGATCCTCCGACCAGGCGAGGGTGATCGTGCCTGGCGGGCCAACTACCCGCCAGTTGTTCGTTGGACGTTGTACATACGCAGAATCGCTGTGCGAATCTTGATATCGGTATTCAGGATGTAGTGGCGACTCTGTTGATAGTAGGGGGCACTGAGATAGTGTAGGTGTTCGCTTGAGCAAGTAGCTAGATGACGCTACAGAAGCAAAAAACCTTCTGCACTGACCCCAAGTAAACTGTGATAAGTGAAGGCGAAGAATAAGAAGATCCAAAGCGTTATCATACCTCAGAACATAACAGGGAACCTTGTGCTGCACACCAATCTAACTATTCAGGAATAAGTCAAATCAGGTTTTTAAGAAATCTAACAAGCTCTTAAAATGCTGCATGCAGTTCATTGGGTTTATAAGAGTCATCGCATTGGACTTTATTCTTTTACACGTCTTCAGACCGACCAGACGTTGTCATCTGATCCGCAAGTTATCTAATTTTTTAAATCATCTTCTGATCAGTGTATGGAACTCGTAAAATAAAACCCAACATAGATTAATATCCAGCAAAGCTTTGAGTTTTCTGACATCAGATCTTGAATAAGATCATAAAAGCCTATTTAGTTTAGATGCAGCATATTTACGGAGTCAACATGTTATAGTGCTATATTTCCTGCAGCCTATTTCTCATGATAGTAACTCTTAATCCTGTTAATGTACAGTCACCTGCAAAGAAATCTAACCCCTTTAGCGCGCTGTTATATTCTTAAAGGGGGTTAGATTTCTCTGCAGCTGACCGTACTATGGAGAAAATTCCCTTTACAGAAGATGTGTCTGCTGATACATTGCACAGTACCTAAAACGAATCTCATGGCCTCTACCTTTAAATTATTTTACAGTATCTATTTCCCTTAATTTTGTGTCTTAAAGATAATCTGTTTAAGCATCTAACATATTCAATTGGGTAGGGAGACCCCTCACACGATGGACCGACGACCTGGTTAGGACGGCGGGAAGCCGATGGATGAGGGTGGCACAAGACCGCGCAGGGTGGAAACGTTTGAAGGAGGCCTGTGTCCAGCAGTGGGCGTCTATAGGCTGATATGATGATATTAAATTATTTTATTGACCCATTGATTAATTTATTGTCTGACTTATGTTAACTGTAAGCCCGTAATCTCACCATGATAAGGAGGATGTACCGGTGACGTGACACCGTCAGGGTACATGACAGCACCCTCAAACTGCTTCACATACTCAGCGTCCGGCATCCACTTATGAACCTCGCGGTGACTGCTGCTTCAGAACCAAATTTAGGTACAATTTGTATGACTTTTAAACGGATAAGGAACTGTCATAGAAACTTTATTACCCCTATTTTTTTAAGTTCATGTGTAATATACGTTTTCGCAATATTTTTCAATCTACTATTTTTTTAAGGATAATAGAATAATAGATTTAAAATCAACGAAGCAATAATTTTATTGAAGAATATTTCAGGAATTAAGTTCGAGTTAGTTATGTTTAAGGAAAAAAAAAGTACTGTATATCTACGACTCGAGGAAAGAAGAAGTTAGCTGACTGTTCCTTTTTCGTATTAGAGTCCAATAGATCCAATTAGGTACAACCAATTTAAGACTTTTGTGTAATAGTAGCAGCATCATATCAGCTAAGTCTTCGAAGCCAGCATTATGTGTGTCACCACTTTAGATGCCGATTAAACTGCTTCATTCCGAAAATGAGCTGTCAATGACGATCTACCTTTTGTGGCTTAGTGGATATCATAACTGTTACGCAGAGGTCTCGGGTTCGATTCCCGCTCAATGTAAATCTTTGTGTGCACGAACATGATTGTTTGCATTGCTCTGCGTGTTTTCTATGTATAATATGTATGTATTTACAAGAAAAAAAAGTATTTCAGTATGTTTATTCGTTGTCTAGTACCCATAGTACAAGCTTTGCTTAGTTTGGGACTAGATGGCGTTGTGTGAATGTGTGAGGAATATTTATTATTTGACATTATTTGCTAAGGCAAGCCAAGTTAAAAGCGTTCATTTTAAGCAATCACTTTATACAAATAAGTTTTATCTTTTCAATATCTATTTATTTCGGGTCAGCCTTATCTACTATTTTATTTGATTAGAGTTATACAAATACAAAAATACAAAATTCTTTATTTGCTTAATGTGGGTTTACAGAGATGTTACAATAATATGAGTTTCACCACACTCGGCCACTCAGCATGCAAAATTTTCTTAAAATATTTCCATAAGATTAATAACATTAATATAATATTTAATTAATTAAAATAAATTATAAATGTCATGTTTTTTTTTCAAATTGAATTAGCATCTAAGATTAAATAATAAGACTAAATAATATAAACAGTTTCTAAATACTTTTGTCTTCTATAAATTGATTAATTGTATAATATTATGCCTTATTGAGTAATAACATTTTAAGTTCATTTTTAAAACTATTTAGATCACTTTCATTACGTATGTTCTTTGGTATTTGATTGTATATCTTTGGACCCATGCATATGACGCTCTTGTGTAGTAATGCTGTTTTTGAGGGTCTAAGGAATAATTTACCGGTCTGACGAACTCTTGTGCGAAATTCAAACAAATCTGGATTTGATTTAATAAATAATGCGATTTCCATAATGTACATGCATGGTAGAGTCAGAATCTTTAGGTTTTTAAAATGTGGAAGGCAGGATTCTGTCTGTTCCAAGCCACAAATAGCTCTCAAGCACCTCTTTTGTGCTCTGAAAGCACAAGGCACGTCAGTGGAGTTGCCCCAGAAAATTACACCGTATCGGAGCGTGGATGACACGTAACCATGGTATGCAGTTAGTAATGTTGAGATATCAGCTACTTTACTTAGTTTACGAAGAGCAAATGAGAAACTATTTAGTTTTTTACTTATGAACTCTATGTGAACCTTCCATGTCATTTTTTCATCAATGTATAGGCCTAAAAATTTTGTGCTCTCTACTACTTCGACTGTTTTGTCGTTGTGGGACAATCTTAAGTTTAAATTTCCTGCTTGTCTTTGTCTAAAATTTATAGCTTTGGTTTTATCAATGTTAATTTTTAAATTATTGCTATTTAGCCAGTCAATTGTATATTTTAAAGTTGTATTGATATTGTTAACTAGGTCAGTATTATTATATTTGTCAAACAAAATTGTGCTATCATCAGCAAAAAGCGTCATTGAATTATCAGTTACACTAGGAATATCATTTATATACGTTAAAAACAGTAGAGGACCTAACACACTACCTTGTGGTACCCCGCAATGCACTTTTCTAAGACAAGATGAGTAAACTGTTAGAGTTCTAGACTTATGACAAACCTTTGCGATGTCCGTTCTTTGTTGTCTATCAGATAAGTATGACTCTATTAAGTTATAAATGTTTCCCCTTATTCCATAACAATATAGTTTGTGCAGCAGGATATCATGCCTAACGTGATCAAATGCTTTAGTCATGTCCATAAAAAGCGCAACTGTAGGGGTCCTCCTGTCCATACCATGCAGAACCCTATCACAGAAATTATAAATAGCTAAATCAATTGATTTGTTTTTACGGAAACCCATTTGTTCCTTTGCGAATAAATTATTATTTTCAAAATATGTATTGAGGCTATTGTGAATCACCTTTTCAAAGATTTTAGAAAACGTCGACAGTAGTGCTATTGGCCGATAATTGTTTAATTCGTCCTTGGCACCTTTTTTGTGAAGAGGTTTTATAATAGAAATAATATTATTATTATATAGTTCCGTTGCGTATTGATTTATAAGTTAGTTTTTTTGGTAGTAAGTACCTACAAGTAAATGTTTCGGGGTTTATAAGAATACGCAATTAAAATACAACCAATCTGTCTCTTTGGCGAAGAATGATAAAGTAAGATTTAGACTATTTAACTTCGAACCCGAAAAGAACAAAGACATTGGAAAAAATTGGTACTCGAGGCGGGACTCGAACCCGCGTCTCTGGTCTATACGCGTCCAGCGCCATGACCACTAGGCCACCCGAGCATCCGTCTCGATTACCAAATTTAACTATTGCTTTATACGGCGCGGCCGCAGCTTAGAACTCAACTATACAATGCCATCTAGGCGACAGCCGTAAACGATATATAAACGGATTTTTCTAATTATACCTAAACTTTATAGGTAAAAAGTTATATGTTATTTAACTTCGAAGTCCTCTAAGTCTTCGAAATTACATTGAACACACTGGTCTTTTATATTATTATAAAGTTAGTAGAGGAGGCAATTGTCGTACGTGGGTAACTGTGAATGAAAATCGTATTTAGCGAACAACCCGAGAGAGACCCTTCGTCGTATTTTAAGTACTAACTAAGTAGTAACTACTTCGGGAAACTATGAGTTTTTGTTTATAATGCAATATTTATTTAATTTAAAAATATTTAAAGTGTTGAGAGTGTGTTATATAAATACTTTATTGTCTTTTCTCAAGACTTTGTTATCAACATTTAACATTATTTATCCTATTTGCGAATTATGATTTTTTTTCAATTGGCGGCGCTAGTGAGCTCTATAAACGCTCTTAATACGGAACCGTGATTATGTAAACGAAATTCTGAATTTATCTTTATTGTGTTTATCTAATCTAATAATATACGAAATAGAGACTGGCTAACGGACGTCTACATAAAATATTTTAATCTATACTAATACTATAAAGAGGTAAAGTTTGTATGTTTGTGACGTTGTAGGGGTAATCTCTAGATCTACTAAACCTTTTAACTTTTAAAAATTCTTTCCGTGTTGAATAGTCCATTTATTGGGGAGTGTCATAGGCTATATAGTATCACGCTATGACTAATAGGTGTGGAGCAGTAATGAAATATGTTAAAAAAAGGACGCGTTTTTTTCGCCGCCTAACGAAGTAGGCACGGTTCAGCTAGTTGTCTAACAAGTCTACAAATGAGTGAACTCACAATTGACAAAAAATATTTTAATTTATGTCTTTGACACACAAAAGACAAACACTCATGCAATCTACTAATGACTCTTCAGAGCCTACATGTACTCTGTGTTCATTAATTTATTGTCTTCTTAACTAATCTCAGTTGTCGAATGGAGGTACAGGGCAAAGCGGGAGCTAAAAGAGTATGCGAAAAGTTGCACACATGGTGATCAGAATACATTAATGCAGCAATAACCAGCCCTTTCTCCGTGTGGTGACGGAGTAAGAAAACAATATGTCACCATCCCATGTCATCCCATGGGTGTCATAAAAACCGACTAAGGGACTAACCGTGAATATTATCTATACGAAATAAAAATAATGAAAACTTGAAATTAAACCCTATACCAATCCGTCTGGCCAGGGTAGTATTAGTAGGCTAAGTATCCCTCCGTTACGGAAGGAGGCCCGTCCCTGCAGTGGGACATGAATGGGCTGTTATGATGATGATGGACTCTCATTACAGCTGCAGTCACAATTATCCTAAAAAAATTGTACAATTTTGAAAAGAATGGCTGTGGGCTTCTCTTAGATTCTTCTTACAGCTAAACTCTATCTATGAACCAAACATCCTAACAGCCTAGGCAATTACCTATCTCTTCCATACCAAGGAATAGGCTCTAACTCTCACTACTGATAGTCTTTGGTAACTGACTGATTGCAAAAGTACAAATAAGTTTTTTTTTTAAACTTAATTAATATTTTTGATTAAAACCTGCCACAATTACTATTGCTATTAGAAACTATTAAAAAAAATTGACCAGAACCATTGCCATTTTCTTATTCACTCCAAATTAGTCCAAATATTAAATAGTGTTTCGTACAAATAAAATACTACTTAAGTAAACATTAACCAAATGACCTTATTTTTTATTAACAGTTTCTAACTAATCGTCGTGAAGCTCTGAACAAATAGCCAACTTCATATTTTTTATATGTTTACATTTAATTTGTTTGCCGCCTTGCATAGACACAATTAATTCTATTTATGAAAGCTTACCTCACATTGTTTACAGCTGGTAATTGATTAAAAAGAGATGTTTTACTACACAAATATTTGGAATTTCTCATTAATATATTTAACAAAGACATTTTGCTTAGATTATAGTATACAATATAAAAATAAATATAAGATTTCAGTATCAAAACACAAGTTTTCTCAAAATAGGTACTTGTTCATACTGCCATTTTTGACAGCTTTTGACTATTTACGAGATAAACGTTCCATTTTTCAGTTATTTCTTAAATTACTCGTTATTATAAATTACTTTAAAAGTACTAATTTGGTTTATATTGTTTCATTGTTTGTCATACTAGTGTTGTAACTTAACTATGTTTCAATCAATGTTTAAAGCCTGAAAATCTTTTGAAAAAGATTAAGCAAAAATATTTAAAACATTCTGAAAGTGTTTTACGTGTAAAGGAGCGGATTCTGTTTGAAACAGATTTTGTGATCTTGGATTTGTCTTGATTGTGTGAGACATTTTTTATCACATCATACAATTACCTATTTATCTCATTTGTAAAAAATAAAGTCCAGTTGTAATGACTGTACATTTTCCTTTTAAACTCGCGACTTTGTCCGCGTGTAATAGACTGGGTATCAATAAAAGCTCCAGAGTTTCTACACAATTCAGAGGCGCACGTCTTTATCTATTCATGTGATTAACAAATGAGTCGATAATAACTTTAGGAGTTAGGGAAGATGTCACAGTTACCGCTGGTGCTTAGATAACTAATCGAATCTAATAGTATTCTAATCTTTCTTTCCTGTTTATATGAATCCTCGGAAAACCTAGTATGTCATCATTACAGTCGAAAAAACTAGTCTAGTCATGCATGATGGTAGAATAAAATATAAATATACTTAATCATTATGACTATCAAATATCTTTTTCAATGAGATAAAAACTTGTTGTATCTGATAACATTGTCTCGATGTGGTCTCGATCAACACATTGCTTTGTTTATAATTTTCCGAAGTTCCTTTATACGTAACATGTTTTCAGAATATGTTTTATTATTACGCTTAAACTTTAACTCAATGCTAGAAAGAGCATAGTTAAGTAACAAAAATAACGTTATTTACAAAAACCAATTTTATTTACAGTTTTCGCAATCTAAGCTAGCCCTCTTGTAATGTTAGTGCAAATGCCTGCGCAGAAATCAGTTTTCGAACTAAGTAAATAGTGAGGGGCGTTATGAGCGGGCGTTTTTTTTTTAATATGATGGGGAGGCAAACGAGCCAGCAAGTCATCTGATGGTAAGTGATCCACGCCGCCCATATGGACACCTGCCTGCAACACCAGAGATGACGTCGCTCGTTTCTTGAAGCTCCCCAAGTCGTTTGCGTATTGTTTATTTTTATTTTATTTTATTTTACAATTTTAGGAAAACTTACAGCTAGTAAATATATTACACAGGATTGAATATAAGAAATGAAGGCCAATTAAAAGTTTCCACAGATAACAGAAAGAGTAAATAAGTATAAAAAACAATAGATATAGGTAGATTTAACAGTAGTAGAAATTTTGAGTTTTAACTAATACAAGCGGTAGATAGGTAAGAAATAAAAAGAAAAACGTTATACAAGATAAATATCTTCAATCACCAAAGAAGGTACATAGTACATAACGTTCTCATAAGTTGTCTGTTGCTATCTGCAAATAAACCCAATTCAACACTTCGGCATGCCGGCCGCGTTAAACGTACGACGTACGTACGTTTCTTCCTGATTCCTGACATGCGTGGTCTTTTTTGATAGCTAGCCTCAGGCCGGCCGGCTAAGGGCCAGATTCAGAGACCGCACTTTGTCTTTACTTTAGCAAAGTCTAGTTATTATCTCTGAATTTGAACAACATTAAAGTAATTTTTCGCATGAAAAAGTTTACTTTCATTATTTATTACTACAAAGTAAACTTTTCATGCGAAAAGATTACTTTAATGTTGTTCAAATTCAGAGATAATAACTAGACTTTGCTAAAGTAAAGTCAAAGTGCGGTCTCTGAATCTGGCCCTAAGTGTAATATTGCGCGAAATGTATTTAAAAAAAAAATAGTTTATGAAAATATTAGGTATTACTGTAGAATGGAACGCTTATCTAGCAAATAACAACAAATTGTTTTGGGCACGCTCACGCGCACGCCAGTATTATGCCAGCATGAGAGCTATGCAGTAGTGTTTTAAAAAAATTAGTTTAAAATTACGATTTTGTATTTTATTTTTAACTTTTACACAGTATTTTATGCAATTATGTCTTTATTAAATATGTTTACGCGAAACTCGAAATATTTGTGTCACAAATCTATTTTATATCAATTATCGGCCCTGAATAATCTATCATGGTGTAGCTGCCGTGGCCTGCTACAGATTAATCCATAGAAATAGTGATTAGCTCTGAAAAGAGCTGTTTTAAACATGACTTTAATACCGATTAAGTCAATAGAAACAGGAAGTAGTTCTGAAAAGAACTGTTTGATAATGACTTTCAGATTAATATATCATACTATGCGTTTCAAATAAGAATATGATCGCACTTGCTGCCAACTTCATGTGGCAACTGTCATTTTAGTACCTACAAAAAAAATCGTAAAATATTTTAAATAAAAATATTTAGCAATGAAAATTCCAAAAGAAACAGATTGTTTTATTCAACGAAAAAAATGTTACTTCGTTTTTTACCGTTTTATTTCTTTGTTACATTGAAAGAATAACATAAAAAACCTTACGAAAAAAATCGGTTTTAATTAAAATTTTGCCGTTTGTTTCACATGGAATCCGATTTGGATGAAGAACGTAGCTATGATGCCATAAGTGGTGCGGAAGAATTAGATTCCAATTAAAATTTAATTTATATATAAAATTATATAACACATTGAAGTAAAAATTAATAAAATTTTGTGTTTATTTTTTTCCTACCGTACATAACATTCATGAAGTTCGTTAGAAATGCGAAACAAGATGGCGCTTTGACAGTCCTATTCTTATTTGAAACGCATAGTAGAAATAATAATCAGTTCTAATAAGAACCGTTGTGTACGACTTCTGTACACGGAACAACGTTTTTCTTTATTCGAGATAATATTTATCTTCACGCACGTCGTCGCCCAATATACGCAGCCAGCCAGAATATTCTTCAATATTAATTCAAGACTTCAAGTTGATAACAATCTTCACACACGCCGCACGCGCCGAACCATACGCGAGATCGACGTCCGTCCCTCTTCAACGCCGCGCCCGAGTGAAAGAACGAGTACGAGCGACGGGTCGTATTTATAACTTACGCACGGAGGCCAGACTGGCCGGTAGGACGGAGCTCGGCGGCGCGCCTCGACATTTCGCGCCATCGCCGCTACGCGTCGCTTCCATCGCATGGCGTGATTACAATCTTAGTTGTGATTGGTTATACATTTTTTATATTTTGTAAATATTTATTTTTCTTATATTTTATTGGTTTTACATGTGTACACACTTTTGTATATAAGGCGACGATTTTTAATAAACCACACGCATTCTACTTCAAGCAAATCGAGAGTTTTATTATATCCTCAAGATCTCCAAATCCTTACAGGAAGCTCTGAACCTGTATAGGTGACCATCCTGTAAAGTGGTGACCCCGAAGAAAGAATACAGCAAGCGCTCAAAATAATTCCTGCTCAGAAAAATCCTCATTGTCAGCGTGTCATTATGGAAGGCGAATCAAGCTCAAGCTCAATGAAAACCGAAGCAGCTGGCATCTCTCTCACCATGCGCATCCCACCATTCTGGCGCGATCGACCACGACTCTGGTTCATCAGCTTCGAAGCAGCCACGAACGACCTCAAGAAAGGCCAAGCTCAGCTCGCCCAGATGGTCATAGCACAGCTCGAGAGACAGGACATCGAGCAAATCATGGACCTCCTTTATAACCCGCCGGAAAAAGAGCAATACAACGCCATAAAGGAGAGACTCATATCTTCGTACGAGGAATCTGACAGCCGGCAATTTCAAAAGCTTCTGTCAGACATGGAGCTAGGAGACCAGAAGCCCACGCAATTACTTCGTCGCATGCGGAATCTCGCCAGAGACAAAGTCCCCGACGACACCCTGCGTCTCATGTGGACCAACCACCTACCAGCCCACGTCCGTTCAGTCCTCGCCGTCAGCGAGTCATTCAGTACGAAGACACAGCTTGAAGAACTAGCCCTACTAGCCGACAAGATGATAGAACAGTCACGGGAAGCCGCGGCTATACATCCGTCAACAAGCGTCGCAGATATTATTATTCCGCAAACCGTACCACAGCCACATTCCGATACACAGGTACTTATAAATGAAATAAGAAAACTATCTCTAGAAGTCGCCGAGTTAAAGAAAAATCAACATCATTACCATGATCATCGACGCAGCCGCTACACATCTCATCGTCAACGCAGTCGGTCACGTGATCATTTCAAAGCGTCGCCGTCGTCAGCATCACCATCACCTGTCTGCTATTATCACAGAAGATTTAAAGATCAAGCAAGACTGTGTACCGCACCGTGTAGCTACAATAAACAGGAAAACTAGAACGAACGTTGGCTGAGGCGGACACCCACGTTCAAGAACAGTCTTCCCGCCTTTTTGTCACAGACGTAACAACAAAATTATGTTTCTTAGTCGACACGGGTGCCAACATATCCGTGCTACCAAGAAGCAAAGGAGAAGTCGAGAAACCATTACCTTTTATACTGTACGCGGCGAACATTCCGCTTTGTCATTTCGCCTGAGACGCATGTCTCGGCGCTCGCATCGCTCACGCATTTTTCAAAGTTTTCGAGTTTCGCGAAGTGTCCGCTTCGCCCCTGTCGCGCTGCCTTCGTGCCCGTTTTACCGAACTGCCGTCGCGACTTCGTGGCGCATCGGTCGAGGCTGTTTCGTCGGACCGCCGCTTGGGCGGTAAGTACACTTTGCACATTTCCGTGTGTTATCATTTAAACGTTTAGCGTCTGTGTTCTTTTAAGAACGCAGACTAACGTTTAAACGGTAAATTTTAAGAAGTGTTTGGCCCCTTCTGGGTAATTGGTGGAAACCTAACGGTGCCAACGAAGCCGATTGAGCCCCAGGTAGCTCGTCCCCGGCCCCTCAGGTCTGGGACTAATACCGAAAGTCCGGACCCCACTGCACTGGGACTCGCCCAGGGGGAAGGAAGGCCCGCGACCAATAGGGCGCCGGTCATTGTTCGTTCCCTTTGTTTCTCCCCGTAAGCGCTCCCTGCTCGCGCAGGGGGACGCAGGTTTACAGCATGGCCGACCGCACTTTGTGGTTGGCCACTGAGGTAAACAAACTAGGCATTAGTATGTCTGAGGACCGTTCACTCTTTCTAAACGAAATCACACCATTGATAAACATCATGATCAAGCGCTCAACAGATGAACTACTCGCACAACTCAACCCAGGTACACAATCCTCAACACCCGCGACACCCGCACTCGTGTCCACACCCGCGCCCGTGACCCACTCACCCGCGACCGTGGCACCTGCACCCGCGACACCCGCACTCACACCCGCGCGCGCACACACACCCGCGCCCGTACACACTCCCACGACCACACTCACACTCTCCGAGGATGACATGGACTTCGAGTCCATCGTCCCCTCCGCTAAAAGGACCGCTTCGCAGCGCTCCGCCTCCCCCTCTCCCGCGTCCACGCTCGTCGACAGCGACAGCGACGGACTCTTCACAACAGTGAAGAAAAGCAGGAAGGCGCGTCGTAAAGGACGCAAATCTGCCAGGGCCGCCAGCTCTGGAGAGGAGCCCACGACCTCCCCCCCATCTGGGACTAAGCCCACCCCGCCCCCTGTGATTGCTGCATTTATGCAACTCTCGCAATCTTCTCAGCCCGCGCAGGACACCGTCGCCCCGCCGACACCCGCCCTTGCAGCGCCCTCCACTTCAGGGAAGCCAGCCTCACGCTGTGCCCCCCTCCCGACAAAGGTCAAGCCCCCCCCACCGGTCTTCCTCAGGGACAAGACCAAGTGGGATGCGCTCTCCCGCACCCTCGCGGAGAAGAAAATTAACTTCTCCCGCGCCACCAACACAGGGGTGGCTATAAAAATCGACGTCCCCACAGTCGACGACTTCCGTCGTCTCACTCAGCATCTGGCTGTTTCCCACATGCCGTATCACACATACGCCCTCCCTGAGGAGCGTAAAGTGAGGGCAGTCATTCGCGGTATCCCGCAAGAACTGGCTAATGAGGCCGTCCTCAACGACCTCGTTAACCAAGGTTTTCCCGTCGAGGCTGTGCATAAAATGCAGAGCCGCTCCGGCCGTCCCGTTTCGCTCGTCATGGTTATCATGACAAGTGGCATCGAGCACAAGGCGCGAGACATCTTCCGCCTTGAAAAATCATTAGTCGTGTGCGGACTCTCCGGCCTCAAGGTCGAGGTACCACACCGACGCGGCTCCCCGGGGCAGTGCCACCGATGCCAAATGTACGGGCATGCTTCGGCTAACTGTACGGCTCCCCCTAGGTGTGTGAAGTGCCTAGACCCGCACTTCACAAAGGAGTGCTCCCGCACAAGGGACTCTTCCTCTCCCCCCGCCTGTGTGCTATGTGTCCAAACCGGGCACACAGCTAACTACAAGGGCTGCCCCCGCGCCCCCCAGCGCAAGACCCCCACTAGGAAACCTAGGGCATCTAGGTCCAAACCCGTCCCTCCCCCCGCGACGGAAAGGAACTTTCCGAGCCTCCCGGCAAAGGAAAGCACCCCTGCCGCTGCGGGTACTAGGCCCGCCTTAGCATGGGGCCCGAAGAAGGTGGCACCAGTGCCGCCCAAACCGGCGCTCCTCCCCACTCCCATCCCATCCTCCCAGCCCGGCTTAGGCTCAGGAGGCCCCTCCAACCCACTAGGTGCAATCCGTAGTGCACTCAGCGGCATCAGCATCGCGGAGGTGCAAATATTTGCACGCAAGTACCGCGAGATCACAGACCCACTCGCTCTGGCGCTCTTGCTAGACGAGCACGCAACTCTACTCTACAAGTTAGGTTTTCATTAGGTAGTTAGGTACACACACATACTAACACTAACATGGACACCAATACACACACATCACACGCACATAACACGCCAGCTACACTCGCACTCACCACTGGGCGCATCAAGCCTAAGGGACTGTCGTTGGTTTCTTTCAACGCCCGAAGCCTCAGACCACAGGTCAACGAGCTCAGAGAGTTCGTCAAGAATCTTGGGGTTGACCTGCTCCTTATCCAGGAAACGTGGCTCAAACCCACTAACCTGAAAGGATTGTCAATTCCCAAGTACTCCTTACTCAGAAATGATAGAGCCACAGGCCTTAACGGCGGTGGCACAGCTATTTATTTCCGAAGGGAGCTACACTTTTCACCCATGGACACTCCGTCACTCACCAACATGGAGGCAACTATATGTAGGTTGTCTATGATAGGTCACGGGACTCTAGTCATAGCGTCCGTTTATATACCGTCGGGTAACCTCCCCCTGAGAAGTGATTTTGAAGCACTCCTCTCGCTAGGTAATCACGTTATCTTGTTTGGAGATTTCAACTCTAAACACAAAGATTTTAATTGTAGGACCACCAACACAAACGGTCGAGCCTTATTAGAGATTGCGGAAGCATTTGAGCTGGAGGTTATCAGCCCATATGACTGCACGCACTATCCCAGCGCTAACGCTCACGCACCCGACGTCTTAGATTTCGCTATGGCGAAAGGTGTTTATCTACCTTTAAGGTCTGTAGAAACCCTACACGACCTGGGCTCAGACCACCGACCTGTACACATAGTATTAGGCCCGCTCGAACCGTCAGCCCCTCCCACCAAGTCTTTTGTTAACTGGGATAAGGTCACTAGGTCTCTCGCCTCTGCGATTGACGAGCCCGACTCTCCTTTTGCTTTCTCTCCTGACTCGCTGGATAGCGGGGAGAAGATCGACGAAGCAGTAAATTCATTCACACGCTTAGTCACCAAGTCTGTGGAAGATAATACGAAGGTGGTCAACCTGCCTAGGCGGGCACAGCTGCCGGCGGATATCCGAAACACGATAAAGGCTAAGAACGCAGCGCTTAGAAGGGCTGCGCGTTACCCCACTCCCTCTAACCGAGCCGACGCGAACTATCTGCAGAGGCTGGTTAGATCCAAACTCTCAGACCTGAGGAACGCTAAATGGGGCAATCTCATGCAAGACATAACTCCGTCGCACCAAGCGTTTTACAAAGTGGCGAAAGCCCTTCGTAGTGACGTAGTGCAAACAATCCCTCCCTTATCTCGTCCAGATGGCACTATAGCCTTCGAAGACGAGGAAAAAGCCGAATGTTTCGCTGACAGCATCTCTGATCAGTGCTCCCCCTCTAAACAACCATGCGACCCAGCGCATCTCCGGTCAGTAGAGAAAGAACTCCGTAACAGGAACTCTCTCCCTCTCACGGCCCCTCCCATAACGGTTACGACGGACGAACTTGTTTCGCACGTCAAGAAGCTACAGGTTAGAAAGGCCGCGGGTTCCGATGGCATTACTAACAAGACGCTCAAGCACTTTCCCATCCAAGTGCTAACCGTTCTCACAGTCATCTTCAACGCTTGTTACGATCTATGTCACTTTCCCACTGCGTGGAAAGAGGCTATCGTAATAGGCATACCAAAGCCTGGCAAACCCCTCAACGTCCCTAGTAGCCACAGACCAATTAGCCTACTCAAGGCAATGGGCAAGCTATTCGAGCGAACGATGCAATCTCGTTTGAGAGATCATCTGTTCGACAGCGGCATAGCTATCCCCCATCAATTCGGCTTCCGACCCGCCCACTCATGTACTCAACAGGTACACCGTATAGTGGAATACACACTAGACGGATTCTACCCCAAAAGGAGGAAGACAGTGGCAGTCTTTTTTGATGTCGCCAAGGCCTTTGACAAGGTCTGGCACGACGGGCTGGTATACAAGTTATACTTGTTAGGCCTGCCCGATCGGATGGTTCGATTAATTACCTCCTTCCTTAGCGGTAGGACCTTTCGTTTCAGGCACGAAGGTACCCTATCGACATCTCGGTCTATCACGGCCGGCGTACCTCAGGGCTCCCCCCTGTCCCCCCTCTTATACATATCATACACAAATGATATACCAGTACCTTCGCTCAGAAGCGGGGTACAGATGTCGTTATTCGCAGACGACACCGCCTTGTACTGTAATAGTGTTACTATTGCAGCGGCGGTGCGTAAGCTTCAACCATCTATCAACAGATTGGGCGCGTGGTTTCGCAAGTGGCGCATAGATGTGAATGCAGACAAGAGCGCTGCGGTTCGCTTCGATGTGAAACGGCGGAATTCACTATTACGTAGGCCCGACGACCCCCCGCGACTGCTAGGTTCACGTATACCCTGGCGGCGCGAAGTCAAGTATCTTGGAGTCACACTGGACGAAACCCTCTCGTTCAGGCCGCACATACGGCGAGTGACCAGGAACGCACGCTCATATCTCGGCCGGCTACACCACATGGTTGGCAGGCACAGTAGAATGTCACTACGAAACAAGCGAACTATCTTTAAGGTTTGCATACGCCCAGTACTCACATACGCATCACCTGTATTCGCACACGCGAGCCCAATCCTTATGGAGAAGCTCCAGACAGTACAAAACATATTCATACGCCGGGCGGCCGACGCACCGTGGTATGTTCGCAACGCGGATCTGCACCGGGACATCGGAATGCCCACTATACAGACATTCATAAAACAGGCCTCTGATAGATTCTTCAAATCTGCAGAGGAGCACACAAATCACCTCATTAGGGAGGCGGTGGCCTACACCCCCGCTCTCCCTAACCCCACCACTCCTCACGTCATACGAAGGCCTCGTAATGTCCTACTGGACTCACCGGACACACTGTCCTCCGATCTGGAAAGGCTTGTCAAAGCTCAGATCCCGTAGGTCCCCCCTAAGATCTCTGTTAGTTTATACATGACCTGAACGCAGTGCGCGCTCAATCATGACTCTCTAAGTAGGATTCTCTTAGGGAAAATCAAGTGGGCGTCCCTTCAATGGGGCGACGCTTATCTAAGAAACGCTTCCCCGGACCCCAGTCTGGGGGGGACGTTCCGATTCGCTTAGCAGCCCATAGGGCAACAGAGCAGTAGGTCTGGTGGTTTTTAGCCGGTATGAGTCTCGGCATAACCCGCAGGGACATAGGGCCTCCCTCGGTGTACTCATGAGAGTTTTCCACCCCCTCCCAAGTATAGACCGGAGGTAGTCTGGGCGAGTTCTGCCCAGGCGGCGTCATTCGTGGCGTTAAAAAAAAAAAAAAAAAAAAAAAAAAAAACAAAACAACTATAGCTACGTACGGTGAAAAAACACTTACACTAAACTTCAACCTTCGTCGACCATACAAGTGGAAGTTCATAGTAGCGGACGTCACAAAACCCATACTCGGAGCCGATTTCCTCAAGCATCATCAACTAATCGTCGATTTAAAAAACAAAAGATTAATCGACGGCGTTACTAACCTAAAAGTTAACGCTCAGCTGCGCGTATCTAATGTACCTACAGTTCGCAGTATTAATATGTCACAATCTTACCACGACATATTAGAACAATTTCCTGGCATTACAAGATTAACATCTATGAAACTAAGCTCCGATATACACGTCCAGCATTACATAGAAACCGAAGGCCCACCAGTACACTGCAGAGCTCGACCCATCCCACCTCATCGTTACGAGACAGTGAAAAAAGAATTTGAAAATATGATCGAACAAGGCTTATGCAGACCTAGTAAAAGCCCGTGGTTATCACCTCTGCACATCGTCCCCAAGGCCAACGGAGACATCAGAGTCTGTGGTGACTACCGCCGGTTAAATGCAATAACAAAACCTGACCGCTACCCGGTACCACGAGTCAAAGACTTTACTCACCAGTTATCCGGCAAGACTATATTCTCTACTATCGACTTAAACCGCGCTTACCAACAACTAAGTGTAAGGGATGAAGATATACTTAGAGAAGACAGCCATCATCACGCCGATGGGTTTGTTCGAGTTTCCACGCATGTGCCCTGGTTTGAAGAATGCAGGTCAAACATTCCAACGTTATATCCACGAAGTACTAAGAGGACTAGAATTCGTTTACCCGTTCATCGATGACATTTTAGTTGCAAGCCTAAACGAAACCGAACACCGAGAACACCTACGAATTGTACTGAAGAGATTGGAAGACAACGGCATCACAATAAATCCCGCTAAATGCAACTTCGGGCAACCTAAAGTACAATTCCTCGGCCACACTGTGTCTCAAGAAGGTATCAAGCCACCGGAAAGCAAAATAAAAGCCATTACAGAGTACCCTAAACCAAACACGATAGAAGAATTAAGAAGATTCCTAGGAATGTTAAACTTCTATCGTGATCACATTCCTAACGCAGCATCCTTACAAGCTCCATTAAATGCATATCTACATAATGTTAAGAAGAAGGACAAAACACAAATTACGTGGACAGAACAAGCTACTCAGTCATTCGAGCAATGTAAAGCAAGCATTATCAACGCAGCTTTACTTGCTCACCCATCACACCACGCAACGCTAGCCCTCTTCACAGACGCATCCGATCACTCAGCCGGAGCCGCATTACAACAATACATCGACGAAACATGGCAACCACTCGGCTATTATTCAAAAAAATTCACAGACGCACAGAAGAAATATTCTACCTACCTACGATCGTGAATTAAGTGTACTATCAATATATCTATCTATAAAACATTTTCGTAAAACATTTGAAGGAAGAAATCTTATCATATTCACCGACCACAAGCCATTAACATTCGCTATGTCAAAAATTTCATCGAATAATGAAACTCCACGGCGCACGAGACAACTTTTGTTTATCAGCGAGTTTACTACGGACATACGTCACGTAAGCGGTAAACAAAATATTGTAGCCGACGCACTGAGCCGCATAGAAACAATAACATGCCCGCGCTCGATTAACTACAGCGACATAGCAACAGCGCAAGAAAAGGACAGCAACATACAATTATTATTACAAAACACTAATATCAAGCTTAAGAAGATTTCATTACCTAACACCGATATCAAGTTATTCTGCGAGACATCTACATCTTATATACGTCCTTATATACCAGAAGAATATAGACGTCAAGTTTTTAACAGCGTGCATAACATCAGTCACCCTGGTATACGCACTACTCGAAAGCTTATCACACAAAAATTCTTTTGGCCGTCAATGAATACAGACGCTAATCAATGGACTCGTAACTGCATAGAATGTCAAAGGAGCAAGACGCAACGCCATTCATTAACAAACATCGCAACTTTCCCGCCAACCGACCGCTTTCAACACGTACACATTGACATTGTCGGTCCGCTACCTACAACCGCTCGAGGTCATCGCTACCTAGTTACGATGGTCGATCGTGTAAAATCGTGTTACTAGATGGCCCGAAGCTATACCTACGGACGAAATATCAGCTGTTCGTATCGCCGACATTTTCTACAAGCATTGGATTACACGATTCGGTTGTCCTACTACATTGACAAGCGATCAAGGTCGTCAGTTCGAAAGTGAACTTTTTCAAAATTTAATGAAGACAATGGGTATTAAGAAAAATAGAACTACACCGTATCATCCTCAAAGTAACGGAATCGTCGAACGTTGGCATCGCTCTCTAAAGACTTCATTACGAGCAAAACTGTCTGACACAAGTACATGGATCGACGAGTTACCTACAGTACTACTCGGCTTACGCGCCGCCTTACGCACCGATACAGGCGTGAGCGCCGCCGAACTTACCTACGGATACAACTTACGTCTTCCTTGTGATTTCTTCGATACAAATATCTCCACACCTTCGACTATGAATTATACTTACGTAGAAAATTTACGAAGAATTATTCAAGATAACAAACCTCAACCTGTTACCATGCACCACAGTAATAATAGAAAAGTTTTTGTGCACCGTGACTTACTAAACTGCAGTCACGTGTTTGTAAGAGTGGATGCAGTTAAGAAACCTCTTCAACCTCCGTACGATGGACCTTACAGAGTTATAAGCCGCACCGACAAGACCTACTGTATACAATTACCTGGTCGGCAAGCCACTATTTCTATTGATCGACTGAAGCCTGCTTACATCACAACAGAACCACAAGATACCAGTTTACCATTACCTTCAAGCACAACCGTTACCTTTACCAACGTTACCAAGCAACCTGTTACCTTTACCAACGTTACCAAGCAACCTGTACCAGTACCTGCAAGGAGTTTAACGCCGCGACCTTCGCAAGCAAATACGACGCGCTCCGGTCGCACTATCAAACTGCCGGTACGCTTTCGCTAGAAGGGGAGTACTGTAGCTGCCGTGGCCTGCTACAGATTAATCCATAGAAATAGTGATTAGCTCTGAAAAGAGCTGTTTTAAACATGACTTGTGACGTGCCTCACGCGTCCCGCTTCGCGCGTCCATCTTCGCGCGCTCCACTTCGCTACACGTCAATGGCGCGAGCGCGTCGTGGAGGGGCCTACACAGCGGCCATTATATAAGAAGACGCGGGGCGCGGCCCCTTCCCTTTTTGTTCCGGCTTGCTGACTGAAGCTAAGTGTTTGCCTTTCTATAGGGCAGCCTTCGAACCTCGTGCTTTGTAATCGAATCCTCTCAAAATCCTTCTGATTAGACCGGCTTGCTTAAACTATATTTGTGTTAACGTAGTGATTTCTAAATATATAGTGACAAACTAATAACATTGTATGTACTAAATTAGCTTATACCTATATTTGTGTTAACGTAGCGATTTCTAAATATATAGTGACAAACTAATAACATTGTATGTACTAAACTTTTAACTGAATAATACTACATTGTCGTACTGAGTTGTTTGCATTTATCTCCCTAAACTACCCACTACGTCACAGACTTTAATACCGATTAAGTCAATAGAAACAGGAAGTAGTTCTGAAAAGAACTGTTTGATAATGACTTTCAGATTAATATATCATAGAAATAATAATCAGTTCTAATAAGAACCGTTGTGTACGACTTCTGTACACGGAACAACGTTTTTCTTTATTCGAGATAATATTTATCTTCACGCACGTCGTCGCCCAATATACGCAGCCAGCCAAAATATTCTTCAATATTAATTCAAGACTTCAAGTTGTTATTACAATCTTCACACACGCCGCAAGCGCCGAACCATACGCAGTAGATCGACGTCCGTCCCGCTTCAACGCCGCGCCCGAGTGAGAAACGAGTACGAGCGACGGGTCGTATTTATAACTTACGCACGGAGGCCAGACTGGCCGGTAGGACGGAGCTCGGCGGCGCGCCTCGACATTTCGCGCCATCGCCGCTACGCGTCGCTTCCATCGCATGGCGTGATTACAATCTTAGTTGTGATTGGTTATACATTTTTTATATTTTGTAAATATTTATTTTTCTTATATTTTATTGGTTTTACATGTTTACACATATATATATATGTATATAAGGCGACGATTTTTAATAAACCACACCAGTCGACGATTTTTAATAACCCAGTCCCTCACAGGCAAACTGGGACTGCTGCGTCTATTTCTGAAGGAACAGCAAGTCGACATCATGCTCATAAGCGAGACCCACCTCAAGACAACCAAGCCACTCAAAATCCCAGGTTACTTCACCTACCGCCAAGACGAGGTATCTCCATCAGGAGTAGCGTACCGAGGACTTGCTGTTCTGGTCAGGAGGCCCATAATCCACCAACCAGTAGAGCCAAAAAAGCTGGATAGCCTTTACGCCCTAGGAGTAGATGTCCTCATCGGTGGGCGCGAGCTGCGCATCTTCGCGGCATACCGACCCCCCGACAACCGTTTTAAAGTGGAAGAGCTGAGAAAGCTGCTCCTGCCCTCCACCCCCACCATAATCGCGGGAGACCTGAACGCCAAACACCCGGCCTGGCACTGCGCACTTAGCAACCCAGAAGGGCAACGCCTACTCCAGGATGCCCACAACCACAACTACGACGTCGCTGGCCCACGGGAACCTACCAGAATCGACCCGTCGAGGCCCAGTGCAGACAACGTGCTGGACATCCTGGTGTACAAGGGATTACCAACACCCCCAACCCAAGAGGTACTACCAGACCTGCCATCAGATCACCGGCCGGTGCTGCTGGTGTTCAGAGAACACACTGCATTGGCGAACCCACCCAGGTGCAAAATGAAGACCAACTGGGACGTCTTCTCCAACAAGATGGCCAACTTCAGCTGGCCGCAAATCATCTACACACCAGCCGAAGTGGATGCAGCGACTGAAGACATAACAACGGCTCCTCCGAGCGCGCGAAGCCCTCAAACTGCCTAGAAGCCTTGCCATCGCATATCCGCTGGCTTCTAAAGCAAAAGCGCGAGGCCAAAAAGACCTGGGAGCGGACCCGTCACCATGATGACAAAACGGCCTACAACAAGATGACCAACAAGGTGAAGGCAGCACTGTGGGAACACAGAGGCGAGTCTTGGGAGAATCATCTCATCAACATTGAGGACGACTTTCCCTCAGTGACGCGCCTTTGTAGACAGCTGGGCCTCGAACCAACGCCAACTCGTCCGCTGATTGGAGAAGATGGCCTTCCTCGCTACAAGGCACTGGACCGCGCGGAAATCCTCGCCAGCAGCCTCGAAAAACAGTTTACTCCACATCCAGACCTTAACCCGACTCACAGCAAAACTGTCGAAGACCAAGTCAGAGAGTACTTGGCGACCCCCCCGGACCAGGAAGAGGACGTCAAACTGCTGACTCCAAAAGAGGTTGCAGAGACACTGTCACGTGTGAACCCGAGGAAGGCCCCTGGAGCAGACGAGTTAACCAACTCTGCACTACGCAGACTCCCAACCAGGACAATAATTGCAGCGACCCAGCTATTCAACGGAATCCTGAGGACCGGCCATTTCCCTACCACCTGGAAAAACGGCCGAGTAATAGTACTCCCCAAACCTGGAAAGGACCTCAGGAGACCGGAGAGCTACCGCCCTATCACACTTCTATCCACGCTATCCAAGGTACTCGAGCGGCTGCTGCTACCAAGAATTCAACAACACCTGAAACCGAGACCGGAACAATTTGGGTTCCGCGCAGAGCATTCTACCACGCTGCAGCTGACTCGGGTACTAGACGAGATGGCTACATGGCTAAATAAAGGAGGCCACACGGCGACTGTGATGCTGGATATGGAGAAGGCCTTCGACAGAGTGTGGCACAGTGGCCTTATCCACAAGCTGTCGACATCCACAATGCCCAGAAGAACCGTCATGGTCGTCGCGTCGTTCTTAAAGGAACGCACCTTCCACGTGACCATCGAGGGGGAAACATCCACCCAGAGACCAATACAGGCGGGGGTCCCACAGGGAAGCTGCCTATCTCCAGCCCTGTACAGCCACTACACGAACGACATCCCGGTAGTAGGCCAAGTATCGCTGGCGCTATTCGCTGATGACACAGCGTACATGGCCAGCTCGATAAACGCAGCACACGCGGCACGCAAGCTCCGCCCGACCCTAGAAGCCCTGCCAGAGTGGCTGAAGAGGTGGCGACTCAAGTGTAACGTGGCAAAAACACAAGCGCTAATCACAGGCCAAAAACACCTCCCGCCGCCATTAAAACTAGAAAACGAAGAAATCCCATGGTCGCCTCAAGTCCGGTACCTGGGTGTGACTATTGACAGAACACTGTCAATGGTCCACCACGCCAAGACAGCCATGCAGAAGGCCCAGGTGGCGAAGACAAGGCTGCGCCCTCTGCTGTCCTCAAGACTTCCGTTGCGAGCCAAACTCGCCATCTATAAGACCTACATCAGCAGTGCGATTCGCTAAGCGTACCGTCTAAGATGCCAACAACGGCGAGTTCACAGATGTCACAACCAACACATCGCCCTTAAAGTCATCGTTATTTAAAACCGTATTCGCTAAACACGATCATCTCGTCGACGATCTCTCGGATGTGATAAGGCAAGGATGTCGGCTACGATGTTAACAATGTTGCTACTTATTGACTAAGTATAATCGAGAAAATATAGACTAACAAATATCGTTGTTATTTATGACTTTTAAAGAAATATAATTACATAATGTGAATGAATAAATTAAGAGCTAATAAATTCATAACAAATTATTAATTAATGTAGGTAATTGTTTTCGACTTGTAAAATTAATATTTTTAAAACTGGCAATGGATTCATAATTTTTTTGACATGTGCGAAATGTAAACAAACAGTTTGGAATTAAAGACAACATAAATTAAGTTTTTTGTCACAAAATTCCTAAATATGAAGTGTTTTAAGTGGCAAAAGGGTCTAAGGCTAAAAGTGCTTTAATATGCACCAATGCATGGAGTGTATCATATTTAGTGTAGTCTTGATCGTGTCGACAGTAAGTATGTTTATATTTTGTTTCATAACATTTTTATAATTCCAGCATTTTACTGTAATGACTAACCACAACAATATTATCTATTTTAGTGTCTCGTAACGTAGCTCCGTCACCAAGTCAACTTGAAAAGCTAGTCAACTTTTTAGAAGCTAGAAGTTGGCTAGCAACTGGCCATGCTCGTACTGCAAATGCTCGCATTCGCAGTCGTAATGCATGGGTAGAAATAGCAAATGCCCTTAACAGTGATGGTAGTGGATGTATAAAAACTTCAGAGCAGTGGTGTAAGGTGAGTTTAGCTTATTAATAGTATGTTTGAAGTGGTGTGTTGTACTATGTACCTACAAGAAAACTCTACATTGACTGCTCAAACTATTATTTATATCTCTATAAATATTCACAGTATTGAAAAGACAAGAAAGCGTCAGTGAAGAGGAAAGACAGTCAAATTTTGTGGCTGCCAGGCGTCGTACTGGTGGTAGAGTTGAATATGTACCTAAGTTCAATGACACAGAGCAAAAAATATATCAATAGACATTATCTTAGAATTTTATAGGAAACCTACAAAAGCTTGTAATAGTAATTAAATATTTTCTGTTTTAGTCTACTATTGCTGCCATAGATGCAGGGAGTGTTCAAGAGACACAAGTCCCTTCAACGTCACAAAATATTGTAGTAGAATCCGGAACTCACAATATTATGTACTCCTGAAGTAAGCATAATATAAAAAAATAATTAAATTGTTTATAGGTATTAATTATATTTTTTTACATAATGTATTTATTTTACAGGTTTCAGTCACTGTTGAACCAGTAAGACCTGTACCTATCACCACCAGAAGTTTCACATGGGAACATTCCAAATAAGGTTAATTACAAGATTTTATGGTGTAATAAATACAACAAAGTACTCCAAATATTAATTATGCGTGTTTGTTGAAGCGCCAAAGGGAAATATTACGCAGTCGTCGACGTGTTACCCAACAATCTCCACGTGCATCTGCTGCGCGCCGGCGCCTATTGCGAAGTCCTCCATCGCAATGCCCCGCTTGGAAATGGTTAGCATTACAGAGAGGTTCATAGCCATTGAAGAACAGCGTGCGGAACTGGCAATAGCTCAATGCATGAGGCTACGAGCAGAATTCGAACAAAGAATGGTGGAGGCTGTAGAAAGAATTATTGGTATTTTAAGTGATTATTTAAATACATAAAACTATTGTAATGATGTAAAATGTTTTTATCTGTGCATAAGTTTTAATCTAACATATACTCTACAATTATATATTTATACTGTTAGTAGTGTAACATGTTTTAACATAAATCTATAGTTAATATTTTTATTTATTATAAAATTATCATTACAATGAATAAACAATAGTAGTTTCATTATATTACATGCTCAAAACTTAAAAAATACATACTATATTACTAATAATATTTATTAAACCTGACTACTTACTAAATTAGTAAAGACAAACTTAAATATTTAGTTATTATTCAGTATTACTACTTCGTGCATGACACAACTGATTAATTAAAGTGTCTCTAGCACGGCATCCACTATCCAAATCACTGAGTGTTTGCACTCTTTCTTTTTGAAGTAGCTGAATTAGGTACCCTATCCCCCCACATCCAATGACACCAGGGATTTTTAAGTCTTTAAAGAATCTGGATCATAACAAGATTTGTAAAGATAAGAAACTCTGTCTTTATGATACTATAATTTAAAACTCAAGTATAACTAATATCTGTGTGGTGACGGAGTAAGAGTACAATATGTCACCCACCACCCCATCTCATGCCATAGGTGTCGTAAAAACCGGCTAAGGGCCTATACGTCAATATTATCTTTACAAAATAAAAAGAAGGAAAACTTGAAATTAAACCCTATACCAATCCTTCTGGCCAGCGTGGTATTAGTAGGCCAAGTATCCCTCCGTCATGGGACATTAATGGGTTGTTATGATGATAACTAATATACTAAGTAGTTACTTGCATTTCTTTGAGGATTTGTCTATCAAAGGGTGATTTAGGAAACTAAATATATTTATTTATGACATCCCTATGGTTTCTGGCATTTACAACCGTTTGTATGGCCCTTGATGTTGATGATTGTGAGACATAAGTTGTGGCATTCCTACATAAAATCTTTTGGTAGCTCCCACTTGTTAAAAACGCAAGTGCAAACAAAATCTGAAACAAAACTTATTTTAATTCATAGATAGACAGTAGTATTTGTAAGTAAGAGTTACTTATTATAAATAAGTAGTTGGTACCTACCTTGGTTCTGTTACTTGTTTACTAATACCTCCCTGGCGTTTAACTTTGGAGAAATATGGGAAAATATCTTGTCCTAATTGTTCTATGTGCTCTTCAATGAGCCTTTAAGTTTTAATGTACATAAGTAGGTACTGTCGGTTTTTAGGATATTCATATTTCTAATTAACCCCTCAACTGGCGGACAGACATATTATGTCTGCGAAAAAAAACGCGTAAACTGGCGGGCAGACATAATATGTCTGCGACCGGAATGTGCCAAACTTTTGTTTATTTAACCGAGCTTGACGCCTTTTTTAAGTTATCTTCACGATTAGCTTCTTCCAACAAAAGTGTTTTGTATGTATTTTGCAAAATACACGAACTGCCATCTAAACAAAAAAAAACATTACTGGACCCAGAAAGTGAAATACAACAATTAAATAATGGAAATCTACTTACCTTGTCTAAAAAACAATATTTAATATCACTTTGTAGGTTAACAACCAAGAGAACATCTACGTTATTGTAGCTTTATGATTTGACAGATAAAATCGAAGGCGAGGGCGAGGTTGTAGTCGAAGGCGAGGATGTTTCGTGTTACTGAATACCTATTTTCATACATTTGAACGAATATTTTAGTTCCGTGAAGCGCCGTTTACATCGTTGAAGCGCTGCGGTCGGGTAGTTTGATTGGAGCATACGAATATGTCAAACACTGATGTTACAACTGTTGTACTCTTGGATGTAAGGATGTAGACCGTTAGTGAATCGCCCTCCAGGTCGCGGCTCACATATGCGGGCCCGGCCTGGTACGGCCTAACATCGCCGACAACAAGAAAGCTCCTACAGCAGAGGGAAAATGCTTGCATTCGCCTGGCAGTAGACGCACCCAGGTACCTGAAGAACGCCACCATCACGAGGGACCTAAAGTGGCAAAATTTAGAAGACCACATTAAACAACTGGCAGAGAAGATGTTCAGGAGGGCAGACTGTTCCAAGTATGCCCACCTGAGGCAAATAGCGCCGCTGCCTCCAATAGCAGAACCACCAACAAGAAGAAAGAGAAGACAGAAACGCCCCGCTCGGGAACTGATACCAGTTCCCTCGAGCGGGGAGGAACCAGTACCGGAAGAACATGAAGAACCACCGCCCTCTCGTAGGCGGCTGACTGGGCCTCTCCCAACGGAGAATCACCCAGCCAGCATGCCTCGAGGGCGGAATACAGCGACCAACCCACTGTAGTGGGTTGCGAAGAAGGCCCCCATAAGGACGCAAGGTCCAAATGGGTTCCCCACCCCCCCCGTGCAGGGTGAGAAGAAAACAACGAGATAAACCACACGCATTCTACTTCAAGCAAATCGAGAGTTTTATTATATCCTCAAGATCTCCAAATCCTTACAGGAAGCTCTGAACCTGTATAGGTGACCATCCTGTAAAATAGTAAGCTTTGTAATTTAATTAATTATGTCTATTCAAGGCGGCAAAAATAATTAAGTAATTGGTTTTTATTAGTATAGTAAAAAGTTGTAAATTGGCTGTTTGTTCAGAGCTTTTGACGATTGGTGAGGATCAGGGTCAAATAGGTATTTAGAGTTTTAGTGTTTAGGGAAATTTATACCTACCTAGATTTTATTTGATTAAAATAAATATTTGAAATAAGTAAGTAAATTGGTCAAAATGTAATTTTTCTATCGTTGCTGTATAAGCTCTATTTTTTTTCAAACAATTATTCTTAAATATCGTAAATAATAATTGAATACCTACTTTGTATTTTTTTTTCATACATTAAACATCAATTCAATAGACACAAAGTATATATGTACCTACTTCTATACGTACAAGAGACACAAGATAATTATTCATAAATCGCACAAAGTGACAAATTTCAATTGACCTGCGCGGGAATCGAACCCGCTACCGTGCAACCGAGTCAGTTTTAGCTTATCATCATAACAGCCCATTAATGTCCCACTGCAGGGACGGGTCTCTTCCCGTGACGGAGGGATATTTGGCCTACTAATACCACGCTGGCCAGACGGATTGGTATAGGGTTTAATTTCAAGTTTTCATTCTTTTTATTTCGTAAAGATAATATTCACGGATAGTCTCTTAGTCGGTTTTTACGTCACTTATGGGGTGGTGACATATTGTATTCTTACTCCGTCACCACACGGAGTTTTAGTTATTATTGTATTATTTTCTATAGTTTAAGGTACCTACTGCTAGTCAGGTATTAAGTATAAAATAGATTATATTTTCCTTATTTTGATATTGTTATTGCATCTATTGGTAATTATAGAATTCCCTTGTTTCTTCCTCATGTAGGCCGAATAGGTAGTGCATTTTATTTAGTCATAAATCCAAAACACGTAGAATTTTCAGCTCAAACGGGAAAACGAAGATAAAAATAGATATTATCATACCAGCCCATTAATGTCCCACCGGAGGGACGGGGACGGGCCTCCTCCCGTGACGGAGGGACACTTGGCCCACCAATACCACGCTGTATAATATGAATTACACAAATTATCTAACGTGGCAACCGAACCTGCGATCTCGTTATAGCCAACCGCCTTTCTAGCGTTGGTCGATCTCTAAATCGGGCGTATTCGTGTGATCGCTCTGGTGCTTTTCAGATCTTGATATTTTTTGGTAATTATTATCTCATTGAAAATAAGGATATTAAAATACTACATTATTTATTATTTATTTCACTTTATTAATTACATCTACATTACAATTTCCATCGTGCTTGTATAACATAAACCTCGACTCATCGGAAACATTTTCCTTAGCTAATCAGCCCTGAGTGCTAATCACGAATTTTTTATCATCACTCTATCTTGAATTTTGATGTTGTCTTTCAAGTTTACGAATATTTGCAGGTCTAGGACTGTAATTACGCTTCATCTAGACCTTGCCTCACTATTCAAGTGCTTGGATTGCTTTCTCGAGCACGTAGCAAGTGATTTTTGACTACAACAGCCGTTTGAAATCGATTTCTCAACATTCTCGACACCATGTAACGATCCTCTTGTGTTTTTGTGCACTCTGTTGGTTCTGATCTTGATCTAAGCGCATTGAATACAGTGTCTTCTAATGGCTGGAGTACTTTTCGAACGACTGAGAGCTATAAACTAACAGTTGTCACTGTATAACGATGACTACGTCATTTTTCTAACATTTCTGGAATCCTTGTAGACTCTTCAGGGGTTAGAGGCATGTTTTTATGCTAATTTGTTCAGAATATCTAATTTCTGTATATAAAATGCCTCTTTTTCATGATATAACAGAAAAAAGAGTAAAAAAAGGTTTTGAAACTATAGACAGAACCTTGTATACATCCGCGCGTCATTGGCTTTGTAATGTTAGTATCAGAGAATACTAATCCTACAGTACGATTTGTGAAGTAGCTGATTAGTATGTTGTATATGTTGGCAGGGCATTGGTAGTGTCGGAGGCGGAGGAACACAGCTGGCCACCAAGCATTGTCAAACGCCGCTTTGATGTCCAGAGATGTTGCTATAACGTGTTCTCCTTCTGATTTTTTTGTTTTAATTAGATTGATTACATTAGAAATGGCGTGTGATGTGGAAATGTGTCTTTTAAAACCAAATTGTAAAGTGTTATTATGATTGTTAGTGTCTATGTGATAAGTGAGCCGATCTATGATAAGTCTTTCAAATAGTTTCCCAAAGACCAATGGGGCGAAATGAGGTGAGTTGGTGGTTATTGAGTAGAGCATGTGCAGTGTCTTCTGTGGAGTAGGTATGTGTGCCATCTTCTAATTGAAGAGTAGAGGGAGGTTGTGCTAATGGTTTGGTTTTGATTATGCGATTGGTGACTGACCATACGTTTTCCTTTACCTGCATCTTACAAAATTCCCTAAATTGGCTGGTAGCTTCAGTGCAAAAGGCATCTGAGTATTCTTTTCTTGCAGTGTTTCTCTCAACGAGTACTTCGTCAAGAGGAAGCCCGCGTCTTTTGTATCTAGCAAGTTTGTGGTGTGAGTACAGAACCTTTTGTTTAAGGTCCTGTAGTGTGTTATTCCAGAATGGAGGTTTGTGTGATATTCTGCCAGACTTAGGTAGTGTTATGTCGCATGCGTGCTGAATAGCAATGGTGATGTCACTGACAAGATTGTCAATGTCATCAGCACTGCTATCATGGATGTTTGTGATAGAGGGTAACTCCTGGCGAACCTTGTCTGCAAATCTGTCCGCTATCTGAGCCCAGTTTACATTAGTTGTGTTGTATTTGAATGTAGATAGTTTCTTGTTTCGTGTAAGGCGTGTGTGTGTGTGAGTGTTAGTGAATGAGACTTCAAATAAAATGCAGTTGTGGTCAGAGCTGGGTGTGATTGATTTTTGTACAGACCAGTTATTGATGGTTTTGGATGGATGATTGCTAAGAAGCGTGAGGTCAATGATGGATGAACGTGGCTGGTTGTGTGTTATAGTTTCAAAAGTTGGTGTCGTTCCGGAGTTAGCTATAATTAAGTTGTTGTTAAGAATAAAATCAGCGACTAGCTCTCCCCTGGCGTTGTCTCTGTTCGAGCCCCACCAGGTGTGCCATCCATTGAAGTCCCTACAGATAAGGAAAGATGAGTTATTGTTGGAGTGTATATAAGATTCAAGTGTGTGTAAAGTGTTGTGAGTGTCGTTGCGTGGCTCTATATATAAGGATATGAGGTGATATGTGTGATTGGTTATACTGTCATTACATTGTATGATGCATATGTTTGAATTTGAGTGGCTGGTAATTCCGAGAGCTGAAGATGTGTTTTTATTTTTTTATTTTTTTTTTTATTTGGCAATGGCGGCGCGAGTGGGATGAGTGGTGGGAAATTGGTATAGTGTATATTGGTCATTTGTGAGTTTCATGTGATTTGAATTTCCGGTGTATGGTTCCGTTATAAAGACGAAGTCTGGTTCGTATTGGCCTGAATACACGGAGAGTTCGTGTAGTGCGTTCCTACTACGTCCAAGGTTAATTTGTATGGTGTTGGTGTTAATGTGTGTGTGTGTAGATGAGAGTGATGAGTGAGTGGAAATGTCTTGTATGGGTCTAGTATCTATAGTCGATCCTATTTCTTGTACGTGTAGACAGGTCAGAAGTGGCACTGTGGTCCAACTTCTCGCTGTTTTTATTAGTTTTATTGTTAGTGTTAGTGTTATATATATTACAATTATGGCATAAGGCCTTATTAGAGTTTTTCTTGTGTGGGCAATCTTTAAACTCGTGTGACTCTGCGCAGAAAGAGCAACGTGTCTCCTCCTCAACGCAATGCTTTCTGGTGTGGCCAAACTTTAGACACTTGTAACACTGAAGTAAAGGTACAAACTCCTCCACATGAACCCGCTGATGGTCAACATTGAGTTTTTGTAAACTTATGATTATTTGCCAAAGATGAGAGGTCACAAAGACAGCATTGTATAGGTTGGAATTTTTGTTATTGCGCGTGAATTTAAACTCGATGTCTGATGAAGGAGAATCGGTGCTTATGGCATTAAGTATCTGTGAGTTTTGCTTTACAATGATGTCTCTGAGTGTCTCAGGAGTAACCTCTGAGCTGACCCCTTTAATCATGAACATAGGTTTAAGTTTTTTGGATACCTCCGCTGTGATGTCAGGATGTGAGTCTCCGATTTTGTCCATGGTGATCTGCATTTGTTCTGGGCTGTCGAACTCGATGCGTAGCTTGTTGTTCGAGACCCTCTGGACGCCGGCTGGGGTGAAAGTAGTGTCTCTAAAGGACACCGCCTTCCTCCAGGAGGCCAGAGTGTCGATGTGGGTGGGGTTTTCCTTCTTCGATGCGATGATAATGGCGGGCTTAGTAGTAGGTGGTTTAGGTGGTTGAGACTTGACTAGTGGAGAGGATGTAATTTGTGCGTATGATGGAGTAGGTGGTCTGTTTGTGATTTCCTTTTTGAAGAGGGCCATCTCCTGGCGAACAGCTGCTATAATGCTGGTCTTCAGGTCCTCACTACCGTCGTTCGATGTACTCGGAGATTGTGGTTGGACATGTTCTTTATAAATCGGCGATGTGGGGTCGATTAAGCCAGATAGGAGGGAAATTGCCTTACCAATCTCTTCGGCAGCAGTGGTAATCAGCTTTTTGTTAGGGGCGGTGACGCTTCGGCCCGCAGACACCCTCTCAGTAATGAAGGTCGACAGCTTCCCCACGACCCTCATACAGGATTCAACATCTGATATTTCGGCGATGGTGAATGGTAGAGAAAGGGGAGTGGGGGGTGAGGGGCGTCAGGCCCTCCAGAGTTATCCCCCATGTTGACCTTTACCACACCTCACAGAAAAAAGTTATTCCCCTCGATGTCCAAAAACCTTCGATTCTGGTGGATCTGATGTATGGGTAAGGTAGGTAGACCCAAAGTTCGCTTCTGGTAACTAACACTCAGAACTGCGCTAGCGCGCTCCGTTCCGGAGTTATTAGCGTTACCAACTTACTCCGTAATGGCGATTCGGGTGTTTTTTGCTATAAAATCCATAAAATAAAAACTAAGTGCGATAAAATTCTGCTTGATGCGTGGATCCAGAGAAGAAGAGCTATTCTAGCTTATAGTTAAATAAAAACAGGGGGTCGTCGATCTCTTTCTTGAGATATCGAGCCCTGAGGATCTTGAAAAATTTTTTTAACTACGCTACAAAGTTGGTGGTCGATAACTTCCTAAGCTGATGGTTCCGGTTCACTCACGATATGTCAAATGAAAGAGCTTATCAAGCCCCGTCGATTGACGCTTCGGTTAGCTCCCGGCGCCGCCTGTATCGAAAGTTACGATCCACGTGGTTTTTGTAAAAATGTCTATAACTTACCCGGTTTTAATAATAAAAATCCAGGATTTGGGGGTAATGTAGGTGGCACTTAAACACACTAAAATCACTTATAAAAAGTATAGGTCTTTGATCACTTTTGGCACTTTTTTCACTAAAAACTAAGTTTTTTCACAAAAAAGCCACGTGGTGACTGCACATTTGTTCCAGAGGTGGTAGAAGGAGGGGGGCCCGGCACCCCCTCGTGCACTCCACGTGTAGATGACACGAAACTAAGGAATGGAAGACCTAAACACAATGCTCGGTGGCCTCAGTAGTGTCTCTCAACAAGTGGGTCTTAAAATGAACATGGACAAGACCAAGATCATGGCAAATGTCCATGTTGCACCCACTCTAATCACAGTTGGAGGCTCTACACTCGAAGTTGTCGACGAGTATATTTACCTGGGACAGTTAGTCCAGCTAGGTAAGTCCAACTTTGAGAAGGAGGTCACTCGTCGAATCCAACTCGGATGGGCAGCGTTCGGGAAGCTAAAACGTATCTTCTCGTCCACATTACCGCAGTGTCTGAAGACAAAGGTCTTCGACCAATGTGTGTTGCCAGTGATGACATATGGAGCTGAAACGTGGTCGCTGACTATGGGCCTTCTCAGAAGGCTTACCGTCACTCTGAGGGCAATGGAGAGAGCTATGTTGGGAGTTTCCCTGCGTGATCAAATCAGAAACGAGGAGATCCGCAGGAGAACCAAAGTGACCGACATAGCGCTCAGGATTTCCCGGTTAAAGTGGCGGTGGGCAGGGTACATAGCGCGGAGAACTGATGGCCGTTGGGGCAGAAAAGTTCTAGAATGGCGACCGCGCACCGGAAAGCGCAGGGTGGGGAGACCCCTCACACGATGGACCGACGACCTAATTAGGACGGCGGGAAGCCGATGGATGAGGGAGGCACAGGATCGCGCAGGGTGGAAACTTTTGGAGGAGGCCTATGTCCAGCAGTGGGCGTCTATAGGCTGATATGATGATGATGAGATTAGGTTAGCAATTATGTTAGGTTAGATTAGCAATAATGTTAGGTTAGGTGAGCAATTATGTTAGGTTAGGTTAGCAATAATGTTAGGTTAGGTTAGCTTTTATGTTAGGTTAGGTTAGCTTTTATGTTAGGTTAGATTAAATAAGTGACCCGATGGAAAAGCTAGAATACAATTAAAAAATAAAGGCAACGGCTATCCGTTGTCTATCAACGGCTATTGGCTAGTCAAAATACAACTTCACTCAGTCGTGATCACCTTGCCGGTATGGCCAAATGTTTTTAGGCATGTCAAAGTTCGAATCCCAAGTAGGGCAAATATTTGTGCCAACCCCAAATTATTGTTGTGAACCTAAGTGTAATTTGGTTCGGAAGCGCGATGTTGTTTGTCCGGAAACTTGAAATCTACAACCTGACCATTAAAATATATCTACGCCAAGTTTCTCTCCATAAGTACCTATATATTTCGAAAAACTGTCTCTGTAGTGAACTATTACAATAATAAATAAATAAATATTCCTCACACATTCACACAACGTCATCCAGTCCCAAACTAAGCAGAGCTTGTACTATGGGTACTAGACAACAGATAAACATACTTAAATACTTTCTTTTTGGTAAATAAATATACATATTATAAATAGAAACACTCTGACCAATGCAAACAATCATGTTCATGCACACAAAGATTTGCATTGAGCGGGAATCGAACCCGAGACATCTGCGTAGCAGTCATGTTATATAACCACTACGCCACAGAGGTCGTATACAATGACGATAATAATAAAAATTAAAAAAATATAAACTCACGGTTTGCAGGCATACGTTTGATTCTATCATCACCAACGTATCATTCATGTAACTCCTGTATAACTTATTTACAGAAATAATAATTCTAATAAACAATAACATAATTAACCCACCCCATTTTTACAATTGTAATGTAAAAGAAATTGAATTTTTGCATGTTTAACAATGTTGTAAAATTGGAATGCCTCAGGGTAGCACTTTAGGACCTTATGTTTGAGGCTTGTTGATATGTACTTCATTGTTCCACAGTGGTGTGATGCTGCGAGGCTCCGGCATCAAGTGGGATCTTCGTAAGTCTCAGCCTTACGACGCTTATCATCTGGTTGACTTCGATGTGCCTATTGGTAGTCATGGAGATTGTTATGACAGGTAAATCTATTTACTTATTCAACTTAAATATGCAAATACCTTATTGAACACTACTTCATGGTGTCGTATAATGTGATTAAGAGACTTGGAATCGTCAAAGGTGACTATAGGACTTAGTATCTAAAAAAGGGACTAACGGACTTAGCATCGTAAAAGGTGACTTAGGGACTTAGTATCATAAAATGTTTACTTGGTATAGTAAATGGTGACTTAGTATGATAAATTTTTTATTAAGGTACTTGGTGTCATAAAAGGCGATTATGTGCCTTAGTGTCATAAAAGGGGACTAACGGAATTAGCGTCGTAATAGTTGACTAAGAGACTTAGTCACTTTTTACTACACCAAATATAGACTTTAACTTGCGCTTCTTTCAGATATCTATGTCGTATGGAAGAGATGCGACAGTCAGTCCACATAGCGTACCAATGCCTCAACCAGATGCCTGCTGGCGAGGTGAAGACCGATGACGCAAAGCTTACACCACCCTCGCGAGAAGAGATGAAGGTACTTAGTACAATGTCTAGAGCGTCACGACGCTTTGTAAACAGCACTATTAAGCGTCGCTTTGTTTTGTTTATGGAGCGTCTTGACGTCAACAGCCGGTCCCGACTTTTTACGTGCCCTCGAAATCCTACTAAGTAATCTTACAAATGCGAAAGTTTGTGAGGGTGTATGGATGAATGTTTGTTACTCTTTCACGCAAAAACTACTGAATGGATTTTGATGAAATTTAGAATATAGGTAGTTTAGGGTGTAGAATAAAATTTAAGCTACTTATACCACGCGGGTGAAGCCGCGGACTATAAGTAGCTTGTGTTTTTATAAAAGGGAACAAAAGGTACAGGGACGTAATCGGTAATATATTTCGGGCAACTGCGTAGCATTCGGAAACGACAGGCTGTTTTATACAGTTTTCATTGACGCCTGTTTATTAGAGCGTTGCGACGCCTTTTCATAGAGGGTTCTTTAATCAGCATGTACCTAAATTCTCGTACCTTAAAATCGTTAAAAATTCAGTTAAGTTAACTTTAGTTGTCAAATTGTCTTAAGTACCTATTGTGTGACAATTTGACAACTAAAGTTAACTTAACCGAATTTTTAACGATTTTAAGGAACGAGAATTGAGATGCAGTTTTTATGTTAATTTATGTAATCTATATTGTAATTAAAATGTTCACAGACATCGATGGAGGCGCTGATCCACCACTTCAAGCTGTTCACTCAAGGTTACCAGGTACCTCCCGGGGTCACGTACACCGCCATCGAGGCGCCTAAAGGAGAGTTCGGAGTTTATCTCGTCTCCGATGGAAGCTCCAAGCCTTATAGGTAATATGCACTTTAAAAATAATGATCAGTAACCTAAAAATTGACAGTGTGATGATGCGAATGAAAATACAAGATGGTTTCCTAATTCCATTTATTTTTATACCACCTGGCCCGCATGATGGTAAATGATTACCGTAGCCTATGAACGCCTGCAACACCAGGGGAATCTTTCGCGCGTTGCCGACCCCTTAAAAACACGTTCACCCCTCCCTTGAATGACCTCATACTGTGGTCCCTGGGTAAAACCTCGAAAACTAATCCTGAGATTTTGATAATAGACGACTAAGGGAATAATACTTTAGTAGAGCAAAGAAGAAACAACAACATAATTCATCGAAAACAATCTTTAAAACTATGATGTGAAATTATAGTAATTTTACATGTTTTACAATATTGGAGTGCCTCAGGGAAGGATTTTAGGACCTTTTGTTTAAGACATGTTTATATCTATGACATTATTTCCATGAACGAGAATGAACGAAAACTGTGAACATGGCTTCACCTCATTTGATAATGAGAGAGGGTAGCTTGCAGAAAAACCTTTCCACTTTCATAAATGGTTTGTTTTGGTTTTAAAAAAAGTTCAAACAGTATCAAAAAGTGTTTTAGGGACTGATAATTTCGGAGTAATAGTACCGTCCCTGCAGTGGTCCAATAACGATGATATTTTCTGTCCACAGATGTAAGATCAAGGCCCCGGGCTTCGCTCATCTCGCGGCATTAAGTAAGATAGGTAGAAACTCTATGTTAGCTGATATTGTCGCCATTTTGGGAACTTTAGACATTGTATTCGGTGAAGTAGACCGATAAATACCTAATACCTACGATCCACAAATTATTGTCCTGAACCTGGATGATCTTTGTGTCCGTTAAATTGATGTTTGTTAAGTCTCTGCGATATTTCTTTTTATACGAAACTAGCGGTCCGTCCCGGCTTCGCACGTGCATTATTTTCCCGCTTTTTTGTTCAATTTTTTTTCTAAATATTCTTTGCTATAAACCTCATGGAGCCCGAGACCTTTCCAACGAATGCAAAATCGTGGAAATCGGTTTGTGCGTTCTGGAGTTATAGCGTCAGGAAGGAAAACCAGACTTTTTTTTACTATACGAAATAAACCGATGTTACCCAAATGTCCTGTTTTTATATTTATATTATTATGTTTTATTATGGTAATTAATTTTAATGTATTGTTAATATAATTTAAGGGATAGAAATAAAAAAGTATTATTAAGGAATAAAAGTATTTGTTTATAATTGTGTTTTGATTATTTCACAAAACTTACTGTTAAGTACACATACATTTTTCTTATAGGTACACTCAAGGAAATTAATTGCTTAGCAGTTTGCACAATTTTGAAATCGGTCAGGTTACTATTTACCGACTACAGACGACTGATGACGAACCCCGACATCTTGGCAGTCGTAAAATTGAATGGACAAGGTGTATATACCTAGCCTTGTCTATCTCTATCTATGACAGACAGGTATTTTGTGTTCAAGTAAAATTCTTCAATTTCATATTGAAGTTCGTGACACTAACCCCCGATTTCCAAATAACTGATCAAGTAAAAATCAACTAATCAAGTGTCAAAACTGTCATTTTCAGGAACTAAAATGACCGTTTAGACACTTGATTGGTTGATTTTTACATGATCAGTTATTTGGAAACCCGGGGTAACTCGAACTTTGACGTGTCGATAATACTGTCAAAATTGATTTTTTACTCTTCGGACAGAATGTAATTTTTGCAAGTTTGTAAACAAAGGAGTTTGTAATGCGATTCTTACTTATTGGCTATTATCTTATGTCTATTTTGAGGTGTAATATCTTTCAAATTTGTTATGATTAATTCGGTATATAATACGACTAAATTACGTAGGTTGTCTACCTGCTAATCAATTAATTTCCCTGACCGTACATATAGCTACTACCAGAGCCTTAATTGGTTTAATGGTGTTAAAGTCGATGCAGGTTCACACAATGAATAAGGGTTCATTCAGACTTTTTTCGTCACCAATTATCTCCAATTGACGCCCGCTGCAGGCGTGGTCGCGCCCCTGGACGTATGGCTCCTCTAAATATTGTTCTTCTTCGTCTTCTAGGCGGTGGACATTATAGTAACTTTCTGCCCCAATGTGTGTCGGTGTCAACCATGTATCATTCGATGAAATGTACTATTTATTTATTTACTATCGGTGATATGGGAGTAGGTTCATGTGGCTATTCGGTGAAATGGCCCATCGGTCAAATAACCCGACGGTTAAATAGCTCTTCAATGATTTGGCGTAGTAGTAATGGCTTTCGCAAAAATGTCTTTCGTAGATAAGTATGAAACCCGCTACGCGCTGTATATCCTGCCCACTGCCACTATTAGCAAATAAAATAACGTGAGAATCTTCAATACAGAGTATCAGATATAAAATAACGAACAATAAAGGGACCCAAAAAAGTCAGCCCTGTGAAACTCTAAGGGAGACACAGTCCCATGTGAACGTTCTCACAACAGCCTACTTTCGATTTTCTTTGTACGATAAAAACCGTTGCATTTGAAACATTGCAGTTAGTAAAAATATAGTTGTCAACTTTTTTCTGCAAGAAATTGTGGAAGTTATTAAAATGTCATACTGATTTCCGAATTACTGAACCTAGAATAACTTTACCACGAAAACACGCAATCACGAATAACGTTATCACGAAAACATGCAATCACAAATTTTGATTTTGACATCGTTTCACACATTGTCGAAAGATTAGGTTAGGTTTTTTTTTTTTATTTATTTGTATATTACACACGACAAATTACAATTAAAACAATACACAACAAAAGATACAGAGATATGATCTAGATTGTAACTCAATAATGTATGTAACTAGCAAAACAAATGTAATAAACAAGGAAATTATATAAAATCTAGACGAATCATTACCAATAACTTAAAGCTATGAGTAGATGAATTATAATTAACTAACGAATAAATAGAGCTACACAGTTCAAAGACTTATTAATTAGAGACATGAACATAGGTACTTAATTCTAGTGTTAGTATTAAAAGGTTGAAACAGTCTAACTCAACACCGTGGTTGAGCCAGAGTTGCTTGGGTTGGATTTCGGATAGAGGATATCTTTTAGAGTTCTAATGTAAGAAGACAATTTCGGTGTGAAGATGTCAAGTTCCGAATTATTCCTTGCCATTTCGTTATACTGTCGAGCCATTCTTACTAGGGGATTATAAAAGGAAGTATTATTTTTATAAGTTTGTAGAGTGAAAAGGTTTACGGTTTGGGATCTCCGCGCACTATACTTCGTATTAAAAGCCATCTCGGAGAGCAATGCAGGAGCATCAATATAAGAATGTATAATTTTATATAAATAAATGAAATCGAAATACTCCCGCCTTGCTTCCAACCTTTGTACATTGAATTTGGACAATCTAGCATCATAGTCGAGATTAGTACGGCCTATGTGTTGACGGTAGCATAACATTCTTAAACACTTTTTTTGTACCCTCTCTATTTCCTCAATGTGCACTTTATAGTGCGGAGACCAAATAGGGCTACCGTATTCAACGACACTTCTGACAAGAGTATAGTTACAAGTAAACAAGTAAAGCAACGACTGAGGCTTCTTAAAGTCCTTTGTTGATCTAAACACAAATCCAAGCAGTTGATTGGCTTTGGTTGAGATGTAATCGTAATGATTACGAAATGTAAGCTTATCGTCAAAGAGAATACCTAAATCCTTGACAACGCTTTGATCTTGCAAGTAGCTGGCCGTCAATAGCGTAATCGTGTACTATCTTATTACATTTGTTAGTGTACGTTATAACAAAGCATTTACTGATGTTAAGGTTCATAAGATTAGTGCCACACCATTCTGAAACAGTATTCAGGTCATTTTGTAAGAGAGTACAGTCGCTAGCAGAGTATATCGTTTTAAACACTTTTAAATCGTCGGCGTACAGTAGAGACTCACATTTTAATTTGTCTACGAGATCATTTATAAAAATGATAAACAAAAGTGGTCCCAAATGGGACCCTTGTGGGACGCCGGAGGTTACTGGCATTGGGGACGAGAGAAAGCCCTTTAAAGCAACCAGTTGACTTCTATTGGTCAAATAAGAAGTAATCCAACGGAATAAACTACCATGAACTCCGTAGAGGGCAAGTTTGTCACAGAGCAGTTCATGGTTGACTCTATCAAACGCTTTCGAGAAGTCTGTGTAGACAGAATCAACCTGACCACGTGCAGCAAAACTCCTACATAGATAGTTTTTGTACTCTAAAAGATTCGTGACGGTCGACCTACCCCTAACAAAACCGTGCTGCCTATTAGATAGAAGAGGCCTAACATGGTTGTACAAGTGACTGTAAACCAAAGACTCGAATAACTTAGCGAAGCAGGACAAGATGCTAATTGGTCTATAGTTTTCGCAACGAGACTTATCCCCTTGTTTGTAGATGGGAATTATATGCGCTGTCTTCCATCGGTTCGGAAAGATTCCAGAGTTAATTGATTTATTAAATATTATATTTAAAGGCACACTAAGCTCTTTACCACATTGTTTAATAAATGATGGAGGAAGTTGGTCTGGTCCCCCACATTTATTCTTATCGAGAAGTTTTATTTTAGTGATAATGTCATCTTCAGTAACAGAAATATGTGAAAGCGTATACGCAGCTCTGTCATTTATGACCATATCATTTTTATTTGATTGACGCGAGGATGATGTGGCATTTTGCGCGTTCGAGCTAAAAACCGATCCAAAGTAACTAGAAAACAACTCGCACATGCCATACCCATTTGATGACGAATCGTTACCATAATTCATAACATCTGGCACCGAACTATGACCCTTTCTATTATTGACGAATGTCCAAAAGTGTTTAATATTGTTACTCATAGATTCTTCTGTTGAAGCAACATATTGTCTATAACATTGATTCGCCATCTTTTTAAACCTGTCACGTAGCAAAGAAAATGTGTCGTAATCCCGAGGGTTATTGAATTTTTTAAATAACCTATGATATTTGTTCTTTTCTTTGTTGCATTTAATTAAAGGCTTGCTAAACCAAATCGGATAGTTAGTCGGCTTTGAAGTTGTAAGGGGTGTGTGTATTTTAATTACATCAAACAGCTTCTCATAAAAAATATCCATGCATACATCTACGTCTGGAGACGACAAGATGTCTTGCCAATTTATGATACTTAGTTCAGACCGTACAGCTTCATAATTACACTTGGAAAAGTTCAGTTTACTTTTACTTAGTTTGTTTAAGCGTTTTCCCGTTTTACTAAGGAAAGGAAACTCGAATTCGACCGCAGGGTGGTGCCTGTCCATCAGGCTCAGCGGACACGCCTCACTAACCAATAACGATTTAACTGTCGAGAGAACCAAATCCAGGGCGCGGTTATTTACGTTAGTAATATTGTTACATTGAGACAAATTGCAGATTGAAATAAATTCCTTTAGAAGTGACAGTTTTTTACTATGGGAGGTCTGTGATGGCCCGACAGTACCAGAAACTAAGGCAGAAAAGTCCGGGGTGTTAAAATCTCCGATGACAAGACAATTCTCGTCAAGGCATTTATTTAATATTACATTCTGGCAATTAGAATAAAATTCATCCAACATTCCACTACCTATGTCCGGCGGAAGGTAACAAATACAAATATTAAGATTCGGTATATTGCTATATTCCGGTATAATCGTAATCCAGATATCCTCTAAACCGCTCTCCCAGGATGTCTGACGGATGACCTGAAAACATTTCTTTATTGCAACAAGGACACCGCCGCCCTCTATTTTCTTAGAGTTCGTGTCAATGCGATCTCTTCTAAAAATATTATAACGAGCATCTATAATTTCTCCATCGAATACACTTTTGTTTAAGTTTGTCTCCGTCAGGCATATCAAATCATAATTTGAATTTAGTAAATTTAGATAAAATTGTGATAATTTAGAGCGAAATCTATTGACATTCTGATAATACACACTAATCATTACAAAAGATAACTAGAACATAATAGTAAAATATTTTAATAACAAGAAGAACAATTTAAAGTTTACTGAGACAATCTGTATTTTTTATAAGTATGGCTGGGCATTGTTCATTTTTACGAATGTATATTTGTCCAAAACGCACCCAAACAAATTTAAAGTTCCGTTCTTTACAAAACTTCCTTGTAGCACTATGCAACTGTTTCGCTTCCGGAGAAAGATGCTCGGCCACATAGATCCTGCAAGTTTCTCCCGTAAAACCAAGGTGAGCTGAGGCGAGTTTTTCTTTCGGGTGAACTTTATTAAATCTCGTCACAGACGATAAAATAAGATCTCGGAGCCGCTGCGATGACAGAGAAACTAGAATATTTCGTGGTCTTTTAGAAGATGCATCCATCTTAGCGATGCGGCGGCAGGCTCTCACTTCGCCATCAGGGATGACGACTTGTAGACAATTACAAAGTTTATTAAACAGATCCATCAAATTCTCGTTCTTATTCTCAGGAACCTCGTGAATTTCTAGATTTAGATCGCGTGAGATTTTTTCAATAGCTTGTACTCTGGAATTTAGCTTGGCCAACGAACCCTGCGTGCTTGAGAGGTCAGTTTAGGTTAGAACGATGACAATGCGATGCACGAGCCGAGCGAGCTGCAGCAGTAGCCGGCGAGTGCCAGAATGAAAATTCGTGATTGCTTGTTTTCGTGGTAACGTTATTTGGGGTTTAGTAATTCGGAAATCAGTATGAGAGTCAAGTTATTACCAGTGTACACTTTAACAAACCTCTTAAACATACTTGGTTTATTTACGACTCATTGTATGCCATAATGTGATTTACAGCACTGTTCAAGACTCTTAAAATACACACAATCACGGATGTATACTGTATACGTTCGTGCACACAATAGATAATTGTTTTTTTAACCGGAACACAATCTCGAACAAGGAGGTCATGATTTATGTTCAACTTAGCAACTATTGGAATCTAATCGAAATGTGATCTTGAAAGTGTGGTAATCGGAAAACATGTTTTGTTTTGAATATTTGAGTTAGGTATTCTGGCTATCATTTTTAAATGCTTTATTAAACCAGGGTGGGCGTAATGATTTTTCAAAAATATTTAAAACTTTTATTAGTCGGTAAAGAGACCTGAAATTGACTTACAAAAACGCGTTGTGCCGTTGGTGCTTTAAACCTAGGATCAAAAACGCTTATCGGTTGTGTAGAAGGGAGTCAAAAGTTAGCACACGTCATAATCAGTGCATAGTTAGGCCTCTAGTCCAAATGATTTTAGAGTAAATAACCTGAAATTATTCCTACATCGACGAAAATCGTACTTAGTTAACAATACGCCCCCTTACTCATAAACGCCTCTTAAATTTAATCACTGTTTAGCGAGATTTTTATTACGAAAACCAACCTTATACCAAACAACGTAAGAGTTTAAGCTAATTAATCAATTGACTAAAATTTAAGAGGCGCGGGTTTGAGTAACGGCGCTTGTACACGGTAAGAAAAATCGCCGGGCCTACGCAAGAATTCGTGTCGTTTCTAAGCACGACCTGTGTACACAGCGCCGGCGATGCATAAGAAAATTTTCTTGTCTGCGCAAGACAAGACACGGCTAACGTTGTTGCGGAGGGGCGGGGAGCGGTGTAGTAGGGTATCATACTTGTTTGCTTTCTAGTTAACATTTTTACTAAAGGAAACTCACACTGATTATCACACTTGTTATTACTTGCGCGCCCTACGCCCGTCTGACGACTGTACGAAAAAAATCCTGGCGTGTACACGTTCCGAATTGTCTTGTCTGCGGAAGACAAGAAAAGTTTTCGTGTACGAAAAAGACAAAATTCTTGACGTCTACACGAAGATTTGTCTTGTCTGGCGCAGACACGGCAAATTTTCTTAGCGTGTACAAGCGCCGTAAGGGGGACGATTCTCAATAAATCGATGTATTTCAAGAATGTCATCTGTGACTTACGATGTTTGTCAACCGGCAAAGTTAAGCGATAAGATTATATCTATACTAATGTAATGTTGGTTTGTGACGTTGTAGAGCGTAATCTCTGGATCTTCTGAACCGATTTTAAAAATTCTTTCTGTGTTGAATAGTCAATTTATCGGGGAGTGTCATAGGTTATATAGTATCACGCTATGACTAATAGGACTGGAGCAGTAATGATATATATGTTTAAAAAAGTGACGCGTTTTTTTCGTCGCACAACGAAGTGGGCACGGGGCAGCTAGTCAGTTATAAGATCAAACAAAATAGCCTAATAATGTCCTACAGCAAGCAGATATAAACTTGCCGAAGCCATTAAACGGATTGGTATAGATTTTCATGTCAAGTTTGCTTTTTTTTTGTTTGTAACTGTCTGTAGAAGTGCCTTAGGTGGACCGGACTGGAGACGACTTCAAAACAGTCCCTGGCTCGGACTGGATGCGGAAGGCGGAGGACCGTGTTCTGTGGTGCGTGTTGCGGGCCTATGTCCAACAGTGGACTGCGACAGGCTAGTTGATTAATTTATGTCTAGTTGATTAACCTTCCCTTGGTCGGCCTTTACGACACCCATGGGATGCAAACTCTCATTTAATCTGCCTTTACGACACCCATGGGATGAGATGGGTTGGTAACAATTTTATTACTCCACCACTTGAAGTCGAAGAAAAAAAAACAAAATAACAATTTTTTTTTTTTTTTTGTTCTTGCTTAATGATGAATACATCTAAACAGGGATGAGAAAATATTAAATTTAAGGGACAAAAACACGAAAAATACTAAATATTAACAATAATTATAATTTATTGCTTAATAATAAAAAGAAATGTACATGATCTACATTTTAAATTTAATCTAATGATGTTCTTAATTAAAACCGATAATAATCGCATAAATACGATTTTAGACACTAAAATAGTGATGTACGAAAACCGTTTTTTATCGACAACATCGGTATTTTTAAAAAGCAATAAGTATCGAATATAGACAATTTTTGACACCAAAATAGTGATGTACAAAAACCGCATTTTACCGACAATATCGCTATTTTAAAACCGATAACAACCGAAAAATACGATTTTCAACCACCAAAATAGTGATGCACATAAACCGGTATTTATCGATATAATATCGGTATTTCTCCAATGTTATTTATCGATCAATTTCTCCGAATACGACGTCCATTGTACCGATTATGGCCACGATGTCTGCCAACATGGAATTCTTGCCAACTTTCTCTAATGCCGCGAGGTGAGCGAAGCCTGGGGCCTTGATTTTGCATCTGTAATGAGGAGGAAGTTCATTTTATTTAAGAAAAAACTTTTGTTGGATATCTTGGTAGGCCAAAGGCTTATTATTTTGAAAACCATTTCTCAATTGGCTTTGCCTTTCTGGCTAAGGCTAATTCAAATGCCTCGATGCCAAAATGGTCGTGTAAGCGGCTGCCGTCCGTGTGGTAACAGAGTAGGAATACAATACGTCACCACCCCATCTCATTCCATGGGTATCGTAAAAACCGAATAAGGGACTATCCGTGAATATTATCTTTACGTAATAAAAAGAAGGAAAACTTGAAATGAAACTCTATACCAATCCGTCTGGCCAGCGTGGTATTAGTTGGCCAAGTATCCCTCCGCGTCGGGAGGAGGCCCGTCCCTGCAGTGGGACATTAATGGGTTATTATGATGATGATGAATTATTTGTAAATCAAAGCAATCATTTGTGGATCACACAAGTATATATCTTGCGTGGGGTTGGAATCCACGTAGAATAATTTTGCCATCGAGCTATTTTAAAAGTACCGCGAATTTGGATTGTTAAAAACGTTACCTATAAGGTTTAGAGCTTCCATCGGAGACGAGGTAAACCCCGAACTCTCCTTTAGGCGCCTCGATGGCGGTGTACGTGACCCCGGGAGGTACCTGGTAGCCTTGAGTGAACAACTTGAAGTGGTGGATCAGCGCCTCCATCGATGTCTGTCAATAGAAACATGATTAAATTAAAACTTACTAAAGAACGCTCTATAATACAGGCGTCGCGACGCACAATTATAATGCGTCGCGACGCTTTATAAGAAAACGACGCAATTTATTCGCTTCCACCCCGTTGCAATTAATGATTCAATATCAATTTCCAGGGCACGTATATTGTTAATCCGTTGTCTAGCACCCATAGTACAAGCTCTGCTTAGTTTGAGCCTAGATGGCGTTGTGTGAATGTGTGAGGGATAAATAAATTTAAGCGTCGCGACGCTCTAGACATCGTATTACCTTCATCTCTTCTCGTGAGGGTGGTGTAAGCTTAGCGTCATCGGTCTTCACCTCGCCAGGCGGCATGTTGTTAAGGCACTGTTCTATGATACGCAGAGATTGACGCATCTCTTCGATACGACATAGGTACCTGCGGGGAAAGACGTGAAGCAATTACTAGTCTAGTTGTGAAATAATATGGGAATATGGTGATATCAAGCTCAAGATAACATTTAAATTATATCCAAGGCTTAGATTCTTAATACGCTGGCCTCACAAAGCGTCACGACGCCCAGTGTAACAGAGCCAGTTCCATAAAGCGTCGCGACGCCGCGCCGGCCCTATAAAACGACGCTTTACAAGTCGGGCGTCGCAACGCGTCCCGTATAGCATCGTGACGACAACTCCATAAAGCGTCGCGACGCTGGCCCCACAAATCGTGGCGACGCTTTATGGATGACAGTCCTTTAGAGTGTCGATATATTTCATGACCAATTGTCAACATTTATTAGGAAATTAAAAAATAATCTCTTGGTACAACAAGCACCTATCATTGCTCCGACTGTGTGTTTATTTATTTATTTATTTAAATTAAATTTCACGGCATGACAGAGCCGAGGCGCCAATGCGCCGTGAAACAATAGTTTATTGTACGCGCAGGTACAAACGTGTACTTAAAATAAAAGGAATCAATTCTAAATAAATTAAATTAATATTATAAACAGATATTTCAACGATCATCCATCCGCTCACAGAACGCCAAACACTCACGATACACACACGCCCACTGACTCCCCATCAAATCACACTCTGGCGCTGATTCAAGGAGAACATTGAGCATACGCAACACTCGAAGTAATGGAGAGTTTTCGCGCGACACAGTGCGCACCACCGGCACAGCCAGCAGCGGGTGGGTGCGTGGCCGAAGCTCGTATGCAGGCACAGTGGGGACGAACAGTCTCACCAGCAACATCACTAGCTCAGGGCAATCCGACTCTCCACGGAGTGTGCGGCAAGCGTAAATTAGTAGAGCACAATTACGCCTTACTTCCAGAGAATTGAAACCTAGAGTTCCCAACAAAAATTTCGTTGGATAAAGAAATGGGTAGAAACCGAACATTTTTCTATACAGAAACCTTAAAAAGGCCTTCTGTATCTTTTCTAGAAGTAATGCGTAAGTGCACTCATACGGATTCCATACAATGGCAGAAGTTTCAAGCTTACTTCGCACGAGGGCCGTGTAAATCAACTTTATAATCTGGGGATTGTCGAAGTCTCGCATGTTGCGGATGACAAAACCTAACCTACGATAACAGTCTGCTGCAAGAGCTCGCATGTGCTCGTGAAAGGTAAGACGCGCATCAAACAATACCCCAAGATCCTTAACAGACGAAACCCGGTTAATGGGGACTGAACCTAACATATATTGCGCACAAATAGGCTCACGCGAGCGACTGTACGTCATCACACAACATTTAGCCACATTGAATACGAGCTTATTGACGACGCTCCAGTGGTAAACCCGGTCGACGTCACCCTGCAACGACAGGTAGTCGGCCGGCTGTTCAATACCATACACGAGCTTTAAGTCATCAGCATAAAGAAGACATCTAGCAAATCGAAGGACTAAGTCAAGATCGTTTACCATTATACTAAAAAGCAGAGGACCCAATACTGAGCCCTGGCTGACTCCAGAACGGGTGTGATACGGTTCAGAAACAAAGCAGCCATACTGAACAAACTGCTGTCGATCGCGCATATAACTTATTTTTTGCTTAATTTTTATATACCTAGTCTAGCCATAAATATTGTTACGAAGAAAAAACATTTTTTTTTATTGCAAATAATATTTATTACTTTTACAGTGTGTTAGTTTAATACATAAATATAAAACAATTCAAAATATAAAAAGCTTATTCGAAGTGGTCTCCATTGGCTGCAACACAGTCCTTTAAACGTTGAGGCTAGTTATCAATAGAAGCACGCACTCTTTCCATGGGAAAATTCTTCACTGCCAATCGTATGGATTGTTTTAGGGACTCCAAATTATCATGGCGTTTAGAGCAAGCCATACTCTCTAAAACTGACCATAAATCATAATCCAGCGGATTAAGATCGGGACTAGACGACGGCCAGTCTTCAGCTCTGATGAAGTCCGAAACGTTCATTTCCAACCAAGACTGCGTGGACCGAGCTTTATGACCCGGCGCTGAGTCTTGTTGGAAGGACCATACTTGGTTATTGAACATGGTGTTGTTAAGGGGTTTAACTACCTTCTCAAGAATGGTATCTTGATACACTTGTGCCGATGTTTTGATACCTTTTTCACAAAAATATGGCTCAGTCACTCCTTCATAGCTAACACCCCACCAAACCATCACTGAAGTCGGATAATGCCCACGTTGCACTCTGTCGACTAATTGGGAAGCTTCCTTAGAGCTTTGAGCATAAATACGGTCATTTTGTTTGTTAAAATGTTGCTCAACTGTAAAGATTTTCTCATCCGTAAACAAAATTTTTCTGTGACCTCCCTTTGCGTACCGCTTCAGTAGTTGCTTCGATTTTACCACCATATTCTTTTTTAAATTATCAGTTAAAAAATGACCAGTGCGTCTCTTATAGGCTGCAAGTCCTAAGTCATCTTTTAAAATGCGTGACATGGTTCTGGGTGCTATCTTCATCTCCCGAGATAAAATCTTTTGCTTTCGGACAGGATTTCTTCGAATTCTTTCCCTTACTGCTTTGACCACCATTTTCGTACGAACACTACGTGGACGGCCAGATCTTTTTCTGTCACAAACAGAGAAGGTCTCATTGTACCTATTAATAGCCCGGTACACAAACATTTGACTAATACCAAGCGTATGGAGAGTTTTAAAAATTACATTCGGCTCCATACCAACTTTGTGTAATGCAATCACAGCGATTCGGTTTTCTTTATCACCCCACTCCATTTTAATATAGCAAAATATTGTACAATGTATTGGCGCCAAAATTAGAAAATACAATGAACAATCGTATAAAAATGACAGATTCCAAATTCAAATGTAATATCTTTCTTATTTTTAATTGTAACAGTATTTATGGCCAGACTATGTACACTTCTCATCAAAAAAATCGAAACAGATGCAAGTTTCTGTTTTATAAGGATTATCTGAAAAATGTGTATATTTAGGAATATGTGTTATATATCATTTAATAGGGAATTTAATGAAGTTTTCAAATAATGATGTTAATGTTTTAAATTCAAATTAAATTTTCATAGATTTCGTATTTTGTTTAACAAGTCGTATTTGCCCTGTACGTAGTTTGACGGAAAATGATAAAATTAGGCATGTAAATGAAAAAAAAAGCTAGAAAACGTTTATTTAATAACCCGTATCGCGCACCCAGAATTCCTCGCTCCTCTTATTACTGCGTCCATGCAATGTTTACCCGCAAAAACCGCCAAGTGGTGGCATTGCTGAATTCTGGACTTAGTCAGTTATTACGGCTGAAAGATTGCATCTTAGCCTATTATATATATATATATATATATATATATATATATATATATATATATATATTAGCCTCTCGTCTTTTCATAGAATCTGCAAACGCTATCAAGAGACTGGTTTGTTCACGCGCCGTTAGAGATCTAGCAGAAAACAGGTAACTTCTGACCGAGTAGATCGATTTATAGTAACACCTTTCTTACAAAGTCTACGCCTTAATGTCTTTCAACCGCAGCAGAAGCTTCATGATGAACCTATGGTGGCTGTAAGTGACTCTACAATTAGAAGAAGGTTGAAGAAACGTGGACTTGTACCGTACAAGCCAGGAAATAGGGAGGAATTACCTGCAGATCATCGAAAAGCGCGCTTTAACTTTTTACGTAATTACCTAAATTGGCCATACATCTAGTGAAGCAAGTTCCTCCTTTCTGGAAAGTGCAAAATTGTATTGTATGGTAACGATGGAAGAACTAAGGTCTACAGAAGTGATGGAAAACGCTTTGCACGATGCAGGATTAAAAGAAAAGGTCATCCATAGTGGCGGTTCATGGACTGTTTGAGGAGAAATTAGTGGCAACGACAAGACCGAGTTTGTCTTTGTGTTTGGGTCCCGTCTGCCCTTTTTTAACAGTCATAGGTACATCGAACAGGTATCTTGAACCTCTTGTGATGCCCTATGCACATTTATTTGACCCCGGTTTAACATTTATGTACGATGGTGCTAGGACAAACACCCCGAGCGTCGTAAGAGATTATGTTACTGAAGTCGATATCTCTATTATTGATTGGCTAGCAAGAAGCCCGGACATGAATCCGATTAAACATGTATGGGATGAATAAAAAAGACGAATTAGTGTTAAAGATCATGCCTCAAAAACACTTAGCTAGCTTTAAAATGCAATCCAAGAGCCACTATTTTTGATCGTGACTCTCATCCGATCGATGAAAAACCGTACAGAAGTAGTAATGAGAGGTCGGGAATGGTATCAGAGTTATTAAATAAACGTTTCCTAGCTTTTTTTTCATTTTCGTGCCTAATTTTATCATTTTCCGTCAAACTACGTACAGGGGAAATACGACTTGTTAAACAAAATACGAAATCTATGAAAATTTAATTTGAATTTAGAACATTAACATCATTATTTGAAAACCTCATTAAATTCCCTATTAAATGATATATAACACATATTCATAAATATACACATTTTTCAGATAATCCTTATAAAACAGAAACTTGCAACTGTTTCGATTTTTTTGATGAGAAGTGTATATTTTTTAAATTTTAATTTGTAGTTATGTTATTTTGATTTTTAATTTGATGTATAAATTTTATTAATGAACGTGTTGTCACCTAGTCACTGTCAATGTTGTGTACGCTTATAATTGGCATACATATCAGAACAATACATATAATAATTGTTAGTTTAAAAATATATATAAATATGTATAGCTGTTAGTGTACTATATTAAATAAATAAATAAATAGAGTCCCAATCCCGTAGTGCGATGCGACATCGCGACATTATCTTTTAAGAATTATTTTAATTTTATTTTTGATTCTATTTAAGGAAGATGTTACAAAAAAATTTTTACCTATCGTAGCAATCCCCGCTGGTTCCAATAGGCACATCGAAGTCTACCAGATGGTAAGCGTCGTAAGGTTGAGACTTACGGAGATCCCACTTTATACCGGAGCCTCGCAGCATCACACCACTGTAATAAATAATATTTAATATTTTAGGGGTTAAAATGTTGTGGCCTTCATAATAAAAGATACGTTGAATAATAGACTATATTTACTTTACTGGTACCAGATAGTACTTAAGTACAAATAGACAATAACAATATAATTATCGACGACGATCGACGACCTCGGTGGCGCGCCGGTAGAGCCAGCGGCTGCCGCGCATGAGGTTGTGGGTTCGATCCCCACGCAGGACAATAATTTGTGAGATCCACAAATTATTGTCCTGAGTCTGGGTGTTCTATGTGTCCGTTAATTGATGTTTGTAAAAGTCCCCGCGACACAGGGCATGATCCCTAGTGCGGGAGTTGTCTTTTATTAGTAAAAAAAAAGAATTACGACGACCTAACTAAAAAAAAAAAAAAAAAAAAAAAAAGATCGCGGGGAGACGACTGCTGGGCGACGCTAATACAGTCGCGCGCTTGTAAGAGTGATTTCTCAGCAGTCGCTCAAATTACAACATGTTGTGTCGCTACAATATGGCTGACATGAACTACGAATAGTAATGGTCCAAGAATGGGTCCTTGTTGTACACCCTCTTAGACTACACATATTTTTATAGCTTTATATTTCACAAGCTTCATCGTCATCGTATCAGACAATTGACGTCCACAGACTGAAGACTCCTCCAAATATTTACACTTTAAGTGATCCTGTGCCTCCCTTATCCACCAGTGTGCGGATCCTAACCAGGTCGTCGGTCCACCATGTTTACGCGGTCATCATTCCATCACCTTTTTAACGAGTTATCACAGTTAAACAAAGCATAGTTATTGGTAAATTTTGGAATTAATGGAAGCCACTGAAACTGTTGTAGATGATTCTTAAACTACAGGAAGTTCGGAGTTCAGCGAACCGCCCATACAGCTCTGACGTGGCTTAACGACTAATCGGACCGACATTTAAGTGCCATCCAAAGCATGTCATTCCTTCCACTATACACCTGACCCATAAGGAACAATGACTTGCCCCAGGAAACTGACGACCTCTGTGGCGTAGTGGTTATTTAACATGACTGCTACGCAGTGAGGTCTCCGGTTCAATTCCCGCTCAATGCAAATCTTTGTGTGCATGAACATGATTGTTTGCATTGGTCTAGGTGTTTACTATGTATAATATATGTATTTATTTACGAAAAAAAAAGTTTTTAAGTATGTTTATCCGTTGTCCAGTACCCATAGCACAAGCTCTGCTTAGTTTGGGACTAGATGGCGTTGTGTGAAAGTGTGAGGAATATTATATTATTAAAGACCATACTCATCATCCATCAATCTCCGTGTGGTGACGGAGTAAGAATACAATATGTCACCACCCTATCTCATCCCATGGGTGTCGTAAAAACCGACTAAGGGACTATCCGTGAATATTATCTTTACGAAATAAAAAGATGGAAAACTTGAAATTAAGCCCTATACCAATCCGTCTAGCCAGCCTGGTATTAGTAGGCCAAGTATCACTCCGTCACGGGAGGAGGCCCGTCCCTGCAGTGGGACATTAATGGGCTGTTATGATGAAAGACCATCGTCTTCAGACACTACTGCAATAAAGCTATATTCTCACCTGAATCCATAGTTAAGCGCATCCTGAGCGGTGACGACTCCTATATCCTTGGTCCTCTGCACCCAGATCCTGTTAGTTGTCAGCACATCTTCTACTTCGTCAAGACGTTCAGCGAATTTTGATGAGAATTCATATATGTCGTCCATTAGACCTATTGGCATATCCTGGAATTGGGAAAGATTGCTTTTAATTTGGTGTGGTGTAAAGTTTAAAAATATAGTTAAGTTTGAAGATATTATCAAAATCTTTCAAAGCATAAGAAGAAAAACTGGGTGAATTACTGATTTCCGACTTACTGAACCTAGAATAACGTTGCCACGAAAATATGCAATCACGAATTTTTGTTTTGACATCGTTACACACATTGTCAAAAGATAAGGTTAGGTTAAAACGATTACAATGCGACGCACGAGCCGAGCGAGCGAAGCGCGCAAGCTGCGGCAGCAGCCGGCTAGTGCCAGAATAAAAATTCATGATGGGATGTTTTCGTGGTAACGTTATTCGTGAGTGCATGTTTTCGTGGTAACGTTATTCTGGGTTAAGTGTTTCGGTAATCAGTATGAGAGTCAGAAAAACTTGATAATACCAACTAACTAGCAATTTAAGTAGGCCGAATAAGCTTTCGAGGCTTACGACATTATGAAAGTCAAAGTATTTTTCAAGCTATGTGAAACTACTATAGTGACATAATGGTCACAAATTTTCAAAATATATTTACAATGCTGTTTATAATTTTTGTAAAAAATTAACACGTTGGGTCGATGCTGGCGGACTTTATACTTACCTAGTATTGCTGCCATTTCACGCAGAACTTTTTTGTAAAATTGTTGGTTTGGTTTAAAAAATACTGTCGCTGGTGTCCCACAGGGCTTCACATTTGGTCCTCTACTTTACATAACTGCTATCCGTGTGGTGACGGAGTAAGAATACAATATGTCACCACCCCATGTCATCCCATGGGTGTCGTAAAAACCGACTAAGGGACTATCCGTCATATCATCTTTACGAAATAAAAAAGAAGGAAAACTTAAAATTAAACCCTATACCAATCCGTCTGGCCAGCGTGGTATTAGTAGGCCAAGTATCCCTCCGTCACGAGAGGAGGCCAGTCCCTGCAGTGGGACATTAGTGGGCTATTATGAAGTCTAAGCAATATCTTACCAAAGAAACCCCTCCAGGTCTAATATAAGCAGCGTGCATACGAGCCCCGCTGACTCTCTCGTAGAACTCCATCATTTTCTCTCGCTCCTCGAACAGCCAGAAGAACGGAGTGAGGGCACCCACGTCCAGAGCGTGGGTACCTATCGCCATTATGTGGTTGAGGATTCGTGTTAGTTCTGCGAAGAGTGCTGTGGGAGAGAAGAGAAATGATTAATTAGATAGAAGTTGTATGGTTTTTCAGAAAGAAGATGTATAGGTTAGTCAAAGCAGTACTGTGCTAATATAACTGTGTTTATGTGACATTACAGAGCTAATAGCTTGTTGAATCAAGCTGTTAAATCCCAAGTATCAGCTGATCACTGAACACTACATCCAGGTGCAAAGGGTTTGGAGGGATTTTCGTTCGAGTATAAGATGGTCCCTACCAGGCTTGAAACCCCTACAGGTACAGAAAGGAAGGCATTATTAAACTTACACCTTATTTCCATGAGAGTAGGCAGAAACTACTATATTCCGAAACTCAGCAACCCGCTTGTCGCCCTATAGGCACAACGATGCAACCAACCTTTGGCGTAGTGTGTGGCGATCATCACAGACATATTTTAATACTGGTCATATTGTTTTTTTTTTTTACACATCGCCATCTAGTCCCAAACTAAGCAAAGCTTGTACTATGGGTACTAGACAACGGATAAACATACTTAAATACTTTTTTTTTTGTAAATACATACATATTATACATAGAAAACACTCAGACCAATGCAAACAATCATGTTCATGCACACAAAGATTTGCATTGAGCGGGAATCGAACCCGAGATCTCTGCGTGTAATAGTAGCGAGCCATGTAATATACCGACTGAGCCAGTGGTCGTCATAATCTATGCTATGCTAGAGAAATATGAATTAGGGAGTTATAATAAACTTACTTCTAATATACTTGGCTCTGATCGGTATGTCAATGTTGAGCAGTTTCTCAACCGCCAGGCTGTAGCACTGCTCGTTGCACATCATGGAGACGTAGTCCAGTCTGTCGAAGTACGGCAGCGCCTGCGTGTATGTCTTGTACTCTATCAGCTTCTCCGTGCCGCGGTGCAGGAGACCGATGTGCGGATCAGCGCCGCGAACTGTCTGTCAATATGAAAATAAATTTTTGTTTTTTCTGGGTAATCTCCGAAACACCTGGACCGATTGCGATAAGATTTACACTCGTACATAGCTAATTTTACGGCGCGTAACATAGGCCACTTACTTACTTTAGTTTAGTTTTCGAAAAGGATTTAGTGTATCGCAGATAATAATAAAAACCATAAAAATATTACAGGCCTAATATTTTTTTGTTGTGGCAGTAAACCAGAAATTAGAAACAACCCCACGTAATTAATATAATTTATGAGTCTATCCGTGTGGTGACGGAGTAAGAATACAATATGTCACCACCCCATCTCATCCCATGGGTGTCGTAAAAACCGACTAAGGGAATAACCGTAACTACTATCTTTACGAAATAAAAAGAAGGAAAACTTGAAATTAAACTCTATACCAATCCGTCTGGCCAGCGTGGTATTAGTAGGCCAAATAACTCTCCGTCACGGGAGGAGGCCCGTCCCTGCAGTGGGACATTAATGGGCTGTTATGATGAATGCTTAAATGTGTGTACGCATCGCATGACTTTATTCTGCTCCTTACCTCTCCATCAAGTTCAAGTACAAGTCGTAATACTCCGTGAGCGGCAGGATGTTGTGGACCGAAGTTCAGGATCATGTTGCGCACTTGCTTCTCGCCAGGAGCGATCACACCTGATTGAGAAAAACAGGTATAATAGATGTTTTGTATGTATATATTATATGTTGTATTTATTTCTCAATGTTATGTTACAAAATAACAGCATATTGACGTCAAATTAAAACTACTTAATCTAAGTTTACAGTTTATAATTTTACAACATTGTAACTGTAATAAGGTGCTGCAACCATAGTATTCCAGTACAGTGTTATAAATAATTTAGCTTGATCAGAAAGAATTCCTCCAAATATTGCCACCTTGCGCGGTCCTGCGCCTCCCTCATCCATCGGCTTCCCGCCGCCCTTACGAGGTTGTCGGTCCACCGGCCTATGTCCTGCAGTGGACATCAATTGGCTTAGATGATGATGATGAGAAAGAATTCATGGACTATCATCTTTCCTCAACATTTTAAAATAACTCTTTTATGTAATGTAAATAAAAAGCAAATCGATAGACGAAATTTAAATCACAAGATATGAATACAAAATACTCAGAAAACCTAGGTCATAGTACAAATATACATATACAGTATTTTGACTTCATAGAAACGGACGAAACGCGAGTTATACCTACACGCTCTGCGGCTTTGCGGAGTAACGAGCGGAAAAGTAGCTAAATGTAATTAAAAAGCTGGCGGTGGGCAACCCTATCGCATGTTTATGTACCGCGCAGCCGTAGGCATTTATAATAATAATTCGGCCGAGATAGACTACTGATTGTACTGTACCTAGGTGCAAAATAAACTATGAACATCAAGTTTCATCTACCGTTTTTCTACATATTTACTTTGATAAACAATATTTGGCAATCTAGCTATTGTATACTAGCTGCATTTTATGGACAATAAAATTTGTATTTCTATCATCTTATACCAATAAGTATCTTACCATGGTAAGGTGGATGTTTCATAAGTTTGGTGATTTCATCCGGGTACATAACAGCACCCTCAAACTGCTTCACATATTCTGCATCTGGCATCCATTTGTGTACATTACGCTGGTTACTGGCAAGCAAAAGAGATGAGAGTTTAATATTGACGGCCTCTGTGGCGTAGTGGTTATACAACAAGACTGCTACGCAGAGGTCTGGGGTTCGATTCCCGCTCAATGCAAATATTTGTGTGCATGAACATGATTGTTTGCATTGGTCTGAGTGTTTCTATGTATAATAAGTATGTATTTACAAAAAAAAAAAAAGTATATAAGTATTAATATCCGTTGTTCTGTTACCCATAACACAAGCAGGTTAAGCCTGGCTTACTTTGGGAACAGATGGCGCTGTGTAGAGATGTCCGTGAATATTAATTTATTCTTTGTATAATATGTATGTATTTACAAAAGAACAAAAATGTATAAAAATATGCTGTTCTATATTTTACGACCCTATAGTATAAGCACAGCTTGTTTAGGGACTAGATAGTGTTGTGTAATGCAAACAGAATATGATCAATATATTATACCTTTATTTACAATTTATCACAATATTGTACAATTTTGAAATATAAAAAAAAGATTGTCCCACTATTATTGAAAGCACCAAGCTTCTGGTGGTTAGGGCTCCAGAGATATTGCGGCCGTGTCAAGGTACTGAATTCTGGCTCTGATCTAACTGCAAGTCTCCTGACTGATATACAGTCATTCAAATGAATAAGACCTGTATCTGACCCATGTATACAAAAATTGTAAATTACCTGTATTAGCTGCGGGAGCCCTGGTACCCATAACACAAGTTTAATCTTACCTTGGGTACCAGAGTTCAACACAACACTATATTATATTATTATACTAAGTTAATGTCTGTACCTATATTGTGTTAATGCCTGTACTTATTTTGCTAAATAGATAAATATGAAATATGAATATAAATATAAATATGTATCACAAATAAACGATAAGATTTTTTAAGTTTAGCCTTAGCTTATTCTACATCTTATTATTTTACATTCTATATCTTTTTCGCAGAATATTTTTTATTCTGTGCATTTTAATAGAACATTACACTAATGCAATTAACTAGACCCCAATGTTATTAGATACAGCTGACACGAAAAAAAATGTTCTTTGAATGAATAACTTTTAGTGATTAGTTTATCGTTAAAATTGACTTTGTTCTTTGTACAGCTTCTGAGCATATGAAGCTATTAATAAGTAACAATATACATGTAGTAACTCACGTAATATAACATAATAATAATTTACAGATTTACAGATTTGTAACCTCAAACGTTACATAATTTTTTAGTGCTAAAAAGCTGTAATTAAGCTTTTAATTGATTCTAATTTATTAACTGACACTCACTTTACATTGTAAACCGCTGGTATATTCTTTAATAGGGCTGTTGTTTGCCCTAAATTGTTAGATTTTCGCAGAATAACATTGAGCAAAGAGGCCATCTTTGACGGGACTGGCGTTCCGTTTTACAATAATAAGTGAGCTGTCATAAATGTCAACTCATGTCAGTTTACGAAACAAATGGAAACTTTTCAGTTTAGAATTAATCATTTTTGTTTGAAATGTACCGATAATATGTAATCAAAAAGAATAAAAAATGAGGTAGCACAAAATGCGGATTAATTTGTTACTTATCGGCTATATAATTATTAACGGTAATAAATTACTACGCAGTAAAACGTTCCGTTACTTTCCCAGAAAACTTTAATGTTATAATGTCAATTGTCAACACCTTTGCGTTTAGTTACACAGCTGAAGGTAAGATTTTTTAAAAATAAAATAATGCTTTATGTGGTTGACGAGGAGAAGGGAAGTTTCTCTGACTCCTTCGTTTTCACGGGCCTTCATCTGAGTGTCATGCTCAGATCTTTTTACGAGGTCATGCTGTTGATCATACCTTACAGGAATGGTAAAAACAGTCGTGGAAAAGCGGGTAGGCGTTCTCGCATACTTATAGCTTGGAATGGACATGGTTGACTGCGGTGGTACAGACCTAGGACCTAGACAGCCACTTGACGAAGAGACCTATCTAACGACGACTAAAGAGTCCCAAGTGTTTTTGAAGAAATGGGCAAACCAAAGATTCGAAAATTTTAGCAAGTGAATATGTATTAAAAGATTGTTTCTAGTCATAAATTGTTTGTGGATGATTTTCTCCTGGGGTTCGGTTAGGTGGTTGTGTCATGTGTCTCATAAATACATAAACAAATAATAGATTAAAATAAAACAACTCAATAAAGTCACCATTTATTTTATTAAATTCATCATATACTTAAATTACATAACTACTTAAAAAATACTATTTTGGCAGTATTCAAATTGCCATAAATGAAAACCAAACACGATTTGTTTGCACATGCAATAAACAAAAATAACTGCTGGGCTTGGAATCCTAGACAGGACAAATTGTGTGTATCTCAATGTCTTTAAAGCCCGAATTACACATCGACAAGTACAGTAGCGAGTTAAGTAGTAAGTTGTTGATTAGGTTGATTTAAATAGATCTCTATCCCATTTTTTGGCGAGTTAAGTTGGCGAGACGCGAGAGAGGGGGCTACTTCGTACTTAACTCGCCAAAAAATAGGATGGATATCTATTTAAATCAACCTAATCAACAACTTACTACTTAACTTGCTACTGTACTTGTCGATGTGTAAATTGGGCTTAACTTGCTGACTGTACTGCTGTTATTTTTATGATACTCAAATTAGCTATCAGAGAAGTTTGCACATGTACAGAAACAAATGAAACACCCGCTTCTTACGCTTCCAGCCATTTAGTTCGGAAACTGACTGTTGCGCAGCCATTTGTAACAACTTCAATCCAGCCGAGTTGGCGATTATTTTACATCGACATAACAACTAATAGACTGAGAGTTTTAGGCTCAATTTATACCGCCGCGGAAAGGAACGGAATGGAAGTTTTTGTACATCGCATAATGAACTTTATGTCAAGTGTGTAACAAACAAACTACGTGGAGAATTCTCGAGAATGGGCGAGGATTCCGTGGAAGGCGCGCGACTTTTTTTAAGCTTTTTTAACTTCTATTCCCTTCCATTCCGCGGCGGTATAAATTGAGCCTAATACAAAATGCACATAAAATATGACCCGAACCAGTCTAACATACACCTATACATGCCGTAGTAGTACATTCAAATATAAGAGATATCAAGGTAAAATTACAATTCATTTGTCACTCTGTATGCCGTGGAAATAGGTGCGAGGGGTACACCAGCCAAATCCCACTACAACCTATTAAAAGAACTAGGACTGCCGAGAAATTCCGTAAGCTCTCTACTATCACGAATGTCCAAAACGGCATTGTTAGGTTCCTACTAAATTTGGATAGGTAGAGGACGGAACATAGCAGACAGTGAAGGTGACCGCTAACGCGTTGTAAGGGGGCCTCCTTAAACCTACATCTGGGTCGTAAGTCCCAGACGCTGTTACGCCAGTGTTCCGTCCTCTATCACGCGATGGACCCGGCACCCGCACGGAGAATCCATGGAATGCTATGATTAGGTCTTATCTTTAAACACACTGAAGCATAGTGAGAACATAATATATTTGAATAAGTTTCCGTGGCAGCTTATACTCTCGACCATTTTTAAGTTCGTGGCTACCTTAAGTGTAATGTTGATCGTAGGTTACAAAATATGAAAAAAAAAATACATTATATCGTGCTTAGATAAATAATTTTCAAAGTATATTATTTCTTGTTATAGTAGTTTGGGGTTTATTTGACCCGTTTCTGTTGCCTCTGCCTGTAGATATCGTTGACGGGTGGCGCTACTCCTAATTCGTCATCGTCAGAATCCTCGCCTAATTTTCGACGACGAGCCTGTGAGAAAAAAGATAAGTGATAGTTTTTTTTACATAATGACAATGACCCCGAAAAAAAAAGAGAGAATCCCCCTTGAGCCACAGTAGTGGACATATTGTAATGCCAGAGAAAATATAGTCTAAAAGTGAGTCTTGGCTTCGATGCCAGTGAAATGCTGATTTGATAGGGTCTTATTATATGGCAATCCTTGGTCACTGTCTATCCCCATGAGCAATATGCCTTTATGTATGAATGTATACAAAGGGAGATCCTCATAAAAAAATTAACCATACCAAGGATGCCTTTTGTCACTCGGACTTACCCCCGGGTTTCTGATTGACTGATTAAGTAAAAATCAACTAATCAAGTGTCAAGTTTTAATTCCTGAAAATGATAGTTGACAAGAGTTTTGACACTTGATTATTTGATTTTTACTTGATCAGACATTCGGAAACGGGGGGTTAGTATTTTAATGAGTTTCTTATACCTTGCTAGCCACAGTAGTGATCCCTTCATCATCAACAATCCAGTGCACGGAGCGAGCCAAGTCAAACAGCTTTGTGTCACAGCCATTCTCTTGAGTCGGTGGTGGGGCTGGAATTATAACATAAAAAATTAATATTTTTCTTTCACATGCATTATTGGATAATTCAATTTTATCATTTATTTAAAAAAAAAAGGTCTTCATGTGTGTTTATCCATTGTCTTGTACCCATAGTACAAGTTCCGCTTAGTTTGATACTAGATGGCGCTGTGTGAATGTGTGAGGAATATTTATTTATTTATTTAAAACTTTATTATCAAAATTCACAAGTTGTACCGTTTCATCAAAAGTATTAGTTAGATAAAGTTAGCCCCTATCATCCCAGTGCTGAATAAAGAGCTTTCCACTACATTCCACATGTTTCAATCCGTGGACAATAAAGGGCAGCATTCTGTGCCCGGTCTAGATCATCTCTCCACCTCCTACAACTTATTTTACTAATCATGTTATTAATTTGAATGTACACATTTTGTTTTAATGAATTATTTATTGTAAACTAGCTGATGCTTAAGGCTTCCCCCACGTGGTATATGTCCCTAAATGTTATTGTACACCCTAAACTACTGATAGCGCGCGAGTTGAATGCAGTCGGGGTCTGAGGTAAAGGGCGGGAGCATCTCCCCCCGCTATCCGCACGCCCCACCTCACGCGCCTGCAGTGTAGTGCTGTGCCATCCTTGTCAACTATCGGACGTTTGCCGTGTTATTGTGTTAATAGTAATACTGAAGTTGCCGTGTTATTTTTTTATTCCGTTTTGTGAAATGATTATTAAAACATGTGATAATTATGATATTGTTTTTTTTCACCATTTTAACCTAGTGTACTAAATAAAATTAAACTTAGAACATTGTTTAAATTTATCGATATGAATGTCAATTAATAATTTATAATTAGGTCACAGCACTACCGCATTCCTAAGCTCTGCATTCAACTCGCGCGCTATCTGTACCTATATTCCAAATTTCATCTAAATCCATTCAGTAGTTGTTACGTGAAAGAGTAACAAACATCCATACATCCTCACAAACTTCATCGCATTTATAATATTATTATGTAGTTGGAAGTAGGATAGGATTGACATCTAGAAAATACCCCAGTGGTGTTTGTTGCACCCCTTGTTTTATAATAGCTTAATTATTTAAAAATAATTTGAAAGCAGTGGTAAAGTTTAATAAACTTTAACTAAGTAAAACTTAGATTAAGTAGATTTCAATCGACGAAAATAAGTTATAACTTTGTTATATTATATTAAATGAAGAAATACAATACAAATACTTACGTTTGTCAGGTAGAGATATTCTGTTGAATAGTTGCATGAGCCTGTCGACAGATACGAAAGGTCCTCGGTACGAAGTCGGGGGAGGCATTAGCGTACACAAGTGTCCTGCGGCTGACGGCATCGGGAATGTACCTCCTGTGGGAATAACATTCATATTATTAGTTTTTTAATTATTTTTTTTTGTAAATCCACAAATCCGCTTATAGTCAGGGACTGATTGCAGTTAAGCTAAAAAAAAAAAATTTGTAAATAACGACTTACTTATCCAAGCAGTAGTGTTAATTGTGGTTTAATTAAGTGAAATGGGTGTCGTAAAAACCGGCTAAGGGACTATCCGTGAATATTATCTTTACGAAGTAAAAAGGAAATTTCTATAGGCCCGTCGTCGAAAATTAAACCCTATACCAATCCGTCTGGCCAGTGTGGTAGTTGCTATATGATTTTTCTATATCTATCTCGCCTGCACTTATGGCTCTTCTATTATTATATATCTTCTATCTCTTTTGACTTTTATGTCATTCCGAAAACCTTAAATTTTTACTTCCATCATATTATTTAAATATGAGAGAAGAAGATACTTCGTCGAGTGTGGCGGAGATTTTTTTAAACATTAATTAAATGGACGTCTAAGGTGATAACGCGTGTTTTAATAATAAGTGCAATGTAAAGGTACTCTTTAAAAGTTATTTTACGTAAAGACTTTTTGCTGTATCTATAGTATAGTCGAGAACTAAATGGCTTTATCACCTCTAGAGTTACTATTAGTTGCATGTCATAAAACTGTTAGGTTCAATATCGCACAACAAAAAATCAGCTAAATCATGACGCTGCTTTGACATATCAGTTCTCTTGTATTAGCAAATAGTCGTTAGGTATTTATAAAAACAAATAGTAAAGTCAACGTTATTGACTGTTACTAGAGCATATTTTCGGTAAAACGTTATAATCTAATGAATTTCTCTCTTTTTTCCTTCTATGTCCATCCCTATCATTTCTTGTATGACGTCATTGGGGCATATTTCAATTTAAAGTTTTCGTAATTTTATAATATAAAACAAATTAGGGTAAACCACCTAATCGTTAGAAGTCCTACAATTATTGCCACTTAAGAGTTAAAAGTGAGTAAAACGAAAGAAAACACTAAAGATTATTCAAGTTCAGTATGATTTTGAATAATCATACTGAAGTTCAAATATTATTTATTTAATATTTTTATCATATTTTATTTATTTCATGTGTCAACATAGCAACAATAAATTTATCAGAATCCTTTTATTGGCATTAGTGCCAAAAATATTTATTTAATACTATTCAATCATATAATAATGATTAAGTATAAGCAAAGATTAAAGTATTTTATCATTTTATGATATTTTGTATTTTAGTCTGACACGAAGTCCACTCTTAAGGTGCCAACAATTGGGTGGCTTACCAGCCAATATTTAAATTCTACCTTTTTAGTTTTTCTGAAATGACAAGCTTGTAATGTCACAAGTAACAAGTTGACTTTAGTTTTAAATTATTTAATGGTTTTTCACATACAAACTCTACAGTTTAATTAGTGACATTTGTATTGTGTTAGTAGATTTTATTATTTATTGCGTTGAAGTGAAAGTTTAAAATAGATTGTACTTTTAATCTAAGCATAGTTTTGAATACGGTCAACCAATGACGTCAAGCTCACGCATAAACATTAAATAACGATCTTAATGAATTTGAATTATGATAGAATTTTTTGTCAAAACTGATAAAGCCATTTCGTTTTCGACTATACAAACTCTGCTTAGTTTAAAACTAGATGGCGTTGTGTCCGTATGTGAGGAATATTACTACATATTATTATTCCTGATTGTCGGAAGTTAGCTGTGGGTACCGACTAAAACCCCTTAGTTTTCCTCTCACATCCATGAAAGACCAGCCAGCGTGGTATTAATAGGCCAAGTATCTCTCCGTCACGGGAGGAGGTCCGTCCCTGCAGTGGGACGTTAATGGGCTGCTATGATGATGATGATGATCCATGAAAACGACGAGAAGATCACGCATTACTCTGATATTCTATCCTGAAAATTGCTGGTCTTTAACATATTACTCATCTGAGGTTAGATATCCTTTGCTTACGCATTCCCACAACTAGTGTTAGGCATGTTATGTCCTGGGTATACGCTGAGTTAGTGACCTTTTTGGTGTACCAGGTCACACACAGTATCTATTCTTGAAAAAAATACTTATTCTGTATTCATTCTATATTGTATTTTTTTTTCTGTGTGTTTTGTGAGGTTGTTAATTGTGTGTCTTGGTTTTCACCAAATAAATAATCTTTCTTTCTTTGTTAAGAGTGTCAGTGTTGTTAAAGTAACTGACCATTAAAAATTAATTATAATAATTATGTTACCTGATATAGGATGTTCTCCAGGAAGAGGGTTAACTTTAGGCTTGTACGGTATCATCTGACTGGTATCAGGTCTCGCTATGTCCTTATTTGGATCATTGTCTCTGAAAATAATTATATTCCATTAATTAGTAATAGTGGACTAATTCCAAACAGTTTTCATCAATGGCTAAGAAGAATTGAGTAGCAGTTAAATTATAGGTGTGATACAGAAGGCAGTACTTCTTGACAGAACACTTATTGTCAGGAAGTTCTTATCTCTGGAGCACTAACCACCAGTAACTCGGTCCTTGTACCCAATGTTGGAAGTCTACCCTTTTTATATTTATAAAGGTTTTTATTTAAAAAAAAAACATATAAAATACATATATTTAAACATAATGTGTTTCTATGTATAATAAATATGTATGTATTTACAAAACAAAAGTACTAATATCCGTTGTTCTGTTACCCATAACACAAGCAGGATATGCCTAGCTTACTTTGGGAACAGATAACGCTGTGAAGAGATGTCCGTGAATATTTATTTATTTATGAGAAAGGCACAAGTCAAAGTTAGTGGAAATATGGGAATACATAGGCTTTCTCCAAAAAGCCAAAAAAAAATGGGTTGTACTTACTTTTGTCCAAGTATAACTGCTGCAAGTTCTGGTGATATCCCTGCTAATGCTCCGCCGAGTGCCCATGATTTGTTCGACATTGAGGCTACCTGCAAATTATTTTGTTATATTAAAAAAATGTATAATGTGAAAAAGTGATTATCATCATCATCATAACAGCTTATTAATGTCCTACTGCAGGGATGGGCCTCCTTCCGTGATGAACGCCCACGCTGGCTAGACGGATTGGCATAGGGTTTAATTTCAAGTTTTCCTTCTTTTTATTTCGTAAAGATAGTCGGTTTTTACGACACCCATAGGATGGCATGGGGTGGTGACATTTTGTATTCTTACTCTGACACCACACCGCAAATAAAAATGGTTATATTGAAAGGTAACATGTTCAGCAATGCACATCCGCACCCATAATCAACTTTTGCGAGATCTATTGGATGATAAGATGTTTCTTCTCATTCACACAACGTTATCTAGTCCCAAACTAAGCAGAGCCTGTACTATGGGTACTAGACAACGGATAAACATAGAAACAAACAAGGGATATACTACTTAAACACTCAGACCAATGCAAACAATCATGTTCATGCACACAAAGATTTGCATTGAGCGGGAATCGAACCCGAGACCTCTGTGTATCAGGCATCAGTAAAGTGTGTAAATCTAAAGAGGACACTGTACGCGTATTGCAACTAAAAGTTATAAAATTTCTTAATACCCTAACATACAACGAAGTTGAACAACTATTAAGACCTATTCAGTGAGAAAAAGAATATTCTGCACCCAAACACACACACGTAGATACACACACACACACACAAACACACACATATATGTTTTCATTTTGTTTTAATTAGTGTATTCTTTTAAAAACTATTATTTTGAAATTGTTTTAAGATCACTTTAGTTCTAAGAAAACGTACTGTTGATGGCCGCGATACAGGCTTTGCCTAGTGCGGTTGTCATTGTAAATTATATTGTAAACATTGGACTGCCTAATAAAGTTTTATTTTTATTTATTTTATCTTATATACTGACTACACCACAGAGGTGGTAACTAGATAGTCAGATTTACCTCTGTATATCCAATAGATTTGAGCTCAGCAATACTGCAAGGATACAAATCTAAGAATTTGTATCTGTCAACTAATTGAGCCGTTTCTTTGCCTTCGAATTCTTTTATCTGTAAAAAAAAAGAATAAATTTACAAAAGAAATTAATTAAACATTTCTAAAAGGCAACTTCGCACTAATGCCTAGTGCGGGAATTTACAAACATCAATTTGTATGGTATGTAAAGACTTTTTTTTCATAAAAAGTCAATCGGAAACTTATTGACACATCGAAATATTTTTTTCACTAGTATTGTTTTATTTTTGACAGACAATATGGAGTGCTAATAATCAAAATTAGTTAACATTCTCCATTGTCCAAAATACGTAAAAAAAATAAAAAGTTAAATATAAAGTTGGCACCAGCAAGTCTGAATATAAAAGTGATAAATGTTTTTAATTTTATTTTTTTAAGTTTCTTTTGTATTTATGTATAATATGTTTTTGTTTTGCGTATTGGGAGAGGCCTATGTCTAGCAGTAGACTGCAATAGTCTAGTTGATTGATTGATTGAAATATTTTTTTACCTTTTCAAGAACAGCCTGTCTCCTCTTCTCAACTTTGACGATACTGACTAAATCACCAATATTGGATTCGAACTCGAGGAATCTGTTCCATATGTCCACTGAGCTCTCGGGTTTGAGACTACCTGACGATAGTACCCGTTCGAATAGTACACGTGTGTTGTTGTCCTCTGGGAAATAATGTTAAAATATGATATTTTGATAACGTTAACGTAACTTAAATTTAATCTAAATGTCCTGTGGCGGTCGCGGTGACGTAACAGCATTACGCCTCCAACGAAAAATGAGGATCCTCCGACCAGGCGAGGGGTGATCGTGCCTGGCGGCGAACTGCCTAACGGTTGTTCTTTTTTTTTTTTTTTGTGAGGACGAGTAGTCGGTCTCAGACGACCATTACTACTTTACGCGGGCTGTGGTGGGGCGGATGGCCCTCAACCAAAGACATTTAAGTGACGTGCCACAGGGGCACCCCCTTTGGGGTACGAACCTCGGCCTGGACCGTCACTGACTAACAGGACGTGCGGAAGGCACGCCCTCTAGGAGCGAACGCGGCGCGTATTCCGGCCTCGACGGCGAGGACGGAACCGCGGACGTGTTGTTGTGGCTTCGCGAGCCGTGTGAGCTCTACGTTGAGCGATCGTGATCCTATCGTCCGGCTCTTCGAGAGCATGCCTAGGTCTACGAATTTTGCTAATCATGGAGGGGATGTACCCGGACGCCCCGACCACTAGTTGGTTGGGGTCCTAACGGTTGTTCGTTGGATGTTGTATATATGCGCAATCGCTGTGCGAAACTTAATATCGCGATTCAGAACGTAGTGGCGACATCTGTTGATTGTGGGGGGTACTAAGATAGTTTAGGTGTTCGCTTAAGTAAGTTGCTAGAGGACGCTACAGTCCTATTGCAAGGACATGGCTTTTCTCAGTGAAAATAAAATATAAGATTATTAGTAGCACAGGATTGTGCTAAGTTTATTTGTAAATAGACAAGTTCGTCTCTATGGTTTGGACAATGAATTAGGGACAACATAACTGTAAACTAAAATATGTCTTACCATTCAAATGCGACAAATAATCAATATAGCACAGAACATATTCAGGAATATGTGAAAACTTCTTCAGGCCCAACTCGAATATCCTGAACGCTATATTCTTATCTTTGGAGCAGTAGTATTCCATTAGAGCTGCGGCCACGAACACGTGATAACGAGATCTGGGAACATAAACAAATGATTTAATAATGCATTTCGGAAACATTCATACAGCGCCATCTAGTCCAAGCTGAGCAAAACTTTTTCTATGGATGGAACTGATAAACTGAGGATACTTTATACTTTTTTAGAACTACTTATTATAATACGATTATTATTATAGTAGTGTAAAGACCATACATGGCTGAAGATTGTCCCAATATTTTAAAACACATAATAGATTTTAGACACCCAACCCTAGACTACAACTGTCAAATTTCACCTAGGTTAAAGTATAATTTATATCTATATTTATTTGATGTCTAGTACCCATAGAGCTCTGCTTAGTTTAGGACTAGATGGCGTTGTGTGAATGTATAAAAAAATATACATCTATACTAATATTATAAAGAGGTAAAGTTTGTGTGTTTGTGACGTTGTAGGGGGTAATCTCTGGATCTACTAAACCGATTTTAATAATTCTTTCTGTGTTGAATAGTTCATTTATCGGGGAGTGTCATAGGCTATACAGTATCACGCTATGACTAATAGCGTGTATGACTAATGTGACGTGCCTCACGCGTCCCGCTTCGCGCGTCCATCTTCGCGCGCTCCACTTCGCTACACGTCAATGGCGCGAGCGCGTCGTGGAGGGGCCTACACAGCGGCCATTATATAAGAAGACGCGGGGCGCGGCCGCTTCCTTTTTGTTCCGGCTTGCTGACTGAAGCTAAGTGTTTGCCTTTCTATAGGGCAGCCTTCGAACCTCGTGCTTTGTAATCGAATCCTCTCAAAATCCTTCTGATTAGACCGGCTTGCTTAAACTATATTTGTGTTAACGTAGTGATTTCTAAATATATAGTGACAAACTAATAACATTGTATGTACTAAACTTTTAACTGAATAATACTACATTGTCGTACTGAGTTGTTTGCATTTATCTCCCTAAACTACCCACTACGTCACAGTGGCGTCCAACGTATTAAGGCAAAAGCACGAGGTTTGGTGAGCACGCCCATATTTTTTTTTTCTTTTCTGTGTGTCGTGAAAAAAAAAAAAAAAGTGTTCCGTTCAAGGTTGGTACTGTTCTTGTTCTTTCTTTTGTGTTAAAAAGAGTTTAAACTTTCCTTTCGTTTCTGCAAGCGAATTATTTACTTTTTTTATTTAATTTAACTACCTTGTACGTTAAATAAACAACCGGTCAGCGCACGTGGCGTGACCGCGTTGTCCTTTTAAAAAATATCATAACAAGATATTTAATTGACTTCGTAGACGATACCTACTGAACGGAACACATAATTCACATTTAATTCTATTGTTCGTTGTTTACATTGATTGCTTCTGCAGTTTTGCCGTGTATTATTTTTTCTTTTCTTAAATAAAATGTCGTACGCGATTAACTACCACCATTTAAACAAGACTGAACTACAATATGAGGCCCTTGTACGAAAGGGCGATAAGTCAGATACGGTAGACGAGTTGCGGAAGCAATTAGTAAAATTATTTCCTCTTTATCCGTCGGAGGACATTTCGGAGTCGTATTACGAGCCCGCCGCGGATATATCGCAAAGTGAATTGTCCTTGTCGCGAGCTAATAATAATTTAAAACTATTGCAAGTAGACTTTAATAGTAGGATGTTCGCTAGGACGGAATCCATCTTGCACCACGTGTATCATAGGTTACAGCGTGTTGAATTTAGTGACAGGGAAAGTTATGAATCCATTTGGCAGGAGTTCAACTCCATCTTTAACTTATTTAAAGCCTTGTCACCTTCCTCTATTAGTGGCACGAGCGTCGCAAAGACAGCAGTACAGCAACCAGGCGGTGTTGCACCTACCTCCGAGTCATTAAATTATGACCGTAAACTTTTTTCGGAGTTAGGCAAGTTTAAGTACTCGGGTAAAACGTGTGTGCGCGGTTTCATAGAGAGAATGAATGAATTTATTTCGTCTAGGGGCATTCCTGACTCGAAGATCTTATCCTTCGCGTATGAGATATTTTCGGACGATGCCCTTCATTGGTATCGTTCCGTTAGGAACAATGTAAATTCATGGAGTGAGTTGTGTGGGTCATTGAAGCAGGATTTTAGCCCACATAACTATGATTTCAAATTAATGTCTGAAATAAGACTGCGCTCTCAAGGTCAAGGTGAGAACATAACCCTGTATGTAGCGAAAATGCAGGGGTTGTTTTCTCGCCTTGACAATCCAGTTCCAGATGGTGAGAAACTGGAAATTTTATTAAACAATATTAGGCCTTGTTATACCAACTGTCTCTTGACTACAACTATTACTGATATTCCTTCGTTGGTTAGTGTCTGTCGTAATTTTGAAAAATATAATAGTCGTAGTAAGGATTTCTCTGAGCCTCCTACGGTTACTTCTAACACTTTAGCTCCTGAATTCGCTTATAACTATAATAATAATAATAGTAATAAAAAGTATACTGGTTCTTACCAACCTAATAGGTTTAAAAACTTTCATAAAAATTTTAAAAATGAGCCTTCAACTTCTCTTGACTTATCTGCGGAACCCCAAGTTAGTGCGGTATCTAATACTCCCAGGCAGTATTGTCCTCGGTGTCGTTCTGATTCGCATTCCTTGAAAACTTGCCGGCAGCCGCGTTACTTGATTTGTTTTAAATGTGGCCTAAAGGGCTACCGCGCAATAGACTGTCCGAAGTGCAATGGTCCAATTATTAATAATTCAAAAAACTAATTAGTAACGGTTGGGGAAAGAAAAATAAAATTTTTAATAATACAATAAAGAGTAAATTGTATAATAATAATAAATGGCAAGACTTGTTGCATTCCAATTCATTATACTTCTGCAACAGTAACAAACTTTCCTCAATCGATATTTCAAAACAAACTATTACGCCATATATTTCTGTAACAGTGAACGGTAAAAGTACAGTGGGTCTTCTTGATACTGGTTCGTGTTTTACAATTCTAGGTAACAACTGTCATAATTATTTTTTAAACAAGTTAAATATTGATTCAAAAAAATCATTAGAATTTACCACCGCTGGTGGTGATAGATATTCTTCTCTTGGCAGTGTGGTACTTCCTTTTGAATTTGGTAATAAAATTAATCATATTGTCACTCACATAGTGCCAGACATAAAGAGTTCCTTGATACTCGGTATGGACTTTTGGAGGAGTTTTGATTTGTTTCCTGTCGAATTAGAATCTGTGTTGGTTGATAGAAAAACTGTGGACGTCACGGAACTACATTCCGATGACACGACTCGTTATGTTGTCGATTCTAAGGGCCTTCATCCCGATCCCGATAAGGTTGATTCTATTGCAAATTATCCTGTGCCCACTAATAGAAAGGAGGTGCGTCGTTTCTTGGGAGCGGCGTCGTGGTATAGGAGGTTCATACCTAACTTTAGTACTTTGGCTACTCCTCTTAATAAATTAACTTCTAGTGGAAAGAAGTCTCCTCCTTTTTCTTGGTCACCAGAGGCCGATCAGGCTTTCGTTAATTTGAAAAATCATTTGATTTCCCCTTCTGTCTTATCTTGTCCAGATTATACTCAACCATTTGAGATACACGCTGATGCCAGTGACTATGGCATAGGCGCGGTACTTTGCCAGATCTTGAATGGGGAGGAGAGGGTCATTGCTTACTATAGCAAGTCGCTATCGGACCAAGAGAGAAATTATAGTGCTACCGAGCGCGAGGCGCTCGCAGTGCTTTCAGCCATTGAGCATTGGCGTTGCTATGTAGATAACGGTAAACCCCTCATAGTATATAGTGACCACGCAGCGCTCCAATGGTTCCTAAAGCTTAATAACCCAACCGGCCGGTTGGCTAGGTGGGGTGTTCGTCTTTCTGCTTATAATTTCGAAATAAGGCACCGTCGTGGTTCTGACAATGTTGTGCCGGATTTGTTGTCTCGTTCTAAAAATATTATGTGTATAGAAACGCAAAATAAATCTAATAACGTTTCTACTAACGATCCGTGGTATTTAAAAATATATAACGGTTGTTTAAAAACTCCTACTTCCTTTGTTGATTATCAGGTAATTGATAACAAACTTTATCGTTTTAAGAGAAGTCTCAATCCTCTCACTAGAGAATTTCAATGGAAGGAGATCGTACCGTCCGAGGAGAGAGCGTTGGTTATATCTCAGAATCATTCGTTGCCCACGGCTGGTCATCTTGGCATTTTTAAAACTTATAAACGTCTAGATCTTAATTATTATTGGCCAGGTATGTATAGTGACGTGGTCAAGGCGGTAAATTCTTGCGAAGCTTGCATTGCCCATAAACACCAGACACATTTAAACTTGGGTCACATGGGCGGTCCTAAGTCGGTTTCCAAACCCTTCCAGGTAATTAGCATCGATTTAGTCGGTCCATTGCCTCCAACGAGGAAGCAAAATACTTTCATTTTTGTCGTTTCTTGTTGTTTCTCGAAATATTGTTTACTTTTTCCCATTAAACGTGCAACAGCCGAGGTTATTACCAGAATACTGGAGGAAAACGTTTTCTTAGTTCATGGTATTCCTTCTACGGTCATACTCGATAACGGCAAGCAATTCATTAGTTCAACTTTTAAAAACTTATTAACTAAATATAAAATTCCAAACTTGCACTACACGCCTTTATATACTCCTCATGTAAATTCTGTGGAACGTTATAATAAAACTATAATCACGGCCGTTTCAACCTTCATAGATAATGATCACCGTGTCTGGGACACACTTATACCAAAGATTCAATTTGCAATTAATTCTGCGGTGAACGAAGTGACAGGTTTCTCGCCGTCGTTTCTTGTTTACGGTCGGGAGCTTGTAAATTGCGGCTCACGCCATATTGACTCTGACCCCAATATGGTCCATGAGCCGCGAGACTCCTACGCTGAATCACTCGGCTACTTATCTTCGATCTTTGAGAAGGTACAGGCAGCCTTGCTGTCGGCTCACCAGCGTAATTGTCAATCTTATAATCTCCGTCGTAGGCCGGTGGAATTCCAGGTGGGCGATGTTGTTTGGAGACGTACTTTTTATCTTAGCGATAAGGATAAATATTTTTGTAAGAAGTTGGCCCCTAAGTTTATAAAGTGTAAAATCACATCTAAAAAGTCGCCTTTGGTCTATAAACTATCCGATATGTCAGGTAAACCGCTGGGTGAATGGCATATCAAAGATATTAAAAATATAAATTATAAAGAATGATATCTGAAATAAACATAAATAGATTTTACCTACATATAGTTGTTATTATTTTGTTTAGGCATCGTCGTATTACTCGCACTCTCGTGCATGTCGCTTATCGACTTTTATCCTTCACACCTCGGTGTAATAATATTATCGATTTGTATTTTTATCTACAAATTACAAGGGTTTCGGATTCGAACCCGAGACTTTGTATTTTTATCTACAAACTACGCAGGGTTTCGGATTCGAGCCCGAGACTGCGCTGTGGCGTGTTGTATTTTAACTTGTTGTTTTTGTTACTCGGTGTTCATCGAGCTGATTAAAAGAAAATATATTTTTTTTTACCCCTTGGTACAGTGGTAAAAAGAGAGGTCATTCGAACTTGATCACGGGTTCGATGCCTGAAGCTCCTTGTTTCATTAAGAAGTTAACCGTGAAGCTGCTCACTAAGTTAATATGTTTTATTGAATTATATTAAGATTGTTTACGTTCTAAAATATAACATTTTAATTAAATATTAGGTATAAGTCGAACCATTGGAATGCGGCCTTGCTCGAACGATCTTTTGTTCGAAGGTTGTTAACCTGTTTCTTTGTTATTTAATTGACTATATCTTTTTCTATAACACGGCGACAGCCTACAGATGTTCTTTTGTTTACAATATAGGTTCCGTATTTCAATGAATCTAATCTGCATAGTATACCTACTTGAAAACTCTCTTTCTCTCTTCCCTTTTTATTAAAATATCCGTACAGCGCTGACTCGTCACACGACTATACTAACTACTAACCCTAATTTTTTTTAAAATAGGATGTACTGCCCTTTTCTTTTGGCTGTTTCAGGTACCTCCCGCGGAGCTGATCTCATCTACCGCTCCTGCAGGGTGTTGGTGCCTGAACAGCCTGTCGCCCCCTGCTAGCAGCCGAATTTTCCCTAGGAAAAATTCTGGTCTAGCGGGGGGGGTATGTGACGTGCCTCACGCGTCCCGCTTCGCGCGTCCATCTTCGCGCGCTCCACTTCGCTACACGTCAATGGCGCGAGCGCGTCGTGGAGGGGCCTACACAGCGGCCATTATATAAGAAGACGCGGGGCGCGGCCCCTTCCCTTTTTGTTCCGGCTTGCTGACTGAAGCTAAGTGTTTGCCTTTCTATAGGGCAGCCTTCGAACCTCGTGCTTTGTAATCGAATCCTCTCAAAATCCTTCTGATTAGACCGGCTTGCTTAAACTATATTTGTGTTAACGTAGTGATTTCTAAATATATAGTGACAAACTAATAACATTGTATGTACTAAACTTTTAACTGAATAATACTACATTGTCGTACTGAGTTGTTTGCATTTATCTCCCTAAACTACCCACTACGTCACACTAATGAAAAATGTTTAAAAAAGTGACGCGTTTTTTTTCGCCGCTTAACGAAGTGGGGACGGGTCAGCTAGTATATTATAACAATACTAATTATTTACCTAGCGTCCTCTCTCGCACGTTTAAACACAGTCCTGGCGGACTTGATCCCTTCAGCTCTCCTCGCAAACTTCATGTACTGTACATATGCCAATGTAGGGTCTATGTCTTCCATATCTAAGTATCTTGTATACACCTGGTGTACCTGTGGACAAATGTTATGTAATTAATTATGTGTTGTGTATCAGCTCCGTGTGGTGACGGAGTAAGAATACAATATGTCACCACCCCATCTCAACCCATGGGTGTCGTAAAAACCGACTATGCAACTATCCGTGAATATTGTCTTTACTACATAAAAAGAAGGAAAACTTGAAATTAAACCCTATATCAATCCGTCTGGCCAGCGTGGTATTAGTAGGCCAAGTGAGATACTTGGCCTGGAGGAGGCCCGTCCCTGCAGTGGGACATTAATGGGCTTGTTTAGATAAATTATGTGTTTGATCTATAAATGATTTTATCGGGCTTGGGTGTGTTTTAGGGCTCTTAAATTGATTGAACAAACATCCATCCATCCATCCATCCTCACAAACTTTAATATTATTAGGAAGTAGGATGTCGATACTAATAAATATAAATATAAATTACTAACTTTATTATAATGCAGTCTACTTTCTTCATAGTCGGCATGCGCAAAGTGCAGTAGGGTAGATTGTTTAAGTGGACCACTGGTCGCTCTCTCGTATACCGCTGCCGCTTCGTCGGAGAACAGCCGAGCCGCGTTCGAGTCCTGGGTGATGTAAAATTTATCAATTAATATTTTGTTCTGTGCCTCCTACATCCATCGACTTCCCGCCGTCCTAACTAGGGCGTCGGTCCACCGTGTGAGGGGTCTCCCCACCCTGCGCTTTGATTACGATGAGGGAGGCACAGGACCGCGAAAGGTGCCAATACTTGGAGGAGCCCTATGTCCAGCAGTCGACGTCGATTGGCTGATGTGATGATGATAAATATTTTGTATGGAAATATGCAAAGACACATAACTAATTTCCGGCTCATATATTTTCTTCATATCTGTGTGGTGACGGAGTAAGAATACAATATGTCATCTCATCCCATGGGTGTCGTAAAAACCGACTAAGGGAATAACCGTAACTACTATCTTTACGAAACTAAAAGAAGGAAAACTTGAAATTAAACCCTATACCAATCCGTCTGGCCAGCGTGGTATTAGTAGGCCAAGTAACCCTCCGTCACGGGAGGAGGCCCGTCCCTGCAGTGGGACGTTAATGGGCTGTTATGATGATATTTCCTTCAAAGTATGTGAATTTGTGTATGGGTGTCGTAAAAACCAAATAAGGGACTACCGTGAGTATTATCTTTACGAAATAAAAAGAAAAACTTGAAATTAAACTCTATACCAATCCTTCTGACCAGCGTGATATTAGTAGGCCAAGTATTCCTCCGTCACGGCAGGAGGCCCGTCCTTGCAGTGGGACATTAATGACCTTAGACCTTATATGAGTATAATTATGTACATTTTTTAGCTTTGTGCTTCTGCAATTATAAGAGATCTCATCATGCTATTAAACAATAAAATATATTATCGAAATTTACATTATGTGAAAATTAAAAGGAAACATCAGGGTTTTATACACACCCCTTTCTCCTGCAGCAGCTTGGCAGAGTGGTCGAGGAACTGCGCCGCCTGGTGCCACACGTCGGGGTGGTGAGCCAGGCACAGCAGGCACTGCTCGATGGCGAACATCACGCGCCGCGCCACCAGCGCCGTGTCTTCTGAACGTAGCGGGTTCGAGCGCTCCCAGGATATGTATTTCTTCCATAGTTCCACCTGGAGAAATTAAAAATTGGGGAATATAAATAACAGTAAAGATGCAGAAACAGTCTTGGAGTTACTGTTCATCAAATCTAAGAGGTTTCATATTTTTCAAACTAAAACAACTTTGTTCATGCGTACATTATTCAGTTTCGATAACCTTTTTCGTAAAACCATGAATTTAGAAAGATTTTATTATTGTATCTGTAAATGAACAATTCTTAATATCTAAATTTAATTGATAACTTTCAAACAAAGAAAAATAACACATATTTACACATTAAATAATTTCTAAAAGTTCTATTCTTGACCTCATTGCAAAGTCACGTAGTTAGGTCACTGCTCGTAGTGTTGCGACTGTTACCTGAAATTATCTTCTGAATTTATGTCGTGTCTATGATAAAGTTTAGTTTAGAAAGGTATTTCCTTTTTAAAAACTCCTGCAATACTTCGATCAGTAACGCCATATGCACTATTTTCACTTAAAAATCCCTCAAAACCCCGACTAACCTGCTTCATCTCTTCTCTATCTGCAGTAGGAGGTGTCGCAGGCATGTTTCTGTTCAAGCCTCGGGTCACGGTCTCCAGTTCCTTGGCCACCCTGCGAGCGTTCATGTATTCACGGGAACGTTCCATCGCCATGCGTTCGGCTGTTGAAGGAAAAATTGGTCAGTGGTTAATATCTAATCAGAATATACGATAAAAAATTTCTATAAAATATGGGTGTCGTAAATGGCTACTAAAAGACTTACGAGAATTCAAGCAAAGAAATAAAAACTTGACACAAAATGACTATCACCATGTCCAAATGTCCATGTCCAAACATTTCTTCACACTTTTGAAGGACCCAATATCATACGTTGGAGGAAACAGCTCAGCTTCAGCTCATGATGGTAGCTATCAAACAGCTGCACTCAGTTACTATCACTTTGTCGATCTGACCACACTTGTGTTGAATATTCAAGGTGATCGCCGAACATAATTGTAAATGCAATCGATTCTGGAAACTCAATACTCAATCGTAACACCCCATTAATGTCCCACTGCACGGACGGGCCTCCTCCCGTGACGGAGGGATACTTGGCCTACTAATTCCACGCTGGCCAGACGGATTGGTACAGGATTTAATTTTAAGTTTTCCTTCTTTTTATTTCGTAAAGATAATATTTACGGATAGTCCCTTAGTTGGTTTTTACGACACCCATGGGATGAGATGGGGTTGTGACATATTGTATTTTTACTCCGTCACCACACGGAGTTAACAATACTCAATATAGATGAAATATCCTTCTGACTCTATCGCCTTTTACAACCTCCACGGATATGGAAGAAGAAAAATTAGTAGTATTCCAAAGCCCTCGCCATACTACTCAAAAGTACAGTTTAATAAAAGATTGGTAAAACTATTTAAAGCTGTGGATTATAAGACACTTACCAATAATAGTGTTTATACTCTGCTCAAAGCCTAAGTAGTCCTTCCACAAAGTTTCTATACCAATAATTGGGGTGATAACAGCTCTTTGGTATACCTAAAAAAACCAATAAAATTATCATCAAATAAAACATCGAATAGTAATTGATATCAAATATTATCAATGCCCTTGGTCAAACTTTTTCGTATAAATTTGGACCGTACGAGTTTGTTCATTGGCATAAAGTTTTCGAATATTTTCCTGGATTAGTCAAATATTTTGACTCGAATATTTGAATCCAGGAATTTCGTTATAAATGAAATTTTATGAAACGGGTTGGTAGCATGAGGTTATTTATATTAAAACTACTTAGCCTGTCCAAGTAGTTCAAGATAGTATTATAAAACTTTTGGAATGTCAAAACTCTGTCTAAGGGTCTGCTAATAAATTGCGTCTGTAACTAATAGTCAAATACAAAATACAAATACAAAATCATTTATTTGCTTGAAACATGGTTTTTTTTACAGATGATGGTTTATCAAATATTATGTACACAATGTTTCGCTTACTTTATTTCAGCATGCAAATTATTTAAGTGTAGCATACACTCTGACTACTTCTAATGTATTTTTTTATTTTTAACAACTTATATAAACTTATCTACTAACTATCCTACTTAATAATTATTATTATCATATTATATCTATTTAATTATCCTAAAACTTACTAACTAATTAATTAATGTTACATGAATACATAATAAAGTTTTTATTTAATTGCATACTTTTTATTTGTTTTATAATTCATGAATTCTTTAATAGTATAAAAACAGTTATTTACTAGCCATGTTACTAGTGTTTTGTAAAATAATGAGAAATGTAACTCTCTTATTTCTTTAGGTATCATGTTATACACCCTAATTGCCATGGTACCTATATTTTTCTGGCAGAATGTTGTCCTACACAAATTACTGTCTAGTTTCGTTGGATCCCTATATGTTTTGTTTCTGGCTGCATTGTTAACTGTCTTGAAAATATCACTGTTCTTTTTGACAAACAACCCTACCTCTAGTATGTACAGCGATGCCAGTGTTAATAATTTATGTTTAATAAATAATGGTTTGCATGACTCCAGTGGGTGTACACCAAACACCGACCTTACACATTTTTTTTGTACAACAAATGCCTTGTTAATGTCAGTGGAGTTTCCCCACATAATTATGCCATACCGTAACACAGATGCCACATAGCCGTGGTATGCCATTAAAGCAGCATTCAGCCCTACTGTTTTCCTAAGATTTCTGAGTGCAAATGTGAAACTATTTAACCTACTACATACATTTTCAATATGTTTCTTCCAATTACAATTTTTATCCATAATTATCCCTAAAAATTTTGTATCATTTACTTCTTCAATTTTGTTGCCATTTCCAAGTATTTGTATATTTTCTTGTGACATTTTATAATTTGTAAATCTTATATATTTAGTTTTATTAATATTTATACTTAAATTATTTGTTTCAAGCCATCCTAATATTGACTCTACAGCTTTATTTAACCTATCCTGATACCGCTCATTCCCACTCTCCTCCTTGGCCACCACTAGAGAGATATCATCAGCGAACAATATACATTTATTGTCGGTTACTGTGGGCAAGTCATTTATGTACAGCAGAAACAACAACGGACCCAAAATGCTGCCTTGTGGTACACCGTATGTATTAAACTTAAAGTCCGACATATAACTTATTATTTCTCTTTTACTATTGATCCCTAGTAATTCTACACGCTGCTGCCTACCAGTGAGGTAATCCTGGAGCCAACTTAGAGCTTTGCCTCTTATACCATACATTTCACACTTGTTCAGTAATAAATCATGTTTGACAAAATCAAATGCACTACGCATATCAAAGAATATAGTTGTAACAGGTGTTTTCTTATCAATGTTTTCTGTGATTGACTTAATTAATTGATAGCAAGCTAGTGTAGTAGATTTACCTTTTTGAAAGCCATTTTGTTCCGGACTAATTATATTATATTTATTTAAAAATGTTATTAACCTATTGTACATTGCTCTTTCAAAAATTTTTGAAATTACCGGTATTAAGGCCACTGGGCGATAATTACTTACATCATCTCTATTATTTTTCTTATATAAAGGTTTAACTATAGTATACTTTAACTTTTCAGGGAACTTCTCTGTAAAGAAACTTGTATTAATTAAGTGGGTAATAATGGGAGACAGTATGTCAGCACATAATTTTATTATGTGTGTTGAAACACCATCATATCCTACAGCTTTGGTATTATTTAAAGATCCTATAATTTTAGATACTTCACTAGTTGTGCATGATTCGAGATATATACTATTGCTTATTATATTTTTGTTATGTATGATGCTATTTTTACCATTATTAGTTATGTTAATATTTGTAGAATTAATAAAGTGAGTGTTAAATAATTCAGCAATTTGGACAGGGTCCTCTATCCTAGTACCATTAGCGTTTATTAAATCTATGTATTCAGATCCTATATTTTTTGGTTTATTTTTAATCAGATTCCAAGTTGCTTTACATTTACTTTTTGAATTCAGCATGAATCTGTTAGCTGTTTGTTTCTTAGAACTATTTACACATTGCTTTAAAATCCTGCTATAACTAGAATATTTTAAATTATTTTCGCTTGTTTTATTTATATTATATTTTGCTTTAAGATACCTTTTAGTACAACAAGCTTTTTTAATTCCTTTAGTTATCCATTTTAAAGGCGGTGATCGATTATTTATCTTTATTCTTTGCATTGGAAAATTTAATTTGTACAATAAACTAAAAGTGTCTTGAAAATTATTATAAGCCTTATTTGGGTCTGTTTCATCATATACATCACGCCACTTGATATTTGATATACACTCTTTAAACTTATTTATGTTGTTTTGACTATAATCTCTTTTATATATAAAATAGTGTGTAAATGTTGCTCTGATGTCAGTTAATTTTGTTTCAAATGTCAAAATTTGTGCAGTGTCATGATCAGAGAGATGTAATGCAGTTGTTTCACCAATGGATTGCTGAATATTAGTTATTATATGATCAATACATGCATTTAGTCGTGTCGGAGTATTAATCTTTAGTGTAAGATTGTAGTTCACAAGTAATTGTTTCAACATAGTAGCATTTCTATTATCATTAATAGTGTTAATGTTTAAATCTCCTGCCAACACAATTTTTTTATTCTTTTTGTAACAAACTTTATGCAGCAAAGACTCTAACTTCTTAAAAAATTCAGTTATATTAGAGTTTGGTGTTCTATATATACAAATTACTATACAGTTATATAGTGGTATCTCTATGCCACAACATTCAAATGTTTTGTCAACTGACATATCTATACACATCTCTATAATTTTATATTTTAGAAAATGCTTTATTAATATGCATACTCCACCCCTTTTTTCATTGGTTCTTGAGTAGGAAGTGGCTAGTGTAAATTCATTAAGACATATATTAATTTCATTATTATATTTGACAAAGGTTTCTGAAAAACATAGTATTTGTAAGTCCTTAAAATCATTTTTAAATTCATTTAAACATATTTCTATTGATGGAAGTTTATTCAACAGTCCTGCAATGTTTTGATGTAGAAGTAGTACTTTGTGAGAATTACTATGAATATTAGAACTGTTAGTATCTTTTTTAACCTTCTTAACGAAAAAACTGCTTGTTTTTAGATTTTTCAAATATATTTTGACTTATGCAACTGTTAATATAATACTCCACATTAAAAAAAACATTTCTTAAACCACAATTATTTATCTTTCCACTGCCTTTATAAAACATTGTAACATCATAATTTAAATTTAAATTAGAATCATACAACATTGCATATTTATGTATATTTACATCCCTATAAAGTAATTTATTAAAAGTTTCTACTCTACAATTAAATAAGTAACTACGTCCATTAAATTTGTAAGTAGGCAAACAAAGCATAATATTAGTATGCTGAATTAACATTAAGCTTTTTCTTAACTTTAAAACTAATTCTAAGTAATTGTGAGTCTTTATAAAGTCTTTCTCTCCTATAAGAATTAAACAACAGTCCATCATTGTGTAATTAACCAATTTTAATTGTATGTTATCTAGTAGTTGTTCCATACCACAATTAGTTGACATATAGTGGCACAAACTATGTTGAGGGAACATGTTTTCGGCTATAGTTAAAACTTTATTTGTGTTGTTACTACTAATTATACATAGTTTTTTTTGTACCTTACTTTGTTCTAATAAACTAACAGAAGTGTCCTGCGGAAACTGTGTTTGTTCGTGGTTTGGATCGTCATCACTAATATTTATTTTGTTTCGAATTTTGACAGGTATCAGTCGGCAACAAGTGACTCAACAATGGCACAACTAACAACATTCTCTTCGAGTTCTGACTCAAAGAAGATAAGCTTCCTTTTGCTACACAAAATAATCAAAAATTCGGTAGGTATAAGTACGGTAATACATACATACATAAACTCACGCCTTATCCCGTCTGGGGTAGGCAGAGTCGACAGAACCCCACTTGTCACAATCCTAGCAAACAGATTCGGCCTCGTTCACATTCATTAAGCGAGTCATACATGCGCGTCAGTTACGAGTGCTCTTTATTTGGCCCTTCTCCAATATGCAACCTATCTGGTCAACTTATGGTAATACAGTATCTTCTGTATCTCCACATGTATCTCTGCATCACCCAAGGTCGACTGGTAGAGAATGCTTTAGCCATTAAGTCCGCCTGTATACAATATTGTATGAAGTGTTAAATAAATAAATATCCTTACCTTTCTAACAGCAGAAATCTTTTGATTTTCCGCATAAGATCCAATAGCTTCAACGCTCTTCAAGAAAGTGATGTAATCGTTCCAAATAGGGTATGCATGGATGTCTAAGCCTATTTTGTCCAGAGCGAAGTCATATGCTTGAGCCATTTTTTCTCTGAAAAATAACTTATATTGTACTGTAGGAACAGGTATCATTTTATGTAGGTGGACACAAATATTATAAAGAGGTAAAGTTTGTGTATTTCTGACGTTGTAGGGGGTAAAAATTAAAAATCCTTTCTGTATTGAATAGTCCATTTATCGGGAAGTGTCAAAGGTTATATAATATCACGCTATGACTAATATAAGTGGAGCAGTAATGAAGTATGATCAAAAAAAAGGACGCGTTTTTTTCGCCGCCCAACGAAGTGGGCACGGGTCAGCTAGTTGGTCATAAAAGGTGACCAAGGAGTATTTGACAACAGAAGGAGGAACTAATAACTACTTATTCGGGTTGATAACAAATAGGAAAAAAAATGTTCTTTAAATCGAATCTTTCAACATATCCTAACAGAAATTATATCAACATTGCTTCAGTAATTTAGTTTATAATCTCAAAAATTTCTTCTAAATTATTTGTGTAAAAGAAATAGCGGTTTAAAATCAATGCTCTGGTTTTGTAAGGAGTACGGTAACCGCTTACCAGGTGGACCGGATGCCACAAAAAAAATCATCATCATCATCATAACAGCCCATTAATGTCCCACTGCAGGGGTGGGCCTCGATATGCCGGAGCGATAGTTGGCCTACTAATACCACGCTGGCCAGACGGATTGGTATAAGGTTTAATTTCAAGTTTTCCTTCTTTTTATTTTGTTAAGATAATATTCACGGATAGTCCCTTAGTCGGTTTTTACGACACCCATGGGATGAGATCGGGTGGTGACATAATTATTGTATCATACTCCGTCACCACACGGAGAAAATACGGAATAAATGCCATCTATACGTACTTGTAAGTAGGCAGCATACACTTAGTTTCCTTCACATAATTGAGATAGAGCCTCCACAACTCCAAGTTTAGGATCTTCATCAAGCAACGCTGGAACAGCTGTGCATCCAAACGAATTGTCAGTCAATCTTATTTAATAGTTTAATACAATCATTATCATACAACGCCATCTAGTTGTACTATGGGTAATAGACATATCTTTTAAAAATACATAGATCCAAATTGTTCATAACAAATATCCAGATTATGCAAAAAAAGCATGTTAATCTGAAAAGAAAGACAATGGAAAACATTGGTACTCGAGGTGGGACTCGAACCCGCATCTCTGGACTATACGCGTCCTGCGCCATGATCACTAGGCCACCCGGGTATCCGTCTCGACTACCAAATTTAACCATTGCTTTAAACGGCGTCAGAGCCGCAGCTCAAAACTCAACTGTGCAACGCCATCTAGGCGCGTCCCAGAAGACTCGGGTTCGAATGCCGGTCAATGCAAATCTTTATGTGCATGAACATGATTGTTTGCATTGGTTTTAGTGTTTTCTATGTATAATATGTATGTACTTATTTACAAAAAAAAAAAGTATTTAAGTATGTTTATCCGTCGTCTAGTACCCATAGTACAAGCTTTGCTTAGTTTGGGACTAGGTGGCGATGAGTGAATGTGTGAGGATATTACCTATCACTCGTAGTTCATATTTTCCTACTGCTCAACATATTTATTCACATTCCCAATTCATGAATAAGTGATAAGCCAACAAGATAGAATGATGTGAAGAGCCACGTAGATCCAACAAGAGCCAATATTGTGGTGATAAATAAATATAGGATAATAAAAAAAATCCCACCTACCTTCAATCGCTTTGCCAACTTTATAATGGCATAATATTATTCTTAATAATACATTGGTATTTTCATTCAATACAATTTATCTTTTTACATATTCTTTCATTAAAACGGGTCCTTAACTTTTCATTTTGGGGTATTTAGGGCGTTAAGATTTCTCTTCAAGCAATAAGCACAAAACAGAGATGGATACAGTACATTTTGTTCGATTTTATCATTTCGAAAAAAGGTTTTGAATATCTACTTACAGTACCCGGCCGTAAATATTGCACATCGACTTTTGTAAAGATACAATCGACCAATTTCGGCTTAGTAGAGCATCATTTCTGTCGCACGAAATACAAACATTCTTTTATCTATTTAGTGGGCGGAGCCTAAAAGATTGTTGTCGGAAACGTGCACGCTATAGTTGCCCAAAATAACTTTGGGCAAAGGGTATTACGTCAAATAATATTAAAATATAAATAAATACTATTTATTTGATAATAAATTATCAAATGAAGAAGCAATTAACTTTCTCCGTTGGTATGGAGTTGCGACTGGCATGCGTACCCTTAAAACAAATTAGGATTTGATAGTGTGCGACAGAGATGACGCTCTACGAAGCCGAAATTGACCGATTGTCTATTTCCACAGGTCGATGTGGAATATTTACGGCCGGGTACTGTACAATCTTGAGACTGAATTTCCAAGTTCAAAATAGTAATGAACGGGATCCCAAAAGTATTCAAACGCGAATTACGTTATGCAAAACATACAAAAGTATAATTATCAATGTGGCACTCTTTCGCACAGTGTGCCATATCGATACTCACAATTTAAATGTTTTCCATCGCGATGCACGTTAGTGCGAAAGTATTCGATATAATTCTTTGGGGATCCCGTTCATGGCTATGCGAAATTCAGAGATACAGTGCAGTCTTGGAACTACCACTGGAAACTGATTTTGTACAGTGAATATGCTTATTGTATCCCTCCGTCACGGGAGGAGGCCCGTCCCTGCAGTGGGACATTAATGAGCTGTTATGATGATATGCTTATTGCTTGTACAAGAAAACCTTTTACCCCATTCAATATTGTCCAGTACGATTTTATTCCACTTGACACTCTATTTTGATGGATTTCTTTATACCTTACTAATTTACCCAATTAGGTTAATTCCAAAAACTGTATTATAAAATCATTGTAAAAGTGAAATGGGCAATTTAATCAAGTCTAATGTGGATGCGAGAAAGGTGGCTTGTGAGTTGGACAGGTTAAATTAAGGGCGGTAATAGACGGTCCATGTTTTTATATTGATTAACATGGAAATCTTGACGAAAATTAGCTACGGTCACCGAGGAACAAAAACAGTAATTTTAAAATCTAGCAGGTTACTTACACTTATTAATGTTCATTTGGGAAAAGCTAGTCTTTGTCAAAAAAAAAGAATAGGCACCGACCCAACTACATATTTAAGACGAGGATTTCCGGCAAAAGGCTTTCGGATTAGAATTGATTTTCCAAGATCATTGTACAACGCAAGACGTTGTCTGTTCGGAAGAAAATATGTACCTACTTTTGCCAGGATACCGAGATTAAACTACTTCCTTGTAATCCTTCAGAAAGGCCAAGTGCGTATATGATGGTAGCCAAAACAAAGCAGGTGTGTAAGGATCATAGTAAATGTACAGTTCCCGGCCGTAAATATTGCACATCGACCTGTGGAATGAGACAATCGGTCAATTTCGGCATCGTAGAGCGTTATCTCTGTTGCACACTATCAAATCATAATTTGTTGTAAGGGTACGCATGCCAGTCGCAACTTCATACAAACGGAGAAAGTTAATTGCTCCTTCATTTAATAATTTATTATCAAATAGTATATGTTTTTATTCCACTTTACACTACATATATACACACCTCAACAAAGACTAAGGATATTTGGTATTTACTCAATTAACGTCAAAATTATTGAAGATAGCATACAACATGTTTATATTTTTATAAAGACAATTTATCAGGCTACAATCCAGAATTAAATAATTTTTTTGTTTTTAACTGTTATGTGAGTAATCAGTAGTCAGCACATTAAAAAAACCGTAAATAACGGTCCTGCAATGGTTTTTCATGCTTTTATTATGTTATCTAGCTCTTGGTGAGGTATATTGTTCCAGGTCCGACTAGGATGCAAAAAAAGTTGCCCTTCCATCGCAATTTTATGCAGGAAAAATGATCAAAACCCTTCTTTTGAACATGTCCTACGCGTATTTTATGGTTTTGAGGTTAGGCGATTGAGTGGTTCAGCATAAAATCGATACGTCGTGCTCCTGCAACCAGCTCGTCATCACTCTCGCTTTATGCGGACGGGTGTCATCGTCCATGAACTTGAACATTTGGCCCAATTGTAGTCTACGGGGGTAGATTATTAGTACTAGCACCTCATTAAGTTATTTTTCAGCCGTTATGGTGTTTCTAATTTAAACGCGCTCTGTTCTTCGACGGGCACGAATTCCCATCCAAACCATAATTGTTGCATCGTGGTATGAATAGATTTTCTGAGGATGTTGTAGACGGCTATCACAACCAGGAACTCGCCAAGCACGTTCTCTACGTGAATCCGAGTGGAAACCGAACCGGGACTCATGCGTAAACACCACTACAGATAACAGGATATCTTTGCAGTGCAAATGTTCACGAGCCCACTCTAGTCGTCGTGCGCGATTCGCTCGGCGTAGTGCTGGAGTACACAGCGGTATGCGAGCATAAAGGTGAGCTTCATGCCGACTTCTTCTGACAGTTTGGTCATCCGCAAGAGTCTCCACCAAGAGCTGGAGCCTCTAAACCAGCTGTATGGTAGTAACATTTCGCTGTCTTTTCGCGGGAACTTGCAAAAATCGATCATGTCATTGAGTGATGACAGATTTTTTGCTGTGGTATCTTTCACCGACTTCACTAGTAGCACGATAACGTGACCATAACCTTGATTTCATGTTTTGTATCGTTCCGATCTCTTCAGCAATACTCCGCTTAGTACGCGCAGTTGGGAGCATGCCTACTGCTCTTAACATTTCCTCTATGATGAAATGGCGCCGCTGCTTAATGCACACAATATCAATTATTCGAAATAAACGCTTAAATTGTTATAAAATTTAAATTTTACACAAAAAAGCAGTCAAAACTTACTGTTGGTAAACTTACTGTTGGTAAACTTACTGTTCGAACTTGACTGCGTTAAAGCCGCGTAAATCTCTTATTTTTAATTTTATTTTTTAAATTCAAATTTAGAATGGTTGAAAAAGGTTAACAAAGTAAGAATTAAAAAAAAAACAAAATTACAAACCAAATTTTTTGAGTTTCACAACTTTATACAAAATATCCCTAGACTTTGTTGAGGTGTGTATGTTAATATTATTTGTACGTAATACCCTTTCCCCAAAGTTATTTTGGGGAATTTTAGCGTGCACGTTTTCGACAACAATCTCTTAGGGTCCGCCCACTAGCAAGTTCTTGTCTGTGGAATGCGTACTCTTAACAGTTGCTAATAGAAACCAGACTGTTTGTATTTCGTGCGAAAGAGATGATGCTCTACGAAGCCGTTTAAATATGCCGATTGTATCTTTACAAAAGTCGAAGTGTAATATTTACGGCCAGGTACTGTAACTCATTAGTCTCCGTCTGCCCTCATGGGAATAAGCGTAAGTTTATGAATGTATTCTGTTCACCCGAGGGTATCAGACCTGAAGGTACTTGTACCAATAGACAAACTCTATTATACCAAATATTTAAGTTAAAAATCTTTGATTGAAGGAAACCATTCATTGTTGACTTGGATTGAAGTACATCAGCAAGATATCGGTCAGGCCGGGATATTTGCATTTTAAGATTTGGTATTAATTATTAGACAAGATTTGCGTAAAATGCAAAGTTTTTAAGATTTGACTAGCAGAGTACCTATAGGTACACTTTCAGTGTATTTACACCAGCCTATCAGGACTTATTTAAAATCATGCCGCCTTCTCTTATAAATAAATAATTATTTATTTATGAGGTTCAATCCAGACTTTGATTAAATTGCCAATTGAATTCACTTTCGTATTGCAGAGTTTATAATTTTTACTCATGGCAACATCTTTCATACATTCAAACACATTATGTACAAAGGATTTTATCTAAAAGGGTTTATACATTTCAAAAGTGAGCTTTTGTATGAATGTTTTTTTTTTATTTCTAAAGAAGGTACTTTTGAAAACTTTTTTTTAAACTAAGGATTCCCATTCACATCAAAAACTCGCCTCCAATATGTCTGAACACAATATCCCTATCCGAAAAAAAAGATATATTTTAATTATTAGTTTTATTTTCAATAATAATACATAATAATGCTACTAAGTTCCTAATGACTATTATTATAAATATAGGAACATTATTATCACAGTACAAATAAGTTTTTTATCACATTTACTATTGCTATGAGATGGTAAAAGGGCGCTTAAATATTTAAAGTCCCTTTATCTTTTGGGTATTTTAAATACTTTTTGAGCAGACCCACCCCTGCCATGTGATTTTTAGGACTGCATGTCAATTTTCGTTCCTTAAAATCGTTAAAAATTCGGTTAAGTTAACTTTAGTTGTCAAATTGTCACACAATAGGTAAGACTAAGGTTTTCATGTAGATTTCAAATTTTAATTTAATTTTTTTAATTTTTATATTGCCAATGTTTGTTTTTATTTTAGTTTGTCATTATTTTAGTTTGTTTTTTATATTCGCATGCTGTGGTTTCCTGTAATTGAAGGAATACACGCCATGTTTCTGTAATTTTAAAATTGATTTCTGATGTATGTATTGCCTTTGTTGGAGACCCATAATAAATAAATAAGACAATTTGACAACTAAAGTTAATTTAACCGAATTTTTAACAATTTTAAGGAACGAGAATTGACATGCTGCTATAAATATTAGTCTTATTCCTGACATGGGCCAAATAAGAACTGCATTGTTGGCAGCGGTCGTGGATGCTGCAGCTGAACGGGAGGTCGTGGTTTCATTTTCAAAATAATTTAGATAGAGATAATTATTTAAATAGAGATTGTTTTAATATCCTCCCATAGATTATCCAAACTGAACTTAAAGGTAATTAAGTACATAGAGGCTTAAAAGCATTTTTTTTAAACTTATTCTAGAGATTCTTTAAAACTAAAAGACTTACGCTGAACCAATACTAACCTTTTCAACTTTTTCGAAATTTCTTGCCTTCATCTGTAATGGAAGAAATAGTTGATTATTAAATAGAACCAAGTCTTATGAAGTAATAATGTACCTTTAGGTACAATAATTGTAAAAAAAAATGTTTTAAACTAATCTAAAATAAAATAAGTCATATTAAAATCACATCATATTAAAATCACATTTTTATTTTATATTCTCTCCATGTGGTGACGGAGTAAGAATACAATATGTCACTACCCCATCTCATCCCATGGGTGTTGTAAAAACCGACTAAGGGACTATCTGTGAATATTATCTTTACGAAATAAAAAGAAGGAAAACTTGAAATTAAACCCTATACCAATCTGTCTGGCCGGCGTGGTATTAGTAGGCCAGGTACCCCTCTGTCATGGGAGGAGGTCTGTCCCTGCAGTGGAACATTAATGGGCTGTTATGATTCATATCTTTCTCAACCAAATTTGGCCACAGCGACCTCTTCAACTTATAGTCTCACATTAAGAAACCTATGGACCAACAAATTTCACCTAGAACCGTAAAACTGATAAAGAAAAACCAAATATTTATGTACCTCTTGCTCAATATAAATCTTCCAAAACCGTCCAGTTGTAGGGAACGCAGTGATGAGGTTCTCATACATTTGCCGCACTTCATTAATGTTCCTGGTCTGAGCTTCACGGATGAGGAGAGACCAGGAGTCAACGTCATATGTGTTCGCGTGCACCGCTCGTTGCGCACGGCTGAGCCTTTCATTGCCCCAGTCCTGAAATAGAGAAGTTGTTTATTTTACAGTAAGTTTTGTGTTTACAGTTTTATTTTACAAGTGATAACGAAATGAGGTTTATTTGGCAATGAATACCAAAAGTTGGCTAAAGTAAGATTTTTTGACAAATAATTTTATTTTACGATTGTCAAAGAATGAGATTGTTTGGTGCTGTTTTGTATTGTTATTATTTCACAACCAATAAAGTGTAAAAGCCAATTACGTAGTGGTTAAAGGCCACATCTAGAACCTCCTACTCTTTTAGGAGTTAGTTAACAAAATATGGTTGGAACTTAAATGATATAAAAAACTACATTTTAGTGAAAGAAGGTCGAACAAACAAATAGTCGCAATGATGCTCCATAACTGATAAAGATTTAAGACTGGTCTACACTCTGCATGCTTATTTCAGTCATGATTTAAAACAAAACTTCCGCAGCAGTCAAGAAAGTACAGTAATTGTTTACAAATATTATACATGTAGTAATTCCAAGAAGACATTACCTAGAATGGAATAAAAACTTACTTGTATTTAAATTAATACTTACAATAGCATCACTAGTATCTTCTGGGGGCGGCACAACATTATTTTCAGGCTCGGTCATTTTTACCGGATTTATAGGTTATTTGAAAAAGAAGATAAGTTTAACTAGAATGTTAATAACATAACCCCTACACAATATTATGAGTATAATATACTAGTTACTTTACAACAGTAAATAGTTATAAATTACGTTTACTTGTAACAACTAAAATGTTAGTATCGAAATACAAACTACTTTCGCAGAATTGACTGAATTTGATTTTGATTTGACTGACGCGGACGCCAGCCATATAATTTCCGTTTAGAAATACTAGATTTATTAATTCAGCAGCAGAAATCATCATTACCAAATAATTACATGCCTTAAATTTAATAGGGATACTTATAATTACATTTAAATGCCTAATAATATGCACATTAATATATAAGTTATTTTTTTTTTATATTAGGCAAAACACGTCTTATTAAAATTACTACCATTTTAAAAAACAAAAAGAATACTATAAATTTCTAAACAGATTGAAATTTACTCTGTGCTGTGACATAATGACGTCTTTATCTTTAAATCTTTAGTGCTGTAGAATCCTTTTCAGCGTATAGTATCGAAAACACAAAAATTATAGCATAGTTAAATTGTGTAATCCAAATTTCAAGAATAAACTATGAAAACAATGACAATAAAACAAATAATGTACCTAATCCAATATTTTGTATTAAATCGATTTGAATGATTAACCTACCCTTTGATAATCATTTTGAAAAGTTAAAAGATAAGAGAATCGATTCCTATGAGACACACTACCGCATCACTATAATTTTGACAAGTCTGTTTTCCTACCATTTAAAAAAACTAAGATTGAGGCGGTTTTTCTCACATTATCGAAAAATAATCAAAAATGTTATTCTACTCTTTCTTTAAATCCTTAGTAGGGAAAGACGTGGTGGTAGAGTTGAAAAACGACCTCAGCATATGTGGTACCTTACATTCCGTGGATCAATATTTGAATATAAAACTTTCGGACATCAGCGTCATAGACCCTGAAAAATATCCACACATGTTGTCGGTTAAAAACTGCTTTATTCGTGGTTCTGTTGTCCGATACGTGCAGCTGCCGGCCGATGAAGTTGATACGCAGTTGTTACAAGACGCAGCGAGAAAAGAAGCTACTGTTTCTACGAGATAAACATAACCTCTTTTGATTTGTTTACCGTGATGTTTTGGACTAAGAAGTGCGTGTAAATACTAATATAAGAGTAAGTTTCGCAATAAAATCTCATTTTAAAGGTAAAGACTGTTTTTATTTACTTTTCCCGTGACTATACTTCATGTAAATAGATTCCTCAGGAGAGAAACTGATGGTTAAGGGAGAGACAATACCTCTCATCATAAAAATGTTAAGAGGAGGCATTTAGCATTTTCTGAACTTTACATTTCAATACTTATGTCTGCTCTTAGCTCTCAACCAGAAGGAAAATGCTTTCTAGTCTATTCTCCTTTTCCTCATCTGCAAGACCATAAATCATGTCACCATACTATCTCTTACGACAACTGTTTCCTTCTTTGGCCGTAGATAGACATCCACAAAATTGCTTACCATCTAAATAATTATTAAACTTTAATTTGAATGCAACTTTTTAACAAAGAGAAAATATTAATTACACTTCACAATGAATTCTGCATTGTGAACTGGGCAGAACCCCACAATACTGGGCATGATGGCGGCTGGCGAAGTGCTTGTGTTGTCCTAATTATACAAGGTTTCATTGATTTTACCCTTTTCGATAAATTTAAGTATGTATAATCAAAATCTAATAAATAAAGTACCTATGGTAAGGTTATATAGCCTTATTAGTTAAGATACTATATTGTGCCAACAAGCTGTTTTATATGAGCTAGGTTCCACTATGTAAACATAAATGTAACTTATTTCCATTAATAAGAAAACACTAGCTCTCCTGTAAAGGCCCAACTGAAACAAAGTGAAAACATTTGAAAATGTACTATATTATGCAGTAATAGAAGGCTTGGCAAGAGTTTTAACCTATTTCCTGTCCCATTATTATATATGATACATATCCATTGTTTTACTATTGTGTCTACAGGCGGGACAGGCAACCTGTTAACAGGTTGTTGGTAAGCACAACAGTGGGAATATATTTATATCTCTTCACTGGCCATTATAGAGGTGTGGTGAGTTTGCATAGGTTCTGACCTGAAAGCTACTGAGCTTAAAATACTGTTACCCTGGCTTTGACTGACGGCAGATCTCCTTATTTCTGATTTGATCACACAAGGGAAACTGAACACAGCTTCGTGGCTCTCTGGGTGACACTAATAACCTTCTGAGAAGGCACATAGCTACCACATCTCTAAATGTCATCAATGGCAACACAAATTGCAATGTGGAAAAGAAGAAATATGTTTTAGTTGCCTGAACGAGTAAGATTCCATGAGTGCGTAGAAAGACTTAGTCACATTATTGTTGACACCCTTCTTTCCTTCTTCCTAGAACCAATGGGCATGTATAAATGTAGGCGAAGCATAATATCATGTTTGGAAGTCGTAGTACAGGGCGCTCACTAAGTAGTCTGTCCAGCCTAGCCCCATGGGAATAAGTCGTGAGTTTATGTATGAAATTAATAAACACCTGTTTTGTAAAACTCTTAACAATTAGCAGAAATAATGAATGAAAAATAGATATAGGATTTTTGAATAAAAGCTTTTATGAAAGGTTTTTAAAGTTCAATCAATAATTTTGCGTAAAAAGAAACGTACGGAAGCATTTTATTGTTTTATCGGTTTGTTTTGCAATACCAGCGCCATTTTAATTGCCTACGAAAAATGTATTCTACCAAATTAGTAGAAAATATTAAGACCTATCAACGTAAAATGTTTAAGTATTGTAATCAAGTTCATAGCAAAAAGACGATAATTCTTCTGCAAGCTTATCGCTTTTTAGTTACAGAAAAATATTATAAAAGTAATAATAGCTTAAACAATATAGCCGAAGAGAAGAAAAACTACTTTAACTTTATGAAACAAACGAATGTTGCACCAAGGAGAGAGTCTACCAATCAATCAACTAGCCTATTGCAGTCCACTGCTGGACATAGGCCTCTTCCAATACGCGCCACAGAATTCGGTACTGCGCCTTTCGCATCCAGTCCGACCCAGAGACCTTCATGAGGTCGACGGTCCACCTAGTTGTTTGCCGAGTCGCGGTCTCAACTCTAGGACACGTTTGCTCCAACGGCCATCGGTCCTTAGACAGATATGAGCAGCCCGTTGACACTTTAGCTTGCTAATACTACGAGGGAGTCTACGCTGAGTGTAATTTTAATAGGAATATTAAGAGTAAATACCAAACAATATGAAGTCACTGAAGTTCGCAAGTCATTAGTACTTTTCTAACAATTACCTTTTTGTACTTTCGAACCAGCTGAATCATGATTCATGACATGATCCATCTTGCTCAAAATTTTGTTTTAAACTTTCATAACTACTTGGATGGTATATCGCGTATAGTAGCGTTTTAACTATTACGTCAATGTAATAAAATATAACATCTAAGGAACGAGTAATTAAATAAAATTATACGAATTAAGATCTTATTGCATTTAATTGTCTTACGAAAATGAGCTTAGACTCCGTTGGTTCGAAAGTACATTACACAAAGTATTTTTAATGATTATTACAATTACCTATTACTATGAAACTTACTACTAATAGCCCATTTTCTGTTTTTATAATTACTTCCAATACTCGCTAGAGAAGTTAAACAGACATAACAATCGGTCGCGCCTTCCATCCGCCATTTAGTTGGAAAATTTACATATGCGCAGATGACTGCTACAAAGTACCTAGTTGCCGCTTACTGTAGTAAACGAAACTGCTCTGTTAACGTTTATTATATGAAAATATTATCTTATTGCGCCATGTATCTCTAATAAATAGTTTTTTGCATTTGTGTATCTTCTTAGGTCTTTTCATATCAGACAGTGTTGAACAATATAAGGTTTCACGAAATAAAACTTATGCACTGATATAAAATTGACTTGTATATTATTTAATAAATCAATAGAAACACAATTGTAATTTAAACATCACATAAAATATCATACCAAAACCGAATCAGAAATAATATTGTATTAGACAGCTAGACATCAGATGTCTTCTAAATTCAAATTTGCGCAACCATAGTGTTTACACACAAAATAGTTTTAACTATCTTTAACAGACAGTATAGTGTTCATAATAGTCACTTTTTATAAAATTTAAGTCCAAAAGCTGCTAGTAGTAGTTTAGTAGAATTCAGAGTAAAAAGTTTGCATTATGGCAACACTCGAACCTTCATTTCATTCAACTTTTCTAAGCTTTTCGCCCCCTGTCTTCGCGTTAGTGGTATTCGTTTCGACACTGCTCCTGTTTGCTCGCTTGCTATTTCGCAAAACTATCGTTATTTTAATCAGTTGTCTTGTCCATTAAAGACCTAACCAACTTGATTGTTTTCGCCGCGAGTGATGCATTGTGCCTGTAATATTTTAACTCTTAAACATAAATATACATTGATAGAAAGAGTGTTTTCTAACATGTGATCTAAATGTAAATAATTAATTAATATTATCGTACAAAATGGACGTGAAAAGTTGTAATCGTGGGTGTGATGTGTGATTGTCTTAATAATAAAGTGTTTCTTGAGTTTTAAGTTATTAAGAGAGTGTAATCTATAAAAGGATTTGACGTTCATCTTAGTTTAGTTGAGCTCGGTTGTCTTGGGAGGATAAAAAGTAAGTAAGAATTCGGTGTTTACATTTTACACATTTGTTTCATTCAGTAAACTTGCATCTGTTTGCAACATGTCTTGGTGACTCACGGAGTCCTTTTTTATATTTTTTTTATTATGTGTTTCGAGCAATTAAAATTTTGTGTCCGTTGTCCAATTACCGTCAATTAACGCGATTCATGGACTGCTAAAGTGCATTCGCATCGTTCTGTTTGTTTTGTTTTTTTTTTATTGTTTATAATTTGCCTTTGATGTTGAATTCTTCAATTAGATACTGCTTGAAAGCTTTCAAGGAATTAAACAGTCCTAAAATAAGTTCTTTAAACGTTTTGAGAATAAATATTAAAGTGTTAAAGAGCTTACAGGCTTTTTTTGTTTGTTTAGCATTAAGCAATTTTTTAATTTTAGTTAATTTATTTTATTTTTGTGTACAATAACTGCTACTTTGCTTATTATATCTTTACTTGATAAAAAAAACTTATACCAATCTGTCTGGCCACTGTGATGTTAGTAGTCCAAGTTCCTCTTTGTCACCCATCCCTGCAGCGGGACATTAATGATCTGTAAGAAATTAGTAAACCAATATAAAGTAGAAATAAGGCTTTAACCTGTATCATTATGTAAGAGGCTTGTTCCAATTTTGGCTTGTAATAATTCTAAGATTTAGACTTAATATCTGTCTTGTTTTTGTAGTTTAAATTTTCTTTAGCAGTAAAGTGTTAAAGAAAATTTACTAAATCTTGTTAATACATATACAAGAAAATTAAATAATAATATTACAAAAAGCAAGATATCATAAAACTTTATTGTTTTCTCAACAAAAACACAGACAATATAGAGCTTTCACCATTTTATTTAAATATGCCATCACAATTGTTTATGAAGGTACTTTTTATATAAGAATCAAGTGAAAGTAATTAAACAATAGTAATCATTATAACAGCCAAAGAAAACTTAAAATGAAACCCTTTACCTATCCATCTGGCCGGTGTGGTATTAGTAGGCCAAGTATCCCTCCGTCACAGCAGGAGGCCCATCCCTGCAGTGGGACATTAGTGGGCTGTTATGAAAACTTTTTGATCTATGTAACTTGTTTACAAAACTCTGTGATATTCAAACTTTATGTCCTGACCATGTTAGCCAATCCCAAGCTATCAGAACATTGAACTAAAAACAAAACATAATATATTTTCACTTACAATCAGTTCCTTAATCATTATCATTAGTTAACAAAACAAATTGTGTTCAACAGTTATTACTTAACTAATTATAATTAGGTATCATTATTTACAAACAGAGATAATACTAATTGATGTTACATTATAATTACTATTGTAAATATTCCATATTGTGGGAGAAAAAATAACTTTATATACAGCTTTGTTAGCATTATGTTTTACCTATGACCTCAGCGACAAGTCAGGCGTACCATCGCATATTAGTGACACGCGTACCACGCCTATTTAGCACTTCCACTTGATTTTTCGTCCGTGATATCAGCCAATCGTCATCACCCAATCACACAGAGATAATACTAATGTATGTTACATTATAATTACTATTGTAAATATTTCATATTGTGGGAGAAAAAATAACTTTATATACACAGCTTTGTTGAAGCATTGTTTCTTGTGTCATCATCATCATCATAACAGCCCATTAATGTCCCACTGCAGGGACGGTCCTCCTCCCGTGACGCTACTAATACCACGCTGGCCAGACGAATTGGTATAGGGTTTCATTTCAAGTTTTCCTTCTTTTTATTTCGTAAAGATAATATTCACTGATAGTCCCTTAGTCGGTTTTTACGACACCCATGGGATGAGATGGGGTGGTGACATATTGTATTCTTACTCCGTCACCACACGGAGAGTGTTTCTTGTGTGTGCGGTGTTAATTGCAACTATGGGGTTAGTGGTTAAGCTATGGTTGATAGTAGATTGTGGATTCTAATTTTCTCGTTATTTGTTACGACAGTACTATCCCTGCTGGCTGTCCACTCGCCTTGGTACTGGCAGGCATGTGATCTGCAGGAGTGGAAAAGATGGAAGTATGCTGTACCATTCAAAAACTCACAGAGTAATTCTCAAATTACTAATCCTAGAGTTATGCTACCATGAAATCATACAACCACGAAATCATGCAACCAGGAATAACTCAATCTCTGTAATAACTTTATCACAAACTAGCTGACCCGTGCCCACTTCGTTGGACGGCGAAAAAAACGCATCCCTTTTTTAAAAACATTTCATTACTGCTCCACTCCTATTAGTCATAGCGTGATACTATATAGCCTATGACACTCCCCGATAAATGGACTATTCAACACAGAAAGAATTTTTAAAATCGGTTCAATAGATCCAGAGATTACCCCCTACAACGTCGCAAACATACAAACTTTACGTCTTTATAATATTAGTAGGTATAGATTATCCTTATGGCATTGGATTGTCGCCGTTCTAAACAATATCAGAATTAAAGGTGTTCCTCTCTCTGACCCATAAAAGCGAGAATACTGGCATTACTCTAGCCTGATAATAGAGTTAAGGTGTTTTGAGTAAAAATAATCTGCCTTAATGCTACGCAGAACATATCAGGCGGTTTCCATGACATCCATCCATCTAATTGAATTCTCGAGAATCAGGTTTCCCTGAAAGACGAGCCCCTCTTAAGGTTACTGCTATTCATATTGTATGGTATTAAATTGCATAAAATTTATTATAGACTAGCTGACCTGTGCCTACTTCGTTAGGCGGCGAAAAAACGCGTCACTTTTTTAATCATTTCATGACTGCTCCACTCCTATTAGTCATAGAGCGATACTATATAGCCTATGACACTCCCCGATAAATGGACTATTCAACACAGAAATAAATTTTAAAATCGGTTTAGTAGGTAGATTCAGAGATTACCCCCTACAACGTCACAAACTTTACCTCTTTATAATAGTAGTATAGAAAATGATATACGGTAATTAATGCAAGCCTAATTTTTAAAGCGAAACACTTAGGTCAAAATTTAAAAAAAGTTACGTAAAATTAATGATATTATTTACCAATGTTGTTGTTTCCTTCTCTCCCGTTCTCCTTTATCGACTTCTGTCTTGATTATAACATGCACATCATTATCATCATATCAGTTAATCGACATCCATTGCTGGACATAGCCCTCCTTCAAGTATAGCCACCTTGTGCGGTCCTGTGTCTCCCTCATCCATCGGCTTCCCGCCGTATTAACTAGTTCGTCGGTCCACCGTGTGAGGGGTCTCCCTACCTTGCGTTTTCCGGTATGCGAATTCCACACTATAAATGTATCACTGCAGATTTGGGCATCATGCTAGTTGCAAACTTTGCTTTAGACAGCTTTTCGAGTCGTTGAGAAAAGTGGGTGTAACTTTACATTCTTAGTCCGCGAGCAGCCTTCCTTACCTGCGTAGACAAAGTCGCGGGCACCAGCTAGTGGCATAATAAACTTTATGGCAATATTAAATCGGGAATTCTTTCCTATGCCAAACCATTAAATTGTAAAACAAACTTCCGGCACATGTGTTTCCTCCATCTATACTAATATTATAAAGAGGTAAAGTTTGTGTGTGACGTTGTAGGGGGTAATCTCTGGATCTACTGAACCGATTTAAAAAAAAATGTGTTGTGTGTTGAATAGTCAATTTATCGAGGAATGTCATACGCTATATAATATCACGCTATGACTAATAGGAGTGGAGCAGTAATGACATAATGTTTAAAAAAGGGACGCGTTTTTTTGCCGCTCAACGAAGTGGACACGGGTCAGCTAGTAATATATAAGGACGGACAAACAGCGACACCGATTTTGTTTTAGACTACGTAGTGATTAGGATGTGTACAATTTCGTTTCGCAAATAGTCACTTCGGATGCCAATCTCAAGCGTTGTCGTGTATCGAGACTCAACCATAGAAAATACGTAATCATTTGAGTACTCCAAAAAGAGATAGACGATATTATACAAGAATAATAGACCCGTAAGTGCAAGCGAGATAGATATAGGGAAATGATATGGCCTTAAGACTCAGATGATAACAGAATATATTCTATAGTAGGTACATGAAGTTTACATAAGATGTTTACGCAGTTATCTTCCTTGTTCGATGCGTGACAATGACCCCTTATCATCGCTTGAAGATATTTTTATTCTCTTATCTATGTTAATAAATCACTTGGTGTAGCCTCGGTGGTAAAGCGGTTGTGTATGTGGCTGGCGTGCTCGAGGACGCAGGTTCAATATCCATGCAAGATAATTATTTGTGTGATCCTCTGATTATTATTATTTTGAGCCTGGATGATTTGTGTGTACGTTAAGGGCCTTTACGTGGCTCACTAGCGCCGCCAATAGAAAAAAAATCATAATTTACAAATAGGATCACTTATAATGCAAAATGTTGGTAACGAAGTCTTGAGAAAAGGCAACAAAGTATTTGTATAACACTCGTCCGGAAATTGTGAACAAAAAAAATTGTAGGAATTATAAGCGTTAAATAGTATACGTACTAAAAACATAAATAAATGTAAGTTACAAAGGTTACCTAATATAATTTTAAATAATAGTATAGCTATCGCGGACTTAACTTCCGTTTAACCTTTTCCAGGCTAATTATACTAAGGGCCAGATTCAGAGACCGCACTTTGACTTTACTTTGAAGGAAAGTTCGACTTTGACACAAAAACGAGATTCAGAGTCCTGTCAAACTCGAACTTTACTTTCCGCTACTGATCTTTACTTCGCAAAGCCAAAGTCGACGATGAGGTTGACTTTGCTCCTAAAGTAAACTTTGCATAACTATACGTCTTAAAAAAGAGGCCATTGTGTTAGCAATATTTCCATATATCATAATAAATATTTAATATGGTCGGATTATACCGACAAAATGTCAAATTTTGACAATACTTTGTTTCACGTTTGCGTTTGCTTATTAATTTCTGTTTTATTTTCTGACGAATTGTGCCTTCCTTTCTTTTCTTATCTTTCTTTAATTAAGTCCAGAAAAGCAGAAGTTGTGTCGTAAACGAATGTGAACAACAAATTTAAACAAAAACTATACTCTATTCACCTTGGCGTGAGAAATTTGGTAAACAAACCTAGAATGGGTCTTGTTAATATCACGATTACTTATTCATACATACAATCTATGGTCAATAATATGTCATGACAGCTGAAAAAGAATAAAATTACAAATTGATGTTTTTAGATAAAAAATCTTTGAAAGCCTATAATTTTTTGCAGTTTGACAAGTTAACATGTTTATATTAATTCTCATGCTATCTTGAATAGAGTATAGTCCGTCAAAGTTTACAACGTTCCATTTTATGAATAAATAATATTTTTACCTAAGCAATATATAAAAATATTTTTAAGAGCTGATAAAAAAAATTAAACCTTTTAAAACCGCTACCTATTAATAACGATTAAATCGTGTTTTAAAAAATTATTTTGTGAGCGTTTTATCGGTTACATGTTTTAGAACATAAAATAATAATGTAAAAGCTGCGTGCTGCTGAACAAACGCTTACTTTACTTTTTAGAGCGTACTTTGCTTAGCAAAGTCTAGTTATTGTCTCTGAATTTGAAAAACATTAAAGTAATCTTTCGCATGAAAAGTTTACTTTGGGAAGATTACTTTGAAGCAAAGTAAAGTCACGACTCTGAATCTGGGCCTAAGTGTATGTTACCGTATTTCTTTCTAGTATAATTATGTGTAAAAAAAAGAATATGTATTAAGTATTTGTATCTGTTGTTTAGTACCTATAGTACATCATCATCATCATAACAGCCCATTAATGTACCACTGCAGGGACGGACCTCCTCCCATGACGAAGGGATACTTCGCCTACTAACACCACGCTGGCCAGACGGATTGGTATAGGGTTCAATTTCCACTTTTCTTTCTTTTTATTTCGTAATGAAAATATTCACGGATAGTCCCTTAGTCGGTTTTTACGATACCCATGGGGTGGTGACATATTGTATTCTTACTCCGCCACCACACGGAGAGGTACATCCTTAATTACTAGTAATTACATTCTATGCAACCAAGAATGGACCTCGACCTGGTTAGGACGGCGGCAACCCGATGGATGAGGGAGGCACAAGACCGCGCAGGGTGGAAACGTTTGGAGGAGGCCATGTCCAGCAGTGGACGTCTATAGGCTAATATGGAAGAATGTGATAGAAAAAGATGCGCGGTTATTCATTCAATATTTTTTGAATGAAGGTAAAAGTTAAGTTAAATAAAATAATTTAATAAATAATCAAAAAACTAAAAAACAACCAAAAAGTATTTGACAGCGGTGGGATTCGAACCCACGCCCTTTCGGACTGGTGCCTAAAACCAGCGCCTTAGACCGCTCGGCCACGCTGCCTTGTGATTGGGGCGGCGAAATAACGATACACATATGAGATTAAACAGTATTTCCATATTTAGTAGTATTTCAGTACCTATTGTGAATATATACTAAGGAACCAACTGAATAATGACATACCCTGCTAACAATACGTTTAAAACTTTCGTAATTATAGATCTATCGCATATAATTATTAATGCGATAGATCTCGACGTCTTTGACGACCTCGGTGGCGCGACGGTAGCGCTAGCGACTGCAGTGCACGAGGTCGTGGGTTCGATCCCCACGCAGGACAATTATTTGTGCGATCCACAAATTATTGTCCTGAGTCTGGGTGTACGGTTGTGTCCGTTAAATTGATGTTTGTAAAAGTCCCCGCGACACAGGTATGATCCCTAGTGCGGGAGTTGTCTTTTTAAAAGAACAAAGAACAAATCTACATAAAGCGTTTAAAATATAATATTATTATGTCAACATTTTCCGTGTGGTGACAGAGTAAGTATATAATATGACACCACCCCATCTCAGCCCATGGGTGTCGTAAAAACCGACTAAGGGGACTATCCGTGAATATTATCTTTACGAAATAAAAAGAAGGAAAACTTGAAATAAAACCCTATACTTACCAATCCGTCTGACCACCGTGGTATTAGTAGGCCAAGTATCCCTCCGTCACGGGAGGAGGCCCGTCTCTGCAGTGGGACATAAATGAGCTGTTATGATGTCAACATGATAGACTAGCTGATGCCTGCTACTTCGTCTACTTAGATAGTATTTTGAGTAACTTATAATTATCATAAATGAAATAGCCTATTGTGTCATTCTGATATAATATTATTGTAAAGAAAGACATTCAGTAGTTTTTACGTGAAACAGTAACAAACATGCATCCATACTAACAAACGTTTATAATAATAATAATAGGATTTTTTTTTCAATACTTATTGTCAAGTTACTTTGTAAAAAAATCGAACAATGTATGACTGAGCGGTAATTAGATTCCGTGACGTCATCATAATATGACGACATAGCAACGATGTTATAGATTTTATAAATCTATGTAAACATGGTATGTTTGAAATATGATTCCCAAGTACTAAACTGTAAGTTGTCATTTAAAAATGTGTCTTATTAAAAGGGAATAAGGTGTTACTGAATATTTCGGTTGATAGTATTGTTATCTGTATTGATAATATTATGATAACGGGTCTTTGTAATGTAGTGTGATGAATTTGGCATCATAGCATCTTCCGTGGTCGTCATTATTGGACTGTATTATTATATTGTGCTTTCTATCAGATACGCCAATTCTGGCGTGTATATAAAAAAAATCAATCATCATAGCAGCCCATCAATGTCCCACTGCAGGGACGGAGGGATACTTGGCCTACTTATACCACGCTGGCCAGAGGGATTAGTATAGGGTTTAATTTAAAGTTTTCCTTCTTTTTATTTCGTAAAGATAATATTCACGGATAGTCCCTTAGTCGGTTTTTACGACACCCATGGGATGAGACGGGGTGGTGACAAACTGTATTCTTACTCCGTCACCACACGGATTAATACTACTACATAATATAGGTACTATTAATTCACCCTCAGTTAAAATTAAAAAAAATCGCGTCGTCATTTTGTCGTCCACTAAGTAATTGTTCATGACTGACTAAAATATTAAATATTAATGCAATAATTCATGTTACACGAGGGGTTGAAGCTTAGTAGGGGGTTGTTTTTGTACTGGATACGATTTGGGAATTAATATGGGTATTATTTGTTTGAGGATCATGTGTTAGACATAATATGTTTTTTTGCAATTTGTTTGGCACGTAATAATGTTACCTACCTTATATTGCCTTATAATGTCCTCACATAATGTCTATACGTAAAATACCTTCTCCAATTTATATTGTCCTTTTCTAGCGTCAGTATTAGATAATATGTCTGGGCCATAAAAAAAATTTAAGTCTCCGTTTTGCATCAAAGTGCAGTATTATACAAATAATGTATGATAAATTTTTGTTAATAATATGTATGCTAAATTATTAATATATAAGTATTTAATTTTAACATCAGTATGCAAACACCACCCTTCCGTCCGCAATATGTATGCACATAAATCTATAAAGAACTAATAAAAATAAGTACTTACATTGATGTTATGTGCATACAAAATTACATGCAATACAGAGTGATCGCTCAATGCGTTACGCTCATCTGCAGAGCATCTTTTGGAAATATAGAATCGTTTTCTGACCAGGAACTAAAATTTTACATTCTAAAATACTATTTGTATGTATTCACGAAAATAAAGGTTTGTTAGTCTGTTGTCTGGAACTCATAGTACTCCGCTTTGTTTGGGACTAGATGGCGTTGTATATGTTATTACTTTTACTCACTCAAGCGAATCTACGTGCTCAACCAATATTAAATACAGCTAATTTACTTACCAACTTACAAATTCAACAAATCAACCGTATTCGAATCCGCTTAACCATCAAAGCTAATACCTAGAACCACCCAGTCACCAATGACGCATCGACTTACCCCAAAAATGCTTAGGCAGGGGTCGTTAGGGCTTCGCTTGGGAAAGTTCGACGACACATACGGCCTGTCTGTCTGAGTTTTCACCCTCCACAGTCACCCTTGCTGTTTTGCCAATCAATATTAGTTACGCAATTTTACTATGAGGGGTTCGAATCGTGGTTGTCGTTTTAATTGTAAGGTGGAATTTAAAGGGTTACGCGTCGATATTATTTATCGGTAGATATAAAGACAAGTATATTTCATATACCGTGTGGTGACGGAGTAAGAATACAATAATATGTCACCACCCCATCTCATCCCATAGGTATCGTAAAAACCGACTAAGGGACTAACCGTAATATTATCTTAACTAAATAAAAAGAAGGAAAACTTTAAATTAAACCCTATACCAATCCGTCTGGCCAGCGTGGTATTAGTAGACCAAGTGTCCCTCCGTCATGGGAGGAGGCCCGTCCCTGCAGTGTGGCATTGATGGGCTGTTATGATGATATTTCTTTATAAATGTTGAATGATAAAAACTGCTTTTATGGTGCGATGGTTGTCCTGCACAGTGATGGGCGTAACTAGTTATTTTTGTAATCTAATTAATAATTAAATTACATAATAATTTGATTAAAATGTAATTTAATTACATATTATTGAATTACATTGTAATTAGATTACTTTGGATGTGCTATGAAATTAATTACAATGTATTTAATTACGAAATAATTTGATTACAATGTAACCTAATTACATAGTATTTAATTATACTATAATTATAATTGCTTTGAATATGAAATGTCGCATGCTTGCATCGCACAGTTGCGATATAGTACCTATGTACTGCAAGTGCGGCCCGTACGACGTCATCGGGAAGTAGTAAATATAATGTGCGGCGGAGCGGGGGGTTCTATGCATTGTGCTCGTGCGTCGCCGCTCCTAGCCACCCGCCCCCTTCAGTTACTTCTAATCTTTTGTATTGTAAGCACGTAACATTTTCTTAAGATTACAAGTCGTATATATTTTGGTGATTAGTGCAAAAACTTTTGTGTTACGTACAATGAATGAAAGTGCAAGACTACTTTTAGAAGATGACAGTTCAGTGGACGAATCTGTGTCTGCAGGTCAATCGACATTACCGTCACCAAGCAATATTTCTGCAGTACAACCCACTATACTTGACGGTAAATTCTTTGAGATACTTCATGATTCATCAGGAACTGATAAAATAGTCGCCATTTGCAAGAAATGTCTGCCTAATAAAGTAGAAATAAAAGGCTCGAGATTGTGTACATCCAATTTCAAAACACATTTAAAACGGAAACATGGACAAGAAACCATACAAGAATACCAAGAATATATTAAAACTAAAAGATCGAAAAACGTTCGTACTTCCAGGTCGTCTAACGAACTATCACCACGAAGGTCGACAAATGTACCCTCATATTCTCAAGCTGAATTCGATCGAGATATTGTTAAGTATTTTGTCAACTCAATGATTTCTCTAAAGTGCACTGAAGACCCTTACTTCCGACAAATTTTACGTCGATTAAATATAGGTGCGAATAATCTGAGAATCATGAGCCGGCGGACACTTGGAAGAATGATTACGGAATTCTTTGATGAACAGTCTACTTTAGTGAAACAAGAACTAAATCAAGTGAAACACGTTTGTACGACAGTTGATATTTGGTCTGGACGTCGAAGAAGCTTTTTAGGTGTAACAGCACACTGGATTGATTCACATAGTCTAAAGCGTGTCTCAAGGGCATTAGCATGTCAACGTTTTAAAGGCACTCATAGTTATGACAAAATATACGAATTGATGCAAGAAATCAATTCAAGGTATGGCTTAACTAGCACAAACGTTGTGGCTTGTGTTACAGACAACGGCAGCAATTTTGTGAAAGCGTTTAAAAGTTTCGGTGTACATCGTATCAATGTTTCAAACGAGCAAAACACTATTGATTCTTGTGATGAAGACTCCGATACTGATAGTACAGACGACGAATTAACGTATCTTAATGACCTTTCTTCAACAATTAGCCATTTAGAGACTCGTTTGCCATTACACCTAAGATGCGCTTCACATACTTTAAGTCTTTGTGCCACCGACGCTAACAAAATACTAGAAAACCAGGAAACGGAGCTATCGAAAATGCATGACCATACAATCAAAAAATGTAACACATTATGGAAAGCTGCAAATAGGCCAAAATCGGCTGAAATTTTACAAAATATTCTTGGCCATACTCTAAATAGGCCAGTAGAGACAAGGTGGAATAGCCTTTACGATGCCTTGAAAAAAATCGCAACCATAAAAGATAAATCTGCAACACTTCACAGAGCTTTAAACATAAAAAATCCACTTCGTGAATCTGAATTTACCTATATAAAAGAATACCTGTCATGTACTCAACCTGTCGCTGATGCGCTTGACATTCTTCAAGGTGAAAACGCAACCTATTATGGAATATTTTTGCCAACTATACTCGCGTTGAAGAAAAAGTTGACAAATTTAACTGAAACAAGAGACTATGAGTACTGCAACACTCTGACCGAAACTTATCTCAAAAGTGTGCAAACAAGGTTTAAAGATTTTCTGAAAATTTCGGGACCTGAAGCTGAAAATGCTGCTTTAGCTGCCGTTTCTCATCCTAAATATAAAAAAATGAAATGGACATCATTAATTGGCCAGGCAGAATATAGTATAATGAAAAATTTACTCGTAAAAGAAGTCGTAAAGATAATACCAAATCAATTATCTCGAGAAAGACCATCAACGAAGTCGAGGGAGGATGACTTTTTTGAAATAGATTCAAGTTCGGATTCAGACAACCAGAGCAGTGAACCAAGATCCAAAGCTGAACTTATAGTCACTCATTTTTTGGCAGAAGACAGCAGAGAACTTCAAATATTAAATAATCATAAGGAAATTAAAGAAATATTTTTAAAATTTAATACCCCTCTACCTTCTTCTGCACCTGTGGAACGTATGTTTTCGTACGCGACAATGATCAATTGTCCGAAAGCAAACCGTTTGTCAGACGAAATGTTTGAAAAAAGAGTTATATTAAAGGTTAATTTAAATTATAGATCAGAAAACTAATTTTTTTTCAATGGTGAAAATTATAAAAGATTTAAAACTATTTGTGTGATGATTGTAATGATTGACAGATGATTACATTTTTTTTTATAATTATGTGTTTTATTTTCGTATTTGTCAAAACTGTATTAAATAGGGTATTTTTGTAAGAGGTGTCCCAATACTTATATAAATGTGTAATTACATTTTATCAGATTACTTGTGTAATCTATTATAAAGTAATTAAATTAACTTGCAATTCAATTACTTTGTATTTAATTACAGTATGTACTCATTGCAATTAGTTACTTAAGTAATCTGTTACTAAGAATTTCAATTACTAATTACAATGTAACTATAATTTGTAATTATTAATCTAAATACTTTTTGCCCATCACTGGTCCTGCAGAAGGTCGCGAATTATAATTTCACTTCAGATAATTAGATGTAGGTATAAATAAATAATCCTCACACATTCACACAATGTCATCTAATCCCAAACTAAGCAGAGCTTGTACTATGGGTACTAGACAACGGATAAACACACTAAAATACTTTTTATTTTTTTTTGTAAATACATACATGTTATACATACAAACACTCAGACCAATGCAAACAATCATGTTCATGCACACAAAGATTTGCATTGAGCGGGAATCGAACCCGAGACCTCTGCGTAGCAGTCATGTTATATAACCACTACGCCACAGAGGTCTTCGTATGTTTTAATAGTGTCTGCGATATCCTGATATCCATAGAAGTCTTTGTCAAGATGTTTTCCTCGGTTGTGTTGCACGATGTCGCGAGTTTGAATCTTATGCATGACAAATTAAATGTATGATTATGAGTCTACGGGATACAACACCTTTCCGAAATATTTGTATTTAAAAATGAGAATTTCATTAGTATTTCCCTATTTTATGACATAATTTGGCATTATCTGCTATCAAGACGACATGAAGTAACTATGACGCATGTGATGGGGTTTCGTATTTGCCCAGAAAAGTAAGTTAGGTAATTCCAATTTTTTTTATAACAGTCAATCAATCAACTAGCCTATTGCAGTCCACTGCATAGGCCTCTCCCAATACGCGCCCCAGAACTCCTAATTATTACAATGAACAACCCTAATTATTTTGCCTGTCAATGGTTGCTAAGCATATATACATTTTGTTTAATAACGTGGCGGTCAATAGGTTAAGGCCTGCAGACCTCTAGTCTTTTATATTATGTGTCTCGCAATAACTTATTAAAAGTAATAATGTATTATATTTATTATTTATATAACCTTGATCTAAATATGTTCACTAAACTAAATGTAGGCGTGCTGAAAGACGCCCTCAGGCTTAACCATAACAGTAAATAATAATAATTATATTAATTTATTAAGTTTAAGTAGGTACTTATGTCTTACATAGTTGTGTACTACACGGTCACATTATCTAGAGACCTCGCTAGAATGCGAAAGTCAGATCTTAATGCCTCCGATTACACACAGCTTAATTATCTACGTATTAATGTCCTAAGGCAGGGTTAAATCGCTAAACGAAGGGGCATAGTGTTTATGAGTTGGTTAGGTCGCTGAAGACATAAAACCGAAGTTCCGGCGACCTGTTCTCAAAAGCGTAGAGACTGCGGAAAGCAGGGTCTATTCACTTAGTGACACTTATTCATTTATTCCACACTAGCTGACCCGTGGCCCGTGCTCACTTCTTAGGGCGGCGAAAAAAAAAACGCGTCCCTTTTTTAAACATATTTAATTACTGCTCGACTCCTTTTAGTCATAGCGTGATACTATATAGCCTATGACACTCCAATAAATGGACTATTCAACACAGAAAGAATTTTTAAAATCGGTTCAGTAGATCCAGAAATTACCCCCTACAACGTCACAAACACACGAACTTTACCTCTTTATAATGTTAGTATAAATTAGCCAGTAACATGCATTCAATTTATTCCATTCACCTTATTCCCTCGTTAACTATATACCAAACTATCAAACTAATTTAGTCCAACTAGAATTCTTAATCCTAGACACGTGCACTCACAAAGTTTAATAACCGTATTCCAGACCTCCTCCAGACGACATTTCGTCTAGATACATACTGCTGGCACAACCTATTGATATAGTTCGTCGACTCTTCAAGCGGCTGGAGCATTTGAAAGTTCAAACTTAGTCAAAAATAATTAAATTTTATGACATGCTTGGTAAAATTACAAATGCTTTGAGCTCTTGCAATTTTACTTTTATCAATTCTTTTTATTACAGAATAATATACAGTAGAACCTCGATAAGTAAAAGTCCAAGGGAAACACAAAATATTTTGAGTTATCGAGGTTTTTAGTTATCGAGTTTTTTAGTTACCAAGGGTTTAGGTTAATATGTATAGATGTAGATATTATGTACATGTGTATGTATGGCCCCTTGTTCCTATTTTCCGCCACCGCTAAGCTTTAAAGAATTTCAAAGAAGCAAACAATAGGTGACATTATGTATTGTTTACGTTATCAATTTAATTATGTAGTGAACACGTGCAAGCCATAAATACCGAAAACGTTTGTTTTGCACAATAATCACAAACTAAATGATTTAAGTAAGCCTTTGTCTTAGGGCTAACCTCCGCCGCCGCAAAGCTTTACAGAATTTCGAAGAAGCAAACAATAGGTGACATATGTATTGTTTACGTTATCAATTTAATTATGTAGTGAACACGTGCAAGCCATAAATACCGAAAACTTTTGTTTTGCACTCTCATTCAAAATGACTCATTGATAAACAATTTTATGTTATAGAGGTTGTGGAAACATTTCTTTTAGAAAGAAAGAAAAAGAAAGAAAGAAAAAAACATTTATTGGCCATAAAGCACACACATAACATAAAAACACATAGCAACAAAAAAAAAAAAACAAAGTCTAAATGGCCAATAGGATTCTGCCTCAGCTGTTATGCTGGTACGGCATAGTTTTATGTCGCACCAGCGCTGGTATTCTGGCAGAGCCCTCCCCTTCTTTTGGCTGACACCACAATTACTTTTTTAAAATCTAAAATATAGCAAAATTTTAGTTATATAAATTTTAGTTACTGAGGGCCAATACAGAGATTACTTATTTGACTTATCGAGGTTGCGAATTTTGAGTTATAGAGGTTTTGGGATCTGAAGGGAAGGGAACATATTATTTTTTTGAGTTATAGAGGTTTTTGAGTTACCTAGGTTTGAGTTATCGAGGTTCTACTGTAATAATCAATAAAGTAATCTAATACACATTACTATATTAACTAACTAGCTGACCCGTACCCACTTCGTTGGGCGGCGAAAAGAACGCGTCCCTTTTTTAAACATTATTTCATTACTGCTCCACTCCTATTAGTCATAGCGTGATACTATATAGCCTATGACACTCCCCGATAAATGGACTATTCAACACAGAAAGAATTTTTAAAATCGGTTCAGTAGATCAAGAGATTACCCCCTACAACGTCACAAACACACAAACTTTATCTCTTTATAATATTAGTATAGATTAGAATAATTCATTGGTATTAAGGTCCTCTAGCTAGGTGCACTGACGACCTCAAAAAGTCTAGTCTAGGGCATCCTCATATTCATTTATCTCGCAAGTCCTTGCAATCTCGAAAAGCAGTTTTCAAATACCACATGTCACCTTCTTCATCACCACTTAAAATGCCAATGCATAATACCCCTTTGTATGGGGAGTCGTTCACAGACAATTTGCCTGCGGAATTCGCTGCCAGCCGACACCAGCGGGGCACAATGCCTGCATATTTTCAGAAGCAGGGTTAAGAAAAATGTTAACACCATCTTTGATTGAATTTATATAGTATATATTCTGCAAACGTATTTTTAACTTGAATCATCATAACAGCCCATTACTGTCTCACTGCAGGGACGGGCCTCCTCCCGTGACGGGATACGTGGCCTACTAATACCACGCTGGCCAGACTGGTATTTTAAGTTTTCCTTCTTTTTATATCGTAAAGGTAATGTTCACGGAGAGTCCCTCAGTCGGTTTTTGCGACACCGTCCATCACTAAACGGAGGTCTTACTTGAATATTGATGGGTTAACTTGAATATTGATATATTATGTTTAACTTGAGCTGAGAAAATAATTACTTAACTAAAAACAACAAAAATGTAGTTCACTCATTATTATTATTTATTTATTTAAAGCCTCTCAGTCCCACTGCTTGTTCAATTAGTTCACTGAATGAGATATTTTACAAGATGCCTTAAGGAGCGTCCTCGGTGAGAGCATTCGCGTGTAATGAGCATTTGACATCTAAAATTCGAGTGATGTGGACGTTGAGCCAGGCTATAACGCCTCGATTCGACGCTTGCGATTGCTCGTTTACAAATGCTCGGGTAAGGATGCTCTCAGTGATGGCGTACCGTTTAGACGAATAACTATTGTTAACAGTAGTTTATCGATCAAGTAATTTAATTTACTACAATGCTGTGCCCGACAGGGTCCATGATTGTTACTTAATTATAATATTACCATCTGTTATACATTATGGAAGCAATAAATGATTGAGTATTGAGTAATTTCTTTAGGTTAAGCTCTGACATGAAGAATTCAAAATTACATTGTTCTTGTTAGTTTTAATTGTTTTTAAAACGTACGTGAATTATGTGTGTCTGTCCTAATGTGTGAGTGCATTTGCACGTCCAAAAGTAAAAATGCAAAAATGTATTATAGGTTGTCTATCATTTGTCTAGTACTTGTAGTAAAAGATTTGCTTAGTTTGGAACTAGATGGCGTTGTGAGTATGTGTGTGGAATATTTCATATTATTTTTTACTGTAAGAACGTATAAAATTTAACAAGAAAATTGTCGGATATAAATCGAAGGCGGACTCAATCGTTACCCCATAATTTGTAATCTAACATCTGTCTAGGGTCAATATGACCCGCTTACCCCTCGTATGATGTCTAGACAGCTGTGATTCACCATCTGATAACAATACTATTAAATTACGTATCTTATGGGGAAAAAGAAATTATTGAGCTATGGGTAAGATTTGATAGTTTGCCATCATATCAGCTAAGGGCATCTAAAGTTAGACATAGTCCTCTTTTAAATTATTTTTCTTGTGAAGAGGAGCGGTCCTGTGCCTACCTCATTAAAAACAAACAAATATATATATTCCTCACACTTTCACACAACGCCATCTAGTCCCAAACTAAACAGAGCTTGTACTATGGGTACTAGACAACGGATAAACATACTTAAATACTTTTTTTTGTTGTAAATACATACATATTATACATAGAAAACACCCAGACCAATGCAATAATCATGTTCATCCACACAAATATTTGCATTGAGCGGGAACCGAACCCGAGACCTCTGCGTAGCAGTCATGATATATTTAACCACTATACGCGACAAAGGTCGTCTCTGTGGCGATGTGAAACTGTACCACACTATTAGTGGTATACAGGGTGGCTCATTCAAAAAGGTCAGTATGGGAAAGTCTTAAACTATAAGTCATACGAAGATTTGTTCTTAGGAACCATGTCACCGATTTTGATAAAAAGAAAAACTGCATTCATACATTTGAAAAAGATACTGCACCCAGTCGGGAATCGAACCCGGTTGTTTTGCAAAAATAAAATTTTACTTTTTTTATTTAAATATTGATTCTGTAGGTCTTAAGCAGTAAATGTCTATAAGAAACATTATGTCTAAAATTAATAAAATACATTGTTTTCACATACTTTAATTTATCATAGTAGGTGTTCGAAGTGGCCACCGTTTTTTTTCGATACAATATTCAACACGTTTAGGTAAGGATCTTGTTAAATTGAATTTTGTATCTTCATGTGGTGAGTTTGCGTTAAAATTGACTTTATGGCTGACCTAAAAGGTGTTCAACGTTAACATAGTTTGTTTTGCACACTTCATCCTTAACGTAACCCAACAAGAAATAGTCTAGAGGCGTTAAGTGGGGCGACCTCGAAAAACGGTGCCCACATCGAACACCTAAGTACTATGAAAAATTAAAGTATGTGAAAACAATGTATTTTATTAATTTTAGACATAATGTTTCTTAGAGACATTTACTGCTTAAGACCTACAGAATCGATATTTAAATAAAAAAAGTAAAATTTTATTTTTGCAAAACAACCGGGTTCGATTCCCGACTGGGTGCAGTATCTTTTTGAAATGTATGAATGCAGTTTTTCTTTTTATCAAAATCGGTGACATGGTTCCTAAGAACAAATCTTCGTATGACTTATAGTTTAAGATTTCCCATACTGACCCTTTTGAATGAGCCACCCTGTATATTCGTATTATAAAACATCTTTAAAACGAGCACCGGACCGCGCGGTATGGTAATATTTAGAGGACATAGGTCATGTCCAGCTTGGTTGGTATGATGATATCACAAATACAACAGCTGTAGAGCATAGTATCATCATAACAGCCCATTAATATCCCACTGCAGGGACGGGCCTCCTTCCGTGACGGAGGGATACTTGGCCTACTAATACCACGCTGGCCAGACGGATTGGTATAAGATTTTATTTCAAATTTTCCTTTGTTTTTATTATGTAAAGATAATATAAACGGATAGTCCTTTAGTCGGTTTTTACGACACCCTTGGGATGAGATGGGGTGGTGACATATTGTATTCTTACTCCGTCACCACACGGATGTAGATGCATAGTATAGTAGTCAATATTTCCGAGGAACAACGTGTTCGTACAGTGGTAGTCTATATACGTTGTAATCCTCACAGCGTCCTATAAATAGACTACCCGGTAATCCTTCGGGATCTTGATCGTAAATAACTTATGCTGAAAGTGACGGATTATTAAATATGCCTGGGATGCTAAGCTTCTGAAAATAGATTAGAAGGAAGGTGCTATTAGTAGTAAACTTTGCTTACAGTTAATCTTTTAATGGTAGGTTTTTCAACATGGACGTTATGGTGTGTGTTAGGGACAGTGAGGCTCATCATCATAACAGCCCATTAATGTCCCACTGCAGGGACTGGCCTCCTCCCAGGACGGAGGGATACTTGGCCTACTAAAACCACGCTGGCCAGGCGGATTGGTATAGGGTTTTATTTCAATTTTCTTTCTTTTTATTTTGTAAAGATAATAGTCCCTTTGGCGGTTTTTACGCCACCCATGGAATGAGATGGGGTGGCTTATTATTGTATTCTTACTCCGTCACCACACGGATGTAGATGCATAGTATAGTACTTGTCAATATTTACGAGAGAAACAACGTGTTAGTACAGTGGTAGTCTATATACGTTGTAATCCTCACAGCGTCCTATAAATAGACTACCCGGTAATCCTTCGGGATCTTGATCATAAATAACTTATGCTGAAAGTGACGGATTATTAAATATGCCTGGGATGCTATGCTTCAGAGAATAGATTAGAAGGAAGTTGCTGTAAATTATTAGTAGTAAACTTTGCTCACAGTTAATCTTTTAAGGGTAGGTTTTTCAATATGGACACTATGGTGTGTGTTAAGCCCAATTTACACATCGACAAGTACAGTAGCGAGTTAAGTGCTGTCCAATGTCATTTTAAAAGACCCAATTCGGGCAAACACTCGTTTTAACGGGTGAATTACTTTTATTTGTTTACGAATTACTAAACCCAAAATAACGTTACCACGAAAACACGCCATTACGAATAACGTTACCACGAATACCTGCAATCACGAATTTTCATTCATCGTTTTGGCACCGTTCTAGATGTCATAATGAAAATGCATGATTGCATGTTTTAGTGGTAACGTTATTTTAGGTTCAGTAATTCGGAAATCAGTAATTCACCCGTAAAAACCAGTGTTTGCCCGAATTGGGTTTTTAAAATGACATTGGGCAGCTCACGCAGAACCGATAGCCCACTGGGCAGAAACGTCAGACTCATATTACTGTTAAATTGCCTCGATTCATATCCTCTTTATCCTAACAATGAAATTTCTGAGCTTAAAGTCCTGTTTACAATCCTTTATATTACCGTATTATATGGTATCGATACATAGTTTTCATGTTTCATAACAGCCCATTAATGTCGGACGGGCTTCCTCCCGTGACGGAGGGATACTTGGCCTACTAATACCACGGTGGCTAGACGGATTGGTACAGGGTTTAATTTCAAGTTTTTCTTCTGTTTTCTTTGTAAAGATAATATTTACAGTGAGTCCCTAATTCGGTTTTTACGACACCCATGGGATGAAATGGGTTGGTGACATTGTATTTTTACTCCGTCACCACACGGAGATGTTTACTTATGAAAAAAACAAAAATGGCGATGACTGAGAGAGCAGAGCACTCGTGACCGTTGCGGTACAATTAATCCATAAACGACAAAATTACAATGTCTTTTTTATGAATTTGGGTAAGTAAGCTGCTAACCTTGACTGTAAAAGGACTAAACAAATGAGTACAGTAGTCAAATTTCTTTCGAGACTTAATATTACTTATATTCCGTCCATTCGTTTATTTTCTTTTTGACACATTGAGAAATTTCTAAATTAGTGACGACCTCACACGATTTCGATTCGGTTTGTATTATTTATCGATTTTATTTAAGAATAACTTTTAATTGATTTACACATACATATATTTTTAGTACAAATACTAATAAAAAATGATACATGCAATAAATAAATATTAAACATAACGCATCTAACACGCGTTTACTTTCGTTAAATTTTCTTTCTTATTTGTTGTTTGCTGTTTTTTTATTTCATCTTTCATTATAATACATTGGGGCAATTTTAAGGTGAACTTAGATTGAGCAGAGAACATTGTTCGTTAAAATGCGAAAAGACATGGTTTGAATGGACAATCGGAAGAATTATGTATTATATAAAATACATAATAAAACTTATCATGTCACACATTCGAGGGTAATAGCTAGTCTAAAAATTATATTTTTCATTTTATAAACATATTATGAAGAGTTCAGGTTTATTCGTAGCATTTATTACTACCGATTATTTGTAATATGTTTCATAATTTTGGTAATCGTTATGAGTGTCCATCACTAAGTAACCATGGTAACCGAAAAAAACATGGATCCGTCAATTAAATACAAAATTATTTGTTTAAAAAATAAGCGGAAGTATTACGAAAATTCATAGGCGTGAGCTGTCAAAAAGAAAATAAACGAATGGACAGGGTATAATTAGCTTATATATAAAGAAACATCGTGGCATTGTTACTACATTTATTACTAGCTGACCCGTTTTTAAACATATTTCATTACTGCTCCACTCCTATTAGTCATAGCGTGATAATATATAGCCTATGACATTCCCCGTTAAATGGACTATTCAACACAGACAGACTTTTTTAAATCGGTTCATTAGATCCAGAGATTACCGCCTACAACGTCACAACACACTAACACATAAACATTACCTCTTTATAATATTAGTATAGATTATTACAAATGCGTCAGAAAACATATCATGACAATCTCACCTCTCTCTTCCACTTTTTCCAATAGTACCAAGATTCATGTTCTTCAGCAGTAGGTATATAATGTTGTGCGTTGTTTTTCTTATTCCTACAGTTCTCAATAGCACCGAAATATCGTGTCCTTCACATAGTGTCTGTATTCTCTCTCTCTATCAGCCGTGAGCGGTCCTCTGCTGGATATAGACCTCCATAAGGTAGCGTCACTTTCTTCTGATCCCCTGCCTGTCTTCTCCATTACTTGGTGGATTAATTTTTTTTTTTTGCGTTTAATTAATCAGTGTCTATAATATGCTATCTCCGTGTGGTGACGGAGTAAGAATACAATGTGTCACCACACCATCGCATCCCATGAGTGTCGTAAAAACCGACTAAGGGACTATCCGTGAATATGTATTATCTTTACGAAACAAAAAGAAGGAAAACTTAAAATTAAACACTATACCAATCCGTCTGGCCAGCGTGGTATTAGTAGGCCAAGTATCCTTCCGTCATGGAAGGAGGCCCGTCCCTGCAGTGGGATATTTATGGGCTGCTATGATGATGATGATGATAATATGCTTTTGTAGATAGACTTCTGTACCTATTTCTGTTATGTGGAAAAAGGGTGAAATTGTTTACCTAAATAAAGAGATTATTTACGACCACATATACGTGCTCGGATTACATTTGTTATACTATATTTCTTTTTCGTGTATGTTTTATTGTTTCTCGTTAGTTATGGCGAGATTTTTTATGTTACACGGCAGGAATGGGCGTTCTTCTATGACATGGTAGTACTAGCACAACACAACGTTTCCTTTATAAATAATTAAATATTCCTCACACATTTACACACCACCATCTAGTCCCAAACTAAGCAAAGACACAAAGATTTGCATTGAGCGAGAATCGAACGCGAGACCTCTGCGTAGCAGTCATGTTATATAACCACTACGCCACAGAGGTCGTCAATCTTATGTCTATGGAGATCAAATACTGTATAATCGCTATGCTTGTCGATCTTAGGGTAATAAGTAAGGAAGCAGAGCTGTTACGCCTAAATGTAATGTCTCTTAGTGTGTTCCATCGCATGAACCACAGAGAGAGGCTGATTCAACCTTGATCCCCTCTTCCGTTTCTACAAAATAGAATACTAATCTATACTTCTATACTATATTATAAAGAGGTAAAGTTTGTATGTTTGTGACGTTGTAGAGGGTAATCGCTGGATCTAATGTATTGATTTTAAAAATTCTTTCTGTGTTGAATAGTCCATTTATCGGGAAATGTCATAGGCTATAAGTGTAATAATATAGTGTCACGCTGTGATTAATAGGAGTGGAGCAGTAATGAAACATGTTTAAATATCACACATCGACTATCGAGTCTCAGCTGGGACGGACGTGTTACTGCCTTTGTTCGTAATTTTATAAAAAGTTATATTAAAATCATTATTTCAATAACTCTAATTACAACCTTATCTTAGTGAGTTAAGGAAGCATTTACCTTGCGGATTCAATCACGCTTCGGCCACAGGTGGAATCGTAGTGTACTTAGAGTGCACAGAGCTACAAACGATTAGACCTTTAAAATGTCACAAATGCAAAGAGATCTTGCAAGCTCGGTGCCAGATTTGTCATCGGACAATTTTAATAGGCGTAAGCGTGCTCATGGTCATGAATTTTCTGATGCTTTTGAAGAATTCTCTAATAAGATAATGACAATGTTGAAGGAATGGAAATTGGATATTAGTCGTGAAACATCTAACATCAAAGACTCTCTAAAAGAAATCAATGGGACTACAAGCGAATTAAAGTCAAATATAATCAGTATGAAAGAGGAGTTTGTTGCCATAAAGTTATCAGCCAGTAAATTATCAGATCAACAAAAAGTAATAAAAGATGACATCAATACGCTGAAATCGTCTATGCAGTTCCATAGTGACAATTATGAAGATTTAAAATTACAACTAAACTCCTGCACTAAACAAGTCAAATCGATTGAGCGCATAAATACAGAACTGACCGAACTTAAGGTTCAGAACCGTATATTAAGATCCACGGTGAACTCCAATGATCAGAGGGACAGGATGTTGAACATTGAGTTAGTGGGAGTACCTGAAATTAAGGACGAAAACCTAATGGAACTTATTTTACATCTGGGTAAGGAATGTAATGTGCAATTATTGCCTGCTGATATCTTACAGGTTAATAGAGTATCATCTTTTTCTAAAAATCAAAGACCGAAGAATATAATAGCAAAATTATGTAATCGTCTACTAAAGGACAACCTTATTGCCCAAGCTAAGAAATGCCGTTTGACTTCATCTAACCTCAACATTCATGGTAAAAATGTTCCAATATTTGTGAATGAACATCTCACTTTGTACAATAAAGGCCTCTTGAAAAAAGCAAAAGATATTGCTAAAGTCAAGGAATACCAGTTTGCGTGGTCAAAAAATGGGAGAATCTTTGTGAAAAAGGCTACCACCACTCATACTATACATATTGCGGACGAAGAAGATCTGAAGAAGATAGTCTGAAGAAAGTCATTATTACTACGTCAATTTTTAAACTCGTATGTGCTAGTTGTAAGTCCTATATTTCCCTCTCTTATATGTTCGCAACAATATTATCAACTACTTTTTACTTTACTTTAATTGTATTGATAAAAGAATTTCGAGTCAAGCCTATTCTAAACATGCATTACTCTGTGGCAACCTGTTTTCTTGTTATTAAGTATCACTACTTGGATGCTTTTATTACTCGATGTTTTGTATTAAACATTTACAAGATTAGAGTGCATCTTGTAATCTTAGTATGGCATGTCTTATTAATAACATGTACTATAATCTTACATTTTAGGGTGTCACTTTGTTTGTTGAGTTGTAAATATACTTATGTTACACTAAACCATATAATATTAATTTTATGTATTCATATCATAACAAAAGCTTACCTATACTACTTACTATCTATTTTTATTCCACGGAATCTAAAAACACATATTATTTGGTACTTATGTCTCACACATACTCATGTCATATTTATTTATACATTTTACAATGTGATAAATCGCATGGGTGCACTCTTGCGTAGCGTACTTACTTTAACTCACAAGAAACAGCTCGAGTATCATAATAGTAAAACGTTTACTGTAAAATTGGTCATAACTCACGACGAAGCGGTCAGTTTTATTTATTTTGTACCCTACAATAACTCAATTATTAAATTACTGCTAAAATTACACAAATATAATGAAATAATCAATAAACTACACACAAAGTCGAGTACATATTACTATTATTTTATTTTATTACTGTTTATTTACCTACCATTCATGCGTCGCGAGATGTACCTTATGTAGTTTTAATTCAATTGATTATGGCGCAAAGTAATTTAAAAATCTTTTATCAAAATTGTCGTGGCCTTAGGACTAAGACTTTAGAGTTTTATCATAGCGTACGTTGTGTGGATTATGATTTAATAATAATAACTGAGACTTGGCTATACAGCGGCATATTTAATGGCGAGCTATGTGACGACAGATATGACGTATTTCGTAAAGACCGCGACTTAACCGCCACCGGCAAATGTTCCGGAGGGGGCGTTATGATTCTCGCTAAACGTGAGCTTGGAGCACGCGAAACTCAACCACATGGCATGCTAAACTCAATTTTAGAAATGTTAACTATTATAATACCGGCCAGCTCGTTATCATCTACGTCGGACTTTTACGTGACCGCTGTTTACATACCGCCTGAACCGCACCAAATACCTTCTAATATTGATGGTTTATTGTCACAAGTCACCTACATTTTAAATAATAATTCCAATCTATGTAACTACTTACTTGTTGGCGACTTTAATCTTCCGTGTATTGATTGGTTATCGTGTAGTCCTTTATTTAAAAAACAGGGCGCGGTTGAGGTTCAATCAGCTAGTATTAAACTAATTAATGAACTGTATACTCGCGGTCTACTACAATATAATACAATTCGCAACCACAAAAATAATATTTTAGATCTCTTGTTCTCTAGTTTACCGTTGAATGTAACAGAATGCTTATTACCGCTTACTAATATTGACCCGCATCATCCGGTACTTGTTGCTGATGTTCAAGATTTAACAGTTTCCCCCTTTGTTGAACTATGCACGCCTAGATTGAATTTCCGTAAAACCAACTATGACTTACTAAATACTTATTATGACCAAATTGATTGGCACTCAGTTTTAAATTGCAATGAGGTTGATGATATGGTTAGTGACTTCTACAAACGAATTCAAGAGGGGATTGATGAGTATACTCCGCTTACCCATAGACGTACATCGCACAAATATCCGGTATGGTTTAGTAAATCTCTCATAAAAATTATTAAAGAAAAACACAAAGCTCATTCACGTTGGAAGAAATATAAAAACCTGCTTGACTATGAAGAATTTTCGTGTCTGCGTTCTAGGCAACGACAAGTACAAAAAAATTGTTTTGATAAATACGTAAAATTTACAGAAAATAATCTAACAAAAAATCCCAAAACATTCTGGTCATACATTAAAACCCTTAGAGGTTCCTCTAATTATCCCAAGACATTCACGTATAATAATGTAAATTACACAGATGGACAAAGTGTTTGCGAAGCCTTTAACAATTTTTTTAATAGTTCATTTGATCATTCACACAGTAATACTACTTTAAATATTTCAGACACTTCTGACTCTATTAATGGTCTTATTTCCAGTTTAACGATATCCTCTTCTGCCGTGGAAAGATCTCTAAAGACTTTACCTGAAAATAAAGGCCCGGGTTGTGACGGTATACCTCCCACGTTTTGGATAAAATGCGCTGCCTCACTAAGCAGTCCTATCACTATAATTTTTAACCGTTCTCTTGAGACTGGCGTCTTTCCAAACTTATGGAAAAAGGCTAATATTGTCCCGGTACATAAAAAGGGTTCTCGCATGGAAATAATAAACTATAGAGGTATCTCCATATTAAATACGCTAGCGAAAGTATTTGAAAAGCATGTTTACAACGCTATTTATCCACTAATAGTTGCTAGCATACCTAACACACAACATGGTTTCTTGAGAAATCGCTTAACGATATCCAACTTAGCTTGCTTCTCAACTTATACACTTAGAAATATGGACAAGGGCGGGCAGGTTGATGTGATCTATACCGATTTTGAAAAAGCTTTCGATCGTGTAGATCACATCATCTTGCTTAGTAAATTATACCGTCTTGGGATACGTGGAGACCTGTTGCGGTGGATTCAATCCTATTTACACAATAGATCCCAAGCAGTGGTCATTGGAGGCTACCGCTCAAATTTCATAAGCGTTCCTAGCGGTGTGCCACAAGGTTCGCATTTGGGGCCCCTCTTTTATAACTCGTATCTCTTTGATATCTCTGACGTCATAAAACAGTCTAAACATCTGCTGTATGCTGATGATAAAAAAGTCTTCCTGAATATTAAATCAATAAATGATTGCATGTCTTTACAAACTGATCTTGACAACTTATTTAACTATTATAAAATCAATAGAATTAAAATTAACATAAATAAGTGCCAACAAGTCAGCTACACACGAAAAAAACAACCAATAGTTCATTCATATTCTCTTAATAACATACCCATCAAAAGAGTTAACACTATATGTGATCTAGGGGTCATATTTGATAGCAAACTATCATTCACTGAACACATTGATTACATAACAGCAAAAGCTTTTCGTAACTTAGGTTTCGTCATGAGATCTTGTCAAGTATTTAATAATTTAGTTGCTATGAAAACCGTCTTTCTATCTTATGTCCGAAGTACACTCGAATACGGCTGTGTCATCTGGTCACCTTGTTACCTTATTTATGTTAACCAAATAGATGCTATTCAAAAAAAGTTTTTCAATCATTTAAACTATCGTTTTAGAAATCCTCCGTTAGCATACGAAGAAAGTTGTGATAAATATAACTTACTTAGTTTAGAGGATAGACGTAAACTAATAGACATGCATTTCTTGTATGATGTGCTCAATGGTCGCTTGGACTGCTCTGAATTGGTCTCATTGTATACATTTAACACACCATTACGTCGTACCCGACATACACCATTATTACACGTACCTCGACACTCAACAAATTACGCTAGTAACTCTGTAGTGACTCGTACTTCTCGAAACTATAATAAGATTTTCCAGGAAGTAGATATTTTCAGTTGTTCTAAGATATCTTTTAAATCTCAGATTACTAACATATTAAAAAATAATCACAAACACTAAACCTCACTAAACTGAATTGGTATATTTATACATGCTCATATGGAACTTTAATCTTTTCAATAAGTAGTGCCTATTATTGTTATTATTATATAATAATACTGATACGATACAATTAATAAAATTAAACACAGTTAACTATATTTACTCGTAGATAGATAATTGTAACTTGTCTGTTCTTAAGCTGAAGACCTACTTTGTTATTTAAGGAAAACCTGTTATTAGCTATACCACTTTGTATTAGTTATAAGTTGTATTCTCTTTGTATTGCTGTTGGTTTTCTAATAAAGAATAAATAAATAAATAAATAAAAAAGTGACGCGTTTTTTTCGCCGCCTAACGAAGTGGGCACGGTTCAGCTAGTTTCATATATTTTCCAATATTTATACCGCACGTAAGTTTTATAGGTCATTTATTTGCAACATCAGACTGCACTATGCTCCAGCTATTGTACAACACAAATATATAAAACTCACACACAATACGTTCTAGTGAACAGTAAAGGAACTAAGTTGTAGTTTCACAGATATGCCTCGCGAAAGTTTCAGTATGTGCAGTGTTACATGCAGCCTTAGTGTTGTGTGTGTTTGTTTGTTGTTTGTTAGAACTAGTATTTATTGTGTTCAATGGAGGTAGTTGTATAGTTTTTTGCTATTCAACACCTTCCACTTTTCTGTCAATTTTTTTATCTATCTGTTGCTTGCAACCTTTCCTAGAACGTCAGGCCATCTAGGAAGGGGTCTGACTTTTCGGAAATTTTCTACCAGAACGGCTGTCTTTTCTGCGAGTTACGTGTCTCTTGCCCTATGATAGGCAGTTTTATGTGCTACACTTACTATAGTAGTAGAGTAGGGAGTAGGAGTCTTCTCCGTGTGGCGGCGGAGTAAGAATACAATATGTCACCACCCTATCTCATCCCATGGGTGTCGTAAACACTGACTAAGGGACTATCCGTGAATATTATCTTTACGAAATAAAAAGGAAAACTTGAAATTAAACCCTATACCAATCCGTGTGGCCAGCGTGGTATTAGTAGGCCAAATGCCTCCGTTATGGGAGGAGGCCCGTCCCTGCAGTGGGACATTAATGGGCTGTTATGATAAAACAGAAAATAGGCTAGAACCAAACCCTTATCTTAATAAGGGTTTTGTTTAAGACCCAAAATATCAAAAAAGAATTAAACACGTACTCTAGTAAAGAGTTCCTTCTTTAATTTGTCCATACAGAGTTAGGAAACGCTTTATGCAAATACACACGTAGGCTATTAAAAAGCTTGACATAGTAGGAAGTACTTACTAGGTATCGTAATGTAGGAAGTACACTGATAACGTCGTTATACTCATACTAATGGCTTTACGTACGACGCAGAGTGCGTGAGTATGTTATTTTTTGGTGTGCTGAAGGTGGTGGATTCGAATCCCATATTAAGGTATTTATTTGTGCAATCCACACATAATTCAATTCCCGCTCAATGCAAACATTTGTGTGCATGAACATGATTATTTGCATTGGTTTGAGTGTTTTCTATGTAGGTATAATATGTATGTATTTACAAAAAAAAAACATTATTTGTGCAATTTATTAATAATTGTTCTGAGTTAGGATGATGTTCTTGATGTACAAATTGATGTTTGTAAAGTCTTCCACAGCGCACGATCCCTAGGTACTAGGACATTGTCCCTAGGGACAATTTCACGTGGCAACGTCGCGTCGCGTCGTTTCGCTTTCCAATTTACACCATAGCACATCATAATTTACTAGAACGAATGCCCTCGACAGGTCTAAAAAATAGGCAAACACAGGAGTCCTTATCTGTGTATAGTATTGAACATACTAAGGGCTTTACCTACATCGTAGTTTTATAGCCTTGGTTCAGCTTTCGTGCATGTGGTGCGGAGTTCGATTACTAGGACAATTGTTTGTGGAGGAGTAATAAATTAAACTGCCCCGGTGGCACGGCGGTCTTATTTAACTTGCATGGCATTGCATTCATTTAATTAATTATTTGTGCAATTCATAAATTATGTGTTGAGTCTGTCCCAAGTCCTACAGGACTGGAACCTAAGTGCGTGAATTACCTACTTAAAATTAAAATAAACCTTACCAGAATACCTACAGGCTAGGGATGTATTAACAAAAGTCTGTAAATAAGGGTTAAACCGCCAGAGGGCTCTAGTGTATAACATAATAAATTCAGAAGCACGTACACTTACTGAGTTTACAAGTCATTGACCTTACGAATAGTTAGGTAATACTAGTTAGGCACTACCAAGCTATGTATATGTATTATGTGTCGACCTCTGTGGTGTAAACTTCCCAGTAAAATTTTGTACTTACTAATTGTGACATTATTTGATAGCACAAAGCGTGTGTGTGAAAGACGATATGGCTGCGAAGAGTGTGACTTGTGAGATGACGTCCGATAGGAAAGTATAGAAGAAGAAGACATGTTGCGCTTACCCCAAATAATATTGGGATAAGGGCAGGGGAATGATGATGATGATTTGATAGCACAAATATAAGGGCTTCAATTTAGCCGCTTCGTGCCGTACGGCTGCCTCTCGACACTATAAATACCGCCTGCCGTACGGCAAGATTTGTATGAAAACAAACGAACGTTGCTTTTGCCGTTCGAAAAACGCACTGAAAACGAACGACAGCCGTACGGCACGAACCGGCTATATTGAATATATAAGATGAAACTTAGCAACACACATTGTGTATCATTGCAGATGCGTCACGGGCATCTAGCAAGTACCTACAGTGAGAATCTTTGTCTTGTAATTTATCCGTTATTATAGTGCAAACTCTGATTAGTTTGGAACTAGATGGCGTTGTGTGTTACAAAAACCTTTCTATGTCGGTAACATGAAGTTTGTTTGTCACGTCAATAGAAAATAATTTTGTCATCCATTTCCTCTATATATTTTCTAAAACTACGCATAAATCTAAGGGTACTTCAACAACTGTAGACCATCAAAATGACTAAGTCTAAACCATGACCTCTGGCAATATCACTTAAATAAATTAAAACGAAACGTCAATGTTTACTTTGAAGGTCAGGGTTACAAGGGGCGATTGTGTTTCTACCTACCCCTTATTATGTTGTTTTAAATGAGGTTTGTCCGTGTGGTGACGGAGTAAGAATACAATATGTAAAAACCGACTAAGGGACTATCCGTGAATATTATCTTTACGAAATAAAAAGAAGGAAAACTTGAAATTAAACCCTATACCAATCCGTATGGCCAGCGTGATATTAGTAGGCCGAGTATCCCTCCGTCATGAGAGGAGGTCCGTCCCTGCAGAGGGACATTAATGGGCTGTTATTATGAAATGAGGTTTTAAATTATACTATAGCACGCGCGTTATCATCTGAGTTCTCCAAAAAGAGATAGCAGATATTATATAAAAATAGAAGACTCGTAAGTGCAAGCGAGATAGATATATAGAGAAATGATAATCATAACAGCCCATTAATGTCCCACTGCAGGGACGGGCCTCCTTCAGTGACGGAGGTATACTTGGCCTACTAATACCACGCTGGCCAAACGGATTGGTATAGTGTTTAATTTCAAATTTTCCTTCTTTTTATTTTGTAAAGATAATATTGACGGATAGTCCCTTAGTCGATTTTTACGACACCCATGGGATTAGATAGAATGGTGACACACTGTATTCTTACTCCGCCACTATCACCACACGAAGAAGTTCTTTAGTAAGGGAAAATTGAGAAATGATATTTATGACCCTGAAACTATTAGAGAAATGATATAGCCCTAAAACTAATATGATAACGCGGTATATTTAGCGGTCATGAAATACCCTTTTCAACCGACTTCAAAAAGGAGGAGGTTCTCAATTCGGTTGTATTTTTTTTTTATTTTTTTTTTGTGTTTGTTACCTGATTTCTTGAAAACGGCTAGACCGATTTGACATTTTTTTTAAACAATATTATTAATATAAAACGCGGTATGGTATTTTACTTTTATTTTTCTGCCTATTTCGGCAAAGGTTGCAATGGCTGTGTTTCTTAGCTGATCGGTCATTAACCTACATAGGCGACGAACGCGACGCGACAAACGCGACGTACGCGATCAAATCAACGGAGTACCCTAGTTGTGTGCTTTGTGACCGTCTGCGACGAGACGCGACGTAATCATAATATAAAACACTTGTCGCGTGTAGGTTCGTGTCGCGTCGCATTCGTCGCCCACGTAGGACACCGCGTTATAGTTATGCAATGCGATAGTTTAAAAGTTATAAATATTGTTGACATTTTTACTCTTTAGGGAAAAAGCTTTCATTGGAAATTGAGAATTGTACCAAATCTACACTAATATTATAAAGAGGTCAAGTTTGTGTGTTAGTGACGTTGTAGGGGGTAATCTCTAGATCTAATGAACTGATTTTAAAAATTCTTTTTGAGTTGAACTTTCGCGGCCCAACGAAGTGGGCAGGGGTCAGCTAGTCATTTATAAAAAAAAAGAAAGCACAGTATCGATAAGCTATAAGAGCATTTTAATAATTATAAATATTTACGTAAAGTCATTTGTTCTATGTACAAAGTAACTAACGAAAATACTTAGGTAGTTACTTGTCTTTATAAGCGCCGATTACACTAGACTACATGTAGTCAACTACATCATGTAGGAGACTACATGTAGTCTACTACATCATGTAGGAGACTACATGTAGTCTATAGTGTAATCGGCACTATAAATCGAAATATACTTCAATTTGTGTGGGGATAGAAATTGCGACTTTTGTGGCTATACGTTACTGCAGGACATAGGCTTCCTTCAAAAATCCACCTTAGTCTGTTTCTATGGTTCATCCATCGGTTTCCTCATGTCCTAATCAGGTCGTCGGTCCACCGTGTAAGAGGTCTCGCCACCCTGCGGATCCGATACGTGGTCGACATTCCAAAACTTTTCGTATACCTTACTACTTTATAATAAAACACACTTTCCAGCTTGATGAGTTGCATTGATAACATATCGTCAGCGTGTCTTTCCCATTCCTGCAATGGCCCTTTCCCTGCAATAGGCCAGTTATATTAAGACGATGAATCACCAAGACATACGATCCACTGTTTAGCAGGCAGTTTAAACAGTTTACGCGAAGCTGGGAAGTGGCCAATTGTAATAAACGGTCATGCGTGAGTAGAGTACTGTTTGTGTTTCATTTGTAGTGCTTATTATTTTATTTTACTGTATTTTTATCTAGAGAATAGAATAGAATATTTATTTATTTTGCAAATATAGGTAGGTATATAAAAGACATTAAAGATATAAAAAATAAACATATAGTTCAGCTAGTTTAGTTTAGTTAAGAGGTAAAGTTTGTGTGTTTGTGACGTTGTAATTTCAAGTTTTCCTTCTTTTTAGTCCCTTGGTCGGTTTTTACGACACCCATAGGATGAGATGTGGTGGTGACATATTGTATTCTTACTCCGTCATATCTTAGTAATATCTACATGTATAGATGTATCATCGTACTATTAGATCAGTTGCTCACAGATCACGTAGATAATCTAAATATCTCGCATACACAACGCGTACATAATACGTTTCCTAAAATAAACTTATTGCAGCATTGCATCAATATTCTGATCGGTTTATAAACAACTATTGTAATGTCTATAATTTTACTGCCTCGGAAAAGCGGTTGTGTATATTGCAGCTGATCAAGAGGTCCAGGGTTTGTGTCATAAGCAAGGTAATAGTTTGTGTTGTCTACCAATTTATTCATCATAACAGCCCATTAATATCCTACTGCAGGGACGGGCCTCCTCCCATGACGGAGGGATACATGGCCTACTAATACCACGCTGGCCAGGCGGATTGGTATAGGGTTTAATTTCAAGTTTTCCTTCTTTTTATTCCGTAAAGATAATTCGCGGATAGTCTCTTAGTCGGTTTTTACGACACCCATGGCATGAGATGGGGTGGTCACATATTGTATTTTTACTCCATCACCACACGGAGACCAATTTATTAGCTCGAGTCAAAATCTATTTTATGTCCGTTAATTTTAATGTCCAAGATGCCCTATAAATTGGTGAAATAGCCGTGCGCGAGTGCTGTGGTTTCAAAACCTTTGCAAAGCTTTGTGTTATTTACAAATGATCACTTGAAACCAAAAATTCCACTAATACATCCAAATGTTTTTTTGATTTTCCGTAAGTTTAAAATCTGGTAAAGTCCCCGCGACATAGTTCTACCAATACGGCTGTCGCGCCTAGATAGCGCTGTACAGTTGAGTTTTAAGTTGCGGCTCTGGCGCCGTATAAAGCAATGCTTAAATTTGGTAGTCGAGACGGATGCACGGGTGGCCTAGTGGTCATGGCGCCGGACGCGTATAGTCCAGATACGCGGGTTCGAGTTCCGCCTCGAGTACCAATTTTTCCCATTGTCCTTCTTCTTTTCGTATTTTTTTAGTAGTCCCTAAGCTTTATAGGTAAAAATAATTATATGTAATAGTTCTAAAAGCTAAAAAGCTCAGCTACTCGCGATCTTGATCTTATGCAAGGCATCTAGGTTTTGGTTCACTGCTGACCATTACACCACTGGATAAATCTAGAGAAAATGCTCCCATCACCAAAACAGGAATGAAGCATTATTCCTAGAATATCTTCGCATAGCTATTCTAAAATTAATACAATTCTAATGAAATATTTGTAATAACAATCGGACTCATCTCATGGGTACATTTAGTGTAATGTATTTGATGTACTAACAAGAACTTTAGATGATGTTTCATATTTATTTATGTACTCAATACGACACAGGAATATAAGTGTATCCTGTAAACCTGATGAAAAGGGCGATAGATTGTGTATTATTATAATAATCATACTATCGGGTATTAACTATTAACGCGTATAGATTTTAGGTAATCACTTAAATTATTTACCTTGAGCCGCTCGACGTTTTGGCCAGGTTACACCAGCCATGGTCACGAGTAAACTGATGCAGCGATGTCACAACTCCGTCTCCGATGTAGAAGATTTTCTTTCTACCCTCATTTTGCACACAACACTAACCGTGTCCCTATTCTGATGTTTTACCGATTGCGAATCAAAGAGAGGCAATGTTTTTTTAGATTGTGTAGTCTAAGAGTGAAAGTTCGGTTTTGGCCACAGGTTTGCACTTGATTTACTCCAGTTGATCTCTGAACATGTTAAACAAGTGCGAATCATTTGGGAGCCATTTTGCTTAAGTAAACCGTAGTTGCCTACACAGGCAACCATTAGTTGATCTACTAATGCAACCTAGAAAATGGTCTTTATACCCATGGTCGCGTCTTACCACTGTCACGGGTTTTGAAGGGGATGCGTTTCACGACTAAAGTCTTCTCGAGGGAATAGTCCGATAAAGTACCCGCAACCCCAGCTCAATCCCATGCGTTAATTAACAAAAGTAAGACCTAATCTTAGCATTCCATGGATTCTCCGTGAGGGTGCCGGGTCCATCGCGTGATAGAGGATGGAACACTTACATAACAGCGTCTGGGACTTACGACCCAGATGTAGGTTTAAGGAGGCCCCCTTACAACGCGTTAGCGGTCACCTTCACTGTCTGCTATGTTCCGTCATCTAACTATCCTAATTTGGTATGAACCTAACAAAACAAGATCGAAAAAATACGAAACAAATGGGGGGAAATAACAAAAACATTTGACTTATTTTCTTTTTTCTTCATCGCTAACAATAGATATAGATCATTCAAAAGTGTTCGCATCCACAAATAAAGCACTCAATAACTTGATGTTCGTGTTGAAACATGAATTTCAGAGATTATTATAATGTAGGTAGGAACAATATTAATTTGTTACGTACGATGACAAATACACTTCACTTCTCATCAAAAAAATCGATACAGTCTGCGTTTCCTAGCTTTTTGTTGATTTACGTGAGTAATTTTATCAATTTCCGTCAAACTACGTACAGGGTAAAAACTACTTGTTAAACAAAATACGAAATCTATGAAAATTTAATTTGATTTTAGAACATTAACATCATTATTTAAAAACCTCATTAAATTCCCTATTAAATGATATATGGGTCATTCTAAGTTAAGAGGTAATTCGTTGTATGAAATGGCGGCACGGGTTTTTTTTATATATTTTTACTTAAGTATACATTTTTTTAATGTAAACTGCTATGTTTAAAACGTTTACAAAGTGGCCAGACAATTTATTGGTTTTATTACGTTTTATAAGTGACCAGGGGAAATACACCATACAGGGGAGAGACAAGGTGTACAGGGGAGGATACTTTATGAACAGGGAAGAGATAATCATAATAAACATGGTTATTTTTAAGTATCATCTTTATTTATTATAATATGAATTATTTATAATCAGGCTTTTCATTTGTTTACAATCTTTTTTGTCTATAAAATTAAATGTTTCCTATGAAAATCAATAACAAAAAGAAAAATTTTCTTTTGAGTAACATTATAAACTTAAAAAATATTTATTTTTCTTGTCTATCAAAACAAAACTACCTAAGTATAGGTGTATATAACTTTAATACCCGTGTAGATATTAATAATAAGTGATAATGAAACACGAAAGTTTTAAAGTTATATAACTTTACTATAATAGGCAATAATTAAATAAAAAGAAACAAAAACTAAAAATACTCTTTTAAATACTCTTACGACTTCAGGGGATATTAAAGGCGACCAACACCTATGAGTTTTATTAGTTGACCGTAAAATGTCAACAGGTACACGTCCCCAGAATATTCAAGCAATAAAACTTCCCAGAAATGGACACAAGATCAGACGTAGCGGCTCAAGCAGTTACACTGTTGGAACAAGGCATGAGTAAACGACAAGTGGCTCGTACTCTGAATATAAGCCAGTCAATGGAGTAAGAACAAGCCAAAGGTACCAAGAGACTGGTGGCTTTGATCAAAGAAGAGGTCCAGGTAGAAAAGGATCCACTTCAAAAAGAGACGATCTTTTCATCGTTAGTACTTCACTGCGAAATTGTTCACTCGACGGGGTTCAAATCCAACGGGAGCCCCGATAAACGCGTAGACTAACTGTCAGTTCTCACACTGTGAGTAGAAGACTCAAGGTAGCTGGTAACCCTGATTCCAAACAAAAAGACCAGCAACAGGTTCCAAATCGACTACAGACTACAGCGCATCGAGCAGCTCGTATTCGTTTTGCGAGAGAACACGTCGATTGGACGGAAGATCAGTGGCGCTCTGTTTTCTTCTCCGATGAAAACAGAGTATGTCTGCATGGTAGTGACAGAAGAAGAAGAGTGTATAGAAGGCCAGGAGAGTGATACGCAAAATGCTGTTGCGTATGGAGGTGGCTCCTGCATGGTGCGGGCTAGTATTTTTTTGATAGAAAAAATCGACTTGGTTTTCATTGAAACCGGCCGCCATGTAAGGGGATTGACTGCAGATCGGTACATTGAAGAAATCCTGGGGGGCCACGTCGTTCCATATTTATGCTGGTTTTGTTGGTGACAACTTTGTCCTAATTCAAGATAATGCCTTTTATGTTAGCATGTTTTTGTGGATAATCCAAAGTACCCAATTGAAAATGACGAGAGTCACAGAAGCAGCTCAAACTTTTCAATATTAGGCAATACGCAACCGGTAACTTGGTGAACCTTTAGTATTCCTGAAAAAGTCTCTAAATCTTTAGTAGATCCCAATTTTTTCGTTATGTCGGTATTATTTTCTGTAAAAAAAAACTTAATATTGTATTTTAAAGCTATGATAAGCATAACGCCAAGTAAAGGCGTAGAGAAAACTAGAAGTATTAATGGAAACGCGTAAAAATGTATCTCCCCTGGATATTAAGTATCTCCCCTGCCATCAAAAGAGCCAGGGGAAATACGCCAGGGGAGATATATTTTCGATAGAAATCTAAATTAGCCGTAAAAGTATTTCACGCACGTGATTCACACACAAACGTAACAATGTATACACTATTTGTAATAAATATTTAAGTATATGTTGGTATTTTAACAAAAAATGGCAATGGAAAACTTACCAGGGGAAAGACTGCATTCACTAAACATTTCTGCACCCAGCGAGTGGCGTGATCGAAATGGCCAGCAATAAGGCGGCGCAGTTGCTTATGCGCCGCTTGCTGGTAACTTTACGTTACACACTATGCATTCATGGTCACAACTTCTGCAGACTAGGAAAGCAGAACTGATTTTTGAACGAAAACAAAAGACCAGGGGACGAGACACGAAACACGGTGGACAAATTTCGGTGTTCATATTTTTTTTAAAGAATTGGAATAAAAGCACTTTTACTTGTAGGATACTATTACTAAGTTTACTGTCCTTGTAAAATTAAATAATTTAAAATAATTATTGAATTTTAATACATTCATAATTACTGATTTACAAATAAAATCGGTTATGGGACAGACCAGGGGAGAGACATTTTTCACATATTAGAGCTTATTGTGACTAAATTACGTACATTTCTGCAATAAATTTTAGTGACCACGTAGGAAGCATTTAGTTTTAAGTAATAAATAAGTTATTTATAAAGTTTATTGAAAAAAATATATATTTTTTGTCTTTGCCGTCGAAAGTACTTCTTAACTTAGAATAACCCATATAACACATATTCATAAATATACACATTTTTCAGATAATCCTTACAAAACACAAACTTGCAGGCTGTTTCGATTTTTTTGATGAGAAGTGTATCTTGTTATTAGGATATCGTAAGGACAAAGTGATAATTTGAAATGCCCAATCGAAACGAGTGCGTTGATATATGGAATTTAGTTTCGATTCATAGCATTATGTGCAAGTAGCAAAATGTGCACTAGTGCAAGTCGCAAAATGTGCAGATAGTAAAATGTGCTAATCGTAATACGTACAAGTAGCAAAATGTGCACATTGTAAAATGTACACATAGCAGAATGTGCACATCGCAAAAAGTGCAGATGGCGACGAAATGTTGACCCCTAAATAGTTTTTATGTAATTTTTTTTTTGGTGGAACTCAAATTTAATGGACAATTCAATGGACAGTAAAATTGTAACAAAGCGAAGCTCCGTGTTCAGTTTCCAGTTTATAAATAAATGTGGTACTTCCCTAAGCAAAACACGGAACCCCCCCGACTTACGTAACTCGCTCACATTACACCGTTTGAAGTTTTGTGCCAGTTGACTGTTGACTTTTGAACATTGGTTGTCTAATTATTTCACTCTAGTGATTCTTTTCATTTGTTTTGTGGCGTTCACAGGCAGTTGCAATTACTGAAACGATAATGCTGCTTAAGTAATGTCGACTAGGTTATAAAGAAATAAAGTTTGTGTTTGTGACGTTGTAGGGGGTAATCTCTGGATCTACTAAACCGATTTTAAAAATTCTGTGTTGAATAGTCCATTTATCGCGGAGTGTCATAGGCTATATAGTATCGGGCTATGACTAATAGGAGTGGAGCAGTAATGAAATATGATTAAAAAAAAAACGTTTTTTTTCGCCGCCCAACGAAGTGGGCACGCGTCAGGTAGTACTATAGATGGGTGATCGCTTAATGGTAATCTGAGACAGACTCGAATTAATTTTTTTGACGTGAATAACGCTACGAAATTAGTAAATTGGTAAACTTTATTATTGACTATGTAAGCTTAGAACGGTAAGCCGATGAGGTTGTTATAATATAGATGGGTGATCGCTCAGTGGCACTTAAATAATTGATCCCGGCTTTTGTCGTAGTGGCACAGGCGTTAAGTCACATTATAGGCTTATAGGCAGCTTGATCAACTCTCGACATCTGTTAGGCCACTAACCAAAGAATAAAAAACTTTTCTGGTTTCATTCCAACACGTTTTGGAGATTAATACTGTCGTTTTGATATTAGAAATACAATAGCTATCTCGTCCTACGGGTACAGTTAAAAGTAACTAAAGGGAATTCGTAGCATAACATCTTTGCGATAGATGTAAAACCAAATAACTGTTCAACAAGCGAATAATCTGTTTAAAACTTCTCCTCTAACCATTTATTTAATTTTATTTGAGATACACAATACCACTCGTAAAAGTCTAAGAAGGTTTGTCTGCAAGCTACGTAAATAGTAATAGTTTGGCAGATATTTTCTCTTACGGTCATAAGTTATAATAATAATCCTCACACATTCACACATCGCCACCTAGTTCCAAACTAAGCAAAGTTTGTACTATGGGTACTAGACAACGGATAAACATACTTAAATACTTTTTTATTTGTAAATACATACATATTATACATAAAAGCACTCAGACCAATGCAAACAATCATGTTCATGCACACAAATATTTGCATTGAGCGGGAATCGAAGCCGAGACCTCTGCGTAGCAGTCATGTTATTTATTTAAAATCTAAATTATCTTATTTTTACAGCAACTACGCCACAAAGGTCGTCTTTTCACTAGATATATTTATGCTCATTTCTCTCCAATATCAACAGTGACAATACTTCACGATTGCGATATCAGCATACCCCTCCCCCCCCTCGTATTCCAATGAAAAGCTCTCAGATACTTCCGAAGTATAAATACAGACGTTGAATGCACATTGTCATTCACTGAAAGCAACGTGTCCCAGTTTTTGCTCTTCGAATGTAGGTATATAATGTAAGAATTGAGAGCTTTCTTAGATATTTTATGTTCGGGCATAACAATAGTTTGGGTATAAATAACTGTATGGGAGTAGGAATATATCATCATCACCATCATAACAGCCCATTAATGTCTCACTGCAGGGACGGGCCCTCTTTCGGGACGGATACTTGGCCTTCTAATTCCACGCTAGGCAGACGGATTGGTATAGAGTTTAATTTCCAGTTTTCCTTCTTTTTATTTCGTAAAGATAATATTCACGGATTGTCCCTTAAAGTACTCTTAGTGGTCTCGATTACTGCGTAGCAGTCATGTTATACAGCCAGTACGCCACAGAGGTCGTCTTTTCACTAGATCTATGCTCATTTCTCTCCAATATCAGTACGTAAAAGTGACGATACTCCACGATTGCGATATCAGCATACCCCTTCCCCCCCTCGTATTCCAATGAAAAGCTCTCGGATACTTCCGAAGTATAAATACAGACGTTGAATGCACATTGTCATTCACTGAAAGCAACGTGTCCCAGTTTCTGCTCTTCGAATGTAGGTAGGTAAGAATTGAGAGATTTCTTAGATATTTTATGGTTCAGGCATAACAATAGTTTGGGTGTAAAAAACTGTTTGGGAGTTTGAATATAACAACATGATAAGACCACATTTCATCCCATGGGTTATTGTCTAATACCCATAGTACTAGTTTTGCTTAGTTTGGGACAAGATGGCGTTGGGTGAATCTGTAAAAAAATATTTCTTATAAAGAAATATTTATTTAGCGAATATAAAAAAGAAAACACTAACCATATTATGTCAAATCGTCAAGCCTGCAATAGGTTGTAATAGGTTATAGCTGGTACGGGTATAAGCCGGTAATAGTTTGTCTAGTTCACTTCCGCCTCTCGAGGAGACATGTCATTACACTAAGACATTAATAGACAGTTTTAATAACTAGGTGGATACCGCATGCATGGAGTTACCGTGACCCATGCCCACTTCGTTGGTCGGCAATAAAAACGCGTCCCTTTTTTTAAACATATTTAATTACTGCTCTATTCCTATTAGTCATAGCGTGATACTATATCCTATTTCACTCCCCGGTAAATGGACTTTTCAACACTGAAAGAACTTTTAAAATCAGTTCAGTAGATCCAGAGATTACTCCCTACAACGTCACAAACATACAAACACACAAACTTTACCTCTTTATGATATTAGTATAGATAAATATAGGCACTGCCTATTATGCAGCTTTAAAAAATCTTTGAAAGACTCAAGTTCTCAGAAATATGGAAACACGTAGGCTGGTTATGAGTTCCATTTTTTACTTGTTGATATATCCTCGTGGTCAACTTGGTATTGGTACGCTAAGTATTCCTCAGTCACTGAAAGAGGCCCGACCCTGCAGAGTCATGTAAATATGGTTTATGATTACAAATTATTTTGCCCTGTAACCTATGTTTCTCAAATCTTAACACACAAGTGCAAACATACCAAGTTATGTATGTCATTAAAGTTGTTATTCAGACGAAGGTACAAACTTATTTTCACTTGTTGTTTAACTAAAAGGAGAATGGGGGGAGGCCTTGAGGGAGAAAAGGGAAGAGGGGGGGGGAGGGTCGTATTGATTATTTGTTTGTATCGTTTGTTCCTACATAAGATATGCTCGTGTCCTTAAACAAAGTTTTAATAGGAGGGTAGTTCCTAATTAGATACAGAAGTATCTTGAAGTTATACGAGTAATAAGGCCTTGAGTTTGTCGATTTGGTATTTGTTTAATTGAATGTTCCTGTTGATTAATGTTGAGTAAATAAAGAAATTTTTAAGTATTGGTTGGCAGAGAAGGACCTTTTTTAATGGAGAAAAACAACGATTAGGTATAAGGGTAAAAAGTACATGTAAAGTTAAGGTTCATAATATTCACAATGCAAAAAAGGAAAAAATGTTTTTTTTATGTAATTGGAGAAGGAGGCAAAGGAGCCAGCAGGTCACCTGATGGTTAGTGATCACCGCCGCCCATGGACACCCGCAACTCCAGAGGAATCACAGATGCTTAAAAGAAAAACTTATGAATTTTGTTGAATGATTATAAATATTAAAGATAAACGGTAGATTAACGCAGCAAGATTAGTGTCTTTATTTTGCTTAACGTTTCGGTACCATTGCTGTCACCTTGAGACCAAAGCCAGGGTTAAATATTCTTGTTTAATATTGGTCTAGGGCTTTTCCATTTGTTTCCTTTCATTTTCTCTAAAAGCATAACATCACCTAAAATGTTCCACCCCTTATATATATGCCAAAAGTTAACATCCCGAAGCACGTACAAAACTTTTAGCCGAGATTGTTAAAAAAAATTAAAATATTATTTCGTTTTGTGCTTTACATAAAATCTTGTTAGAGCGGTTATATACGTGACTGGGAAGTTGGATAATTGAATTTGTATTTATATTTAGGTTCCTCCAAGCTAATGTTTCTCAGTGTGGTGACGGAGTAAGAATACAATATGTCACCACCCCATCTCATCCCATGGGTGTCGTAAAAACCGACTGAGGGACTATCCGTTAATATTATCTTTACGAAATAAAAAGAAGGAAAACTTGAAATTAAACCCTATACCAATCCCTTTGCCCAGCGTGGTATTAGTAGGTCAAGTATCCCTCCGTCACGGGAGGAGGCCCGTCCCTGCAGTGAGACAGAGACATAATGGGCTGTTATGATTAAGCTAATGTTTAATTTGACCACTGAATCTCTCTTCAACAAAAATCTTAAGACATATATTTTGACGACCTCGGTGTCGCGACGGTAGCGCAAGCGGCTGCCGTGCAAGAGGTTGTGGGCTCGATCCCCACGCAGGCAAATAATTTGTGAGATCCACAAATTATTGTTCTGGTCTGGTGTTCTTTGTGTCTGTTAATTGATGTTTGTAAAAGGTCCCCGCGACACAGGGCATGATCCCTAGTGCGGGAGTTGTCTTTAATTTTTTTTTAAAAATTGATGTAGCCTCATGACATTTATTTATGGATGGATATGGACAATAATTGCGCTGCTTGGTATTCGACTCCCCAACTTTGACTATGTTAGCCTGAGATTTAAAGCTTTAGTCTCTCACAGATTAAGGGATTGGTAGCTTTAAAGTTTCTGTTTATGTCAGGGGTATCTTATATCTTTCTCTTTTGGGAAACCTATCCCATGTACCCCTTTTTTTGTTATTTCTGGGGTTAAATGTCTATGCATCCCCTTCCGTTGGGAAACGGGAGAGGTATGTGGGGCTCCAAAGTGGTTAGTTGACCCCCCGTACGTTAGTGTACCCACTAAAAGTCCCCAGCGGCACTCCTTCATCGCCTACTTGAAGGGCCTGGGGAACCGGCAGAGCCTTTGCGTCTAGCACACTTCGGCGATATCCCATGTACCCCTGCTGCAGCTAAAAGATAACTCGAAATCAAAGTTTCAATTTGTCAAACAAACAAACGCACCATCTTACGATCATTTAATTATGTGCTGCTGCGGCGATTATATTCGAAAAATACAAGTAGTTGTGCCTTTGAAGTAAATATGATAGGTGTGCTTCTGTTTGCCATAAGTTTATATTCTAAGGCATCTACAAAAACCTTGTGTCTTTTGTCTTGTGCAGTGGTTTGATAGGTGACTGTGAATGAGACTGATTTTATTTCTATCCGCCCCTGAAATAATGCGATAAATAGCAAACAATAAATAATGGTCCCTATAGAGCTATTCTCTAGCAAACGGTTCTGTTATGTTGTTTATTCGGGGCTTTATGATACGTAATATCTATACATATAAATAAAAATAAACAGTTTGTAACATCAAACCAAAATTTTGTCTGTCTTCACCAAGTAAGGTCCGAAACTTCTAAAAAAGATTAGGATTAAATAAAAAAAAATCCCAATTGAACATCATCAAATTAGCCTATCGTAGTCCACTGCTGGACATAGGCCTTTCCCAACACTCGCCACATAACACGGTCTTGCGCCTTCCGCATCCAGGCCGACGACAGTGCGACCTTTTGCTTTTTGTACTTGATTATTAGAGTACATTTACGAAATCGCCGGTAACATCTAATAATAGGCTTCTATGAAATCGCCGTTTTTTTTCTGCGCAGTCTTTAGCCTCTACATTCTTTAAAAACATATATTGTTTAAATTATTTAAGAAATATAGGATATAACCAACATCTAACAAAAGATAATAAATATTTTTTTTTTAATTTTTGAATTAATAAAAAGCCTGTGAACATGGGTCCAATTTAAAACAGCGGATTTTCCCATTTGATTTGATACTTTTTATTTCTTTGTTTTAAATACAATAGTTACCTTGAATGTGTGCTATTACTTATACCATATTTCATTCTATTATGTTTAATAATTATTGAACAATCTAAGAGAACGTTGGCATAAAAAATCAAACTTCTGATAAAATCTTCATACAAAACGGCAATTTCATAGACCGTAAAGACCTAATATAACAAGGAACCAGAGTATTGTATGTGTGTAGTCCCATCTCATTCGTTAGACGAATGGCTTCCGTCGTTTGATGAATTTATCATTGTACCGGGAACAGATGGACTTATGTGGGTCGCGTAGGGTTACCATGGATTGCTTACTATTAGAACCTGTCTTTATTTCTTTTTTAAAAAAAGGCTAGTTCTTAGTGGTCTAGCTCTGTGCTCCAGGGTCTTGTACGGACAAGGAATTAACGGTCAGAAATTATATAACGGCAAGATAATAATTTAAGGTTTAATCAAATAATTATCTATCGTTGGGATTCTAGGTCATGGAGAAAAGATGTCACACTGATCAGGGGAATCATCATAACAGCCCATTAATGTCCCACTGCAGGGACGGGCCTCCTCCCATGACGAAGGGATACTTGGCCTACTAATACCACGATGGCCAGACGGATTAGTATAGGGTTTAATTTCAAGTTTTCCTTCTTTTTATTTCGTAAAGATAATATTCACGGATAGTCCCTGAGTCGGTTTTTACGACACCCATAGGATGAGATGGGGTGGTGACATATTGTATTCTTACTCCGTCACCACACGGATCAGGGGAAAGAAACGTTGAAAGAAATCAAATACCCATTGTATTTGATTTCTTTCAACGTTTCTTTTCCTTCTATTGACGCTATTACGATTAAAAGACATACTTAATTGTATCTAACGTATTTATTTATTTTTTCAGGTTTTGCTGGCCAGACACAGCAGATACTTGGTAAGTTTGCTGTTTTAAGCTAAATTATAAATAAATCTTTATTTTTAACTAACATACTGTTAGGCCCCATTCCCACGAGCGCTTTTTTAACGCGCGTTAAAAAAGCGTCGGAATAGAGCAAATGCATTCCTATGTTCCTGTTCACACGCCAGCGCTTTTGTAACGCGACTCTTTTTTATAGCTTGGCGTTGGAAATTGTGTTCTATATTTTCTAACCCCGAGAAACATAAAAATGCATTTGTTCTATTTCGACGCTTTTTTAAAGCGCGTTTGAAAAGCGTTCGTGCGAATGGGGTCTTACCATACACATTGGTTATTATCGTGTGCATCGTTGTTATGTTGTCAATTATTATAAGTTGTTTTATTTGTAACTAATAATAAAAATAACTGAATCAGACAAAATTGTATTGCGTAGGATTGTCTTGCGCTAATCTTTGTTTTGTATTTACCACAGTGACTTGGAATCGATTGAGCTACTAAAAGTGTTACATTATTTACTGCTTAGACTCTAACCCCCTTACTAATAAACGCCTCTTAAATTTAGTCACTGTTTAGCGAGATTTTTATTAACAAAACCAACCTTATGCCAAACAAAACCGTAAGCATTTAAGCTAATCAATTTACTAAAATTTAAGAGGCGTTTATGAGTAAGGGGGTAAAGGCTGTTTAAAGATTAAAGTTCATACACCTAGTTAAGGTTTAAAGCTTTTTGTGGTGTTTATTAGTGTTGTCCTTTTTAGAGTTCCGTTGTTAAATAGCAAACAGAACCCTTATAGATTCGTTATGTCTGTCTGTCTGTTTGTCCGTTCGTCTGTCACATTGTTTTCCACTGCCACTGTTTTCCAAAAGTATTAGAGGTATACTATTGAAGCTCGATAAGTTATTTTTTTTTACCAAACCCATACGTGTACATACTAAAATAAAATAATTCCTAGCAGGCATTAATGTCCCACTGCAGGGACGGGCCTCCTTCCGTAACGGAGGGATACTTAGCCTAATAATACCACGCTACTAATACCAAATAAAATAATAATTGTATGTTAATATTAATTTAAGTGCATTGCTATTGTTTTTAAGTTTAATTTTCTGTTATTTACAAACATTTTTCTTTATTAAAATATACAAGACAATTTCTTTTCATAACAAATAATCAGGATATTGTCATAAATAATATAATTTTATCTTGTACATAAATTAATAAGTCACTATTATGAGTTGTTAAAGGAGACAGCTGTCATCCGTAGATTGATTTATTGAGTTTGGTATGACATTAAGTCGTAACAATACGTTATCAGTGCTTCTCTTAAACTAATATCAATAATTGTACATATGATTATTATCGGTAAAGTGTTGACGCAACTTGTATCATAATAAGCCTCTTTAGGAATGAACACATCGATTAACAGAGAGCAACTAAGCCCACTTATACCATCACCATTTTAGTCAATTAACGTCCACTCCACTGTTGGGCATAGGCATCCTTCAAATATTTCCTATTTACGCGGTCATGTGCCTCCCTCTCATACATCGGTTTCCCGCAGTCCTAACTAGGTCGTCGCTCGACCTTATGAGGAGAACACCGCCATTTCGGATTACTGACGTTTGGCAAAAAACGTTTCCCAAAGTGACACTTACCAAAGTTTGTTTCCCAAATTTTCATTTGGCAAAAAAACATTTGGCAAAACCATCTTTTCGCAATTTTACAGATACCAAAACTATTTTTAGCAAATTATTGTTTAGCAAAAAAATGATTTGGCAAATATATTTATTCCAAAATATTATATATCATTATGTTTTACTGAGTCTAAATTCACTCCATTAAAAACTTGGTCTAATTTGCACTTACAATAAAAATTAATTCTGGCGCTTCGCCGGCCGCTGCCGCGGCACGCTCGCTTCGCTCGCTCGGCTCGCGCTCTGTTGGGGTCACAGTTCAAACCTAACCTAACCTACTATTCTAGCAGTTCTAATCTAACCTAAATTTTTCACATATGTAATTTATTATTACATAATTTAAACTTAAATCGAAATATTAAATTTAAATCAAATTTAAACAAACTTCCTTAAGGAATATATTTTTGACAAAATAAAGCATTTGCTAAATGTATATTTGACTAAATAAAATTTGAGCAAGTAAAAATTTGCCAAATGAATATTTGACCAAGTAAATAAAATGCGAAACGTAAATTTGCTAAACATTTTTTTGGGAAATGTAAGTTTGTGATACATTTTTTGGGAAGTGAAATTTGACGAAACGTTTTTTGCCAAACGGCAGGACCCCCGCCATTGCAGAACCTTTTTCGGGAAAACTATAGCCCTATCTCTAGAAAGTAGTCAACGACAACTTATCTATTTGCTTCATAATTATGCCATTACTGGCAACATGATGGACGAAAGTCAAAGGCCTCAGGCACTGTTTTTTTTTAATTGGCCTACCAAAATGACTTTATGGTGCCTGATGTTGAGCATCCAATAGAGTCCAAGAATGGCGAGCACCATGCCAGCTACAATATTTGTAGAGGCATGAATGTCCCCACTATGGCGGTTTCAGCTTCAGAAGGAAACACGTGGGCTGGCAAAGAGTTCCATTGTTTGATGGTTTTGCACATGTACGAAGTGCTAAACTGCTTTGTTCTGCAGCAATGTGACGGTTTAATTAGAAATTGGAAAATATAGCTTTTTGAACGCTGTCCAACCGAGTTAGATACAATGAGTGACCTCTTTTTCCAAGTTAAACTTACCCAGCTGGTTAATGTACTCGTCGATAATTTCTAGTGTAAAGCCTCCAACCGTGATTGGAGTGGGTGAAACATGGACATCTGCTATAGTCTAGGTCTTGTTTGTGTTATTTTTCAGACCCACATGTTAAAAGACATTACTGAGGCTATCGAGGATTGTAGTCTCGGCCATGACTATGATGTCATCGGCAAAGTAGAGATGCGTGATATACTCGCTATTGATACTAATGTCAAGTTCTTTCCCGTTCAAAATCCTAAAGGCGTCTTTTATAAAAAGTAAGCAGTTTCGGAGATTAAACGTTCCCAAATCGTATACAATAAATTACCTAATTGGGTAATTTAAACAATTTATACTAGCTGCATACTGTTGTCCGTGTGGTGACGGAGTAAGAATACAATATGTCACCACCCCATCTCATCCTATGGGTGTCGTAAAAATCGACTAAGGGACTAACCGTAAATATTAGCGTTACGAAGTAAAAAGAAGGAAAACTTGAAATTAAACCTTATACCAATCCGCCTGGCCAACGTGGTATTAGTAGGCCAAGTATCCCTCCGTCACGAGAGGAGGCCCGTCTCTGCAGTGGGACATTAATGGGTTGTTATGATACTAGCCGGCCCGTGACCGCTAGGGCATGAATATCGGAATCTCGGAATCTCGTAATATCGGAATCTCGGAACGCAAAGTCCGATATTACAATTCCGATACTGGGTGATCGAATATCGGAATCTCGGAACTCGAATATTTTTCTATATTTTGAGTTTTAAATTATACATATATCGATCCTTGTGTATCGCCGAGCGAAACAGTAGGTACCGTATTAATGTTGCCCGCTCGCTATGCATGTGCTACAAGAACAATAATATTATTACCTGTTTCGCTCACTCTTTACCTACTCTAATAATATGTGATATTATTGTAAGGTTGTTAAAACGCCTCAAATATAAACAAAACGATACTAGCAGTCTCAACTTCACAGTAAGAAAGACTGAAGCACCGATAGCTTTTGTCTCTTCAGATGAAGATGATGAATCACTAGCTAGTCTAGCTACAACGAGTGAGCTGACCCTGCACCAAGAATTTGAGAAGGAAATAGAAAAGTGCAAAGAAAAAAAGAAGGCAGTGCTTCCGTCCGACGAATTTGATCTATTGGGATTTGTAATAACTGAAAAGGCAACATACGTTAATAGAGGTGAAAGATGAGTTTATTTATCACAGACATACACTTATCTCACATAAATTTTGCCCACCAATGTTGAAACTTGAAAGTGAGCATGATTTTTCGTCGGGCGGTTATTTATCTGACAAAATGTTTGACGCTTTGTTGTTTTTGAGAACATATTAGCAAGAAAAACGAGATTTTAAAATAAATATAAACCTATGAATATAGCGAACCTTTATTTCAGTTGATTGTAATTTAAACTACCAAACTTAGAATCAACATGACTTCTTAAAGTTTTGTTGATTCCGAGTTCGTTAGTTTTATATTAGTATAGATAAAAATAATATAGATAAAAATAAGACAAAAATATTTCCAATAATTATTGTTGTTGGCATATTATATAATTAAATAAAAATTAAGGTACTTTACTGTGCTCTCGTGCGCAGTATCTTCGAATACGCATCAGTGGTATGGAACCCGCTTTATGACATTTATAACAAGCGCATTGAATCCGTACAGAAAAAGTTCCTAAGATATTTACAGTATAGGTGTAGGTGCATCGATCATGGGTATGAGAAGCAAGATGTAAGAGGTATCATTTTATGCCCCTACAGAATAGACGTACAATATCTGATGTTGTAACAATTGTAAAAATTGTCAATGGTGAATTGTGAATGGTAAAAACTGCCAGTTAGGCGCAATCAACCCTCAGTACTACCCTCAGCCAACACTAATTTTAGACAAAACTCATTTCTCATTCGTGCGAGTAGTTCCGTTAACAGCATTGCCAAAAGGCATAGCGAATTTGAGATATTTAGGTCTAAGCCAACAGTGGTAAAGAAATTATTTACTACAGATTATTTTAGTCCCAATCCCAGAGAAGCAACAAATTAAATTTACAATTTATTTTGAACTATTTTTTATCGGGTCATGCTATGGTCTTGCAATGGTTTTATGTTTAGTTTATATTTGCGAATACCTGTTAATAGCTGTGTATAAGTATATTTAAGTATTAACCGATTGTAAATTATGCTGTTAGTGTTCCGAAAAAAATAAAATAAATAAAATATTATATAAGTATATAGATAAGTTTAATAACTAATAAGATATTAGATTAAAGAATAGGATATTATAAATTACTTTTTGTTCCTAATTGTTGATTTAATTTCAGATTTGAGTCTCTGAGTCAGATAGTTTAATTAGCAATAAGTACAGAAAAATAATAAGAAATATCTGATTTAGTAAATACTGTGGGTAAAACTTAAATACGAGTATAAAACAAGCAATCCAAATCAAATAATATGATTTATAAATATTTTTTATTCCATTAAATCTAACCTCACACCGAATTTGTGACATTTTGAACAAAAAGTGCAATTTCTAAAAAAAATACGAAATTCCGATATTAATATCGGAATTCCGATATTGAGATCTAATATCGGAAGTTAGTATCGGAATTGAAAACCTTCCGATATTGCATGCCCTAGTGACCGCCCACTTCGTTGGGCGGCGAAAAAAACGCGTCCCTTTTTCAAACACATTTCATTACTGCTCCACTCCTATTAGTCATAGCGTGATACTATATAGCCTATGACACTCCCCGATAAATGGACTATTCAAGACAGAAAGATTTTTTAAATCGGTTCATTAGATCCAGAGATTACCCCCTACAACGTCACAACCACACAAACTTTACCTCTTTATAATATTAGTATAGAAGTATAGATCATAAAATAACAATACATACATGACTTAATGGAAGTTATAAAATTTTTATAGTGGAACTATAAAGTATATAGTTTTCGGACATAAGAATGACGTAATTCTGTCAAGGTCACTGCTGAAATTTAGTATTTCAGCGCCGAGTATAAAACGGTTAGAGATGACTCTGTTTTGTATTAGAGTAGACGTTATCTGAATACAGACAGTTACGGCTCCAAGAATATTCATATTCTTTTTAATCATCGATTTCTTACCGATTTGACTAGCGGGCCAATTCTCGTATTTATATTAGTTTGGAATCAATTTAATTAACAGTTTTAAGCCAAATAATGCCAAACGCTATCAAAATCTGTTGAGATGTCACTTGAAAAAACCTTTTACGTTTACGTAGCGATGGCATCGATTGGCTATCAGAAATTAAATATATATTTTTTCTAAAACAATCGGAAATATTAGTAGACAGAGTCCCTGCAGTGGGACATTAATAAAACACTAATATGGACATTGTTAAAATGATAACTTAAAAACACTTTTTTTGTAAATGTCATCTCTATTATTTACCAGTTAATTACTCTTACTAAGCTTGAATAATGTGTGTGTTATTGGTATTGTCATATTAGTTCCTACAGCAGTCGAACTTATGAGATCTCAGGGTCGTAGCGTAGCACATATAACGTAACGTAAACGGAACCGCACCGTATCAACTTGAGCCGTTCAGTATTATTTGTATGAAACTCCTTCCTGCAACGCACAGTAATCGGAGTCGTAACGTAATCGGAATTTTGACGTTTGACACCGAGGAAAAAGGCGAGGCGGTGCCGATCCGTTTACGTTACGTTATGTGCTACGACCCTGAATCGGAAGATAAGCTCGTAAATTCTTTATTGCCTTTTATATATAATTTCCGCTTTATTTTTCTTAGTCCCAATATTTTCTGTAGCTTTTCAGGCTAAGCATTTTCATCACAAAATCTAGCTTAACAGCTAGTATATCGAACTTAACTATGCTCTGACACTGCTGACGATTTGACTGTCAGTTAACACATACCACCAGGAAAGTCAAAGTACAGCGAAGTCGCTACTTACTCTAAACATAAGCTTTTAAGTCTGTAATTTTGCTAGTTTTCCTTCCTTCTTAATACAACTTTATTCTTTCTGGTGTATTACGCCGTCTCTTCGGTGGTATTGACCTTATCGGCCTCTTGTTGAAGAGACCAAGCATCTGGCAGAAGTTTAAAAGTTCATATTTTTTTTTTTGCTAAGGATCTAAAGACAATTTCTCATAATTGTAAACAAAAAAAATATCATAAAAACTACCGGAAGCCAGTATCATACCATAATCGCAGAATCTAGCTTTACCGGACCGGCCTTCTCCCGTGACGGAGGAATACTTGACCTACTAATAACTCGCTGGCCAGGCGGATTGGTATAGGGTTTAATTTCAAGTTTTCCTTCTTTTTATTTCACGCATAGTGCCTCTGTCGGTTTTTACGACCCCCATGGATTGAGATGGGGTGGTGACACATTGTATTCTTACTCCGTCACCACACGGAATATGTAATTTACTATAATTGTAACCATACAACTATTCCTACACATCCTGACCGTTCCCGTTACACTGCTAAATACATTAACTATTACGTAAAACATTACTACACTAGCATTATATACCTTATTACTATACATTTAAGACTTAAATCACCTTACACTTTCACGTCGATCTATAAATTAGGACATCCATATCGATTTTGAACTGTATTCTTTAGATAATAAAGATTAAAATCGCTTGCATGTACTCACAGTTTTACTTAAATCTATAAATTACGTAATATACATAGATTTTGAACTCTTTTCTCTAGGTGTTAAAGGTTAATATTGCTTCTATGTTTATAAATAGCATGTCTTAACCATGTGGAGTGAACATGTTATGGGAATAAATTAAATAACACATACGATAACAGTTTATATGATTAAAGTCTTTCACTAAATTGGGTTAGATGTGTTTACTTTGTGGCCCATTGATAGGACGGGCTCTAGGGGAGATGATTTAAATTATCACTTAGTGGTAGGCGTCTTGATGGAATTAATGTGTGAAGATAATGTATAAATGTACACGAAGCAAAGTAGTACATCCGTAGCTCTGCTTATCCCCTGGAAATATCGAATCGGATCAAGTCTTCTCATCAAAAAATCTAAATGTTTATATGTTTGTCTGTGGCATCGTAGCCCCCAAACGGATGATCCGATTCTTAAGCGGTTTTTTTTGTTTGAAAGGTATATCAGTCGAAAGTGTTCTTAGCTATGTTTGGTGAAAATCCGTTCAGGTCTTCAAGGCCATCAGGTCTTTTGTTAGGTGTAATGTTACACGCTTAGTTTACTTGCAAGCATATTATGTGGGATTTGATATTTGAAACACTAATATCTTCTGGAACCACTGAGCTGGTCTGCTGTTACGGCTCGAAGATAGGACACGTAACCCTGGACTGCCTTATAGTAAGCCCATCTAGTTTGAGCTCGTTAGATTTGTCTTAACTAGATCTTTTTATCGATCGGAAGTTTTATTTTAAAATTTTAATTTGATCTTGTTATCAAATGAAAAGCAAATAACGCATGTCCAAGTAACCGCATCCAGAAACACCACTCTTCAGGTTTGTTTAGATTCAATTAAAACTTTAAATAAAAATACATCCCGCACACAATTCTTATCTATATCAAAGCACTGCTTATACATTTCTTATCAAAAAAATCGAAACAAACAGCAAGTTTGTGTTTTGTATGGATTATAAGAAAAATATGTATATTTAGGAATATGTGTTATAATAATATGTCATTTAATAGGGAATTTAATGAGGTTTTCAATTAATAATGTAATAAGTTAAATATAATGTATAAGTTAATGAACATAAGTTCTAAATTCAAATTTAATTTTTTAATTTTCGTAAATTTCGTATTTTGTTTATCAAGTCGTTTTCACTCTGTACGTGGTTTGTGTGGTGAAGAAACAATGCTTTGCCCGAACTGGAGGCGTCGTCGCATTGAAAAGCGTTTCATTTCCCGTCTGAGGTCACTCAAATGAGTCCTACCTCTACAGTTGTGTATGTTTGAAGGCAAGCGTATCTGTGAATGATTATGTGGTTAGACGGCAGTTAATAAGTACAAGTATACAAGACTAGTGTGAAAGGACTAGTCGGTGCGGGTAGGCCCCGGTAAACATAATATGGTGACCAGATAGGTTGCATATTGGAGAAGGGCCAAATAAAGACCACTCGTAACCGACTCGCATGTATGACTCGCTTAATGAATGTGGATGAGGCCCAAGCTGTTTGCCAGGATCGTGACAAGTGGCGTTCTGTCGTCTGTGCCTACCCCGGACGGGATAAGGCGTGAATTTATGTATGTATGTATGTACGGCAGTAAATTTGTCAATTTCTGAGTTATACTACTGGTACTCTCCGTGTGGTGACGGAGTAAGAATACAATATGTCACCACCCCATCTCACCCCATGGGTGTCGTAAAAACCGACTAAGGGACTATCCGTGAATATTATCTTTGCGAAATAAAAAGAAGGAAAACTTGAAATTAAACCCTATACCAATCCGTCTGGGCAGAGTAGTATTAGTAGGCCAAGTATCCCTCCGTCACGGGAGTAGGCCCGTCCCTCCAGTGGCACATTATTGGGCTGTTATGATGATAATGAGTAGTCGACGCATCACTGATATCAAAATTTATCCTAGTTAAGGCGTGTTCTATTTATTTAAAGTATTTCTGTAGTCAGTTCCCCACAACTATAACAAATACTTTATGATAACTTAACAAAAATGTAATTATAAAATAGGATAGCTGTTGAGCTTGCTTAAGAATAAATAAATAACAGACCATTTTAGTCTTATAATTGTTGAATAACTTATTCAATATACAATTTGGTTCGATAATTGATGAAGAATCCGCAGTGGCCTTGACACATTACAACGACAAGAGCAATGATTGCCTTTTGACCTCTCCCATCCTCTATCCCGGAGGAATACTATTTATGTGAGAGAGAGCATCGAAATGAGCGAGCTTATATAATTAAATGAAGCGTTTTCCTTGTTCCTGACGCGACGGTAACAAGAAACAGGAAGCTTTTTAGTAAGGGAAAAGTCTCAAGGACAATATTTTTAGTGTAAATATTACTTAGATTATATTTTACCTTTTCTGTAACGCACTAGGTCACTTTATGTATGTTAAACTTCAATAAATTTATATCTGAGGGGGTGGGACCCCTCACACGTGGACTCACGACCTAGTTAGGACGGCGGGAAGCCGATGGATGAGGAAGGGACAGAACCGCACAAGGTACAGTCAGCTCCAATAATCGCTTAACGTGTTTAAATTTACAAAACTTCTTAACATTCAAAGTACCTTAAGTCAGTGACGTTACAAGATATCAAAATAAACTAAACATCACAAATGGTAATAAAACGATGATAGGACGTCTTTTATTTGTCCTTATACATCTTAAATATCAAAAGTCGCTGATAGTCATACTTTACAAAATTATATTAACAAATCATATTTTCAATGTTTTCGGATGTGAATCTACTTTAGGCGTTCATAATGTTAATCGATTTTTGTATTTTAACCACTATAAGTCATACCATACGTCGTTGATAGTCGTTGGTTACAAAAGTAGATTAACAAGTTATTATTTGCAATGTTCATCCGTGTGAATCTTTTTTTTTGTTTTCGCTGGGGTAAAATGCCTACGCATCCCCTTCCGTTGGGGGACGGCAGGGATATGTGGGACTCCCAGGGGTAAGGCAACCCCTCCAGTGTACCCACTAAAAGTCACCAGCGGCACTCCTTCATCGCCTACTTGGAGGGGGCCTGGGGAACTGGCAGAGCCTTTGCGTCCAGTCCCCCTCCGGCGATCCCCGCTGTTACAGGCGAGCCTTTTTTTTCCGTGGAGGAAATACTTTGCGTATACCTGTCACCTCGGGGTTAGACTAGCAGGTAATGTCGGACTCCCAGACTGGTCTACCGACTAAAACCTCCACGATGGCCTTTCTCAGGTGTTCCAGAGAGGTTTCGGGAACGCGATTGCATCATCCGAAACCTATCTCACCTCGCAAAAGCAAAAGACTCGTCAAACAGTGCCTTATTTGCCGCTCACATACTCCCACGACTTATAATAATCGTACCACTAGCGGTGCAGTCCCCTACTGAAGCCGCTAGCGAATCCTGGTTGAGGTGCCGGAGCTGTTGCCACGGCGACGAGAGGGATCGGTTCTCTCTCGCTCAGCAGCCTCCTTCCACATCCACCCATCTTCGTAGCAGACAGGCGAGCCCTACTTTTCTTGAGAACGGCCGTGAGTGCTCCGGCCGTTCTCACCCACATGATGGTGGTGGTGAGTCGTGTAATAGGATGAAAGGTGCCCCCGCACCTGTAAGCCCTGCTCACCACCGCGATGCAGGAGGGTGCGGTACGTCCGCCTTCTTCTGCCCTCTCGCCTCCTCCGATGTGGCGGCGCGAGAGGGTCTTGTTGAGGCGCGGCTCCGACCACAACGTGCACACTTCCAGGGTGTGCTGCGTCGTGTTCGCGGCCGCGCCGTAACCGTGGCACGATGGTGCCTCCTCCCTTCCGATCCAGTGCAGGTATGGGAGCCGAAGCACCCGTGCACTCTGGTGAGCACCCATGCTCTGCGAGCTCCCAAGGAGGGGTGCCCGCCAGAGCGCACGCCGCCGCAACACCCACTGTGCGGTAGGCCCGCACTACCCGCTGAGCAATGGCCCTTTGGGGCGCCCGAAGGAGGGATAAATTATCCCTCCTTTCGAGTCCAGATAGGCGCACCGAAAGGGGCATGCTACGCAGTATGCCGGCGTATAATAGCAGGCAACGTGTGCTGCCCCCCCCCCAGGTTAGTCATTAACCACGAGAGGGCGCCTACGATCCTCAGCAGACGCGTCGACAGCTCACTAAAATATGGGCTGAAGCGCCATCTGCTGTCCAAGACAAGGCTCAGATACTTCACCTGGGCCTTTACCACGATACGGGCGCCATCAACGCAGGTCTGGGCATTTCGTCCATGGTGACGCAGACAGACAGATATCGCAATACCTCGTGTCACAAACAATAAAATACAAAATCATGTAACATTCCAATCGCCTAAAGTAGATTCATACGTCAAAACCATAGGCAATACTTTCCAAATATGATTTGTTAATCTAATTTTGTATAAAAGAACTATCAGCGACTTATGACACATTGAGATGTTAAGTGACAATTGAAAAATGTCTGTTACTGTTTTATGGAAATATGTGATGATAAGTTTATTTTGAAATTTTGTTGCATCACTGACTTAAGGCATGTTTAATGTTCAGACTAATATGTGTATTTCAATGTACAAGCAATTTTAGGGGCTGACTGTACCTAAGGAAGCTTAAATCCAACAGTTCACGTCAAATGCCTGATATAATAATGCTGAACGGTTATCAGTTTTGCGATAACAAAGAAATACAAAATTAATTTCATCAAGTTAAAAAAGAAAAAGTATACGTACTAAAATAGGTTTTCAGAGTGGCTTAGTCTTAAAATGTATTATTCGTATCAGGTAGGTATCTTCGTGACATTATATATAAAATTAAAGTAAAAGGAGGCTCTTTCTCTTACGAAAATAAATTTAGACGTACATCTCAATGACATTTAGATAAGCCGGACGTGTATATTAGCTGAAGTGAGACAATTTACAGACTTAAAGATTTCTACTCGTATTGTAATTTGAAGTATTTACTATACTAACCCGACCGGCCTGAAGTTGTCGCAGATGATTGCGCAGATGTCAGTTTTCAAACTAAATTGCGCGGGACGTGGCGAGGGGGTGTTTTATTCCAATTTGAAGTATTTTCTATACTAACCCGACCGTCCTGAAGTTGTTGCAGATGGTTGCCACCATCCCATCTCATATCATCACATATTCTTACTCCATCACCACACGGAGAAGACTTCTAATACTACATTTTCCAGACTGGTTTAAAGTTGGCAATGTCCTTCCTTACTTCAAGTAAATATAATGTCTATTTACTTTACGTTACTTGGCTTATACTACACCTTGCATTCGCCACCACACCAACCATTTTTCGCATTAACGAATATATTTCAAAATAAATAAATATTCAACACACATTCACACAACACCATCTAGTCCCTTACTAAGCAGAGCTTGTACTATGGATACTAGAGAACTGCACAGCATCATACTCAATTTTCCTGCGCAAACTCAGGAAGTGTTATATATAGCTACATAAGTTTGAACCCCAGCGCTTTACGCATATCAGCACAGCTACGGAAGACAGATTTTCCGCTTATTCCGTCGTAATGTACCCGTAGGCCAATTTTCGCCATGTCGATATTTTGTAGGTGATATTTCAATGTATGTGTAAACTGAGCGGACTTTACTATTTAAGCAGGAAAAATTCCTAATATACCGAATAACTTGTTTCCGAATTTCAAAATGCCTAACTATTATAATGTCTATTATTCAAAATCACCAAACTTCGAAGTCTGAAAGTCGTAAGTCCGATTTGTTGGTACGTATTTTTACCATGTTATTTTGCATACAGTCAATAATATAGGATGTTCGAAATACTGATAAAATTACAGTTCCAAAAAAACACCCATAATATCCAGTTTCCTTGACGCTTTGTTATCATAGAAAGGGTCACACAACAGCTCGTAAATATTGTACTTGTGCGTGGGCTGTGCCATACCAAATATTGTAATGTGTCGTGTAGCTTATGACCTTGGACTTTGTGTACAGGAAGGGTAGAGTAATGTGAAATATTGGTTGAAATTTTAAACTATCGCGTTGCGTGCCTTTTAATGTTAAACGTAAACTGGACTGTATGTACTTATTAATTTTGTTAATTTCTTCCTATGCCTAATCATTACATTGTGGAGCAATCTTCAGGGACATGTGTTCCCTTCGCTCTTTTAGGTCTCGTAGTGTGGGTTTATTACGGTCTTACTGCAGATGCATCATCATTATAGCCCATTAATTTCCCACTGCAGGGACGGGCCTCCTCCCATGACGGAGGGATACTTGGCCTACTAATACCACGCTGGCCAGACGGATTGGTATAGAGTTATTTTCAAGTTTTCCTTCTTTTTATTTCGTAATGATGATATTCACGGATAGTCTCTTAGTCGATGTTTACGATTTTTTTTCACCCATGGTATGAGATGGGGTGGTGACACACTGTATTTTTACTCCGTCACCACACGGAGAGCAGATGCATAAGGTCAAATAAAAAATGCTGCTTGCTATTAATTTGTGTTTTCATTTATGATAACTACAAAAGCATAATATGGTTAGATCGGCATGACGATGGCGACAACGGAAAAACATCTTTTCTCTTTTAGTCCTTACCGTTCTTGGACTTCAATCGTTCTTAGCGTCAAGTCCATTTTAGAAACTTTTATCATCATCATCATCAGCCGATGGACGTCCAAATATTTGCTGGACCTCCTCCCTCCTCTAAATTTAACCTCCTCATTTTCTTCCATTTATTCGTGTGGTGACGGAGTTATCCGTGTGGTGACGGAGTAAGAATACAATATGTCACCACCCCATCTCATCCCATGGTTGTCGTAGAAACCGACTAAGGGACTATCTTTGAGTATTACCTTTACATAGAAAGAAAGAAAACTTGAAATTAAACCCTATACCAATCCGTCTGGCCAGCGTGGTATTAGTAGGCCAAGTATCCCTCCGTCAAGGGAGGAGGCCCGTCCCTGCAGTGGGACATTAATAGGCTGTTATGATGATGCTCTTACGTGGCTTCCTCATCAAAAAGTAAGTAGTTTATTCACTTTGCCGCATCATAAAAAAGAAACGATTTTTAAAAGGCTTAGTGTTAGTTAATCGTTAAAAGGCTATAAGAAGGCTTCTAGTGATCTTAGTAGCTCTTTAGAAAAGGTCAGCTTAATGTCACGAGAAGTTCAAGGGCTGTTGTAGTCTTTACTTAATAAGAATTAAATAAATTCACGCTTTGTGTTAGGGTGTTGGGCATAGACTACACTATGTCATTCATTGTGATATGTAGAAAATCTAAAAGATGATTTATAGAAATACGATTTTTTTAGGTTAAATCTAAACTAAATGACCAATTTAGTAAGTCGTTAAAATTAAAAGCTTTTTTCTTGTCTATTCGGCAAATTTAAAATTGCGACAAATGAGGAGGGTAGTTATATAAAGTCAAGTAAATGTCTGTCTCTTATTGTTTCAAACATCGTTCCTGAGGGAGTCATTTGTTTTCCTTTAGAGACAAAGTTTATCTACAGTATATACTACCTTACATTTTATTATCATATCCCAAGACGACCAGATTAGAATTTTGGATGGAATTTCAAGTCCCGATAGGTAATATTGGTTTTTCGTTGGTAACTTCATCTACAAGTTTTATTAGGTTGATAAGGAAATAGAATATTATTAAGTGACTCCACAGAGGTACTCAACGATCAGATTAGAGTTTAGGTGGAGTTTCCCAATCGATAAGCCAACGCCAACCTGCATCATGGTGGAAGGAAATCGGAGATATTTGTATCGATGTGGTGTATTTTCGCACTAACGTTATTAGCGTTTTAGTTCTTCAGGGCTAACCGTTAACCGCAATTTGAACTTCAAAATTCCGTGTTTACAGTGTTTTTTACTGTAAAAAGACTTTCTACCTATCATCCTAGGTGTTCAGCCACTTTTGGAATACTAGTGTTAAGCTACTTTTGGAATACTAGTGTTCAGCTACTTTTGGAATAACTAGTGTTCAGCGTTTTATGGTCGTTTTGTATGTAAAGCCTATTCTGTACTTTTGTTGCGACACAACTTATGGGATTTTTAGTTTACAGCAGTTTTGGAATTTAAAATGTGTTCAGCGACTTTTGGGGCTGTACCTGGAAATAATTTAAATTTCAAAATCTATTCTAAGGAACCTCATTTACTACAATCCTTATAAAACCTGCTTCGCTTATTCTGGTTTCATATTATTATATCTTTTCAGATACGTGTATAATATACAAACTCGTGATTCCGATCCATCGGAAATTTCTAAAATAATAATCTTTTTTATCTTTCTCTTTAATCTTATTGTTATCATGACACGAAAACTTTCTAAAAATATTATCTTTAAGATTATTCTTATTCCAAGCACTCATATTTATGTATACCTACATCCTAAATTTTCTGGTATAGTCTCCTTGCTCCCGTTTCCCATCATTGTTTGTAAAGACACGGTGTTTTCCCTATACGAAGGGTTTTATATGAATCAATTTATTTAGTCCCACTGCTTGGCAAAGGCTTCCCTTATTTCGTTCCAAGCGTCTCTGTCTTCCGCGATCTGTCATCAGTTTCTCTTACAGAATGTAGACAAAGACCAGTAGGATGGTAAGTACATGGAGCTCAGTAGTCCCTAGCTACCCCGATAGAAATAAGGCGTGATTTTATGTATGTGTGTATGTAGAGTCAGCATCAACTAACTTTGCCGCCATACCTACCCCCTAATTCATAAACGCCTCTGAAATCTTTGTCAATTGATTAGCTTAAATTCTTACGATTTTGTTTGGTAAAAGGTTGGTTTTTCTAATAAAAACCTTGCAAAACAGTGATTAAATTTAAGAGGCGTTTATGAGTAAGGGGATTAAAGTTGTTGCAAATGGCTGCGCTGTCATTTTTTAAAGTAAATGGCAGGAAGGGTGGCTTGCAGGTGGTATCGTTCTTCCTGTAAATGCGCGAACTTCTCTGATAGCTAACTTAGTTCGACGACCTCTGTGACGTAGTGGTTATATAACATGACTGCTACGCTCTCGGGTTCGATTCCCGCTCAATGCAATATTTGTGTGCATGAACATGATTGTTTGCATTGGTCTGGGCGTTTTCTATGTATAATATGTATGTATTTACAAAAAAAAAAGTATTTAAGTATGTTTATCCGTTGTCTAGTACCCATAGTACAAGCTCTGCTTAGTTTGGGACTAGATGGCGTTGTGAGAAAGAGTGATTATTTAGTTGGCGCGTACTGTATGTAGGTTTAATCAAAAGAAAACAACGTCGGTAACACCTGCTTCATCTTATTACTTCTTGCATACAATGCTCACGTAATTCGTTAGTCATATTGAAACTATGAGGATGTTAGTCATATAGTTGTTATCTAAACAGTTACATCCTAGGTCTTAGTTCATAGTGATTTATGATCTGTACATAATGATAGTACGAGTAGACTTGGCAGTGACGGTAGAAAGTTTAGTATGAAATTATTTGTACGTGTTTTATGTATTACTTTTTTACTTTCTTTCCTTATTAAATATACAAAATAACATCCTAGACTCAGAAAAATAACTAGAAGATATTTATTTTTTATTTTTGCATCTAGATCTTAATTCGGTTCACAGAATACATCTACCTACCAAGTTTCAACAGTATCTGTATAGCTCTTATACGAGTACTCGTAGTTTCGGAAAAAAATGGCTGTGACAGACATATAAGGGTTCAGTTTTTTGCCATTTGGCTACGGAACCCTAAAAACGAGATATAACCTTCTGTATCTTTTTCTTTAACTTTTAACTTTTATTACCAAAGATGTGATCTCATAAATTCGTACGACGCCCATGAAATTATAAAGTTAGCCTCAGTTAGCGAAGTCTCGGGTTTATTTTCTTATGGTAATGATTTTTAACTCTCCCGGCGTAAAGAGGGGCGGCTTGGCAAACTGCCCGAAGGTCTTAAAGGAAAAGTGAAATGTATATTCGGGATTTTTCATCTGATAGTATTGCCTTGTAGCTGTGTGTTATAAGTATACACTAGTATATAATGCTAGCTGACACGTGCCCACTTCGTAGGGCGAAGATAAAAATGCGTCCCTTTTTTAAACATATTTCATTACTGCTTCACTCCTATTAGCCATAGCGTGATACTATATAGCCTATGACACTTCCCGATAAATGCCCTATTAAACACAGAAAGAATTTTTAAAATCGGTTCAGTAGATCCCGAGATTACCCCCTACAATGTCACAAACACACTAACTTTACCTCTTTATAATATTAGTATAGATATACAGAATTTATGTGTGTGGTGATGAAGGATGAATACGAAATATCACCATTCCATCTGATTGGTGTAGATTCTGATTATCTCTACGAAGACAAATACTTGACTCTTATGTGTTTTTTTTTCATATTTGTATGTAACCACGGACACAGTAAGGCTCATAGTACATAATTATAACGTAACGTAAACGAATCGGCACCGCCTCGCCTTTTTCTTCGGTGTCAAACGTCAAAAATCCGATTACGTTACGATTCCGACTAGTGTGCGGTGCAGTAAGGAGTTTCATACAAAGAATACTGAACGGCTCGAGTTGATACGGTGACGATCCGTTTACGTTACGTTATATGTGCTATGAGCCCGAAATGGTTATAGTTGCAAGGATGTTACTTGGTACGATGTTAGGTATCGGTTTGCAGATGCTCTCTGGCTACCGTAATTGGCATGTTATGGGACGAAAGTGGGCGTTGTTCCAAGAATCAACAAAATCAATGTATCTAGATATACAAAATTAAGAATTACATTTTTACTTAATAGCCTACTCATCAGTTTTCTCATATAGTTTCTTCCAAATAGTAAAAGCTTAGGTCATTAAAAGACAAAAATGTATTTTCGAAATTAATACAACTTTCGTTTTATATTTTTTGACGTCACCTATACTACTTAATGTAAGTTTTGTACATTTCAAAGTTTAGAAAAATTTTACCACCCCCTCCAAAGCGCTAGTAGAGAAGAAGCGGCGCAACAAACTCTACTGCTGCATTTTCTTGACTTAATTCATTTTCGAGTACTTGGTGTTCAAAAACAACATGCGAATCACATTCTTAGCACCAACCAACCAGTAGCTACGTAATACTATCAATCAGGGTATCCCTTGCTCTTAACCTTAAGGGGTCCCAGTCATTGATAGATTGAACTGTCAGTAATTGCAATTTTCCAGCGGAGTAATCACAGACGTAATTTTTCATTGTAGGGTTGGTGATGACGTTGATGTGCTTCGGTACATGCGATAGGGTACAAGTTCATTGAAGATGTGTAGTGATTTGTTGGAAAATAAGTTCGCTTTTTGCCAGACGCTTTGTTTTTTGATTTTGTTCAAAATTGGTTGTTGTGATTTTCTTAAGCAGATTTTTTAGAGAAGCCTTTTTTAGTGAGATATAGATGTGGCTCTTACGCCTCAAATACACGTATATTCTAGTTAAGGATCCAGTCCTCCCAAATATTGCATGCTTTTCAACTACCAAAAAGAATGCTGTTATTATATTTCTCTATCTGTGTGTTAAACATTTAGTATTCTGTTACAAAATAAAGAAGTTTTGTTAGGGTCCCAATCAACTAGCCTATCGCAGTCCACTACTGGACATAGGCATCTCCCAACACGCGCCACAGAACACGGTCCTGCGCCTGCCGCATTCATTCCGACCTAGAGACCTTTTTGAGGTCGTAGGTCCACCATTGATAGATTGAACTGTTAGTAATTGCAATTTTCCAGCGGAGTAATCACAGAAGTAATTTTTCATTGTAGGGCTGGTGATGACGTTAATTTGCTTCGGAACATGCGATAGGGTGCACAAGTTTATTGAAGATGTGTAGTGATTTTTTAAATAGTGAGTTAGCTTTTTGCCAGACGCTTTGTTTTATAAGCGGAGACATTTTGTTTCTAAATTGGTTGTTGAGTTTTGCAATGTCAGCTTTTGAATACATTAAATGCAATTTTAAAGATCATATAATTGAGTGTATTTCGATTTTCATCTTACACTCTCACTCTCTCTTAAACTACCTTGATATTTGATGAGTTTGGTGAGGTGATTCATGACTACTATTACTACGGCACTTTTGTGTCCTTACTTACGACTAAGAATATCTTGCTGTTCATAGATTAGTCGTAGCAAGAGGTTGTGAGCATCATCATATCTGTCAAGTGTCAATAGACGATTCAACTCCTGTCCACTGCTGCACATGAACCTTCTCCAAATATTTCCACTCTAGAAAGAAAGAAAAACACACAGAGAAAAAAAAGAACAAAAAAAGAATACAATATAAAACGAATACAGGATAACTATTTTTTCAAAAACAGATACTGTGTGTGACCTGGTACACCAAAAAGGTCACCAACTCAGCGTATGCCAGGATATAGCATCCTTGCGCTGGTATTATGTTGGTACCTGAATAACCACGCCGATGAGCTACAAAACCTCTACGCGTTCCTGATGAGCTACTCACATCTATATAATCATCAAAAGATTTTGAAGCAAAAAACAACCCGTGAAAACGCCCGATGAAGCTAGTTATCCCCAAAACAATGAATAACACATTGAATGTTTACCGTCCCGTACAAATACGCAGCTGAATTTTGAAGTTGCTGCTAGCCACTCGTTGAAAACATTTTAGTACGTAATACACGAGTGATTATTAAAATATGATGTTTGTGTGTTTATTTAGCCGGGAATTTTCAACGTGCACTCTGAATATTTTTCAGTTTTTGGATTTTTATGTTTTAATTTTTATGAAATTTGATTTTTAGAGGACTAGGATTTGTGAGAAGCTTTTAGGCATTTGAGGAATTTGGGTATTCCCTGTCGAAGTCAATAGAGTAGACGAATGATGAGAAGCTACTCAGGCTTCCTCTTGTCACTGAGAAAAACTTAAACTATTTATACCACTGGCGTTCTGTTTTGTTTTCTCTCTCTTAAACTGCTTTTACGACTCCCACGGGATATATGAAATGCATGGGAATGAATATTTCTGCCATAATTTAGTTACAGACATAATATATCTAAAGTTATTACTACAGCTCAACGAATTGGAACTGCATCTACAATCGGCCATTTATTTAAAATAGAAACAACACCGGTTCACAGAAACCTAAATGCTTTTAGTATAGCACTCATCTTCCGCGTTCATAATTCCAAAAGACAACAGAACGGAAACCATTTTGAATAGCCAATGCCTGTGGTTATTCTAGTAGCCATATTCACGTCAGCTGTCGAGCGTTTGAATGCATAACGTGTGCATGTCTACTGGGATCTGGTCAGTGCAAATTTGGTAGCTGTATTTTTTGTAAAGATCGCTAGGTCTGACTGAATGTGGAAGGCGGAGAACCGTGTTCTGAGGCGCGTGTTGGGTTAGGCCTATTGTCAGGCAGTGGACTGCGATAGGCTAATTGATTGATTGTTTTTTACTAAGTGAGCCCTGACTACAACCTTGTTTGTGGGGTGTATGTTATAGTAATTATGTGTAGCGGTGGATTCATGTCGAAAGTCTACGCACGCGCTTATCTCATCTCAAGGTTATTTGAAAAGGGAAGCAAAAGTAGAAGGAAAGCTCTAAACAAATGTTGTATCTGGGCAATTCAATAAGCTTTGTAGTTGTAAGATGAGCATTTCGATCACCACTGTAGTTTGTCAAAGCAGTTTCATCCAAGAGCTGATAAGAGATTGCTTTTTTCTCATGTTTTACTATTGGATACATAAACGATCGAGAATTAGGCTGCCCCTGCACTAGAAAACATTACGCTCTGCATCGCGTGAGTTGTTTACAAACATCAATTTCACGGACTTATAGAACATCTAGCATCAAGATTCAAGACAATTATACTGGAATTCGTACCCTCTTCCTCCTACAGGGAAGTTTTATAACAAAATCGATACCGTTTCAAACAAATGCCTTTAAGTCTCTAAAAAAAATACGTCTGCGAAGTCACATTTCAATTAATCCGTACCTCAAACGCCATCAAAAACGAAATATACTTCACACAGTTCGTATACACAAAAATCAAAACTACCCACCATTTAAATTAAAACTCAACCCAAGCCGAATAAAGTCCATTTTCCTTTAAATGTTAAAATATTAAAATTGAACAAGGGCGGCCGTCCCATCCTGCTATTGATAATTCAAGCAGGAAGTGCCCTTTAACCATTATTAGCATGCAAATTAAGCAATTTTGACCTTTATTCCCCATACATGAAAGTGTAGTAACGTGTGGAATAAAGCAGACTTTTCAAAAGCTATTCAGAAGTTGAGGAGTTCGTGTTTCTTTTTTGCAAAGGCGTTTATTGGTCTTGACCATGATATATTTTTTATTCATTCGAAGTATATTGACGCCTCATTTGATAGGTGTATGGATTTTCTTTTACGTAGGAAAAGATATTTGGGAACTTATCGTCATTGGCTGCGCTGCGATGTTGCTTATGAAATAATAATATTATTAACCCCCACATACCGTGCAACGAACTATACAAGGCTTTTATTGTGGTTATTAGATAAAATAAGTAAATGTATATTCCTCAAACATTCACACAACGCCATCTAGTCCCAAACTAAGCAGAGCTTGTACTATGGGTACTAAACAACGGCGGTAAGAATACTACTCTTGCGGCGGTTTCATCCATGTGCCGATTGAGTCAGTCTGTTTAATTTTTTCTTGGCTCTAATTTACACAGGTCTCTTGCTGTTTCATTTTCTTTAGCACTATACAGGGTTACAGGAAAAGTCGTGCTAGATCCGTTAAGGGCGTGGAGTACCCATTATTTCTGACTTATTTTACTATGAAACACCCTACCCTAAACTTAACCCTTTTCCAGATATTCGACTTTTAATTTTTTTATGAAAAATTGCCGATTCATAGGCTTCTAAATTATTTTTTTATTTTTTTGTGTATCTTAATATTATTATTATTGCATTTTTACATGGGTAATAAGATGCTTTAGGACGTCAATAATTAAAATAGTGCATAAGTTAATTGAATGGACCGTAGTAGACAAGTAAAGGTTAAGAAAAACAAGAAAATATTGGAAAGTTTATTTTTCTCTAAGCCATAACTAAAAAAAACATTATGGGAATTGTTCGGCAGATGTTTTTCTAAATATCTACGTTTCATCAGCTATCTAACGAGGTATAACAATCTAAGGTTTTATTCAATTCCATTGAAAAAAAGTTAGTTTTATAGGCGACAGAGAAGATGAAAGAAAATTATTAGCCCTAAATAGTAAAATAAAACAATACGTGAGCATGAAATGTTATTTATTGAGGTTTTCTCGTAAGTTTTTATTGTTTACAGGTCATGTTCAACATGGCCGCCTCTATTTCTGACACATTGTCGCATCCTTCTACGGAGACCAGTCTTCACTATTCTAGTGGTCAACGTGATCCTTATTTTGTTTGCTGCATCCACAATCCTTTCTCTTAAGTCTTCTACAGACGAAACTGGATTCGGCTCAATAAACTCTGTCAAAAACGGCCACATCCGGTACTCGACGACCAGGGTAGCGAGTTATGTATTCATTGAGAGCTTGCGCAGACACACAACGGCAGTATCCGTAACAAATAAGCATATCAGCATATTCCTCAGGTGTGTAGGACGTCATCTTCAACACTTCCGTATCAGAGGTACAAATCAGAGTCCGGTTAACAAGCACAGTAGTCACAAATCAGAAGAAATAGTCCAGAATCACAGCCAAGTCGAGAAAAAGAGCAAAACGATATCACATCTACTATGTACGAAGCACAAAAGCAGACTGACAACCAAAACAATACCCCCTGTTGTATTCCCATATTTTTTCTTTCATTCGCACCTACATAAATCTTTACTTTGTCTGGTTTCAACTTGAAGGACAATAAACGCGGGACCGTTAGACCTGCTACCTGGAGCGTCTAAACGACTTTTTTTCCACGAAATGTTATACAAACCCTAGATTGTTATACCTCGTTAGATAGCTGATGAAACGTAGATATTTAGAAAAACATCTGCCGAACAATTCCCATAATGTTTTTTTTAGTTATGGCTTAGAGAAAAATAAACTTTCCAATATTTTCTTGTTTTTCTTAACCTTTACTTGTCTACTACGGTCCATTCAATTAACTTATGCACTATTTTAATTATTGACGCCCTAAAGCATCTTATTACCCATGTAAAAATGCAATAATAATAATATTAAGATACACAAAAAAATAAAAAATTAATTTATAGGCCGACCGTTTATCTCAGTCCCCGCCTGCGGTATGAAAGGGACGAGGAGGCGGGGTAGCGGTGTCCGTTATGGTAGCGTACACAAGAGCTATATCGAGTTGTTTACTATGCCAAATAAAATCAGTTTTTAAATAATTAAATCAGACATTCTTTTTACTTAATTATAATCTAAAGAAAAGGTTCTTTTAATTATTGTAAAAAGTATTGTTAAGGATATTTCTTGAAGAGTCTACAAATATATTTATTTGAAGATTCTTTAAAATATAATCAAATTATTACAAATAATGTAATATTATTGTTATTTTTGGAGTCGGTGTCAGCCACGATAGTTATATTCTATTTTTTATTCCTGACTATAAATTTAAAGAAATATGATGTCGTGTTATACACTGACTAAAGACTAAGATGAGAAATAAGTACTACGAATCAAAGACAATTACTTAAAATTCTCATGCGAAAATGAAACGGCCATGTTTGTTTTAAATAAAATATTTATCAAATTAAAACTATTTAAAGTGATCAGAATGTGTTAGACAAAACTCTATTGCCTTTTCTAACGACTTTGTAGACAACATTTTGCATTATTGATACTATTCACGATGTAGTGATGTAAGTTAGTTCTAAGATATATATGACATGTAAACCTTATAATAAACAGTCTTATTCCGATCATCAGACGTTTCACTTGATACCTGAAACCCCCGACATTACATGGCGACCCTGCCACCTCCTAATATGGACCGGGCGGCGCCACGCGTTAGTGAATCGCGACGGGACTCGTAAAACTCCGGCAGTACTTTATGTTCGTTAAGTAGTTATTCTATTTATTTCTTCTTCCGTTGACCTTACTTGCGATAAAAAATGGGAAAAACGTATTCCAAAGAAGAGACTATCATCGCCCAAACGGCGGCTGGTGATGGCAAGAACAACGCTACTGCGGAAACGAGTTATTCGAGCATTAGTACAACGAATATACTGCTCACGTTAATCGTGATTATTTTGCTGGTTGCCGCTTTATGGGCATTCTGCCACTTGTATAAGAAGATGCACGCTAAATGGATGGACAGTCATATGAATCGTCGGTCTATTCGTCGCAGAGAGGCCCTAATGTACTTCAAGCGCCAGGTACCTACTGAGTCGGTATAAAGGTAGTGCGTGTGCGTAAATAAAAATAACACAATATGTAGTGCGTGTGCGTATACGAAATTAACAAATATGTACTTAGTGCGTTTGCGTATATGAAAATTACGAATTAGGTAGTCTGTAAATATGTGGTAAATACATTAACTTCAGTGAAATTCTACCGTAACTCGCGTAAACACTATAGATTTCGGCATTGACCATGAAATAAACATTTGTGGATCACGGAACATTGTGGTGACTTTAAGTGCGTTACGATGGAACATTTTAAGAACTGTAAGTGTATCAGAGTTGATTTTTTTTTTAGAGTTAAAATAAGTGAAAATAAAATAGAATATAATAATTAATATTGTTTATAATAAATAAAAAATTAAAAGAAAAATCATTTATAAAAAATAATAATAATATTAAATATAGGTAAAAGTTTTATACATAATAGCTTATTAGGTTTCAATATACTCGTATACTCGTACTTAATTATAATATATCGCTATCTAAATGTAATTTACTCAGTATAAGTTTTTATTCATCATAAATAAACATCGCTTAAAGAGTGCACCGTGACTCTAAGAACATGATACGGAGCGACGTATATGGTATGTTTAGGAATATTTGTCGTATTGGGACGCTCTTAGTAACGATCGAGGAATGTTACAATGATGTAATCACGACAATTTTTTTTATTTTAATGTAGTACTATGGCAGAAAGTTTTACTGACATATATGAAGAATTGTTAATAATTCGTAAGTATTTAATAAAAAAGGGTAAGAGTAGATTTAAAGGGTTAATTACGTCTAATAAATTAAAAGAAGCTGAGATTTTATATAATCAATCTCATTTGTTGTTGTCTGAATTGCAAAAAGATGAGATACCTGAAATAGTGACCTCTTTGACGACCACTTATGATAAAATTCGTCAATTATTCATAGAAATAACTCAGTTGTGTACGCCGAGTACAACTATTTTAGAAAAAATGGAGTTTGATTTACGAACCGCGTGCTCGATGATTCCGCTTATGGACGACAAGGAGGACACTACCAAAAGATTGATTGATGCTGTTGAAATGTACGGCGAAATGCTTGATAATTCCGGTCAAAACAGTTTAGTTAAATTTGTACTGAAAGGCAGACTTTCCGAAAGTGCCAAGTTGCGTTTAGCAACGCATTATCCAACAATTTCAGACCTTATTACTGATTTAAGACATCATCTTTTGCCTATTAAATGTCCCTCCGCTATACAATCACGACTTCTACGAACGAATCAGGGTTGGAGATCAATCGATGAATACGGTACAGAGTTAGAAAAGCTATTCACCGAGCTAACGATCTCTCAGGCTGATCGTGATTCAAGTAAGTATGCTTTACTAAAGCCAATAAATGAAAAGATGGCTATTAAAAAGTTTTCAGACGGCCTAAAGGACGCCAGGTTAAGCACGATTGTAGCTGCACGCCACTGTGCCAGTCTCAAGGAAGCAGTGCAGGTGGCTAAGGACGAGGAATCCTCATCAACGTCCTCTTCTACCAGACCAGAAGTTATGCAGTACTCTCGAAGACCTCGAGGTAAGTACAGAGCTTTTAATGCCCCAAGAGTTTATCAAAACCAACGTGGTCATTACACCAACACCAATAATAATTTTCATCCTCATGATAGATCTTTTGCAAATTATAGTCGGGGTAGACCTATAGCAAGTTATAGTCGGGGTAGACCTTTCGCTGGTAGATATTATAACCGGCGCCGGGGTGGTCAAAATCATATAAGAAATGTTTTTCCAGCTCAGCCCGCTGCTGAAAATATTGCTACTACGATGGACAATAATTATAGTTCACGTAATACTGACCAAACTGACAAAGGGAGACATACTACAAATCAGTTTTTTCGAGTTTAAGGAATATGTATTGTCTTGTAAAGGCCAAAGTAAATTCGTTTCATTTTTTGTCAATAATAGAAAATACATATTTTTAATAGATACCGGAGCGTCAATATCTGTTATAAAGAAAGATGAACTACCTAGAGATATACATATTAATAGTGATGATACAGTTATTAATGGAATAGGAGGACAAATTAAGTCCTCAGGACAGATAACATTAAACCTTACATTAGACTATCGAAATATATTTTCGCATACATTTCTTGTGTTTGAGAAGTTACCTATGAAATCAAGTGGTATATTAGGTTTAGATTTTCTTTCAACTTATCAGTGTAATATTGACCTATGTGCTAATATACTAACTATTAATTACGGAGATAATACAGCTTATTTGCCACTGTTTGACAAACCAGATTTTTCTAATAATTTAATTTTACCCCCACGTAGTGAGTCAATTCATTATGTCTATTTAAATCAAAAAGGTAGTAGTATGACAGAAGACTATTTTGTTAAAGCGAGTGAGATAGAGAAGGATGTTTTCCTAGGAGGTACAATAGTAAAGGCGAAGTGTGGTAGAATACCAGTTAGAATACTGAATGTAAGAGAAGAAGAGGTTAGGCTAACAGATTTTACTCCTGAAGTTTATGCTTTAAGTGAATATAACATGTTTTCTTTTTCGAAATGTGAGTCTAATAGCAATAGAGCAGAAGCCTTACTTTCGTTATTAAACCTAAGCCATTTAAATACTGAAGAAAGAAGTTCTATCGAAGTGATATGTTCTAAGTATTCTGACGTCTTTTATATGCCAGGTGATAAGTTAACAACGACAAATGTTTATGAACAGTCCATAACGCTCAAACCTAACACAAATCCTGTCTATGTTAAGCCCTATAGATTGCCTCAGTCAATGAAACCAGAGATAAACAGACAGATAAAACAATTATTAGACAATGATATAATAGAAGAATCAACTAGTGAGTGGAATAGCCCCATTCTTTTAGTACCAAAGAAATCAGACGGTACTAAAAAATGGCGTTTAGTAGTAGATTACAGAAAGCTTAATGATATCATTGTTGATGATAAATTCCCATTACCAAATATTACAGACATTTTAGACTCTCTTTCTGGCTCTATTTATTATTCTCATTTAGATCTAAACCAAGGGTATTTTCAGGTAAAACTTACTCCTGATAGCCGTAAATACACAGCGTTTACTACTAGCACAGGCCAATATCAATTAAAGCGACTACCAATGGGTTTGAAGTCCTCTTGTAGTAATTTTAGTCGAGTGATGTCAATAGAAAGAAAGAAAGAAAGAAAGAAAATTTTTATTTTGTTGCACAAACGAAAAACATACAATAAAATAAATTTAAACATAAAACAAATGTACACAAAATAGGACATAACTCAGCTAATTGCTGTAGCGTCATGCGTCATAGACAATATGACACTACAGTGCTGGTATTCTGTTATGCCCATCTACGGAAGGTATTCGTTAACACGCGAATAGCTATGTCAGGTCTGACGTATGAAAATTGTTTTCTATATATGGACGATTTGTGTATTTTTGGCCGAAATTTGGCTATACACAACGCCAATTTATTATCTGTACTCGATAGACTAAGAAAAGTTAACCTAAAACTAAATCCTGAGAAATGTCAATTTTTGAAGAAGCAAATATTATATCTTGGTCATCTTGTTTCTGCTAAAGGTGTGTTACCTGACCCAGAAAAGACTAAAATCTTACAAAATTACCCTATCCCAAAAAATATGGAGGAAGTGAGACGATTTGTAGCTTTTTGCAACTACTATCGTAAATTTATCCCCTCTTTTGCTAAAATCACTGTACCTTTAAACCGATTATGTAGAAAGAACGTAAATTTCTCTTGGGATGAAGAATGCCAATACGCATTCGAATTTTTAAAACAATCTCTGACAACACCACCCATACTACAATATCCAAATTTTTCAAGCACAAATGAATTTGTAATACAAACTGATGCATCAGGTACAGCTATTGGTGCAGTCTTGTGTAATCAAGACATGAGACCTGTTGCTTATGCTAGTAGGCCGTTGAACAAAGGTGAATTAAACTATCCAACTATCGAAAAAGAGCTTACTGCTATTGTCTGGGCAGTTAAGTATTTCAGACCATATTTGTATGCTAGACATTTTTCAATAATGACCGATCACAAGCCTTTGGTATACTTGTTCGGAATGAAAGATCCCTCGAGTAGACTTTTAAAGTTCCGCTTGACTTTAGAGGAATATGATTTTAAAATAATCTATGTAAAAGGAAAAGATAATGTAGTTGCCGATGCATTATCCAGAGTGATAATAACATCGAACGAGTTAAAGAGTATGAATGATGAAATTATGAAAGTGATGGTTTTGACCAGAGCGCAAAGGAGAAGGTTGAATGATGATAATATGGATAATATGAAAGCTTCGCAGGTGCTTAATAAACCCACCGATGACAGGTCTGATCAGCCAAGATTCGTGGAGTTATTAAGAAAACCTCGAGATTTAGTGGAGATGATTTTACTAGAAAAAGATGAAATAGAGAAATATAGAAAAGATAAGTTAATAGACGTAGAGGAAGAATGTTTTGTTTTCATTCGTAGCAAAATGATATTAGGTATAAATCTCTACTTTAAGGCACATTTTACGCGAGCCGAATTTGTGACTAAGTTTGAGAAATTTTGCCTAAATATAAATATAAATGAATTATGCATAATTAAAAATAAAAATAATGATGAATTTATAAAAGGAATTTGTAATGAGCTCAAAATGTTGAAGGATTGGACCGGTCCAAGAATAAATATATTAAGAGGAATAGAGAGAATAGATGACGAGAAAAGTAGAAAATTTATCTTACACGATTTTCATTTGCTACCTACCAGTGGACATGCTGGGGTACGCAGAATGATCAATAATATAAAAAGACAATTTTACTGGCCAACGCTAGAAACAGATGTTTACGATTTTGTAACTAAGTGTCCTAAATGTCAAAAGACAAAGTTTAGTAGATACACAAGACAACCTATGACTATAACTTCTACGGCCACAGCAGGTTTCCAAAAGATTTATTTGGATTTAGTTGGACCGTTAGATAAAGATGAGGATGGAAATTGTTATTTACTCACTATCCAGTGTGAGCTGACTAAGTTCATCGAGGCATACCCGTTGAAGAATAAGGAAGCGGTAAGTGTTGCAACAGCTTTTGTTAATAATTTTATATTGAGATTCGGTATACCAACAACTATCGCAACAGACAGAGGTACTGAATTTACCTCCTCAATTATGGTAGAGGTTTGCAAATTGTTGGAAATTGAAAAATTAACTTCCGTAGCATATCACCATCAATCAATTGGCTCTCTAGAAAACGCTCACAAACATCTAGGTGCTTTTCTAAGAGCGTATTGTGGAAATAATGGTTATTCATGGTCTCATTGGATACCATTTTGGTGTTTCAGTTATAATAACACAATTCACACTGAAACCAAATATGCCCCTTATGAACTTATCTTTGGAAGATCTTGTAATATTCCAAAAGCAATATATACTAATGTAGATCCACTATATAATCCGGATCATTATCCTCTAGATTTAAAATATAGGTTACAAGTAGCTCTTAAGGATGCTAGAAATAATTTAATATGTAGTAAGGAAAAACGTAAGCTAGTATATGATATGAAATGTAATCCTATTACTTATAAATTAGGTGATTTAGTATTAATTAAAAATGAAAATGCAAAAAAATTGGACAATGTTTTTGAAGGACCTTATAGTGTATTAGAAGATAAGGATCCTAATGTAGTTATAGTTAAGAATAATAAAAATGAACTAGTTCACAAAGATCGAACTAAATTGTTTAAAACATAATTATAATAGTTAAGTACTGTCTATGTTACTAGATTTAAAAAAAAAAAAAAAGAATTGTAATCAATATTTTTTTTTTTCTATTTGCCCCCGGAGGTGTAGTGATGTAAGTTAGTTCTAAGATATATATGACATGTAAACCTTATAATAAACAGTCTTATTCCGATCATCAGACGTTTCACTTGATACCTGAAACCCCCGACATTACAACGAAATTGACGGTGCTGGTTAGCCCCATAAACGCCCATAAGTTATGGAAAGCTTTAATCAGTTACTAAATAGGTATATTAAAACGTTTGAACGTGACACAGGTATTTTAAAATATATTTATTTAAATATGATAAAAATAGTTATTTAATATTTGTTTAAATTTTAAACCAATCCATAAACAATCAACAACTTTATGTCAACCCCCTTACTCATAGACGCAACTTAAATTTTAGTCAATTGATTAGCTTAAATTTTTACGGTTTTGTTTGGCTTAAGGTTGGTTTTGCTAACAAAAAACTCGCTAAACAGTGATTAAATGAGATTTTTATAAGTAAGGGGGTTAATGTCGAAGTCATATAATAATATAATCTGTAATTCATGGCCGCCATTCCATTAGCTTTATGTATTATCGTTTTTGTTGGCTTGGCTAGCTTATTATTGTTATTTTTGGAGTCGGTGTCAACTCCAAAAATAACAATAATATTACATAATTTGTAATAATTTGATTATTTTTTAAAGAATCTACAAATATTTTGAATAAGAATGTTTTGAAAAAAATAACATTTAGTTACTTAAATAAGTTTTTGTTTCATTTGTGTAGTTTTAAGATATTATATTGCTATAATTTGCATATCCGATGTGGATAGACTGTTGAGACTAATGTATTCATACACTAACACCTGATATATACACAGTTTTGCAATAAATCTTTATCTTTATCTTTAATAAATATATTTGTTATTATACGAATGGCTGATTTAAACTATAAATATAATTATAACTAAAGTCTTAGAAAATATTAACAAATAATAACAATTGTACAATCATTAATTATATATATTAAAATCACAGTATAATCACATTACAATAATCACAGTTTACATTAAAACAGGTATGATTTAAACATATTAATTTGTAAGAATTAATCTTAGAAAATATTTACAGATAATGCTTTTTTTATTTTTACACGCTACCATAACGGACACCTAGTCAGTATGTCAGTATGACACTAGTGCAGTATGCTAGTCCGTCTTCTATACAATTTACAAATGTCAAAGATGGTGGCGTCATCTTGGCACTAAAACTAGTACTTTCTTAGAAAAAATTATGCAATCTAAATTATTACACAATTTAAAGCCTGACCAGAAAAATAAAACAACCTCTCCAGGTATTTCGATTGGTTTAGGGTATAATTTTAATTTTACCTTCTTTTTATTTCATAAAAATAAGCTAGCTAAAAATTAGAGCTGTGTTGTGATGTAATGTAGTTCGGGTCACAGTATCTGAGATGGCGCCGTTTTGGCAAAAAATCAAGAGATAGCTCTCTCCTTTGTCCTCGCCCCCCGCGCACCTCTATTACCGCAGGCGGGGTCTGAGTTAAACGGTCGGCCTATAGTAGCCTAAGAATCGGCAATTTTTCATAAAAGAATTAAAAGCCGAATATCTCGAAAAGGGTTAAGTTTAGGGTAGGGTGTTTTATAGTAAAATAAGTCAGAAATGATGGGTTCTCCACGCCCTTAACGGATCTAGCACGACTTTTCCTGTAACCCTGTATATTTCAGCCTTAAGATCTTCAACCGGAGATAGAAAGTCTAGTTCCTCACTTATTCAGTACCCTGGAGCTTGTCAGCGATATCGCGTATAACGAAAGGTATAAGTCGCTTGCTTAAAGTAAACTCTTTCCAGCTCTTTCGCAAACACATCATCATCGTCATTTTATCAGCCAATCGACGTCCACTGCTGGACGTAGGCCTCCTCCAAGTATTGGCACCTTGTGCGGTCCTGTGCCTCCCTCATCCCTCGCTAACACATACCAATAAAGAATTGCCTTAAGACGCTAAAGGGATCCTATCAGGGCCTATCAAGAGCTGTCAAAAGAGTTAACAACATAATATTTAACATAAAATAATTTACTGAACAATACATTTTAAACTCACCCGTTTTACCTACACATACTAATTACCCACCCGTTTATACACGGCCTTTTAAAATATTTAGGTACTTCCAGGCTCGCTATTAAATACCTTATGTGAAAGGTTTGAATAGGCAGCGTAGCCCTCAAAGGCCTAAGGCTTTACGTGTGGCCCTCGTTAAGGTACCTCATCAGTGTGGTTTTGTTTTTAGAAACTGTTACATTTTTTATCGGTATGTGTAATGTGGTGGCCATTTTATTTTCATGTTTATTTTTTGCTGTACGATTTTCTTGATAGTGAACTTGTAAGAGTTCGTGTAAGCGTCTGGCGTGTACACGGTCCCGGGTTCGAATCCTACGTAAGGCAATTATTTCTGTGATCCATAAATAATTCGGTATGTAAAGTAAAAGTTTACCTATGTTGATTCTAAAACCATTTAGAGATTTTAGATCGGTAAGGATCAACAAAATCATAAAACCGCAAGATTTTGTTTATTTTTACAGTTTACATGAATTACTTTGTCTTTCATTTGACCTCTAAATGACGTCTTGCGTCCGGCTGAATAGATGTTTGTCTCTGCCTTCATTGGTCAAGTAACTCAGCCGTACGCATGACGTCATCACAAGTAAAACTTAAAATATTAGTTTAAAATAAACTATAGGTAGGAAACCAACAATACAAGTCATGTATATTCAGCTGAATTATTTACTTAAGATGTTTTATTTCTTGTTACAGACACTCTCAAGAATGAAAATGGAGATCCTAAAATATGAAGAAACATTTCTGCAATAAAAATAATTACAATCAACTAACTTCGATACCAGAATGACCTGAATCTGAATCGAACCTCAATATACATGTGATAACAGCCAATAAGCAGGCCTATTCTACTAACTAGAAACAAAAATAAACCGCGTTCCTGTAGTCTTAGTGTCAATTAGCGAATACCAAAGTATTTTAGGATCCTACCTCTAGTTTTAGAAAATTAAAAAAAAAAAGTATATTTTCTCGAGCCAAAGTCCTAGGTAATTATGTCGTCGAATCACAAAGAGGTACCTATATACAGTCAAGTAGTCCCAAAATCTCAATATAGGTCCAAAAATTCTAAAGCCAATCGTAATAATACTAATAATATTAGAAGTGATTTCGACCCTTTGAATTTTAACAACGGGGGTAATTTTGCTCTGAGTACTCCGGTTGAGGGGAAAATGGAGAAACCGGAGAAGAAAGAGGTTAGGAGAGGAAAAGATGAGTCTTCTAGGGTCCGGAGGGTGCAGAGGAATGAGGCTAGCGAGGGCAAAGTTGAGGCGTATTTGAGGCAGTATCAGGTTAGCATGAGGCAGCAACAACATCGGCATTCTGCTGTGAGGCAGGCGGAACACAGAGTTAACTTAAGGTAAATATGTTTTTCTATACTAATATTATAAAGAGGTAAAGTTTGTGTGTTTGTGACGTTGTAAGGGGTTATCTCTGGATCTACTAAACCGATTTTAAAAATTCTTTCTGTGTTGAATAGTCCATTTATCGGGAGTGTCATAGGCTATATAGTATCACGCTTTGACTAATATGAGTGGAGCAGTAATGAAATATGTTTAAAAAAGTGACTTGATTTTTTTGCTGCCTAACGAAGTGGGCACGGGTCAGCTAGTATTTAATAAATAGATAAGTAAATGGCTTAATTAGTGAGTGTAAGGACCTTTGCACCCCATGTTTACCCCATTATCGCATTATATTGTTATATCTAAAGGTGCTTGACTTTAGTCTTGCCCTTGCTAAACGTCCTGAATGCGTTCTATGCGCGTAGTTGGTGCGTAAAATATACGTGGTGTGTAAAAGCTTTTAATTAAGTCAAATATGTTTAAAAGAATGTACATAATAACTATTTGTGTCTCAATTAGCACTGATATTAAAATGCCCATAACTATATTTTCAGGTCACTACCCCTTAACGACGTAGCTGCATCGCGTGGCCACGACCGAACGCCTACCGATCGGCACAGAGGCTTCCCGGAGAGAGAAAGTTCCAGAGAACATCGCAGGGACAGAGATCGGGACAGAGATCACGACAGAGATCGAGAGAAGGATAGAGATAACTATGATTTTGATGGTAATAGTGAGTTTTAACCATACACCTACTTACCTTTTCAACACGAGCATTATTTGCTTTAAACTTCCGTTTAAGCAAATATGTACAGTTAAACTTGTGCAGCAATAAACTAGTTTGTATTTTGATACCATTTTGTATACATGGTTACTTTTTATCCTTGTATATTTGGGAAAAAATGAAGGAAAACTTGAAATTGAACCCTACACCAATCCGTCTGGCCAGCGTGGTATTAGTAGGCCAAGTATCCCTCCGTCGCGGGAGGAGGCCCGTCCCTACAGTGGGACATTAATAGACTGTTATGATTCATTTATGCTAGATTTGCCATAGAAGCAGTCGTAGCTTTGCCACAAACGCAGTTCTACGTTCTTTTTAACTAAACCATTAATTTCCCACTTTCAGGTACCCCACTAAGTCCCATAGCCTCCCGTCTTCAAGATAAAGAGTCCCGCGGCGTACGCAAATCGTCGTCATCTCAACGCGTGACAGAAACGAGTATATCGACTGATAAGAGAAGATTCTTCTGCCGCGAGTGGGCTTTCCAGAAGATAGCTCACTGCTTGGAGCAGCGGCCTGTTAGCAAGACTTGCGGGGCTTTGATTTTGGGTGAGATTTATTTTTTTCTAATCCATATACTCCCGTACTCATACACGCCTCTTAAATTTTACTCAATTGAATAGCATAAATTCTTACCTTATTGTTTGTTATAAGGTTGGTTTCAATAATAAAAATCTCGCTAAATAGTGATTAAATTTAAGAGGCGCTTATAAGTAAGGGGGTTAGTGTCTACTTAAGCAGTAAATTAAGGGCATGCCAACTCAGTCAGCGTGAGTCCATGGAAAATAAAAGTAAATTTCGTGCCTCGTTATTAAAAAATAGTATACTTCACTCCAGAAAAATGTTATGGAGCTGATTTATAGAATTGTTTTTTTTCCTTGCTTCGGCCAGATTTGCTAAAAATTATTAAAACAAACCGATAAATAATGATGAGATAAATCCTCCTTCGGCCAACAATTTATTTAAATGTTGCTTTAGTTTAACTGTATCTATTCCACAATTAACACTATTTGTACAAATTTCAGGTGACGCCGGTAGTGGAAAAACGGCTCTTTGTCAGGAGCTCAGTGATCCAGGTTCCGGACCTCAAGCGAGGCAACAGCGAGCTCTCAATAGAAGGCTTTTAGCCAGACATTTTCTACAGGTAACTTGGTTTACACGGCATTATAAATATAAGTGTATAAGTATGTTTATCCGTTGTTCTGTTACCCTTAAACCACAAGCAGGTTAAGCCTAGCTTACTTTGGGAACAGATGGAGCTGTGTACACTGATGTCCATAAATATAACAAAACTGTTGGTAAGCGCCAATACGGTCCAAAGGTAGGGCAATGGAGAGTAGTCATATAATAAATTCGCTCTGAGTGACGGTAACACTTTTTTTGTCTTGCCGAATGCTTCTTACATTTTAAATCATGCGATGGACTGTTCATTAACCTGGATAGTCCATTAATAGCATTCAAGATAATGCTGGGGATAAAACTACGGTGATATAAATATGTGAAAAGAAGCAACTGCACACTGTTATTATTGCTATTCAAATCTGTGTTGTCTAAGCGTCGTAGCACATATAATGTAACGTAAACGGAACGTCACCGTATCAACTCGAGCCGTTCAGTATTCTTTGTATGAAACTCCACAAATAAACAACGCACACTAATCGGATTCGTAACGTAATCGGATTTGACACTGAAGAAAAAGGCGAGGCGGTGCCGATCCGTTTACGTTACGTTATAGGTGCTACGATGCTAAGACAACCCTTATTCTAGTTTTGTTTTTCCTTACAAAAAGTTAGGCAGACACTGATTCCAAAAATTTTCTATCATGCTTATTACCACATGCTGTTAAAAGTATTTTTATTGTATTTTTCAACAGAGTCACACGGAAACAAGCCTACGTCCCGGCGAATTCGTACGTTCGTTGGCGATGCAAATTCTTAGTCACTCGTCGCGAAGACCGCGGGCTGATAACTCTGATCTCTCGCCACGTGACCCTGACACACCCCATAGTAACAGGTATTTCATCATAACAGCCTATTAATGTCCCACTGCAGGGACGGGCCTCCTCCCGTGACGGAGGGATACTTGGCCTACTAATACGGATTGGTATAGGGTTTAATTTCAAGTTTTCCTTCTTTTTACTTCGTAAAGTTTTACGGTTAGTCCCTTAGTCGGATTTTAAGACACCCATGGGATGAGATGGGGATTATATAAATAAAATTTTGTATTAAAAATTTTTCAGGAACAACTCAGAGGAAGAGAGGTTGATAAATCGTTTTCGTGGACTAGGCGATGATGGAGAGGAGAGCTCCAAACCATTGCTGGCAGATAGTGAAGGTAATAGAAATATTTATATGTTGTTAAATAATGACTTATCGAATACAGAAAATAAAGCTCGGTTTGTACAGTCAGAGGCAAAAATATAAACACACCCCAAAATCTCATAAAACGTCACCATTAACAAGGACATAAATATGTATTCAAATAAGTGTTCATATTATGTAAACATGTGTGTTGTTATTAAATATGTATTCAATAAGTAAAAAAAATGTATTCATCAAAAGAAGCATAAACATGTACACGGCCAGCTGCTAATAATGATGTGTACGTTCTTGGGCAAATAAATTAATCATGCCCGTCAAAAGCAACTTCCATTTTTAATTTTTTTTATGTCTTATATGCCTATTTCAAAATGATTGTAATTTATCCAAGTTTATTTTGTTGTATTCTTTATAGTTTTATTCAATTTGAAAGTAAATATTCCATATGTGTATAATTTTTGCCTCTGACTGTACCACTGATATGTCTGATATACATCAACATTCAGTAGTTCCTAAAGTGATCCAGGGGGTCCACCCAAGGGTCCATGGAAGCTAATATTTTTGTTCCAATTCCTTCCAGACCAACGTACAGACGACGAAGAAGTAGGCTGCAGTGGCATTCGTACCCGTACGATAAATCGTATACATGAACGACACGACTATAAAGATCTACATGCCGATGCACCGCTGTCCAACGCTGATGATGCACAGGTATTCCACATTGATTGTATTTATTTCACTGGTAATTTATTTTCCTATGATTAATATGCTTGAAAATATTTAAGTAAAATATAGCTACGTTCTTCATACGAATCGGATGATGTCAAACAAAAGGCTAAATTTTCAATAAAACCGCTTTATTTCGTAAGGTTTTTTATGTTAATGTTTCAATGTAACAAACAAATAAAACGGTAAAAAACGAGGAAACATGTTTTTCGTTGAATAAAACAATCTGTTTCTTTCAAAATTTTCAACGCTAAATATTTTTATTTATATTATTTTACGATTTTTTGTTGGTCGTACTAAAATGACAGTTGCCACATGAAGTTGGCAACAAGTGCGATCCTATTCTTATTTGAAACGCATAGTAAGACCTAATATGTCTTATTCTCATGTACTATCTGAATACAGGGTAAGCATTAATAAGATATTCAAAATTTTTTCAGCTGCCAGAAATAATGCCAAGATCATCAGTCAAGCAGACCAATCCCTTCGCATCAGAAGACCAAAAAGACGACCTTCGACTCTACGAGAACCACGAGAATCTGTTCCTTCGCAATATCTCTCAACGACAATCCAAGGAGCTGAGGTCTTCCCGTCTTCTGAGGCAGTCTTCTGAACCTCTGAGCGAGAAGAAATGTAGCGTGCTACAGAAGAGTCTGTCTACTGAACAGAAGAATGAGAGTTCTGGAGAGGAGAAAAAGATTGAGAATAGTCCGCCTAAGTCTAGGATACCTGTCGCTAATTTTAGGTTAGTTTTTCATACCAAATTTGGATAGGTAGAGGACGGAACATAGCAGACAGTGAAGGTGACCGCTAACGCGTTGTAAGGAGGCCTCCTTGCACCTACATCTGGGTCGTAAGTCCCAGACGCTGTTATGCAAGTGCTCCGTCTTCTATCACGCGATGGATTCCACGGAGAACCCATGGAATGCTAATATTAGGTCTTATTTTATTGAGTTAGTGAGCTTACAAGGCTTAGTAGACAAAGGACTTATTCGCAAAATGACCTGCAGTCGTTTTTGGGCCTATTCGTGAGATACCCTATTAAAACACCCTTTTCGTGAAATACCCTGTTCGTAAAACACCCTTTTCGTAAAATGACCTGTTCGTTAAATACCCTATTCGTAAAATACCCTATTCGCAAAATACCCTATTCCCGAACATCATCATTCTTTGAGGATGTAGGCATAAATCCATAGTCTAAGTGTATAAGGAGTAAGCATTACCAACTTTTCGCAGTCGGGTAAAAATAGGTCATTTTAAGAATATGTCTTTTTAAGAATAAGTCATTTCGCGAATAGGTCTTTATAAGAATAAGCCATTTCGCGAATAGGTCTTTTTAAGAATTAGTCATTTTGCGAATTAGTCTTTATAAGAATAAGCCATTGGACGAATTGGTCCTCTTTTTAGGGGTAAGGCGTTTTGCGAATAAGTCCTTTGTCTACTAAGCCGCTTACAATTATGTCTGTGTGTGTGTCTGTGGGTATGGAGTAAAAATACATGATGTAGTACAAAATCATAGCATGACTGACAAATACCATCAATAAGGTGTCAGTAAAGCAGAGTCATCCCATTAATGTCCCACTGCAGGGACAGGCCTCCTCCCATGACGGAGGGATAATTAGCCTACTAATACCAGGCTGGCCAAACGGATTTGTATAGGGTTTAATTTCAAGTTTTCCTTTCTTTTTATTTCGTTAAGATAATATTCACGAATAGTCCTTTAGTCGGTTTTTACGACATCCATGGGATGAGATGGGGTGGTGACATATTGTATTCTTACTCTGTTACCACACGGAGTTGTTCAATGTTAATTTATTATCTCACAAATCATTTCATCATTACAGATACCCAAACAAAAGCGATCTCCGTTCCGCCGACTCATCTCCACTCAAAAAGCCTGACCGTCCTTCATCTCCCAAGCCGGAAGACTCGGAAGAAACCCCTGAATACCTGAACATCATCAAGGGTCCTGAAGACCCTGAGCCGGTGGAGAAGGATGTACCTCCTCCGATACCGAGCTTACCCATCAGCCCGAGGACCTTGATAGCTAATGCTTACTATGATAAGTTGTTGGCTGAGCCTCAAGTGCAACAGGTACGCGGTTTTTTTATACTGTGAAGAGAAGAGTGTAAGTCGGTCGCTTAATGGTAAACTCCGTGGAGTGTGGAACATGATCTGCAGTCCTAGAGATGCAGGACTTGATTTCTAGTGCAGGAGTTTATAAATAAATAAATAGTTTCTTTCCCTTTTCTGTGAGCCGAGGTATCTAAAAACACTTGTTTCGACGAACAAACGTATCGTACAAACGTGTTTCTGTTTTCATGTTCCTGGTCCTGAAAACGTGTATACTTTTTTTTTAACTTAACTGTTTTTTTTTTCTAGGCACTTCTCCCACAAAACTTGGAGAAGAATCCTGATGAGTGTTTCAAGAAGGCTCTTCTATTCCCACTGCTGGAGATAGATCCACCCAAACAATGTCTGTTCTTGTTGGTCGACGCTATCGACGAGGGAGTGGTTAATGGTGAGTGTTATTATGGTTTTGAGGTCTTAGTTATGTCTAGATTACTTAAAATAACACAAGTTGGTATATTTCCTATCACTTGGAAACGCGCTTTTATCACACCAATACATAAAACTGGTGATAAAAATAACATAGAAAATTATCGGCCTATTTCTATTCTGTCTACCTTGTTTCGCTTGCTTTTCGAAAGTCTTGTGCACACTCAATTATATCCTTATTTTCATACTGTCATTATTCCTGAACAACATGGTTTCGTTAAACGTAGATCAACAACAACTAATCTTATGTTGTTCACTAACACCATTTTTGAACATATGGACGATCAAACTCAAGTAGATGCAGTCTATACTGATTTTCGAAAAGCTTTCGACAAGGTGGATCACAAACTGCTCTTAGATAAAATTGCCTTTAACGGTATTCGCGGAAATCTATTAAGATGGTTCATTTCCTATATTTACAATAGATCTCAACAGGTTGTCATTAATGGCTTTGAATCCTCTTCCATAACTGTTTCCTCAGGAGTTCCTCAGGGTTCCATATTGGGCCCGCTCCTTTTTGTTATTTTCATTAATGATATTAATACATGCTTCACTCACTCCAAATTTTTACTATATGCCGACGATATTAAGATTTTTCGAGCTATTACGAACTCAAACGATTGTTCACTCCTTCAAGAGGATCTAGATAGATTGTCCACATATTGTACCATGAACAAACTTCAACTAAATTTGTCTAAGTGTAGTACTATTACATTCACTAAGAATAAGAACATTGTGTCATGCAATTACACTATACATAACACTATTCTTCAACGTGTAAATCAGATTCGCGATTTAGGAGTATTAATAGACTCAAAACTTCACTTTGATGTTCACATTGACAACATTATAAACAATGCTTATAGAATGTATGGCTTTATAATGAGATCGACAAATGATTTTAAAAGACCATCTACTTTCTTAATATTGTATAATACACTAGTTCGTTCACAGTTGGAATATGCCGTGCAAGTTTGGAGCCCCTTCTATGATAAATATTCAGGAGGGCTAGAAATGGTCCAAAAGAAGTATTTACGTACTATGCATTATAAGTGTCGACAGCCTAGGCTACATTACACTGAGCTTTTGAGTAAGTACAGGTTGTTGAGCTTGGAGTCCAGGCGGATTCTTTTAATGGTTATGACTCTGCACGGTATTTGTAACAGTAATTTCGATTGTAGTGAAATTACAAATCAGCTGAGCTACATTGTACCTAGAACCATGCGCCGCGGCGTTTGCGTGGCCAGGCTGTTTCACACCGCAAGGTGCAAAACGAATGCTGGTGAGCGCGCTCCTTTGCGGCGCATTGTTCAAACATATAACACACACTTTACAGAGCTGGATATTTTTGATTTGTCTAGATCTCAATTTAAATCCTCGGCTTTGGCAATACTAAATTCTATGCAAATTTAAATTTTTCAAATTTCAGTTTTTTCTTTTATAACGTTTTTATTACATATTACTAATGTCATTGTGCGCGTACATGTAAATATTCTTAACTTATTCAGTGGACAATAGTGTGGGTTATGCGTTTACATATACCAAATTATTGTATTTTAGTTAGTAAGATATAACGTGTAACTGTTTTTTGTCCCAATAAAGTAAAATAAAAATAAATAAATAAAAGTTACACTTTAGAGGAGAACCCAAGAAAATGGGCAGAATTTGTTTCTCCTGACACGATTCAAACCTCATCATAGCAGCTCATTAATGTCCCACTGCACTGACCTCCTGATGGAGGAATACTTGGCCTACTAATAACACGCTGGCCAGACGGATTGGTATAGGGTTTAATTTCAAGTTTTCACGCTAAGTATGAGATACTTGGTAGAAATCGGTTTTTATAAAGTTACGTAACTGGCATCGTGGGTCCAAATTGACCCAGCGGTAGTTCGTACATACTCTTCCTGTAAGTTTTAAGTGCTGTACTTCTGGTACCCGCTGATCCTCACCAAACAATGAGAATATAATAGCCCGCAACTGTATAACGGTTTGCGTTTCGAAATTAAACTGATTTTTTAAGTTGCTTGGGTCCAAAATGACCCACGTTTCCGGTTAAGCGTTAAACACTTTGACTTAATATATCAAGAAGACTCTTGATCTATTAAGTCCATAATGTATAAGTCTACAGACCTACTAAAGTGGTTGAACCTCTACAATGGTTCTATAGCTTGATATTTAAAGTCCTTTTATCTATTACTTCCAGGCATAGTAGAAGACCGTGAAGGCACGGAAGGCTCCACCAGCGTGGCAGGCTTACTATCTCGTCACCAGCACTTGTTCCCGCAGTGGCTGTTACTCGTGTGCACCGCCAGGAGGCACTGCAGGAATCTTACTAGGATGTTTACAGGTTCATATTCATATTTATATTGAATACATAAACACAGACATACATGCGCACACATATACACGCACACACACAAATACACATAAATAAATAAATGTTCACGGACATAATCTACACAGCGCCATCTGTTCCCAAAGTAAGCTAGGCTTAACCTGCTTGTGTTATGGGTAACATAACAACGGATATTAATACTTATATACTTTTGTTTTGCAAATCTTTGTGTGCATGAACATGATTGTTTGCATTGGTCTGAGTGTTTTCTATGTATAATATGTCTGTATTTACAAAAAAAAAAGTATTTAAGTATGTATATCCGTTGTCTAGTACTCATAGTACAAGCTTTGCTTCGTTTGGGACTAGATGGCGTTGTGTGAATGTGTAAGGATTATTATTTATTATATTCCAAACATGCACACATTAACTTACTTTGTTTATATTTATTAAGATATACATTACTAGCGGCCCATCCCGGCTTCGCACGGGCATTATTTTCCCGCTTTTCAGTTTGAAATTTTTCCTGAATTTTCTTTGCTATAAACCTCACGGAGCCCGAGACCTTTCTAACGAATGCAAAACCGTGGAAATCGGTTCGTGCGTTCTGGAGTTATAGCGTCAGGAAGGAAAACCCGACTTATTTTTATATAGTAGACTAGCGGCCCCTCCCGGCTTCGCACGGGCATTATTTTCCCGCTTTTCAGTTTGAAATTTTTCCTGAATTTTCTTTGCTATAAACCTCACGGAGCCCGAGACCTTTCTAACGAATGCAAAACCGTGGAAATCGGTTCGTGCGTTCTGGAGTTATAGCGTCAGGAAGGAAAACCCGACTTATTTTTATATAGTAGACTAGCGGCCCCTCCCGGCTTCGCACGGGCATTATTTTCCCGCTTTTCAGTTTGAAATTTTTCCTGAATTTTCTTTGCTATAAACCTCACGGAGCCCGAGACCTTTCTAACGAATGCAAAACCGTGGAAATCGGTTCGTGCGTTCTGGAGTTATAGCGTCAGGAAGGAAAACCCGACTTATTTTTTTAGAGTAGATAATATGCATTATAATGATGTATTATATTTGTGTTGCAGGTTTCCGTAAGATAACATTGGATGAGCTGCAAAGGGCGCACGTTTCCGCCGATGTACAGCGTTACGTGCTTGGCAGATTGGATACTGAGCCTAGGCTGAGGTAATTATATATTAGATATTATATGAGATATTTATAAATTTTATATACTTACTTACAGTAGACAAAGACATTTATTGCAAAAAACTGTGTACAGTATGGGGACATTGATAATGTGATTGGCTTTTAAAGAAAGACAGCAAATCAATGAGTAAGAAAAGTACATCCGATTACCGAAAATAGCTAAATAATTTTAGCATAAGTTTTGAAAACTATCACATTAAAATGTATCTTATGGCGTTCGGCATAAGGTTGAAATTATAAAAGATTGAATCCTTACTTACTTCTATTTGACATTGTATGTTTCATCATGTCTTACTAAGTGACACTGGTGACGGAAACATTGCACTTCGATAAAAAGTCATTGCAGTGCAACAAAATATAGCACTTATTGTTAACGTCATAATATACAATTTTAAAATCATCAATAAATTATAATCTCACTTTCTCGCTTCCTCATTGTTGTCTGTCTTTCTTTAAAAACCAATCATATCATCAATGTCCTCATACTGTACATATAGGTATAACAGAGTAGGTAATGTGTGGAATCAACAGTCTGCCCGAAAGAGCATTGCAAGAGTACTTAAAAACTAACAATATTATAAAAGTTAAACAGTATACTAGAATTTTTCATTGAAGTATTCATTGATATCATAAAAAACCTTTGTTATTAACCACTTTTTTAAAATCTTTATTTTAAAAGTATTTTTAAATGAAAATCTTTTTTTAGAGCATTGATATATGTTTTGGTTTGAGACTACCAGATTATATTCGCGCTTTCCATCAGGTTCGATATGATTGAATTATATTGATTGATTTGATAAAGAAACTATAATTAGCAATTTACTTGGATGACACAGTAATTTCCTAATTACATCTTTTTTTGACACAAACATGAAACTGACTAAGGCCCTGCGCAGACGACAGACTATCCGTGACGCACTTTTTAGTCTGTGAAAATAAAACCTATGCAATTATAAGCGGTAACGCACATGATGCGCAAAAAGTCTGGCGGACAAAAGACTCAAACATATGCCATGTATGGCAGACTTTTTGTGCGCCGCAGACTCGATTGCACAAAAAGTGTGCCGTCTGCGCATTACTTTAATTGAAATTTTAATTGATCTCATTTGTATGTTTATCAATTACCGACTCAGTTCTGAGGTAACAATTATAATAAAATACAAAATCATTGATAACCTTATGATATTATCATAATCATAACAGCCCATTAATGTCCCACTGCAGGGACGGGCTTCCTCCCGTGACGTAGGGATACTTGGCCTACTAATACCACGCTGGGGTTTAATTTCAAGTTTTCCTTCTTTTCGTGAAGATAATATTCACAGATAGTCCCTTAGTCGGTTCTTCCGACACCTATGGGATGAGATGGGGTGGTGACATACTGTATAATTACTCCTTCACCACACGGGAAGATACTAGAATTTTCATTTTAATATCTCGCTAACTAAATTGACGATTAGCTCGTAATCTCTATAAGCCAACAGACTGTCTGGGATACCCGAAAAAGACTCAAAATTTTGCATTTCATCAGACGCATAATGTTTTGCAGGGCTCGTGTGTCTAGCGACTCAACGGCGGCTGCGGCTGCGGCGGCCGCGTTAGACCATCTGAGGATCAAGAGTGATGGCTGTCTACTGTATTTGGAGAAGGTGAGAGTTTCATCATCATCATATCAGCCCATTGATGTCCACTGCTGAACATAGGCCTCAATCAAGCATTGCCACCTTGTACGGTCTTATGCCTCTCTCATTCATCGGTTTCCCGCTGTCCTAACCAAGTCGTCGGTCCACCGTGTGAGGGGTCTCCCCACCCTGCGTTTTCCGGTACGCGGTCGCCATTCCAGAACTTTTCTGCCTCAACGGCTGTCGGTTCCGCCAAACCCCCTTTAACCGGACAATCCGGCGCGCTATTAAATGAGGATTTAATTTAATAAAATGTTTGTTTCCGAATCTATCATAGGTTCTGGACGGAGTGGCAGACGGATTCATAGCTCTTCGCGAGATACGTGAGATACCAGGCACGCTCAACGGATTGTATCTCTGGTTGGCGCAGAGATTGTTTCATGGAAGGCGGTTTACTAAGGTAATACTTATATTAAATGATAAATACATTTTTTTTAAATTACCACTTTTACTACTTCTTTAAAGCAGAGAATACTTTGTCCTGATTTTTTATTTTCGGTGCATATGAAATAAAAGTAGCCCAAGTTATTGACTGTAGCATCATCTTTGTGAGCATTAAAACCCAGAGAAAAACCAAAGTACCAACATTTCGATTAAAATCGGTCCAACAGTTTCAGAGACTATCTGGAACAAACATACAGCCAATTATTTTTAATTGTAATTTTTGCCATTGGTCAATCATATTGACATATATAATGCATTATAATAATACTATCGGATATTAACGCGTATAAACACTTAAATTATTTACCTTGAGCCGCTCGACGTTTCGGCCAGGTTACACCAGCCATGGTCACGAGTAGACTGACAGTCTACTCGTGACGCGTTAATACCCGATAGTATTATTATAATAATAAAATGAAACGCGAAAGTTTTAAAGTTAATATATATAATGCAATTAGCAAAAAAGTTTTTTTTATTTATATGTGTAGATCAAGAATAATTATAACAATAATAACTATTTTGAGTTTCTATTTTAGGTCCGTCTACTTTTGGACGTCCTACTGGCAGCTCGATGTGGTGTGACAGAAGAGATGTTATACAAATGTCTATTAACCAAAGAATACAGTGTGACTAGAGAAGATTTCAACAGGAGATTACATTTACTTAGAAGGTATATCATCATCATCATAACAGCCCATTAATATCCCACTGCAGGGACGGGCCTCCTCCCGTGACGGAGGGATACTTGGCCTACTAATACCACGCTGGCCAGACGGATTGGTATAGGGTTTTATTTCAAGTTTTCCTTCTTTTTATTTCGTAAAGATAATATTCACGGATAGTCCCTTAAGCCGGTTTTTACGACACCCATGGGAAGAGATGGGGTGGTGACATATTATATTCTTACTCCGTCACCACACGGATAAAACATAATTATTAAAAAAATATACATCGGGCGAAGGGGGTTGCCTTTCATTTCGTGTAAAAAGTCAGACCTTTGGGCTTGATCTCAAAAAAAAAACTAATCAGATTGGAGTTTTATACCATTTTTTTTTCTGTTTTTGTTGAGAGACTATCTGTGATATTCTCATGACGGTAGGCAGAAATTTTAATTTATAATTTTATAACAATTTATCTTTTAATTTGTAAATAGTATGTGGTAATCGTCCTGGTTCCCACAGTACAGGCTTGCCTAATGTGGGGCTATTAGAAGCCCATCTTTGTAACTTTTTTTTTGTTAATAAATATTTTTTCATTTCGATTTATTTTCAATTTGTCTAGGATCCTAGTAATGGAGCGGTCAAGCTGCTACCTATCGCTGTTCCACCACTCGTTCGCTAAGTGGCTGGTGGACGTGAAGCACTGCACGCGACGCTACCAGTGCTGTCCGGCAGACGGACACGCCGCGCTCGCCATGTATTATACGCTCGATGCTAAGAGGTATGTGTACACATACATACACACCACTATGACGCACAAACTGACACACACCACTATGACGTACACACTCCACTCTGACGCACACACTGTGAGTGTCATACTGACGCACTCACACGCACATGTCACTCTGACGCACACACTACATACGTCGCGCCGTTCTGACTGACACATGTCACAGTGACGCACACACTTACATAATAATATGCCATCTGATCCAAACACACGCCCAGTAAGAATACAAATACCTAAATATCGAACATCTAAATTAACTGAAAGATATTTTATTTGTATTTCAAGTCATTGTTTTATAGATTCAAGTTAGTATTCATAAACTTCTTTCTTGAATTTACAAACGTAGACCAACCTCTGATTTCCGAAAGATTGATCAAGTAAAAATCAACTAATCAAGTTACATATAATTTTTTACCTTTAAAGCTTAGGTATAACTAGAAAAATCCAAAAAGAAGAAAGACAATGGAAAAAATTGATACTTTGGCGGGAATCAAACCCGCGTCTCTGGACTATATGCGTCCAGCGCCGTGACCCGAGTACCAACCTCGACTACCAAATTTAACCATTGCTTTATACGGTTTTGTATTGCATTGTACAGTTCAGTTCTAAGTTGCGTATAAAGCAATGGTTAAACTATTCAAGTGTCAAAACTGCTATTTTAGTTCCTGAAAATGATAGTTTTGACACTCGATTAGTTGTTTTTTTTCTGATCAGTATTCGGAAACCGGGGGTAAAGGTAGAAAAGTAATTCTTAATCCCCACTAAATCAATGTTTTTTTACAACAGACTGTCCGCATTGGAAATTCACAATTACGTATTTCACATGACAAGCTTGGAACAACACCTTTTAGCTCAGAAGAAAACTAAAAACACGTAAGTAGTCTTTACTTTACTTTTCTGCGTAAATGTGTAATCTGAACTGCCTTGTGCACGTAGGCACTGGTTTAAATCCTACGCAAGAATGGAGAATGTTACATCATAACAGCCCATTAATGTCCCACTGCAGGGACGAGCCTCCTGCCGTGACGGAGAGATACTTGGCCTACTAATATCACGCCGGCCAGACGGATTGGTATAGGGTTTTATTTTAAGCTTTTCTTATTAAATTTGCGTAAAAGATGTTTGCATATTTTCTCTCGTTCGTATTTTACGACGCCTATAGTTAGGACCCCATCTCACTACATCATCATCAGCCCATTAATGTCGCACTGCAGGGACGGGCCTCCTCCCGTGAAGGAGGGAAACTTGCCCTACTAATACCACGCTGGCCAAACGAATTGGTATAGAGTTTTATTTTAAGTTTTCCTTCTTTTTACTTCCTAAATATAATATTCACGGATAGTCCCTTAGTCGTTTTTTACGTCACCCATGGGATGAGATGGGGTGGTGACATATTGTATTCTTACTTCCTCAGCACACGGAGTTGTTTTTAATGAAATATTATGTTATTTAACAGTGAACAACAGGCTGACCAGTTAGATCTACACACGCTCATATTACTCTGGGTGCTGGACTCTGGCTGCGACATAGAGTCCGCGCTAAGGAAGGACAGCGACACTCCTAATACTACACAGCTTTTACTACAGGTTTGTACTGTTCATTTATTACGACTTGATTATAAAGGTAAACAGCTATGGCGTCGGCGCAACCACAGACTTTAGTCTTTGACCTTTGAGAAATGTATTGAAATTAAGGACAAATTCTAGAATCTACAAATGTCAAATGGTGAAATTAATTTTTGTCTGTGAAATTTGACGTTGGAAAAAAGTACATTTATTTAAAATTTAAGAAAGATAGTGGTGGTTAAGTCAAAGTAATTTACGTGTTTTCTATTGCATAATCGTTTAATGCTACTTTCCAGAAATTTTCATCCATATCAAAGTGTGCGATTGATGTAAATACTAGTGAATTTGAAATATTTAGTGTTTGTTTACAAAGTTAATCAAGTAAGGATCAATACCCTTTAGTAAAATATATTACAATTGGAACGTCAAAAGTTTACTCCTATGTAGTCTAGATGGCGCTATTACAGTTGAGTGAAAGTTACGAGAGTTTGCTGCTCGTAATATTTCCTTTCATTTAACAAAGACAGCACCTTTACACATTACTGTCTCAGATGTAGTAAAAAGTGATTAACATTATATCATAAACTAGCTGACCCGTGCCCACTTCGTTGGGCGGCGAAAAAAACGCGTCCATTTTATAAACATATTTCATTACTGCTCCACTCATAATAGTCAGTGTGACGTTGTAATCTCTGGATTTACTGATTCGATTTTAAAAATTCTTTCTGTGTTGAATAGTCCATTTATCGTAGAGTGCCATATGCTATGTAGTATCACGCTATGACTAATAGGAGTTAAGCAGTAATGAAATATGTTTAAAAAAAGGACGTGTTTTTTTCGCCGCCCAACGAAGTGGGCACGGGTCAGCTAGTTTCATATATACATATTTCTTACCACTACTGATCAGACGATAATTAAATTATTTCCTTTTTGTTATAGCATGAAGAAATTAAGGAAGAAGATAAAGATGGCGATCCAGATTCGGAAGATAAGGAGTCAGTATCTGGTGAGTTACTTTTATTTTGTGGAGGTCGCGGTGACGTAACAGCACCACGCCTCCAACGAAAGGGGAGGATCCTCCGACCAGGCGAGGGTAATCGTGCCTGCCGGGCCAACTGCCCAACGGTTGTTAGTTGGTCTCTGACAACCGCTACTACTTTACACGGGCTGTGGTGGGGCGGATGGCCCTCAACCAAAGACATTTAAGTGACGTGCCTCAGGGTACGAACCTCTGCCTAGACCGTCACTGACTAACAGGACGTGCGGAAGGCACGGCCTCTAGGAGCTCACGCGGCGCGTATTCCGGCCTCGACGGCGACCGAGGACGGAACCGCGGACGTGTTGTTGTGGCTTCGCGAGACAACAGTTGTTCGTTGGACGTTGTATATATGCGAAATCGCTGTGCGAATCTTAATATTGCGATTCAGGACGTAGTGGTGACATTTGTTTGATTGTGGGGGGTACTCCTTCTGTACCCGTGACCCCACCGTCTTGCACCACCCGGTGGTGTAAAGGGTATTTTTTAATACCCATTACACTACCAAAAAGCTGCACCACCACCGGGTGGTGTAAAAGGTATTTTTCAATACCCATTACACTACCAAAGAGCTGTACCTGCGTTACATTTATTCTTTGGTTTATGTACCTATTAATTAATTTGGGATTCCGTTTTAAAAAAATTAAAAATAAGATCCTTTTGGAATTATAAACTGGGGCATCATTAGTATATTTTTTTATAAACGCGGGAACATGTCCTTCAAATTACTTTGTTTTGACAGTTTCTTATGATCGTAGGTAAGTTCAGGTAGTAGGTAAGATCGGGTATTTTTATTTTACTTTATTTTAGATCTTTTAGATATTTTTAACTGAACCTTTGGGTTTTATTCATGTATAAAATGTTTTTTTTGGTTTATGTTCACATGAAAGTATTGTTTAGTTATAAGTACTGATTTGATATTAAATTTTGTTAACGTACCTAAGGCCTATTATTTACAAGAATAGGCTACAGTTAATCGTGGCACAGTACTATTTTTGGTAGTGTAATGGGTATTGAAAAATACCTTTTACACCACCCGGCGGTGGTGCAGCTTTTTGGTAGTGTAATGGGTATTAAAGAATACCCTTTACACCACCAGTGGTGCAAGACGGTGGTGTCACGGGTACAAAAGGGGGGTACTGAGATAGTGTAGGTGTTTGCTTGAGTAAGTCGCTAGATGACGCTACAATTTGCTAACCACCGATGCCATAACATAGAACTTTGTGGGTTACACGTGTTTGTGTGTGTGTTTGTCTGAGGAATATTATTGCAGAACGGATGTATCTGTGTGATTTTGTATATTTTTTTTGTATGAAAAGGGTAAATCCCTTTGTCGGGATTGTTCTTAGGTATTTATTTAAAAAATGTTCATGTATTTACAAAAAAAAGTGTTTTAATATGTTTATCCGTTGTCTAGTATCCATAGTATACTTTGGGACTAGGTGGGGATGTGTAAAAGAATGAGGAATATTAATTTATTTATTTATTCTTAATTTGTGACAATAAATATCATTATGTTAAAACTAAATATAAATATATTTATATACCTATATGTATTATAATATATTTGTCCTGTACAATACTGTATTTTCCAAAGTATTTCCCTTCACCAAGATAAAGTACACTTTGGACGCAATACGTAGTCTGTGGTTTGCTGTGTTTGAGGAAATAATTAAGTATTATATTTAAAATTAAAACTCTTTAGCCATTTAATAGGTTGCCTATCCCGTCAGTAGACACAATAAACTAAATACTTTTCTTCTCATTGGCCCTACCATTTGGAAACTGGAATTTATAGATCAACACAGACAGACAAGTAGATTCGAGTAGTAGATTGGTTTTATTTTTCTCCTTTAATTTACATTTGACAATACAACGCGGCTTTTTTTAGTGCTGTAGCGTTTGTCTGTGTCGATCTATAATTTTAAATGTAGCTTCAATTTTAAGTAAACGACGATTTCAAACAATTTGTAATAAATTTTATGAAATAAAGTATTTTGAAGTTTGAATAGTAATACATCATATATGATACAAGGGACAGAGAAAGGCTTTAGTATATTTAACTAGTGTGAATGGCCTAGTCGTTGCGGGTAGGCCCCAGAAAACATATGTTGAGCAGATAGGTTGCATATTGGAGAAGGGCCAAATAAAGAGCACTCGTAACCGACGCGCATGTATGACTCGCTTAATGAATGTGGACGAGGCCCAATCTGTTTGCCAGGATCGTGACAAGTGGCGTTCTGTCGTCTCTGCCTATCCTGGGCGGGATAAGGCGTGAGTTTATGTATGTATATTATTTAAGTACCTCTGTTGCGAAGTCGTAGTCTTTAACATTGATACAGAGCCTTAGAGTTCGATTCCCCTCACAATCCAACTTTTTTGTGCAAGAACGTGAATGTTTATATAATGAAGCATTTTATTTAATCGACTTTTTTTTGCCTTAGGTTAAAACTGTCCCATTTCCAAAATGTTCCTAGGTTTCAAATAGTCCCCTAGTACCCTAAACGACCCTTTCCCGATATGTTCCGTTCCCGAAATGTCCCTTTCTCTACTATTTGAAACCTAGGGACATTTTGGAAAAGGGATATTCCAAGCCTGAAAGTGTTTTTTCTCCTTTGATTATGTGCTAAGGTGGTGACACTATAAATTCTTCACTACTCTCATTGTTTGTCAACAAAAAACTAACCCCCTTACTCATAAACGCCTCTTAAATGTTAGTCAATTGATTAGCTTAAATTCTTACGGTTTTGTTTGGTATAAGGTTGGTTTTGCTTATAAAAATCTCGCTAAACAGTGATTAAATTTAAGAGGCGTTTATGAGTAAGGGGGTATATGGTCGACTGTAGGTACAATAATTAAGGGGATACATTGACAAAATGCACTATCTTTCATCAACTACTACAGGAATATGAAAAGACCAATGAAGCTAGAATTTTGATATAGGTAAATTGATACCTTTAACTAGGCTATTGTAATTACGAAAACGCGATAGCTTGATTTTGGCACGATCATATTTATTTTTGAAAATACCTCTAAAAAAACAGGTTTTTGCATATTACACGGAAAGTACACTATCATTATGCATATGAATTACTCAAATACATTCGTAACATCAATATTAGTCTTACTGTAGAATATCATTAACATAACTACAACCAATGACTTTTAATTAAGAAAATAAGATTTTAGCAATATCACAGCTCTCTGGATCGTTGCGGGCGCATCGCAATTTCAGACCTTATACCTACTCGTTAACGATTAATACAGAATGAATACGGTCGACGATTCAGTCGGGCGATGGCCCTCTTCGACGCCGGACCTGTGCATGTCGACTCACCGCTCGTACTAAATTTTATCGCGTAATTTTTAATCGTAGGTAAAATATATAGGTTAGGTTTAAAATATTTATACCTAAGTTTTTATTAATACTTTGTTCTCTTTTATAAGTAAATAATAGTATTATTTTATAATAGTTATTTCGATAACATTGGTTCGTAAAATATTTTTGAAGTTATGTCTTTTATAAAACTTAGGTAAAGTTCGCCATAACTCAACTAAGTACCTAGTTACTGTTGACCCTTTTGATAATGCAAGCGTTTGTTTATATAAGCGATTTTAGACTCAAGTGTAATAAGTTTTATAACCGTTTTCGTCAAGATCACGTAATTGAAACGGCCTCAGTGGCGCGGGCAGTGCGGCCCGGTCGCGGTAGTGGCTTGCGTGCACGAGGTCGCGGGCTCGAATCCAAGCAAAAAAGTTGTTTGAGCGATTCACAAATTACTGTCCTGAGTTCGGATGTTCTTTGTAAAAGTCTCCTCGACAGTACGTAGGAGTTGTGTGAAACTGAAAAAATCAAAGAAATAATATTACTCACCTATTTTATTTGCAAGCTTAGGTAGGTAGGTACTTACTGATAAGATCTAAATAATACTTTTTACTTTCGCGGAAACTTTTACAAACATGAAACAAACGAACACAAAGAACGTCCAGACTCAGGACAGTTGTTTGTGGATCACACAAAAAAATTGTCTTACGTGAGATTTGAACTCTCATGCACTCCACCGCGGGAACGTTTACAAACATGAAACAAACGAACACAAAGAACGTCCAGACTCAGGACAGTTGTTTGTGGATCACACAAAAAATTTTCTTACGTGATATTTGAACTCTCACGCACTCCACCGCGGGAACGTTTACAAACATGAAATAAACGAACACAAAGAACGTCCAGACTCAGGACAGTTGTTTGTGGATCACACAAAAAATTTTCTTACGTGAGATTTGAACTCATGCATTCCACCGCGGGAACGTTTACAAACATGAAACAAACGAACACAAAGAACGTCCAGACTCAGGACAATTGTTTGTGGATCACACAAAAAAATTGTCTTCATTTTTATTCATTTTTACACAAACAAAAAGTAGCAACAAACAACAATAGGCCTATCGCGAGAAGCGAGTGTTTTTATTACAAAGTTAATATATACTCTATTTCCTAAGCAATACGGTTATTTTACATAAAGATTTCAATTTTTGCCTCGTTTTCCCCCTCTGGTGGAAAATCCCCTAGAGTTCAAATCTCACGTAAGACAATTTTATTTGTTCCATCCACTAATTATTGTCCTGAGTCTGGATGTTCTTTGTGTCAGCTAAGTAAATGTTTGTATATACCCCGCGACACTGGACAATACATAGTGGGGCTATTGTATTTTTTTTAAAGTTCTATTGTTTTGCGTGAGATTCAAACCCGCGACCTCGTGCACTGCGACCGCTACCCCGAGGCGGTCAAATTATTTTTGTGATCCCCAAATCATTGTCCTGAATCTGGATGCGCTTTGTGCCTTCATAATACCTTGCGCGGGTGTAAATTTAAAAAAAATAGGGGCTACATGTATAAACATAATAGACCGGTAGATAGGTTTTTCTGTAACAGAATTTTCTGTTACCTACCGCGGACTGACGTCACAGTATAACCAGTAGTCAAACTGGGCCGAATATTTATTATAAATGGGTGCGCGGTACGTAAACAATAGTAAACATGCGATCTACTTTGTGGTTCCATTTAGTTTTGTAATTGTAAATTAATACTTTTTATTTTTCTATTTTATATTTAAATAAATAGGAAGTGTTCTGTAAAAAACGTGTTGTTTTATGATTGATACATTTAATTTAAAGAAACATGTATATGTTTGTATTTATATCCACCATGTTTGTGATATAAATAAAATACTAAATTATAATATTAAGAAGGTACTTAACAAGTCATTCAGTAAAGTAGGTACAGTACCGGGCCGTTTATATTGCAAATCAACCTATAGAAAAATACAATCGTTCAATTTCGGCTTCGTAGAACGTCAGAGAAAAAGTCGATGTGTAATATTTACGGCCGGGTACTTTATTTATTATATTGGCCATGTTTGTTTGAAATTGAATTTATCGATAACCAAAACCAAACTTTAAACAGGTCTATTAGATCTATTCTAACGTCAAAATAAAGGCATCGAGGTCACTTTATGGATGGGTGACCAATCCATTCAAAAAATGACATCGATGTCATTGCTTAAATTTACCTAGATCAAAGTGAAAGACACGCATGGGGTATTACATAAAGGGGGGCTAAAGTTGATTTTCTTTCTTTCTTTCTTTCTTCTTTCTAAATTTTCATTATTATTGACCTAAGTACAACAAACCGTTTTCGTGATAAAAAAAATACTATATTATAATATTAAATACCTAAGTCATTTAGTAAGGTAGGTATTTATATCAGCCATGTTTGTTTGAAATTGACATATGAATAATATATTTAGTTTCAAATTATAACACACAGTCCGCTCGTTACTGCGGCACAGTAGCGACTGTTCCCTCCGCGATCGTGAGCGTGTAGGTATAAACTCACGTTTCGTCCGTTTCTATAAAGTTGAAATACTGTATATATTTGTACTATGGCACAGAGCGATAACGTGTCCTTGAGGGCCGGCGGGACGACGACGGCGCACACGGCGCGGCGGCGCGTGAGCGAGTATATCCGTCTCATTCGCGCGCCGAGGGGCGCGCCCCTCTGGCCACGGCCGAATTCAACTCGAAAATTTTCAAAGTAGCGTCTTAAGCGACAGTAAGGATAAAGTTAGTCAGTTTTTAGATAAACCTTTCGAGGAAAATTAGTTATTAGGTACATTGTAATATTTTTAATTAGGTTATTTACCTATTGTCTACCTGCGTTATAATGATGAGTAAGTAAGGTTTACTAAAAAGTTAAATGTATATTAGGTACTTAACACAAAAATATGAATAATTAAATTTCCAATTAAAATAAGTATACTTATTGTCATGGAGAACTTTTTCGCGTTTTAAATTAAAGTCCAATTTCCTTTTTCAAAAATGGTGAGGAGGTCAGTGATTGTGGAAATAAAACTGGTCTCTTTTCGCTCCATACTCGTAACAACCATAAGAGGCAGTCTAGAGATTTTCGGGAACCAGCACATTTACAGCGATTGGGACGTAGTAAATAAATAAATAAATATTCACGGACATCTCTACACAGCGCCATCTGTTCCCAAAGTGAGCTAGGATTAACCTGCTTGTGTTATAATAATATTTAATATTTATTTATTTATTGAATAGTTATGGGTAACAGAACAACGGATATTAATTAATACTTATATACTTTTTTTTGTAAATACATAATTACATATTATACATAGAAACACTCAGACCAATGCAAATAATCATGTTCATGCACACAAAGATTTGCATTGAGCGGGAATCGAACCCGAGACCTCTGCGTAGCAGTCATGTTATATAACCACTACGCCACAGAGGTCGTAAAACTGTTTCTTGACTACCATCCTACTACTTTACTGTATTTATTACGCTTTCCACCATGTAGTCCTCCGTGACAGTCGACATAAAAAATGTAGATAATATTTGTATATAATTAATGTTACTACTATCTCTTACGAAACTACACGAGCTACGAGATAAAATAGATAAAAGAATACGATATGATCATGTATTTTAATAATATAGGCATAATATTTATCTTATCTTATCTTAAAATCAAATCAGTTTGGACATAGCCCTCTCCCAATACGCGAAACATAACACTGTCCTCTGCCTTTGGCATCCAGTCTGACCCAGCGACCTTATTGAGGTTGTCGGTCCACCTAAGATAAGAACAATTACGGGACTATTCACTCTAGGACAAGTATATAAATAAATATAATATAAAATACTCCTCACACATTCACACAACGCCATCTAGTCCCAAACTAAGCAAAGCTTGTACTATGGGAACTAGACAATGGATAAACAGACTTAAATACTTTTTCTTTTTTTTTGTAAATACATACGTATTATATATAGAAAACACACAGACCAATGCAAACAATCATGTTCATGCACACAAAGATTTGCATTGAACCCGAGACCTCTGCTTAGCAGTCATGTTATATAACCACTACGCCACAGAGGTGGTTTCCTCGTATTTTAATATATAGGCATAATGTTTATCTTATCTTAAAATCAAATCAGTTTGGACATAGCCCGCGCCTTTCGAATCCAGTCTGACCCAGCGACCTTTTTGAGGTTGTCGGTCCACCTAAGATACGAACAATTACGGGACTATTCACTCTAAGACAAGAATGAGGCCTCAGTATTAGACGGACCTTGTATGTGGACCTTTATAAGAGGGGCAAATCGGTTTTTGAAAGGTCTTCAACACGCTTGTGATTCCTCTGATTAGTGTTGCAGGCGTCCACGGTTTTTTTTTCACGGACATCTGTACACAGCGCCATCTGTTCCGAAAGTAAGCTAGGCTTAACCTGCTTGTGTTATGGATAAAGAACAACGGATATTATTACTTATATACCATTTTTTTGTTGTTGTAAATACACACATATTATACATAGAAACACTCAGACCAATGCAAACAATCATGTTGATGACAATCATGTTGATGCACACAAATATTTTCATTGAGCGGGAATCGAACCCGAGACCTCTGCGTAGCAGTCATGTTATAGGTATAACCACTACGCCACGCCACGAGGTCGTCGTAATCCCTTACTATCAGGTGGACCGCATGCCTGTTTACCATCAACGTGGTATAAAACACGTTTGGTCTAACGACCATCGGTCCTTTGATAAATACATAAACTCACGCCTTATTCCGCCCGGGGTAGGCAGAGACGACAGAAAGCCACTTGTCACGATCCTGGCAACTAGATTGGGCCTCGTCCACATTCAGTAAGCGAGTCATACATGCGCGTCGGTTACGAGTGCTCTTTATTTTGCCCTTCTCAAATATGCAACCTATCTGGTCAACTTATGCCAGTTATATATTGCTAGTTCATCTATCAGCTTTTTATCTTATACACTACCCATTTATCTATACATGTAACTGACCTAACAATTTTCATAATAATTTGTTACAATTATATGTAATTTTGTTATCTCGTCCTGTGTCGCGTTTTGTCTCTGAATCATATTATTTTGTATTTTGTTTTATTTCTTTCCTTCTTTATTAGAATGCAAATATGTCTGGATTATTCCAAAAATCGTCACCGGCATCGATTCTGAATTTGGAAAATTGCTAGTGGGGATTTCTGGAATAATCCAAATGTCACCTTTTTTTGGTTCAGGCACTGTATAACTAGCTGATGCCCGCGGCTTCACCCGGCTTGTGTAGGTAGCTTAAATATTATTGTACAACCTAAACTACCTATATTCCAAATTTCATTAAAATTCATTCAGTAGCTTTTGCGTGAAAGAGTAACAAACATCCATTCATACATCCTCACAAACTTTCGCATTTATAATATTAGTATGATTTAAAAAGAGCTAGGGACTCGAAACCGTTGTCGGTCTCAATGCGAATACTTCTGTGGAGGCCAGTTCCTGCAGAGGGACATTAATGGGATGATTTGTCAACATTCTGCTATAATTACAATTGGAAATGCAGTTGCTTTGTGTGGTGATAATATATCACGGGAACGTTGCTAAATATTCAAAATTCGCTTAAAAAACAAAATGAATAAAAATTAACCTAAAACACTGTAGCAACTATAGATGCTAGCGTGAAAAAATCCGAATATTTCAGGTTGAATATTTCGGAATAATACCGCAACTTTGGGATTTTTTCAACTGATCGCACTGTCACGTGATATATTTATATTTATGTGCTATAAAATTTATATTATTATGTTTTTATTTATTATGTGTATAATTATAATTAGAAGGTATAAATAATTGTAAATAAACTATTTATGCCTTTTGTCTGGTACCGATAGTACAAGCTCGGCTTTAGTTTGGGATCAGTCAACATTGATAATTTATATTATTATACTTTATATTGTTATGTAATGTTTTATCTATAAATAAATTTGATTTAAAATAAATTTAATTTCAAATCACGTGAGTGCCGCGGCGGCCGGCGCACAAAGTTGTAGCGGCGGAGGCGGCGATCGACGATCGATGCAAAATACCATTTTTCAGCAAATAAAACATAAAAATATTAATTAAATCAATTTTGAATAAATCCGATTTTATGAAATTTTCCCGGAATATTCCGGTATTATTCAGAAGTTTTGCAACTATAGTAGCAACCCGTTTGGCTAGAGTAGTTTCCCTTTGTCACTGAAAGAAGTATAAAGTTTAATTTACTTTTATAGGCTTTGTCGCTTAGCGACCACATCGCTTAAGAAGTATAAAGTTATGTACAATATTATACCTATTCATCACACTATACCATCTAGGTTATTATGCCTTATTGAGGGTAATCAGAGACTAACTGAGCGTCAAGTACTACGATCTTTAAACCCCTGTTTAGTAGACGAAGCTATTTGTACATATTGTATACATGCCTGTCATTTCCAAGTGCTATACATTCACCCTTTTATTTAGTTACCAACTGAAACTCGCACCAAGCTATTATATTATTAAGGAAATTAATTAATAATATTATTTCAGTATTAATATTATGTTGAAACAAGAACGACGTGTTTTTAGCGATAAAATAAATCTGACAATTCTTATCGAGAATTCGTTGAAAAATGACTGTTAAATATAATATACTTTTTATTTAATATATATGTCTTATATTTATTTGTGTTAGTTTTGTGTGTGTATCTGTGATTTTAATATAATTTATTTTTATATGTGATTGAAGTTAATTAATAAAAAATGTATAGTAATATACTTTTAAGTGTTGATAAAACCTGTTGGGTGTATAGTTCTTATTATAATTACAATAAAGGTATGTATTATGTTTTTGTTTGAAATAGGAATATAGGGAACTACCTGACCCGTGCCCACTTCGTTGGGCATCGAAAAAAACGCGTCCCTTTTTTAAACATATTTCATTACTGCTCCACTCCTTTTAGTCATAGCGTGATACTATATAGCCTATGACACTCCCCGATAAATGGAATATTTAACACAGAAAGAATTTTTAAAATCGGTTCAGTAGATCCAGAGATATACCAACTCAATAGGTCAAATTTCCATTTATTGAGTGCGTATGCCAACCCGGGACCGGGACATTTTTGGGCTAATTTATGAATTTATCCGCCACTAAAAATATGAGATGTAACTGTAAATTCCTGCTATGGGCTAGGTCATACGTTCGAATCTCAAGTACCTCTAAACATGGTTTTATTCGCTTGTCAACAGTAGACCCAACACCACTGGAAGCCATAATGCCGGAGCTAACAGGAGGAACGGCTACAAGGTGGCCTAGAGATCGTCGCGTGTTGAGAGCGCTGTTAGAACTTAGCAGAGCCGACTCTGTACCACCTGAGGCGGCGCAAGAACATTTATTGGTAAGTTTTGTGGTTTATGCATGCTAGAAATAGAGATAGAAATAATAGATAGAAATAATAGATATAAAATATTAAGGTAAAAAAACACAGTAAAAAAGGACATGAACTGTAAAACGGGATGTCTAAATGACCTACAAAGGGTAACTATTTCCATTACTACTGTATCATACATACATACACATACACATACAACACACATAAATATATATACAGCAAAAAATACACATACCTACATAGCCTGTTGTGTTTCTCAATTTGACACACATTTAAAGATGGTTCCTAAAAATTTTTTCTAAATCACATTTTAGACCATAAATACAAAATGATAATGTACGTATTACAAGTGTTAATGGTAGAGACTTTAATGAAAAGTAGGCCCCACAAAGTATTGTCTTGTACCTTAGTGTAAGGTACAGAGACTAGGGGCCAGATTCAGAGACTGCACTTTGACTTTACTTTAGCAAAGTCTAGTTATTATCTCTGAATTGAAAAACATTAAAGTAATCTTTACTTTTCAAAAGTTTACTTTGGGAAGATTACTTTGAAAGAAAGTAAAGTCACGACTCTGAATCTGGGCCTTATATCTCGTTTTTGTATCAAAGTCGAACTTCCCTTCAAAGTAAAGTCAAAGTGCGGTCTCTGAATCTGGCCCTTAGTGGCCTAGAGATCGTGGCGTGTTAAGAGCGGTCTTAGATAGAACTGAGCAGGGCCGAATCTGTACCGCCTGAGGCGGAACAGAATTGACAGAACATTTATTGGTAAGTTTTGTGGTTTATGCATGTAAGAAACAAAGATAGAAAGAATGTTTATTGTGGTACCGATACAACAAATTAGACAAAACTGAGTAAAAAATGGTATAGTAATGTAAAGACTGTTGTTTTAACCCTAAAAGTATTTGCGTCCGTACATTTTATGTGTATCCTTATTAAAAAAAAGGACGGTTTTGTGGCGGTGCAAAAGAAGAAGCGCCATCAGAGAACCAACAAGAACTGCTGCGGAACGGGTCTTGAAGATTGCCAGACGAAGATACGTGCCGCCCAGCCGAACACTCCGGTGTATAATATCTCGCCTCCATTACACCACGGAGGTAGATAACATCGTCGAGCACGTCCACCGGAAGTTAAAGTACAGGCCGAGGGTACAGCTATTGGAGTCTCACCGCAACGTGAACTTCAAGGCGTTCGTGTTGCGTATACCGAACTTGTACCTTCAGCACGTCATGGACTCTGACTTCTGGCCGAAGAACGTAGTTTTCCGTCGCTTCCGCGGACAAATTCCACCAGAACGAAAGCCTTAACCGGAAGCAATATTATGTTTTATTTTATATATGTTAATCATTAAGGTATAATTATATTGTTTTATGTATGTTAGTCTATAAGGTATTTTTCTATGGGCCTATGCAGCCTGAAATAAAGGTTATATTATTACGCGTGTTGTTTTTTTTTTTAAACTTAGTCCAGGTTTTTTTAAGAAAATAAAATATATTTAAGATTATTTAAATAAATAACGAAAACATCTCAAGGTTGCTCTTTATAACGGTAATGGTGCGATATCTTGGTATCGGCTACATTTATTAAATTAATGTAGCCGATTGGCTTACTAATACCACGCTGGCCAGACGTATTAGTATAGGGTTTAATTTCAAGTTTTCCTTCTTTTCATTTCGTAAAGATAATATTCACGGATAGTCCCTTAGTCGGTTTTTACGACACCCATGCGATGAAATGGGTGGTGATGGTGACGTATTGTATTCTTACTCCGTAACCACATGGAAAATGCTACTTATTACTTTCTATTTAAGTCTTTACTTATTACTTCCAGTTATCATCTGACCAGCCACTGGAAAGCGAAGATAACAACGAGACGGCAGAAGAACAAGAAGATACTCTACCTTTAGATCCTAACGCTGTGCATGAGTTGGCGGCTAAAGGCGACGAGGACACATTGGCTGCTTTGCTTAAGGTAATATAATATTTCTAAGGATCGGTGGTCGTTGAAGGAAAAGTGTGGGTCCGGCCGGCAGTTAAGACGTCCTTTAGTTAGGCTGTTGGGGTCGTGGGTTCGATTTAATATGTTGCGTGTTAACTTACCTTCTAGTTTACTCGGACTCGAGATGCGTAGAATAGGTGTATTCTGGGGTACTAAAACGAGAGCCCGGCACTTGTCCGAGGAATAAGACTTGGTTATTTTAATTACATATATTTGAATATAAGCACATATATATTATATTAATCCATTTTATAATTCCCCTCATTTTAAGCTATACTATCACACGCACAAGTATTCGGTCGGACCAGTGCGCAGCGACTGGTCGAGCGTTCTTATTTCATACATCACGCTTTCAAATACATTTCGTCACACATACATACTTGTCTCTACAAGGCAAATCGACGACCTTAGAAAGGTTAAACTTAATCGTTAAGAAAACAACTCTAAATAAACGTGGAAAAAAGAAGGGGACCAAACACTGATCCCTGAGGCACTCTCAGCTCAGGCTACAATTAGTTCTAACTGAAAACCATTAATGAATTCGTGTTCGAAATTGTTTGTGACGTAGACTACAGACCAATACATCAAATTACCCCCTATACTATTATATGCGATTTTGTCGAGCAGTTGACAGTCCATCTCGTTAGATGCTTTTCTAAAATCAGTGTACACGCTGCGTTGTCAACTTACATGTTACTATCTAGTTTGTCAACAAAATTGCAAATACCTTTGGCCACTGTTAACGTAATGTTAAGGTATATGCAATTTAGAGTTTACAAATATGAACGTTTTAATTCAATCAATTCGATAGCACATGCACGAACTTTTCTAAAAGCTGACTTATAGTCGGCCTAGTTAGACTGCGCGAACTTTACGTTTAATATTGTCGTTCTAGCAACACCCGGAGCTGTCGTGCGCGTCAGACGCGGGGGGCGGCAGTGCGCTGCACGCGGCGGCGCGCGGGGGGCGCGGGGGGGCGGCGGCGCTGTTGCTGCGCGCGGGGGCCAGGCCCGACGCCGCTGACGGTGACGGCTGGAGCCCGCTGCGGGCCGCCGCGTGGGCTGGACATACTGAGGTAATGTTGTGCATACATCTGTTCATATACTACTTGGCGAGCTTTGAGAAACGAGCGTACTCCCTTTTTAAAAGTCGGCAACGCATCTGTGATTCCTCTGGTGTTGAGGGTGTCCATGGGCGTAGGAGATCGCCTACCGTCGGGTGATCTGTTGGCTCGTTTGCCTCCCGTCATATAAAAATAAATATATGTCGCAGATTCTGATAGATTTGAATCTATAGCGACATCAGAGATCCGCCATGTCGTATTTTCTATAAATCAGTTAGCCAACCGCCGCTGGCGACGATACAGGAACGAGACCTGTCACTTCACACACTGTAATTCTTCTTCACTTCACTGATATTCCCTTAACAACGGTCAACATTTAAATCTTTACAATATGATACATCATTGTTGACCACGATAAACCGTGTAACTTGAAACTTGAAATGTCTAAAATTATTTGTTATACTTTTTTTGCTTTCTAAGAAGTAAAACTCAGAAAAAACTTAAATAATAAATAAACATAGTACAGTAAATTCATTTTTATAATTTCAATAGTTCTGAAAAATTCTCATTTGTCTATATTTTGTTGATTGCAGGTAGTAGAAGTGTTGCTTGAATTTGGTTGTGACGTCGACTGTGTAGACGCTGATAACAGGACGGCTTTAAGGTATGTACCTCCATATTTTATTAGTATTACTGATTTTGAGAATGAGTATTACTAATTTTGGGATTGAGAATAACTAATTTTTAAGAATGAGAATTACACATTTTGCGAATGAGAATTACTGAGTTTGAAATGAGAATTACTTAGTTTGAAATGAGAATTACTGAGTTTGAAATGAGAATTACTTAGTTTGAAATGAGAATTACTGAGTTTGAAATGAGAATTACTTAGTTATAAAGTTAGAATAACTGATTTTGAGACTATAAACTAATGATTTTGACAATTGAGATAATCTTCCACTTTTAAAGTTCGTTTTAAAATATGAGCCTCATAATAAAATTACGTATTTTTTTTCCACAGAGCTGCAGCTTGGTCAGGCCACGAAGCAGTAGTGTCCAGACTGCTAGCCGTAGGAGCAGACCCTGACAAGGCTGACGCCGAAGGTCGTACTCCGCTCATAGCGGCGGCTTACATGGGACATGCGGAGATTGTCAGGGCGTTACTCGATGCTGGCGCGAAGATTGATCATGCTGATGAAGATGGTAAGTGTATCTAACTATACAGAGCTGCAGCTTGGTCAGGCCACGAAGCAGTAGTGTCCAGACTGCTTGGTGTAGGAGCAGACTAAAGTAGGAGCCGACTAAAACACCCGGTGTTCTGTCTCTCAAGTAGGCAAGGACCGTGGGAAACCATGATTTTTCTGCAGCCCGGCTGTGCACCCTAACATTATTGTATAGGGTATCGATCCTTACTTGATTAACTTTGTAAACAAACACCACATATCGCAAATTCACTAGTTTTTATTCAATTGCACACTTTCATATGGATTAAAATTTCTGAAAAGTAGCAACGTTTATGCAATAGAAAACACGTAAATTATTTTAATTTAACCACTATCTTTCTTACATTTTAAATAAATGTTATTTTTTGTCAAATTTCACAGATAAAAATTAATTTCACCATTTGACATTTGTAGATTCTAGAATTTGTGCTTGATTCTTATACATTTCTCAAAGGTCAAAGACTAAAGTCTGTGATTGACACGACGCCATAGTTGTTTACCTTTATGATCAAGTCGTAATAAATAGGAAATAGTCGTTTCACACTAGTATTGGTCCAGCTTACGCGTTCCATAAACGTGTGCATAGTGCAGGCGTCGCGTTGTTGTGGCGTTTTTTTTTTATCCTACACTGCATGACGCTTACATTCGACAGACGCTAGTGTAAAGCCACTCTTACCTGTAAGCTTACTTTATGGCGCTATAACGTATCAGGTACTAGCTGACCCGTGTCCACTTCGTTAGGGGGCGAAAAAAACGCATCCCTTTTTCAATATATTTCATTACTGTTCCAGTCCTATTGGTCATAGCGTGATATTATATAGCCTATGAAATTTCCCGATAAATGAACTATTCAACACAGAAAGAATAAAAAAAATCGGTTCGTTAGATCCAGAGATTACCCCCTACAACGTTACAAACACTCAAAACTTGAAATTAAACTCTATAGCAATCCGTCTGGCCAGCGTGGCATTAGCAGGCCAAGTATCCCTCCGTCACGGGAGGAGGCCCGTCCCTGCAGTGGGACATTAATGGGCTGTTTTGATATTAAATTTTATCTTCTATAATATTAGTACAGATAACGTAGTGTTTGTGTCAGGTATAACGTAGTTATGTCAGGTACAATACGTACGTATCCCCCCAGGTCGCACGGCACTGTCGGTGGCGTCGCTGTGCGCGGGCGGCGCGGCGTGCGCGGCACTGTTGCTGGAGCGTGGCGCCGACGTGGCGCGCGCGGACCGCGACCGCGCCACGCCACTACTCGTCGCTGCCTTCGAGGGACACACGTACGTGCACTTTCATTATTTATTAAACACATGGTTACAGACCTCCGTGCCTGCTCGTTATATTATATGGCTATGCAGAGATCGCGAGCTCGATTCCTACAGAGTACAATTCTATATGTGATACCACCAATACCTCTACTATCACAAATAATTGTCCTCGGTCTGAATGTTATTTGTATCCGTTAATCAATCGACAATATTTATCTAATTTAAAAGCATTTAAAGTGTTGACAGTGTGTTATACAAATACTGAATTGGATTTACTAAAGACTTAGTTGATAAAATTTTACATTAGTGATCGTATTAGTATTACTTCATTGGCGGTGCTATTGTGCCGCGTCAACGCTACAAAACCGTATTCTCTGCTATAGAGAAATCCTAAAGATTTCAATATATTAAAAGTTGATACAAAATAAAAAGAGAAAAACGTTTAACGTTCTTAATTATCATACAATCTATATAGCGAATATACTCCATCCAAATTAATTGAAACATCTTCTCTTATAAGACATTATTTTGTATGTAAATCAGGGTGTTTGGATAAGAAAGTGCGATATTCCCAAACGATGCTGAAATTATCCTCTTTTATTATTACGCCATGTTTTATTACATATCCTCGACGCCGTAATTAAGATCCGAACGAACATTTCCTAAATCCCACAGCGAAATCTGCGAACTACTACTCGAGGCAGAAGCCGACGTCGAGGCAGTAGACGCCGCGGGCAGAACTGCTCTGTGGGCAGCAGCTGCCGCCGGGCACGCGAGGACATTACGCTTGCTGCTGTTCTGGGGAGCCTGCGTTGATAATATGGACGCTGATGGCAGAACTGTGCTTAGTGTTGCCGCTGCTCAAGGTATGTTTTTTTTTATACTAAACACGGCAATATAACTATGTCGAACCTGATGGAAAGCGCGATTACAGTCCACAAATGAAGCCATGTCGTGAAGGTCTTTTCTGGAGTAGACGTTAGGACTAATCATCATCATCATAACAGCCCATTAATGTACCACTGCAGGGACGGGCCTCCTGCTATTACGGAGGGATACTTGTCCTACTAATACCACGCTGGCCAGAAGGATTGGTATAGGATTTAATTTCAAGTTTTCCTTCTTTTTATTTCGTAAGGATAACGTTCACGGATAGTCCCTTAGTCGGTTTTTACGACACCCATGGGATGAGATGGGGAGGTGACACGTTGTATTCTTACTCCGTCACCACACGGAGATTTGTATTTCTTCTTTTCAAATTATTTTAGTTATAGTATAACTAATCATCATAACATCCCATTAATGTCCCACTGCAGGGACGGGCCTCCTGCCATGAAGGAGGGATACTTGGCCTACTAATACCACGCTGGCCAGACAGATTGGTATAGGATTCAATTTCAAGTTTTCCTTCTTTTTATTTCGTAAAGATAATATTGACGGACATTCCCTTTATCGATTTTTACGACACCCATGGGATTAGATGGGGTGGTGACATATTGTATTCTTACTCCGTCACCACACGGAGAACCTAATGGTGTTTGTTAAAGTCCCTCGGGTTACTGAAGGTCATGTACTTGTCCCCTAAGTTAAGCGGAAACACCTTAATTGGAGACTTATCTTTTAACAATAAAATCAAACTAAGATTAACCTAAAAGATCTAAAAGAGCGATAGGAACTCAGCAGAATTTCTTGTGGGTGTCTTCTCTGACATGGTAGTGTTCCGAACCCTCAGTAAACTTAGTCGTTAAGTTAGACGTGCATATGTGATCACTATAAAAACGCTGACGTTCATAAGTGTCATTGACGTGACTTATATGAAACTAGCTGACCCGTGCCCACTTCGTTAGGCGGCAAAAAACGCGTCACTTTTTTAAACATATTTCATTACTGCTCCACTACTATTAATCATAGCGTGATACTACATAGCCTATGACATTCCCCGATTAATGGACTATTCAACACAGAAATAATTTTTAAAATCGGTTTAGTAGATCAAGAGATTACCCCCTACAACGTCACAAACAAACAAACACACAAACTTTACCTCTTTATAATATTATATTAAGTATAGATAATTTTTTTTTGTTTGTTTTTTATTGTACCTACTTCTCCATTTTTCGCAGGCAACGTGGAAGTGGTACGTCAGTTACTAGATCGTGGATTGGACGAACATCACAGAGATAATTCGGGATGGACGCCATTGCATTATGCTGCTTTTGAAGGTATGTAAAATTATGACGTAGAAGGTAGACATGTTTACTTTAATAACTGGCAACAAGGATTTTTTTTTAAAAAGACATCTCCCGCACTAGGGATCATGCCCTGTGTCGCGGGGACCTTTTACAAACATCAATTAACGGACACAAAGAACACCAACAACAGACAATAATTTGTGGATCTCACAAATTATTGTCCAGCGTGGGGATCGAACCCACAACCTCTTGCACGGCAGCCACTTGCGCTACCGACGCGCCACCAGGGTCGGCATATATTTATTTAGGAAGTTGTTGTAAATCCCGCAAGGAACATTTGAAGCAGCCACAAAATGGCCATTGGCTTTGATCATTTTTGCTATATTATATAGTTTACTAGCGACCCGCCCCGGCTCCGCACGGGCACCTACTACAGAATGTAGGTGGTAGGGCATAGCGTGCATGTTAATAATTCTTTGTAAGATCTTTGTAAACCTATGTTTCCACAAATAAACGATTGATTGATTGATTGATTGATTGAATGTCCTTAAACAACGTTTAAGTACAGTTGCATTAGACGATTACATTAGAAATCTCTTTATATAGGTTTCTATACTATATTATGCATGTGTTATACATATAAACCTTCCTCTTGAAACGATATCTATTAAAAAAACGCATTAAATTCCGTTGCGTAGTTTCTAAGATTTAAGAATACAAAGGGACATAGAGACGTCAATGATATGCAGTTCGTTTAGAATTTGGGGTTCATCATCGCCATATCAGCTAATGGACGTCCACTGCTAACCTTAGGCTGCCACCTTGTGCGGTCCTGTGCCTCCCTCATCCATCGGTTTCCCGCCGTCCTAATTAGTTCGTTGGTCCACCGTGTGAGGGGTCTCCCCACTGTACAGTATTATATTTCAAATACCGTACACTTGAGATGTAGTAGTTATAGTAGTAGTGCATAGTAGAAGTAGAAACACGTCACAATGATGCGAGTATAGTTTATTAGTCAAAAGTTACAGTAATGTGGATATTACTCAAGTAATAAATAGTCTACTATTAAAATGCTTACCCCCTTACTTATAAACGCCTCTTAAATTTTAGTCAATTGATTAGCTTAAATTCTTACGGTTTTGTTTGGTATAAGGTTGGTTTTACTAATAAAATCTCGCTAAACACTGATTAAATTTAAGAGGGGTTTATGAGTAAGGGGGTTAATGTTTGGTTAGTAAGTACTTATGTCTATGTGTGAGTAGAGGGCGAAATGATGTCACTGAATCAGCAGTAAATGTGCGGTGATGAAATCGTACACCCACCTTGCGTTGATTTGACGACGATGTTTATAAAATGTTATGTTTTTTATTTCTCCAGGTCACATAGAAGTATGTGAAGCATTATTAGAAGCTGGTGCTAAAGTGGACGAAGCTGACAACGACGGCAAAGGTCCTCTGATGCTGGCCGCTCAGGAAGGTCACACCAGGCTCGTGGAACTGCTCCTCGATACCTGGGGAGCGCCGGTAGATCAGCGGGCTCATGATGGGAAGACGGCTTTTAGGTAAGGACCATTCCAGTTTACCACCAGGGACTGCTAAATGGGACGTTCACCCCTTTGAGATAGGGGTAAAAGTGTCGAAGAAAAGTGGAAATAATTTTAGTATTAGTAACTAGCTTTTGCCCGCGGCTTCGCTCGTGTTAAATTCGGGGTAGCATTGTTTACAACCCTATCCTGGACACAGAAAAAAAAGTAACCTATGTTACTCTCCATCCCTTCAACTATCTCCACTTAAAAAAATCACGTCAATTCGTCGCTCCGTTTTGCCGTGAAAGAAAGACAAACAGACACACTTTCCCAATTATAATATTAGTATGGATAATGTCCAATGAACACTGAACATCATTTTTTATTAATGTTCCGCTATGCTAGATGTGTTATTCAACTTTTATAGGTAACTGAACCATACATCTAAAATGTGATTTACTTACAAAGTTGACGAGTTATTTGTGTCCGTTTAATAAATAATGTTTTGTAAAGTCCTCGCGATACAGGGTATGATGCATAGTGTAGGATTATCTATAGGTACTTGTATTATAAAGAGGAAAGGTATGATTTTTTGTTTCATGATATCATAACATAACAGCCCATTAATGTCCCTCTGCAGGGACGGGCCTCTTCCCGTGACGAAGGGATACTTGGCGTTCTAATGCCACGCTGGCCAGACGGATTGGTATAAGGTTTAATTTCAAGTTTTCCTTCTTTTTATTTCGTAAAGATAATATTCACCGATAGATCTTTCACTGTTGGAAAGCTACATTTTTCCTGAGTGACATAGGCTTTATTGAATTATTTTTTTAAATTTTTTTTTGCCCGTGCAAAGCCGGTAGCCGGGATGGGCCGCTAGTCTTCTATAAAAATTAAACAAAAACTTAGTATTTTATGTGCAGGGTGTATGATTGTTATATATGTTTGTTTTGTGTCCGTAGATTGGCGGCCCTAGAAGGCCACACAGAATGCGTGTCCATATTACACGCGCACGGGGCCGACGCAGACGCACTGGACGCAGATCGCCGCAGCGCTCTCTATGTCCTGGCGCTAGATAACCGTCTGCCCATGGCGAGATACCTGCTTACTCACTGTCGCGCTAGGGTTGATACTACTGATTCTGAGGTACTGTATCACTATACTCCATACAGTCCCATTAAGGAACGAATATTTGCATCTTTAACACTTTTGAGGAATTTCGACACTGACATAGATCTAGACAGACCCCTATAGAAGCTTTTATTTTCACTGACCGCCATGTTCCATGAAGGTCCATCCTCACCAACCCGCCCGCATCGGCCCACATCGAAACGAATTTACATACATACTTACATAATCTTCACACATTCATACAACGCCATCTAGTCCCAAACTAAGCAAAGCTTGTTCTATGAGTACTAGACAAGGGATAAACATACTTAAATACTTTATAATTTTATTAATTTTTTTACGTAAATACATAAGTACATATTATACGAAAATACTTAGACCAAAACAAACACAAAAAAAGCATTAACTCACTCTTATCCCGTCCGGGGTAGGCAGAGACGAAAGAACGCCACTTGTCACTTGAAACGAATTTTACAATCTTTAAACGAAATTAAATCTGGTATACAGTGTTTAAAGTTTGTATTACCTAGTCAAGGGTAAACACACGCCACCGGCTCTATCTGCTTCCGCCAAATCCGATACTGGCCGGTACAATGCGTTACTGGCCGATGCGGGCCGTTTGGTGAGGATGATGACCTTAAAAAAGGCAAATTTGATAAGAACCTTTTTTAGCCATGAGCGGTCCATTGCCGGACATAGGCCTCCCCGAGATCGCGGCACTTCTTCTGATCACCTAAGAAGATTTTAATGATAATACGTTCAAATAAGTGGGATGATTTCTTATTCGAAACGTTAAAGTCTTTTAAACTAAAATTGCTTTTAAACTTTGTCTGGTACTGTTTTAGGATTTTTAGATTTACCTAAAGCTTTCGACTCGGTAACTCTGTTCTTTTTGTTAGTTGAAACTGTAACTAAAGAAGTACCAATAAATATAGACAAAACAAATTGGAAAATACTTGGGATAACTTTGCAAGTAGCGCAGTTGATAGGATCCCATTGAATTCTGTGTAGCCCCTTCATGTATTAACATCCCGCTTATTTTTTTCTTGTATAATAAAAGGTGCGTGTTGTGAGAGTCCATCAGTGGACTGCAATAGGCTAGTTAATTGATTGAATAAAATGTGCATACCATAAAACTATTTACTTAGGCTTCTTATAACTTTTTTTTTTATTTTAATTAAAAATAGTGTATAGAGACAAATTTATAATTACATAATTAACTATTAAGTATATAATTAGCACATTAAACGCCTGTAACACAGGATTAATCCTAGTACAGTCACGAGCAATAATATGTACACATTTTCACATTTTGTAATACAGTTATCTAAAGTTCTGCTAATCCAAAATTAAAAATTCGAAGATTAATTCTAAACTGTACGGAACCTCTTACAATTACCGAAATAATTTTGGTATTCTAATGTCTAGATAAGTGAACAGATAGTTTAGAAAATTTGACAATGTGTACATATTATTGCTCGTGACTGTACAGGCATTCAAAACTATATTGCACATAATTATGTTATAAGATTTATTTAAGCTATAATTTAAGACCATTTGTAAATTGAATAAATAAATGAAATGAAATGAAATGAAAATTATTATACAATGCTTACTTTTGTAATACAGGGTCGAACTCCACTACACGTATCTGCATGGCAAGGTCATACGGATATGGTGAATCTGTTAATAAAAGTTGGTGAGTAATTTTATACATCTTTATGTAATATTTAGTAAATATATATAAAAAGTAGGAAGCAAATGTTGTATGTTCGTACTTTTTATGTATTATTATAAAACATGTAGAGGTATTTTGTTTAACCTTTTGCACGCCAACGACAACTATATTTGCCCCATGATCTCGTGCCTGAGACGCCAACGACAACTAAAGTTGTTTCAATTAATGTATTTTTAAAGTACTAAACACCCTGTACTTGGTGTTAATGGACTTCTAAATGTTTTTTGTGTAATTAAGTATTATAGTAACAATAAGTTTACAAACATTATAAGCATCTATTATGTTGTACATGTTCTTTAGTGAGAGCTGGAGTCTGTACTAGGTTCTGGACCTGTGTTACAAATCTCCAGGTCTCCCCTGTATAAAGATATCTTAATACGGTGCGTTTCTAGTTAAGTACTTATTGAACTAAGAATAATTATTTTTTAAGTTATAATTACATTTATGAGGGTAACTTAAAATAAACTAACTGTAGATAAAATATATTGTAGGAATAATTGGCATGTAGTGTGTGCCTGTGTAGTTCTGAGTGTGTGAATGCGCGTGTTTATATTGAAGTGTGCGGTGTAGGTGTGTGGTGTAAGTGATGAGATATTTAACTGTTATAAAAATTTTGTAAGTATAATTAAATAACTTTATTTTACCGGTTGTGTATATGTTTTTTTTTGTTACTATTTATTTTATTATTGTAATTAAACTTTCAGTCTCGTCGTAACTCAAATTGATTAACCACGTATTAATATTATTATTGCATGCATATTTATTAAGTGGATATAAATAAATAATTTTATTAACTTTGTTGTATAAATAGCCACTTAAGAAACAGAAATTGCGCTGCGCAAGGCGTGTTTTAACCAAAATTGGGGGACAGATATTGTGTTTGCGTCTAACACTGTTAATCATACTCTCATTGAAGGGTGTCTTAGTATGAGTTGTTATAATGACACTTTTGATAAACGAAGCTCGGACAGACAAAATACCACATTTTACATGGAGTTCAGTTGTGGGGAACCGGAATGGAAGCTTCCATCCTACCTTTAAAAGTGCCCTTTGTGTCCGCTCCAGTTTTATCATATGGGTTTTTGCAGCACCTCCCCATGCCACAATGCAATATTGGATAAGGGATTCACACAGAGCCTGGTACACTAGTTTTATTATCCTTACATCTGCTGCGCGCCGCAGGGTCGAAAATATGTAAGTCATCTTTCTCAGTCTATTGCTGAGAGTATCAATATGATTGCGGAAAGAAAGGACATCGTCGACGAGCACACCGAGATATTTTATACATGTGACACTAGTTAAAGTAGGGCAGCAGCATAGCGGATCAGCTTGCGAACACAAGTGGGCTTTCAATGCATACGTGCTCGGTGGGCATCTACCACTCCCCGACATCGACAGTGAGAAAGGTATGAATTTAGTCTTATCCACATTTAATGATAATTGATTATGGACTAGCCAGTTCGTCACGGTATCGAAACCAATCTGGGCATGTCTAAACACAGATTCCCATGAAGTGCCATGAAATATGAGGGCGGTGTCATCTGCATATGTAAACAGTGAGCCATGGGAAAGAGACAGATTGCAGAGGTCGTTGATGTATAAAAGAAACAGCGTTGGACCTATTATGCTGCCTTGGGGAATACCGTATGTAATAGGGACTTCATCGCTAATCCAATCACCAATCTTGAGACATTGTCGTCTACCATAAAGGTAGCTCCTAAACAACGAGAGCTGTTTCCCTCGAATACCAATAGCCTCAAGTTTTTTAATAAGTAGGGAGGCAGAGATAGTATCGAATGCCTTGGCCAAGTCTAGGAATATTCCAATAACCTTTTGCTTCTGGTCCAATTTGGTGACAATTTCGTTAGTTAGATCCAATACTGCGTTACTGGTTGATATTCCCGAGCGAAAGCCGTATTGTGTTGTTGCGAGAATGTGGAATAAACGTAACAATTAGTCTGAAATAAGCATAAAGTTCTATCATTTTTTGGTAAATTAACGCTAACAAGCGCTGGCGTGCAAAAGGTTAATCTACTACACACGATTTACCCCTTAAGAGTCCTTTTATGGGACCTATGTTTTTTAGTTACTGTACGGCGATAGTGTTTACCGTACAGAGATTTATAGGTGGTTATAATAAAAGATAGAATTAAGTACAATAACTTGGTTTATTATTGACTTAATCTTTAAATAGTAATGGTCTTATAATGGAAATGGTTATGGTTAAGATCACGTTAACGCGACGGTCATTGAACGTGAACTAGAACTAAGTTCATGTAAATGTAGGTGAATGAATTGCTTAAATGGCACGCGTTGGCGTAGACGCTGACTACGCATAACGTGATGTACGATGCAGTCAATGCACCGTACACTTACATATTATGTATTTGATCCCTAAGGCATACCCATCGTCGTAGAAAGATAGAATCACTATGTATTTATATTTAGTAACTGGTTTCTATTACTTATTCTTATTTAAATAGATGTATTCCTTTGATTATAATTACTTATATAACGTGACGTTTAATGTTAGAAATTAAGTTATAATTTATGTTTTATTCACTATTGTGTTAGGTTTAACATGTAAAAATAGTTGTAAGTCTTGATTATAAATAAATATGTACGGTCAAGGAATTTAATTGTTTAGCAGGTACACAACCTACGTAATTTAGTCGTATTATATACCGAAACAATCATAACGAATTTGAAAGATATTACACCTCAAAATTGACATAATATAAAATATAACCAATAAGTATGAATCGCACTTCAAACTTCTTTGTTTACAAACTTCCACCATTCTGTCCAAAGAGTAAAAAATAAAATTTTGACAGTATTATCAATACAATGCATTGAACCAATCAGAACAGCGAATGCTACTCGATATACTTTATTACTTTATTAATAGTGACACAAATTCGGACTAAGGATACTGTTTGATGGAGATGGTAGATAAGGTCTAGTTTAGTTTGACTTAACTTTGGTCTGTCAACAATATAAAATTGAAGAATTTTATTTTAACACAAAATACCTGTCTGTCATAGATAGACAAGGCTAGGTATATATACCTTGTCTAATTAATTTTACGACTCCCAAGACGTCGGGGTTCGTCATCCGTCGTCTGTAGTCGGTAAATAGTAACCTGACCGATTTCAAAATTAAGCAAATTGCTAAACAATTAAATTCCTTGAGTGTACATAAATAAATAAAATGTTTAACTCAGTTAAAGGCTTTGGTATAGTAGGCTTAAAGTTGTTGCAAATGGCAAACGCATATGTCATTTTTTTAATTAAATGGCGAATGTGGGCGTTAACTTCAGACCGGCCGAGTGTTTTTTTTTTAATAAATAATTGTCACACATTCACACATCGTCCCATAGTCCCAAACTAAGCAAAGCTGAACTAAGTTAGTTGTCGCGTATTGTTAGTATGGTAGTACATAAGTTCTTGTCTCCCAGGAGGAGCAGGAGTAGACGGTCGTGACCGCTGCCTGCGCACGGCACTGCACGCGGCGGCGTGGCGCGGACGTACCGCGGTGCTCAGGGCTCTGCTGCGACACGGAGCGGCGCCCTCTGCTGTGTGCACTCAAGGAGCTACTCCGCTGGGTGAGTACTACTTCTTTATACCGCCGCGGAATGGAAGTTTTTGTACATCGCATAATGAACTTTATGTCAAGTGTATAACAAACAAACCAGACGGTACCGGAGAATTCTCGAGAATGCGCGAGGATTCCGCGGAAGGCGCGCGACGTTTTTTAGGCTCGTAGTTAGTTTGTTATACACTTGACATAAAGTTCATTATAAGATGTACAAAAACTTCCATTCTGTTCCATTCCGCGGCGGTATAAATTGAGCCTTAGTCCTGTACATGATAGCACAGAAGTTGCTTATCCTCTTGTATATCATGACATTCTTTTCTCCCTTATTTATTCAATATAACCATATATATATAGCGTTCCAAAATACCTATTGAATTAAATAACTTGGTCCCTTTAAAATTTCATCTAAATTGATAAGCTAATTTGATGTTCACTTGTAAAGTATAGAACTTATTAACGGTTTATATTGTTCAGAAATATTTAGCCACCTTGTCTGCTATGCAATATCTGCTAGTGACTGTATTTATAGGATACTGATCTTTACTTGATTAACTTTGTAAACAAACAACACACATATTGCAAATTCACCAGTTTTTACAACAATCTCTCGAAAATTTCTGGAAAGTAGCATTATACCCCTTCCTACGTAAGTTTAGCTTTTTGACAGTTCACGTCCATGAAGTTTCGTAATATTTCTGCTTATTTTTCAAACAAATAATATTGTATTTCATGGACGTACCCATGTTTTTTTCAGTTACCATGGTTACTTAGTGATGGACACTCATAACGATTACCCCCATTATGAAACAAATTACAAATAATCGGTAGAAATAAATGCTATGAATAAACCGGAACTCTTCTTAATACGTTTATAAAATGTAATATGATATTTTAGATTAGCTATAACCCGCGAGTGTGTCACGATAAATTATGTATTTTAAATAATACCTAAGCTAACTATAACTTTATCATTTTAAGCTATAGGCTAATTCTCTTAACATAGATAAAGAAAGAAACAGTAATAAAATGATAATGTAAGTTGATGTAAGGATCCAAATGTGTAAAATAAAGTAATTTGAAAAATCACGAAATCGCTTACAATCGAATGGCATTACATTCGAGATACTGCTGAACGTCACTAACGTCAACCTGTCAAATGTCGTTAAATATAGTGGAAAGGGTATAATGTTTATGCAATAGAAAACACATAAATTACTTTGATTTAACCATTATCTTTCTTAAATTTTAAATAAATGCAGTTTTTCCATCGTCAAATATCACAGATAAAAATTAATTTCTCCATTTGACGTTTACATACATTTCTGAAAAGTCAAAGACTAAAGTTTGTAGTTGACACGACGCCATAGTTGTTTACCATTATAATCAAGTCATAATTTATTAACTGTACAATACATTACTTTTTTGTAATTTGAGTGGTTTCTTTAGGTATCGCTGCACAAGAAGGTCATGAAGAATGTGTGTTATGGCTTCTACAACATGGAGCCGATCCTTTACAAGCCGATCATTGTGGTAAGAAATTATTTAAGTATGTATAATAATATGTCGCAGGGAAAGGAGGAAACCAGGAAAATCCCGTTTCTACTATAAAAGAAATGCTCATATTTTTGTTTGTAGGTTAAAAAACATAAGGATTCCAACTTCTGTAGGTTAGGTTAGAACTGTGACCATAATGCACGAGGCGAGCGAATGAAGCCAGCGTGCAGTGAGAAGTGCAGGGCATTTTCGACTATTACCGGGATTTCGTGATATCCCTAGTGATTTCGTGAAATTCCTGGTTTCCTCATTTCCCTGCGCCATATACTTTGCTTAGATTTTAAAATCATTCATTAGTTTATCATAGCACACGAATCTTTTAAGTAACACAAGTTTGATTTGGAAATTACAATGTTATAATAAAAATGGTTGTATCCTTAAAATGACGATTTAATATACTTATTTAATTCGTAATTGTTATTTTTGTAATTTATACTTCATCAACAACAACTTTACCATAAAAGGACAATGCCTCATAATTACATTAATACAAATAATATTGTTTTCTCATTTTTATTCAACTAATAGTGCCACACGGGTAGGCAATAGATTTATAAAACCATGTTTTAAGTGATTTAAAACTTGAATGTGTTTAATAATTTTTGGTTGACACAGTCACACAATTATTTGTTGTATTGTAACTTGTATGTATGACATTGCAGGTCGCACGCCGGCGAAGGTAGCGTGGCGCGCGGGTCACGGCAACATCTGTCGCCTGCTGGAGCGCTGGGCCGCGCCCTCCGCCCCGCACGCAGCGGACAGGCCGCCCAGCGCTGGTACACATACTTTACCTTTATAACGATTCTGGATTGTCACTGTTCCAAATTAAAACAAAAAATAACTGCTTCGGTAGCAAAGCGGTTTCCACTTAAGATGTTTTTTTTAAAAATCAAATCTCGCAATAGGGATAATTTTCTTTGGGGCAAAGACATTATTCACATCGATTTAATGGCCGTATATGACATACGTACCCATAGTAGAAGCTTTGCTTAGTTTGGGACTAGATGACGTTGTGTGAATGTGTGAGGATTATTATTTATTTATTTATTTTGTTACCAGGCTCACCAGAATACAAACGCCGTAGCGTCCACAGTTCGAATTCGACAAAATCTTCATCAAACATGACCGGCGGATCGGCTCGCTCGCACGAACCACAGGAACCCATCGAGCCTGTGCCGGAAAAGGTAAATTATACATTTTTGTAATAATATAATAAATAATAATAGAGTAATATATACACAAATCTGTACTAATATTATAAAGAGGTAAAGTTTGTGTGTTTGTTTGTTTGTGTTTTTGTGACGTTGTAGGGGGTAATCTCTGGAACTACTGAACCGATTTTAAAAATGTTTTCTGCGTTGAATAGTCCATTTATCAGGGAGTGTCATAGGTAGTATCACGCTATGACTAATAGGAGTGGAGCAGTAATGAAATATATTTAAAAAAAGGGACGCGTTTTTTTTGCCACCCAACGAAGTGGGCACGGGTCAGCTAGTATTTAATAAAGAAAGTTGTCATTTAATAGCATATCTATACCCGCAGGTCCCGCTCCCGCGCACACACTTGTCCCTCACGTTCGCGCAGCAGGTGGCCCGCTGTGCTCGCAGACGTGACGTCACAGAGCGACCTGCACCTCCTACAACACAGCCTACGAAGGAGAATGATTCTAAACTTAGGTATGACTCATTGTTTGGTCGGGGTGTTTTTTTGTGTACGTTAAATTTATGTTTCTCTTACATGTATGGAACTTTTCAAAAAGTCTCAAAACATTTGTGGAACCAACTTCCGGCTCACGTATTTCCTCCATCGTATGATATTGGGTCCTTCAAACGCAGTGTAAAGAAGCATTTGGCCAAACTGGCAAAATGATGACGACGGATTGAAGTTATTTTTAGATTACGATCCGTTGGCTTTATTTGTGGACTGTACTCGCGCTTTCCATCAGGTTCGATATAGTCATATTGCCGTGTTTTTGTACAAAAAACAAAAACATAGAGGGTTTTGCATAAGCGACGGACTTGAAGTGACTAAAACCACACGGTGTTCTTCCCAGTAATCATGTCGTCTAAGGCTTTTTAAGTCCTTCTAAACCAATATAGACATGTCTAAACCAATAAAAGAATGAAAAGAGAATTGAAATATCTTACATCTTTAAGTAAACGCCTTAGGTGTTTTAGAGACACAACTCTTCTCAAATATACATTGATGCACCCTGCGAACTTAGCGATGTATTCTAAATATGAATTAACTCCCGGCGTTATATTATGGTTTTGGTCGTTTTTGTCTTGTAGATGTAAGGCCTTAACCTAAGCTTTATAGATAATTTAAATAAATCTATTTGTTATAAAAATCCTTGTAATCCTCCAGGAGCTACCTAGCCAACGAGCGCGACGCAGAACTGGTGTCCTGGTCAGCTCGAGGTGGTGATACCAGTCCACTCTACGCGTCACCACCTCGTTCCCCTGTCAGCGATATATGCAGTCCCACGCAGCCTGCACTCACCTTCGGTAACTATACATACACGTCAATAAACCCGGCCGCCCTGAAGTTAGCTATCAGAGCAGTTCGCGCGTGTATTGAAACTGAAATCTGCGCAGATACTTGCAACAACTTCAATCCGGCTGAGTTATTTGGCTCTTACTGTAAGATACTGTACGCACCAACTAACCTAGCCGGCCTCAGGTTGTAAGTAAAACGTCCCAAAATTAAAAACGGCTTATAAGCAAAACGTCCTATTAGGTTTCAAAAGTGACATTTGGGCGTTTAGAAACCAAAAGCATAAATAAATTGTAAAATACTCTAGGTAGGAGATATGACCCTAATAGTCTAATCAAAATATATATTAACAAACTATGGCCCACCTCTCATCATGTCCTGGATGCCCTTACATTTGCACTCAGGAAGAGCTAATGATTGCCAGCGATTACGCAGTCAGTGTAGCAGAGTGTTGGGCTACATCAATTTAATTCAGTATCGTTTTGCCATCGATACGCTAAGATGAAGAAGATTAGAAGGTAATCAATATTTATTTCTTTATTTATTTCCCAGGATCTCAGCCGCCAAGCCTGACGACAATACAGCCAGTGTTGACCGACACACACTTCAATAGGGACACGCATATGAGAATTATTCTAGGGAGAGACAGCAAACCTGCCCAGGACAGATCTGAAAGGTACGGTCCTTAGATAGATATAAAATTTAACTGCATCGAGCGACCACCTTGCACGAGGTAGCGCGTTCGATTCCCACACAGGACAATTATTTATGAGATCTAAGAATTATTGTCCTAAGTCTGGATGTTCTGTGTCTGTTAAATTGATGTTTGTAAAAATTCCCCGCGAAACAGGGCATGATCCCTAGTGCGGTAGTTGTCTTTTTTTTTTTAAATAATTGAAAAAAAATTACATGTAAATTAACTTATAAAGCTTGGGTATAACCAGAATATTTCGCAAAGAAGAAAGATAATGGACAAATTTTTTCTTACTCGAAACAGGATACGAACCTACGGCGTCTCCGCACTATACGCGTCCAGCGCCTTGACCGCTTGATCTTCAATTACAACATTGAAAGTTTGCGACTATCGCGCCTAGATGGCGTTTTTACATTTGAGTTATAAATCACAAGTGCTAATGGCTCCGTAGAAAGCAATAGTTTAATTTGGTTGACGAAACAGTGGGTAGCCTAGCGGTCAAGACGCTCGACACGTATAGTCCGGAGACCCGGTTCGATTCCCGTTTCAAGTAAGTCTTTTTTCATTTGTTTAAATTTTATATTACGTTCTGATTTCTGATTATATTATTATGTTTAGTGTTGTAGATGTGTATGTAGATCATTGATTTACAAAAAACCAAAGATACACACTCCACTTCCCAAAACCGTCCGCAACAAATAGGCGCATTGTGCACTTTTTTCAAATTAGTATCGCGTTGTTCTACCGGCAAACGTCAATCATTAAATTTTATTGCTTTATGTGCATTACTTTTTAAATACAACTTTATGTCATGCGTGTAAGATTGAATTTGAAAAAAAAAATATGTTTACGATATTACTATACGTATTTATTGCGTATGTTTAATTTGGTGACACTTTTGGCTGTTAGTTTTGTTTGAAAATGTGCATCTTGGGTTTTTTTATAAATCAATGATGTAGATGTATTGTTTTTTATGTTTTTTTTTCGGGGCAAGTTTTGTACCCAACATTAAACAGAAGACAGACGTCAGTGATGGCGATTTTATGGAATTAAATATTTATTACTATTGTCTTGTAGTATCTCTATATCGCAAAGCAGTAGACATTTGAATATATCTTTGTGTGCTTGAATATAACTATTTGCCTAGGTCAGCATGAATATGTTATAATAAAAATATAATTACTTATCTAGCACAAGCTCTGCATAGTTTGTGACTAGATAGCGTAATGTTTTAGTATAGAAATGTTATATAGCGAGGCGTGGGGCGCTATGGGGCGTATTGTGTACAACCGACTAGTGCGAAGTGTCGGTCGCGCTAGAGGCAAGATATTCAAGACAACGTGAGTCTGGCACTTGGGACTGTTTGAATGTATTCTATACTAGCTGATGCCCGCGGCGTTGTATAAGTAGCTTAAATGTTATTTATAAAAGAAGTGTATAAAGATGTTTAACAATACTAATGTTATAAAGAGGTAAAGTTTTTGTTTGTGAGTTTGTGACGTTGTAGGGGGTAATCTCTGGATCTAATGATTTTTAAAATACTTTCTGTGTTGAACAGTCCATTTCTCGGGGAGTGTCATAGGCTATATAATATCACGCAATGATTAGGTAATAGGAGTGGAGCAGTAATTCAATATGTTTAAAAAAGGGTCTCTTAATAACGATTTTTTTACCGCCCAACGAAGTGGGCACGGGGTCACTATCACTATCATATTAAGAGAAAAAAAATGTATTAGTATAAATGTTCAAACAGTCCCACATCTAAATTTTGGCTGGGTTTGGCTATGGCTGGTGATAAGGTCATCATCATCAAAAATTTTCATTCGCAAATCATGTTTTTGAAGAGTATGTTTCTGATAGGGCGCATCTTTGGTGGGTAAGGTTTATGGGCTGCTATGACGTCATAAAAGGGGCCAGTCAGAATAACAGCGCTGCAGCTATCAACGTTGCAGCATCATGCTGAGACTGGTCCTAGTTTTACACCTCATGTGACTTTTTATTATGTATAAATTGTAATGTTTAATACTCTTGTATGAGGTGCAAAATAAATATTTTTTCTTTTCTTTCTATGAACGAATGAATGAACTATGGTATACAGGGTGGAAAGTTTCAATAGGGCAGTGAAGGGAGGAGGGACCTTAATCGATGCAGATACAAGAAATTGGTCTTAGGAGACTACCTATAATTTTTCAAAAAAAATTACATTCCCGTTTACAGATTTTCAAAAATATTTACGGTCAGCAAGTAAATTACCATTTTTCACCAAAAAATTTTATGATGCAAATTGATTCTGTTTCTTATGCTGATCAAAGAGCCACTGAGGTTGGAGTATTAGAAAAGTCACCAATCCAAAAAATAAACTTTTCACATATTCCCTTTACTGCCCCATTGACGACCTCGATGGAGTAGTGGTTATGTAACATGACTGGTACGCAGAGGTCTCGCGTTCGGTTCCCGCTCAATGGAAATCTTTGTGTGCAAGAACTTGATAGCTTGCATTGGTCTGGGTGTTTTCTTTGTATAATATAATAAATGAATTTACAAAAAAAAAAGTAATAAGTATGTTTATCCGTTGTGGTCTTAGTACAAGCTCCGCTTAGTTTGGGACTAGATGGCGTTGTGTGAATGTGTGAGGAATATTTAATTATATTGAAACTATCCACCCTGTATACTTATAAAAGTTTGTCGCCAAAGTATGGACAAATTTAAAATTGTCAGCGTTTGCTTAACCTACTTAATAATTTAAAACTTATCATTTAGAGCTTAGCCGCTACTAATAATGTAACATAAAGGTTAAGGTTTGCATGATTTACTTAATGTTGGGTGGCGGCGTGCTATGCGATGCTATTGTGGAGTCGCGGTGACGTAACAGCACTACGCCTCCAACGAAAAGGGTCGCTTGGTCGGAGGAGGGTGATCGTGCCTGGCGGGCCAACTGCCCAACGGTTGTTCGTTGAACGTTGTGTATATGTGGAATCGCTGTGCGAATCTTGATATCGCGATTCAGGACTTAGTGGCGACATCTGTTGATTGTGGTAGGTACTGAGATAGTGTAGGTGTTCGCTTGAGTAAGTCGCAAGATGACGCTGCACTATTAAAGAATTAGTAATAATACTCGTGCAGATAAAGAATGGGAATTGATGTAAGCCGCTGAGGTAGTAAAGCGTCTACATGACTAAGGCGAGATTGTGGGTTTAAATCTCATCATCATCATCATCATAATACCAGCCCATTAATGTCCCACTGCAGGGACGGGCCTCCTCCCTTGACGGAGAGATACTTGGCCTACTAATACTACGCTGGCCAGACGGATTGGTATAGGGTTTAATTTCAGGTTTTCATTCTTTTTATTTCGTAAAGATAATATTTACGGTTGTTCCTTAATCACTATTTACGACACCCATGGGATGAAATGGGGTGGGGACTTATTGTATTCTTACCTCGTCACTACACGAAGTAAATATTGCTTAGATATTTGTAAAAGTGCCCGCGACTAATATTGTTTAAAGATATTTTTTTATTTTAGTATGAAATCAATATTATTTTATTGTTTTTTTTTTATTGCAGTAAGAGCAAGAGAAATGGAATAGTGACTAATCCAGCCATGCGGCTTGTTGCCAACGTGAGGAATGGTCTTGGTTAGTATCCTTTATACTTATTAAGAATTAATCAGGCAAGTTGGATATATGGGCACAATGAAGTTTGGGTAATAGCTGAACTTTCTTTCCTGTGATATTTGATCATTTAATTGTATTGTGACGAAGGTTCTGAAAAGTTAACCATAGTCCGAGGTTGTTCATAGATATTTTTGTATTTCAACTCATTGTTTGCAAGCAGTCGCGTATGCAACTACCTTGCACTAGATTGCGGGTTCGAGTCCCATGCAAGATTATGAATGATGTGTCTGGTCCACTAGTAATTGTTTTAAGGCAGGGTGTATGTTGTGTGGAAAGTCCCTGCGACATAGGGTTCGATCGGTAATAGAATTTGTATTTATGAAGATAAAAAAAAACATCTAAGGATACAAACCGGCAAAGTGATAAGGATGGGTTATAGTTATTTCATGACTACAATCTTTGGTCTTCATTCCAGAACTGTTTGTTTAATATTTTCGCTTGTTTATTTCGCTGTTTGTTTAATAGATAACGCCGCAGCCAACATTCGTCGCACGGGGGTAGCGTTAGCGGCGAGTGCAAGCTCCGCGAACCCCGCAGTCAAAACGAACGCCTTCCAATGGAGAAAGGAGACCCCGCTATAAAACAAACAAACAAACAAACTAAAAATACTTTAAATATACGTAGAAATGTAGAATATATATAGAAAAAAGTATCTTACCTAATAACCAGGCAATGGGAATGATATTACCAGATCATTTTGAACTTAAACCTATAAGTAATAAAGTTTATAATGAATTTAAAATTAACTCAGGCCTGGGTAAAGGGTTCAAAGACACTTAAGGTTAACTTAACCTTATTTAAAATGTAAATTGTTTAGCCATGGATATAAAGTTAAAATCGAATCATTATTTGTGTAAAAGATTAAAATGTTATTGAAATAACATACGTCTCTGCCTACCCCGGACGGGATAAGGCGTGAGTGTATGTACGTATGAAATAATGAAAAAAAACTAATGTAAAGTAAAAATATAGTGATTAATACAAGGTACGAATATAGCAATCAATCGTCAGATATCTTACGTGATTTCCGACGACTTCTTTTAAATCCGAAAAGAAGAAAGAAAGACAATGGAAAAAATGGATACTCGAGGCGGGAATCGAACCGGACTATACGCGTCCAGCGCCATGACCTCTGGGCCACCCGAGTACCCGTCTCGGCTATCAAATTTAACCATTGCTTTATACGGCGCCGGGTCGCAACTTAGAACTCAACTGTATAGCGCCATCTTGACTTGTTTAAACTCAAAACTGGTTAAAGTGTCTCAATATAAACTAACTAATAAAAAGTGTTCTATCAGAGCTTTCTATTATCCAAAAGAGAAATTTAAAAAAACTACGTTAATAAACAAAATAACAAATTGAAATAATGTTAAAATATTACTTTAAAATCATTTAAATCAAAGTTAAATTGTGTTAAAGTTTATTTGCATTTATAATTTAAGGGATCAATTTTATTACTTACACTGGATGGGCCTTCTAGGGTAGGAACTAGCCTACTCTTGGGTGGGCACTAGCCTACTCTTGGGTGGGCACTAGCCTACTCTTGGGTAGGAACTAGCCTACTCTTGGGTGGAAACCAGACTCGGGTAGGTGCTAGCCTATCCTAGAGTATAGATGGCCTACCTAGGCCGTTCCAGTTTAAAACGCCTGAGTATATAGCTAACACACAAACAAGACATTTAACTGAATTATGTATAGGTAATATTTTTTTTTTTACATTTCTTTTTTAAATCAATTTGACTGCTTATTTAATACTATGTGCTATTAATTAAGACTGTTGTCACTTTTCAAGCTATGTGTTAATTCGCTGCTTGTTTTCTATATATTAAAATAATAATAATAAAAATCAGTATTACATATTAATATTTTAATTATTATCTCTTTTGGTTCTTGGTATGGTTGTACAAAAAAATATATAAAATGACTGTTTATACAGTTTGTAAAGTGAGACATAGGCAATACTTTAGGGTATGATAGATAACGTTATTTAATAAAGGAAAAAAAATACAAAATAAATAAACATTAAATTACTACATAGTAAACGATGTGTAAAGCTTAGCCATGAATTTTACTAATTATGGACACCTCGCCACGCGCGGACGCAGCGAGCGATCCAGCTGATACCTACGACGCGCGGCGCGGGTCAATGCACCGAGTCTTGAACAATATTTTAGCGCAGCGGGAACGTGTCCACACTTAGTTGATTTTTGGGATTTTTTCGTAAAAAATTAAGCACCTAATTTTATTACATAATTTGGATTAGAATCACGTACAGAGTCACCTCTTTAATTATTGCCGATGACTCAAAAAACACCCTGTATAAGTAGGTTAATATTTTAGTTTTTATTGCAAGTCCCAGAGAAAATGAGCGCTCAGAATAGTAAAATTTTTCCACTAAACCACCTTCCACTCTTTCAATCTATTTTTTAAATAATAATCAACGCACATAACATTACTCACACAACAACTACTGTAAATTCTTAAAGCTAAATTTAAATGCTAAGGTGAACTTGGCTTAGGCCCGTCGCTTTAGTTTTTACCGGGAAACCGAGGAAACATAGATTTCAATTTAAATAATAATAATAATAAAAGACCTAAAATAATAATCTACTTATTTTACGGTCCATACTATAAAACGGCTGATCTCAAAAGGAACAAACTATTTGTAAATGGTAAATGATTTAATTAAACGCATTTATTGTTTATTTAATAATTATATTATTATTATACACTACTTTATTATAACAATAGTCATTACCTAAAAAATAATAAAGGCCTAAAATAAATAAATATAAAGGATATTAATATAAATTATTATCCTGAGTCTGGATGTTCTTTGTGACCTTTAAATCATCATATCAGCCCATTAATGTCCCACTGCAGGGACGGGCCTCCTCCTGTGACGGAGGGATACTTGGCCTACTAATACCACGCTGGCCAAACGGATTGGTATAGGGTTTAATTTCAAGTTTTCCTTCTTTTTATTTCGTTAAGATAATATTCACGAATAGTCCCTTAGTCGGTTTTTACGACACCCATGGGATGAGATGGGGTGGTGACATATTGTATTCTTAATCCGTCACCACACTTTAAATAATAGGTCTTTATCTATGAAATTGCCGTTTTATTTCTGCGCAGTCTTTAGACTCTATAATCTTTTAATAAGCCTGTGAACATGGGTCCAATTTAAAACAGCGGTTTTTCCCTTTTGTTTAATTGTAACTTTTTCCCTGATACTTTTTCTCTGTGATTAAAACACTATAGTTAGCTTAGAAGTGCTCCTATACCAAACTTCATTCTATTAAGTATAATAACTATTGAAAAATCTAACTTCTGATAAAATCTTCATACAAAACGGCAATGTCATAGGTAAATACCTAATAAATATAATAATTTTATTATGTTTCTAAAAGAACTTGGGACACAGGACTTGATAACTAGGGCGGGTAAAAACTTTCAAAAATATAAATAGAAAAATTCATGTATTTTCATTTCGCAAATGACTCTTTTATTAAAAAGAAATGACTATTGTTTTGTTTAGTTAATGTTTAAGTTAAATTTTATACACAAATGAAGTTAATACTAATATTCAACAAAATAACGACTTAAAATACACTAAACTTTGTCTGCTAATGAGACCATATGTTATGTCAGGCCCATTTCAGGGAGTTAAAACACGCGCAACCTAAATAGTTCGGTTTGAAGTTGTTGCAGGCTGCGCAGATGTCATGTTTGTAACTAAACGTCGAGGAGCGCGTGTTGTCTTACTGACTGTACATGCACGAACGTCTGTAAAAATTTAATTTAAGCCGGCCGGGTAAAGTTGCGCGAATTGTAACACTGTTATGTCATGCAGGGGACAACATATAACATAAAAATTGACATCAAATGATCTTCCTAATATAGTAAAAATCACGCATACAGCATGTCAATTCTTGTACCTTAAAATCGTTAAAAATTCGGTTTAGTTAACTTTAGTTGTCAAATTGTCTTACAAAAAGTTAACTTAACCAAATTTATAACGATTTTAAGGTACGAGAATTGACATGCTGATTAAATAAATAAATACAAATTATTTAGGCTTTCTAATATTAGCCATATAACGTATACCTACCGCTAAGAAGCGACGAATTTTTCATACATATACTATGAATTGATTTGTGCTATTATTCCTTTGATCTTTTGCTTAAATCACACTGGCATTGGATTGCCAAGTTGCTTTGGGACTCCTCGAGAGTGGAACATTTGAGAAAATAAACGTCCAATGCTGGACATAGGCCTCTCTCAAAAATATTTCCACCCTGGATGGTCCAGTGCCTTCTTCATCCATCGGTTCCTCGCCATCCTAACTAAGGGTCGTAACAGATTTGTATGAAACTCCTTACTGCAACGCACACAAATCTGAATCGTAACGTAATCGGATTTGTGACTTAATTGGATTTTTGACGTTTGACACCGAGTAAAAAGGCGAGGCGGTGCCGATCCGTTTACGTTTTGATATATCTGCTACGACCCTAAGTCGTCGGTCCACCATGTGAGGGGTCTCCCCACCCTGCACCTTCCGGTAAGCAAATAACAGAATTCATGAAAATAATTTATTTACTCAGAATATGAATAAAGTGACGATTTTCATTTGCCAGTGTGGTTTAAGCCTCACGATGAAAGAATCGTAAGTAATAAAGAAATGTATTAAAATACCCGATGTTGCTAAAAATTGGGACAAAATTATTCATAAGAAATAAATTGTCACGATTTTATTGTACATTTATAAATGTAAAAAATAATTAAATATATGTAAGTAAACATATAGGATTAAGTATTACATGTAATTAGGTTACGTTACGACATTAGTGTTGCAAGTCTGATGCAGTTTTTTAATGTTGTGGCGTAACCTAAATATATTTATAACGTTGCCATTATATAAAATTAATATCGTCTTTCTTGATCGAAAAAAAAACTTATTTGTTTTGAATATTTATTATTTATAAAGAAAGACGCTTATGAAGCTGATTATGGCGACACCGAGTGCTATATAATATTATTAATTTTTCGACTGTATAGATTTTTAGTTGTATTAATTTTTTGTATTAAATGAAAATAAATAATCTAACTAAATTATTATATAATTAGAATGGTTAAAAGTAATGGAATGGGTACTCATTGTCTAGTGGAAAAATTATACATTATTCATTTAAAAAAATATATAATATTACTAGCTGACCCGTGCCCACTTCGTTGGGCGGCGAAAAAAACGCGTCACTTTTTTAAACATATTTCATTACCGCTCTACTCATATTAGTGAATTAGTCATAGCGTGATACTATATAGCCTATGACAATCCCCGTTAAATAGACTATTCAACACAGAAAGAATTTTTAAAATCGGTTCATTATATCCAGAGATTACCCCCTACATCGTCACAAACACACATACTTTACCTCTACAATATTAGTATAGAAGTATAAATAGAATTTACAAGTATGAAAGTTGTAAAGTGGGCCATGATTCAGTTAGTTCTATTATAATATCGAAATTACTACTTTCTGTAGTCGATTTTTATGACACGGAGACTTAATAAAATCAGTAAAATCTATCAGCAAAGTAAACTATTTAAAAATAGTTTTAGTTTTTCCGCAAATGAGTACCCAATAGGAAGCGAGTTGTACCTAGAAAAGCTATTAGGAAGAAAAATTAAAAAAATAGTTTAAAAAAATCTCAATGGAAGTAGGTGTGGTAGCGTTTTGGAATTATTAGATATTATTATTACGAATTAGGAGTGCGATTTAAGTCTATATTTTAAGTATTCCTACATATATTTTTTTGTGACTTATTGTAACAATAATATGTCCCACTCCAGGTTTGGGCCTCTGCCATCCAACCTTTGTTTGAATGCTGACTGTTGTAACTAGGCCTAATAATCATAACCATTAATGTCTCACTGCAGGGACGGGCCTCGTCCCGTGACGGAGGGATACTTGGCCTACTGATACCACGCTGGCCAGACGGATTGGTATAGGGTTTAATTTCAAGTTTTCCTTCTTTTTACTTCGTAAAGATAACATTCACGGATAGTCCCTTAGTGGGTTTTTACGACACCCATGGGATGAGATGGGATGGTGACATATTGTATTCTTACTCCGTCACCACACGGAGTTTGTGACTTTTTGTAACAATAATATGTCCCACTCCAGGTTTGGACCTCTTCCATCCAACCTTTGTTTGAATGCTGACTGTTGTAACTAGGCCTAAATAATAATATTAATTAATTAACTGAATGGTGCTGTCTCATTGTATATAAGTGGTTACCCAAAAAATTAAGGACCGGGTTGTTGTCACTTACTAAAACCTAATCAATTTATTTGATTGATAACAATCAATTGGTCTATTTGTTTGATATTAATCAATCAATACCAATCAGTCTGTCCAGCTTGGTATTAGCAGGCCAAGTATACCACCATGACGGGAGGAAGCGCGTCCCTGCAGTGGGACATTAATGGGCTGTTATGATGATTTTCAAAAAGGCAACTCCCCCACAAGAGATTATTTAGATTTTTTAGATTGGTATAGGGTTTAATTTCAAGTTTTCCTTCTTTTTATTTCGTTAAGATAGTAGTTACGGTTATTCCATTAGTCGTTTTTTACGACACCCATGGGATGAGATGGGGTGGTGACATATTGTATTCTTACTCCGTCACCACACGGATAAGGATTTTTGAAAATAATACTTAATTATTTATTTGTGGGAATACTTAAAAATTATAACTTAATACGTACGTTATTTTGTGTCATATTCGAGGCTAAAAAATATATTAAAATGATTTCTACAAAATATATAATTATTATTATTATATAATTAATATCGCAGTTTTCTTGTAATTATTATTAATTTTTAATAACAGTGATATTATTAGATATGCTTTATTATTATTATTAAAATTATTTATATTTTAGTTTTATTTAATCGCATTACACTTTTTGTAATCAAAATTTATCTTTCCTCATGTTGTATATTTATGTCGTAATCAACTAATCAAGTGTCAAAACTATCATTTTCATGAACTAAAATTGAAACTTGATTAGTTGATTTTTACTTGATCAGTCATTCGGAAATCGGGGGTTAGTCTCATACGTTTAAATACAAAGAATATTTTTTTGTCTGACACGTTCATAACACGGTCCTAGCACGATCGTGGTATGGTACGGTGTAGTGTCTCTGTAGTGTAGTGTAGTGACTCCATAATACTTAAATGTTTAAAGCCCGATTTACACATCGACAAGTACAGTAGCGAGTTAAGTAGTAAAAATAGAATGGAGATCTATTTAAATCAACTTAATTAGCAACTTACTACTTAACTCGCTACTGTACTTGTCGATGTGTAAATCGGGCTTAAGTGCGATGCGATTGTAAAACTAAAATATAAATAATTATGAAGTTATGTTTATAAAAATCATTCTTGCTATCAACGAGTCATATTATATTATTTTCTATGTTAGACAATTTTAATAGAAAATTAAGTAGGTAAATTGTCTTTTATTTCAGATCAGGCCTTTAGTGTCCCCCTGCAGAGATTTGGTCTGATATCTGTGGTATTAGTGTGAAAGATTTTATGGACAATACATACATATTGTACATAGAAACACTCAGACCAATGCAAATAATCATGTTTATGCACACACATATTTGCATTGAGCGGGAATCGAACCCGAGACGTCTGCGTAGCAGTCATGTTGTATAGCCACTACGCCACAGAGGTCGTTCATTATTATCATGATCACGCTACGCAAAAGATGTCCACTACTGGACAAAAACTTTCTCCAATTCTACTCTTTCTACCACTCTTTATCCTATGTCTCTCTCTCTTTCGTGAAAAACTTAATTATTATTATTATTATTATGTATAATTCAGGCAGGCAGTTATACAACTGATTAATTAATTGATGTTTAATTTTCTAATAAAAATGTTTTTCATTATAATTTAGATGTAAAATGCTTTATGTAAAAATTAGCAATATTTATTTATTAGACTGGAATGTGTGAGTTTGATATGTGATCTAAATATTGGTGTGACTTAGGCGCCGTGCGATCGTGGAAATATATTATGAAATATATATAATTTCTCTTAAATATTGGGTTTTATTTATCTCCGATTGGACTATCTTATGCCATGGGTGTCGTAAAAACCGACTAAGGGACTATTGGTGAATATTATCTTTACGAAATAAAAAGAAGAAAAACTTGAAATTATACCCTACACCAATCCGTCTGGCGTGGTAGGCCAAGTGTCCCTCCGTCACGAGAGTTCTATTTACGAACACCTCTGCTTTGAATGTAAATTGTTCATTACACTGGCTACGATAATAATAACGAAAAGAGATCATTAAAATTATTCACCGCCATCTATGTAGCGTATTAAAAAGTATTTAAGTTATCTGCTCGATAATAGATGGCGTTACGTCACATACGTAAGTAAAGAAAGGTTTTGAACAATAACTTTAAAATAATAAATTACATACACTTAACATTTTATCAATTTGGAAAACAGATTGCATGACATCAGAGATTGACCGGTATTGCCAGTGCCTCAAACCTTTTCTTCTGGCAAAGGGTGATAAAAATGTACGGAGCTGACCAGGAATAAAAAAGGGCAAAATCATTTTCATAATTACCTATAACAAGACTGTATTTTTAATATAATTATGAAACTTTAACTTTTTTTTATAAGAATTGAATATTATCTTATCTCTCCGTGTGGTGACGGAGTTAGAATACAATGTGTCACCACCCCATCTCAACCCATGGATGGATGGCGTAAAAACCTACTAAGGGACTATTCGTGAATATTTTCTTTACGAAATAAAAAGAAGGAAAACTTGAAATTAAACCCAATCCGTCTGGCCAGCGTGGTATTAGTAGGCCATGTAACCCTACATCACTGGAAGAGGCCCGTCCATGCAGTGGGACATTAATGGGCTGTTATGTGATGTGTTAAGAATTTAATATACGGAGTAGCCGACTTTAATAGTGAAGCCAAGTTAGAGAATATTTTGTTGGAAAAACAAAGATTGAAATTAATTATAATAATGGAAATTGGCAAATTAAAATAAAATACATAGTAAACTATAAAGTTATTTTATTTATGTTCCTCATATCAAAATGCCTATTATTTATATTTTAATCTTCATATTTATTTATTTATTTAAAAGTATGGCACAATACACACAATTTTTTATACAAATTACATAAATACAATATAGCGTATTTTTGCCTATTAAAAGTGTACACAAAATCATATTAAATATTACACTAAGAACACAGGGGTAGATAGAAACCAGGCATTTTAAAATTCAAATTTCAAAATGCTTTATTTTATAAAATTTATCACAAATTGTTTGAAATCGTCATTTACAATTTACTTAAAATTGAAGCTACAATTAAAATTATAGATCGACACAGACAAACGCCACAGCACTAAAAAATCGCTTTGTATTGTCTAATGTAAATTAGAGGAGAAAAATAAAACCAATCTTCTACATACTCAAATCTACTTGTCTGTCTGTGTTGATCCATAAATTTTAGTTTTCAAATGCATAGAGCCAATGAGAAAACTGGCAAAGAAACTCATGGCAACTCTTTTAAAATTCAGTTGTGTTAACAATATTTTTTTTTACATAAATCCTAAACCCAATCAAAATATTTGATAGTACCAGACACAGATAATACACTATTTACACACTGTCATAAAAAATAACCATCAAAGAAAAGAAAAATAGAAGACAAGCATGAGAACAAGGAAGACAAAAGAAAAAAAAGGATACAATAATACAATTAGAACTTAGAAATAAAACAATACAGTAGCACACATAAATATAAAAAGTGCATAAACTTGCATTATTTGAAACAGCCTGAGAACAGAAGCAGTTAATCCCAAGCCTTTTTGTCATTTGTGTAGTCTAGGATAGTATAATATCACTTTAGAATAAGTTTTTGTTTGACTATATTCTTAAATTTATGAAAACTTAGATCTTGAATATCTTTTGAGATTTTATTAAGATCGCACACATTGACCCTGATTTTCACGTAATCATCATCATAATCGCCCATTACTGTCCCACTTTAGGGACGGGCCTCCTCCCGTGACGGAGGGATGCTTGGCCTACTAATACCACGCTGGCCAGACAGATTGGTGTAGGGTTTAATTTCAAGTTTTCTTCTTTTAACTCGAAAAGATAATATTTACGGATAGTCCCTTAGTCGATTTTTACGACACTCGTGAGATGGGGTGGTGACATATTGTATTCGTACTCCGTTACCACACGAAGGTTTTCATGTAAAATATTGATTTATTAATTCTGCTCTCTGCCTAACATCTTGTAATCCGTTAAGAGCATCTGGATCAATGTCATTTACTGCAGGTAACTCCAGTTCCCGTGGAATGTCTTCTATATTATAATTTCTACAGATGTTGTGAAGAACTGCAGTAGCTATTATAACTGTTAGACAATGCTGTAGTGACAGGCGTAATTAAAGGGTTCTCTTGTCTCATAATTTTTTTATCCATAATCTAAGGTGTCATAACATTTTGTGTCCTAATCATCATATGTCCTAAATCATAAATCCTAAAAGGCTAGCCCTAAATTCATGTTATATAATATCACTTGTCCGAAAACCTAAATCCCTAAACATAACATGACCTAATTTTTTTTGCTATAACCATCACAATCTATAATATTTAAAAAACATAAATACTATAATCTAGTTTTACATGAAAAAAAATGTTTCTGGCACTCGCCAGCCGCTGCCGCGGCCAAATTCTAAATGTCCTGAAAATAAGATATAATATTAATATTGTTAATATTCCTCACACATTCACACAACGCCATTGAGTCCCAAACAAAGCAAAGCTTGTACTAGAGGGTGCATAAACATACTTACTTACATACTTTCTTTTTGTAAATACAGTAGAACCTCGATAAGTAAAAGTCCAAGGGAAACACAAAATATTTTGAGTTATCGAGGTTTTTAGTTATAGAGGATTTTAGTTACTTACGGCCTTATTACAAAATACGGTCTAAATTTAAACCACGATTTATTACGTCACAAAACCACTGTTTTTGAAATTTGTTATTGCAAAATCAGTCTTAACGCTAAAGTGTTAAAACTGATTTTGTATTAACAAATACTAAATCATAAATTTGTTAATACAAAATCAGTTTTAACATTTTAGCATTAAGACGGATTTTGCAATAACAAATTTCAAAAACAGTGGTTTTGTGACGTAATAAAACGTGGTTTATAGTTAGACCGTATTTTGTAATAAGGCCGCAAGGGTTTAGGTTAATATGTATAGAGGTAGGTATGTACATGTGTATGTATGACCCCTTGTTCCTATTTTCCGCCACCGCAAAGCTAAGAATTTCGAAGAAGCAAACAATAGGTGACATGTATTGTTTACGTTATCAATTTAATTATGTAGTGAACACGTGCAAGCCATAAATACCGAAAACTTTTGTTTTGCACACTCATTCAAAATGACTCATTGATAAACAATTTTATGTTATAGAGGTTGTGGAAACATTTCTTTTAGTTACTGAGGGCCAATACAGAGATTACTTATTCGACTTATCGAGGTTGCGAATTTTGAGTTATAGAGGTTTTGGGCTCTGAAGGGAAGGGAACATATTTTTTTTTTAAGTTATAGAGGTTTTTGAGTTACCGAGGTTTGAGTTATCGAGGTTCTACTGTACATACATTTTATACATAGAAAACACCCAGACCAATGCAAGCAATCATGTTCATGCACACAGAGATTTGCATTGAGCGGGAATGGAACCCAAGACCTATGTGTAGCAGTCATATAATTTTTTTGATGAGTTTTCAGTATGAAAACCATAAACGCTGAGCACAAAACTGAGGTGATCAGGTGAGATACCTAATGGGCTTATGGCTATTTTAGTTTTTCTCCAAATAAACATTGACAGATACGAACAGTCTGTGTGGTGACGGAGTAAGAATACAATATGTCACCACCCCATCTTACCCCATGGGTGTCGTAAAAACCGACTAAGGGACTATACGTCAATTTTATCTTTACGAAATAAAAAGAAAGAAAACTTGAAATTAAACCCTATACCAATCCGTCTGGCCAGCGTGGTATTAGTAGGCCAAGTATCCTTACGTCACGGGAGAAGGACCGTACCTGCAGTGGGACCTTAATGGGCTGTTATGAAACATTGATAGAAACTTGTATATTACTTACCGTTCAATAGTATTTCTTGTTTTAATGTGTGCCTTATTATATCTTTGTTGACTTGGTAATGTAGGATTTAACATTGATGTCAACAAGGTTCTATTTAGATGTATGTACTGTCACTAAGCAGCCATAGACTTCCAAAAGATCCATTATCACACAGGGCTAAAATAGAAAAATGGATTTAAATATAATATACCAATATATCCGTGTGGTGATGGAGTAAGAATACAATATGTCATTACCCCATTTCATCCCATGGGTGTTGTAAAAACCGACTAAGGGACTGTCCGCGAATATTACCTTTACGAAATAAAAAGAGGGAAAACTTGAAATAAAACCCTAAACCAATCCGTCTGAGCAGCGTGGTATTAGTAGGCCAAGTATCCCTCCTTCACAGGAGTAGGCCTGTCCCTGCAGTGGGTCTTTAATGGGCTGTTATGATGATGATACCAATACATATTATGACAGTTTATTTTGTCAAGCACTACCTACCTCTTAAAATGGAATTATTAAAAATGGGGGCAGCATGTGCAGAGCATCATGCTACTCATACTCTATTGCAAGTACTTCTTTTTTTATATATACTTCTTTTTTTAAATGTGGTTCTTTGTTTATATGTGGTTTTTTTTTTAAACGTGGTTCTTTTTTTATACGTGGTTCTTTTTTTATACGTGGTTCTTTTTTTATTGTAGTAATAATATTTAGTTCGCTTGGCCCAGCTTCTTCAACGTTTAAGTTCTCACGCCTGATTCGTGTTACGGTGTTTTTATTTACACCGGTTGATAAATGGACCCTATGTGTCACTTTTGCTGTGGACTTAAGGTACTCCGTCAATTGAACATATAATTCACGGGAGAGTATTACTTCCCCGTCACTATTTCGTTGTATTCCTGCTAGAGTCAGACTTTGTAATAGTTTGTTGCAACGGTCTCTCTCCTGTTCAAAATATTTGTCTATATTGTACACCATTTCTCGTTCACGGCGATGGAGCACTGCCCCTCTATTGCTATTGCTCATTTTGTGAACAATTAACAACCACAATAATGTCAACTATCGAATAACAAAGTCAAACTTAACATAAATTAAACCAATCAAAACTATTAACGTTATAGAAAGAACGAAAACGCAACGCAGGTTATCGGCACATGGTTGTCAATGTTGTTATTTTGTCATATAACTTGTTGATGTCAAATGTCTTATGTCATCGTCACACCGGGGTGACCAGTGCTTAAAAGAGAGTAACTTAAGAAGGCCCATTCTGTCAAAACCAACTCAGCTGTCGGCGAAGCCTAAAAGATTGTTGTTTCACCAAACGTCGCGTGATAAAGAGAAAAACTCATAGAAAAGCAGTAAGAAACATGCACATGCATACGCATTATCATCTGAGTCTTAAAGCCATATCATTTCTCTATATCTATCTCGCTTGCACTTACGGGTCTTTTATTCTTATATAATATCTTCTATCTCTTTTTGGAGTTTTCGGATGATCTCTTTTACGTGTTTTCTAATCAATGAAACGCACAAAAAATTAAATAGAAGAATATAACTTTAAAAAATACTCAAAGATATAATATGAAAATAACTAGCTGTATCAATTTCGTTCAAATTATATTATTTACAAGAGTGTAGGGTTGCCACTACTAATGCTAGCAGAATTTTTATACTATACCCCTTCCAGCGTAAGTTTAGCTTTTTGACAGTTCACGTCCATGAAGTTTCGTAATACTTACGCTTATTTTTCGAACAAATTATATTGTATTTCACGGACATACCCATGTTTTATTCAGTTACCTTGGTTACTTAGTGATGGACACTCATAACGATTACCACCATTATGAAACAAATTACAAATAATCGGTAGAAATAAATGCTATGAATAAACCTGAACTCTTCATAATACGTTTATAAAATGTAATATGATATTTTAGATTAGCTATAACCCGCGGATGTGTCACGATAAATTATGTATTTTAAATAATACCTAAGCTAACTATAATTTTATCATTTTAATAGGCTAATTCTCTTAACATAAAAGAAAGAAACAATAGTAAAATGATAATGTAAGTTGATGTAAGGATCTAAATGTGTAAAATAAAGTAAATTAAAAAATCGCGAAATCGCTTACAATCGAATGGCATTACATTCGAGATACTGCTGAACGTCACTAACGTCAATCTGTCAGATGTTGTTAAATATAGTGGAAAGGGTATAGTTAACCATTCTTGCTTAACTTGGGTACAAAAATAAAACCCTTAATCAGAACTTAAGGGACTTATTGGGTTTTACTTTATTCTAATCTCTAATTTTTTTCCACCCGCCCTACTCATCCTGTTTCCACTCCGAAGTTTGTTAACGAGTTTGTAAATGTTACGTGACACCCACAAACTTGTGAGTCCACACCTCGTCACCAGTAACTTGACAGTATATCATTTTTATCATCTAGCATGTCCTAAGCGACTCTCATGCGATTGAATTAACTATACCAAAAAAAACAGCCAAGTGCGAGTCTGACTCGCGCACCGAGGGTTCCGTACGAACCTATTTATTTTCCCGATTTAATTACGTCTTATAACACTAAATACTAAAATGCTGGCATAATCAACAGATATTATAGATATATCAGATATTATAGATAAAGTCAAGCCCTTTTCTATTTTGACAGTTGTTTTGAGCCATAGAATGTAACATAATTTAGTGTAAGAAGTAATAGCCATAACGTAATTTTTGACTTCTGCAAAACAATTATGTTGTATGGTTTTAAATTTAGTGCTGCTACTATATGGCTGCTGCCACGATGTATACCAAACTTAAAAAACTAAACTATAAAATAATCGATTATCGATTAATCGCTTGTTATCTAAATCGATAAATCTCTTAATCGATTTCATACACCAACCCTAAACTACATGGGTCAAAATTCACCTATTAGAATGGTATGGGTATTAGAATAAATTAACGGATTGAATCAGAGTAATAAAAACGCATGTACACAGTTAACAAGGAGATTTATTCATCGCTTTCATCATAGGATTTTTTAAATATTCGATGTTGAGATAACTTTCGTTGCCACCTTCATTGTCATCACTAAAGCTTTCTTTGCTGCTGCTATTAACGTCAGTATTTGCCTCTTCTCTTGTAGTATTCTGATTCGAGCTTCTCGACGCGATGGCAACTGTTTTTCCAAGTTTCAGCTGTGATGATGGCCCTTTTTAGAAATTGCCAACATTTTGTGACCTGCGGGAACATAAATAGTTACTTGTTAGTGATGATTTTATATAATATTCTGTTATTTTATATATGAATTCATCATCATCATAACTGGATACTTGGCCTACTGGTACCACGCTGGCCAGACGTATTGGTATAGGGTTTTATTTCAAGTTTTCTTTCTTTTTATTTCATAAAGATAATATTCACGGACAGTCCCTTAGTCGGTTTTTACGACACCCATGGGATGAGATGGGGTGGTGATATATTGTATTCTTCCTTCGTCACTACACGGAAACTACTGATTTACTAACTATACTAATATTATTATTAAAAAAGATTTGATTATTGGTTTATTTGGAGGGGCGTATAGGGGGCAAAGAGGAGTAGAAAGGGAAAATAGGCTAGAAACTATTATTTTAACTATTTTATACAGTTAATAATGAGAAAAATTACTATACAAAAGAATATGCTTTATTATACAGGTTACCTTGTATGAAGAATGATAAATAATGTCTTTCCTTAGTTCTTCAGACAAATATCGATTTTTATATTACTAGGGCATTTTTTGTAGGCCTATTGCATGTAAAATTTTGCGTAGAACTTCAAGACTACAATTAAAATCCATCACAGTTCTAGCTATCACCTGCAACTATCTGAGGGTTGGTTGGAGCTTGAAATTTTACAAAAGTTATGTTGATTAAACATTTGATTATACTTTTACAATAAATTTAGACATACCTAGACACAAAATACAGGCAAAGAATGGGATGGAAAGAATTACTGCAATACCTAACTAAAATTTATTCAGTGTTAAATATTAACTAACAAGATATCATTTAACATGGAGTTACTAAGAACTAAATAATAAAAAAATTAATAAAATATTGCAATTAATTATTCATTGTCGACAGAGCAGTTGATGCGAAAGTGACATACTTAGTTTAGTTATCAACCGTAATAAAGACATAAAGCAATTAATTCAAATTCAAAATTGGGATAAATCTTGACTAAATTATACTAATGCAACTGATAATGTATCAACAGAATAGGTCGTACTACAATATTTCTTACTTTACCCCGTGGTTGCTCATGTATGCGGACGATATCGCACTGGCGGATGCGGACAGAGGGAGACTGGTGAGACGAGCAAATGTATGGAAGGAGACGCTTGAGAACGGCGGTCTTAAACTGAATGTGGCGAAGACTGAGTACATGGCTAGTAATGTTTCGGATCCCCTACCCGTGCGCATAGGCGAAGACTTGGTCAAGCGTACGGACCAGTTTAAATACCTGGGATCAGTACTTTGCGCGTCCGGTGACATCGATGGTGACGTCAAGGCTCGCATAAGTGCGGCATGGGCAAAGTGGCGTGAGGTGACAGGTGTCATCTGTGACCCAAAAATGCCGGTGAGGTTGAAGGGACAGGTCTATAAATCCATCATTAGGCCTGTCCTTTTACATGGTAGCGAAGCGTGGCCAGTGCTTGAGCGACACAAGCAGGAGCTGCGTGTCACGGAAATGAAAATGCTGCGCTGGATGTGCGGGGTTTCAAGGAAAGACCGTGTAAGAAACTCCCGCATCCGAGGCAGCCTTCATGTCCGTGACATAGCAGATAAATTGCAGGAAAATCGCCTACGCTGGTACGGTCACGTTTTGCGGAAACCGGCAAATTACGTTGGGAACAGATGTCTAGCCATGGCGCCTCCGCCTGGACCCGGCAGAAGAGGGAGACCCAAAAAATGGTGGCTTGACGTCGCCGGGGATGACATGCGTGCCAATGGCCTAGCAATAAAGGATGCCGAAGACCGTGCGAAGTGGAGAAAGAGAAGCCGGAAAGCAGACCCCAGGCTCCATGGCTCTCGAGCTGTGGACGCAACTGGGAACTTGCAAAGATAAAGAAGAAGACAATATTTCTTACTTTCAATGACAATCTTACCTAAAAATATGCTATGTACGCAATGCCTGTTTTTGGTTTTTAAATCGCAAATGGAGTGAATATATTACTTGAGACAGATTACAAAACACAGTAACACGATTACATACCCATCAAAGTTGCAGTTCGCCCATAAATATCATCCAAATCACATAAAATTTGAGCAGCTTCGTGCTCCGTCAAACATCACATTATAACTTTAAAAATCACTTCCCGCGTGCCACTTTGATTTGCTTTACTCATTGTATAAGTTGTTCTTCGTAAGTCAGTATTAGTTTATTGTAGATTAATAACATAATACAAATCCCAAAATGAAAACCGTTCCGCAACTTCTACTCGATGACAACTTCTACTGAGGAATTTAAGATTGCTAAAATACTACCCATACATAAGAAAGGTGCCTATACTGATCCTGAAAATTATAGACCTATTTCTTTGCTACCTACAATGTCTAAGCTATTGGAGAGAGTTATGAAGGATCGCTTGGTCAGGCATTTAAATAAACACAAAGTTTTAGAATCCAAGCAATTTGGTTATCAAAAAATGGTAAGTACGGGGGATGCAATAGAATCTCTTATAGAGGATGTTCTTCATGGCTTAAATGAGAAGTGTAAGGTTGCGGGACTGTTCTTGGACCTGAGCTCTGCATTTGATACCGTAGACCATGATATTTTGTTATCCAAGATGGAGTATTATGGAATAAGGAATACAAATCTTAAATTGTTTGGTTCTTACCTACGTAATAGAAAGCAATTCGTGGAAGTCAAGGCAATTATAAATGGGGAACAAAACTGTTATCAATCTGATCTAGAAACCATTACTTGCGGTGTACCTCAAGGTTCAGTTCTGGGGCCAATATACTTTATTATCCTTTTAAATGACTTAACGGCCTAATTAAATGACTTAACGGCCTACATGAAAAGTAAAGTCCCAGATGTGAGTCTCACCCTTTTTGCCGATGATACAAATGCAATTGTGTCAGCAGATAGTATATTAGATTTAGATAATAAAATAAAAGATACATTTGAATTTTTTAGTAACTGGTTTGGTGTGAACAATCTACTTTTAAATCCAAGAAAAACAAAATGTGTTCTTTTTAAATCCACAGTAAGAAACAATGCAACCATATCTGTTATATCTCATGGTAATAAAATTGATGTTGTAGATACAATTAAATTTCTAGGAGTACAAATAGATGCCTTACTAAACTGGAAACAGGAAGTATCATCTATTGTTAATACAGTAAGTTCAGCATGTTATGCAATCAGAACGCTCAGAGATAATCTAACAATGGCCCAGCTTAAAATGGTTTACTTTGCTCTGGTTGAATCAAAGTTGCGGTACAGCATTCAATGTTGGGGATATAGTTATCAGTACAATATAAATGCTGCTTTTGTAATACAAAAGAGAGCCATAAGAACAATGGTATGCATTAAGCAAACTGAATCATGTAGAAACCACTTTAAAACATTGAACATACTAACAGTACCATCTCTTTACATCTTAGTTACTTTAACCAACCTTGTAAAAAACCTAGGGAAATATGAAACGGAATCTGAGAGGGAAATCAGACTAGGTACACGGAGAAAAGATCTACCGGTTAGGATACAAACACATCTGAATGTAGTACAGCATGGTGTAGGTATTCGGGCTGTCACATTGCTTAATAAATTACCTCCAGAGTTCAAACTGATTTCAAACCACAAAATTTTTAACAATAGATTAAAATTATTCCTCCTGGAAAAATTTTTTTATAGCATAGATGAATTTCTTCAGGACAAGAAAAAATAGAATTTATATTTTAGTACCAATTGTTATGTTTTAGTTTTTATTAATAATTATTTTTTGTTCATTGTCATCATTTAATTCAATTCTATTTTTGTGTTACATTATTATTATTCTAAATGTTAATTTTTGTATATTTTTAATGTTCCTAGTTATAAGTAAATTTCAACACAAATGTAAAATTTTGTTTATGAAATAAATGTCTTATGTCTTATCTTATGTCTACCTCTTAGGCTCCGCTTCCGCTCGGGAACCCTTTTCCCGGTCTTCCTTTGGGGACGTCTGCCGGTTATCCCGGTATTCCCTCGGGAACCTCTTTCCGAACTTTTCTCGGGAACCTCTCACTAGCCTTCTCTCGGGAACGTCACGTAACTCAAATTCTATGTGACGTCACAGGTCGTGTGACTCAGCTGTCAAAAATATTTTCCCAAAATATGATTCATTTTATTTTGTTTTTAGTATTTGTTGTTATAGCGGCAACAGAAATAGATTTATTCTGTGAATATTTCAACTTTCTAACTGCCATGGTTCATGAGATACAGCCTCGTGACAGACAGACAGACGTACGGACGGTTAAGGTTCCTTTTTTTACCCTTTGAGAACGAAACCCTAAAAATAACAAGAAGAACTTTAAACTGTCACTCGATTTAAAAACAAAAGAAAATTTTTAACTTCCGTCAATGTCTTCAAGTACAACGGGATGTCTACAATTTAAGTACACCTCAACGTCAAAAAGGACCCTTTTGTAAAACAGGAACAGAAAACAATAGGTACCCAATTTCGCGGCCCCTAAGAAATTTGAGTAGCGACACGCGCGCTGCCACGCGGCGGATAGCGGAACTAAGTCCTTGAACAATGGCGGCCGGTTATTATAAAAATAAAAAAGCGGATTAGTGTTTTGATTCTTTAAATACTGTTTTGGGTTTTATGTTATTTTGTTTGTGTAATTGTGTTTATTAAGTGGTGGGAAAATAGTTGTAACATGAGCTATGGAATCTTGTAAAGATATACTTATGCTTAAAACTTAAAACCCCAATGGTTTTAAAACGTTCCCGGACTGTAAAACACATTACTTTGGCAGTAATTTTTTGTATGGAATTTTAGCGACTGCTCTAGCATTTCTCTGTGTGGTGACGGAGTTATAATACAATATGTCACCACCCCATCTCATCCCATGGTGTCGTAAAAACCGACTCAGGGAATATCTTAACGACTTTTTTATTTCTTTTAAAATTTAATTGCGGACAAAGTCGCGTTCACCGCTAGTAATAAATAAAAAGAAGGAAAACTTGAAATTAAGCCCTATACCAATCTGTGTGGTCGTGGTATTAGTAGGCCAAGTAACCCTCCGTCACAGAAGAAGGCCCGTCCCTGTAGTGGGACATTAATGGGCTGCTGTTTTTTTTTAATGTCTAGCATTTCTGTCACGGTGCGTCCCAGCTATCACAATCTCAATACATTTGACGACTGCTATAACATATGCAACTGCCACAAGTGGTTCGTGGGCGAGCTAAAAATTGTTTTTTGTTTTTGTGCATTATAAGATCTACAGGGGCAGTAAGTCTGTCTGTGGTTGCGCCAGTAGTGACAGTAAGAAACAGACTAACTATATTTTGTAGGAAAAAGGTCGTCAAAATTTTGCATGATGTCGCGGATTAGAATACCATGGAAGGTACTTAATTCTTTGTTTAAATAAATAAATAATTCTCGTGTGGTGACGGAGTAAGAATACAATATGTCACCACCCCATCTCATCCCATGGGTGTCGTCAAAACCGACTAAGAGACTATCCGTGAATATTATCTTTACTAGGCCAATTTAAGTATCCCTCCGTCACGGGAGAAGGTCCGTCCATGCAATGGGAAATTAATGGGCTATGTTATGATGAATCCTCACACATTCACACATCGCCACCAAAGCAAAGCTTGTACTATGGGTACTAGACAACGGATAAACATACATAAATACTTTTTTTTTGTAAATACATACATGTTATACATAGATAACACTCAGACAAATGCAAACAACCATGTTCATGCACACAAATGTTCGCATTGAGCGGGAATCGAACCCGAGACCTCTGCGTTGCAGTCATGTTATATAACCACTACGCCACAGAGGTCATGATCATGAATGATATGAAAAATCCCCGCGACAGCGACACAGGGCTTGATCTCTAGGGCGGGAATCTGTTTGGAAGAAGGAAAATAAAAAGGATTGCTTACTTCAGTATAATATTTATTTCTATTGAGCTATCTCATAAACGGCTGCACCAATGTTAATGGGGCCGCTCTCACGAAGTATAAGATACTTTTTTTGAAAAAGGATTTACGTGGCTCACTAGAGCCGATAATAGAAAAAAAAATATATTTCGCAAATAGGATCAAAGCAAAATGTTGGCAACGAAGGCGAAGTCTTGAGAAAAGGCGATAAAGTATTTGTATAACACACTCTCAACACTTTAATGTTTTTCAATTAGATAAATATTGCATTATTATAACGGCCGTTTGTTTTTCGAATGCGAAATTTTAACGAAATTGGGGACTAGGTAGTAAGTAAGTAAGTAAATTTCAACTTAAAATACTACAAAATATTAGACATTTCTTCGTATCGTCGTGTATTACCCTTTAACGTTACATTGTAACAAAATTATGAATGTTACAAGTGTACCTACTTAATCGTATTTTCCCTTTCATAATAAAGTTATAAATAAAATCAAACACAAATAAATGAAGAATAACCGAATTATTCAAAATGAGTAGTGTAAGAATAAACGCGGAATAAACGTTGTTATTCTTCTACTGTAGGATAGATTTATCATCCCTTGATTTAAGTGTGTGAACACAGTAACGGAGCGGGAGATGCTAATAGTTAGGGCTCTTTCAATTTAGCCGTTCCGTGCCGTACGGCTGCCGTGTGTTTTTGGTGCGTTTTTCGAAAGGGGAATGAAATGTTCGTTTGTTTTCATACAAATCTTGCCGTACTTATACATAAACCCCCTTACTCATAAACGTCCCTTAAATTTAATCTCTGTTTAGCGAGTTTTTTATTAGCAAAACCAACTTTATGCCAAACAAAACCGCAAGAATTTAAGCTAATCAACTGACTAAAATTTAAGTGGCGTTTATAAGTAAGGGGCAAAGTATCGAACATTCGCCGCACGGCAGCCGTACGGCAAGATTTGCTTCGCAGAGGGCCGTTTGATTCATGCTCAATGCAAACTGCAGGTTCGAGAAATAGGGGTTCCACCTTGTTCGGTCCTGTGCCACTGCCATTCGGTTTCCCGTCCGTATGTCATCAAAATAGTAATTTAAATTTTATCTAAATAAATATGAAATTTCTGTAAAAAAAATTTGCGTAAGTAAGTATTATAATCTAGTTTCTGGTTAGAATCGGTGTTTTTAACTAGAAAATCCTACTTATATTATAAATGCGAAAGTTTGTGAGGTTGTATGGATATGGATGTTTGTTACTCTTTCACCCAAAAACTACTGAACGGACTTTGATGAAATTTGGAATAGGTATAGATAGTTTAGGGTGTAGAATAACATTTAGGCTACCTATACCACGCAGGTGAAGCCGCGGAAAAAAGCTAGTTATCTATAAAACTCGTAGACCATGTGATAATTTAACAGATTTCAACCAACACATTTCTCGCTCCGCGCATCTCAGTACACATAGCCGGGTCGATTCCCCTCGCATGTTAAATTGCACGTAACATTCAATTAGGCCTGTCAAAATATATTTGTGTACTGATTGTCATGATGAAGGGCACGCGACTAAAATTATCTTCAAATAAAATGTACCAAATATAATTATACATTGATTATTGTGTAGAAAAGTGCTTTTAAAATTCTGTTAAGTTTGTTTTCAGCAGTAGCAAATAACGCCATTTACTCCTGGTTTCCGAATAACTGATTAAGTAAAAATCAACTAATCAAGTGTCAAAACTGTTATTTTAGTTCCTCAAAAAGAACATCCAGACTCAGGACAGTTGATTACTAGCTTTTGCCCGCGGCTTCGCTCGCGTTAAATTCGGGGTAGCACTGTTTCCCTTTCCTGGACACAGAAGAAAAAAAAGTAGCCTATGTTACTCTCCATCCCTTTATCTATCTCCACCTAAATCCGCTCCGTTTTGCCGTGAAAGAAAGACAAATAGACAAACTTTCCCATTTATAATATTAGTATGGATAACCATCGCGCCAAAAAAACGTAAATTTTTTTGAGGTCCTCGTTGTTCTGTCCGTGTGTTATCTAATTACTAGCCGGTGACCGCGGCTTTTCTCTGCATTAACAATCCTATCCTATTCTACTAATATTATAATAAATACGAAAGCTTATGAGGATGTATGGATGGATGGATGTTTGTTACCCTTTCACGCAAAAATTACTGAACGGATTTTGATGAAATTTAGAATATTGATAGTCTAGGATGAAGAAATAACATTTAAGCTACCTATACCACGGCGGTATAAGCCGCGGGCATCAGCGAGTAGCTTTTTAAATTGCAGACTGTGTATTATTCTTGGGTACGAATCTAAACTCTCTGTGTGGTGACGGAGTAAGAATACAACATGTCACCACCCCATCTCATCCCATTTGTGTCGCAGGAACCGACTAATTGTGTCTTAGGGACTATCTGTGAATATTATCTTTACGAAATAAAGAGAAGGAAAAGTTGAAATTAAACCCTATACCAATTCTTCTGATTAGTAGCCCAAGTATCTGTCCGTCACGGGAGGAGGCCCGTCCCTGCAGTGGGACATTAATGGGCTTTTATGATGATGACGTATCTAAATACATATATTTAAAATACCTCACTTTAAGACTACCGTTTAAAATACCTTTAATGTGAGGTGTTTTAATTTTAGGTATTTAGATGTGCCCTTATTATTCTGATGTAAGTATAAGCTGTATTTTTGTACAGTTTCATCAAAATCCACTCAGTAGTTTTAACGTGAAAGAGTAACAAACCATCCATACTTCCAAACTTTATTATAATACTAGCTGACCCGAGCCCCCTTCGTTAGGCGGCGAAAAAAACGCGTCCCTTTTTTAAACATATTTCATTACTGCTTCACTCCTATTAGACACTTTCCGATAAATGGACTATTCAACAAAGGAAGAATTTTTAAAATTGTTTCAGTAGATCCAGAGATTACCCCCTACAAAGTCACAAACACACAAACTTGACCTCTTTATAATATTAGTATAAGAAGATTAGTCTACTTATACTAATATTATAAAGAGGTATTGTGAGTATTATTAGTAGATTAGTAGGATAATTACTCATTATCTTTCATTTATTTATGAATATTTAAAAAAGCACGTACACAGTGTAAAGTCCCACATTTACAAAGTGTGTTCAAGTGCCACTAAAGTACCGCTGTAGTGCCAACAGTACGGAGATAAACCACGATCATTAGTGTGTGGAATTGTCAAGGGTGTGTCTGACAAGCCTTTACAATTAGGAGTTGAAAGCCGTTTGTTTATGCTGTCTGGGGAGATTTAGCAGTGTGTTTAATTTTATTCTTTTTTGATTGGGAAAAAAGATTTTTAATGAAAAAAAGTTCAAAATAACTTTCTACCTACATAAACTTACGCCGTACTCCCTTATGGGTAAGCAGAAGCTACTGAACACAAAGTAGTAAGTACGATTTTTAAAACCTGCTTTGCTTTGCTTCATTTACTTTCATTCATAACCTTTATATTTGGACGTCGGTTCTAATGGCCAGATTCAGAGACCTAACTTTGACTTTACTTTAGCAAAGTCTAGTTATTATCTCTGAATTTTAACAACATTAAAGTAATCTTTTCTCATGAAAAGTTTAATTTGTAGTAATAAATAATGAAAGTAAACTTTTTCATGCGAAAAATTACTTTAATGTTGTTCAAATTCAGAGATAATAACTAGACTTTGCTAAAGTAAAGACAAAGTGCCGTCTCTGAATCTGGCCCTAAGTGTATTTAAAGCCTTGTGTGTACTGCTGGCAAATCACCTTTACAGGCGCGCGATTGTATTAGCGTCTTCATGTAGTTTTGTCGGCGTAATTATATATTGTTATTGTATTTTATTATGGATCCTACAACTCTTTATACCCCTAAACTATCACGTCGGGGTGACCAGTTTAAGGGAAACGACTGCTGGAAATAAAAAATAAAAACGTTTATAAAAAAAATACCTACTATTATTTCTTCTTTCCCGCGAAACCGTGAAAAAGTAGCCTCAACATTTTCTTGTAACATCAGCTAAGTGCCCAAAAAACCGAAGAAAGAAGGTAAGCAGCTCGGATTGTTACTCGTAACTAATGGTTTCCATCATTACAGCCCATTAATGTCCCACTGCAGGGACGGGCCTCCTCCAGTGACGGAGGGATACTTGCCCTACTAATACCACGCTGGCCAAATGGATTGGTATAGGGTTTAATTTCAAGTTTTTCTTCTTTTTATTACGTAAAGATAATATTCAACGTTAGTCCTTTAGTCGGTTTTTACGACACCTGTGAGATGAAATGGGGTGGTGACATATTGTATTTTAACTCCGCCACCACACGGAGAATGGTTACTTAAAGACTAATGGTTTACTTTACTTTAATTTTCATAAAACTCAAAATTTTGTTTCCACTAATTATTTTCCCACAACGTAATCACAAAGTGCCACAATAGCACTTGAATGTCGAAGTGCCAATTGCTAGTCAAGTGCCAGAATGGTACTACAAAGATTGATGTGATACAACATGATTATTTGCTTCGACGTGTTTTCTCTACCCTTCAATAAAGGGATGGGGTAGATAGAGTTGACTTTTTAAAAATTGTGTAGAAAAAAATTTGATAAAGAAGTATAGTATAGGTAGTACTTATAGTCCATGGTTGCTACGAAGAGAATTCGGTTTCGATTCTCTTTGTTTGTCAGTCCCAGTGTTTTTCGATTTATACATATCACACGGACATAACAGCCTAAGTATTAATGTCCCACGGGAACTATCCGTGAATATTATCTTGACGAAATTAAAAGAAGGAAAACTTGAAATTAAACCAGAGGATTATTATTCCTGATATTGAGCTGGTAGGTATCAGGGTTGGTACCCTTTTTACTATCTTTACTGGTATACAATTTGGTAGCCGCATAGGTACCTTAGTTGCTATCTCAACTGGTATCTGAATTAGTTTACTATACTATTTGGCATCAAAATTGGTATCCGAGTTACTATACTAGTTGGTACTTTTTTTAAAATGTAATGGGAGGCAAACGAGCCAGCAGTTCACCTGATGGTAAGTGATCACCGCCGCCCATGGACACCTGCAACACCAGAGGAATCACAGATGCGTTGCCGACCTTTATAAAGGGAGTATGCTCGTTTCTTGAAGCTCCCCAAGTCGTAACGGTGCGGAAATTAACTCTTTTAAAACCATGATGGTGTAAACGCAGCTTTAAAATACGTCAATTAATTAATATAAAAACGAAATAAAGTCGAGCAATCAAAAGCCAATTTCTGTAAATTATTTATTGTTTGTAAGTTGAACTGAATATCAATTAAATCTATTACAATATAAAGAGGTAAAGTTTGTGTGTTTGTGACGTTGTAGGGGGTAATCTCTGGATCTTCTAAACCGATTTTATAAAAAAAATATTTCTGTGTTGATTAGTCCATTTTATCGGGGATGTCATAGGCTGTATAGTATCACGCTGTGACTAATAGGAGTGGAGCAGTAATGAAATATGTTTAAAAAAAGGACACGTTTTTTTCGCCGCCCTACGAAGTGGACACGGGTCAGCTAGTGTATTATATTTGTCTGTTTTATGTAGGTATGTATGTTTGTTTATTCTAAAATACCGGAGATCTGACGAGAAGATAAAGTGGATTTTAACTTGCCAATAAAAGTTTAAACACTAACCCCCTTACTCATGAACGTCTCTTAAATTTAATCACTGTTTAGCGAGATCTTTATTAGTAAAACCAACCTTATACCAAACAAAACCGTAAGAATTTAAGCTAATCAATTGACTAAAACATAAGAGGCGTTTTTGAGTAAGGGGGTTCGACCCAGGTATAGGAATCACAGAGGCGTTGCGGCTAGTACCTACTAGTAGGGTTATTCTTTCGAGGACTTATCTGAAGTCTCCGACATGTGACAACTGGGAAAAACTGTGTGGTTTGAGTCGGTTTAAGTCTGAGAAGCTCATGAAAAAATAAATAAATAATCCTCACACACTCACACATCGCCACCTAGTCACAAACGAAGCAAAGCTTGTACTGTGAGTACTAGACAACGGATAATCATTTTTGTAAATACATACATATTATAAATAGAAAACACTCAGACCAATGCAAACAATCATGTTCATGCACACAACGATTTGCATAGAGAGGGAATCGAACCCGAGACCTCTGCGTAGCAGCCATGTAATATACCGGCTGCGCCACAGAGGTCGTCAAAATGAATGACAGTCTTCGTGAAGTACGTTCGTGATTTAGGGTCATAGCACATATAACGTAACGTAAACGGATCGGCACCGCCTCACCTTTTTCCTCGGTGTCAAACGTCAAAAATCCGATTACGTTACGTATCCGATTAGTGTGCGTTGCAATAAGGAGTTTCATACAAATAATACTAAACGGCTCGAGTTGATACGGTGCCGATCCGTTTACGTTACGTTATATGTGCTACGACGCTTATACACTTAAAGCCGGGTCCAGATATTATGTATCATTTGCCCGATCCCATCACCGTATCCGATCACCGTATCCGTTCTGCGTATTGTATCAAGCCCCGTATCAAGTTGTGGACGGCTCCGATTTGCTCCGTATATGCTCCTTTGATGATCGGACAAAAACCGACACGACATGGGTCGGGCCGTATCATAACGGCGTATCGAGATCGCGTATCATTACACGTCCACATATGCGATCATGATACGCGTCGACGATACGGATACGGTGATCGGATCGGGCAAATGATACATATCTGGACCCGGCTTAAGGATACCTAAACGGTCTGCAGAGATCTTCTGTGCGGATTATGGATTAAAGTGGACATATCTGTGTGATTTGAGTGTAAAAGGATCCATGGATCTTTTTAATGGATTTTAGTGGACAGGACATAGGGTGAACTCTCCAGTGTGAAATTTGAAATTTATTTTTTGAAATGAAATTTATTTATTGTTCTAAGAAAAGCAAAATACATATTATTATTATAGATCCCTGGGCCCCACTCTATGATTCCCTGTGTCGTGGGGAAAGTGTACCTATACACAAGCGTCATTGTTAGAATCTTACCATATTTTTGACCAGCTTGGTAATATTATGACCACTAACTCCGTCGAGGGCTAAAATCCAACTCTAGATAAATTCTTTGTGTGATCTACAAATTATGACGACCTCGATGGCGTGGTGGTTATATAACATGACTGCTATGCAGAGGTCTCGGGTTCGATTCCCGCTGAATGCAAATCTTTGTGTGTATGAACATGATTGTTTGCATTGGTCTGAGTATTTTCTATGTATAATATGTAGGTATTTACAAAAAAAAAGTATTTAAGTATGTTTATCTATTGTCTAGTACCCATAGTACAAGCTCTGCTTAGTTTGGGACTAGATGGCGTTGTGTGAATGTGTAAGGATTATTTATTTATTTTACTTATTTATAGTTTTGTATGTAGAATGCAGTCGAACTCACATTGTTTCTTAGTGTAGGGACACAACATGTAACTTAAGCGACTGCTGACAAATCACCTTTACAGGCGCGCCATTGCATTAGCGTCGCCCAGCAGTCGTCTCCCCGCAACCATGTAGTTAGGTCGTCGTAAATATATTGTTATTGTATTTAAGTATAATCTGGTACCAGGAAATATATATAGTATATTATTCATCTGCATTTTATTATGGAACCTACAACACAGAGAACTTCTTCCCCTAAATTGGTGACCCGCGACAATGAACACGCCACCTTCGGAAGACTCGGGAATCGGAGCACGCGCATGGCAACGTGCCGGAAAAGCAGCGCGCATCGGCAGCGTGGCATCGAACACGCACATGTGACGCTGCACAGCCAAGATTATAGAGGTAAGCGCACACCGGATACGAGCCATGGGGGACGACTCGTCCTTTTTACAAGACCGAAAGGGCTGACGACCTAACATCTTTTCGCACATCGGCTGCACAAGCACGAAGACCACCTAGTTCGGCGATCATCGTAACTCTGGACAGCGCATATCTGGAGAAATATGTAACGCAGTACTTTGCGGCATGATTCACGCAAGGCATAGGACACGACGGCGACACTCTTGGGTACAGTGTGCGTGTCGTAAGCAAGGCATACACTTTGGTGGCGCTGCTAGAAATACGCACCAGGTGCTGATGGCCCAACCTGCCTTATCAGAGGACACGGAGCTGACAGAGCATGGAGATGGATACCGCCGCGAGACCTAGGACGACTCACGACATCATTGCTTCTTCGTACGAAAAGCCAGATCATATTCAGCGTCATACGAAGAGCAAGGTTTTGAATTAAAGTTTTTATGTGAGTGTCGTAAGTGATATGTGATAGTGCCGTATGTGATACCTATATAAAAATATAACCGTAAAAGAGATTGGGCAAAATTAACCCAGAACCAACAGGAACGAAATATATGCCGGGTTAATAGTCTTGCTATGAGAAACATTTTAATAAAAAAAAATCTCCCCTAGGTGCTGTCCAACTGTAATTACACACAATTAAAAAATAGTTATTTTCTATTTCATAACTCTAATAAAAACAAAGAAATACATGTAACGTTATCTAATTGATATTAACAGACCGACCTAACCATTCTATTGTCTTTACTCGCTACAAAAAATACATAAGCCTGCGTCATGCACAGATTCAGGTATTATTTTACTTTTTCACTCTTACACCACATGTATTACGGGGTGTCCTACGTGGGCGAGGAAAGCGACACGATGCGACGCGATGCTACACGCGACGAGTGTTCTACATGATTACGTCACGTCTCGTCGCAGACCGTCACATAGGACACAAGTAGGGTACACCGTTGATTTGATGGCGTACGTCGCGTTCGTCGACCACGTTAGACACCGCGTTACACAGAGATGACACTTTGTTAAATTAAATCATTTAGGAGAATATGTAGTACAGAATCGGGTATCCACAATATGCGTACGTTAGGGAGCTGTTCTCATATGATAAGTGTAATATATTATTTAGGTTACACTAGACATGTAGGCATAGAACAGCCTGGAAGTCCAATGGATTTCTTTTCATTAAAAAAGACAACTCCCGCACTAGGGCTCATCCCCTGTGTCGCAGGGACTGTTTACAAACTGATGTTTTAGTTGATACTAACGGACACAAAGAACACCCAGACTCAGGACAATAATTTGTGGATCTCACAAATAATTGTCCTGCGTGGGAATCGAACCCACAACCTCGTGCACGGCAGCTGGTTGCGTTACCGTCGCGCCACCGAGGTCTTTGGCCGATTTCGTGATTGTTTGACTTATACATGGTTATCCGCGTGGTGATGGAGTAAGAATACAATATGGGGTGGTGACCCCATCTCATCCCGTGGGTGTCGTAAAACCCGACAAAGGGACTATCCGTGAATATTATCTTTACGAAATAAAAAGAAGGAAAACTTGAAATTACACCCTATACCAATCCCTCAGGCCAGCGTGGAATTAGTAGGCCAAGTATCCCTCCGTCACGGGAGGAGGCCCGTCCCAGCAGCGGGATAAAAATGATGTATTATTAAACATTAAAACACATAACGTAGTTTTCATTCATAGCTGTTATAAGCCTTATATCTCTGATACCCCATACATATTCAATAAACAAATAATGAAAATTATATAAGTTTAACATGTGTAATAATGAGGGATATATATTAGTTCTGTTGGTCCTGGGTTTTTTTTGTATGAAATTTGCCCATTGTCCTTTGTTAGTAATTATTTTATTTATGTACTCGTGTTATTTCTTATTAAATTAGATTATGTACCTACGAGATTAATCGTACAAAATATTGTTTTTTGTAATGTTACTTCTTAACATATTTTGGTGACCTGTAGTATATACCTGTAGTAGTTTTTACCTATTTTTTGTAATTAATTGTAATGTTTTAAAAGCTACAGAGTGATTAAAATTAGTTGTCTTAAAAATTTTATCATGCATACTTGCACGGTGTTGAGCTTCAAGGCTTGTTATTGTTAGCCATTTGATCACTTCGACGAGTAAGCAAATTGTTATCGCTGCTCGCTCACACATAGCACTTGGATTGTAATTGTTGAATGACAGTTTTCATTTTTAATTTGTATATTGTAATGTAACTTAAATAAAGTAAATTTTTTAATAAAGGGGGAGTATTGTAGGGACACAACATGTAACTTAAGCGACTGCTGACAAATCACCTTTACAGGCGCGCCATTGTATTAGCGTCGCCCAGCAGTCGTCTCCCCGCAACCATGTAGTTAGGTCGTCGTAAATATATTGTTATTGTATATAAGTATAATCTGGTACCAGGAAATATATAGTATATTATTCATCTGCATTTTATTATGGAACCTACAACACAGAGAACTTCTTCCCCTAAACTTAGTAAAGTCATGTCGAAGAAAAGTCATGTACAGTAGTGTCGAAGTAAAGTTGTTTCGTACTAAAATAATGTCGATATAAATATATTAGGTATGTACTAGCTGACCCGTGCCCACTTCGTTATGCGGCGAAAAAAACGCGTCCCTTTTTTAAACATATTTCATTACTGCTCCGCTCCTATTAGTCAAAGCGTGATACTATATAGCCTATGACACTCCTCGATAAATGGACTATTCAACACAGAAAGAATTTTTAAAATAGGTTCAGTAGATCCAGAGATTACCGCCTACAACGACACAAACACACAAACAAACAAACACACAAACTTTACCTCTTTATAATATTAATAATATTATTATTATTATTGTATTGTATAGATATAGATAAAAAACTATTATAAATCAAGTAAATCCTGTATTAATGCCTAGTCTCAATAACGGACGGTAACAAAGCGACAATTGAAGAGATATTGCGACCCCAAATCTGCGTCCTTTTGATAGCTAATTGACGTGCTCCTATTGGTCGAGAAGACGGATCTGCGTGCGCTGTGTACGCTGATTGGTCGGTTAGATAAGCCACGCCTACCGTTGTTGGATTAGGGGGGTGGTGGTGAGGGTGAAGAGAAGCTTTAGTTGGGAATAGTTTTGATACTTGGGATTATAATTATTTTAATTTTTTATAGATATTTGAAATAAATTAATGAAACAGTAATTTCCCGTGTGGTGACGGAGTAAGAATACAATATGTCACCGCCCCATCTCATCCCATGGTTGTCGTAAAAACCGACTAAGGGACTATCCGTGAATATTATCTTTACGAAATAAAAAGAAGGAAAACTTGAAATAAAATCCTATACAAAACCGTCTGGCCAGCGTGGTATTAGTAGGCCAAGTATTCCTCCGCCATGGGAGGAGGCCCGTCCCTGTAGTGGGATATTAAAGGACGGAGGGATAGTGGGTTTAATTTCAAGTTTTCCTTCTTTTTATTTCGTAAAGATAATATTCACGGATAGTCTCTTAGTCGGTTTTTACGACAGCCATGAGATGAGATAAGGTGGTGACATACAGTAATCTTACTCCGTCCCCACAAGGGCCAATAAGGTTGGTATGGGAGGCTTCAGTTTGATCTGATACTAAAATATAATAAAAAGTATCAAAACTATTTAGTGCTGGTGTCGCGTTTTGCATTCTAGGGATGATCCGACGAGTGGGTTACACCGTCTTACAGCAATTTAGTTGCCTATCCGTTGTATAGAGTTATATCATTATATGTATAGTTATATACATGTAGTTAAGGCATTGTAATACTGGATCTACTGGAATGAAAGAAGGAATTTTTGAACTTTGAAGAGATAGCTTTCTTAATTTTTATTCGCAAATAATAGTCCCAGTTTCGCGATCATATTTTCTAGCGATGGTACAAAATTAGACGTACTTAACTTGCCTGTATCGCCAGTAAAAAATGTGAATGTACCTATCAGATATGATCCATGAGACAAGCAAAGGGTTCATCATCATCATAACAGCCCATTAATGTCCCACTGCAGGGACGGGCCTCCTCCCGTGACGGAGGGATACTTGGCCTACTAATACCACGCTGGCCAAACGGATTGGTATAGGATTTAATTTCAAGTTTTCCTTATTTTTATTTCGTAAAGAAAGAAGTTACTGTTACGGTGGATGGGATGACATAGGATGACATAGGGTGGTGACATATTGTATTCTTACTCCGTCACGGATATAAGCAAAGGGTTAAAAGATGCTTACTAGGCGAATTGGGATAAGGCTTATTTCTGTTTCATTTCCTACGCGCTTTTTAAGTCACCCACTGTACAAGAATGGGTTCATCACCTTGGAATATCCTACTAATATTATAAATGCAAAAGTTTGTGAGGATGGATGGATGTTTGTTACTCTTTCACGCAAAAACTACTAAACAGATTATGATGAAATTTGGAATACAGGTAGTTTAGGGTGTAGAATAACGTTTAAGCTACTTATAAAACGGAGATGAAGTCGCGGGCATCAGCTAGTATCGTATATAAATTAAGATCGTTAGTAGAATTTTAACAGATAACTCTCAATTTATTTAGAGTTATCTTTGGCTTACTTTCTCTTTCCTTATTTCTACTTAATTCTTATCTTTTAAAAAGATTTTTTCCGCTCTAGGGCTCCATTCTCGAGTTACGGGAATGTACCTAGATGTAGACAAAAAAATGAAAAGAAGAAAAACTTGAAATTACACCCAATAATATACCAATCCGTCTGGCCAGCGTGGTATAAGTAGGCCAAGTATCCCTCCGTCACAGGAAGAGGCCCGTCCCTGCAGTGGGACTTTAATGGGCTGTTATGATGATATGTACAAAAAGTCCGTCACTACTCGGAGACAATTATGAAAAAGTTATAATTGCCCAAGTCTAGTCTATTATTGCCCAAACCTACTAATTACCAATACTATTATTGCCCAAATGTATTAAATATCAAAATTATTATTGCCCAAACGATATTGTGAACACACCTTTACAATAAATTCCTATGTCAATTTGTGCCGGCATTTCTTGATTTGATTTTGTATTTTGCCTCCAGTTTGAACAAGAATGGGCATATTATATGCGCTTGCCTAACTATATTCACGCTATTTACTTCTAAGTGGTAAGCAGGGAAGGTAGTTAACTATATAAATTTGTTTGTTGTATAGATAGGTGCTAATAGTTCTTCTACATCGTTTGATTAGTGGCCAATCTAGTGAAGAGAGTCGTTTAACGTTTAACGAATATTAGTACTTACCTACCTATATACTTTTTTTTGTACACATCGCCACCTAGTCCCAAACTAAGCAAAGCTTGTACTATGGGATAAACATACACAACGGATAAACATACTTAAATACTTTCTTTTTGTGAATACACACATAACATAGAAAATACTCAGACCAATGCAAACAATCATGTTCATGCCCACAAAGATTTGCATTGAGCGGAAATTGAACCCGAGACCTCTGCGTAGCAGTCATGTTATATAACCGCTACGCCACAGAGGTCGTCAACACATTCAGCGCTGCCCAAAGTACTACACTCTGTGCAGCAAAAGCAGAGCCTTACTTTTGATAATTGTTGTATTTTCTATTTTCTTTGTTTCTTAAAAGCAATAAATGATTTTTATTTTATTTATTTTAACAGTCAATCTAATGTCTATTAGATTGACTGTTAAAAAAACTTTTTTTTTATCAAAAAGAAACACGGCAGTACCATATCGAACTTGTTGTAAAGCACGAATACCTACTGTCCACTTGAATAAATTTCCGATTAAGTTTTTGTCCGTGTGGTGACGGAGTAAGAATTCAATATGTCACCACCCCATCTCATCCCATGGGGGTCGTAAAAACCCGACTAAGGGACTATCCGTAAATATTATCTTTACGAAGTAAAAAGAAGGAAAACTTGAAATTAAACCCTATACCAATACGTCTGGCCATCGTGGTATAAGTAGGCCAAGTATCCCTCCGTCACGGGAGGAGGTCCCTCCTTGCAGTGGGACCCGCGACAAAGGGCATGGTTCTTAGTACAGAAAATGTAGTTAAAAAAAAAAAATCTTCAAAGAAGTGATCTGTCTTTTTTTTTAAGAATTATTAGTTAAAACAAAAGCATTAAAATGAGTTCGTATTACATTATTATAAACGAACCTCTAATTCACCACAAAATTTCACTAAACGAAGAACTTAACTCAACATACAATTTAAAAAAGAGATTCTAAAAAAACGGCCAATAAAAACAACGACTTTTATGAAACAGAGGGTTTACCCACCCCATTATTTATCCCTTTTCAACCCCACCCACCCCCTACCACACCAATACGTACGACAGTTTATTCCGAAAGCTGCCCCATTCGAGTCGTTTCCGACATGCGAACGGAACGATTAGCTGTAATCGACTCGATTATAACATCGAATCGGATTTAATTTTTGTGGTCATTCGTATTTTAAACGGTGAAAAGTAGAGATGTGACATATTTTTTTTTGGAACTAAAATAAAAAATAAAATGAAGAACTTTTTTTTAAAATAAGTGCTTGGGAAAAGTGTTTTTTGTGACGTTCTTCGTAAATTGAAATGTTTGTAGAATTTAATTATTGATTAAAAATAAGTTTTAAAGTGTTTTGTTTAAAATAAAAACGTTATTAATATTATATTTTTATCACAAAATAATTTTAGATTTGCATTGTTGTTTGCTAGACTTGACTCTGGGCATTCCGTTGACTCTCCTTGCGGGTGCCGTGTTTTCTCACCTATCGTGAGTAGAGGAAAGGAATATTAGCGACCATGACAGTGTGTAGGTCTTGGAATGGGACCTAGATATAGGTTTTAAAGGAGGCTCTTATATGAGAGATGGGGTAGTGACACCCCATCTCATCCCATGGGTATCGTAAAAACCGATAGGGACTATCCCTGATTATTAACTATACGAAATAAAAAGACAGATAACTTGAAATTAAACCCTAAATCAATCCGTCTGGCCAGCGTGGTAGGGTATGCCCATTCTTGTACGCGATGTTAATTGTAAAAAGTTTTTTGCCCTTTATTTTACTATCCCTATTTAACATGTATATCAAAAACTCTTTACAATATTTCCGTATGGAACATAAATAATCTATACTAATATTATAAAGAGGTAATGTTTATGTGTTAGTGTGTTTGTGACGTTGTAGGCGGTAATCTCTGGATCTAATGAACCGATTTAAAAAAGTCTGTCTGTGTTGAATAGTCAATTTATCGGGGAGTGTCATAGGCTATATAGCATCGGAGCAGTAATGAAATATGTTTAAAAAGGGACGCGTTTTTTTCGCCGTCCAACGAAGTGGTCACGGGTCAGCTAGTATAAAATAAAGACACAAGTTACCGCTGTGCCATATTTTTGTTACTAATGTTTACAAAGAATTGTCTAGCAAGCAAGGTTTTTTTATTTGTGATAAAAATATAATAATTCTTCAATTATTGTTTATCTGTTGTTACGATAGTGTGCCGACGCAAAGTGAATTAAAATAATATAAAATTATAATCGAAATAAAAACAAAACTCTCCCAAAAAATGTACGACATTTAATAAAAAGAAGTTTTAACAAAAAAAAACGAACTCTTTTTTAAAATCGAACTTAAATTTAAAAAATGATGGAATCAGAAACGAGAAGCGAGTCTCCGACGGAGTCAAGTAGACCGGAACATTCAAAAACATCTTTTTTAATCGAAGATATTCTTTACCGAAGCCATGACACCAGGAATTTTAAGACTCCGGAGCATAGAAGATATGAGTATGAAAGAGAGCCAAAACCTTTCTTTCCTGTGCCAGGGGAAGTTAGGCCACATATGCCAGGGAGGGAAGGGTCCTATTTGCAAGTGGCTATGGGGGCGTTAGGGGCGTATCTACATACTCCGAATACCTATAAGGCGGTTGAAGCCCCGTATTTTTTGTCGCAAGGTAAGAATTTTATTACGTTTTAGAATAAGTACTTACCCCCTTACACATAAGCGCCTCTTAAATATTAGTCAATTAATTAGATTAAATTCTTACGATTTTGTTTGGTATTGTGTGGGGTTTTGCTAATAAAAATCTCGCTAAACAGTGATTAAATTTAAGAGGCGTTTATGAGTAAGGGGGCTAGATTTTATGCGAGTACTGCGAGAATATAAAACCTCTTCTATTTGAATTTGGTTGTATTTTATGTAACGTTTGTTATCTCAGAACTCATTTTTTTCTTAATCAATTTAAAATTCCAAGTTGGTCTCATAGAAATTTTAGTCTGCGTGTAGTCTTAACCCGACCACGAGCCCTGTATTTTCGCTCAAACTCAAAAATAGTTGATTCAAAATTAATACCACTTTCGTGATATGTGTATATTATTTGACGTCATTTATACTACTTAATCTAAGTCTAAATACATTTCATCGTTTAGAAAACTTTACCACCGCCTCCAAAGCGCTAGTAGAGAAGAAGCGGCGCAACAAACTCTACTGCTGCATTTTCTTGACGTCATACATTTTTAACATTGTAGATAACTGAAATTATGCGCTGCAACCATTGTGTACCATACATAACTATTTTTTATCGCGCGTTAAAAAAGCGTCGAAATAAAACAATGCATCCTTATGTTCCTGTTCACACGCCAGCGTTTTTTTAACGCGACGCTATTTTATCGCTCGGTGTTGGAAATTGTGTTTTATTTCCAACGCCGAGGAACATAAGAATGCATTTGTTCTATTTTGACGTTTTATTAACGCGCGTTAAAAAAGCGCTCGTGCGAATGGGGCCTAAATGCCAACTGCCTCAGTGGACCCCATGAAGGACAGCCGTCGCAGTTTCGAATCCTAAGCAAAAAGTTTTTTTGCGTGATCTTCAAATGATTGTTTTGAGCTTAGATGTTCTTGGTCCATTTTTCTGCGAAAGTTGTTGCTACGATTTTATTATATCGAACACGGTGTCGCGATAATTCAGTCGTACGATGTTATTTTTTTTTTTTTATATTCGCATGCTGTAGTTTCCTATAATTGACGGAATACACGCCATGTTCCTGTAATTTTATAAATTATTTTCTAATGTATTGCCTTTGTAGGAGACCCATAATAAATAAATAAATATTATAATCGATGCTATATTTAGTGCGATGCAACGTTAGTGCTACAAATAGCGCGATAGTTTAATGGTTCAAAACGCCTGTAGTTCCATGTAATAAATACATTAAATAAACTTATTTTGCGTTGTGGAAGAGGAAATAAGTACACTTGCCTTAATATATAAAAATGTTTAAAAACATAAAGCGATCCTTACTAGGTAATAGGGACTTAACACACCTAGTGCGGAAGTTGACAAAAAATTAACAAAATTTTGATAATGGCTATTGTTTCAGGAGTACCATATCACGCGTTGTTCACACCATCAGAGCTATCACTATCAGCCTTGAAGCACTGTCGACGAAGGAAGGCGAGGACCGTCTTCTCTGATCCTCAGCTAACTGGTAAGTAAGAATCTAAAGCGCCAAAAACACTAGACTACATGTTGTCAACTACATCTTGTAGGAGACTACATCTTGTAGGAGACTACATCTTGTAGGAGACTACGTCTTGTAGGAGACTACATCTTGTACGACACTACATTTTGTAGGAGACTACATCTTGTAGGAGACTACAATATCTTGTAGGAGACTACCCCCCAGTTTCCGAATGAATGATCAAGTGAAAATAAACTAATTAAGTGTCAAGTGTCAAATTTTAGTTCCTCAAAATGATAGTTGACAAGAGTTTTGACACATGATTAGTTGATTTTTACTTGATCAGTCATTCGGAAACCTGGGGTACATCTTGTAGGAGACTACATCTTGTAGGAGAAATACTAGTCTCGTTTAATATTCGTTGTTTGAATTTCTCTTACAAGATGTAGTCTTTCCATTCCCAAAACAATTACATGGAATGGAAAAATGAAAACTACATGTAGTCTCCTACAAGATATAGTGTCTTACAAGATGTAGTATCCTACAAGATGTAGTTGACTACATGTAGTCTAGTGTAATCGGCGCTTTAAGTGATTACAAACTGATGACGACCTCTGTAGCGTAAACGTTGTATTACATGGCTGCTAATCAGAGGTCGTAGTTTAGATTCCAGCTCAATGCAAATATTTGTATTCTTGAACATGATTGTTTGCATTGGTCTGGGTGTTTTCTATTTGAAATATGTACTTATAACAAAAAATAAGTATTTATGTATGTTTATCCGTTGTCTAGTACCCATAGTACAAGCTCTGCTTAGTTTAGAACTACATAGCATTACATGAATGTGTAAGAAAATATTATTATGTTTCGTGAATATTGAATATACCTAGCACCATTGAATCATCATATCAGCCAATCGACGTCCACTGCTGGACATAGACCTCCTCCAAGTATTGCCACCTTGTGCGGTCCTGTGCCTCCCTCATCCATCGACTTCCCGCCGTCCTAACCAGGTCGTCGGTCCACCGTGTGAGGGTCTCCCCACCCTAAGAATATATAGTTCCTGTTCCGGCTCCAGCGGGGCTGTTTTACTTTGCACTTCCCTAGATGGTACTGTGTTGATTAAACAAAAAACCCAATTCATTTTGGCCAACAAGTTTTATATTTTTTTTTTTTTTTTTTTTGTGTGGACGAGTAGTCGGTCTCAGACGACCTTTACTACTTTACGCGGGCTGTGGTGGGGCGGATGGCCCTCAACCAAAGACATTTAAGTGACGTGCCACAGGGGCACCCCCTTTGGGGTACGGACCTCGGCCTGGACCGTCACTGACTAACAGGACGTGCGGAAGGCACGCCCTCTAGGAGCGAACGCGGCGCGTATTCCGGCCTCGACGGCGAGGACGGAACCGCGGACGTTTTGTTATGGCTTCGCGAGCCGTGTGAGCTCTACGTTGAGCGATCGTGATCCTATCGTCCGGCTCTTCGAGAGCATGCCTAGGTCTACGAATTTTGCTAATCTTGGAGGGGATGTACCCGGACGCCCCGACCACTAGTTGGTTGGGGTGAGTGGCAGCCGAATCAAAGTAGCGGCGGGAACAGAGTTTCATGTGTTGCTGGATAGTAGGCAACCCGAGGTCTATGTGAAGATCCTCGTTACGCATGAACCACGGTGCTCCCGTCGCTTTGCGCATGAACCTATTCTGAACAGTTTGTAACCTATGGATCCTGTGTGGCCTAAGGTGGGCAAAAACTACGCACGCATACGTCATTATTGGTCTGATACAAGTAGTGTATAACCTAACTTTGTTTCGGATCGACATCTTAGACTCCTTCCGGAGGAGCATGTGCAGCCGTCCCAACACAAACGTGGCCCGCTTGCGAACCATGTTTATGTGGGGACGGAAAGAGAGCTTATCGTCGAGCAAAACGCCAAGATATTTGGCTTCCTTAGCCCAAGGGATCGGGGAGCCAAACATCTTGACTTTTTGTGTCGCTGCCGAGAGAGGCGAGTGGTTCCGTTTCTTGTGAAACATCACCGCTTGACTCTTTTCGGGGTTGACTGTTATCATCCATTTCTGGAACCAATCGCTGAGGGCGTTGGACGCAGATTGGAGTCGCCTAACTATCGAGGGGGGGGAGGTGCCAGAGGCGTAAATCGCTGTATCGTCTGCAAAAAGGGCTGTTTGCACACCCGCAGGCCGAGGGATATCTCGTGTGTACAGAGAGTACAGAAGGGGGGCGAGGACGGAGCCCTGAGGGACTCCGGCCCGGATGGGGTGAGCTGAGGACAGAGTCCCTTCAACTTTGTAGCGAAAGGAACGATTCGACAGAAAGTCTCGTAAGATGAGCACGAGTCTGTGTGGCACTCCCATCATGAAAAGCTTGTATGTTAAGCCAGCGTGCCACACCTTGTCGAATGCCTTTGCCACATCGAAGAAGAGAGCTCCGGTCATTTGACCTTTCATGAGCCGAGCGCTGACATGTTCAACGACACGGTGAACTTGGTGGGTGGACGAGTGCTTGGCCCGAAAGCCAAACTGCTCGTTTGGAATAAGATTGTTGGCCTCCACGTGTGCTAACAGCCTCCTATACAAAAGCCGCTCGTAAATTTTCCCTAAACCTTTAAGCAGACTAATCGGTCTATAACTAGCCGGCTCGGACTTCTTTTTGCCGGGTTTCGGTATTCCGATAACCACGGCGTCTTTCCACTGCTGTGGAAAGACACAGTTTGCTAGTGCGGCATTGAATATGCATGTCATAAGGACCAAGAGACGTTCGGGGAAAAGTTTGATTACCCTATTCGTTATTCCGTCCGAGCCGGGTGCCTTTTTAGGGGCGAGAGATTTTATGACGGTTTGCACCTCGTCTGGTGTAACTAACGGTATAACGTCGCTATCTGCCTCGAGCGGACGGGCCGGGAGAGAAGCTCGCCGTTCCACTTCGCTTTCGACATCTATTTGAAATTTCCCATGAGTGTTTCCCTGAAGAGGACTGCTCACGCATTGGGCCTCGAGGCTGTCGGCCAGGCATTCGGCCTTGTCATCATCCTCAAACGCTAGTGTCCTATCAGGCTTGACCAAAGGAGGCATAGAAGAGTAGACGTCCTTCGTTAACGATCGGGATAGTTGCCAGAAAGCGAGATGAGAAGGCTCGATCTCGCTCAATTTCGCATCCCATCGTGACTGACGAAACTCATTTATGCGTACTTTGACCTGCCGCTGCAGGTATCTAAGGGTAGCCCTATTTTCCTCGCTGGGGGCTCTGTCATAGGCACGTGTGGCAGCGTTCTTGCGCCTCAACAGATCACGCACGTCTGCGGGCAGTTGCCAGCGCCGGTCTTCCGGCACAGGCACTGTCCGAGAACAATCGTTAATTAACGATTGAACGTGCTCTGTTAGGGCGCTGATCGCCGCCTCGGTGTCCTCTACAGTCTCTAGTCGGTCGGGAATGGACTCTAGGTGAGCGGATTCGACAGACGCGAGTTTCTCCTCGAGCCTCTTCCAATCCGTGATCACTTTAGTAGGGGTATGGCCTGTGTCGGAGTCGGGGGGACCTAATCGTGGGGCGAACCCTATGACAACAGGTCGGTGGTCAGAGCTAAGCTCATGAAGCACTTCTACAGAACATAGACGTAAGTTTATGTTCTTTAGAAGGGCCACATCAAGAATGTCAGGTCTGTGAGTCACATTAGCCGGGTAGTGTGTCGGCTCTAACGGGGTAATGATGTCAAAATTAAGGGACTCCCCTAGTGAATGAAGGTGCCTACCTCTCTGTGACGTCGTGTGACATCCCCAGAGTTGATTCTTTGCGTTTAGGTCGCCCGCTATAATAACGGAGCCACCGAGATCTAATAACGCTTCTAGGTCGCTACGAACTAATTCCCTACTCGGGGAGAGATAAGCTGATACTAGCGTGATCGATTGATGACCGGTCATAGCCAACCGACAGACCGACGCTTCAATACGCGACAGCGCGGGCGGATCCATAGGTATGCAGTGTAATGAACGCTTATAGTAGATGAGAGTACCTCCTAGACGGGAGTCCACCCTGTCGTTGCGCACCACACAGTAGTTTGCAATTCTAGGGTCCCGATCAGATGGTTTTAGGAAGGTCTCCTGCACCAGTAGAATGTCTAGCTGGTGGTCCCTCAGGAAAATGCCGATTTCCTGTTTCTGTGTGCCTAATCCGTTGGCATTGAAGTAACCTACAGTGAGTGATCGTGGTTTGAGACGGCTTGGTGTAGTGCGTATATCCATTATGGATTCCTAAAGCGCAACGCCGCGAGCCTATCCTTGATATCTAAGACCCTAAGGGTGAGACTCCAGAGGGCATCCCCGTCCCCCTGTGAGGCCCTTGCGAGACGTTCGAGATCCCTAAGTTCCCTAAATTCAGCTTCGTTCGCGGTGACGTACGAAAGGAAACTATCGACGGGGGCTTGGGCAGATCCAGAACCCACGTGGGGGTTTAAAGAACCTACTCCTACGGTGGACCTAACAGGTTTAGGTAGCGGTTTAGGTTGGCCGGTAAGCGGCTTTTGCCAAGCGTTTGGCTTAGACGATTCCTGGACGGACTGCTGCGTACGTGAGACGCCCAGAGCAGGGAACGCGGCCTCAGAGTTCAACGACGGGACGGGACCCGCTGCTGGCTTCTTAGCCGACTGTGAAGGCGCTGGATTGCGCGGTCTGGTAGGTTGACGAGGAGCACGAGTGCATCCGCGATAGTTGGCGGGATGACCGCTTTCCCCGCAAAGGACACACGCCGGTGGCTCTGTGCAAAGCGACCTGTCCTTAGGCCTCTCGCACTCGGCTGTGGCGTGGTCGCCCAGGCACTTGACGCACCTAGGACGGGCAAAGCAGTTGCGCTGTGAATGCCCGTACAACTGGCATCGGTGGCATTGAGCGATGCCTCCTCTGTTATGCGGTAGCTCTACCCGGATACCGGATAGGCCGCAGAGGGTGCTGATCTTGAAGATCTTCTTGCCTGCATCGCTCAGATCTAACACCACGAGTACCATATCGTACACGATATTACTGCGCCCGCGAACCACGCGGTGCACTTCGTGTACTGGAAGATCCTGACTAATAAGAGATCCCTTGATCTCTTCTACGGGGAACTCCTTTGGGACGTTTTTGACGACGACCCGGAGTAAACGGTCCTCCCTCAGGGTATAGGTGTGGAACGACACGTTGCGTTCACGGAGGATCCGTGTCAGCGAACGGTGATCGGCGGAAGAGGCCACCGTTACACGTATACCCTGAGGTGTAGAGCGTGCGTTGGTGTAACGAATGTGGTGCTCATTGCACCAAGTGGACACCATGTTCCATTTGGATTTCTCCTGCAGGAACAGTGGTGGGGGAGGGGGGCTCTTTGCGAGCGGGCTTTGGCTGCGGTGAGGCAGCGCTGGCAGATGTGGAGGGCAGGGGTGAGGACCGTTCCTGCCGTGAAGCGGCGGCGCTGGACTGCGCGGACTCTGGGGCACCGGAGATGGCGGTGCTTAGGGTGATCTTTGGTTTGGGCCCGTCCTTTGAGGAAGCCTTTCGGCTGCGCTTCCTGCTCTGAGACTCCACAAGAGTGAAGTCCTTTTCTGAGTCCGTCTCGGAGGACGACTGAGAAGAGATGTACTCTAGCTCTTGATCAGGCGAACCGGAGCGGCTGTCGCGCTCCCCTAGGTCTCGACGACGAGACACAACGTCTACTTCCATCGCGCTCGATGGCCTATGAGCCTCCGGCGAGGCGGTCCTAACCTCCTCCGTTGAGGCGGTCCTATCTGCCTCCGTTGAGGCGTTCCTAACTGCCTTCGGCGAGGCAGTCCTGCTCCTAGCGGCCCCCGTGGCGGGAGTGGAACCTATTTTCGATTTACTCGCGCCGTATTTTACGCGGTATCGATCAATTGAAGATTGTGTAAAATCTGAATCTGTCCTAGCGGGGATGAGGTCCCCGTGTCTCCTACGTAGCTAAACGTAAATTTCCTTGTCGTCAAGGACGTCGACTAAACCTATTGGCGGAGGCGCCATCCTGAGAACTATCTCTAACAATCCCTAGAACCCTAGTCTCCGGACGGGATAGCCCGGAGGTGCGTTCACTCTGTATCCCTCCCAACCGGGATAGGTTGGGAGGATGTACTTAAATAATGTGCCCTAAGCTTGTAATCCCGGATGGTAATCTTATTGTCCACCGGGTCCCTATCAGCCCGAGTGCCGGGAATGTATGGGCCCTTGCAGGCCGGCAATTCCAATCTAACACACGGGGATGGATTATAAGGAAAGGAAGGGTGGGAGGGGGGCGATGGCTAGGCTTGACTAGGAGATCCCCCAAGGCCAAGTGATCTAGCCCCGTCCGATGGGTAGCTTTGCCCTGAGGGGGCTCGGCAGGTGAATCGGGTCCTCACCTCACCCGGCTTCGTTAACACCGCTAGGTATCAACCGGGGACCAGTTGGTGTAACCTGGTTTTTCCCTGAAGGGGTTGCAAAGCGTAGACGCGACTATAGAAATAGGTGTGAACAAAATGGCGGCCTGGGCTATTCTGACGAACCACCCGTAGCTACCTGTTCACGTGAGGTTGTGACGCGTCCTGAAAAGGACGAACTGAAGTCACGACTTCACAGACTTTTCCGATTATCAATAGACTGAGCGACTTTTTCGACGCCAAGTAGAGAGGCTTGGCGCCACGCACGGAGCGTCGCGGAAACGTCCGTCGATCTCGACGAACACTCGTTGACTGGCGGCGCGCGGCACTTGCAGCTCTTCTTAACGGCGAACTCGTAGCGTAGACTATCGAAGCGGCGGACCGTACGGTCGGTTGAGCGGAGAGGGGCGCACAGCGGAAAGCGCGTGCGGATGCGACGGCTGCTCGAGCGCGTCTCGTGAGCCCAAGTTTTATAACTTTCACGTTTCTATATAAACAAAACCATATAAAAAAGCCATATCTCGAATGTATATTAACCAACGCCATCTGTTGGTTCCTGAACCTGAACAGATCCAATGCTGAAATGCTATTCTTACAGTGTTCAGTTTATAAAAACAAGCAAAGTGATTAAGCAAATCACTAAAATATGAAAATCGCTACCAGCGTTTGCGTCCGTTAAATTCTAGAATGTTTGTAAAAGTTTCTGGTACATACTGGTTGAACCCAGTTCATATCATAACAGCCCATTAATGTCCCACTGCAGGGACGGGCATCCTCCCGTGACAAAGGGATACTTGGCCTACTAATACCACGCTGGCCAGACGGATTGGTATAGAGTTTAATTTCAAGTTTTCCTTCTTTTTATTACGTAAAGATAACATTCACGGATAGTCCCTTAGTCGGTTTTTACGACCCAGTCGGTTTTTAACCCAGTTACAACAGCTTTTTTTAAAACCAAATAAATAAGTTTCTTTTTTTGCCACCAGGTCTAGAAAAACGCTTTGAATCCCAGCGCTACCTGTCAACACCAGAGCGAGTAGAACTAGCTGGCGCCCTGAACCTCTCGGAGACTCAAGTGAAGACCTGGTTCCAGAACAGACGCATGAAACATAAGAAGCAGATGAGGAAGCAACAGCAGCAGAGAGGTTTGTTATCTTATTTTATTGATACTAGTGACAGATTCCAGTGGCTTTTAATGGTAACTCCTGCACTGGAGATCTTGTCCGAAGTCGCAGGGACTTTTTCACACATTAAACCAAAGAACACAAAGTATATATGTCGCAGGGAAATGAGGAAACCAGGGATTTCACGAAATCCCTAGGGATATGATGAAATCTCGTTTCTACTAGAAAATAAATGCTCATATTTTCGTTTTTAGGTTAAAAAACACAAAGATTCCAAGTTCTGTAGGTTAGGTTAGGTTAGAACTGTGACCAAGATGCAAGGCATTTTCGACATTTACCGGGATTTCGTGATATCCCTAGTGATTTCGTGAAATCCCTGGTTTCCTCATTTCCCTGCGACATATACAAGGTTCAAGACAATAATTTGAGGTTTGCACAACGAATTGTCCTGCGTGAGGTCCAAGATCACAACTATGCCCGGCAGATCCTTAAGGAAAAGACAGATCGGTGCAGGTCAGATTTGCCAATGAGATAGTATAAGTTGGCTTATGGCAACAGTGGGAACTCTTGATATGTAAAGTAGTTCTAATTCGCTGAGCTTATCAGGCAGGAGACTCTAACCCACTAAACTCGTGTCAGCTCTAATTGCCAGAAGTCTATTAGACATAAAGCCCGATTTACACATCGACAAGTACAGTAGCGAGTTAAGTAGTAAGTTGTTGATTAAGTTGATTAAAATTAGATCTTCATCCTATTTTTTGGCGAGTTAAGTTGGCGAGGCGCGAGAGAGGGGGCTACTTCGTACTTAACTCTCTAGTGTACTTGTCGATGTGTTAATCGGGCTTAAGGAAGGATCTTCTGGGGTCATGGAAAGCTAAGAAAATAGGTTGTTTTATGTAATGAGACGACAATGTGACCGTGTGACCTGCATGTCAATTCTCGTTCCTTAAAATCGTTAAAAATTCTTTTAAGTTAACTTTAGCTGTCAAATTGTCACACATTTTAAGTAAGACAATTTGACAACTAAAGTTAACTCAACCGAATTTTTAACGATTTTAAGGAACGAGAATTGACATGCTGATGTAAAGCACGGAAGCCCAATAATCAAATCAAATCAAATCATTTAATCATTTACAAAGTTATAACATTACAAATAAGTCATTAATATAATTAAAACTTAATATATATATATTATATATTTATTGTAGCTGGCATGGTGCTCGCCATTTTTGGACTCTAATGGATGCTTAACATCAGTCACCTTAGAGTCATTTTGGTAGGCCTTTTTTTAAAAAAAAAAAAAAAAATTAAGTGTACAAAATAAAGTTGGTAGTCAAGTGAAGAATTTAATCCGTTTTTTAGATCACTTTGCCCGTTTAGGCAAATACTCATGCACACTACGCCTAAAGCATCCAATGTATCATCTATTCATCATAACAGCCCATTAATGTCCCACTGCAGGGACAGGCCTCCTCCCATGGCGGAGGGTTACTTGACCTACTAATACCACGCTGGCCAGACGGATTGGTATAGGGTTTAATTTCAAGTTTTCATTATTTTTATTTCGTAAAGATAATATTCACGGATAGTCCCTGAGTCAGTTTTTACGAAAACCATGGGATTAGATGGGGTGGTGACATATTGTATTCTTACTCCGTCACCACACGGTACACTTTGGTACCCGCTTCTAATCACGGAATTATCCACAGAATTTTATTCCGTGTATAAATTATCAGGTGGTATCATAGAAAATTTGATACTAATTCATCTAGCCAGCGTGGTATCCGTAGGTCTTAATTCCTTTTTCATAAATACACACCCTATCCCTTATATACCTATATTCGTGTGCACCTAAGTTATTCAAAGTTCCAATTAAGTTATTTTGAACCCTTTGTGAACTTAGAAACTAACAAATTTTAAGTTATCTATAACAAGTTGATGTTACGAATAGTTTGGAGTTTGCAGATAATTTATTATTGGCTTGATACGAAAACTTCCTTATTTATATGTGTTCGTATATTATCATGTACGCTAAACGGTTATAGGCATAAGGATTATAATTCGGTATGTAAAGTAAAAGCTTACCTAGGTATGAGGTATCGAGTCCAAAACCATTTAGAGATAGATCGGTAAGGAATAAAATCATATTTTTAGCGCAAATACCGCAAGATTGTGTTCATTTTTACAATTATACTTGAATGACTTTGTCTTTCATTTGACGTCTAAGTGACGTCATGCGCCCGGATCGATAAAAGTTTTTTTTCTGCTTTCATAGCTCAAGTAATTCGGCCGTACGTCATCACAAGTAAAACTTAAAGATGTTTATTACAAATAAACTATAGGTAGGAAAGCTAAGACACTCTAATTACTTAGTTGTTTATAATTAATAAACCTTTAAAATAGAAAAACAAATAAGTACCAAAAAGAATCTTTACATGCCGGACGATAATAGATATATCAGTATGGAGATGGTTCTTAGTCGGTGCCTTCAGTCCGAGTTTGTCAATTGGAAAATGTTTTCGAATAATCATCTTCAACCTTTTTTTATCATCATAACAGCCCATTAATATCCCACTGCAGGGACGGGCCTCCTCCCATGACGGAGGGATACTTGGCCTACTAATACCATGCTGACCAGACTGATTGGTATTGCGTTTAATTTTAAGTTTTCTTTTTATTTCGTAAAGATAATATTCAAGGAGAGTCCCTTCGTCGGTTTTTACGACACCCATGGGATGAGATGGGGTGGTGACATATTGTATTCTTACTCCGTCACCACACGGATATAATATATTTGAGATAATAACTGCTTATTATAATATTTATTTCCTTAGTAGATTTTTATGAAACCCTGAAATGAAAATAGGTGGTAGTACGGTATTTTGGATAGCTCACCACAACGAAAATTTAAATAATTTAAGGTCATTTTTTCTTGCTAGAAACAACCCGAGCTATACTTAAATCGATATTTTACTTTTAATACAACATCACTTTATAACAGTCAAGTATTTCCTAAGAGACCGTCTCAAAAGAAACTCTATTTACCAAAAACAAGCCATAATGACCTTTAAAACCACATACATAAGCATTAACTTCGCAACAACGTAGCACACCCCTCCCATTTCAAAAACAAAACAATAAAATTTGAACTCTAAGTATTAAAAATTAAGGTTGATATTCCAAAGTGCATGTTTCGAAGACGTTTGGTTGCCTAGCAACGGGCACCATCTTGTTTTTAACCTAATTTGTGAACGTCTTGAGTTGTGGGCTAAAAGCGCCATTATTAGATTGGGCCAGTCTTTGAGGTTTGTTCACTATTAAAGGAAGATTGAGTCTTTGAAAATGGTTGAAGTTGAAGCTGTGTAGATACATAAATCTATATCTATACTATTATATAAAGCTGAAGAGTTTGTTTGTTTGTTTGAACGCGCTCATCTCAGGAACTACTTCTTCGAATTGAATTTGGTTTTTAGTTTTAGATAGACCATTGATCAAGGAAGGCTATAGGCTATATAACATCAAGCTAGGACAAGTTTTTTTTTTTCAAATTTAGGGGGCCTAAGGGCCTACTCAGAAGGCTCATGGTCACTTAGAGGGCAATGGAGAGAGCTATGTTGTAGCTGGACCTATGGGCCTACTCAGAAGGCTTATGGTCTTTCTGATGGCAATGGAGAAAGCTTTGTTGTAGCCTGATCTATGAACCTACTCAAAAGGCTCATGGTGTCTCAGAGGGGAATGGAGAGAGCTATGTTGTAGCCTGATCTATGGACCTACTCAGAAGGTTCATGGTCACTCAGAGGGCAATGAAGAGAGCTATCAGCTATGTTGTAGCCTGATCTATGGACCTACTCAGAAGGTTCATGGTCACTCAGAGGGCAATGGAGAGAGCTATGTTGTAGCCTGACCTGTGGGCCTACTCAGAATAATCATGATCACTCAGAGGGCAATGGAGAGAGCTAAGTTGCAGCCTGAACTATGGACATACTCAGAAGGGTCATGGTCACTCAGAGGGCAATGGAGAGAGCTATGTTGTAGCCTGACCTATGGGCCTACTCAGAATAATCATGATCACTCAGAGGGCAATGGAGAGAGCTATGTTGCAGCCTGAACTATGGACCTACTCAGAAAGTTAATAGTTACTTACAGGGCAATGAAGAGAGCTATGTTGTAGCCTGACCTATGGGCCTACTCAGAAGAATTATGGTCACTCAGAGGGCAATGAAGAGAGCGATGTTGTAGCCTGACCTATGGACCTACTCAAAAGGCTCATGGTCACTCCAGAGGACAATGGAGAGAGCTATGTTGTAGCCTGACCTATGGACCTATTCAGAAGGCTCATGGTCATTCAGGGGCATTGAAGAGTATTATGTTGGGAGTTTCCCTGCGTGATCGAATCAAAACTGAGGAGATTCGCAAGAGAACCAAAGTAACCGGATAAAGTAGCGACAAGCAGGGAACATAGCGCGGAGAACCGACAGCTGTTTGGGCAGAAAGATTCTGGAATGGCGACCGCGTACCGAAGCGCTGGTGTGGACGGCTGGAAGCCGATGGATGAGGAAGGCACAGGACCGCACAAGGTGGCAATACTTGGAGAAGGCATATGTACAGCAGTTAACGTCGATTGGCTGATATGATGATGATGAATAAACTTTGTATGAATTATACAAGATTTTTTTATTTCATTACAAATTTAATTGCGGACAAAGTCGCGTTTTACAGCTAGTATATAATATAAAGTTATATATTTAGACAGTTTCTCTTTGGATAATGTCCTTTCTAAAAAGAAAAACCGACTCCAAAAAAGGTAGAGGTTATTAATTCGGCTGTAGTTTTTTAATGTTCGTTACCTCAGACCAAATAATTTGTTACTTACTTCGTAACTATTACAATTATATTTTTTGATTTTTTTATTTATTTGAAAGAGTGTAGGTATCTAAATCTAGATACATCCAGATAGTTCTCCCATAGAAATTTCATTGTATTTGGTTTAGTCATTTGATTTTTATCTTAAAAATACGGAATTTACTAACACCACTAATTTATTAACACTTTTAAAGTGGGAGGTTGTTTTTAATTACAAAATTATTATTTGATCGTTTGGTTAGTAGTGGGCAACCTGGTGTAGAGTTGTTCAAGCCCCCTCTGATATCGTCCACTGCTGGGCATAAGAAATGCTCCCACTTTGTAAATTCCTGTGTCTTCCCTCATCCATCAGTTTCCTGCTACCAACGGGCAATTTTTACAATTCATTCGCTTAAAATCGTAGCTCAACGTCATTTCATGTTGCGGCGATTTTAGCAAAAGTCATTAATGTCAAATGGCACTTTATTAACCAATCAGACAATGTAGAACGCTAATCAAAGACTGTAGAGTTGTCACTGAGACTAATCATTTTTATGTTTACACTAGCCGATGCCCGCGGCTTCCCCCGCGTGGTATAGGTAACCTAAATGTTATTCTACACCCTAAACAACCTGTATTCTAAATTTCAGCAAAATGCGTTCAGTAATTTTTGCGTGAAAGAGTAACAAACATCCATCCATTCATACAACCTCACAAACTTTGGCATTTATAATATTAGTAGGATAAGATTATTATTTAAAATAAATAAGTAGGCACTTCTTTAAAAACGTGAAGAAAAAATCTGAAGTAGCCTAGTTTACGCGCCGTAAAATTTACAATCCAGTAGTGAAAGTCCCATAGAAATCGTTCCAGCGGCTTCGGAGATTAGCCGGAACAAACAGACAGACAAAGAAAAATTTATTGTGATTTTCACAGTGTGAGTTTATCTCCCTCCGGTTTTCATCTCTTTTAGCGGAGCAAAAGCAGGGTGGGTGGGCAGTTTGATTTCTATCTAAAAAAAATAAGGATAAAAAATGTTTTAGGCACGTTTAAGAATCGTTAACAACCCTGTGGGTTTGGAGTATATTTTTTTTAAACTACAACATTATGTAGTACATACTTAGTAAGTTAGTAGTAGTAAGTCATTAATAGTAAGTCATGATTATAAATGAACTAGCGGCTCGTCCCGGCTTCGCACGGGCATTATTTTCCCGCTTTTCTGTTAGAATTTTTCCTGAATTTTCTTTGTTATAAACCGGACGGAGGAGCCCGAGACCTTTCCAAGCCAACGCATGGAAAACCGTGAAAATCGGTTCGTGCGTTCTGGAGTTATAACGTCAGGAAGGAAAACCCGACTTATATTTATATAGTAGATAAATAATAATAAATTATTGTCTACAGGTACTACGGCAGTGGACTTCACAACAAAACAAGCTACACACTCTGAATGTCGAAAGGTACATTGTTGTTATTATTAATTTATCATATTTTTTAGGTATTAGTGAATCTTTAGAAGGAATGCATCGGAAGCCAAGACGTAGAGCCGCTTTAAGACCATTTTATAGCAGATATTTTAATAGAAACGTCATTCGCACTATCTAGCCTTGTGTTTTGTCTTTAGTTGAGAAAAAAGAAGAAAGACAATGGAAAACATTAGTACTCGAGGCGGGACTCGAACCCGCGTCTCTGGACTATAGTCGAGTATCCGTCTCAATCACCAAATTTAACCATTACTTTAATACGGCGCCATAGCCACAACTTAAAACTCAACTGTACAACGCCATCGTGTCGCGCTTAGTTGGCGACTGAGATGACGTTCTACGAAGCCGAAATAGACCGATTGTCTGTTTCCACAGGTCGATGTGCAATATTTACGGCCGGGTACTGTACATGTCCTTGTGGTGACGGAGTAAGAATACAATATGTCACCACCCTATTTCATCGTAAAAGCCGACTAAGGGACTATCCGTGAATATTATCTTTACGAAATAAAAAGAAGGAAAACTTGAAATTAAACCCTGTACCAATCCGTCTGGCAAGCGTGGTATCAGTAGGCCAAGTATCCCTCCGTCCCGGAAGGAGGCCCGTCCCTGCAGTGGGACATTAATGGGCTGTTATGATGACTGTACATGTATATAAACATGCGGTTTTATATTTACGGTTACGAGTACTAAACTACTGCTTTCATTGATTGCCATGATGTTTTTAGGGTTCCGTACCAGTTTTGAAAAAACGGAACCCTTATAGGATCACTTTGTTGTCCGTCTGTCCGTCTGTCCGTCTGTCTGTCAAGACCATTTATCTCAGGAACGCGTGAAGGTATCAAGCTGAAATTTTCACCAAATACTAAAGCTTGTTGCCTCTTAGTGCTGTAAAAAATTCATAGTGCTAATCCAACGCAATCAAGAGATATTGCCGTTTTTGTCGCAAAATTTAGAGGGGTAACGGCAAAAACCTACAGGGTACTTCCAGTCTACCTACAAACTTGAAATTTGGCATGGAGCAAGGTCTTGTAGTACATGTAATGGGAAAATTCCGAAAACCTTAAATTTTTACTTCAATTACATTATATTTTGATTTCATAGAATTTTGGCGGGAAAGCTGAGTCACGTAACCTGTGACGTCATAGAATTTTGACAGCTGTCAAAGTGACAGCTGTCACTTTTGACAGATGTGCGTGACGTCATTGAATTTTTGACAGATGAGTCGTGGCGTCACATAATTTTTGACAGATCAGTTTTGACGTCATAGTACTTTGGCGGAAAAATATTTATTGACAGCTTAGTCGTGCCGTCATTGAATTTTGGCGGGAAAATAGTATTTAAATAGCTGAATCCTGACGTTATCACAATTTGGCGGGAAAATAAATAGGTTTGTACGGAACCCTCGGTGCGCGAGTCAGACTCGCACCTGACTGGTTTTATTTTTAATCTAATTTATTTTTACACCCATACATTATCGTAAAGAAATTTCAATGATTATTACTGATTATTTTATTTTCCTCAGGTGGAAAACTCAAGAATGTCAACACAAACGTCAGATTCTGACAGCGAGCACAGTGACAGTGATATCGATATAGTCGGTGAATCGAATTACGCACAACACTATTCTACTAATAATACGTAAAAATTGATTTAGTTTGAATATGTTTAAGGTGCAGAGCGGACGATGGACTTTTTGTGGTATAGAGTATAGTTATAAAAAGTTTTTAAATATTGGTAATCTTTAATGTCGTTGGGTAACATTGCTCTCAATTTTATTTAAATAATTTATTAAACAAGTGTAATTGTCGTGTAAATGACGCACGCTGTACATGTGACAGTCCTGATAAGGGCTAAGGGCGCGTTCCCACTATGTCGTGACGACAGATGATCGTGTAGTTTTAAGTGTCGTGGCTTATATGTTTAAATGGAGGTGTTAACATTTAGAACGACACAATTGACTGTCGTCTACGACATTTTTTGCAGTGACGTCACTTTGTCAAACAATTGTTATAATGGGAACAGGTAGAGACGACAGTCGTCGAACAATAAATTAGTCGTTACGACGTGGGAACGCGCCCTATTACTATAAATCGGTCATCCTTCTCTTAGCACATTCAGAGATAAATAACTGATCAATGTAACCCCTGCTTATTAAAGTAGGTAACCCTAGTAATTCTACGGTACCTTTTATAATTATTTTGACCCTATGAAACCTCTTAAAACAGTTGCAATAAAGAAATTCAATAAATTAATTTACTTAACTAAGTACGTTACCTACTCTATTTCCAATTCAGTTTATTCTTTTTTTATTCTACAAAAAAAGTGATAAAAGCTCATTTTGACAAGTTTAATAGAGTATTTGTAAACTTTTTTCGTATTGACAAACGGGGACTAAAGGTATATTACGGATAGTTTGTCGTCTGCTTTGCGCTTAGTGCTCACTAGGGGATTTAAAAGGCCAGACCAGAAATATTAATTTATTTATTTTTTCTATGTATAAGTAATATGTAAATATGTATTTACAAAAAAAAATGAATTTAAGTATGTTTATCCCTTCTCTAGTACCCATAGTACTAGCTCTGCGTAGTTTGGGACTAGATGGCGTTGTGTGAATGTGTGAGAAATATTTATATTTATAAATTTATATTTATTTAATTTTGTTACCATCATTATTTTTTTGTTGTTAGTTATTACAGTTTTTTTTGTGTTAAATATGACTTTTAAATAGCATAGTTTTTGAAAATCAGAATGCCAATTCTCCAAAATGTTTTTAGGGTTCCGTACCAGTTTTGAAAAAACGGAACCCTTATAGGATCACTTTGTTGTCCGTCTGTCCATCTGTCCGTCTGTCTGTCAAGACCATTTATCTCAGGAACGCGTGAAGGTATCAAGCTGAAATTTTCACCAAATACTAAGACTTGTTGCCTCTTAGTGCTGTAAAAAATTCAAAGTGCTAATCCAACGCAATCAAGAGATATTGCCGTTTTTGTCGCAAAATTTAGAGGGGTAAGGGCAAAAACCTACACGGTACTTCCAGTCTACCTACAAACTTGAAATTTGGCATGGAGCAAGGTCTTGTAGTACATGTAATGGGAAAATTCCGAAAACCTTAAATTTTTACTTCAATCACATTATATTTTGATTTCATAGAATTTTGGCGGGAAAGCTGAGTCACGTGACCTGTGACGGCATAGAATTTTGACAGCTGTCAAAGTGACAGCTGTCACTTTTGACAGATGGGACGTGACGTCATAGAGTTTTTGACAGATGAGTCGTGACGTCACAGAATTTTGGCGGGAAAACATTTTGTGACAGTTGAGTCATGACGTCATTGAATTTTTGACAGATGAGTCGTAACGTCACAGAATTTTTCTGCCGATCTGCCCACTCGAAACTAGTGGATACAGCTCTAAACGAAACGTGCCGGATCATCACTGGTTGTCTTAAACCGACTCCTGTACAAATGCTGTATCCACTAGCCGGAATAGCGCCTCCGGAAATTCGCAGAGAGGTGGCGAGCTCTGTTGAAAGAACGAAGATGGAGATAGACACTCGGCACCCTCTGCATCACTACACCCTTGTGCCACAAAGGCTGAAAAGCCGTAAAAGCTTTGTTAAATGCGTCTTCCCATTAGTCGGCAATTCGAGCTGCTCACACAAAAGACTTGGGTTGTGGCGAGATAGAGGTACCCTACCAACACCTTTTGTCCCGCTTTCCGAAAACCCACCAACAGGACACCTGTTTCCTTGGCCGATCTGGAAATCACTCAACAGACTCCGGACTCAGGTCGGTAGAAGCAAGGAAAACTTATTCAGGTGGGGGTTTGGGGGGGACCAGTAATGTGTGTGTGGTGCTGTTCCGCAAACAATGGAACATCTGCTGTCTTGTCCTCTGGGGCCAAACACATGCACAATGGACGATCTCATGCATGCCACTGAGAATGCTATACTCGTGGCGAAATTTTGGGCTGACGCGGTCTGATTGTCATCGACACGCAAAGAAGAAGCTGAGTCGTGATGTCATTGAATTTTTTGACAGATGAGTCGTGACGTCACAGAATTTTTGACAGATGAGTTGTGACGTCATATTATTTTGGCGGGAAAATATTTTAGACACCCGTCACTTTGACAGCTGTCACTTTTGACAGATGTGCGTGACGTCATAGAATTATTGACAGATGAGTCGTGACGTCACAGAATTTTGGCGGGAAAATATATTATGACAGCTGAGTCGTGACGTCATTGAATTTTTGAGAGATGAGTCGTGACGTCACATAATTTTTGGCAGATGAGTTGTGACGTCATAGTATTTTGGCGGGAAAATATTTTTTAACAGAGCCGATTCGTGCCGTCATTGAATTTTGGCGGGAAAAATAGTATTTAAACAGCCGAGTCCTGACGTTATCACAATTTGGCAAATAGGTTTGTACGGAACCCTCGGTGCGCGAGTCAGACTCGCACTTGACCGGTTTTATTTTATTATAATTTACATTTTGGTTAACTCCAAGTGATAACTCTACAGCTTATAAATCAGCGTTTGGCGCTGTCTCATTGGTTAGTAAAATGTCAAATTTGATATAAGTGACATTTGAAGTTGACTGACTGGGTCACCCCTTCGAATAAACAAGAATACTTAACTTTTTTATCTTTATTATTTAATAAACAAAAATAATAAGAATTCTCTTGTGAGTACGATGCTTAAGGCCTACGCAGACCGGGACGGCATGGCAAGGGATTTTAATTTTTACTAATGGAAATTCAACCGTACCTACTGCCATGCCGTCCCGGTCTGCGTAGGCCTTTAAGCTCATTGGTCGAGTTTTTCAATGTCAATAATATTAAAATAATATTTAAATTATAATATACTTACCTTAATTAATTAGGGAGTTGTTATGCAATTAACTTTATATAAAGAATAACTAGTATTTAAATAATTGTAGAAAAATGTCACTAGAATAGTGTGTAAACCAATCAGTTACTACCCGAGCGGATTAAGAATGGGATTAGAAATGGCGACACATCCATTCACTTCTCGCTCGCACATTATCTGCGTCTATACTCACACTTGTGGGTACCGACTGACAAAAAATTATAATTTACTACTAACCTAATAATTTTGTTCTAAAATTGTTATTCGTTATTGCGTTTTTATGTAGTATGCTGACGGTATCGGATATAGGAGCCGCCATTTCTAATCCCATTCTTTATCCGCACGGGTAGTAAGTAAAATAATAATAGTTAATAATGTATGTTTAATTTATTAAAATTATTATTTTAGTTCCTAGAAAATCACAGAATACCTATTCAGATTAGAAATTTTATTATTTACGAATGTATTTTAGTTTTTTATTATTATTATTTAAGTAAGTAGGTATATCTTTATTTACATTTTTCACAATTAATAATTATTTATTATTATTGATCTAGTCAACCTTTGTGTATAAAGTGCAATAATAAAAAAATAGTAATTTTAATTTGTATAAATAATATGTAATTAAAATCCATATTAATCATGAGTTTTCTCCTTGTGTCGCCCCGGTTCTTCATAAATATGGTAAAAGTGTAATATGGTATGGTCTCAGGTTCGATTCACGCTCAATGCAAATCTTTGAGTGCTTAAATATGATTATTTGCATTGGTCTGAGTGTTTCTATGTAAAATATGTATGTATTTACAAAAAAAAGTTTATAAGTAGGTACTAATATCCATTGTTCTGTTACCCATAACACAAGCAGGTTATGCCTAGCTTACTTTGGGAACAGATGGCGCTGTGTAGAGATGTCCGTGAATATATATTATCACTACGCAGTTTGAACTTTGATTTCGATGTAAATTTAGTATGTTTCCTAAGTCCCCCTTAGTCACTATTAACGATGAGAAAGGCTAGTCACTGTTTTGTAATCTTTGTCCATAGCCACAAGGACATGAGACAGATTCTGCCAAAGTATTAATAGTTAACTTTTTAATTAGTATTGTAAATAACTAACAGGAAAGCTCAATCTAGATTTAGTACTATTTAATAATTAATAATAGTTGTCCCTAATAATCGATTGTACTAAAAGAACTCCTTGGTGCTTTCCTCTTTTTACACTACACTTTTGTTTACACTTACACTATTGTTTAGAGGTGTATTAAGCAGGGAAAACGGTGGTAGTACTTTAGGCGGCCACTTGCTAAAGAAATGTATCACTTGGAAAATAAGGTTGATTTATTACGACTTGATTATAAAGGTAAACAACTATGGCGTCGTGTCAACCACAGACTAAAGACTTTAGTCTTTGGTCTTTGAGAAATGTATAGAAATCAAGGATAAATTCTTGAATCTACAAATGTCAAATGGTGAAATTAATTTTTATCTGTGAAATTTGACGTTGGAAAAAATTACATTTATTTCAAATTTAATAAAGAAAATGGTTAAATCAAAGTAATTTACGAGTTTTCTATTAAATCATTACAATTTTCTATATAATCAGTATCAAAGTTTGCGATTGATGTACCTAAAAACTAGTGAATTTGCAATATGTGGTGTTTGTTTACAAAGTTAATCAAGTAAGGATCAATATCCTCTATAGCCTATTTGTATTCAAATCTCTATCTTTTCCAAAAGGAAAATTTCTTCAACTACTAAATTTTTCTTTCGATTATATTCTTAGCGTTCATTTGACACTGAAAATTCTGTAAAAATTTTGTACAACTTTTGAACACTGATGTTACTTTTATCTAAATTTAATCAAATCAATGGTGAACTTCTTTTTTTCTCTTTAATCTCCAAAGACTTAGGATGATATGGGATCGGGATTTTTCTCATCTCTATCTAAAATCATTTTACATTGTTCAAATTGGCATTAAAAAAAAAGTTTTTAATAACTTTTAAACTGTCGCGATTCATTATTATAAGTATTATATAAACGGGATATTAAAGCGCATTTTATTTACCTTTATTTTACTTGACGTTTCGGCACAGGTTGCACTGGCCGTGGTCGCAAGCTGACTGATTGTGCAACCTGTGCCGAAACGTCAAGTAAAATAAAAGTAATTAAAATACGCGTTATATACGTTTTATATAATATTTTTGTTTAAAAACCCAAAATTATTTGATACACAGCTGTAACCCCCCTACTATGCTAGTCGTAATCATATTTTAAACAATTGGTAATGTAAGCATGTCGTTGAATTATAATATATTTGTTATTATTGTAAATATGTTTGTGATGTAGATTGTAAGTTAGTTAAATAAAATAATTAATAAACATTTATTTTATTTTATTTTTCCTATATTTATATAAGTAACTAGCTGACCCGTGCCCACTTCGTTAGGCGGCGAAAAAAACGCGTCCCTTTTTTAAGCATATTTCATTACTGCTCCACTTCTATTAGTCATAGCGTGATATTATATAGCCTATGACACTCCCCGATAAATGGACTATTCATCACAGATAGAATTTTTAAAATCGCTTCAATAGATCTAGAGATTACCCCCTACAACGTCACAAACTTTACCTCCTTATAATATTAGTATAAATTAACGTCCTACTGCAGAGGATCCTCCCGTGATGAGGGATACTTTTACTTACTAACATAAAATTTTGGGTTCCAACACACGACCTCGTATAAGGCACTTAGTTTATGACAGTTATAATTTCCTTTCAGAAAATAGTCTTCTAATAGTCCGCCGTTTAGTATTCTCCGTGTGGTGACGGAGTAAGAAAACAGTGTGTCACCACCCCATCTTACATGGGTGTCGTAAAACCCGACTAAGGGACTATCTGTAAATATTATCTCTACGAAATAAAAAGAATTAAAACTTGAAATTAAACCCTATACCAATCCGTCTGGCCAGCGTGGTATTAGTAGGCCAATTATCCCTCCGTCATGGGAGGAGACCCGTCCCTGCAGTGGGACATTAATGGGCTGTTATAATATGATTAGTTAGTATTCCAAAGCAGAGAAGGACCTCCTCCAGTAACTCAAGATAAATTATATTGAAAAGCATTTATAGGCCATCGACCTGGCTTCAGGGAGTAGCTGCACAAAGGAATCCAGTAGGTATAGGAACTAAAATGCATTGTTCCAAAGTTCCAAGTTGATATGATTTATAATTCTCTGCGTGGTGACGGAGTAAGACCGACTAAGGGACTATCCGTGAATATTATCTTTACGAAATAAAAATAAGGAAAACTTGAAATTAAACTCTATACCAATCCGTCTGGCCAGCGTGGTATTAGTAGACCAAGTATCCCTCCGTCACTAGAGGAGGTCCTTCCCTGCAGTGGGACATTAATGGGCTGTTATGATAAAAATACTTTTCCTTCAGAAACGTCGCTGACCATGGTTTATATCAGATTTAGTTTCACGTTTTCGTTCTTTGCTGTCACTTTTAAGATTACCTCGGGGTAGTGACATTCTCTGGGTGTTATCAGTCAAATATTATTATTGAACTGACTAAGTAATTACTTAAAAGTTTATAGGGTAGATTATACCTAGACACAAACATGGCTGCAACGCAGTCTCGGGTTCGATTCCCGCTCAATGCAAATCTTTGTGTGCATGAACATGATTGTTTGCATTGCTCTGAGTGTTTTCTATGTGTAATATGTGTATGTATTGTATACAAAAATAAAGTATTCAAGCTTTGCTTAGTTTGGAACTAGGTGGCAATGTGTGAGGATTATTTATTATATTTATTGTGTGATTCGTCGAAACGTGCTGTCTACGAAGATTATAGGCCTACATAATGAGGCTGACGTGGCTACGATGTAAGACCTATGACGAGACTGAGGCCCTGTTGATTTATAGGTTTCTATAAAATAAATAAAAGCATGCATGCACACGTATTATTTACACTAAACACATTAACACACACACCCACACACACACATACACAAAAACACACACACACACACACACACATATTATACAAAAACAAGTAGGGTAACACTTTCACATACTAATAATTAAATCGAGAAATCGTTATTAAGTGTATTACATAAAACAATTTATTTTCCCTTTTTTATTGTAACTTGTAGTAGTAAGGAAGAGACTGTTACCCACGACACAGGGTATCCTAGTGTGGGTACAGTGCACTTGAGTATTTTAGTTTATAAGATTACTTTTACCTGAATATCTCTGTACAATAAATAATGTACCAGTGTAATGTACCAGTAAAAATATATATTAAATAAAATAAAATAATCAACACCACACGGAGAAATTCAACATCATCATATCAGTCAGTTGAAGTTCACTGCTGGACATAGGCTCTTCAAATACTTCTACTTTATCCTGTGCCTCCCTCATCCATCGCTTTCCCACCGTCCTAACTAGAACTTACAAATATAATAATACAACAATACAAAAATAAAATAAATAAAAATATAATTATAACTCAAAGAAAATAAACAATAATTCTGCACGAAGTAACTTTGTAAGGGGGTACAAACAATATAGTTGAAATTAGAACGTAATTGTCCGTGTGATTGTAAGGACGCTTTAACAAGGTTGTGTTGGGATAACGAGGTTAAACGCCGTAGTGTATTGCTGTGCCCGTTTTTATATTGTTGTTATTAATAAATAGATGAGGGATGATTGTATGAATGAATTGGTTAGTGTGAACTGAATCGCGTGTTGAATTATTTAAAAACTTAATTTGGCGATTGATCGTAATAAATAAGGTTTTTTTCTCATACATTCATACAAAACCGTATAACTTAAAACTAAGCAGAGCTTAAGCCCGATTTACACATCGACAAGTGTCGATGGTGAGTTACAGGTGTTAAAATAATCGTTTTTACAGCATGTTCTGCCAAATTATGGCGTGCAAATATGAAATAAGTACTTATACATGTTTCTAAATATCCAATGCATAATGACAGTTAAATACCATAAGAAGAATAAGAATAATTTTATTGATTTCCTGACTTATGTACTTATAATAAAAAATATTAAATTAAATCTATAAGTATAATGTCATCCTGATTTAAATTAAACAGTTTATTTACAATTATATTAATTTTATTGTATTTCTACTATTTTGTTTTATTTGACGACATCTGGTATAGTGGTTATATATCATGACTGCTACGCAGAGTTCTCGGGTTCGATTCCCGCTCAATGCAAATCTTTCTGTGCATGAACATGATTGTTTGCATTGGTCTGGGTGTTTACTATGTATATGTATGTATTTACAAAATAAAAGGTATTTATGTATGTATATCCGTTGTCTAGTACCCATAGTATAAGCTGTGCTTAGTTTGGGACTAGATGGCGTTGTATAAAAGTGTGAGGAATATGTGAGTAATTTAAAAAAAAACCGTTTACAATTAATTTGAAAAAGTCTTCTAAACATAAAGCCCGCTTCTAACACCTAATAAATTTACCGCCTGTTAATTATAGGTATCATTATTAGCGTAACACAGGGTTCGAACATAGCACCATACGGTCAAATAACTCAGTGGGGTGTCGAAGCGATATTGCTCACAAAATTGAAGTAGGTGGGGTGATCATAAGGTTAAAGTGGATAGTGTTATGTGGAATGAAGCGTTTAGATAAGACAGTTATTTATATTTTATTTAAGAGACGATCAAAGGCTTTACCTAAGGCCTACCTAAGGAGTCGGTAGTACTAGAGCACAGACAAACCTACTCTAGGTAAAAGTAAAACAATGTAAGAAAGAAAAAGATAGAAAGAAATGTACGTGTACTATATATGGTACACGTGCATTATTTTACTATTGTGTCTGCTGGCGGCACTGTGAAAGGGTTAATAACCATGTAATTTCACTAGCTACTATAGCCTTCCCTTCTAAATTTGTATTTTTTGGTACCGTTTTTTACACAACTGATTGGACTAAGTACTTAAAATGTTCTTAGTTGGTGTCATAAAAAATGTATACAAATGACTTTAGTGGTTAGGTTTTTATCTAAAAAATTACGCCTACCCTTTTTTGGATCATTTTAAGGCATCCCCACTATCATGTACGTCTACAAACTGCCAAGTATTGGATGAACTCTATAATAAGTAAAAAAAACCATAGCGCCAGTTATAGCACCGTGCGAAAATTCTGGGGTTCGAATCCCGCGCAAAACAATTATTAGTACCCGCTTAATGCAAATCTTTGTGTGCCATGCACACATGTTCATGATGAACATGATTGTTTGCATTGGTCTGGGAGCTTTCTATGTATAATATGTATGAATTTACAAAAAAAAGTATTTAAGTATGTTTGTCCGTTGTCTAGTACCCATGGTACAAGCTTTGCTTAGTTTGGGACTAGATGGCGTTGTGTGAATGTGTTAGGAATATATTTATTTATTTATTATCGATCAATAATTAACTCGATCCTGGATGTTCTTTGTTAATTCCGTCCGTTAATTTCATGTGTGTACCCGTGATACAAGGCCAGATCCCTAGTGCCATTAGTTGTCTTTTAAAAAACAAATGTGTCAATTAAAATATTTTTTATTGTTACCTCTTGCATACACGTGTTCATATCCTAGTCGTAATCAAATCACGTCGATATCGAGCCCTCTGTACGAAAATTAAAAGAGTTGTTCTATCACTCTCCCCTTACGACAAAGTAAAGTTACGATACAGTAGTACAACCACGCTGTGTCTTTTACATAACAGTAACTTTTAATTTATATAGTACTAGCTGATCCGTGCCCACTTCGTTGGGCGGCGACAAAAACGTTATTAAGCGTCCCTTTTTAAACATAATATTTCATTACTGCTCCACTCCTATTAGACATAGCGTGATATTATATAGCCTGTCGAGTAGCAAACATCGACATCGCCAGCAGCGCAACCGGCGGCGCGTGCGGTTGGCAACAGCGGCGGCGCGCGGCGCGGGGGACGGCGGCAGCGGCACGGGGCGCGACGCGCGGGACGTGAGGACTGCGACGGCGACGCTCCATTAGGGATGTTCGATCCAGACACTTTGTATCGATACTCTGGATCGTAATGGATCGTTATACAGTGTATCGATCCAAGTATCGATCCAATAGATTTGATACGATTTTTTGGATCGATCCAGTATCGTATCAAGTATTTAAAAAAACAACATGTTGTGTTTAAAAACTATTTAACTTTATTTATAAAGTAAAATAAATGTTTACATAGGCCAATCTTTATATGGAAGTGTACGTAAAAATATTAATTTTGATAGCCGCTCTGGATTAATACGATTACGGCTCTCACTCAAAGTATGGTTGGCTAGTGAGAAAAGTCGTTCTGAGGGCACAGAGGTTCCTATAACGGACAAATAGCGTAAGGCTATATCGCTCAGTGTTCCCCAAACGACTTTTCTCGCTGACCAATATTTAATTGGATCTGACTTTCTATCCAGCAAGGGCTCCAACATATACTGCTTAAAATATATGTGAAGTCCTTCCTGTGGTTTACTCGCTTCTACTTGTGCCACCATTTCGTTGTGAAATTTCCATATGTCATTACATTTTTCAGATTGTGATACATTGGCGGCAGACGTTGTGGTACTTGTGTGGACTGAAATTTCAGATTTTAACAAATCGGAAATTTCAGACAAGGCTTTGGCACACGACAGTGGATCACTAAAACAATTATTTTTGAATCGGGGATCCAAAACAGAACTTACTGCCAATATATGAACCTTTTCGATATGTTGAAAACGCTTCTTTATTTCTATTAATACTTTGGCTTGAAATTCTGAACCTAAATCACTTGTGTCATTAATATTGGCAGATTCTATTGCTAATATGTTTAGAAAATTACAAATATGTTTATTAATACACGAACGTATACCTACGTTTAACAAATTTCGTTTATCTTAAATAAATCCCTCCTCCCTTTATACAAATTATATTAAATTATATATTTTATTATTCATTTTAACTGTTTACAATTAATTATTAATAATTTTACAATCAATTATTCCTTTTTATATGCTGAATTAACAAATTTAAAAATTAATACATGAACAGATACTAGCTCTTAATACATGAACGTATACAAACTCTTAATACACGAAGGTATACCGAACGAAAAATTATGTTTAATTGAATTCCCTACACCCCTGCGCCTCCTCTTCTTCTTCCGCCGAGGGCCGATGGAGCGGCTCCATCGGCCCTTTCATTCAAGCGCGGACCACCGTCTAACGCACACGCGCACTATTTACTCATTGTAAAATGATCAGTAACAGTAAACCAGCATCTATGTTTAACTACAGTCAGCTATTTTATTTATACCACCATTAATCCCAAACAAGCCTATGACACTCTCCGATAAATAGTCTATTCAACACAGAAGGAACATTAAAAATCGGTTCAGTAGATCCAGAGATTACCCCCTACAAGCAACGTCACAAACTCACAAACTTTACCTCTTTATAATATTGTATAGATTAGGGTAAGGTTGCGATCATTGGACTAGCGCTTTGTTTGGACCACTTTAATATTTCGCGATCTATTCATATTTGAACCCGATATTTGCATCAAAACGATAGCTTCACAACCCCCCACACCACCCTCCAACCGCCAGTATCGTAGCAGGCAGCATGAGGGATGGACGTACTTCGCTTTGTTTTTCGGACCTCGAATATAATTTTTACGCGGCAAACAATAGCATGTAAGTACTGTTATAATAATTATTTTAATGTGATTTTTTTTACTAGTATAGTAAAGTAATTAAGAATACACACTGCCGTATATTTTTGTTGAGTAACGTGCTACTTTTTTTAAAATAAATATTTCAGTGGATGTTAGTGAGTTTCTATCAATGGACTGGCACGATGCTCTTTCATTGAACCAGTCCAATCATGGTAACTTCTATAATGTGTGTTATTTAAAAAACATTTTTTTTAGTTTAGCATCGCAAAAAGAGGAGGAAAGAGAGAGGTGAGCATGAAACCAGTTTAGGGAAAAAAGAAGTTGAATTGAATGATGTAATCAGAATGTTTCGAGTGCCTAAAGCGATGTTAAAGAGAAGATTTGACATACCTGAAATATTTTTGTGATTTAGCATGTCAAATAAAGAAATATCATTACTGTCGACTAATTAATGTAACTATCTATTTATTTTCGAAAATCAAAGAAAGGACAATGCTCACAATGTATGGGGAAAAAACCCAGGCCCGGCGCAAATGAAATGTATCTCAGATTTTAAGTATTTATATGTGACATAATATTCAGTAGGGGGCATTACCAAAATCTTTTTTTTTAATGTCATAAATTGCTAGTTGTTTTATGTAAGGAGCTTCGAAAATGTGATTTTTTTAAAATTATTTCTTTCTTTACTCTTATTCTATAAATGAATGATAAGGTACGAGAATACAGGGAACCTATAAGTGCGAGTGAAATAGCAGTTGACTCTTGGTTCGTTTTTGTAGCGAGCGACGACGACCGAAAGGTATTGTGTGAACAAACAACCGGTTTAGTTTAGTGCCTCTCCGCCTTGCAACAACCACTGAGAATATTATAATGGTTAGCGTAGTATGTTAAAATATATGTATATACATATTTTCTTTAAATACTTCTATTTAAAAATTACTTTCACGAAAAAAGGATTAGCAAAATGTTACGTTTAAAAACGAATTTTTGGCTATTTTTTTTTTTAGTATGAAACTACTATTTTATACTAAGAATTTGAGATATGTACCGTTTGCGCCGGGGCCTGGGTTTTTTTTGAGCATTATCCTTTAATAATAAAAATAGTTTCTTTATTAATTTTTTTACATGCACCTTGAATGGACCAGCAACCTATAATGCCCTAAGTCCAATTATAGCAACTAAGTGGTCCGATGAAAGAGACGGTGGTTCAAACAAGGAAACCATCACAAAGTTTTATTTTCTTCTTTTGTGACTATATACATAATAAAATTAACTTAATTATGTTAGTTACTAATGATTGAATATACAGACTACTCGTTTACACAGATTTTGTTTTATTTCACGCTCTATTTTAGGTACCAGGTCTGTTTAAAATTAAGTGGTCCAATAGTCGCAACCTTACCCTACTAGCGACCCGCCCCGGCTCCGCCCTACAGAATGTCCTTAAACAACGCTTAAGTACAGTTTCATTAGACGATTACATTAGAAATCTCTAAATTTATATAGGTTCTCTACTTTAATATGAGAGTGTTTTACATATAAACCTTCCTTTTGAATCACTCTATCTATTAAAAAACCGCATCAAAATCCGTTGCGTAGTTTTAAATATTGAAGCATACAAAGGGACATATTAGATTTAAGCATACAAGGGGCCCACTGCAGGGATAGAAATTCTCCAGTGAAGGAATCTTAATTCATTAAAGCTTTAGTTTGATACTGGGACTTACACGTCAAATTTTCTTTACACAGTTTGTCAACAGTCATTTTCCAAAAGCTTTGACAGTAATAACATCATAAAATGTTATACGATCAGTAACTTTTCGAATTTTTTACTAGCTAATATTAATTCTTACTTATACTTCTGTTTTTACATTTTCCTATGAAAATATTCTACAAAAAAGGCATATAGCTTGTGTCAAACCCATTTTTACTGTTCAACAATAGTTCAAACAGAAATTCGGACCTTAATGCTACACTAACAAAGTCGAAATTTACGTAGCAAAATATAAAATTAAGTTGGTATTCTGTAATTTGAAGTTATTGCTGGATGGAATGCGCTGCTTTGATCCAGTTAGTACCGGATTGAGCGGGTTTTAGGCGGTGCAAAGGTACATTATGTAAAATTAATACGATTTTCTTTGTTTGATCTATACTCGAAAACTAATAATATTAAATAAATAATTGTTTTATTAAATGGCGTTTGGACAATATAAATTTGTTATTAACTATGTAATTTTAGTTAATAAAGATGCTTAGTTAAAATTGGATTATGTTGAACCCTTTTATTATTGGAGATGACACGCCGTGGGCAGTTCATTATTGAAATATTTTTAAACGCAGATCAAAGAACATTTCACTTATCAATTTATATTACGTTAAAGATTCTGATTTATTATTAAATGTAATGAATACTTACCCCCGGTTTCCGAATGTCTGATCAAGTAAAAACCAACTAATCAAGTGTCAAAACTCTTGTCAACTGTCATTTTCAGGAACTAAAATTTGATTAGTTGATTTTTACTTGATCGAGTCTAATCCTATTTTATTTTCGTAGGTATAGATCATATCCGCGAATTGTTGACTTTTACGACACCCATGGGATGAGATAAGGTGACGACTCGCAAACTCAACTTTGACAAATTTTACTTCGACATAATGAAACTTCGATACATGTTAATTTCGACATTATTTTAGTACGAAACAACTTAACATCGACGCTTCTGTGTACTTCGACAAGGCTTTTATTCGACATGACTTTACTAAGAAACAATGTGAGTTTTACGACATTCTACAAAACTATGCTACTCCGAAAGTAGTCTAAATTCGACATACTGTACTCTGAAATATTACATACTTATAGTAGACACTAAAATTTGTCAAAGTTCAGTTTGAAAGTCTAAGGTGGCATAATTCTTACCTTTCTGACTGTGTCACAACTCACAACTCAGAGTCTATACAAGAAATAACTACCTATTAAAATACTCTAAATGCTTACGCTTCGCAAGAGGGGTAGTCAGGTACATTAAAACACAGTACACATTATGCTAAGCGTTATATCACCCCTATAAAAGGGTGACATGCCATTTTAATAAAGATTTTTATCAAAATATCAGGCCCCTTGACGCCATTTAACCTTTTTGTAGTTTACTAATTCCTTTATTAAGTTGTTAGGACGTCGTTTCAAAGTTAATGCGTTCGGTAAACTGATTACTTAACGAATTTTTAAAAAAACGTTTTTGATGTGGTTTTTCCACATGTGTTTTATTACTAGCTGAAAAAACGCGCCACTTTTGATTATAATTTTATTTTATATTTCACTTTTATTCACAGGTCGTCTATAATATCACCAGAATGTTTTTAAAAGTCTTACAATAATACAATTTTAATTATCCCTTTTAGTTGCAGTAATTTTTGTGAAAGTCTAATTCAAAGGTTTTTTATTATTTTAGCTTTGCGTCGGTACACTGTCAAACAATATAATTAAAGATTATTGTATTTTTATCACAAATAAAAAAAAACTTTGCTTACTAGACTAGGTATTCTTTGTAAACATTTGTAACAAAAATATGGTAACTTATTTTGTACTAGCTGACCCGTGCCCACTTCGTTAGGCGGCGAAAAAAACGCGTCACTTTTTTAAACCATTTTCATTACTGCTCCACTCCTATTAGTCATAGCGTGATACTATATAGTCTATGACACTCCCCGATAAATGGAGTATGGACTTATATTCAACACAGAAGGAATTTTTAAAATCGGTTCATTAGATCTAGAGATTACCCCCTACAACGTCACAAACACACAAACTTTACCTCTTTATAATATAAGTATAAAAAAACTATTTTGCACTAGAAATCAAGCTTTTTGTTGTGAGGAGTTTGAGGGTCATGGATTATGAACACTAAGTTATTCTAAACTCATGACATTTATTTGAAGTTAGTACAAATAATTAACCAGCGAGCTTTAATACATTATAGTACTCATGCATAAAAATGTCCTACTGCAGGGACGGGCCTCCTCCCGACTGATACTTGGTCTACTATGGCCAGACGGATTGGCATAGGGTTTAATTTCAAGTTTTCCTACTTTTTACTTCGTAAGATAATATTCATGGATAGTCCCACAAAAGAATGTACGGCGTCCCACAGGGGAGTATCTTGGGCCCACTGCTATTCATCTTGTACATAAACGACCTACCAAAAGCCACACCAAATCCAATAACGCTTTTTGCCGATGACAGCACCGTGACAATAAAATGTAATAACCGAAATACTTACGAGCAAGAAATAAATGATACGCTTGAAGCCTTAATAAAATGGTTAGATTCAAATAATCTAAGGATTAATATCGCCAAAACAGTCCTTATGACTTTTAGTCAACGAGCCGGTACACAAGCTTGTCTAAACATTTACCATGACAATCAACCGATAAATGAGGTTCAGACTACAAACTTCTTAGGGTTAACAATTGACAAAAAACTAACATGGAAATCTCATATCAAAACTAATTTATACATTTGTGAACCGCAAAACCAATCGTCCTGCATTAGATTCAGAAGCGCGACCTCTTTTCACAACACCCACTAGCAATCATTACAAACATCTCTTCTAAGTCTTTTTAGAGTCGGTTAAACAAACTTCAATCGTAAATAATACGTATTATCATTAAAAGAATTAACATCTAATATGTCAACGGACTTACAGCAATTTGTCGGCATTTATTCGCCAATTCCTACTTAATGTCAATTATCAAGTGATTACGCTATTCAACGCTAGATGGCAGGGATCGGATTACCGTCTTTAGGGGCTTGTTAACATGTTTCACGACCAGTTTACAAAGACCCGTCTACTTCGAACAATTACTTTCGAATATGGAACTTTGGCGTATCTTTTTATACTGGACGTTTTAATAGTAACTTTTTGGTGGAATTTAAACCTTATTTCGGTGGTTTAGGGTGTTTTTTTCTTATTAAAGTATTGGTTAATTAGATTGCCCATTGACAGCGAGTATTATCTCATTATCTTTCGATAAAATATTGATTCTGGGTGTGGATGCACGCGTAATACAAAAAAATGTACTATTATTATTAAATTATGGTTTAAAATAAAAGTGGTGTCACCACCGTGTCTCAGCTCATAGGTGTCGTAAATGTAGACTAAAGAATAATACTTACATGACGACCTCGGTGGCGCTACGGTGCGGTAGCGCAAGCGGCTACCGTGCACGAGGTTGGGGGTTCGATCCGCACGCAAGACAATTATTTGTGAGATCAGAGATTACAAAAAAAAAACAAAAGAAGGAAAACTTGTTATAAAATCCTTTAGCAATCAGGCCACATCACTATAGTATTAAGTATTCGGCGAAATGTGCCATCTATGAACCGAGATTTCTGCTGACCGTGCTTTCGTCATGATTTGGTTATTATTACACACAGTTATTTAGAGTTGTTCAAACCGACCTTATACCGACTAAAGGCCTACGCAGACCGGGACGGCATGGCAAGGGATTTTAAATTTTACTAATGGACATTCAACCGTACTGTTTATTACAGAAATACGACATAAATTGCTTTGCTTTAAAATGAAAAATGCCGTGCGACAAAATCCCTTTCAATGCCGCGGCATCATTTTAATTTTGAATTTGCATTAGTAAAAATTAAAATCCCTTGCCATGCCGTCCCGGTCTGCGTAGGCCTTAAATGGCTGTGTCACTACGAACGACAGCCGGTACCTACTTTTTACGTGCCCTCGTTAGCACGGAGACGCATAAATAAAATAGCACTGAGTGGTCACCTATCTAAGGTATGACTTCGAAGACATTGCTTAATTAGCGTTATCTTAGCTCTTATCGTTAGCTTAGCTCTTCTTACACCATTTCTCTAAAGCGAATAAGTTATTCATCACAAATTCTAGTAAGAAACGAATCTAGATAATAATCTATATCCTTTATAAATAAATATAATATATTTGACTCAATAATTCCACGAAAAACATTCGCCATATTATTGTCTTTCAAGTAACAAAGTATAGGTAAGTGTTAGCCTACTTAACAATAAGCGAGATAAGATAAAAAAGATAACGTTACAGACAGTTTTAGAAATTACTAACAGGTTGTTTATGTCCCATTGCTGGGATGGGTCTTCTCTGTGATGGAGAGAAACTTGGCTTACTAAGGCTGCCTGTCCTCGGAAAAGGAGCGTGGCAACAGGGCGGAGAATCAGAGAAATGAGAATTAATCAATAGTATTGTAAAATCACTCTTACATTGTGGGCATTATCCTCCGTCATTTTTTTTCTCTTCTCGCTCCACTTATCATAACAGCCCATTAATGTCCCACTGCAGAGATAGGCCTCCTCCAGTGACGGAGGGATACTTAGCCTACTAATACCACGCTGGCCAGACGGATTGGTAGGTATAGGGTTTAATTTCAAGTTTACCTTCTTTTTACTTCGTAAAGATAATATATTTACGGTTAGTTCCTTAGTTGGTTAGTCGACACTCGTGGACTGAGATGGGGTGGTGACATATTGTATTCTTACTCAGTCACCACACGGATACATTTAGTAATTAGGCTCTATATTTTTGTAAATTATATCCATTCAGTTGTATTAAAGTGAATGAGTACTTTCGCCTTTATAATATTAATAGGATTAATAATAAAACAATAAATAAGTATTCGATCACGACTTACATGTTATTCTCTTAACCTACCTTATTGAGTCACGTCTTATCAACAGGATAAGATAAATAGATAACAGTTATCTATACACAAGTACGGCACCCATTTTGTTTCAGTCTATCTATAGCACAGGTGATAGTAGAACAAAAGTTTATAGTTTATGTGAAAATAGTTCTTTGGATTGTTTTAATATAGGTATGTATATATTTGTATTTTATGGATAGACATAAAAACTAGGAATACGTTCCCAATTTGGATGTTTTATCTTACATACAAATTAATGAAATAAATCTATACTAATAATATTATAAAGAGGTAAAGTTTGTGTGTTTGTGACGTTATAGGGGGTAATCTCTAGATCTACTGAACCGATTTTAAAAATTCTTTCTGTATTAAATAGTCTATTTAACGGGGAGTGTCATAGGCTGTATAGTATCACGCTATGACTCATAAGAGAAGAGCAGTAATGAAATATGTTTAAAAAAGGGACGCGTTTTTTTCGCCACCCAACGAAGTGGGCACGGGTTAGCTAGTTTTTACATAAACCTAAAGAGCTAAGGTATTACTAGAAATAGACAAAATGTAGAATAAAAGACAATGGAAAAAAATTGCTTCACAAGACAGGATTTGAACCAGTGTCTTCAGAGAATACACCACCAACGCCATTGAACACTAGGTCACCCGAGGCTATTATTTTGTACAAAGTTTGTTCCCTAAAAACTCAGTAATTTCTTGACCTATTTGACAAAATGTTTCTTAGTTTAAAAAGTTTGACTTTTACGTTGGTAAAATGTAAATGTGTTTTTTTTCTTAAAAAACTTTGGATTAACTGTGATTCATACATGTGTATGAATTCAGATTATTCAAATAATTAGGACATGATACCTACTTCTGAGCTAACAAACAAAATACAACCTAATTCTGAACTTAAGGCGTAGAAATATAATAAAACTAGCTTTTGCTCGCGGCTTCGTTAAATTCGGGGTAGCACTGTTCCCCTTTCCTCGACTTAAAAAATCCGTTTTGCCGTAAAAGAAAGACAAACAAACAGACACACTTTCCCATTTATAATGTTATTAAGGATGTGGAAATTAGATTAAGTAAAACTAAGTAGGTAAAGACGGAAAAAAACTGATAGGTGAAGGATGTGCAGAACCGCACAAGGTAGAAATGTATTTGGCGGAAGCCTATACCAGGAGTGGACGCTAATTGACCGATATAAATAAAATATTCCTCACTCTTTCACACAACGCCATCTAGTCCCAAGCTAAGCAGGGCTTGTACTATGGGTACTAGACAACTGATAAACATACTTCTATAGGTATTTTTTGTAAATACATACATATTATATATAGAAAACACCCAGACCAATGCAAACAATCATGTTCATGCACACAAAGCATTGCATTGAGCGGGAATCAAACCCGAGATATCTGCGTAGCAGTCATGTTGTATAGCCACTACGCCACAGAGGTCGTCAAATGATATGATGATGATATTACGTAAACTAACTCTAAAGAAATTCGTTAATTGTTGCAAACAGCACAGTTTTATGAACTAAAACACAAGGTGGGGTATGGAAAATGTAGGATGTTTATTCTTCGCAATAAGAAAAAAATGGAAAACTTGTTTTAGTCTACATCACTACAACATCTAACCTTAAGTCTCTGAAGTGGGACATTAATAGGCTGTTATCAGTCAATCAAAATCTGTATAAGTAATATTAAGAATTTTCATATTTCACTTAAGTTCCTTCTTTGCTACAAATACAAACTGTTTAACACGTTCCCAGTGCAGTGTACCATATGTGGTACACGTGCATTGTTTTACTATAGTGTCTGCTGTCGACAATGTGAAAGGGTTAATACTGTATTTCATTACAGATTTTTCTTCGTATGTTAAAGTTAATAGTGATAATTTTTTTTTACAGAAAAATGAGTTGGAACGCTGTGGCTTTCGTAGCCGTGGCTGTGCTCGTGGTTGGAATTAACTGTCAAACAGGTTAGTAGTGACATCTTGCGATGAATTATTGCAACTAAATTAAAACTTGTCTCGGTGTATTAATAAAAAATGTATACATCTCTCCTTAGACAGACCTATAATTTTACGCCCCTTTTACCACTTTGAGTTATTTTAATAAAAAAAGTACTATATTTAGCAACATAAACACTTACAGCAATGTTAAACAATTAAAATCAGGAAATTAAATATACTGCTATTTAGCGGCGAGTAGTGATACTAATACGATGACATCGCCATCCAGTGTCGAGTAGCAGCACTAATTCATTGTTTGTTGTTTTCAGAGGCTACTGTCGAGCCTCCTTCCAATGAGGTGGCAAAGGAGTCAGGCATTTGTAGGATATGTGATTGTGAGAATGAAAAGATCAGCTGTTTCGACAAAGGTGTTAAAACATTCTTCTCTCAACAACAATGGGCCGGTGAGTAAACTTTTACTTTAAAATAACTCTGACGACCTCTGTGGCGTAGTGGTTATTCAACATGACTGCTAGGCAGAGGGGTCTCGGGTTCGATTCCCGCTCAATGCAAATATTATTATACATAGAAAACACCCAGACCAATGCAAACAATCATGTTCATGCACACAAAGCAAACAGTCAAATCAATGCACATAATCAAAGATAACTGGATTTTTTACGTACATTCATACTTATGTGAGTAAACTTTTACTTTAAAATAACTCTGACGACCTCTGTGGCGTAGTGGTTATTCAACATGACTGCTAGGCAGAGGGGTCTCGGGTTCGATTCCCGCTCAATGCAAATATTATTATACATAGAAAACACCCAGACCAATGCAAACAATCATGTTCATGCACACAAAGCAAACAGTCAAATCAATGCAAATAATCAAAGATAACTGGATTTTTTACGTACCTACTATATACATTCATAAACTTCAAACTTCTTCAAACTTCAAAATACTTTATTTCATAAAATTTATTACAAATTGTTTGAAATCGTCGTTTTACATAAGTACTTACATACATATTATGTTTACAAAAAAAAAGTATTAAGTATGTTAACCCGTTGTCTCGTACCCATAGTACAAGCTCTGCTTAGTTTGGGACTAGATGGCGTTGTGTGAAAGTAAAAAAATAAGTAAAAAAAAACTTAAACTATCGCGTTGTATAAAATAAAAAGTAAACGATAGGATAACGATGAATGATTTTACTTTTTTTGCTTGAAGTCTCATGCTAAGAGAACACGCCCATACCATCATAATAGCCCATCAATGTCCCACTGCAGGGTGTGCATTACCCCAGCAGAATCTTGTCGAAATTTGTAATTTTTTTTTATCAGATTTTTAGATTTCTAGCTCCTGTAAATGTCTGTGTAGTTTTTGGAATTAGTTCAGTCCTAATTTTAAAGATATTTGACAAAAACAGATTCTGCTGCGGTAACGTTACCGCAGCAGAATCTTTTTTGAAATAATGGGATTATTGAAAAAATCTTTAGGTACATTTTTAGATCGCTGGACGAAGTAAATGTTTCGATATAATTTAAATTTTTACGTTTCATGGTTTCGGAGATATTCAAGATGCTGCTGGCGTAACGTTTGCGTGTTTGCTGGATCTCCGAAACCGTACAGCGTAATTTCCTAATTTTTTATACAGAGCTTCGTCTTAATTAGTCTGAATTAGTTCACGAATAAAAAAGTAATAATAATGCACCGTTTGCAAGTTATTTTAAATTATATAAATACCCCTTTTTGGGCCCTTACTCCTAAGATATGTACTCTGGAGACTTGTTTAAAACGTCATTTTATAGTTTATAGTTAGTTACAGGTCTGTGTGAAGTTTCATTAGTGTACAGTAAGTAATTAAAAAGTTATCACACAATTTAGTTCATTTTGGCCAGCGATGTGCAACGGGTTAATTTAACTGCCTATTAATTGAGTTTCGTATCGATTTACTTGCTAAATTCTGTATAAACAATTAGACTTTTGTGTCACCTTTATACCATGAAATTTTGAGCGTAATCCACTCAATAATTACAGAGATAAGCGAAAAAGAGTCATTACGTTATGCATGCAATAATGTCGGTACAGACGTGTACACAATTAATTTTAATGGCGCTAGTGAGCTGCGTTAACGCTCTTGAAACTAAATTAAATTCGTTTAAAATAAAAAGCCGTTTTTGTTTTAAATGCATTACTTCGCTAATTTAAAAGCATCATAAGTGTTGATAGTGTGTTATACAAATATTTTATTGTTGTCAACACTTTAAATGTTATTAAATTTGCATTTAAAATTAAAACTGCCTTTTCTGTTTTAAATGCAATATCTAGCTAATTTAAAAGCATCCAAAGTGCTGACAGTGCGTTACACAAATAAGTACTTACTTTATTATCTTGTGTAAATACTGAGTTGATTTTTTTTCTATTGGCAGCGCCATTGTGCCGCGTAAACGCTTTTGAACGATTGCCGTAATGCATGTTATACACAAAGTAAATACATACTCATAAAACAATTCTCTTAACATAGAAATCCTTTACAAAAAATATGATATCTTGGCTATCATAGAATTTCAACCCCCCCTTAGCTCAGAAGGGATAGGGCATTATAAAGCTCATTGCTTTAGATCCCTAAACGAAAAATACCAATGTTACGATGACCTGAATCGTAAAATTCAAAAAAGTAATACTTATTTAGTACCACATGCACTAATTTATACATTAAAAAATGTATAAATTAGTCCATGTGGTACTAAATAAGTATTACTTTTTTTAGTTTTATACATAATTTAAATAAGTATTTATTATTTAATTATTTTTTAAATAAGTATTACCTTAATTTGATTATATTTGATTTATAAAGATTTAGTTAAGAACATTTTCCATTAGTGATCCTATTTGTGATTTATTTTTGTTTTTTAATTGGCCGCGCAGTGTAAAACATTTATTTTACTTACAGAACTATTTTATGTGCTTATTGAATTTACTGTGTTTTTTTTAGGCCAAAGTGTAAGACAGTAAATATTATAAAATAACTCTGTGCGATAATTGATTTTTCATTTGTTTTTTTTGAAAAAAAAAATTGTAAACAATGTTGACTGATAAAATTATATTCTATTGTCAATAATTTTATATTATGACAAAAATTTAAATGTTATCGTAATTAAATGTTGAGGTTTTGTTTTATTTATCTGTGATTTTTAAATTAAACAATCTTTAGCGTAATGGTTATTTAGTTATAAATGAATAATTACTGTGAATTTTAAATTATAAATATAATCTTTAGCGTAATGGGTTTTTTTAGTTATAAATGAAGAATTACTGTGATTTTATAAATTAAGTTAAAAAAGTAAATTTTTATATACCTACTTAATTTTACTTATTTTAAGATTTTTAGACAATAGCTTTATTTTTAAAAGACAGTTATTCAATGACAATCAATACTTATGTTAAATATTAATTGCCATTTAAATAGTGTAATTGCTAAGCAATTGTTATTAAACTGTGATTTTACAACAAGGTATTTTGATCGTTTTAATATTTTTATCCTGTGCATAAAAGTTTTCAAATAAACTTCTGTTTTATTTTACCACTTGTTTACAAAACTGTACCAAAAAGCTAATATAAATTTTATTATCCTTTACATGTTAGTAGGTCAGAGTTATGTACTACACTGACGTTTTTTTGTGACCATCTATACATGGTCAGGTTACCACAGTCATTCATACGTAATGACTTTTTTTCGCTTATCTCTGTAATTATTGAGTGGATTACGCTCAAAATTTCATGGTATAAAGGTGACACAAAAGTCTAATTGTTTATACAGAATTCAGCAAGTAAATCGATACGAAACTCAATTAATAGGCAGTTAAATTAACCCGTTGCACATCGCTGGCCAAAATGAACTAAATTGTGTGATAACTTTTTAATTACTTACTGTACACTAATGAAACTTCACACAGACCTGTAACTAATTATAAACTATAAAATGACGTTTTAAACAAGTCTCCAGAGTACATATCTTAGGAGTAACGGCCCAAAAAGGGGTATTTATATAATTTAAAATAATTTGCAAACGGTGCATTATTATTACTTTTTTATTCGTGAACTAATTCAGACTAATTAAGACGAAGCTTTGTATAAAAAATTAGGAAATTACGCTGTACCGTTTCGGAGATCCAGCAAACACGCAAACGTTACGCCAGCAGCATCTTGAATATCTCCGAAACCATGAAACGTAAAAATTCAAATTATATCGAAACATTTACTTCGTCCAGCGATCTAAAAATGTACCTAAAGATTTTTTCAATAATCCCATTATTTCAAAAAAGATTCTGCTGCGGTAACGTTACCGCAGCAGAATCTGTTTTTGTCAAATATCTTTAAAATTAGGACTGAACTAATTCCAAAAACTACACAGACATTTACAGGAGCTAGAAATCTAAAAATCTGATAAAAAAAAATTACAAATTTCGACAAGATTCTGCTGGGGTAATGCACTCCACTGCAGGGACGGGCCTCCTCCCGTGACGGAGGGATACTTGGCCTACTAATACCACGCTGGCCAGACGGATTGGTATAGAGCTTAATTTCAATTTTTCCTTCTTTTTATTTCGTAAAGATAATATTCACGGATAGTCCCTTAGTCGGTTTTTACAACACATTACCGACTCGTAGTCACACCAAGCTTGTTACACCAGTGTGACAAATAGTAATAATTTTCTTGTTTGTCGTTTGTTTGTTAAAAAAACTATTACATAAAAAAAAAATGTGTGGAAATAAAAATCTTTGATTTTAAATTATCGCGATTTGTATACATAATACTATATGCAAGTCGGCCGAAACGTCGGAGAAAAACCATAGGTATTTATATTACTAATAATACGTAATACTGCGAGTAAGACCCGTAAAAATAGTATTAAGTATGTATAAAAATCTTTAACATTAATGGCAAAATATGCATTTTCTTACAAAATTAAAATCCGTAAGCTTGTACTGCCGAAGTCTTGCTACTTTGTTATCGCTTATATGCATCATTTTCTACGTAGTAAAGATAACTGGAATAATCTTATCTGGTTTCTAAAAAAAGTATAAACATGTTAAAAATATAACAATAAAATATTTCTCATACATTCACACAACGCCAGTTACTTAGTCTCAATTAAACAGAGATTGTACTAGAGCTTTTCCGTGTGGTGACGGAGTAAGAATACAATACATCACCACCCCATCTCATCCCATGGGTGTCGTAAAAACCGACTAAGGGACTATTCGTGAATATTATCTTTACGAAATAAAAAGAAGGAAAACTTGAAATTAAACCCTATACCAATCCGTCTGGCCAGCGTGGTATTAGTAGGCCAAGTATCCCTCCATCACGGGAGGAGGTCCGTCCCTGTAGTGGGACATAAATGGGCTGTTATGATGATGTTTATGGCTACTAAAAAACGGACAATCATTATTATAATCTTTTGTAAATTCATAATTACCCATAATATTTTACGTAAAAACACTCAGACAAATGCAATATGTTCATGCACTCAAAGATTGGCGCTTAGGGGGAATCGAATCCGTGATCTCAGCGTTGATAGCGAAGATTGCGAAGATATCGACTGGTAACTTCATCATCAACCTATAGCAGTTTACTACTGGACATATGCCTCTCCCAAAACGCACTACAGAACACGGTCTTCCGCCTTCCGTATCCAGTCCGAATTAGGGTTCTTCTTGGAAGTCATCGGGCTGGTTACTAAGGTTACTAAGTCTCATCATAACAGCCCGTTAATGTCCCACTGCAGGGACGGCCCTCCTCCCGTGACGGAGGGATACTTGGCCTATTAATACCACGCTGGCCAGACGGATTGGTATAGGGTATAATTTCAAGTTTTCCTTCTTTTTATTTCGTAAAGATAATATTCACGGATAGTCCCTTAGTCAGTTTCTACGACACCCATAGAATGAGATGGGGTGGTGAAATATTGTATTCTTACTCCGTCACCACACGGAGAGTACTAAGTCTCATTGTACTTTAATATAATAAAATAAGAGATTCCCACCCTGCTCCTTCCAGAAACTAGTCATTATCATCATAACAGGCCATTAATGTCCCACTGCAGAGACGGGCCTCCTCAAATGACGGAGGGATACCAGAAACTAGTATACTCACTTTATTAATATATTTTATTTCCAGACCTAACATCTCTAAAGCCAAAAGAAGTAGATTTATCAGAGAACCTCTTCACCAACATAACTGTCATGGCAGACTTACCCATTGAAGTGCTTAACCTTTCAAGATGCAGCATCGAAATGATTGAGAACGCCAGTTTCAAAGATTTGCAGGAAATGAGAGTTTTAGATTTGAGTTACAATAAGCTGACTACTGCTAAATTGAGCCCACATGCTTTTGAGGTAGGAAGGATTTTTTTAATTTTTAACCGACTTATAAAATAGTAGTAGTGGCCCTTATTTACCGACTAAGGCTCATAGCACATATAACGTAACGTAAACGGACTGGCATTGCCTCGCCTTTTTCTTCGATGTCAAACGTCAAAAATCCGATTACGTTACGATTCCGATTAGTGTGCGTTGTAAGGAGTGTCATACAAAGAATACTGAACGGCTCGAGTTGATACGGTGACGATCCGTTTACGTTACGTTATATGTGATATGAGCCTTAATAGGGGAACGTATTTAACCGACTGTCCAACGTGGTATTTAACCGACATATGAAAGTGGAGGTGTTATTAACAACGGGCTCCAAACAGAGAAACTGTTTTAACCGACTTCATAAGATTTACCCCCTTACTAATAATGTTTATGTTAGTTTTCCTTCTTTCTATGTAAAGGTGATATTCACAGATAGTCCCTTAGTCGGTTTCTACGACACCAATGGGATGAGATGGGGTGGTGACATATTGTATTCTTACTCCGTCACCACACGGATAACGACTATTCCTAACTGAAGACTTCTCTTCCAGGGTCGCGTGGTGCCAGAAGAATACAAACCTCTAGTATCAATGAGAACTTTAAACTTGGCTTACAACGATCTTCATTCGCTGAACCAAGACCTTTTCGAGCATTTACCAGAACTGGAAAGTTTGGACCTAAGTGGGAACCCATTGACAGTCATAGATCATGTTACCATCATTGCTATATCCAGTTTGCCTATGCTTAAGGTTTGTATCTACGAGTATACTAATATTATAAAGTGGTAAAGTTTGTGTGTTTGTGACGTTGTAGGGGGTAATCTCTGGATCAACTGAACCGATTTTGAAAATTCTTTCTGTCTTAAATAGTCCATTTATCGGGGAGTGTCATAGGCTATATAGTATCACGCTATGACTAATAGGAGTGGAGCAGTTATGAAATATCTTTCTTTAATTCTTTCCAACGAAGTGGGTACGGGTCAGCTAGTTTTAATATAATTTAGTTTAGTAAGCTGCGGTTGAATCGTGGTTTCCCTCGGCACTTGGCCTACGTGAGAGACGGAACACCAAGGGGTTTTCGTCAGTAGTAGTTTGACAGAACCCCTCCGTCCTTCTGCGGGCAAAAAGCCTCCACTGATTTATCATCTTTCAAAAAAGAAAAAAGCGTTTTCTCGGGTATAAAGGTGTGTCCAAACATTGAGCGGCAATCGAGCGCGGCTGCCGCGCGCAGCACGCCGCGCTGTTATTGGACGACTGCCGCGCGCGGCAACCCTGTATTACCAGCCGCGCGCGAACGTTATCATTGTTCATACGCCGGCGATTGTATGTGGACGTATTGACACATGCGACCGCTTTTATTTTAGTTCTGATGCCAACTGAAACGCGCGGCATATCTTGGTTGTGCCGCGCAGTACTGCCGCGCGAACATTACTTGAAATGTGTCTTACGAATGCCGCGTGTTGCTGCCGCGCTCTTGCCGCTCAATGTTTGGACACACCTTACTTAAGACTATGAAAAGTACATTGAGAAAAGTATAAAAGACACTGGAAATAATAGCTTTATTAAATAATAGATCCGATTTTTTACTTTGAATACTTAGTTCAAAATGTTATAATTTTATTTCTGGGTTTTGGTCATTTGTTAAAATCATGAAGTTTTTTGTAGAAATTGAGAATTGGGTTTAAATCAATGTTAACTTTTTTAATGATTTGTGAATTAGGTATTCGATTTTTTTTTATATTTACCTATCTTTTATCCAGGTCTTAAGAATGCGTTCATGTGGCATTGAAAAGGTACCCGAAAAATTCCTGCACACTCCAAGATATTTGGAAAGATTGGACATAAGTGACAACAGTTTAACAGCCGTACCTCAAGAACTTGAGGAGACCAAAAACTTGGTGTACCTTAATCTGAACCAAAATAAGATTGTGAAGTTAGAAATGGGATCTGAAGATTACCCGTAAGTTTAAATGCTAATTATTATTTGTCAGGTTCTCCGTGTGGTGACGGAGTAAGAATACAATATGTCACCACCCCATCTCATCCCCCGTAAAAACCGACTAAATAATAATATTCTCTTTCTTTACGAAGTAAAAAAAAGGAAAACTTGAAATTAAACCCTATACCAATCCGTATGACTAGCGTGGTATTAGTAGGCCAAGTATCCCTTCTTAACGGGAGGAGGCACGTCCCTGCAGTGGGACATTAATGGGCTGTTATGATGAAACTAGATGAGAGATCTTTTGACTTGTAGAGAATAGACTTCTTCGGCGAGGTCCTCTCGTCACTAAGATATAAGCTGTAAGTCCCATGGAGATGTAAATAAAAAAAAAACATTCACCTAAACACAGTCCCTAAAAAAAAACTAGCACTTAAAGGTGTATTAACTGTTCGCTCATGCTATAAAGTAGCAAACGAATCATGAGAGCCTCTCAAAGGCTATGTTACCAAAGCATGGTAGGGCAATTGAGATAAATATAAATATTCCTCACACATTCACACAACGCCATCTAGTCCCAAACTAAGCAAAGCTTGTACTATGGGTTCTAGACAACGGATAAACAAACTTAAAAACTTTTTTTTTAAATACATACATATTACATAGAAACACTCAGACCAATGCAAACAATCATGTTCATGCACACAAAGATTTGCATTGAGCGGGAATCGAACCCGAGACCTCTGCATAGCAGTCATGTTAAATAACCACTACGCCATAGAGGTCTAGATCTAGATAATTGGTGGCATTGCAAACAAAGTCACATTTTAATTATTTTTTCCAGTGGTTTCCCTCGTCTCCGTAAGCTGGAAGAGCTGCACATGTGTAATATGCCATCACTGAAGAGTATTGGTGCTGGAGCGTTAGCTGGGTTGGAGAACGTACAACGTCTTCATTTGAGCTTCAATCCTAGTTTGAACTTTATTGACCCTAAGGCTCTAGCTAGGCCTGATGATATTGGAGAAAACTTCGATTGGCCAGCTGTTAAAGAGGTAAGAGTTATGGGTCAATATTAGATCATGAATGTGTGGTGATGGAGTAAGAATACAATATGTCACCACCCCATCTCATTCCATGGGTGTCGTAAAAACCGACTAAGGGATTACCCGTGAATATTATCTTTAAGTAGTAAAAAGAAGGAAAACTTGAAATTAAACCCTATACCAATCCGTTTGGCCAGCGTGGTATTAGTAGGGCAAGTATCTCTCCGTCACTGACGGAGGCCCGTCCTTGTACTGGATTAATGGGCTGTTATGATGATGAAAATGAATTGGAAAAAGGACAAGAAAAGAAAAATCTTTTATTTATATTTTAAATATTTAATTTTTCAGCTCTACCTAAAATCAAACAACCTATCCGAGGTAGACTCCCGTCTACTGGCTCGCTGGGATAACCTGGAGAAAGTGGATGTGTCAGACAACCCTTACCTCTGCGACTGTTCCACTCAGTGGATGGTGGATGTCCTGTCTAACAAAGTGGAGACTACCGGTGGAAATTCTTCCCTCATGGTGTAAGTAATCTACGAAATGTCTCATTCCTGAAGTAAAGAAAATCAAACAGTATCACGTTTGTACGAAACTCTATGAGCAGTATTTCCCACTAACATATCTATATCGAAAAGAGAAGAGTGTAACAACGCCACCTAGGCGCGACAGCCGTAAACTTTCAATGTTGCAATTGAAGAGTTCATGTAATGGTAAAAAGTCTTGCTTCGAGTAATTAAAATTATTAAACTACGTAGAAAGTACAGTTAATAGCTGTCACTATTTGTAAACAGCACGTTTCGTCGAATCATACAATATTTTTATCATCATCATCGTATCAGCCAATCGTCTTCGGTCTATAATATTAATCTATACTTCTATACTAATATTATAAAGAGGTAAATTTTGTGTGTTTGTGACGTTGTAGGGGCTAATCTCTAGATCTACTGAACCGATTTTAAAAATTCTTTCTGTGTTGAATAGTCCATTTATTGGGGAGTGTCATAGGCTATATAGTATCACGCTATGACTTATAGGACTGGAGCAGTAATGAAATATGTTTAAAAAACGGACGCGTTTTTTTCGACGCCCAACGAAGTGGGCACGGGTCAGCTAGTATATAATATTTTTATTATTTGATAAAACTTGCTGTCTAGAATAGTCACATCTATCGTATCATTCAAGTTTCTGTTTGATGTTTCCCATCCTATCACTTAGTGAGCCCTACAGGAGTGACGAAAGGGCCTATTAACACCTGCATTGGAAGAAGAACGATTCTGCTACATAAAACTTTAGTGGTTATTCAGATTGGTGTATAGGATTTTGCTTCAAATTTTCCTTCCTTTCCTAAGAACTAGCGTTATAGGGTTGTGCCGGTATTCTCTTGTTTGCCATAATTTCATTTGCACTAATATTGTTTGCCATAATCGTTCTAGCTCATAATATTTATTTGCCTTTATATAATTATGATTACCACCCCGACTTGAGAAATCCGTCTTGAATAGGTTTGGTTAGGTTTATTCTTTATGCATGCACAGTAAGGGATAATATGAAATTATGGCATTTAGATTTATTATGGCAAAGTAATGTTTGCCATAATAAATCTAAATGCCATAATTTCGTTTAATAATAAACCGTTGTGCCACGGGCGGTGTATAAAGAGGTCTAAAAAAGAAATTATCATTTTGTTTTCTGCATTTCAGTTGTCAAGAACCTATTGAGATGCGAGGATATACGATGAAGCACCTCCACGACATCCATCGCACCATGAGATGCGTTGACAAGTACGGAAACAGACCTGAAAGAGACGGTGCCATACTTCTTGGTCTACTCATTGGTGAGTAAAATGAATATTAACACAATATTTCTGACACAATCACACAACTAGCGGAAAGAGCTGACAGCCGTTGGAGCTGATAGGTTCTGGAATGGCGATAGCGTATTGGAAGCCGCTGGATGTGGAGATCCTTCATTCGGTCCCCCGAGGTGGACCAACGACCTAGTTAGAACGGCAACCGCTGGATAAGGGAGCCACGAGACACGCAAGAAAAAATTGGAAGAGGCTAATGTCCAGTGGATGTCCATTGCCTCACTCATTAGTGAGGTGGCTGAAACTCTACATGAGTAGGTACACTAAGAGCTAAGTCTGTGGCAATAATATCAAGACTTTTACTTCTTAGAATCGCCATTGCTTATGGTTTCCTTAAAGAATCTTTTCGAGATTAGAGATGATCAAAAGTCAACACCACCCCACCCCACCAACTTTGTTATGTTGCGGACGAGATCTTGCTTGCTAATGACCGTTACTAATTTACACAAGCTGTGGTGGGGCGAAGCACCCTAAACCAATTACATTCACGAGGCCGAGGGCAAAGCCTTGGTATTACAAAAATGTAAAGAACAACATCACCTTGAATTTAAATAAAAAAGCGCCATCTATGATCCAGTAGTCTACACTATTTTCATTCTTTGCAGGTGTTCTCCTAGCTGTACCATTAATGTTAGGTTTGATGTTAATGTGGCGTCACGGCTACTTCGCATGGATTGGTCTTCGAGGACCAGTTGAGACTTCACGCGCGTTCTACAAACGGGCACCGGCAGAAGACAATTATTTCTAATTTATTTATCTATCTTTTAAGTTACGTCAACTGTTTTTCCTTTTAACTTTTATTTAAAAGATAATGATTTAATGTATCTTTTGTATACAATAGTACGCGAATTATCATCTGAGTACTTCAAAAAGAGATAGAAATATTATATAAGAATAGAATACCCGTAAGTGTAAGCGAGATAGATATAGAGTAATGATATGGCCCTCAGATGATAACACGATATCTTTAATTGTCTAAATATCAATTATGTTTTCATTTCAACACTATCTAGTCCCAAACTAAGAAGAGCTTGTACTAAGAAGACTAGACAACAAATAAACATAATTACACAACTAACTTGTTTTTGTAAATAAATATAGCGTTTTTTACATTTGAACATTTTGTGCCTTTGTCAATTTGTCACTAAAGTTTGAAGTTTGAACATTATAACAAGTAGACGTATTGACAGTTGGACGTATATTATACGAATTCTATAAAGCACTATGAGAATTTGACTGGACGCCATGACGAGAGGTTGAGCTGTCATTTATATATTTTTTACAAATTGATTTTTCGAAGATTTTGTGATGCAGAAGAGATGCAGTTTTGTTTTGCAAGTTCGTCGTCAGTAAATTAATATGAATAAATATGCAAGTGATTGGTGAATAGCTGGTGGCATTGTGGTCCTGCTGTTCCTGTCTCCATTTTACGCGTTCCCGTCAAGTTCTCAAGAAAGACAATGGAAAGTGAAGCATCGACTTTTTAATGTTATTTTTTGTTACTTTTATACTTACTTTTACTTATACTAAATGTAATATCTCTCACTTGACACTGGCAAAATATGTAACTATGTTCATGAGGCCATTAATAAATAAATACAATACAATATAAAGCACTATCTAAAGAAAACACTCAAAAAGAATTCAAACTTCTATATTTATGCACAAAAAGATTTGTATTGAGCGAGAATTAAGTCAGAGCTCTACGTAGCAGCCACTACGCCATTGGCATCAGACACTACGCCAGTGACGTAGGACACTACGCCAGTGGCGTTACACACTACGCCACAGAGGTAATTTATCTTAAGAATAAGCGTTAAATGGCGATTGTTGACAGCCCGTTAGATTATTTTAAAGTTTCTATTTTTTATTTAAGTTTTAGTAATTAAAAGATATTTTTTATTAAAATGAGTTTTCTTTTGTATTCCTGTAATTCTTTCTATTTATTTATTTTATTTTGGAAAACAAACAGTCGCTTACAGAAATAGTAAATTATATCATTATGGTTCTTATTGACTTAAGGTTCCATAAAAGCAATCTTCTATAATTATCTTTATTCTATAAGAAAAAATTCCTGCGTGGAAATCGAACCCGCGACCTCGTGCACGTCAGCAGCTTACCGCAACCGCCGCACCACCAAGACTGTTATATAATTATCTATACTAATATTATAAAGATGTAAAGTTTGTGTGTTTGTGACGTTGTATGGGGCAATCTCTGGATCTACTGAACCGATTTTTAAAATTCTTTCTGTGTTGAATAGTCCATTTATCGGGGAGTGTCATAGGCTATATAGTATCACGCTATGACTAATAGGAGTGGAGCAGTAATGAAAAATATTTAAAAAAGGGACGCTTTATAACGTTTTTTTCGCCGCCCAACGAAGTGGGCACGGGTCAGCTAGTAAAATATAAAGGTGCTCCTTCAGCGAGAGCATTCGCGTGAAATGTAACATAATACACTTAGATTCAACTTTGGGCATTAATACTACCTCCCTAACCGACGAACATCATAACAGCCCATTAATGTCCCACTGCAGGGACGGGCCTCCTCCCATGACGGAGGGATACTTGGCCTACTAATACCACGCTGGCCAGGCGGATTGGTATAGGGTTTAATTTCAAGTTTTCCTTCTTTTTATTTCGTAAAGATAATATTCACGGATAGTCTTTTAGTCGGTTTTTACGACACCCATGGAATGAGATGGGGTGGTGACATATTGTATTCTTACTCCGTCACCACCACCGACGAACGTTCGCGTGTAATGTAATATTTAGTATATATTACTTCGCTCTATAGCGAAGACAATTGATTCTACAGAAAAATGCAAAAGGCATTTCATTGTAGATAAATATCTCCGTGTGGTGACGGAGTAAGAATACAATATGTCACCAGTCACCACCCCATCTCATCCCAAGGGTGTCGTAAAAACCGACTAAGGGACTATCTGTGAATATTATCTTCACAAAATAATAAAAAGGAAAACTTGAAATTAAACCCTATACCAATCCGTCTGGCCAGCGTGGTCTTAGTAGGCCAAGTATCCTTCCGTCACGGGAGGAGGGCCGTCCCTGCAGTGGGACCTTAATGAGCTGTTATGATGATGATAAATTCGACATCAGGATTGCCGTTCAAAGTGACTGTGGGCAGGTCACATAGCGTGAAGAACTGATAACCGTTTGGACAGCAGTTCTAGAACTGCTGCGGTGGACCGACGACTTGCTTAGGACGATGCAAAGCTGATGGATGAGGGAGGCACAGGACCGCGCAGACTGGACATGTTTGCAGGAGGCCTGTGTCCAGCTGTGGACTTCCATAGGCTGATATGATGATGATAAATTTGTCAAGAAGTCATCAAGTCAAGAAGTCATCAAGTCAAGAAGTCATCAAGTCAAGAAGTTGTCAAGTCAAGAAGTCATCAAGTCAAGAAGTCATCAAGTCAAGAAGTCATCAAGTCAAGAAGTCATCAAGTCAAGAAGTCATCAAGTCAAGAAGTCATCAAGTCAAGAAGTCATCAAGTCAAGAAGTTGTCAAGTCAAGAAGTTGTCAAGAACAAACTCCACGCAAACTCACGCAAAGAGTGTACTACTTGAGTTCGACAAATGAAAGTGCGAATAACTATTGTGCGACAAAACTGTACAGCGACTCACCATAGTTCGAATGCTCGCTAGTCGCACTAAGAAGAAGTCCAAAGGAATCGCTTAGGTAGGTTAGTATGCTGATTAACAATGCTAGAACCAAATCGACTCCTTAGGAGAATTTATCGCACTAGAGTAATGTCAACCTACTGTGTGTCGTAAAAACCTCCGTGATGTGACGGAGTAAGAATACAATATCTCAACACCCCATTTCATCCCATGGGTGTCGTAAAAACCGACTAGGGGACTACTCAAATTAAATTTGAAAACACAAATATAGATCTATCTATAATGTAATTAACAATTTTAATTAATCACTGATATTAAATTTTAAAATAATAATAATATCCATAAAATTCAATTAAAAATTATTAAATTATTCCAATTATTTAAATATTAATATTATTATTTTTTTTTGTTTTTTTTATATGCGTATATCAAACCTACATACCTACCTACCGATACGCTCGTTTTGCGAGTACCCGTTTTATGGCTTCATGGTTTGACGTGACACAACGTGACAATTGGGATTGTAAACCACATCAAATTACATATTAATGTTACTTATATCGTAGACTGCTGTTTACAAATAGTATCTTTACACCGCGAATTCATTCATTACTAAAGATGTTTTTTACACCTCCGCTTTCAAGCCCGGCTGAGCCGCGCTGTGACAAGCGAGGAGCGCGATTATAATTATTAAGATTATATTATATTGGGGTATTGTTGTGTATTATATTTTAATTTCTTTCTATTTTGATATATGTATATTACTATATTCTTTAATACATCCTTTATAAATATTAAATAATTATATTATATTACTTATATATTGTTTATATTCGTTGAGTTATATTATGTGTAAATTATTGTATTATTTTATTGTTTTTTTCCTGAATATCGTCGCCCGTGGGTGTTTCTGGTTGCCAGCTGAAAACCAGCGCTGGGCGTCATACGCGCAGCTTATGCTGAGCTGGTGACCCTTTCTGACAAACCTACACATGAGTACCTACTTGCTTTTTATTTGTTTGTTAGTAAATAAGAAATGATAAATGTTCATTGTACTGAAGTGTGGCTATGCCAGAATAAATAGATTTTCTTTCTTTTCTTTCTTTCTTTCACTTCCATTTGTCGAACTCACGTAGTGCACTCACATGCAAAGTACAAGCTATACTTAGTTTGGGAGTGGATGGCATTGTGCCAATGATATTATTAGGTACTATAATCATCATAACAGCCCATTTATGTCCCGCTGTAGGGACGAGCCTCCTCCCGTGACGGAGGGATACCTGGCCTACTAAAAACCCGCTGGCCAGACGGATATGTATAGGATTTAATATCAAGTTTTTCTTCATTTTACTTCGTAAACCTTAGATTGTAAGTTGACTGCTCCTATAGAGCAAACCCTAGATATTAAGTTGACTGCTCCTATAGAGCAAACCCTAGCTTGTAAGTTAGTAGCTCCTATGGAGCCCACCCTAGATTTAAAGTTGACTGCTCCTATAGAACAATCCCTAGATTATAAGATTACAACTACACAACCTCAATCAAAGGATTTAAACTAAACAGTGAGACAAAAGAGTATACCTCTTGCTCACCTATAGGTAATGCAAAGAATGTCAATCAATTAAATCTAGTACATCAAAACATTCAGGGCATATTAGGTAAAACATTAGAAATTGAGTTATTTATTAATAGTAACAACATTGACATCCTTTGTATTACTGAGCATTGGTTAAGAAGTAGCCAATACATGTTTAATTTTGATAATCACCAGATAGGCAGTTCATTCAACAGAGAGCATGCAATACGAGGTGGTTCATTGATAATCCTGAACAAACAATTTAAATATAAGGAACGACTTGATATTGTTAATCTCTCGGTTGAACGTTCTGTTGAGATAGCCTGTGTAGAATTGAAGCATTTTATTGTATTAAGTGTGTACAGACCCCCTTCAGGTATGTACGATTGTTTTGAGAGAGTTATGGAGGATGTTTTAGATAAGGTAACTAAGTCTAAAAAATATGTAATAGTTTGTGGTGATTTTAATATTGATTTACTGGTAACAGGAAATGAAACCCCAGAAAGGGTATCTAAATACTTGGCTCTTTTTCAATCTTTTAATCTGAAAAATGTGTTTTTGGAGCCTACTCGTATAACTGAAACAACAGCAAGATGTATTGATAATATTTTTATTAATTTTGTAATTACTGACAAATTAATAATAATTAATAAACTTCAGTCAGACCATACTGGTCAGCAAATTAAATTTTTAAATAGAAAGGGACACAATGTATCTAAAAACATTGTGGTAATACCTAAAACTGCATATAGAATTGAATGTTTTAAAAATAAAATTGAGTTAGCATTTAGTTCCATACCAATTATTAGTGCAGATGATAGTGTAAACACTTTATTTGATAATTTTTTTACTACTTATTGTAATGTGTTTAAATCCGTTTTTATGCCAAAAACAATATCAATTAAAGGCAACGCCACATTCAGTGAATGGGCAACAATAGGATTACATAAGAGTAGAATACGGCTTTATGAACTTTATGAAGAAAGAAACTATAATTTTAGTGATACATTTCAGAATTATGTTAAAAATTATTCTAAATTATTTAGAAAGCTTTGTAAGGTAGCTAAATCACGTTTTCTAAGTTCAAGGATTAAAAACAGTAATGATAAGATTAAGACCATATGGAATATTATCAATAGTGAAACAGGCAAAGTAGTCAAGCGCGACATTGAGTACAACTTAAACATCAATAACTCAACAATCATATCAGATGTAGAAGTCGCCACTGCTTTTGAACAATTTTTCACTGATATTCCAATTACTACTACTCAATCTTTGAACTCTTCACCTATAACTGCAGAATTAATTTTGAAGGATAACGTACCGATTTTCGCGAATAATTTTGAATTTGAACATGTTACTCCTTTTGATATAATTAAAGCTTTTAATACCATTAATGTAAAAAAGACATCAGATTTATGGGATAATTCTGTAGTTATTATTAAGCATATTATTTACTCAGTTGCAACGCATTTAGCTCTTATATTTAATTATTCGATAGATAGTGGTGTGTTTCCTGATTTAATGAAATACAGCAAAATAATTCCATTGTATAAATCTGGCTGTACATCAGACCCAACTAATTTTAGACCAATTTCAGTACTGCCAACTTTCAGTAAAATTTTTGAAAAACTTATTGCAGACCAACTGCAAACATATTTAAACAGATATAAAATTTTACATATTAAACAATTTGGTTTTACAAGGGGTCGCTCCACAACCGATGCTGGTGTGGAGCTTGTAAAACATATATATGACGCCTGGGAGAAGTCTTATGATGCTTTAGGTATTTTCTGTGACTTGTCTAAAGCTTTCGACTGTGTCGATCATGATACACTTTTACGGAAATTACATCACTATGGCTTAGGTAAACTAGGATTAGATCTTTTCACATCTTACTTAAATAATAGAATACAAAAAATTAATATTAATGGAAAATTGTCTTCAGGATCTGTCGTAAAAATGGGCGTTCCGCAAGGTTCTATACTTGGACCCCTTTTGTTTCTCATCTACATAAATGATTTACCACATCTAGTTAAAGATCAACATGAGATAGTTTTGTTTGCCGATGACACTTCGCTTTTATTTAAAGTGAAACGACAACAGACTAGTACTGACGAAGTAAACTTGGCTATCTCTAAAGTGGTCCGTTGGTTTGATATTAATAACTTGCTCCTTAATAGCCGCAAAACCGAATGTGTTAGATTTATAACCCCGAATGTAAAGGAAGGAAAAACCACGATAAGAGTTAAGGAGGATCAGGTAGACCTTGTGGACACTACAAAATTTCTTGGTATAACACTAGATTCTAAGCTTCAGTGGGGCCCACATATTATTACATTGGTAAAGAGACTAAGTTCTGCAGCTTATGCCGTTAGGAAAATTCGAGAACTGACAGATATAGAAACTGCCAGATTAGTATATTTTAGTTATTTTCACAGCATAATGTCATACGGTATTTTACTATGGGGACATGCTGCCGACATTCATACTATCTTTGTGCTGAAGAAAAGAGCTATTCGTGCAATTTATAATTTAGGTAGGAGACAATCACTTCAAGAAAAATTTAAAGAAATCAATATATTAACTGTAGCAAGTCAATACATTTATGAAAACATAATTTATGTTCATAAAAATAAAGACCAATTTGTCAAAAGAAGTGATGTCCATAGTATAAATACTAGAAATAAAGATAAACTTGTTCATCCGTATTCTAGGCTCCAAAAAATACACAATTCATTTCAGGGTCAATGTGTGCGATTCTATAATAAAATCCCGAATCATATCCAAGATCTAAGTCTTAATAAATTTAAGAATGTAGTAAAACAAAAACTTATCCTAAAGGGATATTATACTATTGTAGATTACACGAATGATAAAAAGGCTTGGGATTAACTGCTTCTATTCTCAGGCTGTTTCAAATAATGCTAGTTTATGCACTTTTTATAATTATATGTGCTACTGTATTATTTTATTACTAAGTTCTAATAGTATTGTTGTATACTTTCTATCTTTTTTATTTTTTTCTCTTTCTTTTCTTCTTCTGTCTTGCTTGTTCTCATGCTTGTCTTCTACTTTTCTTTCCTTTGATTATTATTTTTTATAATGTATAAATGGTGTATTATCCTGTCTGGTACTGTCAAATATTTTAATTGTGTATATGATTTACGTTAAAAGAAATATTGTAAACAACCGAATTTTAAAAGAGTTGCCATGAGTTTCTTTGCCAGGTTTCTTCTCATTGGCCCAACCATTTGGAAACTGGAATTTATGGATCAACACAGACAGACAAGTAGATTTGAGTAGTAGATTGGTTTTATTTTTTCTTCTCTTATTTACATTGGACAATACAACGCGGTTTTTTTAGTGCTGTGGCGTTTGTCTGTGTCGTAGCTTCAATTTCAAGTAAATTCTAAAAGACGATTTCAAACAATTTGTGATAAATTTTATGAAATAAAGCATTTTGAAGTTTGAAGTTTGTAAAGATAATATTGCCGGATCGTCCCTTAGTCGGTTTTTACGACACCCATGGGATGAGATGAGGTGGTGACATATTGTATTCTTACTCCGTCACCACATGTGATCAATAATATTATAAAATGTTGTAGTAAATTAACAGTGATCTTGATACAGTGATTTGTATATACCTAAATAGTTAACTCTTAGACACTTATCGCTGATAACGTATCGAAGGTTCAAAGAATAACAATATGAGTAAAAGATATGATTTATTAAGATTTATGCCTACTGAAAAGAGCTATCGAAAATCAGTGTGTAGATGAAAAAGTTACTGCTTAGGTGGCAAAGCGGGCGAGTATGCCATAACAGCCCATTAATGTCCCACTGCAGGGACGGGTCTCCTCCCGGGACGGAGCGATACTTGGCCTACTAATACCACGCTAGCCAGACGGATTGGTATAGAGTTTAGTGTTAAGTTTTCCTTCTTTTTATTTTGTAAAGATAATATTCACGGATAGTCCCTTAGTCGGTTTTTACGACACCTATGGGATGAGATGGGGTGGTGACATATTGTATTCTTACTCCGTCACCGCAAGAAGAAGTGCAAGACCGCGTGGATGCAAATATACCACAAAAGATAAATACATGTGTGCTCCAAAAATTAGTCGTGTGAAGGGATTTATTATTTTTTTATTAAAAAGACAAATCCCGCACTATGGATCATGCCCTGTGCCGTCAGAACATCCAAACTCAGAAAAATCATTTGTGGATCACATAAAGAACTGTTCTGCATGGAAATCGAACCCTGAGCGACCTCCGCGCTACGTTCTCGTTCGCTGTGTCCTTTAATTTTCATGTAAGTACGTAAAAGTCCACGCGACAGAGAGTTTGATCCCTAGTGAGTGCCTATTTATATCTCAAAGCTTTTGTATGTTTAATATTTTAAAGTATAATATATTTCAACGACCTCTGTGGCGTAGTGGTTTTATTATATGACTGCTACGCAGAGGTCTCGGGTTTGATTCCCGCTCAATGCAAATCTTTGTGTGCATGGACATGATTGTTTGCATTGGTCTGAGTGTTTCTATGTATAATATGTTAATTGTATTTACAAAAGAAAAGTATATAATATATCCGTTGTTCTGTTACCCATAACACAAGCAGGTTATATAGCTTACTTTGGGAACAGATGGCGCTGTGTAGAGATGTCCGTGAATATTTATTTATTTTCTTTTCTGAAAACAACATAACATTTAATAATGTTTTGTGTATTTAACCAATACGAACAAAAGTTATAACTTATCGCAACTTAGTGCCTAATCTTATCAATATTATAGTCTTTGCCGCGGATTATCTCAAGGAACCGAATTTTTTACCTATCGGTAAATAAACGCCATTTTGAAACTAGTATCTTTTTAAATTTAAAAGCGTAAACATATTGCCAAAATGCTTTTGTTAAATTATATATGTTTAAGTGTTTTATTAATAGTTACAGTGACATTTAAGTTAAGTTTTTCACAATTAATTGATGCAGGTAAGTTTAGTATAATTCTGCTGATGCTAAAACGGTTTTTGATTTAAAGTAGTTCAAGTTAATTTGAGCTTGAAGGTTAAGTAACGGTTGTTTAGGTTACCTTATAAGTATGTACTTTTAGTCGGATTTAATCAATGTGAACAAGGTTTCGGATACTAAATTGAACCTGTCAAAATAATGCGTAAAAAAAGTTGTATAAAAAATTTAATAATTTATTCATTTCTGCTGTTGTCAACTCCGGGCGATTAGGGCGACGGGAAGTCGATGGCTTAGGGAAGAACAGGAACACAATGCCCCACAAGGGGGTAATATTTGGAGAAGGCCTATGCCCAGAAGGACGTCTATCGACTGATATGATGATGATGAATTTAAATTTATTACGTTTCGTTATATTTTAACCGTCTTCAAATAGAGTATATACTTATTATATATAGTCCTTTGGATGACGGCGACCATCTTAATCTTCCGTTCGACAGTGAGCCCGAATATGGCTTGCCAAACTTTGTTTTAAACACTCTATCGCATGGCTGGCAGTAAAGTTGACCCTGGGTGTTTCGTAGCGCAATTGGGCTTTAGTTTTTCCTTGCGCGCTGTTGGCGTGTAGCGTCGAGAATTGCAAGGCGTTCTTCATCAAATGTTGCAGTCTTGTTGAAGATCGCAAATCAAAAAGAGTAGTTAATTCATAAATAGAAAGTTTTTTTTTGTTTGTTAACTCAGAACTCAGTCGATGCAATCATTCAAGTTACTTTATAAAATATCAAAGTGTCTGTTATAGAAGTTACATCTACCTATCTACTAGTCATCATTTATCTTCTATTCATCATAACAGCTCATTAATGTCCCACTGCAGAGACGGGCCTTCTCTCGTGACGGAAGGGATACACACTGGCCAGACGGATTGGTATAGGGTTAAATTTCAAGTTTTCCTTCTTTTTATTTCGTAAAGATAACATTCACGAATAGTCCCTTAGTCGGTTTTTACGACCCCCATGGGATGAGATGGGGTGGTGACATATTGTATTCTTACTTCGTCACCCCACGGATATTCATCTTCTTAACCCTCGAATTTTAGAGTATCGACTATTTGTCACACTTTCATCACACAACGCCATCTAGTCTCAAACTAAGCAGATCTAGTACTGGGTCAATCTCCAAATCGGGCGTATTCGTGTGATCGCTCTGGTGCTTTTCAGATCTTGATATTTTTTGGTAATTATGCATCTCATTGAAAATAATGATATTAAAATACTACATTTTTGCTATTGGCCTTAATTTTTGACAAGCAGTTATGGAAATATTTAAGTTCAAACATTTTCGCGTCCAGGGCAATCATGATAGGCGCTAGAGCGATCATAAATGGTGAAACAAAAATAATAAAATTGGTAATATATTATTTAATTAGTCATTTTTAGTCTTGCATGTTACAAGATTTTATGATTTTATGTTTAGGGGATAATCTAGAGCTTTTTGAGAGCTCATCAGTTAAAAACTTGTTCATTTTTAGGGCAGCGTACCGATTTTGAAACATCGGAACCCTTATAGGATCACTTTGGTGTCCGTCTGTCTGTTTGTCTGTCAACACCATTTATCTCAGGAACGCGTGGAGGTATCAAGCTAAAATTTTCAACAAATATTATTAGTGATGAGACGTGACGTCATAGAATTTTTGACAGATAAGTAAGTTGTGACGTCACATAATTTTGGCAGGAAAATATTTTTTGATAGCTGAGTCGTGACGTCATAGAATATTGGCGAGAAAATATTTTGCAGGGGAGTCGTGACGTTATAGAATTTTTGACAGATGAATCGTGACGTCACAGAATTTTTGACAGCTGAGTCGTGACGTCGTTGTCGTTGTAACAATCTGGTATTATTACTTAAAGTAGTTTTATAACGTACAATTATTGCAAAATATCATCGCTCTGGTCTTTTTGACAGAGCAATCATAGCCATAGCGATCAAAAAAAGTCATAAAAGCATTAATATAGCCCAAAATAAAAACAGTAGAAAGTTGTGTTTACGTCTCATAAAGAACATCATTACTATCACTTAATTCACTTAATAAGCACATTCACAACCTTACTACTTAATTTTAAAAACATGCCATATCAATCATCAAATTCGAGAACCAAACCCAGATAAATCATAAACTTACCCTCGTAATGTTGGAGTGGGGGACCGTGGCACAAATGTATCTTCCTCGGCGGTTAGACCACTACAGCCACTACCCCGGGGGAGGGGAATAGAGTTTCTATTTCGTAAAACGAGGGATGAGCGCGATGTTTTACTCCAGCGCAGAGCGATGAGATAAAATAGCAGGTCATGACGATAAATTTAAATTGTGCCAAAAATATTGATAATATAATTTTTTTAAAAATATTACAATGAAGATTAACTATTTGTTATGTAATATAAAATAAAACCGGACATATGAACCTTCTCAATAAAAAGTTACACAATGTTTTCTCATTCAATCGGGAGTTAGGTCAACCCAGAGCAATCAGGATTTTAGGGTTTATGATTTTTTTTTTTATATTTCTAATAAACTAATTCATAATTTCAGCCCTGCACCCATTGATTTACAAAAAACCAAAGATACACACTCCACTTCCCAAAAACGTCCGCAACAAATGGGCGCATTGTGCACTCTTTTCAAATTAGTATCGCGTTGTTCTACCGGCATACGTCAATCATTAAATTTTATTGCTTTATGTGCATTACTTTTTAAATACAACTTTATGTCATGCGTGTAAGATTGAATTTGAAAAAAAAATATGTTTACGATATTACTATACGTATTTATTGCGTATGTTTAATTTGGTGACACTTTTGGCTGTTAGTTTTGTTTGAAAATGTGCATCTTGGATAGTGTACATAAAAAAATGTAATGAAAACGTTTATCGATTTCAAAATGGGTTTCTCCAGTCCGACACGATAAAAAATGCCTCTGGAGATCTACCCTACTATGGATATTAGACAACGGATAATCAAACTCGCATACTTTTGTGTTTTTGTAAATATCTACATTCTTACAAACTTATTATTAAATAGCGACCGCGGCTTATTACCGGCACAATTTATGAATGTAAACCTTTCTCTTAAATCACTCTATCGATTAAAATAAAACCGCTTGAAAATCATTGGCGTAAATGATTAACCCCCATACTCATAAACGCCTCATAAATTTAATCACTGCTTAGCGAGATTTTTATTAGTAAAACCAACCTTATACCAAACAAAAACGTAAGATTTTAAGCTAATCACTTGACTAAAATTTAAGAGGCGTTTATGAGTAAGAGGGTTAAAGCATAGGTAAACAGGGATGACAGCGACTTTGTTTGATACTATGTGACCTATAAAGCACTCCAAAATTCAGATCAATTCCAAAAATTCATATTTAAGCATACAAAGACTTGTATTTAGCCAAAATTGAACCCGAATAACCTGCGTACCAGTCGTAAACTATACTACTTCGCCATAGATATGGTCAAATAATATTAGTACTTATTGGAATCCGGACATGTAAACCGGATCAATACTATTTAATCTGTATATTTACATTCATAATAATTATAAAAGTGAGTCATGATTTAGATCCTTATCAATTCTCCAAGTATTTGTACTAAGCTAAATGTATCATCATTCTCCGTGTGGTGACGGAGTAAGAATACAATATGTCACCACCCCATCTCATCCCCTGGGTGTCGTAAAAATCGACTAAGGGACTATCCGTGAATACTATCTTTACGAAATAAAAAGAAGGAAAACTTGAAATTAAACCCTACACCAATCCGTCTGGCCACCGTGGTATTAGTAGGCCAAGTATCCCTCCGTCACGGGAGGAGGCCCGTCCCTGCAGTGGGACATTAAAGGGCTGTTATGATGAAATGTATCATACTGCGATGGTACAGTGGTTGTACCGGTATGCGGCTGCTATGCTCGAGTTCGCGGGTTCAAATCCTACGTAGCATAATTCTTTGAGTGATCCATAAATTATCTATAGTCTTGAAGGCTTTTTTTTATTTCCTGCGTAAGTATAAACATGTTAACTCCCTTCTTGAATCACTCTATCTATTAAAAAAACCGCATCAAAATCCGTTGCGTAGTTTTAAAGATTTAAGCATACAAAGGGACATAAAAAGCGACTGTATTTTATACTTTGTATATTGTTATAGATTCAAACCCGAATTCGAATCAATCGGTTCTTATCATACGAAAAGCAGAATAATCGATAAGGGAATAGGTTTTAATCTCGGTACCAAGAAATTGACGATACCTAACAATTTGTTTACTATTTTTGATAAAAATGTAATTAAATAAATAAATATTTCTCACACAGTTACACAACGCCATCTAGGCCCAAATTAAGCAAAGCTTGTACTATGGGATACTATACAAAGAATTGCATAATAAATAGTAATCGTAGTTTTAGAATACTTCTTTGGCGTAGTGGCTGTGTGGCTAATCAGTGGCTGCTAGGCAGAGGTCTTGGGTTCGATTCCCGCTTAATGAACCCCTACGCCCCTCGTCATTTAGTTCGAAAACTGACATTTGCGCGGCCAATGGCAACAAGTTCAATCCAGCCCTTGGCCTACTAATACCACGCGGACCAGACGGATTGGTAAAGGTTTTAATTTTAAGTTTTCCCTCTTTTTATTTCGTAAAGATAATAATCACGGATAGTTCCATAATCCATTTTACGACACACATGGGATGAGATGGGGTGGTGACATATTGTATTCTTACTCCGTCACCACACGGATTTAACTGTATCTTATACTATCTTAAATACCTAAATTAATTGAATGTACTTACTTAACAAGTAGTCTTTTCATTTCCATGTAATTGTTTTAGAAATGGAAAGACAACATGTAGTGCCCTACAAGATGTAGTGCCCTATAAGATGTAGTGCCCTATAAGATGATAGTGCCCTACAACATGTATACCCCTATAAGATGATAGTGCCCTATAAGATGTAGTGCCCTATAAGATGATAGTGCCCTACAAGATGTAGTGCCCTATAAGATGATAGTGCCCTACAAGATGTAGTGCCCTATAAGATGATAGTGCCCTACAAGATGTAGTGCCCTATAAGGATAGTGCCCTACAAGATGTAGTGCCCTATAAGATGATAGTGCCCTACAAGATGTAGTGCCCTATAAGATGATAGTGCCCTACAAGATGTAGTGCCCTATAAGATGATAGTGCCCTACAAGATGTAGTGCCCTATAAGATGATAGTGCCCTACAAGATGTAGTGCCCTATAAGATGATAGTGCCCTACAAGATGTAGTGCCCTATAAGATGATAGTGCCCTACAAGATGTAGTGCCCTATAAGATGATAGTGCCCTACAAAATGTAGTGCCCTATAAGATGATAGTGCCCTACAAGATGTAGTGCACTACATGTAGTCTAGTGTAATCGGCGCTTTAGTTTACAACAAGCTCGCGTGCGTCGTGTAAATATTAAAATAAATATTAATTTTAACTTTTTTTTCCCAGCTGTACAAACCATAGACCAACGAGTACTAGATGCAGAACCATCGAAGGTAATATGTTCGTTGTGTGAATGTGCTAACGAGACTGTCAACTGTGTAGATATGAATATCTCTACACCTTTCGAACTGGCAGATTGGGAAGGTAAGCCTTGCAATTACTTATAGTTTTAATTAAACACATTTATAATACTTACATATGGTTGGCATATGGCTGATATGATGATGTTGATGATGTAATCACATACACTTAGGTACTAACCAACATTCAAACACACGAATAATTATATGATGTCCTGATGTAAAAGGTACTTTTTACCTGTGCAACTCTCATTGTTTAAAAAAAAAAGATCTTTGAAACGTCAATATCATTTTTAAACATAGTATAGTTACTTATCCCTAGATGACGTATGCGTAAAAAAAATTAAGAAGCAATTCTATGGGGAACCTCAAAAATGTATTGTCTTTTTCCCATTTTTGTGTGAAAATCATACCGTGGTTAACAAAATGCATCTACTCATCAAGTTTCGAAAGTACGGTTTTCGGGTTTCGAAAAAATCTGGTTATGTCAAGGCGGGCAGACAGACACTCATCATGAATCTATAAGGGGTCCGTATTATACTATTCGGCAACGGAACCCTTAAAACCATGTAACATAAAACAGCTGTTTTCGACACGGTTTTTTAGTTTTATTAACAACATACTGCATTCAATTTCAGGCCTAACAAACTTCACGGCGTTGTCAGTGGATCTAAGTCAGAATTCACAGTTAACCTCAATAAAAAGATTTGGTAAACTACCAGTACAGATATTAAATATATCAAATTGTAATGTAGAAATAATTGAAGATGCTGCGTTTATATATTTAGAAGAAATAAAAATATTGGATCTCAGTAGAAATAAGATATCGACAGCTGATTTGAGTAGAAAAGTTTTTTGTGTAAGTAACTATTTTAATTATCTTATTTAAACACTTATTATTGTCATTTAGATGTAAAAGTGACGGACGAAAGACGACTAATTATAGAAATCATCATCAGAATCTTATCAGCCAATCGATGTCCACTGCTGGACATAGACCTACTCCAAGAATTGCCACCTTGTGTGGTCCTGTGCCTCTTTCATCCATCGGCTTCCCGCCGTTCTATCTAGGTCGTCGGTCCACCGTGTGAGGGGTTTCCCCACCCTGCGCTTTCACCATTCCGCCTCCATTCCACGCGGTCGCCATTCCAGAACCTTAATTTTAGAAAGGCGAGTTAGTAGAATTTTGTTTCACAATTTAATGGTTCGGTTTATGAAAGAATTATAAATCAGGTAATATACAGGGTGGCTCATTCAAAAGGGTCAGTATGGGAAAGTCATATGCTATAAGTCATACAAAGTTTCGTTCTTAGGAACCATGACACCGATTTTGATAAAAAGAAAAACTGCATTCATACATTTTGAAAAAGATACTGTACTGAATCGAACCCGGTTGTTTTGAAAAAATAAACTTATACTATTTCTATTTAAATACCGATTCTGTAGGTCTTAAGCAGTAAATAACTCTATGAAACATTATGTCTGAAATGAATAAAATGCATTGTTTTCACATACTTACTTTAATTTATAATATTAGTAGGTGTTCGATGTGGCGACCGTGCGTCGTTCGAGGTCGCCCGATTTAACGCTTTTAAACTATTTCTTGTGGGGTTACGTTAAAGATGAGGATGTGTACAAAATTAGCTAAGATAACGTTGAAGACCTTTTAGGTTAGACTTAAAAGTCAGTTTTAACGCAAATTCACCACATGAAGATACAAAATGCAATGACATGATCGTTACCTAAACCACTTCGAACACTTATTATGATAAATTAAAGTATGTGAAAACAATGCGTTTTATTCATTTTAGACATAATGTTTCATAGAATTATTTACTGCTTATGACTTATAGAATCGATATTTAAATAGAAATAGTATGAGTTTATTTTTTCAAAACAACCGGGTTCGATTCCCGGCTGGGTACAGTATCTTTTTCAAATGTATGAATGCAGTTTTTCTTTTTATCAAAATCGGTGTCATGGTTCCTAAGAAGAAAACATTGTATGACTTACAGCTTAAGACTTTCCCATACTGACCCTTTTGAATGAGCCATCCTGTATAATACAGATCATCTGCGTAGATGACGTGATCGGTCATCGATGGTCCTATTGTGGAAAACGGAGGAAGGAACAAGATCAAATAACTCTTTAATGAATGAGCCCCAAGCTCGTGTTCAGCAGCAGCTTACACGCCCACAGCACCACCAAGGAAAATCCTATCCTACTAATATTATAAATGCGAAAGTTTGTGAGAATGTATGGATGGATAGATGTTTGTTATTTTTATTTTTAAATTGGTCAATTACCAGAATGACTCTATGGTGCCTGATGCTAAGCATCCAATAGAGTCCAAGAATGGTGAGCACCATGCCAGCTACAATATTTGTAGAGGCATGAATGTCTCCACTATGATGGCGGCTTCAGAAGATGCTTTTTCACGCATCTCTTGAAAGAACCAGAATTGTAGTTTGAAAAAAAACACGTGGGTTGTTACTCTTTCACGCAAAAACTACTGAACGAATTTTGATGAAATTTGTAATATAGGTAGTTTAGGGTGTAGAATAACATTTAGGCTACCTATGTCGCGGGCATCAGCTAGTAAGATACTAAAGTAATCAATCTAACTCCATATTTCTTGTATTTCCAGGGACCCCTATACAGTACAGGACCTCAAAATTTCAAGCAGATAGAAAATATAAACCTATCTTATAACGACATACACTCATTGCCACAAGACCTCTTTGTGTATATGACTACCTTGAGGTCCTTGGACCTTAGTGGAAACCCTCTAGGCTACATAGACCAGGTTACAATGGGAGCACTTACGGATTTAATTAATTTGCGGGTAAGGAATCTCTTTCACAAAAAATCGCAATGATATGTGGTAACATTAAAAACCTGTATTTTATGAGTCTGGTAACTAAAAAACCAGCGTTTTACGTTTTTGGTAACTCAAAGTAAACCGTGTTTTTATGATACTGGTATCTCAGAAAAAGTGTTTCTATTAGTCTGGCGATTTAATATTTATTTGAAACTAAACATAGGTCTGGACGTAAAGAGAGATAAAAAAATATTCTAATCTATCTGGCCAGCATGGTATAAGAAGACCTATTTTCTTAGTACAGTCACGAGCAATAATATGTACACATTTTCGCATTTTGTAAACCAGTTATCTAAAGTTCTGCCAATCCAAAATTGAAAATTCGAAGATTAATTCAAAACTGTACGGAACCTCTTCTAAATTACGAATTCATTTTGATATTGTAATTTCTAGATAAACGTGCAGATAGTTTAGAAAATTTGAAAATGTGTACATATTATTGCTCGTGACTGTACCACGTCCATTCCATTCTATGTCTATTTAATGGTTAGTTATGAAGAATATGCTAGTAGAATAAAGAAGATCCGAAATTAATATTTAATTGTGCTCAAAAAGGACAGCTTAACACGCTTATACCAATCTGTCGGGCCAACCTGGTATAATTAGGAGAGTCTCATCTCTGCATTCGTTCTTGATTGAAGTAAAATAGTATTAAAACTAAACAATTTAAATTACAGAGTCTAACACTAAGCAGCTGTGAATTAGAAACTCTTCCGGAAGGTTTACTACGAAGGCAGAGGAAGCTCACCCACTTGGACCTCAGCGACAATAGATTCACAACAGTACCCTCAGTGCTACAAGAAGCACCCAAATTAGTATACCTTAACTTGGACAAAAACTCTATACAGGCTATAGATGCTAAAACGTGAGTAACATTTCAAATATAATTCTATCTAGCTACAGTATATGTCACCATTCCATCTCATCCCATGGGTGTCGTAAATACCGACTAAGGGACTAACCGCAAATATTATCTTTACGAAGTAAAAAGAAGGAAAACTTGAAATTAAACCTTATACTAATCCGTCTGCCCAGAGCGTGGACACGTTTTGACAAGCTGTCACTTTTGACCGATGGGACGTGACGTCACAGAATTTTTAACAGATGAGTTGTGACGTCATAGTATTTTGGCGGGAAAATATTTTTTGACAGCTGAATCGTGTCGTCATTGAATTTTGGCGGGGAAAATAAATAGGTTCGTACGTAACCCTCGGTGCGCGAGTCAGACTCGCACTTGACCGGTTTTATTTTATGGTTATACCGCAGCACTCAATACTTTCTTGTAAAGGTTTCTGATTGAAGAGGTTTGCATAATGTCCTATCGAAATTTAAGCAAATAATTAAGGCATTTTCCCACCAAAACTCGGTATCATTCCCACTTTACTAATTGGCATTAACCCAATTACAAATTACTGATTTAACCATTTTTCCAAAATTTCCAGATCCTTAAAAAGCCTGACAAGTCTCCAAGAGTTAAGACTAAGTCGAATGAGTAGACTCCAGAATATAACAGCAGGGGCTTTAGGCGGATTAAGCAATTTAGTCATACTTCGGATAAGCTATAACCCGAGATTGACTAACTTGGACCCTAGCTTTTTGGTGATTGAAGACGAGGATGGAGAACAACAGTGGCCTATAATTAAACAGGTAATTATTATATATTTTTTTATAAAGATACAACAAATTAACCATATCGAACCTTATGGAAAGTGCATACACTGGTTGAATAATACGGCTTAAACATTTTAAAGAATTTGGTTTTTAGAACATCTGTAAATCATTCATAGAAAAATTGCAAATAGGTAATTTGTAACAAAATCTGAGGTTATAGAGTCGATTTTGGATTTATCATCAGTCTGTGTGCCTATCGGCCACAACCTTTACACAAACGAAGAACTACTTTGTGAAGAGATTGCCTACTCTGCATTTTCCAGTAACTGGTTGATATTCAGCCGGTTCTGAGTGCTAAGTGCTCTGCCCATCGTCATTTATTTACTGTTTATATTTTTTATGAAATAATTATTTTTCACAGCTATATTTAAACAACAACAACCTAACAACGATAAGCTCCCATATCCTGGATAGTTGGAACGACCTTGAGAATGGGGACTTCAGTTCGAATCCCTACGTGTGCAATTGTAACAGTCAGTGGATGGTTGATGTGTTGACTCCACTGATGGTGAATACTCCGAATAACAGTACTCTCAACTTAATGGTGTAAGTTGGTAAGCTTGCTTACTTAAGCCTAGGATCAAAATGAATAAGGGTCGTAGCACATATAATGTAACGTAAACGGAGCGGCACCGTATCAACTCGAGCCGTTCAGTATTATTTGTATGAAACTTCTTACTGCAACGCACACTAATCGGAATCGTAACGTAATCGGATTTTAGACGTTTGACACCGCGGAAAAAGGCGAGACGGTGCCGATCCGTTTACGTTACGTTATATTTATATGTGCTACGACCCAAAATTACCCCTAAAAGTTAAGGAGTCAAAAGCCAAAATCTCAAATAAGTTTATAAATATTTGTAACAATAGCATCTCGGTTTACCAATGCCCTAGTCAGTTGTGTAGAAAGGAACTAAAATAACCCACGGCTCAATTATTTGAGTATAATATAGTAACAGTAGTTCCCTCAGGAGCAGTTCACCAGTTTCTCGATTTACCAGAATTGTATTTTGTACTGTCATGTGAAACGCAATTTATCTCAAAAATTGAGAAAAAGATCTCCTCCAAGAAATTGTGACCTGTTCCGCGGGGTCAATTACACACTGAACCAAAAAACATTCAGACTACATTTGTGATTCGTAAAAATGTATCATTGCGTGGACTTGGAACTTGCGATCCCGCGCATGACATTTACGTAAACCGATCTGCCAGTTATCCGTAGTATTCAAATAATATTTTTTTAGTTCATTTACTTATTATTCACGAATTTACTCTGTCAAATTGCTAATTGGAGTTAAGAACATGTCCAGTCTAAAACAGCGTTTACCCGTGGTCCCGGTAAGTCGACCCATTACCCGGTAATGGGTCGACTTACAGGGACCACGGGTAAGCCATGGGTACTTTCAATTAACCGTGGTTCCCTGACATTAAGAATTGTTCCCGGACTTCTTGATTATATCGATAGAATACAATATAGACAAAGACAATATAGTACTCAAGTTGAATAATAATCTTATAAAAAACCCAAGAGATATCGCCAACATTTTTGCAGAACAATTTCGTAACAATAAAGGTCTAAACACTTATAATGCGGATTTAGCTAGAACATTTCTGGTTAGGTATACTACTAGAGTTCAAAATCCCATGCTATTTAACACAATAACTCCATTTGAAGTTTATAAAATGGTCCAGTCCATGGAAAATAAAAAATCATTTGGCCATGATGAGGTACCTCTCAGTATAATCAAGGATAACATAGATGTTTTAGCCTATCCAATGACGGATCTTTTTAATGATTGTATTGAGCAGGGTGTTTTTCCGGATCAATTTAAGATAGCCAGAGTCTTGCCGTTGTTTAAGAAGGGTGAAAAAACTGATCCATTGAACTATAGACCGATATCGTTGCTACCAGTTATGTCGAAAATTCTGGAAAAATTAATTAAATCTAGACTGGTTAGTCATTTATGTCAGAAAGGAATCTTAAATTCTAATCAATTTGGTTACCGGGAGAACCTAGGAACATTAGATGCAATAGACTCTTTGGTAAATGTTGTAGTTCACAGGATGAATGATAGATTAAAAGTTGCAGGCATCTTTCTCGATCTGAGTTCTGCATTTGATATGGTGGAACATTCTCTTCTGACAGATAAATTGGAACATTACGGTGTAAGAGACAATGCGTTAAAATTACTTAGTTCGTACTTAGCTGATAGAACTCAGTATGTTGAGATAGGATCGGTTGAGGATGGCTTAGAACAAATACATAGATCTAGACTCTATCCGGTTGATAAGGGTGTTCCTCAGGGCTCAGTTCTCGGTCCAATTTTTTTCATAATTTTTGTAAATGATCTTATTGCATATATCGAGGGTGTTTTGCCCAACACTAGGCTTGTGCTATTTGCAGATGACACAAGCGCTGTAATAAGTGCAAATGATGTTGTCACTTTGGAAAGCAACATAAATTATTTTCTTAGAGCATGTGAAAACTGGTTTTCGGTAAATAACCTTCTTCTCAACGTAAAAAAAAGTCAATGTGTGTTGTTTAATTCCACAGTTAAAAATAATACTTATTTAAACGTAACATCCTTAGGAAATAAAATTGAGGTGGTAAAAACTATAAAATTTTTAGGAGTACAGATTGATTCTCTACTCAATTGGAAGGCTGAGGTTATGTCAGTAACTAACACAGTAAGTAGCGCATGTTACGCAATAAGAACTTTGAGGGATGTTTTATCACTAGCTCAACTGCGTACTGTCTATTTTGCTTTGGTGGAATCCAAGATTAGGTACAGCATCAAATTTTGGGGAGGCAGTTATAAATATAACATTGATGCAGCTTTTGTTGTGCAGAAAAGGGCACTCAGGACAATGCTTGGCATTGCACAAACAGAATCATGTAGGGACCATTTTATACAGTTAAATATTCTAACGGTACCCTGTCTTTACATCTTGGTTCTGCTTACTCACTTTATAAAAAAACTGTCCATGTATGAGTCTGCTGATGAAAGAGAGCACAGAGTCAAAACTCGAAGAAAAGATTTGCCAACAATATTACAGGCAAAACTTGGTGTTGTTAAGCACTCGGCTTGTGTGCAATCAGTAAATCTCTTTAATAGATTACCTTTAGATTTAAAAGATATTGGTGATGTTAGGATTTTTAAAAATAAACTCAAGGGATTACTAATTGAGAAGGCTTATTATACCATCGATGAATTTATTAAGGATAAGTGATGTTTGATGATCAATCTGACATTTTGAATGATTTGTTTAATTTAATTTATTTTGTATTTTGTAAAGAATTGTATTGTATTTTGATTGATTGAATTATTATTTTATTGAATTTTTTCATATTCTTATCATTGATTGTGTATTATTGTTTTTTATTTTTTTGATTTTGGGTGTGTTTTCTTTATGTTTTTTTTTGTATGATTTTCAACACAAATGTATGTTTGTTTAGAAATAAATAAATAAATAAATAAAAATAGTCAGTTGCCCAGTTGCGACGAAGTGAATTTTATATAATGTATCGACGTTGTTTTTTATTTAGAATACTATTTTTAGGTGCAAAAAACCCGCTGATATTCGAGGCCTAACTTTTCTTCAGCTAAACAACGCCTCCAGGACCTTGGTTTGCGCTGAGTCTGAGAACATAACCTCAGACGCGCCGGTTGTATCTAACTTGGCGATTCTTTTGGGAATTATGATAGGTAAGTTCATCATACTAGCTTACGAAACGCTAGAGGCTCACACAGGTAATCATCATCATAACAGCCCATTAATGTCCCACTGCAGGGACGGGCCTCCTCCCGTGACGGAGGGGTACTTGGCCTACTAATACCACGCTGGCCAGACGGATTGGTATAGGGTTTGATTTCAAGTTTTCCTTCTTTTTATTACGTAAAGATAATTCACGGATAGTCCCGTAGTCGGTTTTTACGACACCCATGGGGATGAGATGGGGTGGTGACACACTGTGTTTTTACTCCGTCACCACACGGATGTAATCGCTCAGGGGTATTTCAACTGAGCGTTTCCGTGCATCGGAGGGCATGTGTTAATTGGTACTAGATGTGGTCGTAGTGACACCGTCTATAAGCTACTTCAGAGGCCCAATGGGGTGCAATAAAATAACTATCGACACCAGGTTGGACAAGTCATTATCCGTGATCCCGTTGAGTTGAGATTGTTTCCGGGCTCCTGACTATATCGATAGAAAATTATGTACTGGCTGGGTTGGACACTAACCCCCTTACTCATAAACGCCTCTTAAATTTTGTCACTTTTTATTAGCAAAACCAACCTTATGCCAAACAAAACCGTAAGAATTTTTAAGCTAATTAATTGACTAAAATTTAAGAGGCGTTTATAAGTAAGTGGGTTAACCATAAAGGAAGAAGTCAATGGAAGTCCAACTTCAATGTTATTACTCAATTAAGGATTATTAAGATGCAAAATTTACACAAACCAACTTCCTAGACTATAATATTTAACTACATAGGTACCTACTTATAATAAACCTTATTGACATGAAAAATAATGTAGGTAAACGTAATATTAATTGAAACTTATTTGGTGTGATCTGATTGATAATACCTAATTTTATTGTGAAGTATTTGTACGTCGGAAACGGCAAGAATATCATGGACATTAGAATACCTGTAACACCATTGTAACAATATTCTGACAAATAAATGTATTTTTTTTTATTTTATTTAAATCTAACGACACCTTTCAAACAAAGACATCAAGCCGTTCAGGCTGCTAATAAAAAATAACAGTTATTCCGATCGGTTACCTTGAAAAATTGTCTAAAAAATTTCCTTATGTTAGCTAAAATAAAATAAGAAGGGTAAATTCTTAGACATACGTTTCCCAGATATCACCCTAAGGTGGATTTTTTAAGGTATTAGATCGGAATAACCGAAAAGTAACTCTCCTAAAGATGAAGTAGGATAAAAAGCAAGGCTTAATATTTACTCGTATGACGACCTCTGTGGCGAAGTCGGTATATTACATGGCTGCTACGCAGAGTTCTCGGGTTCGATTCCAGCTCAATGTAAATCTTTGTGTGCATTAACATGATTGTTTGCATTGGTCTGAGTGTTTTCTATGTGTAATATGTATGTATTTACAAGAAAAAGTATTTTAGTATATTTTTTATCCGCTGTCTAGTACCCATAGTACAAGCTTTGCTTAGTTTGGGACTAGGTGCCGATGTGTGAATGTGAAAAGAATTAAAAATATTTTTTGTCCTCAGGTATAATAGTAACATTTCCTATAGTACTGATCCTGGTGTTGTTATGGAAGAAAGGGTACTTCGCACGTAATAAAGAAGACAGAAAACATTCATATCCTGGCTATGACGACGAACATGAAGCTTTATAGATATAAGTCTTTGTTAAATTATTAAAAAAATACAGGAATAGTAATTGACTTTACTTTGTGTGGCGTAGAAGATAAAATAATTGTGTTACTAAATCCCCCAATCTCCTTAAAGTGATCAAGCAATTATTAGTTCAGAGGTAATTATTAAAGAGACAACCAAATAGAGGAGATTTTCACCTCTTCTCGTCAGCAAATGGGTTATGATTTGGCTTCAAATTTTATTAATAAGTGGGACCATCTACGGTGTCTATTCTTGCTATCCTCAGGTTTGTATTAAGAATCTCGAGAACTGAAGCTACTCTCACATAAATAATCAGACTCCTTACGGGAGAACTTAATGATAAGGGTCGTAGCACATATAACGTAACGTAAACGGATCGTCACCGTATCAAGTCGAGCCGTTAAATTCTTTGTATGAAACTCCTTAGTGCAACGCACACTATTTGGAAACGTAACGTAATCGGATTTTTGACGTTTGACACCGAGGAAAAAGGCGAGGCGATGCCGATCCGTTTACGTTACGTTATATGTACTATGACCCTAAATCCCCTAATCCCCTTAAAGTGATCAAGCAATTATGAGTTCAGAGGTAATTATTAAAAAGACACAACCAAATAGAGGAGATTTGAAGATGACCTCTGTGGCGTAGTGGATATAACATGACTGCTATGCAGAGGTCTCGGGTTCGATTTCCGCTAGATGCAAATTTGCGTTGTGTGCATGAACATGATTAATAATTGCATTGGTCTGAGTGTTTCTATTTATAATATGTATGTATTTACAAAAAAAGTATATAAGTATTAATATCCGTTGTTCTGTTACCCATAACACAAGCAGGTTAAGCCTAGCTTACTTTGGGAACAGATGGCGCTGTGTGGAGATGTCCGTGGATATTTATTGTTTATTATTGTTATTAATTATTTTCTCCTCTTCTAGTCAGCAAATGGCTTAATAAGTGGTACCATCTACGGTTGCTATTCTTGCTATCCACGGGTTTGTATTAAGAATTTCGAGAACTAAAGAACAACGTCCAAAACCCTTGCACGAATTTTGATTTATTCTCGCAGACATAACATTAAGTTCTCCCGTAAGAAGTCTGATTATTTATTTGAGAGCGGTTATAGGCTCGTGTGTGTCAATTCCCCAATAAGCCCGCAAACAAAACAATTTAGTTTTAATAAGTACTTTAATTTTATTGGCACATAATTAATAATAAATATGTTATACATAAATCAATTTTAATACAAATCAGTTTATATGTGTAATCTAATTCTATGTACAAGCAAAGTCGTGTAAGCGAAATAATAAATTTGTAATAGACGCGCAATTTGACTCATTGTTAGTTTCGTAATATTAACCCTTTCCTTGTTTTGTGTGTCATATATGACACATTCACATTGTTTCATTATTGCGTCTAAAGGCGGTGTTAAATCTAATAATATTAAAAATCCTATGTATTTTTATAGAGAGTTCTTACAAAAGAAAATAGACTTTAACTTCTTTGGCGAGCGTTTAGATTTACATAATTTCAATTTAGGTTTAGTTATAGGCACATCTATTAAAGGTATTCTCCTTTTTAGTTCTTTTTGTTTTAGCAGAGTTTTGCCCCTTTTGAAGTTTGCCTTTACAATGGATGTTAATGATCGTTTCCCTGCGTGGCGCTTCTTCATTGCGACAAATTTCGTCATTAAAATATTTAGATGTAATTATATAGAGGCACAGGACCGCACGAGGTGGCAATACTTGGAGGAGGCCTATGGTCAGCAGTGGATGTCGATTGGCTGATTATGATGATGTAGATAAAATGGAGAGAGTCCAATTAATCAAACTGTATGAAATGTTTGTATTGGTTAATAAACCATCAAAAGAATAATGATTTAATTGAATTAAATGAGTTTATTTTGTATTATATTTTGATGTATTTTCATATACTTATGTGTTTCAATAGACGAGAATAATATTATTTTATTTAATAACTATTTATTTTAAATATTAGGGTTGTATTTTAAAAAACCTTAATAGATTACTATGTTTAAATTTATTACTACTATTGCCTACCCCGGACGGAATAAGGCGTGAGTTTATGTATGTATGTATGTAGATTACTATAAAATATGCCGAAATAAGGTTTAAAACCTTAGCAATAAATTAAATAGTATATAAACACAAATTAACCGTAATTAAAGTTTTTAAACATGAATTGTTACAGTGCTTTAATCATCAAATTTGGAAAAAGAGTACTTTTTATATTAACTGCAGTTAACTGCAGATTTTTTTTTTTCGTATATGTTGTACGTGTGTGTACTTTGATGTTATTTCTACACATAAAATTAAATTATCAGCTTTGTAAGCTTAATCCTTATTTTATTGCAAACGTTGAAATAAGCAAAATGTTGGTTTAATTTTGGAAATATTTCGCAAAAAAAACTGCGCGTACTTTTCTAATGTGCGTTGTATATCTAGACGATTTTCTTAACTTTGCAGGTAGTCTGTAAGAATCATTAACATTGGGAACAAATTACTTTTGTCTTAAAAGTTTTTAGGTTTGGCTATAAAATAAATAAGAGTAATTCTTCTGTTTCCTTTGATCATTCATTTCTTAGTCTTCCATCTGTTTCACTGGAACTGATTTCTTTTCCTTTATTTCTTTTATCTGCGGCCTAAAGAAATATATTAAATTAAAATACAAATAAAAATGTTTCTATGAAGTTTCATCATAACAGCCCAATAATGTCCCACTGCAGGGACGGGCCTCCTCCTGTGACGGAGGGATGCTTGGCTTCTAATACCATGCTGGCCAAACGGATTGGTATAGGGTTTAATTTTAAGTTTTTCTTCTTTTTATTTCGTTAAGATATTATTCAAGGATAGTCCTTTAGTTGGTTTTTACGACACCCTTGGGATGAGATGAGGATACTTAATTTCAATTCCAATATTAAAATATTACTCCCAGACTTCCTAGATGGCGTTGTTTGGTTACTGAAATTATGAGAGTTAAGAGTTTTTCCATTCTAAGCAAAGCATTGAACTAGTTAGGATAACCAGACAAGTGCTTATGTGGCCTAGATTGTACTTCTAACCAGAATTTTGCTTTGGCTCTTAATATTCACTACAATAATATAGTTATAGATGAAGTTGAAACAACAACATTCTTAGGACTCATAGTGGATAGACAACTTAACTGGAAGGCGCATACGGACAGCCTATGCAAAAAAATCAACAAATCTGCCTATGCCCTTCACACTCTCTCATCAATAATAAATATTGATGCTCTTATTACGGCCTACTATGGTATAGCTGAGTCTCATCTACGCTACGGAATAATATTTTGGGGGCATTCAACAAATAAAGAAATAGTCTTTAAAATACAAAAAAGTTGCATTAGAGCGATGTTTAAGCTTAAAACTACGGATAGTTGTGAACCATATTTTAGGAAATATAATATTCTTACATTGCCATCTCTATACATCTTAGAAATAGCCATATTTGTAAAATCAAATCCCAGCCGCTTTCAACTTTGCGCAGACCTAGTCCCACGGAACAGACGCGATAATTCTAAACTGTGTTTACAGACCCATAGGACAGCTCTAATGCACAAAAGTGTTTATTGCATGGCGCCAGTTATATTTAATAAGATTCCTAAGGACTGGAAAGACCTGCCGCTACAGTTATTCAAAAACAAATTGCGTGGTTTTTTAGCAGCAAAGTCATATTATAGTGTAGCCGATTTTCTAAACGAGAAAGAGTTTTAGGATAATCTGGACTTTTGTTGTTAATTGTACTTGATCTTGAAATGTCTTGTTATACATAACAAATTTATATTGCATGTGTGTTCCTTTTGTGCTGGTACTGTTAGTAAGATTGTTATTTATTTTAATCTATTCATGGGCTTTATATTGTTAAACTTAACTTTCGCATGCCCTTTGGTAAAATATAGCTGAACCTTGAACTTGTATTCACATAAAATAACAACATTGTATACCTATATTTGCGAAATAAATTATTCTTATTCTTATTCTTATTAACATTTGCCCTCTTAGAATCAAGGAACACTGAATGACATTTTCAAACTGACGGTATCGTAAAAGGAGATCCGTGGTATGAGTTTCTGTGTTGACACTATGTATACTTACTTTTCCGTATGGTGACAGAGTAAGAATACAATATGTCACCTCCCCGTCTCATCCCATGGGTGTCGTAAAAACCGACTAAGGGGCTATCCGTAAATTATCTTTACGAAATAAAAAGAAGGAAAACTTGAAATTTAACCCTATACCAATCCGTCTGGCCAGCGTGGTATTAGGCCAAGTAACTCTTCGTCACGGGAGGAGGCCCGTCTCTGCAGTGGGACATTATTGGGCTGTTATGATGATGATATGATTCTTACTCTGCCACCACAAGAAAGAAGTTTACTCTACCTAAATAAGTTAAATATTTACTTACGAATTTCTTGTGTGAGTCCACAATTTTGGCACTAAAGCGCATCTTACTTTTTTTCTAAAACAGTACAGTCTGCAAAAAAATATAAAACATTACATTAATAGAAAAAAAATACTCTACACACTACGTTCACAAGGAGTAATAAACATCCAGGCTCAGGGCAATAATTTGTGGATGGCAAAAATAATTATTCAGCATTCACGAGCGGGAGCATTTGGTATTTAAATTCTATCTAGGACCGAAGTGCTCTTCTGCACTTCAACATAGAAACAAGGCTTGGAAAGAACTAATATGAAAAGCGATGGACCAAAGGCCTGACAATGTATAAAGTTGGTAAGATGGGGTGGTGACATATTGTACTCTTACTTCGTCACCACACGGATAAACAGGGAATATTCGATGTATTTAAGATGAGGCACCGTTTGGAGTAGACCTATGTCCAGCAGAAGACGTTATTTGCTTGATGTGATGATGATTAATAGCAATAAATAAAAAATAAATATATTCCTCACCTTTTTACCCAACGCTATCTAGTCCTAAACTAAGCAGAGCTTGTACTTTGGGTACTAGACAACGGAAAAACATACTTAAATCCTTTTTTTGTAAATACATACATATATACATAGAAAACACCCAGACCAATGCAAACAATAATGTTCATGCACACAAATAGTTGCATTTAACGGGAATCGAACTCGAGACCTCTGCGTAGCAGTCATGTTAAATAATCAATACGCCTCAGAGGTCGTATATATAAAAAGAAGTAACTTACTCGCTCCTGGTCGGTCCAGCAAGTCTCATAGCTTGATTCCTCATACATCTATAGCTGTGTGAAACGTGAAAATGTTTGCAGCTGAAAAGCAATAAATAATATTATTATAAACGACCTGCCCCGGTAAGTGGTGCAGTGCTTATCATCATCATAACAGCCCTTTAATGTCCCAATGCAGGGACGGGCCTCCTCCCGTGACGGAGAGATTCTTGGACTACTAATACCACGCTGGCCAGACGGATTGGCATAAGGTTTAATTTCATGTTTTCCTTCTTTTTATTTCGTAAAGATCATATTCACTGATTGTCTCTTAGCCGCTTTTACGACACCCATGGGATGAGATGGGGGATGGTGACATATTGTATTCTTACTCCGTCACCACACGGAGAAATTTGAAGTACTTACTATTTACTGTGTCTAGCGCAATCGGCAGAGCAATCCCTGAAAATAATACCTTACCTTAAAACAATAAAAAGCAAATAATAGTAAAGAAATTCGTATTCAAATTCGCAGATAAATTAACTCCCTTTGTTGGGAGAGTGGCAATACGGCTGCTTCGTGTTAGGTCGTCGATTCGATTCCTAAACGAGTTTGTTACAATTGAACTTAGACATTTCTTGATCAATAAAATAGTTTTACATAAAAGTTGCATTTTACCTATTTCCTCAAATTTAGATGTAGGTATAAGGAACAGCCAACATCATATAACTAGAAAAATCTCAACAATTACTTAGAATTTTAATTTATTTCAGCAAACAAATTATTGAATCAGCTAAATTGTCAAACATTACACAAGTCAAGGTGTTCAAATTATGTCCACAGAGTACTTAAAGTAATATACAGTACCCGGCCGTTTATATTACACATCGACCTGTGGAAAGAGACAATCGGTCAATTTCGGCTTCGTAGAGCATCATATCTGTCGCACACTTTGAAATTATAATTTGTTTTAAGGGTTCGCATGCCAGTCGCAACTTTATACAAACGGAAAAAGTTAATTGCTTCTTTATTTGACAATTTATTATCAAAGAGTATTTATTTATATGTTAATATTTGTACGTAATATCCTTTACCCAAAGTTATTTTAGGCAATTTTAGCGAGCCGAATTGGCCGATTGTCTCTTTACAAAACTCGATGTGTAATATTAAGGGCCGGGTACTGTACCTACTTATAGGCAAATTATGTCATTTGTTTCCACTTTTCTTTCTAAATTACCTGCTCTAGAAAGAAGTATAGATATCATAATGATAACTCACCTATTGCTTTCGTTTGACATCTCAACTTTCAACCTAAAATAAAAGACAAATTCTTAATATAATTTCCTAACAACGAATGACACCCCCTTCGTGGGCGACGAATAAGACGGGACGCGACGGCGACGCTACGAATGCGACGTACGCGATCAAATCAACGGCGCGTAGCTTACTTCTGTCCTATGTGGCAGTCTGCGACGAAATGCGACATAACGCGTACTTGTTTTGAGGGCGATCAGAAGCGACACTATTAAAATTGTACTGTAGGTACTTCTCCATGATTCGAGAGACCAAAATCACGTAGGACACTCGTCGCGTGTAGCATCACTTCGCGTCGTATTCGTCGCCTACCCAGGACACCGCGTAAGTACTACCCGGTCAAATTATCTCGCACCACGCATAACAATTTATTGTGCGATCCAAGAATTATTTTCCTGTTTATTCGTTTTACGACATAGTGAAAAATATCGGTATTACTTACCAACCCATCCTATACGGTATCTTCCAGCGATTAATCGTTGAATAAAGCTTTTTGATTCCACGTTCTAAGAAGACAAGAAACACAAAAATCAGGTAACAAACACAAAAAAAATATATATAAAAATACAACCGAATTGAGAACCTCCTCCTTTTATTAAAGTCGGCTAAAAATAAGAGTAAGCGGTGCTATGTTTACGCTATCAAGTACGGGGTCGCGGGTTTAATTTCCTACTAAGACTATTAGGTATTTGTGTGATCCATGAGTAAAGAAAAAGCAAAGCACGTGTTTGTAAGGATGGATGTACATAGTACTCTGTAGTGTATGGGGGTCGGGAGTGTGCCCCATTCGAAGTATACATATCTATATCTATACTATTATATAAAGCTGAAGAGTTTGTTTGTAAAATAAATAAAAATGTGTTTGAACGCGCTAATCTCAAAAACTAGGATCGAGCAGAGTGGCGTTCTCTCGTGTCGGAGGCCAAGACATATTTTGGGTCGCTGAGCCAACGGAGTAGTAGTAGTAATCTCAAAAACTACTTCTTCGAATTGAATTTAGTTTTCAGTTTTGGATAGACCATTGATCGAGGAAGGCTATAGGCTAAATAACATCAAGCTAGGGCAAAAAAATTTTTTTTAAATTTAGGGGGCCTAAGAGCCTACTCAGAAGGCTCATGGTCACTCAGAGGGCAATGGAGAGACCTATGTTGTAGCCTGACCTATGGAACTACAGATAGCGCGCGAGTTGAATGCAGTCGGGGTCTGAGGTAAAGAGCGGGAGCATCTCCCCCCGCTATCCGCACGCCCCACCTCACGCGCCTGCAGTATAGTGCTGTGCCATCCTTGTCAACTATAGTCTTTATCGATCTTTTCCATGTTACTTAGTTTACTTTCGTAGAATTTAAAAATAAAAGCTATCAATTTATGAATCCGAACTGATAAAAAATTAAAAATATTATTTAGACGTTTATATATAATTAAATTATATGAAATATTTGTTTTATATTCTATCTTCAACCCTAATATGTAAAATATAAACATATAAATTTTAAAATCGTATGCGCGATTCGGAACGAATTTCAATAGAGATTGACACAATAAAATTGTTAAAATCGAATGGTTTTTTATAAAATTGATTAAATCGATTAATTTTTTTTTTATAATCATAGAAATTAATATAATAATTTCAGTTGTCTTATAACTCAATATTAGTTTTTACGAGGATAGGCTTTTTTAAGTTTTTTTTTGGCGGGATTCGTACATCATAGCGATAAAATCTTGATGATGTCATTATTAAAAAAGGCCCGTGACCTGTGACCACGTAACTGCCGATGATTGGAAAAAACAAAAATCTAATACTTCATGACTGTGAGAGGAAGAGACATCAATTTAGACAATTCAGTAGATTTTCACTTATTATGTCATGTATGTATGATGGATGAAAAGGAAACAACTTGACAACAAACTTCGAAGTACATACTGGTTAATTGGACGACACTCCCATCTAAGCAATGAGAGTAAGATGCTGGTATACAAAGCTATAATAAAACCAATCTGGACGTACGGCATACAACTATGGGGTACAGCAAGCAATAGCAATATAGACATCTTGGAGAGATTCCAAAGCAAAACCCTCAGAAACATGTTGAACATACCCCAATGTATTAGCAACAAATACATGTACCTGGATCTCAAAGTGAAAACTGTCAAGCAGGAAATAAGTAACCACAGCCTGAGATACCAGAAGAGACTAGCGCAACATAAGAACGAGCTCGCACTCGCGCTAAGTGGAGAGGGAGGACAGCAGTACAGAAGGCTCAGGAGATATGATGTTCCGAGTCTCAGTAACAGATTTACATAAGGAGATGAGAGTTTAACACCTAAGGTGGAGGCTCTCCTCACGTAGAATAAGTCATGACTGACTAGACGTCGAACAACACAGTGGCTTATTGTTGTATTACAGATCGCCATGGAGCAGAAATATAACAAAAAAAAAAAAAAAAAAAAAAAAAATTATGTCATGTAAGTGACGAATCAAGTAATTCATCAAGCTGTTCATCAGATGAATCACGGCATAATTAATAAATATTTAAAAAAAGATTAGTTTCTCATTTTGTACCCATAATCGATTTATTCTTGTTTGTAAATTATATCGGTTAGATATAGAATCGGTATTTTTAAAAACGATTTTAGTGTTACTACATCTCTAGTAATGACAAATACTAAACGTCACCGTACCCATAAGATCTGAAAAATACTAAAAAATACGAAAAATAATAAACGTATATCGTACGTTTGCCGTGTTATTGTGTTAATACTGAAGTTCCCGTGTTATTTTTTTATTTTAATAATGACTGATCCGAGTCCATCAAGTTCAGTTACAAAAAAACGAGCCTTTATTCATCGCCAAGCACGAGAAATGGCGAAAAATGTTTTAGACATGTGTGTTGAAGAAAGGCAGAACAAAAATTTGACATTTAATTTGAATGACTCCCAAACTGAACTTCGACAAACTTTTCTACGACACCATTTTACTTCGACGTAATAAAACTTCGATGCATCTTAAATTCGACATTATTTAAGTACGAAACAACTTATCTTCGATACTACTGTACTTCGACACAGCGTTTCTTCGACATGACTTAACTAAGAAACAATGTGGGTTCGACGACATTCTACTTAGACAACTATGCTACTCCGAAAACAGTCTAATTCGACATACTCTACTCTGAAATACTTTAAATCGACGTAACTTATCTTAGACACTATATTACTCCGATATTAAAAGATGAAACCTACTTAGTTACCTACAATATTTTGACTGCACGAATTGAACAGTGGTTTCAGTGAAATGTTTGGCTCTGCCCCGAGTTAGTAATTTGAATCTCCTTAATGGACAGACTATACCAATCCGTCTGGTCAGCGTGGTATTAGCAGGACAAGTATTCCTCTGCCAAAAGAGGAGGCCCGTGCCTGATGTAGGACATAAAGGGGCTGTTATGAAAGGACAGCACTTTGTGTAACTCACAAATTGTTGTTTTGAATCTGGATGTACTCGTAATTTATGTCCGATATTTTTGTGTTTTTTAAACTCGCTAAGATACCTAAATATATCTTAGTTCGAAATGTGCAATAAAGCTACAGGCTAAACACAGCTACAGAAAAAAAAACTTTGTAATAAATAATACTCGTACATTGTTTAGAATATTTTTTTATTAAATCATGGATATTATGTCAAATTCCTAACCTAATATACCTAAAAATCTATACAAAAATAACAAGCAAAAACAAATCAATAAAATAAACCTCTCAATTATTGTAAAAGAAAGAAACAACTTAATGTATTAACATTTCTAAAACAAAAGGCAATCGTGCCTCCAAACTAAAATGTAAAATTTTTGTTGTTAATCTAATATCATAACAGCCCCTTTACCTACTGCAGGCACGGGCCTCCTCCCTTGGCAGAGGAATACTTGGCCTGCTAATACCACGCTGACCAGACGGATTGGTATAGTCTGTCCATTAAGGAGATTCAAATTACTAACTCGGGGCAGAGTCAAACGTTTTACCTACCACTGAAACCACTGTTCAATCAAAATATTGTAGGTAAGTAAGTAGGTTTCATCTTTTAATATCGGAGTAATATAGTGTCTAAGATAAGTTACGTCGATTTAAAGTATTTCAGAGTAGAGTATGTCGAATTAGACTGTTTTCGGAGTAGCATAGTTGTCTAAGTAGAATGTCGTCGAACCCACATTGTTTCTTAGTTAAGTCATGTCGAAGAAACGCTGTGTCGAAGTACAGTAGCATCGAAGTTAAGTTGTTTCGTACTTAAATAATGTCGAATTAAAGATGCATCGAAGTTTCATTACGTCGAAGTAAAATGGTGTCGTAGAAAAGTTTGTCGAAGTTCAGTTTGGGAGTCAATTTGAATAATGCTTTCGACCGAGCAAGCCGTTATACCGGACTTTCCAAAAGAACATTGGCTGCAATTCAAAATGAGTCTAAGGTCGGTCACATACATTCAGAATTACGCTTCGGAATTCCGTAACGGAATTCCGATTCGTAATATCGAACGCATTAAATCCATACAACATCTATGAATCAGCCACATACTTACTGTTTTATTCCGTTCGAAATTTATTCTGATTCGGAATTCCGTATGATGACCTATGCATTCGGAATTACGCACGGAAAAAAGCCGTTCCGAACGCTACTTTTGCATACATTTTGAACGAGTCGCATCACACATTCGGAAATTCCAAACGGAACGCAAGTTTTTCTTCAGCGGTGATAGCTAATCTCATAAGTGTGTATCTCTTTTCATGATTTTTCCTCTTATTTTATTTAATAACTCGTCGAAATAGTTTAAAGACATACGATAGTATTTGAAAAATTTATCCGGATTATCCCGCAATCTGACCCTTTTTATATAATGTTGACTTGATTGCAATCTTTGGGTGTTCAGAACATGTACCCAGTAACGGCAACGTATTTTCTTTTTCCATGATAAGCATAGCAACAGTGCTATAGCAATAAGAAAATCGTCGTCCATAATGCCTAATGTCTGAGCTCAAGTGCTGGCATCGCTCAACTGAGCCTTGGTATTCCGAACGGAAATAAACGTATGTATGTGGTTTATTAACGGAATCCCGAAACAGTATTCCGAATCGGAATTCCGAAACATAATTCCGTATGTATGTGAACGCCCTTAGAAAGGACCTCTATGTTCTCCTTCTAAAAAGAAAAGGCCATGTATTAAAAAGAAAAATTTAAATGTCGATGATTTTGATTGAAGTGTTATACACAGAACCATTGAAGAATTTTATATAACTAAAAAAATTGTTCCGACCTGCATTAAACTCCTCGCAGCTATTCGTGAAAAAATCGAGTTTCCATGGGGAGTGACCAGTTTAAGAAAATTGTTAAAAGACATGGGATATAAATGGCTTAAATGTCATAATAAACGCAGAATTCTGGTGGAAAGGCCCGCTGTTGTATATGCACGGTCAAGTTATTTGCGGAAAATTCGTCAATACAGGCAAGACGATCGAAATATTTTTTTTCTAGATGAAACATGGATAGATAATAACCTCACTTTTAAAAATGTTGGCGAAATGAAATGATCGACGCCGTGTTGACAGACACAAGCTCCACAAACAGGCTTATTCTTGTTCACGCGGGATCAAGAGGAGGGTTTTTAAATGGGGCAAAACTACTTTTTAAAGCTGGTACTACCTCAGGTGATTATCACGGACAGATGAACGGTATTAATTTTGAAAAGTGGGCCACTGGTATGTTAATCCCCAATCTACCGCAAAACAGCGTTGTTGTGATGGACAACGCGCCGTATCACAGTGTGCAAAAAAATAAAGTCCCAACAAAGTCCAGCACCAAACCTCTAATGTTAGAATGGCTAAAGAAGAATAATGTGGAAGCTTCAATCACTATGAGAAAAGATGAGCTCTTCCATTTGGTTCAGTTACATAAACCAACTGAAAAATCTTTTAAAATCGATGAATTCATCAGGAATCATGGCCATGACGTAGTAAGACTACCACCGTACATGTGTGACCTCAATCCGATTGAGTTGGCTTGGGCAAAAGTGAAAAGAATAGTACGGCATCACAATATTACTTCAGATTTATCCCTAAAAAGGTTAAAAGAAGTTACGGAGCTGGCGATTTCTCAGGTTACAGAGGAAGATTGGCGTGGCTTCGATGATCACGTCATAATTTTAGAAGAGAATTATTGGCGAAGAGATGGATTAATTGAAGATACCATAGATCGATTCGTCATTGAGGTCAGCGACGGCGAGGATAGTGACACCGATTCAACCATATCTGCCATTTCTGAATCTAATTAAATTTTTTTTATTCCATTTTGTGAAATGTTTACATGTAATAATTATGATATATTTTTTTTCATCATGTTAACCTACTGTACTAAATAAAACTAAACTTAAAACATTGTTTAAATTTATCGACATGAATGTCAATCAATAATTATAATTAGGTCACAGCACTACCGCATTCCTAAGCTCTGCATTCAACTCGCGCGCTATCAATAGTCAGAAGGCTCATGGTGTCTAAGAGGGCAATGAAAAGAGCTATGTTGTAGCTTGACCTATGGGCCTACTCAGAAGGCTTATGGTCTTTCAGGTAGCAATGGAGAGAGCTATGTTGTAGCCTGACCTATGGACCTAATCAAAAGGCTCATGATCACTCCAGAGGGCAATGGAGAGAGCTATGTTGTAGCCTGACCTATGGGCCTACTCAGAGGCTCATGTTCATTCAGGGGCATTGGAGAGAGCTCTGTTGTAGCCTGACCTATGGACCTACTCAAAAGGCTCGTGGTCAATCCAGAGGGCAATAAAGAGAGCTATGTTGTAGCCTGACCTATGGGCCTACTCAGAAGGCTTATGGTCATTCAGGGGCATTGGAGTGAGCTCTGTTGTAGCCTGACCTATGGACCTACTCAAAAGGCTCATGGTCACTCCAGAGGGCAATGGAGAGAGCTATGTTGTAGCCTGACCTATGGGCCTACTCAGAGGCTCATGTTCATTCAGGGGCATTGGAGAGAGCTCTGTTGTAGCCTGACCTATGGACCTACTCAAAAGGCTCGTGGTCACTCCAGAGGGCAATGGAGAGAGCTATGTTGTAGCCTGACCTATGGGCCTACTCAGAGGCTCATGTTCATTCAGGGGCATTGGAGAGAGCTCTGTTGTAGCCTGACCTATGGACCTACTCAAAAGGATCGTGGTCACTCCAGAGGGCAATGGAGAGAGCTATGTTGTAGCCTGACCTATGGGCCTACTCAGAGGCTCATGTTCATTCAGGGGCATTGGAGAGAGCTCTGTTGTAGCCTGACCTATGGACCTAATCAAAAGGCTCATGGTCACTTCAGAGGGCAATGGAGAGAGCTATGTTGTAGCCTGACCTATGGGCCTACTCAGAAGGCTCATGGTCATTCAGGGGCATTGGAGACAGCTATGTTGGGAGTTTCCCTGTGTGATCGAATCAAAAATGAGGAGATTCGCAAGAGAACCAAAGTAACCGACATAACCGGTTAAAGTAGCGACAAGGAGGGCACATAGCGCGGAGAACCGACAGCTGTTTGGGCAGAAAAATTCTGGAATGGCGACCACGTACCGAAAAGCGCTGGTGTGAAAGCCGATGGATGAGGGAGGCACAGGACCGCACAAGGTGGCAATACTTGGAGAAGGCATATGTACAGCAGTTGACGTCGCTTGGCTGATATGATGATGATGAATAAACTTTGTATGAATTAATCAGGATCTTTTTTTATTTCATTTCAAATTTAATCGCGGACAAAGTCGCGTTTTACAGCTAGTAATTATATGTAATTAATACATTTTGTGGCGTGGTAACTTCATCTACTACCACCGCGCACGCACCCCTTCTGAACAGCTCCCCGGGCGGGTGGCTGACTCACCGCTATAAAATAAGACGCGCGGCACTGGACGACCTGCTGCCATCACTCAAGAACTTAAGTTAAGTGGTCTCCGCAATAAATAAAGCGGGACCCTTCCAGACCTGTATCGGACCTACTTGTCTTGATCTTTACGCGGCCACTCCAAATGCTATTGAAGTGGCCGCTCACTATTCTAAAACTGTTTGAGTTTCGACCATTGACACGAAAGAAGAAGAAGAATAATATCTTGTTATCTAAGTGCACCGGGTAAATGTGTAACGCAGAATTAAATACTTGGTAATCTCGTTTCCTTGACTTTCTTTTACTTTCCTTTAATTAACCCCGTGGATAAGGGCCTAACCCTTATCTACGTGACAATTTGTATAAAAGTTAATAAAAATTAGAAGTAAACAATTTAAAAAAAACATGTTGTTAATTACCTCTGTGTTCTGGTACTTCATCTTTAAATATTCTTTTTGCCTTTTGCAATACAGAGCTGTAAAAGATAAACGATTTTTGTATATAAAGAAATACGCCAAGAAATTTCCTAACAAATCATCAACAAGGGATAAAAGTTTACTTGTAGTATGCAAAAAGAACACTCAAACCACAGTACAACCAGTAGTCTATCTCGGCCGAATATTTATTATAAATGCCTACGGCTGCGCGGTACGTAAACATGCGATAGGGCTGCCCACCTCCAGCTTTTTAATTACATTTACCTACTTTCCCGCTCGTTACTGCGGCACAGTCGCGACTGTTCACTCCGCAAAGCCGGCGCTATCGTGAGCGTGTAGGTATAACTCGCGTTTCGTCCGTTTCTATGAAGTCGAAATGCTGTATATATTTGTACTATGTCTCTGCTTAGAAGCCATGCAATATACCGACTCTACGAAATAACATGAAATAATAAGTAGGTATATACTTACGGCCTTTGATATTCTCGTTCACTTATAAATACTTTGACCAGGGAGCTACGGTCTAGTATATTCCTTTTGACTGTAAATAAAAACAGAGGTTATTGCTGTAAAACAATGGCTATGTATCAATATTTATACTAGGCATTAGCTGACTCACATATACAATAATATGCCCTAAGCAGTTACGGTCGGACTTACAGAACTTAGTTATCTTGATGGTATTTACAAACTACAGCTAAATATCTTAAAAACAATAGTGTCACCAAAAATTAAAAACCAATTTCATGAGAATGAATCATAATTAATCATTAATCAACTCTCGGAAAATAATAAACTACCTAGGAAATTGATCAACTTACGAGTCTTGTTATTTTCCGGTGACATATACACACCTCAACAAAGTCTAGGGATATTTGGCATTTACTCAATTAACTCCAAAATTATTGAAGATAACATACAACATGTTTATATTTTTATAAAGGTAATTTATCAGGCTACAATCCAGAATTAAATAAAAGTATTATTTTTGCGTAAATAATTTTTTATTCAAATAAATAAAAAATTTGGAAAATTAGTAATACTATACCATTTTTCAGATCTTATGGGTACGGTGACGTTTAGTATTTGTCATTACTAGAGATGTAGTAACACTAAAATCGTTTTTAAAAATACCGATTATATATCTAACCGATATAATTTAGAAACAAGAATAAATCGATTATGGGTACAAAATAAAAAAACTTTATTTTTTCAAATATAAATTAATTATGACGAATCAAGTGATTCATCTGATGAATTACTTGATTCGTCACTGACATGAATAATTAACTTAAAATCGTCTGAATTAATATTAATAATGAAAGGATTCCAGTCTCCTCCACCTGTACAGCCTCCAAACATGCAAGGTATAATTCGGAAAACCTGTACTATTATGTTTTAGCCGTCTAAAAAGACGAACAAAATACTTTCGCTACAAATCCAATACACCAATGTGTCTTATCCACCAACACGATACCAAACCAAGATACCATTCCATATAATTTCACAAAAACTTATATTTATAAGAATTTTGAAATGTAATTAAGGAATATTTAAAAAAAAAAATTAATCGATTAATCAATTTAATAAAAAAAAAACCGATTTTAACAATTTTATTGTGTCAATCTCTATTGAGATTCGTTCCGAGTCGCGCATACGATTTTAAAATTTATATGTTTATATTTTACATAATAAGGTTGAAGATGGGATCTAAACCAAATATTTCATATAATTTTATTAAATAATCACGTCTAAATAATATTTTTATTTTTCTATCAGTTCGGATTCATAAGTTGATAGCTTTTATTTTGAATTTCTACAAAAGTAAACTAAGTAACACGGAAAAGATGAAATGTCACCGTACCGTTCCTGTCTGATAATAACTATAACAATGAATTTGTTTCTTAAGCAAAAGTGAAAATAATCGAAAATTAATCTGTTTTTAACTGTTATATGAGTAATCAGTAGTCAGTACATTCAAAAAACCGTAAATAACGGTCCTGCAATGGTTTTTCATGCTTGGATTAAGTTATCCAGGTCTTGATGCGGTATAATGTTACAGGTCCGACTAGAATACAAAAAAAGTTGCTCTTCCATCGCAAGTTTATGCAGGAAAATTCATCAAAGCCCTTCTTTTGAACATGTCCTACGCGTATTTTATGGTTTTGAGGTTAGGCGATTGAGTGGCTCAGCATAAAATTGATACGTCGTGCTCCTGCAACCAGCTCGTCATCACTCTCGCTTTATGCGGACGGGTGTTATCGTCCATGAGCTTAAACATTTGGCCCAATTGTAGTCTACGGGGGTAGATTATTAGTTCTAGCACCTCGTTAAGTTATTTTTCAGCCGTCATGGTGTTTCTGATCAAAACGCGCTCTGTTCTTCGACCGACACAAATTCCCGTCCAAATCATAATTGTTCTATCGTGGTACGAATAGTTTTTCTGAGGCTTTTGTAGACGGCTATCACAACCAGGAACTCGCCAAGCACGTTCTCTACGTCAATCCGAGTGGAAATCAAACCGGGACCCAAGTGTAAACACTACTACAGATAACAGGTCATCTTTGCAGAGCAAAATGTTCACGACCTCACTCTAGTCATCGTGCGCGATTTGCTCAATGTATTGCTGGAGTTCAAAGCGGTATGCGAGCATAAAGGTGGGCTTCATGCCGACTTCATCTGACAGTTTGGTTACCCGCAAGAGGCTCCACCAAGAGCTGGAGCCTCTAAGCCAGCTGCATGATATTAACATTTGGCTGCCTTCTCGCGGGAACTTGCAAAAATCGATCATGTCGTTGAGTGGTGATAGACTTTTTGCTGTGATATCTTTCAGCCACTTCACCAGTAGCACGATAACGTGACCATAACCTTGATTTCATATTTTGTACTGTTTCAATCTCTTCAGCAATACTATGCTCAGTACCCGCAGCTGGGAGCATGCCTACTGCCCTTAACATTTCCTCTATGTTGAAATGGCGCCGCTGCTTGATGCACTCAATATTAATCATTCGAAATAAACGTGTAAATTGTTATAAAACTTAAATTTTACACAAAAAAGCAGTAAAAACTTACTGTTGGTAAATGAAATTTTCGAACTTGACTACGTTCAAGCCGCGTAAATCTTTAATTTTTATTTTATTTTTCAAATTAAATTTAGAATGGTTGAAAAAGGTTAACAAAGTAAGTTTTCATCAAAAGAATTAAAAAACAAACCAATTTTTTTTGAGTTTCACAACTTAATACAAAATATCGTAAAAATATCCCTAGACTTTGTTGAGGTGTGTACACTCGATCCATTTCTAATAATACGCTTCGCACACAGCGAGCTAATAATGTGTATGGCGAGCGTCTTTCTTCTATTCGGATTTTTCTAGTTATACCTTAGCTTTGGTAAAAATTTATATGTAATATTTCAACTTACAGAATCTGGCTGGAATTTTCAAGACGCTCGTAACTCTTCTATCCATTAGTTGACTGAAACAATAATATTAATTAACCGATCTCTTATTAATTAATAATAACAAACAAAGAAATTATTAATACCAAAGTCAAATCTTTGTTAAAAAAATAAAACATTATTTATTACAATCATGATGTAACAATCATCTTATCAGCCAATCGACGTCCACTACTGGACATAGGCCTCCTCCAAGTATTGCCACCTTGTGCGATCCTGTTCCTCCATCATCCATCGGTTTTCTGTTTTCTATCCCTCACACAACATCATCTATTCGTTGATGGTTTTAGGTTGACCCGAGGTGCTAGGTAGTATGCTCTATGCGTATATTTCGTGATATCCCTAGTGATTTCGTGAAATCCGTGGTTTTCTCATATCCCTGCGACATATAGATATGATACAGCTATGTCTAAATACTAATGATAAAAGATGAACAGAAACTTACTGTGTATACTCTGTTATAGTACTTTGTACCGTAGAAGATTTGTCTATTTGCGACGTATCTGTAATGGCAAATTATATTTAATTAGCAGGGCAATTCTCGTAACATACAATAAGAATAACCTGTGGGGTACGAACGTCTTGGACCGTCACTGACTAACAGGACGTGCGGAAGGGACGCCCTTTAGGGGCGAACGGGGCGCGTATTCCGGCCTCGACGGCGAGGACGGAACCGCGGACGTGTTGTGGCTTCGCGAGCCAGCGTTTACTAAATTATTACTATTAATATTGACGACCTCGGTGGCGCGACGGTAGCGCAAGCGGCTGCCGTGCAAGAGGTTGTGGGTTCGATCCCCACGCAGGACAATAATTTGTGAGATCCACAAATTATTGTCCTGGTCTGGGTGTTCTTTGTGTCCGTTAATTGATGTTTGTAAAAAGTCCCCGCGACACAGGCCATGATTCCTAGTGCGGGAGTTGTCTTACTAAAAAAAAAAAATATAACTTTTAATTTAATTACCTGTATCACCATTTTCAGAACTATGGCTTTCAGAAGTAGTCTTCAGTCTGACGCTGGAAATAAATAAATAATAATTTATTGGAAACGAACATAATATTACAAAGTAGTTAAGGCACACACAGCCACTTGCAATCACTGATTCATAAACGATAAAGCCTGGTTAAGCAATGTTGCCGAGGTCATAACATAGATGGGCGACCGCTTTAAGGTGCTTACGGCCAATTTTAATAACTGATTTATAAATGATAACACTAACGATTCCGTGTGGTGATGGAGTAAAAATACAATATGTCACCACCAATACATTAATGTCCCCCACTGCAGGGACGGGCCTCCTCCCATGACGGAGGGATACTTGGCCTACTAATACCACGCTGGCCAAACGGATTTGTATAGGGTTTAATTTAAAGTTTTCCTTCTTTTTATTTCGTAAAGATAATATTCACAGATAGTCCCTTAGTCCCTTTTTACGAGACCCATGGGATGAGATGGGGTGGTGACATATTGGTGTTACAACACAAATAAGTAAAAACGTAAGTACTTAGATTTTATTATAACGGCCACTTCAGACTTCTTACGTAAAGCCATATTAGCTATTTCTGTTGATGTTCCAAGTTCTGAAATAAAAATGGTTAGTTTAAAAAGAATTACGTTCTTAATCCTTTTTTTTTCAAAGCTTAGGGAAACTGCATTACACATACAACCCACACTTCGGCAACGCATCTGTGATTCCTCTGGTGTTGCGGGTGTCCATGGGCGGCGGTGATCACTTACCATCAGGTGACCTGCTGGCTCGTTTGCCTCCTATCACATAAATAAAAAAAAAACACTTTTTTTTAAATATTTTTTCATGGTTTCTCTGCCTGGAGGTCGGAGGGAACTCTAAAACCCTGTGGTGTTCTGTATCTCTGCGGAAATTGATTTTATAAAAAATAAAACCGCTCAAGAGCGAGTGTGACTCGCGCACCGAGGGTTCCGTACAAACCTATAAACTGTTCCGCCAAATTGCGATGACGTCAGGACTCAGTTGTCTAAATGTTAATTTTCCCGCCAAAATTCCATGACGTCATGACTAAGATGTCAAAAAAAAATTCCCGCCAAAATTCTATGACGAAATAATCAAAATATGATAGAGTGGAAGTAAAAATTTAAGGTTTTCGTAATTTTCCCTTTACATTAACTATAAGACCTTGCTTCATGCCAAATTTCAAGTTTGTAGGTAGACTGGAAGTAACCTGTAGGTTTTTACTCTTATTCGTCGAAAAATGGCAACAAAAACGGCGATATCTCTTGATTGCGTTGCGATTTTTTTACAGCTTTAAGAGGCAACAGACCTTAGTATTTGGTGATTTCAGTAATTTCAGCTTGATACCTCAAAACGTTCCTGAGATAAATGGTCTTGACAGACAGACGGACAGACGGTCAACAAAGTGAAGGGTTCCGTTTTTTCAAAATCGGTACGGAGCCCTAAAAAGTATGAAAATAACTTACCCGCAATTCTAAGATCGCTGCAAACTAACTTGTTCTGTAAAAATAGAATAACATTTTTCATATTGATCAGTACTATTGTGTCCTACTGCAGGGATGGGTATCTCAAAATAAAGAAGAGACTTTACAAAGAATCTCCAGACTTGGGATACGAACCGCTGAACTTGTGAACAACAGCCGCTTTCGCAACTGTCACATCACCATTCATCAGTTAGCCATATTTTTTTTGTTTTTTCACACATTCATACAACGCCTTCTAGTCCCAAACTAAGCAAAGCTTGTACTATGGGTACTAGACAACGGATAAACATTCTCAAATACTTTTTTTTTGTAAATACATACATATTGTACATAGAAAACACCCAGACCAATGCAAACAATCGTGTTCATGCAAGATTTGCATTGAGCGGGAAATTCCCGGTTCGATTTCCGCCGGGAATCGAACCCGAGACCTCTACGTAGCAGTCATGTTGTATAACCACTACGCTGCAGAGGTCGCCAGATTACTGGAAAGTTCAAGTATTATAGAATACTTACAGGATGTGGTGGTATGATTGTTTTCTTTCTCCCATGACGTTTCTGTAATGATACCTTGTTCACCTTCACATTGGTTGGCGGGGATGGTGTGGCCTTCAAATTTGAGGCTTTCATGCTGCAAGGTAGAGTACTAAGTTATACATATTTAAGTAGCTGACCCGTGCCCACTTCGTTGGGCGGCGAAAAAAAACGCGTCCCTTTTTTAAACATATTTCATTACTGCTCGACTCCTATTAGTCATAGCGTGATACTATATAGCCTATGACATTCCCCGATAAATGGACTATTCAACACAGAAAGAGTTTTTAAAATCGGTTCATTAGATCCAGAGATTACCCCCTACAATGACACAAACACACAAACGGTTGTCAAGAAATAACGGAGTTGTGAAGAAACAAACACAAATACTATAGCATTAGAACGCATTGTCCACGTTTTGCAGTCGATTAAAGAGAAATAAAACTTAGGGTACGTAGCACACATAATATCAAAACGGAATGGGGTCGTCACCGTATCAACTAGAGCCGTTCACTATTATTTGTATGAAACTCCTTACTGCAACTAACGCACACAAATCGGAATCGTAACGTAATCGGATTTTTAACGTTTGACACCAAGGAAAAATGTGTGTGTTCTTTCTCTTATATAATTCTTTTTAGTTTCCCTCTGTCACTGAAAGGGGCCTGGCCCTTGCAGTGGGACATTAATTTGCTGTTAGGGATATATACAAAATTAAGTATAATAAAAATATCTAGATTCTTACGACCGAATACTCAAACGTCTGTTTAAGTTAAGCGGCGCTTAAACTAGAAATTCTCATACTAATGTCTAGTTTAAGCGCCGCTTTACTTTAACTGACGTTTGAGTATTTGGCTGTTAGACTTACAATGATACTATTTCTGGTATGAGCCTCAAGACTTCTTGAGTCATTATTGTGGTCGTTCCAGTATCTGAAATGTAAAAAAAAACGATATACTTAAGTAATGCCACAGAGTAAAAATGTCAGTTTTTTCAAATGTGAAAGTAATCCAAAATGCCATAATAGGTACAATTTTACAAAGTTACCTCTCTGTGTGGTGACGGAGTAAGAATACCACCCCATCTCATACCATGGGTGTCGTAAAAACCGACTAAGGGACTATCCGTGAATATTATCTTTACAAAATAAAAAAGAAGGAAAACTTAAAATTAAACCCTATACCAATCTGTCTGGCCAGCGTGGTATTAGTAGACCAAGTATCCCTTCGTCACGGGAGGAGGCCCGTCCCTGCGACATTAATGAGTGTTATGATGATATTAACTTGTTCGTGTACATGCGGGAATTTCTCAGAAAGTTAACTTCACGCCGGCCGTGTTGGCGCGTACCTTAAATTGACTTACCCAAGTTATTTTTCTTTAAGCTCTTCCATTGTTTCATATTTTGCTCCCTGTGAAATGATGCGTTGTCTGGTAACTGTAAAAAGTAATTCAAGTAATTTATTGTCAAAAATTAACAACACGCCATCAAATAAATTAAGTAATTTAGCCGTACGTATGACGTCATCACAAGTGAAACTTAAAATATTTATTAAAAATAAACTATAAGTTGAAAACCAAAAATAAACGTTTAAAACATAAATACAATTTATTTGGCGTAAACCAAGACACACAGAAATAAATTACACAAATAAACAAACTCACAAAACACACAAACAAAAAAAAAAAGAATACAATATAATATAAATTTCAAAAATAGATACTGTGTGTGACCTGGTACACCAAAAAGGTCACCAACTCAGCCTATGCCAGGACATAGCAGCCTGGCGCTGGTATTATGTTGGTACCTGAAAAACCACGCCTGTCAGGTGAGCTACAAAACCTGTTTTAACCTAAATAACACTACACAATTACAAATTTAATACTTTACTTAACGAACTGATGCGTTTACCTGATTATTGTTGGTGTATAGCTGATAAATATTTTTCACTTCCGCGTCGTTTGGCTGATTATCTACTTCTTTCCCGAGGCTGGTGTTTTTGCTAAAATAAAAAAAGATAAAAACACTTCTTAGACCTGTGTATAAAATATGTTACTGAGCTAAATTAGTACTTTACGTTTTGGTAGGGGACCGACATAGAAGCACTTCTATTTCGCCGGGGTGGCTTAGTAATGCATTACTTCTCGCTGTCACGGCAGCTACGGATTTTGAGAAACATTGTGGATTTTCATCGTGTTCAGTCAGTAAATTATACACATATCGGGACTCCGATACAGATCCCTGCCTAAGGCAAAGATGTATTTAGACCGGAAATTTTAATACCGACAAAGTAACTCTTTTCACGACTACTATCCGTTGCTTTTGGTTATCTATTGTTTGCCCGAAAATTATATGCCATAATATTCTTATGCCCAAAGTTCATTTGCCCGAATTTTCGGTCTCCTACTTCTTGGTAGCTTAAAGAATAAACCTTACCTATCGAAGTTGGATTGCTCTAACCCCCGGTTTCCGAATGACTGATCAAGTCAAAATCAACTAATCAAGTGTCAAAACTCTCATTTTAGTTCCTGAAATTGATAGTTTTGACACTTGATTAGTTGTTTTTGACTCGATCAGTTATTCGGAAACCGGGGGTAAGTCTCTCAGTTTATACATAATTGAATTATGGCAAGTAAATATTATGGATAAAGACGATTATGGCAAACAATATTAGTACAAATGAAATTGTGAAAAATTAAAATTCGGCCAAATGAAATTCTGGCAAGTCAGTGGAGATATACGCTTTTATGCATTGCTTTTATATAAATTTAGATTTTTTTGAGGATTTTAACAGCTGCAATATCTTTATGATGCTGACTGTACTTACACAGACTTAGTGATGGTCCGAGTGGCTAAGGAATCAAAACTCTCCGAACTGGAACATCCAAGTTGGGCAAGTTCGATCACTCCTTTTATTGGTCGGCTGTTGCGATGGCTTTGTGGTCTACTCGGCTCTCGGAGCCTGGAAGAAAGCAACATTGTTTTATGAGTGACTTTGAATTTTATTTTTTTTATTTTTGAATGATAGATCAGAACTGGGGTTGTTAAAAGAAATATATCATTGAGTTACATACCAGTATTAGCTAGTACCTAACTGAATCAGCGCCTCTTGACATCTGTGATGTTAAGGAGCACTTGCTGAGTTACCACCTTTCGCCACAATTTTTTTATTTTTGTTGCATTGTATTTTTTTTATGTTATATTTTTTGTGATTGATGGTAATAAACATATTTTTATATAATTTCATTTCATACATAAAACCAAAAAAAAAAACAATCATACAAATGAGGCAACAGATTTCGTTCACATTAAGAAAATGGTTACAAAATCTCCTTAAGTAATAATTTCATTTAGAATAGTTAATATCTTACTAATAATATAAATGCGAAATTTTGTGAAGATGGATGGATGAATGTTTGTTGCTCTTTCACGCAAAAACTACTGAATGGATTTTGATCAAATTTGGAATATAGATAGGGTAGTTTAGGGTGTAGAATAACATTTAAGCTACCTATACAACGCGGGTGAAGCCGCGGGCATAAACTAGTAAACAATAAAAACTGTTGGTTGTTTGGAAGAATTTTTTGCTTCTTTCATAAAATAGTCAATTAAGAATCACTTCTTTTAAGAGACATTTAAACTTAATAAGACTATTTAGGTATACTAAGATACACGATTTATAAAATATACTTACTTATTAAAATAATAAAAAAATAAATAAAAAAAAAAAACAAAAAAAATAAACAAAAAAAAATATAATTAAACAAAAATTAATATTTTAAGTATATGTATAAATAAATAAAAATCTGTTTGCCAGGATCGTGACAAGTGGCGTTCTGTCGTCTCTGCCTACACCGGACGGAATAAGGCGTGAGTTTATGTATGTATATATGTACATTTAAACTTGCCTGTGAGATCTAGACCTGGAACGCTTCACTCTACTAGATTTCTTAGCTTTTTTCGCAGAAGCACAACCTTGAAATATTCTGTGCGCACAAGACGAACAGAATATGACGCCTTTAAACATTTCCGCGTCAGCCAAGTTTGTTTCGCTACAAACATCTGTAAAAGAAAAGTAGGTAGGTACTTATTTGCTATTGTGAATTCACATTTTTTTAGTTAGCAATTGGACATTGGAAAATAACATTTTATAGTTAGCAACTATTGCGCCATGACCACTAGGCCACCCGAGCATCCGTCTCGACTACCAAATTTAACCATTGCTTTATACGGCGCCGGGCCGCAACTTAGAACTCAACTGTACAACGCCATCTAGGCGCGACATTATCTTTATTCTTTTTGGATATTTCTAGTTATACCTACCTAAGCTTTTTGGAAAAAAACATATTTTTTAGTTAGCAATGGATATTGGATAAAAGATATTCCGCAGTAGGTATATTTGGTATAAGGGCTGCTCCCGTGTGGAGTCGGGGCAGGTCGCTAGTATAATCTGTATATCAATCAATCAACTACCCAATCGCAGTCCACTGCTGGACGTATAGGCTTCTCCCAACATGCGCCACAGAACACGGTCCTGCGCCTTCCACATCCAGTCCGACCCAGAGACCTTTTTGAGGTCGTCGGTCTACGTTCCAGGGATGTATGAATGTAAAATGTCCCTCCGTGAGGTGACGGAGTAAGAATACAATATGTCTCCACCCCATTTCATCCCATAGGTGTCGTAAAAACCGACTAAGGGACTAACCGTGAATGTTATCTTTACGGAATAAAAAGAAGGAAAAATTTAAATTAAACCATATACCAATTCGTCTGGTCAGCGTGGTATTAGTAGGCCAAGTAGGTATCCCTACGTCACGGGAGGAGGCCCGTCCCTGCAGTGGGACATTAATGGGCTGTTATGATGATAAATATAAAATAATTATTAATAAATAAACTTACAGCATTTGTGGCACTTTTTGTGATAGTTGTATCCATCACGTCTGGCGATGTCAGACAAAGCCACGGGGTTTAGACAGTGTTCACATATCTCTTTGCTACAAAAAAATACTCCAATAATTAAATTATTCATGACACAAACCATAATTTATAATGATAAATGTAAATAAAAATATAAAATAATAATAAAATTGTGGTGGTTTTTCACCCTTTTGTGTTTTTGTTTCATTCTGGCTTGGGTAAGGATAGTCGATGCAGCGTACTCTCGATTTGGTGCACTGTCGATGTAGAATAGTGTCGATTTAGTGTACTGTCAATGTAGCGTGCCATCGATTTGGGGCACTGGTACTGTCGATGTAGCGCACCATCAATTGAGTTAGGGCACCACTCGTCAGTTTCTCTAATTGGTCAGTTTCCCTGACTCGCCAGTTTACTTACTCGTCGGTTTTTTAGATTTTGTTAACTGGTCAGTTTCGTTATCTCGTCAGTGTCCCTAATTCGTCAGTTTAATGATCAATGATTGATAATGATTTAATTGTTTTTATTACTTACGCCATAGTGCCAGACGTCTTGCTTTTTTTTTATAATTTATTATTTAATCATTTTACAATGAATTTTACATTTTTTTCATTAATTTTTACTATATTTTTACAAACTAAACATGTATATAAATGTCAGAATGACATTTAAAAATGATTAGAAAGAAGATTCATGGAGCATAGATTAAGAGTATTTACCTATTTCTTATTATGTACATACTTTTGGTACCTATTTACTTTTCTATGGGTGGTAAGAATACAATATGTCACCACCCCATTTCATCCCATGGGTGTCGTAAAAACCGACTAAGGGACTAACCGTAAGTATTATCTTTACGAAGTAAAAAGAGGGATAACTTAGAATTAAACTCTATACCAATTCGTCTGGCCAGCGCCAGCGTGGTAATAGTAGGCCAAGTATCCCTCCCTCACGGAAGGAGGTCCGTCCCTGCAGTGGGACATTTATGGACTGTTATGATGACAGGTTAACCTATAATCCATAATAGGTAAGAATAAAACCAAAATAAATAGTTTCACAATTTTATTGCTTAATCTTTTAATTACTAAAATATCATGAGAAAAATATATTATAAAAATAAGTACATTTTTATATTCCCAAAAAGTGTTACAATGTATAAAATACTACTTTAATACAAAACATATTAAAATACTATTTAAAATAAACAAATAATAATGAAAATAAAATAATTATTGATAATTATAATTGCATTTTCATATACTGGCCACTGAAATGCGGATTTATTTTTTAATTATTTTGAATAGTAATATGACGAAAATCATTTAATTATATTTATTTAAAATAATTATAAAAAGTAAAGATACTTATTATAGTTACAGAAATTATAATTATTATATAAATAAACCGAAAATGGTAGGCAATATTTTATTACGAGTTAGGAATCGAATTTACTTTTTTCTGGGTAAAGTAGCAGGTAATGTATAACCCTTTTGCTTTCCACTTAGGGCTTGCACAGAAATCAGTTTTATTTTATTCTGAGCTATCAATTTGTTATTTAACTCATTTTATTCATTACTAGCTAACACGTGCCCACTTTGTTAGGCGGCGAAAAAACGCGTTCATTTTTAAAACATATTTCATTACTGCTCTAGCCTATGACCCTTTCCGATAAATTGACTATTCAACACAGAAATAATTTTTAAAATCGGTTAATTAGATCTAGAGGTTACCCCCTACAACGTCATAAACACACAAACTTTACCTCTTTATAATATTAGTATAGATGATTATCATGTCAGCCATAAGACGTTACCACATAAGTGCGATTTTGGGGCTGCCTTCCTTAGAATTTTTGAAATAATTATTAGTATCTTTCCGTTTTTATTATAATGACTCAGCCATACACAACAATCTGTTGGATGATATAAAAAAGTATAATATAATGTTTTTTGAGACATCATAATTATTTTTTTTGGAGTTCGGTTAGTGCCTTGAGAATTAATTTTCGGTCTATTTATATAAATTATATCTTACCTAGACAACTAGGTAAATTAAAATAGAATTATAAATTCATTTTGTTAATTCTTTTGAGATCAATTTTACAAAACGAATAGATCGAGGAATACCAATTTGAGATCACATTTTTTAAAGTTGAGAAATTTCTTAAAAATAATTTTAATTTGAAATCTAACAGATTAATTATATTATTCCGTTAAATTATGAAATCACAGGTATAAACAGGTTGTCTGTCCCTACAGTAGACACAATAGTAAAACAATGCGAATGTATCATATGTGATACATGGGACAGGGAAAGGGTGAAACTCCATGTGGTGGCGGAGAAAGAATAGAGACAACATTCTATCTCATTCCATGGGTGTCAAAAAATCCGTCAAAGTGACGAAAACAAAAGCTTATGCCATTCGCCGAGCGCCATTCAACTAGTCGAGGTTCTAACCTTTCCTAAACCAAATAGTATTTTCGAGCAATCGTTAAGGGATGTATCGTTTATCGAACTTTTATCCACTTATCGAATGAAACATAGTTTTTTCGACCAGCAGTTAATCAACCAGTTTTATTTCGGAATTCCGTTGTAAACCCGTTTCTCTCGGGTGCCGTACTAGGTATCGAAATATATATAAAAACGATGGATCCCTTACCGATTGGTCGAAAAACTAATTTGGATTAGGTTATGTTACAACAGTGACCATAAAGCGAAATAAAGAACTTTCTTAAGGCGGAAAAACTTAATGAAGATATTCCCGTAAAAAAGTTTATGGATATAGACATATTAACAATTTTTCTTAAGAATAAAATATACTACTTAGGTACCTACATTACTAAAAACTTAATTAATAATTTCTGAAATACTGGCCCAGATTACAATAAGGAAATAATATCTTAACTATAGATTAAACTTAATTATTTATATTTTAATTAATACAAATATAAACTTTAGAAACAAAACAAATTGCAATAAAAATCTATACTTTTTGATAAAATAAGTACAAAAATAATAGGAAAACATTTTTTATCTTTTTCTTATTTATTAATACTAATATTGCCACTGCTGCCCTGTATTTTTTACCATTAAAATCGAAAACATTTTGAGCATTCCTATAATGTCAACGTGTAATTTAAAATTAAAATAATTATAATTGTTTGATAAAATTATTCTTAAACCTACTATTATGAAAACAGATTCGTCTTAAATTTCAATTAGTCAACGATTTACCTTTAAGAACCATTTAATTGAAAAATAGTATTGTTTTTAGACAACAAAAATCTAATTTTGCATGTATCTCATCATGTCACCAGCCAAAGTATTTAAAAAGCACGCTATTGCGTTTTAACTGGTAATTAAATTAAAAAAAAATGTAAGTTGACTAATAAAACTAAAACATATAAAAAATGATATTCTAATGCCCAGATTAATAATTAAATTGCCTACATTATTAAATTCAATATTTTTATAATGTAGGTAAACATTTTCATAAAAATAATTTATCTAACTTAAAAACTAATAAATGTGTTATATTACTGGCCTTAATGTTTAAGGATAATGCCACATTATTTTTATAATATTAAATCTAAAAAAAACTATTAATTATTTACGAAATTCTTTAATATATAATTTGTATTATTCTGGTAACTGGCAAATATAAGAGTTGTATAGAAATATAAAAAAAATGTTGGAGATATAATAATATACTACTTATATGTATTTCTACTGAAATTAGTAAATTATAATAATCAATCAATTATTCATAACGCGAGTGTATAACTATTCTCGCGTTGTTTATATGTGTATATCTATACACTCATAAGTATAGATTAAGCAAAGTAGGTTTTTCAGGTGTTCCGTAGACTCTGCCTACCTCAAGTGAACACAGCGTGATTTTATTTGCGTACACACTTCTTAAACTTTATACAGCTCAGATTGTAATTATAATTTATTAATTTCTTACAACTATAATAATTAATCATACAAAAGTTTATTTATTATTATTTTGTTTTCATATTTATATATCAAAGAATTTCAATAATCCTACACAAACTAGGAACAATTGGTACATAAAAGTAATTTTAATTTTACAAATAACTCAGGAGGGTTAATTTTTAACGAGAAAAGCTTAATATCTTGTTTGTTTAAATATATCATGTTATTTTAATTAAGTATAATTTAATTGCAATAAACAATTAAGCTATAATGTAATTTTCTAACAACTTACCTCAAATATATTCCCAAAACAATTATGAAAATACATCAATTATAATTTTAAAATAATCATTCTTTAAACAGATATAATAATTATCGCATCACGAGTTCCTAGGATTAAACATAATTAAATCAGTATTTATTACATACATCTTACAATATAATTATTTTACAAATATATAAATTATTGTCATATAGTTTGAGCAATACATCACATTTTAATGCCCTTAAGTACTTTATAGTTACAAAAATAAAATAATTATTTATTTATAATTATGAAAGTTAAATTATAACAATCACAAATCGTTTGCAGAGTAAGTTGTCGACCCTCTGATATAAAAAAAAACACTATTTAATGTCCCTCCACAGAAATGGACATCTTTATCGTATAAAGTAGTCGTCCCTGCAATAGGGCATTAATAGGCTGTTGTGCAACTAACATAAATTAGTCGAGAGACTCAAATAATAGGACTATTATTTTTATATAAACGAATAAATTGAGCGTATTATTTGTATACAGTTGTAATTTCTATAATTAAAGTGTAAATAATATCAATATCATTTTCAATATTTAATCATGTTAACGTTTATTAATTATTCCAATAATTATATCTTTATAAAATATAACAATTATTTTTTAATAGGACGGAATATTTCATTATCGCTTAATATTATTAAGACAATATAATATTTTGACAGTTATAATTTACTAGCTGACTCGTGCCCACTTCGTTGGGCGGCAAAAAAAACGCGTCCCTTATTTAAACATATTTCATTACTGCTCCACTCCAATTAGTCACAGCGTGATACTATATAGCCTATGACACTCCCCGATAAATGGACTATTAAACACAGAAAGAATTTTAAAAATCGGTTCAGTAAAACCAGAGATTACCCCCTACAACGTCACAAACACACAAACTTTACCTCTTTATAATATTAGTATAGATGTATGTATATTTTATAATAAGGCACCGTGCCGCTTTAATTTTTTTTTAAATAGATGTTATAGACATCGCGTTATCATTTTCCATATCATTTCTCTATATCTATTTCGCTTGCACTTACGGCTCTTCTATTCTTACATAATATCTTCTATCTTTTTTCGAGCACCTACTCAGATGGTAACACGCCTACTATAGTTATTGTTTTTTTTTAAACAGCTCAATAATTGCCATTTTTTTTCAGTGTTAATGTCTCCGCATATGCAAGCCTAAGTGGTCAGACCTGGCAAAAGACCTCCTGCAAAGCGGACATGTAAAGGGCCTGTGACCGGTATGTTTGCGCGTGTGTCTTGTTAGTTCGTCTGATCGCGCGAATCTCCATTCACAGCCTGCCCAAGCACATGAATATGGTTTCTCTCCTGGAATAAGATTAAAATCAAAATTAATATAATTTGATTTACATAGACTCTAAAACTAACAACTTCGAAACATAAGTAAAAAAATTCCAAATTCCTACTTAAATATATATTTTTTATATAATGGGAGGCAATCGAGCCAGCAGGTCACCTGCTGGTAAATGATCACCGCCGCCCATGGACACCCGCAACACCACAGGAATCACAGATGCGTGACCGACCTTTAAAAGGGGAGTACGCTCGTTTTTTGAAGCGTTCTCGTTTTATTTTAGAGTGTAGGTCAATGTCAGAGCAACTTGACTGAAGTCTATCATTGTTCACAAGCTGGTATGTCCCTATAATGTAACTAGCTACTGTCCTTCGAAGACCCTTGCACCTAAACACAGTAACCCGAAAAGAAGAAAGACAATGGAAAAAATTTATACTCGAGGCGGGAATCGAACCCGCGTCTCTGGACTATACGCGTCCAGCGCCATGACCTCTAGGCCACCCGAGTACCCGTCTCGACTACCTTTAACCATTGCTTTATACGGCGCCGGGCCGCAACTTAAAACTCAACTGTAAAACGCCATCTAGGCGCGACAGCCGTAAACTTTCAATGTTGCAATTGAAGAGTTTACGTAATTTTTTTAAGTTTTGTATGTGCGCTGGACGCGTATAGTCTAGAGACACGGGTTCGATTCCCGCCTCGAGTATCAATTTTTTCCATTGTCTTTCTTCTTTTCGGATTTTTCTAGTTATACCTAAGCTACGAGTAGGTATATAGGTAAAAAAATATGTGTAATTTAAACACATTAGAGTTAACATTACTGCCTGGAGATGTTTTAAGACCTCATCATATCACCCAATTTTAACGACCTCTGTGGCGTAGTGGTTATTTAACATGTCTGCTACGCAGAGGTCTAGGGTTCGATTCCCGCTCAATGCAAATCTTTGTGTGATTGATTGTTTGCATTGGTCTGAGTGTTTTCTATGTATAATAATATATTATTTATTTATTTATTTATACAATGGTTCTTCACAGCTGACAATAATAATTAATCAATATATGTATGTTTTTACAAAAAAAAGTATTTAAGTATGTTTATCCGTTGTCTAGTTCCCATAGCACAAGCTTTGCTTAGTTTGGGACTAGATGGCGTTGTGTGAATGTGTGAGGATTATTATTTATTTAATATTCTTACCAGTATGTGTCCTTTTATGAGCTTTCAAATGCGAACTCTTCGTATAAACCTTATGACATCCAGCCACATCACATTTATGAAGCCTTCTTCTGGCCTGGCCTTCATCAACAATGGCCTCATCCTTCTTTTCGGCCTTCTGTGGCCCTTGGCTCAATTGGTTTAGGGAGTCCGATAGTACATTTTGCAAGGCTGTGTTTAGAAGAAATGACTTTATTTGAGCGTCTGTTGTCGGTTTGTGAATAAATGGTAAAAGTGGTAGGAATGGTTTTGCTAATTCCAGTGATGGTATGGGTATGGTATGTGTTGGTGGTTTCAATCTGAAATAAATAAAGAATCAAGTATTGAGGATATCGTAAAAGCCAACTAAAATAATATCATCGAATGAATAGAAATAATCATCCAAACAAAATAATTATCTGTGTGGTGACGGAGTAAAAATACAATATGTCACCACCCCATCTCATCCCATGGGTGTCATAGAAACCGACTAAGGGACTAACCGTGAATATTATCTTTACGAAATAAAAAGAAGGAAAACTTGAAATTAAACCCGACTTGAAATTAATACCAATCCGTCTGGCCAGCGTGGTATTAGTAGGCCAAGTATCCTTCAGTCACGGGAGGAGGCCCGTCCCTGCAGTGGGACATTAATGGGCTGTTATGATGAAGTAACTTGGTTTGAAATGAATTATCGAAATAAATAATGTAGATTATTAATAACTTACCTATTAACTTGATGTTTAGGTTTCCTGGCACTTCTGAGATCTGGACCCAGCTTCCTTTTAGGCGGTTGATAATGACCTGAGCTGAAAGCGAATATTTCACTTTTTAATTTAAGTTTATCATAACAGCCCATTAATGTCCCACAGCAGGGACAGGCCTCCTCCCTTATCGGAGGGGTACTTAGCCTTCTAATACCACGCTGGCCAAACGGATTGGAATAGAGTTTAAGTTCAAGTTTTCCTTCTTTTTATTTCTTAAAGATAATATTCACAGATAGTCCCTTAGTTGGTTTTTACGACACTTATGGCATGAGATGGGGTGGTGACATATTGTATTCTTACTCCGTCACCACACGGAACCGGTCAAAATTGACTAAACAGCATGAAATACATAGTTCAAATTTATTGGCTCTCCAATGCCTTATAAATCTGGTTACAGTTGACACTTACTTGAACATAAGTTCCGTATTAGTAGTTTCATGTTCTCGCTCGGTGATAATCTTGGATGAAGTGGGAGTGGCGGCACCTGAAATCAATAAAAAAAACTTATAATTGAATGCACACAAAGATTAGCAATAAGCGGGAATCGAACCCGAGACCTCTGCGTACCGTATCATAGGTCATATATAACTGCGTGTTTATTTATTGTATACAAACTCTAAAATGTACAGCTTCAAAAATAACTAAACACATTTTAGATTCCAAAACAGTTGAACACTAAATATGTCATAAATCTGTGACTACTTTTGTAATACTAGCGTTCAGCTTTTTATGTAGGTACATTTTTGTTTGTCTGACTAATGGTAGGCATACACGATCCTTCCTATCGTCCAATCGGTATGGCTACCATAATGACATTTTTAGTGTTCAGATATTTTGGAAGTGTGAATGTGTTCAGCGACTTATGGGGCTGACTGTACAGTCACGAGCAATAATATGTATACATTTTCACATTTTGTAAAACAGTTATCTAATGTTCTGCCAATCCAAAATTGAATTTTCGAAGATTACTTCAAAACTGAAGGGAACTTCTTCTAAATTACGAAATAATTTTGGTATTATAATGTCTAGATAAACGTGCAGATAGTTTAGAAAATTTGACAATGTGTACATATTATTGCTCGTGACTGTACCTAAACACGTGCTTTCTCTAAACTCTCGCTGCAAGCGCTTGTTAGTACTAATGTTAATAGATCACTGTTAACTACTTATACACTAGCTTTTATAACTTTCTACTCACTATATGTATTGCTAACAAATACAATACCATCTGACTGTTAACTAAAGGGGGATTTACACAGGTTGATTTTCGGCGTGCGGCTAGTCGCTTTACAAATCGCCTAACCAAACCGCCTTGCAAATTCTCCCTTGCGGCCTAGCAGAATTGCCATTTAGATGGTCGATTTATGCCGCGCGGCAAAAATATTGCGGCTTTAGTCACCCGTGTAAATCCCCTTTAAACCCTTTTATAATAGTGTCACGACGCTTTTGTAAAAGGGCGTTGAGTTGCTCTGATGAAAAGCGTCGCGACGGTCTATAAGAAAAGCGTAATAAAGAGTGTATGGGCTGTCCGACGCTGGAATCGTGGAAATGCGTCGCGACGCACTACAAGAAGGTCGTAGCAACACTATTATAAAATAAAAATATATTTCTCACATTTTCACACAACGCCATCTAGTCCCAAACTAAGCAAAGCTTGTACCTACTATGGGTACCTACTAGACAACGGATAAACATACTTAAATACTTCTTTTTTTTTTGTAAATACCTACATATTAGGTATACATAGAAAACTCTGGGTGTTTTGCAATGCAAACAATCATGTTCATACAAAAAGTCTTAAGGCAGGTCCAGATATTATGTCATCTAATCCCAAACTAAGCTGAGCTTGTACTATGGGTACTAGGCAATAGACAAACATACATAAATACTTTTTTTTTGTAAATACATACATAGTTATACATAGAAAACCAGAACCAGACCAATGCAAACAATCATGTTCATGCACACAAAGATTTGCATTAAGCGGGAATCGAAACCGAGACCTCTGCGTAGCAGTCATGTTATATAACCACTACGCCACAGAGGTAAAGACTACATAAACACATGAAATTAACTTCTTTTACCTTTCTGTTCAACGTAATCACTACCAAATGCATTAGTGGTCAAAGCAAAACGGTATTGACATAGTACAAATATATACAGTAGTTCGACTTCATAGAAACGAACGAAACGCGAGTTATACCTACACGCTCACGATAGAGGTGGCTTTGCGGAGTGAACAGTCTCGACTGTGCCGCAGTAACGAGCGGGAAAGTAGGTAAATGTATCCTAATTTAATGCAACATAATGCAGCCCTATCGCATGTTTACGTACCGCGCAGTCATAAATATTTATTATAAATATTCGGCCGAGATAGACTACTGGTTGTACTGTGGCAAAACGGTATTGAGCAACAAGAAACAGCAGCCTTTGTCGCGTTGCGCCGTGAATTAGCGGCGTGTAAAAACTTGCCGTTTGCGCATCAATTGTCGGCGAGGCTATTGCCATAATAGGGTGATACAAAAACATATAGATAATTGTTTTTAATGTTTGCCGTTACAAATGGAGGGATTTCGTATTTTTTTTTGTGTTTTTGTGGAAATAGCTTGTTTGTCGAAGTATGTAGTGATTATAATTTGTTAGGTAAATACAATTGTAGACTTCCTAAGATATTTAGGACTGTTATTAAACGATTGAATAACATTGAGAAATGTGTAATAATTAAAATTGGTTAACTAATGTCCATTGAATTACATATAATTTTTTTTGTTTAGGTACCTATAAAGCTTAGGTACCATAAATACGAAAAGAAGGAAGACAATATAAAGCAATGGTTGAATTTGGTAGTCGAGACGGATGCTCGGGTGGCCTAGTGGTCATAGGGCTGGACTCGTATAGTCCAGAGACGCGGGTTCGAGTCCCGCCTCGAGTACCAATTTTTCCAATTGTCTTTCTTCTTTTCGGATAATGTCCATATGTTTAATTTATTTTTTAAAAGACTTGAAAGTAGGAGATTTGAAATTAGGTTTGTTTTTTTACAACTCCTATCTAAGAACTCGTTAATTATATTCATGTTTTCTAATTAATACATTCACACAACGCCATTTAGTCTAAAACTAAGCAGAGCTTAGACAATAAGGTACAAATACGTACTATAAAATAAAGTCGCTTTTTCTGTCCCTTTGTATGCTTAAATCTTTTATACTACGCAACAGATTTTGATGCGGTTTTTTTAATAGATAGTTATACAAGAAGAAGATTATGTCTTGTTTAGAAATTGTTTATTTCTGTATTTTTTTAAATTATGAGATTCATTACGATATATTTGACGATTTAATTTTCGATATATTTGCGCATGATGGGTGCTTCACACATTTAGAGGACTTTGGTTGTATTTTAACATTGATCACTTTGGGAGTTACCCCAAAATTTTGAATATGTTAGATGTCACTTTATATAAGGAGCTGACTGTACTACAAACTCTTCTCCGTATGGTGACGGAGTAAGAATACAATATGTCACCACCCCATCTCATCCCATGGGTGTCGTAAAAACCGACGAAGGGACTATCCCCGAATATTATCTTTACGTAATAAAAAGAAGGAAAACTTGAAATTAAATCCTATACCAATTCGTCTGGCCAGCGTGGTAATAGTAGGCCAAGTATCCCTCCGCCACTGGAGAAGGCCCGTCCCTGCAGTGGGACATTAATGGGCTGTTATGATGTACTACAAACTACTACGCCACTACGTCAAACATAATGTAAGTATTAACATTTATTTTTTAGTAACAGCCTAAAAAACGCATATCGTGCAAAAACCACTATTGCGTAATAAACCCAAATACTACCAAATGAAAAAAATCAAACAATTAGGTATTCTTTTAAACGTTTTAATACCAAATTGAATAGCATGAATAAAATATGAACCAAATTGAATTTTAATGAGTATAAAAAAAATATTCTGGCATCGCAATGCAATGAGTATTAGGCCCATTACAGACATCCTTGTTGTAATTATTTATTTATTTGTATGTAATGTATCCGTTACGATTCTATTAATGTTTATACATGAAACAAATTAAATTACCTACATGTATTTTTTTTTAACTTAATTCTTACAGCGGCGCTTGTGTTTTATAGCAATAAACTTTCATTTTTCAATAGAACAGTATATACTACTTATACTCTGTCTACTATACGAATGTTCTTTTGACAGCTCACGCCCATGAAATTTCGTAATTTTTCCGCTTATTTTTCATCATGATTTCCTGCCTTATCCCAATTTTATTTGGCGTTGGCGGAGCATGTCTTCTTCTTCCATTCCTTTTTATCGGACGTCATCTCACAAGTCACACTCTTCGCAGCCAAATCGTCTTTTACACAATCCATCCATCGTTTCTTTGGTCGTCCTCTTCCCCTATACCCATCCACATACATGTTCAACGGGACAGACCCTTGTTTTTCCGGTTACCATGGTTACTCAGTGATGGACACTCATAACGATGACCACGGTTATGAAATAAATTACAAATAATCGGTAGAAATAAATGCTATAATAAATCTGAATTCTTCATAATATTATGTTAATAAAATGTAATATGATATTTTAATTAGGTACTTAACATTTTTATATTAACTTAAATAAATAAATAAAAATAAATAATTTGTCTATATCTGTAGGATTAACAGTTTACATTTACAGCATAAAATGATACCATTTTTATTAGACCTGACTGCTACGCAGAGTTCTCGAGTTCGATTCCCGCTCAATGCAAATATTTGTGGGCATAAAAATGCATTGGTCTGAGGATTTCTTTCTATAATATGTATGTATTTACAAAAATAAAGTATTTTAGTATGTTTATCCGTTGTCTAGTACAACCTTTACTTAGTTTGGGACTAGCTGGCGTTGTGTGAATGTGTGAGGATTATAATTATTATACTCTTTATTTACATTATTCACAATCTTTTATCTTTATTATATATTATTATATTCTTAAAGCTCAAGTAAGTGACTCGATATTTTGGTAGCGAGTGTAGTATACAAGCTTCTGTCTCTTTATCGTGAACTAAACTGTGCAGTTTCACAATAATCTGGTCACAACTCAGCCGAGGTACTCTCGTGGCCTCGTTCTCACGATTTACATATTTATCTACTGGACATTCGCGAAGATATTGTGATAGGGTTGTCCGAAACGTTTATTTACATACATACATACATAAACTCACGCCTTATCCCGTCCGGGGTAGGCAGAGACGACAGAATGCCACTTGTCACGATCCTGGCAAGCAGCTTGGGCCTCATCCAAATTCATTAAGCGAGTCATACATGCTTATTTCTTTGGATAATAAATTATTGAGTTAAATATAGTGTTTACTAGCTGATGCCCGCGACTATACCCCCGTTGTTTATGTAGCTTAAATGTTATTCTACACCCTAAACTACCCATATTCAAAATTTCATCAAAATCCGCTTAGTAGTTATTGCGTGAAAGAGTAACATAATTAATACCTAACAATTGTAAATATATTTTTGTACATATTTTTCTTATTATTTTGTTCAAATTTTTTTATTCATAGAATATTATAGTATAATTTTAACTTGATTTTATTATATTTAATAGATTTAATATTATTTTTATATTTTCTTTTAATATTATTCAAAACATAGAATTCTAATTATCATCATCATTTATATTTAAAATGTTTGTTTTTAATTTAGAGATTGTCATTATTGTTCCTGTAGTTTTTTATATTAATTTCTAAATATGTATTGCCTTTGTTGGAGACCCATAAAATAAATAAATAAATCATTAATCAATCATTTTGCATGCGTACCTAGGTAAAATATAGCTGAACTATATGTTTATTTTTAATATCTTTAATGTCTTTTGTACCTATATTTGCAAAATAAATATATAAAATTGCCAGCCCTATCAATAACAGAGAGTAGCATCTATACCGGTGTAGTAAGTTAGTGATTTAAGATGATTATCTTTGTGCCCAGATGATTTGTTACTATAGTAAAAGTTAGTTATACATTTACTTGAATATCGTTCTGATTATCGCTATGTTAGTCCCTTCGATCTACTATCGATAGTACGAATTTCGATATCGTAGTGTGGGAACTCAGCGAATTAGTAGACGTTAACTTTTTTTTTTTAATAAATTTGACGACCTCTTTAGCATAGTGGTTATTTAACATGACTGCTGCGCAGAGGTCTCGGGTTGGATTCCCGCTCAATGCAAATCTTTGTGTGGATGAACATGATTGTTTGCATTGGTCTGAGTGTTTTCTATGTACTTATAATAAATAATATGAATGTATTTACAAAAAAAAAGTATTTAAGTATGTTTATCCGTTGTCTAGGACCCATAGTACTTACTTGTACTCTGCTTAGTTTGAGACTAGATGGCGCCGTGTGAAAGTGTGAGGAATATTTATACAGGGTGTTTGGTACATCGTTTGCCAAATTGAAATAGCTGATAGAAGACGTCATTACCCGTCTTTCCTCACTCACCTAGGCGGTTTTAACCTCAACATATTTTAGATATCGATGTAAAGCTATTTTTAAAAGAAAAACCCAATATTTACCATGAACACTTAAATTTAATAAAAAAATTCTTTCGTGAGTCCTCATAATTATGTTTTGTTTTAAAGTTTAATACTAGGAGCATCAAATAAATTCATAATAGCTCACGAAAAACGTCAATTTTTGTTTATTGACTTATTATAACTATAGAGACAGGTAAAATTTAAAAATATGATCAACTTCACAGTACAATAAAAAAATAAATAAAAGAGAAAAAGTTCTTCCATTTTCTGAATAAATGCCTTACTTTATCCTCTTTTCATTGGTATGCAACATGTTATAAAATACTAAATAGTTTTTCTACAAAACATGTGTAATACATAATTCGAAGTAAAGAAAACACGTTTGATGAATAAGCAAAGGTAAATTTACTAGCTATAATTGATTCATTCTAGCGTACTTACCTAGTTACTTTAGCTTTTTTTGTCACTGCAGTGGGTCTACCTAATCAAATTAGAGTTAATTTTAAAATAATAAAAGAAAAAAAAATCATCATTTACTATAGCGTCAATAATTACGATTAATGTTATGCATCAAACGTGTTTTCTTTACTTCGAATTATTTATTACACATGTTTTGTAGAAAAACTATTTACTATTTTATAAAATAATAAATAAAAAATAAAAAACGTTTATTACAAATTTAACATTTGAGCTTAATATTAGTTTTGCGGCTTCTACACTAAGCTTAGCTTGTCCTGTAGATGCCAGGAAACAATTACAAGAATAACTCCTTATCGCACCGTACAAAATAATTAATACATGAAAAGAAAATAAAAAGTTTTGATTAGGCACAAATTTGGACTTACAATTCAAATAAGTAGGTGTGGTGAGTGAATGTGTGTATGCGTGTGTGTTTGAGTATGTGTGAATGTATGTTCTTGTTTTGATGTGGTGTACAGATGGGGGTTTATTCTCTAAATAGATTTTCTGTTTTGTCATAATCTAGGGTTTAAAGCCAAGTTTCCAAATGTTTTTTTGCATTTTTTGTTGTCATTGTTTTAATGTTTAGCTTGCGGCAGATTGTATTGTACAGGCGTGGCAACAATGTAGATGGATGTCGTTTTGCAAAAGTGGTACGAGTTAAAGCTACCGGGATTTTGTAGACACGTTTCTGTAGAACCTGTTTATATTCAGCAGAGTTCAAAGTTTTCCGATGTGTGGCTAGAGTGGCCCTTAAAATAAACAGCTGTCGAACTCTTAGCACTTTGCAGTCGTGGTACAGTTGGTTTGTTCGGTATCTTAGTGGTCTTCGTAACATAACCTTAAGTACTGCCCTCTGGGCTCTTTCAAGTTCGATCATTGTGGATTTAGCTGTTCCACCCCATATTGTTATACAGTATAGCAGTAGTGATTGGGTTAGGGCCTTGTAAACTAAGAGAAGAGTATCTATGGAAGCTGACTTTCTAAGGGATTTCATTATATAGATGGATTTCCGTGTTCAGGCAGCTAGATTTGAAATGTGGAGTTTATATGATAGATGTTCGTCCAGTATAACACCAAGGTATTTTAAGTTTTTTGTGCGGTCTATTGTGGGACAATTGCAGGAGATCGGTGGTGAGCCGGCACATGTATGCAGCTGTAGGGAAAGTGATGGAGGGTTCGGAAGCACGGGTTTTGTGGAACGCAATGTATTTCGTTTTCCCTATGTTCAGAGTCAGAAGATTTCTGCTTCAAGACCGCTCTCATGCCATTTTCTGCTTCTTCGCAAGTGTTTTTCCAGGTAGTTCCTTGAAAGAGGATAACGGTGTCGTCTGCGTAACATATTATCTCTGCATGATTAATAGGGAGTTGCTGGATGTCACTAATGTAGATGAGGAAGAGTGTAGGACCAAGGATACTACCTTGAGGAACACCGAATTTAACTACCTCTTCCTCGCTGGTGTCCTGTCCAATGCTGACTCGTTGCTTCCTATTTGTAAGGTAATTCCGGAACCAACATAACATGTTGTATACCAATGAAAAGAGGATAAAGTAAGGCATTTATTCAGAAAATGGAAGAACTTTTTCTCTTTTATTTATTTTTTTATTGTACTTTGAAGTTGATCATATCTTTAAATTTTACCTGTCTCTATAGTTATAATAAGTCAATAAACAAAAAGTTGACGTTTTTGGTGAGCTATTATGAATTTATTTGATGCTCCTAGTATTAAGCTTTAAAACAAAACATAATTATGAGGACTCACGGAAGAAATTAAAAAAGTATTTAAGTGTTCATGGTAAATATTGGGTTTTCTTTTAAAAATAGCTTTACATCGATATCTAAAATATGTTGAGGTTAAAACCGCCTAGGTGAGTGAGGAAAGACGGGTAATGACCTCTTCTATCAGCTATTTCAATTTGGCAAACGATGTACCAAACACCCTGTATATTTAGGTATATATATTTATATAAATGTGTCCTGATCCCTAGTGCTAAAGCTGTCTTTTTAGCTGTCGTTTCTTTTTTTTTGTCCTGACTCGCACTTGACCGGTTTTTTATTATTATTAGGTTCTTACGTATTAATTGCTGTTTTCTAAGAGATGTTATCCGAAGTTTTACTTTTCATACTAACATTTTGTAAGGTTAAGTCATTGATTTACAAAAAACCAAAGATACACACTCCACTTCCCAAAACCGTCCGCAACAAATAGGCGCATTGTGCACTTTTTTAAATTAGTATCGCGTTGTTCTACCGGCAAACGTCAATCATTAAATTTTATTGCTTTATGTGCATTACTTTTTAAATACAACTTTATGTCATGCGTGTAAGATTGAATTTGAAAAAAAAAATATGTTTACGATATTACTATACGTATTTATTGCGTATGTTTAATTTGGTGACACTTTTGGCTGTTAGTTTTGTTTGAAAATGTGCATCTTGGGTTTTTTATAAATCAATGGGTTAAGTAGTAATTTTATAACTTCAATCAAAATCAATGAATAGCTTATCGCAGTTCACTGTTGGACATAGACCTCTCCCAACTCGCGCCACAGAACACGGTCCTGCGCCTTCCACATCCAGTAAACAAAATAAAATAATAATAAAATAATTATTTAATAATTAAATAGTAATTTTTGAACTTTATAGTATATTTGTTTTAAGTAATGGCGCACATTTAAGCTAACTACAGCATTTTAATGATTTAAACAAATTGTACAATTTGCTGGTTCAAATTACACGCTTATTATTTTTCTTTATTATACATTTACTTAGATCCTGTCCTACATTTCCCAAAAAACAAAAATAATTCAAGTAATATTTATGTTTTAAAAGAAAACAGAGGCTAAAGACTGCGCAGAAAAAAACACAGCAATTTCATAGGTAGAACCTAAGCTGATGGCGTATAGTCCAGAGACGCGGGTTCGATTCCCGCCTCGAGGATAAATTTTTTCCATTGTCTTTCTTTTTTTCAGGATTTTCTAGTTATACCTAAGCTTTATAGGTAAAAATTTATGTAATTTAATAACCTAATATTAACAAAACAATTAGTACTTAGAATCGCACGAAACGTATTTAAAGTAAGGTGGTCCCATACTTTTGTCCGCAAGTGTAGATGTGCTACAGATATTGAGAAATGTTCAATAATTTATACTGCAGTCATTTTATGTGAAGCGCTCTAGTTATACTGTATAGGTAAGTTCAGTAGTCTGATGTTATCCTACAATCAGAGATCTTAGAACTCGATCTTTATTAGCACCTTGGAAGCGATGGTAGACTTTGTCCCACTGCAGGGACGGGCTTCCTCCCGTGACGGAGGGTTACTTGGCCTGCTAATACCATGCTGGCCAGACGGATTGGTATAGGGTTTAATTTCAAGTTTTCCTTCTTTTTATTTCGTAAAGATAGTAGTTACGGTTATTCCCTTAGTCGGTTTTTATGACACGCATGGGATGAGATGGAGTGGTGACATAATATTGTATTCTTACTCCGTCACCACACGATAGTACGCATGAACGTGCCAAAGTAATTTTGTATAGAATCAAGTATAACATAACAAACCTTCTGATTGTTTTACTTTAGTGTATTACTGTCAATTAGGCAGATAATATTGCCACAGTAATTTAAACCCTATTCCATTTACTTACACTCACATGGATTGTATATAAGCTATTTATTAGGCCCTGCGCAGAAGGCAGACTATCCGTGACGCACTTTTTAGTCTGTGAAAATAGAACCTATGCAATTATAAGCAGTAACGCACATGACGCGCAAAAAGTCTGGCGCACAAAAGACTCAAACATATGCCATATATGGCAGACTTTTTGTGCGCCGCAGACTCGATCGCACAAAAAGTGTGCCGTCTGCGTAGGGCCTTAAGATAATAAAACCAGTCAATATTTAATCTCGGAACAATCGTTTCATTTGACTCACATAGCAACTCGCTATAGTAAACTTAAGAAAACTTTAAAACGTATTGCCAACGCGTATCATGATCGCGAGCGTATCACGGATCAAGCCTCGTATGATACGCGTATCATCAGCCGTCGACATAATAATATGCTATCTTGATACATGCTGGAACATACACAATGTATAGTATAAAAATGGTGGCAGAATTTTAAATTATTAATTGTTAGTGTGTACATACAAACTTTGTTTTATTTTGTTACAAGCTTTTTCCCGCGGCTTCGCTCGTCTTAAATTCGGGGTAGCACTGTTCCCCTTTCCTGGACACAGAAGTAGTCACTATGTAACTCTCCATTCCTTCAACTATCTCCATTTAAAAAGTCACGTCAATTTGTCGCTCCGTTTTGCCGTGAAAGAAAGACAAACAGACAGACACACTTTCCAATTTATAATATTAGTATGGATTTCTTACGTGTCAGTGTCTCTCAAGATAAATAAATAGTTTTTCTTTATTTCTTTCTTTCATACAGATACGGTGATCGGATCGGGAATATCCTACTACTATTATAAATGCGAAAGTTTGTGAGGATGGATGGATTGGTTACTCTTTCACGTAAAAACTACTAAATGGATTTTGATGAAATTTGGAATATAGGTAGTTTAGGGTGTAGAATAAAATTTAAGCTACTTATATACGTATCCGTGTGGTGACGGAGTAAAAATACAGTGTGTCACCACCCCATCTCATCCCATGGGTGTCGTAAAAACCGACTACGGGACTATCCGTGAATATTATCTTTACGAAACAAAAAGAAGGAAAAGTTGAAATTAAACCCTATGCCAATCCGTCCGGCCAGCGTTGTATTAGTAGGCCAAGGATCCCTCCGTCATGGGAGGAGGACCGTCCCTGCAGTGGGACATTAATGGGCTGTTACGATTATGATGATCCGTTGTCTAGTACCCATAGTACAAGCTTTGCTTAGTTTGGGACTAGATGGCGTTGTATGTGAGGATCATATTTACTTATTTACTTACTTATACAATGCCCGAGCTTATTTTACGAAGATCATCTTCTGTACTTGTTGGTTTAGTGAAACTAGAAGGTTATGCAACAGTAAGAAGTAACCATCGGCTAAATTCCTGCTTATTTACTTACCAAACTTACTGATTTGAACACTTGAGTGAGTGTATCGTGAAATTACATAAATAAGTCACAGTACTGTAACATTAGGTTTTCTAAATTTTTTATCGTTACCGATGGATGAAGGAGGCACAAGACCGCGCAAGGTGCTAATATTTGTAGGAGGTCTAGCAGTGGACATCCATAGGCTGATATGATGATGATGAATTCTTTATTTTTTGACGGCTTCTGTGCCGTAGTGGTTATATAACATGACTAAAGGTATCGGGTTCGATTCCCGCTCAATGCAAATCTTTGTGTGCATGAACATGATTGTTTTCATTGGTCTGGGTTTTTTCTACGTGTAAAATGTATGTAATCACAAAAAAAAATTATTTAAGTGGCTAAGTTTGGGACTAGATGGCGATGTGTGAATGTGTCAGGAATATTTAGGTATTTATAATTTATATTGGAAGAGCAGATTTTATGTTGTCTAGTCACCATAAGTAATACAACAGACAAACTCTGTTAAGTCTCATAGATCATTAATTTTAATAGTTACTGTAATTATCTTTTCACCTCAACAGTATTCAAACGTATTTATCTCAAGAAACCCGAGAAACAGTAAAATACCCTTTACTGCACATATATTATATTGAAACCAGAAAACCAATACGATAAACTAGGTTTATAGATCTCAGTGAAAGTGTAACGGTGGTACTAAAATTGTACTTTAATGCTTGTGCTTAGCTAAGTCCCTTTTATACATCATACATACATACATACATACATACATAAACTCACGCCTTATCCCGGTCGGGGTAGGCAGAGACGACAGAACGCCACTTGTCACGATCCTGGCAAACAGATTCGGCCTCGTCCACATTCATAAAGCGAGTCATACATGCGCGTCGGTTCCTAGTGCTCTTTATTTGGCCCTTTTCCAATATGCAACCTATCTGGTCACCATATGTTTTCCGTGGCCTACCGGCACCGACTCGCCCTTTCCCACTAGCCTTGTATCCCTTTTATAGTCTGTGAGTTTACAAAACTGTCTTTATAGCAAAGTGGTTATGTAAACGGCTGCTGTGTTTTGAATAATAGCAGCGAATTCCAACACATACAGGATTTCCCTATTCTTTATTCTTTAAAAAGACAACTCCCGCACTAGGGATCATGCCCTGTGTCGCGGGGACTTTTACAAACATCAATTAACGGACACATATAACACCCAGACTCAGGACAATAATTTGTGGATCTCACAAATTATTGTCCTGCGTGGGGATCGAACCCACAACCTCATGCGCGGCAGCCGCTGGCTTTACCGGCGCGCCACCGAGGTCGTCACCTATGTCCACTAAGATCCATTGAATCCACGCAAAACATTATTTTCAATCAACTAGCCTATTGCAGTCGACATAGGCCTCTCCTAATACACGTCACAGAACACGGTCCTGCGCCTTCCGCATCCAGTCCGACCCAGAGACCTTTATGAGGTCGTCGGTCCAGCTAGCTGGAGGGCGTCCTACACTACGTTAAAACATTGTTTTGTGTGGATTCAAATCAGTATACCTAAGTTTTATAGGTAAAAAATTATATGTAATTTAATACAAAAACTTAAAACCATTATTATACGTAAACTCTTCAATTGTAACATTGAAAGTTTTCGGCTGTCGCGCCTAGATGGCGTTGTACAGTTGAGTTCTAATTTGCGGCTCGGCGCCGTTTAAAGGAATGGTTAAATTTGGTAGTCGAGACGGAGGCTCGGGTGGCCTAGTGGTCATGGCGCTGGACGTGTAAAGTCCAGAGACGCGGGTTCGAGTCCCGCCTCGATTACCAAATTTTTCCATTGTCTTTCTTCTTTCCTCAAGTTATTGTCCTCGATTTGGATGTTCTTTGTGTCTGTTAAATTAATGTTTGTAAAGACCGATAGAGGGCATCTCCCCAGTGCAAGAGTTGTCTTTGTTAAAACGATATGAAAAATAATTAACATTTTACATCCATCCATCCATATCAGAATCAAGAATCAAGAATCAAGAATCATTTATTTGTAAAATGTGGTATTGTACATAGGTGTTATAAAATAGGATATCCAACACATTTGCCATCTTATATTCATGGCATACAAATATTTCAATTATTAATAAATTACATGCATAAATGAAATTGTACTAAATACATTTACAATAATAAAATTAATTAACAAAAAATAGCATAATATCAAACAAGTAACACAAAATTGTTATATTATTTTTTAAACTTATAATTAAGGTATTCTTCTACGGAATAAAAACATTGTTCAGCAAGCCACTTGTATAATTGTTTTTTAAATTTATTGATGGGTAAGTCCCGAGAGTCATGTGGAAGGTGGTTGAATATACGAACTGCCATTGCGTAACTATTACGACTGCATACATCTGTCCTTATTGGAGGCAATACTAGGTTGTTCGGATATCGTGTATGGAACTGGACCACATCCTTCTTACAACGAAACAACCTGTTATTATTCCTAACAAAAACACATATTTCAAAAATATAGAGACATGGTAATGTCAACAATGAAAGTCTTTGAAATAGAGGCTTACAGGACACCCAAGGGGCTACGTTGCAAATGGCTCTTATACACTGTTTTTGTGCTATGAATGCTCTATTTATATTTACCGCGTTTCCCCACAACACAAGGCCGTATCTCAGTGACGATACTACAAATGCATGGTAAGCCTGAAGTGCTGTTTCTTTGTTAGAAATTTTAGTTAATCGCCACAGTGCATAGACAAATCTATTAATTTTATTGCAAATGTTTTCCACCTGTCCCTTCCAATTACAATTGTGATCTAGCTTTACACCAAGAAAAGAAACTTCACTGACCTCCATCAAGGTTTGATCTTTGTATTTCAATTGTAAGTCTAGCTTTTTACCTCCCCTATTATGAAATTGGATGTATTTCGTTTTATTTATATTTACAGTTAAATTGTTTTGGCTTAGCCATTGTATTATTCCATTAATAGTTTCATTTAGTAAATTGTTATAATTTGAATTAGAATTATTAGGTATTATTATTGAAATGTCATCAGCGTACAAAATTGATTGATATTCTGTTACAGATGGAAGGTCATTAATGTACAAAAGAAAAAGAAGTGGGCCAAGTATGGTTCCTTGGGGAACACCTACTCTATTCCGTCTTATGTTCGATTTGAAAGTCACCTCTTCATTTTTTGAATTAATATTGGTAACTTCAACAAATTGTTCTCTATCAATAAGATAGCTTTTCAGCCAATCTTGGGCAGTACCGCGTATGCCATACAGATTACACTTATGCAGCAGTAGATCATGCTTTACAAAGTCGAATGCCCTACTCATGTCAAAAAAAATTGCTGTGACAGGGGTCTTTGTGTTTAGACACTTTACTATTTCGTTCATAAGCTTGAACGATGCTAAGGTAGTAGATTTACCTTTCATGAATCCGTGTTGTTGCGGACATATAATATTAAAATCATTCAAAAAAGATACCAATCTATTATACATAATTTTTTCGAATACTTTAGCCAAAATGGGAATTAAAGCAATCGGTCTATAGTTGCTTGTTATATGTTTATCACCTTTCTTGTGCAGTGGTTTTATCACGGTTACTTTTAATTTGTCAGGAAATTTACCTTGAGAAAGAGATAAGTTTATTATGTGCGTAAGAATCGGAGCTATGAGCTTACTACAAATTTTTAGTATCCGCGTTGGAAAATGATCATAGCCCACAGCCGCTGTATCTCTAAGAGAACTAATTATTTTCTGAACTTCATTTACATCTGTAGGAATTAAAAATATACTAGCACTATTTGATTGAATGTCACTACTAAAGTTCTTAAATTCGTTACTGTTTACATTTGTCATGTCAATATAGTAGTCATTAAATATGTTGGCAATATCTTTAGGGTTCGATACCGATTTATCGCCGTTGTGTAAAATATGTGATATAATTCTGGTGGAACAGTCTGGCCTAATATTGCCATTTATTACTTTCCACGATGCCTTACATATATTCGAGGAATTCTTTATAAACTTTTCATTACTTATTCTTTGAGCAGTTATTACACATTTCCTAAAAAGTTTATTATATTTACAATATTCAACCTTGCTAGATTCTGTACCAGTTACATGTCTCTTATACCGTAATTGTCTCTTAGTTTGTGAAGACCTTTTTAAACCTTTTGTAAGCCATGCGATCTTTCTCTTTGTTCTATTACATATTTTTATAGTGTATGTTGGAAAAGACAAGTTAAAAAACAACAACAAATTATCATAGAAAACTTCAAAAGCCAGATCAGTATCACTCTCAGAGAATATCTCCGACCATGATAGTTTATTAAGACAGTTAAGAAATATTTGAATATTGTCTCTGTGAAAATTCCTTTTAGTTTTGTATATAAATGGTAAAGGAGGAACCTTGTTTTCGATTGGCAGACTAATATATTGACCAGTATTGTGATCTGATATGCCTATGGATGTCCACTGCTGGACATGGGCCTCCTCCAAAAGTTTCAACTCTGCGCATTTTACATGATCGCAATCTAATACTCTCCGTGTGGTGACGGAGTAAGAATACAATATGTCTATATTATCTTTACGAAAAAAAGAAGAAGGAAAACTTGATATTAAGCCCTATACCAATCCGTCTGGCCAGCGTGGTATTAGTAGGCGAAGTATCCCTCCGTCACGGTAGGAGGCCCGTCGCTGCAGTGGGACATTAATGGGCTGTTATGATGATGACTTTGTTCTAATATCTAGTACTCCATAGTACAAGCTCAGCTTAGATTGAAATTACATGGCGTTGTGTGAATATTTAAGGATTATTATTAACACCATTTAAGGTGACAATGCAAGCTCTAAGTGATACTTAACACAGTTTATTTAACTTAGGACACACTTAAATAACTTAAACTTGACTTGGCAACGCTACTGAAAGCCATATTTATAACTTAATCTTATTGTAAAGTTGTGGTCTTAGGTAAGCGGAGCGATTTTATTTAACCAACCTTGAAAGAGGAGTAATTTACTCAAGTCGACCGTCTCCGAGTAAGATTACAATATGTCACCACGCCATCTCATCTCATGGGTGTCGTAAAAACCTACTAAGGGACTATCCGTCAATATTATCTTTACGAAACAAAAAGAAGGAAAACTTGAAATTAAACCCTATACCAAGCCGTGTCGCCAGCATGGTATTAGCAGACAAAGTATCCCTCTGTCACGGGAGGAGGCCCGTCCCTGCAGTGGGACATTAATGAGCTGTTATGATGATGATGTACATTATTTTAGGAGACGCATGCACCATGATCAAGCTAGATTAGTCAACCAGATCCATTGATTTACAAAAAACCAAAGATACACACTCCACTTCCCAAAAACGTCCGAAACAAATGGGCGCATTGTGCACTTTTTTTTAATTAGTAGGTATCGCGTTGTTCTACCGGCAAACGTCAATCATTAAATTTTATTGCTTTATGTGCATTACTTTTTAAATACAACTTTATGTCATGCGTGTAAGATTGAATTTGAAAAAAGAAATATGTTTACGATATTACTATACGTATTTATTGCGTATGTTTAATTTGGTGACACTTTTGGCTGTTAGTTTTGTTTGAAAATGTGCATCTAGGGTTTTTTATAAATCAATGACCAGATCAGATTGATTATTTTATATCAGTACTCATACAAATAACGAACAATTAATCGCGATCGCTACAGCTAGTCACTAAATACACTACATACCAAATTTGGTACAAAACCCTATTAGGATTACATAAATTATGATTTAAAGTAATAATACGGTACATTAGACTAAACTTAGAAACTTTAACGCTAAATATATGGAAATACCGGAAAGCAGGGTGGGGAGACCCCTCACACGGTGGACCGACGACCTGGTTAGGACGGCGGGTAGCCGTTGGATAAGGGAGGCACAAGACAGCGCAGGGTGGAAACTTTTGAAGGAGGCCTATGTCCAGCAGTTGACGTCCATATGCTAATATGGATATGGCAATAACCACAAGTAATTGTCCTGATTCCAGGTTGTTCTATGTGTTTACGTAGCCCACTATTGTTAATTTTTAAAAACAATTCCCGCACTTCTTTTTCTCTCGTGTCAATGGCATTTAGAGTGGCCGCGTAAAGATCAGCCATTGAACACCGCTACGGGCACAAAGGGCACACTAGTAGATGCGACATCGATTGCTCTGGATTGCCGCAGTCACATTCGGGAAGACAGGCGTCTCTGAAACCCCACTTACACATATTTGCTCTACAGAGGCCAACCTTTGAACGAAATCGGTTTAATGACCTCTAGATCGGCCACTGCAATGTGTGTCCCGGAGGTGATATTATATTCCCGCACTAGGGATCATGCGCTGTGTTGAGAAAACTTTTACCATCATCAATTTAATAACATTCAAACTCAGGACAATAATTTGTGGATCACTCAAAGAATTGTTGTGCGAGGAAAACGAACCCGCGACCTCGTGTAAGGCAGCCGCTTTCGAGACCGTCGTGTCGCACCAAAGCAATCAGCGTATATATTGCTGACCAGCTTACACAAAGACAGTTGAAAGAATGATGACGACCTCTGTGGCGCAGTCGGTATATAACATGGCTGCTAAGCAGAGGTCTCGGGTTCGATTCCGGTCAATGAAAATCTTTGTGTGCGTGAACATATTTTCCTTGGTCTGGGTATTTTCTATGTATAATATATGTAAGTATGTATTTACAAAAAAAAAGTATTCAAGTATGTTTATCCGTTGTTTAGTACCCATAGTACAAGCTCTGCTTAGTTTAGGACTAGATGGCGTTGTGTGAATGTAAAAGATATTTATTTATTATTTTTTTGGAACTTCAACACACCTGTGCCTAGACTTAAGGCGGGTAGACGACCTCTAAAAGGATTCCCACAATAAAAAAGAAACATGATATACATTTGTACATGATTGCAAAAATCCCCAACCATAAACAACTTGATTTATAGAGTAAGAGTTGTTTATAAAAAGGAAATATGGTTCGGTGGTGCATAGCGCATTTTCGTTGACGTAATTACAAGACATAGATAATAATAAAGAAAAAGATATTAATAGATACCTTTACATTTCTAACACATTCGCACAACGCTAACTAGTCCCAAACTAAGCAGAGCTTGTACTATTGGTACTAGACAACGCATAGACATAGGTACTTCCTCGTATATATGTTACAGCCAAAGTAATAAATATGAATATTATACATAATAACTAGCTATTATGTATAAGGGCTAAATAAAATATCTTAACTAAAACTAAACTTACAATCACACACACACAAGCAAAGTAAACTAGTGTATGTGATATGTTTACGTGTAAAGTTATACATAAGTCTATGCAGTCCATCTGCCGCACCCATCGTGTTACCGTTCCGCGATGCTATACTAGTGATGTGCCAGTATCGATAAAAATATAAAAAACATATTTATTTTATCAAATAATATACGCATACACACTGCGCCATCTAGTCCCAAACTAAACAGAGCTTGTACTATGTATACAAGACATCGGGCATCGAACCCGAGACCTCTGCGTAGCAGCCATGTAATATACCGATTGTGCCACAGAGGTCGTCAATATATTACAATGTCCATAGAATCAAGGGCAAATTAATATTGTTAATTCAATGCAGTATCTAGACAGATTAGTATTGAGCTAAAATCACAATTAATTGATTCATAATGAATATGAATCGATAATGATGACAGATCACGAGTTCAATTGTATTTTTATTTAAATTAATCATAAATGATGATTTAAAGCAGAGCGAGAATCGATGTTTTTACTCTTAAGCTGTCTCTTTTTTAACAATGCGAACAACGGACCCCTTATTGAGATTGTTTACTCGCATTTTTGTTTACTTCTATTTTTTTTTATGTTATTGGAGGCAAACGAGCTAGCAGGTCACCTGATGATAAGCGATCACCGCCGCCCATGGACACCCGCAACACCAGAGGAATCACAGATGCGTTGCCGACCTTTTAAAAGGGAGTACGCTCGTTTCTTGAAGATCCCCAAGTCGTAACGGTCCGGAAATATCGTCGCAGCGAGCTTGTTCCACAAAACAGTTGTTCGCGGTAGGAAGTTTCGCGAAAATCGCACATTCTCACTAACAGATAGCCATGCAAGTATGCAGTTTGCGTTTGCTAGTTTAACCTTCTTAATCTCAATAGCATCTGATCGCAGTACTTCGGAGGGCACATAAGAGTCGGTTACGGCCGGCTTGAGTAACTTCTACACCAAATCGGTCACTAGCCAAAGGACAAAACAGAGAAAATCTCCATAGCTCTGTAATTTTATTACGCTATTGTACCCCTCTAACTACACGTTAAGTTATTGTATTTTTTTCTTTTTGTAAATGTTTTATTGTCTAGCTTTACTGTGAATAAATTGTTTTTCTTTCTTTCTTTCTAAACACAGTAACATAAGCACAAAAAGAACCATTCAGTATCATCATCATCATATCAGCCAATTGTTGGACATAGGCCACCTCCAAAACTTTACTATACAGGGTGGCTCATTCAAAAGGGTCAGTATGGGAAAGTCTTAAACTATAAGTCATACGAAGATTTGTTCTTAGGAACCATGTCACCGATTTTGATAAAAAGAAAAACTGCATTCATACATTTGAAAAAGATACTGTACCCAGCTGGGGAATCGAACCCGGTTGTTTTGCAAAAATAAACTTATACTTTTTCTATTTAAATACCGATTCTGTAGGTTTTGAGCAGTAAATATCTCTATGAAACATTATGTCTTAAATGAATAAAATGCATTGTTTTCACATAGTTTAATTTATCATAATACCTAGGTGTTCAAAGTGACCGCCATTACAATATTCAACAAGTTCAGGCATGTGAAATTGTCCCTATGGTTGTTTGTACCCCTCTACTAGTTACATACACCGTGTTACATAATCATGTGGCATTACATTAAACTTTTAAGGAAGTTTTGTTATCTACAGTAATATTATTATCATGCAACTACTTACTTCTATTAATCAAACACTAACAATCAATTGAAAAGCCCACATAAAGTAAGTATGTAGATATATTGTATGTAGATAGGTACAGAGGCGTGGTAAGTTAAGCCTCATTTGAAAATGGAACGTTTCAGTGTGACTGGCTGCATGAAGATACAAAATGCAATAACAATATCGTTACCTAAACGTGTTAAATACTGTATTGAACAAAACGGTGGCCACTTCAAACACGTACTATAATGAATTAAACTATGTGAAAAAAATGCATTTTATTCATTTAAGACACAATGTTTCGTAGAGATATTTTATTTATTTATTTATTTATTACATACATGCACCATCCTTACAGATCACCCTAATTCGATGGTGCAGAACTTATAAATATCTATAATTTATTACTACTAAAACTACACTAAAACTTATACAAATAAAATCTAAACTTATACAAATAAAAACTATAAGGCTGAGCGCACATTGGAGACTAGACTGTTTCAAGACTGACTTGCCTCATAGACAAGTCTGTCTTAAAACTAAAACGAAACAGTTTTGACTACGATACGTAGCACACATAAAACAAAACTGTCTATCTGAGACAATATTGTCTATACGACGTTTTGTTCCAAGTGTGCGCATATTCATACATATTGTAAAGCAATAGTCTGTCTTAAGACTGTCGTGTTCCAAGTCTGCGCTCAGCCTAACTCTTAACTCTAAACAACTAAATCTATCTAATCTAATCATTTACTGCTTAGGACCTACAGAATCCATATATAAATAGAAAAAGTATAAGTTTATTTTTGCAAAACAACCGGGTTCGATTCCCCAGCTGGGTACAGTATATTTTTCAAATGTATGAATGCAGTTTTTCTTTTTATCAAAATCGGTGACATGGTTCCTAAGAACAAATCTTCGTATGACTTATAGTTTAAGACTTTTCCATACTGACCCATTTGAATGAGCCACCCTGTATAAATAAAATATCATCATAACAGCCCATTAATGTCCCACTGCAGGGACGGGCTTCCTCCCATGACGGCCTACTAATACCATGCTGGCCAGACGGATTGGTATAGGGTTTAATTTCAAATTTTCCTTCTTTTTTTTTCTAAAGATAATATTCACGGATAGTCCTTTAGTCGGTTTTTACGACACCCATGGGATGAGATGGGGTGGTGACATATTGTATTCTTACTCCGTCACCACACGGAAATAAAATATCGATACATCAAAACATCGACAAAACAACATCACTAGCACACTTATATGCAACACAATGTCCTAGATAACATGTACGTAACTAAAAACCGCGCCTTCGTGCGCATGCGCATCTCGTATTAACATCAAAATATGGCGAATACTAGTTGTTAAGTTAACTATACAAATATACACTCGCGAGTAAATAATGGAATCAGTTGCTTGTATTTGATTCCTCTCTCTTCAAATCTTACGTATTAAAAATGAGATTAATAAGAATAATACTATTGTCAAGGTGAAACGTCTCCGTGTGGTGACGGAGTAAGTACGTCACCACCCCATCTCATCCCATGGGTGTCGTAAAAACCGACTAAGTAGCCGTGAATATTATCTTTACGTAATGAAAAGAAGGAAAACTTGAAATTACACCCTATACCAATCCGTTTGGACAGTGTGGTATTAGTAGGCCAAGTATCCCTCTGTCACGGGAGGAGGCCCCTGCAGTGGGACATTAATGGGCTGTTATGATGAAAGGTGAAACTGTAATCTTTAAATTGATACCAAATTTATTTAAAGCGCGCCATTATTTGTGGAGCTATTATTTAAACGATTAAGTGAAGGTTGTATGAAAACATAAGGATATCATCATTCCCCTGCCCTTATCCCAATTTTTTTTTTGGGGTCAGCGCAGCATGTCTTCTTCTTCCACATGCTGCTAAAAGTTTTGGCTATATTCTACGGCCGGCCGCCTGCCTGACGCCAACCCTCCCTGGGAATGCTGTTACTCCCCATCACTACTCTCATAGACCCGAAGTACTAGGTGGTATGCGCCGGGTCGTGGTATTCCTAAGTCGCCTCTTAAGACACCCACAGGAGGATATGGGCCAGTCCAATTCTAACTGGAAACCGCACGGCAAACATAAGGAATAAAACAACACAAAAATCTATACATATAATAAATCTGTAGAGAAGTCAATTCTGTACATGAAATATTTTCTCAAAATAACTATCAGGGTGTGATAAGTGATCGATACTGATGCCAAAAATGCAATCAGTAACATTTTTGTCTGTCTGTCTGTCTGTCTGTCTGTATGTTCGTTATAGAAACAAAAACTACTTGACGGATATTAATGAAACTTGGTACAATTATTCTCCATACTCCTGGTCAGGTTAAGTATACTTTTCATCACGCTACGATCAATAGGAGCAGAGCAGTGAAGGAAAATGATGGTAAAACGGTAGAAATTAAGTCGTGACGTCATAGTATTTTGACAGCTGAGGCGTGACGTCATAGAATTTTTGACAGATAAGTTGTGACGTCATATAGTTTTTTCAGATGATTCGTGACGTCATAGAACTTTTGACAGATGAGTCGTGACGTCATAGAATTTCGACAGCTGAGTCGTGATGTTATAGAATTTTTGACAGATGAGTCGTTAGTTCGTAGATATATGGCGGGAAAATGTTTTTTGATAGCTGAGTCGTGATGTTATAGAATTTGTGACAGACGAACTGTGACTTTAAAGGATTTTTGACTTAGGAGTCGTGACGTCATCGCATTTCGGAGGGGAAATAAATAGGTTTGTACTAAACCCTCGGTGCGCGAGTCAGACTCGCACTTGACCGGTTTTTTTTGGTTTTAATGAATTTTCACTAGCAGCCACTTTTTGTCAGTTGCAATCACTGATTCAGAAACAATAATGGTGGTTAAGCAATGTCGGAGAGGTCATTCTATATATGGGTGACCACTCAGTGTATTTCATCTAAGCATCTCCGTGCTTTGGATGCGTCGATCCCGGCTATCGTTGTTACGACAAAGTAGTTAAGCTACGTCATAGGCTTTTATAGGGTTCTCAAAAAAAAAAAAAAACATTTGTACTACGAAATTTTTTTTTGCGTGAACGAAGTCGCGGGCTACAGCTAGTATTTAATAAGTTCATTCAAGACCCAAATACTCGAGTAGACTTTTGTAAAATTTAAGTAATAAAACCTAATTACCTCATTCAATGACAATATTATTAAGATTATAACACCTGCACAAAATTATAAAAAATTAATAAAAGCGGTTTTATAATAAAACTGCATCATAAGCCCCTGTCTGACTTGGAGCCGAAAGCGATTTTACTACTCACTAGCAAACCCGTGCGTGACTTCATTGGGCGGCGAAAAAACGCGTCCCGTTTTTAAACATACTTCATTACACTCTCCCCGATAAAAAGACTATTCAAACAAAAAAGAAATTTAAAAATCGGTTCATTAGATCTAGAGATTATTCCCTACAACGTCACAAACACACAAACTTTACCTCTTTCTTATATTAGTAAGTATAGAAGTATAGATGAACAAATATGCCAATGTTACAAGCCCTTGAATGTTCCTACTGCTGAGATGTGACTCCTCTTTTAATGAAAAAATACCAGGAAAGCTTATGCTATTATTATCACGCTTATCAAACAGGCTGGTTTAGAGTTTTATTATCGTTGAACGTAATAAACTGTGAATATACAACCAATTTATTGTGAGATTTAATAAAATTTGTAAAAACGTGTAAGTTCATTAAGTTTTGCTAATTGTCCTATTTTCCGTGTGGTGACGGAGTAAGAATACAATACTCATCCCATGGGTGTCGTAAAAACAGGCTAAGGGATTATTCGTCAATATTATCTTAACGAAGTAAAAGAAAGTAAACTTTAAATAAAAACCCTATACCAATCCATTTGGCCAGCGTGGTATTAGTAGGCTGAGTATCCCTCCGTCCTAGGAGGAGGTCCGTCCCTGCAGTAGGACATTAATGGACTGTTATGATGAATTGTCCTATTATTTCGCTAGCTACTGAAATTAACAAGCTTATAAAGGTGGATTAGACGAGCACAGTCGTGGTACTGACATAATCGGTTTTTACTAAAGATATCTACCACCATGCAAATTTTCAAATCGCTTTTACGTAAACGGTAAGTCAGGTGCCTTAGGCTCATAGCACATATAACGTAACGTAAACGGATCGGCATCGCCTCGCCTTTTTCTTCGGTGTCAAACGTCAAAAATCCGATTAGGTTACGATTCCGATTAGTGTGCGGTGCAGTAAGGAGTTTCATATAAAGAAACGGCTCGAGTTGATACGGTGACGATCCGTTTACGTTACGTTATATTATTATGTGCATACATACATACATACATAAACTCACGCCTTATCCCGGCCGGGGTAGGCAGAGACGACAGAACGCCACTTGTCACGATCCTGGCAAACAGATTCGGCCTCGTCCACATTCATTAAGCGAGTCATACATGCGCGTCGGTTACGAGTGCTCTTTATTTGGCCCTTTTCCAATATGCAACCTATCTGGTCACCATATGTTTTCCGTGGCCTACCGGCACCGACTCGCCCTTTCACACTAGCCTTGTATACTTGTTTCGTCAAACGCTCATCATTCATTCTCTCAATGTGACCAAACCAACGCAACATTCCTTTCTCGATTTTGGTCACTATATCATCTTTCATGCCGCAACGTATTCTTATCTCATCATTCCTTACTCTATCTATCAGTCTTAATCCACATATACTTCTCAGTGAACGCATTTCTACCGCATTAATTCTACTTTCATGCTTCTTCTGCCATACCCAACTCTCGCTACCATACATTAAGGTTGGTGCTAGCACTCCCTTATGAACAGCCAGACGAGCTTTAGTAGTCACGTTCTGGCTTTTCATAAACGAGTGCAGGGCACCGTTCACCGAGTTTCCCTTTTGCACTCTTCTCTCAATATTCTTATCATGTTTTCCATCTCTCGTAAACATGCTCCCCAGATACACAAATTCTTTCACCTGTTCAAGTCTTTCACTTCCAATCATAACTTCACTAACAGTAATCTGTAATTATTATGTGCTATGAGCCTTACACTGTTCTTTTTAATTTTTTACATTCGTTTATATTTACTTACATTGGTATTTTTATTAATATACTTTTAATCCAGTTACTGTATTTTAAAGTGTTTTGTATGTACTTTATTTTATTATAATACTAATTATTGACCACTTTCAAGATTATTATTTGGTTTGAAATAATTACGTTTGTATTATTCCGTGTGGTGAAGTATTATAAATGCGAAAGTTTGTAGGATGGATGGATTGGTTACTCTTTCACGTAAAAACTACTAAATGGATTTTGATGAAATTTGGAATATAGGTAGTTTAGGGTGTAGAATAAAATTTAAGCTACTTTTATACGTATCCGTGTGGTGACGGAGTAAAAATACAGTGTGTCACCACCCCATCTCATCCCATGGGTGTCGTAAAAACCGACTAAGGGACTATCCGTGAATATTATCTTTAGGAAATAAAAAGATGAAATTAAACCCTATACCAATCCGTCTGGCCAGCGTGGTATTAGTAGGCCAAGTATCCCTCCGTCACGGGAGGAGGCCCGTCCCTGCAGTGAGACATTAACCCAGATACTCCTACCAGGTGTTATAACACCGATTAAATGACTTTAACAATACCATCAAATAAAATATACAAAAAGCGAATAGTGATCAGCATTTCTCATTATATCTTATTTAGTGCATGTGCATAGTTATTTACGTGCTGAAACAATTGTTATATGAATAAAATTTTATGGATTTTTGCTCAATTAAAAAAAGATTTGTGGATTTTTTTCAAAATCACAATTAAAAGCTACTTTCTCTGTAATTATTGTATAGCAACCTAATAATATCGTCCTGATTATGCAAACTAATGACTGTTAGCTATAAAATGGGAAATTTAGTTATATTGTATTTAAATTTGTTTATTTTTTATAAATAAAATTCTCAGAGGTGTTATAACACCTAGTAGGAGAATATACGTCTATATCGCTTTACTACAAAATGATAGGTCACTGCCAGAAAAATCATTATGTTTACACGAAATATGAGAGAAATTAGAAAAAATTAATAATGAAACACATTTTCCACGAAGTATAGTCATTTTCGGGTTCTAGGTGGTCAATTTAGGGTTAAAGCTGAAGTACATTACGAAGAAACTACTTCTGACTACTATGAATATAACGTCTTAAATCCAGTGTCTTATATAACTAAGAAAAGGCGTACAGAATCTCCGTCCTACCTCAAAAATTCTACTGTACCTCATTCAGCTCCTGTAGTCTTTCTTTCAACAAGTGGTACTGCCTTTGCAGCGAGAATATCAAAGAAACAGAATTATCCAAATTCTTACCCAGAATGGCAAATTTTGAGGGTCCGAATAAACTACAGCCACCAACATAATATTATTCTGATGCCATGTTTGGTGATGATGTCGTTGATATGCTGTTTCTGTTGGTATCTCGTTTGTACATTTAGTATACAAACTTATACACTTGCCAAAAGAGAAGTAGAATATTGTCACAACCAATGCATTGAAATGATTCCTGGCTATCTTTTTGTTTAGTGGATGTGGTCCATCGAAGAGGTATGTACTGGGAAAGTTATGAGATACTACTTTTGCACATATAAGTAGTAACACTCTTTCACAAGATCGATTACGTAATGTTACATTTTCACCGCTGTGATAATACACCAAGTGGTGACAAGTAATGGCTAATTTGTGAAAGTAAGACCTTATTTTGGTGTATTGAACAAAAATTTATTACCTATGGCTTTTATAGAATTATTGTATCAATGAAGTAGTAGTGTCTTATTATGGGAGCCATTGTTACACGCAATTTATACAACCTATGGCCCTAACTTGTTAAATTTGCAAACACAAATCTATTTTATGTAAAAAATGTTAGGTTTATTTTCACCCTAAGAGGTGCTTCATAACTAAATTAACGTAAAATATGAACTACTTATATTCTACCCATAGTATAAAACAGTATAAAAGTCTAACAAAGATTAAAAAATATATAAACTGTATAATTTTGTCCAAAATATTTCCCATAGTTTCCTACTAGCAATAGTAGCCCATTCTCCTACCAGGTGTTATAACACCGATCATTTTCCAGCTTTCCCAGAAGGAAAGGATTTTTTTTTGTATTTTTCCTGAAAAGTTAGTGACACTAATACCAACATATCAAAAAATTACAAAGATCTGAGACCCTAAATAGTTTCAGGAGTATCTGGGTTAATGGGCTGTTATGAATGAATGATAAGAGGTTGGTCTCTTCAGCAGTGGAATAAAGGATTTTAATTTTCAAAGAGATTGCATGCGTTTTTTTCACGTAGAGCTTCGCCCATCTTACACTGTACTCATTGAAAAACGTGTAAAACCTTGTAGGGACTCCATAGCATAAAGGTACTCCCTCACCCGAGAGCATTCGCGTGTAATGTAACATTATAGATTCCACTTTGAGCATAACATTACAATAATACCTCCCTGACTGACGAATAATGTAATATTTTTAGTATAGATTTGAATTTGGGAGCATTCTGATTTAGTGTTACATTACTAGGTGCGCATTTTAATGCTCGGTTCTCCTTCTTCACTGATGTAAACTCGATTTGTATCATTACAGTTTGTGCACTGCAATACTCAGTTCTCCTCCCTCATTGGTGTATTGCCGCATACGTATTGCCCAAAAACGAATGTAAAATCTTGCAATATAGACACCATACAGATGAGTACAGAAGTCAACCTTTAAATAGCCATGATAGATTCATCATCATCATATCAGCCAATGCACGTTCACTGCTAAACATAGGCCTCCTCCAAATATCTCTACTGTTCGTTTATTACGACTTGATCATAAAGGTAAACAAATATGGGGTCGTTTCAACAACAGACTAAAAACTTTGAGAAATGTATATGAATCAAGTACAAATTCTAGAATTTACAAATGTCAAATGGTAAAATTAATTTTTATCTGTGAAATTTGACGTTGGAAAAAAATACATTTATTTAAAATATAAGAAAGATAGTTGTTAAATCAAAGTAATTTACGTGTTTTCTATTGCATAAACGTTTAATGCTTCTTTCCAGAAATTTTCATCCATATCAAAGTTGATGTAAAAACTAGTGAATTTACAATATGTGGTGTTTGTTTACAAAGTTAATCAAGTAAGGATCAATACCTTGCGTGGTTCTGGGCCTTCCTCATTCATCGGTATCCCGCAGTCTTATCTGAATGATAGATTATGTAACAGTGACATACTAATGTCATATTTTTTTCTATTAATTAGGAAAATAACAAAGATAACGCGAATGCCCTAGAAAGACTTTTAGGACTGAAGTTAATTTTAGACTCCCATCCGTTGTCTTCATTTCTGTACTGTATACGCGCTTTCCATAAGGTTCGATTTGGTTATTTTCTATTCCTTCTATATATCTATACATACATAGTATAAAATTAAGTCGCTTTTTCTGTCCCTCTGTATGCTTAAATCTTTAAAACTACGCAACGGATTTTGATGCGGTTTTTTTTAATAGATAGAGTCATTCAAGAGGAACGTTTATATGTATAACACATGCATAATATAGTATAGAAACCTATATAAATTTAGAGATTTCTAATGAGCTGTATTTAAATGTTGTTTAAGAACATTCTGTAGTAGGTGCCCGTGCGGAGCCGGGGCAGGTCGCTAGTACGAATATAATCGCGCTTTCCATCAGTTTCAAGTCGGTCATATTGTTATATCAATAAAAAAATACTTTTGAATAAAAATTATTCAGACAAATATCGTTGACTTCTGCAACTAATCTGTGTTACAAATTCGAATGTGTCCAGGTGTTCAGCTACTATTATCCGGCCGTTCAGAGAATGCGTTCCTGACACTTATCAGTTAGTCACGACTAGTGATGGACACAACATTATACCGAGTTCGTTACCGTTACTCCAAAATGAACCGCCGCGTTATTTTTATGATTAGATTTAGACCGTTTTAAATTGGCGGAATCATTTAAAATTTATATTTTAGTTCTTTACGTGGAAACAATAAAAGGGAATATTAATATAATAAAATTGTTTTATTTATTATTTTTTACAAAGTTACAATCTGTATTTCTATGGAATAAAGTACATTGAACTAAATGTGCGTACAGAATATTAATCAGACTCCGATTCGCTTGAGGAGGTGGTGTCTTCATCATCATCTTCGCCTACATGTATAATTATATTATTATCAATTACAGAATCAATCCTGATATCTCGGTCAAAATGTTCCATAATCAGGTTTTTAGTCTTTTCGACAACCTTTGCCCAGTCATCTCTTGTGACTTTCCCGCAGGCTTCTTTTAACAGGGTCATCATCTTTTTCGTGCTGAATGGCGGGGAAGTATTGTGGCGGGCGGCGTAACCTTTTATTTGAGCCCAGATTAGCTCAATCGCGTTATATTGGCAATGATACGGTGGAATTCTTAGAACGCGATGACCGTACTCCAAAGCCATTTCATCGATTTCGTATCGCACATTTGCCGCTTTATTTTCTTTCACTAACTTAATTAGCTCTGCTTTTAGCATCTGCATATTTGCGTCAATGCCTTTTGCTTGTAACCAAGCAACCATTTCTTCTTTTTTATTAGCTTGGGTAGGTGGTTTCTGTATTTGAAACGAGTGATAGGAGGCATTATCCATCAATATTACAGAAGGCTCTGGTAGGCTGGGCAAAAGCACGTTCTGGAACCACTCTTTAAATGTACTGGCATTCATTTCCTCGTGGTAGTCATTTGTGGTTTTTGATTGAAATGCCAGTAAAGCGTTCTCCACAAAGCCGTATTTTGCAGTACATGCGTGGCATATTATCAGACGAGCCCCCTTACCCATTGGTACTTTCGACGTCGACGCTTGTGTATCATCCGTCCAAGAACGGGAAACCGTGTGATTGGCGTTTAGCCATGTCTCGTCAATGAACACGACATTATCCCAGTTATCAATTTTTTTTGCTTCTCTCAAGAAACTTATCCGTTTCAAAATGATGTCGTATCGTTCTAATAAAATTTTTCTTTTGTCTGTTTTTTTATACGAAAAACCAATATCTTTTAAGATTTTCGTTAAAGCAGTTTTACCCCCGCTAAACAGTCCAGCTTCTCTTAACGACGCCAAAAGCTTCATCCTGTTGAGATATTCATTTCTGGAATAGTAACCATATATATGATTTCTGATTGCATCGGCGTCAAAGGTATCAATATCTGTCACGGGTTTAGTTCTACGTTTCTTCTTCGGAGTACGTAAAATATTATCTTCCATGCCAGTAGAGCCGAACTTTTCTTTATTAATATTTGTAATCGTTCGTTTGCTAACTCCAAGCGCCTGAGAGACGCGTTCTTGTACTTTTTCGACAGGAACCAGGGGTCCGCCATTTTGCCGCTCCCGCTCAAAGTAATCTTGCAGCTTGATAATTAACTCACGGGCTCCAGTTTTCAATGTTTGTCCACGTTTAGGCATTATTATGCACCAAAAGTAAAAAGAACGCAATATAAGACACAATCAAAGTCAAATAACAACAGATCGCAAACACTTGAAGAACGTGGTCTATGCGCACGAAACGACAACAGACGACTGTTTCAGCGTCACAAAATGGCGGCCCATAACGCCATTTGGGGTTACCATTTTCAACCTAAATATAAAAATGCTACTTTGTATTTAATGTACTTTTATTTTTATATTTAATAAAAGTTATTCTAAAGTCCATTATTTTCAAATTCTTGAAAAGAAAAACAAAACGTATTATTTTATAAAGTATAACTGTATCGATAAGAACAGATTACGATACTATTATTCACTGTTATTGTTGGCACAGCACTACAAATATAAAGCGCTGACATAACCTTGTAATAGCGCAGTGTAGATTTAGAAAAATATTGTTTACCAAGTTATTTGACACTCAGTTTGACACAACATTATAACATTCATTAATTATTGATATAATAATGTTGTTTTAATGCTCATCAATAGTTAAAACGATAAACAACCAGCAAAAATATTTTTATCGTAACTGCAACGCCATTACAAAGTTACTGCGTCAGTTCAATCGCGACGTGTCAGGAACGCATTCTCTGAACGGCCGAAGTTTAGTAGGTTTACAAGTTCTTACAGTTACCGTGTATACTCCTAACAGGTTCTGTGTCCCTAGTACCTTTCACTATCACTTTACCTTAATTAACAGCGTCTTGTGTATCTAAGGGAAAGGATTATACAACGAGATAACAAGCTCTATGTAAATTATTTGACTTTCAAAATGTAAGCCGTGTACTAATTGTAACATGCTCCTTGTCAGTTCTGTGAGCCTAGTAGTTTAGTTCTGTGTTCTACATAGAATGAAGTCGTAATTTCTTACTAATGCATTATAATATTTTACTAAAAAAAATTACTTTATAATGTGTTATACGAATGTTTTTTTAAATACATATATTTTTGTAAAAAAAAATTTACTTATTTTTATTTCGTAAAGATAATATTCACGGATAGTCCCTTAGTCGGTTTTAACGACACCCATGCGATGAGATGGGGTGGTGACATTTGTATTCTTACTCCGTCAACGCAAAAATTTTTTTCAGAATTATTTCTCTCTCTAAAGGTACGTCCTCACTGAGAGCATTTTTACACGAGCATTTGTAAACGAGCAATCGCCAGCGACGAATCGAAGCTTTATAACGCTCGGCTCTACGTCCATGCGACCCGATTTTAAGATGTCAAATGCTGATTACACGCGAATGGTCTCACTGAGGACGCTCCTTTAGAGACATAAATAATTCTGAAAAAATTGGCTAAAGAGAAAGTCATCATAAAAGCCCATTAATGCCCCACTGCAGGGACGGGCCTTCTCCACTGACGGAGGGATACTTGGCCTACCACGCTGGCCAAACGGTTTGCTATAGCGTTTAATTTCAAGTTTTCCTTTTTTTTATTACGTAAATATAATATAGACGGATAGTCCCTTAGTCGGTTTTTACGACACCCATGGCATGAGATGGGGTGGTGACATATTGTATTCTTACTCCGTCACCACATGGACGCATTAGCAAAATTTTTTTTTTTTAAATCATATTTTAAATAAGGTTTATGGACTTGACCGGCACTTAATACTGACTTTCTGCGTATGCTGACGATTATTCTATTTATCAACGTAATTAAAACTAAAATTTAATACAGTTTCAGGAGTTTTTCAGAGATTATTTTTAAGACTTTATCAGCTGAGAGAGATACAGTCTCTTAATTCCACCGCTAGTGCGGCGACTGATGCTTACTTTACTAATTTCCAGATATTAGCCAACTGTTTGAAACATAATTAGACCAAAAGCATTGGTAAAGCATTGAATCCATAAGGGTTCCGTTTTTTGCTATTTGGCTACAGAACCCTAAAAAGATGGGCCGGTAATATTACGTATTCTAAAGGTCACACTTGAACGACTCTGCTCCCATCCGGCAAAAGAATATGATTCAAGTAAGAGCTTTAAATATTGCTCTTTAGGTATATTTTACATTGGCATTCTAAATTAGAAGACAAATTTACCGCCGCCAGGCTGCTCGGTAGTTGACGCGAGCGGTCGGTGCGGTGTCTGCGCCCGTGCTCCTCAGTCAGTTAGTCAGTATCACAGATCAATCTGACCGTCTGCTAACAGTTACTGCGTGGACTGCTGGGTGCCTGCTAGCTATCGCCGCGTAAACTACGAGCAGTCGTCTTAGTATAGGGCGGTGTTGGGTGGGAGCGGTGTTGGAGCAGAGGCGTTTAAGTGTGCTATGACCTTTACTCCGTTACCACACGGACAGCACGACATTAGTATATGGATCAGTAGATTCCGGTATTGCATCCGTTTGGATGTTGACCTTCGAGTCTATAAAGATCGATCACTTTTACATAACTTTATGTACGAGATCACAACATAATATTCTATATTGTTGATTTATTATTGTGATTTTATTTATAGAATAGATATAACGATCAAAATGACTTCAACAGTTTCTATACCCTATTCATTTGGGCGTGAGAAATTTGGTAAACAAACAAAAAAATGGGTCTTTTTAATGTCGATTACTCATCTATAGATAATTATAATCTAAGGACATGATGAAAATTATGAAAAAAATATTAATAAGTTAACGACTCTACAATAAAATAGATATTTCATTAGTATGTTTAAATAATTAAACACACAGTTATTTATTGTTTAGTTATGTTTTTAGTTAAAAATGTTTGAAAACCGCGGCATTTTTGCAGTTTGACAAGTTTGACATGTTTATACTTTTTCTCATGCTATCTTGAATAGGATATAGTTGTGCTACAAGTAGTGATGGACAGGACTCGAGTTCTTTAAGTCGTAATTTAGGGACTGGACTCGATTTTGGGAGACTGGACTCATAAATAAGAGCTCAAGCCTTTTTGTCAGTGACAAGATTTACGAGTCCTCACAATATGACTCGAGAACTCGAGTCTTTTAACGATAATTATATTTACATAAACTTTTATGACTCAAGTTCAATGCGAGCTTCAGTCTTTTTTAAAAAAGTGAGTTATATTTTCATTCTGTTGTAATACATTTCCAGGCTATAGGTTGTTAATTAGATTTTAAGCAATAAATACTGAACCTAGCATAATTACTAACTTAGGAGGACTCAATTTTGTTTGAACAACTCAAATACAATATAAACTAAGTCCTATGAGTCGAGTCTTTTAGCATTAGGACTCAATAAAAGGACTCGAGACTCATAACTCAGGACTTATTTTAGTCAGAGTCTTGCGAGCTCTGTCAAAATGAGTCCAGTCGCTAAATTAGGACTTAAAAAACTCGAGTCCCGTCTAACACTAGCTACAAGAACTGACAAGAAACTGGCTACGTCAAGTTAATAATATTTCAAAGCTTAATATTTCATCTTTTGAGCTTATTCGCAGGTCAACTATGGGTATCAGCCAGCAAAGTATAGTCGCCTTCGCTGTCGCTTTGACGTTCAATACAGCTATTTTGCTTTGTGGGGTATATTGGGAGAGGCATAATATCTCCAGCAGTGGACTACAATAGCCTAGTTGATTGATTGATTTTAGTTTGAACAGAGCCGATGTAGGCTTTAATGGTATGTATAGTTCAAGTATTCCCAGAGACTTATACATTGTTTAATAATTTCCACTTACCGGTGACCCTAGGTACTCTTCTAGGCGTAGGTGGACGTTTGAGACTCAGATCCACCGGCTCCAACTGTATAGGTGGTCCGCAAGCCTGGAACAAACATACAGGGTTAATTTTATTAAAAACTTAGTACTTAGATATTTTTTTATTTATTTATTAAGGGATTGCCCTTGTCCAGTAGTTATTCCATTTTAAAATCTAACACTTATAACAAAGTTGAATGCATAACATTTTAAGTTGACACAGCATACACCTAAAAGTAACACTGGTATGTTTTATTTTTAAAATTCACTATAAAAACAAAATTGAACAATAAGTATCCATAAAATAAGGAAAAAAAAACAGAAAAACAAATGGATAATTAATCTAAAATTACAAACAATACTTATTCTACAAACAACGCTATCTGGTAGCAAACTAAGTGCTTGTACTTGGAGGTAAGTAATAGATAATTGTCTCAGGTTCGATTCCCGCTCAATGCAAATATTTGTGTGCATGAAAATGGTTGTTTGCATTGGTCTGGTGTTTCTATGTATTACTAGCTGACCCGTGCCAACTTCGTTGGGCGGCGAAAAAAACATTATTGAGCATCCCTTTCATTTATTACTGCTTAACTCCTATAAGCCATAGCGTGATGTAATATAGGCTATGATACTTCCCGATAAATGGATTATTCAACACAGAAAGCATTTTAAAAATCGGTTCATTAGTTCCAGAGATTATCCCCTACAACATCACAAACTTACAAACTTACAAACTTTACCTCTTTATAATATTAATATAGATGAATACCTTTTCAAGTAGCCATAATACAAGCTCTGCTTAGTTTGGAACTAGATGGCTCTGTGTGAATATGTACTTAAAACAAAAAAAACATATTAATCGCAGCCGTAAGTTAATTACTTTAGAAGGCCCGTTCCTGCAGTGCAGTGGGTCATCCTATTTATTATCAAGGTCTAATATGTCTATATTGAACTGATTGTGGTGATGATAAAATGGTGTAGTTACACAAGTATGTACAAGAAGTGATACAACTTGAACCTCACAGTAATTATTGTGCGGTCTCACTGACAGAGATTTGTGTTAATCTATACTAATATTATAAAGAGGTAAAGTTTGTGTGTTTGTGACGTTGTTGTAATCTCTGTATCTACTGAACCTATTTTACAAATTCATTCTGTGTTGAATACTCCATTTATCGGGGAGTGTCATAGGCTATGTAGTATCACGCTATGATTAATGGAAGTGGAGTAGTAATAAAATATGTTTAAAAAACGGACGCGTTTTTTTCGCCGTCCAACGAAGTGGACACGGGGCAGCTATTATTATATATAACTTGCAGACCCGTGCTTACAAACTTAACCTCTTTATAATATTAGTATAGATAACTTTAGAAGGCCCGTTCCTGCAGTGCAGTGGGTCATCCTATTTATTATCGAGGTCTAATATGTCTATATTGAACTGATTGTGGTGATGATAAAATGGTGTAGTTACACAAGTATGTACAAGAAGTGATACAACTTGAACCTCAAAGTAATTATTGTGCGGTCTCAATGACAGAGATTTGTGTTAATCTATACTAATATTATAAAGAGGTAAAGTTTGTGACGTTGTAGGGGGTAATATCTGGATCTACTGAACCGATTTTTAAAATTATTTTTGTGTTTAATAGTCCATTTATCGGGGAGTGTCATAGTCTATATAGTATCACACTATGACTAATAGGAGTGGAGCAGTAATGAAAGATGTGTAAAAAAGTGACGTGTTTTTTTTTAACGAAGTGGGCACGGGTCTGCTAGTAAGTAAATAAATAATAATGTGTTAATTATAATTAGATAATTTTCATTTTGGTGACGTTTTTTGGTAAATGTAAAAAACAAGGTTTCACCATTCCATATTTAACCATAGGTAACGTAAACGCCGACTAATGTACGATTTCCACTGAACGAAGCGCATCGGTGAGCATTTTACGTTGATCAAAGAAATTGAGCCTTGTATACAGTCTCGGTGTAGTGACAGAGTAAGAATACAATATGTCACAACTCCATCTCATCTCATGGGTGTCGTAAATACCGACTAAGGGACTATCCGTGAATATTATATGACGAAATAAAAAGAAAGAAAACCTAATATTAAACCCTATATTAATTCGTCTGGCCAAGTAGGCCAAGTATCCCTCCGTCATGGGAGGAGGCCCGTCCCTGCAGTGGGACATTAGTGGGCTCTTATGATGACTACATCTCCAAGATGAAGTGGTAAAAATCATAGCCAAGTTAATAACTTTAGAAGCCCCGTACCCGCAGTGCAGTGGGTCATCCTATTTATTATCAAGGTTGACAATATTGAACTCATTGCGGTGATGATAAAACGGTGTAGTTACACAAGTATGTACAAGAAGTGATACAACTTGAACCTCAAAGTAATTATTGTGCGGTCTCACTGACAGAGTACTGTGTTAATAAGTAAATAAATAGTAATATGTTAATTATAATTAGCACTTTGTCATTTTGGTGGCATCTTTTGGTGGAAGTGAAAATACAAGATGTCACCCATGTGTCACCATCTTTAACGAAAAGGAAAGTAAACGCTGACTATTATATACGATCAAGGAACTTACAATCTAACTGGAATGCTTACGATCACAAAAAAACCGTTCCTAATTTACAGCTGTATGAGTGGAGTGTGTCCCTATCTAAACGAGTAACCAACATTTAACTTACAGTTGCATGGGAGAGATGCAATCCCCCTTTATCGTTGTCGGAGTATTTATCCCTTTCATGTTATATAAACAAATATAAATCTTATGTTGTCAGTAGTAATGTACTACGATTTAATTTGTCTAAATTTGCTTCGTAAGCATTCCAGTTAGAGTGAAAGTTCCTTGGGTGCTCCTTTGAGTATAAATGTTCTGTGCTTGGGTGTCACCCATGTGTCACCATTCCATCTATAACCATAGGCAAAGTAAACGCTGACTACTATACGATTTATTACAGACTATTGAGCCTTGTACACATTCTTAAATGTCATTTTTATATGGAGGAAAAAACTTGCCATACAAAAGAAAATAAGAATTGCGTACATACAAGGCTCAAATTCCTTTGGTAAAAAAGAAACGCTCTACGACGCGCTCCGCTCGGTAGAAATCTGTACTTATATACTTATCTATACTAATATTATAAAGAGGTAAAGTTTGTGTGTCTGTGACGTTGTAGGGGGTAATCTCTAGATTTACTGAACCGATTTTAAAAATTCTTTCTGTGTTGTATAGTTAATTTATCGGGGAGTGTCATAGGCTATATAGTATCCAGCTATGACTAATTGGAGAGGAGCAGTAATGAAATATGTTTGAAAAAGGGACGCGTTTTTTTCGTAGCCCAACGAAGTGGGCACGGGTCAGCTAGTATTTTATAATAATCCAACCCCGCTATCAATGCGACCCCACCCGTATAGCAATATTGCATGGCCACGATGAACGCACACGAAGATTCACGAACCGTGCCCGAACACACACTTAAAATAATAATTAATTAAAAATAATAATAATCATTATTACACAACGCTTGCATTTATCTACCAGCACTGTAGTATTAGTAAGAAATGTCTATGTGGTGACGAAACTAAATACCATTTCATCTTGAAGATGTAGTAAAGAGACTAAATTACTACATGCAATATTTTGTGTATACAGGGTGAACATGGCGTCCTCCTCCTCCATGTGGTGACGGAGTAAGAATACAATATGTCACCACCCCATCGCATCCCATGGGTGTCGTAAAAACCGACTAAGGGACTATCCGTGAATATTATCGTTCGTGTTGCGAATAGCGAACTGCTACCTGCATGACATCATGGACTCTAACTTCTGGCCGCAGAACGTGGTGTTCCGTCGCTTCCGCGGACAAATTCCACAAGAAGCAAAGAAGTAACCGGAAGTTATTTTATTTTATTTATATTAGTCATTACATTAAGGTATATATTATATTGTTTTATGTATGTTAGTCTATAAGGTATATTTCTATGGGCCTATGCAGCCTGAAATAAACGTTATATTATATTATCTTTACGAAATAAATAGAAGGAAAACTTCAAATTAAACCCTATACCAATCCGTCTGGCCAACGTCAAGTAAGCCTCCGTCACGGGAGGAGGCCCGTCTCTGTAGTGGGACTTTAATGGTGGCGACTTATGTATTCTTACTCCGTCACTACACGGAGAACGATTCGTTTATCCGTTACGTTATGCGACATTATCATGTACAGTCAGACGCAAAAATATGTAAATACCACAAAGTCTCCTAAGACGTCACCATTAACAAGAACATAAACATGTATTCAAATAAGTGTTCATATTATGTACACATTGTATTGTTAATAAATATGTATTCAATAGGTAAAATAATATGTATTCAGCAAAAGAAGCATGTACACCGCCAACTGCTAATAATCATGGGTACGTTCTTGAGCAAATAAATATGTATACAATGATGATGATGATAGCATAAACATGTACACTACCAATTGCTAATAAAAAAAAATTAAAACACAAAATATTAAATTATTGTTTAATGTGTTTGTGTTTATTTTATTAAGTAATTCAAAAATACTGCATGCAGTTTATCTATAGATAATAATCTAGTCCAGGCTAAGCTTAATCAAATATTAAAAAATGTCATTTAATTGACGACTATACATTTTTTTCGCGAAAGAAGCGAAGTCGCGGTTACAGCTCGTATTGAATAATAATAGTAGTAAACAAAATAAGAAAAAATAAAAAAACACAAAAAGTAATCCCTTCCTCAGGATCGAACCGGAGCTGTTTTCTTTTCAGACAAGCTCTATACAAGCAAAGCTATCGTGTTGACAACAGTTTTGATCAAATTGTCAAGCCCTTTGAAATTGGCCTTGACTTTTGTATACTGCCATAATCACTCACTACAACTAGTGAGTTTTAGAAATTCAATTTAAGAAATTCGACCGCAGATGAGCGACGCAGCGGGCGATGTTGCCGTTCAGTCATGCGCGGCTCCCGTACACTGCACGAGTTGGCAACATCGCTGGTAGTGTACATGTTTATGCTTCTTTTGATGAATACATATTATTTTACCTATTGAATACATATTTATTAACGATACAATGTGTACATAATATGAACACTTATTTGAATACATGTTTATGTTCTTGTTAATGGTGACGTCTTATGAGACTTTGTGGTATTTACATATTTTTGCCTCTGACTGTACACGTTCATGCTTTTTTTTTTATACAAAACACGCAATATGACTATATCGAACCTGATGGAAAGCGCGAGTACAGTCCACAAATGAAGCCAACGGATAGGAGTCTAAAAATAACTTCAATCCGTCGTCATCATCTTGCCGGTTTGGCCAAATGCTTCTTCACACTACGTTTAAAGCTTTATTTCTAACACATAAATGGCTCAGGTGAATAAAGCCCTTCTAGTTTAAAGCCATGCATACCAAATGGGTACATTAAATAGATAATAGAAAGTCCTACACGTGGTAAGGAGTACGATGTCACATTACAGGGAAATATACAGAAGTCCGTGTGGTGACGGAATAAGAATACAATATGTCACCACCCCATCTCATCCCATGGGTGTCGTAAAAACCGACTAAAGGACTAACCGTAAATATTATCATTACGAAGTAAAACTTAAAATTAAACCCTATACCAATCCGCCTGGCCAGCGTGGTATTAGTAGGCAAAGTAACCCTCCGTCACTGGAGGAGGCCCGTCCCTGCAGTGGGACATTAATGGGCTGTAATGATGATGCGAGTATGTGTGTTATTTATTTCGAACAAAAAGAAACTATTTACTTTATTCCAGTCGTAACCTCAAAAGTCTTTCTAAAAGCTCTTGTTGTGTAGAACTTTGGTCCTGTGATCATTTTTGCAAAATGATTGCAATCTTTCGAATTTTTCGTGAGTACCTTTATTTTGATGAGACAACTAACAATTCACAGTATGAAAATATCTATTATGGTAGCAAGCAGAGGCAGCAAGGATGACAATATGTCGATAACATCATTCCCAAATATTTGTTTTTTTAACAAAAACTGAAGTACACACTATATGACTTTGACTACTGTCATCATCATAACAGCCCATTAATGTCCCACTGCAGGGACGGACCTCCTCCCGTGACGGAGGTATACTTGGCTTACTAATACCACGCTGGCCAGACGGATTGGTATAGGGTTTAATTTCAAGTTTTCCTTCTTTTTACTTCGTCAAGATAATATTTACAGTTAGTCCCTTAGTCGGTTTTTACGACACCCATGGGATGAGATGGGGTGGTGTCTTATTGTATTCTTACTCCGTCACCACACGGAAATGACTACTGTACCTACCTGTAATGTGTCAATAATATATAGATCTAAATACAGATCGCTATAAACAACGAGCTTTCCCGATAGAAATCGATTTTGCAATCTCCCAATCCCTAAACAGTATCAGATAACTGACAAATCAATAGATCAATTACGATTGGCCAGTTGAAACAGTTCCATATTCAAACTACCGTATCGTATTGGTTCATTTAAATTTGGAATTTATTTCGAATGTGTTTTGTAACCGTATTTAACTGTCATTTCGTTTCTTGATCTCGTTAGATTGTGTTATCTTCATGCTATTAATTTGTGGGGATGGCAGATCTTTTGGATCTAAATTGGAAGTTTTAATTGCCATTTAGAATATTCTCGGGATAAGACGTTGAGGGTGGGGGACGTTGGGTGTTTATAGTATTCCGACTTAGTTACCACAGGATAAAAGTATTATTTTTGTAGTTTTTTTAATGCGGATTTGAAATAGTATTTTTTTTTCTTTTAAAAGACAACTCCCGCAAAGGATCATACCGTGTGTCACGGAGACTTTACAAGCATAAATTTAACGGACACAAAAATCATCCCAACTCAGGACAGTTTGTGGATCGCACAAAGATTTTAGTTTTGCGTGGGATTTGAACGCACTGCTCCAATGACACAATTTCATCACAGCCCTTAAATGTCCCACTGCAGGGACGGGCTTCCAGTGACGGAGTGATACTTGGCCTACTAATACTACGCTGGCCAAACGGATTGGTATAGGGTTTAATATTCACGGATAGTCCCTTAGTAGGTTTTTACGACTCCCATGGGATGAGATGGGGTGGTGACACACTGTATTCTTATTCCGTCACCACAAGGAGAGTGACACCATTTATTTGTTTCATATTCTGTAGTTTATATTCCTAAGGTAACAACTAAATAGCTGTAAGGTGATGACCCTGTCAATTAGATTAACGTGCTACGCGATAGATGGCGTTGTATAGGTTTACACATGATTGACGTATCATTAAACTACCAATATTATTGTGTAGTACCTACGACACCGTGAGATTGTCTTGTAATGATTGTTTGGTACGACTAAAGCGCCGATTACACTACCCTACATGTAGTGCACTATATCTTGTAGGACACTACATGATGTAGGGCGGTCAGGATTCGCCAATCTCCGATATGCAGTGTCCTAACAGCCTACATGTGATTACACTAGACAACATGTAGTGCCCTACAAGATGTAGTGTCCTACATGTAGGGTAGTGTAATCGGCGCTAAACTCTTGCGTCTAAGTGGTTGGGTAGATATTGAGTAACAGAAAGTTTAAAAAATTTCAGGGCTAGTGAAATTACAGCGCTAGTGAAATTTAAGATGATTTTAGTTACATACCTCCATGGTAGAGGGCAGCACGGCGCCTAGACGACGCCCCGCGCCCTCCCTTTCATCCTGAAACAAAGAATAAGTACATTATATATTAACACCATTTATAATGTAGGTACACGAAGCAAAGCATGATTTGTTCCTGATTCGTCATCTTTTCTAATTGGTCATATTCCAAATTCGTCACTTTCCTAACTCGTCATCTTCCAAAAAAGATCGGAGTAGGTACTCTTTGCCAACCCTATGTACCGCTAACAGGTTAAGATCTGGCAAAATTACATCTAAAAAGTTTGCCTACCTGATGAAAAAATCAACATCACCTAACTGTGAGCTATGTGGTGTAATTAACGACGTACACACAGCCACACATCAAGTTAAACATTTTCATTTGAAATTGTGTCTTATTTCAAGGTATTAGGGTACATGAGTGTCTAGCTTGATTAGTTGCTGTGTGTACACCATCTGTTGATGGAGTGCGTGCGGTCTGAGCATTTTAGATATTTAATAAGTGCCTTGAATTTGAGCAGAACTAATGCACATTTTTTTAACTGCGTACCGGAAAGCGCAGGTTGGGGAGACCCCTCACACGGTGGACCGACGATCTAGTTAGGACGGCGGGAAGCCGATGTATGAGGGAGGCACAGGACCGCACAAGGTAGCAATACTTGGAGGAGGCCTATGTCTAGCGGTGGACGTCGATTGGCTGATATTGTGAGATTGCACATTTCATCTTATTTTGTCTGAACCAAATGGGGCTCCTGCAAATGTGCTGTTCAAGTTCATAGCACAATTAAAGATAGGCTAAGTGTTGTTGTTTAGTTTAGGGTACGATGGGACAGATAATACGCTGTGCGTAAAAGTCCCGAATTTGTAAAAGAACTAGCTGACCCGTGCCCACTTCGTTAGGCCGCGAAAAAAAAGCGTCACTTTTTTAAACATATTTCATTACTGCTCGACTCCTATTAGTCATAGCATGATACTTTATAGCCTATGACACTCCCCGATAAATGAACTATTCAACACAGGAAGAATTTTTAAAATCGGGTTATGAAATCCAGAGATTACCCCCTACAACGTCACAAACACACAAACTTTACCTCTTTATAATATTAGTATAGAAGACAAAAAAAAAACAAAAAAACCCTATGTAAATAAGGGATGATTTTATGTAGTGTGTAAGTAAGTACTATTTTCTTTTAATTAGGTTTTCCATCACCATGTGGTAAGGAAATAAGAGTACCTACACTGTATCACCCCGTGTAACTCATCTCATAGATGGTGTAAAAACAGACCAAGGGACATTTCGCTAATATTATAGTATAAAAACAAAAGAATAAAAACTTGAGGTAAGCCCCTTTACGCGAATAACTCCACTTGCCAGAACTTCATTTGCCCGAATATTTATTTTCCATAAATAAATAAATATTCACGGACATCTCTACACAGCGCCATCTGTTCCCAAAGTAAGCTAGTCTTAACCTGCTTGTGTTATGGGTAACAGAACAACGGATATTATTACTTATATACTTTTTTTTGTAAATACATACTTATTATACATAGATAAACTCAGACCAATTCAAAAAATCATGTTCATGCACACAAATATTTGCATTGAGCGGGAATCGAACCCGAGACCTCTGCGTTGCAGTCATGTTGTATAACCACTACGCCACAGTGGTCGTCGTCATAATTTCATTTGTACTAATATTGTTTGCCATAATCGTTCTTAGCCATAATATTTACTTGCCATAATTCAATTATGTTTAAGCTGAGAGAATTATGGTAGCCATACACGATTCTTCCTATCGTCCAATCGGCATGACGCTACCGATTGGATCAGTTAGAATTGACCGTGTGTGGGAGTGGATCGGCATGACAGTTAGAATGGATGGCAGGATCGAATTTCGTTTCTTTTGATTGAGTTTGGATCAAATCTGCAGTATCATGCCGATTGGACGATAGGAAGGATAGTGTATGCCCAATGTGGACGAACTGCAGATTGGATCAAGCCTGCAGTGTCATGCCGATTGGACGATAGGAAGGATCATGTATGGCCACCATTAGAGCAATCCAACTTAGATAGGTTAGGTTAGGTTTATTCTTTAAGCAACCAAGAAGTAGGAGACCCGTCGAGCTGTTATTGCCGTTATGTCTAATAAAATTACGACAAAAGAAATTCGGGCAAATGAAATTCGGGCATAAGAATATTATGGCATAAAATTTTCGGGCAAACAATAGATAACCATGTGTGGCTACCGAAGTAAAACTAGGCCAAGCTAGGCACGTAGGCACTAATACACTTGCCCAATGGAACATTTAAATGAAGAACATAAAAACGAACTGAATGATGATATCTAAAGGTCAGGGCCGAGTAGCCATCCGTTCACGAGTATAGCGCAATTGTCAGCTTTTAACCTCTTCGCTATATTAACCGACTTCAAAAAAGGAGGACATTTCTTATTTCGACGTTATTAGTTGGAGTCGGTTTTTAATTAGAAAATTATTATTTTTTACTGTCGGACGGATACTTGGCCTACTAATACCACGCTGGCCAGACGGATTGGTACCTATAGGGTTTAATTTCAAGTTTTCCTTCTTTTTACTTCGTAAAGATAATATTCACGGACAGTCCCTTAGTCGGTTTTTACGACACCCATGGGATATGATGGGGTGGTGACATATTGTATTCTTACTCCATCACCATACGGAGAAACAATACAATATGTACAGTATCTGATGTATGGTATAAATTGACCAGCAGTGGACTGCGATAGACTGACTAGTTGATTGATTGATTGATTGTTGTCAATACGGTATACTTCAACTATATGAATAATTAGACGAGATCATAGTATAAGGTACGGCGTTGTCCAACTATATCCTTTTAAGGAAGGTGATACACACAGACTATAAGCTTAACCACCATGCTCTGTGATATATATCACAGACATATTTACCATCGCTGTGTTTGGTCAACATTTTGTTTTTTTTATGTCAACTGCCGCAGGGGTGACAGGTGCGGGGGCACCTTTCACCCCATAGCACGACTCACCACCACCATCATGTGGGTGAGAACGGCCGTAGCACTCACGGCTGCTCTCAAGAAGAGTAGGGCCCGCCTGTAATGGCGGGGATCGCCGGGGAGGAACTGGACGCAAACGCTCTGCCGGTTTCCCACGCCCCCTCCAAGTAGGCGATGAAGGAGTGCCGCTGGGGACTTTTAGTAGGTACACTGGAGGGTTGCCTAACTCCCTGGGAGCCCCACATACCCCTCCCGTCCCCCAGCTATGACACAAATATCAATTTAACGGACACAAAGATCACCTGTCTGAAGACAAAGGTCTTCGACCAATGTGTGTTGCCAGTAATGACATACCCAACTGAAACGTGGTCGCCGACTATGAGCCTTCTCAGAAGGCTTACTGTAACTCAGAGGGCAATGACGAGAGCTATGTTGGGAGTTTCCTTGCGTGAACGTATTAGAAATTAGGAGATCCCCAGGAGAGCCAAAGTGGCCGGCATAGCGCTCAGGTTTGTTAATGTGGCCGTGGGCAGGGCACATAGCGCGGAGAACTGATGGCCGTTGGGGCAGAAAAGTTCTAGAATGGCGACCGCGCACCGAAGGCGCAGGGTGGGGAGAACTCGTAAAGTCCTCGCCGCAGGCTATGTCCATCCCTTGTGCGGGAGACGGGAGTTATCTTTTATTAACGTCAAAAATACTATATTTACTATTTAAAATTGATTACTCACTACTCGTCAAGCTCGATAAACGTCGCAATCTACACCTCCAGATACGTGAACCGATGACCTTAAAAAGGTGGCTGGTTTAAACTAGAGGAGGAGTACAGTGTTCTATGGCGCATAATCTATCTAAAACAACACTAGCTAGGAAGAGCAATGATTTAGAAATCATAGTGTTGTTTGACACAGGCAATTATTTTACCTAACTGGAGTCACCAAAACCGGCATGGTAACCTAGATGTAAGTTAATGTGAAATAAAGATTTTTGTATTTTTGTATTGTATAATGGGAAAGCACTATGTCCAGCTGTGGACTGCTATGCCCAACAAGCTCGATAAACTGCACAGTCGTAAGTATATAAAGTGAACGCATTTATATTTGGTAGCGTGAGAACACGACATTTTATACTTTCACTATACAACGTCCGAAGCTCTGAGCTTATTTATTAGTGCAGTTCTACTTGCAATCCGCGACGTGAAGTCCGTCCCTAACTGCAAGTAAAACTGCACTAATGGGACGATGTTATTTTTTGGTATTTATTTTTGCAGGACTTACACAGGGTCAACAACCGATGGATGGTATTGATAGTAGTGGAAATCTTTCGAATGATGATGATTGAGTATATTATTATGTATTTCTACACTATACCAACTATATTAACTCTTTTATGTTTTTTATTAAAGGAAAATTATCTTTTTTTAATTAATTAAATAGTATGTACGTAATAGATTTTAGTATGTACGTAGTTGAAAAATATTATATTTGAAAAATATGTAGCTAAAAATTAAAGTAAACAGATCAAACCATGTCCATGGTCGAAATGTTACTGTGCCTTTTTTTTGTTGAAGACTAGTAGTTGGTCTCTGACGACCGCTACTACTTTACACGGGCTGTGGTGGGGCAGATGGCCCTCAACCAAAGACATTTAAGTGATGTGCCTCAGGGCACCCCCTTTGGGGTACGAACCTCGGACAGGACCATCACTGACTAACAGGACGTGCGGAAGGCACAAAACAAACAAAAACAAAACAAATGGATTATAATGATATTAAGGCTTAATAGCTTATGTCTAATGGTACATAGAAGGTTGCTTATGCTCTGCTATCGAATACCAAGAGGGCTATCTCTTGATTGGGACATTAATATGCTGGCATGATGAAATCTAAACTGCAGGTCAATTCTCGTAACATACAATTTAAAACAACTTAATTTTAATTATAATTTATTTTTATATAATTTATATAATTAATATAAATAATTATAATTTATATAATTATAAATTAAACTTAATTTATAATTAATCCAAAAGTGGTATTATGGTCCTTAAACATTTCGAAAAAATAAAGTTAAATGATATAAAATTAATTTTCACAAAAAAAAGAACCGACTTCAAAGACAAAAATTGCACTTAAAAGTAATAAATAATTACTTGTATTTTGATTTTACAACATTAAATCAGCCATTCTTCCTACTTAATTTTAATCTAAAGAATAGGTTCTTTTCATTATTGGAAAAGTATTGTTAAGGATATTTCTTGAAGAGTCTGTAAATATATTTATTTGTAGATTCTTTAAAAGATAATCAAATTATTACAAATAATGTAATATTATTGTTATTTTTGGAGTCGGTGTCAGCCACGATAGTTATTATTATACCATTTTATTTCTGACTGAAAACTTAAACAAATATTATGGCGTCGTGTTATACACAGACTAACAATTACTATAAATTCACTTTCGAAAATGAAACGGCCGTTTTTGTTTTAAATGCAATATTTATCTAATTAGAAACCATTTAAAGTGATGAGAGTGTGTTATACAAAACTTTATTGCCTATTGTAACGACGTTGTAGACAACATTTTGCATGATTGATCCTATTCGCAAACTATTCTGTAAATCTATTCTATTTTAAGTTCTGGAAAGCTTTAATAAGTTATTCAAATATAATATTAAAACGTTTAAATGTGATACGGGTATTTTAAAATATATTTATTTAAATATGATAAGAATATTTGTTTAAATTTTTAAACTAATCCATAAACAATCAACAACTATAATGTCGAAGTCATTATATAATCTGTAATTCATGGCCGTCATTCCGTTTGCTTAGGTATTATCGTACTTATTTCGTTGGCTGACACCGACTCCAAAAATAACAATAATATTACATTATTTGTAATAATTTGATTATCTTTTAAAGAATCTACAAATAAATATATTTACAGACTCTTCAAGAAATATCCTTAACAATACTTTTCCAATAATGAAAAGAACCTATTCTTTAGATTAAAATTAAGTAGGAAGAATGGCTGATTTAATGTTGTAAAATCAAAATACAAGTAATTATTTATTACTTTAAGTGCAATTTTTGTCTTTGAAGTCGGTTCTTTTTTTGTGAAAATTAATTTTATTTCTAAATTTTTAGTGAATACCAATTCTATAAATCCGTGTGGTGACGGAGTAAGAACACAATGTCACCACCTCATCTCATCCCATGGGTGTCGTAAAAATCGACTAAGGGACTATCCGTAAATATTATCTTTAAGATATAAAAAGAAGGAAAACTTGAAATTAAACCCTATACCAATCCGCCTGGCCAACGTGGTATTAGTAGGCCAAGTATATCTCCGTCACAGGAGGAGGCCCGTCCCTGCAGTGGGACATTACTTTGTCTGAATATGGATAGACCTACGAAACGCGCTGCTTTTAAGAGACAGCGACGATTAAATGAAACAAACGAAGAAAGGGAGAAACGCCTTTTAATGTAGGAAATCTACCTACAATGTCATTTCAAAAGAGACTAGTAAACAACGTAAAATCAAGTTTCACAAAAAAGGACCTACATGTAAAAAGTTTTAAATAGGGAGAACATCGAAAAGCGTAGCCACCGTCTCGGCGTGGTTAATTGGTAATGATAATTAAGTAAATAAAAATAAAAATAAATCAAATAAATATAATAATTATTAATATCAATTTGTTATATCTAAAGAATAAGTTTAAAATAAATTAAACGCAATTCAACAATTTGTTTGTCTATTTATAATCCGTTATTAATTCCTTTTTTAATTTAAAATAAGAACTTCGTTCAAGTCTTAAACCATACCTGCGATTACATTCATAATGTTAGTGTTAAGTTTTTATCAATTTAATAAAATAAGCGATTAATACAAGGTAGCTGCTATATACCGTTGACGAGTTCCCTCGACTCTCAATCTTCCTTATCATCAGATCATGTTTGTGTAAAGTTTTCATCAATACAATTAAAATAAGCCCAAACACAAGGTGGCTGCCGTTGAGGAGTTCCCTCGACCCTCAGTCTTCTTCATCATGAGATCATGTTTGTGTAAAGTTGTGTACAGTTTTCATCAATACGAATAAAATAAGCCCAAACACTCGGTAGCTGTTAGATACTGTTGAGGAGTTGCCTCGACCCTCAATCTTCTTCATCATCAGATCATGTTTGTGTAAAGTTTAGTAAATTTTTCATCAATACAATTAAAATAAGCACAAACACAAGGTAGCTGCTATATACCGTTGATGAGTTCCCTCGACCCTCGGTCTTCTTCATCATGAGATCATGTTTGTGTAAAGTTGTGTACAGTTTTCATCAATACGAATAAAATAAGCCCAAACACTAGGTAGCTGCTATATACCGTTGAGGAGTTGCCTCGACCCTCAATCTTCTTCATCATCAGATCATGTTTGTGTAAAGTTTTGTAAAGTTTTCATCAATACAATTAAAATAAGCCCAAACACAAGGTAGCTGATATATGCCGTTGAGGTGTTCCCTCGACTCTCTCTGGTCTCCAGGATCTGACCAGTTCTAACTCTTGACTATTTGGTAGTGACGTCAAAGATGGACATGTATGACAAGATTTTACACAATGCGTCCCTTCAATTTTCAAAAGATGCCCTCGATTTCTCTGGGATCCCTTTATCCAGATCCAGATCTGGTGACAATGGGACCAAATGGGAAGCATACCCATACGAACAAAAAAAAAATTTTTCAAATCGGTTTAGCCGTTTTCGAGAAATCAGGTAACAAACAAAAAAAAAAAATACAACCGAATTGAGAACCTCCTCCGTTTTTTGAAGTCGGTTGAAAATAAACGTCAAGTTTGACGTTTTTTAATAGAGAAGTTTCCATGAACTGTCATTTTAAAATTACAGTACGATTACATTACTTTAAAAAAAAAATATAAATACAAGAATACCTATTGTGTGACAATTTAAGAACTAAAAGTTAAATTAACCGAATTTTGAATTTCGACGAGAATTGACGTACTGGTAAAAGTTCAGCAGACGACGTACAAAGCACATGACCCAAAACGTAGACTATAAATTAACTAGGCAAGTCGCCAGGCGCGAGGTTATCCCGCTGCCGAAAATTGATACAGCGCGCGAAAAATTTTTTGAACTTTGACTAATAATTTCTCCATGAAGACAATTTTTTTTCATGGTTTCTTATTTTTAGGCTCGTATTTAGCCAGAGATTTATCCATTGGTGTATCGGGCTAGGCTGTATCTATACCTAATGTCTCAAAATAGCTAGGACAAGATGTACCCAAAACTTTTACGGGATAGTTTACACCCATTTGCACGCGCGTGCCAAGAAATGGTACAAATCTCTCGCTCCGCACGCTTCGCTTGATCCAAAAGGCAGTAGATATAAAAACATAAACACGATAATCAAACGACTGCGCATTCAAATAATAAACGCGGCCATATTGTAAGACCTTCACCCAGTACGAGTCATCCTTTGTATGAATTTACCTTATTACAAGTACTATGTTAACCTTACTAGTTATTATTTTATTCTTGGTAAAGGGCGTGTCAGTTATTAAGACAACAGACCACCTCTGTGGCGTAGTGGTTATATAACATGACTGCTACGCAGAGGTCTCGGTCCCGCTTAATGCAAATCTTTGTGTGCATGAACATGATTGTTTGCATTGGTCTGGGTGTTTTAATTAGTCCATTTATCGGGGATTGTCATAGGTATCACGCTACGACTAATAGGAGTGGAGCAGTAATGAAATATGTTAAAAAAAAACGCGTCCCTTGCGTTTTTTGGCCATCGAACGAAGTTGGACACGGGTCAGCTAGTGACAAATAATTTTATTGTCCTGCATGGAAATCGAATTTGCGAACTGCTGCACGCTGACCGCTACCGGGTAAAGTGAAGGTATAAGTAAAGTGTTGTAATGTTATGACAAAATGTAACGTCTTTCGACCTTGCTATCAAAGATGTACTTCATGAGTTTAACGAGTTAAGGCGGGGGCTACAGTTGCAAGTAATTTTAGTTCCAGTGTGATAAATATTGCATTTAAAACAAAAACGGCCAGTTTAATTTTCGAATGCGATATTTACTTAATTAAAAAGCGTTTAAAGTAAGTGTGTTAACAAATACAGTACCCGGCCGTTTATATGTATTACACATCGACTTTTGTAAAGAGACAATCGGCTAATTTCGGCTTCGTAGAGCATCATCTCTGTCGCACGAAGTACAAACAGTCTGGTATCTATTAGCAACTGTTAAGGGTACGCATTCCACAGACACGAACTTGGTAGTGAGCGGATCCTAAAAGATTGGCTGTCGGAAACGTGCACGCTAAAATAATATTACCTAACATATAAATAAATACTATTTGATAATAATTTTTATCAAATGAATAAGCGATTACCTTTCTCCATTTGTATGGAGTAGCGACTGGCATGCGTACCCTTAAAACAAATTCTGATTTATTAGTGTGCGACAGAGATGACGCTCTACGAAGCCGAAATTGGCCGATTGTCTCTTTCCACGGGTCGATGTGTAATATAATCGGTTCAGTTCGTTTTCACGAAGTAGGTCTACTTCGTGCATTTATCGCGTTAAGGTTGCAAGTAATCTTAGTTCCAGTGTGATAAATATTGCATTTAAAACAAAAACGGTCAGTTTTATTTTTGAATGCGAAATTTAATTAATTTGTGTTATACAAATACATTATTGCCTTTTCTAACGACTTTGTAGACAACATATTATTTGACCTCTTTGGCGTAGCGGTTATATAACATGACTGCTACGCAGAGGTCTCGCGTTCGGTTCCCGCTCAATGCAAATCTTTGTGTGCATGAACATGATTGTTTGCATTGGTCTGGTGTTTTCTATATATAACTAGCAAACCTGGCGAACTCCGATCAGATGTCTTCGTTTTATGTACTTAGGTAACATTTCGTTTGGTGATTAAAAGATGAAGAAAAATTTTTTTTTTCTTTTTTGCTATAGGATAAACCTCACGGAGCCCGAGACCTTTCCAACGAATGCGAAACCGTGGAAATCGGTCAGTTCGTTCTGGAGGTTTAGCGTCAGGAAGGAAAACCCGACTTATATGTATATGAATATATTTGAAAAAAAAAAAAAAATTATCCGTTGTTTTGTTAACCATAACACAAGCAGGTTAACCCCCGGTTTCTGAATGACTGATCAAGTTAAAATCAACTAATTAAGTGTCAAAACTGTCATTTTAGTTCCTGAAAATTAAAGTTTTGACACTTGATTAGTTGATTTTAATTTGATCAGTCATTCAGAAACCGGGGGTTAGTCTAGCTTACTTTGGGAACAGATGGCGCTGTGTAGAGAAAAAAAAAAACAAAATAGAAAGAAAGAAATAAGGATTGGTATAAAGAAATATAACTTACCATGTAAACCATTAATCACCTTGTTTGATCTTCCGTCAGGTCTTGCTTATTACATCTGGTGAACAAAGAAGAATCCCAATAAATAAAAATAACCTATACGATATCATTATAACAGCCCATCCCACTGCAGGGACGGGCCTCCTCCCGTGACGGAGTGATTTCAATTTGAATTTTTCAATTTCAATTTATTTATTTATTTCTCTCAATAAGGTAAATACAGTGTAATAATAAAACAAGAACATCATAGAAAATGTGAAAGAACCTTAGTGAGAGCTGGAGTTTATACTAGGTTCGAAACCTGTGTGACAAATCTCCAGGCTCTCTCATAAGTGATACATCAAAGTTGAAATGAGAGCATACTACAAGTACTTAGTGGTAGGTAATAACAGAATTTCTTATTAGGAGTAAAAGAGGAGTAAAACAAAAATAAGTGATATGTATTTGGCTTACTAATACCATGCTGGCCAGACGGATTGGTAGGTTTCATTTCAAGTTGTATATACGATATACTTACTCTTATTATTTGGTAAGTAACCAACCTGGAATCCATATGGTGACGGAGAAAGAGTACCTACCTACAATATATCACCACCCTATCTCATCCCATGGGTGTCGTAAAAACCGACTGAAGGACTATCCGTGAATATTATCTTTACGAAATAAAAAGAAGGAAAACTTGAAATTAAACCCTATAACAATCCGTCTGGCCAGCGTGGTATTTCGTGTTATTCACGTGGGTCAGCTATTGTTTTTGCGATCCACATCTTCTTGTGCTGGGTCTGGATGTTCTTTGTGTTCGTAAAATTAATATAAATATACTAGCTCACCCGTGCCCGGCGAAAAAAACGCGTCCCTTTTTTAGACATATTTCGTTACTGCGCCACTCTTATTAGTCATAGCGTGATACTATATAGCCTATGACACTCCCCGATAAATGGACTATTCAATAAAGAAAGAATTTTTAAAATCGGTTTAGTAGATCCAGAGATTACCCCCTACAACGTCACAAACACACAAACTTTACCTCTTTATAATATTAGGTCTCCGTGGTTGTATTCGTTATTCGGAATCCACCCCGGGGCGGGCGGGAGCTGTTTTAAAAAAAAAGTCTGTAGGTACTTACGAAATAATGACTTTTTGCACTCCATAGCACCAACATGATACTTTAACATTATTATTAATTTATTATTTATATTCTATTACTGGACTATACAATAAAAAAAAAAAATTTTTTACATAAAATATCACATTTTCCTTTTTTTATTTTAAAATACAAAAATACTGGCTTTGTTATTGACACTATTTGTTTTATTTATTTCATTTATTTTTATTCGTTCGTCTGGAATCTGTAACAATAAAAAAATATAGTTAATTTATGGCTGCTACGTAGAAGAGTCTCGGGTTCGGTTGCCGGTCAATGGAAATCTTTGTGTGCATGGACATTAATGTTTGTATTGATCTAGGTGTTTTCTAGGTATGATTTCCAATTTTGAAAATAAGCTATACTTAGTTTGGGGCCTTTGCCGCCAATAGAAAAAAAAACATAATTCGCAAATAATATCAATGTAAAATGTTGATAACGCAGTCTTCAGAAAAGGCAACAAAGTATATTTTTTAAAACACACTCTAAATGTTTTTCAATTATGTAGTTAAAATTTGCATTCGAAAAAAAACGGCCGTTTTTGTTTATAATGCAATATTTATTTCAATTACAAGTTTTCTTTTTATTTCGATAATATTCACGGATAGTCCCTTAGTCGGTTTTTACGACACACCTGGGTTAGGACAGGGAGGTGACATATTGTATTCTTACTCCGACTGTACTATGGGTACATTCAGCATCATATAGATTCCAGCTGTTAAAATCCTCAAAACACCCTCAATAGTAAGAATTTAAATTTATACATATTCAACGAATAATTGGTAATTTTTATTGAAGCAGCTAAAGCGCCAAAAGTAACTCAGCAGGCACTACAAATTTATTTAAGCATTCAAAATGTTCAATTCGTTTTTCACATCCATTAAATCAAATATCGCCGCATCCAATATAGTAATATATCTATGCAGTCAAGGTGTTAAATTCTTACTTTTGAGATTGTTTTGAGGATTATAACACATTCCCAGTCTAGTGTACCATATATGGTTCACATGCATTGTTTTACTATTGTGTCTGCTGGTGGCACGGTGAAAGGGTTAACAGCTGCAATCTAGATGATGCTGACTGTACTATATAGCTAATAACAAAGATTATTCCTTATGTTTATGTGATTAGTTAATTGTTGGCTTTTACTGGACACAGGGGATAAGATTGAGTGCTGGCATTGACCCTAGGTGGAAGTTATTAAGCCTATCCCTGTAATATCATCAGCTATACTTATTCTTAAACTTCTTAATCTTCAACTTATTCTTAAACCAGTTCTATCCTACTAATATTATAAATAGGAAACTTTGTGTAGATGCATGGATGGATGTTTGTTAATCTCTCACGGAAATACGACTAAATGGATTTTGATGAAATTTGGAATATAGGTAGCTTAGGGTGTAGAATAACATTTAAGCTACCTATATAATGCGGGTGAAGCCGCGGGCATCAGCGAGTTAAATATATTGTTAAATTTAATCCTTTAATTGGAATACAATGAAGACATTAAGTAGGTAGATATACAGCAGTATCTTAAGGTTTTAGGTTTATACAATACTGGTTCCAATACCTACTTGAAAGAAAGAAAACATTTATTTAAACAAATTATAAAGAAGCAGGTACACAAGCATACACAAAAACACAATAAGAAAAAAACAAACATAGTACAACAGAATACCTTTGCCTCTGTGGCTATGAGTGTCTCATGGCTATGAGAACTTACTTATCTACTTGAATATTAAGACTTAAAAAAAATTGAATTTTTTGAAATTAAATAGCCCTTCCTCCTCTCTTTTACACTATACTGTGCCCGACAGGGTCCACAATTTGAACTATTGTTAACTTTTATTTTATTTTATTTTATTTATTTGGAAAAATAAACGTTATTACATTGTATAATGCATAATTGATACAGTTTTCGGTAGTAGGTAGTTAATGCAATAACAACGACATTTTTCACACATATTCCAAAAACATTGCTGTGATAGGATCATGAACTTAGATCTAGACAATTAATTGCTTAAACTATTATACATCTATTTACATCTTAACTTACGAGTATGTAGTTTAATGTTTTAATATGTTGTGTTATATTGTGTGTAGTGAGTGTAGTGGTATATTATAAATAAAAATAATAAATAAAAAATAAAAAACGTTTATTACAAATTTAACATTTGGGCTTAATATTAGTTTTAGCGGCTTCTACACTAAGCTTAGCTTGTCCTGTAGATGCCAGGAAACAATTACAAAAATAACTCCTTATCGCACCGTACAAAATAAACAATACAAGAAAAGAAAAAAAAAAAAGAAAATAAAAAGTTTGATTAGACACAAATTTGGGCTTACAATTCAAATATGTAGGTGTGGTGAGTGACTGTGTGTATGCGTGTGTGTTTATGTATGTGTGAATGTATGTTCTTGTTTTGATATGGATTGCAGATGGGGGTTTATTCTCTAAATAAATTTTCTGTTTTGTCATAATCTAGGGTAAAAATATAAAAATATTGTGTGTAGTGAGTGTAGTGTTATATTGTGTGTAGTGAGTGTAGTGTTATATTGTGTGTAGTGAGTGCTGTACTATGTCATGCTACGTTTTTTATATTATATTAGGTAATTTTATGGTATATTGTGTTGTGTTATGTTAGACTACTTCAAAATAACCGTTTGGTGGAGCTCGTTTACTACTACTATTTTAAATTTTTCTTTAGTTAAATGGAATATATCAGCATCTGTGAAGTATTTATTATACAAAAGTACAAGACGTTGAAGTGGAGCACGGTTACCTGCATTGGTCTGACTAGTGTCCACTGCAAAGAATGGGTAGTTGCGTACTCCACGACGAAGTGTAGTTCTAGGCACCACGTACCTGATCTCATTTGTCAGTGTTGTGCAGGCTAATATATTATTACATGAATCGTACAGAGTCATCGTCTGAAGAAGCATTCGTCTCTTCTCAAGGGACATAAGTTTATATTCTAATAAAAGTTCATCATATGATGGCTTAAGTTGTTGTATTGTATATAAGTTATGACATTTATAGTGAATACACCGTAGAAACTTTTTTTGTACCCTTTCTATGATATTTTTATACTTAGCCATCCTTTATATAAACATTGTGGAATAGAATAAAGAATTGAGTATTGAGATTTTAAATGCTATGCAGCAGGCACTTATAATTTAATCATCATATCATAATCATAACAGCCCATTAATGTCCCACTGCAGAGGCGGGCCTCTTCCCTGTAACGGAGGGATACTTGGCCTACTAATACCACGCTGGCCAAACGGATTGGTATAGGGTTTAATTTCAAGTTTTCTCACCACACCATTGTGTCACCACATGGAGAATAACTTAACCCAAATTCCCCTACTGGGCGTTATAACGACCAAAAAAAATAGCTTTATATGCCCTCAATTATCGTTTATAATTGATTGTTATATCCGACTTATTTTTGCATTTTCATACGTACATGCTACTAGTCTACGTACAGGTTAGCCAGTTTACTGGTAAAATATTAATTTATTGCCGGATAATGAGTGTATTAGTCTAAAGTGCTAATTATAACTCATCGTGGCTGAAAAGAGGTAAGTTATAATATATACTTTCTTAGAAAACTACAGTTTTATAAGCGATTATAATTTTACTATATTCACATATTGTATGATGAACAATTTTAAAATGTGTAGGCTTGCATTTTTCTTATTATTTTTTATTATTGTTGTTGGCGGCCGTTATAACGCCCAGTAGGGGAATGGACGTCTATTCATGAACTTCCAGATCTCGAGTTAGTCCAGCTACTGCTCAACAAAATTATTGAGCAACTGCAGTCTTTTGATGAGGATGACCCATTACCAAGTAGTGTTGTTATTTTACCTCCAGAAAATGCAAATGCTGACCTCTCTGACGAAGACTCTGGGGACGAAGAAATTGTAAAATGGGATAATCTTCCAGGTTCCCAGTTGAGAGATCAAGCTGACGTTATTTATAATAATAACGATGAACATTCGGACAGTGAAGATGAATTGCCATTGTCATATTTAGCTAAGAGGCGAGGCTTTTCTCAACAGCTCAAGAGATACGTTTATATTGAGCAGCCTAATGCCATAGAACAGTTTAATGAAAATATAGGGGGAGTGGACCGAGCTGATCAGAATATCAGTCTCTACAGAACTTCTATTCAGGGTAAGGAGTGGTACTTTCCAGTACTGTATCAAGGTCTGGACATGGCACTTCAAAATGCTTGGCATTGTATAAAAATAATGGGAGTGAATATGAACAAGATAGCAAGAACTTTACTGAAAACTTACAAATAACTGAAAAGCGTGGCCCTCGTCCATTACAAAAAAATATGACAGAACTGACCATTTGGTTGACTACAGGGATAACCAACTCAGATGTGCAGTATGTTTCGTTGCACCCAAAGAATTATTTTGTAGCCTATCATACTAATGAATAAGAAAATTTACAATATAATGTGATTCCATTACGTAATAAAACAGTTTTCTTTTATAAAACGACTTTTTTTAAATATTTTAAATCAAAGCAATTCCCATAACATAGTAGTGGATTCCCCTACTGGGCGTTATAACGGCCATCATTTTCCTGGAAGACCAGGTCAGCTGGATTTTTTTTAGTATTTTTCCTAAGTTACAGTAGTCATTTTTAGAAACATACTAGAAGAAATCAAGAAAATACGATTATATGTAGTTTCAGGGTTAACTGGGTTAATATCTATATTGAAATAAGAATAATTTGTTAATTTTAAAAGCTTGTTACAGTATTCTGTGGATATGGTCCAATTGTTATCACAAACACTCCAATCCATGTTAGCTAATATCTAATTTTAAAAAAATTGCTTAAACTCAAGCTCTATACTAAAAACAAATTCTTATATATTTTTGGTTTGTAACATACTAATGGGACTTTATTAATGACAGGATGTGATGCAATTAGAACTTGCTCTTTATTTTCTTTAAGTAGTGAAATTTAAATGTTATGCTAAGTATATTGAAAAGCTTATATTCTTGAAAAGCTTGTATTATTCCAATATTCACTTTGTTATACCAGTTAGTTTTTATTTCTATTTAGGTATGGATCAAGGGGTGGCTCTAGTCACTAAGAAAATCAAGGATTGGTTCTAAATTTAAAAAAAACTTTTTTAAAGATAGAATTTATGTGGTTTTTTTTTATTTTATAATGGCAACAGGTAGTTGCTACCACAGAAAAAAACGAAACAAAAAAGTATACATGTAACGAGGTGAATTACAATCAAGCAATATCAAAACATAGGATGCTAAACTTACGCAAATAATTGCGAAAACAACAAAAGTAATTGTTACAACCTATCAATCATTCTACAAAAAAAAATACTTGCACGAATAAGTTAAGTAAACAAACAAACAAAACAGCTAAAAAAAGGGTTTAAAGTAGCAAAAAAACTTAAGATTTTGAAAGAAACTTAAATGATGATGGCATCTCACGTCTTAAGAAATTACAAAGGATATGATACACACCTTATATTTGTCATCCATAAAGCAATCGACACATACTCAACACTATCACAACACAAATTTAATAAATAAGCTTGTTAATACAGTCTTTTTTCCATTACAAAATCTTCACATAAAACTTTTTAGAAAAAAAGTTTTTCACAAACGTCACGTCATTAATCAGGTAAATATTTTCATCGAACTGTCAAAATTTTTATTACCCGATCGAAAAAATAGAACACGGATACGGTTCAACTCTTTTCTCTAGAACTACATTCTCTTTTAGTCGCATTACTTTGTAAAAAATTGTTTCAAAAACTCAAACTGTTTATTTTCTTTTACTTTTTAGTTAAATGCATTAAGGATATCCAAGTTTTCTGTGTCGATATTTAAACGCGCCGTAAAGACTGCTATCCGGTTGTAGCGGCCTTCTAATACTGTTCAAGAAGTAGTGAGATAGTATTGGCCGTTCGCTGCCCGCGGCCGGTTTACGCACAGCATAAGTTTAGTATTAGGTATAAACTGCAATGCCACAATAATTATGGAGACAATTACTGTACAAAATAGTCTCGCTACTGTTTGAGGTCGATTGCGTGTATTATAATGGCTGGCCAGCTCAATTACCTTATTTTAATAATGAGATTATGTAGATTAACTATGGCGATGGTATCATTAATTTAAAGTAGGTAAGCTTTGATAATGTTTTGTGTATGGATGAACATAAAAGAAAATGATTACTTTTATCTTTAAATCAGTAAATTAATTTACCTACTCGTTTATACATTTTAAAATAATAAAAAATCACTTTCCTATGTCCATCTCTGATAGTTTTCCATAAGAATGTTCTTTAGACATTCTTACATAAAAACTTAATGGGCACAGTAGCGCGAGGGTTAGATTCTATAATTACTACGCAATGGTCCCGAGTTCACTTCCCGCGCGGTTTAAATCTTTGTAGGGTTGTGTAAATGATCAGGTAGGCATGTTATGGAATGTTTTCAGTTTCGTCTCGCTGTTTTATGACGCATTTACAGAGTAAAGTGTAATTGGATTGTACGTGAATTGTTAAAGTAGGTACTTAGTCTAGTCTTAAAGTACTTCAAAAAAATTTTCTATTTCTCCGTTTGTCCCGAGTAAATTCAAACAAAACAGCTGGGCTTATTTCGATAGGACTTTCTCTGTTATTTAGAACCTTGTTTCCGCCTAACATATCAGGGAACCAGGTGTAACTGAAAATCAGCGCCTCTTGACATCTGTGACGTGATAAGGACCACTTGCTGAGTTACCACTTTTGCCAATTTTTCGCTTTTGTTGCATTGTAACTTTATTTATGTTATATTTTTTGTGATTAATAGTAATTAAACAGATTTTCATTTCATAGATTCTTTATTATAAGGCGCGGGTATCTTCGTTTTGTAAAACAATTTAGGAATCTGCCGAAAAACAATAAAAACCATTACGGACAAATAACTAATCTTATGCGGATCAACTTTGAGATCTATATAAGAAAGATTTTTTTTTTTGAATGGAACATTTAGTGGCAAATATATTAAAATTGAACAGAGAAGTGGCCAAGACTAATAACAGAACGGTACCCGCGCGATAGTAAAAGGAATAAAGGCAGACAAACTAAACGCTGGGAAGACGACATAAAAAAGATAGCTGGTCCAAAATAGACACGCATCGCAAAAGACAAATAAAATAGAAAAGTTTAGAGGAGGCCTTTGTCGAAGGACAAGCTGTAAAATAAAAACCGGTTTTCGAAAGAAGTAGTTAATCGATATTTCTACTATGTATTTGTAAAACATAATCCCCCTTACTCATAAACGCAACTTAAATTTAATCACTGTTTAGCGAGATTTTTATTACGAAAACCAACCTTATATCAAACAACTTAAGAGTTTAAGCTAATTAATCAATTGACTAAAATTTAAGAGGCGTTTATGAGTAAGGGGGAATATTAGTAGGTAGTTAAGTAATGTGTAAATAGTTTTTTTCTCTATAATTGTTTTACTAATCATGTAAGTTACAGCAATAAAGGCTTATTTTATTTTATTTATTTTTATTTTATATTAAAATTACGAGTAAGTATAAGAAATAGTTAAAGCTACTCTCATCATAACAGCCCAATAATGTCCCACTGCAGGGACGGGCCTCCTCCCATGACGGAGGGATACTTGGCCTACTTATACCTACCACACTGGCCAGACGGATTGGTACTGTGTTTAATTTCAAGTTTTCCTTCTTTTTATTTCGTAAAGATAATTTTCACGGATAGCCCCTTAGTCGGTTTGTACGACACCCATGGGATGAGATGGGGTGGTGACATATTGTATTCTTACTCCGACACCACACGGAGATCCTTAAGACGGGAGTTTTATTTTAAACATAACAATAAAAAAGCAGTACCTAGGTAATTAATGTAAAAAAAAAATATAGATATTCGAGAAAGTAGCACATCATCCTAACCTTTCAAAAACCGTAAAAAGAAAAAAGTAATTCATAGACAATGATGAATTACTTTATTATTGACGCCATATTGGAACGTAAAACAAATACTTATTAATTACAGCAAGCTTGCAATGGCTCATCTATTTCCTGATACTTAAATAATGTAGTAAGGTATATACAGGGTGGCTCATTCAAAAGGGTCAGTATGAGAAAGTCTTAAGCTATAAGTCATACGAAGATTTGTTCTTAGGAACCATGTCACCGATTTTGATAAAAAGAAAAACTACATTCATACATTTGAAAAAGATACTGTACCCAGTCGGGAATCGAACCCGGTTGTTTTGCAAAAATAAACTTATACTTTTTCTATTTAAATATCGATTCTGTAGGTCTTAAGCAGTAAATATCTCTATGAAACATTATGTCTTAAATGAATAAAATGCATTTTTTTCATATACTTAAATTTATTATAGTAGGTGTTCGAAGTGGCCACCGTTTTCTTCAATACAATATTTAACACGTTTAGGTATCTATCTTCTTATTGCATTTTGTATCTTCATGCGGCCAGTCACACTGAAACGTTCCATTTTCTAATGAGGCTTAACTTAACACGTCTCTGTACCTATCTACAATATCTACATACTTTACTGGGCTTACTTACGTGGGCTTTTCAATTGATTGTTAGTGTTTGATTAATAGAAGTAAGTAGTTGCATGATAATAATATTACTGTAGATAACAAAACTTCCTTAAAAGTTTAAAGCAATGCCACATGATTATGTAACACGGTGTATGTAACTATAGGCCGACCGTTTATCTCAGTCCCCGCCTGCGGTATGAAAGGGACGAGGGGGCGGGGTAGCGGTGTCCGTTATGTTAGCGTACACAAGAGCTATATCGAGTTGGTTGCTATGCCAAATAAAATAAGTTTTTACAAAAAAAACCGACTACAAAGACAAAAATTGCACTAAAAATTAAAAAATAATTAGTTGTATTTTGGTTTTGCAACATTAAATCAGACATTCTTTTTACTTAATTATAATCTAAAGAATAGGTTATTTTAATTATTGTAAAAAGTATTGTTAAGGATATTTCTTGAAGAGTCTACAAATATATTTATTTGTAGATTCTTTAAAATATAATCAAATTATTACAAATGATGTAATACTATTGTTATTTTTGGAGTCGGTGTCAGCCACTATAATTATATTCTATTTTATATTCCTGACTTAAAATTTAAAGAAATATGGCGTCGTGTTATACACAGACTAAAGACTAAGATGAGAAAGTACTACGAATCAAAGACAATTACTTAAAATTAAAAACCATTTAAAGTGATCAGAATGTGTTAAACAGAACTTTATTGCCTTTTCTAATGACTTTGTATTTGACTTTGCATTTTGCATTATTGATCCTATTTGTGTCTTATTTACAATTTTATTGCATAACACCTTCCTAGTTCAAAATAGTGATTGCTTCAAAACCCTCTAAAACGGTATCGGTTACTTTCAAATTTCACTAAAACCTAAAGTTAACTTTGAAGTCCCCTAAAACGAATCTATTTTTCAAATAACCTCGTTTTTCAAATTGTTTTTATTAAAGAAAGATGTTTGTTGGGATTGCTAGATTACAATAATAATATAATGTTAAAAATCGTACAGAATTAAGGTTGTTAGTAAGTTTAAAGGTCATGGCACATTATACCGGCACCGCAACAGCACCGCTCCACACCAGCATTTAACTTGTCATTCAATTTAGAGCATTAAATCGTGTGTAGTATAATATATTTCATAATGTCAATATGAAAAAGCCAACGGCGGGCAGTCAGCGCGCTTGCCGCTACCACACAACTCGACCCGCAGCCCGCGTGCTGCAAGCGAGCGGACCTTATGCGTACAGCGCGCCGACGGCATGCTCATTACGTGCCGACTCCGAGTCGGTAGACATTATGAAAACGTGCAAGTCCTAAGCGTGTTCAATCATAAATGTCTTACAACAATATTGAGTTCGCGGTGACAGCAAGCTTACACCTCGCGGCCACCGCGCGGACTGTGAGCTTACACGTCGCGGCCGGCGCGCGGACTGCGAGCTTGCACCTTGCGGACAACGCGTAGTTAGCGCGCTGGCAGCTAGCCGTAGTCTAAATTCGAGGCGACGCCGTGCAGCAGCTGTGCTGTTGCGGTGCCGGTATAATGTGCCATGACCTTATGACGTTTTTCATGAATTGTCGACATTTAAGAAAAATCACTTTAGGGGTTTTTGAAATTATATGACTCATATATACATTAAAACAGGTATGATTTAAACATATTAATTTGTAAGAATCAATCTTAGAAAATATTTACAGATAATAAGAACAATATTAAGAGCTTTTTTTATTTTTACACACTACCATAACGGACACCTAGTCAGTATGTCAGTATGACACTAGTGCAGTAAGCTAGTCCGTCTTCTATACAATTTACAAATTTCAAAGATGGTGGCGTCATCTTGCCATTTAAACTCGTACTTTCTTAGAGAAAATATGCAATCTAAATTATTACACAATTTAAAGCCTGACCAGAAAAATAAAAAAACCTCTCCAGGTATTTCGATTGGTTTAGGGTATAATTTCAATATTTCCTTCTTTTTATTTCATAAAAATAAGCTAGCTAAAAATTAGAGCTGTCTTGTGATGTGATGTAGTTCGGGTCACAGTATTTTAGATGGCGCCGTTTTGCCAAAAAATCAAGAGATAGCTCTCTCCTTTGTCCTCGCCCCCCGCGCACCCCTATTACCGCAGGCGGGGTCTGAGATAAACGGTCGGCCTATAGTAGAGGGGTACAAAAAACCGTAGGGACAATTTTACATGCCTGAACTTGTTGAATATTGTAATGGTGGTCACTTCGAACACCTACTATGATAAATTAAAGTATGTGAAAACAATGCATTTTATTCATTTAAGACATAATGTTTCATAGAGATATTTACTGCTTAAGACCTAAAGAATCGATATTTAAATAGAAAAAGTATAAGTTTATTTTTGCCAAACAACCGGGTTCGATTCCCCAGCTGGGTACAGTATCTTTTTCAAATGTATGAATGCAGTTTTTCTTTTTATCAAAATCGGTGACATGGTTCCTAAGAACAAATCTTCGTATGACTTATAGTTTAGGACTTTCCCATACTGACACTTTTGAATGAGCCACCCTGTATATAGAGTTGTTAACCGAAATAACTACGTATTGGTTCATATATAAACCATTTTGTACGCAATTAGGTACAACTGACTGACGTATTACGAACTTTTGTAGTCATTGGTATTAAAAAAAAGTAAATTTATGGCGCGAATGTGTTAGGTAAAGAGTCAGTATGGGGCGCTCAAGAAAGACTTCCTTCAGAAAGGAGAAATGCGTACCTGCTTAGCGTTCAGTAGCTACCCCCATAGGAATACGGAATACCAAGAAAAGGAGAATGAAACCTTCACTAAGAGTTTTGGGCCAAGATTAAACAGAAATGAGAGTATATCAATTTATAGCTTCACACATATTAGTCTCGTGCTAAATCTTTTGTTAGTTTTGGCAATGTGAAATCCAAGATAATTTTTTTTTGAAGGAGATGGAAACTTTTGGGCTAAAGCCTGTACATTACTGTACAGAGTAAGGATATGCCCAAAAAATCTTTTCTATTTTTTTCAAGTTCGAATCTTAATAAAATTGAGTAATTTTACCTATTATTATTTTATTAAAAAATAAAAAAGATTTTTAGGGCATATCCTTACTCTGTACAGTAATGTACAGGCTTTAGCCCAAAAGTTTCCATCTCCTTTATGCGTGAAATCAATTAGGTAACGTCGGTAGGGGACGCTGTAAAAAGTCTTACAGGGACATTGACAAAGTTGGCGAACCGCAGGAGAGAGGGGGCTAATTCGTACTTAACTTGCCAAAAAATAGGATGGAGATCTATTCAAATCAATTTAATCAACAACTTATACTATCGGGCTTAACTCTGGACTGACTTATGAATATACTTGTACTTAGATGAAGAAATGCGGAATAGTAATGATCGCAGTACATGGCGCTCAATATGTCTGCCTATTTAAATGAGAATAAAATATTTCAGGAACTAAAATGATAGTTGACACGAGTTTTGACACTTGATTACTTAGTTTATTTTTACTTGATCAGTTATTCGGAAACCAGAAATTAATCATCTATTTCCTGATACTTAAATAATATAACAGAAGTACACAAATAGAGTTGTTAACCGAAATAACTACGTATTGGTTCATATATAAAACATTTTGGACGAAATTAGGTACAACTGACGTATTGAGCTGTTATAGAGGGAGCTAAAATAGCTGAGTGGTCATTCTAAGAATATTTAATACTGTTTCATCAATCATTTTTAATACAAATACTTTATTGCCTTTTCTCAAGACTTTGCATTATTGATCCTATTTGCGAATTATGTTTTTTTTTCAATTACCCGGCGCTAGTGAGCTCTATTTATAGAGCTTTTTATTTATAAAAATAATAAGGATCTAGATGCTCAGTGATCTCTGTTTTCCACTTAGGTATATGAAAAATACGTGAGTTAATTTGTATAATTAAAGAGTAAGAATACATGGTACCACCACAATGAAAGGTTTATAATGATAAAGTTTTCACTATTTTGAAATTGGCTTTTATGACAACCTCATAATGATTAACGAAATAATAAAAGCCGATTAAGGTTAAAATTCTTAGATTTTATCACAACGAAGACAAAAGAAAAAATCCTACATGAACTAATCATCTGGCTAGCTTGTTATAACTAGACCCAATTTCCATTAATGAGCAGTTACTTATGAAGCGCCAATAGATGATAAACATTTTGTATTCGCAGGTAACGCTAAGAATAATTTTATAGCAATTCACTATAGCGTTAAATGCAGGCGTACAACACAGTAGTATTTTTATGGGTCGTCGTATAACACTCTCTTTTCGACGTATTTTTTAAGTACTTACTAACCGATTTTACTGTATTCAACTTGATGGAAATTCAGAATATAGTGCAGGAATTAAGAAGATGGATTGCAGTCATAAAATCACCTTACAACTCAACAACATCTTCCTAATCTGTCCGAAAACTTCTTTACGCTAAACTTGTAGTAAGTATCTGAATATCTTAGGAAGATGAAAAACTTCCACTAGAATATTTCTGAAATGTATCTACTCCTTAATCTTTAATGTTGTATTTTTAACTCACTCTAAAACAAAAAAGAATATGTTACTTCCGATATCATCATCATAACAGCCCATTAATGTCCCACTGCAGGGACGGGCCTCCTCCCATGACGGAAGGATGCTTGGCCTACTAATACCACGTTGGCCAGACAAATTGGTATAGGGTTTTATTTCAAGTTTTCCTTCTTTTTACTTCGTAAAGATAATATTCAGGTATAGTCCCTTAGTCGGTTTTTACGACACCCATGGGATAAGATGGGGTGGTGCCATATTGTCTTCTCACTCCTTCACCACACTTTTGATATAATTTTATTAAACTTTGTTTGAATCAGTAAATGGACGTGACGGCGATATAGAACACCACCGGCAAAGAAACACTGACCTTTATAGCCTACTAGCTGACCCGTGCCCACTTCGTTGGGCGGCAAAAGAAACGCGTCCCTTTTTTAAACATATTTCATTACTGCTCCACTCCTATTAGTCATAGCGTGATACTATATAGCCTATGACACTCCCCGATAAATGGACTATTCAACACAGAAAGAATTTTTAAAATCGGTTCGTTAGATCCAGAGATTACCCTCTACAACGTCACAAACACACAAACTTTACCTCTTTATAATATTAGTATAGAAGTATAGATATTAGTATACTTAGATTTAACAAGATGAAGAAAGTCGGCGGGAGAGGTCTTTGCCCAATTGTGAGATATACGTAGATGCTGAACACTTCTTTAACTAGATGTTAGTTAACATTTAAATGAACCTTTTTTTTAAAAAACAAGTATCCTTTTAAGTTTTTTTATAAGGTTAATTAATAATAAACCTACTTACAACTATGGGTGGGTTGCCATTACGAGAAAGAAAAAAGTAAATAACCACTTCTGACGTCATCCAATACTTTTCCTTTAATACCATCTAGTATATGACGTAATCCCACCCTTTATGTCACCAAAAATATAAAGTAAAGCCACATCCACTTACGAAATGTTACCTTTACGCATTTACATACATACATATTATGCATTGAAAACACTCAGACCAATGCAAACAATCTTTTTCATGCACATAAAGATCAGTGCAAACCGAGCGGGAATCGAACCCGAGACCTCTGCGTAGCAGCCATTTGATATAGGTACCGACTGCGCTACAGAGGTCGTCATGTATCGCGGGGACTTTACAAACAGATTTAACGAATACAAAGCACATCAAGACTCTGAACAATTGTTATGATTATTCATTAAATACCAGATTCTGAAAACGGCAGATTCTGTGGATCACAAAATAACAATTATTTTACTCCTTGGGGTTCAAATACTCCACTAGCCACGTCACCCAGGCAGTCAAAACATATATACAAATACTAGTTGATTCCCGCGGATTCACCTGCGTTGTATAGGTATCTTAAGCGCCAATTACACTAGACTACATTAGAACTAACTAGAATTATCATGTAGGAGATGAAGGATGGTCGGGACTCGCCAATTTCCGATATGTAGTGTCCTAACCTAACAGTCTAATTACACTAGACTACAGGATGGATGGATATTTGTTACTCTTTCACGCAAAAACTACTGAATAGATTTTGATAAAATTTGGAATATAGACTACATGACATGTAGTCTAGTGTAATCGGCGCTTTAAATGTTATTCTACACCCTAAACTACCTATATTCCAAATTTCATCAAAATCCATTCAGTAGTTTTTGCGTGAAAGAGTAATAAACATCCTTTCATACAACCTCACAAACTTTCGCATTTATAATATTAGTAGGAAGACAATTTGATACGTTCTCGTTGTTTAACAAGCAGTTTATTGATTTGTTGAAATAAAACAGCTGGTTAGAATAAACGGAAGCCATTAACTTTTTACGTAAGTTAAAAATAGAATTTAAATACATTTCTGTACTGTCTCTAAAACTATCTTAGAGCTCTCAAAAGATTTTCTGCTTTTATTCAATGCTTTTATTATGACGACCGAACGGCTGTGGCGTAGTGGCTATATAACATGACTGCTACGCAGAGGTCTCGGGTTCGATTAACGCTCAATGCAAATCTTTGTGTGCAAAAAAAAAAGTATATTATAAGTAGTAATATCCGTTGTTCTGTGACCCATATCACAAGCAGGTTAAGCCTAGCTTACTTTGGGAACAGATGGCGCTGTGTAGAGGTGAATATTTATTTATTCGAGTGGACAGACGTCTTATTTAGGACGACGGGAAACTCATGAAGAAGGTAGTGCTATTTGGGAGGTCTATATCCATCAAATCTATCTACATCATCTCCGTGTGGTGACGGAGTAAGAATACAATATGTCACCACCCCATCTCATCCCATGGGTGTCGTAGAAACCGACTAAGGGACTATCCGTCAATATTATCTTTACGAAATAAAAAGAAGGAAAACTTGAAATTAAACCCTATACCAATCCGTCTGGCCAGCGTGGTATTACTTAGTAGGCCAAGTATCCCTCCGTCACGGGAGGAGGCCCGTTCCTGCAGTGGGACATTAATGGGCTGTTATGAGATGATTCGAGTGAACAGACGACATACTTAGGACGGCGGGAAACCCATGAAGAAGGTAGTGATATTGGGAGGTCTATATCCATCAGATCTATCTACATCATCTCCGTGTGGTGATGGAGTAAGAATACAATATCGCACGTCACAAACAAAAGGGTATTATTTCGAAAACGTTGTTTTGAGATATCGCGTATTGAAGTTTTAAAAAATCATAGATTCGGAACTACTTACTCAAATATTTAAAATTATCTCTAGATTTAAAAGTACACTATCCTTCTTTATGCTGGTTAAGTTTAGTTTGTGTATCTATAACAGTTTTTTTTATATTAATAGTTTTATGGGAACAGAAAAAGATGATACCCTTTAAGCAGTTCAAATAGCTCTTAAGTTTAACTTGCTACTCTCTAGCTTAACCAAAATTTACCAAATTATTTCGATAACCAGTTGTAATTAATATTGATACTATATTAAGCAGCACAGAAATTATCTTTTGCCTACATGGCTAAGGGATTATAATTCTTCTTCTTCTTCGTTTCGACGGCAATAAGTCTAATTTCAAATATATTTTAGATGTGTTTTGCCCAAGAACCAGCGACAGCAACAGCATTATCGTTGGCACTCTTTAGGTCTTCTGGTGTGCAGGTGGCAGGGCACATTGGGCATGATAGGAAGTGTTCCATGTCCTGGACGAGAGAACCGCACCCACATCCACTATAGGAGGGGTTCAGATAACCCCATTTAGTCCGGTTAGAGTTACAGCGGCCTACTTGGGTACGTAGCCTATTGAGCGACCTCCAGATCGGCCACTGCTCCTCGAAACCAGGTGGAAGATGTTCGGCGGGTGGAATGAAGTCCGCCGGTGGTGCAAAGTTTGAGGCCCACCCGTCCAGTCTAGCCTTACTGGGGTCACCGCACAGTGCACGTGTGTGTCGCAAAAAACTCTTACGACTTTTGAGGCGTGCCCTGGGTATATTGTGCGAGTAAAGTGGATGACGAGGGTCGGTCTCTTGTTTTTCCTTTCAGTTTCGCAAATGACCTGACGGCGAACACCAGGTCGAGCAATGGCGGCCAATGAGTATAATTTGACCAATGGGGTAGGTTTCAAGCAGCCAGTTATTATACGGCATGTTTCATTCAGGGCAGAGTCGACCATACCTGCGTGAGCCGAACGGTGCCATACCGCGGACGCATACTCTCCTGCCGTGTAGGACAATGCCAGACCCGTAGTCCTGACAACATGTGGGGCTGCCCCCCAAGACGCAGAAGTTAGGCGTTTGACCAAGTTGTTTCTGGTTGATATTTTTTGCTTGGTATTATAATAAATTAAATACTGATTGCATCTAAAAAATCTAGAAATTCTATTTGTTTTAGTATCATAATTAGTTATAATAAAAAAGAAACTCAATATGAAAGAAACATAATTTAACAACATTATGTAGGTACCTACAGTAACAAAACTATCAAACTAAATCAAATGTGATACTTTGGGGACATACGTTAGATCCCTGTTGTCACTGTCAGCAAATGGGTCTTCGTAGAAGTATTGAAGTGGGCCATGAAAGAGAAAGTTGTACCTGGGAAGTATGTGAAGTTAATTCGTGCTATGTAAAGACAAACCAGTTATACGTCCGATCGTCTTGCAACTCCAACCAGTTCAGTGTGGCGGTAGGCTTGCACCAAGGGTCGGCTTTAAGTCCTTACCTCTTACTGACTATGGACGCCTTGACGGCGGGCATACAGGAAATGGCACCCTGGTGCAGTGTTTGCCGATTACATTGTTCTGGTTGGGGAGGATGGACCTAAGATCCAGAGCAGATTAGAGCGTTGGCAGTCCTGAAGCCATAGCGCTTAACGGCATGCGCCTTCTAGTCTTCTCTGTCTTCCGGTATCTCGGTTCTTTCATTCAAAGCGATGGCGTAGTAGATCGGGCGGTCAAGAACCGAGTTAACATAGGATGGATGAAATGGCAGCAGGTCATTGCTTCACGGGAACCATCTGTGACCCCCACAGTCCCCTTAATTTAAGGGGAAGATCTATAAAACTATGATTACACCTGCCGTCCTGTATGGATCAGAGAGTTGGCCAGAAAAGAGATTAATGAAAGACAATCTGTGTGGTGTTACGAGAGTAGATAGAGTAAGAAATGAGTATGTAAGAAGATTTGAAAGTGGCACCGGTGGCAGAAAAATTACGTGGCAGCCGGCTGTCATGGTATGGGCATGTTATGCGGAGAAATGAGAGTCATGTAGTGAGGAAGGTGGTGAACATGTGTGTGGATGGATATAGGGGAAGAGGACGACCAAAGAAACGATGGATGGATTGTGTGAAAAGCTATATGGCTGCGAAGAGTGTTACTAGTGAGATGACGTCCGATAGGACAGTATGGAAGAAAAAAATATGCTGCGCCGACCCCAAATAAAATTGGAATAAGGGCAGGGAAATGATGATGATGAGCAAATGGGTCTTTGTTTTCTTCATTTTAAGAACTGTCCGGTGTACTTAGGCGATTGCTGATTGCTTTCATTATTAAACCAGCCTTCCTACTTCGCTTCATTGTTTTGATTATAACTAAAATTTAAAAAAGACAAAATATAATAACAACTTAAAAGGTAGTATTTTACTTGAAACTTGCAACCATAAAATACAATTGACAAGATGTACAGAATTATCTCAAGCAAATCGGGAGCTATAAAGTATTATTTTATTATTATTTTGTTAAAATTACCAAATTATATTATATTGAACAGGCAAGACAGTATTATTTAAAATAAAACATGAAACTAGTATAAATTTTAACAAGCAATAAGGTATTAACTTTACATAATACTGTTTAGAATACTTACAACTTTATAGATTGATTCCATATTGACGACTGGACGGGTTGTAACTCAGAAAGATACGTGCGACGGCCACGAACGATGCCCGGCTACTGAATCAACTAAGATGCGACTGTCTTACCTATCTCGAAAATAGGGTGCATAAATAGTCAAGAAAGAATTGTATCGTTATATTTCAAAAAGTATTTGGAATTTAAATACTATTTTCTTACCAATTTATAGAGAAAAAAATTAGGTTTCCGAATTCAAAATAAAAAAAAAACGGTTTTTCAGACTTAATACCCTTTTATTTATAGCGTGCGATATGTCACCACCCCATCTCATCCCATGGGTGTCGTAGGAACCGACTAAGGGACTATTCGTGAATATTATCTTTACGAAATAAAAAGAAGGAAAACTTGAAATTAAACCCTATACCAATCCGTCTGGCTAGCGTGGTATTAGTAGGCCAAGTATCCCTCTGTTAGGGGAGGAGGTCCGTCCCTGCAGTGGGACATTAATGAGCTATTATGATATCCATCAGAGGACGTCCCTTGGCTGATTTTATTTAAATGACACTCTCACTCAAAAACTTAAGCCTTTTTTCCGTAGGCACTTTTACAGACATGAAATTTAGACTGAAAAAAAAAAAAATTTGTGGATCACAATATTAATTGGTTTGGATTCGAACCCGCGACATCGTGCAGGGTAGACACACACACGTAGCAGGCATTACAACCACTGAGCCTTTAACGTAATGGTAGTTTTATTACCTTGACATGTGTAATCATAATTACTACCATTTTATCGTTGCGTGACATTAATAATAGTATCATACATCAAATTATTGACTGTCCGTGAAAAACTGTCCTTGTGGGGACGGGCTAAAAATACATAACACTAATATCTCATCTTTAAATTTTGATTTTCAGTGTATGTAACAAAACTATACTAATATTATGAAGAGTAAAGTTTGTGTGTTTGTGACGTTGTAGGGGGTAATCTCTGAATCTACTAAACGGATTTTAAAAATTCTTTCTGTGTTGAATAAGTCTTAGTCCTTTTATCGGGGAGTGTCATAGAAATGTAGCCTATCATAATATATCACGCTATGACTAATACGAGTGGAGGAGTTATGAAATAAGTTTAAAAAAAGAACGCTTTTTTACGCCGCCCAACGAAGTGGGCACGGACCAGCTAATAAAATAATACAATAAAACATCATTTATTCATTTTGGACACTTTAGCGACCTTTATGTACAGTCAGCCCCAAAAGTCGCTCAACACATTTTAAATTCCAAAACTGCTGAACACTAAAAATGTCATAAGTCAGTGTCGCAACAAGAGTACAGAATAAGCTTTACATACGAAACGACCATAACACGCTAAACACGGTTATTACAAAAGTAGCTGAACCCTAGTATTTTTAAAAGTAACTAAACACTAGTATTCCCAAAAGAATTTGAACACTAGTATTCCAAAAGTAGCTGAACATCATTAAATACAAAAGTAGGTTAACAAATCATATTTTCAATGTTATTGCCTGTCAATCTACTTTTGGTGTTCTTGATGTAAAACGAATTTTGGTCCATTGACATGTAAAATAATTTGACAAATGTATACCTAGGCCATAACCAAGATAAAAAAAACGTTGTAATTAAACCTCTTTAAACAAAACTTATCTGTTCTAAAAGTGTTTAATTTTTTTTAAAGATGCTTATAGTATAATACCCAAAAAGTAGGTTTTAATACGAATTGACGCGTATGTAGGTACTTACAGCTATTTTTGGAATCTTAGGCGTTCAGTTACTTTTAAAAATACTAGGGCTCAGCTACTTTTGTAATAACCGTGTTCAGCGTGTTATGGTCGTTTCGTATGTAAAGCTTATTCTGTGCTCTTGTTGCGACACTGACTTATAACATTTTTAGTGTTCAGCAGTTTTGGAATTTAAAATGTGTTCAGCGACTTTTGGGGCTGACTGTACGTTTGCGTTATTCAAATATAGGTCACATAATGCTCGTCTAACTTAACGGCTAAGTTTTCTGAGGGGACTGAAAACGACCATGTCAGAGAAGACACCCACAAGAAACTCTACAAATAAACACATCATCATCATCATAACAGTCCATGAATGTCCTACTGCAGGGACGGGCCTCCTCCCGAGACGGAGGGATACTTGGACTACTAATACCACGCTGGCCAGACGGATTGGTATAGGGTTTAATAACAAGTTTTCCTTCCTTTTATTTCGTAAAGATAATATTCACGTATAGTCAAATAGTAGGTTCTTACGACACCCATGGGATGAAATGGGGTGGTGACATATTGTATTCTTACTCCGTCACCACACGGAGAATCCGAAAGATCCTCTTCCATCTAATATCAAGACGTAGTATCAATTTGTAGGTCACACAAGTAACGTGGGATTCGTAATCGCGACCTTATGCACGGCAACTGCACTGCACACAAAGTACAAAACTTTAAAAACAAGGCTGCTTATAAAAAACGCAGGTCAATAAACAAAAACGAAGGTTTAATAAAAACAATTAAGTAAAGCCTTAAAACATCATTAATGTCCCTTTACAAGGACAGTTGAGGCGACGCCCTCAAGCCCGATTTACACATCGACAAGTACAGTAGCGAGATAAGTAAGTAGTAAGTTGTTGATTAAGTTGATTTGAACAGATCTCGATCCTATTTTTTGGCGAGTTAAGTACGAAGTAACCCCCTCTCTTGCGTCTCGTCAACTTAACTCGCCAAAAAATAGGATGGAGATTTATTTAAATCAACTTAATCAACAATTTACTACTTAACTCGCTACTGTTCTTGTCGATGTGTAAATCGGGCTTCACAGCCAGTTGAAATCACTGATTCATAAACTAACTAGCGGATGCCCACGGTTTCACCCGTGTTGTATAGGTAGCTTACAAGTTATTCTACAAGCTAAACTATCTATATTCCAAATTTCTTATATCTCTTTATCCACTGCTGGACACAGGCCTTGCGGTCCCCTGGCCCACCCTTCTTAGGACATCGCTCCATTGCGAGAATTTAAAAACATGAAATTAACGGACACAAAGAACATCAACGCTCAAGACTATAATTTGGGGATATCATAAGTAAATTGACTGGGAACTGAACGTGGGAATCGAACGAGCAACCGCACACGCAACCGCTGTGTCGCCGAGATTGTTAAAAAATCGTCATGACACACTAATTGAGGGTTACATATAAATGTTTACCCTTAAAGCTTAGGTATAAACAGAAAAATCCGAAAAAAAAGAAAGACAATGGTAAAAAATTGCCTAGTTGTCATGGCGCTGGACGCGTATAGTCCAGAGACGCGGGTTCGATTCCCGCCTCGAGTACCAATTTATTACATTGTCTTTCTTCTTTTCGGACTAATAGGGATCTCCCAAATTGTGTGGGAATCGTATCTGCGACCATACGCGAGCTCTCTGGTAGTGACGCTGTCAGTCTTACTAATATCTTCGTTTTCTTAATCGCCTGTTAAAACCCTTAATAAGATTAGTTATAGGATGGTGACGGATTCTCCGTGTGGTGACGGAGTAAGAATACAATATGTCACCACCCCATCTCATTCCATGGTGTCGTAAAAACCGACTAAGGGACTATCCGTGAATATTATCTATTCGAAATAAAAAGAAGAAAAACTTGAAATTAAACCCTATGCCAATTCGTCTGGCCAGCGTGGTATTAGTAGGCCAAGTAACCCTTCGTCACGGGAGGAGGCCTGTCCCTGCAGTGGGACATTATGGGCTGTTAGATAATAGGATGGTGGCCCATTAATGATTTTACTCTATCTATCACCACTTAAAAAAAAACATCATTAGTAAAATATACAATTAACCTCATTCCGGAAAAGTCAGTTCTTATTTTTTCCGAAAAATAATTACTAACACAAAGAAAATTAGTCTTGTATGTGTTTGTATGTATGTGTGTATGTATGAGTGTCACTTGTCTCTAAATACATACGTCTGATGTGTATGACGTGTCACCAAATTACACGGCATTCATTGTTAGGGATGGGAAATGACGATATCGATAAACCAATACTTATTTTGTTTTTAAAACATAATTTATAATACGACCCTATGTATTATCTTTAAAAACACTTCAAAATTATCTTCATAACAGCCCATGAATGTCCCAATGCAGGGACGGGCCTCTTCCCGTGACGGAGGGATACTTGACCTACATATACCACGCTGGCCAGACGGATTAGTACAGAGTTTAATTTCAAGTTTTCCTTCTTTTTATTTCGTTAAAATGATAGTCCCTTAGTCGGTTTTTACGACACCCATGGGATGAGAAGGGGTGGTGACATATTGTATTCTTACTCCGTCACCACACGGAGACTTCATTCCTGTGAGAAAATATTTGGAGGACGCCTGTTTTCAGCAGAGGACTTCAATTGGTTGATATGATGATGATGATGAAAGATCACGCCCGCACTACTTTCGACCTTGTGTCACAGGACTTTTACTTAAATAATTTAACGGTAAGACAATTATTTGAGGAACAGATAAATAAATATATTGTGTACGATTCGAAACTGATTTCGTATTAAAAGCCACATTCATAAACATCTTCCACCGAGGCAGTTATTTAAAACATAAAACAGTTAACCTAAGGAACATAAACATCATCATCATCATCGTGTCAGCCATTGGACATTTACTACTGGATCTCACTCCTGTGCCTCTATCATCTAACGAATTCCTGTAACTTTTACATCATTCAGCTCATTAATGTCCTACTGCAGGGACGGGCCTCCTCCCATGACGGAGGGATACTTAGCCTACTAATACCACACTGGCTAGACGGAATAAGAAAAACTTGCAATTAAATTCAAGTTTTCCTTATTTTTAATTCGTAAAGATTATGTTCACGAATAGCCCCTTAGTCGGTATCTACAACACCCATGGGATGAGATGGGGTGGTGACATATTGTATTCTTACTCTGTGTAACTTTTACATAACAAAAAATTATTCTCTCAGTTTGTGTAATAGGGAATCTCACGAGTTGCTAAGGACATAAGTCGGAGATGCTGGTTATCAGTGCTGTCCTAAGCTATATAAAAACAGTATAGGTATTTTACTCTTTACACTTCATCACTACATAAGTAGTATTTAACATAGTCGCTTTCTCTGTCCCTATGTCTCTTTGTATGCTTAAATCTTTAAAACTACGCAACTGATTTTGATGCCTTCTTTTAATAGATAGACTGATGCAAGAGGAAGGTTTATATTGTACAACACTGCATAATATAGTAGAGAAACCCATACAAATTTAGTGATTTCTAATGAAACTGTCTGCAGTAGGTGCCCGTGCGGAGTCGGGGCGAGTCGCTAGTCATACATAAAATAGAAAAAGTATTACATTTCTAGATGATGTGAAGGTCTATATAGTAGGTCAAATCAATCAATCAAAGTCTAAGTGCCTTATTTGCGAGTGCATGTAAGCACGTTTGCTTTTAAATTAATAATTTCTATAATGCGGTGAGTGCAAATAACATTCATCTTTGTACTTGAAAAGTTATGAATGATTAAATTTTAATCGTTCAAATTAATTAGTGCCTATTTAAATATTAAATTAATATCGTGCAATACTTTTCAGATTTGCTTCAATACAATCTATTCATTATCTCATGTTTTAAATGCTTAAAGACTATAAATTTGTCTCCCTGCATGGGACTCCTTTAAGGAAAACATGAATTAGTCAGAACGAATACTATTGGCATTATACCTATTATTATTACATGTTGATTAAAAACCATTGGAAATCCGTCTGACCTGCTTGTTAATGGAGGATCTAGATTGCTGTCTTCGTTGCGCTGCTACTTCACAGGACACAGTGAACTACACCGAGTACCTAGTGTCCTGGATTTTTATGGATAAAATAGTACACCGTGTGTTTCAGTCGGTAAACAGGATTTCCATTTTCCGGATATCTGACACCTGGGCAAAAGGAAACCCAGACGGCCTCTAAAAGGCTTGCTACAAATAAAATCTAAAAGTATCAAATAGAGAACTAAGACTTTTTCTAACTGTAAATGTAATAATAGGTTAGGTTAGTAATAATCTCAGCTTACACTGCGATACTTTGGTCATATTGGAAGCAAACAAAAACAACCCTGAAAAACTATTACAGATCAGAAAAGTAGAAAGAAAAAGACAGTATTCTGAAACGATGGCTAGAGCAAAAAAAACCGACTCTTTGGATATCCCGGCTCCACGTCAAGTATGGTAGCAAAGGATTATTGAGGAAGTTATATTAGAGAAAGATAGATAACAAAATAAAATACTTACTTGAATCTTAAATACTTTACTTACTAGAAAATTGTAACTGTAACAAAATAATGCAACTATTCACGGTCAATTAATTTGATACGAATCAAGAAAGAACAGTTGATAATATGCACTTCTAAGTTATTCTAATGTGGTGACAAATATAGAATAAAAAATTATACTCAACACTCAACTACGATTAGGTAAAGGATGTGTGACAAGCGTAAAATCATGACCACAGAAAGGAAAACTTAAAACTAATACTCACTGAGATCTTCTTAAAAATAATTTTTATTTTTATATAGATTGATATACCTACGGCTATCTGTTCACATCATTGTGTTTAAAAAAAACACCCTTCCAACATTGCTGTGACAGACAGCCTCCTTTGCGGGGAGGCTGAACAAACGCCACAGACGAATCCCCAATATAGTTACCGGAAGCCTGAAGTAGCCTGAAAAAGTTGTTACCTTGCGGGATGCACATGTAGGTGCCTAAGCATGACACCAACTCAGTTAAACTAAAGTTGCATTCTCTGCGCTGCTCTCTCAGCAAGGGATCCACTATTGGACACAGCCCTTAACCAATTGAATCTTATGTTAAGGCGAAAGGGTACTTATTCTTATTAGTTTTATCTTAGTGATATGATACACTTAATTATCAACAATCGATTAAATAATATCGATAAAATAAACTACAAAAAAAGAAAATCCTATCGATAAATTTTCCCCAAAGTGACATCACTACTCGTTACCTTGTCACTCAGTCGGCCATCTTGGATAGTTTATTTGAAAATCGAACGCCGGCGGAAACGCGCTTTACTGTAATGGCGCGTATTGTGTGAATTATTATTTTATAATTATTTATTGTTTTAGAATTATAATTTAAATGTGATATTATTAATAAAATAATTACATTATTAATTTATTGTGACGTGCTGTGATAATTTTAATGAAACATTTATGAATTAGGTAAGTTTTGTTTTTTTTTAATTTTATTTTAATAACTTAACGATTTTTAGGGTAAAACGGTATTAGAGCAACTCTGCATAAATGACCTTTTTACGTGTGATATAATTCTGAGTTAACAAATACTGGTTCAACATCATAATCTGTTTATAAGTAAAATAATAAAAATCAAAATCTTATCATTCATAAATACGATTCACATAAGAACGTTTGTAGGCCTTTACTGAAAGCTACAACCAGGCTTGAAATAATATAAGAACAATCTCACAGCTTCTCTTACAAAATCTATAAGCATACCTCATCATAATAGCCCATTAATGTCCCACTGCAGGGACGAGCCTCCTCCCATGACGGAGCGATACTTGGCCTTCTAATATCACGCGGGCCAGACGGATTGGTATAGGGTTTAATTTCAATTTTTCCTTCTTTTTATTTCGTAAAGATAATATTCACGGATAGTCCCTTAGTCGGTTTTTACGACACCCATGGGATGAGATGGGGTGGTGACATATTGTATTCTTACTCCGTCACCACACAGACATAAGCAATATGTTATTATGTTAATATGTTTGCTAGGATGGAGACCAGGAGACCCGTAACACAAGTCTTGACTTAGTATGGGCTCCTGTCTCCCTGTCAACTTATTATGTTAAACTTAATCTTGTTCTATGTATTTGTTGGGAGAAAATAAATATTTTTTCATTTTATTTCATTTCATTTCATTTCAATACCTACCTACTTAGTTACTTACTAGAGCTTTCAGTACTATAATTTCAATTCAATCATTAACTTAACGCCATCTAGTCCTAAACTAAGCAGAGCTTGCATATGTTTACTAAACAACAGATAAACATACATAAATACACACTTTTTAGTTACACTAGCTGACCCGTGTCCACTTCGTTGGGCGGCTATAAAAACGCGTCCCTTTTTTTAAACATAAGTATTTCAATTATTGCTCCACTCCCATTAGTCATAGCGTGATACTTGTATAGCTTATGACACTCCCTGATAAATGGACTATTCAACACAGAAATAATTTTTAAAATCGGTTCTTTGGATCCAGAGATTACCCCTTACAACGTCACAAACACACAAACTTTTCCTCTTTAAAATATGTATTAGCATAGAAAACATGCAGACATAGTTTATGCACACAAACATTAGTTTTGAGTACAGGACGTTAACTCGGGTTGCAATATATCCATAGCAGAATTTTACGATAAAGTTGGGCAGGACGATTACAAAGATTTACATTGATTGATTGGAATTGGAACCCGAGACCTCTGCGTAGCAGTCATGTTATATAACTACTACGCCACAGAGGTCGTCATAAGGGGTGGTGACATATTTTATTCTTACTCCGTCACCACACGGTAGTGCATTCACACAAGGCCATCTAATCCTAAACTAAGCAGAACTTGTACTATGAGTACTAAACCAACGGCTAAATATACCTACATAAATATGTGTTTTTCCGACGACCTCAAAAAGGTCTCTGGGTCGGACTGAATGCAATATGCAGGACCGTGTTCTGTGGCGCGTGTTTTGGGATAGGCCTATGTCCGTCCAGCAGTGGACTGCAATAGGCTAGTTGATTGATTAATGTGTTTTTAGTATTACATACATAATGCCCGATATACACATCGACAAGTACAGTAGCGAGTTAAGTAGTATTTTAAGATTAAGTTGATTTAAATAGATCTCCATTCTATTTTTTGGCAAGTTAAGTTGGCGAGACGCGAGAGAGGGGGCTACTTCGTACTTAACTCGCCAAAAAATAGGATGGAACTCTATTTAAATCAACTTAATTTTAAAATACTACTTAACTCGCTACTGTACTTGTCGACGTGTAAATCGGGCATAATAGAAAATACCCAGACGAATGCATAGACAATCGTTCGTATCTTTCGCGATCTCTGGCCTCTATAATCTTTACTAGACATCACAATCAATACTCAATCATTTACTGCTTCCATAATGTATAACAGATGGTAATATTATAATTAACAATCATGGAACCTGTCGGGCACAGCATAGTAGTAAATAGGAGAGAGGAAGAAATCTCTTTAACTAGAGATTTTTCAATTGGAATCAAAGGCATGTTCTCACATTTACGTGCGTAATTTTTATTAATATACCTACTAGCGGCTCATCCTTATCACCTGTGCAGTGGTAGGTACATACTCTACAAAAATATGCATGTATTAAACTTTTAAACCTTCCTCTTGAACCACTCTTACTAAGACAACTCCCGCTCTGAGGATTATGCCCTGTGACACGATATGACTTTACAAACAACAATTTAACGTAGGTACACAAAGAACATCCAGACTTCCAATCAGTTCCGTTTGTCATCGTACTGACACTATATTGAACAATTGTCGACAGCAAGTTGGTTCTCCGTGTGGAGACGGAGTAAGAATATAATATGTCACCACCCCATCTCATCCCATGAGTGTCGTAAAAACCTACTAAGGGACTATCATCTTAACGAAATAAAAAGAAGGAAAACTTGAAATTAAACCCTATACCAATGAGTCTGGCTAGCGTGGTATTAGTAGGCCAACTATCCCTCCACCACGGGAGGAGGCCCTGGGAGGCAGTGGGGCATTAATGGGCTGTTATGATGATTAAAAATATAGGTACCTAAACCTTCCTCTTGAATGACTCTATCTATTGAAAAGAACCACATCAGAATCCGTTGCGTAGTTATATAGATTAATACATAATAATAATATAAGTACAGACACACAGACATCGTTTTGTTTTATACTATGTAGTGTTTAAAATAAGTAATTTAGATTTCCGCATAACTACGATGTTTTGTTACATTAATGTGACAACAATTCAAATAGCAAACAAACAAAACAATAAAAATATTTTGTCAAATATTGTTAATTAACTTGTTTACAGATTACTTAAATTGTTTAAAAGAAGTTTTTCATAAACAATCGATTTTATTATTGTAAGTTGTACGTCGTTCTATATTACTTTGCCGGAATAACTATTCATTTCCTGTCTTAACTAAATAACCGTAAATTAAGTGTATAAATGTGTAATGGATGTATATTTGTTTGTTTGACGCTTAAATGGCTGCACCGATTTTGATGAAATTCCGTTTGGAGGTAGCAGGCACCCTGCATTAAAAACATTATGTTACACATGAACAGTGTTAATACGAATTTTTGTGGTCCTTCGCCTATTACATTCAACTTCTCACCCCCGTCCCATGTGGTAAGAATACAATAATGTCACCATAACTCATCTCATGGTTGTCGTAAAAACCGTCTAAGGGACTGTCCTTGAATATTATCTTTGCGAAATAAAAAGACCCAGAGACCTTGTTGAGGTCGTACAAAAAGTAAGAAGATAGAAATTAATTTAGTCTGATTTTTATCATCACAACTCGTAACAGCCGTTTAATGTCCCACTGCAGGGCCAAGCCTCCTCCCGTGACGAAGGGATACTTGGCCTACTACCACGCTGGCCAGACTGATTGGTATTCGGTTTAATTTCAAGTTTTCCTTCTTTTTATCTACTATATAAAAATAAGTCGGGTTTTCCTTCCTGACTCTATAACTCCGGAACGCACAAACCGATTTCCACGGTTTTGCATTCGTTGGAAAGGTCTCGGGCTCCGTAAGGTTTATAGCAAAGAAAATACAGGAAAAATTTCAACAGAAACGCGGGATTATAATCCCCGTGCGAAGCCGGGATGGACCGTAATTTCCTCGGTTTTGCATTCGTTGGAAAGGTCTCGGGCTCCGTGAGCTTTATAGCAAATATTTTTTTTTTCACATTACATAAAACGAAGCTATCATAGCCGGATATGCTAGTTTCGTATAGATAATATTCACGGATAGTCCCTTAGTCGGTTTTTACGACACCCATGGGATGAGATGGGGTGGTGACACACTGTATTCTTACTCCGTCACCACACGGAGAACAGAAGTGCACGGTTGCAATGAAATAGATTGAAAAATTGAGTTTTATATCTTTACTAGCTGACCCGTGCCCACTTCGTTAGGCAGCAAAAAAACGCGTCCGTTTTTTAAACATATTTCATTACTGCTCCACTCCTATTCGTCATAGCGTGATACTAAATAGACTATGACACTCCTCGATAAAAGGACTATTCAACACAGAAAGAATTTTTAAAATCGGTTCATTAGATCCAGAGATTTCCCCCTACAACGTCACACACACACAAACTTTACCTCTTTATAATATTAGTATACTTAGATATATACTACTATAGATACCATAGAATGTTTGTAAATATTATTGTTATGAGAATAATTGTTCTTCTTATTCATAATTATGTGATTGTTTCAAATATTATCCCATTGACATCATGGTGTGTGAATTATAATTTACGGAATTTTTATTCAATATTTTTGTATCTATAACGGCTCCGGCTGGGTACAATATTATGCATGTATAATACTAATATTATCCAATTGCGAATGTTTGTGAGGATGTGTGGATGTATCCATCCACACATCCTCACAATATATATTTTATAATGTCACGATTAGGTACTCATTCATCCATGTAATATATAATAGATTATAAATAATCTATGGTCACGATGAAGACACGAAAATAATTATGAAAAAAAATATTAATATGTTAACGACTTTACAATAAAAATAGAAATTTAATTAGTTTAAATAATTTAAACATTATTTTCATTATAATATTATTTGATCACCAAGTGATCAAGTTTTCTTTTTCCCTTTATAAACATAAACATTACCGAACTAATCATGATACCTCCTCGTGGGAGTAAACCACCAACAACAGCATACCCAAGGAGGGTTGGCGTTAAAGCCAGTACCTACAGTAGCGATTTAAGTAGTAAGTTGTTGATTAAGTTGATTTAAATAGATCTCCATCCTATTTTTTGGCGAGTTAAGTTGGCGAGACGCGTGAAGCCCGATTTACACACCGACAAGTACAGAAGCGAGAAATGCCCGATTTACACATCGACAAGTACAGTAGCGAGTTAAGTAGTATTTTAAGATTAAGTTGATTTAAATAGAGTTCCATCCTATTTTTTGGCGAGTTAAGTACGAAGTAGCCCCCTCTCTCGCGTCTCGCCAACTTAACTTGCCAAAAAATAGGATGGAGATCTATTTAAATCAACTTAATCTTAAAATAGTACTTAACTCGCTACTGTACTTGTCGATGTGTAAATCGGGCATTAAGTAGTAAGTTGTTGATTAAGTTGATTTATATAGATCTCCATCCTATTTTTCGGAGATTAAAGTTGGCGAGACGCGAGAGAGGGGGCTACTTCGTACTTAACTCGCCAAAAAATAGGATGGGGATCTATTTAAATCAACTTAATCAACAACTTACTACTTAACTCGCTACTGTACTTGTCGATGTGTAAATTGGGCTTTAGAGGGGGCTACTTCGTACTTAACTTAATTAACAACTTACTACATATCTCGCTACTGTACAGTCACGAGCAATAATATGTACACATTTTCAAATTTTCTAAACTATCTGCACGTTTATCTAGACATTACAATATCAAAATGAATTCGTAATTTAGAAGAGGTTCCGTACAGTTTTGAATTAATTCGAATTTTCAATTTTGGATTGGCAGAACTTTAGATAACTGGTTTACAAAATGCGAAAATGTGTACATATTATTGCTCGTGACTGTACTTGTCGATGTGTAAATCGGGCTTTAGGCGGGCGGCCGTAAAATATAGCCAAAACCTTTAGCAGCATGTGGAAGAAGAAAACAAGCTGCGCCGACCCCAAATAAAATTGGAATAAGGGCAGGGGTATGATGGGAATGAGACAAAGCTAAGCTGGTTTGTAAGAATCGTAGTATAGTTACTTAGCTCTTAGTAATGTCTGCCTACTCTCATGAAAAAAAATGCGTGAATTTATGTATTCCTATGTACCTACCTATTTCCGTTGTCCGTGTGGTGACGGAGTAAGAATACAATATGTCACCACCCATTTCATCCCATGGGTGTCATACAAACCGACTAAGGGACTATCCGTGATAAAAAGAAGGATAAGTTGAAATTAAACACTATACCAATCCGTTTGGCCAGCTTGGTATTAGTATGCCAAGTATACCTCCGTCACGGGAGGAGGCCCGTTCCTGCAGTGCGACAATAATGGGCTGTTATGATATGTACATATGTATGTTGTGAGAATCAGTGACATACAAACATGCATTGTAGTCTCATTATAATTACCGTGTTTATACGAACGGAGACAGTTATGAGTACGTTATCACCGGCCAGCGAGACTATAATGAATGACCCAATGTGAAAACAGACCACTTTGATAGACGTCTTGGGTTCAATTCCCGTTCAAATTAAACCTTTGTATATATTATTTGCATTGATCTATAACACACAAGATATTTATCTAAGTAGATTGGTGTCTTTATTAGTAACACTAGCTGCCCCGTGCCCACTTCGTAGGGCGACGAAATAAACGCATCTCTTTTTTAAAAATATTTCATTACTGCTCCACTCCTATTAGTCATAGCGTGTTACTATATAGAATATGTCACTGCCCGATAAATGGACTATTCAATCCAGAAAGAATTTTTAAAATCGGTTCAGTAGATCCAGAGATTACCACGTCACAAACACACAAACTTTACCTCTTTATAATATTAGTATACATAGATGATACATTTGCATTGTTTTACTATTGTCTATTGGCGGGACAAGCAAGCTGTTAAAATATTGTTTAAGTTAAACAAACTGAAACAATAAAATACCGTTTGTTTACATTACTAACTAATTGTAAACTGGTATTTTTCTATTATTGTAAAATATCATGTTAACAAAAATACGTCTACAGGAATTTCAAGAAATATCATTGTATTTCTTTTACAATTAAATAGGTACATTACATGTTACATACTGGATAAGGTAACCTCCGTAATACTAGTCTTTTCGCTGCCCAAGCCATTTAGGGATAAGAGAGGAACACCGTGGGTTTTTGCCGGTACACGATCATCATCATAAATATCTGTTATATAAATATTGCATTGTAAACATAAACGGCTGTTTTTTTCGAATGCGAAATTTACTTAACTAATTGAAAAAAATGTAAAGTTTCGAGAGTGTGTTATACAAATACTTTATTGCTTTTTCTCAAGACTTAGTTATCAACATTTTATATTATTTATCCTGTTTGCAAATTATGTTTTTTTTTTCTATTGGCGGCGCTAGTGAGCCACGTTAAGGCCCTTAAGATTCGAAAGATAACGTGTCAAGTAGTACCTATAGCTGCCTTATTATATCGACTCGTATATTCATGAATGGACATTGTCGTTCAAATATTAATTCATATCAGGGCTTCTATGACGTCATACATACGTCACTACATCGGAATATTACCTTTTTATATAAGAACACCCAAGAATAGTCATTCAATATTTGTATTAACTAGCTTTAGTTCGGTTCCCGGTTAGAATAGGACTGCACCATGCATGACTAAGTAATAGGAGTGGAGGTGTAATGAAATATGTTTAAAAAAGGGACGCGTTTTAGTAAGAATAGTTAAGATATAGGTAATACTTAATTAACTGTAATAAATAATACAGATTTAATCTAAATACCATGACAAATAAGTTTAATTCATGATAAGAACAACTGAGGCGTGTTAAATTATAGTAAAAAACCTCTGATTTACGTCATCGTAAACTACGTTTTTATTTGATACTAGCTGTCCCCGCGACTTCGTTCGCGTGGTGGATGTTACTTACTTCGCAATTCGATTTAATACTGAAAAATTGCTTTTTAAACCTTGTAACGAAAGAATATACTCCAAACGAATTAAGATATTAAAGAACGAACCAAAACCTTTTTAAAAACAGATCTTTACAACGACAGATCCTTAGAGACTGCTTCAAAACTCATACTGACAGACATAAGCGAAGGTCATTCTTTCAAGAAAAATCTTAACACCGCGATAATGAAAATGACGTCACAGGCACAACGCCATCTGTTGTCAAATTTATAAGTTAGAATAAATGACATCGCTTATTTCATCATAACAGCCTATCAATGTCCCACTGCAAAGACGGGCCTCATCCCGTGACGGAGGAATACATGGCCTACGAATACCACGCTGGCCAGTCGGATTGGTATAGGGTTTAATTTCAAGTTTTCCTTCATTTTTATTTTGTAAAGATAATATTCACCAATAGTCCCTTAGGCGGTTTTTACGCCACCCTGGGGATGAGATGGGGAGGTGACATTTTGATTGTATTTACGCCGTCACCACACGGATAAATCGCTAATTTATTATGAATTTTATGGCAGAATTAACTGCCTCAGTGGCGCGGCGGTCGTAATACCTGGCTGGCGTGCATGTGGTCGCGGGTTAGATTCCCATGAAGGACAATTTTGGGTGATCTACAAAATATTGTCCTTAGTCTGGATGTTCTTTGTCTCCGTTAAATTGATGTTTTTTAAAAGCCCCCGCTAGTGTGGGATATGTCTTTTATAAAAAAAAGTGCTGAAACACAAATTGTAACACCTTTTAAATACCATATTCTAGCAAAAAAAATTTGATTTAATTTAGACTGGACTATATTATTATTATCTATAGATAAACTGCGTGCAGTATTTTGAATTAGGTACCTAATAAAATAAACACAAACACATTGAACAATAATTTAATGTTTTGTGATTGTATTTCTATATTTTATTATCAGTTTTGTATTTTTTCAATGTTGACAAATATCAATAATGCGTAAAATGATTATATAAAGAAAAAACCATATTACTTATTACATTGTTTGTTATATACCTATATATTATTTATTAAATAATTATATAAGTGTGTTATAATTGCAGTTATAATAAGATTGTGAGAAAAGAATTGTTATTTTAATTCAATTTATATTTATTATTAAGTATAGGTGTAGTTTAACTTTAAAAAATAAGGTTTGCACGCCAATATTGGCAAAACAGGGAAAGACTATTTATTTTTGTCAGATGTTTTGTATCTGTGATTAACTAATAAAGGTTATTTGTATTTGTATTTATTTACATTAATAAAAACAGGTGGAGTCTGTTGCATACTTTTACGTTGACCAGTAACTACTACAGTTTAAACTAAATTAATACCAAAAGAATAATTGATATTTTAGATTAATAGCTTACTAATACAATTTATATTTAATTAAATTGCTTTTCAATTACGAAAAACACAAAAATATAACAATCAAGTAAACTTAAATCGATTTAATTTAATAAGACTTATAATTGATATTACACTTACGATTCATGGTTAATTTTATTAACATTTAAAAGGAATAACTTATAATTAATAGCACTTAATAATAAAATAGTTATAGATTATTTACTAACTCATTTATTTTATGACTAGCTGCTGTGCCCGCGACTTCGTTCGCGTGGCGGATATTACTTACTTCGCAATTCGATTTAATAATGAAAAATCGTTTTTTAAACCTTATAACAAACAGATATACACGAATTGTAAAATTAACGAACGAACCAAAACCTTTTCAAAAACAGATCTTTACAAAGACAGATCTATGAAGACTGTGTTTAAACTTATACTGAAAGACATGAGCGAACGTCATTCTTTCAAGTAAAATCGTAATACCGCGATACTGAAAATGACGTCACAGGCACAATGCCATCTGTTGTCAAATTTGTAAGTTAAAATAAATGACATCGCTTATTTCATCATAACAGCCCATTAATGTCTCACTGCAAGGACGGGCTTCCTCCCGTGACGGAGGGATACTTGGCCTACTAATACCACGTTGGCCAGTCGGATTGGTATAGGGTTTAATTTCAAGTTTTCCTTCATTTTTATTTCGTAAAGATAATATTCACCGATAGTCCCTTAGTCTGTTTTACGCCACCCATGGGATGAGATGGGGAGGTGACATATTGTATTCTTGCTCCGTCACCACACGGATAATCGCTAATTAATTATGAATGAATACATTTGCACGCCACGTTACGGTGCGGCAGAATTACCTGCCTCGGTGGCGCGGCGGTCGCATTATGGCTAACGCAGACCTAGACGGCATGGCAAAGTATTTTAATTTTTATTAATGGAAATTCAACCGTACTGTTACAGAAATACGACATAAATTGCTATGCTTTAAAATGATGCCGCGGCATTGAAAGGGATTTTTCAATGCCGCGGACGTTTGCCATGACGTCCAGGTCTGCGTTAGCCATTACATGGCTGGCGTGCATGAGGTCGCGGGTTCGATTCCCATGGAGGACAATTGTGATACACAAACTATTGTCCTTAGTCTGGATGTTCTTTGTGTCCGTTAAATTGATATTTTTAAAGGCTAGTGTGAAGACTTATAATTGATGTTACACATACGATTCATGGTTAATTTTATTAACATTTAAAAGGAATAACTTATTAATAGCACTTAATAATAAAATAGTTATAGATTATTTAAAAATTATTTATTTTATGATTACTACTGGTAACGCCATCTCGTGAACAAAAGAAACGAAATTTAAATTCATTCAACATTGAACGAAATCCATTTTTCATGACCCCTGATTTGTATTGGACTGTTCTAATAAAGAGATCTAGCGATATCTCGAGTATTACTTATCCGATTCCGATTGTTTTATTATAGTATAGATAGATACCTACTTTAAACTTAATACCTAAAAACTACGTATCTATGTATTTTAATATCTAAAGCGCGCTTATTCCGAGAAGAGTCAATAAGAACCACGTCCGTTCGCATTAAGAGTCAATGTGAATGAAATTATATAGATGCAACGGTTGGCCGTTTCGGACGTTAAACAAAAATCAACCGTACAGCCGTACTCATACTGGCGCGGCGACATTTGGAAATTTTCTTTCATCTAAATCTTGTGTGTTTATAAACCGATTTCTCTAATTTTTTTTTTATGAAGAAGGTATTAAAGTGTACTTTTGAAATATGGGAGTTTGAAAAAGATATGTCTATGCAAATTACAATATATTTATGTATTTAATACACTTTGAAGAAAACCCTAACGATTAAACAGGTTATTGTGGCTAATATATAAAAGATAGATATATACTATTCAGGACTTTTTTGTACATCTTTTGAAGACTATTATTTTTGTAATACATATTTTTGGCGTATGATCAACGTATGCGACGATAAGAGCTCGAACGCGCGTTTTTTCAACCGACTTGCTTCAAATTTTTCGTCACTGCTCAGCTTCTATGTGTCTTAGCGTTATGTTATACAGCCTATAACCTGCCCGGGAGTATGGACTACAATCGTACCAAGTTTGGTTAAAATGCCTTCAGTAGTTTTTGACCCATGCGTGCACATACAGACAGACAGACAGACAGACAGACAGACAGACAGACAGACAGACAAAAAATTTATTGATTGCATTTTTGGCATTAGTATCGATCACCATTCATCCTCCAATATTAATTTTTAACATATATTCAATGTACAGAATTGATCTCTCTACAGTTTTATTATAAGTATAGATTACTACTATTAACGCCATCTCGTGAACAAAAGAAACGAAATTTAAATTCATTCAACATTTCACCAAATCCATTTTTCATGACCCCTGATTTGTATTGGACTGTTCTAATAAAGAGATCTAGCGATATCTCGAGTAATACTTATCCGATTTTGATTAAACATACCTCAGTTTAAGCCTAATAAAAAAGGCTACAATACAATGTTTTGGTCTTAAGATTATATTAATTTGTTTTAAAGATGTGCGGTAACAAACAAACAGACAGACATTAATTCTAAAAATTGTAATTTCGTGCTTTTTGACTTTTTTCTAGATTTTATAGATAATTTTCATCAGAATTTCTGAAAAGAACAGACATTTCGACCTCTACAGTTTTATAATAATAAATTCTTTATTTTAGACCAAAGATCCATTTATTATAGTATTATCTGAATTTTCGAAAAGAACAGACATTTCGACCTCTACAGTTTTATTATAGTATAGATAGATAGAACGTTAAACAAAAATCAACCGTACAGCTGTACTCATACGGGTGCGGCGACATTTGGAAATTTTCTTTCATCTATATCTTTTGTGTTTATAAACCGATTTCTATAAAAAAAAATTACGAATAAGATATTAAAGTGTACTTTTTAAATATGGGAGTTTGATAAAGATATGTCTATGCAAAATACAATATATTAATGTATTTAATACACTTTGAAGAAAACCTTAACAATTAAACACGTTATTGTGGCTAATATATAAAAGATAGATATACACTATTAAGGACTTTTTTGTACATCTTTTGAAGACCATTATTTTTGTAATACATATTTTTGACGTATGATCAACGTATGCGATGATAAGAGCTCGAAAGCGCATTTTCAACCGACTTGCTTTAAATTTATCGTCACTGCTCAGCTCCTATGTGTCTTAGCGTTATGTTATACAGCCTATAACCTGCCCAAGAGTATGGACTACAATCGTACCAAGTTTGGTTAAAATGCATTCAGTAGTTTTTGACCCATGCGTGCACATACAGACAGACAGACAGACAGACAGACAGACAGACAGACAAAAAATTTATTGATTGCATTTTTGGCATCAGTATCGATCACCATTCATCCTCCAATATTAATTTCTAACATATATTCAATGTACAGAATTGACTTCTCTCCATTTTTATTATAAGTATAGATATTTACTCCGTGTGATGACGGAGTAAGAATACAATATGTCATCACCCCATCTCTCCCCATGGGTGTCGTAAAAACCGACTAAGGGACTATCCGTGAACATTATCTTTACGTAATAAAAAGAAAAAAAATTGAACTTAATTTAGGACTAGATGACGTTGTGTACGTAAATTAAATACCGGATAGACACGTTTTTTTTTTATATCGATTGTTTTTGTTAGTACAAAAATGAGGACGATGTACTTAATGATGCTTAAATTGACTTCCTACGCGATTGTTAAGTATTATTTGGGACTTTTAATACACTTACTTACTAGCTACTATAAACATGTTATTTTAGTCCCACAATAGGTACATAATATTTTTATGACGTATTAGGAATATGAAATGGTGACGCCAAGTCATCTCACATCTGGGGTATCGTAAATACACGGCTTACGGGTCTTATTATCATAGCTTTGCAATGTCACTTGCTACAGTGTACCTTTCCACCTACGACCTCTACGACTTATTTCTATATGACTTCTACCCAAAGATCTCGAGTTCGATTGCCGCTCAATACAAAACTTTGTGTGCATTAAAAATGAACATGGATGTTTGCAATGGTGTCTATATTAATGTCAAAGTCAAAGTCAAATAGCTTTATTCACTTAGGTTACAAAGTAACACATGCAAATCGTTATACATGTAGTAGAATAGTATAGAGAAAAATGTCTGCCAAACTACTACCACTTTCGCAGACGACTATAGTAGAGCTCTGAGAAGAATGTGGCCAAGAAACTCAGGCCACTCTTTTCAAAATAATAATTTGACTTTGTTACAATTACCAACAGCAGCGTGAAGAATGATGTGTGCAAGCAAATCTTACATGCATAGCAATTTAAAGTTTAATTGATAAAAAAAATTTCATTGTTATTAAATTGATTTAAAAAAGCTTTAATTGCATGGCACGTTCATCAGTCATCTCGTCACTGCGATATCCGACAGAAATTAACACACAAGCATTTGTGTCGTCAAGTTGATTTTGTTAATCTTTAAGTAGTTGAGAATGGAATAGAATACCATTTAGATAATATAATTAAATACATTTACAAATGCAAGTGAAGTATTTCTATCGTTACAATAACAAATAAAACTGTAAAAGAAAGTAATAAGGTAGTAACATAACATCCGCACAACTACCTAGGTTAAGCCACAATCTACACCATGGAACAAGCAACATGAAATCACGATAATTGAAATCTAAGCCCATGAGTTTTTGTCATTAATATAATCGTTTATTGTATAATAGCCTTTCGATAATAGCTGATTTTTTACAAATGCTTTAAAGTTTAGTAAAGGTAGATCCATTACATGCTTAGGCAGTTTATTGAATAAACGTATACCGAGTCCCGCAAAAGTGTTATGTACCTTATGTAGGCGATGTTGTGGACCTATCAACTTATGCCTATTCCTCGTACCAATGCTATGAATGTCGCCATTTCTATCATACTGTTCAATATTTTGCTTAATATATATTATATTAGCATATATATATTGTGAAGCAACTGTTAAAATACCTATTTCCTTAAAACGATCTCTCAATGAAACATTCGATTCAAGATTGTAAATAGCTCGAACTGCACGCTTCTGAAGAATAAAAATAGATTCGATGTCTGCAGCCCTACCCCACAAAAGAACACCATAGGACATTAAGCTGTGAAAGTAACTAAAGTATACCAATCTTGCTGTCTCTATATTCGTTAGCTGCCTCACTTTTTTAACTGCATAAGCAGCTGAACTTAGTTTTCCTGCTAGAGCTAATATATGAGCACCCCATTGCAGCTTACTATCCAACGTTATTCCTAAAAATACAGTAGTGTCTACAAAACGAAGGACCTCACCGTTTAAAATCAGATTATTACTAAGGCTTTTAACATTGGGCATAGAGAATTTTAAGCATTTTGTTTTGGCAGCATTTAAAAGCAAATTGTTAGCAGTAAACCAGTTCAGGACTTGTGCGAGAGATTCGTTAACTTCATCTAAATTAGTTTGCTTACGGTTTACTTTGAAAACGAGTGAAGTATCATCTGCAAATAAAACAATGTCGCACAAACCCTGAGCAAGAAACGGCAAGTCATTGACATAAACTAAAAATAGAAACGGACCTAGAATGGATCCTTGAGGCACGCCCATACTTGGCGGAAGACCAGAGGACCTACTACCATTTACTTCGACATACTGAACCCTATTGCTTAAATACGAAGATAATAAATCAAGAGAAGCATCCCTAATTCCATAATGTCTAAGCTTGCACAGAAGTGTCCCATGATCAACGCAGTCAAAAGCTTTAGAAAGATCACAGAAGACGCCTATTGCATCCATAGAATTTTCCCAAGCATCATAGATATATTTCAGAAGAGAAACACCCGCATCAATCGTTGAGCTACCCTTCCTAAAACCGTATTGCTGCCTATGAAAAATATTATTTAAATGAAAGTGACTCTCCAATTGGCATAAGATAATTTTCTCATAGATTTTACTAATCACAGGTAGTATTGAAATTGGTCTAAAGTTACCAGGGTCGCTTTTTGATCCATTCTTGAACAAAGGAATAATCTTACTGTGTTTCATTAGATAAGGAAATACACCTATGGCAATACACTTATTAAATATAATAGATAAATGTGGAGATATATTAAATATAATACCCTGAAGAAGCTTGACAGACATACCCCATAAATCAGCAGATTTCTTGGAATTGAGACTTTTGAAAGCTTTTATGATATCATTATGGTTAATAGACCTAAAACTGAAGCGGTTCTTACATTCAATTACTTTATCTTTTAGTAAAAATTCTGCTTGGTTTGGAGAGGAATTTAAGGAGGTTGTTGTAATGTATTTATCTCTCATCTTAATAATTTTCTTGTATAGATTCTTTAAGAATATAAATAGTCATGTGGTATATAGATAACAACCAGATCAAAATCAAATATGAATATCCTTGTACCTACACAAAGATTTACATGCAGTGGGAATCGAACACGAAACCTCAGCGAAGCAGCTATGCGTCGCACGAATACTTAAGTGTCCAACCTCCATTTTCAACATTTTACACCAGAGACGTTTTATTGATTAGTTTAAGCAAATAATATGATTTTATAAAAGTTTTATATTAAAAAAATAGTTAATGTGTTTATGAAATGATATATTACAAATAATCATTAAAAAGTCAAACAGTTATGTTTATTTTCACAATTCTTTATGGAGGTTGAGCAAATAAACACATCAATAATTATGCAATTGGAGATAGACCACTACCGGGGTGGAGGTTGAGCATTTTGCATTCGAATATATTTAGTACTTAAGTGCCCTATAACCAAATACAGTGTGTTTGGGTTTGGGTATCGTGGTAAAAAAAATATAACTAGTTAACTTGCTATTTATTATTGAAAAAAAACACAGAATTAAAAAAAAAACACTGTTTGATTTATATAAAATACAAAATACAATATTTTTTTGTTTTTGTACCGATACAAGATCGTTTACTTCGCCTGGTATTGTTTATGTTGTCTGATCCTGTCAAAACCTTTTTAATTAGAGATTCCATGGAGGCTTTGTCGTCAGCTTTCATATATTTGTAAGTACTTCTAATATAATTTTTTTTTCGGTTAGTGTCTGATTTGAATTAGTCCTAGTAATTTTTTTTTTAATTAGTCGTATTCTTCTTTCGTCGGATTCTTGTTTGGTCGGATTCTTGATTCATCGTACGTAATGTCAACATAAAATGAAACTATGGTATTACCGTGGCTCCACTTCTTCATTTCAATATGTACAATAAAAACGACATACATTAAATACAAAACGGTGATAATATCATACCTATACGTATAAAAAATAATTAATATACTGAGACTATTTAAACAATTTAGAATTGATTTATTTTTTCAAGAAAATTAACCTTTTTTTGACGATTTTTTACGTTTTCATAAGGAATTCTTTAGAAAAAAAAAATAGTATTAATCTACTTATCTAGCATCTAACATCATTGCGAACACAAAGTATAGGTATACGTAAACACAAAACTACCCATTTAATGCTTAGAAATTTACCTATTTAACAATTAGAAAACACAAGTAGCAGGTATATTTTGACAGTCATCGCACAAAAGCAAAATTTTTTATTATTATATTAGTTATATTTTACAACCTTACGAAATGTTCGAAACAATCTGTTCATTTATAGATACGTCACAATTTCATTTAAAGATTTAATTAAATCTGAAATAATAAGAATTAAATTTAAACATCCTGTACTATAAGTTAACGATACGCAGTGGTAATCTACAAAGAAATGTTAACAAAAATACAAGTTACCGATTCTTTTCTATAGTTGTGACTATATTTTCCGATTTATATTTCATCACGGACATTTGGGGTACTGTTTTTTATTAAAATTAATACTTTTTTTCTATATTTCGCGTTATTTTTTACTCAAATGCGTGCGAGCACCAGCTTCGTCACAAAAGAAATTTATGATGGCGGCGTATTGCGTCATCAAAATGCGATGTCGTGATTGGTTACCTGTGAGGAGATTGAATACTTAAGCACGCAATCGATGTTCGGATGCACGTTTGGTGTTTCTCTACGGACGTTGAGCAATTAAGCATGAAGTTTTAATTCTCTTGTGTTAGTTTACAAAAACTTAAATTCCTTATAATTCATGTATTTTAAGTCCAAGCAGCAAGTATTATATACCAATCGAACCGCAATTAGATCCTTAATAAAATTGCATCAAAAAGTGAAATTCGTCAAAATGGTCGGTTGAGCAAATAAGCATTCAGGCGACGTATGGACTGTGTTACCACTACGCTACAAGGGTTGTTAAAATAAGACATATGAGGCAACGATATGACTTATAATACAGCACTGAATATCATTTTATAAAAAAAATGCTAATTACAAAACCGACTCCAATTAGAAATTTTATATTTTTATTGATTATAATCCTTACCTACGCAATTTCGTTTAGATTGACTTTAAAAACTAAATTACTGAACCTATTTTCTATGTATAATTATGTATTTAGAAAAAAAAAAACATAATTAAAGTATGTTTATCCGTTGTCTAGTACCCATAGTACAAGCTCTGTTTAGTTTGGGACTAGATGGCGTCGTGTGAATATGTGAGGAAAAAATACTTCTCTACCTACCACATACGCGTTGTAGTCGTAATATTAATACACGAACTAACACAAGGCATCGGTCTCACGGGTGGACAGTGAATTATTGATGGCATATCGATTTTAAACCAAGTTGTAGGTCATTCAATACGTAGAATAACTTAATATATAGCTTGTGGGTGGACATACGTACGTATACTCACGGTTGATTCCCATCAGGGTAGGTAGAGTAGGTATATTAGTTACTACTGGATAGTTATTTATGAATGTGATTTGGTGCTCCCACTTTTATGTATTACCTACATCACGACGCTACCTTTATCATTGAATAATCCTTGGTTATGGTTATGTATGGTATACAATGGTTGCAGCGCCTAATTACAGTTATCTCTTATGTAAAAATTATGACGTCAAGAAAATGCAGCAGTAGAGTTTGTTGCGCCGCTTCTTCTCTACTAGCGCTTTGGAGGCGGTGGTAAAGTTTTCTAAACTTTGAAATGTTTTAAAATTTAGATTAAGTAGTGTTAGATGACGTCAAAAAGATACAATATTATTGTACTACTTTTAATAAATGAATGAAACTGAAAACTGAAACTATATGGAATGGATGGGATGGTGGACTCTAGTTTCCATACTTAGACTACCTTTTGGTCCATTGTGTGTGCCGAATCCTGGTTAACTTAGCCGGCCTAACTCCGTCTAGAAGCGCAGAAGTTTCCTGGGAACTTTACAGGCTTCGCGGAGTGACCTCACTGGTCCGAGGATTCCAGGATTACTTGCGTGACTGATTCTTCGGCATTGAAGCATCCCCTGCATATGGGACTGTCACTACCACCGGTTAAGAATAGATGTTTGTTAAGGTGACAGTTGCCCGTGATTGTCCCTATCTAGAGTAAGTGTACTGAAAGCTATGTGCTACTATAGTGTGACCACAGGAGCTGTGCACCCCCTGAGGTATGCGCGGCGAGGTGGGGGACGAAGAAAAAATAGGTGTCCGTTATGGTAGCGTACACGTGATAGTTCTGATAGAAAGGGAACTTTTCTTTTGATAAATTCTTTATGTAAAAATAATGCGTGAAATTCTGACTAAATTAGTGTATGTATGTATATGTTATGCGAATTCACAGGGGAATATTATGTCAAAAATCCATCTTAATTTATGTTCATTGTACTGGTACAGATAATATGCTCACAAGTGATTTAAATATCTCGAGAACTACAAAACATAGGTACAGTAATTCTGTTAATACAGTAGAAATGTAACCCTGAAATAACGCCTGTGTAACACTTTATTTCAATACAAAATTCAATATTATCGGAGATATTAACGGTTCTTAGGGGCCGGCCTGGAGTTATTTCATTACGCTATAATATCAAAACTACAACAACTATTTTTTTTTTAATGTAGGTACAGTCAGTCTATAAAGTCCTGACAATAAATTAGGGCGCCACTATGCTACACGTAGCAACCCTATTTAGTCTATCGAAATAGTTTTCAAAACAATTATGTTCAAATAACACTACACTATTAGAGCACTTATAATACTAGGGCATTTCTTGTAGGTAAGCCTATTGCATTTAAAGTTTTGCGTAGAACTTCAAGACTACAATTAAAATCCATCTCAGTTCTAGCTATCATCTGCAATTTTCTGAGGGTTGGAACTCGAAATTTTACAAAAGTTATGTACCTAAATTGAACATTTGATTATACCTACAATAAATTATTTTTAAATCTGTTATTTTTAAATTTAATAATTCTAATGGAATGGAAAGAATAACTACAATACCTAACTAAAATTTATTCAGTGTTAAATATTAACCAACAAGATATTATTTAACATGGATTTACTAAGAGCTAAATGATATAAAATTTAATAAAATATTGTAATTAATTATTTTTTGTAGACAGACCAGTCGATGCGAAAGTGACATAGTTTAGTTATCAATATCAACCGTAATATAGACATAATGCAAATAACTCAAATTCAAATTAGGATTAATCTTGACTGAATTATACTAATGCAACTGATAATGTATCAACAGAAATGGTCGTACTACGATTTTTCTTACTTACAATGAATATCTAACCTAAAAATGTGCTATGTACACAATGCCTGTTTTTGGTCTCTAGATCTCAAATGGAGTGAATTTATTACTTGAGACAGATTACGAAAAACAGTAACACGATTACATACCCATCAAAGTTGCAGTTCGCCCATAAAAATCATCCAAATCGCATAAAAGTTGACCAAAATCGTGCTCCGCTAAACATCGCCTTATAACTTTAAAAACCACTTCCCGCGTGCCACTTTGATTTACTCTACTCATTGTTTACGTTGTTCTTCGTAAGTCAGTATTAGTTTATTGTAGATTAATGAACTAATAAAAATCACAAATTTGACGACTTTATAGACATACTGTAATATATTACACTTACTTAGTTGATCACAATGTAACCCAAATATACTCATATTTTATTAAAAATATGCAGGTGATAAATAAGAACTCACCCCTTACTCATAAACGCCTCTTTAACTTAATCACTGTCCCCCTTACTTATAAAAAAATTCTCAAATTTTAGTCAATTGATTAATTAGCCTAAGCTCTTACGTTGTTTGGTATAAGGTTGGTTTTCGTAATAACAAATCTCGCTAAACAGTAATTAAATTTAAGAGGCGTTTATAAGTAAGGGGGTGTGTAGCGAGATTATTATTTGTAAAATCAAACTTATACCAAACAAAACCGTAAGAATTTAAGGTAATCAATTAAAATTTAAGAGGCGTATATAAGTAAGGGGGTAATCTGTATAAAGTAATTCTTAGGAATACTGTAGTGTTAACAATTTCTAATTCCTCATCATTAATCTTAACAATTGTTTTTTTTTAATTTTATTTATGCAGAGTTTTTTGGCATAGTAAACAACTCGATATAGCTCTTTTGTATGCTACCATAACGGACACCTACCTGCCGTCACGAGTTTTGACGGCAATGTCATAACAATTCGAACATCATATTTTTCTTTAAGAACTTTATGTTCTTAGAGTATTTGATACATACCGCTAGATGTAATTTTTCTCAAAGTTACATTATAAAAACACAAATAATGTTCCTATTTACGCTTAAAACTATACAATAATGTAAATACTTTCTTGGAGTTTTTAAAAATGACTGTCTTTTAATAGAAAACTGCTACAGCCGCTCGTGTAGCGACCCGTACCAGCCAAATAACTTAAGTATATTGCGTCAGATGTCGCTAGTAGCTACATCATAGACTGTTTATTCTATACCAGTGTATAAAATGTACTCTAAATGTCCACCCCCCTCTCGCCGCGCGCATACCTCAGGAGGTGCACAGCTCCTGTGGTCACACTATAGCTGATGCCCGCGGCTTCACTCGCGTTGTAGGTAGCTTAAATATTATTCTACTTATATTCCTAATTTTATCAAAATCCGTTTAGAAGTTTTTGCGTGAAAGAGTAACAAGCACACATCCATCCATACATCCTCACAAACTTTCGCATTTATTTATAACTAGCTGCTGTGCCCGCGACTTCGTTCGCGTGGCGGATGTTACTTACTTCGCAATTCGATTTAATACTGAAAAATCGTTTTTAAAACCTTATAACGAACAGATATACCTACATTACAAACGAATTGTAAAATTAACGAACGAACCAACCAAAACCTTTTCAAAGTAAATAAATAGTAAATAAAATATCTATGAAGACTGCGTCTAAACTTATACTGAAAGACATGAGCGAACGTCATTCTTTCAAGGAAAATCTTAACACCGCGATACTGAAAATGACGTCACAGGCACAATGCCATCTGTTGTCAAATTTGTAAGTTAAAATAAATGACATCGCTTATTTCATCATAACTGCAAGGACGCGCCTCCTCCCGTGACGGAGGAATACTTGGCCTACTAATACCACGCTGGCCAGTCGGATTGGTTGATAATATACGGATAGATTGGAAGATAATATTCACCGATAGTCCCTTAGTCGGTTTTACGCCACCCATGGGATGAGATGGGGAGGTGACATATTGTATTCTTACTCCGTCACCACACGGATAATCGCTAATTAATTATGAATGAATACCTACATTTGCACGCCACGTTATGGTGCGGCAGAATTACCTGCCTCGGTGGCGCGGCGGTCGCATTACATGGCTGGCGTGCATGAGGTCGCGGGTTCGATTCCCATGGAGGACAATTGTGATACACAAACTATTGTCCTTAGTCTGGATGTTCTTTGTGTCCGTTAAATTGATATTTTTAAAGGCTAGTGTGGGATTTGTCTTTTGTAAAAAAAATGCTGAAATAAATTATTGTACCTCACACCTTTTTACCATCTAGCAAAAAATATTTAACTAAACTTAGACTCGACTATATTATTATTATTATCTATAGATAAACTGCGTGCAGTATTTTTGAATTACTTAATAAAATAAACACAAACACTTTGAATAATAATTTAATGTTTTGTGATTGTATTTCTATATTTTATTGTCAGTTTTGTATTTTTTTATTGTTGACAAATAGCAATAATGTGTAAAATGATTTTATAAAGAAAAAACGTGTTACTTATTATGTTGTCTGTTATATTATACCCATATATTATTAATTATTAAATAGTTATATAAGTGTGTTATAATTGCAGTTATAATAAGATTGTGAGAAAAGGAATGTTATTTTAATTCAATTTAATATTTATGATTAAGTATAGGTATAGTTTAACTTTAAAAAATGAAGTTTGTACGCCAATATTAGCAATACAGGAAAAGACTATTTATTTTTGTCAGATGTTTTGTATCTGTGATTAACTAATAAAGGTTATTTGTATTTGTATTTATTTACATTAATAAAAACAGGTGGAGTCTGTTGCATACTTTTACGCTGACCAGTAACTACTACAGTTTAAACTAAATTAATACTTACCAAAAGAATAATTTTACTTTAGATTAATAGCTTACTAATACAATTTATATTTAATTAAATTGTTTCAATTACGAAAAACACAAAAATATAACAATCAAGTAAACTTATAACTGATTTAATTTAATAAGACTTATAATTGATATTACACATACGATTCATGGTTAATTTTATTAACATTTAAAAGGAATAACTTATTAATAGCACTTAATAATAAAATAGTTATAGATTATTTAAAAACTCATTTATTTTACGATTACTACTGGTAACGCCATCTCGTGAACAAAAGAAACGAAATTTAAATTCATTCAACATTGAACAAAATCCATTTTTCATGACCCCTGATTTGTATTGGACTGTTCTAATAAAGAGATCTAGCGATATCTCGAGTAATACTTATCCGATTTTGATGAAACATACCTCAGTTTAAGCCTAATAAGAAAGGCTACAATACAATGTATTGGTCTTAAGATTATATTTTAATTCGTTTTAAAGATGTGCGGTAACAAACAGACAGACAGACAGATAGACATTAATTCTAAAAATTGTAAGTGTGTAGTGTTGTTGCTTTTTGACTTTTTTCTAGATTTTATAGATAATTTTTATCTGAATTTTCGAAAAGAACAGACATTTCGACCTCTACAGTTTTATTATAGTATAGAAGAAGATAGATAGATTACCTACTTTAAACTTAATACCTAAAAACTACGTATCTATGTATTTTAATATCTAAAGCGCGCTTATTCCAAAAAGAGTCAATAAGAACCACGTCCGTTCGCATTAAGAGTCAATGTGAATGAAATTATATAGGCACCGGTTGGCCGTTTAGGACGTTAAACAAAAATCAACCGTACAGCTGTACTCATACCGGCGCGGCGACATTTGGAAATTTTCTTTCATCTATATCTTGTGTGTTTATCAACCGATTTCTATAATTTTTTTTTATGAATAAGATATTAAAGTGTACTTTTGAAATATGGGAGTTTGAAAAAGATATGTCTATGCATATTACAATATATTTATGTATTTAATACACTTTGAAGAAAACCCTAACGATTAAACACGTTATTGTGGCTAATATATAAAAGATAGATATATACTATTCAGGACTTTTTTGTACATCTTTTGAAGACCATTATTTTTGTAATACATATTTTTGGCGTATGATCAACGTATGCGATGATAAGAGCTAGAACGCGCTTTTTGTCAACTGACTTGCTTCAAATTTTTCGTTACTGCTCAGCTCCTATGTGTCTTAGCGTTATGTTATACAGCCTATAACCTGCCCGGGAGTATGGACTACAATCGTACCAAGTTTGGTTAAAATGCCTTCAGTAGTTTTTGACCCATGCGTGCACATACAGACAGACAGACAGACAGACAGACAGACAGACAAAAAATTTATTGATTGCATTTTTGGCATTAGTATCGATCACCATTCATCCTCCAATATTAATTTTGAACATATATTCAATGTACAGAATTGATCTCTCTACAGTTTTATTATAAGTATAGATATAGATATCAGTAGGAAATGGAGGATGATACGAGTATATACGTAATAATTTTAATATTTATTATTCCAGACGTAATATATTTTATAATGAAAATAAAAATCGACCTGTGTACCGCTTGTGATATGAATATTAACCGAATTAATTACATTATTCTAATAGGTACTTATTAACTACTTATTAAAAACAATTACTCTACAATGACGTAGGTACTTAGTGGTTAAAGTTTATGGGTGATATGCAAAGGTCTTAGGTTTAATTACTGCTCAATGCAAATGTGCATAAATATAAGTTTGAAATAATCTTGATGTTATTTATTTATCATAACAGCCCATTCCCACTGCAGGGACGAGCCACCTCCCGTGAGGGATACTTGGCCTACTAATTGCCACACGGATTGGTATAGGGTTATTTTCAAGTTTTCGTTCTTTCTATGTAAAGGTAATGTTCACAGATAGTCCCTTAGTCGGTTTCTACGACACCCATAGGATGAGATAGGGTGGTAACATATTGTATTCTTACTCCGTCACCACCCGGAGAACAACCATAATAAAGTATTAACTATTTATTTAAAACTTATGTACAAAATCATGCACAAAAGTGGACTTAATGCCAAAGGCATTTTCTACCAGTCAACCTTAGGATGATTTAAAGCTTGGCTTCTACCTGTTTTTGTAATACTCTGGATTTACAGAGTATTACAAAAACAGGTAGAAGCCAAGCTTTAAATTATCATTTTAATTTTTAATAAGATAAACCTACACATATAGATAATTAAAAAGGTATAAATATTTATATAAACATACATACTAGAGTATAGTACACATATAAATATGGAAAAAAGAGTAATATTTTATTCTATTCTGCTGACTCATTACCAAACAACTGCCTAACTTTGGCTTTAAAAGTAAAACTGCTAGTAGACATCCTGATTTCGAGGGGGAATTTATATTTTTTTTGTATTTCTTAGATTGTCACAAGTTAATCAATTTCTCACTTGTCCACAGAACCCCAAACCATGGAAGATGGCTGCATACAAGAACCTCCAATCAAAAAGGTTACAGCCATTTACGATCAACGTGTACCCAGAAAATTAGACCAGCTAGATAAACTCGGGCAAAATTTGGAGAATCTGAGCAAAAAAATTGGGCAAAATTCATTTTTGGATAGTATTACTTATGAGAGTGAACGACTTAAGAGTCATAGTGAACATTCTTCTAGAAGGAACAGTGATGATGGAGGAAGGGCCAGGAAAGAAGGATTTAGAAATGGTAAGATGTGGTTTTTTATCTTCATCATAACAACCTATTAATGTCCCACTGCAGGGACGGGCCTCCTCCCGTGACGGAGGGATACTTGACCTGCTAATACCACGCTGGCCAGATGGATTGGTACAGGGTTTAATTTCAAGTTTTCCTTCTTTTTACTTCGTAAAGATAATTTTCACGGTTTACGGATAGTCCTTTAGTCGGTTTTTACGACACCCATGGGATGAGAGGGGGTAGCGACATATTGTATTCTTATTCCATCACCACACGGAGAAGGTTAACTGCACGTAATACCTTGTACCATACAGTCTGGCCAACGTGGTATATGCCAAGCTTCTCTTTGTCTCTCAGAGGCCTATTCCTGCTGTGAGAAAATTTAATAGATGTAGGTATGTGTATATTTCGACGTACCGTTACGACTTGGGGAGCTTCAAAAAACGAGCGTACTCCCTTTTTAATGGTCGGCAAAGCATCTGTGATTCCTCTGGTGTTGCGGCTGTCCATGGGTGGCGGTGATCACTTACCATCAGGTGAACTGCTGGCTCGTTTGCCCCCTATTACATAAAAAAACCTACTATAGTATGTTGTACTTTCCTTGTAATAGTATAGTAATAAATGTATAGTACAGTCACGAGCAATAATATGTACACATTTTCGCATTTTGTAAACCAGTTATCTAAAGTTCTGCCAATCCAAAATTGAAAATTCGAAGATTAATTCAAAACTGTACGGAACCTCTTCTACATTACGAATTCATTTTGATATTGTAATGTCTAGATAAACGTGCAGATAGTTTAGAAAATTTGAAAATGTGTACATATTATTGCTCGTGACTGTACATACTTTTTATTTAATGTTTTTGTTCGGCGGTCGGCAAAAATGATTACCACATACATGTACTTTATTACCACACACATGTCTTTGGATTATGCTTAAAAAGCATTTGTGTAGAACCATCAGAACTCTATGGCGTAGTGAGTCGATCGCTTTGTAGAAGTCATTTATTTAAACGACTTCCTTTCTAGGGATGGGTCGCTGTGTCCCCACACAAAGAATATCCAGTCTCAGGACAACAATTTATGGATCTGAAAAACTCAGAAGCTTACATGTCACTTTAAAATTCATAAAACATAGTATTTTTTGTATGAATAACCAAATCATTTATGTTATACCTACGTAATATCTTTGGCCCACTTACAAAAGTAATTATAACTAAAGTTTCTAGGTTGAATACTTACTTAAATAATTATAAGGGACAAATATCAATATCGACTTTAAAGAACTTGTACATACTTAGTTAATTTTTTATTTACAAGCTTTGTTAATTTTAAGTTCTAAATTGATTGATGTTTACGCCCATTCTTTCTTTTCGAGGTAGTTATAAACATGATTTAAGTAGTAATTCAAATAATAATTAATCATAACAGCCTACTTTTTTTAAGTAAAAAGAAGGAAAACTTGAAATTTAACCCTATACCAATCCGTCTGGCCAGCGTTGTATTAATAGACCAAGTAGGTATATCTCCGTCACAGAAGGAGGCCCGTCCCTGCAGTGGTACATTAATGGGCTGTTATGATGATTTTAACGCGACGGGCAGTTATAAATAAACAAAATATTTTTACAACATTACCACACAGATTTAGCGTCATAGCACATATCGTACCCTCAGTGGAAAATAAGCATAAGTGATGTTACGTTGAATCATCGATTTTATCATATTCGGAAAGTACGTCTAAGGATACGTATGCTAGATATTTTTCATATTTTTCTTGTTAAATTTGAGGAATTTATACAAGAAATTAGTTTTGAGAATTTTTATTCCATCACATTTTCTCTAAGGGATTAGTAGATTAAGTGATATTACGCAAAGAAAAAATTGAGAAATATGGCATATTACTTATTATTACATTTATCCCTTTATTTAATTGTAGAAAATAAATAGTAACAAATATTATGATTTAAATGCGTTTGGTTTTTTTACATCGTTAGTTTTGTATACACGATTACTGCTTTCTTCCACTAAAAACTTTTCTTTACGCAAAAACATAGGACTAACATACTGCAGCGAGGCTGTGAAATAAGAATGATTACTTTTTTCTTCCACTAGAATATTTTCATTGCACCGAGACGTAAGATTTGATACAGCGGCGCGTGAGTAGGCAGAGGGGACATAAGTGTGAATATGTCGATGCGATATTTTATTAGTATTTTTTTTTCGTTGATTATTTTAAAACAAAACGTACTGGCAATAAGTAATCAATCAATTAGCCCCTATCGCAGTTCAGTGATGAACATAGGCCTCTCCCAACCCGCGCCACAGAACACTGTCCTGCATCTTTCGCATCTTAGATCGTCGGTCCACCTAGCTGGGGGGAGTCCTACACTACGTTTTTCGAGTCGCGGTCTCCACTCTAGGATACCTTTGTTCTGACGACCATCGGTCCTTCGACAGATACGATCAGCCTATTGCCACTTCAGGTTGCTAATTCTACGAGTTATGTCGGTAACTTTGGTTCTTTGTCGGATAACCTCGTTCCAAACTTTATCCTTTAAGGAGACGCCGAGCATAGCCCTCTCCATAGCTCGCTGCGCGATTTTAAGCTTATGGACTAGGCCTACTCGCAAGTGTCCAGGTCTCGGCACCATACTTCATTACTGGTAGGACGCATTGGTCTTCAGGCATTGCGGTAAAGGTCCGAAGTAGCTTGCTGAATCCTGTCCAACTGGATTCTGCGATCGATTTATTTCTTGAAGTTGTTTCTACCAAGTTGAACAACTTCAAAACATACTGTTGAACAACTTCGAGCATCAATCGTTCGACATTAGGTCGACCTCGGTGTGACATGATTGTGTAACATGATCTTTGTTTTGTTTAGATTTATACCGGGTTCAACCCATCAACAGGCTCCAAATTTAGGCTTTGTGGCTTTCCTTCAAGCTGTTCCAGTGACTCTGCCACGATGACGAAGTCGTCAGTAAACCGAAGGTGTGAGATGTACTCGTACTTGCCGTTAATGTTGATGTCCCGTCTAGTCTACTACAACGTCTTAAAGATGTCCTCGAGCGCGTTGGTGAAGAGTTTTGGAGAAATTACATCCCCTTGCCTGAACCCGTGACGTGACGCTACTCACTAAGTGGGGTAGTTTTGTCCTGGAGCTGGACAGTTATAGTGGCAGTTTCATATAAAGATCTACACACATTGATGTATGCCAATCGATGCCACATCATTGCAGAGCATCCAGAACCACCCAGGTTTCAATTGAGTCGAAGGTTTTTACGTAATCCACGAATGCTATGCACAGCGGCTGATTGTACTCTTATTCTGTACAATCTACCGAACAAGATAGGTGTGGCTCAGGAGTGATATGGGCCTATAGTTCTTCAGCGAGAATTTGTCACCTTTTTTGAAGAACAGGGCAACGGCACTCCCGCCTGAGGCGTTAGGGCCTGGTGGATGACGGAGCTAAAAACACCTCACAAGTGTTTTTAGCTCTTTTTGATTATGTGTTCCGCTAGTTTTAATAGCTCTCTCAGGTGATTCCGTCATGCCCTGGACACTTATTGTTCTTTAGTTGCTCGAGAGCAACTCTGACCTCGCCCCGGTTGACATTGGGGATGTCCTCCGTGTAATGGGGCGTGAGTGGGGCTATGTGGTCATCTTTCTTAGGTCCTATGTCATCCGTGATGCGTGCAAGTATTTCTAGAAACTCTCTATTTCCTCGAGTATCTCGAGCTCGGAGGTCACAGTTCTGTGGTCCGCAGTATTGAGTTTCGTTAGATGGGTTCTACCAAGCTTGCGCGCGAATACTTTGGTGCCTCTATTCTGTTCGGTCGCAGTCGCAACGGTGGGGGTGTTGGAATATCTGAGGTCACGTCGCACCAGTTTCTGGATCTTCCGGTTAAGGTATCTCCCATTTGTCTAAGAGTAGATTAGTCTGCTTTGAACAAGTCGTTGATCACTGCTAGTATTAAACGTCTTAAATTATTTAGTTATTTGTTATTTATGCACACAAATAAACTGATCTACAATGGTAAGCTTAATGCCTTAAGGCATTATCTTCCAGCTAACCTTTGAGTGAAGCAGAGAAAAGTAAGTTGGTAGGTGCAATAAAGACAATTATCACAGAGACATCTCTGAACACGTATCTTCTATTGGTCATGATAAAGTCTATCTCGTTCCTCGTCACAGTATTGGGGCTTTGCCATGTCCCCTTTCTATGTGGCTTCTTCTTAAAGAAGGAGTTCATTAAGAAGAGCCCCTGCGTCTCCAGTAAGTTGACCAGCATCTGCCCCCTGTGGTTTCGGCGCCCCACACCGTAGTATTCAGTTTTCTTTTTGCCGTTTTCTTGTACTTCCACTTTGGTATTGCAGTCTCCCATAACAATGTTGTAGTAAGCCTCGGTAGTGCCATGTAGTGCCTTAGCGATGTCTTCGTACATGGCATCGGCTATTTCATCGCTGTATGTCGAGGTCGGAGTCTCTTGTATCACCGGCAATATGTAAAGTGCCTTTAATTTTAATTTGTTAATTGTAATTTTTGTTTGTTAATTTAGATTTGTATTGAGAGAACGTAATGTTTTGTTGTATGGAGCCGAGAAAAACCTTATTCTGTTAATTGTTACAAGCCTTTACAAATTATCTACTGATTATTAAAAAAAATATAAAAAAATAATTAGTGGTAGTAATCTTTACCGAAATTCCACATTTCTGAATTTTTCATGTGGTAATTTCATTGTTAATAGTACGAACTTTAATTGTATCCAAAAATCTAATTAGTATTTTGTCTAAATTAATAAATATTAAATACAAAAAATGCATTTGCTTTTTTTCCCTATAGACATAAGCAATAACTTAAAGTAATATGTGTTAATATGCAGCAAACATTTCTATAACATATAATGGAATAAGTAATTACTATTGTTTACTTCTGGTTTCTAATCAAGTCCCTAAATTGAAAAAAGGCGTAAGTATAGCTTATACATTTCAATCATAATTTTAATAAAGGAAATAATGCGGTAATCTTACTTATACAACCATAAATGTTCATACTTACAAGTTCATAACTGCTTTAATACAACATACTTTTTAAATACATTTTACTTTTCTGACAAAGCCTGTCATAAATTTTGAAAAATAGCATAATAATTTATTTTTACAATTCCTAATAAACTATAAACATTAGCACTAACGTAAATACAACACGCAGTACACGATTTTTTTTCCTTTTTTTTGATATAACAATAATTGTTCCACGTTTGAAAATAAAGTAAATAAACCCATAAATTCAGTTTTTTCGCCCTACTGAAAAATCAGCATTTTCGTCTTATGCCTTTTTTCCACTGAGGGTGCGATATAACGTAACGTAAACGGATCGGCATCGCCTCGCCTTTTTCCTCGGTGTCAAATGTTAAAAATCCGATTACGTTACGTATCCGATTAGTGTGCTGCGGTGCAGTAAGGAGTTTCATACAAAGAATACTGAACGGCTCGGGTTGATACGGTGACGTTCCGTTTACGTTACGTTATAAATATGTGATACGACCCTAAATCTGAAAATAAAAAAATAATAACAAAAAACTTCCTTAAAGCGAACCACGAATATGAACCACAAATTACTGTCTGGATGGTCCTTTATCCTTTAATTTTTCTATAAGTTCTCGCGACACTGGGTTCCAACTCTAGCGTGGAACCTCATTATATCAGCCTGTACCTATATGGACGCCCACTGCTGCACGTAGGCTTCCTCCATACATTTCTACCCTGCGCTGTCCTATGGCGCTCTCATACATCGGTCGCCCGCAACCTGCACGGTATCGTCAGTTCAGCTTGGCAGGGGTCTATTCACCCTGCACCTTCCAGAACCTCAGTGAGTCAGTGCCTATGTAATAATAATAGAGATAAAAACTCATCTAATCTTCCAGATGGAACCAGTTCTGAGCCTCCTACAGCAAACGTGACAAATTTCAACGCGTGGGGTGAGCTTAACAGTTCCACCTCGACTACAAGGACTGAGTTGAGTTCCTCAGACGGAGGGGATGACCAGGTATGATCATACAAGTACTAGTAAAATTTATTTAACAGCAACTAGCTGACCCGTGCCCACTTCGTTGGGCGGCGGAAAAAGCGCGTCCCTTTTTTAAACATATTTCATTACTGCTCCACTCCTATTAGTCATAGCGTGATACTGTATTTAACACAGAAAGAATTTTTAAAATCGGTTCGTTAGATACAGAGATTACCCTCTACAACGTCACAAACACACAAACTTTACCTCTTCATAATAATAGTATAGATAAAATCTGTTGCGTCCTACAGCTCAAATGAAATTCGGATTCGCAAAAGACTAATATATGCGACTAATAATCCGAAAAAGACTAATATATGCGACATCCATAATCATAATCACTCCGTGCGGTTTCCGGTTAAAATAGGACTGCCGCATATCCTCCCGTGGGTGTCGTAAGAGGCGACTAAGAGATACCACGACCCGGTACATACCACCTAGCACTTCGGGTCAACCTCCTGGTGGGTAGTAAACCACCAACAACGGCATTCCTAAGGAGTCAGGCAGGCGACCGGCCGTAAAATGTAGCCAAAACCTAGAGGTTTTTGCTACATTGGCTACACTTATGCTGCTAGAGCAGCATGAGTAGGACAAGACATGCTGCGCCGTCCCCAATTAAAATTGGGATAAGGGCAGGTTAATGATTTATGATATGCGACATTCATAAATCTATACTAATATTATAAAAAGGTAAAGTTTGTGTGTTTGTGACGTTGTACGCCGTAATCTCTGGATCTACTGAACCGATTTTAAAATTCTTTTTGTGTTGAACAGTCCATTTATCGGGGAGTGTCATAGGCTGTATAGTATCACGTTATGACTAATAGGAGTGGAGCAGTAATGAAATATGTTTAAAAAACGGACGCGTATTTTTCGCCGTCTAACGAAATGGGCACGAGTCAGCTAGTGTATTATATACAAACAGTTTGGAATAGTTTAACGGACCTTTTCCCTTAATTCAGATCAAGGTGCCAGGTAGTAATATAAAATTTACTACCGCGTCCCGGATAGTTCAATTTCATCGGTTCAACAGGGACACCAATCTCTCTCAATTCTCTGGTAGGCGACGGGTGTAATGTAAAAGTTTGGTTTTCCACACAAAAAGGGGATTCTGTCAAATACAGGGCTACAAGTCAGAAAAGAAGAAAGACGGAAAAAAATAGTACTCGAGGCGGGACTTGACCCCGCGTCTCTGGACTAAACGCGTCCAGTGCCATGACCACTAGGCCACCCGAGTATGCGTCTCGATCACCAAATTCAACCATTGCATTATACGCCGCCACTAGCGCCGCAACTTAAAACTCAACTGTACAACGCCATCTTAGCGCGACAGTCGTAAGGGCTATAAGATTTAACAATTTCCGTTTAAGTAGCTACTTCTGACTGACATAATGCAACAAAAAAATAAAATGCATTCAAAAAGGCAAGAATACTTGATATAAAATCCTATACCAATCCGTGTGCCTAGCTTAATAATAGACCAAGTCTTTCCTCATTCAATTTCCGTCATAACAGCTCATTAATGTCCCACTGCAGGGACCAGTGACGGAGGGATACGTGGCCTACTAATACTATTCTGGCCAGACGGATTGGTATAGGGTTTAATTTCAAGTTTTCCTTCTTTTTATTTCGTAAAAATAATATTCATGGATAGTCCCTCAGTCGGTTTTCACGACACCCATGGGATGAGATTGGGTGGTGACATATTGTATTCGTACTCCGCCACCACACGGAGAATTTTCAATTTTCGTGTCTACATTAAAACCAATGGCTACTAAAAGAACCTAATTTTTTTCCCTTCCTCAGGTAACAAAAAACCGCCGCCGCAGCCACGAGTCAGCATTACCCGGTACCCCACTGCACAGCAAACTGCTATGGAAGTCTGCTGATAGTTTAGCACCTGAATGTGCCTTCGGTACTTCGCTAGCTGATATCATGGAAAGCCCTGCTAATAAGGTATGTATCATTATGTGTTTATTTTCTTTTTAAATTATACAATAAACTACAAAAATCTGCCAAAGTGCATTGTTGGCAGATGAATACTCCTAAGTCATTTTAAGTTATGTCTTATACTGTTACATACAATGAACCTAATCATCATATCATAATAGCCCATTAATGTCCCACCGCAGGGACGGGCCTCCTCCCTCGAAGAAGGGATACTTGGCCTACTAATACCACGCTGGCCAGACGGATTGGTATAGGGTTTAATTTCAAGTTTTCCTTCTTTTTATTACGTAAAGATTATATTCACGGATAGTCCCTTAGTCGGATTTTACGACACCCATGGGATGAGAGGGGGGGTTACATATTGTATTCTTACTCCGTCACCACACGGAGACTTACGGAACTTTGTTATTGTCAACTTATTACTCTTCGGCTCTAAAATGATTATTTAAGTGATGGGGACAGTCAGTCTAAGAATTTTAAAAAAGACTGTAAAATAATAAGTTTAAAGCAGGATTCGAATGGCGGGGATCGCCGGAGGGGGACTGGACGCAAAGGCTCTGCCGATTCCCCAGACCCCTCCAAGTAGGCGATGAAGGTGTGACGTGCGTACCTCGACAAGAGAAGATGCGTAGGCATTTTAACCCAGCGAAATAAAAAAAAATAGGATTCGAATCTGCGTTTTCTGAGTAAAGACATCAAATAATTTTAACCGCTATCCATCCATCCATTACAGCCTATGGACGTCCACTGCTGGACATAGGCCTCCTCCAAACGTTTCCACCCTGCACGGTCTTGTGCCTCCCTCATCCATCGGCTTTCTTGAATTTTAAGGAACTTAAAATTAGGCCCCCTAAATAAAGTTTAAGTTTAGAAAGGGCTTTTGAGTGGTAGTTTTGAATAACTAAAGGTAAATTTTAAGAATAAAATTCAGTGGCGTAATCTTTTGAGCGTACCACTTAATTTTCTACAATATTTTCTTTGATTTTGAATTTTAATATACCAATGGTCTACTAATACCACTACAGCCAGACGGTTTGGCTTGGGGATTATTTAGAGCTGTACTGGTTTATTGCATTGCTTTTTAAAGCAGCTTTAGTTGACTTTACTGACACCCACAAGACGTAAAATCCTTACAGGTATTATTTAGCATAAGCTCTCTGCGCTTTACAATATAATATTATAGGTCTTTACCTATGAAATTGCCGTTTTATTTTTGTGCAGTCTTTAGACTTTATATTCTTTTAAAACATATATTGTTTAAATATTTTTTTAATTACTTTTACTAAATTTCATTCAATTATGTTTAATAATTATTGAAATATCTAAGAAAACTGTACTGTAAATATGTAAAATCTAACTTCTGCATGTCAATTCTCGTACCTAAAATTCGGTTAAGTTAACTTTTAGTTGTCATGTTTTTGCTATTGCAATTGTAATCTTTTGTGGTCGTGTTAAAGTTTTATATAGAGTGTGACAATTTGACAACTAAAAGTTAACTTAACCGAATTTTTAGGTACGAGAATTGACATGCTGATAAAATCTTCATACAAAACGGCAATTTCATAGGTAGAATAGGTACCTATTATACAGGTCAGAAAGCTTTTGCTCTTCTCTCACTACTTATTATCTCTATTGTGTATGTTAACACTTTTATTTAAATTCAATAAATGTTTACAGAGCACGCCTTTCGGTAACTACGATGATAAAAAGGTACTTATGTGTTTAGTTGTTTATGTGTTTAGATGCACACACACACACACACGCCCGCTAAACACAAGCATGCAAAACATTACACATAAACACAAATACACATGCACACACTTTCTTTTTATAAAAAAACATGGCAATATGGCGAACCTTGACATATTGCATTCTTCTCCGTGTGGTGACAGATTAAGAATACAATATTTCACCACCCCATCTCATCCCATGCGTGTCGTAAAAACCGACTAAGGGACTATCCCTGAATATTATCTTTACGAAATAAAAAGAAGGAAAACTTGAAATTACACCCTATACCAATCCGTCAGGCCAGGGTGGTATTAGTAGGCCTAGTATCCCTTCGTCACGAGTAGAGGTCCGTCCCTGCAGTGGGACATTAATGGGCTGTTATGATGAAAACATCCAGACTTGGGACAACATTTGGATGTTGGACACTATGGATCCTACGAACAATTACGCCAGCCAGACTTTTTGTTTGTAAATAATCGTCAGTAAATGCGTATTGTCAAAATGAAGCACGGGTAATGAAAGTCGGCTAGAAACTATGGCAGCCGTTAAAATATCATATTCCGATACTCTATCAGCTATTCACTGACTTTACTCGCTTATTGAATGTCTCCTAAAGTGTTCTTTATCATTGTTGGGTTTTAATAACCAAAAATATTTTTTATAGACGACCCTAAAGCCCGATTTACACATCGACAAGTACAGTAGCGAGTTAAGTAGTAAGTTGTTGATTAAGTTGATTTAAATAGATCTCCATCCTATTTTTTGGCGAGTTAAGTTGGCGAGACGCGAGAGAGGGGGCTACTTCGTACTTTTTTAAATCTCATTTATTTAAAATAGGCATACATTGTACTTAACTTGCCAAAAAATAGGATGGAGATCTATTCAAATCAACTTAATCGACAACTTACTACTACTTACTACTTAACTCGCTACTGTACTTGTAGATGTGTAAATTGAGCTTAACTATATGCTTTTTTTGTATGACACCTAAACAAATACACCGATTTTGATTGTGTTGTTTTGATAAGTAATTTGTTAAATGTGGCTGTGTTTGTATCTATGTGTTTGTGTCTTCGTCTATTGCATGGTAGCTCCTAAAGATGATTTAAAAGAATGTGTAGACTTTTCACAAATTCAGTTTTAGCGTGGATTTAGTAGACCAAAACTTAATTTCCCTTAAAGTACAGTAGAATTTCTATACTTGGAATAAAAGAGCGTTGACGTACTAAGAATAAAAAATGGTCTCAGTCATTTTTTTTAAACAATAACGAAGACTTAGAGCTAACGTAACAACTTAGTGGCCGTGATTGTATGTTTTCGTGGTAACGTTATTCGCGATTGCATGTTTTCGTGGTAACGTTATTCTGGATTTAGTAATTCGGAAAACAGTATGAGAGTCCTCTCGCAAACGTAACCTAGCCAGTACAATTCTTTATCGATCACTGAGTACAAATAGCCCGCTTTTAGATTTAAGCTACCTATCTTATATAATAAATTTAATGACAGGAACCCCATGGGTTTTAAACATTTTACTTAATTAATCCCAAAAGTAAAACTGAACTAATTATGAAAGGAATTTAATCGCGTGCCTTTTAAGAATTAGAACGAATAAAGGCTGCCTACTCACTTAAGCTATGAACATTTATAGTCATCATATCATAACAGCCCATTAATGTCCCACTGCAGGGACGGGCCTCCTCCCGTGACGGATGGATACTTGGTCTACTAATACCCAGACGGATTGGTATAGGGTTTAATTTCAAGTTTTCCTTCTTTTTATTTCGTAAAGATAATATTCACGGATAGTCCCTTAGTCGGTTTTTACGACACTCATGGGATGAGATGGGGTGGTGACATTTTGTATTCTTACTCCATCACCACACGGACAATTTATAGTCAATTGCTTTTCAAAACCAAAATAATTATTTATGTACAGTCACGAGCAATAATATGTACACATTTTCAAATTTTCTAAACTATCTGCACGTTTATCTAGACATTACAATATCAAAATGAATTCGTAATTTAGAAGAGGTTCCGTACAGTTTTGAATTAATCTTCGAATTTTCAATTTTGGATTGGCAGAACTTTAGATAACTGGTTTACAAAATGCGAAAATGTGTACATATTATTGCTCGTGACTGTACTCTACAGATTATTAAATTGAGTTAAGATAATCTTTGTACTAGTAAATTTGTTATAAGTTTAGTTTGACCTCTGTGGCGCGGCGGTAGCGCAAGCGGCTGCCGTGCACGAGGTTGTGGGTTCGATCCCCACGCAGGACAATAATTTGTGAGATCCACAAATTATTGTCCTGAGTCTGGGTGTTCTTTGTGTCCGTTAATTGATGTTTGTAAAAAGTCCCCGCGACACAGGGCGTGATCCCTAGTGCGGGAGTTGTCTTTTTAAAAAAAAAAAAAAGTTTATGTTTGTAAAAGTCTCCGCAACACAAGTATAAAATGTACTGGAAGTACTTATACGAAAGCTGTCTCATTTTAAAAACAAAGTTATAAGTCACCGCTCTCATTTTTTCAACCATTCTTATAGCTAACTTCGTTAGTAAATACTTAGGGTCGACTGTCTCACAATGAACCATGCAGCTACACTTAACCAGCGCTATATTTCCAAAATTCGACGTGGCCAGATCGTGTTAATTTGTGCAAAAGATAGGTACAGACGTGTCTCTTCCGCTCAGTAGTTAGCGAGCAGATCGCGCGAGAGGTGTATGTATGCGAACCTTTTTTTAAAAAACTGTCACAAAAGTAAGTTTTAAATAAATTTTACTATCTTTTTTAGCATTTTTCCTTTAAGAAATATCGACTATTTTATTTCTACACCGAATTATATAGTTATTTAGCTTATCTATGCACTGTAATTTATTTCATAATTATATTTCTTTCAGTTTAAATTTTTAAGGTTAGTTATAAAAAGGTGCTATGTCTCACATTGAACCATGTTGAGGTGGTACTCAATGAATCACGGATTGTGTACCCCAAGAATTGCCTTGGCGTACACATTAAACAAAACGTGGTTCATTTTGCTAGTGTTGTTAGATAATGTATTGAAACTTTCAAACTACATAATATTCTTTTACCTAGCTGTTCATATTATCATTATTAATATTACTTTATTTACTTCCTTTGGTCAATATTTCTATCTGTTACAGAATGGCACGGAATAAAGTAAGTCAGAATAGGGAAGTCAGGGTGGGGAGCCCCTTACACAATGGACCGACGACCTGGTTAGGAGGGCGGGAAGCCGATGGAAGAGGGAGGCATAAGACCGCGCAGGGTGGAAACGTTTGGAGGAGGCCTATGTCCAGCAGAATAATAGTCTATAGGCTGATATTTATGATGATGATGAAATTAAGTCAAAGAAAAAAGGGGGCCACACTGCTTCCAATATGTTAAGAGCTTTCAAATTAAATAGAGAAGGTGTAATCATCAGAAAAGCTGCATTATATCCTACTTTGCGCCGCTATGTAGCACAGTATTTACACACACGTAAAGATGATCTTGCTAACAAGAAGTATATACTAAATTATGATTTAAAGACTACTCTATTACAAGTCAAGACTAATTACATAAGAAATGGACGTTTTACTTTTACCTTAATTAATTATTGATAACATTTCTTTTTCATAATTAAGTGGTTCAATGTTAAAATTAACCCGGTTCAATGTGCACACCCTAGAGTACACATTGATCCAAATATTTATTTTTATATTTATGTTTTTATTTTTAAAAGTATAAATAATATTGAAAATTTGTCAATGCTCTTTTAAAGCTAGATAAATTACCTATCTTTGTACAAAATTTGAATCATTTCGAAGCTTAAACGAGAGAGTTATGCGCCTTCAAATTTTACATGGTTCATTGTTGGACAACTTACCCTATACTAAATTAAATAGTTTACTAAACTATTAAACTTCTTCATATAGTGACAGAAATAGAATAGACAAGACGCACCCATTCCTTGGATATTGTAAAAGCTGATTTAAGGAATATTAACTCCAAACACTTAGATTTAGTGAGTCATTACCTTTAAGTCGTTACCTATACCCCTTATGTTTCTAGTACAGACCTAGTTAATATTCAGATTTAGAGCAGTAAACTTATTTATTTTAAAGTGTTAAGAAAACAGTGTATTTGAAATTAAAAATAACATTAATTAATTTATCGCAACCAAAAGACCACTGTTGGACATAAGCCTTATTCAAACGTCTCCACAATCCTCTATCTTGTGCCTCCCTCATCCATCGGTTGCCTGTAACCATTACCAGATCTTTGGTCTACCTTGTGAGAGGTCTGCCCAGCCTGCTAAACAAAAAAATAACAAAATTATGTGAAAATAATTGATAGGTTTTTGGCAAAACAATGCTTTCTGAAAAAGGTTTTATTGGCACTATAAGAGGAATTAGGAATGGACCTTATTGGGTGGTATGTATGTAGTCCCTATTACATTATAATAGCCCAATGCTGGGACGTAGATAATGACATTGAAAGCGTTGTGAATTGAAAGAAGTATGTTAAGATGGTTTGGAGAACGGATGAAATAATAATGTAATTATATTTTTCACTTTTTCACACAAGGCCGTCTAGTCCCAAACTTGCATTTTGTGTAGTAAGTAGACAACATACCTACTTTTAATTACTTTTTTCTAAAAACCAACTCTTAAAAGTATACCGTAAATCATACTCGTTTCATCCTGACATAGACCAGACTCGTATCATATATGAACATTATGTTGGCATTGGATATGTCGCAGGGAAATGAGGAAACCAGGGATTTCACGAAATCACTAGGGATATCACGAAATCCCGGTAAATAGCGAAATGCCTTGCACTTCGGCGGCCGCTACCGCGGCACGCTCGCTTCGCTCGCTCGCCTTGTGCATTATGGTCACAGTTCTAACCTAACCTAACCCACAGACGATAGAATTTTTGTGTTTTTTAACCTACAAACAAAAATATGAGCATTTCTTTTCTAGTACAAATGGGATTTCGTCATATCCCTAGGGATTTCGTGTAATCCCTGATTTCCTCATTTCCCTGCGACAGATATATCCAGACCAATGCAAACATTAATTCATAATTTCTTTATTTGCAAAAACATGGCACTACAAGGTGTAGTACAAAAGTGGTTGATCTACATGTTTCGTCCAACTTGGGCATGCAAATACTTAAGATCTAGCCTAAATCAATTAATTATAATTTTTTTTTTAAGTACATCCCTTTTTTAATAATATTGAGAGCTTAATGATAGGGTTAATTCATTTATAAAATAGAATCAGAATTAAAAATAATTACTTAAATGTGATGTGATTGTAAGTCTGTTCATGCAAAGATTTTTAAGTGGGAATTTCATGGACGTATGCAGTGACCTACTTATGTTAGTAATTAATTGGCTTACTGACTAATAATTAGAAATTGTTGTTTGTTTTCTGCCTGAATACCAATTATAGTTTTTACAGTGCCATTAGGTGAGTTTTATGATAACTGCGGGAAAAAAGCACAATTTTGTATTCTTTGTATTATTTTCTTTACATTTTAACACAATGCCGTCTAGTCTTGAACTAAACAGGGCTTGTACTATTATGGCTACTTAGATAACTAACTTTAACTAAATTCTTTTAGGTGTTACCTACACCTAAAATAATTTAGTTTAAGTTAGTTGATGACAATGAATATTCTGACCAAATTAAATAATGTTTTTCAACACAAAACATTTGGTATGTTGGCTTTTATTTATATTTAATTGTATTACAATTATTTAATCGTAGCAATTATCGTAGCATCCTTCGTAGCAAAGTTCTACGAAATGAAGGCACTCATTTATTCCCAACCCAGACTAAATACATAGGATCACTCCATCTCATTCCAAATGTGTCGTAAAAAGCGACTAAGCTTCCTATTTAACTGTCAATATATTCAGCAAAGAACAACTTGACACAAAACTCTGTACCAACCCATCTAACTAGCGATTTGTTGCTTTGTACACACAGCAACTAATCAAGCTAGACACTCATGTACCTTAATACCTTGAAATAAGACACAATTTCAAATAAAAATGTTTAACTTGATGTTTTGCTGTGTGTACAACATGCTGACGAGATAATAAAGTTGATCTTACTTAGGTACCTGGTAAGCTTAACGTTTATCCGTACCAGTTGTAGAAAAAAATATAAAACTCAGAGAGTTGTCTGACCTGTGCTGGTCACTAAAGCCCGATTTACACATCGACAAGTACGGTAGCGAGTGAAGTAGTAAGTTGTTGATTAGGTTGATTTAAATAGATCTCCATCCTATTTTTGGCGAGTTAAGTACGAAGTAGCCCCCTCTCTTGCGTCTCTGTACTTGTCGATGTGTAAATCGGGCTTAAGATACAAAATGTTAAGTCTCATAGCACATTAAGTCACTAGCTACTGTACTATTCAAATAAACAATGTGTGTGTGATACTTATAGACATCTTTGAGTTGTTTAGAAGGGACATCAGTGCTACCAATTGAGATGATTTCTTGCTGAAAAGATCTATTACTAGCGCAAAACTGCTTACCTAATTATTTATCTTGGTTACTAAGTACTCTAAATCGTTTTGGTCCAATACTCAGCCATGCAAATAGCGTTCGGCCTTCCTTCGTATAGGTCCTTAAGGAAACACGACTCTGGCCTCGCAGGCACGTTAGTAAATGACCCATCGTCTGTCGAGACGTGGCACAGTCACATTTATTTCCGTTTGGGTCTATAAATCCCGTCCCTGCAAGCTGATTTTAATAGCCTGTTATGTGATCTATTCCGTGTGGTGACGGAGTAAGAATACAATATGTCACCACCCCATCTCATCCCATGGGTGTCGTAAAAACCGACTAAGGGACTATCCGTGAATATTATCTTTACGATATAAAAAGAAGGAAAACTTGAAATTAAGCCCTATACCAATCCGTCTGGCCAGCGTGGTATTAGTAGGCCAAGTATCCCTCCGACACGGGGGGAGGCCCGTCCCTGCAGTGGGACATTAATGGGCTGTTATGATGATGTGATCTATTCTTCTAAGACTAAAAGACTCAATTCTTCAAAAACTCCTATTCCAATGTGATTTATCCTTCATCAGAAGACTAAAAGACTTCAAAACCTCAAATTCCAGATACATCTACGAGATGATATCAAATCAATCAGATCTGAATCCGGATCTGAAGAACGTCGGCGAGGCTGGAGACTGGTCAAGAATGTCACATCAGCTGCCGGTGCCTTCTCTCCTAAAGGACAAGTTGGTTCCACCACTCTGCCTGGCACACCTCTGCCTAGTTTTCAGGTAACATAACTTTGTTACTTACTTTCTTCTCGTGTTGAAGGCAACAGTCTAAATGATTGTGGCCCAATGATCAGACACACGAATAGCGTTTGACCTCCCTTAGTATGGATCGTCAAGCGTACTCGACTCCGGGCTCTCAGGGCACTCACGTTAAAAAATGGCCCATCGTGTAAGGTTGTTAATTACTGCTTAAGACCTACAGAATCGATATTTAAATAGAAAAAGTATAAGTTTATTTTTGCAAAACAACCGGGTTCGATTCCCCAGCTGGGTACAGTATCTTTTTCAAATGTATGAATGCAGTTTTTCTTTTTATCAAAATCGGTGACATGGTTCTTAAGAACAAATCTTCGTATGACTTATAGTTTAAGACTTTCCCATACTGACCCTTTTGAATGAGCCACCCTGTATAGTCTCTGGATATGCATATCTGGTTACTTAACCGGTTCCCTGTCCGACCAGTAGACACAATATTAAAACAACGCGAGTGTATCATATATGATACACTAGACAGAAAAAGGCTTTTGAGCTATCTTGTATTTTAGATGTTTGTCTTTCGCAATAATTCTAAGAATGACCTTTAACAGTAGAAAAAACCTCAGCGAGATATAGACCTTCTTCAGTCTACCTTTCCCATTATTGTAACTGCTGTAATCCAGGTTAAGAAGGTCTCCATCATATTAGTAGACAGATGCCCAAAGTCGACCAGTCGAAAAAGGGGATCAGCACAGTTCAGCCATTCCCTCTTTCATTATTGTCGCTCCTGAACAAGGTTAATAGTGTTACCCAGAACCTAGGCTGTGTGAAAAGGCACTTCTCCTTTATTACGCAAAGAGTGATTACGCTTATTTTTGGGTTAAGTAAGCCTTTGTACATTTTTCTTTCTTTTTACAATATTCCTTTAATATTTTCTAAGTATTATAAATGTTTCCATTGGTCAGGGAGCTTTCTATTTAAAATTATGTAGGTATGTTTATCCAAAACTTTGAGCAGCATGTGTAAGAAGAAGACATGCTGCGCAGACCCCAAAAGAAAAAATAAATTGGGATGAGGGCAGGGGAATGATGAGGATGATGTTTATCCATTATCCAGTCCATCAATCATCAATCATAACAGCCCATTAATGTTCCACTGCAGGGACGGGCCTCCTCCTATGACGGAGGGATACTTGGCCTACTAATACCACGCTGGCCAGACAGATTGGTGTAGGGTTTAATTTCAAGTTTTCCTTCTTTTTACTTCCTAACAGCCCATTATTGCCCCACTGCAGGGACGGGCCTCCTCCCGTGACGGAGGGATACTTAGCCTACTAATACCACGCTGGCCAGACAGATTGGTGTAGGGTTTAATTTCAAGTTTTCCTTCTTTTTACTTCGTAAAGATGATATTTATGGTTAGTCCCTTAGTCGGTTTCTACGACACCCATGGAATGAGATGGGGTGGTGACATATTGTATTCTTACTCCGTCACCACACGGAGACATTATCCAGTACTCCATAGTAAAAGCTCAGCTTAGTTTGTAACTAGATAGCTTGGATTGAATATATGAGGAGTATTATCTATTTTATTCTTTCTGTTTCAGTCTAAAACGGAGAGCAAAAGTTCGGACTACTCTAAAGATGACAGGAAACAGTCAATACCTAATTATACTAATGAAAAGGAGAACCCTGGGGAGACTAGCCCTGAGGTATGTTCATGACTCAAAGATCATCAATAACACAGACTTGATGAGACCGCCACTAAACTACCTGTACGAGCTACTTTCGCACTAGGGATCATGAATGATGGAATCCACAAAGAGGAAGAGGTAATCAACCACTACCTCGATGAAGACGATTATTTGTACCACTCCTCAATGATTTTTTGTCGCACAGAGTACGAAACCTAGTACAGCAGTCGCCTTTAAAAAAAACACAGTTAATCAAATAACTAATGAAATTACAAGGCTATGAGACTTATGGCAAGATGACCAGCGCAGCGCTACTGAAAGTCTTATATTTGTGAAAAGAAAGAAAGATAGAAAAGAAAGGCGAAGAATGTGATACGACAAGCATAAAAAAATTTAAACTTATTAGTTACTTAAATTACATTAAAAATTAGTTTTGTTTATTTCCAGGGTCTAGAACCAGAATCCCTAATGTTCCGCGATGGTAGAAGACGAATAGACATGGTGTTGGCTTACGAGGAAGAAGACTATGGCGTCATGACTGAGGCTGAAGCGAGAAGACGAGATCATAGGAGGACATTCCAGGTTATTATTCTCCTTAGACAAGTAGCTAGTGCTTCTTAATTAGGAATATTATAAAAGGAAACGAAACAGTAGGCGCAGGGAAACTCAGCATTGACCTCTGGGTGACCATAAGCCCTGTGAGAATGCCACCACTCTCTGCTCCATGTGTTACATTACTGAAGAAAATCCGTTTTAGCTTGCCTAACTACTTATATATATTATTATTTAAACTGTCATGGTCACATTCACTAATATTAAACGAACTATCGGGATATTTACCATATTTAAAGTTGTTGAGTTTCCGATATTTCGACGCTGTTACAAGCGCCATGATCACGGAGGAACTGATCTGAACTCCGTGATCATGGCTTGTAACAGCGTCGAAATGTCGGAAACTCAACAACTTTAAACATGGTAAATATCCCGATAGTTCGTTTAATATATTGTATAAATGAAAGGAAAATTGATAAAAATGATGTTTGGTAATTTTTCGGGAAATGATGATAATAATTAGTAACTAAGTAGTTACCTATCTAAAACTCTCTCTTCAATATCTTATCATACAGCCTAATAAAGTTCTTCTACTGGAATAATCCTCTTTTAGTGACAGGAGGATACTTAAAAAATAATATACTCTGTGTTTTGTGTACGTGTATTACATCATTTTTTCCACCAATAAAAGAGCCAAGACTGCCGAAAGATTTATTAAACTGATTTATTCAGGAACCAAATTTGTATATTTTTATCTCATCTTAGGTATAACTAGAAAAATTCTTTTCGGATTTTTCTAGTTATACCTAAGCTTTATAGGTAAAAATTATTTGTAATTTAAAACAAAAAACTTAAAACCATTACGTATACTCTTCAATCGCAACATTGAAAGTTTACGGCTGTCGCGCCTAGATGGCGTTGTACAGTTGAGTTCTAAGTTGCGGCACGGCGCCGTATAAAGCAATGGTTAAATTTGGTAGTCGAAACGGTTACTCGTTTGGCCTAGTGGTCATGGCGCTGGACGCGTATAGTCCAGAGACGCGGGTTCGAGTCCCGCATCGAGTACCAATTTTTCCATTGTCTTTCTTCTTTTCAAATTTGTATAGTTGTCTGTGTGGGTAACCGCTGTCGCGTTGCATTAAGGCATCCTTGACAAAAAAATGATATCGTGATTGAACTAAAGTTCAATACCTAATTCGCCCTTGAGCGCATTAAACCTAAATCTCAATTCGACTATTCCGCTCATAAACTAATACGCAATAAGTCTAAATATCACTATGACGAACTCTTGTTAGGTCTAGGCATACAGCGAAATTGGCAAACTGCGTTTTAGGTAGTCAGCGACTAAGGGCGAATATCATAACAGCCCATTAATGTCCCACTGCAGGGACGGGCCTCCTTCCGGGACGGAGGGATACTTGGCCTCATACCACGCTGGCCAGACGGATTGGTATAGGGTTTAATTTCAAGTTTTCCTTCTTTTTATTTCGTAAAGATAATATTTACGGTTAGTCCCTTAGTTGGTTTTTACGACACCCATGGGATGAGATGGGGTGGTGACATATTGTATTCTTACTCCGTCACCACACGGAATCGGGGCGAATAACTACTATTCAAATTCAAATATAACAACTATTCAAATGCTTACAGGAAAGTTTAATAAAAGAAGGACTAGAGTTAGAATTGGAGAACAAATGTCTGTCTTTCGACGAAAAGACTTGGTTTCTGAAGATACATATACCTTGGAAGACGGAGATGAGACTGGCTGAAGTCATAGGCATGAAACTACCTACCAAACGGTTTATAACCATATCAGTTAGAGCATGGGTAAGTCAGAATTTTAAATACATACAGTACGCGCCATCTTAATTGGTTACCCTGAAGTTAGCTATCAGTGAAATACGTACAAAAACAAAGAAAACACCCGTTCCCGAAATCCGAAATTTTGTTCAAAAACTGACATCTGCGAACCCGTTTGCAACAACTTCAAGCCGACCGAGTTGGTTGGTGCGTAATGTACCTACGTAGTCGGCTTTCAGTTCACTCCACTGGCACTAAAAGGGTACCATAGCTAGTGAAAATACAAGGCTATAGGAATTACATAATACTGTTACCTAGGTACATAAAGTGTTGTACAGTCAGCAGCTGGAAAGAAATCTAACCCTTTTGGCGCGCTGGTATATATTCAAAGGGGGTTAGATTTCTTTGCAGCTGACCGTACTATTCAATTTGAATTTTTACTATGTTTTTCTTTCATACCTTTTCTTGTAGTTAGTTCATAGAACTAGGTTTATAATGCCCCACGACATCATTAGGTTCTCCATCTGTGAAAGAGAAAAAATAGGCATAATTTCTTGCTGGGTGTAATATGTGACAACAAAAATGAAACAACGAATGCCACGACCCCTAAGTTTACTATAACGAATCATGTTACAACGAATGCACGCCACCACGAATAACTTAGCAACGAAGTCATGCGATCTCGAATAACAGGACCCCTTATTTTATTAATAGGAATCACTTGAAAAAAAAAGCGCAGGTGGGGAGACCCCTCACACTTCACACGGTGGACCGACGCCCTAGTTAGGACGGCGGGAAGCCGATGGATGAGGGAGGCACAGTACCGCACAAGGTGGCAATACTTGGAGGAGGCCTATGTCCAACAGTGGACGTCGATTGGCTGATATGATGATGATGACTTGAAAAAGAATGAACACCACAACGAATAACATAGCACCGAAGTCATGCGATCTCGAATAACAGAACAATGAATCGCTTAGTGTCGTGAACAATCTGGTTTCGAGAGTTGTTAAGGCCGCACATAAACCTTTGACGTCACACTGACACCACTCTGTTGCTACGCTGCCAGGCGATACCGACTTTTACGAAGCACGGAGATGCTCAAATGAAATACCACTGAGTGGTCACATAAAATATCACTTAATTAAAATCATTTATCCTACAGAGCGATGAAAAACAAGCGGAGAAAGACAGGCGATGGTACTCAAAATGGCGACGTAGATGGAAGCAATTATATGAGTATGAACATTCTAGAATTGAACTGGAACCTTCTTTCTACGGAGCTACTGATCAAAGGGGTGCTAGGAGAGAGGAGATGTGAGTATCATCATATCAACTAATTGCTCGCTAATTTTGCCTCTGTGGCGTAGTGGTTATACAACGTGACTGCTACGCAGAGGTCTCGGGTTCGATTCCCACTCAATGCAAACATTTGTGTGCATGAACATGGTTATGTGTTTCTATGTATAATATGTATGTATTTAAAAAAAAAAGTATATACTTAAGTATTAATATCCGTTGTTCTGTTACCCACACAAGCAGGTTAAGCCTAGCTTACTTTGGGAACAGATGGCGCTGTGTAGAGATGTCCGTGAATATTTATTATTTATTATTATTTATTGAGGTCCATCGCTGGACATGCTCCGTGTGGTGACGGAGTAAGAATACAATATGTCACCACCCCATCTCATCCCATGGGTGTCGTAAAAACCGACTAAGGGACTATCCGTGAATGTTATCTTTAACGAAATAAAAAGAAGGAAAACTTGAAATTAAACCTTATACCAATCCGTCTGGCCAGCGTGGTCTTAGTAGGCAAAGTATCCCTCCTTCACGGGAGGAGGCCCGTCCCTGCAGTGGGACATTAATGGGCTGTTATGATTGCTGGACATACTAATAGGTCTCCTCGAAATGCATCCACCATGTTCGGTCCTATACCTCCCTCATCCTTTCGTGACCTGCCTTCCTATAGAGTATAATTATGATGACTTATATTTCATTAACTGAATTACGTGCGTCTCCGCGGCGCGCGGAGCACGCGTGAGGTGATCGTTTTGTATCCGTGGGATACAAATACAAGATAATTACTTGTGAGGTACACAAATTATTGTTCTGAGTTTGGATATTATTGTAACCCTGGATGTACTTTGTGTCTGTAAAGACCCGGCAAAACTGAACGAATGAAAACAACTGTCCCTCTGGATCATCAACGGGTGAAAAGAGAAAAATATAAAAATAAAATTTATTAAGTAGATACTAGCAAATCCGGCGAACTCCGTTTCGCCACCAGATGGCTTTGTTTTGTGTAATGTGAAAAATGATTTTCCCGCGTTATTGTTGAATTTTTTTTTTAATTTTCTTGGCTATAATCCTAACGGAGCCCGAGACCTTTCCAATAAATGCAAAACCGTGGAAATCGGTTCGTGCGTTCTGGAGCTATAGCGTCAGGAAGGAAAACCCGACTTATTTTATATGGTAGATTAATAATGTTAATTAGATTCAAAACGTAACATTTGCAACAACAATGACAATGTAAGTCCTAGGACTAACCATCAAGCTGAAGCTCTTCTTATCCCATTAATGGTCACTTGAAAGATAGTGGACTTTGATATAGATATTCAACTATGACAATATAAGCAGAGGTGATAGCAGTAAGCTTGATTATGTTTCGAAAACTGCTTCTTTAAGTAGATTGTAAAAGGGCAAAAGAAGGAAGGGAAGAAAGGCCTTGCCTCCGAGGCAATTTTTAAAACTAATAGTATTATATTTTTTCGTTTTCCAGGTTTTTAGTAAAAGACAGGCATACACAATTTTCACCAGCACAAAGAAGTCTACTTGTTATGCAGATTCTATTACGAGCCAAATATGATAACAACGAAACTAAGGTAAGTGACTGTTTAGTCACTATACTTCAAGGTCCTGATACACATAAGTTTAATTAGGATCCTCATACTTAACTGTAGTCATAGTTGCTCTCCTGTTGGCGTGTTCTACGCTTGCCTATAACAGATATAGAAGAACTGAATGCTTTTATATAAAACTAGCTTTCCCGGAGTGCGTTACCCTAGCAAGAAAGTATCTCGCAGAGTGATGAGAGTGGTACGTATCGTTCTTGCTAGGTCTACTGAAGATGTGCACGAAATTTGACATTTGTGCGTCCTGGCGTTTTCGAGAAAAATGGAAAAAACGATTCCTGCTAGGGTAACGTTACTCCAGCAAGAAAGTAGCTCGTGGAGTGATTTGAGTGGTACCTATCTTTCTTGCTAGGTCTACTGAAGATGTGCACGAAATATGACCTTTGTGCGCCATCAGGTTATTGAGATATTGCATTTCCTGCTGGGGTAACGTTTTGATATATCGTGTTTCTCGATAACCATTATGTGTGCGCTAATATAAAAAATATGCCCATGTACCTCTTAATTTGTGCGTACTTATGGCAGAAAAATAAATGAGTAAATATTAACAGTTTTTGAGTAATTACACTTTGAAAAAAAAACGAAAAACGCTCATAACTCGTAAATGAGTAAACGTATAAGTTCACTGACAACTGTTGTTGGTACTTCTTAATGTCTATAAAAACCATACAAAGCCTGCAAAAACGCATGGTTCAGCAATTTCACGCACAATCAAAAAACTGTGTCATAACTTTGACGTAAATGTGCAGAAAAACGGCTCAACCCAAGAAGTTCTGGTATAAACCAGTACTTAGAGCATACAGTGAACTATCTAAGTGAAAACTTTCAGCTTGGCAAATTTTATAAATAAGAAGATGCAACCAAATATCTAAACACGTAAATAACGCTCGCCTATCCGACTAAATAGGGTTGTATACAAAAAAGCGGCCGATACATACATATTGATGACCTTCTCAGCTTTACTCGCGGACCGCTTGAAACTTGCACACTGAAGTAGAAAATAACATTTAAATAAACATTAATATGTTGCCAGGTAGGTTAGGTAATTAATTTTTTTTTTTTTTTTTAATTTGTTAGGTAATTAGTTCATTTTTGGGATTTTTTCGTCAAAAATTAATTACATAATTCGGATCAGAATCACGTACAGAGTCACCTCCTTAATTATTGCCGATGATTCGAAAAACACCCTGTAGAATGATAATAATAATTCAGCTGCTATACAGTGTGATTAAGGGCCATATCTCACCGAGATGCCATGGGGACGTGGCCAGCAACGTTCCTATGGCTACGTCTGGTGTCCCTGCGTCGCCAGACTGAGTCGCCCAATCGCGTCGCCAATACATTCAGTTCTGTCTCGACACAGTCAGGAATGGACGTGGAAATTACTGCACTATTGAAATTAGTAACACAACTGGCGACTGAGTGAGTGACGGAGCATACAAACACGTGCAAACAACTGGCGGCGTCGCCAGGTAGCCAACGTCGCCAGTCGCCGCATGCGGAGCGGTCGACTCTGGCTACTCTGGCTACTTGGCAACGCTGCCTGTTGGTCGCCAAGTGAATTAGCCGACATACATCTCAGTATGAACTAGTTGGCAACGTCGCTGGCCACGTCGCCATGGCATCTCGGTGAGGTATGGCCCTAAAGGACAAAGTACTACCCACCAGACATTTATACCTTTGCTCACACGCGCGCCGCCTCCCCTGACGTCACAATTCATATGTTGCCGTTCGGTGTGTCGCTGGGCCGATGTGAGAAAGGTATATTATTACCTAAACACAGTTACTGTTGTGACATAAGAATATGGAGGCGCATCCCTAGCGCCTTGAAGTAGAAGCAATTGAATACTCCTTTCAAATCCATAGTGATTTATGAAAAATCACTGATCGGACTATTGTTCACGAGGTTATCGACATGTGGACTGTTGATTCGGTGATTATTGTTCCGATAGTACTTTCGGTGAATGGACTTATTCCAAAGAGTCTCTATCAACATCTTCGGAGACTCTCGCTTGACAGTTGGATCATAGGTCTGATGCAGAAGGCAGTACTGCTTGACACGGCACGTATTGTCAGGAGGTTCCTATCTTTGGAGCCCTAACCACCAGTAGCTTGGTCCCTGTACCCGATGCTGGTGGGTCTACCCTTTTTTTATATTTTTAAACGTTTTTATTTTTATATTTAAAAATGTAAATTAAGGTCAAAAATGTAAATAAAGAGAATAATTTATAAGTTGTTAAAATTGATCGGTGATAGTCGGTTTTGGTTTTTTGTTATTTTATGTTAGTAAAAAATACAATTAAACTATTTGTGTTCTAGTTTACAGTTAGATAATTTGATTTGTGATTATTATAATAATTTTCAAATCAACTTCTTTTATTTAACATTCCTGTGTTTTTACGATTATATTTTAGTTAGCCCCCAAATTGTTTAAATAATAATAAAATTAGCATATGTACTTAAAAGTGCTAAGAAACGTTTTGAACTTGACTGTACCATGACAACTAACGTTTAATACGTTCATGTTAAGAAGGTCATCAATATGTATGTATCGGCCGCTTTTTTGTATACAACCCTATTTAGTCGGATAGGCGAGCGTTATTTACGTGTTTAGATATTTGGTTGTATCTTCTTATTTATAAAATTTGCCAAGCTGAAAATTTTCACTTAGATAGTTCACTGTATGCTCTAAGCATTGGTTTATACCAGAACTTCTTGGGTTGAGCCGTTTTTCTGCACATTTACGTCAAAGTTATGACACAGTTTTATGATTGTGCGTGAAATTGCTGAACCATGCGTTTTTGCAGACTTTGTATGGTTTTTATAGACATTAAGAAGTACCAATAACAGTTGTCAGTGAACTTATACGTTTACTCATTTACGAGTTATGAGCGTTTTTCGTTTTTTTTTTCAAAGTGTAATTACTCAAAAACTGTTAATATTTACTCATTTATTTTTCTGTCATAAGTACGCACAAATTAAGAGGTACATGGGCATATTTTTTATATTGGCGCACCTATAATGGTTATCGAGAAACACGATATATCAAAACGTTACCCCAGCAGGAAATGCAATATCTCAATAACCTGATGGCGCACAAATGTCATATTTCGTGCACATCTTCAGTAGACCTAGCAAGAAAGATAGGTACCACTCAAATCACTCCACGAGCTACTTTCTTGCTGGAGTAACGTTACCCTAGCAGGAATCGTTTTTTCCATTTTTCTCGAAAACGCCAGGATGCACAAATGTCAAATTTCGTGCACATCTTCAGTAGACCTAGCAAGAACGATACGTACCACTCTCATCACTCTACGAGATACTTTCTTGCTAGGGTAACGCACTCGCTTTCCCGTGCCCACATCGTTGGGCGGCGAAAAACACGCGTCACTTTTTTAAACATTTCATTTCTGCTCCACTCTTATTAGTCATAGCGTGATACTACATATCCTATGACACTTCCCGATAAATGGACTATTCAACACAGAAAGAATTTTTAAAATCGGTTTAGTAGATCCAGAGATTACCCCCTACAACGCCACAAACACACAAACTTTACCTCTTTATAATATTAAGTATAGACTAAGATTGCCTTAACCCTTAGCTTGTCAGGGTTGTCCCGGAACAGTCTACCTGTTAACATTGCGCTTGTTACCCTGGACACAAGTTGGTCAGCCCTCTAATGTCGCTAGCTACTTCTGAAATCATCTTGCACATAGAGTACCTTAAAATGAAGGTCTAATTAATCAGTGTGTGTTGTATAGATGACGTATGTAGCTCAGATGTCGTGACTGCTTATTCCAATCAGAAGAATAAACTCAGGGCAATAGAAAGTGCTGCTGGTTGTTTCCCAACATGATCGATTCAGAAATGAGGAGATTCGTAGGAAAACCTAAGTTACCTACACATAAAAGAAGATTTCCTCAAGCCCTTTTTTAGGGTTCCGTACCCAAAGGGTAAAAACGGAACCCTATTACAAAGGCTCCGCTGTCGGTCCGTCCGAGGCTGTATCTCAGATGATGTATTTCCGTTGCCGCTATAACAACAAATACTAAAAACAAAATAAAAATATTTGTATTGTATTTCTTTAATAATGGCCTCATGAACATAGTTACATATTTTGCCAGTGTCAAGTGAGAATAAAAATATTTAATTATGTAAGGGTATATTTAGGGAAAATATTTTTGACAGCTGAGTCACGTGAACTGTGACGTCATAGAATTTTGAGTCACGTGACCTGTGACGTCATAGAATTTTGACAGATGAGTCGTGGCGTCATAGAATTTTGAGAGATGAGTCGTGATGTCATAGACTTTTGGCGGGAAAATATTTTTTGACAGCTGAGTCGTGACGTCATAGAATTTTTGACAGATGAGTCGTGACGTCATAGAATATTTGACTGATGAGTCGTGACGTCATAGACTTTTGGCAGTAAAATATTTTTCGACAGCTGAGTCGTAACGTCATAGAATTTTTGACAGATGAGTCGTGAGGTCACAGAATTTGGGCGGCAAAGTATTTTTTGCCTCCAGAGTCATGGCGCCATAGAATTTTTGACATAATATGTCTAACTCATATTATGAGTTATGAAGTCATAGAATTTTTGACAGATGATTAGATGATGCATTTTGGCGGGAAAATAAATTAGTTTGTACGGGACCCTCGGTGCGCGAGTCAGACTCGCACTTTTTTTTAGTCATAAAAAAATAATGTATATTACTTCAAGCCAGCTAGCTACTTCAGAGAATTTCATAAATTTGCGTGTCATCTTTTTTCTTATTGTTTTAAGGTGATACCCGAGCAAGCGGATCGCCTGATGGTAAGTGGTAACCGCTCATGGATGCCAGAGCATAGTTAAGGCGCTGCCTAAATATTTTTTTTTATATATTTATATCCATTGTCTGTATATTTTCACCCTCATCATCTTAGCCAAAATACGTCTAAAGATGGACGTAGGCCTTCTATAAACGCCTTCACTTTCCTCTGTCATGTAGTTTCCACATCCAGCGGTTGCCCTCAACCCTTACTTAAATAATAAACTAAATTGGTCGATCCACCTAGTGTGGATTTTCCCCAGCCTGAGTTTTCCGATACGTGGTCACCATTAAAGTACCTTTACTCCTACCACCCCATCTCATCCCATGGGTGTCGTAAAAACCGACTAAGGGACTACCCGTGAATATTATCTTTACGAAATAAAAAGAAGGAAAACTTGAAATTAAACCCTATACCAATCCGTCTGGCCAGCGTGGTATTAGTAGGCCAAGTATCCCTCCGTCACGGAAGGAGGCCCGTCCCTGCAGTGGGACATTATTAGGCTGATAAGAAGATGCTATTAAATTTTCCAGATGGGTATACGACGTCTCCTTAATGACGGTACATACTTGGCTTGTTTTCCTTTACACGAAGGGAGATATAATATCGACATGACTGATGGAACTGTTACGGACAGAAGAGTAAGTATTAAACTCTTTGGCTGTAGTGGTTTTCTGCAATCTGCAAATAAAACAACAAAAGTTTTTTAAAGTGTATGCACTGTGCGTGCATGTGGTGACGGAGTAAGAATACAATATGTCACCACCCCATCTCATCCCATGGGTGTCGTAAAAACCGACTAAGGGACTAACCGTAAATATTATCTTTACGAAGTAAAAAGAAGGAAAACTTGAAATTAAACCCTATACCAATCCTTTAGTAGGCCAAGTAATCCCTCCGTCACGGGAGGAGACCCGTCCCTGCAGTGGGACATTAATGGGATGTTAGAATAGGGATGCACTGTGCAGTGCATACACTTTAAACAGAGAGACATTTAATCTCAAAAGCCATTAAAATTTGTCACTTTAATAAATTCATTAATGTCAATGCGATTTGTATTTGTATTTCTTTATTAATGGCCTCATGAACATAGTTACGTATATTGCCAGTGTCAAGTGAGAGATATTACATTCAGTATAAGTAAAAGTAAGTATGTATAAAAGTAACATATAAAAAACAACATTAAAAAGTCGATGCTTCACTTTTCATTGTCTTGCTTGAGAACTTCACGGGAACGCGTACAACGGAGACAGGAACACCCGGACCACAATGCCACCAGCTATTCACCAATCACTTGCATATTTATTCATATTAATTTACTGACGACGAACTTGCAAAACAAAACTGCATCTCTTCTGCATCACAAAATCTTCGAAAAATCAATTTGTAAAAAATATATAAATGACAGCTCAACCTCTCGTCATGGCGTCCAGTGAAATTCTACCAAAAAATCCACTTTCTTTATAAAATGCAGTTTCACTATCCTTAGGCCAGGCGCGCACTACGAGTTTTTCGCCGCGCGGCAGAAAAGCGCAGCGGTATAATGTCGCACTGTAATACTGTACCAAACAGTTTTACATTGTATTGCGCGCACTTGACGGCAGAGCCACCGCAGCCCACCAGTATTACTGTGCGACATTATACCGCTGCGCTTTTCTGCCGCGCGGCGAAAAACTCGTAGTGCGCGCCTGGCCTTAAACTGTCACTTAACCTTTTAAATTATCGTAACACACTTTAGTAACCAATCAGTCAATGACAAGCACTAATCATAGATTATAGAGTTGTCACTAGTATTTAACTATTTACGTTTATTTATGAGAATTAGCCTTCGGACAATAGACAAGAAAAAATAATATTTTATTTATTTTACGATTACTAAAATACCGCTAAAAACCTAGTAGGTATATAAATAAAGCTTTTGTTTTGTCATAGTTTTTAGCTTTATTTTAGGAGCTTGTCGCCTATGTTGGACATTAATGTACCATTGCAATGACAGATTCTTTCACCACGCATTTTTAGACATGTTTTGTAGTAATTAACTTACTTAACTACCTTTAATAATATTCAAAATTTCAGCTCCTATATTTAGAATGGGCTCGTCCATCAAAATGGTACAAGAAGCAGCCTCTCTGGTTAGTAAGAAGATACTTCGGAGATAAAATAGGACTCTACTTCTGTTGGCTCGGCTTTTATACGAAAATGCTGTATGCCCCGGCGATAGTGGGGACATTGTGTTTCTTATACGGATTGGCTAGCATGGAATCTAATGATAATATACCTAGGTAACTGCTAATATTATTATTTTTTACTATACTTATTTGTCCGTGTGGTGACGGAGTAAGAATACAATATGTCACTACCCCATCTCATCCCATGGGTGTCGTAAAAACCGACAAAGGGACTATCCGTGAATATTATCTTAACGAAATAAAAAGAAGGAAAACTGAAAAATTAAACCCTGTACCAATCCGTCTGGCCAGCGTGGTATTAGTAGGCCAAGTATCCCTCCGTCACGAGAGGAGGCCCGTCCCTGCAGTGGGACATTAATGGGCTGTTATGATGATGATAAGTTTCCTTTCTTACCCAAGGCTTCCTGTCCTAATATTCTTTGTTTTAATATTATGTCTTGTTACAGTAAAGAAATCTGCGACATCAGAGGCCCAGGGAACACAACACTTTGCCCACTTTGCGACAAAGCTTGCCAATACCAGACGTTATCAGACTCTTGCCTGTTCGCCAAACTGACTTACTTGTTCGACAACCCCGCTACTGTGTTCTTCGCTATATTTATGTCGTTTTGGGGTAAGTAGATATATTTGTACAACACAACACTTTGCCCACTTTGCGACCAAGCTCGCCAATACCAGACGTTATCAGATTCTTACCTGTTCGCCAAACTGACAAACTTTAGTCGTTTTGGGGTAAGTGGATGCACATTATAGTACTTATGATAAAGGCAACCTTTTAGAGGCCGCCCAGTTGCTTTTGGCAGGTGTGTCGCAGACCCCAATAAAATGCGATGTACTGACTTAAAACCACAATGTTCTTACTCTCACCTATAAAGAGCCAGGTGAGAAAACTGGAGTCTCCTAGCCTGCTAAGCTAATATTGTGACGCCCATTAAAACATCCACTATATTAATACTAAAACTTTTAATAGAAGCATTCGACTCATCCGTAGAACAAAGTTCGATCTGCAGATAGCTAGTTTTCATTAGAAGCTAGATTCCAGAACTATGAGACCTAACATTTTGATTTTTTACAAGGTACGAGTATGTCATAACAACATACCAAAAAGTCAAAATGTAGGTCTCATGACTCTAGAATAACACAAGTCAACAACTTACCTATAGTACAGTCAAATAAGACTAAAATAGGGGCAAACCTCGGAACGAAAGCGAATAAGCTGTAAATTCGTATAATCCTTTGTTTTGATGTTCTGATGACTGGTGAAAAAGTCTCATATGATCACTTGTCTGCGTCATAAGTTATTCAAGGTCAAAGGTGACGAAAATCAGTTTTTTCCGATTATCTCGTTTTCTATGGGAAATACGCATTTAACGTCATTATAAATATTGTAGATCATAAAATTGTCTACAAAAAATATCTGAACACTTTTCTCCTAAAAAGCATCGCTTTCGAGATATCGTGACTTTAGAGCGCAGGAAAGTCGTATTTTCGACTATATGCACACACTAGCTTTTTCCCGTGATTTCGCTCGCGTTTATAAATATTATGAAAAATAAGGCTTATTTCAATATATAGTATCATATGCATGCTTGGTCTCAGCCTAATCGGTTTGAAATTGACAAGGTTACATACAAACTTCCATCCCCTATCTTATCCCTTTAGGGGTAGAATTTATCAAAATCCTTTCTTAGCGGGTGCCTACGTTATATCATGTACCTGCATGCCAAAATTCAGCTAGATCTGTCCAGTGGTTTGGGCTGCTCGGCGGTTTTTATTAACGTGGTTTCTCAAGTAGGAATACTCCTACCACATAGTGATCTATCAACGCACAGCCCAAACCACTGGACAGATCTGGCTGAATTTTGGCGTGCAGGTAGATGATATAACGTAGGCACCCGTTAAGAAAGGATTTTGATAAATTCTACCCCTAAAGGGATAAGATAGGGGATGGAAGTTTGTATGTAACCTTGTCAATTTCAAACCGATTAGGCTGAGACCAAGCATGCATATATGCTACTATATATTGAAATAAGCCTTATTTTTCATAATATTTATAAACGCGAGCGAAATCACGGGAAAAAGCTAGTGTGTGCATATAGTCGAAAATACGACTTTCCTGCGCTCTAAAGTCACGATATCTCGAAAGCGATGCTTTTTAGGAGAAAAGTGTTTAGATATTTTTTGTAGACAATTTTATGATCTACAATATTTATAATGACGTTAAATGCGTATTTCCCATAGAAAACGAGATAATGGGAAAAAACTGATTTTCATGACCTTTGACCTTAAATAACTTGTGACGCAGACACGTGATCATATGAGACTTTTCTACCAGTCATTAGTACACCAAAACAAAGGTTTATGCAAATTTACAGCTTATTCGCTTCCATTCCGAGGTTGAATGCTTATTTTACTGGAGTACTAGCTTTTAATGAAATCTAGCTATCTGCAGATCAAACTTTGTTCTACGGATGAGTCGCATTGCAAACCCTTCACACGGTGGAACAGACGACCTGGTAAAGGTGACGGGAAACTGGTGGATTAGGGAGGCACCGGCACAGGACCGGCTAAAGTAGAAATATTTAATGATAAACATAAAATAAAGACACAAGACCGCGCAGGGTGGAAACGTTTGTAGAAAGCCTATGTCTAGCAGTGGACGTCTATAGGTTGATATGGATGAAATAAATATGAAGTCTGTTGACTGATAATGTAGATTAATTTGCAATTATTTTCAAAAAAGCACACCTTTGCTAAATGTGCCAAAATTTGCTTAGGTCCTTTTAGAATAGCAGGTTTTCAATTAATTTTGTTTCCATTTAATTTTCCAGCAACGACTTTTCTAGAATTATGGAAGAGGAAACAATCTGTTTTAAGATGGGAGTGGGACTTAGGAGGAGTTGACCAGGTAAGGCATCTTCTTCGTCACATTCTTCTGTAGAGGATAGGTTAGGTTTGACCGTTGAGTTTTGCCATGGCCCCTGGCCAATGTGAGAGACTCAACATCGGGGGGTTTTAGTTATCAAGAGTCTGACAGCCCCTCTGCCCTGGGTAGAAGAACTCTGCGTAGCGTGAGTTCGAATCCCACGCTGGGCAATTGTTTGTGCGATCCACAAATTATTATCCAGAGTCTTGATGTTCTTTGTTTACGTTGCATTGATGTTTGTAAAGTAACCGCGACCCAATAAAACGCTCTGACTGTTTCGCAAAGATTTCGGGATCGATTCCTGCACAATACAAATGTTTGTGTCCATGTCTAATAGTATCATCATAACAGCCCATTAATGTCCCACTGCAGGGACGGGCCTCCTCCTGGGACGGATAGATACTTGGCCTACTAATACCACGGTGGCCAGACGGGTTGGTATAGGGTTTAATTTCAAGTTTTCTTTCTTTTTATTTCGTAAAGATAATATTCACGGATATTCCCTTAGTCGGTTTTTACGACACCCACGGGATTAGATGGGGTGGTGACTCATTGTATTCTTACTCCGTCACCACAAGGTAAAATATGTCTACAATATAGTAATTAATATAGTTTATGTCTAATAGTATAGTAATCATTTACCCAATCAGGACGAAGACCCTCGTCCGGAATTTGAAGCATCAGTCAAGACATACCGCACAAACCCGGTCACCAGAGAGAAGGAACCTTACTTACCTACGTGGCAGAAGACTGTCAAATATGTTGCTAGCAGTTCTGCTGTGCTGTTCATGGTAAGATTGAGAGAACGAATGAAAATTTAGAGCGACATTGTATTAGGTAACATCTGTAGGGGACGAGCTAGATGGAGTTTTTTTTTGTTTTCGCTGGGGTAAAATACCTACGCATCCCCTCTCGTCGGGGGACGGGAGAAGTATGTGGGGCTCCCAAGGGTGACCCCCCAGTGCACCCACTAAAAGTCCCCAGCGGCACTCCTTCCTCGCCTTACTTGGAGGGGGCCTGGGAAACCGGCAGAGTCTTTGCGTCCAGTCCCCCTCTAGATGGAGCTACCTCATTCTCTTATAGTAGTACTAGCTATAAGCCTGGGAATTGCGCGTTCTTTCCAGAAAAATGAAAAAACCTTACCTACCACAATCTGTGTTTTTGCGATTAGCTCCCTGGGGCGAGACACCTATGGTTGGTGGAGACACATGGACGCACAAGGTGTAAAGAGAATGCCATTAGGCATTAAGTCCGCCTATGTACAATGTATTTTGTGCTAAAGTTAAAAATAAAAAGATAAAAAAAATATTTGGAGGAGGCCATGTCCATTAATAAAAGTTCAATAGCTGATATCATAATCATGATGCATGGCTGGTACACGGCTTAATTGATGGATTATCGACCACGTCATCAGACTTATGTGTAACAGTGCTAATTGTTTTAAATCACATGCGAGGGGGACCCCCCACATTTTCTTTTAAGCAATTATTGTCAGCTACGACTGTCAAAGATACGTTTTTTGTAGCCATTCACCGAAAAATAGGACTCCGACAAAAATAAAAATATCGAACATTCCTTATTTAGATAGTGATCCACGACTAGCAGATTCTAAGATGACCAAAATAATCGGTACTCGGGTGACCTAGAAGTCATGGCGCTGGACGAGTATAGTCCAGAGACGTAGGTTCAATTCCCGCCTCGAGTATCAATTTTTTCTTTTGTCTTTCTTTTTTTCGGATGACCAAAATAAGCGATCACGTTTCAGAAAAGTTATTTACAACTCATTTTTTACATTTCAGATAGCAATAGTAATGGGTGCTGTATTAGGCACAATAATCTACAGGATATCAATGGTGTCCGTAATCTATGGAGGCTCCGGTTTCTTCATACAACGCCACGCCAAGATCTTTACCACAATGACGGCTGCTATTATTAACTTGATCATCATCATGATTCTTACTAGGGTATGTATTTTTATAAGCAACTAGCTGACCCGTGCCCACTTCGTTAGGCCGCGAAAAAAACGCGTCTCTTTTTTAAACATATTTCATTACTGCTCCTCTCCTTTTAGTCATAGCGTGATACTATGTAGCCTATAACACTCCCCGATAAATAGACTATTCAACATGGAAAGAATTTTTAAAATCGGTTCAGTAGATCCAGAGATTACCCCCTATAACGTCACAAACACACAAACTTTACCTCTTTATAATATTAGTATAGATATGTCTAATCTTACTCTGTCTCTCTAGAATTGGTGCATCATGCTTGAGGAGGATCATGGTCAACACCAGGATTTATAATTATTTTAAAAAGACAACTCCTGAACTAAAGTTCGAGCTTTGTCATCATAACAGTCCATTAATCTCCCACTGCAGGGACGGGCCTCCTCCCGTGACGAAGGGTTACTTGGCCTACTAATACCACGCTGGCCAGACGGATTGGTATAGGGTTTAATTTCAAGTTTTCCTTCTTTCTATGTAAAGGTAATATTCACGGATAGTCCCTTAGTCGGTTTTTACGACATCCATGGGATGAGATGGGGTAGTGACATATTGTATTCTTACTCCGTCACCACACGGAGCTTTGTATACCTATTTTAGAAAATGAGAAATGTAATTAACGAACATAAACACATCATTCATCTAGACTAATTTGTGGATCACACAAATAATCAGGACAATTCTTTGTACGATCAGGCAGGGCAGGGCAATTATTGTCACGGGTTTGAATGTTCTTTGTGTCCGTTATATTGATGTTTGTAAACTCTCCGTGACAAAGGTATCCCTAATGCAAAAGTTCTACTGTTTATAAAACACTACAATTTTTTTTTGCTTTGCACAAATTATTACACAGGTTATAATACACACATCAAAAAAGTCTAAGCAACATGCATGATATTACAAATTTACCATTTATATTAATTAATTTCTAAGTATTTACTCACTCAAAGTGTATAGGTAAGTAAACTTTTTTGTTATTGATGACATACTGGCTGGTTGTAAAAAAAAAAATTCGATTATGTTTTGTTTTTTTTCATAAAATTCAAATGACTGCGAATTTGTTTGAATTTGAGTGCATGTTAATTGCTACGTTTTAGTCTTGATTTTATAATTTTACCAACCATTTAAATACAGTTGGCGACAAAATTGAATTGTTAGATATTCTTTACGTCATGGAGCGACGTCATTTGACGGCAGATGAAATGCAAAGAGCTGTAGGGATGTTGCAAGCGGGAAGTAATCAATCTCAGGTATCTCGACATTTTGGTATTCATAGAAGTGTTATTTGTCGTCTTTGGCAGCGCTACAATAATACAGGGGAACCCGCTGAACAGCATCCAGGCCGTAAAAGGAGTACAACCACTCGGCAAGACCGGTACATACAACTGACTGCAAGACGCCAGCCGATGTTAACCGCTCGAGAGATAAGTTTGAGGCTACAAAATTCAAGTGGTGTTGATGTAAGTCCCCAAACTGTGCGAAATCGACTGCATGAGTACGGCCTACGAGCTCGACGCCCTATCAGGTGCCCACCGATACGTCACGGGAATCGCGCTCGTCGAAATGAATGGTGTAGAGAACGCATAACATGGACCCAGGAACAATGGGATAAAATTATGTTTTCCGATGAGTCGCGATTCGGGTTTAGGCCTGATACAAGAAGTGTGCGAGTGTACCGTCGACCCGGAAATACTGAAAGACTCAGGTGCGTTCAGGAAGTTCATCCATACAGCGGCTCAACAGTTATGGTATGGGCGGGTATTATGAAGAACAGGCGAACTGAGCTCGTTTTTGTAAATGGAAACATGAACGCTGAAAATTACGTTGAGGATATTCTCAGACCTTATGTCCATCCATTTGCACAAACCTTTGGCTCCGATTTTACGTTAATGCATGACAATGCGCGTTCACATACAGCTCGGCGAACCAGTGAATACTTGGCAACGGAGAACATCCAGGTATTGCCCTGGCCTGCACAATCGCCAGACCTCAACCCCATCGAGCACGCATGGGACATGCTCCAGAGACGTGTTTTGAAGGACTTGGACGGAGTGACAACAACCCAACAGCTGAAGGATTTGCTACAATTCCATTGGAAGCGAATACCGCAAGATGACATAAACAGTCTCATTAATTCAATGAATAATCGTTGCCGACAAGTTCTGAATAGCAGAGGAGGCCATACTTTGTATTAAATTGTCCTATTCTTTCACAATAAATTCATTTTCTTAAGAAATTTCAATTTGTAAAAAAAAAGTTTAGTTTCTTATGTACCTGTATATTCTAATATTGTTAATTTCTGTTATTAAAAGAACTTATAAAGAAAACAGCTGTTATTTTTACATCATAGAACCCTAAAAATATTATTTTAAAAATAAAATACAACGTTATAATTAAAATAAATGGTAAAATAAATTAATATAAATGGTAAATTTGTAATATCATGCATGTTGCTTAGACTTTTTTGATGTGTGTATTTATTCAATATAGCGCCATCTAGGCGAATTAATAGTAAACTTTGAATGCTACAATTAAAATTATATTACCAGAATATTGACCGTAGTGGTTATATAATATGACTGCTACGCAGAGGTTTCGGTTTCGATTCCCGCACAATGTAAATATTTGTGTGTATGAACATGATTGTTTGCATTGGTGTAAGTAAGTGTTTCTATGTATGTACAGTCAGCCCCAAAAGTCGCTGAACACATTTTAAATTCCAAAACTGCTGAACACTAAAAGTGGCATAAGTCAGTGTCGCAACAAGAGTACAAAATAAGCTAAACGTACAAAACGACCATAACACGCTGCACACGGTTATTCCAAAAGTAGCTGCACACGGGTATTTCAGAAGTATCTGAACACTAGTATTTCAAAAGTATCAGCGCACAGGTACTAATATCCGTTTCTCTGTTACCCATAACACAAGCAGGTTAAGACTAGCTTACTTTGGGAACAGATGGCGTAGTGTAGAGATGTCCATGAATATTTTACTTTTCCTTACTTTCTCTATTGCCAGTCCTATCCTAACCAGAGACATTATAATTTCAGATATACGCTAAAGTAGCTGTCGCCCTCACAAACATGGAGAACCCTCGGACACAGACGGAATACGAAGACTCATACACTTTCAAGATATTCTTCTTTGAATTTATGAACTTTTACTCCTCACTCATTTACATCGCGTTTTTTAAGGTAAGCTTAATATTTGAGAATCATGAAATCGATATTATTATACTGTCGTCATAACAGCCAGGGACGGGTTTCCTCCCGTGACGGAGGGATACTTGGCCTACTAATACCACGCTGGCCAGACGGATTGGTATAGAGTTTAATTTCAAGTTTTCCTTCTTTTTATTTCGTAAAGATAATATTCACGGATAGTCCCTTAGTCGGTTTTTACGACACCGACACCCATGGGATGAGATGCGGTGGTGACATATTGTATTCGTACTCCGTCACCACACGGATAATATATTGTATTATGGTAAAAAACAGAGGTAGCAAACCTCTGTTTTCTACTATAATCTAAAGTTTCTTACACAAAAGTGTACAAAATGAAGCTACTTGCGAAAAAATAGCTTGAAGTAATCACGTCGCAAAAATGTACTACTAGGACCCTAGACTATATGCTATGTATAAACACATAGAGACACTTGAAAAATCCTTGGGCTCTACTCGGCGATTGTGCAGCATTAAACCCTTTACAGGGCCTTCTTTTGGGCAGATGCCCGTCGGGTCTCCTAGACGACACGGTAGGTCTCCGGGCTGTAGATCAAAGTTAGCCGCCTGCAAGACCCTCGTGATAGATGAGAATACCTATAGGAGTGATAACCTGGCTAGCCCAGGCTAGTTTGTGAATGTAAAGTAGTCGTTTCATCTTTTTTTCTTTGATCAGCTAGGCTTGATAAACGTGAGCAATCTCGTCGTAATATTTTAAGGAAGTGTATTCTGTAAGAACGAACCAGAATCACACTTGTGGGAAAATGGATAGGATTAGGACCATTTAAAGAGAATACCGTGTGGTGACGCAGTAAGAATACAGTGTGTCACCATCCCATCTCATCCCATGGGTGTCGTAAAAACCCGACTAAGGGACTATCCGTGAATATCATCTTACGTAATAAAAAGATGGAAAACTTGAAATTAAACCCTATACCAATCCGTTTGGCCAGCGTGGTATTAGTAGGCCAAGTTTCCCTCCGTCGCTGGAGAAGGCCCGTCCCTGCAGTGGGACATTAATGGGCTGTTATGAAAGAGAATACCCCTGAAAAATTATACCCAATATTTCCCCAGGGCCGTTTCTACGACTACCCGGGCGACGATCAAGCCAGAAAGTCAGAATTCTTCAAGCTGAAAGGAGACATTTGCGACCCAGCTGGTTGTTTGTCAGAACTTTGCATACAACTAGCCATCATAATGATCGGCAAGCAAGTGTTCAACAACTTCGTCGAGCTTGGATATCCGTACGTACGTCTGTGTTCTGTGTTTGTCTTTGTATGTTTTCTCTATCCATCCATCCATATCAGCCTATGGACGTCCACTGCTGAAAATAGGCCTCCTCCAAAAGTTTCCACTCTGCGCGGTCTTGTGCCTCCCTCATCCATCGGCTATGTTTTCTCTATGTTGCTCCCAAATAATGTAGCTTTATATTGGTAAAAGAATTGTTAAAATCGGTTCAGTAGTTTTGGAGTCTACCCCGTACAAACAAACAGACAAATATTTTCACTTTATATAAAGTAGATGTAGATAGAACCAGCGACCAAAGGCTTCGCTTCCAATGCTTGTACTTTGCAATATTATGCATGTATTATACATTAGCAGACCCGTGCCTACTTTGTTGGGCGGCGAAAAAAAAACGCGTCTCTTTTTTAAACATATTTCATTACTGCTCCACTTCTTTTAGTCATAGCGTGATACTGTCTAGCCTACGACACTCCCCGATATATGGACTATTCAACATTCATAATTTTTAAAATCGGTGCAATAGATCCAGAGATTACCACCTACAACGTCACAAACACCTTAGCAGCAGTCCACTGCTGGACATAGGCCATGTCTAGCAGTGGACCGCAATAGGCTAGTTGATTGATTGATTGATACTTAATGATTATATACTGCTACTTCAATAAACTTTCATGAGTTATATTTTATTCTATGTGAAAAGTCTCATGAATAATCTATTTCTTTGACAGAAAATTCCACAACTGGTGGCGTCAAAGATCCCACAGAGCGGTGACAAGAGACCTGAGTAAGCCTCACATGGCCTGGGAACAGGACTACCACTTACAGGATCCAGGAAGACTGGCCTTGTTCGATGAATACCTTGAAATGAGTAAGCTTTATTTTTTTCTTAAAAAATACAACTCCCGCACTAGGGATCATGCCCTGTGTCGCGGGGACCTTTTACAAACATCAATTCATGGACACAAAGAACATCCAGACCAGGACAATAATTTGTGGATCTCACAACTTATTGTCCTGCGTGGGGATCGAACCCACAACCTCTTGCACGGCAGCCGCTTGCGCTACCGTCGCGCCACCGAGGTCGTCAATATAAATTTTACATTGTAAAAGGTAGACCCACCAGCATCGGGTACAGGGACCAAGCTACTGGTGGTTAGGGCTCCAGAGATAGCAACCTCCTCACAATACGTGCCGTGTCAAGCTGTACTGCCTTCTGCATCAGACCTATGATCCAACTGCCAAGCGAGAGTCTCCGTAGATGTTGATAGAGACATAGTTTATTATTATTATTATTTTATACTCCTTAAACAGTAGTGCAAAGCAGTGAATGGACGTAGTATGAATCGCGTTATGAAATGGATTAGTTATTTTTTTAAAATACAGCTCTAACTAGCCCTACAACCAATTGTGTATTACTCTCCGAAAATGGTTAGTAGAAGAGAGTTTCTATACTATTAACGACTTCTTAAAAAAATATCCAGACTCCGTGTGGTGACGGAGTAAGAATACAATATGTCACCACCCCATATCATCCCATGGGTGTCGTAAAAACCGACTAAGGGACTATTCGTGAATATTATCTTTACGAAATAAAAAGAAGGAAAACTTGAAATTAAACCCTATACCAATCCGTCTGGCCAGCGTGGTATTAGTTGGCCAAGTATCCCTCCGTCCCGGGAGGAGGCCCGTCCCTGCAGTGGGACATTAATGGGCTGTTATGATTATGATGAAAAAAATATGCTTGTTCTTTCCATTTTAGATTCTTATAATTTTAAGGTTCGTTATTGTCTATTTTTATTGTTTGGAGTCTGTGTGATTGATTGTAGATAGATGACTTGTATTTTTAAATATTTGCATGCCTTTAGGCAAAATGTGTCTTGTACCTACTTAAATATAATGTCAACCTCCTAACCACATTTTTAGCAAATAAATATATTTCATTTATTTCATTTCTAGGGGTTTAGGGTCGTAGCACATATAACGTAACGTAAGGGATCGCCACCGCCTCGCCTTTTTCTTCGGTGTCAAACGTCAAAAATCCGATTACGTTACGATTCCGATTAGTGTGCGTTGCAGGAAGGAGTTTTATACAAATAATACGGATCGGCTCGAGTTGACACGGTGCCGATCCGTTTACGTTACGTTATATGTGCTACGACCCTTATGCCCTTTATACATTTAATGACATCTGCATAAAGCAATCGCTATATCACCGAGAAAGTTTATGATTTTGACAGCCGTTGGAAAAGAAGAGTTTTTGTAAGTTGACCGATTTCCGGAAGACGCCAGAAAAATTACTCAAGCGACCGTATACTACTTGACTACCCGTTTCCGAATGCCTGATCAAGTAAAAATCAACTAATCAAGTGTCAAAACTATAATTTTCAGGAACTAAAATGACAGTTTTGACACTTGATTAGTTGATTTTTACTTGATCAGGCATTCGGAAACCGGTAGTTTAGACAGTGTTGACATGTCGATAGGCATTCAGACAGCCTTGATATTTTGACGGTATTGACAATTTTGACAGAGTTGTCATGCTGACAGTGTTGACATTTCATAAATAGATCCAATGCAATTTTGACAGACAAATTGTATTGTTTTAAATTTTGTCAGTGCAATTGTATTGATCCTACAGTTCTTCAGTACGGTTTCGTGACACTGTTCGTGGCAGCATTCCCGTTAGCGCCACGCTTCGCTTTGCTCAACAATATTGCGGAGATCAGACTTGACGCTTACAAGATGGTGACATCAAATCAATCAAAATGTAAAAAAATACTCCAGCAACCGCATAATACATTTCTTGATATAGTTTTGACTATGTTCACATTTTGACATTGTTGACAATTTTGACATCGTCGAATATTTTGGCATTGTTGCCATTTTGACAGTGTTGATAATTTTGACAGCGTTGTTATTTTTATAGTGTTGACATTTTTTTACAGGGCTGCCAATTTTGACAGTGTTTTCATTTTGACAGTAATCATATTTTCTTACAGTTCTTCAGTACGGTTTCGTGACACTGTTTGTTGCTGCATTCCCGTTAGCGCCACTGTTCGCTTTACTGAACAACATTGCGGAGATCAGACTCGACGCTTACAAGATGGTGACACAGGCTAGGAGACCTCTAGCGGAAAGGGTTGAAGATATTGGTGCTTGGTAAGCTATAATTATAAATCTCCGTGTGGTGACAGAGTAAGAATACAATATGTCACCTCCCAATCTCATCCCATGGGTGTCGTAAAAGAAGAAAAGAAATAAAAAGAAGAAAAACTTGAAATTAAACTCTATACCAATCCGTCTGACCAGCTTGGTATTAGTAGACTAAGTATCCCTGCGTTACGGAAGGAGGTCCATCCCTGCAGTGGGACATTAATGGGCTGTCATGAAAATACACACATCAAAAAAGTCTAAGCAACATGCATGATATTACAAATTTACCATTTATATTAATTTATTTTACCATTTATTTTAATTATAACGTTGTATTTTATTTTTAAAATAATATTTTTAGGGTTCTATGATGTAAAAATAACAGCTGTTTTCTTTATAAGTTCTTTTAATAACAGAAATTAACAATATTAGAATATACAGGTACATAAGAAACTAAACTTTTTTTTTACAAATTGAAATTTCTTAAGAAAATGAATTTATTGTGAAAGAATAGGACAATTTAATACAAAGTATGGCCTCCTCTGCTATTCAGAACTTGTCGGCAACGATTATTCATTGAATTAATGAGACTGTTTATGTCATCTTGCGGTATTCGCTCCCAATGGAATTGTAGCAAATCCTTCAGCTGTTGGGTTGTTGTCACTCCGTCCAAGTCCTTCAAAACACGTCTCTGGAGCATGTCCCATGCGTGCTCGATGGGGTTGAGGTCTGGCGATTGTGCAGGCCAGGGCAATACCTGGATGTTCTCCGTTGCCAAGTATTCACTGGTTCGCCGAGCTGTATGTGAACGCGCATTGTCATGCATTAACGTAAAATCGGAGCCAAAGGTTTGTGCAAATGGATGGACATAAGGTCTGAGAATATCCTCAACGTAATTTTCAGCGTTCATGTTTCCATTTACAAAAACGAGCTCAGTTCGCCTGTTCTTCATAATACCCGCCCATACCATAACTGTTGAGCCGCTGTATGGATGAACTTCCTGAACGCACCTGAGTCTTTCAGTATTTCCGGGTCGACGGTACACTCGCACCCTTCTTGTATCAGGCCTAAACCCGAATCGCGACTCATCGGAAAACATAATTTTATCCCATTGTTCCTGGGTCCATGTTATGCGTTCTCTACACCATTCATTTCGACGAGCGCGATTCCCGTGACGTATCGGTGGGCACCTGATAGGGCGTCGAGCTCGTAGGCCGTACTCATGCAGTCGATTTCGCACAGTTTGGGGACTTACATCAACACCACTTGAATTTTGTAGCCTCAAACTTATCTCTCGAGCGGTTAACATCGGCTGGCGTCTTGCAGTCAGTTGTATGTACCGGTCTTGCCGAGTGGTTGTACTCCTTTTACGGCCTGGATGCTGTTCAGCGGGTTCCCCTGTATTATTGTAGCGCTGCCAAAGACGACAAATAACACTTCTATGAATACCAAAATGTCGAGATACCTGAGATTGATTACTTCCCGCTTGCAACATCCCTACAGCTCTTTGCATTTCATCTGCCGTCAAATGACGTCGCTCCATGACGTAAAGAATATCTAACAATTCAATTTTGTCGCCAACTGTATTTAAATGGTTGGTAAAATTATAAAATCAAGACTAAAACGTAGCAATTAACATGCACTCAAATTCAAACAAATTCGCAGTCATTTGAATTTTATGAAAAAAAACAAAACATAATCGAAATTTTTTTACCTATACACTTGAAGTTTACTTACCTATACACTTTGAGTGAGTAAATACTTAGAAATTAATTAATATAAATGGTAAATTTGTAATATCATGCATGTTGCTTAGACTTTTTTGATGTGTGTATATCAAATTTTATCAGTATTAGTTTTTAAATCAAAACTGTGATAAAGACATTAGTTGCCTTCATTCCTGTAAAAAACTTTCTCCACCTCCCTCCCTATTAATCCTTTAAAAGGTCAGGAAAAAGGAGGGAAACGCATGACCCAATAAAGGGCCATATCTTAATGGAAGGGGTATGCAAGGTATCTGTTTTACCAAGCTACGCAAAGATCTACGGGTTCGATTCCCGCTTTACAAAAAAAAAGTATTTACGTATGTTGATCCGTTGTCTAGTACCCATAGTACAAGCTCTGCTTAGCTTAGGACTAGATAACGTTTTGTAAATATGTAAAAAAAAAGGGTGGCCCCTAAGCCTGTATAGTTCTAGATTAAAAAGGAGTGTATTGGAACTAATTGTAAGAGTTCTTCTGAGCACTCATAATGATGAAGGTAGTAAAAGACAGACCTTGAGGCATGGTTCTATGTCTCTCCGTAGTTGCAGGGAGTAAAGGGCTTTAAGATCACCAATAATTTGGACAACATACCGTAGCACTCAACTTTTTATTTTTCTATCAATCAACTAGTCTATCGCAGTCCACTGCTAGACATAGTCCTCTCCCAATACGCGCCACAGAACTCGGTCCTGCGCCTTCCGCATTCAGTCCGACCCAGAGAGCTTTATCAGGTCGTTGGTCCACCTAGCTGGGGTGCGTCCTACACTACGTTTGCCGAGTCGCGGTCTCCACTCTAGGACATTTTTGCTCCAACGGCCATCGGTCCTTCGACAGATATGACCAGCCCATTGCCACTTCAGCTTGCTAATACTATTCACTTTTTATTTAACCAAAATTCTGTTTCAGGTTTGGTATTTTAAAGGGGATAACGTATGCTGCAGTCGTTTCAAACGTAAGTTGTAGCATACTTTTGTTTTATTTTAAATAACCTACTGCGTTGATGAAAATTAAACATAAGTAATATGTACGCTAATTACGTTTCTTACTGTACCAATTTTGATAACAGTTTCATTAAACCTATTTTCTTTTTGTTGAATGTTTTTCGTTTTAAAAAAGACAACTCCCGCATATGACCTCATTTTGGCGCGTAGACTTGGCAATCAAAAGCAAAACAACATCTTGTTTCTCATCTCACAAACATCAAAGCTCTCCAAGATCAAGACAATTATTAGTTGATCACACAATTATAACCCTCGGTTTCCGAATGACTAATCAAGTAAAAATCAACTAACAAAGTGTCACCTGTCAAATTTTAGTTCCTGAAAATGATAGTTGACAAGAGTTTTGACACTTGATTAGTTGATTTTTACTTGATCGGACATTCGGAAACCAGGGGTTATTCTCTAACATATGATTTAAAACCCGCAACTTCGTTGTCAGCAACCGTAAGCGCTACTGAGCCCTTTGGTATAACACTAAAGTAAATTTTACTTTCAGGCCTTCGTGATAGCTTACACCAGTGACTTCATACCAAGAATGGTATATAAATACGTATATTCGCCAGACAATACCTTGTCAGGGTACATAGATCATTCTCTATCGTGTAAGTATAAATTGAATATGTATATATCTCTATTTTTTGCATGTCATTGTGGTTCAGAGTAAAACTACACGGTATCACCACCTCATTTTATCTCACGGATGTCTTAAAAGTAACTACTTCCGTGAGACGACTGCCTTTGAGGCAACTGCCCTTAATCAAGACTAAAGAAAACTTCATAGATATAATCTGTCATGATAACAGCCCATTAATGTCCCACTGCAGGGACGAACTATCATATCTATGGATGATAACAATTCTAACCTGACTATTTCACCAAACAGAACCCCGCGCATAGTGGTAATGTGTAATTTCATAGAGAAGTTTTGACAGATGCGTGACGTCATAGAATTTTTGCGGGAAAATTAATATTTTGACACCTCAGTCCTGACGTCATCGTATTTTGGCGGGAAAATAAATAGCTTTGTACGGAATCCTCGGTGCGCGAGTCAGACTCGCACTTGGTTTTATTCAGAGTTATATCACTTTCCTTCTTCCAACAGTATTCAACACATCAGATTACCGTGAAGAATGGGGCGCAGACGAGAACGAAGTAGACCCACCAGTATGTGCGTACCGCGGGTACAGGAACCCGCCCGACCATGCTGATCCTTACGGACTGTCGCCTCATTACTGGCATGTGTTTGCTGCTAGGCTGGCCTTCGTGGTTGTTTTTGAGGTAAGAAACGTATAAATCTAAATTGTAATGTAATAAGTGGGGGTAATCTCTGGATCTACTGAACCGATTTAAAAAATTCTTTCTGTATTTGATAGTCCATTTATCAGGGAGTGTCATAGGCTACGTATATAGTATCACGCTATGACTAATAAGAGAGGAGCAGTAATGAAATATGTTTAAAAGGGAAGTGATTCACCCAACGAAGTGGGCATATATGTTTTTGAGGTAATTATCATACTATGATATCAGCTAAGGGAAGTCCACTGCTGGACATAGGCTTCCTCCAAAAATTTCCACCCTGCGTGGTCCTGTGCCTCCCACATACATCGGTGTCCCGACGTCTGGTCGGTCCACCGTGTGAGGGGTCTCCCCAACTTCTGGAATGGCAACCGCGTACCGGAAGACTCAAAGTGGGAAGACCTCTTAGGGTAGCACACATCTTAAAACGTAAACGGATCGCTACATCCTCGCCTTTTTCCTTGGTGTCAAACGTCAAAAATCCGTTTATGTTACGATTCCGATAAGTGTGTTGATAAGGTGACGATCCTATTCCGTTTTGATATACATGATATGAACGACCCTTTCACGGTAAATGACGACCTAGTAGAGTAATCATAGTTCATCAGAAATCAGGGGAAATAATTTTGTAAATTGGTACAATTATAACTTGCGGTGTCTAAAAGAGAATTCCTCAAGGTCGGAAGGTGTACAGGGGGTATAGGAACCCGCCCGACCATGCTGATCCTAACGGTCTGTCGCCTCATTACTGGCATGTGTTTGCTGCTAGGCTGGCCTTCGTCGTTGTTTTTGAGGTAAAAAGGCTACAATTATTAATTAGATTATCGACTTGGTTTTTAAAATTTTATCTATTTTGAATTACAGGCAAGACATTTTAAGGGTTCCATCTAATACAATGTTAAGTTAACTATTATAAAAACAATATCGGATAAGGGTTTCTTCAACGTTTGTTATATTCTTTACCTTCCGCCGCGGTATATGCACGTATTGAAATTCACCCATTAGGAGGGCTGCGATCTCGTATGCCACTTAAACACAATAAAAGAAGCCGCCATAGTGGAGACATTCATGCCTCTACAAATATTGTAGCTGGCATGGTGCTCGCCATTCTTGAACTCTATTGGATGCTTAACATCAGGCACTATAGAGTCATTCTGGTAGAAAATTTTTAAAAAAATATGAAAAAAAAACTGTATCGGTAAGGTCATACAGTAAGCTTACAAACAAGGCAGTTCGGAATTTCCTAAAAAAGTTGGAATAAGATACCTGCTACTTAGTTTCCTTTATTACTCAATATCTTAATGGCATAACCATAAGTAAAATTAGATGGTGCCTTAATAAAAGACCATTAATGAACCCTGTTGGGCACAGCAATATTAGAGAGAAAGCATTATAATAATAATTAATAGTCTTTTAAGTCCTGGGTTGGGCTCGGCATGAACCTTAACAAAACGAAGATGTCATGTTTAACAAACATGTAACGCCGAGGCCGATCTATGTCGTGTCCTAGATTGGAGATCGCGACTCGGCAAACGTAGTGTAGGAAGCCCCGCAGCTAGGTGGACCGACGACCTCATAAAGATCTCTGGGTCGAACTGGATGCGGAAGGCGCAGGACCGAGTTCTGTGGCGCGTGTTGGGAGAGGCCAGCAGTGGACTGCAATTAGGCTAGTTGATTGATTGATTGATTTCAATTCTTGAACACTAAGGGCCGGATTCAGAGACCGCACTTTGTCTTTACTTTAGCAAAGTCTAGTTATTATCTCTGAATTTGAAAAACATTAAAGTAATTTTTCGCATGAAAAAGTTTACTTTCATTATTTATTACTACAAAGTAAACTTTTCATGCGAAAAGATTACTTTAATGTTGTTCAAATTCAGAGATAATAACTAGACTTTGCTAAAGTAAAGTCAAAGTGCGGTCTCTGAATCTGGCCCTTACAAAGTAAGCTTATTAAGACGGATTCCTCAATAACCCTAATTCTTCTTTTCCAGCACGTGGTATTCGGACTAACAGGTCTCATGCAGCTATTTATACCAGACCTACCAAGCGAACTACGAGTGCAAATGCAACGTGAAGCTCTCTTAGCTAAGGAAGCGAAGTACGAGCATGGGAGACGAAGACTTTCTACGGAATACAGACAGCTTATCACGCAGAAAAGTGAAACAGCACCAGGTAGAGTAGCTAGTATTCATCATCATATACGTGTGGTGACGAAGTAAGAATACAATATGTCACCACCCCATCTCATCCCATGGGTGTCGTACAAACTAAGGGACTATCCGTGAATATTATCTTTACGAAATAAAAAGAAGGAAAAGTTGAAATTAAACCCTATACCAATCCGTCTGGGCAGCGTGGTATTAGAAGGACAAGTATCCCTCCGTCACGGGAGGAGGCCCGTCCCTGCAGTGAGACATTAATGAGCTGTTATGATATGATGATGATCATCATATCAGCCAATTGACGTCCAAAGCTGGACATAGAAATCGCGTTGGAATCCCTCCTGAACCAAAATTTAATTCCCCGATTCTCCCATTTTCCTGATCTGTCTATTTATTTAACCGAACAATTTTTTTCTGAATCGATTTAAAAATTACTTTTCTAGTAAAGTCACTATCAGATATTTATATAGGTTAACAAATACTTATTAAAAATTTAAAATTGCAATAAGTTCTACACTCTTAAGTGACCATTAATATCTGAATATTCATTGTTTAAATGAGACAAGCAGTTATTTTGTTAAATGTTCAGATATTAATAGTCACTTATGAGTGTAGAACTTTTTGGCATTTGCTGCTAAGATAAATCTGACGCTGACTGTACATTCTGCAAAGCCAAAAAGCGTAAACCCAATTTTTTCTAAGCGTCTTTGTTACTGACACAACCATTTCTTACTTTACCAAACCTTGCTAATCCGGGAATTACCAAAAACATCCTCCTTATGTTTGATCCACTTTTTGTAAACGGTCTATCTTTAATTTAATTTTAGATTAATTGATGCTTTAAAACAGACTCTGAAAATATATAACAATGATCATAGAAGCCGTCCAATATAAGATTATATGTATATAAAAAAAATACATTTTGTGATAATCATGTCAATGATCAAAGCATACTACACATATACAGTATTTCGACTTTAGAGAAACGGACGAAACGCGAGTTATACCTACACGCTCACGATAGAGGTGGCTTTGCGGAGTAAACAGTCGCGACTGTGCCGCAGTAACGAGCGGGAAAGTAGGTAAATGTAATTAAAAAGCCTAAACCCTATCGCATGTTTACGTACCGCGCAGCCAAAGGCATTTATAATAAATATTCGGCCGAGATAGACTACTGCTTGTACTGTGATTAAAGTTAAAAGAATTTTAATTTTAAACGATTTTTGACCTTATTGAATTGTTTTTTTCGGTATTCTTTTTACACTCCGTTCTTTGATAGACTATAATTATCATTGTATGTTCATTACGAGATTATTACTAAACATCTATTGTTTTAAAGCATGTACAAAAAGTATAATATTTATACCTTATGAGAAGTACACATATAAATTGAACATTTTAAATTTATAAATTGGCTTGAACATAACTTCATTTAAATCAAATTACATAAAATGACCTATACCTAGAGTTAACTTTACGTTGCCGACCTTTAACCTCCTGGGGCCTAAAACATTTTTTTTAAATTATGAAATATATTTTTTTTTAAATTTATTATTTATTCTATAGAAATAAAAAAAAATTAAATCATTATTATTTAAATTACTAAACGTTAGTGTTTAAATATTAAAAGTTTACACGAATTTCATTAAATTCAATAATTTATATTTTCTGGTATGTATTATACAGGGTGGCTCATTCAAAAGGGTCAGTATGGGAAAGTCTTAAACTATAAGTCATAGGAAGATTTGTTCTTAGGAACCATGACACCGATTTTGATAAAAAGAAAAACTGCATTCATACATTTGAAAAAAATACTGCACCCAGTCGGGAATCGAACCCGGTTGTTTTGCAAAAGTAAACTTATACTTTTTCTATTTAAATATCGATTCTGTAGGTCTTAAGCAGTAAATATCTCTATGAAACATTATGTCTTAAATGAATAAAATGCATTGTTTTCACATACTTTAATTTATCATAGTAGGTGTTCGATGTGGCAACCGTTGTTCGAGGTCGCCCCACTTAACGCCTCTAGACTATTTCTTGTTGGGTTACGTTAAGGATGAAGTGTGCAAAACAAACTATGATAACGTTGAAGAACTTTTAGGTCAGCCAAAAAGTCAATTTTAACGCAAACTCACCACATAAAAATACAAAATGCAATTTACCTAACAAGATCGTTACCTAAACGTGGCCACTTTGAATACCTACTATGATAAATTTAAGTATATGAAAACAATGCATTTTATTAATTTTAGACATAATGTTTCTTAGAGACATTTACTGCTTAAGACCTACAGAATCGATATTTAAATAGAAAAAAGTAAAATTTTATTTTTGCAAAACAACCGGGTTCGATTCCCGACTGGGTGCAGTATCTTTTTCAAATGTATGAATGCAGTTTTTCTTTTTATCAAAATCGGTGACATGGTTCCTAAGAACAAATCTTCGTATGACTTATAGTTTAAGACTTTGCCATACTGACCCATTTGAATGAGCCACCCTGTATATATGACGCCAGGCCCCAGGAGGTTAAAAAGGGAGTACGCTCGCCATCTCAGAACAATTCCATTCATGTTTTATTTAATAAGCATGTCAATTCTCGTTCCTTAAAATCGTTAAAAATTCGGTTAAGTTAACGATTTTAAGGAACGAGAATTGATTGACATGAAGTTTAAAAAAATCAGGATTATTAATTCAACTTCTGTTGGCATAACAACCATGGTGAGGTTTTTATTAAAACTAATTTACGTCAGTAATTGGTTTACTTACAAAAATAAATTAATCATTCGCACTTAAATATAGGCGGAAGTGCTTAATCTTCGTAGGGTTACGTAAGTAAAGAGTATAAACCAAAACCTCAATTAATGAATGAACACTTTTAAAAACCGGCCAAGTGCGTGTCGGACTCAGGCACAAAGGGTTCCGTTTTTTTTTAAATTTAAGTTATTTGTATGAAAGATTACGCGTTAATAAGCGGTTTACCCTTTAGCGTTATATTTTGTTTCCTGAATCCTTGTTTGAAACTAGTTGTTTAGGATGTATCAACACAATCTATGTCAAAGTAGCTTAATTTATAAGGTTCGGGAATTCATTACTTAAGCGAGTATACCATATATCTAAAATTTCAGTAATAAGAGTTTTTAAAACAACGCCATCTATATTTCAGCCCCTGCAACTCCTGCGGAACGAGGTGGCGCGTGGCTTCGTCGCACATCAAGAACTTCGGATGGACTAGATGCCCACGTTGCTGTGTCACAACGACCGTTGTCAAACAAGCTGAGTGTTAATCACTGACAAATGGAGTAAATACTTTAATTATACACTCATTATATTTATACTGGCAGCATAAAAAACTAGTAAAAACTTTAGGAATATTTTTTCATCATCATCATAACAGCCCATTAATGTCCCACTGCAAGGACAGGCCTCCTCCCGTGACGGAGAGATACTGGGGCTACTAATACCACGCTGGCCAGACGAATTGGTATAGGGTTTAATTTCAAGTAAAAATAATATTTACGGGTAGTCCCATAGTCGGTTTTTACGACACCCATGGGATGAGATGGGGTGGTGACATATTGTATTCTTACTCCGTCACCACACAGATAATAATTATTGAACTTGTCAAAATACATTTTAAACGTTTTTCTTATTCAAATGATCGTCCATTGTTGGACATAGGTCCTCCAAAGATTACCTTGTACGGTACTGTGCCTCCCTTATTGTAATCTCCTTACATTTTTTTTTTCAACGAGTTCAAGATATTATTCAAAATCTTTTTCATGTAGGTATAATATTTAGGCTAAGGGTATATAAATCAGTACTATAGTACAGATAATGCATTTTTGAAGAAGTTGGGCAACATAGAGACTAGGCAAAGGTTCACTAGGGGACAATTAATGTTCCACGACATGTGTCGGCGTCATGTCAAGCGAAGCCGGCCAATTTCGCCTGACATATCTGGAGCGCAACTTATCTCCGCAGCGACATTATCATGTCAAAAATAAATAAAAATAAATATTCATAGACATCTCTACACAGTGCTGTTGCTGTTGTGTTATGGGAAACAGAACAACGGATAAGACCTAATCTTAGCATTCCATGGATTCTCCGTGCGGGTGCCGGGTCCATCGCGTGATAGAGGACGGAACACTGGCGTAACAGCGTCTGGGACTTACGACCCAGATGTAGGTTTAAGGAGGCCCCCTTACAACGCGTTAGCGGTCACCTTCACTGTCTGCTATGTTCCGTCCCCTACCTATCCAAATTTGGTAGGAACCTAACAACGCCGTTTTGGATATTCGTGATAGTAGAGAGCTTTCTGAAGTTCTCGGCAGTCCTAGTTCTTTTAATAGATTGTATAGGGATTTAGCTGGTGTACCCCTCGCACCTATTTCCACGGCGTACAGAGTAACCCTATAGCCATTTCTGGTTATCTCATTTGTCAAGTCAAAGTATTTATTTGTCTTAATTGCGTGGTCTTTAGGGATGTTAGTTTCCCACGGTACCGTGAGCTCAATAAGTACTACACGCTTTTTCAATTTGTAGAGGAAAACGAATGAGTAGAGGAATATGTCTGGTCTCAACGGCGACACGCAGATATCCTCCGGGATTTTGTAGTGTGTTTCATACGTGTCAACCAGTAGAGTCCAATCGTCTGCCGGACTCAGGACCGAAAAAGGCTTGTAGGTGGTCTTTTTAGTAGTGCCTTCCTTAACAAATTGGATGTTTAGTCTTTCATTCGTAGTCAGTCCTTTTCTAGCTCTGGCAATCGACAGACTCACTGCCTCGCGTATAATCCCTAGTACTTTGTCGTGACGTTGCGAGTAATGACCCCTATCCAAAAGCACTTTACAGCCTACCAATAAGTGTCTTGCCGTACCAATTTCTTTGCCACATTCCGTGCATTTTTTGTCCGTGGCTTTTCCCCATCTTACAAGATTGCTTTGATCGGGGAGAGTCAATTGGAAGGCTTTGAGGTAGAATTTAAGTAATGCTGGTGACCAGTCGTAAAGCAAAGTGCGCCACTTCAAGGCTAAAGGTATACAGTAGTCCCCTAGAGTAACCCATTCATTTTGCATTTCTAGGTTCATTGCGTGCACTCTGTAGCTGTCATTCTCATCTTATATTATTAGTATATTAATACTTATATACTTTTCTTTTGTAAATACATACATATTATACATAGAAACACTCAGACCAATGCAAACAATCATGGAAGCAGGAATCGAACCCGAGATCCATGCTAGCAGCCATGTAATATAACCACTACGCCACACAGGTTGTCAGAAAAAATGTTGCCAGACATGTCGAACGTAGTCTGGCAACGTCGCGCTTCTTCACCAGACGTTGCTGGCGACACGTGTCGTGCTACATTTGTCCCCTAGTGTATCTTTGGCTAAAATTTTAATTTATTAAAATGTGGTAGAAGGTCAGTTTTAAATATAAATGGATGTTGATTGGTGGATTAAGTTAAAATAGATCTGAAGACGTAATTTTTTGGGTCCAATTGTTACCTTTTTAATACAGGAAAATGATGGGGATTCTCTGATATAAAGAATAGCGTATTAGAAAAGAAGTATAACTTTTATCTTCTAAAGATACAAATATTCAGTTTTGACGAATAAAAGCTAGGATGTTTTTTTCAGTTTCCTTCTATAAGGATGATATTTCAATGAATCTCTCATTAGTTAACTTTTAGGGTGTTTATGACATGAGAAGGTTTGGGGACAGCGTACGGGCCATTCCGTGACATTACTGATTACTTTCCATAGAAGAAATGTTAACGTTTGGGATTAAAAAACACACACAATTCTTAATGCAAGTCTCAATACGGATCTAGGATAAAATCCTCATTTTCCTGTAAAAGGTCTTAGATAGCATACCTAATTTATTTATTGTAATATTTAATGTATAGATATTATTAAATTAAGATTTAAATTCAATCAAATATACAACGTAGTAGCTCCTGCGAACAAACTAGCGCTTTTTACAGACATTCTCATTAATAATTACATGAAATTTATACTTCAAGGAAGCACAACGAGGCATCCATGTTTTTGAAATAAACCCGTGATGTTGTATAAGTCAAGCCAGTGCTTGCATCGAAGTGTCCCTCATTGCCAAGAGGGAATATTTATCCTCCTTGTATATTCTGATAAAATTCGTTACTATTTTTAAGCCTACGTAATTTAGTTTTCAAAAGCCACAAAAAAGCTAGGATGGCGAGTAATACATGGGATTATTCATGCCGCCCAGGCGTGTGATAGTCCATTGAACTAGTCCGAATAGCCAACTATTAGCCAATAGCTACTTTCAGGATTTTGTCCTTTTAAGTAGAGTGCTCTCAGCTTATAAGTACTAGACACTACCTCATTAAAATACACACACACTCTTTATCACTCGTTATATTTGTTTATCGTTACGGGAACCATGCTTTCCAATCATCGACTTACCGTGTGAGAAGCTATACGGCAAGTTATCTATTGAAGAAGGTACGTCAATAAGTCACGAGCAATAATATGTGCACATTTTGTTAAAAAGTTATCTAAATTTCTGCCAATCCACAATTAAATATTCGAAGATTAGTTTAAAACTGTACCTTCTAAACCTTTTCTAAATTACAAATTAATTTTGGTATTCTAATGTCTAGATAGACGTTTAGATAGTTTAGAAAATTTGACAATGTGTATATATATTATTGCTAGTGACTGTACTCTAAAAGATTGCTTCTTGTATCTTACGAAGTTCATTCTGGCCTTCATACAAAAAGCGTACGAGAGCAAGTCGTGCACCGCACCCCTTTCCTACACAATGTTTATGGAGACCTTGCTTTTTCTATATTTTTTCTTAATAAATATCACAAAATGTCATTGAAAAATAATTTAAGTTTATTAAGTTTTACTAATTATTATTATGGCGTCGTTAATTTAAAACACGTGCTGCTGTAATTGTATATTTGATTGAAACAAGACACAGTTAGTTGTTACATCGAAATTAAGTGTCAAATGTTAGCCAATTAATATTGTGGACACGAAGAAAACAATATTTATTAAATATAAAATACAAATGGGAACAACTAAATATCTTATATTACACTTATGACCAAAAATGTAATTTATCGTTCTATTTAAAGACGTTCCCCACTCTTGGGATAAAGCACTGTATTTTTGGGACTTAAACCAATTTAACAGATGAATAGATATTCTTCTGGCTCGGTTTACTAAGTCGTAAAACCGCATTAAACTAACTTTTCCTAAGTTTTAAAGTTTAAATTATTTAAAACAAACTTTTAAGTTCCTAACTCATTGTTAAATAATAGACAAAATAGATCTAATAAGATTAATTTGTTATTTGGCCACACTATCTATGTCCTCCAAGAAACTTTTACTGTAACTGGAATGCTTACGAAGCAAATTTAGACAAATTAAATCGTACATTACTACTGACAACTTAAGGTTTATATTTGTTTATATAACATGAAAGGGAAAAATACTCCGAAAAGACAACGACATAGGAGGATTGCATCTCTCTCTTGCAACCGTTGTTGGTATCTCGTTTAGAGAGTTACACACTCCACCCATACAGCTGTAAATTAGGAACGGATTTTTTGTTACCGTAAGCATTCCAGTTAGAGTATAAGTTCCTTGATGTCTTCTACATAGATATATGTACGATGTAGATATACGTGAATACATACATAGCAAAAACAGTAAAACATCTACATTATTTTGTGAAATAAACTTAAAGAAATAAAACTTAAAACAGCGCCCTCTCTTAACAGGTCCTGTAAACTGTTTATTAGGTTACAACGCCATCTCTCGCACATAATTATAACGTGTATGTCCAAAGTTAATGTGATACTAGATAACTCTCACTATACTGTACTTAGAAATAATATTAAATTGTATTTTGTGTTCTGATACTCATATTACTATTGAATTATAATCGTTTCAATTATATACCTTGTGTTTTTATTTATAAGCCTTCTTTTCCCTTGGCTATAAGCTTATGGTCGGGAGATTGCAAGTAGTGCATAATTAAGTAGTGCATAAATGTAGTGCATATAAGTGGTAAGGCCGCTCATAGACATTCATAATGCAAGAGCACTTTAACTGGTACAAGTAACTTCGTTTTTAATTGGTTTTGACCTTTATTGCAAGGCTGTTAGAGTTGCTAATTAGGTGGCAATACAATCATCTCTACCGGTTAAGGGTTAACAGGTTGCTTATCCCGCCATTAGAATATAGGTACCTACTATAGTAAAACAATACGAATCATCATCATCATTGTAACAGCCGATTAATGTGCTACTGCAGGGGCGGGCCTCCTCCTGTGACGGAGGGATACTTGGCCTTCTAATACCACGCTGGCCAAGCGGATTGGTATAGGGTTTATGTTTTTCAATTAGATAAATATTGCATTTAAAACCAAAACGGCCGTTTTATTTTCGGATGCGAAATTTAACTAATTCAAAAAGGTTTAAAGTGTTGAGAGTGTGTTATGCAAATACTTTATTGTCTTATCTAAAGACTTACCCCCTTACTCATAAACGCCTCTTAAATTTAATCACTGTTTAGCGAGATTTTTTTACGAAAACCAACCTTATTACAAGAAACGTAAGAGTTTAAGCTAATTAATCAATTGACTAAAATTTAAGAGGCGTTTATGAGTAAGGGGGTTAGTGGACAACATTTTGCATTTACATATTTATCATATTTGCGAATTATGAAGTCAAAGTCAAAGTCAAATAGCTTTATTCACTTAGGTTACAAAGTAACACATGCAAATCGTTATACATGTAGTAGAATAGTATAGAGAAAAATGTCTGCCAAACTACTACCACTTTCGCAGACGACTATAGTAGAGCTCTGAGAAGAATGTGGCCAAGAAACTCAGGCCACTCTTTTCAAAAATAATAATTTGACTTTGTTACAATTACCAACAGCAGCGTGAAGAATGATGTGTGCAAGCAAATCTTACATGCATAGCAATTTAAAGTTTAATTGATAAAAAAAATTTCATTGTTAATAAATTGATTTAAAAAAGCTTTAATTGCATGGCACGTTCATCAGTCATCTCGTCACTGCGATATCCGACAGAAATTAACACACAAGCATTTGTGTCGTCAAGTTGATTTTGTTAATCTTTAAGTAGTTGAGAATGGAATAGAATACCATTTAGATAATATAATTAAATACATTTACAAATGCAAGTGAAGTATTTCTATCGTTACAATAACAAATAAAACTGTAAAAGAAAGTAATAAGGTAGTAACATAACATCCGCACAACTACCTAGGTTAAGCCACAATCTACACCATGGAACAAGCAACATGAAATCACGATAATTGAAATCTAAGCCCATGAGTTTTTGTCATTAATATAATCGTTTATTGTATAATAGCCTTTCGATAATAGCTGATTTTTTACAAATGCTTTAAAGTTTAGTAAAGGTAGATCCATTACATGCTTAGGCAGTTTATTGAATAAACGTATACCGAGTCCCGCAAAAGTGTTATGTACCTTATGTAGGCGATGTTGTGGACCTATCAACTTATGCCTATTCCTCGTACCAATGCTATGAATGTCGCCATTTCTATCATACTGTTCAATATTTTGCTTAATATATATTATATTAGCATATATATATTGTGAAGCAACTGTTAAAATACCTATTTCCTTAAAACGATCTCTCAATGAAACATTCGATTCAAGATTGTAAATAGCTCGAACTGCACGCTTCTGAAGAATAAAAATAGATTCGATGTCTGCAGCCCTACCCCACAAAATAACACCATAGGACATTAAGCTGTGAAAGTAACTAAAGTATACCAATCTTGCTGTCTCTATATTCGTTAGCTGCCTCACTTTTTTAACTGCATAAGCAGCTGAACTTAGTTTTCCTGCTAGAGCTAATATATGAGCACCCCATTGCAGCTTACTATCCAACGTTATTCCTAAAAATACAGTAGTGTCTACAAAACGAAGGACCCCACCGTTTAAAATCAGATTATTACTAAGGCTTTTAACATTGGGCATAGAGAATTTTAAGCATTTTGTTTTGGCAGCATTTAAAAGCAAATTGTTAGCAGTAAACCAGTTCAGGACTTGTGCGAGAGATTCGTTAACTTCATCTAAATTAGTTTGCTTACGGTTTACTTTGAAAACGAGTGAAGTATCATCTGCAAATAAAACAATGTCGCACAAACCCTGAGCAAGAAACGGCAAGTCATTGACATAAACTAAAAATAGAAACGGACCTAGAATGGATCCTTGAGGCACGCCCATACTTGGCGGAAGACCAGAGGACCTACTACCATTTACTTCGACATACTGAACCCTATTGCTTAAATACGAAGATAATAAATCAAAAGAAGCATCCCTAATTCCATAATGTCTAAGCTTGCACAGAAGTGTCCCATGATCAACGCAGTCAAAAGCTTTAGAAAGATCACAGAAGACGCCTATTGCATCCATAGAATTTTCCCAAGCATCATAGATATATTTCAGAAGAGAAACACCCGCATCAATCGTTGAGCTACCCTTCCTAAAACCGTATTGCTGCCTATGAAAAATATTATTTAAATGAAAGTGACTCTCCAATTGGCATAAGATAATTTTCTCATAGATTTTACTAATCACAGGTAGTATTGAAATTGGTCTAAAGTTACCAGGGTCGCTTTTTGATCCATTCTTGAACAAAGGAATAATCTTACTGTGTTTCATTAGATAAGGAAATACACCTATGGCAATACACTTATTAAATATAATAGATAAATGTGGAGATATATTAAATATAATACCCTGAAGAAGCTTGACAGACATACCCCATAAATCAGCAGATTTCTTGGAATTGAGACTTTTGAAAGCTTTTATGATATCATTATGGTTAATAGACCTAAAACTGAAGCGGTTCTTACATTCAATTACTTTATCTTTTAGTAAAAATTCTGCTTGGTTTGGAGAGGAATTTAAGGAGGTTGTTGTATGAATAGGAACATTGACAAAGAAATTATTAAAAGCATGTGCAATGTCAGCATTATTGGTGAGAACCTTATCTTGAGTTTTTAGTACATAATTAGTATCACGAATTTTCATCCGGCCGGTCTCTGCATTAATAATGTCCCATGTACTTTTAATTTTGTTGTTTGATTCCTTTATCTTATTACTCAAATAAGAAGACTTTGCTATGGCACAAGCCCTCTTAAAAATTTTCGAGTAGTTCCTGACATATTGAATGAAATCTGGTTGAGTATTATATTGTTTCATACCATACAATTCATACAAGCGAGCTCTACTTTTATATATACCTGTTGTTGCCCAATCACAGAATTTAGTTTTAGAGTTACTAACAAAAGTCTTAGTTTTAAAAATATTATCATATTCAAGCTTGATAATGTCTAATAAATCTTTATAAATATCATCTGGGCTATACTGATTAAGATTAATTCTAGTCACTTTGATTGCAACATTATCACTAAATTGATTCAGGCGGTTTATGGTAATTGGCCTGCATGTGATTTTGTTCTCTGTGGGAGTAGTAATAGATGGAAATACTACCCTTTGCCCACAGTGGTCAGATGTTAAATCACTTAAGATATCCTTATTAACATATTCACAGTTGCAAAATACATTATCTAAGCATGTAGCAGAATGAGATGTAATCCTAGTGGCTTCTTTAAATAAAAACTGTAAATTATAAGACTGAAACAAACAAATTAATCTAGCACTAGTTGAAGATTTTTCAAGTAGATTTACATTAAAGTCCCCGCATACTATAATAAATTTATTTCCTGAGCATAGTCTTTCTAACAATTTCTCCATAACACCCTCGAATAGACTATAATCACTCTGCGGTGGTCGGTACACACAAGCTACGACATGTTGCTCAAGCTCCACACAAGAGATTTCGACTGTGCGCTCGATAGAAAGATTTGCTATGTCTTTTCTTTCTTTAAATTCAACTTTATTACTTATAAATATTAGAGAGCCACCGCGTATAGCCTTCTTTCTTACAAACGCACTTGCCAATGTAAAGTGTGCATTATTAAATAATAATTCATGTGACTGTAACCAATGCTCGGTAACACAAAAGATTTGTACATTATGTTTGTTTAAAAACAGTTCTATTTCTAGTTCTTTGCCAGATAGACCTTGTATGTTTTGATGAACTAAACAAAGATTAAGGCTACCCTTTGTCTTATCTAATAGTTTAAACTATTAGATGGTTTAATAAATGTATTAGTAGTGGACCTACTATCTCCTACCAAACTAATGAGTACTCTATTAGTACTTGTACCTATACCTATATTAAATGCTAATAAATTAGCAAGTTGTTTTCTATAATAAAAAGAAAGATACATGGTATCTTTTGTTAAGTAAAAACTGTTCCTAATAAAAATATTAGAGTCAAAAAATAAAATGTCACAGTAGTGACGTGTACTATTATATAATAGTAAATTTAATTTACCTATATGCCTATTTTGTTCTTGAGTAAGTGTATAAGAATATGGGAATGCACACATAATAAATTTGCAACCTACTGATGCATGGATTTGTAATACCAGTTCTACTAATATAATTACATCCTTCTTGGTAATAGAAAGGCCATTTCCAAGTAATATGACAACTGTAGACTCTTCGTTAAGTTGTAACTTTTTCAGATTATTCATTATAATACTTAAACTAGCTCCAGGTGAACAAACATTAACAACGGGGCAATCTATGTAAGTCTTAATTAAACTACCCAAACCAACCCCCAGTTTGTCCGAGACAATAAATGGATTTTTTCTCAATTGGCGGCGCTAGTGAGCCCTTAAGAACAACTTCTGTATAGGTTAGGTAGCGGTTCCTCTGTGCATTATTAACGCCAATATGCAGCGCTTAGCTCTTATCATCAAACTTAAGATGATGATGAAATAAAATTCTCAATAATTTGTCATAACTAAAGGAGAATACATCTAATAATGTTGATATTAACAAAGATAACTTGTGTTGAGAGATAATATTGTGACCTGCATTGACCTCACAAGATAAGGCGCCAATTTGTATTACTGTACCTATGTGTGTCTTAAAATAATAGTGTTGAAAGTAATAGTACTTAGTCACAACGCCATCTGTTCGCAAACTAATCAAAGCTTGTACTATGGTACCTACTAAACAAAAGGTAATTTGCTCATAAACTTTTTTTCTGAAAAGAAGAAAGACAATGGAAAAAATTGATTCTCGAGGCGGGAATCGAACCCGCGTCTCTGGACTATACGTGTCCTTTACCGTATTTTTTCTTATAAAAATACACATGATATTATATCGATCAACAATGATACAGTAGATACCCAGTCACGAACTCAAAAATGATATAGGGAATCTTCGATCAACAATAAGACCCAGTTTCCACCTAGAAACTAAACGGCGAAGAGATGTGGAAAAAACGTAATCTGATTGGTTTATTCTCCGTGTGGTGACGGAGTAAGAATACAATATATCACCACCCCATCACATCCCATGGGTGTCGTAAAAACTGACTAAGGGACTATCCGTGAATATTATCTTTACGAAATAAAAAGAAGGAAAACTTGAAATTAAACCCTATACCAATCCGTCTGGCCAGCGTGCTATTAGTAGGCCAAGTATCCCTCCGTCATGGGAGGAGGCCCGTCTCTGCTGTGGGACATTAATGGGCTGTTATGGCTTTGACTTACAACCTTAGTATGTGTGAAGGTGTGAAGTTAGTAACACGATGAATTCTTACTCCGTCATTGCACAAAGAAATATAAGGAAAAATTATTTTCTTAAGTATAATTATTTGTTTGTTACTTTACACTAAAAAACGGATTTTCTTATTATAAAGAGTACTTAATGGTATTTGCTTATTAAACTTAAAGCTTTTGAGCAGCTACTTAAATACAAAAAGCAAATTCAACTAACAAAAAAACTCTACAGAATCGTAACTAAGTATAAGGAAATATGGTATTCATCTCAATATAATTATATTTAAGAAAAAAACTATAAGTCAATAGGCACGCTGAACAAATAACTATACATTTTTTTGATTATTTCAAAATTTTACACGATATTTTCCTCATAGTTTTACATGACAAAAAATTTCATACAAAACACATACTGATTGAGCATTTATTGTAAAACTTGTAAATGTGTACAATCATACACATTATACTCGTAGATAACTTTACTATGTACCTAATAAGAATAACTACTTAGTTTATCATCATACCAGCCCATTAATGTCCCATTGCAGGGACGGTCCTCCTCCCGTAATGGAGGGATACTTGGCCTACGAATACCACGCTGGCCAGACGGATTTTATTTGTTTACGCTGGGGTTAAATGCAGCCCCTCTCGTCAAGGGACGGGAGGGGTATGTGGGGCTCCCAGACTCGCCTTATTCGTGCTTGATAGCCGCATGTACCGCTTTGCCACTGAAGCGTTTAATTTCAGTTACAGCTAATTGTACGGGGTGCGCCAAAGTTCACCTAAAACTTGAACTCCTATAATTGGAAGTCCGAAAATGTTCTTCCTAACATTTTTCATCCTAACAATCGCAATTCCTAATTTTTTGTCTCTAATGTTAATAATCCGAAGCATTCATCTTCATAACTTCAGTAGCAATAAACATCTATTATACTATTATTTGTATTCCTATATTATCTCAACATAAGCATCTTTTATACCATAATTTAAAGTCATATCTTTTTTGTTTAGATTTCTTTTTATTCATAATAATTAATATTATTATACATTAATTTTGCGTAACTTTGTTGACAACATGTAGGTATAACATAATATACCAAAGACCAGAGCAAAACCAGAGTCCCGCTCCAATCATTCAGTCAAGATCCAGAAAATAAATGGATCCTATTCATAATTATTGGTTTAGGTTATGGTAGCACTGTGACCCCAACGAACCGGATTCCAGAACCGAATTGGTCCTACTCATTGGTTTAGTTACGGTTACGGAACCTCTCAGGCCATAAGCATAACCGTGAACGAGTCATGTTTTATGAATTTCATTCATTTAAGACAAAAATATTCCAATAATTTTAATAAACAATAATTTAAAAAAATGGTTTAATGTAAAAATGTAAAAAGTTGTTATGTAAAATCACAAGAAATAGTATAAAAACAAACCTTTTTATTACTTTCACTTGGTAAATATTTCTTTCTGAGTATGAGAGAAAATATTATGGTGAAAATGTTTAGGGATAAAAGCGTTATGACAAAAAACATTAGCCCCCTTACTCATAAAAAAATTCTTAAATTTTAGTCAATTGATTAATTAGCCTAAGCTCTTACGTTGTTTGGTATAAGGTTGGTTTTCGTAGTAAAAAATCTCGCTAAACAGTGATTAAATTTAACAGGCGTTTATAAGTAAGGGGGTAGGAGTTTAAATATATTTACATAACGATATTATTAATAACGATTTTCGGAAACATGAGTGTTATGATCATCGCCGGTAGCAATACAAATAGTATGAATGAAAACTTTAGGATTTAAAATTTTAGGAAGAGTGATCATTCGGATTACAAATCGTTAGGAAGAACATTTTCGGAAGAAGAACTTTAGGTGAGTCAATATGGACCCAATTGTACGTATACCGTATTCATCCTTACCTAATTTATTTTGTAAACAAACACCACATATTGCAAATTCACTAGTTTTTACATCAATCGCACACTCTGATATGGATGAAAATTTCTGGAAAGTAGCGTTAAACGTTTATGCAATAGAAAACACGTAAAGTACTTCGATTTAACCACTATTTTTCTTAAATTTTAAAAAAGTATAATTTTTTCCAACGTCAAATTTCACAGAAAAAAAATAATTTCACCATTTGACATTTGTAGATTCTATATATTACATTGCATAACGGTCAAAAACTAAAGTCTTTAGTCTGTGGTTGACACGACGCCATATTTACCTTTATAACCAAGTAAGGATAATATATCTTATAATAAAAATGTTGCTTGAGATTCGAGTCCACAACTTCGTCCTTAATACTGAAGCGTTTAAGTAATTGCAGTTACAGCTTAATGTACGTAGTATCTAAATTTAAAACAAAATTTTGATCCCCAGTATCAATTACCCATGACATTACATGTCTACTTCCGAACACAATATCTTATCACTACTTCGTCCGCCATTTAATGAGATAAAATTAATTATTACGCAGTGGCGTGGTACTCGGGAGAGTTTTGTTTCATCCCTATTTCATCAAAACAGCCCATTAATGTCCCACTGCAGGGACGGGCCTTCTCCCGTGCCGGAGGGATACTTGGCCTACTAATACCACGCTGGCCAGACGGATTGGAATAGGGTTTAATTTCAAGTTTTCCTTCTTTCTATGTAAAGGTAATATTTACGGTTAGTTGCTTAGTCGGTTATTACGACACCCATGGGATGAGATGGGGTGGTAACATATTATATTCTTACTCCGTCATCACACGGATATGATCCTTATTTAAATAAAAGAAAATACTTAATTAATCAATTAGCTTTTAATCGCAGTCCACTGTTGGACATAGGCTTTTCCCAACACGCACCACAGAACTCGGTCCTGCGCCTTCCGCATCCAGTCCGACCCAAAAACTTTTTGTGGTCGTAGGTCCACCTAGCTGGGGGGCGTCCTACGCTACGTTTGCCGAGTCGAGGCCAAAGGTCCTTCGACAGATATGACCAGCCCATTGCCACACGGAAGTAGTAAAATTAAATTTTTTAATGACCTTGAACGGCTATCAGTTCTTCGTGCCTACCCCCAATATAACCGGACTATTAATTATTTTGACTACTTTTTTTTTATTTATTCTTTCCGTTGTTTATTCTCCGTGTGGTGACGGAGGTTACTCCGTGGTTACATATTATGTCACTTCCCCACCATGGGTGTCGTAAAAACCGACTGACTATTTACTTGAATACTTATGAATTTTGTGAATACTTTCCGTAATAAAAAGAAGGAAAACTTGAAATTAAACCCTACACCATTCCGTCTGGCCAGCGTGGTATTAGTAGGGCAAGTATCCCTCCGTCAAGGGAGGAGGCCCGTTCCTGCAGTGGGACATTAATGGGCTATTATGATGATTCTTTCCGTAGTTGGCTACCGCTTCTGTGGCATGAGCGTTATAGAAAATGGCTGAATGACGAAGAAGTCTCTATATTGACTCAATTCAAATGTTTTTGTTGAAATACTTACATAATTTTTTGCATTAGCCTGGGTGCTCTATGTATAATTTTAATGTATTTACTTCAAAAACAACCTTTATTGAAGTATGTTTACCTCTTGTCAAGATCCCATAGTACAAGCTTTACTTAATTTGGGACTAGATGGCGTTGTGTAAAAGTGTAAAGTACCTAATCTAAATTAGTTAACTATATATAAAGTAAGTCATTATGTTTGTGTACATGATACATTGACCTTCTTGTTTAATATGTATTTGTATTTAAATATTTATACATAGTGTATATAAATATACACAACGATTGAATAAAATATCACTTTTGAATCGACCGGTAAGTGACAGAGTATAGTTTTACTGTCTCCTTGGCGGAGGGAGGATCCTCCGACCAGGCAAGGCGTGATCGTGCCTCGCGGGTCTACTGCCCCCGGCGGCATCACAAAGGCACTACGACGCGGCGGTCAGACTCACGTCAACTCCACTCTACTATGTATAAACTGGACGCATATAATCCAGAGACGCGGGTTCGAGTCCCGCCTCGAATACCAATTTTTTCCATTGTCTTCCTACTTTACAAAAATTATCATCAATCTTTCCTTTAAATAGCTTTTACAACACCACCTAGCTCAGAGTGGACACTATGTATTTAGTCAGTCACCACACGTACAATTAATAGTCTATCACTAATAACAATACAAACAATTAAAAATAAAACAAAAACCAACAAAATTAAATAGGTCGTGCTCTACATTGCTTAACTACGAGTACAAACTGAATAAACACGCATATACGTAGTCATACGTTGTCTAAATAATGATTCATAAATTGTCATTTTAATTATCATTAAAGACAATCCATTATCATCTTAGCCAAAAGACATCTACTGTTGGTCATAGCCATCCTCGAAATAGTCCATTTTAAGCGGTCCTATGCCTCGCGAAGATCATCAAGACCATTCAATCCAATGTTATACACGTAATTTAATATTTATCTAACTATAAAAATGTGGTTTTCATACCAGCACTTGTTTTTATGTCACTACAAAAAACAATAAAATACAATATTTTATTCTTAAAACTAAACGAAGGGTGAACGCAACAATAAAAAAAATCTTAACTAAACATTGTGATAACCTATTTAAATCAAAATAAAAAAAAGCTAATGAGATAACCCTTTGACATAACCTAAGAGTCGTCAGTATACATCGGACGGTCGAACAGAGCGGTCGTCTCGGGGCAGCCCTCTTTAAAAAAAGAACAAACTAATTAACAAAAAGTTATGCGTTAAAATTCGTTATTTAAAAATTCAAATTCAAAAATGGAACATCAAAATTTAGATAAAATGACGTCCACAGCGTTAATGTTGCCAAAAGAAAATAGTGAGGAAAAAGTTGTTATTTTAACTCCCAGAAATGGTGTGGGGAAAATTTTAATAAGGGAGGATACTATTTTAGCTAATTTACAAGGTTGTGCAGGATGTGGTAGGGGTAATTTCACGTGTGGGGGGGTAAAAAGCCAGTGGAGCGCCTTATGCTGGGGTAAACAGACGGAAAAGAAGTATTATTGCCGTAAGTACCTATTATAAAATCACTATTATTATCATCGCTACCATAGTATAAAACATGGTCGCTTTCGCTGTCTGTCCTATATTATGCTTTATCATAACAGCCCAATAATGTCCCACTGCAGGGACGGGCCTCCTCCTCTGACGGAGGGATACTTGGTCTACTAATACCACGCTGGCCAAACGGATTGGTATAGGGTTTAATTTCAAGTTTTCCTTCTTTTTATTTTGTAAAGATAATATTTACGGATAGTTCCTTAGTCGGTTTTTACGACACCCATGGGATGAGATGGGGTGGTGACATATTGTATTCTTACTCCGTCACCACACGGAACTGTACCTATGTATGATCTTGAAAACTACGCAACGGATTTTCAAGCGGTTTTGTCTAATAGATAGAGTGATTCAAGAGGAAGGTTTATATTTATAATACGTGCATAATATAGTAGAGAAACAGTGAAAAATGTTTAATGAAAACAATGTGATGTGTGTAAAATACAAGTCTAGGCTTAGTTTAGACCCCAGATCTCCCACAAATTACACTTCCACACTTGGAAACCAAGTTATTATCTTTATTAATATTTAATATCGTATACTGTGCTAAGTAATTTGTGGAGATGAATTAAATGAAAAACTGATAAATTAAGATGTTTCTAATGTGATTGTCTTTTGTAGCTGTACTTAAACATTGTTAATGTTTTGGACATTCTGACATTGTTGCATATAGATATATTTAGAATAGACATTGACGACCTCTGTGGCGTACCTAGTCGTTTTGCTACATGCCTGCTACGCAGAGGTCTCTGGTTCGATTCCCGCCCAATGCACTACGCCACAGAGGTCGTCTTTGTTTGTAACCGTTATATTTATGTTTTCTTGTCCGCAATACAGGACATGAACGCTAGCGCGGCATTTGTTTCAAATTATTAAAAAAAAGATAGAATAGTCCTTTATCTACTGCGTGATATAAGTGTATTGTAGGTTTTCCTAAAATGTAGTTACAAATTAATTATGTACTCACAAATACATACATACATTCCTCACACATTCACACAACGCCATCTAGTCCAAAACTATGCTGAGTTTGTTCTATGGGTACTAGACAACGGATAAACATACTTAAATACTTTTTTTTTAAATACATACATTATATTAAACATAGTACTTATGCAGATTCACGACTTATACCTATTCGTCTGGGAATTATTTGGTTTAGTTTAGGTTAAGTTTTAACCGGTTATGAGTTTTGACTGTATTGAAACAAAGTACATCCAGAGTGGTCCATTCAATTGGACATTGATAGACTATTATGATAAGTATAGCACACTCACTTTAGACATAGTATAAATATATACAGTATATCGACTTCATAGATAACGGTGGCTTTGCGGAGTGAACAGTCGCGACTGTGCCGCAGTAACGAGCGGGAAAGTAGGTAAATGTAAAAAGCTGGAGGTGGGCAGCCCTATCGCATGTTTACGTACCGCGCATTTATAATAAATATTCGGCCGAGATAGACTACGGGTTGTACTGTGCTTTGGACTACCTCTGTAGAGTAGTCGGTGTATTACATGGCTGCTACCCAGAGGTCTCGAGTTCGTTTCCCGCTCAATGTAAATCATTCATCTGAGTGTTTTCTATGTATAATATGTATGTATTTACAAATAAAAACAGGATTTAAATATGATTGTCAGTTGCCTAGTACCCATAGTACAAGCTCTGCTTAGTTTGGGACTAGATGATGTTGTGTGAATGTGTGTGGAATATTTATTTACTGAATCCATAATAAACAATTATGCATACTCAAAGACTGTTCAGAGCAGTTATTTGTGCAATCCACCATGCCAATACCAATATGTGCATGCAGGTAACCGTGCTCCACTTCAACGTCTTGTACACACAGCAACTTATCAAGCTAGACACTCATGTACCTTAATACCTTGAAATAAGACACGATTTCAAATGAAAATGTTTAACTTGATGTGTTCCTGTGTGTACTTTTGTATAATAAATATTTCACAGATGCTGATATATATTATTCCATTTAACTAAAGAAAAATTTAAAATAGTAGTAGTAAACGAGCTCCACCAAACGGTTATTTTGAAGTAGTCTAACATAACACAACACAATTATACCATAAAATTACCTAATATAATATAAAAAACGTAGCATGACATAGTACAGCACTCACTACACACAATATAACACTACATATTAAAACATTAAACTACATACTCGTAAGTTAAGATGTAAATAGATTTATAATAGTTTATGCAATTAATTGTCTAGATTTGACGACCTCGGTGGCGCGACGGTAGTGCAAGCGGCTGCCGTGCAAGAGGTTGTGGGTTCGATCCCCACGCAGGTGTTCTTTGTGTCCGTTAATTGATGTTTGTAAAAGTTCCCCGCGACACAGGGCATGATCCCTAGTGCGGGAGTTGTCTTTTTTAAAAAACAAAAGAAAAAAAAAGATTAAAATGTGATTTGTGATGTGATTAAAATGTGTGAAAAATATCGTTGTTATTGCATTAACTACCTACTAACGAAAACTGTATCAATTATGATACAATGTAGTAACGTTTATTTTTCCAAATAAATAAAATAAAATAAAATCCACAATAATTTGTAGTTGTAGTCTGGAGTTTTTTGTGTCCATTAAAGATTTCTATGTATAAGAACCCCCGAAACATACATCGATCATAATAAGAAGGGTTATCTTTTATAACAAGAATATTTGAGTTGAGTTAAAATCAAACCCACTATCTCTACGTATCGTATACGCCACGTATACCAATCGCGACGAGTTAAAGTTAAATAATCATGACAGCCCATTAATGTCCCACTGCAGGGACGGGCCTCCTCCCGTGACGGAGGGATACTTGGCCTACTAATACCACGCTGGCCAGACGGGTTGGTATAGGGTTTAATTTCAAGTTTTCCTTCTTTTTATTACGTAAAGATAATATTCACGGATAGTCCCTCAGTCGGTTTTAACGACACCCATGGGATGATATGGGGTGGTGACATATTGTATTCTTACTCCGTCACCACACGGAAAAGTGGTTATAACACACAAAGTTAAATAATAAGTTACTCGTATTCGTAGAACTATCATACAACTATTTTGTTGTGCTTTGTCATTGTAATTGCAGCTCACTTCATGTCAGCGTAAATGAATACAATAAAATTTTACTTAGCTCTTAATATGGGCTAGTGGAGTCTTGTTGCTAAGATAACTAACTCAGACCAATGCAAACAATCATTTTCATGCACACAAAGATTTACATTGAGCGGGAAAGGAACACGAGACCTCTGCGTAACACGTTGTAGTGATTTTGAATCGGCGGTAAACAATTATTTATGTGATCAAAATAGATTATTGTATTGAGATATCCTTCGTGGCACTTAAATGTATCCTACAAATATTATAAATGCGTAAGTTTGTGAGGATTTATGGATGGATATTTGTTACTTTTTCACACAAAAACTACTAAATGGATTGTGATGAAATTTAGAATATAGATAGTTTAAGTATATTTATAGGTAAGTATATATCCTACGAGACTCTACCAAAAACAAAGATTTGCATTGAGCGGGATTCAAACCTTTATGCATTACGAGGCAACCTTAATTTTTACAAAACGTCCAAAAAAATAAAATACAAAAAAAAACTAAATTTATTAACCAATTTTGAAAAACTTCTCTTTTGGGACGAACTTAGGTCCCATACCTACCACATAACTAAGTCATTTCTTAACAAATTCAAAATAAGACTTTTTTTATATATAACAATATTATTATACTTCTTCCAAGTCGGTTCAATAGAAATTCCATCGTAATTGGTTTAGTATTTTAGGTTATTACAAAACGTTCTGATTGTAGTCAGGTTTTTAATTAAATAATTATTAACTTTGGTTTTTCTAATAGTCTTACGTGGAACGGTATGCTCAAGGAAACCCATATTAACGAGCTCTGTGACGTAGTAATATCCAATATTCCTGTGCCTCCATCATCCATCGGTGTCCGGCTGTCTTAACTATCATCATCATAACAGCTCATTAATGTCCCACTGCAGGGACGGGCCTACTCCCATGACGGAGGGACACTTGGCCTCCTTTAGTCGGTTTTTACGACACCCATGGGATAAGATGGGGTGGTGACATGTTGTATTCTTACTCCGTCACCACATGGAGAAATTAACCTATATTAGTAAGAAATTATTTTTTTTATTTCTATTTTTTTTTTTTTATAAAATAAAAAATAAAAATAAAAATTATGTTTATTCATAATATCCATGAATTTTGTTAAGATTGGTCAGGTTTTTTCCTATATAGGTATATAATTAGTGTATAATTATGACTTATTAATTTTTTAATTATTAAACCGACTCGAACTAGAATCAAGATTAAGTATAATTCTTACGCAATTTCTTTTAAATCCACTTTTTACATCTAGGTTTTTTTTAGATAAAAACTAAATAAGTAAGTAAATTACTTATGTACTGAATCTATTTTAATAACAGTTCTGTAGGACCTATCGCGATGTGACATTGACACTGTTTCAAATAAAAAAAAGTTTATTGAAATGGGTTTATTTTAAATAATTCGGTATGTAAAGTAAAAGTTAACCTATGTCGAATCCAAAACCATTCCAAATCCATTTAGAGATTTAAGATCGGTAAGTAATAAAAACATATTTTTATCGCTAAAAACCGCAAGATTGTGTTTATTTATATAATTATACATAAATTACTTCGTCTTTCATTTGACGTCTAAATGACGTCATGCGCCCGGCTCAACAAAAGTTTGTTTCTACTTTCATTGCTCAAGTAATTCAGCCGAACGCATGACGTCATCACAAGTCAAATTTAAAATGTTTATTAAAAATAAACTATTGGTAGGAAAGCAAAAATACTTAAATTAGTTGTTTATAATGAATAAACCTTTAAAATAGAAATTTTAAAAAAATACCAAAAAAAAATTTTTACATACCGAATTTATTATTTAATTATTTTTTACATACCGACCTGGTTTATAATGAAGTATTTTACAGCAAAATTGAGAAGCTCCTTATTGTTTGGAGTAGTCGGTTAAAAATGTGTCATCGTTAGTAAAAACATACAATCACGCTACATTCCCAATTTCCATACGGGTAGGCAGAGTAGTTAGTTTGTTTACTGTAACACTGAATTTCGACAATTTGTGAATCCATATGGAATATTGTCGCAATAACGTTTCAGTACTTTTGGACTCTCGTTCATCGCTTTTCTGTACTTTGAATTACAGTGCTAATAAAAATGTAATGTTGTCGAACTTAATCGAGGGACAAATAGGGCAAAACCCAGACATATAAGAGCAAGGGTTATCGATATAATTATTATCAATGGCGACCTGATTAAGAAATTCAATATTTATTTATATTAATTTAGGTATAGGGGATTCCTTCGGGTGATGGAATAAAAATCATTTTATATTGCTAGCTACTGAAAATGCAAGCTATCTAGTAAAATAGGCATACCTCAAAAATGATTTTTAGGACGTTTAAGTTACAGTCATCATCATCATAACAGCCCTTCAATATCCCACTGCAGAAACGGGCCTCCTCCCATGACGGAGGGATACTTGACCTACTAATACCACGGTGGCCAGACGGATTGGTACAGAGTTTAATTTCAAGTTTTCCTTCTTTTTATTTCGTTAAGATGTTAGTCCCTTAGTTGGTTTTTACGACACCCATGGGATGATAAAATAATATTTATCCCAAAACCTGGTAGAGTGGACTATACCCAGCCTAAATCATTCAGACCCATTAGCCTAACTTCGTTTTTCTTGAAGACGCTGGAAAGGTTGGGGGACAGAGAGATCAGAAGCCAGGTATCGATATCCAATACCCTACACCCAAACCAACATGCCTATAGTGCAGGCAAATCAACCGAATCAGCACTTCACAATGTGGTATCCCGGATAGGAGATTCGTTAAAATCGAAAAAACCAACCCTGGGTGCCTTCATTGACATAGAAGGAGCTTTTGATAAAACAAACTTTTCAAGCATAAACCACGCATTACGCTTAAGTAGAATAACCCCCACGCTAACTGAATGGATAAATAACATGCTTAAACAACGAGCTATACAGTTCACAGTCAACACCACCACACGTGGTATTGTGAGTAGAGGATGTCCACAGGGAGGAATCTTATCACCTCTACTGTGGAACCTTGTTGTCAACGAGCTCATAACAGAGCTCAATGCTAACAACCTCTACACGGTGGGATACGCTGATGACATAACTATTTTAATATCGGGAAACTTTGAAAGCACCTTATGCGACCTCATGAGGAACGCTTTCAGAACAATCGAGAACTGGTGCACTAAGCACGAGCTCTCTGTTAATCCCTCCAAAACTGAACTAACTAAGTTTACCAACCGAAGAGTTACTGGACCCTACCGGATTCCAAAACTTTTCGGCACCGAACTAAAACTTAAAGATGAAGTTAAATATCTAGGAGTAATTCTGGATAGCAAACTACTTTGGAATAAGCACCTAGACTACAAACTAAATAAAGCAACCATTGCCTTCTATCAATGCAAAAAGATGTTAGGCATAAAAGGGGGTCTTTCCCCCAAGATCACATTATGGCTATACACATCTGTAATAAGACCAATCCTGACCTACGGAGCCCTAGTCTGGTGGAACAGAACCGAACTCCGGACTGCCACCATCAAACTGGGACGCTTCCAAAGGCTGGCATTGTCCTCCGCAAGTGGATGTACAAAATCGACACCCACAGCGGCGTTGGAGATAGCCTTACAAATAACACCCCTGGATCTACACATACAGCAAAAAGCAACAATGGCTGCAATAAGGCTCTTGCACTTAGGTCTATGGGGCAAAAATCACAACAGTCCACACGCATCTATCCTAGAAAGGGCGATAGAGTACCAACCACTCATAGTTGCCCCGTGTGACAGAATACCCAACCAATTCGTTTTCAACAAAAAATACCAAATTCTTCTGAAAGCAGAGGATTGTGACTACTCAAAGACCAACGAGTTGCGCATATACACCGATGGCTCGAAAACAAAACATGGATCAGGAGCCGGTGTCTATTCTCTTGAACTCAACATGAACATATACTCACCTTTGGGCCCGCATAGTTCGATTTTTCAATGCGAATGTGCCGCCCTAACAGAGGCCGCTAGAGCAGTGCACAGACGAGGAATGGAAGACCATTCGATAAAATTTCTCTCTGATAGCGCTGCTGTACTAACGGCGCTAAAAAGCAAATCAATCAACAGCAAACTAATTGCCGAATGTCACGACGCCCTGGATGTAATATCGCAAACAAACGACATTACCCTCCAGTGGATAAAGGGACACAGTGGATCTCTTGGCAATGATGCAGCAGACGAACTTGCAAGGAAAGGATCTGAGATGGAAGTGGTTGGCCCGCACCCGCTTCTCCCAATTCATTTCTCACAATTTCGAGCCTGGATCCGCCAATGATCCACAGAGCTACAGAACCAAAGATGGTCGCGCACTGCAGAATGCAGACAGTCCAAACAAGCGCTACCTACTGTGAATCCGCGACTATCTAAACGCCTAATAAACCTAAACAGAAATAATCTAAAAATAATGATAGGGACAATTACGGGCCACTGTCACCTTAATAAACATCTATACTTAACCGGTGGTACTGACAGTCCCTTATGCAGGGGATGCTTCAATGCGGAAGAATCAGTCACGCACCTCATCCTGGAATGCGAGGCAGTGACTTCTCAACGAAATGAAATCCTCGGACCAGTGAGGTCACTCCGCGAAGCCTGTGAAGTTCCCAGGAAACTTCTGCGCTTCTGGACGGAGTTAGGCTGGCTAAGTTAGCCAGGATTCTGCACACACAACGGACCAAAAGGGAGTCTAAGTGTGGAAACTAGAGTCCACCATCCATTCCATTCCATTCCATTCGGTAATCTCTGGATCTACTGAACCGATTTAAAAAAATCTTTTTGTATTGAATAGTTCAGTTAACGGGGAGTGTCATAGGCCATATAGTATCACGCTATGACTAATAGGAGTGGAGCAGTAATGAAATATGTTTAAAAAAGAGACGCGTTTTTTTTAAAAGTAGTTAAGTACATAGTAAAGTTATCAATGTGTATGATTGTACACATTTACAAGTTTTTCAATAAATACGCAATTATTATGTTTTGTTGTAAAACTTTTTGTGGCGTAAAACTATGAGGAAAATTATAATAATAGCTACTTGAATTATTGTAAAGAATGAAAAATGTTTGAACGTCAGAGGCGTTTGAGGCGTTTAATCAATAATATGAGCTTCAATTTTTTTATTGTCTTTCGGTCTTTTCTACAATATGCTTTATACTCGTATGTAATTTAATACACAAATTAATACATTTTTAATAGTACATACATTTCCATTGCAAAGTTAAATGTTTACTGCTATAAAGCCTAGAAAGCTCATCATCATAACAGCATTATTGTCCCACTGCAGGTACGGGCCTACTCCCGTGACGGAGGGATACTTGGCCTACTAATACCACGCTGGTCAGACGGATTGGTATAGGGTTTGATTTGAAGATTTTCTACTTTTTATTTCGTAAAGATAATATTCACGGCCCCTAATCGGTTTCTACGACATCCATGGGATGAGATAGGGTGGTGACATATTGTATTCTTACTCCGTCACCACACGGATTTTCATAATATTTAGCAAAGAATTGGAAAGGGATTTTTTTAGATTTGGGTTTTTTATGTACCTAAGTATTTATTTGTTTTTGACGACCTCTGTGGTGCTAAGGTCTGTGGTTCAGTACCTGTACAATGCAAATATTTATGTACATGAAAACGTTTGTATTGGTACTGATACGTGTTAATAAATGACATTATTTATTTGTGGTCTTATACAAATAGTACAAGCTGATCATTACGTACTTACACATAATTTAAATGGAAAACACCCAGACCCACGCAAACATTTATGGTCAAGCATACATACATACATAAACTTACGCCTTATCCCGTCCGGGGTAGGCACAGACGACAGAACGCCACTTGAAACGATCCTGGCAAACAGATTAGGCCTCGTCCACAATCATTAAGCCACTCATACATGCGCGTCGGTTACGAGTGCTCTTTATTTGGCCCTACTGGAGAAGGGTCAAATAAAGAGCACTTCGTTGCATATTCTAATATACGATTAGAATATGCAACGTATCTGGTCAACATATGTTTTCGGGGGCCAACCCGCACCGACTAGCCCTTTCACACTAGCCTTGTATACTTGTCAAGCATACATTCTTTTTATTATGCGTTAATTAATCGAACCTGAAACCTCTATCAGCCGTTGACTACAACCACTAAGCCACAGAGGTTGTCATTATAATAATAATAATATAATAATAATAATAAAGTTTATTGTTTTCTCTTACATAGACATTACAATTAATTTAGTTTAACAAAATTATATAGGCTTAATTATAACTATGTAAGAGACTGGCAGCTGTACTAGGAGACCTGTATTACAGCTTACCAGCCTCTCCCAGCTCTGGATAGGGTACAATGATTACAATTTTTGTTATGCAATGCTTGTATGATTGTAGAGAGTGTGTTTATGCTTGTGTGTGTATGTTGTATATGTGTGTGTGTGTGTGAATGTTTTAAGTAGGTATGTGAGTGCGTCTGTGTGTAGTGTATGTGTATGTGTGTTTTAGACAAGTATTTGGAGAAGTGCTTCGGTTTCTTCGTAAGAGAGGCATTTCAGCCAAGTGGAAACACATCTTTTGCAATTAAAACTAGTTTGTGAATAGATATTTGTTACTTTATTAATTTTATTGTATAGGAATTTTCCTAGGAAACCAAAAAATCTACCTGAGAACTTAGAAGTCCATTTAAGCTCAAAAGTGTCGCATACTTGGTGTTTTCGTCGCTTGTTTATTATTTGCCCAGGATCATAGGTGAGTATCGTATGCTGCTTAAGTATGGTTCTAAGGATAAACAACTGTCGCACAGTCAAAACGTCTGATAGCTTGTATAAGTCTTTGGTAGGATATAGAAAAGGTAGAGAATAGCTAACCTTTAGGACCGCTCTTTGTGCCCTCTCTACTTGTATTAGGCTACTCTTAAATGTTCCCCCCCATACAGTGATGCAATAACTTAAAATAGATTGGCAAAGCGCTAAATAAACTTGTTTACGAATTTGTGCATCAGCTGTATGCCGTAGACTCTTGAAGATATACATAAGTTTTCGAGTCCTTGATGACAATAGGTCTATGTGATGCTTAAAGTTAAGTGTGCTATCTAGAATAACACCCAAATATTTGAGATGGTAAGCAACGTTTAATTGAACACAGGAGCAAGGTTGTCTAGATAGACAAGTATGATAGGTGATACCAAATTTATTATTTAATTTTGATGGTAAGGTTTTAATAGAGAAAGGGATGTATTTGGTCTTTTCTGCATTTAGTCTTAATCCATTATCTCTAAGCCAGGATGATACAAGATTAAATCCTGACTGAGCAAGACTGTAGGCTTCATCCCAACTATTCCCATGAAATACAAGGGCTGTATCGTCGGCAAAGGCTACCACCTTTCCATTGGTAAGAGAAAGGTTACATAGGTCATTAATAAAAAGGAGGAAAAGTGTAGGCCCGAGTACACTACCTTGGGGTACACCATATTCGATTGGTAGAGCATCACTGACGATATCACCGACCCTCACTCTTTGCTTTCTCTCTGACAAATAGCTGGTGAACAGCTTGTGCTGGACACCTCGAATGCCCAGTCTCTCAAGTTTGTCTAACAAGAGTGGGACACGAACAGTGTCAAAGGCTTTCTCTAGGTCAAGGAAAATAGCAACGACTTTCTTCCTTTGGTCAAGTTTTGTAACAATATAGTCAGTTACTTCATGAACTGCATCAGATGTTGACTTACAGGACCTAAAACCAAATTGAGAGCCCGACAAGAGGTTCTTAGACTCGATATAGTTCATGAGGCGTTTATTTAGTAGTTTTTCAGCTACTTTCGAAATGGCAGGAAGTATCGAAATAGGTCTGTAGTTACCAACACTGGCCGACTCTTGTGAACTGGAACTACTTCAGCAAATTTTAATGCATTTGGGAATATGCCAGTAGTAAACATTAAGTTGAAGATGTAGGTAAGAGGAGGGACAAGAATTTGGTAATAACGTTGCAAAAAAGTTCCAGAAATATAGTCATATCCGGCAGAGGAAACCTTCTTTAGGTGAGCCTAAAGAAGGTTTCCTCTGCCGGATATGACGTACGTTTTGCATCTCTGATTCGTCAGTGGGGGTTAGGACAAATGAATGTGGCTGAGAATTCAGATAGGGTAAGTTATGTGAGTTTGTATTAACTATATTTTCGGCTAGATTCCCGCCTACGGATACAAAGAACTTGTTAATGTTGTTAGCAGACGTAATTTTGTTGTTGTGAGAGAGAAGGTCTGTAGCTGTTTTAGACTTTTTACTTGTATAAGTGACTTGTTTTATAGCGTCCCAGAGTGATTTTGTGCTGGTTTTGGTTGCTTTCTTAATAAGGTCTGTCTCATAATTCTGTTTTATCTGTTTTAGTAATCGGTTACAAAAATTTCTGTACCTTAAGTAGATCAGTTTAAGTACTTCGTCGTTAGGATTTTTCTTTGATTTAATGTGTAGCTTATCACGGTTTTTCATACAGCGTAACAATCCTTTAGTAATCCAGGGTTTTTTTATCCGTTTGCGGTTAGATAGTGTAATTAATTGTGTGTTTGCTTTTATCCTATCAGTAAGGTCTTTGATTAGTCGACAGGTGGCTTCACTAGCGTCTGTTATTTCGTATAAAGAGTTAAAACATAGATTATTAATTTCCTTGTCCAGTCCGTCATAGTCTGTCTTTTTTATACAGTGTTTTTTATTTGGCTCTTTAGGTTGTTGTAAGGTAAAGGCACCTAATTCCGTGGTGTTTTTGACAAAACACGAAAGAACATTAAAAAATAAGTAATTATCGTACCTTTGTATACAATTTTATATTTTTATTAGAAGCGTTAACTATCTAATTTTTGAAAAATATATGCAGTTTGTCAGTAAAAGGTTATTAAAAATGATAAAATAAATAAAAATATGAAAAAGAACGATGCGCCTAATTCCGATGTAAAAATCGTAATTCCGATGCATTTGGTTCCTAATTCCGAGTATAAAAATAGAAAGGGAACTACCTATGTAGGGTTTTCATACATGATGTTCAAAAATAAAAGGAGTTTATTTTTTATGTTAAATCAGTTCTTTTTTTAATCATAATCCTTAATCTTATAAAAATCAACATAAAAATCAACGTAAAAATCAACATAAAAATCTACTTGTATCATGATTACAAAAATAATATAATCTAAACATGTACTTAAATAAAAAAACTAAAAAGTAATAAATAAGTGGAACTAAAATGCAAGTTTAAGACTTTTGAAATAATTTATTAGGCGCGGTTATGCTAAGCTTTGAAGCACTATAAATCATGAATGATTATTATGCAATAAAAAAATGACTTAGGAAACCTAATAATGATGTATGTAAAACTATCCAGGTCCAGTCACTAAGTGTGTAGGAGGATACAAACAAAATTACATAAACACACACGCTTAAAATAGTCTTCAAATAGGCAGACTGACAGACAAAAAATCATTTAATTGCTGTAGTTTCATAATTGGGTTAAAGAAATATGAATACACGCACACTCCAATTTTATGTGATTGTACTATAGATGATTAGTATTCTTTCAGTTACTACGTACTAAGCACATAAAAAAGGAACACTCTGTATTTAAACAGGGTCAATACTCTCTATGACCGGGTCAAAACATCGGAATTAGGAACTCATGTAAGCTTATTCCGATGTAAATACATCGCAATTAGGTGCTCATATAACCTTATTACGACGTATATACATCGGAATAGCGTTTTATGATGCTAAATCAATGTTTCTAATTCCGAGTAATAAAAATTAAAAGATTTTTTGATATTATGCAAATTAAATAGTGGATAGTTGCAATATGAAAGGGAAACAAATATAAGACACATAGATATAATAACAGAAAAGATCAAAAACCGAACGTCTTCATAAATTTTTTCCCGTACAACGTATTAAGAAAGTACTTAAATTAGTCATTTTTAACCTGCTATAATTAGTGAATCCGACGCCAAGGTGTACCTCGGAATTACATTATTAAATGCATGAGTTATTCAATAAGTCAGAACTAACACATTAAACTTTGTAATCATAAAACACACACCGAAAATTTAAAAAAAGTAAATGTCTTAAAATTTGTTTTTCCGTGGTATACATCGCTTTTAGGAACACACTAAAATATTTTGCACCTAATGCCGTGGTGTTTTCAACACGTATTTTCTTGCTAATCTATACTTATAATAAAACTGTAGAGAGATCAATTCTGTACATTGAATATATGTTAAAAATTAATATTGGAGGATGAATGGTGATCGATACTAATGCCAAAAATGCAATCAATAAATTTTTTGTCTGTCTGTCTGTCTGTCTGTCTGTCTGTCTGTCTGTCTGTCTGTATGTGCACGCATGGGTCAAAAACTACTGAAGGCATTTTAACCAAACTTGGTACAATTGTAGTCCATACTTCCGGGCAGGTTATAGGCTGTATAACATAACGCTAAGACACATAGGAGCTGAGCAGTGACGAAAAATTTGAAGCAAGTCGGTTGAAAAAAAGCGCGTTCGAGCTCTTATCATCGCATACGTTGATCATACGCCAAAAATATGTATTACAAAAATAATGGTCTTCAAACGATGAACAAAAAAGTCCTGAATAGTATATATCTATCTTTTATATATTAGCCACAATAACCTGTTTAATCGTTAGGGTTTTCTTCAAAGTGTATTAAATACATAAATATATTGTAATTTGCAAAGACATATCTTTTTCAAACTCCCATATTTCAAAAGTACACTTTAATACCTTATTCATAAAAAAGAATTATAGAAATCGGTTTATAAACACACAAGATTTAGATGAAAGAAAATTTCCAAATGTCGCCGCGCCAGTATGAGTACGGCTGTACGGTTGATTTTTGTTTAACGTCCGAAACGGCCAACCGGTAATTTCATTCACATTGACTCTTAATGCGAACGGACGTGGTTCTTATTGACTCTTCTCGGAATAAGCGCGCTTTAGATATTAAAAAACATAGATACGTAGTTTTTAGGTATTAAGTTTAAAGTAGGTATCTATCTATACTATAATAAAACAATCGGAATCGGATAAGTAATACTCGAGATATCGCTAGATCTCTTTATTAGAACAGTCCGATACAAATCAGGGGTCATGAAAAATGGATTTGGTTCAATGTTGAATGAATTTAAATTTAGTTTCTTTTGTTCACGAGATGGCGTTACCAGTAGTAATCATAAAATAAATGAGTTTTTAAATAATATATAACTATTTATAATATTAATTATTCATAAGTTATTCCTTTTAAATGTTAATAAAATTAACCATGAATCGTATGTGTAATATCAATTATAAGTCTTCACACTAGCCTTTAAAAATATCAATTTAACGGACACAAAGAACATCCAGACTAAGGACAATAGTTTGTGTATCACAATTAATTGTCCTCCGTGGGAATCAAACCCGAGACCTCATGCACGCCAGCCATGTAATGCGACCGCCGCGCCACCGAGGCAGGTAATTCTGCCGCACCATAACGTGGCGTGCAAATGTATTCATTCATAATTAATTAGCGATTATCCGTGTGGTGACGGAGCAAGAATACAATATGTCACCTCCCCATCTCATCCCATGGGTGGCGTAAAACCGACTAAGGGACTATCGGTGAATATTATCTTTACGAAATAAAAATGAAGGAAAACTTGAAATTAAACCCTATACCAATCCGACTGGCCAACGTGGTATTAGTAGGCCAAGTATCCCTCCGTCACGGGAGGAGGCGCGTCCTTGCAGTGGGACATTAATGGGCTGTTATGATAAAAAAGCAATGTCATTTATTTTTAATTACAAATTTGACAACAGATGGCATTGTGCCTGTGACGTCATTTTCAGTATCGCGGTATTAAGATTTTACTTGAAAGAATGACGTTCGCTCATGTCTTTCAGTATAAGTTTACACACAGTCTTCATAGATCTGTCTTTGTAAAGATCTGTTTTTGAAAAGGTTTTGGTTCGTTCGTTAATTTTACAATTCGTGTGTAGGTATATCTGTTTGTTATAAGGTTTAAAAAACGATTTTTCAGTATTAAATCGAATTGCGAAGTAAGTAACATCCGCCACGCGAACGAAGTCGCGGGCACAGCAGCTAGTTTGCAAATAAAATACTCAAATCTTAAGTGTTTTCGATAAAATATATTGTCCTTTCAATAATTCAACCTAAACGAAAACTCGCATTGTATAAAATTATCACGTAAAACACTATTTGGCAAATCGTAATACTCACGTGCAGGAGGTCCTAAACGTATGAAGTATGCTTTAAAGGCGACTTCCCGTGGGAAAATGACCGATTATTCTACAGTGTGAACACACTTAACTCTCTTTTGTTTATATAAATATGAACAGATAAATTATTAATTGATTATTTTATCATGCAGACCAAAATAACTAGTGAATTACTTTAAAAACCCGTTTTACTAAATACCTCGGATTTTACTGCCATTTTTAGAACCCCTCGTAGTTAGGTGCTTTTACCTTAGTATAAATATTACACAGTCATGATCAGTGATTGAAGCTTCAACCACGTAGCAAATGGCTGGTAACTTACTTTTTAGCATAAGATGGTCTAGGCATGTTTCGCTATGCGTAGGTAACTGATGTGCAGGTAAAATGCCATGGGAAGCTAAGAGATTGAGGTAAATGGATGAGTTAGAGTCTGTATTACTAACTTTTATATCCACGTTAATTTAATTAATTAATTTGATTGGACCATTCCTGCATCTTCAAAAACCTCTATGGTGTAGTCGGTATATTACATGGCTGCTACGCAGAGGTCTCGGGTTCGATTCCCGCTCAATGCAAATCTTTGTAAGCATGAACATGATTGTTTGCATTAGTCTGGGCGTTTTCTATGTATAATAGGTAGGTATTTACAAAAAAAAAGTATTTATGTATATATTTTTATCCGTTGTCTAGTACCCATAGTAGAATCTCAGCTTAGTTTGTATAATAGTACTTAGTACCACTAAACAGAAAGTTACAGAAATATAAGTTATGTTAATAAAAATAGAAGAAAGAATATTCAGAAGTTACGACGACCTCTGTGGCGTAGTGGTTATATAACATGCCTGCTACGCAGAGGTCTCGGGTTCGATTCCCGCTCAATGCAAATCTTTGTGTGCGACTAGGGACCAAGTTCTGTCTTGCTAGACTTGTACATATAATTACGGGCACAAAGTACACCCCGGCCAGACCCTACTCCAATTATTTGTCTATTACATAAATAATTGACTTACGACTTACGAACATAAATTCTTTAAAATTTTTAACTATTTTAAACAGATTTTCTCCTAAATTCTTCTCAAGCTACTACCTTTAACCCTGGCTGCCAAACTGTCGGTAAGTAGTTTGCTATAAAACCTTTTGCTTTTCATGAGTGGTACTGTGTATCCCAAATGAACAAATGGTTTCAATCAATCAATCAACCTATCGCAGTCCACTGCTGGGCATCTCCCAACAAATAGTTTAATAATTGATTATTGTTCTTTATCATTATTTTACCACCGTGTGAGTTTTTTTTACAAGAACCTTTCAAATAAACAAATAACAGTCGCTTTAAAGTAGTCCTAAGTCAATGATAAAATGCTACAAAGTCAAAATCATATGTATTTACTTAAAACCTAAACAATGTACACTTAGTTCAAGTCAAGTAAATAAATAAATAAAAAACATTGTCAACTTTACCTTAAACACGAAAAACAACGTGTTAAGTTGTTTGTTTATTGTTGACATTAAAACAAGCATAACGGAATATGTAAACCAATAATCAAAATCTTAAATACCTTTTAAAGGATGTCTTCTGCTTGACATAAATAAACTCAAACTCAAAAATACTTTATTCAAAACTAGCTGACCCGTGCCCACTTCGTTGGACGGCGAAAAAAACGCGTCCCTTTTTCAAACATATTTTATTACTGCTCCACTCCTATTAGTCATAGCGTGATACTACATAGCCTATGACACTCCCCAATAAATAGACTATTCAACACAGAAAGAATTTATAAAATCGGGTTAGTAGATCCAGAGAATACCCTCTACAACGTCACAAACACACAAACTTTATAATATTAGTATAGATTAATACAACTTTCGTTCTACGTATCTTTTTTGACGTCATTTATACTACTTAATCTAAGTTTCAATACATTTTAAAGTTTAGAAAACTTTACCACCGCCTCCAAAGCGCTAGTAGAGAAGAAGCGGCGCAACAAACTCTACTGCTGCATTTTCTTAAATGCCTCCTTCAAACGACTCTTCTTTTCTCCATCCTGCGTCTGGCAAGGTTTGCGGGCAATGGATGGCTGAGGAACATTAATTCGTTACCTCTATACATCATAACAGCTCATTAATGTCCCACTGCAGGGTCGGACCTCCACCCGTGACGGAGAGATACTTGGCCTACTAATACCACGTTGGCCAGACGAAATGTTATAGGTCGTAATTTCAAGTTTTCCTTCTTTTTATTTCGTAAACATAAAATTCACGGATAGTCCTTTAGTCGGTTTCTACGACACACATGGGATGAGATGGGGTGGTGACATATTGTATTCTTACTCCGTCACCACACGGACTTCTTTACTATCTTTTAAGTGGTTATACTAAGTAATTTTTTAAACTAAACTCTTTTGATCATTGCCAAATTTTTTTGCGGCATTTTTGTACCGTTTATTTATAGATAAGCGTTGTCATAAGTGTTACGAAATTAGATATTATTATTGTTATTACTTGTGACTATGCTAATGGGTTATATAAATATAAGTAGCTACATATAAGACGATCTCTTAGACGTAGTATTTGAAAACATCGTTTTTCGAATTAGATTACGAACTCAAATTGTAATTTTACACATTATTCATTTATATACGGCTATTTAATGTCCCACTGCAGGGACGGGCCTCCTCCCATGATGGAGGAAACTTGGCCTACTAATACCATGCAGGCCAGACGGATTGGTATATGGTTTAATTTTAAGTTTTCTTTCTTTTTATTTCGTAAAGATAGTATTCACGGATAGTCTCTTAGTCGGTTTTTACGACACCCATGGGATAAGATAGGGTGGTGACATATTGTATTCTTACTCCATCACCACACGGAGACTACTATGTAGGCTCTGCCTATTTAGCGAAGCCTTGTACGCGATCGCCATTTCAGAACGTTTCTACCCCAGAAAGTACATATATTTTTTACAGTAGTTATTTAAAACCATGACCATCTCAATGATAAAACGTTTCATTACAAGTTGAATATGCGATGTCATTTCATTGTCAAGGTTCTTCTGAATCCGAGCATGACAAATTGGCATGATATGCAAGTGGCATACAGGTACATCAGACTAATTTAACTACTTATTAGTTGAAGATGCATATCGTTTATGCATGAGAAGATGGAGTAAAATTAGTTGGTGTTACTTCCCCGTTTATCCTATTGGCATCTAAGTTACACCATTTACCTAGTCACCCTATTTTAAATAAGTATGTATATCCTACTAATATTATAAATGCGAAAGTTTGTGAGAATGTGTGAATGGATGGATGTTTGTTACTCTTTCAAGCAAAAACTACTGAATGGATTTTAATTAAATGCGGAATATAGGTAGTTTAGGGTGTAGAATAGCATTTAAGCAACCTATAAAGCGCGGGTGAAGCCGCGGGCATCAGCTAGTTTTAAGTATGTCAAAGTTATCGCTTCAGCGCCGTAAGTAAGGTCAAGGCAAGATTATTATTATCCGTTTCTAGAGAAAGCCCTTGAAGGCTCCGGAGAAAGTTCTTGCAGTGGGATAAGGTGATTTTCCACCAGAATGGCGAAACGAGACGAAGTAAGAAGATAAACGTAATAGCACTGATCATTTTACACATAAAATAGCCATCGCTAGTTCATTGAGACTGCCCACAGGCTTCTTTAGATATAGATGTACAGTGCTGTTGAGTTTGTTATTTGGGAATAAGAAGCAACAAGTAATAATTTATCCCATTGCGAGAAGCATGTGTTTCTTGCAGAGTTAATTTATACTCTTTGGCGTAAGCAATAAAGCATCATATTTTGAATTTCACGCTTAACTTTTATTCTCGTCAATTCATTCTGTTGCCACCAAACATACACTACATAAAGACGTCGTACAACTTCAACTACGGAGTTGAAGTCGCGAAACGAGAACGGTCTCGTTTCGCGACTCTGGTGGAAAATCACCTGAAATGAACTGTTTAGTTATTTGCCTCTACTTGATGTATTGGCGTTTTCGTTGTTTTAGTGTTCCTAAAAAAGTAGTTGACACTTGACAATTCTACTGCCGTCTTGTTGAAAGGAGAATGAAACCTTCACTAAGAGTTTCGGGCCAAGATTGTACAGAAATGGGAGTTGGTGCAATTTATAGCTTCACACTTATTAATCTCGTGCTAAAACTTTTGTAAGTTTTGGCAATCTTAAAACCTAATTAATTTTTTTTTGTCACTGCTAGATTTAAAATGAAAGTAATTTTTAAGATTCGAACTTGAAAAAACTAGAAAAAGTTTTTCGGGCATATCTTTACTCTGTACATTTTTAGCCCAGAACTTTCCATCTCCTTTCATTCTGTTATCATTGACATCTACAAACTATGTCAAATGGTGAAGATAATTTTTATCTTTGAAACTTTACGTCGAAAAAAATGCATTTACTTTTTAAAATTTCTAAAAAATTAGTGGTTAAATCAAAGTTATTTATGTGTTTTCTATTGCATAAATGTCTAACGCTACTTTCCGGAAATTTTCTTCCAAATCAAAGTAATTATGCGAATTATGTAAAAACTAGTGAATTCGCTAAATGTAGTGTCTGTTTACAAAGATAATCAAGTACTTATTTAAAAATGGACATAAACCTCGTTGATTACTTATGTTTTTAATAGGTACTGAAGTAGTCTAGGGGACATACTACACCGACTAAACAGCGTTGAATATTTATAATCATACATTGCGATAGCTTAAAAAGTAATGACTTATATAAAAAGTAATAACCAATGACATAAGTAAGTAATTGTTTTCTGATAAGCATCTTATGATCTGTCTGTAAACTATTGTTTTAATTATTAACTAGCAACCTGCTCCGACTTCGCACATGTGATAATATGCTTATACCACAGTACAAGCAGTAGTCTATCTCGGCCGAATATTTATTAATAAATGCCTACGGCTGCGCGGTACGTAAACATGCGATAGGGCTGCCCACCTCCAGCTTTTTAATTACATTTATTTATTTATTTATTTATAATTAGGACAACTTACGAATCATACACAAAGACAATTAGCGATACAATATTTGGTGGCTCAAGCAACTGTGCTGATTCCATTACAAGTTGCCACGGCAAGCAAAACATTACACAATATTAACATTAATTAATTAAATATAGATTGCAATTATTTTTTTTATAAATGTAAAAAATAATGCAATTCCATTACATTGTACGTGAATCATTATTTAAGTTTAAAAAACAATAAAATTTGGAATACAGTAAAATTTTAAATTCAATAAAATTTAATAAAAAATTTACAATTTAATAAAAAAATAATAAAATTTGGAATACAGTGAAATAAGAAAAATTCAATAAAATTTAACAAAAATTTAACAACAATTTAAAAATTTAATAAATAATTCAGAATATATTTTTTAATTTTTCTTTATAAGTATTTTACAAGGTTGTGCATAAACACATCGCAGTTATTGGCAAGAGAGATAGTGTTGTACGCCTTTTGCAGTCTTACCAATGGAGAATGTAATCCTAGGTTGCTGTGAGAGCGCGATGGAGTGAAAAGATGATATGCATTTTTGCGAGGCAATTTATGAGGAACGTTAAAACGCAAATTGGTGAGCAAATGTGGACAGTCGATCATGTTATTGACTGTCTTATAAAGTAATATTCGATCAAGAAACTCTCTTCTCTTTCTAAGACTGTTCATCTGGTAAAATTCTAGGCGGCTGTTGTAAGATGAGAGTTGTTTTGCCTTATGGTTTTGGTACGAAAGATGGTAAACAAAACGCTTTTGTACCCGTTCAACTGTATTAGAGTGAATTTCATACTGAGGAGACCATACAGCGCTGCAATACTCCAGACCTAATCTAACTATACTATTAAATATACTTACTAATTTTTGTTGAAACATTCTTAAAATCTCTACAATTTCTCACCACAAACCCGAGAAGCTTATACCCGTTAGACGCTATATTTTTAACATGAGCATCGAATTTACATTTCTTATCGAAAGTAACTCCTAAATCTTTGTAGACATCTACAGTATTGATTTTATTATTCGAGATGAAATACGATGCGTTATTCGATTGTTTTTTTCTTGTAAAGTGCATGTAACAACATTTATCACTATTCAAAATCATTTTGTTTTCGACGCACCACCTCGCCAAACGATTCAGGTCCTCCTGAAGAAGATTTACATCGGCGGCGGAATTTATTGACTTTGCGATTTTTAGATCATCAGCGTACAAATAGCTGAGGGAATGGTGAAAGCACGTAGTGATGTCGTTAATAAAAATGTTAAAGAATGTAGGCCCGATGTGAGATCCCTGGGGAACCCCAGATGATGCCCCAAAAGGTTCAGAAGTGAATCCATTAACCACTACTCGACACGTGCGTTCCCTCAGATATGACGAGCACCAGTCAAGTATGGAGCCATTGATACCAAACATTGCCAACTTATTTACAAGGATATTATGATCTACTTTATCGAACGCCTTAGAGAAATCCGTATAGACCACATCCATAGGAGTTCCCTTATCTAATGACGAGATCAAGTCAGTCGTAAAAGACACCAAATTAGTCGTAGTTGAGCGATTGCTAAAAAAGCCATGCTGATTAGGTGTGATCATAGGTCTAATGTGCCATGTGATAAATGGAAGTACCAATGACTCGAATAGCTTGGCAAAAACAGGAAGTATAGATATAGGCCTATAGCTGGTAACAAGTTCGACGTCTCCAGATTTATGTATGGGCACAACCAGAGCATTCTTCCACGCTGATGGAAATGTACCAGTGGATAATGATCTATTATATATAATGGTTAAAGGGTAACATAAAAATTGGGCACAATTAATTGCAAAAATTGAGGGAATCCCATCACAGCCGGGGCCTTTGCTCTTGTCTAATTTTTTGAGGGCTGTGCAGACCATCTCTTTGGACACAGTAATATTGCATAGCGTATATGATGACTGGCTTTGAGTTGACTGATTGGTTCCACCATTCACTATCACAAGAGGGGAAGGAGGTTCATAGACCGAAGAAAAATAAGATGCAAGACATTCACTTATCTCGGGACCAGTTGTACATTTGTTATCGTTATAAGACATTTCTGACGGGTATGAACTCCTAATAGTCCACTCAACGAATGGTGTAGCGTGCGTTAGCTGGCACCTAAGGGATTTCTTCAGAAAGTTGTTCAGGGTGCTTAGGGAGTAAACATACTAAAAGTCCCCGCGTCTAGGGGGGGAGCCGGAGGGGGGGGAGGGGTTTAAAGTTCCCATTTTTAGGTTTTTTGCTAATATCTTCAAAACGGTGAGTCGTAGAGAAAAGGTATCTTGTGTGCAATGAAAGCTTATAAAATTACCTACAACTTTTGTCTTATGCACTTTTGTCGAAAACCTACCCATTTTTGAGGTACACGTTTCCGAAAAGTGAAAATTTTCGAAATAACGATTTTTATTGATAATCAGCTCTTGCCTGCTATTTGGTTTGCGTTTTTTCGAAATAAAAAGTAGTCTATATGTCAGTCCAGGACCTAATCTATCTACCTACCAAAATTTCATCCAAATCGGTTCAGCTGTTATTATTAAATTATGTTATTATTACTGTTCACTGCTTATTTTGTGGACAGTATGTAAAGGCAGAAACCAAAACACCTCTGAGTAAAAGGAGAATGGTACATGCAGTTGAAACTCTGACTTTTCAATATCGTATCAGGGAGGCTTGTTCCATGAGGTCGGATTCATGGGGTAACGCAGTTCTTGGCCGCTTGTCCTGCATTAACGACCTTGTTGTTGTTGCTGAGGGTGCAGTATATCACAAAGACTGCTACCTCAATTTTGTGAAGCCTACTAATAAAAAGCCTGACTGCAAATATTAAGCCTGACTTCAGTTCCCTCCCACCAACTGAGAACGCAGCTAAACAGCATTCAAGGCGCACCTACCACCAAGTGCAGCTATGGCTCGGGAATGAGTTGCCTCCTCTAGAGTGGGGATGGAAACATGTAGGAGACAGTCTAGTGCCAATAGCAACAGAAGATTTGCCAGCACCGGAGGTCCTACTCAAAACAATATTTTGCCGCTGCACCAAAGATTGTGGTAGTGGCAAATGTGGTAGTCGGAAAGCAATGTTAAATTGTTCTGCGGCGTGCCTCCACTGCCAAGGAAAATGTCTCAACGGCGTACCTGTTGACGAAGACGATGGTGAAGACGACCTAGAGTCCCTTCAGCAGGAATCATTCACTGAGGATGTGTATACCTTAGAAAAAGAACACTTATCAGGACCCTCACAGCCTAAACGAATGAAGACTTAAATGGTATATTATAAATAATATCAGGCACCTACTTCTAGGCAAGCGTGTACCACACTGCCACCTTAGTCCTAATCGTTGCTTCCTATCAGGCGCGATTAAGGCCAAACTATAAATAGATAAAAAAATTTGATAACTCAACGGCTGAACCGATTTGGATGAAATTTGGTAGGTAGATAGGTTAGGTCCTGGACTGACATATAGACTACTTTTTATTCCGAAAAAACGTAAACCAAATAGCAGGCAAGAGCTGATTATCAATAAAAATCGTTATTTCGAAAATTTTCACTTTTCGGAAACGTGTACCTCAAAAATGGGTAGGTTTTCGACAAAAGTGCATAAGACAAAAGTTGTAGGTAATTTTATAAGCTTTCATTACACAGAAGATACCTTTTCTCTACGACTCACCGTTTTGAAGATATTAGCAAAAAACCTAAAAATGGGAACTTTAAACCCCTCCCCCCCTCCGGCTCCCCCCCTAGACGCGGGGACTTTTAGTATGTTTACTCCCTAAGCACCCTGAACAACTTTCTGAAGAAATCGCTTAGGTGCCAGCTAACGCACGCTACACCATACATTCAATTATTCGTTGAGTGGACTATAATAGACTTTTTCTGTTTAATATAAGACCAAAATAATTTTGAGTTTTCTTTTATGGAGGCTGCAATTTGTGTGATGTAATTATTATAACATACATTTATAAGAGTGCTGGTTTTTTTCCTTAATGACGAGTATACTATTTTATCTAATGGGTTTTTATATTTATTATATTTAATTCTGTATTTATTTTTTTCTTTTAATAATAATTTTAATTCACGAGAAAACCAAACAGGTGGTGCTTTTAGGGACCTCAGTTGTGTGACCGGTATACATTTTTTAATAGCTACGTTAATTATTGCATAGAATATATTCACCATATCATCGATCGTAACACAGCAACCCAGTTCATCGTCCCAACATATTCCGTCAAGATACTCACATATTTTGATATAATCTCCTCTATAAAAATTCATTTTTTGACAAGTTACATTATTTCCTAAACATTTAATAATATTTTGTAAACACATAAACTAAAATTCAAGGGGGGGGTGATGCTTATCAATATTTGTGATAGGGTCACACAATCCAATATCAGCAATAGATTCAGATGTTAGTATTAAGTCTAAAATCTTGTTTAGGTGGTTGTAAACGTTATTATACTGACCAAGTGCATTTAAATTCATAAAATCGAGAAAAGCCTAGTTAATTACATTATTAACTGTATGTGAAGGAATCAATGGTTTCCCTGGTTCTCCTGACCATAAAAGACTAGTAAGGTTAAAGTCGCCACAAAGTACAACGTTATCGAAGGTAGTTATATTGTTGCTAGCACTGTCCAAGAAGTTTTGTAAAATATCTAACTGGATGGGTGGTGGTAGATAAACACCACACACAATTAAAGATTTTGATTGGTTAATTGTTATTTTTACCCAGATGTCCTCGCACTTACTCTCACAGTTAGGCAGCCTTACAGACTGAAACCTTCGAGACACCGCTATCAGCACTCCACCCCCACCCTTCCCCTTGTGAAAATGTGATGACTCCCTATCGCGTCGATAAACTATGTAATCATCGCAGAATAATTCAGAACTGTATACACTATTATTTAGCCATGTTTCACAAATCACAATAACATCGTAATCACAAGACATTAGGGGAGAGGGGGGCATAACGGGGACGTTAAGGGAAATACACTAAAACATAATCAACGCAATGTATTTATTAATTAAAACTAATCACAACACTTTGGTTACTTATTAACCTATCATTTGGTATAAAACTTGGTAATGTAAATAATCATACAACGTCATAATTTTAGTTTTTTTAAACTTTAAGGAAATCCCCATCCTGCCCCAGGCTAGGGGCAGTACGGGGTACGTATTTAGTTTGTGTCACAGTACAAGCAAATGTGGATTTCTTCTGCATTGTTGTCGTCTACATTAGCACAAGCTGTATGAACCCACCGTCCACATAGTTAGAAAGCCACCCAACCTTCCAAATACTTTAAATAAGTATGATTCATGTCAAGACAATACAGGCACATGGTATCCTCGCTGGTATTTTCTACATCAGAGGCAGCTTCTTGGGATTTCTGTTTCTTAGCGTTCTTCTTTAACTTGGGATCATTCAGATTAGAACACTTCTTTGGTCTCTTAAGTTTTTCTCGTTCTTCTAACTCCAGTATGCATAACGGGGTACCCCATCGTACCCCGCAACCATGTCCCCGTTATGCCCCGATTCTCACATTATTTAAAATAACAAACTGAATAAAATTAATGAGGCTTAGAGTATTTTTGTCCAAAACATATCAATAAGTAATGTATCTATAAAAACAAAATAAATAAATCATAGTACTCACTTAAAAACTTACCTTTTTACGTGTGAATTCGTAGTCACTCAAAATTACATAGAATGATGTTGAAAATAATTTTCTGTTATAAAAAATAAACGCGCGCAGTCTTGTCGCCTGTCACTGTCAGACTTAAGAGACTCATAAAACGGCTACCTATTAGCGAAAACAAAACACATGTAAAGTGTGTAAGTTTTTGTATTTGAGGGTGGCCCCGTCGTGCCTCGCGACCCCGTTATGCCCCCCCTTCCCCTACATTTTTATAAAAATTAACAGTTTTAGTACGGAGGCCTCTTACATTTTGAAAGTAAAAATTGATTTTACTAAGCATTGTTAAATGTTAAGGATATTTATCTAGTATATAATAAAAAGAGAATATTTAGGTACGTACTAAAACTGTATATTAAAGCTTACCCAAAACTTCTAAATTCTTAACAAATACAGTCTCTGACGATTCCGTTTTTCGTAAATAAATACGCCCACCGCGGATCCAAACGTATTTGTATTTGAGCTCCTTTGCGCGAATCCTAGCGGCGGCATGCAACGATTTATTCTCCGGCGACAGATTATCAGTCACGTACACTGGTTGTTTTGGATCTAACGCGATGCCCAAGTGACTTGTATTTAAACAATTACCTACTTTCCCGCTCGTTACTGCGGCACAGTCGCGACAGTTCACTGCGCAAAGCCACCTCTATCGCATCTATCGTGAGCGTGTTGATATAACTGGAGTTTAGTTTCTATGAAGTCGAAATACTGTATATATTTGTACTATGCTTATACTCTACAATATTAGGCATGTACTATACATATAAACTTTCCTCTTGAATCACTCTATCTACATAATATTAGAAAAACCGCTTGAAAATCCGTTACGTTGTTTTAAAGCTTAGACGACATAGTCATATTATGACAAAGCTCCGTAAATAAAGATTTAAAAAAGCTTAGACGGAGAGACTTTGTTTCATACTAAGTAGTGAAATAAAAAGTATTAACCAATGACATAAGTAATTGTTTCTGATAAGTATATCGTATGATCCGTCTGCAAACTATTGTTTTTATTATGTATATGTTGTGGGTTATAGGTTATGTATACTTATTGCTTGTTATTTTAGACACACTTCGTGTTACCAACCTCTTTGGCATAAAGCTCGCGCAATTTTTTTTTTATTCGGTTTGAAGTTATCTTTAAAAACGTTTTCATGTAACACAGCAACTAATCAAGCTAGACACTCATGTACCTTAATACCTTGAAATAAGACACAATTTCAAATGAAAATGTTTAACTTGATGTGTTGCTGTGTGTACAGCAAGCCCTAACGTTTACAGCTTTCTAACTAGAAATACAGTAATTAGGTATCATATCTTTAGTTCAAATAAATTAAATTTTCAAGATTCTTTCTACTAATATTATAAATGCGAAAGCTTGTGAGGATGGATGGATGTTTGTTACTCTTTCACGCAAAAACTACTGAATGAATTACGATGAAATTCGGGATATAGGTAGTTTAGGGTTAGAATAAATAGTCGCTTTTTCTGTGCCTATGTCCCTTTCATAACGTGCATATGTCCCTTTGTATGCTTCAATCTTTAAAACTACACAACGAATATTGATGCGGTTTTTTTTAATAGATAGAGTGATTCAAAAGAAAGGTTTGTATGTATTTATATGTATAACACATGCATAATATAGTATAGAAACCTATATAACTTTAGAGATTTCTAATGAAGCTGTATTTAAACGTTGTTTAAGAACATTCTGTAGTAAGTGCCCGTGCGGAGCCGGGGCAGGTCGCTAGTCTAATATAATCTAGTAAATCTCATAGCTCTGTAATTTATCTATCTAAAATGTCTACATAACTAGATGTAATAGGTAGATACATAACATAATTTCTTAGAAACTAGATATTTTATCTTATCCTAAGCGCCGCAAACGTAAACAAGCATAGCGTCGTGTTTATTAATTGATCATTTGAGCATGTCATTGTGTCCAATTGTACGCTATTAATATTAATTACTTATTTAGTTAATCGTTTCTTAAATGTATGACAGAGTTTTATTTTGATACTTACACTTTTTTTATAAACGACTAGCTGACCCGTGCCTACTACGTTAGGCAACGAAAAAACGCGACCCTTTTTTAAACACAATTATATTTCATTAGTGCTGCACTCCTATTAGTCATAGCGTGATAGCCTATGACACTCCCCGATAAATGGACTATCCAACACAGAAATAATTTTTAAAATCGGTTCAGTAAATCCAGAGATTACCCCCTCCAACGTCACAAACACACAAACTTTACCTCTTTATAATATTAGTATAGATTTGGAGACAAAACCTAAATTAGTAAACTTTAAAATATGTGTAAACTTAGGTTAACGTACGACCTGGATTTTTTTCTAATTTTTTATTTTATTTTTACGACCTGGTTAAGACAGCGGGAAACCAGTGCATGAGGTAGGCATATGACAGCATAGTGGAAATAATTGGAGAAGACTTATGGCCAGCAATGGACCTCAATTAACTGATATGATGATGAGAGTAATAAAAACTTAGGACACTCTCTTCAAACGTAATCTAGTGTAATATTAAGATTCATGTAAACTATACTACTCCGTGTGGTGACGGAGTAAGAATACAATATGTCACCACCCCATCTCATCCCATTGGTGTCGTAAAAACCTACTAAGAGACTATCCGTGAATATTATCTTTCGAAATAAAAAGAAGGAAAACTTGAAATTAAACCCTATACCGATCCGTCTGGCCAGCGTGGTATTAGTAGGCCAAGTATCCCTCCGTCACGGGAGGAGGCCCGTCCCTGCAGTGGGACATTAATGGGCTGATATGATGAAACTAATTTCACAATTCGTTTGTAGCTACAATTGCAATTTCAATCAATCAATCAACTAGCCTATTGCAGTCGATTGCTGGACATAGGCCTCTCCCAATATACGTCACAGAACTCGGTCCTGCGCCTTCCGCATCCAGTCCGGCCCAGAGACCTTTATGAGGTCGTCGGTCCACCTAGCTGGGGGGCGTCCTACACTACGTTTGCCGAGTCGCGGTCTCCACTCTAGGACACGTATAATTGCATTTCGCTCTTGTTTAATTAATATGAATTAGTTAGCCAGAATATTTAAAGTGTTAATGACTTGTCTGATTCATAGTTAACATACTACGACAACTGATTGAGGAAACGCACACAAACGCTTGTGTCTTTGAAACTAGACCAAACTAAATAATCAGAAATATTTTTTTAAGTTACAAATGCATTTATAACCTACTAGCTTTTGCCCGCGGCTTCGCTCGCGTTAAATTCGGGGTAGCACTGTTCCCCTTTCATGGACACAAAAAAAAAGTAGCCAACGTTACTTTCCATCCCTTCAACTATCTCCACTTAAAAAATCACGTTAATTCGTCGCTCCGTTTTGGCGTGAAAGAAATACAAACAGAGGCACTTACTCATCTATACTTCTATACTAATATTATGAAGAGGTAAAGTTTGTGTGATTGTGAGAACCGATTTTAAAAATTCCTTCTGTGTTGAATAGTCCATTTATCATGGAGTGTCATAGGCTATATAGTATCATGCTATGACTAATAGGAGTGGAGCAGTAATGAAATATGTTTAAAAAGTGATGCGTTTTTTTCGCGGCCTAACGAAGTGGGCACGGGTCAGCTAGTTTATAATATTAGTATTGATGTAGAGAAGTGTTTATATTCCTTAGCTGTTTCCCAAAGATTTCGAATTCCCACTTCAATTCAATTTTCAAAATTTCTATCAAGCCGCGGGCAGAATGTAGTGTAAAATATTTGTTTTATTTTAAAATCATCGCAGATAAATACCTATATAAAATATTAATATAAATATTCCTCACACATTCACACAACGCCATCTAGCCTCAAACTAAGCAGAGCTTGTACTATGGGTACTAGACAACGGATAAACATACATAAATATTTTTTTTCGTAAATACATACATATTAAACATAGAAAACACGCAGACCAATGCAAACAATCATGTTCATGCACACAAAGATTTACATTGAGCGGGAATCGAACCCGAGACCTATGCGTAGCAGCCGTGTAAACCACTACGCCAAAGAGGTCGTCATATATGTTTAAAGTCTATATTTTTGTTACAGTGCTACTTCTCCTGTCAGCGACCTTCGTGCTCAGTATGATAGGAACTGTATTCTTCTGTTTCACTAACACCATCAATGACGCCATTTTATCTGTAAGTATACATTTATTTATTTTGTCGGAAACAAGAATACTACGGTGTCATCACCCAAACATTAGCCATGTTGGGAGTTATCCTGCGTGATCGAATCAGAAATGAGGAGATTCGCAGGAGAACCAAAGTGACCGACAAAGCGTTCCGGATAGCCCGGTTAATGAGGGAGGCGCAGGACCTATGGAAATATACCAGGATATATGGGGGGGGCCTATGACCAGCAGTGGACTTCAATTGGCTGAGATGATGATGATGATGAAAGAGAACAAACAAAAAAAGACGGATACTTGACATGAAACTTATAGTATTTATCAACTAGCCTATCGCAGTCCACTGCTAGACATAACAGCCCATTAATGTCCCACAGCAGGGACGGGCCTCTTTCCGTAACGGAGGGATACTTGGCCTACTAATACCACGCTGACCAAACGGGTTGATATATGGTTTAATTTTAAGTTTTCCTTCTTTTTTATTTCATAAAGCTAATATTCACGGATATTCCCTTAGTAGGCTTTTACGACACTAATGGGATGAGATGGGGTGGTGACATATTGTATTCTTACTCCGTCACCACACGAAGAACCAGAACAAACTCAACACCCAACATTTACCTTCCACAGAACATGGTGATCAGGAACAACTCTCTAGCTTATTCAATATGGCGGCGACCGAACGTCCAGCCGTTGATGAAAGTGCATCTATTTAACTATACCAACTGGGAACGTGTCAGAGATGGTCTAGATGAGAAACTGCACGTGAATGAAGTTGGACCTTATGTTTATTCGTAAGTACCTGCTTTTATATTACCTACTAGCTGACCCGTACCCACTTCGTTGGGTGGCGAAAAAACCTGTCTCTATTTAAACATATTTCATTACTGCTCCACTCCTATTAGTCATAGCGTGATACTATATAGCCTATGACACTCCCCGATAAATGGACTATTCAACACAGAAAGAATTTTTAAGATCGGTTCAGTAGATCCAGAGATTACCCCCTACCACGTCACAAACACACAAACATACAAACACACAAACTTTACCTCTTTATAATATTAGTATAGATTGGAGACTAGCGACCAGCCTCGGTTCCGCACAGGCCTTCTACCGCACCTACTACAGAATTTCTATAAACAGCGTTTCAGTACAGCTTCATTATACGATTGTATAAGAAATCTCTAAAGAATAATGATTAATTTGGGACCAGCCTCCAATAGCAATATGATATATTATATTATTAGATAGGTCTTTTCAATTGGAGCAACACTTAATATGGCAGTTTTTTTGTTATTGCTGTCCGTTTGGAGTGATGAAGCTAACTTGAGAGAAATATTAAGACAGATACTATGTTCAATGTTTGTATACACATCCCGCCACTGTAGAAATAATATAGGTACTTACTGTACGCGTAGAGAAGTTGACAAGTAGAGCAACAAAGATATCCATGGATTGAGCGGAGATCAAACCATAAACCAAACCACAACAGGGTGTAACAGTAGAATTACATATTCTTAACCAATATAATCGATATAACTCTCCGGAGTAGGAATACAAAATGTCACCACACCATCTCATCCCATGGGTGTCGTAAAAACCAACTAAAGGACTATCCGTGAATAATATCTTTACGAAATAAAAAGAAGGAAAACTTGAAATTAAACCCTATAACAATCCGTCTGGACAGCGAAGTATTAGTAGGCCAAGTATCCCTCCGTCTCGGGAGGAGGCCCTTGCCTGCAGTGGGACATTAAAGGGCTGTTATGATGATAATCGCATAATAATAAGTTATTACATTAAAATATAATAATTAGTGGACACAATATAGACATTCATATTATGTCAACTTGAACTTAGATAACATAAAACAAACGTACATATAACATACATGTTACATACATAAGTGATAACATTTATTTTTATTACTATGAATAGAGAACTGATGAAAGCTTATATTCGGTCTTATGCATACACTAGCTGACCCGTGTCCACTTCGTTGGGCGACGAAAAAAATTCGCCCGTTTTTTAAACATATATTCATTACTGCTCCACTCCTATTAGTCATAGCGTGATACTATATATATAGCCTATGACACTCCCCGATAAATGGACTATTCAACACAGAAAGAATTTTTAAAATCAATTTATTAGATCCAGAAATTACCCCCTACAACGTCACAAACACACAAACATACAAACACACAAACTTTGCCTCTTTATAATATTATTATAGTATTGATTATTTGTTGTTGATTATTTCTTTTCAAAGACACATCTCGAAGCAGGGGTCAAGCCCTGTATCTTTTATTTAATTTTTTTAGAGATTTCCAAACACCCTATACTACGATCTTCATCTACAAATACATTGTAGATTTGTAGATGTAACGTAACCACTACGCCACAGACGACCTCTGTGGCGTATATAACTTGACTGCTACGCAGAGGTCTCGGGTTCGATTCCCGCTCAATGCAAATCTTTGTGTGCATGAAAATGATTGTTTGCATTGGTCTGAGTGTTTTCTATGTATATTATATTATGTATGTAGTTACAAAAAAAATGAAATATGTTTATCCGTTGTCCAGTACCCATAGTACAAGCTTTGCTTAGTTTGGGACTGGGTGGCGTTGCGTGAATGTGTGAGGAATATTTATTGAAAACGTTCAAATACAATAGAATATTCCCAGACAAGATAATATTACCATTTGGTATAATATCTATGTCTAAAAATATTACATTATATGGGTAATAATATATATTATTACCCCACAGGCGGCTTATTACAGACTAATAAATATATGAACCTAATATCGTCTATGTGGGAGTTGGCTGTATAAATATTTCGTTGTTAAGGCCACTAAAAAGGCGAAAGTTATTTAGTATGTATGTTTGTTACTCTTTTACGTAAGAACTACTTAATGCATTTTAATTAAACTTTACAATAATATAGCTTACTAGCTTTTGCCCGCGACTTCGCTCGCGTTGAATTCGGGGTAGCACTGTTCCCCTTTCCTGGACACAGAAAAAAAAAAAGAAAGTAGCCTATGTTACTCTCTACCCCTTCAACTATCTCCACTTATTTCGTAATTCGTCGCTCCGTTTTGCCATGAAAGGAATACAAACAGACAGACACACTTTCCCATTTATAATGTAGTATGGATATCAGAATAAAACATAAGCTACAATTTATAAAAAGAAATTGTCGAAAATACGCAGTTGAAGTCCTGGGCACCTGCTAGCAGTAAATTTAATAATATAGTGTATTCCTTACACATTCACATAGCGCCATCTAGTCCCAAACTAAGCGTGTCCGTATACCCAGCAGGACCCCTCGTCTGATTCGATTGAAACCAAAATATTATTATATTAATTTTTTGAAAGGTACACATTCAATACTACTAGAAAATATGGTTTTCAAAATTAAAAGATCATCATGAATAAAAAAGGGGTCCTGCTGGCTTTATAAAAGTTTAATGGTTATATTTCGTATAAACTAATAACTTTTTTTAAAGAAAGCTTTTATTTTCTAAAGGTACAAATTTACCGCTACTCAGGGACATACTCTACAGGTCAAAAGACCTTCAAACCACGGAGGGTCCTGCTGTAAATAAACTAAAATTTTCTGTGTAATTGTAGAGGTACAATATTTTTAATTACACTATTCAGAAAGTACAAATTATTACCTACGTGGAACTTTGGTTTTCAATCCAATCAGACGAGGGGTTCTCCTGGGTATACGGACACAAACTAAGCAGAACTTGATCTTTAGATGACTGGATAACTTACAAAGTACCTCGTTGGCAAGTGACCATATAAGCTGGTGCTGTACAAGTCGTGGGTTGGAATTCTAAGTAAGACAATATTTGTGATATCTAGTTCAAAATTGAAATTGAAGTGCGGGGGTTAACTTTTTAAAAGAAAAATACTCCTCAAACATTCACACAACGCCATCTAGCCAAACTGCAAATACATTTTTCAAAAGACACTTCTGATAAAAATAGAAAATTGTACACAAAGGTACAATAAATTACTTCTGTGTTATGTTGAAAACAGTGCGGAATTAGACTCCTTTACCTTATTATAAATCCAATTCCATTCAATCAAACATTTCGAACCGTATTGCACCAAATGATATAATACCTATATTTTAACGACACTCGTTATTTAGCAGTTTCATTGTATTTCTTGAATTCAAGATAACTTCCTTCGTGTGTTACCACGTTTACGCTAAATGGTTATAAGTGCAAGGATGATACAATTAGCACGACAGGTAAATTAAGCCCCAACTAACTATACTAAAGCCAAACTCGATGTGAAAATCTTTGTAAACAAACCATATGTCATGACATGTAGGGTTATCATATCTTTCCAAAATATCTGTACTTATTTAAAAATGAGAATTTCATTAGTATTTCCGTATTTTATGATATAATTTGGCATTACCTGCTATTAAGACGACATGAAGTACCTACGGGGCATGTGATTGGGTATTTGCCCAGAGAAGTAAACTAGGATATTCCAATTTTTATAATAATGAACAAGCCTAATTATTTTGCCTGTCAATGGTTGCTAAGCTTAGGCTTGTTTTTAAACATTTCACATCGACTTTGGCTATACTATAGGTCTGCTTGAAGTAAGCTATCAGAGTAGTTCGCGCATGTAGAAAGAAAACACCTGGTAAAAAGTCGGTGGCGCTACGGTAGAGCAAACGGCTGCTGTGCATGAGGTTGTGGATTCATGTCAGTCATTGTTTCCTACATACTTATTCATATAGATAATGAACTAGCTGACCCGTGCCCACTTCGTTATGCCGCAAAAAAACGCGTCCCTTTTTTGAACATATTTCATTACTGCTCCACTCCTATTAGTCATCATAGCGTGATACTATATAGCCTATGACACTCCCCGATAAATGGACTAAGTATTCAACACAGAAAGAATATTTAAAATCGGTTTAGTAGATCCAGAGATTACCCTCTACAACACAAACACATTAACTTTACCTCTTTGTAATATTAGTATAGACTACAAAAGAGAGTTTTACAGAAAATAAAGCATATCAATGCATCATATCATTAAAATAAACTACGCACGAAAAAATTTACGTGTTAGTAATCACTTTGCAAAAATTTTCTAGTGAACCCGGACTAACATGTTTTGATAAGTTTAAGATTGTAGGTACCTATTCGAAAACATTTTTTTGAATTGATATACGTGGACTAAGGCTAGTGTAATTAAGTCGTAAGTCGGTATTAGTTAGCTCCAGAGTCCAGACATAAACACCACGATAGGTGGTCTATTTTAATTATAAAACGTCATAATTACACTTACGACGTTATTAATCATTATTTATTTGAATCAATAATCTGTCTACAAATCAAAGTCTATCTAATAATATATGGTTTCTTATATCATATCAGCCAATTTGACGTCCACTGCTAGACAAAAGATATGGTTTCTTACCAGCTTTTAAATATTGTACTGCAGAAATTGGTTTCCTCCATTTAACCGGCACACTGGCGAGACGTTTTATAATTTGTTTTATAAATCATCGTCCTCATCATCATCTATGCTAATTGACGTCCACAGCAGACAGGACATAGGCCTTCTCCAAATATTGCCACCTTGTGCGGTCCTGCGCCTCCCTCATCCATCGGCTTCCCGCCGTCCTTACGAGGTCGTCGGTCCACCGTGAGAGGGGTCTCCCCACCCTGCGTTTTATAAATAAATATTCCTAACACATTCACACAACGCCATCTAGTCCCAAACTAAGGAAAGCTTGTACTATGGCTTGTATTATGTCTATACTTCAGTAGATTTTTATAAAGAACAATGCTCAAAAATGTATGGACACCGTCCCCACTTTGTAGCACTTTAAGATATATGGTAATCGAAAGGTATTAGTCATCTCTCCATTTTATTGTATGACAGCAAAGCTCAAATGTGTATCCGAAAAAAGTTATATCGACATAAAGAAACCGAAATCAGTCACAATGATAATTATATTATTGTTCATGATGCTCCTTTTATTTTAATTAATACTGAGGAATGAACTTATTCCGAGTTTTGAAATGACTCCCGCTTTTTGTAAAGTGGCCATGGACGGTTTTAAGAAGTTTTCAAATAAAAATATCTTCATAATCGCAACTTTTTATAACATTAATCAGTATTTTCAGTGTCTATTAAAATATTGTCCCAGGCACTGGCTGGCCCATTGAAATTGTCTAAATCCCTTCCAATACCAAAGTACCACACGATACTGACGACATGCGGGCAAGCACCAGCTATTCTTATAGCAGTTAAGCATGAACAATAATATGCCTGAATGGCGTTTACATCCTGTGCGTCGCATTTGACCTATGTTTGGATAAAATTCGACCCCTCAAAAGAGTGCAATCTGCCGTGTTTATACCGTATTGGTTCATAATTGGACTTGGAGTAGCACAAACTTCTATGTTGCAGATGCCGCCACGTAAATGTCCGCTAACATAGGAAGCTGCTAGTTTTAAGTGTCATATGTCCCCAAACTAAACAAAATAATATCCTCGTTTGACAATTCAGGGAACGGTCTATTTATGGACTCATCAATCAATGTTCTGAACGTACCCCGCTGCCTGTAACGTAGTTACCCAAGTCATTGTTGATGTGAATTCTGCAATGAATTCATTCAACGAAGTCTGTGGCATAGACACTGTCATAAAAAGGCTCCCTGAATGTATTGAGAAGCGCTCCAGCAATTCGGAAGTCTGTGGAAAGATGAAAAAGTGTATTATTGAATACTACATTCCTGAACATTTTAAAATCATCTTTAAATGTCCCGTTTATGGCCTCAATGACCCAACGGACAAATTGTTACTAGACGGGATTTATTTGGTTATTCATTCGTAAATCTGCGTCCAACGCCCTCAGCGAGTGGTTCTAGAAATGGAGGATAACAGTCAACCCCGAAAAGAGCCAAGCGTTGATGTTTCACAAGAAAAGTAGCCACAAAACTCTCTCGGCAGAGACACCGCTCTCACCACTGGGATGGCTCTGCACAGTACCTTCTAGATGCTCTTGATCGGTTACAGCGGCGAGCTGTGCGTACCATTGGGTGTCCAGAAGTATCCAAATCCCTAGAGCCTTTACACCTGCGTAGGGACATCGCCGGATTGGCGGCCTTCTATCGCCTGTACCACGGCGAGTGTTCTGATGAACTTTTCCAACTGATTCCACCCTCTCCTTTCTTATCCAGAACAACACGTGCCGGACTTAAGTGCCACCGTTACGCTGTAGAAACCATACAAGTCCGAACAAAGCGGTTCAGCACTTCGTACATGTGCAAAACCACCAAACAGTGAAACTCTTTGCCAGCCCACGTGTTTCCTTCAAACTACGATCCTGGTTGCTTCAAGCGTGGCGTGAAAAAGCATCTTCTGAAGCCGCCATAGTTGAGACATTAATGCCTCTACAAATATTGTAGCTGGCATGGTGCTCGCCATTCTTGGACTCTAATGGATGCTTAACACCAGGCACCATAGAGTCATTCTGGTAGGCCAATTTAAAAAAAAAAAAACCAAAAGGCAAGATGTTCAGCTCCCCGATCCCTTGGGCGAGGTAAGCCAAATACATTGGAGTCATACTCGACGATAAGCTCTCGCTCCGTTCCCACCTAAACATGGTTCGCAAGCGGGGCTCGTATGTGATGGGACGGCTGCACTTACTCCTTAGGAAGGAGTCTAAGATGTCAATCCGCAATAAAGTTAGGATATACGAGACTTGTATTAGGCCAATCATGACGTACGCGTGCGTAGTTTTCGCCCACCTTGGGCCACGCAGCAGGATCCATAGGTTACAAACAATTCAGAATAGGTTCATGGCTAAAGCGACGGGGGCACCGTGGTTCACGCGTAACGAGGATCGCCACATCGACTTCGAGTTGCCAACCAGCCAGCAACACATGAAACTCTGTTCCCGTCGCTACTTTGAAACGGCTGCCACTCATCCCAACCAACTAGTGGTTGAGGCATCCGGGTACATCCCCTCTTGAATATCCAAAATTAGAAGACCTAGACATGCTCTCGAAGAACCGGGTGATAGGATCGCGATCGCTCAACGTAGAGCTCATACGGCTCGCGAAGCCACAACAACACGTCCGCGGTTCCGTCCTCGCCGACGAGGCAGGAATACGCGCCGCGTTTGCTCCTAGAGAGAGTGCCTTCCGCAGATCCTGTTAGTCGGTGACGGTCCAGGCCGAGGTTCGTGCCGTCAGGGGGTGCCCCTGAGGCATGACACTTAAATGTCGTAGGGCCATCCGCCGCACAGCCAGCGTGAAGTAGTAAATGTCCCAGAAGACAAACTACTCGTGCTCACAAAAAAGAAAAAATCGGGTCATTGGGCATATACGGCGCGTAATAATAAATAAATAAATCTTTTATAATTTCTTATATTCTACACTGTTAACTATGTATTTTATTGGCTATCATTTCGAAAAAGTACAATAAACAGCAACATAATTAATTGTGACTCATTTCGGTTTCTTTAAAGCGATATAACTTTTTTCGGATACACATTTGAGATTTGCTGTCATACAATAAAATGATGAAAATACTAAGGCCTTTCGATTAACATAGGTTTCAAAGTTCTACAAGCTGGGGACGTTTTGAGCATTGTTCTTTGTCGACTTTATGAAATTCGAGACTACTAAAAGAAGCAGTGAATTTATACATTTTTAATAATAACAACTTACTTGTGTACCTAACCTCAAAAAGGTCACTGGATCGAACTATTTGCGGAAGGCGGAGTGTCGTGTTTTGTGGCGCGTGTTGGCAAAGGCCTACGAGTATGTCCAAGAGTGGACAATGATAGGCTTATTTATTGACTGATATTAAAACTGATATAAAAACGTCACAGCTACAACTTATAATACTTTTTCTCATAAAACATAGGTACATATTGCACCAATGCAAACTTCATAGCGTTTGACGAAACAAGTATACAAGGCTAGTGTGAAAGAGCTAGTCGGTGCGGGTAGGCCCCGGAAAACATTGTTGACCAGATAGGTTGCATATTGGAGAAGGGCTAAATAAAGAGCACTCGTAACCGACGCGCATGTATGAATGTGGACGAGGCTCAATCTGTTTGCCAGGATCGTGACAAGTGGCGTTCTGTCGTCTCTGCCTACCCCGGACGGGATAAGGCGTGAGTTTATGTATGATGTATGTATGCAAACTTCTTATCAATTAATCAAATCAAAACAATCTTTATCTTTTTCATTCTGCGGTACTCGAATACCAAAACTTTGTGTAGCAACGACTACTTCTACGCCTCAGATGCTGTAATAAACCTAAAGAGGAAGCATAACAGCCCACTAATGTCCCACTGCAGGGACGGGCCTCCTCCGGTGACGGAGGGATAATGGGCCAACTAATACCACGCTGGCCAAACGGATTGGTATAGGGTTTAATTTCAAGTTTTCCTTCTTTTTATTTCGTAAAGATAATTAATTGACGGATAGTCCCTTAGTCGGTTTGTACGTCACCCATGGGATGAGATGGGGTGGTGACATATTGTATTCTTACTCCGTCACCACACACAGACTTAAAGGTGTGATATTTATTATCTCGTATACCTACTGTTGTCATGTCTGTTAATAAATAAATAAATCCCTCTAAGGCTGTAATAAACTAAAGAGAAAGCGTGTGCTAAATTTCTAACGATACACATAATCAAATACTAATTAAGTGGCTTCCTACAATTATTGATAACTTATCATACAGAGTATGAACTCTGTTTTGACACACATATTTAATTATTTTGCATAATAAACAATATTGGTAAATAGACTTTGATTTGTAGATAGATTAATGAATGAAATAAATAATGATAGTTTAACAACGTCATAAGTGGTAGTTGTGACGTTTTTATAAATAGACTAAATAGCTAGGTGTTTATGTCTGAAGATTACTTACTAGTGTTTAGTTATGACTTAATTAGAGATTAAAATAATTAATAAATATAAATATTCCTCAAACTTTTACACAACGCCATCTAGTCCCAAACTACTTAAATATACTTAAATACTTTTTTTTATAAATACATACTTATTATACATAACATTCAGACCAATGCAAACAATCATGTTCATGGACACAAATATTTGCATTGAGCGGGAATCGAACCTGAGACCTTTGCGTGGCAGTCATGTTGTATAACCACTACGCCACAGAGGCCGTCATATGTGGTAGTTGTGACGTTTTTATAATTATAAGAAAGGTCTATCTGAGTGTTTATGTCTGGAGATTATTGTATTGTCTTTTTTTTTTTTTTTAAGACTTAATTAGAGATTAAAATGATTTTGACGACCTCTGTGGCGTAGTGGTTATATAACATGACTGCTACGCAGAGGTCTCGGGTTCGATTCCCGGTCAATACAAATCTTTGTGTGCATGAACATGATTATTTGCATTGGTCTGAGTGTTTCTATGTACAATAATATGTATGTATTTACAAAAAGAAATGTATATAAGTATTAATATTCGTTGTTCTGTTACCCATAACACAAGCAGGTTAAGCCTAGCTTACTTTGGTAACAGATGTCGCTGTGTAGAGATGTCCGTGAATATTTATTTATTTAGAATGTCACCGTCTTTTCTTGCCGCGAGGGTCATAAAAGTTGACTAATTTAGGAAATTTATGGGAGCAAAGCTTTGTGTCATCATAACAGCCCATTAATGTCCCACTGCAGGGATGGGTTACCTCCCGTGGCGGAGGGATACATGGCCTACTAATACCACGCTGGCCAGACGGATTGGTATAGGGTTTAATTTCAAGTTTTCCTTCTTTTTATTTCGTAAAGATATACTCACGGATAGTCTTTTCGTCGGTTTTTACGACACCCGCATGGGATGAGATGGGGTGGTGACATGTTGTATTCTTATTCCGTCACCACACGGAGAAGGAGTCTGATGTATCATCATTTTCATTTTTACAAAAGTGATTTTAAAATTTTCTTTTTTTTGTTACAGCCAGCAGTTAGAAAGAGTGAACATCAAATTCAACGGAGACAAGCTGTCGTTTCAAGAACAAAATCACTTTACCTACTTACCGAACAAGACGAATGGCGCTCATTTTGATCAAGTCACTGTACCTAATTTACCTTTACTGGTAAGTCTTTTTTTTATTTTTATTTATTTATTTCACATTTTAATTATAGGTACAATTAAATCATTAAATAAAAGTGTTTATTTATATAAGGTATGTTCAGTAGCAATTTAATTTTTTGATTAGGACTACACAAAATCAATATAAGAAACCCAGAAAAATACAAATTTTATTTACTTACCTAAAATTTTCCCTGTTAAACGGCACGTTAGCATAATAGGTATGGGTATTTCTATTACATATTTTTTAACAAGAAACCAGTATTTTTGTTTATTTAACTTATCTATAGTCATATGTATAGTTAAGTCACTGTTTTAGATAAAATACTGTTTTACACCGTTTTAAATTTTTATTTTATTTTATTTTTACATGTTTGGGAGGCTTACAGCTATGATATATATGGACTTAAAAATAGTAACAAAACGCCAATAACAAGCTTCCACATTAAATTGCAATAGATACCATAGATTCATATTGATGATACAAATTACGGTTTACTAATCTTAGCCATAGTTTTAAGTACGATAATTTCATATGCCATATTAATACCTATAAGTAATATTTTTATTAGACATAACGCCAAATGATATCGACGGAGACCCTATTACTATTTTTCAACACATTTGAAATTATGTATAACCTTTCAAACAAGAAAAGTTTCATTTAAGTTAGTTTAGAAATTACAAACTTCTGACACTCAATTCCCTCCTCATTTTCATCATAACAGCCCATTAATGTCCCGCTGCAGGGACGGGCCTCCTCCCGTGACGGAGGGATACTTGGCCTACTAATCCCACGCTGGCCAGACGGATTTTGGTATAGGGTTTAATTTCAAGTTTTCCTTCTTTTTATTTCGTAAAGATGATATTCACGGATAGTCCATTAGTCGGTTTTTACGACACCCGTGGGATGAGATGGGGTGGTGATATATTGTATTCTTACTCCGTCACCACACGGATTTTATCCTCCTCATTTAAGAGTCTGTTAAAACAATGATGAACCTATTAAGTTGGATCATATAACTAAATAACAGCGTTGTTATTATTTCCAAGTTATATTATGTTGATAAGTTATCTATGTTTTGTTAGTAATAGGCGATAACTCGATATTAGAAATATTGTTAACGTATGTAATAGATTTTTTACAATTTCTCTATGTGTGTGGGGCCGAGTTAGAATGGTGTCACCACTTGCACAAATCCCATGTGAAATACAACTTAAGAATAAGGACAACGGATGGTAATCAAGAAATGTCTTTAAGCTGTTGCCATCGTTTTCCTGGTTTAGGCTCATAGCACATATAACGTAACGTAAACGGATCGTCACCGTATCAACTCGAGCCGTTCAGTATTATTTGTATGAAACTCCTTACTGTAACGCACACTAATCAGAATCGTAACGTAATCGGATTTTTGACGTTTGACACCGAAAAAAAAGGCGAGGCGGTGCCGATCCGTTTACGTTACGTGCTATGAGCCTAAACCACAATGTGTGCGACCTTGTATGAAAGTGAAAACCCATTAGGCTTTTCGCGAAAAAGCCACGGTGGTCCCAAACGGCCATTAGGTGACCAAAACCATCAAAAGATGAAAATTGGTCTAACTAGATTTTCGATCTTCTTTTACGATAAATGCCTTGGTAGCAAGGCGGTCGAAGAAACGGCAGCCATGCACGAGGACGCCCTTTCGATTGCAACAACGCTAAAGCCCGATTTACACATCGACAAGTACAGTAGCGAGTTAAGCAATAAGTTGTTGATGCAGTTGATTTTTATTTTTTTGGCGAGTAGAGTACGAAGTAGCCCCCTCTCTCGCGTCTCGCCAACTAAACTCGCCAAAAAATAGGATGGAGATCTATTTAAATCAACTTACTACTTAACTCGCTACTGTACTTGTCGATGTGTAAATCGGGCTTAAGACCTATTTGAAACTCGTCCTCAAGTCCCCACGACACAAACAAGAAAAGATCCTCACTGGTATGGAGATCAAAAATGAGTTGTATTCTAAAAAAGTAAATTTCAGATATTGTCTACGAAACCAAAAGACACAAACCATTGGCTGAAGTTTCTTTTCATACAATGCATTTAAATATTTCCGGACCATTACGACTTGGGGAGCTTCAAGAAACGAGCGTACTCCCTTTTAAAAGGTCGGCAACGCATCTGTGATTCCTCTGGTGTTGCGGGTGTCTATGGGCGGCGGTGATCACTTACCATCAGGTGACCTGCTGGCTCGTTTGCCTTCAATTACATAAAAAAAAAACTTAAAAAATTACGCTTTCTTATTTCATAACCAAGTATATTTCTTTCCAGGGTGTCGTAGCGAAAGCACTGAGCATGAACCTGGATTACTTCGCACAAATGACACTCAACCAAGGATTGAACTGGGTTGATCATCCTAACGCATTTGTCAAGCTTCCTGTGCATAGGTAAGTCTACGTTTTATATACTAGCGCCTAGGAAGAGGTGGTTAAGTTTAGTAAACTTACCCCTTTACTCATAAACGCCTCTTAAATTTTAGTCAATTGATTAATTAGCATAAACTCTTACGTTGTTTGGTATAAGGTTGGTTTTCGTAATAAAAATCTCGCTAAACAATAATTAAATTTAAGAGGCGTTTATGAGTAAGGGGATTAAAACGTATGTTTTAGACTTAAGAAGCATAATACATTTGACGACGATAAGTTATAACTATTATGTTAAAAATAAACGAATTGATTTGAATTTAACTAAAAAACCACAAAAAGGAGGAAGAGACAACAACTGTCAATGAGTGTTTAACGACTTCCCCTTCATTTACTTTCTTACCATAATAACAGGGTCAGGCCTTTTCAGACGAAGTGCATAGGTGCTACGCAGAGATCTAATTCCCGCTTAATGCTAATCTTTGTTATTAATCTTTGCATGTGTTCTGGTCCATTGTAGCACTTACCACCTAGTAAAATTTGGAGGAGGACGTTTTCTCTTATATATATTTGGTTTTCTTATAGTACATTAGTAGTTTGGAACGAGATGGCGTTGTAAACTTAAGTGTAATTTATTTTTATTCTAAATCAGGTTTCTCTGGGGCTATGACGACAGCATAATCAACATAGCAAAACCAGTTCTGAGTCTCCAGGGGCAGCTGAAGTTCGAGAAATTCGGTCTACTTGTGACGGTAAGTAGGCCTACTGGGCAGTGGCACATTAACCATTCATCATCATAACAGCCCATTAATGTCCCACTGCAAGGACGGGCCTCCTCCCGAGACGGAGGGACACTTGGCCTACTAATACCACGCTGGCCAAACGGATTGGTACAGGGTTTATTTTCAAGTTTTCCTTCTTTCTATGTAAAGGTAATATTCACGGATAATCCCTTAGTTGGTTTTTGCGACACAAAAATCAAGTGGAAATGCAATACAATGCAATACATACATTCACTACGGGAAACGCTGTCGCCAAAAAACTTTTTGTGACAAGTTACGCGAACCAGAGCGTATAAGTGACACGCTTACCACGCCTACTTAGCACTTCCACTTGATTCTTTTTTCCGTGGCCCTATTGCTATTTTAAATGAGCTAAACAAACATGATTGCTATTTTCAATGTAACCCTTGTAGCAGATCTGCTTTTTTGGGACTAGATGGCGTTGTATAAATGTGTTAGGAATAGTTTATTAATACATTAGTGGATGTTCCAATTAATTATTAATTTAATTATATTTACAGAAAAACGGGACAGTGTCAGAGCGTTTCACGATAAACACTGGTGAGAACGACAAAGACAAGATGAATATCATAGAGAAAGTAGACGGAGAAGACCATCTTGCTTTCTGGGGGACTTCCGATTGTAACAGGTTAGTATCTAAAGCCCGATTTACACATCAACAAGTACAGTAGCGAGTTAAGTAGTAAGTTGTTGGTTAAGTTGATTTAAATAGATCTCCATCCTATTTTTTGGCGAGTTAAGTTGGCGAGACGCGAGAGAGGGGACTACTTCGTACTCAACTTACTTTTTACGACATCTGTGGCGCAGTGGTTATATAAGTTGACTGCTACGCAGTGGTCTCGGGTTCGATTCCCGCTCAATGCAAATCTTTGTGTGCCTGAACATGATTGTTTGCATTGGTGGGTGTTTTCTATGTTTAATATGTAAGTATTTAAAAAAAAATGTAAGTATTTTTATCCGTTGTCTAGTATCCATAGTACAAGCTCTGCATAGTTTGGGACTATATGACGTTTTGTGAAAGTGTGAGGATTATTTATTGATGAAACACCTACGCAGAGGTCATAGTTTCGACTCCCGTTTAATGCAAATATTTCTGTCTTCTACATTACACGGCAAGTTCGAATTCTACACAAAACAATAAGTATTTTAATTGCGTTCATTAATTTCATATCAAAATGGTTTCAAACACTAAACTCAAATGAAATCCCAATATTTTTTTTCTCAACAAAACTTCGGCGAATACTACGAACAGTATATTATGGCACAGATAACAAAATGTAACGTATTATACATTTTATTATCTGTATTTGATAACCCATTGACTGACACAAAGTGATTACATTATTATTTTGTTACAATATTGTCTTTGAAACATTATTTTATATTATTAACAGACTCCAAAATAGGAGAGAATCACAATTCTGCTGTATTTTTAATGTTTGTTACTTCATAACTCCGTTAATTAAAAACCAATTTTAAAAATGACTTATCAAGATTGGTCCCATCATCATAACAGCCCGTTAATATCCCACTGGGACGGACCTTCTCCCGTGACGGAGGGATACTTGGCCTACTAATACCACGCTGGCCAAACGGATTGGTATAGGGTTTAAATTCAAGTTTACCTTTTTTTATTTCGTAAAGATAATATTCACGGATAGTCCCTTAGTCGGTTTTTACGACACCCATGGGTTGAGATGGGGTGGTGACACACTGTATTCTTACTCTGTCACCACACGGAGCTCATACCGAACTTAAATTTTTAGCCATTTTGTTCATCAAAATGTTTTTTTTAATTTACAGTATAGAAGCATCAGATGGCTCCATATTCCCACCCACACAGTTGGACAAAAACACGACTCTGCATGTGTACTATCCCAACTTATGTCGGAGATTGCCGTTTCACTTTGAAAAGGACGTCGAGGTGAGACTTTTAATATGTTTTAGCTTAGAATACCTTTGCAAGCATTTGACGACCTCTGTGGCGTAGTGGTTATATAACATGACTGCTACGCAGAGGTCTCGGGTTCGATTCCCGCTCAATGCAAATCTTTGTGTGCATGAACATGATTGTTGGCATTGGTCTGAGTGTTTCTTATGTATTTACAAAAAAAAAGTATATACATATTAATATCCGTTGTTCTGTTACCCATAACACAAGCAGGTTAATCCTAGCTTACTTTGGGAACAGATGGCGCTGTGTAGAGATGTCCGTGAATATTTATTTATTTATTATTCATTTATATTGTGACCTCATCTAAAGAAATTCGTAAGGCGTCCTTACTTTTTAATCGAACTTGTCAAACCTCCATCTGTCAAGATGGAGGTTCTTCCATTCTTATTTGAAACGCATAATACATTTGTATAGCGTAGAGTAGTCCGAGAAACATTGTTCGTGTGGTGACGGGAAAGGAATACACTATTTCACCACTCCATCTCATCCCATGGGTGTCGTAAAACCGACTAAGGAACTATCCGTGAATATTATCTTTACTAAGTAAAAATAAAGGAAAACTTGAAATTAAACCCTTTACCAATCCGTCTGGCCAGCGTGGTATTAGTAGGCCAAGTATCCCTCCGTCACGGGAAGAGGCCCGTCCCTGCAGTGGGACAATAATGGGCTGTTATGATGATGATGACGATAAAAGCGTAGAGTTCTTTCTTCTATTTGTAAAATCAATACAAGTTATATTTTCTACATTCTTACAGATATCCGACGGCATCCAACTACTGCGCTACCGCATGCCATTGAACGTGTTCGACGACCCAGAGAACAATCCCTATAACCAGTGCTACTGTGAAATAGACACCGGCATTTGTCCTCCAAGGGGTGTCATCAATGTTACTGAATGTGCTATGGGTAAGAAACTCACTTTTTATTGGACCGAGTTCTGTGGCGCGTGTTGTAACTTTTTATTGGACCGAGTTCTGTGGCGCGTGTTGTAACTTTTTATTGGACCGAGTTCTGTGGCGCGTGTTGTAACTTTTTATTGGACCGAGTTCTGTGGCGCGTGTTGTAACTTTTTATTGGACCGAGTTCTGTGGCGCGTGTTGTAACTTTTTATTGGACCGAGTTCTGTGGCGCGTGTTGTAACTTTTTAATTGGACCGAGTTCTGTGGCGCGTGTTGTAACTTTTTAATTGGACCGAGTTCTGTGGCGCGTGTTGTAACTTTTTAATTGGACCGAGTTCTGTGGCGCGTGTTGTAACTTTTTAATTGGACCGAGTTCTGTGGCGCGTTTTGTAACTTTTTAATTGGACCGAGTTCTGTGGCGCGTGTTGTAACTTTTTTATTGGACCGAGTTCTGTGGCGCGTGTTGTAACTTTTTAATTGGACCGAGTTCTGTGGCGCGTGTTGTAACTTTTTAATTGGACCGAGTTCTGTGGCGCGTTTTGGGAGAGGCCTATGTCAAGCAGTGGACTGCGATAGGCTAGTACCCTTAAACGGGCACAAGTAACTTAGTTTTTTCATTGTTTTTGACCTTTATTACAAGGTCGTTAGAGTTGCTAATTAGGTGGGAATATAGTTCCCTTTGCCCGGTTAAGGGATGATGATGATTGGACAGAGGTCTGTGTGTGTGAAACAACGAATACCACGACCCCGTAAGTTTACTACAACGAATCAGGTAACAGCGAATGCACGCCACCACGAATATCTTAGCTACGAAGTTATGCGACCTCGAATTTCATTTTTCCTTTTTTTCATTAATAGGAATCACTTGATGAAATCATAATTCGCAAATAGGATAAATGAACTAATGTTAAATTTCGTATTCAAAAAAAAAAGCAGCCGTTTTTGTTTATATTTATTTACTTGAAAAACATTTAAATTGTTGAGAGTAATGCCCGATTTACACATCGACAAGTACAGTGGCGAGTTAAGTAGTATTTTAAGATTAAGTTGATTTAAATAGATCTCCATCCTATTTTTTGGCGAGTTAAGTACGAAGTAGCCCCCTCTCTCGCGTTTTGCCAACTTAACTTGCCAAAAAATAGGATGGAGATCTATTTAAATCAACTTAATCAACAACTTACTACTTAACTCGCTACTGTACTTGTCGATGTGTAAATCGGGCTTAAGTTATACAAATACTTTATTGCCTTTTCTCAAGACTTTCTTATCAATATTTTACATTATTTATCCTATTTGCGAATTATGTTTTTTTTTTCAATTGGCGGCGCTAGTGAGCCTTATAAACCCTCATCATAACAGCCCATTAATGTCCCACTGCAGGGACGGGCCTCCTCCAGTGACGGAGGGATACTTGGCCTACTAATACCACGCTGGCCAAACGGATTGATATAGGGTTTAATTTCAAGTTTTCCTTCTTTATTTTATTACGTTAAGATAATATACACGGATAGTCCCTTAGTCGGTTTTTACGACAACCATATAAACCCTCATAAGCTGTTATTACTAAAAACGTACTTAACTTTATTTTTATATTTCAACAGGAGCTCCAGCATTGGTATCCTTCCCACACTTCTATCTCGGCGACCCAAGTCTCCGTGAAGCTGTGACTGGATTGAAGCCTGACCCATTGAAACACGACTCTTATGTAGACCTTCATCCCACACTCGGTATTGCTCTCAGCGGTAAATCTAGGCAAGTATCTACATTCATTCATTCTTTCATCTCAGCCAATTGACGTCCCCTGCTGGAGTTAGGCCTCCTCCAAATATTGCGACCTTGTGTGCCGTATTTACGAGGTCGTCGGTCCACCGTGTAAGGGGTCTCCCCACTCTGCGTTTTAAGTATCTACATACTTAAATTAAATTATGTACCTACACGTGGGATTTGTTTTTTTTTTCTATCGAAATACGACTCCCAAACTGAACTTCGACTAATTTTTCTACGACAATAATGAAACTTACAGCAGAAAACCAAGAAGATAGTTTGAAGGGAAAATATAATCCAATTATAGAGGCGTCCGCAAAAACTTGCTCTTTGGCCCTGCGCAGACGACAGACTATCTGTGACGCACTTTTTAGTCTGTGAAAATAAAACCTATGCAATTATAAGCAGTAACGCACAGGACGCGCAAAAAGTCCGGCGCACAAAAGATACATGCCATGTATGGCAGACTTTTTGTGCGCCGCAGATTCGATCGCACAAAAAGTGTGCAGTCTGCACAGGGCCTTAATCAACTTCCAAGAAATTCTGGTATCGTTACTAATGTTACTGTAAACTAACTAACTAAATATGCACTTAAGAAAGGTGTCTCCTGTAACATAACAGAATTTTAATTGTATTTATTTTATATTTCCAGCCTTCAAATAAACATACAAGTAAAGAAAAGCGGTATGTTCTCGGTTCTCAATTTCTTACCAGAAGGGCTTATTTTACCGGTTGCTTGGATAGAAATGGTAAGATTTCTTATATTGCTCTTTATAAAATATCTTAGCATAAGAGCTTATGTTCCAACTGTAGCAATGAAGCTTCTTCTGTGGCAGAAGGAAACTTGCCCTATTCCTAACAGCCCATTAATGTCCCACTGCAGGGACCACCTTTCGTATCGGAGGGATACTTAGCCTACTAATGACGAATTGGTATAGGGTTTAATTTCAAGTTTTCCTTCTTTTTATTTCGTAAAGATAATATTCACGGATAGTCTCTTTCTCGGTTTTTACGGCACCCATGGGTTGAGATTTTGAGATAGGGTGGTGACATATTGAGATAGGGTGGTGACATATTGTATTCTTACTCCGTCAGCACACGCTGGTATGGATACAGAGATTAGCAAGATCTCTTTTTCTGTGTTTCGTAAAGATAACAATATGTCATGTAGAGACTGATAAAGAATTCAAATCCTTTCACACCTTTTCTGTTTTTTGTCTTAAAAGGTGACGAAAACCGCCCTATCATTTATACAACCTCTGTGACGTTGAACAATAAGGGTCGTAGCACATATAACGTAACTTAAACAGATCGGCACCGCCTCCCCTTTTTCCTCGGTGTCAAACGTCAAAAATGCGATTACGTTACAATTCCGATTAGTGTGCGTTGCAGTAAAGAGTTTCATACGAATAATACTGAACGGCTCAAGTTGATACGGCGCCGATCCGTTTACGTTACGTTATATGTGCTACGACCCTAAGTCTGCCGCGCAATGGTTTCGGGTTTTATAGCCGCTCAAAGCAACTTTATCTGGAATCTGTATCTTATTAAAGTGATCTTTGATTCCATGTCTGTAATTATAATATGAATAAATAAATAAATATCAATTTTCTATTTGCAGAGTGTTGAAGAATTACCAGAAAGTCTACGTTCCCTCGTATACCATGGAACATACTCCACAGCAGCAGCCCAGCTAGGCCTAACCGTAATATGCATAATAGCCTTTATAGGCTCCGGAATATGTCTTATGATGACATTCGTAAGGAGAAAACAACGGCCATGCGCAACATTAAAAGTAAAAGTGCCTGTAGAAACAGAATTAATGAATAAAAGTCAAAATTCATGAAATAAAATAATAAATAATAATATTGTGAATTTATTATTTAAATTTTCAGTCACTTTGTGCCTCAAAGAAACTTGAAAAAGATAAAATTAAACAGCGTTGCAACTTAGGTATCTGTTTAGTTATGCTGTGTCGAATTACTGTTTATTAAATTGATTATTAACTTAATTAAATAAAATACTTAATATTACTAAATTATTATTTTACAAAACACGCCATTAAAAGAAACCTTTAATTATTGTAAAAACGTTTTGTCTTACTACAGCTACGGTACCAACAGGAGCTTATTTTGACAGATCTGAGCCGCCATTTAATTTTATCGATGGTGTGATAGCATTTATTTTTAATTGCTAACTTTGTGTGATGTTTTATTTTAAGTTAATTTTTATTACTTTAGGGCCCTTAGAGTTAGAGAGATTTCCAATTTTATGTTTATTATTATTTCCAATTAGGGCTCTCTCAATTTAGCCGTTTCCGTTTCGTGCCGTACGGCTGCCGTGCGTTTTTCGGACGGCAATAGCAACGTTCGTTTGTTGTCATACAAATCTTACCGTACGGCAACCTTGCTATTGCCGTCCGAAAAACGCATGGCAGCCGTACGGCACGAAACGGCTAAATTGAAAGAGCCCTTAAGTTTGTTATTCTAATTTAAATATTTAAGAATCTTCAGAAAAAATGTCTTGTATGGCATCGATAAGCATTTAAAGATTTGTTTCCGTTTAGGTACCTACCCTGAATTCGTTAAGGTCTAATAATGCCTACAGTAATAAATCAATAATTTAAACTAATTTGTGCAAAAAAATTATATGTACCTATTTGTAAGATACACGTTTAATGTAGGTAAAGACTAAAGACAAATTGCTATGTGTTTTGTGTGAATACGCATAATGTACCTATATACAGGGTGTTTTTTGAGTCAACGGCAATAATTTAGGAGGTGACTCTGTACGTGATTCTGATCCGAATTATGTAATAAAATTAGGTCCTTAATTTTTGACGAAAAAATCCCAAAACTTAACTAAGTGTGGACACGTTCCCGCTGCGCTAAAATATTGTTCAAGACTCGGTGCATTGACACGCGCCGCGCGTCGTAGGTATGTATCTAAATCAGCTGGCGAACCGATCGCTCGCTGCGTCCGCGCGGTGTCCATGATTGGTGAAATTCATAGCTAAGCTTTGCACGTCGTTTACTATGTAGTAATTTAATGTTTATTTATTTTGTATTTTTTTTCCTTCATTAAATAACGTTATCTATCACGCCCTAAAGTATTGCCTATGTCTCACTTTACATACTGTATACTTAATGGTTTTTCAAATTTATACAGTTTAAGGTTTGCCAAATTTTATGAAGTAGGTACCTACTTGAATTTTGTAAGTAATAATATTGGCAAATAAACAGCCAAAATATGAATTACGTTCCTACTTTCTATTTTTGTAAAAAATATTGTTTGTATGTTGCGTGGGACCAGTTTGGGACCAGACCATAATAACTCGGGTACAATTATATGACTACCTCCTGTTGTAAATTTTTTTTTCATGCTTATGTGCATTTAATTGAATATTCTTTGGTCTGGGTGTTTTATATAATTTATATAGTTATGTAAGTACAAGCTTGGCTTATTTTAGAAGTAGATGGCGCTTATTCAGATGTTACGAATATTTATAGTTTATTTTATAATAGAAATATATAAAGACATAAATATTATTATAACTCGTGCTCAACTATTTAAAAGAGGACCATACAGCCAGCTTCTATCCCCATTACTTATAAACGCATCTTAAATTTAATCACTGTTTAGCAAAACCAACCTTATACCAAACAAAATTTTAAGAAATTTTTCATAAAAAATTTATTATAAAAATCTGCGCAGCAGCCTTATGCAATTTTAGGCCGGTCAACGTACACAACTTTACTGTGCCAAAATGCGTCTCTCTGTTGAAAATTAGATCTTAATACTTAGGTAATAGAGTTAAGTTATCTATATTTTAGTACTTTATTGGTACGGAAAGATTTTAAGATATTTATTACTGAGCTATTAAATTAAATGACTTAGTAATGAATAACAAAAAATAAAGAAAATATTTTTAGTTTGAAGTGTTTTATTTACCTACAGAAAAAATAATTGGGTATTGTGTTACCCTGTTTTATTAATTTTATTATTTTTAAGCTCCGTGTGGTGACGGAGTAAGAATACAATATGTCACCACTCCATCTCATGTCGTAAAAACCGACTAAGGGACTATCCGTAAATATTATCTTCACGAAATAAAATGAAGGAAAACTTGAAATTAAACCCTATAGGTACCAATCTGTCTGGCCAGCGTGGTGTTAGTAGGCCGAGTTTCCCTCCATCATTGGAGAAGGCCCCTCCCTGCAGTGGGTCATTAATGGGCTGTTATGATGGTTATTTTTAAGAAATCTGCTGAATTAGAAACATCACGCTACCGGATCAATATATTCTAAAAACGATGGTTCCTACCCAACAATGAGCTACAGTTACGAATTCTAAAAATAACAGTAAGTAAGTACTTTATCAATTACCCACTTGGTTGGGCGGCGAAAAAAACGCTTCCCTTTATTAAACATATTTTATTACTGCTCCAATCCTATTAGTCATAGCGTGATACTTAGCCTATGACACTCTCCGATAAATGGACTATTCAAGACCGGATGAATTTTTAATCGGTTCATTTGATCCAGAGATTACCCCCTACAACGCCACAAACTGGGTTATTAGATGGATGTCATGTTCGATTTTAGTCATGTTCTACACTTGGTCATATTTCTGATTCGGTAATGTTCTGGTTTAGTCATGCTCTTCTACAGTCTTAATTACAGTTTGTGTAAGTCATATTATGGTTTAGTCATGTTCCAATTTGGTCATGTTAGCCTTTAGTCATGTTCATGTTTAGTCATAGCTGTATGCACACACTGAATAATTGCTATCTATACATATAAATAAAATTGGATTTTCTGTTTGTAACACGAAATCCCCGGGTTTTTAATAATTGGATATCAATGTATACACGATACCAAACCCGAAAATGACAATTAAAAAATTTTTGTCTGTCTGTTTGTTCCGGGTAATCTCCCCGAAGCCGCTGAACCGATTTCGATGGGAATTTCACTATTGGATTGTAAATTTTACGGCGCGTAACTCAGGCTACTTTAGATTTTGATAACTTTTTAGGGTTCCGCAGAAAAAAAAACAAGATTTTTTTTACATTTTAAGTTTTTTTACAGGGCTTTTACAGACGGATAGTTGATGTTATAACAAATAACGAAGGTTCATTTTTTAGGGTTCCGCAAAAAAAAAACTAAATTGTTTTTTTACCGGCAGCCACTTACAGCCTTTTGCGATTACTGATTTAGAAACGATAACGGTGGTTAAGCACCTTCGGCGAGGTCATTCCATAGATGGGTGATTTTTTTGCAGTCGGGTAAAAATAAAATCGTTTTTCTGTTAAGATTAAAGCGAATTTGTATTTTTTAAGTTAATTTTTTAATTTTAGTTTATACTTTCTGAACCAAATTATAAGATTACTGGTTGTTTTTTGATTAATATACTCGTACTTGTGTACAAAGTTGCTTTATAGCACCAGTATCGACCCAAACAGAACTGGGTGAACCTGACTTAATGAAGCAAAACATGACGAAAGCAGAATATGACAAACTTAGAATATGACAAAATTAGAATATGACGAAAGCAGAACATGACGAAAGTCGAACATGACATTCATCTAATAACCCAGAAGGTTGGTGGAGGAGGTGCTCCTGGCCAGCCACAGCCGCCTGCACACCATGAAGCGGATGAAGTGTTGCGACCGCTGATGGATATTCTGGTACGTATCAAACAAACACCCAAACTGTACCTTTTTGAAAAATTATAGTAATAAAATAGCAATAAAATTTTAAAATATTATAGTATACTTAGAAGTAGGTATAGATTTGTATATTATCCTACTTCGGAGCCTATGCAGAGGCCTTTCACAAAAACTTATCTTTATCAGCTATAAAGTGCCTCCGGTGGCGTGACGGTAGCGCAAGCGGCTGCCGTCAATGGTCGGGGGTTCGATTCTCTTGCAGGACAATTATTTTTGCAACCCACAAATTGTTGTCCTCAATCTTGATGTTCTTTGTGTTCGTAAAATTGCATCATTATCATCATTGCGTATGGCTTCTGCTTTGAACCCTATACTTCTACATCCAGCTGGAGAAGCCAATCTTTTGCGGCCGGAGTTAGGTTGTGGAGCTCTCGCATTCCCCCAGAGAAACGATGTCGGGGGCATTCCTCGACGATGAAATTGCATGACCCCGCGACACAGTTCATGACCCCTAGTGCGGGAGTTCTTTTTTTAAATAAAAAAATCCGTACACAGTCGTGTATAAGAGTTCTTTTAACATAGGTTCTCCGTGTGGTGACGGAGTTAAAATACAATATGTCACCACCCCATCTCATACCATGGGTGTCGTAAAAACCGACTAAGGGACTATCCGTGAATATTATCTTTACGTAATAAAAAGAAGGAAAACTTGAAATTAAACCCTATACCAATCCGTCTGGCCACCGTGGTATTAGTAGGCCAAGTATCCCTCCGTCACTGGAGGAGGCCCGTCTCTGCAGTGGGACATTAATGAGCTGTTATGATATGATGAGGTACCATACCGATTACAATGTGACGACTGGCAAATTTTAGTTTTTTTTTCGTGTCATACTCTCCAGCAGAGCCACCTTCATAAATAGCGGTCATGTTTACCTCGAAACAATGTACGTGAACCGTACATAGTGTACATGCATTGTATATAACTGTACGCATACAGAATCGAGGAATAATGTACGTTGAAAGTGGCTCTGCTGCAGAGTATACTCCCTGGCAGCCCCAACTAGAAAAAGTATTTAGGATAGACGTAAAACAGTGGTTTTCATGAAAATTGATGTACGTATATTGTTTATTATGTACGTGTTAAAAAATCTTACTTCATTTCATTGTTTTATTAATTTTCACAGTTTTAAATAAACGCTTGATAATATTCATTAGCAAACAATATCAGAGTAAATATACCCAATACAGGTACTAAGTATATTTATGTACTGGGTATATTTATTTATTAGGCACTCAAGCATAAGTATTAGGGAAGAGGAAAAATTTATTGTAAATGTAGGTACCTACATAATGTAAGGGTACCTACTTACTTTTTTATGATTGTATTAAATTTCTTTTCAAGTAAGTACCTATGCATATTATTCGCTATTACAAACATATTTCAAATTAAAAGTTGATGTAGTAAAAACAAATAATGACACTTGGAGGGTAGTTGTTTATTCCATTGTGATTCCGACCTTACATTATTGTTTAGTTAGTGTGGATAAGTGTAATCCTATAACCAATTATCTCAATTAGGTACGTATCCTATTTAGTGATGCACCGAGGAAAGAAAACCATGGCTCATATTACATAAATAAAAACGTCAAGTGCAAGTCTGACTCGCGCACCGATCCGTACAAGCCTATTTATTTTCCCGCCAAATTCTATGACGTCACGACTTATCTGTTAAAAATTCTGTGTCGTTAAGTCTCATCTATCAAAAATTCTATGACGTCACGACTCAGCTGTAAAAATTCTATGACGTCACGGCTAATCTGTCAAATTTGACAGCTGTCAAAAAACCTTTTTCTGCCAAAATTGTATGACGAAATAATCAAAATTTAATATGATGGAAGTAAAAATTTAAGGTTTTCGTAATTTTTCCTTTACATTTACTATAAGACCTTGCTTCATGCCAAATTTAGTAGACTGGAAGTACCCTGTAGGTTTTTACCCTTGCTGGTCGAAAATTTGCGACAAAAACGGCGATGATTTTTTTACAGCTTTAAGAAGCAACAGACCTTAATATTTGGTGAAAATTTCAGCTTGATACCTTTACGCGTTCCTGAGATAAATGGTCTTGACAGACAGACGGACAACAAAGTGAAAAGTGATCCTATAAGGATTCCGTTTATTCAAAATCGGTGCGGAACCCTAAAAAAACATACGTAACGATAAATGCATTCTTATCTCTTTAAAAACACTACTTTCACTCGAAGGTATTTTTTTCACTCTTTAGGTATTTTTGGCCAATATGTGTCCGTTTCTGTTCAGTGAAACATTATATATTAGACTAGCGGCTCGTCCCGGCTTCGCACGGGCATTAATATTGTTTTTTGATATTTTTTTACACTTTATCGTAATTTAAGTAAAAATCCCTCTTTAAAAAAAATGAAATATAGCCTATGTCATTTAGGAAAAATGTAGCTTTCCAACAGTGAAAGAATAATTCAAATCTGTTCAGTAGTTTTAAAACCTATTCAATTCAAACAAACAAACAAAAAATCATTTTTTTTTGCTATTGAAATGCATACCCCCTGTTTTTTAAACTACCAAGACCTACTTAAATACAAAAATTTTACTAAACTTTAAACGTTAACCCGTGCCAACTAAGCTTTGAAGATTTTAAAAATTGCTGTTTTAACAGTTCCATAAAAGTATGGCTACATCGATTGAAATATAATTTTTATACTAAACTAGCGGCCCATCCCGGCTTCGCACGGGCATTATTTTCCCGCTGTTCTGTTGAAATTTTTAATGAATTTTCTTTGCTACAAACCTCACGGAGCCCGAGACCTTTCCAACGAATGCAAAACCGTGGAAATCGGTTCGTGCATTCTGGAGTTATAGCGTCAGGAAGGAAAACCCGACTTATTTTTATACAGTAGATATATATTTTTAGGTGTGATGAGTTTGCAAGTCATTTTACACAGTTAGTCTGTGATATTTTACACAGTAAGCATTTTCTCTGCTTAGTTTGGGACTAGACGGCGTTGTGTGAAAGTGTGAGGAATATTTATTTACCAAATAATATATAACGTGTTAATCTACTATATAAAAATAAGTCGAGTTTTCCTTCCTGACGCTATAACTCCAGAACGCACGAACCGATTTCCTCGGTTATGCATTCGTTTGAAAGGTTTGGGGCTCCGTAAGGTTTATAGCAAAGAAAATTCAGAAAAAATGTCAACAGAAAAGCGGGAAAGTAATGCCCGTGCGAAGCCGGGACAGGCCGCTAGTACCCGTATAAATATGAATAATACTCTAATACTTATACAATGTAAAGATTTTAAAAACTAGACTATTTTCTTATGTTTTACTTAATAACTTTATTTTAATCAAAATATTTAAGTACTTTATTGTAAAAAATGAGTTTTAAATTACTAGTAGGTAATGCTCCATAAAGTTTTGTAATTAGAATACTGTTCCATTTTTCACCAAATTTCAAACAAGGATTATTTTAAAAGAATTATTATTATTCCTTTATTATTTCGTATCTACATAGCTACTATGCATATAATTTTAGAGACTGATTTTATTATTAATGTTGAAAGCTTGTGAGTTAGGTATATAAATTGTAGTTATTTTAAAACCGTGAAATGCATAAGAAAATTATTTAATTAGTTCTCAGTAAATCTGTTATATGTGGTATACACAATAGTTTTATTTATGTACCTACTCATTAATAACAACTCTTTCCTTCACTACGCCCTAGCCGTACCTACGTACATTCAAAACTACAGGTTTACTTTTCAATTTCTAAGAAAAGGTCACATTTTATGTGTCCTAAAAATAAATTATTTTTGTCAACTTACCAAATTTTTAGAACACCTCAAAAAATTAATAATTTTTGAGTGTAAAATACTGTTTTTAGGACAAAATAAACTGGACGTTTATTTTGACATAAAAACGTTTTTTCCTAAATTCTTCAGTTCTGTCCCTTTTTGCCCATTTGGGTTTTCTTTCCTCGGTCCATCACTTAATAGGATACGTACCTAATTGAGATAATTGGTTATAGAATACTACACTTATCCACACTAACTAAACAATAATGTAAGGTCGGAATCACAATGGAATAAACAACTACTCTCCAAGTGTCATTTGTTTTTACTACATCAACTTTTAATTTGAATTATGATATAATAGCGAATAATATGCATAGGTAGGTACTTACTTGAAAAGAAATTTAATACAATCATAAAAAAGTAAGTACCTAGGGTAAAAGGGTAAAAACCTACAGGGTACTTCCAGTCTACCTACAAACTTGAAATTTGGCATGAAGCAAGGTCTTATAGTAAATGTAAAGGAAAAATTACGAAAACCTTAAATTTTTACTTCCATCATATTAAATTTTGATTATTTCGTCATACAATTTTGGCAGAAAAAGGTTTTTTGACAGCTGTCAAATTTGACAGATTAGCCGTGACGTCATAGAATTTTTACAGCTGAGTCGTGACGTCATAGAATTTTTGATAGATGAGACTTAACGACACAGAATTTTTAACAGATAAGTCGTGACGTCATAGAATTTGGCGGGAAAATAAATAGGCTTGTACGGATCGGTGCGCGAGTCAACCTTGCACTTGACCGGTTTTTATTTATGTAATATGAGCCATGGTTTTTTTTACTCGGTGCATCACTAAATAGGATACGTACCTAATTGAGATAATTGGTTATAGGATTACACTTATCCACACTAACTAAACAATAATGTAAGGTCGGAATCACAATGGAATAAACAACTACCCTCCAAGTGTCATTATTTGTTTTTACTACATCAACTTTTAATTTGAAATATGATGTAATAGCGAATAATATGCATAGGTACTTACTTGAAAAGAAATTTAATACAATCATAAAAAAGTAAGTAGGTACCCTTGCCCTATGTACCCACATTTACAATAAATTTTTCCTCTTCCCTAATACTTATGCTTGAGTGCCTAATAAATAAATATACCCAGTACATAAATATACTTAGTACCTGTATTGGGTATATTTACTCTGATATTGTTTGCTAATGAATATTATCAAGCGTTTATTTAAAACTGTGAAAATTAATAAAACAATGAAATGAAGTAAGATTTTTTAACACGTACATAATAAACAATATACGTACATCAATTTTCATGAAAACCACTGTTTTACGTCTATCCTAAATACTTTTTCTAGGTGGGGCTGCCAGGGAGTATACTCTGCAGCAGAGCCACTTTCAACGTACATTATTCCTCGATTTTGTATGCGTACAGTTATATACAATGCATGTACACTATGTACGGTTCACGTACATTGTTTCGAGGTAAACATGACCGCTATTTATGAAGGTGGCTCTGCTGGAGAGTATGACACTTTTTTTCATTCCGTATCTACTTATAAAAAGTCACATTGGAGGCCCGGTTTTCTCCAGGAAGAAGGGATAGTAAGCCTGCTGATATCTACCACTATCGCAGACTTATTGATGCTTCCAAGACGTGATGCTGGAGGAAAAAGGGATTCCGTGGACGGCACACAGGCGTCGAGATTTTTGAGAAGTATTACTTCAGATATACAGACGTCGCGTCGCGAGGAAACAGTTAAGCGCCTACTAGTAAACTGGCAAATGAAGATAGAAAGAGAGATCAATATGCCAGTCCTATACGTTAATCTTACTTAGTTACACCTCTCCCTAGGTCTAGTGTCACATCTAGGTCTTACTTAGTGCCACCACCACTAGGGCTTAGTTAGTGCCACATCTAGGTCTTAGTGCCACATCTAGGTCTTAGATAGTGCCACATCCAGGTCTTAGTGCCACATATTTATCTTAGTGCCACCTCTAGTTATTACCCCCATGGTATTAACTAGAGGTGGTTGCGTATGCTACTAAACTTTATTTTGCTCGATGTTTCGGCGCAGGTTGCAATGAGTGAACTTGTGAACCACAGTCAGTAATAACCCTTGCCACTGACATAACTTTATCTTTCTATAACTTCTACCCTATTTCTTACTAACAAAGGTGCGAAACTTGAAGCAATAAAAAAACAAAAATATATTTTATACTTTTATTTTATCCATAATATATTTTTAGATATTTCTGTACATTTTATTTTTAACATTCTTTTAAATCTCTTGCTTGCAACACTGCGTCCTTGCATTACCTGTAAATTAAATAATTTCATTAGAAACATAATTAAAAAGCTAAATTAAGTGAATTAAATTATAATTATATTCTCAGAGATAAATCAAAAGGGAACAAAGTTTTCATCAAATTTGTATCATTGCGAGCTAGGTGTGTCATCATAATAAATCTAGGTTTATTAATTATATTTTGTAGGTAACAAACTAAGCACCGGGACATAAGCCGAATGTCCACTGCCGGCTAAGTTGGTTTAGCTTAGCTCGCATAGTTGAGCCAGTTTTTCATACATGTGCGTCCACCGCAAACTATGCCACATGTATGAAAAACTGGCTCAACTATGCGAGCTAAGCCACCAACTTAGTTTAGCCGGCGGTGGACGCCTACCATAAAAGTTAACAAATAAGTTATGAACTCACCTTTTCATATGAGAACAAATTGCAATGTCATATTCTGAATCTCACTGTGGCAGGTTGAAATACCGCAGGACCTTTGTGCTTTGCCAGATAAGACAGAATTCTTTGGAAGCCAGTGGAAGATAGTTTTAACTCCATTTTATCGGGACACACAGGAATTGCTTCAACTCCATTAACTACACGTGGTTGTTTTTGACCTCTGCTAGCTGAAACAAATCTGCTAACACATTTCCGTAAAAGTCTAATATAAGTTAACCCTGGTACAAGTAACTTCGTTTTTCATTGGTTTTGACCTTTAATGCAAGGGCATTAGAGTTGCTAATTAGGTGGCAATATAATCACCTCTACTGGTTAAAGGGTTAAGCTTCCAATTTTTCCAACATCAACGGCAACAGTTTCTTTCTGTCCTATAAAAGGTGGTATTTCTAAATAAAACAAAAGTTCATTTTTATAAATGTATATTAACTTAAACACTCTCTTGTACGGGAGGCTCGTAGCCTTCGGGACGCTCCGACTTATCGCCGGCTTCGCCCCTCTTGCCACTGCCGCCTTCCCCGTGAAGTTCCATAAGCTTGGAGATTTCGAAACGCGGCCTCTTCAATACCTTGACCTATGGAAAATTATTTTTATTAATATTTAAAGTAGTATATTATGTTTTTAGGACTTAAAAGTAATAATGTCAGATGTAAATCAAAAGGGAACAAAAATTTTCATCAGGTATGTGTCTTAGCGAGCTAGGTGGGTCATCATATAAGTTGTTTATTTGTCAATTTGGAAGTTGATGTTACTGTTTACACTTATCTGACCAATCAGAGAGGCTAAATGCAGAAACAGCCCAGTGGAAACAAACAAGACTATTTGCTACTAAAACCACTAAGTTATGGACAATTTGTTCGGCAGACAGATATAAGTACTTTTTACCATGGCTATGATATTGTACTATTCTGATTTTTAAGATATAGTACTTCAAAAATATAGGCAACCAGTGCATTAATTTGAGTGAGAAAAGGTTACAAGAATCCATTATTGCAAAGTTTTATTATTTATAAACAGGTAGGCAGTTGTTGCACCTGATATTGCCAGTATCCCGTGTATCAACAGCATATTACTATTTTATTTATTTAATTTACAAAAATTTGTCTTATCTATTTTTTAATATGACACAAACTTTTTGAAAAAATTAAATAGTTTAGAGCTTACTGAGAAGAAGCATGTAAATACAAGTACTTTTCTAACCACATAAACTTCCAAACGACAAGTTTACCTAATATTCATTTACAAAACATAAAATTGACATCGTACCTTCCTAATGCAGACATCCCTGAGTGGGTAGATGCCGTGGCATGCCTTTTCAATATCCTTGGCGATGGAGTCAGGGATCAACTTGTTGACAACCTCGCGAAGTTCAGAATTGGTCACGTCGCGGGTGATGATTTCGCACATCTTCTTTCTGATAGCGCGAACCTGGAGAAACAATAATTTAAAATGAATTGATTTATTGGTTGATGGTCATAATAATGAAATTATTATTATTGAGACCTAACTTTTGATTTAATTTTTACGATACCCAAAAATTACACAAAAATTCTGTCTGAATAAGCCTTAAATCCTACCAACTGCAGTTTTTGTAAACATAAACCACTTTTCCTGTAACTGAATAATTCTAATAATTCTAAAGAAGGAAAACTTGACAAAAATAAAACGAATCCTGTTTAGTGCAAATATTATGTATACTACACAGTCACATTATCTAGAGACCTCGCTGGAATGCGAACCTCGCGTCCCGTTCTCCTTTCCACCACCGCGCTCGCCAGTGATACGTCCGACGCGACGTGACGTCATAGACGCCAGGTCTCGAGATAATGTGACCGGGTAGTACATGAAAATAAATGTTGGCATTTGGGTATTTTCATATGATTATTACAATGCATGTTTATTAATTGTCTTCTAGAACGTTACAGTTCTCATTGTGCTTAGTTCCTCTTTACTATTTATTCGGTTTTAACTAAAATGTAACACAATTGCTTACAATAGTTGGGCACTAGACATGGATTGTGTGGGTGAGAATAAATATAATATTACTGGTATGAAATGTAGCATGACAACGAAAAGCCAACGGTCTGTACGTAAGCCACGTCCGTGTCTTTGCTGTTAATGTACGCAGTAGGATGCAGTAACACAAAGAGATATACATAGCCATTGACCCTCACTGTATTACTTTCTGCGATATATTACACAATTATACAAGGTGTACAGTCAGCCCCAAAAGTCGCTGAACACATTTTAAATTCCAAAACTGCTAAACACTAAAAATGTCATAAGTCAGTGTCGCAACAAGAGTACTGACATGGGAATAACGGAGAAGTTTTAACATCTGTTACTGGAGAAGTTTTAACATCTGTTACTGGAGAAGTTTTAACATCTGTTACTGAAATAAAGAAAAAAAATGAAGTAAAAGAAGAGCTATTTCTTAAGGCTTTCTAACCGGTTATTAAAATTGAGGCAAAACTCTCGTAAAAAGAGATGTTTTTAATTTTAATGGATGAACCAATATAGTGAAATAACAAATATGGCGAAACGAGATGGAAACAAAAGATGGCATCTCTTCTATACTGATCAGTATTTTTCAATTGTTTTTGCCTAGTCACGTTATTTCCTACCTTCTGTTATGTGAAATACACAATGACATGTACAGCCTGAATAGACATAATTATGGACTCCCATTTTGTAAGCTGCTGCAGTTAACATCTTCTCAAAATAATAATTAAAACAATGCTGTACCTGAGTGTGCTGTGCATAGCAGGTCTTGCGTTGACTGAGTGAGTCCTTGTTGGTGAAACCAATGCAGAACACACGTAACAAATAGCCGTCAGTGGTCTTCACGTCGATGTTAGCTTCTACAAGAGTCTGCCATTTCTTAACCATCCACCTGTACAACAAAGTTATGATTAGTTGTATGCAGTAGATATTTTTTATAGATATAGAACCTGATGGAAAATGCAAAAATAGGCCAAAATTAAGGCAACAAATAGATGTTATAAATATTGCAGGTCTGTCTTAATGCATCCTCTAACTACGTTTGAAGGCCTTGATATGATAGAGAAAACACATGAGGTGGAAGTTTGTTCTACAACTGAATGGTTCTGCATAACCAATAATTACAGAACCATATTTAACTTCTCTTGCTTTTTATCAAAAGATGCTGTTATCATATAAACATGAGCTATGAAGTCTATTTTATCTTATTTACATAAAGTTAAGGAGATTAAGTAATGTAGCAACGACACAAGGTACCAAAGTGCATAAGCGCAGAGGCGTTTATGTGCGGCAGCATATAATTTCTGCAGACTGTAACGATATGAAGACCATATGGTATACCTTCATATAGCTGGACTGCAGTATTTAACCTATTTTTATTTCATTTTGAAAAGTTCATGGTTTTGCTGTGTAAATTTTTCTTTTATCGTATTATTACGCTTGTTTCTCTGTTGGTAAGCAGAGACGAAGGAACGCCATGTACAGTCTGCAAAGCTGCAAAGAAATGTAACCCCTTTGGCGCGCTATTATATTTTTAAGGGGGTGAGTTTTCTTTGCAGCTGACTGTACTCAATTCCTCACAACCCTTCTTCTTGTTGTGTAAATGCTCAATGATTATAAACTCACTCATTAGTTGTTACACATTAGCCCTAATTTAAGACTGTTTTCCTTTTCTTTTTTAAAAAATTCATGTAGTTGTTTCCTTGTCACCCTTTCTAGGACACCTGTGTGCTTCTCTTGTTCATTTCACCAGCCAACAAACCTACATCATTACATCTAGCTAGGCTAATGTACTTAAAGTTCACAAACCTGAGCTTGTCAGTGGTGAGGTCCATACCGTGGAAGTTGCAGAGCACATTGCGTCCCTGAACATCCTCAGCGATCAGACGGAACTTGCGGAAAGACCTGATAAAATATACATGGTTATAAATAGATGCAAAATCATAAAACTTGTTGTAACAACAAACAACATTAAATTTAAAATTTACAACTGTTTTCTAATGTCATGTGGTACATACTTCATCTGTGTGGTGACGGAGTAAAAATACAATATGTCACTGCCCCATCTTATCCCATGGGTGTAGTAAAAAGCGACTAAGGGACTATCCGTGAATATTAACTGTACGAAATAAAACATAAAACGTGAAATTAAACCCTATACGAATCCGTCTGGCCAGCGTGGTATCAGTAGGCTAAGTATCGCTCCGTAACGGAAGGAGCCCCTGAGCGGGACATGAATAGGCTGTTATGAATGAATGTGGTATTTTTAAAATACCATGCAAAATAGTAGTCTGAGCAAGGAATGGGCCTGGTCCAGAAGAATACTTTTTCTAACCTAACCATAATTACTTTCAATTTATTGATACAGGGCTTTGAAGTGTATCTTTTTAACTACAGAAATTAATTAGCACTCTCTTGCTGTTATAAGGATGCCGTAAATTTATAAATTCATATGCAGTTGGTTGTCTGTATAATAACCTCCTTGAGCTCCCATACCTAAATGCTAAATAATTCGGTTTCTCTTCCTAACTCTAATATTATTATATATTTATTATCATGTTTTGTATGTAGCAACGACACAAGGTACCAAAGTGCATAAGCGCAAAGGCGTTTATGTGCGGCAGCATATTATTTCTGCAGACTGTAACGATATGAAGACCATATGGTATACCTTCATATAGCTGGACTGCAGTAACTAAGAATATACATAAATTTTGTGACAGCATCCTTTTAGGTGATTACTTTACCAGAATAAAAATAAAAATTGGTAATTGAATTGTATTAAGTTCTTAGTTGTTGAATTTATAATTCCTTAAAACTTCAAAATAAGCAATTTAACAAAGGCATTAGCCCCCTTACTCATAAAAGTCTCTAAAATTTAATCACTGTTTAGCAAGATTTTTATTAGCAAAACCAACCTTATGCCAAACAAAACCGCAAGAATTTAAGCTAATCAATTGACTAAAATTTAAGTGGCTTTTATGAGTAAGGGGGTAAGTGCCTTTATACAAATGTATTTAAAGTGTTAAATAAAATAAAATAAATAAACATACCTCTCCGCATCAGTATCAGCTTGAAGATCGGCCAGCGATACTTCAAATACACGTCCCTTCAAACCTTCAGATGCAATTTTAGTACCCTAAAACAAACATTTTTGAATATTAAATACCATATTTTATAGATAAATATGTTCTGATAATTTTAAAGCAATAATTCAGTATAAAATCAAAAGGGAACAAATGTTTTCATCAGATGTTTATCATTGCGAGCTAGGTGGATCATCATTTAGAATTACCAAGTATCCATGTATAATATTAATAATATCTAAACAGCATCTTTGTACTATATTACTGAACTCTATCTACCTGCCATTCCTAGTTTTTGGTATTTTATTATTAGTAGTAAGGTCTAAAACTTTGTTGCATAGCTTTATTTACTAAGTGCCTTCCAAAGCATAGGTAAGCTAACCTAACCTCAACTAACCTTAAATAAAATACCACTACTGGTTATAAGTGAGTGTATGCTACTAGAGGAGAAGGTCAGATAGTACGAAACGGGACACTTTGAAAAAAAAAATTTTTTTTTATCGCGAAATATGATAAAACGTCGCTTTTAAAAACAGATAGAAACATAAAAAAAAAATTTTTGAAAAATTTTGGACTTAGAAAAATTTCGGTCGATTTTGTATGGAATCAGGACTTGTAAAATTTTTCACATTTCACTCTACCTATTGTAGCAAACGGGACGCAAAAACACTTAGAAAATTTTTGATCGATTTTGTATGGAGCCAGGACTTGTAAAATTTTCGAGAATGAAAAATTTTTTTTTTTATAAATTATGAATGTGGCGCTCGGCGGCCGCTACCGCGGCCCGCTCGCTTCGCTCGCTCGCCTTCGCGCGTTGGTTGTCACAGTTCTAACATAACCTAACCAAATGATATTTTGATCGAGGAAAAATTTTTCTAAGTCCAAAATTTTTCAAAAATTTTTTTTTTATGTTTCTATCTGTTTTTAAAAGCGACGTTTTATCATAATTAGCGATAAAAAAAAAATTTTTTTTTTCAAAGTGTCCCGTTTCGTACAGTCCAACCGAGGAGAATGTTTGACTTGAACTATGAAACGTAACAATAGCAGATAACATAAATAACATGTACAATAGCTGATTGATGCATAAACACAGGTGAAACAAACAGATAGGATGCTAAATAGCAAGCCTTTTATAAGTTATCTATTCATGAAATTGAGAAATACAACTTCTACAACTTCATACAAAAAAAGGTCTTGATTTTTTCTTTCTTTCTTTATAAGATTTAAATTTATAATAACTACAAAATCTACATACTTCCTGTAGCAAATAAGACCACATGATACACTTTACAGACTACAAAAAATACAATCTCTGGTAGTCAATTACTGAAGTAGATTTTGACGCATGTGGTAATTTACAAAAGGTTTACTTGTGATTTGGATAACCAATGCTATTTAATAATTAAACAAGTATTCGTTTGAATATCAAGATATAAAGTAGCTAAGTACAGCATGGTAATATTATAAACATGTATACTCGGTAAATTGTAGTAAAGGTTAGGTTAAAGAGAAAGCTTACATACCTGGGTACGGTTGACAAGGGTGGTGCCCACTTGCCTCTTGGTAAACATAGACGGGGCCTTGACATCATACCAATCTTTACGGGTGAAGGGATCGACACTGAAAAAGTTATAGTATGAACATAACCTCAAAGTCGGTGTAAAACTTACCAAACCAAAGATAAAGATAACAGCGTGCTATGACTCTACTTCAATCAAATCAATTGTAACAATACACTAGAACAAGCTAATCACCGATAAAACTTGGCAGCTTAGCAAAACATCTGACACGAGACACAAGATATAAATCTCAAATTATTCGCGAGATCACAATTATCACTGCTTCAATAACAATTTCCACTGATAGTATATAACTTAATATAGTAGATTTGGGGATTATTGTGAACTTACATCTTCTTCTTAACACCCTTTTTACCGCCTTTCGACAGGCCTTTATTTTTACCAACCGCCATGTTCACAATCAAACTACGGAAAGACTTTATTTTGTTTATGACCGCGAGTCGTAATGTCCGGAGACAATATAGAGGAGGCGTAACAAATAGTCGATTAACTAGTCTATGACTACTATATTAGTCGATTCCTAAATTCTTTATTAACACAAAATATTATGGATGATAATTTAAGTGGATGATAATATAATGTATGTGGATATAATATATAAATATTGTGGATGGTGATCACGGTATGTAGTATATGGAAAAAATAATAAATACTTGGAATAAGCAGTTTCTGGTAATAGTATTTTATTTCAATCAAATACAAGCTCTGCTTAGTTGGAGGATAGATTGCAGTGTGTCATTGTTTGAGGAATGGATTACCTACTTGGAAAACTTTTACAAGATAACATTAACACGTTGCCGGTCGGTATTAACTTATAAAAAATATAAATAATATACCAGTATAATTCTTCATACAAAATCTTCCTACGGCAATACCCCTAGCGTAGTCTAACAACACCAAAGTACGACGAAACAGTACTGAGTGATAGATTTAAGTAAACAGGCTATAGCTATAGAAGAAGAATCCGATAAAGACGATGGTTGATAAGTCATAAGTCATTTATTCAGAACAAAAATACATTTGTGTAGAATATTATTACAATAATTTAAACATCTAATCAGTAAGACCTAATCTTAGCATTCCATGGATGCTCCGTGCGGGCGCCGGGTCCATCGCGTGATAGAGGACGGAACACTGGCGTAACAGCGTCTGGGACTTACGACCCAGATGTAGGTTTAAGGAGGCCCCCTTACAACGCGTTAGCGGTCACCTTCACTGTCTGCTATGTTCCGTCCTCTACCTATACAAATTTGGATATACACACAGCATATAGAGTAACCTTGTAGCCATTTCTGGTTATCTCATTTGTCAAGGCTAAGTTTAAAGAACTTTATTAGCTTCTCAAAAAGAACAGATACATAGTTCACTTAAATGAGAATTTTACAATTACTAAATATAACATTGTGTAAGTACCGGTAGGTCATTTATACAATACAATATAAATTTATGTATACTCGTAGCACTAATACCAATGACTCGAAAAAGAGTTACTGTGTACTTTGTGTATTTTTTATTGTTTATATAAGTGATACTGTAGGTATGTTTTGTGTGTCTCTGGGTGTAAGTGTGTTCGTGTGTATGCATGTGTGCGAAATTAATGATATATTATGTGTGTGTGTGCTAGGATTGTGTTTATACCGTATTCATCCTTACTTGATTTATTTTGTCAACAAACATCACATATTGCAAATTCACTAGTTTTTACATCAATCGCACACTTTGATATGGATAAAAGTTTCTGGAAAGTAGCATTAAACGTTTATGCAATAGAAAACACGTAAATCACTTTGATTTATCCACTATCTTTCTTAAATTTTAAATAAACATAATTTTTTCCAACGAAAAATTTCACAGATAAAATTAATTTTATGATTTGACATTTGTAGATTATAGAATTTTGTCCTTGATTCCTATACATTTTTCAAAGATTAAAGACTAAAGTCTTTAGTCTGTGGTTGACAAGACGCCATATATGTTTACGTTTTAGAGCAAGTCTGTTTAATGTGTTTTAGTATATATTGTCATTTATATGTTTTTTTTTTTAAGTTGAGTAGGTATGTTATCGCATAGTTTTATTTCATTTGGTAAGTTGTTATAGACCCTTATGCCATTGTATAACAAAGGAGAATGTTTTTTTTACTAGGAGCTTTGGGCTAAAATAAAAATTGCTGCCCCCACGTTTGTAACCATTGTACATTGACTTATACCATTGAGCTTATTACATGTTTAAAGAATCAACAAAATTCGCCCCACAGAAATCTAGATATCAGCTGATCAAAAAATTAAAAGCCCTGTGGCACTCCAAGCAGTTACAGTCTGTCCCCAGGTCACCAACTAGGTTCATTACAAAGATTGATACGTAAACAACATTTTCTTCTATGGAACCAACAAAATTCGTCCCACAGAAATCTAGATATCAGCTGTTCAAAAAACTAAAAGCCCTGTGGCACTCCATGCAAAAGTTATTTACTAAAAAGCCAGTCTGTCCCCAGGTCACTAACTAGGTCTATTACAAAGATTGATACTTAAACAACATTTTCTTCTGTGGAACCAACAAAATTCGTCCCACAGAAATCTAGATATCAGCTGTTCAAAAAACTAAAAGCCCTATGGCACTCCATGCAAAAGTTATTTACTAAAAAGTCAGTCTGTCCCCAGGTCACCAACTAGGTCTATTACAAAGATTGATAGGTAAACAACATTTTCTTCTAAAGAATAAAAAAAACTCGTCCCACAGAAATCTAGATATTAGCTGTTCAAAAAATTAAAAGCCCTGTGGCACTCCAAGCAGTTATCTACTAAAAAGTCAGTCTGTCCCAAGGTCACCAACTAGGTTAATTACAAAGATTGATACATAAGCAACATTTCTTCTAAGGAATCAACAAAATTCGCTTCACAGAAATCTAGATATCAGCTGTTCAAAAAATAAAAGCCCTCTGGCACTCCAAGCAGTTATCTACTAAAAAGTTAGTCTGTCCCCAGGTCACCAACTCGGTTCATTACAATGATTGATACGTAAACAACATTTTCTAACGGTAATAACTGACTGTTAAGAGGTAGGGTACAATCTATCATGATATGACATGATACTATCCATGGATTGTGCTGGATGGTTAATGCTTTACTGTATCGTGCACATGCCAAGAACCATACAATAGATATAACATGAGCACAATATGTTCCCAACGTACGTCTGCCACTCTTCCAGGAGCAGTAATAATGACATATGGCTTCTAACCCAATATTGTCTGCATTGATGAGTAGGTATATATATATGTGTGTTATTAGTTCGACTACGGGTATGCCTAGATAGGCCCCTGTATTGGCGGGGATCGCCGGAGGGGGACTGGACGCAAAGGCTCTGCCAGTTTCCCAGGCCCCCTCCATGTAGGCGATGAAGGAGTGCGGCTGGGGACTTTTAGTGGGTATACTGGGGGGTTGCCTAACCCCCTGGGAGCCCCACATACCTCTTCCGTCCCCCCAACGGAAGAGGATGCGTAGGCATTTTACCCCAGTGAAACCAAAAAAAAAAACGGGTATGCCTAGATGGTACCCTACCTCTTAACAACCAGTAATTACCATTAGAAAATGTTGCTTATGTACCAATCTTTGTAACAAACCTAGTTGGTGACCTGGGGACAGACTGACTTTTTAGTAGATAACTGTTTGGAGTGCCACAGGGCTTTTAGTTTTTTGAACAGCTGATATCTAGATTTATGTGGGACGAATTTTGTTGGTTCCATAGAAGAAAATGTTGTTTACGTATCAATCTTTGTAATGAACCTAGTTGGTGACCTGGGGACAGACTGTAACTGCTTGGAGTGCCACAGGGCTTTTAATTCTTTGAACAGCTGATATCTAGATTTCTGTGGGACGAATTTTGTTGGTTCCATTGAAGAAAATGTTGTTTACGTATCAATCTTTGTAATGAACCTAGTTGGTGACCTTGGGACAGACTGTAACTGCTTGGGGGTCCCCCCACAGCTTTGACTTCCACGCAGTGACCCCTGGGCAACGTCGCGCCTGACCACCGTAACGGAGTGGCAGGCCGACGGCTAACGAAAGCTGTGAATCAAAGATCCATTGTCTGCTTTGATTGTTATTGTTGTGTTTGAGTATGTCTCAACCTTTGAGGGACGCCTCCGGGCGTTTTCTCCCAAAAGGCCCTTCTCAGGGCCAACCAAAAGGCCCTTTTCAGGGCCAACCAAAAGGCCCTTTTCAGGGCCAACCCTTGTCGCGGGATGCTTCGGCATCGGAGACCAGCCGCGCACCATCTGCGGCTGGTATTTCTCGAGGAGGCGACGTCGTATCGGATTTTTCCGACACGGAGTCGATTGCGAGTTCGAACTGCGGTTCAGCTCGCGAGTCGAGGAAGAGAGCCTTCCTCAGGCGTGGGTCGCCGGACGCCGTGGAGAAGCCTGCGAAGCGGGCCATCATACAAGTGGACTTGGAGGAGAGGATCGCCTGCAAAGAGCAGCGGGCGCGAACCGCCAGAGCCAAGGCTGGTTACGGCGCATCAACCGTCCTCTACGCGGACCACTCCGTGGAGGAGATGGAGCGCATGGCGCTGGAGGATCAGGTGGAGATCTTGGAGGTGGCCTCCAAGTCCTCCAACCTTAAAGGGACCTTTCAGAAGGCCCTGAAATGCCGGGCAGCGAGCATGCTCGGCATTGTTAAGGAGTTAGCGCAGCGTACCACCTCGGACGAGACGCGTCAACTGCAGGCGAAGGTGGATCGCCTGCAGAAAGAAGTATCTGCGCTGCATGCGCGCGTTGCCGAGCTAATGACTCGGCCTGAGGGGCCTACGTCTGAGGGTCCGGTATCGATGCCAGCCCCCTCCAACCTTGAGGATATTATCCGCAAGGTTGTAATGGAGGAGAGGGCCTTCACTAGGGCCTGTTTGGCCGGCATCGAGGACCGCCTCCTGCCGGAGAAGCGGCTCCGTCCTCCGCTCGCGGCGGATAAGACGCCCAGCGCACCAGGGCCTTCACTAGCCCCAGCCCACTCGGAGCAGCCCCAGCCCACGACCTCCAAGGGCAAGGGAAAGGGCAAAAAGACCTCGCCGGCCCCAACTGCCCAGTCGGCCCCTCAGGAGACCCAGAGAGAAGACCCTCTTCTGCCCTCCACCACCCCTTCGAACGAGCCATGGACAAAGGTCCACAGGAAGAAGAAGGGGAAGAAGTCGGGCCCTGAGCCCCCTGCAGCCAAGCCTGCAGCCCCAGTTGACAAGAGAAGGAAGCTCCCTCCTTCTCCTAAAACCGCAGCCGTGGTGGTCACGCTGACTCCACAGGCAGCGGAACGAGGGGAGACTTACGAGTCCGTGCTGCGGCGGGCTCGTACAAACGTTGACCCTGCGCAACTTGGGGCTGGCAGAGTCACCTGCAGGAAGACCCAAACGGGGGCTCGCATATTTGAGTTCTCGGGGGCTCAGGGTGGCACCAAGGCGGACCTCTTCGCAACGAAGCTGCGAGAGGCTGTTGCAGACACGGCCAAGGTTATGAGGCCCGTCAAGTGCGTGGCTCTTGAGGTGACCGATCTCGACGACTCGGTCACCCAAGAAGAAGTGGTAGCCGCGGTTGCGGCGGCAGGAGGCTGCGCCGTCGGCTCTATCAAGGGCCGGCCCATTAGAACAGGCCGCAGGGGTATGGGCACGATTCGTTTGGAGTGCCCTATTGTGTGTGCCAAGGCAGTTCTGGCCAAGGGTCGCCTTCCGGTGGGATTTAGCTCGGGCGTTGTCCGCGCGCTAGAGGGCGGCCCGATGCGCTGCTATAAGTGCTTCGGGATCGGCCACACAGGGGCTCTCTGCCCGTCCACTGTCGTGCGCACGGAACTTTGCTTCCGTTGCGCTAAGGAGGGCCACAGGTCGGCCAACTGCAAGGCACCCACCCCGCACTGCGCAGTATGCGCTGCGAGTGGTCGTCCAGCCGACCACGTGATGACGGGCAGGAAATGCTGTCCGCCATCAAAGAAGGGCAAAGCGCAGGTGCCTTTACGGCCTGCCGCTGCCGCCGCCTCTGAAACCCCAGCTTCAGTGCCGGCCATCGAGGGAGGTGCCATGGACGCCGATTGATGGCTGGACACCAAAAACGTGTCCTGCAGGCGAACACCAACCACTGCAGAGCGGCCCAGAATCTGCTGGTCCAAACCTGTGCGGAGTGGTTGGTGGACGTGGCGGTTGTCGCCGAGCCGTATTCTGTCCCTGCCAGTTGGCTAGGGGACGACAACGGCTTGGTCGGTCTGATGACGCGGTCTTCCACCGATTCCCCTCCCCTCTCGCTTTTAGAGAAGGGACCGGGATACGTGGCCGCCGCATGGGGAGACATAGCCCTTGTAGGGGTGTATTTCTCCCCAAACCGCCCTCTCTCGGACTTCGAGAATTTTCTCGAAGTCCTCGCCAGGGTGGCTGGCAGGCTGGCGCAGCGCCAGGTGCTGATCGTGGGCGACTTCAATGCCAAGTCGGTGGTGTGGGGCAACCCAGTCACCGATGCCCGAGGACGCGAGGTAGAGACCTGGTCCATTGCGTCAGGTCTGTCCCTCCTAAACAGAGGCACCGTCCACACCTGCGTGCGGCGGGAGGGGGGATCCGTCGTGGACCTCGCCTTTGCCTCCCCCTCTTTGGCGGCCTGTGTGGTTGACTGGCGGGTAGAGCTGGTGGAGACGCTGTCGGACCACCGATACGTGCGGTTCGACGTCTCCGGCCAGGGCTCCCAGGGAGCACGCGCGGGTCATTCGTGCTTCCCGCGGTGGGCGCTCTCACGCCTAGACCGGGAGGCCGCCACGGAGGCGGCGTTCGTCCTGGACTGGCTGTCGCCCTCTGTCGACGCTATGGATGTGGACGCAACTGCGGTCCAGTTGAGGGACTCCCTGACCGAGGTGTGCAACTCTAGCATGCCTCGGTCTCACCGTCCGCCCCCTCGACGCGCCGTTTACTGGTGGTCGGAGGAGTTGGGGGGACTGCGGACCGCTTGTGTGGTGGCCAGGCGGGCCTACACAAGGAGCCGACGGCGGCGCCATCGTGACCGTGACAACGAGGACCGCCTCTATGCGGTCTACGTGGAGGCGAAGGCGGTCCTTTCGGCGCGAATGGGCGCAGCCCAGGACCGCGCGAGAGCGGAGATGGCGGAGGGTCTAGATGCTGACCCCTTTGGGAGACCGTACAAGGCGGCGCGTAACAAACTGCGCCCGTACGGTCCCCCAATTGCCGAGACCCTCGAGCCTGCGTTGCTGGATGGGGTGGTCCAGTCCCTGTTTCCGCGCAGGGACACCGACTTCACTCCACCAGTAATGGGCGCCTCGCGCGGTGCGGCTCCTTCGGCCGAAGAAGTCCCTCCAGTCACGGAGGTTGAGATGGAGAGGGCAGTCTCCCGCCTCCAGGCGAAAAAGACAGCCCCGGGTCCGGACGGCGTCCCCGGGAAGGTGGTGGCCATCGCCGCCTCCCAGATGGGAGAGAGGCTTCGGGACCTCTTCAGCGCGTGTGTTGCGTGTAAGAGGTTCCCGAAGCCATGGAAGGAGGGCCGATTGTGCCTTCTTCGGAAGGAAGGGCGGCCGGTGGACTCCCCATCGGCATACCGACCCATCGTTTTACTAGATGAGGTCGGTAAAATGTTTGAAGGGATCCTCGCCGCCCGTATCAACAGGCATTTGGGCACAATCGGCCCGGACCTAGCGGACGCTCAGTTCGGGTTTCGAGCTGAGCGTTCCACGGTGGACGCCCTGTCCCGACTCAAGGGCCAGGTGAAGGAGGCGATGGAGGCGGGGGATGGACTGTTGGCTGTGTCCTTCGACATAGCCAACGCCTTCAACTCCATTCCCCACTCCACAATTTTGGAGGCGCTCCGTTTCCATGGAGTGCCTCCGTATTTGCGGGGCCTGTTGGCGGACTACCTGACGGACCGCACAGTCCTCCTCGAGGACAAGTCGGGTCAGCTCCGCCAATACGGCGTCGAGTCCGGTGTCCCACAGGGTTCTGTTCTTGGGCCGCTCCTGTGGAACATCGGATTCGACTGGATTTTGAGAGGCAATCTCCCCCATGGCACGTCTGTCATCTGCTATGCAGATGACACCCTACTGACTGCCCGGGGGAAAAATTTCGGAGAGGCGGCTAGCTTGGCCTCGGCGGGCGGTTCACAAGTCGTGGACCGAGTCTCCCGCCTAGGGCTGTCGGTGGCGCTGCACAAGACCGAGGCCGTGTTCTTCCACGGACCTCGGCAGCGCCAACCGCCCGACGCCCACATTCATGTAGAGGGCGTCCGCATTGGGGTGCAGGCCCAGATGAAATATCTGGGCCTAGTCCTCGACAATAAGTGGCGCTTCAGTGCGCACTTCAGCGCACTGTCGACGCGCTTGTTGAGGACCGCGGGCGCCCTCTCAGGGCTCCTCCCGAACCTAGGGAGGCCCGGCGAGCAATGCCGGCGTCTGTACGCCGGCATTCTCAAGAGTATGGCCCTTTACGGGGCCCCCATCTGGGCGGACTCACTGTGCAGACGGGAGAACGCCGCCGCCATCCGCAGGCCACAAAGGGCCATTGCACAGCGGGTGGCGAGAGCTTACCGCACAGTGAGTTTCGCGGCGTCGTGCGCTCTGGCGGGAACCCCTCCTTGGGAACTCGAGGCATGGGTGCTCGCCAGAGTGTACGACTGGACCGCGGACCAGAGGGCGCTCAACCGGCGCCCAGACCCGGCGGATCGGGAAGAGGTGCGTGAGGAGATGCGGGAGGCAGTGACTCGGCATTGGGCCGAGGATCTTGCCTCCGCGTCATTTGGTCGGCGGACGCTGGACGCCATCGGGCCCGTCCTGAATGATTGGCTCGATCGGCGTCATGGCTGCCTCTCCCTGCGTCTGGTGCAGGTGCTGTCCGGGCATGGTTGCTTCGGATCGTACCTGCATCGGATTGGGAGAGAGGAGACTCCGCTATGCCACCACTGCGAGGCGGCGGTGGACACGGCGGAGCACACCTTGGAGGCGTGCCCGTCGTGGGCGGAGTCCCGCTGCGCCCTGGTGGCGGCGGTCGGGGACGACCTCTCGCTCCCCAGCGTGATTTCTGCCATGCTGGGGAGTGAGGAGGCGTGGGTAGCGGTGGCCTCCTTCTGTGAGGACGTCATGTCCCAGAAGGAGGCAGCGGAGCGGCTGCGGGAGGACGACCCTCTCGCGGCGCCGCTCCGCAGACGAAGAAAGAAAGAAAGAAAGAAAGAAAAATCATTTATTAAGATCTCACACTGTCACAATAATTAGAAAGAAATACAATTAAATACATATATATAGTGATGAAACAGTGAGAGACCAAAAAGGGAACTCTTCTCAGCACTGTGCTATGGTTACCCATAGCGCTGATATTCTGAAGAGCCCCATGTTTGGCGTCACGGAAGAAAAGAATTTTACATACAAACATAAAAACAGAATTATAAAAGGCAACATACAAGGCTAGAATACAAAATACGGTGTGGGTAAAAAAATAAAAAAAAAAAATAAAAATAAAAAACAATAAAAATGAAACAGACACAATTACCCAACAAATAAAAGGAAAAAAAAAAAGAAAAAAACAATAATTACAATTTTTATAAATATTTTTTAAAAGAAAACAGAATAATAAATTAACAAAAAGAATTTTTTTTTCTTTCTATAATGTCTAAAAACATAAAACCCGTTATTGTCTGTACAGCAACTGTCATTGTCAGTGTCAGACAGCACAGAACAAATGGGCCAGAACAAAATAACAAACAAAGCAATACAACAACAAGATAGTAAAAAACGGGATTTGTCCAGTAAAAACCCCGATACTTATTGTAAAAGGGTGCGTGGTTATGAAGACGAAAGGGAATTTTGGCATATATCTAGTTTATAAGTATGCGTGTAAGTGTGATTTAATAGATGTGAAGAAATGTAATCTGCGTATGTGTGGAAATGTATTGTGAGCAGTTCAGCCTTTATAAAATAATAAAATAATAAGATATGAAGAGAAAGATGCAGCATGATTGCTTAAGGAAGAAGGGGTGGAGGACGGCGAACTCAACGTCCGCCCTCATCCACCCCGGGGGGTGATCTGCAGGCGACAGGCGCGGGGGCGCCACCGCCTGCATCACATGATCCACCCCCTGTGCTCCGGCCATTATAAGGCCCCCTCCCCAGTGGAGGGAGGCGTGAAGGGCCTGCCGTAAGGCGGGCAATCGCCGGTGGGGGACTGGACGACATGGATTCCCAGGCCCCCTCCACTAAGGCGAGGTCGGAGCACCGCTGGGTTTTTAGTGGGTATACCGGGAATCTCCTTCCCGGGGAGTCTCACATACCCCTTTCCCGTCCCCCGATGGGGAAGGGGATGCGTAATAGCATTTTCCCAGCGCAAAAAAAAAAAAAAAAAAAAAAAAAAAAAAAAAAAAAAAAAAAAAGACTGTAACTGCTTGGAGTGCCACAGGGCTTTTAATTCTTTGAACAGCTGATATCTAGATTTCTGTGGGACGAATTTTGATGGTTCCATAGAAGAAAATGTTGTTTACGTATCAATCTTTGTAATGAACCTAGTTGGTGACCTGGGGACAGACTGACTTTTTAGTAGATAACTGCTTGGAGTGCCACAGGGCTTTTAGTTTTTTGAACAGCTGATATCTAGATTTCTGTGGGACGAATTTTGTTGGTTCCATTGAAGAAAATGTTGTTTACGTATCAATCTTTGTAATGAACCTAGTTGGTGACCTGGGGACAGACTGTAACTGCTTGGAGTGCCACAGGGCTTTTAATTTTTTGAACAGCTGATATCTAGATTTCTGTGGGACGAATTTTGTTGGTTCCATTGAAGAAAATGTTGTTTACGTATCAATCTTTGTAATGAACCTAGTTGGTGACCTGGGGACAGACTGTAACTGCTTGGAGTGCCACAGGGCTTTTAATTTTTTGAACAGCTGATATCTAGATTTCTGTGGGACGAATTTTGTTGGTTCCATTGAAGAAAATGTTGTTTACGTATCAATCTTTGTAATGAACCTAGTTGGTGACCTGGGGACAGACTGACTTTTTAGTAGATAACTGCTTGGAGTGCCACAGGGCTTTTAGTTTTTTAAACAGCTGATATCTAGATTTCTGTGGGACGAATTTTGTCGGTTCCATAGAAGAAAATGTTGTTTACGTATCAATCTTTGTAATGAACCTAGTTGGTGACCTGGGGACAGACTGTAACTGCTTGGAGTGCCACAGGGCTTTTAATTTTTTGAACAGCTGATATCTAGATTTCTGTGGGACGAATTTTGTTGGTTCCATTGAAGAAAATGTTGTTTACGTATCAATCTTTGTAATGAACCTAGTTGGTGACCTGGGGACAGACTGTAACTGCTTGGAGTGCCACAGGGCTTTTAATTTTTTGAACAGCTGATATCTAGATTTCTGTGGGACGAATTTTGTTGGTTCCATTGAAGAAAATGTTGTTTACGTATCAATCTTTGTAATGAACCTAGTTGGTGACCTGGGGACAGACTGTAACTGCTTGGAGTGCCACAGGGCTTTTAATTTTTTGAACAGCTGATATCTAGATTTCTGTGGGACGAATTTTGTTGGTTCCATTGAAGAAAATGTTGTTTACGTATCAATCTTTGTAATGAACCTAGTTGGTGACCTGGGGACAGACTGACTTTTTAGTAGATAACTGCTTGGAGTGCCACAGGGCTTTTAGTTTTTTAAACAGCTGATATCTAGATTTCTGTGGGACGAATTTTGTCGGTTCCATAGAAGAAAATGTTGTTTACGTATCAATCTTTGTAATGAACCTAGTTGGTGACCTGGGGACAGACTGTAACTGCTTGGAGTGCCACAGGGCTTTTAATTTTTTGAACAGCTGATATCTAGATTTCTGTGGGACGAATTTTGTCGGTTCCATAGAAGAAAATGTTGTTTACATATCAATCTTTGTAATGAACCTAGTTGGTGACCTGGGGACAGACTTTGACTTTTTAGCCCAAAAAAAACATTCTCCTTTCTTTTACCATATTCAGTTCTAGGTGTAATAAGAGTCAACTTATTAGTATTCCTCAAGTTATGTGTAAATTTTCTTTTAGTTAGAATGGTTTGTGAGTGAATTTGACCTAATATAATTTTTTTTATAAGGATGCATGTATTTTCGGTGTATAATTGGTTTAAATTAGATATCTTAGTATTTTTATGTAGGGTTGTTGTATGCGTTCGTGTGTCGTAGTTAAATAATGCTTTTATAGCCTTGTTCTGCGCGCGCTGCAGCGGCATGAGGTTTGTTTTAGCAGCATTACCCCAGACTTCTATGAGATAGCACAGCTTGGACTTCACCAGGGCGTTATAAATCATTAGACGCGTTTTTTGTGGTATACATATAGACATTCTACGTAGGGCACCAGTAATTTGGGAAATTTTTGATTTTACTGTTTCTATGTGGGGAATCCATGTGAGTTTATCGTCCAAGACTAAGCCAAGGTACTTTTCTGGTCTGTAGCTAGGTATGTTTTTATTTTTTGAGGCAAATATCATATAGTTTGTTTTTTTAGTGTTTATTGTTAACAGATTACAATCACACCAGGTTGAGTATTGAGCTAGATCTAGTTGGGCTTGGTCTATCAGCTTAGGCAGTTTTTTCCCAAAATAAAAGAGACAACTGTCGTCGGCATAAAGAGTCACCTGGCCATCGAGCTTTAGTTTCGTAATATTGTTAACATAGATGGAGAACAACAGCGGACCAATCACCGATCCCTGTGGGATACCGCACGTTATATTTTGTGGTTCACTTTGACAGTTGCTGTCCATTTTTACCACTTGAGTCCTGTTTTTCAGGTAAGATTCTAATATGCCATATGCTGTGCCTGTCAGGCCAAGGTTTTTTAGCTTAGAGAGTAGCAAGGAATGACTCACAGTATCGAATGCTTTTTGCAAGTCGATAAATATACCTAAACAATAGTTTTTTTTGTCTACTTCTGTGTTAATTTTAGTGACTAAATCTACAACAGCTGACAGAGTACTTGATTTCTCTCGAAACCCGTATTGTTGTGCTGATATGAAGTTTAACTTCTTTAAGTGGTCGTTGAGCCTTCTGTGAAGTACAATCTCGAATATTTTTGACATCGTCGGCAGTACAGAGATAGGACGGTAATTACCGGTACATCCAAATTGTGGGGTAGTTGAGTAGAACAGTTCAAAAAATTTTGCTCCTCATATATTTATCAATTTAATTTAATTTTAACTTGAATTTTACAAAGTAAATGATAGACATAAGTTACTAACTTTACATTCTGCCGGGTAAAGTGTTTTCATCCAGAAATTCCAACATTTAATAACACAACTAAATTGCACTAGAAAAATTTATCACACACTATGGAATCAGTTAAGAAGTCAATTGCTGAAATGAATGACATGTTCTGCAGTAGGATGGCTGAGTTTGAATCGCAACTCAAGAAAGATTCCAGTGCTTCTACTTCATCAACCGGTCTGGCTGCTGACTTTGAAAACTTCAAAAAGTTTGTCATGACTATGCTCAGCAACCTGCAGCGGCAACTGGAGATGCTTACACACACCGTGGACACCATCGAGGTTAGAAGCAGAAGAAAAGTTCTACTGTTGCACGGTGTCACTGAGACTAGTACCGAGGACCTACATCAGGTGGTTGCAGGAGTCATTAAGGAGCGAGTCAAGGTGAGTTCCTTCTCATCAAATGATGTAAGACGCTGCCAACGGCTAGGTAGACACGCATTACAGAAACCCAGGCCTATTTTGGTGAAATTCCATGATACCACAGTTCGGGATCAAATTTGGTTCAAGAAGTCACAACTGAAGGGCTCTGGGATTACTGTGTCAGAGTTCCTGATTAAAAGCAGACACGATATCTTCATGAGCGCACGCGAAAAGTTTGGTGTCAAAACATGTTGGACTCGTGAAGGTTGTGTTTATGGCTTGGGGCCGGACGGTTCGCGTCATCAACTATCTACTCTAGCTGATCTTTCCAAATTCGAGGCTTTACTGTTAGAGGCCAATAATAGCGGCACTGTTGCTACGGTTAAGGCTACTTCGACCAAGCAAAGGCGAGCTGCAGCCAACAAGAAGTAACTCGATTTCACGCATCTCTTTGTATTGTATCGGACAATCTTTTCTTTGTTTAGAGTAATTTTATATCTTATACCCTTCTTGCGATAGTACTTATCCTTATCTATTTTTTCTTATCCACCTTACAAATCTACGGTCTTACTCATAAACTCGTATTAAATATTAATCAATCGATTAACGCAATTCTTTACTCATAAAAACAATTTAACTTTAAGCAGTGGTTAATCTATTGATTAAGAGCTGTCAAAATTAACCACTCGTCTATTTTTTTATCTCGGACACTAAAATGACAACTACTAATGTCAAACGTAAAACTAATATAGCCAGCTTTTAAGAAACAGTGCTGTCCCTGTGTTTCGATTCGTTTTGTAATTATTGTAAAATATTTACGGTTGTTAGTATAGTCGAGAACTAAATGCCTTTATCACCTCTAGAGTTAATGTTAGTTGCATTTCATAAAACTATTAGGGTCAATATCGCACAACAAAACATCAGCTAAATCATGACGATACTTTGACATAATATCAGTTCTCATGTATTAGCAAATAGTTGTTAGATATTTATAAAAACAAATAGTAGAAGTTGCTGATAGAAGAGGTAGGTACTTTATACTCTTTCCATTGGTATACAACATCCTATAAAATAGTAAATAGTTTTTCTACAAAACATGTGTAATACATAAACATACATACTGTTGGTGTGCTTAACAAATAAATAAATAATTCGAAGTAATTATTGACGCTATAGTAAATGATGACTTTTTTTTTTCTTTTATTATAAAAATTAAATTAAAAATTAAATCTAAATTCTTTAATTTTTCGAAGATATTCGTAACGCCATGAAATGATATCTTTTCGGTCTTTTCGGTGTTTTAATATTTTATATAATGTGCTTCTAGAAAAGGATGGATGTTCGGGGTCTTTGTTTACAACTTGCAGTATCTAAAAACAAAGAGTTGGTTAAAGTAATTATGTCTTCAAGTAATAGTTTCATTTTATTCTAGTTTTAACGAATAAAGAATAAAAACCATATAAATATCAGTACAAGAATAACCTTGTCCAGGGATGATGATTCGTTTCTATAAAAGAATTGATGTTTAATTAAGAATTATATATTAATTTCATTATGAAACAAGATTATGATTATTTTATTATGCAGACTCAAAGATTAATTGTACTTACAGCCAAATAAAAATAAATTATGTACCAAAAATAAATTTTGTTTCATTTACTTACCTGAGTTTAAAATTAGAATTTGCACATTTTATATTATTACTTCCAAAAAACTGTATAAAATTTAAATTTATCGTTAACTGTTGATAGTGGTGGTACATCACCATACATAAATTGCACAAAAAAAGGTAACAGTAATGATATTTTAGTATTCGAGATTAAAAAACAGCCTATAGTCTCTATTTACCGTAATCGGCGGTACTAACCTATATTTTTATCGGTAAGTACCGGCTGTACCGCATCACTATTTATTAGTTGTAAAAAACAGGCAACACATGAAATGTCATTTTAGTATCTGAGATAAAAAAATAGACTATAGTTAAGATGTTGCTTATGGCAATATGGCCGTTTCAATATCATCAGCTGTTCGTTTGACAACAGAACTGATAGTATATTTTTTACGTTTTTTCATTGTAATCGGGTTGTTGTTATAAACATGGATTTTGGAGACTTTTAAAATGATATTGCATTAAAGAGAAACCCCTACAAAGCTAGTTTCGATCCGCTACGAAATTAATCAGGTGAAGAGTTGGGGTTGAAATACTGCTTTAGCAAAAATAATATGAGCTGCATTACAGGAATAGTCTGAATTAGAGTGACCTGATCTCCATGGTGATACCCGAGGTGTAGGTATCTCCGGAGACTTTCAAGTAATGGCAGTAGTCAGATATAGGAGTTGTCATGAGGTGAGTACTTATCTGATCTTATTAGTAGGTACAGTTACAAAATTACATGTGCATCCTTCTTTCTTTAATTTACCATCATCATATCAGCCTATGGTCCTCCATTGCTGAACATAATATGCCTCCTCCCAACTTCCTTGTCCTTAAATAAGTAATAATACTTTTACATAGTAATGTTAATTCAAATTTCTTTATTTGTTAGAATATGGTAAGTACAGAAAAGATCTTAAATTAAGTAGTACACTCATATTCTGCCAAGAATGTTTTGTATGCCACAAATGTGTCACATTTAAGACATTCTAGAAATCTTATATTATCTATAATCTTATTAACAATAATTCAGATTTAAAAACAATAAAACATAGAAAAATACAAAAAAAAAGCTAATACATCCAATGCAACAATGAAAATAAACATGAAACACTAGTCAAATGAAAATATATACAAGTTTATCACTAAGAAAATCATTTACCTATATTGTAATAACATTTCATTAATTAGATTATGTAATTTTTTTTTAATTGTATTCTGTTCCCTGTAGAGCTGAGGTATCTTATTGTAAATATTTGGAGCCATGCCAAATGCTTTTGTTCATTAAGGTAGTCCTAGAGGCATGCAAGGTTAATTTAGTATCCTTATGTTGAATGCGTGCACAAACATCTGACAATTTGTAAAACCCATCCTGGTTTGTTGTTACAAAAACTGCTGTTTCATAATAAATGTATAATGATGCCAGAGTAAGGAGTTTATATTTAACAAAATATGGTCTACAGCTGTCTGTATTTTGAAGCCCGAACATGCTCCTAAGACATTGATTTTAAAAACCATATCCTAATTTACAGAATTTCCCAAAAAAATTATACCAAATTTAAGTAAAGATTCCATCAGTCCATGATAGACCGTAAGCAAAGAATTTTCATTGACTACCTGACCAAGTTTATAAAGAGCAATGATCTACTACTTATTTTTTCAGATAATTGTTCTATAGAGCCTTTCAAATTAGTTTATCATCTATCGTTAATCCTAGAAACTTGAGATTAAGAACTGTATTGATGAGAACATTTTTATATTGAATACTTACTACTTAATATTGTAATTTTGATATTTCTTTTTAGATTTAAGAAGACTGTACTGACATCCATAGCATGAGCCAGCAGACAAGGTGGCAATGGCATTGGTGTGGAAAAACTTACTTTAATATTACTAAAGAAATGTAGATAATTTGAAGCGATTTGTGTTCTTCAAGGGATACATGGTGCTATAGTCTGCATGCATATTAAAATAAGAAATATTGTTATTGAAAATAATAAAAATCTATTATCACCTATGCATATTCATTTAATAAAGATTCACTATTGACATTACACAAATTATAATTGTTAAAATCAATTATTAAAATAAAAATGTTACAGTTGTATAATCATCTTTTATTTGAGACAAGCATTTCTTCCTCCAGCAAATAAAAAGTTACAAAACAAATACTATTTATAATAGCTCATGTGTTACATTAATCATATTTGCCTGTGTCGAGTAGGTTAAAATACATTCAGTAAGAGTAAAGTTTACACAAATTATTAAAAACGACATCAAAAAGCCCCCAGTGGACTGACGACCTGGCGCAGGACCGAGTTCTGTGGGCATGTTGGGAGTGGCCTATGTCCAGCATTGCGATAGATTAAGCTTCACTTTTCATTGTTGTTCAGGTGAATTTGACGGGAACGCGTATATTGGAGACAGGAACAGCGTGACCTCGATGCCACCAGCTATTCACCATCACAATGCATATTTCATTATTATGATTAAAACAAATAGTGCTTGAATTATAGTAGTTTTTATACTGCACAAGCTAGCTTTAGTAAGCAGTTACAAAGATCGTTGTGGGTTACGGATATTGAATTATAAATTCATAGATTTAAAAATCCATCCAGTTTTGGCAACACAAAATTAAATAAGAAATAACTTTGATATTATAATTTTTAAATTCTTTTTATAGGTTATGTTTTGAAAATCTTATCTGTCAAAATCACGATGTGTCATAATATCGCCATAGACGTAGAAAATCCAATTTTTCATAGAGAATATATCCGATTTTACGAAAATAGTCGACTTTTTCATCAATTATCTGTGGTTACCGCATTTTGTATCGTTCTTTGTTCTTTTACATCATATCTTATTTAAGCAACAGATTATCTGTTTTTATAAGTAAACAAATTTAGTTCATTGTTTAAATGCTTAAGAATTGATCATGTAAGAGATGGCTAATCATTTGCTTTAGAGATTTTTATAAGTAAGGGGGCTAATAATTTTATATAAATTAAAAATGTAAAATAACTCATTTAAATGGAACTGTCAGTCTGGGAGGAATTGACGTGTGACGTAATGCCTTATGTCAAACGTCAATTCCTTTATTAGTTCGGATAAAGGTCTTTACGTCTTAGGTGGATTTTTAACATTCATAACTTTGTAATTCTATTTGTTTTATTTTTGATGTATTCCCATAGTAATTAGTTTCTAAAATTGAGAGAAGGTGTCTGTTTACAGCTATCGTAATTATTTATATAGTAATCTAGTGCATATTATTTATAACGTTTTGTTTATATTGATTTTAGTTATTTTTTTTTTCTCTTACTTCATCACAACCGGCAGATGGAGTAGGCTAGTTAATTTATACATTTATATTTACAATTTAATTTAAATTTGTGCTTATTTATTTAATCTAGTAAATATTTTATTTATTTCTACTTACTTCACATTATGACTTCTTCTGACTCTTCAGATGACCATTTTTCTACCTGCAGTGACGACACCAGTTTTGTTAGCATTCCATCACTCTCTGAATTTCTTATCTCTCACTTCTCTGATGTCCCAAGGAACCTCAACGTGGTTCATGTTAACGCTCAAAGTATCCCGGCTCATTTTCCTGACTTACTGGCATCTTTTGACTGTACAAATCTTCACGCTATCCTTGTCTCAGAGTCCTGGTTAAAACCATGTCTTTCGTCTAACTCTTATCCCCTGCCTGGATTCCAACTCATTAGGAACAATCGAACTGTTGGTAGGGGAGGAGGAGTCGCCATCTATCTCCGTTCACATATTCCTTTTAGTATAGTTAGTTCATCACCGCAACCCCCTCCACAAAATGCAGGTGAACACCTATTTATAGAAATAACTCTGCAGCATTCCAAAGTTTTATTAGGTGTTTACTACAGTCCTTCATTAAAAATTGATTTCTTCTCTTCTTTCGAAGTTACTTTAGAAAACTTACTTCCCTTGTACAGTCATAGTATAGTCATGGGTGACTTTAACACTTGCTTACTTAAAAATAATTCACGTTCGTCTTCCCTCCGATCTGTCCTAGCTTCTAATAACATGTCAATACTTCCTCTTAATGCTACCCACAACCTCCCTAACTGTACGCCTTCCTTACTCGATCTAATTTTAGTTTCCTCGTCTCAACATGTCTCCAAGCATGGACAATGCTCCGCTGATTCTTTTTCCTATCATGATCTTCTTTTCTTATCTTATAAAATTCGCTGTACTAGACCTAAACCTAAGATCATACTTCAGCGCAATTTTCGTAGTATTAACCTTGAGAGCCTTCGAGTAGATGCGCTTAACGTTGATTGGAGTACTGTCATTGATGCTACTTGCGTTAATGATAAAGTAGAAGTGTTCACGGATAAGTTGAAGCTTCTTTATGATGTACATGCTCCTATTAAACCTATTAAAATTAGACATCTCCCCTCGCCATGGCTTACTGACGAAATCAGGGGAATAATGGCGAAGAAAGCTGCGGCTCAATCCAGATACAAGCATCGACCGAACATTATTAATTGGCAGAAATTCGTCGATATTAGAAATCACTGCAACAAGATGTGTAGGAACGCTCAACGCCGACATATTCATAATTATGTTCAAAACGAAGATCCAGCTAAAGTCTGGAAATTCTTAAAGTCACTAGGAATTGGTAAAACTCAACAAAATTGTCTCCCTAACGATATTAACATTAACTCTTTAAATAATCACTTCTCAACATCGTCGTCCAACTTTGATAGGACAAAAAATCTATTACTTTACATTCTCTTTCATCTTTACCATTGCCTGACTATTCTCCCCTTGTCTTTTGTCAATTCTCTGCTTGTGATGTTAAGAAGAGTGTATTGACCATAACTTCCAATGCAGTTGGTAGTGATGGTATAAGTCGCAAAATGATCGTACCAATTATTGATGAGATTGCACCGATAATTTGCCATATCCTAAATTTCTCTATAGCCAGTGGCGTTTTCCCAACTTCTTGGAAAGCAGCCCAAGTAATTCCTTTACCCAAAACCAGTAAACCCTCTTCTTTTTCTGACTTCCGTCCTATATCTATTCTCCCTTTTCTTTCTAAAGTCCTTGAACGTTTAGTGTACTATCAACTTAAAACTTTCCTTTCTAATGCTAACATCCTTAACCCTTTACAATCAGGTTTCCGCCCTGGTCATAGTACTACTACAGCGTTAGTGCATATTACAGATGATATTAGATTAGGCATGGAAAAGGGTAACGTTACAATTATGGCTCTCTTAGACTTCAGCAATGCATTCAACACTGTTGATTTTGAAATCTTGCTTGGTGTATTACACTCTCTTAACATATCTCCAAGCGCGATTGACTGGTTTCGTAGTTACCTGTTTGGTCGTCAGCAGCAAATTTGCGTAGATCAGCTACGTTCTTCTTGGTGTAACACATCTGCTGGCGTCCCGCAGGGCGGCGTTTTGTCTCCATTACTCTTCGCAGTTTTTATTAACTCTATCACAAATAAATTACTCTCTTCCTACCATCTTTACGCAGATGATTTACAAATTTATACGCAAGCTCCTGCATTAAACCTATCAGATGCCATAGACAGGATAAATAAAGATTTTATGAATATTTGTGACTGGAGTAAATCATTTGGACTAAGTGTCAATCCTTCCAAAACGCAACTAATTGTAATAGGCAGCTCAAAAATGATATCGAGAATTAAATGGGACCAACTTCCAAGTATTCATTGTGATGGAGAGATAGTTCCATTCTCTGAAAAAGTCAAAAACTTAGGAATATATATGGATCAAACTTTATCTTGGGTTCCTCAACTGCAGGAGGTCAGCCGCAAAATGTTTGCCTGTCTAGGTTCGTTGAGAAGGCTGCGCAACTTTTTGCCAACAACTACGAAAATTGCACTGGCTCAGTCCCTTCTACTTCCCATCCTTGACTATGCTGATGCCAGCTACCTCGATCTTACTGAAGACCAACTTAACAAACTTGAGAGACTCCAAAATATTTGCATCAGGTTCATATTTGGACTTCGTAAATATGACCATATCTCAGAATTTCGTCAAAAACTCAAGTGGCTTCCCATTCGTCTTCGTCGGGATACTCATATTCTATCTCTACTCTATAATATTCTTTTTAATCCTTATACTCCTTCTTACCTTAAAAATCGTTTTGAATTTCTTCACAATACACATTCGAGGGCCCTGCGGTCATCAGAGAATCTAAAATTAAAAATGCCTTCACACACCACACGATTTGTCGACAAATCCTTTTCAGTGCAAGCTGTACGACTCTGGAACAATTTGCCTGAAACAATAAGACGATCCCAAACACAGCAGACATTCAAAAACCGTGTAAAGGAGCATTTTCTCACCCACATAGCTAATTCTTTTCAAAATTGATAGCTTATTACATTTTTATAGTATCTGGTTTGCTATATGTATATGTATCATTATTTATTGTTAAATGCGTCACTAAACCGTATCCTATTTTATCTTTCTATATATTATTATTTTATTTCCTTTCAGTATGAGTAAGTATTAATATTACTAGTTTTATTACCTTATCTTTATAATTTTCTTTTCCGTTTCTACTATTATAAGAATATATAATTAATATAATTCTACTATTCAGTACACCACACAACATAAAAATCATATTACACATTTTCCATCCAAAGGTTGTCTGGAAGAAATCACTCAAAGACCGCCATTTGTGTCACCTAGTTTTTAAGATAATTTGTGTACTTACCTGTTGTATTTTATTTTGGTGTACAATAAAGCAATAAATAAATAAATAAATTACCTGGTTCTGTTTTCGGTCCGGATTTGTGTATAGGACTTATTTTGGCTTTTTTTAGACTATCAGGAAAGGTACCCGTGTTAATACATTTATTTATGCAGTCTGTCAGGTGTTGTATTATCAGATCACTTATGCATATAATTGACTTTGCGCTAATTCCATCGATACCTGTACTACAGTTTTTGTCTAAATGTTTTATTATGCTTCTTATTTCGTTGGTGGTGCATGGTTCAAAGTGTGCTATTGTATGTTCAGGTGTATTGTCTATATATGTCAATATAAAAGTCGACTTGTCCGGATGTGTACTTTTAATTTTATTTGATAATTCGGTGCCAATTGATGAGAAATATTTGTTAAATTGACTACATATGTCGTTACTGTTGTTGATTACCTTACCATCAATATTAAGAGTAGGAAGATGTTTTGTTGATTTAATTTTGTTGTTTGCAAAAGTGTTTATTATGTTCCAAAGCTTTTTCGAGTCATTGTTACAATTTTGAAATGAAGTAAGATAATATTTTTCTTTTGTATGTTTTATTTCTAAATTTGGTATTAACCTAACAATGCCGTTTTGGACATTCGTGATAGTAGAGAGCTTACACCTATTTCCACGGCTTAAAGAGTAACCTTGTAGCCATTTCTGGTTATCTCATTTGTCAAGTCAAAGTATTTGTTTGTCTTAATTGCGTGGTCTTTCGGGATGTTAGTTTCCCACGGTACCGTGAGCTCAATAAGTACTACACGCCTATTCAACTGTGAGTAGAGGAATATGTCTGGTCTTAACGGCGACACACAGATATTCTCCGGGATTTTATAGTGTGTTTCATACGTGTCAACCAGTACCTAGTGTCCAATCGCTTGCCGAGCTCAGAAATGAAAAAGGCTTAAAGGTGGTCTTTTTAGTGGTGCCTTCCATAACGAATGGATGTTTTGTCGTTCATTTGTAGTCAGTCCTTTTTTAGCTCTAGCAATCGACAGACTCACTGCCTCGCGTATAATCCCTAGTACTCTGTCGTGACGTTGCGAGTAATGACCCCTATCCAAAAGCACTTTGCAGCCTGATCGAGATTTTGCCTACACTGGCAAGTCGGCGGTGGATACTTCGGCTGGGATGCTGAGAGGAAGACCCTACGGCGGTGTGGCGCTACTGTGGCGTAAAAGTGTGTATCAGTGCGTATCGGTTGTCGAGTGCAATAATAATAGGATAGTGGCGATCAAAGTAGTGCTCGCGGATCGTCACTTCTTAGTGTTCTCGGTATATATGCCTACGGAGGCTGCGGAAAATTTAGTTGAATTTACACAGTGTTTAAGTGAGATTAGTGCTATAATAGACAGCTATAATGTAGAATCCGTCTACATTCTAGGCGATTTTAACGCTCATCCGAGTGCATCGTTCGGCAAGGAACTTTTAAACTTTTGTGGAGAACAGATGTGGACGTGTGCGGACATTGACCTCTTAGGTTTGCAATCGGACGCGTATACGTATGTAAGTGATGTGTACGGCTCCCGGTCGTGGTTAGATCACGTAGTGGTTACTCACGCCGCGAAGATGTCAGTAGCGAAAGTTAATATTAAATATAATATATCCTGGTCAGACCATTTTCCCATAGAAGTAATATGTGATATTAATATTCTAAGACCTAAAATTAATTGTAGTACATATAAAATAAATAATGTTTTATGGGGGGAGCGGGATATCTCACAAATAGAATTATATACTCAACTCTGTAATAAAACTTTAAGAGAAATAGATTTTCCGACTGAATTTACTGGCTGTGCTGATAAAATATGTAATAATGTAAGTCATAGAGGTGCAATAAATAGTTTATATAATGATATTGTAAATAGTTTAAGGTATGCTGCTGTGAAAAGTTCCTCTAGTCGAAAGCCGAAGAGAAAGCATTATGTTACCGGCTGGAACAAACACGTCAAGGACGCCCACGGGGAAGCTAGATTGTGGTTCCAGGAATGGGTTGCATTCGGTAAACCCTCTTATGGTACAGTGTATGAAAATATGCGTCAATCGCGGATAGTTTTTAAGAATAAATTAAAATGGTGCCAAAATAATCAGAGTCAAATAAAAATGGACATTTTGGCCACCCATCACATGTCGAAAAATTTCTGTGGTTTTTGGAAAGAAACTAAAAAATTAAACCCACAGTCTAGCGTTCCCGCGAGTGTAGAGGGCATCAGCGAACCCCGTCAGATTGCTAACCTTTTTAGGGACCATTTTAAAGTTAAGCCTACATTGCAAACTGATAGTGCATGTACTTCTACAATTGTTAATAAACATGTGGGGGACAGTACTAATAGGTTTACAGCAAAAGAAATCGCTAAGGCGATACAAGGTATGAAGAGAGGAAAATCCCCTGGGCATGACTCACTCAGCATAGAACACTTTGTCTATGCTGGTGTTCATTTGCCCAGGCTACTGTCGATGCTGTTCAACCTGTGTGTAGGACATGCATACTTGCCGGAGGACTTGATGAGGACTATTGTTGTACCAGTAATCAAAAATAAAACGGGTGATGCTTCTAGTGTTACCAATTATAGGCCAATATCACTCGCAACAATAAGTGCTTGACAGTGTGCTTGATACACATTTAGATAAACACCTCAAATTACATGACGCGCAGTTCGGTTTTCGAGCTGGACTGTCTACAGAGTTCGCGATACTGAGCCTCAAGCACACTGTCCAGTACTATACAACCAGAAATACTCCAGTATATGGCTGTTTCCTGGACCTTTCGAAAGCCTTCGATACGGTGAACTATAACAGACTATGGGATAAGCTCTCGAGGGATACCGAGTTCCCACGAGAGTTGATATCGCTTATGGATTACTGGTACAGCAACCAAAGGAATAGTGTTAGGTGGTCGGGTTCGCTATCGGACACATACAGATTGAAATGTGGAGTGAGACAGGGGGGGCTTACATCACCGAAGCTTTTCAATCTGTATGTGGACGGATTGATCCGTGAGCTCAGCAGCGCTGGTGTTGGCTGCCATGTTGATGGGGTTTGTGTAAACAACATCAGCTACGCAGATGACATGGTGCTGCTGGCCCCATCGATCAGTGCTCTCAGGCGCTTGATTGAAATATGTGAGCGGTATGCGATGGCACATGGGCTTAGGTACAATACTGATAAGAGTGAGTGGATATTGTTTAAAGCGGGAACAAAAGCCTACAATACAGTCACAAAGGTAACGTTAAACAATACTCCTCTTAAGAAAGTCACACAGTTTAAGTACCTTGGCCACTGGGTCACCGAGTCATTAAGTGATGACATAGACATAGAGAGGGAACGCAGGGCATTGTCAGTCCGAGCTAATATGTTGGCTCGCAGATTCGCGAGATGTACTGAGCAGGTCAAAATCACCCTGTTTAGTGCGTACTGTCAGTCCCTCTATACGTGTAATCTGTGGGTCAAGTATACGCAACGGGCTTACAATGCCCTGCGAGTCCAGTACAACAATGCGTTTAGAGTGTTATTGGGGCTGCCTCGCTTCTGCAGCGCATCAGGTATGTTCGCAACCGCCCACATTCAGGGCTTCCAGGCGATCTTGCGAAACAGGTCGGCGTCCCTGGTGCGCAGGTTGCGGGGCAGTACCAATAGCTATCTAAAGATGATGGCGGATAGAATGGACGCTGAGTGTGTGTTCATGGAACACTGGAATAGGTTGCACTGGTGCATTCCTAAAACCTGCCCCTCAGAGTACATTCTATTCACATTGTTATGCTAACTATATTTTAATTTAATGACTGATTCTATTTTATTTTTATTTTTAATTTCCACTAAATATGGACATGCATGTACCTAAACATTGTGAGTCTGAAATAAAAGATTTTTATTTTTTTTTATTTATTTATTTAATAAGTGTCTAGCCGTACCAATTTCTTTGCCTCATTCTGTGCATTTTTTGTCCGTGGCTTTTCCCCATCTTACAAGATTGCTTTGATCAGGAAGAGTCAATTGGAAGGCGTTGAGGTAGAATTTAAGTAATGATGGTGACCAGTCGTAAAGCAAAGTGCGCCACTTCAAGGCTAAAGGTATACAGTAATCACCTAGAGTAACCCATTCATTTTGCATTTCTAGGTTCATTGCGTGCACTCTGTAGCTGTCATTCTCATCTTGGTTTATGAAAGATTTTGTAATTTCTTTGTCTGATTGTCTTTCCGTGTTTCCAAAACCTGCTCTATTAGTTTGCGCGCCTATCATGAACTTTTTGTGAAATTGTAACCGTGACTCGAGCGCAGATGAATTTTTATTATGTATTTGGGATGGATTTTACAATTTCGTCTTTAGATGTTGATAAGACTTGCATTTTAGTGACTCTTAGATGTTTATAGACTCAATAATGTCAACGTCTGATCCGTAAACTCCTCTATCATCGTGGTAAGGATCCTCATCACTCATTTCCAGTGTTAAGATTCTTATAGAAGCCGTTGGATGCGGCTGTCATCATCCATCTAAAACAATATAGATTGATTTGTATTCACGTAATTTATACCTAAAATGGCTATTTTCCAAACAATTTTTCCGACTAACATCAATAGCGTGTTTGCATGCTAATCACACGCTTTGTAGTTTTTCAATGAAAACCAAGTTTGTTTATTTATCTATTAAGGTTTACCACAGCAAAAGTACTTAACATTGTTATATAAATATGTTCCATTGACATCAATAATAGTAAAAAACGTCGATAATAACTATCTTTAATTAGTGGTATAATTAAAGATAGTTATTATCGACGTTTTGATATTCCTATGAATTTCAGTTTTTGAGACTCTCAGCTGTTGAGGCGTTACTTTCTCGATCGGACCGTAGAAAACCTACGAACTTCACACTATGCTTTATTTGATTCTTGACACGTAAGGTTCGTACTCATACAAGTTTGTCCCCACCCTACAGAATAAAGTTTAAAAAAACAAATGGAAATAAATAATTGTCTACGGCTGTCAATGTCACGTTGACTGTTGACGTTTCATACCAGAATATTTCATTTTCATTCACACACATTCTTCAATCAATCAATCAAATTCAATCAATTTCATTAGTTCACGTTCATACAGACAGTGCACACTTTGACATTATAACCGGAGTTTGCTAGTTTTATGTGATTCTTATTGTGGAATTTTTAATGGTTTCTTAGATCATTGTACAAAAATTATCATTTTTAGTTGTTTCATCAATACATAAAGACAGTAAGCGCGTATGGTGTGACTATAAGTGAATAAGTGCTTTAATCATGGGTGCGAAAGTATCTAGAACCGATTTTGAGTGGGTTTACACCGAAGAACCTCACGCTAGCCGGCGTAAAATCATCCTAGGTATGTAATTACGTCATTTTATCGATAAAAAATGCAATTGAAATATGAAATGGAAGTTTAATTCAAGTTGGCCTACTAGTTTTGCCTCGAAATAGTTACCGGGACATAGACTATTCGGGATAAAAAAAAGACTCGTGACCTACGCTTTGATTGTTAATTTATAAAAAAAATATTTCTGTATTGTCGATATGCGATAAAACTAAGTTTTTCACATTCCAAATTGTTTATGACTGTTAAAGTATACGATTTCGATAAGATAATACTTTTATTATTGTAAATTTTATTATATTATATTTGTCAATGGAGTAAACTTTGTCACAAGTAAAATCTGTTTACACACATTCTTTCACATTTGATTCTATGTTTTTTGCGAATTTTATTAATTGCTATAAAAAACTTTTTTTTTAAAGTACATAAATTGGATATGATACAGTAGAACCTCGATAACTCAAACCTCGGTAACTCAAAAACCTCTATAACTCAAAAAAATAATATGTTCCTTTCCCTTCAGTGTCCAAAACCTCTATAACTCAAAATTCGCAACCTCGATAAGTCAAATAAAAATCTCTGTATTGGCCCTCAGTAACTAAAAGAAATGTTTCCACAACCTCTATAACATAAAATTGTTTATCAATGAGTCATTTTGAATGAGTGTGCAAAACAAACGTTTTCGGTATTTATGGCTTGCACGTGTTCACTGCATAATTCAATTGATAACGTAAACAATACATATGTCACCTATTGTTTGCTTCTTCGCAATTCTTCAAAGCTTTGCGGTGGCGGAAAATAGGAACAAGGGGTCATACATACACATGTACATACCTACCTCTATACATATTAACCTAACTTTTAGCTTGGTAACTAAAAACCTCGATAACTAAAAACCTCGATAACTCAAAATATTTTGTGTTTCCCTTGGACTTTTACTTATCGAGGTTCTACTGTATTAGATATTTTTGTTGTTGTTGTTATTTAAAAATTTAAGAATGGATTTGAATGGAAATACAGTAACTTATACATCAGAATAAGACCTAAACTACAATTTATAGAGATATTGTATAAATCCTTTCAAATATACAGATGAAGTTGCGGGCACCAGCTACTCCGTTATAAAAAGTCTTTTAATATTTTTTTATCAATTTAACACCTTGATATCACATAAATCTCCGTGTGGTGACGGTATAAGAATACAATATGTCACCACCCCATCTCATCCCACGGGTGTCGTAAAAACCGACTAAGGGACTATCCGTGAATATTATCTTTACGAAATAAAAAGAAGGAAAAATTGAAATTAAACCCTTTACCAATCCGTCTGGCCAGCGTGGTATTAGTAGGCCAAGTATTTCTCCGTCACGGGAGGAGGCCGGTCCCTTCAGTGGGACATTAATGGGCTGTTATGATGATGATGATGACCATGATACTTAAAGAGGTGGATACTGCCCTTATGCAATGCTATATCAATATTGTTATGTTTCATAATTTTCCCATAACATACATTACATATTTGTTATAAAAATAGAAACTCATGGTATGTTTAGAATGTTTAATGTTATAATAATATTGCTTTAAGACTTGGAAGGGCCACCCCATTGTTATATCAAATTGCTATTTTGTCTAGAGTTTAATAAGTTTAAATGTTTATTCTAAATTCTAAACAATTATGTAAAAGAAGAGGACTTGATTTTCATCTTAATCTTTTGTGTGCATATGGGTTACCTTATACCCCCATTTATTTATTTGGGTGATTAAACAGCATACACAAACAACAATACTCTTTCCCCAAAGTTATTTTTGGCTATTTTAGCGTGCATGTTTCTGGCAACAATGTTTTAGGCTCCCCCCACTAGCAAGTTCATGTCTGTGGAATGCTTACCCTTAACAGTTGCTAATAGAGACCAAACTTTTTTTTTTTTTTTAAAGACAACTCCCGCACTAGGGATCATGCCCTGTGTCGCGGGGACCTTTTACAAACATCAATTAACGGACACAAAGAACACCCAGACCAGGACAATAGTTTGTGGATCTCACAAATTATTGTCCTGCGTGGGGATCGAACCCACAACCTCTTGCACGGCAGCCGCTTGCGCTACCGTCGCGCCACCGAGGTCGTCAGACTGTATTTCATGAGACATTACGAAGCCGAAATTGGCCGAATGGCTTACAAAAGTCGATGTGCAATATTTACGGCTGGTTATTGTACTTATAGTACAGTACTTAATTCTAGTATGGTTATCCATGATCCCATATCCATAGAACAAGCTCTGCTTAGTTTGGGACTAGATAGCACAGCGTGAATATGCGAAGAATATTATAATATCATTATTTCATAAATAGTGATTAGAACAACATGGCTATCATACCCTCAGCCTAAATAAATCAATAAAAAGAAGTATCTCTATTTTGTCTTTGGTAATTCAGTAAGGGTGCGTTTCCACCAGAGATGTGCGATGGAAATGTGTCGTGCGAGGATGTCTAGCTGTGCTGTGAAAATGTGTGGGTGTTTCCACCAAAGCTGTGCGATGATAATGTGCCTACGAGGATGTGTAGCGGAGCTGTGAAAATGCGCATTAATGTGTGGCGCGAGGATGCGTACAGTATGCGCAAACCTCGCTACACATCTTTTCCAACGAATATCCCTCGCAACACATTCCTCGCACTCATCCCTCGTATACATCCCTCGGTTGTTTTGTATGAGCAAAAATCAAGCGCCGCTGAGCCGTTTCCACCAGAGCTGTGCTGACCGAGGCGTGGTAAATGAAGCAATTCTATTGGTTCTTTACAAACACATTCCTCGCTATGCATCCTCGCACATCTCTGGTGGAAACGCAGCCTTATTGGTATTAAAGTGACACATTATCTAAATTGGCTGCCACAGAAGAAAGTCACGCCTTACCGTATTTTATTACTAAGACGGTATTATGTATGACGTTATCTTGGTTTTTTATTATGGAGATTATGTGTATACCACGGCATTGATATACGAAGATATTGTAGTCATAACTTTTAAACTATAGCGTTTCATGATTATAAATCATCATATCATCATAACAGCCCATTAATGTCCCACTACAGGGACTCCTCCAGTGCTGGAGGGATACTTGGCCTACTAATACCACGCTGGCCAGAAGGATTTTTATAGGGTTTCATTTCAAGTTTTCCTTCTTTAAGGTAATATTCATAGATAGTCCCTTAGTCGGTTTCTTCGACACCCATGGTATGAGATGGGGTGGTGACCTATTGTATTCTTACTCCGTCACCACACGGATATACGATTATTTATAAGTAAGAGATTCTAAAATGCGCATGTAATGAGTTCATAACTCACAATTAGCTTTAATTATCTCGTGGTTGGTGTTAATTAGCATGTTCAATGTTTGACTTTCGTACATACACTAACGCAATATTAATCTAAACCTTATTTCATTGCAATAAGGAACATTTTCGATTAAAATTGTTTTAGAAATAATGAAAAAGTTATTGAACCATAGTTGCCAGGAAAACCTTTAAAAGCCTTGACCGCTAGACAACGCGATCCATTACCTTGCTATCTAGATTTGTTTATTGCTTTACGCAGCCTATGAGGCGATATTATTTGAAGCGACATCTAGGCGTATTAGTAGTTAACTTTCAATGTTGCAATTCGGTATGTAAAGTAAAAGTTTACCTATGTCGATTCCAAAAACATTTCTAGATTTTAGATCGAGAAGGAATAAAATCATATTTTTAGCGCTAAAAACCGCAAGATGGTGTTCGTTTTTACAATTACAATGAATTACTTTGTCTTTGATATGACCTCTAAATGACGTTATGCGTCCGGCTGAACAGAAGTTTGTCTCTGCCTTCATTGCTCGTACGCATGACGTCATAATGACGGCGTAAGCGCTAGTGCTTGTCGCCTGAAGCTTTAGTATTTGTCGCGTAAGCATTTCTGCACGACCATACAATAAAAAATAAAATATGTATTTAAGTACTAAAATATTAATGTGTCTTTTTAATTACGTTTATTTTTTACTAGGTGATCGATCGTGTTAGAGTTCCCTTATGAAAGTGTTGATTACTCTTTTGATGGCTTTTTTTCATTACCCTATTGAACACGTTCATCATTAATTGCATAATTTTATGTAAGGATTAAACTAGATTTTTATAGTGCTTAAAAACAAAGAATATAAACAAAAAAAATATTAAACCCTATACCGATCCGTCTGGCCAGCGTGGTATTAGTAGGCCAAGTATCTCTCCGTCATGGGAGGAAGTCCGTCCCAGTCTCTACTTCTAAGCAGTATTTGAGCTTTCCATCAGATTCGATATCGTCATATCTCGACGAGACGACCTCTTTGGCGTAGTAGTTATATTACATGGTTGCTACGCAGAGGTCTCGGGTTCGATTCCCGCTCAATGCAAATCTTTGTGTGCATGAACATGATTGTTTACATTGGTCTGGGTGTTTTCTATAATGTATAATATGTATTTATGAAAAAAAAAATGTATTTAAGTATGTTTATCCCTTCTCTAGTACCCATAGTACTAGCTCTGCGTAGTTTGGGACTAGGTGGCGTTGTGTGAATGTGTAAGGAATATTTATATTTATTTATTTATTCTGCCATGTTAAGTGTAAAACGTGAAATCATCTTCTTAATATATTGTTTTGAATTACCCACAAAGGAAAGTTTTTAAATCTAGTTTATATTAATAATTATATAATTAGTAATAAACAGGAAAGTTTATTAAGGAAAGCTAGAATTATGTGGTTTGAAAACAATTAGTTACCTATACTTAGTATTCAATTAATTAGTTTCTTATTACTTATAATATACTAGCTGACCCGTGCCCACTTCGTTAGGCCGCAAAAAAAACGCATCACTTTTTTAAACATATTTCATTACTGCTCCACTCCTATTAGCCATAGCCTGATACTATATAGCCTATGACACTCCCCGATAAATGGACTATTCAACAGAGAAAGAATTTTTAAAATCGGTTCAGTATATCCAGAGATTACCCCCTACAACGTCACAAACACACAAACTTTACCTCTTTATAGTATTAGTATAGATCATTGTAATCAATCAATCAACTAGCCTATTGCAGTCTACTGCTAGACATAGGCCTCTCACAACACGCGCCACAGAACTCGGTCCTGCGCCTTGGATTGTAAAGGGATTGATAATTATTATGTCATATATATAATATTATATCATATATATTCATTGTTATCCGTGTGGCGACGGAGTAAGAACACAATATGTCAGCACCCCATCCCATCCCATGGGTGTCGTAAAAACCGACTAAGGGAATTACCGTGAAATAAAAAGAAGGAAAACTTGAAATTAAACCCTATACCAATCCGTCTGGCCAGCGTGGTACTAGTAGGCTAAGTAACCCTCTGTCACGGGAGGAGGCCCGTCCCTGCAGTGGTACATTAATGGGCTGTTATGATTCATTGTTTACGTGATAATCAACACGTTTTTGATAAAACGTATATTTCAATATGTCATATAATATGACTAATATCAATATCTAGTGATAATTTAGCTTAAAGATTATTTTATGTAATTCTAGTACTCACTTGAGTCATTTCCTTGAATTTTTACAAAGCTATGGATGATTTTGTAAGTATGTATATGTCGCAGGGAAATGAGGAAACCAGGGATTTTACGAAATCCCGGTAAATGTCAAAATGCCTTGCACGTCGGCAGCCGCTACCGCGGCAATCTCGCTTTGCTCGCCTGCCTCGTGCATTATGGTCACAGTTCTAACCTAACGTAACCTACAGAAGTGGAATCCACAAGGATTTTAACCTAAAAACAAAAATATGAGCATTTCTTTTCTGGTAGAAACGGCATTTTCGACATTTACCGGGAGTTCGTGATATCCCTAGTGATTTCGTGAAATCCCTGGTTTTTTCACTTCCCTGCGACATATAGATAATATGTATTTATTAATAAAAAAAAGTATACCACTAACTTATTGAATAATTTTAACATGCTTTGTCTAATTAGGTAGAAAAGATAATAATTTTCACAAATACATTAATTGGCTAAAACAAAAGATAGTATAGATAAAATATGAGTCATTCGTTTTTATTATTTACTATCTGTACAGTAAAGTACCCGGCCGTAAATATTACACAACGACTTTTGTAAAGAGACAATCGGCCAATTTCGGCTTCGTAGAGTATTATCTCTGTGTCGCACGAAAGACAAACAGTCTGGTATCTATTAGCAACTGTTAAGGGTACGCATCGACACACGAACTTGCCAGTGGGTGGAGCCTAAAATATTATGATTAAAAAAGCTCATCATTCGTGTGAAAGATTAATGTCCAATGTGCCCTTTGTACAAGTTTGTCAATTTAAAAAAGTTTTCACATACTATTTTGAACCTGTTATAATACTTTTCAAGCTATATTTTCAGCTTAAAAATAAGTAACATTCTATAAACATAATTTAATGAGTTTTTTATTTTATTTTTTTTAAGTTGGTAGAAACAATTTCATGTGCCCTGTATGGTTATCTATTGTCCCGAAAATTATATGCCATAATATTCATTTGCCCAAATTTCATATGCCATACTTGCTTTTGCCATAATTTTATTAGACATAACCGCAAAAACAGCTCGACGGAGACCCGCTTCGTGGGTCTACTACTTCTTGGAGGCTTAAAGAATAAACCTAACCTATCTAAGTTTGATTGCTCTATGTCTCTCAGTTTTAACATAATTAAATTATGGCAAGTAAATATTATGGTTAAGGACGATTATGGCAAACAATATTAGTACAAATGAAATTATCGAAAATGAGTTTTTACTATGTAGTGATAGGTAATATAAAATACTATCCAAACAATAAAAAATATTTAATTAAATTTTCTCTTGTCCACAGAAAAATATCCTCAAATCAAGAAGCTGTTCGGCTACGATCCCATGTTCAAATGGGTGGTGACAGCAATGGTACTAATACAGTTTATTTCACTGCCGCTAGTACAACATTTGAGCTGGCCGGTACTTCTGGTCGTGGCTTATTTCTTTGGCGGCGTTATTAATCATTCTTTGATGTTGGGTAAGTGAATTACTTTCTAATTATTTTTCATGTTTATAGTTTGGTGGCGACTCTCCGTGTGGTGACGGAGTAAGAATACCCCATCTCATCCCACGGGTGTCGTAAAACCCGACTAAGGGGCTATCCGTGAATATTATCTTTACGAAATAAAAAGAAGGAAAACTTGAAATTAAACCCTATATCAATCCGTCTGGCCAGCGTGGTATTAGTAGGCCAAGTATCCCTCCGTTACGGGAGGAGGCCCGTCCCCGCAGTGGGACATTAATGGGCTGACTGTAGCGTCCCCTACCGGCTATTAACTATATCTATACATTATAATCTTAACACCTGCTTCAATAATTACTTGTGATAATACAGATAAGATATACTTTACTAGTATATCGATGTAGTAATAATATTTATGAATCATACTATTAGATATAATTCCAGTTAAAGATATGTGTCAAGTGTATAATATATTTCTGACACAAACACAGACACAATGCCACCTAGTCCTAAGGCGCTGCGCTGCCTCCACGATCGATATTATTGTCGTGTCACGTATTTCTATATGATGCAGGGAAATCAGGAAAACAGGGATATCACGAAATCCCGGTAAATGTCGAAAAAGCTTGCACTTCGGCGGCCGCTGCCGCGGGACGCTCGCTCGCCTCGTGCGTTATGGTCACAGTTGTAACCTAACCCACATAAGTTGCAATCCTAATGTTTTTGAACCTACAAACAAAAATGTGAGCATTTCTTTTCTGATAGAAACGGAATTTTGTGATATCCCTAGGGATTACGCGAAATCCCTGGTTTCCTTATTTCCCAGCGACATATATACTCTCAATGAAGGTGTCTCCAGCCTCCGGCGATATTTGTTCGGATTCGTCGCTATTCTATCGCTCGTGTAGAAATTCAGATAGTCCCTTAGTCGGTTCCTACGACACCCATGGGATGAGATGGGGTGGTGACATATATTCTATTCTTACTCCGTCACCACACGGAGTAGTATAGTGAATAATATCATTCCTGTATTTTCTTATTCCTATTCATTCTATGCACACTAAGGCTATTCTATGAATTGGTTATCACTTCAGTCAAGTACTGTTTACTTTGAATATGTCCTTGTATGTAATAATGCTCATAATATTGCAGATAATGATACGATAGTATTAAATTACATATAATTTTACCTATAAAGCTTAGGTATAACTAGAAAAATTCGAAAATAAGAACGACAATGAAAAAAATTGGTACTCGAGGCGGGACTCGAACCCGCGTCTCTGGACTATACGCGTCCAGAGACATAACCTCTAGGCCACCATTTCTTTATACGGCGCCGCCCGAGTCGCAACTTAGAACTCAACTGTACAACGCCATCTAGGCGTATAGTCCAGAGACGCGGGTTCGAGTCCCGCCTCGAGTTTTAATTTTTTCCTTTCTTCTTTTCGATACGATAGTAGGTACTTGGGTATAGTGACTGTGGTTGTGTTGTGTGTATCTTTAGATGCTACGCAGAGGTTTAGGGTTTGATGCATGGTCGATTCAAATGTTTGCGTGCATGAACATTGATTGCATTTCTATATATACATATTAGAAGTATGTTTATTTATTAATTATCTTTAGGCCATACAAATAATTATCTTGCTTGGGATCCGAAACCGTAACCTCGTGTTGCCACCGAGGCACTTGTAATACAGACAGATAGTACTTGTTATAATATTGTATATATGGTGATAAAATACTAAAAATATTCCATTTCTATTCTTATGGAACATTAATGGGCTGTTATGATGATATAACACATGTTACGTCATTTCAAAAGGTCGGTCTTGGCTGATGTCGTAGTGGCACAGTTGTTAAACCACGTAAAGGTCCATCCTCACCAAACGGCCCGCATCGGCCAGTATCTCATCGCATGGGCTGTTATGATGATTAGTAGGATAGGATTTTACACCATATTACTCCATTGCTTATATACGTACGAATCCATTGTAATTTACACTCAACTGTAACAAAAATGCCATCTAGGCGCAGATCAGTAACCATTAGCCGGATCCACACGAAACGATCCAGCGCGATCCAAACTGCGCTCGCTCTTTGCCGCAAGCGATCCGTGTCGTCGATGGATCGCGGGATCGCCGATCCAAGATGGATCGTTTGGTGTGGATCCGGCTATTTGACGTTGCAATTAAATTGTTTACTCAAAGATGAAACTTTTATGTAAGTATTAAATTCCTTTTTTTCTTTATTTCAGCCATCCACGAGATAGCACATAATCTGGCCTTCGGACACAATAGGCCAATGGCCAATAGGCTGTTTGGTTTCTTCGCAAATTTACCTATTGGTATACCGGTATCTATCAGCTTTAAGAAATATCATCTTGAACATCATAGGGTAAGTATTTATCTATACTAATACTATAAAGAGGTAAAGTTTGTGTGTTTGTGACGTTGTAGGGGGTAGTCTCTGGATCTACTGAACCGATTTTTAATTTTTTTTCTGTGTTGAATAAGCCATTTATCGGGGAGTGTCATAGGCTATATAGTATCACGCTATGACTAATAGGAGTGGAGCAGTAATTAAATATGTTTAAAAAAGAGACGCGCTTTTTTCGCCGCCCCCCGAAGGGGGCACGGCTCAGCTAGTTTATAATATTATATCTGGTTCAAATGGTCTATTTAGTGACGAATTAATTAAATAATAAACTTATTCCTTGAGATATTTATATTCTTCAGAGTAATAAAGACCTTGTGGAGGTTGCGGTAACGTAACAGCATCACGCCTCCAACGAAAAGGGAGGATCCTCCGACCAGGCGAGGGGTGATCGTGCCTGGCGGGCCAACTGCCCAACGGTTGTTCGTTGGACGTTGTATATTTGTGGGATCGCTGTGCGATTCAGGACGTAGTGGCGACATCTGTTGATTGTGGGGGTACTGAGATAGTGTAGGTGTTCGCTTGAGTAAGTCGCTAGATGACGCTACAACTTAATGGGAAGCTTAACCCTTCCCCTGTCTCTGTGGATAGGAAACCTGTTATAACCCTGCCTTCAAACACCATGCTTCAAAACAATTAATTTAATTATGAAGCATTAATTTAAAACTCTAAATTATCTTTTCCAGTATCAAGGCGACGAAGTAATAGACACAGATTTACCTACCCTCCTAGAAGCGAAGTTATTCTGCACGACGGGAGGCAAATTACTCTGGCTGTTTCTACAACCTCTGTTCTACGCGTTTCGGCCTCTGGTCGTCAGGCCGAAACCTCCATCACCTCTGGAGTTGATCAATCTTATTATACAGGTGTTCTTCGATGCATTGGTCATTAAGTTCTTTGGTGAGTAAAATTTAATGTTTATAATTATGACTTAAGAGCGTTTATAGGGCTCACTAGCGCCGCCAATTGAAAAACGCTATTATTTGAAATAAAATCATAATTTGCAAATAGGAAAAATAATGTGTAAAATGTTGATAACAAAGTCTTGAGAAAAGGCAATAAAGTATTTGTATAACACACTCTCAACACTTGAAATGTTTTTCAATTAAATAAATATTGCACTATAAACAAAAACGTCCGTTTTTTTTCGAATGCGAAATTTATCTAGTGAGCCACGTAAAGGCCCTTAAAGATACTAAATTTTTTGATTTTATATATCTTTCGAGTGATCTTCCGTGTGGTAAAGGTCGTACTCTTCGTACAATATGTTACCACCCCATCACATCCCATGGGTGTCGTAAAAGCCGACTAAGGTACTATCCGTAAATAATATCTTTACGAAATAAAAAGAAGGAAAACTTGAAATTAAACCCTATAGCAATCCGTATGACTAGCGTAGTTGAGCCAAGTATCCCTTCGTCACGGGAGGAGGCCCGTCCCTGCAGTGGGACATTAATGGACTGTTATGAGAATGATTTATTTGACTGAAAATTTATTGATTTCAACGCCATCTTTCGAGTGATAGTTGTAAATTACTGGTCGTCTATTTTAGCACGGGAAACAACAAAAGTGTATTAAATTAACATAAATAACCAATATAACAAAACGTGTTATCGCGCATGTATGACTCGCTTAATGAATGTGGACGAGGCCGAATCTGTCTGCCAGGACTTGTCACGACAAGTGGCGTTCTGTCGTCTCTGCCTACCCCGGCCGGGATAAGGCGTGAGTTTATGTATGTATGTACCTATGTATGTGTTATCGCTAAAAGCTTTCTTTAGTAAGTGTAATTTATCATTCATTCATTTATACGTCAAATAAACACTGAACATCAATTTTCCATAAATTGCTGAACATGAAAAGCGACCTTGTAATATCCTTTACGGGGCTCACTAGCGCCGGCGCCAATTGAAAACAATCGTAAATCTCGAATAGGATAAATTAATTATTAATGCAAAATGTTGACTAAAGGCAATAAAGTATTTCCCTTCGTATAAGGGTCATAGCACATATATCTAAACGTAAAAGGATCGGCATCGGCACCGCCTCGCAGTTTTTCTCAGTGTCCAACCGTCAAAAATCCGATTACGTTACGATTCCGATTAGTGTGCGTTGCAGTAAATAATATTAATTTTTACTAATGGAAATTCAACCGTACTGTTACAGAAATACGACATAAATTGCTATGCTTTAAAATAAAAAATGCCGTGCGATAAAATCCCTTTCAATGCCACGGCATCATTTTAAAGCATACCAATTTATGTCGTATTTCTGTAACAGTACGGTTGAATTTCCATTAGTAAAAATTAAAATCCCTTGCCATGCCGTCCTGGTCTGCGTAGGCCTTAAGGAGTTTAATACAAGTAATACTGAACGGCTCGAGTTGATACGGTGACGATCCGTTGTCTTATTGACCAAATTTTTCGATACTTTTCATAAATCCAAGAGCCGTTAGCTCGCATAATTTCACTTAGACAAGGCATCTAGATTTACAAGCACTAATCTTTTAATGGACCAAACGTGTCCTAGAGTGGAGACCGCAACTCGGCAAACGTAGTGTGGGACGCCCCCCAGCTAGGTGGACCGACGACCTCATAAAGGTCTCTGGGTCGGACTGGATGCGGAGGGCGCAGGACCGAGTTCTGTGGCGCGTATTGGGAGGGGCCTAAGTCCAGTAGTGGACTGCAATAGGCTAGTTGATTGATTCATTGATTGAATCTTTTAATGTCTTGCTTATTTAAATTACAAATGTGTATGTGGCTATGGGCTTTTATGATGATGATTAATTTTGTCATATTTATTATTTTCAGGATGGAAGGCGTTAGGTTATTTAATATATGGAGGCCTGATGGCTATGGGTGTCCATCCCGTTGCCGGTATGTGTCTCTTGCTTACTGACTTATTTTGTGTGTGTGTATTTGTGTGTCGGCTTGACCAAAACAGTAAAACTGCCTAAAATAAATAATAATACTACACTTTACTACAATTCGGTGGTTCGGTGGCGCGACGGTAGCGCAAGCGGCTGCCGTGCAAGAGGTTGTGGGTTCGATCCCCACGCACGGACAATAATTTGTTAGATCCACAAATTATTGTCCTGGTCTAGGTGTTCTGTGTCCGTTAATTGATGTTTGTAAAAAGGTTCCCGCGACACAGGGCATGATCCCTAGTGCGGGAGTTGTCTTTTTAAAAAAAAAAAAAAAATTCCCACAACGCCTATTAGTCCCAAACTAAGAAAAGCTTGTACTATATGTATTTGATTGCGGATAAACATACCTCAGTGTTTTTTTTGTAGATACATACTTGTGCATTGAGCAGGAATCGAACCCGAGACCTACTGCGTAGTTGTATAAATTCAATTTTTTTTTCTAGCATATTTATTTTATTTTAAGAATGTTTTTAAGTGAACAATATTTCTTTTAAAACGAAGTTTAACAAATTTCAAAGCCTTTTACGAGTTTACAAACTTGGACATATTAAAAAACTGAAAAAGTATGTTTAAGTATGTTTATCCGTAGGTTACTACAAGTTCAACCTAGTTAAAACCTACAGTCCAACAAATCTAATAGGTACGGTATGACAGTTCTGACAAATTGAATAATAAGGTTGGGATAAAAAAATCGATTACTATAATATCCGAAATTTAAGAGATCGATTACGATAATATCCGATTTTTAAGACACTTTTATAATTAATTTTATTATTAGTAAAGGGTAGAACCTTTTGTAAAAAAACACCACATATTGGAAATTCTCTAATCTGCGAATAAAAAAAAATTCCAAACATTACTTTTATTTTAATTATAAATAATTAAATAAAAGTAATGTTTAGGATTTTTTTATTCACTACTAAGACCTTAATAAGTTGCCCCCCGTCACCTTCGACCACGTCGAGTAATAGTTTTAAGTAATAGTTAGTTACGTGTCTAACGATAATAACGATTTTTCGTATATGTAAACGATTTTTTTGCATACAAGTGTATCCGAAGAGTCGCAACACTACGAGCAGTAACCTAACTACGTGACTTTGCAATGAGGTCAAGAATAGAACTTTAAGATATTATTTACTATGTAAATATGTGTTATTTTGCTTTGTTTGAAAGTTTTCAATTTAATTTATATATTAAGAATTGTACATTTTTAGATACAATAATAAAATCTTTCTAAATTCATGGTTTTACGAAAAAGGTTTTCGAAACTGAATAATGTACGCATGAACAAAGTTGTTTCAGTTTGAAAAATATGAAACGTCATACTGTATCTTTTAGATTTGTTGAGGTGTAGATGGCATTATGTGGTGGCGGAGTAAGAATACAGTATGTCACCACCCCATCTCACCCTATGTGAGTCGTAAAAACCGACTAAGGGACTATCCGTGAATATTATCTTTACGAAATATAAAGAAGGAAAACTTGAAATTAATCCCTATACCAATCCATCTGGCCTAGCGTGGTATTAGTAGGCCAAGTATCTCTCGGTGTAGGAGGCCCGTCCCTGCAGTGGGACATTCATGGGCTGTTATGATGATGGTATGATATTATATATCAATACAATCTCCACTCTCCACAGGTCATTTCGTAGCGGAACACTACATGTTCAAGAAAGGATTCGAGACGTATTCCTACTACGGACCTCTTAACTGGATTACCTTCAACGTGGGCTATCATAATGAACATCACGACTTTCCTGCGGTACCTGGCAGGAGATTACCTGAAGTAAGTACTGTGTAGTGTTATTTGTTTATATTAAAAGCTTACAGCTGAAGTATAATATTACAAAGATCATCATAACAGCCTGTTAATATCCCACTGCAGGGACGGGCCTCCTCCCGTGACGGAGGGATACTTGGCCTACTAATACCACGCTGGCCAGACGGATTGGTATAGGGTTTAATTTCAAGTTTTCCTTATTTTTATTTCGTTAAGATAATATTTACAAAAAAATTATAAATAAATTAAGATATTAATAACATAATAAGATAAAATTCTCCGTGTGGTGACGGAGTAAGAATGTCATCACCCAATCTCATCCCATGGGTGTCGTAAAAACCGACTAAGGGACTATCCGTGAATATTACATTTACGAAGTATAAAGAAGGAATACTTGAAATTAAACCCTATACCAATCCGTCTGGCCGGCGTGGTATTAGTAGGCCAATTAGCCCTCCGTCATGGGAGGAGGCCCGTCCCTGCAGTGGGAGATTAATGGGCTGTTATGATGATAGTATGCTAAAAACCATTTATGGCAAACTATTATTATGAAAAGGACAATTATGCCTAATTTATTATGAAAATTTAAATTAGGACAAAAACCATTATGAGAAAAAAAGGGATCCCTTTGAAATCATTATTAATTCTTTTTCTTATTTCAGGTAAAACGCATAGCACCAGAATTCTACGATGACCTCCCGCAGCACAACAGCTGGTCTAAGGTCCTCTACGACTTCGTAATGGACCCTGAGATCGGACCCTATGCTAGGATAAAGCGTAAGCACCATGGCCTACAGAGCTAAACCAAAAAAATATAAATAAAACTAGAATATTATTTTTGATAATAACGACATCTATCGGAAAGTGGATGTACTAAGTGGAGCGCCATCTGTTATTAAACTGTGTAGTTTTTTTCGAAATAAATAGAAAAACTTATAACGACGCCTTATTCCCATTAGGATAGGCAATGATAACTGACCGTTATGTATTATGCTTACAAATCTGTTTGGCTTCGTATACAGGCAAAAAAAAGATCATCATCATTCCCCTGCCCTTATCAAAATATTTTTTCATTCTTTTGGGGTCGGCGCAGCATGTCTTCTCCTTCCATATGCTACTAAAAGTATTGGCTATATTTTACGGCCGCCTGCCTGACGCCAACCCTCCTTGGGATTGCTGTTGTTGGTGGTTTATTCCCCACCAAGAGGTTGACCCGAAGTGCTAGGTGGTATGCACCGCGTAGTGGTAGATGGTCTCTTAGTCGCCTCTTACGACACCCACGGGAAGACATGGGGCAGTTCTATTCTAACTGGACACCGCACGGCATAAAAAAAAAAGGTTACAATTGTCAAACATTTAAAGCTCAAGAGGAAGCTATTACTTTTCTCTATCCATTGTTCTATTGACTATGGGGCTTAAGTCCCAATATGTTTTTCTATTTACTTCGGTAAACAACAAGCTAAGCTTTATAAATATATTTCATAACTATGTATTTTTGTATATTACACCATCTATCGGTGAATTAGTGAACTACTCTGTTCAGAATTAGCTCCATCTGTTGGGGAGCAGTTGTTATTGCAGTACGCGCAATGTAAGTTGTCCGGCTTGAAGTTATGTAGATGCGCGAAAGCGTCTGAAAGATGACTTCAGCCCGGCCAAGTAAGTTTGCGCGAGTTGTGCTTTTGATATTGAAGTTTCTGCACAATTTTTGAAATGACATTGCATATTTAACTTTTAGAGGCAATTCTTGTAATTACATGTCTATATTACAGTTTACAGTTGTTTAGTTACAGTTTTAATTGTCTTTTGCACAAAGAAATTTGCGCTGTCGCCCTTAGTACGAGTTTGTCAATACGTGAATAGTTATCGAATTCAATCTTGAACTTGTTAAAAATATTTTTTTAGGTTATTTGATTTCAAAAATTCTTTTATTAACTCATTTTTTTAGTAGTTTTTTACGAATTGACAAACTCTTACTGCTAGGTAAATTTAATTTGAGCTATATTTTTTTATTAAAGTACTAAATGTAAGATATATTTTATTTAATGTGTTTATTCTTACCCCGCCTCTCTGACGAATATTACCCCTTTACGCATGGTTACAATATTGTTTATGCAATACTCAAATAATTGTTTTTTGTATGACACTTTGTATAATTCATAGTGCGGTAATTTTATAATTTTTTAAATTTCAAATAAAGATTACCCCGTTTTGGGGGTAATATTCATCAGAATTTTAACTAATTGTATCTCATCGTGGTAAAAATTTTACCTCAATAATGATAAGTTACATAAAAGGGTTTCAAACTTGCTATATATAAATAGAATACTGCTACAAATACAGGTATGAGGTTTATAAAACCCTCAGTGATAATGTAGTACCTTGTAGTACTTTTTATATAAAAAAAATATAATTATTACCTAAAAAATATTTCAATTTATTGTGTAATTTTCAGTTTCTTTAAGATATTATTATTTTTGATGTAGTCATGCTTTTTTTATTTGGTTTAAATATGTTATGACTGCTTTTAATGTACCACTGCAGGGACGCTTTTCATCCGATTACGAAGTATAACTCGGCGTACTAATAGTTAGTAATAAATACCATTTATGACAACCATCAAGATTTGGACAAATTACTAAAATTTCAATTTATACATATACACGCACACAAAGCCACGCCTTTATCCCATGAGGGTAGGCAGAGACCACTGAGCACCTAGATCCTTATGAACCGCTCTTCGTGGAACCTTTGGCGTGACCTCCGATATTATATTACTTACTCATACAGGTCCCACAATTATCTGTTTTCTTTTACTCTTTGTTCTGATCTCAATTTTTTTAAATTCTTTTATAATGCATAATTTCTGAAAAGTAATGTGTTGTTGGCGTTTTTTTTACACTGAAATCCTTTGCAAAGGCTTAAGCATGCTTACCTTTTTACCTGTGCCCTTTAGAGGCTGTTTTTGCTCTGTGCCTTTGGAACAGGTGAGTATGTGTTGTAATCCCGAAAAGATGGTAATACGGTGTACCGACTAAAACCCATGGTGTTTCTCTCTTACTCTTAAATTACTAGGACGGCAAGAAGACTGACATTACTCGAGCCGTCCCAGTGGGTGCTCTATTTTTTACCTTTTTAAACATCCATATCCATATCAGCCTATAGAGGCTAACTGCTGGGCATAGGCCTCCTCCAAACGTTTCCACCCTGCGCGGTCTTGTGCCTCCCTCATCCAGCGGCTTCCCGCCGTCCTAACCAGGTCGTCGGTCCTTTTTAAACATAATTATAGTTTTAAAATAAAGTAAAAATCATAACATAAAAAACGCAGAGAAGACAAACAATAAACTATTTATTTGTGAAATACTTACCTACCTAATAAATATCAATTATCATAATATAATTTCCTTTAGTTTTATGTAACACTTAAAACATTATGTATATGACTTATCTACAAAATGTTTCTACATTGTTAAAAAGTGTAAATATGTATGTAAAGTGGGTAAAATCGGTCAGAATTTACCGTACATCTGATTGATTTTACCCTTATTTAAAAGTTATGTTTTTTTTTTAGATTTAAGTTGCGGATTTAATATTTATCAAGTATTTTACTTTTGAATTATGTCATTATTTTTTATACATCTGTAAAAATTGAACACAGTCGCGGCCCTAGTAAATTACATGACGCGAAATCTAAAATGACAGGCTTGAAGTGGTTTTTGTAGCTACATTTCGGAGTGTAAGGCGGTGAGTACGACACTTGCGACTAGCGGAGCGACGGCGATGTAATCAAATGCATTAAAACATTAAGCGCTGTGTACGAAACGGGCGACGGCGGACAGTACGCCGTCGCGCCCGCCGAGTCGCTCCGCTCGTCGCAAGTTGACTACATGCGCAAAAGTCTCTGAAATATAACAGGCCGGTTAAGTAAGATTTCGCGATTTTATTTCCGCTTAGTAAAGTTATTCCCTACCTCTTTTTAAAGTTTATGGGCCATACTCATATTGTATACTATTATTAAACGAATTAACGGGATGTTTACCATATTTAGAGTTATTGAGTTTCCGTTATTTCGACGCTGTTACAAGCGCTATGATCACGGAGGAACTGATCATGGCGCTTGTAACAGCGAAACTCAATAGGTAACTCTAAACATGCTAAATAATCTCGTTAATTCGTTTAATAATAGTGAATGTGACCTGTACTTTGCATAAATAAGATTAAGAGAAATTTCCCTTAAAGATACGGTTTAATTTTTATAGCAAGATTACTTTCTTTGCCTTAGATATTGTCTGTTAGTAATTGCTTAGTGTTTATCGATAAGATGGCTTGGTGAGACGTAGTAACTTTAGTCCAAAAATCAAAGAAAAGTCGCCTTAAATTTTGTAAAAAAGATTTATAAATAGTTTTGTCTTCAATTTTATTAATTGATGTTTTTCTATCCTAAATTACCCAGTGCAGGGACGGGAGTCTACGTTGTTTTAAAAAAATAGTTTTCTTCAAATTAGATTAATTGTTGAGTAGAAAAGTATTTTTCTACTGTATAGACATATTACTTACTCATGGTATTTTTTGTCGCATTTTTTAATTTTAATTTGTTGTATAGTCATTATATTGTGTAATGTTGTCTTTTTATTATAATCACATTTTAATACCAAATAAAATAATCGTTGAAATATTTTGTTTTATTTTCCTTAAATAACAACCTTTTGCATTACAGTTATGATATGCCCACTGTTGGACACAAGCCTCCTCCAAATATCTCCTCCCCTCAGGCTCAAAATGTCTCTAGATTTCAAATAGTTGCTTCCCTGAAATTTCCTTTTACCATTTCCTAGAATGACTCTTAACCGAAATGTCCCTTTCTCAAAATGCCCCTTACGTCAGCTACGCAGTGAAACCTAGGATTTTAATGAAGTTTGTGTGTATTTGAGTCGGTGCTTGGACGGTTTAAACTCACAAATGACCCGGTAGGTGGCGCTTCGATTGAATGCTTAGAAATGAACGATTGGGCAGGACAACGGGTCTGCTAGTTATAATTTACATAATATATTTAATGTGTTTTGCTTTTGATATTTAGCTAACGTAAGAAAGGGACAGTATGGGAAAGGGTCTATTTGAAACCTAGGGACATTTTGGGAAAGGGACATTCTGAGCCTAAGCAATATCTTCTACCCTGCGCGATCTTGTACCTCCCTCATTCATCTCTGTCCGTGTCTTTATAAATAAAAAAACTTAAATACTTTTAGTCAAACTTTATTACTCTTACAAGATAAATTGGTAAAAGGTAAAAAATGCGTTATGGACGGACTTACAGAGTATTTATTACATCTAGTTACATACATTAATCAGTACATTACAAAGCCTATACAGTTATAATTATAATACTTAATAGCTTAAAGGATATAAAAGAAATAAACACAATCTTTTGTTTCTTGGCCCCTTGTTTTTTATTGGCCATGAAAGCACTTACTCATAAACGCCTCTTAAATTTTAGTCAATTGATTAGCTTAAACTCTTACGGTTTTGTTTGGTATAAGGTTGATTTTACTAATAAAAATCTCGCTAAACAGTGATTAAATGTATCAGTCGTTTATGAGTAAGAGGGTTAGAACCTAAGTATGTCTTTAATAAGTGTGTTAATTATTATAGTAATAATAATTAATTACACGAGATGTATTCTAAAAGATATCTTGATCTTCTAAAAACATTTAAAAGTTCATAAACACTAACTACAGGGTGTTTGATACGTCAAAAATAGTGTTATAAAAATATCTAAATTGAGACAACTTTAGTAGTCGTTGGCGTCTCAGGCACGAGATCGTTGGGCAACTATAGTTGTCGTTGGCGTACAAAAGGTTAATAACTTCTTCGTGCCACCTAATTCATATTAAAATACTAATTTTTTAATTGAAAACTAAAATGACGTATTTCTTGCCAATCCGTAAACAGCGACAGTACAACCCAAAGAGGCTACAGTTCCCCAAATCTAAAAGATACGGTATGACAGTTCTGACAAATTGAATAATAAGGTTGGGATAAAAAAATTGCGATTCATAGCATTATGTGCAAGTAGCAAAATGTGCACTAGTGCAAGTCGCAAAATGTGCAGATAGTAAAATGTGCTAATCGTAATACGTACAGGTAGCAAAATGTGCACATCGCAAAAAGTGCAGATAGCGACGTAATGTCATAGAAGCGTGGCCACTCAGTGGTTCATCTGACCGTGGCTCGAAGGGTACATAAAGGTTGGTTCTGGTCCCAGTTTAAAATTTTTTTATAGGGTTCCACAGAAAAAAAATGCCTAGACCTAAATATTTTTTCGTGAGACAAGTGAGACCTTACGAACCTAATCCAGACTTTGTTCCAAATAAAATAAAGACCAGCATGCCGGTCGTGAGAAGCGTCAATTAGATGTTTTGAAAAGTGTTTGAAGTCAAGACGAGCACTTGGACCTAAAGTCTCAACCTCAAATGACTCAAACAAATAATTTCCCGCTAAATTACTATACTTGCACCGTATCAGGTTTTCTGCAGACCAGACGAAGCTGCGATAAAACCTTTCAAGAAGTCCTTTATAGTCCGTTATGTTTAAAAAGCTAATTCACGTGTTAATAAATAAGCATTTTGAGACCTGCACATTTTGAGATTTGCACGTTTTGAGATCTGCACATTTTGCGACCTGAACGTTTTACGTAGCCTGCACATTTTGCGACTTGCACATTATGCTATGAATCCAAAAATTGATTACTATAATATCCGAAATTTAAGAGATCGATTACTATAATATCCGATTTAAGACACTTTAATAATTGATCTCATTATTTGTAAAGGGTATTGATCCTTACTTGATTACCTTGTAAAAAAACACCACATATTGCAAATTCTCTAGTTTTTACATCAATCGCACACTTTGATATGGATGACAATTTCTGGAAAATAGCATTAACCGTTATGCAATAGAAAACACGTAAATTACTTTGATTTAACCACTATCTTTCTTAAATTTTAAATAAATGTGTAACAACGTAAACAAGCGAGACCAGTTTGCCTACGCACACCGTGGCTACGCGCTCCCCGCCGCATCGTGTCTACGCACACACTCGCAGCCTCCCGCTATATAAGCGGTCCGCCGAGCCTCGCTCACGCAAAGCGACGGGAGCACCGTGGTTCATGCGTAACGAGGATCTTCACACAGAACTCGAGTTGCCTACTATCCAGCAACACATGAAACTCTGTTCCCGCCGCTACTTTGATTCGGCTGCCACTCACCCCAACCAACTAGTGGTCGGGGCGTCCGGGTACATCCCCTCCAAGATTAGCAAAATTCGTAGACCTAGGCATGCTCTCGAAGAGCCGGACGATAGGATCACGATCGCTCAACGTAGAGCTTACACGGCTCGCGAAGCCACAACAAAACGTCCGCGGTTCCGTCCTCGCCGTCGAGGCCGGAATACGCGCCGCGTTCGCTCCTAGAGGGCGTGCCTTCCGCACGTCCTGTTAGTCAGTGACGGTCCAGGCCGAGGTTCGTACCCCAAAGGGGGTGCCCCTGTGGCACGTCACTTAAATGTCTTTGGTTGAGGGCCATCCGCCCCACCACAGCCCGCGTAAAGTAGTAATGGTCGTCTGAGAACGACTACTCGTCCTCACAAAAAAAAAAAAAACCTCGCTCACGCAGTCTGCGACACGCAGCCATCGCTTCCGGCAATTCGGAACTGTGGTTGTGCTAACAGACTACTCCCGCGCACATTAGGGTGACGCTTCCGCACGGACGCTTCGTATCGAACGTCTTGTGTGGTTCGTTGCTACTTCCACGAGTATTATCTATACGTTGTTATTATTGTATGTCTATAAGTAAATATAAGAAGATTATTTTGAAGGAGTTGTTTTATTGAAGAAAGTATCACTGCAAGGTGTTACAAATGTAATTTTTCCAACGTCAAATTTCACAGATATAAATTAATTTCACCATTTGACATAATTTGTAGATTCTAGAATTTTGTCCTTGATTCCTATACATTTCTCAAAGATCAAATACTAAAGTCTTTCTTTTGTCTGTGGTTGATACGAACCCATAGTTGTTTACCTTTATATTCAAGTCGTAATAAATAAACAGTAGTATTAGATCTAGTACTTTTAGAGAATAAAAAAAAATTCTAATCATTACTTTTATTTTAATTATAATTAATTAAATAAAAGTAATTATTGGGATTTTTTTTTATTCACTTCTAAGACTTTAATAAGTTGCCTCCCGTCACTTTCGACCACGTCGAGTAATAGTTATAAGTAATAGTTAGTTACGTGTCCAACGATAATAACGATTTTTCGTATATGTATACGATTTTTTTGCATACAAGTGTATCCAAAGAGTCGCAACACTACGAGCAGTGACCTAACTACGTGACTTTGCAATGAGGTCAAGAATAGAACTATTAGATATTATTTACTATGTAAATATGTGTTATTTTGCTTTGTTTGAAAGTTTTCAATTAAATTTATATATTAAGAATTGTACATTTTTAGATACAATAATAAAATCTTTCTAAATTCATGGTTTTACGAAAAAGATTTTCGAAACTCAATAATGTACGCATGAACAAAGTTGTTTCAGTTTAAAAATATGAAACGTCATACTGTATCTTTTAGATTTGTTGAACTATAATTGTCTTAATTTCCATACTACTTTTTAAATATGTATCTTTTTGCCTTAAACTATTAAGTATCATAATATTCCTAGAATACAATTACAAGATAAAAATATGTCATGTGCATTACAAAGGCACTCTAAGGCACAAATTGAATTTTAATACTTTTGTTAATAACTTAAAAAGTCTAATATTTGTTACACAAAATAAAATATTTATTTTTTATTTATAATACAATATTTCAAAACACAATAAACATAATAATATACAGTAAGCGCCACCTAATGCGACCGGCTTGAAGTTGTTGCAGATGGCTGCGCAGATATCACTTGTTTAATATATTTTTTTTTATATAATGAGAGGCAAACGAGCCCGCAGGTCACCTGATGGTAAGTGATCATCGCCGCCTATGGACGGGTGTCCAGAGGACACCAGAAGAATCACAGATGCGTTGCCGACCTTTAAGAAGGGAGTACGCTCGTTTTGTTGAATGTCGAGGAGGGGGTATTTTATTTGTTCCATTTTTGTACATGCGCAAATTTCTCTGATAGCTAAGTTCAGGCCGACCGATTTAGTTTCGCTTACTAATATATTTGATAATGTATTCTAACAAACATTTTTTTTATCGGCACATATTCTTATATACGTGAAGATTATATATGTACATTTAATATTGATTAATAAAATATTTATAATAAAGAATTTATGTTTGTTGTTCTTAAATTATAATTATATTGCATTCATGTATATTTTTATATACTATGTATTTCAATTCCTTTGAGATTTTTAATTTTGGTATAAAAAAATCAAGAAGAAAGTTTATGATTTTTGACTTGTTTTTTTGTTTACTGTACAAGTACCTCTCTATTCTAAATATTACGTAAGATTGATGTTTTACGGAAAAAAAAGTTTAATTGTCTTATTTTTTTTAAATATATCCTTTCATCATTTCCGAGTAGCGTGTTGCCACAAAGGTATGAGATTTCTCTTATTACTATTTCTATGCCAAAGTAACAATTTTTCTTGCTTTTTCTATACTATACGCATAAATATTATTACAGAGTGGAAACTATTAGGCAATAGACATTTTATTCATGTTTCAATATTAATACAAAGTTAATAGTGACACCGTTTGTAGTACCATCGACCTATTTAGTGGTTCTATCTGTCTAGTATTCTGTACTTAGATCATAAGGATAGGGAAAGACGTTGTTAGTCTGCTTTGTCTGCAAACATTTTTGTTTTGCATGTTGTTTGCATTTTTTAGGGTGCAATTTTGGTGTCTGCCTCATGTTCATTTCAATTACGTATATGTCAAGTAAATTGTATTCGGTTTTGCAAACCATAATAAAAATAAAAATACGATCGCTTTAAATTGAGTCATGTTTGTGTCAAATTTGACACTAATGACATCTGTCATCTGAAACGTCATATACGTCATAATGACATTAATGACGTTTACGATGACAATGGCATTACATTAATAAATATTGTCTTCATAATTTCCACTCTGAATACAAAAAACTTACAAACTAATAAATTATAATTAATAATAAAAGGACGGAAAATCTCTAACAAATAAGGGCTTTTACTTAAGTTTAACTCAAATACTATTCACTAATCAGCATTCGCCCATTATCAGTCCCACTGCTGGGCTATTTTCCCATTAATATACAGTTCAAATGCTGGGCTTTTTTAGCATAATATACATTCTTATATTGAACATATTATAGCAGCAAATTCAGGTCAAATTATTCTTGACCATATTTTTTTACTTTTAAAATATAAAATACGCCAAAAAATTTTTGATTTTTAGAAATTCAAGCTTTTTACGAAAAATATTCGACACAACGGATTCGACTTCCCTCTTTCCTACAGAAGCCGCCAAGAATACCACTAGACTACTAAGTTCTTGCATTAATACGTTGTATTTGGCTATACAGTACGCGCAATTTAAGTTGTTCGGCTTGAAGTTGTCGCGCTAATAAATAAATAAAAAAAGTGATATTTTTTTTCGGACATCTCTACACAACGCCATCTGTTCCCAAAGTAAGCTAGGCTTAACCTGCTTGTGTTATGGGTAACAGAACAACGGATATTAATACTTGTATACTTTTTTGTAAATACATACATATTATACATAGAAACAATCAGACCAATGCAAATAATCATGTTCATGCACACAAATGTTTGCATTGTGCGAGAATCGAAAACGAGACCTCCGCGTAGCAGTCATGTTATATAACCACTACGCCACAGAGGTCGTCAAGCTATAGCTAGCAAAATAGCTGCGCAGTTGTCATTTTTGGGACTAATTGTCAGGCAGGGTGCTTTCTTTGTTCCTGTACATGCGCGAACTTCAAACCGGCCTGCTTAAATAAGCGCGTACTGTTTTAATAGTCTATGATAATCTTTATCACTGAGGCACGACAAGACAGCGCTATTTATAAGACCTAGTAGTAATATTTTCAATCATGTTTTATATGTATTAAGGCACGCAACTACATATTATCATATTTTCTAAGTAAAGTTAAAGTTAGCAGCAACGTAGTCTAGGCCATACTATAGATGGGTGACCACACAATTTGTTTCTTCTCAGTAGTTAAAGTTAAGCAACGCCACGCAGGTCATACTTTAGACGGTTGACCACACAATTTTTTCTTCTTAGTAGTCAAAGTTAAGCAATGTATTCTAGGTCATATTATAGACGGGTGACCATAAATTTTTTCTTCTTCTTAGTAGTTAAAGTTAGGCAACGCCACCCAGGTCATACTTTAAACGAGTGACCACACAATTTTTTTCTTCTTAGCAGTCAAAGTTAAGCAATATATTCTAGATCATACTATAGATGGGTGACCACACATTTTTTTTCTTTTCATTAGTTGAAAGTTAAGCAACGCCACCCAGGTTATACTTTAGACGGGTGACCATAAATTTTTTCTTCTTCTTAGTAGTCAAAGATAAGCAATGTATTCTAGGTCATATTATAGATGGGTGACCACACAATTTTTTTCTTATTAGTAGTCAAAGTTAAGCAATATTATTGCTTAACTTTGACTACTAATAAGAAAAAAATTGTGTGGTCACCCGTCTATAACATGACCCTAGAATATATTATATTCTAGGGTCATGTTATAGACGGGTGACCACACAATTTTTTTCTTCTTAGTTATTAAAAGTTAAGCTAGGTCATATTATAGATGGGTGACCACACATTTTTTTCTTCTTAATTTTGACTACTAAGTCAAAGTTAAGCTAGGTCATATTATAGATGGGTGACCACACATTTTTTTTCTTCTTAATTTTGACTACTAAGTCAAAGTTAAGCTAGGTCATATTATAGATGGGTGACCACACATTTTTTTTCTTCTTAGTAGTCAAAGTTAAGCAATATATTCTAGGGTCATGTTATAGACGGGTGACCACACAATTTTTTTCTTATTAGTAGTCAAAGTTAAGCAATATATTTTAGGGTCATGTTATAGACAGGTGACCACACATTTTTTTTCTTCTTAGTAGTCAAAGTTAAGCAACATATTCTAGGTCATACTATAGATAGGTAGTCACTATTCACACGGGTGTCTCTAGAGTGTCTGTGTGCTGAGCGTCGGCGAGGGGCAGAGTCTCGTCGTGCCCGGGCAGAGATCAGATCTGCGAGGCAGGCATGGTGGACACCGTGCTGTGCGGGGTGGTGGGGCGGGAACCTGCTAGCGACGCGTTCAGTGATGCCATTGTACCCATCTGGGAAGAGATAAAAAACATTTTAGCTATTTGAAATAAATAAAATAAATGCTAACCCTGGTTTCCGAATGACTAATCAAGTAAAAATCAACTAATCAAGTGTCAAAACTATCATTTTCAGGAACTAATATGACAGTTTTGACACTTGATTAGTTGATTTTTACTTGATCAGTTTTTGTCTTCTTTTTTGTCACGCTAACTTAGAACCCTGTCGAGGCTTCCGTAGACCCTTGGGGGTCCATCTGGATCAGTTTGGAAACTACTGGTCTAATTGATATTTGTAAAGTCTCTGCGACACAGAGGATAATCCCTAGAGCAGGAATAAAAATAAAATAAGTAAATAACTCCGTGTGGTGACGGAGTAAGAATACAATGTGTCACCAGCCCATGTCATCCAATGGGTGTCGTAAAAACCTACTAAGGGACTATCCGTGAACATTATCTTTACGAAATAGAATGAAAACTAAAAATTTAACCCTTTACCAATCCGTCTGGCCAGCGTGGTATTAGTAGGCGAAGTATCCCTCCGTCACGGGAGGAGGCCCGTCCCTGCAGTGGGACATTAGTAGCCTGTTATGATGATGATGAAATAAATAACTCATACTAACCCTCAAATGCGCCAAATCTTCCAATTTCGTCAAATCCGATAATTCCAAATACAGGCTATAGACTAACACCCAGCCATAACATCCAACAACACAGAATACCATCCAGAATAGGCACATAAACACGTTGTATGAAAATATCATATCGTTTACTATAGATGCGAATATAAATGCTACTAGACGGAATAGGATGAACACGCCGAATGAATACAGCCATGGTAGTACACGTTTTTCGTATTCCTGTGGGAAAGAAAAATATATTAGGTAAATATTTATGAGTACGAAATTGTATTAAAAATTAGGACGTAAGTTTAGTATAGATTAGGACAGCGATGGATGAGGGAGGCACAAGAAGGTCAAAAAAGGAACAAAATATTTCCATATTTGTTGGAGGCCTATGTCCAGTGGACGGCCATTGGCAGATTATGATTTTAAAATATATTAAAAACAAGACATTATCTATGTTACGCTCGGTAAAACCTGCATTGTACTAAAGATAGTCCCATTAAAATTGGTACAGGAGTTTAGGAGATTACCCGGGACAAACATACAGACAGAATTAAAAGTTAAAATGTGATTATTGTCATTAGTCAGGTTCATTGTACTGCACAATGTGGCTACACTGGGAGGAGGCCTATGCCCAACAGTGGACGTCGATTGGCTGATATGATGATGATTGTACTGCACTTACATACTATACTACTACTTATATAATTAAATAATTAGCCATAACATGCATTTAATTTTAAATCTAAAAGTAAATATAGAAAACATTATATAAGGAACTTTTACTGTAAAATCCTTAACTACAGTAAATCCCAAGATTTACTAACTCGTAATTGTAAGTCTCAGCCAGTGGAACCCAATTAATCATCTAAGTAGGTATGAAATTAATTCAGGCTATAAAAAATTAAGATCATCTCTAAGGAATTAAATGCTCTCCTTATGAAGCTAATTTAAGTACGCACTAGTAGGCACCAAAAGGCATTGGACGGTTAAGGACGCAACAGTCCAATGGAAATGGCCAGCGACTTGCTTTGCCGTCAATTTTAAGCTATCATTAAAACTTGGCAAATCTTAGGAGTTACTGGAAATTATTATGAGTAGTTCAGGCTTTTACAGTAACTGAACAATTACGTCAATCTATAGTACAGTACCCGGCCGTATATATTACACATCGACCTGTGGAAAGAGACAATCGGTCAATTTCGGCTTCGTAGAGCGTCATCTCTGTCACACACTATTAAATCATAATTTGTTTTAAGGATACGCATACCAGTCGCAACTCCATATAAACGGAGAAAGTTAGATAATTGCTCCTTCATTAATATGTTAATATTATTTGTAAGTTATATTAGGCAATTTAAGCGTGGGGAGCTCGCATCAGGAGGCAGCGTTGCTGGCCACGGCTGCGGTTTCACAGGTGGTGAGCCGCATCCGGCGCCTGGGCTTGGAGGTGGCTCTCAGCAAGTCAGAGGTCATTGCATTCCATGGCCGCCGCCGTTTGGGAAGTACCTGTTCCGCATAGGCAGGGAGCCGGACGCACGGTGTCACCACTGCGTCCAGAGTGGAGAGGACACGGTGCGGCATACGCTCGCAGAGTGCGTAGCTTGGGAGGAGCCGCGTCGCGCCCTCGCCTTAATGGTAGGCAGCGACCTGTCGCTGTCGGCCGTGGTCAGCGCCATGGCCGGCAGCGCGGCTTGCTGGGACGCGATGGTGACCTTCTGCCACACAGTCGTGGCGCTGAAGGGGGCCGCGGAGCGGGAACGGGTAGCCTCGGCAGACCACCCGGCCCGCAGCCGGCGCACCGAGCGCAGGAGGAGGGCGGACAATGCCCTCTTTCGGCCACCCTAAATGGGTCCAAGAGCGGCGGACTATTTAGTCCGTCGCCCCTCCACTCCATGGACCCGAGATGGCGGCGCGTAGTGTTCCGCGCGCGCATCTCCAGGTGTAGGGGGAGGAGCACTTCGCTCAATCCTCGAGATGGGGTCCGCTAAGGAGCGGGCCAGCACTAGTCAGGGGCTGCGGAAGAATCATGGTTTCCCGCGGCCCCTGGCCCACGTGAGAGACGGAACACCGGGGGGTTTTAGTCACTAGAAGTCTAACAGACCCCTCCGCCCTCTCCGGGGCGGAGGAACTCCATGAGGATTTCCCCCGAGAAAAAAAAAAAAAAAAAAAAAACTTTACAAAAGTCGATGTGCAATATTTACGGTCGGGTACTGTACGTCATTAACTTTAAGTGAATAAAAAAATTAGCCATTACAATAATATTTACCTTATTTTTAGCCTGTGCCACTAACTAATGATAGCATGAATGTTAAAATGTGTGTATTAGTGAAAATTATGAAAGTGATCATTATGAAAAAGTGTTATTAAAAAGAGTAGTAATGTATGAAATACTTATTTTAATATGTTTTCTTTATTAATAATGTAGTAAGTATGTATATTAAGAATATCAATTAGCCTTTTGGTTATGTGAGTTTCATACATAATTACTCTAGAGAATTTAAAAATTATAGGGATGAAATTACATTGCTGTCGTGGTATAACTAAAATGCCGTTAATATCTTTTCTATTTTAAGTTTTTAACGCTAAGAAATAGGAAAAAGGAATTGCAATCGATCTATGTTTCACCTTTTTCGATATTTTAATTAGTTTGTGAAATGATAAGATATGTTTAATTTTCTAGTGTTTAGTCATATAACGCTTTTCAAATAAAATCATCATTCAAATCAAATCATTTTAGTTACACCATGCAAATTAATTAAAAGAATTTGTTTTTTAAATAATTGATTTTAATTTTTCAATACCACCCTATTACCGTAGGTGTCACAGAACATTAAAATACATTAGAAAGGTTATCAAGCGCAGTTTGCATCGGAACCGCTGTAGCCACTAAGCCCCCACTATTTCTACAACTACGTAAGCAACGAAAGTAAATAGAGTGTCACGCACACACGCACAACGTCAAACGAAGCGCTATGTTTGGTCACACAGCTCACTCACACAGACGTAATCTTACTTACGTATGTGCTGTGCAAAAGCAATTTATTTTACATTTACGCTAGTGATTGACAAACGATAAAATTGCATCGATAATTATATTATAGAAGGTTCATAATTTGCAAAGTTATTTATTTATTGTATCTGAAATGGGTCTAATGCTTATTTCAATGATATTTTTTATTTAATCATAATATACAACTGTATATTAGTTATTTTATTTATAATAAACTTATTATAAATAAAATAACTCCTTAAATAGTAGATCTGAAACTAAATTAATAATAATCTATTTTCGTATGGAAAAGTCAAGACCGTTTTAACCGACTTCAAAAAGTAGGAGGTTACGTCAATTATATACACTCGAACAAAAATAAAGAGTAAGTACTTAGTAATAAAACGAGTGACTGTAAATTACAGTAGTAAAAGTAAAATTTTTAAATGAATATTAAATAAATATTTGAAGAAATACTATTTTAATAGGTAAGAAATTTTGTTCTTGGAATTTAAGGGTAGGTAATTAAATAAAACAATATTCTCCATAAAAATAAATTGATATGCATTTACTCAAATGAAATGAACCAAAAAAAGTCTCCTATGGGGAGACTTTTTTTATTCGAAGCGGAATAGTTGTAATTTTTTTGTCCCCTAAAAAAATATTCAATTTGGCCTGGTAGTTTTTTATATATCTATTTCCGGACTTTTTTTTATGTCGTAATCATCTTCGTTAAAATGTTTCGAGCAAATGGTGCTTGTCTTTGTAGGAAACCAATCTTCTCTGCCAGTTATATTAATCCATTTTTCCTTTACATCAGGCGCTTTAGGAAACCTAAAAAACATAACATCAGTACAACATAAAATCTGGCTATTAGCCATAATATAATATACCATAATATTATCCATAAAGAATAATCGAAAACGTAAACAGTTAAATTACCGTAAAAAGCCGCCTCTGTGGCGGGGTGCCGGGTGCCGTGCACGAGGTCGTAAGTGCAATTCCCACGTAGGTCTATCGTACAATGCAGATTAATTTCAAAACGATTTAAGATTTATTTCGTGACATCATTATAAAATGATTACTTTGAAACAATTGAAAATAAAAATAACAATACTAAATGTTGTTTAAACCAACAATAACAATTCATGTCTAAAAATCAGTTCCATAAATAAATTATAATCAGAAAAATCTAATGAATAAAATTTATCGATAAAGAGCGCTGTTGAGGTACATCACTGCGGTCGGATGTATCAGTGGAAAGCGCGCGTGGCGTTATGCATTGCTTTTCGAATAGGCGAAACTAAGGTTGCATAGCAAACAATGCCGGCAATGAATAAAAACAATGCAATATTATGATTTCTGTTGCCAAAATCAGTTTTTCGTAAATATTGTCATAAAATCAAGAAATTTAGACTCACCGGTGGAATGAAATTCCTTCTTTTGTCACACTTGACACTTGGCTTCTTGCTTTGCAAGTAATAATAGCACAACTCGGCATTTTTTGACGCTTTCTAAACTTTTTCACGCTGATACGCACTCCATGAAAGTCCGCGGACGACTACGCGGGGATGCGTCGCTTTCGAAACAAACTATGAGCGTTTGCTCACAGTTGAGGCGCGCGAGCCCCGCCTACTTTGCCTTTCTAATGTATTTTAATGTTCTGTGGTAGGTGTCATAAAAAGCGACTAGGAGTAATTAATACCTAGAACCAAACGAATAAGATGAAAAATGGTCTCTAGCCTCTTAGTCGCATCTTACGACACCCACAAGTACGGGAAGGGGCGAAAATGATTTACCTTTCTCAAAGCATTAATTAATATAATGCTGGTGACGAGAACAACCATAGATCCAAGCCAGGAGAACAATGAGAATATTATCAGGACATTGCGAACTGAAAAATAAAAAATAAGGTATAATATATGACGTCATATACATTTTATAAGGACCAGCAATCTGAGAATACCAGGAAGAGTGATCCAAACTTCAGGAGTCCTATTTCCAGTAGAGGACCACTTAGGGGCTCTTTTAATTTAGCCTTGTGGTGCCTTACGGCTGCTGTGCATTTTTGGTTCGTTTTTCGAACAGCAAACTCACGTTCGTTTGTTTTCATACAAATCTTGCCAACGAAACGGCTGCCGCACGGCAAGATTTTTATGAAAACAAACGAACAAAAAGGAACTATTAATTTAGCACGAAACGGCTTAATTGAAAGACCCCTAAGTACGAGAAAGAGAGATTTGAGTAAGCTCCGCTGGTAAAGAAGTTGTGAATGCGGCAACCATGCAAAAAGGCGCAGATTTTAATGCTGCATTATTCACAAATGATTGTCCTGAATCTAGATGTACTTTGTGTATGTTAATTTCATGCCTGTAACTCTTCATCAATCCAGTTCTCGTAAGTTCATACAATTAATTTGTTATATAAAACACTAACTGACCCGTGCCCACTTCGTAGGGCGGCGAAAAAACGCATCTCTTTTTAAAAACATATTTCATTACTGTTCCCCTCCTATTAGTCATAGCGTGATACTATATAGCCTATGACACTCCCCGATAAATGGACTATTCAACACAGAAAGAATTTTTAAAATCGCTATATTAGATCCAGAGATTAACCCCTACTTCACAAACACACAAACTTTACCTCTTTATAATATTAGTATAGATTTAATAACCAGAATGTCTATTCACAATATGGAATTTGTTTAATATTATTAAGAGACTGTATTATACCATTGCAGGGGAAGACCTCCTCTTTGCTCATCCATTTATATATTGCTGTTTGAGTTTTTTTTAAAGCCTCTCCCTTAATTTGATAATAATAATTATTAATTACCTGGTGCACTTCCAACATAGACAAACTGATAGCTGATGACGTAATATCCTGTATGCGTAAACCCTGGTGTTGCCATATACAAGCAATATAAATCGAATATGCTTTGTGCAAACGTGAATAGTGACACAAACTGAAATTGAGAAAAAATTTATTAATACAAAGAAATCCAAAATGGCCAGTATATTATAACCAGAAACATGGCCTGCTACTAACAAGCTAGCAAGGTAGATCGGGCAATTTTGAAAATTTCTCCTCTTGTAAAATATCATCATCATAACAGCCCATTAATGTCCCACAGCATGGATGGCCCTCCTCCAGTGACGGAGTGATACTTGGCCTACTAATACCACTCTGGTTGGTATAGGGTTGAATTTCAAGTTTTCCTTCTTTTTATTTCGTAAAGATAATATTCGCGGATAGTCCCTTAGTCGGTTTTTACGACACCCCGAAATATACTTTCCTCTAAAAACACAATTTAAAGAGGCGTGTTCGTCTCACAGCTGACTTGCTACCAAAGTTGATAAATATTCTTACTTTCATGTCTGCTAAAGTTCCTGTGTCATGCCTATCACTCTCTAGTGAGTAATTGCCTTTTTCTTCTTTATCATAACAGCCAATTAATGTCCCAGGGACGGGCCTCTTCCCGTGACGGAGTTTTACTTGGCCTACTAATACCATGCTGGCCAAATGGATTGGTATAGGGTTTAATTTCAAGCTTTCCTTCTTTTCATTTTATAAAGATAATATTCACGGATAGTCCCTAAGTCGGTTTTTATGACACCCATGGGATGAGATGGGGTGTTGACACACTGTATTCTTACTCAGTCACCACACGGAGAACCTTTTTCTTCTTGATTGTAAAAAATTGTATCTTTAAGTAAAAGACAGTAAAACTTACCAAAGAAAAGAATCCTGTTAACAAAGATCCTCTCTGTAGGTCTAAGAAGAACGCATCATGTAGGATTGGCTTCTGATACCATGGCACTTTCAGGGAACGTACTGATTTCGATGAACGTAGATTTGTTGATGATCTAAAATAATAATCAGTCACTTAAAACCATTTCTTTGGAACTATTGCATTCCATGATTATAAATATAAACAAATATAATTTAATTACTAATTTTTTGTATTTCTCTTTTTTTGTACCTATGTAGGAAACTGTAGGTATTTACTTTTATATTCTCTTAAAGGACAAACAGTAGGTGTAGCATTTGAGTATAATATTCCTCACACTTTCACACAACACCATCTAGTCTCAAACTAAGCAAAGCTTGTACTATGGGTACTAGACAATGGATAGAACTTTTTTTTTGTTATTACATACATATTATACATAGAAAACACCCAGACCCATACAAACAATCATGTTCATGCACACAAAGATATGCATTGAGCAGGAATCAAATGGGAAAAAAGTTGATTGGAAAAGGATGGCCAGGAAATAAACAATGCAAAATCTAGCTTGATCCATAATAGGGTGGCAATGGCAAAAAAGGGGTGCAAGGATGTATATTATGTTAGTTGGTCTGCCACACTTCTGACTACACACAAAACTTCTTGATCAGATCTTCAGATTTTTTGCAATAATGTAGCTAATCCATCGGAATAACACACAGGCTAAAAGTCTTCGCGATAAATACATGTACGCAAGCACCGCCGTAGTTTTATTCTAGTATTTAATCATAAATCATTCAAGACAGCAAAGCTATTTCGAATATTAAAAGAATCTCTATAGAAATCTTTAGTATATCGAAAGATAAATGTATATTGACTTGTAATTCAATTATAAACTCAATTCTGAGAGAGTACAAATTGCCTTTTATTCCAAATGGGGTTTATAGTTTAGTGATTAAAATATAAGGTACTTACTTTCCTGTGTAATGTGAATACACAGATGGTGTTGAGCGATATGTAGAAGGAGTCTTTCGGCCGTACATCTTTATTTCTCGTTACAAAACTATCAGACCAGACGCCAACGCCCTAAGTCAATTTGTACCGCATTAACCACTTAATATATATCTAAACACATCACAAAACCTTCGTCCTTCGTTCAATAAAACGAATTAATGTTATTTTATGGTTTCTCTCAGTAATTTAATTCATAAATATACTATTTTTGCCAATGAAGCCACGCCTGTAATTTGTTTGTTGCTTCTTTCCGTTGTCAAATTCGTAATTATTTTGACAAGTTAAAGATACTCAAGCATTCCTCCAGAAAGGGATAGATGATACGTTTTGAAACACGTTAGAAAGAGACATCAAGAATACACAAACTATTTTTAATTTGTCAGTGTAGTACAGTTACAGTGACAATTTTCCGTTTACGGAGGTAGCTTATTGAAATGAAGCATGTCAACACGATAGCTTTGCTTGTATAGAGCTTGGCTGAAAGAAATGAAGCATTTCATGCGAAATCCTTCAAAGTCATTTTACGTTGTAGACATTGTGATCAAAAAGGGTTCAAATGACTACTTTTTCGATTTAAATACTTTTCAAGCTGTCTACTTTCCTGTATTGACTACTTTACCAAAATAACAACTGTCCTAAAAAGTCTAGTTTTCAAATTGTCTACTTTCCAGCAAGCAATGACTACTTTTGATGACCTTTCTAAAACGTCTGCTTTATAATTACAATGAATCATCTAATATAAAACAAAACAAAACAAAAAATTAATAAACAATAATATGCCGTAAAGGGGAAGAAGGGTCCCGATCCCGAGGGAATACACGGAACAGGGCCTAAAAGTCTAAAGGAATGGACGAAAAGGGTTCCCGAGGGATAAACAGGAACAGTAATAGAGAAACCCATATAAATTTAGGTACAAGATTACATTTTTAAAATAAATTAAAAAGGAAAAATAATCAGATATACTAATAACCCGCAAATTCCGGTACGGACCCACGATACCCCTGACGATACCACCAGGGGTATCGTGGGTCTTTCAAAAGTAAACGATACCCCCAACTCATAGTGTTGTGTTGTGACACTAATCGCTTCAGACCCACCATACCCCTGGTGGTCCTTTAAAGTTAAACTTTACCATGACCTACATGTTACTAAATTACGAGTAGGTACAATCATCTATTCAAATTATTTTAACTTATTTCATGATAATTGTGAATTTGCGTTTTGTACATTCTGCTCCGAAGGGAATAGGCCGACGTTTAGGAGTTTTTTGGATGAAGTTTGTGAGTTGTACAGATGATGTCTGTGAGTTTTAAATGATTTTTGTTAAGTAAGTTTGTTTTATGTTTTTAGTTACGTGGTATTACCTATTAAAAATGATAAACTGGGTAGGTACATACATTTAAAAAACAGACCCAATTAAATTTCAAGGTATACCTAGTTGAATAAATAACACTAAATTCGTTCTATTTATTAAATTGAACACGTAGTTGAACAAATTACACTCTTATAATAGAAATTTTTATGTTATTACAATAATAACGCACCCACGATACCTCTGGTGGTATCGTCAGGAGTAACGTGGGTCCGTTAATTCAACATTGTGGTCCTAAAGGCTTTTCGCGATAACTAATGAATTTCGCGATAACTAATGCATTTCGCGATAACTAATGCATTTCGGGATAACTAATGCTTTTCGGGATAACTAATGCATTTCGGGATAACTAATGCTTTTCGGGATAACTAATGCTTTTCGGGATAACCGGATAACTAATGCTTTTCGGGATAACTAATGCTTTTCGGGATAATAATGCTTTTCGGGATAACGAATGCTTTTCGGTATAACTAATGTTTTTCGGTATAACTAATGCTTTTCGGGATAACTCATGCCTCACGGGATAACATGACTATCGGGATAACATGACTCACGGGATAACATGACCGACGGGATAACATGAATCACGGGATAACTTGAATATCGGGATAACATGACTCACGGGATAAGATGACTCACGGGATAACATGACTATCGGGATAACACGACTCACGGGATAACAAGACTATCGGGATAACATGAGTCACGGGATAACATGACTATCGGGATAACATGACTCACGGGATAACATGACTCACGGGATAACACAACTATTGGGATAACATGACTCACGGGATAACATGACTATCGGGATAACAAAACTATCGGGATAACATGACTCACGGGATAACATGACTATCGGGATAACATGACTCACGGGATAAGATGACTCACGGGATAACATGACTATCGGGATAACATGAGTCACGGGATAACATGACTATCGGGATAACATGATTCACGGGATAACATGACTATCGGGATAACATGACTCACGGGATAAGATGACTCACGGGATAACATGACTATCGGGATAACACGACTCACGGTACAACACGACTATCGGGATAACATGAGTCACGGTATAACATGACTATCGGGATAACACGACTATCGGGATAACATGACTATCGGGATAACATGACTATCGGGATAACATGACTATCGGGATAACATGACTCACGGGATAACATGTCTCACGGGATAACATGACTATCGGGATAACACGACTCACGGGATAACATGACTATCGGGATAACATGACTCACGGGATAACATGACTGACGGGATAACATGACTGACGGGATAACATGACTCACGGGATAACATGACTATCGGGATAACATGACTCACGGGATAACATGACTATCGGGATAACATGACTCACGGGATAACGTGACTATCGGGATAACATGACTCACGGGATAACATGACTCACGGGATAACATGACTATCGGGATAACATGAATCACGGGATAACATGACTATCGGGATAACATGACTCACGGGATAACATTGTAGTGTGAGCTGGTCACATACATCATCCGATAACAAGGAATAGATTACGGTTGTACTATAACTATCATAAGATACTAAGATAAGACATTAAGATAGTAATATAGCTATAAGACACGTAGATATTAAGTATATAAATCGTGGTAAGATGTAATTAAAGGAGCATTCAACATGTCATCATAGTATCATTTACTACCCCACTTCTACACCATCTGACGAGTTCCGGTGCCCACTCCACATGGCGACCCTGCCGTAAGAAGTCTAGAAAAGCAGAATGAGATTCGGAACAGGTTATGGATACGCGGAAAACTAAAATAGAGGTACAAATATTAAATTTATTTTAAAATGGGTGGTTCTACTTCGAAGGAGGAAATAATCATAGCTCAGACAGCTTCTGGTGGATCCAACAACGCAACAGCAACACAACAACAACTGTCAGCCATAAGTACAGTCGTTTGGTTCATGGCAGCGTGTTTTTTGGTTATTATTGTGAGCGCAGTGGGTTATCTCTACCGAAGGTGCCACATGAACTGGATACAAGGAGAAATAAATAAGAGGGATGTCCAGCGAGTGATGCAGGCATAACAAGAAGGAAGGAAACGTGAGTGAAAATCAGTGTTATTTTATGTTTGTGTACGGAATGTGTTTAAAGACTATAAGTTTATCATAATCGGTTATTATTAAATTATGGAAGTAGAATTAACTACAATTTTTGTACAATTAAAAAATTTAAGAGAAAATATTGTTAAACTAGGACCCAGTAGAAGGGTAGGAAGTAATTTTGAAGGAAAAATTAACGAAATACAAACTTTATACGATAAATTTAAAACAATTATTTCGGGAAGTTGCAAATTTTCAACAGAAATTGTAGAATTAATTAATAAAATAGAGAAACTTTATTTAGAGACTATAAAATTCGAAAATAAGATTACACCGTCAGAAATGGGTACCGAGAGTTTTTCTCTGAGGACGGTCGTGGGGCTATTGCCTAAAGTAACGGGAGAAGAACATGTCACTCAAGACCTTATAGACTCTATTGAGTTATACAGTTCAATGATTAAAGAGGAAGAAAAAAAAATATTAATAAAATTTGTATTAAAAACACGGTTAAACCAAGGGGCTAAAATACGGTTATCAGGAGAGTACGATTCGGTTGAACAGTTAGTAAATGACATGAAAAAACATCTATTGACAATAAAATCAGACGTAGCTATTCAAAATAAATTCTCTAGGGCTACTCAAAGTAATAAATCGATAACAGAATTCGGGATAGAAATAGAAAAGTATATGATAGACTTAACCATTGCGCAGGCAGGAAACGATAAGGAAGCATACAAAGTGTTACGGTCATTAAACGAAAAATACGCAGTAAAAAGATTCGCTGACGGGCTTCGAAATCAACGTATAAGCACTATCATTTCAGCACAGAATATAACAACATTAAAAGATGCAATTAGGATAGCAGAAGACGAAAGTTGTAATTCCTTAGAACAGGTATTAACTTTTCAACGACAGTTCAGGACAAATGGATTCTACAGGAATAATAGAGGTAGTGGAAATAATAATAATTTCCAACAAAATTATCGCGCAAAACAAAACACAGCTGATAGGTACGTGTTTAATAATACAAAGAGATGGCATGGTAATGGAATTCGCGGACGTAGCGGTAATCGTGAACAACCGAGTCAGCAAGGTCGGCGAGCTGTAGCATGTTTAGAAGTAGAACATACGTCAGGCGATCTTTCTTTTCTTTCAAACTTGACACATTGGAACAACAAATAGAGCCGAGTCAGTTTTTTCGTGAATAAAGATAAACATATATTAACGTATAATAGTATAAACTGGGTTTATTTTTTTCTTAATGGCCTACACTCGGAATGGCTAATTGATACGGGTGCGTCAATATCAGCCATAAAAAATGAAATTTTAGAATGTTACCCGGGATGTTACAATATTATTAAGGATAAGGTAGTAGTTAACGGTGTAGGTGGTAAAATACAAGCGATAGGTTACGTGTACCTACTTAAATTTAAATTTCGAACAGTGTTCGTTTATGCATAAGTTTTATGTATTTAATGAATTACCATGTAAATCGGTCGGCATAATAGGTCAAGATTTTTTACAAAAATATAAAGGCGTTATAGATTTCTCAGAAAATAAACTAACTCTTAAGGAATACCGAGGGCAAGTTATTTCGATGCCACTTAGATATTATGATTATGTATTAAGTATTCCGCCGCGTTGCGAGGTAATTAAATATTTTCCAGTTAGCATAACCGAAGATTGTGTGGTATCAAAACAAGAGTTACAGGAAGGGGTTTTTTTGGCCAGCGTAATAGCTAAACCGAAAAATGGAATGATACCTATTAGGATATTGAATACAAAAGACGAGGAAATTGCATGTATTTTAAAAAATATAGATATTCAACCCTTAAGGAATTATAGCTATTGTTATTTTCCGGAGTCAAGTAAGAGTGTTGAACGTATTAAGGAAATATTTTCAATTTTAAAATTAGACTATTTAAACAATGAGGAACGATTAATGATTGAACAGATCTGTGCGAAATATCCAGATATATTTCATTTACCGGGAGATAAGTTGACTGTAACTAATATATATGAGCAATCTATAAAATTAAAAGACAATGTATCACCGGGATATAAAAAACAGTACAGGATACCAATTGCTCAAAAGAAAGAGGTCGATAGGCAAGTACAAGAAATGTTAAAAAATGGAATTATTGAAGAGACGGTTAGTGAGTGGTCTAGTCCTGTGTTAATTGTCCCTAAAAAAGCAGACCGGGACGGGGATAAAAAATGGCGGCTTGTAATAGATTATAGGCAATTAAACGAAAAAATTCAAGACGATAAGTTTCCTTTACCAAATATTAATGAAATTTTAGATTCATTATCAGGAGCTATGTATTTTAGTCACTGTGATTTGTCGCAATCATATTATCAATGTCAATTAGACGAAAAAAGTAAACAGTATACAGCATTTACGACAGACAAAGGACAATATCAAATGAACAGATTACCAATGGGTTTAAAAATTAGTCCGAGTTCATTTAGTAGAATGATGACTGTGGCGATGTCCGGATTAAATTATAATAAATGTTTAATATACCAGGACGATTTGGTTATCTTTGGGCAAAATTTAGAAATACATAACCGAAATTTAATGTCAATTTTTACACGATTAAGAAAAACTAATCTTAAACTAAATCCATCTAAATGCGAGTTTTTAAGGAAGCAAATACTTTATTTAGGACACGTTTATCAAATGACGGTATCTCTCCAGATCCGGGAAAAATTGAAGTAGTAAGAAATTACCCACGTCCCGCTAATAGTGATGAAATAAAACGGTTTATAGCTTTTGCGAATTATTACAGAAAATTCATCCCTAAGTTCGCTAAAATAGTTGCACCAATGAATAAAATGTGTAAGAAAAATGCTGTATTTAATTGGTCAGAAGAATGCGAGGAAGCATTTTTAATACTTAAGGAGGCATTAATATCACCACCAATTTTAGATTTTCCCGATTTTTCCGAAAAAAACACGTTTGTACTGCAAACAGACAGTTCAGGTTTTGCGATAGGAAGTGTCTTGAGTAATGGAAACGGCAAACCCATCGCGTACGCGAGTAGAATTTTAGGGAAAAGCGAGTTAAATTATCCTATTATAGAAAAAGAATTATTGGCTATAGTTTGGTCTGTAGTGCCCTACATATTATTGTTAATGTTAACTCCTACATTATTATAATACATTTAAATATTTAATCTAACTTAACCTAAAACATTATAATTAAAAAGTAAATTAATAAAATAAATAAAAACTTCAACAAACAAACAGTACAAACAAATATATCATAATATTAGGCAAATTCCTAAGCACCGGTCGCCGAGTCTATTGTGTATGGGCAACCGGTCTTCACTACTGATCGTGCGCGAACGAGACAGCGCTATGGGAAGCGCTTGCGTTCCTGCTCACGCACATGCACCCCAGTCTCCAGTCTCAGGTAGATCACCGCTTGAGTTGGACTGCGTTCTAACCGCCCAGCGCCCGCGCATACGCTTAAGTCTTAAGTAAAATTACGTGTTTAGTGTTTTCTTATTCTATGTGTATATGAACTCTCAGTGCTACTACTACTACTCTTCGCTATAAACTCTGTGCTATCAAACTGTGCTATACTTCTCTTCCTCACTCCTCTGTGTATATTGTATAAATCTCCGTGTCTCTGTGAACTAAAAACATTACAAATCTTTGCTCTTCAAATTACATGTTTTCTTTCTTCACCCTCGACACAACAACCTATATTTGGTGACCCCGAAACGAACACGATGTCGGAATCGGAAGATGTCGCACAATCGGCGGCAAACAGCGGCGAGAACAAAATGGCGGCGGAAACTTTCCGTGTTGGAGTGCGAGTTCCACCATTTAACTCAGAAAAACCTGGACTGTGGTTTTGCCAGATGGAAGCCCAATTTATTTTAGCCGGTATAAAGACAGACGAAACCAAATTTTATTACGTCATAGGCAATTTAGATACGCAATACGCGTCCGAGGTAGAGGACGTTATCTCATACCCTCCACAGGCTAACAAGTATGAAAAACTTAAGACGGAGCTTATCAAACGGCTATCAGCGTCGCATGAGAAGAAAATTAAACAACTTCTCATGCATGAAGAACTCGGTGACCGAAAGCCGTCACAGTTTTATCGTCACCTTCTCAACCTCGCTGGCCCAGGTGTACCGGCGGATTTCCTCAGGACGATTTGGACCAGTCGTTTACCTGCGAATACCCAGGCTATCGTCGCATCACAGTCTTCATTGGAACTGCCTGATCTGGCTGAGCTCGCAGATCGAATCCACGACATTGTAGGCTCACAGGTACCAGCTTCTACATCTACCATTACTAGTGGAGGTGGCGCACACATCAGCGAGATTGCTGCTCTGACCAAGCAGATGGAGAAGCTAGCGGAGAAGGTCGAGCGACTGTCCCGCAATACTCGTCCCAGAGGACGGTCTCTTAGTCGCACGCGACATCGTTTACAATCCTCAGTGCGTTCAGAGACCGACACCGAAAACTTCCCGCAGTGCTGGTACCACCGAACATTTGGCAGGCGAGCGAAGAAGTGCAACAAACCTTGCGACTACCACAATAACACCTCGGGAAACGAGCGGGACAATCAGTAATGGCGGCCGACGATTGTCCAAGTGCTGGTCGCTTATTTGTCACCGACCGCAGGTCGAAGGTGCAGTTTTTGGTCGACACTGGCAGCGACCTCTGTGTCTATCCTCGTTCGGCGATCTCAATACGACTAGAAAAGACAAATTACGAACTGTGTGCGGCCAACGGAACTTCCATAAAAACATACGGTTGTATTCAATTAAGTTTAAACTTAGGCTTGCGCCGTGACTATGCCTGGCGATTTATTGTAGCCGACGTAACAAAGGCGATAATAGGAGTGGATTTTTTGTCGTTTTATAATTTGATTGTTGATTGCAGGAACCAACGCCTTATAGACAATCATACAACACTCACCACCCCGGCATCGCCTGCCACTCGTTCTGACGGCATTTCTTCGGTGAGAGTGAGTCTTGGTAATTCTGCATACACACACATACTACGGGAATTTCCCGACATCACTCGTCCACCAGGTATACACCGCACACCAAAACATAATACCGTACATCACATTCGTACCACACCAGGGCCACCAGTATCATGTTCACCACGCAGGTTGGCCCCTGACAAATTAAAAATCGCAAAGGACGAATTTAATTCCATGTTGCAGTGTGGCACCTGCCGTCCATCCGAGTCACCTTGGTCATCACCTCTTCACTTGACTCCTAAGAAGGGCGACGGTTGGCGACCCTGTGGCGATTACCGCATGCTAAATGCGCGCACCATCGCTGACCAGTACCCCATCCGACACATTCAAGATTTCGCTCACAGCTTGTCTGGCTGTACCGTGTACTCTCAAATCGATTTGGTCAAAGCATACAACCAGATCCCTGTGCACCCCGAGGACATCTCGAAGACAGCCATCACCACGCCGTTCGGTCTTTTCGAATTTCCGTACATGACGTTCGGTCTTCGAAATGCCGGACAGACGTTTCAACGCTTCGTGGATGGGATGCTTATGGGTCTGGACTTCACGTACGCCTACTTGGACGATTTTTTGGTCTACTCGAAAGACCAGGAAACCCACGAACAGCATCTACGTCAACTTTTTACGAGACTGAGGGAATACGGTATGGTCATCAACACGTCCAAGTGTGTCTTCGGTGTGTCGGAAGTAAATTTCCTAGGCTACCACATTTCTGCCAAAGGTAGTAAACCGCTACCAGCCAAGGTGGAAGCCATCCGCAATTTTCCAACACCTAAAACCGTGAAAGAGTTGCGTAGGTTTCTGGGGATGCTCAATTTTTACCGTAGGTTTATTCCCAGCTCAGCAAACGACCAGGCACCTTTAAACGCTCTCCTCACTGGTTCGGTCAAGGGTTCACATCCTGTCAATTTTTCTTCTGATGAAGACCAGGCTTTTCAGAACTGCAAGGACAGCCTTTGCAAAGCAGCACTCCTGGCTCATCCTGATTGCAGCGCACAGTTAGCGTTGGTCACGGATGCGTCAGACAAGGCGATTGGTGCAGTTCTGCAGCAGCTGCGCGCTGGGGCATGGGAGCCCCTAGCCTTCTTCTCACGTAAGTTAACGACAACGCAGGTCAAGTACTCTCCTTACGATCGAGAACTGCTCGCCATTTACGAGAGTGTGAAATATTTTCGTCACATGCTGGAGGCTCGTGACTTTGTCATATACACAGACCACAAGCCTATCACCTTCGCTTTCCACTCTCGTAAAGACAATTGTTCACCTCGCCAGTTCAGGCATCTCAATTTGATAGCCCAATTCACCACAGACATCCGGCATATTTCCGGTAAGAACAATGTCGTGGCTGACGCACTCTCGCGCGTAGAGGAGATTACTCAACCCGTACCAGCTGAAAAGATTGCTGAAGCTCAGCGCGAAGACTCCGAGCTCAAACAACTCCTGGCTGAAGACAATTCATTAAAACTAGAAAAGGTAAGTATACCTGCATCTAAGCAGTACCTATACTGTGACGTCAGTAACGGCACCTCCAGACCATACGTACCTAAAGCTTTGCGAACTACTATTTTCAATAGTCTGCATTCACTTAGCCATCCAGGCACTAAGGCATCAGCAAAGTTAATAGCAAGTAGATACGTATGGCCTGGTGTAATGAGGGACTGCCGCGAGTGGGCACGTTCTTGCCTGAACTGCCAACGCTCTAAAACCACTCGTCACGTCATGGCTCCGTTAAGCACGTACCAGTTGCCGCGGTCAAGGTTTGACTTTGTTCACATTGACCTGGTTGGCCCACTGCCACCATGTCAAGGGTTTCGTTATTGTCTCACAGCCGTCGATCGTTACACGCGATGGCCTGAGGCAATACCAATAGCAGACATCACTGCTGAAACGGTGGCGAAGGCGTTACTAAGTGGCTGGATCGCACGTTTTGGTTGCCCATCAGTTGTGGTTACTGACAGAGGTAGGCAGTTCGAGTCTGCCTTGTTTAAAAATCTGGCAAAGATCGCGGGTTTTCACCATCGCAGGACCACTGCATACCATCCGGCCTGTAATGGAATGGTGGAGAGATTCCACCGCCAGCTCAAAGCCGCGATCAGCTGCCACACTAATGACGGCTGGGTGGAATCTCTTCCCCTAGTCCTTATGGGAGTCCGTAGCGCTTACAAGGAAGACGTAAAGGCTTCAGCGGCCGAACTGGTGTACGGCCAGCCAATGCGCCTACCAGGTGAGTTTTTCGACCCCCAAGCAGATGAGACTGTAGACACTACCGATTTTTTGTCAAGGCTGCGCAACATCGTGAGGTCTATGGAACCAACACCAGCAGCTAGACACAAAGGTAGTATTAAACATTTTATTTACAAACAACTATCAACATCATCTCACGTCTTCTTACGAGATTGTACTACCGGTGGATGTCTTAAACCAGCATATACTGGTCCACATAAGGTGATCGAGCGGGGTGACAAGGTGTTTAAAATTCTAGTAGGTGGTAAACCAGTCACAGTATCCATAGACCGCATTAAGCCGGCCTACATACTGCATGACCCTGAAAATACAACATACACAACACAACCATCACCACAGTCATCACAATCACCACATTCATCACAATCACCACATCCGTCACTCAAAACAACACAGCCACACGACACAACCATCGCGAATTCCCGAAACTCACCTCTCGCTGATGAAGATGTCGTCAGAAGGACGCGAGCAGGGCGTCGCGTTAATTTTCCCTCTTACTATCGCCCTTGACGGTCTCTGGAGGGGGGTGATGTAGTGCCCTACATATTATTGTTAATGTTAACTCCTACATTATTATAATACATTTAAATATTTAATCTAACTTAACCTAAAACATTATAATTAAAAAGTAAATTAATAAAATAAATAAAAACTTCAACAAACAAACAGTACAAACAAATATATCATAATATTAGGCAAATTCCTAAGCACCGGTCGCCGAGTCTATTGTGTATCGGCAACCGGTCTTCACTACTGATCGTGCGCGAACGAGACAGCGCTATGGGAAGCGCTTGCGTTCCTGCTCACGCACATGCACCCCAGTCTCCAGTCTCAGGTAGATCACCGCTTGAGTTGGACTGCGTTCTAACCGCCCAGCGCCCGCGCATACGCTTAAGTCTTAAGTAAAATTACGTGTTTAGTGTTTTCTTATTCTATGTGTATATGAACTCTCAGTGCTACTACTACTACTCTTCGCTATAAACTCTGTGCTATCAAACTGTGCTATACTTCTCTTCCTCACTCCTCTGTGTATATTGTATAAATCTCCGTGTCTCTGTGAACTAAAAACATTACAAATCTTTGCTCTTCAAATTACATGTTTTCTTTCTTCACCCTCGACACAACAACCTATATTATACTACTACCTATACTATAGGTCAATTAAACATTTTAGGACATATCTATATGGTAGGAAATTTATCGTAAAAACAGATCATAAGCCATTAATATATTTATTTAATACTAGCTGCTGTGCCCGCGACTTCGTTCGCGTGGCGGATGTTACTTACTTCGCAATTCGATTTAATACTGAAAAATCGTTTTTAAAACCTTATAACGAACAGATATACCTACATTACAAACGAATTGTAAAACTAACGAACGAACCAAAACCTTTTCAAAGTAAATAAATAGTAAATAAAATATCTATGAAGACTGCGTCTAAACTTATACTGAAAGACATGAGCGAACGTCATTCTTTCAAGGAAAATCTTAACACCGCGATACTGAAAATGACGTCACAGGCACAATGCCATCTGTTGTCAAATTTGTAAGTTAAAAAAAATGACATCGCTTATTTCATCATAACTGCAAGGACGCGCCTCCTCCCGTGACGGAGGAATACTTGGCCTACTAATACCACGCTGGCCAGTCGGATTGGTTGATAATATACGGATAGATTGGAAGATAATATTCACCGATAGTCCCTTAGTCGGTTTTACGCCACCCATGGGATGAGATGGGGAGGTGACATATTGTATTCTTACTCCATCACCACACGGATAATCGCTAATTAATTATGAATGAATACATTTGCACGCCACGTTATGGTGCGGCAGAATTACCTGCCTCGGTGGCGCGGCGCGGTCGCATTACATGGCTGGCGTGCATGAGGTCGCGGGTTCGATTCCCATGGAGGACAATTGTGATACACAAACTATTGTCCTTAGTCTGGATGTTCTTTGTGTCCGTTAAATTTAACGGACACAAAGAACATCAAGAACATCAAGAAAATATCAATTGATATTTTTAAAGGCTAGTGTGGGATTTGTCTTTTGTAAAAAAAATGCTGAGATAAATTATTGTACCTCACACCTTTTTACCATCTAGCAAAAAATATTTGACTAAACTTAGACTCGACTATATTATTATTATTATCTATAGATAAACTGCATGCAGTATTTTTGAATTACTTAATAAAATAAACACAAACACTTTGAATAATAATTTAATGTTTTGTGATTGTATTTCTATATTTTATTGTCAGTTTTGTATTTTTTTATTGTTGACAAATAGCAATAATGTGTAAAATGATTTTATAAAGAAAAAACGTGTTACTTATTATGTTGTCTGTTATATTATACCAATATATTATTAATTATTAAATAGTTATATAAGTGTGTTATAATTGCAGTTATAATAAGATTGTGAGAAAAGGAACGTTATTTTAATTCAATTTAATATTTATGATTAAGTATAGGTATAGTTTAACTTTAAAAAATGAAGTTTGTACGCCAATATTAGCAATACAGGAAAAGACTATTTATTTTTGTCAGATGTTTTGTATCTGTGATTAACTAATAAAGGTTATTTGTATTTGTATTTATTTACATTAATAAAAACAGGTGGAGTCTGTTGCATACTTTTACGCTGACCAGTAACTACTACAGTTTAAACTAAATGAATACTTACCAAAAGAATAATTTTACTTTAGATTAATAGCTTACTAATACAATTTATATTTAATTTGTTTCAATTACGAAAAACACAAAAATATAACAATCAAGTAAACTTATAATTGATTTAATTTAATAAGACTTATAATTGATATTACACATACGATTCATGGTTAATTTTATTAACATTTAAAAGGAATAACTTATTAATAGCACTTAATAATAAAATAGTTATAGATTATTTAAAAACTCATTTATTTTACGATTACTACTGGTAACGCCATCTCGTGAACAAAAGAAACGAAATTTAAATTCATTCAACATTGAACAAAATCCATTTTTCATGACCCCTGATTTGTATTGGACTGTTCTATTAAAGAGATCTAGCGATATCTCGAGTAATACTTATCCGATTTTGATAAAACATACCTCAGTTTAAGCCTAATAAGAAAGGCTACAATACAATGTATTGGTCTTAAGATTATATTTTAATTCGTTTTAAAGATGTGCGGTAACAAACAGACAGATAGACATTAATTCTAAAAATTGTGTTGTTGCTTTTTGACTTTTTTCTAGATTTTATAGATAATTTTTATCTGAATTTTCGAAAAGAACAGACATTTCGACCTCTACAGTTTTATTATAGTATAGAAGATAGATAGATTACCTACTTTAAACTTAATACCTAAAAACTACGTATCTATGTATTTTAATATCTAAAGCGCGCTTATTCCAAAAAGAGTCAATAAGAACCACGTCCGTTCGCATTAAGAGTCAATGTGAATGAAATTATATAGATGCACCGGTTGGCCGTTTCGGACGTTAAACAAAAATCAACCGTACAGCCGTACTCATACCGGCGCGGCGCGGCGACATTTGGAAATTTTCTTTCATCTATATCTTGTGTGTTTATCAACCGATTTCTATAATTTTTTTTTTATGAATAAGATATTAAAGTGTACTTTTGAAATATGGGAGTTTGAAAAAGATATGTCTATGCAAATTACAATATATTTATGTATTTAATACACTTTGAAGAAAACCCTAACGATTAAACACGTTATTGTGGCTAATATATAAAATATAGATATATACTATTCATGACTTTTTTGTACATCTTTTGAAGACCATTATTTTTGTAATACATATTTTTGGCGTATGATCAACGTATGCGATGATAAGAGCTAGAACGCGCTTTTTGTCAACTGACTTGCTTCAAATTTTTCGTCACTGCTCAGCTCCTATGTGTCTTAGCGTTATGTTATACAGCCTATAACCTGCCCGGGAGTATGGACTACAATCGTACCAAGTTTGGTTAAAATGCCTTCAGTAGTTTTTGACCCATGCGTGCACATACAGACAGACAGACAGACAGACAGACAGACAGACAGACAGACAGACAAAAAATTTATTGATTGCATTTTTGGCATTGGTATCGATCACCATTCATCCTCCAATATTAATTTTGAACATATATTCAATGTACAGAATTGATCTCTCTACAGTTTTATTATAAGTATATAGATGACGGACCCATCAAGTCGGTTAATGAAGTTTCGTCTGTATTTAGAGGAATACGATTTTGAGGTCGAATATGTGAAAGGGAAGGACAATGTGCTAGCGGACGCATTATCTATAATATAAAAATGAATCGCAAAATGTGTTGGTAAGCGCATAACTCAACAACGCCTGGACCAATTTGGCCAAATCTTTTTTTTAAATGTTCGTTGAAGTTCAAGGATGGTTTTTACGGCGAGAAAAATTAGAATTATTGCTGGAAAAACCCTAAAAATAGCCCTTTTCTTTTTCCCATACAAATGATTTCTAACTAAAACGTAGTCAATTTGAGCTTTATTGCTATGGTATAAAGTTCATATTAAATTACAAGCACTCACTGTTGTCTAAGCAATGTAGGTGTGTTCCTAACGTCAAAGATCATATCTATCAAAACAATGTGCGTGTGTGCGTTGGAGCACAGAATACATAGTTGGAGGAGTTTAATGTCGCGTTCCGAAACTCGCGTTTCTTTTGTATTAGTTTCGGCACGCGAGATAAAATGCATCAGTTTCCACGTCATTACATCAGTCAAACAAAAATCGCGTTACCAACAGTGTTTTATTATTTTTAATATGCAAATTTTAAATAAATAAAACAATTCGTACGGCTTAAAAGGATTTGACTTCAAGTCATATCAAAAAAAAAGTTGTCTGTTACCTAATCTACTGAAATTGCTTTTGTCAACTGATACACGAAACAACGTGATTAGTGAAAAAATAATTTATATTTGATATGCCTCCTATAAGACGAAGCAATTTAGGTAGAAGAACCAGAAATGCTACAAACCAAGCTAATTACCGATCTAATCGTACTGCACAAGAACGTGAGCCTTTAAAAATATCAATTTAACGGACACAAAGAACATCTCATCCCATGGGTGGCGTAAAACCGACTAAGGGACTATCGGTGAATATTATCTTTACGAAATAAAAATGAAGGAAAACTTGAAATTAAACCCTATACCAATCCGACTGGCCAACGTGGTATTAGTAGGCCAAGTATCCCTCCGTCACGGGAGGAGGCGCGTCCTTGCAGTGGGACATTAATGGGCTGTTATGATGAAAAAAGCGATGTCATTTATTTTAACTTACAAATTTGACAACAGATGGCATTGTGCCTGTGACGTCATTTTCAGTATCGCGGTATTAAGATTTTACTTGAAAGAATGACGTTCGCTCATGTCTTTCAGTATAAGTTTAGACACAGTCTTCATAGATCTGTCATTGTAAAGATCTGTTTTTGAAAAGGTTTTGATTCGTTCGTTAATTTTACAATTCGTGTGTAGGTATATCTGTTTGTTATAAGGTTTAAAAAACGATTTTTCAGTATTAAAGCGAATTGCGAAGTAAGTAACATCCGCCACGCGAACGAAGTCGCGGGCACAGCAGCTAGTCTAGAATAAAAATCTCCATTAAAGATTTAAAAGATATGGGAAATAATAGTATATCAGTAATGACGAGAATGCAGAATAGGCGGTTGCAGGAATTGGGTAAAGAACAGGATATTCGGAAGGATAATATAATAGATTCTAGGATAGGGCATCCCAGAATAGTAGAAGTACTGAAGAAACAAGGGAATGATGTGGAATTACGCAGAATAAATGCAAATAAATGGGGAAAATTGATACGTGACAAAAATTGTAAAATAATTATGTCTAAGTCACGAAATAAATTGATGTACGTGCCAGAACACTTAAGTGTTTATATTAACTATGAATCTTTATCAGCTTCTTCCCTAGACGAGTTGCTAAAAGACATAGTAAAGTTTTGTTTTGAACAAAACTTGGAACATATTATTATGTTAAAAAATAATGATAACGAGTATTTGATAAAAGGAATGGCACGGTATTTAAAGGAAAACAATAGTTCATTACAAAAGAACTTTAAAGTATGTATAGTGAAAGATGTACGTAGGATAGAGGACAGGGAAGAAAAGAAGGTAGTCATGAACGATTTTCATATATTACCAACTAGTGGTCATGCAGGGATACGAAGGATGATTAATAATATAAAGAAATCTTTTTACTGGCCAGGTATCGAAAAAGATGTAGTAGAATACGTCCAAAAATGTGATAAGTGTCAGAAACAAAAATTTCAGAAAAATATTAGGGAACCAATGACAATTACGACGACTGCGTCAACAGCTTTTGAGAAAATTTACTTGGATATAGTAGGACCATTCGATAAGGATACGAATGGAAATAAGTATATATATTTTAACATTACAGTGTGAGTTAACAAAATTTGTGGAAGCTTATCCTTTAAAAAACAAATCAACCAATGAGGTAGCAAAAGCGTTAGGGGAAAATTTCATTTTGAGATATGGGATACCGCAAAACATTGCTACAGATAGGGGAAGTGAGTTTATTTCCAAAGTCATGGTAGAATTATTCAAAATTTTAGGCATAAATAAAATATTAGCAACGTCGTATCATCATGAAAGTATTGGTTCGCTAGAAAATGCTCATAAAACTTTGGGTGCGTATTTAAGAATTCAGACAAATAACAACTCGTCATCATGGAGTTCTTGGATCCCTTATTGGTGTTTTTCATACAACACAACAGTAAATACTGTAACTAAATATACTCCATATGAGTTAGTGTTCGGAAAATTATGCAACTTACCAAGTAATTTAAATAATGGGAGTGTTGAACCTATATATAATTTCGATGATTATCCTTTAGAGTTTAAGTTTCGTTTACAGAAAGCTCAAGCGGATGCTAGAGAAAACTTGATAACTAGTAAATTGGCCAGGAAAATTGTTTATGATAAAAATAGTAACCCTGTAACATATAAGGAAGGTGATTTAATATTGTTGAAAAATGAGAATGCAAGTAAGTTAGATAATGTGTACAATGGACCATTTTATGTAATAAAAGATGAGTCACCAAATGTAAAAATAAAGTATAAAAATAAAATAGAAACTGTACATAAAAATAGAACCAAATTGTATTATGATAGTTAAAATTAATTATAATAGTTATAATCAAAACAATAAAATTAACTTATAATAGATTTAATTTTATTTTTTTTTCTCTGGAAGGGTGATGTAGTGTGAGCTGGTCACATACATCATCCGATAACAAGGAATAGATTACGGTTGTACTATAACTATCATAAGATACTAAGATAAGACATTAAGATAGTAATATAGCTATAAGACACGTAGATATTAAGTATATAAATCGTGGTAAGATGTAATTAAAGGAGCATTCAACATGTCATCATAGTATCATTTACTACCCCACTTCTACACCATCTGACGAGTTCCGGTGCCCACTCCACAACATGACCCACGGGATAACATGACCGACGGAATAACATGACTCACGGGATAACATGACTACCGGGATAACACGACTCACGGGATAACATGGCTAGCGGGATAACATGACCCACGGGATAACATGACCGACGGGATAACATGAATCACGGGATAACATGACTATCGGGATAACATGACTCACGGGATAAGATGACTCACGGGATAACATGACTATCGGGATAACATGACTCACGGGATAACATGACCCACGGGATAACATGACCGACGGGATAACATGAATCACGGGATAACATGACTATCGGGATAACATGACTCACGGGATAATATGACTCACGGGATAACACGACTATCGAGATAACATGACTATCGGGATAACATGACTCACGGGATAACATGACTCACGGGATAACATGACTCACGGGATAACCCCTCTGTAGCAGAAAGACAGAAACGCAAAATCCCGGAATAGCAAAATCCCAGATTAGCAGAAGGACGGATTAGCATAAAGGCAGATAATGTACTGTCGTGTACATTATAATATAATACAAAAGTCAAAAAGGTAAAAGTGTTTTGTTACATGCCGGCCACAGGTACAATTATGTGAAGAAAAATGAGAGTGGGACCACAAATTGGCGCTGCTACAACAAGAAACAATGTAGCACATCTATTACATTAAATGCTAAAAATGACATAATAAGGGAAGCGAAGCACTCTTGCATCCCTGATTTTCAACGCAATACAACGGATGCAATATTAGACCAGTGCAAGGAAGAAGTATGTAAAAACTTTGAACCAATACAGAGAGTATTTGAAAACTACATTTATAAGAGAAAAGAAGAATCGAATTTTCTGGCAATTGACGATGATGATTTGCCTGTGTTTTCTATGAAAAGAGACACTATATATAGATCGCGGCGAAAATATCTGAAAGTCACTGAATGCAAAGACATGAAGAAGTTAAAACTGCCACACTGTTTAGTAGATAAATTTTTTTTATATGATGATGGTGTGGATGAAAAAATTATAATTTTTGGAACTACACTGGCTAAGCAACTTTTAATGAAATATGAGGAATATTACGGTGATGGAACATTTAAGGTAACATCGACACCCTTTTATCAGCTATATACCTTACACGTAGACATTACCATAATAACGAAGATACTGTCAGCTTTGTACCCCTTCTTTACATTCTGTTACCAAACAAGTCAGAAACTACGTATAGAAGACTTTTTTTAATACTCAGAGACCAATTTAAAATGAAAATCATGGTCTACAAATGAGATTTCGAATTGGCAACCATAAATGCTGTCAAATTTGTTTATCCACACGTGACCGTGACTATCAAGGGTTGCTATTGTAACTTTGTTAAGAATGTCTGGAAGATGGCTAAAAAAATTGGGTTAACTGTAGTTGAAGGTGGGCACAAAATAATAACTTTATGCACACAATTACCTCTATTGCCAGCAATTCTGATTCCGGAAGTGAAGGTCAGGATGGCTGGACCAAGAGAGATTTTGGAAGTTGAGCTATACCAAGATACAGTACCTATTTGATACTATTTGATACCTAACATAAAATATTTGGTACCTCACTAATGAGGGAAAACTATTAAAAAGAAAGTGGTCAGCCATTCTGACCTCAGAATGGCTGGACCAAACCGGTTTCACCTAGTTGTAGGCGTTATACTTAGTTTATCTTTTCATTAAAATATAGTACCTACCTAGTACCTCCACATATGTTTTTCTTAATTTTTTTCGAGAAACGCAAAAAAAGTTATACCTAGAAGAAGGTTTGCCTAGTAAGGCGGCGTTATAATTAGTTATGTTTTATTTAAATATGCAATATACGTTATCATTCTGTAATGGTGACAGCCTCCATGGGGCAGCGGTAGTGAACTAGACTGGTGTGCAAGAGGTCGTGGGTTCGAATCCCACCCAGGACTAAATCTTTGTGTGACGAGCATCATTATTTATTCTGTGCCCGGGTGTAATTTAACCTTAATATAGGTATAAATAAACATATTAAGTTAAAAAGAAGTTTTTAAGAGGGTGAGTATAAAGGATGTTAACAAGTGTTAAATTAAGAATAAGTGATAATGTGACGCTAAGAGAATTGGGTTTAGGTATGTAAGTACCTAGTTTACTCAACATATTGATATATTAAATTTTATATTATTTATTAAACTACTCCATTATATTTTAGCATTTTTGTAATTCAACTTATTAAAAAAAAGTAGCTTATAAAGAAGAATGGGCAGTTTTATATGGGGTGCGTCCCATGTGTTGTAACACTTTGTGACCTATATCATTTGAAAGATCTCAGCGAGTGCTATGTTTTATTGTATGGGCATATCTCCGTATCTCGTGCAGGGAAACTGTTATAGGGTTTTAAAAAAATAAAAAAATAATTTAAAATGTCTAAACTAATTGGTCTTTTAATAACTACTACTAAAGAGATTTAAAGGTAGAGCCTACTTTGACCCAACACCCTCTCTGCCACCATTGTAAGCGCAGCGTTGAGAAGATTGCAGACATGTAAAATGTGATTTACGGCGGTCTTTCTGGGTAGAAGAGTTCTCAAGCTTTCAGAAACGTTTGCGCAATTACATGGACAAAGAAAAAACATCCCTATGCTCCCCGCCATTTTGTTCCAAATATGACATCTGCACTCTGCGTCCCAACTATAGATGCTAGCGGGAAAAAATCCGAATAATTCAAGTTGATTAAATCGGAATAATACCGAAATATACCGGAACTTTGGGATTTTTTCAACGGATCGCACTGTCACGTGATTTATTTATTTTATTATATTTATTATATTATTTATGTGCTATAACATTTATATTATTATGTTTTTATTTATTATGTGTATAATTATAATTTATAGGTAAGTATAAATAATGGTAAATAAACTATTTATGCATTTTGTCTGGTACCGATAGTTTTATATTATTATTTTAGATTAGTTTAATATTCGGGCGATATATTTGACGGAAAATTCGATCGAATCTTTCACTCACTGGCGGGGGAAAAGCTCCTCCGCAAAGCATGTCCTCTCTCTCTTATGCCCGATTTACACATCGACAAGTACAGTAGCGAGTTAAGTAGTATTTTAAAATTAAGTTGATTTAAATAGAGTTACATCCTATTTTTTGGCGAGTTAAGTACGAAGTAAAGTTTCTCTCGCGTCTCGCCAACTTAACTTGCCAAAAAATAGAATGGAGATCTATTTAAATCAACTTAATCTTCAAATACTACTTAACTCGCTACTGTACTTGTCGATGTGTAAATCGGGCATTACCGCACCAGGCACCGCTGCCGAACAACTCGAGAGTCATGTCACAACGTGAACCACTCACGTCGTGACATGAGTCGTGCAGACGGGCTCGCGCCCGTGACGCTGCGGCCGGCGCACAAAGTTGTAGCGGCGCCGGCGCGGCGCGGCGGTGATCGACGATCGATGCAAAATACTATTTTTCAGCAAATAAAACATAAAAATATTTATTAAATAAAGAACAATGCTCAAAAATGTATGGACACCGTCCCCACTTTGTAGCACTTTAAGATATATGTTAATCGAAAGGTATTAGTCATCTCTCCATTTTATTGTATGACAGCAAACCTCAAATGTGTATCCGAAAAAAGTTACATCGACATAAAGAAACCGAAATGAGACACAATGATATTTTTAAAATCCATTATAAAGCTGCATCTACAGGAGCCATTTTCAATAGGTAAATCAAAGTCTAGAAAACTAATCAAAATTTTAATAGTAACGTAAGTATAATTTTTTTATTATTTTAATTTGTTTAAGATGGGGTGGTGATTGATTGATTGATTGGTGTGAGCAATATTTGGTCCGTATTTGGTGAACGCTACCGGACAAATTTGTTTGGAAAAGTGGCATACAAGACTTAATAAAAAATTGAAATCTGGGCAAGAGAAATAGAACTATTTAGGTTATTTTATAAACTATAAAGCAAGATGCAAAATCCAAAAACGACATCTCCATAGCACTGAATCTTGCTTGTACGTCGCCGTCGCGTATTTCCCTTTCCGTGTTCAGTTGGCGACTAAAACCAGCACGGTTTTGTATTACTAACCAACTCGACAATCAGTTGGCGACTAAAACCAGCACGGTTTTGTATTACTAACCAACTCGACAAACCCGTGCTGAATTGGCGCCAACTGAACACGATTTTGCGATCAAGCAACGTTACCAAACGTTTTACAAAATCGTGTGCGAACATTTCCGAACAATCCGAAGAGAATGTTCGGAAATGTTCGCAATAAATCGCGGCACGCGAAGTAGGTACTTAGGCTAGCCGGCATTTGGCGCGCATCGCGTATGAACCCGTTTGTCAACGCTTACGTGTTTGATATTGTTTTCATTGGTAGTGCTTAATGGAAGAGTTTAAAAGGATTTTTAGCGAAATTACCAAAGAATTTGAAATACTTAGCTATAATGGGAAGTCTAGTGATAGTTATACGTATTAGTAGGACAAGTATCCCTCCTTCACGGGAGGAGGCCCGTCCCTGCAGTGGGACATTAATGGGCTGTTATGATGATGACAGGTAAGTATTTAAAATTAAAATAAAAATCTTACTCCAACCAAAATGTTGATACTAAGAAAATTTATCTATACTAACATCGCGTTAGACAGATATTTTACGTTATTCGCGCATTATTTTAAAACTGAGATATCTTTCAAACTAATAATCGGATCTCATCGCTGTAAAGGTCAATTATGTTTAAAATTACTTAAATAAATATAATGATTAACGTATTTATTTTGATAAGGGTCGATACCATGTACACAAAATACCTTTCCAAACAATGCATTTCTTTAAATAAAATTTGATTATTATAAAAAAGGTCGTAGTGAGTTAACCTTAGAAGATAGATATCTATCTTTGACTTAATTGTAAAACTTTTTTAAAGGTACAATTCTCTCATACATCATTTCAGTATATCTCCAGAAGTTTAAGCAGCAGAAGCAAAATAAACGTTTTTAAGCGTCCCTTTTATAAACATATTTCATTACTGCTCTACTCCTATTAGGCATAGCGTGATACTATATAGCCTATGACACTCCCCGATAAATGGACTATCAAACACAGAAAGAATTTTTAAAATCGGTTCAGTAGATCCAGAGATCACCCCCTACAACGTCACAAACACACTATCACACAAACACAAACTTTACCTCTTTATAATATTAGTATAGATAAGAAGGTATAAATACTTATATAAATATACAAATTAGGATAGAGTAGGTACATATTTATAAATAAACAAAAAAAATTCATTCCTTACCCTTTACCCTTGCTGTATTCAGTTCAACTACACACTAATTTGTAAAACATCACCTAGCGCCACTCCTTACAAAGACAGTTGATGCGAATTGAACACGGAGTAGTTGAATTCCATACTTAATAAAAAACCGTGTTTGATTCAGCCGTACGCTGTTTTGTAAAACGTTTATAATGTTGCTTGATCGCAAAAGCGTGCTCAGTTGACGCCAATTCAGCACGGGTTTGTCGAGTTGGTTAGTAATACAAAACCGTGCTGGTTTTAGTCGCCAAATGAACACGGAAAGGGAAATACGCGTCGCCGTCGTCTTGTGGTATTTAAAGCCACAAGCCAGCCACAGCCATTTATTCAATGCCTCATCGTCATTTGTAAGTTCTTCGTGCTCTGTCGCCACTTTAATCGGACAAACCTGAGTGCTCTCTCGGATTCGAAGCCACGACCTCTTGCACACCAGTCTAGTTCACTACCGCTGCCCCATGGAGGCTGTCACCATTACAGAATGATAACGTATATTGCATATTTAAATAAAACATAACTAATTATAACGCCGCCTTACTAGGCAAAACTTCTTCTAGGTATAACTTTTTTTGCGTTTCTCGAAAAAAATTAAGAAAAACATATGTGGAGGTACTAGGTAGGTACTATATTTTAATGAAAAGATAAACTAAGTATAACGCCTACAACTAGGTGAAACCGGTTTGGTCCAGCCATTCTGAGGTCAGAATGGCTGACCACTTTCTTTTTAATAGTTTTCCCTCATTAGTGAGGTACCAAATATTTTATGTTAGGTATCAAATAGTATCAAATAGGTACTGTATCTTGGTATAGCTCAAACTTCCAAAATCTCTCTTGGTCCAGCCATCCTGACCTTCACTTCCGGAAGCCTACCTTTCTATATTTGATTTGTGTGCCGAAAAACCAGAATTTTTCGAATTTCAAAAGTACTTCAATAACCAATGGATCCTCAAAATCACAAAGAACATTTCTTAGCTGTTACAACGAAAAATTTAGGACAACGAAATGGTGTTGAGGGATGGCACCGGAGGATTAATACAAAAATACCTAAGAATCCTTCACTCTTCCTATTTGTACAGCTATTAAAGAAAGAAGCATATTTCCCTTCAGGAACGTTAGGTTAGGTTTAACATGACTATCGGGATAACATGACTATCGGGATAACATGACTATCGGGATAACATGACTATCGGGATAACATGACTATCGGGATAACATGACTATCGGGATAACATGACTATCGGGATAACATGACTATCGGGATAACATGACTATCGGGATAACATCGGGATAACTATATCTCATTAGAGATTAAGAATGATTTAACATTTTAAAAATAACATTCTGGGAATTCGACAATAGACTAGTACCAAATTTATGCTAAGAAAGTAACAGATAAATTATATGTTTTAAATATTTATTCAAAACCACACTTCATTCATTAATAACATCTCCGCAAAAAACTTGCAAATAATCACTGTTTACATAGATAGGACCACACTGCCACAAACACTTTGGACAATCCAGCTGAGTTCTGGAGCACTTCGGGTCCTGCATATCGACCCAGCCGCAATACGCACCAAAACCCTGACCCGAACTCGACATTTTATCCAATTCGTTGAAGTTTTTCCATTTTTTATGGACTTTCTCGCTTTTTCTTAAGTCGCTCTCATAATATAGGTATTTAGTCAGCTTTTCAATTTTTTCTGCTGCAGACACGTTATAATTTTCAGTATTTGCTGATTCCTCCATGACGATGCACGACTCCGGACCCGACATAGGCACCTCGGTTCGGTTCTCATGCGAAAGGTCCCATGTGCACAGGGATGAATCCCCGATGGAAACTGCTGGTGTCGCAGCTGTGAAAATTTCTCATATTCAACTCTTACGCACCTACAACAAAGTAAATACATTTTTGCAACTTAATGGAATAACATAAGTGACCAAATTATAACGATTTCGAAACTGGTGGAAGTTTGAGGGTTGAGAAACATTGTTAAGAAAAATTCAAACCAAAGTCCAGTTATTTGTAGACCCAGATAAAAGTTTCTAGTTTTGTATTGAAAGGAAGTCCCAGACCGCATAACTGGCGTAAAGACAACTTACATCTATAAACTTTCTATGAAGTCAAAGCTATATCAGTGCATCTGCATCCTACAATTTTACATGCACGTTAAGTTCTTGGATCCTTTTGACATTTGAATAAACTTAACTGGAAGTTGAGAACTAATACAACTAGAACTTACATTTCTTAGGTTTAGGCTCATTATTCTGCAACATATCTTGGGGGCCGGTTCCGCACCGACAGAAAGGATTCTGGCCAGGCTGCATCATGAATATAAAGGGTGCACTCTCCCTATTACCAGCAAGAAACTCCTTCATATGCTCAGCAAACTGAGCATTGTTCTGCCATTGGTCAAAGCAGTTTCTGAAAAACTCAGAAGGGTTGTCCTTGTTCCGGTTTAGAACGTGCTTATTGAAGCACTCTTCGCAAAATACTTGCCCGTAATATATCTTGATGTTATCCTTCGGGAGCTTGTGGCAAAAGTCTGAAAAAAGTCTTAAATGTAGCTACAATTTATCAAAATTTCTATTTTATTTATTCGGTAATTGATCGCCAAGGTATTTGATGATAAGGTGGTTTAATGTCCTGGTTATATTCAATTAGTCTCATGCAAATCATGAGCGTGCGAGAGCTGATTGATGCAGTGAAAATTTTACTAACTTTCTTTATCCTACAAGAAGTTAGTTTGGTTAGTCAAGGTATTGTTATTGTAAGACAATTTAGTAGTATATACTTCTGAAATACTATTAAACTACCCTAAACAGGCGTAACAATTACGCGCGATAAACCTTCGAACATTTCGTCTCGCAGCTGTGATTCTCATTCGCAAATCGATTGAATTTAGGTAGGTAGTTATAACTACGAAGAACCTACTTCTTAAAACAGCAACTCAGATCAGCAACTGTTAGGCTTAAAGTTAGCTAAATGGGTGCCAATATCTGCTGCAAGATCAAACTTTAGAAGGTTTCCCGCGCCTAATTGGTACGCACCTTCAACCATGCGGAGAATTCCCTGCTAGATGTTATATGTGCGACTTACAGCACATAGCACATTGCGGATGGAAGTGCTGACCGCCCACATCAACTTTTTCCTTCTCGTCGACAGCTTGTAAGCATCTTGCGCAAAAGCAGCGCTTTGGAGGCTCCGATTCTTTAGACTCGTCTTTGCTGTTCTCCGTAGAGTTAGCGTCAGATTCTGAAAAGAATATTTGGTTTAAAAAAAATACACTTTTTGTGATGGAATAAGTAGGCAGAGACAGTGCCATTGCCATGTACTACGATCCTTACAAACTGAAAGTCCTTAACACCTAGCGCCCCAAGGCTAAGTCTGGACCCACGAACCGCCGATTTCCGAATGTCTGATCAAGTAAAAATCAACTAATCAAGTGTCAAAGCTCTTGAAGAGACTTGACACTTGATTAGTTGATTTTTACTTGATTAGTCATTCGGAACCGGGGGAAAGTTGTATTGAAAATGGAATGCTTCGCAATGAAATGCATTAATAGAATCCAGAAACTCACGGCTTTCTCTTGAAAGTAGTACTACTATTCTTAAACCTTAATCAGGACAGAACAGTTAATCAAGCCTCATTGAAAGTCAACAGCGTCGTATGCGAACGCGATTTATCGACCCATAGAAGAATTACCACAGAACACGTCCAATTATAACCATTCCATGTGTAATGTTTTCTATCTATTTGTTTTCCGAAAACCGAAGTAGTATTCCTTAAACTTGATATTTTTTAAAGATACTCAAAATTGTATACCTTTACTTTCACAGCTAGCGTCAGCAGGCTTCGCTCCCGGGGCCCACTGCATCCACCAAGTATTGGAATGTATGCGTGGATTGTCGCCCCTGAATCTCGACAGCACGTGGTTCTTGAAACAGTCATTGCAGAACACATGACCGTAGAACATCTTTAGTGATGGTGGTATCGCTCGGCAGACACCTGGGAAAATTAACATCTTGAGCTATTTGTCTCGTCTCGAATTAAGGCTCAACCGAACCGACGACCTCATAAAGGTCTCTGGGTAGGACTGGATGCGGAAGGCGCAGGACCGAGTTCTGTGGCGCGTATTGGGAGAGGACTATTTCCAGCAGTGGACTGCAATAGGGTAGTTGATTTTATTGATTGAATTAGGGCTGTGCCAGGCTGTATCATAACAGCTCGTTAGTAATAATTGTATGTAGTAATGTTGTAAAGGGTCTTTTATGAGAGGTGAATGGTTTATGAAGAGACAGCGAGTCAGTGATTCCTGTTGCATTTCACAGGCTAACAGCAACCATTTACCACCAGCTGGACCTGTTTTTGAGGTGTAAAAAAAGTTGCCTACTTCTGGAATGACGTAGCGAAGTAAGGTACCTATGCCTTTAAGTCTATGCAATAAGCGTTAATTTTTCGGTTAAAGGATAGCAATTATAGATACGAAACAGCTGCAAACACGCAAAAAAACTTTTTGACCGTTTTATGTTGCGGGAAAAGTACTATTCACACAAGCGAATTTAAACAAAACTAGAGCCATATCACCTTCGGTTTGAAAAAATCTCGCTAAAGAACTACAGAATAACGTTGGATTCTACTTACAACACATGCTGCACATTCTGTGGAAGCTTTGCCCTTCGATGTCGACTTTATCATCTGGGTGTATCGGTAAGAAACACCTCGCGCAAAAGCATTTTTTCGGCGGTTCCTGAGCCTTATCCATTTTAAAAATAAGTTTACGTTACAATTTAAATTTAAAACTTAATAATATAAAAAGAAAATTCTAATAAAATTGTATGAGAATAGAATCAGCAATTATTTTTTCATGGTACGGAGGTGAACGTATGGTGGTAAATGAATAAATGCCAATGAGAATAAATGAAACAATATTGTTCTTGGAAAAAGGAATACATTTTGAAAGTTTTTTTTCTTTCTTAGATCTATGATAGACTTTTTGAAGAAGGACGAGTAAGCCAACCTTTTTAGAGTTAAAATAAGTCTGCAGAAGAAGGAATAGCTTTAATTTTCGTAGATTAATTAGTTTTTAAAATGTTTAGAATGGGATACATACAGATAGACAAAGAAGAATGGGCATTTTTGTATGGAAGCCGTCCCCACCCTTGTAACACTTACATCTATACATTAAATGAAAGTACTAGAAAAGTAGAGCATTTTATTGTATGAAACTAATCTGTCCGTCATGGGAGAACAGAGTTATTGAGGATAAGAGAATAAAAATAATAAACGATAATATTACATACTTTATGTTAATATTTACTATATAAACACGATAAAGTCACAGGCTATCTTACTAGTAGACGGACTATACATCTAGCTCATCCTACATCATCCAGAAAATCATCCACAGCATGTTCCTGACTTTCGGATAGCTAGCTTTGCTAATATAAACATTTAGAGAACCATTAGGACATGTTCTTTATGCAGCAACCATTGCAGAAATAGTAAACGACAGAATTTATGTTCCTCAGGCTCGGAAACGGCTCTACTCAGACTAACAGGTCGATAACTAGCCGGTTCGGAATTCTTTTGTCGGGTTTCGGTATTCCGATAACCACGGCGTCTTTCCACTGTTGTGGGAAGACACAATTTGATATTGCGACATTGAAGATGCATGTCAAGGACCAAAAGACGTTCGGGGAATAAATTGATGACTATTTTTGTTATTCTTTCTGAGCCGGGTGCCTTTTTAGGGGCGAGAAGTTTATTTAACGGTTACACTCCGTACGTGTGACTAACGGTATTTCGTCGTTGTCTGCCTTGAGCGGTAACTCCGGGAGAGAAGTTCGCCGTTTCACTTCGCTGTCGACATATATTTAAAATTGGTGTGTGTGATTGATATTATGTCGTGATTGTTACCCTGAGGAGAACTGCGTATTGGGCCTCGAGGCTGTTGGCCAGGCATTCGGCCTTGTCATCATACTCGAACGCTAGCCTCCTATCAGGCCTAACCAAAGGAGGCATAGTAGAGTATACGTCCTTCGTTAACGACCGGGATTGCTGCTAGAAAGCGAGATAAAAAGACTCCATCTCACTCAATTGAGCATACCATCGTGACTGACGAAACGCATTTATGCGTACTTTGACAGGCCACTAAAGCTGTCTAATTCTAACCCTATTGGACTCGCTGAGGGCCCTGTCGTAGCCACGTTTGACAGGGATCTTGCGGCTCAACAGATCACGCAGTTCTCCAGGTAATCGCATGCGCAGGTCTTCCAGCATAGCCACTGTCCGAGAGCAATCGTTAATTAATGACACGACCTGTCAGGGCACCGATCGCCGCCTCAGTGTCCACTACAGTATCCAGACTGTCGGGACTACTATCTAGGTGGGCGGATTCGACAGACGCGAGTTTCTCCTCGAGCCTCTTCCAATCAGTGATCACCTTTGTAGGGATATGACCGGAGTCGGTGTCGGGGTGGTAGTATGAATGCATCAGTTTCATGCAATAAATAATGAATAGGTGCGTGGTTTTCATTAATGATTAGCATTAGCTCGTTATTGTTGCGTTGGAAGTAGTAGCTGCGTCAGGTCCAGATATCTTTCTAATATACCCAACTGTGCATACGAACATAGCGCTCAGAATTGACCGGTTAAAGTGGCGGTGGGGAGGAGACATAGCGCGGAGAACCGACAGCCGTTGGGGTTGAAAGGTTCTGGAATGGCGATGGAAAGGTTCAGAAAGCGCAGGGTGGAGAGACCCCTCACACGGTGGTCCCACGACCTAGTTAGGACGGCGGGAAACCGATGGATGAGGATGGCAATGTTTGGAGGAGGCCTATGTTCAGCAGTGGACATCAATTGGCTGATATGATGTACGAGTTTTTATATTTATGAAAGCTGTATGTTTTATATTTGAAAAGCGAAATTCAACGTTTTCTGGATGATGTAGGATGTTCTAGATGTATGGTCCCTCTACTAGTAAGATAGCCTTTGACTCTATCGTGCTTACATAGTAAACATTAGCATAAAGTATGTAATATTATCGTTCATTATTGTTATTTTCTTCTCCTCAATAACTCTGTTCTCCCATGACTGACAGATTTGCTGTCATACAATAAAATGCTTCACTTTTCAAGGGCTTTCATTTGATGTATAGCTGAAAGTGTTACAAGGGTGGGGACGTTTTGCCCATTGTTCTTTAAGCTGATACCTGTGGAAGTTGAAGATGTATTGTAGGAATTCCAGATGAATAATAATTTAATAAACTTTACTGCTGGTACCAGATAATAATACTTAAAATAAAATACAATATTGTTTTGCATACCTAGTTTTTTTTTTATTTTTTAGTTTAGTTTATTAGTTTCTTACTTCTTAATATTTTTTTTTAAACTAATTTTTAATCATATTTGTCATATAAATATCACTTTACTAACATAAATGTTATTTGCGACTATTGTACGGGGAAGACACTAACTCCTGTAACACAGTTTTAACTAGCGCAGGAGTTAGGGCATTCTTCAAAACTATGTGTAAATATTTATGGAAATAAATAAATACCTAAATAAAAAATAAAAAAAATATAATTACTTACTACGACCTAATCACATGATGGCGGGGAGACGACTGCTGGGCGACGCTAATATCTGTCGCGCGCCTGTAAAGGTGATTTGTCAGCAGTCGCTCAAGTTACATGTTGTGTCCCTACATACCTTTAAGTATTTAGGGTTTAAATAAACTACTACTTACACTATCTCTTTCAGATGAATTACCAGCTTCTTAATACACTAAATACTACGAATATTTATTTATTATTATTCGTTGCTTACTTAGCTGAACTAAAAAGTTTTAGATCTGTCTTAAGTATTCAGTGCTTTTGCGAGGCAAAAGACCCAGCAGAAGGCAAAAAAATAATTAATGGATTAAGTTTCTAAAATAATTATTTGTTTTCTTACGAAATTTACAATATTTCGTTTTTACAATAATACGCCAAAGTGACTTTAACTCACTTAAATGTAGTGAATTAATGTTGATGGTATCATTTTATATTTTTTTGGAAAAAGGAAAATAAGTATAAGCTATGCAGATATTTAATAAACACAGGAAATAATCTTAAATAATTTATCACACCGTTATTCGCATGTATATTATGCCCAAATCTTAACAAATTAGACATTCACTATTAAGAGCATAATCCCACGACGTGGTTAAGTACGTGGATTACGATTCTTCTTTGCCTGCCCTTATCCCATTTACTTGGGATCGGCGCAAATGGTTTTCTCCTTCCTTAATTTCATGTCAGCCGTCATATCATTATTCACTCCCTTTTCTTTCATGTCCTCTCTAACACAGTCCATCCATCTTTTCTTCGGCCTTCCTCTTCCTTTCCATCCATCAACATTTATATTCATTACTCTCCTAGTTTCATGCTTTTCATCCCTTCTCATTACATGCCCATACCAAGACAAACGGTTTCCTTTCATATTTTCAGTTACTGGCGTTACTTTCATACTTCCTCGTATATATACTCATTTCTTACCTTATCCATCCTTGTCACACCGCACATCCACCTTAACATTCTCATCTCAGCCACATGTAGGTACTCTTCTTTCATCCGCCTTCCTTGTGGCCCAACATTCCGACCCATACAAGACGACAGGATTACGATTACACTTCACCATATTAAGATGATGATCAAGATCAATCTAAGGTAAACAAGGTAAACTGCGTGAACTTAAAGTTATACTTACTAAGTATGTAGAGATACGGGAAATAAGTAAAATACTAAGTCCCTACACAGTTTTACTTTAGTTCCAGCAAAACTAGGGAGTTTACCTGTGTATGCGTCGTTGTCATTCGAAGAATTATATACTTATGCATAAGTGTTGATATAGAAGAAAATAGTAATTTTCCTTTTACAAAACAAAGGTACATATTAGTTATAAGAGCTCAACATAGATGGCGTTATACTCAGTTACAAGCAAACAATTAAATTACATCACTATGCGGATGACGAATCAAACTTCAGACTCGATTGTGTTATTGGTAAAATATTTAGAATTTTAGTTTATAGGCGCGTCACTATTGTGTTGCATATGTGTGTCGTACAAAGTTGTTTGTGTTATCTATCATGTTTTTATCAAAAAAGTGATGTTTGTGAACTTGGATGGAATTAAATCTACGTTTATTTTGTGGTAAAGTGGATCTTTTATCTTATCTTTATCTGTCTGTTTGCATAAAAGTTATTTTGTCTTAGTTATCATAGGTTATGATGGGCTACGACCGTTGTGTTTTAACTGCTCATGTTTTACGTGTTTATGATTTAAAACCGAAAGTTTTCTTTTGATAATTATGCTAAAATGGTTATTTCTCAATCCTGTTAGCTTCTTAGGTCGTTAAAAACATGTTAAATTGTTGAAATAAGTAAATAACTGAGTATTTGAACATTGCCAGTGTCATGTCATTGAAAGCAAACTTTTTTTAATTCAAGATGACCCCGATGCCGTTTGAAGCCTTTGCCTTTAGTTGTGCTAAGTGTTATAACAAATATTTACGGAAATCCTTACATTTTAAAAGTTTTTTTTTAATAACTTTACAATTGAAAGTTATTGAAACTTATATGAAAGTGTAAACCACAAATAATTAATAAAAGTTGTTCCCATAAGCTGTAATATTGGGTAGTAGACTAGAGTACAAGAAAATGATTTGTATTTCCTTGTCAAATCATTTTATTGTAGTCTTGAACTCTAAACAAATTAGTAACAATATTCCTTACACTTTTACATAACACCATCTAGGCCCAAACTAAGCAGAGCTTGTACTATGAATACTAAACAACAGATAAACATAGAAAACACCTAGTAAACATTGATGTTCATGCACACACATTGGCATTGAGTGGGAATTCAACTTGAGACATCTGCATACAGCCTACTATAACCCCTACATTGCAGAAATTCTTATCATAACTGCCCATTAATGTCCCACTGCAGGGACGGGCCTCCTCCTGCGATAGAGGGATACTTGGCCTACTAATACCACGCTGGCCAGACGGATTGGTATAAGGTTTAATTTTAAGTTTTCCTTCTTTCTACGTAAAGGTAATATTCACAGATAGTCCCTTAGTCGGTTTCTACGACACCCATGGGATTAGATGGGGTGGTGACATATTGTATTCTTACTCTGTCACCACACGGATGGTGGAAAATTCTTATAATGCAATGTATTTACTATTCTAATAAAGTATATTATATTATCAATAAACCCTATCATTGATACTTGTGATTAAGGGATGTAGATTGATTTTTAATGGAGTTAACTATAACTCTTGAGTATATAATTTATTATAATGACATTGTAACGCACATCCTCATGAGTTTCTCACTGACCAGAAGCTGATGGATGAGGTGAGCACAGGACTGGGCAAAGTGGAGATATTTGGAGAAGGCATTTGTTCTTTTTTAACTTTAACTATGACTCTGACACTCCTGAACTACTATACTTAACATGCACCCATGATGCGAAGATGACCTGCGTAGAATAGTTCACACAGGCTCTATTTCACAACTTTTCTGCCTTAACAGTGGCAACTTTGTCAAGCAATGTTTTCTGCCCACCACCCATTTAATCGGGCAATTCTGAGTGCTATGTGTGTCAATTTAGTTTTCCTGCCAAACTTATTTGGAGATATACCTATTCTGTACTTACATTTTTTATTTTTTTTATTTTTTTCTTTTATAACATTTGTACCTCTGATGTTTGTCAGAGACTTTATCCATCTATACATTCTATTACGTGAAATTGGTTATATTTATTTCTTGTTATTTCTATGTAGCTATTTCATGTTTTTATTATTTGGTCTTTTGTATTGTCTGTTTTTATTTCTGTATGGTACTCTTACTTTAATTTATATTGGTCTTTTACTCTTTTCTTCCTTGTACTACTAAGCTGTTTCTCTGTTTGCCCTTAATTCTGATCATCACGCCTGTTTCCTATTGTTTACTTTTACCTCCTTCTATACATGCTGGTATTTATTAAATTTATGTATTAAACCCACATTATCTTGTCCTTAACTTTTATTCCACACACTAACTTTTTTCACTATTTCCTGGCAGAAAGACAGGAATACAGGTACGGATTTTTTCTCTATCATTATGTTCTTTATATTCTCCATTGTGATGACCTGATTTAATTTTTACTCTGTTTCCCACCGGAGCCCTGCAAACTTTGGACAGTCACACAGCATGTGAATCGCTGTTTGGTCTTCGATTGGATCACAGAAGCACGACGAGCTTTGCTTGCACTTAAAGCGTTCTAAGTACGCGGCGAAACCGCCGTGCCCTGTCAGTGCCTGTGTAAGATGGAATGTGGGCGTGAACTGCCGAATTGTTTTATAAGCCACAAGAACATCCGGGAAAAACAGATTAGTAGTTGCGGTGGTAACTCCGTCCCGGTATCTTTGATTCCATTCCTGAAGCGAAGCATCACGAATGTTGCGCTTCAGGAATGAAACCGGACACAGGTCATATTTTGGCAACACCTTTAATTTGAGGGCAGCCTCTCTCGCCAGTTGGTCCGCCCTTTCATACCCGCTATGGCCAGCGTGTGCTTTGATCCAGAACAAGGATACTTCCTTGTTCTGGATCCTCGCCGCACGCAGATTTTAACGGGCCTCGACTGCCAGTGGATGAAGAGCGTTCCAATCCTCGAGAGTTTGTAGTGCTGCACGCGAATCGCTGAAGATTCCAAAAGAAGTTTCAGGGCGTTTTGTGACCTCCGCTAGCGCTTTGCTTATTGCCAGCAACTCCGCCTGGTACACCAAGCAGTGCGCAGATAGCCTGAACTTAAGGGCTCGGTCTTCGCCCGTTTCAGTCCAAATGGATAGAGCGGCTCCAACCTTGCCCTCAAGTCTACTGCCATCGGTGTAGGTGCGCACTGTTTGAGTGCTATGGTTTAGAACATCTTCGGGGTGCACCAGGGGTACCTGTACTTACATTATCATCATCATCATAAACCATAACAGCCCATTAATGTCCCACTGGAGGGACGGGCCTCCACCGGTGACGAAGGGATACTAGGCTGTCCCACTGCAGGGATGGGCCTCCTCCCGTGACGGAAGGATACTTGGTCTACTTGTATACTTGTTCATATGAATGTGCAAAATATATCTCCAACACAGAAAACACACAATAATGACTCAGAGAAAACCTAGACCTTGATATATTGCCTTGGATAGTGTAGTATAAGTGGAGTTAGGGATTTATTTCAAGTTTTCCCTGTTTTGTTTTTGTAAAGATATTATTACCAAAGTTTACCTATGAGATGGGGTTATTATAACATGTATTATTACCATGTGAAAGCCAAGGTCTCCGTGTGGTCATCCATCTCATCCCATGGGTGTCGTAAAAACCGACTAAGAGAGAAGAATGTTATCTTTACGAAATAAAAAGAAGGACTTGAAACTGAACCCTATACCAATCCGTCTGGCAAGCGTGGTATTGGGAATAGAATAGAATAGAATAGAACGATTTATTTGCTCAGAATGTAGGTAATACAATAGGGTCTTAAAACTAATGGTGAATCCTTGTACATTCTACCTATAAGGCATGCAAATTTTTTTTTTAATGTATATTAAAGTACTTATTATTACAAAAACAAAAACTTATTAAAGACTAACATATTATTACAAAAACAAAACTTATAAAATATAAAATTGAACCATCTACAACTCGTCAACTAGGAAATCAGCAACAGAATAATAACATTTGTCTAACAAAAAAATTGAAAGCTGCTTTTTAAACATTGTTACTGGTAGCTCTTTGATAGAGTTTGGTATTTTGTTGTATACTGTAGGTGCCATACAAATTACACTCTTTTTCAGCAATGCTGTATTATAAGTACCTGTACAAAGTAGTGATTTATATTGCGACCTTAAGTTGGTGGTTCTAAATCTAGTATCGTTCAAAGAAGGAAATAATTTTTTATTTATTTTGACAAATAAGGATAATTCCAATATATACAGGCATGGAAACGTTAATAAGTTATACTTCTTGAAAATAGGTATGCAGCTATCTGTTATTTTCAAACCAAACATCGCTCGAAGACATCGTTTTTGTGATTTAAAAATGCTTTCTCTTTCGGTACAGTTTCCCCAAAATATTATGCCAAATCTTAAAACTGATACAACCATGCCATGATAGGCGACGAGTAGGGTTTGTTCATTCACTTTTTTCGATAAATTGAATAGGGCGAATGCTGCCGAACTAATTTTGTTACAGAGACCCTCCGCGTGCGGTTTCCAGGTCAACTTACTATCTATAAGAATTCCCAAAAATTTTGTAACGTTTTCTCTAACTACTGTTTGGCCTTCGTAATTTATATTAAGGTCTTCAGGGTGTACTTGTTGATGGAAATGCATTATTTTAGTTTTGCATAGATTTATGACTAAATTATTAGTTGTAAGCCAGTTTATTACTGAGTTAAGGGAATCGTTGACATCTCTTTCATAGGTTTGTTTATTTTGACATTTTATGAGTAAGGTGCTGTCATCTGCAAATAGTACCATTGAATGTGGAGTTTGTTGTGGAAGGTCATTTATATACAACAGAAATAACAACGGCCCAAGGACACTACCTTGCGGCACGCCAAATTTTATGTCTCTAAAAGATGATACGTGTTTTAATTCCTTTTTAGATTGAGTGCAGATTGAAGAGATTTGTGTACATTGTTTGCGGTCACTTAAATACGATTTTATTAAATTATGTGCGTTTCCTCGAATGCCATACGCGTAAAGTTTACTTAAAAGCATTTCATGGTCCACAAAATCAAATGCTTTGGACATATCTGTATAGATTGCACATATAGGTATTTTTTTATCTACGCATGGCATAATTTTAAAAAGAAAATCGTAAATAGCCATATTTATATTATTATCTTTCCTGAATCCTTTTTGTTCGTTACATAAAATATTGAATTTTGTCAGAAATGCATTAATTGATTCATAAATTATTTTTTCTATTACTTTTGAGAACACGGGTAACAATGCAATTGGTCGGTAATTGGTCATGTCTTTATTACAACCTTTTTTGTAGAGAGGTTTTATAACAGAAGTTTTGAGACTATCAGGAAATATTCCATTGGATATACATAAGTTAATTACATGACTAAGAGGACCAGCTATACAACAAGATACGAATTTAACTACTTTTGTGGAAATACCATCATAACCGACACTTTTCTTGTTTTTTAATTTTTTTATTACACGTATAACATCTTCAGGACTAGTTGGGAACATAAATATGGATTGAGGCCAAGTAAGTATCCCTCCGCCACGGGAGGAGCACATGTTCAGCAGTTTTGGAATTAAACTGTGTTCAGCGACTTTTGGGGCTGACTGCACGTAGCATTTGCTTTCCAGAAAAAGCAGTTATTTTAATTATATTTTTATTTGTTACAGAATGGTCCATCTGGATGTTAAAAAAAGAAAAATGTCCCGCCATGAGAAAGCGAAAAGCGGCTTTGTAAGTACTCTTATTTATTCAAATAAAATGTGACTGAAATATTTATGTAAAAAATGAAAATACAAAATGTCTTCAAATATACTTTCAAATATATCTTCTAACATAAAAGAACGCATCTTTGCGCACTCACACAGACACATACTTATACAAAAAGCGGTCAATGGCGTCAGAGGTGTTTTCTCTGAAGGCCCAAATTCGAAACCTGTGTCCGAAATTTTCCTCTTTAGTTCTATTAAAAAAATTCTAGTTATACATAAGTTTTATACTGGACCGTGTTCTTTGGCGCGTGTTGGGAGAGGCCAGAGGTCTACGTTCAGCATTCGACTGCGATAGGCTAGTTGATTGATTGAAAGTAATACACACGCATATCACGGACACACATTGAAATTGCCCACACCCATTTAAACGCCCAACAGTTTTAAACCATAATACTAAGCTTTAACATTAGTATTACGTGTTAATTTGAATACTAGTTAGCCTTTTTAAGGGAGTGTCTTGTGCAGCCATCGCGTGACTTTTGCTACCCTTGTAAATATAAAATTTTGAAGTACGGTACGCAAAACAAAAATCCAAACGAAATATTTAGTTACTTTTATATTTCTACGATTGTAAGGAAATACTACGAGTACATGGGTTTTTGTAGGTCCCTTGTCTAGTTTGTGACCGGCCTTAAATGGTCCACTGTTAGGATTGGCCTGCTCCTATTACAGATAGAAACGAAGTAAACTTGTCCCTTATGTGTATATCTTTGTTCCTTGAGGCCTATGTCCAACAGTGGACTGCAATAGGCTAGTTTATTGATTGATAATTTTCTTATTAATTCAAGTATCAGTTGAAACACTACGAGGTTCTTATAGTGTTAGTTAATTACGTAAAAACAGGTGACATACATTTATTTAGTCTCTGATACTATATTATCAAGTAAAACGTGCTTACATGTAAAAATATTATAATCTAAATTATGATGACATTGAAACGTTCATTGTCATTTTCTTTTGTTATGTTTATTTTGTATTTTAAGTTGTCTGTTATCAGCTGTCTAGTGAACTGTTGTAAGGACGGACTACTTCACGTATTAAATTACATCTAATTTTTTACCTATAAAGCTTAGGTATAACTAGAAAAATCCGAAAAGAAGAAAGACAATGAAAAAAATAGATACTCGAGGCGGGAATCGAACCCGCGTCTCTGGACGTAGAATTAAGTAATAATATTCCTTTAAAATACTTATTGGAATTGCTATGTAAGCCACTGGCTACTTTGGTTTTCCTGCGGAACTCCCCATTTCTGATTCCATCATGCAGGGAAACTCCCAACAAAGCTCTCTCCATTGCCCTCAGGGTAACGCCATTTTCTTACCAATACGTAAAGTATCCGAAAAGAAGAAAGACAATGGAATAAATAGATGCTAGAGGTCAGTGCGCTGGATATCCAGCGCTTGATATCCAGCGCACTGACCTCTAGCATCTATTTATTCCATTGTCTTTCTTCTTTTCGGATACTTTCAAGTTTTCCTTTGAATTCTATGAAGAATAATTATTTGAGTGATCTACTAATGATTGGATGTATTTTATGTCTGATAATTCCAAAATAGAAACTTTTCCTTTACCGGTTTAACGGCATTATTGCACCATCACCTTACGATGAATCATACTTCAAACAAAATATTTAAAACAAAATAAATATTGTAGTAAAAACCTTGATAATGTTATCGGCGCATCGTGACCGCGAAATGAAGAAACATATAAAGAATGCATGACTAAATGGCCATGGTCATTTAATATTTATAATATAGTTGTTTATTTTCGTTGCTTACCATAATGTACGCCTACTTAATCGGACTGTGTTAATAGTGTTAGATAAAATCATCATAACATCCCAACTTGTTCGTGTGGTGACGGAGTAAGAATACAATATGTCACTACCCCATCTCATCCCATGGGTGTCGTAAAAACCGGCTAAGGGACCATCATCATCATCTTAACGAAATAAAAAGAAGGAAAACTTAAAATTAAAACGTGTACCAATCCGTCTGGCCAGCGTGGTATTAGTAGGCCAAGTATTTCCCGTCACGGGATGAGGCCCGTCCCTGCTGTGGGACATTAATGGGCTGTTATGATGAAGTCGAGTGAGATTACACTACACAAAAACAAAGACAGACCATAATAGGTTTCCACTTATAGCGTCAGTTTACATGATATTAATTGTGGGCAATTATTACTTCAGGAAAGGTAGTTATGCTCCTAATTACAGGGTTTTCATGTTGATAAGTAATCATACTTCATAAAAAAACCTGTCAATAAATAATAAAAATCTGAAGGTTTTCCGCTAAGATCCTTTCGTAATACGTATCGATAACACTTTCCTTTTTATCTATTCTAATATATAAAGAGGTAAAGTTTGTTTATTTTCAAGTTTTCTTCCTTCCTTCATTTTATTTCGTAAAGATAATATTGACGGATAGTCCATTAGTCGGTTTTTACGACACCCATGGGATGAGATGGGGTGGTGACATATTGTATTCTTACTCCGTCACCACACGAACGTACTAACGGTCAATTAACAACGCATAGCTAAAATGTAAACAATTATCATTTATTTGCTATCTGTACTCGACAATCGAGATTACGTATTGTGAACAGGCATAATACTTTTTATATTTTCAGTTGCCTTTCAGACTTGTAACGTCTAACAACCATTTTAGTTTCTTTCGTGTGTTTCTAAGTTTTTAGTGCTTAAATCTTTGTGTATTTTCGAAGTGATTTTCGAGGTTATAGTGCTTAAATAGGTACTAAAACGCTGTGTATTTTCGTGTGTCTTTTGAAGTTTATAGTGCTTAAAAGGGAACTTAAGTTTTGTGGATTGAACAAAGTGATTTTTCGTGATAGTGTTAAAGTTGTTGGATGTTGTTATAGTTAATTTAATTGTGTAACAAACTTCAGGTATATGTGTTTCCTTGATTGATAGATATTGAGTCCTTTACTTGTAGTGTAAAGCATTTGGTTAGATAAAGATAGTGAAATTACAGGGATATGGTATGTAATAGTGTGTGCCCTAGGTAGGCTGCGGTTTAGTTCTGCTCTGGCTTTTACGACGTAAGCTGAGCGACGTCTTTATTACAGGACTAGCAGACCGGTGCCCACTTCGTCGGGCGGCGATAAAAACGCGTCCTTTTTATAAACATATTTCATTACTGCTCCACTCCTATTAGTCATAGCGTGATACTATATAGCCTATGACACACCCCGATAAATGGACTATTCAACACAGAAAGAATTTTTAAAATCGGTTTAGTAGATCCAGAGATTACCCTCTAGAACGTCACAAACATACAAACTTTACCTCTTTATAATATTAGTATACCTAGATAGAGTTTATTTTGCTTCGTTTTTGCATTTCATTGGAAGTTTAACTTCAGGCTAACGCTTTGTTTTTGTCGTAATAAATATTATTATAATATTTTGTTTTAATATTATTAACATAAACTTAAAAAAATGTAAACTCTTAAAGTTTATATAATTACTTAATTTTAAAAACAAATCTATTGTTAATAGAGAATTTATAATATTTTATAAATTCCGTAAACTTATCTTTATAAATATTTGTTTGATAACACTAATAAGAGTAATCTATACTAATATTATATAGAGGTAGAGTTTGTGTGTTTGTGACGTTGTATATTGTTGATTTTAAAAACTTTTTCTGTCTTGAATAGCCTATTTATCGGGGATTGTCTTATGAGCAGTAATAAAATATGTTTAAGAAAAGGACACGTTTTTTTCGCCGCCCAACGAAGTGGGCACGGGTCAGCTAGTTAAGTAGAAAAGAGCTCGTAATAAGACCAGTATTAACACTAGCTACGATGAGGGTACTGCAATCTCCCTTCGTCTTCACCATTCTTAGCTAGGCAGAGTTCAAATCATCATCATAATCATAACAGGCCCATTAATGTCCCACTACAGGGATGGACCTCCTACTGTGACGGAGAGATATTTGGCCTACTAATACCACGCTGGTCAGACGGATTGGTAAAGGGTTTAATTTAAAATTTCCTTATTTTTATTTCGTAAGGATAATATATTCACGGATAGTCCCTTAATCGGTTTTTACGACATGCATAGGATGAGATGGGGTGGTGACATATTGTATTCTTACTCCGTCACCACACGGATAAGAGTTCAAATACTTACTAGAAATCCCCAGTCATCGTAACAGGCCATTTATAGTTTCCCCTTTTTTCGATCTTACCAGTTATATTATTCGGAAATGGGCTGGAAATCTATTATGCTTAAGGTCCTTAAAAACCGTAAACCGTACTATGATCCTTAAAAACCGGCTTTACTTGGTCTACATTTATAATTTTTTTTAATCTAGACTCATTTTAACTTAGAAATAATTGCAGTAAATACTGCGTTTTACCACTACAAGGTCGTAGACAGCCATGTTACACTAATTAGTAAAGTATTTAGGTTCAATTAGCGACTAGTTTTCATGTACCGATCGATAATATTGTTAGTATTAATGTCATAGAAAATTTTTTAAGAAGAAAAAGTTGACATGTTTTCACCGCATAAACAGCGGAATCTCTAGACTAATTAGATGAATTTACAACTCATTTCCATGGGTATAGGCAGAGAGAGATCTTCACCTTTTACATAAATTAGGATTTTAAATCAGGCTTATTACATAAATTGATGCCCGTATTTCCATGGAGGAAGAAAGTGACTTAGGGCGCCTTCAAATTTGCCGCTAAGTGTCGCGCGGAGGCAGCGCGACTGCAGCGCTGCGGTCGCGCTGCCGTCGCTAGGTTTGAGAATGGTAGTGTTGTGTTTTAGTTTTACGATGGACTCAGACGAAAATACACTGCTCGTAGTGTTACTATTAAAAAGAAAAAGTATTCTAAACAACACTAGTCGATCGATGAACGAATGCGGAGACGCAGCGCGGGCGTAGCGCTGCAGTCGCGCTGCAGTCGCGCGTTTTTTATCTCTATGAATTTACAAAACAGCGCGACCGCAGCGCTGCAGTCGCGCTGCCTCCGCGCGACACTTAGCGGCAAATTTGAAGGCGCCCTTAGACTACAAAGAGCCAAGTATGTAATGCGATCTTTACAAATCTTTGCTTCATTTACATTCATAATCTTTTTTATTTAATTATATAAAACTTAAAGGTGACTGACATAGTGATCTATCAACGCACAGCATAAACCGCTGGAGGGATCTGGCTGAAATTTGGCATGCAGGTAGATGTTCTGACGTGCTAAGAAAGGATTTTGATAAATTCTACCCCCAAGGGGATGAAAGTTTGTCAATTTCAAACTGAGACTAAGCATACTATAGGTATACTAAAATAGTTCAAATTTGTAACAATACTTCTTAACGCGAGCGAAGCCGCGGGAAAAAGCTAGTCTTTATATATGCCTGTCGGTTCCTAGCTACGCAGTTGCCTTTTCTGTAGGCTAATTATCCTTCTATATAAGGGTGGGGAGACCCTTTATATAGTGGACAGACGACTTGGTTATGTCAGCGGGAAAGCGATGGATGAGGGAGACACAGGACCTCGTAAAGTGAAAACATTTGGAGGAGGTCTATATCCAGCGATATGATGATGAGAGGATGTCCCTGCAGTAGGACATTTACGCGTATCTACAAGCTATATCTAAACCCAGCTATTTCTTGTTTATCCTAAACAAATAAACGTTTCGATCTAAACATTACGCAATCGAAGCGTCCAGTGAATGTTGTTAGTAAATACTAAATGTCTTGTAAGTAAAGACGCAATACAGGTAATTATAGAAGATAATCCAATAAAGAATCTCCGTGTGGTGACGGAGTAAGAATACAATATGTCACCACCCCTTTTCATCCTATGGGTGTTGTAAAAACCGACTAAGGGACTATTCGTCAATATTATCTTTACGAAATAAAAATTTAAAAAAACTTGAAATTAAACGCTATACCAGTCCGTCTGGCCAGCATGGTATTACTAGGCTAAGTAACCCTCCGTCACGGAAAGAGGCCCGTCCCTGCAGTGGGACATTAATGGGCTGTTATGATGAACTTACTCATAGACAAGGTTTTTTAAGGTCGGCAACGCATCTGTGATTCCTCTGGTGTTGCGGGTGTCCATGGGCGGCGGTGATCACTTACCATCAGGTGACCTGCTGGCTAGTTTGCCTCCTATTACATAAAAAAAAGACTCCGCATACGCGTCCACTACTGGACATTAGGCCTCCTCCAAATATCTAATACCTTGCGCGGTCCTGCGCCTCTCACATCAATCGGTGTCTCGCCCTACGTGCGTCATGTCATTGGTTCACTGTGTGAAAGGTCTGTGTTTTCACACACGGTAGCCATTCCAGAACCTCACTGCCCCAATGGCTGTCAGTTCTTCGCGCTATGTGCCGTCCCTACTGCTACTTTAATCGGACAATTCTGAGTGCTATGTCGTTCACCTTGATTATATTTGTTCTTGTATTCTAAACATCCCCACTATCTTATCAGCTAAAAGTCCACTGCTGGACAAAGACCTCTCTAAACACGCCCCACAGAACACAGTCTTGCGTCTTCCACATCCAGTCCAACCCAGAGACATATTATTATTATTTCGTTCACTTTTACTAAGCTCATAAGAAAAGGTTGAAACGGATTTTACATTCATAATCAATTTTCTTCATAATGATAAGAGCTAAAATAATTGAAAAATTCTTCATAGATTACGTATGTAACCTACCTATATTATTTTTTAACGTTATCATTGTAATATAGTGATAACGATATCATTGGCTGCCCCGTTTATTTCTATTGTTGTTTAATATTATGTTATTATGCATTTATAACAGCCTATTAGTGTCCTAATGTAGCACCCTCCATTGATAATGGCCTATTTATTATTGCTATATGGTTTTGATGTTTCGATTCGGACCAGTGGTTTTGGAGATTAAAGCGTTTAAGGTAACGAACATACATACTTTTCAACATTATAATATACCTAGTAGATTATAGTGATAATGTTAGATTTAGAATAGTGACAACGATATATTATTATTATTGGTTCAACATCATATCAGCCAATCGACGTCCACTACTGGATATAGGCCTCCTCCAAGTATTGCCACCTTTTGCGGTCCTGTGCCTCCCTCATCCATCGGCTTCCTGCCGTCCTAACTAGGTCGTCGGTCCACCGTGTGAGGGTAATAACAATGCCGTTTTTTTTTAATAACAAAGCATTTTCTTCTTACTTTCTGTACTTACTAATTTTCCGTTGCTTAAAATAGGTACAGTTTTTTATACTTCAACTCTAAAAACCTATCCATCATTTTGTAATTGACTTACCTTATCAGAACAAGTACCTATGAAAGTTAATGATTTATGACATCAAGGGTAATTTTATTGATTAGTGTATTAGTAAAACGTGTTCTACATGTCAATTCTCGTACCTTAAGATAGTTAATAATTCGGTTAACTTTTAGTTGTCAAATTGTCTTAAGAAGGCTCATTCTGTCAAAACCAACTCAGCTGTCGGCGAAGCCTAAAAGATTGTTGTTTCACCAAACGTCGCGTGGGAAAGAGAAAAACTCATAGAAAAGCAGTAAGAAACATGCACATGCATACGCATTATCATCTGAGTCTTAAAGCCATATTTATCATTTCTCTATATCTATCTCGCTTGCACTTACGGGTCTTTTATTCTTATATAATATCTTCTATCTCTTTTTGGAGCTTTCGGATGAACTCTTTTACGTGTTTTCTAATCAATGAAACGCACAAAGAATAATGGCAAGAAGTGTATACAAATAGGTACTATCCAATCAAAGCTGAATCACGAATCACGACCCATTATATTCTAATTTTCGTATGACATTCAAATGCAATAAAACCTAAATTCGTTTAAATTGATGTAATCACACGTTTCCCTAGAAACAAATTTGGTATTTTGTATTGACGTAATGTTTTTTAATTTTACGACATTAGACCTTACAAGTATGAAATTTTAAACGAATTATCAAGTAGATGGATCATGGTTCAGTTGGTTCAAGAGTACATACATTCTTGTATCAGTGATTTTTACTATTATAACCTTAAACTTTACTACTATAAAATTTAATATTTCAACCTCATTATTATTATTTCGTTAGTTGAATTGACAGATGATTACGGATTTATACGACTTTGAACATAGACGTAAATTATGTAATAAAAAGCGTTTAAAAAAATAACGCGTCTCCATTTATTAAATAAAAGCAAACTTTAAAAAATACTCAGTTTTTTTGTTAAATTTCGTTCAAATTATATTATTTACAAGAGTGTAGGATTGCCACTAGTGCCACTACTAATGCTAGCAGAATTTTTATACTAGTAAACCATTCTTGCTTAACTTGGGTACAAAAATAAAACCCTTAATCAGAACTTAAGGGGCTTATTGGGATTTTACTTTATTCTAACTCTCATTTTTACCACCCGCCCTACTCATCCTGTTTCCACTTCGAAGTTTGTTAACGAGTTTGTAAATGTGACGTGACACCCACAAACTTGTGAGTCCACGCCTCGTCACCAGTAACTAGACAGTATATCATTTTTATCATCTAGCATTTCTTAAGCGACTCTCATTCGATTGAATTAACTATACTAAAAAAACAGTCAAGTACGAGTCTGACTCGCGCACCGAGGGTTCCGTACGAACCTATTTATTTTCCCGACTTAATATCGTCTTATAACACTAAATACAAAAATGCTGGCATAATCAACAGATATTATAGATATATAAATTCGCTTTGCGTATGTGTAATGGCCTCAACACCCCGCAAGTGCTCGCGAGTCTAAAAATCCGCGCGAGTATCCGAGGTTTATTATTTATATTAAAAAGCACAATTATTCCTAACTGTACTTTCTTTTGGGAGGCACAGGACCGCGCAAGGTGGCCGTACTTGGAGGAGGCCTATGTCCAGCAGTGGACGTCGATTGGCTGAGATGATGATCATGATGATGTACTTTCTTTTGTAAAAACAGAATTCGTACTATCTAAAATTGTGAAAATGAAACATACGGAAAATTAAGAATTGGTAAAATTAAGAATGTTGATAAAGAAAAATTCGTCCATTAAATAATTTGTAAAATTACACACGGGGAAAATTAAGAATTAGGAAACAATAGTTGAGTCAGACCCTAGGTATTTTATTTAACTGGGTATTGCATCTAAAAATAATAGGATCTCTTTGATGAAAAAAATAACGAAACTTCTTACTGGCAAGCGATACTAATTGTCATAAATGACATAAATAATAGATTTTATTAAAGTTTAAAAAAAAATATTCGGTAACATTCGACGACGGTCGGCTCGCTGTCGTACCTCCCCTCCGCCGAAACTCGCCTCCAGAAAGTGGAGGCGAGATGCAAGATGTCGATGGCGGAAACGAGCACGGTAAAATTTCCTAAAATGGTTTTGGGAAAAAGGTAATTGCGTACAAACTTTAGAATGTATCTAGTCAATATAAAATTATTTGAATTTTCGAATGAATAATCTATTCCTACTCCCAAAATATATTTACCTTTATAAACGTTTAATTCTATTTTATTACGCTAAAAGTTGTCATAAAATGTGCATAGAATTATGAACTTTGAAGCCTCATAACTTGTAAATGAATATTTTTTTTACTGTTTTATTAATCAATAAGACTAGGTAATAACGAGACAAAACGATATCATCTATAGTTTTGAGTATTTATTATCTAATGAAGGAGGAATTAACTTTCTTTGTTTGTATGGAATTGTGATTGGATTGTTTCCCCTTAAGCCCGATTTACACATCGACAAGTACAGTAACGAGTAAAGTATTAAGTTGTTGATTAAGTTCATTTAAATAGATCTTCATCCTATTTTTTGGCGAGTTAAGTTGGCAAGACGCGAGAGAGGGCTACGTCGTACTTAACTCACCAAAAAATAGGATGGAGATCTATTCAAATCAACTTAATCAACAACTTACTACTTAACTCGCTACTGTACTTGTCGATGTGTAATTTGGGCTGTACCTATTGTGTGACAATTTGAAAACTAAAAGTTAACTTAACCGAATTTTTAACGGTTTTAAGGAACGCGAATTAACATGCTGCAGTGTTTTGTTTAGGTAATACATGATCTACGGATAGTTGGTCGAAGTTTAGGTTTATTAAATTTTTAGCAACTTTAGGTTTAACTTGTTTTGGATCTCATGCAACTAGAAATAAAATTTATTAAAAAAATGTTAGTGCTCCTCACAAAGTTACTGTAAATAAATAAATAAATAATCCTCACACATTCACACAACGCCATCTAGTCCGAAACTTGTACTATGGGTACTAGACAACGGATAAACATACTTAAATACTTTTTTTATTTAAATGCTTACATAAATATACACAGAAAACACTCAGACCAATGCAAACAATCATGTTCATGCACACAAAGATTTGCATTGAGCGGGAACCGAACACGAGACCTCTGCGCAGCAGCCATGTATATACCGACTGTGCCACAGAGGTCGTCAAACTGTAGGTCTCGTATCTTGACCTCATAAGAATCAATTACATACTTTAACTACTAAATGAAAATTAGGCATTTTAACTCTTAATATAACATGTGGATTGTGGACTATAAAATAAACCTGCATTAAGCCCAATTTACACATCGACAAGTACAGTAGCGAGTTAAGTAGTAAGTTGTTGATTAAGTTGATTTGAATACATCTACATCCTATTTTTTGGCGAGTTAAGTACGAAGTTGCCCTCTCTCTCGCATCTCGCCAACTTAACTCGCCAAAAAATAGGATGGAGATCTAAAATCTTAAATCGACTTAATCAACAACTTACTACTTAACTCGCTACTGTACTTGTCGATTGTGTAAATCGGGCTTAACAGACGTTTGAATATTCGGCCTTTAAATTACTAAATGAATTAGGCATTTTAACTCTAAATAAAATATGTGGACTAATAATAAACCTGCATTAGTTATAACTGTTATGTACAGTGTATAGTCGACATTGACCTAAAAATTTTCACTATCGTAATTTAGTATAGTACCAATAGCTGCCGCTGTGACGCTAGTTATCCTTTTTTGTTATGTACACACAGCAACACATCAAGCTAAACATTTTCATTTGAAATTGTGTCTTATTTCAAGGTATTAAGGTACATGAGTGTCTAGCTTGATTAGTTGCTGTGTGTACAGTACGTGCAATATAAGTTAACAGGCTTCAAGTTGTTCGTATATCAGAGACTACAGTCTCACTGTTGTCACTGGCAGCAAACCGTTTACATTTTTGAAATTTAGCCTTTAAACAAGAAACACATATTTATGCCTAAAGTTCTCCGTGTGGTAACGGAGCAAGAATACAATATGTCACCACCCCAACTTATTCCATGCGTGTCGTAAAAACCGACTAAGGGACTATTCGTGAATATTGTCTTAACGAAATAAAAAGAAGGAAAACTTGAAATAAACCCTATACCAATCCGTTTGGCCAGCGTGGTATTAGTAGGCCAAGTATCCCTCCGTCACAGGAGGAGGCCTGTCCCTGCAGTGGGACATTAATGGGCTGTTATGAATGAATGAAAATGCCTGAAGTTTGTTACACTGTTCTTTTGTTCGGCATTGGGTAAAGTTGATCTTGAGTCTGGTATAGTTACAACGTAATTACTGTTTGTGGTTCTCACAAGGAATGGGATGTGGTGGTGATAATATAATATATCCTGTATGATACAATGATTGTCTGTAGGTTTTAATCAACGTGAGTGGTGTTAAATATTAACAGACAAATAGACTTTTTTTTGCATAATGAAATAAAGTGAGTGAAAATTGTGATGATGTTTAAAATAACATAATAGAGTGATTTAAATAAATATGAGTGAAAGGAAGTATAGCAGCCTACCACGAGTTAAAAGGAGAGATACATGGAAAAAAAAGGGGGTAAGATATTATTATTATTTACTTTATCCTTTCATCACGGGAGGAGGCCCATCCCCGCATTGGGACATTAATGGGCTATTATGATGATGATGGGTATCGTGCGAGTCGCTTACAATCGAATCCGAGACCTCTTCGTAGCAATCATGGGCTAATAACCACTAAGCCACCGAGTCGAAACCTTGTTTACTAGCTATAAATAAGCTATATAACTTACCATTTTAGAGCACAGCATATAATATACACACCTCAACAAAGTCTAGGGATATTTGGTATTTACTCAATTTTATTTGGTTTAACTCCAAAATTATTGGAGATAACATACAACATGTTTATATTTTTATAAAGGCAATTTATCAGGCTACAATCCAGAGTTAAATAAAAATACATTTTTAGCATAAATATTTTTTTTTTCAAATAAACAAAATACTTCGAAAATTACCAAAACTAACAATGAATGTGTTTCTTAAGCAAAAGTGAAAATAAGCGAAAATTTATCAGTTTTTAACTGTTATGTGAGTAATCAGTATTCAGTACATTCAAAAAACCGTAAATAACGGTCCAGCAATGGTTTTTCATGCTTGGATTAAGTTATCCAGGTCTTGGTGCGGTATATTGTTCCAGGTCGACTAGGATACAAAACAAGTAGCCCTTCCATCGAAATTTTATGGAGGAAAATTAATCAAAGCCCTTCTTTTGAACATGTCCTACGCGTATTTTATGGTTTTAAGGTTAGGCGATTGAGTGGTTCAGCATAAAATCGATACTTCGTGCTCCTGCAACAAGCTCGTCATCTCTCTCGCTTTATGCGGACGGGTGTTATCGTTTATGAGCTTAAACATTTGGCCCAATTGTAGTCTACGGGGGTAGATTATTAGAACTAGCACCTCGTTAAGTTATTTTTCAGCCGTCATGGTGTTTCTGATCAAAACGCGCTCTGTTCTTCGATCGACACAAATTCCCGTCTAAACCATAATTGTTCTATCGTGGTATGAATAGATATCTTGAGGATGTTGTAGACGGCTATTACAACCAGGAACTCGGCAAGCACGTTCTCTACGTGAATCCGAGTAGAAACCGAACCGGGACTCATGTGTAAACACCACTACAGATAACAGGTTATCTTTATAGAGCAAATGTTCACGAGCCCACTCTTGTCGTCGTGCGCGATTCGCTCGGCGTAGTGCTGGAGTACAAAGCGGTATGCAAGCATAAAGGTGGGCTTCATGCTGACTTCTTCTGACAGTTTGGTCACCCGCAAGAGGCTCCACCAAGAGCTGGAACCTCTAAACCAGCTGCATGGTAGTAACATTTGGCTGTCTTTTCGCGGGAACTTGCAAAAATCAATCATTTCGTTGAGTTGTGATAGACTTTTTGCCGTGGTATCTTTCAGCCACTTCACCAGTAGCACGATAACGTGACCATAACCTTGATTTCATATTTTGTATTGTTCCAATCTCTTCTGCAATACTCCGCTTAGTACCCGCAGCTGGGAGCATGCCTACTGCCCATAACATTTTGTTTCTGATGAAATGGCGCCGCTGGTTGATGCACACAATATCATTTATTCGAAATAAACGTTCAAATTGTTATAAAACTTAAATTTTACACAAAAATGCAGTCAAAACTTACTGTTAGCAAATGAAATTTTCGAACTTGACTACGTTTAGGCCGCGTAAATCTTTTATTTTTAATTTTATTTTTCAAATTCAAATTTAGAATGGTTAAAAAAGGTTATCAAAATAAGTTTTCATCAAAAGAATTAAAAAGAAACCATTTTTTTTTGAGTTTCACAACTTTATACAAAATATCCCTAGACTTTGTTGAGGTGTGTACATAGTAATGCATAACAGGTAGTGTACAGGGTGTATGTATACATGAGAATGTCGCATTTTAACACGAGGTTAGGCATAATTTTACTGGAGAACCAATCTAAATATCGAGAAATGCCTATTTATTTAGAAGATATGACAGTTTAAATTTTCACTTGAAATTGAAAATTTTTCGATGATGTTTTTTTATTTCTGCCTAGTAAAATTGTGCCCTCATCATAACAGTCCATCAATGTCCCACTGCAGGGACGGGCCTCCTCCCGTTTGCCTACTAATTCCACGCTGGCCAGACGGATTGGTATATGGTTTATTTTCAAGTTTTCCTTTCCTTTCTTTTTATTTCGAAAGATAATATTGACGGATAGTCCCTTAATCAGTTTTTACGACACCCATGGGATGAGATTGGGTGGTGACATAGTGTATTCTTACTCCGTCACCACACGGATGGAATTGTGCCCTACCTCATGTTAAAGTTTTGCGGCATTTTGATGTACAGTCACGAGCAATAATATGTACACATTTTCAAATTTTCTAAACTATCTGCACGTTTATCTAGACATTACAATATCAAAATGAATTCGTAATTTAGAAGAGGTTCCGTACAGTTTTGAATTAATCTTCGAATTTTCAATTTTGGATTGGCAGAACTTTAGATAACTGGTTTACAAAATGCGAAAATGTGTACATATTATTGCTCGTGACTGTACACCCTGTATACAAGACATATAAGTCGTAGCCTGTACATCGACCTTAGACATGTATTGAATTCTGATAAACAAGTTGCGTAGCTATACTCAAATCTAGGTCGTATATAATAGGGGTCTTTATATGGCTTAGGTACCTACTTAAAATAATGTTACGTCATTGCTACACTGATTATAATGGTGTTCCTACCACCCGGTCACATTATCTCGAGTCCTAGCGTCGATGACGACACGTCGAGTCGGCCGGTGCCGTACTGAAGCGCTATGGCGAGCGCGGGGAGGTGAAAACAACGGGGGCGGGAAATTCGCATTCCAGCGAGGTCTCAAGATAATGTGACCGTGTTTTAACACATCAATCTCTCAAGTAACAGGTTGTTCTGTGTGTGTGCTTGTTCTGAGTCTGGGTAGTTTTTGTGTCAGTTATATTGATGTTTGTAAAAGTCCCCGCTACACCGGGCATGATCCCTAGTGCAGTAGTTGTCTAGAGACAAGTATTCTCTGTAGTTCTTCTTCTTCGTGTCGATTGGCAAAAAAAACTCCGACAGTACCGGCCCAGAATTCGGCCACAGCAACTGCATTGTCTGTAGCAGCCCATAGGTCTTGAGGGCTGCATGTAGCGGGGCATCGAGGGCATTTTAAGAGGTGCGACATTGTCTGAGGGTCGAAGCCACACTCGCAATGAGTTGCTGAATCCTCAATGTAGCCCCATTTACTCAAATTGAGCTTACAACGGCCCACTTGGGCATGTAGGCGATTGAGTGACGTCCAGGTGGATCGTGGGAGGTTTTGTCCTGCAGGGAGTGCTTCGGTAGGTTTGATGTACACAGCAGGAGGCTGGAATTTCTCAACCCACAGTTCAAGCCTAGCTTTTTCCTGACAGCTGGAGAGCGCCTTTGTTGTTTAACAAAGTGTATTGGTTCTCTGTAGTGAGAGTGAGACATACAAAACACGGATATAATTTATTTGTTATTTATACACATATATAATTCTATTTTAAGATATGATACTAAATATGAGTCATAAAGTCATGATAATAAACTTTGTATTTTTATTCATGTTTTGATATATCTTAGTTATCTGTAGTACTCAACATTCCACGAGTAGTTATTGCGCAGATTTTGATTGATAACTCACATGTCTAGCACAACGCCATCTAGTCGTAAACAAAGTAAACTTTCGCGCTGGGATAGTTTCCTATGTCATGGAGACTTTAGACTACATCTTGTAGGAGACTACATCTTGTAGGAGAAATTCAAACAACGAATATTAAACGAGACATGTATTTCTCCTACAAGATGTAGTCTCCTACAAGATGTAGTTGACTACATGTAGTCTAGTGTAATCAGCGCTTTATAAATACTGTACAAGCAGGTAACAGTATTCCCTGCCTTTTTTAGAAGGTATAGGAATTTGAAAAAGGAATTGTTATTGCAAACTTGAAATGGATTTCGTACTTCTAAGACATAATGTGACTTATAAAATACTAGCTGACCCGTGCCCACTTCGTTGGGGGGGGCGAAAAAAACGTGTCACTTTTTTAAACATATTTCATTACTGCTCCACTCCTATTAGTCATAGCGTGATACTATATAGCCTATGACACTCCCCAATAAATGGACTATTCAACACAGAAAGAATTTTTAAAATCGGTTCAGTAGATCCAGAGATTACCCCCTACAACGTCACAAACACACAAACTTTATTACGTCTTTATAATATTAGTATAGAGTATAGATGGGGCATTTTTTACATCCCTACACTGCCTTTAAGACGCTACTTTGAAAATTTTCGAGTTGAATTCGGCCGTGGCCAGAGGGGCGCGCCCCTCGGCGCGCGAATGAGACGGAATACTCTCGCTCACGCGCCGCCGCGCCGTGTGCGCCGTCGTCGTCCCGCCGGCCCTCAAGGACACGTTATCGCTCTGTGCCATAGTACAAATATATACAGTATTTCAACTTCATAGAAACGGACGACGAAACGTGAGTTTATACCTACACACTCACGATCGCTGAGGGAATAGTCGCTACTGTGCCGCAGTAACGAGCGGACTGTGTGTTATAATTTGAAACTAAATATATTATTCATATGTCAATTTCAAACAAACATGGCTGATATAAATACCTACCTTACTAAATGACTTAGGTATTTAATATTATAATAGTATTTTGTGTATATCACGAAAACGGTTTGTTGTACTTAGGTCAATAATAATGAAAATTTAGCCCCCCTTTATGTAATCCCCCATGCGTGTCTTTCACTTTGATCTAGGTAAATTTAAGCAATGACATCGATGTCATTTTTTGAATGGATTGGTGAAGTGACCTCGATGCCTTTATTTTGACGTTAAATAGATCTAATAGACCTGTTTAAAGTTTGGTTTTGGTTATCGATAAATTCAATTTCAAACAAACATGGCCAATATAATAAACACAGTACCCGGCCGTAAATATTACACATCGACTTTTTCTCTGACGCTCTACGAAGCCGAAATTGACCGATTGTATTTTTCTATAGGTTGATATGCAATATAAACGGCCCGGTACTGTACCTACTTTACCGAATGACTTGTTAAGTACCTTCTTAATATTATAATTTAGTATTTTATTTATATCACAAACATGGTGGATATAAATACAAACATATACATGTTTCTTTAAATTAAATGTATCAATCATAAAACAACACGTTTTTTACAGAACACTTCCTATTTATTTAAATATAAAATAGAAAAATAAAAAGTATTAATTTACAATTACAAAACTAAATGGAAACACAAAGTAGATCGCATGTTTACTATTGTTTACGGACCGCGCACCCGTAGGCATTTATAATAAATATTCGGCCCAGTTTGACTACTGGTTATACTGTGACGTCAGTCCGCGGTAGGTAACAGAAAATTCTGTTACAGAAAAACCTACTACATATCTACCGGTCTATTATGTATATACATGTAGCCCCTATTTTTTTTTAAATTTACACCCGCGCAAGGTATTATGAAGGCACAAAACACATCCAGATTTAGAACAATAATTTGGGGATCACAAAAATAATTTGACCGCCTCGGGGTATCGGTCGCAGTGCACGAGGTCGCGGGTTTGAATCTCACGCAAAATAATAGAACTTTAAAAAAAATACAATAGCCCCACTATGTATTGTCCTGTGTCGCGGGGTATTTACAAACATTTACTTAGCTGACACAAAGAACATCCAGACTCAGGACAATAATTTGTGGATCGCACAAATAAAATTGTCTTACGTGAGATTTGAACTCTAGGTGATTTTCCACCTGAGGGGCGAGACGAGGCAAAATTTGATATCTTTATGTAAAAATGAACCGTATTGCTTAGAAAATAGAGTATATATTAACTTTGTAACAAAAACACTCGCTTCTCGCGATAGGCCTATTGTTGTTTGTTGCTACTTTTTGTTTGTGTAAAAATGAACCGTATTATTTCTCATGTAGAGTTCAAAATACATTAACAAGAAACACGCATGTCGCGATGTCAATTTTTGGTGGAAACAGTTCGGTGTGATTTTAATTCTCGTCTCGTCTCGCCCTTTTGGTAGACTCCTCATGCTGACTTACGATTACCGATTACTGCGCCCGCCACTGCCTAAGGCAGACAGTTTTTTTGTGTGATCCACAAACAACAGTCCTGAGTCTGAACGTTCTTTATGTTCGTTTGTTTCATGTTTGTAAACGTTCCCGCGGTGGAGTGCGTGAGAGTTCAAATCTCACGTAAGAAAATTTTTTGTGTGATCCACAAACAACTGTCCTGAGTCTGGACGTTCTTTGTGTTCGTTTGTTTCATGTTTGTAAACGTTCCCGCAGTGGACTGCATGAGAGTTCAAATCTCACGTAAGAATTTTTTTGTGTGATCCACAAACAACTGTCCTGAGTCTGGACGTTCTTTGTGTTCGTTTGTTTCATGTTTGTAAACGTTCCCGCGGTGGAGTGCGTGAGAGTTCAAATCTCACGTAAGAAAATTTTTTGTTTGATCCACAAACAACTGTCCTGAGTCTGGACGTTCTTTGTGTTCGTTTGTTTCATGTTTGTAAACGTTCCCGCAGTGGACTGCATGAGAGTTCAAATCTCACGTAAGATAATTTTTTTGTGTGATCCACAAACAACTGTCCTGAGTCTGGACGTTCTTTGTGTTCGTTTGTTTCATGTTTGTAAACGTTCCCGCGGTGGAGTGCATGAGAGTTCAAATCTCACGTAAGATAATTTTTTTGTGTGATCCACAAACAACTGTCCTGAGTCTGGACGTTCTTTGTGTTCGTTTGTTTCATGTTTGTAAAAGTTCCCGCGAAAGTAAAAAGTATTATTTAGATCTTATCAGTAAGTACCTACCTACCTAAGCTTGCAAATAAAATAGGTACGTAATATTATAGTACGTTTCAATTACGTGATCTTGACGAAAACGGTTATAAAACTTATAACACTTGAGCATATAGTCTAAAATCGCTTATATAAACAAACGCTTGCATTATCAAAAGGGTCAACAGTAACTAGGTACTTAGTTGAGTTATGGCGAACTTTACCTAAGTTTTATAAAAGACATAACTACAAAAATATTTTACGATACAATGTTATCGAAATAACTATTATAAAATAATACTATTATTTACTGATAAAAGAGAACAAAGTATTAATAAAAACTTAGGTATAAATATTTTAAACCTAACCTATATATTTTACCTACGATATAAAATTACGCGATAAAATTCAGTACGAACGGTGAGTCGACATGCACAGGTCCGGCGTCGAAGAGGGCCATCGCCCGACTGAATCGTCGACCGTACTCATTCTGTATCGATCGTTAACTTATCGGTATAAGGTCTGAAATTGCGATGCGCCCTCAACGATCCGGAGCGCTTAGAAATTGCTAAAATCTTATTTGATTCATTAAAAATTATTGGTTGTAGTTATGTAATGATATTCTACAGTAATACTAATATTGATGTTACGAATGTATTTGAGTAATTCCTAAGCATAATGATAGTGTACTTTCCGTGTAATATGTAAAAAACTGTTTTTGTAGAGGTGTTTTCAAAAATAAATATGATCGAGCCAAAATCAAGCTATCGCGTTTTGGTAATTACAAAAACCTAGTTAAAGGTATCAATTTACCTATATTAAAATTCTAGATCAATAGGTCTTTTCATATTCCTGTAGTAGTTGATGAAAGATAGTGCATTTTATCAATGTATCATCTTAACCGATGAAAACTTAATTCGCAGGTTTGCACAGATTTCTTGATAAACGATTTGACATGAGGTTAGGTAATCAACAATCAGGTCTTTATAGACGATTCATAAAGCCGAAAGCGCGTTTAACCTAAGATTAAACAACAAATATGCTAACACTCCGTGTGGTGACGGAGTAAGAATACAATATGACACCACCCCATCTCATCCCATGGGTGTCGTAAAAACCAACTAAAGGACTATCCGTGAATATTATCTTTACAAAATAAAAAGAAGGAAAACTTGAAATAAAACCCTATACCAACCCGTCTGGCCAGCGTGGTATTAGTAGGCCAATTATCTCTCCGGCACGGGAGGAGGCCTGTCTCTGCAGTGGGACAATTATGGGGTGTTATTATATGCTAACACTGTTATCTGACATGTTGATCAAATCAAAGTAAACATTTACGTTGTTAACAAGTCAAGTGACTTCTCCGCCTAGACGTTGGCAGTATCATTAGTTAGTGATGAAGCCATATTTTAAAATAAGAATAGGAATATAAGTGACAGTTGACAAGAGTTTTGACATTTGAGTAGTTAATTTTTGTCTTGCCTAGCCTTTCAGAAACTGAGGGTCATACTAAAAGATAATGCTTACATTCACAATCCTACAAAATATTGTCCTGCATGGGATCAGAACTCGGCTCCTAGTCTTTCACCTTATACATTCTTTACTAACCAACTCAATATATTATTTTAACCATAAACTAAAATGGCCAAATTAATATTATCCTCATAATATGTATTTATTGTTAATACTTATGATTATGTCATCATCTATAATTAATATTGTTCATCGATGTCCGTTTAAATGGTCATATCTATAGTCAAGAGGTTAAGGCGAATTTTCGAACATTATTATACTTAGAAGTCTTCTAAGTTTATGTGAAAATGGTATCAAAATTAGTTTTCTTTTTACATAATTCACAGAAACTCACGCAGACTATTGAGCGCCATGTCTTAGTACAAAACCGTCGAAATTACCTTAGCAAACTTCATTTGTCTATATCTTCTTTAAATTGGCAACACTCTCTTATTTCACAAATTTGCAGCTGGTCAGCTGCGCTCGATTGCCATCATCATCATCATCATATCAGCCAATCGACGTCCACTGCTGGACATAGGCCTCCTCCAAGTAATAATGAAATTTAAGGACTGTATACAAGGCTTAATATACTTTCGTCAACGTGAAATGCTCTCCGACTCACTCCGTTCGGTGAAAATCCTACATTAGAGCTAAGACTTGTCTCTAAAATGTTAGTAAGTTATTTATTTATTTAAATTAAATTTCACGGCATGACAGAGCCGAGGCACCAATGCGCCGTGAAACAATAGTTTATTGTACGCGCAGGTACAAACGTGTACTTAAAATAAAAGGAATCAATTCTAAATAAATTAAATTAATATTATAAACAGATATTTCAACGATCATCCATCCGCTCACAGAAAGCCAAACACTCACGATACACACACGCCCACTCACTCCCCATCAAATCACACTCTGGCGCTGATTCAAGGAGAACATTGAGCATACGCAACACTCGAAGTAATGGTGAGTTTTCGCGCGACACAGTGCGCACCACCGGCACACCCAGCAGCGGGTGGGTGCGTGGCCGAAGCTCGTATGCAGGCACAGTGGGGACGAACAGTCTCACCAGCAACATCACTAGCTCAGGGCAATCCGACTCTCCACGGAGTGTGCGGCAAGCGTAAGTTAGTAGAGCACAATTACGCCTTACTTCCAGAGAATTGAAACCTAGAGTTCCCAACAAAAATTTCGTTGGATAAAGAAATGGGTAGTAACCGAACATTTTTCTATACAGAAACCTTAAAAAGGCCTTCTGTATCTTTTCTAGAAGTAACGCGTAAGTGCACTCATACGGATTCCATACAATGGCAGAAGTTTCAAGCTTACTTCGCACAAGGGCCGTGTAAATCAACTTTATAATCTGGGGATTGTCGAAGTCTCGCATGTTGCGGATCACAAAACCTAACCTACGATAACAGTCTGCTGCAAGAGCTCGCATGTGCTCGTGAAACGTAAGACGCGCATCAAACAATACCCCAAGATCCTTAACAGACGAAACCCGGTTATGTTAAATAATAATACATATAACTTGTGTTCAATTTGATTTGGTCGTATTTCGCGACGAAGGGTACAGCGGTTAATACTATTCTCCCACTCAAGGCCTCAAGGGCACAGCTCAAGGGTACACAGGAAAACAAGCGAGGCTAACTTCCATTCAAAACATTTGAACAACACTATGAATACGACCACCGTATCATCTTCGTAAATTAAGTACATTGTATACAGTGACTGTTTTACGTTCAAAAAGATCAGTTGTATAGTCGTCGATATACTATATATAGTTAAAATAAAGTAACACAAACGCTAAATCGTTTGTGTTACCGCGTGTGTTAGATTGTAACGGTTTTTTTGTTGTGACGTCATAATATTATGACAGCTGAGTGGTGTCCAGTTCGACCGCGCGGCCATAGCGTTTTTTTAAAAAAAAAACCATGTCAATTTTTTGTAAAAATTTGTAGAAGTTGATTCCCAAAACCATAAATTTGTCAAAGATACGGTTAAAAAGTTATAAGGGTTTAAACATGGCCGCGCCATTGAAACGCGGCGAACCGCGCGGCCACTGAGATCTTTAAAACTAAGCCTTGTAGAGACCTGAAATTTACGCAAATGCAAGATTTAATTTGTAAAAAATTTGTAAAAATATTAAAAAAATACTCAGGTTTATAGTTTAAGAGCTATAACACTAAAACCGAATGGCCGCGCCATTGAAACGGTGGAGAAAACGCTATCGCCTGTATCTCGCTGAAAAAAAATCGCAGAGGTGTGTAGTTTATTGTAATTACCCAGATTTGAATTTGTCGAAACTAGGAAAAATACAACAAAAATTCCTAGGTTTATATTTCAGGAGCTATAAGACTAAAACGATATGGCCACGCCATCGAAACGGTGAATAAAACGTTATTTCGCCTGTATCTCGCTGAAAAAGCATCGCAGAGGTCTGGAGTTTTTTGTAATACCTAGATTTTAATTTGTCAAAACTAGTAAAAATACAATAAAAATTCTTAAGGTTATATTTCAGAAGCTGTAGAACATTATCAGTATGTGGTGCGATAGGGTGACCATGTCTTATTGTTTACAAAATACTTTCTACTTATTGTTACAGAAATTATTTTATTTATTTTAATGGTGTATTTTTAAATTGTAATACAACAAACAATAATAATATTGTACTTCTGGTTTTGTAAAAAATAATGAGTGAGAGGAAAAGGAAGAGAGATTTTACCAGTGGAGTTACAAAAAAAAACTGGGGAAGTACGAGTCGGACTCGCCCATGAAGTGTTCCGTAGTAACAAGCAAAGTTTTGCTCTTAACTTTGTTTTTCATAGTGTTTGTATGAATTACAAAGTAACGTGTGCGGTTTTTGAAATTGTGCTATATCTCAAAAACTTATGATTGTATCTTGTTCAAACCAGTTTTCATTGAAAGTTTTTATTGACATTTACATCAATTTTTTTTTCCAACTTAATTATTTCAAAAGTTAGAGGCGGGGGGGGGGGGGGGGGGGGGGGCTCATTTTACGACTTTGGAAGTGTATATCTTTCAAATGATTGACTTTAGTTTTTTTAGTAATTTTTCCATTCATATAATATTACGCTTAAAGTAAAAACATATATCTACATCCCTGCTAGTTATGATTGTACTTATTTAAAAATGTGGAATCAAAATGATTTACAATCATTTCAAATGTTCTAAGTTAAGTTCTAATTACCTATATGATTTAATAAAACATTAAATAATAATAATCCAGCCTATTATTGTCCCACTGCAGGGCAAACATTATATATTATTATTATTTTTGTTAGTTATTAGATAGTTTTTAGTATTTCATATAAGTTCATATACATAAGATTGTAAATATTTCATAGTAAAATATCTTAACTACACGGTCATCCATACAAATAAAGAGAGAGCTCTAACATAATCATAAAATATTTAAATGCAACATACCTTAATCACTTCTGCTGAATTGTTTACATAATTTACCGAACTGACGTTACACCACAGTACAACACTTAATCGTAATTACACACGAACTGAACATTTTAATAATCAGTAGATCACTTTTTTATCGTGTTAACATCACAACGACACACTGATAACGAAACTCTTACGCTTACGTCGCTGTACCACAGAATAATAAGTACTAACGGCTGTACGCGTCGCACTGACCTGCGGAGGCGCGCGGGGGTGGCGCGTGTGAGATGCAATAGTGTGCATTACTAATCACATAGCTTAGGGGCGGAGTTGCGTCATTTAAACCAATCTTAGGGCTAGTTTTTCGTAAGTCCACGCGGACTGTAACTGTATTATTGACTTTTCAAGCAATAAACATAATTGTTTTTATATTTATGGTTTCATTTTAATTTTATTTAGAATCCTTGAATTATAATTTCTGTAACAATAAGTAGAAAGTATTCTGTAAACAATAAGACATGGTCACCCTATCGCACCACATACTGATAATGTTCTACAGCTTCTGAAATATAACCTTAAGAATTTTTATTGTATTTTTACTAGTTTTGACAAATTAAAATCTAGGTATTACAAAAAACTCCAGACCTCTGCGATGCTTTTTCAGCGAGATACAGGCGAAATAACGTTTTATTCACCGTTTCGATGGCGTGGCCATATCGTTTTAGTCTTATAGCTCCTGAAATATAAACCTAGGAATTTTTGTTGTATTTTTCCTAGTTTCGACAAATTCAAATCTGGGTAATTACAATAAACTACACACCTCTGCGATTTTTTTTCAGCGAGATACAGGCGATAGCGTTTTCTCCACCGTTTCAATGGCGCGGCCATTCGGTTTTAGTGTTATAGCTCTTAAACTATAAACCTGAGTATTTTTTTAATATTTTTACAAATTTTTTACAAATTAAATCTTGCATTTGCGTAAATTTCAGGTCTCTACAAGGCTTAGTTTTAAAGATCTCAGTGGCCGCGCGGTTCGCCGCGTTTCAATGGCGCGGCCATGTTTAAACCCTTATAACTTTTTAACCGTATCTTTGACAAATTTATGGTTTTGGGAATCAACTTCTACAAATTTTTACAAAAAATTGACATGGTTTTTTTTTAAAAAAAACGCTATGGCCGCGCGGTCGAACTGGACACGCTGAGTGTCAAGTTTGAATTGATTCGAAAATGGTAGGTCTATATTTTGTTTTTGAAATTCCAGTTCTTAGTTTGCATTTTAAAGCACACAATGATTTGCATTGAATTGAACCCGAGACCTCCAGATTAGGATTCCACGAAGATATAATTATGTGGTGACGGAGTAAAAATACAATATGTCACCATCCCATCGCATCCCATGGTGTCGTAAAAACTGACTAAGGGACTATCCGTAAATATTATCTTTACGAAATAAAAAGAAGAAAAACTTGAAATTAAACCCTATACCAATCCGTCTGGTCAGCGTGGCGTTAGTAGGCCAAGTATCCCTCCGTCGTGGGAGGAGGGCCGTACCTGCAGTGGGACATTAATGGGCTGTTATGATGTTTATGTTAGCTTATGTTTACCTCATTTCGCATGAGTACTGTTGGCTCATAGCCAAGATCTTCATTCATGATGATATTTTTATTATGTTTATACCTAAAATAAACATTCGTTAGTTAATAATAATATTCAAGTGTATTAATAGTGTATAATACTTTTGTATGGATTTTGTTAAATAATCGTTGTAGTAGTTACTTTTGCATTTCCAATTTATCAAACGGGTATTTAAAATTGTGGAAATAGGAATGCGTGTGCCTTAAGAGCGTTTAAAGGGCCCACTAGCGCCGCCAATAGAGATACAATAATATAAGAGTGTGTTATACAAAATACTTTATTGTGTTTTCTCAAGACTTTGTTATCAACTTACATTATTTTGCCTATTTGCGAATTATGATTTTTTTCTATTGGCGGCACTAGTGAGCCACGTAAAGGCCCCTAATGTAATATGATAATATTATGCACCCGGATATGCTTTGCTTGTGTATCAGGGTCACGAGCGTACCGTAGAAGTTACAAGGAATCACCGTAATACGAGTGCTACACTACCATGATATTTCGTGGTAAGCCTTTAAAAATCCCTTTTGACTTATTGACCCGCCCTGGTAGTATAAATGACGTCAAAAAAGATAAAACGTAAGTTGTATGAATTTTGAATAAAATATTTTGAAATCTTGAAATCTTCTCATTCTATTAGACTTCTGTATTTTACCTGTAGTGTGTATGACAGTCAGATCTAAGTATATCCGTGACATGAAAACGCAAGGTGACTTCATTGCATACGATATATTTATGTTTTAAATATACTTACATATATAAATATGTCGCAGGGAAATGAGGAAAACTGAGATTTCATGAAATCCCTAGGGATATCACGAAATCCCGGTAAATGTCGAAAATGCCTTGGTGCCGTGTTCACAGTTCTAACCTAACCTGAACTACAGAACTTGGAATCTTTGTGTTTTTTAACCTACAAACAAAAATATGAGCATTTATTTGCTAGTAGAAACGAGATTTCGTCATATCCCTAGGGATTTCGTGAAATCCCTGATTTCCTCATTTCCCTGCGACACATACACTAAAGACAATTATTTTGAGAGACACAATTTTATTTTCAGTATACATAATACTCTTCACAAGAGTGGATCGCGAGTGTATAATAATTAATATTTTAGACTCTATTGAGTTGTGATAAGGTTTAGTTTTCGGTGGTGTGTGGAGTTTAAAAATATTTTGGTTTTTTGTGGTGTAGTGGCAATTTACGTGTGTATTTTTTTTTTATTAAATAGTACATTTGTAGAGACCAATTAATTTAAAAAATCTGGCATACCGCCTACTTCTAGTATTTGTTAATGATTTTTCGCGTAAATATTGCATATTAGCTGACCCGTGCCCACTTCGTTGGGCGGCGAAAAAAACGTTTATTAGCGTCCCTTTTTTAAACATATTTCAATACTGCTCCACTCCTATTAGTCATAGCGTGATACTATATAGCCTAGGAGACTCCCCGATAAATGGACTATTCAACACTGAAAGAATTTTTAAAATCGGTTTAGTAGATCCAGAGATTAGGCCCCCTCTACAACGTCACAAACACACAAACTTTACCTCTTTATAATATTAGTATAGATTAACCTTTTTCGATATACCATAGGTCGCTTCTTAAAATTTTATGTTAAGTGTTTGTTATTTTAATATTCTTAGTTAGCCTCTACAATGACAATGCAGTAAAAAACTTCTAATATATTTTTTAATTTTGTATTATTTACTTTTTTTACTTTGCCTCTCACTTCATTTATTCAGAATAGCCCATCCCACTGCAGTGAAATGGGCTTAAATTGCCTCTGGGCCAAAACGTCATTTTATCAGCCAATTAACGTCCACTGCTGGCCATAGGCGATCCTGTGCCTCCCACATCCATCAGGTTCCTGTCGTCCTAACCAGGTAGCCGGTCCATCGTGTAAGGGGTCTCCCCACTCAGCTTTTCCTGTTACGAGGTCGCCATTCTTGATCCTTTTTACAAAAATGTATGATATTTATATAGAAATCACAAAAGATTAAATTCAAATAAACTATAATTTTTTACTTAATTCATATAATAAAGGCTATGGCATCGACGAAGTCACACTCACTAACAACAATTAGGGATGGAAGTGGGAAAATGAAACTCCCAGAAACTTTAAAAGAGATGTGCAAGGTCACATTTTTGTATAAAATACGGGGTATATTTTTAAAACCAAAAAGCCATGTAAACAGTTTCATTTATGAGATTAAAATTAAAAGACAGTAAAACTGTGTCATGGGATTTTAACTCCACACCCAAACAAGTGCACCTTGAACGATTGATAAGAATATTAACTGTTACTGTGTATTTTATTTATTTATAATGATAATTCCCGCTTGTGTGTTAAAGAGGCTATGGCAAACATTAATTTTAAAGTACACCCAAAACCATGACCACTATCTCTATATCACAAACAATTTTCTCATGCCAACGAGACATGTTAAATTCAAAAGGAGATATGACTATTCCAATTTTCCCTTTTTAGGGTTCCGTAGCCAAATGGCAAAAAACGGAACCCGAAGATTCGTCATGTCTGTCTGTCCGTCTGTCCGACCTTACGTCACAGCCATTTTTTCCCGAAACTATAAGAGCTACACTGTTGAAACTTGGTAGGTGAATATTTTGAAGCAAAAATAAAAATAAAATATTAAAATATTGTATATATAAAAATATAATATAAAAATAAATACTTAAAACTGAAACTCAAAAATATTTTTTCTTCAAACACATACGTGTGGAGTATCTATGGATAGGTCTTCAAAAATGATATCGAGGTTTCCCCCCCTCTTACTTCCAAAATATGAAAAAATTAAAAAAAAACATAAATATACATTTCTATAAAAACTATCAACGAAAATTGTTTTGAACGAGATCTAGTGAGAAGTTTTTTTTTAAATAATACCTCGTAAATAGCTTATTACCGCGTAATCTTTCATAGAAATACTAAATTGTACATGTTTTCGTTTACCGTACATACACTTGTCTACATTACACTTAACACATTTGTACCACTCTCGTTTAATAAAGCTGGTCATTTTCTAATTTACACATCGGCTGTGTAATTGAATCGTGTTTTATACCATTTACTTAAAGTTTATCATTGCTACTGCTTAGAATGAATTTGTGACAAGTTTCTTGTGTAATCATAACAGCCCATTAATGTCCCCCTGCAGGTACGGCCCTCCTTCAGTGACGGGGGGATACTTGGCCTACTAATACCACTCTGGCCAAACGGATTGGTATAGGGTTTAATTTCAACCTCTTGTGTAATATTATAGAAGTTTTTTTCTATTTCCCTTTGATATGTTGTATGGCACTCTTTTCATTGCCTCAGTAGTAAAGCTATCGTCAAACTTAAACAAAATCTTTTTAAAAATGAATGTAGCTATAATTACATATGGTAAAATCAAGTCCCATCAAAATCGAACCTCCTGTTTCAGAGATTACCCGGTACAAACAGACAGATGACAGGGATTTTTAAGTATAATTTTTGGCATTTGTGTCGTGCTAGTTAGATTTATATTAATATGTACTAGCAAACCCGGCGAACTCCGTTTCGCCACCAGCTGTTTTCCCGTTCTCGTCCGAAAAAATTCAACTTGAATTTTTTCCTGATTATTTTTGCTATAAACCTTATGAAGCCCGAAACCTTTCCAACGAATGCAAAACCGTGAAAATCGGTTCGTGCGTTCTGGAGTTATAGCGTCAGGAAGGAAAACCCGACTTATTTTTATATAGTAGATAATAATAAATTATAGATTTGATAATACAAACAGACGATTGAAGCGTACTTGTATGTAAACATTGTATTCGTAAGTAGATAAATTCGGTAATGACACAATGTTCAAAGCTAAATGCCAAACTATTCTAAATGACATCATTAGTCACAATAAATAGTATAATAATATTATTGGCATTTGTTACATCGTGACAATGATAGAGTATGGCAATTGATATTTGATTAAATACTTTAATGTGGCGCTGTAGGGTCTCCTTAAATAATCTTCAAATAAATAAACAATCCTTACACATTCACACAGCGCCACCTAGTCCCAAACTAAGCAAAGCTTGTACTATGGGTACTAGACAACGGGTAAACAAACTTAAATACTTTTTTTTGTAAATACATAAGTACATGTTATACATAGAAAACACTCAGATCAATGCAAACAATAATTTTCATGCACACAAAACTTTGCAATGAGCGGGAATCGAACCCGAGACATCTGCGTAGCAGCCAAGTAATATGCCGACTGCGCCAGAGAGGTCGTTAAGGACGAAACCTTAGGAAGACCTGACTATGATTTTAGACCTCTGGTGATCCAGCAGTAGACGTTCTGCTATAAAGACCATCTGATAGTTAGACGTTTTGCTACATAGACGTTTGGCTAGTTAGACTTACGGCTCATTAGACGTTTTGCGTTATTGGACATTTTGCTAATTGGACATTTTGATCGTGAAGGGAATTTTCGTATTTATTACTCCGGCCCCCCTGTTGAACATGGGCTTACTCAGAATTTAGCGTCTCTTTTTTAAACATATTTGATTACTGCTCCACTTCTATTAGTCATGCATAGCGTGATACTATATAGCCTATGACACTCCCTGATAAATGGACTGTTCAACACAGAAATAATTTTTAAAATCGATTTAGCAGATCCAGAGGTTACCTCCTACAACGTCACAAACGCACAAACTTTACCTCTTTATAATATTAGTATAGATGTATGTATCTATGTAACATGTAAATTGCCTCTACACCTAAATTAAATAAATATCTCTACTAATTTTGTACAGAAAACGCGAGTGATTTTTTTTATATAAAATAATATTGTATTGTGAACTTGTGTAATGGATACGATCAAAGTAGTGGGCGAATTTGTAAGAGAACGCTCACCGTTTTCGGTAAGTCACCTTACTTAGCCAATGATTGTCAAAGTTTTTAACACAACAACTATACTGGTGTTCACTGAAATTACGCCTACTTCGATCCAACGCCCTCTCTGCCACCCTTGTCAGCGCAGCGCTGAGAAGACATGTAAAAAAGGTTTCTGGAGGCCTTTTTACAGAAAGAAAACTCTTTCTTGGCTGACATGAAGTGAGCTTTCAAAAACGCTTGCGCAATAGGCCACTTAAAAAAAGGGGCATTTTTTTTACGGGAGATTACGTTTGTCAAATATAAGGTACTTTTACGTAGGTAAGTTACAATGTTTTCACTAAAATCAAAAGCAATTAATAAAAACCAAATCTTTTAATATCATATAATATTATATCAGAAAAGAAAAAATACTAAATAAATAGACAGTAGGATCAAATTTAAAGGGTGGCCTAATTTTGCACGCCAGTATATTTTATTTACCGTGCTAGCTTGGGGTAGCACCCCAGAAATTTTTACAAGATTTTTACATATAAAATTAATAATCTAAAAACCACAGTATTCTGTGTATTCTTAATTATTTTACTAATCAAGCCCTTTTATTTGATACAAATATATTAGAATGCCTCTTCCTAATTTGCCTTTAAAACCCAAAGAAAAACTATTCAATTCAGTTTATCCTTTTGTGTTACGATGTTAATCTCTATTACTGCGTCATACACATACACAACACTGAAAAAAAAAACAAAAAACAGAACCCATCCATTCTCAAACTTTCACCTTGATAGTATTGTATACGATGGTATTAAAACTAATGTTAAGTTGAGTTTAATACTCATTACTCATTATACAAGTAGTAGAAAGGAATATTGTATGATTTAAGTGTCGATTAATTTTCAATTTTTTTTTAACAGTATAATTATTGATTTTGATGTCATGTTTTTAACCAATTCGTTTTTAATTTATTTTATTTGTATTATTGTTTGATTATTTAATATTCTGTTTTATTTTTCTTTTTACATAAATTAAATTGTTTTCACACAATTAAAAATTGACATAATTGTATTTGTTAATATGACATAATTATATGTAATGACTTAACTAATAATAGAGCAATATTTATTTAAATTGTGATGTTGATATTTTTCAAAGCTTTTATTTTTTGATGTGATGGTTGTATGTGGCTATAAAGACAATGCGCATAGACCAAGAATTTATAACCTATAAAATGTAATGTATTCTTGTGTTATTGCCGTTGGCATGTCTTTGTAATAAATAAATAAATTAAATAAGAAATGTTAAACTTTGAGAATCTCTTAACGCGTCTAGTTAATATTCATATTTACATGAATGACACAAATTGATGATGTCATGTTAATACCTTTGATTCTCTGAATACCCTTGACCTTGACGAAGTATACATCATTATTACGTAGCCAATGTCCTCTCCAAGAATAAATATTGTCACGTGGTTTTACCAACGGTTCTATCTCAGCCATGGGCCGCTAGATATTAACCTTCTTATCTCGGATGTTGTTTTTCTAGTTCCCGGGACTCCGCGTATACCTCGAAGATGGTAACTGTGGAGGTTTTAGTCAGTAGACCGGTCGATGGGAGTCTGACATAACCACCTCGTCGGCACCCCCAGGCGAGGATGTGTATGCCTAAAGCATTTCTCCACGAAAAAATAAAATAAAAAAGATATAAACCTTCTTAAAAAGTCTCCACCTTTCTCTGTCTGCTGACCTGTGCGGAGTAGTCGTAATGTTACATGGCTTCACACAGAATGTAAATCTTTGTATGTATGAACAGCATTGCTTGCATTGCTCTGGGTGCTTTAATTTAATTTTCACAAATTGGTGATGTCACCTTACTTTGATTCTCTGAATATCCTCGACCTTGACGAAGTATACATCATTATTACGTAGACAATGTTCTGTCCAAGAATAAATATTGTCACGTGGTTTAAGCAACGGTTTCTCTGTGGCAAAGTTTTCGTGTATGCGACAACCGTGCGCGGGGTCACGCATTCATCATCATCATAAAAGCCCTAAAGCCTTTCTATAAAAAGGCCTCCAGAAATCATTTTTTTATATGTCTTCTCAGCGCTGCGCTGACAAGGGTGGCAGAGAGGGTGTTGGGTCGAAGTAGGCATAATTTCCGTGTGGTGACGGAGTAAGAATACAATATGTCACCACCCCATCTCATCCCATGGGTGTCGTAAAAACCGACTAAGGGACTATCCGTGAATATTATCTTTAAGTAATAAAAAGAAGGATAACTTGAAATTAAACCCTATACCAATCCGTCTGGCCAGCGTGGTATTAGTAGGCCAAGTATCCCTCCGTCACTGGAGGAGGCCCGTCCCTGCAGTGGGACATTAATGGGCTGTTATGATGATGATGATGACAAATTGGTTTAGTTCTTCTATTTTGCCGTGGTTTAGTTCTTCTATTTTGCCGCAATGGCAGACATGTGAATATTTAATCTTAAAGCACATACTAATAAATTATTCTCTAAATTGCATGCAGACAACATTGAATGATACCAAATAAGATCATAACCAGATAATTACCAATAATAAAAATAATTATCAACGTCCATGTTCAATTAATGTGCAAAATTATTAAATGTAATTTTTAAATACACATGATGGTTGGCTTTTGTTTAGGAATTCACTAACAGAGTATATCATTTTGTCTAGCAACCATAGTTTTAATTCCTTTAGGCGCATAACGTTCAAAGCGCAAAATGCTAAGCGCTCGCAAAATGGTAAAAGAGCATAATGGTAAAAGAGCAAAAAGGTAAAAGAGCAGAATGGTAAAGGAGCAAAATGGTAAAAGAGCAAAATGGTAAAGGAGCAAAATGGTGAAAGCGCAGAATGGTAAAAAAATCAGTTGTCTCACTTATTAGCCATGATGATAAAAAACAGCTTAATTTTGGTGAAATGTGACCTTTTGTTGGTTAATTGTTTATTATACCTGTACTCGCCGTGTATTAGTGTTACATAACCTTTTTGATTTTTGAAAAACTCAAAGTTTTGGTCCGTCATCGTGATAAACAGTAGTACCTAATCGCAAAATAGAAAAATATTTCACAATAATTCAGAAACTTCACACCTAAATATTATTAAGCATACTGGTTAATAAAGTAGTTCAAAAGTTATTCACATAATAAACGACAAGCCGTACTTTTCTTAGAAACTGACAAAGTTTTATTAAACTACCCTCAAAATGTTGAGATGATATTGCGTTTCGTTATTGCAAGTACACCGTACGATTAACAAATTATTACTCTTTAAAGTTAAGGAACACTATTAGAAGGAAGAAAATGTTCCTGATGTTTCATTGTAAATGAAAATTATTATTTATATAGTTACGTAGTTACCCTGCCTGCAGTACTTAGATGATGATGTCATAATGTCGAACATAAAAAATATTATTACTTCATTTTGAACATAAACTAAATGGTATTCGAAAAAAAAAATTTACGTTTTATTTATATTGTTCCTGTTAGGGAGTCACATTTCACCAAAATTAAGCTGTTTTTTATCATCATGGCTAATAAGTGAGACAACTGATTTTTTTACCATTCTGCGCTTTCACCATTTTGCTCCTTTACCATTTTGCTCTTTTACCATTTTGCTCCTTTACCATTCTGCTCTTTTACCTTTTTGCTCTTTTACCATTATGCTCTTTTACCATTTTGCGAGCGCTTAGCATTTTGCGCTTTAAACGTTATGCGCCTAAAGTTCTAGACGAGCTGTCGGTCCACCTGATCATAAGTGGTAAGCACCACTTACGGACGCTACAAATGCCAAGACACAGCCAGACCATTGCCTATATTATTTGTTTAAAAACATGCCAACAGTATATTTATAAACATTCGAGTAAAAAAAACGTACTGTTATATTGTCCTTCTATATACTTATAATAGGCATACCTAGATATGTAATATATACATACATTATAGATATTACATGTACAGCACTCGTCAAATAACTAGACCTGCCTGAAGTTGTTGCAGTTGATTGCGCAGATGTCAGGGATTACCAAAACATGATTGACAAATGGTCATTCGACAAACAACGTTTCACCAAAGTTCTTTTGGAAAACGAGATATTTGACTAAATGTATTGTCTTACTAAAACTCACTTAGCAAATAATCGATTAGCAAACACTACACTTGCTAAATGTGTTAAATATTAAAATTTCCATTAACCTTTTTTCCAAATAATATATTTCGCAAATTAACCATTTATCAAAATGTCATTTGAAAAACACTCTAAAAGGACTTCTGGGTCTTGCCGGCCGCTCCCGATGTGTCTACACCCAGCGGGATCCCCTATCTGAGAGACTAATGAATGATGCAGATAATTAGATCTGGATATGTTCTACTGAATTATGCTGAAAACAGAATTTGTTCCGTATAATAAACGGAAATATAAACATTTCTAACCGACCTCCAGCCAGCGGAATATTTACCAAAATTAAGTCTGGGGAACTATATATTGGTATTAACTTTTAGTTCTGTATTTTTTCTGTTTAACAAAATAAAAAACATACTTCTAATGCCCTTACTTCAGCCACAATCAAGCTGAAATGTAACCTCCAGTCAGAGGACTTTTTCTTTCAGGGACTTTTTTTGTAACTTTTACACTAAATTGATAACATTTAAATTATTTACGACTATAATTTTACTTAAATTACCTTTTCGTACATCTAGTATAAAAATTAAAAGTATACAATTTGAAAGCTAGTAAGTGGGTAGAATACAAAATAATCTCACCAGTCTGCATTATCTGGATATTAGTTCTAGTTCTAGATGGATATTAGTTTAATATGTATGCATGTGCTCTACTGAATCGATTTCGATTCAGTTATATCCATCCTTACAAATATTCGTATTTATAAAATTATTAATGGAAGATAATGCAGACTGGTGAGATTATTTTGTATTCTACCCACTTACTAGCTTTCAAATTCTATACTTTTAATTTGTGTCATACTCTCCAGCAGAGCCACCTTCATAAATCGCGGTCATGTTTACCTCGAAACAATGTACGTGAACCGTACATAGTGTACATGCATTGTATATACCTGTACGCATACAGAATCGAGGAATAATGTACGTTGAAAGTGGCTCTGCTGGAGAGTATACTCCCTGGCAGCGCCACCTAGAAAAGGTATTTAGGATAGACGTAAAACAGTGGTTTTCATGAAAATTGATGTACGTATATTGTTTATTATGTACGTGTTAAAAAATCTTTCTTCATTTCATTGTTTTATTAATTTTCACAGTTTTAAAATTTTGTTTATAAAACGCTTGATAATATTCATTAGCAAACAATATCAGAGTAAATATACCCAGTACAGGTACTAGGTATATTTATGTACTGGGTATATTTATTTATTAGGCACTCAAGCATAAGTATTAGGGAAGAGGAAAAATGTATTGTAAACGTATGTATGTATTGTACATAATGCAATGGTACCTACTTACTTTTTTATGATTGTATTAAATTACTTTTCAAGTAAGGACCTATGCATATTATTCGCTATCATATCATAATTCAAATTAAAACTTGATGTAGTAAAAACAAATGACACTTGGAGGGTAGTTGTTTATTCCATTGTGATTCCGACCTTACATTATTGTTTAGTTAGTGTGGATAAGTGAAGTATTCTATAACCAATTATCTCAATTAGGTACGTATCCTATTTATTGATGGACCGAGGAAAGAAAACCCAAATAGGCAAAAAGGGTATGAACTGGAGAATTTAGGAAAAAACGTTTTTATGTCAAAATAAACGTCCAGTTTAATAAAAATTAAATGGAACAGTATTCTAATTACAAAACTTTATGGAGCATTACTAGTAATTTAAAACTCATTTTTTACAACAAAGTACTTAATTATTTTGATTAAAATAAAGTTATTAAGTAAAACATAAGAAAATAGTCTAGTTTTTAAAATCTTTACATTGTATAAGTATTATTCATATTTATACGGGTACTAGCGGCCTGTCCCGGCTTCGCACGGGCATTATTTTTCCGCTTTTCTGTTGTATTTTTTCCTGAATTTTCTTTGCTATAAACCTCACGGAGCCCGAGACCTTTCCAACGAATGCAAAACCGAGGAAATCGGTTCGTTCGTTCGGGAGTTATAGCGTCAGGAAGGAAAACCCGACTTATTTTTATATAGTAGACCAGCGGACCATCCCGGCTTGCACATAGATTATTTTCCCGCTTTTCTGTTGAAATTTTTCCTGAGTACATAAATATACCTAGTACATGTACTGGGTATATTTACTCTGATATTGTTTGCTAATGAATATTATCAAGCGTTTTATAAATAAAAAATTTAAAACTGTGAATATTAATGAAACAATGAAATGAAGAAAGATTTTTTAACACGTACATAATAAACAATATACGTACATCAATTTTCATGAAAACCACTGTTTTACGTCTATCCTAAATACCTTTTCTAGGTGGCGCTGCCAGGGAGTATACTCTCCAGCAGAGCCACTTTCAACGTACATTATTCCTCGATTCTGTATGCGTACAGTTATATACAATGCACGTACACACTATGTACGGTTCACGTACATTGTTTCGAGGTAAACATGACCGCGATTTATGAAGGTGGCTCTGCTGGAGAGTATGACACTTTAATTTTTATACTAGATGTACGAAAAGGTAATTTAAGTAAAATTATAGTCGTAAATAATTTAAATGTTAACAATTTAGACTAAAAGTTACAAAAAAATGTCCCTGAAAGAAAAAGTCCGCTGACTGGAGGTTACATTTCAGCTTGATTGTGGCTGAAGTAAGGGCATTAGAAGTATGTTTTTTATTTTGTTAAACAGAAAAAATACAGAACTAAAAGTTAATACCAATTTATAGTTCCCCAGACTTAATTTTGGTAAATATTCCGCTGGCTGGAGGTCGGTTAGAAAAGTTTATATTTCCGTTTATTATACGGAACAAATTCTGTTTTCAGCATAATTCAGTAGAACATATCCAGATCTAATTTTTTCCATCATTCATTAGTCTCTCAGACAGGGGATCCCGCTGGGTGTAGACACATCCGCTCCCGTAGCACGCTCGCTCGGCTCGTGTGTTGTGATGTATCTGATAAATCAGGTGCTAAAATGTTCATTTTGTAAACTAATTATTTGTAAAAAATAAATGTGTAAATTTAAGTGAACAAGTGAGTCTTTTGTAAAATGATTCATAGTAGTAAAATGATCAATTATAGAAACCATTGTTTTGTCAAACGTTGTTTGTCAGTTGTAATTTTGCCAAATGACTTTTGGTCAAACAACATGATCCTCAGATGTTAGTTTTCGAAGTAAATGGAGAGGGGAGCGGGTATTTTATTTGTTCCTGACATGAGCGATCTGTCTGGTGACGGAGTAAGAATACAATATGTCACCACCCCATCTCATCCCATGGGCGACGTAAAAACCTACTAAGAGAATATTCGTGAATATTATCTTTACAAAATAAAAAATTAAGGAAAACTTGAAATCAAAGCCTATACTTATCCGTCTGGCCAGCGTGGAATTAGTAGGTCAAGTATCCCTCTCGTAGTGGGAGGAGGCTCGTCCCTGCAGTGGGACATTAATGGGCTGTATGCGCGAACTTCTCTGATAGCTAACTTCAGATTGGACTAGTTAGTTACTGTTTATTGTAGATGTTATATAAGGCTAAGTTGATTGTTCTATTGTGTATACAGTTTAGGGAGGTACATATTACACAGTGCCTTATAGTGTTGTTTTAAGAAGGTATTACGCACAGCAGTGTATTGGTGTTGTTGTAGCAATCAGTTATTGTATTCATTCAGTGATGGATAGGCTGTTGTAGCGATGTGGATTGTGCTAGGAAGTTTATGTATAAAGGTTTTTATATTTTTATTATTGTGTGTTATAATCTATACTAATATTTTAAAGAGGTAAACTTTGTGTGTTTGTTTGTTTGTGATGTTGTGATGTTGTAGGGGGTAATCTCTGGATCTACTGAACCGATTTTTAGTATTCTTTCTTTGTTGAATAGTCAATTTATCAGGGAGTGTCATAGGCTATATAGTATCAAGATTCGACTAATAGGAGTGGAGCAGTAATAAAATATGTTTAAAAAAGGGACCCGTTAAATATATTAGAGAGTGTTGTTTCGTAGAATATGCTGTAAAAGAACTTGCAAGAGACCCAATCGGTCACATATGTCAGGTTCCAAAATCAGAGTGTTAAATATACTTGAATAATTTAGAAAGAAAGCGAATTTTTAAAATTAAAACTATCTACTTCACCAATTTTGATGATACTTTTAGTGAGCTATCTCCATCCTATTTTTTGACGAGTTAAGTTGGCGAGACGCGAAAGAGGGGGCGGGGCGACTTCGTACTTAACTCGCCAAAAAATAGTATGGATATCTATTCAAATCAACGTAATCAACAACTAACTACGTAACTCGCTACTGTACTTGTCGATGTGTAAATCGGGCTTTACTGATGATCTCTCTCCTTCACTATATCATGCCCTACATAGTCTACTATGAATACCACATATTAATTTACCACCTTAAAAAGTGGTATGCAATAAATTATCCTTGCTAGTGTTATAACGCCATAAGTGCAAAATTGTATTTTAATACAGTAGTATACGTTATCGGGATTACGTTTAGTCATGCATTTCATTATGTACTTAATCGTTATCGGTACAGCTATATCGAATAGGTATTTTACAGATTCATCGTGATATTATTTTTGCGTTGTTGGGAAGTGTGAGAAAAAATATGATTCGTTTGTGTTTGTTCTTTTGTTGTTGTTTTTAGATCAAATCTAATCTTATCTCACTATTGAACCTATTCATGTCTGAGTACTGAGTGTAGGCATCAAACTCAACATCATTAGTAAAGATAGATAGACATGGAAACCAAATCTAAATAGTTGTAATTTGTTGTATTCAAATATAGGTTAAAAAGGGAAAAGAGCTTATAAACATTGTACTTCCTTTTTTCTTTATTTATATAAACACCGTAAAGAGCGCCAATAATTTTATTAATTCCTAAACTGCGTAACGTTCCAAATTGGTACGTCATTAATCATACACTTAATTAAGAAGAACTCATTTAAAATACATAACACTAGATAGATAGATCATGCTAGCTGCATGTGGGACTTTGATTTTTAACCCAATGTAGTTGGTTTTTCCTTTCGCTTTGAGTAAAATTTTATTTTGCCCGTGAAGCATACTTTGCGTCACTAATCGGCTACGACTCCTAACTTGCCCAAAAGTTGAGCAACATGCGTCAAGCGCAACCCTTAAGCAACTATGGCTTTGATCAGTAAAAGCATACATAATGTGAATTTTTTAACCATATCTTTATTTTGCCCCCAGCTGGACACATGGTTCGGGCGTCCGAAGAAAGGCGGGGCTCAGATCGAGCGGGGCTACGACACCGTACCCCGCGCGGAGCCCCGGGCGGAAGACGACGAGCCCTCAGCAACAGCAGAGTATACCAGCAAGATAGATGCGTTGGATGATGCACAGCTTCACAGGCGGTTTGAGGAGATGTTGGTAAGTTAATGTGGTTTAATATTCACTATTTAACACAGGGGGTACCTCAAGGTTCGTTATTAGGACCATCTTATGGAACATAAATATGTGTATGTCACACTGTGCTCCAGGGTTTGATATCAGGTCCTTCTTGTTTGGACATTTTAGATTTTGATTTAAACCTGAAAAAAAAGTTGGCAATGAAAAGTTGTAGTAGCATAATCTACTTTGATCTACAGTCATACAGAGGGCATTTGAGAAAGCTGTATACTGTAAGTTCACATAGTGCAGGATTTTTATGTTTTTGTCGTGATAGCCTTGTAGTACAAATGTTATCTCCGTGTGGTGAGTGACGGAGTAAGAATACAATATGTCACCCCCCCATCTCATTTCATGGGTGTCGTAAAAACCGACTAAGGGACTATAATCTTAACAAAATAAAAAAAAAAAACTTGAAATGAAACTCTGTACCAATCCGTCAAAACTTGGCCAGCGTGGTATTAGTAGGCCAAATATTCCTCCGTAACGGAAGGAGGCCCGTCCCTGCAGTGGGACATTGATGGGCTGTTATGATGACAAATGTAATAAAGCATTTTAATAAAATTTTCAGGCGGACATGAATCTCAACGAAGAAAAGAAGGAGCCGTTAAGAAAATACCCAAGAGATCAGAAGAAGAAGATGTTGGTAGCTTATAAATTTGTTAATACACAGGTTAGTATAATTATAATATGGGGTATTATTAGAAGTATATTAAAGTATTTTTTAACCGACATTTTATGGTAGATACATATACTGATTACTTGTCAAAGGGCATGTATCTAATATTAACAGAGACTATCAATGAAACAGCTAACTTAGTTTAGGATCGCACAGAACACTGCAAGTGCCAGCTGCATATTTTTGAATGTAATGGTGCATTTCCACGGGTCATTATATTGCATGCCGTTAAGATATCTTTTGAGACATGGTATTGGCCAAGCAGCTTCCAGTTTCACAGTTTCTTTAATGCAAGTCTCAATGAAAATTATAAACTCTCCTCCCAATGCGGAATAACGACGAAAATGAAACGAAATGATTGAACATTGATTTAAAAACTTGACCTAACATTGTGAATTATATAGTTTTCGTGTTCCCTTATTATAGAGTTTACGTCGTTTAAATATAGATGGCGTTATACAATATCTTACATTTAATTCCAAACTTATCTCGCACAATGAAACACTAATCCTAACTCCTATTATCCAGGAAGGGCGCTCAAAGTTCGAAAGACCATCAGACTACGTGGCCTACTTAAATCAGCCGGAGTTATCTGTCGGCAAGATGCACAGCTGCTTGGAGAACTTGAGGATATCGTTGACGAATAACCCTTTATCTTGGATTGAGGATTTCGGCACTAAAGGCATTGAGAGCTTGCTGACTTCGCTCAATCAGTGTTATACTAAGTAAGTTTAATTTTCGTTTGATTTATTGATGAATATATAGTTGGAAAAGAAGAAAGACAATGGAAAAAATTGATACTCGAGGCGGAAATCGAATCCGCGTCTCTGGACTATACGCGTCCAGTAAAAAAATTGAATACTCGAGGCGGGTTCAATTCCCGTCTCGAGTATCAATTTTTTCCATTGTCGTTCTTCTTTTCGGATTTTCAACCGACTTCAAAAAAGAGGAGGTTCTCAATTCGGTTGTATTTTTTTTTTTTTTTTTTTTTTTATTTTTTGTGTTTGTTACCTGATTTCTCGAAAACGGCTAGACCGATTTGAAAAATTTTTTTTTTGTTCGATTGGGTATACTTCCCATTTGGTCCCATTGTCACCAGATCTGGATCTGGATGACGGGATCCTAGAGAAATCGAGGGCATCTCTTGAAAATTGTAGGGACGCATTATGTAAAATGTTGTCATAAACGTGCATCTCTGACGTCACTACCAAATAGTCAAGAGTCAGAACTGGTCTGATGCTGGAGACCACAGAGAGTCGAGGGAACAACTCAACGGCATATAGCAGCTACCTTGTGTTTGGGCTTATTTTAATTGTATTGATGAAAACTTTACGAAACTTGACACAAACATGATCTGATGATGAAGAAGACTGAGGGTCGAGGGAACTCCTCAACGGTATGTAGCAGCTACCTAGTGTTTAGGCTTATTTTAATTGTATTGATGGAAACTTTACACAACTTTACACAAACATGATCTGATGATGAAGACGACTGAGGGTCGAGGAAACTTCTCAACGGTATATAGCAGCTACCTAGTGTTTGGGCTTATTTTATTCGTATTAATGAAAACTTTACACAAACATGATCTTATGATGAAGACGACTGCAGAAATTTATTTAATACGAATCTTAGAAATTGTTATCAGCATGGTTTTTAACCGACTCCTGTTGAAGTCGGTTTTTTAATTAGAAAATTATTCTAGTTATACCTAAGCTTTATAGGTAAAAAATTATATGTACTTGAATATATAGTTAATGAATACAGTATGTCACCACCACATCTCATCCCATGGGTGTCGTAAAAACCTACTAAGGGACTATACGTGAATATTATCTTAACGAAATAAAAAGAAAGAAAACTTGAAATTAAACCCTATACCAATCCGTCTGTATTAGTAGGCCAAGTATCCCTCCGTCACGGGAGAAGGCCCGTCCATGCAGTGGGACATTAATACTAATACCACGATGGCGAGACGGATTGGTATAGGGTTTAATTTCAAGTTTTCCTTCTTTTTATTTCGTAAAGATAATTTTCACGGATAGTCCCGTAGTCGGTTTTTACGACACACATAGGATGGTGAAGATGGGGTGGTGACATATTTATGGTATTCTTACTCCGTCACCACACGGAGGACTACCCTACATATCCTAGTAATAATAATGGCGGATTACCAATATTTTATTTAAATTAACGATCTTTATTTTCTTTACGCTGCTAGTGGAAGTGGTTTTTATCGGTAAGTTAATAAAATACAATTGAATGAATTTTCTGATGAATGAATACAATTGAATGTGTACCGCTTAATTGATTATAAACGGCTTATTTAATATTATATTGCTTGCATATCAGCCTATGGACGTCTACTGCTGGACATGGGCCTACTCCAAACATTTCCACCCTGCGCGGTCCTGTGCCACCCTCATCCATCGGCTTCCCACTGGCGCTGTCCTGACTAGGTCGTTGGAACTGCTTAAATCGTTAGATTTTCTTTGAATTGGACCTAGTAATGAACCTTGTGGAACCCCTATCGGCTAACTAACTATAACTATGGAATATATTGATAATCATGCTGTATTTTATGATTATTTTGATTCGACATGTAAACAATATTTGCATTGTTATTATTACGTATTATTATTGAAAAGTAATTACAATAGTAATGGTATATTCAGTGAAAAGCCTTTTTCAAGTCTTAGAAATGGAAGCCGTATGGCCAAATAATTTTTTTTTTATCTAGGACAGCCCCAATATGTACTTATAGCATAAGCGCCGATCACACTACCCTACATGCACTACATCTTGTAGGACACTACATGATGTAGGGCGGTCGGGACTCGCTAATCTCCGATATGTAGTGTCCTAACAGCCTACATGTGATTACACTAGACAACATGTAGTGCCCTACAAGATGTAATGTCCTACATGTAGGGTAGTGTAACCAGCGCTTCAGTTGTAGATATAAACAGGAATGTTAGGGAGCTGATACCAATCTCCTTAGCAAAGAGGAGTTCGCCACTTTTACACGATTTTTATTTTTCTGCTGGTACTAGGTGATACTTAATCAAAAGATAATTGGCGATGATGGAATAGTTAGAGAAGCTTATAGTTAAGAAACCCAATTACACTGCATAATAATTTACCAATTTTGTACTTCGTGTTCCCAATATTCAAGTTATTATTAATTTGCGAATGCCTGTTAATAGCTGTTTAGATATTTAATTTACTTATTATTGTATGTTAATAGTTAAGCTGTTGGCATTCCGAAAACAATAAAATAAAATAAATTATTTCCCAATTCCAGCGATTCCCGGTACGATCGAGTCCAATACGAGTGTATACGTTGCCTGTCAGCCATTCTGAACAACACTGTCGGTATACGAACGATGTTCGAGTGCCGTGAGGCATTGCCAGTCCTAGCGAGGTCGCTCGACGCTAGGAAACCACATTGTGCGCTTGAAGCTGCCAAGGTATGTTATCAACACTACATAGTCTGAGTTTTTATCTAAGGGGTCATTTGGCTGAGCGACGTCTTTATTACTGGATAGTTGTTTATGGATGTGATTTGGTGCTCCCACTTTTATGTACTACCTACATCACGATGCTACCTTTATAATTAAATAATCCTTGGTTATGGTTATGTATAGTATACAATGGTTGCAGCGCCTAATTACAGTTATCTCATATGTAAAAAAAAATGACGTCTAGAAAATTCAGCAGTAGAGTTTGTTGCGCCGCTTCTTCTCTACTAGCGCTTTAAAAGCGGTGGTAAAGTTTTTAAAACTTTTATTATTTAAACTTAGACTAAGTAGTTTTAAACCGACGACGTCAATAAGTTGTTATTTTGTAACATAATATTGAGAAAATAAATAAACTATGAACTATCAACACTACTACACGGTCACATTATCTAGAGACCTCGCTGTATAATAAAACAACGTGTTTCGACTGAGATTCAAGAATGAATGACATTTAGGGTCGTAGCACATACAACGTAACGTAAACGGATCGGCACCGCCTCGCCTTTTTCCTCGGTCTCAAACGTCAAAAATCCGATTACGTAACAATTCCGATTAGTATGCGTTGCAGTAAGGAGTTTCATACAAATAATACTAAACGGCTCGTGTTGATACGGTGCCGATCCGTTTACGTTACGTTATATGTGCTACGACCCTTATTAAAGATCAACTTTTGAATTCAAACAGTAGAACAGTTAACATAGTTTGTCACATGATGGCGCTAGTTGTATTGTAGACAAGTAGATTTGAGTAGTAGATTGGTTTTATTTTTCTCCTCTAATTTACATTGGACAATACAACGCGGTTTTTTTAGTGCTGTGGCGTTTGTCTGTGTCGATCTATAATTTTAACTGTAGTTTCAAATTCAAGTAAAGTGAGACGATTTCAAACAATTTGTGATACATTTTATCAAATAAAGCATTTTGAAGTTGGTATCTATATTTTGGTTTTACAACACGCTGGAATGCGAATTTGCGTCCCGTTCTCCTTTCAACCCCCGCGCTCGCCACGGGCGCATCAGTGATACGTCCGATGCGACGTGATGTCACCGACGCCAGGTCTCGAGATAATGTGACCGAGTAGTACATAGTATAAAATAAAGTAGCTCTTTGTACGTCCATATGCATGCTTTAATCTTGAAAACTGCGCGACGGGTTTTGAAGCGGTTCTTTTTTTATAGTTTGCCTGTTGCTTATAGTTGTAGTGTGAGAGTCACTGTTATGAGAATTGAATTAAAACACGGATACGAAAAGTATATTATTATATCGTTTTATTATATACTAGCTGACCCGTGCCTACTTCGTTAGGCGGCGAAAAAAACGCGTCCCTCTTTTCTACATATTTCATTATTGCTCTACTCCTATTAGTCATAGCGTGATACTATATAGCCTATGACACTCCCCGATAAATGGACTATTCAACACAGAAAGAATTTTTAAAATCGGTTAAGTAAATCCAGTGATAACCCCCTACAACGTCGCAAACACACAAACATACACACACACAAACTTTACCTCTTTATAATATTAGTATAGAGTATAGATTTATAGGTTTTAAAAGTGTTACCGCTTGAGTGCGGAGAGTGACTAAAACTAATTAAATTTGTCTTAATTTAGTTTACCAAATAAGGAATAGAAATGATGTAATCCATAAGTATTATGTGATACATAGATAGGCACAATAAAAATAGTGATTCAAGAGGAAGAATATTTATATATCGGCGCAAATATTAAACTCAGTACAAACTCAACGAACTATTTACGGCTCAGACGCATAATGTCCATTTCTCAAAATGTCCACTGTTCGCAAAAAGTTCTTTTTCGCAAAATGTTCGTTTTGCAAAGTGACCTTTTTCGCAGAATGTCCACTTCGTCCCTTCCCTTATAAACATTTTTCTTTTAGCAATTGGCTTTTCACGTCGAAGTTTGACGTGTTAATTTGTATAATTTGAGCCTTATGGGTTGTATGAATGTGGGCAAGCAAAAAAAATAGTTTAAATCACATTTATTTCTTTGTATAACCGCTTACGTGCCAAAAGTTGATCGTCCCTTTTTGTATTTTTCCCGTAGTGTGGCCAAAGGGACGATCGTCCCCTTTAGACATATTTTTAAGTCGGGTTTTATAAGCTTTGTTTCTTTCCAACTAGTGCTTCTGCTCATTTTTTGTCCATTTATTGGGCTGCACATTTTTAAAAAGACTGTCCCTTATTTGCCTATCCCAGTATTTACTTAATTTTTTTTTAACTTGAAAACAAACATGTGCAGACTTGATTTTCTTGGTATACGTCCTGTGTTAACTATTTTTTGGCTTTCCTATGTTACCCATATTCATATCATACGTAAGCTACAACCCATAAGGCCCAAATTATACAAATTAACACGTCAAACTTTGACGTGGAAAGCCAATTGCTAAAAGAAAAGAATTATAAGGGAAGGGACGAAGTGGACATTTTGAGTAAAGGTCATTTTGCGAAAGAGAGTTTTTGCGACCAGTGGACATTTTGTGAAATGCAACTACGTCATCCGTTTGAACAAACAAGTCGTCATTCGATTGCGTCACCTATTTGCACAAACAACTAGTCATCAGCTTCGAGTCCCCCCCACTACCCTCTGGAGTAGTATAAAAGCAGGCGTAGAGCGAGAGTAGGGCAATTTCAATCCGAAACAAGGTTAAAGGTTATACACGATTTCTATTAGACCAATTATGACGTACGCGTGCGTAGTTTTCGCCCACCTTAGGCTGTATGGCTTAAATCACTGGATTCCAAAAAAACATTGGAATAAAACATTACCTCACTTTGATTTGAAATCGGTGAAACATAGGGACACGGTTAGTGTTGTGTGCAAAATGAGGGTAGAAAGAAAATCTTCTTCCTCGGAGAGGGAGTTGTGACATCGCTGCAGCAGTCTACTCGTCACCATGTCTGATGTAACCTTGGAGAAACGTCGAGCGGCTCAAGGTAAATAATTTAAGTGTTTACCAAAATCTATACGCGTTAATACCCGATAGTATTATTATAATAATTTAGATGCGTTTGTTTGAAATGGGGCGTTTTTGGCGGCTGAGCCCGCGGATGCCACCGACGCGGCGGCAATTCTCGATGAAGCCATGCCCGAGGCCAATAAAAAAACTAGTTGATTTGATCGAGACGAGCGTGCGCCGCCGCGTGCTGCGCTACGCGCTTGACGTGTCGCCGCGGGCACCACCACGCTTCCCGTCTCGCTTGTCTATGAACAACGTCGTATGGATAAGGGACTATCCGTGAATTATGACTATCTTTACGAAATAAAAAGATGGAAAACTTGAAATTAAACCCTATACCAATCCGTGTGACCAGCGTGGTTTTAGGCCAAGTAACCCTCCGTCACGAGTAGGGCCGTGCTGCTTGACGTGTCGCCGCGGGCACCACCACGCTTCCCGTCTCGCTTCTCTATGAACAACGTCGTATGGATAAGGGACCAACTTCAGCGAGGACGACATTGCTTCTAGTAAGCTGCAGTTGTATACGTTGTTAAACAAGCGTGACGAGATGGTGTCCCGCCGGCGTGACGGGACAAAGAAAAGTATCCAAGATATTATCACGCTATTAAAAGTAACCGACCCGGACGACGTGCCGACGTTTGTGGCGAAGGACCTTAACAAGTTGCCTCCCGTCACCTTCGACCACGTCGACGTTACAAGCCTCCTGAAGGACATCATCTCTCTGAAGGCAAGCTTAGCGGATGTTCAACGGAAGCTGGATACATCCGAAGCAACCGTGGCAAATATGCGAGAAGAGCTCGACGAGTTGCGCAACAATACAACTGTAGCAACTAGGTCACCGACCTGTGTTAACATAAACACACGCCGAGGTGCATGTCGCCTCGACACATCGACTGCAAGCTACGCGTCAGCAGTTTTGTCACCGACGCCGACGAAAGCTGAAACTGCAAAACGTGCAGACGACACGGCGCACAACCTTGCCCCTGCCCCCGCGGTTCCTCCTCGTACCGTGGCACGTGTAAGTAAGACATCGGGTCAGCTGATATCAGCGAGCACGCCTAAGACTCCCGTAGAGAAGCCTGTGCTTGAAAAGGCACCGACTGATGGTTTTACTACGGTGAGAAACAAGAAGCGCTGCCGCCCGAAGACAAATAAGAACAGTTGCGGAACGGCACCCACGGTGACGCTGAGAGCCGCCCATCCGAATACTCCGGTGTATATATCTCGCCTCCATTACACCACGGAGGTAGATGACATCGTCGAGTACGTATACAAGAAGTTGAAGTACAGGCCGAGGGTACAGTTATTGGAGTCTCACCGTAACGTGAACTTCAAAGCGTTCGTGTTGCGAATAGCGAACTGTTACCTACAAGACGTCATGGACTCCAACTTCTGGCCGCAAAACGTGGTGTTCCGTCGCTTCCGCGGACAAATTCCACAAGAAGCAAAGAAGTAACCGGAAGTTATTTTATTTATGTTAGTCATTAAGGTATATATTATATTGTGTTATGTATGTTAGTCTATAAGGTATTTTTCTAAGGGCCTATGCAGCCCGAAATAAACGTTATATTATTATTATATTATTATTATTATTATGAACAACGTCGTATGGATAAGGGACTATCCGTGAATTATGACTATCTTTACGAAATAAAAAGATGGAAAACTTGAAATTAAACCCTATACCAATCCGTATGACCAGCGTGGTTTTAGGCCAAGTAACCCTCCGTCACGAGTAGAGCCGTCCCTGCAGTGGGACATTAATGGGCTGTTATGATATCCCTCCTCGTACATATAATGTTGTAGATAAATAAGCATTGCAGCCGCTGCGAAGCAGGGACGGATCGCTATTTTATTATATCGTCCAATTGACGATACCATAATAATATCTAATTAGTTTCTAATCCTTAAACAATAATATAATTTGTTCACTTTTAGCCCAGCAATATTTTTCAAATTATTGATCGACCATAGCGAGAGCAGATGGATATATACAGCCCCGTAAAAGTTTTGGGTAAATCTTGTCCAAGCTATTTTGAGACATTGGCTATACCAACAGCCTAGCCCGATACACCATTAAATAGATCTCGGGCTAAATACGAGCCCAAAAATAAGAAACTATGAAAAAATATGTGTCATTACCGCGAAACTCAGATTTGTTCCTGATTCGTCATCTTCCTAATTGGTCATCTTTCAAATTCGTCACTTTCAAAACTCGTCATCTTCCAAACTAGTCATTTTCCAGATTCGTCATCTTCCAAACTCGTCATACTAAGTACATTGGCCTACACAAAGAATAATGGCAGCGCTCCTTACATTGTTTTGTGTTATACTAAAAAAAGGCATAAATTCCTGAACCTAAATATGTAATTTTTTTCATTAGAAACTTCGGAGAGTCTAAATAAAAAAAAATACTCGTACGCTTGATCAATCTATACTAATATTATAAAGAGGTAAAGTTTGTGTGTTTGTGACGTTGTAGGGGGTAATCTCTGGATCTAATGAACCGATTTTAAAAATTCTTCCTGTGTTTAATAGTCCATTTATCGGGGAGTGTCATAGGCTGTATAGTATTATCACTCTATGACTAATAGGAGTGGAGCAGTAATGAAATATGTTTAAAAAAGGGACGCTTTTTTTTCGCCGCCCAACGAAGTGGGCACGGGTCAGCTAGTCTTTGATAAAGGAATAAGACCCGCGCCCGCCGACTTGCCTAGTATTTTAATTTTTCTCAATAATCTTATTTGGACATTTTGTTACATTTTCAGGTGCTTGCAGCGATATGTCTAATACCGAATGGTCACGAGAAAGTTTTAGAAGCTATCACGATGGCGGGGGAGTCGAACAGGAAACCAAGGCTCTTGCCTATTATCGAGGGACTGACGAGTAAAACTCCGGAGAGTGTGAAGGTAATGTTTAATTAAGTTTTTTTTTATGACAGAATAGTATAATATCTTACGGATGAGACGAGACGATGGACTCACCATCACCTCCCCATCTCATCCGGGTGTCGTAAAACCGACTAAGGTACTATCCGTCAATATTATCTTTACGTTGAAACGGTCGGAAGTCGTCTTTCGTCAGCCACGGGACGAGATGGAGTGGCTAAATTTAGCGATACGCAATCCCTCTAGTTTTAAAATGGATTTTTCTATTTTTTTTATTTTTTAAATCTTTCTCATGATGTAATGACATTTTGGATTTTTAATCCTATCTGTTTATTAATATTTTTTGTATTAAGTATGGAAAGAATTGCATGAATTCCTTGCATTAAAAACGATGTGTTAACATTTATTTTCTCTTTAATTCACAGACAGGATGTATGCAACTTATGAATGCAATCATAACAGAGCCCGAAGAGTTGGAGTTCAGAATGCATTTACGTAGCGAGTTTATGAGAACTGGACTTTATGATTTAATTGGTAAGGTTCACTTTGTATTCTATCTAAAAACTTTTGAAAATAATTAAAACATGCATGTCAATTCTCGTACCTTAAAATAGTAGAAATTCGGTTAAGTTAACTTTTAGTTGTCAAATTGGCACACTCTAAATAAAACTTTAACACGACCACAAAAGATTACAATTGCAATAGCAAAAACAAGACAATTTGACAACTAAAAGTTAACTTAACCGAATTTTTAACGATTTTAAGGTTTTGAGTTGAATTTTAAGGTAAGGAATTGATATGATGGTTAGAAGTTCAGATACCGTTTTTTTTAATTAATGATGATGAGTTGATTTTAAACTATTGATATCAGACAGGAAGTAGGCAGATACTATGCATAAACTCATCTCTTGTGACCATGGGGGTAGGTTAAAGATTATTAACCCTTTCACAGTGCCGCCAGCAGACACAATAGTAAAACAATGTATGTGTACCATATATGGTACACTGCACTGGGAACGTGTAAAGAGCCATTTGCTACTATCCTTGTAAAGCATCTTTGCTTCATCTACAGACAAACATATTACATGCATGTCCCAGATAGGTGGACCGACGACCTCAAAAAGGTCTCCGAGTCGGACTGGATGCGGAAGGCGCAACTTCAAGCAGGCCGAGTTATTTGGCGCCTACTGTACTTTCCTCGATTCTTGTCACTACGTTTTGTCTTTACACGTCCGTCTTACACATTTTAAAGGGCATTACATCCTGTACCTACACTGAAAACCAGCGCTGATTGGCTACCGACTGCTTGCCAATCAGCATTAAGCTGAGTAGGGTCCTATTTCCTGCACAGACACTATACAATACTCTTATTTTTAGTATAATTTTTTTTTAAAAAGACAACTCCCGCACTAGGGTTCATGCCCTGTGTCGCGGGGACCTTTTACAAACATCAATTAACGGACACAAATAACACCCAGACCAGGACAATAATTTGTGGATCTCACAAATTATTGTCCTGCGTGGGGATCGAACCCACAACCTCTTGCACGGCAGCCGCTTGCACTACCGTCGCGCCACCGAGGTCGTCTTAATTATTGTATTATCTGTGTAGAAAATAAATGTTTTTTAATTTATTTATTAAATATAATGTAATATTAAAGAGGAGCTACGTACCGGTGCGGAGGGCGCCAGGCAGATACAGATGACAGTATTCGACACCCACGCCGCGGCGGACCAGGACGAATTTCTAGCCAAGTTCGACGACGTACGGTAAGTAAATAATAAATAAATATATTCCTCACACTTCCACACAACGCCATCTAGTCCCAAACTAAGCAGAGCTTGTACTATGTGTAGTAGACAACGGATATACATACATAAATACTTTGTTTTTGGAAATACATACATATTATACATAGATGTAGTATAGTATTATGTTAGTATAGTTCATGCACATAAAGATTTGCATTGAGCAGGAATCGAACCCGAGACCTCTGCGTCAAAAGGAATACTCGGCATAAAACCCTTTGCTTGTAGTGGGGTTCGATTCGTCCCTGTAGTGGGACATTTACGCTTTCCATATATATGCCCTTACTACTATACTACTAGAGAATGTCCTTAAACAACGTTAAAGTGCAGTTTCATTAGATGATAACATTAGAAATCTCTAAATTTATATAGGTTTCTCTACTATATTATGCATGTGTTATACATATAAACCTTCCTCTTGAATCACTATATCTATATAAAAAAACCACATCAAAATCCGTTGCGTAGTTTTAAAGATTCAAGCATACAACAGGACATACAGAAAAAGCGACTTTATTTTGTACTATATAGTGATCATGTTTTTTGTAATATTTTTTCAGAGTGGACTTCCACGACGTGAACGAGTGCTTCGAACTTGTTAAAAACTTGGTGATGGACACACCCGCTGAGCCATACTTACTATCCATACTACAACATGTGCTGTTTATTAGAGACGATGAATTAATCAGGTAAGAAATTTTGTAATAAATATTCCTCACACATTCACACAGCGCCATCTAGTCCCAAACTAAGCTGAGCTTGTACTATGTGTGACAATGGACAAACATACTTAATTTTTTTTTTTTGTAAATACGTACATATTATACATAGAAACACTTAGACCAATGCAAACAATCATGTTCATGCTCACAAATATTTGCATTCAGTGGGAATCGAACCCAAAACGTCTGCGTAGCAGTTATGTTGTATAACCACTACGAATACGAATTTTTTTTTCTAAATTTAGTGTATATGTTATACCCAATGTGTATAATGCAGGCATTTTATACATTACCTAGGCAATGTATAGAATACAAGTCATTCAGGTAATGTATGAAATTATATTCAATGGTTAAACTATTTCACACTTTGCCTAGGTAATGCATAGAATACCCAGGCATTGTTATTATACACATTGCCTGTAACATATAGATTATTTAAAAGTCCCCGCTAGACAAAATTTTTTTCTTTCTTTTATATGGCAAACGAAAGAAGAAGAAGTAGTTAAGATGTAATTATTAATGTCATTTTACTGACTCGAATTATTAATCGTACTTTAGTGCGGTATTTCTCTTTTTTTAACAAAGATTAACAACATTGTAATTTTCATCGTTTTCAGGCCAGCATATTACAAGTTGATAGAAGAATGCATAACGCAGATAGTCTTACACAAAAACGGCTACGATCCGGATTTTAGACTTACGCAGAGGTTTAACATCGATGTACAGCCACTTATTGATGGGTTAATAGGTAATTATAAAACTATTTACTTAATATTATTTACACTACTCACCAAATCATCATCATCATCATCATATCAGCCTATAGACGCCCACTGCTGGACAAAAATACTTTACTTTTTTCTTTTTTTACTTTCACTCACCAAATACTTTCAAAATAATTGTTCCCTCCAAAGAGTAATTTCATGGTTCTTTATTTTTATGCACTAATCAGCTGCTATGTATAACGCCATAAGGAGAGCCTGGTGATCCGTCATACAGGTCTAGAACCTAGTACAGACTCCAGCTCTCAAAAAGGTTTAATCTTAACCCCCTTACTCATAAACGCCTCTTAAATTTAGTTACTGCTTAGCGAGGTTTTTATTAGCAAAACCAACCTTATGCCGAACAAAACCGTAAGAATTTAAGCTAATCAATTGACTAAAATTCAAGAGGTTTTTATGAGTAAGGGGGCATGCTGTTAAATAAGTATTTACTCAACTTTATTTGTATGGGTACAAATAAAGTTGAGTACCTACCTTTTTGAGAGAAATAAATTATTTGAAATTTGAATACGGCCGGCTTTAAGTTAGCTATTTGAAACGCAACAAATAAAACCCGTCTCGGTGTGGTGACGGAGTAAGAATACAGTGTGTCACCACCCCATCTCATCCCATGGGTGTCGTAAAAACCTACTAAGGGACTATCCGTAAATATTATGTTTTCGAAGTAAAAAGAAGGAAAACTTGAAATTAAATCCTATACCAATCCGTCTGGCCAGCGTGGTATTAGCAGGCCAAGTATCCCTCCGTCAGTGGAGGAGGCCCGTCCCTGCAGTGGGACATTAATGGGCTGTTATGATGATGATTATGATAAAATAAAACCCAGCTCACCGCCATTTAGTTGGATAATTGACAACTGCCCATCTGCAACAACTTCAGGCCGGCCGAGTTAGTTGGCGCTTCATCGATAATATTATAATATTGACGGATAGCCCCTTAGTCGGTTTTTACGACACCCATGGGATGAGATGGGGTGGCGACACACTGTATTCTTACTCCGTCACCACACGGAGAGAAGTTGGCGCTTATTGTGTAACTTTACTCATTTTTTTTAAATCGCAATGACCTCATAAATATGTTTCTTTTTTTAGAAAAATCAAGAGCAGAAGAAGAGAAGAAAGTAGAAGAGTTACGTTTGAAGCTGGAGGCCGCCATCGCAGCCCGACACGAGGCGGAGGCGCGCGCCGCACACCTGGAGGAACGTCTTAAGGGGACTTCGCCCTCCGCCGCCGGGGTCAGCCACGCTAACATCGCTGCTATCGCTAAGGTGGGTGGGGTTGAAGACTAGTTTTATTTTAAGAACATAATGTCTGTAGGGATCATGATCTTTTAGTCGCATTTGGTCCATTTCGCATAACGTCCACTTGCGTATGACCGCATGTGAAATGAACCAAATTCTAAGTGGACCTAACGCGAAATAGACCTGTTTACATCGGGTGTAATATGTGACAACGAAAAGTGAAACAACGAATACCACGTCCCCGTTTAAGTAAGTTTACTAAACGAAATACACACCTCAACAAAGTCTAGGGATATTTTGTATAAAGTTGTGAAACTCAAAAAATTTGGTTTGTAATTTTGTTTTTTTTTTAATTCTTTTGATGAAAACTTACTTTGTTAACCTTTTTCAACCATTCTAAATTTGAGTTTGAAAAATAAAATTAAAAGTAAGAGATTAACGCGGCTTTAACGTAGTCAGGTTCGAAAATTTCATTTACCAACAGTAAGTTTTGACTGCTTTTTGGTGTAACATTTAAGTTTTATAGCAATTTAAACGTTTATTTCGAACAATTGATATTGTGTGCATTAAGCAGCGGCGCCATTTCATAATAGAGGAAATGTTAAGGGCAGTAGGCATGCTCCCAGCTGCGCGTACTAAGCGGAGTATTGCTGAAGAGATTGGAACGATACAAAACATGAAATCAAAGTTATGGTTACGTTATCGTGCTACTGGTGAAGTGGCTGAAAGATACAACAGCAAAAAGTCTATCATCACTCAATGACATGATCGATTTTTGCAAGTTCTCGCGAATAGACAGCGAAATGTTACTACCATACAGCTGTTTTAGAGGCTCCAGCTCTTGGTGGAGACTCTTGCGGGTGACCAAACTGTCAGAAGAAATCGGCATGGAGCCCACCTTTATGCTCGCATACCGCTTTGAACTCCAGGAGTACGCCGAGCGAATCGCGCACGACGTCTAGACTGGGCTCGTGAACATTTGCTCTGCAAAGATAACCTGTTATCTGTAGTGGTGTTTACGCATGAGTCCCGGTTCGGTTTCCACTCGGATTCACGTAGAGAACGTGCTTGGCGAGTTCCTGGCTGTGATAGCCGTCTACAACATCCTAAGGAAATCTATTCATACCACGATGGAACAATTATGGTTTGGATGGGAATTCGTGTCGGTCTAAGAACAGAGCGCGTTTGAATTAGAAACTCCATAACGACTGAAAAATAACTTAACGAGGTGCTAGTACTAATAATCTACCCCCGTAGACTACAATTGGGCCAAATGTTCAAGTTCATGGACGATAACACCCGTTCGCATAAAGCGAGAGTGATAACGTGCTGGTTGCAGAAGCACGACGTATCGATTTTATGCTGAACCACTCAATCGCCTAACCTCAAAACCATAAAATACGTGTAGGACATGTTTAAAAGAAGGGTTTTGATAATTTTTCCTGTATAAAATTGCGATGGAAGGGCAACTTTTTTTGCTTCCTAGTCAAACCTGGAACAACATACCGCACTAAGACCTGGATAACATAATAAAAGCATGAAAAGCCATTGCAGGTCCGTTATTTACGGTTTTTTTTAATGTGCTGACTACTGATTACTCACATAACAGTTAAAACAGATTAATTTTTGCTTATTTTCACTTTTGCTTAAGAAACACATTCATTTTTAGTTTTACTAATTTTCCAAGTTTTTTATTTATTTGAATAAAAAATTATTTATGCAAAAAAAATAGATTTATTTAATTCTGGATTGTAGCCTGATAAATTGTCTTTACAAAAATATAAACATGTTGTATGCTATCTTCAATCATTTTGAAGTAAATTGAGTAAATACCAAATATCCCTAGACTTTGTTGAGGTGTGTAGATCTCATGACTTCGGTGCTTTGTTATTCGTTGTGGCGTTTATTCCTTTTCAAGTGATTCCTATTAATGAAAAAAGGGGTCGTGTTATTCGAGGTCGCATGGCATCGTTGCTTAGATATTCGTGATGGCGTGCATTCGTTGTTACGTGATTCGTTGTAGTAAACTTACGGGGTCGTGGTATTCGTTGTTACATATTACACCTGTTTACATCTAGTGGACCGAATGCTAAAAGATACAAATGCGACGAAACGATCGTGCCCTGTGTTGCGGAGATTATAACACGAAGAATATCCAGACTCGGTACTATAATTTGTGGAACGCACGAACGATTGTCTTGCTTGGGAGTCTCACCCGCGACATTGTGCACGATAACTGCTTACGCGGCCACTACACCACGGAGGCAGTTAAATATTACTAACTCATATGCCCATACTTAAAGTCTAAAACATTTATCCCCAGATAATGGTAGCAATGCTGATAACCAGTTACGTATATCTTTCTTCAAATATCTTCGAAATACCCAGGTGGAGAGATGTTATAACCTAACCTAACCTAGCTTTAAGGTCGTAGCACATATAACGTAACGTAAACGGATCAGCACCGCCTCACCTTTTTCCTCGGTGTCAAACGTCAAAAAACCGATTACGTGACGATTCAGATTAGTGTGCGGTGCAGTAAGAAGTTTCTTACAAATAATACTGAACGGCTCGTGTTCATACGGTGACGATCCGTTTACGTTACGTTATATTATGTGCTACGACCCTTAGTCGGTTAAAACTAGGTGCCGCTGCACTTCGACTATTAACCGTAAAGTGTAATATAATTGGAATGCACTTGTAATAACTTTTTATATTTTATTATTTCAGGCGATAGGCAGTCCCGGAGGTCCTGCCCCACCTCCCCCGCCACCTATGCCTGGAGGTAAGCACACTTTGATAATCATCACATAATATTAAATATTAAAATATTGAATCACATTATAACATCATCTTTATTTCATTATTAATAGATAATAATAGCACGTCGATAACGTTGATAAGTTTGAGTTTCATCATAACATCATCTATTCATTATAATAGATATTAACCCTTTCACAGTGCCGCTAGTAGTAGTAGTAAAACAATGCACGTGTACAATATATGGTACACTGCACTAGGAACGTGTTAAAAGCACGTCAATAATCGTGATAAATATTGATTTAAATGATAACTGCATCAGCTTTATTTTATTATTATCATTACTATTTATAATATTAATATCATCATTGTTGGGTATTTGACAAAAACGAGTTCATGAAATATAATTATAAATTGATCAAGGGAAAGTTTGCAGAATATTTTACGAAAGAAGAAAAATGTCTGGGTTTTAAGGCTAAGTTTCTTTCATTTGAATAGTGGCGTCGAGGAAATATAAGATAGGTTTTTTTTCCTCACTTTTTCCCATAACGCCATCTAGTCCCAAACTAAGCAGAGCTTGTACTATGGGTACTAATACTAGACAACGGAGAAACATACTTAAATACTTTTTTTTTGTAAATACATACATATTATACATATAACCATTTAGACCAATGCAAACAATTATGTTCATGCACACAAAGATTTGCATTGAGCGGGAATCGAACCCGAGACATCTACGTAGCAGCCATGTAATATACCGACTGCGTCACAAAGGGTCTTCAAGAAAAAAGGAAAACTTGAGATAAAACTCTTTACCAATTTATCTGGGTTTTAAGGCTAAGTTTCTTTAACTTTAGCATAACTAAACGTAACTTTAACTAGGTTCGACGATCCCTGCTTCGATTTAATTCCATGAATCATAGCAAACGTGTATGCGTCTTATTCTTTTTAAGGTAGGCAGGGCATCTAATCTCATTTGTTTCATAACAAATGAAATAAGGTTATTTCTACAAATAGAAAAAAAAAACACTTTTACATCAGTCAAATACTCACACACATTCATATCACCATCTCTCTCACTCATAGCATGATAACTATATCTGTCTATCTCTTTCTCGCATCAGGGTCTGGACCCCCGCCCCCGCCGCCGCCTCCAATGCCTAACCAAGGTTTGTATTCATATTCATTATTAATGAGTTATTTATGTTAAGTGGTGACCATTTTCGCAAGTGGTGGTATGCATGTGTATTGCATGTTTTTGGTAAGGAAATAAATAAGTGGTTTATCTGATGCTAAGTGTTGTTAAGGTTTTAGGGTTATAACCTAAACGGTTCATGTGTTGTTTTGGGAATGGAATGCTGTAAAGAATTTTTATAAGAAAATGCTTAATTTTACTAGAGTCTTAAAAGTAGGAAAATGAGTTGCTAGTAGATTAAGTAAATTAATGTATACATTTTTATTATCTCGACTCGCTACTACTACTGTCCATTTTAAAGGACTTGATTTAAAAGGTAAACAAATATGGCATCGTGTCAACCACAGACTAAACACTTACCCCCTTACTCATAAACGTCTTTTAAATTTAATCACTGTTTAGCGAGATTTTTATTAGCAAAACCAACCTTATGCCAAACAAAATAAGAATTTAAGCTACTCAATTGACTAAAATTTAAGTGGCGTTTATGATTAAGGGGGTTAGTGTTTGACCTTATGATAAATGTATGGGAACCAAGGAGAAATTCTAGAATCTATAAATGACAAAATGGTGAAATTTATTTCTATCTGTAAGATTTGACATTGAAAAAAAATACATTTATTTAAAATTTAAAAAAGATAATGGGTAAATGAAAGTAATTTATATGTTTTCTGTAGCATACATGTCTAATGCTACTTTACAGAAATTTTCATCCACATCAAAGTGTGCGATTAATGTAAACACAAGTGAATTTGCAAAATGTGGTGTTTGTTTACAAAGTTAGTCAACTAAAGATGCATGGATTATACTCTCCGTTTTACGCTACTTTTAAAGCAACAAAAAAGTGTTTGCAAACTTTTTTAAATAAACTCACTCAAACTAAGGGGGTTTGTCTTTATTTGTATTCGGGATTAAGAATACAGTGGCGTTAACAGCTTAGGGTTTGTTCATCTAAACATCGTAGCACATATAACGTAACGTAAACGGATCGGCACCGTATCAACTCGAGCCGTTCAGTATTCTTTGTATGAAACTCCTTACTGCAACGCACACTAATCGGATACGTAACGTAATCGGATTTTTGACGTTTGACACCGAAGAAAAAGGCGAGGCGATGCCGATCCGTTTACGTTACGTTATATGTGCTATGACCCTTAATCGTTTACCCCAAACGTTTGTTAAAACACCAGCATGGATTATTGACTGAAAAACAATGCTTTAAACTTATTGCCCTCTCACCCACACGCATGTAAACTTAGATGTAACTTGTCTCTTTCTTGGTGTGTGATTCTAGTTGGTGCTGGGCCTCCTCCGCCTCCTATGCCATCAGGTAACGTATTAAATAGGATATGTTTAAGAATAATATATGTCCCACTGCTAGGACGAGGACCTTATCAGTAATAAACGATAACTTGATCTACCAAAACTTCGTTGGCGTATACGAGATCGTGGGTTGTTAATCCCACGCTAAAGATTTTTTTGTGCGATCTCCAAATTATTGTTCCGAGTTTATATGTTTGAAATCTAGATGGCGTTATAACAGTTAAGGGGAAAATCACGGTTTTTATTTACTTCTCTACGTTCTTGACCTCAAATCGTTTATTTTATTAACAAAATGATTACCAAAATCTTCACTTCCCCAGCAGGTGGTGGACCACCGCCGCCTCCCCCGCCACCCATGCCTGGCGGGATGGGAGGGCCTCCCCCTCCTCCCATGCCGGGAATGGGCGGGCCTCCACCACCGCCGCCTATGATGGGAGGCCCGAGACCGCCGCCTCCGCCTGGTGGATTTGCTCCTATGATGGTGAGTTAGTTGTTTAGTGTTTTGTACCTCGCGTATCTGAGGTCGCTGCTTCGATTTCGTTTATGGGAAGTTTGAGTGTCATATTGTATTTTCATATTTTCTTTTACTAAATTTAACACAGACACGAACTTGCAAGTGGGTGGAGCCTACAACATAGTTGGCGGAAACGTGTACGCTAAAATTGCCCTAAATTTACTTTGGGGAAAGGGTAATACAATACAAATAATATTAACATATTATTAATAAAATGGGTGTCGTAAAAACCGACTAAGGGACTATCCGTGAATATTATCTTTACGTAATAAAAAGAAGGAAAACTTTAAATTAAACTCTATACCAATTCGTTTGGCCAGCGTGCTATTAGTAGGCCAAGTATCCCTCCGTCACTGGAGTGGGACATTAATGGGCTGTAATGTTGGTGATAATGATGATGATGATATAAATAAATACTATTTGATAATAAATTATCGAATCAAGGAGCAATTAACTTTCTCCGTTTCTATAGACTAGCGATTTACATGCGTACCCTTAAAACAAATTATGATTTGATAGTGTGCGACAGAGATGACGCTCTACGAAGTCGAAATTGACCGATTGTCTCTTTTCACAGGTCGATGTGCGATATATACCGCCGGGTACTGTACTTAATTTGACATAAAATATCTCATAATATTAATATTTGTTGACAGCCCCAGCCAGACGTCATACTACCACACGGTCTGAAGCCCAAGAAGAAGTGGGAGGTGGAAGGACCATTGAAACGTGCCAACTGGAAGACTATTATACCACAAAGGATGTCCAAGAAGGCTTTCTGGGTTAAGGTAAACTATACAAAATACTATGTTTTTAATTTTTTTTTCCCACCCGCCAGCATCGGGTACAAGGACCAAGCTACTCGTGGTTAGGGGCGGGGCTCCAGAGATAGGAATAGGTGTCTTAGGCTATATAGTTTAACGCTATGACTAATAGGAGTGGAGCAAAGTGGGACGCTTAATATTATTTTTATCGCCGCCCAACGAAGTGGGCACGGGTCGACTAGTTTTATATAACATACAACTTGAATTACTCTATCTATTAAAAAAAAATGCATCAAAATCCGTTGCGTTGTTATAAAGATTTAAGCATAATAGATACGGATAGACACTTTGTTTTATACTATTTTATTTCATCCTTAAGAGTCGTAGCACACATATCAAAACGGAAAGGGATCGTTACCGTATCAACTCGAGTAGTTCAGTATTATTTGTATAAAACACCTTACTGCAACGCACACTTATCGGAATCGTAACGTAATCGGGTTTTTTGACGTTTGACACCGAGGAAAAAGGCGAGACGGTGCCGATCCCTTTACGTTTTGATTTTTTGATATGTGTGCTACGACCCTAAACATAATGTAAGCTTCTGATGGGACTTTCTGCTATATTTTATACTAGCTGACCCGTGCCCACTTTGTTGGGCGGCGAAACAACGCGTCTCTTTTTTAAACATATTTCATTACTGCTCCACTCCTATTAGTCATAGCGTGATACTATATAGCCTATGACACTCCCCGATAAATGGACTATTCAACACAGAAAGAATTTTTAAAATCGGTTCTTTAAATCCAGAGATTACCCCCTACAACGTCACAAAAATAAACACACAATCACACAAACTTTACCTCTTTATAATATTAGTATAGATTTGGATTTTACCCAAAACCTTTGTTAAATTGTGGCAGACCAAAGTAAAGAAATAATGAGGGAGAGAAAGCCCAAAAACCATCTGAAAATAAATAGTTGTTTCTTTCTCTAATTAACGTATTCTAACGAGTTAAAAAACTCTAATTAAGGAATTTATTGATCAACACAGACAGACAAGTAGATTTGAGTAGTAGATTGGTTTTATTTTTCTCCTCTAATTTACATTGGACAATACTACGCGGTTTTTTAGTGCTGTGGCGTTTGTCTGTGTCGATCTATAATTTTAACTGTAGCTTCAATTTTAAGTAAATTGTAAACGACGATTTCAAACAATTTGTGATAAATTTTATGAAATATAGCATTTTGAAATTTGAAATTACGTGTCATCCAATAGAGTCCAATCGTCTGCTGAACTCAGCACTGAAAAAGGCTTGTAGGTGGTCTTTTTAGTAGTGCCTTATTTCTTTCTCTAATTAACATATTTTTACAGGTACAAGAAGACAAACTAGCATCACCAGACATTCTAACCGGCTTAGCCGCTAAGTTCTCAAGTAAGCCGGTCGCTAAGAAGAATGAAGATTCAGTGGATAAGTATGTTTTAAATATCATCATATCTAAGCTTTAATATGTCCACTGTTGGGCAAAACACTCTTGCAAATTTAACTGCCTTTGTGGCGAAAAGGAGGGTTTTAATCCCACGCAATTATTTGTACATACATAGGTACATACATAAACTCACGCCTTATCACGTCCAGGGTCGGCAGAGACGACATATAGATAGATTATTTGTGTGTACTACAAAATGATTGCCTTCAAACCCCCGGTCAGTTAATTTAATGCCAGTACAAATGCAAATATTCATGTTCATTCATACAAAGATTTACATTGAGCGAAAACCAATGACATAGATATGTAACCGCTTCGTTCCAGAGGTCGTACATTAAAAATATTAATATGAAAACTGTTTGAAACTGGTACAAATGTTATTAGCCGAATCCACACTACACGATCCAGCGCGCTCCACAGGAGCGTTTAATGTGCACTTGCCTCGCGCGATCCAAGCTGTGCGGCAGGATCGCTCGCTCTTTGCCGCAAGCGATCCGTCGTAGATGGAAATTACTGATAACTATCTTTAGGAAAACTTGGAATTAAACCCTACACCAATCCGTCTGGCCGGCGTGGTATTAGTAGGCGAAGTACCCTTCCGTCACGGGAGGAGACATTAATGGGCTGTTATGATGAATGCTCGTCTGTCTCTGTCAAAAAGGGATGAAATGTATGGAAAACAACTTGTGTTATTGTCCCACTGCCGCTTAAGTTTCGTTTTTAAGATTTTTTGGTATTTATTAGCCTTTTTTCATTTCCAGAGTCCACACATTAAAAAAAGTGAAAGATCTAAAAGTACTAGACAGTAAGGCGGCGCAGAACCTATCTATATTACTGGGAGGCTCTCTGAAGCACATGTCTTACGAGCACATTCGTACTTGCGTACTTAGATGCGACACCAGCGTGCTGACAGCCAACGTACTCGATCTGCTTATACAGGTCAGTTGTAGCTTTAATATACTACTTTACTTAACTAAAACATTTTAAAAATCTTCGAAAAGTGTCTATGATTGAGCAAAACCAATAAACAAATTATCGAAAAGTGTCTATGACATGAGCGAAAACAAAAATATCTTCGAAAAGTGTCTATGACATGAGCAAAAACAAAAAAATACATCGAGAAGTGTCTATATTATGAGCAAAAAAACTTCATCGAAAAGTGTCCATCCGTTTAGGAGATATAAACATCACAACTAACATAAGAATGTGTTATGTATCGTAACACTAGGTTCTGTATAAGTGTAGTAGATAGTATTGATGTGTTAGTGTAGAGAGTGAGGCACAGAATGTATCTATATTACTGGGAGGCTCTCTGAAGCACATGTCTTACGAGCACATTCGTACTTGCGTACTTAGATGCGACACCAGCGTGCTGACAGCCAACGTACTCGATCTGCTTATACAGGTCAGTTGTAGCTTTAATATACTACTTTACTTAACGAAAACATTTAAAAAAAACATCGAAAAGTGTCTATGATATGAGCAAAAACAAAAAAAAACATCGAAAAGTGTCTATGATATGCATTGAGGTAATATGTACTACGTACTAGAGATGACATCCAAAACAAAATTTTTGCTCCATTAACTGAGGTGCATGCACCTCAGTTGTCTCAGTCGACATTTGAACCTAGTAGCGAGAAGACATATTTACCATAGATCAACAAAATAAACATCCACAGACCGATCTTTTACTATTGTACCTAATCTGTATTGTACTTTGAGTATATTAAAAATATTTATAATAACTCAAAGCTATTATATTGTCGGAATACCTTTTTCGTTCATCTCGAAAGTTAGTCAATATAATATAATAGAACTATATAAGTTCCATAAGAAGTATTATTATTGTATTATAATACATATAAAATAATTTAAAGAAATTGAACAAAAATCACATTTAATTTACTTGGGTGAATTCCCACTTGTAATGAAAAAAAAAAAACAAAAAACTATTAATTTATACGTATTGAATTAGGCTCAAATCTATATGTGTCCGTTCTGTTAACGGCTATTTAGTTAGTCTATATTGTGCAAAATGATGTGAAATGAATGCACGACGTTTAACCCTTAGCTGGTATCGTTAAAAAGTGCAACGTAAGTGGTATCGGGTCAAAAGTGACCCCGATGAGGTGAGTGACATATTATGTGTATATAAATATTAAAAAACATTTAAATAGATTAAACTTTACTTTTATTTAGGAAAATAGCACTTATATTATAAACATAAGATACATTTTTAACTAATTTTAACAAGAAATCACGATTTTATTTACAAAATTGCTATCATCAATTTTTTTTCTAAATCTTTGTTATGATTATAATAAAATATTAACCACGATTGAAAATATTACGAACAAACTTTTTTTAATAGTGCGGCCTATTTATTTATTTTATTTATTTATTTTATTTATTTATTTATAAAGGGTTACCAACATAAGTACAGCAATATCAAACATTTTTTAGACTTAAAATTACTTATAGCTAACTGCACTTACAATTACAGGTTAACCACAACATGCATTAAAATTTAAATAAAATATGTAATAATAAAAAAAAATGAAATATAGTAACATTCAATAACAAACAATAACTTCAATCTAAAGTACGTCATTAGCTTTTAGTAAATTCATAAAGTTAGGAAGACTTTGAGAGTGAATATCGAGTTTAGGTATTTTCTTTGTTAAGTCGTTGTACATATGACCCAACCGAACTACTGGGGCATTACGACCTAATCTTGTTCTACAAAATCTGTTTCTGAAAAGAGCGCAAGGGTATCTTGGTAATCTTGAAGGGACATTATATTTGAATTGACTAACTAGTATGGGACTGTCGATTTGGTTATTTATTATTTTATGTAAGTAAGACATGTCCAGATGAACACGTCGAACAGAAAGTGCATCTAAGCGGAAATGTTGTAATTTTTCGATGTATGTTTTAAGTATTCTCGGTGTCTGAAAGCGGAAGGAAAGGCTGCGGATAAATTTTTTTTGTACTCTTTCAATTCTTTTAGTATGTATTTCATAGTCTGGATACCAGACGGTGCTGCAGTACTCCAATTTGCTTCTTACATAACTATTGTATAATAAAATGACTGAAGAAGAGTTTTTAAATTGTTTGGTATTTCTAAGAATAAAACCTAACGATTTATTTGCCTCCTTTATAATTTGGTCAATGTGATCAGAGAAACGCAACTGCCTATCTACTATGATTCCTAGATCTCTTATGGAATTAACTTCTTGAAGCATATCACCATCTATAGAGTAATTGGTATTGAAAACATTACGTTTTCTTGTAAATTTTATGTGTTGACATTTTGAAGCATTCAATATCATTTTATTTGAAACACACCATTCTTGGAGTTTGTCAATATCTTTTTGCAGGTATGTAGAGTCTTGCTTGCATGAAATTATTTTTGTCAATTTTAAATCGTCTGCAAAAAGATATATTGTGCTGTGTTTGATACTTTTGGCCAGATCATTGATAAATATGTTGAAGAATAGGGGCCCCAACACAGAGCCCTGAGGTACTCCAGAGAAAGCTAAAAAGGGCTCTGATTGTTCATTGTCCACAACCACTCTTAATGAACGCTTCGTAAGATAAGATCGACACCAATTTAGTATATTGCCTGTTATACCGAACGCGTATAGTTTGTCCAATAGTATTGTGTGATTCACCTTGTCGAACGCCTTCGAAAAATCGGTATAAATCGCATCTACTTGTGACCCATGATCTACAGATTCTATTATGTCTGAAGCAAAAAGCACGAGATTGGATGTTGTAGATCTCCTCGCCATAAAACCGTGTTGTTCGTCAATTATATATTTTTGTATATTTCTATAGATAATAGGGTGTACCATTGACTCAAAGATCTTTGCAACAGTAGAGAGTATAGTTATAGGTCGGTAATTGGAAATAAGTTCCTTTTTACCGTTTTTATAAATGGGTACTACCCTTCCTGACTTCCAAGCGTCTGGGAATATACCTGTTTGTAAGGACTTGTTAAAAAGAAGGCACAGAGGGATTGCTAGTCTAGTGGCACATTTTACTAGATAGACAGGATGCACATTATCGGGACCATTTCCCTTCGTAGTGTCTATTTTCATTAGATTCTTACTAACTTCGTCTGGATTAAAATGAACAGAATTAAGCAAAACTAGAATATTAGAGTTTGATTCTGAAGTATGATTAGGAATATAATTATTTAGGTCGTTGCTGTCTGGTTCAAATATTGAAGAAAAATGAGTGGCAAACATGTCAGATATTCTATGCGTGTTAGAATTTATATTATTATTTAACATCATTGTATTAGGGTACGATGAGCAATTTTTTCTTAAATTTTTAATAAAGGTCCAGAAGTATTTTGGGTTATTCTTTAATTCAGATTCTATTGATAGTATATATTTATTATGACATTCCTTTATAATCCTGCTGCAATCAGTTCTTAAATAATCAAATTCTAGTTTGTCAAGTGGATTGCCATATTTTTTAAACTTTTCATGATACTTGTATTTACGCTTTAGAAGATATATTAAATGTGGTGAGTACCATATAGGATAAGACTTATGACGGTTTCTTGTCATTGGTATGTGTTTATTTATGGTCTCATATACTATTTCGTAAAACCGGGTTACCATTTCGTTTACATTTTCATTTGATTTAAACTCTTCTTCCCAGTCAACTGTTGCAAGGTAATCGTTTATAGCTAAATAGTCACCTTTGTGAAAGTTTTTGCGCGCTACTGTAGTTGTTTTCCGTATGGATTCTATTTGTAATTTTAATTTTATTTCTATTGCAGGATGATGTTTATCTATATTTTTAATTGGTTGTAGACATTCTGTAATATTTAAATTTTCTCTGTTGTATAAAATTAAATCTAAGGTTTTGTTATTTATGTTGGTAATATTGTTAAACTGTTTTAAATTATTAAGCATAAGGAAGTCTACTAGCCTACAAAATAATTCACAGTTACCGTAGCCTACAGGGATCATGCTACAGGAATCATTGACACTATCAGTTTCCCATGATAATCCACTCATATTAAAATCACCCGCAATTAATGTACTTTCATGTTCAGAAAAATTTTGCAGGACAGCGCTTACCTTATCTGTAAATATTTTAATACTATTCTTTGTCACTGGTGGTGGTAGGTATATAGCGCAAATATGAAGTGTCAACGGTATACTTTTCGATCGGGCGGTTATTGAAACCCAAACGTCCTCACAATCGGTTTCATAATTATTAACGCGTGCTGATATAAATCGGTTAGAAACCGCTATTAAGACACCACCTCCCCTCGATTTAAGTGAAGCAGTTGTTTCTCTGTCACGCCTGTACACATTATACCCGCTCTCAAAAAATTCGCAGTCAAAGCATCCGCTATTTAGCCAAGTCTCGGTGAATATATAAACATCATAATTGTTATTACTTATTTGTTGACGTACTTCAGTTGAACACGTATTTAGTCCTCTCACATTTTGGTAATATATGTTCAAACAATCAATTGTCATCAAGATTGTTAAAAAAAAAAAAATACTTTAAATAAAATAAACAGAAATAATTCAACAACAAAACAGTTAAAATCTAGGTGAAAACAGAGACAAATAAAAAATGTAATTATTAATGAAAAAATAAAAAAAATAAGACTTAGGCTAGATTGGATAAATCTTGAATATTCTTAATATGTATGTATTCGGAAGTTTCAGTCTTTCTCATGTATATTTTACCCCCCCTTACCCATACAAATTTGTAGTGCAGGTCTTTTCCCTTGGTGCGTGCTGCAGCGTGCAAAGCCTTCTGTACCGGCGACAAATGCTCAACTACGAAAATCGGTTTCTTGTCACCACCAATACCAAGTAGACTTGTGTTTAACTTATCTGCAGGATTTTTGTTTTTTTTATTGAATTGTAGTGTTGCAGCCAGGAAGTTGTCTCGTATTCTTTGTGAATTAAACTTTACAATTACTGATCTTGGACGTGGGTTCTCGCTGTTTATTTTTGTAATTCTTGTACACAGTTGTATGTCTGTTTCTTCCAGCTTGTAGTTAGCAACTGCAGCTATTTGCTTTACTACTGAACATAAATTTTCTGACCTGTACTCAGGTACGTTTTGTATTTCTAAATTGCTGGCTCGAGAGTGCTGTTCCATCCGAGTGATTCTTGATTGAAGGTCAGTTACTGTCTCCTTAAGATAAATGTTTTCTGTCTCTAACACATTAATCTTGCTGAAGCTCGAAGTTACTTCTGCTTTTAAATTGTCTTGGTTATTTTCAAAAATTTTGAGTGTATCTGACACTTGATTAAAGCGATCTAGGACTTCCTTAGTTTTTAGCTCAAACTCTTTTAATATACTTATCTTAAAAATGTTTAATACATTTTCTAATTCTTCCTTAATAATTTGTCTAATATTTTCAGTCGTAATATTTGGTTCAGAGTGATGTAGTGGCTGACTACCACGCTTAGAATTGACGTAGGCAGTAGTAGGCTCGTCAGCCACACAGGAATTTGCTGATTGACCACTAGTCTTTATAGGTGTGTTGATACTATTAAATTTCGATACTTTACTGTGACAGCTAGGACAGATGTACTTTGTTTTAAAATCTTCTGTTAGGTCCTTTACTTGCTTTTGGATATTGACACAACTCAGATGATATTTAATTTTACAAGATTGGCAGCTTAAAAAGCCTGTCAATGACGTCAGTCGTTCACAGCAACCAAATCTTGATTTTGCTTGAGACATAATAATGATTCTCAATGAAGCATGAAAATGGCAAGTGTACTTGCCCGTTTGAACGTAGCTCGATCCGAATTGCAGCGGTGAATGCGCGGCGAAATTCTGAGAATCGCGCTGCAACGGGTGCACACCTGCGTTGTCGTAGGTCAGGCACAATGACGGTTTTTTAAATATTTTAAACTTATTTTGCACATAACTTTTTAGTTTCTTAATATATTTGAAATCTGTTTTCACTATTATATTCGAAATTAAATGAACTATAAACAATGCATAACTTTATCAAAAACAAATCACTTTTTACTACACTTTGTTAATTTTATTTACGGAGCAAAACAAAACAGGACTGTGTTAGTTCATGGCGCGCGCGCGAGCCGATAGCGCGAGAGATACCTATGGTACGTTGTATATTGTAATATGATGTGCGTAGACTGTAAATGATATTTTGTTGACGTTAGCTTGTTTTGAATATCGGCAGATACCTTCAAAAAGTCATAAGCTATTTCTGTTAACACTGTGTGATTACGCTAATCGTTTATTATGTAGCATGTTATAGCGATTACTTTCTTCAGCTAATAATACGCTCACAGAAAAACGCAATAGGTTGGATTCGCAACGATTGACAAAATTATTATTCCTTAAAATTAGCAATTATAATTTTATAAGTACTTACTTAATTATTCTATAAATTAAAATTGACCAAATTTTGCTAATCTAACCTATGGCGATTTTCTGTATAGTATGTATACAAAAATCAAAAATAATGTAAGAAATATTAAAATTATATAAAAATTTAAAAAGAAAAATATTAAATTAATACATTAATTAAATTAGAGTTTGATTTTTAGAATTCGATACGATACGATACGATATTAACAATATCGATACAAAGCCATACGATATTTTCGTGTATCGATACAATCAATTACGATACATTATGACGCGAAATATCGATACAAAGTCAAATATCGGGCATCGCTACGCGAGAGTGTAGGTACTTAAGCTGCATAGTTATGAATAAAATCAAAAGCTCTTGGGGTCAATTTAGACCCCAATACCAGTTAAGGGTTAAAACGTCGTGCAAAACTTGTATTGTGCAATGTAGCTTGAAAATTGGAGCACACATTTTCTTCGGGGTGTCTTCTCTAGTACGTAGTACATATTACCTCAATGATGATATGAGCAAAAAAAAACAAAAAAATTATCGAAAAGTGTCTATGATATGACCAAAAACAAAAAAAAATCATCAAAAAGTGTCTATGATATGACCAAAATCAAAAAAATAACCATCGAAAAGTGTCTATGATATGAGCAAAAAACAAAAAAAAATCTTCGAAAAGTGTCTATGATAATTGAAAAACATTTAAAGTGTTGAGAGTGTATTATACAAATACTTTATTGCCTATTCTCAAGACTTCGTTATCAACATTTCAAGACTTCGTTATCAACATTTCAAGACTTCGTTACCAACATTTAGCATTATTGATCCTATTTGCGAATTATGATTTTTTTAATTGGCGGCGGTAGTGAGCCCTATATATAAACGCTCTTAAAAGTATTAAATATTTTTTATTTTCCGACTGCTTCATCCTACAGAACAAGAAGTAATATTTTAGTAATATAAGTAACATCCGATATGGTCTAGTGGCTAGGATACCTGGCTCTCACCCAGGAGGCTCGGGTTCGATTCCCGGTATCGGAATTCTCTTTTTGTTCGTTATAATGATAAATTCCATTTTTGAATGTTTTAACACGTTCCTGGACAGTACCTTGTTATAATTTTCGGTCTAGTTGACAGTACTTTTTTTCATACATTTAATTCTTACGGCTATAACAGTTGCGACACGATAAGAATAAATAAATCGATGTACTATGTCATTACGTTATTGTTATTGTTATTGTCAACGGTTATAGCCGTCGTGTCGATGCATCAGTCCCTAAGTACGGCAACACATATAACTTAATTTATCAAAAACAGTGATGTAGAATGACGGTAGGGTCTAAAAAAGTCATTGTATTAAGACGGTATAAATGTATTCTATAGTCATTCAGTACGTAACTGACGGCTAAGACCGTATGTCAAAATATAACTTTTTAAATTTGTACGGCTATAGCCGGTATGTCACATTACGAAGTACTTTATGCACGGCTTTGACCGTTCTGTCCAGTCGTTTTTTTTTAAATTTTTGCACTAATTTGTTTACACTATCGACTAATTTGATTTTGTTCATATATTTTTTAATAATAATTATTATTATATTACGTATAAATAGTTATTTAGTTTTCTAATCTATAATTGCAAATGTAATTATTATTCACTAATATATTTTTATGTTCAGCAATATAATATGACTCTAAATCTGAAGGAATATTTAAAAACGTTTTTCTTTCGTTTAAAATTTCTGCTCACCAAAAAAAGGTACCTAAATTACCACTAGCTCTTGCTTTAGAGGTTCAGCTGAAAATCAGCGTTGCGGTCATCCGTAGCTTAAGCTGAGTTGAAACCTTTAGGCATCCTTCTACACAGCATTGCAGTTATAGACATTATTTTAAATTTTTATTGTTTGTTTTTGTTTATTTTATAATTATCTGTGTTTGATTCTTAGACGTTGTGTATGAATGTATACCTAATAAAAGTATTTTCTTTCTTCTTTCTTTCTTTTAACATAGATGTCACTGCATAAATACAAATATTATAAATTTTCTTAATTACTTACAGTACTTACCACCGGCGGACCAGCTCAAAAAGCTAGCAGAACTGAAGGGTATCAGCTCAGAGTTGACTGAAGCAGAACAGTTCGCTGCCACCGTAGCGGATATAAAGCGCTTAGTGCCACGACTGAGGAGTCTTGCGTTCAGGGAGCACTATGCTGAAACTATTTCTGAACTTAAACCGGTTTGTATACTAGGAATAGGTTCTCTATTTTTATTCCTAAAACTTTATGTCATAATTTAACATTGCATAATATTACTTGGCCTACCATTAGTTACGTATAATAGTCATTTGCCATACATTTTTAATCATAATTTTTTAATCCTCCATAATTTTTAATGCCATAATTTCATAAGCCATAACGTCAAATCAGTTCAACGGAGCCCAGCTTCGCGGGTCTCCTACCTCTAGGTGGTTAAAAGAATAAACCTAACCTATCTTAGTCGGACTGTTCTAACTCTGTTTTTAACAAATATTTTTATTATGGCAAATAAATATTATGACTGAGGTCGATTATGGCAAACAATATTAGTACAAATGATATTATGGTAAAACGAGATTATGCCAACAAACATAGTATGCTATAAACCAATTATGGCAAACTATTATTATTATGCCTAACTTTTTATATTCAAATTATAATTAAAATTTTATTAATTCAAATTTTAATACACTCATAAAATTAAAATATATATAAATACCCAAAAATTACTTTGACATACCGAATTAGCAACCTGTGGTTTCTTCCTTTATATATAACTAACAAAAAATCGTCGTTTTTACATCAACAGGACATAGTATCTGGTACCGCGGCATGCGAAGAAGTGAAGTCAAGTGAAAAGTTCGCTAAGATATTAGAACTACTCTTGTTGCTCGGTAACTACATGAACTCTGGGTCGAATAACGCCGGTGCGTACGGGTTCGAAATCAGTTTTTTGACTAAGGTACGTAATATTATCATCATGATCATATCAGCTTATTAATGTCCCACTGCAGGGACGGGCCTCCTCCCCTTTAATACATACATATTATTATGTAACAAAAAAATACATACATAATATGTAATATAAAGTATTCTTTAATACATATGTAACATAAATTACATAAACTTATTAAAAACTCTGTCACAAAATAGTAGTGTAGGCTATCGTTCGCGAGTATGTGGGTTCGAGTCACACACAAGACAATTTATTTGTGTTTTATAAATGATTGTAATGCGCTGCAGTGCACGAGGTCGCGGGTTCAAAACCCACACAAAACAATTTGTTTGATCCACATATTGTCTTGAAGTTCATAAAGTATCAGTGAAAAGTTCGCTAAGATATTAGAACTGCTCTTGTTGCTCGGTAACTACATGAACTCAGGGTCGAATAACGCCGGTGCGTACGGGTTCGAAATCAGCTTTTTGACTAAGGTAACTATTTAATTGTTAAAATACATACTTACATCATAGCCGATAGACGCCCACTGCTGGACATGGGCCTTCTCCTAATACTACTATCGGCTTCCCATGGATAAATACAACATACATAACATCATCAATCATCATAACAGCCTATTGACGTCTCATTGCAGGGACGGGCCTCCTCCCGTGACGGAGGGATACATGGCCTACTAATACCACGCTGGCCAGACGGATTGGTATAAGGTTTAATTTCAAGTTTTCCTTCTTATTACTTCGTAAAGATAACATTCACGGATAGATCCGTAGTCGGTTTTTACGACACCCTTGGGCTAAGATGGGGTGGTGACGTATTGTATTCTTACTCCGTCACAACTCACAACACGGAGACGAACTAAATGCTATCAAAAATAAAATTGGTAAACAAAACCCGAAAAGAGTAAAATGTAAGGCCGAAAAGGGAATGCCATTGTTCTGCAATGGGACAGAACAAGCGTTTAATTTACTGAGAGAATTGTAATTTTATAAATTGTTATTGTTTATGTACCTATATGAAAATGAAAAATGTTTTTATCGTATCTAATAAAATCCATACATAATAATTGAACTACAGTTCAACAAATCTAAAATATACAGTATGACGTTTCATATTTTTCAAACTGAAACAACTTTGTTCATGCGTACATTATTGAGTTTCGAAAACCTTTTTCGTAAAACCATGAATTTAGAAAGATTTTATTATTGTATCTAAAAATGTACAATTCTTAATATATAAATTTAATTGAAAACTTTCAAACAAAGCAAAATAACACATATTTACATAGTAAATAATATCTTATAGTTCTATTCTTGACCTCATTGCAAAGTCACGTAGTTAGGTTACTGCTCGTAGTGTTGCGACTCTTCGGATACACTTGTATGCAAAAAAATCGTTTACATATACGAAAAATCGTTATTATCGTCAGACACGTAACTAACTATTACTTATAACTATTACTCGACGTGGTCGAAGGTGACGGGAGGCAACTTATTAAGGTCTTAGTAGTGAATAAAAAAAATCCTAAACATTACTTTTATGTAATAATTGAAATAAAAGTAATGTTTGGATTTTTTTTTTATTCTGAGAGACTGTTTATTTATTACGTCTTGAATATAAAAGTAAACAACTATGGGGTCGTGTCAACCACAGACTAAAGACTTTTGTATTTGACCTTTGAGAAATGGAATCAAAGACAAAATTCTAGAATCTACAAATTATGTCAAATGGTGAAATTTGACGTTGGAAAAATTACATATATTTAAAATATAAGAAAGATAGTAGTTAAATCAAAGTAATTTACGTGTTTTCTATTGCATAAACGTTTAATGCTATTTTCCAGAAATTTTCATCCATATCAAAGTGTGCGATTGATGTAAAAACTAGAGAATTTGCAATATGTGGTGTTTGTTTACAAAAGGTTCTACCCTTTACTTTGACACTTTAATAATTAATCTCATTATTAAAGTGTCTTAAAAATGGGATATTATCGTAATCGATCTCTTAAATTTCGGATATTATAGTAATCGATTTTTTTATCCCAACCTTATTATTCAATTTGTCAGAACTGTCATACCGTACCTATTAGATTTGTTGGACTTTAAGACTACCCCAGTAAGTTATGAGTATACTTGTATTGGGGTTGTCTCGCTAACTTTCAGTCCGTTACAGAGAATACATTAAATAAAGTAAAGTAAATACTTTATCAGGTATATGAATAAAGATTTAAATAAATAATAGTTTATATAAGTTGTATAAAAATGATTTTTTTTATTTTTTTTCACAGTTAACAGCAACGAAAGACTTGGAGAATAAACAAACGTTACTACATTACTTGGTGGAGACGATTGAGAATAAATTTCCTGATGTACTCACGTTTGCTGAGGAAATGCCACATGTGGACAGGTGAGGTTTTTAAATATAATATTGTTCACATATTCATACAACGCCATCTAGTCCCAAATAAAGCTATGCTTGTACAGTCGACTACATAAGTTGATTAACACATCCAATTTCATATAACTTTTGTTGTGGACTGTACTATAAAAAAAGTAATGAATGAGGATAAAAAAAAATCCTATGGTCACCTTGAAGAGTGTAGAACTGACAGCCGTTAAGACAGAAAGGTTCTCGAATGCCAGCCGTATACGGAATGTTGTGCAGGAAGACGCGGGTTCTAATCACACAATTGTTTGTGTGATCTTAATATAAGTGGTATTAGTAGGCCAATTATCCCTCCGTCATGCCAGGAGGCTCGTCCCTGCAGTGGGACATTAATGGGTAAATTATTTTATTAATTAGCGATTCACCCCGGCTTCGCACGGGTGCAATGCTTATACTCTACTATAATGTGCATGTATTGTATCTACATAATAACCTTCTTGTTAAATTACTGTAAGATAAGTATTTTTATAATATTTATTTATTTATTTATAAGGTTTATCAACAACTGTTACAATCATACATTCAATTTAATATAATCGTTGATTTATCTAATTGTACAGCCACTTACAGATAAACACAGCATGCACATTACATATTAATTATAAAGGATAACAGTAGAGAATCAAGAAAAAACATTACCATTTTAAATCAATTAAAATACATTATATAATAATACTAAAATTAAAATAAAATTTGATTAAAATATACAAATGCCGATAAATTTTGTAATAAACATTAAAATCAAAATAATAGTACTAATTAAAACCTATGGAAATAAAAGAATAACAAATAATGATTATAAATTTAGTAGATAATCATGATAAAATAAAATTAAAATTTGATTAAAATATACAAATGTCGCTAAAAATCAAAACATTATAATAAACATTAAAAATCAAAATAAAAGTACCTACTAATATGGAGATAAAAGAATAACATGACAGCAATCAGTTTGGTATATGCATTTCTAAATGTCGCTTAAGCGCGGCTAGGCTTAGAGTGAATATGTCTGCCGATCCGACGTGATCATTATGATCTCTGCAAAGGCGTGGGATAGGGGAGTTGTAGCCTAAGACTGTTTTTCTGCGTGGTGGAACCAGCATAGCAATTGGTTGGCGGGGTAGACGTCGAGGCACTCTAAAATTCAACCTCATTAGTAGTGTAGGGGAGTCTATTTCGTTATGTATGATTTTATGTAGGAAAATCAAATCAAGCAATGTTCGCCTTTTCTCTAATGAAGAAACCTTAAAATGATTAAGTCTCTCCTCATAGGTTTTGTGCTTCTTAGAATTACCCACCGAGTATGAGAGATGCCAAAGAAAGCGTTTTTGTATTCTTTCCAGTCTAAGGATATGCGTAGCATAATGTGGCCTCCACACAGTTGTGCAGTATTCCAGTTGACTACGCACCAAAGTATAGTACAGAATCAGTTTGGTTCGAGGTCTGCGAAATATCTTGGAGTTTCTTATTACAAAGCCCAACATACTCGAAGCCTTTTTAATTATGCTCTCATAATGAGGTACGAAAGTCAGCTTTCCATCCAGGATAACACCCAGATCTCTTATTTGGTCTACTTTAAGAATAGCTTTGTTATTCACTTTGTACTCGGTATTATAAGGCACAAGTTTACGGGTAAACGTTATATGGAAACACTTGTCAGTGTTGATGACCATTTTGTTAGCCTCATACCAACAATGCAAACTGTTCACATCATGTTGCAAGAGACTTGCGTCCCTCTCTGAGCCCACGACGCGACACAACTTTAGGTCGTCTGCGAATAAATACGCTTTTGAGTACAATATACAATTAGTTATGTCATTAATGAATATATTGAAAAGAACTGGCCCTAAATGGGATCCCTGGGGAACACCAGATGTTATTTTAAAAATATTAGACCTGTATCCATTTACAACGACAAAAAAGGATCGATGTAAGAGATAGGAACTCAGCCACCCCAGGATTTGTCCCGAGAAGCCATATGCCGAGAGCTTGCCAATGAGTAGCTCGTGAGAGACCTTGTCAAACGCTTTACTAAAGTCACTATATATAACGTCGATTTGTCTACCGTTGTCGATTAGACTGGTCAGTTCTTCGACAAAGGACGCCAGGTTAGTCGCAGTAGATCTACCCCTTACAAACCCATGCTGGTTGTCAGTAATAAACTGTTTGAAGTAATTCTGGATGTACGGGCAGATCACTGACTCGAAGATCTTACCCATCGTAGACAATATCGATATGGGTCTGTAATTAGTGACCAAACTCCTATCTCCTGACTTGTGTATCGGAACTACCTTGGCAAACTTCCACTCATCTGGAAATAATCCACTGTTTAAGGATTCATTAAAAATATGACAAAGTGGCTCAGTTAACGTCGCTGCACACTCTTTAAGAAAGATAGGGGGTATCCCGTCTGGTCCCGCTCCTTTACTGACATTCAGGCCTTCCAGTCTTCTTTGCAACTGCGTTTTATCCACTGTTATACTACTAAAGCCTGAACCGTTATGTCTTATATACCTGTGGTAATCTATGGTTGAATGCCCATCATCAATAAGATTTTTTTTGTCATCAGAGCCGCTCGCGTATCAATGGAGAACCTCCAGAAGGCGTTGAAGAAAATGGAGAACGACATCAAGGCGCTGGAGATGGATTTAAACAACTCGAGAGTGCCGCAGTCTCCAGACGACATGTTCCATGAGTCTATGAGTGTATCCTTTTAACATAATGTATCAATCAATCAATGAACTGACGACCTCGGTGGCGCGACGGTAGCGCAAGCGGCTGCCGTACAAGAGGTTGTGGGTTCGATCCCCACGCAGGACAATAATTTGTGAGATCCACAAATTATTGTCCTGGTCTGGGTGTTTTTTCTGTCCCTTAATTGATGTTTGTAAAAGGTCTCCGCGACACAGGGCATAATCCTTAGTGCGGGAGTTGTCTTTATTTACAAAAAAAATAAAAAATAAATAAACTAGCCTATCTCAGTCCATTGCTCGACATAGGCCTCTCCCAACACGCGCCACAGAACTCGGTCCTGCGCCTTCCGCATCCAGTCCGACCCGGAGATCTAAATAATTTAAAATGGTTTATATTTGACGGGTCTATGCATTCTAAAATGTGCGTTAAACAAAAAAAAAGGGCCATGCATTGGTAGTGTTTGCAGTGCAAGAGGTGTAGGATTTGATTCCTGCGCATTTCTTTGTGCGATCTATAAATAATTGTAGTGAATCTAGATGTTTTTTAAGTATTCGTTAAATTCGGTATGTAAAGTAAAAGTTTACCTGTGTCGATTCCTGAACCTAATGGTGGGCATACACGATCCTTCCTATCGTCCAATCGGCATGATACTGCAGCCTTGATCCAATCTGCAGTTCGTCCATATTGGGTATACACGATCCTTCCTATCGTCCAATCGGCATGACACTGCAGGCTTGATCCAATCTGCAGTTCGTCCATATTGGGCATACACGATCCTTCCTATCGTCCAATCGGCATGATACTGCAGGCTTGATCCAATCTGCAGTTCGTCCATATTGGGTATACACGATCCTTCCTATCGTCCAATCGGCATGATACTGCAGGCTTGATCCAATCTGCAGTTCGTCCATATTGGGCATACACGATCCTTCCTATCGTCCAATCGGCATGACACTGCAGGCTTGATCCAATCTGCAGTTCGTCCATATTGGGCATACACGATCCTTCCTATCGTCCAATCGGCATGATACTGCAGGCTTGATCCAATCTGCAGTTCGTCCATATTGGGCATACACGATCCTTCCTATCGTCCAATCGGCATGATACTGCAGGCTTGATCCAATCTGCAGTTCGTCCATATTGGGCATACACGATCCTTCCTATCGTCCGATCGGCATGACACTGCAGGCTTGGTCCAATCTCAATCAAAAGAAACGAAATTCGATCCTGCCATCAATTCTAACTGTCATGCCGATTCACTCGCACACAGGGTCAATTCTAACTGATCCAATCGGTAGCGGCATGCCGATTGGAAGGATCGTGTATGGCTATCATAAATATGTCTTTTTGTTTGAAAAAATAGAAAGAAAAAAAAAAGAAAGAAATAAAAATTGTTTATTTTTTTTTTCTTTCTTTTTTTTAAAAATAAGTATAAGTACTTCTAAATTAAAGCTAAAAACAGTAAATTTTGTACCTTTTCCATACAAATAATTCCTTAACACCCACATCAGTCGTTCGCAGTAGAAGCGCGCGAACAGTGCGACTTATTACACTCTATGTTCAAAAAGATGGAAGCTCTATACACCGAACTGGCGGAGTATTACGTGTTCGACCCCCAGAAGTATACTTTAGAGGAATTCTTTTCAGATATCAAGACTTTTAAGGATTCTTTCATTGTGAGTACCAACTATTGTTAAAATCACGAAATATTATTTAAAAATTATTGGATTTATTTATGGAAAAAATGAGCTAGATCCTTGTATTACTGTTACGAATGTATTTGAGTAATTTCTAAGCATAATAATAGTGTAATTTTATGCGATTTCAAAAATATTAATTTGACAGAGGACGATTTGATGTGTTATAAATCAAAATTAATTTATTTTTCTTTTTTACTAAGAACATTTTTATTATGGGAAGACGAACTGTCATTATCTGTGCTAAGTATTTCACAAAATTGGTTATTGATGGGTGGTGATAACACAATCCATCCGTATACCTCCACTTGCTAGAATTTCATTTGTCCGAATTTACATTTTCCATTATTTCATTTGTACTAATATTGCTTGTCATAATTATCCTCAGCCATAATATTTATTTGCCATAATTTAATCATGGTGAAACTGAGAGACATACCCCTGGTTCCGAAAGTCTGATCAAGTAGAAATCAACTGAATCATTTTCAGGAACTAAAATTTGACATTTGATTAGTTGATTTATACTTGATCAGTCATTCGGAAATCGGGGGTTAGAGTAATACAACTTAGATAGGTTAGGTTTGGTTTATTCTTTGAGTCACGAAGAAGTAGGGTCTTCGTCGAGCTGTTTTTTTCGTTATGTCTAATAAAATTATGGTAAAAGCAAGTATGGCATATGAATATTATGGCTTATAATTTTTGGGCAAACAATAGATAATCTAATCCAACACCTATTGTTTTTATTTTAGTTTTGTCTGGACATAGTTTATTGTTCGCTGATGACGTTTAGTACTTAACGCGATTTGTAGTAATGTATAGGACTCTTAACTTGGGCTATGAATTTCAGTTTGAACTGGACGTTGCGTATTTCTGTCTATACGAGCAAATCCGTACATAGCAATAGTTTTAGTTTTATGCTGACTTAGATGCGCCGCGCAACAGTTCAATTAGTATTATATTTCAATTACATTAATTCCATAAAATTTGTTAGTTGCTACAAAGACTCCGCGCGTGACTTATCGCACTGTATACAACAAACTTTACGCGTTGATTAAGTCATTTAATTATTGTTATATTACATTCAATTATAGTTATTTTAATACTATTTAGTGACTTATCATTTCTATCATAAAAAACTCAAACACTGTCTAAACAACCGTACTTCTTTTGATAATGGCAGTGTAGTATTCAGAAGTCGATTAAAATATAAATATATATTCCTCGCACATTCACACAACGCCATCTAGTCCCAAACTAAGCAAAGCTCGTACTATGGGTACTAGACAACGGATAAACATACAATGTACAGGAAGTATCACAGTCGCAGTATTGTACAGCATATATGTTATCAACAGAGCGCGCACAGTGAAGTGTCGGCGGCGCGCGAGGCGCACGCACGCGCGGCGCGGGCACGCAGCGCGCGGGCGGCGGCCGAGCGGGAGCGCCGGGACCGCACGCACCGCTACCAGCAGCTGCTGGACATACACCACGCGCAGGACGGCGTCATGGACAGGTACGACTGATCTATTAACTATTGTCCTGAGTCTAGACGTTCTTTGTGTACGTTAAGAATAACAATATTTATTTAAAGTCTAACGAAACAAGTATACAAGGCTAGTGTGAAAGGATTACTCGGTGTGGGTAGGTCACGGAAAACATATGCTGACCAAATAGGTTGCATATTGGAGAAGGGCCAAATAAAGAGCACTCGTAACCGACGCGCATGTCATCATAACAGCACATCAATGTCCCACTGCAGGGACGGGCCTCCTCCCTATCACGCTGGCCAGACGGAATGGTATAGGATTTAATTTCAAATTTTCCTTCTTTTGATTTCGTATAGTTAATATTCACGGATAGTCCCTTAGACGGTTTTTACGACACCCATAGGATAAGATGGGGTGTTATTGTATTCTTACTCCGTCACCACACGGAAATTTATATAACTATAAAATATTTTGTCTATTACAGCTTAATGGAGGCAATACAGAGTGGATCAGCGTTTAGTAGAGAACGCCCGAGGAAGAAAGCGAACCCAAGAGTAGCTGGAGGTAAGATCACAACCATTTATTTTTAAACCCGTGTCTCATATATGATGCATACGTGTTGTTTAACTATTTGTGTCAAGGGCAGGCAACAAGGTGAAAAAGATTTTGTCACTTGAATTGTGTAATACTTTTTCAAGTACTCATTTCAAAAACATTTATATTGTGGATAGAAAAAAAAAAGCTTTTGAAAATCATCGTCGACAATTATTTTTTTTACTACGTCAGGACTACGCACTAAATGTCATCATTGAAATCTTGTACAGTATGGGGACATTGTTAATGTGATTGGCTTTTAAAGAAAGACAGCAAATCAATGAGTAAGAAAAGTACATCCGATTACCGAAAATAGCTGAATAATTTTAACATAAGTTTTGAAAATTATCATATTAAAATGAATCTTATGGCGTTCGGCATAAGGTTGAAATTATAAAAGATTGAATCCCTACTTACTTCTATTTGACATTGTATGTTTCATCATGTCTTACTAAGTGACACTGGTGACGGAAACATTGCACTTCGATAAAAAGTCATTGCAGTGCAACAAAATATAGCACTTATTGTTAACGTCATAATACTCATAATATACAATTTCAAAATCATCAATAAATTATAATCTCACTTCCTCGCTTCCTCATTGTTGTCTGTCTTTCTTTAAAAGCCAATCATATTATCAATGTCCTCATATTGTACGTTTGTTTTTTAATGACTAAATGTCATGGTTTAAATAAAATACTTTTTAACAAAATACTATAGTACAGTACCCGGTCGTTTATGTTACACATCGACCTGTGGAAAGAGACAATCGGCCAATTTCGGCTTCGTAGAGCGTCATCTCTGTCGCACACTATCAAATCACAATTTGTTTTAAAAGTACGCATGCCAGTCGCAGCTCCATACAAATGGAGAAAGTTAAGCTTAGTTTTACGGCCGGGTACTGTATGTCTATAACTATAGAATTTGGAAACTTCAAGCTAAATATAAAATGCGAGCCTCTCACAGCCAGTTGCAACTACCGATTAGCAAACTTAAGAAACTTTTCCGAGGTCGTTCTGTAGATGGGTGACCACTTACTAGTATCTGAGCGTCCCCTGGACCCAGAAGACTTGTATAAAGGCGGTATTTTTGGAAACGCAAATACCTTATTGGCCTCTGCAGGTCAATTCTCGTAATATACAGTTTAATTCAACTTAATTTTAACGTTTTTTTAATTTAATTTTTTAATAATCCAAAAGTGGTATTCTGGTCCTTAAACATTTTGTTAAAAATAAAGTTAAATGATAAACGTTTTTTTAATGGAGAAGATTAATTACATGAACTGTCACTTTAAAAATTACAAGAATGCCGTTTTAAGATAAGTTACAGTACGATGAAATTATTTAAAAAAAAAAAAATTATAAATACAAGATTACCTATTGTGTGACAATTTGACAACTTAAAGTTAACTTAACCTAATTTTTAACGATTTTAAGGTACGAGAATTGATATGCTGATTAAAATGCTTTAGTATCTTTTAAAAAGTATTTTATCTTTTCTAAAGCCCCAAAATCATTATTATGTACCCCACTTAGTGTTAAAAAAGTACAAATGATTTCTCGCACGCACACACAGAGGACTTAAATGACGAGGACGGAATAGTTAACGCTATTTTGCACCGACTACAAGGTTAGTTCACCTAGTAGTATAGTACACTAGTCTAGTACGCTAGTATAGTACACGATCACGGAAGAAAGAGTCAAGTGGAAGTGCTAAGTAGGCGTGGTAAGCGTGTCACTAATACGCGCTGGTACGCATAACTTGTCGCTGAGGTCGTAGGTAATACATAACGCGAATATCATCCTTATGAACAACATGTTAAATTGCCAAAACTGCGAAAACCGCCATCTATGGACGACGGCGGAATTAACTCGAAAATTTAGATTACAAAACGTCATAATATAATTCTTTCTGCGCTACAGCAAAATAACTTTTATTTATAGTATATGAAGGTTCACTTCATGTAGAATCAGCTACATAATATGTTATTTTTTTGTAAGTACTTTATTTGTGTGTTTATTTTGTTTTTTTGGCGACAGCGGTTCCCATAGTGAATTAGTTGTATTGCATTTCTACTTGATTTTTCTTCCGTGTACACGATGATGCTAGTATACTATACTAAGCCAGCAGATCACACAACACTAGTAAGCTGGCAAAGTAAAAGAGTGCCCCAGTTATTATGCCAATTAAACCACTCGGACTGCTTGGGACATTACAAATATTATGTATGTTTTGGCGGATAGATGGCGTTGTATTAAAAATACAATATTGAAACAGTTATTCATTTAGAAGTTCCGTGTGGGCGCATTCTTCGACGTCGTAACGCAGTGAAAGATTTTGGCGCTCTTTTCGACAGGACCTCCTACGGTTACAAAGGGGGCATTAAATCAACACATGAACACTCTCAATCCAAAATGGGCGGAGTATATAGCTTGATGTTGTCGCTTTAACCCATGCTCTATATTGTTTGTTAAGTCCGTCGCTTTTTTTTTCAACGAAATATAATTATGTGCTGTTTTTAATTTTAATGATTTTTTTCTGCCAAAATTTTTTTTTTCTTGTCCGGTTCGGAACTTTGCTTTGACTTAAAAAAATATATATAGTCGCAGCAGGATTCCAATTGACGAAGTCGAACTACAAATACTAACTGCATAAGGCATATAGTTAATACTTTGTTGATTATTGTTACAATATCAATTGCTTTTTATGTTGTATTTTATGAATTAATATATTTTTATATTTTATAAGTATTCATAGTATGAGTGACTGGTGATGTTAAGCCTCAACTGTAGCATTTTCCTCCAAATATTTTGAGTTTATACAGAATAAACACAAACTCAAAATTATTTATTTAATATTAATACACCTTTCGTCTATTTTTTTTTGTCGTCATTTAAACTTAATCTAAAGGTGTGTCTAAACATTAAGCAGCAAGAGCGCGGCAGCAACACGCGGCATTCGTAAGACACATTTCTGTCGCGCTCTAGTTTGGGTAATACAGGGTTTCCGCACGCGGCAGTCGTCCAATCACAGCGTGGCGGGCCGCGCGCGGCAGCCGCGCTCGATTGCCGCTCAATGTTTGGACACACCTTAAGTTTAAATACATTTCAAAGTTTAGAAAATTTTACCACCGCCTCCGTATTTAAATATCGGTATAGGAATGTAGGCAACCGATGGCAGTCAATGACTTCATTCCGTGGCCATCAATCTACCGGTCGGCTTTAAATGCTCCTTGACTTTACGTTTACAAAACCAGATGAAATAGAAAAAGAGAGAGAACCTTCTGATACGATGTCATATGACAGGACATTCTGAATACAAACTGTGACAAAATTGATCCATTTACATGTGCAGGTCTTAGATGATATTTGTGTTAATTCAATTTTAATCGCAACACAGGTGTCTAAAGGTCGTACCACATGTAACGTAACGTAAACGGATCAGTACCGCCTCGCCTTTTTCCTCGGTGTCTATATTTGTTATATGGTATTTCAGATACAATTATGTTCGTATTGTTAACAGTTTTGCACCAGTTCTCTAAGCTGTACGTAAATTCCCTTGGGTAACAGTCATTTGTTCCCCCTAGAATAACAATGTAATCGTTCATAGTTAGGTCGGAGACCGAGTCCTTTTGGATGTTGAGTACGTCTGATAACCTTGCCTGACTTTTCCAGAAGCAAGTCACTTTGTATCCCGGTCCAAGTAATTTTTGTAGCATTTGGCGTACCTTCCATCCTTGCTGATCTGCAAGTATGACCACGCGTTTCACGTCGGCTTCATCTCTGTCAGATGATGTGTTTCGCAAAACAGTGTCGTCCCTGGTGAGATTATCTTCTCGTTTTTGGCCATTCCTTTCCCTCGTGATGGTTTCGCTTGTGCTGTGTTGATTCGCTATAATGTTGGTAGAATTGTTTGGTGTACTTATGCCGAGTTCTAAAGTATTTTGTTTTTCAGAAGTATTCACAATTTCGTTGGGCACAGATGGGATGGCAGTAGGGTTAGTTGGTTTTTTCCTGGTATCTTTTTTTTGTTTAGGTGTTTTAATTGGTGATTGGTGAACTTTTTTATAAGTATCTATTATTTTATGGCATTTGTCTACTTCTGTTTTTAATTTTAGGTTTTCAGAATTCAAGTTATCTATCTCATGATGTGCGCTTTGAAGTTCAAGGGTAAGTTTTCTTATCGTCTCAGTAAGTTCCATTTGAGACGGGCTATTATTCAAAGAAGTATTTGGACTCATCATGGTCGTGTCAAATAAACTAGAGTTCGAAGAGGATATATCGTTCATCGAAATGGATCGTCGAGGTTTGCGCAACGTAATATTACTATCCATTTTTTTCTTCTTAAAAGCCCAGGTGCCAAATTTAATGTAAATATTTTTTAGTATGGTAATTACTTACGAATCTTGGTGTTGATTGGCGGTACAAATCTCAGTGGGTATTATTTTGTATTTAAATAATTTTCTTAACTGACAGGGATATTATTATGTTCTTTTATTTTTGTAATTTTTATTGATGCTAAGTAACATTTGTGACTGTATATGGATGAAAATTTTATTGTAATTTGGTATCATTGATAAGTTGTTAGTCTTCACTGTGTTTTGTTATATTTAAAGTCATTTGACTGAATACACTGCACAGAATTTAAGTTAAGTTTATCTTATTATTTTTTGAAAACACTAGGTCACCAACGATATCACTCGCGAATCATAGGCATAGCTATGATTATCACTTAGATTTAGGGCTTTTTAATTTGTTATTATATTTTTATGATTTTTATATACGGAGTCAAATATAAACAGACTGAGTGTTGCCAGTCAAATTTTCTACTACGTTACGTTATATGTGCTACGACCCTAATACAGGAGATCTTTTTAAGAAAAATGAAGGCATTTTTAGCTGTTTTGATGAGCTGTAGTGGTGACATATCCCATTCTTACTGTGTCACCTCACGAAAACGTTTTTTAGGGTCTTTATTAATGTGTTTTTTTTTTTAATTATTTAGCTGAAAGAAGAGCTCAGCTAAGCCGGTCGCGGTCCCGCTCGGGTTTGACGGGGCCGCTAACTGCACGAGAATTAACCAAGTAAGTACCACTCATCATCATCATATCAGCCAATCGACGTCTACTGCTGGACATAGGCCTCCTCCAAGTATTGCCACCTCGCGCGGTCCTGCGCCTTCCTCATCCATCGGCTACCCGCCGTCCTAACTAGATCGTCAGTCCAACTACTAAATAAGTACTAATTAATTTAATATAGTTGTTTTATTTAGGAGATCATAAGACTACAGCCTCGTCGGAGCGACGATCGAGGGGTCGTTGAAGGCCTACGCAGACTCGGACGGCATGGCAAGGGATTTAAATTTTTACTAATGGACATTCAACCGTACTGTTACAATACGACATAAATTGCTATGCTTTAAAATGAAAAATGCCGTGCGATAAAATCCCTTTCAATGCCACGGTATCATTTTAAAGCAATAGCAATTTATGTCGTATTTCTGTAACAGTACGGTTGAATTTCCATTAGTAAAAATTAAAATCCCTTGCCATGCCGTCCCGGTCTGCGTAGGCCTTGATTCGATTTCCAAGCTGGATAGTTTCTTTGTATCATCATAATAGCCCGTTAATGTCCCACGGCAGGGACGGGCCTCCTCCCGTGACGGAGGGATCATTGGCCTACTAATACCACGCTGGCCAGACGGATTGGTATAGGGTTTAATTTCAAGTTTTCCTTCTTTTTATTTAGTAAAGATAATATTGACGAATAGTCCCTTAGTCGGTTTTTACGACACCCATGGTACAATATGTCACCACCCCATCTCATCCCATGGGTGTCGTAAAAACCGAAATTTAATAATAGGGAGTAAGATACATCTTACTCCCTATTATTAAATTTAATAAATAATTTTAAACCCTATACCAATCCGCCTGGCCAGAGTTGTATTAGTAAGCCAAGTATCCCTCCGTACCGTGAGGCCCGTCCTTGCAGTGAGACATTAATGAGTTGTTATGATAATGATGAATCTAATAGTTAGAACTTTAATATTTTACGACCCGTTACTTTTGTTTACCAATTATTTTTCGAAGGCCATTTACTTTATTTTATTTTATTAAAATTATCATTTTCTTTCCAGTAAACTTATCTTTTATGTAATATTTTATCTTTTTGTTTCTTTCAGTGAGTTGCTGAGCAACGCGTGATAATCGCTCTCGCTCGTAGTGATATTAGTGACGTAAATACAATAATTTAGGGCATCATACATACATACATACTTATATATAAATATTCTTCACACAAAACAAAATAACCCCAGTTCTTTGATACAAAAACTTTAATTTTAGTTTCATAGGTTTGGCTAATAGATGCCGCTGTTTTGTAAATAGTTCAATGGAATGGCGGGTAGGTGGCGTTGTTTTAAAATTTTGGTATATAAATTTTTTCTCAAGTTTTTTAGATTTATTTATTTTAACTAAAATGTAATTCGTCCATTTTCCTTAAATTAAATGTTTGTAATAACGACAACGTCATTTAGCCGCCATTTAATGTTATAATAGATTATGTCGTATTTTAAGACTTATTTTTTAATAAAATAGTGAATAAGATTTACGTCCCAATAATAATGGTATACTATCTTTTGTATTGTGATATACTTTTAATGTATACATTTTGAAAAAAAATATACTATAAGCACTACTCTACTATATATGGGCCTTATAACACTTAGTATGGCAATAAGGCCATTAAGGCTAATAAGGCCGTAACTCAATATTGTATAAAATTATAATATTACTAGATACTGTAAATTTAATATAAATATATTAACCCTGTCCTGACAGTAGACTTTACGATAAGCAGCTCACAGAAGTTTAAAATCCATACAAAAGTAATATTTGTTCAATCTACGGATAGTAATTGTAAGTCTCGGTGTTCTATGTTCTCATTGAATACATGTTTGTAAGTCCTCGTGGCTTGAAAGAATATTAGCGTTTTTTTAATAATTGATAACATTCTTTCTTAAAGCCGAACGTCCACCGCCAGCTAAGCTGTAAGTGGCATAGTTTGAGGTGGACGCACATGTATGAAAAACTGGCTCAACTATGCGAGCTAAGCTAAACCAACTTAGTTTAGCCGGCGGTGGACGTTCGGCTTCATTTTGGTTAATAAGTAACACTGAAGAATGTAAAAATGAAAAGTATATAAGTCGGTTGTTTCTATTTTAATTAAAATAAATATATTTCTTTGAAAAGGTATTAGGCCTTAAGACGTACGATGTATGCGTAGCTGCTTCTTTCCCAAAAAAATAATTACTTAGTCCTTTCAGATTTTTTTATTTGTCATCACATAAAAGACATTTTTGTTTTTAAAAAGTCACTAACAAGATGTAGTGTATTAATGTGGCCTTATTTTACTTTAATAATTTTTATACCAGTCCATTAGTTAAAAATTTACAATATTATGAGCCTAAATTATGTTTTTATAATAAAGATAATAGGGAGTTTAATATAATGAACAGGCTTCCTTAATGATATTACTTATTATTTAAGTCTATTATTAATAAAATTGCCTTATTAACAATGTCTAAGGCGGGCCTTATTACACTCCATTACTTTTTTACAAATCAGCTCAAAACAGTAAAGACAAAACTTAATGTAAATTAATTAATTAGCTATTGGTATTTTATGTAATAAATAAATATGGGCCTTATAACACTTGGTATGGCAATAAGGCCTTTAAGGCTAATAAGGCCGTAACTCAATATTGTATAAAATTATAATAATTATTATTTAGTATTTAATTGCATTTTGTTCCATTACACTAAGTGCCGCGATGTAAATTTTTTTATAACATTTTTTTAAAAATATATTTTAAGTTGTATTTTAAGGCAGGTAGTAATATTAACTTTAAACGCTTTTTTTATATAATTATGGTTATATTTAGTTGAAAATCTTACTGGATGGGATTAAAACGGAAATTGTTTTTTTATAGCAGCCTTTTAAAGACCTACTGCAGGGGAAGAACTATTAATGTAATGGATGTAATATGTGACAAGGAATAGTGAAACGTAATGAAAAAAGTGGTCGTATGACTTTGTTGCTAAGATATTCGTATTCATTTAATCCTTTGCAAACATAGGTAAGTAACATTGGTAATTAAAATATAATAAGGGCGCCTTCAAATTTGCCGCTAAGTGTCGCGCGGAGGCAGCGCGTCTGCAGCGCTGCAGTCGCGCTGCAGTCGCGCTGCCGCCGCTAGGTTTGAAAATGGTAGTGTTGTGTTTTCGTTTTACGATAGACTCAGACGAAAAAACACTGCTCATAATGTTACTATTGAAAAGAAAAAGTATTCTGAACAACACTAGTCGTTCGATGAACGGATGCACGGACGCAGCGCGGGCGTAGCGCTACAAACGCGCGTTTTTTATCTCTATGAATGTACATAGCAGCGCGACCTCAGCGCTGCAGACGCGCGGCACTTGGCGGCAAATTTGAAGGCGCCCTAAGTTCGTGGTGGCGTCTATTCGTTGTTAAGTGATTCGTTGTAGTAAACTTACGGGGTCGTGGTATTCGTTGTTACACTTTTCGTTGTCACATATTACACCCTAATGTAATATAGGGCAACTCTTTTATACCACGATGGCCATATTGGTATAATATTATGATCTATTTTAACTTTTTTTTCTTATTGTTCTATAGCTTTACAATCTGACTTGCTCTTCTCTGGTAAGTATAATTTCACCACCCCATCTCACACCATGGAAGTCATAAAAGTCAATTTTTAATTGTATTAAAAACTAGCTGACCCGTGCCCACTTCGTTGGGCGGCGAAAAAAACGCGTCACTTTTTTAAACATATTTAATTACTGATCCACTCCTATTAGTCATAGCGTGATACTATATTATTATAGCCTATGACACTCCCCGATAAATAGACTATTCAACACAGAAAGAATTTTTAAAATCGGTTCAGTAGATCCAGAGATTACCCCCTACAACGTCACAAACACACAAACTTTACCTCTTTATAATATTAGTATAGATCATTCCTTCAATGCAGTATCGGGGCTGTTGCGATTAAAGCCGAATAGCTCTTATTACAATCGTTTAAAGCTTATTTTGGATCACGCAGTTCATAATGCTGTTATGTAACAATTCATTAATAGAAAGCACCTTTCCATCTTACTTTATATACAGAATCATTTTTAATTGTAAATATATTTAACTTATACAGTGAGCAATTTACAAGTTTTTCAGATTCTTGTGAAAGAAAACCAAACTAAAGGGACTTTTAGGCCACGTTCACACGAGCGCTTTTATAACGCGCGTTAAAAATGCGTCGAAATAGAACAAATGCATTCTTATGTTCCTCGGCGTTGGAAATAGAACACAATTTCCAACGCCGAGTGATATAATAGCGTCGCGTTGAAAAAGCGCTGGCGTGTGAACAGGAACATAGGAATGCATTTGTTCTATTCCGACGCTCGTGCGTATGGGCCTAAAGAACCTAGGAGACCTAAGGTCGGATCAGTTCATTCATCATACATAGGCCTCCTCCAAATATTGCCACCTTGTGCGTCCTCATCCATTAGCTTCCCGCCGTCCTTACGAGGTCGTCGGTCCACTGTGTGAGGGGTCTCCCCACCCTGCGTTTTCCGGTACGCGTTTTCCGTACGTCAGATCATTTATATTATTTATTTAATCATTATTAAAATTATGGAAATATTTTGCAATTTGACTGGTAAAGAGTTTTGACTTCTATTCAGACTTAGATAGAGTCAAATCCGTGGTTTTGTCCATTCTCCTTTCCGGGCCGTGATATTTAACAAAAAAAAACGAAAATGCAGTCAGAAATCCAAACGAATGTAGTTCTAGTTTAACCAAATTCAATCTAGATGGCGTTGTAAGTGCTCGCTGTACTAAAGTTCTTCCTATCACTTTGGTGCGTTGCTATTTTTAATATAAAATAGTCTTTTTTTTTTTATTGAAAATAAAATATTTGATATCATCAGCCAATTATAAAAATAAGTGATTATTAAACTTTAGTGTATGTTAATGTAAATATATTTTTGTAAAATGTTACATTTTTAATTAATAATGTTTTTAAAACTATATGGTTTTTTTATTTTTGTGGTTTTTACAACCTTTATTGCCTTTATCCTTTCCTAAGATACCATCTACTGTCTATATAAACAGACTTGCTCTAAATGGTAAACATATATGGCGTCGTGTCAACCGCAGACTAAAGAGTACTGATAGCTAGAGATGTGTAACTGATGTGAATGAATGAAATCTTCACTTAAAGTTCTTTTAGTACTGAACGGTTTATGGCAATTTTTTTAGCTACATACATTATACAGTGTAGGTATATAATTACATAATATTCTAATTACGCAATAGGAATGTGAAGTCGTAAATAATACTAAAAGTATTAAACAAATATTTTATTTATTATTTTTACAAATTATTTTAGGTATAAGCAGCTGTAAAAGAGAAAGAAAAAGAAAGAAAGAAAATACATTTATTCTTGGTTTAAGGGTACAGTAAGAATATAGACAATTACAAAAATAAAACAAAAATAAAGAATATAAACAAAAATCATGATAAAGCCACATCTGTGCAGGAATCGGAACATGTATTACAAAATTCTGGGTCGGTGCGTCTGAGACTGTATCTAATATGCCATCTAGTCTTAACATTTTATCTTCTTCTTTTATGACCATGTTCAATGAATTTTGACCAGCATGTTAATTCTCGTACCAAAATTCGGTTAAGTTAACTTTTATTTGTCAAATTGTCACATTCTAAATAAAACTTTAACACGACCGCAAAAGATTACAATTGCAATAGCAAAAACAAGACAATTTGACAACCAAAATTTCACTTAACTGAATTTTTAACGATTATAAGGTACAAGAATTGACATGCTGGACACCGTACGGACAATTTTACTTAATCCTTCTATAAGTAATTCTTTTATTTCAGCCATTTTAAATGTTGTATTATTTTTTCCCACATGCGATTTTAATTGTGCCCATATTAGTTCAATGGGATTTAATTCGCAGTGGATAATTCATTCAGTAGTTTTTGCCTGAAAGAGTAACAACAAACAACAAGTAACAAAAATTTCGCATTTTTAATATTAGTAGGATTTATTTAAACATCCTCCTTTTATTCGTATGCCAATCGTTCATTCACTTTTGTTACACATCCCTACGAATCTATGAAATTTCTAGAATGTACAAATGTGAAATAATGAAATTAATTTTTATCTGTGAAATTTGCCGTTGGAAAAAAATACATTTATTTAAAATATAAGAAAGATAGTGGTGAAATCAAAGTAATTTACGTGTTTTCTATTGCATAAACATATAATGCTACTTTCCAGAAATTTTCATCCATATCAAAGTGTGCAATTGATGTAAAAACTAGTGAATTTGCAATATGTGGTGTTTGTTTACTAAATAAATCAAGTAAGGATGAATACGGTATACATATATTACCGTGTGGTGACGGAGTAAGAATACAATATGTCACCACCCCATCTCATCCCATGGGTGTCGTAAAAACCGACTAAGGGACTATTCGTGGGTTCTTCCTCGTGGTCAAACTATTTTGTCTAACTAGTTTGACCACGAGGAATTTTGACAATTCCTCGTGGTCAAACTTCCTATCTATTTAAAACGAACACCATGTGTCTAGTTTTGAAATGAAATTGTACAGGTATATTCAAAAGCTTTCTTACTCATAGTCAAACTATAGGCCGACCGTTTAACTCAGACCCCGCCTGCGGTAATAGAGGTGCGCGGGGGGCGAGGACAAAGGAGAGAGCTATCTCTTGATTTTTTGCCAAAACGGCGCCATCTCAGATACTGTGACCCGAACTACATTACATCACAACACACCTCTAATTTTTAGCTAGCTTATTTTTATGAAATAAAAAGAAGGAAAAATTAAAATTATACCCTAAAGCAATCGAAATACCTGAAGAGGTTGTTTTATTTTTCTGGTCAGGCTTTAAATTGTGTAATAATTTAGATTGCATAATTTTTTCTAAGAAAGTACTAGTTTTAGAGCCAAGATGACGCCACCATCTTTGACATTTGTAAATTGTATAGAAGACGGACTAGCATACTGCACTAGTGTCATACTGACATACTGACTAAGTGTCCGTTATGGTAGCGAGTAAAAATAAAAAAAGCTCTTATTATTGTTCTTATTATCTGTAAATATTTACTAAGATTGATTCTTACAAATTAATATGTTTAAATCATACCTGTTTTAATGTAAACTGTGATTATTGTAATGTGATTATACTGTGATTTAATATATATGTTACAGTCAAAACTCATTGCCGGTCAAAACCCTTTTTAACTGCATAAAACAGTCAATAGTGGTTTTGACCGACGTGCTTAGTCAAAACCCTTATTGACTGTTTTTTGCAGTCAAAAGTGGTTTTGACCATCGATGTTAGTCAAAACTCATTGAAAATTGATCTTTAATACATATTAAGGTAAAAGTCCGAAACAGTTGGTTAGGTTAGGTTAGTATGGTGACCAAAGGACGCACGAGCCGAGCGAGCGAAGCGAGCGTGCCGGCGAGTGCTAGAAACATTTTTTTTAATGTAAAACTAGAATATAGTATTATTCTAGCACTCGCCGGCCGCTACCGCGGCACGCTCGCTTCGCTCGCTCGGCTCGTGCGTCCTTTGGTCACCATACTAACCTAACCTAACCAACTGTTTCGGACTTTTACCTTAATATGTATTAAAGATCAATTTTCAATGAGTTTTGACTAACATCGATGGTCAAAACCACTTTTGACTGCAAAAAACAGTCAATAAGGGTTTTGACTAAGCACGTCGGTCAAAACCACTATTGACTGTTTTATGCAGTTAAAAAGGGTTTTGACCGGCAATGAGTTTTGACTATAACATATATAATTAATGATTGTACAATTGTTATTATTTGTAAATATTTTCTAAGACTTTAGTTATAATTATATTTATAGTTTAAATCAGCCATTCGTATAATAACAAATATATTTATTAAAGACAAAGATTTATTGCAAAACTGTGTATATCAGGTGTTAGTGTATGAATACATTATTCTCAACAGTCTATCCACATCGGATATGCAAATTATAGCAATATAATATCTTAAAACTACACAATTAAACAAAAACTTATTTAATAACTAAATGAAATGTTATTTTTTTCAAAACATTCTTATTCAAAATATTTGTAGATTCTTTAAAAAATAATCAAATTATTACAAATTATGTAATATTATTGTTATTTTTGGAGTCGGTGTCAGCCAACGAAATACAATAATACATAAGCTAATGGAATGGCGGCCATGAATTACAGATTATATTATTATATGACTTCGACATTAACCCCCTTACTTATAAAAATCTCTAAAATTTAATCACTGTTTAGCGAGTTTTTTGTTAGCAAAACCAACCTTAAACCAAACAAAACCGTAAAAATTTAAGCTAATCAATTGACTAAAATTTAAGTTGCGTATATGAGTCCGGGGTTTGACATAAAGTTGTTGATTGTTTATGGATTGGTTTAAAAATTAAACAAATATTAAATAACTATTTTTATCATATTTAAATAAATATATTTTAAAATACCTGTGTCACGTTCAAACGTTTTAATATACCTATTTAGTAACTGATTAAAGCTTTCCATAACTTATGGGCGTTTATGGGGCTAACCAGCACCGTCAATTGAAAAAAATCGTAATTCGTGAATAGGATCAATAATGCAAAATGTTGTCTACAAAGTCGTTAGAAAAGGCAATAGAGTTTTGTCTAACACATTCTGATCACTTTAAATAGTTTTTAATTTGATAAATATTTTATTTAAAACAAACATGGCCGTTTCATTTTCGCATGAGAATTTTAAGTAATTGTCTTTGATTCGTAGTACTTATTTCTCATCTTAGTCTTTAGTCAGTGTATAACACGACATCATATTTCTTTAAATTTATAGTCAGGAATAAAATATAGAATATAACTATCGTGGTTGTCACATTACTCCAAAAATAACAATAATATTACATTATTTGTAATAATTTGATTATATTTTAAAGAATCTTCAAATAAATATATTTGTAGACTCTTCAATAAATATCCTTAACAATAATTAAAAGAACCTATTCTTTAGATTATAATTAAGTAAAAAGAATGTCTGATTTAATGTTGTAAAACCAAAATACAACTAATTATTTTTTACTTTTTAGTGCAATTTTTGTCTTTGAAGTCGGTTTTTTTTTATTGTAAAAACTTATTTTATTTGGCATAGTAAACAACTCGATATAGCTCTTGTGTACGCTACCATAACGGACACCGCTACCCCGCTCCCTCGTCCCTTTCATACCGCAGGCGGGGACTGAGATAAACGGTCGGCCTATAGTTTAATTTGTTTTAAGTCAAACTAGTTTGACTATAAGGAATTGCGTTTTTTCTCCCTTTTATCGCATAAGGACAGATTCTCATATAGACAGATTCTCAAAAAGACAGAAATGGTATACACACTTTCATGCAAATTCTTAGGACATAAAAGTGAGTCTCGCTGTAATAGAATTAAAGGAACTTTGACAAAACAAATTAACGTCGACTAAACAAAAGATGAATTAAAACAAATAAAAATTAATTATAATTTATAATTTTTTTTTTTCATAAAAAGTTTATTTATAGGTACTTAAGTCTATTTTTGGATTCATAGCATAATGTGCAAGTCGCAAAATGTGCAGATCTCAAAACGTGCAGATCTCAAAATGTGCAGGTCGCAAAATGTGCAGATCTCATAATGTGCAGGTCTCAAAATGCTTATTTATTAACACTTGAATTAGCTTTTTAAAGATAACAGACTATGAAGGACTTCTTGAAAGGTTTTATTTATCGCAGCTTCATCTGCAGAAAACCTGATACGGCGCAAGTATAGTAATTTAGCGGGAAATTATTTGTTTGAGCATTTGAGGTTGAGACTTTTGGTCCAAGTGCTCGTCTTGACTTCAAAGACCTTTCAAAACATCTAATTGACGCTTGTCACGACCGGCATGCTGGTTTTTATTTTATTTGGAACAAAGTCTGGGTTAGGTTCGTAAGGTCTCACTTATAAAATGTGACTTCGTTCACGAAAAAATATTTAGGTCTAGGCATTTTTTTCTGTGGAAACCTATAAAAAAATTAAAAACTGGGACCGGAGCCTTTATGTGCCCTTCGAGCCACGGTCAGATGAAATACCACTGAGTGGTCACCCATCTATGACATTAAGTCGCCATCTGCACTTTTTGCGATGTACACATTTTTCTACCTGTACGTATTACGATTAGCACATTTTACTATCTGCACATTTTGCGACTTGCACTAGTGCACATTTTGCTACTTGCACATAATGCTATGAATCGCTATTTTTCTGTAGGTTTTCCAATAACATTATTTTCATCAACAAACCTGTAGGTATTGCGGTCAAGCAAAGTCTTTCACGATGACCCAAAAATGTTTTAATTTTACGAAGCGTCTTTGCCAAATTTTCACCATTTTTAAAGTGAATTTTAATGATTTTAATGCGTTGTTTAGGTGATTCTATTTTCATTAATGGCATACTTTTCATATCATTCAAAAAATACAGCTTCAAATTATTTTTCTTGTCCTAACTTAATCAAATTTATTTACAAAATTGGTCTGGCAAGTTGTCAGTGTTCCTTTTTTACGCTTTATGAATTTTATGTCCATATTTAATGCACTAAGTGTAGCTCTCTAATTATTTAAACAAGAAAAAGCAAAGGCAAATAAAAACGGGAAAATAATACAAGTGACATGGACATACAAATTGTCAATTTATTTTTATTTATACCTGTACTATTATATTTCATAGCATACAGTATGTTCTGTAAAAAGGTTATGCTAGTTTGACCACGAGGAATTGTCAAAATTCCTCGTGGTCAAACTAGTTAGACAAAATAGTTTGACCACGAGGAAGAACTCCTATTCGTGAATATTATCTTTACGTAATAAAAAGAAGGAAAACTTAAAATTTTACTATACCAATTCGTTTGCCCAGCGTGGTATTAGTGACCAAGTATCCCTCCGTCACGGGAGGAGGCCCGTCCCTGCAGTGGGACATTAGTGTGCTGTTATGATGGTTCTGGCGGGCAGGTGTGACGGAGTCCAGAAAGGTAAGGTGTATCGACTTTAACCTGTACACCCACATGCTTCTCTCTCAACCATGAAGGCCAGTACAACGGCAAAATTAAATAAATAAATAATCCTCACACATTAACACAACGTCATCTAGTCCCAAACTAAGCAGAGCTTGTACTATGGATACTACACAATGGATAAACATACTTAAATATATTTTTTTGGAAATACGTACATGTAGTTGTTGTAATAAGTAAATGCATACATATTATACATAGAAAACATTCAGACCAATGCAAACAATAATGTTCATGCACACAAAGATTTACATTGAGCGGGAATCGAACCCGAGACCTCTGCGTAGCAGTCATGTTATATAACCGCTACGCCACATAGGTCGTTAAAAGACTGGCATTACTCGAGCCTTCCCGATGGGTGCTGGACCACGATTACAGGCCCCAACAGTAGTCTAGATATTGACTCTATCTTAGACGTGGTATGCGACAACTGTGCTTAACATAGCGGGTTCAAATTCCTCCCGCAACTAATTTGAGGGCGACACACAAATTCTGTTTTTTTTTTTAGTTTATTTAAAAATACAACTTTCGTTATACAGGGTGTTTGGTACATCGTTTGCCAAATTGAAATAGCTAATAGAAGAGGTCATTACCCGTCTTTCCTCACTCACCTAGCCGGTTTTAACCTCAACATATTTTAGATATCGATGTAAAGGTATTTTTTAAGAAAAACCCAATATTTACGATGAAAACTTAAATTTAAAAAAATATGTCTTCCGTGAGTCCTTATAATTATGTTTTATTTTAAAGTTTAATATTAGGAGCATCAAATAAATTCAACATAGCTAGCCAAGAACGCCAACTTTTTCTTTTATTGACTGACAAAACTGTTGAGATAAGGAAAATTTAAAGATATGATCAACTTCACAGTACAATAAAAAAATAAATAAAAGAGAGAAAGTTCTTCCATTTTCTGAAAAAATGCCTTACTTTATCCTCTTTCCATTGGTATACAACATGTTATAAAATAGTAAATAGTTTTTCTACAAAACATGTGTAATACATAATCCGAAGTAAAGAAAACACGTTTGATGAATAAGCAAAGGTAAATTTACTAGCTATAATTGCTATAATTGATTCATTCTAGCGTACTTACCTAGTTACTTTAGTTTTTTTTATCACTGCATTGGGTCTAGCTTATCACATTTGAGTTAATTTTAATATAATAAAAGAAAAAAAAAATTCATCATTTACTATAGCGTCAATAATTACGATTAATGTTAGGCATCAAACGTGTTTTCTTTACTTCGAATTATGTATTACACATGTTTTGTAGAAAAACTATTTACTATTTTATAACATGTTGTATACCAATGAAAAGAGGATAAAGTAAGGCATTTTTTCAGAAAATGGAAGAACTTTCTCTCTTTTATTTATTTTTTTATTGTACTGTGAAGTTGATCATATCTTTAAATTTTCCTTATCTCAACAGTTTTGTCAGTCAATAAAAGAAAAAGTTGGCGTTCTTGGCTAGCTATGTTGAATTTATTTGATGCTCCTAATATTAAACTTTAAAATAAAACATAATTATAAGGACTCACGGAAGACATATTTTTTTTAATTTAAGTTTTCATCGTAAATATTGGGTTTTTCTTAAAAAATACCTTTACATCGATATCTAAAATATGTTGAGGTTAAAACCGGCTAGGTGAGTGAGGAAAGACGGGTAATGACCTCTTCTATCAGCTATTTCAATTTGGCAAACGATGTACCAAACACCCTGTATATTTTTGACGTCATAATGACTAGAACCATCACCGGACATATTACTCGCTAAATAAACACTTCCACACCATAGGCATAACCGATAGTCCCCTGGAGGCAGAAGTCAACACGTGCTCCTTGAGTGCACAGGTGTCGCTAACGCACGGAGAAACGCACTAGGAGCCTTGAAATCTATCACGGAATGCCTGGACAGACTCGGAGACCTCATACGCTTCTGGATGGAAGTGGGCTGACTGCAATGATTGCCCTCACGTACAGTGGGCCACCTTAGGGACTAAGTGCGGAAACCAACCCCAATGACTGTGAACTATGGCAATACTTATTATCATTTTCCTCTTGTCATTAAATAATCCGTGTGGTGACGGAGTAAGAATACAATATGTCACCACCCCATCTCATCCCATAGGTGTCGTAAAAACCGACTAAGAGACTATTCATGAATATTATCTTTACGAAATAAAAAAGAAGGAAAACTTTAAAATAAACCCTATACCAATCCGTCTGGCCAGCGTGGTATTAGTAGGCCAAGTATATCTTCGTCACGGCTGGAGGCCCGTCCTTGCAGTAGGACATTAATGGGCTGTTATGATTAAATAATACTACAGTTATTTATAGTCAATCTTAATATGAACAGTATTCTGCCTACAAAATATTAATGGTTCAATAGGCGGGGCTTATATCGTGCCAAGACACGCCTTACCGGCGCGTACGCACGCCCCGACCGCTATTAGTTACGATCTAGAAATAATATTATTCAAATTAGACAAGTATCCTTTTTAGTGTAATCATCATAACAGCCCATTAATGTCCCACTGCAGGGACGGGCCTCCTCCCGGGACGGAGGGATACTTGGCCTTGTAATACCACGCTGGCCAGCCGGATTGGTATAGGGTTTAATTTCATGTTTTCCTTTTTTTTTGTAAAGATATTATTTACGGATAGTCCCATAGTCGGTTTTTACGACACCCATGGAATGAGATGGGGTGGTGACATATTGTATTCTTACTCCGTCACCACACATACCAGCGCGTACGCCCCGACCGCTATTAGTTACTATCTAGAAATAATATAATTCAGGTTAGATAAGTAAGTATGTAGTATGTTTGTTTTAGTGTACAAACCATTTAATATTTATCATAAATTCACCATTAAGAAACTTATTGCAGATACAGGACTTCTATTTATATGTAGGTGAGGGAGGAACACCGTGGTTTATTAGTCGATCCACCGTAATACTATTTTTTCGGGATTACATTATAATTTTTACCTATAAAAAATAAGAAAAAGAAGAAAGACAATGTGACATATTGTATTCTTACTCCGTCACCACACGGAGACTCTATAACTACTAGGAAATATATTGTATGATAAACTTAAATAAAACCAAGTTAAAATTAACCACAGTATATTCAATTAGTCTAAACATTATGTTTAACTATATCACGACTTAGGTATCTTTCCCCGCTAATGCTTGTACTATGCAACGTAATCTTGCCAAACTGTTCACACCACATGATGGAGAGTCATCTGTAAATAAATAGTTATTGTTTTATATTTGAAGCTACCACACCTTCTTGACTTTATATTCAAGGGTAAATCATGCCGAGAAACCTAATGTGAACGACATAGCGCTTAGAAGTGCCCGAATAATATGGAGGTGGGCAAGACACATAGTGCGAAATGCCGGTCCAGTGAGTCGGACTGCGGTGTCCACCTTCTCCATTTTCCCCAGTGAGTCGGGGCGTGTCCAGTGAGTTGGATGATGGGTGATAAGGTCGCAGGCTTCCCCAGGCTTGTCATGACGCCGAGCATATGGAGTAGTTCTGTTAAGACCGAAGGTGCTGGTGAGCTCCGAGAAGGTTGGTTTCATCACGTCGGGGTCACCAGTGTGGAGGTCGCGTTGACGTAACAGCACCAAGCCTCCAACGAAAAGGGGAGGACCCTCTGACCAGGCGAGGGTGATCGTGCCTGGCGGGCCAACTGCCCAACGGTTGTTCGTTGGACGTTGTTGATATAGCGATTCAGGACGTAGTGGCGACATGTATTGATTGTGGGGGGTACTGATATAGTGTAGGTGTTCGCTTGAGTAAGTCTCTAGATGACGCTACAGCGCGTAGAATCGATAACTAGTTGAGCAGAAAGGTCTTAGGGTCCACTGCTGGACACAGGCCTCCTCCTTATATTTCCACTTCCCACGGTCCTGTGCCTCCAGCGACCGTCGGTTTCCCGCCGTCCTAACTAGGTCCTTGGTCCACAGTGTAAGCGGTCTCTAAAGTCATTAGTTGAGATGATTTCAACCGCAAACCTAGGCCACGGTTTAATATTGGGATTTTGTGTCGATAAACACATAAATATACTAGCTGATGCACGCGGCTTCACCCACGTTGTATAAGTAGCTTAAATGTTATTCTACACCCTAAACTACCTGTATTAAAATTTCATCAAAATTCCGTACCACCATTCAGTAGTTTTTGCGTGAAAGAGTAACAAACATCCATCCATCCAACTATCCATCCCTCCATACATCCTCACAAACTTTCGCATTTATTATATAAGTAGGATTAGAGTTAACTTACTATTTAAGAATGGTTTCTCTTTCTCCGTCTTGCTCTCTTTAATATCATAGTGTCGCTGTGATGTCACTGGGGAGTCCAGGTAACTCTTGCAGCTTTCAGACTCCAACTGTGTTAACAAAAGTTAAATTTTAATATTAATTATATTGCTTAAACAATTCCCTCACTGAGGATTGAACTCTATGTCACGGAGACTTTTGAAAACAAGAAATGAACGGACACAAAAAATACATTTAGCTATTCGCAAGACTAGGAGGGTGGGATCAGTTGGAAGTGTTCTGATAAACTCTTTGTCTCAGACGTGTAATGAAAGAAAGAGGAAGTTGTATTTTAAAGCCATGGCCATATTTTTTATATAAACGTAGAAGTAAGAAGTCGTAATAAATAAATAAATATATGAATATTCCTCACACGTTTACACAAAGCCATTTAGACCCAAACAAACTAAGCAAAGCTTGTACTATAATACTTTTTTTGTAAATACAAAGTACATAATATACTCGTACACAGAAAACACCCAGACCAATTCAAACAATCATATTCACCCACACAAATATTTGCATTGAGCGGGAATCGAAACCGAGACCTCTGCGTAGCAGTCATGTAATAAAACCACTACGCCACAGAGGTCGTCAAAATACGACATTTACCGTGATTCCGGTAATTTCCGTTCTATCTCTAGAGATTTCTTGAAATCCCTGGTATCCTAATATCCCTGCGACATGTATAGAAAAGTCATCATCATCATAACAGCCCATTAAGGTCCCACTGCATGGACAGGCCTCCTACCCTGACGGAGGGATACTTGGCCTACTAATACCACGCTTGCCAGACGGATTGGTATAGGGTTTAATTTCAAGTTTTCCTTCTTTTTATGTAAAGGTAATATCCACGGATAGTCCCTTAGTCGGTTTCTACGACACCCATGGGATGAGAATGGGGTGGTGACATATTGTATTCTTACTCCGTCACCAAACGGATATAAAAATACCTACCTATAGTACAAAAGCATACCTATGCGCTTCGTTTTGTAGCCAGTTTTAAATGAATTAGTTAGTCGCACATTCAATACATAAGCTGTGAAGTTAAACTAATGTTTATGTCCATCGCTCCATTGAGAACGACTTCTGTTCTCTATAGTCTGAATGGCATTCGATAGAGCTAATCTATTTTGATGATCATAAACAAAATGGACGGAGAAATAAATAAAAACAAGTTGTGATGCCTTTTGTTTATTGCCGAAGTGAAGAAATGAAGTTGCGAGCAAAAGTAACTATTATAAATATCTGGGTATGGACAACTTGTATTAAGCATTTAAAAGACATTAAACTTAAAAATAAAGCACTGTATCACTGGGACTTAGACATGAAGTAAACCAACGCAAAAAACAGCCAGGATCTAGATAATGCGATCTTTGTGGCGTGTGGTACGTGTGCATGACATGGCTAATACGAGAGGAGGACAACGGATAAACATACTTAAATACTTTTTTTTGTAAGTACGTACTTATTATACATAGAAAACACCCAGACCAATGCAAACAATTATGTTCATGCACACTAAGATTTGCACTAAGTGGGAATCGAACCCGAGACCACTGCGTAACAGCCATGTAGGTACTATAACCACTACTATGCCACACACAGATCGTGTAAATCATATTATTATTATACACTTCTCATCAAAAAAATCGAAACAGTGCAAGTTTGTGTTTTTGTAAGGATTTTCTGAAAAATGTGTATATTTAGGAATATGTGTTAAATGTCATTTAATAGGGAATTTAATAAGGTTTTTAAAAATAAATGTTAATGTTCTAAATTCAAATTAAATTTTCATAGATTTCGTATTTTGTTTAACAAGTCGTTTTTACCCTGCACGTAGTTTGACGTAAATTGATAAAATTACGCACGTAAATAAAAAAAAACTAGGAAAAGTTTATTTAATATGGTTGGTATTGGGCTCTCGGAGCTCCTCACTCCTCTTATTACTGCGTCCGTACGATGTTCACCAGCAAAAACCGCCAAGCGGTGGCATTGCTGCATACTAGACTTAGTCAGCGTGTTACGACTGAAATATTGCATCTAATCCTGTCGTTTCTTCATAGAATATACAAACGCTATCAAGGGACTGGTTTGTTCACGCGCCGTTAGAGATCTGGCAGAAAACGGATAATTTCTGATCGAGTAGATCAATTTATAGTAACAACTTTCTTACAAAATCTACGCCATAATGTCTTTCAACAGCAGCAGCAGCTTCATGATGAACCTATGGTGGCTGTAAGTGACTCTACAATTAGAAGAAGGTTCAAGAAACGTGGAATAGTACCGTACAAACCAGCAAATAGGGAGAAATTAACTGCAGACCATCGAAAAGCCCGTCTTAATTTTTCGCGTAATTACCAAATTGGTCATACATCTACTGGAACAAATTCCTCCTTTCTGATGAGTGTAAAATTATACTGTATGCTAACAATGGAAGGGCTAAGGTCTACAGAAGAGATAGAAAACGCTTTGCACGATGCTGGATTAAAAGAAAAGGTCATCCATGGTGGCGGTTCGTGCACTGTTTGCGGAGAAATTAGTGGCAACGACAAGACAGAGTTTGTCTTTGTGCTTGGGTCACGTCTGCCCTTACTAAACAGCCATAGGTACATCGAACAGTGTCTTGAACCTCATGTGAAGCCCTATGCACATTTTGTTGGCCCCGGTTTGACATTTATGCACGAGAATGCTTGGGCAAACACCGCGAGCGTCGTATGAGATTATGTTATTGAAGTCGATGTCTCTATTATTGATTGGCCAGCAAGAAGCCCGGACATGAATCCGACTAAACATCTTTGAGATGAATAGAAACGACGAATTAGTGTTAGAAATCATGCATCTAAAACACTTAGGCAGCTTTAAAATGCAATCCAAGAGGAATGGAATAGAACGCCACTATATTTGATCGTGACTCTCATCCGATCGATGAAGAACCGTACAGAAGCAATAATGAGGGCTCGGAAAGGGTATACGAGTTATTAAATAAACATTTTCCAGCCTTTTTTTTATTTACGTCTGTCATTTTATCAATTTACGTCAAACTACGTACAGGGTAAAAACGACTTGTTAAACAAAATACGAAATCTATGAAAATTTAATTTGAATTTAGAACATTACCATTATTATTTAAAAACTTCATTAAATTCCCTATTAAATGACATATAACACATATTCCTAAATATACACATTTTTCAGAAAATCCTTATAAAAACACAAACTTGCACTGTTTCGATTTTTTTGATGAGAAGTGTATATTCATATTAACAACTAGAATATTAACATTAAACGGGAATCAAACTTACGACCTCTTCATAACAGCCATAGTCTAAAATCATCTACAGAGTTCATTATACCTTCCGAAAGCGTACAAAACAAAACATTCCTATATCTAAATTCAACCATAACTTATTTTATTTAAGACTAAATGTAACAGATTAGGTCTACATGTTAAATTCGCATTAATACACGTCCTCGCATTATTTATACGTACACGTGCAGTGCAGTATTATTGAAATAGAAATACTCGGAAATACATACAGACACACACACAAACACACTCAACACTCAAACACTCTCATAAACACTATCATTTTAATTACTATGAATAAGTTTAGACACAGTACAACCAGTAGTTTATCTCGACCGAATATTTATTATAAATGCCTACGGCTGCGCGGTACGTAAACATGCGATAGGGCTGCCCACTTCCAGCTGTTTTAATTACATTTACCTACTTTCCCGTTCGTTACTGCGGCATAGTCGCGACTGTTCACTTCGCAAAGCCACCTCTATCGTGAGCGTGTAGGTATAACTCGCGTTTCGTCCGTTTCTATGAAGTCCAAATACTGTATATATTTGTACTATGGTTTAGAGTTAAGAGATGCGATTAATCTATGACTTTACTTAATGCATTTGAGATCTAAGTTATTTTCATTGAAATTTATGCTTTATCTAAAGGGGTTAAAGTATAGCAATACGATTGTAAAGTAATAGGTATGTAGAAAAAGCATGCTATCGTCGCTCACGGAGGACCCACGGCTCACCCACGACATCATGCATGATAGAGAGAGGTAATGATACTAGGTAATTTTTTGATGAAATTTCCATTGCGGAAGAAAACGTTTTTTACTAACTACGGCCCCATGCGCACGGGCGCTTTTTTAACGCGCGTTAAAAAAGCGTCGAAATAGAACTAATGAAATCTTATGTTCCTCGGCGTTTGAAATAGAACACAATTTCCAACGCAGAGCGATAAAAAAGCGCTGGCGTGTGAACAGGAACATAGGAATGCATTTTGTTCTATTCTGACGCTCTTTTAACGCGCGTTAAAAAAGCGCTCGTGCGAATGGGGCCTAAATCTTAACAAACCACTTTGATTATTAATCTTAGCATTAAAATTTTATATAATTTGCTCTCTTTTTTTTAAAGTTGACTTGTCATGCGTGGGATTCGAACCCAGGCCTCGTGCACGGCAGCACGCTACCGCGACCACCGCACCATGGAGTCAGTTATTATTAGGTACATAATAAATAAATATTCCTCACACATTCACACAACGGCCTCTAGTCCCAAACTAAACAAAGCTTGTACATGGGTACTAGACAACGGATAAACATACATAAATACTTTTTTTTGTAAATACATACTTATTATACATATAAGACACAATATAATAAATATTTTTTGATTAATCTGTGCTACTGTATTATAATTGAGATAAAGATGCTGGCTTATCTTTAAAATTAGAACGCAAGAACTTCTATTAGGAATAATTCATCTTGACACGTCTTTCATAGAAGTTTGATATCGCACAAAAGTCTAGAAACCATTTTACATCTTTAGAGGTTGGTGGTAGGTAGGACACACTAATGACCTTCTTTTTTTGTGGCCTAGGTATAAATGCCTTAACTACACCGCACAGTCAGGGGATAATGTGGAGCTTGCACCTACTGCTGTGGGCCGTTGGAACTAAGTATGTTATTACGACTTCAGTCGCCATCCATGTATTTTGGGCATCTCATCTATTGCGGCAGTTTTCATTCCAAGCCAACTAATGGCCACCTGCCATACCGCAGAGTGTCATTAATAGGGTCCAGCAGAGGGCCTTACACTGCACGGTATGAATAAAACAGTCCAATGTAATGAATTTCAGTATTGCCAACATAGGTCCGTTCATATCTATTTTGGTCTAAATCTGATTCTGTCGCATGTCAAATGTGATTTTAATTTGCATACACCTGCATTTGATTATTTATAACTGGCAACACTGTATTAAGAATGGACATATGTAATATTTAGAAATTAGTAGATGTGACTATCGTATGATTTAGTTAATTACGGTTATGTATTTTTAGTTTAACAAGGAGGACATACAACCTAGTTACGACGGCAGGAAACCGATGGATGAGGGAGGCACGGTTATCTATTGTTTGCCCGAAAACTTACTTAAACTTTCAATAAAAGATATTTATTTGATTAGAGGAGGAAATACAAGTGCTTTTGCTTGAGTGTCTGGTTACAATCTAGGCGGCTTTAGACCCTCGGTCAGGTTTTACGACTCTCACGGATATAGAAGGGCGGGGTGAGGTGTTTAATCAAGCAGACTGTCCAGTACTACACAGCTAGGAATACACCTGTTTATGCTGTATTTCTGGACCTGTCCAAAGCCTTTGATTTGGTTCAATATAATGTGCTTTGGAAAAAACTCTACGAGGATACAAACTTGCCTCAAGAGTATATATCTTTATTCAAATACTGGTATGCGAATCAGAAAAATTATGTAAAATGGTCTGGAGGTATTTCATGCTCTTATAGCTTAGAATGTGGAGTAAGGCAGGGGGGAATTACCTCGCCTACCCTTTTTAATATGTATGTCAACGGGTTGATTGATGAGCTCAGCGGCGCTGGAGTTGGTTGTTCTGTTGACGGTACCTTTGTTAACAATATAAATTATGCTGACGATATGGTGCTGCTGGCCCCATCGGTTAGCGCTATAGATAAACTTCTGGGCATCTGTGAGCGTTTCGCTGTGGCTCATGGTCTTAGGTATAACGCAACTAAAAGTGTACTTCTTATGTTCAAGGCTGGTAATAAGTCATACAAAATACCTCAAGTAACGCTCAATGGGATCCCGTTAGCACAAGTTACCTGCGTTAAGTACCTGGGGCATTGGGTCACGGAGTCGTTAAAGGATGATATGGATATGGAACGGGAGCGCAGGGCCCTGTGCATTCGAGCTAATATGCTTTCTCGCAGGTTTGCACGCTGTTCTAAACAAGCTAAAAGCACGCTTTTCAAAGCGTATTGTCATTCCTTATACACGTGCGGCCTATGGATGAATTATACTCAGGGAGCATACAGGGCCCTGCGTACTCAGTATAATAATGCCTTCAGGGCGCTGTTGGGGCTGCGGCGACACTGTAGTGCCTCGGGGATGTTGGCCACTGCTGGGGTTGATAGCTTTTCGTCTATCATTAGAACCCGAATCGCGTCGCTACTACATCGGGTCCGTGCCAGTTCCAACAGCCTCCTGAAGACTGTGGCCGACAGGCTTGATGTGGACAGTGCTATTATGCAGCACTGGACACGCGTCCATATAACCAAGGATGCCACAATTACATATAATCATTATATGTAATGGTGGTATCCTGTTTTTATGTACCTACTGTAACTATTTTACTAACATAGTTTTTAAGATTATTGTTACTAACACTATGTATTTTATGTACTGTTACTATCTTACTAACATAGTTTTAAAGATTATTGTTACTAACACTATGTATTTTATGTACCTACTGCAACTATTTTACTAACGGTGTTAAGATTATTGTTACTAACACATGAATTTTACTGTAACTATTTTACTAACATAGTTTTTAAGATTATTGTTACTAACACTATGAATTCCGGTTCGAAATAAATGAATTTTATTTTTATTTATTTATTTTATTTAATGTCATTCCGGACCCAAGGCTCCTTTGGCGAACACCCCTAGGGGTTGTCATTGCATTTTGTGTTCTTTATAAAGTAGTTTTTTTTAAATTTAGTTTTATTATAGAAAATAATATTTTTGACGGCCTCTGTGGCGTAGTGGTTATATAACATGACTGCTACGCAGAGGTCCCGGGTTCGATTCCCGCTCAATGCAAATCTTTGTGTGCATGAACATGATTGTTTGTATTGGGTGTTTCTATGTATAATATGTATGTATTTACAAAAAAAAGTATATAAGTTTTAATATCCGTTGTTCTATTACCCATAACACAAGCAGGTTAAGCCTAGCTTACTTTGGGAACAGATGGCGCTGTGTAGAGATGTCCGTGAATATTTATATTTATGTATATGAAAATGAAAAGCAGCCTATAGCAATCAGAAATAATGAGGCTCTCTATTAGTAACAGAATTTTGTCTTCCAAAGATTAGCCCTTACATACGACGACGATCTCTGAGGCGTAGTGGTTACATAACATGGCTGCTACGCAGAGGTCTCGGGTTCGATTCCCGCTCAATGCAAATCTTTGTGTGCATGAACATGATTGTTTGCTGGATGGATTGGAGTCTGGGTGTTTTCTATGTACAATATGTATGTATTTACAAAAAAAAATTAAGTAAGTATGTTTATTCGATGTCTAGTACCCAAAGTATTCTGCTTAGTTTGTGACAAGATGGCGATGTGTGAATGTGTGAGGAATACATACAAACTTAAAATATTTCTTACCACTGCCGCAGCTCTCAATGCTGCTTGCAATCTTTCTATGTGTTGTATAGCAGCTCTTAGAATCTCTAGTTTTGGCAGTCGACCACTGCCCGCGCGGGCACGTATCCGCAGTTCTTCAAATGCGGCATTTACCTTAAAAAAAACACAGTTGATTAATATGTGCTATGAAATACTAAATTTTGAGGTAAAAAAACATAAAAAAATTAAACTTTCTTTTATAAAGTTTGTTAAAAACATTAATTTTTATTTTATCTGCGTGGTGACGGAGTAAGAATACAATATGTCACCACCCCATGGTGGTCGTAAAAACCGACTAAGGGATTTTCCGTAAATGTTATCTGTACGAAATAAAAAGAAGAAAAACTTGAAATTAAACCCTATACCAATCCGTCTGGGCAGCGTGGTATTAGTAGGCCAAGTATCCCTCCTTCACGGGAGGAGGCCCGTCCCTGCAGTGGGACATTAATGGGCTGTTATGATGATGATGATTAGTTTTAAAATCGTACAAAATGTTATCTGCTACGTCCAAGGTCACAAAATGCTACGAAGTAGCTACGGCGTATCATTGAACGAAGCGTCCCCCTCCCTTAACCGATCCCCTGCAATACAGCCTTCTGAGCTGAGCTCATTTTTTTTGTAAATACATACATATTTTACATAGAAAACGCTCAGGCCAACCAAGGCAAACAATCATGTTCACATAGATTTGCATTGAGCGGAAATCGAACCCGAGACCTGTAGGCATGTAATATACCGTCTGCGCCTCAGAGGTCGTCAATCTAAGTACTGTTCTTTATTTTCCCATCAACGAAGTTTCAAAGTTATTTTTTTATAACATTAAATGCAAAGTAAACAAACGTACCTACTACTCTGTTTTTGACTCATCTATACTAATATTAGGTATAAAGAGGTAAAGTTTGTGTGTGTGTATTTGTGACGTTGTAGGGAGTAATCCCTGGATCTACTAAACCGATTTTTCCATTTATCGGGGAGTAATGAAAATTGTTTAAAAAACGGACGCGTTTTTTTTGCTGCCCAACGAAGTGGGCACTGGTAGTTTTTTATAAATGTGCTCTGTATTTTGACTTTTCCACTCTACAAACCTCTGAAAATCAACTGTCAAAACCAAGTTTAAAAAATCAAATCTGTCAAATAAAGCAGACATGTTGAATATCCGCCATCTTTAAAAAAAAGCGCGGGTCGATTGTTCTCAATGGCACGTAGCTAATAAGCTCCGTTTCAAACCGAAACTTTGTTTTTACTTGTTTTACAGTTGATTTATGTTGACATCAATGTTATTTATATATTTTGTTATTTTTTTAATGTTATTTCCGTAGATTGTCATCTTTGTGAAAAGTCTTTTTGATAATTTAATTAATGATGCAATTAGTTCATGCATTCATCGAGTTAATTGCTTCAATGTTTGTTTAGGCTTGGCCTAATTTTAAAAAAAGATGTGTTTTTTATGTTTCTATGTAGTAGTAGGTATATTTATACGAAAAGATGTTATAAAACTTAATCATTCTCCAACTAAAGTTTAAACTTTTTGTAAAGGACTTCTTTGTCTAGGATTGGGCCAGCTCTACCCCTTTCTTTACTAGAGCAGAAAATACGGAAAAATTGATAGGTAGGGATTTATCAATAATAATAATTAAAATTCATCATCATAACAGCCAATTATTGTCCCACTGCAGGGACGGGCCTTCTCCAGTGACGGAGAGATACTTGGCCTACTAATACCACGCTAGCCAGACGAATTGGTACAGGGTTTAATATCAAGTTTTCATTCTCTTTATTTCGTAACGATAGTATTCACGAATAATCCCTTAGTCGGTTTTTACGACACCCATGGGATGAGATGGGGTGGTGACATTTAGTATTTTTACTCCGTCACCACACGGATATCTTACTCCGGCACCACACGTATCAAATATAACTTACTTATGTCTAAGAGTGTCTATCAACATCTAAGGAGACTCGCGCTTGGCAGTTGGATCATAGGTCTGATGCAGAAGGCAGTACAGCTTGACACGGCACGTATTGTGAGGAGGTTCCTATCTCTGGAGCCCTAACCACTAGTAGCTTGGTCCCTGTACCCGATGCCGGTGGGTCTACCTTTTTTTTAATATTTATATTTAAAAATGTAAAAGAATTTAAAATGTGTCTGAATCATTAATCTGGCTTCTTCTTATGCGTTATATTCGAGTCAAATAATATATTTATTATTAAGTACATAATATTGCTAAGCACCATTTCTTACGAAAATTTAATTGACATAAAAATTTAAAACGCGGGATAGATTATTTTTTTTATAACGTAAATTCCGAGGTAATCGCTTAGTCCAAGGAAATGTAGCTCTATAACTTAATTAATACGATTTTATGTAATCATGGCAGCCGAAGCCATTCCTATGCCGAAACTTTAAGTTGTGGGTGTTCTCTATTCCGGCATATAGACCGGCAAGGTGATACCTAGATAGTTCATAGTTCATTTATTTTCTCAATGTTAAGTTACAAAATAAAAACTTATTGACGTCAGTTTAAAACTACTTAGTCTAAGTTTATATATTAAAAGTTTTTTAAACTTTACCACCGCTTCCAAGGCGCTAGTAGAGAAGAAGCGGCGTAACAAACTGTAAAGCAGCATTTTTTAGACGTCTCCATAATTTTACAACATGATGATGAGTTATATTGTGATTTTGTCTAAGTACCTACCATATTCTGTTCCTTTCATTTCTGAACTGGTAACATAAATTAATATACTTTTCAGCATATAAGATGGCTTAGCGAAAACAGACCAATTAAAATGCCTGGATGCGAAACCAGGACTTCTACGTAGCCATCTATACTAAAATTATAAAGAGGTGTATAAATTTGTGACTTTGTAGGCGGTAATCTCTGGATCTACTGAACCGATTTTAAAAATTATTTCTGTGTTAAATAGTCCATTTATCGGGGAGTGTCATAGGCTGTATAATATCACGCTATGACTAATAGGAGTGGAGTAGTAATGAAATATGGAAGACGCAGACGTAAAAAAGGACGCATAATAACGTTTTTTTAGACGCCCAACGAAGTGGGCACGGGTCAGCTAGTAATATTATAAAACCGTGTGTTATCCGTTTGGCGAAAGTTTTCCTTCTTTACTGGTAGAGACTCGTCTCTAAAATAGAACATTCGCCGTTATGACGACCTCTGTGGCGTAGTGGTTATATACCATGACATGACTGCTACGCAGAGGTCTCGGGTTCGATTCCCGCTCAATGCAAATCTTTGTGTGCATGAACATGATTGTTTGCTTTGGTCTGAGTGTTTTTATGTATAAATGTATTTACAAAAAAAAAGTATTAAGTATGTTTATCCGTTGTCTAGTACGAGCTCTGCTTAGTTTGGGACTAGATGACGTTGTATGCATGTGTGAGGATTATTTATTTATTTATAAAAGATTTTCACTATCGAAGCTTAAAAGAACTAACAAAACCAATATATCATATTAACCTCATAAAGTAATATTTCAACACCACAAACAAGTTAAAATAAATATGAATAGTAAACATAAAAAAATATTATTTTACACCCATTTTAATAAATAAAAATAAATAGCAATAACATAAAATATAAAATAACAATTTAAAAAAGGAATAACATGAGCATAAATAAATTTGTTACAATAACTCAAAGGCCAGTTTGAACACAGAGAATATCAGTGACATTAGTGACATTAAAATGACAGATTTATTGACAGCAATCATAATATTTAATGATTAAAAACAAAATGTCGTTTTGGTACAACACTTTGGTACAAAAATAAATGGTGTACCATTTTGACGGAGGCTATAAATTACTTTTTATGTGAAATTAAGATGTGTCGCATATATTTTCATGTTTATTGGGATGCGTGCGACTATTTTTAAACTTTAAGTCTTGGTTTAGGATAGCGGCGGGTGATTCGTGAGGAATCCTAGTGTTTAATCCCTGGAGACTAGGATTTGTGGGGTATTTGGGTGTTAAAATACTTGTATTTTATTAGGGGGGCGTTCCTTTGTTTTGTTAAATAAATAAATATTTATTTCTCTCCTAAAGTTTAAGACGTTTTCAATACTAATATTATAAAGAGGTAAAGTTTGTGAGTTTGTGACGTTGTAGGGGGTAATCTCTGGATCTACTGAACCGATTTTAAAAATTATTTCTGTGTTGAATAGTCCATTTATCGGGGAGTTTCATAGGCTATATAGTATCACGCTATGACTAACAGGAGTGGAGCAGTAATGAATTTAAAAAATGGACGCCTTTTTTTCGCCGCCCAACGAAGACGGCACGGGTCATCTAGTTAACAATACATTGGGTTCAAGATCTGCCTCGGTGACATAGCGTTCGGTCGAGTGTGCTGCTGTTATACCTAAATGATCGGATGCGGCTTTGAATCCCACGCGAGGCAAATATTTGTGCGATCCACAAATTATTGTTTTAACTCTGGATGTGCATTGTATCCGTTTTTTTCAAGACCCTCCGATACAGGGCTTAATTCTTAATAAGGAAGAAGTCTTTAAAAAAAATAATAATAACGTTAATCCGTGATTTGGAGGGTAAAATTCGGTCCCGATTATCGTCGTAAGAGGTTTATGTGCGGCTAGAACAACTCTAATAACGTTGGCCGCTAACCAAACGAAAAACATAAAGAAAAATCATCTATACTAATATTATAAAGAGGTAAAGTTTGTGTGTTTGTGACGTTGTATGGGGTTATCTCTGCATCTTCTGAACCGATTTAAAAAAATCTTTCTGTGTTGAATAGTCCAATTATCGGGAAGTGTCATAGGCTATATAGTATCACGCTATGACTAATAAGAGCGGAGCAATGTTTAAAAAAAAGGACGCGTTTTTTCGCCGTCCAACGAAGTGGGCACGGGTCAGCTACCTAGTAGTTAATAAAATTGGCGCATTATAATTTTGATAGGGTGGGATTTTTAATTATTAAAATGCTAAAGCAATAACTCCGTATTGTCTACACCAAGCTTAACACTGTTTCGTATTATACTGAAAAAATTTTTTTTTATAATAGTGAATAGTAAAGAAGTATACTAATAGCTACAATAGACACATAAATTATTACGGGCTTTAGTTTTTTTTTTTTAAATATAAACTCACGTAACGCTTGTCTGTGATTGTAAACGATCATTACTCTGTGGAAAGATACGAATTGAAAGTTGTTTGAATTTTAAAAAAAACTATTAAAAAAAATTTAAGATTAGAGATGGGTCAAATGCTATGTGATACAAACATTCATTCTTCATGCTCACAAATATTTACATTAAGCTGAAATCGAACCCGAGATTTATATACATCTTTGACGACAAACCCCTACGATTCGTTTTAAAACCGTTTTGGAACGAACTAAAGATATACCAAAGAGAACCAATTTTGACACGAACGTATTACTTTAAAAGCTTTGAATTGTCGCATTAGTTAATTGAGTTTAAAGTGATCCATAGATCCCTAGGGATTGGCTGTCAAACCTCGTTAGAAGCGAGCGAGAAAGCACGTGTGTATCCACCCTTTTAATTTTAGATTTTAATGTGTTAATTTTTTGTTTTTAATTGTTCTCAGATTGTGTTTTGTTTTATGGTTGATGTTTACTGTAGGTGTTGGGACATTAATTTTGTTTTTTATTGGTTTAAGATGGCGGAAAGTCCGCGGGTAATTATTTAGTAGTAATAGTAGAGCTTCTCCGTGTGGTGACGGAGTAAGAATACAATATGTCACCACCCCATCTCATCCCATGGGTGTCGTAAAAACCGACTAAGGGACTATCCGTGAATGTTATCTTTAACGAAATAAAAAGGAGGAAAACTTGTAATTAAACCCTATACCAATCCGTCTGGCCAGCGTGGTATTAGTAGGACAAGTATCCCTCCGTCACGGGAGGAGGCCCGTCCCTGCAGTAGAACATTATTGAGCTGATAAGATGAATAGTAGAGCACTAGAATTTGACTGGACGCCATGACGAGAGGTTGAGCTGTCAATTATATATTTTACCAATATTAATAATTTTTCAAATATTTTGTGATGCAGAAGAGATGCAGTTTTGTTTTGCAAGTTCGTCGTCAGTGAATGAATATGAATAAATATGCAAGTGATTGGTGAATAGCTGTTGGCATCGTGATTCGGCTGTTCCTGTCTCCATTACACGCGTTCCCGTGAAGTTCTCATAGAAGACAATGAATTCGTTGTTCTGTTATTCGAGATCGCTGTCGGTGCTATGTTATTCCTTGTGGCGTTTATTCCTTTTCCAGTGATTCCTATTAATGAAAAAAGGGGTCGTGTTATTCGTTGTTCACTTTCCGTTGTCACATATTACACCCATAAATAAATAATAGTAGAACACAGTCAAATCTCTTCCTACCCTAGGCTAATATTCCTGGGACTATCACAAACATAAACTAACGGACACAAACTGCACCTATACCTACTTAAAATAAATTAGTGGATCGCGCAAATAATTTTACTGCATAGGGTTTGAACCGCAACAGCTGCATTCAGGACCGCCTTGCAAGCAGTTAAAGAAGTTTAGGCGAATAATTTTTTCTAATCCTTTTATTTACCTTTTTATTTAAAAGAGCGCATGAACGGACTTTGAAAAAAAATATGATCAGGGGAACCTTTATCCAAATCACTCACACATCGAGCTCCCTATGTCCACTAAGATCCATTGAAAAGATCCATTGATGGATCTTTTTACACTTAAATCAAACACATAAGTCCACTTTAATCCATGATCCATTGTAAAAAATAAAGCGGGTGACACACGCAATCTTAAATTGCTCTATTCCTCTTGCCCAATTTTTTATTAACTCTTCCAAACAAAATTGTTTGTCCGGTGGCTTTCACCAAATCATCATCATCATCATAACAGCCCATTAATGTCCCACTGCAGGGACGGGCCTCCTCCCGTGACGGAGGGATACTTGGCCTACTAATATCACACTGAACAGACGGATTGGTATAGGGTTTAATTTCAAGTTTTCCTTCTTTATTTCGTAAGGATAATATTCACCGATAGTCCCTTAGTCGGTTTTTACGATACCCATGGGATGAGATGGGGTGGTGACATGTATTCTTACTCCGTCACCACACGGAGAATCATCACCATCCGTTCACCAAATACGGACCAAATATTGCTCACACCAATCAATCAATCACCACCCCATCTCAAATAAATAAAAAAAAACATTTATACATATGTTACTATTAAAATTTTGATCGGTTTTCTAGTCTTTTATTTACCTATAGAAAATGGCTACTGTAGATGCAGCTTTATAATGGATTTTAAAAAGATCCATTTTTAAAATATTTTCGGATCATGGATTAAAGTGGACATATCTGTGTGATTTGAGTGTAAAAAGATCCATGGATCTTTTTAATGGATTTTAGTGGACATAGGGATCGAGCTGTCTTTGATCCGTAATTTGATCGTCAATTAATTGTTCAACCGAAAAAGTACGTTGTCAGTTTGAAAAACGTCATACCATAGCTCAGGTCAGGTACTTAAATAAACTTTTTTAAAACAAGTTCGTAAACTTGACACAAGTTTTGTTTTAACACACTTCTTATTTTAAGTTACTTGTATGATTGATGATTAATGAATTATTGACACACGTGAGATTTAAAGTCGCTATCTCGAGAACTTACCGTAACTTCACATATAGGGTATTGATCCTTACTTGATTAAGTTTGTAAACAAACACTACATATTTTTTATTTTTTTATTTAAAAAAAAAGACAACTCCCGCGCTAGGGATCATGCCCTGTGTCGCGGAGACCTTTTACAAACATCAATTAACGGACACAAAGAACACCCAGACCAGGACAATAATTTGTGGATCTCACAAATTATTGTCCTGCGTAGGGATCGAACCCACAACCTCTTGCACGGCAGCCGCTTGCGCTACCGTCGCGCCACCGAGGTCGTCTTAATATTGCAAATTTACTAGTGTTTACATTAATCGCACTCTTTGATATGTATGAAAATTTGACATTTGTAGATTCTAGAATTTGTCCTTGTGTCCTATACATTTCTCAAAGATCAAAGACTAAAGTCTTCAGTCTGTGGTTGACAAGACGCCATAGTTGTTTACCTTTATAATCAAGTCGTAATCGTAATAAATGAACAGTAGGTAAGTCGTCGGTCCCGGCTGTCCTCAAAGAATGTCTTTCTTTTGTGTATAATTTTAGTAGGATTGGTCTGATACGCCGACGAAGTCACCAGTTTTTCGTGTACTTATAGGAAATACTTTAAGCACTTAATTCATTTAACAGTGGTAATGGTACGTTCAAAAACATCCTATTTTAGACTTACATTCTGAATGCTTACAATTTAATCCGTTCCCAAAATTAAAACAAAATTATTCTGCCTTTCTCACGTATTATGGATTAAAGGATAATTATCGAATTTAGCTTGACGTGTATAGTGGTTATAAGACTACTGCGTAAAGGTCTTGGGTTTAATTCCATCTCAATATAAAGCTTTGTTTCTCCGTGTGGTGACGGAGTAAGAATATAATATGTCATCACCCCATCTCATCCCACGGGTGTCGTAAAAACCGACTAAGGGATTATCCGTGAGTATTTACTATACGAAATAAAAAGAAGGAAAACTTGAAATTAAACCCTACACCAATCCGTCTGGTAGTAGGCTAAGCATCCCTCCGTTACGGAAGGAGACCCGTCCCTGCAGTGGGACATTAATGACTGTTAAGATAATGTTTTTTTTAAAGACTATTCCCGGTCTTGGGATTATGCCTTAATATGCCTATAATAATTTATGAATCGTACAAAGAATTGTTTTCCGTGAGAATCAAACGCGCTTCCTTGTGCACTGTGTTGTGTGCTTACTTAGTTAAAATGTAAATGATGCCGTGGCATTGAAAGGGATTTTATCGCACGGCATTTTTCATTTTAAAGCATAGCAATTTATGTCGTATTTCTGTAAGAGTACGGTTGAATTTCCATTAGTAAAAATTAAAATCCCTTGCCATGCCGTCCCGGTCTGCGTAGGCCTTTAGCATTCGTCAAGTATTGTATGTCCAATTACAAGTATGTAGGTATTTATTACTACTATTGAATTTTAAATTTTTATGAATTTTTTGACTATGTAGAGGTTGATGTAAATAAATAAATATTCCTCACACATTTACACAACGCCATCTAGTCCCAAACTAAGCAAAGTTTGTACTATGGTTACTAGACAACGGATAAACATACTTAAGTAAATACTTTTTTTTTTAAGTACATACATATTATACTTACATAGAAAACCACCAGGCCAATGCAAACAATCATGTTCATGGACACAAAGATTTGCATTGAGTGGGAATCGAACCCGAGACCTTTGCGTAGCAGTCATGTTATATAACCACTACGCCACAGAGGTCGTCAAAGTACTTAAAAAGCTCGCAGTGTTGGACTAAACACAAACCCAAAATATCATAAAGTACTTTTACTGCCTTTGGAAGGTCTAGAAAGCAACACCGTGCTTTCGAAGTAGAGGAACAAAACTGCTATGTGTTTTATTTTATCCCACCTTTTCCCTTTCCACAACAGGGCCAGTCCTGCTACGAAATTAATCAATTAGAAAATGAAGAAGTTAGTAAACTATCCTAAGGCCCTGCGCAGAAGGCACACTTTTTGTGCGATCGAGTCTGCGGCGCACAAAAAGTCTGCCATACATAACATATTATTATTATGTTTGAGTCTTTTGTGCGCCGGGCTTTTTGCGCGTCCTGTGCGTCACGGATGGTCTGTCGTCTGCGCAGGGCCTTAGTCTTAGTTAGTAAGTCTAGATAACGATAATATAGCCATCCTACTCTTACATATCGACTATACATATATGAAAGAGACAACAAGTACCTATATTTGTAATTAGCATCTTCGTAATATAAAATAAACTCCGCCTTCACGAGTCATTTTTGTTATAGCCTACGTGTAAAAATGGTCACCTAACGTTAAGCTATTAATGCTACCCTGTTAATTATCAAACAGACTTACCATCTAAGCAGTCACCACCCCATCTCATCCCATGGGTGTCGTGAAAACCGACTAAGGGACTATCCGTGAATATTATCTTTACGAAATAAAAAGAAGGAAAGCTTCAAATTAAATTGGTGACATATTGTATTCTTACTCCGTCACCACGCGGAGAAAATTTATGACGACCAAGTATTAGATCAGTTCGTTAATAAAAACAAATGGAAGGCCTTTGTTGAAAGAAAACTTACCTACCTACTTAAATAGTGTTTGAACTTAAGCCCGATTTACACATCGACAAGTACAGTAGCGAGTTAAGTAGTAAGTTGTTGATTAAGTTAATTTAAATAGATATATACATCCAATTTTTTGGCGAGTTAAGTTGACGAGACGCGAGAGAGAGGGCTACTTCGTACTTTACTCGCCAATAAATAGGATGCAGATCTATTCAAATCAACTTACTACTTAACTCGCTACTGTACTTGTTGATGTGTAAATCGGGCTTTAAAGAATGTTAGATATTATAGAAAAAAAAATTACCTACTTTTCTTAATCGCCGTCGCTCCCGTAGTGTAGCCGCTTTCCGTCGGTCGACAGCCGCTGTTTTCCTTTTACAGGCTTTACAGGCCCAGGCCAAACATCTTCTACTAGGCCCTAGAACATGCTGGACATGGGAATCATCTTTTTCATCATCAATTTCCCCATTTTTATGCTCATTTTTAACTTGACAACATTGATCGTTTAAAATTTTCTTTTCTTCTTTTTGAAAATCGAATTCTTTGTAGTTATTATTGTAGGTGTCGTAAATAGCGTTGTACGCCATTTTGAATTTTCTTTTTTGGCGGTATTTTTTTTATTGTACAAAGTTTCTACACATATTTTCATATGTTGTCATTGTTTTAATGATAAGGCATTTTATTTAAATTTAAGTATTAAGTATAACGGTTTGTTTTGACTTAATTGTTTTAGATTTAATTAAAGATTTGTGGTTTTTTTTACTTTTAGTTTCCCTATAAAAGTATTGATTCCCTTTGTTCTTTTAAAGTGATACTTAAAATAACTTCTAATCTATTTACATAAAAGCATGTAAATAAGTACACTATTTACTTTTTAAATCACAACACAAAAACTCGAAAAGAAAAAAAAATTGAAACGCGCGCCAAAATTTGACAGTTGACGTTTATTTTTTTTCGGGTGACGCGTCCCGCGACTCTGGCGACACTGAATTCAGCCCGAGGGTTGATCTGAGACCGAGATTTACAAAATATGTAATCTATTAATAAACTGTCTAGCATCGTGTCGTTGAGAGAAGCCAATTTATTAGTGTTTGGATTGAAATTGATGCCAGCAATATATTCCCTTTAAATTTGTTTCGACGAAAGCTTTTAGACGTTTTTATATCTCTCATTTTCTTGTTTTGAATCGATTTTTAATGTCCCATTTTCTTTTTAAACTTTTTTTTGTTACATTTACTAGCGAAGCGACCCGGCTTTGCACACTTGCATGCAATGCCTATTCTTTACAATATTAATCTTAACTAGCTGACCCGTGCCCACTTCGTTGGGCGGCGAAAAAAACGCGTCCCTTTTTTAAACATATTTTATTACTGCTCCACTCCTATTAGTCATAGCGTGATACTATATAGCCTATGACACTCCCCGATAAATGGACTATTCAACACGGAAAGAACTTTTAAAATGGTTCAGTAGATCCAGAGATTACCCCCTACAACGTCGCATACACACAAACTTTTCCTCTTTATAATATTAGTATAGAACTAAGTATAGATAGTTGTACATATAAACCTTCTTATTCCTGAATCACTTTATCTATAAAAAACCGTTTGAAAATCGGGACGGACAGACACCGATAGCGAATTAGTTTTTTATTGTAGTGATGTTATTTTTTAATCATGATTATAGTATAAAAGTTAATGTTATAAATCTTTCTTTACAAAAGGAGAATGAAAGTTCTATGGGGCTAGGTTCTTAGTATATCTACATTTCATCATAACAGCCCATTAATGTCCCACTGCAGGGAAGTGCCCCCTCCTGTAACGGAGGGATACTTGGCCTACTAATACCACGCTGGCCAGACGGATTGGTTTAATTTCAAGTTTTCCTTCTTTTTATTTCGTAAAGATAATATTCACGGATAGTCCCTTAGTCGGTTTTTACGACACCCATGGGATGAGAGGGGGTGGTGACATATTGTATTCTTACTCCGTCACCACACGGAGATATCTACACTTAACACAATTTTATTTTGTTTGTGTGTGATTTTGCATGTTGCAATTTTGGATGTGATTTGGTGCTCCCACTTTTATGTACTACCTGCATGACGCTACCTTTATCATTTTATAATAAAATCCTTCGTTGTATGGATATGTATGGTATACAATGGTTGCAGCGCCTGATTACAGTTATCTACAATGTAATCAAGAAAATGCAGCAGTAGAGTTTGTTTCGCCGCTTCTTCTTGTTAAGAAGGTCGCAATTTACATTGAACTTCTTTTTGGTAATTCTCTGTGTTTCTTAGCAACAGTTTGTTATTGTCACCTTTGATATAAAACTATTGTCGTATAATATACACGTTTTACCTTACTAATTGTGTTATTTCTTAAAGTGGTAGCAGATATCATGGAAAAAGCAATAGTAAGTGCTGCAAAAGTTCAAATAGGAAACTTAGATCCTAAAAATTATAAAATTTGGAGATATAAAATTCAAATAGTGCTCAAGGCAATGCCGGGATGTCTGGAAATTCTTGATGGTAAGAAAACCAAACCAACCATGGCGCCAACAGCTACAGCTACAGAAAAGGCTGATTTTGTAAAAGATCTTCAAAGTTTTGAAACATTGAACAGTGCAATTTTAATATTACTTACGACAAATATGTCCGATAATATCTTACAACAATTTTTGCGTTTTGAATCTGCAAAAGAACTGTGGAATGAATTAGAGCGTATTTATGGAGGCTGTTGTGTAGATAAAACATACGACTTATGCCTAAAATTCTTCAGCTATCAAAAGGACAAAGATCACGACTAGGGCATGCAATATCGGAAGGTTTTCAATTCCGATACTAACTTCCGATATTAGATCTCAATATCGGAATTCCGATATTAATATCGGAATTTCGTATTTTTTTTTAAATTGCACTTTTTGTTCAAAATGTCACAAATTCGGTGTGAGGTTAGATTTAATGGAATAAAAAATATTTATAAATCATATTATTTAATTTGGATTGCTTGTTTTATACTCGTATTTAAGTTTTACCCACAGTATTTACTAAATCAGATATTTCTCATTATTTTTCTGTACTTATTGCTAATTAAACTATCTGACTCAGAGACTCAAATCTGAAATTAAATCAACAATTAGGAACAAAAAGTAATTTATAATATCCTATTATTTAATCTAATATCTTATTAGTTATTAAACTTATCTATATACTTATATAATATTTTATTTATTTTATTTTTTTCAGAACACTAACAGCATAATTTACAATCGGTTAATACATAAATATACTTATACACAGCTATTAACAGGTATTCGCAAATATAAACTAAACATAAAACCATTGCAAGACCATAGCATGACCCGATAAAAAATAGTTCAAAATAAATTGTAAATTTAATTTGTTGCTTCTCTGGGATTGAGACCAAAATAATCTGTAGTAAATAATTTCTTTACCACTGTTGGCTTAGACCTAAATATCTCAAATTCGCTATGCCTTTTGGCACTACTCGCACGAATGAGAAGTGAGTTTTGTCTAAAATTAGTGTTGGCTGAGGGTAGTACTAAGGGTTGATTGCGCCTAACTGGCAGTTTTTACCATTCACAATTCACCATTGACAATTTTTACAATTGTTACAACATCAGATATTGTACGTCTATTCTGTAGGGGCATAAAATGATACCTCTTACATCTTGCTTCTCATACCCATGATCGATGCACCTACACCTATACTGTAAATATCTTAGGAACTTTTTCTGTACGGATTCAATGCGCTTGTTATAAATGTCATAAAGCGGGTTTCATACCACTGATGCGTATTCGAAGATACTGCGCACGAGAGCACAGTAAAGTACCTTAATTTTTATTTAATTATATAATATGCCAACAACAATAATTATTGGAAATATTTTTGTCTTATTTTTATCTATACTCATTACTAATATAAAACTAACGAACTCGGAATCAACAAAACTTTAAGAAGTCATGTTGATTCTAAGTTTGGTAGTTTAAATTACAATCAACTGAAATAAAGGTTCGCTATATTCATAGGTTTATATTTATTTTAAAATCTCGTTTTTCTCTATGTTTTCTCTATGTTCTCAAAAACAACAAAGCGTCAAACATTTTGTCAGATAAATAACCGCCCGACGAAAAATCATGCTCACTTTCAAGTTTCAACATTGGTGGGCAAAATTTATGTGAGATAAGTGTATGTCTGTGACAAATAAACTCATCTTTCACCTCTATTAACGTATGTTGCCTTTTCAGTTATTACAAATCCCAATAGATCAAATTCGTCGGACGGAAGCACTGCCTTCTTTTTTTCTTTGCACTTTTCTATTTCCTTCTCAAATTCTTGGTGCAGGGTCAGCTCACTCGTTGTAGCTAGACTAGCTAGTGATTCATCATCTTCATCTGAAGAGACAAAAGCTATCGGTGCTTCAGTCTTTCTTACTGTGAAGTTGAGACTGCTAGTATCGTTTTGTTTATATTTGAGGCGTTTTAACAACCTTACAATAATATCACATATTATTAGAGTAGGTAAAGAGTGAGCGAAACAGGTAATAATATTATTGTTCTTGTAGCGCATGCATAGCGAGCGGGCAACATTAATACGGTACCTACTGTTTCGCTCGGCGATACACAAGGATCGATATATGTATAATTTAAAACTCAAAATATAGAAAAATATTCGAGTTCCGAGATTCCGATATTCGATCACCCAGTATCGGAATTGTAATATCGGACTTTGCGTTCCGAGATTCCGATATTACGAGATTCCGAGATTCCGATATTCATGTCCTAATCACGACATTATAACTCATGTGTCAATTTTAAAGAATATTTGGAGTGATTTGTGTTTAGAGCTACAAAGCGAAGCAAAATTACCAGATATCCTTTTAATATGCAAAATTCTAGACACTTTACCCTCAGAATATCTTGGATTTAAGTCTAGTTGGCTGTTGATTTCTAAAAAGGAACGTTCAATTGAAAACCTAACTAGTCAGTTATGCGCACATGAAAGAGTTTTGCGTCAGAATGATGAGACTTTCAAAGACGGAGAAACAAGCGCTGCAGAAGCATTATACGCAAAGATGGAGAAGAATAAGAAAAGGAATTTTACTAAGGAGCTAAAGTGCAATTATTGCAAAGAAAAGGGCCATAGGGTCAGAAATTGTAAAAAGTGGATTCAGGATGGCAGACCACCTAAGGAATCAAACACTGTGAACATGAATCTGACAGTCCTGACATTACATTTGGCAGAAGGTTTTGGCGAAACTAAAGATGTTGAAAACTGGTACGTTGACAATGGAGCAACCAGCCATGTTACCAATAGAGGAGATTTGTTTCAAAGCTTTACCTACTTCAAAAGCCAGCACACAGTGACCGGCGCGAATGGCCAATGTATAGAAGCTCTGGGCACTGGTAATATCCTTGCGGAGGCTGATGTGAACGGCAAATTAGAGCCGATTCTGTTGAAAGATGTATGGTATGTACCCAACATTAGCAGAAACTTATACTCAGTCCTTGCCACCCATGATAGATCGGATAAAAGTTTTTTCGAATCCACTACACTGAAATGTACTCTGAAAGTAGATGGACAAATAAAAGTCATTGGCACTCGTGAAAAGTTTGGAGGATTATTTAAACTTAAAATGAGATGTCTGAAACCAACTGTGCAAGTGAACCAGTTGTGTACAACTACAAATCTGTTACAACTATATCATGAAAGATTCGGACACCAAAATAAGAGACATGTGAAGAAGTTGATTGAAAGGGAGTTCAACATTAAAGCGGAAGTAACCAATGAACTATGTGAAGGTTGCATATATGGTAAATCTCACAGACTGAAATTTGGAACCAGAGAGAAAGCAACACACGCTGGAGAATTGGTATACGCTGATGTCTGTGGCCCCTTCCCGTACTCCATTTCGAAGTTTCGATATTTTGTCTTGTTCAAAGATGACTATACAAGGTACAGATTTGTTTATTTTATGAGAGAGAAAGCTGAAGTACATGCGAAGCTGTCGCTCATGCTGTCTGAAGTGAAAGCAGCCGGCATCACAATGCAGGTATTGCTAAGCGACAATGGCGGCGAGTTTGACAACGGCAAAGTACATGAGATTCTCAGGAAGGAAGGCATTAAGCAGCGGCTAACGATGCCATACACTCCACAGCAGAATCCTACAGAAAGGGAAAACAGGACAGTTGTGGAAATGGCACGAAGTTTAATGCATGCACATGCCAATATTCCTACAGGATTATGGGCTGAAATGGTTTCAACAGCGGTGTATATTTTAAACAGAACAGGCGTTACCAGTGTTGATAAAAAATCACCGTATGAACTATGGCACCATAAAAAGCCTAGACTAAGTCACTTCAGAATAATTGGATCATACTGTTATCCACATGTTCCCAAACAAAGAAGAAAAAAATTGGACAAAAAGGCGAAAAAGGGAATATTAATCGGCTACGACAATGATGACGGCTATCGTATATGGCACAGCGATAGTTTCAAGCTTATACGATCGAGAGATGTCATCTTTGATGAGACACCCTTGGTAAATTTGGAGACCAAACAACCTGATGCATTAAGAAGCAACAGCAATGGGAATAAAACGCCTATTAGCCAATTCTTTAATTTCGGATTGCCTTCATGCGAAAGTTGTGATGACGTAAGCAATAACCAACAGAGTTCATCCAATGATGATAGACATTTAACTGAACCATCGTCTACTTGTGATGAATCTGCAGGTGAAGACCAACTGTCTGCAACTAATTCATTAGAGGCAGAGGTAGAGCATGATGTTTATGCGCCACCAAACGAACCAGAAGAGGACGACGTAATAGAATCAGATAAAGATGGACAAGCAACAGAACAGCGTGTTAACTCACCACTGTCTGAATCTGAAATTGAGGCCGAAGGCAGGATGACGTTGCGAGATCGCTCAAATCTAAAGCCTCCAGCTCGATACAAAGATTTTGTCTGTAACGTTTGTTTCAATGTTAATTCGGTTTGCGACAGGCCCCTTGTAGAACCCAATACATTCAAAGAAGCAATGATGTCAATGGATCGTGATGAATGGCGCAAAGCAATGGACAATGAGATCAATTCACTGAATGAAAATGAAACATGGAAAATGGTAGACTTACCCAAAGGAAGAAAAGCTATTCCATGTAAATGGATCTATCGTTTCAAAACCAACCCGGATGGATCTATTGATAAATACAAAGCTCGTCTTGTTATCAAAGGCTACTCGCAGAAGAAAGGTATAGACTACTACGAGACATTTAGTCCAGTTGCAAAGACTAGCACTATAAGAGCCGTACTCAGCATTGCTGCACAGGAAAATCTTTCACTTTCCCAGTTCGATGTCTCAACCGCATTTTTGTACGGGACATTAAAAGAAGAGATTTATATGAAACCTCCTGAGGGATACTCAGACAATAATGGAAAGGTTTGCAAGCTTACTCGGAGTCTCTATGGGCTAAAACAAGCTCCGCGTTGCTGGAACACCACAATAACTGAGCATATTCTAAAACTTGGCTTCAATCAAAGTGACAGCGATCCCTGCTTGTTCAAACGAGAACAGGGAAAACACAAGCTGATACTAGCTTTATATGTCGATGACGGTCTTATTGCCTCTACAAGTTTAGAAGAAACGGAAAAGTTTTTAAATGAGATGAAGCAACGTTTTAAAATAACGACAAAACCATGTACCTATTTTCTTGGAATAGAAATAGAACGGAAAGCAGATGGGTCGATTAGAATTGATCAGAAAGGTTACGCAAAACAATTATTAGAACGATTTGGCATGCAGGACTGCAAAGCAGCTGCAACACCAATTGTAAAGGATGCTGTGCCACTCGCTGACATCAATGAAGCCCATGTTTTTCCTTACCGTCAAGCTGTTGGAGCACTCTCTTACCTGATGGTAGGCACAAGACCGGACATTGCGTTCGCTGTCGGAATGGTGTCACGAAAACTTGATAATCCAACACCTGAAGACGTAGTAAGAGTCAAGCGAATCCTACGCTATATTAAAGGCACCGTTAATTACGCTATTGTATATAAGCCTTCCACTGCACTAAAAGGTATAAAGTGCTACAGTGACGCTGACCATGGAGGTGATTGCTCCACTGGACGCTCAACCAGCGGCATGATTTGCCTTTATGCCAACGGTGCCATAGCATGGCAAAGCAAACGACAGCAGACTGTCGCAATATCGTCTACAGAGGCTGAAATTGTCGCGGCTAGTGAGGCTGCAAGGGAAGTCATTTGGATAACCCGAATAATTAGCTTTATGCAGACTGGAATAGAAAGGAAAATCCCTCAGCTATTTCTGGATAGTGAATCTGCATTAAGATTGGCTCATGATCCACCATTCGAGACGCATCAAAGAACCAAGCATATTAAGCTGAGACATTTTTTCATCAGACAATGCGTTCTGGAAAATGAGCTGGTTGTAGAGAAAGTTTCTACGAAGCTTCAACTAGCGGATTTCCTCACAAAACCACTATTTAAGCCACGGCTCCAAGATCTCTGTAAATTAGCTGGAGCCTCTGTATCTGATGCAGCATAGCACAACAGTTGCAGAAAACAGGAGAGTGGATGTTAAGAAGGTCGCAATTTACATTGAACTTCTTTTTGATAATTCTCTGTGTTTCTTAGCAACAGTTTGTTATTGTCACCTTTGATATAAAACTATTGTCGTATAATATACACGTTTTACCTTACTAATTGTGTTATTTCTTAAAGCTTCTCTACTAGCGCTTTGGAGGCGGTGGTAAAGTTTGCTAAACTTTTACATGTATTTAAACTTAGATTAAGTAGTTTAAAGGACGTCAAGAAATATATAATGAGAATTGTATTTATCTTGATTAAAGCGTTTTTGACTTTGACTTTGACTATTGTCGAAAAGACATAACATAGTCTTTGATATAAGTTTTTATGTTTTAAATTATTAAATGGCAGAGGTGCGCATAGATTTATTATTAATTTTATTATGTTTAAAAAGGTTATATCCTTATGTTCTGTCACATAATTTACTTTATAACTGTTTGTTGTATTATTTATTTTGCATTTCATTTTATTATGTTTTGAAAATCTTATGAAATGCTAACGATAAAGTGATGACGACGGAGTAAAGTCAACTCTTGATTACCGTTCCCGCGCTTTCCTTTATATTCGATGCAGTCATATTTTCATGTCTTTTTTATAGAATAGGTACAGTCACGAGCAATAATATGTACACATTTTCGCATTTTGTAAACCAGTTATCTAAAGTTCTGCCAATCCAAAATTGAAAATTCGAAGATTAATTCAAAACTGTACGGAACCTCTTCTAAATTACGAATTCATTTTGATATTGTAATGTCTAGATAAACGTGCAGATAGTTTAGAAAATTTGAAAATGTGTACATATTATTGCTCGTGACTGTACATGAATATTAGAAATATTTAGATGTATTTCCATAAGAATTTGCATCCTGACGGGTCAGACCAAATAAAAAATTAAGACGTAACAGAAAAGTGAAGCCGGTTTTGTAAACATGTGTGCACTTAATGAGTGTTGCCATGCAGTGAAAACTAATTACCCCAATATTTTGTCTAAGTATTGGCAGACTGATTAAGTTCATCATAACAGCCCATTTATGTCCCAATGCAGGGACAGGCCTCCTCCCGGGACGGAGGGATACTTGGCCTACTAATACCACGCTGGCCAGACGGTTTGGTATAGGATTTAATTTCAAGTTTTCCTTCTTTTTATTTCGTAAAGATAATATTTACGGATAATCCCTTAGTCGGTTTCCACGACACCGGGTTGAGATGGGGTGGTGACATATTGTATTCTTACTCCGTCACCACACGGAGAGTATGATTATTTTTAATAAAGAATTATCAAGTATCAAAGTAAGTAAACACGTTCATATGTACAAAGATTTTAAATAAGGGAGAATTGTAAACATAACCTCTGCGTAGCAGTCATGTACGAGGGTCAAGTAATGTACTACGCCGTAGAGGTTGTCCAATATTTTTTTTTAATTCCTTACACATTTACATTTACACAACACTATCTACTTAGTCCCAAACTTTTGACGACCTCGGTGGTGCAACGGTAGGTTGTGGGTTTGATCCCCACGCAGGAGAATAATTTGTGTGATCCACAAATTATTGTCCTGAGTCTGGGTGTTCTTTGTGTCTGTTAATTGATGTTTGTAAAAGTCCCCGCGACACAGGGCACGATGCCTAGTGCGGGAGTTGTCTTTTTAATAAAAGAAATTTTAATGAAAGAAACTAAGCAAAGCCTTGACTAGGGGTGCTAGACAACGGATAAACATACTTATATACTTTATTTTTGTAAATATAGGTATACATATTATTATCATACATAGAAATAACCCAGATCAATGCAAATAATCATGTTCATGCACACAAAGATTTACAATGAGCGGGAATCGAACCCGAGACGTAGGTATGTTAGATAACCACTACGCCACAGAGATCGTCTTTATACCATATTATGGTCTACCCAGCATGGTATTCGGGTATGGTTGTAGTACGCCAAGACTCCCTATACTTCTTATAACGAGATACGGTAGGTTGATTTGATTTTATATTAGACTAGCTGACCCGTGCCCACTTCGTAGGGCGGTCTGTTTTTTAAACATATTTCATTACTGCTCCACTCCTATTACTCATAGCGTGATACTATATTATAGCCTATGACACTCCCCGATGAATGGACTATTCAACACAGAAAGATTTTATTAAATTTAAAATAGGTTCATTAAGTACATACAACGTCACAAACACACAAACTTTACCTTTTTTTAATGTAACTTAGTATAGATTTAGATTATTATATTTCGGGAAATAGAGCCATCTATTGAAATTTCCCAGTAACTAAGAAAAATAACAGAAATTCATATTCTTAACAATTTTAACATTTTGTTTCTATAATTTTGCTAAAAAGAATACCGAAAATTAGTAGTAACTAAAATATATGATATTTTATTTTTAATTATTTTATTCGAGTAACCATATTTTTATGGCACCCTAGTGACAAAATACAGAACTAAGAGCCAAGTATGAGCGCCGCACTGGTTATCTAAAACAGGTACTACCTATCGCACATGCGCAGTAAAGAAAGAAGGGAGGCTGAGAACAGGTAAATACGTAGAGTCGGTATTAGATTTAATTTATTTTTGTACCTTATATTACATTTTTTTTACGTTTCAAAGTAGTAGTGGTATTTAACTATTGTTAAATGACGCAATCTGTTTCTGTCGTATAAATTGACTTAGTGATATTATTATAAAAGCCCTTACATCTAATTCTTGAGAAGACGATCGACGAATGATATTAATTTTAAGAAGCATTACTTACATTGTGTTCTATTTATTGACTGACTTAAAAAAAAAGGTATGCGTTTTGTATATCTGTGTATGAAGAATGAAATCAAGTGTGAGTAGGCCAAGTTTTGATCCATTTTAAAAGCGGTACGTCTTTGTAAGATCATCATATCAGCCCATTAATGTCCCACTGCAGGGACGGGTCTCCTCCAGTGGCGGAGGGATACTTGGCCTTCTAATACCACGCTGGCCAAACGGATTAGTATAGGGTTTAATTTTATGTTTTCTTTCTTTTTAATACGTAAAGATAATATTCACGGATAGTCCCTATGTCGGTTTTTACGACACCCATGGGATGAGATGGGGTGGTGACATATTGTATTTTTACTCCGTCACCACGCGGAGATTATTGAAAAAAGAAGAGCTAAAAAAGCTTACTTCCTGAAAGATAATGTTATTTATAATTAATAACAGACAAAGTCTCTGTAATTTCCAGAGACTTGTTCAAAACATTTACTGATGTCTTGCATGTCTGTCTTTATAATACAAGCAATCCTTAAAGTACATTCAACCTACAGGTGCTCATAAAAATATTTACCCCTTGCAAACTTTTTTCTTACCCAAATCAAACCCACTTTTCATACATATTAAAACAGCCACCCTTAACCACATCAATAAAACATTTTTACAACTCAATAACGACTCCATGTATTTCTTAGGCGCGTCAGAACAACATCCCTCGCGATTGGGGTGTGATCCGTTCATAAGAACACTTAAAACATAAAATTTATTAAAATAAAACATTATTGTATACAAATAACTATAAAATAACTTAAATAAACTAATAATAAATATATTTTGTCGTAGTGCTGTTAAAAATATGTGATTTTTGTGTTATAAAATTATGGTTCTGTGTTCTAGATAAAATGTCGACGGTAAGTTATGATTTTGTATTAAAATAATACTATTATCTACGCTTAGACATCATTAAAATAACTGTGTATTTATTTATTTGGTTTCTTGACGAAAATAACGCGCATTTTCGAAGATTTGTCATTGATAAAGTTATTTTAGAACCTAATTATGGACTAGGTTGTCCTATTTTTAATCTGGATTTTGCTATTTCTATGTATTTTTAGAACATAATTAAATTATTCATCGTTAGTAAATATATTTTATATTTCTATTTTAATCTAAATTTATCTTCAACAACAAAATAAAAATAAATAATTGTTATTATTGATTTCGTGAAGCAACAAATTAAAAAAAAACTATCGTTTCTTTTGTTTTCTTTAATCTTAATAAAAGCAAAGACAATAGACTCTATCTTACCACAAATTAATATGTTTTTTTTTATAATTTAGGATCTAACTTAAAGCTAAAATTTGACAAAAGTAAAATAAATACATTTTAGTAATAAAAAATTGTTTTAGTTAGATTTTGTAGTAAATTTGTGATATTTTTATGTATAATGCTGAAAATCGAATAGCCTGTGACCTAATTTCAAAGATGCTTGTTACAGAGTCGTGACCTAGGTCGGTGAGTTCAGGATAGTGGCTAGATAGATAAAATCACTATTTTACTTTCATAGGTAAATGAAAAACTGACATAATTTTTAGTTAAAGTTTTATTTAGTTAAAGTTATCGATGAATAATGTTTTAAAAATAATATGTATTATTGTGGTTGTCTGTCCCGTCAATAGACACAATTGAGAAATACGAGTGTATCATATATAATACACTGGACTAAAAAAGGGTTAAATTTTAATTTTGTGCAAAATTTGCATAGGTCTGGGTGTTTTTAATGTTATTTACAAATATTTGCAATGTTTGCATTGGTCAAATTGGTTTTATAAAAAAAATTACGTAGGTATGTTATTCCGTTGTCTATTAACCATAGTACAAGCTCAGCTTAGTTGGGGACTAGGTAGCTTTAAGTGCGATTGTATGAGAAGTGTGTTATTATTAAGTACTAGCTGACCCGTGCCCACTTCGTTGGGCGGCGAAAAAAACGCGTCCCTTTTTTTAACATATTTCATTACTGCTCCACCCCTTTTAGTCATAGCGTGATACTATATAGCCTATGACACTCCCCGATAAATAGACTATTCAACACAGAAATATTTTTTTAAAATCGGTTTAGTAGAACCAGAGATTACCCCCTACAACGTCACAAACCAACAAACACACAAACTTTACCTCTTTATAATATTAGTATAGAAGTATAGACTTCAACTTTATGAACTAAAAAATATTAACTTTGCAACTAACTAAGTAATCTCAATATTTTATTTAACCTACTAAGCTATTTTTTATGTTATTAAAAAGACAACAGCCGCTCTAAGGATTTTGTCGCAAGCTTTTTACAAGCATTAAAAATCCTACCAACATTATAAATGCGAAAGTTAGTGAGGATGTATGTATGGATGTTTGTTACTCTTTCACGCAAAAACTACTTAACTGATTTTAATAAAATTTGGAATATAGGTAGTTTAGGGTGTAGAATAACATTTAGGCTACCTATACAACGCGGCTGAAGCCGCGGGTATTACCTGGTATTTACACGAAGAACATCAGTTCAATACAATAATTAATGGATAGGTACTTTAAATAATTATCTAGCGTAGGATTACAAATCCGTGTGGTGACGGAGTAAGAATACAATATACAAGTCACCACCCCATCTCATCTCATGGGTGTCGTGAAAAACTGACTAAGGGACTAACCGTAAATATGATCTTTACGAAGTAAAAAGAAGGAAAAATTTAAATTAAACCATATACCAATCCGTCTGGCCAGCGTGGTGTTAGTAGGCCAAGTGGATACTTGGAGGAGGCCCGTCCCTGCAGTGGGACATAAATGGGCTGTTTATGATATGATGATGATGTAGGATTACAAATCGCTACTTCGTTCAGGGATTCCTGTAAGCGAGAAATCAAGCAGCGTAACTTCGCAAAAACATCGATCATAATTTTTGGCGAGTCCCCGAGGAAAACCACAAAAAAATTCTAGAGACCCGCAACAAAAGCTTTAGCGAGCCAGCAGAAAATTTATTTTATAACTTGCTTATGCCCGCGGCTTACTAAAATACTTATTATTTTACGGTCTTCACCCTAAACTAACTATATTCCAAATTTCATCAAAATCCTGGGACTGATTTCCAAATTGAAGCTCAGTATATGTCACTTATGGTACCAATTTTTAACCGACTTCAAAAAAAGGAGGAGGTTCTCAATTCGGTTGTATTTTTTATTTTTTTTAGTTTTATTGCAACATACATTTACAGAGAGAGAAAACCTAGGTATTTATCCTACTAGTGTCTAGGCTAAGTAATATATACCGCGAGTAAGACCCGTGTAAAACATTAATATGTATACAAATCGCGATAGTTTAAAATCTATCATTTACAGTGTCCAGTACAGGTAGATTCTTTTACGGATTTTTTTTATTTTTTATATATTTTTGAAGTCTTGAGTAGGTCTAATATAAGGGTATTTCAGGACTATCCATTCTTTACTGGACACCCTGTATAAACACGCGTCTTATTCCCACGTCTATGACACCTCTGAGCCCCGTGTTCTACGATACTTACAAACACGCTTTTCTTCGACTATACATTCATACAAATTTATCATATATAAGTATAATGGGAGGCAAACAAGCCAGCAGGTCACCTGATGGTAAGTGATCACCGCCGCCCATGGACACCCGCAACACCAGAGGAATCACAGATGCGTTGCCGACCTTTAAAAAGGGAGTACGCTCGTTTCTTGAAGCTCCCCAAGTCGTAACGGTCCGGAAATATCGCCGCAGCGAGCTTGTTCCACAAAACAGTTGTTCGCAGTAGAAAGTTTAGTACATAAATTCAAACCCAATCAATCAATCAATCAATCAATCAACTAGCCTATTGCAGTCCACTGCTTGACATAGGCTCTCCTAATACGCGCCTCTTCCAATTCAAACCGTCTTTTTCTAATTCTACGCACTTGCCCTTTTTGAAAAATGTCACCAATTACGTCGAAGCAATTACAGCGCCCCCTACCGTCTATAAAACGTAGATACTCTCGACTACAATTTCAATAAATAAATGAAATTATTGTAATATCATTCATCGTAAGCGATACGGTGCCATCGGAATTAATTCGATTTATTAAAAGCTCTCGGAACGTACGAATCAAAATTTGTAAATTTAATTAAAGCTGTCACTAATTTTGGTATTGTTGTCTTTAAATAAATATTTGATTTCAAATTAGTAGAAATGTTACAGAGTGGTGACTGATTATGAATACTTAATGTCAATACTACATTGTCGTAAGAAATGATTAAACGATGTTCAGATTCTAAGAACGAACGTTCTTGATTCTATCATCATCATAACAGCCCATTAATGTCCCACTGCAGGGACGGGCCTCTTCCTGTGACGGAGGGATACTTGGCCTACTAATACCACGCTAGCCAAATGGATTGGTATAGGGTTTAATTTCAAGTTTTCCTTCTTTTTATTTCGTTAAGATAATATTCACGAATAGTCCCTTAGCCGGTTTTTACGACACCCATGGGATGAGATGGGATCTTGATTCTATATTTTTATACATTAATTTTGTTGATTTTTGTAACGAATAATGTATAGTTTCGGTACTGGATCTAGCTATGAACTATCTTCAGACTGATGGGTACCATAGTACCAAGTATTATCCTTGCAGCTAACTGTAATATGAGATACTAGCTGACCCGTGCCCACTTCGTTAGGCGGCGAAAAAAACGCGTCACTTTTTATAAACATATTTCATTACTGCTCCACTCCTATTAGTCATAGCGTGATATTGTATATCCTATGACACTCCCCGATAAATAGACTATTCAACACAGGAATAATTTTTAAAATCGGTTTAGTAGATCTCTGGATCCCTGATTAAGATTAATTACTGACAACGTCACAAACACACAAACTTTACCTCTTTATAATATTAGTATAGATGAAAGATTTATGAGAAACGTCATTGTATTAAGAAATAAAATAACCGTATCATAAGTATGGTATGGTACTGATAGGCCACCCAAACCCTTGTCATGTTATCCAAATTTATGCAATGGATAAATTTTTTTTTTTCGTTGATCCTAGCAATTCTTGAAACTCTCATAACTACTTTTTACGTAACACGTAAAGAAAAAATAATGTACTGCCGTCGCCAAAGTTTGCAAGTCTTACCATATTATGTTTCTTCACTTTTCGCAAACATTACTTAAATGCCTCACTGCAAGGACGAGTTTTCAACAGAGTGTTACAGAGACACTTGCCCCCTTACTCACAAATGCCTCTTAAATTTTAGTTAATTGATTAGCTATTATTGTCGTGCAACGCAGCTACCTGTGGCAGCTACTTACACGTCCGTTTTTGCCACTAAGAAAGTTATTTGAATTGCAGCTAAGAGGTCGCAAACCTAAACGACGAGGCGCATCATCGCCTTGAACCTGCTTGCAACAAGAAGCGCCCCTTAAATTCTTACAGTTTTGTTTGGCATTAGGTTGGTTTTACTAATAAAAATCTCGCTAAACAGTGATTAAATTAAATTTAAGAGGCGTTTTTGAGTAAGGGGGTTGGTCTACAATAACGATGGGTTTAGTATGTGGGAATTTCCCTTTTAGTTGACTTTCATTACGCTTAAGTACGGAATAAGAAAGTTGGTTGAATCATCATATCAGCCAATCGACGTCCATTGCTGGACATAGGCCTCCTCCAAGTATTGCCACCTTGTGTGGTCCTGTGTCTCCCTCGTCCATCGGCTTCCCTCCGTCCTAACTAGGTCGTCGGCCTACCGTGTCTCTCCCCTCCCTCCGCTTTCCGGGACGCGGTCGCCATTCTAGAACCCAGTTGGTTGAATAGTAGAACATTATTTTGGACATCACTCATCCAAGTCTAGCGAGAATTTCAAGACAAAATAATGATCGGAAATGGAACTCGGTTATAGCTCAAACTTTGACAATTAATAACTTTTTATCGCTATTTGTAGGTTATGAAATTATTATGATTAATCCACGAAGAAAGTGTCACAAGGTCATCTGGAGATCGTAAGACATTTCATGATGGATTTCTTTTATTTATTTTTATAACAATACTAGCTGATGTCCGCGGCTTCAACCGTTGTATAGGTATCTTAAATGTTATTGTACACCCTAAACTACCTACATTCGAAATTCCATCAAAATCCATTCAGTAGTTTTTGTGTAAAAGAGTAACAAACAGAAACTTTCACATTTATTATATAATATTAGAAGGAAAAGGATACCTGATGGAAAGCGCGAATACGGTAAGGGTGAAGATGATAGTCAAAAAACAACTTGACTCCGTCGTCGTCATCACCTTGATCTCGGTTTGTACAAAAATGCTTCTCCAAACTATTTCAAGAACCCGATGTCATACGATGGAGAAAACACATGAGCCAACAGTTTGTTCCACAACTGAATGATTATGGATGTGGCATAGAATAGAATTTCAGAACCTTTTGGTTCCGAGTCGATATCTGAGTATGACATCGCAGACCTGCAAAAGTCCTATTATGAGAAAGGATGGAACCAAATTATCTTTTTCATGTAGGGCAGGCCAGAATACTCCTGACAGTTGGAGATCAGACCAATCAATATCTACCAATTTATAAGTCAGTCTTTTTTAACTATTTTGAAAAGAGTGGCTGTAAGGTTTCTTCCAGATTCTTCTCAACCCCATCTACAAGTCTGGCATTAGCTTGCAGACAAATCTTTCGACTTTCTTATGTGGTACAGTGTATCCGAACTCGATTCTACGTCACAGAAGTCGTCAACTTAGTCCAGACAAAGTTAATTTTACTTTTGGAGTTAACACTTACCACCATATTCACCGCTTTTCGATTTATAGCAATTCGATGGTAATCACAATTCGAGTATCCAAACAGTAACTAAATTATCTGTGATATAGGTCAGACCAGAATACCCCTGACAGTTGGAAATCAGACCAATCAATAACTACCAATTTATGAGTCTATTATTGTCCATGGTCGGAATTCTTAATTTAGCAACATTTTAAAAATTATCTCTGTGTGGTTGCGGAGTACAGCATATTTGTTTGATGTCACTAATCCATCTCATACAATCGGTATCGACAAAGGCAACAAAGAGGAAGTTCGCATAATATATTTTTTGATGGTTATCTATATTGTTTGCCCGAAAATTATATGCCATAATATTCTTATGCCCGAATTTCATTCGCCCGAATTACTTTTGCCATAATTTTATTAGACATAACGGGAAAAACAGCTCGACGGAGACCCGCCTTGAGGGTCTCCTCCTTCTTGGTGGCTTAAAGAATAAACCTAACTTAACCTATCTAAGTTGGATTCCTCTAAGTCTCTCAGTTTAAACATAATTGAATTATGGCTAAGGACGATAATGGCAAACAATATTAGTACAAATGAAATTATGGAAAATGAAAATCCGGCAAATGAAATTCTGGAAAGTGGAAGTATACGTTTTTCGATCAATGTAAAACCCTAAAACCCAGAATTAGGAGGCCAAATTTCACTCCTTCCAGTGGAAATATTCTAGATCTTTTGTTTTGTTAAAAGACAACTCCAGTACAAGGGATTATGCCCTATGTTAACGGATACAAGAAACATCCAGACACAGGAAAATAATGTGTGGATCACAGAAAAAAAATGTCCTGCGGAGGAATCGAACCAGCGACCTCAGGCACGCCCGCCGCCATCGAGGCAATTCATTATCATCATCGTCATCATAACAGCCCATTAATGTCCCACTGCAGGGGCCTCCTCCTGTGACGGAGGGATACTTGGCATACTAATACCACGCTGGCCAGACGAATTGGTATAGAGTTTAATTTCAAGTTGTCCTTCTTTTTATTTCGTAAAGATAGATATTCACGGATAGTCCCTTGGTTGGTTTTTACGACACCCATGGGATGAGATGGGGTGGTGACATATTGTATTCTTACTCCGTCACCACGCGGAGAAGAGGCAGTTGTTGTCATTTATTGATGAGTAGTAGGGCTAAGTATAATACTTAGTTTATTATGGTTGGTATACAATGATTTCAGCACTTTATTACACTCATAATTCATACTTAATTGGGAAAGTGTGTCTGTCTGTTTGTCTTTCTTTCACGGCAAAACGGAGCGACGAATTCGCGTGATTTTTTAAGTGGAGATAGTGGAAGGGGTTTAGTAACTGCTACTTTTTTTTTCTTCTGTGTCCAGGAAAGGGGAACAATGCTTCCCCGAATTTAACGCGAGCGAAGCCGCGGGCAAATGGTAGCATTATTATAATTCTGAAAAAATAGTAACTATTTTAAAAAGAGTTTTAGAGATTCTTCTCATGACTCAACTCTACCAGCGAGTCTGGCGGTAACTTGCTGACAAACCTTTCGATTTTCTTAAGTGGTACTAATCTAAGTATACTAATATTATAAAGAAGTAAAGTTTGTGTGTTTGTGACGTTGTAGGGGGTAATATCTGGATCTACTGAACCGATTTTAAAAATTCTTTCTGTGTTGAATAGTCCATCTAACGGGGAGTGTCATAGGCTATATATTATCACGCTATGACTAATAGGAGTGGAGCAGTAATAAAATATGTTTAAAAAAGGGGCGCGTTTTTTGCGCCGTCCATCGAAGTGGGCACGGGTCGGCTGGTATTTTAAATGATTAAATAGCTTAGTTTGATGAAGCGGGAATCGAACCCTATGCCACAGAGGTCGTCAACTTCGTCGAGACAAAGTTAATTTTACTCCTTGACTTAACATTAAAATGATATTTATACGGATGACGACAAACGCCTACGTGTCGTTCGGAAATGCCATTGAACATGCGTGCAAAGTAAATAAGCTTATTTAGTTTCTAAACTTGGATATATTTTGATACGAGATGTCTTTGTGGTGTATAAGTTTTAGTAAATGATGGTTACTTCAAGCGAGGCGTCAAAAAGCATCTTCTGAAGCCGGCATAGTGGAGACATTCATGCCTCTACAAATATTGTAGCTGGCATGGTGCTCGCCATTGTTGGACTCTAATGGATGCTTAACATCAGGCACCATAGAGTCATTCTGGTAGGCCAATTTAAAAAAAAAATATGATAGATTTTAAACTATCGCGATTTGTATACATAATACTATTCTATACGGGTCTTACTCGCTGTACATATCTGTGGCATTTGGTATACATATGATAACTCCAAAATCAGCTGTTTTTAGTTAAGTATACAAGTGGACTTTATTTTTTCTATATTTTCGTTTGATCCAATCGAAATAAGTCCACTACTCTAAGAAGTCCATATTATTTTGATCAAATAATGATAACTTTAAAAAAAATATATATATATTTGATAATTTTCTGTTATTTCAACATATCATCTTTTTGTTAGAGCAAATAGTTAATGTTTCACGATCCATTTCAGATAAGTGTATATATCATTTTTAGATCAAACATTTTATATTAAACACCTTGACAAAAATTGATAAGTCCCATTTATATAATGAGTGATAGTGAGGAGAATTATGATGAATAATATTTGTTTCTTTAAAAACTAATTACAGTGTAAGATTAATTGCCAAAAACATGATCTCAACTTATAATATCATAAGATAAACATATATCACAGAATAAACATGATAAGTTTAATTATTATTTTTTAACTTTTTTTTTTCATTTGGTACAAAGTTGTTAAGTGCCACTAATTAACAAATAAAAAAACTTATTGATTTGATTTTTATGTTAGTGAAAATCTGATTCTAATAAAAACAATAATTTCATTGATTTGTTTTATTATTTCATTATTCCGATTTAAGAAAATAACTTAATGCTTAAAATGCTTGTACTGTAAACTCGTTGTTCAAGAGTTATCATATATATACCAAATGCCACAGATATATTCTCAGTTCAACTCTATTGACGGATCAATGCTGCCGCTTTGTTCATCGTTGTCATTTGTTCCGTGTGGTGAAGGAGTAAGAATACAATATGTCACCACATCATCAAATCCCATGGGTGACGTAGAACTGACTAAGGGATGTGATAATGGGTCCGATTGCCTTTCTTTTCGTTCTTAAATAAGGATGCACTAAAATTTATAAAATAAGACCACGTCCTTATTTGAAAGCTATTGCGGATGTCACAAAATAAGAAGGTGACCGAAAAATCTACCAATTCCTTTTGTCTATGAAAACAACCTTAAATAAGAGTGTTGTTATATCAAGTTTGACATCTGTACGTCAAAGTTTTTTTAAAATTTATTTATATAGGCTTTGTTGCTTAGCGACCACATCGCCGCCTGTATTACGTCAAAGTTAGTCTTACTTTCGTTCGTACTTATTTTGCGTTTTTACTTGTGATATCTTTTAATTTGTTTTTATAACATGGAAACAGATAAAAAGAGAAGGATGAAGAAAAAGCAACACAGTTTTATGAACACTGTAGTTGTCACATCGAACGGATCAGAATTATCTCTGATATGCCGATATGTACCTAAACCTTCTTTTTATCTGTAAACTAATAAGAAAAGACACACTTTTTTATAAGGAACAAAGGCATTCAGTTAGTTAATTTAACACATTTAAACACTCTTACCGTTGATGTTCTTCATTTAACCTTCTTTGCACAATTATAACACTGATAGGAAACATTTTTGTTACTAAAAATCCAAGATTTTTTTTTTTTTAATAGATTAAAATAAGTTCGCACAAAATTTCGAGCGACTTTAATTAAGGCTGCTTTTGACAGCTTCTACTTAAATAAGGTCAGTCAAATGTCAAATAAGACGAAACGCAATCGGAATAAGAAAACTACTATCACTAATTAAGTTTAGGATGGCCCTATTTTAGTGTCATGTTCTTATTTAAAGGAAAGGTAATACCCATGTGTACTAAAAATTTAAGTTTACATTTAAGTTCATTTTGTTGTTCTTAATTAAAGTCAATGGAGAAACGCAATCGGACCCAATTATGGATCTGTAAATATTACCTTTACATAGAAAGAAGGAAAATTTGAAATTAAACCAATCCTATACCAATCCGTCTGGCCAGCCTGGTATTAGTAGGCCAAGTATCCCTCCGTCACGGAAGGAGGCCCGTCCCTGCAGTGGGACATTAATAGGGTGTTATGATAATAATATGTTTATTAGCAAAACAACAAAGCTAAACACACTTTAAGATTTTATAAGACTTATGTCATAAACAAGTATGAGGTTTATAAAAAAAAATGTAGTGACATTTGAAAAGAAATGGCGGGAAATATTCTTGACGTTTTATTATAAAGGAATCGTCTTTGCTGACTTACAGATAAGAAATAAAATGAAGATAATATTTAATTGTTAGATAAACAGCCTGTAGTTAAAATAAAAGTTTTGGAAAGCGTTATTCAGACTTTTTCAAATACCTATATGTTAACGATTTTTAGTTGGGACGTCTTTAGTGAATGAAATACTGCCAGCTTTTATTTGTGTCATTGTTTTCTGATTTAATACCTACACTAAATTATTTTATAAAAATATTAAATATAAGTACTTTGAAATGTTAGGTATGTGTTTATCAATGGAGAAGAATAAAAATCTTTGTGTATTTCTTACCGTAAATAATAAAAAAACAGCTCTCTGTTCTGTTCTGTTTTTTTAATACAATGGCTCCAACGTTTCCAGATAATTCTGCCAACGTCAAACACCACTCTACAGTTAGAAGAAGTTCAAACTTCAAAATGTTCTACTTTTAAAAGTGGCGGTAAACGCTGGCCGCTATCCTCTTTGAGGTCTAACTATGTTGAAAGTTTTTATTGAGGGCGGGAAATGTTTTTTTTTATTTATTTTGAAATTAGATCACTTACTATCCCCCGGTTTCCGAATGACTGATAAAGTAAAATTCAACTAATCAAGTGTCAAAACTGTTATTTTAGTTCCTGAAAATGATAGTTTTGACACGTCTTGATTAGTTAGTTAGTCCTTATTTCTACATGTGCATTTACTATTTCTTTAATTCTACATGTGGTTCATTTACAAATAAAATAATAATCTAAGGTAAAGGCACCTAATTCCGTGGTGTTTTTGACAAAACAGGAAAGAACATTAAAAATTAAGTAATTATCGTACCTTTGTATACAATTTTATATTTTTATCAGAAGCGTTAACTATCTAATTTTTGAAAAATATATGCAGTTTGCCAGTAAAAGGTTATTAAAAATGATAAAATAAATAAAAATATGAAAAAGAACGATGCGCCTAATTCCGATGTAAAAATCGTAATTCCGATGCATTTGGTTCCTAATTCCGAGTATTAAAATAGAAAGGGAACTACCTATGTAGGGTTCTCATACATGATGTTCAAAAATAAAAGGAGTTTATTTTTTATGTTACATCAGTTCTTTTTTTAATCATAATCCTTAATCTTATAAAAATCAACATAAAAATCAACGTAAAAATCAACATAAAAATCTACTTGTATCATGATTACAAAAATAATCTAAACATGTACTTAAATAAAAAAACTAAAAAGTAATAAATAAGTGAAACTAAAATGCAAGTTTAAGACTTTTGGCGCGGTTATGCTTAACTTTGAAGCACTATAAATCATGAAGGATTATTATGCAATAAAAAAAAATGACTTAGGAAACCTAATACCTAATGATGTACCTATGTAAAACTATCCAGGTCCAGTCACTAAGTGTGTAGGAGGATACAAATAAAATTACATAAACACACACGCTGAAAATAGTCTTCAAATAGGCAGACTGACAGACGAAAATTCATTTAATTGCTGTAGTTTCATAATTGGGTTAAAGAAATATGAATACACGCACACTCCAATTTTATGTGATTGTACTATAGATGATTAGTATTCTTTCCGTTACTACGTACTAAGCTCATAAAAAAAGGAACACTCTGTATTTAAACAGGGTCAATACTCTCTATGACCGGGTCAAAACATCGGAATTAGGAACTCATGTAAGCTTATTCCGATGTAAATACATCGCAATTAGGTGCTCATATAACCTTATTTCGACGTATATACATCGGAATAGCGTTTTATGATGCTAAATCAAAGTTTCTAATTGCGAGAAATAAAAATTAAAAGATTTTTTGATATTATGCAAATTAAATAGTGGATAGTTGCAATATGAAAGGGAAACAAATATAAGACACATACATATAATAACAGAACAGATCAAAAACCGAACGTCTTCATAAATTTTTTCCCGTACAACGTATTAAGAAAGTACCTATAATAGTCATTTTTAACCTGCTATAATTAGTGAATCCGACGTCAAGGTGTACCTCGGAATTACATTATTAAATGCATGAGTTATTTAATAAGCCAGAACTAACACATTAAACTTTGTAATGTTAAAACACACACCGTAATTTAAAAAACAGTAAATGTCTTAAAATTTGTTTTTCCGTGGTATACATCGCTTTTAGGAACACACTAAAATATTTTGCACCTAATGCCGTGGTGTTTTCAACACGTATTTTCTTGCTAATTTGCAAATAAAATACTCAAATCTTAAGTGTTTTCGATAAAATATATTGTCCTTTCAATAATTCAATCTCAACGAAAACTCGCATTGTATAAAATTATCACGCAAAACACTATTTGGCAAATCGTAATACTCACGTGCATGAGGTCCTAAACGTATGAAGTGTGCTTTAAAGGCGGCTTCCCGTGGCAAAATGACCGATTATTCTACAGTGTGAACACACTTAACTCTCTTTTGTTTATATAAATATGAACAGATAAATTATTAATTGATTATTTTATCATGCAGACCAAAATAACTAGTGAATTACTTTAAAAACCCGTTTTACTAAATACCTCGAATTTTACTGCCATTTTTAGAACCCCTCGTAGTTAGGTGCTTTTACCTTATATCTGAACTAAAAATTTCGCTGATATTAGGGATCTCTATGAAACCCTCTGTATGACTGTAGATCAAAGTCGATTATGCTACTACAACATTTCTTTACTAACTTTATTCAGGTTTAAATCAAAAACTAAAATGTCCCAACAAGATAGTTCTAATATCGAACCCTGAGGAACCCCCTGTGAAGTAACTAAGTAAGCTACAAATTTACTAACCAACATCTCCTCAAAATGCCTGTGAAGCTGTGCATCATTTAACATCATCATAACAGCATAACAGCCCATTAATGTCCCACTGCAGGGACGAGCCTCCTTCCGTGACGAAGGGATACTTGGCCTACTAGCACCACGCTGGGTCGACGGATTGGTATAGGGTTTAATTTCAAGTTTTCCTTCTTTTTATTTCGTAAAGATAATATTCACGGATAGTCCCTTAATTGGTTTTTACGACACCTATGGGATGAGATGGGGTGGTGACATATTGTATTCTTACTCCGTCACCACACGGAGAAAGAATACAAACCCCTTACATACCAATATGTAATCTAAGGACTGTGAATAAGGCTTAATTTTCTTTGGTCAACGTGGTCTTCAAAAGGAAATGGAAATCGTACTTATTAACTAGGTATTCTCCTTAAGTTTTGCTTACAGTGTATAAACTAGACTTTTTGTTTCTTTACAGATTCAATGTTTAACAAGATGCGTGTAAATAAAGGCGAAGAAATGGATTCACGGTCTTCTATGTCCACTTATAAGTTTTAATTCAGGTGTGTATATTGAGCTCAGGGTTGCCCGATTAAAATGGTAGAATACATACCTATATTTTATTTTAAATTAGGAAAGAAGCATGTTTACTCCTATCATCATAGCAACCAATTTATGATGTTGATTAGTAGTACCAAATGCCGCAACGATTTTAATCACAAGAAAATTTATCATTGGCAGAAACTTTCCGCCTATCTGTATACCTTATCCTACCTGCACACTCACCTTTTTTTTTTAAATTGGCCTACTAGAATGACTCTATGGTGCCTGATGTTAAGCATCCAATAGAGTCCAAGAATGGCGAGCAACATGCCAGCTACAATATTTGTAGAGGCATGAATGTCTCCACTACGGCGGCTTCAGAAGATACCTAATATGAAATGCAAAGACTAAACAAAGTTTTTTAATAACGTAATGGGTCAGATCGGAAAACTATATTTTATGTTATACTTAGTTAGTTACGTTAGGTTGGAAAGTGACTGCAATGCACCTAAGGTTATGCAATAGCTTTAAGAGATCATTTTGCCCTCTTTAATGACTTTTTTGATGAAAAGTGGAAAAAAATGGAGGAGGACCTATGTTCAACAGTGGTCGATTGGCTCATCATCATTAGAGCCCTATAATGTTCCACTGCAGGCACGGGCCTCCTCCCGTGATGGAGGGATACATGGCCTACTAATACCACGCTGGCCAGACGGATTAGCTCATATTTCTGTTCAATTCAATTTAATATCTTAATTGAATAAAAAAGAATAAATTATTTAAATAACCATAAGTGAAATTAGATGGTAACTTGAATCCACCGTTATGGGCTGGGCGAACGTTCGTGCAGCAGAATTAGTTTTTCTTAAATAACTCTGAACCCGCTGGACGCTCGAATTTATAAATTCAGGTATACGAGACAACAATTTAATTGTATCATTCAATTCTTGAAGAGCGATACTTTTTTGCTGGGCGAACGCACACCCTCAAAACTACCTTTCGAGGATCCAAAAAGGGTTCTTAAAAGACAGATTAGTATTAATTAACGAATACACACACTCACAGTGTAGTGTGTGTAGTCACAATGTCAGTGTAGTGTGTCGCGATCGAGTTCGAGTATGTAGTGAGAACGGGGAGGACAGTAGTTACAAAAAACGAGTGCAAAAGAGGGTAGATCGGTACATTTGTTCGTAAGAATTAATAACCGAGTACTTCAGTCGGTTCCTCCGTGACAAAGACTACTATAGTATACTGGCTACTCCGTGATCATGGCGCTTGTAACAGCGTCGAAATATCGGAAACTCAATAACTATAAACATGGTTAATATCCCGATAATTCGTTAATTAATAATTAATGTGACCATGACAGTTTAAATAATTATACAGATTAGTATTTAAATGGTATCAAGTTTTTCTGGTAAGGAGTGGACTAAGGACGGAGGGAAGCCGATGGATGAGAGAGACACAGGACCGCACAAGGTGGCAATATTTGAAGGAGGGCTATGTTTCTGTTTATGAGACCTATGATAAAGATATTCATTGGTTTCTGTCAATTCCAGCACAGATTAGTCTATCAGCAAACAGACACAGACTGAACACACATAAATATGACGAGTGACGACCTCTGTGGCGTAGTGGTTATTTAACATGACTGCTACGCAGAGGTCTCGGGTTCGATTCCCGCTCAATGCAAATCTTTGTGTGCATGAACATGATTGTTTGCATTGGTCTGGGTGTTTTCTATGTATAATATGTATGTATTTACAAAAAAAAAGTATTTAAGTATGTTTATTCGTTCTCTAATGCCCATAGTACAAGCTCAGCTTAGTTTGGGACTAGATGGCGTTGTGTGAAAGTGTGAGAAAAATATTTATTAAATATACTTGTCTCTCTCTAATACAGACAGGAAGAGCGGTGTCGGAGCGAGAGGGCGCTATGCACCCTACCGCCAGGTGACGTTGTCGCCTACACCCGCGGAACATGTCATGGGATTCTATAGAGTCGCGCGACTTCCTCGGGTAAGTACCTTTATGTTCTTACTAGCTGACCCGTGTGGTGACGGAGTAAGAATACAATATATCACCACCCCATCTCATCCCAAGGGTGTCGTAAAAACCGACTAAGGGACTATCCGTGAATATTATCTTTACGTAATGAAAAGAAGGAAAACTTGAAATTAAACCCTATACCAATCCGTTTAACCAGCGTGGTATTAGTAGGCCAAGTACCCCTTCGTCACGGGAGGAGGCCCGTCCCTGCAGTGGGACATTAATGGGCTGTTATGATGATCTCAACCTTTATCAGGTCATCGGTCAGCGTTTGCACTCGTAATTAAAGTAAGGACTGATTTATCAAGAGAGTCCGAAAGATAAAAGATAAAAATCAAATTTATTCCTACAGTTACAAAGTTTTTAAATTAAGTATATTATGTAAAGGAATTCCGAGAAAGAATACTGGTTTAAATGGGCTGGGGTTGGAATTCTGGAGCATTTAAAGATATTTTTGGAATGTTACATTTTTGTTTACACGTTTGACCTAAGTAATGCAATGTTTGACCTTATAAGAGGTGACTTTCGCCTGATATTATAATACTGAACATCCTATCACTAAACAGTGCCATTTAGGTGGCCCTAAATGGCACTGTTTAGGGAATGAATGTAAAAGGGAAAAGGCAAAAGCCGTCCTCTGGTGGACATAGACCTGCTTCGAACGTCTTTACATATGGCTTCCTAAGCTCACGCCACTCATAATAGGTAATAAGTACATAACTTTGGTCTAGGTATTCTATGTATGCTTAATATCAAGTATAATATGTCGCAGGGAAATGAGAAAATCAGGGATTTCTCGAAATCCCTAGGGATATGACGAAATCTCGTTTCTACCAGAAAAGAAATGCTCATATTTTTGTTTGTAGGTTAAAAAACACAAGGACTACAACTTCTGTAGGTTAGGTTAGAAGTAGAACTGTGACCATAATGCAATGAGGCGAGCGAGCGAAGCGAGCGTGCCGCGGGAGCAGCCAGTGAAGTGCAAGGCATTTTTGACATTTACCGAAATTTCGTGATATCCCTAGTTTCCTCATTTCCTTTCAACATATACAAAAAAAACTATAATTCAAGCTCTATGGCTTTATTTTCAATAAGATGACAGGGACGTTACTATCATGATTATCACCCGTGATTATCACGAATGTAGACGAACCAAAGATTTTTTTAATTTATGCACTTACCCCCTTACTCATAAATGCCTCTTAAATTTAATCACTGTTTAGCGAGATTTTTATTAGCAAAACCAACCTTATACCAAACAAAATCGTAAGAATTTAAGCTAATCAATTGACTAATATTTAAGAGGCGTTTATGAGTAGGTAAGGGGGTTAGCGCTTAATTTATGTTTCTTAAAAGACAACTGCCGCACTAGGGATCATGCCCTGTGTCGCGGGGACCTTTTACAAACATCAATTAACGGACATAAAGAATACCCAGACCAGGACAATAATTTGTGAATCTCACGCTCAATTTTCGCTAGCACTCATGTGAATAAGGCATTGTTTTATTATTGTATGTTTGTTGATCAAGTGCTTTGTTACAGCGGGGTGCCTGCGCACCAGCTATCTGCGACTCGTCTTCTTAGCTCTCCTGATCCTTCCAGGCATAGGGATCAGCTCGATGAGCCGCAAGGTAATATAACCCTTATTAATGCTGCTATAGTATCTAAGTCCCTTTGCTTATCCTTGAGGTTTCAGGGACGTAACTAAACGTCAAGTTTGACATTAATTTCTTAATGGAGAAGATTACATGAACTGTCTCTTAAAAAATTACAAGAATGCCGTTTTAAGCTTAGTTACAGTTCTTCTTCTTCTTCTCTCGTGTCAATGGTCGTGAACTCAAACAGTTTTTGAATAGTGAGTGGCCACTTCAATGGCATTTGGAGTGGCCGCGTAAAGATCAGCCATCGTACACCGCTTAGGGCACAAAGGGCACACCAGTAGATGCGTGCGATAGTTACAGTACGATTACATTATGTTAAAAAAAAATAGAAATACAAGAATACCTATTGTGACAATTTTGACAACTAAAAGTTAAGTTAAGCGATTAATTAACGATATTTACCCCCGGTTTCCGAGTGTCAAATTTAAGTTCCTGAAAATGATAGTTGACAAGAGTTTTGACACTTGATTAGTGGATTTTTGATTGATTAGACATTCGGAAACTGCGGTTTAGTTCCCAGAATTGACCTGGCTACGGGTTAAAAGACTTTTATGATAATGATGATGTTTTTGCAGAAGTATACCCGTTCTCAGAGGAGTTCCGCGGTGGGGAGACACGCAATGGCGCTTTGCGATGGGGGGCCCGCTTCGGCCCTGCGCATCGCCCGCCTACTGCAGGCCTCCTCGACTGCTTCCGGGCCTGCCGGTCCAGGCTCGACCAGTACCTTGCCAGGAGAAAGGTACAGTACATTCAATAGAATTATATAAAATTAGCTGATGCCCGCGGCTTCACCCTCGTTGTATAAGTAGCTTAAATGTTATTCTACACCCTAAACCTCTATTCCAAATTTCATCAAAATTGTATTATGTAATTTACAAAATTTAAAACCATTACGTAAAACTCTTCAATTGCAATATTGAAAGTTTACGGCTGTCGCGCCTAGATGGCGTACAGTTGAGTTTTTAGTTGCGGTTCTGGCACCGTATAAGGCAATGGTTAAATTTGGCCTAGTGGTCATGGCGCTGGACGCGTATAGTCTAGAGACGCGGGTTCGAGTCCCGCCTCGAGTACCAATTTGTTTCATAGTCTCTCTTCTTTTCGGATTTTTCTAGCTGTATCCACAACCATAGCTGGTGTAGACTTAATAGTAACTACAAAGCCTGTTAATAATAAAGTACCTAACTGTTTTATTTAAGATCGAGCGAGGCGTCAGATTATACGGGCAGAACGAACAGCGTCTAGCGGTGAAGATCTGGCTGTCGGCATTACGTGGTGTGAGGCATCGAAGTGACAAATTTGCTCTGCTAGGACATCTCTATCAGGCTTATATGGACTTTGGGAAGTATCGGTATGTATTCATTTATATATTTGTTCTATAAATTTCACTGAAGAAATCGCAGGCATTATTCTCATTGTCCATTGCCCTCTGAGTGACCATGAGCCTTCTGAGAAGCCCCATAGTTAGCGACCACGTCTCTGATCCGTATGTGATCACTGGCAACACGCACTTGTCGAAGACCTTTGTCTTCAGACACTGCGGCAATGTGGACGAGAAGATACGTTTTAGCTTCCCGAACGCTGCCCAACCGAGTTGATGATGATATTATAATGATTATTATATATCGAAGAACTAAAAAACACAACCGTTAATAAGTAAACCCACTGCCTAAAAATAATGAACTAAATTCTAATTCGAACACATTCGAATTTGGCGCCAAAAACGGCGCCATTTTGTTTTTTATTTTTATTTTGATATACCTACTCTCATAGTAAATAAAATTCAACAAAACCTTTTAATCTAAAATCCTTCATGCAGGTCAACCCACAGCAGGCTTACTCTTGAACATAATTTTAATTTCAATCTAAAACCAATCCAATCATAATTTCAATTAGTTCAACTAATAGACACCTAATTTGAAAATAATTTGGCGCTAGTGTTGATTTCAAGAGTATGAAATAGAGGTAAACGTCATAATTCCAATCCCGATCGATCGGAATTAAATTCAAGGGTAGACCTACAGAGCGTGTTAATTGTACATAACCACATTCATACTCTTAAAAAACATTAACCTTCTTTTACCGCAGTCGGGTAAAAACCCAAGCGAACCCGCGCCGTCTCACTAGTTCAACAACATTACAACAAAAACATATTATTATTCTCCGTGTGGTGACGGAATAAGAATACAGTGTGTCACCACCCCATCTCATCCCATGGATGTCGTAAAAACCGACTAAGGGACTAACCGTGAATATTATCTTTACGTAATAAAAAGAAGGAAAACTTGAAATTAAACCCTATACCAATCCGTTTGGCCAGCGTGGTATTAGTAGGCCAAATATCCCTTTCGGAGGAGGCCCGTCCCTGCAGTGGGACATTAATGGGCTGTTATGATATTATTATTTACAAATATGGCGAAACTTCCGTGTTAGTTGCTGTACATACGACACATTATAATAAATACACATTTACTACGCTCACTGGTTTGGCAGACTGTCAAAAGAATATACTCTTGTATGTATTTTAAGCGGTAGTCTCGTTTGGCGTAAAGTTTGCCTCGGCAGCAAAGAGTTTGTTGTAACTGGCATAAACAAAACCTACGCACACGGAACAAAAATCAAGTGGAAATGCGATACAACTAATTCACTATGGGAACCGGTGTCGCCAAAAAACAAATAAACACACAAATAAACTATTTACAAAAAAATAACATATGTAGCTGAATCTACATGTGAGAATGAACCTTCATAAACTATAAATAGAAGTTATTTTGTTGTAGCGCAAAAATAATTAAATGACGTTTTGTAATCTTAAAATATTCAATTTTCGAGTTAATTCCATAGATGGCGGTTTTCGCAGTTCTGACAATTATATACTTTAACATGTTGTTCATAAGGGTGAGTTATGTATTACCTATGACATCAGCGACAAGTTATGCGTACCTACGCATATTAGTGACACACGTACCAGGCCTACTTAGCACTTCCACTTTATTTTTGTTCCGTGCCTACGCAGGACTTATAGTTTTTTGTTTGATCCACTATCAACGCGGTGGTAGTGGTTTTGTGCGGTCTAAAAATTATTGTCATAAGTCTGAATGTTCTTTGTAAGTATTTGTAATATTGATATCAGTGAACTAGCCTGCTAGCCAACATTTTAAAGGTTTCAAAAATAAAATACTGTTTGTTGATTTTCGTTGTAAAATCAGATAAATTTTATTAGGTCTTTTTAGAATCAAGTTTCAAATCATTAAAATAAAATAACAAATGACACTAGCTGCGTCAAATGAGCAATGTATTGTCTGCCCGATACGACTCACATCCTTTTTGGTAAAACGCCAAAAAAGTTCAGTGAAGTCAAAAAGTTTGATTCGATTAATATCAACTACCAAAAATATATAAAATATTAAACATTATAGTCTTTATCAGACAGGAAAGGTACGGTGACATTTGATCTTTTCCATGTTACTTAGTTTACTTTTGTAAAATTTAAAAATAAAAGCTATCAATTTATGAATCCGAACTGATAAAAAATTAAAAATATTATTTAGACGTTAATATATTATTAAATTATATGAAATAAGGTACTTGCGGTAAATAAGGGCCACCTTAATCTAAACCTAAATAATTTCTATAAATAAAGGAATATAATAAAATATTTAATATCATGGTTAAGTTTATTTCAATATCTGCATCAGAAAGTACTATTACAAGTATTTTCATCTCAATTAGGCATAGTAATCATGATTTTAAAAAACCCTCTCTTTGGCCCTTAATAAACGTCTGTAGTTTTATAAGGGCCAAGTTTTAATTCAAATATTAAAAGAGTAATCAATTGAAAAAATATTGTTTTCAGTTTCATTTGACTTTAATTATCATTTGGCATTAAATCACGCTTTTAACATTACTTAATCAAAGGAAAAACTAGCAATGGCTCTTAATAAACTAACATAGGCAAAACATGTCATAAAAACCTTTATCTATAACATATCGTCAAAATAATCTCTGACGTAAACAATGAGTTTGTAACTTTTTAAATATTATCTATGGAAATTACAAAACGAAAACATTATTTTTTATAAATAAGTAGTACGGTATAAGACAGGCCACGTACGTGGCCCGTCTTATCCTTACTATAAAATCTATTGTTATCGAGATCAACAGCTTGGGCACTTTTAAGTTCATTAAAGATATTAGGGATGATTTATGATACAAAAATAATAACAAATACATGCTTAATAATAATAACTATGGTGGGTATTAAAATAACGAAGTCTATTGAAAAATGTTAAAATTAATTTACATTCTATATGTATAATAAGGGCCGGCCTATGTACCCGTGTAGCGACGGCTGGAGAATACAATGTGTCGCTACCCCCTACCTCCTATGGGTGTCGTAAAAGTCGACAAATGGTGAAATAACAAATTAGCAGACAACACCACTGCCAGAGAAGGAAAACTCGAAAGCAAACCCTGTACCAACCCGTCTTGCCAGCGTGGTCCAGTAAGGCAAACCCCCTCCTAAATGTTAGCACGCCCAAATAAACGGCCCCCAGTTCCCGGCAGTCCTGCTGCCCGTTGCTACGGTAGCGGTCGCGGTAACAGTGGGACGGGGGGTGCGAAGAATCTCCGGGCTACGGCAAACGGCTACCATACCACCAACCACCACCACCAACACCTCCAACCAGCGACCTGTATCAAATGGCAGATGTACTGACGGTACGCCAGCTCCACATACAAAGCATAGTATTAAAACAACATTCGTTGCTTCCATTTAACCCAGAATATGAAAATAAAAGACTTAAACATAAAGTTTGTACCTCAAAAGATAGCCACTGGACTACATCCTTCTCAGGCAAATTTTTTGGTTTTCTTGGATGTTACATTTATAATAAAATCAATGCGAAATTAAATATATATCCCCTGACTAGATCCAGATGTAAACTGGTACTCGCCGAATGGCTGAAGTCACTTACCTACGACGAAACTGAACAACTACTTCAAGTCCTCTCGTAAATAAATAAATAATGTTCTTCATACATACAGGCACACACACACACACTCACACACACACACACACACACACACGCATGCACTAATTTATACATACACACTCACTCACATGGAAAAATATGCGCGCACTCATACGCACAGACACACTCACTCACACACGCACAAAAAATCTTTATTCTTAAACATCACTTAGTTATGCACATCCATACATCGACGGTGACAACACACAAATCCCTTACCTAGAGTTGGGAGAGGCTGGTAATCTGTAACACAGGTCTACCTAGTATAGATACCAGTCTCTTACACATATAGGACCTCATTTGTATAATGTTAAGTTGTATGCTTATTGTTCTTTGTTTTACTGTATTCTTTATGTGTGAGAGAAAATAAATACATTTTATTATTATTATTATTATTATACCAAAATGACCCTGGCAACCTATAACGGACGCTCTCTACGGCTGGACCAACATCTCACCGAACTCGAGGTAGAACTAGGACGTATAAACTGGCACATTTTGGGGTTATCTGAAGTCCGAAGAGAGGGGGAGGACACGATAACCCTCGAGTCAGGTCACCTGTTCTACTTTCGGGAAGGTGATCGGCCCTCTCAAGGCGGTGTTGGTTTCCTGGTCAACAAAGTCCTGACCGACAACGTTGTGGAAGTCAGCAGTGTGTCGACACGGGTAGCGTACCTCATAATCAAAATCACCGACAGGTATTCCCTGAAGGTGGTACAAGTGTACGCACCGACCTCGACATACAGCGATGACATAGCCGAAGCCATGTACGAAGACATTGCTAAGGCACTACATAATACCACCAAGGCTCACTACAATGTTGTTATGGGGGACTTCAATGCCAAAGTGGGAGTACAAAGATACGGCGAAACGAAAATCGGATCCTACGGTGTGGGGCGCCGAAACCACAGAGGGCAGATGCTAGTCAACTTCCTGGAGTCGCAGGGGCTCTTCTTGATGAACTCCTTCTTTAAGAAAAAGCCACATAGGAAGTGGACATGGCAAAGCCCCGATACTGTGACGAAGAATGAGATAGACTTCATCATGACCGACAGGAAATACATATTTAGAGATGTCTCTGTGATTAACAGGTTTAATACTGGGAGTGATCACCGACTTGTTCGAGGCACTCTAAATATGAATTTCAGAGCCGAGAGGCGTCGCATGGTGAAGTCTACTCTCAGACCTACCGCGCCCCAAATAGCTCTGGGATTCGACAAGTTCCAACTAGAGCTTCAAAATCGTTTCGACCTGTTAGAAACCGATGGCAACGTTGACCAGAAAACCGACGCAGTGGTCAAAACGCTACAGGATGTGTCTCGAAGGGTTTTCCCCGGAAAAAGCAAAGTCAGGCAGCCTAAGCTCTCCCCCGAGACTCTCGAACTTATGAGGCAAAGACGCGAGATGTCACCCGCGCGGTCCTCTTCGTCGGATGGGAGAAATCTCAACCGGAAGATCCGGAAGCTGGTGCGACGTGACCTCCGATGTTCCAACACCCGCGCCGTTGTGGCTGCGATCGAACAGAATAGAGGCACCAAAGTATTTGCGCGCCAGCTTGGTAGATCCCATCTAGCGAAACTACACACTGCGGACGGCAGAACCGTGACCTCCAAGTTCGAGATACTCGAGGAAATAGAGAGCTTCTACAAGGACCTGTACGCATCACGGATGACTAAACCCTTGGGACCTAGCGAGGATGACCACAGAGCCCCACTCACGTGCCATTATACGGAGGACATCCCCGATGTCAACCGGGGCGAGGTCAGAGCTGCTCTCGAGCAACTTAAGAACAATAAGTGTCCAGGTGATGACGGAATCACTACAGAACTACTAAAAGCTGGCGGAACACCTGTCCTTAAAGAGCTCACAACGCTTTTTAACTCCGTCATTCACCAGGGCCTAACACCTCAGGCGTGGAGCGGGAGTGCGGTGGTCCTGTTCTTCAAAAAAGGTGATAAATCCTTACTAAAGAACTATAGGCCCATATCACTCCTGAGCCACATCTACAAGTTGTTCTCGAGAGTACTCACAAACCGCCTCGCCAGAAGACTCGACGACTTCCAACCACCGGAACAAGCCGGGTTTCGAAAAGGCTACAGCACCGTGGACCACATCCATGTTGTTCGGCAAATTTTACAGAAGACTGAGGAGTACAATCAGCCGCTGTGCATGGCTTTCGTGGACTACGAAAAAGCCTTCGACTCAATCGAAACCTGGGCGGTTCTGGATGCTCTGCAGCGATGTCACATCGATTGGCGGTACATCGAGGTGTTGAGATCTCTATATGAAACTGCCACCATGACCGTCCAGCTCCAGGACAAAAAGACCCCACCTATTGAGTTGCGTAGAGGGGTGAGGCAAGGGGATGTTATTTCCCCTAAGCTCTTTACCAACGCACTCGAAGACGTCTTTAAGACGTTGGACTGGACTGGACGGGGCATCAACATCAACGGCGAGTATATCTCACACCTCCGGTTTGCTGACGACATCGTCATCGTGGCAGAGTCACTGGAACAGCTTGACGGGATGTTGCAGGGCCTAAATGGAGCCTCTCGACGGGTCGGACTCGGCATGAACCTAAACAAAACGAAGATCATGTTTAACAAACATGTAACGCCGAGGCCGATCTATGTCGACGGATTGATGCTCGAAGTTGTTCAAGAGTATGTTTACCTGGGACAGGTTGTCCAACTTGGTAGAAACAACTTCGAGAAAGAAATCGATCGCAGGATCCAGTTGGGTTGGGCAGCATTCAGCAAGTTACGTCGGGTCTTCTCTTCGCCTTTACCGCAATGCCTGAAGACCAAAGTCTTCAACCAATGCGTCCTACCAGTAATGACATACGGTGCCGAGACGTGGACACTCACAGTAGGGCTAGTCCACAAACTTAAAGTCGCGCAGCGAGCTATGGAACGGGCTATGCTCGGCGTCTCCTTGAAGGATAGAATCCGGAACGAGGTTATCCGACAAAGAACCAAAGTTACCGACATAGCTCGTAGTATTAGCAGGCTGAAGTGGCAATGGGCTGGTCATATCTGTCGAAGGACCGATGGCCGTTGGAGCAAACGTGTCCTAGAGTGGAGACCGCGACTCGGCAAACGTAGTGTAGGACGCCCCCCAGCTAGGTGGACCGACGACCTCATAAAGGTCTCTGGGTCGGACTGGATGCGGAAGGCGCAGGACCGAGTTCTGTGGCGTGTATTGGGAGAGGCCTATGTCCAGCAGTGGACTGCAATAGGCTAGTTGATATGTACCCGCCTCGAGCGTGGCCCGTATTAGCCCCTGATAGTAGCATAATTGAAAGCGGTAAAAAGTATTGTATTTATTAACAAAAATTTATAACTTATCTCAACTAGCCCACACTATTTGTATAACATTCACAATTAATTAACAAGATTTGAACAAACGGCTGTATTTTAGATAAAAAAAAAATAGTTTTGGCAAGTTAAAATTATAGTGGAGCTGCGTTGTCTATCACTCTCAACTGACTCGTGGTTACTGGTAAGATTGATGATCGTGCGACGACGCGAGCTCGGATCTTAGCTTTCCTATTGGTCATTTTTCAGCATGTGTAAATGTAGGGTGCTGTGATCATTAAAAGTGTCATTTTCAAGCAACGGCTCTTGATACCCACCGGCTCTTGTTACCCGCAGGTACCTTATTTGTTTTATATTCCATCTTCAACTCTAATAAAATATAAACATATACTTAAATTTTAAAATCGTATGCGCGACTCGGAACGAATTTCAATAGAGATTGACAAAATAAAATTGTTAAAATCGAATGGTTTTGTATAAAATTGATTAAATCGATTAATTTTTTTTATAATCATAGAAATTAATATAATAATTTCAGTTGTCTTATAACTCAATATTAGTTTTTACGAGGATAGGCCGCAAATTTTTTTTTGGCGGGATTCGTACGTCATAGCGATAAAATCTTGATGATGTCATTATTAAAAGAGGCCTGCGACCTGTGACCACGTAACTGCCGATGATTGGAAAAAACAAAAATCTAATACTTCATGACTGTGAGAGGAAGAGACATCAAATTAGACAATTCAGTAGATTTTCACTTATTATGTCATGTAAGTGACGAATCAAGTAATTCATCAAGCTGTTCATCAAATGAATCACGCATTGATTCGGCATAATTAATAAATTAAAAAAAAATGATTAGTTTCTTATTTCGTACCCATAATCGATTTATTCTTGTTTGTAAATTATATCGGTTAGATATAGAATCGGTATTTTTAAAATCAATTTTAGTGTTACTACATCTCTAGTAATGACAAATACTAAACGTCACCGTACCCATAAGATCTGAAAAATAGTATATTATTTGAAACTTTGTAAATAATTTAACTATTTTAATATCTTTGGAAATGGTCTTAACTATTGGTTCTGGTGGTTCTTAACTATTTTAATATCTTTGGAAATGGTGTTTTAGCTTGGTGATAAAGTAGGTACTACCAGCAAAAGTTATAAAAAACTATTGGGAACTATAGAGACGGATTCAAATACATTGGTTCACCTCTCTATCTAATTACATAGGTGTCGTAAAAACCGACAAAGGGTAAGCTCTCAAACATTAACTCTATAGAAACCAAATATAAATGAAACTCGACGTAAAATACTATTTAGATTGACAGATTAGATATTATATACAATTTAAAAAAGTACTCCTGCACTTGTACGAATTTGCACACAACCAGTATTCAACTGTTTCCGTGATTGGAGGTCTGGTTATCCATAATACAGGTCTAAAGCTCAGTACTCACATACGATATTACTCGATAGTTTTACTCCAAACAGAGTAAAACTTAAGGTGTGGACCACAGAACAACAACTCGAAGGCTCGCATCGAGCCGGCTCGATGGATTTATAAAAAAAGGAATTTCCTTCGCACCTACTCTAGCGAGCTTCACTCGATAGGTGAATGCTGAATGTGTGGACAAAAGACCTAGCCGCGGGTTTTACTCAACATGTTTGCTCGATCGAGTAATAAAACCGTATGTGAGAACCTAGCTTGGAAACCAGGCTCCCACTACTTAATTATATACGCTATCTACCTAAACTTCGTAAACTGTTTTTGTTTTTGGGAGTCAATAAAGTTAAAGTTAAGGATTAGTAAGGTTAACATTGTATTATTTGGGAAGGTGGTAGGTCTGCAAGAATAGCTGTCCTAACCGGTACCACCACTAAGGTCGTCTTAGTCCGTACCAACAACGCTGCTTTTGCTTCATACACCTCTAGGCTGAACGGTCAGCGCGTTCCGTGATATTTGCGAAAAGGGTAGACTGTTTCGCGTAATTTTTTTCGCGAGCATGGACTGTTGAGATTAGTTTACTTTGGCAACTATTGTTGCCATGGACTGTGACGTCATAGAATTTTGACAGATGAGTCGTGACGTCACAGAATTTTGGCGGGAAAATATTTTTTGACAGTTGAGTCGTGACGTCACAGAATTTTTGACAGATGATTCGTGACGTCACAGAATTTTGGCGGGTAAATATATTTTGACAGCTGAGCCGTGACGTTTTTGAATTTTTGACAGATGAGTCGTGACGTCACAGATTTTTGACAGATGATTTGTGACGTCATATTATTTTGGCGGGAAAATATTTGATACCTCTGTCACTTTTGACAGCTGTCAATTTTGACAGATAGGCGTGACGTCATAGAATTTTTGACAGATGAGTCGTGACGTCACTGAATTTTGGCAGGAAAATATATTTTGACAGCTAAGTCGTGACGTCATTGAATTTTGGCGGGAAAAATAGTATTTAAACAGCTGAATCCTGACGTTATCACAATTTGGCGGGAAAATAAATAGGTTTGTACAGGACCCTCGGTGCGCGAGTCAGACTCGCACTTGACCGGTTTTTTAAGCTGTGGGTCTGATATATCTAGAGAGCTTAAATTCGTAATTGTCAACTTATTTCATCATAACAGCCCATTAATGTCCCACTACAGGGACTGGCCTCCTTCCTTGACGGAGGGGTACTTGGCCTACTAATACCACGCTTGCAGACGGATTGGTATAGGGTTTAATTTCAAGTTTTCCTTCTTTTTATTTAGTGAAGATAATATTCACCTTATTTGTTAGGCACTAAAGTGACACACCTTTGCTTATCCTATCCTACTAATATTATAAATGCAAAAGTTTGTGAGGATGGATGGATGTTTGTTACCCTTTCATGCAAAAACTACTAAATGGATTTTGATGAAATTTGGAATATAGGTAGTTTATGGTGTAAAATAACAATTAAGCGGGTAATACCGCGGGCATCAGCTAGTAGACTATAATTCTGCTTTTCTTCACCTTATTAGAAAAAACGTTTATTTTTTATTTCAGAGAATCTCTGGAGTTCGCAAATCGCCAGCTTGGTATATCTGAGGAATTGGACTCAGCACCAATGAGGGCGGAGGCCTATCTTAACCTGGCACGAGCTCATCAAACCCTGGGAGGACTCGACAGGTACTATAACAATTGTTCAGCTATGCCTGCTTGGAGCCTTCCAGCGCGATGGACTGACGACCTGACAGAGCCAAAAGGCTGGATGTGACGGGCCGTGGACTGTGAAGTTTAGGGCAAAGTTGGGGATGCCAGTGTCCAACAGTAGATCACTCATGACAGAGATAGATACATAGATTGGTATGCTTGCTTAGGTGACCGCTCAGTCATCATAACACTGCAGGGAAGGGCCTCCTCCCGTGACGGAGCGATACTTGGCCTACTAATACCACGCTGGTCAAACGGATTGATATAGATACGAATTGATATAATTTGGCCAGCGTGGTATTAGTAGGCCAAGTATCCCTCCGTCACAGGATGCAATAAAGTATTGAGTATTGATGAGGCCCGTCCCTGCAGTGGGACATTAATGGGCTGTTATGATGATAGAAAGGTATTTACTGATTTTTTATTGTTTTTTCATTACAGAGCCCTCTCATACGCTCGCCAAGCGTTATACAACGACTGCGGCGGAGGTTCGACTGCAGGCTGTGTGCATCTCACCGTGGCGGCTGTTAGTCTTGAACTAGGAGCTTTCTCTAAAGCTATGGACGGCTTCCAAAAGGCTCTAGCTGTGGCACAAGCGCAGAATGATAACACGCTTTTATTGCAGGTTAGATTATGATTATATTGTACCTACTAGCTGACCCGTGCCCACTTCGTTGGGCATCGAAAAAAACGCGTCCCTTTTTTAAACATTAAAATTAGTGCTCCACTCCTATTAGTTATAGCGTGATACTAAGAATTTTTAAAATCAGTTCATTAGATCCAGAGACAACGCCGCTGAACAAACTTTACCTCTTTAAACCTAATATTACTTAGTATAGATTTGTTGGTTCATTTGCCACATAGTCAAGTAATTTTAGGCATTTTAAACCCCCAATCTCTGGAATAAATCCTAGTGAGTTGATTTTTGTATACACATTTATTACGGTGTAGCAATGAAGATATAAAATAAAATTCACTCAATTCACTTTTTTTAAATTGTTATAGAACTACTACTGAATTATTGAAATCGCTGACATTACATCTAAGTAACGAATAGAATAATAGAAAGAAGAGTTTAGTAATGTCCAAAGTAGTTGTTTTTACCTATACATCTCTTAGTACCTCTCTAAGACTGGCAGAATCATTGGTAACGTTGTAGATCAAAGGCGTGAAGTGAAAAGCAGCACATTGTTCCAATTTTGTTCTCTAAAACAGTCTGTCACCTCATGTCGGCCTAGGACCCAGAAGTTGCAGTTACTCATTGTACTTCTGTATAACCCGATGCAGCGCATGTGATCAACAGAACTGGAAAAAATATTGAGTATACAAAAAAACATAAAACAACTTGTTCGAAATGCTGAAGGTTGTCAAGTCTCCGTTCGACGATTTTTGATGAATAATTCGCTTAACTTTCCTCCAGGTATACGTAGGCCTCTCAGAACTATGGCGTCGTCTCCGCGACGCAGAGCGCGCAGTAGCGTGCGCCGCCCGCGCGTGCGACCTCGGCCGCGGTCCACGCTCGACTGACCTCAACACGCGACATCATCGCACGGCGTTACTTCAGATGGCAGCCGCATTACGAGCAAGGGGGGAGCTGGGGGATGCGCATGACTATTGTAATGTAAGTGATTATGTCATCATAAATCCGTCTGGCCAGCATTGTATTAGTAGACCAAGTATCCCTCCGTCACGGGAGTAGGCCCGTCCCTGCAGGGGGACATAAATATTTTTAAATATGAACTACTTAAATAAAAATATTCATCATAACAGCCCTATGATGAATATTTTTATTTAAGAGGACTCATTGACAAAATGCACTATCTTTCATCAACTACTACAGAAATATGAAAAGACCTATTAATCTAGAATTTTGATATAGGTAAATTGATACCTTTAACTAGCCTTTTGTAGTTACGAAAACGCGATAGCTTGATTTTGGCTCGATCATATTTAATTTTGAAAACACCTCTAAAAAAACAGCTTTTTACATATAACACGGAAAGTACACTATCATTATGCTTAGAAATTACTCAAATACATTCGTAACATCAATATTAGTCTTACTGTAGAATATCATTTACATAACTACAACCTTACAACCTTAATTAAGAAAATAAGATTTTAGCAATATCAAAGCGCTCTGGATCGTTGCGGGCGCATCGTAATTTTAGACCTTATACCGATTAGTTAACGATCGATACAGAATGAATACGGTCGACGAATCAGTCGGGCGATGGCCCTCTTCGACGTCGGACCTGTGCATGTCGACTCAACGTTCGTACTAAATATTATCGCGTATTTTTTAATCGTAGGTATATAATATTATAGGTTAGATTTAAAATATTTATACCTAAGTTTTTATTAATACTTTGTTCTCTTTTATAAATAAATAATAGTATTATTTTATAACATTGTTTGGTAAAATATTTTCGTAGTTATGTCATTTACAAAACTTAGGTAAAGTTCGCCTAACTCAACTACCTAGTTACTGTTGACCCTTTTGATAATGCAAGCGTTTGTTTATAAGCGATTTTAGACTATATGCTCAAGTGTAATAAGTTTTATTACCGTTTTCGTCAAGATCACGTAATTGAAACGGCCTCAGTGGCGCGGGCAGTGTGACGCGGTCGCGGTAGTGGCTTGCGTGCACGAGGTTGCGGGCTCGAATCCAACAAAGTTGTTTGAGCGATCCACAAATTACTGTCCTAAGTTCGGATGTTTTTTGTAAAAGTCTCCGCGACAATACCTAGGAGTTGAGTGAAACTCAAAAAAATAAGTACCTACCTTAGGTACTTACTAATAAGATCTAAATAATACTTTTTACTTTCGCGGGAACTTTTACAGACATGAAATAAACGAACATAACATCAATTTAGCAGGCACAAAGAACATCCAGACTCAGAACAGTTATTTGTGGATTACACAAAAAAAATGTCATAAGTGAGATTTGAACTCTGATGCACTCTACCGCGGGAACGTTTACAGACATGAAAGAAACGTACACAAAGAAAGTCCAGACTCAGCCCAGAACCAAAAATTGATATCGCGACATGCGTGTTTCATGTTAATGTATTTTGAACTCTATACGAGAAATAATACGGTTCATTTTTACACAAACAAAACGTAGCAACAAACAACAATAGGCCTATCGCGAGAAGCGAGTGTTTTTGTTACAAAGTTAATATATACTCTATTTCCCAAGCAATACGGTTCATTTTTACATAAAGATTTCAATTTTTGCCTCGTCTCGCCCCTCTGGTGGAAAATCACCTAGAGTTCAAATCTCACGTAAGACAATTTTATTTGTGCGATCCACTAATTATTGTCCTGAGTCTGAGTGTTCTTTGTGTCAGCTAAGTAAATGTTTGTACCCCGCGACACAGGACAATACAATACACTATGTCATAGTGAGGCTATTGTATTTTTTTTAAAGTTCTATTATTTTGCGTGAGATTCAAACCCGCGACCTCGTGCACTGCGACCGCTACCCCGAGGCGGTCAAACTATTTTTGTGATCCCCAAATTATTGTCCTGAATCTGGATGTGCTTTGTGCCTTCATAATACCTTGTGCGGGAGTAAATTTAAAAAAAATGGGGGCTACTTGTATAGACATAATAGACCGGTAGATAGTAGGTTTTTCTGTAACAGAATTTTCTGTTACCTACCGCGGACTGACGTCACAGTATAACCAGTAGTCTAACTGGGCCGAATATTTATTATAAATGCCTACGGGTGCGCAGTACGTAAACAATAGTATACATGCGATCTACTTTGTGTTTCCATTTAGTTTTGTAATTGTAAATTAATACTTTTCATATTTCTATTTTATATTTAAATAAATAGGAAGTGTTCTGTAAAAAACGTGTTGTTTTATGATTGATACATTTAATTTAAAGAAACATGTATATGTTTGTATTTATATCCACCATGTTTGTGATATAAATAAAATACTAAATTATAATATTAAGAAGGTACTATTAACAAGTCATTCAGTAAAGTAGGTACAGTACCGGGCCGTTTCGTAACCTGTAGAAAAATACAATCGGTCAATTTCGGCTTCGTAGAGCGTCAGAGAAAAAGACGATGTGTAATATTTACGGCCGGGTACTGTACTTATTTATTATATTGGCCATGTTTGTTTGAAATTGAATTTATCGATAACCAAAACCAAACTTTAAACAGGTCTATTAGATCTATTTAATGTCAAAATAAAGGCATCGAGGTCACTTTATGGATGGGTGACCAATCCAATCAAAAAATGACATCGATGTCATTGCTTAAATTTACCTAGATCAGAGTGAAAGACACGCATGGGGGATTTCATAAAGGGGGGCTAAATTTTCATTATTATTGACCTAAGTACAACAAACCGTTTTCGTAATATACACAAAATACTATATTATAGTATTAAATAAATACCTAAGTCATTTAGTAAGGTAGGTATTTATATCAGCCATGTTTGTTTGAAATTGACATATGAATAATATTTTTAGTTTCAAATTATAACACACAGTCCGCTCGTTACTGCGGCACAGTAGCGACTGTTCCCTCCGCGATCGTGAGCTTGTAGGTATAAACTCACGTTTCGTCCGTTTCTATGAAATTGAAATACTGTATATATTTGTACTATGGCACAGAGCGATAACGTGTCCTTGAGGGCCGGCGGGACGACGACGGCGCACACGGCGCGGCGGCGCGTGAGCGAGTATATCCGTCTCATTCGCGCGCCGAGGGGCGCGCCCCTCTGGCCACGGCCGAATTCAACTCGAAAATTTTCAAAGCGTCGTCTTATTTAAAAATATTTAGATACATGACAAAGTTTTGTATAAACGCGAAAGCTTTAACCTTTTTATGAGATACTAGCTGACCCGTGCCCACTTCGTTGAGCAGCAAAAAAAACGCTTCCTTTTTTTAAACATATTTCATTACTGCTCCTCTCTTATTAGTCATAGCGTGATACTATATAGCCTATGGCACTCCCCGATAAATGGCCTATTTAACACAAAAATAATTTTAAAAATTGGTTCTGTAGTTCCAGAGATTACCCCCTACAACGTCACAAACTTACAAACACACAAACGTTACCTTTTTATAATATTAGTATAGAGTATTATCCATTCATTCTATCCGTGTGGTGACGGAGTAAGAATACAATATGTCACCACCCCATCTCATCCCATGGGTGTCGTAAAAACTGACTAAGGGAATAACCGTAACTACTATCTTTACGAAATAAAAAGAAGGAAAACTTGAAATTAAACCCTAAACCAATCCGTCTGGCCAGCGTGGTATTAGTAGGCCAAGTAACCCTCCGTCACGGGAGGAGGCCCATCCCTGCAGTGGGACATTAATGGGCTGTTATGATGATGTAACGATGGATTAAGAATAGGTACATGGTATTAATCAATAAACCAATTAGCCTATCGCAGTCCACTGCTAAACCAAATGCCCTTCCCAACAAACGCCACAGAACAGGGTCCTCCGCCCTCCGAATTTAGTCCGACCAAGCGATCTTTTTAAGATAGAATTAATTTATAGTACAGGTATTTAAAATTAAAATTAAAATCTTACTCCAACCAAAATGTTGATACTAAGAAAATTCATCTATACCTAATAACATCGCGTTAGACAGATATTTTACGTTATTCGCGCATTATTTTAAAACTGAGATATCTTTCAAACTAATAATCGGATCTCATCGCTGTAAAGGACAATATTGTTTAGAATTAAATAAGTATAATGATTAACGTATTTATTTTGGTAAGGGTCAATACCATATACACAAAATACCTTTACAAACAATGCATTTCTTTAAATCAAATTTGATTATTATAAAAAAGGTCGTAGTGAGTCAACCTTAGAAGATAGATATATGCTATTGTTGACTTAATTGTAAAACTTTTTTTAAGGTACAATTCTCTAATACATCATTTCAGTATATCTTCAGACGTTTAAGCAGCAGAAGCAAAATAAACGTTTTTTAGCGTCCCTTTTATAAACATATTTCATTACTGCTCCACTCCTATTAGTCATAGCGTGATGCTACATAGCCTATGACACTCCCCGATATATGGACTATTCAACACAGAAAGAATTTTTGAAATCGGTTCAGTAAATCCAGAGATTACCCCCTACAACGTCACAAACACACAAACACACAAACAAACAAACACACAAACTTTACCTCTTTATAATATTAGTATAGATATAGATAAAAGCTTTAACCCTTCTCTGACTAAATTTTCTGTTATTTTCCCCGCTGTTTCAGGAAGCCCTAAGACTAGCTGCCGTGGCAGGAGATCAAGGTTGCTACGCGAGAGCTGTGCGGATAGCAGGAGACGTCTACAGGCGGAAATGTGATGTTGGGAAAGCTCTCAGGTAAATCTGGTGACATGCTTAAAGCCCGATTTACACATCGAAATGTACATTAGCGAGTTAAGTAGTAAGTTGTTGATTAAGTTGATTTGAATATAATACAGAACTTAATGTACTCTGTACCTATATTCAACACATGTACCTACTTATGGAATGCAATAAACAATTTGAGTTTGAGTGTTTTTGAGTTTGAATAGATCTCGATCCTTTTTTTTGGCGAGTTAAGTACGAAGTAGCCCCCTATCTCGCGTCTCGCCAACTTAACTCGCCAAAAAATAGGATGGTGATCTAACAAAAAATGCTAAAATATTGCAAATTTTTTTTTTAAATGCTATGGATAGTTTATCTGAAATAAACTATGTATTATTATATTATATTATTATTAAAATCAACTTAATCAACAACTTACTACTTAACTCGCTACTGTACTTGTCGATGTGTAAATCGGGCTATATGAAAGGCGAGTGTGATACAAACTGACGGGCATGTATAGGGTGTTTCAACATGAACTTTGTTTTTTAATTGGGGCGATACCAAAAACGTGATAGTTTTAACCAGTTTTTTTCCACTTTGGAAGCGTCTGTCAGGCAAACATAAAAAAATATTTTAGATACCTCGATATCATTTTTGAAGACCTATCCTTAGATATCCCACACGTACTTATGTGTTTGATGAATAAAAAAGTTTTTGATGAATAAATAAATTTTTGAGTTTCAGTTCTAAGTATGGGGGAGCCCCCAATATTTATTATTATTATTTTATTTTTGCATCAAAATCTTAATGCGGTTCACAGAATACATCTACCTACAAAGTTTCAACAGTATAGCTCTTATAGTTTCAGAAAAAACTGGCTGTCACATACGGACGGACAGACGGACAGACAGACATGACGAATCTAAAAGGGTTCCGTTTTTTGCCATTTGGCTACGGAATCCTAAAAACTAATGCATTCTTCTTCTTTGCGTGTCGATGACAATCAAACTGTGTCAGCCCAAAATTTTGCCACGAGTATTGCATTCTATGTGGCATGCATGGGATCTTCCATTGTTTTTGGACCCAGAGGACAAGATAGCTGATGTTCTATTCTTTGTGGAACAGCACCACACACACATTCCTGGTCCTCCCTAAACCCCCACCTGAATAAGTTCTCCTTGCTTCTACCGACCTGAGTTCGGAGTCTGTTAAGTTATTTCCAGATCGACCAAGGAAGCAGGTGGCCTGTTGGTGGGTTTTCGGAATGCATTATGCATTAAGGAGCTTGAGCATTAGTTCTTGTAATAATTTCAATCTTCTTATTTCCACAGACATTACGAAGTAGCTATGGGAGCCGGTCAGGCGTTAGGCGACCGTCTCGCACAGATGGAAGCAATGGACGGAGCCGCGCGCTGCCTGGAAGCTCTGCGGTTACAAGGAAGGATTTGTAACTGCAGACCTCTGGAGTTCAATACCCGACTGCTGGAAGTTGCAACGTCTGTTGGGGCTAAGGTACTTATTTGATTTTGATTGGAACCATAATATAGTGAATGAAACGTAACATATTACAACCCTATGTAGTAAGTCAAGTTAGGAAAAAATTTGGTAGGTACCTATAAGTAGATATATTCTCCGTGTGGTGACGGAGTAAGAATACAATATGTCACCACCCCATCTCATCCGAAAAACCGACTAAGGGACTATCATCTTAACGAAATAAAAAGAAGGAAAACTTGAAATTAAACCCTGTACCAATCCGTCTGGCCATCGTGGTATTAGTAGGCCAAGTATCCCTCCGTCACGGGAGGAGGCCCGTCCCTGCAGGGGATACTTATTGATGGGCTGTTATGAGATATAATATAAAATATACTTTCCCAATACCAGATGCTAGTCCGCCGCGTCCGGCTCCGCCTAGCAGAGATCTACACAGGTCTGGGAGACAACGAGGCCGCCGCCAGACAGAAGCGCGCCGCGGCAGCCTGGGCCGCGCCGGCTTGCGCTAGATGCAGAGAGCCTCTAGCGGACAGACCCGAGCCTCTAGCCTCGCTGCCTTGCGCGCATATCGTGCATCATGCGTGAGTTTATTTTTGGTTTTATGCTTTAAGGCGCCGATTACACTAGACTACATGTAGTCTCCTACATGATGTAGTTGACTAATCACATGTAGGACAGTGTAAACAGAACGTCTTAACACTAAAAAGTTAGGACGTCCTTATGTAGGAGACTACATGTAGTCTAGTGTAATCGGCCCTTTAGTCAGGATCGCGCAAGGCAGAAATATTCACATGTCGGCATAGCCGGTTATTAACTGGCTGATATTACCGCTAAAGAAGTAGCACTCCTGAAAACAGCAACTAAAGAGAACGAGTTTCCTATTTCATCAAAAACACCAACTTAAAGCCTTCTTTAAACCTTTCCGTTAAAGGAAACAGCTTGAGTGTGATAGTGGCATTTGCCTGCGTTCAATTGGGGTCTGTAACAATATACTTGCTTCTCCTGCTTCACTAAAAGCTAAAAGTATACAATATTGTTAAGTTAGCTTTAAAAAATAGAGATAATTAGATTTTGATATGTATCTTCCTATAGGGGCGACATATTCACAAAGAGAATAAGCCCTTTTCTGTCCAATAAAGATAAAAAAAAAACCGTTCCGTTGCCTTTCGTTTGACGCGTGGATGGAAAAGAGGTTTCATACTTACAACTAATCTTTAATTCCTTGTCGTTTGTCTTCAATTCTTTCAGTTGCATGCCGGAGTCCTGGTCTCGTCGCTCGACGCGCAGCGCGGGCGCAGAGTGCGCGGAGTGCGCCTCGCCCCGCGCGCCCCGCGCCCCGCCCCCCGCGCCGCCCGCGCCGCGCGCGCTGCCTGTACAGGTATGTACCTACTGACACTTCGTTGACATTCTTTTCAAACTTAAAATAAAAGGCCACATCATTAAGAAAACATCCTTGTAGTAAATAAAAATGTTTTTGTTATTTTGATTGACTGAAGACCTATTTCATTAAAAAACCGAATAATAATCATACAATGAAATCAATCAAATCTCGGGTTCGATTCCCGCTCAATGCAAAACTTTGTGTACACGATTGTTGCATTGGTCTGAGTGTTTTCTATGTGTAATAATATGTAGTATTTACAAAAAGAAGTATTTAAGTTTGTTCATCCGTTGTCTAGTAGGTACCCATAGTACAAGCTTTGCTTAGTTTGGGACTAGATGGCGATGTTTAAAAATAAAAGAAAAAATGTATCAACATTGTAGGATAGTTCGCTTTTAAAAAAAATAATATCTCTAAACTTTTCCTAAGGCAGCTCTTATGACACACATAAGGTTTGGCAATGTTGTTTCCTTACTCCAAATAATTATTTAAATGCTTTTTTATAATGTTTTCAGGATTTTCCATTCGGTACACCACCAACGCTACGAGAGTCAGACTTGAATTCTATAATATCAGATCACAGTAGTCAACAGGCAACATCAAGCGTTTAATTTTTAATTGGCAACACATTTTAAAAGCAATTAATTCATTTCAGAAATAAAGGTAATGCCATAATGTAGATATGCCAGGAAGTAAATACAGCCATGAAATAAGGATAACCGCTTTTGTAAAATTTTAGTTTAAACAGCTTTTATTTTATTTGGTTAATTAAAATTATACTTGTATTTGGGTTTAATGAAATAAAACTTTACATTATCCTCTTTAAAAGTGTTATAATGTAGGTTTATCGTCTTTGGTGCAATAATATCGATGTCTAAAAATAATGTTAATAATATTTTTTACTTATTGGTAACATTTTATGTGTTGTCTGTCATTCATAAAAGGGCGGGTATATTTTTAATGAAAGATTTAAATTACCTTTTTTATTAATGCTTATAAAAACAAGAAGCAATATTTTAATTGAAAAAAATGTCGAAGGTATGATAAGAAAACATACGAATGTCCATATCTTAAAATAAAAAATAAACTATTTATAAATAGTGTTCGATGGACATCTGTTACATTGAATGAAAAGTGTTCCTTTTATAAATACGCAACATTAAGCAAAGATAATTTTGGCTTGCGCGCGCTTTTTTATTTAAAATATTAAGTCATATTCTATAAAATTAAATAGGTATGTATTAATAAAAAAAAATCTGTATGATTTGTGTCTAAAGAGAATATAATCTGATAACGGGTTCGTAGAATATTCAGCACAATAATTCAGCATTGCATCAGTAAAAACCTTTTTCAAATACATACACGGCAAATTAAGTAATGGGAATACAGTCGAGGAATCAAGGTAATGGATGGTAGGTAGTCTTGAAATTAACTCACTTCGTCGTTCCTTAGTCGGCTTGACCAAACAAAGCTACTTAAAGCGGGTTATTGAAATTGTAAAGTAGTCTGTCTGTCAACAAAATATTATATGAAAGATTATAACGATGCCAAAATTCATATGTAAAAAAAATATCTAAATTAGGCGGCCATAATTAAAAGGAACTCCTTTTAATTCGCACTCTTCAATGAATGCGGAATCCAAAATACTTACTTACAATATCTTGTAAAACCTAAAAACAGGCAAAGGAAAAACAAAAAACAAAGCGACTAAAAGTATTAATTATTAAAATATACGCTTAATTTAATAGCAATAACTAACTTTTAGGAAAGAAGCAATTTTAATTTTAATTTTGCTTAATTTTTTTTTAAGTACTTATGTAAGTAAAAAGTTTTGCTCGTTTAACTACACTGAAAAATACCTACTCATCTACGAGTATCATGTCGAATAGATTTAACTATTTCGCCTGAATTTGGCACTAATATCACCGAAATGTCTGATTCATTCATATTATACTTCAATAGTCAAAAAGTTCCTATCCTTCACACGCCCATAGAATATTGTAATTATTTTTAAATTAAAGAGTTATGTCTGTGGTATTATCAGCTTCAGTTTTACTACAGCAGAGCCATAGCGTCAATCCAAAACTGAACATATCAAATTCAACTTTAACTGCACAGCATAACGCGAAACCAATCAGCAGCATGTGCGCGAAACCAATCGGCGTTTGTCAGACGCGCGAATTCGGAAGAATGCGCGAATCTTTTTAAAATCTCCGAAGTAATGTGTACGATACACTGTGGAGTTTAGGGGTTAATTTGTTTTGATATGTTTTGGTTTAACGCTTCGATTCGCTTCGACTCTGTCTCAGTATAAATTGATTCTAAGGGTAAAATACCTATGTCTGTTTTGTATTTTATAAGTTCAATAAATTGTGTGATAATATAAAGGTTCAAAATTAATCTTAATTTCTTTATATTTAATAAGAATATACTGAATATTGTATAATTTTGAATAAGGTTTAATAGTGACAAGAATGTTGATTGTGTGTTTAGGATACCGAATCCTTTTAAAATACGCTTTATTAATTAAATATAAAATTTAATTGTGTAATATTCAATGTCAATAAAAAGTTATATATAAGTAATAATAATTATTTAATAAATTTTTGGTTATTATTGATATAAAAAATATGAATGTGTTTGTCTGTGGATGTGTGTCCTTTATTTAAACAAATAAGGCTTGCAATATTATTGTAGGTAATAATTTATATACCTATTTACTAATTTTATTCCTTATATTTTAATTAGGTAATAAGTATTTAGCTTAGTGAAGCCACTGTCTACAAAATTGTCATTATCAAACCATATAATTATTATTGTCAATGTGAAAAATGCGTTTATTGTAATTTTAATTTTGGCGCCAGTAATGACATTTCTTTTAAATGGCTTTTCGCGCCATAAACAAAACTTCCGAATGAGTAATTTTTTTTTTTAATTGGTTGCGTTTATTATACCATATTCATGATACTCTACGATTTGATGTTGTTACTCTATGATTTTGTTATATTTTTAATTCAATAATTGATACGGACATTTAAAAATATACACCCCTACACTTCAATAATGATAGTGTTGTGCTTGTGAGAAAAAAAACCGAAAAAACGCCAAGTAGTAACGATGTTGATTATTGTAATTTCAAACATATTCTAAATTTATCAACTGCCACATTTTAAATTGTCAATTTTAGCTTCATACATAGAAATAAACATATAAAACAATATCATAGATGCACTGGTTTGTCGGGCACATTAAAAGGAGTAGTGGAAAAAAAATAATCATATATATTTCAGCTCTAAAGTAAGTAGATTATTATTCAATGTGAATTGAACTAACATTTTTTAGATGGGTTAAAATTAAATAATTTTATATTTAAAATTATATCTTAAAGTACGAAGTAGCCCCCTCTCTCGCGTCTCGCCAACTTAACTCGCCAAAAAATAGGATAGAGATCTATTTAGATCAATTTAATCAGCAACTTACTACTTAACTTGCTACTGTACTTGTCGATGTGTAAATCGGGCTTTACGGTCTTCTGTTTCTCACGTAGGCTAGAGCGTATTTCCCTTTCCGTGTTCAGTTGGCGGCTAAAACCAGCACGGTTTTGTATTACTAACCAACTCGACAAACCCGTGCTTAGTTCGCCTCAACTGAGCACGCTTTTGCGATCAAGCAACATTAAAAACGTTTTACAAAACAGCGTACGGCTGAATCAAACACGGCTTTTTATTACTATGGAATTCAACTAACCCGTGTCCAATTCGCATCAACTGTCTTTGTAACGAGTAACGCTAGGTGATGCTTTACAAATAAGTGTTTAGTTGAACCAAAGAGTTTATTAATATAGTGAGTTGAACTGAATACAGAAAGGGTTAAGGGTAAGGTATGAAATTGGTTAAGTCGCATGGAAGTTCAGTGAAACATACAATTAAAAAAATACATTTATTTGCTCAAAAATAAGTAAGTACGTAATACATGAGTCATGACCTACAAGTGGAGACTGTGGAGATCCGTTGTGCGCTATGCACTATCAATTAAAACAATAACAAACACGTAAGCGTTAAAAGCGTGTTCAGTTCAGACGCGATGCGCGCCAAGTGACGGCTAGCCTAAGTACCTACCTACTTCGAGTGCCGCGATTTATTCCGAGCATTCCCAAATAATCCGAACATTCTCTTAAAATGCACACGGTTTTGTAAAAGCCTGTAAGAGTTGCTTGATCGCAAAATCGTGTTGAGTTGACGCCAATTAAGCACGGGTTTGGCGAGTTGGTTAGTAATACAAAACCGTGCTCATTTTTGTCGCCAACTGAACACGGAAAGGGAAATACGCATCATTTTTTTTTCACTGCTCCTCAAAGATTAAACACTGTTGAATAGGTAAGCATCCGCGTAAGAGATTATAAAATATATTCAGTAAAATAATCCAGAGTCTATTCGTCGTTGCATAATAATAGAATAAGTGTAGGTATCTATTTCATGTTGAATTTTCATAATACAAATTACAGAAGTATTGGGTATAACTTCCTGGGGCCCAGAACATTTTTTTTGAAATTATGATATATATATTTTTTTAAATGTATTATTTGTTAAATAAAAATTACTAAACGTTAGTATTTAAATATTAAAAGTTTACACGAATTTCATTAAATGGCACTGTATTTTATATTTTCTGGTATGTATTATATATATGACGCCAGGCCCCAGGAGGATAAAGTATTTAAATATTTGACTCTCAGAAAGAATAAACTTAAAGTTGTATTGTAATGCTATATTTTACTTAGGTAGGTATACATATTACTTCTGTAATTTCATCTTACAGTATGCGCTAGATAAGTTGACCGGCCTGAAGATGTTGCAAATGCCAGCGCAGTTGTCATTTTACATGTTCATTTGTTCCTTTACATGCGCAAACTTCTCTGACAGCTAACTTCAAGCCGGTCAAGTAAGATTGCGTAAACTGTACATAAATTTAACTCTATTTTGACAGTCATGACAGCAAAATCAGTAAAGTTTGGGCTAGACAAACTAATTTAGACTAATCATTCTTAATAATTTTCGCACTTCAATGATAATGATGGGTATCTCTTCCCGCCATAGGTTTGTAAATACATATTTGAATGGAACTTTTTGGTGGGCAGTTATTGCTGTAATATTCATTATTAATGCGCAAAATAAAAAGTAACGAAATCATCTATTTTTGTTTGCCATCGCTTCGTTATTTCGCTTCAAGTTTGTAAATCACATTTTGTTAGCTCTCCAAATTTTTTTTAGAAGTTAATTTCATATAATTTTTAATTTTCTGTGATCTAGGTATAAAGTAAAACCAATAATACTGCAAACGACCTCATCTAAAAATTTCCATACTCAGAAAATTATCATTTGTCGTTAGTAAATCAAATTTTCTACCATAGTTTTTTATGAGCGATTTCAGAAGACTAAGCTTAGTATGAAATGTAAAACTGCGCTAACGATACAAATTTCAGAATCAGCTATTAACCGTAAATTTTCCATCATGTCCCCTCACTAGAATAACGCAAACGGCTGCATTTAAATTTAGATAGGAATTAAATTTCGTCGTTAGAAAATGTGTCTAAATAAGTCAGTCTAGCTATTTGTTTTTAATAATATGTATTTATAACATCAAAGCTATTTTTTTCGAAGCGCTTATAAATATAAAAAGTTGCTGTAAAGCTAGACGACTATCTGTCATTTAGCTTTCAAAACTGTCATTAAACTATTTCACTGTACTTTACGCGCCAACTTACTCGGCCGGCTTGAAGTTGTTACAAATGACAGATGTCAGTTTCAAAATAAAATGGCGGGGATCGGATGATATACTATGTTCCTGTTTAAGCGCTAACTTATAGCTTACTTCAGACAGGTCGAGTTACTTGGCAGCTAATTTACTGTACCTACGTATAATTGTAAGAAAAGTTTATATATTATTATTGTACTATATATTATAATATAAATATATATTATCTCTATTATATGTACCTGCACATACTTGTTAAACCTGCCTCTAAAAAACTATTTTAAACTACTATTAAAAAGACATACTTATTTATTCTTGTTATACTTTTAAAATCATTGAGCTTTTCCCTTTATGATTAAAATGTTGTATTTGTAATGGGAAAACTCTGATTTATTTATAGATAAATAAATATTTACAATGGAAAAGTGTAATGTCTAGTAAAAAATGAAAAAAGAAAATTGACAAACTCGGACGCACTAGGCTGAACGCCTTAGTCCGATTTAGTCAATACAAAAAGGTTTTAAAAAAATGTCATTAATTCGACTTTTTGTGCGTCCTGCTGACTCCTGCTTATAATTGCATAGGTTCTATATTCACAGACTAAAAAGTGCGTCACGGATAGTCTGTCGTCTGCGCAGGGCCTTACTAACATTATGACCTACGTAATTTGACTTTAATAAACGTCAAGAATTATACGTTTCCATTGTAAATACATAGATATGTTAGATTAAATCTATCAGAAACTGTATTTCGTTGTACAAAGTATAACTATCTCAAGTTCCAAGAACCTCCACACTAAATCTAGCTAATATTAGATAGGTAGAATGCACTCTATAATTAATAGAATATTAACAAAAATATTTATTTTATTTCGTAAAAAACTAGAATTATACACATTTTGTCTTGTGAAAATATACTTAAAATAAACTTAATAAATTATTTGGCGACAATTTGCACTATTGTATAATTTTTAAAGTTTATTTGTTTGCTTGAACTTTATATAATTTGAAAAGAAAAGGTCGTAGAAGATTTTTGTAAAGGATTAATTTGCGATTTTCGCGCTAAAAGTTCGTCAAATCATAGAGTAGGTAAAAAATTATCATCTAAGAATAATTTTATGGAAAAGACAAATGTTTTTCGGTCCTTTTCTGTAAAAAAAAGGAATTAATAACTATTTAAAGAAAACACACTATTTTTTTTATAAAGTTTTCTTATGCAAAGACTTGAAAACCTAGGTGAATATTTTTAAAAAGCTCTTGTTTTGTTACCTTCATTGGCCCACTGCAAAGAAACCTTTTCAATCAAAGCCTACTTATTATTATTACTAGGTGTACTCTTTAATGTACTTTTGACTAACCCGTCCACTCATTTTATGCTTGGTAAAGAAATGATACAGTAAAATGAAAAACATGTAAAAATTAAAACAAATCTACGACCTTTTTAAGTCATTTGTAGAATGTAGTAAATAGTTTTTATTACTTTTGTTAATAAATGATACACATTCTAGCAATGTTATTATGGTCCTGGCAAACAGATTGGGCCTCGTCTACATTCATTAAGAGAGTCATACATGCGCATCGATTATTCGCCCAATCTGTTTGATGGTGACAAGTGGCGTTCTGTCGTCTCTGCCTACCCCGGACGGGATAAGTTGTGAGCTTATGTAGGTATGTATTATGGTGTCTTCATAGACCAGGACTCGTCAAAAAAGTGTAATGACTGTCTTTTCACCTTCCGTTTTGCGACCCACTATAGCCGGGTCGGCCTAGTAGTCGGGCTGTTAAGCTGATTTTCCACCAGTTCTTGACCATTAATATCTGAACAATCATTTATTAAATGAGTCAAACAGTCAATTTGTTTAATGTTCAGACATATTATGGTCACTTGTACCGCATAGAACTTATTTTCATTTTAAATTAAGAAGTATTTGATCAACTTGTCTGCTACGTATATTATTATATCTGACGCTGACTGGCTGAACCAAACGATAAAAAAATATAGATAGTTAATACTTTATTGCAAACCAACTTACATAAATACAGTAATAATATACTTTCCATACTGTCATTCTGCGTTCTGTGGCGCGTGTTGGGCTTGGGAGAGGCCTATGACCAGCAGTGGACTGCGATAGGCTGTATAGTTGATTGATTGATTGATTGACTGTATAGTCGATTGATTGATTGATTGACTGTATAGTTGATTGATTGATTGATTGACTGTCATTCTCGTTTCCTATTCCATAGTTCGTTTTCAATACTTACCTAAATATAAATAAATATAACATTGCAAGAATGTGTGTATAAGTTTTTTTTGTTGTAAAATAAACATTCCCAAATATTTCTATTGTGATTGCAAATAAAAAATATATTGTTATTATAATGTAATATAACAAAAAAAATAATGTAGTTGTGAATTTGGCGTTGTGTTATCAATCATTTTTAGATAATAAATATGAGAGTATATATAAATGATTGTTCGTTATATTTTAAAGTTTTAATTGAAATATATATTAATTTGAAAATATTGTCTTGTTTTTTATTTTTTCCTAATAATCATCTGCACTACATCATCATAACACCCCATTACCTAATGTCCCAGGGACGGGCCTCCTCCCATGACGGAGGGATACTTGGCCTACTAATACCACGCTGGCCAGACGGATTGGTATAGGGTTTAATTTCAAGTTTTCCTTCTTTTTATTTCGGTTTTTACGACACCCATGGGATGAGATGGGGTGGTGACATTGTATTCTTACTTCGTCACCACACGGAGATTTTCACTTCACTACATACTTAGTGGTTTATACAAAGTCACTGTCGTACGTACCTATGCTTCTTTACAGGATGGTCACCTATGCAGGTTCAGAGCTTCCTGTAAGGATTTGGAGATCTTGAGGATATAATAAAACTCTCGATTTGCTTGAAGTAGAATGCGTGTCTTTTAATAAAAATCGTCGCCTTATATACAAAAGTGTGTAAACATGTAAAACCAATAAAATATAAGAAAAATAAATATTTACAAAATATAAAAAATGTATAACCAATCACAACTAAGATTGTAATCACGCCATGCGATGGAAGCGACGCGTAGCGGCGATGGCGCGAAATGTCGAGGCGCGCCGCCGAGCTCCGTCCTACCGGCCAGTCTGGCCTCCGTGCGTAAGTTATAAATACGACCCGTCGCTCGTACTCGTTCCTTCACTCGGGCGCGGCGTTGAAGAGGGACGGACGTCGATATACTGCGTATGGTTCGGCGCGTGCGGCGTGTGTGAAGATTGTAATAACAACTTGAAGTCTTGAATTAATATTGAAGAATATTCTGGCTGGCTGCGTATATTGGGCGACGACGTGCGTGAAGATAAATATTGCTTGAATAATGAAAAACGTTGTTACGTGTGCAGAAGTCGTACACAACGGTTCTTATTAGAACTCATTATTATTTCTATAATATAATAATCTGAAAGTCATTATCAAACAGTTCTTTTCAGAACTACTTCACTTTTCTATGATAAGTGATTGAAAAGTCATTATCAAAACAGCTCTTATCAGAGCTACTCACTGTTTCTATTGACTTAATCGGTATTAAAGTCATGTTAAAAACAGCTCTTTTCAGAGCTAATCACTATTTCTATGGATTAATCTGTAGCAGGCCACGGCAGCTACAGTACTCCCCTTCTAGCGAAAGCGTACCGGCAGTTTGATAGTGCGACCGGAGCGCGTCGTATTTGCTTGCGAAGGTCGCGGCGTTAAACTCCTTGCAGGTACTGGTACAGGTTGCTTGGTAACGTTGGTAAAGGTAACAGGTTGCTTGGTAACGTTGGTAAAGGTAACAGGTTGCTTGGTAACGTTGGTAAAGGTAACGGTTGTGCTTGAAGGTAATGGTAAACTGGTATCTTGTGGTTCTGTTGTGATGTAAGCAGGCTTCAGTCGATCAATAGAAATAGTGGCTTGCCGACCAGGTAATTGTATACAGTAGGTCTTGTCGGTGCGGCTTATAACTCTGTAAGGTCCATCGTACGGAGGTTGAAGAGGTTTCTTAACTGCATCCACTCTTACAAACACGTGACTACAGTTGAGTAAGTCACGGTGCACAAAAACTTTTCTATTATTACTGTGATGCATGGTAACAGGTTGAGGTTTATTATCTTGAATAATTCTTCGTAAATTTTCTACGTAAGTATAATCCATAGTCGAAGGTGTGGAGATATTTGTATCGAAGAAATCACAGGGAAGACGTAAGTTGTATCCGTAGGTAAGTTCGGCGGCGCTCACGCCTGTATCGGTGCGTAAGGCGGCGCGTAAGCCGAGTAGTACTGTAGGTAACTCGTCGATCCATGTACTTGTGACAGACAGTTTTGCTCGTAATGAAGTCTTGAGAGAGCGATGCCAACGTTCGACGATTCCGTTACTTTGAGGATGATACGGTGTAGTTCTATTCTTCTTAATACCCATTGTCTTCATTAAATTTTGAAAAAGTTCACTTTCGAACTGACGACCTTGATCGCTTGTCAATGTAGTAGGACAACCGAATCGTGTAATCCAATGCTTGTAGAAAATGTCGGCGATACGAACAGCTGATATTTCGTCCGTAGGTATAGCTTCGGGCCATCTAGTAACACGATCGACCATCGTAACTAGGTAGCGATGACCTCGAGCGGTTGTAGGTAGCGGACCGACAATGTCAATGTGTACGTGTTGAAAGCGGTCGGTTGGCGGGAAAGTTGCGATGTTTGTTAATGAATGGCGTTGCGTCTTGCTCCTTTGACATTCTATGCAGTTACGAGTCCATTGATTAGCGTCTATATTCATTGACGGCCAAAAGAATTTTTGTGTGATAAGCTTTCGAGTAGTGCGTATACCAGGGTGACTGATGTTATGCACGCTGTTAAAAACTTGACGTCGATATTCTTCTGGTATATAAGGACGTATATAAGATGTAGATGTCTCGCAGAATAACTTGATATCGGTGTTAGGTAATGAAATCTTCTTAAGCTTGATATTAGTGTTTTGTAATAATAATTGTATGTTGCTGTCCCTTTCTTGCGCTGTTGCTATGTCGCTGTAGTTAATCGAGCGCGGGCATGTTATTGTTTCTATGCGGCTCAGTGCGTCGGCTACAATGTTTTGTTTACCGCTCACGTGACGTATGTCCGTGGTAAACTCGCTGATAAACAAAAGTTGTCTCGTGCGCCGCGCCGTGGAGTTTCATTATTCGATGAAATTTTTGACATAGCGAATGTTAATGGCTTGTGGTCGGTGAATATGATAAGATTTCTTCCTTCAAATGTTTTACGAAAATGTTTTATAGATAGGTATATTGATAGTAATTCACGATCGTAGGTAGAATATTTCTTCTGTGCGTCTGTGAATTTTTTTGAATAATAGCCGAGTGGTTGCCATGTTTCATCTATGTACTGTTGTAGTGCGGCTCCGGCTGAGTGATCGGATGCGTCAGTGAAGAGGGCTAGCGTAGCGTGGTGTGATGGGTGAGCAAGTAAAGCTGCGTTGATAATGCTTGCTTTACATTGCTCGAATGACTGAGTAGCTTGTTCTGTCCACGTAATTTGTGTTTTGTCCTTCTTCTTAACATTATGTAGATATGCATTTAATGGAGCTTGTACGGATGCTGCGTTAGGAATGTGATCACGATAGAAGTTTAACATTCCTAGGAATCTTCTTAATTCTTCTATCGTGTTTGGTTTAGGGTACTCTGTAATGGCTTTTATTTTGCTTTCCGGTGGCTTGATACCTTCTTGAGACACAGTGTGGCCGAGAAATTGTACTTTAGACTGCCCGAAGTTGCATTTAGCGGGATTTATTGTGATGCCGTTGTCTTCCAATCTCTTCAGTACAGTTCGTAGGTGTTCTCGGTGTTCGGTTTCGTTTATGCTTGCAACTAAAATGTCATCGATGAACGGGTAAACGAATTCTAGTCCTCTTAGTACTTCGTGGATGTAACGTTGGAATGTTTGACCTGCATTCTTCAAACCAGGGCACATGCGTGGAAACTCGAACAAACCCATCGGCGTGATGATGGCTGTCTTCTCTATATCTTCTTGTCTTACACTTAGTTGTTGGTAAGCGCGGTTTAAGTCGATAGTAGAGAATATAGTCTTGCCGGATAACTGGTGAGTAAAGTCTTTGACTCGAGGTACCGGGTAGCGGTCAGGTTTAGTTATCGCGTTCAACCGGCGGTAGTCACCACAGACTCTGATGTCTCCGTTGGCCTTGGGGACGATGTGCAGAGGTGATGACCACGGGCTTTTACTAGGTCTGCATAAGCCTTGTTCGATCATATTTTCAAATTCTTTTTTTACTGTCTCGTAACGATGAGGTGGGATGGGTCGAGCTCTGCAGTGTACTGGTGGGCCTTCCGTTTCTATGTAATGCTGGACGTGTATATCGGAGCTTAGTTTCATAGATGTTAATCTTGTAATGCCAGGAAACTGTGCTAATATGTCGTGGTACGACTGTGACATATTAATACTGCGAACTGTAGGTACATTAGATACGCGCAGCTGAGCGTTTACTTTTAGGTTAGTAACGCCGTCGATTAATTTTTTGTTTTTTAAATCGACGATTAGTTGATGATGCTTGAGGAAATCGGCTCCGAGTATGGGTTTTGTGACGTCCGCTACTATGAACTTCCACTTGTATGGTCGACGAAGGTTGAAGTTTAGTGTAAGTGTTTTTTCACCGTACGTAGCTATAGTTGTATTGTTCGCCGCGTACAGTATAAAAGGTAATGGTTTCTCGACTTCTCCTTTGCTTCTTGGTAGCACGGATATGTTGGCACCCGTGTCGACTAAGAAACATAATTTTGTTGTTACGTCTGTGACAAAAAGGCGGGAAGACTGTTCTTGAACGTGGGTGTCCGCCTCAGCCAACGTTCTTTCTAGTTTTCCTGTGGTTTGTAACTACATGGTGCGGTACACAGTCTTGCTTGATCTTTAAATCTTCTGTGGTAGTAGCAGACAGGTGATGGTGATGCTGAGGACGGCGACGGTTTGAAATGATCACGTGACCGACTGCGTTGACGATGAGATGTGTAGCGGCTGCGTCGATGATCATGGTAATGATGTTGATTTTTCTTTAATTCGGCGACTTCTAGAGATAGTTTTCTTATTTCATTTATAAGTACCTGTGTATCACACTGTGGCTGTGGTACGGTTTGTTGAATGAAATTATCTGCGACGCTTGTTGACGGATGTATGGCCGCGGCTTCCCGTGACTGTTCGAGCATCTTGTCGGCTAGTAGGGCTAATTCTTCAAGCTGTGTCTTCGTACTGAATGACTCGCTGACGGCGAGGACTGAACGGACGTGGGCTGGTAGGTGGTTGGTCCACATGAGACGCAGGGTGTCGTCGGGAACTTTGTCTCTGGCGAGATTCCGCATGCGACGAAGTAATTGCGTGGGCTTCTGGTCTCCTAGCTCCATGTCTGACAGAAGCTTTTGAAATTGCCGGCTGTCAGATTCCTCGTACGAAGATATGAGTCTCTCCTTTATGGCGTTGTATTGCTCTTTTTCCGGCGGGTTATAAAGGAGGTCCATGATTTGCTCGATATCCTGTCTCTCGAGCTGTGCTATGACCATCTGGGCGAGCTGAGCTTGGCCTTTCTTGAGGTCGTTCGTGGCTGCTTCGAAGCTGATGAACCAGAGTCGTGGTCGATCGCGCCAGAATGGTGGGATGCGCATGGTGAGAGAGATGCCAGCTGCTTCGGTTTTCATTGATGAGCTTGAGTTTGATTCGCCTTCCATAATGACACGCTGACAATGAGGATTTTTCTGAGCAGGAATTATTTTGAGCGCTTGCTGTATTCTTTCTTCGGGGTCACCACTTTACATCACGTCGGGGTCACCACTTTACAGGATGGTCACCTATGCAGGTTCAGAGCTTCCTGTAAGGATTTGGAGATCTTGAGGATATAATAAAACTCTCGATTTGCTTGAAGTAGAATGCGTGTCTTTTAATAAAAATCGTCGCCTTATATACAAAAGTGTGTAAACATGTAAAACCAATAAAATATAAGAAAAATAAATATTTACAAAATATAAAAAATGTATAACCAATCACAACTAAGATTGTAATCACGCCATGCGATGGAAGCGACGCGTAGCGGCGATGGCGCGAAATGTCGAGGCGCGCCGCCGAGCTCCGTCCTATCCTACCGGCCAGTCTGGCCTCCGTGCGTAAGTTATAAATACGAATACGACCCGTCGCTCGTACTCGTTCCTTCACTCGGGCGCGGCGTTGAAGAGGGACGGACGTCGATATACTGCGTATGGTTCGGCGCGTGCGGCGTGTGTGAAGATTGTAATAACAACTTGAAGTCTTGAATTAATATTGAAGAATATTCTGGCTGGCTGCGTATATTGGGCGACGACGTGCGTGAAGATAAATATTGCTTGAATAATGAAAAACGTTGTTACGTGTGCAGAAGTCGTACACAACGGTTCTTATTAGAACTCATTATTATTTCTATAATATAATAATCTGAAAGTCATTATCAAACAGTTCTTTTCAGAACTACTTCACTTTTCTATGATAAGTGATTGAAAAGTCATTATCAAAACAGCTCTTATCAGAGCTACTCACTGTTTCTATTGACTTAATCGGTATTAAAGTCATGTTAAAAACAGCTCTTTTCAGAGCTAATCACTATTTCTATGGATTAATCTGTAGCAGGCCACGGCAGCTACACTTCCATCATAAAAACTGCGCAATAATGGAGTTTCAAACGAGTTTTTTTTAATAGATATATTATGTAAGGGGAAGGTTTATAATTATGTATAAAACATGCATAGTATTGTAGAGTTTAAGCTTTACACTAATGCGAAGCCGCGGCGCGTCACTATTACATGCAGATAAGATGCTTTTAGCGCAGCGGTTACATTACGTGGCTCATACACTAAGGTTCGTTTCCCTCTCATTACAAATCGCTGTGTGTATGAACATAAATATACTACGCCCCCAACTAACTGGCTCAGCATGAAGTTAGCTATCAAAAAAGTTTACACATGTAAAGGAACAAAGAAAATCTCGCGCTCTCCACGCTCCCCGCCACTTAGTTTCGGGAATATTCCACTTTGTTCACCTAGTTCTTTGTTCTTTAGCTTACGTAGGTAAATCATTTTTCTACTCAGCACTACAAATTTCACCATAATAGTTATAAATACAAATAAATATGTAGTAAACAGTAATAAAAATAGTGCACGTAACTATAGAACAAAGCATAAGCAAAGTTTATTTTAAATTTTCCCGCCTTCAACACTTTTTGTCACAAAATGTTTCGTCAAGAAACTTGCAACTCTGACTTTTAACCTAAATGTATGAAATAATATAGTTTCGTAAAAATAGAAAAGCAAGCAGCTTAAATTATTAACAATAGACCTAATTTCAAAATCATTTGAGAACCAATCAAACAATTAATCTTATCCTAAAACGTCAAAACTTGGCTGTATGTGCAAAATCGTTTGCCTTTACAAAAAACTACAATAAGTTGTTTATAAAAAAAAACCTACATTTGTATTGATTTTCGCAGGTTTAACTAGCCCAGATTTTTCTGTGAAAATACACCTAAAATTTTAGCAATTCATTTTCATCTCGTATTATTTATACGAGTATCTTTACTTGCCACAATAAGTGTATCCAACACAACGTAAACCTACTTTTTTACACTGTGTAGCCACCCGTAACGTTTATTCTGAATATATTTTACATTCTTAGTGTTTTACGTGAAAATATAGTGTTTTAAGTAAAAATGAGTGTTACAGCGCAGCAGAAGTCTCTTGTTAGGGAAGGTTTATTTCATTTTATAACGAAACATGTCCCGCATGCAGATTTAAATGTAATTGACGATGTTATATTAGTGTATGTAATTTCGATACTACAAGAAGCTTCCAAAGATCCGTGCTTTGATGTGGAAGGTAAGTTCAGTGAAAATTAATATTATTTGTTATTATTATAGCTTTATATTCATTATTAATAACTATAATCTTAAAATTTATGTAAGATTTGTGTGTTAATGTAGTCATACATATGATATCACAAGGTTTTCTTTGTTTTTCTTGTCTACAATGTGTTTATAAATTTTGTATTGTTCTCTTCATTTGTAACATGCTTGCCTTGACAAGTTAAACTCATTTAAAAAGCTGTTTGTGTTAGAATATAAGCATATCAATGAATATGGGAACAGTTAATTTGTACTCAATATAGTGAGAATATATTTTCTGCTTTTATATTCTAAATCTTTAAAGTATACTTGTGAATTAAATTATACATTAAATTATAATTATAATTAACTGCAGGGACGGGCCTCCTCCCGTGATGGAGGGATACTTGGCCTACTAATACCTCGCTAGCCAGATGGATTGGTACAGGGTTTAATTTCTAGTTGTTCTTCTTTTTACTTTGTTAAGATAATATTTACGGTTAGTCCCTTAGTTGGTTTTTACGACACCCATGGGATGAGATGGGGTGGTGACATATTGTTTTACTTCGTCACCACACGGACCTCAATAATCATAATATTCCATATTTACATAACACTGTGTTGCCCTAAAATAAGTTAATATTATATAATATACTTTGTATATCTATATAATATATTAATACTTTGGGTAGATGACTGATAAACAATTTATTTTTGTAAATATGTATAATATTATTAATGGTATAGTGCTAATTTTTTTATTTTTTTTATACATTCACACAACGCCATTTAGTCCCAATCTAAGCAAAGCTTGTACTATGGATACTAGACAACAGATAAACATACTTAAATACTTTTTTTTTGTAAATAAGTACATACATAATTATCAAACATAGAAAACAGCCTGACCAATGCAAACAATCATGTTCATGCACACAAAGATTAGCATTGAGCGGGAATCGAACCCGGGACTTCTGCATAGCAGTCATGTTATATAACCACTCTATGCTACAGAGGTCGTCAGGTTATTCTAAGAAAACGCCAGAAGTAGCTGACAATCATAAAAGTCCATATGCACATAGATTTGCTTTGAGCTGTGGTAATCAAACCTTCCGTGTGGTGACGGAGTAAGAATACAAATGTCACCAACCCATCTCATCCCATGGGTGTCGTAAAAACCGACTAAGGGACTATCCGTGAATGTTATCTTTACGAAGTAAAAATAAAGGAAAACTTGAAATTAAACCCTATACCAATCCGTTTGGCCAGCGTGGTATTAGTAGGCCAAGTATCCCTCCGTCACGGGAGGAGGCCCGTCTCTGCAGTGGGACATTAATGGGCTGTTATGATTATGTTATGAATCAAACCTGAACTCTTTGTTTATCAGTGATGTACTATAGGGAAGTGGCCCCTAGACCAATCAACCGAAAAAGCACGAAGCCCAATTAATAAAAATATATATGTTACGGTAAATGTGATTAAAATAACTTACAAACGGTGCATTATTATTACTTTTTTATTCGTGGACTAATTCAGACTAATTGAGACGAATCTTTGTATAAAAAATTAGGAATTACGCTGTACCGTTTCGGAGATCCAGCAAACACGCAAACGTTACGCCAGCAGAATCTTGAATATCTCCGAAACCATGAAACGTAAAAATTCAAATTATATCGTAACATTTACTTCGTCCAGCCGATTAAAAATGTACCTAAATATTTTTTCAATAACCCCATTATTTCAAAAAAGATTCTGCTGGGGTAACGTTGCGCCAGCAGAATCTGTTTTTATCAAATATCTTTAAAAATAGGACTGGACTAATTCCAAAAACTACACAGACATTTACAGGAGCTAGAAAACTAAAAATCTGATAAAAAAAATTACAAATTCGTCAAGATTCTGCTGGGGTAATGCACACAACAGCAACTTAAAACTCAACTGTACAATGACATCTAGGCGCGACAGCCGTAAACTTTCAATGTTGTAATTGAAGAGTTTACGTAATGGTTTTAATTTCTTTATTAAATTACAATTATGTTTATTTACCTATAAAGCTTAGGCGCGGTTTATACTGAAGAAGCGTATGGCATATGGCGGTGGCGAGTGTTTTGTTGGGTCCGGCCCCGTGCTCCACCTAGGTTCTCCACCTGGGTGAAGCACGGGTACTTGCTAGGTCCCGTGCTCCAACTGATGATTAGTACAGTCAAGTAATTAAGAAAAATACACAATTATATGATTAATCAAAAACAGGATTTATTTTAACACATTTTTTCCAAACGAAATGTCATTGCATTTTCACATTTAGAATAAAAAAAGTCTTCGGAGTAATCTTTGTGTCGTATAGTTACTGATAAGCCTAAAGACTCGGTATTTTGAGACATCACTGTTAGCAGTTTATTCAACGAAACAAAGGGTTTTTTGAACTCTTGATTGCGTTTAGAAATTGTGTTCCGTTATTTGTACGGTGCCTCTCGTTGAATACACACCACTCATTTTTTTTTTCAAAATAATGAATCTCGTATTTTCGCATTTTGAAATATTTAACTTTGTGACAGAATATGAAAATAAGTACTTAGGTAATATTAAATTTAGTTATTGTAAATTTTATGCACCAGAAAGGTTTGTATAATATATAATACTCTAACTCTATTCTGTGCATCACAAAAGCATCTAAGCATATTATTATTAAATAAACTGTTTCAAATTCACTCCTTTTACAGAATTGTTTGTGATCTTTTAATTATTAGGGAAAACAATTTACTGATTCACTGTACAATAACGTCATCGGTTGGAGCACGGGACCTATAATATTATAGCAAGTACCCGTGCTTCACCCAGGTGGAGAACCTAGGTGGAGCACGGGTCCGGACCCGTTTTGTTCCATGATTGACTGTTACGTAGATAATTAGTTATTCTTCGTTAAAGAGATGAACTAAATTAGTCAAATACGACTCTATACTTGACTAAACGCCACCGCCATACGTCCGCACCACGCCACTTCAGTATAACTCGGGCTTTAGGTATAACTAGAAAAATACGAAAAGAAGAAAGACAATATTACATAAAAATTCATCATCATCATCATAACAGCCCATTAATGTACCACTGCAGGGATGGGCCTCCTCCTATGACGGAGGGATACTTGGCCTACTAATACCACGCTGGCCAGACGTATTGGTATAGGGTTTAATTTCAAGTTTTCCTTCTTTTCATTTCGTAAAGATAGTAGTTACGACACCCATGGGATGAGATGGGGTGGTGACATAATATTGTATTCTTACTCCGTCACCACACGGATAAGACAATATAAATAAAATAAATAAAGACAATATAAATAAAAATTATATGTTAAATTTATCTCACACAGGTTTCATAGAGATGATGGCGGCTTACGTACCAGAGTTTGCATCAATTGATCCGGGACTTGTCTGTGCATTTGTGTTGGACCTTGAAGCGGAGCTCCGTGTTTGTAGCGATGAGACCAAGTCGGTTTCCAGCAATGGTAAGTTTCTTCTCGCAGTTTTTAATTGAAGTCAGTAGTGTAGTAGTTAGTGTTAAAAGTTAGTCGTCATCAGCATATGAATGTGTCCACTGCAGGGAGTAGGGTCGGGCCTCCCACCGTGACGGAGGGATACTTGGCCTACTAATACTACAATGGCAAGACGGATTGGTATAGGGTTTAATTTCAAGTTTTCCTTCTTTCTATGTAAAGGTAATATTTACAGACAGTCCCTTAGTCGGTTTCTACGACACCCATTGGATGAGATGGGGTGGTGACATATTGTATTATTACTCCGTCACCACACGGAGAAGCATAGTATAATATTAAATTATAAATTACTAGTCAAGTTTTAACCTTAACTAAACGGTACATTCAATATTGTTATTATGCTCTAAATACTCCTTAGTCCTTTGTTCTCGCACCTGTGTGGTTAGAAATTACTTTGTAGAATGAATACAAAGAATATAGTTATGTATAAGTATTGTATTCCAAACGTTTGTGTTTATAACTAGCTTAACAGATAATGAATGTATTATATTAATACATAACATCATTAATTTACGCTTTATTTGTTGGAGTAAGCAGGGAATATTGAGCACCATGGACTACGAGTATAATCCTTACAATTAGAGTACCTAAGTTTTAAATCTCTAAATAATTTGAAAAGAATAAAGGCTCGAAATAATGTAACTGCTTTAATTTCCGGTGACGATGACGCAGCAGTCGGGTATGTGCCTCCTTTGCCCGATCGATGCAAATCCTAAAAAGCGGGACAAATACCAGAGGTGCGGGTTCAATGCAGGCGCGACGCCAATTTTTAATCATCATAACAGCCCATATTAATAATAAAACTCGAATGGCGAGTGGGAAGCACCTTTATTTAATTTATAAAACATGGTTATGCTTCAAGATGAACTAAACAATATCTTACGTATAAACTATGTAACGCTATCTGTTGGTGGCTAAATTAAACTTACTATATATAAACAAATAAAACGTTGAACCGTATAACTGTAAAAGTCTCCGCGACACAGGGATCGATCTGTGACAGCTCTAAAATAAAAATACTTAACCCTTTCACAGTGCTGTCAGCAGACACAATAATAAAACAATGCACGTGTACCACATATGGTTCACTGCACTGGGAACGTGTTAATTTGTTGTTTTTAAACCGTCACGGCAATTTCACCATATCAAACCTGATGGAAAGTACGAAAACAGTCAATCGCCTACGTATCCAAATGAGCCGTTGTAAGCTCAATTTGAGTAAATGGGGCTACATTGAGGATTCAGTTACTCAATGGGAGTGTGGCTTCGACCCCCAGACAATGTCGCACCTCTTGAAATGCCCTCGATGCCCCGCTATCTCCAGCCCTCAAGACCTATGGGCTGCTACAAACAATGCAGTTCCTGTGGCCGAATTCTGAGCCGGCACTGTCTGAGTTTTTGCCAATCGACTTGAAGAAGAAGTCTAGAAAAGTAACAGTTGATAGTCAAAAAACAACTACACTCCTTCATCATAACAGCCCATTAATGTCCTACTGCAGGAACGGGCCTCTTCCCGTGACGAAGGGTTACTTGGCCTACTAATACTACGCTGGCCAGACGGATTGGTATATGGTTTAATTTCAAGATTTCCTTCTTTTTATTTTAGTATTCATTTATTTATTCAAAGTAGTACAATAATATTGTATCTTTTTGACGTCATCTAACACTACTTAATCTAAGTTTATTAACATTTCAAAGTTTTGAAAACTTTACCACCGCCTCCAAAGCGCTAGTAGAGAAGAAGCGGCGCAACAAACTCTACTGCTGCATTTTCTTGACGTCATTTTTTTGACATAGGAGATAACTGTAATTAGGCGCTGCAACCATTGTATACCATACATAACCATAACCAAGGATTATTCAATTATAAAGGTAGCGTCGTGATGTAGGTAGTACATAGAAGTAGTGATAATTTACGCATAGTCCCTTAGTCGGTTTCTACGACACCCATGGGATGAGATGGGGTGGTGACATATTGTATTCTTACTCCGTCACCATACGGATAATCTTCTTGCATGGGATTTATTCTTTCATTTTTATTACAGAGGACTCCATTGATGACAAGATAAGCTTGACTCTACAGAGTCTGAGTGAGACTTTACCGTCCATCAACAATTCTAAGAATAACAGGTGAGTTGGTATAGTAGACTTAAGAGGTGGGTGAGTGGACTTAGGAGAGTAAATGTTAAATGTGTGCTGATATAGGTAGGGCATAGTTGTTTAAGAGCGTTTATAGGGCTCACTAGCGCCGCCAATAGAAATAAAATCATATTTCGCAAATAGGATAAATAATTTTAAATGTTGATAACAAAGTCTTGAGAAAAGCCAATAAAGTATTTAAATAACACACTCTCAACACTTTAAATGTTTTTCAATTTAATAAATATTGCATTATTAACAAAAACGGCCGTTTTTTTTCGAATGTGAAATTTAACTAATTGAAAAACATTTAAAGTGTTGAAAGTGTGTTGTACAAATACTTTATTGGCTTTTCTCAAGACTTTGTTATCAACATTTAACATTATTTGCGAAATATGATTTTTTTTCTATTGGCGGCGCTAGTGAGCCATGTAAAGGCCCTTAAGTAGATTTAAGTAGTGGGGTGTAGCGTCATCTAGCGACTTATTCAAGCGAACACCTACACTATCTCAGTACCCCCACAATCAACAGATATCGCCACTACGTTCTGAATCGCAATATCAAGATTTGCACAGCGAACAACTGCTGGGCAGTTGGCCCGGCAGGCACGATCAACCCTCGCCTGGTCGGAGGATCCTCCCTTTTCGTTGGAGGCGTGGTGCTCTTACGTCACCGCGGCCTCCACAGGGGAAATAGACTTACGAGACTAAAATACTAATTTATGCGGATAGAGAAAAGAAATACTTGCACAGATCATATATGTTACGAGCAATAGTATACAGGTGGGCAGGAAATCGTAGAAACAACGGAACAGAACTTATATCTAAAGCGCCGATTACACTACCCTACATGTAGGACACTACATCTTGTAGGGCACTACATTTTGTCTAGTGTAATCACAAGTAGGCTGTTAGGACCCTACATATCGGAGATTGGCGAGTCCCGACCCGACCACCCTAAATTATGTAGTGTCCTACAAGATGTAGGGTAGTGTAATCGGCGCTTAAAACCTGAAATATGATTTATTAATATCTAAAACTTAGCCTGCCAATACCATGCTAGCCAGATTGATTAATATATGATATTATGTAAATTATCTGTGAGCTTTTATAGGACATTTCGTACTCTAATTTCTGAGAATATGCTGACTATAATAATATTTTGTTGCCCAAATAATTGTGAATTAAACCCGTTTTTTTCAGTACTCATAAATTTTTTTAATATTCTCTAAAAACAGGTCCCATTCAAATTCTGAGAGCTCTGAGAGTGCTGAGAGTACACGGCGCCCTCTATTGAGCGAGAGCGACGAACACTCTGAACTATGTCGCCTGTTACATGAGATGTTTCCTAACTCGTGTGTTATGGAGGTGAGTTACAACGCCATCTAGTTTTAAAATAGAGAAACTTAAAGTAGTACTTTTTTGTATGTAAGTATATGTTTATTGTCGTGTTCATACTGAAGGCTAACCCCCGATTTCCGAATGACTGATCAAGTAAAAATCAACTAATCAAGTGTCAAAACTGACATTTTAGTTCCTAAAAATGATAGTTTTGACACTTAGGATTTTTACTTGATCAGTCATTCGGAAACCGGGGATAATTCTCGTAAATATTTGTTTATAATCTAATAGCAATCTTATGTCTACCAATTTCAAACATCACTTTATGTCAAATTTGACACTATATTAACCAATGAGACAGGGACACTAAAGTTGTCACACGGACATCAGCGAAATGTAATTGTAATAAATACATTTATGGGGTATTGATCCTTACTTGATAAACTTTGTAAACAAACACTACATATTGCTAATTCACTAGTTTTTACATCAATCGCACACTTTGATATGAATGAAAATTTCTGGAAAGTAGCATTAAACGTTTGCAATAGAAAACACATAAATTACTTTGATTTAACCACAATCTTTCCTAAATTTTAAATAAATGTAATTTTTCCAACGTCAAATTTCACAGATAAAAATTAATTTCACCATTTGACATTTGTAGATTCTAGAATTTGTCCTTGATTCCTATACATTTCTTAAAGGTCAATGACTAAAATCTTTAGTCTGTGGTTGACACGACGCCATGGTGGTTTACCTTTATAATCATGTCGTAATAAATGGACAGTACGAGAATTAGCCTTCCGGTGTCGTGTCGTTTTCAAGCCGCATCTACATCTCTGACGTACTGTAAAACGGGGTCAATAGGGTTGCAGGGGTCACTAGTAATAAAATCAGAAATAAGTTGACCACAAATTTAACAAAATTCAACCGTAATAAAATTTACTAAATCTTGTCAGATGTTTAGTAGAATATCTATATTTTTAAAATACCAATACTGTTATGAATTATTCGTCTTTTGACAACTCTGACCTGTTTTCAAAAGCAAAAAAAAGTTGGAAAAAGTTAAGAATTGTGGCAATGTTACAACCATGCAGCTTGGATTTTATTTTATATTTTTCTGATAACCAGCTTGACTTGCCTTATCACCCGTCGGGGCTTAGGACACCCTGTATAATAAAGCGATTATACCTATATTCTTACTTCTTCACTATTCAGAGTAGTAAACACACTTATCTAATAATATATTTTTTTCTTTTAGATAAAACATTGCGTATCAATCGCGAACGGCGACGTAGAGAGGGCTGCGGCCACACTCCTACATCGCAGGGAGCAAGGGCAGAGTCTCTCACCGGCGGCTCTACACAATGCCATACGTACTCCCATGATCGATGATAACGAGCTCAAGACTAGGATTATTGAACGGTAAGTCTGAAGCGTCGTGACGCTCTATATAAGGCAACGTGACGCTCTATATCAAGCGTCGTGACGCTCTAGATAAAACACTGCGTATCAATCGCGAACGGCGACGTAGAAAGCGGCGACTATACGCGTCCAGCGCCTTGACCGCCAAACCATCCAAATCTCTATTTCGTTAACCAAATCAGACCATTGCTTTATACGGAGCCAATTAGCCCTCGTGATTTAAAACCTAACTGTAACAACGCCATCTAGGCGCTACAGCCGTTTACTTTCAATGTTACAATTGAAGAATTTTTCGTACAGTCAGCTGCAAAGAAATCCAACCCCTTTAGCGCGCTGTTATGTTCTTAAAGATGGTTAGATTTCTTTGCAGCTGACCGTACTAATTTTAAATTTTGTATTAAATTCATTCGTTCGGCGTCGTGACGCTCTATAACAGAGGCTTTATTTTCATACATTCATGTGCTATTCTTAAGGTGAGTAAAGTCTATGTATAACATTTACTTGTAACAAAACAACGAGCCGCTCTTTGAAATGTAACATTCTCTTACGAACTCGTCCACCGCCGGCTAAACTAAGTTGGTTTAGCTTAGCTCGCATAGTTGAGCCAGTTTTTCATACATGTGGCATAGTTTGCGGTGGACGCACATGTATGAAAAACTGACTCAACTATGCGAGCTAAGCTAAACCAACTAAGGGCCAGATTCAGAGACCGCACTTTGTCTTTACTTTAGCAAAGTCTAGTTATTATCTCTGAATTTGAACAACATTAAAGTAATTTTTCGCATGAAAAAGTTTACTTTCATTATTTATTACTACAAAGTAAACTTTTCATGCGGTCGACGTTCGGCTTAAACGTCGAGCACTCTCGCCTCTTTGATACAAACCAACGAGCATATTGGAGTAACATTTCTTTGAGCTACGAGTGCCAGCGATGCGCGGTGACGCGAAGGGAGAGGGTACAACTAATGTCCCACTGCAGGGACATTAATGTGAGCATTTACCCCTAACGTAACGCCGAGCATTCGCCGGAACGTTACATTACATGGAAATGCTTTTGAAACTGAGCTTTTGCCTGTATTGTACCATTCGTACTAACTTTACATTATAGGGTATTGATCCTTACTTGATTAACTTTGTAAACAAACACCACATATTGCAAATTCACTAGTTTTCACATAAATCGTACACTTTGATATAGATGAAAATTTCTGGAAAGTAGCAATAAACGTTTATGCAATAGAAAACACGTAAATTACTTTGATTTAACCATTATCTTTCTTAAATTTTAAATAAATGTAATTTTTTTAAAACATCAAATTTCACACCTAAAAATTAATTTCTCCATTTGACAGGTGTAGATTCTAGAATTTGTCCTTGATTCGTATACATTTCTCGAAGGTCAAAGACTAAAATATTTAGTCTGTGGTTGACACGACGCCATAGTTGTTTACCTTTATAATCAAGCCATAATAAATTAACTGTACACAGAAAAAAGCTCGAGTAAATGTTGTAGTCTATACTCACCTTAACAGAAGCTTTATTTTATATGTATATTATTTCTTTCTAGTTACTCGTACGTGGACAAGAATTCTGAGACGAAGGAGCATAAGCCTCTCGCTCCCAAGATAGAGCCGAAAAAAATGGTTCGCTATCGTGACAATAAGATTGTGTCTCTCAAGGGAGAGAGGTACACTGAGGTGAGAATAACTTGTCTTTTAATGTCCCACTGCAGGGACGGGCCTCCTCCCGTGACGGAGGGATACTTGGCCTACTAATTTTATACAGAGGGATTGGTATACGGTTTAATTTCAAGTTTTCCTTATTTTTATTACCTAAAGATAGTATAGTCCCTTAGTCGGTTTTTACGACAACCATGGGATGAGATGGGGTGGTGACATATTGTATTCTTACTCCGTCACCACAAGGAGAAATTTTCAAAAAATAAAAGAATTTTACTTATGTCCCAGGCAGTGGTAGGACTAGACCTTGTAGAATATTTATTAGCAGGGTCGCTGCTAGGACAGGTCTTTTTTTTTAGTTTGGGTCTTTTTAAGAAGTATTTTTATGAAGTTTCTTTTCAGTCCCAAGTCCCCCACTGGTAGAATAATACGCCCATTGAATATCAAAACTAAAGTACTAATGATTTTCTGATTACAAACTTACTTCAAACACAACAGTTTGTCGAAATGTTACTATGATCTTAGGATATAAAGTAATAAATATCCTGTCCTTTTTATAGTCCCTGAAAAACTAATATTTTAAAATGTATTCTATCCATTTAGGTACCAAAATCTGGTATCGACGAGGAACAATTGAAAAAACCAAAGAAACAGCACTGCCCTTAACCATTACACTCACATCAGTACAGTGGAAGAGCGGAACCGCGCCCCTTTCTCCCCCTGTCCTACCCCACACGCCCGTACACACCCTCTCTCCCCCCCAAACGCGTAATTACGACATATAAACCCGTAATTACGCAATACTGTCGCGTAATAACGACTTACAGTCGCGTAAATCTAACTCTACTATTAATTATATGCGTAATTTTAACGTCGACTGCACTCTCAAAGTGTTCTAGTTGTCTCAATGTTAGGTATTTAATAAGTAAGATATTAATTTTAAATGTATGCGTAAAATTGAATAATCACGACGGGAGGTGTGTAAGGCTGAAATTTTGTAGTCGCGTAAATATGACTAGGGATGCCCGTAAAAATGAATGGTTAACATCGCGGTGTTATGAAAATCTCTTTTGTAATAATAAGGTGATTATAGTTAATGAGAAAGTTAAATTTAAACGCGTAACTAACCAGTTTTACGTTCTACGCAATTTTAATTTGATACGTTTGAAAACGAACAGCATATTATTATTAAAATACTGTAATAGTATAATAATAATACGCACAACGCGTAAAAAATATTTAAATTTAATAGAAAAATTTGATGGTTATTATAAAAATAATTGCGTAAAATCGACTAGCGTAATGCGTAATTTTGACTTGTGTCATATTATAACGACAAGCGGGCGTGTACGTTTGTTCTATGTATTTAGTGTTAGTATTTTAGAAGCGCGTGAATCGTATAATTTTATTATTATTCCGCTTATTTCAAGTACTGATTTTATAATTAATTTAAGCATGTCACAACTTAATTATATAGACTGTAATTTAATTAATTTAATTTTTATTATTATATTTATTTTTAATTATAAGCATTTATGGCAGCTATACAGTATTACGGCGATTTATGACGAACAATTATTATTGAATTATAATATAAAAATATCGTGGACGATATTATTATGTATTTTGGCATTTAATGGCCACAATTACGCGTGTGTTTTACGCCGTAAAATTGGATTGAATAAAGAATATCTTGGGACTGTAATGCCGTGTAGATTTCCGATAGTTTTAAGAAAGATCTGTTTTACTGTGATTTCATATTATTATTATAATTTAATTATTATTATTATAAAAAATGTGATTCCCGTAATAATTAAGTTTATTATATCTGTGATTGATAAGCCATTTAATTTAATAGGCTGTTTTTTTATTAGTTTTTTAAATGACAGTATTTGTTTTATGTCTAAAAAGATTTTTACCGTTCGTGATGAAGTTTTTTTTATTATTTAGTTTTGTATTTCGGTTAGGTCTTTTAATATTCATATTGAAATGGTGTATTTTTTTGATAAGCAGCTCTGTTTTAAGTTACAGGATGTAACCGATTCGAATTTAACGATTAATAATAATTATTATTGTTTGTTAAATCTTGAGTGGGGCTTATCTTCAAAGACAATTAAAAATAGTTGTCTTTTAAGGCACTGTACTGTTTAGTATTAATTTTGACAGTTAATAATTCATGTCAGTCAGTAATCCCCGGTTTTTGAATGACTTACCCCCGGTTTCCGAATCACTGATCAAAAACAACTAATCAAGTGTCAAAACTATCATTTTCAGGAACTAAAATGACAGTTTTGACACTAGATTTTTACTTGATCAGTCATTCGGAAACCGGGGGTGATTTAATTATGGTGATCAAATAGAAATTAACTAATCAAGTGTCAAAATTCGTGTCAACTATCATTTTAATTCCTGAAAATGATAGTTGACAAGAGTTTTGACACTTGATTAGTTAATTGTTACTTGATCAGTCATTCGAAACCGGGGGTAAGAATGATAATATTGACCGTTCGTAAGGTACTGACTTGAGTTCTTCGTGAATGACATCATGTAAAACGTCTCTTATTTGCCAGTGTCTTGTCGAGGGATCATCATAACAGCCCATCAATGTTGCCCACTGCATAGATGGGCCTCCTCCCGTGACGGAGGGATACTTGACCTACTAATACCACGCTGGCCAGACGGATTGCTATAGGGTTTAATTTCAAGTTTTCCTTCTTTTTATTTCGTAAAGATAATATTCACGAATAGTCCCACAGTCGGTTTTTACGACACCCATAGGATGAGATGGGGTGGTGCAATATTGTATTCTTACTCCGTCACCACACGGAGATGATGGTCCATACTATTAACCAATCACTGTTACTGTTTTAGCAGTACCGCTTAATTTATCATTAACCATTATATTAATATGAATATTAAAATAATTAATAAATATTATTAATTTTATAAAAACAATTTAATTGATTCTCATTTAATGAGGTATTATTATATAGTTAGGCTATAAATTTGTCTATTTAATTATTTATTTTGAATGTCCTGTTTTTTTTTTATAATGTATTTGCTATGAAAATTTATTTTGTGAAAAAGGCATAAATGAGCAGAAATAACATGATACAGGACTGAGTTCTGTGGCGTGTTGGGAGGGGCCTATGTCCAACAGTGGACTGCGACAGGCTAGTTGATTGATTGCATAATTGAGCATAGTGAGCTACATCTAATGTTGGGGGAAACCTTTGTCTGCTAATACCACAGAAGTGTGATGGTACCTTTAAGATTTGTTTCGAGTTTTCTATCTCGGGAGATATAATAATAATAAATAATCCTCACACATTCACACATCGCCATCTAGTGCTAAACTAAGCAAAGCTTGTACTATGGGTACTAGACCACGGATAAACATACATAATTTTTTTTTTTTTTTGCATTGAGCGGGAATCGAACCCGAGACCTCTGCGTAGCAGCCATGTAATATACCGACTGCGCCACAGAGGTCGACAAATATGATTATTTAATACCCCTCTATTACTACCATTCCCCAATATTTGCTTCGGGATGAAATTGAACTATAACTACTGTATATTTAAACGGACTTGCTTTAAAACGTAAACATATATGGCGTCGTGTCAACCACAGACTAAAGACTTTAGTCTTTGATCTTTGAGAAATGTATAGGAATCAAGGACAAAATTCTATAATCTACAAATGTCAAATGGTAAAATTAGTTTTATCTGTGAAATTTGCCGTTGGAAAAAAATATATGTATTTAAAATTTAAGAAAGATAGTGGATAAATCAAAGTGATGTACGTGTTTTCTATTGCATAAACGTTTAATGCTACTTTCCAAAAATTTTCATCCATATCAAAGTGTGCGATTGATGTAAAAACTAGTGAATTTGCAATATGTGGTGTTTGTTTACTAAATAAATCAGGTAAGGATGAATACGATATACAAATAAGGCATTCAGTTATCAGTTTGACGAAATAAAATAGCCCCATGGCTACCGTACATGATAGCTATTTAAAGCTGTGGCTTAGATCTCCACTTATTTTTAATTATATATTTCTTACAAACTACTTTTGGAATTTTCATAGCGAAAATATTATAAAATTATTCTCAGGACTATAATTACCAAATTGGGCTTATGATTTTAATATGTTTAATACTTTATGTAGATAAGATTGATATTTACTTCAGAATCAAATGATACGTCCGACGCGACGTGACGTCATCGACGCCAGGTCTCGAAATAATATGACCGGGTTAAAGGTCATTCGATCAATGAGTGACCGCTCAGTGTTACTTTATCTGAACGTCTCCGTGTTTCGGAGGGTATGTAAAAGTCGGTACCTGCTATTGTCCTAGTGATAAACTATTAACACTCTGACGTGCGTGTGTATGTGCGACTAAAGCCCGATTTACACATCGACAAGTACAGTAGCGAGTTAAGTAGTAAGTTGTTAATTAAGTTGATTTGAATAGATCTCCATCGTATTTTTTGGCGAGTTAAGTTGGCGAGACGCGAGAGAGAGGGCTACTTCGTACTTAACTCGCCAAAAAATAGGATGGAGATCTATTCAAATCAACTTCATTAACAATTTACTACTTAACTCACTACTGTACTTGTCGATCGGGCTTTAAGCACAGCACGACAAAAGCTTGTAGACACCAAACAATAGGAAAGATTATCTAGTCTTATCTACATAATAGTGTATAAACATATGTTATTACGCCAAAATTTGGTGCTAAAAACTAAATGCGTTTGCCAAAAGACGTATAGATAATTTTTAAATAAATTAAAATAAATTTCGAGTTTTTGAAACGTATGAAATCTAAAATGTATTTTATTCTCATGTTTTTATATGTATATGTTATTATTTATTTTAATTTTGAGTCTATTTTGTAAAATAATAGGTTTTGACATGTGATACTTATAATTTTACAAAATGGTATCCCTTTCAAATTGACTATAAATTGAATCTCTTCATCTTAAATTTATTTTGACAGTATTATGAACAATTTTGTTCTAATAAAACAACAGCCTATTACTGAGCCTTAAACTATTTATATGTTTTATTGAATTTTATAATTGCGGTGTAATATAACTCCTGAATCTCAAGAACTCCTTTAAAATGTGTAAACGCGCGTTATTAATAAACACACTTATAGACAAACTTTAATCTCATCTTACTATTATAGTTTTGAATTGTATTTAACCAGCATGTCAATTCTCGTACCTTAAAATCGTTAAAAATTCGGTTAAGTTAACTTTAGCTGTCGAATTGTCACACAATAGGTAAGACAATTTGACAACTAAAGTTAACTTAACCGAATTTTTAACGATTTTAAGGTACGAGAAATGACATGCATGTTAATAGATTTAAAAAAAATATGTTGTTCCTAAAATATCTGTTTTAACAAACCCTCTGTAATAAATTAGGAGTCTATTTTTCGGACGCTAAAATGTGTGCCACGAAGTATTGATTTTTTAAATCTTATCGTAGTTAAAAATACATCTACCCACATAAAATTCAATGAACATATAATTATGTTTAATGCTTCATTGGGCGCCTCAAACCCAATATTTATTACGGATGACCCTCAAAATTGTATATAATTAATCTACTATATAAAAATAAGTCGGGTTTTCCTTCCTGACGCTATAACTCCAGAACGCACGAACCGATTTCCACGGTTTTGCATTCGTTGGAAAGGTCTCGGGTTCCGTGAGGTTTATAGCCAAGAAAATTCAGGAAAAATTTCAACAGAAAAGCAAGAAATCTTTTATAACATTACCTACATAAAAACGAAGCCATCTGGTGGCGAAACGGAGTTCGCCGGATTTGCTAGTATATTATAATTTATCTTTGTGGTGGCAGACTCTAAACCCATGGGTATTACATAAAAGAAGGAACATTGATATAAAAGCCGATACAATTTCAATATGTATTGATTTTCAATTCATATCATAAATTTCTCTAAGTAATTTTTTATATTATACCCACGGAACAAGGAGTGGTGACTTTAGACTATATACCTTTTAGTCCATCAACACACCGAGTGTAGTAATATTGGACTATACAATTTTCTTGGTCATCCATCACGGCGTCAATCACAGGTGTCATAAAAAAAATCTTATATCGCATTTATTTTCTATTGATTTTTATTGACATAGTTTTTTATGTATAGTTTTTTTTTATATTGGTTTGTATACAGTGCCGGGTTTAGAAGTATTTAAAATCAAAGGAAATTCCATCCTTTGACGTGTAAATTTAAGTTCCCAATTTAAACATATATTTATTCTTAATGTACCCAATTTTACTCGATGACCCCCGATTTGTATATTTTGTGACCCCATTCGCCCCCGTTGTCCCCTAAAACCGGCACTGGTAGCAATAATGCGATGATCGCGCATTCAATGTCATTCATATCGTTTATGTGAATTTGAAAAAAATGTACTGAAAATATATTATTAATATCCCTTTGTGTGTTTTTATTATGCATCTTATTAACCCCACAGGAATAGGCCTTCTTTTCGAAGAGGGAAAATCTTCATAACAGCCCATTAATGTCCCACTGCCGGGACAGGCCTTGTCCCGTGACGGAGGGATACTTAGCCTACTAATACCACACTGGCCAGACGGATTGGTGTATAGGGTTTAATTTCAAGTTTTCCTTCTTTTTTTAGTAAAGACAATATTCAGGAATAGTCTCTTAGTCGGTTTTTACGACACCCATGGGATGAGATGGGGTGGTGACATATTGTATTCTTACGCCGTCACCACACAGACAGGAGGGAAAATACCTTACTTATATCAGGCGGGTCGGGTCGGTCGGCACTAGCTATCATGCTCTCTGTGTCGCCGAGATATTACAAAGATCGGTATAACTGACACAAAGAACATCCATACTCAGGACAATTGGTTGTAAATCGCACAAAAAATTATCCTGCGGGGAAATGGAACCCGCGACCTTACGCGGTGTCCTACGTGGGCGACGCGATGCTACACGCGACAAGGGTCCTACATGATTACGTCGCGTCTCGTCGCAGACGGTCACATAGGACACAAGTAGGGTACGCCGTTGATTTGATCGAGTAGGTACGTCAAGTCGCATTCGTCGCCCACGCAGGACACCCCGTTAAGCCCGATTTACACATTGACAAGTACAGTAGCGAGTTAAGTAGTAAGTTGTTGATTAAGTTTATTTCAATAGATCTCCATCCTATTTTTTGGCAAGTTAAGTTGGCGAGACGCGAGAGAGGGGGGCTACTTCGTACTTAACTCGCCAAAAAATAGGATGGAGATCTATTGAAATAAACTTAATCACCAATTTACTACTTAACACGCTACTGTACTTGTCGATGTGTAAATCGGGCTTTACATCCGCCACTGAGGCATTTAATTAATTAAAGGTTTGTGTTAATATATTACTTATAAAGCTAGACTTGATGTAAGCTTATTAATTTCCCTCTGCTGGGACGGGTCTGCTTCTGTGACGGAGCAAACCTTAAAAATTTGGCTTCTAAATCCAAACTGGCCAGACGTTATGGTTATGGGTTTGTATGAAATTTTCCATTAGGACTGTTGGTTCCATTAGGATTTTCCGTGTGGTGACAGAGTAAGAATACAATATACCATCTCATCCCATGAGTGTCGTAAAAACCGACTAAAGGACTATCCGTGAATATTATCTTTACGAAATTAAAAGAAGGAAAACTTGAATTAAAGCCTATACCAATCTCTCTGGCCAGCGTGGTATTAGTTGCCTTCACGGGATGAGGCCCGTCCCTGCAGTGGGACATTAATGGGCTGTTATGATGTTGGTTCCATTGGAAAGTACTATTGATGGGTCCAAATAGGATCTAAGAAATTAAAACAATTTTGGTACAGTTTATGATTTAATTATTTATTTAATACGATGAATAATTATAATCTACATCATAGATATTTCTTAAATATATTGGGGAAAAGAAACCCCTTTTGAATATCAATGTACCCTAGAATCTAGATCTCATTTCGTGGATCAAAGAATATTTTTCATATTAAGCCCGATTTACACATCGACAAGTACAGTAGCGAGTTAAGTAGTAAGTTGTTGATTAAGTTGATTTAAATAGATCTCCATCCTATTTTTTGGCGAGTTAAGTACGAAGTAACCCCCTCTCTCGCGTCTCGCCAACTTAACTCGCCAAAAAATAGGATGGAGATCTATTTTAATCAACTTACTACTTAACTCGCTACTGTACTTGTCGATGTGTAAATCGGGCTTTACGTCTTCAAGTAAAATTGACTTGTTAAGCCTAGACTCCAATTATAGACTATTTCAGACCGATTTTACTGATTGCAGTAGGACAAAAATACCATAAAACCTTTTACAGCATACATTGATATTCAAAAAGACCAGCTTATGCTACAAAATTATCCGACAGCAGCCAACAATAGCTGGGCAACATCTTCTCTAGGAGAACGGGCAGCTAGTTTCATCGTGACCCCACCTCCAGTCCCCGCAAGCCTCGCACGAACCAACACTGGGGCCCCACCTCTAAATATCCCACCCCCTCTTATTTCCTTTACTGCATCACCGACAATAGCTTGTTTCGGAAGCCCTAAATGCTCGCAAACAGCTTTAGCAGCTTCGTTAGCATCGTTCTGCGATAGAACAAAGGTATCGCTCGCTTCTGGCGCATTAGAAGCTCTATCCCAAGTAGCCTCCCAATCATCGGAACCAGCTCTAGCTCGAATTTGATCCGAACAGCTCATTTCAAAGTCTTCCAACGGGTAGGAATCAGCGTAGCCTTCACCGGGATCTGGTACTCCTGTAGTAGGATCGCAATCTCTGACGTAGAACTCCAAAATAGGAACAAATGTGCCAAGACTGTCGATGAAAGCGCTTGGATACTCGATTAATACGAAAACTGACGCTGGTTTGTCGTAAGCTAATTTGGGGCATGGTATAATCGTTTTTATCTCATATTCTGGTGGCATATCGAGCTTAACTTTAACTTGTTCCAGCAATTGATCGTTTAGAGTGTTTGCGCATTCGAATTGTAAGACAGCATGTCTCGCATAAACATGTTTAATCAAACGCACCCGATACTCAGTTTCTGCTTCAGTCAAATCTATAGGCATGTTAGTTTTAAATATCGGTCCCAGTCTTTCTATACCAGGGATTTTAGAGAGTTGTTCAGCGTATAATTCTTCGATAGATACGGAAACTGGCTTGCGGACCTCAATTTCTACTATAGCTTCCTTACTTTCCTTTGGTTCCTCTTCCGCGGGAACCTCTAAGATGTTGAACGGATCATCGGGTGTTGTTGCCAAATGATCTCGAAGAGCTTTCTCCAGTAATACAGGGTTAGGTTTTGCTACGTTTACTATGTAGTCGTTAATAAGTTGTGGATCGCCTGTATCCAAAATAGCGCTATAGTAAATAGCCCTGTCTCTAACTTCATCCTCTTCATCTAATTGGCAACGAGCAAGTAGGACTCTAATGTTCGGCAAAAGTTCAGGTCTTTGGGCACCAAACTGGGCCACAGCAGCTACAGCAGCAGCTCGCACTGGCCCAGATTCAAGAATGACTCTGTTATAAATGAATCTGATGTATCGGGAAGGTTGACGGGATTTAGGACCTTCCCTTCCTAGCAGATGTAAAATTCGAACAGCTAGAGCTGTATGCTCGCAGTCTTCGATAAACTCGCATAGGTGAGCTAATCCTGTTTCTTTCGCTTCCGGGTTTTCCTCAACCAGAGCTATGATGGCGTCTGCAATTGCCGCTTTATATTCAAGACCACCTTCGTCACGAAGCATACCTGCCAAGAAGGCTGCCAGAGACTGATGTTTCCTCGGGAACTTAGTGCAAAGACGTCTGATAGCACGAACCACGACGATCTTAAACTCATCAGATATTTCCGAAACAAAACTTGAAATTTGCTTCATTAATCTATCGACGGAACTTTCTGCACCTGTAGCTAGTAATGTAGTGACTGCCAGTGTTGCTACTGACCTATTGGGATCTGAAATAAGATTCTCCAAATCGACTGCACACGCTGCAACAGCTGTTGGGTGTTTGGCAGTGAGTCTAGCAAGAGTACGAGCTCCTGCCAGTCTCAGAGAAGCTTTGGAAGAGCCACAGAATAGTTGTAATACTGAAACGGCTGGTGCTAAGTCTCTGGTAGTCTTTCTTAAGTTTACAATAGCATGGGCAGCTTCGTAGATCACCATTTCTGATTTATGTCGGAGGCAGCATTCGATGAATTCGATGTAGGGTCTTGCAGCATCAGAATCATCGTCTTCTACCAGCTGAGCAGCTAAACGGATGAGCAGGCAGAGGGCGTAGGGTGATTTAAGTGGAGCCCCAGCTAGCCGTGTAACCAGTTTGACTGTAGAAAGTTTGTCGTTCTTTCTGGATCCCGCTACTACTCCTAATGCGTGGTAAGATACCATGGCATTGTCGGAGCTTATGGCTTCCTGAAATAAAAGAAAAAAAAACTTTTTTAATTCAAATATATATTGTTTTTATATCAGCCCGTAATAATAATACAGAAAACCTCTAAAAAAAGGGAGACAATCAATTTTATGTTACCCTTTTAAGAAGAAGGTAAATTCTCGTAAATGATTTGCTCTCAATGATAGCTCTACAGTCTGCTAATTGTCCGATTGGTTACTCAAGTGTCAAATTTGACATTTGAGATTGAATGATCTGACATTGTGTGCGATTTCAAACAAAAATAATTACGAGAATTGACCCTCTGGTTGATATTTTAATTCTGGCATAGGATTTATGAATGAAATTGTTAGATGTTTGGATTATGTTTATTTAACAAAGCACATTGAGTCATAACGCAAGATAAACTATTATTATTTATATGGATATTAACACGTTTTATATTATTTGGTAAATATTTAACAACAATTTACCTTTGAGCCTCTCAACGTTTCGACCGGGTTGCACTAGCCATGGTCACGAGATCACTGTCGACCAGGTGCAACCCGGTCGAAACGATGAGAGGATCAAAGGTAAATGTATAATTATATACCTATAATACACGTATAAATAATAATAATAATATACCGTATTATAAGTATGTACCCGACCCAGTTCTCGATAATAGTAGTGTTACATTATATTGGGACCGATCTATCATCACTGATCGGACCATTGTTGCCAATAAGCCAGATATTGTGGTGATAGATCGGTCAGAACACCGTGCAATGATAATCGATATAAATATATAACCATTCCTCATGACGAGAATCTTGTGAAAGCAGAGACAAACAAACAAAATATTTGGACTTGGCTCACGAGGTTGTCGACATGTGGAATGTTGATTCGGCGATCATTGTTCCGATAGTACTTTCGGTTAATGGTCTTATTCCAAAGAGTCTCTATCAACATCTAAGGAGACTCGACCTTGGCAGTTGGATCATAGGTCTGATGCAGAAGGCAGTACTGCTTGACAAGGCACGTATTGTGAGGAGGTTCCTATCTCCGGAGCCCTAACCACCAGTAGCTTGGTCCCAATACCCGATGCCGGTGGGTCAACCTTTTTTTTTATTTTTAAATGTTTTATATTTATATTTAAAAATGTAAAATATTGTGAAAAATGGAAATAAAGAGATATAATAATAATATAAAATGAAACATGAAAGTTTTAAAGTTAACAAGATAAGCCGTCATGTTTATTTTCATTAATGTAACAAATATTAAAGATTTTAGTTTTTGATAACATTTATTTATCATTGGAAGTTAAATTGAACTGTAAAAACCATTGTCATTGATTCGTCATAGCACTTTATTTTAGTATTAATGATTATAGTATATAATTGTCAAATACACACAGAGAAAAATATGACAAAATAACAACACAATTTAACAAAATTATGTTGTTTATGACAAGAATTTTTAGTCTACCTACACAAGTTCGCAAGAGCCACATAAAATTTTAGAGGACACTCATTGAAGTTGTCATATCAGCGTAGTACAAGCAATCCCAGAAAACACTTTCTGCCCAACCATGTTGTAAATACGTGGAATAAATTACCAAAGACAGTGATTAGTACCCCCTCTATGAACTGTTTTGATCAACATTTTTAAGACAATATGCACTGACGTGATATATGTATATGACGTGACTCATCACCTAGAAGCTGCTAGTTTATCAAATAATAATAATAATAAAAAACACATCTGAATTCAGCAAACCATAATAATATACTTTGTTGCAACTAAGTAAATAAACAAGCCATGAAAACTGTTGAAACAGACTAGTTAAACATAATATGTAATGAGTATTTTACAAACAAAATATTAAGTATAAAAGACTTTTGAAAGAAAAACTGTATAGAATTATCCTCACACATTCACACAATGCAATCAACATTTTTAACTATTGCGTTTCATTATCATAAATATTATATAAACAGGAGATAAGGGATGCATGACTATAGGAAAATATACAATCCTTTATTATTCTGGATGTTTTGGCAAAGGTTTCAATGTAGTCATAAGCTGACTAATCAGTCAGCTATAACATGCTGCATTAATCTTTCATTTATACAATATTTACAACAGAAAAATATAGTCTAAAACTGAACAAAGCTTCTATTAGGGGCACCAGACGACAGCTAAACATACTTATTTAGTTTTTGTTTGTAAATACATACTACATAGCATAAAACAATGTCACTTTCACTATCTGTTCATCCCTATATATTCTTAAATCTCTAAAATTACATGTTGGATTTTCAAGCAGTTCATTTTAATAGATAGAGTGATTAAGATGTGTGATTTAAGAGAAAGGTTTATATACATATTAACATGCACAATATCGAACCTGTGTGAAGCTAATGCCGGTCGCTAGTATTATATATAAAAAACTTACAAATCAATACAAACAATCATTCATACAAATCATAGCTTATTGAAATGAATTCACAAAACACTACTCATAAAACAATGTTACCGCTACAATAAGTACTTTATTCTATTATTACTAACCTGAGCCTCATTAGCCCATCGCCTAACTAAATCAGGCGCCGTAGAAGACAGATGCAAGGCAGAAACTAACGCTGCAGAGCTGACAGCTGGGTTCTTATCCACAATAGCTTGTTTCATATATCTCTCAATAGCTTGCAGCATAGTACTGTCAGTAATGCTGCACAAAGCTCGTATAGCAGCCGCTCGATACAAATCTTCTTTACCAGTCATATCTTTAGTCAAAGAAGACGTAACTATGATCACATCTTGAGCCAACGTACTTAATTCTTTTATACATAAATAAACCATCCTTCTTAACATAACATCCTTCGATTGGAACAGCTTTGTTGTCGCGAAGAACGCTTCCGTAGCTTCTTGGGTAGTAAACTTCTCCCCTTGGTTTAACAAATACAATATTTTTGTCAAAATAAGCGAACATTTTCGCGGATTCACTGGTGACTGGTTAAAGTATCGAGCTTCTTGCAGAACTATTGTTTTATCCAAGTTCTGGTAGGGGTTTCCTCCGCTATCCTCCTCTTCCTTTTTATCACGTTTGAAGCTCATTTTGAGCTTTTTAGGGGTGAGAAGGAAATTATAAGGTGCCGACGAATACAGCTTACACGTCACTTGATGTTGTGTGATGGCAAATGTCACTGTCACAGTGTCATTGATGCAGCGTTTCGTTTCACGTAAAATAGCCACGTTTAAATTAAGTATCTTTTGTCACATCTATGATGAAAGAATTTTATCATTTTGAAGATATTCATGTTTTGAAGATATACATGAGAGCAGTCATATGCAGACTTAAATAAGCTTAGTACGAAGACTAAGCTTATAATAAATAATACTAACTAATAGCACATTAAATAATGAACTTTTTTACGAACTGAGACAAAAGTAAGGAATATTTCACACATGAACATTCGCTACCAAAGTCAAGTTTCATTTTTCATACGTCTAACGAAATATTTGCTTAACAATGTATTGCATTCTTCATAAATAACCTTTATTTTAGTGCCTGCGACTTCGTCTGCTAAGGATTAAAATGCTTATAAATTGTAGGATACCTATTTAAGTTATTCTGATGCAAGTAGGTATATTATACTGCTTCAGTGGCGCGACGCACGGTAGCGCAAGCGGCGAGCTCGAGGTCGCGGGTTCGATTCCTATACGCAAGAAAATTATTTGTGCGATCCACAAACTATTGTCCTGGGTCTGGATGTTCTTTGTATCCGTTAAATAGTTGTTTGTAAAGTCCTCGCGACACAGGGCATGATCGCGAATTGCAATAGGCCCCAGTTTTAGAAATGAATAATCTTATACTAGAGCACATGGATTGAATTGTTTGGTTTTTTTCAAACATGTGTTACAAACTCAAAGAAATAACACTTTCACTGTCAATGATGTAATGTACTGGATGAGTTGCTTAGTACATCCTTGTATGTACGACATGCAATAGTTTATTCACCAAATTACTTAAAAACCAATTGCTTAACGATATTCTAACTTAGTTTTATACCCAATTTAACGTTTTGCAGTTGTTAGTCTCAATTTATACCGCCGCGGAATGGAAGTTTTTGTACATCGCATAATGAACTTTATATCAAGTGTAAAACAAACAAACTACTACGAGCCTAATAAAAGTCAAAACAAGTACAAAAACTTCCATTCCGCGGCGGTATAAATTGAGCCTTAATTTATTATTTTAGACGACATCTGTGGCGTAGTTGTTATATGACATGGCTGCTACGCAGAGGTCTCGGGTTTGATTCCCAATCAATGCAAAACTTTTTGCTTTCGAGATATAATATTATTCGTGAAGTTTGCATTTGGTCACGAGTAAAAATAAAACAAATTTAAATTTTCATAATTTTTATTAACTATAATAATAGCTAAAACAAATAAATTAACAAATAAAACACTGTTAATAATACTTTTAATAGGTAACTACAAACTGTATAAACAGTAAAATATAATACAGTATGTAAAAATACCTCAACAGATGGCGTTAGTGGGACGAAAGCTCAATTTAGAATGATTTTTTTATTTCAGATCTCGATTCATAGCCATTTAATATAGCATAACTTTTAAACTATCGCGTATCATTACTATAAATGTTATATAAACGGGATATTAACGCGGCTTCCTATTGTGTCCATGCACGTTAGTAACGTAAAAGAATATTTTAAGATACGTAAATAGTCCTTTTATATGAATACATTTTACGGGTCGAAATAGTCCAAAAAAGGTACTATTCCTTAGTACATATTTTAAATCATCGCTTGTAGAGTCCCACTGCTAGAAAAAGGTATTGTCATAATAAAACTTATACAAAACAAAAAATATATAAAAGAAATAAAGATATATACATATAAAAGATTGATTTTTCTATTTAATATTTTTAACTTAAGACAGGATTACGAAATAGATTGGGAATTTGTTAAAAGAGCAGATTACATATTAAACTAATTATGATTTGATTTATTTGATTTCCGAATTAATATTGAACCTAGAATAACACGAAAAAATTAATCTTCGAAAAACTCAACTTTTTGTGGGGACTTTAACAAACATCAATTTAACGGACACAAAGAAAATCCAATTTTATTTCGGAGTTCAATTTATTCGCAATTGCAAGTTTTCGTGGTAGCGTTATTCTAGATTTAGTAATTCGGCAAACTGTTTCGTTTCAAATAAGAATGTGGGGGAACCTGCGCCATATTGTGATGTCATAAGTGTCAAATCACAGTCTTATTTGAAACGCATACAATCGGTTTCCAAATGACTGATCAAGTAAAAACCTTGCATTTTTTTTAAAAGACAACTCCCGCACTAGGTATCATGCCCTGTGTCGCGGGGACCTTTTTACAAACATCAATTAACGGACACAAAGAACACCCAGACCAGGACAATAATTTGTGGATCTCACCAATTATTGTCCCGCGTGGGGATCGAACCCACAACCTCTTGCACGGCAGCCGCATGCACTACCGTCGCGCCACCGAGGTCGTCAAACAATCAAGTGTCAAAACTGTCATTTTAGTTTCTGAAAATGATAGTTTCGACACTTGATTAGTTGATTTTTACTTGATCAGTCATTCGGAAACCGGGGGTTAGTATGAAAGTCGATTCCTCCATGACAATCTTAAAGTCCAACAAATCTAATAGGTACGGTATGACAGTTCTGACAAATTGAATAATAAGGTTGGGATAAAAAAATCGATTACTATAATATCCGAAATTTAAATGATCGATTACGATAATATCCGATTTTTAAGACACTTTAATAATTAATCTCATTATTAGTAAAGGGTAGAACCTTTTGTAAAAAAACACCACATATTGCAAATTCTCTAATCTGCGAATAAAAAAAAATTCCAAACATTACTTTTATTTTAATTATAATTTATTAAATAAAAGTAATGTTCAGATTTTTTTTATTAACTACTAAGACCTTAATAAGTTGGCTCCCATCACCTTTGACCACGTCGAGTAATAGTTAGTTACGTGTCTAACGATAATAACGATTTTTCGTATATGTAAACGATTTTTTTGCATACAAGTGTATCCGAAGAGTCGCAACACTACGAGCAGTAACCTAACTACGTGACTTTGCAATGAGGTCAAGAATAGAACTATAAGATATTATTTACTATGTAAATATGTGTTATTTTGCTTTGTTTGAAAGTTTTCAATTAAGTTTATATATTAAGAATTGTACATTTTTAGATACAATAATAAAATCTTTCTAAATTCATGGTTTTACGAAAAAGGTTTCCGAAACTGAATAATGTACGCATGAACAAAGTTGTTTCAGTTTGAAAAATATGAAACGTCATACTGTATCTTTTAGATTTGTTGAACTGTAAGGAAATTGTTGTTTTTTCACTAACTCTGCCCGTATTTAATAATAATAATGTTATAATTATTCTTGTATGTTACGTATGATAGCGTTTACTACGTCTAGAGATGTTGCGTTACCACCGATGTCCGGTGTCAGGATTCTGTGAAAAAAGAAATGGTTAAATCAATATAAACGTACACACGGAAAATTTGCTTGATAGTAATGACTTTGTAAAAATGTACTAGGGTTCCCGGAGTAATAGCAAAGTAAGAATGACGGAGTAAGAATATGTCATCACCCCATCTCAGCCGCATGGGTTTCGTAAAAACCAACTAAGGGACTATCAGTGAATATTATCTTTACGTAATAAAAAGAAGGAAAACTTGAAATTAAACCCTATACTTATCTGTCTGGCCAGCGTGGTATTAGTAGGCCAAGTATCCCTCCGCTGAGGAGGGGGCCCGTCCCTGTTGTGGGACATTAATGGGCTGTTATGATGATAACTGTGTTTTTATTTAGAAAAAGAAAATTCTTGAGGTCTCGAAATTCTTGTCTTAAAGTGGCAATATTTAGCGGAAGCTTTATTATGTCCAGCATTGGACGTCTATTGGCTGGTCTGATGATGATTCTGTAGTTGTCGTAAAAGTGGACTAAGGGATGATAATATGACGCTCTTCAACAGGCGTCGGGACGCTCTAAACTGGCGTCGGGACGCTCTAAACTGGCGTCGGGACGCTCTAAACTGGCGTCGGGACGCTCTAAACTGGCGTCGGGCCGCTCTATAACAGGCGTCGGGGCGCTCTAAACTAGCGTTGGGACGCTCTATAACTGGCGTCGGGACGCTCTATAACAGGCGTCGGGACGCTCTATAGCAGGCGTCGGGACGCTCTATAGCAGGCGTCGGGACGCTCTATAGCAGGCGTCGGGACGCTCTATAGCAGGCGTCGGGACGCTCTATAACAGGCGTCACGTCGCTCTATAATAGACTTACCTATCTTCATTAATAGTCTTATGCACGGCCCTACGTATGAGCAAGGCATGTCTGTGATGTCCAAGGTGGTCCAACATGTCCATGGACGCGTTTATCATCGCGATAGGGTTAGCTATATTCTTGCCGGCGATTGCAGTACCTATAAATATAAAAATGTTTAATTAAATCACTTAAAAAAACATCAATCATCAAAGTTATCTAACGCATGTGATTTAGCGTCACGACGCCTGTTACGGAGCGTCGCAATCCCTGATATTGAGCGTCGCGACGCCTGCTATGTAGCGTCACGACGCCTTTTATGCTCGTTGCCTAAGTATTCGTCGCTAGCCTATCCGAGTCATGGCATCAGAAAACGCAGGTACAATTTGTTATCTCGAGCCCCAATTTTTTTTACTCTCATTTTTCTAACATTTTTTTTTAGATTTTACACGATATTAGATTTTGTTTACATATTTTAAGTTAAATAAAGCCAGTAGAACTATTGTATTGTTAGATAATAAAAAAAACGAAGTTTGCGCAATCTTACTCGGCTGGCGTGAAGTAATCTTTCAGATAATTTTCAATTTGAAAAACTGACTCCAACTAGAAACTTGATCATAATACTTACGCATATTCGTTTACATTAACTAAAAACTAAATGATTAAACCAATTTTGATAAATTTCTATGGGATCAATCCGAATTTCAAATAAAAAAAAAACTTTTTTCCGATTAATAATTGACGGAGTTATGAAGTGCATAACAAACAAAAAAAAAACCTTGTTTTTGGAGTCAGTTAAAATCATTAGAGAACTGCGCAGCCTGCAGCAACTTCAAGCCTGCCTAGTTAGATTGCGCGTGTAGTAGTTAATAAGCTCACCAGTATTCCTGGTACCGGGTTCAAATACAGCGTAGTTATCTCCGTAATTCCTTCCTGATAATAGGCCTGCGCCGCCCAGAAGGCCACAAATAACGTTTGACACAATAGAACCATATAGATTTGTCATCAACATTACATCGAACTGGTGAGGCCTAGAAAAAACAACAATATTTTAGTTAACAATTTAAAAAAAAGTAATTTATAGATAACAAGCTTTCTTATAAACTAAGCGATCACCCATCTATGGCACGACCTCACCAACGGTGCCTAACTTAATGGTTAATGATTGCAAGTGGCCGGGAGTTCGCAATCATTAACGAATGCTGGTTAGGCAACGTCGCTGTGGTCGTTTCATAGATGGGTGACCGGGTTGCACGGATTTACTAGACTCTCAGTCTATTAGTTATTAAATATAAATAAACCTCATACATTCGCGCAACGCCATCTAGTCCCAAACTAAGCATAGCTTGTACTATGGGTACTAGGCAACTTGCAAACATATTTAAATATTTTATTTTCTTAAATACATACACATAATACATAGAAAACACCCAGACCAATGCAAACAATCATGTTCATGCACACATAGATTTGCATTGAGCGGGAATCGAACCCGAGACCACTACGTAGCAGCCATGTTATGAAGCGTCGTCGCGACGCCTGCTATAGAGCGTCAGGACGCGTATTATTGAGCGTCGTGACGCCTCTTCTAAAGCGTCGCAACGCCTGTTATAGATAGTCCCGACGCCTGTTATAGAGCGTCCCGACGCTTATTGTAGAGCGTCCCGACGGATGTTATAGGTCGTCGCGACGTTCTATACCATAATTAATGTTATTAACTGTTATATTAATAACCACTATGCCTCAGAGGTAGGCAAATAATATAAAACACTTACTTTGCAACAAGCTGCATACAACAATTGTCTATAATCATATCATTATGTTCAATATCAGGATATTCTTTGGCCAAACGTTTTGAAGTCTCCAAGAAGAGGCCATCGGACAACTTCATTATATTGGCCTTGTGGACTGTCGTCACCTGAGGGACAAAAATTAAATTCTATTAAACCAAAAAGATAACTACATAAGCTCAAGCCTTTTTGCTATGAATTTCGAAAAGAAGAAAATGCAAAAATTTTAGTTATTACTAGAGGACTCGAACTATATACCGATTTACACATCAACAAGTACAGTAGCGAGTTAAGTAGTAAGTTTTTGATTGAGTAGATTTAAATAGATCTCCATCCTATTTTTTGGCGAGTTAAGTTGGCGAGACGCGAGAGAGAGGGCTACTTCGTACTTCGGGCTTGCGTATAAGCCCGAAGTACGAAGTAGCCTCTTTCCAGCGCACGAAATACAAATAGTCAAGTATCTATTAGAAACGTTTGCTTCCTTTGATAATGTTTTAAAATTAAATTAGTGGGTGTTAAACAACTCTCAATATATATTTTGAATTGTATTTCGTGCGACAGAGATAACACTCTACAAAGCTGAAATTAGGCCAATCATAGCAGCCCATTAATGTCCTGCTGCAGGGACGGGCCTCCTCCCGTGACGGAGGGATACTTGGCCTACTAATACCACGCTGGCCAGACGGATTGCTATAGCTTTTAATTTTTCTTCTTTTTATTTCGTAAAGATAATATTAACGGATAATCCCTTAGTCGGTTTTTACGACACCCATGGGATCAGATGGGGTGGTGACGTATTGTATGTACCTGGGCAATCGAGTCCTTTCAACCATACAAATCTGCAGGCCTCGATGGCATTTTGCCAGCCCTTCTCCAGTGGGGCATAGACCCTCTAACCCCCTGGCTGGTAGAGGTCTACAGAGCCTGCATTGCACACAGATACATACCCCACGCCTGGAGAGAAGTGAAAGTTATTTTCATTCCTAAACCAGGGAAAACAGACTACACACAACCAAAGGCTTATACACCTATAAGTCTAACGTCCTTCCTCTTAAAGACCCTGGAAAGACTATGCGATAGATACATCAGAGATGGACCTCTACGCACAACACCGCTACACAAACAACAACACGCATACTCCATAGGCAAATCAACAGAATCAGCTTTACATAGCGTGATCTCCAAGATCGAATGCGCTATAGACCACAAAAACTCTGCACTGGCTGCCTTCATAGATATCGAGGGCGCTTTCGACAAAACAATGTTCCACAGTATTGACACAGCCCTCATGAGACACGGTATAGCCCCGACATTGCGCGGGTGGATAACCAATATGCTCAAGCAGAGGGCCATTCAGGTAACGGTAAACGACACAACGAGAGCTATTGTAGCGAAAGGATGCCCACAAGGGGGTGTTCTCTCGCCTCTCCTGTGGAACCTTGTCGTGAACAACCTGATACACCGTTTAAATGACAAAGGCTACTTCACCGTGGGTTACGCCGATGATCTAACTATCATAATAAATGGTACTCACGAAAACACACTGTGCAACCTAATGCGCCAAGCCTTGAAAATAGTAGAGGACTGGTGCAAAGAGCACAAACTAACAGTTAACCCTACCAAAACAGAACTAATCCTCTTCACCAAAAAAAGGAAACTGACAAACATACAATTACCACAATTCTACGGATCTACTCTTAGCCTAGCATCAGAAACCAAGTATCTGGGCGTCTACTTGGACAAACAGCTGAACTGGGCTAAACACACTGATTACATTACTACAAAAGCCAGTATAGCATTGTGGCAATGCAAGCGACTGCTTGGGAAAAATTGGGGCATCAGTCCCAAAACCACTTACTGGTTATACACTACAGTTATCCGACCGATCATAACATACGGGTCCCTGGTCTGGTGGCCCAGAACAGACCAGGCTACCGGTCAAAAAGCACTAGAAAAAGTACAACGATATGCCTGCGTGGCTATCACAAGCAGCATGAGAACCGCACCCACAGCCGCACTTCAAATTATGCTAGGGCTGCCACCTTTGCACCTAGTTGTACAGGAGGAAGCAGCGCTAGCGACATTTAGACTCCAAAATACGGACACACTGGGGAATGACTCCAGAATTAAACACACACGTATACGTCAGCGAATGATAAATTATCAACCCATGTTGACATCCCCCAACGACAGGACTTTGAAAAAGTTCAACTTCAATAAGCACTACAACATACAATATGTAGAGGAATCACGAGATTACTCAATCCCAAATGAGCTCAGAATATACACCGACGGCTCCAAGACAAACTCAGGCACCGGAGCAGGGGTATTCTCAAGCGAACTCAATATAAACCTATCCCAACCGCTTGGCAAATTCAACACCGTATTCCAAGCGGAATGCGTAGGGATTATCCTGGCAGCCCACACCATAGAGTCAAAAAGGATTTCGAACTCTCGAATCCGCATAATAACCGATAGCGCTTCGGCACTCAAAGCTCTGAATAAAACCCATGTCACTTCGAAACTAATATTGGAATGCCGCAAGGCGCTAGAGCGGATTGCGACTTCCAATGGAAACTCAGTGACTTTGCAATGGATAAAAGGACATAGTGGATCACCGGGAAACGATGCGGCTGACGCACTAGCAAGAAGGGGATCTGATATGACGGTCTTCGGACCTGAGCCTATCACACCCATCCCCTTCAGCCAAGTTCGCAGCTGGCTACAAGAGTATACCCGCAAACAAACACAAGAGCACTGGTCAGCAGCACCAGGATGCAGGCAGTCGAAGGAAGCCATGCCATTCCTAAACGACAAACTGACCAGGCGCATACTGCGTCTGGACAGAAATAGCCTGCGGCTGGTGACTGGAACCATCACCGGTCATTGCTCGCTAAATAAACACTTTCACACCATAGGCATAACAGATAGCCCCCTGTGCAGAGCATGCATGGAGGCAGAGGAAACAGTGTCACACGTGCTCATTGAGTGCACGGGTGTCGCAGATATACGAAGAGACACACTAGGAGCCCCGAAATCAATCACAGAATGCCTAAACAAGATAAGACACCTTATACGCTTTTGGAGGGAGGTGGGCTGGCTGGAATGACAAGTGCCCTCACGTACAATGGTCCACCTCAAGGACTAAGTGCGGAAACCAACCCCAAATAACTTAGAACTTAGACGTATTGTATTCTTACTCACTCCGTCACCACTCGGAGAAATTAGGCCGATTATAGCTTTCCAAAGGTCGATGTGCCTTATTTAGCAACAGGGATTTTACTCTGAACGCTTATCAATCATAATATTAGTTACTACAGTTCAACAAATCTAAAAGATACAGTATGACGTTTCATATTTTTCAAACTGAAACAACTTTGTTCATGCGTACATTATTCAGTTTCGAAAACCTTTTTCGTAAAACCATGAATTTAGAAAGATTTTACTATTGTATCTAAAAATGTAAAATTCTTAATATATAAATTAAATTGAAAACTTTCAAACAAAGCAAAATAACACATATTTACATAGTAAATAATATCTAATAGTTCTATTCTTGACCTCATTGCAAAGTCACGTAGTTAGGTTACTGCTCGTAGTGTTGCGACTCTTCGGATACACTTGTATGCAAAAAAATCGTTTACATATACGAAAAATCGTTATTATCGTTAGACACGTAACTAACTATTACTTAAAACTATTACTCGACGTGGTCGAAGGTGACGGGGGGCAACTTATTAAGGTCTTAGTAGTGAATAAAAAAATCCTAAACATTACTTTTATTTAATTAATTATAATTAAAATAAAAGTAATGTTTGGAATTTTTTTTTATTCGCAGATTAGAGAATTTGCAATATGTGGTGTTTTTTTACAAAAGGTTCTACCCTTTACTAATAATGAAATTAATTATAAAAGTGTCTTAAAAATCGGATATTATCGTAATCGATCTCTTAAATTTCGGATATTATAGTAATCGATTTTTTTATCCCAACCTTATTATTCAATTTGTCAGAACTGTCATACCGTACCTATTAGATTTGTTGGACTTTAGCTGTGACCCGTGCCCACTTCGTTGAGCGGCGAAAAAAAACGCGTTCGTTTTTTAAACATATTTCATTACTGCACCACCCCTATTAGTCACATCGTGATACTATATAGCCTATGACACTCCCCGATAAATGGACTATTCAACGCAGAAAGAATTTTTAAAATCGGTTCATTAGATCGAGAGATTACCCCATACAACGTCACAAACACACAAACTTTACCTCTTTATAATATTAGTATAGATAACTAACCTTCTTACGATTATTCTTCATGGCATACTCAAACGCAAAGCGGGCAACCCTTTCAGAATTACTCGCAGTGACTACTTTCATTGACTCGATCACTCCATGCACTGATTCATGTTCCAACATGGCGTATTCGCCTTCCGTGTTCTGTCTGTAACATTATGAATAAACAAATAAATAAATATTCCTCACACATTCACACAATAGTAGTAGTAGTAGTAAACATACTTAAATTATTTTTAAATAATATTTTAATAAACAAATAAGTTTTTTATTTACACTTAATAGAAAGATTAAGAGCGTTTACGGGGCTCACTAGCGCCGCCAATTGAAAAAAAAAACATAATTCGCAAATAGGATCACTAATGCAAAATGTTGGCTACAAACAAAATCTTTAGAAAAGGCAATAAAGTTTTTGTATAACACAGTCTAAACACTTTATATCATCATAACAGCCCCAGCCCCCACTGCAAGGACAGGCCTCCTCCCGTGACGGAGGGATACTTGGTCTACTACTACCACACTGGCCAGATGGATTGGTATAGGTTTAATTTCAAGTTTTCCTTCATATTATTTTGTAAAGATAATATTGACGGATAGTCCCTTAGTCGGTTTTTACGACACCCATGTGATGAGATGGAGTGGTGACATATTATAACACTCCGTCACCACATGGAACTAGCTATACCTAAGCTTTATAGGTAAAATATAAAATAGTAGTAAATATTGACCTTATAACGCATATATCAATGTCCTTATGCCTGCTAGTGACTCCAGGAAAGGACTTGCAGTTCATTACATAGGCATACATGTCCAATTCATTGCGCAACGCGACATTGCGTGATGTCACATACGTTGCTTCGCTTTTTGTCTCGATGTTGCCCTGAAAAGACAAAGAAATACATATTTATTTATAAACAATATGGACGCCTCACACAGTGGACTGACAACCTAGTTAGGAGGACGGCAGGTAGACGATGAATGAGGAAGGCACAGGACCGCGCAAGGTGGCAATACTTGGAGGAGGCCTATGTCCAGCAGTAGACGTCGATTGCCTGATATGATGAAGAATATGGACGTGGAACGGGTTTTCGTGCACGAGGTCGCTGGAACAAAATTTTTCCAAGCTAGATAATTCTATATGTTTGTTTTAAACTTTGTTTTGTTTTAAAAAGTCCCCGCGACACTGGGCATCCATAGTGCGGGACTATGGATGCCCTATGTCGCGGGGACTTTTACAAACATCAATTTAACAGACACAAAGAACATCCATACTCAGGACAATAATTTGTGGAGCGCACAAATAATTGTTCTGGTGCACGTCACCTGCTTACCGTGACCGTCGCACCACTGAGCCAGTCAAAAATAATCGGCAGACAGAAGCCACAAATCAATCAAGATGGAAATCTGAATGGGAGGTATTTGCCCTCCAGTGGGACAGTACAGGCTTTAAATAAATAAATAATGGTACCTTAAGTCCAACACCGTTCCTCTTAATAGTTGTGATGGCGTAGTTGAGGTCCACATCATCATCAGCAGCACTGTCAATGAACACTTCTTCAAAGTCAACGGGTGCTCCAATGTACCTGAAAAAATTGTTTAAGTAATTCTTTTTATTCAAATATTTGTGTGCATGAACATGATTATTTGCATTGGTCTGAGCGTTTCTAATGTATAATATGTAGGGGCACGCGTCCTAATGTTGGCACTGCACCAGATTATCAGCACCCCCTAAATAAAACTCAAATTATAAGCTTTCTATTAATTAATTTCGGCTACCATTTAACAAACATTAAAATAAGATCCTTTTGGAATTATAAACTGATCCAAACACGACACTTTTTGAAAAAAAAAAGCGATATTTTTAAAAACGCGGGAACATGTCCTTCACATTACTTTGTTTTGACAGTTTCTTATGATCGTAGGTAAGTTCAGGTTTTTTTATTTTACTTTATTTTAGATCTTTTAGATATTTTTTACTGAACCTTTAGGTTTTATTCATGTATAAAATGTTTTATAAGGCTTATCTGACAATGGAAATGAACATTATCTTGATTTTATGTTCATAAATGAGGTGCTGACATCTGGGTTCAATTTTTTTAATTGCTAATTATCGGCACTGGTACTGTTATATGACAAAGTGGTATGTAAAATTGTTAATCCATATATTTTATTGTAAAGCGTGATTATTTTATGCCTAGAATTCAATATTCTTGGAAAAAGTACTCTATGATTTCGGATTTGATATCCTGGCATGGTGCTGAAACTAACATTGCTAGTTATTTTCATAGTGTTGATATTATGATCAAAAGAATGTCTATTATTTTTTGGATTTTTTTATATTTATGTAATTATTTTTCTGAAACTTCGGTTGTCAGGCTAGGTATAAAAGAGATTTTACTATAAACATTGGATTATTTCATTTATCTACCTAATTTAATGTCTAATTTTAAGGTGCTGATAATTGGCTCAGTCAATGCCAATAATTGGCGATGATGGTGCCGCAGACTGCTTACCTTTTTTTTTTCCAATAAAGGTAAATAAAATGTGTCTGAATAATAACTATTTTTTATAACAAAAATCAATTATTTATTAAATAATGAACCAAGAAAGCATATTGTTATAGTTGTTATCATTATCATCACTGTGATAAACGATGTTAAAGTAGGACTAACTCTTAAAGTGCTGATAATTGGTAGCATCACCCTATATAAAAAAAAAGCATATAAGTATTAATACCCGTTGTTCTGTTACCCATAACACAAGCAGGTTAAGCCTAGCTTACTTTGGGAACAGTCAGCGTTGTGTACAGATGTCCGTGAATATTTTTTTTAATGTTTTTATTTCATCTTTCGACTACCTCTGTGGTGTCGTCATTATATTACATGGCTGCTACGCAGAGGTCTCGGATTTCGATTCCTGTTCAACGCAAATCTTTGTGAACATGATTGTTTGCATTGGTCTGGATGTTTTCTATGTATGTACTTACAAAATAAAAGCATACAAGTATGTTTATCTATTGTCTAGTACCCATAGTACAAGCTCTGTTTAGTTTGGGACTAGATGAATGTGTAAAACAAAATGTAATAAGGTGGAAGATGTTGTTCATCTCTAAATGGAAAGTGTCCGGTTTCAGGCTGAGAGTGATTTATTAGTTAATACACCAAGGTTACATGCATTACGTTTAATTAAAAACAATAAAGGTTTGTTTAATGAAATTTTATCTGCTCCTTCATCATGGCCAAAGTGAGCGGGAGAAGACCTAGAGGCAGAAACCCAAAACGCTGGTCAGACCAGATTCGATCTGTCTTAAACGCCTCAGTCTGTGATGCCATCCATGCTGCCGAAGATAGAGAGCAAAGTGGCCCGAGATAGTCCATGAGAAAATTATTCAAACAGGCCAGGATCCTCAGCATTGAAGATAAACGACACAAGGAGGAGGAGGCATCATGGCCAAAGTTGTATGACTTTTTAAGTCTTCGTTTTGTCAAATAAATATTAAAATTAGTACCTATTGTTACTTTTAGTGTATAAGATCAAGATAGAAGGTACAATGGCACTGCAATGTATTTGTATACATGTATATTATGTTTGCAATGGTATGTTTTCATACATAGTATTGTACTGGATCTAATATGGAATTATATTATTATTAACCTATTAACCCAAATCATTCCGACTTATGGATCAGAAAACTCCTAGCCGTGGCTGAGAATAAACAGCTCTTTAAAATGATTACTTTTACATCATTAACATAGTAAGTAAATACTAGTCTAAACTGATAGTAAATAACAATAATTGGACATTTAGGTTACCCAAACCAATTTGCTTATATTTTTTACTGTAAGCAGTAGCCAACACCAGACTCAATTAAACATAAAGGAGGATACACTTCATTCTTTTTTTTTTCGTTTACACAGAGTTCATACAGACCTTGTGAGTACAGTCTGCTTATATAGGGTTTGTAATGTATTAAATTGGTGCGACTATAAATACTAGAACTTACATAAAAATGTTTTTTACATGTCCCATTAACTCAGGTCCGATACCACCACCAGCCAGCATAGTCACTGCGTGACGTCCACCATAATGAGCCACGGGAATACGTTTCTGTTTCCTGGTAACTGGTGTCTTGTGCTGCAGGTCGAAATCTGAAGGTACATTCTGCTTTGGGGCAGCGCTATAGCTGGCAATGCCCAGGTTATTGGGTAAGACCCTACATCTTGATAATAATCTCACTGCCATGGTCTATTTTTCTTTTAAAACTGTTCGCAAAATTGTTAAGTAACCACAGGAAAAGGAAGATGGAAAATGGCAGAAGAGATTTTAAGATTTTCAGGTAGGTGGCGTTGATACGTCAAATAAATGTCATCGTTTGACACATGAATGAAAATGTGAACAAAGTTAAAATTTGGCTGTCATGTTTGGTGTAAATTATTAACCGTTGTGCAATAAGTGATTGTTATAACCTTTTAAGTGACAAAACTTGCCTATATTTTAATTAATTATATTAAAATCAGTTGATTTGTAGTATTTCAATATCTTATAACAACTACAAAACCTGTCAAAAGGTGTTAAGCTGGGCAACACTACACCAAAGTTTTTTCAAAGTGACATTTCTTTGCTAGGCTTTTCCTTTCCCGTCGGAGTTCTCGAACACGAACGGGTGGAGAGCGGGCGTCCATTTTGCTTCGCCATATTGAATTTGGTCGGACATCTTTGGACGCCATGTTTAGTCGGACATATTTTATAAACATTTTCGCGTAAATTTCAAATATTTTTGAGCATAAATATCGAACTTTTTTTCACTGAAAACTGTGGCAGTAGCTGTGGTAAATATAACGTTGGAAAATTCCGTGCCAACGCATCTGTCCATATTTGTCTTCAGAGGGCCGTCGGTGCTTTTGTTACAGGATAAATAAAGGTAAATTATTTCTATCGAAAACACAGTACTTTTTGACGTATCATAACAAGTGTTTAATATTTTCTATGTAATTACGCATTTCGTGATTTGCTAAAGGATGATACAATGAAGGTCATTTTATAAGGTATTGATGTGTGTAGTTTTTGGCGTGGTCATTTTATAATTTATCTAAAGAATTGTCGGTCGCGGTCCCGGCCGGTCGAGCTACGCTGCTTGGCTGCCGAGCCAGTAAAATGCACCTGCCCGTAAATATAGTTGTTTGTCTTGAATCTAACCAATGCAGTTAAAATGCGACTTAGTCGAAATAAAAAATAAGATTACTCAGTGGGAGGCAACAAATTATGATAAAACCAGTATGCTTACAGATACAAGTGACGTACATAATATTTACTATGCTATCTCTGTTTTTACGTCTCATAACTTTTAATATAATCATGGAAGGCATTTAATTTGCACGTACTTCTCGTTTAGTTGTTCTATAAATACTTATAATCAAGTTTAGAAAGATTTACAGAAAGAAACCATAAACCAATGATTGTGACATCTTTATTTTGTTTTTAACTTAGGATAAGGACATAATCATGCGTTGATTCTGCATAATACAAGTGTTTTTTTTTTCTATTAAAATTAAATGTAATTAATTGAGCTCTTACAGAATTTAAAATATTTTTTTTGTTACATTTGTATGTGCTAAAGTCCTTGATTTGTTTATAATGATAACAGTGTTTCAATGCAATGAACTGCTATTATAAACTAAAGTGTTTTAGAAGTTCTTGTAACATTGATTAAGGCTTTATTACTAACTAGCTGCCTGTGACTTCACATAATCTTTACTAATTGTAGCCTATTTGTTATACATAAACTTATGCTATATTATGGTAAAGTTTAATTAAAATTCATTCAGTAGTTTTTACGTGAAAGAGTCACAAACTGTCAGCACTGAATGTCCTTTGGCTTATAAGTTGATGATGTAATTTATATTATATCAAGCAACTCTTAGAAATTATTGTTATAGATTGACTTATTATACTATGTTATTTGTCATTGAATCTTTTACAATAATTTTAAGTGGGTGAGGAAATATGTTTTATAGTTATTTTCTTTAGAGATATAATTTTTATATAGGGAGGCGCAGGACTGCACAAGGTGGCAATATTTGGAGGAGGCCTTTGTCCAGCAGTGGACGTCAATTGGCTGAGATGATGATGATGATATAATTCTGCTGTATGTGTGTATGTCATTGAACTCCTCCTATAAGACTTGACCGAATTAAATGAATTTTTGTGTATGCATTTTAGTGGCGCCCTGGATGGTTCAGATACACAAATCAGCCGGCATATGGAGCTGCAGTCTGTGTCTAGCTTATTTATCTGAACTGATTTTAATCATTCTTCCTCTGTTGCAAAGCTACATTTTTCCTGAGTGACATAGGCTATATGTAATTTTTTTAAATGGGGATCCTTACTTAAATTAACAAATCTAAATGTAATGTTTAATGCCCATGCCATGCCCATATTATTATATAGTTCTTGCATTTTTTTTAATAAACTTGAAATATTCATAAATATGTTATATTCTGATATCTTCTTGAATTCTCTCTTCTTAATAAAACCCTATAATACAAGTTTAGCTTAGCTTGGGACTAGAATGTCTCTTGTCTGACTAGTTTAATTACTACATGTGTCCTGTGATTTTTAATGGTATTCTCTCTTTTACCATAACCTCTTATCTGTCTATAAACATAACAGTATAACTGCTCACCTATGATAAGCATATGATGTCATTGAAAATGACAGTTTAATGGGTTATCTGATATAGCAGCTTTGGCCAGAGCAGCTCGGCTGCTCCATGCATTTTAATAATATCCTATACATTTCTCAAAGGTGAAAGACTATAGTCTTTACTCTGTGGTTGACACGACGCCATAGTTGTTTACCTTTATAATCAAGTCATATTAAATTAGCTGTAGCTAATTTACCTCCTGAAATCAACTGTCAAAATTCACCTATTGGAATGGTTTGACTATAACACTGTTATGTATAGGTCTTAGATTAGATTCCCTTTGAATGCAAATCTTTGTGTCTGTTACTATGTTTGCTTGTACATAACACTGCTTACTTTTAGAACAGGACATTGTCTAAGAACTCTAATAGGTTTTAAAACGAAAAGAAGTTTAAAAAAAAGTTTAAATTGTAATTGTCATAATTATCTCCCCGATGGGATTTTTTCGTTTTTTTTTGTTTGTTTTATAAATTATTATGCCCTCTCCCTACTTATTTCTAATGACCTAATTTTCGAAAACTAGAGAAAGACGCTGGCTGGAAAACACTAGGCAGTCCGGCTTTGGGACTAAATAGATCTTAAAAACACAAATATACTTAATTATTCTCATTATACGGAATTATCTTGAACAATAATCACAATGTAAGTTAGTGTAGTAATTAAAAATCATTATCTTAATTGGCTGAGAGAGTTAGGTAATACTAGAAAAGAGTTAATTATTTCTTATCATGAAACTTCGTTGGTCCGTTTGGGGACTCTTGTTTTTAATCTTTAGTATTTTTTTCGATTACATAAATCATCATATAAGCCAATCGACGTCCACTGCTGAATATAGGCCTATGTAATCCACTGCTTATTATTATAATAACTAGCGGCCCATCCCGGCTTAGCACGGGGATTAAGTTCCTGCTTTTCTGTTTCCTGAATTTTTCCTGAATTTTCTTCGCTATAAACGTAACGGAGCCCGAGACCTTTCCAACGAATGCAAAACCATGAAAATCGGTTCGTGCGTTCTAGAGTTATAGCGTCAGGAAGGAAAACCCGACTTATTTTTATATAGTAGATAATAACAAGCAGTAGATTTCATAAATATCTTAACTTAATGTAGGACGCTCCCCAGCTAGGTGGACCGAGGACCTCATAAAGGTCTCTGAGTCGGACTGGATGCGGAAGGCGCAGGACCGAGTTCTGTGGCGCTTGTTGAGAGAGGCCTATGTCTAGTAGTGGACTGCGATAGGCTAGTTGATTGATTGATTGATAAATATCTCTCACACATTCACATAACACCATCTTGTCCGAAACTAAGCAGAGGTTGTACTATGGGTACTAGACAATGGATAAACATATTGAAAACTTTTCTTAAAAATACATACGTATTATTAGATTTAATATGGTCATATTGCTAAACATTTTAATAATCAGTGACACAGCCATCATCATAACAGCCCATTAATGTCCTACTGCAGGGACGGGCATCCACCCGTGACGCAGGGATACTTGGCCTACTAATACCACGCTGGCCAGACGGATTGGTATAGGGTTTAATTTCAAGTTTTCCTTCTTTTTACTTCGTAAAGATAATATTCACAGATAGTCCCTTAGTCGGTTTTTACGACACCTATGGGATGAGATGGGGTGGTGACATATTGTATTCTTACTCCGTCACCACACAGACAACCGTCCGTGGCTTCTATCTGCTAATAATTTTTGAAGGCATTAAGTTCATCTCACACTATCCTCTTGGGTCGTTATCGCTGCTGCTGCCTTTGGCTAATGTTTTATTACAATAATTGACGACCTCCGTGGCGTAGTGGTTATATAACATGACTGCTACGCAGAGGTCTCGGGTTCGATTCCCCCGCTCTATGCAAATCTTTGTGTTTTCTATGTTTAATATGTATGTATTTACTAAGTATGTTTATCCGTTGTCTAGTGTTTATTATACAATGTTATTGCAAAGGTAAGCCGGTAGGAATCGGGTTATATGGACCCTTCGCCACTGTTGTCTAGTACCCATAGTACGAGCTTTGCTTAGTTTGGCGCTAGATGGCGTTGTGTGAATGTGTGATGAATATTTATTTATAAAAACAATTAAAAGGTGTAATAATTTTATTTTCAGTTTCTCAAAATGATGAATCAGGAGATAATGTGTGAGGTCGAGATTGGCACTCACGGTATGGTAGAAATTGATGGGGACGATCAAGTAGGTGTTAAGGTAAGATAAATACACCATTGTTTTGTACAAATATAGCATTATTACAGTACCCGGCGATAAATATTGCACATCGACCTTTGGAAAGAGACAATCGGCTAATTTCGGCTTCGTAGAGCGTTATCTCTGTCGCACAAAATACAAACAGTATCTATTTGAGCTAATAAGCAATCATAATTGACTTCTTTTGATAGTTTTTTAAGATTAAATTTGGGGATGTTAACAACTCGACACTGTAATTCGTGCGACAGAGATAACGCTTTAAAGCATTTGTACAATGCTCTCTCAACACTTTCAATTATATAATACTATTATAAACGGGTCTTACTCGCGGTATATACTATATCCTAGATACTGGTAAGATAAATACCAGTCCCTCAGCGACCACGGCCCTTGCAAGTCGGCCGAAACGTCGGAGAAAAACCTAGGTATTTATCTTACCAGTATCTAGGATATAGTATATACCGCGAGTAAGACCCGTTTATAATAGTATTATGTATACAAATCGCGATAGTTTAAAAATCTATTACTTTCAATTATTTTAAATTAGTTAAATATCGCATTAATGATGAGCCAGGAGATATTTCGTAAGGTAGAGATTGGCCATTACGGTATGGTAGAAATTGATGGGGACGATCAAGTAGGTGTTAAGGTAAGATAAATACACCATATTGTTTTAAAACTACTATGAATAAATACGTATCAAGAAATCAAAACTATAAGGTTATGTGCAGAAAGCGCCAATAAAAAAAAATTATTTTTCATATAAAAAAAAAATCTCAGTGTCCCGTTTCGTACTTTCGGACTAAACTAAGCGTCGTAGCACACATATAAAAACGGAAAGGGATTGTTTCCTTCCTTCCGGCTTTTTCGTTAGCAATGCGATTACGTTACGATTCCGATTAGTATGCGTTGCAGTAAGGAGTTTCATATACATACTTAAATAATGCTGAACGGCTCGAGTTAATACGGTGACGATTCCTTTCCGTTTTGATATGTGTGCTACGAACCTTTCTCGAAGCTATGAAAGAATTTCGCGCATGTTTTGAAATAAATAAAACACCCCCTCATGTTTAAACAGCCATATACAACGTCTTTAAGCCGGCAGAGAGTCACCAATAAAGTATGAAAAAAAAATTGTCTTGGGTTCGAATCCCGTGCAGGGCAATTCTTTGTCATCATCATAACAGCTTATTAATCCGCCGAGCCGGGCCTCCTGCCGTGACGTAGGGATACCTGGCCTACTAATACCTCGCTGGCTAAACGGATTGGTATAGGGTTTAATTTCAAGTTTTCCTTCTTTTTTATTTCGTAAACATAATATTCACGGATAGTCCCTTAGTCGGTTTGTACGACACCCTTGGGATGAGATGGGGTGGTCACATATTGTACGGGAACCTGAGGACACTTGATCCCCCCTTTTGTTTTTCATCCCTAATTTCCTTAGTGACTATCCATTTTAAAAGATATTGGTACCGAAATACGTGAAATTCATTTGCCTATAATTGATGTAAGACCCAAAGATATAAGTGCCTAAATTTAACAGTTATTTGACTAAAAGTAAAAATAGGGAATGGTATCAAGTGTCCCGTATATACGGAAAACTTGATCCAGGGGTTCAAGTCTCCCATATCTAGGTTCACATGATACTATTACTAAGGAAATAAATAAAAAATGTTTTTAGAATATGATAACCTTTTTTATATTGTTTTCAAAATAGGCATATCACACCGTCTCCATACATAAATCAATTGCTAAATGTGAAAATTCCTTTTCGTATTAAAAAAATAAAATTAAACTCAAAACAAATTTATATCTTTAATAATAAAAGAACTCAAATGTCTCGCAATCACACCCTGAATAAAATTTAAACGTAATTGACTTGAAACAATATCTTATTGAATTGAACCCAGGACATGTAAAACAAAATTTCAAGTTACGTTTAAGCTTCATTTAGGTATTCTAGCAAAATAATCTCTTTATCGATTGGTACTCTTTTTCTGGCACCTTCTCTTGTTTTGTATACTCTGGGCATATCGGTAATCTGAAATTAATTGAAAAATAAAAGTTAAAAGTAGTTAAGGGACATTTACTTCCCGGATCAAGTGTCCCTTAGCTAAGTGGATCAAGTGTACCCTGAACAGTTTGAGGTTATAAACAAGAATATTTTCAAACGTCTATTAGATTACCACTTTTCTACGCTACAAATCGCTACTTATATATATATAACGCCTCGAATTAAATTCATACATTCATTAATGTTTAATCAAAATGTAAACTTACGGAAATTTTGTCTTTGCAACAACAAACACTCGGTCGTCCGCCATTTAAAAACGCGTCAAATTTGACAGGTGTACCAACTTTATAAAGTTAGCGGGTACCATAGACAACCGATATTGCCATTATAAAATTTAATATCACCCATACAAGTTCTGAAAATCTCGTGTACCTAGTCTCCCTTAAGGATCAAGTGTCCCCAGGTTCCCCTATTCTTACTCCGTCACCACACGGATTACAATTCTTTGTGTGATCAACAAATTATTCTCCTGAGTCTAGGTGTTCTTTGTGTCTGTTAAATTGATTTCTTTATTAAATTATACAACGCGATAGTTTTTTAACTTGTCTCGTTTATAAAATTTCAGTATGAAGAAATAGAAGCCGCTCAATACGAGGAATACATAACTGATGACCAGTACGAGGAGGCAGAAGAGCAAGTCATTGGTATGCAGCATCTCGAAGAAGGTTAGATTACGAGTTTATAAAAACCTTTAAACATCTCCAGCAGAAAAATGGCTATTTATTAATAGACGAGTTAAGATATGCACAAGTTAGAAAAAGGGCAAGTTTAGAATATGGTCTGGTTAGAAAGTGGAGAAACTACGAAAAGTGACGTGTTGGGTAGTGTATATGTTTTGAATTGTTGTGGACAAAAATGTCTCTGGGTTGGGCTGAATGCGGAAGGCGCAGTACCGTGTTCTGTGGCGCGTGTTGGCAGAAGCCTGCGATAGGCTAGTTGATTGATTGATAGGGAAAGGATGATATTATAGACAAGCGAATTTTATACCGCGAATATATATTAACATTGCTACGTCTTCTATTGTTTTTAAGTTTATTTTGGTTTGAAAAACAACTATGACACGAGTAACAGTATTAGAATAACAAAATATACATTTATATGTATAAGTCAATGTTGACTTATACATATATTATGTATACAGAAATTGTTCTACATTTCAGACAGATATCAATTTTAACACGTTACCAGTGCAGTGTACCATATATGGGACACATGTATTGTTTTTACTATTGTGTCTGCTGGCGGCACTGTGAAAGGGTGGCGTGTTTCACAAAGTCTTATTTTAAACTTGAGACAAATTGACTATACTCGAACAATTCTGATAGGAGACCTAGTTAGGACGGGGGAAAGCCGATGGATGAGGGAGGCACAAAACCGCGCAGGGTGGAAATGTATGGAGGAGGCGTATGTCTAGCAGTGGACGTCCGTTTTAGGCTGATATGAAAACTTGAGTAGAACCCCTTACATTGTCTTGGAAGCGTATTTTCTAACTTGAGTAGAACCCCTTACATTGTCTTGGAAGCGTATTTTCTAACTTGAGTAGAACCCCTTACATTGTCTTGGAAGCGTATTTTCTAACTTGAGTAGAACCCCTTACATTGTCTTGGAAGCGTATTTTCTAACTTGAGTAGAACCCCTTACATTGTCTTGGAAGCGTATTTTCTAACTTGAGTAGAACCCCTTACATTGTCTTGGAAGCGTATTTTCTAACTTGAGTAGAACCCCTTACATTGTCTTGGAAGCGTATTTTCTAACTTGAGTAGAACCCCTTACATTGTCTTGGAAGCGTATTTTCTAACTTGAGTAGAACCCCTTACATTGTCTTGGAAGCGTATTTTCTAACTTGAGTAGAACCCCTTACATTGTCTTGGAAGCGTATTTTCTAACTTGAGTAGAACCCCTTACATTGTCTTGGAAGCGTATTTTCTCGGCCCTTTTTGAGTTAGTTTACAATGTATTTATCATAATCATAACAACCCATTAATGACCCACTGCAAGGACGGGCCTCCTCTCGTGACGGAGGGATACTCAGCCTACTAAAACCACGCTGGCCAGACGGATTAGTATAGGGTTTAATTTCAAGTTTTCCTTCTTTTTATTTCGTAAAGATAATATTGACGGATAGTCGCTTAGTCGGTTTTTACGACACCCATGGAATGACAATGTGTCACACATTGTATTCTTACTCCGTCACCACACGGAGATCAAAGTATTGTTGATCGAAATTTATAATACATTCCAAACAACTAAACGCTTTTCCATACATGTCGGCCATTGCTGACAGACTATAAAATTTCAGTTGGCAGTGAAGAGGTTATATTGCCTGGCATTTCTGGTGAAGAGGTGCTGAACCCGAGCTCTGATGCACATTATGATTCACTCTACGTCACTCCACCTTCGACTAGCAGCAGGTAATTATTGTTTTTATTTAATTGTTTGATGGTCTTTTGCTGGAAAGACCAGTATATTGGTCAGTCTTTTGCTAGAAAGACCAGTATATTGGTCGGTCTTTTGCTAGAACGACCAGTATATTGGTCGGTCTTTTGCTAGAAAGACCTACTGGTTGGTCTTTTGCTAGAAAGACCAGTATACGGGTCGGTCTATTATATAAGCATATAAGAAGTACTAACCCGAGCTCTGATGCCCATTATGATTCACTCTACGTCACTCCACCTTCGACTAGCAGCAGGTAATTATTGATTTTATGTAATTGTTTGACGGTCTTTTGCTAGAAAGACCAGTGTACGGGTCGGTCTTTTATCCATACTAATATTATAAACGCGAAAGTAACTCTGTCTGTCTGTCTGTTACTCTTTCACGCCTAAACGGCTGAACGGATTTCGATGAAATTTGGTACAGACAATCTTTAGACCCTGAGAAAGAACATAGGCTACTTTTTATTAGCAATTATATTATATTTTGATTTCATAGAATTTTGGCGGGAAAGCTGTGTCACGTAACCTGTGACGTCATAGAATTTTGGTCACGTGACCCGTGACGTCATAGAATTTTGACAGATGAGTCGTGACGTCACAGAATTTTGGCGCGAAAATATTTTTTGACAATTGAGTCGTGACGTCATTGAATTTTTGAACGCTGAGTCGTGACGTCACAGAATTAAATTTTGACAGCTGAGCCGTGACGGTTTTGAATTTTTAACAGATGAGTCGTGACGTCACAGAATTTTGCGACAGATGATTTGTGACGTCACAGAATTTTGGCGGGAAAATATTTGATACCTCTGTCACTTTTGACAGCTGTCAATTTTGACAGATAGGCGTGACGTCATAGAATTTTTGACAGATGAGTCGTGACGTCATTGAATTTTGGCGGGAAAAATAGTATTTAAACAGCTGAATCCTGACGTTATCACAATTTGGCGGGAAAATAAATAGGTTTGTACAGGACCCTCGGTGCGCGAGTCAGACTCGCACTTGACCGGTTTTTTAAGCTGTGGGTCTGATATATCTAGAGAGCTTAAATTCGTAATTGTCAACTTATTTCATCATAACAGCCCATTAATATCCCACTACAGGGACGGGCCTCCTTCCTTGACGGAGGGGTACTTGGCCTACTAATACCACGCTTGCAGACGGATTGGTATAGGGTTTAATTTCAAGTTTTCCTTCTTTTTATTTAGTGAAGATAATATTCACCTTATTTGTTAGGCACTAAAGTGACACACCTTTGCTTATCCTATCCTACTAATATTATAAATGCAAAAGTTTGTGAGGATGGATGGATGTTTGTTACCCTTTCATGCAAAAACTACTAAATGGTTTTTGATGAAATTTGGAATATAGGTTGTTTATGGTGTAAAATAACAATTAAGCGGGTAATACCGCGGGCATCAGCTAGTAAGCATATAAGAAGTACTGAACCCGAGCTCTGGTGCCCGTTATGATTCACTGTATATTGGTCGGTATTTTGGTAGAAAAGCCAGTATATATTATATAGGTATTATATAGGTTTATAATTAAAGGAGTTATGAAGTAAAATACTTAAAAATGATCAGATGAATTGAAAACTTCCTTCTTTTTTGGTGTATGTTCCTTTTTGCCCTTTGGTCTTTTTTGACCCCGAAAATGTCTATTATTGTGATATTGATAGTCATATTTGTTTTTAATTTTACGAATATTTTATTATATGAATGTATTTGTTTCAGAAGAGGCCGCGGTAGACCCCGTGTTAGTACTAATAGTAATAATTCAAACAATATTCAGCATTTAATGCCTATTGGTGAGTCCAAATACTATTGTTCATGCACTCTCATACTTATAGTTCATGCACTCTCATACTTTTAGTTCATGCATTCGTACATATAGTTCATGCACACTCGTACTTATAGTTCATGCACATTCGTACTTTTCGTTCATGCACTCTCGTACATATTGTTTTATACTATGTAGTGATTATAATGTAATGTTATTTTCTAGGTGAAGTGCCTGTTGGTTTAATGGAAGGCGTCGCTGGCCGAGGGCCTGCAAGGAGATGGGAACAGAAGCAAGTACAGATTAAGACCATGGAGGGTGAATTTAGTGTTACCATGTGGGCTACAGGCGAGGACGAAGGTAATATTTTTTTTATTTAATGTTCACGGACATCTCTACACAGCGCCATCTGTACCCAAAGTAAGCTAGGCTTAACCTGCTTGTGTTGTGGGTAACAGAACAACGGATATTAATACTATATACTTTTTTTTTTAAATACGTACATATTATACATAGAAACACTCAGACCAATGCAAATAATCGTGTTCATGCACACGAAGATTTGCATTAAGTGGGAATCGAACCCGAAACCTATAAATATGTAAACGAAGTTACCATAATTATGAGCTCGACTAGTGAATCGGTCGAATTATGGAGACTATGTCTGTGGTGTAGTCGTTATATGACACGGCTGCTACGCAGAGGTCTGAGGCTTGATTCCCGCTCAATGGGAATCTTTGTGTGCATGAACATGAATACTTGCATTGGTCTGAGTGTTTTCTATGTATAATTATGTATGTATTTACAAAAACAGAGCATTTACAGTTCAACAAATCTAAAAGATACAGTATGACGTTTCATATTTTTCAAACTGAAACAACTTTGTTCATGCGTACATTATTCAGTTTCGAAAACCTTTTTCGTAAAACCATGAATTTAGAAAGATTTTATTATTGTATCTAAAAATGTACAATTCTTAATATATAAATTTAATTGAAAACTTTGAAACAAAGCAAAATAACACATATTTACATAGTAAATAATATCTTATAGTTCTATTCTTGACCTCATTGCAAAGTCACGTAGTTAGGTTACTGCTCGTAGTGTTGCGACTCTTCGGATACACTTGTATGCAAAAAAATCGTTTACATATACGAAAAATCGTTATTATCGTTAGACACGTAACTAACTATTACTCGACGTGGTCGAAGGTGACGGGAGGCAACTTATTAAGGTCTTAGTAGTGAATAAAAAAATCCTAAACATTACTTTTATTTAATTAATTATAATTAAAATAAAAGTAATGTTTGGATTTTTTTTTATTCGCAGATTAGACAATTTGCAATATGTGGTGTTTTTTTACAAAAGGTTTTACCCTTTACTAATAATGAGATTAATTATTAAAGTGTCTTAAAAATCGGATATTATCGTAATCGATCTCTTAAATTTCGGATATTATTGTAATCGATTTTTTTATCCCAACCTTATTATTCAATTTGTCAGAACTGTCATACCGTACCTATTAGATTTGTTGGACTTTAAGTATCTTTACCCGTCGTCTAGTATCCATAGTGCAAGCTCTTGCTTAGTTTGGGACTAGATGGCGTTGTGTGAATGTGTACGAAGTATTTATTTATTTCAATATAGAGTATATTAACTAAATATTGTTTTTTTTTTACAGATGAAGGGTCGAATCCAGAACCTGACCCTGACTATACGGAATACATGACGGGGAAAAAGAGTATATTAGGAACTGAAACTATGCCAGGTATATATCTATACTATACCCCTTCCAGTATATTTAACAACATTTGACAGCTTGACGTTAGTGACGTTCAGCAGTATCTTGAATGTAATCCCATTCGATTGTAAGCGATTTCGCGATTTTTCAAATTACTTTATTTTACACATTTGGATCCTTACATCAACTTACATTATCATTTTATTATTGTTTCTTTCTTCTATGTTAAGAGAACTAGCATATAGCTTAAAATGATAAAATTATAGTTAGTTTAGGTATTATTTAAAACACACAATTTATCGTGACACATTCACGGGTTATAGCTAATCTAAAATATCATATTACATTTTATAAACGTATTATGAAGAGTTCAGGTTTATTCATAGCATTTATTTCTACCGATTATTTGTAATTTGTTTCTTATTGGTGGTAATCGTTATAAGTGTCCATCACTAAGTAACCATGGTAACTGAAAAATACATGGGTACGTCCATGAAATACAATATAATTTGTTCGAAAAATAAGCGGATGTATTACGAAACTTCATGGACGTGAACTGTCAAAAAGCTAAACTTACGCTGGAAGGAGTATAATATTATAAAGAGGTAAAGTTTGTGTGTTTGTGACGTTGTAGGGGGTAATCTCTGGATCAGCTGAACCGATTTTAAAAATTCTTTCTGGATTATTGGATTCTGTTTGATAGTCCATTTATCGGGGAGTAATAGGCTATATAGTATCACGCTATGACTAATAGGAGTAGAGCAGTAATGAAATATGTTTAAAAAAGGGACGCGTTTTTTTGCCGCCCAACGTATTGGGCACGGGTCAGCTAGTTGTATTATTCTTTCTTCTTTAGTCCACTTCTTTTTAAGAGAGTAAGAGAAGTATGACAAAATACCCGACTTTAATTAACCCTTACTTTTCAACAGGCTTAGACTTATCGGACCCCAAGCAGTTGGCAGAGTTTGCAAGACCAGGACACAAGATAAGACTAAAGAAACCTATGCCAGAATCTTCCGATAGAACTATAGGTAAATAATTATTGCTTTAAAAAACATCTTCTGAAGTGCCATAGTGGAGACATTCATGTCTCTACAAATATTGTAGCTGGCATGGTGCTCGCCATTCTTGTACTCTATTGGATGCTTAACATCAGGCACTCATTTTGGTAACCAATTTAAAAAAAAAAACATTTTTAAAACAACGCCACCTAGCCCCAAACTTAGCAGAGCTTGTACAAAAAACGTACGTAAATATCAATTATTTTTTTCTGTAAATACATAAATATTATACACAGAAGAAAACACTCAGAAAGAGAAAATATCTAGTTCCAAACTAAGCTGACTTAAAATACCGCCATCAATTCCCAAATTAGGCAGACTTTTAAATTACTGTGTGTTTTCTATGTATAATATGTATGTATTTACAAAAAAAAAGTATTTATGTATGTTTATCCGTTGTCTAGTACCCATAGTACAAGCTCTTAGTTTGGGACTAGATGGCGTTGTGTGAATGTGTGAGGAATATTTATTTATTATTTCTGTCCTATTTCAGCTTGTCCACACAAAGGTTGCACAAAGATGTTTAGGGACAACTCTGCGATGAGGAAACATCTTCACACGCACGGTCCTAGAGTGCATGTTTGTGCTGAATGTGGTAAGTATATTTATATATTATTTGTAAAAGACAATTTAACGTACAGAGTTTAAAATTGTCAGTACTGCATCGAATTAAAAGTCGGGAGTACTTATAGTACAAGTTGTGTGAAAAATATGACCCAAACGAATCTTACGTGTAATTCTGAGTATAGATAAGTATGGCTCATAAATTTTAACACAAGGCAAGGCATAACTCCTTGACAGAGTAAAAATACATTAGGTCACCACCTCTTAACTTTAAAACTTTCGTGTTTCATTATAATTTATTATTAATAACTACTCTGGTATTAACACGATTAAATTGTGTGTGGTCACGAGATGACCATGGCTGGTGCAACCTAGCCGAAACGTCGAGAGCCTCAAAGGTAAATAATTAAATATTTACCACAATTTATGGTTAAAGAATATTTATTTTCTCATAAAAAACCATTACAGTCACTTACATGAGAAACACAAAATACATAAAGTATAAATAAATATTGTGTCCAGTAGGTAGATATAAATAATAATCTTACTTATTAACTAATTGGGAACAGTCCAGGCCGGTGTAGGTACTTACAATTTAATCGTGTTAATAGCCGTGTAATTATTAATAATAAGTCATAATTAAAGTTTTTTTTATTTTACTATTGGTTCTTCTGTTACTAAAATAAATACATAAATTCATGTAAAAAGAAAAAAAAAGTTGAAAATTAGAATGCAAACACACTAAACGCCTAACAAATGAATATTAGCCAATAATGTTTTTGTTTTGGTTGCTATGGATATTATATAAACTCTCTCTTAATCCGTATGTTCGTATAGTCAAGATGTAGCTCTAAATTATAAATTAGAATAAAAGATTTATTTTATTTTTACTCAAGTTTCGCGTTTTATTTTTTCATTAAAAATAGTTGTTTTCTAATAAGGCGCTGTCTCCACGAGCGATAGAATCGCGACGAGTCTGAACAAAAATCGCCGCGATAACATCGCCGTGTGGAGACACCTTCATACAGAGTATATAGAAATACGTGGCACGACGATAATATCGCTGCGATTTTATCGCTCGTGGAGACAGCGCCTAAGGGTTGTTAGCTTCAAAATTTCCTCAGTTACAAGATGTAGCATTTATTGAAGTCATTGTTATACAAATTGTTTATAATGCCCTTGTATTAATATTTCATGCCAAACGCTAATAATTTTTTATTTTATCATATTACAGGTAAAGCGTTTGTAGAAAGTTCAAAGTTAAAACGCCACCAGCTCGTACATACGGGGGAGAAACCGTTCCAGTGCACCTTCGAGGGATGCGGAAAGAGATTTTCTTTAGATTTTAACTTAAGGTAAAAATAATCAGCATCATATAAGCCAATTGATATCCAGTGCTGGACATAGACCGCCTGCTCCTTGTAAAGAAAAGCATGAGAGTAGCCAGTGGACGGAAAATGATAACTACCTCATCGGGTATTACAATAATTTTGTACTGTACACATTGATTTACAAAAAACCCAAGATGCACAGTTTCAAACAAACCTAACAGCCAAAAGTGTCACCAATTATACATACGCAAATAGTACTATCGTAAACATATGTGTTTTTTTTTTCAAATTCAATCTTACGCGCATGACATAAATTTGTATTTACAAAGTAATGCACAAAAATCATTAAAATTTAATGATTGACGTTTGCCGGTAGAACAATGAATGAAGTGGAGACGATTAATGTCATTTTTTCGGACGGTTTTGGGAAGTGGAGTGTGTATCTTTGATTTTTTAAAAATCAATGACTGTACACATAAATTTCAAAAAGTTACAAGAGATTTTAAAGGAGATCAAACTTGCTATTTGAGTTTCAAAAGGAGATTCAACTGTCGATCATCCCCACGACACAGGGGATGATCCCTTGTGTGGAAAATGTCTTTTAAACTAAACAATTTTTTCTTTAAGGCAAGTCCCGCACTAGAATCATGTCACGTTTCGCGGGGACTTTTACAAAATCAATTTAACTTACACAAAGAACATCCAGACTCAGGACAATAATATTTTGTGGATCGGACAAATAATTGTCCTGGGTGGGAATCGAACCCGCGACCTCGTAAACGGCAGCGGCTTTCGCTACCGTTCCACCACGAAGCCAGTTAAGTTTTTTGCATTTTTTAAACTAAACAAAAATAAAAATTTTATGTTTCAGAACCCACGTCCGTATACATACAGGTGATCGTCCGTACGTCTGTCCGTTCGACGGCTGCAACAAGAAGTTCGCCCAGAGTACCAATCTTAAGTCACACATACTAACACACGCCAAAGCAAAGTGAGTATAAAGTTTGTAGTGAGTATAAAGCATTGCGCTTTGAATCAATCAATCATTACACTTTAAAACAATCATAATTGATTCAAAATAGAATCGTGATTGATTGATTCGAAGTAGAATTGTGATTGATTGATTCGAAGTAGAATCGTGATTGATTGATTCGAAGTAGAATCGTGATTGATTGATTTAAAGAGGAATCTTGATTGATTCGAAGTAGAATCATGATTAATTGCTTCGAAGCAGAATCTTGATTGATTCCAAGTAGAATCTTGATTGATTGATTAATTTCGAGTTTGAATCATTCCAATACAAAACCCAGTTTCATACATATAATATTTATGTGCTAAAGAAGGAAAACTTTATGACCCTACAAACCAAACGGTCTGGCCAGTGTGGTATTAGCACGCTCAGTTTCATCATCATATCAGCCTATAGATGTTCACTTCTGGACATAGGCCTCCTCCAGACATCTCCACCCTGCGCGGTCCTGTGCCTCCCTCATCCATCATTCAATAAGATCTTTTTAACAAAATTTAAGACCTCTTTTTTTTAATATTTAACATACCTAGTACCTATTTTGGGTTTTTTTGCAACAGGTGAATGAATACTTTTCGACAAAATAACCTCAATCGGAGAGATATGGAGAAGCGATTACGAAGGTACTATCTGCTGGAGTATTTAGTTTAGAAAGTTTTCTTATTAAAAAACCGACTCCAACAAGAAAGTTATACTTAGGCAATTTCATCTACATTAAATTTTTAAAGAAATTTTATGTTTTACTAAATTACTGGACCTATGGTGATGCAATTCGTATGGGACTAATCTGAATACAATAAAATGGAAGATTTTTTTCTCATATCGGTTTATAATTGACGGAGAACAAAAATACAGTCGAATTGAGAACCTCCTCCTTTTTTGGAGTCGGTTAAAAAATTTTTATATATGTAGACCTTATTTGTCGAAACTGATATTTAGGCTATCACCACACTGGTCAGATTAAGATTAGCTAAGTTTGTAGAAATTTATTATGTATTTTAAAAATTGTCACGTATTTCTAGCTTTTAGAAAATTTTTCGTAGGCGATGGAACTTCAATTCAATCAATGACTACATGGCTGCTACGCAGAGGTCTCGGGTTCGATTCCCGCTCGATACAAGTCTTTGTGTGCATGAACGTGATTGCTTGCATTTGTCTGGGTATTTTCTATCTATAATATGTCTGTATTTACAAAATAAAAGTATGGTAAGTTGTCTAGTACCCATAGTACAAGCTGTGTTTAGATTGGAACTAAATAGCGCGTTTTGTGAATCTGTGAGATATATTTATTTATTCTTTCTTCCTCTTATTTGCAGATCAAGAAACTCATTATCACGCAACGGCGGCAATTCCTACGAATCTGCAAGAACAACACCGCAATACGTTCAATTAGAAATGTCACCGGATGATTCTAATCCTCAATTAATATTCTACACGCACGAGTGAAGCAAGTCAAAGTGATAATGCAAGACTACTTGCAAAGTGGCACATGTGATGCAAGAGATCTTGCTAAAGTAACGCGAGAGATCTTGCTTAAGTGACGCAAGAGGTCTTGCTAAAGTGATGCAAGACATTTTGCTAAAGTGACGCAGGACATTTTGCAAAAGTGACGCAAGAAACTTCGCAACGACATGTTGCTAAAGTGCTTCAAGTGATGATAGTGAAGTGAAATAACTTGTGATGCAAAACAGTTTATTTAGTGATTATAGAAATAACTTTTAAGTGATGCAAGAATTGTTGGAACTACAGTTTATGCAATAAATTATGTACAGCGTTTCAAGAAACTTTGTTTCATGCAAGAATGTTGAACAGACTTGCAAGAGTGATCAATTGTATAGATATGATTTTTTTTTTCAATTTGGATTAGACCAAAAGAATTATTTTTAAGGTTTAATTTTTATTTTGGCAACATGTTATAGGTTAATATTGCATAATAACCATATTGCTTATTCATACCCTTATAAGTTTAAAGCGTAATGCTGGTAACGTTAATTTTACAGCTTATTGTTTAATAATACATTAACATGAAATAATTAAAAAAAGTATGCTTTGCATTGCCTACAATGAAAAAGAAATATATACAAAGCTGGTTTTCTGTTAATATGTTAGATTCGATGAGATAATATCATTTTTAGTAATTATATAATTTCTTTATGTATTTCTAATGGGTTCATTAAACATGTTTTCAGGCTCTATTTGCATATTGCCTACCGCTATGACAAAATAAGGTATTTAAGGTTGTACACTCAATCAAATACAACTATTACTGGACATGTTCTAATTGCTTCTGTTCTTGTGATTGTTCTCCCTTATGCTGACCATCATCATATCAGTCAATTGAAGTTCATAGCTGGGTATTGCCCTCCTCCATATATTGCCACCTTGTGCGGTCCTGTGCCTCCCTTATTCATCGGCTTCCCGCCGTCCTATCTAGGTCGTAGGTTCATCGTGTGAGGGGTCTCCGCAGCCCGTGTTTTCCGGTACGCGGTCGTCATTCTAGACCTGTCTGAAATATCAAGTAGAAGTAGTAACCTCAATATTAAAATAATATGTATGTACCTCAATGTTATTATCATCCTGAACAATTGTTTGAGATTTGTATTGGTTTACCATTTATTTGATTAATAGCAGGGATCATGACACTTCTTGATAAATCTTAATCTAATCTAAGAACCCTCGTGTCTTTGATTGGGGATTGAGGTTTTATGGTTTGTTCTGTCCGGAAGGGAGGATGCTAGGGTTTGTGGGTAGACTTATTCTGAGCTAGAAGGTTAAGAAGATTGAGAAGGGCCTTTGTAACATCCCCACATCTTTTAAACTCCGCTTTAAAAGTGTCATTGACAACTACGGGATGATATCTGAGTATAATGCTGGGGTCCGCCAAGCCGTTAAGGATCTGTGAGACCTGGGCTACAATAGAGGCTGAACGCTTCGTCCCTGAACCGGAGTAATTGACTTGATAATCTTCCCCGACCTTTGTGTAGGTATAATTCCCATAAACTAAGGGATTGGCCTCCTTCTTCTTCGGTCTGCTGGGCCCAACCTCCGGTTTGGGAGTCTCTGCCAATAGCTTGATCTTTTTTAGGTCACTCTCCAATGATGACATGTATTTAGAACATATAAAAGACTGGTCTCTGCAGGCTCCTTCTGCCTCCTTCGCTGATAGCTTGAACTCTTTTATTGATGCATTTGCTAACTTCATCTCAGCCATCATATTAGCTTGGGCCTCTAGGAAGGTTGAGAAGAAGTCTGTTTGGGTCACTTTCATGGAATCTACCATCCCTTGTAGGTAGGCGTAAGAGCCTTGCGTTGTGATTAGGGAGGGCTCAGGTGTCTTCGCTAGGAATAAATTGATGAAAATATTCACTCTATTGACAGCTAAGAGGTCCCAGTTCTCGTCTAAAAAACAGGCGGTCTTTTCAGAAATCACTGCTGACTCTTGCAGGGCGGTTAATATTTCACTCCTCTGAGTGGAGATTATGGCTCTGGTTGTCTTTGGCGCAGGACTTTTGTCTTTAATCAGGTTCCACAGTTTCTTGAAATGTTTTAGCGCTTCAGCATGATTTGATGCTGATTTGTCGATAGCCCCTTGAGTGCCGTTGCTTTGGCGAGGTTGATTTTGCTTCTTCTTTGCTGGACCGGTGGGATTCTGCGGAGAGAGGACTTGTGAGTGAGTGATGTCTATCGAACTTAGAAGATTGTTGTCGTAACTCAAACCTGCTTGGGGGATGTTATCCACTCCTTGAGGGAGTTTGATGGTTACTTGTTTTACCCAGGATGAGGTGCTTGATTGTGACATGTTGTTGACTTAGGGTCTTCTAAGGTTGAAATTAAGTCAAGAGAGAAGAATAACAGATTTTTCGAGAGGATGAGGGAGGAGATCAATAGGATGACAAAAACTTTAGAGAAAGGATTTTAGGTGGTGAACGATAAAATTAGAAGGTAAATATTAGTTAAAAATTGTTTTGTATATTACGATTCTATTCACGAAGAAGTCAAGTCAACCTCAATGTTGCAATGAACCAATTTGTTTCATTTAATGAATTTCTAATGGGAGGGACAAGCCTAAAGAGATGAAGAGTATATTAAAAAATGTATCAACCTCTAAAAGGTCTCTGGGTCGGACTGGATGCGGGAGGCGCAGGACCGTGTTCTGTGGCGCGTGTTGGGAGAGGCCTATGTCCAAGAGTGGACTGTGGCTAGTTGATTGATTGATACAATATTTTGTATTTTCTTTTAACTATTATAGCAATGTATGAAAGGGATTTTTCAATGCCGCGGCATCATTTTAAAGCATAGCAATTTATGTCGTATTTCTGTAACAGTACGGTTGAATTTCCATTAGTAAAAATTAAAATACTTTGCCATGCCGTCCAGGTCTGCGTTAGCCATTATTCCCCTCATTCTACTTATCCTATCCTCACAAATCTATCACCACAATGAGATACCTACATATAGAAATTGCTGAATAGTAATAAAAAAACATGTAAATTTTGTACCATATAAATGCCAAAAAATAATATTTGTAATATAAATAATAAATATAAGTAAGGAGAATTTATATATTTATCTTTTATCATTTGTTAAATTGATCTTGATTTAATGTCAATGATACTTTAAAGAAGTATTATTGTTAGGTTTTCAAGTATTTGCCTTCCTCATGCCTTCTGCAGTCATATCCAATTGTCATATTTAACCGACTCCAAAAAAGTAAAAGGATCTCAATTAGGCTCTATTTTTTTTTTATATTTGTTAGTTCATAACTCCATCAATTATTTAAAAGATTATAACCAGATTGGTGGTTAAAAATTTCATATTAAAATAGGTTCTGTAATTGTCAATTTAATTAAATGAAATATTAATATCAAGTTTCTAGTTGGAGTGAGTTTTTTTTATTACAAGATTATATTCTGATTAAATAATGCATTCAGTGTGACAAATCCTTTCTATAAGAAGAAAGTCTTACATAAAATATTTATAAGTTAAGAATAAAAGATACTTTCTTATATCTATTACTAGCTTATCCTAAATGTTGTTCTACATTAGGATGTAGCTGTATTCCAAATTTAATCAAAATCTATTCAGTAGTTTTTGCGTGAAAGAGTAAAAAACATCCATCCATAGACGCTCACAAACTTTCGCATTGAACAAAGAATTGATACTTTGTTAAAACTTAGTTCTTTTAATTAAAATAATTGTTAATGGATACTAATTGCTTTCAGTAGATACTATTTTAATAAGTTGTAAAATATATTAATTCTCCTTTATTAACAGATATTATGTGTGCAAAAGACTGTATGTTTGTTATGATTTTAATATAAAGTAATGTCATTATTATATGAGTAAATAGTGGCCAGACCCGGCTTTGCACAGGTACAAATAGATAGTGTATTTGGATAGGTAGAGGACGGAACATAGCAGACAGTGAATGTGACCGCTAACGCGTTGTAAGGGGGCCTCCTTAAACCTACATCTGGGTCGTAAGTCCCAGACGCTGTTATGCAAGTGTTCCGTCCTCTATCACGCGATGGACCCGGCACCCGCACGTAGAATCCATGGAATGCTAAGATTAGGTCACATTCATAACATTGTACCCATGGGAAGCTGACAATTAGAAAAAGTTTTCATTTGACAAACATACAGTTAACAATTTTGTATGCATATAAAAAGATTATAATTTTTATTTGTTAGATATATAAAATAAGTGTAAGTTGACGTCCCCTACTTAAAATATGTTGACTGACCCTTCTAGTGAAATCCTCCCTTTAAAGTCCCACTGCAAGGACAGCTCTCATTGATCTACTTATACCACCTTGGTCATACAAGTTTCCTATAATCTATCTTAGGCCACGTTTCAAGGTGTTATTCTTTAACTGCTTTGTGGCTCCCAGGCCAATAATTTGTGTTCATTGGGTCCGTTAAATTTAGTGCGGTATTAGTAGACTTTGCTCTAGTGCTGGAAGAGGTCCGTCCTTGCAGTGGGACTATAACAGGCAGTGATGTTGAGTGTGGAACGTCAAACAGACACACGGTTATACGATATGACCATGTATAGAAAGTACGTAGAAGTAATCATTCGTAGACACCATGTTTCGCCGAAGTATACAATGTTTCTATTATTCGTCGAATCGTGGTGTTTTCAGTATCTTTATTTTTCAACATAATGTTACATAAATAACAGCTTATTGACGTCAGTTTGAATCTACTTAGTCTAAGTTTACATATTAAAAGTTTTCCAAACTTTACCACCGCTTCCAAGGCTTATTGATCACAATATCTACACTGTAAAATGACTTTAAAGGATTACGCATAAAATGCATATTGACTAAGTAGCAAAATACCTTAAATCATAACGACTTACACCTCAACAAATCTAAAAGATACAGTATGACGTTTCATATTTTTCAAACTGAAACAACTTTGTTCATGCGTACATTATTTAGTTTCGAAAACCTTTTTCGTAAAACCATAAATTTAGAAAGATTTTATTATTGTATCTAAAAATGTACAATTCTTAATATACAAATTTGATTGAAAATTTTCAAACAAAGTGAAATAACACATATTTACATAGTAAATAATCTCTAATAGTTCTATTTCTCGACCTCATTGCAAAGTCACGTAGTTAGGTCACTGCTCGTAGTGTTGCGACTCTTCTGATACATTTGTATGCAAAAAAATCGTTTACATAACGAAAAATCGAATATATTACTTTCAAATTGTCAATTATCGACACGTTACTGCGCGATCGCATAAATCACTTATTACATAGGTACCCTTAAATAAATTAATTTAATATTTTTAAAGTTTTAGAAAAAAAAAAAAACTAAAAAGTAGAAAAACAACCCTTTATTCTAACTAGGTACACATTTATCATCATCCTAATATATTATTATATCTCTATATTTTTGTTAAAAGAAAATTATGTAAATATTAATCATAATTAAAATAAAATAAATTTTTAGTATATTTTAAAATGTATGTGATGAGTAAACTTACCGCGCGCGAACGTGTTAAACTTTCCATTCTAAGATTTTATAGTCGCTGATTTAGTGTTAGCAGTTACACAGTTGTGAACAAATTAAATTATAAAACAAAACTTTAGCCCTTTTATTGCAAAACGCCAATAATTATTTAACTAGCCTCATTAGTTATCTCCTCATTAGCTTATCAAAATCTATAATTGACACTAACTATTCTTATTAACAAATTAGCTTGGCATTGTCGTGAGATATTGAAAATCATTAAATCACCTATTAAGACTCATTAGAAGACCTAATCAGTGTAGTTACTTAATTACTTCTTTTTGGACTCATTAGAAGAGTAAACAATTGGTCATTTGGTTGTATGAAAAGTTTTAAAACTCATTTTGTGTTGATAATTATCTAGCTCAAACATAGTTGTCTACGTGTGGGTGTACTATAAACCTCTGCCAACTCCTTCGAAAATATAGGAGTGATGCTATTTTATGTTATGTGTAGTTAAAAGTCCGTGTTCTTCAACATAAACACCAAAAGGAATCGTTTCATACGTAAAAACAAATAAAGATATTTTGACGATTTAAAAAAAAAAACGGCATTAAATTTTTCGTCCGATCGCCAACCAAAAAAGCATAAATAATTAGCACTATGACCACCTCCAAGGAATGTACGGTTAAACATGCCGTTTAGGAGATAATTCGATTTTTCATACTAGCTTCATACAAATTTTTCGTAAAAAAATTATATTTCCTTCGTTTTTGGGCAGAATTAACTCGGGTGTCATTTTTGTACATAGTAATGACTAATAGAAGCGATATCCGACATAAAAACAAGCACTTGCAAATTGAAATCCCTAAGTCTATGAAAGCCGATTTTCAGCCCACCGTGCGTCGTTTTGATTCTTAGTCCTAATGCGTATTGTGTATTATCCTTTAAAGTCGTTTTCAATTTTGAGACATTATGCTGCATAGGCAAGAAACAATACAGATGTATTGCAAATTAGTCAAAACACTTTAGAGATATTGATTTGAGGCATTTTGCTTGAAAGTCATTTTACAGTGTAGACATTGTGATCATAAAGGCTTCCAAGGCGCTAGTAGAGAAGAAGCGGCGTAACAAACTCTAAAGCAGCATTTTTTAAGCGTCTCTATAATTTTACAACAATTTTGTAACTGTAATAAAGTGCTGCAACCATTGTATATCATATAATATAGTGGTTTCTATTTGCTGTACTTTCCTTATGTAGTTGTAGAGTGTTTCTGATTGACGTTACAAGCTCGTAATGGTGATAGCATAAAAACGGGTTATTCCGACCTGATACCTTAAAAAATTCAACTTCGGGTAAATTCTGGGCAACATGTCTCAAAATTTACCTTATGCTACGTAAAATAAATTAAAAGTGTAAGTTCTCAGACATATTGTTTCTCAGATTTCACTCTAGGGTGAATTTTTTAGAGTATTAGGTCGGAATAATCCATAAAAACACCATTAACTTCTCCATGAGTCAGTTTACATATTATTACAGCCGTCAATAAAAAATATATAAAATATAAGTTTTTTTTTTCTAATAAACGACTGATATTAAATGTATATATTATTTTAATGTTTATAAAAAATAAAATGTAGCGTTGCTGTAATTAACTTGATTTAGTTTATATGTAGTAATAGTCATTGTATTCTAGTTTGGTTATCAAGGTTGACGGAATTCAAATATTTTAATAAATCTTAAAATAAAATAAACGGGAGATAATACGGATATTTACCTATTTACAGGCCGGTGTAACTTGTGCCAAAACGTCAAACAAAATAAAGGTAAATAGCACTCTTTTATTTATTTTACTAAATAAAAGAGTTAACCCACTACACCGTGCCATACCATGACCGTGCTAGGATCGTATGAGACACGTAAAGTGACACAACGACGGTACTGGCCGGATACGCAACGGTCTGGTGGGCATAGAAAGAGAAATACAAGTATCATTTATTTGTGAAACACAGGTATAAGTATAAGATGTTACAATTAAAAAGTGTACAGTGCATAGTCTCATACGTTTTAATACAAAAAATACACTTTTTGTTTGACACATGCATTGCACGGTCATGGTATGGTACGGTGTAGTGGGCAGACTCCATTAATCAACTTTTTAAATGAATTATTTTCGTCAACTTTATATAATGTTATGCCTTTGTAAAGTACAGCAACGCTATTATTTGGTCAGGTTTACAAAAGCTAAGTGTATTTCTTACGGCTGCGTTTTAGCTTATGTACCTGACTCAGAGCATAAGGGTAAATGCCCATTTGAAGGAGACAAACGAAATAAATTGTAAATATTTATATAATTTTTTGGTTTTATTTTATTATCCTTAGACCCAAAGACGTGCCAGAAGAGATAAATTATTTCTTTTAGCTAAAATACTAAAACAGCAAATAAAATAAATAAACATTACCCACACATTCACACAACGCCATCTAGTCCCAAACTAAGCAGCGCTTGTGTAATACTATGGATACTAGACAACGGATCAACATACGTTTTTTTGTAAATAGACCCATACACCCAGGCCAGTGCAAACTATCAACTTCACGCACACAAAGATTTGCATTGAGCGGGAATCGAACCCGAGACCTCTGCGTAGTAGCAGCGTAATATAAACAACAACTGGTGTAAAAAGAAATCGTGGGGCGAATAGAAAAAAATCCGGGATCTTAATAAAGTTAGCAACAATAGTTGGTACTAAATGTTTTTCTCTATAATTTATTACACAGTAACATTTTATCTTCAGACTGGGCAAACTTGGACTAAAGCATTTACACATCGACAAGTACAGTAGCGAGTTAAGTAGCAATTGGTTGATTTAAATAGATCTCCATTCTATTTTTTGGCGAGACGCAAGTGAGGGGGCTACTTCGTACTTAACTCGCAAAAAAATGGGATGAAGATCTATTTAAATCAATTTAATCTTAAAATACTAGGTACTTAAACTCGCTACTGTAATTGTCGATGTGTAAATCGGGCATAAGTATTATTAGTAATCTTTCGAATTAACATTTAATTTTTTTTTAATTGCCCTATCAATATGACTATGGTGCCTGATATTAAGCATCCAATAGAGTCCAACAATGGCGAGCACCATGCCAGCTACAATATTTGTAGAGGCATGAATGTCTCCAATAGGGCGGCTTAAGAAGATGCTTTTCACGCCTCGCTTGAAAGAACCAGGATCGTAGTTTGAAGGAAACAGGGTGGGCTGGCAAATAAAACAACCATTTTGATTCAACCTTATAATCAACTTATATATTTACAACAAAAACAAAATGATTTATATAAAAAAATTATGCCTTAAGATTAGGTAACAAAAACGTCAAATTCTAAAAAAAATATTAACAAAAATAAAAAGTTATAAAAACAAAATAGCTTATAAACACTTATACAGATTACAGAATAACTGATTCTAAAATACTGCCACCACGAAAAAACCACAGCCGAGAATAATTAGTCTCCGAAATAACTATAGCACTAAATTTCATTCTGCTACTGTTTTAACCTAACCTAACCATTCGACAATGTATGAATCAATTCGGTATGTAAAGTAAAAGTTTACCTATGTCAATTCCAAAAGCATTTCGAGATTTTAGATCGGTAAGGAATAAAACATATTTTAGCGCAAATACTGCAAGACTGTGTTCATTTTTACAATTATACAAGAATTACTTTGTCTTTCATTTGACCTCTAAATGACGTCATACGTCCGGCTGAACAGAAGTTTTTCTCTGCCTTCATTGCTCAAGTAATTCAGCCGTACGCATGACGTCATCACAAGTAAAACTTAAAATATTTTAAAATATAAACTATACATAGGAAAAAAAAATACTCAAATTAGTTGTTTATAATTAATACATCTTTAAAATAAATTAAAAAAAAAACACTAAAAAAAATCCGTAGTATTCGAACTCAAGGTTGCATGATTTCACGGTAGCGTCTTTTTAGATTCAGTAATTCTGAAATTTGCAAAAATTACATACTTATAAACATAGCGCCCTCTAGTCTCAAACTAAATAGAGCTTGTACTATAGGTACTAGAAAACGGATTAACATATTTATAAACATTATCCCCCTTACTCATAAACGCCTCTTAAATTTAATCAAGGCTTAACAAGATTTTTGTCAGTAAAATCAACCATAAACCAAACAAAACCGTAAAAATTTAAGTTAAACAATTGACTAAAATTTTAAGAGTCGTTTATGAGTAAGGGGGTATATGTACAGTCACCAACAGATATTTTGTAGCAAACAAGGTGAGCAAATACTTCTAAACAATTGTCAATAAGTTATACAAACAAGTAACCATTAATATCTGAACATTCATTGTTTAAATGAGTAAACAGTCAATTGGTTGAGATATTAATGATCACTTGTAGCGTATAGAACTTATTGACAGTTCAGAAGTATTTGGTCAACTTCACTGCTACGAAATATATGACTGTACCTAGAACAAATATCAATGTTTATGCAGACTTATGGATCGAAACCCACGACCTTTGGCGTGGCTGTCAGACTTACTACCTACTAGGCCATCTAGCTTATAAAAATATCTTTATTTATTTAACATCCTATTTCACTAATTTTTCTTAAGAGCCATGTATCACAGGGACTTTATAAACACGAAATTAACTTTGTCGGCCCTAAGTTCTATCTGTATTCTTACTTCGTCTCCGTGTGGTGACGGATTAAGGATACAGTGTGTCACCACCCCATCTCATCCCATGAGTGTCGTAAAATCCGAATATGGTACTATCCGTGAATATTATTACGTAATAAAAAGAAGGAAAACTTGGCCAGCATGGTATTAGTAGGCCAAGTATCCCTCCCTCAATGGAGGAAGCCCGTCCCTGCAGTGGGACACTAATGGGCTGTTATGAAGTACTTACACACAAATAAGCCTTCGGGTAATTTGTAACAAAATAACACATTGATCTCTAACCCAGAGAGAGAAAATTAATCCCTAAAGAACTGCTGTAACAAGGGAAAATTGGACTCAAATAGTTTATTTTTTAATTTTGACTTAAATATATTTGGCCTTTCGTCTTTTTTTAGGAACTACACTCTTATATTTCTTAGCATTTTTTGTACTTGTATGCAATGATATAGATATACTAGCGGCCTGTCCCGGCTTCGCACGGGCATTATTTTTCCGCTTTTCTGTTGAAAATTTTTCTGAATTTTCTTTGCTATAAACCTCACGGAGCCCGAGACCTTTCCAACAAATGCAAAACTGAGGAAATCGGTTCGTGCGTTCTGGAGTTATAGCGTCAGGAAGGAAAACCCGACTTATTGTTATATAGTAGATATATATATATATTATATATTACTTATATATACTTTAAAAACAGTAACATACCTAAAATTATTAGTTATCTTGGTTGTTAGGTTGTTACAATATTTTATCTTTACAAGAAAAAATATTATCTAGCTAATTAATGTTAAAGTCTATGCTTAAAATTAATGTTTAAGTATTTTTACATGATAATTATTGGCTATAAAGCATTTTTCAGAAAAAAAAACGGCTGTCTAGATTTTTACAAGAAAATTATTAGCTATAATTTTCAATCCAGGCTTTTAAATAACAATTATATGAAAAATCTTGGCTATATGGCATAATACTACTTACATATTTACGGCTTTAAAGTTTTTTACACTCTAATTAGTCTTGCTCAAATATATTAAGATATCTTATACTAGAGGTGATGGAGTCCGGGTTTATGGATATAGCTATTATTAACTACAACATGGCAATGATTGGCTATCACATGGCCATTATTAATTACAACATGGCAATAATTGGCTATGACATGGCAATAATTGACTTTGACATGGCTAGACTTATACAAGAAAAATATTGCTTTATATACTTATATGTAATTATAAGTATATAAAGTCATCTCTGCCTACCCCGGACGGGATAAGGCGTGAGTTTATGTATGTATGTAAAATTAATCTTGCTCAAATATATTAAGATATCTTATACTAGAGGTGATAGAGTCCGGGTTGATGGATATGGCTTCGAAGTCCTCAATAGTGATACATACAGTTATGCGAAGCGCGCTTTCTAATATCTGAGCCTGCTCGAGACATTTACGTACTATTTGTCTGTAAATAAAAATTATAAAGTTATTTTTTAAATAATATTCTTTACCTTAATTTCTGGGCTGTAATTTCTCTATCCAGTATAATACCGTCAATTAGCCATGTAATTCTCCGTATGGTGACGGAGTAAGAATACAATATGTCACCACCCCATCTCATCACACGGGTGTCGTAAAAACTGACTAAAGGACTATCCGTGAATATTATCTATACGAAGTAAAAAGAAGGAAAACTTGAAATTAAACCCTATACAAATACGTCTGGCCAGCGTGGTATTAGTAGGCCAAGTATGCCTCCGTCATGGGAGGAGGTCCGTCCTTGCAGTGGGACATTAATGGGCTGTTATGATGATGATGACTGTACCTACACGGGGTTCACGTGACGCTTAACCCCCTTTAGTTAAGTCTTTAGACCATGCTCTGACTGAGCGAAACATAAACGGGCAGCGTAAATAACGGTCGCAGGGTTAAAATGGGACGCCGACGTCACTAAATGTAAACGGAAGCCCTAAAAATATATTTTATTTGGTTTATATGCGATTTTTCCTTTAGTCACCTTATATGACAAATAGGGGATAAGAATGGACTTTATATACTTAGTTAGTCGCATAAATATATTTACCTGTATTTAGTTATTTTGGTATCCGTTTTAGCTGAGACACCTGCTCTTAAAAGTAATTTCTTTAATTCGGAATCTTTTTCTGTTTCCCTCTTTATAATACTGAAAAGAAAATTAAAAAATATAGAAAAAAGAAAAATAGTATTTTTTTTAAACATCTAAGGATTATAATTCTATTATAATTTAAATGTTTTTCTTTGTGTAATGTATGATTAAAATTCAAACAAAGTGATCAAATATTTCTGAACAATTTAAAATGTCAATAAGTTCTACACGCATAAGTGACCATTATTATCTAAACATTCGTCGTTTAAATGAGTCAAACAGTCAATAAATTTAATGTTCAGATATTAATGGTCAAATGTACCGCATAGAATTTTAACGCAAAAACTACAGAATGGATTTTAATGAAATTTGGAATATAGTTAGTTTAGGGTGTAGAATGACATTTAAGTTATCTACACAACGCGGGAAAAGCCGCGGGCGTTAGCTAGTTATTATATAAAATAATAATTACCTTTTAAGTTCTTGTATAACGGCTACCATATTCTGTAGACACATACTGGCTTTTATATGAAATGAATTCTTTCTCTCTTCATACATTACTTCCTCACGAATTTCTTCAACGAAATTTACACTGAAAAAAATATATTTATTAAATCATAACAGCCCATTAATGTCCCACTACAAGGACGGTCCTCCTCCTGTGACGGAGGGATACTTGGCCTACTATACACCATTACCACGCTGTCCAGACGGATTGGTACAGGGTCTAATTTTATTATTAATATTAGTTTTCCTTTTTTTTATTTCGTAAAGACAATATTAACGGTTTGTCCCTTAGTCGATTTTTACGACACCCATGGGATGAGATGGGGTGGTGACATAGTATTCTTACTGATCCGTCACCACACGGAGATTGAAGTTTACTACTAATTTTTTAATATTAAAAAATTATAAAAAAATTGTAGTAATTGACGATTTGTTGAAAAACAGAGAGACATTATCAGTTAAATGGTAAATTGATGATGATAAATTAAAATTAGTAGGTAATAAATATGAATAAATCACTCAATACTTACATAAATTCATAAATAATTTTGAATGTAGTGCTCAATTCGTTTAAAAACATCTTTATTAAAGTATAAGCCTGTGTACTATCATTTTCAAAACCGGAGTCATTCGTAGAATCATTATTTGCCAAACTATTAGTTTCAAAATCATTCATTTTACCGAAATCATCACTATTTTTACTACAGTTTTTGCCAAAATTTTCGTTACAATTTTTTGAATTTGTAATTTGTTCTAAAATAACTGTACTTTCGGTAGAATTACTTTCGTTCTCATTTTTATTAGATTTTTCATTTTTACTAAAAAATAATTCTGAAATATTTTCTTCTGTATATGTTTCTGAATAATCTAAAACGTCTAAGTCTAGAGGCTCTTTCAATTTTATCTCTTCGTCATCTATTACTATTATATTTTTCGTGTTATTCGGTACAGCCGATTTAGCTAATTCAAGATTTTGATTTAAATTCTTTGCCATTCGATTCTGGTCTTGAATAATTTCTTTATTTTGACTAATTTCTTCTCTTTTGTCATTATTTTCAATTTTATTGTCAATGTATTTAATTAATTTTGTATCATTTTTGTTCTGTAAGCTATCTTCTTTGGTTTGAGTAAACGACATAGACTTATTATTGTCTATTTTCAACATGTTTAAATTTTTACCAGTTATTCTTACTACTTTGAACTCTTCCGGCTAAAAAAATAAATTAAATTGGTACAGTCACGAGCAATAAAATGTATACATTTTCACATTTTGTAAAACAGTTATCTAAAGTTCTACTAATCCAAAATATACGAAGATTTTTTCAAAACTGTACGGAACCTCTTCTAAATTACGAAATAATTTTGGTATTCTAATAAACATGTTGATAGTTTAGAAAATTGGACAGTGTGTACATATTATTGCTCGTGACTATACAGATCGCTTAATAGCCCAATCTATTGTAGCCTCGAAAAGATGAAAATAAAGGTACCGCCTAAAACGCACACTGTTTTTTTTATCCATATAGCACTATAATGGGCTGAGGATGACTACTATCATTTAGGTCCTTTACGTGGCTCACTGGCGCCGCCAATTGAACAAAAAAACTTAATTACTAAATAAAATAATATTTTTGAAGTGATCACCAAAAGAGCGATAGGAACCCAGCAGAGTTTCTTGTGGGTGTCTTCTCTGACATGGTCGTATTCCGAACCCTCAGTAAACTTAGCCGTGCATATTACGTGATCACTATAATACGACTTTCACAAGCGATATCGTCGTATCTTATGTGAATAAATTAATTTTTGTTTTGTTTTTGATAAAAAAAAAGTAAAAAAAAAACATACTTACTTTTTTCTTAGGCAATGATTGCTCCGATTCATCAAAGGTTTCCCATTCTTTAAAATTTCTTTTCAAAGTGTCTAATCTAGACGAGGGTTCTTTAAAATCTGCAATATATAAAAAAAATATCTGGTGTACAGTCGGCTCCAAAAGTCGCTGAACACATTTTAAATTCCAACACATATTATACATATAAAACACCCAGACCAATGCAAACAATAATGTTCATGCACACAAAGATTTGATTTTATTCACGTACGCTTTCTGGCCTGCAAAGACCAGAATTTTTACAGGATCCTACTTCCTACTAATATTATAAATGCGAAAGTTTGTGAGGATGTAAAGATGGATGGATGTTTGTTACTCTTTCACGCAAAAAACTACTGAATGGGTTTTGATGAAATTTGGAATATAGTTAGTTTAGGGTGTGGAATAACATTTAAGCTACTTAAACAGCGCGGGTGAAGCCGCGCGCCTCAGCTAGTACTAAATATACTTCAACTAATTTTGACGACCTCTGTGGCGTAGTGGTTATATAACATGACTGCTACGCAGAGGTCTCGGGTTCGATTCCCGCTCAATGCAATTTTTTGTGTCCATGAACATGATTGTTTGCATTGGTCTGGGTGTTTTCTATGAATAATATGTATGTATTTACAAAAAAAAGTATTTAAGTATGTTTATCCGTTGTCTAGTACCCATAGTACAAGCTCTGCTTAGTTTGGGAGTGTTGTGTGAATGTGTGAAAAAAAAAACTTACGGTTAAGTCCAGTTTCCTTATTTGTCTCCGTATATTCACTGGGACACACATCCGTAGATGTTTTCTCATTTTTAGCACTTTTCATGTTTTCTAACAACATTTCAAACGAATATTCGTAGTCGTTTAATACTTCCATTGTAGGTAATACAATCTGAAAAATGTGCATGAAACTACAAGTTGTATGAAACATGTGCATTAAACAACTTTGTTTTAATCGTGTCCATGGAATAAATTAAAAAAACATGCATGAAACAATTTGTATAAGGCGCATGAAGCAAAATTGCATAAAACAATTTTGAAATACGATTTAAAATGTTTATAAAAGACAATTGTTTTAAAACGTGTGTATGAATCAATTTCGTATGAAATATGCATGAAAAAAAATATACATTGTTTTTCAAACAAATATGTCTTACCTTTAACCTCTGCACCAGTAGTACACTATATCCAATAATTTTCATAAACTTATATGGATTTGTATTCATTTGTAATGTACCTGTAATAAAATAAAATAGTATAATATATATTACTATTTAACTGTCCGTGTGGTGACGGAGTAAGAATACAATATCACCACCACATCTCATCCCATGGGAGTCGTAAAAACCGACTAAGGGACTACCCGTGAATATTATGTTTACGAAATTATATTGTTCGCGTGGTATAGGTTCCAGATGAAAACCAGCGTCTAACAGAAGTGTTGGACATTATGCTGATCTGGATACCCTTTTTAGGGTCACCTGTGGGACGCATTAACAATAATTTATTTACATCTACAGTTGGTTCATGTAAATCATTTGTGTCCTACCTCTCTTATATTTCTGTACCTACTGTTAGTATTTATCTTTCTCTTTATGTATCATTTCTTGTTATGTGTTTCTGTGTGATCTTAAATAAATAATTCATACATTCATTCAAATAAAAAGAAGGAAAACTTGAAATTACACCCTATGCCAATCCGTCTGGCCAGCGTGGTATTAGGAGGCCCGTTCTTGCAGTGGGACGTTAATGGGCTGTTATGATGATGATGATAAAACTTACTAAATTAATATTAATAAAAGTTCACAATAATATAGCTTTTACAGCGACCCATCTAATATTTCATAACAGACAAAAAGATCAAATATTTCTGAACATATGGAAATGTCAATAAGTTCTATACACTACAAGTTACCATAAATATCTGATCATTAATTGTTTAAATGAGAAAAAAGTCAATTTGTTTAATGTTCAGATATTAATGGCCACTTGTAGCGTATAGTACTTTTTGACATTTTAAATTGTTTAAAAATATTGGGTCACCTTGTTCGCGCCGAAATTTTTTATGGTGACTGTACATCAGGGAAAGGGACATTGTTTTATACTATGTAGTGATATTCATTGAGAAAATTTAAAGCTCTAAATGTGGGCTTTACTCAGAAGACTCAGATCCAAATCAAGTCTCGAAAATCAATTTAAAAAAAATAGTTATTTCGTTTTTAGGGTTCCGTACCCAAAAGGTAAAAACGGAACCCTATTACTACGGTTCCGATGTCTGTCCGTCCGTCTGTCTGTCATGAGGCTCATGAACCATGGCAGTTAGAAAGTTGAAATTTTCACAGATGATCTATTTCCGTTGCCGCTATAACAACAAATACTAAAAGCAAAATAAATTGAATATTATTGGGAAAAAATAATAATTTGAGAGCTGAGTCACGTGACCTGTGACGTCATAGAATGTTAAAATAAAATTTAAAAACCATGCAACTAACCTTTCTGACAACTTTTGGGAGTAAGCAGTTCCAAAAGTAATTCAACAATATCTCCCAATTCCGAATCACTATGTAACATCTTTATACAAAGTAGAGATACTTGTAGGCTATTCGATGAGATGTGCTTTCTTATTTCACCATTTTTCTACAAAAAATAATAATATGATAATAATAAACGGTAGATTACTTTGCTTGTGACCACAGCCAGAGCAACCTGTGGCGAAACGTCGAGCAAAAATAAAGGTAATTAATCTCCCGTTTATATAATATTTTAAGTTTTTTTTACACTAAAATTATAAAGAGGAAAAGTTGTTTTTTTTTGTTTTTGTTTGTTCGTTTGAATTGAATAGGCTCCCAAACTACTGACCAGATTTGAATAAATATTCATTCAGTGTTAGAAAGCTAAATTTTTCCTAAGTGACATAGGGTATATTTCATTTTTTTTTGTGCCTATAGTTTAAAAGTAATGAAAGTAAAAGAAAGTGGACCTAAAGTTGTACCCTGAGGAACACCCAAAAGTAGCAATCACTGATACATAAACGATAGTGCTGGTTAAGCATTCGGCGAGGTAAATACATAGATAGGAGACCGCTCTGTGCCGTTCAAGGCCAGTTACATTTATATGTATAGTTTATACCACTAACAGTACATAAAAAAATAGCATGGCATCTTAAGTTATGGCTTGCCTACATTTTATCTAGGAAAAAAAAACTTGATATTTTTTATACAGTCACCATCAGATATTTCGTAGCAGATAGGGTGACCAATTACTTCTGAACAATTGAAAATGTTAATAAGTTCTATACACTACAAGTAATATCTGAACATTAAACTAATTGACTGTTTTTCATTTGAACAATGAATGTTCAGATATTAATGGTCACTTGTAGCGATATTGACATTTTAAATTGTTTGTGTTGCTTGACGCGAGAACAATTCAAACAAATATTGTATTAATTACAACGTGCCTACTTCGTTGGACGGCGAAAAAAAACGCGTCCCTTTTTTAAACATATTTCATTACTGCTCCACCCCTTTTAGTCATAGCGTGATACTATATAGCCTATGATACTCCCAGATAAATGGACTATTTAACACAGAAGGAATTAAAAAAATCGTTTCAGTTGATCCAGAGATTACACACTACAACGTCACAAACTTTACCTCTTTATAATATTAGTATAGATATAGATTAATTTGTAAAGTTATATCTTTGTACACACAGCAACACATCAAGTTAAACATTTTCATTTCAAATTGTGTCTTATTTCAAGGTATTAAGGTACATGAGTGTCTAGCTTGATAAGTTGCTGTGTGTACATGATTAAAAAAAAATTGTATAAATTATAATTACTTACTTGTAATATATCATTCATGAGCTCCTCCATAATTTGATGATACATACATATCCATTCTTCCATTTTCGCTTTAATTCTCAAATATGTCATCTTATTAGGCAATGGCTTAGACATATTAAATATTTTAACTGTATCATTAACTTCTGAATCATTATTTAAATTTTGATGGACACCGATGGATGAGGAAGGCACAGGATCGCGTAGGATATTTAGAGAAGGCCTATGTCCAGCAGTGGACGTCCATTGACTGATGGATGGATGATTTAAATTTGTTTCATTAATTTCTGAATTGTTATTTTCATTTGTATTTCTATCTAAATAACACTTTGATTTTGAAGTTATTTTATTTATTATGTTACTATGAATAGTTTCTTCATTAAAATTTATTTTATTTTCTGAATTATTTAAATTTATTTTCGATTTATTTGTCATTGTAATGATTTTCGACTGTTTGATAGGTGGGGAAAACGTTACAGTTTTAATAATATTTTTTTCTTTATTTATTGTAATATTTTCTGTGACATTTTGATTATTATTTCCTTTAGGTTTAGTTATATTAATAAATAAATCATTTTTAGTATTTTCGTCACTAATTAATTGTTTTTTAAATGTATCTACGTTTATATTATTTAAATTTGAATACATATTATTGTCATTATTATTTATTACGTTTTTATCTTCGGATTTTCGATTTACTTTAGAGTTTTTTACTTTTTTTAAATAAGAGAATAATTTAGGATTAGTTATATCTCCATTTTTAATTGATTGGGTCTTGTAACAAGGTATTTGAAGCATGTTAGCTTTGCTTATAAGAGATTGATTATTTGTGACTAATATCTGAAAATAAAAGATACTAATAAATATAAAGACTTATAAGAATAAAGAGAGACAAAGGAGAAAGGGCGGTATCGTCCCATGTGTTGTAACACTTATCTACCTATATCATTTGAAAGTTCTCAGTGAGTGCTATGTTTTATTGTATGGACATAACTCCGTATATCGTGTAGGGTAATTGTTATAAGATTTAAAAAAAATCGTTATAGTAAAGAAACCTAGATGAATATGTTTATTCTAGTCGCAACATCTTACAAAGGTTGGGACGCACCCTATAAAAACGCCCATTCTCCTTTTACCAACTTTCTTAATCAAAAATAATTACGATTAAGAAAATACGACACACATAATATAATTTGAATTAAGAAGAAAATAGATCGAATACCAAGCCCCAAGGTCCATGTAGGAATTTAACTTATTTATTTATTTAAAGTTTTGCTTACAGTTAAGACATTATTCATCTGCTATACTACACTATAGGAATATAATGTTTAACTAATTAAAAGCAAACACCACCATGCACATAATTAATGAAAAGTAGTGTTAATATACATAATATTATGTATGTATCCAAACTTAATACAATATAAACTTATGCATTTATATAACTTTAAAAATTTTAAAAATGTTTTACACATTTTAAACTTTCAAAACCAATCGATTTTTTTTTATATAACACCGGGATTGTACCTACATCCTTTCTGTATTATGACACCTTGAACCGCAAGGCCAACAGACCTAGTCTTGATATCCCAATTTGTGCATTGGTCTTGTGTAAACGCAAAACCGGGTTTACTTAAAGGGTGCAAATTTGAATATTACCGCGAACTTACACCATTGTTTTTTTTTAGATTTAATCCTATAAATAAAAACCCTATGCTTCATACATTATGTACAGTCAGCCCCAAAAATCGTTGAACACTAGTCTTCCAAAAGTAGCTTAACACTAGTATCCCAAAAGTAGCTGTACACACGTGTAAATTCGTATAAAAACCTACTTTTGGGTATTATCCTATCTTTAAAAAATTAATTAAAAACTTTAAGAACAGATAAGTTGTCAAAAATCAATAGTTTTTCGAATTATATTTATTGTTTCTAGCAAACCTAATTTCTACAGATAATTTATATGACAATTGAGATGGCCCGTCCCTGTAGTAGGACACCTAAAGTAAAGCGTAACTTACCAAATACATATTTTCCTTAATAGCTCTAGCGCAGCTGTTTAGAATGTTAAGCGACATATCTTCTATGGCTCTGTCGCATTCTACGGCGGGTTGGGCTGGAAAATAAACATTTTACATATAATTTTTTACCTATAAACCTTAGGTATAACTAGAAAAATTCGAAAAGACAATGGAAAAGATTGATACTCGAGGTGGGAATCGAACCCGCGTCTCAGGACTATACGCGTCCAGCGCCATGAACTCTAGGCCAACCGAGTAACCGTCTCAACTACCAAACTTAGAATTGTCTCATTTATGTCACAATGATGTAAACCTATGTGTAGACTTTTGGAAATATACATTATTTATTTATTGCTTTATACCATATACATATACAGGGTGTCCCAAAACCCGACGTTAACTCGAAACCAGGTGATAAGGCAAGTCATGCTGGTTATCAGAAAAATATAAAAAAAAATCTAAGTTGTATGGTTGTAAAGTTATAGGCATTTGAAAAAAACGCAAAAATTCACACCCTGTGACAGTCTTTTCACTCCTGTTATCACAAATCTTAACTTTTTCCAACTTTATTTTTTGCTGTGTTACCCTGAATAATGCCTCTTTAAACTCTAATAAATATTTTAAAACCAGCTTATTCAGCATTGAATCGGCTCCTAACTTTAACTAAAAAGTATGTTTTTGTCCATGATAGCAGCAATAATTTACCAAGTATTATACCATTTTTGAATTCTTACTAAATGCGAGATAAGAACTTTTTTTATATTTTTCTGATAACCAGCTTGACTTGCCTTATCACCTGGTTTCGGGTTAACATCGAGTTATGGGACACCCTGTATACTTGACAGATTTGTAAAGCGTCATCTAGTTAATGAGGTAGTAGAGCTTCTCCGTGTGGTGAGGGAGTAAGAATACAATATGTAACCACCTCATCTCATCCTATCGGTGTCGTAAAAAACGAGTAAGGGACTATCCGTGAAATAAAAAGAAGGAAAACTTGAAATTAAACCCTATACCAATCCGTCTGGCCTTCTTTTTATTTCGTAAAGATAATATTCACGGATAGTCCTTTACTCGGTTTTTACGATACCCATGGGATGAGATGGGGTGGTGACATATTTTTTCTTACTTCGTCACCACACAGAAATATAAATTTAACAGTGTTTCCTCTTTTATTTTTCGAAAACATATCTGAATACAACTTTCCCTTACTGGCATGGGAACGCCCAATAAAATAGCAAACTTACCTATATACTTGTTATTACTAGTAGATAGTCTCCTGCTTATTTGTCTCGCTACTATAATAGTCTTCTGTCCACGGCAGTCTCCGACACACATGGAATCTATGTCCATCCGTAGCTTGTGTGGGACCAGGAGTCTGTATTGATCATCTGATTGGAAATAAAAAGAATATTAATATGTATATCTCCGTGTGGTGACGGAGTAAGAATACAATATTATGTCACCACCCCATCTCATCCTATGGGTGTCGTAAAAACCGACTAAGGGACTATCCGTGAATATTATCTGTATCAAATCAAAAGAAGGAAAACTTGAAATTGAACCCTATACCAATGGGTCTGGCCAGCGTGGTATAAGTAGGCCGAGTATCCCTCCGTCATGAAAGGAGGCCCGTCCCTGCAGTGGGACATTAATGGCCTGCTATGGTGATGAGGAATGTGTAAAACAATTTAACTTTTGTTTGTTTTTTACTAGCTGATGCCTATGGCGTTGTTTAGGTAGCTTAAATGTTATTCTTTCATAATGTTATATATTCCAAATTTCATCAAAATCCATTCAGTAGTTTTTGGACGACAAAGTAATAAATAACCATTCATCCATCCATACATCCTTACAAACTTTCGTATATATAATATTAGTAGGATAAGCGGCAGCGGGTACGACCCAGAAAGAGATGGAGAGAAAAACTAGATAGAAAACTTTGAAACTAATTAACAGACACGGAATACAAGAAAAATGAAGCGAGCCTTTGCCCTGCTGAGGGACAATACAACAGACAGAATTAAATAATATTAATAAGTGGTATCCCACTAAAGGCCTGGGCACACCGGGACGGCATGACAAGGGATTTTGCCGTGAGTCAGCGCACACTGGCCGCTTAGATGCCGCGGCATGCCACGGCGCGCCGCGGCATGCCACAGCGCGCCGCGGGACGGCATGGCAAGGGATTTTGCCGTGAGTCAGCGCTCGGTCGCGGTAGGCAACGGGATGCCGTTGCCTATCGCGGCATCCCGCCACGGGAGCCTGTGGCGCGTCTTTTGATGCCGTGCGATAAAATCCCTTTCAATGCCACGGCATCATTTTAAAGCATAGCAATTTATGTCGCATTTCTGTAACATTACGGTTGAATTTCCATTAGTAAAAATTAAAATCCCTCGCCATGCCGTCCCGGTCTGCGTAGGCCTTTATTTTATAAATGCGAAAGTTTGTGAGGACGGATGGATAGATGTTTGTTACTCTTTCACGCAAAAACTACTGAATGGATTTTGTTGAAATTTGGAATATAGGTAGTATAGGGATTCGAATAACATTTAAGCTACTTATACCACGAGGGTGAAGCCGCGGGCACCAGCTAGTTATGTACGGTCGGGGTATTTGCCGCTCGACCACCCTTAGGCGAGAATCGCTTGGCACGCGGCGCATGCGATACGTGGGCGTGCCACGTATCGCATGGGTCGCGTGCCAAGCGATTCTCGCCTAAGGGTGGTCGAGCGGCAAATACCCCGACTGTACCTATGTAGGAAGAAATGAAATCCGTTAGGTGACGGAGTAAGAATACAGTGTGTCACCATCCCATCTCATCCCATGGGTGTCGTAGAAACCGACTAAGCGACTACCTTTGAATATTACCTTTACATAGAAAGAAGGAAAACTAGAAATTAAACCCTATACCAATCTGTCTGGCCAGTGTGGTATTAGTAGGCCAAGTATCCCTCCGTCACAGAAGGAGCCCCGTCCCTGCAGTGGTATATTAATAGAGCATTTTCAAAGCTTTTTTCCACTTACCTGACTGTAAAAGTTCTTCAATGAAATCATACTCATTTAGCAAAACATCCATATCGGCTACAATGTAGCATATATCATCCAAAACATGGAATCCTCTCTTTAAAGTATCCTGAGAAATTTCTTTGGCTTCGGATAATATTGTAAGTTTTTTATTAACCTGGTTAAATGAAGTACTGGCTATGTGTGTTTGTCTTTGAGGTGGCGTATTTTCTGCTAGCGTTAAATCTGCTGTATTTTTTAGTGTTTTCCAACTGTGTGTTGTTATTTGTGGCGTATTTTCGGCTGACGTATTTTCTGCTAGCGTAAAATCGGCTGTATTTTGTGTGGTATTTTTAAGTGTTTTCCAATTATATCTGGTATTATCAGGAGGCGTATTTTCTGCTTGGGTTAAATCTACTGTATTTTGAAATGATCTTTTGAGTGTTTGCCATCTTTGTGTGGTAGTTTGTGACGTATTTTTTGCTTGTGGATTTCCGTCTAGGGTTAGGTTCGCTGTATTTTGAATAGTATTTTTGACTGTTTTCCAACTGTGTGTGGCATTTTCTGGTGACGTATTATCAGCTAGCGTAAGATTTGCTGTATTTTTTAGGGTTTCCCATTGAATTTGTGGCGTATTTTCTGCCTGAGTTAAATCTGATGTATTTTGAGCGGTATATTGAAATATATTTTTAGGTGTTAGCCATTTACGTGTGGTATGTGGAGTATTATCTGCGGTAAAATTTTCTATATTCTGACCAGTATTTTGGAAGGTTTTTTTAACTGTTGGCCATTTATGTGTGGTATTTTCAACTGGCGTATTTTCTGCTAGTATTGCATCTGCTGTATTTTGAGTGGAATATTGAATAGTATTTCTCAGTGTTTTGTGTGTGGTATTTTGTGGCGTATTATCTGCTAGCGTTAAATCATCTGTATTCTGAGTAGTATTTAGAAATATATTTTGGAAAGTTTTTGAACTGGTTGTGGTATTACGTAGCGCATTTTCTGCAAGCGTATTGTCATCTAGCGTGATATCTGCTATACTCTGAGTGGTACTTTGAGATGTGTTTTTAAGATTTCGCCATCTTTGTGTTGTATTTAGTGGCGTTATTTCTGCTGGCGTATTTTCAGCTAGCGTAAAATTAGCTGTATTCTCAAAAGTATTTTTGGCGACATTTGTTCTAGTGGATATGGGTGAATATGATTTATTTTGAAGTCTTGGATCCTAAAAAGTACAAAAAATATTTTAATTATTTAGTGGACATGGCACATAGCGCGAAGAACTGACAGTCGTTTAGGCAGAAAGGTTCTGGCATGGAACACGAAGGGTGGAAACCCCTCACACGAAGAATCGACGACCTAGTTAGGACGACGGGACACCGATGCATGCGGGAAGCACTGGACGCCACAAGGTATAGATATTTGGAGAATGCTGTAGCGTCATCTAGCGACTTACTCAAGCGAACACCTACACTATCTCAGTGCCCCACACAATCAACAGATGTCGCCACTACGTCCTGAATCGCGATATCAAGATTCGCACAGCGATTCTCCATATATACAACGTAAAACGAGCAACCGTTGGGCAGTTGGCCCGCCAGGCAAGATCACCCTCGCCTGGTCGGAGGGGGTTTTTGTTGGAGGCGTAGTGCTGTTACGTCACCGCGGCCTCCACAAGGCATATGACCAGCAGTGGACGACAAATACCTGATATGACGATGAAGAAAGAAAGAAAAATGATGATAATACTAATATGTATGCTTACCTTCTGTATATAATTATTTTGATTCAAACTGTCAGTACTATTGCTAGCTGAGTCTTCAAGATCAAATGTCACACGTTTCTTTGGCTCCCTGTGTGTTGTTTGTAATTTCGGTTTCTTTTCTATAATAACAAAAGTAAATTTATTAATGGTTGACAATGTGATATGTTGTCGAGACCACTACAGAGTCATATACATTTTATTTCATCATAAAAGCCCATTAATGTCCCACTGCGGGGACGGGGTCCTCCCGTGACGGAGGGATACTTGGCCTACTAGTACCATGCTAGCCAGACGGATTGGTTTAATTTCAAGTTTTCCTTCTTTTTATTACGTAAAGTTAATATTCACGGAAAGTCCCTTAGTCGGTTTTTACGACACCCATGGGATAAGATGGGGTGGTGACATATTGTATTCTTACTCCGCCACCACACGGAGATAAGGTAATTGTCCTGCTTTAAAAAATACATCATAATAACTTACTCTTAATAGAATCAGCTTCATTTTGCAATATCTTTCTTTTAGCCGTCAAAAATAGTCTAAGATCTGAGTGACTCAAATTCTTCTGTGTGTCCATATCCTTAGATGTCATAGTCGATTCTGATTTACTAATTTTAACCTTATTACAAGGACTTACAATCTCTTCTTCATTATATACAATTGGCTTGCGGATACCAGCACCAGATTTAGATGGTACTTCCATATTAGATTTTCTAATCAAATTAATTTTTTCGGTAGATTTTGTAACATTAGATTCAATGTCCGTATTAGAATAAAAATTAGGTTTTGGATTTTGTCGTTCTGTTTTATTGACTTTGCTATGTGGCTGAATTGGACTACTTTGTCCATAAATGGCAGCCTTCGCTTGATTTCTGTATGACTTAAACCTTTGGCTTAAAGGTATACTACATTTTTGGACAATCACATCGCTACCGGCAATGCTGGTTTGTGTGTCCTGATCTCTTGAAGGGGTTTTAGGCCAATTGGCCATGTAAGGCCAATTTGGTGCAGGCATCTGTACTGGCATCCAAACCATATTATTCATAGGCATACATGGCCCAAGACTTGGCACAAATTGTGCAGCTTGGCCAAACGTTGGTGTATCTTGGGTGTAATTTCTTTGAGGCAAGTCATGCCAAACGTTTGATGATGGTGTATTGGCTTTAAAAATGTTTGTGGAACGTTCAGGTGTTTGTGCAAGTGTTCTTGGATGACTTGTTGGTTCTGGATAGCCATGATTTGAGTCAAATATTTTGGGTACATTGAATTTTGGATCTTCATTTCTTAGATTTGTTTTCTGAAAAGAACATTTAATTAAATGTGGTGATAGAGTTATACTGGCTAAGACTCTTTTATAATTACTTAGTAATTTATAAAAATAATTTTGTGTCAAAAGAAATAATAATTTGATTTAATTTGTTACTATAATTATTAATTTTTGCAATAGAAATCCAAAACACTAAATTATATTTAATATGTGGAATTTAGAATTAATAATTAAAATGTTTAGGTAATTAGTCAATAAATATTTTAAACTTTAACAGGACTTTTTTATAATCAGACTGTGTCCTACTACAGAAATGATTTCCTCAATGATTATATTATGAATACTTTCTTCTTCTTTTTTTCTTTTCTTTTATTAAATAGGCTCCTAGTTAAATTGGTAAAAAGTTAAGTTTTATTTTTCCTGACAGTAATAGAATAGAATTCTTATTAAATATGCCATAGTAAATTTTTATGGAAAGGACTAGCTGAATCCCGCCGCTTCACCCGCATTGTATAGCTAGCTTAAATGTTATTCCGCACTCTAAACTACCTATATTCCAAATTTTATGTGATAGAGTAACAAACATCAATTCACTCTCACAAACTTTCGCATTTATAATATTAGTAGGATGGATGGATTTTCCTGTAGGGAACTATGGTCTAATCATGTCAATCATCAAATCATAGAAATAATGTTATATACCAAACTATCTGACTAGCATACCTCTTCTAGTGCAAGAGTTATTATGTAGTGCTAACAAGATTATGTAAATGTTGATATTTAAGCAAAAAATTAACTAAACACTGAAGTATGTAATAAACCTATACCATCCCGTCTGGCCAGTATGGTATCTTAAGGTCAGGTTTCTCTCCTTGGTTCGTGTGTCATGTTCTTGGAATTGGATAATCATGAGCTGCTGTGATAATATTATCATCTTAATTTAATAATTAAGTAAATAGAGAAATTGATAAAAAAGTTTATGGTGGTTAAAAAGACTTATTTAACATACATACATACATACATAAACTCACGCCTTATCCCGGCCGGGGTAGGCAGAGACGACAGAACGCCACTTGTCACGATCCTGGCAAACAGATTCTGCCTCGTCCACATTCATTAAGCGAGTCATACATGCGCGTCGGTTCCGAGTGCTCTTTATTTGGCCCTTTTCCAATATGCAACCTATCTGGTCACCATATGTTTTCCGTGGCCTACCGGCACCGACTCGCCCTTTCACACTAGCCTTGTATACTTGTTTTGTCAAACACTCATCATTCATTCTCTCAATGTGACCAAACCAACGCAACATTCCTTTCTCGATTTTGGTCACTATATCATCTTTCATGCCGCAACGTATTCTTATCTCATCATTCCTTACTCTATCTATCAGTCTTAATCCACATATACTTCTCAGTGAACGCATTTCTACCGCATTAATTCTACTTTCATGCTTCTTCTGCCATACCCAACTCTCGCTACCATACATTAAGGTTGGTGCTAGCACTCCCTTATGAACAGCCAGACGAGCTTTAGTAGTCACGTTCTGGCTTTTCATAAACGAGTGCAGGGCACCGTTCACCGAGTTTCCCTTTTGCACTCTTCTCTCAATATCCTTATCATGTTTTCCATCTCTCGTAAACATGCTCCCCAGATACACAAATTCTTTCACCTGTTCAAGTCTTTCACTTCCAATCATAACTTCACTAACAGTAATCTCTTCATTCTTCTCAAACACTATGACTTTCGTCTTACTTGCATTGACTTTCATTCCCTTTGATTCAAGTTCATCATTCACAACTGTTACCATCTCCTGCAGCTCACTCGCCGAAGAAGCCAATAAAATTTGGTCATCAGCGTACATGAGGCATTTGACACGTAACCCATCCATACTCAAACCACAATCACACTCTCTCAGTCTCGGTTAAATTACTTTACACTTATTTAAATATTTATTTATTCGCATTTTTTATAAACATGTACGCTTATACAATTTATAATTAAATCTCGTGAAAGATGGAATATGGTTTCAGCCATTACCACAAGAAATTAAACTCGGGTATCGTATTACCTTCACCACAACAGCATGTTAAAATGTTTGGTTTTATAGAAATAAAGACAAAATTATACATACCTCAGCATTTAAACCCCAAACAGCTTCACCGGTAAGCACGTTAAAGTAATATAATTTGCCAGGAAAAGTGTTAGATGGACATAAAACCCAACCACTGTCGTTTACTGATTTGTTTGAATTATCATTCATTTTACATGTTTAAATGAAACAAAATGGAGTTTTAAGAATACTAGTCTTAGGAAATAAGCATGTATTATTTTATTTAATGCAAAAGTACCTGAAAATTGTAACTAGTAAACATTTGTGTGTCTAGTTTTGTGTGTGGTAGAAGTTTTAAGAATTTTTGCTGACACCCGCGAAAATTTAACTTTTTTCTGTTCACTGTTGCGTTCCGTTCCTTTTCACGAATTGACGTTAAGTGACATATTACATTATCGTCTAAGAAATGCAAAACATATTAACTTGATACATATTATGTGAACTTGTTTAAAAACTACATACCATATTTAAAAATAAATAAAAGAAATCGTAATAATTAAACATTGAAATGATTTTAAAGTTATTATTTAAAATAGAGCGCGAGATTTGAAATGTAGAAACCTATTGATTATTGTTTTGAAAATGTTTTTAGCCAAGAAATTCTAGCACAAGAACTTAATTTTAAAATGTATGTTTTATAATATAGTTTTTAACAAAGACTAGATGTAAGGCTGCAGCGCGCGATATCGTAACGAAAACTATACTTGGGCGCGGAACAAGGAAGATACGGGAAGCTTCGGAATAATGCGAAGCGCACTGAGAGGTGCAGGCGCCCGTCACCTCTATACATTTGACAAAACAACGAAAGGAATGCGTAATAAGAAAAGGAAAGGCAAGCATTACGCAAGCCATAAGGTTAGTTAACTAGCGAAAGAAGTTCGTAATCTTCGCAGACAATTAACTAACAAAAGCAATACTTATGTACTTACACTCTAATTTAGACAACGCTATTTCTCTTTTGTCAGGCGTTAGCGAATGTAATTGTGAACATGAAAATTTCACAGCACCTGGTGATTCTGAATTTACATTAACCTTTTAAACTAAAATAAATTAACCTGGCCTAAGACTTCTGATCATTATTTAAATATATGCTTTGTGACCTGCAGGATTTAAATAAAGTGACTTATTGCGCTAACAGTAACCCACCTCCGCAAGGTGGCTGAGGAATCGATGCCCCGCCGCCACAAAGTGGCTGCATTGCACATTATCATGCTGCTCAGCACAAGCACAGTGAACCCACAATTACAAAAAAATTGCTTGATAGTAATCATTACCAAAGATGTTGTAGTGTTGGACTACGAAGTTAAATACTAAAAATACAACATGTGCCATTTGCCGTTTAGGTCAGAAAAGAACTCTTTTTGAGAACGTTTCAAATTAACGCACAGTTTACAATTTAACACGAGCCAAATACACATGCGAAGAGATGTAGGGTCTCTTTGCATTCTTTACCGTATTTATTACGGGGAGTGCTCTGAGGAGTTGTTCTGGACATTGCCCGCAGCTGAATTTCTCCACAGAACCACTCGCAATCGAATGTCCTACCATGGTCATCACCTTGATCGTTGGCGGTCATCCACTGTGCGATTTTCGCAAAACTTCCTACCACGAACAACTGTTTTGAGGAACATGCTCGCTGCGGCGATATTTCCGGACCTTTACGACTTGGAAGCTTTAAGAAACGAGCGTTCTCCCTTTTTAAAGGTCGGCAACGCATCTATGATTCCTCTGGTGTTGCGAGTGTGATCACTTACCATCAGGAGACCTGCAGGCGCGTTTGCCTCCCATTACATAAAAGAAAACGTCTGTAAAATACAACTGTGGAGTTTGTTGTGGCGTTTCTTTGAAATGAAATTACTAAAATGTAATGACTGGGGCATGTGTTGATATCAGAATTCGGAAGGTTTTCAAAACTTTTCAATTTCGCGATACTGATTTCCGATTTTAAATCTCAATATCGGAATGTTTTTTAGCAATTGCACATTTTATATAATAGTTGTACAAATTCGGTGTGAGGTTCACTGCATTCAAGTTTATTGCATTCAATCGAAATTGAATGCAATAAAAAATTATCGAGGAGTGTCATAGGCTATGTAGTACCACGCTATGACTAATAGGAGTAGAGCAGTAATGAAATATGTTTAAAAAAGTGCGCGCTTTACGCGTTTTTTTCGCCGCCTAACGAAGTGGGCACGGGCCAGCTAGTTACTAATAAAACTAACGAACTCGTAATCAATAAAAGTTTATTGGTGCTCCCTCATCGGGAGCATACCGCAAGCATTGTCACAGGCCTACACAGGCCGCGAGAGCGCCGCTTACCTACTCTAGACTACATGTAGTCTCCTACATAAGGACGTCCTAACTTTTTAGTGTTAAGACGTTCTGTTTACACTGTCCTACATGTGATTACACTAGACTACATGTAGTCTCCTACATGATGTAGTCTAGTGTAATCGGCGCTTAAGACTAGAATAAAGTATAATGTAAAATAAAGTCAATGAGTAATATACCCCCGTATTCCTATGGGGTAGTCAAAGAATACTTAAGGCATGAGATTTTGTAAGTGTTTATAAAATGAAAGGCACTATAATATGTATAATTATAATGTATTTATATATTGTATATGTTATATTGTGGTAAAGGCTCGTAAGTCCATTCTTCGTCGGAGGAGTTTGAGGAGTTTCTGTCATGCTTGCTGTTGAAGTATGTGGCTGAAAAGAAAAGACAAAAGTTAAAAAAAGGAAATATTGATATTTCTTACATTATTCACACTACGCCATGTAGCTGCAAGCTAAGTAGAGCTTGTACTAAGGGTAGGCTACCGATGTTTTTATTAAACATTTTTTTTTTTAATCTTTATTTTGAAGGGGGTTTTCTCCTAAGTATGAGTATGTTACCCCTTTAGAAAAGACTTTTATTAAACATTAGCTGATGCCCGCGGCTTTACCAGCATTATTTATGTAGCTTTTAAATGTTATTCTACACCCAAAACTACCTATATTCCCAACTTTATTAAAATCCATTCAGTAGTTTTTGCGTGAAAAAGTAACAAATATCCATACATCCTCACAAACTTTTGCATTTCTAATATTAGTAGGATATGAAGTAGGATACTTAAGTTATGGGTCAATAATTATTTTTTGCTATGCCGTTGGTTTAAAAAGGTTAAATTCCCGCTCTATGCAAAACTGTTGTGTAATCTGTAGGTATTTTCAAAAAAAATCCTTTCACAATATCACACAACGCCATTTAGTCACAATCTAAGCCGAGGTTGTAATATGTTTTCCACGGATAAACATAATTACAAAATCAGTTAGACCAAAGCAGAACACACAAAGATTTGTATTGAGCGGGAATCAAACCCAAGACCTTTGTGCAGCATACTACGCCACCGAGTTCAGTGATAAATAAATGGTTCATATTACTTTCTTGTTCTATGGTAGGTAATGGTGTCTTCGGCTTGGCTGCGGGCGGTTCTGAAGGGAAAAAACAGGTACTTATAAAATATGCAATATCTATAGGTACTAATATTATAAAGAGGTAAAGTTTGTGTGTTTGTGACGTTGTAGGGGGTAATCTCTAGATCTAATGAACCGTTTTTAAAAATTATTTCTGTGTTGAATAGTCCATTTATCGGGGAGTGTCATAGGCTATATAGTATCACGCTATGACTAATAGGAGTGAAGCAGTAATGAAATATGTTTAGAAAAGGGACGCGTTTTTTTCGCCGCCTAACGAAGTGGGCATGGATTAGCTAGTAAGTAATACATAAAATAAACCTCACCTGGTTTCTTAGGAATATTCAGCTTAGGTTCTGAAAAACAATAATTTTCTAATTAATTATATTATCATCTAGTAAAAAATTTAAATTAAACCCAATCCGTCAGGCCAGCTTGGTATTAGTAGACCAAGTATCCCTCCGACACGGGAGGAGGCCTATCCCTGCAGTGGAATATTAATGGGCTGTTATGATGAAAAAACTGTTGTAATGAACCGTTTTTAAAAATTATTTCTGTGTTGAATAGTCCATTTATCGGGGAGTGTCATAGGCTATATAGTATCACGCTATGACTAATAGTAGTGGAGCAGTCATGAAATATATTTTAAAAAAGGACGCGTTTTTTTCGCCGCCCAACGAAGTAGGCACGGGTCAGCAATGTTTAAGCAAAAAAAATATAAGGTGATAATTCTCTTATCTTTTTTTTTTTTTTTTTTTTACTTTATTTCATAAAATTTATTACAAATTGTTTGAACTACTTACTAAAAAGTGTTATCTACTTACTAAAAAGTGTGAAATATTAAAAATAACGATAACTTACTAAACTTAGCAGCTGGCTTGGGACTTGGTCCGGGAATCGGCTTTATTGGTACATGGATCACTGAAATACCAGAATAAAATCATAATAAAATTTTATCAAAAAGAAGAAAGATAATTGGAAAGTTTTTACACACCCACACACACATACACCCACACCAACACAGACACACATGACAGGCACATATATTTAGACTAATTACTGCTTGTTTAAAATATATTTAAGAAGTACTCCTGCACTTGTACAAATTTGTGCACAGCCAGTTTTCAACTGTTTCCGTGGATGGAGGTCTGGTTATCCATAATAATACAGGTCTAAACCTAGCTTGGAAACCAGGCTCCCACTATTTAATTATATTCGTAATGTACTTAAACTTTGTAAACTGTTTTTGTATTGGGAGTCAATAAATAAATATTATTAATTTTAATAGTTACTCGAGGCAGGACTCGAAACGGCGTCTGCGGACTATACGCGTCCGACACCTTGATTGCTTTCCCAACCGAGTCACTGTCTCGTTAACCAAATTAGTTCATTGCTTTCTACGGATACATTAGCCCTCGTCATTTAATCCCAACAACTAACTGTAACAACGCCATCTAGTCGCGACAGCTGTAAACTTTCAATGTTGCAATTATATATATCATATGTTTAGCATATGTGATGACGGAGTAAGAATACAATATGTCACCACCCCATCTCATTCCATGGCTGTCGTAAAAATCGACTAAGGGACTATCTGTGAATATTATCTTTACGAAATAAAAAGAAGGAAAACTTGAAATTAAACTATATACCAATCCGTCTGGCCAGCGTGGTATTAGTAGGCCAAGTATCCCTCAGTCACGTGAGGAGGCCCGTCCCTGCGGTGGGACATTAATGGGCTGAAGATGATGATATATTAAACTTGGTTAAATAGTTGAGCTTACCATTATTTCGCGGCAATGCAGGTCTAGATTCTGAAAACAGAAATTTTAATATTTTACTATCCTTTTTGGATTAATACCGTAAGTTTTAAGAACCTTGCTAAAGTAGGATTCTAATGGTAGTCATACACCATCCTTCCTATCGTCCAATCGGCATGACGCTACCGATTGGATCAGTAAAGCCCGATTTACACATCGACAAGTACAGTAGCGAGTTAAGTAGTAAGTTGTTGATTAAGTTGATTTAAATAGATCTCCATCCTGTTTTTTGACGAGTTAAGTTGACAAGACGCAAGTGAAGGGGCTACTTCGTACTTAACTCGCCAAAAAATAGGATGGAGATCTATTTAAATCAACTTAATCTTAAAATACTACTTAACTCGCTACTGTACTTGTCGATGTGTAAATCGGGCATTAGAATTGACCGTGTGTGCGAGTGGATCGGAATGACAGTTAGAATGGATGGCAGGATCGAATTTCTGGTGGAGTTTAAAAAGGGACGCGTATTTTTCGCCGCCCAACGAAGTGGGCACGGGTCAGCTAGTACGTAATATAAGTAAGTGAAATAATATACTAACCTTCATTTCTAGGTAATGTTTTAACATCTGAAAATAAATTAAAAGTTTTGTTTTAGTTTATATGACATGGTATAGAACTCTTAGGAAATTACACAAAAAAAAATAATTAATACTATATATTTAAGTTAGGTTCCTACCAAATTCGGATAGGTAGAGGACGGAACATAGCAGACAGTGAAGGTGACCGCTAACGCGTTGTAAGGGGGCCTCCTTAAACCTACATCTGGGTCGTAAGTCCCAGACGCTGTTATGCAAGTGTTCCGTCCTCTATCACGCGATGGACCCGGCACTCGCACGGAGAATCCATGGAATGCTAAGATTAGGTCTTATCTTAAGAACAATACTTTCTTGTGAATAAATAAATATTACACACTCAAGCAATATAAACATTTATGCACACAAAGATTTGCATTGAGCGGGAATCGAATCCGAGACCTTTGCATAGCAACCATGACCTATATCCAGTATACCACCAGTATATTTGGTTGTCGAAATTGGATAGCTGTTGGTTAAGTTTGCTTATTATTAAATAAATAAAGGTCCAGAAGGCAGTACTGCAGGAAAATCGCCTACGCTGGTACGGTCACGTTTTGCGGAAACCGGCAAATTACGTTGGGAACAGATGTCTAGCCATGGCGCCTCCGCCTGGACCCGGCAGAAGAGGGAGACAAAAAAATGCTGGCTTGACGTCGCCAGGGATGACATGCGTGCCAATGGCCTTGCAATAAAGGATGCCGAAGACCGTGCGAAGTGGAAAAAGAGAAGCCGGAAAGCAGACCCCAGGCTCCATGGCTCTCGAGCTGTGGACGCAACTGGGAACTTGCAAAGATAAAGAAGAAGAAGGCAGTACTGCTTGACACAGCACGTATTGTGAGGAAGTTCCTATCTCTGGAGCCCTAACCACCAGTAGCTTCCCTGTACCCGATGCTAGTGTCTACCTTTTTTTTATACTTTTAAATGTCTTTATTTTTATATTTAAACTAGCGGCTCGTCCCGGCTTCGCCCGGGCATTTTTTTCCCGCTTTTCTGTTGAATTTTTTTCTAAATTTTCTGTGCTAAAACCTTACGGAGCCCGAGACCTTTCCAACGAAAGCAAAAACCGTGGAAATCGGTTCTGAACTGAACTGAATGTCTAGATACAATAAGTACATTCAGAATCTTACCATTATTTCTAGGCAAAGTGTTTTCATTTCTTGGTAGAGTTGATTTCAGTTCTGTAAAAGAAATATTATATTTAGGTTATTCATTACTTATGATAAATAATTATCTTTCAATAAAATCAATCACATCTATGCTAATATTATAAAGAGGTAAAGTTTGTGTGTTTGTGACGTTGTAGGGGGTAAACTCTAGATCTACTGAACCGATTGTAAAAATTCTTTCTGTGTTGAATAGTCCATTTATCGGGGAGTGTCATAGGCTATATAGTATCACGGTATGACTAATAGGAGTGAAGCAGTAATGAAATATGTTTAAAAAAGGGACGCGTTCTTTTCGCCGCCTAACGAAGTGGGCACGGATAAGCTAGTAAGTAATAGATAAAATAAAACTCACCTGGTTTCTTTGGAATATTCAGCTTAGGTTCTGAAAAACAATAATTTTCTAATTAATTATATTATCATCTAGTAAAAAATTGAAATTAAACCCTATACCAATCCGTCTGGCCAGCTTGGTATTAGTAGACCAAGTATCCCTCCGACACGGGAGGAGGCCTATCCCTGCAGTGGAATATTAATGGGCTGTTATGATGAAAAAACTGTTAAATGCAATTCTGATGATTATATATACCTAATATAACTAGCTGATGCCCGCGGCTTCAACCGTGGTATAGGTAGCTTAAATCTTATTCTACACCCTAAACTACCTATATTCCAAATTTTATCAAAATCCGTTCAGTAGTTTTTGTGTGAAAATCCATCACATTACAAACTTTCGCATTTATAATATTTTTTAACTATGACTATGTAAACTTGAAATCAAACCATGATTAAATAAAAATGTATACTTAATAGAAATATTATACTTACTAGTTTGAACAGCTGGTTTTTCTAAAAAAAAACAAACGTATAATTTTAGTTATTACCTATACATAATATATTTAAAAAAAATGGGCGTGTAGGTGAGGGGGGGGGGCGTATATGTGGGCAAAAGGCGTAATGAATGAAGGCGTCCTGAATGTATAGTGCTTTCCCACAATCAATCAACTAGCTTATCGTAGTCCACTGCTCGACATAGACCTCTTCCGACACGCGCCACAGAACACGGTCCTGCGCCTTCCGCATTCAGTCCGACCCAGAGACCTTTTTGAGATCATCGTGATTTGGTGCTCCAACTTTTATGTATGTACTACCGGACGATTCTTTCTAGTTTAATATATTTTATTTATTTATTTATTTATACTTTTTGCACAAGATATACAAGTGTACAATGGCGGGCTTAATGCCTTAAGGCATTTTCTTCCAGCCAACCTTTGGGTGGTGCAGAGAAAATTCAATGGTAGGTGCAATAAGGTGAAATGAATACATTTTTATAAAATAATAAAGATACATTCTATAGATAAAAAGAATATATATTTATATATATATGTATATACATTTAAGAGCAATATATATCTATTAGGAAAATCTTTAACGTGACTGCTGTAGGGTATGGTGCATCCGTTAAATATAATAGGCGGTGTAGTCTTAATGTCCGTTTTAGCCAAGAGGCGAGAGCTACCCAATAGTATGGCCTGGCATTTATCTACATTAACGTAAACCCCAAATTTAAGAGACCATTCTTTGAGTGCAATTAAGTTTTTATTAATTGTGTCTATAGCCACGTTAAGGTGTTCTAATTTCGCTTGGGTATAAAGCTGCAAGTCGTCGGCATACAGATGATAATCACAAGAAAGTTCTTTAGTCAGGAAGTTAATAAATAAAGAAAACAATAAAGGAGATAGTATACCGCCTTGAGGTACGCCAGCATTCAAACAGCACCACGAAGAGGTAGTATCATTGATGCGAATTGACTGCTGACGACCCTGAAGATAAGATGAAAACCAATCCAATGCTCCAGGTGAAGTCTTAAGATGAGAGAGTATGGCAATAAGAATGTCATGACTGACGGTGTTAAAGGCGTTCGAGAAGTCTACCAGGACCAGCACTGTGACCCTAGCATCCTCCATCCCCGCCCTCACATCCCCAGTCACTTTGAGTAGTGCGGAAACTGTGCTGTGTCCCGGTCTGAACCCAGATTGAAGCGGAGAGAGAATATTGTTTTTGTGTACAAACAGAGACAGTTGTCTGTATACCTCACTTTCAAGGGCCTTAGACAAGAAAGGAAGAATGCTAATAGGTCGAAAGTGTGAAATAAGTGAGGGACTAGAAATCTTAGGAAGAGGAAGAACGTAAGCTTTGCGCCATAGAGATGGGAACTGACCCGAACGAAGAGAGAAATTAAAAATGTGTAGAATTACAGGGAGAATTTGGTCTAAGATATTAATAACCATATGGCGGCTAATACTATCAAAGCCTAACGCTTTCGATTTAATTGACAGTATAGTTTTCTTTACTTCACCTGGTTCAAGTGGAGAAAACTGAAATGGGTGAGAAATATTGGGGCAAGGCAAATTACTGATGAGGTCAATAGTTTGCCTCACCGTGGCTGCAGCAGGGGTGACAATATCCGTAAAGTCCTTATTGAGGTCATCTACTTTAATATTTGGTGGTAATTCCACCTGACGTGACTTTCCTATTCCAATTGAATTAAGGAATTTCCAGATATTGGCAGGAGTACTAGAAGATATGTTATCGTGGATGTAACGGCGTTTAGTGTTGCGTATCATCTGGTTGCACCTATTCCTTGCAGCCTTAAATATGGCCCAATTGGCATCACAACGATTCTTGCGAAATGTCTTTAAAGCCCGGTCTCGTCTCTCCATTGCAACTCTCAAAAAATATTAAAAATGTTTAGATCCTATATTGTAATTCTTAGTTTTTATATGGTATACAATAGTTGCAGCGCCTAATTACAGTTATCTACAATGTTAAAAATATATGACGTCAAGAAAATGCAGCAGTAGAGTTTGTTGCTCCGCTTCTTCTCTACTAGCGCTTTGGAGGCGGTGGTAAAGTTTTCTAAACTTTCAAATGGATTTAAACCTAGATTAAGTAGTATCATCATCATCATCATATCAGCCAATCGACGTCCACTACTGGACATAGGCCTCCTCCAAGTATTGCCACCACGAGAACAGTAGTCTATTCGTATATTCTATTGCTGTGTGTGTTAATAAAACTGGCGACATTAGGTTTCCATACAAAATGACATTCAGGGCACATCTCCTTTTTTCAGATATCTGTGATTGCCACCTTGCGCGGTCCTGTGCCTCCCTCATCCATCGGCTATCCGCCGTCCTAACTAGGTCGTCAGTCCACCGTGTGAGGGGTCTCCCCACCCTGCCCTTTCCGATTAAGTAGTATAAATGACGTCAAAGAACATAAAACGAAAGTTGTATTAATTTTAAATAAAATATTTTGAGTTTACGTTTGACCTTTTTGAGGTCGTAAGTCGAACTAGAGGGGGGGAGGGGGTTGCGTCCACTAAGGCAGTTGTAAAAAACTTACGTGAAACCGGTGGCTGTGTTGCAGGCTTAGGCTTAAAGCTTGGTGGCACTGCTCTGGGTTTGAGTCCGTCGAGTGGAATGTCTGGTATTTGTTTGCTCAGCTTCCTTGGCTGTGGACGACCTGTAAATTTGAATATAATATTTTGAAAACCATTATATTATATGTGGTGACGGAGTAAGAATACAATATGTCACCACCCCATCTCATCCCATGAGTTTCGTAAAAACCGACTAAGGCACTATCCGTAAATATTAACTTTACGAAATAAAAGAAGGAAAACTTGAAATTAAACCCTGTACCAATCCGTTTGGCCAGCGTGGTATTAGTAGGCCAAGTATCCTTTCGACATGGGAGGAGGCCCGTCCCTGCAGTTGGACATTAATGGGCTGTTATGAAGTAGTTATGTTTATTTTTAAATATGTAATTATAATGTTTAAACATACTTGTTTTTTCCTTATCTGGTGGAGGCTCATATGTGTTATTTTCATCAGCTTCTGTAAATAAAATAAATATCTTTATTTCTTAGCTAATTATATATATAATATAATTAGCTAAGAAATAAAGAAACAATAAAGAGTCCTAATACAATAACAGGAATATAATTTGGTATGTAAAGATTTTTTATTTTAATTATAAAGGTAAAGTTTGTGTGTTTGTGACGTTGTAGGGGGTAATCTCTGGATCTACTGAACCGATTTTAAAAATTATTTTTGTGTTGAATAGTCCATTTATCAGGGAGTGTCATAGGCTATAAAGTATCACGCTATGACTAATAGGAATAGAGCAGTAATTAAATATGTTTACAAAAGAGACGCGTTTTTTAAGGCACGGGTCAGCTAGTAATATTAGTATAGATGTAATTACCTGAATAAAATTCATCTTGTGGTAACGGCAGTTGAGGACGCTGTGCCAGAGACATCTTAGATAATGTGTCTTGATCTGAAAGTAACAATAATTTAAATTACGGTCGTAGCATACATTCATAACAGCCCGTAAAAATCGACTAAGGGACTATGCGTCAATGTTAACTATAAGAAATAATAAAAAAGGAAAACTTGAAATTAAACCCTATACCAATCCGTCTGGCCATCCAAGTATCCCTCCGTCACTGGAGGAGGCCCGTCCCTGCAGACTGCAGTGGGACATTAATGGGCTGTTATGATGATGATGATGATCCATTGCCTTAATTTCTAGATTTTATTTATAGACTAGACATTATACTTGTATAGGTATCCGACGCGCATGTATGACTCGCTTAACGAATGTGGACGAGGCCCAATCTGTTTGCCAGGATTGTGACAAGTGGCGTTCTGTCGTCTCTGCCTACCCCGGACGGGATGAGGCGTGACTTTGTATACCTATGTATGTATCTTATAGTAAAATATAATAGTTGTTTTCTATTCTCACCAGATGGTGCTGTCCTTGGCAAAGTTGGCTGCGAGTTATTACTCCTGAGCGTCACGGAAGGATATGAAGATGCGTCACTTCTTAATGACATGGTTGAGGAAGGAGATGTCATCGGAGGCCTGGTGAACTCTGGCCTTGGAGTTGCTGAAACTAAATTAATTTAATATTAAATAAATAATCCTCACACATGAATGCAGCGCCACCTAGTCTCAAAGTTAGCAAAGCTTGTACTATATGGGTACTATAGTGTGACCACAGGAGCTGTGCACCTCCTGAGGTATGCGCGCGGCGAGAGGGGGGTGGACATATAGAGTACATGTTATATACTGGTATAGAATAAACAGTCTATGATGTAGCTACTAGCGACATCTGACGCAATATACTTAAGTTATTTGGCTAGTACGGGTCGCTACACGAGCGGCTGTAGCAGTTTTCTATTAAAAGACAGTCATTTTTAAAAACTCCAAGAAAGTATTTACATTATTGTATAGTTTTAAGCGTAAATAGGAACATTATTTGTGTTTTTATAATGTAACTTTGAGAAAAATGACATCTAGCGGAATGTATCAAATACTCTAAGAACATGAAATTCTTAAAGAAAAATATAATGTTCGAATTGTTATGACACTGCCGTCAAAAGTCGTGACAGCAGGTAGGTGTCCGTTATGGTAGCATACACAAGAGCTATATCGAGTTGTTTACTATGCCAAAAAACACTGCATAAATAAAATAAAAAAAAATCCAATTGTTAAGATTAATGATGAGGAATTAGAAATCGTTATCACTACAGTATTCCTAGGAATTACTTTATACAGATTACCCCCTTACTCATAAACGCCTCTTAAATTTTAGTTAATTGATTACCTTAAATTCTTACGGTTTTGTTTGGTATAAGTTTGATTTTACAAATAATAATCTCGCTAAACAGTGATTAAATTTAAGAGGCGTTTATGAGTAAGGGGTGAGTTCTTATTTATCACCTGCATATTTTTAATAAAATATGAGTATATTTGAGTTACATTGTGATCAAATGTAATATATTACAGATATGTCTATAAAGTCGACAAATTTGTGATTTTTATTAGTTCATTAATCTACAATAAACTAATACTGACTTACGAAGAACAATGTAAACAAAGAGTAGAGTAAATCAAAGTGGCCCGCGGGAAGTGATTTTTAAAGTTATAAGGCGATGTTTAGCGGAGCACGATTCTGGTCAACTTTTATGCGATTTGGATGATGTTTATGGGCGAACTGCAACTTTGATGGGTATGTAATCGTGTTACTGTTTTCCGTAATCTGTCTCAAGTAATAAATTCACTCCATTTGAGATCTAGAGACCAAAAACAGGCATTGTGTACATAGCACATTTTTAGGTTAGATATTCATTGTAAGTAAGAAAAATCGTAGTACAACCATTTCTGTTGATACATTATATCAGTTGCATTAGTATAACAGTCAAGATTTATCCTAATTTGAATTTGAATTAATTGCTTTATGTCTATATTACGTTGATAACTAAACTATGTCACTTTCGCATCGACTGGTCTGTCTACAAAAAATAATTAATTGCAATATTTTATTAAATTTTATATCATTTAGCTCTTAGTAAATCCATGTTAAATGATATCTTGTTGGTTAATATTTAATACTGAATAAATTTTAGTTAGGTATTGTAGTTATTCTTTCCATTCCATTAGAATTATTAAATTTAAAAATAACTGATTTAAAAATAATGAAAAGCTTGAAACTCCTGGTAAACACAGGCAAGGCCGGCCAAAGAAATCAATGTATAGTTTCTATATTTCTGCTCTCCTCCACAAAATACAATTATGTTCTACAGTAAAAAAGAGGTATATAACATTTTTCTTCTTTTACCTGTATTTTGTTTCTAATTATGCCTAAATTTATTGTAGGTATAATCAAATGTTCAATTTACATAACTTTTGTAAAATTTCGAGTTCTAACCCTCAGAAAATTGCAGATGATAGCTAGAACTGAGATGGATTTTAATTGTAGTCTTGAAGTTCTACGCAAAACTTTAAATGCAATAGGCTTACCTACAAGAAATGCCCTAGTATTATAAGTGCTCTAATAGTGTAGTGTGTTATTTGAACATAATTGTTTTGAAAACTATTTTGTCAGACTAAATAGGGTTGCTACGTGTAGCACAATGGCGCCCTAATATTTTGTCAGGACTTTATAGACAGACTGTACCTACATTTAAAAAAAATAGTTGTTGTAGTTTTAATATAGCGTAATGAAATAACTCCAGCCCGGCCCCTAAGAACCGTTAATATCTCCGATAATATTGAATTTTGTATTGAAATAAAGTGTTACACGTGCGTTATTTCAGGGTTACATTTCTACTGCATTAACAGAATTACTGTACCTATGTTTTGTAGTTCTCGAGATATTCAAATCACTTGTAAGCATAAAATTATCTGTACCAGTACTATGAACATAAATTAACATGGCTTTTTGACATATTCCACTGTGAATTCGCATAAAGCATTTACCTACACTAATTCAGTCAGAATTTGACGCATTATTTTTACGTAAAGAATTTATCAAAAAAAAAGTTCCCTTTCTATCAGAACTATCACGTGTACGCTACCATAACGGACATCTATTTTTTCTTCGTCCCCCACCTCGCCGCACATACCGCAGGGGGTGCACAGCTCCTGTGGTCACACTATAGACAACGGTTATACATACCTAAATACTTTTTTTTTGTAAATACATACATGTTAAACATAGAAAACACTCAGACCAATACAAACAATTATGTTCATGCACACAAAAATTTGCATTGAGCGGGAATCGAACCCGAGACCTCTGCGTAGCAGTCATGTTATAAATGGGAATATTTCAAATACGTTATTATTAAAAGATCTTTTGGGTTTAAAAAACATAAAAAGGTGGTAAAATAAATTACCTGGAGGTGGCAGCGATGGTGGTAGACCTGTAATAATAAAATAAATCATTAATTATAAACAGATAATAATCTTTTTAAGAACCCATTAATGGCTAACAACAATGCTGATCACATTTATAATGCAGGTACTAATATGATAAAACCCCCTATTCCCTACTAGCTTATCCCTACTGGTAGGGATACTTGGATTTTTTTTCCACTTATCCCCATCCACCATCCCTACCGGTAGCTATCTACCGGTAGGGATATATGGAACATAATAATAAATCTGTAGATAAGTCAATTCTGTACATGAAATATATTTTCAAAATAACTATCAGGATGTGATAAGTGATCGATACTGATTCCAAAAATGCAATCAGTAAAATTTTTTTCTGTCTGTCTGTATGTTCGATAGAAACAAAAACTACTGGACGGATATTGATGAAACTCAATCTATACAATTGAAAAACAGCATCCGTTGCCGAACTAGGTGGAAACCCGAAAGCTGAAATACAGGTTTCCACCTAGTTCGGCAACGGATGCTGTTTTTCAATTGTATAGATCATTTTCTCTAGCCTATGTATAAAAACACCTTGTAAACCAATTTACTGAAATAAATAAATTATAAACTTGGTACAATTATTCTCCATACTCCTGGTCAGGTTATTGTATACTTTTCATCACGCTACGATCAAAAGGGGCAGAGCAGTGAAAGACAATTTGACAACTATAAAAAGACAAAAACAAAGACAAAACAAACAAAAGACACAAACAACAAAAAGACAATTATAAAATTTAACTTCACCGAATTGACATGCAGAACAAAATGTTATTTTTAAATTGATTGCTAAAATACTTACTTTGCTTACCACCACCCAAAGTGATGTCTGGAACTTCATAAATGTCACTCTGACGATTATCAATTTGTGGTATTTTCTTGAACTTATGCGCTGGATCAGTGCTGTAGCGATCTGTAAAATGAAAATCCTTTAGAGGAATAAGCCTCAAACTAGGCATATTATATCACAACAGCCCCTCAGACCAAATTTTTTTATTTGGTCTGAGAACAGCCCATTAATGTCCGGAATGTTCCACTGCAAGAAAGGGCCTCCTACAGTGATGAAGCGATACTTGGCCCACTTCATCATAACAGTCCATTAATGTCCCACTGCAGGGACGAGACTCCTCCAGTGATGAAGCGATACTTGGCCTACTAATACCACGCTGGGCAGACGGATTGGAATAGGGTTTAATTTCAAGTTTTCCTTCTATTTATTACGTAAAGATAATATTCACGGATAGTCCCTTAGTCGGTTTTTACGACACCTATGGGATGAGATGAGGTGGTGACATATTGTATTCTTACTGCGTCACCACACGAGAGGCATGGTAATAATGGGGCGTTATTAGGAGGTCACTTTAGCAAGACCATCTAGGTGGGTACCATCGCTGTGCATACGTAATTCAAGTAGTAGTCTGAAAATGTTGCTGTGTTTAGGTGGTTAGCGGTAGCGGAAGCGACTCTCATACTGATTTCCGAAACACTAAACCCAGAATAACGTTACCACGAAAACGCGTGCGTTCGCCCAGCAAAAAAGTATCGCTTTACAAGAATATAAATGTGCCCCTAAATTAAAAATTCGAGCGTCCAGATGCTTCAGAGTTATTTAAGAAAAACAAATTCTGCTGCACGAACGTTCGCCCAGCAAAATATTTTTTAGATAATGGATATAAAATATGCAGAAATATAGCTTGTATTCGAGCCTAGATGTGCCGTGAAAATAAAATTCGAGCTATGACGCTCGAATTTTTCAGAGGTTTCAGAGAATTTACAGTTTTTGCTGGGCGAACGTTCAGGCGATTGCTATATTATCGGAAACGGCTGGACGTGAAGTCATAATTTTTTGTATACGGATAGAGCATAATTTGAGCCTATTTAATCCGAAATTTACATTAGTATAACTAGCAAGGCTCAAGAGTTATTACTTGATTACTAAAAAAAATTTAGGAGGCTCTATCTCTCGAACGAAGAAAGGTGCGGTTTTCAAGTTTGTGTTGACTGGTACCTGTTATTGAATCACATGATCCTGCAAAGTTTCGCCATGGAAGTACCTAATATTGTAGAGTTTTTAATGATTTTCCTCTTATTTTGAGGTTATCTTCAATGAAATTAGTTACAGCCCTAAAACACTAGCTTTCTGTAAGCTGGCATGTTATACGTTTCAACAAAAATTAGAACGCTTTTTGAAGAATACATATGCATAAAATCAGGTGAATATAGCCATTAATTTAGATGTTATGACTAGAAACCACGATCGACATCTTTTGATAGATTAACCGACCAAATTCGAATGGACATTAAAAAGCGGCCGCACGATACTCAAGCAAGCTATCCTTTCACACTTACTCGTTTTATAATGAAAATTCAATAGTACAGATGCGTACAGAATTGATAATATGATATTTTTAATTTACATACTTTTAAAATTAAGATTGGGATATGTGTAAGGGTAATTAATAAATGAAGAATAAGAATGAATGAATAGTACACATAATATTCATCGACCACCTTTTCCAACAAGTAGTGTGCTACTGGACGCAGTATTATTCGTCCAAGACTTTAACTTGGTGTGTTTAACATTTAAAGTTTCATCTATAAATACCACTTTGTTCCAGTTCCTTATTCTGTTCGTTTTACGAAGAAATGTTACTCTTTGCTTGCTTTGCTTTGCATGTTCAAAACAAATCTGTACCTACTCGAGTAGAGATTGCCTCCTTACGATTAAAAGGTATCTAACGCGGTGTCCTACGTGGGCGATAAAAGCGACGTGTCCCCACCCTTGTAACAATTTCATCTGTATATCAAATAAGAAAAAAAGAAGATTGAAAATATGCGTACGAGTTATGGAAAAGAATTTAAATACGTATATCTTTCTAGACGTTCGTGTATTAACTAAGTTAGGGCCCGATACTTAGGGAAGTGTAATAAGTGCCGCACTAACTAGGGTACACGCCCACCCTAACTTAGGGTGCCTTGATATCCTGTAGTGTAATAGGGGTTTTATCTCTACTAACTGTATAAAAAAAGTCATTCATTGATCATAAACACATACACCATTTTTTTCTTGTCCTTAATACAAAATATTTCCAGACTTACTATTCTGTTCTCATCTGTACTCAAACTGTCATTATAATACGAGTAAGTGTGAAAGGATAGCTTGAAGTATCGTGCGGCCGCTTTTTAATGTCCATTCGAATTTGGTCGGTTAATCTATCAAAAGATGTCGATCGTGGTTTCTAGTCATAACATCTAAATTAATGGCTATATTCACCTGATTTTATGCATATGTATTCTTCAAAAAGCGCTCTAATTTTTGTTGAAACGTATAACATGCCAGCTTACAGAAAGCTAGTGTTTTGGGGCTGTAACTAATTTCATTGAAGATAACCTCAAAATAAGAGGAAAATCATTAAAAACTCTACAATATTAGGTACTTCCATGGCGAAACTTTGCAGGATCATGTGATTCAATAACAGGTACCAGTCAACACAAACTTGAAAACCGCACCTTTCTTCGTTCGAGAGATAGAGCCTCCTAAATTTTTTTTAGTAATCAAGTAATAACTCTTGAGCCGTGCTAGTTATACTAATGTAAATTTCGGCTTAAATAGGCTCGAATTATGCTCTATCCGTATACAAAAAATTATGACTTCACGTCCAGCCGTTTTTGATAATATAGCAATTGCCTGAACGTTCGCCCAGCAAAAACTGTAAAATCTCTGAAACCTTATGACGCTCGAATTTTATATTCACGGCACATCTAGGCTCGAATACAAGCTTTATTTCTGCATATTTTGTATCCAGCTAGACCCATTAACTAAAAAATATTTTGCTGGGCGAACGTTCGTGCAGCAGAATTTGTTTTTCTTAAATAACTCTGAAGCATCTGGACGCTCGAATTTTTAATTTAGGGGCACATTTATACAGGACAAGGGTCTAATTATCTGTATCATTCAATTCTCGTAAAGCGATACTTTTTTTCTGGGCGAACGCACGCACGAAAACATGCCATCACGAATTTTTATTCTGGCTCGTTGTCATCGTTCTTACCTAACCTAATCTTTCGACAATTGTGTAACGATGTCAAAACGTGATTGCATATTATGCAATCACGAATTTTTTTCGTGGTAACGTTATTCGAGATTGCATGTTTTCGTGGTAACGTTATTCTAGGTTCAGTAATTCGCAAATCAGTAGTTCACCTAGAGGAAACGGTGGCGGAGCCATAAACGCTAACGGAGCCATAAGTAGTAGTTTTATATAAGTACAAGACTTATTTATTTATTTAATCACTTTATTGTACACCATAATAAAAATCAAAACAGCAGGTAGGTAAGACAAATGGCGGTCTTATCACTCGAAGTGATTTCTTCCAGACAACCTTTGGATGGAAAATGTGTAATATAATTTTTATGTTGTGTGGTGTACTGAATAGTGTAATAAATAAATAAATTATATATTCTTATAATAATGTAGTAGGAACGGAAAAGAAAATTATAAAGAAAAGGTAATAAAAATAGTAACATTAATACTTACTTATACTGAAAAGGAAATAAAATAATAATATACAGAAAGATACAGACATAAATACTTATAGATATTAAAAAGTTACATACCTACGTCGGCGTCACCGATGTTCTGTTGTGATTTACCTATCAACTGATGCATTGTTGAATTCCTTGCTGGAAATATTGAAAAATACTAGGTTTAATAAAAAAAATACAAAAGGTACTAGATATTCTAATTAAAAAACTATTTTACCAAGGAAATTGATACCAAGTAGACGACCCCGGTAGCGCAAGCGGCTGCCGTGCAAGAGGTTGTGGGTTCGATCCCTACGCAGGACAATAATTTGTGAGATCCACAAATTATTGTCCTGGTCTGGGTGTTCTTTGTGTCCGTTAATTGATGTTTGTAAAAGGTCCCCGCGACACAAGGCATGATCCCTAGTGCGGGAGTTGTCTTTTATAAAACAAAAAAAAAATAGTATCCACGCAATTTTGTTTACAGTACCCGGCCGTAAATATTACACATCGACTTTTGTAAAGAGACAATCAGTCAATTTCGGCTTCGTAGAGCATCATCTCTGTCGCACGAAATACAAACAGTCTGGTATCTACACTTCTCATCAAAAAAATCGAAACGGTGTGCAAGTTTGTGTTTTGTAAGAATTATCTGAAAAATGTGTATATTTAGGATTATGTGTTATATGTCATTTAATAGGGAATTTAATGACGTTTTTAAATAATAATGGTAATGTTCTAAATTCAAATTAAATTTTCATAGATTTCGGATTTTGTTTAACAAGTCGTTTTTACCCTGTACGTACTTTGACGTAAACTGATAAAATGACGCACGTAAATAAAAAAAAAGCTAGGAAATGTATATTTAATAACTCGTATACCCTTTCCTAGCCCTCATTACTGCTTCTGTACGGTTCTTCATCGATAGGATGAGAGTCACGATCAAATATAGTGGCGTCCTATTCCATTCCTCTTGGATTGCATTTTAAAGCTGGCTAAGTGTTTTTGAGGCATGCTTTCTAACACTAATTCGTCATTTCTATTCATCTCAAAGATGTTTAGTCGAATTCATGTCCAGGCTTCTTGCTGGCCAATCAATAATAAAGATATCGACTTCAGTAACATAATCTCTTACGACGCTCGCGGTGTTTGCCCTAGCATCCTCGTACATAAATGTCAAACCGGGGTCAAATAAATGTGCATAGGGCATCACAAGAGGTTCAAGATACTGTTCGATGTACCTATGACTGTTAAATAAGGGCAGACGTGACCCAAACACAAAGACAAACTCTGTCTTGTCGTTACACTATTTTCTCCTCAAACAGTCCATGAACCGCCACCATGGATGGCCTTTTCTTTTAATCCTGCATGGTGCAAAGCATTCTTCATCACTTCTGTAGACCTTAGTCCTTCCATCGTTAGCATACAATACAATTTTGCACTCATCAGAAAAGAGGAACTTGTTCCACTAGATGTATGACCAATTTAGGTAATTACGTGAAAAGTTAAGGCGCGCTTTTCGATGATCTGCAGGTAATTCCTCCCTATTTGCTGGCTTGTACGGTACAAGTCCACGTTTCTTCAACCTTCTTCTAATTGTAGAGTCATTTACAGCCACCATAGGTTCATCTTGAAGCTGCTGCTGCGGTTGAAAGACATTAAGGCGTAGATTTTGTAAGAAAGGTCTTACTATAAATCGATCTACTCGGTCTGAAGTTACCTGTTTTCTGCCAGATCTCTAACGGCGCGTGAGCAAACCAGTCTCCTGATAGCGTTTGCAGATTCTATGAAAAGACGACAAGCTTAGATGCAATCTTTCAGCCGTAATAACCTGACTAAGTCCAGAATTCAGCAATGCCACCACTTGGCAGTTTTTGCGGGTAAACATCGCGTGGACGGTGTAATATACTAATACTAATATAATATAAGAGGAGCGAGGAACTCTAAGTGCGCGATACGGGTTATTAAATAAACGTTGTCACCTTTTTTTTTCATTTACGTGCCTAATTTTGTCAATTTCCGTCAAACTACGCACAGGGTAAATACGACTTGTTAAACAAAATACGAAATCTATGAAAATTTAATTTGAATTTAGAACATTAACATTATTATTTGAAAACCTCATTAAATTCCCTATTAAATGATATATAACACATATTCCTAAATATACACATTTTTCAGATAATCCTTACAAAACACAAACTTGCAACTGTTTCGATTTTTCTGATGAGAAGTGTATTAGCAACTGTTAAGGGTACGCATTCCATAGACACGAACTTGCTAGTGGGCGAGGACTAAGAGATTTTTTCCTTGCTTGAGTTCACATTCGTACTTTTATCAAACAAAATATTTAGACAGGAATCCGGAGATTTCCACAGAAAAAAAACCGGATGTTTATGTATGTGGTTTTTTTTTAAATCGCGGGGTAATAGCTAGTTAGCTAATAATAAATAAAATGAGTTTTTGGCAGTTGGATCATAGGTCTGATGCAGAAGGCAGTACAGCTTGACACGGCACGTATTGTGAGGAGGTTCCTATCTCTGGAGCCCTAACCACCAGTAGCTTGGTCCTTGTACCCGATGCTGGTGGGTCTACCTTTTTTATATTTTTAAATGTTTTTATTTTTATATCTATACCTATATTTAAAAATGTAATGACTTAATGTAAATAAAATAAAAATAACATTAACCTTTAGATTTGTAGTAGAGGATTCCAACAGTCTCAGCCATAATGATAATGAGGGCCACAGCAGCTATAGCAATAGCTATTAACTTCCATTTATCTGTAAGTTTGTAAGAGATTATATAAGTTGTAAGAGATTATATTGTATAAATATGTTACAGCCAAAGTAATAAATATGAATATTATACCTACATAATAACTAGCCATTATGTATAAGAGCTACTCAATTTTGATAAAGTGATTAACTCATTAAATTTTACCTTTTAACTGGCAAAAGTCAGAAACAGTTGGTTAGGTTAGGTTAGTACGGTGACCAAAGGACGCACGAGCCGAGCGAGCGAAGCGAGCGTGCCGAGGCAGCGGCCGGCAAGTGCTAGAATATAGTAATACTATATTCTAGTTTTACATAAAAAAATGTTTCTTCGTCCTTTGGTCACTATACTGACCTAACCTAACCAACTGTTTCTGACTTTTGCCTTGATATTGTATTTTTGCCAGTTAAAAGGTAAAATTTCAATGAGTTTTGACTAACATCGATGGTCAAAACCACTTTTGTACTGAAAAAACCAGTCAAAAGTAGTTTTGAGTGGTTATGAGTTTTGACTATAGCATATATAATGGCTAGTTAATGTGATTAATTCTGCGACATTTATCACTTTATCTAAATTGAGTAGCCCTTATACATAATGGCTAGTAATAACTAGCCATTATAATAAATATGAATATTATACATAATAATGTATAATATTCATATTTATTACTTTGGCTGTAACATATATATTATATGAATATCATACTCGTATTTACTTACGGATAGTTTCGTATAATTTATCTGAAACAAAATTTATTACATTAAGCATCAAGAATTTTCATACAGCACAATATCGTTCAGTATAATAATTATAAGGAACAAATGAAACAAAAAATTAAAAAAATAATACATATAAATATTAAAACTTACCGATGTCATCGATAGGTGGCACTGAAACAAAAATAAATTACTTTAAAATAACTCTTCGCATGAATTTGAAATGTTTCGTCAAGGCAAAGATACACTAGGGTACAAACAAATGTTACACAACATGTATCGGCGACTTGTCAAGCGAAGCCGGCCGATTTCGCCTGACATTTGGTGACATCGTACGACGCGATGTTCTCCTGTCAAAAATATAGCCAGACATGTCGAACAAAGTCCGGCAACGTCGCGCTACTTCACCCTACTAAGTTATTGGGGGTTGGTTTCCGCACTTAGTCCCTGAGGTGGACCATTGTACGTGAGGGGCGCTCGTCATTCCAGTCAGCCCACCTCCCTCCAGAAGCGTGTGAGGTTACTGATTTTGTTCAGGCATTCCGTGATAGATTTCAGGGTTCCTAGTGAGTTTCTTCGTGTGTCAGCGACACCTGTGCACTCAAGGAGCACATGTGACACCGTTTCCTTATACTTCACCCTACATCGCTAGCGACACGGTGTCGTGAGACATTTGTCCCCTAGTGTATCTTTGCCTTTAATGTAGTGTCTGTGCACACTAGCAATTTTGTGTAGCGATTTAACGGCTAGGCGAGATCTAACAGATCGGATATACAATAGAGCATAATCAATTCGACATCGATTTTTAAAATTAATGTCACTTATTTTCTGATGGCTGATTTTAACATAAATAATACACACATCAAAAAAGTCTAAGCAACATGCATGATATTACAAATTTACCATTTATATTAATTTATTTTACCATTTATTTTAATTATAACGTTGTATTTTATTTTTAAAATAATATTTTTAGGGTTCTATGATGTAAAAATAACAGCTGTTTTCTTTATAAGTTCTTTTAATAACAGAAATTAACAATATTAGAATATACAGGTACATAAGAAACTAAACTTTTTTTTTACAAATTGAAATTTCTTAAGAAAATGAATTTATTGTGAAAGAATAGGACAATTTAATACAAAGTATGGCCTCCTCTGCTATTCAGAACTTGTCGGCAACGATTATTCATTGAATTAATGAGACTGTTTATGTCATCTTGCGGTATTCGCTCCCAATGGAATTGTAGCAAATCCTTCAGCTGTTGGATTGTTGTCACTCCGTCCAAGTCCTTCAAAACACGTCTCTGGAGCATGTCCCATGCGTGCTCGATGGGGTTGAGGTCTGGCGATTGTGCAGGCCAGGGCAATACCTGGATGTTCTCCGTTGCCAAGTATTCACTGGTTCGCCGAGCTGTATGTGAACGCGCATTGTCACGCATTAACGTAAAATCGGAGCCAAAGGTTTGTGCAAATGGATGGACATAAGGTCTGAGAATATCCTCAACGTAATTTTCAGCGTTCATGTTTCCATTTACAAAAACGAGCTCAGTTCGCCTGTTCTTCATAATACCCGCCCATACCATAACTGTTGAGCCGCTGTATGGATGAACTTCCTGAACGCACCTGAGTCTTTCAGTATTTCCGGGTCGACGGTACACTCGCACCCTTCTTGTATCAGGCCTAAACCCGAATCGCGACTCATCGGAAAACATAATTTTATCCCATTGTTCCTGGGTCCATGTTATGCGTTCTCTACACCATTCATTTCGACGAGCGCGATTCCCGTGACGTATCGGTGGGCACCTGATAGGGCGTCGAGCTCGTAGGCCGTACTCATGCAGTCGATTTCGCACAGTTTGGGGACTTACATCAACACCACTTGAATTTTGTAGCCTCAAACTTATCTCTCGAGCGGTTAACATCGGCTGGCGTCTTGCAGTCAGTTGTATGTACCGGTCTTGCCGAGTGGTTGTACTCCTTTTACGGCCTGGATGCTGTTCAGCGGGTTCCCCTGTATTATTGTAGCGCTGCCAAAGACGACAAATAACACTTCTATGAATACCAAAATGTCGAGATACCTGAGATTGATTACTTCCCGCTTGCAACATCCCTACAGCTCTTTGCATTTCATCTGCCGTCAAATGACGTCGCTCCATGACGTAAAGAATATCTAACAATTCAATTTTGTCGCCAACTGTATTTAAATGGTTGGTAAAATTATAAAATCAAGACTAAAACGTAGCAATTAACATGCACTCAAATTCAAACAAATTCGCAGTCATTTGAATTTTATGAAAAAAAACAAAACATAATCGAAATTTTTTTACCTATACACTTGAAGTTTACTTACCTATACACTTTGAGTGAGTAAATACTTAGAAATTAATTAATATAAATGGTAAATTTGTAATATCATGCATGTTGCTTAGACTTTTTTGATGTGTGTATATTCTACACGATGGTTAAAAATCAATACTTAATCCATTCTCTCAAACACTTTAGGTTTTCGGGTTTTGCGTAATCGGTCCAAAAAAAAATTCGTGTCACCTACTTTATAGTGGGTGAATGTTGCATTTTTTTGGACGCTCACCTCAAACATTAAATTCTAAAGAAAGAAAGACTTACCGACTTTAATGCTGGTAGTACATAACGACTGTACATAATATTGCTTATGTAATTGTACTATACTTGGTATACCGTGAACGCCTTGCAAATACAAGAAACGTAAAGACCAATCCAATTCATCCTCTTTTGTTATACTTTCGAATAATACCTGGAAATAAATAAGCATAACATAACTGTATTGTCTCCGTGTGGTGACGGAGTAAGAATACAATATGTCACCACCCCATCTCATCCCATGGGTGTCGTAAAAATCGACTAAGGGACTATCATCTTAAGGAAATAAAAAGAGGGAAAACTTGAAATTAAACCCTGTACCAATCCGTCTGGCCAGCGTGGTATTCATAGTAGGCCAAGTATCCCTCCGTCACGGGAGTAGGTCCGTCCCTGCAGTGGGACATTGATGAGCTGTTATGATGATGATGAACTGTTTTGTGAAACAAGCTCGCTGCGGCGATATTTCCGGACCGTTACGACTTGGGGAGCTTCAAGAAACGAGCGTACTCCCTTTTTAAATGTCGGCAACGCATCTGTGATTCCTCGGGTGTTGCGGGTGTCCATGGGCGGCAGTGATCACTTACCATCAGGTATTATGGGTACTAGACAACGGATAAACATACTTAGATTCCATTTGTTTTGTAAATACATACATAATTATATTAGGTTGGGGAAAAAGTCTTTTCGTATTTTTGTATGAAAAGTCAAGACATTTTTTTCAAAGTTTATTTACATTTATTTACAATATATATGTACCGTTTTGTTGAACAACTTTCTGCCATTTTGTGGGCAGAGACATTATCCCGTTACTGTAGAAACTTTGGGACTTCTGATCAAAAAAACGGGACAAATAGTTTTGGCAGTCCTCTCTTGAGGTCAACCTTACAGAACCTAAAGAATTATGAAGAGACCGAAACAGGTGAAAATCTGAAGGCGCAAGGTCAGGGCTATATGGTGGATGCACTAGGACCTCCCAGTCGAACTCTCTTAATTTTTGCTGAGTGGCTAAAGATGTGTGTGGTCTAGCGTTATCGTGATGAAAGACCACACCCTTCCTGTTGATCAATTCCGGCCGTTTTCTCTCGACTGCTTCCTTTAATCTCATCAGTTGCTGGCAGTAAAGATCAGAATCGATGGTTTTGCCGGGCGGTAAAAGCTCATAATGAACAATGCCCTTCCAATCCCACCATACACATAGCATCACCTTATTTCGTGTTAGGCCAGGTTTGGCCACAGTCTGTGAAGCCTGGCCAACTTTCGACCACGACCTTTTTCGCACGTTCTTGTCGTACGTGATCCACTTTTCATCGCCAGTTATCAATCTCTTCAAAAACGGCTCGGTTTCATTACGTCTCAATAATGAATCGCAAATGAGTACACGGTTCATTAAGTTTCTTTGAGTGAGCTCGTGTGGCACCCAAATATCGAGTTTTTTTGTATAACCAGCTTTCTTCAAATGGGTCAAAACTGTTTTGTGGTCAATTCCCAGTTCTTCAGCTACATCGTAACTACTAATATGCCGATCTTGCTCCACTCTTTCAAAAATGGCGTCCATTTTATTCGTAACAGGGCGACCAGAGCGAGGTGCATCTTTAACATCAAAATTTCCGGACTGAAAACGTTTGAACCAAATTTGTGCTACTCTTACTGACACTGCATCAGGTCCATAAACATCACAAATTTTTTTCACTGCTTGAGTTGCATTTTTGCCTTTTTTATAATAAAATTTTAAAATGTATCGAATTTCTTCATTAGATTCAGTCATTTTTACGGAGAGAAAAACAAATGAATAATAGCGGGAAACAACTTTTTTTTATTTTTTTCTTTTTTCTTTTCTTTATAATGTAACCTTTTTAATGTTACCAAAACCAGCCAGACACAAGTAGTACAGTCAAAGAAATTTTATAATAAGTTTATACCTACGTTATGCGAAAAGACTTTTTCCCCGACCTATTACTTAAAAAATACCCAGACCAATGCAAACAATCATGTTCCGCACACAAAGATTTGCATTGAGCGGGAATCGAGCCCGCGACCTATGCATGGCAGCCATGTTATATAACGACTACGTCACAGCTCAGACCAAATTATTTGGTCTGAGCGTCACAGAGAATCATTTTGTCATAATAATAACAAAATGATTCAATCAACTCAGACTAGTATTAAAAGCTGCAGCTCTTTTATACTAAATACTTACTTAATGCCCGATTTACACATCGACAAGTACAGTAGCGAGTTAAGTAGTAAGTTGTTGATTAAGTTGATTTAAATAGATCTCCATCCTATTTTTTGGCAAGTTAAGTTGGCGAGACGCGAGAGAGGGGGCTACTTCGTACCTAACTCGCCAAAAAATAGGATGGAGATCTATTTAAATCAACTTAATCTTAAAATACTACTTAACTCGCCACTGTACTTGTCGATGTGTAAATCCGGCATAAGTGACGTACATACAACTTACACCACCGTTATAACAGGCGTATAGCTATAGTGCGTTTATTAGTAACGTTTTTGTTATAACCTTGTTATAACAGGTGTGTAAATGTTTATTAGTAGGAGGGTTAGTTCTTTTGTAAAATTGCTAAAAAAGTATTTTTTTTTAAATTTCTTTTTTGCATTACGGAAAATCATGTGTCCATAAGAACAGTTATTACATACTTATTTTTTATACTAATATTATAAAGAGGTAAAGTTTGTGTGTTTGTTTGTGTGTTTGTGACGTTGTAGGGGGTAATCTCTGGATTTACTGAACCGATTTTAAAAATTCTTTCTGTGTTGAATAGTCCATTTATCGGGGAGTGTCATAGGCTATATAGTATCACGCTATGACTAATAGGAGTGAAGCAGTAATAAAATATGTTTAAAAAAGGGTGGCATATTTTTCGCGGCCTAACGAAGTGGGCACGGGTCAGCTAGTTATCTTATATATATACTCGTACTTACATTTATAGGGGTATAATGTAAGTAAATTGTTTATCATTCCTTACCAAAGGTTGTTGTACTTCTTTCGCTGACATCCATGACCGACCATGGCCTGCATTCAGCAACTGATCTAAATTATTACTGATCTGAAAGTAATTAGCAAAGTATTTAGATGTAGTATGATATTATTTCTCCGTGTGGTGACGGAGTAAGAATACAATATGTCACTACCCCATCTTATCCTACTGGTGTCGTAAAAACCGACTGAGAATATCGGTGAATATTAACTTTACGAAATAAAAAGAAGGAAAACTTGAAATTAAACCCTATACCAATTCGTCTGGCCAGCGTGGTTTATTTTTTTAGATAGACAATAAGATAACAAACAAATTATGTATTTTTAATGTTACTTGTTTTGGAAACGAAGCGAGCGGCTAAAGCTTGCTTATGTTACAAACAGAAATAAACTTGATTTAAAAAAACTATATAGATACTTAGTTGATACTCACATTGGCTGCGTCTTTTGTAGGATGCCTAAAATAAAAAAAAGCAAAATTAACAATTTAACATTTCTCTAGTTCAATAAAATTCTATTGCAGTTTATAGCTCTGTATCGTAGGCGGCCGAAGCGTTAGGGTCAATTTATACTACAGCAGAGTCGCAGCGCATTGAAGCGTCAATCCAAAACTGAACATATCCAATTCAACCTTAACTCCACAGCTTACATTACTTCTAAGATTGTGCGCGAATCCAATAAGCGTTTGTCAGGCGCAGACGTACGAATTCGGAAGAATGCGCGCATCTTTTTAAAATCTCCGCAGTAATGTGTACGTTACGCTGTAGAGTTTAGGGGTTCATTTGTTTTGTTAAGTTTTGGATTAACGCTTCGATTTGCTTTGACTCTGTCTCTGTATAAATTGACCCTTACTAACACGCTTTAAAATGCTCACGCTCGCTATTGTCATCTAAAGCTGGACATAGGCCTTTCATAACATGCGTCATAACTTACGATCCTTATATTACTTATCCGTGTGGTGACGCAGTAAGAATACAATATGGCACCGGCCCATCTCATCCCATGGGTGTCGTAAAAACCGACTAAGGGACTATCTGTGAATATTCCCTTTACAAAGAAAGAAGGAAAACTTTTAATTAAACCCTATACCCATACGTCTGGCCAGCGTGGTATTAGTAGGCCAAGTATCCCTTCCGTCACAGGAGGAGGCCCGTCCCTGCAGTGGGACATTAATGGGCTGTTATGATATTACCTAGGATTTGACAAACCCGTCGAATTAAATCACTACTCACCACAACACAACTTCCATAGTTTTATTCAGTTTTCTGGTATCGTACTCCAATATAACTTTATCACCAACTGTGAATGTGTATGAATGTGACAATGTGCATGAATGTCCAACTGTTTGTAGCTTTGTTTTAATTTTTCTCGTTTCTGAAAAAAAATTTTTTTTTAAAAACGTGTTTTTGAGCCACACAGCCCACGTGTTTCCTTCAAACAACTATCCTGGTTTTTTCAAGCGAGGTGAAAAAGCATCTTAAGCCGCCATAAGAAAAAAAAAAAATTTTTTGTGTCAGAAAAGTTCTGGAATGGCGACCGCGCAGCGGAAGGCGCAGGGTGGGGAAACCCGTCACACGGTAGACCGACGACCTGGTTAGGTTAGGTGTTAGGGTTAGACGGCGGGAAGCCGATGGATGAGGGAGGCACAAGACCGCGCAGAGTGGAAACTTTTGGAGGAGGCCAGGTCCAGCAGTGGTCCCTAAGCTGATATGATAAAGCCGCCATAGTGGAGACATTCATGCCTCTACAACATTGATTTACAAAAAACCAAAGATACACACTCCACTTCCCAAAAACGTCCGCAACAAATGGGCGCATTGTGCACTTTTTTTAAATTAGTATCGCGTTGTTCTACCGGCAAACGTCAATCATAAAATTTTATTGCTTTATGTGCATTACTTTTTAAATACAACTTTATGTCATGCGTGTAAGATTGAATTTGAAAAAAGAAATATGTTTACGATATTACTATACGTATTTATTGCGTATGTTTAATTTGGTGACACTTTTGGCTGTTAGTTTTGTTTGAAAATGTGCATCTAGGGTTTTTTATAAATCAATGCTCTACAAATATTGTAGCTGGCATGGTGCTCGCGATTCTTGGACTCTATTGGATGCTTCAGGCACCATAGAGTCATTCTGGTAGGCCAATTTAAAAAGAAAAACCTACCTCACTAGGGAAAGCTCTATGTCGTGAGGACGTTACAAATATGTATTCATAATATCAGCCCTTTAATGTCCCATTGCAGGGACGGGCCTCCTTCTGGGATACTTAGCCTACTAATACCACGCTGGCCAGACGGATTGGTATAGGGTTTAATTTCAAGTTTTCCTTCTTTTTATTTCGTATAGATAACATTCACGGATAGTCCCTCAGTCGGTTTTTACGACACCCATGGGATGAGATGGGGTAGTGAAATATTGTATTCTTACTCCGTCCCCACACGGATACAAACAAATAAAAATAAATATGTATTAAACATTCATCGCGTCCATAAATTATCCGACAATAATTTATGGATTGCAAAAAATGGCAGCATGAGTTTATATCAATATTTTAATTTCAAATTGCTCTATTTCATAAAATTTATCACAAATTGTTTGAAATCGTCGTTTGGGTGTTTCTCCGAAATTCGATTCTTTGTCTGATTCATATTGGCAAATTAATTTTTCACATTTTGGCTTATAAAACATGTTTTTGTCAAAGATGATAACCTAATATACAATGTCTGAAAAAGGCACACTTTTTTATGAAATGGTTTTCGAGATAATTAACTTTAAATTTTTTGAGGTCATATAAATCAGAATTAGGAACAAAAATGAAATTCTAGTTATAAAAATCAGTCATTTATTTATTGAAATCACACTTGTTAATCACAATGATTATATTATCACCACACCTAAATCTAGTTATTAGAAGCATTGACAACTTGACAATATCAATCATTATCCGTGCCGCCATATTAACAATATGTGTGAAATTCTGATTAATATAGTATTTTTACCGTATGAATCAGGCACATATAAATCAAAATTTTGCCTTTTAACATCGGTAAATCACTACACGTATACAATTAAGGATTGCTATTTATACATAGGTTTTTAGTCCCCAATTGAATTGTATTTCCAACAGATTCAAGTTTGAAAACCATTTAAGTTAATTATAACAGTCAACATAGTAATCAGAAACACAGGTGAACCAAAGTAATATGAATCAGATACACACACAATACATTTATATCTCCGCAACAACACGAACCAGCCACATGTAACGTCGTGACCACGCCAGCAGAGTCCCTGGCTACCACCAGCACTAGAAGGGATTTCCTGATGTTTTGTACTTAGCTAGGTACGTTCGAGTAAAGCGCGCGAATATGAATCAGACTTTTGTTTTTAATTCACAATTTATTTTTTTATTAAAAAACTATCGCAAATATTAGTACCATTTTTTTTTTGTGTAAAGAAACAACTAATATTCTATCGTAATATTTATAACGCACATCGATTCGTTAATAAGAATAAATGTTACTGTTACTAACGTTCAAGAAACTGGGGTACGGACACACCATATTAATCAGAAGAACGCTTTTTCATATTTTTTTTAAAATATATAAAAAACTATTATTAAAAAACAATAACGTGTGCAAGATAGGTAATTGTCTAAACTATGTTTAAAAAATAATTGCAGTTTGGTTGGTCTGTTAGTTACAAAGAAAAACCTCCAGACATCGAAAATGTTGGGCTCGAAGAATCACCCGTTTACAATTTAATTAAAATTGAAGCTAAGTACAGTTGAAATTATAGATCTGCACAGACAAACGCCACAGCCTGTGCCACAGCACTAAGGGCCAGATTCAGAGACCGCACTTTGACTTTACTTTAGCAAAGTCTAGTTATTATCTCTGAATTTGAAAAACATTAAAGTAATCTTTCGTATGAAAAAGTTTACTTTGGGAAGATTACTTTGAAAGAAAGTAAAGTCACGACTCTGAATCTAATATCTATAAAAAGTAAAGTAAAGTAATAATCTATAAAAAGCTGGAGGTGGGCAGCCCTATCGCATGTTTACGTACCGCGCAGCCGTAGGCATTTATAATAAATATTCGGCCGAGATAGACTACTGGTTGTACTGTTCTTAAGAACAGTACAACCAGTAGTCTATCTCGGGCAGAAAAACAGACAATTAACTTTTCGAAATGTATACTTAAGTATACGTTACGAAAAGTTTATTGTCTGTTTATCTGTTGCTAGAATATTAATAACACTAGCTTTTACCCGCGGCTTCGCTCGTGTTAAATTCGGGGTAGCAAAAAGTAGGCTATGTTACTCTCCATCCCTTCAACTATCTCCACTTAAAAATCACGTCAATTCGTCGTCGCTCCGTTTTGCCGTGAAAGAAAGACACTTGGTGGATTGGTATAGAGTTTAATTTCAAGGTTTCTTTCTTTTTATTTCGTAAAGATAATATTCACGGATAGTCCCTTAGTCGGTTTTTACTACACCCATGGGATGAGATGGGGTGGTGACACACTACGAGTATATTCTTACTCCGTAACCACACGGCGTGTTGTCAATTTTAAACGATTTTACTTAGAAAAATCTAGCTAAACCATGATTAAATTTAAGAGGCGTTTATGAGTAAGGGGGTTAGTGTAAATCATACATAACAAGTAAAAAAATGTGTGAATAACCATCCTTATCATTTCCGACAAAAGACGTCTACACTGGACATAGGCTTTCTTCAAACAACGTCTCCCCATTTATCCGCCCTGTGCCTCCCTCATCCATCGGTTAATCGTAACCTTTATCAGGTCATCGAGCTACCTTGTAAAGGGTTTGCCCCCCTGCGTGTTCCGATACATGGTCGCCATTCAAAAACCTTTACTCCCTAATGGACGAGCGCACGGCCGTGTGATGACGGAGAAAGAATACAATATGTCACTACCCTATCTTATCCCATGGGTGTCGTAAAAACCGACTTAGGGACTAACCGTAAATATTCTCTTTACGAAGTAGAAAAAAGAAAAAAATTGAAATTAAACCCTGTACCAATCCGTCTGGCCATCGTGGTATTAGTAGGCCAAGTATCCCTCCGTCACGGGAGGAGGCCCGTTCCTGCAGTGGGACATTAATGGGCTGTTATAACGAACGAGCGCACAGGGAAATCCCAAAACACGACATGATGCAAAGCAATATTATTATGTTGTGACAAAATAAATAAAAAGATTTACCATTTTGACTTGTAACTATGTTCACAAAAATAATAAAAAACACTGTAATTAATAAGTATTTCATTTCTCACTTAAATATTTACACAAACACTGACTTATTCAGTTCAACAAATAAATCACAATGAAAATTAAGATGGCGTCCCAGTATGTTGACTATGATTTGTGACAAAATAGCGGGAATCTTATTTATGACGTCAACATCAACTTATATTATTATCATCATAACAGCCCATTAATGTCCCACTGCAGGGACGGGCCTCCTCCCGTGACGGAGTGATACTTGGCCTACGAATACCACGCTGGCCAAACGGATTGGTATAGGGTTTTATTTCAAGTTTTCCTTCTTTTTATTTCATAAAGATAATATTCAAGGATAGTCCCTTAGTCGGTTTTTACGACACCCATGGGATGAGATGGGGTGGTGACATATTGTATTCTTACTCCGTCACCACACGGATAAATAATAATATTATTATATGAGTTATTTATTACATTATTAAGGACATCCTGCGGCGTAGTAATTACTGTCTACCATGCAGAGATCTCGGGTTTGATTATCGTTTAATGCAAATCTTTGTATGCAAGAATGTTTGCTGGGTGGTTTTGTGTATGTGCTTACAAAGAAAAGTATATATGGTTATGTGTATATGTTTATATTTATTTGTCAGTTTCCTATAGAACAAGGTCTGTTTAGTTTGGGACTAGATGGCGTTGTGTAAAAGTGTGGTGAAGGAGTTGGATTTTTTTAAATAATACATTTTTAGGCAGACAAAATATAGTCCACTAGCTGATGCCCGCGGCTTCACCCGCGTTGTATAAGTAGTTTAAATGTTATTCTACACCCTAAACTACCTATATGCCAAATTTCATTAAAATCCATTTAGTAGTTTTTGAGTGAATGAGTAACAAACATCCATCCATCCTTCCATACATCCTCACAAACTTTCGCATTTAGAATATTAGTAGGATTCCTTTTTCATTGACAGGATTTCCTTTAGTGAAGGTCTTGGTCTACTTGTTTCACGATGGCCAGACGCCGGCGCATTTTGGACTCTGTTAAATCTTCATCAAAAATAAAAATGTATTATGAACAGTAACTATTGCTATAACCAAGACAGTCCTAGATTATCTATAACTCATGGTAATACTGGTAATATCAAAATAAATGCGAAAACAGGATAATACGTACAATAATTCGGATTATAATGGATACAATAAATAAATAAAATTATTATGGTTATCCTTGTCAAAGTTTATTGGAAATTAAATAATTATAAAGATTTTTTTACATAAATTTAATATAAAATAATCTCCGTGTGGTGACGTAGTAAGAATACAATATGTCATCACCCCATCTCATCCAATAGTGTCGTAAAAACCGACTAAGGGACTATCACAAACAAACAAACACACAAACTTTACCTCTTTATATTATTAGTATAGTTAAACAGGGTGTACATAAGAATGGAGCATTCCTTGTAATGTAACACAAGGTATGGCAGGGCATATAATTTTAATAAGCAGAAGTAAAAAAAATACCCGTTTTAATTGCATTTTCGTCATAAAACCTATTAGAACGAGTCATCATCATCATCATTATCACAACAGCCCATTAATGTACCACTGCAAGGACGGGCCTCCTCCCATGACGGAGGGATACTTGGGCTACTCATACAACGCTGGCCACACGGATTAGTATAGGGTTTAATTTCAAGTTTTCCTTCTTTTTATTTCGTAAAGGAATTATTCACGGATAGACCCTTAGCCGGTTCCTACGACGCCCATGGAATGAGATGGTGTGCTGACATATTGTGTTCTTACTCCTTAACCTACTATCACTATCGATACCATCGATAGTATCGATATTATTACCCTTATTCGATACTATTGCCTCGTTCTGAGCTTTCGATAGTATCGATAGTCCAATCGATAGGATGCTGTTTTTCAGATGAAAACTATCGATAGTTCGGCAACCACGAGCGGTGGTCACCACCACTTACCATCAAGCCACTTGCTTGTCTCCCACATTAAGGCAATTAAAATCTTAAATTCTAGTAACGTTAAGAATGCGTTCCACAGCCATTATGAAAATAAGTGTAATTCCGGTACTTTGCCACTAGCATCAATTAGGCACTTTGCCAAACATTAGTAGAACAACTAAAATAAACATATTAAAGAGAAAGGTATACTGCTAGCTCTGTCCCATTGCAGTGACAGCCAGCTTTGGAGGCCTTTAATTCTTATTTGACTGCGGTTAAAGGAGGGTTATATGGCTTTATTATCTATACTTATTATTATAAAGAGGTAAAGTTTGTGTGTTTGTGACTTTGTTGGGGGTAATCTCTGGATCTACTGAACCGATTTTAAAAATTCTTTCTGTGTTGAATAGTCCATTTATCGGGATGAGTCATAGGCTATATGGTATCACGCTATGATTAATAGGAGTGGAGCAGTAATTAAATATGTTTGAAAAAGGGACGCGCCCAACGAAGTGGGCACGGGTCAGCTAGTATGATGTAAATCGTAAACCGTTTCATTAAAGCCCTTTAATTTCATAAATCAATGGTACGGAACTTGGGTTTTTTTCAAATTAAGTTAAGTTAAGTTTACTCTTGTTGGAAAAAGGAGAGTCATTGTTTTTTCTGCTATGTATGTTTGTTCGTTTGTAGCACTCTGGAGACTAAAGACGTGAGTCGATGTTGATGATTTTTTGACTCTTGCATCTTTCGATATCTGTTCTGTGTCTCGGAGACTTATATAAACAACTAGCTGACCCGTGCCCACTTCGTAGGGCGGCGAAAAAAACGTGTCACTTTGTTAAACATTTTTCATTACTGCTCCACTCCTATTAGCCATAGCGTGATACTATATAGCCTATGACACTCCCCGATAAATGGACTATTCAACACTCAAAGAATTTTTAAAATCGGTACAGTAGATCCAGAGATTACCCCCTACAACGTCACAAACACACAAACCCACAAACATACAAACACACAAACTTTACCTCTTTATAATATTAGTATAGATGAAGAGGTTATCACAATCATAATCACAATCAGGCTCATGATAATATCATCATCATAACAGTCCATTAATGTCCGTGTGGTGACGGAGTAAGAATACCATATGTCACCACCCCATCTAATTCGATGGGTGTCGTAAAAACCGACTAAGGGACTATCCGTGAATATTATCTTTACGTAATAAAAAGAAGGAAAGCTTGAAATAAAAACCTATACCAATCTGTCTGGCCAGCGTGGTATTAGTAGGACAAGTATCCCTCCGTCACGGAAGGAGGTCCGTCCCTGCAGTGGGACATTAATGGGCTGTTAAGATGAATGTTCGACTGCAGGGACGGCCCTTCTCCCGTGAAGGAGAGATACTGGACCTGTACCAATCCGTCTGGCCAGTGTGGTATTAGTAGGCTAAGTATCCCTCCTATAATTATATATATATATATATATTATCTAATAAGTATTGTTGTAATCAAATAAGTAGGTAAGTAATGCTTATAATAATACTAGCGATCAGCCCCGGCACTGCACAGGCACCTACTACAGAATGTCCTTAAACAACGTTTAAGTACAGCTTCATTAGAAATCTCTAAATTTATATGGGTTTCTCTACTATAATTATTATGCATGTGTTATGCATATAAACCTTCCTCTTGAATCACTATATCTATTAAAAAAAACTGCAACAAAATCCGTTGCGTAGTTTTAAAGATTAAGCATACAAAGGGACATAGGAACAGAAAAAGCGACTTTATTTTATACTATGTAAGATTACCTTTTGAAAATCAAACGTAGGAAAATTTGGCGTAACTCTGTGGGTAATCTACAAATTCTTCTGACTGCATAGTATTAGTAGGCAAAATTATACTAGAGCATACCTAACAGTAGGCCATAAATCGGATATCATGACAATTACGAGGTCCCTAAAAAAGTTCCGAGTAAGAATACAATATGTCGTAAAAACCGACTAAATGACTATCCGTGAATACTATCTTACCGAAATAAAAAGAAGGAAAACTTGAAATTAAACCCTATACCAATCTGTTTGGCCAGCGTGGTATTAGTAGGCCATTTATCCCTTCATCGCAGGAGGAGGCCCGTCCCTGCAGTGGGACATTAATAGGCTGTTACGACAAAAAAGTTACATTGCAAAAAAAGAACAACGTCATCTACCGGCAGTTTTCCGAACTACAAAGATACGTAGAGTCTAACAATTTGACAGAATAATGCAGTTGTCTTTAATACCTATTGGTACCAGGCGTAGAAAACACGCTTTTCCATGATTTTCAGATTGAAATTTAGACTAAATTTAGTCTTTTATAGCATTATTATAGTAATTAAGAATTTGTTATAGTAATCTTTAGTAAAAGAAAAAATAGTTCGTTATATTTATCCTATCCTATTTATATAAATACTTATCATAAATGTTAAAGTTTATAAAAAGTGCGGAGGGACGTTTGTTATCCTTTAAAGTAAAAACTACTGAATTGATTTTAATGAAACTTTACAAAAATATAGCCTAGACATTAAAATAATACATAGACTACAATATGTAGGTATAGATGTTTTATTTATTTTACCCCTGCTTCGCACGAGTGCAAGGCTTAAACTCTACATCAGATGGCGTTGTGTGAAAGTGTGAGGAATATTTATTATTTTATGTTTCTCTTTTCCATAATACTCGGGTCTATTGGAGACTCGGTTTTTTGGAAGGCATACATCGGGCCGAAGCCAAGACGTAGAGGCCCTTTAAAAGATAATCTGGTAATGGATACACAGGGCAGATACCATCTCTGAACGCACAGTATGATACACCCAGAGATGGTCCCTGCCGAGTGCTAAAACTTTATTATTATTATTACCCATGTATTGTACGTACATATAAACCTTAAGTACTCTTAAATTACTCTATTTAAAAACTGCTTGAAATTTTGTTGGTTATTTTTAAAGATTTAAGCTTATATAGAGACGGATAGACAGCAAATAAGACTTTGTTTTATACCTACTATGTATTGATGATATTAGCTACTTAAAATTCATGTCCTGCTCGCTATCAACTAGTATTTTTATCTATAAAGAAAGTCTTGCTCCAAAATCTTTCATTATTTCGTCAAAGCCGTATGCCAATGTCATATTCCAAGGGTGTTACTTCCCATACATTCCTCCCATCATAGATATTTCGGCGTTCCACTACGCATGCGCGGGAATCCGGGCTTGTTCACCTAGTCACCAAGATGGCGCCCACACGGTTAGCTTACAATTGATTTTTTTCCTCACTAAACCACTTACAAGATAATTTAAATAGTAAAAAGCATAAAACAACTCATTTATTCTATAAATAAATACAAATTATATATTAATAGTGTCAAAAAAGACAGTGTTTAATAATTATAACCTAAGTGTTCGTTTCGTGTGATAATTTCGGCAATTTAGAATGATTATCCAGTTGTTTTTTTAACAAATGCTTGAATTTAAGTGTGTTTATTCGTACTGCAGTCGCCGATATATATGTAAGTACTTTATTTAATATATTTCAGTCCAATTGGACGTTATAACAGTGACCTAAAATCGTCTAATGCAGTTAGTAGTATAGATTGACTAGAGCACTGGCATAATAGTTTCAATGCGGCTTAGAAAAAACAAAATTAAAAAAGTAAATCTTTGAATTTTTTCAATTGACTTCCGTTTTGAAATTAGATAAGTATTTAATGTAATAATCTTTTTTTAAATTTCGCAACTGTAATAAAATATTAAAATGATAATAAAAAAAATGATTTTAAGTATTTTTTTAAAAATTGTTAATTTTAAGATTCGCCTAGGTAACTGGGTTTCCCTGATTTTTTTTCTTAATTTTAGGAATCCTGTTTCTGTCTCTTTCTTTCGCGTTAATTTGTCCTTTTCTAACGTGGTTCCTGAATGGGCTTCAAGCATGCGCTGTAGGGATGTCTGGATGAAAAATTGTGTAATTTTTTTTGTATTTTGCAAATTTTTTGAAGTGATACTTACTTATTTTTTGTAAAATACTATGTCCGGGAAAATTGTGTTAAGGTTAATCGTGTTACGCGTGTGTTTCTCGTAATCATATTAAGTAATAGTTTTTCATGAACACGTTTTTTCTTATTCTGACTGCCGAAAAAATGTAGGTTGGGTTTTTTATCGGTGCCTAACCTGCAGGTTACAATTCTCGTAATATATAATAAGAAAGACAAATTTTAACTTTTTTTCAATTGTATTTTAACTAGCAGACCCGTGCCCACTTCGTTGGGCGGCTAAAAAAACGCGTCCGTTTTTTAAACATATTTCATTACTGCTTCACTCCTATTAGTCATAGCGTTATACTATATAGCCTATGACACTCCCCGATAAATGGACTATTAAACACAGAAAGAATTTTTAAAATCGGTTTAGTAGATGTAGAGATTACCCCCTACAACGTCACAAATACACAAACTTTACCTCTTTATAATATTAGTATAGATTAATCCAAAAGTGGTATTCTGCTCCTTAAACATTAAGGTAAAAATTAAACTTAAGCTAAATGATAAAATAAACGTCAAGTTTGACGTTTCATAATGGAGAAGATTACATGAACTGTCACTTTAAAAATTACAAGTATGCCGTTTTATGCTTAGTTACAGTACGATTACATTACTTTAAAAAACACTAGAATACCTATTGTGATAATTTGACAACTAAAAGTTAAGTTAACCGTATTTTTAACTATTTTTAGTTAAGGGAATTGACTTATAGTCCAGTCAAAACAGACCAAATTATGATTCCAGTTTTCATTAAGTAATTTCCAACAAGCTGGATTTTTGTGCAGGCCTTGAATACAAATGATTTATGTCTAAAGTCCCCATCGATCCCGATCGAGTCCTGATCGATAAAAAACAACGCACAAGCGGGATCGATGGGGACTTTTGACATATCATTTGTAATGACGTATTCAAGGCCTGCACAAAAATCCAGCTTGTTGGGAATTAATGCAAACTGGAATGTCTATTTTGACTGGACTATAGTCGTGATTTGTTCAAGCTGCTCATAGTCCTCTAACGTGACTTAAGACTGTGACTGTGACACTATGATGACAGCAGGAAATTATAGACTTACGTGCTCTGTGTAGCATTCAGACGTGAAGATGATATACCACTGAGCGGTCATCAAAAAACTTTTAAGATCATTTTTATATTTTTTGATTAGTGGCCAAGATAGAGAACCTTTCAGTCAGTAAGAGTCTGACATAACCAGTAGATATAAACTTAATCAGTGCTAGTATTCATGTAGAGTTTCTGACCTCATCTCCTGAGTATACTTTATAGTAGACGACCTTTGTGGCGCAGTCGGTATACGGTCGGTTACATGGCTTTTGCGCAGAGGTCTCGGGTTCGATTCCCGCTCAATGCAAATCTTTGTGTTCATGAACATGATTGTTTGCATTGGTCTGGGTGTTTTCTATTCTATAATATGTGTATGTATTTTCAAAAATAAAAGTATTTAAGTATGTTTATCCGTTGTCTAGCTTGTACTAATGGGTACCCATAGTACAAGCTTTGCTTAGTTTGGGACCAGGTGGCGCTGTGTGAGGATTATTTAATTATTTAGTTCAGTGTCCTGTACAAGCTGGTGCCGTGTCGTGTTTAAGACATACATAAATTCTGACGTGACTTAACGATTGTGTCACTATGGAGAATATACGGGACCGACTTTTTACGCGGACGAAGTAACCCGCGGATGGGGTAACCCATATATGTAACTAGTTGATGCTTGAGGCGTCACCCGCGTTGTATTAACTATTTACTAAATTACCTATATTTCAAATTTCATCAAAATCCATTCAGTAGTTTTTGCGTAAAGAGTAACAAACATCCATCTGATTCTATCCTTACAAACTTTGGCATTTATAATATTAGTAGGATTAGTAGGTTTCTCGTTAACGTTGCTTGATCAGCGATATCGTTTATAAATTAGTGATCATAACTGTCTGTGAGCACCTCGACTTGTTGTAATGGTTTTTTTGCTATAAGAGCATCAGTTATTAGTGTCATCATTTTAAGAGGTGGATGTTCTAACAGTGTGGTGACGGAGTAAGAATACAATATGTCACCACCCCATCTCATCCCATGGGTGTCGTAAAAACCGACTAAGGGACTATCCGTGTATATTAAATTATTATAAATATTATTATTTCTTTACGAAATAAAAAGAAGGAAAGCTTGTAATTAAACCCTATAACAATCCGTCTGGCCAGCGTGGTATTAGTAGGACAAGTATCCCTCCGTCACGGGAGAAGGCCCGTCCCTACAGTGGGGCATTAATGGGCTGTTATGATGAGCATTTAACATCTAAAGTAGAGTGGTGTGGACGTAGAGCCGAGCGTTATAAAGCTTCGATTCGTCGCTGGCGATTGCTCGTTTACAAATGCTCAGGTAGGAATGCTATCAGTGAGGACGTACCTTACGAAGAATAACCACTTTTAATTGGACTTACAATTTTTAAACCTCAAAGTTGCATGCATGGAGGCAGAGGAAACGGTGTCACACGTGCTCCTTGAGTGCACACGTGTCGCTGACGCACGGAGAAACACACTAGGAACCCTGAAATCTATCACGGAATGCCTGAACGAAATCAGTAACCTCACACGCTTCTGGACAGGTGGGCTGGTTGGAATGACGAGCGCCCCTCACGTACAATGGTCCACCTCAGGCGACGACGTAACGACCTCTGTGGCGTAGTGGTTATTCAACATGACTGCTACGCATAGGTCTAGGGTTCGATTCACGCTCAATGCAAATCTTTGTGTGCATGATTGTTTGCATTGGTCTGGGTGTTTTCTAATTTGTATGTATTTACAAAAAAAAAAAGTATTTAAGTATGTTTATCCGTTGTCTAGTACCTACCCATAGTACAAGCTCTGCTTAGTTTGGGACTAGATGATGTCGTTGTGTGAAAGTGTTTTTTTTTTGGGCTTTTTTTTTTACTTCCGGTACTAGACTGATACTTTTTTTTCACAACTAAGTATAGTATACAAAGTGTAGTTATCAAATGGCTTTCCAAAACCCAAGGAGGGCGTCCCACTGCAGGGACGGGCCTCTTCCCGTAACAGAGGGATACTTGACCTTTTTATACGACGCTGGGCAGACGGACTGGTACAGGGTTCAATTACAAGTTTTCTTTCTTTTTTTTCCGTAAAGATAATATTCACGAACAGTAGTTATCAAATGGATTTCGAAACCCCAAGGGGATTACGAAAATAATGTTATTTTGTTCCCTGACGAAGTTACGACCGAAGTGTATGAAAAAGTCGTATATCTAAAATTATGGTTCTCTTGGGTTGACCCATGCGTTTATAATTGTGGGCATACACGATCCTTCTTATCGTCCAATCGGCATGATACTGCAGGCTTGATCCAATCTGCTAGCTATAGACATCTATCTATTAGTGTTAAGGATCGTGTATGCCCATACACGATCCTTCCTCTCCAAACCAAGCAGAATTTTTACTAAAAGATAAAGTAATTGAATGTAAGAACCGCTTCAGTTTTAGGTCTATTAACCATAATGATATCATAAAAGCTTTCAAAAGTCTCAATTCCAAGAAATCAGCTGATTTATGGGGTATGTCTGTCAAGCTTCTTCAGGGTATTATATTTAATATATCTCCACATTTATCTATTATATTTAATAAGTGTATTGCCATAGGTGTATTTCCTTATCTAATGAAACACAGTAAGATTATTCCTTTGTTCAAGAATGGATCAAAAAGCGACCCTGGTAACTTTAGACCAATTTCAATACTACCTGTGATTAGTAAAATCTATGAGAAAATTATCTTATGCCAATTGGAGAGTCACTTTCATTTAAATAATATTTTTCATAGGCAGCAATACGGTTTTAGGAAGGGTAGCTCAACGATTGATGCGGGTGTTTCTCTTCTGAAATATATCTATGATGCTTGGGAAAATTCTATGGATGCAATAGGCGTCTTCTGTGATCTTTCTAAAGCTTTTGACTGCGTTGATCATGGGACACTTCTGTGCAAGCTTAGACATTATGGAATTAGGGATGCTTCTCTTGATTTATTATCTTCGTATTTAAGCAATAGGGTTCAGTATGTCGAAGTAAATGGTAGTAGGTCCTCTGGTCTTCCGCCAAGTATGGGCGTGCCTCAAGGATCCATTCTAGGTCCGTTTCTATTTTTAGTTTATGTCAATGACTTGCCGTTTCTTGCTCAGGGTTTGTGCGACATTGTTTTATTTGCAGATGATACTTCACTCGTTTTCAAAGTAAACCGTAAGCAAACTAATTTAGATGAAGTTAACGAATCTCTCGCACAAGTCCTGAACTGGTTTACTGCTAACAATTTGCTTTTAAATGCTGCCAAAACAAAATGCTTAAAATTCTCTATGCCCAATGTTAAAAGCCTTAGTAATAATCTGATTTTAAACGGTGAGGTCCTTCGTTTTGTAGACACTACTGTATTTTTAGGAATAACGTTGGATAGTAAGCTGCAATGGGGTGCTCATATATTAGCTCTAGCAGGAAAACTAAGTTCAGCTGCTTATGCAGTTAAAAAAGTGAGGCAGCTAACGAATATAGAGACAGCAAGATTGGTATACTTTAGTTACTTTCACAGCTTAATGTCCTATGGTGTTCTTTTGTGGGGTAGGGCTGCAGACATCGAATCTATTTTTATTCTTCAGAAGCGTGCAGTTCGAGCTATTTACAATCTTGAATCGAATGTTTCATTGAGAGATCGTTTTAAGGAAATAGGTATTTTAACAGTTGCTTCACAATATATATATGCTAATATAATATATATTAAGCAAAATATTGAACAGTATGATAGAAATGGCGACATTCATAGCATTGGTACGAGGAATAGGCATAAGTTGATAGGTCCACAACATCGCCTACATAAGGTACATAACACTTTTGCGGGACTCGGTATACGTTTATTCAATAAACTGCCTAAGCATGTAATGGATCTACCTTTACTAAACTTTAAAGCATTTGTAAAAAATCAGCTATTATCGAAAGGCTATTATACAATAAACGATTATATTAATGACAAAAACTCATGGGCTTAGATTTCAATTATCGTGATTTTATGTTGCTTGTTCCATGGTGTAGATTGTGGCTTAACCTAGGTAGTTGTGCGGATGTTATGTTACTACCTTATTACTTTCTTTTACAGTTTTATTTGTTATTGTAACGATAGAAATACTTCACTTGCATTTGTAAATGTATTTAATTATATTATCTAAATGGTATCCTATTCCATTCTCAACTACTTAAAGATTAACAAAATCAACTTGACGACACAAATGCTTGTGTGTTAATTTCTGTCGGATATCGCAGTGACGAGATGACTGATGAACGTGCCATGCAATTAAAGCTTTTTTAAATCAATTTATTAACAATGAAATTTTTTTTATCAATTAAACTTTAAATTGCTATGCATGTAAGATTTGCTTGCACACATCATTCTTCACGCTGCTGTTGGTAATTGTAACAAAGTCAAATTATTATTTTGAAAAGAGTGGCCTGAGTTTCTTGGCCACATTCTTCTCAGAGCTCTACTATAGTCGTCTGCGAAAGTGGTAGTAGTTTGGCAGACATTTTTCTCTATACTATTCTACTACATGTATAACGATTTGCATGTGTTACTTTGTAACCTAAGTGAATAAAGCTATTTTGACTTTGACTTTGACTTTGACTTTGACTATCGTCCAATCGGCATGATCCAATCTCAATCAAAAGAAACGAAATTCGATCATGCTATCAATTCTAACTGTCATGCCGATCCACTCGCACACACGGTCCATTCTAACTGATCCAATCGGTAGCGTCATGCCGATTGGACGATAGGAAGGATCGTGTATGCCTACCATTAGGCAGATAAGTATCAAAAATCAAAGTCACAACAAATGGGATGTGCAAAATGGTTTTTATATATAGAATCGACGGTTGCGCTAGAAAAGAAACCTTTTAATTTTTTTATATCGTATCCTCCCGTAACAGAGGAATACTTGAGCTACTAATACCACGCTGGGCAGACGGACTGGTACAGGGTTTAATTCAAGTTTTCCTTCTTTTAATTAAAGATAATATTCACGGATAGTCCATTAGTCGGTTTTTATGACGCCCATGGGTTGAGATGGGGATATTCAACGTCACAAACACATAAACTTTACCTCTTTATAATATTAGTATATAGATGACAATAAGTAATGATTTATTTTCGATTTAAATTGAGGAGTATTTATCTGATATTTATTTAAAGACACACTATCTTTTTTATATAGGTCCTAACATATGCCCCTGTGGAACCGCTTAATTTATTTACTGTCTTATTGTTGTCAGGCTACAAAATCTTGCAAATATTTAGCTAAAAGAAGCCATTTGTAATTTTACAACAGCAATGATTTAATTCAACATAAATAGCTTGGTGTCGGACGACTCGCTGGAATTATGTCATCCAATTAAAGGCATTACTGTGTTACACTACAGGCCGATGTTTTATACTTCTATTTATCTATACTATACTAATATTATAAAGAGGTAAAGTTTGTGTGTTTGTGACGTTGTAGGGGGTAATCTCTGGATCTAATGAACCGATTTTAGAAATTCTCTTTGTGTTGAATAGTCCATTAATCGGGTAGTGTCATAGGCTATATAGTATCACGCTATGACTAATAGGAGTGGAGCAGTAATAAAATATGTTTAAAAAAGTGACGCGTTTTTTTCGCCACCTAACGAAGTGGGCACGGGTCTGCTAGTATTATTATAAGGAGGTAAAGTTTGTGTGTTTGTGATGTTGTATGGGGTAATCTCTGGATCTACTTAACCGATTTTAAAAATTCTTTTAGTGTTAAATAGTTCATTTATCAGGGAGTGTCATAGGCTATATAGTATCACGCTATGACTAATAGGAGAAGAGCAATAATGAAATATGTTTAAAAAAGTGTCGCGTTTTTTTCGCCGTTTAACGAAGTGGGCAGGGGTCAGCTAGTCTATACTATACCTACTAATATTATAAAGAGGTAAAGTTTGTGTGTTTGTAACGTTGTAGGGGGTAATCTCTGGATCTACTGAACTGATTTTAAAAAATATTTCTGTGTTGAATAGTCCATTTATCTTTTTTTCGCCGCCTAACGAAGTGGGCACGGGTCAGCTAGTTTTTATATGTATTGGCAAAAAAATGGATACAAGTACGTTTAGTTTGTGACTAGATGGCGTTGTGTGTATACAAACATACACACAAGCCTTGTTTCTCTCGTGGTAGATAAAGATTCCTAAACACAATATACTACGATATTTAACAACTCGCTTTGCTTTTTCTACATTCATACAAATCTTCCCGAATTTTCGTTGATTCCGAGTGCTTGCTCTTTGGATGTATCCAAATACAATTCTGTAAGTCTGAAGAACAGACAGTTTAGCTACTATTTTTTTTTCACGGACATCTGTACTGTACACAGCGCCATCTGTTCCCAAAGTAAGCTAGGCTTAACCTGCTTGTGTTATGGGTAACAGAACAACGAATATTAATACTTATATACTACGAACCCGTGACCTTTGCGTGGCAGTCATGTTGTATAACCACTACGCCATAGAGGTCGTCAAATAGTTTTACTTGGGGTAGGTGTTTTCAGCAAGAATCCGTATAGAACCCTGTATTTTTCCGTTGTATAGTAACCAATAGTACAAGTTATCCTTAGAGTGGTTATACTTTACCTAGATGGCGTTGTTTGAATTTATTACAAATATTATATTATTTATCTCTAAATATTTTTTTTTATTAGAAGAGGAAATTATTGATTAGTCTGTGACAGTAAAATGTCAAAATAATATTAAAAGAGTGATGCGTTTTTATTGGCCTGAAGTGTAAAGTCTATTATTAGCTGTAGTGTCTATAGGTGTGATGAGGAGATGTGGTTGTTACAATGTACTTACAATAAGTTTACGGTATCTCGACTTAGAGGACGCAGGTTTGAGTCCTGATTAGGGCTTAATTTTAAGAATTTTGATGGCCTCTGTGGCGTGGGGGTTAAAGTTTCGGGTTCGATTCCCGCTCAATGCAAATCTTTGTGTGCATGAACATGATTATTTGCATTGGTCTGAGTGTTTTCTATGTATTTATTAATATGTTTACTCGTTGTCTAGTACCCATAGTAAGTACAAGGTTTGCTTAGTTTTGACTAGATGGCGTTGTGTGAATGTGTGAGGAAAATTTATATTTATTTATTGTTCTGAGCCAGGATGTTTTATTCTTGTCTGTAAAATTCCTCGGTACTCAGGTGGCCTAGTGGTCATGGCGCTGGACGCGTATAGTCCAGATACGTGGGTTCGAGTCCCGCCGTTCGAGTGTCTTTCTTCTTTTCGGATTTCTTCTTTCCTTATTTAAAAAAACCCTGCAATAATTTGTGTTAGTAAATTTCATATTTGTATACTCCGCGACACATATCTTGATCCTTAGCACGACAGTTATCTTAAAAATAAAACTATTAGCCCAATACAGAGTTCAGATCGGAAGTCAAACACTAGGGCGGATGTCAATGAACTTTATAACACGATATACGTAGTAACCGATAGTACATTGAAACAATTTATTAATAAAATATGTATTGTACTTATCATACGCTAATACGCCATCGACCCATTGACATGAATTTTGGGTGTAAGGTCTGCAAAAAAATCTCTAGCAGTGGTAGAAAAATTATCCACACCATCATATCTGTTATTAGACGGCCACTGCTGGCCATAGGCCTTCTCTAAGTATGATGTTTGTTCACATAAAAACTTATGAATGGATTTTAATGAAACTTTACTACAATATAGCTTATACATCTCTATTTCTCTCTATTTTTTCTCTATTTTTTCTCTATTTTTTAAAAAGACAACTCCCGCACTAAGGTTCGTGCCCTGTGTCGCGGGGACCTTTTACAAACATTAATTAACGGACACAAAGAACACCCAGACCAGGACAATAATTTTAAGATCTCACAAATTATTGTCCTGCGTGGGGATCGAACCCACAACCTCTTGCACGACAGCCGCTTGCGCTACCGTCGCGCCACCGAGGTCGTCAATCAGAATAACACAAAGACTACAATTTATTAATTGTATTTAGAACTAACTGACCCGTGGCTACTTCGTTGGGCGGCCAAAAAACTTGTCTCTTTTTTAAACATATTTCATTACTCCTCCACTCCTATTAGTCATAGCGTGATACTATATAGCCTATGACACTCGCCGATAAATGGACTATTCAACACAGAAAGAATTTTTAAAATCGGTTCATTAGATCCAGAGATTACCTCCTACAACGTCACAAACACTCAAAAACTTTACCTCTTTATAATATTAGTATAGATATAAGCTACTCGCGATACTAATCCTGCACAGATGAAGTCCTGGTCACCAGTTTTATATAAATACTAGCTTTTGCCCGCGGCTTCGCTCGCGTTAAATTCGCGGTTGCACTGTTCCCGTTTCCTGGACACAAAAGAAAGAAAAAAGAGTTGCCTATGTTACTCTCCATCCCTTCAACTATCTCCACTTAAAAAATCACGTCAATTCGTCTCTCCGTTTTGCCGTGAAAGAAAGATAAACAGACAGACTTTCCCATTTATAATATTAGTATGGATACTTTCATTGATAAAAACGACGCGACGCTGTTATTTTCATTCATATACTCATAAAAATATATGTTTTATTTTTAATTTTACTCTACGCATAACGTTGTGTTAGTTGTTACATCATAGAGAAAATCATTGAGTTACAATTTTTTTACGAGTTTCATTCTGATTGGTCATTTGATTTTGACCACATTTTCTTTGATTCATCATCATCATCATAACAGCCCATTAATGTCCCCCTGCAGGGACGGGCCGCCCCCCGTGACGGAGGGATACTTGGCCTACTAATACCACCCTGGCCAGACGGATTGGTATAGGGTTTAATTTCAAGTTTTTCTTCTTTTTATTTGGTAAAGATAATATTCACGGATAGTCTCTTAGTTGGTTTTTACGACACCCATGGGGTGAGATGGGGTGGTCACCACACGGAGATTTTCTTCGATTGCGCACTTATTAATACTGTCCTTTTCATTAGTAGCATTGTGTTTATTATCCCTGGCTGCTATTCATACTCGTAGGTCTCGGGTTCTGTTCCCGTTCAATGCAATTCTTTATGTGCATATAAAGTAATATTTTTATTGGTCAGGATTTCTTATATTTAACTTTAATGATAAACTTTATTGTTCGTAAAAAAGTACATAACAAATCAGATAAGTCACTGGACTAGGATTCCCTGTGTCGTGGAGGCCAGTCTCTTTCACAGTGTTCTTTTAATTACAGTATAATTTTCTTAAATACTTAATATTTATGTATTTACAGAAAAAATAGTAGTATAAGGTATGTTTATCCGTCGTCTAATACCAGTACAAGCTCTGCTTAGTTTGGGACTACTAATATTATAATTGCGAAAGTTTGTGAGGATGGATGGATGTTTGTTACTCTTTCACGCAAAAACTACTGAATGGATTTTGATGATATGTATTTGGAATATAGGCAGTTTTGTCTATTCCCAGTTTTCCGGGATTTTAGTCGCATCTTCCCCCGATTTCAAAATCGGGGAAAACTGGGAATTTTGTTGCATCTTCCACCGAATACATATCAAAGTTTTAGGGTGCAGAATAATATTTAAGCTACCTACAACGCGGGTGACGCTACAGGCATCAGCTATTATTATTATAATTTTGTAAATATGAAGGAAGTACATATTTTGTCATACATGTTTGTCTGGCAAAAGCTCGAATGTTTTGTGTTTTGGTAACCAGCCAAAAGTTTTTTGGGAACATAAATTTGTAGTGCACAGTGGAGCGACGTATCTACAAGAGAATAGCTATAGCTATCCCTATAGGGATTACATAAACTCACGCTGTAGGTGCACTCTGTGTGGTGACGGAGTAAGAATACAATATGTTACCACCCCATCTCATCCCATGGGTGTCGTAAAAACCGACTAAGGGACTATCCGTGAATACTTATCATCTTTACGAAATAAAAAGATGGAAAACTTGAAATTAAACCCTATACCAATCCTTTTGGCCAGCGTGGTATTAGTAGGCCAAGTATCCCTCCGTCACTAAAAGAAGCCCGTCCCTGCAGTGGGACATTAATGGGCTGTTATGATGATCTAGTACAGAAGTAGATGTTGTGTTGATAGATTATAATAACAACCCATTAATGCCCCACTGCAGGGACGGGCCTCCTCCCGTGATGGAGGGATACTTGGCCTACTAATACCACGCTGGCCAGACGGATTGGTATAGGGTTTAATTTCAAGTTTTCCTACTTTTTATTTCGTAAAGATTATAATTATCTACATATGAAGAATTTTCTTGTTTTACCTCTATTCATTCAAGAGTGTGTCCTTTGCATATTTTTTTCTATTGTCTGTGTAGAAATACCTATAGGTATTGTATTGTTGTTATTTCTATTATGTTACTTATCTATATGTTATTAGTAACTACTATTTCTAGGTTAAATATTATTATTTAATAATAATACATTCTTAATAGTATGTCTTTAATTTTAATCTCATTTATTGACAAGCAGCTGGGGTCCGCAACTTTATCGAGCATCTGCAAGAATAGTATTTCGAATATACAATATTACTAGCTGACCCGTGCCCACTTCGTTGGGCGGCGAAAAAAACGCGTACCTTTTTTAAACATACTTCATTACTGCTCCACTCCTATAAGTCATAGCGTGATACTATATAGCCTATGACACTTCCCGATAAATAGAATATTCGACACAGAAATAATTTTTAAAATCGGTTATGTACATCCAGAGATTACCCACTACAACGTTACAAACACACAAACTTTACCTCTTTATAATATTAGTATAGAGATAAATACAATATCTTATCCGTAAGGTGACGGAGTAAGAATGCATATCACCACCCATGGGTGTCGTAAATACCGACTAAGGGACTATCCGTGAACGTCTATGTATCCGTCTTTACGAAATAAAAAGAAGGAAAACTTGAAATTATACCCTATATCAATCCGTCTGGCCAGTGTGGTATTAGTAGGCCAGTATCCCTCCGTCACGGGAGGAGGACCGTCCCTGCAGTGGGACATTAATGGGCTAGATAGGATATAGATGGCGCTATGTTGTGGTTAACATATAGGGGATTATGTAATATTGATTACTGCCTAGGAGTGCATTAATATGGATTTAGAAGACATGACATGATTACCTCGATAGCGCAGGCAACAGTAGTCGAGCAAATATATATATATATTTGCTCGACTACTGTTGCCTGCGCTATCGAGTATAAATATTCCTCACACATTCACACAACGCCATCTAGTCCCAAATTAAGCAGAGCTTGTACTATAGTATTAGACATTTTGTATACATAGAAAAACACCCAGACCAATGCAAACAATCATGTTCATGCACACAAAGATTTGCATTGCGCGGGAATCGAACACGAGACCTCTGCGTAGCAGTCATGTTGTATAACCACTACGCCACAGAGGCGAAAGATTATTCTTCTGAACCAAAAGTATTTTTTCTTTTTTCAATCTTTGGGTCTGTTATCAGTCTTGTTAATTGTTATCGCGACATTTGGTATGATGGCACCTAGTGCAGAATTTGGAGACAGTATATGAATTAACTCCTTGTGGAAACTCCTCCAAGAATACAATATGTCACCACCCCAACTTATCCCATGGATGTCGTAAAATCCGACTAAGGGATCCGTGAATATTAACTATACGAAATAAAAAGAAGGAAAACTTGAAATTAAACCCTATACCAATTCGTCTGGCCAGCGTGGTATTAATAGGCTAAGTATCCCTCCGTTACGGAAGGAGGCCCGTCCCTGCAGTGGGATCCGTCCATGAATGGGCTGTTATAAACATTTGAGGTACTTCCCTGAAAAAGATGAACTCTGTTTTCTGCAACAAAAAAAATAATTATCTTCCATAATTGGTAGTGAAAAATTTATAAAAGATAATATTTGAAATATTTAATTAATAACATGCAAAAAAATATCGCAACGAACGAGAATTGAACCCAAAACCACCTCCAACACCAATCTACCTACCAACCAAAAACTACACAAACACAAACACGTATTATTTCTCTGTTGACCGTACCAAGCAGTCCTATTTACAGTAGCGATATAAATTGAGGATGTCCTATGGACTAGGGCCCGAACAATATATTATAATTTGAATGACCCTTGTACTATAACTGATACATATTACTATCTGGTTGTTACCCTTTTATAGTACATACGTATATTCACGACTTATTTCTACAGGGATAGGTAGACTCTCCGTGTGGTGATGGAGTAAGAATAGAATATGTCACCACCCCATCTCATCCCATGGAAAAAACTGACTAAAGGACTATCCGTAAATATTATCTTTACGAAATAAACCCTATACCAATACGTCTGGCCAGCGTGGTATTAGTAGGCCAAGTATCCTTCCGTCCTGGGAGGAGGCCCGTCCCTGCAGTGGGGCATTAATCGGCTGTTATGAGGTAGACTATTGAGCGTTTAGTACTACGATCATTACAAACTTGCTTAGATTCGTCAACTTTCATACATGGCTTCATAATTTAAATTTTTAGCTTTATTTCTGAGCTCAATTCTCCGAAATTCCCGAAAACTGATAATAATTTTAAAAAAAGGACATCACTAAAGTTGTAGGAAATTTTGTAAGCTTTCATTACGTAGTAGACATTTTTTTGCTACGACGACGCATCGTTTTAAAGATATTAGCTTCAAAGTAAAAAATGGGAACTTTAAACGGCTCCCCCCCTCCCTCAGCTCACCCACTCTGCACTTGCTTTTTTGACTGGACTATTATGAAATATAGACGATTTTGGTATGATTTAAATGTTCCACTGCAGAGACAGGCCTCTTGTGGTGTCATGTATAGTAGACCGATACATGCACAAAATAAACTTGGTCCACTAACATACTAGTTATTATTTGGAGCATATTTTGTATCTTAAGATCTTTTAGAATGAGACCTACTGTTATGCCGAGATTTTATAATAGGTGACAATAGTAACAAGTAGCTAGACTTTTATAACACACGTCATAGTGGTGTCCTTATAATATTTTTATGATTGTTTACATACCAGACTTATTATTTCTGTGATCTAGAAAGCATTTTCGTGGTAGAGGGATACTTGGCCTACTAATACGGATTGGTACAGGGTTTAATTTCAAGTTTTCCTTGTTTTTATTTCGTACAGAAAATATTCACGGATACTCCTTTAGTCGGTTTTTTCGACACCCATGGAATGAGATGGGGTGGTGACATATTGTATTCTTACTCCGTCACCACACAGTTTGATGATTATTCCTATCAAATCCACAATCAGTAGTCTTTTAGACCCCAATGCTATAATAAGGAGACCCATTACACTCGCATTCAAACGAACATTCACCTATTTAACGATTGGGTTAAACGTTAACACATATCTAATGACCTCAATTGAACCTTATATAGGTCACTGACCTCAGACCATCAATGGTTTAAGTAGAAAGCAAGCAGATGTCAATATATGGCTTGTCACCTACATTTAAACAATGACTGTACGAATGTTGATGAGGTTTACAGGCAAGCACTGATTCGTCAATGATAATGCTGGTTGTCCGTGTGGTGACGGAGTAAGATTACAATATGTCACCACCCCATCTTATCCCATGAGTGTCGTAGAAACCGACTAAGGGACTATCTTTGAATATTACCTTTACATAGAAAGAAGGAAAACTTGAAATTAAACCGTATACCAATCCGTCTGGCCAGCGTGGTATTAGTAGGCTAGGTATCCCTCCGTTACGGGAGGAGGCCTGTTCCTGCAGTGGGACATTAATGGGCTGTTATGATGAATGTCGGTTAAGCAAGCTCGGCAAGGTTGTTATATAGATGGATGACCGCTTTGAGAAGCTAACTAGTTGCAATTCGTAGTGAAGTTCTCCTGGACGACAATAAAAAGTGAAGCATCGACTTTTTAATGTTGTTTTTTTTGTATGTGTAAACTTATACTCTTACTAACTGAATGTAATGTATCTCACTTGACACTGGCAAATATGTAACTACACACATCAAAAAAGTCTAAGCAACATGCATGATATTACAAATTTACCATTTATATTAATTTATTTTACCATTTATTTTAATTATAACGTTGTATTTTATTTTTAAAATAATATTTTTAGGGTTCTATGATGTAAAAATAACAGCTGTTTTCTTTATAAGTTCTTTTAATAACAGAAATTAACAATATTAGAATATACAGGTACATAAGAAACTAAACTTTTTTTTTACAAATTGAAATTTCTTAAGAAAATGAATTTATTGTGAAAGAATAGGACAATTTAATACAAAGTATGGCCTCCTCTGCTATTCAGAACTTGTCGGCAACGATTATTCATTGAATTAATGAGACTGTTTATGTCATCTTGCGGTATTCGCTCCCAATGGAATTGTAGCAAATCCTTCAGCTGTTGGGTTGTTGTCACTCCGTCCAAGTCCTTCAAAACACGTCTTTGGAGCATGTCCCATGCGTGCTCGATGGGGTTGAGGTCTGGCGATTGTGCAGGCCAGGGCAATACCTGGATGTTCTCCGTTGCCAAGTATTCACTGGTTCGCCGAGCTGTATGTGAACGCGCATTGTCATGCATTAACGTAAAATCGGAGCCAAAGGTTTGTGCAAATGGATGGACATAAGGTCTGAGAATATCCTCAACGTAATTTTCAGCGTTCATGTTTCCATTTACAAAAACGAGCTCAGTTCGCCTGTTCTTCATAATACCCGCCCATACCATAACTGTTGAGCCGCTGTATGGATGAACTTCCTGAACGCACCTGAGTCTTTCAGTATTTCCGGGTCGACGGTACACTCGCACCCTTCTTGTATCAGGCCTAAACCCGAATCGCGACTCATCGGAAAACATAATTTTATCCCATTGTTCCTGGGTCCATGTTATGCGTTCTCTACACCATTCATTTCGACGAGCGCGATTCCCGTGACGTATCGGTGGGCACCTGATAGGGCGTCGAGCTCGTAGGCCGTACTCATGCAGTCGATTTCGCACAGTTTGGGGACTTACATCAACACCACTTGAATTTTGTAGCCTCAAACTTATCTCTCGAGCGGTTAACATCGGCTGGCGTCTTGCAGTCAGTTGTATGTACCGGTCTTGCCGAGTGGTTGTACTCCTTTTACGGCCTGGATGCTGTTCAGCGGGTTCCCCTGTATTATTGTAGCGCTGCCAAAGACGACAAATAACACTTCTATGAATACCAAAATGTCGAGATACCTGAGATTGATTACTTCCCGCTTGCAACATCCCTACAGCTCTTTGCATTTCATCTGCCGTCAAATGACGTCGCTCCATGACGTAAAGAATATCTAACAATTCAATTTTGTCGCCAACTGTATTTAAATGGTTGGTAAAATTATAAAATCAAGACTAAAACGTAGCAATTAACATGCACTCAAATTCAAACAAATTCGCAGTCATTTGAATTTTATGAAAAAAAACAAAACATAATCGAAATTTTTTTTTTACAACCAGCCAGTATGTCATCAATAACAAAAAAGTTTACTTACCTATACACTTTGAGTGAGTAAATACTTAGAAATTAATTAATATAAATGGTAAATTTGTAATATCATGCATGTTGCTTAGACTTTTTTGATGTGTGTATGTTCATGACGCCATAATAAACATATCTATAATAATATTATAAAGAGGTAAAGTTTGTGTGTTTGTGACGTTGTAGGTGGTTATATCTGGATCTACTGAACCGATTTTAAAAATTCTTTCTGTGTAGTTAGTTCATTTATCGGGGAGTGTCATAGGCTATAGCCTATATACTATATACAGTAGAACCTCGATAAGTAAAAGTCCAAGGGAAACACAAAATATTTTGAGTTATCGAGGTTTTTAGTTATCGAGTTTTTAGTTACCAAGGGTTTAGGTTAATATGTATAGAGGTAGGTATGTACATGTGTATGTATGACCCCTTGTTCCTATTTTCCGCTACCGCAAAGCGTTAAAGAATTTCGAAGAAGCAAACAATAGGTGACATATGTATTGTTTACGTTATCAATTTAATTATGTAGTGAACACGTGCAAGGTGCAAGCCATAAATACCGAAAGCTTTTGTTTTGCACACTCATTCAAAATGACTCATTGATAAACAATTTTATGTTATAGAGGTTGTGGAAACATTTCTTTTAGTTACTGAGGGCCAATACAGAGATTACTTATTTGACTTATCGAGGTTGCGAATTTTGAGTTATAGAGGTTTTGGGCTCTGAAGGGAAGGGAACATATTTTTTTTTAAGTTATAGAGGTTTTTGAGTTACCGAGGTTTGAGTTATCGAGGTTCTACTGTAGTATCATGCTATGACTAATAGGAGTGGAGCAGTAATGAAATATGTTTAAAAAACTGACGCGTTTTTTTCGCGGCCTAACGAAGTGGGCACGGGTCAGCTAGTAAATAATAAAAAGGTTTCAAGTACTCAAACTAAAAACTTACATAAGAAAAAAAAACCTAGTTCCCATTCATATAATTAAAACAATTATTACATCTTTTATAATAAAATAAAACAATAAAAACTATTGTTTTCTATATAAATATTTACTTTTATGCTTTATTTTTGTTTTATAACATAATAAATATAGACAGGTATGTCACATATTTTATTCACTTTTCCGTGTGGTGACGGAGTAAGAATACAGTGTGTCACCACCCCATCTCATCCCATGGGTGTCGTAAAAATCGACTAAGTGACTAACCGTAAATATTATCTTTACGAAATAAAAAGAAGGAAAACTTGAAATTAAACCCTATACCAATCAGTCTGGCCAGCGTGGTATTAGTAGGCCAAGTATCCCTCCGTCACGGGAGGAGGCCCGTCCTTGCAGTGGGACATTAATGGGCTGCTATGATGATGTCACATATATTATCTCCGTGTGTTGACGGAGTAAGAATACAATATGTCACACAAGACTTGTGGCAACAGGAGTAAAAAGACAGTCACAGGGTGTAAAATGATGCGTTTTTTTTAATGTCTATAATTCAATACCACTGCTGAACATAGGCCTCCTCTGAATATTACCACCTTGCGCGGTCCTGGGCCTCCCTTCTCCATCAGCTTCCCAGGATTGCTGATTTAATTTAATTGAATTATTGTTTGATTATTTAATACTAGCTTTTGCCCGCGGCTTCGCCCTCGTTAAATTCGGGGTAGCACTGTTCCCCTTTCCTGGATATAAAAGAAAAAAAAGTAGCGTTTGGCCTTTGTTACTCTGCCTTCAACTATCTACAGTTAATAAATCACGTCAATTCGTCGCTACATTTTGCCGTGAAAGAAAGACAAATAGACAGACACACTTTTCCATTTATAATATTAGTATGGATTCTGTTTTTATTTTTCTTAAACTATTAATTTTGTAATACAATATCAATTGACAATTATTAAAATTTTTAAGTTTCAGTTCTCAGCATAGGGATGAAATTATTTTTCCTATTTTTATTTTAAAATCTAAATTAAATACAAACACTGAAAAGTCTTGACTAATAAAAAAAATATTTAAAAATGACTGGTATTACCTAGAGTTTTGTTTAAAGATAGTAACGATCCCTTTACGTTTTGCTATATCTGCTACGGCCCTTATTCTTAGGTTTTCACTGTTTGATAAATTTATAGCTTCTCCCTTAGTTAGCCTTTCTGCCATTCATGGCATTGAATTGTGTAGTGGAATTGTGTTTTTACTCCGTAACCACATGTAGAGTCTTTTTAATGAAATTATTATTCTCTTTATTTACATTAGTTCTCAATTCATTACATTTTTAAATAAAAAATGAAACACATTTAAAAATATAAACAAAAAGGTAGACCCACCAGCATCGGGTACAAGGACCAAGCTACTGGTGGTTAGGGCTCCAGAGATAGGAACCTCCTCAAAATACGTGCTGTGTCAAGCAATACTGCCTTCTGCATCAGACCTATGATCCAACGGTCGGTCTTTTTAGTGAAATTATTATTGGAGGTACAGTTATTATTCTCATTTGACAAACATTGTGGCATATTGATAATAATCCATGGCTGCTATGCAGATGTCTTCGGTTTGATTTTCGCTCAATTTAAATCTTTTTATACTTAAACGTAAATGTTTATGATGGTCTTGGTGTATTTACACGTAGTTACTATGGTACATATCCGATTGGTGACGGAGTAAGAATAAATAATAAACATATGTCACAACCCCATTTCATTCCATAGGTGTCGTAAAAACCGACTAGGGCTATCCGTGAAAATTATCTTTACGAAATAAAAAGAAGGAAAACTTGAAATTTATACCCCATACCAATTCGTCTCGTCAGCGTGGTATTAGTAGACCAAGTATCCATCACGAGAGGAGGCCCGTCCCTGCAGTGGGACATTAATGGTCTGTTATGATGATGATGATAAGAACAAGACACATTTATTACCTTACCCTTTAATGTATTAAGATTTAAACTCCCGCGCATAGTTTATAAGTGTGTTAGTTTCCCGCGCGCTTTCAGTCGTGTTCTAACAACGAACGGGCTACGACGCGTCTTTACATAAAATAAAAAGACGTACAAATATCCGCGTATTCCCGTCTATCGACGAAGTGTAGTGCAGTGATAATAAATAAAAATAACTATACAGTTTCAGAACGCAACGTTTAAATAAATAAAAAAATAGTGCTATTTTTGAAAAAAGAAGTACTTAACTGAATGTTTGTTCGAATTTCGAAAGTTTTGGATTGGTTATTGAAAGTTTGTTTGTGAGTAGGTCGTGAATTCCACGTTTGAATTTTAAAATAGGTATGTACGTTATTGTTAATTTTCTTTAAGTATTTTTTTTATTGTTATTTAGTTATAATTTATTATTAAATTATTGTGTGTACTTTATTTATTTTTTGTAGGCTGTTATTTTTGTTATAACTTTTTAATAAGTTATTTATTTATTGGATTAAATATATTTTTAGTTGATTAATTTAAATTAAGAATTTTTTTAAATTAAAATCTAGAATATTATCTTTTTTAGGAAACTGTAGGTCTGTTTATTATTATAATTATAATTATGTATGTTATTTTTGTACAAGTGTATGACCGTTTGTTTCTAAATAAATAAAATAAAATAATATCGATTTTATTTAAAAATAAATTTAAATAATATCATTATCCGTGCATAAATCTTAATGGTAAGTCACAAAAGAAGAAAACGTTAATTAAAAACTCTACCGATTGGTATAGAGTTCGAGTACCGCGCTTGGAATCGTGTCCTGTGGGTTATCTATTGTTTGCCCGAAAATTATATGCCATAATATTCTTATGCCCGAAGTTCTTTTGCCATAATTTTATTAGACATAACTGCAAAAACAGCTCGACGGAGTCTCCTACTCCTTGGTGGCTTAAAGAATAAACCTAACCTAACCTATCTAAGTTGGATTACTCTTGAAGAAGTCTTGAAGTCTCTCAGTTTAAGCATAGTTGAATTATAGCAAGTAAATATTATAGCTAAGGACGATTACGGCAAACAATATTAGTACTAATGAAATTATGAAAAATGGCAAGTGGAAGTAAACGTGCCCTGTGTCGCTAGGACTTTACAAACATCTATTTAACTTACACAACGGAGATCTAGACTCAGGACAATAAACTGTGGATAGAAAGAATGTTCTGCGTGGAATTCTGAGAATCTATGCACGGCATGCACTTTAATACAGAGGTAGGACAATAATTTCTTTAAAAGTTTTTTTTACGAAATTGTTACATTTACATCGCTGCTTATAAACAGTAGTGCCACAAATCAAAAAATTCCAAAATCACTTTTATTCAAAAAATGTGGTCCAAATAACCGTTACTTTCATTTTTCACGAAGACACCCACTAAAAACGGTTCAAAAATCATAAATGTACGCATACGCCCTTTTGGCATTTTACCGCATCGACGGCTAACTTCCGAGTAAAGCAGCCATTTTTTTAGTTGCGACCCGACAGTCAGCGCGAGTGCACGTCAGTTTTATGCTACACGACCACATCGCAAAAAGTGACTTATATTGTGACTTGATTTTATATGCTACAGTGCCATATTTGTGAAAGTGACCGTTTCGCATAAAAAAACAAGTAAGTACACAAATATTTTTTTAAGACAAGGTGCCACATTTTGGTAAGTGTCTGTATAGCAATAAAAATTGAGAGATATAATATATTATTTTTTAGGCTTATGAGTTGTTTTTGTTAAACGTCTGTTTTGCTCAAAATATTTGTGTAATATAATAATATTTTATTATAAGCTTAAAAGTTGCTACTGTAAAACGTCTGTTTTGCTCAAAACATTATTGTGCTTATGGTGTTTTTTTTTTTAAGACAAAAGACTTTAATAAAATTTGGTTTAACATTTTATTGAAGTCAGTTATTTCTAAAAACAACTTCCACTGGTAAAAAGCTTTTTCTGATTGCTATATGCTTTAAAATAGTGCTACGACTAACACGGGCTGGATAGTGGTCAATCAAAGGTCCACAGGTGCGAAGCTCCACGCTACATGTTGCGGACCGGTCTTACATTCCCAGCGGTGCGCGGGGGAGGGGCGGTGACACCGCCGGAGCAGCTGACCGGGCGCTCCACACACGCGAACATAACGGACGATACGTGCAATTATATCAACGTAGTAATCGACGAATAAACCGCGCTTTTGTAATACAGTCCACATCTTTTATTTTACCACCAAGACATCTTTTATTTTACCACCAAGACAAATTCGAAAAATTGCGGAATGAACAAGGGAATGAAAGAGATGTATGCAAGGATTTGATAAAGAGGATGGATGAGCACAGCCGACTTTTGAAAGAGAACACGGAAAGAATGAATGGCCTCAAACGAACTCTTGAGGAGAGAAATATAGAGCCGCAGAGAGCCACGTACGCCGAAGCGACTATAGCTGCAAGGCAGCCTGCGACACTGAACTCGGTCGTGATCTCCTCAAAGGTCGAGACCCAAACAGGCGAAGAAGTTCTCGCCCAAATTAGGGAGGCCGTACAGGCCAAAGACGGCTGGGTAAAGGTAGAGAGAGTAAGAAAGGCAAAGGACCGCAAGGTGATAGTTGGCTGTGGAACAAGGGAGGAAAGAGAAAAGATAAAAGAAAGATTGAAGAATGCGAGGGATCTCACAGTAGAGGAGGTCGAGAATAAGGACCCGCTTCTGGTTCTAAGGGACGTTATGTCATACAATACGGATGATGACATAACTACTGGTCTGAGGAACCAGAATAGGGTCTTTTTCGAAGGCCTCAGCAAGAAAGAAGACAGAATGGAAGTGAGACATAGGCTAAGGGCCTGAAACCCACACATGGGGCACGTGGTGATAAGGGTATCACCCCAAATTTGGAAAAGGATGGCCGGAGCAGGGGCAGCACATGTCGACCTACAAAGGGTCAGAGTGGTAGATCACTCGCCACTAATACAGTGCTCCCTCTGCCTCGGTTACGGGCACAGTAGAAAAATATGTAAGGAAACAGTTGCCACGTGCAGCCACTGTGGAGGCCCACATATGAAAGCACAGTGCCCGGATTGGCTGGCCAACGCACCCCCGACCTGCCGGAACTGCTCGAGGGCGGAACTAGAACAGAGGGACCACAACGCTTTTAGCCAGGAGTGCCCAGTGCGGAAGAGGTGGGATGTATTGGCCCGGGCCTCCGTAGCTTATTGCTAAGGGTACTGCGGTGTATTGTATGGCCCGGCCTACCTCCAACGTAGCCAGCTTGCCACAAACGAATTAATGATAGAGGCGAAAGAGCGACGCCTTGCAGTGGCTCTCCTGCAGGAACCCTATGTGGGAGCAATAAATAGGATGAAGTCGTACAGTGGTGCCAGAGTGTATCAGAGCGCAGAAGTAGGAGGTGGAACTGTTAAGGCAGCAATTGCTGTCTTCGATTACACGCTAGACGTGATACAGTATCCGAAACTCACTACCAACAACATCGCTGTGGTGGGGATCCGAACCAGCGCTTGAAAATCACCCTGATATCACTGTACTTCGAACCCGATCAGCCCGTAGAGCCATATTTACAGGCCTTAAAAAACATCTGGGCAGAGCTCGGACCACATCGGGCCCTGCTGGGGGGCGACTGCAACGCAAAGAGTACATGGTGGTGTAGTGCGACAGAGGATGTAAGAGGTGAACTCGTTTGTGGCACGCTGGAAGAACTGGAAGCGCAGATCCTTAACGTTGGGGACACTCCTATGTTTGACACTGTAAGGGGAGGAAAACGGTACAGCAGCCACGTGGACGTAACGGCCTGTTCAGCCGACATGCTGACCCTGGTGGAACGATGGAGGGTTGAGGAAGGCTTCACGAGTTCGGACCACAATGGTATTCTTTTCGATATACGCTTACACAAATCAAAAGGTACACACATACAAAGAACAACGCGTTTATATAATACACAAAAAGCTAATTGGGACCGGTTTCATGAGAAACTGGCCCAAATTATGCAGGAACACCAACTCACCACAGAAAAGATGGCAAATATAGACAGTACACAACAACTGGAGCTAGCAGTTGACAAATACACGGAGGCCATCACACAGACATGCAAACACACTATTCCAATTAAGAAACACACACAAACACTTAACTTACCATGGTGGTCCAGTGAACTGAAACAGATGAAAAAGCAGGTGAAAACCTGGAAACGCAGGATCAGGAACGCAGCGCCGGTCCGAAGATAATTTTAAATAAAAGACTATTTTTTTCTTATTTGTGGCCTTTTATTCAAAATTTTAATTTACTTTTGAGAAATATTTTATATGCAAAAGGGACTTTTGTGCTACTAGTTGTCTGTATATTATAGCTACTACAACGATAAAATAAACGAAAGGTGGAGAATCAAAATACGCTTCGAATGATATATGACACAATAGCATTGATAGTAGAAGTGTCAAAAAACAAACAAAAATTGAAATGAAAATTTTCAATGTGCTCTGCTGAAAAAAGTTAAATTTTGATTTGTGGCCCTATTGTTTTAAAGCAGCGACATCATAACAGCCCATGAATGTCCCACTGCAGGGACGAGCCTCCTCCAGTGACGGAGGGATACTTGGCCCACTAATACCACGCTGGCCAAACGGATTGGTATAGGGTTTAATTTCAACTTTTCCTTCTTTTTATTACGTAGAGATAATTTTCACGGATAGTCTCTTAGTCGGTTTTTACGACACCCATGGGGTGAGATAGGATGGCCTGACATATTGTATTCTTACTCCGTCACCACAAGGATTAAGTTTATGTTTCTTATAAATTGTTACATTTATATAATAATATAAAAGTTGCCAGTCTAGAATTAGCTTATCATTTAAGATTAAAACTTACATAACATTGATAAGCTAAATGATAATAATATTAGGAACGGCTTACACTAACCACGTGGGAGGAAAAAAACTACATAATCTATACTTATAATAAAACTGTAGAGAGATCAATTCTGTACATTGAATATATGTTAAAAATTAATATTGGAGGATGAATGGTGATCGATACTAATGCCAAAAATGCAATCAATAAATTTTTTGTCTGTCTGTCTGTCTGTCTGTCTGTCTGTCTGTCTGTCTGTCTGTATGTGCACGCATGGGTCAAAAACTACTGAAGGCATTTTAACCAAACTTGGTACAATTGTAGTCCATACTTCCGGGCAGGTTATAGGCTGTATAACATAACGCTAAGACACATAGGAGCTGAGCAGTGACGAAAAATTTGAAGCAAGTCGGTTTAAAAAGCGCGTTCGAGCTCTTATCATCGCATACGTTGATCATACGCCAAAAATATGTATTACAAAAATAATGGTCTTCAAACGATGAACAAAAAAGTCCTGAATAGTATATATCTATCTTTTATATATTAGCCACAATAACCTGTTTAATCGTTAGGGTTTTCTTCAAAGTGTATTAAATACATAAATATATTGTAATTTGCAAAGACATATCTTTTTCAAACTCCCATATTTCAAAAGTACACTTTAATACCTTATTCATAAAAAAGAATTATAGAAATCGGTTTATAAACACACAAGATTTAGATGAAAGAAAATTTCCAAATGTCGCCGCGCCAGTATGAGTACGGCTGTACGGTTGATTTTTGTTTAACGTCCGAAACGGCCAACCGGTAATTTCATTCACATTGACTCTTAATGCGAACGGACGTGGTTCTTATTGACTCTTCTCGGAATAAGCGCGCTTTAGATATTAAAAAACATAGATACGTAGTTTTTAGGTATTAAGTTTAAAGTAGGTATCTATCTATACTATAATAAAACAATCGGAATCGGATAAGTAATACTCGAGATATCGCTAGATCTCTTTATTAGAACAGTCCGATACAAATCAGGGGTCATGAAAAATGGATTTGGTTCAATGTTGAATGAATTTAAATTTAGTTTCTTTTGTTCACGAGATGGCGTTACCAGTAGTAATCATAAAATAAATGAGTTTTTAAATAATATATAACTATTTATAATATTAATTATTCATAAGTTATTCCTTTTAAATGTTAATAAAATTAACCATGAATCGTATGTGTAATATCAATTATAAGTCTTCACACTAGCCTTTAAAAATATCAATTTAACGGACACAAAGAACATCCAGACTAAGGACAATAGTTTGTGTATCACAATTAATTGTCCTCCATGGGAATCAAACCCGAGACCTCATGCACGCCAGCCATGTAATGCGACCGCCGCGCCACCGAGGCAGGTAATTCTGCCGCACCATAACGTGGCGTGCAAATGTATTCATTCATAATTAATTAGCGATTATCCGTGTGGTGACGGAGCAAGAATACAATATGTCACCTCCCCATCTCATCCCATGGGTGGCGTAAAACCGACTAAGGGACTATCGGTGAATATTATCTTTACGAAATAAAAATGAAGGAAAACTTGAAATTAAACCCTATACCAATCCGACTGGCCAACGTGGTATTAGTAGGCCAAGTATCCCTCCGTCACGGGAGGAGGCGCGTCCTTGCAGTGGGACATTAATGGGCTGTTATGATGAAAAAGCAATGTCATTTATTTTTAATTACAAATTTGACAACAGATGGCATTGTGCCTGTGACGTCATTTTCAGTATCGCGGTATTAAGATTTTACTTGAAAGAATGACGTTCGCTCATGTCTTTCAGTATAAGTTTAGACACAGTCTTCATAGATCTGTCTTTGTAAAGATCTGTTTTTGAAAAGGTTTTGGTTCGTTCTGTTACATCCCTATTTTCCTACGAATACTGCCGAATTGCAATACTCAATGATTGACGTCAATTGCATAGTGCAATTCAGCAGATATTTCATTATAAATACTCCGTTTTTTCGTAAATTAAGTTCAGTGTTTATTTCTCTAGTGCTGATATAATAGCGGTCTTAGAACTGCTGCCCACTTGTGGTTTTCAGCCCAAACCTAGAGCAAATAGACTTACTCCGGGTCTCTCTCTCTAAAAATAACTCTTCATTAGAGTTAATCGCGCAGTGAATAAAAACCAAGTCTAATAATAAGTGTTTTAAGTCCTAAGTTAAAGTGTAGTTAAAAGTGTAGTAAATATTATTAATAAATCGCTTAGTTAAACCAGCCTTGTGTTTTTTTTTTATAAGTGCTGGATAGCGCGATCTAACATTTGGTGTCAGAAGTGGGATTTGTTAAGTCCCTCTGGTCGCCTACTCCTGACGACGACCAGCTACACAACCCAGTCGAAGGTCACTCATTTAGACCACTGGGAAGGCTACCTGCTGTCTCTGCCGTCTCACTGACGACTTGCGAGGCCGCCATATAGAGGACATCGACACTTCATCGTGCTCCACTGTGCCCGAGGGTTCTCTGCCCAGCACCGAGCCACGTGCTGCATGTTATATTAAAAACATTGCAGTCAAATACGACAAGGTTACACACTTCGCATCGACCCGTAACTGCAACGCTGCACATTCCGCCAACATCGCATCGCCGCCGCCGCTCCTGCCTGTAACTCGACGCCGCCAATGACGTCGTGTCTACTACTGCTACTGTGAGTCGTTTATTATTGATTTACTTGTGTTATTAGCATAATTTTGCGAGTGGATTAATTGATTATAATTTCCTATTCCCTTTGTTTAAATAATTCCTTAATTCTATTTCCTATTTTCATTACTATTTCATTTACTCTTTAGCTTTATTCTATAATGGCCTTTGAAAGTAATAAACTCGATAAAAAAAACGTTCAGTCGTGTTCGAGTTTAAATAACATCGGCATGGAGGAACTTCATTTCTCCGTATTAGCTAAATTCATAAAATCATTTGATGGCGATAGGAATAAACTATCACCATTCATTAGAAATTGCGAAAATGCTTTGAACTTAGCTACTGTTTCGCAACAACATGTACTTTTAAAATATATTCTTTCCCAATTAGAAGGCAAAGCTGAGTCCGCTTGTTCCCTTAAGATATTTGATACTTGGGCTGAGCTGAAACAATATTTAAAATCTACGTTTGGCGAGACTAAACATAGAGACCATTTATTGTTAGACTTACAAAACTGTAAACAAAAGTCTAACGAGTCAGTTACACAATATAGTCTTCGTATAGAGACATTTTTAACACGATTGCAAACAGATATAACGCATTCCACTAGGGATCCAAGTGAGTTGAAAGGTCGAATAGCCAGCACAGAAGACTTAGCGCTGCATACCTTTTTACTCGGATTGCCTAGCCATATTTCCAACATTTTAAGATGTCGCAACCCGAGTTCCTTACACGAGGCCATCAACCTAGCTATCCAAGAGGAGAAACTGCATAATTATATACAGTCTTCCACCTCCAAATCGCCTGATTCAAGGCCAAAATGTAGGACTTGTGGTAAATTAGGACATTCAGAAAGATCCTGCTTCCTTAATCGCAATCGTCCTATTCATGCTATTCCTCCTCATGAACCTCAACCTTCTCCTAAACCTTCTACATCAACTTATCCTCAGAGTAATATTTGTAGGTACTGTAAAAGTCCTGGCCACGACATTATGCAATGTCGAAAACGCCAATATAATAACTCGAGGAAAACATTCCCTCCTAATAACTCGCATAGGCAAATTCATAATTATTCTGAAGGAAACGACGTAGATGATTATTCAAATTCTCTGAATGATGCCAACTCTGATTCTCATAACCATTTAAACTAAAAGGGATTCCGGTTACGCGTCGTACGGAATTGTCCACACAAACCGACGCCTTTCTACATCAAGTTTCTACTAAATCGAGTTATAATAATATAATTCCTACTAATTCTACTATTTCTACTAAATCTACTATATCTACTAAGTCGAATAATAATAATTTATATCCTACTAATTCTACTATTTGTCTTAAATCAAATAATGAAATAATTTCTATTAAATCTAATTCTACTATATCGGAACATAATAATTTTATTCCTACTAAATCTACCACTCCTACTAAACCCATTTCAGAACACTGTAACTCAAATAATATTACATCTTTAGAACAGCCAATTATTCTTCCTACCTCTGAGTCTCACTCCAATGTCTATGAAATAAGTTACAATAAGAGAATACATCTCCCACACGTGTATGTTAAATCTAAATATTGTAACCGTCTACTAGTTCTATTAGTTGACTCTGGAGCAGGCATATCACTAATAAAACAGTCTTCTTTAGATATTCAGCCTGCTTTAGTACATGAAATTATACAGTTCAAAGGAATTGACAAAGGTACAGAATACTCAAAGAGCCTGGGTCATTTTCAATTAGATTTTACTTTTCAAAATAATAAAACAATATTAGGTAAATTTCACTTAATACCCGACTGTGTCGATATAGAATTTGACGGCATAATTGGTAACGATTACCTTAACTCTCATAATTCTAACATTAACTATAAATCAAAAATTTTAGATATAAATGGTTGTCAATTACAAATTTATTTTACTAAACCTGAATATATTATTCCAGCTCGTTCTGAAATGATTATAGAATGTAATGTACTTAATCCTGAAGTTACAACTGGTTATATTAACAAAGCTGAAATTCAACCAGGAGTGTTTCTATCTAACTGTCTAGTCAATTTAAAAGAAAATAATCATGTTACTGTCTCTATTCTTAATACAACTAACAAAGACGTTATCATAAAATGTCTTTGTGTAGAATTAATTCCTTGTGACTTATTAGGTGATTTCATACACAATATAAATTCTACTAACTCCCTAAATCATAATAATAATGATAAAACATTATCAAATAGATGTGAGAAAGTGCAGAAACAAATACGCACTTCACATCTTAATTTCGAAGAAGCCGAAGCCTTACTAGATCTGTGTTCTGAGTTTGCTGACTTATTCTATTTAGAAGGAGATACTCTTACTCATACTAATACTTTAGATCATAAAATCAAAACTACTTCTTCACAACCAATCCATGTTAAAACATACCGATATCCTGAAGTTCATAAAGAAGAAGTAAATAAACAGATTAAAAAGATGCTAGATCAAAATATCATAAGACCCTCTGACTCCCCTTGGTCCTCTCCTATATGGGTTGTACCCAAGAAGCAAGATGCTTCCGGTCAAAAGAAATGGCGTATCGTTGTAGACTTTAGAAAGCTCAACGATATCACAGTTGGTGATGCCTATCCTATTCCTAATATTACGGACATTCTGGATCAATTAGGTCATAGTAAATACTTTAGTACCTTAGACCTGGTGTCCGGATTTCACCAAATTCTTATGAGTGCAGAAGATGCACCTAAAACTGCCTTTTCTGTTCCGAATGGTCACTTCGAATATACTCGAATGCCTTTTGGTCTAAAAAATGCACCTGCTACATTTCAAAGATTGATGAATACTGTCTTATCTGGCCTCCAGGGGCTCCACTGCTATATCTATCTCGATGACGTCATCTGCTACTCTCACTGTCTCTCTACGCATATTAGTAAGCTCAGACTCATATTTGAAGCCCTACGTAAACATAATCTTAAGCTTCAACCGGATAAATGCGAATTTCTTCGACGAGAAGTCGCTTATCTCGGTCACATAATTACAGACAAAGGTGTCTCTCCAAATCCTGACAAAGTTAAAGCAGTTTCCAATTATCCAACTCCTAGAAATCCAAAAGAAATAAAATCCTTCTTAGGATTAATAGGGTATTATCGTAAATTCATAAAAGACTTTTCTAAAATCACAAAACCACTGACTTCACTACTTCGTAAAGATACTATTTTCAATTGGACTCAAGAACAAGAAAATTCTTTTATAACTCTTAAATCTATGTTAACTAGTGCTCCTATCCTTCAATATCCCGATTTCTCTAAAGAATTTATCCTTACTACTGATGCCTCAAACTATGCTTTAGGTGCTATACTTTCTCAAGGAGAAGTAAGCAAAGATCTTCCTATCGCATATGCCTCTCGAACTCTGAATAAAGCCGAAGGTAATTATAGCACCACAGAGAAGGAACTTCTTGCAATTCTATTCGGTGTCAAAACATTCAGGCCATATCTTTATGGTCGTAGATTCAAAATAGTCACTGACCATCGACCTCTCGTATGGTTATTTAACTGCAAAGATCCAAGTAGTAAATTAGTCAGATGGAGACTAAGACTAGAAGAATATGATTATGAAATTGTTTACAAATCCGGTAAAACCAACTTAAACGCAGACGCATTATCTCGTCCGCCTATAAACAATCTTAATGATATAGATCTTAGTAATAACCTAACATACGGAGATTTTCTAAAATCACGTTCTAGTCCTATAAATTTCGACACTATTATTTGTCAACATAATCAACATTTACTTAAAACACAATGTCCTGCTATAGCCTATCCTACTTCCATTGACCTAGATCCATCTAACCCTTATTGTGAAGAAATTCTTGAACTATTAAATGATAAAGAAGTTTTTATTAATTCAGAGAAAGAACTATATTCTATTAAATATTCTAATATTAATAATAAAATTTATTTTCATATGTTTACTAAAGTCCATTATTACGATACATGCACTTATAGAGAAATATTCAAAGTGTTAACATGTCTTCGTAATGAGTTAATTATTTTTCACTCTGACATCAAAGAAATTTCTATGTCTGATTTTGCTAATGAATTTGATAAACATCAATTCATTATTATTTACGAAATGATTGCTTTTCTATTTCATAACACACAAATTAAAATTAATATATATCATAACAAAATAATCTATCCTACACCTAATCAAATTCCTACTATTCTAAAAGATAATCATGATTCTCCTATAGGTGGACATGCTGGTTCAACTAGGTTATATAATAAACTTAAAGAATCATACTATTGGAAAGGTATGAGAAAAGACATTGAAGATTATGTCCAACGTTGTCCTCAGTGTCAACAAAATAAAACTCTCCGAGCCTGTAATAGAGCTCCAATGGAGATTACTTCTACATCTAATGAACCACTCCAGAGGATATCTACTGACATAGTAGGTCCTTTACCAGAATCTGGTTCTGAAAAATATAAATATATAGTCACTTTTCAAGATGACTTAACCAGATACTCTATGGCATATCCTATTACTAATTCAACAGCTGAGCAAACAGCTGATTGTTTAATTAAATTCATAAGTCATTTCGGAATACCTAAAACTCTATTATCTGATCAAGGAGTTCATTTTATCGCGGAAGTATATAAACAAATCGTAGCCCTTTTTAAAATAAAACATCTTTTTTCTACTCCTTATCATCCCCAAACTAATGGTGCTCTTGAAAGAAGTCATGCTACTTTAAAAGAGTATTTAAAGTCCTATGTTAATGAAAATCAGAGTGACTGGCACAAATTTCTCCCAACCGCTCTTGTTTCCTATAACTCATCCGTCCATTCTTCTACTAATTTCACGCCTCATGAGTTATTATTTGGCTGTAAACCTTACCTTCCTAGTTCTATTTATGATATAAATCCTACAGCTACTTATCCTGATTATCTAAAAACACTAAAACAAAAATTGATTAATACTCGAAGAATAGCTAGAGAAAATATACAAAGAAGTAAAGAAAATTCTAAAAATCATTATGATAAGAATACTCGAAACATATCTTACAATGTTGGAGATATGGTGTATGTAAAGCAACACCATAGATTACGCAAAGCTCTTTCCAATGTCTGGAAAGGTCCCTTCAGAGTTATACAAGTTCATAATAATAATAATGTTACTCTTTTAATTAATCGCAAACATGTTAGATATCATTTTGATCAAATTAAACTAGCTCACGATAATTCTCTTCCAGGGCCTTCGCGCCAGGACTCTTCGCAAGATCCAACTTAACTACGCCGATTGTAAATAGTCCAGGTCTCTATTATGACCCTATAGGTACTATGAAATATTATAATAATTATTGGACCATTGTTACATTTTCTGATTTATCTTATATACAACCTCATATTTCTACTCTGGAACATATTCTGGAAACTTGTAAACATATATGTACTTCCCATCAATCAACTAAAGTTAAAACTGATTGTTGGAATGTTTTAAGTCCTTTAGAAAGCTTATTTATAAATGTTCAAAATAATTATTTGTCTCTATCTCATTTGACAAATACGAATGATACTCGTAAAGTTAAACGAGCAGCTTGGTTTGGTATTGGTGGACCAATACTCAAACAACTCTTTGGCTCTCTTGATGAAGATGATGCTAAAACATTTACTGATGCTATTAATGCAGTCCAAGATGATCAAAGACACTTGGCTGCTATTATGAAAGAAAACATTCATATAATGTCTTCTACTATATCCTCATTTAATAATACTATTTCTAAACTTAATGAAAATGAACATATACTTAATTCTAATATACAAAATTTAGGTAAGATTCTAGATACTGTTTCACAGAATGCTAACAAATTAGAGATAATTTCACATCTTTCTATGACTTTCAGTGCCTTAGAAAGTTCTTTAATGATACTTAACTTCAGCTTAAAGGACCTCATCGATGCAATTCTATTTGGGAAACAAAATATAGTTCACCCTTCAGTGCTAAGTCCAATACAATTATATAACGAATTAAGTTCTAAAAATAACGATATTACTGGCAGTTTACCTTTACATTTAACTTTACATAATGTTCATACTATTTTAGATTTAGCCGAAATTTCATCTTTTATTTATAATGATAAGTTAATATTTGCTATAAGAATTCCTTTAGTTATATCTTTTGTAGATTATAATTTATACCACATTTATTCCTTACCAACTCCTCACGATATTAATAATATAAATTCATTTGCGTTGATTAATCCATCTGCAAAGTTTTTAGCATTAACACATGATAAATTAATGTACTCGGTGTTTGAAGACTTAAGTGAGTGCAAAGTGATAAACAATAATTACTATTTGTGTAGGTTAGGAAACATTGAATCTAGTGTCGCGAATCCGATTTGTGAAGTGACGGTTTTAAGTGAACATGTTAAAAATATCCCTGACTCTTGTAATTTTAAGATAATTAATGGTGAAATAGACATTTGGCAAAAACTTAGTAATAATAAATGGATATATGTCCAATCAGATATCACAAAGATATCTATTAATTGTAATGGTAATTTAGAAGACTATGATATTGTGGGTACAGGTATTTTAAAACTACCTAAATATTGTAAAGCTTATCATAAGCTACTTCAGTTCATACCATCTCAGGAATTTGAAACTAAAATTTATATACCTCATCCTGATTTTAATATTATTAATGATGACTGTTGTTCAAAGAATAAATTAAAGGGTAGGTAGAGTATTTATAGCGCAGAAAAAATGTATACGGGCAATGTGTGGTGCTGATGTCATGGACAGTTGTAAGCCGCTGTTCCTACAGCATAATATCCTACCTTTACCCTGTATATATATAATGGAGATTTGTTTGTTTGTTAGAAAGCACCCTGAAATGTTTACCAAACTGGGAGATATGCAGGGTAGCCGTACTAGACATAGGGATAGGCTTCACCTGCCCATGATAAAAACAGATATATTTAAAAGAAACGCATTATGTATGTGCATAAAAATATATAATCATTTACCAGATGAATTAAAAGCTATGCCTTACCCAATTTATAAACGAAAATTATTTAATTTGTTACTCTCAAAACAATACTATGAATTGAAGGATTATTTTTTGGACAAATTGATACATTAAATGAATTTATAATAATAATTAATATTTTTTTTTCATGATAGGTTATTGACATTAGCTATTAATTTTAACATAATATTAACTCATTATATACTATTTTAATCTGTAATAAGAATTAGTTTGAATTTTATAATAAATGTTATTAAATAATTAAATAATAATCCGTAATGTAGTAATTAAGAAAAACTAAATATTATATTTGTATACATTATTATTTGCACGCCATATACAATGACAGAATATGTTGTACTACTTTACTATTTATAACATCTATAAGACCATGTTCTAGCAAATAAAACATTTCATTTTCATTTTCATTTTTTTCATTTAAATGATACTATTCCTTATTTAACTCCTGTAAAATTATCAAATATTAATTTAGACTCCTTGCAATATGCTTCACATAGATTAAATCAATTTGATGAAGAACTGACTAAAATTGAAACTCAACCCTATCATATTAAGTATAGTTACTATTTTAGTATTATAACATCTATATTATCAATCTCTGTTTTTTCATATTTTTCATATAAAATATACAAATGTTTTTGTTGTAAGAAAAGTTCTTCTTGCTGTGTAAAAATTGTAAACACCTGTATGACTAAACCTAGAACTAATATTCATACTAGATCCAGTGTACACATGGCAAACATAGAATATGATACTGAAAGTACAGATTCCAATCTTAGTTTACCAAGACGAAATCTTGAAGTATTGTAAATTCTAATAAGCATACTTAATTATAATTTTAATATTCCTAAATGTTTTAATCACTATATTAAATTCTTAATGTTAAATTTAGATATAAGTCTTACCTTTGTCTTATAATTATAGTTATTATGATATCTTATCTTATAATGTTTAAAATCTATGTCTAATTACTAAATCTAATCAATTATCATTATCTTAATTCTAAGTAACTAATGTAATATTACTATATCAAACTTGGTTTATACTCACATCCCTTTTTCTATTTTTCGGATGTTTCGTTTTAAAGGGGGGAGGTGTTACATCCCTATTTTCCTACGAATACTGCCGAATTGCAATACTCAATGATTGACGTCAATTGCATAGTGCAATTCAGCAGATATTTCATTATAAATACTCCGTTTTTTCGTAAATTAAGTTCAGTGTTTATTTCTCTAGTGCTGATATAATAGCGGTCTTAGAACTGCTGCCCACTTGTGGTTTTCAGCCCAAACCTAGAGCAAATAGACTTACTCCGGGTCTCTCTCTCTAAAAATAACTCTTCATTAGAGTTAATCGCGCAGTGAATAAAAACCAAGTCTAATAATAAGTGTTTTAAGTCCTAAGTTAAAGTGTAGTTAAAAGTGTAGTAAATATTATTAATAAATCGCTTAGTTAAACCAGCCTTGTGTTTTTTTTTATAAGTGCTGGATAGCGCGATCTAACAGTTCGTTAATTTTACAATTCGTGTGTAGGTATATCTGTTTGTTATAAGGTTTAAAAAACGATTTTTCAGTATTAAATCGAATTGCGAAGTAAGTAACATCCGCCACGCGAACGAAGTCGCGGGCACAGCAGCTAGTATTAAATAAACGACGACCTCTGTGGCGTAGTGGTTATTTAACATGAGTACTACGCAGAGGTCTCGGATTCGATTCCCGCTCAATGCTAATCTTTGTGTGCATGAACATGATTGCTTGCATTGGTCTGGGTGTTTTTTTTATGTATAACTAGCGGCTCGTCCCGGCTTTGCACGGGCATTTTTTTCCCGCTTTTTAGTTGATTGTTTTTCAAAATTTTCTTTGCTATAAACCTCACGGAGCCCGAGACCTTTCCAACGAATGCAAAACCGTGGAAATCGGTTCGTGCGTTCTAGAGTTATAGCGTCAGGAAGGAAAACCCGACTTATTTTTATATAGTAGAAGATCTATTCACAAAAATAAAATTAAGTATGTTTCTCCGTTGCCTAGTACCCATAGTACAAGCTCGGCTTAGTTTGGGAATAGATGGCGTTGTGAGAATGTGTGAGGAATATTTATTTATATTTATCGCTTACATTAAGCACGTGGGTACATAGTTTAATAATTTACACAGTAGGTCAACGGGTGTATCACCACCCCATCTCATCCTATGGGTGTCGTAAAAACCTTATCGGGACTATCCGTGAATAATATCTTTACGCAATAAAAAGATGGAAAACTTAAAATTAAACCCTATACCAATCTGTCTGGCCGGCGTGGTATTAGCAGGCCAAGTATCCCTCCGTCCCAGAAGAAGGCCCGTCCCTGCAGTGGGACATTAATGGGCTGTTCTGATGATGATGGACTGTAGTCCACTGGACATGGCCTCGCCAAACACGCGTCACAGAACACGGTCCTCGACTGCACATATTAGCCAATTGACATCAACTAGTGGACATAAGCCTACTCCATTATATTTCTGCCTTGCGCGGTCTTGTGCCTTCAGTGCTTGGTTTCCTGTACTTACTACAGCATCGTTAACTTACAAGTCATAATAACAATAAGGTCATAACATCATATTTATTAATTTCACGTTTTCCTTCTTTTTATTACGTAAAGATAATATTCACGGATAGTCCCTTAATCGGTTTTTACGACACCCATGGAATGAGATGGGGTGGTGACATTTGAATCAGTTAGACATTTTGCTAGTTGAAATCAATAGATTAAATTATTTTTAACCGACTTCAAAAAAAGGAGGAGGTTCTTTATTAAAAGCTTTTTTTTGTGTTACCATATACGCCTGCATCGATTTGGATTTTTTTTTGTTTGATAGGGTTTGCCTCATCGTCATCAGATCTTGATTTGATGGGGGAATCCCAGGAACATCGAGGACTACTTTCGAAAATTGTACCAAACCAGCATTGGCGTCTATTTCCAGAAGTCATAATAGGGTTTAATTTCAAGTTTTTCTTATTTTTATTTCGTAGAGATATTATTCCCGGATAGTCTCTCAGTCGGTTTTTACGACACTAATGGGATGAGATGGGGTGGTGACATATTGTTTTCTTACTCCGTCACAGATTGCAGAAGCACGATTTGCAGAAGTAAGACCGTAAAATTATAACATAAGCTTCAATTTAATGATATATCATAAAGCGCCACCTATGACGGGAAGTATACAACTCTTTTTCCATAGAACAGTCGTGTCATTTTCCTGGCTTTATTTTAATTAAATAAAACATTAGCAACTGACGTTTCTTTCTAAGATAGAAATATTTCTATTGTTACTAATAAGAAAACAATAACATTAATGTATTTATGTAATTTCTTTTATAAATAGTTATTATATTAAAATATGTATGCATTAGGTTAAATAATATAATTAGGACTAAATATCTTTACGCATGTTTTCTTACAACATAAAATAAATACATAAATACACACTGAAAATAATAGTATCACGCTATGACTAATAGGAGTAGAGCAGTAATGAAATATGTTTAAAAAAGTGACGCGTTTTTCTCGCCGCTTTACGAAGTGGGCACGGGTCGGCTAGTAATCTATACTAATACATATTTTAAAGAGGTAAAGTTTGTGTGTTTGATTAGTCCATTTATCAGGTAGTGTCATAGACTATATAGTATCACGCTATGTACTAATAGGAGTGGAGCAGTAATGAAATATGTTTAAAAAAGAGACGCGTTTTTTTTCGCCGCCCAACAAAGTGGGCACTGGTCAGCTAGTACTTATAAGTAAGTGACTAAAAAGAATTTTCCAAAAAAATAACGGTACAAAATAAAATAGGTTGTATAAATTAAGTACCTATTCTTACTTCATAGCGACACTGACCAAAAATATAACATATTTTATTACCAGCTCACAATTGTTTACCGATGCAAAATTGTGAATAATGTATGACGATAGAAAGTAACATGGATACCACGCGAATGAGTCATTTATTTCGTTTTCACTCTGTATGTAGTTAATATAATGTGGATGAGCTGATGGGATATCTTCTAAAAGAGGATGTCTTGAACATAAAAAAATAATAAATAATCCTCACACATTCACACAACGTCATCTAGTCCAATACTAAGCAGAGCTTGTACTTACTATGGGTAGACAAGCAGTATCGTAAAAAAAAATTGCTAAAATTTGTCGTCTTCAGCACAAAGTTGTTTACTTTACAATCGCGTAAGGCTACATTCGCACGAGCGCTTTTTTAACGCGCGTTAAAAAAGTGATAAAATAGAACAAAATTATATCTTATGTTCCTCGACGTTGGAAATAGAACACAATTTCCAACGCCGAGCGATAAAAAAGCGCTGGCGTGTGAACAGGTACATAGGCATTTTTGTTCTATTTCGACGTTTTTTTAACGCGCGTTAAAAAAGCGCTCGTACAAATAGAGCCTAAAGCTCGCGTTCATTCCTGTGCCTTTAGCGTCCAATTCGACCCAGAGACTAACGACGACCTCTATGGCGTGGTGGTTATATAACGTGACTGCTACGCAGAGGTCTCGGGTTGGATTCCCGCTCAATGCAAATATTTGTGTGCATGAACATGATTGTTTGCATTGGTCTGGGTGTTTTCTATGTATAATTTATGTACGTATTTACAAAAAAAAAATTTTTTTAAGTAAGTATGTTTATCGGTTGTCTAGTATCCATAGTACAAGCGGTGCTTAGTTTAGGACTAGATGGCGTTGTGTGAATGTATGAGGAATATTTAATTGTATTTATAGACCGACAATGTGATGAAGACGGAGTGAAGTTGTTTTTAGACTACCATCTGTTATCTTCATTTCTGGACTGTAATCGCGTTTTCCATCAGGTTTGATATAGTCAAACTACCAAGTATAAAACAAATAAATACTTCTCACACATTCAACAACGCCATCTAGTCCCAAACTAAGCAGAGCTTGTACTATGGATACTAAACAACGGATAAACATACTTAAATACTTTTTTTGTGTACAAAGATTTGCATTGAGCGGGAATCGAAGTCGAGACCTCTGCGTAGCAGTCATGTTATATAAGCAGTACGCCACAGAGGTCGTCCAAAAAAAAACTAACCACCACATACCATAAACAATACATTTCTAAATCTATCCATAGACTATACTATATCTATAGAACAGTGTACATTCGTGACCATATTTAAATAGCTCAGTCGGTTATTGAAAACAAAAGTAGGACAAGTACAGGTACTGACAAAAGTGTTATACGCTAAAAATAATATTCAACAACTAGCCTATTGCTGGACATAGGCCTCTCCCAACACGCGCCACAGAACACGGTCCTGCGCTTTCCGCATCCAGTCCGACCCAGAGACCTTTATGAGGTCGTCGGTCCACCTAGCTGGGGGGCGTCCTACACTACGTTTGCCGAGTCGCGGTCTCCACTCTAGGACATGTTTGCTCAAAATAATATTAATTTTATAAATAACTTTTATGCGCCTAATTTAAATATAGACGCTCACTATGCCATATTAATAAAATACACATCTATACTAATATTATAAATAGGTAAAGTTTGTGGATTTCTGTGTTTGTGACGTTGTAGGGCGTAATCTCTGGATCTAATGGAACGATTTAGAAATTCTTTCTTTGTTGAATAGTCCATTTATCGGGGAGTGTCATAGGCTATATAGTATTACGCTATAACTCATAGGAGTGGAGCAGTAATGAAATATGTTTAAAAAAGGGACCCCTTTTTTTCGCCGTCCAACGAAGTGGGCACGGGTCTGCTAGTTTCTAATAAAACAAATAAGAGGACAAGCCAAAGTTACTATTTAGAAATGCAGATCAAAATGTTTAAAGTTATATTACTTATTTGTAAAATACTGCAAGAAAACACAATTTTTCGAAAAAAAAAATTACTGGATTACAAAGTCGAACACTTAGTCAAAACATGAAATTCTCGACTAGTTTTTGACTTAACTAAAAGAACAATGAAGTTAATAAATAAGCAATTTATTCAATTATTAAGTAGGTACATCATAAAAATTTACATTTTAAAAACTCAATATTTCAAAATTATACCTGCAATTTATAATGTACTGTAAATTTTTAGCTGCAATTTATACATTTCTACGATGTGGTATATATGGTACAAATATATCCTTACCAACTCTATTATGATATGGTTTATCATGAATTTCATCACCCCCAATTCTATTTTGTTGTTCAGGCAATCTGCTTATATAAGAATAGTATCCGTTGTAATCGTAATTGTTATCCCTCAAAAAAGTTTCGAGTTGCGCTCCGAGTCTGTTGTCGTGCCTTGAAAACTCCGGGTCAACATACGGAGGCGATCTATATTGATCATTCGAATAGTCAACGTATCGAGGTGATCTTGGACCGTAGTAGACCTGTTGTTTGTAATGATCAACAAGTCTATCTTTTCTTGAGAACTCCGGGTCAACATAAGGAGGTGATCTGTATTGATCTTTTCCATAATCAACGAATGGAGGCGATCTTGGACCAAAGTTGAACTCTTGGCTGTAATGATCAACTGGTTGTCTATGCCGATATCTGTGTTGATCTCTTGGTTGTATTAGCCTTTGCCTTGGTAGTCTATGGCGATCTCCATATCCATAGTTACCTACCTGTGGTTTTTTAATAACACTAACTAGGTAAAGACTTCTTGTTAGATCTCTTAGCCGTCCACCTTTATTATTGTAGTCTGGTTTGTCATCTGATGTCGTTCCTATATTACCATCGACGTCACTTCGTTCCGAAGACATATTTTCGTCATCATCTTGTCGTATCAGACTGTAGGTATTTGCATCATCAGATCTGGAGTCAGAAACGTGATTTAATCTATCGTCAGCAGCTACTAGAAATCCATCTTTAAGGCCAACTATTCCAAAGGCTATTAGAACAGCCTGTATTAAAGAAAACGCCATAATCGTCAGGCTTTTTTCAATAAACTGAAACGAAATTGAACAAAATTGCCTTTATATAAAATGGCATTGTATGTATATCGAATTGATTTATTTATAATTTGATAAGAATTATTATTAAGTTAATTTGATATAATATGCTAATGATATTGTTTAGATATTGGCGTGAAATTATGCTTATTATTTGTGAAGTTATACATGGTACGTTTAAAAACCATTAGTCGATATGTTACAGACAAAGTATTAAATATGAATATTATACATAATAACTAACCATTATCATTTTATTTATTTATTAAAATGGCTACTCAATTTAGATAAGGTGATAAATGTCGCAGAATTACTCACATTAACTAACCATTATATATAATATCTTCAAAGACTCAGATAATATAATAAATCAAGTAGGTAAAAAATTTAAATTTGCCTTAAGCATACCTAACTCAATCAACTAGCCCCTCGCAGTCCACTCTTGTACATAGGTCGCTCCCAACACGCGCCACAGAACACGTTCAACAACGCCATCTAGTCCCAAACTAAGCAGAGCTTGTACTATGGATACTAAACAACGGATAAACATACTTAAATACTTTTTTTGTGTACAAAGATTTGCATTGAGCGGGAATCGAAGTCGAGACCTCTGCGTAGCAGTCATGTTATATAAGCAGTACGCCACAGAGGTCGTCCAAAAAAAAACTAACCACCACATACCATAAACAATACATTTCTAAATCTATCCATAGACTATACTATATCTATAGAACAGTGTACATTCGTGACCATATTTAAATAGCTCAGTCGGTTATTGAAGACAAAAGTAGGACAAGTACAGGTACTGACAAAAGTGTTATACGCTAAAAATAATATTCAACAACTAGCCTATTGCTGGACATAGGCCTCTCCCAACACGCGCCACAGAACTCGGTCCTGCGCTTTCCGCATCCAGTCCGACCCAGAGACTATTGCTACACAATGTAGTAATATTATTCTGTTATTTGAAATGCAATAATTACAAAGATTATTTTAAGAATTTATTGATTATTTGAAGAGCGATAGGGGTAATAAGTTGGCGTATTTATTCCTTGAGTAACTTTGATCAGGTATTATGAATAATATCTAGATTAAGTGATTAATTTATCACATTGTCTAGTCAATTTGGATATTATATATAATGACCAGTCATTATGTATAATAGCTATTTAATCAGTTTAACTGTAACAGATACATATTAATAAAATTGAGGGCTTTGTAACATCAAATACACAATATTGTTGCTAACTATTTAAAATGGTATACCAATGCGTTAAAAATTGTGTGTTACGGGTAATCCAGGAAACTGCTACATCGTCGTATGATATTAGCAGGTCCATTCTCGTAACTAAAAACGTAAAAAATAAAAGTATGATCATTAATGATCATCATTATTAAGACTTACTTAAAAATGACTTTAAAGCATTTTGTCTGCAGCCTATTTACACAATTTCAACTTAAAAAAATAAACACACATAAATGTCTCGCGTCAATTTTAAAACACAACCCGATCCTTATTATTTACATAAAAATAAATATAAAATTATTTAGTTAAACACTTTCGTGTTCGCATGTACATGCGCGTGAGCACTTTCTCCGCAAGGTCAATGACGTTAGAATGCACCGTACAGTCACGCACAACACGTATCTTTACAAACGAATAGGTATGAAACTAACAGTTTTACATGGCGGTTATATATTTAGATTTATTTGTTTGTCGTAATAGTTTCTAAAAGACCCATTGCTGAGACGGATTAATTTAATATAATAATATACCTAATATTTTTTTTTATCCGTATATAATCCGTGTGGTGACGGAGTAAGAATACAATATGTCACCACCCCATCTCATCCCATAGGTGTCGTAGAAACCGACTAAGGGATTATCCGTGAATATTATCTTTACGAAATAAAAAGAAGGAAAACTTGAAATTAAACCCTATACCAATCCGTCTGGCCAGCGTGGTATTAGTAGGCCAAGTATCCCTCCGTCACGATAGGAGGCCCGTCCCTATAGTGGGACATTGATGGGCTGTTATGATTGCTGTCTTCTCCATGACAAAATAATTACATGGAACGTATTGTGGACCTTTTTTAATCTATCTATATCTATACTAATATCATAAAGAGGTAAAGTTTGTGTGTTTGTGACGTTGTAGGGGGTAATCTCTGGATCTCATGAACCGATTTTAAAAATTCTTTTTGTGTTAAATAGTCTATTCATCGGCGAGTGTCATAGGCTATATAGTATCACGCTATGACTACTAGGAGTGGAGCAGTAATTAAATTTGTTTAAAAAAGGGACGCGTTTTTTTCGCCTCTTAACGAAGTGGGCACGGGTCAGCTAGTGACCAATATTATGACATTTACGAAAGTTACAGCATATGAAGTAACGACATCACTTCACACGTAACTTCATTATGGCTATTCCCATGCCTATACCGTATGACAAAATTATAGAAAGCGGCACAGCAATTTCGATCATCATTCACACACACATACATACACAATTACAATAAAAGAACCCATTATTACGTAATGTTAATCGATGGAGCTTTCTAAACGTCGTGATACACATTATTTCTCTTGATAGCGGTGAAAAGAGGAACTAATTTGAAAATGTAACATTTCTACGTAAAAGAACATATACAGGGTGTACATAAGTCAAGGGTAAATTACCGGTTTCCGAATTACTGAACCTATAATAACGTTACCACGAAAACATACAATCACGAATTTTCATTTTGACATTGTCGAAAGATCAGGTTAGGTTAGAACCACAGAAATCTAAATAAAAGGAGAAATGGTATGACGGGGTTTTCTTGTCAAAGCAATATGATTAGAACGATTATATAGCTAAAAATGGCTGTCACCTAGGTTTAGCTGTGTTTTGACAACGACCGGGATAACATATAAAATGCCGAGTTGTTCAGTGGTTGCCTGTAAAAATAAGAGCAATAAAAAAAACTTTATTAATAATGGAATCACTTACCATATCTTAGTACATGTATTTTATTGTATTTACCTCTAAAATCATGAAAAAATAATTTTCGATGTCCTCACTATGTTATTTTCATATTCGGATAATTAAGTACTATAATATTTTTGTAACATATACATTGCTTCTCTAATGTTGTGTAAACTAGTCATTCAATGAATATATGAAGCAATGAACTATTCGCTCAACGATATTACGTATGACAAGTGGTTGCTAACCGTGATCGCTCTAACAACCAAACAATAGTGACGACCCGTTCATGACTACGACTATCTATCGTTTTCGATAAAAAGTCGTGTATTGAAGGAATTTTAAATTGTAAAAGTTTTATTAAGTTAAATGAAAAAAATATTTTTTTAAATGTTAAATTATGTAATTTCAATATAAGTATTACAATGTTGAAATAATATCCTAAATCAAAGGTGGCGTAAGTACTCTAGAACATAAAGGTTTAAAATGATCATTAGAGTGGTTTTAAAAGTTTTTTTAAAAGCTCATACATTTATTAGCACACACAGCTTTTCGTCAAAAGTCGTGGCTTAAAGTCGGCTAGGCTTTACCGACTGTGGCTAAATTATCACTAGCTCTCCCTCACAGGTGCGTTAATTTTGTATGACAACAGTCAAAATGTTACAAACTGCTGCGACAATAAGGACGCAAAAGAAGTTCCTTCAACCTTCGATATTACGACATCAGTTTTCGGATTAATTTGTTTCACGACATGTACGATCTTATACACACTGTCGTGAATATTATTTTACAAAAGTATTGTACAATTATATATTATTACATTATACATATTTATATAAAAGTAATTATTATTTATATTTATAAGTAAGTATTTATTTTTTAATAAAATAAGTGTAAGTCTTGTCTATCGATATATTTTATTAATCATCTATCGATAAGGTCAACGCCTAGCATAAATGTATTTTTTTTACATGTAGTAGTTTTAAATTGTAGTAGTTCTTCTATCTAAACTTTTTATAGTTTGTTTTATTTGTTTAAATATAGTAGCGCTGATTGGTTCGCTGTGACACCGTGTAAGGGAGATATTTCAAGGAGTAACGAGACAGAGTAATTGCGTTCATTGATAATCTAGATGTAACTGAGAACAGTACTCTATTCGTATATTCTATTGCTGTGTGTGTTAAAAAAACTGGCGACATTAGGTTTCCATACAAAATGACAATCAGGGCACATCTCCTTTGTTCAGATATCTGTGGTTAGAACGATGACAATGCGATGCGAATGCAGAATGAAAATTCGTGATTGCAGGTTTTCGTGGTAACGTTATTCGTGATTGCAGGTTTTCGTGGTAACGTTATTCTGGGTTTAGTAATTCGGAAATCAGTATGAAAGTCATAAGTCAATCAATCAATCAACTACCCTAACGCAGTCCTCTGCCGGACCTAGGCCTCTCCTAATACGCGTCACACGGTCCTGCGCCTTCGGCATCCAGTCTGACCCAGAGACCTTTATGAGGTCGTCGGTCCACGTAGCTGGGGGGCGTCCTACACTACGTCTGCCGAGTCGCGGTCTCCACTATAGGACACGTTTGCTCCATCGTATATGTTGTATATAAGTATGTCGCACGAATTTTAACACAATAGAGGATAATTTTAATAAACAAATTTAAAAAAAAATACTATTATAGGTACTAACAGGTACACGAACAGATTTAATAAATTTTTACAATTTTTTTATTTTATTTTTTTACCTGGAGTCGCTCGACGTTTTGGGCAGTTACGGCGTACGTTTAGAACGCAAAAATTAGTAAAAAAAAACATCGAAAAATGCACTTACCTTTAGGAGAGAAGGTTATAAAATGATAAAAATGGGTATTTTTCGATTTTTTTTTCTACTCAGTAAAATTTCCCCTGCATGTCAATTCTCGTACCTTCATATCGTTAAAAATCGGTTAAGTTAACTTTAGTTAACATAAAGGTCTCTGGGTCGGACTGGATGCGGAAGGCGCAGGACCGAGTTCTGTGGACTGCAATAGGCTAGTTGATTGATTGATGACTTTAGTTGTCAAATTGTCTTACCTATTGTATGACAATTTGACAACTATAGATAACTTAACCGAATTTTTAACAATTTTAAGGAAATAATTTGACTACTAAAGTTAACTTAAACGAATTTTTAACGATTTTAAGGAAACAATTTGACAACTTAAGGTAACTTAACCGAATTTTTAACGATTTTAAGAAAACAATTTGACAACTAAAGTTAACTTAACCGAATTTTTAACGATTGTAAGGAACTAGAATTGACATGTTTTGTAAAAATGTATGCGCTACACACCCTGTATAGTGGCGCCATTATTAAGTATCCAATTTTTTTTTGCAATTTCATATCAAAAACGATGTCAAGTAATTTATCACTCTATTGTAAATAAAAAAAAATTAAGTAAATGTGCTTTTTTTTTTGGTGAGCTAAAGTCTCTTTTGAATAGATAGTAAGTTATTTTGATAACGTTTTGAACTGAATAATTGGTAGATATTTTGAATGTTAGTTACGCATCTACCTAGATTTGCGTAGGTATATCTTAATCGATTGTAATGAGATTACCTATAGGAGAAGTGCGGGCAAAGTGCTTTTTTTAAACATATTTCATTACTGCTCCACTCCTATTAGTCATAGCGTGATACTATATAGCCTATGACACTCCCCGATAAATGAACTATTCAACACAGAAATAATTTTTAACATCGGTTTAGTAGATTCTGAGTTTACCCCCTACAACGTCACAAAGACACAAACTTTACCTCTTTATAATATTAGTATATAGTATTTGTGTGATATTCAAATTGCGAAGAATTATTTATATTGCGTGGGATTTGACCCCACGACCTCTCGGACACCGATGCAGTTACATAATTATGTTATAACGCAGTCTAGTACTAAGTCTGTTTTTATTTTTATTTTAATATATAAAATACATTGTAGTTACAATTATGTAAATAATAAAAAACAATGTATCAAAAACTAAATAATAATAATACAATTTAATTATTATAATAAATAATCTATTGTCTTTATTATAATTCAATGTATTTAAACCTCTTTAGATAAATAGAAAATGTTAATTATTTTAATTAGGTGTGTTCCTGACCTTATACAATGTAAAGGGGGTTACAGAAATGTCGACCTTTCTGGCGTAGCGGTTATTTAACATGACTGCTACGCAGAGGTCTCGGGTTCGATTCCCGCTCAATGCAAATATTTGCGTGCATGAACATGATTGTTTGCATTGGTCTGGGTGTTTTCTATATAATATGTATGTATTTACAAAAAGAAAACAGTATTTAAGTATGTTTATCCGTTGTCTAGTACCCATAGTACAAGCTCTGCTTAGTTCGGGACTAGATGACGTTGTGGGAATGTGTGAGGATTATTTATTTAAAAGTAGTGTAAGATGCCCCTCAGCTAGGTGGACCGACGACCTCAACAGTCGGTCAAACTGTATGTAAGGCGCAGGACCGTGTTATGAGGCGTGTATTGTGAGAGGTCAATGTCCAGCAGTGGACTGCGATATGATGATTTGTTTTTTTTATTTGGTTTTTTTTTTTGTAAGACCTCTGCGTAGCAGCCATGTTATATACCGACTACGCCACAGATGTCATCTATGTTAAATCACGGTCTCCACTCTTAAGACAGGTTTCATCATATCACCCTATAGACGTCCAATGTTGGACATATGCCTCCTCCAAACATCTCCATCCTGCACGGTCTTGTGCCTCCCTTATCCATCAGATTCCCCCCATTCTAACTAGAAAAAAAAAGAAAAAATTCAAAAGACACGTTTGTTTCAATTTGGTGTTGCGGGTGTCCATGGGCGGCTGTAATCACTTAACATCAGGTGACCTGCTGCCTCGTTTGCCTCCCATAACATAAAATAAACCCAAATCAGGATATAAGTAACGGGAATACAGTAAAAGAGTGATACAGAGATAATGTTTTGTCCTACTCTAACGTGGTGTCCTTCGTTCATAGACATCGTTTGGTAAGGCGTGACGGGGTCAATGAACGACCTTGACCCTATCGATTTGAGTCTTAGAGGGATGTACTCATTGTTGAACTTAGTGGAGGAATTTTTGGAAATATTATATAGTACTAGGCGCTAGGCTTCGTACGAGTCATCATAACAGCCCATTAATGTCCCACTGCAGGGTTGGGCCTCCTCCCGTGGCGGAGAGATACTTGGTCTACTAATACCACGCTGGCCAGACGGATTGGTATAGGGTTTAATTTCAAGTTTTCATTATTTTAATTTCGTAAAGATAATATTCACTGATAGTCCCTTTGTCGGTTTCTACGACACCCATGGGATGAGATGGGGTGCTGACATATTGTATTATAACTCCGTCACCACACGGTAGAGTGCAATGCTTAAACTCTACTGATCCTACTAATCCTAATTCCTACTAATATTATAAATAAGCAAGTTTGTGAGAATGGATGTATGGATGTTTGTTACTCTTTCACGCAAAAACTACGGAATGGATTTTGATAAAATTTGTAATATTGTATAGTTTAGGGTGTAGAATAACATTTAAGCTACCTATACAACGCGGGAAAAGCCGCTAAACTTCGGCCGTTCAGAGAATGCGTTCCTGACACGTCGCGATTGAACTGACGCAGTAACTTTGTAATGGCGTTGCAGTTACGATAAAAATATTTTTGCTGGTTGTTTATCGTTTTAACTATTGATGAGCATTAAAACAACATTATTATATCAATAATTAATGAATGTTATAATGTTGTGTCAAACTGAGTGTCAAATAACTTGGTAAACAATATTTTTCTAAATCTACACTGCGCTATTACAAGGTTATGTCAGCGCTTTATATTTGTAGTGCTGTGCCAACAATAACAGTGAATAATAGTATCGTAATCTGTTCTTATCGATACAGTTATACTTTATAAAATAATACGTTTTGTTTTTCTTTTCAAGAATTTGAAAATAATGGACTTTAGAATAACTTTTATTAAATATAAAAATAAAAGTACATTAAATACAAAGTAGCATTTTTATATTTAGGTTGAAAATGGTAACCCCAAATGGCGTTATGGGCCGCCATTTTGTGACGCTGAAACAGTCGTCTGTTGTCGTTTCGTGCGCATAGACCACGTTCTTCAAGTGTTTGCGATCTGTTGTTATTTGACTTTGATTGTGTCTTATATTGCGTTCTTTTTACTTTTGGTGCATAATAATGCCTAAACGTGGACAAACATTGAAAACTGGAGCCCGTGAGTTAATTATCAAGCTGCAAGATTACTTTGAGCGGGAGCGGCAAAATGGCGGACCCCTGGTTCCTGTCGAAAAAGTACAAGAACGCGTCTCTCAGGCGCTTGGAGTTAGCAAACGAACGATTACAAATATTAATAAAGAAAAGTTCGGCTCTACTGGCATGGAAGATAATATTTTACGTACTCCGAAGAAGAAACGTAGAACTAAACCCGTGACAGATATTGATACCTTTGACGCCGATGCAATCAGAAATCATATATATGGTTACTATTCCAGAAATGAATATCTCAACAGGATGAAGCTTTTGGCGTCGTTAAGAGAAGCTGGACTGTTTAGCGGGGGTAAAACTGCTTTAACGAAAATCTTAAAAGATATTGGTTTTTCGTATAAAAAAACAGACAAAAGAAAAATTTTATTAGAACGATACGACATCATTTTGAAACGGATAAGTTTCTTGAGAGAAGCAAAAAAAATTGATAACTGGGATAATGTCGTGTTCATTGACGAGACATGGCTAAACGCCAATCACACGGTTTCCCGTTCTTGGACGGATGATACACAAGCGTCGACGTCGAAAGTACCAATGGGTAAGGGGGCTCGTCTGATAATATGCCACGCAGGTACTGCAAAATACGGCTTTGTGGAGAACGCTTTACTGGCATTTCAATCAAAAACCACAAATGACTACCACGAGGAAATGAATGCCAGTACATTTAAAGAGTGGTTCCAGAACGTGCTTTTGCCCAGCCTACCAGAGCCTTCTGTAATATTGATGGATAATGCCTCCTATCACTCGTTTCAAATACAGAAACCACCTACCCAAGCTAATAAAAAAGAAGAAATGGTTGCTTGGTTACAAGCAAAAGGCATTGACGCAAATATGCAGATGCTAAAAGCAGAGCTAATTAAGTTAGTGAAAGAAAATAAAGCGGCAAATGTGCGATACGAAATCGATGAAATGGCTTTGGAGTACGGTCATCGCGTTCTAAGAATTCCACCGTATCATTGCCAATATAACGCGATTGAGCTAATCTGGGCTCAAATAAAAGGTTACGCCGCCCGCCACAATACTTCCCCGCCATTCAGCACGAAAAAGATGATGACCCTGTTAAAAGAAGCCTGCGGGAAAGTCACAAGAGATGACTGGGCAAAGGTTGTCGAAAAGACTAAAAACCTGATTATGGAACATTTTGACCGAGATATCAGGATTGATTCTGTAATTGATAATAATATAATTATACATGTAGGCGAAGATGATGATGAAGACACCACCTCCTCAAGCGAATCGGAGTCTGATTAATATTCTGTACGCACATTTAGTTCAATGTACTTTATTCCATAGAAATACAGATTGTAACTTTGTAAAAAATAATAAATAAAACAATTTTATTATATTAATATTCCCTTTTATTGTTTCCACGTAAAGAACTAAAATATAAATTTTAAATGATTCCGCCAATTTAAAACGGTCTAAATCTAATCATAAAAATAACGCGGCGGTTCATTTTGGAGTAACGGTAACGAACTCGGTATAATGTTGTGTCCATCACTAGTCGTGACTAACTGATAAGTGTCAGGAACGCATTCTCTGAACGGCCGGATAATAGTTTGTTATATTAGGCCTGCCTGTAAAGATAGATTTAAGTTTATGATGATTAATAAATAAATAAATAAATAAATAAATAAATAAATAAATAAATAAATAAATAAATAAATAAATAAATAAATAAATAAATAAATAAATAAATAAATAAATAAATAAATAAATAAATAAATAAATAAATAAATAAATAAATAAATAAATAAATAAATAAATATTACAGAGCTACAAAAAAAATAATTTCAATTTCAATTTTATTGCACTCCGTAATGTTAGTTACAGGTCTTAATAAAATAATGTTAGGCACAATTATGGACCCTGTAGGGCACGGCATATTATATAGAAGAGAGGAAGAAAAGCGCATCGATATATTAGGTATGTTTAAACAGCTAGGGTCTTACTAACGAGCGCAATGCAGAGGTACTCTAAACATTATACCCCTTACTAATAAACGCCTCTTAAATTTTAGTCAATTGATTAATTAGTTTAAACTCTTACGTTGTTTGGTATAAGGTTGGTTTTCGTAATAAAAATCTCGCTAAACAGTGATTAAATTTAAGAGACGTTTATGAGTAAGGGGGTATATCCCTTACTAATAAACGCCTCTTAAATTTTAGTCTTCTTCTTCTTAAGGTGCCTCTCCAACTAGTGAAGATCAGCTACCTGCTACTGATTTACTAGAAAAACAATTTTAGTCAATATAACATTAAAAAACGTGATACCAACACACGGTCACCCATCTAAAAAATGACCTCGACAACGTTGCGTAACCTGGCTTATCGTTCAGTAGTCGCAACCAAATTATATAAAAATGTCTACTTAAGATTATAAGGAAGTTACGATTTAAGTAAATTTGAAAGTACCTACAGCTATGTGCAACCTTATCATTGATAAGGATAAGTGATAAGCGTTATCAGCAGACGTTTTTTATTTAGTTTAGATAATAAAATGAAGGAATTTGGCCCTAATATTTTAAGTTATCAATCACATTTTAACGTATAATGTAGGTTCTAAATTGTAATGTTATCTTCTTTGATATTTACAAATCTACTCACGAGTAATATTTAAGAGGGTGAGTGCCTGGAGATTTACCCCCTTACTCATAAAAGACTCTAAAATTTAATCACTGTTTAGCGAGATTTATATTAGCAAAAGCAACCTTATACCAAACAAAACCGCAAGAATTTAAGCTAATCAATTGACTAAAATTTAAGTGGCGTTTATAAGTAACGGGGCTGTAATACAGGTCTAGAACTCAGTATAGACTCCAGCTCTCACAGAGGTATTCATGTAAAAAAATAGTTGATAAGGAATATTGTGAAAATGGCAAGAGAATTTTGAGAGAAATAAAAACTACTATTACTATTTTTATCTAGTAGTAAATATATTTTAATACAAAAATATTAAGACGGTGGGACACCGATTGTTTATATTATGAGGAGGATATTTGGATGAGGACAATGTCCAGATGTCCAATCTCCGTGTGGTGAAGGAGTAAGAATACAATATGTCACCACCCCATCTCATCCCATGGGTGTCGTAAAAAACGACTTAGGGACTATCCGTAAATATTATATTTACGAAATAAAAAGAAGGAAAACTTGAAATTAAACACCATACCAATCCGTCTGGCCAGCGTGGTATTAGTAGGCCAAGTATCCCTCCATTATAATATTCATTCTCAAGCAGGTGTCCGTGACTTAGTCTGCGTATTTTGGACAATTCACTCAATATCCATACTAATACTTATTATAAATGGGAAAGTGTGTCACGGCAAAACGGAGCTACGAATTGACGTGATTTTTTTAAGTTGAGATAGTTGAAGGGATGGAAAATAACATTGGCTACATTTTTCTTTTTTTTTCTTCTGTGTCCAGGAAAGAGGCACAGTGCTACCCAAGCGAAGGCGCGGGCAAAAGCTAGTATCTTTATTATAAATTGTAGCCTATGTGTTATTCTGATGTTTAAGCTATGTTATTGTAAAATTTCATTGAAATCCATTCAGTAATATTTACGTGAAATAGGAATAAATATCTATTAAACTTAAAAACTTTCGCGTCTATGATATAAAATAAGATATTCATTAATTTCCAAACAATTACATTAAATCCTTGTAACAGACACTGGCCATAGATAACGAAGAGAAAAAAAACTGTAAAATGGATGACATTAAACGTCGCGATGATGGCTTAAGATTATCTTTATTTTATTGAAAAAAAATAAAAGTAGATATAAATCTTAATATTATTATTTTTTATATAAATGTCTTATTATTTGTGTTTAGTGTTAAAATATGTAAAAATGAAGTTAAAAGACTTTGAGTGTGTTAACTTAATTTAAATAAGAAGGATTGACATTTGTTTTTCTAGTTGGGTAAGAATTCGATCATAATTCCTTTATTTCCTATAGAAAAACAGCAGTGAAAATAATAAAAAAATCTACTAACTTATGATCCTTGATTTCGTGTGTATATTTGTGAAAAAAAAGAAGTTTTAAACATTAATATCTCTATGCAAAGGGACACGATAAAATTATAATACATTCAAAAACTCACGTCCTTTTTAAGGCCGAAACTACTGAGACTATGAACCTTAGAAATCTGCTGTGCTTGGTCTACTACATTCATATTCTTCACACATGCAGGTCGATTACGTTTGCTTTTCCATTATTTTATGTATTATGTGTATAATAACTAAGATTATCACAGTGATATTATAATTAAGCGTTATTATTTAAACACAATGGTATCAAAAAGACATCAAATTACGTTGAAAAAGTTAACTGCTTTAAAGCTTTTTTTCAAGACTACCAAACGATAATGTATTCAGAATCCTGTGGCTAATTTATAATGAAGATTACCTTTATTTGCTTGATGTTTCGACACAGGTTTCACTGGTCGTGGTCGCAAGCTGTCGGATTTTGCGAAGAAAACAGAAATTGTGACAAAATTTATGAAGAATACTATAGAACATTTCTCTTGATAGTTTTGGTTAATTATGTTTAATATTCTTATCGTTAATCAGCTTAGAAATCATACTTTTTTGTTTGATGTAGTGACCGAACGAGTAAATCACTTGCCAGCAGAATACTGTTTGGTAAATTATGATGATGGATCATTTCTTTATTGCATTTAAAAGATTCACATATTATATACTGAGCTCATTTGGCGTCCGTGTGGTGACGGAATAAGAAAAGAATATGTCACCACCCCATCTTATTTCATGGGTGACGTAAAAACCGACTAAGGGACTAACCGTAAATATTATCTTTACGAAGTAAAAAGAAGGAGAACTTGAAATTAAACCCAATACTAATCCGTCTGGCCAGCGTGGTATTAGGAGGCCAAGTAACCCTCTGTCACGGGATGAGGCCCGTCCCTGCAGTGGGACATTAATGGGCTGTTATGATGAATTGGCTCATTAGTAGGAATACTTTACTAATGTTGCAATTATTTTAACCTTATGGTTTTTGAGATCTTAAGTACTAAATACTATTCTATTGTACCTCTTTATGCCGCGTATTTGTTGGTATTAGGATATTTAGGTATCTCGTGACAGTTATTTTTTCTTTTAAACTTTTCAACCGACTTCAAAAAAGGAGGAGGTTCTCAATTCGGTTGTATTTTTTTTTAATTCTTAGCGTTTCGATGGCAAACAGATACTGTGAATTAAATTGATGCAGCCTAAAACTCTGCGACTCTGACAACGAACGGTTAGATAGAAGACAAATCGTCATCATCATCATATCAGCCAATCGACGTCCACTACTGGACATAGGCCTCCTCCAAGTATTGCCACCTTGCAAGGTCCTGTGCGTCTTGAATCGTCATAGATCTTTTAAACTAAAACAATATATTTCTGAATCAACTACTTAAACATTTTTATTAGTTTTCTAATAATTTTTTTTTGTTTTATATAATGGCTTAAACATGCTTATTCTAAAAGGACTTAAATACGAATACGAAGAGATTAAATTTTTGCCATGTTACTAAAACCGAAACAGACGTTCAAGTAACAAAATTGTATTATCAATATTATGTATGTTAATATAGGTAAAACATGACAGTTCATTGCCATTGACAGCTGTGATAGACTAAATATAGATACCTATGATATGATAAGTAAGATCATGTCTGATTGTTTAAGCCAAAGATTTCATTGTAAGAAAATGCCTAGTGACACAGATTTTGCCTAAGTCAAACAGTAAAAAAATATATATTTGGTATCAGGATAAGTAATCAAAGAAATGGTAATAATAGGTCTTTACCTATGAAATTGCTGTTTTTTACGCCGCAATCTATAGCCTCTATTTTTTTTTAAAACATAGATTGCTTGTATTGTTTTTGTAAATTGGTAAATACAGGATATTACCAACAACTGACAAAAGATAATTAAAAAAAATATATTATCATTTGTATTAGTAATAAGCCTGTTAACATGGGTCCAATTTAAACTAGCGGATTTTACCATTTAAGAAGGCTCCTTCTGTCAAAACCAACACAGCTGTCACCGGAGCCTAAAATATTGTTGTTTCACCAAACGTTGCGTGAGAAAGAGAAAAACTCATAGAAAAGCAGTCAGAAACGTGCACACGCACACGCGCTCGATTGTATTTATTACAAATCAAAATGTCATTCAAAATATAAATATTGTTCTTCTTGATTGTTAGGGTTGACACTAATACTAGCTGTAGGTAGTTACCTAAAAAGTAATAAATCAGGAGTAAATAAAGATATCTAAAATGGGTTTTTAAAAAATATTTTATTGTAAGTTTTGTTGCGGAAGACACACCAAGCCAGACATCAATTTATCTTGTATATGGTGTAGGTATGACACCGTAAAACATTATAATTTTTTTTTTTTTTTTAAGTTAAGCTGTTTATTCTTGAGGCAGTTTTTTAGACCGTGCATCGTTAATAGGGGTTCCATACAGTACACAATAATATCTTACTTCACATACAGTACATGAAGTTAATTTTAGCTGGATTTAAAAAAAAAGAAGAAAAATCATATAATTTTCTAATTAAAAAACCGACTTCAACAGGAGTCGGTTAAAAACCATGCTGATTACAATTTCTAAGATTAGTATTAAATAAATTTCTGCAGTTGTCTTCATCATAAGATCATGTTTGTGTAAAGTTTTCATTAATACGAATAAAATAAGCCCAAACACTAGGTAGCTGCTATATACCGTTGAAAAGTTTCCTCGACCCTCAGTCGTCTTCATCATCAGATCATGTTTGTGTAAAGTTGTGTAAAGTTTTCATCAATACAATTAAAATAAGCCCAAACACAAGGTAGCTGCTATATGCCGTTGAGGTGTTCCCTCGACTCTCGGTGGTCTCCAGGATCTGACCAGTTCTAACTCTTGATTATTTTTATTAAAAATAAATAATAATCATAAAATCTGGAAATGATAGTTGACAAGAAATGATACTTGATCAGTCATTCAGATACCGGGGCGGGGCAGGGTGAGTCACGAAAATATTAAAAAAAAAATACAAAATGAATTACAAAAAAAATACAGTTTGTGCAATGTGACAGCCTTAGCTATGCTCTATTGACTATTGTAATAATAGGTTAATTTTGACAGTTGATTTTAGTCAAGAATGTCACTGATGTAGGTATTTTATTTAACTGGTTATGCATCTGATAATAATTGGATCTCTTTGATAAAAGAAATTACGAAACTTCTTACTGGCAAGCGATACGTAATTGTCATAAATGACATAAATTAAAGTTTATTGAAGTTTAAAAAAATATATTCGGTAACATTCGACGACGGTCGGCTCGCTGTCGTACCTCCCCTCCTCCGACCCGAGGGGTGCAGAAAGTGGAGGCGAGATGCAAGATGTCGATGGCGGAAACGAGCACGGTAAAATTTCCTAAAATGGTTTTGGGAAAAAGGTAATTGCGTACAAACTTTAGAATGTATCTAGTCAATATAAAATTATTTGAATTTTCGAATAAATAATCTATTCCTATTCCCAAAATATATTTACCTTTATAAACGTTTAATCCTATTTTATTACGCTAAAAGTTGTCATAAAATGTGCATAGAATTATGAACTTTGAAGCCTCATAACTTGTAAATGAATATTTCTTTTACTGTTTTATTAATCAATAAGACTAGATAATAACAAGACAAAACGATATCATCTATAGTTTTGAGTATTTATTATCTAATGAAGGAGGAATAAACTTTCTTTGTTTGTATGGAATTGCGATTGAATTGTTTCCCCTTAAACAAATGTAACGTTTTCCCTTACATTTTTTTTCTTATGGTTAAAATGCTTAAAGTTAGCTAAGATGTGCGCTATTACTTATACCAAATTTCATTCTATAAAGTTTAATAATTATTCAAAAAACTAAGAAAACGTTAGTATGAAAAATCAAACTTCGCATAAAATCTCCATACAAATCGGCAATTTCATAGGTAAAGACCTTATATTTGAAATATATAGCTCCTTATAGGTTTTAATATTAGAGACATTAGCAGCCTTTACATACACACTCTATCGCGCGTGAAAGAACGTTCTTTGGAACGTACAGGATTGCGCGCGTGAAAGCCGGCACGCTCTTTCGCACAGGATTATTTTTTAGATAGTGTAAAACTAAAGACCGATTTACACATCCACAAGTATAGTAGCGAGTTAAGTAGTAAGTTGTGGATTAAGTTGATTTAAATAGATCTCCATCCTATTTTTTGGCAAGTTAAGTACGAAGTAGCCCCCTCTCTCGCGACTCGCCAACTTAACTCGCCAAAAAATAGGATGGAGATCAATTTAAATGAACTTTCGCTACTGTACCTACTTGTCGATGTGTAAATCGGGCGTAATCACTCGACTTTGCTGACAAATAGACTCTTGACCACTTTTCTCGGATTAAGTTATTATTTCCTAAGTTTATAGATCGATTTATACATAAATGTCAGATAGACCACTCTAGTTACAGGCTAGCCAAATACTGTATTTTACGAACTCACGAGTTAGGAAGTAAAGGCCATGTATTCTAATTCCGTCGCCTCATGGCTAAAGTCTAGAACAGAATAGCTTACACGGAATTAAAATAACAAGGTCTTATGTCGATTCTTACATAACCTTAGACATGTAAAATACATTTTTAAATAAAAAATTTACATGTGCAGCTTTTTACGAACAATACAATTATTGACAATAATATATTTTATTGGGACCCTTTGTTAAAATAGAAATAACAAGTTGACCTTAAGCGTGAATCATCATATTATGAGCGTCTATAAAAATATTTTATTGTGCTTGTTTTTTCTTTTTGATGACTATAACTTAATCCTTTTGGATGGTCACTGTTGCAGTGTTTCATGTGTTATTACTGTTTTTTTTATGTTTATAATTGTGATTTCCGTGTGGGTGTGGAATAGGTATTGCCACCCCGGTTAATTCCAAGGGAAGTTCGCTTATACAAGGTGTCCCAAAGGGTAGCATTTTTTCATTATGAATTTTATTCTAAGGCGCTGTCTCCACGAGCGATAAAATCGCAGCGATATTATCGTCGTGCCACGTATTTCTATATACTCTGTATGAAGGTGTCTCCACACGGCGATGTTATCGCGGCGATTTTTGTTCAGACTCGCCGCGATTCTATCGCTCGTGGAGACATCGCCTAAGAAATAAGTCCTATTGATATGAAAACTAGACCAGCTGGTTTTAAAAAATTTATTAGAGTTTAAATAGGCATTATTCAGGGTAAAACAGCAAAAAAAATGTTGGAAAAAGTTAAGATTTGTGACAACAGGAGTGAAAAGACTGTCACAGAGTGTGAATTTTTGCGTTTTTTTTAAATGCCTATAACATTACAACCATGCAACTTAGAATTTTTTTTAAATTTTCTGACAACCAGCATGACTTTTTTTTACTTTATCACCTGGTTTCGGATTAACGTCGGGTTTTGGGACACCCTGTATAATAGGTCTTTACCTACCTATGAAATTGCCGTTTTGTATGGAGATTTTATGCGAAGTTTGATTTTTCATACTAACGTTTTCTTAGTTCTTTTAACAATTATTAAACTTAATAGAATGAAATTTGGTATAAGTAATAGCGCATATCTTAGCTAACTTTTTCTTAGCATTTAATCATAGGAAAATAAATATAAGGGAAGAAGTTATAGTTGTTTAAATGTTATCTCTGTTGTACTCGGCAAGTTTTCCTCTTCGCCATAAGAGTAGACCTGTCCCGGCCCGGCAGTAAGCTTTTAGTTATAAGTAGGTATTCCTAATCCTGGACGGACTATTCCTGGATGGACTATTAGGTATGTCTCAGACATTCTATCAAACGATGCTCACCTTTGCATCGATAACAAAATTTATCAATTGCTTTACGGTTACTCAACAACCACTAACTTTTCCTTTTCCTTTACAAAAACAGCGTCATCTAGTCTCCACACTAGTAAACTATTTTTTTTTAAATTTGTGTATTAATTGACCTTTTTTCTTTGTCCACAGGTAACCAAACCATCAAGATGAAGTATCCCATCGTATGTTGACAATCGTATGCCATACACCAGCTCATGCTAGCAATTTAATGAATAAAAAAGTCGAAGCGTGTGAGTTTTGAGAAGACATTTTGAAAAAAAAAAAACTCGGCAAAATGGCGTCCTGTCTGTCGGGTGGGCATTACGTGAGTGGGAGCCAGGAGTATGTGCCGGTTGCTGAGTTTTATGCGGACAAATCCGTTTTTGTTACTGGCGGTACCGGATTCATGGGCAAGGTGAGTTACGGTTTTTTGAATTTATTTATATTTTAATTAGGTTTAGGAGTAAAAAGTTGTTGTAATTCAGAGGATGTCGTATTAAGCGACTAACACCCTTACTCATAAACGCCTCTTAAATATTAGTCAATTGATTAGCTTAAATTCTTACGATTTTGTTTGGTATAAGGTTGGTTTTGCTAATAAAAATCTCGCTAAACAGTAATTAAATTTAAGAGGCGTTTATGAGTAAGGGGGTAAGGGACTCCGGTTTTAACAATTTATATATAAAGCGACAAGGGTATTTTTACAACTAGTATCTATAACGAAGAAGAAAATCTTGGCAATAGCAGGTCAAGTATCTTTCTTGAGCTCCTATTTTTTTTTCATCGTAGCAACGCAGAAATTACGAGATAGGATTCCTCATGTGTTCAGTAAAATTTGCCCAATCATCATCGTGTCGTGACGGAGTAAGAATACAATATGTCACCACCCCATCTCATCCCATGGGTGTCGTAAAAACCGACTAAGGGAATATCCGCGAATAAATTATTATCTTCACAAAATAAAAAGAAGGAAAACTTGAATTTAAGCCCTGTACCAATCCGACTGGCCAGCGTGATATTAGTAGGCCAAGTATCCCTCCGTCACGGGAGGAGGCCCGTCCCTGCAGTGGGACATTAATGACTGTTATGAATGAATAGATTGCGTGGAACGTTTCTTAGTCGCTACACAACATCTTCTAGCTGAAATGGGGGGGTGACACCTTGTATACCTACTTATTCACGGATAGTCCCTTAGTCGGTTTTTACGACACCCATGGGATGAGATGGGGTGGTGACATATTGTATTCTTACTCCATCAACACACAGAGAATTTACCAGTAACTTTATACAAAATTTTGTAGCAATATTTTAAGTATGTCCTATGATTAATAATACTTAACATCTAACAATACAGCTTAGTTTGAAGCGATTTGTCATAAGTATCATACAAAATAGATATAATACTACATTTATTAAATATATTAAGAACCTATTTGTAATGTAAAGTTCGAATAGACGACCTTGGGGTATGCTTAAAATTTGTTCAATAACTCATTAATATCGTAGCGAATATTCGATGAATCGCGGGCGAAAAGTCAGTCGAACGCTTACGTAAAGTCTAGGAAAAGAGTTGATACTTTGTTTGATATGACGGCGTCTGTGGCGTAGTAGTTATATTACATGGTTGTTACGCAAACGTCTCGGGTTCAACTCCCGCTCAATGCAAATCTTTGTGTGCATGAACATGATCGTTTGCACTGGTCTGCGTGTTTCCTATGTATAATATGTAGGTATTGACATACAAAAGTATTTTGTAAATTTTATCCGTTGATTAGTACTCGTAGTACAAGTTTTGCTTAATTTGGGACTTAATAAATAATAATAAATAAAAATTGTTTATTATCAGACATTGTCCATAGATTTCATTCACAATTTCATTTACAATCACATACAAAAATTACAAAGTGCAGATAGAATAGATGTCATAATGGCGATGTAGCTAAAAAAAAAAAAGATTTACTAAATATATCACGTAGTTGGCAAACAGGCATGTGGTCCAACTGGAGGTTGGCCCGTAGCCTATGGACAATGGCAACACCAGAGAAATCATCCGTTGCTGATCCTTAAAAACCTATTTCGGGTTCGATTCCCGCTCAATGCAAATCTTTGTGAGCATGAACATGATTGTTTGCATTGGTCTGAGTGTTTTCTATGTATAATAAGTATGTATTTACAAAAAAATAAGTATTTTAGTATGTTTATCCGTTGTCTAGTACCCATAGTACAAGCTTTGCTTAGTTTAGGACTAGGCGGCGATGTGTGAACGTGTGAGGATTATTTATTTTATTTTTATTTACCCTTTTCTTAAGAACCCCATATTGTAGGCCCTGGGGCAAACCTCGGAAGGAAGATTGTTCCATAAACGAACAAGATAAATTTTTTGTAAAGCGTTTTTTGAGTTCTGTCTAAAGCGTTTGAGTGAGTCATGTTCCATGACTTTATTCAGAGTTAGGGCATAACTGGGCCTTAGCGTTTTCGGTTTCAAATTTTGCGGACTACTCATACGTCTTTTCGCTGTTCTCGTTGTTAATCTTTTTTGGTCATCTATGATACATGATCTGGGTCATGTATAGATGGTTAGTAAAACATTTCGAGCAGTTAAAAAAAATGTTTTACTCATCTCAACATTTACCTTTAGCCTGCAGTTTATTGTGCATTGCATACCATAGCTCAGATTCCTAAGGACGATTACTCATAACAAATTCCTGTCGAATAAATAAAAAAACAAATAAAATAATTTATAATACAGGATGTTCTAAAACTCGACGTCAACCCGGAACCGAATCAAAAGAAAAGTCTTGCTGTTTGTCAGAAAAATATACAACAAAATATAAGTTTAATGATTTTAAAGTATTAATTATTTTTTTAAAAACCCAGAATTTCACACCCTGCGACAGCGTTTTCATTCCTGTTGCCACGAATCTTAACATTTCCTTATTTCTTTTTTTGCTGTGAAATCAGCTGTTCTATCTTTCATAACAATAGGACATAATTCTTAGATAAAAAAAAATAATTTAAAAATGCCAAGTAAAAGTGTGGCGTTTGTTGCAAGTGCGAAAAAAACAGTCTATCATATTTTTAAAAGACACGAATTACACCCCTTACATTCATCCAAAGTACTACCAAAAAAAATCACACAAAACAGCTGTTTTTGACATGCTTTTTACTCGTACCTTCATTTCAGTAAAGGGATGAACCAATCGTAAACTAAAATAATACGCCATTCCTATCGCTATTAACTTTAAAGCCCGATTTACACATCGACAAGTACGGTAGCGAGTTAAGTAGTAAGTTGCTGATTAAGTTGATTTAAATAGATCTCCATCCTATTTTTTGGCAAGTTAAGTTGGCGAGACGCGAGAGAGGAAGCTTCTTCGTACTTAACTCGCCAAAAAATAGGATGGAGATCTATTTAAATCAACTCAATCTTAAAATACTACTTAACTCGCCACTGTACCTACTTGTCGATGTGTAAATCGGGCATAACTTCAATAGCTTTTAAGATGAAAAAAGGGTTAAAAATTGAAAATTAAAATGGTCATAAATATCACCTAAATGGATTCATCATCATAATGTCCCACTAATGTCCCACTGCAGGGACCGGCCTCTTCCCGTGACGGAGGGTTACTTTTAAATGGATTAATTATCTTTTAATTCTGCTCAGTAAAGTTATGCTCTATCATGGTGTCAAAGTTAAATACGTTATTCTCAATACATCCTGTATATAATTATATTCACAGAAATTCTACATATTTTATTAATATATACCTACTCCTCACATATTCCTCACACTTTCACACAACGCCATCTAGTCCCAAACTAAGCAAAGCTTGTACTATGGGTGCTAGACAACGGATATACATACATAGATACTTTTTTTTGTAAATACATACATATTATATTATTAAGATGTATTGTCAAGCACGATCTATGGGTACACGTGTAGGTCAAAATATAAAAAAAGGCACGTAAATATATTAAAATCTAAGTTTTTATGTATCCATGTCTTTTATGAAGATGATTAATTAAAATAATACGAATATAATAGTTTATATCCTTTGATGTAAAATAGACTTGCGTCTGCGCATAAATATGTAATAAATTATTGACGTCAATATTATGAAAGACATACATACATAATTACGCTGAATTCCTATGGGGGTAGGCACTAGGCAGACACTATTTAACGCCTTGTATTAAGATCTTATTCCGTGTGGTGACGGAGTAAGAATACAAAATGTCACCACCCCATCGCATCCCATGGGTGTCGTAAAAACCGACTAAGGGACTATCCGTCAATATTATCTTTTTACGAAGTAAAAAAAGAAGGAAAACTTGAAATTAAACCAATCCGTCGGACCAGCGTGGTATTGGTAGGCCAAGTATCCCTCCGTCACGGAAGGAGGCCCGTCCCTGCAGTGGGACATTAACGGGCTGTTAAGATGATGATTTATATAATAAGCGAAATACTAACCCTGAGCTGACATCTGTTTGGAGATTTATTCAGCGAGCAAGAAAGGTACTTAGAATCAAAACGACTTCTTCTTCAAAAAACTGACCCGCAGTTATAATACCAATAAAACTTTAGCATATAATTTAACTTTAGTGTTAGTAAGCTGAAGTGGCAATGGGCTAGTCATATTTGTCGAAGAAGCGTTGGAGCAAACGTGTGTTAGAGTGGGGACTGCGACTTGGCAAACGTTGCTTAGGACGCCCCCCAGCTAGGTGGACCGACGACCTCATAAAGGTCCGTCTGGATGCGAAAGGCGCAGGACTGTGTTTTGTGACGCGTGTAGGCCTATGTCCAGGAGTGGACTGTGATAGTCTAGTTGATTGAAAACTTGAGCCGAAGATTTCTTTTATAAATATTTGTCTATTTCTTTATTTCAAGGTATTGGTCGAGAAGCTGCTGAGAAGTTGTCCAAAAATTAAGAAGATTTATTTGTTGATGCGACCGAAGCGTGGCCAGGATGTCGCTTCACGCCTTACCGAGTTAACACAGTCACCGGTATGTATGACTTGTCTACTATATAAAAATAAGTCGGGTTTTCCTTCCTGACGCTATATTTCCAGAACGCACGAACCGATTTCCACGGTTTTGCATTCGTTGGAAAGGTCCGTGAGGTTTATAGCAAAGACAATTCAGGAAAAAATTGAACAGAAAAGCGGGAAAATAATGCCTGTGCGAAGCCGGGACAGGCCGCTAGTCTTTTATACATACATACATACATAAACTCACGCCTTATCCCGTCCGGGGTAGGCAGAGACGACAGAACGCCACTTGTCACGATCCTGGCAAACAGATTGGGCCTCGTCCACATTCATTGAGCGAGTCATACATGCGCGTCGTTTACGAGTGTGCTCTTTATTTGTCTTTTATGCCACCCACTTTATGCCCAAGAAGGCCCCAGTGGGTGGCAGAAGGAGGGTTATGTGTATGTATGTATGTACAGTACGAACAATCTAAGTTGGTTTTCTTGAAGATGTTGCAAAGGGATGCGCAGAAAGACAATGGAAAAAAATAATACAAAACTTAAAACCATTACGTAGACTCTTCAATTGCAACATTGAAAGTTTACGGCTGTCGCGCCTAGATGGCGTTGTACAGTTGAGTTCTAACTTGCGGCCCGGCGCTGTATGAAGCAATGGTTAAATTTGGTAGACGAGACTGGTGCTCGGGTGGCCTAAAGGTCATAGCGCTGGATGCATATAGTCCAGAGACGCTGTTTCGAGTCCCGCCTTGAGTATAAATTTTTTTCATTGTCTTTCTTCTTTTCGGGCTGCTCAGATTTCATTTTTGGTACTAAATTTCGGGGAGCATGTGTTGTCTTAGTGGCTGTACAAAAGCGGACCTCTTTGAAAGCTAACTTCAGGCCTGCCTTGTAAGTTCCATGTGTATTTATTTGGCACGCTCTGCAGCTTGAAATCTGTAAGAGTTTAATTTCCCAAATTTTGGATTCCAGTTATTCGAGACCCTACGGAGAGAAAACCCCCAGGCGTTAACCAAGATTATACCAATAGTGGGAGACATCACCGAACCAGAGCTGGGCATCAGCGCCGCAGACCAGGCCATGCTTTGTCAAAAGGTAAGGCTTTTTTTTCTTTCCGTGTGGTGACGGAGTAAGAATACAATATGTCACTACCCCATCTTATTCCATGGGTGTCGTAAAAGCCGACTAAGGGACCGTGAATATTATCTTTACGAAATAAAAAGAACGAAAACTGAAAATTAAACCGTATATCAATCCATCTGGCCAGCGTGGTTTTAGTAGGCCAAGTATCCCTCCGTCACGGGAGGAGGCCCGTCCCTGCATTGGGACAATAATGGGCTGTTATGATGATGATGAGATAGCAATGGACTACAGGTTAATAAGACAAGGACTCGAGTGGCTTAGTTGGTCATAGCGTCATGATGTGAAGGTTAGGTTACGGGTGCGTCTCCGGAGATAAGCATATTCTCCGGAGACGCAGGTTCGTCTTGTGACCACACATAGTGCGCAAGCCATAGTACGGAGTCAGCTTGTTCTAAAGGATCCATTTACCCCAGATTAGGTATGAAATTAGCGTTCTATAATATCGTTTTTCATAGGTAAATAGAAAATGAAAAAAAAAAACTGGCACAATAATTATCCCGTGATGGAGGGATACTTAGCCTACTAATACCACGCTGGCCAGACGGATTGGTATAGGATTTAGTTTCAAGTTTTCCTTCTTTTATTCTTTTTATTATTAAAGATAATATTCACGGATAGTCCCTTAGTCGGTTTTTACGACACCCATGGGATGAGATGGGGTGGTTAAATATTGTATTCTTACTCGGTCACCACATGGAGATATTTCATACATGTATAGGACGGGAAACAAACCCTCAGCGCCAAAGTATAGTACAAAAATAACTGTATATTTTTCCCTTGCAGGTATCAGTGGTGTTCCACTCAGCGGCGACTGTGAAGTTTGACGAGAAGTTGAAGCTGTCAGTGACCATTAACATGCTGGGCACACAGCAGCTTGTACAGCTGTGCCATCGTATGCTTAGTCTCGAGGTGAGTTTACTGGGTTTAGGAGTACTTCACGCGGGCTGTGGTGAGGCGAAAGGCCCTTAAGCTATTAAATTTAAATAACGTGCCTCAGGGGCACCCCCTGTGGGGTACGAACTTCGGTCCGGACTGTGGTCTAGGAATTGAAATAGACACATACATACAGAAAATATCTCGTTTCATAGGATAGACATACAATTGTGACTAATTAGAAAGCTTTTTCAAAGAGTGTAAGTAGTTGTTGGGCGAAGTGAGTGTTTAATGAAGAAAAATAGTCTTTAGATCCTCAATCGTCTCTTACTGATGTATTATTATTTATTTAGAAATAGGGTAGGGTCTAGAAAGATATGTAAGGGGCTACCGGAGGAATGGAAGTAGAAAATTCCTCTCGTGTATGAAAGTGAAGATAGAAATTTATTTATTTATATAGTATATGGGTCTCCAACAAAGGCAATACACATTAGAAATTAATTTATAAAATTACAGAAATATGGCGTGCATTCCTTCAATAATAGGAAACCACAGCATGCGAATAAAGAAATCAAACTAAACTAAAAACAAATTTAAACAAAAAAAAAATGTTATAATCACAACATCGTCTAAATATTTCAGGCACTAGTCCACGTATCGACGGCGTACTGCAACTGCGAGAGAGAGTGCGTCGAGGAGACGGTGTACGCACCTCCGGCGCATCCGGAACACGTCGTGACTCTGGTGCAGACCCTGCCTGATGATCTGGTCGATAGGATCACGCCGGATCTTGTTGGTAAGTGGTTTATATTCGAAATGTAGTTAGAAAGGTTGTTGGTAATTATGAATTAATAAATAAATAATCCTTACACATTCACACAGCGCCATTTAGTCCCAAACTAAGCAAAGCTTGTAAGTACTATGTTTACTAGACAAAGGATACACATACTTCAATACCTTTTTTTTTGTAAATACATACATAATATTATACATAGAAACACTCAGACCAATGCAAACAATCATGTTCATGCACATAAAGATTTGCATTGAGCGGAAATCGAACCCGAGGTAGCAGTCATGTAATAAAACCACTATGCCACAGAGGTAGTCAACTAATCTCCATTATATGATAACCCTTTTTAAAGATCTTTACTTTAAAAACGGTTATCATCGTCATATCAGCGAAAACATAAATGATTCATAATTTTGTTAATGTCCCACTGCAGGGACGGGCCCACTGCCGTGACAAAGGGATACTTGGCCTACTAATACCACGCTGGCCAAACGGATTGGTATAGGGTTTAATTTCAAGTTTTCCTTCTTTTTATTTTGTAAAGATAATATTGACGGATAGTCCCTTGGTCGGTTTTTACGACACGTGACATACTGTATTCTTACTCCGTCACCACACGGAACCGTAAATGATTAAAGCATGTGTAATGCTGAGTCTATCTTATCCATCAAGCGAACCCACCGTAGGGTACCTCCTTTCCATAACCCGTCTTCCGTTCTTACTTGACTTAATTGAAGAGGTGTTTATAGTTGTCTGTTCCGAATATTTCCTCCTTCCACGATTCTGGGACTATACACTGGCTTTCCACCTCTCTTTAATCATGCAATCCCAAGCGTTATGTCGGCCACTTTGCTTCTTCTGCGGATTTCTTCATTTTTAATTCGATCACGCTAGTAAAGCTCTCTGGATGACTGTTACCTTCTCACAGGCGTCAAAACCCTTTGTTTTAAGACACTGTGGCAAAATCTTTAAAACTGAATACTTCGAAAAGTGGTGTTACTAATAAATAATGACTATTTTCGTACGTTTTCCAGGTGACAGACCAAATACATACACGTTTACGAAGGCGCTGGCGGAGGATATGCTCATCAAGGAGAGTGGGAACCTGCCCGTGGCTATCGTGAGACCTTCAATTGGTAAGCTACCTTCTTCTTCTTCATAGCGTATCGATGGCAAAACGATACTAGACTAAATTGATGTAGACCATAACTCTGCGACACTGACTGGCTCACCGGATAGACAAGTTAATGATGATGAATTAAAGTGGGGCGACCCCTGACATGGTGTACCGACGACCTAGTTAGGACGGCGGGAAACCAATGAATGAGGGAAGCACAGGACCGCAAAAGGTGGAAATATGATAGAAGATTCCTAAATTCAGCAGTGAACATCAACTGGCATAATAAAAACTACTTATAAACAAATAAAAAGATCCGTTATCACACGAACATGAGATAACATTAATGAAGTACTTTCTCATTTCCGAGTACAATGCTAGATTATCTGTATCGTAAGTTGATAATCAGTTCTTGCTAATTATGAATGATAATTTATATTTACAAGACCATCGATAAAAACGGTAATCGATTGCTGATGTAACAGTTTTTAATGACATGGAATATATTTCTAATTTTTTTTTTTTTTTTTTTAACTGAGTAAGAATACAATATGTCACCACCCCGTCTCATCCCGTGGGTGTTGTAGAAACCGACTAAGGGACTATCCGTGAATATTTTCTTTATGAAATAAAAAGAAGGGAAACTTGAAATTAAATCGTATTAGAAGGCCAAGTATCCCTTCGTCACGGGAAGAGGCCTGTCCCTGCAGTGGGACATTAATGGGCTGTTACGATGAACTTGTCTATCGCAGTCGATCGCTGGACATCGGCTTTCCCAACACGGTCCTGAGCCTTCCGCATCGAGTACTACCCAGAAACCTTTATTAGGTCGCCGGTACACCGAGCTGGTTAAAAATATAAAATTATTTGATACCTAGATTTTATCAGAAGATTTAGTTAAATATATTTTCAGTCTCAACTATTATCAAATAATCAGGTACGAATCCGATAATATTATAAAATGACACAGTTTTTTACTTATAAATAATATGCATAGCATGTGACCTAATTATAACGTTATCGCATAAGTAAATAGTTGCTATAATTTTATCCGCTGCTTATCAACTATAATTTGTTATAAAGCCTTATACTGGGATTTTCCCAGCGCGATAAAATTTATTTATATACTTATTTCTTCTCCGTGTGGTGACGGATTAAGTATACAATATGGCACCACCCCATCTCATCCCATGGGTGTCGTAAAAACCGATTAATGGATTATCACCTTAACGAAATAAAAAGAAGGAAAACTTGAAATTAAACCCTGTACCAATCCTTTTGGCCAGCGTGGTATTAGTAGGCCAAATATCCCTCCGTCACGGGAGGACGGCCATACCTGCAGTGGGACATTAATGGGCTGTTATGATGAAGCTCGGATGGTATAAGTTGTGTTAGTTTTTAAACAAACCATTTTCTTTTCCAGTGCTCTCATCCCTCCGAGAGCCAGTGAAAGGCTGGGTGGACAACTGGAACGGCCCGAACGGCATCATCGCGGCTGTCGGCAAGGGCATCTTCCGCACCATGCTGGGCACCGGCACTAAGGTCGCCGATCTGGTACCAGTTGATACCGTCATTAATCTTATGATTGTGTGCGCGTGGCGGACGCATTTGAGGCGGTGAGTTATATGTTACTCGTATTTTTGAAGTGATCTTCAATAGCTATAGATATCGCGCTATCATTTGAGATATCAGGGCCATGTCATTTCTCTATATTTATCGAATCCTGTAATCCATAAATTATTGTCATCAGCATAGGTGCATTTTATGTCCATTAATTTAATGACGACCTCTGTAGCGTAGTGGTTATATAACATGACTGCTACGCAGAGGTCTCGGGTTCGATTCCCGGTCAATGCAAATCTTTGCGTGCATGAACGTGTTTGTTTGCATTGGTCTGGGTGTTTTCTATGCATAATATGTATGTATTTACAAAAAAAAGTATTTATGTATGTTTATCCGTTGTCTAGTACCCATAGTACAAGCTCAGCTTAGTTTAGGACTAGAGGGCGATGTGTGAATGTGTGATGATTATTTATTATTTATGTTTGAAAACATGTAACCTAATTTGTAGATAAACTAACCAAGCTACCAACCGACCTCGGTGGCGCGACGGTAGCGCAAGCGGCTGCCGTGCAAGAGGTTGTGGGTTCGATCCCCACGCAGGACAATAATTTGTGAGATCCACAAATTATTGTCCTGGTCTGGGTGTTCTTTGTGTCCGTTAATTGATGTTTGTAAAAGGTCCCTGCGACACAGGGCATGATCCCTAGTGCGGGAGTTGTCTTTTTTAAAAGAGAAAACCTAATTTGTAGATTTCTTAACCAAGTATTGTAACCAACTCCGAAAGAAGATTTTTATTTCCATTTTCGTACCTAGTTAACCAACTATCAAAGAAAGAAAATATATTTCATGTTCGTAACGGGTTACATATATGGGGTGTAATATGTGACAACGAAAAGTGGAACAACGAATACCGAATAGTCGCATGACTTCGTTGCTAAGATATTCGTGGTGGTGTGCATTCGTTGTTACGTTATTCGTTGTATAGTCTTTATCAGACAGGAAAGGTACGGTGACATTTGATCTTTTCCATGTTACTTAGTTTACTTTTGTAGAATTTAAAAATAAAAGCTATCAATTTATGAATCCGAACTGATAAAAAATTAAAAATATTATTTAGACGTTTATATATAATTAAATTATATGAAATATTTGTTTTATATTCCATCTTCAACCCTAATATGTAAAATATAAACATATAAATTTTAAAATCGTATGCGCGACTCGGAACGAATGTCAATAGAGATTGACACAATAAAATTGTTAAAATCGAATGGTTTTTTATAAAATTGATTAAGTAAATCGATTAATTTTTTTTTTATAATCATAGAAATTAATATAATAATTTCAGTTGTCTTATAACTCAATATTAGTTTTTACGAGGATAGGCCGCAAGTTTTTGGCGGGATTCGTACGTCATAGCGGTAAAATCTTGATGATGTCATTATTAAAAGAGGCCTGTGACCTGTGACCACGTAACTGCCGATGATTGGAAAAAACAAAAATCCCTTTGCACGACTTATGTCCAAAATACGAAATGTCCAACTAAGATTAATGTCCAACATGAATTTTGTCCAACACGTTTAATGTCCAACTACGATTAATGTCCAACGCGAATTTTGTCCAGCATGAAATTTCTCCATATTATATGATTACTTAAAATTTAACCCCCTTACTCATAAACGCCTCTTAAATATTAGTCATTTGATTAGCTTAAATTCTTACGATTTTGTTTCCTATAAGATTGGTTTTGCTAATAAAAATCTCGCTAAACAGTGATTAAATTTAAGAGGCGTTTATGAGTAAGGGGGTAAGTTTCTACTTTTCGAATTAGGGCTTTTATCTGTTAACTCAAGTAAAAAAAATAAGTATGTAGCACAAAACATTTTATTGAACCAATGCTAATTTCTCTTCTTTTCTTAAACACAAAAAATACCTAACATATAAAAAAATATTCTTATTAATTTAAAAGATCTATCCACTTTTACCCACGCGTTAGTAAATTTAATCTGCAGAATATATTTTTTTGTAGAAACTGTAATGAAGGTAGTATAGTTATATGTATAGGAAGGTACTTGTCGATAAGGGAGACAATACACTAAGGAAAGGAATTAATTTTGGCTTAAGATAGGATTTTTTTAAGATTGGTCATTTTTATGATTGGACATTTTTATGGTTTGACATTTTTATGATTGGACATTTTTAGAAGGTTGTCATTTTTCATAATTGGACATAAGTCGTGCAAAGGCAAAAATCTAATACTTCATGACTGTGAGAGGAAGAGACATCAAATTAGACAATTCAGTAGATTTTCACTTATTATGTCATGTAAGTGACGAATCAAGTAATTCATCAAGCTGTTCATCAGATGAATCACGCATTGATTCGGCATAATGAATAAATATTTAAAAAAAGATTAGTTTCTTATTTTGTACCTACCCATAATCGATTTATTCTTGTTTGTAAATTATATCGGTTAGATATAGAATCGGTATTTTTAAAAACGATATTAGTGTTACTACATCTCTAGTAATGACAAATACTAAACGTCACCGTACCCATAAGATCTGAAAAATAGTATAGTAAACTTACGGGGTCGCGGTATTCGTTGTTTCAGTTTTCGTTGTCACATATTACTTACACCCACATTTACGAAGGTGGACCAAGGGGACCTCTGCCTGCCCCAAATAGGGTGTAAGTTTATGAATTTAGCCATTGTTTGTAATAATTTTACATCGGAGTTTCTACTTGCATTGTTTTAACTTTACTTTTTCTATGTTATTTCCAGAGGTGAAGGTGTAATCGTTTACAACTGCTGTACCGGACAACAGAACCCCATCACATGGCAGCGTTTTGTAAAGACAAGCTTTAAATATATGCGAAAACATCCCTTTAGTAAGTATCACATTTTTAGACTACTTACTCCGTGTGGTGACGGAGTAAGAATACAATATGTCACCACCCCATCTTATCCCACGGGTGTCGTAAAAACCTACAAAGGGACTAACCGTAAATATTATCTTTACAAAATAAAAAGAAGGAAAACTTGAAATGAAACCCTATACCAATCTGTTTGGCCAGCGTGGTATTAGTAGGCCAAGTATCCCTCCGTCCCGGAAGGAGGCCCGTCCCTGCAGTGGGACATTAATGGGCTGTTATGATGATGATGATGATAACTAGAAAAGCTATACTAACGCTGGATGCGTATAGTCCAGAGACGCGGGTTCGAGTCTAGAGTATCAATTTTTTTCTATTGTCTTTCTTCCTTTCGGTTATTTTGTGGTTGTTGTCAAAGACTTGACTACCTCTTTAGCTATTACACATGATTGCTATAGCGGTCGCAATATGCTTGAATTGGAGTTCGCTACACGATTCAAATATTTATTGCAAGAACATTAGAGCATTTTATTTGATCTAGGTGTTTTCTTTTTTTTTAAACCCATCTATAAAACCAAAGTAGTAATAAGATGAGCTGGTTTTTATCAGGACGATGAACGAACCTTTAATAGTAAGACCTTCCCTAAAGCACGGAATTCTAAAGCGAGTTGTTATGTGAGTCAAATGAAACGATTGTTCAGAGATTAAATATTGACTGATTTATTTATCATAAATATTAACTAGCTTACTATAGCTTATATACTAATCCATATAAGTGTAATATAATGGGTTTAAATTCCTGTGGCAATATTATCTGCCTAATGGACAGTATTACACTAAAGTTATAACAGACAGAAGATCTGTTATGTTATACGTGATTCTATACAAAGTTACTTTTGCCACGACCGTGCGTTCTAGCTATGGCTATCACCATTCTTACCAAGCAGATATCAAGATTCCTATGCTAGCTCAGTGGCCACACTATCTTATGATAGTGTTTGCTTTCGTTGATATTTAACTCTAAATGTATCGTATGTTGTCACCAGGCGAGGTGGTATGGTATCCCGGTGGCGACATCACCAGTAACAGGTTGAAGCACGGCACACTCTCGCTGCTCCAACATCGTGCACCGGCTGCCGTCATGGACTTAGTTGCCACTGCGACGGGCAAGAAACCTATGTAAGTATACCTTTAGATTCGCTCCAATTAGTCACATTAATCGTTGTGACGCTTAACGCGACGTTCGTTATAACGCTTAAAATTACTTTCGTCAAGACCCATTAAGCGTTGCGTCGCTTAACTCGACGTCAGTCGCGACGCTTAACAACTTAGGCTGAAGCACGGAACACTCTCGCTGCTCCAACATCGTGCACCAGCTGCCGTCATGGACTTAGTTGCGACTGCGACGGGCAAGAAACCTATGTAAGTATACCTTTAGATTCGCTCCAATTGGTCTCATTAATCGTTGTGACGCTTAACGCGAAATTTGTCATAACGGTTAAAATTACTTCCGTCGCGACCCATTAAGCGTTGCGTCGCTTAACACGACGTCAGTCGCGACGCTTAACAACTAAGGCTGAAGCTCGGCACACTCTCGCTGCTCCAACATCGTGCACCGGCTGCCGTCATGGACTTAGTTGCCACTGCCACGGGCAAGAAACCTATGTAAGTATACCTTTAGATTCGCCCCAATTACTCTCATTAGTCGTTGTGACGCTTAACGCGACGTTCGTCACAACGCTTAAAATTACTTCCGTCGCGACCCATTAAGCAAAATGCAGCTGTAGACTAAACTGTTGGTTTTTTTTTTTAATCTAAATTGAATTGGGCAAAAACTGTTGCTTTACGTCAGTTTTCTGTGGTCACGAGCAATAATATGTACATTAGAATACTTATCAACATTATTTCGTAATTTAGAAGAGATTCCGTACAGTTTTGAAACGAATATTCAATTTGGGATTGGCAGAACTTTAGATAACTGTTTTACAAAATGTGAAAATGTGTACATATTATTGCTCGTGACTGTACTGCCCCGTTCGAGTCGGGCCAATCATATGTAAACAGCACGACTTTACTACTCATTAAAAATCCTTCTTCATCTATCGTTTCGTTGGTTACGCGATATCAGCTCAGAATCCAGCAAATCGGGTAGCTCGATCCGTGGCAAATTTCGCCCGCCGCGACGCTTAACGCGACGCCCGCTGCGACGCTTAAAATTAAGCTCGTCGCGACGCTAAATTTCGACATTCATCGCGACTCATCCGTAGAACAAAGTTCGATTTGCAGATAGCTAGTTTTCATTAGAAGCTAGATTCTAGAACCATTTTGATTTTTTTACATGGTTTGTCATAACAACATACCAAAAAATCAAAATGTTAGGTCTAATAGTTTTAGAATTACACAAGTCAACAACTTCTCTAGCTTCTAATGAAAACAAGCTATCTGCAGATCGAACTTTGTTCTACGGATGAGTCGATCGTAATGTTTAACATTACTACCATCACGACTCATTTTACCTGATGCCGCTCACTTTAAAAGTTCCGCGAACATAAGTGATAAAAGAATATTGTTTGTCTTATCTCCAGGATGGTCCGCGTCCAGAATAAGTTGGAGAAAGCAGCGGCATGCCTCGAGTACTTTACGACGCGTCAGTGGGCCTTCGCTGATGATAACGTGCAGGCTCTGTGTGCCTCGCTATCGCCTGAGGATCGTAGGTCAGTAGTATCCAAATTCATAATAATATTATTTAATCTATACTAATATTATTAATACACACATCAAAAAAGTCTAAGCAACATGCATGATATTACAAATTTACCATTTATATTAATTTATTTTACCATTTATTTTAATTATAACGTTGTATTTTATTTTTAAAATAATATTTTTAGGGTTCTATGATGTAAAAATAACAGCTGTTTTCTTTATAAGTTCTTTTAATAACAGAAATTAACAATATTAGAATATACAGGTACATAAGAAACTAAACTTTTTTTTTACAAATTGAAATTTCTTAAGAAAATGAATTTATTGTGAAAGAATAGGACAATTTAATACAAAGTATGGCCTCCTCTGCTATTCAGAACTTGTCGGCAACGATTATTCATTGAATTAATGAGACTGTTTATGTCATCTTGCGGTATTCGCTCCCAATGGAATTGTAGCAAATCCTTCAGCTGTTGGGTTGTTGTCACTCCGTCCAAGTCCTTCAAAACACGTCTCTGGAGCATGTCCCATGCGTGCTCGATGGGGTTGAGGTCTGGCGATTGTGCAGGCCAGGGCAATACCTGGATGTTCTCCGTTGCCAAGTATTCACTGGTTCGCCGAGCTGTATGTGAACGCGCATTGTCATGCATTAACGTAAAATCGGAGCCAAAGGTTTGTGCAAATGGATGGACATAAGGTCTGAGAATATCCTCAACGTAATTTTCAGCGTTCATGTTTCCATTTACAAAAACGAGTTCAGTTCGCCTGTTTTTCATAATACCCGCCCATACCATAACTGTTGAGCCGCTGTATGGATGAACTTCCTGAACGCACCTGAGTCTTTCAGTATTTCCGGGTCGACGGTACACTCGCACCCTTCTTGTATCAGGCCTAAACCCGAATCGCGACTCATCGGAAAACATAATTTTATCCCATTGTTCCTGGGTCCATGTTATGCGTTCTCTACACCATTCATTTCGACGAGCGCGATTCCCGTGACGTATCGGTGGGCACCTGATAGGGCGTCGAGCTCGTAGGCCGTACTCATGCAGTCGATTTCGCACAGTTTGGGGACTTACATCAACACCACTTGAATTTTGTAGCCTCAAACTTATCTCTCGAGCGGTTAACATCGGCTGGCGTCTTGCAGTCAGTTGTATGTACCGGTCTTGCCGAGTGGTTGTACTCCTTTTACGGCCTGGATGCTGTTCAGCGGGTTCCCCTGTATTATTGTAGCGCTGCCAAAGACGACAAATTAATAACACTTCTATGAATACCAAAATGTCGAGATACCTGAGATTGATTACTTCCCGCTTGCAACATCCCTACAGCTCTTTGCATTTCATCTGCCGTCAAATGACGTCGCTCCATGACGTAAAGAATATCTAACAATTCAATTTTGTCGCCAACTGTATTTAAATGGTTGGTAAAATTATAAAATCAAGACTAAAACGTAGCAATTAACATGCACTCAAATTCAAACAAATTCGCAGTCATTTGAATTTTATGAAAAAAAACAAAACATAATCGAAATTTTTTTACCTATACACTTGAAGTTTACTTACCTATACACTTTGAGTGAGTAAATACTTAGAAATTAATTAATATAAATGGTAAATTTGTAATATCATGCATGTTGCTTAGACTTTTTTGATGTGTGTATTATAAAGAGGTAAAGCTTGTGTGTTTGTGACGTTGTAGTAATCTCTGGATCTACTGAACCGATTTTAAAAATTCTTTCTGTGTTGAATAGTCCATTTATCGGGGAGTGTCATAGGCTATACAGTATTACGCTATGACTATACCCCTTCCAGCGTAAGTTTGGTTTTTTGACAGTTCACGTCCATAAAGTTTCGCAATACTTCCGCTTATTTTTCAAACAAATAATATTGTATTTCATGGACGTACCCATGTTTTTTTCAGTTATCATGGTAACTTAGTGATGGGCACTCATAACGATTATCACGATTATGAAACAAATTACAAATAATCGGTTGAAATAAATTCTATGAATAAACCTGAACTTATCATAATACGTTTATAAAATGTAATATGATATTTTAGATTAGCTATAACCCGCGAATGTGTCACGACAAATTATGTGTTTTAAATAATACCTAAGCTTACTATAAATTTATCATTTAAAGCTATAGGCTAATTCTCTTAACATAGATAAAGAAAGAAACAATAATAAAATGATACTCGTAATGTAAATTGATGTAAGGATCCAACTATGTAGAATAAAGTAATTTGAAAAATCGCGATATCGCTTACAATCGAATGGCATTACATTCGAGATACTGCTGAACGTCACTAACGTCAATCTGTCAAATGTTGTTAAATATAGTGGAAAGGGTATAATAGGAGTGGAACAGTAATGAAATATGTTTAAAAAACGGACGCGTTTTTTTCGACTCCTAACGAAGTGGGCACGGAGCAGCTAGTAGATAAATAAAGTAGATTTGCTGTTTGGTTGGTCTTTTCAGCAAGAGACCATATTATGTTAACTTGAAGCAGTAGTGTGCTACTAATGATACTGAGTTTAGGTGGAAAGGTATAATATTTAGCTTTTGACGCTTGGATTTTTTCACACATCATCTACTATATAAAAATAAGTCAGGTTTTCCTTCCTGACGCTATAACTCCAGAACGCACGAACCGATTTCCACGATTTTGCATTCGTTGGAAAGGTCTCGGGCTCCGTTAGGTTTATAGCAAAAAAAAAATAAGGAAAAATTTAAACAGAATAGCGGGAAAATAATGCCCGGGCGAAGCCGGGACCGGCCGCTAGTATAACATAAAGCGCAGGACCAAGTTCTGTGGCGCGTGTTGGGAGAGGCCTATGTCTGAGTGGACTGCGATAGGCTAGTTGATTGCTTATAACACAACCACGTTGTGTCCTTTAAAAAAAGGCCAAAATTAACGGTTTAGAAATACATACCTTATGTCATCATAGTTAAGCTACTGATAGACGACCTCGGTGGCGCGACGGTAGCGCAAGCGGCTGCCGTGCAAGAGGTTGTGGGTTCGATCCCCACGCAGGACAATAATTTGTGAGATCCACAAATTGTTGTCCTGGTCTGGGTGTTCTTTGTGTCCGTTAATTTATGTTTGTAAAAGGTCCCCGCGACACAGGGCACGATCCCTAGTGCGGGAGTTGTCTTTTTTAAAAAAAAAAAAAAAAAAAAAAGAAAAGACAGGAACAGAAAATTATCCAGAGCCTTTCAGTCCGATGTAGTTATTTGTTAATCTGTAAAAGTCTGCTTCTGATACTGGGCTTGACTTCTATAGTGTGTACGGTCTTAACTTTAAAAAAATAGTTCGAGAAATAATTTATGTACATGTACATTCACCAGTTAATTCAATTGCCTCGGTGACCAACGAATCGGTTTGACGGCGGCAAATTGGGATCCCACGCAAGATAATATGTGCGATCTACAACAGATTGCCTTGAGCCTAGGAACTATTTGTGGCCTTTTATTGTATGATAGTAAAAGTTTCTGGGACACAAAAAGTCTGTCCCAGGTGCTGGAGTTGTTTTTTAAAAAGAAAAAGCTAATAGGTATTACCATTCTACAACTTTTTTTTATTTTTAAAATTATTATCCTATTTTTCTACAGGACTTTCGACTTCAACGTACGGAATATCGACTGGGACGCATACATCGAGTCGTACGTGCTCGGCATAAGGAGGTTCCTCTTCAAGGAGAGCCCGGACACACTGCCAAAGTCACGAACTGTGCTTAACAGGTACCTATGAAACTCTTAAAGACTTAAATAACTCCCAAAACAGTCTCAGGCTGCCTACATTCCGAAAACTGTTACAGATATTTTTGTTATCAAGTAAATTATTCAAAAACCGTAGTGGTGATGCCGATTGCTATACCCTTTCCAGCGTAAGTTTAGCTTTCATTTCCATCCATTTTTTCCATCCATCATTCCATTTCACGTCCATGAAGTTTCGAAATACTTCCGCTTATTTTTCGAACAAATAATATTGTATTTGATTGACGTACCAATGTTTTTTTCGGTTACCATGGTTACTTAGTGATGGACACGCATAACGATTACCATCATTGTGAAACAAATTACAAATAATCGGTAGAATTAAATGCTATGAATAAACTTGAACTCTTCTTAATAGGTTTATAAAATGTAATATGATATTTTAGACTAGCTATAACCCGCGAATGTGTCACGATAAATTATGTATTTTATATAATACTTACGCTAACTATAATTATAAAATTTTAAGCTATAGGCTAATTCTCTTAACATAGATAAAGAAAGAAACAATAATATAATGTAAAAGATGATGTAAGTTGATGTAAGAATCCAAATGTGTAAAATAAAGCAATTTGGAAAATCGAAAAATCGCTTACAATCGAATAGCATTACATTCGAGATACTGCTGAACGTCACTAACGTCAAGCTGTCAAATGTTGTTAAATATAGTGGAAGGGGTATAATATAGAATTCGGTATGTAAAGATTTATTTTGGTATGTTTTTTATATTTCTATTTTAAAGGTTTATTTCCTATAGTTTATTATTAATAAACATTTTAAGTTTTACTTGTGCTGACGTCATGCGTACGGCCGAATTACTTGAGCAATGAAAGCAGAAACAAACTTCTGCTGAGCCGGGCGTATGACGTCATTTAGACGTCAAATGAAAGACAAAGTAATTTATTTATGTATAATTGTAAAAATAAACACAATCTTGCGGTTTTTTTGCGCTAAAATATGATTTTATTTCTTACCGATCTAAAATCTCTAAATTGTTTCGGATTTGACATAGGTAAACTTTTACTTTACGTACCGAATTGTAATATTTATTTTAACGATTTTCACATACCTAGTAATTCCCCATTTTTTGAAGACTTAAAACAAATAATTGAACCAGTTTAGATAAAACTTTACGGGAGTAATTTGGGAGTAACTGTACCCATTTTAAAGTCGAAACATTTTTATTGACTTTCTTAAATTGATCTCTAAACTATTAGTGAAGAAAACTATTCATTTACCAACAGACTCCCATGACATGGTTCTTCAAGTTAAGTCAATCAATTAGCAAAGGAGAAAATTTGACATACAACCTTTTTTTCTCTCGGGTGGTATCTGTATGCCAAATAGCTGATTTTATTTATGAGCTGCTATAATTAGTGTGGTGACGGAGTAAGAATACATTATGTCACCACCCCATCTCATCCCATGGGTGTCGTAAAAACCGACTAAAAGACTATCCGTGAAAAATTATCTTTACGAAATAAAGAGAAGGTAAACTTGAAATTAAACGCTATACCAATCCGTGTGGCCGGCGTGGTATTAGTAGGCTAAGTAACCCTCCGTCACGGGAGGAGACCCGTCCCTGCAGTGGGGCATTAATGGGCTGTCATGATTTCTTTATTTATTGTAACAATGAATAATTTGTTTCCTTTTTTTTTTCAGATTACACATAGTCCACATCCTAACCCAAGTGGCGACTGTGTTCTTCCTATGGAGATTTCTATTCTCCCGCTCGAATGCACTTCGTAACATATGGCGACGCGTGCTAGAATTGTTAACAAGGGCAGCCCGCCTTCTAGCCATAGCCTGATGGCGCATCAAGTCATATAGAACCTCGTTAACGCCCCTTTGTTCCCTGCTTCCAATCACGCCACGATAAAATATAAATAAAAACCTTATTTGACGTATGACAATGACATACGTTTGACGTTTGTTTGACATTTGTCTGATGACATTTGTTACAAGATGGCGTCTCCCGCCAATTCAACATTGACACCAATAGAATGTTAAGTACACAGGCAAAAAATAATTTAGATAAAATATTTTTCTCTTTAAATAAGCTTTTACGGGGCCGATTATTATATTTGCTTTGGAGTTTTGTACTGTGTCTATGGATAATTTAATAAAAACAGTAAAATGGCTAGAATTAGACGTTAAAAAACCGCTTCACTGTTTTTTTTTATTAAGAAACGCGTAGTTGATATTAATAGTGAAAGGTTTCGTTGCATATCTTGTATATTCATTGTTGGTGACATAATTTGTACGTTATCCGTAACACAGTATGAAATTCTTTACTTCCCAAGCGCTAGGCTGTTATAAATTGTTATAAGTACTAGTGATTCCAATAATTTTGTACGTTTAACAGCTCAATATCTAAAGAGTTCAAAAAAATCTGTTATCGCATAGTTTTAATTACAATAGCTATGTTATTAATACTATAAAAAAAAATACGTATTTAACACGAAAAATGTTTTGTGCAAAAATGACAAAAACTATGTCATAAAAGTGCTATGAAAATCTAAAAAAAGACATCATTAAATTTGGGTTGTTAAAATGTAATTTTATTTATACATTTAATTTATCAATTATTTGAATTGTGTGATGTCGATATTAAAAATATTTTTCATGGCACATGTGACATGAAAACATAAAATATATACTAATAAATATTTTCCATAAACTCGATGCGAATTTATGATGAAAAGGAATTCGACAAGAATTTCTAAAACGTTTTTAATGCTAAGCACCATTAGGTTTTCTCGCTGAAAGATTGTTCACGAAGTAAACGAACATAAGTTTAGTAAGACGGTCTTTTCAGCGCAATAGTTTCTGAAGGCTCAATATCAATAAAAAAATAGACAATTTATTAACTAGTCAAAAGTATCCGTTTCATAGAACAACTCTTTATATTAGAAAGATGATTGATGTTGTACCTTATTACTTCAATAATTAATGATATCGTCAATGTAAACAAAACTTGATCATAACATTCAAAGGCTGATGGATTCTGTAAGTCTGATCATCATCATCATATCACCCAATGGACCATAACATAGCCTCCTTCAAATATTTCCACTTTGCACGGTTCTGTGTCTTATCATAACAGCCCATTAATGTCCCACTGCAGGGCGGGCCTCGTCCTATGACGGAGGGAATATTAGCCTACTAATACCACGCTGGCCAGACGAATAGGCGTAGGGTTTAATTTCAAGTTTTCCTTCTTTTTATTTCGTAAAGATAATATTCACGAATAGTCCCTTAGTCGCTTTTTACGACACCCATGGGATGAGAGGATGGATGAGGTGACATATTGTATTCTTACTGCGTCACCACACGGTTCTGTGTATACCTTCCATCTAAATGTCTCTAATATAAGCCTTTCTATGCCTACTTCATCAACGGCCAGTACGCTTCCATAATCATATCCTTTTTCGTCTCGCATTAAGCCTGCCTACTCTGTGTCTTCCGCTGCACATAGATCTATATACCCCAGATTTTTTAGAGAAGCTTGTTTATCATAATGTTTTCCAATATAAAAAGCACGAAAGTAGTAGGTAATGTGAGTAGGCCCTAGAAAGATTTAAGTACTGAGATATAATCCATTGTTTTTTCAAAGGAGCAGTTGTGAAGTACTCTGAATTGAGGTTCGTGAATTAATATGAATATGAGTTTAGATAAGGCTAAGTAGTTTTGTAAAGATCGAAGTATATAATAACAGCCTATTAATGTCCCACTGCAGAGACGGGCCTCCTCCCTTGACGGAGGGATACTTGGTCTACTAATACCACGCTGGCCAGACGGATTGGTATAGGGTTTAATTTCAAGTTTTCCTTCTTTTTATTTCGTTAGAGATAACATTCACGGATCGAAGTATAAGGCGTTCGGTAAAATCTGCCTAACTTCATGAGCACACGAGCTTATGTGTATGTTTTCTAACACGAAGTTTAAACGATAATTGAGCGGGAATGTAAATTTGCGGATGAAACTACTGGCGAAATTCTGTATAGTATCATCAGCAAATATAAGCAACTGGAAATAGTACCATCAGCATAACCACGGAACAAAAATCATTATATACTTTAACATGTTGTTCATAAGGGTGATATTCGCGTTATGTATTATGACATCAGCGACAAGTTATGCGTATCAGCGCATATTAGTGACACGCGTACCAGGCCTACTTAGCACTTCCACTAGATTTTTGTTCCGTGAGCATAATAGTTAAAATGACAGCTGTTGTACATAGGCCTCTTCCAAACGATTCCAAGCTTGTGCCTCGATCAATGGATCTTCCACCATTATTTTTAATTCTTTGGTCCTCCGCGTGATAAGTATATCTAAAATGCGTCTTCCGAAACTTTGTATGTAAAACGTCAATAACAATATAGACTTTCTCCAAATATATTTTCTTGAAGCTGTCATTTTTCATCATAACAGCCCATTAATGTCCCACTGCAGGGACGGGCCTTCTCCCGTGACGGAGGGATACTTTGCCTACTAATACCACGCGGGCCAGACGGATTGGTATAGGGTTTAATTTCAGGTTTCCCCTTTTTTTATTACGTAAAGATAATGTTCACGGATAGTCCCTTAGTCGGTTTTTACGACGCCCATGGGATGAGATGGGGTGGTGACACACTGTATTCTTACTCCGTCACCACACGGAGAGTCCTTTTTAATTAACTTTAATTAATTACAATATGCATGACATTACGATATCATTAGTTATTAACAAAAATATAGAGAGTTGTTCTTGAAGGCGTTGTAATATTTACATATTATAGGGACTCATGTAAAAAAGATCCAAAAATAAAAAAATTGTTAAACAAAACGATAATTAGTCAAAATATATTGAAAAATACTGTGACATCAGCTAATATACGTTTGTTATTTAAAAAGTAATGTCAATTTAAATTTTAGCATCATTCAATAATTTTGTTTGACTGATTTTGTTATTTGTATGACTTTTGGTCCAATTTTCCCGATCTCTGGACAATTTTTGTATTAAGCACTTGAAATTTCTATAAAGATATCATTTAGCTGTTGAGATTCTTAGACTTAGAATTTCATTTTCTTTTAAAAATGAAACCTTTACAGATATAAAATTAAAGGAAAGAAAGGACATTAAAGATCACTAACTATAATCAAGGGTGGGTTATGGTGTGTTATGCAAATAAAAAGTCAGTCAGTGGTATTCGAATGCAACCTTGAGCAAGGCAGCCAAATTCACTATGGCAGCTACATTCTCAATATTCAATATCATTGCTATGCCTTATAGAATCATGACATCAAGAAAGCAGAAATCGTAAATTCTCAACATGAGTCATACATTTAATGTAATCAGCATGTAAATTCTCGTACCTTAAAATCGTTAAAAATTAGGTTAAGTTAACTTTAGTTGTCAAATTGTCACACAATAGGTAAGACAATTTGACAACTAAAAGTTAACTTAACCTAATTTTTAACGATTTTAACGTACGAGAATTGACATGGAGCTTTAAATTAATTTTATTAAATTACGTTTCAATGTTATTAGAGGATGTCACAGCTATAATTATTATAAAAATGATCGCGTGGTTTGATAGCGGCTAGGAGTGTAGATTTTGATTCGTGGATATTTGTAAAGATAAGTAAATGATTAGCATGATGAAAAGCTGATTGCGGTATAATCACCTTCCTACAAAAAGTTTCTAGAATGATTGACCGCTTTAATAATTGCTGTGGTGAGATGTTTAATTTGTCATTGCCCATTTCGATATTCATACAAAGTTGTAACGATGGGTTTTTTTTATTAATGTGTGTATCTGATGGAGCCGGTGTGAGGTGGTGAAGTTTGTAGAAAGCCGAACTTCCACCGCTGGCTAAGCTAAGTTGGTTTAGCTTAGCTCGCATAGTTGAGCCAGTTTTTCATACATGTGCGTCCACCGCAAACTATGCCATATGTATGAAAAACTGGCTCAACTATGCGAGCTAAGCTAAACCAACTTAGCTTAGCCGGCGGTGGACTTTCGACTGAATGATTGTAAGTAAGCTTTGCGGTTATTTTAATTTAGCTCCTATTCCTTTATTTGGCTGTAAAGAAGCTCAATTCGATAATCTTCCTTCACAATGCTATTTTGAATGGCTTTTACATAAAGGTATGTGTTTAAACAAGAGTGGCTATGTAAGGTACTACGTAACAAATTAATGATTTTTTACGAAGCCCCCATGTCATTGGAGGTTGTAATAGCAAATAATTTGAAACTGAAAACGAAAACATTTATAGTTTCAACAAATATCACTTGATTTTCTAATCTAGTTTTTAAATATATGAATATTTTAAAAAGCTAGAATTTATTAACAGAGCCCTTATTATTGTAGAATGTAAACATAAAACAATTTGTCGATGTCATTGCCTGAAATAAATTTCATTTTATTTCATAGTCTTTGAAATACGTAATGTCTGGTTTATCTAGACGATGTGGTCATATGCTCCAAGAACATTTTGTGACCAAAGAAAATAATGAAGGTAATTTCAATGTAGTTTTTTTTTACATTTTAAAAATAATAGAACACATATCTTGCATTAATAAAAAAACAGAATCTTTGTAAGCAGTTGGATAGATTCATACACAAAAAAAAATACCTTATAAAATGACATGGGTCCTTCTAAACATAGTTTAAAAAAAGCGAGCGGAAACCTTTTTTAAAAAAATTATATTAAAAAAATTTGTTCCAAGATGACGCTTCCTTAGTGATAAAAATAAACGTAGGTATTTATTGTGTTTTTTTTTTAAATATAATAGTAATAATAAAATTGTTTCAGTTGTACTATCTACTCTAGAATATTTATTTAATTTTGTAGAGGACGGGTCTCTCGGATTTGGTCCTCTATTTAATTTTTTTAGAGGACATGCCTCCGCCCCTTTCTATGCGTACTTATTAACTTGGCTGTCTTAAGTCTACCATGCTGTCTTCTACGTCCCACGATAATCGGTGTTAAGCTGTACTTGTTAAGTAATGCCTAAGTTTATACGAAATGTTATATAAGTGTTAGCATTTTTTTATTGTATAAGTCTAACGCATGACACTTTGGCTCTCACTTTACACGATTGTATGGTTAAAAGGAATAGGATACGCGAAGTTGTTATTTGAATTCACTGGTTTAATAGAAATATTTATTCAATGTCACTCAATATTTGCTTTAATTTATAATATGCCTGTAATTTTGTTATAGGCAGAGACTTATTGCTATTAAAGACTAACAGCATTCCTTTCTGTTTTGTCGCTTATACTCAAAAAGTATCATATTTTTTTAATAGTGAGGCACCTTTTAGCTCCTCAGTATTCGGACAAGATGAGTCTGAGATCTCGAAAAGTTCATAAGGTCTATAAAAAAGGTGTCCCACTCTTCCTTATATAGCCAAGATGGCGACAAGAGTAACATAATTCGAGCCATCCCGGAAGGTTAATATTATAATATTATTGGAACCACTGTAACTTTATTTTATCATTCATATAAAAAATAGTAATAGTCGAGTTTGTTTTTATTTTGCCATAATATCAAAAAAATCTATTTCTATACTTTATTTATTTGTATTATTTATTGTAATTCTGTTTGTTATAATATTTTCTAGTTCTAAGTCTGCCTTATGTCTCATTTAATGTTTAAAATATTTTAATTTAAATATACCTAAAGCTGGAATTATCGCGCCATGTTTTTTACCCTTCTTGCTTGAAGTTTCGGTACAGGTTGTAGGTTACGGGCCGTTGAATCTAGATAGAATATAAAAAGATAGTCTGTTGTTGCACTGGCTATATTATGAAAAATGATGAGAAAGCTGTTATTGAGTGAAAAATATTTGATAAATTTCAACTTCTGCGTCAGCCATTCCATGTTTCTTCCAGTGTCTAATTAAGTTTTCGTAGTGTACATTTTGAAACTTATCGATTCCTAATGGAATAAATGAATTTGAATTAGGCGCTTTATTCGAGTCACTGAATTTTATGCTGGTTAATTAAATGTTGTAAACAAGAAAATATCCAGTGACTTTAATAAAATCGACTCTTGTTTTATTCGAATCACTGAATATTCAACTGGTAAATTAACTTTAAAGTTTATTTATTCAGCGACTTGAATAAATCGTAATTCTAGTGCGTATGTAAACGTTTGTTTCTGCCTGTAAGTATATATATGTAAATTATGAAAAGAAAAAAAAGAGTCATGTTTATTATTTTCAAAAGCTTGTATAATTTTCTGTTTAGTAGTTTTTTTATATTTAATTTAAGGTAAGACGATATTGTTCGGCCAAAAAAAATAATCCGGTGATTACCTTTGTGTGAGGTTATTGTTGTGTATATAGTATTTAGTTGTCCCAAAGTTAAATCCAAATATAATACATGCGGGAATTATTATTTTTTTTCTAATTTTTTCGCTGTATCTTAAATAGTGTAGACAAGATTTGGAGTGGTGTAAGATTTTGGCGGTTTTCGAACGATGACTGGTTTCACAAAAAAAACTAAATTGTTACTGTTTCCCATTTTGTCAAAATTAAATTTGTGAAAAATGACAAATAAAAATCACTTTTTCTAACATCTCTTAAATCTGTTTTCGTAGTTAATTGGCAAGCATCAAAAATAACTTTAAAATGAAATACAACGAAATCATCGTTCAAATTTACCGCCAACATTTGACAGATGACAGTCAAAGATGGCTGCCTAATCGTTCGGGGACCGCATAATAATGCTTTAAATTTGTTTTGCTTAGACGCCAGCGGTTAATGGCTATGGTAAATCCTTAATACCTTGACGGGATATTAATATAATGCGCCGGTTTATAATGCTCAATGTATGATAGTCTTTGTCTCATCTATCTGGATAGTAAAGAATCAAAAACAGGTCAAAAATAATGTCAAATTTAAGAGAAATCTGAAGAAAAGTTCAAATTTTGACTTTAACGAAAAGAAAGAGAGAAAACTACACATATTAGTCCAGATAGAGTGAGATGACGATAGTCCGCAGGCAGCGAAAAGTGTCTCGGTGATAGTTCGGTATATACATGGGGGGGTTTATTTATTATTCCATAATGTAATAAAACGAATGTAAAGTTTTTTATTTGTTTGATTGTTATATCCTTAATTCCAAACTTTTTATCCCTTTTCCTCGGCGTCAAGATGTTTTTTTTTATGTAGGAGGCCGGTCACCTTATGGTAAGTGATTACCGCCGCCCATGGACACCCGCAACACCTGAGGAATCACAGACGCGTTGCCGACCTTCCGATGTGGGTCCTTTTCTAGTTGCATAGAAATCTTAGCGACAATACATGAGATTTCGATAAGGTTTCGTTGTCAATAGAACGAAATGACAGCATAGCGTAGTATGGAGAAGGAAATGAATAATTTTTGTTAAAACGTATAACATGCCAGCTTACAGAAAGCTAGGGTCTCGGGGCTGTAACTAATTTCATTAAAGATAACCTCAAAATAAGAGGAAAATCATTAAAAACTACAATATTAGGTAGTTTCATGGCGAAACTTTGCAGGATCATGTGATCCAATAACAGGTACAGTCACGAGCAATAATATGTACACATTTTCGCATTTTGTAAACCAGTTATCTAAAGTTCTGCCAATCCAAAATTGAAAATTCGAAGATTAATTCAAAACTGTACGGAACCTCTTCTAAATTACGAATTCATTTTGATATTGTAATGTCTAGATAAACGTGCAGATAGTTTAGAAAATTTGAAAATGTGTACATATTATTGCTCGTGACTGTACCAGTCAACACAAACTTGAAAACCGCACCTTTCTTCGTTCGAGAGATAGAGCCTCCTAAATTTTTTTCCCTCCGGACTCGTGGTCCCCCTGTGATGTTCCCCTGGGGGGACTACGAGTAAATCGCATTCGCTCGTGGTCCCTCCGATTCACTCTTGACCAATTTTAACGGATAAGAAGTAATATGGTATGTTACTGGCAGACTTCTTAAACTTTTTCCCCCCGGACTCGTGGTTCTCCTTGTCAGTTCTATTTCAATAAAAGTAAAAAGATAGGTAATAAAATTAAAAACTATAGTATAATAGGTATAATTAAAAAATGCGAAATTCATCGTACTGTTTCTAGAAAATGTCCTACGGTGATTTCATTATGTACGAGTTGCATTTGTAAATCCAGTAATTCTTCATCTTTATCTATTTCTATTTTCCTTCGCGCCGTTTGAGAGTGCCAATTTTTATTTAGTGATCCATTGTTTTTTAGTTCACTTAATAATTTTGCAATGGTAACATAGTTTTTGTTGATTGACCTATTCACTAGGGAATGCCAATTTTCCATAACATTATTAGTTCTGTGTCTCTCATTAGTCACACACCACTCTTTGATGTAACTATTGTTTCTTAGCCATGTTTTTTTCATGTATTTTTTTTGTATTTTCCTTCCTTCTTTTCATTTTCTTTTTTTTTTTTATTCTCATATTATGCACAAAAAGTAGGTACGTTAAGTGTTTATCCAATTACATACCATATGCCTTTCATGTATTAATGGTCAAGAGTGAATCGGAGGGACCACGAGCGAATGCGATTTACTCGTAGTCCCCCAGGGGAACATCACAGGGGGACCACGAGTCCGGAGGGATTTTTTTTAGTAATCAAGTAATAACTCTTGAGCCGTACTAGTTATACTAATGTAAATTTCGGCTTAAATAGGCTTGAATTATGCTCTATCCGTATACAAAAAATTATGACTTCACGTCCAGCCGTTTCCGATAATATAGCAATCGCCTGAACGTTCGCCCAGCAAAAACTGTAAAATCTCTGAAACCTTATGACGCTCGAATTTTATTTTCACGGCACATCTAGGCTCGAATACAAGCTATATTTCTGCATATTTTATATCCAGCTAGACCCATTAACTAAAAAATATTTTGCTGGGCGAACGTTCGTGCAGCAGAATTTGTTTTTCTTAAATAACTCTGAAGCCTCTGGACGCTCGAATTTTTAATTTAGGGGCACATTTATACGGGACAAGGGTCTAAATAATTAGACCCTTGTCCCGTATAAATGTGCCCCTAAAAGGGTCTAAATAATTAGACCCTTGTCCCGTATAAATGTGCCCCTAAATTAAAAATTCGAGCGTCCAGAGGCTTCAGAGTTATTTAAGAAAAACAAATTCTGCTACACGAACGTTCGCCCAGCAAAATATTTTTTAGTTAATGGGTCTAGCTGGATATAAAATATGCAGAAATATAGCTTGTATTCGAGCCTAGATGTGCCGTGAAAATAAAATTCGAGCGTCATAAGGTTTCAGAGATTTTACAGTTTTTGCTGGGCGAACGTACAAATAATTGTATCATTCAATTCTTGTAAAGCGATACTTTTTTGCTGGGCGAACGCACGCAGGGATGGTCAAGGCACTTTATCTTTCCTTCACTCTTATCGTTGCCGTAATTATATTAACACTTTCACTGTCCGTGCATTACATGTAATGCACTAATGAGTTAGCTCCGTACGTCCGTGCATGACATACAATACACCGGTGATTCCAATCTTATGCTAGGTAAAATAAATTAAAAGGGTAAATTCTCAGACATACGTTCCCCAGCTTTCACCCTAGGGTCAATTTTTTAGAGTATCAGATTGGAGTAACCCCAATACACTATTAACCATTTAGTGTTAGTGCGTATAATTTCGGACGTACGGAGCTAACTCATCAGTGCATTACATGTAATGCACGGACAGCGAAAGTGTTAAATGCAATTCTCGTCACACCTTTTCGTAGTGTCTGAAGATCTTTGATCAAAGCGTTTTTCCTACGATGACATATTCAGTAGAGCCGTGGTCGCTGACAATGAGCCTTATCACGAAGCTAACCCTATGTCCACTAAAATCATAATAATACATTCGTTAGTGAAAAAAAATCATTTTTAAAATTTTATTGGATCGTGGATTAAAGTGGATATAAAAGTGTAACGGCCGAATACTCAAACGTTTGTTAAAGTAAAGCGGCGCTTAAACTAAAATTCTCATCTAGGGTTTCATTTCAAGTTTTCCTTCTTTTTACTACGTAAAGATAATATTCACGGATAGACCCTTAGTTGGTTTATTATGACACCCATGGGATGAGATGGGGTGTTCGAAACACTGTATTCTTACTCCTTCACCACACGGAAAAGGTTAACGTTAAAATAATTAAGACAAACGACAAAGATTTACAAAGACATTTAATTATTATAACTGAACAGTGATCTAAAATGTATGAAAGTGTAAGAAATCTAATTAAAATGCCCTAATAAAGTTTTTAAACATCAACATTTTACATAATTAAACAATTTTAAATCAAATACATACCAATTTCAAATAATTTTTAATCATACCTACATAATTTATTTTCAGTCATAAACAATTCATTCAATTAAGCACAGTACCCGGAGCAAATAACTTTATGCATTTGTATGGAGTTGCGACTGGCATGCGTACCCTCAAAACAAATTATGATTAGAAAGTGTGCGACAAAGATGACGCTCTACGAAGCCGAAATTGACCGATTGTCTTTTTCCACAGGTCGATGTGTAATATAAAAACCGCGGGGTACTGTACACTATTACGGTACAATACATAATATTAATACAATTATCATTAAAAAAGAAATAACAAATAAATTATCTCTAAAGCTTAAGTTATTAATTAGGTGATTTATTATATCGAAATAAATCGAAAAATCAGAAACACAATTGTACAGTCACGAGCAATAATATGTACACATTTTCGCATTTTGTAAACCAGTTATCTAAAGTTCTGCCAATCCAAAATTGAAAATTCGAAGATTAATTCAAAACTGTACGGAACCTCTTCTAAATTACGAATTCATTTTGATATTGTAATGTCTAGATAAACGTGCAGATAGTTTAGAAAATTTGAAAATGTGTACATATTATTGCTCGTGACTGTACCCTGCGTAACCCCGAGTTAACTCTTCAAAAGCATTTGACACGGCTGTATGCCACTATTTCCATGAAAGTGCAAAATGGAAAAACTGGGATAAGCGTTTTACACGTATATTCTCCGTGTGGTGACGGAGTAAGAATACAATATGCCACCACCCTATCTCATCGCATGGGTGTCGCAAATACCGACTGAGGGACTATCCGTGAATATTATCTTTACGAAATAAAAAGAAGAAAAACTTGAAATTAAACCCTATACCAATCCGTCTGGCAAGCGTGGTTTTAGTATGCCAAGTATACCTCCGTCACAGGAGGAGGCCCATCCCTGCAGTGGGGCATTAATGGGCTGTTATGATGATTATGATATCCCATTACAATGTTCTGTTTTCGCGACTCGGCAAACGTAGTGTAGGACGCCCCCCCAGCTAGGCGGACCGACTACCTCAAATGTCTCTGGGTCGGACTGGATGCGGAAGACGCAGGACCGAGTTCTGTGACGCGTGTTGGGAAAGGCCTATGTCCGTCAGTGGACTACGATAGGCTAGTTGATTGATTGATACTGTTCTGAAGAGAACAGCATGTACATTCTGTCCCAAACTACAATTGTTTTTTTTTTTTTTTTTTTTTTTTTTTTTTTTTTTTTTTTTTTTTTTTTTTTTTTTTTAAGACAACTCCCGCACTAGGGATCATGCCCTGTGTCGCGGGGACTTTTACAAACATCAATTAACGGACACATATAAAACAAACACACACATAAAAAATAATAGAAACAAATAAGTTAACTTTTATATGATTCTTTTTTATTTTTATAATTTAATCAGTTAATACACCCCCTCTAGGCTCCGGTTCTTCAGGTTTTTCTAAAGAAATCTTCTTTGTGCTGTATACACGCTCCATGTACCTGTAGAAATAAAAGATTATATCATACAACCTTACACGTTCATACAACGCCATCTAGTTGAAAAGAATACAAGCTATTTTTTTAGAACAATGCCATCTAGTCCCAAAGTAAGAGAGCTTGTACAGTCAGCTGTAAATAAATCTAACCCCTTTAGCGCGCAGTTATATTCTTAAAAGGGGTTAGATTTCTCCGCAGCTGACCGTACTAAGGAAAACAATTTTGCAAGTCAAGTTTGACGTTTTTGAAGTAAGGGCAAGAGTCCAAATCTTGGCACTGCACCAGATTATCAGCACCCCCAACAAAAACTCAAATTATAAGCTTACCATTAATTAATTTGGGATTCGGTTTAAAGAAATGAAAAATAAGATCCTTTTGGAATTATAAACTGGGCCAAACTACATTCATCGTTTAAAAAAAAGCCATTTTTTTTTAAAAATTCAGGAACATGTCCTTCAAATTACTTTGTTTTGACTTTGTAGGTAAGTTCAGGTTTTTTTGTTTTACTTTATTTTAGATCTTTTAGATATTTTTACTGAACCTTTAGTTTTATTCATGTATAAAATGTTTTATAAGGCTTATCTGACAATGGAAATGAACGTTATCTTGATTTTATGTTCATAAATGAGGTGCTGACATCGGGGTTCAATTTTTTTGCGAATTGCTAATTATCGGCACTGGTACTGTTACATGACAAAGTGGTATGTAAAATTGTTAGTCCATATTTTTTATTGTAAAGCGTAATTATTTTATGCCTAGAATTCAATGTTCTTGAAAAAAGTACTCTATGATTTCGGATTTCATATCCTGGCATGGTGCTGAAACTAACATTGCTAGTTATTTTTAGTGTTGATATTATATGATCGAAGAATGTCTATTATTTTTTGGAATTTTTTATATTTACGTATTTATTTTTCTGAAACTTCGGTTGTTAGGCTAGGTAAAAATAAAAGAGATTTTGCTATAAACATTGGATTATTTCATTTATCTACCTAATTTTATGTCAAATTTTAAGGTGCTGATAATTGGCTCGGTCGATGCTAGTAATTGGTGATGATGATCCCAATAATTGGTGTTAGGGTAATTATTTAGTCAAACTCATCTAAATAAAACGTGTATGCATAAAGACATTTTTTTATAATAAAAATCAATTAAGTACTTATTTAATAGTGAACCGAGAAAGCATGTTGTTAAACTCGTTATCAGTATTATCACTAAAGATAAACGATATTAAAGTAAGACTAACTCTTAAAGTGCTCATAATTGGTAGCATCACCATACTAGGTGGCAGGTTTTACCAAATAAAAAAATGCTAAATTGTTGTCACTTCCCCGATCTTATACCTACATTATAAGTAACTTTATAAGTGCTAATAAGGCCAACTTAGATTTCGGCTAATATAATCGTGGTGACATGCCATCATAACAGCCCATCAATGTCCCACTGCAGAGACGGGCCTCCTCCCGTGACGGAGGGATACTTGGCCTACTAACACCACGCTGGGCAGACGGATTGGTACAAGGTTCAATTTCAAGTTTTCTTTCTTTTTATTTTGTTAAGATGATAGTCCCGTTTTTACGACACCCATGGGATATTGTATTCTTACTCCGTCACCACACGGAGAGATGTGCGGACATAGTAATGATTAATCGATATCAACAAATACAAAAAGTCATACTTCTCCAACGGTGGGCACAAGTAGTGACGTATGTTTCTGGGCATGATGATCTCAGCCTGAACTTGGCAGACATTCTTCGCGTAGTCTTCAAACTCGATCACATAGTCTATGTCCACTGTTGGACCGATACCGGGTACTGCGTATACCACGACGATCTAAAAAAAATTAAAATATCTATAAGGACAGGGACATATTTGGTGACAACCTTCAGAAAGGCCAATTATGCCATAAAAGTCGTCAATCGATGATGACAATTAGGACTGCACTGATTTGCCCAATCATCGTCATAATTTATGTTTGCCATTGGACATCCGGAAAGCGCAGGGTGGGGAGACCCCTCACACGGTGGACTGACGACCTAGTTAGGACGGCGGGAAGCCGATGGATGAGGGAGGCACAGGACCGCGCAAGGTGGCAATACTTGGAGAAAGCCTATGTCCAGCAGTGGACGTCGATTGGCAGATATGATGATGATGATGATTGGACATCTACTGCTATGAATAGCAGTAGATGTCTCATCATCCCCCTCCAAATATTTTCGCCCAGCGCGGTCTTGAGTCTTGAGCCCCCCCTTATTCATGGGTGTCTAGTGAGACGTAGTTAGAACAGTGGTTCTAACTAGGTCGCCAGTCTACCGCTTTAATGGTCTCTGCACCCTACGACTTTAAAGTCGCCAATAAAGAAGCTTTTAGCATTTTTTAGCACAAAGTTTCCCCTAGAAATAAAAAACGGTATCCTACTAATTTTATAAGTGCGAAAGTTTGTAAGGATGTATGGATGTATAGTTGGATGGATGTTTGTTACTCTTTTACGCAAAAAGTACTGAATGGATTTTGATGAAATTTGGAATAGCGGTTGTTTAGCGTGTAGAATAACATTTAAGCTACTTACATATCAGCTAGTTAATAATAAAAATGGTACCTCTGGTATGGGTCGCTGTTCCTCTTCGACCTCCTCAACCTCCGGGATGATCAGCTCTAAGGTCTCATCAATGTAACTCTCCAAAAACTCCCGGACCATCTCAATTTCTTCTGGCTTAGCCTGTCAAAGAAAGAATAATGTACAGATAATATACGACGAACCGAGGTGCATGTAAAAAAAAAAGACCGACCCGACGACCTCATAAAGGTCTCTGGGTCGGACTGGATGCGCAAAGCGCAGGACCGAGTTCTGTGGACGTGTTGGGAGTGGCCTATGTCAAGCAGTGGACTGCGATAGGCGAGTTGATTGATTGATTGAGGTGCATGTATTTAAAAGATATGTTTGAATGAAAACGAAGCAACTTAGGTTTGTATTGATCATAGTTAACATTATTATTTATCACAGTATTTCTCCGTGTGGTGACAGAGTAAGAATACAATATGTCACCACCCCATCTCATACCATGGGTGTAGTAAAAACCGACTAAGGGACTACCGTGAATTTACGAAATAAAAAGAAGGAAAACTTGAAATTAAATCCTAAACCAATCCGTCTGGCCAGAGTGGTATTAGTATGCCAAGTATCCCTTCGTCATAGGAGGAGGCCCGTCCCTGCAGTGGGACATTAATCGGCTGTTATGATGATCGAAGAGACATACCACGTTGCTTAATTATCAAAAGGAACTGGTAAGTACAGCAACTTTCTTCTTAATATTCGTGAACTATCTATACAATAGTTCACGAGAAAGTTAATAGATAGATAAAATCATATTCTTCTTATGGTTTACCCCATCTGCAAATCTGAGGAAAGATCCCCCTTTTGCGAGTAGAGGTGATTATATTCACAACTAATTAGCAACTCCAATGACTTTGTAATAAAGGTCAAAACCAATGAAAAATCGAAGTTACTTGTGACCATTAAAGGGTAACTTCTTTAAAGTCACATTCCCCTATTTTCCTTAGTTTCTCGTGTACCTATACCTACTATCAGTTTCAGTTTCTTTATATTTCAACTTAATGTTACAAAATAACAGCTTATTGACGTCAGTTTAAAACTACTTACTCTAAGTTTACATATTAAAAGTTTTCCAAACTTTACCACCCCTTCCAAGACGCTAGTAGAGAAGAAGCGGCGTAACAAACTCTAAAGCAGCATTTTTTAGACGTCTCTATATGGTCTCTCTATCTTCTTACCTTCTTCTTTTTCGAATCAGGATCAGGTAGAATTGCTATCTGCGCGTCTATGTAATCCAAGACCTCCTTTTCAATATGCTGCACTATGAACTCGCCACTGGTGGTAGACATTTGACGACCAGCCACAGTGCCTGGAGATAATTAATTATTATTATATTAGATAGATAGATATTCACGGGCATATCTACACAGCGCCATCTGTTCCCAAAGTAAGCTAGGCTTAACCTGCTTGTGTTATGGTTAACAGAACAACGGATAAACATACTAAAATACTTTTTTTTTTGTAAACACATAGATATTATGCACAGAAAACTTTCAGACCAATGCAAACAATCATGTTCATGCACACAAAGATTTGCATTGAGCGGGAATCGAACCCGAGACCTCTGCGTAGCAGCCATGTAATATACCGACTGCGCCACAGAGGTCGTCATACTGGAAAGGCGGAAGCTTATTGCTGACTGCTAATATAGGAGAAGCAAAGAAAGTAGATCAGAAAATGTAGGATTTAACGTCTATAGCCTATAGAGGAGAATTAGACCAGACCTACGAGACCTTGACGAGAAAAAAAAGCCTATTGACTTTATCCTCCTGGGGCCCAGAACATTTTTTTTTAATTATGAAAAATATTTTTTTTTAATTTATCATTTATTCAATAATATTAAAAAAGAATTAAATGATTATTATTTAAATTACTAAGCGTTAGTGTTTAAATATTAAAAGTTTACACGAATTTCATTAAACGGCACTGTATTTTATATTTTCTGGTATGTATTATATATATGACGCCAGGCCCCAGGAGGTTAAGTTTGCTTTTTTTTAACAATTTGTTTCCAACAGTAATGTCAAAATATCGACGACATTATTACCTACGATAGTAACCTATCAAAGGCACTGAACTATTGCTTATGGCACTACATTATCTTTGGTACTAACTAACCAATGGTTGTACCTTCCTAGGTACTATATATCCTACGGTACTATCTTATTAACTATTTTTATCTAGCAACTAAGTAGTAAACTAAAAACCTGAATTAAATTAGCGCATTATAACATTCTTACGCACTTCTACTCAACTCATAAATTTTTGCTTTAGACCCTGCGCAGACGACAGACTGCGTGACGCACTTTTTAGTCTGTGAAAATAGAACCTATGCAATTATAAGCAGTAACGCACAGTACGCGCAAAAAGACTCAAACATATGCCATGTATGGCAGACTTTTTGTGCGCCGCAGACTCGATCGCACAAAAAGTGTGCCGTCTGCGCAGGGCCTTATACTTACATAGTTTTCTAATTAGGAACATAGTTCAAAATTACAGCGTTGTTATCAATTTGATAATAAGTAGGTAGTTACTATATAATTTTTAACATCGAATTACTCCAGAAATTACTACTTTATTTTTATTATATTTATAAAATTCAAATTACTGAACTAATAAAGATGATATTTAAAACAAAAACAAGGCCGTCTTAAATTTATTAAGTCTCTGCTTACCTACCATCATAAGTTAAAGAGTCTCCCACAAGGCGTGTTTTTTTGTATAGATTATGGTGGCACGTTCTACGATAGATCGGTGAACTCGAAGTAACACTTTAACTGCACGTAATACTACTCTATATTCCAAATAAAACTACCTAAACAAAACAGGTAGCGGTTCCTAGTAAGGAGCACCGATCACGACCGAAGTCAAACTGTAACTGATTGACGTCTCGCTCCGGCGCGCCCCACCTAGGCTCCGTTGTAGCATAAAGCTAGCTAAACACGTATAGACATCATTGCGACAGTGTCGCCTCTATCGGCATACGTGCTGCGCTTTGTTTATGAATCAAAAATTAAGTACTGTTTCCGACATATACATTGTATGTATTTTACTAACCAAGATCGTAATTCGCAGATTTGAACCTATCAACAATAGCTTTTATTTCTAGAAATGTGATCTCCAAATCTTCTACACGCTCTTTCTTGATTATCTTCCACTGGGATAGGAAATAATATGTTACATTAGGAATGGGAAATAATAAGTAGTAGTATTAGGAATAGGAATTGTATAAGAATTAATTCTACCTCACCATTATAATATCGGTCAAGTGACATCAACTAAGTACTGATCATAGAATTATTTTTTAACTTTGAGTCAAATCTTTTTCGTCCTTTATTTTTTATGTCCATGAAAATATTATTGTTTCTAAAATTATTACTAGCCCCATTGTAGGTGGCGTTAAACGACTGCTTATGAATGATTGTAAAACTTTGACACGCCTGCCCGTCTTGGCCAAAGGCGAGCAGACGGCCTCTAGCAGGTTTCCCGAACTTTACTTTGGGCAAAGTTAGCTGTTGTCAAAATTAACTTTTCACATAGTTTACTTTTGACAAAATGAGCTTTCGGCAAAGTTATATGTTGGCAAAGTTTACTTTTGGCAAAGTTAACTTCGGCAAAAGTAACTTTTGACAAAGTTTCAGCGCAAAGCAAACATTTCTTTTCTTTTGTTATCTTTTACTTAAGATGCAAATAAAAGATATCTTATATTTACAAATTCAATGTAATCTTTTTCTTCTTCCTCTTCCAAGCTCTTCAGTTCCGCTTCCTCTCCTTCCGCGTGGTCTACTAGTTCTTGTTCTTCCATCATTTCATAGTCTACTGGTTCTCCTAAAAATATTGGGAAAGGAAGTGCAAGGATTAGGAAAGGAAGGTTTGGTTTTGAAGGCATTTACAATTACCAACAACATGGGGTGCTTCAAGAGAAGGTTTTGTAAGGTTCGGTAGAGTCTCTTCTCTCCATACAATGTTTGAAGATGTTGTTGATCTTCCCCTAACCATGTACAACGGTACATTTTTTAAGTGCGTGTGGTTCTTCTGGTCTTGGAGGCGTCGATAGGATACGGAAACCACAAATGAACATCAAGACATGTCCGTCCATGAGGTGTATTAACAAGCAAATGATATCGGCTGGTTAAGCAACATCCGTTTGGTGACGGAGTAAGAATACAATATGTCATCACCCCATCGCTTCTCATGGGTGTCGTAAAAACCGACTAAGGGACTATCTGTGAATATTATCTTTACGAAATAAAAAGAAGAAAAACTTGAAATTAAACCAATCCGTCTGGCCAGCGTGGTATTAGTAGGCTTAGTATCCCTCCGTCACGGGAAGTTGTTCAAGTCCCACATTACACCTCGCACATTCGCCTATCGCCTACTTATCACCTGTCATCGTCGCGTTTTAAACAGGCTCTAGGTTGGTTACTAACCTAACGATAAAAAAACCAATTGATACCTTATTCAAAAGTAAGTAAGTATAATAACCATAAAATTTAAAGCCCAATTCATTTCCTTCTTCATCGAAAACATGAATTTCAATTTCGTCACTTTTCATCGCAGTTTCTGGGGAAATAAACTTCTATGTTAACTACTAAATTACTCATTGGCCTATCTCGGCAGTCGAATAGTGGGCTGATATGATGAAAGTCTACAATACAATACGGTACATATATTGTTAATAAATGTAAATAAACTGAAAGAAAACTTTTCACACAAAAAAGCGAAAAACTTTTACCCCAACCTAATACTTTTATTCTTTACAACTAATAATAATTATTCCCTTCACTAGCAGGGTGGCCACGAGTCATATGGTTGTGTATAAATTCCTTGTGGTCACCCTGGGGTAACAAAACAGGGTAACCACGAGTCGGCCCCCACTAAACCAACGATCAGCGAACTGTAACCATTGCATGCACTGTAACCAAAAAACATAGTGTGTACAGTATGAGGACATTGATAATATGATTAATTTTTAAAGAAAGACAGACAACAATGAGGAAGCGAGAAAGTGAGATTATAATTTATTGATGATTTTGAAATTGTATATTATAACGTTAACAATAAGTGCTATATTTTGTTGCACTGCAATGACTTTTTATCGAAGTGCAATGTTTCCGTCACCAGTGTCACTTAGTAAGACATGATGAAACATACAATGTCAAATAGAAGTAAATAGGGATTCAATCTTTTATAATTCCAACCTTATGCCGAACGCCATAAGATACATTTTAATGTGATAATTTTCAAAACTTATGCTAAAATTATTCAGCTATTTTCGGTAATCGGATGTACTTTTCTTACTCATTGATTTGCTGTCTTTCTTTAAAAGCCAATCACATTATCAATGTCCCCATACTGTACGTGGTTCGCGAATCTGCAACGAGCGCCCCACGAGGGACTCGCAGCGAGCCGACGATTGTCGGTTTTTGCCGCGGATCAAAGGGTGCTCGCAATGATATACCCCCTTACTCATAAACGCCTCTTAAATTTTAGTCAATTGATTAATTAGCTTAAACTCTTACATTGCTTGGTATAAAGTTGGTTTTCGTAATAAAAATCTCGCTAAACAGTGATTAAATTTAAGAGGCGTTTATGAGTAAGGGGGTTAATGATTAACTGATCATCGAGTAAGGTATCTTTAAGTAAGTATGCTGCACAGGCAATATACACTTTATCCGACATCGTAGCGTTACAAACTAAAACTGAAGGCAGAGCAAATCTCCCCGTTCGTTACTCTCCGTACACACTAGAACCCCGTTACTGTATCACATAAGTTACGGTTATAGCTCGCTAGTGAGTACCCGGCTTTATTCTCTATCTTTGCTATCGTCTATGAGTGGCGGCGGCCATTAACCATCAAGTGGGCTGTTTGTTTATCTTAAAACAATAAAGAAAATATTAAAATAACATCACCTGCGGCAGCTGCCTCGGTAACATCTTTACTCGGCTTCTTTTGTTTCTGAAAAAGAAAAAAAACTTATTTAAAATTAAAGAAAAGATAAGATAAGATTTTTCTGGTAATTGAGGTACATTTTTAATTAAAAATACTATTTAGACTCCTAAGATACAAAATTTTCTAAAAAAAACATCAGCCTATTTAAAAATGTCCTAGCATGTAATCTAGCCTCCGTGTAGTTCTCCGTGTGGTGACGGAGTAAGAATACAATATGTCACCACCCCATCTCATCCCATGGGTGTCGTAAAAACCGACTAAGGGACTATCCGTAAATATTATCTTTACGAAATAAAAAGAAGGAAAACTTGAAATTAAAACCTATACCAATCCGTCTGACCAGCGTGGTATTGGTAGGCCAAGTATCCCTCAGTTACAGGATGAGGTCCGTCCCTGCAGTGATACATTAATGGGCTGTTATGAATGAAAATGTAATCAAATAAGTACTACTATAGAAAACACGTTATCATCTGAGTACTCCAAAAAAAGATAGAAGTCATTATTATAAGAATAGAGGATCCTTAAGTGGAAGCGAGATAGATATAGAAAAACGATTATGGCCTAAGACTGTCTCAGAGGCCTGAGGGCCAGATTCAGAGACCGCACTTTGTCTTTACTTTAGCAAAGTCTAGTTATTATCTCTGAATTTGAACAACTTTAGAGTAATTTTTCGCATGAAAAAGTTTACTTTCATTATTTATTACTACAAAGTAAACTTTTCATGCGAAAAGATTACTTTAATGTTGTTCAAATTCAGAGATAATAACTAGACTTTGCTAAAGTAAAGACAAAGTGCGGTCTCTGAATCTGGCCCTTAGTCTTAGACTCAGATGATAACGCGATATTTAGAGTAGTACTAGCTAAAAGTATAGACACGAGGCTAGATTTTCAAGCTAAAATAGCTTTGAAAATTTGCTTCGTGTAACTATGAATAATTAATTCCAAGAACTTACATTATAGACTAAAAACATTATAATACCTAATTACTGGCTATAATACACATAAAATTTACTGAAACTATAGATCAAAAACTAATATGAAAATTATTTCATGTACGCGGTCGCCATTTGACCTATGCCCAACAGTGGACATCTATTTTCTAATATGGCGATAAGTAATGATAATAATTTACTTCTAATTACATAAATAAATAAACTTTAGTTACTCTGTCGTCGCTTGGTCTTGAGCCTGTAATTATTTAAAAAAATATTAAAATGGAGTAGTAATATGGCACCACCCTATCATATACCATGGATGTCTCAAAAGCCGACTTAAGGAAAACACGCAGACGAAACCAAAAGAAGGTAAACGACTTAAGTATCTTATAGCAAACCATTTGACCACACCTAGTAGACCAAGAATCCCACTGCCACTGGAGGAGGCCTGTCCCCGCAGTGGGACATTAATTAGCTGTTATGATAACATGTGGTATTGGGATAAGAATATAAAACATTGACCACTTCTTTTCGCCACATTTAATATGTTCTCCGTGTGGTGACGGAGTAAGAATACAATATGTCACCGCCCCATCTCATCCCACGGGTGTCGTAGAAACCGACTAAGGGACTATCCGTGAATATTTTCTTTACGAAATAAAAAGAAGGAATACTTGAAATTAAACTCTATCCCATATCGTCTTGGCAGCGTGGTATTAGTAGGCCAAGTATCCCTCCGTACCGGGAGGAGGCCCGTCCCTGCAGTGGGACATTAATGGGCTGTTATGATATAATAACTAATTAAGTGCTCCATTTACACATGAGGAGACTATAACACAGAGGACCCTATTGATGCTAAAAGTTCAGCTCTAGGCGTCCTTGAAGACTTAAATTTTATTTTGCTTAAGCTGTCTTTTTTATTAGCTGCAACTGGTGGCAAGCGCTTTATTTACTCTCCATAAAACCATAATGTAAAGTTGTTTGCAATAGAATCCAACAAACATGTTTGTAAACAAATATGACATGACTACTACTACTACTGAGTACTAGATGTCTACTACTGAGACAGCTTGTCAAATACTTCGAAATTTTTACCTTGTAAATGTTTTAATCAAATTTAGTTTTTATAAATAGTGCGTTCGTTGAAATCAGACTAAAATGATTGATCGTCAAATGTACATTTGACGTACACGACGTATGTGATTAAAATACGGAGTAATCGTGACAAATTGGTTTGTTTACATGATTGTTGGATTCTATTGCAAACAACTTTATCTAACTACAGACTTCCATATACCTTTCCTCTCGCCCATATAGTTATCCCTTTCCAATTGGCTAGCTCTTTCCACTGACGGTGAACGTTCCAATTTGCCAATAAACCTTCGATCTGTGGTCTTGCTTATTCTGCAAGTACCATCGACTTTGTCGTCAAGCAAGTCTAGACGGTAGAACTCGGTTGCGTTTAGCCAGAAGCTGTCATTTGAGGAATTCTGGAAAGGATATTTGGAATAGGATAGTTGGGTGTTTTAAGCAGGGGATGTGGTGAGGTTGTGTTACCACAACAATCATAATGGATCATAGGCGGTAGATCGATAGTTTCTAGCACACTGATTGACGTCAATCGAGGGAATTAAATAATACCATCGATCGATAGATAAGTCGTTGTTTTATTTCTATAAAACGTTGATCGATCAATGACACTTAACGAATCTATCCACCTCGATAATTTTCGATCGATTGGTGTAGTAACACCCTAAGGGATCTGAAATATGGACAGGTTTAAGTTTTTATTTCGTCAAGTTATTTGTACTTACTCATTCATAAACTATAATGCTGGTTAAGCATAATCGACGAGATCATTATGTAGATGGATGACCTTTTCGTAGAATTTCATATTCTCGTCTCCATGCTACACATCGCACGTAAGTCGATAATACCTGGTGTCTGTGTAGTGACAGTCTTTAAAGCCCGATTTACACATCGACAAGTACAGTAGCGAGTTAAGTAGTAAGTTATTGATTTGAATAGATCTCCATCCTATTTACTGACGAGTTAAGTACGAAGTAGCCCCCTCTCTCGCGTCTCGCCAACTTAACTCGCCAATAAATAGGATGGAGATCTATTTAAATCAACTTAATCAACAAATTACTACTTAACTTCTTTCGGCTTAAGTCACGGCAGAGATGTATGCGCGGATTGAAAACGACACGATACCAGGTTGTACACGACAAAAAAGAATAAAGAAGTTGATACGTACCACTTCTGTGGGCGGGGCCGTTGATGCTTCTTCCTCTTCGGGCGCCTCTTCTGGTTCAGGTAAGCGATCTACAAAGTAATTATAGTGTTTGTATTGACTAAGAAAACGGTACACCAACACACTCATCCACTAAATTAATAAATATTCACGGACATCTCTACACAGCAATTAGTTAATAATGGCAAGGTAAAATGCCAATTAATATTTAATTTGTGGAATTTAAAACTTACAAATTTAATTTAATTTTGAATTAATTTAAAAAAGGATCAGTATCTGACTGAACTGATCTTAATGTATATTTGCATGCTTAACTAGGCGAAATACTTATGTTAAGTTACCAAATGTAAAATACCATATTTCAGGCAAATAAAGTATAATATTATACTTTTTTGCCTGAAATATGGTGTTTTAAAATAGAATATTATTCTATTTTATTTAGCGCCATCTGTTCCCAAAGTAAGCTAGGCTTAACCTGCTTGTGTTATGGGTAACAGAACAACGGATATTAGTACTTACAGTTCAACAAATCTAATAGGTACGGTATGACAGTTCTGTCAAATTGAATAATAAGGTTGGGATAAAAAAATCGATTACTATCGATTATTATATCCGAAACTTAAGAGATCGATTACTATAATTTCCGATTTTTAAGACACTTTAATAATTAATCTCATTATTAGTAAAGGGTATTGATCCTTACTTGATTAACTTTGTAAAAAAACACCACATATTGCAAATTCACCATTCACCATTTGACATAAATTTTTTTTATATTCAAGTCGTAATAAATAAACAACAGTATTAGATGTAGTACTTTTAGAGAATAAAAAATAATTCTAAACATTACTTTTATTTTAATTATAATTAATTAAATAAAAGGATTTTTTTTTCATTCACTACTAAGACCTTAATAAGTTGCCTCCCGTCACCTTCGACCCCGTCGAGTAATAGTTATAAGTAATAGTTACGTGTCTAACGATAAACGATTTTTCGTATATGTAAACGATTTTTTTGCATACAAGTGTATCCGAAGAGTCGCTACAATAAGTATGTTAAATTAGAATTAAAAATATGAACAGCATACCTTCCCTAAAGCCATCCAGGTATTTCTTATCCGAGCCAGCGTCGACAGATGCTAGGAACCTGTACATCTTGAGGAAGTCCTTGAGAGGTATACCGGCTGATCCGCCATCAGGCTCCTTGGTTAATGTCTCGCAGAGTAGGATCATTGTGTGGGTTAGGCACTGGAATAATAATATGAAATTTATGAAACATATAATATGATTTATGAATATAACAAACACAGCTGCGAAATCAAAATACCTATTAACTATCTTAAAAAACCTCCTCATTTTAATTTCGTTTTGACGTAATATACTTACCTATTAAATGTTACCATATGATATACCAAAATGTTTTATTAGCTAAAAACAACATTGGTACTCGTACTTACAGTACCCGGCCGTGAGAGATGATGCTCTACGAAGCCGAAATTGGCCGATTATCTCTTTACAAAAGTCGATGCGTAATATTTAAGGCCGGGTACTGTACTTACTTATTTTAACGATAACGATATATAATATATAATTGATATATAATTTATAATTTATTTTTTGATATATAATTTATTTTTTAAAACCTAATGTGAAGTTGTTTTTTTCATTTGAACATTACGAGGACCAAATTATAAAATTTATGTCATCACTTGATGAAAGAATAAAAAAACTCGAAAGCTGCGCGATTGTTGCAGCTCCACAAAACCGGTAATAATGATTAAGTCTCTCAAAATTATTCAATGGAATTGTAATGGATTACTTCAACACCAAAAAGAACTTCAAGTAATCCTGGACACAGAAAACATTGATATTTGCCTTATATCAGAGTCACACTTCACAACACATTCCTTTGTCACTTTTAAAGGCTATAAGGTATACAACGCAACGCATCCGAATAACTGCGCAAGAGGAGGTAGTGCAATTATAATCAAGGAATCCATCCGCCATTATGAATTCATGAAAGTAGAAAGCCAGGCATTCCAAGCAGTTGGCGTATGCGTTACCACAAAACGCTACCCAGTAACAATAGCTGCAATATATTGCCCACCAAGATATCAGTCGAAGAAAGAGGACTATTTGAGACTCATAAACCAATTAGGAACTAGGTTCTTACTTGGCGGAGACTTCAATGCAAAGAATACCTTCTGGGGATCGAGACTAACAACTACTAAAGGAAGAGAACTATTGAATGCACTAACTGACACAAAATGTGACGTGATTTCTACAGGCACACCTACCTATTGGCCTACTGATCCTAGCAAAACTCCAGATCTCATAGATTTCTTTATTTATAAAAACATTTCAAGAAATTACTTAGAAATAAAAGAATGTCATAACATGAACTCCGATCATTCTCCAATAATATTAACGTTATCTAATACTATACTAAAAACAGAGAACTCTCCCAGTCTAACCAACAAGTTTACAGACTGGAGCAGTTTTAAACTAGATCTAGAAAATAGAATCAACCTTAAAGTGCCAATAAAAACTTCCCAACAACTAAACCTGGAAGTCGCTAAATTTGTCAATGATATTCAACATGCTGCTTGGACAAATACTCCCGCAATCACGAAAAAACATAAGGGACCATCATATCCTTCAGACATTATTGACTTATTGCGCACAAAGAGAAAGCAGAGAAAAATCTGGCATCAAACAAGATCCCCACTAGACAAAAGGTTACTCAACAACTTAACTAAGTTACTAACTCGAAAAATTAAACATTACACCGACACCCAAACAAATAACCATTTACAATCGCTAACTGCAGATAAAAGTACAAATTTCTCTTTATGGAAAGCAGTTAAGAAAGTAAATAAAAGAATTGATCAAATTCCTCCGATTAAAGATAAAAATGGCAAATGGGCAAGTAATAATGATCAAAAAGCAAAAATATTTGCAGAATACCTAGCAAATACATTTCAGCCATTAGAAGCTCAAGAAGATGATTTGTCACCCAGCTATATAGTAATCCAAGATGACGAAGATATAAAACTTGTTACTCCAAAAGAAGTCACAAAGGAAATACAAACAAATATTAATGCAAAAAAGTCACCTGGATATGAACTTATCACTGGTGAAGTGCTTAAAAATCTTCCACGGAAAGCAATAGTTAAGCTTACAACTATAATAAATGCTACATTTAGACTTAAGCATCTCCCGGATTTGTGGAAAGTTGCAGAAGTAATTATGATAGCAAAACCAGGGAAACCTCCTCATGAAGTTAACTCTTATAGACCTATATCACTGCTTCCAGTTATATCTAAGCTCTTTGAAAAACTTCTGTTAAAGCGTCTGATTCCTATAATAGAAAAGAAAAAAATAATTCCAGACCACCAATTTGGGTTTAGAGAAAAACACTCAACTATTGATCAAGTGCACCGAATAGTAACAGTCATAGAAAAAGCTCTTGAAGAAAAGAAAGTATGTACTGCTGTATTTCTTGACGTTGCACAAGCATTCGATAAAGTTTGGCATGACGGCCTTATACTGAAGCTAGAAAATTGTTTGCCAAAACAATACTCTGATTTACTTACGTCTTATCTTTCTAACAGAACCTTTCGAATAAGGCAGCAAGATGCTTACTCTGAAATTAAAGAAATAAAAGCAGGTGTTCCACAAGGAAGCGTCTTAGGTCCTGTGCTGTACTTACTATTTACTAGTGATATTCCAGAACTCAATAATAATACTATGGCTACTTTTGCCGATGATACTGCAATTCTGGCTGTTGCTGAAACCCATCAACAAGCTGCAAAAAAAATGCAAGTCTCTGTTAATAATGTTCTAAAATGGACAAAAAAATGGAGAATAAAACTAAATGAATCTAAATCTGTTCACGTTGATTTCACAAACAAAGATTCGAAAACCGCGCACCAGGTATATATAAACAACAATCAAGTACCATATGCTAATACGGCTAAGTATCTAGGAATGACCTTAGATGCAAAGCTACGCTGGAAAGCTCACATAAAGAAGAAGAAAGATTATTTGGACTTAAGATATAGAGAAATGTATCACCTTATAGGCAGGAATTCAACCCTGTCTATCCAAAACAAGCTTCTTATATACAACCAAATCTTGAAACCAATTTGGACCTATGGTATACAACTATGGGGATGCGCCAAAAAAAGTAACGTTCAAATAATCCAAAGATTTCAAAACAAGGTGCTGAGGAGCATAGTAAATGCGCCTTGGTATGTCAGAAACTGCGATATTCATAGGGATCGCAAGGTGGATACCGTCGATAAAGTCATTTCAAAGTTTGCTACAGCCCACGAGTGGAGGCTTCATCACCACGTGAATGTCGAGGCTATCCAGCTCCTCGATAACACGGGACTGGTGAGAAGGCTTAAAAGGACTAAACCGTTCGAGTTAGTGTAGTGATTTTAGTGTTAGTGAAATAAGTGTTTAGTATAAGTACTAAACTATCGGACACAAGAACAAAGTGCTTCCCCTTAATAATAAACTCTAAGATGACGTCAATGGATAATCACTTAGTTGTAACATATTGTAAACGTTTAAGTTAAATTAAAATTACTTATTAGTCTTAAGACTAGATTGTAATATTAGTATTGTATTTTATTCTTTTTAAATAAAATGACAATAAATATAAAAAAAAAAAAAAAAACATTACGAGGAGACTAAAACTAGCGGCAGATTACCATTAAAAAAAAACAACAAACCTTCGTAAGTAATCCACCAGCCACAGCAATGAAATGCAAGAACGGCACAGAAGGCGACCTCTGATAGACCTCGCAGAGGCACAGAACTCTCTTCAACTCGATAGGGTCCAGGCAGAACCCTTGCCAGGCTCTCTTCACTATTGGTAGAGGTATATCTGACATTGTTGACAACTGAAAAAACAATAAACATTTAAAAAAGTCAAATTCATATAAATTAATTAACAGCAATGTGGGTATTTTTCTTTTTGCGTCAATTTTTAAAGTCTTATTAAGTTAAGATTGAGTTTAAAATGACAATAGGCTGACACTATCCAGATGATAAATAAGACCTAAGCTTTATTGTTAACTAGCTCACCCGTGCCCTACTACTCTACTATATTATATAGCCTATAATACTCCCCGATCCAGAGATTACCCCCTATAACGTCACAAACACACAAACTGTACCTCTTTATAATATAAGTTATGGATTAGATACATTTGTAATAGTAGAACAACTTTCGAGAAACGACCAATTGTGTTTTGACCTTCTTATTAACATAAGTCCAAAAAAAACTAAACATAACTAACCTGATGAGCTAAAACCTTCAAACAACCCCTTGTAAGTCCACCCTCAGTGCTATATATCGGGTACTCCAATCTCAACTTTACAGGAGGCTCTCTACGATCTGCTAGAGCCTTGAAGTATTCAAACGACCAGCGTAGAAGATCATAAGGTTGAGTTTTGATTGCAGCTGAAAATACACAAAAACAATGATGTTAAAAGTTTTTTTCGGACTATCTTACTATTCTTTGCCGAACTTTGTGGCGTAGTGGTTATTTACGTTATTTACATGAATGCTACGCAGAGGTCTCGGGTTCGATTCCCGCTCAATGCAAATCTTTGTGTGCATGGACATGATTGTTTGCATTGGTCTGGGTATTTTCTATGTATAAATGTACCTATGTATTTACAAAAAAAATAGTCTTTAAGTATGTTTATCCGTTGCCTAGTACCCAGTACAAGCTCTGCTTAGTTTGGGACTAGACGACGTTTGTAGAATGCACAAAGAGTTGTCCTACATAGTTATCGAACCCGCGACCTCGTGCTCGCCAGCCTTTACCACGACCCTCGCACCCCCGAAACTGCAACTAGTGGTTGGAGGTGGATTAAGAGTTAAGACTCCTTGCTAAAGAGACCTACCCTTCCCAGTCATTTATCATAACAGCTCATTAATGTCCCACTACAGAGACGGACCTCCTCCTGTAATGGAAGGATACTTGGCCTACTAATACCACGCTGGCCAGACGGATTGGTATACGGTTTCATATAAAGTTTTCCTTCTTTTTATTTCGTAAAGATATAATAATATTCAGGAATAGTCCATTCGTCGGTTATTACGACACCCATGGGATGAGATCGGGTGGTGACATATTGTATTCTTACTCCGTCACCACGCGGACAAGTAATACTTACATTTACAATATTTCTTCAATACATAAGGAAATTTCGGTGGTATTACGATCTGCTGGGAGCAGTACATCTGCTCCACTAACTCAGGCATGGTGGAAAAATTCCAAGCGCCTGCAAGAATAACAAGAGCAATGAATAGTTTAGTTCGTGGAAAACGTTCATAGATGTCGATACTTGTAGTGAAAAGTCAAGTTATTTCTGATTTAAATGTTTATAAATGCGTGGTAGAAGGAATTTAGCTGTAAATAAATTAGTTTATCGTTAAGATCAATAAAAATAATATTAGATTTTGGAAAGGTTGCGGGAACCGATGGATGAGGGACGCACGGGAGCGCGTAATGTGGAAATATTTGGAGCAGGCCTATTTGCAGCAGGGGACGTTCATCATAACAGCTCATCAATGTCCCACTGCAGGGACGGGTCTCCTCCCGTGACGGAGGGATATTTGGCCTAAAAATACCAAGCTGGCCAGACGGATTGGTACAGGGTTTAATTTCGTCTGAAACGTTCAAATTAATGTAACTACAGTAAATATATTTTAAGTAAGAAAGGATCTGTTGTATGTAATGTAGACTTTAATAAGTTTAATATGCTAACATTTCTTTTATTAGGGACTTAGGTCTTTACCTATAAAATTGCCGTTTTATTTCTGCGCAGTCTTTAGACTATATTCTTTTAAAACATAAATATGTTGTTTAAACATTTATTGTTATCTAGGAAATAAAGTATAATATCCAACATTTAACAAAAGATAATACCTAAATGAAAATTATTATTATATGTATTAATAATAAGCCTGTGAACATGGGTCTAAATAGAAACAGCTGATTTTCCCATTCGTCTAGAATAAATTGTAACCTTACCAGATACTTTTTTATCTGTGATTAAAACACTATTAGTTAGCTTAGATGTTCTCCATTACATATACCAAACTTCTTTCTATTATGTTTAATAGTTATTGAAAAATCTAAGGAAACGTTAGTATGAAAAATCTAACTTCTGATAAAATCTTCATACAAAACGGCAATTTCATAGGTAAAGACCTAATATTTTGACTGTTAATAACCTTCCACCTAAAAGCAGTAACATAAGCATAACATAAGTTTTACGTTATATATATCATGTCCATCCTAAGGTTGCCTGGAAGAGATCGCACTTGGCGATAAGGCCGCCCATTGTACATTTACTGTGGTGTTTAATATATTGTACCTTTATACCTAAACTGTATTTATGTAAGTTGGTGTGCAATAAAGTATTATCTATCTATCTATCTATAAGCACACTACTGGTTATAGAAGCATACTATGGGCAACAGTAGAGTTATCAACGTAGATGACCTCTCTAGGAGCCCCATCTCTCTCTCTTCTAATGGCATTTCCTCATCATGTCCATTTCAATAAATCAAATAGCCTATTGCAGTATATAGGCTTCTCCCAACACGGGTCACAAACTAATAGAGTTTCTTTGCCAGGTTTCTTCTCATTGGCTCTATACATTCGGAAACTGGAATTTATAGATCAACACAGCCTGACAAGTAGATTTGAGTAGTAGAGTGGTTTTATTTATCTCCTCTAATTTAGATTGGACAATAAAACGCAGTTTTTTTAGTGCTGTGGTGTTTGTCTGTGTCGATCTATAATTTTAACTGTAGCTTCAATTTGTAAATTGTAAACGACAATTTCAAACAATATGTGATAAATTTTATGAAATAAAGCAATTAATAAAAGGTAGTATTACTTACTGTTTTAGGTAAAGAAACTCCTAATTTATTTTATTTATTTATTATTGTATCCATGGATGATGTACTGCAGTGATTTTATGTTGGCAAACTGGTTGCTATGACAACCGTGGTAACGACATTGCTGTCAGTTTTGGGCACAATGACCTTTGTTGCTTACCTACCTAGTGGTTAATAAAGACAATGAGTGCTACGCAGAGGTGACGAGTTCGATTCCCGGTCAATGAAGATATTTGTGTGCATGAACTTTAATTTTTGCATCGGTCCGGGAGTTTTATATGTATTTCCAGAAAAAAAAAGTATTATCATAACAGCCCATTAATGTCCCACTGCAGGGACGGGCCTCTTCCCGCGACGGAGGGATACTTGGCCTACTAATACCACGCTGGCCAGACGGATTGGTATAGGGTTTAATTTCAAGTTTTCCTTCTTTTTATTTTAAAGATAATATTCACGGATAGTTCCATAATCGGTTTCTACGACACCCGTGGGATGAGATGGGGTGGTGACATATTGTATTCTTACTCCGTCACCACACGGAGTAAATTGTGTTGTGTTACTACTACCAAAATACTACTGATAAACATCATTTTTAGTTACAAGTAGTAGGGATTTTCTTCAATTGTAATAAAAATCTGCTTAATTAAAATTCTTGACTGTTTAGTCATTTTGCAATCTCGAAATTTAAAAAAAAAAATTAGCAGACGAGTCGGTTTTTTATTCCTCCTTGAAGCGAGAAGTTATGACTTTGGCACTTAGTAGGTACTTTTTATTATCTATACTTATACTAATATTATAAGTTACGACTTGGGGAGCTTCAAGAAACGAGCGTACTCCCTTTTAAAAGGTCGGCAACGCATCTGTGATTCCTCTGGTGTTGCCCATGGACACCCATGGGCGGCGGTGATCACTTACCATCAGGTGACCTGCAGGCTCGTTTGCCTTCTATCACATAAAAAAAAGAGGTAAAGTTTGTGTGTTTGTGACGGTGTAGGGGGTAATCTCTCGATCTAATGAACCGATTTTAAAAATTCTTTCTGTGTTGAATAGTCCATTTATCTGGGAGTGACATAGGCTACATACTCGTCAGTAATATCACGCTATAACTAATAAGAATGGAGCAGTAATGAAATACGTTTAAAAAAAGGACGCGTTTTTTTCGCCTCCCAACGAAGTAGGCACGGGTCAGCGAGTTACCGATAAACTCAATCATTACAGGTCTAATTAAAAAAATGTTGGTTTGAAAGTGTTTATGTTGATGACACTATGATTATTCATGTTTTGTTAGTCAGTTACCAAAAGAAAATAAGGCAGAAAAATATATTTATTTACTCACAACACACATCTATCTAGGTATATATCTCCGTGTGGTGACGGAGTAAGAACACAATATGTCACCACCCCATCTCATCCCAGGGGTGTCGTAGAAACCGACTAAAGGACTATCTGTAAATATGTATTATCTGTACCAAGTAAAAAGAAGGAAAACTTGAAATTAAACCCTATACCAATCCGTCTGGCCAGCGTGGTAGTAGTAGGCTAAGTATCCCTCCGTCACGGGAGGAGGCCCGTCCCTGCAGTGGGACTATAATGGGCTGTTATGACGAATAATTATTGTGATGTAGAGTTAGTAAAGACAAAAGTACAAGAAGCGTGCCTTATCAACAATATTTTCTAATCAACATAAAAAATGAAATAGAAAATATACATTGGGTATGCCAATAAAATTTTGCATGGCCGTTTCACGTGAGAAAAGTAATCTTTATTCTCAAAGCATTCGGATTTAATTAGTTTTGTATCTAATTCGGCATGGGCGCACGTGACGCCATCTATTCATTCAGCCGCGAACTACCTTGTAAAAGTCGATTCTGTCACGTGGTACAACTCGCTAGCAAAAGAAAAAAAAACAAAACCTGTTCTGGCTGTTTAGTTCTATGACGTTTCTGATGTTTTTATGTCGTGTATTTCGAAGAAGGTGTAATTGTTGATTTTATCGTGAAAATATTAATGTTTAAAAACAAAAAATAGCTATTATTAGTTGCGAACAAAGTTCTTATTGTGTTTTTAGAAGTTTTAGTGTTGTAAATGTTAAATTGTGGAAAGTTATTGTCTGTGTGCGACCTGCAAACATCGGGTGAATGGAACTGCCTGTGATAGTGCTAGTAATTTAATCAGAAATACGGAAAAAAATGTGCAATCTGTGACACTGGTTCATTATACTACAATTATGTGTGAACTAAGTATTATTAAATCAGTTCTATGTGTGAAATTGTGTTAAAGAAATGGGTGACAGGTTAAAACATCCATTTAAAGTGAAACGTACATTATTAGTGTGTGTTTTATTAGAAAAATGGATGAAATAACTGGATTATCCCCACTAAGTAAGTACTAAATGGCTTTCTATTGAGAAAAGGGTCAGATTATTGGTATTCAATGCATGCTGCTAGGGTCTATGACCACGGAATGGTATTTATTGAATTTGCATTTCAAGTTGTTGAACCATTCGCTACTTGAATATATTATTTGTGTTAAACTTAAAAGTTTGTTTTGATAATGACGTATTATTACGAAAAAGTTTTATAACTTGTTTTCAACTTTGTTATAAATATAATATTTGCCTTTTGTAATCGTACCATATAAGTATATAATAATATTATGTACCTATGTATAAAGTAGGTACATAAATTCCCGTTATTAAATCGTAGATATTTTGTTCCTTTATAAACCTATTAATATAGAGATCTAGTATTATTTATTTTCGTACAATAAAAATCACTACAAATTAAAAACATAAGTGAACATTAATATTCATTTTAAACTTCGGTATTTCTTAGAAAACCCAGATTTAATTAGCATAAATAAAACAGGATCGATGTCAAACCGCTATTAGTTTTTTTTTTTTGCATACAGACTATCTCTATCTAGGAAAACTTGTTTTTAATACGGCCATATTGGGTTTCCTCTGGCTTCCACAGACGCAATACGAATTACTACGAATCTAATACATATAGTGAAGAAAGTATAAGTTCTAAGTAATTATATAAAACCTAGCGACCTGCCCCGGCTTTTCACGTGAGCGTTTTTCCGTGAATATTATCTTTACGAAATAAAAAAGAAAACAAACTCGAAACTAAACCCAATACTAATCCGTTTGGCCAGCGTGGTATTAGTAGGCCAAGTATCCCTCCGTCATGGGAGGAGGCCCGTTCCTGCAGTTGGACATTGATAGGCTGTTATGTTGATTTGTGTAAACTAGTTAGTTTTTTTCGACCTAATAGTCTCGTAATCGAGTCGAATCATCTCGCTAGCGCGTACCTATATCTACGACTAGCTGACCCGTGCCCACATCGTTGGGCGGCAGAAAAAACTTGTCCTTTTTGTAAACATATTTCATTACTGCTCCACTCCTATTATTCATAGCGTGATACTATATAGCCTATGACACTCCCCGATAAATGGACTATTCAACACAGAAAGAATTTTTAAAATCGGTTCACTAGATAGAGATTACCACTACAACGTCACAAACACACAAACTTTACCTCTTTATAATATTAGTATAAACTAAACATGCGATTTAAGACACTCAAACTTGTTTTCTTGGGTATATTTCAAACGTAAATCGCATAAAAACTATGCAGTAAATATTATGGCTAAGGACGATTATGGCAAACAATATTAGTACAAATGAAATTATGGAAAATGAAAATTCGGCCAAATGAAATTCTGGCAAGTGGAGGTATACGTTTCAAAATAGGTCACTTTTTCGGCTAAACTCTTTTGTAGGATTTCCAGAGGCCAGATTACTTCCTTGTCCTCAATCTTTTGAATCATCAATATCTATCATTTGTAATGAGGTGACCCGAATACAACGTACCTTCTATAATATCTAAAAAAAAAACCTACTATCGAACTAACAAAACTGGTATTACGACTTTAAAAAAAAGTATAGAGTTGAAGTTGTTTGTTTGGTAAAAATTTAGGTGACTATTCGACCAATAAGGAGGATGTAGGTTATGTTTTTAATTCGATACTTGACATTAAATAGCGACTCCTATATGCCAGGACTAGCTGACCCGTGCCCACTTCGCTGGGCGGCGGAAAAAACTCGTCTTTTTTTAAAAACATATTTCTGCTTCACTCCTATTAGTCATAGCGTGATACTATATAGCCTATGACACTCCCCGATAAACGGACTATTTAACACAGAAAGAATTTTTAAAATCGGTTCATCAGATCCAGAGATACAACGTCACAAACACACAAACTTTACCTCTTTATAATATTAGTATAGATAGATTAAAAGCGTGACCTTGCAGAAAGCACCGAACATGAGGCCTCGGTAAAAACATCTTAAAGAGATCTTGGGACCCACATATTATATGTATTATCCATAGACAACCTCTGTGGCGTAGTGGTTATATAACATGACTCCTACCTAGAGGTCTCGGGTTCGATTCCCGCTCAATGTAAATCTTTGTGTAATAAACATGATTGCTTGCATTGGCATGAGTATTTTCTACGTATAATATGTATGTATATAGACGGTTTTTTTCGGTTCGGCGAATTGGCCCACCACATCATTGTGGCGTGTAGCAATGAAATGCATATCAGTTTATTCCTTATAATCTCTAGATTACAGTGGGCACATATTAAAATTGTCAGTAATGGGAATACTCTGAAATACTACAATCAAAAACATGACTCGTGATAACCTAAAATCTCACAACAGCGATTGTCTAATGAATATACACTCATAAGGCAACCAAGACCTTTCGAAATAATGAAGTTTTTGCGGGCTATTGCTTGTAGATCTAAAATAATAAGATAATGTGTTGTAAGTTGGTTTCCGGAAGAGTAAAAAAAATCCCTATGTCCAATTGATCGAAGATCCATTGATGGATCTAAAAACGTTCCAAAACAAGCATTTTTTTGTGTAATCCTTATTCAATATATGATATGTTTCAATATATGATTCAATATTTGACGACCTCGGTGGCGCGCCGGTAGAGCCAGCGGCTGCCGCGCATGAGGTTGTGGGTTCGATCCCCACGCAGGACAATAATTTGTGAGATCCACAAATTATTGTCCTGAGTCTGGGTGTTCTATGTGTCCGTTAATTGATGTTTGTAAAAGTCCCCGCGACACAGGGCATGATCCCTAGTGCGGGAGGTGTCTTTTTTAAATAAAAAAAAAATATATATATATTATTTAATTATTCCCATTACGTTTAATGTCTAATTTTTACTCGGTAACTACCTATATTAAGATGATACTTATCTATTTTTGTGGATAAAATACCTCCTGTCTCCTTTATATTTAATTTTTTAATTCGCTTCTCTATCAAGATAGAAATTTAATATTAATTTTATTCTCGATTAGACGCCATACATACGCGACATTTAATTTTATATTATACTGTATAAATATGACGTTAGGAAAACCGGTATTAGTCGCCTAACACTTTACAAACCGTGGGAAAATTATTAATAAAAGATAATAAATAGGCTCTCTGTGTGTGCAGACAAAAACTTTTGACGAACGTATGTGTTACTTTGTAATGTCATCATAACAGCCCATTAATGTCCCACTGCAGGGACGGGCCTCCTCCTGTGACGGAGGGATACTTGGCCTACTAATACCACGCTGGCCAGACGGATTGGTAAGGGTTTAATTTCAAGATTTCCTTCTTTTTAAAGATAACATTTACTTAAAAGGTCCCTTAGTCGGTCTTTACGACATACAATATGTCACCTCCCCATCTCATCATACCATGGGTGTCGTAAAAACCGACTAAGGGACTATCCCTGAATATTGTCTTATGGGTGAATATTATCTTTACGAAATAAAAACGAAGGAAAACTTGAAATGAAACCCTCCCTATACCAATCCGTCTGGCCAGCGTGGTATTAGTAGGCCAAGTATCCCTCCGTCACGGGAGGAGGCCCGTCCCTGCAGTTGGACATTAATGCGCTGTTATGATGATATGATTACTATGTATGCAGTAATATCAAAGAACACAAATCTTTTCTATCTCTAACACCTATAGTAAAAATCCTTATCCTATAATCTAAGTTACTGTAGTATACGTATCGAGTATTATAGAAGTATAATATTATTATAGAAGGTACGTTGTATTCTGGTCACCTCATTACAAATCTATACTAATATTATAAAGAGGTAAACTTTGTGTGTTTGTGACGTTGTAGGGGGTAATCTCTGGATCTAATGAAACCATTTTAAAAATTCTTTCTGTGTTGAATAGTCCATTTATCGGGGAGTGTCATAGGCCATATAGTATCACGCTATGACTAATAGGAGCGGAGCAGAAATGAAATATGTTTAAAAAAGGGACGCGTTTTTTTCGCCGCCTAACGAAGTGGGCACGGGTCTGCTAGTATAGTATACGTATCGAGTAGTCAACAATTGAATGATGGCTTGAATCATGTCAAGGCGGAGAATGTGCTAGAAATTTGTGCCCTAACGAGAGCACAATGGACCGGGAACATACTATTATGTCGTTTGTATTGTACTTTGTATATCTGTGTTGTAATGTGTCTGGGAGTTTATGTAGTAGGTGAGGCGTTGTTTAGTATTACTAGCCCCCTTACTCAGGTTTGATAGTTATGTTACTCAGTTTACTTGCAAGCATATGTGGGATCTGACATTTGAAACACTTATGTCTTCTGGAATCACTGAGCTGGTCTGCTGTTACGGCGGCTGCCCTGTGTATCCATTACCAGATTAAATATATCTTAAAGGGCCTCTACAGCCCGATTTACACATCGACAAGTACAGTAGCGAGTTAAGTGGTTGATTTGAATAGATCTCCATCCTATTCTTTGGCGAGTTAAGTACGAAGTAGCCCCCTCTTTCGCGTCTCGCCAACTTAACTCGCCAAAAAATAGGATGGAGATCGATTTAAATCAACTTAATCAACAATTTACTACTTAACTCGCTACGGTACTTGTCGATGTGTAAATCGGGCTTACGTTATGACTTCGGCCCGATGTATGCCCTCCAAAGAACCGAGTCTCCAATAGACCCGATTATTATGGAAAAGATTTACATAATATTACTGAATGTTAATAGATATAACATAGAGAACAATGATAAAGAAATTACTTGTAAAATAGTTGTAAGTTTACAATATATAATAGAAAATATTATAGATTAAGTAGCTTAGAAAGAAAGATATATGTATTGTAGTAGGTATACTTAGTAGAAGTTAAATAGAAAAAGTATCAATCTATCAATAAGCCTATAGCAATCTATTGCTGCTCTCTCCGTGTGGTGACGGAGTAAGAATACAATATGTCACCACCCAATCTCATCCCATGGGTGTCGTAAAAACCAACCAAGGGACTATCCGTGAATTTCCTTAACGAAATTAAAAGAACGAAAACTTGAAATTAAACCCTATACCAATCCGTCTGGCCAGCGTTGTATTAGTAGGCCAAGTCTCCCTCCGTCATAGGAGGAGGCCCGTCCTTGCAGTGGGACATTAATGGGCTGTTATGATGATACAATACGACCGAATTGCAAAAATCGCGCCTGTTTTATCCAAATCTACAAATATATTTTTTTTCTTTTTACATTAGCTTTATGATATATGTAAATAAAATAACATCGCTAACGTCAAATCATGAGGGTACACTTATCATTCAACTTGTCACCATAATTAAAAAGATATCGGGCCATCTGTTTTGTTCAGTGATGAAAAGGTCAAGTGACGAATGGTTCGTACGACCATTGTCAACACTGTCGATTGTAATACAGTTACAATGTTTGTTAAACTTTATTATTTTACAAAGAACGGAACACGGATTATCACCTGTTGGTTAGTTATTTTTGTAGCCAAAAGGTTTTTCTTTGCACTTGCACCTAATTATACAAAAGTCGGTTTTGTTTTTACTTTGAAAAATTATCTACATATCAGAAACATCTGCTTCTGGACATAGACACAGTTCAAATATAAAATGATCTCCTCTAAATTATCTCCACCCTGCGCGGTCCTGCCTTGTGCGCCTCCCCGCATTCATCGGATTCTAGCCGTTCTAACTAGTTTGTTCTACTACGCCTCAGAGACCGTCATGTTCTCATACCGAAGGGCAGTTGTCCCTGTAGTGGGCCATTACTAGTCTATATTATCACTGATCATCACATTGTTATAAGGATAATTCAATAGAAAACTTAATACTACGTTTGATGAAATAAACCACTTTTAACCGGTTTAATAAAATTGTGTTTTGATCCGAATGAAAACCAATTCTGATTTACTCATTTCCCCGTAATGCACTTAATATCAATTCTACATCGGCATAATAATATTATGCAAATGCGTAAATATAAATAATATTGCGACCAGAAGATCGATCGAAATCGATACTGCAATTTTTGAGATCAAAATTAACTAATTAGTTCACCTATGATGCATGTATTTAATGTTAATTCTTTGTCTAGTTATACCATGTGGTCTCACCACACACCACTGTGAGGATGAGTGGGACAAACGATATCGAGTGATTCCTATCTAAATCCTACTAATCCTTATTAATGTGAAAGTTTGTTAGGGTGAATGGTTGGGTGGATGTTTGTTAGATACTCTTTCACGTAAAAACTACTAAACGGATTTTCATGAAATTTGGAATACAGGTAGTTGAGGGTGTAGAATAACATTTATACGCGGGTGAAGCGGAGTCACTTATAATGCCCTAACATACAGCCTATAGGTATAATTTTAGTCTTCTCTTTTTAGTTGTTTTATCTACCAATAACTAAGTTCATAACAGAATAACATAAATGTAGACAACCTTTGTGGCGTAGTCGTTATATTAAATGGCTGCCACGCAGAGGTCTCGGGTTCGATTCACGTTCAATGCAAATCTTTGTGTGCATTAACATGATTATTGTAAAGTTTGCATTGGTCTGGGTGTTTGTCTATGTATAATGTGTATTAATCTATACTTATAATAAAACTGTAGAGAGATCAATTCTGTACATTGAATATATGTTAAAAATTAATATTGGAGGATGAATGGTGATCGATACTAATGCCAAAAATGCAATCAATAAATTTTTTGTCTGTCTGTCTGTCTGTCTGTCTGTCTGTATGTGCACGCATGGGTCAAAAACTACTGAAGGCATTTTAACCAAACTTGGTACAATTGTAGTCCATACTCCCGGGCAGGTTATAGGCTGTATAACATAACGCTAAGACACATAGGTGCTGAGCAGTGACGAAAAATTTGAAGCAGGTCGGTTGAAAAAAAGCGCGTTCGAGCTCTTATCATCGCATACGTTGATCATACGCCAAAAATATGTATTACAAAAATAAAGGTCTTCAAAAGATGAACAAAAAAGTCCTGAATAGTATATATCTATCTTTTATATATTAGCCACAATAACCTGTTTAATCGTTAGGGTTTTCTTCAAAGTGTATTAAATACATAAATATATTGTAATTTGCATAGACATATCTTTTTTAAACTCCCATATTTCAAAAGTACACTTTAATACCTTATTCATAAAAAAAAATTTATAGAAATCGGTTTATAAACACACAAGATTTAGATGAAAGAAAATTTCCAAATGTCGCCGCGCCAGTATGAGTACGGCTGTACGGTTGATTTTTGTTTAACGTCCGAAGCGGCCAACCGGTGCATCTATATAATTTCATTCACATTGACTCTTAATGCGAACGGACGTGGTTCTTATTGACTCTTCTCGGAATAAGCGCGCTTTAGATATTACAATACATAGATAACGTAGTTTTTAGGTATTAAGTTTAAAGTAGGTATCTATCTATACTATAATAAAACAATCGGAATCGGATAAGTAATACTCGAGATATCGCTAGATCTCTTTATTAGAACAGTCCAATACAAATCAGGGGTCATGAAAAATGGATTTGGTTCAATGTTGAATGAATTTAAATTTCGTTTCTTTTGTTCACGAGATGGCGTTACCAGTAGTAATCATAAAATAAATGAGTTTTTAAATAATATATAACTATTTTATTATTAAGTGCTATTAATAAGTTATTCCTTTTAAATGTTAATAAAATTAACCATGAATCGTATGTGTAATATCAATTATAAGTCTTCACACTAGCCTTTAAAAATATCAATTTAACGGACACAAAGAACATCCAGACTAAGGACAATAGTTTGTGTATCACAATTGTCCTCCATGGTAATCGAACCCGCGACCTCATGCACGCCAGCCATGTAATGCGACCGCCGCGCCACCGAGGCAGGTATTTCTGCCGCACCATAACGTGGCGTGCAAATGTATTCATTTATAATTAATTAGCGATTATCCGTGTGGTGACGGAGCAAGAATACAATATGTCACCTCCCCATCTCATCCCATGGGTGGCGTAAAACCGACTAAGGGACTATCGGTGAATATTATCTTTACGAAATAAAAATGAAGGAAAACTTGAAATTAAACCCTATACCAATCCGACTGGCCAACGTGGTATTAGTAGGCCAAGTATCCCTCCATCACGGGAGGAGGCGCGTCCTTGCAGTGGGACATTAATGGGCTGTTATGATGAAATAAGCGATGTCATTTATTTTAACTTACAAATTTGACAACATATGGCATTGTGCCTGTGACGTCATTTTCAGTATCGCGGTATTAAGATTTTACTTGAAAGAATGACGTTCGCTCATGTCTTTCAGTATAAGTTTAGACACAGTCTTCATAAATCTGTCTTTGTAAAGATCTGTTTTTGAAAAGGTTTTGGTTCGTTCGTTAATTTTACAATTCGTGTGTAGGTATATCTGTTTGTTATAAGGTTTAAAAAACGATTTTTCAGTATTAAATCGAATTGCGAAGTAAGTAACATCCGCCACGCGAACGAAGTCGCGGGCACAGCAGCTAGTTACAAAATAAAAGCATTTTAGTATGTTTGTACTTAAGTGGTCTAGTATCCACAGTACAAGCTCCGCTTAGTTTGCGACTAGATGGCGTTGTGTGAGAAATATAGACTACAGTTTATAGAGATATTGTATTTGTAAATTACTCTACTCTGTGCAGACGAATTCGCAATTACCAGCTAGTTACCTACATATTTTCATAACAGCCCATTAATGTCCCACTACAGGGACTGACCTCCTCCCGTAACGGAGGGATACTTGGCCTACTAATACCGCGCTAGCCAGACGGATTGATATAGGGTTTAGTTTCACGTTTTCCTTCTTTTTATTTCGTTTATTGACTTATTATTAGATTTATTGATTTATAAGATTATATAGTCCCTTAGTCGGTTTTTACGACACCCATGGGATGAGATGTGGTGGTGACATTGTACTCTTACTCCGTCACCACGCGGAGAGAGAGTATATTACTCTAACTTCAATCAATATTAAAGTTCTTATTAACCAGAATAGGTAGTGGCGACAATCAATCACTTAAAATGCCCTAACACACAGTATAACTTTAGTCTTCTCTTTTTATTAGTTTTATCTACAGATAACTAAGTTCATAACGAGCCCAGGTGTTCGTTAAAATGGCACAAATGTTGTGTGTAGCCTATGTCGTCACAATAGATTGGTATAAGTCGTTTTGTGGCATTGTCTCAACGTGGGAATATGTCACATGACAGGTATAATACAGTAGTGCAAGTTGGATTGTGTTTTGAGAAATGGTATTGTTAATAGAAATTATAAATACACACATCAAAAAAGTCTAAGCAACATGCATGATATTACAAATTTACCATTTATATTAATTAATTTCTAAGTATTTACTCACTCAAAGTGTATAGGTAAGTAAACTTTTTTGTTATTGATGACATACTGGCTGGTTGTAAAAAAAAAAATTCGATTATGTTTTGTTTTTTTTCATAAAATTCAAATGACTGCGAATTTGTTTGAATTTGAGTGCATGTTAATTGCTACGTTTTAGTCTTGATTTTATAATTTTACCAACCATTTAAATACAGTTGGCGACAAAATTGAATTGTTAGATATTCTTTACGTCATGGAGCGACGTCATTTGACGGCAGATGAAATGCAAAGAGCTGTAGGGATGTTGCAAGCGGGAAGTAATCAATCTCAGGTATCTCGACATTTTGGTATTCATAGAAGTGTTATTTGTCGTCTTTGGCAGCGCTACAATAATACAGGGGAACCCGCTGAACAGCATCCAGGCCGTAAAAGGAGTACAACCACTCGGCAAGACCGGTACATACAACTGACTGCAAGACGCCAGCCGATGTTAACCGCTCGAGAGATAAGTTTGAGGCTACAAAATTCAAGTGGTGTTGATGTAAGTCCCCAAACTGTGCGAAATCGACTGCATGAGTACGGCCTACGAGCTCGACGCCCTATCAGGTGCCCACCGATACGTCACGGGAATCGCGCTCGTCGAAATGAATGGTGTAGAGAACGCATAACATGGACCCAGGAACAATGGGATAAAATTATGTTTTCCGATGAGTCGCGATTCGGGTTTAGGCCTGATACAAGAAGGGTGCGAGTGTACCGTCGACCCGGAAATACTGAAAGACTCAGGTGCGTTCAGGAAGTTCATCCATACAGCGGCTCAACAGTTATGGTATGGGCGGGTATTATGAAGAACAGGCGAACTGAGCTCGTTTTTGTAAATGGAAACATGAACGCTGAAAATTACGTTGAGGATATTCTCAGACCTTATGTCCATCCATTTGCACAAACCTTTGGCTCCGATTTTACGTTAATGCATGACAATGCGCGTTCACATACAGCTCGGCGAACCAGTGAATACTTGGCAACGGAGAACATCCAGGTATTGCCCTGGCCTGCACAATCGCCAGACCTCAACCCCATCGAGCACGCATGGGACATGCTCCAGAGACGTGTTTTGAAGGACTTGGACGGAGTGACAACAACCCAACAGCTGAAGGATTTGCTACAATTCCATTGGGAGCGAATACCGCAAGATGACATAAACAGTCTCATTAATTCAATGAATAATCGTTGCCGACAAGTTCTGAATAGCAGAGGAGGCCATACTTTGTATTAAATTGTCCTATTCTTTCACAATAAATTCATTTTCTTAAGAAATTTCAATTTGTAAAAAAAAAGTTTAGTTTCTTATGTACCTGTATATTCTAATATTGTTAATTTCTGTTATTAAAAGAACTTATAAAGAAAACAGCTGTTATTTTTACATCATAGAACCCTAAAAATATTATTTTAAAAATAAAATACAACGTTATAATTAAAATAAATGGTAAAATAAATTAATATAAATGGTAAATTTGTAATATCATGCATGTTGCTTAGACTTTTTTGATGTGTGTATTTTTTGTATTTACTTTGTTAAAAATAGAACTTTCGCATTTAGGGCTCTTTCAATTTAGGCGTTTTGTGCCGTGCGTTTTCCGTGCGGTGCACGCTCGGCAATGCAAGATTTGTATGAAAAACGGACGCTGCGGCTCTGGCGCCGTATAAAGCAATGGTTAAATTTGGTAGTCGAGACGGATACTCGGGTGGCCTAGTGGTCATGGCGCTGGACGCGTATAGTCCAGAGACGCGGGTTCGAGTCCTGCCTCAAGTACAAATTTTTTTTCATTGTCTTTCTTCTTTTCAGATTTTTCTAGTTATACCTAAGCTTTATAGGTAAAAAAATTATATGTAAGTACTTACATATAATTTTTTTAGTAGTTTGTACGTAGAAATTCTTAAAGAACAGTCTAGTGTCTTGGACAACCTGGTATCGTATTGTGTTCAAGCCGTCCATACACATCTGACGTGGCTTGCTCCAAGTCGTTTTAAGTCATTGTCTCAACATGGGAATATGTCACATGGTAGATAATAAACAGTAGTGTAAGTTCAGTGTTTTGAGAAATTAATTTATTTGTTAATAGAAATTACTAAATATTTTTATTATGGACTCTCATTCAATGCAATCTCCGTGTGGTGACGCAGTAAGACTACAATGTATCATCACCCCATCTCATTTTATGGGTGTCATAAAAACAGACTAAGATAATATTCGCGCATAGTCCATGCGAGAATATTATCTTTATGCCCACTTCGTTGGACGGCCAAAAAACCCCGCCCTTTTTTAAACATATTTCATTACTGCTCCACTCCTATTAGCGTGATACTATATAGCCTATGACACTTCCCGGTAAAAGGACTATACAACACAGAAAGAATTTTTAAAATCGGTTTAGTAGATCCAGAGATTACCCCCAACAACGTCACAAACACTCAAACATACAAACTTTACCTCTTTTAATATTAGTATAGAAAAAAAAGGAAATCTTAAAATTAAACCCTATACCAATCCGTCTGGCCAGCGTGGTATTAGTATGCCAAATGAAATATCACTAAGCGATCACCCATCTATGAAATGACCTCGCCGATATTGCTTCACCAGCGTTATCGTTTATCTATCTACGATTGCAACTAGCTGTTTGATCTACAGTCTTTAAGTTTTCCTCCTTTTGTTTGCTAAAAAATAATTATTGCGAAGTTTTCCTTAGTCAGGGTGTTGACACCGTGTATTTGTACTACGTCATCAGAAAAAAATTACCATAATTTACCGAATTTTACGTAAAATTTAATACTTTTTTAGTCCTAAAAATATCAATAACAAAATATTTTAAGTATATCATTTTATGCCATTGTTATGTGAAAAAAAATTTTATTACTTACGCACTCAAACATTATGAAGTACACACCTCAACAAAGTCTAGGGATATTTGGTATTTACTCAATTACCTCCAAAATTATTGAAGATAACATACAACATGTTTATATTTTTATAAAGGTAATTTATCAGGCTACAATGCAAAATTAAATAAAAGTATTATTTTTGCGTAAATAATTTTTTATTCAAATAAATAAAAAATTTGGAAAATTAGTAAAACTAACAATGAACTTGTTTCTTAAGCAAAAGTGAAAATAATCGAAAATTAATCTGTTTTTAACTGTTATGTGAGTAATCAGTAGTCAGTACATTCAAAAAACCGTAAATAACGGTCCTGCAACGGTTTTCATGCTTGGATTAAGTTATCCAAGGCCTTGATATAATGTTACAGGTCCGACTAGGATACAAAAAAAGTTGCTCTTCCATCGCAAGCTTATGCAGTAAAATTCATCAAAGCCCTTCTTTTGAACATGCCCTACGCGTATGTTATGGTTTTGAGGTTAGGCGATTGAGTGGTTCAGCATAAAATTGATACGTCGTGCTCCTGCAACCAGCTCGTCATCACTCTCGCTTTATGCGGACGGGTGTTATCGTCCATGAGCTTAAACATTTGGCCCAATTGTAGTCTACGGGGGTAGATTATTAGTTCTAGCACCTCGTTAAGTTATTTTTAAGCCGTCATGGTGTTTCTGATCAAAACGCGCTCTGTTCTTCGACCGACACAAATTCCCGTCCAAATCATAATTGTTCTATCGTGGTATGAATAGTTTTTCTGAGGATGTTGTAGACGGCTATCACAACCAGGAACTCGCCAAGCACGTTCTCTACGTGAATCCGAGTGGAAACCGAACCGGGACTCATGTGTAAACACCACTACAGATACCAGGTCATCTTTGCAGAGCAAATGTTCACGACCTCACTCTGGTCATCGTGCGCGATTTGCTCAACGTATTGCTGGAGTTCAAAGCGGTATGCGAGCATAAAGGTGGGCTTCATGCCGACTTCTTCTGACAGTTTGGTCACCCGCAAGAGTCTTTACCAAGAGCTGGAGCCTCTAAGCCAGCTGCATGGTAGTAACATTTGGCTGCCTTTTCGCGGGAACTTGCAAAAATCGATCATGTCGTTGAGTGGTGATAGACTTTTTGCTGAGATATCTTTCAGCCACTTCACTAGTAGCACGATAACGTGGTCATAACCTTGATTTCATATTTTGTACTGTTTCAATCTCTTCAGCAATACTATGCTCAGTACCCGCAGCTGGGAGCATGCCTACTGCCGTTAACATTTTCTCTATGTTGAAATGGCGCCGCTGTTTGATGCACACAATATTAATCATTCGAAATAAACGTTTAAATTGTTAAAAACTTAAATTTTATACAAAAAAGCAGTGAAAACTTACTGTTGGTAAATGAAATTTTCGAACTTGACTACGTTCAAGCCGCTTAAATCTTTTATTTTTAATTTTATTTTTCAAATTCAAATTTAGAATGGTTGAAAAAGGTTAACAAAGTAAGTTTTCATCAAAAGAATTAAAAACAAACCATTTTTTTTTAAGTTTCACAACTTAATACAAAATATCGTGAAAATATCCCTAGACTTTGTTGAGGTGTGTATATTATAACACAAAAATAGATGAGAAAACCTGAGTCTCAATATAGTCCATGTTGTTCAAGCCACCTATACAAATTGGGGGTAGTGAAGACATGTAATGATATTGTGATCTATACTAATATAATAAAGAGGTAAAGTTTGTGTGTTTGTGACGTTGTAGGGGGTAATCTCTGGATCTACTGAACCGATTTTAAAAATTATTTCTGTGTTTGAATAGTCCATTTATCGGGGAGTGTCATAGGCACTTACGATTCGGCTGGTCAATTATACTGTGAATCTTGCGACCGAATCTTCAAAATCAAATTCGGCTTCGCCAGATTAGAGCCCACCAGCGTAATTTATAGGAGTCGCCGTCACCGGATACGGTGTGGACGACATGAATGACTATCACGCTATGACTAATAGGAGTGGAGCAGTAATGAAATATGTTTAAAAAAGTGATGCATTTTAGTCGCGGCCTAATGAAGTGGGCACGGGTCAACTAGTACATGATAAAGTCAAAAGATTCGTAGTTCCGGGAAAATGGGTTGGCTTGGTATACCCAAACAAGGACGAAAAGCAGTGAAATCTAGAATTGTTCACTTATTGTTTTAAAATTTAATTCAGAACAGAAGAGATTTTAATTAATTAAATGCTAGAAATTATCTCAATCCTGGTTTCCATGCGGATACATAAGATCCTTACAAATCTGCTTAGTGCTTAGTTTTGTCTAATAGCATTATTCATACATAATCATGCGCTTTTTAAAAGATTTTACCTATAAGGTAAGTTTCCTTCTAGGCCATCTTACTTAATGGCCTACTACTTAAAATAAATAGTATAAAAAAAAATTGCTAATACAGTAGGTATGTAGATATATGTAAATTACTATTAAATTAAATTAAATTTCCAATTCTGAAACTTTTAGGTAAGTTGATGAGTTTTTTGGATACCATTAAACCTGTCAAAACAATGAGATAAAAATAAAAATTATTTACAATTTTATGAACTTTTCCGGTATCTAACTCATTTTATTATATTTTAAATTTATTTTTAACAAACAGTTTTTAAATACTTACTATTTACTTACAGAAAAAAAATAATTAAAAATAAAATAAACTGCTAAAAACATTATAAAAAACAGAATAAGTAGGTAAATTAATTTGTAGATTATTTCTAATTTGCACATTGGTAGAAAAGCCAAATTAATAAATAACTCATTACTTTGACAGGTTCAAGATAATATTTAAAATGTCTTTTGGTATTAAAGAACTAGGTCTGAGATGTCACCATGTCATGTTCTGGAACATTATAATATTAGAGTATTACGTAATCCACAACTGAATGTAGGCTTTCTACAATATTTCAATTTAAGGGTCGTAGCAAAATATCAAAACGTAAAGGGATCGGCAGTCGGCGCCGCCTCGCCTTTTTCCTCGGTGTCAAACGTCAAAAATCCGATTACATTACGATTTCGATAAGTGTGCGTTGCAGTAAGGAGTTTCATACAAATACATAATACTGAACGGCTCGAGTTGATACAGTGACGATCCCTTTACGTTTCCATGTATGTGCTACGACCCTTACGCGGTGCCCCCTCATCCATCGGTTTCTCGTCACTATGGCTAGGTGGTTACCACCATTTCAAAGGCCACTATTCCAGAAACTTTGTGCCCCAACAGAGATCAGTTCTACGTTGTACATTAATTCTACTGCTGCTACTATTCTGTATTGTGTGAATTTTTCTTGCGTCTATATTATAGCAGTGAGAAAAATAATACTGACGTCTCATTCTCGCGTCTACGAGTGGCAGCTGATTAAATACAATGATGTTAAAATAATATAATTGTTTTATATAATGTAGATAGTCTTATATGAGTTAAAATTGTCAAGAGATATAATTGTACCTCCGTCTTACTGTCCCACTGCAGGGACGGGCCTCCTCCCGTGACGGAGGGATACTTGGCCTACTAATACCACGCTGGCCAAACGGATTGGTATAGGGTTTAATTACAAGTTTTCCTTCTTTTTATTTCGTAAAGATAATATTCACGGTTATTCCCTTAGTCGGTTTTTACGACACCCATGGCATGACATGGGGTGGTAACATATTGTATTCTTACTCCGTCACCACACGGAGTAAGATAATTTCAGCGAATTTCCCTTAGTTGGCTTTCTGATACACACGAAATGAGTTCGGATGGTGACATAGTGTATTTTTACTTTGGCAGCGAAGATAAATAGCAAAAGATAGTGAATAGGTCATACCGGCAAAGTGAGAGCCACTGAAAGGAAACATTCAAATACCATCATAGATAGTATAATGTCTCCGTTTGGTGACGGAGTAAGAATACAATATGTGAACACCTCATCTCATCCCATGGGTGTCGTAAAAACCGACTAAGGGACTATCCGTGAATATTATCTTAACGAAATAAAAAAGAAGGAAACCTTGAAATTAAACTCTATACCAATACGTCTGCCCAGCGTGGTATTAGTAGGCGAAGTATCCCTCTGTCAGAGGAGGAGGCCCGTCCCTTCAGTGGGACATTATAGGGTTATTGATATTATGATGATAATGGTACCACCATTCCTGGATTGCATCAGGTTTGTGAGATCGTATAAATTATAGAAATATATTTACATGTATGTTATGTGGGAAACATAACCTGGACTACGTACTACCATGACGAATTCCACGTCCACTGGACCATGGAGACAGTTACATGCTTTTTGTGTATGTTTTAATTGTACCTTGACATTGGGCTCACCTTGACTCAGATAACTACAGTAACTTAGAACTTGGGACATTTTATTAAAAAGAAATAGTGGTTTCGAATTTTGACTGTTGTTTGTGTGATCTACTGGTGGTTGTTCTGAGTTCTGGATGATCTTAGTGTTTGTAAAAGTTTAAGTACAATAATAACCTACAATTCGGTATGTAAAGATTTTTTTTGATGTTTTTTTTTATATTTTTATTTTAAATGTTTATTAATTATAAACAACTAATTTGAGTATTTTTACTTTCCTACCTTTAGTTTATTTTTAATAAACATTTTAAGTTTTTACTTGTGATGACGTCATGCGTACGGCCGAATTACTTGAACAATAAAAGCTAAAACAAACGTCTGTTGAGCCGGGCGACATGATCTAAAATCTCTAAATGGTTTTGGATTCGACATAGGAAAACTTTTACTTTACATAGAGAATTAATGAATGTGTTATTGTGGCAACAGACAAAGAATACTTTACGTCACCTCATCTTATACCAAGAGAATCGTAATGACCTAGAGGTTACTGTTACTCAGTCATTATAACTATTCTCTTTAAGTCTAATATAACCTCTAAGTATTCTCCCAGTGACTACTAAGACATGATATACCTATATCATCATATCAGCCAATCGACGTCCACTGCTGGGCATAGGCCTGCTCCAAGTACCCTACCCACCCTGTGCGATCCTGTGCCTCCTTCATCCATCGGCCTCCCGCCGTCCTAACTAAACGTCGGTCCACCCTGTGAGGGGTCTCCCCACCCTGCGCTTTCCGGTACGCGGTCGCCATTCCAGAACATTTATGCCCCAACGGCTGTCGGTTCTCCGCGCTATATGCCCACCGGCACTTTAACCGGGCAATTCAGATTACAATAAAATACAATTTCACAGCGATGAAGCAAGCCGTTTTATAGATACAAGGGTACAAATGAACCAACAGATTGAACAAAAATGGCATTAGTTTTTGTTAATTGCGTTTTCAATGCTGTTTTCAAAGACGCTTTAACTATTAAATAAGATATAATAATATTATTATAATTTTATTCCTTAGTTCACAATTTATGTAGTTAAATCCATATGAATTCTAGGTATTCGGTTAATGTGGTATTCTTTACTATAAAAAATGATGATTTGGTAAAATGTAGAGACTGGTATTTGGTTTGTGGGTTTTTTTGGTTAGCGTGGGATTAGCGCTATGCGGCTGTTAAACACGAGGTCTCGGGTTCGAATTCTATGCAACAATTTTGCTTGTTAAAGTCCATGCACATAAACATGATGCCTATGAGTAGAGTATTTACGCGGTGTCCTACTTAGGCGACGAACACGACGTATGCGATCATTTAAACGGCGTACCCTACTTCTGTCCTATGTGGGAGTCGGCGACGAGATGCCACGTAATCATGCAGGACACTTGTCGCGTGTAACATCGCGTCGCGTTGCATTGCATTCGTCGCCCACGTAGGACACCACGTTTATTCTTTTTTTTTTAACTACTGCACACCTAGTAGAACGATTTACACATCAACAAGTACAGTAGCGAGTTAACTTGCATCATTGGCAAGTTAAGTTACTCGCGTTTAAACGGCAAAAGCGAGTTAAGCAGTAAGTTGTTGATAATATTATTACTATTACAAACAAATAAATAAAAAGTCTATCCTTGTGGTGACGGATTAAGAATACAATATGTCATCTCATCCCATGGGTGTCGTAAAAACCGACTAAGGGAATAACCGTAACTACTATCTTTACGACATAAAAAAAAGGAAAACTTAACTATTAAACCCTGTACCAATCCGTCTGGCCAGCGTGGTATTAGTAGGCCAAGTAACCCTCCGTTACGGGAGGAGGCCCGTCTCTGCATTGGGACATTGATGGGCTATTATGACAGCCCTTTCTTACTATTATTACAATTACAAACAAATAAATAAAAAGTAAACAAATCCATAAATATCAAATCGTAATAATACCACTTTTAATTTGTATGTTACAAAAAAAAACAAACTTTAACTGACAATTAATATACAATTTATACAGTTTCGTGTCCCTAATAGTAGTCCCGTGAACATTTTGATATTATACATGACAATGAGAATTTATCATGCTGTTATGTCATTTTGATGTACAGGGTGTTTCTTTTTTTCATATTTTTATTGTCTTTTTTAACAAAGGCAGCTGTAGCTTTTGGGATTTATCTGTTTGTAACAAACATCTAGTTATAACCTACTCCAAAAGAGTAAATAAAAAAAAATCGTTAGGTTAGATATAAAGTCTTTTAAGCTGGTTTCAGTCAGCTGATTTTTATATCACCCCATTAATGTCCCACTGCAGGGACAGGCCTCCTCTCGTGACGGAGGGATACTTGGCCTTACTAATACCACGCTTGCCAGTCGGATTGGTTTAGAGTTTAATTTCAAGTTTTCCTTCTTTTTACTTCGTAAAGATAATATTGACGGTTAGTCCCTTAGTCGGTTTTTACGACACCTACGGGATGAGATGGGGTGGTGACATATTGTATTCCTACTCCGTCACCACACGGAGTAATCTCTGTTTATGAAGTCGGTATTTTACTTATTTATAAAGTTATTTTATATTTCTATTTCCATGCTAAATACTGGTTCCCTTGATCTGTACCTAATCATCACATTGAATCTTCTGAAGCTCAATAGCTTAGGTAAATGTCAAGGCGGACTAGTATGTCGGTATTGTGTTAGAAATAAACTTGTTTTTATATTAATAATAGTAGAATAGTATTTATTAGACTGTATTTTTTATCGGTGGAAACTGTTAAGAGGCTGTCCAGGCGGGCAGGTGTGTCATAGTCCCGAAAAAATGGAAGTACGATGTTCATGGTATTCAACTCTTACCTATAAAAGGCCAGGACGGGGAGTAGAATTTTATTATTCGAGCTGTCGTGTGATGCTACCCAGCACGACCACGGATGATAACCTTAATTTTAATGCTGTACATGTTCATGAAAAAAAGTGTAGTTAATTGTACTTATGAGTTTAAAATTTGTACTCATATATTTTCGCTGTTATAACAAATAGGTCGTTGTCGTGCTAGGTAGTACCTTCCTGGCACGACCACTATAAATTTTGAGTATTTTTATAAACTTTAAGATCCATTTTATAGATAATTTCAAGCAGTCTTTATACAGTTTTAAACGTTTTTTTCTGCGGTACATCAAATAGCACAGTGTTCTTCTAAGTAGGATATGTATAGTAGATAACTGATAAAAACAAACGTACATAATGTTTTTCTAAAAAAATACTAAACTTTTATTGTAATAAGTACATATTAAAACGAAAGTTTCAACAAAAAAAGGAAACACCCTATAGCCAACAATTTTCCTTTGACGATACGTCAATTTTTGACGTTATAAAGTATTAAACGCATCGGCACGCGTTCTCAATTTAAAATCCCTTCACGCTATTGGTCGGAGCAACACAAACGGTAAGATAGACCACGCCCACATATAACTACAGGTTGCTACCATATTGTTTGGTCGATGTTGTTATGGTTTAAATTACCTTGAAATAGCTATCATTTAACCTGATTGTTGATGGGAAGATCAAGTACAAAATGCAAGAATAACTTTCTATGGCCTTCGTTGTGACGCTTCCTGTTTGCTGTGTTTGCTTAATCTACCTTTAAAACAGTATGTGCTTATGTTACTGTGTTTAAATATAAGGATAAAGTAACCATTGACATTAAAAGGCTATAAGACTACAGCTTGTGACCTAGAGTAAGACAGAGGCGCTCTAAAATACTGTAATGTTAAGAATCGCATTAATCATAACATCCCGTAAATGTCCCACTCCAGGGATTGCCTGTCCCTGCAACGACGGTGACGAAGAGACATTTTTACTACCTCGCTAGACGCTACCTAATCAAATTGGTTTAATGTCAAAATTTCCTTCTTTTGTGTTCGTAGAGAAATTTTCTGCGTAGTTTACCTTTGTTGGCGTGTACGATTCCTATAGTATTTATCTATACCAATATTATAAAGAGGTAAAGTTTGTGTGTATGTGACGTTATAGCGGGTAATCTCTGGATCTACTGAATTGAAATTGAAATTTAAAAATTATTTCTGTGTTGAATAGTCTATTTCTCGGGGAGTGTCATAGGCTATATAGTATCACGCTATGATTAATAGGAGTGGAGCAGTAATGAAATATGTTTAAAAAAGGGAGGCGTTTTTTTCGCCGCCTAATAAGTGGGCACGGGTCAGCTAGTACACAGCAAAGACACTGATCATTCTTATACCTACTTGAAAACTTAAAAAAGATTATAGTCTAAATTTTTACCAAAAAGTTATAGTAGTTGCCAAGATTAAAAAAAAGATAAAAATTTCACTAGACATCCCTTCAACAACCCTTTCGGGTATGAATGGTTAATTGATTATAATGATGTATTCTAACGCCTCTCCGTGTGGTGACGGAGTAAGAATACAATATGGCACCACCCCATCTCATCCCGTGGGTGTCGTAGAAACCGACTAAGGGACTATCCGTGAATAACGAAATAAAAAGAAGGAAAACTTGAAATTAAACCCTATACCAATCCGTCTGGCCAGCGTGGTATTAGTTAGTAGGCCAAGTATCCCTCCGTCACGGGAGGAGGCCCGTCCCTGCAGTGGAACATTAATGAACTGTTATGATTCTGACGCCAGGGACCAATAAGTAAATAAATAAACAGGCTTTTTATTTAGAAACCTTAACAAAATTTTCCAACAATTAACTACCCCCATGATATACCATAACGAAACATCATAGCAAGTTTACCCTCTATAAATGTTAAAACGCCGCATTTCACGGGCATAACAAAGAGTTCTATCGACTAAACTGACCTAGTTACCATGGTGAAGATTTTGTAAATCGCTGACGTGGTTTGGTGAATCAGGGTTATAGTATTATGTACGTTGTACTTTACGACATAGAAAAGATTTTGTGTTTTATTTGTTATTCAGGCAATGACGGATTCAGGCATTTTCCGTGTGGTGACGGAGTAAGAATACAATATGTCACCACCCCATCCCATCGGTGTCGTAAAAACCGACTAAGGGACTAACCGTAAATATTATCTTTACGAAGTAAAAAGAAGGAAAACTTGAAATTAAACCTTATACCAATCCGTCTGGCTAGCGTGGTATTAGTAGGCCAAGTATCCCTCCGTTACGGGAGGAGGCCCGTCCCTGCAGTGGGACATTAATGGGCTGTTATGAATGATGAAAGGCAATGACGGGAATAGAATCTTCCCTTGACAAAAGAAAACATAAACTCTTTACACCAAGCTGGCCAGGTGTATACTAGGTTTTATGAGATTTTATTTTGATGACCTCTGTGGCGCAGTCGGTATATAACATGACTGCTACGCATAGGTCTTGGGTTCGATTCCCGCTCAATGCAAATCTTTGTGTGCATGAACATGAATGTTTGCATTGGTCTGAGTGTTATATATATGTAATATGTTAGTATTTACAAAAAAAAGTATTTAAGTATGTTTATCCGTTGTCTAGTACCTATAGTACAAGCTTTGCTTAGTTTGGGACTAGGTGACGGTGTGTGAATGTGTGAGGATTATTATTTATTTATTTATGTCTAGTTTTCGTTGAGATCAAATCTAGGAACTTTTCCAGAAAGGAAAAGCGGTGATACCATGTATTCTTACTATGTACTACATATTAAGTACGAAGAAGCCCCCACTCTCGCGTCTCCCCAACTTAACTCGCCAAAAAATAGGATGGAGCAAACTTGATCAGCAACTTACTACTTAACCCGCTACTGTACTTGTCGATGTGTAAATCGGGCTATAGCTCTGTAATGTGAATAGCTTCTGTACCCTTACACCTAAATACAGTAACATAATTATATATTAAACGAGTACAATGCCAATTCCAACCTAGGTGGCCTCTTGCTGAAAACTCTAATACAATAGAATATATCGACGCAAGAAAGCGATTTTGTCGTATCTCGAAAAATTGCGAAATTGAGTTTTATACACCATTCGATTCAGAAAAAAATACCACATCGAATGATCTCAGTTTCATTTTTCTACGACTATTTTTTATTTAGATACGACATTGAGATTTACCTCAATTTTTCTGAATCAAAACGAAAATAATGTTGTAACTAACCCAAAATTCGCGTTTTATTATGTTAGGATACATACAACATAATTGCTGCGTATACTTCACAGATTACGACATATACCTCGGCCGAAATGCATTACTTGCAAGGAGTTACACCCTTCACAGCGCACTACAATATAAATTTTATTTAGTTACAGCAAAATTGCCGCTCGGGATTTACATGCCAACTTGAGATATTACCAAGTGCTCATTCAGCAATTTACGTTATTTCTACAATTACAGCACTTTACAGTGTATTTTTCTATTAAAAAAATGTACTTAACCCATTTTAAAGGAATTAATATTTTGGCTACTAGAATATACGTGGCATTCGTTTCCCTGTCCCCCGCGACCATTCGCAGATGCAGCGCGTACGGCTTATTTGTCATTCGGCGCTCGACCGCCCAAGTGTGAATGCGATTACGTAGTGGAAAGACGACTCCTTATGTTCGTGTTTAATGTGATATTTGAACATCATAACAGCCCATTAATACACCACTGCAGGGACGGGCGTCCTACCGTGACGGAGGGATACTTGGCCTACTAATACCACGCTGGCCAGACGGATTGGTATAGGGTTTAAATTCAAATTTTCCTTCTTTTTATTTCGCTAGGATAATATTCAGAAATAGTCCCTTAGTCGGTTTTTACGACACCCATGAAATGAGATGGGGTGATGACATATTGTATTCTTACTCCGTCACCGTCACACGGAGAGAGAAGGCATACGCTAAAGAATTTAAAACCAAAATATGATAAAAAAGTTAAAGATATTCTGGAAGAAACAGACGATGAAGATAAACAGTAATTCAGATCATCTGTTTCTTCTAATTTACGACCATTTCTTAGAATTGCCCTAATTTTTAGTATGATTTGTCACGTTCCATTTACTTTAGCTAAAGTGGTTTTAAGAAGTATTAATCCAATGAAGCTTTTTTTTATTGTTTGTTTTTATTTTGTTTTGCGTATAGGCCTGAAACTCTGTTTTTACATTTTTAATTACAATAAATAAATTCGTTGCTTAACATACCGCATTTTGTTTGTGTTCCGCAAATTAAGTAATACTACTTACAACAAAAAACAAAACCATGATAAATAAATATATTCATATAAAACAAACTAACATTTATCATTTAAAACTTTTAAATAGATACAGCAAGTTTGATAACAGTCAATTAGAAGAAGTTACTGATGGTCTAAACATTTGCTTTTAAGATACAGCATAATCAAAGTTTATATTTTAATAATCAAATGATGTATCTAGTATTAAATCCAAATACAATAATCTTAGAATGACCGGTTAAATTGCAAATGGAAGGTTTTATTTTAAAATTTCATCATTGAAAATATGATAGTTTTAAGTCTACTAGTTTTCATATTATGAATTTTTTAAATAGTTTTTTAGCTCTGGTGCAAAATTGCATTTTTCGAGATACAACAAGATCGCTTTCTTGCGTCGATATGAGAAAAATAACACAAAAAAATTAATTCCGAGGCACTGAAAAACAGATTAATGAATTATTATGATATTGTTTTTTACATCGATGTCATCTTGTTATTCATAATATGATTATCATAACAGCCCATTCATGTCCCACTGCAGGGACGGGCCTCCTCACTTCACGGAGATATACTTGGCCTACAAGTACCACGCTGGCCAGACGAATTGGTATAGGGTTTAATTTCAAGTTTTCCTTCTTTTTATTTTTATTGCGAATTTCAACGTCATTCAATTTAAAACAAAAAAACTATGTGTGTCTGTGGTGATCTATGACACCACAGACATCTATTATCGCAGATACGTAAGCTTTACATACAATACTAGCTGACCCGTGCCCACTGCGTTGGGCGGCGAAAAAAACGCGTCCCTTTTTTAAACATATTTCATTACTGCTTCACTCCTATTAGTCATAGCGTAATACTTTATAGCCTATGACACTCCCCGATAAATGGACTATAACACAAAAAGATTTTTTAAAATCGGTTCAGTAGATCCAGAGATTACCCCCTACAACGTCACAAACACACAATTACACAAACACACAAACAAACAAACACACAAACTTTACCTCTTTATAATATTAGTATAGATAAAGTAGTGCATCTTTACGCTAAGGCGGTACGAAGTTCGCCGGGTCAGCTAGTATATAAAAAAAGAAGGAAAACTTGAAATTAAACCCTGTACCAATCCGTCTGGCCAGCGTGGTATTAGCAGGCCAAGTGTCCCTTCGTCACGGGAGGAGGACAGTCCCGGAGTGGCACATTAATGGGCTGTTATGATATGATGATTGAACACTAATTAACACTAAATTACTTGCTAACTAAGCCACTTAACATTATTACATGAAAAGATATTAAGTAAAATAAATTAATATTTATATAATTATGAGTATGTTATTAACCTTGAAATATAAATGAGGATATTCAACTATTTAGTTTTTTAGATAAAATGTAAGTAACATTTTTCTTAATAATTTATTACTTACTTAATATAAAAATTTATAATATTTCACACACATTCACACAACGCCATCTAGTCCAAAACTAAGCAAAGCTTGTACTACGGCTACTAGACAACGCATAAACATACAGACGAGAGGATGCTTTTTTTTGTACATACATATTATACCATAGAAAACACCCAATGCAAACAATCATGTTCATGCACACAAAGATTTGCATTGAGGAATTGAATAACTGAATTTGCATTCAGTTACTTTAAAAAATACTAGGATTCAGCAACTTTTGAAAAAACCGTGTTCAGCGTGTTATTGTCGTTTCGTATGTAAAGCTTATTCTGTACTCTTGTTACGACACTGACCTATGACATTTTTAGTGTTCAGCAGTTTTTGAATTTCAAATGTGTTCAGAGACTTTTGGGGCTGACTGTACAAAGGATTTAAGCGGAATTCAAACCTGAAAACTTGACTTCATACTCGATACCAACATTTATTGTTGATCTGCCGACCATGCTTCACCCCGTATTTGAACGACGCTCATCCCTGCACTGGGACCTTAATGAGCTGTATGTTTTTGTTTTGAATAAAAGCGCCGATTGCACTACCCTACATGTAGGGCCCTACATCTTGTAGCCCTACAAGGAGATTGGCGAGTCCCGACCGCCCTACATCATGTAGTGCCCACTACATGATGTAGGGCGGTCGGGACTCGCCAATCTCCGATATGTAGTGTCCTAACAGCCTACATGTGATTACACTAGACAACATGTAGTGCCCTACAAGATATAGGGCCCTACATGTAGGGTAGTGTAATCGGCGCTAAACAAAAATACAGGTTGTTTATTAACACCCCTAATTATAAATAAAAGGGTGTCATGATCACAGGTCAGTCGCACGCCCCTGTTTAATGCGTGCATCCGTTTATATAATAATTGTTGTACAAAATTGTTCCGTTATTGGGGTGTGGGAAAATATTGTGTAATTAATATTTTAATCGTTTTGTTAGAAAATATTAAGTCATTTTGTACTGAATAAGTTGTAAAGTCCTTACAAGGAAGCGCTTTGTAAAAGACTTTTATTACTTACTAGCTGATCCGTACCCACTTTTTTAAACATATTTCATTACTGCTTCGCTCCTATTAATCATAGCATGATACTATATAGCCTATGACACTCCCCGATAAATGGACTATTCAACAAAGAAAGAATTTTTAAAATCGTTTTATTAGATCCAGAGATTACCCCCTACAACGTCACAAACACACAATCACACAAACTTTACCTCTTTATAATATTAGTATTATTGTGTAATTAATATTTTAATCGTTTTGTTAGAAAATATTAAGTCATTTTGTACTGAATAAGTTGTAAAGTCCTTACAAGGAAGCGCTTTGTAAAAGACTTTTATTACTTACTAGCTGATCCGTACCCACTTTTTTAAACATATTTCATTACTGCTTCGCTCCTATTAATCATAGCATGATACTATATAGCCTATGACACTCCCCGATAAATGGACTATTCAACAAAGAAAGAATTTTTAAAATCGTTTTATTAGATCCAGAGATTACCCCCTACAACGTCACAAACACACAATCACACAAACTTTACCTCTTTATAATATTAGTATAGGTATGAATTAAAGCTAATTACTAGTGATAGTTAATCTTGCTAGTTCTATCTAGATAGTTTAATATTTTCTTTAATAAAAACATAATAAAGGAAGTTTAAATATATGAAATTTTAATTTCAGTAGGTATTTAGATGAATTTCTGTGCACAAACATGGACAACGAAACTTCCCGTCCGGGCTGTTCGGAACTAATCTCAAAATACTCATTTCATAATACGACCTAAAATCTAAATGACATTCAATCCTATTAATATTATAATGCGAAAGTTTGTAAGTATAGATGTTTGTTGAGAAGAATGAACGAGAGAATGGGTGAGGATGGAGGTGTTAAAAGGGCGTATGTGGGTCAACCAACAGAACGTCGCCCTGTCGGTCGCCCCAGATACCGCTGGAAAGATATGGTTAGGACCGATCTGAGTCTTCAAGTCAGGAACTGGCAAGAGGTGACCAAGGATCGAGCAAAGTGGCGTTCTCTCGTGTCGGAGGCAAGACACACTTTGGGCCGTTGAGCCAACAGAGTAAGTAAGTAAGTAAGATGTATGTTACTCTTTCACGTAAAAATTACAAAATGTATTTTAAAGAAACTTGAGAATAATGTATTTTCAAATTTATTTATATAAAAATATTACATAGCAATAATAATATTAGGTACTTTTAATATAATTTTTTTGTGTTGACTGGTTCCAAACTAAGCAGAGCTTGTACTATGGATACCAAACAACAGCCATACATACTTATATTTATAATTATTTATACATACTAATTATAACAAAATAATGTATATTATAATAACACATAACTTATCAATGCCGACTAGTCCCAAACTAAGCAGAGCTTGTACTATGGATACCAGAGAACAGCCATACATACTTATATTTATAATTATTTATACCTACTAATTATATTATAATATGTTACGTGACATAACATAATAAATAAAAACATATGAACATTATAACAAATAAATACAAGTAAATTATGTCACTGATGTGCATATGTATGTATTCTGATGTATAATAGCTTATACATCAGAATAACATATGAGACTACAATAATTTATAACGATACTGTGTGAATTGTTTTAAATATCCAACGAAGGCGCGGGCACAAGCTAGTATTTAGAAATTTTAAAGTGTTATGGAATTCTCGATAAAAATGACCTAAAAATAATTTCTGTTTTTTTTTTTATAATATGTAAAGCCTATGCCTATGAAAATAACTGAAAAGAGGACGTGTTTCAGGTTTGCCACTTTATACAATCGTCCTAATATTTTCTGCCTTCGTCCAAACTCGAAACTATTTTTAGCGTCGTATATTAGACTTTAAAAACGATTAACCACTTAAGTCTTTGATTAAGATTTTCAGCTCAAACCGTAAATTAATAAAACAATATCTTAACGCTAAGGTCATGTATACCGCCCCCTATTGTTCAGCATAATTGCAACCGTGGGACAACATGGCTTTGGGTGAAACGTGACTTATTCTTTTTAAAAAATTACGAGTTTTTATCAAGCTAGATTCAGATTCTGTAGTGATTGCACAGAATCAGTTATAAGCCAATGGACGTTCACTACTGGACATAGCATAAAACATACATCTTTATGACGACCTGTGTGGCGTAGTGTTTATATAACATGACAGCTACGCAGAGGTCTCGGGTTCGATTCCCGCACAATGCAAATCTTTGTGTGCATTAACATTATTGTTGATGTGTTTCTATGTACATAATATGTATGTAATTACAAAAAAAAGTATTTAAGTATGTTTATCCGTTGTCTAGTACCCATAGTACAAGCTCTGCTTAGTTTGGGACTAGATGGCGTGGTATTAAAGTGTTAGGAATATTTTTTTTTATTCTTTTAAAAAAATAAACTACCACACTGGAGATGGAGACCATTGTTGTGTAGCCTCTACAATAAATTAACGAATACAAAGTAAATCCAGACTCAGGATAACAATTTGTGGATCACAAAAAAACTACCTTGCGTGGGAATCGAACCCGCGACCGTCTCGCCAATGAGAAAGTTCAATAATAGTGTATCATAAAGTTTATTAAGGAAACAAATTCCCGATCACAAATAAGCCTATTTAGCATATGCTTACTAGACCATATTACAGGTGGTAATCGAACCCAATACTATTCGATCCAATATTTCACGGGTACATAATCATTGGTGCGTTAACTCAGGGTTCACATCACCTGTATTAGATCATGTGGAACGACAGCTGTTCTTTCACAAATGTATGTGAAATGTTGTTAATATGGGTATCAGTAGACATGATGGTGGAGACATTAAACATTAATAATGGCCCACTGCAGGGTCTGAACTCACCTGAGAGTAAAGTAACCTTTTAGCATCATGCTGATCTAAAGGATCCATCCATCAACCTATGGACGTCACTGCTGGACCGCGATTGCTGTTCGATTACCGCTTGTAGTACGTACAGGACTCCCTTTACAATGAGTACTAGGACAACGAACAAACATACTTAAATACTGTTTTTTGTAAATACATACACATATTATAACATAGGAATGTCCGTGTCATCATCTCATAACAGCCCATTAATGTTCCACTGCAGGGACGGGCCTCCTCCTATGACGGAGGGATACTTGGCCTACTAATACCACGCTGGCCAGACGGATTGGTTTAGGGTTTAATTTTAAGTTTTCCTTCTTTCTATGTAAAGGTAATATTCGCAGATAGTCCCTTAGTCGGTTTTTACGACACCCATGGGATGAGATAGGGTGGTGACATATTGTATTCTTACTCCGTCACCACACGGATACACACAATGTCACGTGTCACAAAATGTCCGTGTGAATGCAAACAATTATGTTCATGCACACAAAGATTTGCATTGAGCGGCAATCGAACCCGAGACAGAAGTCACGGGTTCGACTCCCGGTCAATGCTAATCTTTGTGTGCATGAACATGATTATCTGGGTGTTTTTTATGTATAATATTATGTATGTATTTACAAAAAAAAATATATATCTAGGTATGTTTATCGGTTGTCTAGTACTCATAGTACAAGCTAAGCTTAGTTTAGGACTAGATGACGTTGTGTGAATGTGTGAAGAATATTTTATTTATTTATTAATTTAACGGACACGAAATAAACCCAGGTCTTGTACTATCAATATGGTAGCTTAAATACCTAACTTGCGTATGATATGAACCTGCATGTCATGCAGTCATGTTAAATAACCACTAAGCCACAGAGGTGAGTTTATTTACACACAGCAACACATCAAGTTAAACATTTTCATTCGAAATTGTGTCTTATTTCAAGGTATTAAGGTACATGAGTGTCTAGCTTGATTAGTTGCTGTGTGTACGTATGTATTGTATTAGTATATTTGATTCAAGAGGAACAAATCACTGCTTCTCAAAAAATAAATAAAATTAAAACCTGCGTGGTTAAACCTATTAATTTTAAAAATATATAGGTATACTATTTTTATTATTACTAACTGGGTGGTAAATAATCACCCTTCCCCAATATTCAAATTACCTTCAAAATATAAACCCCATACCACTTTACCAGCATTAGGGATAGCTCCCCATTGGTCAATATTTTCCCATCAAACCACCAATGTTTTCCGTGGAAACCGTGAAAAGGCAAATATACCTATCCTTTTCGCACTCCCTACTTCCCATATTTTCTGTTTCATTCATACGTAGGGGTGAAACTCATTGATGACGTCTTTTGTCAGTGCCTTCTATGCTAAAAGTAATGTCGGACGTTTGCAAGTAGACAAATAAAAGATTTTAAAATAAATATTATATCAAGTGTTACAAGTGATAATTATTCGTATTTTTTTTCTGCATATGACGGTTCGGTGCTCGATAACTTTGTGAAAGTGAAATACTAGAAAAAAACTACATACGCATAATGTGCTGACTTAATATTATGCCTATTACCGTAATTGTGTAGAATTATGCTGTGACTTTAAAACAATAATAAATATTGTGATCAAAAGACTTTGTTTCAAATTGTAGTGTCAATTAAAAAAACAAAACAGTTCAAAATAAGAACTCGGAACATTCGATTTTTAAAATAAGACAGTAACAAAAATATTTAAAGAAAGAACATTCGATTTTTAAAATTAGACGTTGCAATGTGTCATATTGGATTTGTTGTCGATGCTACGTAAGATACAGATAAAAAATGTGTTGGATTTAAATAAAAATGGAATACACATGGCATATGGAGGACGCAAGCCAGGAATCGAACTCTAGGACCGTTACTAGAGTATCAAGCAGAGGTCAAGGTAGGACTTAAATTGTTTTGTAATTTTAATATTGATTACCTGTTTCTTTTGTCTGTATATTAGCACCGTAGAAGAGTTTTCAGTTTCTAGAACGTTATACCTAAATCAAATACTTTTCAAATACTTTATTTTCTCCACAATATACATATTACGGACAGTTTTTTACTATTTTACTTAACTAAATCCATAAATATATTGTAGGAGACTGGTGCCTAAGCTAGGCTTTAGCCTGTGTTGCAGGCAAAATATCAAATATCCGAAAATAACAAATACATAAGTCACTTAATTAAGATTTTTTACAAAATCTTGAAGAATACTCTGGTTTTTATTTTGCATTGTTTTTCACATTAAGACGCCTGTTTTGAGTATTACATAAAACTGTGTATGGACCTTTGCTATTATACTTTTGGGCAAACTCCGGATCACACAAACATCTGTGCAGCATAGGAGTAATTAATTCCCCAATTCTTACATACTAGATACTCATAGATTCCAACAGATTCTGCTTAGACTATCCCAAGGAGAAATAGCTAATTACACTATCCTTATAACACTTATCCAAGCTCGCTAGGGCGATATTACCGGACCGTTACGACTTGGGGAGCTTCAAGAAACGAGCGTACTCCCTTCTTAAAGGTCGATATCTGATGATTCCTCTGGTGTTGCGGGTGTCCATGGGCGACGGCGTTCACTTACCATCAGGTGACCTGCTGGCTCGTTTGCCTCCCATCATATAAAAAAATAAACACAGCATGCCCTGGCCATTCTCTTACAATTCGTGAGATTTCTAAAGCCATGATATCCAACCAATCTTAATTAATGGAAATCCTTTGTATTTAAAAATCACTAGCTGCCCGCGGCTTCACCCACGTTGTATAAGTAGCTTAAATGTTATTCTACACCCTAAACTAACTATATTCCAAATTTCATCAAAATCAATCCAGTACTTTTTGCGAGAAAGAGTAACAAACATCCATACATCCATACATCCTCACAAACTTTCGCATTTAGAATATTTTGGTACTATCATAACATAATCATAACAGCCCATTAATGTCCCACTGCAGGGACGGGTCTCCTCCCGTGACGGAGGGATTCTTGGCCTACTAATAATACCACGTTGGCCAGACGGATTGGTATAGGGTTTAATTTCAAGTTTTCCTTCTTTTTACTTCGTAAAGGTAATATTTACGGTTAGTCCCATAGTAGGTTTTTACGACACCCATGGTATGAGATGGGGTGGTGACATATTGTATTCTTACTCCGTCACCACACGGACAATAATTGCAAAGTAATGTCTAATTTGTTTGCTAAACCCCGTGTGTTAAATGTTATGTGTTAGGACAATACTGCTAATATGAACGTAAACAGTTTTTGTATTGAATCACATACGCGTGTCTGCTAAGGAGTTATCAATGATTATTCTTTATTACAAAACAATTATTGTGTTTGTCGCGGTTACAGCCTGTTGCAGTTATTGATTCATAAACGATGACTTTGGTTGTGTCTCCGTGTGGTGACGGAGTAAGAATACAAATATCTCACCACCCCATCATGGCTGCTACGCAGAGGTCTCGGGTTCGATTCCCGCTCAATGCAAATCTTAGTGTTCATGAACATGATTGTTTGCATTGGTCTGAGAGTTTTCTATGCCTATGTATATGTATTTACAAAAAACAAGTATTTAAGTATGTTTATCCGTTGTCTAGTACCCAACCCGTATTACAAGCTTTGCTTAGTTTGGGACTAGATGGCGTTGAGTGAAAGTGTGAGGAATATTTTTTTTATACCAGAAATAGTTTTGTCTTATGTATTACTGGACCAAGTTATCTCTCATGCTCGTCAGCTTTAAACCACAATTCATCATCACAATATTAAAAGTAAAAGGTAAACATTTACTGAATTCTATGAAAGCATACTGACATGACCAGTTTTAAATTGTACTTAATTAATGCCATACTTAACGCACCATTTGGTAAATGATTCTGAAATAATATGGCCGCATATTTGTATTATAATTTGTACTAAATTACTTACATACATATACTCACGCAAAATTCCCATAAAGGCCGAGACTACTTGTTGGGCCTTTTTAGGCGATCCTTAATCCGCCGCCACTCGTAACCCCGACTAATAGATTTTTTTTATTTTTATTATATATATATATGTATATATATTTATTTATATATATATATTGACGACCCCGGTGGCGCGCCGGTAAAGCCAGCGGCTGCCGCGCATGAGGTTGTGGGTTCGATCCCCACGCAGGACAATAATTTGTGAGTCCCCGCGACACAGGGCATGATCCCTAGTGCGGGAGTTGTATTTTTTAGAAACAGAAAGAAACAAATATAGGTAAGCATTTATTTCTCTCAAGAAGGTTTACAAATAAGACTTACTTAAATAATTAAAGAACCTTAGTGAAAGCTGGAGTCCATAATGAGTGCTAGACTTGTGTGACGGATCTCCAGCCTCTCAGATGGTTGAGGAACGCCGTAGATTTTAATCGGATGAACGGTTTCTATAAGAATTCCGACATACCAGCCCGCCGGGCCAAGTCTGCAGGTGGTTGACTTTGAAAACGTTACCCACGATTAAAAATAGGCAAAGGCTACAGCACCGGTAGGTTACCGTATACATAGGCATAGGTGCACCGACGACCTCGTAAAGGTCTCTGGGTCGGACTAGATGCGGAAGGCGCAGGACCGAGTTCTGTGGCGCGTGGTGGGAGAGGCCCATGTCCAGCAGTAGACGTATTTTCGAAATAGCATTCATCCTGTTGTAAAGTATTTTTTAGTAGATTGACGCATAACACGTAATCTACGCACTATATATGTTACAGTCAAAACTCATTGCCGGTCAAAATCAAAACCAGGTCAACCATAGAAACATTTTTTTAATGTAAAACTTGAATATAGTATTATTATATTCTAGCACTCGCCGGCAGCTACCGCGGCACGCTCGCTTCGCTCGCTCGGCTCGTGCGTCCTTTGGTCACCATACTAACCTAACCTAACCAACTGTTTCGGACTTTTACCTTAATATGTATTAAAGATCAATTTTCAATGAGTTTTGACTAACATCGATGGTCAAAACCACTTTTGACTGCAAAAAACAGTCAATAAGGGTTTTGACTAAGCACGTCGGTCAAAACCACTATTGACTGATTTTTTCGGTCAAAAGTGGTTTTGACCGGTTATGAGTTTTGACTATAACATATACACTCTTGTAACACGATATGCGTACGAGCAGATAATAATTTAATTATTGACTCGTATACGTACTAGTTTTAATGTTAAATACGTCATCAAAAAACAAAATATTATGCTAGATTTAGGTTTTGAGCTTGCGTGTTTTGAGTAAAGGAATCGGACGGCTTGAACACTAGACCATCGGAGCCGTTACCTTGTTGTAAATGGGTCTCCCTTGTTTCATCAAAAAGATTTTGAAAAATTATTACTTCCCAAACAATGTTTCGGATAATTTCATTTGGTAAATTATTACTGGGAAAATAAACTCTTTACAAGTGATTGTCACCAAAACCTAATGCTTCCCAAATGAATGTTTCTACTTACTAGACAACGGATATTTTAAACATACTTAAATACTTTTTTTTTTCTTTGTAAATACATACATAATAAATATTTAAAAAAATGTTAAAATATTTTTATTTTTTATTTTTATACTAAACACGGCAATATGACTATATCGAAGCTGATGGGTAGCGCGAGTACAGTCCACAAATGAAGCCAACGGATAGAAGTCCAAAACAACTTTAATCCGTCGTCATCATCTTGCCGGTTTGGCCAAATGCTTCTTCACACTGCGTTTGAAGGACCCATATTATTCTTATACATTACATATTATATTATACCGACTACTACGCAATAGAGGTCGTCAAAGTAAATATAATTTTCCTTACAGAACTCCATCTAGTCCCGAAACAACTAAAAATAGCATATTGGACGACCTCGGTGGCGCGACGGTAGTGCAAGCGGCTGCCGCGCATGAGGTTGTGGGTTCGATCCCCACGCAGGACAATAATTTGTGAGATCCACAAATTATTGTCCTGAGTCTGGGTGTTCTTTGTGTCCGTTAATTGATGTTTGTAAAAGGTCCCCGCGACACAGGGCATGATCCCTAGTGCGGGAGTTGTCTTTAAAAAAAAAAAATAATAATAATAATATATTTACATAATCACATTAACACTTTCATTCAAACACCTAACCTAATGCCCCAATACATTACTCACGGAGTAACATATATGTTACCAAAAGAAAATAACACAATAGACCCCTCAAAATATCGACCTATTACTTGCCTTCAAACCATATATAAATTTGTAACATCTTGTATAAGTAAAACAATAAATAAACATTTGTCACAGAATAACATTATCGCAGAACAACAAAAAGGTTGTACTAAATATAGTCAGGGCTGCAAAGAACAACTCACAATAGATGCAATAACTATCAACGAAGCATGTAACAAAAAACTTGACATTCATACCATGTTTATAGACTTTCGAAAAGCTTTCGATTCCGTACCCCACAGCTGGTTATTACACATACTCGAAATTTACAAAATTAATCCAACTATCATCACATTTTTAAAACACTCCATGAAACATTGGAAAACTGTTCTTAAATTGAAAGAAAACTCTTTAACGCTAACTTCTGAACCGATTTCTATATTACGTGGTATATTTCAAGGAGATGCGCTTAGCCCGCTATGGTTCTGTTTAGCACTTAACCCACTCTCCACTCTTCTAAACAATAATAATCTCGGTTATCAATTAAAATTACCAGACAGTCAATTCTCACTTACACATTTATTTTATATGGATGACATAAAGCTATATGCTACTAATGAAATTGATCTTTTTCGCCTTGCAGATTTAACTCAACAGTTTTCAGATGACATTTGTATGCAATTTGGGGTCGATAAATGCAATATTTTGTCTATTAGTAACGGGGACATTGTTAGCAATAGGTATGTTCTAGGGACCGGTGAAACTATTGAACCGATGGATGACATGACTACTTATAAATACCTTGGGTTCAGACAGTCTCGAAAAATTCTTCAAAAGGAAACAAAGATAGAGCTAACTAAAAAATTTAGGGTCCGATTAAACCTAATTTTAAAATCACACCTTAACTCAAAAAACTTAATTAAAGCTATCAATACATTTGCTATTCCTATACTCATATACTCATTTGGAATAATTAACTGGACTCAAACAGAACTTAAAAATCTACAACGAATTATTAACACGCATTTGACTAAACACCGTAAGCACCATCCAAAATCTTCAATAGAACGCCTTATTCTACCTAGAAAAGAAGGAGGGAGGGGACTTATTCATATACAAAATTTACACAACAAACTAATAACCACACTTAGAAACTATTTTCACTCTAAATCACAACATTCAGATCTACATAAACACATCGCTGAGATAGATAATAAGCTCACACCTCTAAATTTAAAAAACAAGCAATCACAGCCTAATGAAATAGTTATTAATGCAGAGCATAATATCACAAAATGGTCAGCAAAAAGTCTCCATGGTAGACATCGTAGCGACCTAGGCCAAATCTACGTCGACAAGGAAAAGTCGAACGAATGGCTAACTAGAGGAGAACTCTTCCCAGAAACCGAAGGCTTTATGATTGCTATTCAGGACCAAATTATAACAACCCGCAATTTAAAAAAATTCATTATCAGAGATCCTAATCAAACTTCTGACTTATGCAGACACTGCCACGCAGCCTCAGAAACAATACAACATATAACTGGAGCATGCAAATTCCTTGTTCAGTCTGATTATAAGCATCGACATGATCAAGTAGCCGCAATAGTCCATCAACATCTAGCACACCAAAATAATTTCATTGATAAAAAAACGCCTTACTATAAATATAAACCGGATACTGTACTTGATAATAGAACCTGCAAAATATATTGGGATCGCACCATAATTACAGATAAGACAATACACTACAATAGACCTGACATAACTGTACATGATAAAACTAACAATATTGTTTATATATTGACATAGCGATTCCTAACACACATAATATCCAGTCAACAATAGCCGAAAAACTTACTAAATATCAAGATCTAGCCATCGAATTAAAAACACAATGGAGAGCTCGTACTGTCCATATTGTACCCATAGTCCTGTCTTCAACTGGCGTAATACCCAAAACGCTCAGTCACAGTTTGAACATCTTACACATGCCCCCACACTCATTAAACTTACTACAAAAAGCCACTATACTCAACACATGCCGCATCACTCGCAAATTTTTGACATCATCATCAGTCTCATCTGCTTACACTATTTAACGTGTCACGCTTGGCTTCGGCCCGCATGACATGAATTTACCCCTCAAAAAGGGAGTTGAATATATACAATCTTACATAATAATAATATAGGAAAGAAACCATTTAAACTGAAAAGCCACTCAAAACCATCCTTTTTCAAAGTCGGCTAAAATATTCCCTTCCGTAACTTCAGTTTACATTTACACCTGTCATTCCCCTATTTATAAAGGGTAGTTACTGTTATAAATAAACAAATTAGATTGTACAAATCATACGGATCACTAACCGTTATAATATAGGGCGCCTACAACACTAATTTGTGCTGTAAACTGTGACCAACCCCTTGCATAGGGTTGTGTGTCTGGTCATCCGTGTAAATGCATCTGGGATATTTTACATTTAAACACACGGCAATGTGACTATTCTCCGTGTGTGACGGAGTAAGAATACAATATGTCACCACCCCATCTCATCCCATGGGTGTCGTAAAAACCGACTAAGGGACCATCCGTGAATATTATCTTTACGAAATAAAAAGAAGGAAAACTTGAAATTAAACCCTACACAAATCCGTCTCGCCAGCGTGGTATTAGTAGACCAAGTATCCCTTTGTCACGGGAGGAGGCCCGTCCCTGCAGTGGGACATTAATGGACTGTTATGACGATGATGAAGTTACAGTATATACAAAACAGTCAAGAATCCGTCTTATAATTCTCAAAATAGTTATTATCAATATTCGTATCACTGACCGCGTTATCTAATTAGAGCAGCGCTTTGTCTGGATGTGTAAAGTGACAGTTCTGTGTTAAGGGGTCGTGACTTGTGACTCCTGAGTTCGAATCCTAGACATTGTACTATCACAGTGGGACCACGGGTCCGGTGGGTTAAGGAGTCCCCCTACCTTGCGTCTTTCGTTACGCGTTTCGCATTCCAGAACCTTATTGACCCAACAACGGCTATCAGTTTTTCGTGCTATGTAAGATTACGAATTATTCCCCCCAGGGGGACATCACAGGGGGACCACGAGTCCGGTAGGGTTAGGAGTCCCCCTACCGTGTGTCAATCGTTACGCGTTTTCCATTCCAGAACCTTATTGACCCAACAACGGCTATCAGTTTTTCATGCTATGTAAGATTATTAATAATAATTTATTATGTATGTAGACTTGACCGAGATGTGACGATAAGGGGTGGCGGCGTTTTGTATTTATATCAGTGAACTTAATGGGTCAATAATTTAATAAGTAAATATTGCAAAAACGCGTTTATATTCTAATGTAGAGATTAAATTATCCTCAACCAGTGATTTAGGAAATTATGGTCAACCAATACGCCAATAGGATACGGATACAATACGGATCACGCAGGGTGGAGATCTCCGTGTGGTGACGGAGTAAGAATACAGTATGTCACCACTACCACCCCATCATTCTGGTTCGTCATTAGTGTCCCACTATAGTAACAGGCCTCCTTCCGTGACGGAGGGATACTTGGCCTACTAATAGGTACCACGCTGGCCAGACGGATTGGTATAGGGTTTAATTTCAAGTTTTCCTTCTTTTTATTTCGTAATTTACGGAGAGTCCCTTAGTCGGTTTTTACGACACTCATTGGAAGAGTGACATATTGTATTCTTACTCCGTCACCACACGGATAACAACTTCTAAGTAAACCTTAACAAACAAAAGAAACATATTAATTATTATTATATTAATTAATAATTATATTGAAAACATAATCATTATTCTTATACTATCAGAAACGGAAGAGTGTAATAAATTATTTATTATTAATCGTTTTATATAACTTGACACCAATAAATAATATCTTTCTACTATTAGATATTAAAATGGTTATATAAACAAAGACAAATTCTTCTTATGAGTCTTTTAAATGTTCCACTGCGGAGACAGGCCCCCTGCTGTGTTGAAGAGGCTTTAAAATCCTACTAATATTATAAATGCAAAAGTTTGTGAGGATGGATAGATGGATGTTTGTTACTCTTTTACTCAAAAACTACTCAATAGATTTTGATGAAATTTGGAATATAGGTAGTTTAGGGTGTAGAATAACATTTAAGCTATCTATACAATGCGGGTGAAGCCGCGCGCCTCAGCTAGTGTAACTATAACTTATGTTTCTCGTAGGAAGATTAAATTCGATTCCGATATTCAATAGTCGTACCGGAAAGCGCAGGGTGGGGAGACCCCTCACACGGTGGCCCGACGACCTAGTTAGGACCGATGGATGAGGGAAGCACAGGACCGCACAAGGTGGCAATACTTGGAGGAGGCCTATGTGCAGCTGTGAACGGTGATTGGCTGATATGATGATTCAATAGTCAGACACAGGCCTCTGCCAACACGGGCCACAAAGCACGGTCATTCGCCTTCCGCACCCAGTCCGAGGTATTGATATTTTTCAGGTCGTCCATCTACCTAGATGGGGACTGGTAGCGAGCTTGTTGCCGTCAACTTACGCAGTGTCCTATATGGGCGACAAATGCGTCGCGATGTTACACGCGACAAATGTCCTACATGATTACGTCGCGTCTTATCGCCGACTGCCACATAGGACAGAAGTAGGGTACGCCGTTGATTTGATCGCGTACATCGTGTTAGTCGCCTACGTTGGACACCGCGTTACGGCCGCTGAAAACTACGCAGCAGAATTAGGGTCGTAGCACATTATAACGTAACGTAAGCAGATCGGCACCGCCTCGCCTTTTTCCTCGGTGTCAAACGTCAAAAATCCGATTACATTACGATTCCGATCAGTATGCGTTGCAGTAAGGAGTTTCATACAAATAAAACTTGCTTAGTGGATCGTTAGTTTACACTTTAATACCGTGTCCGGGGATGTGGAAGTCTGCTTAAACGATGTAGCTCTATCACCAAAACGACAGCATCTGTACCACATTAAACATTAGAAAGAAAAACATTTACTGGCCATAAAGAACACACAACAAATACACAAAAATAAAATACAAAACAATAAAACAAAGTCTAAATGCGAAAAGAAGAAAGACAATGAAAAAAATTGGTACTCGAGGCGGGACTTCACTTTGTATTGTCCAGAGACGCGGGGTCTCTGGACAATACGCGTCCAGAAACGCCTCGAGTACCAATTTTTTTCTTTTTTTCTGATTTTTAGTTGTACCTAAGCTTTATAGGTAAAAATGATATGTAAAGTCTAAAGGCCTACGCACACCGGGACGGCATGGCAAGGGATTTTGCCGTGAGTCAGCGCTCGGCAAAATCCCTTGCCATGCCGCGATGCCACGGGAGCCTGCGGCGCGTCTTTTAGCGCCGGAGTCCGTGGCACTCGGTCGCGGTATGCCGCGGCATCCCGCCACGGGAGCCTGTAGCGCGTCTTTTAGGGCCAGATTCAGAGACCGCACTTTGACTTTACTTTAGCAAAGTCTAGTTATTTTCTCTGAATTTGAGATTATAAGGCCCAGATTCAGAGTCGTGACTTTACTTTCTTTCAAAGTAATCTTCCCAAAGTAAACTTTTTATGCGAAAAGATTACAATAATGTTTTTCAAATTCAGAGATAATAACTAGACTTTGCTAAAGTAAAGTCAAAGTGCGGTCTCTGAATCTGGCCCTTAATGCCGTGCGATAAAATCCCTTTCAATGCCACGGCATCATTTTAAAGCATAGCAATTTATGTCGTATTTCTGTAACATTACGGTTGAATTTCCATTAGTAAAAATTAAAATCCCTTGCCATGCCGTCCTGGTCTGCGTAGGCCTTAAATGGCCAATACGGCTCTGCCTTAGCTGTAACGCCGCTGGTACGGCATAGTTTTATGTCGCACCAGCGCTGGTATTCTGGCAGCGCCCTTAGACAACAATAATATTATTATTATTTCTATATCAATAATTGAACAGAGAGATATAATTAAAATTGATGTCAAGGATTTCATGAGAAATATTCGTTATAAATAAATAAATATTACTCACACATTCACACAACACTATCTAGTCCCAAACTAAGCAAAGCTTGTACTATGGGTCCTAGACAACGGATAAACATACTTAAATACTTTTTTTTTGTAAATACATACATATTTTACATAAAAAACACTCAGACAAATGCAAACAATCATGTTCATGCACACAAAGATTTGCATTGAGCTGGAATCGAACCCGGGACCTCTGCGTAGCAGCCATGTAATATAGCGACTGCGCCACAGAGGTCGTCATCTATCACCAAAACAATAGCTTATGTACCACATTAAGCCCGATTTACACATCGACAAGTACAATGGCGAGTTAAGTAGTATGTTGTTGATAAAGTTGATTAGAATAGATCTCCATCCTATTTTTTTGGCAAATTAAGTACGAAGTAGCTCCTTCTCTCGCGTCTCGCCAACTTAACTCGCCAAAAAATAGGATGGAGATCTATTTAAATCAACTTAATAAACAACTTACTACTTAACTCGCTACTGTACTTGTCGATGTGTAAATCGGGCTTTATACATTAGATAACAATAATATTATTATTATTTCTATATCAATAATTAAACACAGAGATATAATTAAAATTGATGTCAAGGATATCACGAGAAACATATACGTTATCTATCTGTAGCGTGCGAAATTATTATCTTAATAATTATTAATAATAAATAAAACATGTACTTGTGACTGTATAATAATAGAAACTTGTGTTTCCGTGATTACGAGGTGGAACTACTTTATGTTTCAACATAAAAATATTCCTCACACAATTACCTCTACGAAAATAAAAATGAAACTTCATCAGTTTTTTACGTACCCATCTGTCTGATTTCAATAAGCTGTTTTGCATGTAACTACGATTTTCATTATAAAAAACATTTAAGAATGGGTAGTGTTTTTTCGCTTAATCAAATTAAAAAAAACCTTATAACTAAATATAAATATTCCTCACGCATTCACACAACGCCATTTAGTCCCAAACTAAGCAGAGCTTGTACTATGGGTACTAGACAACGCATAAACATACTACAATACTGTTTTTTTTGGAAAATACTTACATAATATTATACATAGAAAACACCCAGACCAATGTTCATGCACACAAAGATTAAATATACAAAAGTTAAGTACTAAAATTCGCTGTTTAGTCTACATAGGTACATTCGATCAGACATACAGTTTTACAACTGATTCAGCATGAACTGATGACCAGATATTAATTTGGATCTAGGTCTTGTTTGTTTGTTAGTAAACAAATTAATAGCTGTACCTGCGTGTTAAAATTTGTTTAGGCAGTTAGTCAATTTTCGATTTTTTTCGGCATTTGTAAACCATTAATGTCGTGCTATCGCAAGGACGTAGTTTTTTATAACAAACTAGCTGACCTGTGCCCACTTCGTTAGGCCGCGAAAAAAACGCGTCTATTTTTTAAACAAATTTCATTACTGTTCCACTCCTATTAGTCATAGCGTGATACTATATAGCTTATGACACCCCCCGATAAATGGACTATTCAACACAGAAAGAATTCAAATATATAGAATAAATCCAGAGATTACCCCCTACAACGTCACAAACACACAAACTTCACCTCTTTATATTATTAGTATAGATAAACTCGCAACTCTGCCTACACGTTACAAATACAAGCGTGATAATAAAAACATAATCTACAGTTATACGTTACCGCATTGCATGTAAGACATTCACCTCTCGTTCACTCCTTTATGTTGAAAACCTTTTCTTTTTTATACGGTCATAACAGCCCTTTAATGTCCCACTGCAGGAACGGGCCTCCTCCTGTGACGGAGGGATACTTGGCCTACTAATACCACGCTGGCCAGACGGATTGGTATAGGGTTTAATTAAGTTTCTCTTCTTTTATTTCGTAGAGATAATATTTACGGGTAGTCCATTAGTTTGTTTTTACGACACTCATGGGATGAGATGGGGTGGTGACATATTGTATTCTTACTCCGTCACCACGCGGACAATGTATCTGTCTGATATCAATAGGCTCTTTTGTATGTAACTACGATTTTCATTAAAAAAATCATTATGGAATAGGTAGTGTTTTTTCGCATAATCAAATTAAAAAACCTTATATTGTGGGGCTATCCCCTAACCTTTGAATATTATAAGGCTCGATGGGCAGGTGTGTTCAGAGTGCCGAACCGATCTATGACGGACCGGTTTACGGACTAAAACCCGCTTAATATCTTATGCCAGATCATGTCATTAACTATTCCACTTGCCATTTCGACTGGCATAGACTCTAAAGGAACTCTTGAATGTATGTATTTGGAGGAGGCCTATGTCCTATGTCATGGTCTTTACTTGGTATGACTTTTTTATCATTAAAAAACATGACGTTTCCGTTCGATAACCTCATCATAACAGCCCATTAATGTCCCACTGCATGGACGGGCCTCCTCCCGTGACGGAGGGATACTTGGCCTACTAATACCACGCTGGCCAGACTGATTGGTATAGGTTTTAATTTCAAGCTTTCTTTCTTTTTATTTCGTTAAGACAATATTCACGGATAGTCGGTTTTTACGACACCCATGGGATGAGACGGAGCGGTGACATAATTCTTACTACTAGATGAGAGAATGCCAGTTAATATTTAAGTCGACCTGAAGGTTTCCATGCTTATGAAACTTATGTAAGTAGTATTTCAACGCATGCTTTTTTTAAATTAAGTAAAAAAAATACTTGCCTAATTTAAAACTAGATGGCGTTATGTAAATATGTAAGAAATACAATTTTTAATGCTAATTAACGAGTAACGACCATTTAACAGTATTTTTATTAATGCTCATTATTATCCGTACACTCAAACTGTCACAGCAACGCATTCCAATAAATATTACATTAATAATGTAAGGAATTAGCGAAAATTGCGTTTCCGTTACGCTTGAATTACTTAACACTTTAATTGGTTGTATACTTAGAAACAAGCGGACGCGGTAGCGAGAGCGGAGCGGTGGTCGTAGCGATCTCGTTTTCATATAAGGCATTTGTGCGATAACTTAGATTTCTTACGACCTCTGTGGCGTAGTGGTTATATAACATGACTGCTACGCAGAGGTCTCGGGTTCGCATCGTATTCCTGCTCAATGCAAATCTTAGTGTGCATGATTGTTTGCATTGGTCTGAGTGTTTCTTATGTATGTATTTACAAAAAAAAAGTATTGAAGTATGTTTATGCGTTGTCTAGTATCCATACTACAAGCTTTGCTTAGTTTGGCACTACATGACGTTGTGTGAATGTGTAAGGATTTTTTATTTATTTACTGTAGGGTACTTCGCGTAATTAGATTTTTTAAACTCATGTGAATCGATTTTAAACGTGACTCATGTTAAAGTTGACACTTTATTAACGAATAAGACAGCGCCAAACCCTTAATTATAGACTGTAGAGTTGTCATTTGGAGTTAACCAAAATGTAATTATAATAAATACATTTACGAGAATAACCCTTTTGGTTAAACTTGCTACATAATATATCATTTAAATAAATAAATAATATTCACGGACATCTCTACACACCGCCATCTGTTCCCAAAGTAAGCTAGGTATTTATTTATTTATTTATTTATTTATTAGATTCACCAACAGCTGTTACAATAATACTTACATAGCATAAAACATTTTCAATACACAAACATAATTGCACAACTAATTATAGGTGAATACAACATGCAATAGGTAAGTATAATCATCATATTTAAAAACAAATCGAAATCAATAATAAGAATAATAAAATAACAATTAGCTTGAGAATTAAATATACAATAAAATATAAAAAAAATATATATATATAATATAAAAACCATAACCAAAATTTAAGTCAAAAGCGACTTCGCAATCAGCAACAATCAAACTCCAAAATGAGACTATAAATTACATTAAACAATCAAAATATACATATTTAGAATTAAATTAATTTTTTTTATTTATTTATTTTATTAAACAAACAAACAAAAACTCATTAAAAAATAAAATTAAATTAAAATCAACATAACATCAAATCAAAATTGAGTAGGAATATTATTAAAATAGACTTAGAAACTAAAACTAACAATTAAAATCAGAATTAACATAAAATCAGAATAATCTACAAAAAATAAATCGCAATTAAAAACAATATAATGAACAAAATCAATATTAAGTAAATATAAAACAAAAAAATGCAAAACAAAAAAAATATTTATAATAATTTATTAGGTTGGATATTAACTTAATTAATTGTCTATCTTTGCAATAATAGATTTGCGAAAATTATTTAAGGACATTGAGAACAAGTCAACTGTACTCGTGCAATATTTATTTACCTCTCTACATAGCCTAGGAATCGGTGAATTATAACCCAAAACCGTAGCCCGAAATGGAGGGACCATGAGTGCTACAGGTGAACGGGGCATTCTGGTGGGAACCTTAAATCTCAGTCTGCTTAAGAGTTCCGGACAGTCTATTTCATTGTGAAGTAGTTTGAACATGAAATTTAGGTCGAGAAATATTCTTCTCTTCTGTAGTGAGTGCAAATGAAAGAACGCAAGTCTCTCACGGTATGCTTTATAAGTTTTAGCTATTCCTGCCGAAAAAGCCAAATGCCACATAAAACGTTTTTGAACCCTTTCTAATCTCAAGATGTGCGTACTGTAATGAGGTCGCCATACAGCAGGACAGTACTCAAGAATACTTCGGACTAGGGTATTATACAGAACAATTTTTGTGCGTGGGTTGTGAAATATTTTGCTGTTTCTTATAACAAACCCTAACATTTTCGATGACTTCTTTACTATCTCGTCTACATGATCCTGAAATGTCAATTTACTGTCCAAAACTATACCTAAGTCTCTTATCTTGTCCACCTCTCTTATCGTGCTGTTACCAATGCAATACTCAGACTTAGTATAATTAAGTTTACGGGTGAATTTTATGTGGAAGCATTTCCCAAGATTGAGATCCATTTGATTGTTCTGACACCATTTAAACAGGCAATCCAAATCCCTCTGCAAGAGATCGACATCATGATCATCGTTTATGATGCGTGAAATCTTTAAGTCATCAGCAAATATGTAAGGATTAGAATATAGAAGGCAACTTGGTAGATCATTAATAAAAATGTCAAAGAGAATAGGTCCCAAGTGCGATCCCTGAGGAACACCAGAAGAAACAGAGAACAATCCAGACCTAAACCCATTAACCACAACAAAAAAGTTTCGATCAGTCAAATAAGACTGCAACCAATTAAGAAAACTGCCTGAGAAACCGTACACAGACAGCTTTGCAACAAGTATAGAGTGCGAAACTTTGTCGAAAGCTTTACTGAAGTCTGTATATACTACGTCTACCTGCTTACGACGATCAATTGCTTCTGCTAAATCCTCCACGTAGGTTAGTAAATTTGTGGTAGTAGACCTGGACCGCACGAAACCATGTTGGTACTTAGATAAGAAGGGAGCGAAGTATCTTTGTATGTAAGGGCAAACAATCGACTCAAATACCTTAGCCATTGTAGATATAATTGAGATCGGGCGATAGTTTGTTACTTCATCTCTGCTGCCAGATTTGTGAATTGGCACTACTTGAGCAAATTTCCACTCACTTGGGAAGACACCTGTTTTGATAGAAGCTTTAAATATGAGATGTAGTGGCTTCGACAGCTCGGATGCAGTGTTTTTTAAAAATATGGGTGGTATGCCATCAGGTCCCGCACCCTTAGATACGTCTAACTCCTTTAACTTCTTCCTAATAATGAACAGGTCTATATCTAAAGTCCCAAAGAAATAACCACTCCCCTCAATCCCCCCCAAGTAATTTGACATTTTATAACTATCTTTGTCTTTAGAATTTTGGTACACCTGAGAAAAATGATGTCCAAACAAATTGCACACCCCTTCACCATCCAGTGCAATTGTAGATCCATCGGTCATGGATTTTGGAAAGAGACTTGATTCTTTTCTCTTAGCCTTAACAAATGACCAAAAGTATTTAGGATTAGTAGACAATTTGCTTTCAACACTGGCAACATATTTATTGTAGCATTCTTCCGTAATCTTTGAGCATCTTTTACTTAAAAGCTTGAACTCTATTTTGTCCATTGGATTACGATACTTCTTAAGTCTAAGGTGTACGTTAGATTTCTCCTTAAGCATGTCAATGAGTGGTTTAGTAAACCATGGGGGATACTTGCGTCTTACAACTTTAACTGTTGGTACATTGTTATTTATTATTTCCTTTAATTTAATGTAAAATTCAGTTACCATAGAATTCACATCAGCACACCGTGAGAAGACCCCATTCCAATCAATTAAAGACAACTCTATATTAATAGTATCGTAATCTGCCCTATGATAGTTTAGCCTACGATTACCATGGTTAATATCAAGCTCTGCAACGTTAGAGAAGGACACTTCAAATTCTAGGGGAGGGTGTAAAATATCAACTTTTGACAGCTCGTCGCTAGCAGTGGTAACGGTGCAGTGAGGTAGGTTTGATAATACAAGATCAAGTATTTTTTGGTTACTATTAAGGACATAATTGAATTGTTTTAAGTTAGCTACATGGATAAAATCAATCAAAGTATGACCCAATTTCGAACTAGGGCTTGCATGAGGTTGATGCCATTCAATATTGCTAAGATTAAAGTCACCCAAAATGGCAACATTACCATCATAGGAGTCAAGTACAGAGTCACAACTCTGTATGTAATGTTCCAATATTGAACAATGAACGGGGGGAGGGATGTAAACAGCACAAATAGCTATGCGTTTTGATTTCGTGTTTGGAACACTTATTTCGACCCAAATATCTTCACAGTTACTCTCCCATTCCTTTATACGCTTACTACATATATGTTTTGAGACAGCAATTAAGACGCCGCCACCATCTTTGTTGCTGTGATAACCCGAAGTGTCTCTGTCGCGTCTATATACTACATATCGATTATCAAATAGCTCTGTGCTTAAGACTGTAGAGTTAAGCCAAGTTTCTGTGAGAACAACGATGTCGTAGTCACAAATAGCCAACTGCCGGTAAAATTGATGCGTTTTGGTGCGCAGCCCACGAGTATTCTGGTAATACATTTTTATGACCCTGAATTTTTCTATATTTATCACAAGGGCTTGCTTAATATTAATAACTTATTACTAAGAATGACAAGATTATTTTAAATTTTCTAAGACACTCATGTCTCTTACAACTATATACTTTTCTCCTTCGTTTTTACGAACAAAAATGTGACCATTACGGACCCATACAAATTTGTAGCCCTTCTTCTTTGCAGTCTGTCTGGCAGCAGCGTGTAGAGCCTTGTTCACAGGTGAAAGGTGTTCCATGACATAAATTGGTAGCTTGGCGCCACCACAACCCGTGAGCGTAGTATTTAGCTTATTAGTAGTGTTTGCTCTGTTATAGTTTATTGTTGCTGCCAAGAAAAGGTCCCGTTTGTTTGAGCTGTTAAACTCTACTATAATTGACCGTGGTCGTGAATTCTCAGGATTTAGTTTAGCAGTCCTCGTTATACGCATAATGTTTTCATCTTTCACCTCGCACGCAATAGCTTTGCCCAGTTGTTGCACTACAGAAATCAGATTTTCCGATTTTCTTTCTGGTACGCATTGGATTTCAATGTTTCTACATCTAGCGTTTTGTTCCAAATTATTGAGACGTAACTTTAGGTCAGTAATGGTTTTTGACAATCCAGCGTTCTCCTCTTGTAACCTTTTCAGCTGAACCTGATTAATTTTATGATCCTTTAACATATCATCAAATTGGTCGTTAACAAACTGCACTGACTGCTTTAAACATTGAATCTCGTCTTTCACCTGTTTGAGTTCAGTGTCTAAAATTGCCCTCATTTTCGTGGTAAATTGATTGACGAGATCTGCTAAGTGAGATTTTAATAAATCGTCCATTATGCTCCGAATATCGTCCTGTGACGTATAAGCTCCTGTTGCACTAGTAGGTGGCGATAGCGCCTGCCTCTTGGAAGGCCGAGTAGTAACATTTAGATCCTTAGAGGTTTTGTCGCAGTCTGGAGTGTAACTCGAAGATGACATGATTTTACAAGTTTAGTCTCAAAAATAATCTCAGCGATAATACACAACTAATGTTTATGAGCAAAAAAATGTCTACAAAAAAAAAACACAAAAAAGTACTGTATATGAGCAAAAAATGTCTACATAAAAAAAAAAAAACACAAAAAGTACTGTTTATGAGCAAAAAATGTCTACATAAAAAAAAAACACAAAAAGTACTGTGGCACTGAGGATCGAAACCAGGACCTCGGTCTCGACTTATATCAGACCATGTCATAGCACTCTGCTACCGAGGTTGTTGAAAGTTGATGTGAATTTAGTGACCACTATGGTCCGTAATTATTGAGTGACCATTGAGTATACGTTTTTAGTTATGCATATGTACAGCAGTCTTTTGTTTACGCTCGCACTGTTCACTCAAGTTTAAATAAAAAACGACTTTTATTGCAATGTTTTTTGACAATTACTCACAGCACATACACTTTTTGCCGTAGCGTTTATTCTGGACACCTTAAGTACACAAATATACTACTTTTGGTGTCAAATAGTCCAAAAATTAATCACTTTTAACCACTTTTTACTTGTACGTACTTTCTTTGTTTATGACTCACGAGCGAATCTGAGTATATGGTAGGTAATCTGAGGTATGGTATAACCTGCTTGTGTTATGGGTAACAGAACAACGGATATCAAAACTTTTCTTTTGTAAACACTTACATATTATACATAGAAACACTCAGACCAATGCAAACAATCATGTTCATGCACACAAAGATTTGCATTAAGCGGGAATCGAACCCGAGACCTCTGCGTAGCAGCCATGTAAGATAACCACTACGCCACAGAGGTCGTCAAATAAATAATAATTCAATAATAAATATTGACAGGTTGCTAGCCCATCGCCCTTATTTATCAAATTCGCCTTTATCCCTTAATATACTTTTACTATATGCTCGGGAAGACTAACATATTACATAATGTGCAATAAATAAATGAAATACATGCAATATTCCTGTAGTTTTTTTATATTAATTTCTAACGTGTATTGCTTTTGTTGGAGACCCATAAAATAAATAAATAAATAATGTGTTTGATATTTTGTGTCCGCTCCGCTAGTCAACGTGTTTCACAACTAACACTACACCGTATACAGGAACAAAACGACAACTAGTCGAGCATAATACGTACTATAGTATAGACGCTCGTTGTTTTTAGTTATTTATTTAATTGTTATTAGTTATTTACATATAACTGGATGTTATATGTGTTTTTGTGTTATTTGTAAACGTTTATTTGATAAGTAAATGTGAGTGTAGTGTTTGTGTGACAAAAAAAAGTGATCCAAAAATAGCTGGCCAGATAGATGTTAGTAGTTTAAGGTTGTTGTTTGCCAGTCTCTGTAGTGGGGCATAAATGGGCTGCTAAGAAATAGTAGGTTTTATGTTATACAGACTAGGTGATAGCTCTAATTGGTAGAATAAATAGATATTAATATCAGGAAAATGCGAAATCATACACACACCTTTAAGCAGTAGTGTTTGGATGGAAGGGTGCACTACAGAAGCTATTGACATTACAGACCTATGAGAACTTAACGGTGTCTGTCAAGGATAGGCAGTAACTAAGCTGTGCTTCTTCTTCTTCGTGTCGATTGGCAAAAACTCAGACAGTGCCGGCCCAGAATTCGGCCACAGCAACTGCATTGTTTGTAGCAGCCCATAGGTCTTGAGGGCTGCATGTAGCGGGGCATCGAGGGCATTTCAAGAAGTGCGACATTGTCTGAGGGTCGAAACCACACACGCACTGAGTAGCTGAATCCTCAATGTAGCCCCATTTACTTAAATTAAGCTTACAACGGCTCACTTCGATCCTGGTTCCTTCAAGCGAGGCGTGAAAAAGCATCTTCTGAAGCCGCCATAGTGGAGACATTCATGCCTCTACAAATATTGTAGTTGGCACGGTGCTCGCCATTCTTGGACTCTAAATGCTTAACATCAGGCACCATAAAGTCATTCTGGTAGGCCAATTTAAAAAAAAAACTTGGATACGTAGGCGATTGAGTGACGTCCAGGTGGATCGTGGAAAGTCTTTGTCCTTTAGGGAGTGCTTCTGTTGAGCTATGCTGTGTAAAACACACGCACTTTCGCACTTCTAGGAAATAATTCACGAACAGTTTTCCCGGAAAAACTTTGTAAAAGATAATTTATATACAAATGTATTCACTAGCTGTCAATTTCTAGTAGGAAGTGTTTGGTGTATACCATCTTAGGAGTGAAGTTATTATGAAGAATAAATGTCAGAGGAAAAAACGTTGTAAGTTTCTATTTTGTATTCTTTATGCCTCATATCTCCGTGTGGTGACAGAGTAAGAATACAATATGTCATCACCCCTCTATTTCATCCCATGGGTGTCGTAAAAACGGTGACGGAGTAAGAATACAATATATCACCACCCCATCTCATCCCATGGGTGTCGTCAAAACCGACTAAGGGACTATCCGTGAATACTATCTTTACGAAATAAAAAGAAGGAAAACTTGAAATTCAACCCTATACAAATCCGTCTGGCCAGCGTGGTATTAGTAGGCCAATTATCCCTCCGTCACGTGAGGAGGCCCGTCCCTGCAGTGGGACATTAATGGGCTGTTATGATCGTAGTAGAGCGCTGAGAAAGTGACTACATTATTGTGACAATGCACTCATTTCCTTATTTACCTACGAGGTAGAATGCAAGGCGCGTTTTTAATAATACATTACATATTATTATAAAACATGTATAATTACGTTAAGTATTATTTAACATGTATTAGGTTTAATTACATAGTAAAAATACATACAAAAACACAAGCGTAATTGCAACATGCAACAATTTTAATACATGGTAATAGTAAATTATAATTTAATTAAACATAAACAAAATGAGAATAAAAATGGAAGTTAATATATTTATTATAAATAATAATAAAATCATTTACAAAGATGTAACATTATAAATTAGTCTTTTATATAAGTAAATGTACAAAAATTAAGTTTACAAAAGAAGTTTTGAGAAAATACTTTAAATAAGTATTTAAAAATATTTTTTTTATCCTGTACAAAATTACAGTAAGTAGTATATCTATTTACCTAATTAACATTTATGTTAATTTACTAACGTCAACAATTTATACTATTAATAAATTTTATTTTTAAGACAATAATTTTAAATAATAAAATGAAATGGTTTTGTAAATTATAATAATATTGTTATTATTTAGTACGATGACATCCGGGTTTTATTTAGCAAATTACATACCTATCTACTTATTTTTTGTTATATTTCCTAGTTCTAAAGTTGTGTCAAATTATAATTAGAGCTTTCTTGCCGTTTTCCTTTCCTTACGGTGCTAGCATTTTTAACTCTTATGCCCGATTTACACATCGACAAGTACAGTAGCGAGTTAAGTAGTAAGTTGTTGATTAAGTTGATTTAAATAGATCTCCATCCTATTTTTTGGCGAGTTAAGTTGGCGAGGCGCGAAAGAGGAGGTACTAAACTCGCTACTGTACTTGTCGATGTGTAAATCGGGCTTTAGTGAACACATATTACACACAAACATGTTATAATTTTTAACATTCGTAATTCTTAATTCATCCGCGTGGTGACGGAGTAAGAATACAATATGTCACCACCCCATCTCATCCCATGGGTGTCGTAAAAACCGACTAAACTATATCCGTGAATATTATCTTTACGAAATAAAAAGAAGGAAAACTTGAAATTACACCCTATACCAATCCGTCTGGTCAGCGTGGTATTAGTAGGTCAAGTAACCCTCCGTCACGGGAGAAAGCCCGTCCCTGCAGTGGGACATTAATGGGCTGCTATGATGAATACAACTTTCGTTTTATCTTTTCTGACGTCATTTATACTACTTTTTTTTCTTAACCTAAGTTTATATACATTTCAAAGTTAAGAAAACTTTACCACTGCTTCCAAAGCGCTAGTAGAGAAGAAGCGGCTTAATAAACTCTACTGCTGCAATTTATTGACGTCATACATTTTTAACATTGTAGATAACTATATAACTTACTTAAGATATTTTGAAAAACTTTAAAATACTCCGTTGCGTTATATAAGATCGATCAAACATTATTCGGCATCCTCCTGACTAGATATAGCGGCGCAGTAATGAGTCCTGGAAATGTTACGTGTTGTTACCGTGCTCTTATTGCTGTTTCGATACATATTATTTAGACAGAACACCTAATTACGCACTTTTTTACACGTACAACGAACGGCGAATAGCGTGTAGTTATGCGGAATTGTCATTGCAACTAGAAGAAAAACCACAACGTCTTCATCACTAAAAACCTAACTGATGTTGAAAATGTTTGAATAGTATAAACCATCTCCGTGTGGTGACAAAGTAAGAATACAATATGTCACCACCCCATCTCATCCCATTGGTGTCGTAAAAACCGACTAAACTATAATCCGTGAATATTATCTTTACGTAATAAAAAGAAGGGACACTCGAAATTAAACCCTATACCAATCCAGGCGGCCAGCGTGGTATTAGTAGGTCAAGTTTCAGTCACGGGAGGAGGTTCGTCCCTGCAGTGGGACATTAATGGGCTGTTATGATGATGGATGATGAGTATATCACGTACTTAGTTATAGTTATATTTGTCTTGGTTATATTAGTTATACTTATTTGTCTTGTAGTCTTGTATTTGTATTTGTTTGTAGTCCGGTCGTCACTTGGGGTTAGCACTGAAAATCAGGGTTGGTTTGTCGTCTTTGCGGCAAACCAACAACAATCCTGAGTGCTGACCTCAATTTTTGCAAATAAATAAAATGTTTTTAATTGTATTTGTTAATGTATATAACTACATTGTTGTTTGCAAAAATAAAAATATTTTTCTTTCTTTCTTTCTTGTTTCTATAAACCATACCAGCTACAATATTAAAACAGCAATGCTTAATTTGTCGTATCAACGGCTCTTTTTAACAAGACGTATTTTCTTTAACAGTTCCGGGCTTCATAGAAGAGTTGGACATAGAGGCCTATATGAGCTCAGTTGACGGCTGCTACCCACAACAGACCATCGATCCTAGGAGGACAGGGTAAGATTTTATATACCTAAATACTTGCTGTTACTCGAAAACTTCGTCACGATAATTTATCCAACTTGGTAAAAGAGGCGGTGATGAAGAATTAGTTCACTGACCAAAATTACTAATAATGATCGCTAATACGACATATTACAATACGCGCGTTCGCGGAATAGACGACCTCTGTGGCGCAGTAATCGCAGAGGTCTCGGGTTCGATTCCCGCTCAATGCAAATCTTTGTTACGTTTACGTTTAGTAGTTGTCTAGTACCCATAGTACAAGCTTTGCTTAGTTTAGGACGATTTGTGAGGACTATTTATTTATTTATTATTTAATCTTAGTTGACCGGCTTGAAGTTGTTGCATAATGGCAGTTGTCATTTTAGCATCTAAATGTTGGGGAGTGAGTGTTGTCTTAGTGCTTCAGGCTGGCCAAGTAAGATTGCGCGAACTAGAAACAGCAAGCTCGTGAGCTAAGTACAAATATTTTGCTTGATTGTCTTTTTCAACTTTAATGGTAACTAAAACAAACGCGTCCCTTTTTTTTAACATATTTAATTACTGCTCCACTCCTATTAGTCATAGCGTGATACTATATAGCTTATGACACTACCCGATAAATGGACTATTGAACACAGAAAGAATTTTTAAAATCGATTTATTAAATCCAGAGATTACCCCCTACTACGTCACAAACACGCTAACTTTACCTCTTTATAATATTAGTATAGAAGTTAGATATCGACTATCATTGCCTGGCGATTTAATCGATATATCACCACAATATAATAATATGATTTATTGGCAACAATATTCCGATTAGTGACGATATATTTTGGTCTCAAAACAAAGTAGTACTACTATTTTTTAGTACAAAATTCTTTATGCATCAATGAGATTTTCGCTGTTATCAAAGTAAATTTAGAACGCACACCAGACCTATTTACTATTTGGGGTAGACAATACGAGGTCGATGACCTGATTATTATTACTAATAGTAATTTTAATATTTACGCTTCAATTTTGCCGCCGTTTACTAAACGTACTGGGTGACATGCGGTGGTAACAATTTCTTAGTACAGACTATTCTGTCACCGCATAAACTTTTAGGCAGAAGTGACTATAACACAGTCACATTATCTAGAGACCTCGCTGGAATGCGAACCTCGCGTCCCATTCTCCTTTCACCCCCGTGCTCGCCACGGGCGCATCAGTACGGTACGTCCGACGCGACGTGACGTCATCGACGCCAGGTCTCGAGATAATGTGACCGGGTTATACGTTAGGTCTTCTTTAGTCCGCTTTAACGGATGAGAGATGTATACTTAAAGCAATTACCTGTTTCTTGGTACACACTACAATAAATCCCATATGCGAATCCCGCCCAGGTGGGTTCGTGCGATCGTGCCAGGACATGGTTTATTTATTTATTTAACACTTTATATACAATATTGTACAAAGGCGGACTTAATGCTTAAGGCACGTTTGCATGGTTTGTGTTGTTCAAAAAATATTCGCCTCGATGGACTTTGTGTTCGTGTTATATTGTTGTTAGTAGAAAACCACACGACAGTCGGCGAAAAATTAAAAGATCAAGACCATTAAAGACTAAGGACACACGTCAGGGGGCCGAGACGTGCCCTGGGGTGGCCGTGCTGCGACATTTACACTAAGCTCTGTTGTCGACACGGACATGTGTGATCGAGTCCATATAAAATGTATGCAACGATATTTTTTTTAACCGCTGGCTGAACACGGCCGGGGCCGTGACGTGCCCTGATGTGTGTGGTTAGTCCTTTTAAAAAAAAAAAAATACAACCGAATTGAGAACCTCCTCCGTTTTTTGAAGTCGGTTGAAAATACTGCTGGAATTATCTCTTTAACCTAACTCTCTCTTTATTACAGAGGGCACCAACTTCCAGAAAGTCCGCCAGACTCAGGATCGGAAAACCCTTACAGTCCATCAGAAACCCAGGGTCATGCGATATCCGTATCCCAAACGGTTCTCGGACCAGATTACATGCTGGTCCACGACCATATCCCAACCCATGAAATTCTTCAGCAGAATGGAGACTATATATACGAGGAGTTGAAGGCGGATAACTTGGAGCATGAGGTTCTGAGGAGTAATCTCAATGATGTAGTGGTTTTGCCCCAGGATTCCAGTATTGTGGAGCTGGGGATTAGGACTGTTAGGCATGATTTGGAACTGGGAGATGTTTACCATAGCAGGTAATTATTTTGTTTTATTTTTTTTCCCTGTTACTATTAAGCAGGGCCCGTAGATATGGGTCTTTCATTAGCCCACAAAGTAAATTCCTTTTTGAAATTTTTGTAGTTCATAGTATTTTTTTTGTGGAAGCCTAAATCTTTTTCGACAAATCAAGTAAAATTACCAATCTACTAGTGAGACTCCTATTAAAATTGGCATTGCAGTTTAGGAATTTATTCAGAACAAAGAAACAGACCAATTATTTTGTCCCACGGCAGAGACGAGTCACCTTCAGAGGTCTTATGTCGATATTGTCTCTTGTTTTCTCTGTGATCTTTTAATTTCTCAAATAATTGCAAACTGTACCCTTATAGTCTTTAACGACAACCATGTGATGAGATGTAATGTTGACACCAAGCTGTCAACGATTCTGCACACACAATGGACCAAAAGAGAGTCTGAGTGTGGAAACTAGAGTCCACCATCCATTCCAATCCACCAAGCTGTATTACTCCGTCCCCACATCGCTAATCTAATCTCAATCCTCAGGTATGACCAAATGAGGGTGGACATAACAGACCAGGGGCTGATAACCCCGCAATTGGTCTCAATGGGCCATGAAAGCCTCACGCCAGTCTATACAAGCCTACAGGAACCCAACGCGAAGAAGCGGAAACATGATTCGGAGTCTTCGCAAGTAAAATGTGAACCTGGTAAGTTAATGTTGTCATTAAGGGTCGTAGCACATATAACGTAACGTAAACGGATCGGCACCGCCTTTTTCCTCGGTATCAAACGTCAAAAATCCGATTACGTTACGATTCCGATTAGTGTGCGTTGCAGTAAGGAGTTTCATACAAATAATACTGAACGGTTCGAGTTGATACGGTGCCGATCCGTTTACGTTACGTTACATGTGCTACGACCCTTAAACAGTTCTTTTTTTAGTTCTCTATCGAATCGAATTTTTAAACTTATTTATCTGTTACTTTCTTAGTGGTGCTATTGATCAGTCGGAATTCGGGTGTTTTGCTTATCATATACCATGATCCGTTACTTTTATGCCAATGTGGAACAGTGTTCACCAACAGTTAAAAAAAATAACCTCAAGTTCTATAGGCACCAGGTACCTGATATCTCACAACAGACAATATACCTACGTGTATCTATAAGTATGTTACAAGTTCTGCTTAGTTTGAGAGTATGTAGCGTTATGTAAGCAATACTTCAGCACCAATTTTCTTTCCACCAGCCGCCTTTTCACTGGAAAGTACCAGTTGATGGGTCAGAGGCGGGTGATGACGCGCCGATGCGATGCATCAGATTATCTACCTTCCAACAGAATCTTTATGTGTACCCTACTTACCTGTTAATTACATCTATGGCCTTATACATACTATGAATGGTCTTAGGTTTTATACCTGCTCAAGTCTGCTGATTGGTTGATTTAGTCTGAAAGTTGTCTTTGAAAAAACCATCACCATCATATCAGGCAATAGATGTCCACTTCTAAACATGGGCCTCCTCCAAATATTGCGACCTTGTGCGGTCCTGTTACTCCATCATCCATCGAAAAAATATTCCACTGTTTTTTTATCAGTTGTCTAGTGTCTAAAGTACTAGCTCTACTTAGTTTAAGACTAGATGGCGTTATGTAAGCAACAGTTTAGCACCAATATTTAACCCAATAATGTATTTCTTCCCATCAGCGGCATTATCACCGGAAAGTACCCACATACCCCGTCAAGCGCCACCTTCGGTAGACGGATCGGAAGCGGGTGATGACGCGCCGATGCAATGCATCAGATTCGCTACCTTCCAACAGAACCTCTGGTATTCATTGTATGACAGCAATTTGAAACCACTGTAAGTATTTTGACAATTATTTGACAAAAAAAAATTAGCTTCGTTTGCAGCTTAAGCTCATGTACAACACCTCTGTGTAACATCCTATTCATCCATTCATTCATCCATCCATCAGCCAATGGATGTCCACTAATGAACATACCTATGTTCGAAGGAGAGGTTTGGAGGAGGCCTCTCCTCCAAACATCTCCATCTTTCGCGAACGTGTGCCTCCTTCACCCATCTATAGTCATATTGCCGTGCCGGATTGGTTTTGGTATAGGGTTTAATTTCAAGTTTTCCTTCTTTTTATTTCGTTAAGATAATATTCACGGATAGTCCCTTAGTCGTGTATGATATGTATGGTATACAATGGTTGCAGCGCCTGATTACAGTTATCTACAATGTAAAAAAATTGACGTCAAGAAAATGCAGCAGTAGAGTTTGTTTCGCCGCTTCTTCTCTACTAGCGCTTTGGAGGCGGTGGTAAAGTTTGCTAAACTTTTACATGTATTTAAACTTAGATTAAGTAGTTTAAAGGACGTCAAGAAATATATAATGAGAATTGTATTTATCTTGATTAAAGCGTTTTTGACTTTGACTTTGACTTCGGTTTGTACGACACCCATGGTATGAGATGGGGTGGTGACATATTGTATTTTTAATCCGTCACCAAACGTCTTTATCTTACTAAAATGTTTCTTTCAGCCACACACCATCGTACGTAGTCGGCGCCGACAAAGGCTTCAATTTCTCACAAATAGACGAAGCGTTCGTCTGCCAAAAGAAGAACCACTTCCAAGTTACGTGCCAGATTCAAATACAAGGTGACCCGCAATATGTGAAGACCAGTGAGGGACTGAAGAAAGTTAATAACTTTTGCTTGCATTTTTATGGTGTTAAGGTAAGGTTTACAATATTTTAGAAACCCCTTCTGCTCAGTAGTATCGGCATACCTCCAGGTATGCCGATACTACTGAGCACGGAAGAAAAATCAAGTGGAAGTGCTAAGTAGGCGTGGTACTCTTGTCACTAATATGCAATAGTTTATTTGTTGGTTCCCATAGTGAATTAGTTGTATTGCATTTCCACTTGATTTTTCTTCCATGCTACTGAGCGCCGGGTCTGTACAACATTCTAGGGTCTTTACAAACCTGCTTCGCTTCATCATATTTTCATACATACACGATAATTCCGAGTTCTACGTACTTGTATTTCCTGAAAGATGTCACCAATTTATGTTCCTGTAAGCCTTTCGGAAGTAAGTCACCTACCAACGTTACTTAATACATTTGCACTGTTAATCTTCTAGCTATTCTCTCAATATGTCCAAAACATATTACCGTACTTCTTTCGTACCTCGTCACTGTATCTTCTATATACTCTCTATTAGCTATTGACATTTCCAGCATATAAGACTTAATAAATTATGTCTAGGGCTGGTAGGGGCTTGACTATATTTTAGCATTGCTGATGACTTACCAGTAGGGCCCACTTGTTTATCTGCCAACATCATCGGCAATTCGGTATGTAAAGTAAAAGTTTAATGTCGATTCCAAAACTATTTAGAAATTTTAGATCTGTAAGCAATAAAATCATATTTTTAGCTCAAAAAACCGTAAGACTGTGTTCATTTTTACAATTATACATGAATTACTTTATCTTTCATTTTCCTCTAAACGACGTCATGCGTCCGGCTGAACTAAAGTTTGTCTCTGCCTTCATTGATCAAGTAATTCAGACGTACGTATGACGTCATCACAAGTAAAACTTCAAATATTTATTAAAAATAAACCATAAAAATACTCAAAATAGTTGTTTATAATTAATAAACCTTTAAAATAAACAAACAAAGATACCGAAAAAAAAATCTTCACATACCAAATTCTACACCTGCAACTCATATGCTAATATTTTTCTTTTTATTTATATATTTATTCTCTCACAGGCAGAAGACCCAAGTCAGGAAGTAAGAATAGAACAAAGCCAGTCTGATAGAACAAAGAAACCATTTCATCCTGTGCCGTAAGTACTTCTTAGAGTTACTAGAGTTTGATTAAAGTTTTTGAAATAAATATTGCCGAGGGTCTGATTACAGGGTCCATATTCTTTTATTTTAAGATAATCGTAAATAATTTGCGCTAGAAATTTTTTGCAAAGTGATTAAAATCAAGTTACTTTTTCGTGAGTACCTTAATTTTAAAAAGACGCCCAACAAAAATTGTATCGCTGCCAACTATGCCTGCTACCACTATAGAGACGTTTTTACTCGAAATTGTTGATAGAAATATAGCTACTCACGAAAACTTTGCAGAGATGATTGAGATCTATCATAAATAACAGCCCATCAATGTCCCACTGCAGGGACAAGGGAAAACTTGACCTACTAATACCACGCTGGCCAAACGGATTGGTATAGGGTTTAATTTCATGTTTTCCTTCTTTTTATTACGTAAAGATAATATTCACGGATACTTCCCTTACTCGGTTTTTACGACACCCATGGGATGAGATGGGGTGGTGACATACTGTATTCTTACTCACACACGGAGATACCCGAACTATAAGGCCCTGCGCAGACGGCATACTTTTTGTGCGATCGAGTCTGCGGCGCACAAAAAGTCTGCCATACATGACATATGTTTGAGTCTTTTGTGCGCCGGACTTTTTGCGCGTCCTGTGCGTTACTGCTTGTAATTGCATAGGTTCTATTTTCACAGACTAAAAAGTGCGTCACGGATAGTCTGTCGTCTGCGCAGGGTCTAAGCCGAAACAAACTTAATAATGATAACAACAACTTTCTCTTCCAGAGTGGAACTCCGTCGCGAAGGCGCCAAGGTAACAGTAGGCCGTCTCCACTTCGCGGAAACCACAAACAACAACATGAGAAAGAAAGGAAGGCCCAACCCTGACCAGAGACACTTCCAGTTAGTCGTAGCGTTGAGGGCTCACGTGGCCCATGCAGAGTTCCTCATAGCTGCTCATGCGAGTGATAGGATCATTGTTAGGGTGAGTGATACTTGCTTGGTAGTTTGTTTTCAGAGTGATACGCTTGCAACAACGGGCTGGTCGCAGTGATACTTGGTTGTTTGTCAAAGGGATTTTCTTCTAAGTTCTAAGTTATTGGGGGTCGATTTCCGCACTTAGTCCCTGAGGTGGACCATTGTACGTGAGGGGCACTCGTCATTCCAGCCAGCCCACCTACCTCCAGAAGCGTAGCAGGTTTCTGATTATGTTCAAGCATTCCGTGATTGATTTCGGGGCTCCTAGTGTGTTTCTTTGTGTGACACCTGTTCACTCAATGAACACGTGTGACACCCTCCAACCAAGGGATCCCCCTTATTTCGTATCCTATTTTATATCATAACATCATAACAGCCCATTAATGTCCCACTGCAAGGACGGGCCTCCTCCCGTGACGGAGGGATACTTGGCCTACTAATACCACGCTGGCCAGGCGCCTTGGTATAGGGTTTAATTTCAAGTTTTCCTTTTTTTTTTATTTCGTAAAGATAATATTCACGGATAGTCCCTTAGTCGGTTTTTACGACACCCATGGGATGAGATGGGGTGGTGACATATTGTATTCTTACTCCGTCACCACACGGAGTCCTATTTTACGTGCGGAAATAAATCATCATTGTGCTTGACGACCTCTGTGGCGTTCGGGTTCAATTCCCGCTCAATGCAAATCTTTGTGTGCTTGAACATGATTGTTTGCATTGGTCTAAGAGTTTTCTATGTATAATATGTATGTATTTACAAAAATAATTATAAGTATGTTTATCCATTGTCTAGTACCCATAGTACAAGCTCTGCTTAGTTTGGGACTAGGTGGCGTTGTGTGAATGTGTGAGGAATATATAGTGATAAACTGCATCAGTTAATTTTATGTCAGTAAAAGTCCTAGCGACACCGAAATCAAGCAAGAGTTGTCTTATAAATAACAACATTAAATTATATTACGACCTCTGTGACGCAGTCGGTATATTACATGGCTGTTACGCAGAGGTCTCGGGTTCGATTCCCGCTCAGTACCAGCTTTGCTTAGTTTGGTACTAGGTGGCGTTGTGTGAATGTGTAAGGATTATTTATTTATTTATATATATTATTATATTCAACATTGTGTTAAACAGGCATCGAACCCCGGCCAGTTTGAATCAGACTGCACGGAGAGCTGGTGGCAGCGTGGCGTGTCGGAGAACAGCGTACACTTCAGCGGACGTGTCGGCATCAATACTGATAGACCTGATGAGTGCTGCGTTGTTAATGGTAAGCTAACATCATTAACGTCATTATATTATACACACAACACGTTTACCAACAAACAATATTATATATTTTTCTATTATTATTTGTTTTTCTTTCTTAATTTGATCAATTTTTTTTTATTAAAAGAATTATTATAATATAATGTTAAACTTGATGTTATCATATTTAATGGATTTGATTTTAATTTAAATTAATTTTGAATTGTATAGTTTAAATATTATTCAAAACAAAGATTTCTAAATTTAATTTTAATTTAATTTCCAAACTTTTTTTCTTAATTTAGAGTTTGTAATTATTTTAGTTTTTTTTTGTTATTTGCATGCTCTGGTTTCCTGTTGTTGAAGGAATACACGCAATGCTCCTGTAGTTTTTTACTTATATTAATTTGTAATGTGTACTGCCTTTGTTGGAGACCCATAAAATAAATAAAATGAACATACACATACACACATATACAAACAATTACCTACATACACACACATACATACACACAGATCTCACTCATGCACACACTGCCACAAAATATATAATGTAATATAAATAAATGTTTGCCAAAAAAGAAAGTACCTATTCCTTACGTTATTATACATAATATGTAATACTTAAATGAAAAAAAAATGCTATAAAGGGATAACCCTTCATCATTTAAAGACATCTTTCCCTACAGTGGGCCATGATTAAACTGTTACAGTAAACTATAACCAACATTTATCATTTTTTTTTAACATTGGTCTGGGTGTTTTCTATGTATAATATGTATGTATTTACAAAAAAAAGTATGTTTATCCGTTGTCTAGTATCCATAGTACAAGCTCTGCTTAGTTTGGGGCTAGATGGCGTTGTGTGAATGTGTGAGGATTATTTATTTATGTTATTCGGCAGGTAATCTAAAAGTGATGGGCCACGTGCTTAACCCGTCAGACGCCAGAGCTAAGCAGAACATTGTGGAGTTAGACACTGCGAAGCAATTGAAAAATGTGCAGAGTATAAGGGTTGTTGAGTAAGTATCATTTTTTTTTATCATCATCATCAATCGACGTCTACTGCTGCACATAGGCCTCCTCCAAGTATTGCCACCTTGCGCGGTCCTGTGCCTCCCTCATCAATCGGTTACCCGCCGTCCTAAATAGGTCATATTTTTTTTTTATATTAGGTCGTAAGTTGAAAGAAAAAATAACAGTTTATTTATCTTGAGAGACACTGACACATAAAATAGAAAATATAAAATAAACCAAACTCTATCTTCTATAAGTATATCTGTATGGTCTCCTGAGTATTCAGTATTCATTTATTTATTCGAAGTAGTACAATAATATTCCGATTTGCTTAGATTTGAATGAAAGTCAAAAGTATATTTGTGTGCATGAACATGATTGTTTGCTTTAGTCTGAGTGTTTTCTATGTATAATATGTAAGTAAAAAGTATTTAGGTATGATTATAGTCCCCATGTCTATGTGTACCCATAGTACAAGCTCTGCTTAGTTTGGGACTAGATGGCGATGTGTGAATGTGCGAGGATTATTTATTTACCTATATGTAATTTAATATATCCTTTTTTCCCACAGATTCAACTACGACCCATCATTCGCGGAGCATTCCGGCTTATTAGGCTACGACCCCTCGCGCCCAACGCCCCCTTTAGACACGGGGGTCATAGCTCAAGAGGTCCGCAGGGTACTACCGGAGGCTGTGAAAGAAGCCGGTGACGTCACTCTGCCTAATGGAGATACTATACCTAAGTTTCTTGTTGTTAATAAGGTGAGAATACTGCATTTTATATTGCGGGCCGAAAAACAACCCCTGTGGAACACCACACGACATGTTTCGATAGCCTATAGATATCACATCAACATTCGAGTCTTTCTACGTGTGGTGTCGGAGTAAGAATACAATATGTCACCACCCCATCTCATCCCATGGGTGTCGTAGAAACCGACTAAGGGACTATCAGTGAATGTTACCTTTACATAGAAAGATGGCAAACTGGAAATTAAACCCTATACCAATCCGTCTGGCCAGTGTGATATTAGTAGGCCAAGTATCCCTCCGTCACGGGAGGAGGCCCGTCTTTGCAGTGGGACATTAATGGGCTGTTATGATGAAGCAAATATTATTAAAATGTTGATGTTTGTACTAAACTTTTTAGGCGTAATGCGAGGGCTTTTAATACCCGTAGGGTATAGAAGGGTTTGCCTAATTTGTTTAGTGCCTCCTGTTCTTTTCCACATTTTATAATTAAACCAAAGCTTTATAAGTAACTAGCTGACCCGTGCCCACTTCGATAAGCGGCGAAAAAAACGCGACTCCTTTTTAAACATATTTCATTACTGCTCCACTCCTATTAGTCATAGCGTTATACTACATAGCCTATGACACTCCCCTATAAATAGACTATTCAACACAGAAAGAATTTTTAAAATCGGTTTATTAAATCCAGAGATTACCCCGTACAACGTCATAAACACACAAACTTTACCTCTTTATATTATTAGTATATATTAGCTTTACAAAATTAGTGTTAAAAATATTTTTGTACTTTACAGGACCGTATATTCATGGAGAACCTTGGTGCGGTAAAGGAGCTATGCAAGGTGACAGGAAACCTGGAATCCAGGATCGATAGACTGGAAAGATTCCAGAAGAACGTCTGCAAAATAAACGTGTTGCATAGACGTGATAGTTCTAGGTCTTCTGTTAGTAATGGTGAGTTTTAGGCGGCTTTTAAAAATCTTTGGGGCGTTTTTAAAAAGCTATGGACTATTTTCATAATACTATGGGTCATTTTCAATAGTCTATGAACACTTTTAAAGTTTATGGATCTTTTTTCAAGGTCTGGTCCATTTTTCAAAGTCTGGTCCATTTTTCAAAGTCTGGTCCATTTTTCAAAGTGTGGTCCATTTTTCAAAGGCTAGTCTATTTTTCAAAGTGTGGTCCATTTTTCAAAGTCTGGTTCATTTTTCAAAACCTGGTCTGATTATTTTCAAAAAAAGTATAAATTTGAACCTGCGACTACGCTATTAACTAAATTTACAACCAAAATACGTATTAATCACAAAAACCCTCTCTTACAGATTCCCGCTACTCCGCCATGTCAAACTCCTCAAAATCTCTATACAGCGATGGAAACATATCAATAGACCAAATAAGAGACATAGCAAGAAACATTCGCAAACACGAGTGTTGCCACAAACTAAGTCACAACTCCCCTAAATACACCCGAAAACAGTGCAAAAACTGCCACAGTAACTTCACAAAATATGGCAAATATTACAATCAAAATAAGACCTGCATTAGGTATCATTCAAAACTCGAAAAGTCCGAAAGTGTCGAAAATCCCACTTACACGGAATCGAATATGCAGTCGTACCCTGAAGAGACATACAGCACTTATACTAAGAAAAAAGATACTTGTCTATGGTTGAAGAGTGACGAGAATTTTTCGTATGGCAACTCTAAACTGGGTTTCTGTTGTAGAAAAGATTATAGAGATTCGAGCAGTGAATTAATTTCTAATAAATTTTTACAAATTGTTATAACTATACTTATATTTATTATGGCCGTTTGGTAAGTGTTCTTACATTTTTATAACTATAATTCTTCATACATTCACACTACCTATTAATTTACCGTACGCTCAAACTAACTCAGACGGCTTGAAGTTGTTGCAAATAAATATAAACATATTCCCCACACATTCACACAACGCCATCTAGTCCCAAACTAAGCAGAGCTTGTACTATGTGTACTAGACAACGGATAAACATAGTTAAATACTGGTTTTTTTTTTGTAAATACACATATTATACATAGAAAACACCCAAACCAATGCAAACAATCATGTTCATGCACACAAAGATTCGCTTTGAGCGGGAATCGAACCAGAACAGTCATGTTATATAACCACTACGCCACAGAGGTCGTCGAGTCGAAGAGCTCATGTTTTATTTGTTCCTGTACACTTCTCTCATAGCTAACTTCAGGCCTGCCGGGTTATTAGGCGAGTACAGTAGTCCTAAAGATAAAAAGTTTTTACAATAAAGAATGTATTAGTTTAGTATATTAGTATTAATTTCCATTATTAGATTTTGTTTTATTTATTCACTAGCTGACCCGTGCCCACTTCGTTAGGCGGCAAAAAATGCGTCCCTTTTTTAAACATATTTAATTACTGCTTCACTCCTATTAGTCATAGCGTGATACTATATAGCCTATGACATTCTCCGATAAGTGGACTATTCAATCTAGAAAGATTTTTTAAAATCGGTTCAATAGATCCAGAGATTACCCCCTACAACGTCACAAACACACAAACTTTACCTCTTTATAATATTATTAGTATAGATGATTTTTTTATTTTCCAGCCTAATAGTAATGTCGGCGTTATATTTCAAAGAGCACAAAGAATTAATTTCAATGAGAGAGATAAGAAAGCACGATGTCAATCATTATGACTTTCATAAGCCTTATGAACGTATTGATACTAAGGAATTTAATCATATACAGGTAAATATTTATATTTTTAATAACTACTATAGCCCATCCCGGCTTCGCAAGGGCATTACTTTCCCGCTTTTCTGTTCAAATTTTTCCTGAATTTCCTTTGCTATAAACCTCACGGAGCCCGAGACCTTTCCAATGAATGCAAAACCGTGGAAAACGGTTCGTGCGTTCTGGAGTTATAGCGTCAGGAAGGAACACGCGACTTATTTTTATATAGTAGATTACAGTATTTATAAAAGTTGTTTGTCTGTATGTTATGGTCTCATCATTAAAATGCTAGACCGATTTTGATATAATTTGGTATAGGGATAGACTAAAACTTGGGAAAAGACATGATCTAACGTCTATGCATCAGTGTGGTAACGGAGTAAGAATACAATATGTCTCCACCCCATCTCATACCATGGGTATCGTAAAAACCGACTAAGGGACTATCCGTCAATATTATCTTTACGAAACAAAAAAGAAGGAAAAGTTGAAATTAAACCTTATACCAATCCGACTGGCCAGCGTGGTATTAGTAGGCCAAGTATCCCTCCGTCACTGGAGGAGGGCCGTCCCTGCAGTGGGACATTAATGGGCTGTTGTGATTGTATTTATACAGAGTTTGCATGTATAACTAGATGGCGTTAGAATCGAGTTGCATCTCGATGTGGTTGTTACCGTTTCACCTTGGAGCCTGTTTTTGCCTAAAATACTAAGCCAATTTTGATGAAATATTGATATATTTATTGATAATATTTTCTCCGTGTGGTGACGGAGTAAGAATGCAATATGTCACCACCCCATCTCATCCCATGGGTGTCGTAAAAACCGACTAAGGGACTATCCGTGAATATTATCTTTACGAAATAAAAAGAAGGAAAACTTGTAATTAAACCCTGTAGCAATCCGTCTGCATCTGTCCAGCGTGGTATTAGTAGGCCAAGTATCCCACCGTCACGGGAGGAGGTCCGTTCCTGCAGTGGGACATTAATGGACTGTTATGATAAAGTGTCGGAGGTGACGTTAAAGCTGACTTTTCCATATTCTAAAATAATTATGTTTGTTACAGAACCCTAAATTGACACAACATTCGTCGTCCAGAAACACCGTTAAAGGTAATGATTACGAAGATTTTTTTTGGTATTTTTTAATACATACATACATAAACTCACGCCTTATCCCGCCCTCGGTAGGCAGAGACGACAGAACGCCACTTGTCACGATCCTGGCAAACAGATTGGGCCTCGTCCACATTCATTAAGCGAGTCATACTTGCGCGTCGGTTACGGGTGCTCTTTATTTTTTAAATATTTTTAATTTAAAGGTTTATTAATTATAAACAACTAATTTGAGTATTTTTGATTTCTAACCTATAGTGAATATTTTTAAAAATATTTTAAGTTTTACTTGTAATGACGTCATGCGTACGGCTGAATTACTTAAGCAATGAAGGCAGATACAAACTTCTGTTCAGCCGGACGCATGACGTCATTTAGATGTCAAATGAACGACAAAGTAATTCATGTATAATTGTAAAAATGAACACCATCTTGCGGTTTTTTGCGCTGAAAATATGTTTTTACTGATCTAAACTCTCTTTCCTTACTGATCTAAACTCTCTTTCCTTACTGATCTAAAATCTCGAAATGATTTTGGAATCGACATAGGTAAACTTTAACTTTAGTGTTTATATTGCATGACTGCTGCGCAAAGGTTATAACTAGATGGCGTTGAATGTGAATTGTAAGAGAAGTTGAATTTATAGAGACGTCTAAAAAATGCTGCTTTAGAGTTTGTTACGCCGCTTTTTCTCTACTAGCGCCTTTGAAGCGGTGGTAAAGTTTGGAAAACTTTTAATATGTAAACTTAGACTAAGTAGTTTTAAACTGACGTCAATAAGCTGTTATTTTGTAACATTATGTTGAAAAATAAAGAAACTGAAACTGAACTGTTTCTTTCAATTTTTATATTATTATATAATTTTCCAGAGAAAAACCACCACAAAACGACACCAGAGTACGTGACCACATCACCCACGGAGCTACCACACACGCTCTCCACGTCACCACACACACACAAGTATTTTGAAAATAAAATTATTAGTAAGTTTGTTTTTTTCATTAATTTTGTTGTAAGCGCCAACCAAAACAGCCGGCCTGAAGTTGTTGCAGATAGCTGCGTAAAATATCAGTTTACGAACTTCTTTCTTTCTTTCTTTATTAAAAAAGACAAAACAACGTATCATAACAGCCCATTAATGTCCCACTGCAGGGACGGGCCTCCTCCCGTGACGGAGGGATACTTGGCCTACTAATACCACACCGGCTAGACGGATTGGTAAAGGGTTTAATTTCAAGTTTTCAATCCCTCTAGTAGTTTGCTTGGTTCTTCCATCCGCCGCGGGCAATGTCGGCATGGATGCGAGGAGGGAATAATTACGGCGACAAATAACTACGACCTCTGAGGCGTAGTCGGTATATTACATGGCTGTGCTACGCAAAGGTCTTGGGTTTGATTACCGCTCAATATTTTTTTTGTGTGCATGAACATGATTGTTTGCATTGGTCTGGCTGTTTCTATGTATATTATGTATGACCAAATAAAAAAATTAGTTTATCTAAGTATGTTTATCCGTTGTCTAGTACCCATAGTACAAGCTCTGCTTAGTTTGGGACTAGATGGCGTTGTATAAAAATATGATATTCAGATTTTAGTTTATTCTGATTTTTCTAATGTTTTGCGTGTGTTTATTCATATCTTTATTCTGTTTTGTGTGTGTTTTTCAGATTTTTATTATATCTTTTTTCTTTTTCCTACAGATAGAGTACCCACCGTCCTACAGACAGTACGTCCTATATTAAGGAAGGCGGAGGTGGTCGGTGGAGGCTGTTCCTCATACTCCGCTAACACTAACAATGAATTGGATCCTGAGTGTCAGGTAAGGATTCATAATCATCATAACAGCTCATTAATATCCCACTGCAGGGACGGGCCTCCCCCCATGACGGAGAGATACTTGGCCTACTAATACCACGCTGGCCAGACGGATTGGTATAGGGTTTAATTTCAAGTTTTCCTTCTTTTTATTTCGTACAGATAACATTCACGGATAGTCCCTTAGTCGGTTTTTACGACACCCACGGGATGTGATGGGTTACCCCCATCACATCCTATGGGTGTCGTCAAATCAAAAAGCCATTTTTTTTTTTTTTAGTTTAAATACAACTCCTACGCTAGGGATCATGCGCTGTGTCGCGGAGACTTTTACAAACATCAATTTAACGTACACTAAGAACATCTAGACACAAGACAATAATTTTTGGATCACACAAAGAATTGTCCTGCGTGGGATTCGACACTGCGACAGTCGCGCCACCTAGGCAGTCTGTTTAGAGGCTTCCGAATTCACAAATTATTGCATCAATCAATCAATCAACTAGCCTATCGCAGTCCATTGCTGGACATATGTGGCTCTCCCAACACACGCCACAGAACACGGTCCTGCGCCTTCCGCATCAAGTCCGACCCAGAGACCTTTTTGAGGTCGTCGGTCCACCTCGTTGGGGGGCGATAAACTGATAACTTATTCGGCCTTATTACAAAATACGGTCTAACTGTTTGTAATAATGCAACTGATTTTGTTATAACAAATTTCTTAAGCTGTGGTTTTATGACAAAATCAGTTTTAACACTAAAGTGTTAAGACTTATTTTGTTATAACAAATTTCTTAAGCTGTGGTTTTATGACGTAAATCGTGTTTAATAGATAGACCGTATTTTGTAACATTTATTCGAGTGGTAGAGCCATGTCGTCAGTCTTTGGCTGCGGCACGCATGGGCAAGCTCGTCCGGTGAAATACCACCCTCTCACAGAAAATCGGCGTAAAATAGTAGTGCTTGTCACTGCTGTGTTTCGTCCGGTGAGTGAGAGTCCGGTATCCCATCCCCCCTCCCTTTACTTCCCTTTTAAAAGGTCGGCAACGCACCTGTGATTCCTCTGGTGTTGCGGGTGTCCATCGGCGGCGGTGATCACTTACCATCAGGTGACCTGCTGGCTCGTTTGCCTCACATCACATAAAAAAAATAAAAAAAAGGTCGTTTATGACAATCAAAATATTATTTTATTTGTTAAATTATTTTTGATAGACATTTTTAAAATATTTAATTTTGTTAATGCCGCTACCAAGGAGGGTATTGCAAGGATCACAGCATGGATAGCTCATGTTTTGGTAAGATAATATAGGCAAAGAAAGCAAAATTTAAAAATATTACAGGTTTTATTTCGTGTAGTGTTAATTACATAACATATTAGGGCCTGGTACAGTAGGTACAGTAGGTACATACGATTCGAAAACCTTTATTCCGACGCGATGGTCATTTAGAGAATTTCAAAATGCAGCTTTTTTTATCGATTGTCATCATTCGATTTCGAATTAATTCCGAATTATTGTAAATCATAGTTTTATGATTTCAAAATTTCAATATTTCTACGTTTATAATTCTCGTTCTCAAAATACCGAAATTCAATAGATCGAATAACGAAATCAGACTTCTACGGAATTATGAAATTTGGACTTATAGAATTCGTAATTTTGAAATTCCGATTAAAATATTATGGAGTACTTAGGTGTTTCTGGTGGGCAGTCTTTTAATGTATATTCACCTAACAATTATATTCTAATTTATATATCCATTTTGTACACAGTCACCCTGCATTGACCCACCACAATCCTACGACAATCAAGACCCCGATCGTACAAAACCCGACAAAGAACTAAACGACACATACACAGGACCCTTGGAAACCCCCACAGGGGATAAACTACCCAATATCCCAGTGATTCCGGAGAAAAATCACACAGACGCACTAAAAACAGACACTGAACCACTGAGAAATGAAAACGACTCTTTCAAAGTGGATGATAATATGCCTGAAAATAACTTTTTGGATAATAAACCTAATGTGACGGAGAATGGGAGTAGGATGAAAAGGGATGTTATAGGGAGTGAGAAGACTTATAAGAGACATCAGAGGAGTTCTGAGGAGGAACAGCTTGAGGAAGGTGAGATATTATTTTTTACTTTGTTGGGGTAATAAGGACCGTGTTTGATGTGTAATAAGGATCGAAGTTGGTGTGTGATAAGGACTTTAAATGTTACACATTTATTGGTTATATAAGATATAGTTTTATAAGAACTGTAATTGGTGTTTAATATGGACTGTAAATGTTACACACATTTATTGGTTGTATAAGGGGTGCGCCAAAGTTCACCTAAAATTTGAACTCCTATGATTGGAAGTCCGAAAATGTTCTTCCTAACATTTTTCATCCTAACAATCGCAATTCCTAATTTTTTTGTCTCTAATGTTGCTATTATACTATTATTTGTTTTCCTATATTTTCTCAACAAAACCATCGTTTTTTTTTTTTTTTTCCGACGACCTTATAAGGACGGCGGGAAGCCGATGGATGAGGGAGGCGCAGGACCGCACAAGGTGGCAATATTTAGAGGAGGCCTATGTCCACCAGTGGACGTCAATTGGCTGAAATGATGATGATGATGATGAACCATCGTCTATAATTTAAAGTCATATCTTTTTTGTTTAGATTTCTATTTATTCATTATTTTATTCATAATAATCAATATTATATACATTAATTTTGCGTAACTTTGTTGACAACATGTAGGTATAACATAATATACCAAAGACCAGAGCAAAACCAAAGTCCCGCTCCAATCATTCAGTCAAGATCCAGAAAAGAAATTATTGGTTTAGGTTATGGTAGAACTGTGACCCCAACGCACTAGCCTAGCGAGCGCAGCGAGCGTGCCGCGGCAGCGGCCGGCGAAGTGCCAGAACCGAATTGGTCCTTTACTTATTGGTTTAGTTACGGTTACGGTAAACTCTCAGGCCATAAGCATAAACGGGAACGAGTCATGTTTTATGGATTTCATTCATTTAAGACAAAAATATTCGAATAATTTTAATAAACAATAATTAAAAAAAAATGGTTTAATGTAAAAATGTAAAAAGTTGTTTTGTAATCACAAGAAATAGTATAAAAACAATCCTTTTTATTACTTTCACTTGGTAAATATTTCTTTTTGAGTATGAGAGAAAATATTATGGTTAAAATGTTTAGGGATAAAATCGTTATGATAAAAAACATTAGGAGTTTAAATATATTTACTTATCGATATTATTAATAACGATTTTCAGGAACATGAGTGTTATGAACATCGCCGGTAGCAATACAAATAGTATGAATGAAAACTTTAGGATTTAAAATTTTAGGAAGAGTGATCATTCGGATTACAAATCGTTAGGAAGAACATTTTCGGATTAAGAACTTTAGGTGAGCCAATATGGACCCTTGTATATACATAAAAACTGTAATTGGTGTTTAATATGGACTGTAAATGGTGTTTAACAAGGACTGTAGATGGTGTGTCATAAGGACCGTGATGTGTGTATAATAAGAACTATAATTGGTGACATCCTTTCGAAAGGACAAGTGTTTTGAACCGACGGGCATATATGAAGATATGTACGAATGTAGACGAAGTACAGCTGAAGAGATTTCCTACTGCATATATTGACAACCTCTATGGCGTAGCGGTAATGCATGATTGCTACGCAGAGGTATTGAGTTATATTTTCGCTCAATGCTTATCTTTGTGAATATTAACATTGGTCTGGATCTTTTCAATATTCAATTATGTGCTTGTAAAAACAAGTATGTAAATTTGTTTACCAGTTGTTTAGAACTCATAGCTCTGCCTTGAACCCATGGCGTGGAATAAAAAAGTGAAGAATTACTAATTTCTTACCGTAACTGAAAAAATAATTAAAAAATAGTATTTTAATTAATTAAATAAAATATTTTTTCTCCTAGATTGCGACACAGTGCGTATGGGCATCCTATCGGTCGGCAAACCCATCTTAAATTCTTCCTTGTTCAGCGACGTCGTCTGCGACTACAAAGTATTCAACTTTAGCTACGAAGTGCCTCTGTCTTTGTGTTTAACGCACAAACAAGTACATCTTACTTTTAGGTAAGTTATTAAAATATAACGTGGGTAATAAGGACTAGTGTGGATAATAAGGTCTATCACATTGTTAAATAAGTACAGGTCAGTCATTTTACTTATGTTGTGGGTACCATTATGATATATCAAGTTTTATTATATGATGTAATAAAACTTAATAATGACAAATAAAGACAATATTTCACAGAGCACTCGACCTCATAAAAGACGCAGGTCCATATTTTACTGTAAAAAGTTCCTTCCTTTATTATGTCTCTAAGGTGTGTAATTAGGGCTTTCATTATTTTTCTTATGTGTTCTATATGAATTAATTTCATATACTGACACCATATACCTACGTCGCATATTTTGATTTAGTTTTCCAAAAAAAGTCTTAGGATTCCACTAAAATCACAATTAATATTATACCTACTTTAATTTATTTATTTTTTCTTTTCACACAGCTCATCAAAGCTCCAAGAGATACGTCTATGTCACCAATGTAACTTCGAGACCAGTGCTTCATGTCAAGCGACCAGGGAAGCCTCGAAGGCGGCTCCTATTGACAACGTGTGGACTATCAAGATGACCTTGGAGTGTAATGTGGACCGCATGTTCAGAGTTAGGGCCAGCTTCAAGCCTTTTAAGAAAGTAAGTTTTTTTCCCTAGTCCGTGGGCAATTGGTTGATATGATAATGGTAAATTACCATCTGACCTTACCCAGAAATGCAGGTTTCATTATAACAGCCCATTAATGTCCCATTGCAGGGACGGGTCTCCTCCCGTGACATAGGGGTATTTGGCCTACTAATACCACGCTGGCTAAATGTGTAGTGAGGAATATTTATTTATTATAATGAGTGTTTAAAAAAATTGTTTATAAAAGTTGGTTGAAAAAAAAATACTACAAATCAAGTTTGTTTTTATCTTTTTCCACTAGTGACAGAGGTTCACTTGGCTAAACGGATTGTTAAAAGGTTATTTCAAGTTGTCCATCTTTTATGAACAAGATGCAGGGGTAAAACCATTTTTTTACATTTATTAACATGTTTTTTCTTTTAATTTACAGGACATATGCACTACAACAGAATCAAAAATACCTTTCATAGAATATAATATACGTATACATCGAGATTGTCGTAATTAATAATTATAATATTATAATATAAATAATAATAATATAATATTTATTATAAGTAAACCTTGCTAATAAATAATTATTAATGTTAGGAATATGTACTACAGAAAGGACACTGGACTTTGGCATCTAAAATATTATAGAGAGGTAAAGTTTGTGAGTTTGTGACGTTGTAGGGGGTAATCTCTGGATCTACTGAACCGATTTTAAACATTCTTTCTCTGTTAAATAGTTCATTTATCGGGAAGTGTCATAGGCTATATAGTATCACGCTATGACTAATAGGAGTGGAGCAGTAATTAAATATTTAAAAAAAAAGGACGCGTTTTTTTCGGCGCCCAACGAAGTGGGCACGGGTCAGCTAGTTAGGTAGGTATATTTTAATATCAAACGTAACATTTATTGGCAAGGTTTTTATTATTATAACATATTAATAAATAAATAAATGAATACTGTAATACTACATTCCATAAGTGCAATTATGTAATTATCCGTCCTAGTATATAACAATTATTATTATTCATTTTAATTATTATTTTACATATTCCAAGTCTATTTAAGACCAAAAGGCTAATTCTCGTTAATCCATTATTGCTAGTGACAACCCTAAAGTCTATGATTAATAGATACTAAACTGTCAAATTCTGACATTAATGACATTTGTGATTGACATTGACATTAATGATATACATATGATTTTAAACAAATTTAAAATTACGAGAATTGTCTTATTGGGCTTGATTAAGACAGTAGGTAGTAACTGTTAAATAGATATTTCATTAATAATATTTTGAACAGATACAGTAAATGAATTATGACATTATTCGTATAAAATTGACGATTTTTGATTTTTTTTAAGGTAGGTAATTGTGAACTCATTCTTAAGAAATATGTTTATTGAATAACTTTTTAATTTAATTTTTTTTACGCTGGTAAGTCATTGAATGAAAACGTATAGAATCGTAATTAATGACATGTCAATTATTTTTAATTTTGCTTTTCTAAATCAACTACACGGGATTTGATATTTATACAATGTCTAAACATTAATTTTAATTACTGTTTTGCAATGAAAGGAAGATGGAAATATATTACTTTAGCTCTCTGACACTGTTATAATTAAAACATATAGGTAAACCTACTGTTGATTTATTACGACTTGATTATAAAGGTAAACATCTATTACTTCGTGGCAACCACAGACTAAAGACTTTAGTCTTTGACTTTTGAGAAATGTATAGGAATCAAGGACAAATTCTAGAATCTACAATGTCAAAATACGGTGAAATTATTTTTATCTGTGAAATTTGACACTGGAAAAAATTACATTTATTTAAAATTTAAGAAAGATAGTGGTTAAATCAAAGTAATTTACAAGTTTTTTTCCAGAAATTTTCATCTAAGTATATCAAAGTGAATTTGCAATATTTGGTGTTTGTTTACAAAGTTAATCAAGTAAGGATAATAAGTTTGTACGGCGGACTTTTTATCCGTAGAGCGTAGTTTTGTCCGCCGCGGAGTTATGTGCGTCGTGTGCGTAACATATTAAACTCATTTATGAATCTCTACGTAAGTATAGATTTCGCCTAATATTGTAGTGATAAAAAAGGAATTGGTTTATTTTATTATTTTTATACAATATTTTAAAATGGTGGTTGCTAAGATTTACGTAAAAGTAGGTAAGTACCTAATGTTTTTTTTTTTTAAATAATTTTTTTGTAGTATTTTAGCATTATTAAATACTTTTTTGTAAGATTAAGAAGTGTGTTCTTTGCTGATATTGTTTGTGTTTTTTTTAATAATTTAATTTGAATACTCAATGAATTTATTTATTTTTTGTTTCCAAAATGCATGTAAATTTCGTTATTTTTGCGTCTATCATCATACTAATAAATTAAATAAATATTTTCATTTTTATTTATTTATAAATTACATAGGTCTATTTCTAAACATTCCTATTATTATTTTAATTGTATACAATATTAAATTTAAATTAGTACAAAATGAATTGTTTCTTTTGTTTCTTCTAATAGATATTGTTAAATTCACGTATGTTGCAACATTAATAAAAGTAGTCTAAATTAAAATAAATAATAACTATAAAATACATTATTTAGTTAAAAAGCAATTAATTTTTTTACGTATGTAATTCTTTCCGAGAATTTTTTTTTTCTGGAAAAAAAAAACTTAAAAAAAAAGAATATCATGACAAGCATTCTAGCCATGTCATAAATAGTCACATAGTAAATTTCCTAAGCCCGATTTGTAAAAAAAATATAATAAAAATTACACTTTTTTTGCTGACTTTACTTTTCCGACATTATTTGATAGACATAATTGATTACATTCCAATTTTGTACTTAACTAGTTTATAAGTAATTGCAATAACTTTGATTCAATTACAAGTTCAATTACAGCATGTCAATTCTTGTTCCTTAAAATCGTTAAAAATTCGGTTAAGTTAACTTTTAGTTGTCAAATTTGTCAGACAAAAGGTAAGACAATTTGACAACTAAAAGTGATTTATAAGGAACGAGAATTGACATGCAGTTTAATTTAAATCAACATTTTTTTTAAACTTTATTGTGACAGCTGTCAAAGACCGATGACTTTACGAGCTGTCAAAATCTCTTTTGTTGGGTTTTGTAAGTAAAAGTAGTAGTGGAGTCACTGCATTATTAAATGCATGTTTAAATTTTTAAAAATCTTTTAAATAGTTGTTTTTAAGAGCGTTTATAGGGCTCACTACCGCCGCCAATTGAAAAAAAAATCATAATTCGCGAATAGTAATAACAATGCAAAAAGTTGTCTACAAAGTCTTTTTTTCTTTTTAGAAAAGGCAATAAAGTATTTGTATAACACACTCTCAACACTAAATGTTTTTCAATTATATAAAAATTGCATTTAAAACAAAAACGGCCGTTTTATTTTAGTGTGCTAATGAGCCCCATAAACGCTATTAAATGTAAAAAATAATCTCATAAATGAAATTAAATTTGACAGGTTTATTAGTTTGAAATGTTAATTATATAAAAAAAATAGAAAATAAGTCTTTTAGAGAAAAAGTGTCATGTAATGTAAACATTTTTTTTTAAATAATCATAGTCTTATGATATTAATTTTTACGTAAAGAATGATTCCACAATGTATGAAATATATAAAATAAAATGAAAAAAATATCTCATATCATAGCAATGGTTAATAATTAATTATAAAAAGGTTATAATATATCGCTATGATGTGGACAAAGTCGATATGTAAACTAATGTCCCACTGCAGGGATGACCCATGACAGGCCACTGAGCGCCAAATACTACGTTTTACTCCGCAACCCGCCTTTCACTCAATGGAATCCTTTAGTGTGAAATAAATGTAATAAATAATAGTAAATTACATATAAATTTTACCTATAAAGCTTAGGTATAACTAGAAAAATCCGAAAAGAAGAAAGACAATGGAAAACATTTTGTACTCGAGGCGGGACTCGAACCCGCGTCTCTGGACTAGACTGGACCAACGAGGCTAGTTTTTGCTTTTTTTTTTTCATTGTCTTGCTTATTTTCGGATTATTAATAGTATTTAACAGAATGACATGACATCATCATAACAGCCAATTAATGTCCCACTGCAGGGACGGGCCTCCTTCCGTGACGGAGGGATACTATATATAAATATATATAAATATATATGTATATGATATAATGACATGACATGGCAACTAATAACCTAATTTATTATAAAAAATATATAAAATAATTAAATAAGATGTATGGATGAACATTTTTTTCCTATTATCCTTAGAATTAATATTAAAAAAATAAGTTTTATAAATAATATTAGATTAATATAATTTTTTCTTGCCATATTATTAATAGCATCACATCATTATTATTATTTAATTATTTATTTAATTAATTGGGACTTGTAATGTCCCCCTTCACAATTTATTAATTATAGATCTAAATCCCAGTTTGTGACATTACAATATTATATATAGTATTATTTCTAAAAGTATTAGTCATAAATTACTACATTTTTTTGTCGTAATTTCCCCTTCTTATTCGATCTAAGTTAAATTTCTTAGGTAATAGACACCCATAGCTTACTTTTGGGATGACCTGTAACTTATTTAAGCTGTGTAATGTGTTAAATTACAGCTTAATTTTCTAGACACTTGTCCAGTTAGACATTTATTCAGTTAGACACTTGTCCACAATTAGACACTTTTTATTTAGACACCCATGGCTTATATTGGGTGACCTGAAACTTATTTAAGCTTTATATAACAATTAACATGTTGAATCACGTGTTAATTTTCTAGACACTTGTCCAGTTAGACTTTTATTCAGTTAGACACTTGACTAACTAGACACTTATTCAATTAGACACTTGTCGTGTTAGACACTTATTCAGTTAGACACTAAATATGTGTCTATGTATTTTCTGTGCTGTCAAGCTCAAATCGTAAAAAAATAAGTTATTAATAAGTATTTTTACTATGTCCTTAGTAGGTATTGAAGGACTATTTTATTTTAATTTGTATTTTTTGTGTAAAATGTTAATTTTCAAGCACATTTTTTTTTGTTTTTTTATTATACATGGTAATATTTGTAATACATTAAAGTACCTAATTTTAAGTTAAAATTGTTTAAATATTTGTATTATTATACGTTTTATATTTGAAACAAAATCATCAATTAACCCTAAAATTTATATCAAATGAACATTCAATCAAATGAAACGTATATTGAATATTTATTTTATTAAAGTACCTAATCTCATTTTAGATTAATGCTAGTATTTATATAAATATAAAAATATAATATTAAAATGATAATTTAGTGCTAGGCTAGGCTGTATTTACAGTTCTAGACCTAGATATTATGTATATCAAGTGCTAAGTATAATGATTCACTTTGTATTCCATAAGATACAATAATAAATTGTAGATGTTTCAAATTATGAAGTTTTATTCTTTTACAATGACTCCGTGTGGTGACGGAGTAAGAATACAATATGTCACCACCCCATCTCATCCCATGGGTGTCGTGAAAACCGACTAAGGGACTATACGTGATTATTATCTTTACGAAATAAAAAGAAGGAAAACTTGAAATTAAACCCTATACCAATCCGTCTGGCCAGCGTGGTATTAGTAGGCCAAGTATCACTCCGTCACGGGAGGAGGCCCGTCCCTGCAGTGGGACATTAATGGGCTGGTATGATGATTATAAAGGTTGCCCGTTTAATAAAGGCACGTAGCACGAAGAACCGACAGCCGTTGGGGCAGAAAGTTTCTTGAATTTCACGGAGCAGACTACGACAAATTTTTAGTTTGTACCATTCGTTTTCGACAAATTTCGACAGAATCCCTGACTAATTTTTTTTCTGTTTGCGTGCCGAGGTCGAGCAATCGAAACGGCTGACGTTGGATGGGGAGACCCCTCACAAGATGGACCGACGACCTATTTAGGACGACGGGAAACTGATGGATGAGGGCGGCACAGGACCTCACGAGGTGCAAAATTTAGAAGAGGAGGTCTATGTCCAGCAGTGGCCGTCAATTGCTGATATAATGATGATGATATAGTCACTAGCTTTTGCCCGAGGATTTGCTCGCTTTAAATTCGGGGTAGCACTGTTCGCATTTGCTGAAGACAGAAGAAAAAAAAAAGTAGCCTATGTTACTCTTCATCCCTTCAACTATCTCCACTTAAAAAATCACGTCAATTCGTCGCTCCGTTTTGCCGTGATTGACAAACAGACAGACCCATTATTAATTTCCCATTTATAATATTAGTATGGATTTATTTTGGTGACATTTTTGAAGGTCTGCCAATGACAACCTGTGTTGTTTACATATTATTTTGTTAAAAAAGCAATTTCCGTGTAAAACCAGTCCCAAAGCAATGATAGGGTATTTCACAGGCTCGTACACGCACTCAACGGACAGACTACCGACACGCCCACTCTCGCCCGTGGCTCTCGTGTCTATGGCGCGGTGCGCACGAGACAGTGTTTGTCTGTGCAGGTAACAGGGTCGCATACACTACATTCTGCACTAGGGATCTTGTGTCGCGGGGACTTTTACAATCATTCAATTAACGGGCACAAAGAACATTATTGGAACAAAGAACATTGATTTATATTTTATAGTACTTAAGTAATATTTCGGACACATTTTGTAATTATTTGACATTAATTAATTTTTCTGACATGCTTTAATTTTGATATTTTATTTGTTTTTTTTTCTGTATAAAACTGTTTAAATATTGTAAAATTTGCACGCTTGTAAGCTGAGTATGGTGATACCTATATGTAATGTAAGATCTCTGTAAATCCATTATTCGCAAATAAATAAATTGAATTGAATAGACTCAGGACAATAATTTGTGGATCACACTTTTTTTGCGTGTGATTTGAAGCACCAACCTCGGGCACACGAGAACATAACGAATGCCACCGAGGCCAAGAGACGTATTGCAAATACATACAAAGAAAACTTAAATCAAATAACCACATTCTACTAACAAAAGCCTTAACTTTGCGAGCATTCAAGTACCTACCTTCTCTGTTAGGTCAAGGCCGCATTGCACAACTTCACAAAACGATGGGTAAATGGTAGTGGGACATTAATGGGATGTTGTGACATTTGTGTTGAGAGAAGCAAATTGCCGCCATTATGCAGTCGCCATTAAGCCGGTCTGACGACTTTTGTATGATGATCTCTGAACACGATAATGCAAGTGCAAACTACACACATCAAAAAAGTCTAAGCAACATGCATGATATTACAAATTTACCATTTATATTAATTAATTTCTAAGTATTTACTCACTCAAAGTGTATAGGTAAGTAAACTTTTTTGTTATTGATGACATACTGGCTGGTTGTAAAAAAAAAAATTCGATTATGTTTTGTTTTTTTTCATAAAATTCAAATGACTGCGAATTTGTTTGAATTTGAGTGCATGTTAATTGCTACGTTTTAGTCTTGATTTTATAATTTTACCAACCATTTAAATACAGTTGGCGACAAAATTGAATTGTTAGATATTCTTTACGTCATGGAGCGACGTCATTTGACGGCAGATGAAATGCAAAGAGCTGTAGGGATGTTGCAAGCGGGAAGTAATCAATCTCAGGTATCTCGACATTTTGGTATTCATAGAAGTGTTATTTGTCGTCTTTGGCAGCGCTAAAATAATACAGGGGATCCCGCTGAACAGCATCCAGGCCGTAAAAGGAGTACAACCACTCGGCAAGACCGGTACATACAACTGACTGCAAGACGCCAGCCGATGTTAACCGCTCGAGAGATAAGTTTGAGGCTACAAAATTCAAGTGGTGTTGATGTAAGTCCCCAAACTGTGCGAAATCGACTGCATGAGTACGGCCTACGAGCTCGACGCCCTATCAGGTGCCCACCGATACGTCACGGGAATCGCGCTCGTCGAAATGAATGGTGTAGAGAACGCATAACATGGACCCAGGAACAATGGGATAAAATTATGTTTTCCGATGAGTCGCGATTCGGGTTTAGGCCTGATACAAGAAGGGTGCGAGTGTACCGTCGACCCGGAAATACTGAAAGACTCAGGTGCGTTCAGGAAGTTCATCCATACAGCGGCTCAACAGTTATGGTATGGGCGGGTATTATGAAGAACAGGCGAACTGAGCTCGTTTTTGTAAATGGAAACATGAACGCTGAAAATTACGTTGAGGATATTCTCAGACCTTATGTCCATCCATTTGCACAAACCTTTGGCTCCGATTTTACGTTAATGCATGACAATGCGCGTTCACATACAGCTCGGCGAACCAGTGAATACTTGGCAACGGAGAACATCCAGGTATTGCCCTGGCCTGCACAATCGCCAGACCTCAACCCCATCGAGCACGCATGGGACATGCTCCAGAGACGTGTTTTGAAGGACTTGGACGGAGTGACAACAACCCAACAGCTGAAGGATTTGCTACAATTCCATTGGGAGCGAATACCGCAAGATGACATAAACAGTCTCATTAATTCAATGAATAATCGTTGCCGACAAGTTCTGAATAGCAGAGGAGGCCATACTTTGTATTAAATTGTCCTATTCTTTCACAATAAATTCATTTTCTTAAGAAATTTCAATTTGTAAAAAAAAAGTTTAGTTTCTTATGTACCTGTATATTCTAATATTGTTAATTTCTGTTATTAAAAGAACTTATAAAGAAAACAGCTGTTATTTTTACATCATAGAACCCTAAAAATATTATTTTAAAAATAAAATACAACGTTATAATTAAAATAAATGGTAAAATAAATTAATATAAATGGTAAATTTATAATATCATGCATGTTGCTTAGACTTTTTTGATGTGTGTATTTATGACGCTTTTCTCTTGAGTACCGTGGTCCAGGCAGCTATTAAAACATATAGGTATCATCCATATTAATATTATAAATAGGAAAGTTGTGTCTGTCTGTTTGTCTTTCTTTCACGGCAAAACGGAGCGACGAATTGACGTGATTTTTTAAGTGGAAATAGTTAAAGGGATGGAGAGTGTGAGTAACATAGGCTAAACTTTTTTTTTTACTGTGTCCAGAAAAGGGGAACAGTGCTACCCAGAATTTAACGCGAGCGAAGCCGCGGTCAAAAGCTAGTTTAATAAATTAATGAATAATTTAATAAATGCAAAATGATCTTGAAACGTACCTTTAGTAGGTTGAGTTTTAAAGCCATGCTCGCTTCACGGCCAACCGATTTTTAGAAAAAAGTTAGGACTTAACAACTTGTCTATGAGAGTGACGAATGCAACCCAGAGGTACTCTGGGGCTAGTAGAGAGCGAATTTCTTGGTCTTGTAAGTAAGACCTAATCTTGGCATTCCATGGATTCTCCGTGCGGGTGCCGGGTCCATCGCGTGATAGAGGGCGGAACACTTGCATAACAGCGCCTGGGACTTACGACCCAGATGTAGGTTTAAGGAGGCCCCCTTACAACGCGTTAGCGGTCACCTTCACTGTCTGCTATGTTCCGTCCTCTGCCTATCCATGCCTATACTTGGCCTTCTAATACCAAGCTGGCCAAACGAATTGGTATAAGGTTTAATTTCAAGTTTTCCTTCTTTTTATAGTCACTTAGTCGGTTATTACGACACCCAAGAGATGAGATGGGGTGGAGACACCCTGTATTCTTACTCCGTCATCACACATAAAAAGGTGAACTCTCAATGGTATGTTACCTTCACGTCTCCGTGATACACATAGCACGTAAAGGCCGATTCACACACATCAGTCAAGTCACAGTTCCATTCCGTGTTCTCTCAGTTCAGTATCAGTGCTACAGTACAAAATACGTGTTCGCCGGCACTGACACTGAGAGCACTGTGCCGTCACTGACACTAACAAGTGGGGATGCGCTCATAGAAATTGTATGAAAGAATATTTCGCACTGTGCCGGTACTGTGTCGGAACTGTGACTTCACTGATGTGTGTGAATCGGCCTTAAGCCCGATTTACACATCGACAAGTACAGTAGCGAGTTAAGTAGTAAGTTGTTGATTAAGTTGATTTAAATAGATCTCCATTCTATTTTTTGACGAGTTAAGTACAAAGTAGCCCCCTCTCTCGCGTCTCGCCAACTTAACTCGTCAGTCTATGGTCCGGCTGTCGTCTCTGAAGTGACTTATGCCCGATTTACACATCGACAAGTACAGTGGCGATTTAAGTAGTATTTTAAGATTAAGTTGATTTAAATAGATCTCCATCCTATTTTTTGGCGAGTTAAGTACGAAGTAGCCCCCTCTCTCGCGTCTCGCCAACTTAACTTGCCAAAAAATAGGATATAGATCTATTTAAATCAACTTAATCAGCAACTTACTACTTAACTCGCTACTGTACTTGTCGATGTGTAAATCGGGCTTTAAAGACACCGGGTCTTTAAGTCACTTCAGAGGTAGATATGTGCGGCTTAAACACGACGTGACATACACCAGCTTTTCAATTCTTGTACACACAGCAACACATCAAGTTAAACATTTTCATTTGAAATTGTGCCTTATTTCAAGGTATTAAGGTACATGAGTGTCTAGTTTGATTAGTTGCTGTGTGTACCAAAAAATCGGTAAATTTAACTTTTAGTTGTCAAATTGTGACACAATAGGTAAGACAATTTGACAACTAAAAGTTAACTTATCGGAATTTTTAACGATTTTAAGGTACGAGAATTGAAATGCAATGCATTGAAAATAAAGGCAGAAAATAATCGCATGCTCTTGTCTTTCTATTTCTCTGAAGTGGCCTAAAGATTGTCTTACTACGACGACAGCCTACCTAGACTTCTTACTAAATCTGTTTAGTCGTTGTGACGTAAAAGAGTAAAAAAAGTCTTAATACCCATTAACACAATTATGCAAAGCTACAAAGTGCCTGTGGCTTCGTGTACACGAATAATTACGACATCTTGAATACAATATACGTATTTTATTATAAGGTTCCGTATCTATATTTTAATGAAATGAAATGAAACTCAGTTTAGGTCGTAGTTTAGTACTTTTTATTTTTAATTTGCATGCTGTGGTTCTCCGTGTGGTGACGGGGTAAGAATATAATATTTCACTACCCCATCTCATCCCATCGGTGTCGTAGAAATCGACTAAGGGACTATCTGTGAATATTACCTTTACATAGAAAGAAGGAAAACTTCAAATTAAACCCTACACCAATCCGTTTGGCCAGCGTGGTATTAGTAGGCCAAGTATCCCTCCGTCACTGGAGGACGCCCGTCCTTGCAGTGGGACATTAATGAGCTGTTATGATGATGATGACGTATACTTTAATGAAATGAAACGAAATTCAGCTTATGTATTAATATTAATAACAAAAAATAACATATTAGCCGAAAGACGGCAAATGCGAGCAATTTATTAAGTAGTCTTTAACTATGAAATTGCCGTTTTGTATGAAGATTTTATCAGAAGTTAGATTTTTCATACTAACGTTTTCTTAGATTTTTTAATAATTATTAAACATATTATAATAAAATGATGTATAAGTAATGGCGCACATTTAAGCTAAATATTGTGTTTAAAACAAAGAAAAAAAAATATCAGGGAAGAAGTTACAATTAAACAAATGGGAAAATCCGCTGTTTTAAATTGGACCCATGTTCACAGGCTTCATAATAATACAAATAATAATTATTTTGTTAGATGTTGGTAATGTCCTATATTTCCTTAATAAGAAAAATTATTTAAACAATTGTTTGAAAAGAATATAGAGTCTAAAGACTGCGCAGAAATAAAACGGCAATTTCATAGGTAAAGACCTATTATTTCCTCTAAGTTTTTCTAACACGCGTGACTTTATGCCAGCTTCATCCATCGACCTGTCACGGCCACTTTTATAATGTGTTGACCCGCCACATAAAACTTTCACTTAAGCGCCGATTACACTAAACTACATATTTGTAGTCTCCTACATAAGGACGTCCTAACTTTTTAGTGTTAAGACGTTCTGTTTACACTGTCCTACATGTGATTACACTAGACTACATGTAGTTCCTACAAGATGTAGTTGACTACATGTAGTCTAGTGTAATCGGCGCTCTATACTTTCTGCATTCGGCTATCGGTTCTGCGTGCTGTGCTTATTGCCTTTAAAAGAGCAATATTTTAGTTTAGTAGTTTTTTTTTTAAATTTGCATGATGTGGTTCTCCGTGTGGTGACGGAGTAAGAATACAGTGTGTCACCACCCTATCTCATCCCATGGGTATCGTAAAAACCGACTAAGGGACTATCCGTGAACAATATCTTTACGTAATAAAAAGAAGGAAAACTAGAAATTAAACCCTATACCAATCCGTCTGGCCAGCGTGGTATTAGTAGGCCAAGTATCCCTCCGTCACTGGAGGAGGCCCGTCCCTGCAGTGGGACATTAATGTTATGAGTTGGTCACTTTGGTATCTCAAATTCAAACACACTACGGTTTACCATTTCAAACTCTTACGGATCCCTAAAACATATTCTCAACTCAACACTGAGATCAGCATTGTCAATAATACAGTATTTGTCGCGCCATAGCCGCGGGCAGACGTCAGCCGATGACTTAAATAAACTCAAAAGTCTTTTTAAAGTGAAAAGTTAAGTGCTTTCGAAAAAAAACAACAAATAAATGTAAGTAGCGGTCTTTTCGTTAATTAACTGAGTTAGAAAAAAAAGACAACATACTCTTTGGTGCTTATGTTTTTCTTTCTTTTTTGTGAAAGGAACTTGAGTTTGTAGGTTAACTAGCGAACGGCCCCGGCTTTGCACATCTATACCTACTAATATTCTATAGAGGTAAAGTTTGTGTGTTTGTGACGTTGTAGGGGGTAATCTCTGGATCTACTGAACCGATATTAAAAATTGTTACTGTGTTGAATAGTCCATTTATCGGGGAGTGTCATAGGCTATATAGTATCACGCTATGACTAATAGGAGTAGAGCAGTATTAAAATATGTTTAAAAAAAGGACGCGTTTTTGTTCTCCGCCCTACGAAGCCAGCTAGTATACAATATTATGCATGTTTCTTTTTAAATTACGTTATCTATTAGAAAAGCCGCTTCATAATCCATTGTGTAGTTTTAAAGATTTAAGCAATATAGAGATGGACAGAAAGCGACAGCTACTTTGTTTGAAATTAAACTATGTAGGTTATGGTTAGGTACTTACTATGGTTTGAGGTCTTAAGTTTTAAGTATCTACTTAGGCAATATTTTACTTTAAGTAAGTTCTTTGAGCTAACCTCCTAGAGTGGAGACCGCGACTCGGCAAACGTAGTGTAGGACGCCCCCCAGCTAGGTGTACCCACGATCTCAAAAAGGGCTCTGGGTCGGACTGGATGCGGAAAGCGCAGGACCGTGTTCTGTGGCGCTTGTTGGGAGAGGCCTATGTCCAAGAGTGGACTGCAATATGCTAGTTGATTGATTGAAATACTTTGCACAAGAAAGGCAGAGTTTGTTTGGTTTTTTATCGCAAGATAGAAAAACTGAATTTAATAATAAGTAGTGGGAGTGGGACTTAGTACTTAGAATTGAAGAACTCCTCCTCTTTTTAGACTTACCCCCTCACTCATAAATGCCTCTTAAATTTTAGTCAATTGATTAGCTTAAATGCTTACGGTGTTGTTTGGCATAAGGGTGGTTTTGCTAATAAAAATCTCGCTAAACAGTGACTAAACTTAAGAGGCGTTTATGAGTAAGGGTTAATTAAAACAGATATTTACAAACAATATATACAATAATATACCTAGTTGTTTAGCGGTGTACATAGCCAAGATACCTTATTACCATAGAGGGTTCACTTGACCTACTAATACCACGCCAACGAGACGAATGGAGAGTTCTGTTAGTCGGCTTTTACATAAATAAAATAAATAAATAAATATTCACGGACATCTGTACACAGTGCCACCTGTTCCCAAAGTAAGCTAGACTTAACCTGCTTGTCTTATGGTGGGTAACAGAACAACGGATATTAATACTTACTTATATACTTTTCTTTTGTAAATACATACATATTATACATAGAAACACACAGACCAATGCAAACAATCATGTTCATGCACACAAAGATTTGCATTGAGCGGGAACCGAACCCTAAAACCTCTGTATTGCGCTATGTAACGTAACGATCACACCACAGAGGTTATAAAATTGTTTTTTATGATAAATTTTATACTGTCAGAATCACAGGTTAACAACAAAGCCATTAAAAACAAAATCCCATGTATAATTCAATCACTCGTGTTCATGGTTGAATTGATTTTTGCTGCGAAATAACTAACGGTACCATATAAACATGCCTTATTAATGTGTACATAATTATGACATCAGTGAGGTCCTTCCTTTATATAGATAGAAAGGGTCATTAGACTCTCAATTGAGACGATTTTCGATTCTAAGGACCTTTACGTGGCTCAATAGCGCTGCCAATAGAAAAAAAACATAATTCGCAAATAGGATCAATAGATAATGCAAAATGTTGGTAACGAAGTCATGAGAAAAGGCAATAAAGTATTTGTATAACACACTCTTAACACTTTAACCCCCTTACTCATAAACGCCTCTTAAATTTAGTCAATGTTTAGTGAGATTTTTATTAGCAAAACCAACCTTATGCCAAACAAAACCGTGAGAACTTAAGCTAATCATTGGCTAAAATTTAAGAGACGTTTATTATGAGTAAGGGGGTAAATGTTTTTCAATTAAGTAGATAAATATTGCATTGTAAACAAAAACGGCCGTTTTTTTTCGAATGCGTAATTTATACAAATCGCAAAAATTAAACAATTTGTTTGCAAAAAATAATAAAAGTAACAATAAATAATAACTAATCATCTCATGCTTATATTACCTACATAATTATATCTATTAAGTATTTCGTAATTATGTAAATAGAGGCATATAAGAATAGATTTATTTAATTAGGTACACACAGCAACTAATCAAGCTAGACACTCATGTACAGTCAGCCCCAAAAGTCGCTGAACACATTTTAAATTCCAAAACTGCTGAACACTAAAAGTGGCATAAGTCAGTGTCGCAACAAGAGTACAAAATAAGCTAAACGTACAAAACGACCATAACACGCTGCACACGGTTATTCCAAAAGTAGCTGCACATGGGTATTTCAGAAGTATCTGAACACTTGTATTTCAAAAGTATCAGCACACGGGTATTTCAGAAGTATCGATGTTGCCAACTCGTGCAGTATACGGGAGCGCATGACTGAACGGCAACGTCGCCCGCTGCGTCGCTCATCTGCGGTCGAGTTTCAGTGTAGTTGTTGTGAGTGATTTTAACAGTAGACAAAAGTCAAGCCAATTTCAAAGCGGAATACTACATTAACAATTTCATCAAAACAGTTGTCAACACGATAGCTTTGCTTGTATAGAGCTTGGGTGAAAAGAAAACAGCTCTGGTTCGATCCTGAGGAACGGATTACTTTTTGTGTTTTTTTACTTATTTTGTTTTCTACTATTATTATTCAATACAAGCTGTAACCCGCGACTTCGTTTACGAAAAAAATGTATATTCGACAATTAAATTAAATAATTTAATTAATTAAATGGCTTTATCACCTCTAAAGTTAATTTTAGTTGCATGTCATAAAACTATTAAGTTCAATGTCGCACAACAAGGAGCGCTTCTTCTTACATAACATTTCAACTTATATCATCGAATCTCCGAAAATGTTTCTCATACAATTTAAAGTCATAATGATCATTCTTCATTAAATTAAAAATTAAATAAAAATACTATTTAATTTTCAATTAAAAATTAAAAATAATATTGTAACTTTATTAAAATACCTGCAGGTCAATTCTCGAAACATACTATTTAAATTAACTTAATTTTTAATTTTTTTTCATTTAATTTTTAATTATTCCAAAGTGGTATTCTTGTCATGTAAAGAAAAAGTTAAAATTAAGTTAAATGGCAAAAAAGAGTTAAATAACAGAGTTGCCAGTTTACGGTTTACAATTTAAAAGATTGGAAATTTTAATAGATTTTCTGACACTCCATATACAGAAATAAAACATTAATATATAAATCAACTACAGGAAATTATCTTCGGTAAATTAAAATATTATAATTTCCGTAAACTTCTATTCTAAGAAAAAAAAATATGAAAATCAGGGTCTTTGAATGTAATAATGCGATATCCCTAACTTGTTTTTCCCGCTCGTTTCGCTTCCCTCGCGCACGCGCACTGCCGCTCCTAAAATAAACGCAAAGGTTTTGACGTTTCTTAATGACAAGAATACTCATTTTAGCGCGAAAATTACAACTGTCACTTTAAAAATGACAGAATGCCGTTTTAAGCTTAGTTACAGTACGATTACACGATTTTAAAAAGATTTTAAATTATAAATACAAGAATACCTATTGTGTCACAATTTGACAACTAAAAGTTAAATTAACTTTATTTTTAACGATTTTCAGGAACGAGAATTGACATACTGTGAACAGTGACGGTGAATTTAAGTTACTTGTTTTTTTTGAGATAAAATACAATAAATAAAAAATAAAAAAACCAAAAAAAATACTTGGCACAACCCGGTTTCGAACGCACGTCTACTATCAAAGTCGAGTGTTCTATACCCTAGGCTACCGAATCTCAGTGAGTTGTGTTGAAATTATGTATCTATTCCAACGAGTAAACATAATAGACACTAGTGTTCAGCTACTTTTGGAACACTAGTGTACAGATACTTCTGAAATACCCGTGTGCTGATACTTTTGAAATACTAGTGTCAGATACTTCTGAAATACCCGTGTGCAGCTACTTTTGGAATAACCGTGTGCAGCGTGTTATGGTCGTTTTGTACGTTTAGCTTATTTTGTACTCTTGTTGCGACACTGACTTATGCCACTTTTAGTGTTCAGCAGTTTTGGAATTTAAAATGTCTTCAGCGACTTTTGGGGCTGACTGTACCTTAATACCTTGAAATAAGACACAATTTCAAATGAAAATGTTTAACTTGATGTGTTGCTGTATGTACACAAATAACTAGCTCATTCTATTGTTTAAGTTACATTTATTTTAGGACATTAAAATTTTACCCACGGGAAAATGTGCGTGTGGTATGAGTGCTGTTTTTAAAAAGTTAGTCCAAACATGACGAAATTTAAAAATAATTTAGGAAATAATTGTGAAAAGACAACGGCGTAGATAATCCGTGTGGTGACGGAATAAGAATACAATATGTCACCACCCCATCTCATCCCATGGGTGCCGTACAAACCGACTAAGGGACTATCCGTGAATATTATCTTTATGAAATAAAAAGAAGGAAAACTTGAAATTAAACCCTATACCAATCTGTCTGGCCAGCGTGGTATTATGGTTGCGTTGGTATTTCACGGGAGGAGGCCCGTCCCTGCAGTGGGACATTAATGGGCTGTTATGATGATGATGAAATCCGGCGACCAGAAAAAAATACTGAAATAGCTAGAGATTAGATACTGAATGCCATATACTGCGATCCTTACAAAGCTGCTTTACTTCGTCTAGATTCATACAATAGCGGCCTTTGTAATGAGCGGGAATTGAACCTGAGACCTCTGCGTAGCAGCCATGTAGGTAATATACCGACCGACTGCGCCACAGAGGTCGTCAAATTTTAAGTTCATGTACTTGTACTGACAGGTCCACAAAGATTTGCATTGATTTTGAATCGAATTCTAGACCACTTCATAGCAGTCATGCATAAGTTACTCAATATATTAATTAGGTAAGTATAGGTACTTATTGCTAAACACAGAAACGAGGTTTACCAAAAACTGCAAAATCCTTGTCCTATTATATTTAAAGTCGATTAAATAAAAATGTCTATTTTATTACAAACTAGCTGACCCGTGCCCACTTCGTTAGGCCGCGATAAAAACGCGTCACTTTTTTAAACATATTTCATTACTGGCCCACTCCTATTAGTCATAGCGTGATACTACATAGCCTATGACACTCCCCGATAAATGGACTATTCAACACAGAAAGAATTTTTAAAATCGGTTCAGTAGATCCAGAGATTACCCCCTACAACGTCACAAACAAACAAACACACAAACTTTACCTCTTTAAAATATTAGTATAGATTAAAATAGAAACAATAGTCCAATTATTAATTGTCTATTTTATAACAAATTAAAATAGAATAAGATGACTAAGCAGTCTGTATTACCTATGTCTGTTTAATTTGAAGGTCAGTATCCATACTAATATTATAAATGCGAAAGTAACTCTGTCTGTCTGTCTGTCTGTCTGTCTGTCTGTCTGTCTGTCTGTCTGTCTGTCTGTCTGTTACTCTTTCACGCCTAAACGGCTGAACGGATTTCGATGAAATTTGGTACAGACAATCTTTAGACCCTGAGAAAGAACATAGGCTACTTTTTATTAGCAATCATATTATATTTTGATTTCATAGAATTTTTGCGGTAAAGCTGTGTCACGTGACCTGTGACGTCATAGGTCACGTGACCCGTGACGTCATAGAATTTTGACAGATGAGTCGTGACGTCACAGAATTTTGGCGGGAAAATATTTTTTTACAGTTGAGTCTTGACGTCATTGAATTTTTGACAGATGAGTCGTGACGTCACAGAATTTTTGACAGATGATTTGTGACGTCATATTATTTTGGCGGGAAAATATTTGATACCTCTGTCACTTTTGACAGCTGTCAATTTTGACAGGCGTGACGTCATAGAATTTTTGACAGATGAGTCGTGACGTCACAGAATTTTGGCAGGAAAATATATTTTGACAGCTAAGTCGTGACGTCATTGAATTTTGGCGGGAAAAATAGTATTTAAACAGCTGAATCCTGACGTTATCACAATTTGGCGGGAAAATAAATAGGTTTGTACAGGACCCTCGGTGCGCGAGTCAGACTCGCACTTGACCGGATTCTTTAGCTGTGGGTCTGATATATCTAGAGAGCTTAAATTCGTAATTGTCAACTTATTTCATCGTAACAGCCCATTAATGTCCCACTACAGGGACGGGCCTCCTTCCTTGACGGAGGGATACTTGGCCTACTAATACCACGCTTGCAGACGGATTTTCAAGGTTTCCTTCTTTTTATTTAGTGAAGATAATATTCACCTTATTTGTTAGGCACTAAAGTGACACACCTTTGCTTATCCTATCCTACTAATATTATAAATGCAAGTTTGTGAGGATGGATGGATGTTTGTTACCCTTTCATGCAAAAACTACTAAATGGATTTTGATGAAATTTGGAATATAGGTAGTTTATGGTGTAAAATAACAATTAAGCGGGTAATACCGCGGGCATCAGCTAGTTTAAAATAAAATAGGTTTTTAATTTACTAATAGGTATAGGTCAGTCTACGACCTAAGTAATTTAAATTGGATTGTTAAGTCCAGGTTTGAGGGTACAATTAATTACACTTCTGTGTAAAAGTCAAATAAGTAATAATATTCTTTATAACAGTCCATAAATGTCCCACTGCAGGGACGGACCTCCTTCCGTGACGGAGGGATACTTGGCCTACTAATACCACGCTGGCCAAACGGATTGGTATAGGGTTCAGTGGCGAAGGGTGAATTTTTAGAAAAGGTAAGCCGAACGAAAAAAAAACTTGTAACTGTCACAAACATCAATTTAACGGACACAAAGAACAAGATCCAGACTCAGGACAATAATTTGTTGATCAAAAAGAATTGTCCTGCCTGGGAATCGAACCCGCGACCTCGTGCACGTCAGCCGCTTACCGCGACCGCGCCGCGCCATCGAGGTTAAAGTGTATTTCTATAATATTAAATTTCTATTTCGTAATCTACTTTTCTATTGTACTTCATACGTATTAGTGAAAAAATATTCTGTCCCGAACTCAAGTACATAAAGCTATTCAAATCCGAATATGTTTCTCAGTTTGGACATGTTTCTTTGATGAATTAGATAAATGACTCCACAAACTTTTAAAATCTGAGAATAAGACACAAGGGAAACAAAACGTACTATTTAATTTACAACTGCAAGCTGTAAGCCACTTATATTTATCATAAATAGATGTAAATAATATAAAAATATATCGTAAATGCATGGCGCCGGGCGGCGGCCGACGCACGTCTCGTTTGTATCCCACATTCATGTCTGTATTTCTTATTTTCGTTATTTAATTTCAAGAAAGAAGTTTTGCTTCCACAACAATTAATCAATAAGTCAACAATCTAATACTATTAACGCTGCCATTGTAACAACAAATTAAAGTAATAACAATGAAGTAAGTACTTACAATAATGTAGTAGGTAGGCACCCAAAGCACTATGACAATAATTCAATCCATGCACAACACTCATAACACAAACATACTTAGTAATTACTACTTTACACAAAACAGAGAATTCTAATGTATTTGCACTGTAAATACTTTAAAATATAAATAATAGCTGAATGAAAACAAAAACAATAATAAATGTCAAAATAAAAACTTTGGTACTTTGGGTGGGAAATGACTAAGAGCAAAGCATGAACACAATATCGTTCGTTCATACATCGCGATGGATTGTTTTGATTGGTCAATACAACGACGAACGAATGATGCGTCGTTTTGATTGGTCAATACAACGACGAACGAATGATGCGTCGTTTTGATTGGTCAATACAACGACGAACGAATGATGCGTCGTTTTGATTGGTCAATACAACGACGAACGAATATATTAATAATACTCAATTTCCTTAGGTAACTCGAAAAATGCCGGCTTATTCATTCAATGATCGTTCCTTATATCGACGCTCACACACAAAGATAAAATGCAATGTTTTTGCATGTGTGCGTACGACTTTCGTACCGTCTGTTTATACTCGATTCCTATTTTTGAGACCGGCTTACCGCCGCCATTCTAATGTACTCTGTGCCGCCGCCATTAGTTGACAATGTTGTAATAATAGATGGCGTTATGAGTACGTAAATAATTTTCATAATATGTACCTATTGCGATTTACGTAGGTAAGAGAAAACTTTTTTGTTTTTTTAATTTTGTGTACTGAATGGATGTTACGTCATTGATTTATAATTGTTTATTATACAATGTTATTGCAAAGGTAAGCCGGTAGGAATCGGGTTATATGGACCCTTCGCCACTGATAGGGTTTAATTTCGAGTTTTCCTTCTTTTTATTTCGTAAAGATAATATTCACGGATAATTCCTTATTCGGTTTTTACGACACCCATGGGATGAGATGGGGTGATGATATATTGTAAGTATTATTACTCCGTCACCACACGAAGCATAACATTACACTATTCAACACGAATATTGATTTAAGTATATGGACAGGGATCAAACCTGCAGCTCTTGTTGTGGCAGGCAACAACAAACATACAACGTCATTTTCTTGCCAAAGTATTTTAAAATCAACGAAACATCATCGTGGTATAAGAAAAAAAAATTGTTTTATGGAATTGTAAACATAATTACAAGAACAATAATTAAATTTAATTAATATTTTTGATTATTCTATTCGTAGGCAGTTAATTAATAAAATACACAATTTAATTAAAACGGCAAGGTCAACCAATAAATCTATACTCTATACTAATATTATAAAGAGGTAAAGTTTGTGTGTTTGTGACGTTGTAGGGGTTAATCTCTGGATCTACTAAACCGATTTTAAAAAATCTTTCTGTCTTGAATAGTTCATTTATCGGGGAGTGTCATAGGCTATACTTATAGTATCACGCTATGACTAAAAGGAGTGGAGCAGTAATGCAATTTGTTTAAAAAACGTACGCGTTTTTTTCGCCGGCCAACGAAGTGGGCACCGGTCAGCTAGTTTCGTTAACAATTATTTATTACAATTATTGTGACTCACTTGGTGCCTAGCGCCGATTACACTAGACTAAGTACATTGTAGTCTCCTACATAAGGACGTCCTAACTTTATAGTGTTAGGGACGTTCTGTTTACACTGTCCTACATGTGATTACACTAGACTACATGTAGTCTCCTACATGATGTAGTTAATACTTTACATGTAGTCTAGTGTAATCGGCGCTTTACTATTAAATCTTCTTACTACCTACCTAGTAAACTTACCTAAAATAATTATCAAAGTAAAGTGAATGTTTGTCGGCCTGCTACCTCTTTATATAATACTATTGACGACCTCTGTGGCGCAGTCGGTATATTACATGGCTGCTACGTAGAGGTCTCGGGTTCGATTCCCGTTCAATTCAAATCTTTGTGTGCATGAACATGATTGTTTGCATTGGTCTGAGTGTTTTCTATGTATTTATAAAAAAAAGCATTTAAGTATGTTTATCCATTATCTAGTATACCCATAGTACAAGCTTTGCTTAGTTTGGGACTAGATGGCGTTGTGTGAATGTGTGAGGATTATTTTTATTATTTATTTACTATGCTAGCAAATGACAAAATAATGACATACGCAGCCATTTTCTTTTAAAAACTAATTAATTGTCATCATAACTTTAATTTAATTTTATTATATTTTATTACTTTTAGGAATCCGTGAATGTTATCTTTACAAAATAAAAAGAAGGAAAACTTGAAATTAAGCCCTATACCAATCCGTCTGGCCAGCGTGGTATTAGTAGGCCAAGTATCCATCCGTCACCGGAGGAGGCCCGTCCCTGCAGTGGGACTTTAATGGGGTGTTATGATGCTATGATTACTTTTAGGAAAGCTTACGGACTAATTGGTACAATTACCTTACATTTACAAATAGGTGATAAAGTGTCCAACTACAAGCTTCCGCCTACAGACATTTTTGTATGCAAATTAACTATTAATTACAATAAAGTACGCTAACCAAAGCAGACCAAGTTTTACACTATAAACTAATTTTAAAATACTAATTAACACTTAATAAAACTATAATCTAACTTATAACTAAGAAAGAAAAAACCGTTGCGCTAGAATTCGCAGTAAATATTAAAACCAGAATCGAAATTTAAACATTTCATGCTGCGTAATACAAAATGTCACTACATAATCTCATCCCATAATGGGTGTCGTAAAAACCGACTAAGTTACTATCCGTAAATATTATCTTTACGTAATAAAAAGAAGGAAAACTTTAAATTAAACCCTATACCAATTCGTCTGGCCAACGTGGTATTAGTAGGCCAAGTATCACTCCGTCATGGGAGGAGGCCCGTCCCTGCAGTGGGACATTAACGGGCTGGTTTTTACGACATCCATGGGATGAGATGGGGTGGTGGGTGACATATTGTACTCCGTCACCACGCAGCTCCAAAGGTCTATCATAACAATATTCCTTACATACAAAGACTTCATACACACAAAGATTTTCATTGACCATAAGTACATACCACAATACACAAAGTACCTAATACCCCATGGGCCTCACTGAAAATCAGCGCTGTAAGCGACTGAGCAATGAGCATTACTGCTTGGTGTGCCGCAGCATTATGCTGAGTGGGGTCCGATTCGATGTGGCTTTCTCATGATTTTTGTTTTAAGTATATTTTTTATTTCTGTTTTGTAATTGTCTGTATCATCATTGTATCCTTATAGTAGGAAAAAATGTATTTTCTTTCTTTCATAATGATAATACATGAAACATACTCATATGTTTGATTGTACATTTCTTTCTACCACGTAACATTTGATGCGAATGAAAGTTTTTTATAAATGCGGTCAATGGCCGTCCATATCGATGTGTTGATATGGTGTATTGATTACTACCTAGCTGATGCAAGCGACTTCGACTACGTTCGGTAATTCGAGTAGCAACTTAGGTCTTTACCTGTGAAGAGTAAGAATACAGTGTGTCACCACCCCATCTCTTCCCATGGGTGTCGTAAAAACCGACTAAGGGACTATCCGTGAATATTATCTTTACGTAATAAAAAGAAGGAAAACTTTAAATTGAACCTTATACCAATCCGTTTGTCTATCGTGGTATTAGTAGGCCAAGTATCCCTCAGTCATGGGAGGAGGCCCGTCCCTGCAGTGGGACATTAATGGGCTGTTATGACCCAAGTTAACCCCATAGAAAATTCTGAAATGTAAAAATATTAAAGATTATTTTGGTTTTTATTTCAAAAATAGTTACTAATTGTCAAGTTGTTTTACTGGTCGTCAAAAACTTTAATGATTTTATGTTAATAGAGTACGATGACCTCAAAGATTATGTTAAAAATGTGGTTTTTGTGTTATACATTTTAATATTAAACTAATCTAGACCCGGTTTATTTTAAACTAGCTGACCCGTGCCCACTTCGTTGGGCGGCGAAAAAAACCCGCCCGTTTGTTAAACATATTTCATTACTGCGCCACTCCTATTAGTCATAGCGTGATACTATATAGCCTATGACGCTCCCCGATAAATGGACTATTCAAGACAGATTTTTTTTAAATCGGTTCAGTAGATCCAGAGATTACCCCCTACAACGTCACAAACACACAAACTTTGTGTTCAATGTCCACTTTTCTAGCCCGTTTCTATCCTATGCTAGAACTAGGCTATGGGTTTTATTGCAATCGATGTCATCTTTCGACATTAGTATAGATTGAATATAAGTAATGATCATGAATAGATAAATTCATTGATGTTTTCTTTCCATAAAACGTTTGTCAATTATTGCTACTAAATCAATTTTGTCTTCACGTGCTGCTGGCTGTAAATATTTCCTTAGTAAGCTTTCGCGACATCCATGGGATGACCTGAAACGTATAGTCTACCACCCCACAAACACAGATAAAAAACCGAAATATGTACCTACATAGTCTACTAATATATAAATCCGTGTGGTGACGGAGTAAGAATACAATATGTCACCCACCAACCCATCTCATCCCATGGGTGTCGTAAAAACCGACTAAGGAACAATCCGTGAATATTTTAAATATTTTTTATCTTTACGAAGTTAAAAGAAGATAAACTTGAAATTAAACCCTATGACCAATCCGTTTGGCCAGCGTGGTATCAGTAGGCTAAGTATCCCTCCGAAAAAAAGAAAGACAATGGAAAAAAATTATACTCGAGAGGGGAATCGAAGCCGCGTCTCTGGACTATACGCGTCCAGCGCCATAACCTCTAGGTATCTAGGTAGGGTACTCGGGTGGCCTAGAGGTTATGGCGCTGGACGCGTATAGTCCAGAGACGCGGGTTCGATTTCCACCTCGAGTATCAATTTTTTCCATTGTCTTTCTTCTTTTCGGATTTTTCTAGTTATATCTAAGCTTTATAGGTGTTACGGGCAATTTGATAAGTCCGGGCACTATGAATAATGGCCGGTCTTTATTCATAATGCCCGACTCAATTGGGCAATGTGATAAAAACAGCATAATTAATCACTTTTCCCGGCCATTATGAGTAATGCCCACCCTATCTTGGGCAAAGTAATAAATTAGGTGAACTGTAGTGTTTTTCTTTATTGAATAAAATTAAACTTACAAAATTTTCATGAAAAGTTAGCAAAAAATAAACTATTAGACAAAGTAATTACAAAATTAAACATTTTATTATTTTAATTATTTATTAAAAAAAATGTTTCTGGCACTCGCCGGCCGCTACCGCGGCCCGCTCGCTTCGCTCGTTAGGCTCGTGCGCGTTGTGGTCGCCATACTAACCTTACCTAACCAACTGTTTCTGAATTTTGGCTTTTTTAAGCTATCTCAAACACTAACTTATTACATGGACCACGGGCCGTCGGCCATTATTAATAATGGCCGGTCAAAGTGACAAATTTATTACTTTGGCCGTCGTTATTGGGCATTATTAATAAAGACCGGGCCTTATTAATAATGCCCGCTTAATCACGTTGCCCGTAACATAGGTAAAAAATTATATGTAATTTAAGTATTCCTCCGTCACGGGAGGAGCCCCGTCCCTGCAGTGGGACATTAACGGCAGACGACCTCGGTGGCGCGCCGGTAGAGCCAGCGGCTGCCGCACATGAGGTTGTGAGTTCGATCCCCACGCAAGACAATAATTTGTGAGATCCACAAATTATTGTACTGAGTCTGGGTGTTCTATGTGTCCGTTAAATTGATGTTTGTAAAAAGTCCCCGCGACACAGGGTATGACCCCTAATGCGGGAGTTGTCTTTTAAAAAAAAAAATGGGCAGTCTACTAATAATAACAAGTGGTTAACCTTCTACGTGCAATATAGACTTTAACCTCTTATGTTGACTTTATGTAAACTTATTATGATCTATACAGTCATCTCTAATGGCTAACGCAGACCTGGACGGCATGGCATAGTATTTTAATTTTTACTAATGGAAATTCAACCGTACTGTTACAGAAATACGACATAAATTGGGATTTTTCAATGCCGCGGCATCATTTTAAAGCATAGCAATTTATGTCGTATTTCTGTAACAGTACGGTTTAATTTCCATTAGTAAAAATTAAAATACTTTGCCATGCCGTCCAGGTCTGCGTTAGCCATAATTCTCTACGTAGTAGTTAACCTTGTAATGACGTGCGCTATTATTTACTTAGGTACATTAAAGTGGTTTTTTATTTATTTTTCTACGTTTTTTATTCTTTTAGTGATGATCTTTACTTTGAGACTGAGTTTTGTCAACTCGAAAAATTGTTTTGTACTTGTCAATCGAAGTGAAATACCTACAAATTATTTCAGTAGTAGGTAATTTATTTGATTTTTCTTTTACCATAATATTGGATAATATTTCTAGTATTCCTATGAATGCATAGGTAGGTAGGTAAGAATCTGAAAAAAAAAGGTTTTCTTTTGACATATTGTACCTAGTTATTCCAAAACTTTTTTCGAATTGACAAAATCAAAAGTCAGTAGGTACGAGACCCTATCGATCAATGGCTATCTGATCATAATCTCTCTCTCTCTGTGCCTAAATGCAATGCTGTTATTTTCTCTCGCAAACGTAATGTGCCACCTTTAGAAATCCGTGTTGGTGAAGAGACTATTCCCTTAAAGGATTCTGTCAAATTCTTGGGACTTATTCTAGATTCCAAGTTAACAGGTATCCCTCACCTGACATATATTGAGCAGAAATGTGAAAAAGGAGTGAATGTCATGAGGGCTCTTTCTGGAGTCCGGTGGGGTTCTCATCCTTCTTGTCAAAAACTAGTTTACGATTCTATTGTTCGTAGCCATTTTGATTACGGGGGGTTCCTACTTGAACCATGCAATAAAATTGCTATGGCCAGGTTAGATAGAATCCAGTCGAAATGTTTAAGAATTATTACAGGTGCTATGAATTGTTCTCCTATAAATGCTCTACAGGTTGAATGCTTGGAGGCTCCTCTCCATCTTCGACGTCAATACCTTGCCGATAGGTTCTTATATAAAGTAATTCAAATAAAGTCTCACCCTCTTATTCCTGTTCTCAATTCTCTTCTGAATATTCTACCAAATTCTCCATATTGGTCACATAAGGACCCTCCTCGGCTTATAATTTCATTTAAAAAACTCAAAGAACTTCCTTGTTCAGTTTACCAGTCCTCATCTCATCCCATATTTGAAAGTGATTACCTCTCTCTTTCATTTCGTCCATCCATTATTTTGTCCTTAGGCATAGACAAAAATGATATTGATGCTAACAAACGTTTTGAGAAAATTTTAGCCAATAATTGGCGCGACTGGCTTACAATTTACACTGATGCTTCTAAATCATTACATAATGACACTCCTGTCGGGTCAGCAGTCTGGATTCCTAAGTTTAGAATCATTCTTAATTTTAAATCTCCTTCTTTTATTTCAATCTTTACAGCAGAATCAATAGCTCTGTTAGAGGCTGTACTGTATGTGGAATCTCATAATCTGAATAGATCCATAATCTTTACTGACTCGTTGTCTTGTTTAAGAGATTTGCTAAGCTTTCCATTTAGATCGCGGGATCATTGTGTTATCACGCTGAAAATTAAAGAAGCTTTACACAGATGTCATGTATCTGGCGTAGATGTGGTTTTAGCCTGGATTCCAAGTCATGTTGGCATTCTTGGAAATGAAACTGCCGATTCCTGTGCCAAAATGGCCATTCACTGTGGCAGTAACAATTACAATTACTGTTTTGCTCGTGATCTACGTCCCCTAGCCAAAACTTCTTTATTATGTTCATGGAATGAAGAGTGGCAGTCCAGCAAGCTGGTGAAAGGTCGGTTTTATGGATCTATTCAACCACTTATTCCATTAAAACCGTGGTTTAGTGTGCGAAGAAATGTAAACAAATTTGCCACTTCAATAATAATTCGACTTCGTTTGGGGTTTGTTTCTACACCGGTCTTTTTAGCGAAGAAGCACATTAGAGATCATTCTATCTGCGATTGTGGCTTGGACGACGGCACTCTCGAGCACCTGTTTTTCTTCTGTCCTAACCTTTCTGTTCCTCTTTATGACTTATTGCCTAACTGTATACCCCGCCCAGTAAACATTCCTTTTCTTCTATCCCTAGCTCACACCCCACTTATTAACGTCTTATATAGATTCATATCCATTAATAAGTTATTATTATAATGAATTTGCATGATTAAAATATATTTTTATGTTTTTCTCTTAGGTATGTTTAAAGATGATTTATTTTACTTAGAATTTAGCTTTCTACTGATGACTTACCAAGCTTCATTTTAATTTAATTTATTTTTTTGTTTTAGTAATAGAAATCAGACTAACTTTTGTATTTTCAGTTTTTATTAGGGACCGGGCATTTTTCTTTTTTATACTTTTATTCTCTCCACCTTGACGTTGGCAGAATCATCGGGGAACGATGGGGGCCATTGAATTAAAAAAAAACAGAAAAAAAACAGAGACCCTATCGAATACTTTTGTAAAAAAGTTAAAGTTTACTAAACTTTATTTATTAGTTAGTTACTATAGTACTACCTAGACCTACTATTGAATGACGACCTCTGTGGCGTAGTGGTTAATTAACATGACTGCTACGCAGAGGTCTCGGGTTCGATTCCCGCTCAATGCAAATCTTTGTGTGCATGAAAATGATTGTTTGCATTGGTCTGGGTGTTTTCTATGTATAATTTATGTACTTATGAATTTTCAAAAACAAAAGGATGCAATGTACTCATATCCGTTGTCTAGTACCCATAGTACAAGCTCAGCTTAGTTTGGAACTAGATAGCGCTGTGTGGAAGTGTGAGGAATATGTGAGTCATAAGAAGGTAACAAAATTTGCTTTAGGTAATATAAGCTGACGTGCAAAACGTCATTAAAAAAATAGTTGAGTAGATAGTTAAGTAAGTAGTTAAAATATTGGAAACAAAGCCATGTAATGTTCTTTATCGTACTATATTCTACTGTCCCGTAATGAAGTTGACAAAGCAAGAGCGATGGCGTAAATAATAATTTTTTTTTACCACTGACTGAATCAAATAGATTCCCTTAGAAATACCTAATGCTGTCTTTCGTAATCACCATCAAGGCCTTATGTTATTGATAACAATATAATGGAAACCTTATGGCAAAGAATCTATATCACCATAACAATAGCTTTTTTTTTAATTTACTGTACCGTACCTCTAGTGCTGCCACAGCATAAAATATCTTTTGAATTGGTATGAATTGATTTAAATAAAATAAATCGTAATTCGAATTTGACGGCTTGTGTCAAAGTTGCATGGTCATTCATAATTATAAAACGTGAAATATTAACGCAAAATGCTATTTACCTTTATTTTGCTTTACATGACTACTATTTTCGTTTATGTTGTATTGTAACTCTCGTTTTGTAATCTTCTATTTATGATTAGGTACTATTTATACATAATCATAGTAATAAACATTTGCTTAGTATACCGTTGCTAAACAATTCACCAGCAGCGATAAAAAGTAATCACAAAACCACCGTTGCAAGAAATACCCACATTATGCCTAGTGATGTAATAATATTATAACCACTGTATTATATTAAAAGACAAAGTGCAATAAACTTAGTTTTTATTACAAATATATCTAATTTAAGAAGAGTTGTCTGCTAATTATTATTACGAAAATAGCGAGTATTTATTATACCAATTAAAATTCCAGCTTTAACTAGATTAGTTAAGTTCTAGTCTCAAAAATATTTTTTATAATCTGTCAAGGTTACACTTCAAGCTATATACAAATAGGTGGGGCACTCAAGTTTACTCTTTTGAAAATATTTCATAATGTAAATTTCAAATAAAAACTACTGCATTATTCTAATCAATTTCACAATAATATAGCTTATATTATAATTAATATGGAAAATTATATGGAAAAACGTATAATTACAATAATAATTATGCATAATAAAACGCATTCTTATTATTGTAACATATTTTTTTTATTTTCATAATGTCCTGCCTAAAAAAGCAACAAGTTAACTTGTTGCTTTTTTATCATTTATAAAATGCCAAATTTAGTCATTTTTGAACCTTTTTTGTTGTATTGCGTATTTATATTTTCTAATTGTAATGGTATAAAGCTGATCAAAATCCGGCATCGCTTCAATTAACTATAAAGGTTATTTTTTATAGAAATGCATTGAAGGTTCAGTTAATAGACAAATTTTATAATAACGACGACGGTTCGCATTTTGTTCCTAAGTAAACTAATTACAGGATTCTGATTTCCGCAGTCACCAAGCTGTTTTTAGAATTTGCGTCATTGAGGATATATCTGTCATAAAATTATTAAACAAATTAATAAAAAAAACTAATACAAGATATTTGCCAATTATGTTAAACATCCTTAATATGTACTTAGTGCCTTTTTATTTACACAAAATCCTTTAAGGAGTTGATTTAGCACATTCATAATATTTAATCTAGTACACTTCGCATTTCGATGTTAAGAATTTAACATGTTTTATTACGGTACTTTAACCCCCTGCTTTACTTGTGCGTCCACCTCTATACTGAGGAAGTTAAGTGTGACTATTACTACTATATACCACTTTTATAAATAATATAGAATGTACTCATGTTATTTAAGCCCAGTCAAGCGTTTCATTCAATAACTAATCGCCTAAGAACGCGTCTCCTCAAAATTAAGCCGTATAGTATCTTTAAATTAAATAAAAAGTGGCAACACTGTACTCACTTCTTACGTCAACTTAACTTATTAATTTCCCAGAAAAGTTAGTAGGTAGGACTTCTATAACTTTAATATTTTAAATAAATAAATGTATCACTATAAAGTAAACTTTTATTTACAGATTTGAAGAAAATATAGTTCTAAAGTGATTTAAAATGACGGAAGAATCCCAAGTTAAAACATTTTACAGTGGAAAAAACTTTTTCATTACCGGAGGCACTGGTTTCGTTGGACTATGTTTGATAGAGAAAATTTTACGTTGTATACCTGATGCAGGGAAGATATACTTACTTATGAGACCTAAGAAAGACAAACAAATATCTGAAAGGCTGGAAGAATTTCCTAAACACCCGGTAAGTAAATAAAACTTCGTAAAAAGTTTCAACTAAGTTTGACAACAAATATTTTGTAGGTATTCATATAATTAAATTGCTATGTTGTGACAGAGTGTGAATATTAAAAAATGCCACGTTTTGTGCGAGTCGTAAAAATCAACTAAACAAAATACGTTTAACACAGAGTTTTTACTGAAGACAGTTGATTTAATATCAGGCCTACATTTGGCCAGTGTAATACTATTTGTAGGACAAGTAGTCCTTAGGCACTAGAATAGAGCCATCTTTGCAATGGAATACAGTACTAATGTAAACTTAGACTAAAGAGTTTTAAACTGACGTGAATAAGTTATTTTGTAACATAACATTGAGCAAATAAATGAACTATGTACTATTAAAAATAATACAAATGTGAAAAATGTAAATAAAGAAGAAAATACAAATAAAAAAAAATACAAATAAATATAGTCTATGACACTCCCCGATAAATAGACTATTTAACACAGAAAGAATTTAAAAAATCGGTTCAGTAGATCCAGAGATTACCCCCTACAAAGTCACAAACACACAAACTTTACCTCTTTATAATTTTTATTAACACAGAGATGATGAACAAAGTAGGGCCAGATTGACTCTTAGAATTACTATGACAAATCTTATATCCATGATGATTTAAAATTAGTGCTAAGGAATATTTAATATTAACATTACAGGTCTTCGAAAAACTCCTCGAGACAAACAGTACAGATATCTTCAAGAAATTAACACCAATAGCCGGAGATGTCGGTGAAGAGAACCTCGGACTAAGTCCCGAAGACCGTCAGCTACTCATCGACAATATAAATGTGGTTATCCATTCTGCGGCGACACTGGACTTTCAAGAGAACTTGAGGCCAACGGTTAAAATAAATTTACTCGGTACTCGGAGGATCATGGATTTGTGTGAAGATGCGAGAGATTTGAAGGTATTGTGATTCAATTCTTTTGTTTATCTTTGTTACTAGTTAGATGTTTAAAAGGCTCACTGCAGTCTTATAAATAAATAAATATCCACGGACATCTCTACACAGCGCCATCTGTTCCCAAAGTAAGCTAGGCTTAACCTGCTTGTGTTATGGGTAATCTAAATAATGGCGTAATCCACAGAAATCTAACTGTGGCGTAATCTAATAAATTTGGCGTTGTCAGTTTATAGCATGACTGCTACGCAGACGTCTCGGGTTAGATTCCCGCTCAATGCAATTATTTGTGTGAATGAACATGATTATTTGCATTGGTCTGAGTGTTTCTATGTATAATATGTATGTATTTACAAAAAAAAAAGTATTTAAGTATGTTTATCCGTTGTCTAGTACCCATAGTACAAGCTTTGCTTAGTTTGGCACAAGATGGCGTTGTGTGACTGTGTGAGAAATATTTATTTATTAAACTCTGCTTAGTTTGAGACAATATGGTGTTACCTGAAAGAGTGAGGAACATAAAAATTTTATATCTCTATATTTCTAGGTGATGGTGCATGTGTCATCAGGATATGTTAGCGCGTTTCTGACTGAAGTGCATGAAAAGTTGTATGAAGCGCCTGCGGACCCTGAGAAGGTGGTCGAGCTTATTGACACTCTTAATGATGAAGATCTCTTAGAGATTGAGCCAAAGTAAGTAGATATTTATATAGTTTTTATTTAGTATGGTGGACTGGAGTAAAATAAACTATTGAAAAATACATGTAATTGCTATTTAAAAAGTTTTTAAAAGTTAATAATGAATTATTTTACTAACCAATATTAATTTACCTAATATTAAAGATATTAAAATTAGTTGTTATACTCGTGGCTGCTGCACAGAGGTCTGAGATTCGATTCCTTTTTAAATCAGCAAATCTTTGTGTTCATGAACACGAATGTTTGCATAGGTAGCATGTTTTTTATTTGTAAAATGTATGTGATTAAAACAAACTGTTAAGTTTTGATCCTATAATAAGCAGAGCTTGTACTGTAATAAGTACTAGACAATAGATAAATTTATATATTATATACATTTATATACTTTAAGTTGTGCCAGAGCATATAAGAGGAATATTATATTTTATTTATTGATTATATTTAACTTATCAAGGTGACCACCAATCTATAAAATAATCTTGCCAATGTTACTTAACCTTTAACTATGGACGTGCGGTCTCACAGACCGCTTGCAGTTTCCAAATCGCGTTCCCCTTTCCTTCCGCGGACCCTACACGGCTGAAAACTTCAGTAGCTTCGGTTTTAGTGGCAAAACGAATAAAAAGAGTAATAATTGCGTCGTCGGATGCATATTGCGTGAGTAATTTCGATTTATATTTCGAGTGCGGTCTGGGAGACCGCACGTCCACGTTTGTGTAATAAAATTAAACTGATTGTGATTTTGTTTGTTCTAGAATTTTTAGTTATTTTTTTCTTGTTTGTTCAGAATACGATCAGCCAAGTACTTCTTCATACAAATGACCGTCGAATTTATCGAAAAACAGTCAATCAAAAGTTCTAAATAGCCAATATGCCTACAATGTTCGGAGTTATTAGGTAAAAACTGCCTACAAATATGCTCAAGTTGGACCATTGTCAAAATTTTTATGTTTAGTTTTAAGAATGTATTGTTATGTTTTTTATATTATTTATTCTTTATATTTTATTGTAAAACTAATGAAACAGACTGAATAAATATTAATCCTCAGATAATGCCTATATAAAGTGATCTCGATTAAAAAAGTCTGAAAAGTGCCTTTGATTGTTAAATGACTAGATTTAACATTATAATAAATGCATTTTGATTAAAGTTACATCTTTTATTTACATTTTAATGATTACTTAAACTGATAAAAACAAAGAATGGTACAATACTTGTTTAACTAATTAGAAATCGGTCTTTAAAGATCGCGGTCTGGGAGACCGCACGTCCATGGTTGTGTAACAAAAATATGACGTCCATAGTTAAAGGTTAACCATATCAATCACTTAGTTTTTATGTTTTAATTTTGTTTCCAGATTACTGAAAGACCACCCCAATACATACACTTTTACAAAACATTTAGCCGAGCACGAAGTTGCTAAATGTGCTGATTTATTTCCCTGCGCCATTGTGAGACCTACAATGAGTAAGTAGTTCAAAAAATAATTTAAATATACAACTCATATGTCTGAAAAGAAGAAAGACAATGGAAAAAATTTATACTCGATCCAGGAATCGAACCCTCGTCTCTGGACTATACGCGTCATTGCATTATCATCACACACTTGCAAAATTGTAAGTTTACGGCTGTCGCGCCTAGATGGCGTTGTACAGTTGAGCTCTAAGTTGCGCCCCGGCGCCGTATAAAGCAATGGTTAAATTTGGTAGTCGAGACGGGTACTCGGGTTACCTAAAGGGTATGGCGCGTATAGTCCAGAGACGCGGGTTCGATTCCTGCCTCGAGTACCAATTTTTTCCATTGTCTTTCTTCTTTTCGGATTTTTCTAGTTATACCTAAGCTTTACAGGTAAAAAATTATATGTAACTATGTCTGTCTTGTTCAGAGTAATCTCCGAAACAACTGGACCGATTTCCTTGAACCTGTCCTTGGTAGATTGCTCATTTTACGGAGTAGGCTAATTTAGTGTTTGAAAATTATTTAGGGTTCCGCAGAAAAAAACCTCACGGAAAGGAGAATGGGCGGTTTCGTCCCATGTGTTGTAACACTTTTATATACCTAATATCATTTGAAAGATCTCAGCGAGTGCTATGTTTTATTGTATGGGAACAATTCCGTATCCCGTATTGTTAGCGTAGCGCTGAACTGATAGCACTGCACTGCAGTAATTATAAGTGAAATACACAGTTTACGCTCTGCCTGCACGCCTTAGCCACGCCTCCCGCCCACCTAGCCACGCCTCCCGCCCACCTAGCCACACCTCCCGCCCACCTAGCCACGCCCCCCGCCCTCCTGGACACGCCCTCGCCCACTTAGCCACGCCTCCTGCCCACCTAGCCACGCCTCCCGCCAACCTAGCCACGCCTCCCGCCCACCTAGCCACACCTCCCGCCCACCTAGCCACGCCCCCCGCCCTCCTGGACACGCCCTCGCCCACTTAGCCACGCCCCCCGCCCTCCTGGACACGCCTCCCGCCCATCTAGCCAGTCTCCCGCCCTCCTGGACACGCCCCCCGCCCACCTGGACACGCCCCCGGCCCACTTAGCCACGCCTCCCGCCCACCTAGCCACGCCTCCTGCCCTCCTGCACACGCCTCCTGCCCACCTAGCCACGCCTCCCGCCCACCTAGCCACGCCTCCCGCCCACCTAGCCACACCTCCCGCCCACCTAGCCACGCCCCCCGCCCTCCTGGACACGCCCTCGCCCACTTAGCCACGCCTCCTGCCCACCTAGCCACGCCTCCCGCCCATCTAGCCAGTCTCCCGCCCTCCTGGACACGCCCCCCGCCCACCTGGACACGCCCCCGGCCCACTTAGCCACGCCTCCCGCCCACCTAGCCACGCCTCCTGCCCTCCTGCACACGCTCCCCGCCCACCTAGACACGCCCCCGGCCCACCTAGCCACGCCTCTCGCCCACCTAGCCACGCCTCCCGCCCACCTAGCCACGCCTCCCGCCCTCCTGGACACGCCCCCCGCCCTCCTGGACACGCCGCCGCCCTCCTGGACACGCCCCCGCCCTCCTGGACAAGCCCCCCGCCCTCCTGGACACGCCCCCGTCCCACCTAGCCACACCTAGACACTCCCCATCGACTCGCTCCGCCCCTCTGGACATGCCTTCCGCCACCCTGAACTACAGGAATTCAGGGAACAGGTTCCCGAGGGAATTTCTGGAATAGGTTCCCGAGGGAATTTCAGGAAGAGGTTCCCGCGGGAATACCAGGAAGAGGGTCTCGAGGGAATTTCGGGAATTCCAGGAAGAGGTTCCCGAGTCAATTCCGGGAAGAGGTTCCCGAGGGAATTTCGGGAATTACAGGAAGAGGTTCCTGAGGGAATTCCGGGGAGAGCCTCCCGAGAGAATTTCGGGAATTCCAGGAAGAGGTTCCTGAGGGAATTCCGGGGAGAGCCTCACAACAAGAGGGTCCCGAGGGAATTTCAGGAAGAGGTTCCCGAGTGAATACCGGGAAGAGGTTCCCGAGGGAATTTCTGGAATAGGTTCCCGAGGGAATTTCAGGAAGAGGTTCCCGAGGGAATTCCTGGAAGTGGTTCTCGAGGGAGTTTCGGGCATTCCGGGAAGAGGTTCCCGAGGGAATTCCGGGAAGAGGTTCCCGAGAGAATTTCGGGAATTACAAGAAGAGGTTCCTGAGGGAATTCCGGATAATATCTCGGAAATTGTTTACCGCTGCACTGGTAGATGCTTTCAGGTTCTTAGACTGGAATGGAAATGGCATCAACATATGGCGAGTATATTACACACCTTCATTTGCTGACGGTATCGCGGTCATGTCTGAGACTAAGGGCCAGATTCAGAGACCGCACTTTGTCTTTACTTTAGCAAAGTCTAGTTATTATCTCTGAATTTGAACAACATTAAAGTAATTTTTCGCATGAAAAAGGTTACTTTCATTATTTATTACTACAAAGTAAACTTTTCATGCGAAAAGATTACTTTAATGTTATTCAAATTCAGAGATAATAACTAGACTTTGCTATAGTAAAGTCAAAGTGCGGTCTCTGAATCTGGCCCTAAGGCTTTATTCATAATAATATGTAGAATCGAGGATCGGCACTGAGCGGTATATAACCTATGGTTCGGTGGCTAACACATTAAAATAACACAAATAGCTAAGTACACAAATAATAACAATTAGGATGACAACGAACGGACCTTAAGGTCCATTGTTCGTACAGTGGCAGAGCCACCCAAATGCATTTACAAAGTGTATGTATTGGCTTATATATACCTCAATACAATGCTCGATGATTGAAAACCATTAGCCTCCTTACTCATAAACGCCTCTTAAATATTAGTCAAAAGTAATTGATCGATTAGCTTAAATTCTTACGATTTTGTTTGGTATATTAAGGTTGGTATTGCTAATAATAATCTCGCTAAACAGTGGTTATATTTAAGAGGCGTTAAAAGGGGGTTAAAGTGTTGAGAGTGTGTTATACAAATACTTTATTCCCTTTTCTCAGGACTTTGTTATCAACATTTTATATTATTTATCGTATTTGCGAATTATGTTTTTTTTTCTATTGGCGGCGCTAATGATGCACGTAAAGCCCCTTATCTATACTAATATTATAAAGAGGTAAAGTTTGTGTCTTTGTGTGTTTGTGACGTTGTAGGGGGTAATCTCTGGATCTACTGAACCGATTTTAAAAATTCTTTCTGTCTCGAATAGTCCTTTTATATAATATCACGCTATGACTAATAGGAGTGGAGCAGTAATAAAATATGTTTAAAAAAGGGACGCTTAATAACGTTTTTTTCGCCGCCCAACGAAGTGGGCACGGGTCAGCTAGTGTATTATTATTGTCTCGTAACTCTGACTGCATTCAGCTTTTAATTAGTTTATTATTTTTCCAGTCGTTGCATCTTGGAAGGAACCGGTACCTGGGTGGACTTGTTCCAAAGTTGGACCGCAAGGCTTCTTGATGGGAGCTGCCAAAGGTAAAACATATTTTAATTTCAACCATTCAATCATGCATCCGTGTGGTGACGGAGTAAGAATACAATATGTCACCACCCCATCTCATCGTAAAATGGGTGTCGTAAAAACCGACTAAGTGACTGGGAATATTATCTTTACGAAATAAAAAGTAGGAAAACTTGAAATTGAACTCTATACCAATCCGTTTGACCAGCGTGGTATTGGTAGACCAAGTATCCCTCTGTCACGGGAGACGACGGATTAAGACGACATCTGTGGCGTTGTGGTTATACAGGGTGGCTCATTCAAAGGGGTCAGTATGGGAAAGTCATAAACTATAAGTCATACGAAGATTTGTTCTTAGGAACCATGTCACCGATTTTGATAAAAAGAAAAACTGCATTCATACATTTGAAAAAGATACTGCACCCAGTCGGGAATCGAACCCGGTTGTTTTGCAAAAGTAAACTTATACTTTTTCTATTTAAATATCGATTCTGTAGGTCTTAAGCAGTAAATATCTCTATGAAACATTATGTCTAGAATGAATAAAATGCATTGTTTTCACATACCTTAATTTATCATAGTAGGTGTTCGATGTGGTCACCGTTGTTCGAGGACGTTACTTTAAGGATGAAGTGTGCAAAACAAACTATGATAACGTTGAAGACCTTTTAGGTCAGCCAAAAAGTCAATTTTAACGCAAACTCACCACATGAAAATACAAAATGCAATTTATCTAACAAGATCGTGACCTAAACGTGGCCACTTCGAATACCTACTATGATAAATTAAAGTATATGAAAACAATGCATTTTATTAATTTTAGACATAATGTTTCTTAGAGACATTTACTGTTTAAGACCTACAGAATCGATATTTAAATAGAAAAAGTAAAATTTTATTTTTGCATAACAACCGGGTTCGATTCCCGACTGGGTGCAGTATCTTTTTCAAATGTATGAATGCAGTTTTTCTTTTTATCAAAATCGGTGACATGGTTCCTAAGAACAAAATCTTCGTATGATTTATAGTTTAAGACTTTCCCATACTGACCCCTTTGAATGAGCCACCCTGTATAACGTGACCGCTAGAGAGTCTCGGGTTCGATTCCCGCTCAATGCAAATCTTTGTGTGCATGAACATGATTGTTTGCATTAGTCTGAGTGTTTTTATGTATAATATGTATGTATTTAAGTATGTTTATCCGTTGTCTAGTACCCATAGTACAAGCTCAGCTTAGTTTGGAACTAGATGGCGTTGTGTGAAAGTGTGAGGAATATTTATATCATAATTGTTCTTTCCCCAGGTGTCGTCCGCAGACTACCATTAGCCAAAGAGAAGGTGGCAGACTATATCCCAGTCGATGTGGTGGTGAACCAACTATTAGTGGCAGGATGGGAGGCCACTAAAGCTAAGTAAGTTACTTGTATTATGGGTACTTGACTATATACTTTATCTATACTAATATTATAAAGAGGTAAAGTTTGTGTGTTTGTGACGTTGTAGGGGGTAATCTCTGGATCTACTAAACCGATTTTAAAAATTCTTTCTGTTTTGAATAGTCCATTTATCGGGGAGTGTCATTGGCTACATAGTATCACTCTATGACTAATAGGAGTGGAGCAGTAATGAAATATGTTTAAAAAAGGGACGCCTTTTTTGCCGTCCAACGAAGTGGGCACGGGTCAGCTAGTTTTTAATAAATACTTACATTACTAGTTTGTGCTCGCGACATCGTCTGCATATTTTAGAGTATTTACGCAATATCTTTATAAATTATAGCCTATATGTTACTCTGATATGTAAGCTATATTACTGTAAAATTTCATCAAAATCCGTTCAGTAGTTTTTGCGTGAAAGAGTAACAAACCATCCATCCTCACAAACTTTGTCATTTATAATATTAGTAGGATTATACTTAGAAAACAACCAGAGCAATTACGTGCAAATTTATGTAAACCTATGTGTATTAACCAATTTTTGTAAAATTTATTATTATTTTGACAAAATCTGGTATAAAGCATAAATAACTAAGATGATTTATATTTTTGATTCCAGAACTGGTCTAACGATATACCACTGTTCTTCGTCTACTTGCAAGCCGTTCTCTTGGGCCGTGTTAGAAAATTCTGTCAATGGTATGCTGCATAAGTATCCACTGAAAAGTGCTGTTTGGTAAGTAAAATAGGTTTCTATAACTTTAATAGTTGTATTTTAAGTTTATTTATATACATAACTTCAAGCTTATTCCCATGAGGTGTAGGCACAGACCCTTGAGCGGTTATTTACTTACAAAGTAGCTGATGCCTGTGGCTTTGCCCGCGTTGTACAAGTAGCCGCGGCGCTTAAGTGTATAGCGAAGCACGCGGCGGGCACTGCGGCGGCGCACGCTCGTCTCGATCAAATAGACTAGTGTTATGTTGGCCTCGGGCATAGCTTCATCGAGAATTACCGTTGCGTGGGACGCTTCGGTGGCATCCGCGGGCTCCGCCGCAAAAAACGCCCCATTTCAAACAAATCTGTCTAAAATCGCTTCTCCGTAAACGCACTCATACAACGTCATATATTTGAATTCAATGCGGGCCGCCCCGCTCAATGCAACGCGCGACGCCCCGCGTCTCCGTACATGAAGGCTTATAGAGCGTCGCGACGCCTACTCTATAGCGCCGCGACGCCTGTTATAGAGCTTATTCTTCTTGTAGTTTACATTAAACGCTCTTGCCCCAGTGTTCAGTAAAGCGAATAGCTCTAGAGCATTGCGACGCCCGTTGTAAAGCGTCCCGACGCTTACTATAGAGCGTCGCGACGTTTTTTTTGAATAGTTTTGAATATTTTATTAAATATTATTTATATTTCAGGTACCCACATTTAAAATTCGTACCTTCTCTACTGATGTTTAGGATATCTGCCATATTCGTACATTTCTTCCCGGCTTTACTACTGGATTTGTTGTTAAGGCTCCAGGGGCGAAGGCCTATGTAAGTATTTACTATACTACTGCAACTTGTCTGCTCACATTCACAAAATAAAATAAGATTTTGATTTTGAACTTGTACCAAATAATTGATTTTATTGTTAAAAATAAAATAAAATGCAACAAATATAATAAAAAAAATAATATTGTTCACACATTTACCTAAAGCCATTTAGTCGTAGTAGTAAAGTAGTAGTACAAGCTCTGCTTAGTTTGGGACTAACCCTCTTACTCATAAACGACTCTTTAATTTAATGACTGTTTAGCGAGATTTTTATTAGGAAAATCAACCTTATACCAAACGAAACCGTAAGCATTTACGCTAATCAATTGACTAAACAATTCAATTCACACTCCGTGTGGTGACGGAGTAAGAATACAATATGTCACCACCCCATCTCATCCCACGGGTGTCAGTAAAAACCAACTAAGGGACTATCCGTGAATCATTCAATCACATCTACAAGCTTTGCTTAGTTTGGGACTAGACAGCGTTGTGTAAATGTTTTAAGTATATTTCTATAAATATTATAACCCCTGTTTCTTTATTTTTCAGATTAATACGTCTGCATAAAAACGTATGGTCTTCGTTAAACCGTTTGGAAAAGTTTATATTCAGTGAATGGAAATTCCACAATCCTAATACTATAGAACTAAGCAAGAAGTTGAATAAGACGGACAAACAATTGTTTTATATAGATATTAGTAGTTTACATGTAAGTATTATTTTTTAATTTCTATATTATTAAACTGTCTTGTTGAGGCCCGCGGCTTCACCAGCGTTGTATAAGTAGTTTAAATGTTATTCTACACCCTAAACTACCTATATTCCAAATTTCATCAAAATCCGTCCAGTTGTTTTTGGGTGAAAGAGTAACAAACATCCATCCATCCTCACAAACTTTCCCATTTATAATATTAGTAGGTTTAGGCCTAAGACTACGTGACATGGGGCTCGAGTTTTAGTGTGGGAAATTAATTAATTAAGAAAATGCAATAAACCTATAAACGGTCTACCTGCTGATATTAGACACGAACCTAATAAAAATAAATTTGCTAAACTACTGAAGAAATATTTATTAAATACTCTTACCTAATTTAACTGTTAATTTGTTATTTATCTCTTAATTTAGATTTTGGACCATAAGCTACCTCATTGATAATTGTATAATTATGTAATATGTTATTAAAGAGACTCCCTGATCTCACAGATAAACAGCGTCAGCTGTTTTGTTTACTTTATTTTATGAATACTTGTTTGTTATTAATAAACAATTTACTATATTTACTCTAAATTATTATTATTTGTGGCGGTGGGCAGGGCACATAACGTGGAGAACCGACAGCCGTTGGGGCAGAAAGGTTTTGCGACGAAACGGCGACTGCGTACCGGAAAACGCAGGGTGGGGAGACCCCTCACACGGTGGACGGACGACATTGTTAGGACGACGGGATGGATGAGGGAAGCACAGGACTGCACAAGGTGGCAATACTTGAAGAAGGCCTATGTCCGGGAGTGGACGTCGATTGGCTGATATGATGATATTTACTCTACCCTCCCTCATCCCTGCAGTGAGACAGTAATACTACTTAACGTTGTGATGTTAACTGATAATACCGTGGATATATGGCCTTTATCAATAAAGTATAAATGATCAAATATGTTTTTTTTATCAATCATCATAACAGCCTATGTCCCACTTGGCCTACTAATACCACGCTGGTTATGATATATTATGATTTTTTTATTAGTATTATTCATTTTTTATAAGATAATAAATGTTTTTGTTCCAGTGGGAAGAATACTTCAGACAGTTACACATCGGAGTGCGAAGATACCTGAACAAAGAAAAAGACTCCTCATTACCTGCTGCCAGGCAGAAAGATACACTGTGAGTTGGGCATTTTAACTGTTATTTGTAAAGTAATAGTAATAGTTTATTTATCATCTCAAAAGTTACAAATTCCCCCTTAATTTACGTGTACTTACAATAAATGAATAAAATACAAAAGATGTGTTTATTAAGGGATTACGTTGTCAACTGTACTAGTATGAACTGTGTCAAAGCCGACAGTAATAAGTACTACACGGTCACATTATCTAGAGACCTCACTGGAATGCGAACCTCGCGTCCCGTTCTCCTTTCAACCCCCGCGCTCGCCATCAGTGATACGTGCGACGCGACGTGACGTCATCGACGCCTGGTCTCGAGATAATGTGACCGGGTAGTACATTGTTCAGGATGCCAGATACCTCTTTATGAAATTTTGTCCAAATCGGCCAGATCTTTCAACCAGTTTGAATAATAAACATCCATGACGACCTCTGTGGCGTAGTGGTATAAGTGTCCTTTCAGTCACGGGAGGAGGGCCGTCCCTGCAGTGGGACATTATTGGGCTGTTATGATGATGATGATAAATTAATTTGGAGAATTACCTTTCGACAATAACTTAAAAATAGTTATAATTTTAAGTTTTCTTGGTTTGATTCAAACATATCCCACATGCTAATATTTCTGTAAAATACTGAAACCAAAAACGTCTGGAAAAAGTCGCTGGTTCGATCCCCGCTCAAGTCAAACAATTACACCGAAAAACATGGCTGTTTGATTTATTCTGGATATTTTGAATATGATTGTATTGGCAAAAAAGTACCTATATAAAATATATGTTTATCAGTTATCTAGTACTAACTTTGCTTAGTTTGCCACTAGATGGCGTTATGTACATATTAAAGTATAATATTATAAATAACATATTCTATTTCCTTTTTTTTCAGACTCCTAGTATTCCACGTGATATGGCAGCTGTTTATTATCTGGTTCCTTTGGTACAGTTTCGCTTCTCTAACTGGACTGACAATGGCACACAGTGCTTGGATTGCACCTACCATCTATATATTGTTTACTTTCCTTTAAATATTGTATTAACTCTATCACATTACTGCCAGCAGACACAATAGTAAAACAATGCACGTGTACTATATATGGTGCACTGCACTGGAACCGTGTTAAGTTGGTAAATTATAAGAAATAATGTTGTAAAGAAAATTGGATTTTTTTTCCTGAATAGTTAATTGGTGCTTGGACATTAATAAATTGAAAAAGTAATTATTTATAAAAATAATAAAATGTTTACAAACTATTAGGAAAAATTACCCGAGATAGCGATTTGGTGTTTGGACATTTAAAAAAGAAAATAGAAGATAGAAAACATAAAAAAAATGTATAAAAAGATTTTCGAAAATAATACAGTAAATACATGACACATATGAGACACCAGTATCCCACTAATGGGATTGATCTATTGGCCTCATGAAATGACAGAGAACAAAATTAACTTATTTAGTTTTTCTAAGTTTCATCATAACAGCCCATTAATGTCCCACTGCAGGGACGGGGCCCCTCCCATGGCGGAGGGATACTTGGCCTACTAAAACCATGCTGGCCAGACGGATTGGTATAGGGTTTAATTTCAAGTTTTCCTTCTTTTTATTTCGTTTGAGATAACATTCACGGATAGTCCCTTAGTCGGTTTTTACGACAACCATGGGATGAGATGGGGTGGTGACATATTGTATTCTTAATCCGTCACCATACGGAGAACCCACTAATGGGATTGATCTATTGGCCTTATGAAATGACAGAGAAAAAACCTAACCTACTTATTTAATTTTTCTTAAATTTATATAAAGATAAGTCTCTTTAAGTCTATTTTTACGACACATGGCATAAAATGAAATGGCGACCTTATTTTCTACCCCATTACCACAAGAACTAAGTAATTATTAAATTATTTATAAAAAAGGTGTCCATAATATATTTTTTATATAACAATGTATGTATTTGACCAGTATTTAAATTTATATTCCCTATACCAGGGTTATGGTGAATCAGGGTTAAATATAAGTTATAGTATAGTTATTATTTTATATGTATATGGTTTATTTGATTACCTTAGTGGGTTTGATTCCCGCTCAATGCATATATTTTTGTTTAAAGTACTCCATATTATATTTTATATTAACTAATTGTATGCTTAAATGCAAAGAAGTCTCATTAATTCGGTATGTAAAGATTATTTTTGGTATTTTTTTTATATTTCTATTTTTAAGGTTTATTAATATAAACAACTAATTTTAGTATTTTTGCTTTCCTACCTATAGTTTATTTGTAATAAACATTTTAAGTTTCACTTGTGATGACGTCATGCGTACGGCCTAATTATTTGAGCTATGAAAGCAGAAACAAACTTCTGTTCAGCCGGGCGCATGACGTCATTTATACGTCAAATGAAAGACAAAGTAATTCATGTACCTATAATATTGTAAAAATGAACACAATCTTGCGGTTTTTTGAGCTTATCGATCTAAAATCTTATGGTTTTGGATTCGACATAGGTAAACTTTTACTTTACATACCGAATTGTTAAACATATTAGAGCTTGAATCTCAAACAGCACAGTTATTTGTTATGATTCTGTATGATCCGTTTTGTATCCGTTAAATTATTAAGTTCTTTACACAAGTTAGAAATCAAATTTCTCGAATATTTATATTATTATTATTTAACAAAATATGATGAGCATTAATATGTTTTTAATTATTATTTTTATTTTTGACTCAGCGTTGACTTAATAACTTATTTCATGTATTTATTATTTTATATTAATTATAATGTTTTTATAAGAATATTTTTGTATAATTCATTAATAATAAGTAATGATGGTTGTTTTTCATGGAATGTAAAATGTAAATCATAATTCGTTCAGGACAATAAATGTTTTTTATAAGTATATTTGCTTTTTAATTTTAAATTCCTTATTACGACCTTCCTTGTGACGACCTCTGTGGCGTAGTGGTTATATAACATGACTGCTACGCAGAGGTCTCGGGTTCGATTCCCGCTCAATGCAAATATTTATTTTGTTGCATGAACATGATTATTTGCATTGGTCTGATTGTTTCTATGTATGTATTTACAAAAAAAGTATGTAAGTACTAATATCTGTTGTTCTGTTACCCACAACACAAGCAGGTTAAGCCTAGCTTACTTTGGGAACAGATGGCACTGTGTAGAGATGTCATAAATATATGTAACATTATGTTACAGTCAAAGTATTATATTAGTATATTAAATAATATTAAAAAAACATATAAGTTGTATTAGCGGCAGAGACAGATGACGTTTCATATTTTTCAAACTGAAACAACTTTGTTCATGCGTACATTATTCAGTTTCGAAAACCTTTTTCGTAAAACCATGAATTTAGAAAGATTTTATTATTGTATCTAAAAATGTACAATTCTTAATATATAAATTTAATTGAAAACTTTCAAACACAGCAAAATAACACATATTTACATAGTAAATAATATCTTATAGTTCTATTCTTGACCTCATTGCAAAGTCACGTAGTTAGGTTACTGCTCGTAGTGTTGCGACTCTTCGGATACACTTGTATGCAAAAAAATCGTTTACATATACGAAAAATCGTTATTATCGTTAGACACGTAACTAACTATTACTCGACGTGGTCGAAGGTGACGGGAGGCAGCTTATTAAGGTCTTAGTAGTGAATAAAAAAATCCTAAACATTACTTTTATTTAATTATAACTAAAATAAAAGTAATGTTTGGATTTTTTTTTATTCGCAGATTAGAGAATTTGCAATATGTGGTGTTTTTTTACAAAAGGTTTTACCCTTTACTAATAATGAGATTAATTATTAAAGTGTCTTAAAAATCGGATATTATCGTAATCGATCTCTTAAATTTCGGATATTATTGTAATCGATTTTTTTATCCCAACCTTATTACTCAATTTGTCAGAACTGTCATACCGTACCTATTAGATTTGTTGGACTTTAATCCAGTGACTGAATCTTGGCCTACTAATACCACACTGGTGTTATAATACGTATGATATAAGTATAGGGTTTTGAATCAAGTACACAGTAACATAACACTATTGCTAGGTGAATTAGGGTCGTAGCATATTAATGTCTTCTTCTTCTTTCTTTTATATGGCAAACTATGCCGATGTCACAAGACAAAGAACAGCGTGACGGCCGCTTACTGGGTTTTGGTTGGCGAGCGGGTTTGTGAGAACCTACCCCTGCTGTCCGCGTCATCACCCCTCCCCCGCTTGCGCCCTGCCAAGTGCCATTCCTGTTTGTTTTACAATAGGAAGCGGACGTGTAACGTAAAGTCGGCACGTCCCGTTTTTCCAGTAAGTTGTATCGCGTCGGCGTGTCCGTTATGGTAGCGTACACAAGAGCTATATAGAGTTGGTTACTGGGTATATACATTTTGTATGAAAGTAGATTAAACGGGCGTCGCGACTTAGGCTATCAGAGAAATGAGAGGAGTGGCAGCGTGTTATTAAACTCGCCACTAACAACTTAAGATCGTTCTATCAAGAGTGACCAACAGAATAAAGGGCATACTGCCTCGTTGGTAAAGGGGTGTGCAGATGCCGTGCACTGGGTCACTAGTTCCAATCCCAGACAAGATAATTATTTCCCTCCGGACTCGTGGTCCCCCTGTGATGTTTAATTAGAACACTCAATCCGGCGACCAGAAAAAGTTACTGCACCTTGGTTCTCAGAAATATACGAACAAATTTGTCTGATCCTCAAATTATGATCTAGATGTTCTTTGTGTCCGTTTAAGTGATTTTCCATCCGTGTGGTGACGGAGTAAGAATACAATGTCACCACCCCATCTCATCCCATGGGTGTCGTAAAACTGACTAAGGGACTATCCGTGAATATTACCTTTACATAGAACGAAGGAAAACTTGAAATTAAACCCATTACCAATCCGTCTGGCCAGCGTGGTATTAGTAGGCTAAGTATCTCTCCGTCACAGGAGGAGGCCCGTCGCTGCAGTGGGACATTAATTGGCTGTTACGATAATGAAGTCATGTTCGTAAAAGTCCTCGCGACATAGGGCATCATCTATAATAATAATGAGTAAAAACAAGTCTTTGGAAATAAGGTTTCCTAGACCCTCGTTTCAAAACTGCGATTAAAAAAATAAAACAAAAAAAAATATGTCTTAATTTTTATTCCACTAATAAACAGAGTCATTTTACATACACACAACTACTTAAAACATAAAAATATTGTGAACAGCACCTTTACATATTGACAGAAAAAAAACAAAATTGACTTTAATTTTGACAGTACTTATTAATAATGTGACATAAAATAAACTTATTATTAACTATATAATACTAATTAATGCTTAAAACTAAATTAGGTACCCTAAAATTTCTGTAAACATCATTTTAAGTATCTTAAGGACCTCTGGCTTAGTAGTATAGTACATGACTGTTAAGCAGAGGTCTCGGGTTTGATTCCCGCTCAATGCAATAATATGTGCGTAGCATTAATGTTTGCTCTGGTATTTTCTATGTACTTAAATTAAAAGATAAAATTTCTTTATAGATTTTTAAGTTATCAACAGCCACAAACAGCATGTTTAGGGGTGTACTATGCTAAATCGAAAGCCAAATAATCGAATATCAATTCATCGACAATAATAAATCGTACTTTCAAATACTCGAACTTTTATTAAATCGAATGGTTAATAAATGAAACATTCAATATATCGAGTGTTCGAAACATCGAATGTTTGTTTGATCGATTTGTGGTATACCGATTTTTTTTTGTGAATGTACTTTAATATTTTTGCATTACTAACTTTTTTATTTGTGATTTAATGGAACTTTAGGACTGGTCAAATCAGTAGATGGACTGCCTTTAAAAGGGAAAAAAATAGTTTATTGCCTTTTAATATTTTTTTTAGCAAAAAAAAATTGTCTTTTAATTTTTTTTTTTGCAAAAAAAAACTTTAAGTACTCCCTAATTTTTTTTTATAATTAATTCTATAATTACTAACTTTATTCCGAGACTATAAAATATAACTTATTTTTTATATTAATAATACACGCCTATTATAAAATTTTAAGTAGACGGCGTTAAGCGTACAGTTAGCTGGCAGACTATTAGCCGATGCTGATTTTAAGTCGCTAATTGTAAGCTGGATGGCATGTTTGTATTTACAAAAAAAAAATATAACTTACATGTCTTTTACACAAAGTACAAGTATTGCTTAGTTTGGGACTAGATGGCGTTCTGTGGAGAATATTATATTGACGTAGTATCAATACATTCTTAATAGATTAGGTCTTTACCTATGCAATTGCCGTTTTGTATGAAGACTTTATCAGAAGTTTGATTTTTCATACTAAAGGTTTCTTAGATTTTTCAATAATTATTAAACTTAATACAATGAAATTTGGTATAAGTAATGGCGCACATTTAAGCTAACTGTTGTGTTCAAAACAGAATAAAAAGTTTTAGGGAAGAAGTTACAATTAGAAGAAAAATCCGCTGTTTTAAATTGGACCCATGTTTACAGGCTTATTATTAATCAAAATAATAATAATTTTAATTTAATTTTTAATTTTAATTTTCTTTTTAAATTTTATTTTAATTTAATTTATTATCTATTTTTTGATGTAGGTTATATCCTATATATTAAATAATAAAAATAATTTTAACAATTATATGTTTTTAAAGAATGTAGAGGCTAAAGACTGCGCAGAATAAAAACGGCAATTTCATAGGTAAAGACCTATTATCTTCGCCCTTAGATGGTAACGTGCGCGGTACTATAAACATTTTGGTTTGAGTGTTTTCTATGTATAATATGTATGTATTTACAAAAAAAAATGTATTTAAGTATGTTTATACGTTGTCTAGTACCCATAGTACAAGCTTTGCTTAGTTTGGGACTAGGTGGCGTTGTGTGAATGTGTGAGGATTATTTATTTATGTGTTTGTTGTGACAAAATATTTTTTTCTATTTAATTTACTAAGATAACATACATACGTACTAAACCTCACGACTTATTCTAAATAGGGGTAGACAGAGATTTAAGCAATACTTCTTACAAAACTGCTTTGCTTAATCTTACATTCATACACACACATCTAATGAAATTGGAGTTGAAGGCAAAATTTATTTTGATTATTCTTTTATCCCTTTATTTATAAACGCCTCTCAAATTTTAGTCAATTGATTAGCTTAAATTCCTGTGTAAAGTGGGTTTTCCTAATAAAAATCTCGCTAAATATAAATATAATTTAAGATGCGTTTATAAGTAAGGGGGTTTCTGTATAATTTGAGATAATAATTTTAGCATTGTTTTAGAATTAAGATGAATATAATACTAATACATAGATGTAATGGATACATACATTTAATATGGAAGGTAGGTATCTAAAATATTTTTTTATACAAAAATAATTAACTACTTTTGCGCAATTTAATTACAATATTTGTAACGTTTACTGTAATTGTAAATTTCCTGTTTTTTTTTAAACTAATTGTACAAGTCGTTTATTGTACACAAATTGTAATTTTTATAGTAATACACTAACCGACGACTTTTTTGAATTATTTGTAGAAAAAAAAACATTTGTTTTTGTGATAAATGCGAGTTAATTTCATGACCCACTGCAAGGACGGGCCTCCTCCCGTGACGGAGGGATACTTGACCTACTAATACCACGTTGGCCAGACGGATTGACAAACTTTGCCTCAATCGAAATTTGCGATTCATAATTCTGCGATTCATCTTAAATTCTAAATAAATGACACAGCATTTATTTCAACCATGTCTTAAAAATAGACTATAACCCCTTTACTCATAAGCGCTTTTTAAATTTAATCACTGTTTAGCGAGATTTTTATTAGCAAAATCAATCTTATACTAAACAAAACCGTAAGAATTTAAGCTAATCAATTGACTAAAATTTAAGAGGGTTTATGAGTAAGGGGTAAGAATTAAACTAAGTAATTTCTTAACAACAAAAATCATACCAAACATTTACCTACAAAACTAAAAAAAGGCGTACTTCAGGGACCTATTTCGGGTCCGCTAACTGAAAGGCCTAATTAACAAAATTACGTCGTCAGCTAGTCTTATGCTTATCTCCTTAATGTTATAGCGTGATTATATAAGTAAAGTAAATGTTTTCAAGCGCCAACTTTGTTCCGCCGTTTGTTTAGTAGGGAATTGTTACTTTGTTCTAGCGCCTTGATTTGAACCTGTAACAAATGATTAAATGATTAGGTACAAGTGATTAAGTGGTTTGTTGAGTCATAGGGGAAATAATAAATGATCATTGGGAGCTATTAAGCTGTCCGTGTAGTGACGGAGTAAGAATACAATATGTCACAACCCCATCTCATCCCATGGGTGTCGTAAAAACCGACTAACGGACTATCCGTGAATATTATCTTTACGAAATAAAAAGAAGGAAAACTTGAAATTGAACCCTATACCAATCCGTCTGGCCAGCGTGGTATTAGTAGACCAAGTATCCTTCCGTCACAGGAGGAGGCCCGTCCCTGCAGTGGGACATTAATGGGCTGTTATGATGAATGATAAGACTATTTTGTCTTCTGATCATGACATTTACTATAGAAGCCTTTAGCCGTGTAATACTGGAGTCTACGGCACTTGGCTAAATCAGGAATACCTCAAGGACCTACTTTGGGTCCGCTAACAACTAAACAGTTAGTTCACCTGATCGTAGTCGACTCTCATGGTGGCTAGAGATCGCGTCATCTCGTCCTGAACGTCCGCCCACACCTCGCCTCCCTCGCGCAGTAGCGTGTTGGTGTACAGCGGAGTCTGTGGTACTTGCGTGAATTGGCGGATCCAGGGACTTGACATTACCTGCGAAAGAAAAATATAAATAGAAAGAAAGAAATAAAGAAAAATGTTTATTTTGTTGCACACAAGAAAAACATACAATATAATACAGGACAAATAACTCAGGTAATTGCTGTAGCGTCATGCGTCATAGACCTTACGACACTACAGTAAAAAGTAAAAGTAAAAACACAGCGCTGGTATTCTGTTAAATAAATAATAAATAAATATTCACAGACATCTCTACACAGCGCCATCTGTTCCCAAAGTAAGCTAGGCTTAACCTGTTTGGGTTATGGGTAACAGAACAACGGATATTAGTACTTATATACTTTTTTTTTGTGAATATACATACATAATATTATACATAGAAATATTCAGACCAATGCAAATAATCGTGTTCATGCACACAAATATTTGCACTGAGCGGGAATCGAACCCGAGACCTCTGCGTAGCAGTCATGTTATATAACCACTACGACACAGAGGTCGTCAACATGTTTCGATAACTGTGGTTGGTATAGATATCACGTCATCATCTGAGTCTTACGCCAATATCATTTCTATCTCGCTCGAACTTACATCTTCTATTCTTATAAATAATCCTCTATCTCTTTTTAGAGTACTTCGATGATAACGCGCGTAGTAGAGATTTTTGATCGGTAATTAATAAAATCATATTGTTAGCCCAAAAAACAGCAAGAATGTGTTCATTTTTACAATTTACATGAATTACTTTGTCTTTCATTGGACCTCTAAATGACGTCATGCGTTCGGCTAAATAGAAGTTTGTCTCTGGCTTCATTGCTCAAGTAACTCAGCCGTACCCATGACGTCATCACAAGTAAAACTTAAAATATTAATTTAAAATATATAATAATAGTTAACCTAACATACAGATATATGATATAAGAACTTACTTGTTGGATGGTAAGTCTGTTAGCAGGGTCCACCGATAGCATGCCTCGTATTAAGTTCTTGGCCTCCGAAGACACGTTGGACCACTCAGGCTCAGGGAAGTCGTATTGGCCTAGTCTGATCCGCTGTAAATATAATAATTATAGGTTAAAAATATCCATCATCATAACAGCCCATTAATGTCCCACTGCAGGGACGGGCCTCCTCCCGTGACGGAGGGATACTTGGCCTACTAATACCACGCTGGCCAGACGGATTGGTATAGAAAAAATATCCATACTATATTATAAATGGGACAGTGTGTCTGTTTGTCTTTCTTTCACGGCAAAACGGAGCGACTGAATTGACGTGATTTTTTAAGTGGAGATAGTTGAAGGGATGGAGAGTAACATAGGCCACTTTTTTTTGGGTTTTTTTTTTCGTGTCCAAGAAAGGGGAACAGTGCTACTCCGAATTTAACGCGAGCGAAGCCGCGGGCACAAGCTAGTTGAATTATAAAGGGTGTAAGTATTTTTGTTAGGAAGTCGAGGGACTCGACTTAGGAAGTCGACTTGTTTTTGACTACCCTCCGTTGCCTTCGGACGAAATTCGTGATTTCAATATAGTCGTGTCATTTCAAAATACATCCTCACACATTCACACATCTAGTCCCAAACTAACCAAAGCTTGTACTATGGGTACAGTCACGAGCAATAATATGTACACATTTTCAAATTTTCTAAACTATCTGCACGTTTATCTAGACATTACAGTATCAAAATGAATTCGTAATTTAGAAGAGGTTCCGTACAGTTTTGAATTAATCTTCGAATTTTCAATTTTGGATTGACAGAACTTTAGATAACTGGTTTACAAAATGCGAAAATGTGTACATATTATTGCTCGTGACTGTACTAGACAACAGATAAACATACTTAAATACTTTTTTTTTGTAAATACATACATAGAAAACACTCAGGCCAATGCAAACAATCATGTTCATGGACACAAAGATTTGCATTGTGCGGGAATCGAACCCGAGACCTCTGCGTTGCAGTCATATTATATAACCACTACGCCACAGAGGTCATCAATATTGAATTATAAAGGGTGTAAGTATTTTTGTTAGTAAGTCTAGGAATCAATCGCTGTGTAAGATAAGTATGCCCTTAACGGAGGGAACTTGTTTTCGACGGTTCTCTATATTGTCTTATAATTTATTTATCCTTAATCTAAGGTGTCATAATATTTTGTGTCCAAATCATCATGTGTCCGAATGATAACTAGCCCTAAATTGATGTCTCATAATATCTCATACTTGTCCGAAAACCTAAATCCATAAATTTATATTTATACCTCACACTTTCACACAACGCCATCTAGTCCCAAACTAAGCAGAGCTTGTACTACGGGTACTGGACAACGGATAAACATACTTAAATACTTTTTTTTGTAAATACATACATATTATAAACAGAAACACTCAGACCAATGCAAACAAGCACAAAGATTTACATTGAGTGAGAATCGAAACCTCTCCGTAGCAGCCATGTATTTAAGTAAGTATGTTTATCCGTTGTCTAGTATCCATTCCATAGTACAAGCTTTGCTTAGTTTGGGACTAGATGGCGTTGTGTGAATGTGTGAGGTATATTTATTTATTTATGCAATATCATATCTTTCTTCTTTATGATATGATGATGATGATAATAAAATAAAGAATTCTACTTACCCTCTTCATACCAGGTGATATGGCGAGCCCATGGTTAGAATAGAAAGGTGGGAAACCACACAGCAGTATATACATTACTACACCCAGGGACCAAATGTCGCACGATTTGTCGTATTTCTCCGGACCTAGCACCTGGGAAAAGAAATACAAGAAATGAAAAATTGCACAAAAAGTTTAAAGTTGTTTCTTTTAAAAGGATCTATGTGTGGCACCAACAAGTAGGGTCGAAATCGAAATCATAATCATCATAACAGCCCATTAATGTCCCACTGCAAGAACAGGCCTCCTGCCGTGACGGAAGCCTACTAATACCACGCTAGCCAGACGGAATGGAATAGGGTTTAATTTCAAGTTTTCCTTCTTTTTATTTCGAAAAGATAATATTTACGGTTAGTCCCTTGGTCGGTTTTTACGACACCCATGGGATGAGATGTGGTGGTGACATATTGTATTCTTACTCTATATACAATTTTGTAACAAATTGTTGCCTTTTACGACACCGATTGAATAAGATCGGATTGTAACAGTTTATTTTTATTTTTAGTCCCATCTTCATCACTTTACTGTCGTAAAAGGTGACTTAGGGATCAAAAGTCTTTATTATTTGTAGCCTCTATGTTATTCTCTGTATTCTTAAGCTATATTACTAAGCTATATTACTGTAAAGTTTCATCAAAATCCGTTTTGTAGTTTTCGCGTGAAAGAGAAACAAACATCCATCTATCCATTAATATTTACCTCAGGTGCGACATAATAAGGTGTATAACATGGCGTCTGCAATGTGTCCGCTGGGCTTAAAGTCTCTTTTGCGAAACCGAAGTCTGTAAGCTTGAGTACCGTGTTCGGTTCCAGGCTGGTGTAAAGTAGATTCTCTGGCTTGATATCACGATGTGCTATGTTAGAATCGTGTAAGTGGCGTACCGCTACGCAGATTGAATGCATTATCTGAAAATAGTAGTTAATTTATAATTATTATTGGTAAGAAACAGGACATATTTGGTGACTGTCTTCAGTAAGCCCAAGAAAAGCAGTCCACTGTTGGACATAGTCCTCTCCCAACGCGCGCCACAGAACACAGTCCTGCGCCTTCCGCATTCAGTCCGACCCAGAGACCTTATTGAGGTCGTCGGTCTACCTAGCTGGCCAGGCAACCTAGCAGTGATGTAGTATGTTTTCATAGGCGATAAGTTTTTTAAGGGGAATCCTAAATTTTATTATGTAGCAGAGTAGTCTTCATTCGTCATCATCGGCACCAAATAGTTTCCATCGGTTTTGCGCCACCTCGAGAACATTATACTTTTTTTTTAAATTGGCCTACCAGAATGACTCTATAGTGCCTGATGTTAAGCATCCCATAGAGTCCAATAATATCGAGCACCATGCCAGCTACAACATTTGTAGAGGCATGAATGTCTCCACTGTGGCGGCTTAAGAAGATGCTTTTTCACGCTTCGCTTAAAAGATCCAGGATCGTAGTTTGAAGGAAACACGTGGGCTGGCAAAGAGTCCCATTGTTTGATGGTTTTGCACATGTACGAAGTGCTGAACCGCTTTGTTCGTACTTGTATGGTCTCTACAGTGTAGCGGTGGCACTTAAGTCGCGTTGTTTTGGATAAGAAAGGAGTTATATGGGACCGTGTTTTTTTTTGTTTTGTGTTTTTAAAGACAACTCCCGCACTAGGGATCATGCCCTGTGTCGCGGGGACCTTTTACAAACATCAATTAACGGACACAAAGAACACCCAGACCAGGACAATAATTTGTGGATCTCACAAATTATTACACAACCTTATGCATGGCAGCCGCTTGCACTACCGTCGCGCCACCGAGGTCGTGTTGCACGGCGTGATAGGCATAATGTTCAGTAGGGGACGTCCATTGGCTGATATGATGATGATGAAGTCTATTACCTCAGCCGCCTGCCTCTCAGTGAATGCACCGTCCCTGTTGTCCTGTATCCTCTGGAACAGCTCTCCGCCGTCCATGCACTCCATCACCACCAGGAGACATCCTCGTCCGCCGTACGTGTTCTCGTATACATCTATCACCTGGAATATAAGAGAGTATTGGTTTAGTTTTATATTTAACTAGCTGATCCGTGCCCACTTCGTTGGGCGGCGAAAAAAAACGCGTTCGTTTTTTAAACATATTTCATACAATCATTAGTCATATCATGATGCTATATAGCCTATGACACTGATGATGATGTGCATGTGGTGACGAAGTAAGAATACAATATGTCACCACCCCATCCCATCCCATGGGGGTCGTAAAAACCGACTAAGGGACTAACCGTAAATATTATCTTTACGAAGTAAAAGGAAGAAAAACTTGAAATTAAACCCTATACCAATCCATCTGGCCAGCGTGGTATTAGTAGACCAAGTATCCCTCCGTCACGGGAGGAGGCCCGTCCCTGCAATGGGACATTAATGGGCTTTTATGAAGAAAATTTTTCTTCAAGAATAAAAACGCGTTACGCCATTTTTCATGTATTATTGCCTTTTGCGTTTATGGTCTTATGCTTTCAAAGGTTAATTTTCTGTAACGACTCGTGTATCTAATCTGTTTTACAGTATCTGCTCGTAATGTATAGCTGTCCATCTCTATATTATCGTTCATCATAACAGCCCATTAATGTCCCACTGCAGGGACGGGCCTCCTCCCGTGACGGAGGGATACTTGTCCTACTAATACCACGCTGGCCAGACGGTTTGGTATAGGGTTTAATATCAAGTTTTCCTTGTTTTTATTTCGTAAAGATAATATTTACGTATAGTACCTTAGTTGGTTTTTACGACACCCATAGGCTGAGAAGGGGTGGTGACATATCTATTGTATTCTTACTCCGTCACCACACGGAAAGATCATTTTTTTAAATTACCAAAAACGCCAAAGGCCAATGTTACGCATATTTGTCGTATATTGGCCTATTACATTTATGGTTTATGCTTCGAAAGGTTAATTTTCTGTAACGACTCGTGTAAGTATCTAAAAATTTTCAAAAACCCATCACACCAAAGTGTCACTCAAATAGATAACGAAACACGTGATTATCACAAATGATAACACGCTTATCTTAATGCATTGTTATCACTAAATATATAAACTTAGTTATTATTTATCAATAGCTACACATTACATTACTGTGAATGTATGTTGTGAAATAGTATTGTAGGTGAAAATGTTACGCCATCTAGTGACAGGCTAAGCAGAGGTTGTACTGTAGGTACTAGCTATCTATTACTCGTCTCGAGCAATGTAAGTCACAGAGGAAAACCGTGGGTTTTAATTGTTCACACCGTACTTTCAACTTTTCGGGCCAAAAACGGATGAATGGCCTCCAGAAGAGATCATCATGACAGCCCATTAATGTCCCACAGCAGGGACGGGGCTCCTTCCGTGATGGAGAGATACTTGGCCTACTAATACCACGCTGGCCAAACGGATTGGTATAGGGTTTATTTTAAAGTTTTCCTTCTTTTTATCACGTAACGATAATATTAACGAATAGTCCCTCTTAGTCGGTTTTTACGACACCCATGGGATAAGATGGGGTGGTGACATATTGTATTCTTACTCCGTCACCACACGGACACGGCCAATGCAGTCATATTGCCGTATAATTATATAAAAATCTAGCGAAGGTCGATTCAAATCTATAAATAATACCATAGATATTGTTCCTCTATTGTTTAGCTTTATAATAGATCGTTACTCATTGTGTAATGACGTATACAAAAAAAAAGGTCATTGTTTGTTCAAACGATAAGGGAAATAACACTCATCTGGGCTTGAAAACGGATGGGTGATTCGACAACCTCTTACATCATCTTGGCGAGTTGACACTTTGAAAACTATCGCGTTTCAGTATAGTTTATTCCAAGAAAATTCTATACCCGTTTCGCAGACTGTAAAATTCCGGTGGATAGATAGAAGCGACAGGAAATAGACAAAGAGGCTGAGATTATTTTTCAGTTTATTGAAATAAAGTAACAATTTTGACTTATTTTGACGACCTCTGTGGCGCAATCGGTTCGATTCCCGCTCAATGCAAATCTTTCTGTGCATGAACATGATTGTTTGCATTGGTCTGAGTGTTTTCTATGTATAATATGTATGTACTCGTATTTACAAAAAAAATCCGTTGTCTAGTATCCATAGTACAAGCTTTGCTTAGTTTGGGACTAGGTGGCGATGTGTGAGGATTATTTATTTAATATTTATAATTGTTTCGTGTACTGTAAAAATACTTTTGAATACACAGAGATTCAAAGACACAAATTATTTTTTAATCTACTTAAATTGTATTATCGTTTCGTATACTTTGATTGTTATTGATCAGATAGACAGATAGAGTGATAAAGAGACACGAAGATTCGAATCATATTTCAGTTTATATGAATCGTGAATTATACACTGAAAACGTCTCTTAAATATGTTATGCAATAGTATACTATTTCACAATAAAATGCAATAAAAGTAATGTATGTAATATTATTGCAACATTCTTTGTGAAGACAATACAAATGACACAGCAGAGCCTGGGAAGAAATGTGTTAGCGACCAGCCCCGGCTTTGCACGTGTCCAATGTTAATTTATTAATCATAAAAAAAATATTTAATTATTTATGTAAATGATAATATTTTATAAAAAGATGACTTTTCATAATTTATTATGGTCTTACATCTACGTGAGATAGCTTCAAGTAGATTTATTTAAAATAACGAAAAAGTACTAATTTGTTTAAATAAATAATTAAAAAACATTTAAAGGCAAAAATAAGTCATATTATTAAATAAATAAAAACCGGCCAAGTGCGTGTCGGACTTACGCACAAAGGGTTCCGTACCATTGATTTGATATATTTTTTTAATAGATTTAAAGCCTAGGTATTTATGTTACTAAGTATCTAGGCTAATTAGTATAAATATACCGCGAGTAAGACCCGTATAAATAGTATTATATTTTTTTTTATTTAAGTTTTTTTATGAACGATTACGCGGTATACTATTTACGAGGTAATCCTAATTGGAAATGTTACCTAATTATAGTAAACTTTTCGTGACGAAGTCGCCAGGTCACAGCTAGTGAATAAACACAATTGCACAATAAAGAGAAGTAACCTTAGAAATCTCCTATTAGTCATTGAATAGATGACTATTCTATACAAATATTAGTAAGTAATCAGCTTTCCTAAATCGTGCGATGATGAAGAGTAGCAAACAGTGAAGGTGAACGCTAACCCGTTGCAAGGGGGCCTCCTTAAACCTACATCTGGGTCGTGAGTCCTAGACGCTGTTATGCAAGTGTTCCATCCTCTATTACGCGATGGACCGCACCCTCGCGAAGTCATAACAGCCCATTAACGTCCCACTGCAGGGCCGGGCCTCCTCCCGTGGCGGAGGGATACTTGGGCTACTTATACTACGCTGGCCAGACGAATTGGTATAGGGTTTAATTTCAAGTTTTCCTTCTTTTTATTTCGTAAAGATAGTAGTTACGGATAGTCCCTTAGTCGGTTTTTACGACACCCATGGGATGAGATGGGGTGGTGACATATTTTATTCTTACTCCGCCACTATCACCACACGGCTATACTCCGCCACACGACCCTCCCGAAGTGAATAGTAGTAACTAACGGGTTAGATAAAAACAGAATAGTTAATGAAAGTTTAGCCCATTAATGTCCCACTGCCTCCTCCAATGACGGAGGGATACTTGGCCTACTAATACCACGCTCGCCAAAGAGATTGGTGTAGGGTTTAATTTCAAGTTTTCCTTCTTTTTACTACGTAAAGATAATATTCACGGATAGTCCCTTAGTCAGTTTTTACTACACCAATGGGATGGTGAGAAACTTTATTCTTACTCCGTCACCACACTGAGAAAAAAATCGTATAGCTAAATATATTGCCCCACAAAACTGTATACGCCGATTAACTTATGTTAAAGTTAATTTTAAGATTTCCTTTGTTTTTTGTTTTTAACCGACTTCAAAATAATTTACTAATTAAAAAACCGACTTCAACAGGAGTCGGTTAAAAACCATGCTGATAACAATTTCTAAGATTAGTATTAAATAAATTTCAGCAGTCGTCTTCATCATAAGATCATGTTTGTGTAAAGTTTTCATTAATACGAATAAAATAAGCCCAAACACTAGGTAGCTGCTATATACCGTTGAGGATTTCCCTCGACCCTCAATCTTCTTCATCATCAGATCATGTCTGTGTAAAGTTTTGTAAAATTTTCATCAATACAATTAAAATAAGCCCAAACACAAGGTAGCTGCTATATGCCGTTGAGGTGTTTCCTCGACTCTCGGTGGTCTCCAGGATCTGACCAGTTCTAACTCTTGATTATTTGGTAGTGACGTCAGAGATGCACATGTATGACAAGATTTTACACAATGCGTCCCTACAATTTTCAAGAGATGCCCTGGATTTCTCTGGGATCCCGTCATCCAGATCCAGATCTGGTGACAATGGGACCAAATGGAAAGCATACCCATACGAACAAAAAAAAATTATTTCAAATCGGTCTAGCCGTTTTCGAGAAATCAGGTAACAAACACAAAAAAAAATACATCCGAATTGAGAACCTTCTCCTTTTTAACCAAAAAAAGACCTGTCTTAGACCAAAAAGCTTGGGCGCTTTGGGCTTATTTTAATTGTATTGATGAAAACTTTACAAAACTTTACACAGACATCATCTGATGATGAAGAAGACTAAGGGTCGAGGAAACTTCTCAACGGTATATAGCAGCTACCTAGTGTTTGGGCTTATTTTATTCGTATTAATGAAAACTTTACACAAACATGATCTTATGATGAAGACGACTGCAGAAATTTATTTAATACTAATCTTAGAAATGAAAATTATGTGTGTGTATGGTAGAAACGGAATTTTGTGATATCCTTAGGGACTTCGTGAAATCCTTGGTTTTCTCATTTCCCTGCGACATATACACACCTCAACAAAGTCTAGGGATATTTTCACGATATTTTGTATTAAGTTGTGAATCTCAAAAAAAATTGGTTTGTTAAAATTATGTGTGTGTATGGTAGAAACGGAATTTTGTGATATCCTTAGGGACTTCGTGAAATCCCTGGTTTTCTCATTTCCCTGCGACATATACACACCTCAACAAAGTCTAGGGATATTTTCACGATATTTTGTATTAAGTTGTGAATCTCAAAAAAAATTGGTTTGTTTTTAATTCTTTTGATGAAAACTTCCTTTGTTAACGTTTTTCAACCATTCTAAATTTGAATTTGAAAAAGAAAATTTAAAAAAAAAGATTTACGCGGCTTGAACGTAGTCAATTTCGAAAATTTCCTTTACCAACAGTAAGTTTTGACTGCTTTTTTGTGTAAAATTTAAGTTATATAACAATTTAAACGTTTATTTCGAATGATTAATATTGTGTGCATCAAGCAGCAGCGCCATTTTATCAGAAACAAAATGTTACGGGCAGTAGGCATGCTCCCAGCTGCGGGTACTAAGCGTGGTATTGCTGAAGAGATTGGAACAATACAAAATATGAAATCATGGTTATGGTCACGTTATCGCTACTGGTGAAGTGGTTGAAAGATACCACAGCAAAAAGTCTATCACCACTCAGACATGTTCGATTTTTGCAAGTTCCCGCGAAAAGACAGCCAAATGTTACTACCATGCAGCTGGCTTAGAGGCTCCCAGCTCTTGGTGGAGCCTCTTGCGGGTCACCAAACTGTCAGAAGAAGTCGGCATGAAGCCCACCTTTATGCTCGCATACCACTTTGAACTTCAGCAATACGTTGAGCAAATCGCGCACGATGACTAGAGTGAGGTCGTGAACATTTGCTCTGCAAAGATGACCTGTTATCTGTAGTGGTGTTTACACATGAGTCCCGGTTCGGTTTCCACTCGGATTCACGTAGAGGACGTGCTTGGCGAGTTCCTGGTTGTGATAGCCGTCTACAACATCCTCAGAAAAACTATTCATACCACGATAGAACAATTATGATTTGGACGGGTATTTGTGTCGGTCTAAGAACAGAGCGCGTTTTGATCAGAAACACCATGTCGGCTGAAAAATAACTTAACGAGGTGCTAGTACTAATAATCTACCCCCGTAGACTACAATTGGGCCAAATGTTTAAGCTCATGGACGATAACACGCGTCCGCATAAAGCGAGAGTGATGACGAGCTGGTTGCAGGAGCACGACATATAAATTTTATGCTGAACCACTCAATCGCCTAACCTCAAAACAATTAAATACGCGTAGGACATGTTCAAAAGAAGGGCTTTGATGAATTTTCCTGCATAAACTTGCGATGGAAGAGCAACTTTTTTTGTATCCTAGTCGGACCTGTAACATTATACCGCATCAAGACCTGGATAACTTAATCCAAGCATGAAAAACCGTTGCAGGACCGTTATTTACGGTTTTTTTAATGTACTGACTACTGATTACTTACAGAACAGTTAAAAACAGATTAATTTTCGATTATTTTCACTTTTGCTTAAGAAACAAATTCATTGTTAGTTTTACTAATTTTCCAATTTTTTTATTTATTTGAATAAAAAATTATTTACGCAAAAATAATACTTTTATTTAATTCTGGATTGTAGCCTGATAAATTACCTTTATAAAAATATAAACATGTTGTATGTTATCTTCAATAATTTTGGAGTTAATTGAGTAAATACCAAATATCCCTAGACTTTGTTGAGGTGTGTACATTGGTATGGATAAAAAAATACTATAATACGCACGTTATGATCTGAGTACTCCAAAAATATGGCCTTAAGACTCAGATGACAACGGGCGTAGTATAATCCTATTTTATAGTCATAGTATAGTTGATTTAATGTGTCATCATAATATTGTTATTGTTTTTATTGTTTTATCATTTCCTCTTTTTTTTTTAAATGTTTGATTTTTTTTTTATATATGTGTATAATTCTTCTTCAAACACAATTTTATGATATCTACTATAAAAATAAGTCGGGCTTTCCTTCCTGACGCTATAACTCCAGAACGCGTGAACCGATTTCCACGGATTTGCATTCGTTGGAAAGGTCTCGGGCTCCGTGAGGTTTATAGCAAACAAAATTCAGGAAAATTTTCAACTAAAAAACGGGAAAATAATGCCCGTGCGAAGCCGGGACAGGCCGCTAGTTGTTTATGAATAAATAAATAAAATAAATTTACCTGTACGATATGTATACAGCCTCTCGCCCTCCAATGCAGCTCGACCTCGCGACGCGCCTTCGTGTTGTCGTGAAGCACTTTCAGAGCGCGTTTAGCTCCTGTCTTCTTTTCTTTGCATTCTAGGACCTGGAACAAGAACATTTAAGACTAAATTAAGATTTTACCTCGTGTCATCATCATTAATGTCCCACTGCAGGGACGGGCCTCCTCCCGTAACGGAGGGACTTAACTAAAAAAAAAAAAATTCAAAAAAAAAAAATACCAAATAACTAAATACCATTAGTGACTAATAAATACCTAGTTACCTAGAAATTCTTGCACACAAGCTAATTAAGCCATTAGTGGTATTTCCAATAGTTAAAAATCTACTCGTAATTATTTAGCTGACGTCACTATTATGGTTTTTTTTTTTAAATAACGACACGACAATATGACGATTTACTAAGATTTGCTTTTACATACATTTGGAATGGAATGCTTGAGGGAATACTTTTTGTTTTATATTTTTTACTTAATACGTTTATTTAAATACTTTCCCTGATGAGATTTCTGTATAGTCCCTAAACATAAATAATACATCCCATTAATGTCCCACTGCAGGGACGGGCCTCCTCCCGTGACGGAGAGATACTTGCTAATATACGAGATACCTACCACCTAGATATACCTACTAATACCACGCTGGCCAGATGGATTAGTATAGGGTTTTATTTCAAGTTTTCCTTCTTTTTCTTTTGTAAAGATAGTATTCACGGATAGTCCCTTAGTCGGTTTTTACGACACCCATGGGATGAGTTGGGGTGTGACGTATTGTATTCTTACTCCGGAGTAAGAATACACACACGGAGTACATAAATTAAATTTTTACTTATTTAGACAACTTCCGCACTAGGGATCATGTCCTTTGTCGTGTAGACTTATAGAAATATGAATTTGACGGTCTACAAGAAGATCCAGGCGCAAAAGTCAGTTTTCGTTTTTCTTTTTTAAATTACAGAATTCTGTCTTTGTCAAGTTTTTAGTGTCTATACATATTCGCTATTTTTCTAATACAACTCCTGCACTGAGGACCGCTCCCTGTGTCACGGGAACTTCTACAGTATATATAAAATTAACGGCCGTAAACTCAAAAGTCTGTTAATGTCAAAGTAAAGCGGCGTTGAAACTGGAAATTCTCAAACAAATGTCTAGTTTAAGCGCCGCTTTACTTTAACAGACGTTTGAGTGATACAAATCATACAACTAAACTCAAGGCAATATTTTCTCACAGAAACTTTTATTCACAATTTTTTCAACATTTCATCTTGAAAAAAAAAAAGTATATTTATATAGACGTTATTATTATAATATAGGTCAAGTGTATAATGCTAATAAAACTTGCGCCAAAATAAATGCGCGTCGGCGAATAATTTATTATTATGATATCATTCATCAGTTGCCCGATGTCTTTTGCAAATCGTCGGTCAACCTTGTATGGGGTCTGCCCACCCTGCGCTTTCCAGTCGATAGATAAATAAATAAATAATCGTCACACTTTCACACAACGCCATCTAGTCCCAAACTAAGCAGATGTTGTACTATGGGTACTAGAAAACGGATAAACATACTTAAATTATTTTTTTGTAAATACAGATACAGAACTATGTAAAGGGTAATCTCCGATTTTAAAAATTATTTCTGTGTTGAATAGTCCATTTATCGGGGAGTGTCATAGGCTACATAGTATCACGCTATGAATAATAGGAGTGGAGCAGTAATGAAATATGTTTAAAAAAGTGACGCGTTTTTTTCGCCGCCTAACGAAGTGGGCACGGGTCAGCTAGTCAGTAATGAATGCAAACCTGGCCTACAGATACCACGCCGTCTATACCTTACCTCTATCTATAATGTATGATGTCATAAAACAAATTCCATATTAGATATATATCTTAATTACTATTAATTAATCACATCTTAAAGTGTCATAACAGTGTGATAACAGATATAATAATTACATATTCAATTAAAATTTCTAATTACTACTAGGACTAAGAATTCTAAACGCTTCTATTTGTGGTCAGTAAAATACGACTAATGGATATCAGAAAGACAAAATGTTTTTTTTAAAGAGCAAGTGCACTCGGATTCCCGGTTTCGCTTAGTCACAGGAAGCGGCCATCCTTGCAGTGGGACATTAATAGGATTCACAATGCAACACATAACTGTCTTTATAGTAAAACTTTATCAATCATTCCCGACCTTGCATCGATTGCTAGTGGAAGGTCACAAACTAGCTCTCCCGGGTATTGCCCTTGGAAACCGGGGCCAAGGCTTAACCTCGAGATTGAAGGCCTTTTTATAGCAAAGTGGGTCTTATTTCGCACTAGCTGACCCGTGCCCACTTCGTTGGGCGGCGAAAAAAACGCGTCCCTTTTTTAAACATATTTCATTACTGTTCCACTCCTATTAGTCATAGCGTGATACTATATGACAATCTCCGATAAATGGACTATTCAACACAGAAAATTGGTTCAGTAGAATCCAGAGATTACCCCCTAAAACGTCACAAACAAACAAACTTTACCTCTTCATAATAGAAGTATAGATTACACGGTCAATTAAGGACTTTAGTTGTGTGACTGACTGTTCGTTATCGTACATGGCTGGTGAAATACTAAATCGCAATAATTTTTTTCTAGATTCCCTTATACTACACACGATTAAAAACCTATAAAAGGTTTCCAACTATTAAAAACTGTCAATGTAACTAACATATGAACAAGCTCCCGCTAGGCTTACTCATCTCCTTGGCGAAGGTGATTGAGGAAGCTGTGGGGTGGTGAACGGGGGACCGGCACAAAAGATCCGATGGGGTCGAAGTACAACCTGGAGGGTCCCCGAAAAGGAGGTGAAGAAGATAAGAGAAGAGAACTATCATATGAGATCAATGGTTAATCGCACCCAATGTAATATTTCTGACCCATAAATCCAGTTCAAAGTCTGAATATATGCCTATATGTTTCGTTATCATGATGTCACAATAATACCCAAAGGGCTCAAATTCCATTGCTGTTATCATAAGGAAAGTGCCAGCGATTTGAAATGTACAAGTCATTATAGATTATACCACTTATAATGTGCTGAATAATAATCTGATTACTAACATTGATGGCACACGATGAAATAACCTACGGAATGGTAATATGGTAATCGCTGTTTAAAGATGTCTTTAATATCAGAACATATAAATCAATTAATATCAGAATATAGTCTCCGTGTGGTGACGGAGTAAGAATACAATATGTCACCACCCCATCTCATCCCATGGGTATCGTAAAAACCGACTAAAGGACTATACGTGTATATTATCTTGACGAAGTGAAAAGAAGGAAAACTTGAAATGAAACCCTGTACCAATCCATCTGGCCAGCGTAGTATTAGTAGGTCAAGTATCTCTCCGTCACGGGAGGCCCGTCCCTGCAGTGGGACATGGGCTGTTATGATGATCAACTAGCCTATCGCAGTCCAGTGCTGGACATAGGCCTCTCACAATACACATTTAAATGGATCCTTTAGTGCAATCCTTAGTTTTTATATGGTTATACAATGGTTGCAGCACCTTATTAAAGTTACAAAATTGTAGTACAATTACAGAGACGTCTAAAAAATACTGCTTTAGGGCGCCTTCAAATTTGCCGCTAAGTGTCGCGCGGAGGCAGCGCGACTGCAGCGCTGCGGTCGCGCTGTTTTGTAAATTCATAGAGATAAAAAACGCGCGACTGCAGCGCTACGCCCGCGCTGCGTCCCCGCATTCGTTCATCGATCGACTAGTGTTGTTTAGAATACTTTTTCTTTTTAATAGTAACACTAAGAGCAGTGTATTTTCCTCTAAGTCCATCGTAAAACTAAAACATAACACTACCATTCTCAAACCTAGCGACGGCAGCGCGACCGCAGCGCTGCAGTCGCGCTGCCTCCGCGCGACACTTAGCGGCAAATTTGAAGGCGCCCTTAGAGTTTGTTACGCCGCGCCACTTCTTCTCTACTAGCGCCTTAGAAGCGGTGGTAAAGTTTGGGAAACTTTTACTATGTAAACTTAGACTAAGTACTTTTAAACTGACGCCAATAAGCTATTATTTTGTAACATAACATTGAGAAAACAAATGAACTTTGAACTAAACAATGGGCTGAGTTTTCACAGCTATGTAATGTCACTAGCTACTGTACCCTACCACCTAAACACAGTAACATTAGCACACTACTGTTTGGAGGTGTATTTAGCGTATTTATAATACGTGTTAGGGTCCGTTCACACAGACCGTCTCGCCACGAATTTTTCTTTTCGCACAGAACGTATGATAGATACTTGGAGTTCATCGGAGCGGAGCCGACAACAACTTCACATAGACCGGCTGCTGCTTTGGCGAGAAAGAGCATGCAATCAGAGCCGATCGGCTGCGCGTAGGTACTAGAAATGGTACGCGATCGGAGCCGATCAGCTCCACTTATTATTTCACACCAAGCACCTTCTAGGAATTTCAATGACAAAAGCAATGCCAATGCAATAATACACTTTACTACAATTAAGTAAACCTCTGTTTTTAGCGTGAAAAAAATCTGCTCTCCTCTCCGAGCCGGTCTGTGTGAACGTACCGTTATTGACGTAAACTGCCTCTCGCTAAAGAGTCCAGCCTAATGTTTATTTATTAGGATCTCTGATGGAGAATACTATGTTCACATAGACATTCAAATCAATGAGAGTCTATTTAGTTTTAATTAACATCTCAAGATGGCGTTAATTGTCTTATTATAACAATTTAAAGGTCGGTGCTAAAAGTCTCTTGCTGAGCATAATTTAAAAAAAAAATGTTCTTAACAAGTTCTTTGTTATGTCTATTTTGACCTCAGACAGTAGTGGATATATTACATACAAATCTACTAAGCAATGGTCTCATGAACAATTCCCGCTCAATACAAATCCTTGTATGCATAAATTTGAATAAGCTTATGGACAGTGGATTACGATAGGCTATACCCCTTCCACTATATTTAACAACATTTGACAGCTTGACGTTAGTGACGTTCAGCACTATCTCGAATGTAATGCCATTTGATTGTAATGATTGGATTACGATTTTTCGATTTTTCAAATTACTTTATTTTACACATTTGGATCCGTACATCAACTTACATTATCATTTTATTATTGTTTCTTTCTTTATCTATGTTAAGAGAATTAGCCTATAGCTTAAAACGATAAAATTATAGTTAGCTTAGGTATTATTTAAAATACATAATTTATCGTGACACATTCGTGGGTTATAGCTAATCTAAAATATCATATTACATTTTATAAAAGTATTATGAACAGTTCAAGTTTATTCATAGTATTTATTTCTACCGATTATTTGTAATTTGTTTCATAATGGTGGTAATCGTTACGAGTGTCCATCACTAAGTAACCATGGTAACTGAAAAAAACATGGGTACGTCCATGAAATACAATATTATTTGTTCGAAAAATAGGCGGAAATATTACGAAACTTCATGGACGTGAACTGTCAAAAAACCAAACTTACGCTGGAAGGGGTATAATTGATTGATTGATGTTTTAAGTCTAGCAGTAGCGTAGTATTAGGTAATCAATCAATCAACTACCCTATCGCAGTCCAATGTTGGACATAGGCCTCTCCCAACACGAGCCACAGAACTCGGTCCTGCGCCTTCAGTATCCAGTCCGACCCAGAGACCTAAAATTATTAGTATTAGGTAAGTACAGATATAATTAGTCGACAAATATAAAGCGCCGATTACACTACCCTACACGTAGGGCCCTACATCTTGTAGGAGACTACATGATGTAGGGCGGTCGGGACTAGCCAATCTCCGATATGTAGTGTCCTAACAGCCAACATGTGATTACACTAGACAATATGTAGTGCCCTACAAGATGTAAGGCCCTACATGTAGGGTAGTGTAATCGGCGCTTACGATGTGATATTATGGTATTAATAGGTATTCTCCGACACCATTTCATAAACACATACACTATGTAATATAATATAATAAATTAAACTGATTTTCCTTATGGGAATAATATTGCATTGACGACTCATTGTTTCATTTGCGGGACTATTAAAGTTGATTTGTTGAATTTGTTCAGTGGCGTAACGGTTGAGGTCTTCAGCGCATAGCTTCATCACACATCGCCATCTAGTCCCAAACTAAGTACAACATGCACTATCGGCACTAGACGACTTATTAACATACTTCTATTTTTTATTGTTAATGCATCATACTCGTACATAGCTAAGAGTATCCATGTGGTGACGGAGTAAGAATACAATATGTCACCACCCCATCTCATCCCATGGGTGTCGTAGAAACCGACTAAGGGACTATCTGTGAAAATTACCTTTACATAGAAAAAAGGAATACTTGAAATTGAACCCTATACCAATCCGTCTGGTCAGCGTGGTATTAGTAGGCCAAGTATCCCTCCGTCACGGGAGGAGGCCCGTCCCTGCAGTGGGACATTAATGAGCTGTTATGATGAAGAGTATACATAGAAAACTCACAGACCATATAAAAAAAAAGATATGTTTATATTAGTCAAAATAAATGTTTGACCAGTACGAGGATCGAACCCACGACCTATACGTAGCAAGTCTTTACTATAACAACACATCACAGAGGTAGATAATGAGATGTAGAAGTGTGTGAAATAACCCCCTTACTCATAAACGCCTCTTAAACTTAATCGCTGTTTAGCGAGATTTTTACTAGCAAAACCAACCTTATACCAAACAAAATCTTAAGAATTTAAGCTAATCAATTGACTAATATTTAAGAGGATGTTTAATTCTACAACATTAGTCAGTGGAAAAGCTCACACACCCACCGATCGGTAAAATAACTGGATGTAACCCATCTAATAGTAACAATTACTAAGAAGAAAACTGTTTACACTAGGCGTCAAACAGTGACGCAACTGTATATGTGACGATATATGACTTGTACGCATGTATATATGTCGCAGGGAAATGAGGAAATCAGGGATTTCACGAAATCCCTAGGGATATGACGAAATCCTATTTGTACTAGAAAAGAAATGCTCATATTTTTGTTTGTAGGTTAAAAAACACAAAAATTCTATCGTCTGTGGGTTAGGTTAGGTTAGAACTGTGACCATAATGCACGAGGCGAGCGAGCGAAGCGAGCGTGCCGCGGTAGCGGCCGCCGAAGTGCAAGGCATTTCGACATTTACCGGGATTTCGTGATATCCCTAGTGATTTCGTGAAATCCCTGGTTTCCTCATTTCCCTGCGACATATATAAGATAGTAGTATTTGTAATAAGTGTATTGTATTTTTTTATCCGTGTGGTGACGGAGTAAGAATACAATATGTCACCACCCCATCTCATCCCATAGGTGTCGTAAAAACCGACATCTTTACCAAATAAAAAGAAGGAAAACTTGAAATTAAACCCTATACCAATCCGTCTGGCCAGCGTGGTATTAGTAAGCCAAATATCCCTCCGTTACAGGAGGAGGCCCGACCCTGCAGCAGGAAATTAATGGGCTGTTATGATGATGATGATAATGATTTGTAATAAGGTGTACTATGAGGAGTATAGTTTATATCAGTCAAAGGAGGTCTTCTGCTAGACATAGGCACACTTCAAATACAACTACCTAGGGCGGATTTGTGCCTTCTTCATCCATCGGTTTTCCGTTTTCCTACCTAGGTACCTAAAGTTTGTCCTGAAGTATGATACAAATGGCAAATTCTATTTCATTAGTCAGTGGAAAGCGCAGGGTGGGGAGACCCCTCACACGATGGACCGACGACCTGATTAGGACGGCGGGAAGCCGATGGATGAGGGAGGCACAGGACCGCGCAGGGTGGAAACGTTTGGAGGAGGCCTATGTCAAGCAGTGGCCGTCTATAGGCTGATATGATGAGTCAGTGGAAAAGGACACGTCTGCCGAGCTCTAATAGGACTATTATAGAAACTGTTTACACTATAACTAAGACGTCAAAAGTGACGTAACAGTATATACATGTAACATATAAATATGTATAAGATAGCTGTATTTGTAATAAAGGTATTACTATATTAGGTGTATGCGATAAGGGTAAATCGACGTATCAAATTGTACTGAGTCATGATGAATTGGTGTAATTAAAATATTTCAATGAAAGTAAAAATTTCAATGAGTGCAAAATGTTATTGACAACAATCTGCCAAAAAATGGTAAAAAAATGGGCGAAAATTTTAAAATTTCGTCAGACTATGACTTTTTGCTTTAACAAAGTATTCATCATAACAGCCCATTAATGTCCCACTGCAGGGACGGGCCTCCTCCCGTGACGGAGGAATACTTGACCTACTAAAACCACGCTGGCCAGACGGATTGGTATAGGGTTTAATTTCAGGTTTTCCTCCTTTTATTTCGTAAAGATTGTGGGGAAGAAGATGTAGAGGCACAAGATAATATTCACAGATAGTCCCTTAGTCAGTTTTTACGACACACATGGGATGAGATGGGGTGGTGATATATTGTATTCTTACTCCGTCACCACACACAATTATACATTGTTGATCTACAAATAATTGTATCGTCTTTTTTCTATGGATGCCTTTCGTAGGTATAGTTAAGTGATTCCTTGCAAAATACTAATAATGCCTAGAACAAAGATGTCTTTTTAGCCAACTTCAAAAAAAGAGGAATTTAATTCTATTTTTTTTTAATTAACAAATTATCATTTTTAGGTAGCTATTTCCTACGAGATTGACTAGTCAATCAGAAGACTCCACAAATGGTAGGTAACCAACATGTAGCTCCAATAATTGCCAAGGTATAGTGATCACACACCTTTACCTAATTGTTTATTTATTTAATTGTATTTAGTGATTTTCTAGTAAATTTGTAATGTTTATCCTGTTAGCACAGTTAAAATATAAATTTATTATTCACTACACGTCGAGAATACATTTTCCTAGTATAATAACTACGTATTTGTTTTGCATATGGATACGGATAAAGAATACAATATGTATTCTTTCATCATTACCGTGTAAATAATTAAAACATAATTGTTATTTTCCGTGTGGTGACGGAGTAAGAATACAATGTCACCATCCCATTGCATCCCAGGGGTGTCGTAAAAACCGACTAAGGGACTATCCGTGAATATTATCTTTACGAAATAAAAAAAAGGAAAACTTAAAATTAAACCCTATACCAATCCGTCTGACCAGCATGGTATTAGTAGGCCAAGTATCCCTCCGTCATGGGAGGAGGCCCGTCCCTGCAGGGCTGTTATGATGATGACTATAAATCTGTCGTAAAAAAATGTGTCATACACACTGCCCGCAGGTACTCTATTTCTTGTTAATGAGCTTGTTGTCAAGCGCACATTTTGGCCCGGCGCGCGCCCACTATCGGCCGGCATCGGTACAGCTCGAACGCCTTAGAGCGGCTTCGGGCGCTTTAGAGCGGGTTCGCGCGCCTCAGAGCGTTTCAGGTGGCTTTAGAACGGCTACGGGCGCCTTCGAGCTATACGTGTAATAATTAATGAGGCTTGTTGTCTTATTTTTCACTTTCGGTCTTGCAAAGCGTGCGATGTATAATATGACTGTTCTGCTACGTGTCTGAACCGAAAGTGCCACCCAAACACTGCTTTTGACTGCCGAGGCGGCTCTCAGGCGCACGAAGGCGTACGAAGCCGTCCGACGCCGACCGAAGCAGTCCCACAGCGGCCTAAAGCGCTCGAGCTGTACCGAGCCGCACCGTTGCCGGCCGATAGTGGGCGCCGGGCCTTTAATTACATGGCTCCTGTACCAAACTGTTTTGTCGATTGATCTTGGTCGTTTAAATTGGCAAACTTGATTTCGAGAGTTCTAACAATTTCAATAAAGCCATTGTAATTAAAAACTTTTAAGTGACTGAACACCTAAAATCCAAGTTTGGTTGAAAGTTAAACACAATCGACAAAGCAACTGTCGACAAAATAGAATAGGCTGTACCTATTCGAAGTCGATCTAAGGACAAAGTAGAGTTAAGAAACAGTACGACGAATACGATTACCAGTACCTAAAGGTTGAAAGACTGTAATATGACATTAGAAATGAATCATTATTACCTAGTTTATAAGTATTTCTATTCTTTTTTTTAAAGAAACTCTATAATTCTTTTTTAATTTTAGGGAAATATCAAACCAATATTTTTAGCGTGATTTTAGGCATTAAATCATAACGGCATATTTTTTTTTTTTATCTGAGAACTTTCCCGTAGTCGGGTTTTACAACATCCTGGATAATACAAATGGTGGTGATATTTTTTTATAGACACCTCCGCGCTTAGAGACTTTTGCAGACATGAAACCAACGGGCACAAAGTAAAGTCAGGCTATAAATCATTTTTTAATCGCATAAATAACTCCGTGGGATGTGAAACCAGAGACCTCGCGCAGAGCAGAACTGTACTTCTGCACCTATCTGTTTTATGTCCTATGACAAACCATTACCAAGACACTATCAAGTAACAAATTAGGAAATTTCATACGCTGATGACACTCTTACTAATTGCTTAACAATCAAAGGGGTTTATCAAGGAGCTATTTTAGGTCCCAACAAGTTACTCTATTGATTTAGGTAGATCAAAGTGTCGAAATTGGTTTTCGTGAGAAATTCTCGTTAAATAAATAAACTCCACCGTATAATTATAAACTATTATTACTTGCTGAGTTTTAGCAACGCATTTCGTTTGAAAAACTTTGCCGACCTTTTCAAGTTAGATCGTTTGGAAAATTGATGTTATATAATTTCTTAGGAGCGAAAGTTTTGGCACTAAACGAGTCTTCAACAGTTACTTAAAGTCCATGTATCTACTTAAGGCCTTTAAAATGATGCCGTGGCATTGAAAGGGATTTTATCGCACGGCATTTTTCATTTCGAAGCATAGTAATTTATGTCATATTTCTGTAACAGTACGGTTGAATTTCCATTAGTAAAAATTTAAATCCCATGCCATGCCGTCCCGGTCTGCGTAGGCCTTTATACTTGATTATGTTTGTAAACAAACACAACCTTTTGTAAATTTACTAGTTTTTACATCAATCGCAGACTTTGATGTGGAAGAAAATTTCTGTAAAGTAGCATTAGGCATGAAATGCTATAGAAAACATATAAATTACTTTGATTTAAACAATTTCTTACTTTAATTTTAAATAAATGTTTCCACAGCAACTTTCACAGATAAAAGGCACCGGCTTAGGTGTGCTCTGGCTGGTATTGCTGATTGATCAAGGTGTCAGTCGCATGATCGTTTGCCAAATCAATGCAATAAAAAATACATTAAAAAAATATCATTTTGAAGAACGATCTCTTCGAAAACTTGATCAAAAAGCCATAGATGGAGCTTAAACCTTGGTCCCGTCCTTGCAGTGGGACATAATACATAATGACGAATTTTCTCACTAGATCGCTCTCAACCTTTAACAAACTATACGCTATTTAAACACACCGATACACCTGATTACCTTATCACACGATAGTACTTATAAAACGCACACACGCAATTATCTACTGTTTGTTTATGTAGGCCTAGCTAGGGTCCGCGACTTCGTTTCCACAGGATTAGTCTTTAGAGCAGCAACACAATTTATACTGCATTCATAGCTTTTTAAATAATTACACGGGAATTGAACCCGATACACGAGAAAACAAAATACCCTACAACTTTATTACACCGCACCGATCGAAAGGTTTCATCGTAAGGATTTTTTTTTTGCTTAATAACAGTGTCAGTAATAATGGAAAAACCATTAAATTTAACTGCCCGATTAGCTGATGCCCGCGGCTTCACCCGTTGTTTAAGTAGCTTAATGTTATTCTACACCCTAAACTACCTATATTTCGAATTTCATCAAAATTTATTCTGTAGTTTTTGCGTGAAAGAGTAACAAGCATCCATCCATACATCCTCACAAACTTTCGCGTGTATATTATTAAGTAGTATAGTATTACACACACATAGATAGGCACGTGTGTAATATTTGTGATATCTAAACGCGGTTACACTGAGACTAAATGGGTGACGTATCAACAAAACGTTTGATAAGCGGTCCTACTATTTATACTTATCATCATAACAGCCCATTAATGTTCCACTGCAGGGACGGGCCTTCTCCCGTGACGATACATAGCCTACTAATACCACGCTGGACAGACCAATTGGTTTAATTTCAAGTTTACCTTTTTTTTATTTCGTAAAGATAATATTCACGGATAGTCCCTTAGTCGGTTTTTACGACACCCAAGGGATGAGATGGGGTGGTGACATATTGTAATCTTACTCCGTCACCACACGGAAATGAAATATATTTATATAATGACTGTAAAATTAAAATTACAGGCTGTAGTTATATTTTTTTTGTACGGAACAATCCTAATGGAGTTCCTTTGCCCAGTCAGATTTTTACTGTCTAAAACCCCCCGGTGTTCAGTCTTATAGGTAGGTGAAAGGCCTCCGACTAGTGCTGACCCGCTTCCTAGCGGACATTCTCGAGTGCTGTTATTGTGTTCAGGTGGACGGGTAGGTACAATACCTAGTGACACCACAGAGCTATGAGAACTTAACAATGATTCTCTCAGAAACCGCAATGCAATCTCAACTTTATATTCATATAGCATAGAGTTCTTTTGCATTTGTTATAGCATACGTAGGTGTACAATTATGATAGTGAGTCATCGTCTCAATATTTTGTCACCCATCCAAAACCGGATACCAATCATTACTTAATATTTGTCTGCATTGCGAATTAGTCAAACTCTTCTATGAACGTTTTTGTGTAATGGTGCATCTTCGTTGTAAGAGAACGTTAACGACCCACTCCAAGGACGGGCCTTGCCTATTGACGAAGAGAGACTTGGCTAAATATATTAGCACACTAGCCTGACGGTTTTGATTAAAGGTTTTTGCAGTTTTCATTCTTTTTTTAGTTGTTTCCTTTAGTTAGCTTTTACGAAACCAATGGGATGAGATGAGGTGCTATGTAAAATTAGATGGTGTAAAAATACACCTCATAATAACAGCTCATTAATGTCCCACTGCGGGTCTCCTCCCGTGACGAAGAGATACTTGGTCTACTAATACCACGCTAGCCAGAAGGATTGGTATAGGGTTTAATTTCAAGTTTTCCTTCTTTTTGTTTCGTAAAGATAATATTCACGTAGTCGGTTTTTACGACACCTATCTATGAAATGACCTCGACTACGTTCCCTAAACTAAGGTATCGCGTATCGATCTGTGATTACTGGCGCCTCAAAAAAAAATCTAAAATTTTAGCCACTCCCCGCCATTAGTATAGAATAATTTTATATTAGAGAATAAATATTATATAACTAAAATGCTTATGAATGATTAGTAACAATTAGCAGCAATAAACGTTATAAAGGATCGGCCTTCAAATATCAAGAAAAACGTGACTTCACGTAAAATCCCATCAGACATCACAAACGAAATTAAACCTTATTACAATAGACATAAGATTCATAATTTTAGAACTACGGAACAGTTGAAAATGTCTCAAAGCAATTTTTTTACATCATAAACGAAATTAGACGTAACAGCGTTAAAAATAAGGTTAATTTTAGAAACGCGGAAATATGACAGAAATGTATTAAGTCAATTTTTATTACGAACGAAATTTAACCTTGAATGTAAAGAAATAAAGTTGAAAATCGTATGTAACAAATGTGACTTGTATTATGTAAATTAAAAACGTGACGGTATTTAAATGTTTGTAAACACTACAGAATTTGACGTTTCTGTTTACCTACTCGTCTGGATTTGTCAAAAGATGCCCACGGCTGGACATAGGTCTCCTTAATCACACTTTGCCATAGCGTCGATTCCACCTTCTGCCTATGTGGGTTTGGTACGCGGTCACCATAACAGAATCTTTGACTAGTCGTTTTTGCGTGCTACGTGCCTTGCTAAATATGAAGGTACTTTTTAGGCCATTTTTTTCTTTGTACCGAGGGCCGCTATAGACAGACGGAGTGACGTTTTTTCGACTACCATTCATCGCCTTCATTTCTGGACTGTACAGGCTTTCCATCAGTTTCGATTTGGGATTGCCGTGTCTTTATATTATACTAGCTGACCCGTGCCCACTTCGTTGAGAGACGAAGAAAACGCGTCCCTTTTATAAACATATTTTATTACTGCTCCACTCCTATTAGTAATAGCGTGATACTATATAGCCTATGACACTCCCCGATAAATGGACTATTTAACACAGAAAGAATTTTTAAAATCGGTTCAGTAGATCCACAGATTACCCCCTACAGGGTCACAAACACACAAATTTTACCACTTTTTAATATTAGTATGGAAAAAGAAGAATGTCCCCTTGTACAGTCAGCCCTAAAAGTCGCTGAACACATTTTAAATTCCAAAACTGCTGAACACTAAAAGTGCCATAAGTCAGTGTCGCGGGTATTTCAAAAGTAGCTGAACACTAGTGTTCCAAAAGTAGCTGAACACTAGTGTCTGTTATGTTTACTCGTTGGAATAGATACATAATTTCAAGACAATTCACTGAGATTCGATAGCCTAGGGTATAGAACACTCGACTTTGATGAAGTAGACGTGCGTTCGAAACCGCGTTGTGCCAAGTATTTTTTTTGGTTTTTTATTTTTTATTTATTGTATTTTATCTCAAAAAAAACAAGTAACTTAAATTCACCGTCACTGTTCACAGGTATTTTAATAAAGTTAAAATATTATTTTTAATTTTTAATTGAAAATTAAATAGTATTTTTATTTAATTTTTAAATTTAATGAAGAATGATCATTATGACTTTAAATTGTATGAGAAACATTTTCGGAGATTCGATGATATGAGTTGAAATGTTATGTAAGAAGAAGCGCTCCCTGTTGTGCGACATTGAACTTAATAGTTTTATGACATGCAACTAAAATTAAGTCTAGAGGTGATAAAGCCATTTAATTAATTAATTAATTAAATTATTTAATTTAATTGTCGAATATACATTTTTTTCGTAAACGAAGTCGCGGGTTACAGCTTGTATTGAATAATAATAGTAGAAAACAAAATAAGAAAAAATAAAAAAACACAAAAAGTAATCCGTTCCTCAGGATGGAACCAGAGCTGTTTTCTTTTCACCCAAGCTCTATACAAGCAAAGCTATCGTGTTGACAACTGTTTTGATGAAATTGTTAATGTAGTATTCCGCTTTGAAATTGGCTTGACTTTTGTCTACTGTCAAAATCACTCACTACAACTACACTGAAACTCGACCGCAGATGAGCGACGCAGCGGGCGACGTTGCCGTTCAGTCATGCGCGGCTCCCGTATACTGCACGAGTTGGCAACATCGATACTTCTGAAATACCCGCGACACTGACTTATGGCACTTTTAGTGTTCAGCAATTTTGGAATTTAAAATGTGTTCAGCGACTTTTGGGGCTGACTGTACATAAAAGTATGTTTATCCGTTGTCTAGCAACCATAGTACTACAAGCTAATGCGTAATTTGGGACTATATGGCGATGTGTGTGAATGTGTGAGAAGTATTTTTATTATAGTGTGACCACAGGAGCTGTGCACCCCCTGAGGTATGCGCGGCGAGGTGGGGGACGAAGAAAAAATAGGTGTCCGTTATGATAGCGTACACGTGATAGTTCTGATAGAAAGGGAACTTTTCTTTTGAAAAATTCTTTATGTAAAAATAATGCGTGAAATTCTGACTGAATTAGTGTAGGTAAATGCTTTATGCGAATTCACAGTGGAATATGTCAAAAATCCATGTTAATTTATGTTCATAGTACTGGTACAGATAATATGCTCACAAGTGATTTGAATATCTCGAAAACTACAAAACATAGGTACAGTAATTCTGTTAATACAGTAGAAATGTAACCCTGAAATAACGGCTGTGTAACACTTTATTTCAATACAAAATTCAATATTATCGGAGATATTAACGGTTCTTAGGGGCCGGGCTGGAGTTATTTCATTACGCTCTAATATTAAAACTACAACAACTATTTTTTTTAAATGTAGGTACAGTCTGTCTATAAAGTACTAACAAAAAATTGGGGCGCCACTGTGCTACACGTAGCAACCCTATTTACTCTGACAAAATAGTTTTCAAAACAATTATGTTCAAATAACACTACACTATTATAGCACTTATTACTAGGCACTAGGGCATTTCATGTAGGTAAGCCTATTGCATTTAAAGTTTTGCGTAGAACTTCAAGACTACAATTAAAATCCATCTCAGTTCTAGCTATCATCTGCAATTTTCTGAGGGTTGGAACTCGAAATTTTACAAAAGTTATGTAAATTGAACATTTGATTATACCTACAATAAATTTAGGCATAACTAGAAACAAAATACAGGTAAAACAAGAAAAATGTTATATACCTCTTTTTTACTGTAAACATAATTGTATTTTGTGGGGGAGAGCAGAACTATAGAAACATACATTTCTTTCTTTGGCCGGCCTTGCCTGTGTTTACCAGAAGTTTCAAGCTTTTCATTATTTTTAAATCTGTTATTTTTAAATTTAATAATTCTAATGGAATGGAAAGAATAACTACAATACCTAACGAAAATTTATTCAGTGTTAAATATTAACCAACAAGATATCATTTAACATGGATTCAATAAGAGCTCAATGATATAAAATTTAATAAAATATTGCAATAAATTATTTTTTGTAGACAGACCAGTCTATGCGAAAGTGACATAGTTTAGTTAGTAGTAGTAGTTTTTAATATCAACCGTAATATAGACATAAAGCAATTAATTCAAATTGGGATAAATCTTGACTGAATTATACTAATGCAACTGATAATGTATCAACAGAAATGGTCGTACTACGGTTTTTCTTACTTACAATGAATATCTAACCTAAAAATGTGCTATGTACACAATGCCTGTTTTTAAAAACAGTAACACGATTACATACCCATCAAAGTTGCAGTTCGCCCATAAACAACACCCAAATCGCATAAAAGTTGACCAGAATCGTGCTCCGCTAAACATCACCTTATAACTTTAAAAATCTCTACCCGCGTGCCACTTTGAGTTACTCTACTCATTGTTTACATTGTTCTTCGTAAGTGAGTATTAGTTTGTCGCCAGGTGGCTATCTGTATCAGTTTCAGACTTCTTCAAGTAGGTAAAGGCTCGAGGTCTTTTGAAAATAAAGAGACATTTAAACTAGTTTACAAATTATATTAGGTAATTACAAATATTACAATACTAAAACTGCACTAGTACACGGACACTAAAGCAGTCCCTCATGTATACCGGATGGACCACCAGCCTCACGGGTTCGGTGGATTCTCCCAGTTTTCATGACGTTCTGCTAGAATGACGACTCCTGTCATTCTCGTCCGAACATTTTGAATGTTTGTTTCATAATTCAATATAAACGTTAAAGGACCTCCTTTAACGTTATCCAAGAAGGTATTTTATTTCACGGCGGCGGCGCCAGGGATGCGCCTTCAAGTTTATTGTAGATTAATGAACTAATTAAAATCACAAATTTGACGACTTTATATCTGTAATATTACTTAGTTGATCACAATTTAACCCAAATATACTCATATTTTATTAAAAATATGCAGGTGATAAATAAGAACTCCTTTACTCATAAACGCCTCTTAAATTTAATCACTGTTTAGCGAGATTATTATTTGTAAAATCAAACTTATACTAAACAAAACCGTAAGAATTTAAGGTAATCAATTAACTTAAATTTAAAAAGCGTTTATGAGTAAGAGGGTAATCTGTATAAAGTAATTCCTAGGAATACTGTAGTGTTAACAATTTCTAATTCCTCATCATTAATCTTAACAATTGGATTTTTTTTTTATTTTTATTTATGCAGAGTTTTTTGGCATACTTAGTAACCAACTCGATAATTTAGGTAGGAGACAATCACTTCAAGAAAAATTTAAAGAAATCAATATATTAACTGTAGCAAGTCAATACATTTATGAAAACATAATTTATGTTCATAAAAATAAAGACCAATTTGTCAAAAGAAGTGATGTCCATAGTATAAATACTAGAAATAAAGATAGACTTATTCATCCGTATTCTAGGCTCCAAAAAATACATAGTTCATTTCAGGGTCAATGTGTCCGATTTTATAATAAAATTCCGAAAGATATTCAAGATCTAAGTTTTAATAAATTTAAGAATGTAGTCAAACAAAAACTTATCGTAAAGGGATATTATACTATCCTAGACTACACGAAAGACAAAAAGGCTTGGGATTAACTGCTTCTGTTCCCCAGGCTGTCTCAAATAATGCAAGTTTATGCACTTTTTTTATTTATGTGTGCTACTTGTGCTAATTGTTTTATCTCTAAGTTCTTATTGTATTATTGTATCCTTTCTATCTTTTTTTCTGTCTTCCTTGTTCTCATGCTTGTCTTCTATTTTTCTTTTCTTTGATTATTATTTTTTATGATGTATAAATGGTGTATTATCCTGTCTGGTACTGTCAAATATTTTGATTGGGTATATGATTTATGTAAAAAAAAAATGTAAACACAACTGAATTTTAAAAGAGTTGCCATGAGTTTCTTTGCCAGATTTCTTCTCATTGGCCCTACCATTTGGAAACTGGAATTTATAGATCAACACAGACAGACAAGTAGATTCGAGTAGTAGATTGGTTTTATTTCTCTCCTTTAATTTACATTTGACAATACAACGCGGCTTTTTTAGTGCTGTAGCGTTTGTCTGTGTCGATCTATAATTTTAATTGTAGCTTCAATTTTAAGTAAACGACGATTTCAAACAATTTGTAATAAATTTTATGAAATAAAGTATTTTGAAATTTGAATTTGAATTTGATAAAGCTTTTGTGTATGCTACCATAACGGACACCTACCTGCTGTCACGAGTTTTGACGGCAGTGTCATAACAATTCGAACATTATATTTTTCTCTAAGAATTTCATGTTCTTAGAGTATTAGATACATTCCGCTAGATGTCATTTTTCTCAAATTTACATTATAAAAACACAAATAATGTTCCTATTTACGCTTAAAACTATACAACAATGTAAATACTTTCTTGGAGTTTTAAAAAAAACTGTCTTTTAATAGAAAACTGCTACAGCCGCTCGTGCAGCGACCAGTAGCAGCCAAATAACTTAAGTATATTGCGTCAGATGTCGCTAGTAGCTACATCATAGACTGTTTATTCTATACCAGTATTTATCATGTACTCTATATGTCCACCCCCCTCTCGCCGCGCGCATACCTCAGGAGGTGCACAGCTCCCGTGGTCACACTATACATTAAGGCGTCATATTCGGATTATTTTTAACCGTATTTGCGTAAAGGTGAATATCGATCGCAATACTATAATATGCCAAATAATGTAGAACCATCTACAGTAGACGGGTTGAGATTAAGGTTCTATACATCTATACTAATATTATAAAAAGGTAAAGTTTGTGTGTTTGTGACGTTGTAGGGGGTAATCTCTGGATCTACTGAACCGATTTTAAAAATTATTTCAGTGTTGAATAGTCCATTTATCGGGGAGTGTCTTAGGCTATATAGTATCACGCTATGACTAATAGGAGTGGAGCAGTAATGAAATATGTTTAAAAAAGGAACGCGTGTTTTTCGCCGCCCGACGAAGTGGGCACGGGTCAGCTAGTATTACATAATTATTATGTATTAAACAGTGTGTAGGTACATAAAAGTGACGCAGTGATTAATTTTAACACCAAAACCATGTTATAAATATTCAGGTTTAAGGCCATGGTTTTTTTTGCTTTATTTTAGTAACGGTTTATCCGATATTATTATATTTAACTCCAAACTTAGTCATAGGTTTTATGACGAAAAGGGATTAAAATAAGCGAAATTGTCATATATCCTAAGAGCGTTTAAATGTTTTTCAATTAGATAAATATTGCATTATAAACAAAAACGGCCGGTTTTTTTTCGAATGCAAAATTTAACTAATTGAAAAACATTTAAAGTGTTGAGAGTGTGTTATACAAATACTTTATTGCCTTTTCCTAAGACTTTGTTACCAACATTTTGCATTATTGATCCTATTAGCGAATTATGTTTTTTTTTTCTATTGGCGGCGCTAGTGAGCCACGTAAAGGCCCTTAAGATGATACATTGATAAAATGCACTATCTTTCATCAACTACTACAGGACTATGAAAAGACCTATTGATCTAGAATTTTAATATAGGTAAATTGATACCTTTAACTAGGTTTTTGTAATTACCAAAACGCGATAGCTTGATTTTGGCTCGATCATATTTATTTTTGAAAACACCTCTACAAAAACAGTTTTTTACATATTACACGGAAAGTACACTATCATTATGCTTAGGAATTACTCAAATACATTCGTAACATCAATATTAGTATTACTGTAGAATATCATTACATAACTACAACCAATAATTTTTAATGAATCAAATAAGATTTTAGCAATTTCTAAGCGCTCCGGATCGTTGCGGGCGCATCGCAATTTTAGACCTTATACCGATTAGTTAACGATCGATACAGAATGAGTACGGTCGACGATTCAGTCGGGCGATGGCCCTCTTCGACGCCGGAACTGTGCATGTCGACTCACCGTTCGTACTAAATTTTATCGCGTAATTTTTAATCGTAGGTAAAATATATAGGTTAGGTTTAAAATATATACCTAAGTTTTTATTAATACTTTGTTCTCTTTTATAAGTAAATAATAGTATTATTTTATAATAGTTATTTCGATAACATTGGTTCGTAAAATATTTTTGTAGTTATGTCTTTTATAAAACTTAGGTAAAGTTCGCCATAACTCAACCAAGTACCTAGTTACTGTTGACCCTTTTGATAATGCAAGCGTTTGTTTATATAAGCGATTTTAGACTATATGCTCAAGTGTAATAAGTTTTATAACCGTTTTCGTCAAGATCACGTAATTGAAATGGCCTCAGTGGCGCGGGCAGTGCGGGCCGGTCGCGGTAGTGGCTTGCGTGCGAGGTCGCGGGCTCGAATCCAACCAAAAAAGTTGTTTGAGCGATTCACAAATTACTGTCCTGAGTTCGGATGTTCTTTGTAAAAGTCTCCGCGACAGTACCTAGGAGTTGTGTGAAACTGAAAAAATCTAAGAAATAATATTACTCACCTATTTTATTTGCAAGCTTAGGTAGGTAGGTACTTACTGATAAGATCTAAATAATACTTTTTACTTTCGCGGAAACTTTTACAAACATGAAACAAACGAACACAAAGAACGTCCAGACTCAGGACAGTTGTTTGTGGATCACACAAAAAAATTGTCTTACGTGAGATTTGAACTCTCATGCACTCCACCGCGGGAACGTTTACAAACATGAAACAAACGAACACAAAGAACGTCCAGACTCAGGACAGTTGTTTGTGGATCACACAAAAAATTTTCTTACGTGATATTTGAACTCTCATGCACTCCACCGCGGGAACGTTTACAAACATGAAATAAACGAACACAAAGAACGTCCAGACTCAGGACAGTTGTTTGTGGATCACACAAAAAATTTTCTTACGTGAGATTTGAACTCATGCATTCCACCGCGGGAACGTTTACAAACATGAAACAAACGAACACAAAGAACGTCCAGACTCAGGACAGTTGTTTGTGGATCACAAAAAAAATTGTCTTACGTGAGATTTGAACTCTCATGCACTCCACTGCGGGAACGTTTACAAACATGAAACAAACGAACACAAAGAACGTCCAGACTCAGGACCGTTGTTTGTGGATCACACAAAAAAACTGTCTGCCTTAGGCAGTGGCGGGCGCAGTAATCGGTAATCGTAAGTCAGCATGAAGAGTCCACCACAAGGGCGAGACGAGACGAGAATTGAAATCGCACCGAACTCTTTCCACCAAAAATTGACATCGCGACATGCGTGTTTCTTGTTAATGTATTTTGAACTCTATTTAAGAAAAAATACGGTTCATTTTTACACAAACAAAAAGTAGCAACAAACAACAATAGGCCTATCGCGAGAAGCGAGTGTTTTTATTACAAAGTTAATATATACTCTATTTCCTAAGCAATACGGTTCATTTTTACATAAAGATTTCAATTTTGCCTCGTTTCGCCCCTCTGGTGGAAAATCACCTAGAGTTCAAATCTCACGTAAGACAATTTTATTTGTTCCATCCACTAATTATTGTCCTGAGTCTGGATGTTCTTTGAGTAAGCTAAGTAAATGTTTGTAAATACCCCGCGACACAGGACAATACATAGTGGGGCTATTGTATTTTTTTTAAAGTTCTATTGTTTTGCGTGAGATTCAAACTCGCGACCTCGTGCACTGCGACCGCTACCCCGAGGCGGTCAAATTATTTTTGTGATCCCCAAATCATTGTCCTGAATCTGGATGCGCTTTGTGCCTTCATAATACCTTGCGCGGGTGTAAATTAAAAAAAAATAGGGGCTACATGTATAAACATAATAGACCGGTAGATAGGTTTTTCTGTAACAGAATTTTCTGTTACCTACCGCGGACTGACGTCACAGTATAACCAGTAGTCAAACTGGGCCGAATATTTATTATAAATGGGTGCGCGGTACATAAACAATAGTAAACATGCGATCTACTTTGTGTTTCCATTTAGTTTTGTAATTGTATATTAATACTTTTTATTTTTCTATTTTATATTTAAATAAATAGGAAGTGTTCTGTAAAAAACGTGTTGTTTTATGATTGATACATTTAATTTAAAGAAACATGTATATGTTTGTATTTATATCCACCATGTTTGTGATATAAATAAAATACTAAATTATAATATTAAGAAGGTACTTAACAAGTCATTCAGTAAAGTAGGTACAGTACCGGGCCGTTTATATTGCATATCAACCTATAGAAAAATACAATCGGTCAATTTCGGCTTCGTAGAGCGTCAGAGAAAAAGTCGATGTGTAATATTTACGGCCGGGTACTGTATTTATTATATTGGCCATGTTTGTTTGAAATTGAATTTATCGATAACCAAAACCAAACTTTAAACAGGTCTATTAGATCTATTCTAACGTCAAAATAAAGGCATCGAGGTCACTTTATGGATGGGTGACCAATCCATTCAAAAAATGACATCGATGTCATTGCTTAAATTTACCTAGATCAAAGTGAAAGACACGCATGGGGGATTACATAAAGGGGGGCTAAATTTTCATTATTATTGACCTAAGTACAACAAACCGTTTTCGTGATAAAAAAAATACTATATTATAATATTAAATACCTAAGTCATTTAGTAAGGTAGGTATTTATATCAGCCATGTTTGTTTGAAATTGACATATGAATAATATATTTAGTTTCAATTTATAACACACAGTCCGCTCGTTACTGCGGCACAGTAGCGACTGTTCCCTCCGCGATCGTGAGCGTGTAGGTATAAACTCACGTTTCGTCCGTTTCTATGAAGTTGAAATACTGTATATATTTGTACTATGGCACAGAGCGATAACGTGTCCTTGAGGGCCGGTGGGACGACGACGGCGCACACGGCGCGGCGGCGCGTGAGCGAGAGTATATCCATCTCATTCGCGCGCCGAGGGGCGCGCCCCTCTGGCCACGGCCGAATTCAACTCGAAAATTTTCAAAGCAGCGTCTTAAAGGATGGTCAGACAAGGTATTTTCGTTCCTGCGTAGTAAAGGTATCTTGTGTAAAAATGAAAGTGCCATAGGTATTCATGTTCTCCCTGTATAATATTACTTACCATGCCTGACTGATTCAACGACGCATTGCCTAAACCAGTGACCCTTTTATATTTTTTTACCCAACATGGAAACGAGACGAGCTAGGTAATAATAACCTTTACGCTTATACATACAAGATGCAGAACAACTCTCTGCTTTAGGCTATAACGCCATCTATCGAGCATCTATACATAGTATATATATAATAAAGTCACTTTTTCTGTCCTACATCCCTTTGTATGCTTAAATCTTTAAAACTACGCAATGGATTTTGATGCGGTTTTTTTTAATAGATAGAGTGATTTAAGAGGAAGTTTTATATGCACAAAACATGCATAGTATAGTAAATTTAGGAGATTAAAACGTTTAAGTACAGCATCATTTTTCTAATGAAGCTGCACTTAAACGTTGTTTAAGGGCATTCTGTAGTAGGTGCCCGTGCGGAGCCGGGGCTGATCGGTATCGCTATTATTACGTTTTGTTAGAGTTTCGGCACAACTCTTGCTTTACTCTAACTCTGAAAACTCTACAACAAAAAGAACATTAATATAAAAAAAAAAATAACAACTGTTTACGTCTCGATTAAAAATATTCCGAAGCTCATTCATAAAAGATAGTAATGACTTCATTTATACAGGAAACTGATATCCGGAAGATTAAAGATCTTATACGAAATCTAAAAGTAAACATAAATGAATATAGACTATATCAAGTTTAATAATGATTTAAACACACGGACGTATTATACGTTCGTGTTTAAACATATTCAATTCCCGATGAATCGAATCTTTGTGTGTTTGTGCATATGTAGGTTTAAATATATAAGTATAAGAAAATCTCATTTCGATCACATTTGAGCGAGCTTTAACGAAACCAAACACTACCGTACGTTTGCCGCTCGACACTTTAAATTCTGCCGTACGGCACAAAACAAATGAATGATTTGTATGAAAACAAACAAACATTGCTTTTGCCGTTCTAAAAATGCACGGCAGCCTTACGGCACGAAACGGCGAAATTAAAAGAGCCCTTATAAGTCTAGGGTAGGCAGTATATTGCCTATGTTCTACCATTACTGACGAAACTATGTATCTATACTAATGTTTTAGGTAAAGTTTGTAATCTGATTTTAAAAATTATTTCTGTGTTGAATAGTCCATTTATTGGGAAGTGTCATAGGCTATATAGTATCACGCTATGACTAATAGGAGTGGAGCAGTAATGAAATAAATATGTTTAAAAAAAAGGGCGCATTTTTTTCGCCACCCAACGAAGTGGGCACGGGTCAGCTAGTTTGTAATAAATTAGATATCTCCTTAACAATATTTTTTTATTATTACGTTCGACGACTGTACCACAAGTGACAAAAAGTATATACATTAGGATAGTAAATAGGATAGGGGACCAGTGGAAACTCAGGGGTCTATTGGGCACAGGACACCGATGTTGGGAGACGGATGGGTTAACAAAACCGTTGAGCCTACAAACAGTCTTACGATAATTATGTGAGTTTCGTCAGCGATCTTATTTATAAATAAAGACGTCATTATACAGGAAGCTGCAACGTCCGGAAGATAAAATCATCTTAAACATAAATAGGAGTATACTCTACTACTTCCTTGAGAAAATATATCTTAGTAGAGTGTTTTGAGATTTTATTTCGGCTTCTGAATGAGTCTCACGCTTTGTTTTTTGAAAATATACCTTTTGCTTGAGTACAAGAGTGATTTTTATGACAAAACTGATTTTATTTAATTTAATCTATTCAACTTTTTTTTGTTTATGTTGTTATAATTATGTATGTCTGTTATGATAATGAAGAAAGTGGAAATCTGGGATTAACTTAACATTTTTATTATTTCTAGCAGTATGTAGACTGGTGTAGGTAAGCTTATAGGTATCACATTTTGTATGTACAGAATTTAAACCAATTATATTTTAAGTAAAAGATAATTCGGTATGTAAAAGTTTACCTATGTCGATTCCAAAACCATTTAGTGATTTTAGATCGGTAAGGTATAAAATAATATTTTTAGCTCCAAAAAACCGCAAATTTGTGTTCATTTTGAAAATTAACATGAATTACTTTGTATTTCATTTGAGCTCTAAATGACGTCATGCGTCCGTTTGTTAAGTTTGTCTCTGCCTTCATTGCTCAAGTAAAACTTAAAATATCTATTAAAAATAAACTATACGTAGGAAACAAAAAATACACAAATTAGTTGTTTATAATTAATAAATCTTTAAAATTAAAATATTAAAAAAAATACCAAAAAAATCTTTACATACCAAATTGGTTTAAATTCTGTACATTATGTATATTTTTTCATTTGTAACATGAAAAACAAAGGTTTTACAAACCTAAACAAGCCTACAATGCATTTTACAAAGTTCATATCAGGATTGCGTTGTCAAAAAAAACCATTGAGAATTTCAACCACTCCAATAAGCTTTGCGCGTAAAAAGTAAAAACAAGTAATAAATGAAATAAAATATCAAATAATTCTACTGAAATCGTCTGCGAAAATGGGGGTAGTTTGATCAATTTACTCTTCAGACTTTAATATCATCATAAATAGGTAAAATAAAATACAAGAAAAATATGATGTATTTTAAAACATCATCATTAGACATTCAAAAGTCAAAACTTGAACGAGGAGGATAATTTTATTTTTCGACGATTTTTTTTTTAAATATCATTTATTTAAAATAGCCATATATCGTATTTTTCAACGATTTTTAATTTATTTGAAAAAAGAAAAATTATAATTATCTAAACTACTATTTTAACAGTTTGAAAATTTATTTTTTTTCGTCCTAAACGCAATCAAAATGAACAAAAAAATCGTCAGACTAAAAATCGAAGTGCGTAACCTCGTTTGAGCTAATTTTACACAGACAAGAAAAAACTGATTATTTATGTTATGTATTATTGTATTATTTATGTTACATAAACTTTAGTTAGGAAAACAAAAACTTATTTGACGAAATGTCATAAATGACCGGTAATATAAAGGTATATTTTACAAAATGTTTTCAAGAAAATGATTCATATCTATCCGCATGTATAGGTGTATACTTGCGCGGGTCGATACGTACACCATGCTGAAAAACATACTAGGACAGTAGGTACAAATTACATATAATAAAAATAAAAAAAATAGCCACAAACATTAATTTCTATTTTAGATAATTACTTAATTTATTAAATTATGACCCCTTTGTCTATTTCGTAGGCGAGTGACCTGGAGTCCTGAAATACAGGGTTTCCCTAGCTTAGGTTCCAGTCCACCCTTACATTGTCAACAACATAAAATTGTTAAGTGTATTGTAGAAAATAAACATTTTTTAATTTTTAATAATATTTACATAGTATTATTTAATATTTCTCTACAAAAACAAAAGGAATGTCAGAGGTAATAAACCACATAACAAATCAAATTTTATCTAACTAGATTCTCGGAAGCCGAACAATTAAAGGAAAGTTTTCTCAATATCGCCCACACAATGAATCGGTAGCCATGGCTACGTTTCCAACTAGAAAGGAATGCTTTCTATCGTCTCGTGGAAGTAAATCTGTTTGTATTTTTTAGAATATTTTGTGTTGAATCATAACACTGATGGGACAATTGCAGGGAGACCAATCAAGGAAATCAAAGACAGACGGAGTCTACTAATACGATGCCGGCCAGACGGATTAACACAGTGTTTTATGTTAAGTATTCCTTCTTTCTTTTCATCCTTGTGGTGACGGAGTAAGAATACAATATGACATCACACTATCTCATCCCATGGGTGTCGTAAAAACCGACTAAGGGACTATCAGTGAATATTATCTTTACGAAATATAAAGAAGGAAAACTTGAAATTAAACCCTATACCAATCCGTCTGGCCAGCATGGTATTAGTAGGCCAAGTATCCCTCCGTCATGGAAGGAGGCCCGTCCCTGCAGTGGGACTTTAATGGGCTGTTATGATGATTCCTTCTTTCCTTTGATGTGTTATATTCCTAATTTCGATTAAATTCCATTAGTCGGTTTTTACCTATAGTATGAGACGGAGTGATAGATTATAAGCACGCAAAATGTAAGATGTGCATATTGTCAGATCAGCACACTTCGTCACAAAATTCGGAATTCGCAAATTGTTAGAATCATGTAATGACAAATACCCAAAACGCCAAACACAATTCTTACTCCCTACACGGTAAAAACGGTTTAAGTTAAGATAACGCTATTATTCTAAGCTTACATTCCTAAAAGTCTTAAAACATATCATTCTACCCACACAGCACAACAGGGAGGTCTAGACGTGTCCACATTAAAACGTATGAACGGTCACACTACAACGTATCTCGTCGCGGATAATGACGCAATAACAACTTGTGACGTCATACACACCAAAATAATTTAACAGCGAACATTTAAAAATGCACTCGGTTATATAGTATCACGCTATGACTAATACGAGTGGAGCAGTAATTAAATATGTTTAAAAAAGAGACGCGTTTCTTTCGCGGCCTAACGAAGTGGGCACGGGTCAGCTAGTTTAAAAATAAAAACAATGCTGAAACATTATCTAAAACCTACACACACAGTACAGGGAGACGTGTCCCACATTAAAACGTATGAATGGTCACACTACAACGTATCTCGTCGCGGATAATGACGCAAGAACAACTTGTGACGTCATACACACCAAAATAATTAAACAGCAAACATTTAAAAATGCACTCGGTTATATAGTATCACGCTATGACTAATACGAGTGGAGCAGTAATTAAATATGTTTAAAAAAGAGACGCGTTTCTTTCGCGGACTAACGAAGTGGGCACGGGTCAGCTAGTTTAAAAATAAAAACAATGCTGAAACATTATCTAAAACCTACACACACAGTACAGGGAGACGTGTCCCACATTAAAACGTATGAATGGTCACACTACAACGTATCTCGTCGCGGATAATGACGCAAGAACAACTTGTGACGTCATACACACCAAAATAATTAAACAGCAAACATTTAAAAATGCACTCGGTTATATAGTATCACGCTATGACTAATACGAGTGGAGCAGTAATTAAATATGTTTAAAAAAGAGACGCGTTTCTTTCGCGGACTAACGAAGTGGGCACGGGTCAGCTAGTTTAAAAATAAAAACAATGCTAAAACATTATCTAAAACCTACACACACAGTACAGGGAGACGTGTCCCACATTAAATCGTATGAATGGTCACACTACAACGTATCTCGTCGCGGAAGGTGACGCAATAACAACTTGTGACGTCATACACACCAAAATAATTTAACAGCGAACATTTAAAAATGCACTCAGTTGTATTTTTAACTACATAAATTTATAACATACTAGCTGACCCGTGACCACTTCGTTGGGCGCAAAAAAAACGCGTCCTTTTCTTAAACATATTTTCATTACTGCTCCACTCATATTAGTCATAGCGTACATATAGTATTATGTATAACCTATGACACTCCCCGATAAATGGACTATTCAACACAGAAAGAATTTTTTAAATCAGTTTATTAGATCCAGAGATTACCTCCTACAACGTCACAAACACACAAACTTTACCTCTTTATAATATTAGTATAGATATAAGCTTCTTGAAATACTAATTCTGAGTGGACAAAGTTGCGGGCACCAGCTAGTTTAAAGTAGGTACCTAATGAAAAAGTTTGCCTGCGTGGTGAAGAAATACACCCACTACCACCCACATTTACCACCTGTAGCTGTGACCGTAGTTAGGTTAAAGCGATTTAGGGATTTAGGGATCTTAGAACTAACTTACATCACTACAAAGTAAACCAGAAAAATTAACTTTGCTAAAAATATGACGATAAATTAAAATAGTGGTTCAGTGCATTATAATACCTGTATAATTAGTTAGTTTTAATTGTCCTACTGCAGGGATGAAGATGTTATGTACGTGCGTACATAAACTCACCCCTTATTCCCATTTGAAGGACAACTTCAAATCGACCGAATTAGTTGGCGCTTGCTGTAAATAATTCTTTAAAACGAAATGTTAACGAGTGTGCAATGTGCAATACATTTGTCTTGTATCAAATCTATGCTAATATTATAAAGAGGTAAAGTTTGTAAGTTTGTGACGTTGTAGGGGGTAATCTCTGAAATCTACTGAAACGATTTTAAAAATTATTTCCTTGTTAAATAGTCCATTGATCGGGGAGTGTCATAGGCTATGTACTATCTCGCTATAACAAATAGGAGTCGAGCAGTAATGAAATATGTTAAAAAGGGGCGCTTAATAACGTTTTTTTTCGACGCCCAGCGAAGTGGGCACGGGTCAGCTAGTTAATAACAAAGGTATATAAAAAAACAATTGTAAGAAAGTACAATGTACAATTAGTTTGTGACTAATATTTACTAGAATTAATATACAAATTAAATACATTAAAGACCACTTTAGCCAGATAGAACTGGCATAACGCCACATACTCGCATTACTAGGTAAATAGAAAGTGTTAACATATATAGGAATTTGAGTGTTTAATATGTGTACTAAGGTCATCAGTCGGTGTGGCGACTTACGCGATCCGATCTTACGCGGTGTCCTGCGTGGGCGACGAAAGCGATGCGACAAACGCGACGTTTTGCTTCGACGTTCGCTTTTGTCGCCAACGCAGGACGCCAGCTAGGAGACTTGTAGCGAATAATATTGGCGGGTTGTTTAAGATTGCTACGCGGAGGTACCGGGTTTGATCACCGTTCACGGTACACGTCAAGCATTTATATGCACGAAAATAAAATTAAATTCGACTACTGATTCAGTTCAGGTTCCTAATTAGTGTCACGTTATGAGAGATTTGAACATGCGAATAGGTAAATGCAGGTATTTATTAAAAAAAATAACATAACTTTAAATAGTTTCGTGCTTAATACCTAATCGGTAAAATTCTTTAAAAGGGCACGTAACGTAAAGAACCGACGACGTGAGTGTAGATGAAGCAAAAAGGTCCTTACCAGCTCATTAATGTCCCACTGCAGGGACGGCCCTCTTCCCGTGACGGAGGGGTACTTGACCTACTAATACCACGCTGGCCAGACGGATTGGTATAGGGTTTAATTTCAAGTTTTCCTACTTTTTATTTCGTAAAAATAATATTCACGGATAGTCCCTCAGTCGTTTTTTACGACACCCATGGGATGAGATGGGGTGGTGGCATATTGATTTACTCTGTCACCACAAGGATACCTGCAAGGGCAAAGCTAGGCCGCTCCCTACTCTCAAGAAAGCCTTTCTCTTCCGCCAACAAAGCAATAAACACACATCAATCTATTTATGTACATTTACCGTTCTTAAGCCATACTCTATCGACCTTTGGCTTAACATACGTCATCGATGACGTCATAGTTCAATGACTTAATAATTCCCCGTGTTAAGTTCTGTTGACCTCTGAGGTAATGTATGACATTAGAAGCACAAGAAATATATACATACAAGCTTGTGACTGTGACTTTGTCTGCGAAGGATTAGTATTTCGAATAGCTTAAATCCATACCAATATTATAAATGGGAAAGTCTGTCTGTTTGTCTTTCTTTTACGGCAAAACGGAACGACGAATTGACGTGATTTTTTAAGTGGAGATAGTTGAAGGGATGGAGAGTAACATAAGCTTTTTTCTTCTGTGTCCAGAAAAGGGGAACAGTGCTACCCCGAATCTACGCGAGCAAAGCTGCGGGCAAAAGCTAGTTATAAATAAATATCTTTTTATATTGTAGCTTATGAATTATACTCATGTGTGATCTAGGTATTATTGTATAGTTTTATTAAAATCCATTCAGTAGTTTTTCATGAAAGAGGAACAAACATTACATACTTTCGCGTTTATAACAGTCGATTTTATAAGCAGTAATAAACTATTAAATGAATAAAGCCCATAAAAACATAGCCTTTTCCAATGAAAATTTAAATGATAAATGCAGTGCGAATTTCTTAATGCCAGGGTCGAGCAGCCAAAACCGGGTACCTTAAGCTGTCCTACTTGAGGTGTCTGAGTCTAAATTAAGCAATTATCGCTAGTTTGATTTACTTAATTTATTTTTTATTTATATAACTTGCTTTCATCCGTCCCTTACCCAGCGAGAAAATTAAAGTCGCTTTAATTTATAGAAAATGAATTTGCTTTTTAAATACCTACTTACTTATTACGATACTAATTTTATTACCTAATAATTATTTTACCTAATTAAATATTTAAATTTATTAATAATTATTATGTTAATTTAATAAAGATAATATACGTTTTCCGCAATGACAAATAAATATAAATATTCCTCACACATTTACACAACGCCATCTAGTCTCAAACTAAGCAGAGCTTGTACTATGGATACTAGGCAACGGATAAACATACTTAAATACTTTTTTTTGTAAATACATACATATTACACATAGAAAAGCTTGGACTCCATTAATTAAATTGTAAGTTTTTTTATTTACACTCATAATTTTGTCGAATCAATGATTTAAAAACTTGGACTCCATGGTCTGTTAGACAGCCTTTAGTAAACACCCGCTACGCCAAATCCATAACACGGCTTATTTAAACCACCAACAACAATAAACTTTATCTTTACTTCATAAATTAATCATAACTGTCTAAACTACAATTATCATTACAAAAGTGCTTCTTATTACATCGTGTTAAAGTTCATTGTTGTAAAACTGGCTAGAGGTCTGTTATTCTTTGGTTTAGTATACATGTCTTTATGATGGATTACTATTGGTCTATTCTCGTATATTTACCTATGGTGTACCTGTATGCGACGGACTTGAACCAAAGAACTGCCGATTTGAGGAAGACAGAATAATATACAGGCACAGTACAACCAGTAGTCTATCTCGGCCGAATATTTATTATAAATGCGGTACGTAAACATGCGATAGGGCCTACCTCCAGCTTTTTAATTACATTTACCTACTTTCCCGCTCGTTACTGCGGCACAGTCGCGACTCGCGACTGTTCACTCCGCAAAGCCACCTCTATCGTGAGTTTGTAAGTGTAACTCGCGTTTCGTACGTTTCTACGAAGTCGAAATACTGTATATATTTGTACTATGATACAGGTCCTCCTAACATTTTAACTTATTCCTTGGGTGTAATGTAAATAAAAGCCGACTAAACGAAATGTCGTATAAACTATCTCTAGAAAAAGTAAAGAAGTTTGGCGTAAAGCCCTTTATCAATCTGTTTAGCCAGTGTAGTATAGGGACGGTAAAGTTTTTGAAGACCTATCCTTGCAATGGGACATAAATAATACGACCTCTGTAGCGTAGTGGTTATTTAATATCTCTAATATCTAGTCTCGGGTTCGATTCCCGCTCAATGCAAATCTTTGTGTGCATGAACATGATTGTTTGCATTGGTCTGGGTCTTTTCTATGTTCTATGTTTACAAAAAAAACTTTGCAATAACAACAATAATGAAAATCCCGAAAGGAAATTAAAACACTGAGTACTGCCAATTACTATGAGAACAATGGTCCGGATTTCTGCTGACAAATATTTTAAATTTCCTGTTTCTAATAATAGAGAGCGGCTATTTTCTTCTTCTTTAACTTTATAATGACTTCTAACTTGACGTTGGCAGAATTATTGTTAAAGGATGGAGCCATTAGATCAAAATAGAACCTGAGTGAATAAATACATTTGACTTTGAGAACTAGATGGCGTTTTTATGTATGAAGAATTATCCATAACAGCCCATTAATGTCCCACTGCAGGGACGGGCCTCCTCCTGTGACGGAGGGATACTTGGCCTACTAATACCACGCTGGCCAGACGGATTGGTATAGGGTGTAATTTCAAGTCTTCCTTCTTTTTATTTCGTTAAGATAATATTCACGGATAGTCCCTTAGTCGGTTTTTACGACACCCTTGGGATGAGATGGGGTGGTGACATATTATGTATGAGGAATATGATATAATATTTATATATAACACATTACTATGTATAGCTAACATTCCTACAACGCAATTACCCATCGTTAGTTTGCACAATCCAGCAAACATTCTTATCTAAACACACACTTTAATGGACGACGAAAATAAATGGTTATGGTATCATTACCGATTTGACGACCTCTGTGGCGTAGTGGTTATATAACATGACTGCTACGCAGACGGGTTCGATTCCAGCCCAATGCAAATCTTTGTGTGCATGAACATGATTTTTTGCATTGGTCTGAGTGTTTTCTTATGTATTTACAAAAAAAAAGTATTTAAGTATGTTTATCCGTTGTCTAGTACCCATAGTACAAGCCTTGCCTAGTTTGGGACTAGATGGCGTTGTGTGAAAGTGTAAGGAATATTTTGTGTAAATTCCTTCTTAGTGCATTTGGCAAATTATATGGAAATATCTTGAATACCCAGCCAAGTAATCATGTTGGCTATTGAATCATATTCTATTTTTAATACATAAAGCATCATTATAGAGTTATTGAACTTATGACCAATACATTAATTTATTGTAAAGCCAATATTAAAAGTTTTTATTTATTTTAATCATGCATTATTTTTATATGAAGTCTTGTGGATGCCCTATTTATGTATGCAATAACCAATTATATGAACTCTATAAAAAAAATATGCAAAAGCTTATATAATTATACATAATATAACTCTAACTTAGGGGGAAAAAAGACGGAAAACTTGAAATCAAATTTATCTGGCCAGACGGAGGAACAATCATGAGTTTATATTCACAGTTTAAATAAAATAGCCTTGATTCCCTGAAAATTTACTGTATTTAAAACCATGATTACTTTATACTCTTTTTATGTAATAGGAGGCAAACAAGCCAGCAGGTCACCTGATGGTAAGTGATCACTGATCTCTAATTAATTTCAAAGAGCCTACTAGCAAAGGCCATCTTTAAATTCTCTTACATGCTCAATCAAGTGCCACACTAGTCTAGTATTTACCGAGATTGTACCGGACTGGGTTTCTCATCATCTTGTGGTTTGTTATGTATATCTCAGTGATGAAATATTTACATGATTTTATGGATATTACAACTATATTTTGAAATTGTCATTTTATTGATGACTCACTGATAAGATATATTGTTTATGTCTCAGATAACTTATCTTATAGTAAAAGAGCTAAGAATATAGGTTGTCACTATCGGTTCTCATCTTAAGCATTTGACGGCTGAGAAATTCTACAAAAATCAGCTAAATTTCAGTTACTGCTTACCATCAGAAGGCCTGGTTGCTCTTCTGACATTATTTGTGTGAGTCTTATTGACCATGGTTTAAAATCTATTGAGAGTGTACCTTAGGGTTTGATTGTCAAAACATATCATAACCACATGGACAATGATCTCATAGACCCTTTTTTTATTACAACAATTTATAATCAACAGTTTTAATGTCTTAGACCTGCCTTTCAGCATCTCAAGAACAGTCTGTGCGGGTCATATGAATAAAAATAATATTGATTTAATGGACAATTCATGAATGAGTCACTGATAAATATTTAATGTTTTAAGATAAGTAAATCTGCAGGTGCCAATATCATAATGGTTTTTACAATAATAAGTTATTCATAACTTGGTAGTGATTCATTTCAAGCTTGTTAACCTCTCATCTGTCTATCAAAAAGACAGTGAACCCTTTTGCGGGCAGAGGTGATTATTCCCACCTAATTAGCAACTCTAATGACCTTACAATAAAGGTCAAAACCAATGAAAAAACTAAGTTACTTGTGCCCGTTAAAGCGTTAAATGGGTTATCTGTCAAAGGAGCTGGGTTGCCTTTGGCGAGAGCCGCTTAGCGGCACAGTGCCAGACAAGGCGTTTTAGTATGAAGCTGCTGAGTGCTCCGTACCAGACAGACGTTTTAGTATGAAGTTGCTGAGCGGCTTCATGCCAGACATGGACTTATGTGTTATCTAGAGAGCTCTGTCCTGTAATGTGGTAGTTCATAATCTAAGAATACTATTAAACACAGTAAGATTGGCACTCTACTCAATTCTAAGAATACAATTAAAGACATTGGACTGGCACTCCACTGCTTTCTGGTGCAATAAGCAGACCTAATGGCTGTTATAAGGTAGACAGTCTTTTGTGGAAGAAAAGTAACTGTGCATCCTTGGGCTACGGGATAAGCCAAGTTTATCCCATAGCCCAAGGATATTCGTAGGGTCCGTCAGATACAACATGTATGCAAAGGATGCTATTTCTTTATATCAACTAATTAACTCGAGCCTTACTTAATCAGGTGTATTGTACAAGTTAAAACAAATCCTTGCAGTGGGACATTAAAGCTAAAGTATAAAGATGCTAATAATTAAAAATGACGAGAAGTTCTTTTATTTTGCGCTACACAAACATAACAATTAATTTTTATAACAATACATAGGTATTTCAGACAAAATGAAATGTTAAAAGTTTAACAAAAGTAAACTTTTGCAAGTTATGAAAACTTGTGCAATATTTATTTCATAAGTTACACAATGTTGATATTTACAAACTACACGCTTCATTATTAATTATACGCAATACCAAACACAGATATAAACAAGCGTCCAATGAGATAATGAATGTATAAACGAAAAAAAAAGTTCAATCATTTCATGGCATACGTAACAGCTATTTTGGGGAAATATTTTGGATGTCGTATTAATTAATTGCCGTCAAGCAAAAAACAAGTTTGAAAAATAGCGCAATAATTGTCTAAAGCTTGTTTACTTTTTAAATATACAGGTATAATTTAAAAATTCAAACAAGAATCTATGGTTCTAATAAGAAAAAAAAAAACAATCATGTAGGTATGGCTAATTTTAAACTTTGACGTCATTATGTAAACAACTTCAAAATGCAAAGATTTAACCGTTTTCCAGTTAAAAATTCAAAATAAAAACTCACCTTTCCATTAATGCCAAGCCCAAGGACCGTATTCGAGATATCGTAATCGTCAGTGATTGGCGTAGTTTTGATCATTTTCGTAAAATTACTCATGTTTGAATCACTTCACTGATACACAGCAAAAACTTTTGGTAAACACTTTTTATAACACAAAACCACTATAAAGCACTGACAGTAAAATTGACTATTATTTATATAGACGATGATTGTGATACACTAGTCACGAAACTTGTATTTTTCTATAAATTTCCTTAAAATATTGACGATAAGATACCACGCTACGCTAATAAAAACTACGTTGAGCAACCGCAGCGCTGTGCTGGTGACTGAAAGAAAGAAATGACAAAAAATTTATTTGACATACGTCAAACAAGCAAAGCGTGCAGATGACAACGTTTTGTATTGCCATAGTAAAAATATTAGAACACGGCAATGATACTATTAATCCTAAGTGGGTCCAATACCTTTTATGCAAATTGTGAATAATTTATTACTAATATTTTGAAAAAATAAACTTCAACTTCATTAAATATTTATAAAACGTTGAGGTATATATATTAAATTTATTATTTAGTTATGGATCAGATAGTCCTACTATCTAAATCATAAGCAATCTACGGTTGAACATTAGCTGCTCGTTATTCTCCTTTTAGTCTAACTGTTTTATCCACCAACTAGGTCATCATTCCATCCTTTTGATTTTACGAATTGTATAATTTTATATTTTTATTTTGTACCTACATTATTATTAACTAGCTGGTACGTACTAATTCGTCCGCGGTAATGATTTAGGGGCATAATTTTATTTGAAGGGTATTATATAAAAAACTAAATACATACATGTACATTAAAATAATTTATTTACCGTTAATAACATTACATACGTTAGTATATTTATAAGCACGGCGTTTTAAGGTCTGCCATGTTTATGTTACAAAGTTGTCTATTATAGTGTGACCACAGGAGCTGTGCACCCCCTGAGGTATGCGCGGCGAGGTGGGGGACGAAGAAAAAATAGATGTCCGTTATGGTAGCGTACACGTGATAGTTCTGATAGAAAGGGAACTTTTCTTTTGATAAATTCTTTATGTAAAAATAAAACGTGAAATTCTGACTGAATTAGTGTAGGTAAATGCTTTATGCGAATTCACAGTGGAATATGTCAAAAATCCATGTTAATTTATGTTCATAGTACTGGTACAGATAATATGCTCACAAGTGATTTTAATATCTCGAGAACTACAAAACATAGGTACAGTAATTCTGTTAATACAGTAGAAATAATGCCTGTGTAACACTTTATTTCAATACAAAATTCAATATTATCGGAGATATTAAAGGTTCTTAGGGGCCGGGCTTGAGTTATTTCATTACGCCATAATATTAAAACTACAACAACTATTTTTTTAAATGTAGGTACAGTCTGTCTATAAAGTCCTGACAAAAAATTAGGGCGCCACTGTGCTACACGTAGCAACCCTATTTATTCTGAGTTTTAAAAACAATTATGTTCAAATAACACAACACTATTATAGCACTTATAATACTAGGGCATTTCTTGTAGGTAAGCCTATTGCATTTAAAGGTTTGCGTAGAACTTCAAGACTACAATTAAAATCCATCTCAGTTCTAGCTATCATCTGCAATTTTCTGAGGGTTGGAACCCGAAATTTTACAAAAGTTATGTAAATTGAACATTTGATTATACCTACAATAGGCATAACTAGAAACAAAATACAGGTAAAAGAAGAAAAATGTTATATACCTCTTTTTTACTGTCGAACATAATTGTATTTTGTGGGGGAGATCAGAAATATAGAAACATACATTTCTTTCTTTGGCCGGCCTTGCCTGTGTTTACCAGGAGTTTCAAGCTTTTCATTATTTTTAAATCTGTTACTTATTTTTAAATTTAGTAATTCTAATGGAATGGAAAGAATAACTACAATTCCTAACTAAAATTTATTCAGTCTTAAATATTAAGCAACAAGATATCTTTTAACATGGATTTACTAAGAGCTTAATGATATAAAATTTAGTAAAATATTGCAATCAATTATTTTTTGTAGACAGACCAGTCGATGCGAAAAACCGTAATATAGACATAAAGCAATTAATTCAAATTCAAATTGGGATAAATCTTGACTGAATTATACTAATGCAACTGATAATGTATCAACAGAAATGGTCGTACTGCATTTTTCTTACTTACAATGAATATCTAACCTAAAAATGTGCTATGTACAAAATGCCTGTTTTTGGTCTCTAGATCTCAAATGGAGTGAATTTATTACTTGAGACAGATTACGAAAAACAGTAACACGATTACATACCCATTAAAGTTGCAGTTCGCCCATAAACATCATCCAAATCGCATAAAAGTTGACCAGAATTGTGCTCCGCTAAACATCGCCTTATAACTTTAAAAATCACTTCCCGCGAGCCACTTTGATTTACTCTACTCATTGTTTACATTATTCTTCGTAAGTCAGTATTAGTTTATTGTAGATTAATGAACTAATAAAAATCCCAAATTTGACGACTTTATAGACATATCTGTACACTTACTTAGTTGATCACAAAGTAACCCAAATATACTCATATTTTATTAAAAATATGCAGGTGATAAATAAGAACTCATCCCTTACTCATAAACGCCTCTTAAATGTAATCACTGTTTAGCGAGATTATTATTTGTAAAATCAAACTTATACCAAACAAAACCGTAAGAATTTAAGGTAATCAATTAACTAAATTTAAGAGGCGTTTATGAGTAAGGGGGTAATCTGTATAAAGTAATTACTAGGAATACTGTAGTGTTAATGATTTCTAATTCCTTATCATTAATCTTAACAATTGGATTTTTTTTATTTTTATCTATGCAGAGTTTTTTGGTATAGTAAACAACTCAATATAGATCTTGTGTATGCTACCATAACGGACACCTACCTGCCGTCACGAGTTTTGACAGCAGTGTCATAACAATTCGAACATTATATTTTTCTTTAAGAATTTCATGTTCTTAGAGTATTTGATACATTCCGCTAGATGTCATTTTTCTCAAAGTTACATTATAAAAACACAAATAATGTTCCTATTTACGCTTAAAACTATACAATAATGTAAATGCTTTCTTGGAGTTTTAAAAATGACTGTCTTTTAATAGAAAACTGCTACAGCCGCTCTTGTAGAGACCCGTACCAGCCAAATAACTTAAGTATATTGCGTCAGATGTCGCTAGTAGCTACATCATAGACTGTTTATTCTATACCAGTATATAACATGTACTCTATATGTCCACCCCCCTCTCGCCGCGCGCATACCTCAGGAGGTGCACAGCTCCTGTGGTCACACTATAGAACATCTTTTTTTTCTAAATTGACAGTTGCAATTTTAAGAATCTGTTTTTGGGCTTAATTTATCTTTATTATAAGTGTTGCTTTCAGGCCAAAGTGCACTTTTTTGAACTGCAAAGGCAAATAGGTCGGAAGGAAAGTACAGGGCATTAAATTAAATTGCTTGCTTCGATTTTCTTGCAGTGTAGCCAGCGATCAGCTATTAAAAAAATTAAGTTTCTTGGCAAAATTTTCTTCATAAGAATGGCGCATTAATTTAAACAGATATTCTTAATGCCAATTTCAATTTTCAATTGTTTCACCTATTTTCAGCATAAAACCTTTTTGTAAGGAGTGACGTTAAAAATTATAAATATGACATATGACATATTATTTTATTTTACTAGTGGTTCGTCGGTTACTTAAAATATTGTTAAAAACATTGTGTGAAAGCGTAACAAAATAGAACCCTTTGAAGGTTCTAGCTCACTTGGTTCGATCAAGTAAGTTTCCAAGTTTACCGCGTGCATTCATTTCATGATGTTTTTTATGAATAACGCCATCTCTGTGATGATTTTAATACTAAGTGGGCTTTTAGATTCTGAGGCTATCCGAAACTTTCAAAGTAATTGGAGGTGGCGCCATTTATTTTTTTGTTCGAAGAAGGGTATGTTCTGATTTTGGCATAGGTATATTTTGTAATAAATACGTCTAATAAATTAATATTTTAAGCTGGTGTCTCCATGTTTTACTGCTCTTAAGGGAAAAAAAACTAAGATTAAACTTAAATAGTAGTGAAAGTAACTATAGGCCGACCGTTTATCTCAGTCCCCGCCTGCGGTATGAAAGGGACGAGGGAGCGGGGTAGCGGTGTCCGTTATGGTAGCGTACACAAGAGCTATATCGAGTTGTTTACTATGCCAAATAAAATAAGTTTTTACAATAAAAAAAAACCGACTTCAAAGACAAAAATTGCACTAAAAAGTAAAAAATAATTAGTTGTATTTTGGTTTTACAACATTAAATCAGACATTCTTTTTACTTAATTATAATCTAAAGAATAGGTTCTTTTAATTATTGTATAAAGTATTGTTAAGGATATTTATTGAAGAGTCTACAAATCGCTGCTTATAAACAGTAGTGCCACAAATCAAAAAAATCCAAAATCACTTTTATTCAAAAAATGTGGTCCAAATAACCGTTACTTTCATTTTTAACGAAGACACCCACTAAAAACGGTTCAAAAATCATAAATGTACGCATACGCCCTTTTGGCATTTTACCGCATCGACGGCTAACTTCCGAGTAAAGCCGCCATTTTTTTAGTTGCGACCCGGCAGTCAGCGCGAGCGCACGTCAGTTTTATGCTACACGACCACATCGCAAAAAGTGACTTATATTGTGACTTGATTTTATATGCTACAGTGCCATATTTGTGAAAGTGACCGTTTCGCATAAAAAAACAAGTAAGTACACAAATATTTTTTAAGACGTAGGTGCCACATTTTGGTAAGTGTCTGTATAGCAATAAAAATTGAGTGATATAATATATTATTTTTTGGGCTTATGAGTTGTTTTTGTTAAACGTCTGTTTTGCTCAAAATATTTGTGTAATATATAATATTTTGTTATAAGCTTAAAAGTTGCTACTGTAAAACGTCTGTTTTGCTCAAAACATTGTTCTGCTTATGGTGTTTTTTTTATAAGACAAAAGACTTTAATAAAATTTGGTTTAATATTTTATTAAAGTCAGTTATTTCTAAAAAAAACTTCCACTGGTAAAAAGCTTTTTCTGATTGCTATATGCTTTAAAATAGTGCTACGACTAACACGGGCTGGATAGTGGTCAATCAAAGGTCCACAGGTGCGAAGCTCCACGCTACATGTTGCGGACCGGTCTTACATTCCCAGCGGTGCGCGGGGGAGGGGCGGTGACACCGCCGGAGCAGCTGACCGGGCGCTCCACACACGCGAACATAACGGACGAGACGTGCAATTATATCAACGTAGTAATCGACGAATAAACCGCGCTTTTGTAATACAGTCCACAACTTTTATTTTACCACCAAGACATCTTTTATTTTACCACCAAGACCATCTTATACATTGATTATATTATATTATTATACTACTTACTACGTACTGATTATACTTATACGTTGATACGTGATTGATTTTAATTTTAATTAATTTTTAATTTATAAAAGACAACTCCCGCACTAGGAATTACTCCTGTGTCACGGGGACTTTTACAAACATTAAAACAACTTACACAAAGTACATCCAGACTCAGAACAATCACTTGTGGATCGCACAAATAATTGTCCTGTGTGGGATTCGAACCCACGACCTCGTGCACGGCAGTCGCTTACACTACCGACCGATACGAACGGAACCTGACGAACTGATGGTGAGTTTTGATGTCGAATCTCTGTTCACTAATATACCAATCAAAGAATGCGTTGAGGTCGTTAGAGACAAATTGAGTGACAATGATATGCCCCACAACTATGTTGATCTTTTAAAACACTGCTTGGATGGCAACTACTTCCTTTTCCAAGGTCAATACTACCTCCAGATTGATGGCGTCGCAATGGGGAGTCCAGTAGCCCCGGTACTGGCTAATCTCTGGATGGAACATTTCGAAGAGAAGGCCCTGAGCCTTGGCCCTAAAACTATTAGACTTTGGAAACGTTATGTTGATGACATCTTCAGCGTAGTCAAAGGAAGCAAGCAAGAGGTAGATCAATATATTGCACATCTTAATGCTCTCCATCCAAAGATGCGTTTCACGTATGAAATGGAGGTGGACAGGTCATTGTCTTTCTTGGATGTCAAGCTAGCCGTAAGACCAGATGGGTCCATATCACATAGTGTTTACCGTAAACCTACACACACGGACAGGTATTTACACGCAACGTCTCATCACCACCCGCGACACCTTCAATCTGTGATAACATCATTAAAGAACAGAGCATATGATCTCTGTGACCCTGAGCACCTGGGGCGAGAGCTAGACCATGTTCAGGAGGTACTTACGAACAATGGATTTAAGGTTAATACGCGAGAGAGACCAATAAAAAGAGAGAGACATCCTGGAGTGAACAGGCAACCTGCCTACCTACCTTATCTGAAAGGCGTGACAGATAAGATTGGCTCGGTGTTGAGAAACTACTCAATACACACCATTTTCACCCCGGAGGCCAAGGTTAATAGCATAGTACGCTCACCAAAGGATGTCCTACCTCTGCAATGTCCTGGCGTGTACAAGATTGACTGTAGCTGTGGCAGTTCTTATATTGGGCAAACAAAGCGGACCATTGCTGAAAGGCTCAAAGAGCACATAACTGCTGTGAAGAACCGACAGACCAACAAGTCAGCTATCGCCGAACACTTGGTGAACGCTGGCGCTAATCACTGGATCGAGTTTCATAAGCCACGGGTAATCTCCACCGATCGCCACCATTACTCAAGACTTGTGCGCGAGGCCAATGAAATCAAAAAGTTCCCTAAAAACTTTAACCGGGATGACGGTTTCAAGTTGTCAGCAACGTGGAATCCAGTGATATCGAAAACAATACCTCCCTTTTTTGAACGGTCGGTTAACGTACAGAACAGCGATACGGTTAGTGTTGTGTGTAGGGGGACTTTATATTAACATCTCAAGATGCGAGGGTAGATGATAATAATATATTATCTATCACGAAGACGAAGCTGTGACGTCGCATCACCAGTCAGCTTGCGACCACGGCCAGTGCAACCTGTGCCGAAACGTCAAGTAAAATAAAGGTAAATTAAATGCGCGTTAATATCCCGTTTATATAATATTTATTACAACTTATGCTGTGATTTGTAGTTGTGATTCTACTAATAATTAATAATAATAATTAGTTAAAGTGAAGATGATAATTTTAAATAAAAGACTATTTTTTTTCTTATTTGTGGCCTTTTATTCAAAATTTTAATTTACTTTTGAGAAATATTTTATATGCAAAAGGGACTTTTGTGCTACTAGTTGTCTGTATATTATAGCTACTACAACGATAAAATAAACGAAAGGTGGAGAATCAAAATACGCTTCGAATGATATATGACACAATAGCATTGATAGTAGAAGTGTCAAAAAACAAACAAAAATTGAAATGAAAATTTTCAATGTGCTCTGCTGAAAAAAGTTAAATTTTGATTTGTGGCTCTATTGTTTTAAAGCAGCGAAATATATTTATTTGAAGATTCTTTAAAATATAATCAAATTATTACAAATAATGTAATATTATTGTTATTTTTGGAGTAATGTGACAGCCACGATAGTTATATTCTATATTTTATTCCTGACTATAAATTTAAAGAAATATGATGTCGTGTTATACACTGACTAAAGACTAAGATGAGAAATAAGTACTACGAATCAAAGACAATTACTTAAAATTCTCATGCGAAAATGAAACGGCCATGTTTGTTTTAAATAAAATATTTATCAAATTAAAAACTATTTAAAGTGATCAGAATGTGTTAGACAAAACTCTATTGCCTTTTCTAACGACTTTGTAGACAACATTTTGCATTATTGATCATATTCACGAATTACGATTTTTTTCAATTGACGGTGCTGGTTAGCCCCATAAACGCCCATAAGTTATGGAAAGCTTTAATCAGTTACTAAATAGGTATATTAAAACGTTTGAACGTGACACAGGTATTTTAAAATACACACATCAAAAAAGTCTAAGCAACATGCATGATATTACAAATTTACCATTTATATTAATTAATTTCTAAGTATTTACTCACTCAAAGTGTATAGGTAAGTAAACTTTTTTGTTATTGATGACATACTGGCTGGTTGTAAAAAAAAAATTTCGATTATGTTTTGTTTTTTTTCATAAAATTCAAATGACTGCGAATTTGTTTGAATTTGAGTGCATGTTAATTGCTACGTTTTAGTCTTGATTTTATAATTTTACCAACCATTTAAATACAGTTGGCGACAAAATTGAATTGTTAGATATTCTTTACGTCATGGAGCGACGTCATTTGACGGCAGATGAAATGCAAAGAGCTGTAGGGATGTTGCAAGCGGGAAGTAATCAATCAGGTATCTCGACATTTTGGTATTCATAGAAGTGTTATTTGTCGTCTTTGGCAGCGCTACAATAATACAGGGGAACCCGCTGAACAGCATCCAGGCCGTAAAAGGAGTACAACCACTCGGCAAGACCGGTACATACAACTGACTGCAAGACGCCAGCCGATGTTAACCGCTCGAGAGATAAGTTTGAGGCTACAAAATTCAAGTGGTGTTGATGTAAGTCCCCAAACTGTGCGAAATCGACTGCATGAGTACGGCCTACGAGCTCGACGCCCTATCAGGTGCCCACCGATACGTCACGGGAATCGCGCTCGTCGAAATGAATGGTGTAGAGAACGCATAACATGGACCCAGGAACAATGGGATAAAATTATGTTTTCCGATGAGTCGCGATTCGGGTTTAGGCCTGATACAAGAAGGGTGCGAGTGTACCGTCGACCCGGAAATACTGAAAGACTCAGGTGCGTTCAGGAAGTTCATCCATACAGCGGCTCAACAGTTATGGTATGGGCGGGTATTATGAAGAACAGGCGAACTGAGCTCGTTTTTGTAAATGGAAACATGAACGCTGAAAATTACGTTGAGGATATTCTCAGACCTTATGTCCATCCATTTGCACAAACCTTTGGCTCCGATTTTACGTTAATGCATGACAATGCGCGTTCACATACAGCTCGGCGAACCAGTGAATACTTGGCAACGGAGAACATCCAGGTATTGCCCTGGCCTGCACAATCGCCAGACCTCAACCCCATCGAGCACGCATGGGACATGCTCCAGAGACGTGTTTTGAAGGACTTGGACGGAGTGACAACAACCCAACAGCTGAAGGATTTGCTACAATTCCATTGGGAGCGAATACCGCAAGATGACATAAACAGTCTCATTAATTCAATGAATAATCGTTGCCGACAAGTTCTGAATAGCAGAGGAGGCCATACTTTGTATTAAATTGTCCTATTCTTTCACAATAAATTCATTTTCTTAAGAAATTTCAATTTGTAAAAAAAAAGTTTAGTTTCTTATGTACCTGTATATTCTAATATTGTTAATTTCTGTTATTAAAAGAACTTATAAAGAAAACAGCTGTTATTTTTACATCATAGAACCCTAAAAATATTATTTTAAAAATAAAATACAACGTTATAATTAAAATAAATGGTAAAATAAATTAATATAAATGGTAAATTTGTAATATCATGCATGTTGCTTAGACTTTTTTGATGTGTGTATATTTATTTAAATATGATAAAATAGTTATTTAATATTTGTTTAATTTTTAAACCAATCCATAAACAATCAACAACTTTATGTCAAACCCCGGACTCATAAACGCAACTTAAATTTTAGTCAATTGATTAGCTTAAATTTTTACGGTTTTGTTTGGATTAAGGTTGGTTTTGCTAACAAAAAACTCGCTAAACAGTGATTAAATTTTAGAGATTTTTATAAGTAAGGGGGTTAATGTCGAAGTCATATAATAATATAATCTGTAATTCATGGCCGCCATTCCATTAGCTTATGTATTATCGTATTTCGTTGGCTGACACCGACTCCAAAAATAACAATAATATTACTTAATTTGTAATAATTTGATTATTTTTTAAGGAATCTACAAATATTTTGAATAAGAATGTTTTGAAAAAAATAACATTTCATTTAGTTACTTAAATAAGTTTTTGTTTAATTTGTGTAGTTTTAAGATATTATATTGCTATAATTTGCATATCCGATGTGGATAGACTGTTGAGAATAATGTATTCATACACTAACACCTGATATACACAGTTTTGCAATAAATCTTTGTCTTTAATAAATATATTTGTTATTATACGAATGGCTGATTTAAACTATAAATATAATTATAACTAAAGTCTTAGAAAATATTTACAAATAATAACAATTGTACAATCATTAATTATATATATTAAATCACAGTATAATCACATTACAATAATCACAGTTTACATTAAAACAGGTATGATTTAAACATATTAATTTGTAAGAATCAATCTTAGAAAATATTTACAGATAATAAGAACAAAAATAAGAGCTTTTTTTATTTTTACACGCTACCATAACGGACACTTAGTCAGTATGTCAGTATGACACTAGTGCAGTATGCTAGTCCGTCTTCTATACAATTTACAAATGTCAAAGATGGTGGCGTCATCTTGGCTCTAAAACTAGTACTTTCTTAGAAAAAATTATGCAATCTAAATTATTACACAATTTAAAGCCTGACCAGAAAAATAAAACAACCTCTTCAGGTATTTCGATTGCTTTAGGGTATAATTTTAATTTTTCCTTCTTTTTATTTCATAAAAATAAGCTAGCTAAAAATTAGTGGTGTGTTGTGATGTAATGTAGTTCGGGTCACAGTATCTGAGATGGCGCCGTTTTGGCAAAAAATCAAGAGATAGCTCTCTCCTTTGTTCTCGCCCCCCGCGCACCTCTATTACCGCAGGCGGGGTCTGAGTTAAACGGTCGGCCTATAATAAGGTAAGTAATAGTTAAGAAGGTAAACTTGACAATTATTATAAAATCCTATGCAAATCATTTGGTCTGAGAGTGCAAATGTGAAAAATGTAAATAAAGAGAATATAAGCAGTCAGCAGCAGTAAGGAATTATAACAATTAATTATCTGAATATATTTTTTAGGTTTCGTGTTAGTTAGAGAGTTGAGTGTGAGACAGAGACACAGATAAGTTTTTTTGAGACAACAGTGTAGAAAAACTACCTTGCTCGTTTTTTGATCCACTCTTTTTCTCCGAAATTAAAATTTGGCGCCAAAATGCTTTCATGTTTAAATTATTTAAGACAAACGGTGACCCAAAATAGCCAACGAAAGGTTAAGTTTTTGGGCAAACAAGTTACATGACAGATATTTAAAAAATTATAACATAAAAAAAATAAACGTCAATCTATTTCGTCACGGGTTCGATTCCCGCTCAATGCAAATCTTTGTGTGCATGAACATGATTGCTTGCATTGGTCTGGGTGTTTTCTATGTATAATAATGTACCTAGGTACAGTCAGCCCCAAAAGTCGCTGAACACATTTTAAATTCCAAAACTGCTGAACACTAAAAGTGGCATAAGTCAGTGTTGCAACAAGAGTACAAAATAAGCTAAACGTACAAAACGACCATAACACGCTGCACACGGTTATTCCAAAAGTAGCTGCACACGGGTATTTCAAAAGTAGCTGAACACTAGTGTTCCAAAAGTAGCTGAACACTAGTGTCTATTATGTTTACTCGTTGGAATAGATACATAATTTCAACACAATTCACTAAAAGCTGATTTACACAGGGTCAGTAACTGACTTCAAATTCGAGGCAAGTCAGTGCTGACTCGAAAAAAAGCCCGTGTAAACTGATTTGAAGTCAGTACAGTGGCTTGAAGTCAGCGCTGACTTGAATATTCGCACACGAATATTTTGAAGTCAGTTGGCGCCCCCCGCCACCCGCGCACTCCCGTGACAGCCAAATAAACCCCGTGTAAACAGACAAGTCATTGCGTGCTTGTCACTGCCGCTACGTTGTAGAGTAACCACGTTTTTTTTCAAAATGAAGTTCTCATAACCAGTTTGTACTCCGCAGGATCTTCAAATTGCAATTGCTTCAGCAACAAAGCAGAGCCACCAGTTTCGTTTCTATCGTCAATCCATTTTCTTACCTACGGTCGTTTATTTTTAGTTATCTCATTTTCTACCATTTCTATTAACTCATTGAACAGCAAAATTAATTTTTTTTTAACAAATAATTAAATCTTCGTTTCAGTTGTTTTCGCGAATTCATTTTTCCCACTGACTTCACACACGTGTGGTCACCGTGAGAAACGCACCACTTCTACTTACTTCATGTAAACAGTTAAAGTCAGTCGCGGCGCCGACATTGGCGCTGCGACTGACTTGTCTACTGACCCTGTGTAAATCAGCCTTAAGATTCGATAGCCTAGGGTATAGAACACTCGACTTTGATGAAGTAGACGTGCGTTCGAAACCGGGTTGTGCCAAGTATTTTTTTTGGTTTTTTTATTTTTTATTTATTGTATTTTATCTCAAAAAAAACAAGTAACTTAAATTCACCGTCACTGTTCACAGGTATTTTAATAAAGTTAAAATATTATTTTTAATTTTTAATTGAAAATTAAATAGTATTTTTATTTAATTTTTAATTAAATGAAGAATGATCATTATGACTTTAAATTGTATGAGAAACATTTTCGGAGATTCGATGATATGAGTTGAAATGTTATGTAAGAAGAAGTGCTCCCTGTTGTGCGACATTTAACTTAATAGTTTTATGACATGCAACTAAAATTAACTCTAGAGGTGATAAAGCCATTTAATTAATTTATTAATTAAATTATTTCATTTAATTGTCGAATATACATTTTTTTCGTAAACGAAGTCGCGGGTTACAGCTTGTATTGAATAATATAATAGTAGAAAACAAAATAAGAAAAAATAAAAAAGCACAAAAAGTAATCCGTTCCTCAGGATCGAACCAGAGCTGTTTTCTTTTCACCCAAGCTCTATACAAGCAAAGCTATCGTGTTGACAACTGTTTTGATGAAATTGTTAATGTAGTATTCCGCTTTGAAATTGGCTTGACTTTTGTCTACTGTCAAAATCACTCACTACAACTACACTGAAACACGACCGCAGATGAGCGACGCAGCGGGCGACGTTGCCGTTCAGTCATGCGCGGCTCCCGTATACTGCACGAGTTGGCAACATCGATACTTCTGAAATACCCGTGTGCTGATACTTTTTGAAACCTCCATGTGCAGCTACTTTTGGAATAACCGTGTGCAGCGTGTTATGGTCGTTTTGTACGTTTAGCTTATTTTGTACTCTTGTTGCGACACTGACTTATGCCACTTTTAGTGTTCAGCAGTTTTGGAATTTAAAATGTGTTCAGCGACTTTTGGGGCTGACTGTACATATTTACAAAAAAAAATAATTAAGTATGTTTATCCGTTGTGTAGTACCCATAGTACAAGCTTTGCTTAGTTTGGGACTAGGTGGCGCTGTGTGAATGTGTGAGGATCATTTATTTATTTATTACAAAAATACGTAATATTAGAATGTGTTCTGCCATGGCCATATATTAAAAACACAAAACAATGCCACAATAATACTTAGAAATACATAAAAATGACTAATACAATAGGGTATTTTGACATACATAGGTTAATGTTTATATTTTTTTATTTTTTGTTACAATCTTCACGGTTTATGCATTTGGGTGATGAACAGCTTCTAATGACAACCTTGACATCAATGACAAATGCGATGGGAGATTAGTGATTTTGGTAGGTAGGTATACCTACCTACGACGAAATAGTTTGAAAGTTTAAACCTTTCACAGTGCCGCCAGCAGACACAATAGTAAAACAATACATGTGTACCATATATGGTACACTGCACTGGGAACGTGTTTAAAGAATTGTCAGAATCCATACTAATATTATAAATGCGAAAGTAACTGTCTGTCTGTTACTCTTTCACGCCTAAACGGCTGAACGGATTTTGATGAAATTTGGTACAGACAATCTTTAGACCCTGAGAAAGAACATAGGCTTCTTTTTATTAAGAAAAAATTTTTTTTTTTTTTTTTAAATCATGTTTTAGCATTTTGAAATTTTTACCAGTGTGGGGGTGAAATAGGGGTTGAATTGAAGATAAGACAATAAATCTTGGCACGTAGGCTTTTTCTACAAACGGAATTCCCAAAATTCGAACTGTACGGATTCGGAACGGGAACAAAGCCAAACTCACATTCACTTCTCTCTCACTCACAACAAATTCCGATTCTGATTGACAAAAAATAATTTCACGCGGGCGAAGCCGCGGGCGGAAGCTAGTTAAAAATAAAAAGGCAAATTTTGCACAAGCGATCGAGGCCTGTGTCGAGAACCATCGAGAACTTTATTTGGGGAGTTTTTTTTTAATACTTTTTCTGGTTTTTACAAGGATATTATTTATATTCCGGATATTTACATAAATGTCTTTTAACCAGGACGGTTAAAAGATAGTTCTGCCTAGTATCTACTATATAAAAATAAGTCGGGTTTTCATTCCTGACGCTATAACTCCAGAACGCACAAACCGATTTCCACGGATTTGCATTCGTTGGAAAGGTCTCGGGCTCCGTAAGGTTTATAACAAAGAAAATTAAAAAAAAAATTCAACAAAAAAGCGGGAAAATAAGGCCTGTGCGAAGCCGGGACGGCCCGCTAGTATAAAATAAAATTATATAAACATTACATGTATCGCCACCATATTTGTATTGTTATTATTATAAGAATACAATCCATATGTAATGACCATCAATTTCGCATCCTACGCTGTTCAATGTATGGCTGCGAAAACAGCGATTTCGTATAGAGCTGTAAAAAGTAATAAAAGGTACGTTAATTAAAACGAATAATAGAAATACAACCTTAATAACCATAACAAGAATAAACGGCTAGGCTGGCGGCGCGGTGTTTGGTCCATAGGATGCGGCTGCAATATGACGTAGCAGGTTCGAATTCCACGCTACCAATTCGGTGTGTAAAAATGATTTTTGGTATTTTTATTTTAAAGGTTTATTAATTATAAACAACTTATTGGAGTATTTTGGGTTTCCTACTTATAGTTTATTTTTAATAAATATTTTAAGATCTACTTCTGATGACGTCATAAATACGTATGACGTCATCACAAGTAAATCTGTAAGTAAGTAGGCAATACTGCCTACTTAGAGATCAAATGAAAGACAAAGTAATTCATGTATAATTGTAAAAATGAACACAATCTTGCGGTTTTTTGCGCTAAAAATATGATTTTATTCCTTACCGATCTAAAATCTCGAAATGGTTTTGGAATCAACATAGGTAAACTATTACTTTACATACCTACCGAATTATCTGAGCGATCCAACAGATGGTTCTCTCGGCAACACTACATGCTTAGTTTCTAAACATAAAACGCTAACTTGCCTTAGTCGGCTTTCACGACACCCATGAAAAGGCCATAGGATAGTAACTCAATGTTCCTATTCGTACTCTTTTCAAGAGTCGTATTAATCGAGCGTACAGTACTAAATCCGCACCCGTGACCCGTGCTCACTTCGTTGGGTGGCGAAAAAAACGCGCCCCTTTTTTAAACATATTTTATTACTGCTCCACTCTTTTTAGTCATAGCGTGATACTATATAGCCTATGACACTCCCTGATAAAATAGACTATTCAACAAAGAAAGAATTTTTAAAATCGGTTCAGTCGTTCCAGAGATACAACGTCACAAACACACAAACTTTACCTCTTTATAATATTAGTATAGATAACAAAATAAATAAAAAATATTAATTATTAATTGTAACTTCTTCCAACACTGCAGGTTCTATGGCCACACAATGAGTCATAGACTTTAGCAGAGAGAAAGTATTGTCGTCATTCAAGTGGGGGATTGGCGAACTGCAAACATTATTGCTTTTTGTGTAAGATTTCCTACTTACTTGCTGTTTTGGGTTATTTTATTGCTGTTAATTGAAAGATATCCGTGTGGTGACGGAGGGTTAAATTTCAAGTTTTCCTTCTTTTTATTTCGTAAAGATAATATTCTCGGATAGTCCCTTAGTCGGTTTTTACGACACCCATGGGATGAGAAGGGGTGGTGTTCTTACATATGGTATTCTTACTCCGTCACCACACGGAGAATTTATTCGCCATTATCTAAACTATGAATAAGTTTTTTTACACCATGTTTGTCAGTTATTCATAAAACTGTAACTTCAGCTTATCTCCCAATATAAAGAGCGTAAAGATAAAAGTATGAGCTAACATAATTATTAACATAATTATGTTATAATATCTTTTCGTACTATATAATTTACATTTAGATTACATATTTATATGTAATTATGTAAATGTAACATCATTATGTAAAATAGACATAGATTTTATTTGTAACACTTCTTTAATACGTCATACTTACAGCTGTGCATCATAAATAAATTTTTCACAGACATTCACGGACATAATCTGTATTGAACACAGCGCCATCTGTTCCCAAAGTAAGCTAGGCTTAACCTGCTTGTGTTATGGGTAACAGAACAACGGATATTAGTACATACTTATATCCTTTGCTTTTTTTGTAAATACATACATTAGTAATATACTTACATAAAAACACTACCAATGCAAACAATCATGTTCATGCACACAAAGATTTGCATTGAGCGGGAATCGAACCCGAGACCTCTGCTTAGCAGCCATTTAATATACCGTCTCCGCCACAGAGGTCGTCATTTAATGATTTAGTTATAATTATTAAATGGAGGAGAATCAGAGGTCTTGGTTTCGATTCCAATTGAATGTAAATCAATCTATTTGTGCATGATTATGAATAATTGCATTGGTCTAGGTGTTCGTTTTTACATAAAATAAATGTGTGTTTATACGTTGTCTAGTATCCATAGTATCGCTGGTTACTTTGCGACTAGATGAGATTGCGTGAATGTGTAACGCCTTGTCCTACGCCAGGTATCCCTCCGTCACGAGAGGAGACCCGTTCCTGCAGTGGGACATTAATAGGCTGTTATGATGAAGTAAAGATCAACAGAAAAATACTTGAGTTCTATATGAGAAATACTTATTTATGAGCATTAGGTACAAATGAGTCACGATTTTTTTTTTACAAATAAGTATGTAATATTTATAAACAATGAAACCATTATACAAAGAGCCATGAAATAAGAACAATGTAATTGCACATTTAGACATTTGGCCTTTAAACTCAGGGGTCAGCTTAATTGGCTAATAGCGTGGTAAATAATCAAAATGTGCATTGTTTTTTTTTTGAAAACATAAAGATTTACGACTATATACCTATAAATTAACCTACATGGCTTAGGTATAACCTAAAAATTTAAAACAGAAAAACGAGACTTATGGTTTAGTCAACGAGACAGGGACTTGAGTGACCAAGACCACCTCTGTGACCTTCATATCAGGATTACGTTGAAAAAAAAAAACCATTGAGAATTTCAACCACTCCAATAAGCTTTGTTCGTAAAAAGTAAAAACAAGTAATAAATGAAATTTGACGACCTCTGTGGCGTAGTGGTTATATAACAATGACAGCTACGCAGAGGTCTCGGGTTCGATTTCCGCTTAATGCAAATCTTTGTGTGCATGAACATGATTGTTTGCATTGGTCTGAGTGTTTGTATGTATAATATGTATATATTTACAAAAAAATAAAAGTATGTAACTATGTTAGCTCTGCTTAGTTTGGGACTAGATGGCGTTGATGGAGGGATACTTGGCCTACTAATACCACGATTCCCAGACGGATTGCAATAGGGTTTAATTTCAAGTTTTCCTTCTTTTTACTTCGTAAAGATAATATTCACGGATAGTCCCTTAATCGGTTTTTACGAAACCCATGGGATGAGATGGGGTGGTGACATATTGTATTCTTACTCTGTCAACCACACGGACAACGCTAGTGTACCATAGAGATAATATGTGTATATTTTCAAAAAACAAAAACAAAAGTAATTTACCTAAAGAATATAATATTAGATTTCTAGGTCACATTTGGTTCGAAATTCATTAATCTCGTTTTTTTTTGGATTTCTCGTTTTTAACAGTAGGTAATTAATTATATATTATTGCGAAGTGTTAATAGTCATTATGAATAATTTTAAGGCTTCCTTATGTTTTCAATAGATGAGAATCTCTCAATTTTTTTAAGTCACGTGTTCACTATCATCATCATCATATCAGCCAATTGACGTCCAATGCTGGACATAGGCCTCCTCCAAGTATTGTCACCTTGTGCGGTCCTGGGCCTCCCTCATCGAGACCATACGAGGTCGTCAGTCCACCGTGTTCGATTCCTGCTTAATGTAAATCTTTGTGTGAATGAACTTAAATAATAATATGAATATTTGCATTGATGTGTTTTCAAAAAGATAAAAAAAATAAAAGATATAAGTACTAAATAATAATAAATAAATATTCACGGACATCTCTACACAGCGCCATCTGTTCCCAAAGTAAGCTAGGCTTAACCTGCTTGTGTTATGGGTAACAGAACAACGGATATTAATACTTATATATTTTTTTTTGTAAATACATACATATTAAATATTCGAACTTCCATTTTATTTGATCCGTGGCTTCTCATTTCATCTCAGCCAATTGACGTCGACTGCTGGACATAGGCCTCCTCCAAATATGCCACCTTCGCGGTCCTGTGCCTCCCTCATCCATCGGCTTCCCGCAATATTTGGAGGAAGCCTATGACCAGCAGTGGACGTCAATTGATTTCTGTCTTCCAATTATTTTGTTGGCATCGCGTTCATCCCGCCATTTCCTTTTGGGCCCAATTGGCTGGCGCTTCCTGTTTCTTTGTAGGTAAAAAAAAGTGAAGTAGGGACATAATATAAGCTTGAGTTCTATCATCATAACAGCCTATTAATGTCCCACTGCAAGGACGGGCCTCCTCCAGTACGGAGGGTTACTTGGCCTACTAATAGTCCAGTCAAAATAAATATCCAGTTTGCATTAATTCCCAACAAGCTGGATTTTTGTGCAGGCCTTGAATACGTCATTACAAATGATATGTCAAAAGTCCCCATCGATCCCGCTTGTGCGTTGTTTTTAATTCAAGGTCAAAGGTCACAAATTTGCGTTTTTTGCGTATATCTCTGAAACAACGAGAGCTATCGAAAAATGGTTCAGACAAAGTTTGTAGATCGTAAAATTGTCTACAAAAAATATCTGAACACTTTTCTCCTACAAAGCATCGCTTTTGAGATATCGTGACTTTAGAGCGCAGGAAAGTCGTATTTTTGACTATATGCACACACTAGCTTTTTCCCGCGATTTCGCCCGTATTTATAAGTATTATTAAAAATTAGGCTTATTTCTATATATATAGTAGCATATGCATGCTTGGTCTCAGCCTAATCGGTTATAAATTGACAAAGTTACATACAAACTTTCATCCCCTATCTTATCCCTTTAGGGGTCGAATTTATCAAAATCCATTCTTAGCGGATGCCTACGTTATAACATATACCTGCATGCCAAAATTCAGCCAGATCCCACCAGTGGTTTGGGCTGTGCGTTGATAGATCTCTATGTCAGTCACCTTTAAGTTTTATATATATAGAAGATTTCCGCACCACCTCTGAGGTAGTTAAGGCCAATCTTGCACCAACATTGAATCAAATACAACCGTACATTGAATCAAATACAACCGTACATTGAATCAAATACAACAGTACATTGAATCAAGTACACGGCGCTTTTTTTAACGTGGTTTCTCCAGAAGGAATTCTCCTACCACATAGTGATCTATCAACGAACAGCCCAAACCACTGGTGGGATCTGGCTGAATTTTGGCATGCAGGTATATGTTATAACGTAGGCATCTGCTAAGAATGGATTTCGATAAATTCGACCCCTAAAGGGATAAGATAGGGGATGAAAGTTTGTATGTAACTTTGTCAATTTATAACCGATTAGGCTGAGACCAAGCATGCATATGCTACTATATATATATAGAAATAAGCCTAATTTTTAATAATACTTATAAATACGGGCGAAATCGCGGGAAAAAGCTAGTGTGTGCATATAGTCAAAAATACGATTTTCCTGCGCTCTAAAGTCACGATATCTCAAAAGCGATGCTTTGTAGGAGAAAAGTGTTCAGATATTTTTTGTAGACAATTTTACGATCTACAAACTTTGTCTGAACCATTTTTCGATAGCTCTCGTTGTTTCAGAGATATACGCAAAAAACGCAAATTTGTGACCTTTGACCTTGAATAACAAAACAACGCACAAGGGGGATCGATAGGGACTTTTGACATATCATTTGTAATGACGTATTCAAGGCCTGCACAAAAATCCAGCTTGTTGGGAATTAATGCAAACTTTAATCATAATTTTGTCTATTTTGACTGGGCTATAATATCACGCTGGCCAGACGAATTGGTATACGGTTTAATTTCAAGTTTTCCTTCTTTTTATTTCGTAAAGATTATAGTAAATGGTAGTCCCTTATTCGGTTTTTACGACACCCATGGGATGAGATGGGGTGGTGATATATTGTATTCTTACTCCGTCACCACACGGAGAAGAGTTCTATACATGACTAAATAAATATATTATACTTTATGAGCATAATGAGTCATTATTTATCTTTATTCAAAATCTTGACTTCTTTTGTTAAACGAGAAAAGGTCATACGTATCATTAAAATTATTACACAATACAGTATTGCGCTGTGACAGTGTTTATTATATCTCCGTGTGGTGACGGAGTAAGAATACAATATGTCACCACCCCATCTCATCCCATGGGTGTCGTAAAAACCGAATAAGGGACTACCATTTACTATAATCTTTACGAAATAAAAAGAAGGAAAACTTGAAATTAAACCCAATACCAATCCGTCTGGCCAGTGTGCCAAAGATAATAAATGAACGTGGGTTATGTCTGCCAATTACTCTTCCACTCTAAAATATAAAAAAAATGTAGGTACTAGTTTAACTTAAACCCTATTTACACATCGACAAGTACAGTAGCGAGTTAAGAAGTAAGTTGGCAAGACGCGAGAGAGGGGGCTACTTCGTACTTAACTTGCCAAAAAATAGGACGGAGATCTATTCAAATCAACTTAATCAACAACTTACTACTTAACTCGCTACTGTACCTACTTGTCGATGTGTAAATCGGGCTTTAGTTTGAAACTAGATGCGTGAATGAGGTATATTATTTTTACCTGTATCTGTAACGTTGCTACTATTGTTTGCCATTGATAATTATTGTCCTAGTTTCAGAGGTCGGTATAAGGAAGTTATTATTTCCTAGATAGTTAATAAAAAGACCTTAGTCGGCATAATGTTATACTGCCGGTTATTTCAGCAATCTGTAAGTTCTAGATAGCAATAACGCTAAACAGAAAATTATCAGAAGTCAAAACATTTATTTGACTTTTATACTTAACTAGCGGCCTGTCCTGGCTTCGCACGGGCATTATTTTTCCGCTTTTCTGTTGAAAATTTTCCTGAATTTTCTTTGCTATAAACCTCACGGAGCCCGAGACCTTTCCAACGAATGCAAAACCGAGGAAATCGGTTCGTGCGTTCTGGAGTTATAGCGTCAGGAAGGAAAACCCGACTTATTTTTATATACTTAACTAGCAGGTGCCCACGGCTTAACCCGCGTTGTATAGGTAGCTTATATGTTATTCTATACCCTAATCTACCTATTGCAAATTTCACCAAAAACTGTTTAGTAGTTTTTGCGTGAAAGAGTAACAAACATCCATCCATCCATACATCTTCGCAAACTTTTTTTCAGTGATTAATCAGTGATTGCAACTAGCTGTGTGCGCCTGTAGTTGAACTTCTGTATATGTTTCTGTTGTGTAGCATAGTTTTACACTACCGGTTATTTCAGCAACAGAAAAGATCTAGATTTTAATGTGTACGGTTGTAATATTAGACAAGTTCATAAGATTAACGGCCTTTCATTGTGTTAGCGTAAACAAAAATAGGAAATTTCTAGCGCGGCATTTCAGGTTATTCTGGCCACTGTAACTTGTGCCATAACGTCAGGCAGAAATAAAGGGAAATAGTAGTTAGTTTCCTGTTTAATAATACTAGCTGACCCATGGCCCGTGCCCACTCCGTTGGGCGGCGAAAAAAACGCGTCCCTTTTTTAAACATATTTCATTACTGCTCCACTCCTATTAGTCATAGTGTGATACTATATAGCCTATGACACTCCCCAATAAATGGACTATTCAACAATGAAATAATTTTTTAAATCAGTTCATTAAATTCAGAGATTACCCCCTACAACGTCACAAACTTTAACTCTTTATAATATTAGTATAGACTAGCTGATGCCCCGCGTGCTATAGGTAATCTAAATGTTATTCTACACCCTAAACTACCTATATTCCAAATTTCAACCAAATCCGTTTAGTAGTTTCTGTGTGAAATAGTAACAAAGATCCATTCATCCATCCATCCTCACAAACTTTCGCATCTTTAATATTAGTATGATAATTTAGACTTAATTTTTTATCTTAATAATATACTTACCCCCGGTTTCTGAAACGCATGTCAAATAAAAAATCAAATAATTAAATGCCAAAACTCTTGTCAACTATCATTTGAGTTGCCGAAACTTCGATTATCTACTTTGATTTGATCAGTATGTTAGTTGCCAGGGCAACTATCAAATCAGTAACATTCGTAGGTTAAACTCCATTTTGGGTTTCCGAAATGCAGATTACGACATGATCATTGATTATGCGCATGTCAAATCGTTTGTCAAGTAATCGGTGTATATCCTCAAATTAAGTGTTATGATGAGACAATTTCTGCTGTAAAAAGGCACTATAGGGTAAAGAGAGGATATGTATAGTAGTAGGTAAAGGTTTATTCGAAATAATTCCTTGGAACTTGTCATTAGAGGTCGTCTTGTATCATCATAACAACACATTAATGTCCCATTGCAAGGACGGGCCTCCTCCCGTGACAGAGGGATACTTGGCCTACTAATACCACTCTGGCCAGACGGATTGATATAGGGTTTAATTTCAAGTTTTCTTTCTTTTTATTACGTAAAGGTAATATTCACGAATAATCCCTTAGTCGGTTTTAACGACACCCATGGGATGAGATGGGGTGGTGACATATTATTATATTCTTACTCCGTCCCCACACGAATATAAAATATTTCTTGTACAGAATTGACTTCTCTACAGATTTATTATGTATATATAGAATAGATAACATAAAGATCATTAAAAATCAGTAGTCGATACTCTCAAACACGTGTGTTGATTTACCTACCAGACGTTTTACCTAACACACGCTTCAAAGCTCTGAAAAAATCGTTTACATTTTTTAAATTTCTAACGCAGGAATACAAAAACGCCTGATGCAATTTTAATATCAATGTTCATTGCAATATTTATAACTCTATGTAGGTATATAAATTTCATAAGGGGTAAAACATTTTTTTGTCAATAATTTTTTTCAGGGCTTTCAAACAATGATTTTTCTTTCTTGGTTTCTATTTAACCTACTTAACAAAATAACTTACGTTAGACGTCCTAGCTAAATAGCTACCTTAAACTTAAAAACGCTAATTTCTCCCGTTTTACCAACATTTTCCTTCACTGCTCTGCTCCTATTGATCGTAGCGTGATGAAAAGTATACAATAACATGACCAGGAGTATGGAGAATAATTGTACCAAAGGTAAACGGGCGTTTTGTTTGGACATATGACCCATGGCGTACACGAACGAAATATGTCTAGGTATGTAGTTAAATATACCTAATACTAACTGGTATAGGTCCCACTGTTGTGGAGTATGGGAGAACGGAGAAAAATGAAAATTTTGTTTATTGTTTTAAGGCATTCAACAAAGCACTCTTCAATTATAAAATAATATATTTTTGTAACCGATTGGGCTTATTTTAATAATACTTGAAACAGTAGTCTGTTTATACAACACAGATCACACTATTACGTTTTTACCCAAAAAGGAAAGAAATGAAATCCTGTTCTACAAAAATGTTTTTTTATTCTACTGGATACCTATACTTACTCTTATTCACAATCATCTACTCAATTGCACACAATAGAATCCACTATCAATATTTTAGTCATGCAGCTTCGTTACAGAGAAAGAAGAGAAAGAAAATGACTTATTTATTATTATATATTTATTATCATAACACAAAAGCAGTTTAGCAGCAGATATTCATCACACAGTGTCAAGTTTTAAATTATTTTATACATTTGTTTCAGTAAAGTTATTTTCTTATAAATTGTTTTGAGCACTTGCATCTTTCACTATAGGCCGACCGTTTATCTCAGTCCCCGCCTGCGGTATGAAAGGGACGAGGGGGCGGGGTAGCGGTGTCCGTTATGGTAGCGTACACAAGAGCTATATCGAGTTGGTTGCTATGCCAAATAAAATAAGTTTTTACAAAAAAAAACCGACTTCAAAGACAAAAATTGCACTAAAAATTAAAAAAGAATTAGTTGTATTTTGGTTTTGCAACATTAAATCAGACATTCTTTTTACTTAGTTATAATCTAAAGAATAGGTTCTTTTAATTATTGTAAAAAGTATTGTTAAGGATATTTCTTGAAGAGTCTACAAATATATTTATTTGTATATTCTTTAAAATATAATCAAATTATTACAAATAATGTAATATTATCGTTATTTTTGGAATCAGTGTCAGCCGCGATAATTATATTCTATTTTATATTCCTGACTTAAAATTTAAAGAAATATGGCGTTGTGTTATACACAGACTAAAGACTAAGATGAGAAAGTACTACGAATCAAAGACAATTACTTAAAATTAAAAACCATTTAAAGTGATCAGAATGTGTTAAGTATACAGAACTTTATTGCCTTTTCTAACGACTTTGTAGACAACATTTTGCATTATTGATCCTATTTGCGTATTACGATTTTTTTCAATTGACGGTGCTGGTTAAACCTATATAAACGCCCAAAGTTATGGAAAGCTTTAATCAGTTACTAAATAGGTATATTAAAACGTTTGAACGTGACACAGGTATTTTAAAATATATTTATTTAAATACGATAAAAATAGTTATTTAATATTTGTTAAATTTTTAAACCAATCCATAAACAATCAACAACTTTATGTCATAATGTCGAAGGCATATAATAATATAACCTGTAGTTCGTGGCCGCCATTCCATTTGCTTAGGTATTATCGTATTTCGTTGGCTGACACCGACTCCAAAAATAACAATAATATTACATAATTACTATTTCATTATTACATAAAAATGAAAAACCATTTCTTTTGAAATAAAATAATTTTAAAAATAATTGCCTTTTTTATTTTGTGTCTTATTTACAATTTTATTGCATAACACCTTCCTAGTTCAATATAGTGATTGCTTCAAAACCCTCTAAAACGGTATCGGTTACTTTCAAATTTCACTAAAACCTAAAGTTAACTTCTAAGTCCCCTAAAACGAATCTATTTTTGCAAATAACCTCGTTTTTCAAATTGTTTTTATTAAAGAAAGATGTTTGTTGGGATTGCTAGATTACAATAATAATATAATGTTAAAAATCGTACAGAATTAAGGTTGTTAGTAAGTTTAAGACGTTTTTCATGAATTGTCGACATTTAAGAAAAAGCACTTTAGACGGTTTTGCAATTATATGACTCATATATACCTACATTAAAACAGGTAAGATTTAAACATATTAATTTGTAAGAATCAATCTTAGAAAATATTTACAGATAATAAGAACAATAATAAGAGCTTTTTTTATTTTTACACACTACCATAACGGACACCTAGTCAGTATGTCAGTATGACACTAGTGCAGTAAGCTAGTCCGTCTTCTATACAATTTACAAATTTCAAAGATGGTGGCGTCATCTTGGCATTTAAACTCGTACTTTCTTAGAGAAAATATGCAATCTAAATTTTTACACAATTTAAAACCTGACCAGAAAAATAAAAAAACCCCTCCAGGTATTTCGATTGGTTTATGGTATAATTTCAATATTTCCTTCTTTTTATTTCATAAAAATAAGCTAGCTAAAAATTAGAGCTGTGTTGTGATGTGATGTAGTTCGGGGTCACAGTATCTAGATGGCGCTGTTTTGCCGAAAAATCAAGAGATAGCTCTCTCCTTTGCCCTCGCCCCCCGCGCACCCCTATTACCGCAGGCGGGGTCTGAGTTAAACGGTCGGCCTATAGTAATACTATCAAAAATCTTTTTTTTTATTCAACAACACAAGAGCAATGGGTAAGGTGGTAGTACAATGAATCATATAATATATATAATGGCTTCATGAACTATGTTCATACGCAAGTTTACACATATAAAGAAACAACATTAAAAAGTCGATGCTTCACTTTTTATTTTCGTCCAGAAGAACTTCACGAGGCAGAATCAGCGTGACCTCGCCACCAGTCATCAATCACTTGCATATTTCATCATATTTAAGTATCTAATGACGACGAACTTGCAAAACTAAACCGCATCTCTTCTGCATCACAAAATCTTCTTAAAATCAATTTGTAGAATATATAAATGACATTTCAACCTTTCGCCATAGCTTCCAGTCATATTCTCCAATTATACTAATCTTATATCTTATTAAAATTATTCAATTTAATATTATTATTATGTAACGTAAACAACAATTTGTTGCTTAGAAACGACAGGATTTTTGACACTTGAGAACGAATTATTGAATGATTATAGAGCCGCTCTGTACAATGTGTCCATACACAGAATAAAAATCTATGACAGCTGTAAATGATCATAGATTACTTAATTTATCTCTGACAAACGTTCCAGAAACTCGATTTGATTTGACAGAGCTGGTATATTGACCTACGTGTTATTTAAACAAAGATTTGACATGCGTTTCAGAAACCGGGGGTTATTATTACTAGCTGACCCGTGCCCACTTCGTTAGGCCGCGAAAAAATCGCGTCACTTTTTTAAACATATTTTTTTTTAATCTTTATTGGACAGAAAAGGTCTTAGGTATTCACTTTGTGAACATGTCGCCCCATAAACATATTTCATTACTGCTCTACTCCTATTAATCATAGCGTGATACTGTATAGCCTATGACACTCCCCGACGTTGTAGGGGGTAATCTATGAATCGTAGATCCAGAGATTACCCCCTACAACGTCACAAACACACAAACTTTACCTCTTTATAATATTAGTATAGATATAGATTATAATTATGTATTTAAGTATGTATATTCGTATTAACAAAGTCTGACTATTTATGAACCTAATAATTAACAAAGTCTGACTCAAGGGTCAGAGCCTTTTCAAAGTGCCAACGTTTAGGTCAAATCCGTTTGTGAACATCCGTGTGTTAGTCGGTAACAATGGTCACCTATTGTTAAGTTACAATGGTTATTTACATAACAATGACCTTAGGTATACGGGTTCGTTTCAGGTTCAGTGATAGGGCATGGTTGTATGCTGATTTGTATAGACGTTAAAGTCATCACCATTTAGCTTATCGCAGTCCACTGCTGGACACAGGCCCCTCCCACGTTAGAGTAATAGACAATATTTCTAATAGGTTTATAACACTATATTTGGACAGCGCTCAAGAAACAGTGGCCTGTTTTGGCCTCGAACCGAAACATGAGAAAGTCAGCGGTAATGGCCATTGCCGAGCAGTGGAGTGGTAAAGGCTGGCAGTAACTAACTTAAATGTAAGTATTTATTTATGGTAATCATCATAATCATAACAGCCCATTAATGTCCCACTGCATGGACGGGCCTCCTCCCGTGACGGAGGGATACTTGGTCTACTAATACCACGCTAGCCAGACGGATTGGTATAGGGTTTAATTTCAAGTTTTCCTTCTTTTTATTTCGTAAAGATAATATTCACGGATAGTTCCTTAATCGGTTTTTACGACACCCATGAGATGAGATGGGGTGGTAACATATTGTATTCTTACTCCGTCACCACACGGAGAGTAACTTAAATGTAAGTAGGTATTTATTTATGGAAATAAATGTGTAATAATGGTAAATAATAATTGATGTACTTATGTTATTTGGCAATGGTATAAAATTAGAGCATAAAGAAAATTTCACAAGCAGACCGCCATAAAACTTAGAATGTTATGTATTTCGTGTTAATTAAATCGCCCTTCAGTGTTTCAACTCTAATAATGTTACTGTATTATTTAGCTTCATAATAAATAGAGACGACATATGACTCATTATCTAGAGACCTCGCTGGAATGCGTACATCGCGTCCCGTTCTCCTTTCAACCCCCGCGCTCGCCACGGGCGCATCAGTGATTCGTCCGTCGCGACGTGACGTCATCGACGCCAGGTCTCGAGATAATGTGACCAGGTAGTAGGTACATTGTACGTGTATTGACTAAGAGTAAGGGAATATTAAGATGTTACCACCTCACTTAACTAATAGGTATCAAAAATTATCAACAATTACTTATACCTCCGTGTGGTGACGGAGTAAGAATACAATATGTCAACCCCCCATCTCATCCCATGGGTGTCGTAAACACCGACTAAGGAACTATCCGTGAATATTATTTTTACGAAATAAAAAGTAGGAAAACTTAAAATTAAACCCTATACCAATCCGCCTGGCCAGCGTGGTATTAGTAGGCCAAGGATCCCTATGTCATGGGAGGAGACCCGTCCCTGCAGTGAGGCATTAATGGGCTGTTATGATGAGGTACCTAAAACTCAGTAACCAATCTTATATTTGGTGATGATTTTGTGATTATAACACGGCTCTAAAACCAGTTTCGGTTTCATGGATGACTGACCATTACTTAATAAATTTTGATGAAATTCCTCAAGGATCGACTTGGAAAAATAGCTTACAGACAATTTTTTTTAAATTGTTCAATATAATCAAACTGAAAAAAGACGCCTTAAAATCACCCAGAGATCAATGGAGTCATCATAACAGTCCATTAATGTCCCACTGCAGGGACGGGCCTCCTCCCGTGACGGAGGGTTACTTGGCCTCCTAATACCACGCTGGCCAGACGGATTGGTAAAATCAATGGAGAGAATAGATCAATGGAGTGAGTTTGTTTTACTGCAAAATCGGATAGGAATTAAAGAATAGGGCAACAAATTCTCTCCAAGAAAAATACCTGGCAAAACAGACTAGGAATAAAAAAAACAATTACTTACGCCTTTTCGTCCAGTGTTTTTTGTAAAAGGCCAGATTCTAAGCAATGAAGAGAAAATTGAAATAAATCCTATATCAACCAGCAAGGCCAAGGTAATGTTTCACTTCTTTCCTTTAAATAACTTAAAAGTAATAAGCTTGCAATTAGCAACAGCCAACAACCTATTCATTTATGTATATAGTATAATAAGCTTTCTGTAAAATACATTAATAATAAATATGCTTGCCACAGAATATATTCTCTCGGTATACAAAAAAACTGAAGCAACAAGATTTCATCTCTAAAACTTAAATACTCATTATTATTCATATGGAGTTATTGTTGTAACGATGTAAATTACTTGAGTCACCTCACTATTCAACAATGCGTAACATGTAACAACAACATAAAGGTTTCCGTACGGAAGGTTCTACAACATTTTTTGATTAAGTTTTTCACAAAAAGTTCTATTTTTTGTGTGAGTTTTTCGGCCTAATTAGAACGTGTGGTTGAAGTGGTTAAGGAAGTCTAAATGAGGATTGCAGTTCCTTCCTTTTGAGTGAGGTTAGGGTAATTTTAGTTTGAGTTTGTCATACTATTTTAAATTTGGATGGCGTAACTATGACATTGAGTTAGCAGCTCTTGGATATCAGATAGCAATGAACTAATTCTCTCCGCGTGGTGAAGGAATAAGAATACAATATGTCACCACCCCATCTCATCCCATCGGTGTCGTAAAAACCGACTAAGGGACTATCCGTGAATATTATCTTTACGAAATTTAAAGAAGGAAAACTTGAAATTTAACACTATACCAATCCGATGGTATTAGTAGGCCAAGTATCCCTCCGTCACGGGAGGAGGCCCGTCTCTGCAGTGGGACATTAATGATCAACTTTTACGTGTATCGATTAACTACAGTACAGATAACAAATACTGACGTTATAATGAATGAATGAATGATACGGTTCACTTGGTATACGGTACAAAAACATTTACTGTTATTTTGTTTAAACGTAGTTTGTGACTATATATAATATTATACTAGCTGACCCGTGCCCACTTCGTTAGGCGGCGAAAACTAACGCGTCCCTTTTTTAAAGATATTTCATTACTGCTCCACTCCTATTAGTCTTAGCGTGATACTATATAGCTTATGACACTCCCCGATAAATGGACTATTCAACACAGAAAGAATTTTTAGAAACGGTTCATTAGATCCCGAGATTACCTCCTTCAACGTCACAAACACACAAACTTTATTTCTTTATAATATTATAGTATAGATGTGTATATAACGTAATGTTAGCTTATGATGTTTACGACGTACGCGATCAAATCAAAAGCGTACCCTATTTGTGTCCTATGTGACCGTATGCGACGTAACGCGTACTTGTTTTGAGGGCGATCAGACGCGACACCACGATTTCAAAGCAAAATTGTACTTCTTTATGATAAATTGTAATTGTAATTGTACTTATTTAGGAGGTAATGACCAAAATCACTTAGGGCACAGTCGCGTGTATCATCGCGTCGCGTTCGTCGCCCACGCATGACAAAAATATCAGTCCGTCAATGGAGGAGGTCCGTCCTTGGAGTGGGATTTAATGGGCTGTTATGATTATGATGCCACATTTTAGGAGACATTTTAGGACTGTTATAATAATTGATGTATTTACAAGAAGTTTTTGATTTATCTGACCTGGCACCATTGGTTTATCTCTGTAGTAGTTCTTTTATAGGCTATTATAAATATGTAGTCACAAATGTCGATATATGTCCGCTACTGAATTATTTAATAACAAAGTCTAGTATCTGACTATTAATCATCATAAATATAAAACGTTCTCCACCCATCACTCTAGCAACCGGTTTTATCATTGCTTAACTTTATATTATGTTACTAGTCAGTCTAAAAGTCATAACCTAGTTTTATTAATTTAATCTATCTAATAGATATAAATCTGATGTGTGGTGACAGATAGACAGACAGATATTTAGATAAGCGTCTGGTGATGGAGTAAAAAAAAATATGGTTTCAAAGTCTATCTCATTTCATGGATGTCGTAAAAGGTGACTAAAGCAGAGTTTGCAGATATCTCTACTAAAACTATATTTGGCCTAGCAATCCGTCTGGCTAATGTATAATGGAGAATGTCAACTAATTTTGATTATTAGCACTCCGTATTCTCTGTCAAAAAAAATACTAGGTAGGTACCTACTTAGTGAAAAAATTACTGTACTTACCTATAACAACTGAAGGAGGTATCAGTGAAAAAAGTAGTTCTCTTAAATGCTCTTACGCATCATGAACCACAAATCACAAGATCAACATAAAACATAGATTTAATTAATCAATAACCTTGATTATATAATCGTTCTAAGAGAATGGGTAATACCCTTTAAATACTAGACAGGGGTAGTTGCAGAAGTATAACTACTAATAATAAATATTCACGGACATCTCTACACAGCGCCATATGTTCCCAGAGTAAGCTAGGCTTAACCGGCTTGTGTTATGGGTAACAGAACAACGGATATTAATACTTATATACTTTTTTTTAAATACATACATATTGTACATAGAAACACTCAGACCAATGCAAATAATCATATTCATGCACACAAATATTTTAGCGGGAATCGAACCCGAGACCTCTGCGTTGCAGTTATATAACCACTACGCCACAGAGGCCGTCACTAATGAAGTAGGCTTGAGCAATGCAAACGTAGACAAGGTTAACGCACGCGTACACACCGCTCATGCTCATGGGACATAAAACTCCGGTCCCAGTTGTCGTTGTAGAGGGACACAGTCGTTATGCCTTTATAGGGTTCCTAAGAATAAAAATTGGCGAACGTTTGTACATTTTTTTCGTGAATGAAGTCGCGGGTTACACCTCGTTTTTTAAGGGCCAGATTCAGAGACCGCACTTTGACTTTACTTTAGCAAAGTCTAGTTATTATCTCTGAATTTGAAAAACATTAAAGTAATCTTTCGCATGAAAAGTTTACTTTGGGAAGATTACTTTGAAATAAAGTAAAGTCACTCAATACTCAATATCTTTATTGCACTCCATATGTTACAAATAGGTGTTATGGTAAAGTCAAAGTGCAGTACTTTGACTTTACTTTGAAGGAAAGTTCGACTTTGATACAACAACGAGATATAAGGCCCAGATTCAGAGTCGTGACTTTACTTTCTTTCAAAGTAATCTTCCCAAAGTAAACTTTTCATGCAAAAAAGATTACTTTAATGTTTTTCAAATTCAGAGATAATAACTAGACTTTGCTAAAGTAAAGTCAAAGTGCGGACTCTGAATATGGCCCTAAGTCACAAGCATAGTTTGGTGACGGAGTAAGAACATGTCACCATCTCATCCCTGGGTGTCGTAAAAACCGACTTAGGGACTCTCTATAAATATTATCTTTATAGAAGCTCGAATGTTCAATTGATCGAATGTTCAGCTGGTCGCATGTTTGGTTGACCGAATGTCCAGTTGGTCGAATATTAATTTGGCCGAATGTTCAATTGGTCGAATGTCTAGTTGACCGACTGTTCAGTTGGTCGAATGCTCATTTGGTCGAATGTTCATTTGGTCGAATGATCAATTGGTCGAATGCTCATTTGGTCGAATGTTCAGTTAGTCGAATGTTCATTTGGCTGAATGTTTAGTTGGTCGAATGTCTAGTTGACCGACTGTTCAGTTGGTCAAATGTTCATTTAGTCGAATGTTCAAATGAACATTGGCCGAATGATCAATTGGTCGAATGCTCATTTGGTAGAATGTTCATTTGGCTGAATGCTCAGTTGGTCGAATGTCCAGTTGACGGACTGTTCAGTTGGTCGAATGATCAATTGGTCTAATTGCTCATTTGGTCGAATGTTCAGTTGGCCGAATGTTCATTTGGCTGAATGTTCAGTTGGTCGAATGTCCAGTTGACCGACTGTTCAGTTGGTCGAATGTTCATTTGATCGAATGTTCATTTGGTCGAATGTTCATTTAGTCGAATGTTCATTTGGCCGAATGTTCAGTTGACCGACTGTTCAGTTATTCGAATGTTCATTTGGCCGAATGTTCAGTTGGTCGAATGTTCATTTGGCCGAATGATCAATTGGTCTAATGCTCATTTGGTCGAATGTTCAGTTGGTCGAATGTTTATTTGGCTGAATGTTCATTTGGTCGAATGTTCATTTGGCCGAATGTTCAGTTGGTCGAATGTTCATTTGGCCGAATGTTCATTTGGCCGAATGTTCATTTGGCCGAATGATCAATTCGTCGAATGCTCATTTGGTCGAATGTACATTTGGCTGAATGTTCAGTTGGTCGAATGTCCAGTTGACCGACTGTTCAGTTATTCGAATGTTCATTTTGCCGAATGTTCAGTTGGTCGAATGTTCATTTGGCCGAATGATCAATTGGTCGAATGCTCATTTGGTCGAATGTTCAGTTGGTCGAATGTTTATTTGGCTGAATGTTCAGTTGGTCGAATGTCCAGTTGAGCGACTGTTCAGTTGGTCGAATGTGCATTTGGCCGAATGTACAGTTAGCCGAATGTCCAGTTTGTTGATTGTTCAGTTGGTCAAATGTTCAGTTGACCGAATTTTCAGATGACCTAATCGAATGTTGATTTGGCCGTATCTTTTGTTGACTTAATGATCATTTAGCCGAATTTTCAGTTAAGGGCAACTATGTCAACAACTTGTCCAGTTGATCGATTTCGCATAATGCCAAGTTGGCCGAATGTTCAGTTGGTCTTGTGTCCTGTTAACCAAGTGTGCAGTCAACTGCACACTTTCGGTCAACCGAATGAAATGTCAATATTCAGTTGACAAATTGTGAAGTTGACTATTAAGTTGAATTAGTCCAGTTCGCATAATGTCCAGTCGACCGAAAGTCCGGTTAGCCGATTGTTCAGTTGGTTTTATGTCGTGTTGGCTAATTGTGAATGGAAATATTCTATAATGCGACACAAAGTACAGTCTCTGAAAATCTTTAAAAATCTTTTTATGATTTGAAGAATCATACTATCTCCGTGTGGTGACGGAGTAAGAATACAATATGTTACCGCCCCATCTCATCCCATAGGTGCCGTAAAAACCGACTAAGGGACTATCCGTGAATATTATCTTTACGTAAGTAATCAATCAATCAACTAGCCTCTCCCAATATACGCCACAGAACTCGGTCCTGCGCCTTCCGCATCCAGTCCGACCCAGAGACCTTTATGAGGTCGTCGGTCCACCTAGCTGGGGGGCGTCCTACACTACGTTTGCCGAGTCGCGGTCTCCACTCTAGGACACGTTTGCTCCAACGGCCATCGGTCCTTCGACAGATATGACCAGCCCATTGCCACTTTAGCTTGCTAATACTAAGAGCTATGTCGGTTACTTTGGTTCTTTGTCGGATAACCTCGTTCCGGATTTTATCCTTCAAGGAAACGCCGAGCATAGCTCGTTCCATTGCTCGCTGCGCGACTTTAAGTTTGTGGAATAGCCCTACTGTGAGTGTCCACGTCTCGGCACCGTATGTCATTACTGGTAGGACGCATTGGTTGAAGACTTTGGTCTTCAGGCATTGCGGTAAAGGCGAAGAGAAGACCCGACGTAGCTTGCTGAATGCTGCCCAACCCAACTGGATCCTGCGATCGATTTCTTTCTCGAAGTTGTTTCTACCAAACTGGACAACCTGTCCGAGGTAAACATATTCTTGAACAACTTCGAGCATCAATCCGTCGACATAGATCGGCCTCGGCGTTACATGTTTGTTAAACATGATCTTCGTTTTGTTTAGGTTCATGCCGAGTCCGACCCGTCGAGAGGCTCCATTTAGGCCCTGCAGCATCCCGTCAAGCTGTTCCAGTGACTCTGCCACGATGACGATGTCGTCAGCAAACCGGAGGTGTGAGATATACTCGCCGTTGATGTTGATGCCCCGTCCAGTCCAGTCCAACGTCTTAAAGACGTCTTCGAGCGCGTTGGTAAAGAGCTTAGGGGAAATTACATCCCCTTGCCTCACCCCTCTACGCAACTCAATAGGTGGAGTCTTTTTGTCCTGGAGCTGGACGGTCATAGTGGCAGTTTCATATAGAGATCTCAACACCTCGATGTACCGCCAATCGATGCGACATCGCTGCAGAGCATCCAGAACCGCCCAGGTTTCGATTGAGTCGAAGGCTTTTTCGTAGTCCACGAAAGCCATGCACAGCGGCTGATTGTACTCCTCAGTCTTCTGTACAATTTGCCGAACAACATGGCTACAGCACCGTGGACTGTGGTCCACGGTGCTGTAGCCATTATGCCATAATAAACAGCCCATTAATGTCCCACTGCGGGGACGGGCCTCCTCCCATGACGGAGGGATACTTGGCCTACTAATATGGATAATTTACTCTTTCTTAAACTCTATTCTATGACAGTTTCCTGTTGTCAATTAAAAACAATACCACATGTTTTTGTACTGATGGACTTGGTAGAGAATCCATGGAATGTTAAGAATGAAATTTACTGTCTAGGAAATAATGCTGGCTAAAACATCAAGGCAATTGTAAAAAAAAAATATTTTGCTCGGTATTTCGAAAAGAAAAAAGACAATGAAAAAAAAAATGGTACCTGAGATAGGATTTGAACCTGTTTATTACTTATTCTCCGATGGTCGCTAAGTCACTAACCCCCGGTTTCCGAATGCCTGATCAAGTAAAAATCAACTAATTAAGGGTCAAGTTGATAAATTTTTTATGAAGGTAAACAAACAAACACTCGTGAACTTCTATGTCAATCGTTTCTCTTGACAGCAGTAAAGTGTCACTACCTGCCATAACGTCAGATTAGATGTGTTTGGATACGTGTCTTTTTATCCAGTGTTGCCAATAAACGAAAATATTTATTTACGAATTATATATAAAATAACTGTTGTTGTGTAGTAACTGTTTGGTGTCACTCAATATGCCTAAGTGTGGAGGGTGTCGTGGGAATGCTACGAAGGTGGAGGCTACGAAATGTGATAAGTGTGGTTCTACTTACCATAAAGCATGTGTTGGCTTACCTGTTAAGGGTCCTATTAATTCTCCATGGCACTGCCCAGAGTGCAAGAAGAATCAAACAAGGGACAATCAAGCTGAAACACCAGTGAGAGGGGCGGCGCAGGCTTGTTCTGCATCTATGAGCCTAGCTGAACTTACAGGATCAGAAGGATTAAACGTCGTGAGGGACTTGAATGATCCTGATTTTTTATCCGTAATAAGAAGAGAAATTCAATCAACATTTAACAGCTCCCTAAAAACAACGTTGGAGGCTGTTATAAAAAAAGAACTAGCACCTATCAAAGAAGAATTATCCATTCTTCAAGATTTAAAAACGGGTTTAGAATTTCTCAGCAATGAATATGATCGCATAAAAGCTGAACTCAAGGAATCTCAGGATAAAATGTCACATATGGCCAAAGAAAACTCAACGATGCACGGAAAACTGGATGAGCTTACTTTGCGGCTTAATTTACTGGAACAACATTCACGTGAAACGAATATAGAGATCAACGGTATCCCGGAAAGCAATTCTGAAAACCTGATAACAGTTGTGAATCAGCTTTGTACTGCAGTCTCGACACCTATAAAAGAGGTATCAATTCTTTCTTGTACCCGCGTGAGAAAAATGGATGCGTCTACTAATAGACCTCGAGCTATTATTGTAAGACTCCCGACGGTGAAGAGCAGGGATGATATTCTGGCAGCAGTTGTTAAATTCAATAAAAGTAATCCTACTTGTAAACTAAATACTGCCCATTTGGGTTATGGTGGGACCAAATCACCAGTTTTTGTATCTGAACATCTTGCTCCTTATTATAAAGCACTCCACGCTCGAACAAGACTAGTAGCTCGTGAAAAAGAATACAAATATACATGGATAAGAAATGGTCGCATTTATGTTAGAAAAGACGATCAATCACCTGCCAAACAGATTAAATGTTACGAATCCCTTAATAATTTGTAGATTGTAGTCGTTTACCAAACTAGACCTAAAGTTCAGGTGTTAAAATTCAAGATCTATTATCAAAATTTTAGAGGTCTCAAAACCAAAACCAAGCAAATTACACTGGCTACGCTCACTGCGGATTACGATGTCATCGTGGGTACAGAGACGTGGCTTGATGATGGAGTTTACGATGGCGAGATTTTTGCCAATAAATATACCGTGTACAGAAGAGATCGGTGCACTTCTTCTTTAGGAAAAAAGACTGGCGGCGGTGTAGTTATAGCAGTTGCAAAAAAATTACACTCTAGAAGAATCCACCACTTTGAAAGCGTCCATGAAGATTTGTGGGTTTCAGTAAAGTATTGTTTGGACAACGAAGGTACGAAGGATTTATTGATTTGTGCAGTTTATATACCTCCCCCAGTAATAACCGCCAAGTTGAACTCTTTACTAGATAACTGTAATATGGTGATGCAATCTTACTCTGGAGATGTGGCGATCTTCGGAGATTTTAACTTAGGTTTTATTGATTGGTCTAGAAATACCACTACCTCATATTATATGACTCCTAAAAATTATGAATGTAACTTGGGATATAGTTTGATTGATTTTATGTCGTTAAATTCTCTCTACCAGTTTAACCATGTGAAAAATTGTAACAGTCGTATTCTCGATTTAGTTTTATGTAATTTTGAAAATGTATCTACAGAAATGTGTGAGAATCCATTAGTTAAAATAGACACAAATCACCCTGCATTGGATATTAATATAATACAGAAAAATAATAATTATCTCTCTAAACGTAAATTTGCTACACATAACTTTAAGAAGGCTAATTATGATAATGTAATTGAAGAGCTTAAAAAAATTGATTGGTCTTCTGAGTTAATGCCGATAGAAAATGTCAACACCATTGTTTCTAAATTCTATGAACTGATTTATTCTGTTATTGATGCTACCATTCCCAAAACCAAACAGCGTAATAAAAAACATCCTTCTTGGTTTAACCAAAACGTTATTAAACTAATTAAAGAAAGAGAGAGAATTCGAAAAAAATTCAAACAGTATAAAAATCCAAGAGACTTAATAGAGTTGAACTTATGCAATAAACGTGTCGATTCAGCTGTGCGTTCCTGCTATTCCAGGTATGTAGAGGATACAGAACAATCCATTATCAAAAATTCCAAAAGGTTTTGGTCCTACATTAAGCATCAGCGAGGTGGGAATTCTGATCTGCCAGGTGAAATGTATTTGAACGATACTAGGGCTCAAAATGGGGAAGAAATATGTAATCTTTTTGCTAATCATTTTTCATCGGTTTACTGTTCTGCTGATGGTAATACGTTCTCCAAGCTAAGTAGCGACTATCCTCAGTTATCACTTGGCAAAATTGTAATCACAGAAACTATGCTGGCAAGAGCCTTAAAGTCGGTTGATATTTCTAAGGGAGCTGGACCTGATGGGATTCCTCCGTTTTTTATAAAAATGACCTACAAACAATTGACACTTCCATTAAAAATTATTTTTAACAAATCAATGGAAACTGCTACTTTTCCTTACAAATGGAAGATATCAAATATTGTGCCTATTTTTAAAAAGGGAGATAAATCGAATGTAAAAGACTATCGCCCTGTGGCAATATTAAGTCAATTCCCCAAGATATTTGAGAAGATTATTTGTCCATTTATAACAAATCATTTAAACGCAGTTATTACAAGTTCTCAGCATGGCTTTCGCAAAGGTCAATCTACTCTCAGTAATCTTCTAGATTACGTTTCAGGCGTTGCTTCAAGTGTCGATAATCGTATCCAGACAGACAGTATTTATACCGATTTTAGCAGTGCATTTGACAATGTAAATCATAAAATACTGTTATCAAAACTAGAACATTACGGTATTCATGGCTCCTTGTTGGAATGGTTAGCTTCTTATTTGAGAGATAGAAGCCTGAAGGTTGTTGTGAACGGACTTACATCAAACTCTTTCACGCCTTCTTCAGGAGTCCCGCAGGGGTCGCATCTGGGCCCAATACTTTTTTTGGCATTTATTAATGACATTTTACCCCATATTAAAAACAGCTGCTGTTCTTTGTTCGCAGACGATTTAAAGATTTATAAAAGCATAAAATCCCCCAATGACTCTATCCTCTTGCAGCGTGACCTGGAGGCGATAAATGACTGGTGTCGGACTAACAAAATGTTTTTAAATCCTGCTAAGTGTCATTATATATCATTTACAAGAAACAAAAATGTAATTCCATCCTCTTACAGTATCTGCAACGAGTCATTGCAAAAATCTACATTGGTGCGGGACCTTGGTGTGTTCGTGGATGGTGGCCTGTGTTTTGTTCACCATATTGACAAAATAGTTGCTAAATCCTGGAAAATGCTTGGTTTCATAAAGCGTACTTGTAAGGATTTTAAAAGTCCGCTATGCATCCTTACTTTGTATAATGCTTTGGTCCGCAGTGTACTTGAATATAACTCTCCAATTTGGAATCCTCAGTATAGAATACATTGTGAGAGAATAGAACAGATCCAGCGCAACTTTACTCGTTTTCTGGCTTTCAAGGATCCCCAGTGCCCATATCGTGCCGACTATTCTGAAAGGCTAAAACACTTTAAAATGGACTCTTTGGAAATCAGGCGCAAGACTAGTGATGTGTTGGCATTGCACAGGTTAATACATGGAAGTCTAATTTGTCCAGAGTCCCTCGCACAAATTAAATTGGCTGTTCCCCATTCCATACCTAGACACCCCATAATAAAAACCTTTCACCCTAACAATAGCAAAACAAATTTGGGGAAAAATGCTCCATTAAATAGATTAATGAGTACCTATAACGAATTATTGTCGTACGACATCGGAGTTGACATTTTCCACACAAGTGATATGTTAAAGTTTAAAACCTTATCCCAAAATATTTTTCAACATATCCACACTGTGAACTAATAGTATAAGTTAATCAGTGGCTTTTGTCGTTGTATGATATATTTTGTTATCTAATATTATTACTTGTATGTTATATATGTAGCTGTATGCACCTGTAAAGGCAGATCACACAGAATAGGTCCGTATTATTTTAATGTTAAGTGTATTGTGAAATGTCGATGGTGTATCATTTTTATAAAAAAAAAAAAAAAAAAAAAAAAAAAAACTATCATTTGACTGTTTGACATGACTGTTTTGACACTTGATTGGTCGATTTTTACTTGATCAGTCATTCGGAAACCGGGGGAAAGCCTTTTAAGTCCTAGTTTCTTTGATCAAATTAGACTATTGCTTTCTACAGAGCCATTAGCTCTCGTGTTTTAAGCCGAACGTCCACCGCCGGCTAAACTAAGTTGGTTTAGCTTAGCTCGCATAGTTGAGCCAGTTTTTCATACAATGTGGCATAGTTTCCGGTGGACGCACATGTATGAAAAACTGGCTCAACTATGCGAGCTAAGCTAAACCAACTTAGTTAAGCCGGCGGTGGACGTTCGGCTTTACTCCCAACAACAACACAACAACAAAACAAAACAAACACAAACAACGTTTGTGTTAACAACGCCACCTAGGCGAGACACAATGTAATTTTTTTTTTTTGGTATTTAGCTAGTACCTACATAGAATTTAACCACATTTTTCTTGTTGTATAAATATAAATGACTAAGTACGTGCTTAAAGTTTTTTGGCCTATATCTGTGACAAGGTTAGAGTACAAAAAAAGAGAGATAGATTGTTCAGAAGACAAACTACAAATAAAGTGTGTTCGAGTAACGCACACATAAGTGTACACGATATTAAAGGAACGGTTGAGACTAATGTATGGGTTTGGAGAAAGAACACACAGGTAACACCATATCGTCTCAACTCTTCCAATGGAAATACTTACAAAAAAAAAATACTAAAAAATATATATGTTACAGCCAAAGTAATAAATATGAATATTATACATAATAACTAGTCATTATGTATGAGGGCTACTTAATTTAGATAAAGTGATAAATGTCGCAGAATTAATCATATTAACTAGCCATTATATATAAGTACTATAATAGTAATCTGTGGTAAGTATATTAAGTAAAAAAAAAGTCTTTTAATAGAAAAAACAAAAACTTACAATCCTTACGTTTTTTTAATCATTGACATTTATTATAAGTTTAACATAACTTACTATGTACATTTCTCCCGCTAAAAACAAATTAAAACACCGCGCCATCTCGAATTTAAATATATTTAAATCACTTTATTGTATTATGAAAAGATTATGAAAGCAGACTTCGTTACAATCTTACCCTGAAATGTCTTTATTTTTAATTAAAATTATGTTTAAATTTTAATAATAATAATAAATCTTTATTCAGTATAAACTTAACCTATTTTACAAAAAATCATCTGTATCTGAACTAGGATTAATTCCTGTGTTTCAGACTACAGTGCTCAATATCCTTGCTTAAAGTTATACTGATATTCCTGATGAAACTTACATTTAGGTACAATAAAGCAGAGCTAGAATTACTTAATATAATGTAGGTATACAAAACAGATAATAATACATTATGTAATAGTTGATTGGAGATCCTCTCTGTGTATAAAATGTAAATGATTGAATGTGTGTGAGAGGGTGTGTATAATGTGTATAAATATATATTATATAAATATAAATATATGTTATAGTACTGGCAAAAATACAATATTAAGGCAAAAGTCAGAAACAGTTGGTTAGGTTAGGTTAGTATTGCGACTAAAGGACGACACAAGAAACATTTTTTTATGTAAAACTAGAATATAATAGGTATTACTATATTCTAGCACTCGCCGGCCGCTGCCGCGGCACGCTCGCTTCGCTCGCTCGGCTCGTGCGTCCTTTGGTCACTGTGCTAACCTAACCTAACCAACTGTTTCTGACTTTTGCCGTAATATTGTATTTTTGCCACATATAATGGCTAGTTAATGTGATTAATTCTGCGACATTTATCACTTTATCTAAATTGAGTAGCCCTTATACATAATGGCTAGTTATTATGTACAATATTCATATTTATTACTTTGGCTGTAACATATATACATTCTTTTGATCCGAATATCAACACTGTGCAAATAACTAGCAGTCTCAGTTTCAGCACCATGCTAGGATTTGGAATCCGAAATCATTAAGTACTTTTCCAAGAAAATTGAATTCTAGGCAATAATCACGCTGTACAATAAAAAATATGGATTAACAATTTTGCATACCACTTTGTCATGTAACATTACTACCAGTGCTGGTAATTAAAATTCGCAAAAAATTTGAAAATGTCAGCACCTCATTTTTTTGATAACGTTTTATTCCATTGTCAGATAAGCCTCACAAAATATTTTATCCACGAAACAAATCTAAAGGTTCAGTAAAAAATATCTAAAAGATCTAAATGAAATGAAAATCTGTTTGAAATGAAATGAACTGTTTCTATCTATACTTATAATAAAACTGTAGAGAGATCAATTCTGTACATTGAATATATGTTAAAAATTAATATTGGAGGATGAATGGTGATCGATACTAATGCCAAAAATGCAATCAATAAATTTTTTGTCTGTCTGTCTGTCTGTCTGTCTGTCTGTCTGTCTGTATGTGCACGCATGGGTCAAAAACTACTGAAGGCATTTTAACCAAACTTAGTACAATTGTAGTCCATACTCCCGGGCAGGTTATAGGCTGTATAACATAACGCTAAGACACATAGGAGCTCTGCAATGACGAAAAATTTGAAGCAAGTCGGTTGAAAAAAAGCGCGTTCGAGCTCTTATCATCGCATACGTTGATCATACGCCAAAAAGATGTATTACAAAAATAATGGTCTTCAAACGATGAACAAAAAAGTCCTGAATAGTATATATCTATCTTTTATATATTAGCCACAATAACCTGTTTAATCGTTAGGGTTTTCTTCAAAGTGTATTAAATACATAAATATATTGTAATTTGCATAGACATATCTTTTTCAAACTCCCATATTTCAAAAGTACACTTTAATACCTTATTCATAAAAAAAAAATTATAGAAATCGGTTTATAAACACAAGATTTAGATGAAAGAAAATTTCCAAATGTCGCCGCGCCAGTATGAGTACGGCTGTACGGTTGATTTTTGTTTAACGTCTGAAACGGCCAACCGGTGCATCTATATAATTTCATTCACATTGACTCTTAATGCGAACGGACGTGGATCTTATTGACTCTTCTCGGAATAAGCGCGCTTTAGATATTAAAATACATAGATACGTAGTTTTTAGGTATTAAGTTTAAAGTAGGTATCTATCTATCTTCTATACTTATAATAAAACTGTAGAGAGATCAATTCTGTACATTGAATATATGTTAAAAATTAATATTGGAGGATGAATGGTGATCGATACTAATGCCAAAAATGCAATCAATAAATTTTTTGTCTGTCTGTCTGTCTGTCTGTCTGTCTGTCTGTATGTGCACGCATGGGTCAAAAACTACTGAAGGCATTTTAACCAAACTTAGTACAATTGTAGTCCATACTCCCGGGCAGGTTATAGGCTGTATAACATAACGCTAAGACACATAGGAGCTCTGCAATGACGAAAAATTTGAAGCAAGTCGGTTGAAAAAAAGCGCGTTCGAGCTCTTATCATCGCATACGTTGATCATACGCCAAAAAAATGTATTACAAAAATAATGGTCTTCAAACGATGAACAAAAAAGTCCTGAATAGTATATATCTATCTTTTATATATTAGCCACAATAACCTGTTTAATCGTTAGGGTTTTCTTCAAAGTGTATTAAATACATAAATATATTGTAATTTGCATAGACATATCTTTTTCAAACTCCCATATTTCAAAAGTACACTTTAATACCTTATTCATAAAAAAAAAATTATAGAAATCGGTTTATAAACACAAGATTTAGATGAAAGAAAATTTCCAAATGTCGCCGCGCCAGTATGAGTACGGCTGTACGGTTGATTTTTGTTTAACGTCTGAAACGGCCAACCGGTGCATCTATATAATTTCATTCACATTGACTCTTAATGCGAACGGACGTGGATCTTATTGACTCTTCTCGGAATAAGCGCGCTTTAGATATTAAAATACATAGATACGTAGTTTTTAGGTATTAAGTTTAAAGTAGGTATCTATCTATACTATAATAAAACAATCGGAATCGGATAAGTAATACTCGAGATATCGCTAGATCTCTTTATTAGAACAGTCCAATACAAATCAGGGGTCATGAAAAATGGATTTGGTTCAATGTTGAATGAATTTAAATTTCGTTTCTTTTGTTCACGAGATGGCGTTACCAGTAGTAATCATAAAATAAATGAGTTTTTAAATAATATATAACTATTTTATTATTAAGTGCTATTAATAAGTTATTCCTTTTAAATGTTAATAAAATTAACCATGAATCGTATGTGTAATATCAATTATAAGTCTTCACACTAGCCTTTAAAAATATCAATTTAACAGACACAAAGAACATCCAGACTAAGGACAATAGTTTGTGTATCACAATTGTCCTCCATGGGAATCGAACCCGCGACCTCATGCACGCCAGCCATGTAATGCGACCGCCGCGCCACCGAGGCAGGTAATTCTGCCGCACCATAACGTGGCGTGCAAATGTATTCATTCATAATTAATTAGCGATTATCCGTGTGGTGACGGAGCAAGAATACAATATGTCACCTCCCCATCTCATCCCATGGGGCCACCCGTAAAACCGACTAAGGGACTATCGGTGAATATTATCTTTACGAAATAAAAATGAAGGAAAACTTGAAATTAAACCCTATACCAATCCGACTGGCCAACGTGGTATTAGTAGGCCAAGTATCCCTCCGTCACGGGAGGAGGCGCGTCCTTGCAGTGGGACATTAATGGGCTGTTATGATGAAAAAAGCGATGTCATTTATTTTAACTTACAAATTTGACAACAGATGGCATTGTGCCTGTGACGTCATTTTCAGTATCGCGGTATTAAGATTTTACTTGAAAGAATGACGTTCGCTCATGTCTTTCAGTATAAGTTTAGACACAGTCTTCATATATCTGTCTTTGTAAAGATCTGTTTTTGAAAAGGTTTTGGTTCGTTCGTTAATTTTACAATTCGTGTGTAGGTATATCTGTTTGTTATAAGGTTTAAAAAACGATTTTTCAGTATTAAATCGAATTGCGAAGTAAGTAACATCCGCCACGCGAACGAAGTCGCGGGCACAGCAGCTAGTCTAAACATAAAGTAAAATTTAAAAACCTGAACTTACCTTCTATGAAACAGTCAAAACAAAGTAATTTGTAAGACAAGTCCCCGCGTTTATAAAAATATTGCTTTTTTAAATCGAAGACTTTAATTAGTTTTCCCAGTTTAATATTCCAAAAGAATCATATATTTCATATTTAGGGTTCCGTAGCCAAATGGCAAAAAACGGAACCCTTATAGATTCGTCATGTCTGTCTGTCCTTCTGTCCGTCCGTATGTCACAGCCATTTTTTTCCGAAACTATAAGAGCTATACTGTTGAAACTTTGTAGGTAGATGTATTCAGTGAATCGCATTAAGATATTTATGCTCTTAATACTTAGCACTAAAACTCAAATTTTTGTTTTCATCAAACACATACGTGTCGGGTACCTATGGATAGGTATTCAAAAATGATATCGAGGTTGCTAAAATGTTTTTTTTCTAAGCCGAATAAATTGCGTGACAGACGCTTGCAAAGTGAAAAAAAGTTACTTATTATGTAGTTAGTTAAACTACTACGAAAATTGTTTTGAACGAGATATAGTAAGTAGTTTTTTTTAATACCTCGTAAATCGTAAACCGCTTACTACCGCGTAATTTTTCATAAAAATAACAAAAGGCTTTTACTTTCATAAATCAATGGTAAGGAACCCTTTGTGCGTGAGTCCGACACGCACTTAACCGGGTTTTTTAAACGGTAGCCCAATTTAATTAATGGTAAGCTTATAGTTTTAGTTTTTTTTGGGAGAGCTGATAATCTGGTGCAGTGCTTGTTTGGGTCAACGCCTCTCTTTTATTTTCTTACGTAAATATTGAATTTCCTTAGTTTTATTTTTAAACACAACACCCTTCTTTCCACAAGACTTATCCATTCATACAACCTTAAGCCCGGTTTCCACCGCGAGCGGAACGGACCTATTAATGACTTCGTTAAACTCGCCAACGCAAACTGCATACTTGTATTTCCACCAACAAATAGTCGGACGGAAAGAGCCGAGCGTGTAGAAAGAGTAGAAATGAGCTCGCTCAGTTCTAGTTTCAATATTTTATTTTATTCTTTATATCAAATGACCAACTCTTAGTTGGTGGAAACGCAAACCTCTTTCATTAAAAAGGAGTCCGTTCCGCCTAACCATTTTCCGCACATTACCCTTTCGCAGTGGAAACCGGGCTTTAAGGTGGTTTACCTTAAAAAGCGTTCCTATTACTGTTGAATACAGAGATATGATGATGTAAGTATTACAAATAACACAAAATAGATTATAGTTTTATCAATGGTGTTAATGTCCCACTGCAAGGACAAGTATCCTTCAATGACAACGAGAAGCTAGATTTACTAAAACCACGCAAGCCAAATGATTTGGTAAAGAGTTTGATGTCAAGTTATCGTTCTTCTGTTTTCGTAAATAGTATATTTGCAAGCTTTCTCATAGTCCTCTTTTACGACACCCATATGATGAGTCTGGATAATGACACTACTTATTCTTTGACGACCTCTGTGTCGTAGTGGTTATATAAAAGTATATAAGTACATACTAATATCCGTTGTTCTGTTACCCACAACACAAGCAGGTCAAGCTTAGCTTACTTTGGGAACAGATGGCGCTGTGTAGAGATGTCTGTGAATATTAAATGTATTATTTGTTATTTAAATTAATTCTCAATTCATTACAGTTTTAGATATAAATATAAAAATAAAGACATTTAAAAATATAAAAAAAGTTAGACCTACCAGCATCGGGTACAGGGACCAAGCTACCGGTGGTTAGGGCTCCAGAGATAGGAACTTCCTCACAATGCGTGCCGTGTCAAGCAGTACTGCCTTCTGCATCAGACCTATGATCCAACTGCCATCCATTATTTATTATTATGTTTCGATTGTCCATAATACTCGGGTCTATTGGAGACCCGGTTCTTTGGAAGGCATACATCGGGCCGAAGCCAAGACGTAGAGGCCCTTTAAGAGATATTTAATTTGGTACATACTAGGTCTGGTACTACCGGATACCTGTCGTGATAATCTCTATATTCTAAAAAGACAGGTAGTGACTTGCCACCTCGTTGAGTGGGCCCCACAAAACGGCCGCACGTACAGTGCGACAATGGAGCAACATCTCTTGGAGAGGCTAGAAGCTGCAGAGAGGTGAGTCTGCGGGGCGCCATATTCCGGTCGAACCGTTCAAGGGCCCCCGGCGTTATGACATTTTACACTTCCAGCTTGGAGCATATGATCCGCTCTTGCGTATTCCAGTCCTGGCCGACCAATGAAGATAAGCCAGGCCATCAAGGAATCAGGGTCCGTGGTTATTATTATTATTATTTATTCTCACTACATTACAATCAAAACCCAACGAGATATTAATAAGTAATTTGCTAATAATTATAGGAAGATGACGTGACTAGTTTGTCATTCATAAAAGTTTCCGCAAAGTGATTCATTTTGACGTTACGATAAAATAAATAATCTCCTTTTATTCATGATGTCAGAGTTCCAGTTCCACACTGTAAGGAACTTTAAGCCCGATTTACACATCGACAAGTACAGTAGCGAGTTAAGTAATATGTTGTTGATTAAGTTGATTTAAATAGATCTCCATCCTATTTTTTGGCGAGTTAAGAAAGTAGCCTCTTCTCTCGCGTTGAACAATAGGATGGAGATCTAGGTATTTAAATTACCTTAATCAACAACTTACTACTTAACTCGCTACTGTACTTGTCGATGTTTAAATCGGGCTTTAGTGACGAAGGACTATTTTTCCTACTTAAGTACGCTGGAGGTTACTGTTAAGTTTATTTCAAGTTTTCCATTAATTTATTATGTTTTTTGAAACTCTTTTAGTCACGTTTTAAAAACATCATCATCATTATAACAGCCCATTAATGTCCCATTGCAGGGACGGGCCTCCTCCCGTGACGGAGGGATACTTGGCCTACTAACACCACGCTGGACAGACGGATGGGTATAGGGTTTAATTTCCAGTTTTCCTTCTTTTTATGTAGAGGTAATATTCACAGACAGTCCCTTAGTCGGTTTCTACGACACCCATGGGTTGAGATATGTCACCGGGGTGGTGACATATTGTATTCTTACTCCGTCACCACACGGATATTTTTACACGGATTTTAAATACATATTATTCCTTTTGATGAAGACCTCAATAGACTGCTGGACACAGTAGTTAGTTAGTTTCCCCTCTTATCATCCCACTGCTGAGGAAAGGCCTTTGAATTCCACAAATGTCGGTTCTTGTCTAATATTGCAGTGTTTCAGTGGCTGAACATAGGCCTCTTCCAAATGACAACCTCGGTGGCGCGACAGTAGCGCAAGCGGCTGCCGTGCAAGAGGTTGTGGGTTCGATCCCCACGCAGGACAATAATTTGTGAGATCCACAAATTATTGTCCTGGGCTGGGTGTTCTTTGTGTCCGTTAATTGATGTTTGTAAAAAGTCCCCGCGACACAGGGCATGATCCCTAGTGCGGGAGGAGTCTTTAAAAAAAAAAAAACTGACTTGCGGACTTGAAGGACTTCTGTGCTTCCCTCATCCATCGGTTTCGCCATCCTAAACTGGATTGTCAGTCATAGCGTAATTACATAGTACCCCATAAATGGTGACTTCTTATGCTTAACAATTAATGTACCCTATTTGTTATGGCGTAGTATGGCGTAGTAGTTCATGGCTGCTACGCAAAGGTCTTGGCTTCGATACCCGATCATGCAAATCTTTGTGTGAGCGAACATAATTTTTTTTTGTTTGTTTATTATGTTAAATAACAGAAAGGTTAGAACCTTAAAGAAAAAGATACTATATTATGCTATTCGCGTTTGTCATTTTTCGCCGACCTAGCCCCGCCGTTTAACCAATCAAATCTTTTAAAATTTAATAAATTTAAATTTTAAAAGATTTGATTGGTTAGTGAATTGACAACTTACTGCATTCTTAACGCGAATAGGATATAGCATGTAATACACAAACTGCCTTCGCTCAATCAAATTATTAACTGCACAATCAGGAAAAACAAAATTCAGATCTCAAACTCGACAATCAGAAAATCCAGATATTCATGACAAATAATAACAAAAAAAACTACATTATTTCGCAACAAAAGCGATACCAAAGATCGTGTGAGAATATAAACCCCAGCAATATAGCCATTCACTCCCCACTTCAGAGACGCCATAAAAGCGCGGGAAACAAATAATTTTAACTCAGTCATTGAGCGGCCATCACGCTGACCTGTCAAAAAAGCGCGCGTAATTTTAATTTTTTAATTTTTTTTTCTTTTTCCCTTTAAAAGGCATTCGTAAGGTGCTCAAAATGAAATACTTTGTCGCATTCGCCGTTTTTGCTCTGGCTTTCGCTGCTGAAGAACAAAAGGAGGATGATAGGCCGAAGACTTTCAGGAGATTGATCCCTGCTGATGTTTTAAGAGGTCAGTCCTTTATTTATTTTAAAAAGTAGAGATTTTTGTGTTAATTTTGTCGGTGAATAGGTGATTATTATTTATTAGGTATAGCAAATAAAAATACGATATTAATTTTTTATTGGTTAAGGATGTTGTTTTTGATATTATTCTGCCAATGAAAGTTAATAGTAAATTTGAGTGAGTGGTAGGAAATATGATTATTAATGGCTAAAAGCCAAGACCTACGTAATTTGTAGAATTATGGCTGTTGTAAAAAATAAAAAGCATTTATGGAAGTATATCTTTAAAAAGGTTTATTATGTACCTTGACCAAAATGGAGTTCTATGAATTTCAAAAAAATATTTAAGTACAGTAATAATTTTTATTTGAATTCTAGATTTTTTTTTACCTGAGTATGGCTAAAATATTTATGGCTGCTTAGCAGCATAAATATTGTATTATTGTAAAACTCATATGTAGCCAATATTTTCAAAAAATAAATTTCTTTTACATACATAATTGTATAAAAAAAAAATCCATAGAGATACTAAAATAAAAAGGCGACCAAAAAATTGTTAATAATGTTTTTTTTTATAAAAAATATACAAAATTTTTAAAAAGATCCCTTAGGCATTAGATAGACTTTAGAATAATTAAAAATAAACAATTACATTCTTTAATATTAGGTATTAATAACGTAAATAATAAAATCATCATTAGGAAAATCCTTTATTAGTCAATCGTTATTGGGTCCGATTGCGTTTCTCAATTGACTTTAATTAAGAACAACAAAATGAACTTAAATGTAAACTTAAATTTTTAGTACACATGGGTATTACCTTGCCTTTAAATAAGAACATACACTAAAATAGGGCCATCCTAAACTTAATTAGTGATAGTAGTTTTCTTATTCCGATTGCGTTTCGTCCTATTTGACATTTGAGTGACCTTATTTAAGTAGAAGCGGCATAAAAACTGCCTTAATTAAAGTCGCTCGAAATTTTGTGTGAGCTTATTTTAATTTATTTAAAATATAGGTATTTCTTGGATTTTTAGTAACAAAAATGTTTCCTATCAGTGTTATAATTGTGCAAAGAAGGTTAAATGAAGAACATCAACGGTAAGAGGGTTTAAATATGTTAAAATTACCTAACTGGATGCCTTTGTTCTTTATAAAAAAGTGCGTCTTTTCTTATTAGTTTACAGACAAATGAAGGCTTACATATCGGCATATCAGAGATAATTCTGATCCGTTCGATGTGAATCTGTTTCCATGTTATAAAAACAAATTAAAAGATATCACAAGTAAAAACGTAAAATAAGTACGAACGAAAGTAAGACTAACTTTGACGTAATACAGGCGGCGATGTGGTCGCTAAGCAACAAAGCCTACATAAATAAATTTTAAAAAACTTTGACGTAAAACATGTCAAACTTAATATAAAAACACTCTTAATTAAGGTTGTTTTCATAGACAAAAGGAATTGGTAGTTTTTTAGGTCACGTTCTTATTTTGTGACATCCGCAATAGCTTTTATATAAGGACGTGGTCTTATTTTATAAATTTTAGTGCATCCTTATTTAAGAGCGAAAAGAAAGGCAATCGGACCCATTGAGCAGTTTGTCTTATTGCATTGTGAATTATTCTCTAAACGATCCACAAATTAATGTACCTCATATCATAACAGCCCATTTATGTCCAACTGCAGGGACGGGCCTCCTCCCGTGACGGAGGGATACTTGGCCAACTAATACCACGCTGGCCAGACGGATTGGTATAGGGTTTAATTTCAAGTTTTCGTTTTTTTTACTTCGTAAAGATAATATTTACAGTTTAGTCCCTTAGTCGGTTTTTACGACACCCCTGGGATGAGATGGGGTGGTGACATATTGTATTCTTACTCCGTCACCACACGGACAAAATTAATGTACTAAGCCTAGGTATTCTTTTTGTCCGTCAAATAGATTTTAACAAAGAGAAATAATGACTAATGTGGGATTTAAAATAATACGAAAGTATGTAAAAGAACAATGAATATAAACTATGCGATGATGAATATAATTAAAACTGCAATAGTTAAGAAAATACAGTTATTTTAATTAATTTAGTAAATTATAATTAAAATTCTTTCATAACGGCTTATTTATGGAATACTACAAGGATGTTATCCTTCAGTAATGCAGGTATAACTTGGCTTAGTAATACTACAATCGCCAAAAGTATTAAATAGGGTTTAATAAAAAAAAGTATTTAAGTATGTTTATCCATTGTCTAGTACCCATAGTACAAGCTTTGCTTAGTTTGGGACTAGGTGGCGATGTGTGAATGTGTGAGGATTATTTAATTACCTTTTTAATATCAGGCTTTCCGTTTTTCGTTAACGTTTTCATGTTCTGTAAAATTTACCTACCTTCCCTCGTTCTCCAAATTTATCGATTGGTTTGCCCGGATTATGAAGGTATGATCCCCAATCAATTTATTATTACCTAGGTTTAAAAAAAAATCAAGGAATTAAAAGGAAATAACCAAGTAATTAAGGCATCTGAGCCAAATGCTTAGAAAAATCTCTTATCTCTTGTTTTTTTATTTATTTCTATAAATAAACAACCAAATAAACATTTTAACAAGCATGTCAATTCTCGTACATTAAAATCGTTAAACATTCAGTTAAGTTAACTTTAGTTGTCAAATTGTCTTACCTATTGTGTGACAATTTGTCAACTAAAGTTAACTTAACTGAATTATTAACGATTTTAAGTTACGAGAATTGACATGTAGTTTTAAATAATATAAAAAAATAAAATAAGTTATTTTTGTTCCTTACGTGTCTTATAACTATACATACATTTAAACATACTAAGGAAGTTTAACAGAAGTAGGTGCATAAGTCACGTAAGGTTCAAAAACTAGGACCACTTTTAAGTAGCCTATGTTACTCTCCATCATTTCAACTATCTCCACTTAAAAAATCACGTCAATTCGTCGCTCCGTTTTGCCGTGAAAGAAAGACAAACAGACAGACACACTTTCCCATTTATAATATTAGTATCGTCTTCTGAGTTATTGTATAATATATTGTCCATGAATACGCTACAGTAACTCTACATAGTATAAAACAAGCTATTATACACTGTATTTGCCCCTATATACGCTTAAAAACTTAAAACTTCGCAACGGATTTTGAAGCGGTTTTTGTCTATGGTTGAGTGATTCAAGAGGAAGATTTATACTTACGTATAATAGTGCGAAGCCGGGGCGGGCCTCTATCATAACAGCCCAATAATCCCTGCTGTGGGACATTAATGGGCTGTTATGATGATGATTGTAGAGAAGCCGGGACGGGCTGCTAGTTTCATAATATATCGTGTTAATCAAGTTTTAAGCCGTGTCATCTGCTGTTACGAAAACAGTAGTAGTGTTGTTAATTATAATCTAGACTGTGTTGCGCATGCGTGGACGATGTAGAGTAGAAAAAAGTGTCACGATTATGTAACCACAGATGGCACAGGGTTGCCACTTTTTAATTACAAAGATTTTAAGTTAAGGATTGAAATAAAGAGTTCTTTTTTGATATTTTTAATATTTTTTTAATGAGTAGGTAATATCATTTTTGTATCATCATCATCATAACAGCCCATTAACGTCCCACTACAGGGACGGGCGTCCTCCCGTGATGGAGGGATACTTGGCCTACTAATACCACGCTGGCCAGACGGATTGGTATAGGATTTGATTTCATTTTTGTATGTTCAATAGATAAGTAATTCACAGTCTTGAGTTTAGGTGACATTTCTTAAAGATTTTGTAGTTTAAAACTATTTTTATATTTAAGTAACTGAACGGTTTAACTTAATAATTGAACAAAGGGATTATGTTTGTGTAATCCATGCGCAATTGTTCTGACTTTAGGTGTTTTTGTAACTTAATTGGGTGTTTGTAAAATTCACACAGTGTTACACAGAGTGTGAAAGATTTATTACAAAAACTAGCTGATGCCCGTGACTTCACCCGCCTTTTATACGTGGCTTAAATGTTATTCTACACCCTAAACTACCTGTATTCCAAATTTTATCAAAACCTATTCAGTAGTTTTTGCGTGAAAGAGTAACAAACATCCATACATCCACACAAAATTACGCATTTATAATATTGGCACGATTATATTGATGACAAGATGTCTTTGGTTTGATTCTCGATAAAGTTAAGTAATTGTGTGCATGAACATATAAGTGTTTGATTTGTGCGCGATCATGCATGAACGATGTGGAGTATAAAAAAGTGTCACGATTATGTAACGACAGATGGCAAGTAACGGACCAGTTGGTATTGCACAGGGCTACCACTTATGTTAAAAAATATATAATTTTTATAATTAACAATAATTGCATGGACAATGTTTGTGTAACTGTAGTTAATTTGGGTATTGGAATATCCTATGACACTATATTTGTTTCCTAGTGTGGAATATAAATAATAATGAATTTTCTTTTTTTTAAAGACACTCCCGCACTAGGGATCATGCCTTGTGGCGCGGGGACCTTTTACAAACATCAATTAACGAACACAAAGAACACCCAGACCAGGACAATAATTTGTGGATCTCACAAATTATTGTCCTGCGTGGGGATCGAACCCACAACCTCTTGCACGGCAGCCGCTTGCGCTACCGTCGCGCCACCGAGGTCGTCATATAAATCTCATGTCATGAATAACTGTTTAAATAGAGTGGTAGTGTTTATTTTATAATCTCTTATAAATCTTCATTTCATCATCATCATAACAGCCCATTAATGTCCCACTGCAGGGACAGGTCTCCTCCCGTAACGGAGGGATACTTGGAATCTTCATTTGATTTGCCATTATCATCAAATCACTACAAACAGGCAACAAAGGTGGCAGGTGGAGTACACCTGCCACCTTTTATATAAAAAAAAAATTCTTTGAATTTGAAGTACGTTTTAAACACAAAAAATATTTTACTAAACTGACAACCCTAACACAAATACGACCGTTATTTAATAGTGAAATTGATTCGAAATGTGTTCTTTATTCAAAAGTTTATTGTTATATCGCGTGCTATACCTGTTCCTGAATAACTGTTATTTTTATTATGTAATTATCAATACTTTGTATCGGTGATATTTTTAATACATTGTCGTAAACGTTACACGTTACAGTTTATAGTTTACTTCCTGGTGTGCGTATCTGGTAGATAACTTAACTCTCTCTGTATACGGTTGAAAACGACGAGGTCGCGGGTTCAAATCCGTGGAATAATTATTTGTGTGATCTATAAATTATTGTCTTGATTTTGGATAATTTTGTGTCCGTTAATCTAATCTAATGTAATCTAATCTAATCTGTAAAAGTCCCCGCGACACTGAGCTAGTTCCCAAGTGCTATAGTGTATATATATATTTTTTTTTGTAAATTTTTACATATTATACCTACATAAAAGCTGTAGTTGTAGTTCTGTCGTCTCTGCCTACCCCAGACGGGATAAGGCGGGAGTTTATGTATGTATAAAAAGCACCTAGATCAATGCAAATAATCATTTTGGCATGAACACTGATTTGCATAGAGCAGGAAACGAACCCCCGATCTCTGCATATTAGTCACTAACCTAATCTAACTTCTTTTAAACTTCAATAAGTACCTTATGTTAGTAGAAGGCCAAAGGGAAATATTAAAAAAAAAACCAGGTCAATGTCAAAGAGGTTAACGATGCAAAACCATATATTTTTTTTCTAAATGTATTTTTTTAATAAAAAAATAAACTAAGTACTTTGTTTATTGTTTAGGTTGTATAATATGATGGCCATGAAGTAGTCATGCGCAAATCATGTCCTGGAGAAGATTGAACATGACATAGTTCTTTAGAAAGTCGGACCTAGTTCCAGGAAACATGTTCACGGAACTGTTTAGTTCCGTGGAATCAGTCACAATTTGCTAGTATATATTTCTGTTCATGTGCAGAAGAAACAGACATCTCTGATTGTTATCGTTCCATCGAAATGGTGCAATGTCCATATTGAACCATTCCGACTCGAGGGAACGGTAGTACGGTACCTACTCTTAACTTACATGCACAACTTATTAGGATTAAGCACTGCGACTTTGTTTAGGAAAAGAAATGTTTTATAATTTCAAAAAGCAGGTTAGTTTGTATTTTTTTTTTATTTGTACAAAAAAAAAAAAAGTTTGTAGTAAAAGTAGATATTATGTAGTAAGTGTATGTAGTAAAAGTAGAGAAGTAAGTTACTTTTTATTAAAAAAGTAGATTTAGTACCTAGTTTTTCACTCACCATGTTCGATTCGTATAAATCGTTCTTTAACTAAAGCTTCGTTCCTCTACAAAGAGTGAACTATCTGAACATGTTAATTTTGACAATTTGGATTGAACGATATAGCTCCAGTTGAGGACATAGTTCCAGGAACTATTTCGGTCCGGAACTACGCATGACTACCATGAAGATAACTTTTTAAAGGTAGACCAATTGAAGGCTTTTTGGGGCATTATATTTAGTTTTTATGACAAAATAACATTAAGCGCTTACAGCTAAATGTAATCATTGATTTATAAAAGACTAGCTGACCCCCCGTGCCCACTTCGTTGGGTAGCGATAAAAACGCGTCCCTGTTTTAAACATACTTCATTACTGCTCCACTCCTATCAGCCATAGCCACTATAAAGCCTTTGACACTCCCCGATAAATTGTCTATTCAACACAGAAACAATTTTTAAAATCGGATCAGTAGATCCAGAGATTACCCCCTACAACATCACAAACACACAAACTTTACCTCTTTATAATATTAGTATCTATAGATAATATTGCAACTGGACTACTCTATAAAATTAATAACTCTATATCCATTAAATATCTTCAGGGCATTATGTAACAATTCGTGTCTCCATTATAAATTAGTTAGGCAATAATCTAGATATTATACTAGATTAATCACTACAAGCGTGGGTTAAATGTCAGCCTAGATATATTACGAGGTCTTTGTTTATACGTACATTTATATTCACGCTTTATTTGCATGTGTGTAGGCAGATATATACTAGCTTTTTTAGACAACAAAATATGCCTCATTGGGCAAGTAGTAGTGCTTACACTACCTCTGCTAATATGAATAAAAAAAAAAATCCTCCCAAACTTGAGCAGAGGTTGTACTATGGGTACCTACTAGACATTGGGTAAACATACTTAAATACTTTTTTTTTGTAAATACATAGGTACATATTATTATTCATAGAAAACACCCAGACCAATGCAAACAATTATGTTCATGCACACAAAGATTTGCATTGAGCGGGAATCGAACCCGAGACCTCTGCGTAGCAGTCATGTAATATACCGACTACGCCACAGAGGTCGTCATAGTAGTTAGTTGAGTAAAGTGTTTTATGAAAAGTATTCCTTCTTTAAAGTAATATGTAATAGGTAACATTCCCTTTGGCTCGTTTTTACGACATCCATGGAAAGCAATGGAGTATCGGACATCACGATTATTGTTAATGTAAGACACATTAAAAAAACAACTGTCATAAAAAAACAAAATTAACGATCAAATTCTTAACTCAAAAATAAATTCAAAACATCACAACAGCAAAAAAAAAATACGAATCGATTCATACAAACGTCAAAACGAATAATCGATAACATATTTTTTAATGGCAATGGCCACAAAGCATACAGCCGGGATTACAAAACATCCTGGCAACACAATGGTAATGTCGTTATGTTGGCAACACTCGACCGGTTCATTGCGAAAGGGTATAATAACTTCCCTTTACAGTGTAATTGCTAAGGTTGTATTTATGAAGTAAATTAAGGTCATTTTTAACAGCCTCGGTCGTGTAAGGACAGGATAATTCTTTGATCCGCGAGTTTAGATGTTATTTGTTAAATTGATGTTTCGACAGTCTTTGCGACACAGGACATGATCTCTTGTGCGGGAGTTAGCTTTTCATCATAACAGCCCATTAATGTCCCATTGCAGGCACGGGCCTCCTCCCATGACGGAGGAATACTTGGTCTACTAATACCACGCTGGCTAAACGGATTGGTATAGGGTTTAATTTCAAGTTTTCCTTTTTTTTATTTCGTAAAGATAATAATTATGGATAATCATGTTCATACACACAAAGAATTGCATTGAGCGGGAATCGAACCCGAAACCTCTGCGTAGCAGTCATGCTAAATAACCACTACGCCGCCACAGAGGTCGTCAAAATATGATAAGGGTGTAGTTACAAAGTAGGAATAATTAGTATTATCATCTATTTTATTATTAGGAAAAGTTATAAAGTACTAGCTGATGCTCGCGGCTTCACCCACGTTGTATAAGTAGCTTAAATGTTATTCCACACCCTAAACTACCTATATTCCAAATTTCATTAAAATCTATTCTGTAGTTTTTGCGTGAAAGAGTAACAAAGATCCATCCATTCATACATCCTCACAATCTTTCGAATTTTAATATTAGTAGGATAAAAAGAAAACTGGGCAAAAATGTTATACGTTTATATTTCCACGAATTAGTCTTTAGGTCATCCACAAGCATAAGATTAAGGAACTTTCGTAAAATGTATTTATTATAAATCTAGGTTACTTACGTAATGATGGAGAATAATATATTGAACTTTAAGAAATGGATGCTCCATACAAGGAAGATTTGTTACAACACTGATGCAACGAGTTAGTTAGGGTTGCCAGCTAGTTAAAATATTTTAAATAGTTATGTAAATGATTTAATTTAGGCTGAAATATATTTACGTGTCTTACGCCCTGTCACCACCCCATCTCATCTCATGGGTGTCGTAAAAACCGACTAAGGGACTATCCGTAAATATTTTTTTTATTCATAACAGCCCATTAATGTGCCTCCTCGCGTGACGGAGGGATACTTGGCCTACTAATACCACGCTGGCCAAACGGATTGGTAAGTATAGGGTTTAATTTCAAGTTTTCCTTCTTTTTACTTCGTAAAGATAATATTTACGGTTAGTCCTTCGATCGGTTTTTACGACACCCATGGGATGAAATGGGGTGGTGACATATTGTATTCTTGCTTCGTCAGCACGCGGAAAACGCAATGTATGAAACATAGAAATGCAATCAAAACTTTTAATGTAATTTGGATGTTATTAAAAAAAGGGAAATCTCAGAATTTGTGCTATGACGATATATTTAGGTAAATGAAAGTGCGTGATAATTGTAATCAGTATCAACTTTCTTCTGATATCTATGGTATCAACGCTCTGATTGGAGACGATTTTTTAATAAAAAAATTCTTACAATAAGTTTTCGTCCGACGACCTCATAAAGGTCTCTAGGTCGGACTGGATGCGTAAAGCGCAGGACCGAGGTCTGTGGCTCGTGTTCAGGACCGAGGTCTGTGGCTCGTGTTGAGAGAGGCCTATGTTCAGAAGTGGACTGCAATAGGTTAGTTGATTGATTGATTGAAGTTTTCGTAAAATTTTGAACGAGTAGAACTTTCATAAAATTCCCGCTCAATGCAAATCTTTGTGTGCATGAACATGATTATTTGCATTGGTCTGGGTGTTTTCTATGTAAAATATCTAAGTAATTATGTATTTACAAAAAAAAAAGTCTTTGTGTATGTTTATCCGTTGTCTAGTATCCATAGTACAAGCTCCGCTTAGTTTGGGATTAGATGGCGCTGTGTGAATGTGTGAGGAATATTTATATTTATTTATTTATTTTATAAATCATTTCTGTGGTATGGTAAAGTCAAAAACAACTGAGGGGTAACCCTGTAATGCAAAAAGATAACATACATTTACGAAAGGTAAGCGAACCAAAACGGCTTTCATGAAAAACCAGTTTTAAATTGACATCAAAATATTTTACTCAAATATTTCTTTGTGTTATTAACCTCTGTTTTTCTATATTTTTATGAAAAAGATTATTTACCATACCTAAAATCTATGATCACAATGAAGACTAGAAAATCATTATGAAAAAATTATTAATATGTCAACGACATAACAATAAAAATAGAAATTTCATTAGTATGTTTAAATAATTTAATATTTTAAATATTTTAATTTGATCATCAAGTATTCAATTAATTATATTTTTCCTTTTTAAAATATTACTTAAAAGGAGTATGTAATATCTTAAAAACGAAAAATATAATTAATTATAATGGACATGATAAAGAAGTAAAATACATAGTACTGTTTGTCAAAATTGTTTTGCATTAATATGTCATGACAGCTGAAGAAGAATAACATTACAAATTGATGTTCTAAAGCCCGATTTACACATCGACATCGACATTTTAAATAGATCTCCATCCTAGTTTTTGGCGAGTTAAGTTGGCGAGACGCGAGAGAGGGGGCTACTTTGTTCTTAACTCGCCAAAGAATAGGATGGAGATCTATTCAAATCAACAACTTACTACTGTACTTTTCGATGTGTAATTAGTGCTTTTGATAAAAAACTTTGAAAGCTTATGGATTTTTACAGTTTGACATGTTTATATTATTTCTCATGCTATCTTGAATAGAGTAAGCTTGTAATTCTTACTGCCCATTCACCTTTATTTTTATTATATAAGCTTCCCTGGAAGTGTCAAAGCAAAAATATAATGTTTTCCTGCTGGCCTTAAATTAAAAAGGTTTTAATGTAAAAACAGCCTGAGTCATAATAATACAAATAATTGCAAAGTGAAGGGAAAACCTTGGTTATATATAGAACTAATTTATTGTGACACTTGTGAATAATACTATGTGTATAGAACGCTTAAGGACAACGGGGGTCTAGGTATAATGGTCAATAACCAAATTATTGGGACACTTATGTATAATACTGTTTCTATACAAGGCTTAAGGACAACGAGAATCAAGTTATAATGGTTATTTGTATTCATTAATTTTCTTACCTAACTATTATTATCACCTTTGTGGCTGTTAATATGTTATTTATTTAGTACGGTCAGCAAAAAAATGGGTTTATTTTGGCTTGAATTTTTTGGTGACTTTTGTATTACTAATTAAATAATTATTAAAGGGTCACCAAGGGCATCTAGGCTAGGTTATCATGGAGAGCACACTGATATTTTTTTTACGTAGTAGGTTTGATTCCGCGACCAAATGCATGTCTTCAATCTTAATCTTTGGGCATAATTCAACCATAGGGTATAATTTAGTAAGAAGTTTATATACAAAATCATTGTTTCCCTTATTTAATAATTCACTATCAGTCAAAATTTGCGTGACTAACCCTCAAAAAGTAAGGCCATAGACAAAATTATGCAATTACGTTACAGGAAATGACATTTACTGTGACATTTTGTTTTTGTTTCTGCATTCAACATCTGACAGCTGTCAACCTTATGTCAACTTACGAAAAGCAGATTGTTTGTGTGTTTTTATAATATTTTTATCTGTGTTTTTTTAAAAATAATTTATTAAAGCAGAGCTAAGAATGTGTAAGACCTTTTGAGAGACACATTGAATTTTGTAATTGTCCCACTGGCGGAATAGGATCTCCTGTAGTAACGGAGTAAAAAATATAGTTTACTAATTCCACGCTTGCCAGATGGATTAGTTTTATTTCCAGTTCTACTTATTTTCTTTTCGTAGAGCAACTACCATGAAAATTTCCCTTATGCAGAATTCATTTAGTCATAATCAAGATAGTTTTAAAACTTTGTTTCATATTGACAAGTTTGATCGATCTCTCATTGTTCGGTAACATAATCCTTATCTATACTAATATTATAAAGAGGTAAAGTTTGTGAGTTTGTGACGCTGTAGGGGTAATCTCTGGATCTAATGAACTGATTTCAAAAATTCTTTCTGTGTTGAATAGTCCATTTATCGGGGAGTGTCATAGTCTATATAGTATTACGCCATGACTAATAGGAGTGGAGCAGTAATGAAATATGTTTAAAAAACGGGCGCGTTTTTTTCGCCGCCCAACGAAGTGGGCATCGGTCAGCTAAGTAGTTTCAAATATAGAACGTCGCTTCTTTACAATAATAAGTCAATGTACGCCATTGAATAAGTAAATTACTGGACCACACGTAGGCCAACAGCTATTGAATATTAAATATATTAAGATTAAGAGATTCATTTACAACAGCTTGTAGTCAATCTGGTCACGTTGGTAGTCTTGCAATGACATACATACATATATTCACGCCTTATTTCGACTAGGGATGGCAGAGACTACGCAACACTGTGTACCATCATAACAGCCTATTAATGTCCTACTGCAGGGTCGGGCCTCCTCCCGTGACGGAGGGATACTTGGCCTTCTAAAACCACGCTGGCCAGACGGATTAGTATAGGGTTTAATTTCAAGTTTTCCTTCTTTTTATTATGTAAAGATAATATTTACAGATAGTCCCTTAGTCGATTTTTACGACACCCATGGGATGAGACGGGGTGGTGACATATTGTATTCTTACTCCGTTACCTCACAGAGAGTTACAGTCACTTCTTGTCCCCAAAAATAATTACCCTTCCATAAATTTGAACCTAACGACCTTGCGCATAGCAGCTACACACTTACCACACTTAATTTAAAACATATAGTACAGTCACGAGGAATAATATGTACACATTTTCACATTTTGTAAAACAGTTATCTAAAGTTCTGCCAATCCAAAATTGAGTATTCAAAGATTAGTTCAAAACTGTACGGAACCTTTTCTAAATTACGAAAGAATTTTGGTATTCCACCCCCTTACTCATAAACGCCTCTTAAATTTAATCACTGTTTAGCGAGATTTTTATTACGAAAACCAACCTTATACCAAAAAACGTAAGAGTTTAAGCTAATTAATCAATTGACTAAAATTTAAGAGGCGTTTATGAGTAAGGGGGCTAATGTCTAGATAAACGTGCAGATAGTTTAGAAAATTTGACAATGTGTACATATCATTGCTCGTGACTGTACACCAAACTTTCATCCAGGAAGTTCTGCAATGCATTCATTAGTCAATGACAGTTAGCCTAGACCTTTCTCTTACTGGACATAAGTGTTGCTTGCTGGGTGCGCACTTCCTACTTCCTATTAGTCTTCCTACTTAGTTTGCCTGTCATTAGACACGTTAGTAAGATAATGTGTATGTATCATAGGTGATACATGAAACAGGGAAGTTGTAATAGGGTCAGAATGCATGGTACAAAAGCTTTGGAGTTTTTCTATTGTGTATGGTTGGTTCTCCGTGTGGTGACGGAGTAAGAATACAATATGTCACCACCCTATCCCATCCCATGGGTGTCGTAAAACCAACTAAGGGACTAACCGTAAATATTATCTTTACGAAATAAAAAGAAGGAAAACTTGTAATTAAACCCTATACCAATCCGTCTGGCCAGCGTGGTATTAGTAGGCCAAGTATCCCTCCGTCACGGGAGGAGGCCCGTCCCTGCAGTGGGACATTAATGGCCTGTTATGATGATGATCGACCAGATAAATAAAACACCTCTAAGAACATTCGAGTAAAACCTATTACGAAAAGTTGCATGCATCGAATTGCATAATTTCTATTTCGATATTCCGTTCAAATGGATTAACTGGCTCAAGGTAGGGTTGTAATAACGCTATTAAAATTATGATTTTGTTGTTGATTTATTTATTTAGAACGATTTATTTTATTTTATTTACAAGAATATTAATTAAAACAAATCAATAATATTAGGCCTTTACCTATGAAATTGCTGTTTTGTATGAAGATTTTATCAGAAGTTAGATCTTTTCATAAAAACGTTTTCTTAGATTTTTCAATGATTATTATACTTATTACAATGAAATTTGGTATATAAGTAATAGCGCACATTTAATACGTAGTCCACAAATGATTGACTTGAACCTGGCCAGTCCATTAAAGTCCCACTGCAGGGACGGGCCTCCTCCTGTGACGGAGGGATACTTGGCCTACTAATACCACGCTGGCCAGACGGATTGGTATAAGGTTTAATTTCAAGTTTTCCTTTTTTTTACTTCGTAAAGATTATATTCACGGTTAGTCCCTTAGTAGGTTTTTACGACACTCATGGGATGAGATGGGGTGGCGACATATTGTATTCTTACTCCGTCACCACACGGACCGAAGCAGTGTTCCATTTTTTTTCGATGTACTTCATACTCGATTTAATGCGATACTAAAAAGGTTTACAGATATTATTTGACAACCTTTGTGGCGTTGTGTTTATAACATGACTGCTACGCAGAGGTCTCGGGTTCGATTACCGCTCAATGCAAATCTCAAATAATTGTTCTCATTGGTCTGGGTGTTTTCTATGTATAATTATGTATAATTATGTATAAGAAAAAAGTATTTGAGTATGTTTATCCGTTGCCTAGTACTCATAGTACAAGCTCTACTTAGTTTGGGTCTAGATGGCGTTGTGTGAAAGTGTGAGGAATATAATATTACTAAATACTTATTGCCAGCCCTAACCATCGTCTCACCAAAGCCGTCCGAGCTACTTTCACTTTCCGATTTCTGTGTAAAATAACATCTGTATTATCGATTTATTTCTTTCTTTCTACCATTTTTGTGGTGAATGAATACATAATGTCACCGCTTTTCATTTACTGTGAACTAATCTCTCCGTGTGGTGACGGAGTAAGAATGCAATATGTCACCACCCCATCTCATCCCATGGGTGTCATAAAAACCGGCTAAGGGACTATCATCTTAACGAAATAAAAAGAAGGAAAACTTCAAATTAACCAATCCGTCTGGCCAGCGCGGTATTAGTAGGCCAAGTATCACTCCGTCACGGGAGGAGGCTCGTCCCTGCAGTAGGACATTAATGGGCTGTTATGAAATTAATATTACTAAAATCTACGCCACATAATTTTTTGATCAATCTACAAACTGTTGTCCGTAGTTTGGAATAGTTTGTATGTTCTTTGTTGTAAGTTAATGTTACTTAAGTCCTCGTAAATATCGCATTGTTGGAAGTGAGAAAGTTGTCATTTTTAGTTAAATTTTAATTAAAAAATAAAGATAGTTTAAGTCATAACATCCCATTGTCCTATTGCACTAATGTTTAAAGTTTTAAAACTAATAATAACTTATTTTCTCGTAGAAATTAATATAAAATAAATATAATAATTATATTATTTAAGTACATATTCCCACAATGTCATCTCTAGTCACAAACTAAGCAGAGCTTGTGCTATTTTTTTTTCTCACACGTTCTCACAAAATTGTGTATTTGGTGTTAAACAATGCATAAAAACCTTATTTGAAGTTTTAAATAAATACTTATTAGACATAGAAAACATCTAGACCAAATGAAAACAGCAAACTTTGTTTTAATCAGGAATAAAACCCGCTATCTCTGTATAAATAATCCTCACACATTCACACATCGCTACCTAGTCCCAAACTAAACTAGTACTATGGGTACTAGACAACGGATAAACATACTCAAATACTTTTTTTGTAAATACATACATATTATACATAGAAAACACTCAGACCAATGCAAACAATCATGTTCATGCACACAAAGATTTGCATTGAGCGGGAATCGCACCCGAGACCTCTGCGTAGCAGCCATGTAATATACCGACTGCGCCACAAAGGTCGTCAATGTAGAAGAAGAATGTATAGCAATAATGCCTAAAAAACCACAGAAGTATTCGGTATATATATATAAAATAGTCTGTAAAAGTGTCCAAAACATTTTTAGGTCAAGTCTAGTTTAATCAAATTATAGAGTGTTTCCTTATTAACATGATAATATGGGAATTCGTAATTTGACTACCAACTGGTGACTTAAAATGACTCAGAAATATTCAGAAGCCAAATAAAATATCATGAACTAAAAGAGTTGCGTCCCTGCTGTAAGTCAATTATTATGTATTAATATGACGACCTCTGTGGCGTAGTGGTTATATTACATGGCTGCTACGCAGAGGTCTCGGGTTCGATTCCCGCTCAATGCAAAACTTTGTGTGCATGAACATGATTGTTTGCATTGGTCTAAGTGTTTCTATGTATAATATGTATTTACAATAAAAAAAGTATATAAGTATTAATATCAGTTGTTCTGTTACCCATAACACAAGCAGGTTAAGCCTAGCTTACTTTGGGAACAGATGGCGCTGTGTAGAGATGTCCGAGAATATTTAATGTTGACAATTATGTACTTGTATGTACCTATTTAAGAATGAATAGATTAGCAAGGTAATGTAAAATTATTGTGTACTTTTTAGATCAAGGAGAGATAATTATTATGAATTGTTTTATGTGTGTGTGTGAGTTTTATCCGACTGCAAAAAGAGGATGAGTTTATTAATTCGGCTAGGTATCTTTTTTAGTGTTTGTCACCTCCGAACATTCAGATTTTTAAAAATCAGTTCAGTAGATCCAGAGATAACCCCCTACAACGTCACAAACACACAAACTTTACCTCTTTATAATATTAGTATAGAAATATAGATATGTAAAAAAATATTGCACATTGTATGTATTTAAACTTCTGAACATATCTGTTTAGAGGTTTTATACAGTTATGCATTGTGTTTACCTATCTATTGTTAAAAATTGCATTAAAAAGAGCCCATTGTTTATTTGACAAAGCAAAATTTTTCGGTGGCTAATTCTGTGAAGTTATTTGAATTGTGTGAACGGCCTTAACTTTTTTATCTCTTTTGGCTTAGTGTCCCACTTCAGTGACGTGTCAGTGAAATAGTTATAGTCAGGTTAAGCAACGCTCGAAGAGGTCATTTTATAGATGCCTAGCTGACTCGTGCCCACTTCGTTAGGTGGAGAAAAAAACCAATCACTTTTTCAAACATATTTAATTACTGCTCCACTCCTATTAGTCATAGCGTGATACTATATAGCCTATGACACTCCCCGACAAATGGACTATTCAACACAGAAAGAATTTTTAAAATCGGTTCAGTAGATCCAGAGATTACCCCCTACAACGTCACAAACACACAAACTTTACCTCTTTATAATATTAGTAAGTATAGATTAGATTTCAATAAAGTTTAATGCAAACGCGATTACAATCTGGTTTAGCAACAACACCAAGGTTATTTTATAACTGGTCTCCCATTCTTAACCAATTATCAGGGTTGCAGTAGCCCAAGAACCCACTTCAGAAATAGGTCCAGTATTGTCACAGAATGAGGCACGTCCTAGCAGTGGGGCATCAATGATGCAACACATAACTTCAAACTATAAAAAGCTTTCACCTATACTAACTTTCTACCTAAGTAAATGACATAAGTAAATATTGTTTAACCAACATTACTTAGCTAATATTACGTAGCTAAAAGAAACTTAAAGCTATGAGACTTAATATTTTATGTTTGTCAATTAAGTATTAATTGCTAATCATAAAACGATTCAGTGTGGTGACGGAGTAAGAACAGACAATATGTCACCACCCCATCTCATCCTACGGGTGTCGTAAAAATCGACCAAGGGACTGAATATTATCATAACGAAATAAAAAGAAGGAAAACTTGAAATTAAACCATATACCAATCTGTGGCCAGCGTGGTATTAGTAGGCCAAGTATCTCTCCGTCACGGGAGGAGGCCCGTCCCTGCAGTGGGACATTAGTGGGCTGTTATGATGAATTTCTACATAAACTAAATATTTTTCTCTTTCTTTCCAGACTTCCCCGGCATGTGTTTCGCTTCAACACGATGCGCGACCGTCGAACCTGGTAACACATGGGACCTTGCCCCCTTCTGTGGTCGCTCCACCTGCGTGGTCAGTGAAGACCAGCCTCCTAGACTGTTGGAGCTGGTTGAGGACTGCGGACCTCTGCCTCTGGCTAACCCTAAGTGCAAGTTGGATAGTGGTTAGTATTTCAGTATTAATTGTGGGTAGATATAATTTTTTTATTTGTTTGACGATTGGCTGTCCTAATAAGTTAGGCCGATGATCTGATAAGGGTTTTCGGCAATCGGAGTATGAGATAAAATCAATTAAAAAATAATAAACTACCTTCTTACGAGCCTAAAAGTCAGCAGTCGACCAGTGAAAGTTCCATCAAAATCGATCCAGTAGTCTCGGAGATTACTCGGCATAAACAGATATGCAGACTGGTGAAATTATAAAGCTATAACAATAAAATGAAAATAAAATAACAGTTTTATGACGAATGCATTGTAGGCACTATAAACTTTATATTCGTAAAGCACAGATTATTCTGCTCATTTGACGACCTCTGTGGTTATATAACATGACTGCTACGCAGAGGTCTCGGGTTCGATTCCCGCTCAATGCAAATCTTTGAGTGCATTAACATGATTGTTTGCATTGGTCTGGGTGTTTTCTATGTATAATATGTATGTATTTACAACTATTTAAGTATGTTTATCAATTATTTAAGTATATAATATATTATTTAAGCGTGGAAAAAACACTTTACAAATATTAATATTTCTGTTTCAGACAAAACCAACAAGACCGCACCTTTCCCTGGATGCTGTCCAATCTTCACTTGCGAGGATGGTGCCAAGTTAGAGTACCCTGAACTCCCCACACCTGCCCCAGAAGAAGAAAAGAAGGAAGAAGAAAAAAAATCCTAAATATTAAAACCTAATTAGGTCTTCGCACACCCAAGACTACTACTAAAAAATTCTCAACACCCCATTGGTTGGATATCGCACGATAATTTTGTACAATGAACGCTATTGGCCTGTTTGAATAGTAGTGATGGGAAAGTGTTATGCCTAATATTAGTTATTGGTCTCAAAATTCCTTATATACCAAAATTTCGATTAAAATTTATTTCTAATCTATTTCTTGTTATCAGAAATCTAATCAACTTTTACCATATTTGTTTAATTATTCTGATAATGCATAAAATTAAGATAATTTTTGTGGTAAATAAAAAATGTCTACAGACTTTCTGCACAAAATTGATAGGTAAAGTTTTCTATGTAGATTAGACTATTGTGCCTCTCTGTTTTGTGTCCTTTATTTATGTAAAAGCAGATAATATTTTTGTCATGCTATTTTAACAATCGGATCAGAAAGTTAGATTTCTATTTCCTGTTTTTTTATTATTCAGTTTTAACAAAAGAGATTCGCTCGTGAGTCACTATGTCACGATAAAAATGGCCGTTTTGGCATAGACAATAAACATAGAGTTGTGATCATAAGAAAAATTCATAGAATAAAAAAGAAAATGTAATTTTTTTATTTTACTTTTTATTTCTCTTCTAAAGAATCTTTATTGTAATTAAATATTATGTTTTTTTTTTCTAAAATATTTTATGAATTTTTCTTATTGTGTATTAATTAAGAGTATTTTTTTTTAGAATTTTATCGGCTTTTTTTTATTTGAATGCCTGCCTTAATAATAATTTTTGTGATATTGATTATAAAATAGAAAAGTTATTCAATAAAAAATATTAAAATTTCCAATTTTCTTGTTTTATTTTACTCTACTACTAGGTGACTACAAGGTTACTACTCCTAGTAGTAGGAGGGGTAGTCTACTAAGAGTATAAATACCCTAATGTGTCCTCCATTATTAAGAGAGAAGCTTAGAATCCGCTAGGCAACAACGTTTGACGACCTCTGTGGCATAGTGGTTATATAACATGACTGCTACGCAGAGGTCTCGGGTTCGATTCCCGCTCCTTGCAAATATTTGTGTGCGTGAACATGATTATTTGCATTGGTCTGAGTTCTATGTATACTTAATTGTATGTATATACAAAAAAGTATATAAGTACTAATATCCGTTGCTCTGTTGCCCATAACACAAGCAGGTTAAGGCTACCTTACTTTGGGAACAGATGGCGCTGTGTAGAGATGTCCGTGAATATTTATGGCGGAATTGGTATTAGGTCCAATTATTCTTCTACTTAGTCCTCTTTTACGAAATTTACTAAACATTGAAACTCAGATAACTCCCTGTAATCCAGGTTTTTTGTTCACAACCACAATATCAGTTTTAGATAACTTAAATACTGTTAAGATCTGGAGTGGTATACTACGCGGATCTTTCCCTGTAGTCTGGCTGTGGCTGAATAGAACGGTCGTTGGTTGGAGCATATCCAAGCATACAAATTTTAAAAACTAAACGTAGCCAATCGATACAGCATATAGTTCAAGTAAGAGGAGTCACGACCCTAAGTAATGAAAGAGAGATTTTAGAGAAATAATAAAAATCTACAACATAATTAACTCAATATTTTATTCGGGAATAATGAATTTAATTACAATTAATAAATACACAATACATTAATGATTGTCAACATTTTATAATACGTGTATATAATATAATATAATAATGAACATTTTACCTAAAAATCTTAGTAATAATATTAAAAAATTAAAACTTAAAATAACACACAACAGTGACACTAATGCGTACAAAAAAAAAAACAAAAAAAAAGTAAAACTATCAGAAGCGAATATATTATATTTAACAGTCTATATATACTTTTTTTAACTTCTCATCTAAACTAACATTGAATTCCTTAACATTACAATGATATTACATAATATTATTATATTTTAAAATGTTATCATACTGTTTTTTTTTATTAACTATACGATAAAATATATTCAACTATATTTTTAAAATCACATTTTTCCTAATTTTATAACATTTATATTGCACAAATAGACACAGATCGCGATTATAAGTTACACCTTTTGAGCCGTTTACGAACATAAACAAAGCTGTCAATGTCACACGGCAAATGACATACGGCTAAAGCGCGGGAAACTTGCAATGACATTATTATAACCTTAAAAATTAAATTGTTACAAAGATACACAAATAAATACACTATTTTAGAAACTAATTATTATTGTTTTAATTACCAAATTATGTAATAACATAGAATCGAAATATTGTGTCTATAATAGAAAAAAAATGTTAATAATTATTAGAGAAAATTTTGTGATTCCCATTTACACAAGAATGGTGCATACTGTACATAGATCAAAAATAATTCTTATGTGCGCCGTTTATCTATATTTATTTACTTTTTTAAAGAATATTTCACAAAAAATATATATATTTTGAAGGCTTTCATAAATTAAAAATGTATTGATATGTAACAATTGTACATCACAATGATTTTGAATCGAAAAGCTTATAATATAAGACGAAATGAAACAGTTGCCATCTACTATATAAAAATAAGTCGGGTTTTCCTTCCTGACGCTATAACTCCAGAACGCACGAACCGATTTCCTCGGTTTTGCATTCGTTGGAAAGGTCTCGGGCTCCGTGAGGTTTATAGCAAAGAAAATTCAGGAAAATTTTCAACAGAAAAGCGGAAATATAATGCCCGTGCGAAGCCGGGACGGACCGCTAGTTTTGTATAAAACAAAAGACTGCAGAATATCGTCAAGAAGAGAGCAAGAAGTTTTTGTGATGGTAAGATTCTCGTTTGCATATAGATACCTGCACGTCAATTCTCGTACCTAAAATTCGGTTAAGATAACTTTTAGTTGTCATGTTTTTGCTAGTAATCTTTTGTGGTCGTGTTAAAGTTTTATTTAGAGTGTGACAATTTGGCAACTAAAAGTTAACTTAACCGAATTTTAGGTACGAGAATTGACATGCTGATATAAAAGGATGAAATACTTTTTATTATTATAAAGTCCCTCTTGAAATATTGCCTAATGTCAAATTGACGTCAATTGACGTTAAGTGTTTGACATTAATGACGTTTAGAATGACATAACTAATAGGTACTGCCACAATGATGGTAATGTTTTATGACGACAAATTATTTACGAGAATCTACCCTGAACTAAAATAGATTTATTTTAAAAATTTTGAAATGTGGAATACGTTCGTTTTAACAATTTTGCAGAAACGTATTCCAGATTGGAACGAATTAAACTTTACAGTCTATACAAATTATTTCTCAATGTTTCGCTACCCCAATGGTCACCATACGGTACCTATGTTGCGCATATTTTTTTAAAGCAAAAGCTTTGGCCTTTTTTGTGTCGAGCTTGGCCATAAACGAGAACATCGCAGCTATATGCAATGCTACTTAAAGTCACAAGCAAATAGCTCCTAGCATATTGGTTTAATTTAAAGCCTGGAAAATGTTTTCTCAAAAGGTGTCTAACCAGAACTAATTAAATAAATACAATTTAAATAAATTAATAAAAAGGCACTAGCTTATTTTCCAAATTTGTTCTTAATAATTTGGCACAACTGTTTCATTCGTAATTTAAATAAAATCGCAGTAATATATTATTATGTATTTTAAAGTGATTTTCACAGATTTAAAAAAATATTTTTCTGCTACTCATTAATAAAATCGATAAAGCAAAAAGAGGTAGTAATCGGAAGATGCAAAAATATTTTTTTTCATTATTATTATTAATTTAAATATTATTTTATGTATTTACAATTTACGGAGACGTATAAAATAAGCGGGAAACACACATCGAAAGCATGTTCATATTTGACGTTTAAAAATTAAGATGGCGTCTTCGTAAATTGTAAATATACAAAAATTACAATGACATAATTAAACGTTTAGCTCAAAACATTGCATGACAACAATCATTATGACATTTTTTTTTTTCCTATTTTTATGTACAATTTATTAGAATAATTCCTCTCATTTTGACCTTTCTTTTTTTACTTACAATATTTTTACCTCTACCATAATCAGGATATGCTTCTGTTATTAAAAAACAGCTTTAAAATAAATGCTGAAATTTAAAGAAAGTTACTTGACTACTACTGGTCGAATTTATTATTTACTAGCTGAACCGCGCCCACTTAGTTAAGCGGCGAAAAAAACGCGTCTCTTTTTTAACATATTTCATTGCTGCTCCACTCCTATTAGTCATAGCGTGATACTATATAGTCTATGACACTGCCCGATAAATAGACTATTCAACACAGAAAGAATTTTTAAAATCGGTTTTGTAGATCCAGAGATTTACCCCTACAACGTCACACAAACACACAAACTTTAACCTCTTTATAATATTAGTATAGATTAGAATAAAATCCCTTGTTTAAAATGACGTACTTTGAAGTACATTATATTATGTTTACAAACTTTGACCAGCAGGTCAATTCTCGAAACATACTATTTAATTTAACTTAATTTTTAATTTTTTTAAATTTAATTTTTAATTAATCCAAAGTGGTATTCTTGTCCGGTAAAGAAAAAGTTAAAATTAAGTTAAATGGCAAAAAAGAGTTAAATAACAGAGTTGCCAGTTTACGGTTTACAATTTAAAAGATTGGAAATTTTAATAGATTTTCTAACACTCCATATACAGAAATAAAACATTAATATATAAATCAACTACAGGAAATTATCTTCGGTAAATTAAAATATTATAAGTTCCGTAAACTTCTATTCTAAGAAAACAAAATATGAAAATCAGGGTCTTTGATTGTAATAATGCGATATCCCTAACTTGTTTTTCCCGCTCGTTTCGCTTCCCTCGCGCACGCGCACTGGCGCTCCTAAAATAAACGCAAAGGTTTTGACGTTTCTTAATGACATGAATACTCATTTTAGCGCGAAAATTACAACTATCACTTTAAAAATGACAGAAAGCCGTTTTAAGCTTAGTTACAGTACGATTACAAGATTTTAAAAAGATTTTAAATTATAAATACAAAAATACCTATTGTGTCACAATTTGACAACTAAAAGTTAAATTAACTTTATTTTTAACGTTTTTAAGGAACGAGAATTGACATGCAGATTATGTAAAAAAACTTAAGCGCCTGACAAATTAGGTACGCGAGCATATTGCATTTTAGTTACTTTTTGTCTTAATTATTTGATTGACATTTTTCTGGCGATTATTTTAGAATAATTTAATATGTTTGCTCAGTAAAATAAAGACCAGTAAAGTAGTTATCAATATATAAGTCAAAACGTGACAGTATTTGAGCTAAGATGCCGATTTAAATTTTTTTTTTAACAACCAACTTTTCTATAATATTTTTTTGTAAGGCGCTTAAATACTTTTAAAAGTCAAGTAACTTCTTACAATTTTGTCTTAGAGAAAGTAGAAAGAATTAAATAATAGACTTATCACTATGAACAATTAAAAGAAAATAATCATTATATTAGCTCATAATGCACCTAAATATTTATTAAGTATTTTATACAAACAATCCATGTGGTCATGCTAGCGTCCGCTTTTATGAAAATTTATAATTCGAGCATATTTTTTTTCGATTTACTTTTTGCTGTAAAAGCTGAAATTAAAAAAAAATAACTCATGAGCAAAGACATAATAAATTATGTCAACTGTGCCGCATTTTTAAAAATCAAATATGGTAATAACAAAACAAATGAATTCTGAGTACAAAATTAAGGTTGTTTCTGGGCACCAATCTGTTACAATTCTGGCCCACAGCTCACCAGGCAAGTGTGTAATAGTAATAAACAATTAAATATGAATTAATTTACAATTATTTAACTGTTCATAGTGATAAAACTTATTATTTTAAATCCTGAATTTACAATAAATGGTCACACTTAAAATAAAGCATAGCATAGGTACAGATAGTTAAATAATGTTAAAATGCATAGCAAAAATAATTAAAAAGCGTTTTAGAGGCGTACAATGAAACCTCTTTTAAAATAGACATTATGTTTCTTTACACGAGGTTCGAAAATATAATTTAATAATTTATTTATTATATATTTTAGTTATTTATGTATCATTTTCATGGCATTTTTTTAACTACCGTCTGATTTTGTTATTGGGTGCTTTTGAGTATTTAAAGCGAGTTTTTTTTTACATAAAACAGAGTAAGGTAGGGAAGTCTCACATACAACTAGATAAGTAAGTACTTTAAATGCACACAATATATCGATCTGTCCCAATATATTCAGATAAAAATTGGAATTTTGATTCCTCTTTTTTCTCTATTACTCTCATCAATAAATAAATATATAGTCTAGTCTAGTATAATAGTCATAACCTTGTGTATATTCTTTTTATATAATTTCCCGTCATTTTTTTGTGCGTAATTTTAAGTTGACAACTGTAACGTGACCGGGGTGGGTCTGATAATAATATGACGATTCGAATGACGTTATCCCGACGGACGTTATTTCGAAAATAATTCCATGTAGTACGCTAGTTCGAAAGTACTTTAAATCGAAAACCGCTATAGCGAATGACGTTGTCGCGACGCACGTCAATTCGAAAATATTTAGAAGCGGTACGCCAGTTCGAAAGTCGATTGTACACTTACAGCTCTCGCAATAGGTATTACCTATTATGAGTTTGATTTCTATACCTTACTGTGTTTCTGTGATTTTTTCAAAAAGATTTTAGGTACCTACGGCATTCCGGGATGAAAATAACAGAAATATTGCTTAGTATCGCCATTAAAACTTACATAAATATTATGCTGCATATAAGAGCGCTTTGCGACCAAAACAGTGTACTTAGATATTTTGTTTTTTTCTAAAATGGCGATAGAAAAGCTAAATTTTGTACGTACTTTAGATAATTCTCTTTTTAAATACTCAAAAAGTTACCCTTTGTAAAGACTTCATCAATAGTATGGCTACATTTTTAAATCTGTTTATGGTTAATTAGAAGATTAATTGTTTTAGTTTTGCGACTAGAGGTGATTCGGTACGACATTAGACAAGATTCGCAAGACAATAAAAAAAAAGCTGTCATATTTTTTATGCTAATGTTTTGGAAAATATCGTTGTAAGTTGTATTGCTTTTCTTTTATGTTTAGTCCAATGTTTTTAAAGTTTTGTTTAAAAATATTTGGCGATATCTTTTGAAGAGTAAGTACTTTATTTGTAATTTCGTTTTGATAGAGCGAATCACCTCACCTAAAAAATGAATTGTTATTTCATACTCTTAAGTTCAAAGTATATTGCTATTCTTTTTTTTAAAGTAATTTTCTTAAACGCAACATTAAACTTATTAGAAAATTTAATGAAACCATGACCCCATTTGCCTGACTTCAAAAGGTCTAAAATGGACCAGAGATATGGAAAATAAACTAATAAGATTATGGGACGACGTAAAATAATGCAAAGAAGGAATACTTGAGAAAACCTCGATACATTTGACGACCTCTGTGGCGTAGTGGTTATATAACATGACTGCTACGCAGAGGTCTCGCCCGCTGAATGCAAGTGTGCATGAACATGATTATTTGCATAGGTCTGAGTGTTTCTATGTATACTTAATATGTATGTATATAGAAAAAAAAAGTATATAAGTACTAATATCCGTTGTTCTGTTAACCATAACACAAGCAGGTTAAGCCTAGCTTACTTTGGGAACAGATGGCGCTGTGTAGAGATGTCCGTGAATATTTCTTTATATCTGTTTTGTTCATGCAGAACTCTGTTAAAGGGAGTCTCTGGAGTAAAGGGAATTTTGGTTCGTGACATTACCTTTATAGAAATACATATGAACGGTAATACATAATAATATAAGATTAATAATCATCATCATCATCACAATAGCCCATTAATGTCCCACTGCAGGGACGGGCCTCCTCCCATAATGGAGGGATACTTGGCCTACTACTAACACGCTAGCCAGACTATATACGATTTATGCATTTCAAGAAGAAGAAAACTCGTCTCATTTAAGGTGCGTCGCCGTCGTTAAATTCGAATCTTCCATTATCAATTTTATTTTAACAAAAACATATTATAGAAAAATACTTGGCTTAAACCCTTGCATTAATTCGTTTCCGTTTACTTTTTCCCACTGAATATGGTCGGTGCCTTTAAAAATTAAATAGGCGTTTAAAAAGAAACAAATGACATTGACAGATGAAAAAGAATTCCCGCCATTTCCAAAAATAGCAATATACTTTGAACAAAAACCTTTTTAGATTCTTTCTGTTTATTTTTAAACATTTACTCTACCTTAACAATAATTGTAATGTTTTTTATTCACTAAAATCGGTTTTTGAAGCTCAATTTTGGGGGATTTTAATTTAATTATTATTTTTATTTTTAACAGATTTCTTTTTCAAACTAATTGTAATGAACATTGAACAGCCTAATCGCTAAAACAACAACTACATGGTACACCTATAATTACTCTAAATTCTATAAAATTTTTATAAATGTATACAATATTTTGCATCTTGTTTTTTTTTTATTAATTTCAATACATTTTAACATCGATTTGAATCTACTTTTTACGGAATTTAAGCTTCAACTTTAACAACAAGCATTTTGAGACTATTTTTTTAATTAATATTTTTTCATATATATTATATATTTTTAATTTCAACAAAAAACCTTGCTACCGAAGCTTTTTATATCATGCTGGATGAATAAAGTTGATTTGTGGCTTTGGTACTTACTCTTTTAATCTCACCTAAAATTGACCAGCCTCATACACTTGCAACACTCGTAACTTTTTTTTTATAACAATTAATTTAGAATCTGTACTTATTCCATAGACCAGAAAGCAAATTTTTGACACATAATTTTTTTTTCCAAAACTCGCTTACTTATCAGATGTTTTTTTTTCGTAGGTAACAATTTGGCAGTATGATATTTATTTGATCTGGCAACTCGATCACTTACTGACATTTTATGAATCTTTGCTGTCTCATTGAGCAACATTGATTCATTGAAAAATTACTTAAAATTATAATTATTTCTTAAATAAAAAGGAGCAACTACGCATTTTGTGCGACCAAACATCATTTTTTCATCGTATGATCACTACAATTTTTAACAATTAATTTAATAATTCTAATAATATTTATTTATTTAATATACCAACACTCATTCAACCATTACTTATAATGTAAAACGTCAATATAGTTTAAAACTTAAATATTAATTTGAAATGCTGTTTATAAGGCAAATGATTAAATTATAACAAAAATAATTTAATAATTTGTTCGCTTTTGTTCGTTTTCTTGCCCACTTTGCAGTCATTTTGAGTTTGAAAAAAGTCTTCAGAAAAGAACATTGTCTTTTTCATAATTACGTCAAAGTATTTGAATTTCATAATAATTATTATTCTTGATTTTAAAGACATGTAAATATGAATCAGACGTATGCGCCAAGATTTTAATTTAATCATAAGATATTAAATTGACACAAGTGATATTTTTTGTAATAAAGCTGTTATTGTGATTGATAAATAAAAAACCGATATTGTCTACAGAAAAATATGAAGGAAAATTGTACAAAAAATCTCCTATTCTAATCCATTTGGCCAGAATAAATGGTTAAATTCCCATCCATTTATTTGGATAATAGCATGGATCATAACACTTCTTGTTTAATGACATTACGAGCCCCTCAACAAGACATTGGAAAAATATGTGACGTTTCACCCGAGGCCATTCACGAAGAAGTCAGGTCTACCATTACTTTTAAATTCCTAGTTTTGCTTTTTCTATTTATTTAGATGAAAAATCTTTTCTGTAGACATTTTTCTTTGTAAACCTAAATAATTATTGACGAAAAATCTAGTAAATTCTTGCAGCATTTCAAATTAATTTTTAGTTTCAAGGAAAGTTAATATTCAACATTTTGAATTTTGCCAACTTTTAAATTTTTTTTTAGAAATATCACCATTTTTGTTTTTTTTTAAGTGTTTTTAAGTTGTTAATTTTTTTTTCATTTAGATATAGTCAAGTTTGGAGATTTAGCGCGTGCTTTAATGATGACTCGAAATAAAATATATTCTTACAAGCTGTGCAAAAGGTGCCTGCTTTTAAAAAGAAAAAAATCCAAATTTTAATAATAATTTTGACAAAATTATTACGATTAAAAAAATGCTTCTAACTTCCTCAGACAATTTTTAATTAATTTAAATGATTTTTTTTAATAAATAATAATAAAAAATAAAAATAAAGCACGGCTTTTTTTTACGAAGATAGTTTCAGAGAGATTCGTGTGCCATAAAATTTTGATAACCGTTCAGTCTTTTGACGTTTTGTTTTTCTTTTTAATTATTTTTTTTTGTTCTTTTTTTTTAAATCTTCGTTGGGCTGTTCACTCGGGCTTCAGGCGATGCCACTGCACGATTGTCTGTCGTGGTTTGGTAATCATATCCTGCCAGTGTTTTGTCTCTGTTGCTCCGGAACCATTTTTGCCTGGAAAAAAGTAATAAAATACATCTATACTAATATTATAAAGAGGTAAAGTTTGTGTGTTTGTGACGTTGTAGGGGGTAATCTCTGGATCTACTGAACCGATTTTAAAAATTCTTTCTGTGTTGAATAGTCCATTAATCGGGGAGTGTCATAGGCTATAGTATCACGCTATGACTTATAGGAGTGGAGCAGTAATGAAATATGTTTAAAAAAGGGACCCGTTTTTTTGGCGCCCACCGAAGGGGGCTCGGGTCAGCAAGTTCTTTATAATTTGGTGTTGTGTACAACCTGCTATTGAGAGTTGTTTAAGCCGCCTATAAGCCTTTTTGTAAATTAGATGACAGCTGGGACTGACTTGTAACGTGCCATCCGTTCTCACCAATCGGATATTGAACAGGTAGAACATGTTATCTGAAGTTATTTTCTCTTGTCGAATACCGGTTATTTGTATCGGAAACCACAGCCGGAACTTCGTTTGGACAAATCCGTGTGATGACGGAGTAAGAATACAATATGTCACCACCCCATCTCATCGCATGGGTGTCGTAAAAACCGACTAAGGGACTATCCGTCAATATTATCTTTACGAAATAAAAAGGAAGGAAAACTTGAATTTAAAACCTATACCAATCCGTCTGGCCAGCGTGGTATTAGGTACTAACACCGTATTAGTAGGCCAAGTAGCCCTCCGTCACGGGAGGAGGCCCGTCCTTGCAGTGGGACATTAATGGGCTGTTATGATGATGATGATGATGAAGGTTTCTCTGTCTCAGGAAGAAGACCGTTCCTACAAGGTACAGATAAAAGCTGCTGAACCACTTACCAGCAAGTAATATTCTTCCAATCAGCTCATTCCTTCCAATATTATCAAAATCCATGACCTGAACATCCAGAGAGCATTCCCTGATCTTCTCCCAGGGTACGTTGAATGAGAAAGAGTCGTTGAAGACAGGGTTCAGGGTGCATTTAAAGATGGCCGTCTTACGCTTTTCTATACGTTTGTCGCCAAACTGCAACCAGACTTTTACGTAGGGATCTGTAAGAAAGAGATTTGGATGTTGTTAAAAGCGTCAGGTATAAGTAGTAATAGGGGTGGAAATAATTATAATAAGGAGACTCTCGCTTGGCAGTTGGATCATAGGTCTGATGCAGAAGGCAGTGCTGCTCGACACAGCACGTATTGTGAGGAGGTTCCTGTCTCTGGAGCCCTAACCACCGTGGCTTGGTCCTTGTACTCGATGCTGGTGGGTCCACCTTTTTTTTACATTTTTAAATGGTTTTATTTTAATATCTATATTTAAAATTGTTAATTTAATGTTAAAAATGTAAATAATAATATTTATTTATTTATAAGTTTATTGAAAAATACATAGAATGACTATTAAATTAAAATTTATTAACTTATTCTGTATGTTTGATCGGGTGGAATCTTGGAACTCAATTTTGAAGCTGCATGTCAATTCTCGTTCCTTAAAATCGTTAAAAAATCGGTTAAGTTAACTTTTAGTTGTCAAATTGTCACACAATAAGACAATATGTCAACTAAAAGTTAACTTAACCTAATTTTTAACGATTTTAAGGTACGAGAATTGACATGAAGCTTAATCGCCCCATTGAAAAAACAGTACTTATAAATATTATAATTATAAACAGTATAATAACGCGCATTTTATTTACCTTTATTTTACTTGACGAATAAGAGTCAGCTTGCTACCACGGCCAGTGCAACCTATGCCGAAACGTCAAGTAAAATAAAGGTAAACAAAATGGGCGTTAATCCCGTTTATACAGGGTGTCCTAAAACCCGACGTTGACCCAAAACTAGGTGATTTTTTTCAAATGCCTATAACTTTACAACCATGCAACTTAGAATTTTTTTTTTATTTTTCTGATAACCAGCGTGACTTGCTTTATCACCTGGTTTCGGGTTAACGTCGAGTTTTGGGACACCCTGTGTAATATTTATAATAATGAAACGCGACAGTTTAAAAAGTTATAAACTTTACCTGATTTTCCATTGATATCCTTAGCCTTGAGGTTTCTCGCTTTAAGCAACGTAAGTGTAAGCACACTGTTGCTTGGGTGGTAACAAAGTGACGTAAGGAGTTCACCACACTTGTCCTTTCTTTCCAAAAGTAGCAATATTTTGTAGATATTTTAACCAGCATGTCAATTCTCGTACCTTAAAATCTTTAAAAATAAGGTTAAGTTAACTTTTAGTTGTCAAATTATCACACAATAGTTAAGACAATTTGACAACTAAAAGTTAACTTAACCAAATTTTTAACGATTTTAAGGTCAGTACGAGAATTGACATTTTTTTTTAAAATTGGCCTACCATAATGACTCTATGGTGCCTGATGTTAAGCATCCATTAGAGTCCAAGAATGGCGAGCACCATGCCAGTTACATGCAGCTTAATCGGCCCATTTTTTACAACACATTTTTAAACAATACTTTTTCTAACAAACTGTACCTGATTTTCCATTGATATCCTTAGCCTTGAGGTTTCTCGCTTTAAGCAAGGTAAGTGTCAGCACGCTGTTGCTTGGGTGGTAACATAGTGACGTAAGGAGTTCACCACATTTGTCCTTCGCTGGAGGCTTCAGCGCTTTCCAGAATGAAGGCTTTTCACTTAAGTCCACCTGCAGCAGAAAACATTTGTTTGGTTTACATTTATTCTCTCCGTGTGAGAATACAATAGGTATGTCACTACGGCAAAACAAAGTGGCATGTTATACTGCTAAAGTCAAAACGACCTGGCACTTCGCAAGAAAAAGAAAATACAATTTTCAAATTTCACATTAATAACACTTTTCGCTCTTACTAATTTTTTCATCTCGCCGTCTCCACGGCTTATAAATTAAAGAAATGTAATTTACATTTCTATATTTGTGTGCGTGTTTTATATATTATACACACGCACACACAAACTCATAAGAAAGGTGTTAGTGTAAAATTAGATACGAAAACAAAACAGAGATTGAAACAGAAGTCTAACTAGCAAGCTGTCATCATAACAGCCCATTAATGTTTTTTAGGGTTTAATTTCAAGTTTTCCTTATTTTATGTCGTAAAGTTAATAATCACGTATAGTCCCTTAGTCGATTTTTACGACACCCATGGGATGAGATGTGGTGGTGACATATTGCATTCTTACTCCGTCACCACACGAAGAGTTTTTTTTTATAAAGCACCCATATTTACGTAATAAAAAGAAGGAAACTTGAAATTAAACCTTATACCAATCCGTCTGGCCAGCGTAGTATTAGAAGGCCAAGTATCCCTCCGTCACGGGAGGAGGCCCTTTCCTGAAGTGGGACATGATATAAAAAAAACACATAGTGTTATTTGTTATCGCTTTGTTTTTTTTGCATAAGTCAAAGTTGACAACTATAGCGCATGCGCCGTGTCAATCGTACGTATGGAAAACGAAGTTCATACATAACTTATACTTCAATAGAAATCAGACTAACTTTTTTATTTTCAGTTTTTAGTAGGGACCGGGCATTTTTCTTTTTTAATACTTTTATTCTCTCCACCTTGACGTTGGCAGAATCATTGGGAAACGATGGGGCCATTTTATTAAGAAAACAGAAACAGAAACTTATACTTCTGTACCTTTTCTGTTGTACAACACAGAGTCAAGAAAATACCTATCTTCAGAATTATTAGAGTATAATTTAATGTTATACGTCAGTGAACTTCATTCGTATTTGATGGTAAAAGGATTACGTGTTTACGCCTGTTTCCTCTAACAAGATTATATTATTTTACTTCTTATTATCAGCTTATTTTGTCCCACTGCAAGGACGTACGTTTTTACAGGAATAGAGGAAAATCTTTACCCGTTAAAACCATTTGTTTATGTCGCAGGGAAATGAGGAAACCAGGGATTTCACGAAATCCCTAGGGATATGACGAAATCCCGGTAAATGTCGAAACGCCTTGCACTTCGGTGGCCGCGGTTATGGTCACAGTTCTAACCTAACCTACAGAAGTTGGGATATTGGTGTTTTTTAACCTACAAACAAAAATATGCATTTTCGTCATTTACCGGGATTTCGTGATATCCCTAGTGATTTCGTAAAATCACTGGTTTCCTCATTTCCCTGCGACATTTATATATTTTTTGGGTTATATATTGTTTGCTCGTAAATGAATGAAGTACTTTTGTTCTCGAAACAAGAAAATTCATCTCGCCTAGCTTTTTAGTCTGTAAGCTTTCATTAAATTAAATGTTTTTTTGAGGGGTATCAGAAAACCCGTAATACTACCATAATAAGTAAGTAACCCACTTAAGGCGTGAATTTATGTAAGTATCTATAATAAGTTAAATTAAAATTAAAATTAAAGTCTGATGCAGAAGGCAGTGTTGCTCGACACGGCACGTATTGTGAGGAAGTTCCTATCTCTGAAGCCCTAACTGTCTGTAGCTTGGTCCTTGTACCCGATGCTGGTGGGTCTACCTTTTTTTTATAGTTTTAAATGTATATTTTTATACATGGGAGACCCCTCGCACGGTGGACCGACGACCTGGTTAGGACGGCGGGAAGCCGATGGATGAGGGAGGTACAAGACCGCGCAGGGTGGAAACGTTTGGAGGAGGCCTATGTCTAGCAGTGGGCGTCTACAGGCTGATATAATGATGATGATGATATTTTTATATCTTTATTTAAAAATGTAATCATAACAGCCCATTAATGTCCCACTGCAGGGACGGGCCTCCTCCCGTGACGGAGGGTTACTTGGCCTACTAATATCACGCTAGCCAGACGGATTGGTATAGGGTTTAATTTTAAGTTTTCCTTCTTTTTATTTCGTAAAGATAGTAGTTACGATTATTCCCTTAGTCGGTTTTTACGACACCCATGGGATGAGATGGGGTGGTGACATATTGTATTCTTACTCCGTCACCACACGGATATAATGTAAAATAAATATAAAAATGTAATAAAATGTCATAAATGTAAATAAAGAGTTAAAAGTTACCATACCTGACACAAAGGCAGGAACACTTCTCCAATTGAATCATCTCTTGAGAACCGATCGTAATCAAATACGTGAAGATGTAGAACCTGGAAGTAAGATAATAATAAGTTTATTTATTGTCCAACAGAAAGTTACACTTTATATCTTAAGATAACTTACATAATTATTACACGGTAAAACTTAAAAGTAACTTATTTTTAAATGTGGGCAGTGGTTTCCAAACTAATCCGTAGATTGTATCTTGGAAACCAGAGTTTTGGCATAGGTAATGAAAGTATGCTTTACTTTATTTTATGGTGATGAAGTATAAATAAAATAAATAAATATTCACGGACATCTAGACAGCGCCATCAAATTTCAAACTTTCAACAAAAAAACAAAATGCTATAAATATAAAATTTATCACAAATTGTTTGAAAACGTCTTACTTTACTTGAAATTGAAGCTACAGTTAAAATTATAGATCGACCCAGACAAACGCCACAGCACTAAAAAAACCGCGTTGTATTGTCCAATGTAAATTAGAGGAGAATAATAAAACCAATCTACTACTCAAATCTACTTGTCTGTCTGTGATGATCATCTGTTACCAAAGTAAGCTAGGCTTAACCTGCTTGTGTTATGGGTAACAGAACAACGGATACTTATATACTTTGTTTTTTGTAAATACATTCATAATATACATAGAAAACACTCAAACCAATGCAAACAATCATGTTCATGCACACAAAGATTTGCATTGAGCGGGAATCGAACCCGAGACCTCTGCGTAGCAGTCATGTTATATAACCACTACGCTATAGAGCTCGTATGTTTTTATTTATTGCTTTAAAGAGGCAGATAAACAAGTGGCATTGTGTGGCCCTGTAGTCATAATAACAGCCCATTAATGTCCCACTGCAGGGACGGGCCCCCTCCCATTGAGGGACAATTGGCCTACTAATACCACGTTGGCCAGACGGATTGGTATAGGGTTTATTCAAGTTTTCCTTCTTTTTATTTAAAGTTAATAAGTAATATTCACAGATAGTCCCTTAATCGGTTTTTACGACACCCATGGGATGAGATGGGGTGGTGACATATATATATATAAGCCTATATTGTTTTGTCTCCTACCGTGTGGTGACGGAGTATGAATACAATATGTCACCACCCCATCTCATCCCATGGGTGTCGTAGAAACCAACTAAGGGACTGTCTGTGAATATTACCTTTATATAGAAAGAAGGAAAACTTGAAATGAAACCCTATACCAATCCGTTTAGCCAGCGTGGTATTAGTAGGCTAAGTATCCCTCCGTCACGGGAGGAGGCCCGTTCCTGAAGTGGGAAATTAATGGGCTGTTATGATGATGATGAATGTCCCACTGCAGGGACGAACTTACTCAAATATGGTATATGCAGTAACTTTTCATCACTTAAAAGAAAAAAATAATAGTCTCTAGAAGTAAAGAAATCGTTAGTCGAATTAAGAAGTATAGCATAAAGGAAATTGATTCTTAATGCAAAGAAAGTATAGAAGGTATTATCAAAAGTTAATTAACAATAGTAATAACGTAGAGAGGCACTGTTTGTCTTTGTTTATTGATTAAATTGGATTACGTCATACCGGTGACGTAGCCTTAAGCTGATTGGCAAACACTACAGATCGAGCTGTGGACATTTGCTAGATATTGATGACAAACGATCGTTAGTTTTTTTACTGGTACAGATTTGTTGGTCTAAAGCCCGATTTACACATCGACAAGTACAGTAGCGAGTTAAGTAGAAAGTTGTTGATTTAGTTAATTTAAATAGATCTCCATCCTATTTTTTTTCTATATAAGTACGAAGTTGCCCCCTCTCTCGCATCTCGCCAACTTAGCTCGCCAAAAAATAGGATGGAGATCTATTTAAATCAACTTAATCAACAACTTACTACTTAACTCGCTACTGTACTTGTCGAAGTGCAAATCGGGCTTAAGGGCCAGATTCAGGGCCAGATTCAGAGACCGCACTTTGACTTTACTTTAGCAAAGTCTAGTTATTATCTCTGAATTTGAACAACATTAAAGTAATCTTTTCGCATGAAAAGTTTTCTTTGGGAAGATTCATCGTCATCATCATCATATCAGCCAATCGACGTCCTCTGCTGGACATAGGCCTCCTCCAAGCACTGCCATCCTGCGCGGTCCTGTGCCTCCCTCATCCATCGGCTACCCGCCGTCCTAAAGAAGAAGATTACTTTGAAGTAAAGTCACGACTCTGAATCTGGTACTGCGATTCCTATTTTCACTGCTTAGACCAACAAATCTGTACCAGTAAAACAAAATCAACGATGGTTTGTCATCAATATCTTGCAAACGGGTACATATCTAAATACCTAAAATTAAAACACCTAATATTAAAATACCTCTGTTCAAAATACCTAAAATTAAAATACCTAAGCTTATAACACCTACATAAGAAATACGTAAATTCAAAATTGGCTAATACAAATAAATATTCCAGTAACCATTTGGTATTTTAGTAGTAAGTAATTATTTAGGTAATCGTTTGCAAGATATTGATGACAAACAATCGTTGGTTTTTTTACTGGTACAGATTTATCCTAAATACAACCTTCGTTCTGTCATTTTGACGTCAATTAATACTTACATAACCTTATTTTTTTTAAATTTTGACCTACGGAGCTGAAATGTGGTCGCTGACTATGGGCCTTCTCAGAAGGCTTACCGTCACTCAGAGGGCAATGGAGAGAGCTATGTTGGGAGTTTCCCTGCGTGATCGTATCAGAAACGAGGAGATCCGCAGGAGAACCAAAGTAACCGACATAGCGCTCAGGATTGCCCGGTTAAAGTGGCGTTGGGCAGGGTACATAGCGCGGAGAACTGATAGCCATTGGGGCAGAAAAGTTCTGGAATGGCGACCGCGCACTGGAAGGCGCAGGGTGGGGAGACCCCTCACACGGACCGACGACCTAGTTAGGACGGCGGGATGCCGATGGATGAGGGAGGCACAAGACCGCGCAGAGTGGAAACTTTTAGAGGAGCAGAGTGGGAACTTTTCTTTTTGTCCAGCAGTGGACGTCCATAGGCTGATATGGATATGGAACCTAAATTTAAACAGTATCTTACTCACCCTGCTCTGAAGCTTCTGGATAGGGAACCCCTCAAAGTAGAAGGTCTCGTTCCACCTCGGATTAAGGGTACGCCTCTTGATCTTGGTCTCCAGGCGATGCTTCTTATCAGGTAGAAGGGTGACCCTAACGTAAGGGTCCGATGTTCCACTCAGATCTTTAGCTGGAAGTTCTTTTCCCTGGTGAAAGAAAGAAATACTATAGAATACTGGCCAAGAATAACTCCTTCACGAATAAGCCACACACGAGAAATTGGCAGAGATGTCCCGCTGCAGGGACGGGCCTCCTCCAGTGAAGGAGGGATACTTGGCCTACTAATACCACGCTGGTCAAACGGATTGGTATAGGGTTTATTTTCAAGTTTTCGTTCTTTTTATTACGTAAATATAATATTCACGGATAGTCCCTTAGTCGGTTCCTACGCCACACATGGGATGAGACATGTAGTGACATATTGTATTCTTACTCCGTCACCACACGGAGAAAGGCAGACACAATACGCTGTCTAGTTTATTGGTTTTCTGGAGAAAATATCTGCTAACTTTTCCTTATCTTCGCCGTTTTTTACCGTCACCATCATAATAGGTGTAGCAGTTTCCGAATATTGTGGTATTCATTCTTGGACTCAACGGTCTGCCTCTATATCGTATGCCTGTCGTATGTATGTATGTATGAGCGGTGTGTATGTGTGCATGACTAAAGTCTTTATATACCTACTACTCCAGTAAAATAAGCATTCAACCTCGGAATGGAAGCGAATAAGCTGTAAATTTGCATAAACCTTTGTTTTGGTGTACTAATGACTGGTAGAAAAGTCTCATATGATCACGTGTCTGCGTCATAAGTTATTCAAGGTCAAAGGTCACGAAAATCAGTTTTTTCCCATTATCTCGTTTTCTATGGGAAATACGCATTTAACGTCATTATAAATATTGTAGATCATAAAATTGTCTACAAAAAATATCTGAACACTTTTCACCTAAAAAGCATCGCTTTCGAGATATCGTGACTTTAGAGCGCAGGAAAGTCGTATTTTCGACTATATGCACACACTAGCTTTTTCCCGTGATTTCGCTCGCCTTTATAAATATTATGAAAAATAAGGCTTATTTCAATATATAGTAGCATATGCATGCTTGGTCTCAGCCTAATCGGTTTGAAATTGACAAAGTTACATACAAACTTCCATCCCCTATCTTATCCCTTTAGGGGTAGAATTTATCAAAATCCTTTCTTAGCGGGTGCCTCCTACGTTATATCATCTACCTGCATGCCAAAATTCAGCTAGATCTGTCCAGTGGTTTGGGCTGTGCGTGCGTTATTAACGTGGTTTCTCCAGTAGGAATACTCCTACCACATACCTAGTGTTCTATCAACGCACAGCCCAAACCACTGGACAGATCTGGCTGAATTTTGGCATGCAGGTAGATGATATAACGTAGGCATCCGCTAAGAAAGGATTTTGATAAATTCTACCCCTAAAGGGATAAGATAGGGGATGGAAGTTTGTATGTAACTTTGTCAATTTCAAACCGATTAGGCTGAGACCAAGCATGCATATGCTACTATATATTGAAATAAGCCTTATTTTTCATAATATTTATAAAGGCGAGCGAAATCACGGGAAAAAGCTAGTGTGTGCATATAGTCGAAAATACGACTTTCCTGCGCTCTAAAGTCACGATATCTCGAAAGCGATGCTTTTTAGGAGAAAAGTGTTCAGATATTTTTTGTAGACAATTTTATGATCTACAATATTTATAATGACGTTAAATGCGTATTTCCCATAGAAAACGAGATAATGGGAAAAAACTGATTTTCGTGACCTTTGACCTTGAATAACTTATGACGCAGACACGTGATCATATGAGACTTTTCTACCAGTCATTAGTACACCAAAACAAAGGTTTATGCAAATTTACAGCTTATTCGCTTCCATTCCGAGGTTTGCCCCTAATTAAGCCTTATTTGACTGTACTATACGTAAGAAGTGACTATGCAAAAAAAAAAAAGAAGGTGAACTTGAAATTAAACCCTATACCAATCCGTCTGGCCAGCGTGGTATTAGTAGGCCAAGTAACCCTCCATCACGGAAGGAGCCCCGTCCCTGCAGTGGGACATTATTGGGCTGTTATAATGCCTATGCATGCGTGAGCGGTGTGTATATGTGTGCTTTGCTCAAGCGCACTTATTAATGTATATTGACTACATATATTATACCTAACTCTGTTTACTTACAGTAGTAACATCTTCTGATTACAACCTTAACCCATTGTTCTATGGCATATTTTCAAATGGAACAGAGGAAATAAATCTATAGCGTTTGTGTAACAATAGAATATTACATTAGTAAATATTTTCTCAAACAATTGCCGTATTCGTGATAAAATAATAGAAAATGTATCTTTATTCTATTTAATAAAAGAGCTAAAATACTGTGTAAACTGTAGGTACTAACGTGTAAAAATATTATTGTATTGTAAGTTACAATAGAGATATAGTATGACCATGGATTTTGATCTAAGAATTACTTCAGATTTGGATGTGCTTTTTGTGTTAAATCGATGTTTGTCATAAACATACAAATATTTTTACATTATGATGCTACCGTGTGGTACGAATAAATAATGATAATAAAATGATTTTGGTAAATTCTTAATTATTACACACAACATGCCACAGAGAGCTTAACACCTTTTTGAAAATTGGTCGCTTTTCGGAGCGCATAGCTAAGCAACGATTTGAGATACAGAAAATATATAAAAAAGCAAAGTTTTAGAGAATATTTATTAGGTTTCCTTATGGGATACAACAAAAATTCGTAACGACGACGCACCGTTTTCGAGATTTAGGCCCAAAACCAGAAACGGGACGTATAATTAATTATTGTGTTCAAATATTATGTGTGTGAGTGTGTTACATATGTTTTAAAGGTATGTTACGAGTTTGTGTGTGATTGTTATGTTAATAATCTTGTTATTTCTTGTCATTATGTGTCGTTTTCTCTGAATGCTGTTGAAAACAGAGGAGCTCTTTCTCTGAATGCTGATTTTTTCTTCTTTATTAGTAGATAAGCGATCTGATCTTCATTTTTCTGATTCTTTATGTGGTCGGCGATGGCCTAATTGATTAATTAGTTCTTACCTGAATAATCCTCAATATCAGTGTGGTATTCTGGAAGTCATATTCCAATGAGAAGTGGATCTGGCCGACGTTCTCTGAAGGCTCCGAGTTGTCGATGTACATGTCAACCAGCGATATGGAGCGGTTCTGAAGGAACGCCATCTGTTAGCGAAATTTGGTACTTAAAGCATTTGGATAGCGGCGCCGTTTCGAAGCGAATTTGTAAAAAATTGATACAATATTTTGGTAAAAAATACAATATTTTGGTAAAATATGAAATATTTTGGTAAAATATGAAATATTTTAGTAAAAATATTTAATTTTAAGTAAATTGAAAAAATAGTTTTGTAAATTGTAAATTTATTTACGAATTATAATAAAAATAAGCTTTATAATAATATAATTGAATGAAAACATGTTTTAGTAATTTGTTAATAGTAAATTTGATTGCAAAAAAATGCGTATAACATTCAATTAACACAGTTTTAGCTTATTATTAGTAATAAGCTAAAACTGTATTTGAATGTAAGAAATTGATTGGGAATATTTTTTACCCAGCATGTCAATTCTAGTACCTTAAAACCGTTAAAAATTCGGTTAAGTTAACTTTTAGTTGTCAAATTGTCTTTTTTTTGCTATTGCTATTGTAATCTTTTGTGCTCGTGTTAAAGTTTTATTTAGAGTGGGACAATTTGACAACTAAAGTTAACTTAACCGAATTTTTAACGGTTTTAAGGTACGAGAATTGACAAGCAGACTGCGTCATAGAAGGGGTGTGTATGTATTATTATTTATTTTACACTATCTGCAGCCTGAACGCCTTAATGGATTTTAGTTTGAGAGGACTCGTTAGTAATTCCTTTTGACTGACACTATAATATGTATATCCAAAATAAAAAAGGCGGATTTTTGGAGCCAAATTCCTCTGTTTTTAGTTCCTTATTTTAAAGCAGCTGGCCTCTTTTTTTATTATTTATAATAAGTACTTAACTTACTTGTTTAATTCATGTAAATATAAAAAAATATTATAAAAATTACATTATTATTATGTACCAAAATATTGCGACATAATCGTGCACTGTAAATCGATGCAATAATTTGTGCAAATTAATTCTTTGCACGAATTTTATAAATTAGTGTTTAAGTATGATTTTTTAAGTCTGTAACGTATTTTATCTAAGTGTGAAAAATTTATCTATTTGACTTACAGAAGTAGGTTATAGAAATATATTATTTTTAAGTATTCTCTCTTATTTAGATTACTTAATAATTTGTTATTTTTACGTATTCTACCTGACATATAAATAATATTGTTTGTCAAATAAAAGCGTTACAGTTTTAAAAAATCATACTTTAAAATAAATGTCAAAAAATCACACAATTTCAAATCAATTGATGACAATGTGACATGCAGTGAGAGTAGGGTTAGCATATTTACAAAAAGGGATGGTTAGGGGGGTTAAGAGTTTCAAATAAATTATTATATTTTAAAATTTTCGTAGGCATAAATCACCTAATTAAAAATATAAAATGTTAGCTTCGAAACGGAATAATTATTTCAAAAAAATCTCTAAAATATATTATTTTTCTTAGAAGCAATAGAATCGAAATCTAATCTATTATTTTCTAAATCTACAAAAAATATTATTATTTTGAAAAAGATATTATTTAAATAATTAATACTAGCTGAAAAAAAAACAAATCTACGATTATTTTGAAAATATTATTATGATAAAATATAGAAACAGCGTGAGATAATATACATTTTTTTTTAGAAACAATTAAAAATATATTATTCCCACTATTTTGAATTTTAATTTTCTAAAATTTAAATTTAAATTCAGTTTAATATTTAATTATGAGTGCAAATCTAAACTAGATCCTATTTTCTACATCTAAAAGTCTATTTTGCAAATTGTGAAAAAAAACGTGATTATTTAATTTATTGAAATTACTAAAAGTGTTATTTGTGTATTAAATTAAACCAATACAGTCTTCGTATGGTATTTTAAATATTTTTTATTTCTATTATTTTAATATAATAACTACTTTTTTTGCAATTTTGTACAAAAATAAATAAATGTGAAAAAGCTTTTCAGCGCAGCCCAGCGGCCTCTCTGAAAATACTCGAAGCGTATTATAAAAAAAGAAAATAAAAATAAAAAAAAAAAGCGAATCTCCAAAGCTGTTCGCTATTTTTTGTGTTTTTTCGATTTTTTGTAAAAATTCTCTATTTCTTTTTTATACAACCTCTTCTACCTACCATGTTTGAAGGAGATAGCATGGAAAGAGAATTCATAGTTTAGAAATAATTTCACCAAAAAAAAAAAATTAAAAAAAAACACCACATATAAAAAAAGACAGTTCGGAAACACTTCGCAAATAAATGAACACTTTTACTTTACACTTTTGAACGTAACACAGTTTGTTTTTTTTTAAATATTAAAAGCGCAGTTGCTTTTGTCTCATTATGCCGAAACCGTAACATAAAATGGCGGCAGATACAGATTCTTTATTTGTTTAGTATTGACGTATATTTCTATATATGATAATATCATAATAATTTAAACATACAATTAGCGCATAATCGATACTAATGTTATAAGAAAATGATTTTGTATTTTTATTACTTATTTCCCTGTTATACTGTTGGAAGAATTATCATATTAACAGGTTCTAGCTGACCCGTGCCCACTTCGTTAGGCGGCGAAAATAACGCGTCCCTTTTTTAAACATATATCATTACTGCTTCACCCCTATTAGTCATAGCGTGATACTATATAGTCTATGACACTCCCCGATAAATGGACTATTTAACACAGAAAGAATTTATAAAATCGATTCTGTAGATCCAGAGATTACGTAGGTGTGTTTGAGACGTTGTAGGGGACAACGTCACAAACACAAACAAACTAACACACAAACTTTACCTCTTTATAATATTAGTATAGATTAGACGTCCACAATATCTAAATAGGGCTCCTCTGAGATAATTAGACATGAAGCCAAATGTGATGAACGGAGCCCCGCTTCGTGGGTCTCCTACTTCAGGTTGGTTTAAAGAATAAACCTAACCTGACCAATCCACGTCGGATTGCTTTGAGTCGGGGTGGTAACCATAATAATTATATTATGACAAGTAAATCTATACTTAGGTAAAGTTTGTATGTTTGTCTGTTTGTGACGTTGTAAGGGGTAATCTCTGGATCTACTAAACCGATTTTAAAAATTCTTTCTGTGTTGAATAGTCTATTTATCGGGGAGTGTCATAGGCTTTATAGTATCACGCTATGACTAATAGGAGTGGAGCAGTAATAAAATATGTTTCAAAAAAGGGACGTGTTTTTTAGCCGCCTAACGAAGTGGGCACGGGTCAGTTAGTATGGTACAAAGAGCGAGGACGATTAAGATGAGGACGATTGAGATAGATATGTTAAGAGAGGAACCAAAACTCAGTATTGATAGAATTAAGCAAATGTTAAAGAGATGGTTGCTCGGTGAGTGTGACCCCACCATCAGTGAGGTCCATTACAGCGAACAATAAAAAAAAAAACTGTTTTAATTTATTAAGTAATAAATATCTAATTGTTTTATTGATTAATTTAGTGTATAGATTTAAGATAACTAATGTGTTATTATTTTATAAGTATAAGGTAACGAGCGTATCTCGCCAACAAGCTGTCGCTTGGCGAGGAATTTTATAATTTGTAACTGTTTATTTTTATGAATAAAGATTAAAAAAAAAAAAAAAATACAATATTTAGTGCAAATGAAATTATGGCAAACAAGAGAATACCGAAAAATTGGCTTTTGTTTGCACATTGCTCAACTACAATAATGCTATCTAGTTGTTATTATAGTAGTAGAGATTAGAATTGACTATTATTTAGTTGTTTGTTCGAGTTACCAATTATGTCCTGTGTTTTTATTTGTTATATTTTTTATTTGGTCGTAAAATTAACTGTACTTATGTAATCTGAAAGATGTCGTAATAGAGAAAAAAAACCAAATGTTGGCAATTAGAATAATGTAAAATTTTGGGACATTAGTGGCCTGTTATAACGATGTTTTTGAACATAGCTTGTCCCTGCAGAAGGACACTAAGTTGATATTGAATCGTAAATGATAAACGAAGGTTATAGACCTATAACTTGGTTATTAACTGAACAAACATTGTGCAAATATGGCAAACTGCTATACCCCTTCCAGCGTAAGTTTAGCTTTTTGACAGTTCACGTCCATAAAGTTTCGTAATACTTCCGCTTATTTTTCGCACAAATTATATTGTATTTCATGGACGTACCCATGTTTTTTTCAGTTACCATGGTTACTTAGTGATGGACACTCAACGATTACCACCATTATGAAACAAATTACAAATAATCGGTAAAAATAAATGCTATGAATAAACCTGAACTCTTCATAATACGTTTATAAAATGTAATATGATATTTTAGATTAGCTATAACCCGCGAAGGTGTCACCATAAATTATGTATTTTAAATAATACCTAAGCTAACTATAATTTTATCATTTTGAGCTAATTCTCTTAACATAGAAGAAAGAAACACTAATAAAATGATAATGTAAGTTGATGTAAGGATCCAAATGTGTAAAATAAAGTAATTTGAAAAATCGCGAAATCGCTTACAATCGAATGGCATTACATTCGAGATATTACTGAACGTCACTAACGTCAATCTGTCAAATATCGTTAAATATAGTGGAAAGGGTATAATGGTTTTGTTTCTCAAGAAAACGTTACAAATATAGTATAAATATTTATGTTATTACAATCTACAAAAATAAGTATTAAGTAGTTACTTATAATATAATTTTAAGCTTTCCTGTTATTTCAGAGTTATATATGTATAGTTAGCGTTAGGGGTAATTTTGTATCCCATATAAAAAGAGTTCCCAATTTATTTGTAACACTCTGCCACGATAAAAAAATAACGAGTGGTACTGAGGAGAATATGCTAACCCTGACAAAGCGCATGGGGTTCGGACGACCCAGTTAGGCCGCAGGAATAATAATAAATGAAGAAGGTACAGGACCACGTATAGTGAATATTCATATTTGTAAGACGCTATATCCAGCAGATAAAACGCCGCAAGTGGAATTGGATTGGCCACACTCTCCGAAGGGACCAGAAACATATACCGAGGCGAGCCCTAGACTGGAACCCCCAAGGAAGGCGTAAACGTGGCCGTCCAAAACAGACTTGGCGGCGGACTGTCGCTGCAGAAGTGAAGGGTATAGGGAAGACTTGGAGCGAAATAAAGCGCGAAGCTCAAGACCGACCAGGATGGAGACTCACTGTGGACGCCCTCTGCCCCATCGAGGGGACTTAGGAACATATTTGTCAATGTCCAGCAGTAGACGAATTAATGTTTAGTGTTACTTTATATTAGAGGTGAAGACGGGTGGTATTATCATACAGTACATAATACTAAATTAACAAAATAAACCTAAGTACATACATATGTTGTCAAAACATACCTTTAGGTACTAGTAATAAACATACATGTACTTATTTACATACAATAATTTTCACCTATGTATAATATAGTTTATTTAATTGTTAAATTAGGTCTGTTGTCTGAAATACCTTAATAAATACCCATATTATTACAATAATATCTAATTTAATAGTATTTATTTTGTTCTAAATATTTGTTAGTACCGAATAAGGGACCCTTTTATTAAATAATTACTTTCATTAAGAATGGTCCGACGACCTAGTTAAGACGGCGGGATGGACAACAAATGGATGAGGGAGGCACAGGGCCGTGTACAGTGGACATATTTTATCATCATTATCATTACAGCCAATTAATGTCCCACTGCAGGGACGTGCCTTCTCCAGTCACGGAGGGTTACTTTGCCTACTATTACCTATTATTGGACATATTAAGAGGAGGCCTATGTCCAGCAGAGGACGTTAAGTTAATATGATTAAGAGTAGAGTTTATATGAATTAGTTGGTCTTTTGTGTGGTAAGAGATTGGTGCTTGGCTTATAGTCCGTGGTAACTACGTAAAGGTCTGGAGTTCGATATCGGTCAATTCAAATATCATGTTTTCATTATAAATATTAAATATTCTTCACACATTCACACAACGCCATCTAGTCCTAAACTAAGCAAAGTTTGTACTATGTTTACTAGACAACGGATAAAAATACCTTAATACTTTTTTTTTTGTAAATACATACATATTTATTACACATAGAAAACACCCAGACCAATGCAAGCAATCATGTTCATACACACAAAGATTTGCATTGAATGGGAATCGAACCTGAGACCTCTGCGTAGCAGTCAAGTTATATAACCACTACGCCACAGAGGTCGTCAAAATCACGTCATTCAAGTTCATGGACACAATGAATATTTCCATTGGACTAGATGAGTAGGATACCATAAAGCGGTCAGATGAAATACCACTGAGCCACCACCCATCTATGTTATGACCTCGGTGACATAGCCTACCTTTATCGTTTATGAATCAGTGACAACTGCTTGCAAGTGCAGGTCACACATCTATGTTATGACCTCGCCAACATTGCTTAATCTTATCATTCATGATTTTTTTTATATTTAACTAGCTGACCCGTGCCCACTTTGTTAGGCGGCGAAAAAAACGCGTCACTTTTTTAAACATATTTCATTACTGCTCCACTCCTATTAGTCATAGCGTGATACTATATAGCCTATGACACTCCCCGATAAATGGACTATTCAACACAGAAAGATTTTTTTAAATCGGTTCTGTAGATCCAGAGATTACCCCCTACAACGTCACAAACACCGAAACAAACAAACACACAAACTTTACCTCTTTATGATATTAGTATAGATATAGATTAAGTGTGATTATAACAGGCTTCAAAGGCTTGTTTAAATGTACAGTCAACAACAAAACATTGTAAATTTTTCATGTAACCCTTTTGTGGATTTATTTGTTTGACGTTACCTTTAAGTTTTGTAATGAGTAACCCGTGTATACAAAGGCTTACCACACATTAAGTGTGTGCGTTTTTCGGGCGTATGAGAGACGTGCATGCCGCGTGCGCGCTGCGTAATGTACGATTTTCACCCGTGTAGGTGCACGTCAGATACCATTTCACAATGTGCTAAAGAAAAATGGAGTCTTCCGTACAAAACATAAATTTAATACTTCCATGATATAAATATCATGGAAAATTAAATTTATGTTTCGAAAATTAGTTTATATGTACGAAATCTGGAATGTTTTCAAGTAAAATTTAAATTTAGAAATTCTATAAAAAGCTCAAATTCCTTTGCCACAATGTAAAATGCTTCCCAACGTGCATCTACGCGGTCCTTTTAGTGGAAATCGTACATAAGCGTCGCGTGTCTTACCCTTTCGTTCGCTACTGCTTCGGTCAATCATAGCATACTTTCTAAACCTAAGACTAGAAATAAGGGGGTCAAACGCTGGCAATCTTACTGCCTTCACGACATTGCCGCTGTGAGTGGCAGCCAAGTGCGGGGCTGCAATGTTTAGACCAAAAGTAAGGTTAAGGTTTTTTGTTTTTAAATCCTTATTTAAGGAGCTATGTCATGAAATGACTATGACACTCCCTTATAGATCTTAAGGTTGGCTGGTAGAAAATGCCTTAAGGCATTAAGTCCGCCTTTGAGCAGTTGTACAAGAGGAATAAATCAAACGCACTGCATTCTGACATCGCCCCGCTCGCCGTTAAGATCGAAGATGTAAACAGGCCATTACACAGCGTCCACGCGGCGTACAGTACACGTCTCTCACACGTCCGCGAAACGCGTTTGTCTAATGTGTAGTACGCCTAAAGTAATCTACTGAATAATAATTATTATACTTCACATAATGTACAGAAAAGGTATTTTGTGTAACAAACTTTGTTTATAATGTTACCATTGTTTTAAAGTTTTACCTTAATGTTGTTTTGTAGTTTTGGAACTAGTAATGTTGGGAATTTTAAGACCTCTATAGTTGAAGTACATGGTTGCTATGCTGAGGTTTCGGGTTTGGTTCCCGCTCAATGTAAATCTTTATCTCTTACTTTTTCTTTTTTTTACGTCACAGAATTTTTGACAGATGATTCAAAAGGCATAGAATTGTGTCAGATAATTCGTGACGTCATAGAATTTTGACAGATGAGACGTGACGTCATAGAATTTTGACAGCTGAGTCGTGACGTCATAGAATTTTGACAGATGATTTGTGACGTCACAGATTTTTGACAGCTGAGTCGTGACGTCATCGCATTTTGGCGGGAAAGTAAATAAGTTTGTACGGAACCCTCGGTGCGTGAGTCAGACTCGCACTTGACCGGTTTTTTTATGTGATGGCAGGCAAATGAGCCAGCAGGTCACCTGATGGTAAGTGATCACCGCCGCTCATGGATACCCGCAACACTAGAGGCATCACAGATGCGTTGCCGACCTTTAAGAAGGGAATACGTTCGTTTCTTGAAGCTTCTCAAGTCGTAACGGTCCGGAAATGTATTTTTCTTCTTTACAGTTAGTGTCATATTCAAGCCGCACATGCACATACACCTCTGATAAGACTCAACGACTGTGTCACTACACAGACATCATGGACCATAGATATCTGTTTAGCATAGAGGCGTGAAGATGAAGTACCATTGAGCGGTTACGAATACGTTTGTGTGAATGAACATGAATGGTTGCCTTGGTCTGGGTGTTTTCTATGTATAATGTAAAATAAAAATGAGTAAGTTTGTCAGTAGTATAGTACCTATACAATCTCTGCTTAGTTTGGGACCAGATGGCGTTATGTGTATGAGTTTAATATTATTTATTTCTCACTCAACAGATGACTGTGGAAGTTCCTTCTTTTAGTGAAGAGTTAAAGTAAGTTAAAGAAGTATCTTTAAGTAGTGAACGCTTTCAGTAATGATTATACCAGTCTTCTCGCCACCCTAGCCCTTTATAGGTGAGGGAGGATCATCCTGGTATTTAGACGGTATCCTAACATAAGTAACGCTTGGATCTAAGGCGGGTGGACGGCCTTTTAAAGGTTGGTTGAAGGTCTGCAAAATAGACAGCGGCCTGCCTGGGTCCTTGGTCACCGCTTGCATATAAAATTGGAAAATCGTCCCTGTAGTGGGACAGTAATGCCCTGTATAATGGCTATGTAGACTTTATCATAGATCAAACACTAAATTCAATCGTGGTAATACGATCACGGAACATTGTTAGTAAAGTATTATCGTTCAAAAATATTTGTTTACCGTTTAATATAATATTATAGGAATAAGAAAGTTTCTTATAAGATCAGATATTCTGTGTAACAAACGAGCAAAAAGATTTTATCATTTAATGTTGTAAGTTTTGTTTATAGATGGCGTTAAGATCGATTTGAATTACGATATTATAATTTTGCACGATAATATTGGAAAGTAAAAACACATTCACATTCTCCGTGTGGTGACGGAGTAAGAATACAATATGTCACCACGCCATCTCATCCCATGGGTGTCGTAAAAATCGACTAAGGGACTATCCGTCAATATTATCTTTACGAAATAAAAAGAAGGAAAACTTGAAATTAAACCCAATCCGTTTGGCCAGCGTGGTATTAGTAGGCCAAGTATCCCTCCGTCATGGGAGGAGGCCCGTCCCTGCAGTGGGACATCAATGGGCTGTTATGATGATTTAATTTTCTTGCCAGAGCTTCTGAAATGGTGATCGTGTACCAATCGGCAGACCCTTTAACTCAGCCTATAGGCGAACTTGTCAGGGTAGCGGAAGACCGATAGGCGAAGAATTGTGTGTTAATAGGTCTAGTTTCACTGTAACAAGTAGAAAGCACAGCTGTGGGCCTTTAAAAACTTAAGGGAAAGTAAAAAACAGCCGTCGCCCACTTTAAGTTTTCTTTCGTAAATTTTATACGATTTTCTCTGAAAACACGATTCAATTTTGTTGACTCCCGAAAACTTATGGCACGCTAAAATTAAATGAATAATTAATTATTTTTTACTTTAACTTTAATTAAAAGCACGGTTTTCCTTGTATAAATTGGGTGAATCGATATTTACAAGGTCGTTATTATCTTTCACACGAGGCAACAGCGTTAAGGCTAAAAATCTAGAATTTTACAGCTTTGCGGCAATGCTAGAAAAAAATGTAATGGTGACTTATGGCTAACGCAGACCTGGACGGCATGGCAAAGTATTTTAATTTTTACTAATGGAAATTCAACCGTACTGTTACAGAAATACAACATAAATTGCTTTGCTTTAGAATGATGCCGCGGCATTGAAAGGGATTCCGCGGCATCATTTTTGGTTGAATTTCCATTAGTAAAAATTAAAATACTTTGCCATGCCGTCCAGGTCTGCGTTAGCCATTAGAGTTTCGAAAAACGAGCATAATGTTCCCAACGGCAGAGGTAACTGGAGCCGTCGAAGCGAATTCGACGGCAACCGTCGACGCGTCGACTGCAGTCGTCGACTTTTCAATTTCGTAGATCAGCGTTTTAAACTACAACTGCAAGTGTCGCTATAGGCCTACAGGTGCCGTCGAAGCGTCGACGGTGTCCGGTGTGTAACAGAATACCAGCGCTGTAGTGTCATATTGTCTATGACGCATGACGCTTCAGCAATTAGCTGAGTTAGGTTCTATTTTGTGTACATTTGTTTTTTTTTTTTTGTTTTTTTTTTATTTTTTTTTTTTAAAGACATCTCCCGCACTAGGGATCATGCCCTGTGTCGCGGGGACTTTTACAAACATCAATTAACGGACACATAGAACACCCAGACTCAGGACAATAATTTGTGGATCTCACAAATTATTGTCCTGCGTGGGGATCGAACCCACAACCTCATGCGCGGCAGCCGCTGGCTCTACCGGCGCGCCACCGAGGTCGTCACGTTTAAATTTATTTTATTGTATGTTTTTCGTTTGTGCAACAAAATAACAATTTTTCTTTCTTCTTTCTTACGTTCGCGCGTCGACGACCTCTGCCTTTAGGAACATGCTGCTAGTGTCTAAGAACTTTTATGCGCTGCATAAATTAAAGAATACAGCTATAAGTAAGGTATTCCAGCTTTGGTATTAAGCTTGGGATAATGGCATGGGTGGTTTCGTTTGGAACTACAGATCCCTGGAAAGGGGTGGGGCCTAAAAAGTGCGAGTGCATATTAAAACCATCATGGCATCCTTATCCTCATTATGTATTTACAAAAAAAAAGTATTCAAGTATGTTTATCCGTTGTCTAGTACCCATAGTACATGCTTTGCTTAGTTTGGGACAAATGGGCGATGTGTGAATGTGTGAGGATTATTTATTTTTTATTTATAATTACTGTTTGCAAGTGGGCCAAGCGATAGTACCAATAACATTTTGGCCTACTATTTAAGAGTCCACCTGATGCCCAAGGCCTTAAAGCAAGAGGCCAAAATATAGTAAATGGATCACAAAGTCCCTGAGAATATTCATCGTGCTAATGTTTTTTAAGTAATGCCAGCGTTTATCCCTGTAATTAACAAGGATTGTTCGGCTGGAATACTAATTGAGGTTCTTAATTTGTTCCTGGTAAAAAGCCTCTTGTTTATGGGGAGTATTGAAAGCCTTTTTTTGAGGAAAAATTTTGGAATTATTTACTTTTTTTATTAATTGGTAATTATTGAGGAAAGAATACTGAACTCTGTAAGTATTTGAAAATTAGATCATCGTCATCGTAACATTAATGTCCCACTGCAGGGACGGCCCTCCTCCCGTGAAGGCGGGTTCTAGGCCTACTAATACCACGCTGGCCAGACGGATTGGTCTATACCAATTCGTGGTTTATAGTTATCAAAAAAATTGTTTTACAAAAGCTTAAATAAAACGGCCAAAACCACGAGCACATCTAGTTTAAGATTACTTTCTCCCAGATGACCCGAGTTTCTATATTTTTTTATCCTGTAACAAACTCCTTATTGTATCCTTCTCACGTCTCTGACATAATCAATTATTCATAGAGGGGTAAAAAAGCCTAGCTTTATAAAATATATAATACAGGTGGGATTTTCTTAGTAATATTAACATAATTTTATCAATGCTTAATTGCCCTACAAGAACGGTTCTTGGGTGAAGATAAACTTATCATAACAGCCCATTAATATCCCACTGCAGGGACGTGCCTCCTCCCGTGATGAAGGGATACTTAGTCTACGTAAAAATCAACTAAGGGACTAACTGTAAATATTATCTTTACGAAGTAAAAAGAAGGAAAACTTGAAATTAAACCCTATAACAATTCGTCTGGCCAGCATGGTATTAGTAGGCCAAGTATCACTCCGTCATGGGAGGAGGCCCATACCTGCAGTGGGACATTAATGGGCTGTTATGATATCATGTTTAGAAATTAGCTAATTAGATGTACACCGACATCAAGCGCACACACAAGTATGATAATACCGACGCACGGAGCGATGTCATTTTCTACCTATTGTTCAAGCGCCTAATTAATATTGTGAGCAACCGTACTCAGCGCTTGAAAATTATAAAATGTATAAGCGTAAATTGTAGTTTGTATTGTTAGGTCATGTAAAAGTCAAAGACTTTAAAAACATTGCACTTGGCATTGTAACACGTATCCGTTGTTTTAATAAGAGCTATCCCCAATTATCCCGATCACCTATCACCAGTTGTTTGAACACCTAGAATGTTTCAACGCTTTTTATTACGTTCAGTATAGCCACGTTGCCGTGTTCTTAATAATCTTATTTCGCAAACTTTTCTTTAAAAAGAAAATCACAAAAACGTTAAACATTTTCCGAGCTGTCTTTTTACATAAACAGGTATACATAAAACATACACATTTCAAGGAAAAGCCTGACGGTATAGTTAAACATACAGTCATGTTTTTTCAGTCGATCATTAATATAAGTATTTAAATTTGTATTCTTTTGACAACAATTTATTTTATTTTTAACAAAAAATGATTTATGAGCGTTTATAGGGATCGCTAGCGCCGCAAATAGAAAAAAATCATAATTCGCAAATATGATCAGTAATGAAAAATCTTGGTAACGAAGTCTTGAGAAAAGGCAATAAAGTATTTGTATAACACACTCTCGACACTTTAAATGTTTTTCAATTAGATAAAATATTTCAATATGCGGAAGCTTGTAGTTGGCAACTTTTTCTATTTGTAAATGTAACTTAATTGTACCAATTAGTCCGTAAGCTTTCCTAAAAGTAATAAAATAAAATAAATAAAATAAATATTGCATTATAAACAAAAACGGCTGAAACAAATTATTTTTTTACAAATTAAGTTTTAATCTCATTTTGTTAAGTTCATGTATTGCAAAACTATTTCCATTTGACAAACTCCATTTGACAAGCTCAATCAGTTAATTGTATTGTAATTAGTTCTCCATTTATATAAAATACAATTAATTTAGTTTACAGTTAGTAATTAATTAACAGTTTGATTATTTGAAATTAGATATGCCTTAATTTAACGTTAAATTATAGTGAGTTAATTGTCTTTGAATTGAAAAATTAACTTTTTAGAGTTACATGAAGTTCTAATCATATTAATAAAGAATTAATTATGTAATTCATAATAAGATCGTTGATTAATAAGTAATGAGAGTTTAAAGTTAATGTTTCTAATATACACACATCAAAAAAGTCTAAGCAACATGCATGATATTACAAATTTACCATTTATATTAATTTATTTTACCATTTATTTTAATTATAACGTTGTATTTTATTTTTAAAATAATATTTTTAGGGTTCTATGATGTAAAAATAACAGCTGTTTTCTTTATAAGTTCTTTTAATAACAGAAATTAACAATATTAGAATATACAGGTACAGTCACGAGCAATAATATGTACACATTTTCGCATTTTGTAAACCAGTTATCTAAAGTTCTGCCAATCCAAAATTGAAAATTCGAAGACTAATTCAAAACTGTACGGAACCTCTTCTAAATTACGAATTCATTTTGATATTGTAATGTCTAGATAAACGTGCAGATAGTTTAGAAAATTTGAAAATGTGTACATATTATTGCTCGTGACTGTACATAAGAAACTAAACTTTTTTTTTACAAATTGAAATTTCTTAAGAAAATGAATTTATTGTGAAAGAATAGGACAATTTAATACAAAGTATGGCCTCCTCTGCTATTCAGAACTTGTCGGCAACGATTATTCATTGAATTAATGAGACTGTTTATGTCATCTTGCGGTATTCGCTCCCAATGGAATTGTAGCAAATCCTTCAGCTGTTGGGTTGTTGTCACTCCGTCCAAGTCCTTCAAAACACGTCTCTGGAGCATGTCCCATGCGTGCTCGATGGGGTTGAGGTCTGGCGATTGTGCAGGCCAGGGCAATACCTGGATGTTCTCCGTTGCCAAGTATTCACTGGTTCGCCGAGCTGTATGTGAACGCGCATTGTCATGCATTAACGTAAAATCGGAGCCAAAGGTTTGTGCAAATGGATGGACATAAGGTCTGAGAATATCCTCAACGTAATTTTCAGCGTTCATGTTTCCATTTACAAAAACGAGCTCAGTTCGCCTGTTCTTCATAATACCCGCCCATACCATAACTGTTGAGCCGCTGTATGGATGAACTTCCTGAACGCACCTGAGTCTTTCAGTATTTCCGGGTCGACGGTACACTCGCACCCTTCTTGTATCAGGCCTAAACCCGAATCGCGACTCATCGGAAAACATAATTTTATCCCATTGTTCCTGGGTCCATGTTATGCGTTCTCTACACCATTCATTTCGACGAGCGCGATTCCCGTGACGTATCGGTGGGCACCTGATAGGGCGTCGAGCTCGTAGGCCGTACTCATGCAGTCGATTTCGCACAGTTTGGGGACTTACATCAACACCACTTGAATTTTGTAGCCTCAAACTTATCTCTCGAGCGGTTAACATCGGCTGGCGTCTTGCAGTCAGTTGTATGTACCGGTCTTGCCGAGTGGTTGTACTCCTTTTACGGCCTGGATGCTGTTCAGCGGGTTCCCCTGTATTATTGTAGCGCTGCCAAAGACGACAAATAACACTTCTATGAATACCAAAATGTCGAGATACCTGAGATTGATTACTTCCCGCTTGCAACATCCCTACAGCTCTTTGCATTTCATCTGCCGTCAAATGACGTCGCTCCATGACGTAAAGAATATCTAACAATTCAATTTTGTCGCCAACTGTATTTAAATGGTTGGTAAAATTATAAAATCAAGACTAAAACGTAGCAATTAACATGCACTCAAATTCAAACAAATTCGCAGTCATTTGAATTTTATGAAAAAAAACAAAACATAATCGAAATTTTTTTTTTACAACCAGCCAGTATGTCATCAATAACAAAAAAGTTTACTTACCTATACACTTTGAGTGAGTAAATACTTAGAAATTAATTATTATAAATGGTAAATTTGTAATATCATGCATGTTGCTTAGACTTTTTTGATGTGTGTAGTTAGTCAACTATTTTAATTATGATGTAGCGAAAAATATTTTATGAATTCAAGACTTAATAAGTAATTTTGTCAATCTTTATTTTAAAACGATGGGCTATTAATATAAATTGGTATAAGCCAGTTTTGATACAAAAAAATAATAAATGTGTTATTAGAGTATTATCGATTATATATCTAATAACTTATAATTTATTCCTATTTACTGTAAAATGTTGTTGTAATAAAATATAGTAATTTTTGTTTGTTAAGTATAACCTGCATTTGTTTCTATTTAAATGTAATAATATGTAAATTTATTCTCAAGACAATATTATTTTGTGAATCTAACAAATAAATATCATTAAGTAGTAGTGTTAATAATATTAATGATCGACTAATAAAACAAAACACATATAGAGGTAATGTTATGAAATACATAGATAATATTCAGATACACCTATTTAATAACATCTATCAACATTTATATTATTTGTGTAAACAACAGCCAGACACATTGAGCTAAATAATTATAGAATCCACTGATTAATAAATTATTAACCTTAATACTTACTCAGTAAATTGAATCTATTAATTTATTAATTCTTTGATTCAATCGAATATTGAATTGCAATTTTTTGTGAAATCCGGTCATGCTAATAAGTTACGGAGTATTTTAAGGGACGTGTCAGAGGTCACCTAAGGAGAAGGGACCGTGCAAGGTCTCAGAAATATGCAATCTAAGGTCTTTTATGGGGACACTGATTTAATGTCTGAAATTTGGGTAAAGGTAAAGAAAGAAAATTATCTTTTAAAAGAAATAGGATTTTATTAACTATTGTTTATTACACAATACTTAATGTGTTTTTTTGGAAATTTTATTGCAATTTTATTTCAGGTACTTATGGTATTTTATACAGGTAGTAAAGTAATTATAAATCTTATACTTGGTACAGGGTCCTAAACACATTATTTCAAAACTACCTATAGGTAACATTAATCATGAACACTACCTAACAACATTTACTACCCACTTACATTCATAAATTTCAATTATCCTTACAACGACTACCTAAATACTATATTATTATTACCTTTAAAAAAACGCGTTTTGTTACTTATTATTATTATATACACGGGTATATAATATTATACCCAAATACAATCAATTGTACTTAAGTTGACTTTAAATACATTTAATTGTATTTAGGTACTACCCACTTGACTTACTACCCAAACACAATATCAATTGGTTTAGGGTACTACGTATTTGACTTACTACCCAAATACAATCTCAATTGTTTTAGGGTACTACCCATTTGACTACTACCTACAGACAATCTACTTACAGATGGATGCGGCGGATGGTCTTGTCCCTTGACATTCTGCAACTGCTTGTTGTGTGCAGTTGGGGTTCTTTCACCAGGCGCAGTGGATGCGCTTGCAGCCGCTCCAGCGCTGCTTCCCGCTGGGGATTTCGCTTGAGGGGAACTTATTGAGGTGGTCCTGTGGGAGTGGCAGATGTGTTATTGGGTTTTGGTCACCTAAAGTTAAGTTTCAAAATTAATATTGGGGAGAAAGTTAAAAGAAAACTATCAACAATTTAATACTATTTTTACGGGTCTTACTCGCGGTATATACTAATTAGCCTAGATACTAGTAATATAAATACCTAGGTTTTTCTCCGACGTTTCGGCCGACTTGCAAGGGCCGTGGTCGCGGAGGGACTGTTCTCGAGTAAGACCTATTCTGGAATATAACTCCGTTGTTTGGAATCCTCACTACGAAATATATAACAAACGCATAGAAAATATCCAAAAACGCTTTCTTTACCATCTTTCCTATAATGATCACTTAGCAAAGAAGTTTACCAGTTATGAAGAGAGGCTAATACATTACAGAATGTGTACACTAAGCAGCCGCAGGAAGTATCTAGATGCCTTGTTTTTATACAAAATATACAACGGATACCTGGATTGTAATGAACTTACGAGTAGTCTAGATATTACAATACCAACACGCCTGCCACGGATAAAATGTTACAACCTTTTCTCCGTTCCCTTTGCTAGGACTAATCTCGGTTACTTTTCTACCTTGCCAAGACTCTGTAGGCAATACAACAACTTATCTAAAAGCGGGGATCTAGATCTCAGTGCACCATCAGATACATTTAGGACCAAGCTTAAAAGCCAAATTTTTACTGTCCATTAATTTTAAAACTTATTTTAATTTTAATATTTAAATACTTAAAAAGATATTATTGTAACGATTTTTCTGAGTATTATTATAATTTTTAGTTTTAGTTTTATTATAATTTTTGAGTAGGTATTGTTATAATTTATAAGTAGGTATATTATTGTTTCTTTTTTTTGTTTCAGATTGTTATATTTTCTTAATTTAATATGATTCATACATTTATTTTAACTCTAATTTTAAGTCCAGAGGTGTATGTTGATTATGTGTTGTTCTTTTTGTTTGAATTTTATTCATAACTTAATTATTGTCATTGTTATTGTGATTCAATTATGATCTCATTTTAATGTTATAACCTTTGTTTACCTTGTACATTACTTTATTTGCATGCTGTGGTCTTCTATAATTGAGGGAGTACACAGAATGATAGAATTGTGTCACATTTAGATAAGTTTTTTTGTCGTGTATATCCTTTGTTGAAGATCCATACAATAAATAAATAAAAAGACCCGTAAAAATAGTATTATGTATACAAATCGCGATAATTTAAAATCTATTATCAACAATTTGTCTGGTCAATGTGGCATAACTTGGCTCTGATAGGTTAAATGGGAAGTAATAGACTGGTATGACCATGATAAAGTACCTATGATGCCATGATAAAGACCAGACGAGTTGGTGTTGAATTTGTTTAAAGTTATCCTTGTTAAAGGTCGCTTTTCACGACACTTTGAAGATGAGATGGGATGACACCATGATACATGTATAGACTTTTTCAAGGCATTACCTCTCTGGATCAGTCGGTATAAGTACTTACTCTAGTTGCGCTCTGCACGTTTGATGGTACATGAAACAAAGGAGAAACATAATAATTAGAATAGATATAACATTTTCTCATTAAACACGACGTTGATTTTTCTTATTAATCTAGTGCGTATACCTAGTTATGACGACCTCTGTGGCGTAGTAGTTATGTAACATGACTGCTACGCAGAGGTCTCGGGATCGATTCTCGCTCAATTAAAATCTTTGTGTGCATGAACATGATTGTTTGCATTGGTCTGAGTGTTTCTATGTAAAATATGTACCTACGCAAAAAAAAGTTTATGTATGTTTATCTGTTGTCTAGTACCCATAGTACAAGCTCTGCTTAGTTTGGGACTAGATGGCGTTGTGTGAATATGTGAGGATATAAAAAAAAAACAAAAAGTAAATTCAAGACGTCAATGGCGTAGTGGTTGCACATGATTGCTACGCAAAAGTTTTGGGTTCAAATCCGTATAAGTAGGTGAAACCACGATGTTTTTTTGTGCTTATGTTAACTTTATAACGAAGGTAGGAGATCGACCGTCGTGTTTCGTAGTAAAGTGAAGTTTAAAATACGATACTTTACTTTAGCACACGTCTAAGCAGCCTGGTGTGTGGTGACGGAGTAAGATTAGAATATGTCACCACCCCATCTCATCCCATGGGTGTCGTAAAAGACGACTCCTAGAATAATATCTTTACGAAGTAAAAAGAAGGAAAACTTGAAATTAAACCCTACACAAATCCGGCTGGCCAGCGTGGTATTAGTAGGCCAAATATCCCTCGGTCACGGGAGGAGGCCCGTCCCTGCAGTGGGACATTAATGGGCTGTTATGAAACAACCATCTTCAGTGGTATTGGAACCCACGACCTTATGCTCAGCAGCTGTAAACACAACCGCAATGCCACCGACCTGAATACACTCTAAAAATCTACAGATAATATCAAAGCTAATAAAAGCAGAACAGATATTATTGAAAGAAAACAAAAGAATAGTTTTTCACAAAGAAACTATTTGTTAAAAGAAACTACGTTGGAGCCAATATAACTATAGTATAGGATAGAATAGGATCGGAGTCTGTTATTTTCCCGGTTACTCTTTGTTTAAAAAGAATGTAAGCCGGATTTCTCTTTGGAAACATCTTAATTTGGTATCCTCTTTCTTGGTAAATTAAAAGTGTTTGATTAATCAATACGTATATAAAAGAAATTAAAGTGTCTGTTTGTAACAATAAATACACACTTTTTGACTACCTAATCGAATTGCACAAACAATGGCTAATAAATTTTTGTCTGTGTGATTGTATGTTTATTCTACATGTCAATTCTCGTACCTGAGAATCGTTAAAAATTCTGTTAAGTTAACTTTTACTTGTCAAATTATCTTACCTATTGTGTGACAATTTGACAATTAAAAGTTAACTTAATCAATTTTTTTTCGATTTTAAGGTACGTAAGGTAAATTTCGAAACCTCTGAACCGGTAACCGATATTTTCGGACCGTTACGACTTAGGGAGCTTCAAGAAGAGTTCCCTTTTTAAAGGTCGGCAACGCATCTGTGATTCCTCTGGTGTTGCGGGTGGTGATCACTTAACATCAGGTGACCTGTTGTTTCGTTTGCCTCCATAAAAAAAACGCATTACGATAGAACTTTCACTGGCTAATGATTAAAAGAGAGATTTTGGCTACTGAGGAATCAAACCTGTGACCGTACAATGAAGTCTTTATTCCCAAAATCTCATATCCTAGAAAGGATGTATGTTATACAATGTTTTATCTCCTAAAGTTAAGCAATATTATTGTCCCTAAGCAAAAGTGTGACTGTAGTCCCAAATTTTATTGTCTAAACGCGTCCTGAATTCCCTAGCCGGTTTTCTTTATGTATTTTGTTTATTTGGGACATAATTTATGTTTATATTCAATCGGTACATCATAATAATATTTTTCTTATGGGACTATTCTTACACATTCACTCAACGCCATTTAGTTACAAAATAAGTAAATAAATGTTTATTGCTTTTATATCTGTAGGTACTTACTAATAATAATATTATAAAGAGGTAAAGTTTGTGTGTTTGTGACGTTATAATCTCTGAAATAGTCCATTTATCGGGGAGTGTCATAGGCTATATAGTATCACGCTATGACTAATAGGAGTGGAGCAGTAATAAAATATGTTTAAAAAAGGGACGCGTTTTTTTCGCCGCCCAAAGAAGTAGGCACGGGTCAGCTAGTTTTATATAAGTTAAATGTAACGACCTTGCCAATCTTACTTAACTGGAGATATTTACCCTATCCTACTACGAGTAATATTATAAATGCGAAAGTTTGTGAAGAATTGTGTAGATGGATGTTTGTTACTCTTTCACGCAAAAACTACTGAATGGATTCTGATAAAATATGGAATATAGGTAGTTTAGGGTGTAAAATAACATTAAAGCTACCTATACAACCCGGGTGAAGCCGCGGGAATCAGATAGTCGTTTATAAATCTGTCATTGCACGCCTATACGTGATAATCCGATTATTTTTAGAGTAACTTATTTCCTCTAAACCAGGGAAAGCTTTATGACAAAAACGTGTTACATTGTCTGAGAATAGCTTACGGGTATTCGGTTCGTGTTTCTATATTTACTTGTTTATTGTATATAAAATATCATAAAGGTTATGGCGACCTCTGTGGCGTAGTGGTTATATTACATGGCTACTACGCAGAGGTCTCGTCTCGGGTTCGATTCCCGCTCAATACAATTGGTTGTGTGCATGAACATGATTGTTTGCATTGGTCTGGGTGTTTTCTATGTATATAATATACAATATTCACACATCGCCACCTGGTCCCAAACTCAGCAAAGCTTGTACTACGGGTACTAGACAAAGGATGAACATACTTAAATACTTTTTTTTGTAAATACATACATTACACATATAAAACACTCAGACCAATGCAAACAATCATGTTCATGCACACAAAGATTTGCATTAAGCAGGAATCGAACCCGAGACCTCTGCGTAGCAGCCATGTTATATACCGACTGCGCCACAGAGGTCGTCAATTAGAACTTACATTCTCTGAATCAGCATCTGGTTATCCAAGTTTGATAAAGAAGTTTTTGCTAATAACAAACCATGTAGTTAAGGCAAATAATAAAATGAAATTCATGGAATCGAATGTTCATAAAGCGCAGGGTGGGGAGACCCCTTACATAGTGGACCGAAGACCTAGTTACGACGGCGGAAAGTCGATGGATGAGGGAGGCACAGGACCGCACAAGGTGGCAATTCTTGGAGGAGGCCTATGTCCAGCATTGGACGTCGATTGACTGATATTATGATGATGACATGAAATCAAAATTAAGCAAAGTTATTGTTTATGAATTAGTGATTCCTATCAACTGTAAGCGCCTATGTTTTTATATTATTATTCAAGTTTTTTATTCATGAATAAAACAATCACTCTTGTTATCATATGAAAATGTTTTATTCCCTAAAAGTTATTCGAGCATTTTTTAACGGTCAACCCTTGTTTACCATATTGGGTAAACTTTAACCCAGCTTATGTCCGACAGTTGTAGGGTTAAACTGAGGTCAATGATCTGATCAATACGAGTTTGACTTTTATTTCGACAAATATGTATAAAAAAATCATTGATAATGTTTTTCTGTATTCCTGTAAAAAAGTATACTGATGTTTTTTTAAGTAGCCTAAGTTACCCGCCGTAAGTTTAGCATTCTACCAGTTAAACTCTTATTATAATCAGAGGAGCTGTTTCAGAGATGAACTGGTACAAATAGACAACAAGGTATTAACTGCGTGACCAATTTACCAGTAAATAAAACACTAGCTCTCGAAAAAAATTCTTAGAACTTTTCTTAGATTGGTATAAGGTTTTAAGTGTCATCAACTTTACTGTTACAAAAATAAATAACTAGATGGCAGTATTGTATACTACAAAATATTAAGAAATAATCTTATCATAAAAAATTCTGAAATTTTAACATAGAACCTTGTAATAGTGAGTTCACGCAGGACTTTTACAGACATGCAATGAACAACAAAACATCAAGGCTTAAGACAGTCTTGTGGATCAGACTTAGTCCATTTTTCATCACTTTATTGTCGTAAAAAGTGACTTAGGGATTAAAAGTCTTTATTATTTGTAGTCTATATTATTATGTTATTCTGATGTTTAAGCTTATTACGGCGCTTGTACACGGTAAGAAAAATCGCCGGGCCTACGCAAGAATTCGTGTCGTTTCTAAGCACGACCTGTGTACACAGCGTCGGCGATGAATAAGAAAATATTCTTGTCTGCACAAGACAAGACACGGCGAACGTTGTTGCGGAGGGGCGGGGAGCGGTGTAGTAGGGTATCATACTTTTTTGCTTTCTAGTTATTTTTTTTACTAAAGGAAACTCATACTGATTATCACACTTGTTATTACTTGCTCGCCCTACGCCTGTCTGACGACTGCACGAAAAAAATTCTATCGTGTACACGTTTCGATTGGTCTTGTCTGCGGAAGACACGAAAAGTTTTCGTGTGCGAAAAAGACAAAATTCTTGACGTCTACACGAAGATTTGTCTTGTCTGGCGCAGACACGGCAAATTTTCTTAGCGTGTACAAGCGCCCTTAGTGTATAGTTTCATCAAAATCTATTCAGTAGTTTTTGCGTGAAAGAGTAACAAACATCCATCCATGTTATCCTTACAAACTTTGTTATGGGTAGCAAACGAGCCAGCCGGTCACCTAATGGTAAGTGATCACCGCCGCCCATGGACACCCGCAACACCAGAGGAATCACAGATGCGTTGCCGACCTTTAAAACGGGAGTAAGCACGTACACTTTATTTATAGTATTATAGTAGGAAGTAGGATTTCCAAAAGTATTATTTTCAGAATAACTAGTAACTAAAGACCCCAAGTTAACCTTGTACGACTAACACTATACCCTTTGAAAGCCGGACTCAAACCCACGACACTGTGATAGTTTCAATTTCCTATTCAACCTATCAAAGTACACAATGCATGACAAGTATTGTTCCCTATATCATGTTGTCGCGTCTTTACAGTATGGTATTGTACTATGGCATCTCTAAAGTTAGATATACAAGGAATTTTAGCCATTTATCCGTGTGGTGAACGGAGTAAGAATACAATATGTCACCAGCCCATCTCATCCCATGGATGTCGTAAAAACCGACTAAGGGACTATCCGTGAATAGTATATTTATTATTTCGTATAAAAAAAAGAAGGAAAACTTGAAATTAATCCATAGACCAATCCGTCTGGCCAGCGTGGTATTAGTAGGCCAAGTATCCCTCCGTCATGGGAGCATGCCCGTCCCTGCAGTGGGACATTAACCCATTTGCGGCCAAACGGAAACAAGTAAACATTTTTTTTTAATTTATTTAATATTTAGGAATTAACATATACACAAATAAATGAAAAAATAAAAAAATCTAAAATATTAATTTTTCAGGGTTTTACAGGGGTGTTCCCAAATTGGTACAGTGGCCTCTTATGTATGGTAATTACTGAAACATGTTTTTATTGAAACAAAGTGTTTTTTTACATTTTGTGCAACCCCAACGACATCTAAGATGGCATACAGTACTTCTTACACGGTTTGAGAGCTTTTCCGGAACATTTCCCTTGCCGTCCAACCTAAGCTCTTCAACATTTTGATGATGAAGGACGACCCACTTTTCTATGAGGCGATGGTTTTAGGTAAAATCTGGTGATACTACGGTGAAACAACAATTGGTTTATTGGCTCTTCTTTACAAATCACTTGCAAACGCCCTAGGCATTTAGGAATCGCCTTGTCAATCATGTATGTGAACTATACCCACCACCACTTTTTACCGTGTATGCCAATTCTATAAGAAGAAATGGATTGATCGAGTTCATCTAGTCCACCCATGCCTTTTTTGATACGATTTTCGTGTAAAGTTCCTGTAGTACGATAGCCTTACTGACGCAAGTCCTAAAGCAAGTTGACAAAGACTTTGTGGTTTGAAGGGTTTGTGCGTAATTTGTTGAGTAGATTTTTTACAACTCGAGAACCCAATGGCTAAAGATCCATTGAGTTCTCGAGTTGAAAAAAAGCAAAGGCTAAATGTTGTACTTTTCCCACAATATACGTCGAAACTATAGCAGTATCCACTAGAGCTTGCTGCAACCCAATTCTTATATCTAAACCGTACGGGTTTCCCACGAATAAATAGCTTTGCTGTATGACGACCGTAATATTTGATCATTGACTCTTGATTGACTTGGCAGATAATGGCTCGTCATTGCTGCTATCTTCATTGTCAGAAAGAACACCTACACTATGAACAAATACTTGTCTATGTTCTGGAACGTCGATTCGGAAGAGTAGTTGGTGGCACGTCATCATCGCTTTCTTCTTCATCAGTGAGAACACTGGGATCTGGTGGGATGATGGTCAAATCATACTCCAAGTCATCATCACTATCATCCAATATTCTGTTTACTGCTTCTTGTAAGCCCTTATAGTTATAGGATTTATTATAATAATGTCTACGATGCATATTGAATCCTAAAGAACAGTATTTTTTATTATACCCCCTTATAGCCAGTGTTCCCGAATTGGTACACTAATGTTTGCGTCCCTATATTTTTTTATGAGGAGTAAAAAGCTGTGATAAAATGACATGGATAAGTAGGTTATGTACTTATTTCATGAAAATAATAACAACACTTTCAATTTTCTCGGTCTAAATTACATAATGGCACCAAAATTTAGCTTACCTGAACTGTCCTCCAAATGATTTCATTCAACAGCTTCAAAAATAATAATATTTTGACAACTTCTTGTAATTTGAAACTATAACGTTTTTAACACACTGTTAACAGCTACTTAGTGTAACAATATTACAATTTTTGTCAAAAGCTTTTTTATATACCCTGATTTAATAAGTGTTCCCAAATTGGCACAGTGGTAATAAATGGGTTAATGGGTTGTTATGATGATGATGATGAATTCATAAACGAGAATCAGTTAAGCACCGTCACCAAGTTCATTTCATAGATGGGTGACCGCTAGTGATGGACAGGACGTTCTTTAAGTCGTAATTTAGGGCATGGACTCGATTTTTGGAGACTGGACTCATAAATTTTAATGTGAGCTCATGCCTTTTTGTCAGTGAGAAGCTATTACATAATATTTTATTTTTTCATATTAATAACTATCAGACCCGTGCCCACTTCGTTGGGCGCGCAAAAAAACGCGTCCCTTTTTGAAACACATTTCATTACTGATCCATTTCCAAACCCGCGACCTCGGTCACGGCAGCCGCTTGCTCTACCGTCGTACCACCGAGCCAGACAATTAACTTTAATGTGTATGACTTTAAGACACACAGAAACTCACATACAGTCCTTAACCATACAAACACCCTACTACGTAAACGTATAACCCTTAAAATGGTAAATTACTTGGTAATATTATGCAATGTAAATAGCGGTCCGTAGCATAGAACAATAAACTTAATTATATTAAGTAGAAAACATATTACTTTATGTTATTTAATTAACTTAATTAAGTATACGAGGAGTGACTATTGTAAATTTGGACGGAATTTTAATTAAAACCCAAAGGTGCCGCCGATAATTGTTGCTCGCATTGAGTGTGTAAAGTTTAGAGATGACTTTTGACTTGTGGCTAAAGCCGAAATAAATAAATAGTCCTCACACATTCACACAACGCCATCTGGTCTCAAAGTAAGTAAAGCTTGTACTATGGTTACTAGACAACGGATAAACATACTTAAATTCTTTTTTTTTTGTAAATACATATAAACATGTTATAATATTTAGAAAACACCCAGACCAATGCAAACAATCATGTTCGTAGTGGTTATATAACATGCATGACTGATACGCAGAGGTCTCGGGTTCGATTCCCGCTCAATGCAAATCTTTGTATGCAAGAACATGATTGTTTGCATTGGTCTGGGTGTTTTCTATGTATAATATGTACGTATTTACTTTTTAGTACAAGCTCTGCTTAGTTTGGGACTAAATGGCGCTGTGTGAATGTGTGAGGAATATTTATTTACTTATTTAAATTAGGTATACCTACATAATATTTAATTTAGTGTGTTGGTAATTTGAGTAAGTAAATAATTTAGTAAGCAGGGACTTAAAGTTTATTTGTCATCTCTATTTGTTTATTGTCATAGAATTTATTACTTTTAGGTGGGCATATATTCCGGCGTTCATTTATTGTACTACGTGTGTAAGGATTAAAGCTAACATTGTATGTACACAAAAGACGATTGATGATGCGGGAAAAAAGGACTTTAAAATGTTTGCATTGATCTGGGTGTTTAAAAAAAAAAATTGAGGAAAGAATTCCATTTAAAAAGTTTTAAAAAAGTGGTTAATAACTAAGGTTTTTTATGATATAAATGAATACTTCAATGAAAAATTATAGTTTACTGTTTACCTTTTATAATATTGTTAGTTTTTAAGTACTCTTGCAATGCTCGTTCGGGTAGACTGTTGATTCCACACATAACCTATTCTGTTATACCCATATGTGCACAGTTTTTTGCAATAAATGTCTTTGCCTTTGTCTTTGTCTATGTAATAATCCTACTAATATTATAAACGTGAAAATTCGGAAGTATAGATGGATGTTTGTTAATTTTTCACGTAAATACTACTAAATGGATTTTAATAAAACTTTACATAATAATATCATAAAAATATAGATGACGACCTCTGTGGTGTGGTCGGTTTTAGCATGACTGCTACGCAGAAGCCTCGGGTTCGATTCCCGCTCAATGCAAATTTTTATGTGCATGAACATGATTTTTTGCATTAGTCTGAGTGTTTTCTATGTCTAATATGTACATATTTAGGAAAAAAGTATTTAAGCATGTATACTAGCAGATTAAGCTTAGCTTACTTTGAGAACAGATGGCGCTGTGTACAGCTGTCCGTGAATATTTCTTTATTTATTATTATTATTATTTATTTATACACAAAGGGTGCAATTTATAAAGATATTGTTTTTTCAATTTAAGCTACTTGAAATACTTATCTTGCGTAGACAAAGTCGCGGACACCAGCTAGCCATATATTATTTTGTCATGTAAATAAAACATGGTAAACTGGGTTACTTTGATGTCGTGGGGTAACATTGATCGCTAAATTTTCTTTCATAAAGCACGCCAAACATGTGACAATTCTGTTATAGCTGATACTATAAATCGTTCATCTTTCTCTGAGCACATTTACAGATAAACGAGTGATGAATGTAGCCCCTTCTTATTAAAGTAACCCCATTCTACGGTTTAGTTAACTTAGTAAATAGGTACATAAAGTTTATTTGTCATCTCTATTTGTTATAGAGCTCATTACGTTAAGGTAGGCATATATTCCGGCATTCATTTATTGTAGTACCTACACGTGTTAGGATTATAGCGTACATTGTATTCACAAAAGGCGATTGATGATGTCGGAAAACCAACACCTTTTACATTTGAACATTAATTTAAACGAATACAAAGCTATCTTCAGGTAGCAAGACTCATCATAACAGCCCATTTATGTCCCACTGCAGGGACGGGCCTCCTCCCGTGACGGAGGGATACTTGGCCTACTAATACCACGCTGGCCAGACGGATTGGTATAGGGTTTAATTTCAAGTTTTCCTTCTTATCATATCGTAAAGATAATATTCACGGACAGTCCCTTAGTCGATTTTTACGACACCCATGATGAGGTGGTAACATATTGTATTCTTACTAGTAGGCCAAGTATCCCACCGGCACGGGAGGGGGCCCGTCCCTGAAGTGGGACATTAATATATCCGTTGTTCTGTTACCCATAACACAAGCAGGTTAAGCCTAGCTTACTTTGGGAACAGATGGCGCTGTGTAGAGATGTCCGTGATTACTTATTTATTCATTTATAGTATTAAACCACACAGACATATTTGATAACCACTCAACCACATTGGTTATTTAATAAACATAAATTTAAAAAAAATACTTTAATAAAAAGCAATATTTTCTCTTCTGACGTAACAGAATCCAATATGCCGCTGAAAACTTTATTGTCTGTAATAAAAATATAATTTGAAGAGAGTGAATCAACCTTTTTGTGTAAAGATATCATAACAGCCCATTAATGTCCCACTGCAGGGACGGGCCTCCTCCCATGACGGAGGGATACTTGGCCTACTAATACCACGCTGGCCAGTCGGATTGGTTGTGACGTGCTTCGCGCGTCCCGCTTCGTGCCTCACGGCAGCGGCGCGAGCGCGCCGTGGAGGGGACTACCCAGCGGCCGCTATATAAGGAGGACGCGGGGCGCGGGCCCTTCCCTCGCGTCTGTCGAATCCGCTCACCTAGAGTCCATTCCCGACCGACTAGAGACTGTAGAGGACACCGAGGCGGCGATCAGCGCCCTAACAGAGCACGTTCAATCGTTAATTAACGATTGTTCTCGGACAGTGCCTGTGCCGGAAGACCGGCGCTGGCAACTGCCCGCAGACGTGCGTGATCTGTTGAGGCGCAAGAACGCTGCCACACGTGCCTATGACAGAGCCCCCAGCGAGGAAAATAGGGTTACCCTTAGATACCTGCAGCGGCAGGTCAAAGTACGCATAAACGAGTTTCGTCAGTCACGATGGGATGCGAAATTGAGCGAGATCGAGCCTTCTCATCTCGCTTTCTGGCAACTATCCCGATCGTTAACGAAGGACGTCTACTCTTCTATGCCTCCTTTGGTCAAGCCTGATAGGACACTAGCGTTTGAGGATGATGACAAGGCCGAATGCCTGGCCGACAGCCTCGAGGCCCAATGCGTGAGCAGTCCTCTTCAGGGAAACACTCATGGGAAATTTCAAATAGATGTCGAAAGCGAAGTGAAACGGCGAGCTTCTCTCCCGGCCCCTCCGCTCGAGGCAGATAGCGACGTTATACCGTTAGTTACACCAGACGAGGTGCAAACCGTCATAAAATCTCTCGCCCCTAAAAAGGCACCCGGCTCGGACGGAATAACGAATAGGGTCATCAAGCTATTCCCCGAACGTCTTTTGGTCCTTATGACATGCATATTTAATGCCGCACTATCAAACTGTGTCTTCCCACAGCAGTGGAAAGACGCCGTGGTTATCGGAATACCGAAACCCGGCAAAAAGAAGTCCGAACCGGCTAGTTATAGACCGATTAGTCTGCTTAAAGGTTTAGGGAAAATTTACGAGCGGCTTTTGTATAGGAGGCTGTTAGCACACGTGGAGGCCAACAATCTTATTCCAAACGAGCAGTTTGGCTTTCGGGCCAAGCACTCGTCCACCCACCAAGTTCACCGTGTCGTTGAACATGTCAGCGCTCGGCTCATGAAAGGTCAAATGACCGGAGCTCTCTTCTTCGATGTGGCAAAGGCATTCGACAAGGTGTGGCACGCTGGCTTAACATACAAGCTTTTCATGATGGGAGTGCCACACAGACTCGTGCTCATCTTACGAGACTTTCTGTCGAATCGTTCCTTTCGCTACAAAGTTGAAGGGACTCTGTCCTCTGCTCACCCCATCCGGGCCGGAGTCCCTCAGGGCTCCGTCCTCGCCCCCCTTCTGTACTCTCTGTACACACGAGATATCCCTCGGCCTGCGGGTGTGCAAACAGCCCTTTTTGCAGACGATACAGCGATTTACGCCTCTGGCACCTCCCCTCCCTCGATAGTTAGGCGACTCCAATCTGCGTCCAACGCCCTCAGCGATTGGTTCCAGAAATGGAGGATAACAGTCAACCCCGAAAAGAGTCAAGCGGTGATGTTTCACAAGAAACGGAACCACTCGCCTCTCTCGGCAGCGACACAAAAAGTCAGGATGTTTGGCTCCCCGATCCCTTGGGCTAAGGAAGCCAAATATCTTGGAGTTTTGCTCGACGATAAGCTCTCTTTCCGTCCCCACATAAACATGGTTCGCAAGCGGGCCACGTTTGTGTTGGCACGGCTGCACATGCTCCTCCGGAAGGAGTCTAAGATGTCGATCCGAAACAAAGTTAGGTTATACACTACTTGTATCAGACCAATAATGACGTATGCGTGCGTAGTTTTTGCCCACCTTAGGCCACACAGGATCCATAGGTTACAAACAGTTCAGAATAGGTTCATGCGCAAAGCGACGGGAGTACCGTGGTTCATGCGTAACGAGGATCTTCACATAGACCTCGAGTTGCCTACTATCCAGCAACACATGAAACTCTGTTCCCGCCGCTACTTTGATTCGGCTGCCACTCACCCCAACCAACTAGTGGTCGGGGCGTCCGGGTACATCCCCACCAAGATTAGCAAAATTCGTAGACCTAGGCATGCTCTCGAAGAGCCGGACGATAGGATCACGATCGCTCAACGTAGAGCTTACACGGCTCGCGAAGCCACATTCGCGTCTGTTAGTCAGTGACGGTCCAGGCCGAGGTTCGTACCCCAAAGGGGGTGCCCCTGTGGCACGTCACTTAAATGTCTTTGGTTGAGGGCCATCCGCCCCACCACAGCCCGCGTAAAGTAGTAATGGTCGTCTGAGACCGACTACTCGTCCTCAAAAAAAAAAAAAAAAGCGGGCCCTTCCCTTTTTTGTTCCGGCTTACTGAAGATAAGTGTCTGCCTTTCTATAGGGCAGCCTTCGAACCTCGTGCTTTCAAATCCCCTAAAAATCCTTCTGATTAGACCGGCTTGCTTATTTTATCTATTATTGTTAACGTAGTGATTTCTAAATTATAAAACTAGTAATATTGTATAGACTCAATTATTTACGGAATAATACTATATTGTCGTACTTGAGTTGTTTGCATTTATCTCCCAATACCACCCCACTACGTCACAGTGGCGCCCAACGTGGGGCTCCTGCAGGGTGTTGGTGCCTGAACAGCCTGTCGCCCCCCTGCTAGCAGCCGAATTTTCCCTAGGAAAAATTCTGGTCTAGCGGGGGGGGTATGTGACGTGCTTCGCGCGTCCCGCTTCGTGCCTCACGGCAGCGGCGCGAGCGCGCCGTGGAGGGGACTACCCAGCGGCCGCTATATAAGGAGGACGCGGGGCGCGGGCCCTTCCCTTTTTTGTTCCGGCTTACTGAAGATAAGTGTCTGCCTTTCTATAGGGCAGCCTTCGAACCTCGTGCTTTCAAATCCCCTAAAAATCCTTCTGATTAGACCGGCTTGCTTATTTTATCTATTATTGTTAACGTAGTGATTTCTAAATTATAAAACTATTATAATATTGTATAGACTCAATTATTTACGGAATAATACTATATTGTCGTACTTGAGTTGTTTGCATTTATCTCCCAATACCACCCCACTACGTCACATGGTATAGGGTTTAATTTCAAGTTTTGTTTCTTTTTATTCGTAAAGATAATATTGACGGATAGTCCCTTAGTCGGTTTTTACGAGACCCATGGGATGAGATGGGGTGGTGACATATTGTATTCTTACTCCGTCACCACACGGAGAGATCGTATCATATTTAATATCATTCGCTCTTAAAATATCGTCTCTCCATTACTTATAAATAATAAAATACTGTTACTAAAAAAAGAGATGACATAACAGTACCCTCGTCAATATTAATAAAAAACTCTTTTCAGCAAATCTATAAAATTTTGACAGCTCCCTATTATCATCACTTTATTTGTTAAGACAGCGACATCTTTCGAATTTTCTTAGTATTAAAAGTAATTGAGTATTGCTGAATTCTCAGGTTTAGGTTGCAGTGTCCAAGGACTTTGCTGATATGCCTTTGAAGGGTAAAAGCTGTTTTTTAAGATAAATAAAATAGATAGACTATATGGTGACTCCGTTGTCCGTGTGGTGACACACGGACAACGGAGAATACAATATGTCACCACCCCATCTCCTCCCATGGGAGTCGTAAAAATCGGAGAATATAATTTACGTACTTACCTGCTGTTTTTTCTATTTTGGTGTACAATAAAGTGATTAATTATATAAATAAATAAAATAGTAATTATTTATATTGAAACTAATAAATAATTTATTGGTATGAAATAGCTTTATACCATTCCGAGTATTAGTATCTGACCTCAAATGTACATTGTGTCCAAATAGTTTTATTTAGGGTTGTGTATCGACGTAATAACGATATTAAACTAATGTTAGTCCATGAACGTCAAAGAAAAAAAAACGATGACATAGGGGTAGAGGTACTCATCTATGGTTATGTGTGGGTATCGGGTACGATTCTGGCCAAATACAAATCGTAATAAATAATCCTCACACTTTCACACAACGTCATCTAGTCCCAAACTAAGCAGAGCTTGTACTATGGGTACTAAACAACGGATAAACATACTTAAATACTTTTCTTTTGTAAATACATACATTTTATACATAGAAAACACTCAGACCAATGCAAACAATCATGTTCAAGCACACAAAGATTTGCATTGAGCGGGAATCGAACCCGAGACCTTTGTGTGGCAATCATGTTATATAACCACTACGCCACAGAGATCGTTAAGCGAAGTAAAAACCTCCTCTGATTAAAATCAGTCAAAAACAAACGATCAATATTTTATTTACTAACCACTAAGTTTTTTTTTAAATGTATCTCTATCTAAAATTTCGACCCGGCAACCCTAATACATAGACAGCCCTTAACCACAGCAATGCATAATACACAACAAGGGACCTTACTAATCCTAAATCTACTTCAACGATAAATTACTAATTCATAATCGTTACTAAAGTTTCTCAATTTAGGCAATGTCTAGGCGTAGGCAACTTTAACCTGTCTATTATGTCTCTTGGATAATTTAATTTTCATTATTGTTTAAGGGTTTGCTTACTAAATGATGGTCAAATCTCAGTTTTGTTTTGAGATTGTCAAAAGGATTAATGTGTTCTGGTGACGGAGTAAGAATACAATACGTCACCACCCCATCTCATCCCATGGGTGTCATAGAAACTGAGGGGCTGTCTGTGAATATTACCTTTACATAGAAAGAGGGAAAACTTGCAATTAAAACCTATACCAATTCATCTGGCTAGCGTGGTATTAGTAGGCCAAGTATCACTCCGTCACGGGAGGAGGCCCGTCCTTGCAGTGGGACATCAATGGGCTGTTTTGATGAAACATAAATCTGGAACGTTTTTTTTAACATCCATTTATTCATCCAACCATCCATTACACTATTCATCTATCCTTCCATTCATATACTTATTCATTTAGACAATATAAAATAAATATTCACAGACATCTACACAGCTCTATCTGTTTTGTATGAAGTTTTTATCAGAAGTTTGATTTTTCATACTAACGTTTTCTTGAATTTTTCAATAATTATTAAACTTAATATATTGAAATTTGGTATAAGTAATGGCGCACATTTAGGCTAACTGTTGTGTTTAAAACACAGAAAAAAAATTATCAGGGAAAAAGTTACAATTAAATAATTCTTTTTATTTCGTAAAGTCACGGATAGTCCCTAAGTCCGTTTTTATGACACCTTTGGGATGAGATGGGGGTGGTGACATATTGTGTATTCTTACTCCGTCACCACACGGAGAGATGTACTTATTTATGATAATTGGTTAAAGGCCTACGCAGACCGGGACGGCATGGCAAGAGATTTTAATTTTTACTAATGGAAATTCAACCGTACTGTTACAGAAATACGACATAAATTGCTATGCTTTAAAATGAAAAATGCCGTGCGATAAAATCCCTTTCAATGCCACGGCATCATTTTAAAGCATAGCAATTTATGTCGTATTTCTGTAACAGTACGGTTGAATTTCTATTAGTAAAAATTAAAATCCCTTGCCATGCCGTCCTGGTCTGCGTAGGCCTTAAGTATATTTAAAACCTAACCTGCTAATAACCACGGTGTAGTGAATAGTAAATTACTATTAACACATCTTCAGAAAACACAATAGTGAAACAATGTGTATGTATCATATTATTATGATACATGGGAAAGGTACAGCCAAGATGACCTTCCAGCATGCATCAGTTGTGGTTCTCATACACGTCTGTGCACGAATACATTCTATCTACCTAGGAAACGTTCAGTCATATGACGTGAGTACAAAAGAACCGAGTTTGTATAGGGTTGGTACTCGATTTATTATTATTAACACTCTTGAAAATCTTTGTAGATGAAAACGAATTATGTGCATGAAAATTATTTTGTGCGATAATTGTTATTTTTAAATGCTCTTTTTAATATAGTAAGGTCAACTTATTTGTGTGCATGAAATGCATTTTTGCATGAAAGTACACTTTTATGCATGGACAGCTATGTTCATTAACTCATTTTTTGCATGAAAATATTTTTGCATGAACGTGCATTTTATGCATGAACATGTATTAAGTGCATGAATGCGCCTGTTTGTGCATGAATGCGACTAGATGAAATTGCTTGAGGTGTGTTTCTATTGTTGCTACCAAGATGAAATTCCGCTATGCATCAGATGTGTATGAGTACATTCTACCTACCTAGGAAACGTTTAGTCGTATGACGTGAGTACAAAAGAACCGACGGTGTATAGGGTTGGTACTCGATTTAATATTTTTAACACTCTTTTTAAGATTTGATTCTCGCTCAATACAAAATAAAAATCTATGTAGATGAAAACGAATTATGTGCATGAAATTTATTTTTGCATGAACGTGAATTTTGTGCATGAACATGTATTAAGTGCATGAATGCGCGTTTTTGTGCATGAATGCGACTAGATGGCATTGCTTGCTACCTACCTAGGAAACGTTCACTCGTATGACGTAAGTACAAAAGAACCGAGGGTGTATAGGGTTGGTGCTTGATTTATTATTTTTAACAATCTTTTTAGGATTTTTTTTTCGCTCAATACAAGATGAAAATCTTTGTAGATGAAAACGAATTATGTGCATGAAAATTATTATTGCAACGTAAATTTTGTGCATGAACATGTATTAAGTGCATGAATGCGCGTTATTGTGCATGAATGCGACCAGATGGCATTGCTTGAGGTATATTTCTATTGTTGCTGCCCAAGGAATCTTCCGCCATGCATCAAAATATGTATGAGTACATTCTACTTAAGTACCTAGCAAACGTTGACGTGATTACAAAAGAACCGAGGGTGAATAGGGTTGGTGCTCGATTTAATATATTTAATTGTAGATTTAAGATTTAAAGGCCTCGGGTTTGATTCCAGAAATAAATATAAATATTTCTCACGCATTCACATAACGCCATCTAGTCCCAAATTAAGCAAAGGTTGTACTATGGGTACTAGACAACAATATGAATCATGATAAAAATCTTTGCATGTATAAATGTACGACGCGCATGTATGACTCGCTTAATTAATGTTGACGAGGGCCAATCTGTTTGCTAGGATCGTGCGTGACAAGTGGCGTTCTGTCGTCTCTGCCTATCCCGGACGGGATAAGGCGTGAGTTTATGTATGTATAAATGTTAAAATTTTTATTAATCTGTGTTTTTTCTATGTTGTTATCTTAATACAAATTATTGTTAAACAAGAATGTTAGCCGCTGGGTCTGTGTATATAATTTGTATGAATTTACAGAAAAAATATATTTAAGTATGTTTATCCGTTGTCTAGAACCTATAGTACAAGCTCTGCTTAGTTTAGGACTAGATGGCACTGTGTGAATGTGTGGGAAATAATATAGGCTTTAAATGTCATCATAACAGCCCATTAATATCCCACTGTAGGGACGGGTCTCCTTCCATGACGGAGGGATACTTGGCCTACTAATACCACGCTGGTCAGACGGATTGCTATAGGGTTTAATTTCAAGTTTTCCTTCTTTTTATTTCCTAAGGATAATATTAACGGATAGTCCCTTAGTTGGTTTTTACGACACCCATGGGATGAGATGGGGTGGTGACATATTGTATTCTTACTCCGTCACCACACGGAGGAAAAGGCTTTAAATGTAAAATCGTGTGACAACCCTTAGCCTATCTTATACTTGTCAGGGGGGTGGAAAATTGTCTTTCAAATATATAGGTCGAGATCACGTGACTGTAAAATGAAACTTGCAAAATAGAAAATTACGTATATGTATTTATAAATATCAACGTCTTTGTGGGAATGTAAATAATAGGGATACCACCCCATCTCATCATATAAGATGACTTATTTATCTATACTAATGTTATAAAGAGGTAAAGTTTGTGTGTTTGTGACGTTGTAAATAAATGAAATGAACAGACACAAAGTACCTACATCTAGACTCAGGATAATCATTTGTAGATCACAAAAACAATTACCTTTATGTGCCCACTTCGTTGGGCGGCTTAAAAAACGCTTCCTTGTAGGTACAGATTTCATTACTGCTCCACTCCTTTTGTCATAGCGTGATACTATATAGCCTATGACACTCCCCGATAAATGTACTATTCAACACAGAAAGAATTTTTTTAATCGGTTCAGTAGATCCAGAGATTAACGCCTACAACGTCACAAACACACAAACTTTACCTCTTTATAATATTAAGTAGGTATAGATATGAAAACCTTGAGTATCTGAATTTCATACCAGTTACGAGTAAGTCCTCACGACGTCAGACTAGATCCAACGCTTGTTATTGAACCCGAGACTTTTGCTTAGCATCAGCATTGACTATAACTCTGCTAAACAGAGAAGTAGTCGAATGTATGAAAAGTTTCTTTACATTCCATAGGAATAAGGCGTGAATTTATGTATGTAGGTACTAGGTATGTATTTGCAAAACCTAATCTCCTCCCTTGTCCATCGGTTCCCTGTCGTGCTAAGTATTTAACCTTGTGAGAGGTCTCCCGACCCTGGATTTTCCAAAACGCGGTCTTTCTGCCTGTCATCTGCCTGTTATTATTATCAAATAATATTCTGTTCTATGATTGGCTCTACATATGCAGCACAAATATATTGAACGAATGAATGAATGCATAAGCAATTACGTCAGTTTGTGCTGTCAAAAAAATTCAGAAACGTTTTTCCGGTACATTAAAAGCGATTGATGCAGTCTATTTTTTTGTAGTAAATTTTTATTTGTGTTAACAATTAATATTTCTGACATGGTGTTTTTAGTGGTCTGGTTTTGGAGCCAGTTTTTTGAATCAATTAGTATGTAATTAATAATACTTTTTTTTAATTTTTTTAGTGTATTACTCACATATTCCTGACACTTTCACACAACGCCATCTAGTCCCAAATTAAGCAGAGCTTGTACCATGGGTACTAGACAACGGATATACTTAGATAAATACTTTTTTTGTAAATACATACATATTATACCTAGTATGTTTATTTCGTTTGTTTAAACGCTCCGATTTTAAAGTCAGTTTTATATTTTATTAGCTTAGTTATCCAATTTTTTAATTTTTAATGAGTCTTCTTTAGGACACAAAGATCTATACTCAGGACTATAGTTTGTTGACCACGAGAGATCACACAAATAATTATCCTGCCTGGGAATCGAACCCGGTTTGATTCCTTGATTCTCTCGAGGTACTCATTAATTTTTCTTTCTTTTTTACTGCATCTGTGGTGACACAGTACGTAAGACCCTGTTTGTATCTTAATAAAAAATGTTAAAAAGCAAATCTCTATGCGCGTAAACTTTTTGAAAAATTTCGGTGAAAAAGCTAATACAAAACAAAATAAAAATTAAGTATGTATTCAAATACTTGTATAAGGTAATAGTAGGTGTTACCCTTATGATCATATTACACCCTACATAACCTCCCTTAGTATCACACGTTATTAAAGAATAAATTTTCCTGTTTTTTTCCTTTCCATAAAAAATAACAACATAAAACGCGAGTATAAAATTATACTTCAGGTTAGATTTTTTGCTTACATGCTTTCTTTTTATTTCGTGGGATGTATGCTTATAGATCTCCTTGTGGTGACGGAGTAAGAATACAATATGTCACCACCCCATCCCATCCCATGGGTGTCGTAAAAACCGACTAAGGTACTATCCGTGAATATTATCTTTACGAAATAAAAAGAAGGAAAACTTGAAAGTAAACCAATTCGTTAGGCCAGCGTGGTATTAGTAGGCCAAGGATCCCTCCGTCACTGGAGGAGGCCCGTTCCTGCAGTGGGACATTAAAGGGCTGTTATGTTATGATTTTGATGAATAAAAACCGGGTTTAAAACTATTACACATAATATTAGTTTCCAACCACAAATTGAGATAAAAAGGACGCTCTTGGGAAAATATAAAATTTACATTTGTTATTGAGGCCGTTATTTTTGCAGTTAACAACGCAACAACAGTCATGGCACATTTCTTTTTTTTTGATTTAGTACAGCAATCAACACTTTTGTCAGCTGATCATCCGCATTTGTTTCCAATTTCTGCCGTGTTGTGCGCTGCGGTCGTTATCTGTCCCCCACTTTGCCATAGTACAAATATTTCATAGAAACGGACGAAATGCGAGTTATACCTATACGCTCACGATAGAGGTGGCTTTGGGAAGTGAACAGGCGCGACTGTGCCGCAGTAACGAGCGGGAATGTAGGTAAATGTAATTAAAAAGCTGGAGGTGGGCAGCCCTATCGCATGTTTACGTACAGCGGAGGTAGGTACGGTCGGGGTATTTGCCGCTCGACCACCCTTAGGCGAGAATCGCTTGGCACGCGGCGCATGCGATACGTGGCACGCCCACGTATCGCATGCGCCGCGTGCCAAGCGATTCTCGCCTAAGGGTGGTCGAGCGGCAAATACCCCGACTGTACATTCATTGCCATTAATCATTTATAATAAATATTCGGCCGAAATAGACTACTGGTTGCACTGTGGCTTTGCACATAGCCAATAAGTAGTATCATTACAGTTACTCCATTACAAAAAGACAGGTATTAACGTTATTAATCATTTTAATATCCAAGGAAATTGTATTTCGTATTAAAATAAATTACCAAACATTTATCTGTAAAAGCCATTACATAAATTTATTGTATTATACAATAATTTAGGATAATACTACCTTTTTGTTATAATACCAATTTTATTTTACTAATAGACTAAGTTTAATTTTGTTTTTAATTTATTTGTTTTAAAAAGTTTTTGATGATAAATGATTCACGAATAAATGAGATTATGTGTGTGTGAATGAATCCGTGTCCGTGTGGTGACGGAGTAAGAATACAATATGTCACCACTTCATCTCATCCCGTGGGTGTCGTAAAACCGACTAAGGTACTATCCGTGAATATTATCTTTACAAATTAAAAAGAAGGAAAACTTGAAATTAAAGCCTTTGCCAATCACTCTGTCCGTGGTATTAGTAGGTCAAGTATCCCTCCGTCACTGCAGTGGGACATAAATGGGCTGTTATAATGATGATGAGTTCGCCATAGGAAAGAATTCCCGAACCATTTGGTACTTACTTTCTTTCCATCACTAGAGGCCGTTCCCTTGGCTTGATGAGCTGTTATAACGATTAATTTTAAATTATTCGTTATTAGTTTGTCCATTATCATTTGTCACGATAACGCTGTTGTGTCCTGTCCCCCTTTTAACTTAATTAAATTATTATAAATGCAGTTATTAAGGTGCGTTGAGTGTAATATTTCTAAAAAGCATTAGCAGGACAAGCAAAGTCCCCTGACACAGCCTGCCCGGTAACTATGACAGAAACAGACTAACATTTTGTTAACACAATTAACGAAGGAGACACAATTTTTTTTCATTGTGATCATCATCATATCATGATAATATTCACGGTTAGTACCTTAGTCGGTTTTTACGACACCCATGGGATGAGATGGGGTGGTGACATATTGTATTCTTACTCTGTCACCACACGGAGCACATAATAATAATTATTATTATTTTATAACTATTTTAAATATAAGATTAAGAAAGAATAAGACCGTACAAACAAGTATACGTTTTTAATTTAGTAAAGTGTAATATTACACTTACGGACAAAATTAATGGGGTTCCACTTTTAATAATTTATTTTTCATATTAATTTTAAGAATAGGCGAATATTTAAAACCTTTTATGTAATTTTGTATTTAAATTATTGTCATTAATACCGGATATATTCCTTTTATAGTATTAAAAGCGTCTCTTATAGAATGCCGTGACACCTCTCTTATAAAGCATCGACGCGACGCCCTTTGATAAATAGCGTCGATATGCCTCTTTAATCGATTTCAATAAACTTAGCCGTTAATTTAGACGAGCATATGTGATCACTATAAAAAGACTTTCACAAGCGATATCGTTATATCTTATGTGAATAAATGAATTTTTGTTTGTTTGAAGCCACGCGTCGCTGAAACAGATTTTTATCACTTTACCACGATAACAAATACAAAACGTTATCTTTACATGACAAAGCTTTCTTTCTTTTACTTTTGAGATAAAATAATGCTGTAAAGTCTTCTGTATAATATAATAATATTTCTTTATTTATATATTTAAGGAAACTTAACAGCATTTTTAACTAATAACAGGGTTAGTTGATTAGTATGCAACCAAAGCTGATTACATTTACAAAACTATGCCAATAACAAAGTTCCGCGACATTTACAAGCGAGGTAGGTAAGTAATATTAGTACATATTATGTATAACAATAAAATTAATTGTGTTTGATATAAAATTAACATTAATCTATAGTTATATTAATCTTATCCAGATAACTTGTTCTAATATATAAAAAAAAAACAAAAAAGAGAAACTAAAGAGGGTGACATAACATAAAACATTATACAAATGAATTGAAAACAAAAGTAAAATCGTTATCGACTCAAGAAGGAACAGGAGCCAGCATTATTCTCATCTCGTTCTTATGTCGATCTTTGGAAAAAAATCTTCTCACTTATGTACACAATACCGTTATGAAATTGGGACTTTTTATAATTCGGAACATTTAAATTTGGAATAAAACATATTGGGAATCAGTCCGCTTGCGATCACCGTATCTTGGTAGCATGTATCATGATCTCATAATTATGTGGGCGGGTGTTGATAAGCGTATCATACAAGGCTTGATACGTGATACGCTCGCGATCATGATACGCGTCGTTGATACGTATACGGCGATAGGATCAGCCAAATGATACATAATATCTGGAACCGACTGTACCTGTTAAGAAACGTAAACCAAAAATAAACGTAATTAGATTTTTTTATTAATCCTAACATACTCTACACAACGCCATCTAGTCACAAACTAAGCTGAAAACTCCCAGACCAGAAAACGAACTCGAGACAGTAGCGTAGTAGTCATCTATACTAATGACTTAATATTATAAAGAGGTAAAGTTTGTGTGTTTGTGACGTAATCCCTGGATGTTATAAGCCGATTTAAAAATCAAAAATCTGTGTTGAATAGTCCATTTATCGGTGAGTGTCATAGGCTTTATAGTATCACGGTATGACTAATAGGAATAGAGCAGTAATGAAATATGTTTAAAAAAGTGAAGTGTGCGTTTTTTCGCCGGCCTACAAAGTGGGCACGGCTCAGTCAAAGCTGATTTACACAGGGTCAGTCAGGAGGCAAGTCAGTGCTGACCCGAAAAAAAACCTGTGTAAACTGATTTGAAGTCAGTACAGTGGCTTGAAGTCAGCGCTGACTTAAATATTCGGACACAAATATTTTAAAGTCAGTTGGCGCCCCCCGCCACCCGCGCACCCCCGTGACAGCCAAATAAACCCCGTGTAAACAGACAAGTCATTGCGTGCTTGTTACTGCCGCTGCGTTGTAGAGTAACCACGTTTCTTTTCAAAATGAAGTCCTCATAGCCAGTTTGTACTCCGCAGGATCTTCAAATTGCAATTGCTTCAGCAACAAAGCAGAGCCACCAGTTTCATTTCTATCGTCAATCCATTGTCTTACCTATGGTCGTTTATTTTTAGTTATCTCATTTTCTAAAAATTTCTATTAACTCATTGAACAGCAAAATTGATAATTTTTTTAACAAATAATTAAATCTTCGCTTCAGTTGTTTTCGTGAATTCATTTTTCCCTCTGACTTCACACACGTGTGCTCACCGTGACAAACGCACCACTTCTACTTACTTCATGTAAACAGTTAAAGTCAGTCGCGGCGGCGGCGCCGACATTGGCGCTGCGACTGACTTGTCTACTGACACAGGGTCAGTAGACAAGTGTAATATAACCACAAAGCAACAAAAGTCACCAGTCTATTCTAATTCAGTAAAACTAATTATAGAATGTAACATCATCGTCATAACAGCCCATTAATGTCCCATTGCAGGGACGGGCCTCCTCCAATGACGGAGGGATACATAACAATACCACGCTGGCCAAACGGATTGGTATAGGGTTAAATTTAAAGTTTTCCTCCTTTTTATAATACTCACGGACAGTTCTTAGACGGTTTTTACGACACCCATGGGATGAGTCGAGGTGGTGACACACTGTATTCTTACTCCGTCACCACCATTTTCATAAGTGGTACGGTGTATTCGAAATAGCCAATCTATTTTTTCGAATTTTACTGTTTGCCTCTAAATGCACAGTATTGCTATTGCCTTTTGCCTTTTTTTAAGCCGAATATGAGTAATGAAAAATATTGTAGATTGGTTTTCACAATGTCTGTTTTTGTATTAAACATAAAAAACAAAGAATGTTTTTGTCCCCTGTATCGGGAAAAGCTTTTGTTTTCATACGACAGTAAAATGAAAGCAAAGGAAGGTTCATTTTAACCTATTTGTTACATTCTATACATTCTCCGTGTGGTGACGGAGTAAGAATACAATATGTCACCACCCCATCTCATCCCATGGGTGTCGTAAAAACCGACTAAGGGAATATCCGTGAATATTATCTTTACGAAATAAAAAGAAGGAAAACTTAAAATTAAACCCTATACCAATCCGTCTGCTAGCCAGCGTGGTATTTGTAGGCCAAGTAGCCATCCGTCACGGGAGGAGGTTGGCTGTTAAGGTGATTTCTAGAAGGTAATTTTTGAAAAATTTTTATTGAGCGGAAATCGAACCTGAGACCTAGTGGGCGTGTAATATAACAACTGCGCCACGGAGGTAGTATAAATGAACTAAATACTAAACTTTACAATAGAATAAACTTCCGCGTCGCTCATGCAAGTAAACTCAACTGCGCAAATGATTTACCTTTTGTTAACGTCACTACACCATCAATATCGACCGGCTTCACGCTACACTGAGTTTTTGAAACTATTTCGTTTGGAATGTATTAGGCGTATAGTATGTCGCGTAATGTTAGCTTGTAAAAAATGAGAATATTGTAACTTTAAATGTGCTGTTATAATCACTTTCAGCACAATCAGACAAAGTGTTTAAGTATCTATGACTGTTAAAGAAAGATTTAAGATTACGAGGCAATTAGCAACACTATTCCTAAATATGTTAAAGAGGTCAACAGTCCAAGAATAAGAGCAACGGATGCCAGTCCTGATATGAGCTCACTCTCGCCAAAACTTTACAGGTCTAACCTTCAGGCTAGCTAAGGAAAATCAAGGTTATTTTAGTTTCGTAGATAACACTTTACCCATCACGACAGAAATCTATTTAAATACATCGCTAAAAGTTTCCCACAAAAAATACGCCTCGTGAGCACAATTCCTAAAACTATAACCGACTCAACCGGGATATGCAACTCTCTATTAGCCTTTATTGAAGCCAGTAAGTCGTACTTTTTGCTTTGAACAAACTTTTTGTTGTACTTTACCGACGCTTTGTAAAATTTTCATTGAATTATTATCGGGAGAGTACCGTTTAACAGAATTTTTATTTATAAATCTTTTATGCATTACAGTTTTTGAGTTCTTTGAAGTGGATTTTTTTTAGTTTGGTATTTATAAATTTTATTTTTAAGTATTTGTTCTTAGATTTAGGATTTCCGAGGTAGGTTATGAACCAAAGAAAGTGAAATAAATAGTAAATAAATAAATAATCCTCACAAATTAACACATCGCCACCTAGTCAAATAATACATACTTAAAATATATAAATACTTTTTTTTACATACATATTATACATAAAAAACATTCTGATCAATGCAAACAATCATGTTCATGCACACAAAGATTTGCATAACGGGGTAACCACGAGTCGGCCCCCATTGTATTCTTACCACACGGGTCACCCCACAGATATCTGAATATTTCTGTGGGTCCGTGTGGGTGACCCACAGAAATATTCAGATATCTGTGGGGTGAAAAAGTATTTATATATTTTAAGTATGTATTATTTGACTAGGTGGCGATGTGTTAATTTGTGAGGATTATTTATTTATTTACTATTTATTTCACTTTCTTTGGTTCATAACCTACCTCGGAAATCCTAAATCTAAGAACAAATACTTAAAAATAAAATTTATAAATACCAAACTAAAAAAAATCCACTTCAAAGAACTCAAAAACTGTAATGCATAAAAGATTTATAAATAAAAATTCTGTTAAACGGTACTCTCCCGATAATAATTCAATGAAAATTTTACAAAGCGTCGGTAAAGTACAACAAAAAGTTTGTTCAAAGCAAAAAGTACGACTTACTGGCTTCAATAAAGGCTAATAGAGAGTTGCATATCCCGGTTGAGTCGGTAGTTTAAACTAAGCTAAGGATTTAATAGGGTTATTAAATCCTTAGCTTAGTTTAAACTACAAATAGCGTGAAAAAGTTCAGTGCCTTTTAGTCTTGTTATGAACAGAGTAGTACTTTTCCTCATGGGAATCAAACGTTGATATAAACTATTCATTCCTTTTTAACCGGAGAACCTTTCTTTAACCTTTATTTCGTTATACAGAAGCCTTTTTAATAAATCAAAAAGGTTTTTGTAACAGCTAGGGGTGTCAGTTTATAATAAAAAGATATTTTCATAAACACAACGCCATCTAGTCCCAAACTAAGCAGAGCTTGTGTTATAGATACAAGACAACGAATAAAGATTTTTTTTATGATGGGAGGCAAACGAGCCAGCAGATCACCTGATGGTAAGTGATCACCGCCGCCCATGGAACCCGCAACACCAGAGGAATCACAGATGCGTTGCCGACCTTTAAAAAGGGAGTACGCTCGTTACTTGAAGCTCCCCAAGTCGTAACGTTCCGGATAATTTTGTTTTTGCATTGAGCAAGAGAAATCGAGCTGGATTAAAAAAGATGCAGGAAAACTGTAAAAAAACTGTTATTAATACTATTGTCGCAGCCCTAAAATATTTTATATAAAATTTACATATAATCCGGCCAAAAGGAATAGGTCCAACATTGTCCCAAAATCGCTTGACAAAGAGACTAACCTAATTATACGGGCCTCAATTGTACAAAGTATTCATAAAACTCTTATACAGGGTGAGGTTTAAGTGCTTTTTGTACATATAGGGTGATTTATTTGATCGTAAGTGTAATAAAAGTGAGAGAAAAGGCATAATAGCTTTACTAGAAATATATTAAGTGTATATTAAGTACGTTTTGATTGGATGATCACAGTGGTACAGTGGTTATAGTTAATGGCTGCTATGCAAAGGTTTCTGAGTTCAATTTCTGGTTAATGACAAAATTGGTGTATGAAGATTAATCTCCCTCAACGATGTAGGATTGTGACACACGTTTATCCATGTCCATGTACACAATTCAATGTTTGACTTGTGCAGGAATCAAACACACAACCTCCGGCAAGGTATCATCATAACAGCCCATTAATGTCCCACTGCAGGGACGGAGGGATACTTGGCCTACTAATACCACGCTGGCCAGACGGATTGGTATAGGGTTTAATTTCAAGTTTTCCTTCTTTTTATTTCGTAAAGATAATATTCATGGATAGTCCCTTAGTCGGTTTTTACGACACCCATGGGATGAGATGGGGTGGTAACATATTGTATTCTTACTCCGTCACCACACGGATTACCCGGCAAGGTATATAAAACTCTAATCCCTACAATATCAGGTAAGTATTTCAAATATATTTTTTTATTCAGATGGTTTAAAAATCCTAATATAGACAATCACTGTACCCATATCCAAAAAAAAAAAATTTAGGTCTAAAAAAAACTTTTAAAGTAAAGGTACACACCAGACCCTTTATATGTAAATAATCATTTTGTTTCCTACTCCAAAAGATTGGGTTTGAAGAAGCCCTTGTTCTAGCGTAAGGGTACTTACACACTAGATAGTAGTCTGAAATGATACAAAAAACTTGATCACTAACTTGGACTCTATTGAATGTTTAACATCAGGCACCATAGAGTCATTCTGGTAGGACAATTAAAAAAAAACATTTCGATCTTGGTGGCGAGAGAAAAATAAGTGAGGGATCTTTTTTTAAATTCATGCCATTGTAACCACATAAAGGCTGATGTAAAGTGTGAATACAGTCCAAAAATAAAGACCGGATGATATCTATAAACAATACCTGGCTTCATCGTCTTGCTGGTCTGGTCAATCTATTATTATAATAATATTATCGAGTATTAATGCGTATAGATTATAGGTAAACACTTTAATTATTTACCTTGAGCCGCTCGACGTTTCGGCCAGGTTACACCAGCCATAGTCACGAGTAGACTGATGCAGCGATGTCACAACTCCGTCTCCGAGGTAGAAAGATTTTCTTTTTACCCTCATTTTGCACACAACACTAACCGTGTCTCTATTCTGATGTTTCACCGATACGAATCAAAATCTATACGCGTTAATACCTGATAATATTATTATAATATTCTAATCTACAGGTCAAACCACCATTTGTTAAGTTAAACTTTTTGCCGAAAAAGTTTATAATGTTGGCTACACTTTTCTTTTCTAATATTGCCTACAAATCTAGTGTGCAAGCACCTTAAGGCCATGTGGTCTATGCTTTCAAGGTAATTGAAAAACATTATCGAAAATAGACAGTATTTACTTACCTTGAGAAAGAAAGAAAGTAAGCTTTGCTTTTACTGAAATAGATTAATCATCATAACAGCCCATTAATGTCCCACTGCAAGGACGGACCTCCTCCTGTGACGGAGGGATACTTGGCCTACCAATACCACGCTGGCCAGACGGATTGGTATAGGGTTTAATTTCAAGTTTTCCTTATATTTTATTTCGTAAAGTTAAAATTGAGGGATAGTCACTTAGTCGGTTTTTGCGACAGCCATGAGATGAGATGGGGAGGTGACATATTGTATTCTTACTCCGTCACCACACGGAGACATAAAGTTATGAATAGCGGAAATCGAACCCGAGTCTTTTGCGTAGCAACCACGTAAGCCATGAAAGAAATTATTTCCTTTATGACCGAAGGAAAGTTGAAGGACAAGTACCTAGTTAATTATAATTGACATACCAATTAGATACCACAGAACAGAATAATATAAAGAAGTCTAACTGCTATGTTTATACTCAACGCCATCTAGTCCCAAACTAAGAAGAGCTTGTACTTCTTCTTCTCTCGTGTCAATGGTCGTGAACTCAAACATTTTTAGAATAGTGAGTGGCCACTTCAATGGCATTTTTTTTTTTATTCTTTTTTTTTTTTTTTTAAAAAGACAACTCCCGCACTAGGGATCATGCCCTGTGTCGCGGGGACTTTGACTCAAGAACACCCAGACTCAGGACAATAATTTGTGGATCTCACAAATTATTGTCCTGCGTGGGGATCGAACCCACAACCTCATGCGCGGCAGCCGCTGGCTCTACCGGCGCGCCACCGAGGTCGTCAATTTAGAGTGGCCGCGTAAAGATCAGCCATCGTACACCGCTCAGTGCACAAAGGGCACACCAGTAGATGCGACATCGATTGCACTTGATAGCTTGTACTATGAGTATTAGACTCTCGCGTCTCGCCAACTTAACTCGCCAAAAATAGAATAGAGATCTATTCAAATCAACTTAATCAACAACTTACTACCTAACTCGCTACTGTACTTGTCGATGTGTAAATCGGGCTTTAAACATATCGGATAAACATACTTTAATACTTTTTTTAGGGTTCCGTAGCCAAGTGGCAATAAAACGGAACCCTTATAGATTCGTCATGTCTGTCTGTCCGTCTGTCCGTTCGTATCTCACAGTAATTTTTTTCCGTAACTACAAAAACTTCCGAAAACGACGGGCCTCCTCCCGTGACGGAGGGATACTTGGCCTACTAATACCACGCTGGCCAGACGGATTGGTATAGGGTTTCATTTCAAGTTTTCCTTCTTTTTATTTCGTAAAGATAATATTGACGGATAGTCCCTTAGTCGGTTTTTACGACACCCATGGGATGAGATGGGGTGGTGACATATTGTATTCTTACTTCGTCACCACACGGAAAAGTATATGTGAGCTATAGTGGTATAGTATCATTTTAAGTAGGAATTATAACTATATTTTATTTTAACTTCTGTTTTTTTTTTGTTTAGTTGGAGTGGTTTATATTTTTTTTCAGTAAATTTTATATATTTCAACCAATCAATATACATTGGCCTCGCAGGTATAATGATTACATAATTATCTATATGATAGGCTGGTGTTAGACCTTGTGGTGACAAGAGTAATTACAGTACCACCCCATCTCATTACAATGGGGAAAAGCAGCTACAAAAATATGACTGGAAATGGCCTTGTATTGTATCACCACCCTATCATTAAAGGTCATGTAGGTGTGGTGATGATGTAGGTACTACTTTGATGACCTTTGTGGCGCAATGATTAAAAGTATATATTACTCGTATTGCTACCCAAAAGTCGCGTGTTTGATCTCCTCGCACTTTTAAAAACTTTTCTGTGTTCGCTATTTGTGTAAGTGATTGATTTGTTAGTTTTTACATTATTCAAACATGGCTATTTGCGTAGGTGATTCGTAGGTTTAAAAAAAAAAATTAAGTAAGTATGTTTATACGTTGTCAAGTACCCCATAGTAAATGCTCTGCTTAATTTAAGACTTCTCCGTGTGGTGACGGAGTAAGAATACAATATTGGGTGGTGACACACCCTATCTCATCATATGGGTGTAGTAAAAACGACTAAGGGACTATCCGTGAATATTATATTTACGTAATAAAAAGAAGGCAAACTTGAAATTAAACCCTATACCAATCCGTTTGCGCCGTTCCGCCAGCGTGGTTTTATTAGGCCAAGTATCCCTCCATCACGGGAGGAGGCCCGTCCCTGTAGTGGGACATTAATGGGCTGTTATGATGAATTTAAGATTAGATTGCATTGCGTTAATAAAGTAATAAAACAAAGTATTATATTTAACTTAACAGCCAGTAACTAACAAAAAAAATGAATTAATAAAAATAGCATACCATACCAATCCGACTAGCGTGGTTATATAAAATTAGTAGGACAAGATACCCTCTATCAACAGAAAAGGCCGGTCCATGCAGTGGAAAATGAAAGAGCTACAATCAAAGCTAGTTTCTGACAAGATTTTCTAAAGCGAACAATCATTATTTCTTAAATAAGGACGGAAGGAAGACAACCTCTTAACGTTGTGTAGTAGGTTATTTAAAAAAAAAGGTATTTGGTTATGGGCAGTTTAATCCCGAATACATCCGGCTACCGGGAAGGGAACCTACGACCGTTTTCGTTTAATATTTAAACCATTCGACCTTGTGCAGTTTATACTCGTATACACTTTGTATTTTTAATCGTCGTAGCAAACCACTACATGTATCAGATTTTAGGAAAATTTTGGTAATATTTATAACTAAAAAAATATATTCCTCACACTTCACGCAACGCCATCTAGTCCAAAACTAAGCAGAGCTTGTACTATGGGTACTAGACAACGGATAAACATACCTACTTAAATACTTTTTTCATGTCTCATAATATCACTTGTCCGAAATCCTAAATCCATAAATATACAATAACCTAGTTTTTTTGCTATAAACATCACAATCTATAATATTAAAAAAACATAAATATTCCGTTTTACGTAAAAAATAGTGTTTCTGACACTCTGACATTTGTCTTAATTTTATCTTAGGCCAAGTGCCTTTATAGCAAGAAAAATGAGAACATCTATAGAACCCCATTTTTTATGACATACAATACGATACGATTTCGTAGTCGCTAACATTAAGGAAAGGGATGATTATAGTAAACGTGTTAGATTTTCGGACGATCGATATTCGAAGAAGAAAGGGACTACCTTATGAAACAACGTTTTTTTATACGGCACGTCACAATACATTGATTTCTTCTTTAATAATTTTCGGGAACGACCCCTGTGTCGCTACTCTGACTTTTACATACATGAAATTAAGATACACAAAGAACATCCATATTTTAATTTATTATGTTAGGTATCCTTAAACCTATATCTCGTAGCAATCCATTCACTAGCCCACCAAGAAAATCCTTAAAACAATAATAATACTAAACTAAAACACAGCCATTTTAGAACATTGACAAAGTACAAAACATTTCTTAGACAAAATAGTTCGTTCATTAGTAGCGTCAGAATTTATAACCTTGTTGCCCGTGTTCTTGTCTGTGTTATTGTGTATATGTTACGGCTAAAACCCGAAGCGCGGCTGCACCTAGTTTTAGCCGGTAAGAACTAGGTGTAGCCACATATGCTTGGTTAAAACTAGTATTAGCTGATTGTTTTCGGGTAAAACTAGGTCTAGCCTTCATCATGCCGGCTACAACTAGTTCCAGCCATTCACTGTTGGATAAAACTAGGGCTATCCGATATCATTCCGGCTAGAACTAGTTCCAGTCTATCCATGTTGGATAAAACTAGATGCAAACAAGTAACAGACGCCAGGCTCATGCGAGTCGCGCCCCCCTGCCTTGCTTTATAAAAGTGTGATTAATAATGTTGTTATAAACATGTTCCTGATTGTCCCTATTATACTAAAACTTGTACCCCTAACAATTTGTGTTAATTATTACAATTTGATTTAAAAAATACAAAACTATCAACGTTTCTAAGATTGGATGTTTTTTTTTAATATCTAAAAAAGCTCTGCTGATAGCATGCCGGCTACAACTATGTACAGACGCTTTGAGTCATACTCGCTAGTAGACCTGCAGTAGATCAGCAGCACTTGGCGCTCACAACCTGCAGAGGCGCGTATCTCGCTACGCCCTCCACCCCGCGCCGCTGCTGCAGATGCTGTGAGTTATGAGTGTGACGCGGGGCGGAAAACGTGGCGGGACACCCATCTAAGTTTTATCCAACAGGGATTGTCTGAACCTAATTCTAGCCGGAATGGTATCGGATAGACCTAGTTTTATCTAATAGGGATAGTCTGAAACTAGTTCTAGCCGGAATAATATCGGATAGCCCTAGTTTTATCCAACAGTGAATGGCTGGAACTAGTTGTAGCCGGCTTGATGAAGGCTAGACCTAGTTTTACCCGAAAACAATCGACTAATACTAGTTTTAACCAAGAGTATGTGGCTACACCTAGTTCTAACCGGCTAAAACTAGGTGTAGCCGCTCTTCGGGTATTAGCCGTAACATATATAGGTGTGCTACAAGCATTCACAATCTTCTTTGTATTTGCTTGGCTATAATGTGAAAAACTCTCTGTGTGGTGACGGAGTAAGAATACAATATGTCACCACCCCATCTCATCCCATGGCTGTCGTAAAAACCGACTAAGGGACTAACCGTAAATATTATCTTTACGAAGTAAAAAGAAGGAAAACTTGAAATGAAATCCAATACCAATTTATCTGGCTAGCATGGTATTAGTAGGCCAAGTATCCCTCCGTCATGGGAGGAGGCCCGTCCCTGCAGTGGACATTAACGGGCTGTTATGATGAATTTTCGATCGTTTTATTGGTATTGTAGTTCTCAAGACTTTGTTGTAATTATTCTGTTTTGTTCGAAACCGCTAACTTTGAATGCAATTTAAATAGCGTTTTAGGTCATTTTTATTGAAAATGAGTTTAGATTCGTCTTGAACAGGTTCAAAAGTAGCTACAACGCGGTTGAAGACGCGGGCATCAGTTAATCCATACTAATATTATAAATGCGAAAATAACTCTGTCTGTCTGTCTGTCTGTCTGTCTGTCTGTCTGTCTGTCTGTTACTCTTTCATGCCTAAACGGCTGAACGGATTTCGATGAAATTGGGTACAGACAATCTTTAGACCCTGAGAAAGAACATTTACTTTTTATTAGCAATCATATTATATTTTGATATTATAGAATTATGGCGGGAAAGCTGTGTCACGTGACCTGTGACGTCATAGGTCACGTGACCCGTGACGTCATAGAATTTTGACAGATGAGTCGTGACGTCACAGAATTTTGGCGGTAAAAAATTTTTTGACAGTTGAGTCGTGACGTCATTGAATTTTTGACAGATGAGTCGTGACGTCACAGAATTTTTGACAGATGATTTGTGACGTCATATTATTTTGGCGGGAAAATATTTTATACCTCTGTCACTTTTGACAGCTGTCAATTTTGACAGATAGGCGTGACGTCATAGAATTTTTGACAGATGAGTCGTGACGTCACAGAATTTTGGCAGGAAAATATATTTTGACAGCTAAGTCGTGACGTCATTGAATTTTGGCGGGAAAATAGTATTTAAACAGCTGAATCCTGACGTTATCACAATTTGGCGGGAAAATAAATAGGTTTGTACAGGACCCTCGGTGCGCGAGTCAGACTCGCACTTGACCGGTTTTTTAGCTGTGGGTCTGATATATCTAGAGAGCTTAAATTCGTAATTGTCAACTTATTTCATCATAACAGCCCATTAATGTCCCACTACAGGGACGGGCCTCCTTCCTTGACGGAGGGATACTTGGCCTACTAATACCACGCTTGCAGACGGATTGGTATAGGGTTTAATTTCAAGTTTTCCTTCTTTTTATTTAGTGAAGATAATATTCACCTTATTTGTTAGGCACTAAAGTGACACACCTTTGCTTATCCTATCCTACTAATATTATAAATGCAAGTTTGTGAGGATGGATGGATGTTTGTTACCCTTTCATGCAAAAACTACTGAATGGATTTTGATGAAATTTGGAATATAGGTAGTTTATGGTGTAAAATAACAATTAGGCGGGTAATACCGCGGGCATCAGCTAGTGAGTTATAAATAGTTACGTCATAAGCTTAACAACCGTAGAGTCCGAGTCACGGAGACTTTTACTCAGAAGAAATTAACGATCAAAAACTACATCTAGGTCCCATCACAAAGAAATCTCTTGCATAGAAGTCGAATCAGCGCACCCAACAAGACAAATCAACAATTTTTACTTTAAAACCTTTGTGTTTCATTATAACTTATTATTAATAACACGATTACTTAATTGTGGTAAATATTGAAACTATCTACTTTTGAGGCATTTAACGTTTCGGCTAGGTTGCACCAGCCATGGTCACGAGTTGACTGATGCGATGTCACGACTCCGTCTCCGAGGTAAAAGGTGTTTGCCTTTTACGACGAACGCCTTAAAGGTAGATAGTTTCAATATTTACCACAATCAATCGTGTTAATACCCGTTAGTTATTAATAATAAATCAACAATATACAACAAATAGTATAAATAAATATTAACAAAGAACAAAATATAATTTTACAAGTTTCCAAATGAGCGGGCATTTTGACGCTAGTATTGATTAACTTACCTTATTTATTCCCTTACTTAGGTACGCGTAAATTAGGCCAGCGTTTACTCGATAAGAGAATTAAGTCTCTGCAGATTTTCTTATTTTATTTCTGCTGAGTAAACCTCACGCCTTGTTTTTTATGGGATAGGCACAGTTGGAGGGATTACTGAGTGAGGTATACTATGATTCTTAGAAACTTGCTTTGCTGTTTTGAAAAAATCTTAAATCAAATCAAATCAAATCATTTCAAATCATTTATTAAATTTACAAATGGTCTTAAATTATGCTAAATTAAAATCTAATTACATGATTGTGTGCTATATAGTTTAGTATGCCTGTACTAGGATTAATCCTGTGTTACAGGTGTTCTAAGTGCTAATTATTTCCTTATTAGGTAATTATTTAATCATAACGCTGTCTCTATACATTACTTTTTAAATTAATATCTATAATTAAATTATTCGTTTTATAATATAAAAAAATGCTTACAAAATAAATATATAATAATTATTACAATTAGGTATAGTTAATTACTTGTTTTGTTTAAACTAAAGAATGTGCTTACTTGTAGAAAATTTTATGTAGGGCAAAATGTATTTGTCACTTTTATTTACTAGTTTTAAATAATTCTAAGATACTTAATTATGTTTTTTATTAAAAGTATACTAATAATCTACTCTACTTCGTAATCTATGGAGTTAATATATCGCAATTCGGTTATTCTACTCGCAGGACATTCAGTATCGCCAGTTGTATGATCCTTAGGCTTCTTAAACCTCGAACATGTTGCGCATTTTGGAGAGGTCAATTTGTTGTTGCATTCAGAAATAGCGTGACCTATTTCCCCACAATGGCTACATGATGGAATTAGTTCGCGGCAGGATTTAGAAGCGTGGCCGTATTGCTGGCATTTATAACACCTCGTGACTATAGTAAAGTCCTTGACAGGACAAGAGGTCCAGTTAACAAAAAGTCTTTGTTGTGTGATCAGGGCTTTTCTTATTTGTGCAGAAACTTCGATGACATAATTGCATGATGTAGTCTCCCGTTTCCCGGACTTGTGACTCAATTTTATCGAGGACAAAAAGGATTCGTAGGTCATGGAAGGAAATTTGTCTTCGACGTTTTGGTCATAAATACATTTGTAGACCTCTTGCTCTGCCATAGTTGTAGGTACTCCTACTACCACAATCCGAGGTCTACGTTTGGAAGGTTCTTCAGCCTGTAGATTCACCGAACTGCTCAGTACTGCGTTCTTTAGTTTGTCTGCGTCTGTTTTGGTCTCCGTATTAATAATAACACCACCGTTTCTGGTCTTCAGTTGTTCAGGGCTGATAATTTTCTGAACCATTGCTTTTGTCTCTTCACTTGTTTTCTTTACGTCAAGAGGGTACACGGCTACAGAGCTTAGATTACTGGGTCGAATGTAATCATTAGTACCCTTTTTTACCACGTCAGCAAAAGAAGATCCCTTGGTTGCAGTACTCGATTGCTCAATGGTCTTCTTAAGTCCGGTTAAGTATCCTGCCAGATCTCTATTTTCATTAAGGACTTCAATTTCAAGGGACGACTGTATGGCTTTTTGTTTTAGGGATTGGTACAGAATTGCCATTTGGGAGGAATTGTGCGTAATTTTTCTACATAAGAACGATACCTTCAGCTTCTGTTCGGAGTTGAGTTTTCCACTTTCAGTTATAGAACAGATCTCGTTCAAGCAGGACTCGGTGTAGGAAATCCATTTCTGTATTTCTGCAGTGGACACAATTTCAGGCGCACTGGAGCAAGCGGGGTCATGGGATGTTTTCACTGGTGAAGTAGTATTACTTGCCATTTTCCTTAGTGATAATTCACTACAAAAATTCTTAATTATTGTTCATTACGGAAAACATTGCACAATACACAATCTTAATCTAGGTCACTTTTTATTATTAATTAAGTAACGCATTAGAGCACGTACAAGCACGTCTGTTCGCGACAAAGATCGCGACAAAGATCGAAATAGTATTAACCGACAACTTAAGCGCCGATTCCACTACCCTACATGTAGGGCCCTACATCTTGTAGGGCAGTACATGTTGTCTAGTGTAATCACATGTAGGCTGTTAGGACACTCCATATCGGAGATTGGCGAGTCCCGACCACCCTACAGCATGTAGTGCCCTACAAGATGTAGGGCCCTACATCTTTTAGGGTAGTGTAATCGGCGCTTTAAATAGCAGGTTCTTAAATGAGGTGATTTTTTTGACATGTTATAACTTCTACCAAACGAACAACAAGGGCAGAAGATAATTTCGTTGTATAGGTACCTTAGTATATAACCGATTTCAAAACGAGGAAGAAATTTCAAAGAAGGGCAAAATACCTATATAGTTTAATTTAGCAATATTGCTTATTGAAATAAATATCCTAGACGGAGACTCAGAAGACACGGGTTTGATCCCTGCCTATAGTTTAAAATTACGTCCATCGATTTTTTTCGTTTATGAGTAGGAGGTTCTCCAAATAGGTTGTAGGGTAGACTGGGTACGGTTGTGCCAGGGTACGGTAGTGACAGTCGCTGTATTGTCGAAAATATAGGGATTAGGGGGGGGCGTGGAAGGAGAAAGACGGGCGCCTTGCACGTCTCAACCTGTGTCACAGTGTTGCGTCATCCGACGCGCAGAGTGTACGTGACCAGGAGCACATTTTGATTTTTAAACGCAAAAAGTAAGTATTTTGATTCATTATTATTTCGTAATTGCTATTACATGTATACTGATAGGGTATTAAGTGTTGTTCATCGATATAAATCAAATAGTAGCAGTGTAATATCACTGGTTACATTTATTGTAGGTTATTTTGTTTTGACGTGGTGGTGTTTCTTTTATTAAAACGATCTGTGGGTACAGTTGTGACATTTTTACTGGGTACGGTTGTGACATAAGTAAAAGCGGTTTTTTATTGTTTTAGATGCCTAGAATACGCAAACGAAAGACTACAAAAGCACAGTGCAGCTGTTCCTGAGTTCCTGTTTAAAAGATTTTGAGCACGTTGTTATGCTTTGAGTTTAGTTTCAAAATAGAATAGAGTTTAAGTTCTAATGTGATTATGAACATGATTATTATATTATATTTGTTAAGTCCGCTTTAACTAATTTTAAGTGCAGACTGTTATAAATACTTTAAGGTACTTAAATAGTGGGTATAAATGAATACTGACTGTACTAATGAAGACTACTGATTGTAACCAAAGATCCTATAGTGCCTTATATGTTGTAAGAAATTAAAATGTTCAAAGATTTTATTTCTTTTGTTAGGAAAGTATAATTTAGTTGATTATTATATAAAAATAAATAAATATTTTTTGCAATTAAAGTGTTTTATTGGCAGTTTAGAGTATTTTTATCTTATTTTGTGATCATATTACAGTATTTTCATCGTGTCACTATTGACCCCCAGTACTGTCACAACCGCCCTTGGGGTGGGTACGGTTGTGACAATTTACCTTTTTTTTAAAATTTCATTTTATGAACTAACCGTTTGATTTAGACATATACTTTTATGTTTATACGTTAAGCAATAAATAAACTTCATTAGAATACATTTTTTGTTCAGATTAATAGCATAAATAAAAAGCTATAGTCAATCATTTGAAAATTGTCACAACCGTACCCAGTCTACCCTATATTTTTTCCAAGTTTGAAACCTTATCTGAGTAATTAGTAGGTCAATTTAAAAGAATAAAGATGTTTATTTTATATCGATCTAATTTCAAAGTAAGTCTTTACAAGCTTTACAAAATTGTTGAGTAATTTGATTTTAATCTGAAATATTTTCAAATTAATTGGAAAACGCAAAACAGGCCTGTCACGCGATGTCATTTCGATGACAAAGCGATGTAGTGGTCCAAAGACCTGATAATATATAATAATAAATAATCCTCACACAACGTCATCTAGTCCCAAACTAAGCAGAGATTGTACTATGGGTACTAGACAACGAATAAACACACTTAAATACTTTTTTTTGTAAATACATACATTATATACGAGTACAAAGAAAACACATTATAAACAATCATGTTCATGCACACAAAGATTTGCATTGAGCGGGCATCGAACCCGAGACCTCTGCGTAGCAGTCATGTAATATAACCACTACGCCACAGGGGTCTTCAAATTACAAATTTAAAATTAAAAAGGTCTAAAAATCGGTAAATAGATCCACATCGCATAGGTCCTGTCTGCCCGGGCACAACCGTCGAAGTTTTCAAACAAAAAAGTAATTTATAGAAATTTAAATTTAAGCTCTCTTTAACGTAGTATCTCTGAAAGTAGTTAGCTACTTAACTCAACTGGAAATAACTGCTGTCGGCCAAACTTACCTGTAACAAAAAAATAAATATAATATTAGTAAAATGCATAATTATTTAGATTCAGGACCGCAGAAAAAAGAAGGAAAGCTTACAATTGAGTCTTATATCAATCCGTCTGGCCAGCGTGGTATTAGTAGGCCAAGTATTCCTCCGTCATGGGAGGAGACCCGTCATTTCAGTGTTTTCTTCTTTTTATTACTTTTTCTTACTTCCTTTTATTTCGTAAAGATAATATTCACGGTAGTCCCTTAGTCGGTTTTTACGACACCAATCAAATAAAAAAAAGCAAAACTTAAAATTAAACCCTATATCAATCCGTCTACCAGCGTGGTATCCGTCACGGGAGGAGGCCCGTCCCTGTAGTAGGACATTAATGGGCTCTTATGATGAGTTTAGTGATGTTAAAAACCTATCCAAGTATATTGATATCAAGGATATAAATTGATCCGGGTACGTGGACTCGGGTATAATCCGGTTATTGAGATAAGCTTATTATGTTTAACACCTATCTTTATTAGAGGTAGCAGGTTTGAGGGAGTGGTAAAATTATGTATTTTTTAATATTTTGTGTTAACCTGTGCAATTATGCCGTCTCCGTGTGGTGACGGAGTAATAATACAATATGTCACCACCCCATCTCATCCCATGGGTGTCGTAAAAACCGACTAAGGTACTCTCCGTGAATATTACCTTTACATAGAAAGAAGGAAAACTTGAAATTAAACCTATACCAATCCGTCTAGCCAGCGTATTAGTGGCTAGTGAAATTAGTAAGCCAAGTATACCTCCGTCATAGGAGGAGGCCAGTCCCTGCAGTGGGACTATTAATGTTGGTCGCTGTTATGAAAGAGACAGATTGGCTTTTCGGTTGTCTTTGAGCAATGGCTCTATATGGGAATTTTTTTAAGGCATGTTTTCTCTTGTAGTACTTATGCAGATTAATGAAAAAAAAATTGATTAATAAATAACATACTTATCCAAACTCAGAAAAACAATTTGTGGATCCGACAAAGAATTGTTTTGGAAGGGAAAAACATTATATTATTTACTTTATTATAGTACCTAAATGAAATGCTGTACTCTGTCATTGCTGAGAACATGACGTAAAGCCGCTTGCTCGTTTACAACTTTATATGAATACAAAAATAAGATTGCTATAGAAAACCCTATACCAATCATATTTTTACACAATACAACGCGGTTTTTTAGTGTTGTGGCGTTTGTCTGTGTCCATCTATAATTTTAACTGTAACAATTTTAAGTAAAATTTAAACGACGATTTCAATCAATTTGTGATAAATTTTATGAAATAAAGCATTTTGAAATTAGAAATTTTCCCTAGAATATTTCACTATGCGAAGCTAGTAGAAAACTCACAAATCAATAAAATTACAAAATTTTAATTTACTAAAACACAGTATGATAACATCGTAGTTACATAGCTGTTAGTAAATTACTAATAACGTATGTATGTACACACAGCAACGAATCAAGTTAAACATTTTCATTTGAAATTGTGTCTTATTTAAAGGTATTAATGTACATGAGTGTCTAGCTTGATTACTTGCTGTGTGTACATGTAGTGACAATTTAATTAAATATTTAGGTCATTTATATCTATTTGATGTTTTGTTGTTAAGCCTCGGGGTTGCAAAGTAATCCATACGGAATTGCCACACGTAAAAAATAGGCTAAACCGGGTTTAATTTTACCATGGCTTTGTTTGTTTTTTTAAATAGACGATTCCCGTACTAGGTATTTAAACCTTTTTTTTAGAAACTGTCTTAGGAAGTTACGTACATAGAAAACAGCTCATTAATGTCCCACTGTAGGGACGGGCCCCCTCCCGTGACGGAAGGATACTTGGCCTACTAATACCACGCTGGCCAGACGGACTGGTATAGGGTTTAATTTCTCAACTCAGACCAATGCAAATAATCATGTTCATGTACACAAATATTTGCATTGAGCGGGAATCGAACCTGAGACCTCTGCGTAGCAGTTATTATGTATTACCACTACGCCACAGAGGCCGCCATATTAGCAAAATTACTCTTACTAGGCATTTAAGATACCTATTGTATGAGTTAGTTATATATAACCACATAGGAAATCTTAATTTAAAAAACAAATCATTTTCCCCTACGCCTTTTACCTAATTTTTTCTATTCTACCTTTTACACAATTTCCCATTTTCTCCCCTTTTCCCATCAACAACTCCCCTTCCTCTGAATTTTCCTTCCCTTCTCGAAGATACGGCTCTACAGGTAGAGCGTATAGAAAATTGAGCGTTAAACTTTAAACATTAAAGTTCATATTTCTATCTAGAAGATGTAATAAGTTATTTTACTTTAGAACTAAATCTGCTGACGTCAATTTGTAACTTCCTCTGATGTAAAACGAAATGGGAACTTTTGCGATGGTAGCTAAGGTGTAAAGGCGTGTGTACACTACAGAAAATCTTTTTCTGTAGTAATTTGAATAAGTTTTTAGATCGGTGGTCTTGACTTGGCATGCATCTCCGTGTGGTGACGGTGTAAGAATACAACACACCCCATTTCATCCCATAGGTGTCGTAAAATCCGACTAAGGGACTTACAAAATAAAAAGAAGGAAAACTTGAAATTAAATCCTTTACCAATCCGTCTGGCCTGCGTGGTATTAGTAGGCCAAGTTTCCTTCCGTCACGGTAGGAGGTCCGTCCCTGCAGTGGGACACTATTGTGCTGTTATGATGAGTTGGCATGGGTTTGGCTGTGCACTGGTATTACTAATATCCATGCGCAATGGTTACCACTCACCACACCATTAGGTGGACCACTTGCTCTTTTACTACTTTAATGCAAATAGGGGACATGTAAGATTAGGTATAAGATGAGACCTAATCTTAGCATTTCATGGATTTTCCGTGCGGGTCCATCGTGTGATAGAGGAAGGAACACTTGCATAACAGCGTCTAGGACTTACGACCCAGATGTAGGTTTAAGGAGGCCCAGTTACAACGCGTTAGCGGTCACCTTCCCTGTCTGCTATGTTCCGTCCTCTACTTATCCAAATTAGGTAGGAGCCTAACAATGCCTGTGTTGTGTTTTTCTATGTATAATTGTTTATAATGTGTAATATGTATGTATTTAAAAAAAAAAAGTATTTAAGTATGTTTATTCGTTGTTTAGTACCCATAGTAGAAGCTTTACTTAGTTTTTGACTAGATGGCGTTATGTGAATGTGTGAGGAATATTTATATTATTTATTTATATTTAAAAGAACATCGAGGTAACAATTTGTGTATCGTATTGATATTAAAATGTCCTAGATGCGGCGAAATCAGGGGTTTGCACCCCTGATTTCGCCGACAAGTGCAACCGAAAAGGAAACCGACTTTGATAACGCCAGTGTATCCTAAGCTTTATAGTAAAATCTTTTGGAAATAAAAGGCAAGCGGATGCAATCACAGTTTGATAGTACCTACCTATTTATGACGTCATAATCTCGATTTCGATTCGATTCCGTTTGGGATGTATATTAGAAAAATAATTGTTTCTTTTGTCTTTGTTTTTGGGGCTTGCACAGGTCTTTATAGCAAGATGCTGCCTATTTTCGTCCCACCGTTGTGGTAAAGTTTGTGAGTTTGTGACGTTGTAGAGGGTAATCTCTGAATCTACTGAACCGATTAAAAAAAATATTTCTGTGTTGAATAGTCTATTTATCGGGGAGTGTCATAGTCCTAGTCATAGTCACAGCTTAATACTATATAGCATAGTATCACGCTGTCACTAATAGAAGTGGAGCAGTAATGAAATATGTTTAAAAACAGGACGAGTTTTTTTCGCTGCACTACAAAGTGGGCACGGATCAGTTAGTTAAAAATAAAAACCAACTTTAAGTAGATACGAGTACCTTGACAAAAACAAACGTTTTGCGATTAAATTTAACTGCAAAACCTTTCTTTTGAACGCCCCTAAAATAACAATTATGATATACTAGCTGACTCGTTTTTTAAACATATTTCATTACTGCTCCACTCCTATCAGTAATAGCGTGATACTATATAGTCTGACACTCTTCGATAAATAGACTATTCAACACAGAAAGAATTTTTAAAATCGGTTCAGTACATCCAGAGATTATCCTCTACAACGTCACAAACACACAAACTTTACCTCTTTATAATATTAGTATATATTATAATGTTTTCCTTATTTACACACCTGTAGGGTGACCCACAAACTTGTAATTACGTTCATAAGTGGGACACTGTGGGGAAGTGTCAACGTAAATTATTAAGTGTAACTTTACCTTTGAATAATGGATGGGTTAACTGTAAACCACTATGGTTAAACTTTTAGTTAGGTAAAGTGTATTATTTAATGTTTATAACTGGATAATTTCTTGCTCGTTACATTATCAATTCATACTAATATTATAAATGGAAACGAGTGTCTGTTTGTCTTTCTTTCACGGCAAGACGGAGCTACGAATTGACGTGATTTTTTAAGTGGAGATAGTTGAAGGGATGAAGAGTCCAACAGGCTACTTTTTTTTTTTAGAGGAACAGTGCTGCCCCGAATTTAACGCGAGCGAAGCCGCGGGCAAAAGCTAGTTGTATATTATATCCCGTCACCTGGCAAACAGAATGTTTTGCGCAGCGGCTATAATAGCCGCCTCGCCAGGTGAGTGAAGATTCTGGTTTACCGTTTGTTAGCTGATTACTCTTAGCCCTGTAATTTTACTAGCAACGTTTCTCTTGTAAAGCGTCGTTACTCGCTACGCCTCTCTCGTATCGATTAAACTCAATCTTTAAGGTCACCTCACTATAACACTAAAAGTGACAAATGTCAAATGTGACCTATTAAATTGGACACACTGTTACAGAAATGAAAGCAGTTTAAATGGCATGTCAAAATTATCTAACCACATCAGTTAGCTAGCTTAAATTCTTTTGAATGAAAAAAGTTCATTTCGCATAAAAATTTGATATAACAGTTACTTGATAAACAATGTTTCCCTTATTTACACACCTGTAGGGTGACCCACAAACTTGTAATTACGTTCATAAGTGGGACACTGTGGGGAAGTGTCGACGTAAATTATTTAGTGTAACTTTACCTTTGAATAATGGATGGGTTAACTGTAAACCACTATGGTTAAACTTTTAGTTAGGTAAAGTGTATTATTTAATGTTTATAACTGGATAATTTCTTGCTCGTTACATTATCAATTCATACTTATATTATAAATGGAAACGAGTGTCTGTTTGTCTTTCTTTCACGGCAAGACGGAGCTACGAATTGACGTGATTTTTTAAGTGGAGATAGTTGAAGAGATGGAGAGTAACATAGGGTACTTTTTTTTTAAGGGTAACCGTGCTACCCCGAATTTAACGCGAGCGAAGCCGCGGGCAAAAGCTAGTTGTATATATTCTGGTTTACCGTTTGTTATCTGATTATTCTTAGCTCTGTAATATCACTAGCAACGTTTTTCTCGTAAAGCGTCGCTACGCCTCTCTCGTATCGATTAAACTCAATCTTTAAGGCACCTTACTATAACACTAAAAGTGACAAATGTCAAATGTGATCGCTACATGACCACTTTGCCACCGAGACTATAAATAATAAATAAATAATCCTCACACATTCACACAACGCCACCTAGTCCCAAACTAAGCAGAGCTTGTACTATGGGAACTAGACAACGGATAAACATACTTAAATACTCTTTTTTTGTAAATACATACATATTATACATAGAAAACATTCAGACCAATGCAAACAATCATGTTCATGCACACAAAGATTTGCATTGAGCGGGAATCGAACCCGAGACCTCTGCGTAGCAGCCATGTAATATACCGACTGCGCCACAAAGGTATATTTATTGCAAGAAAATATAATTTGACTTCCATATTTTCGAAATTTAGAGTAAAATTTTCTCACTTTGTAAATTCCTTTCATTTCTGATGCAATTAAACAATAGTTAGCTAGCAGCGAAATGCGATGGAAATGTAACTTAACTACAGTTAAAACTATTTATAGTTTAATGGATGGATTTAATTTCATTTGTTGTGGAATTGTTTAATATGCTTTGGTATATATTTCAATTTAATTTGGTAATTAAAATACTGATTATTAGTGATTATCCGTGTGGTGACGGAGTAAGAATACAGTGTGTTACCACCCTATTTCATCCCATGGGTGTCGTATAAAGCGACTAAGGGACTATCCGTCAACATTATCATTACGAAATAAAAAGAAGGAAAACTTGAAGTTAAACCCTATACCAATTCGTCTGGCCAGCGTGGTATTAGTAGGCCAAATATCCCTCGGTCACGGGAGGAGGCCCGTCCCTGCAGTGGGTCATTAGTGGGCTGTTATGATGACTATATTTTCAAAATTGAGAGTAAAATTTTCTCACTTTATAAATTCCTTTCGTTCTGATGCAATTAAACAATAGTTAGCTAGCAGCGCAATGCGATGCAAATGTAACTTAACTACAGTTAAAACTATTCATAGTTTAATGGATGGATTTAATTTCATTTGTTGTGGAAATGTTTAATAATATGCTTTGGTATAAAGGAGAATGACCAAAAATGTATGGAGCTTGGTCCAAATATCCACCACCAACGAGACCTATGTAACATAATAGTCTACTAAATACTGAGTCATTATAACAAGACCGCATCCAAAAATATGCTGTCTGTTAAAAGTTATGACTGAATGAAAAGTCATACATTTTACCTTTTTATACAAAAAATATAGTGAATATCATTCTGTCCGTTGGATATTTTGAACTAATCTACGCATGTCGAGAAAACACAAGATTTCTGCACAATATTTTTTTTTATTTGTGTTGAAAAAAACAAACAGTTTAATATAAAACTCAAGCGATTAAAAATGAACATTATTTAAGTCAGCCTTCATCAACAATGATATTGTTTAGATTAGCAGCTGGAAGCCTAATCGTGGGTTGATGTCTTGCCCACCCAAAGTACCAAACAATTACCATTACATGGGCACAGCATCCCACAGTTCCCATGCCAGATAACATGAACAATAATAGTAAGAAATTGTTTCTCGACCGTGTATCATTACATACGTATAATACAATCTTGCACGCGCGTGGCTGGATTGAATTCTTGCGCGTAGCAACAAAGCATGTTCAGGTTCTATGCCAAATTCAACAATATTATTAAAAACCGTCTCTTGCTACTTCAATGTGATATATTTATGCCATTGCGTATATGTTCACTATAGTAGCTACGCGCAAATTTTACATGGTATGTCCCAAGTGCAAACAATACTAGGTCTTGGTGTGTAAGTATAGGGAACTCATCTGCTCTGATAACATCGGCTTCCATGTTACGGAAACCAGCCCGCTGTCTATTTACATTTTTTTGGGTAACATATGCACCTAAACGATTTGGTTCGTGCACTCTCTGTCTAATAATTCGCAAAAATTCGGTCTTCAAGCAACACATGAAATGCATCTATAAGTGCAGCGGCCACCCATCATGTGGCTCATGGCGCGATTAAAAACTCTTGTCTAATGAGTTGATAATCGCGTTTGAACCGTCCGTTGACGACTTCGACGATCCAGTGAGAAATCGTCACTGCGCGATTTTTATTTGCCTCTAACGCCGATAGCTGGTCTTCACCACGCTGTTTGCTTATAGGCATATGGGCCTCATAACCACATGATTCCATGTCTTCTATATCGTAGCTACTTGTGCGTAATTACAATGGATTTAAATAAATAGTCAAGTAAAACAAAATTAAAATATTTATACTTTTCATATAATCGTAACTTTTTACTGACAGCATATTTTGTTTTGGTGTGATACTGAAAAATACTTTCTATTAAGTGGGCTATAAGTCTACATAGGTCTTGTTAGTGGTGGACATTTGGACCGCTACTGGTCATTCTCCTTTAATTTGGTAATTCAAATACAGATAGAGGGTTCGTGTTGAGTGCCTCTTGCTGCCCGTGCATACAAACACACTCTTGCAAACACCGACAATCAAGAATTCAAACCCAATTAAATACAATTATTTGTGGGATTAAAAAAATATTGTTTTAATCGACGACCTTTGTGGCGTAGTGGTTATAACATGGCTGCTACGCAGAAGTCTCGGATTCGATTCTCGCTCAATGCAAATCTTTGTGTGCATGAACATGATTGTTTGCATTAGTCTGAGTGTTTTCTATGTATAATGTGTATGTATTTACAAAAAAAACGTATTTAAGTATATCTAGTACTCATAGTACAAGCCTTGCTTAGTTTATGGACTAGGTGGCGATGTGTGAATGTGTGAGGATTATTTATTATTTATTTAATCACTTTATTGTACACCAAAATAAAAATCAAAACAGCAGGTAAGTACATGAATTATCTTAAAAACTAGGTGACACAAATGGCGGTCTTATCACTCGAAGTGATTTCTTCCAGACAACCTTTGGATGGAAAATGTGTAATATAATTTTTATGTTGTGTGGTGTACTGAATAGTGTAATAATGTATTTATATATTTTTATAATATGTAGTAGGAACGGAAAAGAAAATTATAAAGAAAAGGTAATAAAAATAGTAACATTAATACTTACTTATACTGAAAAGGAAATAAAATAATAATATACAGAAAGATAGAATAAGATACGGTATAGTGACGCGTTTAACAAATACATAATGATACAAAAACATGAAGCAAAGCAGATACTATAAAATGAAAATGAATGAAAAATAAGCTATTAATTTTGGACAGAATTAGATATAAGAGTGAGAAAATGCTCCTTTACACGGTTTTTGAAGGTATGCTGAGTTTGAGATCGTCTTATCGATTCAGGCAAATTGTTCCAAAGGCGTACAGCTTGCACCGAAAAGGATTTGTCGAAAAATCGTGTGGTGTGTGAAGGCATTTTTAGTTTTAGATTCTCTGATGACCGCAGGGCCCTCGAATGTGTATTGTGAAGAAATACAAAACGATTTTTAAGGTAAGGAGGAGTATGAGGATTAAAAAGAATATTATAGAGTAGAGATAGAATATGAGTATCCCGGCGAAGACGAATGGGAAGCCACTTGAGTTTTTGACGAAATTCTGAGATATGGTCATATTTGCGAAGTCCAAATATGAACCTGATGCAAATATTTTGGAGTCTCTCAAGTTTGTTGAGTAGGTCTTCAGTAAGATCGAGGTAGCTGGCATCAGCGTAGTCGAGGATGGGAAGTAGAAGGGACTGAGCCAGTGCAATTTTCGTAGCAGTTGGCAAAAAGTTCCGCAGCCTTCTTAACGAACCTAAAGAAGCAAACATTTTGCGGCTGACCTCCTGCAATTGAGGAACCCAAGATAATGTTTGATCCATATAAACGCCCAAGTTTTTAACTTTTTCAGAGAATGGAACTATCTCTCCATCACAATGTATACTTGGAAGTTGGTCCCATTTAATTCTCGATATCATTTTTGAGCTGCCTATCAGAATTAGTTGAGTTTTGGAAGGGTTAACTCTAAGTCCAAATGATTTACTCCAGTCACAAATATTTATAAAATCTTGATTTATCCTGTTTATGGCATCAGATAGGTTTAATGCAGGAGCTTGCGTATAGATTTGTAAATCATCTGCGTAAAGATGGTAGGAAGAGAGTAATTTATTTGTGATAGAGTTAATAAAAACTGTGAAGAGTAATGGAGACAAAACGCCGCCCTGTGGGACGCCAGCAGTTGTGTTACACCAAGAGGAACGTAGCTGATCTACGCAAATTTGCTGCTGACGACCAAACAGGTAACTACGAAACCAGTCAATCGCGCTTGGAGATATGTTAAGAGAGTGTAATAGACCAAGCAAGACTTCAAAATCAACAGTGTTGAATGCATTGCTGAAGTCCAAGAGAGCCATAACTGTAACGTTACCCTCTTCCATGCCTAATCTAATATCATCAGTGATATGCACTAACGCTGTAGTAGTACTATGACCAGGGCGGAAGCCTGATTGTAAAGGGTTAAGGATGTTAGCATTAGAAAGGAAAGTTTTAAGTAGGTAGTACACTAAACGTTCGAGGACTTTAGAAAGAAAAGGGAGAATAGAAATAGGACGAAAGTCAGAAAAAGATGAGGGTTTACTTATTTTGGGTAAAGGAATTATTTGGGCTGCTTTCCAAGAAGTTGGGAAAACGCCACTGGCTATTGAGAAATTTAAGATATGGCAAATTATCGGTGCAATCTCATCAATAATTGGTACGATCATTTTGCGACTTATACCATCACTACCAACTGCATTGGAAGTTATGGTCAATACACTCTTCTTAACATCACAAGCAGAAAATTGACAAAAGACAAGGGGAGAATAGTCAGGCAATGGTAAAGATGAAAGAGAATGTAAAGTAATAGATTTTTTTGTCCTATCAAAATTGGACGACGATGTTGAGAAGTGATTATTTAAAGAGTTAATGTTAATATCGTTAGGGAGACAATTTTGTTGAGTTTTACCAATTCCTAGTGACTTTAAGAATTTCCAGACTTTAGCTGGATCTTCGTTTTGAACATAATTATGAATATGTCGGCGTTGCGCGTTCCTATACATCTTGTTGCAGTGATTTCTTATTTTGACGAATTTATCCCAATTAACAATGTTCGGTCGATGTTTGTATCTAGATTGAGCCGCAGCTTTCTTCGCCATTATTCCCCTGATTTCGTCAGTAAGCCATGGCGAGGGGAGGTGTCTAATTTTTATTGGTTTCATAGGAGCATGTACGTCATAAAGGAGCTTTAACTTGTCCGTGAACAATTCTACTTTATCATTAATGCATGTGGCATCAACGACAGTACTCCAATCAATGTTAAGCGCATCTACTCGAAGGCTCTCAAGGTTAATACTACGAAAATTGCGCTGAAGTATGATCTTAGGTTTAGGTTTAGGACAGCGAATTTTATAAGATAAGAAAAGAAGATCGTGATAGGAAAAAGAATCAGCGGAGCATTGTCCATGCTTGGTGACATGTTGAGACGAGGAAACTAAAATTAGATCGAGTAAGGAAGGCGTACAGTTAGGAAGGTTGTGGGTGGCGTTAAGAGGAAGTATTGACAGGTTATTGGAAGATAGGACAGATCGGAGGGAAGAGGAACGTGAATTATTTTTAAGTAAGCAAGTGTTGAAATCACCCATGACTATGCTATGACTGTACAAGGGAAGTAAGTTTTCTAAGGCAACTTCGAAAGAAGAGAAGAAATCAATTTTTAATGAAGGACAATAGTAAACACCTAATAAAACTTTGGAATGCTGCAGAGTTATTTCTATAAATAGGTGTTCACCTGCATTTTGTGGAGGGGGTTGCGGTGAGGAACTGACGATAGTAAAAGGTATATGAGAACGGAGATAGATGGCGACTCCTCCTCCCCTACCAACAGTACGATCATTTCTAATGAGTTGGAAGCCAGGCAAGAGATAAGAGTTAGAGGAAAGACATGGTTTTAACCAGGACTCAGAGACAAGAATAGCGTGAAGATTTGTACAGTCAAAAGATGCCAGCAAGTCAGGAAAATGAGCCGGGATACTTTGAGCGTTAATATGAACCACGTTGAGGTTCCTTGGGACATCAGAGAAATGAGAGACAAGAAATTCAGAGAGTGACGGAATGCTAACAAAACTGGTGTCATCACTGCAGGTAGAAAAATGGTCATCTGAAGAGTCAGAAGAATTCATGATGTGAAGTAAGTATATATAAAATATTTACTAGATTAAATAAATAAGCACAAATGTAAATTAAATTGTAAATTTAAATTTATAATTTAACTAGTCTACTCCATCTGCCGGTTGTGATGAAGTGGTAGAGAAAAAAAAATAACTAAAAACAAAACAAACAGAACGTTATAAATAATATGCACTAGATTACTATATAAATAATTAAACAGACATCTTCTTTTAATTTTAGATAATACTTGCTATGGGAATACATCTAAAAATATATATATAATTATATATATATTAAAAGTTAAAATTTACTTAGGATGTAAACACCTTTACCCGAACTAAAAAAAGAATTGACGTCTGACAGTAGGCAAAACGTCACACGTCAACTCCTCCCAGACTGACAGTTCCATGTAAATGCGAGCGTTGTTTTATCTTTCTTAAATATCCGGTAAATATAATTATTTGATTTGTAAGGTGGGAAAGAAAAAGTAAAAAAAAAGAACATAAGTACTATCGCAGGGAGGGTACAAGATATAAAGTTAATCATAACTAAGAAAAGATTGTCCGATACAAAGCAAAGAGATGCGTGAAATCGAGTTACTTCTTGTTGGCTGCAGCTCGCCTTTGCCTGGTCGAAGTAGCCTTAACCGCAGCAACTGCACCGCTATTATTGGCCTCCAACAGCATAGCCTCGAATTTGGAAAGATCAGCCAGAGTAGATAGTCGATGACGCGATCCGTCCGGCCCCAAGCCATAAACACAACCTTCATGAGTCCAACATGTGCTGACACCAAACTTTTCGCGTGCGCTCATGAAGATATCGTGTCTGCTTTTAATCAGAAACTCAGACACAGTAATCCCAGAGCCCTTCAGTTGAGACTTCTTGAACCAAATTTGATCCCGAACTGTGGTATCATGGAATTTCACCAAAATAGGCCTGGGTAATGCGTGTCTACCTAGCCGTTGGCAGCGTCTTATGTCATTTGATGAGAAGGAACTCACCTTGACTCGCTCCTTAATGACTCCTGCCACCACCTGACGCACATCCTCAGTACTAGTTTCAGTAACACCATGTAACAGTAGAATTTTTCTTCTGCTTCTAACTTCAATGGTGTCCACGGTGTGTGTAAGCATCTCCAGTTGCCGCTGCAGGTTGCTGAGCATAGTCATGACAAACTTTTTGAACATTTCAAAGTCAGCAGCCAGACCGGTTGATGAAGTAGCAGCACTGGAATCCTTCTTGAGTTGAGATTCAAACTCAGCCATCCTACTGCAGAACATGTCATTCATTTCAGCAATTGACTTCTTGACTGATTCCATTGTGTGTGAAAAATGTTTCTAGTGCAATTTAGTTGTGTTATTAAATGATGGAATTTATGGATGAAAACACTTTACCCGGCAGAATGATAAGTTAGTTACTTATTTCTATCATTTACTTTGTAAAATTCAATTTTAAATTAAATTAAATTGTTAAATATATAAGGAGCAAAATTATTTGAACTGTTCTACTCAACTACCCCACAATTTTTTATTTAGCCCTGTAATTCCCCTAGCTAAACATAAATAAAATATTACTAATTTTAGTAATACTATTGAAGCTCCGTGTGGTGACGGAGTAAGAATACAATATGTCACCACCCCATCTCATCCCATGGGTGTCGTAAAAACCGACTAAGGGATTATCCGTGAATATTATCTTTACGAAATTAAAAGAAGGACAACTTGAAATTAAACACTATACCAATCCGTTTGGCCAGCGTGGTATTAGTAGGCCAAGTATCCCTCGGCCACGGGAGGAGGCCCGTCCCTGTAGTGGGACGTAAATAGGCTGTTATGATGATTGAAATAAATCTCTCTAGTAACCATTGATTGAAAAGAAAGCCCTTTATTCGGATTACATTGCAGACTTTGGTTAAATTTGATTAAAATTACGCTTACTAAGCCTATCTAATCCTAAATTGAACGCTTTAAGTGGACTTAGCCGTGTTCAAAGTACCCAAAAACACAAAATTATTAATAATTTGTTAGGTATTAGTGTAATATTAACCCTTACACATTGACAGTACGCCATCTAGTCTTAAACTAAGCAGAGCTTGTTAGACAACAGATAATAGTCGACCTCTGTGGTGTAGTGGTTATATAACATGACGTAGTGGTTATATAACACTAGCTGATGCCCGCGGTATTACCCGCTTAATTGTTATTTTACACCATAAACTACCTATATTCCAAATTTAATCAAAATCCATTTAGTAGTTTTTGCATGAAAGGGTAACAAACATCCATCCATCCTCACAAACTTTTGCATTTATAATATTAGTAGGATAGGATAAGCAAAGGTGTGTCACTTTAGTGCCTAACAAATAAGGTGAATATTATCGTACCCTTAGTGGAAAATAGGCATAAGTGATTTTACGTTGAATCATCGATTTTATCATATTCGGAAAGTACGTCTAAAGATACGTATGCTACATTTTTTTCATATTTTTCTTGTTAAATTTGACGAATTTATACAAGAAATTAGTTTTGAGAATTTTTATTCCATCACATTTTTTCTTATGGATTATTAGCTTATGTGATATTACGCAAAGAATAAATTGAGAAATATGGCGTATTACTTAATATTAAATTTATCCCTTTATTTAAATGTAGAAAATAAATAGTAACAAATATTATGATTTAAATGCGTTTGGTTTTTTTACATCGTTAGTTTTGTATACACGATTACTGCTTTCTTCCACTAAAAACTTTTCTGTACGCAAAAACATAAGACTAACATACTGCAGCGAGGTTGTAAAATAAGAATGATTACTTTTTTCTTCCACTACAATATTTTCATTGCACCGAGACGTAAGATTTGAAACAGCGGCGCGTGAGTAGGCAGAGGGGACATAAGTGTGAATATGTCGATGCGATAATTATCGCATATCATTATAGTATTTTTTTTTAGTTGATTATTTTAAAACAAAACGTACTGGCAATGAGTAATCAATCCATTAGCCTATCGCAGTTCAGTAATGGACATAGGCCTCTCCCAACCCGCGCCACAGAACACTGTCCTGCATCTTTCGCATCCAGTCTGACCCAGAGACCTATCTTAGGTCGTCGGTCCACCTAGCTGGGGGGGAGTCCTACACTACGTTTTCCGAGTCGCGGTCTCCACTCTAGGATACCTTTGTCCTTCGACAGATACGATCAGCCCATTGCCACTTCAGGTTGCTAATTCTACGAGTTATGTCGGTAACTTTGGTTCTTTGTCGGATAACCTCGTTCCGAACTTTATCCTTTAAGGAGACGCTGAGCATAGCCCGCTCCATAGCTCGGTGCGCGATTTTAAGCTTATGGACTAGTCCTACTCGCAAGTGTCCAGGTCTCGGCACCATACTTCATTACTGGTAGGACGCATTGGTTGAAAACTTTGGTCTTCAGGCATTGCGGTAAAGGCCCGACGTAGCTTGCTGAATCCTGTCCAACTGGATCCTGCGATCGATTTCTTTCTTGAAGTTGTTTCTACCAAGTTGAACAACTTATAAACATACAACATCTTGAACAACTTCGAGCATCAATCGTTCGACATTATATCGACCTCGGTGTGACATGATTGTGTAGCATGATCTTTGTTTTGTTTAGATTTATCCCGAGTTCAACCCATCAACAGGCTCCAAATTTAGGCTTTGTGGCTTCCCGTCAAGCTGTTCCAGTGACTCTGCCACGATGACGATGTCGTCAGTAAACCGAAGGTGTGAGATGTACTCGTACTTGCCGTTAATGAATTGATGCCCCGTCTAGTCTACTACAACGTCTTAAAGACGTCTTCGAGCGCGTTGGTGAAGAGTTTTGGAAAAATTACATCCCCTTGCCTGAACCCTTTACGTGACGCAACTCACTAAGTGGGGTAGTTTTGTCCTGGAGCTGGACAGTTATAGTGGCAGTTTCATATAAAGATCTACACACATTGATGTATGCCAATCGATGCCACATCATTGCAAAGCATCCAGAACCACCCAGGTTTCAATTGAGTCGAAGGTTTGTACGTAATCCACGAATGCTATGCACAGCGGCTGATTGTACTCTTCGGTATTCTGTACAATCTGCCGAACAAGATAATAAATAATAATAAATAATAATCTTCACACATTCACACAACGCCATTTAGTCCCAAACTAAGCAAAGCTTGTACTATGGGTACTAGACAACGGATAAACATACTTAAATACTTAATTTTTTTGTAAATACATACATATTATACCTACATAGAAAACACTCAGACCAATGCAAACAATCATGTTCATGCACACAAAGATTTGCATTGAGCGGGAATCGAACCCGAGACCTCTGCGTAGCAGCCATGTAATATACCGACTGCGCCATAGAGGTCGTCAATAGATAGATGTGGCTCAGGAGTGATATGGGCCTATAGTTCTTCAGCGAGAATTTGTCACCTTTTTTGAAGAACAGGGCAACCGCGGCACTCCCGCCTGAGGCGTTAGGCCCTGGTGGATGACGGAGCTAAAAACACCTCACAAGTGTTTTTAGCTCTTTTTGATTATGGTTATAGAATCTTTATTACTCAAAAGAAATACAAATATTTCACTTACTGAGTAACTTAACTTATAATTACAAAAATAATAATTTAAGCATTCCGAACAAACAGTGTTACACTTAATACTACGAGTATGATAACTATAATTAGTTTACATTTTATGCGGGTATCAAAGAAGAACTTTTATTACAGTACATTGTATTACATATTCATATAAAGTGGGTATGGTAAAAATTTCTAAGACAAATATACAGGGTCGGATTTAGATTTATTTTTAAATGAGAGGAACTTTATTAATAACAAAATATTTTAATTGTTTTTTAAATTTCGTGAAATTATTTTCTTTTCTTATTTGTAATGGTAATTTATTGTATAACTGTGCTCCTTCGTATCTTATATTCTTTTTCCCATAGTTTGTACGCGGTTTTGTAAGATTTATGTTGTTACTGCTTCGAAGTTGACGTAGTCCTATTTCTTTTTTAGTTTTAAATGTTAATTGTGATTGTATTTTATTGTCTAGAATTTTTCTTATTAATATGCATGTGTTGTAGTAATATAATTGTTTTAAATTCATTATCTTAGTTTCTGTATATATTATGTGTGTAGGTGTCAAAAAATCGTAATTAAAAAGAATTTTAATTATTTTGTTTTGTTTTACCTGTAATTTTTTAAGTGTAGTTTTAGTTGCTGTACCCCACACTTCAATTAGGTAGTCTAAATGCGGTTTTACTAAGGAGACGTAAATTGTCCAACGAATATTAAGTGGCATACATTTAACATTGCCATAAAGACACCCTGCTAAAGACGACAGCTTAGAACATATTCCGTTTATGTGTGCTTGCCAAGTTAGGCTGCTATCCAGTGTCAGTCCTAAATATTTATCTTCGCTAGATTCTTTTATCTTTACATTATTTATGGTTAATGGGGTATAATTATCAATTTTTCTATTTTTAGGTTTAAATATAACATAGCTGGTTTTGGCTGTATTAATTGTAAGTAAATTAAATTGGAACCACCTTTGTAAAGTGTTAAGGTCTTCTTGTGCTAGCTTTGTGATTGTGTTGAGTGAGTGTCCAAAATAAAATATACATGTGTCATCAGCATATAGACTGATTTCACCGTGCAAAGCTATTTGACAGATGTTGTTGACATATATTAAAAAGAGTAAAGGCCCAAGTATTGAGCCTTGGGGTATTCCACAAGTAATTTTGTGTGGTGCGCTTTTATATTTGCCTATTTTAACTAATTGGAGACGATTTTCTAGATAAGATTTTAAAATTTTGTGAGCGTTACCGGTTATTCCGATATTATGTAACTTTTTTAATAAGAGTGAATGAGAAACAGTATCAAATGCCTTCTTTAAATCAATAAATATTCCTAGTCCAATGTTTTTTGTGTCGATATTTGTTTTTATTTTAGTTACTAAGTCGATGGTTGCAGATAATGTATTTGATTTTTCTCGAAAACCGTACTGGCCTTTGTAAAAGAAATCAATTTGAGTTAGATATGTATGAAGTCTATTGTAAATTACCTTCTCAAATATTTTCGATACAACAGGTAACACAGAGACGGGTCTGTAGTTACTTGGATCGCTTTTTGTTCCAGATTTATGAATCGGTGTGACTTTTGCAATTTTTAATTCTTCTGGGAATGTTCCTGTTTGTAGAGAGTAGTTAATGGCTCTAGTGATAATTGGTAGTAAGGAAATTTTTATGCATTTAATAACTTTAGTGCTGATGCCGTCAATGCCAGAACTACAATTTGAGTCTAGTTTATCTATAATTTTGGATACTTCTTGTTCGCTACATGGTGTAAAGATTGAAAATTGTTGTTGATTTTTTTGTGTATTATTATTTGTTAAGGTGTATGTTAAGTTTCTATGAGATGTTTGTGGTATTTGATTAGCTAAATGAGGCCCAATCGTTGCGAAATAACTATTAAAACGCTCACATATTTCGTTTCCATCAGTTAGTAGTTGGTTCTCGAATAAAAGATTTGGAGGAGCACTGTCAGATTTTCTTTTATTGTTAGTTAAATTATTAATCAAGTTCCACATTTTTTTAGGTTTTGCCTTGTATTTTGTAAATAAGTTGTGATAGTATAATCTTTTCGTTTTAACAATTAGTTGTGTGGTTTGATTCCTTGCTCTTTTAAAAAGTGTTAAATTGGTACTATTTGGTTCTTTTTTCATCTTATGCCATAGTAGATTTCTCTTATTTATACTTTCTAATATGTTTTTGTTGATCCAATCTTGTTTTGGTAGATTAAGTATTTTATATTTCTCTTTTGTGCTTCGTGTTATTAGGTTTGTGATGTACGTTTCAATTTCTTTATATTCCAAGTTATTGTTGTTTTGAAATGTCTCTTCGCTTGCCTGTTTGTATAGGGTTTTGTAATCGGTTAAGTTGTAGGTTACTTTTTGAAGTGGTTCTGGTTTCTGATTTTGCATACTCAAAATTATTTGCTTGTGGTCCGTCATTGATGAATCTATTATGGACATGTGGAAAAGTTTGTCGTTTACGTTTGTGATAATGTGATCTAGGATAGTACTTGACGTCGTAGTAGCTCGTGTTGCATATTTTGTATCAATTTTATTAATGATTTTGTATTTGTGTTCATTTAACATCTCTGTGTACAATTTTGTTGCGGTGTTTTTGTTTAGTATATTTATATTGAAATCGCCAAATATTATAGCTCGTTTTTTATGTTGTATTTGTACCTCAAAATCGTCCAGAAATTGTGTTATATCAGTATCACCTGGTTTATATATTAATCCAATATCTAAGTTAAATTTTCTCGTGTGTACCCATAAATAATTGTTCCCATGTCTGTATTTTTCTTTGAGTAGTTCATATGGTACGTCGTCGTGAATGTATATTGAAACGCCTCCACCTCTTTTGTTCGTGCGAATGTTATATTGATGTGTATAGTTGGGAATCTGCATGCGCTCCGCTTCCTGACTGCTTTTAATCCACGTTTCCGTTAAAAGTATGAAATGTACTTTGTTTTTAATAGATTTTATGACACACTTAAGTTCATCAAACTTTCCAGGTGCTGAAACACTTCTTATGTTTGAATAAAAGAAATTGAATGAGTGACTACTTGACTTCAGGTCGTTGTATGTGTTCAGTATTTGGTAGGATATTTCGTTCTTTGCTTTAAGGATATTTGGTAGTATTTGGTTCGGTCTCGATTCCGCTAGTTTTTTGATTGTAATATTATTTTTGGCACTCCATTGATGTATTTAATAGTAAGGTCAGTCTCACCATTATTAGTCCTTGTAGTTAGCTCTTGTCTTAAATCTTTTAAATACAATTGCTGTGCTGGCGTTTGATCAGCAAAGATTTTTATAGTTTTGTCGTGTGCATTGATTTTATTTCGTAGAATTTGTTTTGGTATATCTGGCGAAGCAAAAAAGGCTTTTATAGGACGATTAAATCCTGGTTTATATTTGCCCAGACGCAGAACTTTTGATGGCTGGGGAGTGTCTTTCACAATGCCTTGTAGTGCCACAGATACCTCAGTGGCATCACTTATTTGTCTTTTGCTATAGTCACTAGCTGAAGCCTCATCAATACCCGTAATAATCAAGTTACACTCTCTTAAAGAGCGGTCGCGTATTTCTTGTATGAGGTTTTCTTCATTCACTAATTTTGGAACAGGTACCGGCGTAAAATTTTTGAGTTTTGCTATTTCGCTTTCTATTTGGTTTATTTTTGACTCCGACTCTGTATTCCTATTTTTTAAATCGGTGAGATCATTAGAAATAATATTTTGTTGCGATACAAGATTATCTGTTGTAAGTTGAATCTTGTTTATTTTAGTTAACATATCCGATAAATCATTCTTGAGGACACTAAAATAATCTTTTTGTGATTTAGTAAACTCCTGAAACATTTGCTTTATCTCGTTACGAAAATCTGTTAGTTCCAATTTACAGTCACAGTCCGTCTCTGGTTGTTTGCGTTTGCGGTTAGTCATATTCAAGTCATCCGTATCTTTCAACTTTGATAAATCTGGAAATGATCCACCCGCGCCACTAGTTCTCGGTGGGGACCTTTTTACGCTCATTTTAAGCGTTTTTTTATTATGTCTTGTTGTACTTTAGACAAAATAGGGTTCAATATTTTCTTTTGTCACTTCAAGGTTGACAATATAAACGAGTCAATATCAAGGAGAAAAAAAATATGCACTCACTCGTTTGGTCGGCTAGGTAGGGCACTCGCTTGCCGCTTCTGCTAACAGCGTAAATTACTCCAGCGTAGTTTGTACTTTGAATATTATTATAGCACAGTAAGTTCAATTTTAATACTTGATATAGTTAGATAAAATGTAATAAACTTGCGACACGTCTGCTCGGAACGAATGCTAATAAATATAATGTGTTCCGCCAGTTTTAATAGCTCTGTGGTGATTCCGTCATGCCCTGGACACTTATTGTTCTTTAGTTGCTCGAGAGCAACTCTGACCTCGCCCTGGTTGACATCAGGGATGTCCTCCGTGTGAGTGAGGCTATGTGGTCATCTTTCTTAGGTCCTATGTCATCCGTGATACGTGCAGGTATTTCTAGGAACTCTCTATTTCCTCGAGTATCTCGAACTCGGAGGTCACAGTTCTGGGGTCCGCAGTATTGAGTTTCGTTAGATGGGTTCTACCAAGCTTGCGAGCAAATACTTTGGTGCCTCTATTCTGTTCGATCGCAGTCGCAACGGTGGGGGTGTTGGAATATCTGAGGTCACGTCGCACCAGTTTCTGGATCTTCCGGTTAAGGTATCTCCCATTCGTCTAAGAGTAGATTAGTCTGCTTCGAACAAGTCGTTGATCACTCCTAGTATTAAACGTCTTAATTTATTTAGTTATTTGTACTTTATGCACACAAATAAACTGATCTACAATGGTAAGCTTAATGCCTTAAGGCATTATCTTCCAGTTAACCTTAGGGTGAAGCAGAGAAAAGTAAGTTGGTAGGTGCAATAAGGACAATTAATTATCACAGAAACATCTCTGAACACGTATCTTCTATCGGTCATGATAAAGTCTATCTCGTTCCTCGTCACAGTATTGGGGCTTTGCCATGTCCCCTTTATATGTGGCTTCTTCTTAAAGAAGGAGTTGATTAAGAAGAGCCCCTGCGTCTCCAGGAAGTTGACCAGCATCTGTCCCCTGTAGTTTCGGCGCCCCACACCGTAGTATTCAATTTTCTTTTTGCCGTTTTCTTGTACTTCCACTTTGGTATTGAAGTCTCCCATAACAATGTTGTAGTAAGCCTCGGTAGTGCCTTAGCGATGTCTTCGTACATGGCATCGGCTATTTCATCGCTGTATGTCGAGTCTCTTGTATCACCGGCAATATGTAAAGTGCCTTTAATTTTAATTTGTTAATTGTAATTTTTGTTTGTTACTTTAGATTTTTATTGAGAGAACGTAATGTTTTGTTGTATGGAGCCGAGAAAAACCTTATTCTGTTAATTGTTACAAGCCTTTACAAATTATCTACTGATTATTAAAAAAAATATAAAAAATTAATTAGTGGTAGTAATCTTTACCGAAATTACACATTTCTGAATTTTTATTGTGCAATTTCATTGTTAATAGTACGAACTTTAATTGTATCCAAAAATCTAATTAGTATTTTGTCTAAATTAATAAATATTAAATACAAAAAATGCATTTGCTTTTTTTCCCTATAGTCATAAGCAATAACTCAAAGTAATATGTGTTAATATGCAGCAAACGTTTCTATAACATATAATGGAATAAGTAATTACTATTGTTTACTTCTGGTTTCTTATCAAGTCCCTAAATTGAAAAAAGGGGTAAGTACAGCTTATACATTTCAAACATAATTTTAATAAAGGAAATAATGCAGTAATCGTACTTATACAACTATAAATGTTCATACTTACAAGTTCATAACTGCTTTAATAGAACATACTTTTTAAATATATTTTACTTTTCTGACAAAGCCTGTCATAAATTTTGATACTCAAAATGCATAATATTTTTACATTCTGAAAAATAGCATAATAATTTATTTTTACAATTCCTAATAAACTATAAACATTAGCACTAACTTAAATACAACACGCAGTACACGATTTTTTTTCCTTTTTTTTGATATAACAATAATTGTTCTACGTTTGAAAATAAAGTAAATATGCCCATAAATATACTTTTTTCGCCCTACTGAAAAATCAGCATTTTCGTCTTATGCCTTTTTTCCACTGAGGGTGCGTTATCTTCACTAAATAAAAAGAAGAAAAACTTGAAATTAAACCCTATACCAATCCGTCTGCAAGCGTGGTATTAGTAGGCCAAGTATCCCTTCGTCAAGGAAGGAGGCCCGTCCCTGTAGTGGGACATTAATGGGCTGTTATGATGAAATAAGTTGACAATTACGAATTTAAGCTCTCTAGATATATCAGACCCACAGCTTAAAAAACCGGTCAAGTGCGAGTCTGACTCGCGCACCGAGGGTCCCGTACAAACCTATTTATTTTCCCGCCAAATTGTGATAACGTCAGGATTCAGTTGTTTGAATACTATTTTTCCCGCCAAAATTCAATGACGTCACGACTGTCTATCAAAATAGACAGCTGTCAAAAGTGACAGAGGTATAAAATATTTTCCCGCCAAAATAATATGACGTCACAAATCATTAGTCAAAAATTCTGTGACGTCACGACTCATCTGTCGAAAATTCAAAAACGTCACGGCTCAGCTGTCAAAATATATTTACCCGCCAAAATTCTGTGATGTCACGTATCATCTCTCAAAAACTCTGTGACGTCACGACTCATCTGTCAAAAATTCAAAAACGTCACGGCTCAGCTGTCAAAATTTAACTCTGTAAAGTCACGACTCAGCGTTCAAAAATTCAATGACGTCACGACTCAACTGTCAAAAAATATTTTACCGCCAAAATTCTGTGAAGTCACGACTCATCTGTCAAAATTCCATGACGTCACGAGTCACGTGACCAAAATTCTATGACGTCACAGGTCACGTGACACAGCTTTCCCGCCAAAATTCTATGAAATCAAAATATAATATAATTGCTAATAAAAAGTAGCCTATGTTCTTTCCCAGGGTCTAAAGATTGTCTGTACCAAATTTCATCGAAATCCGTTAAGCCGTTTAGGCGTGAAAGAGTAACAGACAGACAGACAGAGTTACTTTCACATTTATAATATTAAGTATGGATTTGTTAGGTATAAGTGTAATATAGTAATAACCCTCACACATTCACAGAACGCCATCTAGTCTTAAACTAAGCAGAGCTTGTTAGACAACGGATAATAATAGTCTACCTTTGTGGCGTAGTGGTTATATAACATGACTGCTACGCAGAGGTCTCGGGTTCGATTCCCGCTTTATTCAAATCTTGTGAATGTGTGAGGATTATTAATATTATTTATTCTCACGTAGGTATACACCTAAAATATTATACTCAAAGTAAAACTAACTTTCATGTTCATGCGCACGAAGATTTGCATTGCCCAGGAATTGAATCGTAAACCTCTTTATAACAGCCAAAGACTACAACCACTTCACCATAAACGCCTAAATAATCATTATAAAGTAACAGTTCTAAATATTACAGCACCATATAGGATCATATTCTTTGTGTGGTGACGGAGTAAGAATACAATAAGTCACCACCCCATCTCATCCCATGGGTGTCGTAAAAACCGACTAAGGAACTATCCGTGAATATAATCTTTACGAAATAAAAAGAAGGAAACCTTGAAATTATACTCTATACCAATTCGCCTGGCCAGCCTGGTATTAGTAGGCCAAGTAACCCTCCGTCACGGGAGGAGGCCCGTCCCTGCAGTGGGACATTATTGGGCTGTTAAGATGAAATATTACAGCACCATATGGGAACATAAAATGGAATGCCTTAATATGCAATGGGTTTAATAAAAACTTTGCAACAAGTAATATTCATAATTGTTCAAAGTTTCTCTGTTATTTGGGAAATGTGTCGTCACTAAATTGCACTATGCAGATTGGGTACAGTAGTATAACTTAGTACGAAGTGCGATTCAGTAGCTTTTTTTTAACTGGCACACTATTGCATTAACGTGATTCGCGTTTTAGTTAAGGCTTTCATTCACCGCTAATTTGATCTTTTTATTATGTTTCATCATAACAGCCCATTAATATCCCTCTGCAGGGACGGACCTCCTCCTATGACGGAGGGATACATGGCCTACTAATACCACGCTGGCCAGACGGATTGATATAGGGTTTAATTTCAAGTTTTCCTTCTTTTTATTTCGTAAAGATAATATTCACGGATAGTCCCTTAGTCGGTTTTTACGACACCCATGGGATGCGATGGGGTGGTACTGGTGACATGTTGTATTCCTACTCCGTCACCACATGTAGATTATTTTTACTAGTATGTTTACCTGGAAAATATACAATTGATACTGTGATTGTCTTTCATCCAAATTGGACTACTGTACTTGTGTGTTTAGTGGTTAGGCGTTTATGTCAAGAAACGTGGAGTTTTAAAACGGATACGTGGGCTTCGTGTAGGATCATTACGATGGTGACGTTCTCAACGAATTGACTACCTGGTGGCAAGTTTCGATGCCTAAGTGGTTATGCTGATCATCATAACAGCCCATTAATGTCCCACTGCAGGGACGGGCCTCCTCCCGTGAAGGAGTAAGAATACAATATGTCACCACCCCATCTCATACTCAACTTAGATTTGCATTCATCATACTTATCACAATTTTAGTACAGCATTTAAAACAATTCTTTAGACAATAAAATGAAAAGTTAAATCGCATAATATCTTTTATATTACAACATCTTACAAAATATTTTGTAAAATTTAGCATGTAACGATCATCAATCTTCTTGTATTATGTTTAAAATGTTATTATATATTTTTATTACGATGAATCATCCTTAAAGCGAAGGTCAAAAGAATACGACTTTAGATCAAAAGTTAGGGGTCGTCTTTAGGGTAAGCGATGTCGTAATAAAAATATCCCTCAGTCAAAGATTTGTAGAGTCAAACATTTACAATTCTGTTTTGACCAGATTATGTAAGAACTTGCAGATGCCCGCGGCTTCACCCGCGTTGTATAAGTAGCTTAAATGTTATTCTACACCCTAAACTACCTATATTTCAAACATTAAAATCCGTTCAGTAGATTTTGCGTGAAAGAGTAACAAACATCCATCTATCCATCCATACATCCTCACAAACTTTCGCATTTATAATATTAGTAGGATCAACGGGCAGGTTTACCACTTGCTAATTTTTCTGACCAACTGCTAATTTTAATATATCGCACGCTATAAATAAAATGGGAATTAAGTCTGAAAAGCCGTTTTTTTTTTATTTTGAATTCGGAAACCTAATTTTTTTCTCTATAAATTGGTAAGAAAATAGTATTTAAATTCCAAATACTTTTTGAAATCTAACGATACAATTCTTTCTTGACTATTTATGCACCCTATTTTCGAGATAGGTAAGACAGTCGCATCTTAGTTGATTCAGTAGCCGGGCATCGTTCGTGGCCGTCGCACGTATCTTTCTGAGTTACAACCCGCCCAGTCGTCAATATCGAATCAATCTATACAGTTGTAAGTATTCTAAACAGTATTATGTAAAGTTAATACCTTATTGCTTGTTAAAATTGATACTAGTTTCATGTTTTATTTTAAATAATACTGTCTTGCCTGTTCAATATAATATAATTTGGTAATTTTAACGAAATTATATTAAAATAATACTTTATAGCTCCCGATTTGCTTGAGATAATTCTGTACATCTTGTCAATTGTATTTTATGGTTGCAAGTTTCAAGTAAAATACTACCTTTTAAGTTGTTATTATATTTTTTCTTTTTTAAATTTTAGTTATAATCAAAACAATGAAGCGAAGTAGGAAGGCTGGTTTAATAATGAAAGCAATCAGCAATCGCCTAAGTACACCGGACAGTTCTTAAAATGAAGAAAACAAAGACCCATTTGCTCATCATCATCATTTCCCTGCCCTTATTCCAATTTTATTTGGGGTCGGCGCAGCATGTTTTTTTCTTCCATACTGTCCTATCGGACGTCATCTCACTAGTAACACTCTTCGCAGCCATATAGCTTTTCACACAATCCATCCATCGTTTCTTTGGTCGTCCTCTTCCCCTATATCCATCCACACACATGTTCAGCACCTTCCTCACTACATGACTCTCATTCCTCCGCATAACATGCCCATACCATGACAGCCGGCTGCCACGTAATTTTTCTGCCACACCGGTGCCACTTTCAAATCTTCTTACATACTCATTTCTTACTCTATCTACTCTCGTAACACCACACAGATTGTCTTTCATTCATCCCTTTTCTGGCCAACACCTGCCGTCCTGTATGGATCAGAGAGATCCATACAGGACGGCAGGTGTAATCATAGTTTTATAGATCTTCCCCTTAAATTAAGGGGACTGTGGGGGTCACAGATGGTTCCCGTGAAGCAATGACCTGCTGCCATTTCATCCATCCTATGTTAACTCGGTTCTTGACCGCCCGATCTACTTCGCCATCGCTTTGAATGAAAGAACCGAGATACCGGAAGACAGAGAAGACTAGAAGGCGCATGCCGTTAAGCGCTATGGCTTCAGGACTGCCAACGCTCTAATCTGCTCTGGATCTTAGGTCCATCCTCCCCAACCAGAACAATGTAATCGGCAAACACTGCACCAGGGTGCCATTTCCTGTATGCCCGCCGTCAAGGCGTCCATAATCAGTAAGAGGTAAGGACTTAAAGCCGACCCTTGGTGCAAGCCTACCGCCACACTGAACTGGTTGGAGTTGCAAGACGATCGGACGTATAACTGGTTTGTCTTTACATAGCACGAATTAACTTCACATACTTCCCAGGTACAACTTTCTCTTTCATGGCCCACTTCAATACTTCTACGAAGACCCATTTGCTGACAGTGACAACAGGGATCTAACGTATGTCCCCAAAGTATCACATTTGATTTAGTTTGATAGTTTTGTTACAGTAGGTACCTACATAATGTTGTTAAATTATGTTTCTTTCATATTGAGTTTAAATTATCGCGATTTGTATACATAATACTATTTTTACGGGTCTTACTCGCGGTGTTACTAATTATCCTAGATACTAGTTATATAAATACCTAGGTTTTTCTCCGACGTTTCGGCCGACTTTCTTTTTTATTATAACTAATTATGATACTAAAACAAATAGAATTTCTAGATTTTCTAGATGCAATCAGTATTTAATTTATTATAATACCAAGCAAAAAATATCAACCAGAAACAACTTGGTCAAACGCCTAACTTCTGCGTCTTGGGGGGCAGCCCCACATGTTGTCAGGACTACGGGTCTGGCATTGTCCTACACGGCAGGAGAGTATGCGTCCGCGGTATGGCACCGTTCGGCTCACGCAGGTATGGTCGACTCTGCCCTGAATGAAACATGCCGTATAATAACTGGCTGCTTGAAACCTACCCCATTGGTCAAATTATACTCATTGGCCGCCATTGCTCGACCTGGTGTTCGCCGTCAGGTCATTTGCGAAAGTGAAAGGAAAAACAAGAGACCGACCCTCGTCATCCACTTTACTCGCACAATATACCCAGGGCACGCCTCAAAAGTCGTAAGAGTTTTTTGCGACACACACGTGCACTGTGCGGTGACCCCAGTAAGGCAAGACTGGACGGGTGGGCCTCAAACTTTGCACCACCGGCGGACTTCATTCCACCCGCCGAACATCTTCCACCTGGTTTCGAGGAGCAGTGGCCGATCTGGAGGTCGCTCAATAGGCTACGTACCCAAGTAGGCCGCTGTAACTCTAACCGGACTAAATGGGGTTATCTGAACCCCTCCTATAGTGGATGTGGGTGCGGTTCTCTCGTCCCGGACATGGAACACTTCCTATCATGCCCAATGTGCCCTGCCACCTGCACACCAGAAGACCTAAAGAGTGCCAACGATAATGCTGTTGCTGTCGCTGGTTTTTGGGCAAAACACATCTAAAATATATTTGAAATTAGACTTATTGCCGTCGAAACGAAGAAGAAGAAGAATTATAATCCCTTAGCCATGTAGGCAAAAGATAATTTCTGTGCTGCTTAATATAGTATCAATATTAATTACAACTGGTTATCGAAATAATTTGGTAAATTTTGGTTAAGCTAGAGAGTAGCAAGTTAAACTTAAGAGCTATTTGAACTGCTTAAAGGGTATCATCTTTTTCTGTTCCCATAAAACTATTAATATTAAAAAAACTGTTATAGATACACAAACTAAACTTAACCAGCATAAAGAAGGATAGTGTACTTTTAAATCTAGAGATAATTTTAAATATTTGAGTAAGTAGTTCCGAATCTATGATTTTTTTAAACTTCAATACGCGATATCTCAAAACAACGTTTTCGAAATAATACCCTTTTGTTTGTGACGTGCGATATGTTACAGCCAAAGTAATAAATATGAATATTATACATAATAACTAGCCATTATGTATAAGGGCTACTCAATTTTGATAAAGTGATTAACTCATTAAATTTTACCTTTTAACTGGCAAAAGTCAGAAACAGTTGGTTAGGTTAGGTCGGCATGGTGACGTGCCGCCGCAGCGGCCGGCGAGTGCTAGAATATACTTATATGTACTATGTTCTAGTTTTACATAAAAAAATGCTTCTTAATGTCCCACTGCAGGGACGGGCCTCCTCCCATGACGGAGGGATAATATTGTCCGACTAATACCACGCCGGCCAGACGGATTGGTATAGGGTTTAATTTCAAGTTTTCCTTCTTTTTATTTCGTAAAGATAATATTCACGGATAGTCCCTTAATGGGTTTTTACGATACCCATGGGATGAGATGGGGTGGTGACATATAGTATTCTTACTGCGTCACCACACGGAGTAATACAGCTATAATCTAATTTAAATAATAGGTCGGGGAAAAAGTCTTTTCGCATAACGTAGGTATAAACTTATTATAAAATTTCTTTGACTGTACTACTTGTGTCTGGCTGGTTTTGGTAACATTAAAAAGGTTACATTATAAAGAAAAGAAAAAAATATCAAAAAGTTGTTTCCCGCTATTTTTTATTTGTTTTTCTCTCCGTAAAAATGAGTGAATCTAATGAAGAAATTCGATACATTTTAAAATTTTATTATAAAAAAGGCAAAAATGCAACTCAAGCAGTGAAAAAAATTTGTGATGTTTATGGACCTGATGCAGTGTCAGTAAGAGTAGCACAAATTTGGTTCAAACGTTTTCAGTCCGGAAATTTTGATGTTAAAGATGCACCTCGCTCTGGTCGCCCTGTTACGAATAAAATTGACGCCATTTTTGAAAGAGTGGAGCAAGATCGGCATATTAGTAGTTACGATGTAGCTGAAGAACTGGGAATCGACCACAAAACAGTTTTGACCCATTTGAAGAAAGCTGGTTATACAAAAAAGCTCGATATTTGGGTGCCACACGAGCTCACTCAAAGAAACTTAATGAACCGTGTACTCATTTGCGATTCATTATTGAGACGTAATGAAACCGAGCCGTTTTTGAAGAGATTGATAACTGGCGATGAAAAGTGGATCACGTACGACAAGAACGTGCGAAAAAGGTCGTGGTCGAAAGTTGGCCAGGCTTCACAGACTGTGGCCAAACCTGGCCTAACACGAAATAAGGTGATGCTGTGTGTATGGTGGGATTGGAAGGGCATTGTTCATTATGAGCTTTTACCGCCCGGCAAAACCATCGATTCTGATCTTTACTGCCAGCAACTGATGAGATTAAAGGAAGCAGTCGAGAGAAAACGGCCGGAATTGATCAACAGGAAGGGTGTGGTCTTTCATCACGATAACGCTAGACCACACACATCTTTAGCCACTCAGCAAAAATTAAGAGAGTTCGACTGGGAGGTCCTAGTGCATCCACCATATAGCCCTGACCTTGCGCCTTCAGATTTTCACCTGTTTCGGTCTCTTCAGAATTCTTTAGGTTCTGTAAGGTTGACCTCAACAGAGGACTGCCAAAACTATTTGTCCCGTTTTTTTGATCAGAAGTCCCAAAGTTTCTACAGTAACGGGATAATGTCTCTGCCCACAAAATGGCAGAAAGTTGTTCAACAAAACGGTACATATACCTATATTGTAAATAAATGTAAATAAACTTTGAAAAAAATGTCTTGACTTTTCATACAAAAATACGAAAAGACTTTTTCCCCAACCTAATATACAAGATAAAGCGTATAAAACTTCCAGCCTAACACAGAAGAACACTAAAAATTTTTATGTTCACTAAAATTTTATGTGTTCGCTTAATTGGTGATCGGCGGAATATGAAAATTCGGCATTTAAAAGTGCTTTTTATCTCGACTACGTCAAAAGCAGGGGTAATGTTCTTTTTTGTACCACATTTTGAAATAGGCCACAGAAACACCAGCCTACATTGGCCATGGACCGAGACATGCGGAACTCAAGAGGATAGGGCAAGAAACCCAAGGATGATATTGGCTAACACTAATGAAGCATATCCGTGTGGTGACGGAGTAAGAATATTTGCTAGTTGAAAGTTTGTTTCGAAACTCGATGCTTCTGAGGAAAGAATACTGAAAGAGCAGATAAATACGTTCAACATGTAGTTAGTCAGCTTCGTTAGTCATCATAACAGCCCATTAATGTCCCACTGCAGGGACAGGCCTCCTCCCGTGACGGAAGGATACTTGGCCTACTAATACCACGCTTAACAGACGGATTGGTATAGGGTTTAATTTCAAGATTTCACGGATAGTCCCTTAGTCGGTTTTTACGACACCCATGTTAGTTGGTTTTACCACACCCATGGGATGAGATGGGGTGGTGACATATTGTATTCTTACTCCGTCACCGCAAGGAAATAAAAACCTTCTTTAACTACTTTATTATATTAATTAAAAACATATTTTTCCTTTTCACACAACTATTTTGACGTTTCATTTTCCGTCCGCCATCTTGGGTGAGAGTTTTCTTGTTAATAAAGTATACCCATAAATTATTATTAGCTGAGTTTGTATTAGGAGGGGAGTAAGGCTTTTGTATTTGTATACAAATATTGGCTACAGATTCTTGCTGTGTTGCAGCTAATTTGTGTTTTCTAGCTCTTGTTAGGTACATGTGGCTAGTTACTTTTAAAATACTAGTGTTCAGCTCCTTTCGAAATACAAGCGTGGAGCTACTTTTAGAATACTAGTGTTGAGTTACTTTTGGAATACTAGCGTGCAGCTACTTTTAGAATAATAGTAATCAGTTACTTTTGGAATACTAGTCTTCAGTTACTTTTGAAATACTAGGGTTAAGCTACTTTTGGAATACTAGTGTTTAGTTACTTTTGGAATACCAGTGTTCAGCTACTTTTACTTACTTTTTCTTTTTTGTTTTTGAAATAATCGTGTTCAGCGGGTTATGATCGTTTTGTATGTAGAGTTTATTCTGTACTGCGACACTGCCTTATTAAATTCTTAGTGTTCAGCAGTTTTAAGTTTAAAATGTGTTCAGCGACTTTTGGGACCGACTTGAACTTCAAACGTAGCAGAAAGAAACAACGTTTGCTGCTGCTACATAGAGGTATCGGGTTCGATTTCCGCTCAATGATAATCTTTGTGTGCATTGACATGATTGTTTAAATTGGGTGAGTGTTTTTTGTTATACATATATGAATGTATTTACAAAACAAAATTGAGCATATTTATCCGTTCCTCAACTTAAACCTAACCTACCAAGCGATATAAAAATATACATTACAAACAAGATAACTTATTACTGTTATGTGAACAACATGACAATAAATTAGGATCAATTAATTGTAATATAATTTGTACGTTCATTGTGGAAAAATTGTACCAATTAACAGCAAGATGTGCAGCTCTTGTTTTTAGAATAAAACTAAGTAAAACAAAAAGGTTTTTATTCAAAACTATTTTAGTTAGGTTTTATAAAAAGTTTACATTATCTACTGTGGGTAGTAAAGTTTACATTATTTACGTTATCCGTGTGGTGACGGAGTAAGAATACAATATGTCACCACCCCATCTCATCCCATAGGTGTCGTAAAAACCGACTAAGGGAATAACCTTGTCTACTATCTTTACGAAATAAAAAGAAGGAAAACTTGAAATTAAACCCTATACCAATCCGTCTGGCCAGCGTGGTATTAGTAGGCTAAGTAACCCTCCGTCACGGGAGGAGGCCCGTCCCTGCAGTAGGTCATTAATGGGCTGTTATGATGATGATGATCTACTGTGGGAGATACTACCACAACTTTACTGATGCCCCTCATTAAGGCCTCAGTGGCTAAGTGGTGACTGCACTGCACAAGCTAGTGGGTTCGTATTCCAGGCAAGATAAGTATTTGTGTAACTCTCAAACGATAGTCCTGAGTCTGGATCATCTGTTGTGTGTTCGTTAATTTATACTTATAATATTATAAAGAGTTAAAGTTTGTGTGTTTGTGACGTGGTAATCTCTGGATTTACTGAACCGATTTTAAAAATTATTTCTGTGTTGAATAGTCTATATAACAGGGAGTGGCATAGGCTATAGAGTATCACGCTATGACTGATAGGAGTGGAGCAGTAATGAAATTTGTTTAAAAAAGGAACGCGTTTTTTTCGCCACTCAACGAAGTGGGCACGGGTCAGCTAATTTTATGTAATTAATTGTGTTTATCCGTTGTCAAGCAGTAGGTACAAGCTTTGTTTAGTTTAGGACTCCATGGTGTTGTGTAAACGTATGGGGAATATTATTATTATTTTAAACTGCGGCGTTCAGGCCGCTAACGCGGTGTCCTATGTGGGCGACGAAAGAGACGCGACGCAAATCGACGAACGCGACGTACGCGATCAAATCAACGGCGTACCCTACTTGTGTCCTACGTGGCAGTCTGCGACGAGACGCGACGTAATTATATAGATCACTTGCCGCGTGTAGCATCGCGTCGCGTCACTTTTGTCGCCTACGTAGGACACCGCGTAAACTATAATAATTATCTATTTTAAATTTTCTTTTCTATTTCCCATTTTCAGAACTAATCTCATAGCAAAACCACTTATATACCCTACATAAGTACACGCATAACCTCAGAAAACACAATTTGATAAAGAGCCTACCAAGGGAATAGCCCCGTGAAAAATGTTAGCAATAAAACAATATAGAGAGTTATTTCTTCACAAATGAAATAAGATGAATAACATAGCATCAGATGTGTAGTGATTTAGGTTTACCACAAAACAGGAAAAAGTAAAGAAGAAAAAAGTTACTATAAGATCATCATAACAGCCCATTAATGTCCCACTGCAGGGACGGGCCTCCTCCCGTGACGAAGGGATACTTAGCCTTACCACGCTGGCCAGACGGAATGGTTTAGGGTTTAATTTCAAGTAAGAAAATATTTTCTTACTTGAAATTAAACGACGTCGGATTTTGGGACACCCTGTTTATTGAATGCTATTAAATACAATAATTAATTAAGTGTATTATTAATTCTCTCACATATTATACACATTTCATATTGTTCAAACATTCGTGTACACAGTATTTAAATTGAGCAAGAATTGAAACCAAGACCTCGGGGTAGCAGCCTTTTAGGCAAACGGCACCAAGGGGTAATAATTAGCAACCTTTAGATACAGAATGAAGCTTTATCTCAGTCCCCCAAACCTGTAGAGCTATCAACGGATTACATAATCTTGTGAAAAATAAATGTGTTTCATACATTATGGTCGTGTTATATATCAGACTAAACTGTTGTGTACATACGTGCAAGTAAACTTGACAACATGTTTTCTTTCTTTCCGAGAATACCCCAAAGCGGCCGGGAGGTATGTAATGGGTAATTCCCCATGACAACTCCGGTGGTGTCAGATGGAATCATATTTATTTCCTTGGACACCAAAAGAAGTAAATAGAATAGATAATCACCGTGTGAACTTTTGACTCAACTGCCAAAAGTTATTTTTCCGTCAAAATTCTATGACGTCACGACTCATCTGTCAAAATTTCTATGACGTCACGAATCATTTGTCAAAAAATTTGAGTTTTCCTTCCCTTCCTATTAGATCAATATTTCTTTCTTTCACAGAAGAAAGTCTATCCCTATATTGAAACTAGCTGGCATATTTATATACTACCTCTACACAAAATTGTAGATAAACTAAAACTTTAGAAAACACTTTGCAACAAAAATGAGAATATACATTTATGAATACGTAACAAAAAGGAAGTTTATTATCTCCAACACATTTTACTGAAGTAAAAGTTATTGCTTTTAAGAAGTTTCGTAGGTGAAAGAAAGGTATAAAAGATAATGGTTCAACCTTGGCATTCGTATACCTTATTCGTTTGTAATAAGGCTTGTTTTTGAATGAAAATACTTTAAAAGGTTGGTATGTGTATCAATTTGCCGTTTTTTTACCGACTCTCAAATGAGGATTTTTTTAAACTTAACAGGTCTATCCGTGTGGTGACGGAGTAAGAATACAATATGTCACCACCCTATCTCATCCCATGGGTGTCCTAAAAACCGACTAAAAAACTATCCGTGAGTGTTATCTGTACAAAATAAAAAGAAGGAAAACTTGAAACTAAACCCTATATGGTGCGTAGTATTAGTAGGCCAAGTATCCCCTCCTTCACGGGAGGAGGCCCGTCCCTGCAGTGGGACATTAATGGAGATAGTGTATTCTTACTACGTCACCACACGGATAATTCGTATTACTAAAGTTTTACTTATATCAAATCAATTTTATAAATAAAGGTGAGATTATGTGTATTCAAAGTTAGCCATTTTAAATGCCCGTGTGTCCCCGTACAAGATTTAATAAGGTCATATATTTCTCCGCCCTAACGAGATAATAATATATCAGAGCCAGCGTGCGACCGTTCGACAAATATTTATAATCTACTAACACACGCATCGCTTAGATAGTTGCAACGCCATCTATCGAGCTTGATTGAAGTTTTAACCATATTTCACTTATCATCAAAACAATTCCATGTCTTAATTAAAAACAGTGCTAGTATTGGAAGTTCCGCTCATTGATCCGTCCCTGCAGTGGGGCAAGAATGTATTTTTTATATTAAAAGCGCTGTATTACTAGGCCAATAGTATCCCTCTGTCATGGGGAGAGGCCTGTCCCTGCTGTGGGACATTAATCGCATTAAACATTGAACATTAAACCGCACACTACTGCTTTACCACCATTAGCTTTAGCCTATCTGCCTATTAATGTCCCACTGCAGGGACGGGCCTCCTCCCGTGTGACGGAGGGATATATAGCCTACTAATACCACGCTGGCCAAACAGATTAGTATAGGGTTTAATTTCAAGTTTTTCTTCTTTTTATTTCACAAAGATAATATTCACGGATAGTCCCATAATCGGTTTTAGTGACACACATGGGATGAGATGGGGTGATGACATATTGTATTCTTACTCTCTCACCACACGGAGATAGCTATACATTGAAATAACTTATTAAAGTTTCATTGTCCAAACACAAATACCTACTGCAGAATGTTTACTAAGAATGTCCAAACTTGAAGAAAGTGTTCAGTTCATGCAATCTTACTTAGCCAGCATGAAGTCAACAAAAAGAAAAATTACTTAAGTATGTTTATCCGTTTGTCTAGTACCCATAGTACAAGCTTTGCTTAGTTTGGGACTAGATGACGTTGTGTGAATGTGTGAGGATTATTATTATTTTATTATTATATCTTTATTTTCTCGTTTGGTATCATGTACAACTTGGTTTTGAAACTAGATGGCGTTGTGTGAATGTGTCAAGAATATTTATTATCCTGCATGGGAATCAAACCCACGACCTCGTGCACACTAGCCGCTTACGCGACCGTCGCACCACAAACCGGTTAAGTCCGGCAAGAGGTCAAAACTGTTCACACGGCAGTCATCTAAACAAAACGCAGCATCAATGTCCCACTGCAGGGACGGGCCTCCTCCCGTGACGGAGGGATATTTGGCTAACTAATACCACGCTGGCCAGACAGATTGGTACAGGGTTTAATTTCAAGTTATCCTTTTTTTATTTCGTTAAGATGATAGTTGCTTAGTCGTTTTTTACGACACCTGTGGGATGAGATGGGGTGGTGACATATTGTATTCTTACTCCGTCACCACACGGAGAGCGTGATTATGCCCCGGACGATTCCCGCTTTAAGTTAGGACTCACCCTTACATAAATATTGTCGTTATTCTTAAGGCCCTTTACGTGGCTCACTAGCGCCGCCAATAGAAAAAAAAACATAATTCGCAAATAAGATAAATAATGTTAAATGTTGATAACAAAGTCTTGAGAAAAGGCAATAAAGTATTTGTATAACACACTCTCAACGTTTGAAATGTTTTTCAATTAAATAAATATTGCATTATAAACAAAAACGGCCGCTTTTTTTTCGAATGCGAAAGAACAATGGGCAAAACGTCCCCACCCTTGTAACACTTTCAGCTATACATCAAATGAAAGCCCTTGAAAAGTGAAGCATTTTATTGTATGACAGCAAATCTGTCAGTCATGGGAGAACAGAGTTATTGAGGAGAAGAAAATAAAAATAATGAACGTTAATATTACATAATTTATGCTAATGTTTCCTATGTAAACACGATAGAGTCAAAGGCTATCTTACTAGTAGAGGGACCATACATCTAGAACATCCTACATCATCCAGAAAACCATGAATTTCGCTTTTCAAATAAAAAACATACAGCTTTCATAAATATAGAAACTTGTATATCATATCAGCCAATTGATGTCCACTGCTGAACATAGGCCTCCTCCAAACATTGCCATCCTCATCCATCGGTTTCCCGCCGTCCTAACTAGGTCGTGGGACCACCGTGTGAGGGGTCTCTCCACCCTGCGCTTTCTGATAGGCGGTCGCCATTCCAGAACCTTTCAACCCCAACGGCTGTCGGTTCTCCGCGCTATGTCCCCTGCCCACCGCCACTTTAACCGGTCAATTCTGAGCGCTATGTTCATATGCACAGTTGGGTATATTAGAAAGATAACTGGACCTGACGCAGCTACTACTTCCAATGCAACAATAACGAGCTAATGCTAATCATTAATGAAAACCACGCACCTATTTATTATTTATTGCAACTGATGCATTCATACTACCACTCCGACACCGACTCCGGTCATATCCCCACAAAAGTGATCACTGATTGGAAGAGGCTCGAGAAGAAACTCGCGTCTGTCGAATCCGCCCAACTAGATAGTAGTCCCTACAGTTCGGATACTGTAGTGGACACTGAGGCGGCGATCGGTGCCCTGACAGGTCGTGTCATTAATTAACAATTGCTCTTAGACAGTGGCTATGCTGGAAGACCTCCGCATGCAATTACCTGGAGAACTGCGTGATCTGTTGAGCCGCAAGATCCCTGCCACACGTGCCTACGACAGGGCCCTCAGCGAGTCCAATAGGGTTAGAATTAGACAGCTTCAATGGCCTGTTAAAGTACGCATAAATGAGTTTCGTCAGTCACGATGGTATGCGCAATTGAGTGAGATCGAACCTTTTTATCTCGCTTTCTAGCAGTTATCCCGTTCATTAAAGAAGGACGTATACTCTACTATGCCTCCTTTGGTAGGCCTGATAGGAGGCTAGCGTTCGAGTATGATGACAAGGCCGAATGCCTGGCCAAGAACCTCGAGGCCCAATACGCAGTTCTCCTCAGGGTAACAATCATGATATAATATCAATCACATACACCAATTTCAAATATTTGTCAACAGCGAAGTAAAACGGTGAACTTCTCTCCAGGAGTCACCGCTCAAGGCAGACAACGACGATATAGTCACACCTACCGAGTGGAACCGTTACATAAACTTCTCGCCCCTAAAAAGGCTCAGAAAGAATAACAAAAATAGTCATTAATTTATTCCCCGAACGTCTTTTGGTCCTTGACATGCATCTGCAATGTCGCAATATCAAATTGTGTCTTCCCACAACAGTGGAAAGACGCCGTGGTTATCGGAATACCGAAACCCGACAAAAAATTCTGACCTGTTAGTCTGAGTCGAGCCGTTTCCGAGCCTGAGGAACATAAATTCTGTCGTTTACTATTTCTGCAATGGTTGCTGAATAAAGAACATGTCCTAATGGTTCTCTAAATGTTTATATTAGCAAAGCTAGCTATCCGAAAGTCAGGAAAATGCTGTAGATGATTTTCTGGATGATGTAGAATTAGCTAGATGTATAGTCCGTCTACTAGTAAGATAGCCTATGTTTAGTTTAGCAAAGCTAGCTATCCGAAAGTCAGGAAAATTCTGTGGATGATTTTCTGGATGATGTAGGATGAGCTAGATGTATAGTCCGTCTACTAGTAAGATAGCCTATGTTTAGTTTAGCAAAGCTAGCTATTCGAAAGTCAGGAAAATGCTGTGGATGATTTTCTGGATGATGTAGGATGAGCTAGATGTATAGACCGTTTACTAGTAAGATAGCCTGTGACTTTATCGTGCTTATATAGTAAATATTAACATAAAGTATGAAATATTATCGTTTATTATTTTTATTCTCTTTTCCTCAATAACTCTGTTCTCCCATGACTGACATATTAGTTTCATACAGTAAAATCCTTCACTTTTCAAGGGCTTTCATTTGATGTATAGGTGTAAGTGTTACAAGGGTGGGGACGGCTTCCATACAAAAATGCCCATTCTTCTTTAACTAATTAAAAAACATTTAAAGTGTTGAGAGTGTGTTATACAAATACTTTATTGCCTTTTCTCAAGACTTTGTTATCAACATTTAACATTATTTATCTTATTTCCGAATTATGATTTCTTTTCTATTGGCGGCGCTAGTGAGCCCTATAAACGCTCTTAAACAATATTTGCACAAGAAAACACACTATCTGTAGGTAGGCATAATATTATTATTGTAGGCATAATATTGGTTTTGGTTATGCTTATGTTTTTCTTATAAAAATGTGTATGAAAATTGGTTATTTATTTATATTATGGCAGTTTATTATTACTACATTATACTTCTGTGTAATCATAGCCAATTCAGTAACATAATAGCCAATTAATGGACCACTGCAGTGGCGAGCCAACTTATGTCATAATGGCATACACTTTGTATTTTGGGTCTATCACCAGGCCATTCAATCTTCTAGCATTATGAATGAATCTGGCTAATTGGTACTAATAGGTAATATAAGTACTGTTACTATAAGTTTTATTTACTTAAAAAGGGCCCGTCTCAGCCGTGGGACATGTTAGGAAAAAAGACGAATAACGGACGGTAAAATTTTGTCTATAACTTATAAACCATTTTGGGAATTGATTATTTATTATTATGGACAGTACAATATTATTGTGATAAAGGATATCTTATTCTCTTGCGTATGCGTGAGTAATGGAGGACATTATGAGCGAATATCGTTAGCGATATATTACTTGAACGTACAGCGCCATCTGTTTTAAAGCGATGGAAACTATATATAATAGGTTATAAACTTTCCCGATTTGTATACGTTACAGTCAAAACTCATTACCGTCAAAACATAGTACGAAAGAAGATCTTTGAAAGCGTTGTATAAATGTTCATTCATTCATTCATTCATAAACTCACGCCTTATCCCGGCCGGGGTAGGCAGAGACGACAGAACGTATAAATGTATGTACTATATTATATCTTTTTCACTGCAGTAGTAATACCTCCTTGCATTAAGTAGTAGACCTTTATTTAAAAACATTGATAGCAAGTGAATCCTGTAAATAATAATTTTTCCTTACCTCTGTGCATAATATTCAAAAAAAGCGACGAGTATCTCAATGGACCTTGTCATAGCGGCCCACATTTCATGTGTCTTGCATTTTGGGGTCAGGGCAGACTGATTAGGCGGACCTTCCGACATTTAGCACTTAATTAACACTTTACTTGACAACCCATCGTTGTAATTAAAAAAAAACACTAACGGTTTATTTGAAAAAAGAAACACTCACTTTTCCAATTTTAAAATGTTTGACAGTTCAAATTAGCACCGAATATTTTAATGTTCGTTATTTGAAATTTTAAAACTTCACTGAAATATAAGAGGTTTAAAAATTTAAATTTGGATTCGCTTTCATAGAAATAAATAATTTCAAAAAGTAGCATACCATAATAAATAAAAGGGCAATTAATTACATAAAATGTCCTCAAAGTCAAAAAAAGTATTAACATTAAAACTAAACTCCACATGAAAACAGTTGTTTGATCAATCACAAATGATTGTCCTGAATTCTTTACGTCGATGTTTACAAAAGTCCCTATTATATAGGACATGATTAATTAAAAAGACGCCTTGAGGATAAATACTGGTCTAAAAAATGCTGCTATAGAGTTTGTTACGCCGCTTCTTCTCTACTAGCGCCTTGAAGCGGTGGTAAAGTTTGAAAAACTTTTAATATGTAAACTTAGATTAAATAGATTTAAAGTGACGTCAATAAGTTGTTATTATGTAACATAACATTAAGAAAATAAATAAACTGAACTAGTCATAATAACTAAGCACCTTATTAAACCTATCTGGATGGTTCACAGATAATGTCATACTTATTTAAAAAATAAAAACCAAAACTGCCTTGGTGACAAAGAGCTCGTGTCTAAAGCTGCCGTGCACTTATTTGTGGGTTGGAATCCTACGAAAGGTAATTATTTGTGTGATGAACAAAATATTATCTAGTAGCTTGGTGTACTTTGTACCCTTTAATTTCATGTTTGTAAAAGCTAGCCTTACACATCCAAGCTCGAGACAAAAATTTGTTTTTCACGCATTTAATCACCCTTCCTAGGATTCCAACCCGTTACCTCGTACACGGCAGCTGCAAACACTTTCGCTAAACCACCAATTTAAAATATTCCAAAACTGTCGTCTCTAAATTTTCATCGCTCATCGACGGCGAGTAATAAATATATGTCTAAAAGCATCAACCATTACTCGTTCACCCCCTATTCCCCCTACTCACCCCTTCTGAATTATTGATAAGGCAATACTTTAAAAGCCATTAATGCCTCGTTGATGACTTAAAAAATTGGGGCATCACGACTTTATGTGTATTAGGATAAGCAGAAATGTATTTGCTTAAACGGAAACCGAAAGTAACGCGGTGTCCTACGTGGGCGACGAAAGCGACGCGACGTAACGCGACGTACGCGATCAAATCATTGGCGGCGTATCCTATTTGTGACCTATGTGACCGTCTTTAACACAAATTAATTAATACCATTAGTAGTCTCTGCCTACATACATTGGAACAAAGCGTGAAAATATGTATTTATGTACTTTTTATACGTTCATAATGACAGGCCTAACAATGTCCCACTGCAGGGACGGGCCTCCTCCCGTGACGGAGGGATATTTGGCCCACTAATACCACGCTGGCCAGACGGATTGGTATAGGGTATAATTTCAAGTTTTCCTTACTTATACACTTCCCATCAAAAAAATCGAAACACAATGCAAAATTGTGTTTTGTAAGGATTATGAGAAAAGTGTGTATATTTAGGAATATGTGTTATATATCATTTAATAGGGAATTTAATGAGGTTTTCAAATAATAATGTTAATGTTCTAAATTCAAATTAAATTTTCATAGATTTCGTATTTTGTTTAACAAGTCGTTTTTACCCTGTATGTAGTTTGACGGAAATTGATAAAATTACGCACGTAAATAAAAACAAAGGTAGGAAACGTTTATTTAAAACTCGTATACCCTCTTCGAGCTCTCATTACTGCTTCTCTACGGTTCTTCATCGATCGGATGAGACTCTCATCCGATCGATGAAGAACCGTAGAGAAGCAGTACTCTCATCATGAGAGTCACGATCAAATATAGAGGCGTTCTATTCCATTCCTCTTGGATTGCATTTTACAGCTGGCTAAGTGTTTTTTGGCATGATCTCTTACACTAATTCGTCTTTTCTATTCTATGGGATAGATGTTTAATCGAATTCATGTCCTGGTTTCTTGCTGGCCAATCAATAATAGAGATATCGATTTCGGTAACATAATCTCATACGACGCTGGCGGTGTTTGCCGTAGCATCCTCGTGCATAAATATCAAACCGAGGTCAATAAAATGTGCATACGGCATCACATTAGGTTCAAGACACTGTTCGATGTACCTATGACTGTTAAGTAAGGGCAGACGTGACCCAAACACAAAGACAAACTCTGTCTTGTCGTTGCCACAAATTTCTCCCCAAATAGTCCACGAACCGCCACCATGGATGACCTTTTATTTTAATCCAGCATGGTGCAAAGCATTCTAAATCTCTTCTGTAGACCTTAGTCCTTTCATCGTTACCATACAGTATAATTTTACACTCATCATAAAGGAGGAATTTGTTCCACTAGATGTATGACCAATTTACGTAATTACGTGAAAAGTTAAGGCGCGCTTCTCGATGATCTGCAGTTAATTTCTCCCTATTTGCTGGCTTGTACGGTACTAGTCCACGTTTCTTTAACCTTCATCTAATTGTAGAGACACTTACAGCCGCCATAGGTTCAACATGAAGCAGCTGCTGCGATTGAAAGACATTTAGGCGTAGAGTTTGTAAGGAAGTTGATACTATAAATCGATCTATTCGGTCAGGAATTGCCTGTTTTCTGGCAGATCTCTAACGGCGCGTCAACAAACCAGTCCCTTGATAGCGTTTATAGATTCTATGAAAATACGACAGACTTAGATGCAATCTTTCAGCCGTAACACGCGGATTAAGTCCAGAATTCTTCGAACTCTTCACTTGGTGATTTTTGCGGATGAACATCGCATGGGCGAAGTAATAAGAGGAGCGAGGAACACTAGGAGCGCGATAAGGGTTGTTAAATAAACGTTTCCTAGTTTTTTTTTCATTTACGTGCGGAATTTTATCAATTTCCGTCAAACTACGTACAGGGTAAAAACGACTTGTTAAACAAAATACGAAATCTATGAAAATTTAATTTGAATTTAGAACATTAACACTATTATTTGAAAACCTCATTAAATTCCCTATTAAATGATATATAACACATATTCCTAAATATACACACTTTTCTCATAATTCTTACAAAACACAATTTTGCATTGTGTTTCGATTTTTTTGATGGGAAGTGTATTTCGAAAAGATAATATTTACGGATAGTCCCTTAGTCGGTTTTTACGACACCCATGGGATGAGATGGTGTGGTGACATATTGTATTCTTACTCCGTCACCACACGGAGAGTTAGGCATAATATACCTTATACGTCTAGTATATACCGCGAGTAAAACCCGTCTTACAAAATTGTATGATGTATACAAATCGGCAAAGTTTAAAATCGGTGAAGCTCTGCTTAGTTTTGTAACAAATTGAGTTTTAAAACTAGTGAACTACTAAATTGGTCCCTTAGAAATTTCATCAAAATTGGTTTGAATTTAATTTGGATTTTATCTTTAAAAAAGTATGTAATTTATGTGAATCATCCATGTTATTAATCCGTGTGGTGACGGAGTAAGAATACAATATGTAATAATATTTACGGACAGTCCCTTAGTCGGTTTTTACGACAGCCATGGGATGGGATGGGGTGGTGACATATCGTATTATTATTCCGTCACCACACGGAGAAGTCAGGGTAGTAACACCATCTATTTTAACTCTGTTACCACCCGTCCACACTAACTTAGTTGTTCATTAAAAAACGTTTTCCTTCCACGTGGTTTATTCCCACAATTAACTAAAATGGTGATTCGTGGGGATATTACACGTGTAACAACAATAAGCCCTATTTAAACGCGCGTGACGTAGTTAAATTATTTTGTCAATATCCAAATTATTTTTCTTTATAGTTCAACTTGGCATCGATAGTTGTTTAGGGGCCTTTACGTAGCTCACTAGTACCGCCAATTGAAAAAAAAAATATAATTTGCAAATAGGATAAATAAAGTATATAGGCAATAAAGTATTTGTGTAACACACTCTTAACACTTTAAATTTTTTTCAATTAAATGAATATTACATTATAAACAAAAGCAGCCGTTTTTTTTCGAATGCGAAATTTAACTAATTGAAAAACATTAAAATATTAAGAGTTTTTTTCCTTTTCTCAAGATTTCGTTATTAACATTTTACATTATTTTTATCCTATTTGCGAATTATGATTTTTTAACAATTGGCGGCGCTAGTGAGCCCTATAAACGGTCTGAAAGTCCCCGGGACATGTAGGTCGATGCCTAGTGCGGGAATTTTCTTTATAAAAGAAAGAAAGAAAAATCTTTTATTTTTATTTTGTGATGTTCAACAATTTTATTCGTTGTACGTAACTCAATGAAAGTATACCGAAACTCTAAGGTATCTTCTTACGAATTCAATCCAATAATATAAAATACATTGGTACCTATGATAACAAGCTTCTATCCCAAAAGGTTACCTAATAATTCTTTTTTATTGCTAAATTGTAAGCAATAAAATCTACTATATAAAAATAAGTCGGGTTTTCCTTCCTGACGCTATAACTGCAGAACGCATGAACCGATTTCCACGGTTTTGCATTCGTTGGAAAGGTCTTGGGCTCCGTGAGGTTTATAGCAAAGAAAATTTAGAAACAATTTGAACAGAAAAGCGGGAAAATAATGCCGTGCGAAGCCGGGACGGACCGCTAGTTTATTATAAAAAAAACGAATAAAGGACTAACCACACACGTAAGGGCCGGGGCCGTGGCGTGCCCCGGCCGTGTTCCGTCATAGAATCGATCACACATGTCCCTGTCCGTGCCGACAACAGAGCTTAGTGTAAAAGGCACGTCCCAGCCCGGCCGGTAACTTGTGTGGTTAATCCTTAACCCTACGGTGGTCGCGTGGACTACATATGTAGTCCACTATCATAAAAGTAAAAATATCTCGAAAACAGTAAACGCCAGTTTCATGTGCTGCTAGGTACTTTCAAATGAACTATCGAGACTTATAATATAACGAAATAAATATTTATTAAATAAATATTTCTCACACATTCACACAACGCCATCTAGTCCCAAACTAAGTAGAGCTTGTACTATAATCTTGTGCTTCCCTCACAATATCGGGTTCAAGAAACCTTATCCAGGCTTTAGGTCTACCATTGAAGTTTCTGTCCAATCTGCTTATTCAACATTATCAAATATCTATCTATAAATGTCTTACTTTGAAGTAGATAACGTTCTCGGAACCGATAGGCATGTATGAAGACAAAGCAGCTTTGTATGGATATTGAATGACATTGTATGGAGCTCAGTAGTTTCTGCTTACCCCCATTGTAAATAAGGCTTGAATTTATGTTCTTATGTATTCTGAGGTAACAAATTTTAACACAGAAAAATATAATAATATCATCATCATAACAGCCCATTAATGACCCACTGCAGAGACGGGCCTCCTCCCATGACGGAGGGATACTTGGCCTACTAATACCACGCTGGCCAAACGGATTGGTATAGGATTTAATTTCAAGTTTTCCTTCTTTTTATTTAGAAAATATAATCATCACGGATAGTCCCTTAGTCGGTTTTTACGACACCCATAGGATGAGATAGGGTGGTGATATATAAACTCCATCACCACACAGAGATTATTTAACTAAACACTAAACTACAAGATAATTAAATTAAAATACTAAATTACTGAACTTATTTTGATGAAATTTCTATGTGACCAATATAAATGTATGCTCTTTCAGCTTTTATAAATCGGTTCATAATTCAAGGAGTTATTGATGTCTCTTTTATGTAGTCGGTTAAAAATATAACCGCGTAATGAACGTTAAGATTAAGCCTTTAGCAGTGAAATAATGTTTGTATAAAATTAAAGTAGATTGGTTTGATTATAATATAAATTGAGGTATTACGATGCGAATTGTTTGAGTGGAGGTACCTTAAGTGACTTGAAAAGTTACGCAAAATTTTTAGGTATTTAAATATCTATAGGTATCCTACTAATATTATAAAATTAAATGTGAATGTTTATAAGTATCGATGTTTCTTTGTTAAATATTATATTATATTCTTCACACATTCGCACAAAGCGTTGTGTGAATGTGTGAGGAACATATAATTTAATATTGTAAAGTTTTATTAAAATCTATTTAGTAGTTTTCACGTAAAAAGTAACACGTTGTTTGTCGATCTCTGTTGCGTAGTGGTTATATAACATGACTCCTACGCATAGGTCTAGGGTTCGATTCCCGCTCAATGCAAATCTTTGTGTGCACGAACATGATTGTTTGCATTGGTCTAGTTTTTTTCTATGCATAATATACATTGATACTTTTTTTTTGTAAATACATAGCTACTACATATTATACATGCGACCTATGCGTAGGAGCAACAATTTATCAAGATATTGATAATTGCCTCGATGGCGTGGTGTTGTCAGTTGCGGATGACGTGCGCGAGTTCGCGGGTAAGAATCCGAAATTTATTGTGCAAATTAAAAACTATCGTCCTAAGCTTTAATGTTTTTTTTTAAATCTTATTTATTTAATAAGCCATACATAGTTTAAATGTTCTTTGTGTACATTGACGACCTCTGTGGCGCAGTTGGTATATTACATGGATGCTACGCAGAGGTCTCGGGTTCGATTCCCGCTCAATGCAAATCTTTGTGTCCATGAACATGATTGTTTGCATTGGTCTAAGTGTTTTCTATGTATAATATGTATGTATTTACAAAAAAAAAGTATGTAAGTATGTTTATCCGTTGTCTAGTACCCATAATTCAAGCTCTGCTTAGTTTGGGACTAGGTGACGTTGTGTGAATGTGTAAGGTTCATTTTAAATATATTTATATTAATAAACCATACGTAGTTTGAATGTTCTTTGTGTACTTTAATTTCATATTTTTAAAAGTTCTAATGCCAATAAGTCTATAAACTTTATAATACGATTTAAACATAGCTTAATAAATCCATAACAAAAGAGGATTAAAAAGTTAAGGATTGCCTTAAATTGTCTATGAATTTTCTTCACAAGTTAATTATTGCACTTTTTTTAATTGTGTGGTAATCCCCACCGACCTCCATGACAATGAGGGCTAGCAGTGTAATTGATCATAACAGTACATTAATGTCCTACTGCAAGGAGGGGCCTCCTCCCGTGACGGAGAGATACTTGGCCTACTAATACCATACTGGCTAGACGGATTGGTATAGGGTTTAATTTCAAGTTTTCCTACTTTTTATTTCGTAAAGATAATATTCACGTCAGTTTAATTGACATGATAGAATCGAACTGGCTAAAACCCTTCTGTGTTCTTTCTATTTCGACGGGCCCCAAGAACAAAACCGTATCGTAATATTATCGATTTCGAGTATGAGCGTTTGAAATTCTGTGTACGCATGATCATTTTTTACTAACGCAAATATAAACTTATTGCAAAAAATCTTGGCAAAAGCTATTAAAGTGGTAAATATCTTTAATATCGTGTTTTTTTTTAAAAGAGTTATTTATTATTTCGAATAAAATGAATTCTTATAATACAATAAGGTTTTGTTCCCTGTAACGATCTAGCACATATATTAATATATGACTTTGTTTTTCGGAATGATCTAGTATATATCTTAACATACGACTTTGTTTTAGGGAGTTGATGTCGTGTTTTGCTGTCTTAAAATACATTATCTGTAATGATTTGATTCATAAAAAAATAAATTACTATAAAATAATTTTGTAGATATACAAAACATTTTTATCGAAGGTTTTTTTGTTTATAAAGTAACATAACGGGTGCCGTTATGTCCATCGTTATAGGACGGAACCCTTGAATAATAGCGTCTAGGACTTACGACCTAGATGTAGGCTTAAGAAGGCCCCCTTAAAACGTGTGTTCCGTCCTCTGCCTATTCACTTTTGGTAGGAGTCTAAAAATGTCGTTTTGGACATTTGTGATAGTAGAGAGCTTACTGGAGTTCTCGGCTGTCCTAATCCTTTTAACAAGTTGTAGAGGGATTTAGCGGGAGTACCCCTTGCAGCTATATCAACGGTATATAGAGGAACTATGTAGCCATTTCTGGTTATCTCATTTGTCAAGTCAAAATATTTTTTGTCTTAATTGCGTGATCTTTTAGGATGTTAATTTTCCACTGTACCGTGAGCTTATTGGGCACTACACGCTTTTTGGAATTTGAGTAGAGGAATATGTCTGGCCTCAACAGCGACACGCAGATATCCTCAGGGATGTTGTGTGTCCACCAGTATTGTCCAATCGTCTGCCGAACTCAGGACAAATTAAATATTTTGCCTTTCAGCTCTAGCAATCGATAGACTGACTGCCTCACGTATAATTCCTAGAGCTCTGTCAAGACGTTGCAGTAATGACTCCTAACCAATATCACTTTGCAGCCTACCAATATTTATGTGTCTAGTCGTGCCAATTTCTTTGCCACATTCCGTGCATTTTTTCCGTCGCTTTTTCAATCTTACAAGATTATTTTGATCGTTCAGAGTCAATTGAAAGGCGTTGAGGTAGAATTTAAGTAATGCTGCTAAACAGTCATAAATTAAAGTGCGCAACTTCAAAGCTAAAAGTATACAGCAGTCACCTGGAGTATCCCATTCATTTTGCATTTCTAGGTTCATTGCGTGCACTCTGTAGCTATCATTATCATCTTAGGGCCAGATTCAGAGACCGCACTTTGACTTTACTTTAGCAAAGTCTAGTTATTATCTCTGAATTTGAACAACATTAAAGTAATCTTTTCGCATGAAAAGTTTACTTTGTAGTAATAAATAATGAAAGTAAACTTTTTCATGCGAAAAATTACTTTAATGTTGTTCAAATTCAGAGATAATAACTAGACTTTGCTGAAGTAAAGACAAAGTGCGGTCTCTGAATCTGGCACTTAGTATATGAAAGATTTTGTAATTTCTTTGTCTGATTATCTTTCCGTGTTTCTAAAACCTGCTCTAATAGTTGGAGCACCTATCATGAACTGTTTGTGAAATTGTAACCGTAACTCGAGTGCAGATGTATTTTTATCAGTTGGGATGGATTTTAATGGTCGTATATCTAGACTTTTTTACGTTATTTATCGGTTGTTGATCTACCTTTTCAATGTCATTTATGAAACTATTGAATACATCTTCTAGTACTAGAGAGCGATCTTTATCGTTTATCTTTCTACCAAGCAATTTAAAAGGGACGGTTTCTGATATTATTTAAACGTCTTCTCCGCTTATAATAAGTCCGGGGCCATATGAAGCATATGTCGTATCCACTTTTATTCCATCAGTCAACATACAGAATTTATCATCCTTTCGCAGTAGTTCTTGGCACTGCTTTGGATTTCGAGTAAGTATCGCTAGGTCGCGTCGTCTGCGAATGATAGAATGGATTCTGTATATTTATATTAGATATTCCCATCTTTTTTCATCTATTGTTAAGCTATCTATTAGTGGATAAAGCCCCTCCAAACATAAAACAACATCAATGTTTTCAGCTACAGGTGTTAGCGGAAAAACGTTACTGTAATTTTGACAGCCAGTTTCTAACAGAAAGCAAAAAGGAAGGTAATGTCAAAGTGGAATTTATAGCAAAACGCTCATTGAAAAACAAGAAAATCATGCTAATTTACTAAAAAATACATTAAATCGAACACTTTTGTATTGAACAAACACGGATGATAAAATACTTTACAGAGAACGAAATCGCATCTTTACCTACGACATATTTTTTCCTTAAAAATTTCGTAAAACAAAATCGTATCAGCTTAACCGTTAAGTGACTTAGAATTCAGTTTTGTCGAACATAGACTTAAGGTGAATAAAAAATGAAAATAATTGATTAAAAATCAATATCTTTTTCTAAATAAAGTCTTATTGTATATTAAACTAATTACAAACCTAAAATTATTATGTTTCATGTAAATTAATTATTAATTTAAATATCTTGTCTTTAGATTTTTGTAGAACAATATAGTATATGCACAAACGATAATAAATAACGCACCTGACTTTGACGAGTACAAACACGTAAATGACGTTAAGTCGCTACACACGCGGCATGGGTTCCAAGGAACATGCTCCTACATGTATATACATGTTTGTTTGTGGAAGTATAATTTCTGATACGACAATGTTCGATCGGTTATTTCAATATGCAAGGGAATATTAAAAAAATAAAAACGGTGTCGTATAGTTTTCAGTGTGTAGAATACGATTATACAATAAAATACATTTCGTCTTATTTTTCCATAAGATTTTGTTCTTGGGGCCCGTCGATTTGTCATGTATCAGACGCTCCAGATGTCCTTGTGGTGACGGAGTAAGAATACAATTGTCAACACCCCATCTCAACCGATGGGTGTCGTAAAAACCGACTGAGGGACTAAACGTAAATATAATCTTTACGAAGCAAAAAGGAGGAAAACTTGAAATTAAACCCTATACCAATCCGTCTGGCCAGCTTGGTTAGCCAAGCTTAGTAGGCCAAGTATCCCTCCGTCATGTGAGGTGGCCCGTCCCTGCAGTGGGACATTAATGGGCTGTTATGATGATGATGAATATTATTATATCTGCAAATATTTTGATTTGAAGTAAAAATTTACTATATCATTTGGGACAATACGGGCTATTCTGGGGATACTAATTCTGTCACCAAAGGATAAAATTCCAATTTATAAATTATTTTTTCTTACGATATTAGTCCGCCTTTTAAAGTTTAACCCTAAACTAAGAGCTAGGTGTTATGAAAATCGATTAAATAAACTAGGCAGGCAGCTTTTATTAGCCTGACATCACTGTTACCCCGTCCCTGCAATGGGACACTAAAGAACTGTTACATAATACAAGTCAAAATCAGTTTACTTAAATACCTATCTAATAATATTTTTGCTAAATTTTTTTATAAACCTACTTTACAAAAATAACACCAATATTTTTATATTAAAAAGTCTACGAAGCGAAGTGTAGACGTTAAAAGGCATACTGATCCACCCGTAGTCCTACGCTACGCAACAGCCTACGCTACGTGGGAAGTCAACAGGTGCAATGACCTATATAAAATAATAATACAAAAATACAATCAAACAAAAAAAAACAAAGAATAACTACAATAAAATAAATAATTTACACAAAAAAACACAACAATTCTAATGCGTTCCAATTTCAAAATTTATAATTTATTATACCACACACGCAATTGACACTTGTTACACACGATTCGAAATTCAAATTTGAATAACCGCAATTAATTTTATAAATTATTCTTTATTATTCGTTTTATTCTTTTGTTTTATTTTGTTTTCGATACGATTACGCGAGAGGCGTTCGGGAATCACCACCGGTTTACACCAACTGGCCAAAAGGGAGAATTGCGCATGTCCCTTACAAACTTGTACAATACCGACCAGTATAAAAGAGCTTTACCCCCCTTCTTGTGGAGCTAGCTTTAGTACTTCAGAGGGGATTTGCTTAAAAGTAGAGGGGTCACCTTAAAGTGGTTTTCCCGGCTATGTTACTATATTAGGTAGGTATAAAGATATATGAATCCACAGTTGGTTTGACTGTATTTTTTTTGGTCGTATAACACTTTCTTGTCCTTTTAGTTTTCTGTTGTAAATATTACGTTGGAAATTAGGCTTAGGGGAATAATATTGTAGTGTTTCGTCTTACGGTTAAAATGGTTGTAGTGTTATTGTGTGGCGTTATAGTGGTTGTTTTTATAAACTAAATTGCGATAAGGCGGTGAAGATGCTTTTTAATAAACAAGGCGATTAAGTTGCTTTCTTGATAGTAAGCTTCACGCTTGTCTTTATGCACACAAAGATTTGCATTGAGCGGGAATCGAACCCGAGGCCTCTACAGTAGTCTCGTAGCAGTCATGTAATATAACCACTACGCCGTCGAGGTTTCTCTATCTTTACAAATATATTATAGCTTAGAGTGGCTTGGCCTTATGCTCGTCACACAAAGACGAGTAGTTGGACTCTGTAATATCATACTAGCTATACCCTTCTACTTAAACACAGTAACATTGACACACATTTTTTATTGTCCTACCAGATTGAATCTATGGTGCCTGATGGTAAGCATTAGAGTCCAAGAATGGCGAGCACCATGCCAGCTAAAATATTTGTAGAGGCATGAATGTCTCCACTATGGCGGCTTCAGAAGATGCTTTTTCACGCCTCGCTTGAAAGAACCAGGATCGTAATTTGAAGGAAACACGTGGGCTGGCAAAGAGCTCCATTGTTTGATGGTTTTGAACATGTACGAAGTGCTGAACGATTTGCGGTGTGTTAAGTAAATTCAGCGTTAGGGCTGGCCTAGACAGCCTCTTAGTAACGAGTAAGACTTTTCAGGTCTCTTCACTCGGTGAAAGGGGTGTTGCTGAATTTAATAATAATTATCATCGTCATATCAACCAACAACGTCTTCTGCTGGACATAGTCGTAATCTAAATATCACTCATTCATATAACTCTCAGTGTGTCACCACCCTATCTCATCCCATGGGTGTCGTAAAAACCGACTAAGGGACTATCTGTGAATATTATCTTTACGTAATAAAAAGAAGGAAAACTGGAAATTAAACCTTATACCAATCCGTTTGGCCAGCGTGGTATTAGTAGGCCAAGTATCCCTCTGTCTCGGAAGGAGGCCCGTCCCTGCAGTGGGACATTAATGGGCTGTTATGATTATGAACGGGTTTGATCTACTTGAGTCCTCTATTCTACGTAACAGCCAACAGTCTATTTGTCGTATAAATCAAACAACAATTTTACTCTGCTGAACCCCTAAAACACGAGGCTTGAAGATATTACCTAAATTATTGAGTTAAAACAGCACAATACAAAAAGTCCTTGATACATTGAAGTTTCAAGGTTATATTGAATTTTGTTACGATACCTTATACTTATATCAACATGTGTATTTGATAATTATTGTTTTGATTACCTTTGTGACGCAGTGGTTGAAGTTCATGACTGTTATGCTAAATTCTCGGGTTTGATTCCCACTTCATCTCCGTGTGGTGACGGAGTAAGTATAGAATATGTTACCACCCCTCCATCTCATCCCATAGGTGCCAGTTTGTATGTTTGTGACGTTGTAGGGGGTAATCTCTGGATCTACTGAACTGATTTTAAAAATTCTTTCTGTGTTGAATAGTCACAGTGTCATAGACTATATAGTATCACGCTATGGCTAATTGGAGTGTAAAAAAGTAGTAATTAAATATGTTTAAAAAAGTGACGCATTTTTTTCGCGGCCCAACGAAGTGGGCACGGGTCAGCTAGTGTTATTATAAGTTTGAAAAACTGTATATTACAGTTTTTTAAAACTTATGATAACATTTACTAACGTTAGACTATGTCAAGTACTTTATAAAGGCTGATGTTATCATTACATTAAAATATATTAATATTATTTCTGGAATAACTATTAATAATAATCACCTATGAAATTGCCGTTTTGTATAAAGATTTTATCAGAAGTTTGATTTTTATTAAGTATTAGACATAATAAAATAAAATTTGGTGTATGTTATGGCGCACATTTAAGCTAAACTATTGTCTTTAAAAACAAAGAAAAGAAAGTATCAGGGAAGAAGTTACAATTAAACAAACGGGAACATCCGCTGTTTTAACTTAGACCCATGTTGCTTATTAATAATACAAATGATAATTATTTTTATTTATTATCTTTTGATGTTGGTAGTATCCTATATTTCCTAAATAACAAAAATGATTTATACAGTATATGTTTCAAAAGAATATAGAGTCTAAAGACTGCGCAGAAATTAAACGGCAATTTCATAGGTCCTATTATATAGAAATATTTTTAGTAAATTTTTTTTAAATTATTGCAGCCCTTTAAAACCTGCCGAGCTTGACCGAGTCTCTACATAATACATACATACAGCTAACTTAGCTTTATAAATTAAAGCGGCGATTACACTACCCTACATGTAGGACACTACATCTTTTAGGGCACTACATGTTGTCTAGTGTAATCACATGTAGGCTGTTAGGACACTACATATCGGAGATTGGCGAGTCCCGACCGCCCTACATCATGTAGTGTCGTACAAGATGTAGGGTAGTGTAATCGGCGCTTTAGCTTTATAGATTAAGTTATGTAGAATAACTTGGGCGGCTTCCAAGTATCAACAAGTTAAAACAATATGTTATTACATAACGTTTGTAGTGATATGTTATCCGTAAAACAATGTTCTGCATTCAGGGATATGAGCATTTACATTATGGCTGCCTATATTTTATTATGCTAAAACCGACTGCTAATTTTTTTTTGAATTTTATGTTTGAAATATTAATATTTTTGAAAAATATTGCAACTATTATTTTATGTCTCTCGTTTTTCGTCTTCTTACCTATAACATTAGGGCCATCAAACATATATAGTATTAATCCTTACTTGATTAACTTTGTAAACAAACACCACATTGCAAATTCACTAATTTTCCATCAATCGCACATCTTGATATGGATGAAAATTTCTGGAAAGTAGCATTAAACGTTTATGCAATAGAAAACACGTAAATTACTTTAAATTAACCGCTATCTTTCTTAAATTTTAAATAAATGTAATTTTTCCAACATCAAACACAGATAAAAATTAGTTTCACCATTTGACATTTGTAGATTTGTCAAAGGTCAAAGACTAAAGTCTGTGGTTGATACGACGCCATAGTTGTTTACCTTTATAATCAAGTCGTAATAAATTAACAGTATTGTAAAGAAGCACTTTTGATTTGCAGACGACGTTTATTCATGCTGGCTGCAGATGGCTAAAGGCCTTTCACAAGATGGACCGACGACCTAGTAAAACTTATAGACTTAATCTGGAAATATTTGGAGAAGGCCTACGTATTTCCAGCAGTGGAAATCCATTTATAACTTTACGCAGGCTGCAGTGAAGCGAAAGGCCTTTAACCAAAAATGCCAAAACTAAGTCCAAATTCGTACAATTTAATCCAGCACTAAAAGGCGTCACGTTACGGTAATACGCAGAATGTTATATAACGTAACCACAGTACAACCAGTAGTCTATCTCGGCCGAATATTTATTATAAATGCCTACGACTGCGCGGTACGTAAACATGCGATAGGGCTGTCACACCTCCAGCTTTTTAATTACATTTTACCTACTTTCCCGCTCGTTACTGCGGCACAGTCGCGATTATTCACTCCGCAAAGTCACCGCTATCGTGAGCGTGTAGGTATAACTCGCGTTTCGTCCGTTTCTATGTAGTCGAAATACTGTATATATTTGTACTATGGTAATACCCAGAATATTATATAACGTAACCAACAGTAAAATAGTTAGGAAGTCGTTAATTATAATTATGAAATATGTATGTTAATGTGATTATCTTTGTAACTAGTTGGGGGGTTAAATTGTACACGTGAATGTATAATGTTTAGAGACGACATTTTCATTTCTCTACGATAGGAGTCTCCGTGTGATGACGGAGTAAGTCTCCGTGTGGTGACGGAGTAAGAACACTGTGTGTCACTACCCCATATCATCCCATGGGTGTCGTAAAAACCGACTAAGGGACTATCCGTGAATATTATCTTTACGTAATAAAATAAGGAAAACTTGAAATTAAACCCTATACCAATCCGTTTGGCCAGCGTGGTATTAGTAGGCCAAGTACCCCTCCGTCATGGGGGGAGGCCCGTCCCTGTAGTGGGCTGTTATAATGAGGTATTATGTAATGTAAGCAAAGCGGCGGAAAGACAAGCAGTTAGCCGAAAAGCAAAATTCAGGTTGCGTTACATTAAAAATAGAACCACCAGGACTTTTTAGTTTTTCCACCTGGTAATATCGAGAGAAATGTACAGTTTTTTGTAAGCGGGGAAATCCTTTGGAGTATTTCCGCCCTGGGTATACCGTAGGGATCTGTCAGAAGCCTACAGACAAAACTTTCCCGTCTCTTAGGTGCACCAGGTGCCACGGGAAGCCATGATTATTCCGCAGCCCTCGACTAGGGAGAAAAGTATGCTGAGCTGATAGTCAACCTTAAGTTTTTGAAGTGGCTAATGAAGTAGAAGACAAATAAGATAATAGGACCTTAGAAATTGCCATTTTGTATGAAGATTTTATCAGAAGTTATATAATAATATTCACGGATAGTCCCTTAGTCGGTTTTTACGACTCCCATGGGATGAGATGGGATGGTGATATAGCATGTACTACAATCCTAACAAATCTGCTTTGCTGGTTCGAGTCCTACGCACCTTTTCCTATTTCCTGCAATGGGCCATTAAAGGTGTTTTGTTACAATTCCTATTTTTGTCATCTCTATCTATTAAAAGGTATAAGCTCATTGATAAAGGTAGTGACACACATAAATATTTGCCCGATGCGAGTACCTATGTCACAGTTTAAGTAATAAACAAACTGCTCCAATAGCGGAGTGGTCGCGTAAGCGGCTCTGTTTACAAGGTTATGGGTTCGATTTAAATGCAAGAAAAACATTTCATGTGGCCTTGATAGCAGTGATGTCATAGTTGAGTAAAAAATTTTTTTTTTAAAGAAAACTCCCGCACCACGGTACAGTCACGATCAATAAAATATACACATCGTCAAATTTTATAAGCTATTTAAACGTCTATATAGACATTAAATTACCAAAATTAATTCGTAATTTAGAAAAGGTTTCGTACAGTTTTGAACAAATCTTCGAATATTCAATTTTACTCCCGTACTTAATTCACGGTATTCCGGTAACGTGAGACACATATCTCAATGACCTATATAAACAGCAATTTAATGACAAAATACATTCACATTCAAGACAATAATTTGTTGATCACACAAAGAATTGTCCTGGATCGGAATCAAACCCGCGCTCTTGCACTGTAGCCGCTGCTGCGACCACAACGCCACCGAGGTGAGACAATTTTGTCTATTGTGTTTCGTTCTTTTTGAAATAAAATTAAATAAATAATCCTCGCTCACACATCGTCACCTACTTAGTCCCAAACTAAGCAAAGCTATTAGGATAAACATACTTAAATACTTTTATTTTCTAAATACATACATAATAAACATAGAAAACACTCAGACCAATGCAAACAATCATGTTCATGCACACAACAATTTGCATTGAGCGGGAATCGAACCCGAGACCATGAGCCATGTAATATACCGACTGCGCCATAGAGGTCTTCAAATCATTTCGACTTTATACACAATACTCAGTACTTTTACCTATAAGTCCCAAGAGTACGAAAAAGGTTCTAATAATGAGCCTATAAGGTTTTATTTGCTGACTAAGCAGTTTATTTTGAATGTCAAATTCTCTAAGGTAAAGAAAATACTTTTCTATTTAATAGTACAGTCTCCATCAGAAATTTAGAAGCTAACAAAGTGACCAGATATTTTTGAACAATTAGAAATGTCAAAAAGTTTTATACGCTACAAGTGATCATTAATATCTGAACTTTGAACAAATTGACGATTTTCTCATTTACACAATTAATGTTTAGATATTTATGGTAACTTTGTAGTGTATAGAACTTATTGATATTTCCAAATGTTCAGAAATATTTGGTCACTTTGTCTGCTACCAAATATTTTGATGGTGACTGTACTAGCGAACGGCCCCGGCTTCGCTTGGGTAAAATATTAAGTATGTACTATATAAAACATATAAACCTTACTCTTGAATCACTCTATCTATTTAAAAAAAACCGCTTCAAACTCCGTTGCACAGTTTTAAAGATTTAAGCATACTATCTGACCCGTGCCCACTTCGTTGGGCGGCGTAAAAACGCGTCTTTTTTAAAAACATATTTCATTAGTGCTTCACTCCTATTATTCATAGCGTGATACTATATAGCCTATGACACTCCCCGATAAATAGACTATTCAACACAGAAAGAATTTCTAAAATCGGTTCATTAGATCCAGAGATTACCCCCTACAACGTCACAAACACAAAAACTTTACCTCATAATATTAGTATAGATATTATAGAGAGAGACGGACACACAGCGAAAGCGACTTTGTTTTAAACTATGTAGTTAGTAGTATCTTTTATTTAAAAGGTAGGTAAAAAAGATAAAAGGTAATATTAAACTACATTTCGCAAAAAGTTTTTTTACGGAACTTTATATTTCTTCTAAGTATATTATTATATTACTTAAGTTAGAGGAAAGCAATGGATTTTCTTGCGATTATTTTCTTTTACAAAGTTTTACTGTCCTTGAAAGAGTAATTAATGTCCCACTGCAGGGACGACAGTTTTACAATGGCGCAAACTTGACGTTTTAATACTAAGGTGGACAGTTGGAAGTTTTTTTATGTTTTTTTAGAATATCTGTAACTTTTTCGTTAGTAAATTTCAGGACAGCTGTGGTCAATTAGCTTTTTTTTTGTTTAATTTACACACTCATCATAACATTCACGAAAAAGTGTCGTCATCATCATAACAGCCATTAATGTCCCACTGCCGGGGACGAGCCTCCTCCTGGGACGGAGGGATACTTGGCCTACCAATACCACGCTGGCCAGACGGATTGGTAAAGGGTTTAATTTCAAGTTTTCCTACTTTTTATTTCGTGTAGATAATATTCACGAATAGTTCCTTAGTCGGTTTTTACGACACCCATGGGATGAGATGGGGTGGTGACATTGTATTCTTAAGGTCATGGCACATTATACCGGCACCGCAACAGCACCGCTCCACACCAGCATTTAACTTGTCATTCAATTTAGAGCATTAAAATCGTGTGTAGTATAATATATTTCATAATGTCAATATGAAAAAGCCAACGGCGGGCAGTCAGCGCGCTTGCCGCTACCACACAACTCGACCCGCAGCCCGCGTGCTGCAAGCGAGCGGACCTTATGCGTACAGCGCGCCGACGGCATGCTCATTACGCGCCGACTCCGAGTCGGTAGCGAAACAACGTCATTGCGTCGTGCAAGTCCTAAGCGTGTTCAATCATAAATGTCTTAAAACAATATTGAGTTCGCGGTGACAGCAAGCTTACACCTCGCGGCCACCGCGCGGACTGCGAGCTTGCACCTTGCGGACAACGCGTAGTTAGCGCGCTGGCAGCTAGCCGTAGTCTAAGTTCGAGGCGACGCCGTGCAGCAGCTGTGCTGTTGCGGTGCTGGTATAATGTGCCATGACCTTTACTCACCACACACCTTACTCCGTCACCACACGGACAATTATTGTTTAGGTACTTTTTACAACGCTTTTTTTTATTAAAGAAATAAAGATTACTACAACTATTTCACAAGTGTACTACTACGCTATAGTATACTATACTATAGTACAAAAACAAGCATGTACGGACGATCGAAATTGGAACATAAATATCGATCGTGGTGTCCCCTTCTAGCCTAAATGGCTTGACCGATTTTGAAGTTTCAGTTGCCGTTATTATTAACTACTTAGCTGACCCGTGCCCACTTCGTTGGGCGGCGAAAAAACGTTATAATATAATTTTTCATTACTGCTCTACTCCTATTAGTCATAGCGTGATATGATATAGCCATGACGCTCCCCGATAAATGAACTATTCAACACAGAAAGAATTTCAACAATCGGTTCACTAGATCCAGATATTACCCCCTACAACGTCACAAACACACAAACTTTACCTCTTTATAATATTAGTATAAATATAAATAAAACTATGACCCTTTTTCCTTAATGTAGAGACGAAATATGAATACACGGTCATATCACACCTTATCGCCACCTTATCTCATCCGATAGGTGTCGTAAAATTAGACTAAACAAAAGTCTGCAGATCTTTAGATTAGAAATTATTTCTTAGAAAACAAAACAAGGAATGGTGAACTCCGTGTGGTGACGGAGTAAGAATACAATATGTCACCTCCCCATCTCATGCCATGGATGTCGTACAAACCGACTAAAGGACTATCCGTTATTATTATCTTTACGAAATAAAAAGAAGGAAAACTTGTAATTAAACCCTATACCAATCCGTCTGGCCAGCGTGGTATTAGTAGGCCTAGTATCCCTCCATTACGGGAGGAGGTCCGTCACTGCTGTGGGACATAAATGGGCTGGTAAGAAAACAAGGAAAAATTTGACATACAAAGTAAAATCTTATACTTATCAATGGGTCTGGCTAGTTGCATAATATACACTTGTTGCATTCGCGTGCAAGTATATCGACGCAAGCCTCAAGTGCGCATAAAAAGTGATATAACTTAAAAATGCCTTATTTCACCTCTATATAATGTTTTACATAATTAAAACCTACTAATCGAGCTTTAAAATTATGTAAGTTGTATGAAAATCGATTCAGTAGTTTAGTAAAAAAGGTGACTGTCAAAGGTATTGTAAATAAAAATTAAATTCATTCAATTTATGTCATAAAATACGGAAATACTAATGAAATTTTCATTTTTAAATATAAATATTTTGGAATGGTGTGATAATAACCCTACATTGTCATGACATACGGTTTGTTTACAAAGATTTCACATCGAGTTTGGCCTTAGTATATAATTTTGTAATGTCATACATAGAAAATACCCAAACCAATACAAATACTCATGTTCATTCGCACAAAGATTTAGGTTGTGTGGGAAATGAACCCGAGACCTGTATCGTAACAGCAAGGGACTAACCACTACCTCGTTACTAGGTCGTCGGGGTAATAGGTAGCTATAATGATTTCTGATTCTGATTCTCCGTGTGGTGACGGAGTAGAATATAATAAGTCACCACCCCATCTCATCCCATGGGTGTCGTAAAAAACGACTAAGTGACTATCCGTGAATATTATCTTTACGTAATAAAATGAAGAAAAACTTGAACTTGATTAAACCTTAGACCAATCCGTCTGGCCAGCGTGGTATTAGTATGCCAAGTATCCCTCCGTCACAGGAGGAGGCCCGTCCCTGCAGTGGGACATTAGTGGGCTGTTATGAGGATAATGATTTCTTATGCTTTCCCTTTGACATTCCATCGCTTATAATCCATTCAACAATATCAAAGTAAAACAAAGAAAGAAAAATCTAATAACAATTTGTACAAAAAAAATAAATATCAAACATCAAAAAACACTTTTCAAAATTAAAAACAATAAAGAACACAATTTTTTTCTGGTACTACCATTTTCGTGTAATAGGTGACGTTGGAAAGAGATACCTGTATAGTTTTTCCTGTAAGAGTGAAAGAGATGGGGATAGCGGTGTCATCAATCGATTACGTAACCATAGCAACGGAACTGGTCCCTAAAGTTCAGTAAATGGACAAGCAAGGGAAGTTATATTCTTGGTACTTTATTGGTACTTTCTTATCGAAATGATTTAGTGCCTTTGTACTTTTTTATTTATTAGTGGTACCTTTTTTTATTCGATTCCAAAAAAAGAGGTTATCAATTCGCTTTTATTTTTTTTTATATTTGTTTCTTTATAACTCCGTTAATTATCATAAACCGATATTATCAAAAATACGTTTTTTTATTTGAAAGAGAGATAAAAAGAGAGAAGAGATTTAGATTGGTAGTATAGAAATTTAATCAAAATAGGTACAGTAATTTAGTTTTTATCTAAAAGAATATAAAATTTCTGTAAAAAGTCAACGTAAATGAAATTACGTAAGTATTATAAACAAGTTTTTAGTTGGAGTCGCTTTTTGTATTAGATGTAGTGGTGTATGTGTGCATGTACAATACATATAAGTACATGCACTATTATTAATAAAAGAGTCTTATAACTGCACTCGCGTGTATCACTTGTGTCTCCCCCCATAAGTCCCATCTTTACATGGTGACCGTGCCAAAAATGGATCCGCGAGGCATCGGATAACGAGCGCGTATTGAAAGTGTTTATTGTCAATTTTGAACAATAAAAAAAAACCGATTTAGTGACTTTTATACCTAAAAGAAGAAAGTTATTTTAAAAAGTGTTAAGTTGCTCGAAATATAAAATGTTTAATGAAAAAAAACTTGGAATAAACGCAGAAATATAATGTGTTTTATTACGTCGGCATTATTACCATGTGACCACCATGGTGCCCAGGTGTTGTGTGTTGGGCTATTAGACAAAGGTTAAGCATGGAGAATAAGACATGGGATTCGACAGCTTCGAGATGGGCTGAATTGGAGTCGGCATGGCGCCCCTCTGTCGGGTGCATGCCATGTCGCGAAGGTCGTCGATGTCGAACCAAATTAGTGATTAAAGTGAAAGTGCGTAGTAAAATAGTGTTATTTTTAAGCTACTAGTATAGTATAGATTAAATAAGTGTAGTATTTTTATATCATCATTTTATTAAAAATAATTAGCAAACGTATATAATAATCAATACAAATAATTCATAATACTTAGATAATAATTTTTATTACTGTTACTATTTACCATGTACTTATACATGAATATAATTACATTTTTTTTATCTAAGAGATGACTTATTAAAAGTTTTAATTATTTGTGACTTTTGAATATTATTTTATGGATTAATTATGACATAAATAATAAACTTATATTATGACTTGGACGATATTTTTGTGTAATTGAAATGTGATAACATTCCATTCCATATAGGTATACCTACTTAGCAACAATACATACCTTTGAACTGGTGATGATATTGTTTAGATATGCCAACCATATAAGGTTCGGAATTTGTATGTTACAAGTTAAATGTAGACTTGTAATGTGACTTTATTATGAACTTAATAATTTAAATACTTAGATCGAAATAATTTTAAAATATTGTGCTCAATGTAGTGAGAAAAAGTAAAATATTGACATAAAATAATTATGAGTTTTGTGCGTTGTTGCGTTTTTTAATAATAATATGGAGAATTTATAAACAAAATATTGTAATAATGAATTTTATTGAGATGTTACTGATGTTTGGTTTAGTAGATAAAGGATAGGATGTCAAGTGACGTGCGTTGGTTCGAATCCAAATAAGACTTGAATGTTACGCTAAAATGAGAATAAGTATTTTAACATTTTGCTAGAAAATGTGAACCTAATGATGTTATATTGTGTTAAAAAAAATGGAACTGTAAGTTAAATAACCATTTCCTAGGACAATCGGACTGATCACCCGCTGCCTGTTGAAATCGTTATCTAACTATAATTTAAAGACTGGTTGTGTTTGACAGAAGAAGAGAATTAAATAATGAAAAAAAAAGTAATTTAAAAGAATTACATGCCATGTTTTACGATCGAATATATCGCGAGCCGAATATTTGAGTGAACTTGTGCATTTAAAATGTTAAATAAATAAAAATAATGAGAAAATGATAATGAATAAATATTATAAAAAATATTATAATGGTTAACCAAAGAGAAAGTAAATTAAATAGAATAAGTGGACCGGCCACTACTAAGAAATGTGATGTGAAATGACTAGATTTAAGTTAAATATTGTATCCTTCTTTATCGCAAATATCGCGAGACGAATTTGTCAAAGAGTTACATAAATTATGACTTGATTACAAATTATTACTTATTGATGACATATATTAATATACCTACTATTTAATAAAGATTTATGACCTTCAATAGTACTATGAGGTACTAACAATTTATGTAATGAGTTCCACCTCTTCCCAATAATTAGAGTGTGATGTCACGAATTATGACTTATATTTTTTTTCTTTTAATTTTGTTTTATTGTGTTCAGAATTATAATATTATTTTTTTATTAATTATATTATGTTTTAGGTTATTTTGTAACTTATGTTTATTAAAAAAAAAGCTATGACTAATTTTTTTTCTAGAACCTTTTTTTATTGTGCTTAGAATTATAATATAAATATTATTTTTTTGTATTAATTATGTCAAATTTTAATTGTAACTTATGTTATAAAAAAAAACATACGTAATTTGTTTTTTTTTTCGTGCACCCCCGGAGGTGTAGTGGTGTATGTGTGCATGTACAATACATATAAGTACATGCTCTATTATTAATAAAAGAGTCTTATAACTGCACTCGCGTGTATCACTTGTGTCTCCCCCTAATCCCATCCTTACATAGATTTTCTTTTATTTTATTTTCAGTACTTACATTTATGTAAACTCACTCATTAGTTTGGGACTAGATGGCGTTGAAGTGGTAATTTTTAATAGAAAAAACGTTTATAAAAACGTTTTTTTTTTTTTTTTTTTTTTTTTTTTTTTTTTAATGATATACATAATATTATTTATTGCTGGTACCAGACTTAATTACATACAAATACAATATATAATAACGACGACCTAACTAGGTACATAATATAATAATAATAATAAAACATTTATTTCAGAAAAGAGTTTACATTATCCACTAAAACTAACTTATTCATAAAAATTACAAAAATTACTAATTAGAAACATTTTAGTGTAAAGGGTTAGAATTGAGTCAGTATTATCAAGTTTCTAGCGACCTACTAAGCGGTTTCTTTTATCGAACGATCGGCCTACTATCGGTTTCATCATAGGCTATAGATGTCACAGTACAGGGATAGTTGGCCTACAGATACCAATCAGGGGATATTAAGGCCAACAGGTTTTTGATGCGTCAGATAGAGACAGCTAGTCGATATTCTAGACGGCCTCTGTGGCGTAGTGGTTATACAAGATGACTCAGTGCAAATATTTGTGTGCATGAACATGATTATTTGCATTGGTTTGAGTGTTTCTATGTATGATATGTATTTACAAAAAAAAAGTATATATAAGTATTAATATCCGTTGTTCTGTTACCCATAACACAAGCAGTTTAAGCCTAGCTTACTTTGGGAACAGATGGCGCTGTGTAGGGATGTCCGTGAATATTTATTTATTATTTTATTTATTTATGAATTTATGAAGTGAAAGTTTGTGGGGATGGATGGATGGATGTTTGTTACTCTTTCACGCAAAAATAACTAAATGTAAGTACTAAATATAAACTTTAGTAAGTAATATAGTCTAAACATCAGAATAACATATAGGTACTTAGGCTACAAATAATAAAGACATTTAATCACTAAGTCACCTTTTAAGACAATAAAGTGATGAAAAAGGGACTAAAAATAAAAACTGTCACAAACCGATCTTATTCAGTCGGTATTGTAAAAATTTCTTAGGCAACAATTAGTTACAAAATGTACGGATAGTCTGAAATCTGAAAAGGAACATAAGTTACTTTTTATCAAAACACCACGCGGGCGAAGCCGCGGGCGGAAACTAGTATTATAAATAAGAAAGTTTGTGAGGATGTATGGATGGATGACTGTTTCACGCAAAAACTACTGAATGGATTTTGATGAAATTTCAAATATAGGTAGGTAGTTTAGGGTGTAGAATAACATTTGAGCTACCTATATAACGCGGGTGAAGCCAAAAAATACATAATTAGCTACTTTTTAAACGGCACTTAAAATAAAAGTCTGATATTTTCAGTATTTGTTATCACGGAAATTGTTTTTTTAAAGTAGGTATGTAATATAATGCTTATTGAAATAATAAGACCGTGTTCTGTAGTGCGTGTTGGGAGAGGCCTATGTCCACCAGTGAACTGCGATAGGCTATACTATAAAGCCAAACTCTATGTGAAATCTTTGTAAACAAACCTTATGTCATTGACATTTAGGGTTATCACACCATTCCAAAATATTTGTATTTAAAAATGAGAATTTTATTAGTATTTCCGTATTTTATGACATAACGACACCAGAAGTATCAATTAACGTAAGGGACAAAACACGACTTTTCAGGAGAGCCAAAAAACCATTCGATTTTACAAATTCTTCTGTAACTTTTTATTAGTTGCCCTGATCTTAAAAGTGTCTAGGACAAAGTTTTTTATAATTTTGTCTTCTTTATAACTATAAATAAAATATTTACGTAAACTTACGCGTTTAGAAAATAGCATGTCCCTTACATTAAAAAAAGTTGCTTAGTTCCTGCTACTTGTCTTTTACGGCACTCAAGCTTTTAATGTAAACTATCCCATAATAAAGTAAGCACCAAGTTTAATAGGAAACTATAACACAAATCTACTGTAAAGGACATAAACAATTATGAAATGGATGAAATATTGATGTATGATAAACTATTAAGAACAATTATCATTAATTTTGGGCCTAATGTCTTTGTTATTAAGTCCATAAGTAAAAATATACTTAAACTTACAATATCTTTAGATTAATTTTGGAAATTTTGGAGAAAATACGGACTGGTCGAACATGATTTAGTATAGTACATACGACTGTGATAAATGCAGTTAGGCGGTTCCGGGAGACTGGATCTTATGAACGGAGACCAGGTCACAGTCGTAAGCTGTGTAATGTGACTTAGCATAACCGTTTTATCGTCAGAAATCTTCTTAGGGACTGGTTCATTACAGCAATTCAAGCACGTAACCAACTCCAAGAAGTTAAAAATGTGTGTAGGGGTATACGTACGGTTAGAAGAAGGTTATGCTTTTAAAACTGCTAGGGGACCACAGTTTCTTATTTCTCTCGTGTACAGGCAGTACAGGCAATGGACATATATACATATAAGGCGTTTTTGTCTATTGCAGACGATTTATGAGGTGGTGTCTGTGATACATCGCTTTTGATGACTGTACAGACCGATACGAGAGCGACATACCACAGGCTTGACAAAAGAAGTAACTGGACATTAGTGTCGAATCATGTTCATGTCGTTTCTGTCTCTTGTCAGCAAGCACTCCAAACCAGGCTTCACTACAAAATTTGAGACCCTCTCCGACACGTTTGCGCCACTAAGGACGTTTTTCCGCGAGCTTCTCCCAGTCACGGTGGTCGATTTTAAATGCTGCCATGTCTAGCTTGGTGCAGTCTTTGAAACGAAGCAGCGGCCTCCCAACATCTCTTTTTGCATTCGCTACTGCACCAAGAAGAACACGTCGTTGTAATGGAGAGGGTTCCATCCTATCCACATGCCCTAGCCAACGCAGATGTCTCTATTTAAGAAGCGCTGTCAGACTAGGCAGCTGTGCAATTTCTAGAACCTTCTCGTTTGTCATCTTGTCCTGCCATGCTAAACCCAAGATCTTTCGTAAGCAACGCATGTAAAAGAAGTTAAGACGACGTTCTTGTTTTGCATACGATGTCCAGGTTTTAGCTCCGTACAAGTACGTATGCTTAAGATGGAAGCCTAAAAGATAACCATCTTGGTCTTAGTAGTAAGGTGCTTATTGTACCATACCCTTGTACCTAGCTTCCCGAACATGGTTGCCACCTTGCCAATACGGATGTCGATCCGTCGAGAGCATTTAAATAATGTGGTGTCTACAGACGAATATTGGATATGATTAAGTTATCGTGACACCCTAGTCAGAGTTCTTACAGGAACAAAAATAAAAGGTTTGCCCCATGTGCCCCTTGAAACTGTGGAGTGCCAAGGTCGTTCAATAATGTTTTGGGTAGCATCATTTACGGGGCTCGTACTAGAACTTGGTTATTTTTTTAAAGTGGTGCAGAATGATATGTTACAGAGGCTTAAAAACCTCATTTGATGCCAATTTCACCATTTATTGGGGAATAATTTCTATTAATCCATGATAGTGCCCGGCCACACATCCCTAAAAATCACAATCGAATACCTAAATGAGGGTGGGATTCGAAAATTATTATGGCCATCTTGAAGTCCAAACATAAATCTTATGGAACATGTATATGACAATTAACTAAATGTTACAGTTTTTATTTCTCATTTTTTTGATTTTTAAGAAATTTTGTTCATTAAATGTTTTCATTTTTTTAAATTCATACTTGTAATTAAGTAAAATATTTGATAATATCGAAAAATACTGTGTAATGTAATTTTTTTCGAAATTTTAGACATAATTAAAGGTGGGCCCCTGAATGTATATTAAGGTAAGCGACAAATTATAGTAAAGATATGTATTGTGTTTTAACGTAAAGGTCATATTGTGAGAATTGTACAAAACTTTTGTTTAATGTAAGGGACTGAATTGCATTTCAGAAGTATTTACATTATTTTTCTAACACCTAAAAATATTTACGTCCGTTAAATTATTTTTTTTGTATAAAAATCAGTCTAGACCTTCGAAAATGTGTACTGTAAGGGACATTTTTTGAACGATAGAGAAATTTCAAGTATGCCAAACGATAGAGCGTGAAATTCCGAATCCAACGATATATATAACTCATTTTGGCCAAAATGTCCCTTACGTTAATTGATACTTCTGGTGTCGATAATTTGGCATTAACTGCTATCAAGACGACATGAAGTAACTACGGCGAATGTGGGGTTTCGTATTTGCCTAGAAAAGTAAATTAGGAAATTCCTATTTTTTTTTATAACAATGAACAACCCTTATTATTTTGCCTGTCAATAGTTGCTAAGCATAGGCTTGTTATTAAACATTTCACATCGACTTTGGATTTAGTATAGTTGATGAGCATGACCTAATAACCGGTATCCCATACAGATATTAAAACCTAAACGAACACAAAGCATTTTTTATATAAATTAATTAACAAATAGCATTTTTTTTAGTTTTCTTGCGGACTGTACTTTTGTTTTTTTAAACAGGGAAATAGTTGTACAAAAACACCGTCAAGGGTACTTCAAAGGGTATTTGTTTAGTGTACCGTATACACATTGTAAATGTACCCTTAAAGTAAGAACTTTAATTTTATTTTTTTACTCCGTGAAACCTTTTAAAGGCTGGTCTCTGGGCCTGTCAGAGGCCCAAAAAGATGGAAAATACGGTGTTTAGACCCATGGTATTCTTTTCTCACCCAGAAATGGCCAGGACGGCGAGAAGACTGGTATTACTCAAGCCGTCCCGATGGATGCTGGTCCGATAACGCATATAAATCATCAGAACAGCCCACTGCAGGGACGGGCCTCCTCCCGTAACGGAGGGATACTTGGCTAGCACAAAAGATCCGATGGGGCGAAGTGCATCCTGGAGGGTCCCCGAAAAGGAGAAGAGAAGATAAGAAGAAGCCAAATAATTGATAATTCACTAGATATGGCTGCGAAGAGTGTTACTTGTGAGATGACGTCTCATAGGCAAGTATAGAATAAAGAAGACATGCAGCGCCGACCCCAAATAAAATTAGGATAAAGGCAGGGGAATGATAATGCGTGGGAACCCGTTCGAACCCGTGACCTCATCAGGCAGTCGCTTTCACAACCTCTTTGCCAGCGAATGAGTTTGCCTTAGGACATTAATAAGCTATTATGACAATGATAAGCAAATGGTAGATTCAACAAACATTGAGTATAAAAACAGTTGAACCGCGAAACAAAATGGTGTCATAAAAGCGGCCATTAATTTATGATGTGCTCATTAATATAACAAATGAGTTCAAACTGAACATTTCCGCTTTTTATTTTATGACGTGTGTTGTGTACCTACATGAATACATAAAGATTATTATAACAGGCCATTAAAGTCCTAGGAGGGTAATTTGGCCTGCTAATAATATTTGACGACAATTCTGTGGCGTTGTGGCTCCTTTTGCCCAGCTGTGGGATAATAGACGCTGACACTAAAACTACCTATAATAAATAAATATTCCTCACACATTCACACAACACCATCTAGTCCCAAACTAAGCCAAGCTTGTACTATGGGTACTAGACAACGGATAAACATACTTAAATACTTTTTTTTTGTAAATACATACATATTATACATAGAAAACAACACCCAACTCAATGCAAACAATCATGTTCAAGCACACAAAGATTTGCATTGAGCGGGAATCGAACCCGAGACCTATGCGTAGCAGTCATGTTGAATAACCACTACGCCACAGAGGTCGTCATAATAAATGATTTATAATAGAAAAATCTGTTTCGATACACAGAAAATAACTTAATGTAATACGAAAAAACGTTTCTTTTTTTAATGTTCACCCTTGTTTACTTCTCTTTAAAGCTGCTGTAGCTTAAGAATAACAAATAAACAAAATTATTTTTTTCGTCAACATCATACCAACCCATTAATGTCCCATTGTAGGGACGGACCTCCTCCTGTAATGGAGGGATACTTGGCCTACTAATACCACGCTGCCCAGACGGATTGGTATAGGGTTTAATTACAAGTTTTCCTTCTTTTTATTTTGTAAAAAAATATTGTTATTAGTCCCTTAGTCTGTTTGTACGACACCCATGGGATGAGATGGGGTGGTGACATATTGTATTTTTACTACGTCACCACACGCAGTGACTTCCAAATGCTTTATGAAATTAACGGACACAAATAACATCCAAACTTAGGACGATTGTTTATGGATCACACAAAGAATTGTCCTGCCTGGGAATCGAACCCGCGACCTCGTAACATACACGAACAATTTGCTACTGAGACAAAAGTTAGTTAGTAAATATAAATATTTCTCACACTTTCACACAACGCCATCTAGTCCCAAACTAAGTAGAGCTTGTACCTACTGTAGCTGTACCCATAGTACTATGGGTACAGCTACAGTAGGTACAGCTACAGTACCATGGGATGAGATGGGGTGGTACCCATACCCATCCGTTGTCTAGTAACTAGACAACGGATAAACATACTTAAATCCTTTTTTTTTGTAAATACATACTTAATATACCTACATAGAAAACACCCTGACCAATGCAAATAATCATGTTTATGCATACAAAGATTTGCACTGAGCGGGAATCGAACCCGAGACATTTGCGTAGCAGTCATATTATAGGTATAACTTCTACTACTATATAACGAATTGGCGTGATTTTTTAAGGGGAGATAGTTGAAGGGATGGAAAATAAGTAACATAGGCTACTTTGTTCTTTTTTCTGAGTCCAGGAAACGGGAACAGTGCTACCCCGAATTTAACGCTCCGCAAATCCGCGGGCAAAAGCTAGTATTTTATAAAGAAAATGAGTACCTATGTTTATTTGTTATTGTTAAGCTACAGCAGTTTTAACGAGAAGTAAACAGTCTCAAGGGTGAAGCGAACTTTGAAGAGGGTAGTCTGAAATTTTATGTATTTTTGTATTACATAAGTTTTTCTCTGAGAAAGAGATTTTAGTATTTTATATTAATTACTTGTCCCACTGCTGGACATAGGTCTCCTCCACATATTAATTAAGTACCTACTGTAAGTTATATTAATTTATAACCGATTACAAGCTGTATCGGATTTTTTTACATTTTCTACTTTATATAGAAACTAGCTGACCCGTGCCCACTTCGTCAGGCCGCGAAAAAAACGCGTCACTTTTTTAAACATATTTCATTAGGGCTCCACTTCTATTACTCTCCTATAGGAGAGATCCTATAGGATTTATCGTATCGATAAATGGACTATTAAACACAGAAAGAATTTTTAAAATCGTTTCAGTAGATCCAGAGATAACCCCCTACAACGTCACAAACACACAAACTTTACCTCTTAATATTAGTTTAATTAAAACAACAAAAAGCTAATAGAGGGAATTAGGCGTCACACATAAAAGAAGGGTTTCTTTTAATTTATTTCAATAAATTACAGTGTAAATTTGTATTTAGTAAAATATAACAATATTACATACAGTATACTTCTTATCAAATAATATTAAATACGTTTTTTTTTTTTTTTTTTTTTTTTTCTTTATTTATGGAGCTTTGTCACTATTTGACTATGTCGCTCCGTCATAGTCTCCCTATGTATTACAACTTCATGTGCTTATTATAAAACTTATATAAACATTTCGCTGAATCAGATCCAGGATTAGCTAATGTACTGTTACATGATCCTACATCAAAGCTGTTAGTAAACATTTGTATCCTAAATGGTTCGCTCCGAACATTAAATACGTTATTATAATAATAATGATCCGTTCATTACACAGGCCCTTTTCAACCGAAGTATACATAGGGCGGACTCCTTCTTAGAGAAAACAATACTATTTTCCCTCATCGCCTTCCCCAAAACACATACAATAAGAACAACAGATGGTACCCAATTCAAAAGGCTCGCGAAGTGACTTGCCACTTCGTAATAACCTTCATCGCGGCATCTATTTACCATGTTAAATATTTCAATGTGAAAAGCTTTTAGTAGAACTTGCAAACATGCCATCTAGCGGTGTCACGTGTAAACTTTATTTCAGCGACATCTATTGCATTTGGTTTGAACTAGCAAGTAAAGAAGCTATGTTAGTGGCGACATCTGTTGGTCTACAGTTATAACTTTGACACGTGATACGTTTTGGGAACTGTGTAGAGATGGCGCTGTAATCAAAATTGCAGTGTTTATATTTTATGCCTATAAGCTGACACGTTTCGGCAATATTAAACAGAAATATTTCGTGTACATTTTGAACCGTTTTGAAAGGGGATTTGACGTCGCATCTCGGGGGAAATAGGCCATGAATTTCGATGGCCTTTATACCAATTTGTGGTGGTCGTAAGCGACTGTTGTTGATGTCCATTTATTTTTAAAAATGAAGCTTATCTTAACTGCCATGAATATCAAAAAGGACAGGAATAAATAACGTAGAAAAATAACTCATAAATATTTTAAAAGAGCTGTCCTTTTATTCAAGAAGAAAGGAATCTGATAAATATCTTGATCGATAGATAACAAAGGAAAATTTGAAGCAGGGAACACAAATAAATATCTCTGAAAAGTTTTATATTATATTGGACAACCATAAAGTCCGATTTACACATCGACAAGTAGTAAGTTAGTAGTAGTAGCGAGTTAAGTAGTAAGTTGTTGATTAAATTGATTTGAATAGATCTCCATCCTATTTTTGGCGAGTTAAAAACTTACGAAATGAAACTTACTATATTAACTTACTTAATTTACGAAGTAGCCCCTTCTCTCGCGTCTCGCCAACAGACTTAAAATAAAATCGCCATAAAATAAGTTGGAGTTCTATTTAAATATACTTAATCAATAACTTACTACTTAACTCGCTACTGTACTTGTCGATGTGTAAATCGGGCTTAAGGCGCAGTGTTTACCGGCGACCAAAAAACGTAGGTAAAATAAGTAGGTCTGTTTTTCCTCTATCTTTGTCTTTACAGAGGGATGTTAATAAACCATTGATATATTTTATAGGGAAGGAGCTGCAAGAACTCTGATGGTAGAAGAAAGTAATATTCTGTAATTTTAATTATTTTCTTACTTGTAATACTTTGTGTTTAAAAATAGTTAAATAATAACAATGGTAAGTCAGGGTCATACACATTTTTTTTTGTAAATGCAAAGAATACAGATCTATGCAAACATTCATACACATAAATAGAAATATTTTAATTAAGCGGGATTTGAAAGTAGACATGTATCTATCGAACCTACAAACTTTGACGCATTATTAAAAAACTCAATAATCGTGACACACAAAAGTCAATAACAAAATAAAAAAAAAATCGCAACTTCAAAAACTCAAAACAGAAAATTCTCTAAATCCGTATCGGAAGTTCCGAATCCGGATGCGTCCTTGAGCCCAGTTATTACGGATGCTGGACCATGAAATTTAAATCGTATCGATTTACCTTTCAACAGAATCAGGTTAAGTGTCATACGCCGAGTTTGATCACCATTATTGAAACTTCAGAAAAGAAATGCAAGCTATGCTTTTACATTGGATCATCATAACAGCCCATTAATGTCCCACTGCAGGAACGGGCCTCCTTCCGTGACGGAGGGATACTTGGCCTACTAATATCACGCTGGCTACAGGGTTTGGTATAGGGTTTAATTTCAAGTTTTCCTTCTTTTTAATTCGAAAAGATAATATTCACGGATAGTCCCTTAGTCGGTTTTTAAGACACACATGGGATGAGATGGGATGGTGACATATTGTATTCTTACTCCGTCACCACACGGAGAATTAATTATAATAGTCAACAAAGCTCAGCTTTTAAACTATTTTCTTTTAAAGTAAGTATGCACTACTTACTTACTTCGTTTTTAAAAAAAATAGTTTCAAGGCAATCGCTTATTTTAAAACTAAATAGCGAAGGGTAAATGTGTCAGAAATAGTCTACTATTACAATTTCAAATTCACAAACTAAAATACAATTTCAGCAAATGGCAACAAAATTTTCCGTTGGCTCAGCAATGAATTTTCGGGGTACGTATATCTGTAGTTGAACATTCATCGTGGCACTTAACTGGTCTTACCCATCAAAACGGGGTAAGTTACCTACAAATAGGGTAATAAACAACGCTTCGTTCTACCTAGCAGTGATTTTTCGCAAGAAATTGTTGGAATATTTCTTGTTTTGTTAACTGGGAAATGTAATGTAAAGTAATGTTTTTGATTGCGGGAATTTTGGTTTTATTTTTAAAGGAAAAGTAACCTGACAAGAAGTGTAATTTGTGTGTTTACTTGTTTGTGTCACCGTACACACAAAATGGTGGATTGTCTTTATAATTATCTCTTGTATTAAAATATAAAATGGGGCTTTATGGCAATCACAGTGGCTGAAATAGCGGATAAAGGTGTTGGCAACAATAGTCCGATTAGTGTAATAGATCGTCCCCGATACAATGTAACAATTATAATTATTCTACCCCACGATTTGACCACTTTCTCAAACTTTACCACCCAATAAATACTATCACAAATCAAAAGTCAAAACTATGCATTCAAAATCAAACAATAAATGGAATTTGATTTCCCTACATAAAGAAGAACTCAATGGCTATCGAAGGTAAAGTTTTAAGTCGTTGTTTTAAATTTATCGACAAACTCCCACTTTCGGGGAGATTTACTGCTTGTTGGGAGTTCTATGTTTATCGTGTTTTGTTTGGACATTTTATTTACCGACTACAAAAAGAAGAGGTTGGGAATTCGGTTGTTTATTATTAACACTTTCCCAGTGCAGTGTACCATATATGGTACACGTGCATTGTTTTACTATTGTGTCTGCTGGCGGCACTGTGAAAGGGTTAAGGCTTCTGTGGCGTAGTGGCTATAATCTATGGCTGCTACGCAAAGGTCTTGGGTACGATTCCTGCTTAAACATGTTTCGGGAATACTAACAATGCAAGCATTTATGTTTCATACATTTTCCTCACACATCGCCACCTAGTCCTAAACTAAGCAAAGCTTGTACTACATGACATACTTAGCTTGCATTACACGAAATCTCATGACGTAACGTACGTATTATGTATGTTGAATAGCTTTACATTTAAAGAGTTTCTTGAAAATCGTTCGGAGTATTAGAGCACGAATAATGGAAAATGGCGGGATGAACTCAAAGATTTTGAAATTGAAAATATTTGGCCGACTATGATACTGTTTTTTTTTCGATAATATTAGTGTTGGTATCAATTGAAATATTCTTGGAAGAAAAGTTATGGAATAAAACGCAGCATAGGCAGACCCCTCACACGATGGATCGACGGCTCTTAACTAGGAAGTTAAGATGGCGGAAAACCGATGGATGAGGGAGGCATAGGGCTGTATAAGGCCCTAGTCCAGCTGTGGATATCAATTGGCTGATTGCTGTGTAATAGAAGTAAACTCTTGGGCGGGTAATACTGCATAGTACTATTTTATACGGGTCTTACTAGCGGTATATACTAATTAGCCTAGATACTAGTAAGATAAATACCTAGGTTTTTCTATAGATTATCAACTACATGGAATCCAGTCATTAGCAAGTGTAAACATCATCACAGTGTTGCAGCTCAAAAGCCGGGAGACGTCATTAGTGTAGTGTGTCGAAATACCTACAATACGGCAAATACTCAAAAGTGCCAGGCATTTTCGACATTTACCGGGATTTCCTGATATTCCTAGTGATTTCGTGAAACCCCTGATTTCCTCATTTCCCTGCGACATATACATAAAGTATAAATTTGTTTACACAAAAATCTTCCAATGAAACATAAAATATTGGTACAGTCACGAGCAATAATATGTACACATTGTCAAATTTTCTAAACCATCTGCACGTTTATCTAGACATTAGAATAATAAAATTATTTCATAATTTCGAAGAGGTTTCGTACAGTTTTGAACTAATCTTCGAATATTCAATTTTGGATTAGCAGAACTTTAGATAAATGTTTTACAAAATGTGAAAATGTGTACATATTATTGCTCGTGACTGTACTGAATAAATTGAAGACATTTCGTATTGCGTGATTTTCTTTTTATACATAAAATAAAATAAATAAATAAAACCGTTTGAATCCTTTTCCTTGCTCGGGGAAAATGTTATTTATCATATTTATTTGACATGAATGAATAATTTTTTCGGGGAAAGTATTTTTTCTTACATCTGTTTTCTAATATAATATTCATTTTACTTTTTTATTGAATGAATCACGCTCTAGGGATCAAACCCTGAATTGATAGGACTTATAGATAGGGAATTATTGATTTAAAGGACATTAAGGATTTACGTTTTCTATTAATGACCCACAGCTAGGATAGGCTACTTTCAATCATGGAGGGAACATAGACACACACCACTCGCTTGATGGATTGCCTGAGGCAGCTCCTATCGTGTGATAGTCCCTGCAGTGTGACATTAATGGTCTGTTATGATGATGGTGATGACACTCACCACCAGTCATAGAGAGAATTGACCTGCTCAAATGGCAAATTCCAACATAAAATGTCACACTAAATTCCCCGTTTATATTTACCTACTTAAATCTTTAACTATATAAACCCAATCACTTAAGCCATAAGACCCATATTTCATTGAACATAAAACTATTTTATGTATTTTAAACCATGGAATCGAACTGGTTAACTACATAGTCGAAAACTATCAAAGTAAGTATAACAATTCTTTACTTGACGACTTGTAATAAAATTTATATCGAATTTGATCGTTAAAGTGAACATAAAAATAACAATTCCTCGTTTCTATATACTTTGTAGTTATGATTTTCTTCATTAAATTGCTATTTTATTATAGAAACTAGCTGACCCGTGCCCACTTCGTTGGGCGGCGAAAAAAACGCGTCTGCTTTTTAAACATATTTCATTACTGCTCCACTCCTATTAGTCATAGCGTGATGCTATAATAATATAGCCTGTGACATTTCCCGATAAATGGATTATTCATCACAGAAAGAATTTAAAAATCGTTTCATTAGATCCAGAGATTACCCCCTACAACGTCACAAACACAAAAATACACAAACTTTACCTCTTTATAATATTAGTATAGATAAGTAGATGTAGTGATCCAGAAAAGTATGCTAAGGTGGTTTGGTTACATTGAGAGAATGGATAAAATCAGGTTGAAAGAAGAAGAAGATATGAGTACATCGTACATGCAAAATACTCAGACCCAAACTGCTACGAACTCGCTACCTCTGCGTAGCTATCAAGGACTAAAGCCACTGCACCATAGAGGTCATCACTCTATAATACTTTATTCATAACAGCCCATTAATGTCCCACTGCAGGGACGGGTCTACTCCCGTGACGGAGGTATACTTGGTCTACTAATACCACGCTGGCCAGACGGATTGGTATAGGGTTTAATTTCAAGTTTTCCTTCTTTCTATGTAAAGGTAATATTCACAGATAGTCCCTCAGTCGGTTTCTACGACACCCATGGAATGAGATAGCGTGCTGACATATTGTATTCTTACTCCGTCACCACACGGAGAGGATAATACTTTATTACAAAGCATAAAAATACAATCTTTGTAAATTTCAATGAAAATAGTTTTACAAAATATTTTGTATTTTAAATTATTTACAAAGAAGACAAGCTTTTACAAAGGCTGTTCGCGTTGATTGAAATAAGTTGTGAAGTTCATTGATAAGTTATTGCCAAGTTTAAGCAATCACGTCTAAGTTACTACGTCAAGTTAAAACTAAGTTAGTTATAAAATATTCACTTATTTTGATAAATTTAATTTATGTAGTTTCTATCTTGTAAAATGATCTAATCAAGATTGAATAGATGAGGGACTTAGAGTATCGAAAGCGATGGAAAGAGTTTATCATAACAGCCCTTTAATGTCCTACTACAGAGACGGGCCTCCTCCCGTGACGGAGGGATACTAATACCACGCTGGCCTGACGGATATGGTATAGGGTTTAATTTCAAGTTTTCCTTTTTTTTATTTCGTAAAGATAATATTCACGGTTATTCCGTTAGTCGGTTTTTACGACACCCATGGGATGAGATGGGGTGGTGACATATTGTATTCTTACTCCGTCACCACGCGGACATAATGTATGACATGGAAATACTACTTAAAGAATAAAATACTTTTGAATAGGAACATATTGTACAAAGTTTAAAACTCAAGTATAATGGTACAGTTCAAAGTTAAACATAATATCTATTTAAATCTCTTCCTCACGTACAAACTTATGTAACATGTCTATTTCTTAACATCTAAGGGTTGAGTCACGTCAGGCTAATATGCTTAATTTGACGACCTCTGTGGCGCAATCGGTATATTACATGGTTCGATTCACGCTCAATGCAAAGCTTTGTGTGCATGAACATGATTGTCTGCATTGGTCTGAGTGTTTTCTATGTATAGTATGTATTTACAAAATAAAAAGTATTTAAGTATGTTTATCCGTTACTAACCCTTAGTAAAAGCTTTGCTTAGTTTGGGACTAGGTGGCGATGTGTAAATGTGTGAGATTTATTTATTTATTTTTATAATCCTTCCTACTTCCTACTAATATTATAAATGCGAAAGTTTGTGAGGATGTATGGATGGATGGATGTTTGTTACTCTTTCACGCAAAAACTACTGAATGGATTTTGATTAAATTTGGAATATTGGTAGTTTAAGGTGTAGAATAACATTTAAGCTACCTGTACAACAGGTGAAGTTGCAGGCATCAGCTAGTAAGATTATAAAAATGACAATATTACCGGAATTGAGTTTCTTTTATAAAACTACCATGGAGGATATGTAATTTAATAAAAATTTAAAACCATTACATAAATTCTTTAATTGCAACATTGAAAGTTTACGGACGTCGCGCCTAGATGCCGTTATTTTACGCCACAAACAGTTAGCCCAATGTGACTAACGCATTTTTTTTAACAAAGTTGTCTCTCAATGTATATAGTTCAAGTTACAGTTTAAATAGTTTATCTGTACTGCATGTGAATAGAGCCTTCTACATATAGCCTTAAACTTGTTACTTATGTGTACAGTACATGAAATATGCAACGTACAGTCAGCACAAAATACGGTTAATGTAGCTAAATGGACAAGAAATCGCAATAGTGTTTTACACTAAATATAAATATATTCCTTACACATTCACACAACGCCATCTAGTCCCAAACTAAGCAAAGCTTGTACTATGGGTACTAGACAACGGATAACCATACTGAAATACTTTTTTTTGTAAATACAAGGGGGAGCTGGAATCGAAACTGATTGTATTTGGCTGGTTATTTAGAGGAGTTGGGTTCGATTTGTGCTAATTGCAAATGTTTGTTTCCATAAACTGTGGCATAGTGGTTGTAGTGTTTGGCTGTTACGCAAAAGTAGCAGGATCAATTCCCGCACATTACAAATAGCGACGTAGTGGAACTTTATGACATCCACAAAACGTGTGTTCTATCTGTCTGTCTGTCACTGATAAATGACAAAAAGCTTATTTTACGCCACAAACAGTAAGCCATATGTGACTTACCCAATCTTTTTAACAAAGTTGTATCTCAATGTATCTAGTTCAAGTTACAATTTAAAGTGTTTATCTGTACTACATGTGAATAGAGCCTTATACATAGAGCCTTAAGCTTGTTACTTTACTCAAAGGTTGCAATAGATACGCTTAAAAATTGTCAAAATATTCTCAATGATTTTTTACAACAGCGCCATCTAGTAACCAACTAAGTAGAACTTGCACCATAGGTTTTAGATAAATACATTTAATTTGGTTTTTGTAAATAAGAGCATTTAATAGATAAAAGACACCTAGAGCAATGCATACAATCATGTTCATGCGCACAGAGATTTGCCTTCCGCGGTAATCGAACCCGAGACCACTGCGTCAGCAACCATGTAATGTAATGACTACGCCACAGATGTCGTCATTTTATAACAAAGTTGTCTCTCAATGTATCTACACTGGGCGGCAATGAAAACGGGTCGCTTATATAAACCTTAATAACTTCCAAAATATTAGAGCTAGCCTAATGAAATAAACACTAAAATAAAGATAATTTAACAGTCATTAAATGGAATTGATAAAAATTACAGATTGTTAAGTTTATTTTGGACAAAAGTAAGTTAAATAAAAATTGACACTTTCATTAGATGTGGAAAACAGGTAAAAGGTATCAGAAATGTAATTTTCATTCATTTAATACGCTGTATTTTTATCAGAAGCTGTTAATACAACTGTCATCTGGTTTTGAATGCTTTCCATTTGGTTTTTAATTGAATTTTGAGGAAAATACACCCATTTCTCTATCACTGCTTCTTTGAGTTCACAAAGGGTGATAAAAGGGAAATATTGATGTCCTACTCATCGATCCAATACGTCTTAAGCATGCTGCATCGGTTTCAAGTCTGGGTTGCGTGCTGGCCACTTCATACGTGTGATAGCGACATCTTTACGGAACTTTAACACTATTAAATCTGTATGAAGACGAGCGTTGAGCTCCATAAAGGTGACTTTTTCGCCGAATTTTAACAAAAATGGGCCATTATAATCATTAATGATTTCATTTAAGTACCTCTCTGCAGTTAAAGTACCATTTTATATCACTACTAGGTCGGTGCGGCTTTCAGAAGAAATTCAAGCCCACACGTGTACAGTGCCTCCGGCATAAGGTTCTTCTCTTCAATGTTAGCTTGGTTATACAGGTTTCCTGTACTTTTCCAGAATCTTAGCCTTCCATCGTGCTTGTATAACGTAAACCTCGACTCATCGGAAGCATTTTCTTTAACTAATCAGTCATGATCCTATTCACGAGTTTTTTTATTATTACTCTATCTGGAATTTTGATGTTGTCTTTCAAGTTTACGAATATTTTCAGGTCTAGGACTGTAATTTTGCTTCATCTAGACACTGCCTCACTATACAAAGGCTTGGATTGCTTTCTCGAGCACGTAGCAAGTTATTTTTTGACTTAACAGCCGTTTGAAATCGATTTCTCAACATTCTCGACACCATGTAACGATCCTCTTGTGCTTTTGTGCACGCTGTTGGTTCTGATCTTGGTCTGCGCGCATTGGATAGAGTGTCTTCTAATAGCTGGAGTACTTTCTTTTCGAACGATTGAGAGCTATAAACTAACAGTTTTTGCTGTATAACGATGACTAGGTCATATTTCTAGCATTTCTGGAATCCTTGTAGACTCTTCAGGGGTTAGAGGCATGTTTTTATGCTAATTTGATCAGAATATCGAATTTCTGTATATAAAATGCGTCTTTTTCATGATACACCATAAAAAAGAGTAAAAAAATGATTTCGAAACTGTTGTTAAAATTTAAAAATTGTGTCTTTATTTTTAATTTATGGATTTAATACAATAATCAAAAATAACTTGAAAGATTTTACTTGCGGCATTATTTGTGGTTAAATTATCTATCATTTAGTCTTTATTTCATAAAGCTAGCTCCAATATTTTGGAAGTTATTAAGGTTTTTGTAAGCGACCCGTTTTCATTGCCGCCCAGTGTAGTTCAAGTTACAATTTAAATAGTTTATCTGTACTGCATGTGAATAGAGCCTTCTACATATAGCCTTAAACTTGTTACTTATGTGTACAGTACATGAAATATGCAACGTACAGTCAGCACAAAATACACTTTATGAATTTAAATAGGGAAAATATCTCAATACTGTTTTGAAATGATTGTAGTATTTGGATGTTTTGTAAAGGTTTCGGGTTCGATTTTTGCTGATTGCAAAAAAAATATCAATTCTTGAATTATTAAAATTCATATCTTGACTCTTGATTTCATCTTAAATGTGTCTATTGTTAAAAAAATATGTTAAAAAATATTTCTTGTCTGCGCGAACAAGGACAAGTATATTTATTTAAATAAAAAAACTACTGGGACAATCAAACGTAATCAAAACCATCTTAATTTTATACTTACGCCTTTTGTTACGCCGCTTCTTCTCTTCTAGCGCCTTGGAAGCGGTGGTAAAGTTTGGAAAACTTTTAATATGTAAATTTAGACTAAGTAGTTTTAAACTGACGTCAATAAGCTGTTATTTTGTAACATTATGTTGAAAAATAAAGAAACTGAAACTGACTTACGATAAAAATAAAAATGCTTATTATACGCCATAAACTTTCAGCCTAATCCGTACGTAGCGTAATGTCAGTTTAACTCTAAAGTTCTGAGAGCGTATCCGTTACAAGTTGTACTACATAATGTTGTACTCTTTTATCTGTGCACAAAGCCTGAACATACAGCCTTAGGATTTTGTGTACTTGTAGATTGTTTTGTAAAATTTTTTTGATGGATGAGGGATACACAAGACCGCGCAGGGTGGAAACGTTTGGAGGAGGCCTATGTCCAGCATTGGGCGCCTATACTGATAATATGATGATGATGATATTGTTTTGTTAAATTCTGTTTTAATTGTACTTAAGTTATTTCAAACACAATGTAATATTGTTTATGAATTAAATATATGAATGAACTTTTTAAATAAGTATTCAACTTTTATCTTTTTCTTTTGAAATAAAATATTTTAGATGAAAAATACTTGTTTGATTTAAAAGAAGCCAAAAGTGAAGATTTTAGATAGAAAACTATTCGATTTTTAAAGAAGACAGAAAGGATTGTTATTTGTTAAAAAATATTACGTTTTTTTTTTGTTGTTCCACAGTTAAGCAAAGCTCTCCCCAATTTAACGACCTCTGTGGCGTAGTATATAGTACACGGCTGCTATCTGTGTAAGCTTAAGCATTGACATAGTACAAATATAATAAACAGTATTTCGACTTCATAGAAACGGACGAAACGCGAGTTATACCTACGCACTCACGATAGAGGTGGCTTTGCGCAGTGAACAGTCGCTACTGTGCCGCAGTAACGAGCGGGAAAGTAGGTAAATGTAATTAAAAAGCTGAAGGTGGGGAGCCCTATCGCATATTTACGTACCGCACAGCCGTAGGCATTTATAATAAATATTCGGCCGAGATAGACTACTGGTTGTACTGTGGCATTGATCTGGATGTTTTCTTAGTATAAATAAGTAGATACGTTGTATGCCAAAAAATGAGTATAAAATGCTTGCGTATTTTACGCCACAAACTATCAGCCTTATCCGCACATGGCTTTATGTCAGCTCAACTCTAAAGTTTTAGGATAGACGTTTCCGCTACATGCTATTATCTGTGTACAGAGCCTTCCTTTAAGGCTGTATACTAAGGATTTGTTAAACTTACTTTTAAAATATACGACTTTTATGTTTATTTTACTTTTTAAAGAAAATACTTTAGATAAATATAAATATTCTTTACATATTCACACAACGCCATCTAGTCCCAAACTAACGTAATCTTGTACTATGGGTACTAGACAACGGATAAACATACATAAATACTTTCTTTTTTGTAAATACATACATAATAATTATACATAGAAAACACTCAGACCAATGCAAACAATCATGTTCATGCACACAAGGATTTTCATTGAGCGGGAATCGAATCCGAGACCTCTGCGTAGCAGTCATGTTATATAACCACTACGCCACAGAGGTCGTCAAGTTTTTAGACCTTTTAAATTTAAGTACTCCTTTAAATTCAAAACGCGACTGCCCTCAAAGGCGACATTAGTAAACAACCAAAAATATTTTATTCCTGTCACCTACCTTAACATCTTTTATAATTATTCATAAATTATAATATTTTCAAAGAGAATTTTTTGTATTTTTTTATGAAAATTATTTTGTCGTTTATGTTACCTCTGTTGAATATTTTATGTTGCCCATTACCATGATGAAATAAAAGTAAATAAATATTTTAATTTAATCTGTTTTGTCGGTGTGTATTCTTATTTTAATATAAACATTACATATTACACATTGAAACATCTAAGTTAAAATGTTAAATGTTTAACTTGTGCAGGGATCGAACCTGCTACTATTTAGCTGGCATTACTAATGCCTATGTGACATCTCCGTGTGGTGACGGAGTAAGAATACAATAATGTCCACCACCTCATCCCATGGGTGTCGTAAAAACCGACTAAGAGACTATCATCCTAACGAAATAAAGAGAAGGAAAACTTGTAATTAAACCGTGTACCAATCCGTCTGGCCAGCGTGGTATTAGTAGGCCAAGTATTCCGCCGTCACGGGAGGAGGCCCGTCCCTGCAGTGGGACATTAATGGGCTGTTATGATGATTAATGACTAGATACTTCAAGTGTTAAGACCGCTTTATGCATCAAAGCACTGTATTACAGGATTCGTACAAACAAGATATCAACGGATACAAAGAACACACTCATGACAGTAGTTTGTAGATCTCACAAATAATTGTCTTGCGTGGGATTTAAATCCGTGACATTTTGCCTTAATTTTTGATTAAACTTCTACAACTTGAAATCAACGACCTCGGTGGCGCGACGGTAGCGCAAGCGGCTACCGTGCAAGAGGTTGTGTGTGGGTTCGATCCCCACGCAGGACAATAATTTGTGAGATCCACAAACTATTGTCCTGGTCTGGGTGTTCATTGTGTCCGTTAATTGATGTTTGTAAAAGGTCCCCGCGACATAGGGCATGATCTCTAGTGCGGGAGTTGTCTTTTTTAAAGAATAACAAAAGAAAAAAAATTCTTCGGTGAGAAACCTTAAACTGATCACTCGTTTTCCAATCGTTTCAAATCACCTCTTAAACGAAAAATCGCCATCAAAAAATCTATAATCGCTTACGAAATCGATTAACAAAGTGAAGCAAAAAGCGTTGTCGACTCGCGAGTTCTGTACAGTACTTGTGTTTGAGTTAAGTGTATCAAGCGTGCACTTATATGTGCTTACACTTATCATACGCCTTTTAAATACATACTTAACTGTAGATATAATGTACGATTAAAAGTTTCATTAATAAGGAGTTTTGTGAGAAAAAAATACGGCTGTTGTGTACATCAACAAGTTAACTCACCAAGTATTCAATAGATCACGTTGATATCGAGTTAGATCCCACCATGGTATGGTTGAAACATTTCAAGAAATGACTGAGTTTTAGGGTTACAAATATTGAAAAAATACAACCAAATTAGAACCCTCCTTTCGTAGTTGGTTATAAATTTATAACCCCTAAATAAATCATTTAAAAATTCACATTATAATCTATAATCGCTTACGTTATCGATTTACAAAGTGTTGTCGACTCGCGAATTCTGTAGAGTACTTGTGTTCGAGTTAAGTGTATCAAGTGTGCACTTATCATGTGCCTTTTAACTTATAATACACTAGCTGACCCGTGCCCACTTCGTTGGACGGCGAAAAAAACGCGTCCCTTTTTTAAACATATTTCATTACTGCTCCACTCCTATTAGTCAAAGCGTGATACTATATAGCCTATGACACTCACCGATAAGTAGACTATTCAACACAGAAAGAATTTTTAAAATCGGTTCAGTAGATCCAGAGATATCCCTCTACAACGTCACAAACACACAAACTTTACCTCTTTATAATATTCATCAAAACAGCCCATTAATGTCCCACTGCAGGGACGGGCCGCCTCCCGTGACGGAGGGATATTTGGCCTACTAATACCATGCTGGCCAGACGGATTGGTATAGGGTTTTATTTCAAGTCCCTTAGTCGATTTTTACGACACCCATGGGATGAAATGGGGTGGTGACATATTGTATTCTTACTCCGTCACCACACGGAAATATTAGTATAGACTAAACTATTTAAACGTATATAAACAAATTCTTGTTAACAAGAGTATTCTTGTTGCCTTTGAGTAAACACATTTATCAAGGCAGACACGAAAATCTATTTCCATTTAGTACTGCTTGCGTAATCCTATTTAATTGTTGACCTATATTTGAAGACATATGTAGCGTTGTGGTTATAGTATATGGGTGCTACGTAGAGGTCTCGGGTTCGATTTCCGTTTAAATGAAATCTTTATGTGCATAAACAAGAATTGCCTTGGTCTAGATTCTTTTCTCTATTATAATTGTGTTTAAAAAAAAGTACTTATCCATTATTGTCTTGTACCTGTAGTACAATCTCTGCTTAATTTGAGACTAGATGGCGTTTTATGTGCGGGTCTCCTGATTCGATCACGCAGGGAAACATACAACATAGTTCTCGCCATTGCCCTCTAAGTGACCTTAAGCCTTCTGAAAAGGCTCATAGTTAGAGACCATGTTCTCTGATCCATACGATTTGTCACTATATGAGTACAAAATAAACTTACTGCAATGCCTTTTAACCCAAAGCTACCTTTCCTTTTTGAAATATTTATGATTTATGCAGATGATTTTAACTTACCTGAAACAAATGAATAAGAAATTAATTAATTATGAAAACACACAATATTTACAATATGTTGAATGCACACGTGTATACTGTACACACAATTATAAATAAATAAAATAAACATTCCTCACACATTCACACAACGCCACCTAGTCCCAAACTAAGCAAAGCTTGTACTATGGGTTCTAGACAACGGATAAACAATACTATAATACTTTTTTTTTGTAAATACATACCTATTTATTATGTTGGGAGTAGTCACGAAAAAAAAAATTACACGTCAATGTATTATCTCCAAAGCAATAAACCAAAATCCAAAAAAAGTGTTATCAATAATCCAATGCCGTGATATTCGCACATAACTCTCTTACATCGTCGAATGATAGTTTGTTCACATCCTCTCTGTAAGGGGAACCGATAAAATGTTATACTGTGTTATAGTAAAAGCTATGCTATGACATAATATTAGTAGCTATATAGTTCGCGCGTTATCATCTTAGTACTGCAAAAAGAGATAGAAGATGTATATAAAAATAAAAGACACGCGAGTGCAAGCGAGATAGATATACATATATATATATAATAGAATAACAGGGCTAGCAAAATAAATAAAAAACTACTCCTTCCCCACTAGGGATCTTTGCTCTGTATCCCAGGGTCTTAACATAATCATAACAGCCCATTAATGTCCCATTGCAGTGACGGGCCTCCTCCCGTGACGGAGGGGTACTTGGCCTACTAATACTACGCTGGCCATACGGATTGGTATAGAGTTTATTTTCAAGTTTTCCTTCTATTTACTTCGTAAAGATAATATTAACGGATAGTCCTTTAGTCGGTTCTTACGACAGCCATAGGATGAGATGGGGTGGTGACATATTGCATTCTTACTCCGTCACCCCACGGAACATAAAATTAACAGCTAGTAAAATAGCTGCGCTGTGGGTTATTATAGTTTGTACCACTGGCTGTGTTTTTGCAATTCCTGAAGTTATTTCATAATGAGCATGTGGAAAATCAAACTAAGTAACTATAAAACACACAAGTTCTTCCCGGTTGTCATATGCCAGAGACTCTAAGAATGATCTCGAAAGGATCACCAAATTTTCTGACGAGCATTGATAGCCTTATTGCCACTGCCATTCATACACGGGAGTCGGGTCGATTAAACCTCTCTTCTTAATTTATTAATCATTCCTATACCCCTTCCACTATATTTAACAACATTTGACAGATTGACGTTAGTGAAGTTCAGCAGTATCTCGAATGAATCCCATTCGATTGTAAGCGATTTTGCGATTTTTCAAATTTCTTTATTTTACATATTATTATTTGGATCCAACATCAACTTACATTATCATTTTATTATTTTTTCTTTCTTCTATGTTAAGAGAATTAGCCTATAGCTTAAAATGATAAAATTATAGTTAGCTTAGGTATAAAATCGATCGAGGTGTCAAAAGGGCGTATATGGGTCGACCAACAGGACGTCGCCCTGTCGGTCGCCCCAAATACCGCTGGAAGGATGTGGTTGAGAATGATCTGAGGGAACTTAATGTCAGCAACTGGCAAGAGGTGGCCAAGGATCGAACAGGGTGGCGTTCTCTCGTGTCGGAGGCCAAGACACATTTTGGGTCGTTGAGCCAACGGAGTAAGTAAGTAAGTATTATTTAAAATACATAATTTATCGTGACACATGCTAATCTAAAATATCATATTACATTTTATAAACGTATTATAAAGAGTTCAGGTTTATTCATAGCATTTATTTCTACCGATTATTCGTAATTTGTTTCATAATGGTGGTAATCGTTATGAGTGTCCATCACTAAGTAACCATGGTAACTGAAAAAAACATGGGTACGTCCATGAAATAGAAAATAATTTGTTCGAAAAATAAGCGGAAGTATTACGAAACTTCATGGACGTGAACTGTCAAAAAGCTGAACTTACGCTGGAAGGGGTATATAATGACCTACTAACATGCTAAACTTTACTGGTATTGTTGTTATTGATTCCCGTTCAATCCATAACTTAGAGGATAATAATAATAAATAAATGATGATAAAGACGACCTCTGTGGCGTAGTGGTTATATAACATGACAGCTACGCAGAGGTCTCGGGTTCGACTCCCGCTCAATGCAAATCTTTGTGTGCATGAACATGATTGTTTGCATTGGTCTGAGTGTTTATATGTAAATTATGTTAACTGCAGCCGAAGGTTCGAAAAAAAAACCAAAAATACTTATAATAAATTTAATTAAAAAAGAAATTAAAATTAATTACAATTAGGTAAAACCTATTCGATGCTAGAATATGGAATGAGTTTATTACATTGAAATTAATACACGGGTTAAGTAATTGAGGACAGGACGGACGTCATCGGTGCAGCTGCACGTTTGCTGCGTCGGCTAATACCTTCTCGTACGACGTCAATGCACACCTGCATATTTGCTGCGTCGACGTTTCCTTCATGTTTTCAGAATTGTAATAAATATGGAGAGTTACTGCGTTGGCGATATGCTTTAGGGTTCCGTATTTAACATGTATAATATGTTTGTATTTACAAAAAAACAACAAATTTGTTATTTACAACGCCATCTAGTCCCAAACTAAGCAAAGCTTATACTATGTGTACTAGACAACGGATAAACATACATAAATACTTTTTGTAAATACATACATATTATGCATAGAAAACACCCAGACCAATGCAAACAAGCATGTTCATGCACACAAACATTTGCATTAAGCGAGAATCGAGTTAGGGTTTTGATGCCTTTGTGAGAATTACGTTAATTACAATGGTAACTGTGCTACAATACTTACCGTAAAGCATTTTTTACTCCGATAAGTATGCCTAAACGAAGCTAAGCGATAAATAATAGCTGTCAGTATACGATCATCGTAATCAGTCTTATCGTTACGTAATAAAGTCAAGTTATAGTACATGTTAGATATCGACGTTATGATTTTTAGTACATTTTCTGTAGTGGATTTTATGATGGATACTTTGGTTGATATTTTAGGTAAATAATAGTCCAACTAGTGATACATATAAACCTTACTCTTGAAGCACTCTATCTATGTATTAGAAACGTTGGATAATCCCTTGGGTAGTTTTAAAAATTTAAGCAATTATAAGACCGACATTCTTTCTCCGTGTGGTGACGAAGTAAGAATACAATATGATATATATGATGAAAACGCCAATAACAAGCTTCCACAGATACACGAAAAACATTTTAAACTAAGTTCGTTGACATTAAGTGAATTAATAACTAAAAAATACTAATAGCAGACAAATACTACACAATAACAATGTACTACAATATGTCACCCTATCTCATCCCATGGGTGTCGTAAAAACGGACTAAGGGACTAACCGTAAATATTATCTTTACGAAGTAAAAAGAAAGAAATCTTGAAATTAAACCCTATACCAATCCGTCTGGCCAGCGTGGTATCAGTAGGCCAAGTATCCCTCCGTCACGGAAGGAGGCCTGTTCCTGCAGTGGGACATTAATAGGCTGTTATGATTAATAGACAATTTAAATATAAATAGTGAAGCAAGTTACAATTCTGAAAACATGAAGGAAACGTCGACGCAGCAAATATGCAGGTGTGCATTGACGTCGTACGAAGAAGGTATAGCCGACGCAGCAAACGTGCAGCTGCACCAATGACGTCCGTCCTGTCCTCAATTACTTAACCCGTGTATTAATTTCAATGTAATAAACTCATTCCATATTCTAGCATCGAATAGGTTTCACCTAATTGTAATTAATTTTAATTTCTTTTTTAATTAAATTTATTATAAGTATTTTTGGTTTTTTTTCGAACCTTCGGCTGCAGTTAACATAATTTACATATAAACACTCAGACCAATGCAAACAATCATGTTCATGTAAGTTGTTCAAAGTAATGCACAAACAGCAATAAAAAATTTAATGATTGACGTTTGCCGGTAGAACAATGAATGAAGTGGAGACGATTACTTAATGTTTTAATTTTGTTTTTTCATACATTTAATTAGTTTTGCAAAATGTTATAAATGTTTGTTCTAAATATATGAAATATATTTATTGTAAATATATTATTAGGTAGGAAATTAACAAAACCAATATTAACCTCAAAATAGTTTATTTATATTTTTGTACGGTGTAACATTGGTAGAAATACGAAAAAAAAAACCTAGCAGAACATAACATGACATGTAGGGTGAAGCTACCAAATATCAGCACTTTAAGAGTTACTCCTACTTTAATATCGTTTATCACAGTGTTAATACAGATAACGACTTTAAAAACATGCTTTCTCGGTTCACTATTAAATAAATAATTGATTTTAATTATAAAGAATTTTTTTTATTCATACACATGTTATTTAGATGAGTCTGACTAAATAATTACCCTAACACCAATTATTGGCACCATCATCACCAATTACTAGCATCGACCGAGTCAATTATTTATCAGCACTGTGATATAAGTCATAAAATTAGGTAGATAAATGAAATAATCCAATGTTTATAGCAAAATCTCTTTTATTTATACCTAGCCTAGCAACCGAAGTTTCAGAAGAAAGATATACTAAAAAATAAAAAAATTCAAAAAACAATAAACTGATCATGATTATGTTCATATAGACTATATTCTTTAAAAGAAAATAAAAAAAATACTCAATGAAGCCCTAAACTAAGTATTCAAAATAAAAACACTTAAAAAAATTGACGAATTGATGACCTCGTCTCTTTTGAACGCCCGTAAATAACTATATAAATATAGGTAAAATTATAACTATTCTTTAAAAACAAAATACATAAAAGTATAAAAATTAATAAATCTAACAATAAAAAAATTCGACCCAATAAAAAAAATAAAATAAAAGGCGACTCCATTAGAAATAAGCACAGAGTCAAAGTATAACTCGGAAGAAAAATAAAGAGGTTGTTATGCATTGTTCTTTCACTAATAAAGCGGCCATTGTAATTTGCCGGATTGTAGGGGAGTGTCAAGATGGTGTCAAGTAAGGTTTTTAAGACAAATTAAATCAAAATTACATGTTGCTCGAGAAGCGATTGATCTGTCAAAAAAAAATAATTGAGTGTGATTTATTTTTTGACATTTTTCTTTGATTATTTTAATATATTTTATTTTATAATTATTCATATTTAAGGTATAGTTTTTTTGTTAATTATAGTATAGTGGGAAGTGGTTTCACTAAAATGGAGGAGGATGATATTCCTCCTCGACCGCCAGACCCTCCGGATCCCGGTAAGGTTTCTATTTCTAATAATAAACGTCGACTTGAGCCTAGCTCTCAAGTTCCTACTAAAAAACCGTCATCATCTATTGATGATGTTCCTTCTATCGACACTCAATTTACGGATCCAGCGATGGTTGTGGGGGCTTTAAGTTACTCACAATCTGACGCCGGCCCCTTTATTATCCATGTATCAAAAATTGATCAAGATGCAGGCTCTTCCATTAGACCTATTAAGTTTGGCCAGTTTTTAAAATCTAATAAAGTTACTGACATTTGTCGTGATGGCGTTAGGAAGGTTGGAAGAAACAGAATTTCGGTCCAATTTACTACTGCCGATGCGGCCAACAATTTTTTAGCCCTTCCACTTTTGGCTGCATACAAATACGCTGCAATTATTCCTACTTTCAGCATTACACGAATGGGTCTTATTAGACAAGTCCCTACGGACATCTCTATGACTGAATTTGTTCAGTCACTTGTTTTACCGACAGGTTGTGGCAATATATTAAAGGCGCGACGTCTCAATAGAAAAGTCTGTGACAGTTCTAATAATACTACTTGGGTCCCGACACAGACAGTTGTTGTCACCTTTCGTGGGCAAATGCTGCCTACGAAAGTATATTCCTACTACACAGCGTTACCAGTGGAATTGTATTATTTCCCCACCATTATTTGCCACTCATGTTGCAGATATGGTCACACAAAGGCTCAATGTCGATCAAAGCCCAGGTGCTTTCGTTGTTCCAAGGAGCACTTTGGTGACACATGTGATGTAGAAGAAACTGATTCTACTTGTTTACATTGTTCTGGACGGCACTTTGCTACTAAAAACTCCTGCCCAGAATTTGCAAGACAAAAGTCTATTAAAATGTCAATGTCACAAAACAATATTTCGTATATTGAGGCTTCTCATCAATTCCCGAGAGTTGATAGGTCATACGCTGCGGTCACTCAAGAGGTCAGTAGACCTCGATCATCTTTTTCCCCTGTAACTCCATCTCAGTCCTCGTCTTCCTCTTTCTCGTACAGAAACACTAAGTTCCTTTCACCTAAATCCAGAGCTCCGTTAGGTAAATCTTTTGATAGGGTTGCTCTTCAAAATATTGTATCAACGCCTCCTTCTCAGCTGCACAATGGTTGTGCAATTGATAACAGCTTACAATCTGAATCAGGTCCCCAATGTGCCAATACGTTGGAATCCCTGATCACTCTTCTTCTCGAATTTATTCTTTCAAATTCTCAATCATTACCGTCCAACGTGGCATCCAAACTTATACATTTAGTTTCTCTTTCTTCCAGTAATGGAACAAATTCATCTCCTGCAATGGAATTGCCAAAGCATGCGTCGCAAGAAGCATGAAGTTTTAGATCTTATTTCCCAATTTAATCCCTCAGTCATTGCTATCTCGGAGACTTGGTTGAAACCTGGTTCCCGATTTCGGGTGCCTGGTTTCTTCTGCCTGCGGGATGACAGGGCTGATGGGTATGCGGGTTGTGCTTTGCTCTTAAAGCGCGCTCTTTCTTATCTTCCTATATCTTTTCCCTCTCACCCTCCTAATATAAATATTGTTGGCGTGAGAACTGTAAATATCTCTTTTGTTTCTTTGTATATTTCTCGCCCTCATTCATCTCTTATAGCCGATATTCAGTTACTTCTCTCATCTATATCGCCCCCAATGGTTGTGATGGGTGACTTTAACGCCCATCATACTCTTTGGGGTTCCGCGAACTCTGACTTATTTGGTCTTTCTCTCCTAGATTCCTTCTACGAAATTGGTCTGTGTGTTATGAATAATGGTGCTCCTACTCGCAGGGTATATCCTTCCCAGAATCCTAAAAGTGCGGTGGATCTTACATTATGTTCGCCATCGCTTACCCCTCTTTTTTCATGGAGCATCTTGCCTCTAACTTTTGGTAGTGACCATTTCCCTATTTTGAGCACCCTTTCCACCAGTATAATTCCCTTTTGTAACTCTAATCCCTCTCTAAAATACAAACTATCTTCTGCTGATTGGCCCTCTTATTCGGCTACCCTAGATTCAAATTTACAAACTGTTGTTTTTGATCCCGTCAATGTTGATCCCTTAGAATCATATAACTCTTTCGTTAATGCTATTCTTTCATCTGCTTTACTCCATATTCCTAAAAAGAAACCTTCCAAGTCTTTTAGGATTTCCCCCCCGTGGTGGGATTCTGAATGTACAGAAGCCGTTCGTGCTCGAAAAGAAGCTGAATTATTATATAATTCGTGCATGAACGATCAAAATTTTTTCAACTTTCAAAATGCTTCTGCTCGTTTCAAAAGATTAGTTTTATCTAAGAAAAGACTTGGTTGGCAAAAGTTTTGTGAAAATCTATCTCCAAAAACTCCATCTACTATAATCTGGAACCAAATTAGGCGCTTTAGAGGAGCAATGAATAGTACGGATGTGCCTTCCATTGACTCTTCATCTTGGCTGGAGGTATTTTCGGACAAACTAGCACCTAGTTTTGTTCCTTCAGATGATTTCCTTCCTTCTCCGTGTTCTTTTCTTGTCTCTACTAATACATTTGATCGTTCCTTCTCCTTTGATGAATTGTCTCTGGTCCTAGGTAACTTGTCGGACTCTTCTCCTGGAATAGATGGCATCCCTTACTCATTTATCACTAAATCTTCCGTTCGCACAAAACAAAAGTTTCTAAACCTTATTAATTATTTTTTCGATTATGGTATTGTTCCACTACAATGGAAGTCTCAAATAATTATCCCTATCCTTAAGCCTGGTAAAGATCCCACGGATGGTAATAGCTACAGGCCGATTGCTCTTTCCTCAGTCTTGTGCAAAATTACTGAACACTTGCTGAGAATCCGCTTAGAGTGGTTTGTAGAAAACAAATCAATTCTGGCGGATTCTCAGTTCGGGTTTAGAAAGGGTCTCAGCACAATGGACAATTTGTCCTTACTAACGGTGGACATTATAACAGCCTTTAAACAAAAAAAATATCTTGCGGCTGCTTTCCTTGATGTGGTAGGTGCCTATGACAATGTCCAGCTTCCAATATTAAGAAATAAGCTTTGTCAGCTTGGTGTTGCTCCCAAGCTTATCCGCTTCATCTGCAACATTCTGATGGAACGTTCGGTAGTAGTAAGGTACCAAAACATTCTTCTCCCGCCTAAAACTGTCTGGTGTGGGTTACCCCAAGGTTCGGTGTTGAGTCCTCTCCTGTACAATATTTACACATATGACTTGGAGCAGAGCGTACAATGCTTCTGTTCCATAATTCAGTACGCAGATGATATCTGCCTTTATGTGCTCGATGATTCTATTGAGATTGCGTCAAATAATCTAAATTCTGCCTTAAGTTACCTTAATTCCTGGATGTTGGATCATGGCCTCTCAGTGTCCTCATCTAAAAGTTCTTCTATGGTTTTTACAAAAAAAAGATTGATTCCTCCTATTGATCTGTTTATCGGTGAGGATTTAATTCCCCAATCTAATAGCTCAAGATTTCTAGGCGTCGTTCTTGACAATAAATTTTCTGGCTCTTTTCATTTTGATTATATTTCCAATAAAGCCGAACGCAACCTCAACATTCTCCGAGCTTTGTCAGGAGTATGGTGGGGTTCTCATCCCTATTCTCAAAAATTATTATATAATGCAATAATTCGTAGTCACTTGGATTACGGTTCTTTTCTTTTAAACTTGTGTAACAAATCTTGCCTAAATTCTCTTTCCAAAATTCAATCTAAGTGCCTTCGTATTATTTTAGGAGCAATGAAATCGTCTCCAATTAATGCTATGCAGGTTGAAAGTGGAGAGCCCCCTTTAAATTTGCGTAGACAGTTTCTTGCAGACAGGTTTATTTTTAAACTTATTCAAAATTCTAGTCACCCTCTTATTCCTAAGTTAAATATTCTATTAGAACTTTTTCAAAATTCAAACCCTGACAAACTCCCTTTTATCCTAACTAGTTATATTAAATTTTCCAAAATTCCTTATTCGATTGTTCAATTCCCTTTAAATCCGCTATTTAGTATTGCGTATGAGGCGCTTATTTATCAGCCAAATATTATTTTAGATTTTGGTGTCGATAAAACGTCTCTCTCCCCTAATACAGCATTCTCTAATATTGTAGGTAATAATTTTAAAGATTGGTTTACATTTTATACTGATGCATCGAAACAATCTGTAAATAGTAATGTCGGTGTAGCTGTATGGATCCCTTTTACTAGAATTTTTTTAAGCTATAAATGCCCTCCTCTTTCCTCAGTTTTTACTGGGGAAGCTCTAGCTATTCTCGAAGCTATATTGTACATAAAATCTCATGGTCTCAATAACTCAATTATCTTTTCGGATTCTAAAAGTTGTCTCCAGGCCATCTTATCCAACCCATTTCATTCCTCTTCCAAACCTGTAATCCTTAAAATTAGAGAATCCTTATATGATTGTCATTCTTCCAATATTCTCGTGGCTCTAGCATGGATCCCTAGCCATGTTGGTATTCCAGGCAATGAGACTGTTGATTCCTGTGCTAAATCTGCGTCCCAAATTGGATCCCTTGATCTTTTCAAAGTTTATTCCCATGATTTATGCCTCCTTCCTAAAACCATCCTTCAAAAGTCTTGGGCTCAGTATTGGGCTTCTTCAAAACATACAAAAGGCAGATTCTATGGTGAGGTCCAACCGGAGTTACCATCAGTTCCTTGGTTTTGTAAGTTTCGACATGCGAATAAATTAACTACGTCCACTATTTGTCGTCTCCGGTTGGGTCATTCATGCACTCCTGTCCACCTGGCCAAACTTAGGATTAGGGATAATTCATTGTGCGAATGTGGTCTGGACATAGGGTCTGCAGATCACATCTTTTTTAATTGCCCTCTTTATAGATTTTCCCTCTACGACTTTCTCCCTTCTAATATCCCTCGTCCTGTTTCCTTAAAATGTCTCCTTTCCCGTATCTTTAGTCCTAATATTGCTTTATGTTTATGTAAATATATAGCGTTTAATAAAATTAAATTGTAGATAGTTATGTAAGTTTGTGTTTTTTTCTTTTAGCTTAATAATTTTGTATTTAGTTATCTTATTTATTTATTTTCGTGTATATAATTATGTTATTCTGTTTAAAATAATCATCCTGAACAATTGTTTGTGATTTGTTTTGGTTTACCATTTATTTGGTTAATAGCATGGATCATGACACTTCTTGATTAATGACATTACGAGCCCCTCGACAAGACACTGGCAAAATATGTGACGTTTCACATGAGGCCATTCACGAAGAAGTCAAGTCAAGTCTACATGTTGCTCAATATATTTAGTCCTTTATACAACAAAAACAAATCAATTAACTCTTTTACTTATCCAAAGTACGATATCCCATCCTTTTCTATAATTTCTCACCGAACACTTCGGCATTTTTGTCTTGTGTACACGGTAACGCGGGCGACGCTATACTAATTGAAAAGAGGCGCACAATTTGAAATTGTGCGCTTATTTGTTGCGGACGGTTTTGGGAAGTGGAGTATGTATCTTTGGTTTTTTGTAAATCAATGCTCTAACCTCTTAAAAGTCTATCAGGATTCTAACAATGCTAGAAACAGGACGAAGTCAGCTTTGTACAGCAAGTACTGTTGATTTGTGGCTCCCTTTTTACTTTCTTTTTACGTTACAGTAAACAGTATAACCAACTAAAGCTAAGCTATAATAAATATCTTTTAGTATACAATCATCTTTATATATCTTATCGTTTCATACTAACGTCAAGTGAAGTACCATAGATATCGCAACGCTATGATTTTTGAAAACGTTTTTTTTGTATTTTATTATAGAATACTTTTGTTGGTTAAATATTGATAAAGGGATATGAAGTCATAAAATAGTTTTGAAGAAAAGCTTTTTACTACTTAAATAAAATAGTTTTAATATTAAATTTTTATACTCATACTTAAAGTTATCTAGTCTTAAAGTAAGCAAAGCTTGTGTTAGACGATTTCTCTGAACGGTGGTCTTTTTCTTCTTCCATACTTTCCTATCGGACGTCATCACAAGTAACACTCTTCGCAGCCATATTATCGTCTTTCACACAATCCATCGTTTTCTTGGTCGTCCTCTTCCCCTATATCCATCCACATACATATTCAATGTATTTTTATGGTACAAATTCATAAAAACAATACATACATACATACTCGTACATACTAAACAATTGTGAAACTATCTGCCAGATGTTTCGCTGTAAACCTTTGTATTGTGCCAAATCGTAAAACAACACTCGTAGTACATTGATTTTTTTGCACTGTATTTTGTATCTTGACTTTATTTGACGACCTCTGTGGCGCAGTCGGTATATTACATGGCTGCTACGCAGAGGTCTCAGGCTCGATTTCCGCTCAATGCAAATCTTTGTGTGCATAAACAAGATTGTCTGCATTGGTCTGAGTGTTTTCTATGTATAATATGTATGTATTTACAAAAAAAAAGTATTTAAGTATGTTTATTCGTTGTCTAGTACTCATAGTACAAGCTTTGCTTAGTTTATTATTTATTTATTTATCTTACTAGTTTCCGACCGCGGCTTCGCCCGCGAGGTGTTTGATAAAAAGTAACTGATGTTCTTTTTCAGATTTCAGACTATCCATATACAATTTTGTAACAGTAGTTTTTGCGTTTGCATTTATAATATTAGTAGGATTTTTGTATTGTTTATTGTAGTTGTAGGTTTAATATCCATATTTTAATTTTATAATCTTTTTAACCATCAACCAATTGATGTACACAACTGGACATCATCATATCATACCAGCCCATTAATGTCCAACTGCCGGGACGGGCATACTCCCGTGTCGGAGGGATACTTGGCCTACTAATACCACGCTGGCCAGACGGATTGGTATAGGGTTTAATTTCAAGTTTTCCTTCTTTTTATTTTGTAAAAATTATATTCACGGATAGTACCTTAGTCGGTTTTTGCGACACCTAGCCATGGGATAAGATGGGGTGGTGACATATTGTATTCTTACTCCGTCACCACACGGAAAAGAATACTCCATGGTGTGTGTAAAAAAAAAAATAACGTACGTTTGTAATGTAACAGAAACAAAAGAAGGTAGGTACGAGACATTTCTTTTTCTTTTAGCAAAAACTTCCACATTAGGGATAAGCTCTGTGCCTCTTATAGAGTGACACATTGAGCATGTAAAGCCTTCTCAATAATTGAATTTACGAAAGTTAACTTTAAAAGAACCACCGTTTTTATAGTTGATTATCATGCGATTATCGAGTGTAATTGAATTCATTGTAACAATTTACTAAAGCCTAGTAAGAATAATACTATTCTTATTATGAAATTATCAGTAGTAATATTAAATTATTTCCAACTAGGTAACCCGTGCCCACTTTGTTGGGCGGCGAAAAAGACGCGTCCCTTTATCAAACATGTTTCATTACTGTTCTACTCCTATTAGTCATAGCGTGATACTATATAGCCTATGAGACTCCCCGATAAATAGACTATTCAACACAGAAATAATTTTTAAAATCGGTTCATTAGATCCAGAGTTTACCCCCTACAACGTCACAAACACACAAACTGGTAAAGTTTGTGTGTTTGTGACGTTGTAGGGGGTTGTGGGGGCATCTTTATAATATTAGTATTTCCAATATCCATTTTCATTTTGCACAAAAATAAATTGCACACAAAAATATTGACCCAAAATAACATTGTGCAAGCCTTTTGAATGTTCTGAAGTTGGCTTAATCGGAAATTGCAGTTTGTTAGCGGAAACCCGCAATCGCCACCCGCAACCCAACCCCTTTTGACGCCACCCCCTTTCCTTTGCGTTTCAGATAACTATGCTTTGTCATATTAGTGAGAAAGTTTTGAAAATATATATTATTTTTACTGCAATTTTTTATTAAACACGTTCTTTGTGTTCGATTTTAAAGTCCTCGACACACAGGGCATGGAATTAGTGTCATAAAACAAACTAGCTTTAGCTATCATCATAACAGCCCATAAATGTCCCACTGCAGGGACGGGCCTCCTCCCGTGATGGAGGGATACTTGGCCTAATAAAACCACGCTGGCGGAACGGCGCAAACGGATTGGTATAGGGTTTAATTTCAAGTTTTCCTTCTTTTTATTTCGTAAAGATAGTAGTTACGGTTTTTGCCTTAGTCGGTTTTTACGACACCCATGTGATGAGATGGGAAGTTGACATATTGTATTCTTACTCCGTCACCACACGGACGTCTTGAATTTACCCATATATTTGACGATGTAATTGTTTCGATATATTTTGCGCATGATGGGTGCTTCACACATTTAGAGGACTTTGGTTGTATTTTTATTATTGATCACTTTGGGAGTTACTTTAAAGGAGACGGTTTTTTTTTGTTCGGCGAATAGGCCCTCTCCACATAATATTGTGGCATTTAGCAATTAAATCCATATCAGTTTATTCCTTACAATCTCTAGATAGACAGTCTGCACATATCAAAACTGTATCTAATGGGAATATTCTGAAATACGACAATCAAAACATGACTCTCGTGATAGCCTAAAATATCACAACAGCGATTGTCTAATGAATATACACTCATAAGGCAACCAAAATTTTGCTGGCTATTGCTTATACAGGTTGTCATTTTTTCATTATAAATTTTATTCTAAGAAATAAGTCCTATTTATATGAAAACTAGACCAGCTGTTTTTAAAATATTTATGAGAGTTTAAAGATTTAAGATTTGTGACAACAGGGAGTGAAAAGACTGTCATAGGGTGTGAATTTTTGCGTTTTTTTTCAAATGCCTATAACTTTACAATCATGCAACTTAGAATTTTTTTTATAAATTTCTGATTGCCAGTTTGACTTGCCTCATCACCTGATTTCGGGTCAACGTCGGGTTTTGGGACACCCGTATATGAATATGCTACTTTATATAAGGAACTGACTGTACCAGGTCGGGAATTCGAATCGCATGTATTCTTTGTGTGATCTTCAAATTATTGTTCGGAGTGTGGATGTTATTTGTGTTTTATTTTAAAGTCCTTGTCCCACAGGGCATGGAATTAGGGTCATAAAACAAACTAGTTTGACGACCTCTGTGGCGCAGTCAGTACATTACATGGCTGCTACGCAGTGGTCTCGGGTTCGATTCCCGCTCAATGCAAATCTTTGTATGCATGAACATGATTGTTTGCATTGGTATGAGTGTTTACTATGTATAACATGTATGAATTAACAAAAAAAAAGTATTTAAGTATGTTTATCCGTTGTCTAGTACCCATAGTACAAGCTTTGCTTAGTTTGGGACTAGATGGCGTTGTGCGAATGTGTGAGGATTATTTATTATTTAGTTTTAGCTGTACAATATAAGATTAAACTTCTCTAAAACAGCATTTATGTAAACCACGTAGCTACTCTATATAAATCAAATTACAATAGTAACTAGATACCCTAAATTGGTTAAACCAAAAAGGTTAGGACGTGGGCTGAATTAATTTTACATTTATTGCTTAATGCTATTTGTAGTGACATCGTTTTTTATTAGGTATTACTGGGAACAAAGGCTTTGGAATGAGTTATTCAATGTAAGTAAATAAAAATCGTTTATTTCAAGTTTTGATTAAAATTTCTTTTAAGGATGTTTAAAGATTTTTTCCGTGTGGTTACGGAGTAAGAATATAGTGTGTCACCACCTCATCTCATCCCATGGCTGTCGTTAAAACGGACTAAGGGACTATAATATTATCTTCACGAAATAAAAAGAAATCCGTCTGGCCAGCGTGGCATTAATAGGCCAAGTGTAGGACATAAAAGGGCTGTTATGATGAAAGATTTTTTTAAACGTGAAAAAGGAGACCATTGGTTAACCTTAAAAGAGATCACTGCATACCAGCCATAATGCATTTGATAAAATTTTAATATCGGGCTCATTTAAGGATTGAAACCTTATGAACCTTCTAGCTTTTTTATATTTATTTACGATCATGTATTGTGTTTATTAAAGGTTTACGCTAATTTTCATCATCATCATCATAACATCATCATCATCATAACAGCCCATTAATGTCCCACTGCATGGCCGGACCTACTCTAGTGACGAAGGGGTACTTGGCCTACTAATACCACGCTGGCCAAACGGATTGGTATAGGGTTTAATTTCGAGTTTTCCTTCTTTTTTTACCTACGTAAAGATAATCACACACCCATGGGATGAGATGTGGTAGTGACACACTGTATTCTTACTCCGTCACCACACGGAGAAAACCTCGCTTAGTATTGTAATTATTCTACTATGTAATATTCAAGTTTTACACGACATTGTTGACTAAAATCGTTACAAATGTGATGTCAACGCTCTTAGTCCACAAAAGCTATATTTAAAACAAAATTTCTGCTTGTAATGTGTACATAAATATTTAACAAGACAACTCCATATTTTCAAACAAAGTCGTTTGAACAGTCAGCAACAAAAATAGTTAATTACATCACTAGAAATTTCAGGATTATTTCTACATACCTTCAGTAATGTTCCCTCCGTGTAGTGACAGAGTAAGAATACAGTGTGTCACCACCACATCTCATCCCATGGGTGTCGTAAAAACCGACTAAGGGACTACTAGTGAATATTATCTTAACGAAATAAAAAGAAGTAAAACTTGAAATTAAACCCTATACCAATCCGTTTAGCCAGCGTGGTATTAGTAGGCCAAGTATCTCTCCGTCACGTGAGGAGTCCCGTCTCTGCATTGAGACATTAATAGGCTGTTACGACGAATCATAGCTGCAAGTTTGTTCCACAATTTTATGGTTTGGTATATTTATAAAAGAATTCCCAAATCTTTTGGTCTAAGACGATATCTGCCATACCGTCTGAATTTCACATCGCAAACCGTCACGAGTGGTCTTGTTACAAAAAGGGATAGTTTATTTTTGTTGCCGACTGTACCTGTCTGTTTTCATTTCACAACGGGTGCTTAGAATTAAAAGTGACCGCGGCTTGGCTTGGACCTCAGCCAAAACTATTAGGGTTTTAGCTTCTAGTTTTATTTTAGTTGAAACCACTGAAACAATAGCCTTTTCAGGTATTTCATAGAAAATTATATAAATAGCTATTTGTTATACATTCACACACAACGCCGTCTAGTCCCAAACTAAGCGATATTGTACTATGGGAACTAGACCACGAATAAACATACTTAAATACGTTTTTTGTAAATAAATACATAGATAATATAACGAAATATTAATGTTTGCACACTCATAGAAGAAATCGAACCCAAGACTGTATATCAGCCATGGACTACCACAACTAGGTACACCACAGAGGTCAAATATATGTCATGCTAATATTTCTGTCTACCCCCAGGGTAATAAGGCGTGAATTTAGGTATGCATGTATGGAATGTATGTAACATCTATTTTAGTTGCTATCTGTACTTGTCTGTTTTCATTTCACAACGGGTGCTTAGAATTAAAAGTGACCGCAGCTTGGCTTGGACCTCAGCCAAAACTATTAAGGTTTTAGATTCTAGTTTCATTTTAGTTGAAACCACTGAAACAATAGCCTTTTCAGGTATTTCAGAGAAGGAAAGGGAAACCTTGAATATTTAGTACTCTTCATTAACTTGCTCCTTGTGGTGACGGAGTGCTCCGTGTGGTGACGGAGTAAGAATACAATATGTCACCACCCCATCTCATCCCATGGGTGTCGTAAAAACCAACTAAGAGACTAACTGTAAATATTATCTTTACGAAGTAAAAAGAAGGAAAACTTAAAATTAAACCCTATACCAATTCGTCTGGATAGCATGGTATTAGTAGGCCAGGTATCCCTCTGCAACGAGAGGAGGCCCGTCCCTGCAGTGGGACATTAATGGGCTGTTATGATTATGATAATTTAGTACTTAAAGAATATGGAAGAACTCTTTATAACGGATGCGAGCAGAGAACGCTTTCCTTGTAAACAGTACACTATTAATGAAGAGTCATCATAACAGCCCATTAATGTCCCACTGCAGGGACGGGCCTCCTCCCATGACGGAGGGATACTTGGCCTACTAATACCAGACAGATTGGTATAGGGTTTTATTTCAAGTTTTTCTTCTTTTTATTTCATAAAGATAATATTCACGGATAGTTCCTTAGTCGGTTTTTACGACACCCATGGGATGAGATGGGGTGGTGACACACTGCATTCTTACTCCGTCACTACACGGAGAAGCATTATTATTATTATGCATATAATTATCAATTCACCTCAAGTTTCCAACAAACACAAAACATTGAAACACTATTCAAACTTCACAATTTACAAGCAAACTTACACTTAAACATATTATGCGTCAAAAGCGCTTTAAATTAACATGCCAAATAATTGGAATACATTGCAAAATAACTCCTAATCCTACAAGTTTACGGTTGAGAAAACCGCAGCAAAGCCTTCTAGTATTAAAACATGTTTCATAGTCTCGGTACATAAATTAGTTCGTAGTAAAGTTAAAAATAAAATGGAATCTGTTCGTTGCAGAGTTCTTTAAAATTGCTGCAAAGATTTGTTCTACCTTTTACTCTTGTTTCATTTGACGACCTCTGTGGCGCAGTCGGTATATTACATGGCTGCTACGCAGAGGTCTCGTGTTCGGTTTCTGCTCAATACAAATCTTTGTGTGCATGAACATGATTGTTTTCTGAGTGTTTTCTATGCATAATGTATGTATTTACAAAAAAAAAGTATTTAAGTATGTTTATCCGTTGTCTTGTACCCATAGTACAAGCTTTGCTTAGTTTGGGACTAGGTGGCGATGTGTGAATGTGTGAGGATTATTAATGTAAGGATTATTTATTATTTGTTGATGTAGGTATTAGTTTTATTTTGAAATTATGGCGTCCATGCACAATTGCAATCAGTGATTCATAATCAAAATCTGTGATTCAGCAACGTAAGCGAGGTCAATACCTAGATAGGTAGCCGCTCAGTGATATCACCATCAAGCTTCGGAAGGCAGGTAAAAAGGGGTTCAGCACTTCATACATGTGCAAAACCATCAAATAATGGAACTCTTTGGCAGCTCACGTGTTTCCTTTAAACTACGATCCTGGTTCTTTCATGCGAGGCGTGAAAAACCATCTTCTTAAGTCGCCATAGTGGAGCAACTAATTCCTCTACCAATATTGTAGATGGCATGGTGCTCGCCATTCATGGACTCTATTGGATGCTTAAAATCAGGCACCATAGAGTCATTCTGGTAGGCCAATTTAAAAAAAAACGATACTGCTTGAAGCTATGCCAAGCAGGTACAGCTGTAGTACCAATTAAATTCTTATATTTTTCAACAATGAAAAATTGTAATTCACTGACTTAAGTAGATTTAATTATGCTCAACCTAAGTTTACATACGTTTGAAGTTAAACCAAACTTTACTACCGCTTCCTAAGCGCTATTAGAGAAGTAGCGGCTCATTATACTTTCCATTTTTTATGTAATGGGAGGCAAACGAGCCAGCAGGTCACCTGATAGTAAGCGATCACCGCCGCCCATAGACACCCGCAACAACAGAAGAATTACAGATGCATTGCCAACCTTTAAGAAGGGAGTACGCTCGTTTCTTGAAGCTCCCCAAGTCGTAACGGTCCGGAAATATCGTAAACTTATTAAACTAATGCTTATCAGTAGTCAAGAAGAAGCGCAAACAATGGAGATAGATCATTGTTGGTTATGTCGGAAGAGTCACGATCCTTAGTTATGAGGAAGCGACTTAAGGCAGAGATCTGTTGTCTAATACACATAGCACAACCTTTGCTTAGTTTGTGACAAGATGGCGTGATCCAAAAGGAATCATCATCATTATCATAACAGCTCATTAATCTCCCACTTCAGGGATAGGCTTTCTTTCGTGACGGATGGATACTTGGCCTACTAATACCACGCTGGCCAGACGGATTGTTATAGGGTTTAATTTCTAGTTTTCCTTCTTTTTATATCGTAAAGGTAATATTCACGGATAGTCCCTTAGCCGGTTTTAAGACACCCATAGGATGAGATGGGGTGGTGACATATTGTATTCTTACTCCGTTACTACACGGAGCAATTCTAAAAGGAATAACATTAAAATATTGAATCAATCACAAATTCAATTCCCGAGCTATCGATTTCCAGTTTTAATATTCCCAACATCATCAGAACTGCCACTACAATGATATATTCCCACAAAAGCATATTAATAGCCGCTTTATTGGTATGTATTGCTCTGTATTGCAACGCAAATTAAAAGCGGCAATCGCTTTAAACTGAATGAGCCGATGCAGCACTCCATGTGTCGGCCAATAAACAGGTAAATTTAAAGAAGTACAACTGCTTAAAATTTGTCAAGTGTTTGCTTACAGCACACTGTCACAGCTAAGCCGCTGCTTGTCCTAGGACGTAAGCTATCCCTGTTTTTTTACGGACGGAGTAAGAATACAATGTGTCACCACCCCATCTCATCCCATTGTGTCGTAAAAATCAACTAAGGGACTATCCGTGAATACTATCTTTAAGCAATAAAAATAAGGAAAACTTATAATTAAACCCTGTACCAATCAGTCTGGCCAGCGTGGTATTAGTAGGCCAAGTATCCCTCCGTCACGGTAGGAGGCCTACAGCGGGACATTAATAGGCTGTTATGATGATGACCATGATAGTTAATACGTAATCTGACTTTTACCTAAGTCAATTGCCAATATTTATCATGAATTGTAGAGTTCATGTACTAGATTGTCTTCTCTATTTACCTGTGATGTGAGTCAAGCGTGCAATTCTGCACAAAGAGTAATTACAGATACAGAGCCTTTGTGGTTCTGATACAGATGGCGCTGTTACATATTACTCTGTTACACTATTTAAGTAACAATAGTTTGAATAATCATCCTATTTTTCTTTACTTCAAGAGGGCAGAATAAAAATCGGCTCACCTAATGGTAAGTGGTAATCTCCGTGTGGTGACGGAGTAAGAATACAATATGTCAACAGCTCATTAATGACCCACTGCAGGGACGGGCGTCCTCCTGTGACGAAGGGATACTTGGCCTTCTAATATCACGGTGGCCAGACGAATTGGTATACCTAGGGTTTAATTTCAGTTCTCCTTCTTTTTTATTTTGTACAGAATATTCACGAAAAGTCCCTTTGTCGGGATAGGGTGGTGACATATTGTATTCTTACTCCGTTACTACACGGATTTACTTATTTAATGAAATAAAAATATCTGTATCTAAGTACTAAATATCATAGAATTCTACACTACTGAATGAAGCCAGAGTTTAATCGAGCTTAGTAATAAAGAGAAAGATAGAAATGAATAGTTTAAATGCAAATATTAATTTTACGGCCATTGACTTGCAATTTCATTCTTCTTGTACATTCTCATCTAGGTAGTATGATTATAGAAATACGGTGAACTGATAACCGTTAAATAGAAAGGTTCTGTAATTAGGGTAAGGTTGCGATCATTGGACTAGCGCTTTGTTTGTACCACTTCAATATTTCGCGATCTATTCATATTTAAACCCGGTATTTGCATCGAAACGATAGCTTTACAACCCCCCACACCGCCCTCCAACCGGCAGTACCGCAGCAGGCAGCATAAGGGATGGACGTACTTTACTTTGTTTCTTGGACCTCGAATATAATTCTTACGCGGAAAATAATAGCATGTAAGTACTGTTATAATAATTATTATAATGTGATTTTTTTTACTACTATAGTACGGTAATTAAGAATTCATATTATCGTATATTTTTGTTGAGAAACGTGCTTTTTTTTTTAAATAAACATTTCAGTGGATGTTAGTGAGTTTCTATCAATGGACTGGCACGATGCTCTTTCATTGAACCGGTCCAATCGTGGCAACTTCTATAATGTCTGTTATTTAAAAAAACAAATCTTTTTGTTTTAGCATCCCAAAAAGAGGAGGAGAGAGATTTGCGTATGAAACTAACTTAGGGAAAAAAGAAGTTGGATTTAATGAGGTAATCAGAATGTTTCGAGTGCCAAAAGCGACGTAAAGGAGAAGATTTTACGTACCTGAAATATTTTTGTGATTTTCCATGCCAAATAAAGAAATATAATTAGGGTCGACTAATTAATGTAACTATCAATTTTTTTTCAAAAATGAAAGAAATTAAATAAAAAAAAAATTTTACTTTATATTTTTTTTACATGCACCTTGAATGGACCAGCCACGGACCACAAAGAGACGGTGGTTCAAACAAGGAAACCATCACAAAGTTTTATTTTCTTTATTTGTGACTAAATACTTAATAAAATTAACTTCATTATGTTAGTTACCAATAATTGAACAGACTACTCGTTTACACAGATTTTGTTTTATTTCTCTCTCTATTTTAGCTACCAGGTCTGTTTAAAATTAAGTGGTCCAATAGTCGCAACCTTACCCTACCACGAAGTGGACAGTCACCAGGTTGACTAAAAATTGGGTTAAGTTTGATAACAACCAAGGCAAACAGATATCTAGAATGTCCGTGTGGTGACGGAGTAAGAATACAATATGTCACCACCCCATCTCATCCCATGGGTGTCGTAAAAACCGACTAAGGGACTATTTGTGAATATTATCTTTACGAAAAAAAAAGAAGGAAAACTTGAAATTAAACCCTATGCCAATCCGTCTGGCCTACTGATACCACGGTGGCCAGACGTTTTTACGACACCTATGGGATGCGATGGGGTGTGAAATAAATATTGTATTCTTACTCCGTCACCACACGGAGACCGTCACCACACGGAGACCGAATAAATGTAAGCACCATTTTATCTGTTACTTAATGGTCAGATAGTTAAAAAAGACGTGAAATCATCCATTCTACTTATTTCTTCTTAAAAATGGGAGCTCAAATCTTAGCAATTATTTCTAATGAGTTCCTATAAACTTAAAGGACTCCTTAAAACAAAAGAAAGAATTGAAAAGAATTAACTGTCTTCATTGTGATGACGGAAATAAGTGTTTACGGGGGACGTTGCTAGATGGCGTTGGCTTAAAAAAGTCGTTAATCTAGTTGACGACTTGCGTATGGTTTTTAGTTGCCTGTTTTTTTTAATAAAGTTTTTGCATACTTTTGTAATGATTGTTTTGATAATTAAATAAAAAAATATAAATATTCCTCACACATTCCCACAACGCCATCTAGTCCCAAACTAAGCAAAGCTTGTACTATGGGTACTAGACAACGGATTAACATACCTAAATACGTTTTTTTTGTAAATACATACATATTATACATAGAAAACACCCAGACCATTTAAACAATCATGTTCATGCACACAAAGATATGCATTGAGCGGGAATCGAACCCGAGATCTCTTCGTAGCAGTCATGTTATATAACCACTACGCCACAGAGGTCTTCCTTTAATAATTATTATAACAGCGTATTAATAGTCCATTGCAGAGATGGGTCTTTTGTCGTGACGGAAAGAAAATGGCCTTGCTTATTTTCTTCTTTCTTAGATAGCTAGTTAGTTCGTTTAGTTTCTGATCAACCTGGAGTCGAGAAACGACTGTCACTACACGATGACAGCCTTGACCACTTTTATACGTGCTCTCCGAAGCAAGGAGAGGTTCAGATGAAACACCACTGAGATGTCAGCTATCTATTTAATTAAAGACCTTGCTATCAAATTTTTCATTCAAATTTTTCAAATTTCAAATCGCGTTTTTTCATAAAATTTATTACAAATTGTTTGAAATCGTCGTTTACAATTTACTTAAAATTGAAGCTACAGTACAAATTATAGATCGACACAGACAAACGCCACAGCACTAAAGCACTCAACATTCAACCAGCGATATCGTTTATGAATCGCTTGGAACTTGGGTTGGCTTTTTGACATCAACCACAGACTGGAAGAAGCCCGTCCTTGCAAAGGGACAATAATTTACAGAGGTCGGACAAAAAAGTGTCTATTAAAACCACAGTTAACTTTAACGAGTCTTCATAAGCTTAACTGAGTAAAGACGATTTCAAAAGAAACAGCTTTAATTGTGTTCAGGGTACGGAAACGAATGTTTACGGGGCACACCGTAAGATGGCGTTGCTTCCTACAAAGTCGTTTATAACTTGATTATTGTTTCTCAAATGAGCTGCGTTTTGTAAAAAAAGTTGAAAAACGTTTAAGTTTTCATTTTCTTTTCTTGTTTATTGCTAAAAATACTTTGAATAATATGTTTAAGTTTATAAAATAATCTATATTAATATTATAAAGAGGTAAAGTTTGTGTTTTTGTGTGTTTGTGACGTTGTAGGGGATAATATATGGACCTAATGAACCGATGTTAAAAATTCTTTCTGTGTTTAATAGTCCATTTACCGGGGAGTATCATAGGCTATACAGTATCACGCTATGACTAATAGGAGTGGAGCAGTATATGAAATATGTTTAAAATAGGAACGCCATTTTTTTCGCCGCGCAACGAAGTGGGCACCGGTCAGCTAGTTATTTATACAATTGTAGTGGCAAACAAAGAATTGTATTGGCCAGGCACTGGACGAAACCTGGTTGAGACAATTCATTTACTCCAGATACAACCCTGATGCTGACAACGATCCTCAAAAATGGGAACTCTTATTCTCTTATTTTTTTTTTTAAAAGACAACTCCCGCACTAGGGATCATGCCCTGTGTCGCGGGGACTTTTTACAAACATCAATTAACGGACACATATAACACCCAGACTCAGGACAATAATTTGTGGATCTCACAAATTATTGTCCTGCGTGGGGATCGAACCCACAACCTCATGCGCGGCAGCCGCTGGCTTAACCGGCGCGCCACCGAGGTCGTCATATAGAGATTTTCTATTGACAAACGAGCACCTAAAGTGAAAAGGTGACCGTTGTTTTTGGATAGCAGCAATGCAGGAGCAGAAAAAAAGGTCACTAGAGTTCAAAACTCTTTACAGTAGCTAATAATTTCCCCTTGGCAATCTGCTTGAATTGTAAAAATTCTCCGTGTGGTGACGGAGTAAGAATACAATATGTCACCACCCCATCTCACCCCATGAATGTCGTAAAAACCGACTAAGGGACTATCCGTGAATATTATCCTTACGTAATAAAAAGAAGGAAAACTTTAAATTAAACCCTATACCAATCCGTTTAGCCAGCGTGGTATTAGTATGCCAAGTATCCCTCCGTCACGGGATGAGGCCCATCCCTGCAGTGGGACATTAATGGGCTGTTATGATGATGATGATAAATCGTTGCTGAACCAGCTTTATCGATTCATAATAAAAGCCCATTAATGTCTCACTGGAGGGACGGGCCTCCTCCAGTGACAGAGGGATATTTGGCCTACCAATACCACGCTGGCCAGACGGATTGATGTAGGGTTTAATTTCAAGTTTTCCTTTTTTTTTATTACGTAGACTGGCGTAGGCTTTATCGATTACGCATCATTCATTGGAATTCTGTTGGAAAATATTCATTTTAATATTACATAACCAACTAACCAAACCAAAATATAAAGTAAATTAATTAAACAGAATAAATAACAATATTTACTGAAATTCAGTATCTAACAATATCACAATGTGTGTAAAGCCTACATCAAAGCCTATTGTCAGGCCAAACAATACTGTGTGACAGCGGGACGGAAACGGAAATGAGAGTTTACCTCCGCTTACGGTAGGTGGCACCACTCGTTAACGAGATTATCACCTTTCACAACATCTCTGTTTAGATTATACGATACGATTAATTTGGATATGTTTTTTTTTTAAATTTGTGATATAAACAAGTTATTGCCTTGAGTCTGGATGTTCTTTGTTTCTGTAAAATGGATGTTTGTTAAAGTCCCCAAAACAGTCTACAGTACCAGACTGTTTTGACAACTTTTTCTGTCTCCATAGCCACATAGAAGTATCATCAAATATCGCAACCACATAAACAGATAAAATTTAATTCATACCTAACATAATATACATACGGTCCGGGGTAGGTAGAGACGACAGAACAGTGAGTTAATATGTACCTAATATATTTTGTATTGTTATGTTTTTAAAGAGATGACTTCCGCACTAGGAAGCGGTCTATAGATTTTTGATTATGCTCTGTGTCGCAAAGACTTTTACAACAGACATACCAAACTCTCCGAGTGGTGACGGAGTAAGAATACAATATGTCACCACCTCATCTCATCCCATGGGTGTCGTAAAAACCGACTAAGGGACTATCCGTAAATATTATCTTGGAAAACTTGAAATTAAACCTTATACCAATCCGTATGGCCAGCGTGGTATTAGTAGGCCAAGTATCCCTCCGTCACGGGAGGAGGCCCGGAGCCCTGCAGTGGGACAATAATGGGCTGTTATGATACCAATAATAAATTTAAGCAATATCCAGTCCAAAGGTTCCCAATTCGCAGTCATAGACTCGCACACAAACACATTAAAACAGAAACAAATAATATATCCACTAACCACTTGCCACAGAAAGGCACACAAAAATGTTTAATGAAAACTATGTATGTGGGGCCTGGGGCTCTAAAATACAAGTCTAGGCTTAGTTTGGACCCCAGATCTCCCACAAATTACACTTCCACACTTGGAAACCATGTTATCATCGTTATTAATATTTAATAATGTATACATACTGTGTTAAGTAATTTGTGGAGATGAATTAAATGATTTTTTTTTTTTTTGAAAGGCAATAATTAGTGGATCACACAATCTAAATTGATCACAAAAATTAAGCATCGTGATAAAAAATACGTTGATACATTTTGTAAGTTAACTTTTAAACTATTCAGGGCAGACACTTTGAATATTATATAACGCGCGCCTCTGCCTGTTTATTTATAGAAGTACGATTGCTATTACGTTCTGGGGTTACATCGATCCGTTACGGATATTCCGGTTAATCAGCTAAAACATCCGGGTTTGATATCCGTGTGGTACTTTGGTGCCAAGTGATGTAAATAGTAAATAAATCTATATTAATATTATAAAGAGGTAAAGTTTGTGTGTTTGTGAGTTTGTGACGTTGTAGGGGGTAATCTCAGGATCTAATGAGCCGATTTTTAAAATTCTGTCTGTGTTGATTATGAATAGATATATTTATCGGGGAGGGTTTTCTATTTTGTCTCATAATTTTCATATTCATAATCTAAGGTGTCATAACATTTTGTGTTCGAATCATCATGTGTCCGAATGGTAACTAGCCCTAAATTCATGTCTCATAATATCACTTGTCCGAAAATCGAAATCCCTAAACATAACATGACCTAATTTTTTTTTGCTATAACCATCACAATCTATAGATAATGTTAAAAAAACATAAATACTATTATTCTAGTTTTACATAAAAAAAAAGTTTCTGGTACTCGCCGGCCGCTGCCGATAAGGTTTAAGTAATTCTTTTGTTTTATAGCCCAGCCGTGGGACTCACTAACTGACTAAAATATCTCAAATCCTCATCACATTGGTCAGATAAATCGTCGTCAGTAAGTTATAAATAAACTGTAACAGTGTCACAAATCATTTACTTTGACATTTATTGCTTTACCGTTCTGTTGTCTATGTTGCGCGGTTTATATCATAGATAGTACAGTTGTGTAAATGTTACTTAGTGGTCGTATAATAAAGTTAAAACCTATGAATGTCCCACTGCAAGGATGCACCTTCTTTAGTTATTTAGGAAAATTGAACCTGCTAATATTACGTTGGATTGACGTATTGGTATAGGGTTTAAGTAATTCTTTTGTTTTTTCATTTCTTTTATTTTGTTTTATTGCCTAGTAGTGGGACACTAATATCTATATAGCTCAAATTCTCATCACATTGGTCAGATAAATGGTCGTCAGTAAGTAATAAATAAACTGTAACAGTGTTACAAATCATTTAGTTTGACATTTATTGCTTTACCGTTCTGTTGTCTATGTTGCGTAGTTTATATTATAGATAGTACAGTTGTGTAGAGGTTGCTTAGTGGTCGTATAATAAAGTTATTATATATATAATAAAGTTAACTTATTTTAATTTTACACAAACAAATGTACACTCGTCCACATTTGATTTAAGAGTTAGGACTCGCAGAAATTTACTTTGGTCGATGTTAGGTAAGGGCGTTCCTCTGCTATTTGTGTTTCCCCAAATTGTATTTATTTTTCTTCTATTACTATTGTCAGGACTTGTCATGCTCACTATAATGTCATTGTTTGTGGTGGCGTGGAGGCCGGGTCAATCCCTTCCCTACGATATTGCGAGGGGGTTGATGGCTGGCCTTTGCGTTATACTCGTGAACGGGCGCTACTTGGGGTGACTGGTCGACCCTGACCTTAAGTATTTTTCATTCTTGGTACACCACTTATTTATCTAGGGGATAATTTAGTTGAGCGACGTTTTTATTACTAGAAAACTTTATAAATGTGATTTGGTGCTCCCACTTTTGTGTATTACATACAGGACGAATCTTCTAGTTTAAGATATTTAAAAAAATTTATTGATCCTTTAGTGCAATCCTTAGTTTTTATATGGTATACAATGGTTGCAGCACTTTGTTACAGTTACAAAATTGTTGTAAAATTATAGAGACGTCTAAAAAATGCTGCTTTAGAGTTTGTTACGCCGCTTCTTCTCTACTAGCGCCTTGGAAGCGGTGGTAAAGTTTGGAAAACTTTTAATATGTAAACTTAGACTAAGTAGTTTTAAACTGACGTCAATAAGCTGTTATTTTGTAACATTATGTTAAAAAATAAAGAAACTGAAACTGAAACTGAGTTGAAGCCTATGAATGTCCCACTGCAAGGATGCACCTTCTTTAGTTATGTAGGAAAATTGAGCCTGCTAAAATCACGCTGGATCGACGGATAGCATTTAAGTAATTCTTTTGTTTTATATTTCTTTTATTTTGTTTTATTGCCTAGTAGTGGGACACTAATACTAACTAACTAAATAGCTCAAATCATCATCACATTGGTCAGATAAATGGTCGTCAGTAAGTTATAAATAAACTGTAACAGTGTCACCAATCATTTAGTTTGACATTTATTGCTTTACCGTTCTGTTGTGTTGCGTAGTTTATATATCATAGATAGTGCAGTTGTGTAGAGGTTGTTTAGTGGTCGTATAATAAAGTTTGTAGCCTGAATGTCCCACTGCAAGGATGTAGCTTCTTTAGTTATGTAGAAAAATTGAGCCTGCTAATATCACGTTGGATTCACGGATTGGTATAGGGCTTTAGTCATTCTTTTGTTTGATATTTCTTTTATTTTGTTTAATTGCTTAGTAGTGGGACACTAATACTAACTATCTAAATATCTCAAATCCTCATCACATTAAAGTCTTTAGTCTGTGGTTGACACGACGCCATAGTTGTTCACCTTTATAATCAAGTCGTAATAAATGTACAGTACCTCTCTCCATCTCTCTTTCTGTTTAATGTGTGTATGGGTGTGTAAGTGTGAGTGTGTGTGTGTGATTATGTGTATGTATTTGACTGTATAAATAAATCACGTCCCAAATTAAACATACAAAAAAGCAATTAAACCATAAACCACATTAAAACAATAATACGGCTATAAAAAGTTTATCCGAAAAAAGTTTTTATTTGAACTGAAAAAAGGTTAATTTATTATACACACCTGAGGGGTTATCGGGAGGATAAAATTTGTTCAACTTTTGTAAAAAAAAATGCGCCTAACCCTCATGATTTCATAATTTGCTGGTATTAATTACTTTTGGGTTAATCTTTTAACAGGTAAATTGTTTTTAATTGATAAGTAGGTACTTATTTTAATTTTGTTGGGCAGAGTTTTAGTATAAACTGTATAAATACTGAAAAACATACATACATAAAAAATTTAAAAATCGCTTTGATTTAGGAGGGGTAAGCAGAGAATAAGCAAAATACCTTGTAATACAAAACTTACAAGCCTACTTTGTTTCATATGCTTGTCAGTTCCAAGTACTACACGATTGACCTTTCTAAAGGATACCAATTCGGTATGTAAAGTAAAAGTTTACCTACGTCGATTCCAAAAGCATTGGGAGATTTTAGATCGGTAAGGAATAAAATCATATTTTTAGCGCAAAAAACCGCTTTAATTCACTAATATTAACTATAAAAAGCTTTAAAATAAGAATACGACAAAGAGTCAAAGTCGATAAGCTTTTTTAACAACACCAAGTCGCTATCATTACAATGATAAGAAATACTAAGTACATTTACTTATCTCTAACCATAATATTCAAGTCAAAATCCCAATATCCCAAAATATCCCTAACTATCATAATATCTAATGACAATGATAATATTATGTATTGGGATCCCGCTTCCATCAGATTTACAGTAACGATTTTACAGTACAACAACGTTTGTAATCATTGCAAATGATTTGTTTGTAGGCTTAATGTTTATTATATCAAGCAATTTTATCTATATTGTTATTATAGCATTTGAGATAAAGTACTGGTTTTGTTAGATCGAATTTTGTTTTGAATACCATTGTTTGGTATTGAAACTACTACCGTTTTACCAGAAGCTCTAAATTTTCTCTGAAGACAAGATTATATTATTAGGGACTGCCGTTAGCTTTAAGTACTGTCAAAAGTAATAAGTGGCGTAGCGTCATCTAGCGACTTACTCAAGCGAACACCTACACTATCTCAGTACCCCCCAACAGATGTCAGATAAATATCCTGAATCGCGATATCAAGATTCGCACAGCGATCCGCATATATATGTTACAGCCAAAGTAATAAATATGAATATTGTACATAATAACTAGCCATTATGTATAAGGGCTACTCAATTTAGATAAAGTGATAAATGTCGCAGAATTAATCACATTAACTAGCCATTATATATGTTATAGTACTGGCAAAAATACAATATTAAGGCAATAGTCAGAAACAGTTGGTTAGGTTAGGTTAGTACAGTGACCAAAGGTTAGGTTAGTATAGTGACCTAGAATATAGTAATACTATATTATTCAAGTTTTACATAAAAAAAATGTTTCTTGCACTCGCCGGCCGCTGCCAAGGCACGCTCGCTTCGCTCGCTCGGCTCGTGCGACCTTTGGTCACTATACTAACTTAACCTAACCAACTGTTTCTGACTTTTGCCTTAATATTGTATTTTTGCCATATATAATGGCTAGTTAATGTGATTAATTCTGCGACATTTATCACTTTATCTAAATTGAGGAGCCCTTATACATAATGACTAGTTATTATGTATAATATTCATATTTATTACTTTGGCTGTAACATATATACAACGTCCAACGAACAACCGTTGAGCAGTTGTCCCGCCAGGCACGATCACCCTCGCCTGGTCGGAGGATCCTCCCTTTACGTTGGGGCGTGGTGCTGTTACGTCACCGCGACCTCCACAGTGGCATTGGGCAGGACACATACTACACAGAACCGATGGCTGTTGGGAAATAAAGGTTCTGGAATGGCGTACCAGGACACTAAGTGTGGGCAGACCCTTCACAATGTGGACTGACGATCTGCTGAAAGTTGAGGGCAATCTATGGATGAGTGAGGCACAGGATAGAGACAGGGAGTCATTTTGAATGCCTATGTCCAGCAGTGTTCGCCTTGCGACTGACATGAATAGCATTTGGCATTGATGCGATAGATTTCCAGCTCTGAGCATTTGATAAATCCAACGACATTTATGCATCTGCAGTTTTTAGATGACCATTTTGACTACCAATCTAAGAATATTATACTAATGTTATCGGGTATTAACGCGTATAGATTTTATAGGTAAACACCATGGCGGGTGTAACCTGTCTGAAGCGTCGAGCGGCTCAAGGTAAATAATTAAAGTGTTTACCTATAAAATCTATACGCGTTAATACCCGATAACATTAGTATAATAACAAAATGAAATGAAATATAGCGAAAGTTTTAAAGTTAACAATCTAAGAATACTTTTAAGACAGTTTATTGTCTCTTATTGCCAAATGTAAAAAGTGTATTACAGTTGCAGAGGGCTACATTACATTATATATAAAAATCAGCTTCCTATGTCTATGTTAGGTAGATAACTTATCAGCCGGCCCATGTAGCATATAAAAGTGTTTAATGTAACATTAAATTAAAACACACTAAATAAGTAATCTACATACATAAATTTATTCGCATAAGGGTAGCCAGAGACTACTGAGCACTAAAGGTTACAATAATAATCATTTCATGAAATAGAATATAAAGTGTTTTTCCTTGTAAAAATGTTTGCAAGACTAGATATAAAATTGAAACGCATTTCTCTTTGCAATATAAGAACGTTGCTACCTAACATAGAGGGATTATTTGTGAAGGGATTTACGTCTATCTGGCTTTTAGAAATGGTATTAGGAAATATCTAACTTTGATTCAACAAATTTTCAAAATGGAAAAACTTTTCAAAAGATTATAAGCTTATAATTTTTTTTGTATGAAGTAACGCTTTAATGTATAATTTTTTACCTATAAACCTTAGGTAGAAGAAAGACAATGGAAAAAATTGGTACTCGAGGTGGGACTCGAACTTGCGTCTCTGGACTTATACGCGTCCAGCGCCATGAGCACTAGGCCACCTGAGCATCCGTCTCGACTACCAAATTTAACCATTGCTTTACACGGCGCCGGGCCGCAACTTTGCGCAACAACGCAAAGCGACAGCCGTACACTTTTAATATTACAATTGAAGAGTTTACGTAATGGTTTTAAGTTTTGTATTAAATTACAATTATATTTTTTTACCTATGAAGCTTAGGTATAACTAGAAAAATCCGAAAAGAATTTGAAGTAACGTTTGAAAATGTAGTTATACTAAAAAGACTTAACACAGGGTTTCGCATAAATTCAATAATTTGTGGATCACACATAAAGAATTGTTCTACGTGGTACCGTTTTCACTACTGTCACATCACTAAGGCAATCGTTACACAGGTAACAGTAAAAAGATATAAAGTATTTTTTGTAATTCGAACTAATTATGTCCATTGAAAATTCGTCGTAGCAGATAATATCAAAACGTAAACGGACAGGCACCATATTAACTCGAGCCGTTCAGTATTATTTTGTATGAAACTCCTTACTGCAACGCACACTAATCGGAATCGTAATGTAATCGGATTTTTGACGTTTGACTCTGAGGAAAAAGGCGAGGCGGTGCCGATCCGTTTACGTTTTGATATAATATAATTTGCTTAGACCTTAGACCGAGACCTTAGAGTAAATGCAAGTACTGATTTTAAACCACGTAGCAGAATCGGCAGATTATTCGAACATTTGGTTTCGGCGTATCTACAGATCCCACTAAAAGTGACATGTCGTTGTTATGTATCGCGATACAACTACTGAAACTAAAAGCGCCCATACGGAACTTCCAGTTGGATATCGACACTAACTAATTTCCTGTCTATTTTGGTTCGATTCCGTCCAATTCGCTATCACTTTCAAAACCTTGTTGACCTGTGTTATCATAAGAGCCCATTAATGCCCCACTGCAGGGACGGTCGTCCTCCCGTGACGGAGGGATACTTGGCCTACTAATACTACGCTGGCCAGACGGATTGGTATAGTGTTTAATTTCAAGTTTACCTTTATTTATTTTGTAAAGATTTAATTGATGGATAGTCCCTTAGTCGGTTTTACGACACCCATGGGATGAGATGGGGTGGTGATATAATTGTATTCTTACTCCGTCACCACACGGAAAATAATATAGCTGAGGTTACCTAGTAAAAATCCGCTTAATAATAATATTAATTTGCTGTGAGTTCACATCAGTCGAAAGACGTTTACTTTTGGACATTAGGCCCTTTTCAAGTGTCTTTTTTGTAGTGGGAGGCAAACGAGTCAGCAGGTCACCTGATGGTTAGACAGTTTAGACACCCGCAACACCAGAGGAATCACAGATGCGTTGCCGACCTATAAAAGGGAGTACCTACGTTCGTTTCTTATACTCAGAAACCTGCCAGGCATTATAAAAAACTTCAAGAAATTTGAAAACACTATTAATATGGTTGTCAAATAGCACTTGGCAAGGACTAAAGAAAATCTGAATCTAGTAAAATTTAGTAAATTTTATTTTAACTATGATAAATTACACAAGTTTTGTAGTTTGAGATTTATATTAAGAATATTATTTGTGATTTATATTTTTGGGGTAATAGATCAAGATGATTTATTTCTAAAATTGTATTAAATTTTGTACAGTGTAAAATGTTTTGTATGAGCTGCATTACATAATCCTTCGCAACAGTTTAATAATGTTCTACTGAAAACTTTGCCTTTTAATACCACGCCGGCTTGTTGTTTTAAGCGCCGATCACACTAGACTACAATTGTAGTCAACTACATCTTGTAGGAGACTACGTCTTGCAGGACACTACATCTTGTAGGACACTACATGTAGTCTTTCCATTTAAATATAATTGTTTTGGAAATGGAAAGACTACATGTTGCGAACATACCTTTTTTGCTTCAAGAGGTCTTAAGGTTTTTTTTTTGCTACCCGATTGCTTTTGCTGTTGATAAATGAGCAAGATCAGTCAGAAATACTTACGAGTTCCATGCACTATTTAACTTTGTGCTTATTTTGATCTAGAATTCTAGTAGTTTCATGAAACTTACCTGTAACAAAGAAAATTAGATTATTAATAAAACATGCGATTAAAAGAACTAAATAAATATGAATTAACATTATTACCACTTACCACCTAGCAATAATTTTACCAGTTGATGGGTCTCTCAGTAAAAGTCGTATAGTTTGGTACCACACCGGTTAAACTACCTCCAAGCATGAAATGATACTCTGCTTAGGTAGAAGAAGACAGTAGTGAGATTACGTTCGTGGGATTCGTATCCCACGTATTCCCATAACATACATCTACGCAATATAAATAAATAGGTCTGTACCTATGAAATTGCCGTTTTATTTCTGCGCAGTCTTTAGACTCTACATTCTTTAAAAACATATATTGTGACCTGTAGCACAGGTTATTACAACCTGTAACAGGCACCAGTCCTCCACAATGTATGTTAAACCTGTAAACTTATCTAAGATTAGACCTAAGTTACATTTGTGGAAGGAAATAAAGAACTATTTTTATTTATCTATTATATTTTTTTAATTATTTTTATTATTTAAGAAATATAGGATATAACCAACATCTGACAAAACATAATAAATGAAAATTATTATTATTTGAATTAATAATAAGCCTGTGAACATGGGTCCAATTTGAAACAGCGGATTTTCCCAATTATTTAATTGTAACTCCTCTCCTGATACTTATTTTTCTGTGTTTTGAACACAAAAGTTAGCTTATAAATGTGCGCCATCTCTTATACTAAATATAATTCTATTTAGTTTAATAATTATTAAAAAATCTAAGAAAACGTTAGTATAAAAAATCTAACTTATGATAAAATCTTCGGCAATTTCATAGGTAAAGACCTAAATATTTGTGTGATTCACAATTTTTTATTTTGAAATTAAGGTAAAAGCTCCTATTACGGCGGTAGTCAAAATCGCTTCCTATTACGGAGGTATTTCTATTTTCGTGTTTTATTCCGGTTTTATTCAGTTTACGTACAACAAAACGAAAACAGTTTATTCTACATCTATTACTTCATGATTTACCTGACGTTTGCAAGTAAAGCACATAGATAACTAATCAAAATCAATCATTCTGTGTAACGGCATCGACGTGAAAGGGATTTTCATACAAACGCTAAACAACAAAATTAGGTACACTAATATTTAGAAACTAAGATTTTCGTATTAATAAGCCGTTTTAGATGGTTTATTTCTTATTCATAGCATTTTCTTACTATTATACTCACTATTTCAATAGCTTATTTTATATTTGTAACTCGTTTTTTATCCAAAAAATAAGAAATAAAATAGCGCCGTGATACGACACGCATTTTATAGATTAGTCCTAATACGGTGGTATAACTCCGTAATAGAAAAAATACTGGGCATGTTTAATTGCTTGTAACTTTCAATTTGTTAACTTATTGAACTTGTTTCAAGGTTTGTTGAAATACTTATTAATCTTATAAACTAAAAACTATATTTTGCGGTATGTGTTCTGAGTTAGAAATCGAATTAAATACGAAAATAGTTGAGTACAAAATGTAGATTTCTTAGAAAAGGTAAAAATAGGAAGGTGTATTTTAACTTATCATAAATCATTTATTTTGTGTAACTGTTGACTACTGCTTAAACATATGAGCCAAAAAACTGTTATATGTAGTTTCATTAGACATTTAAATTCTTTCATTTATCGAAATTTTGATAGGTCCGAATTAGGATTATTAAAAACAGGAATAGTTTTCAGGAGTTATTTCCAGATAAGTCTGTGTTAGGTTCTATGATTTCCTATTACGGCCCTATTCATAGAACATAAAATTACAAGTTTTAGGGTACCGTTATTATTGATTCTTAGAATAGGATTGTTATGTGAAACGTATGTTTTTTTGTTTTGTATAAAACCAAAAGCGATAAAAACTTTTAAATATACTAATTCTTATTATGTAAAGTTATGCAATCTATGTAATTTCTATTTTCGTGTTTTATTCCTGCCTGTTTATTTTACTAAGTATAAAAAGAAAAGTTAACTTTATTTTAACACAAAACTCTTTTTAGGACGTGTATTTCTATCTATTCTTATATACTTATTACTTATATAATATTATAAAGAGGTAAAGTTTGTGTGTTGTATGTTTGTTTGTTTGTGACGTTGTAGGGGGTAATCTCTGGATCTAACGAACTGACTAATGTAGGATCAATTCGCTTTAACACGAAATAAAATAAGATTCAAATGGTTTTACTTGATTTATTCGTCTATTACAAACGTACGTCTGCACTTCTCAACAAAAATGTCTCTTCCTTTCTAAAGTTCTACCCTACGTTGGAATGATATTTTTGACAAATCAAACTGTGAACATTGACATTAATAAATGGAATGGCTCCCTGTCGTTGGCAGAAACAACAACTTTAAAAACAGAACAGAAATGGATTGGTTATTATTATTCTCTAAAATTAAATAATAAACATATAAATGAAGATTATAATAAAATAACAATATTATATGTGTCTTACACATGTGTATACATATTGACTCTAACAGCTCGGCCATCCTTATTATAGTGTGTCCTCACACTCAATTAATGATATAAATGAAAAAAAAAAGAAAATCTGATTACAATTAATTTATAACCAAAACAAAAGGGAACAATCCTTATGTGCTAAATTCAGTTTATAATTTAAACTATCTATTCCAAACATATTCATTGCCTACGTGTTTGTGATTAACATTTTACACAAAATTAATATTTTATTAAAACTATTATCACTACTTTTTCAAAACAGCTTAAGCAGTAAGCACTCTTAATCTAAGTCAGCACTGATGCTCGCAGCCTATACCAGTATAGTCTGTCGCAATCTGCGTTATCCTTGCTCACGACCTATACTGTATAGTCTGCCACGATCTGCATCATCTGTGCAATAGTGTCAACGCTCGCAACCTACATCGACATAGTCTGTCATGATCTGCGCCATCTGTGTCGTCTACACTGACGCTCACGACCTATGCAGATGTAGTCTGTCACGATCTGCGTTGTCCTTAAAATTAGGCGCTGACGCTCGCAACCTAGGCCGACATAGTTTGCTGTCACAACCCATATCGACCCAGTCTGTTACGATCTGCGACATCCACGCACAACTTACACTTATAACCCACATCGATACTATATGCTACAAATTGTAACAAATATCAATCATATATCTGTGTCATTAATAATAATATAACTCTGATCTTCGTTTATCAATAATTACAACTCATATAAATCATCATTTTACTATGTACTTAACTCTATTCATCTATTACAATATCATCATTACTGTCATTGCCGTCGGTATCGTTTTCGCTTTGAAATCCCTTAAAATTAAGCCACGGATGTATTTTATCGATGGAGATTACGTTTTCGTATTTCTTGCCGCCTTTTCTAGTAAGAGGAGTATCTGTGACTAAAACCCTATCATTGGGTAGGATCTTCACAATTCTATATGGACCGTGATATTTAGCTAATAGTTTCTTAGATTTACCAACCCTATCTTTTTCAAATGTCGTTCTTTCTACTCTGACGAGGTCGCCCTCATCGTATTTGGTGGTTAACTTTCTATGCTTATCAAAGCGATCTTTTGCGTATTTCTGTTGTTTTACAATTTTTCGCCTAGACTCGTCCCTTAACTTTACTAATTCATCATCGCTCACTCTCACTATCGTAGTATCAATTACATCACTTAAAATGTTTTCCGATATACTTTTGACGTTATACCCAAAAAGTAACTGAGAAGGACTTTTACCGGTCGTACTATTAACTGTTGTATTTAATCCTAGCTGAACCTCATACACATATTCATCCCAGGTATTATCGTTTTTATCATGACATTTAGTACTAAGAGCATCTGCAATTGTTCGATTAAATCTCTCAACCTGCCCGTTCGCTCGCGGAGTAGCTACAGCATTTAAGATATGTTTTATACTCGTATTCTGTATAAAATTTTTAAATTTAGAACTCGTGAAGCATGTGCCTTGGTCGGTTATTAATCTAGTAGGTGCTCCAAAATAGCTAAAGTATTCTTGAAACACTCGAATAGCAGTAGCAGTCTTAGTATCTCGTACAGGTTTTATACTTATGAATTTGGTAAATGCATCTATAACTACTAAAAGGTACATGTTGCCTCTACGTGAACGAACAAAGGGTCCCAAATGATCTGCATGTAAAGTATGAAACGGTATATCAGGTTTGGGAATAGGGTGAAGAAGTCCCTCCTTTGGTCCGCCAGGTGTTTTGTGGTATGCGCATTCCAAACATGCTTTAACATATTTCTTCGTGAATCTTCTCATTTTGGGAAACCAAAAAGAATCCTGGAGCCTTTTAAGTGTTTTATTGTAGCTAAAGTGACCCACGTCATCGTGGTTCATCTTCAGCAATTGCCATCTTACTGACTTTGGCACTGCCCAACGTAAACCACCATCAACTATTCTGTAAATACGATCATTTTTTAACTGATAATTCTTGTGAACATCCACGATAGATGTTGTATCTTCACTCAACAATATCTCTTTGATTCTTTTAATCTCATCATCAGCACTTTGTACCGTAGTAATCCAATCCTGTGTATCTACTGCAAGCACATCAATTATATGTTCGATGCCTGAAGTAGTGGGTTCGTCCACGGGAGCACGACTTAGTGCATCCACATGAGACATTGTCACACCTGCTCTATATTCTATTTCACAGTCGTACTCTTGGAGCTGCACCCACCACCGACCTATTCTAGGGATTAAATCCCTTTTCGTCATTGTGGCTCGTAACGCATTACAATCTGTCACAATTTTAAATTTTAACCCTAACAAATAAACTCTAAACCTGCTTAAACACGCTATAACCGCAAGAGTCTCTAAGTCAAAAGAATGCATTTTTTGTTCGTCTGGGGTAGTTTTACGACTGTAATATGCTACGGGTCTTATTAATCCATCTACTCCTCGCTGCATGAGAATACCAGCTACACCGTGCTTAGAAGCATCTGTATGCAATTCAGTATCTAGTGTCGAATCGTACAACGCTAGCAAGGGCCTCTCAGTTAATTTAAGTTTTAAAGTCTCAAAAGCTACAACGTGTTCGTCAGTCCACTTCCATGAAAAATGTTTCCTTAATAAGTCGGTTAATGGACGTGCAATTAGTGAAAAATCCTTTACGAAACGTCTAAAGAAACTTGCTAATCCTATAAAACGTCTTACGTCGTGGACATTTTTTGGAGTTGGAAAGTTGGATACGGCTGTAATTTTACGTGAGCCGGGTCGTATCCCTGATCCACTAACCTCAAAGCCTAAAAAATCTATTTTAGTATAAAAGAAGAAACACTTTTCTAACTTCAGGGTAAGATTTGCATCTCGAAAAACGCTCAGTACCTCCTCCAGTCTCGATAACCCCTCGTCGAACGTGCGTGCTGGTATTAATACGTCATCCATGTACAGAATAATGTAACTGATTTTGGACAACACTTTGTTCATTGTCCTCTGGAAAACAGACGGTGCATTAGCCAAACCAAAAGGAACTCTTTTGAACTGATATTGCCCATCAGGAGTAACAAATGCCGTTTTGTCTTGAGAATCGTTATCAACAGCCAATTGATAGTATCCTGAAGCTAAATCTAGACTTATAAATAGTAAGTGACCAGATAGTCGATCTAATTGATCGTCAATCAATGGTATAGGGAAATGTTCCTTTTTAGTTATCTTGTTTAACGCCCTATAGTCAATGCAGAGGCGCTTATCTCCAGTTTTCTTTTTAACAAGGAGCACTGGACTAGCATACGCAGAGTTAGACTCACATATGATATCCGCGTCGAGCATTTCCTGTACCATAGATCTAACAAGCTGTCTTTCAGGATACGGTAGCCTGTAAGGTCTATAAACTACGGGTTTGGAATCAATCAATTCGATTTCCATCTTCTCAATGTTTGTGTACCCTAAATCCTTCATATTTTGGGAAAAACATTCTCTATACTTTTGTAATGTAGTTTTTAATCGAAAGACTTCGTCACTGGATAACTTGTTATCGTAATTAATTGAATTAGCAACGTCTGAATTATTAAAATCTAGCATATTAACATTCATAAATGTATTGGCAAGTGAGGCTCGCGTGATCAACAACCCATGTTTTAAATTCAAAACATCATCCGTTACATTTTGTATCAGCAAAGCACCAGTCCCATTAATTATATCATATTCACCGGGCATCAAATAATACTCAATCCCGGAGTGATTACGTAAAGAACCATTAACATGTACAGTGCCTGTATAATCATTGTCAGTATTTATTTTTATTATGCAAACTTCACGGGGTGGAACTCGAGTGTCGTTACTGAGAATAAGTTTTAGCTTTGTAGGTAAAGTTCGTTCAAAAATCAGAGCGTCACTAGTTTTTCTTATAATTATACCTGGTAGCTCCGTAAAACTATGTCCTATTAAAACGTCATATTTAATAATGTTATCCTCAACAACGTAACTATCAATTACTCGCGATATACCTTGAATTTCTAAGTTGATTACCGCCTTCCCTATTGGTAAGACGATATTATTATTGCCAATCCCGCGCATTGTTGGTAACTGCTTTGACGACCAGCAAATACCTAATTTATTAGCTATACTACGTCGTATCAATGTACACTGGCTGCCTAAATCAACATATCCATACAGAAAGTGTTCATTAATTTTCAAGTCAATAAAATACTTGTCATTTACACTAGACGTGGTGTTTAACGCTAATACTGATTTCTCGTTAACCTTATCCGATTTTGATGTATCACTATTAAGTGGTTTTAGACAGTTACTACTTAAATGTCCAAGTTTATTACAGTTGTTACATTTTAAAATCTTTTTTGTGCAGTTAAAACTATAGTGCCCCGTCTCATTACAATTAAAGCAAGTAATCTGCCTTGAATTATCATTAGTTCTCATGAGTTTTGTACCAGGTGTTTGATTAAATGAATGACTAACATTAGTGTTCGATCGTTTATAAATATTAGTTTTAATCCGTAGATCCGGTTCACGGGATTGTTGTTTGGTAGACTGAAAGTATTTTAATACCTGCTCAGGCTCGTCACATTTAGTGGCCTTGGCACCTAACCTCAAACTTCGATCTTCAATCCCATATAATAGGCAATCAACCGCACGTTTACCTTTGATTTCACACCGGTTTAATAGATTAATTTTTTCGTAGTAATATAATTCCAAAGACTCGTTATATTTAACCTTTTTAGTTAACATTTCAGTTAAAAGTTCAGCGTAATCGTCGCTCGAAGGAAAAGACTCCGTTAATTTAAGTTTCCACTCGTACCAAGAAAACGACATCGACGGCAGAGCCTGATACCATGTCTTAGCCACTCCACTGAGCTTAGGCAGTGCATAATGAATTATTTGGTCTTCACCCCATTTGTATAACCGGGCGCATTCATCTACCTTATTTAGCCATGCATCGATAGTTTGGCTTTTAGACATGGGGTCAAACTCCGGTATGACATTACCTAACATTGGGAACTTATTACCCTCAGAACGACTGCCAGATATCGACTTGATTAATTCAGTTAATAGTAATTGAGTACGACTATCTTTAAAATTGGAACGACTCACGCGTCTGTTAACAGATTCGGTTGATGTCTGCCGACTGCGGTGCCTGCTGCTATGATTCCGTGATCTCGAACCACGTAGGTCGTGCCTCGTATCGGTGCGGTGCTCTGAACTCGAACCACGTCGTCGTTTTGACCTCGAACGATCGCGATGCGTCGAACGCGAACGACGGCACCGACGGTGATGTTTGCGTTTTGTACGGGACTGCCGCTTGGTATGCCCACTCTGTCCTCTTCCGCTTCTGTTGTCAGTAGAGCTCTCAGGAGTAAAAGATTTTGGCGTGTGACGTTCATTCCGTAATCGGTTTTCACTGTCGTCGGCACTTGTATTACGTATATGCGCATTGTCACTAATCTTACGACTTCTTTGCAGTTTACGAGATGATTTTCTGTTTTTACGTCGCGAAGTTTCACTATCGCTGCCCATGATATAGTTCACCAAATATTACTCGTGAATAAGTTGATAAAAAAAAAATCTTGCAGGATGCACTAAGAGCGAAAATAATTCGTAGGCGCTGACAATCCCACTTCTGAGTTGTAGGATCAATTCGCTTTAACACGAAATAAAATAAGATTCAAATGGTTTTACTTGATTTATTCGTCTATTACAAACGTACGTCTGCACTTCTCAACAAAAATGTCTCTTCCTTTCTAAAGTTCTACCCTACGTTGGAATGATATTTTTGACAAATCAAACTGTGAACATTGACATTAATAAATGGAATGGCTCCCTGTCGTTGGCAGAAACAACAACTTTAAAAACAGAACAGAAATGGATTGGTTATTATTATTCTCTAAAATTAAATAATAAACATATAAATGAAGATTATAATAAAATAACAATATTATATGTGTCTTACACATGTGTATACATATTGACTCTAACACTAATGATTTTAAAAAAATATTTCTGTGTTTTATAGTACATTTATCGGGGAGTGTCATAGACTATATAGTATCACGCTATGACTAACAGGAGAGGAGCAGTAATGAAACATGTTTAAAAAGGTCAGCTAGTAAAAAAAATCATTAAAAAAGATACAAATCAATGGTCAATGAATAACAAAAATACAACTTACTTTACTGATACATTTACATTATTTAATAAATATTATTTGTACGGAACTTCAATGAATATAATTTCTGACCCTCCGTATTAGGAATCGTTTACCGCAGTAATAGGCTCTGACGAAAAAAAACCTCCGAATTAGGGAAAATCGACATGACTAATTAAATCTTTTTTTTAAAATAACTAATGTCATTAAAAGAAACAAACTCGACGGTAATTCAAAATATAAATTCCACTTTTGACGATGACATTTTTTTGCACAGTTAAAAATATTTACAAATGCTTATTTTTGTTTCTTACTTTGAAATGTTGCGAAATACCTCCGTAATAGGGGCTTTTACCTTAGTTGTTTTTTTGTCCATTATTTTAATGAATATAAAATTCCCCGCGACACAGGGATGACCATGATGCAGAAGGAGTTTTATTACAAAAAAGAACTGTAACTGGTAAGACGACTTATTTCTCCCACCCATCCAAAAAACGAAATGCTTAACCATTAATTTATCTGACAGATATAAATGTTATCAATAAATGTAAAGCCTGTAAGCTCAATGAAGCAATATACACTTAAGCTGTCTACCTACTAAGCTGTTTCTTAACACATCAATGAGTCTAGTGAATACACGTCTTTATGTTGACTATTTGTTAGATTTGATGTGTGTCTAGAGGTTTATTTAGTTATCTTAGTGTTTTATCGCAGGGATGAGCTTTTTTGAGTAATAATCATCATAACAGCCCATTAATATCCCACTGCACGGGCGGGCCTCCTCCCATGGCCTACTCATACCATGCTGCCCAGACAAATTGGTATAGGGTTTAATTTCAAGTTTTCCTTCTTTTTATTTCGTAAAGATAATATTCACGGGTTGTACCTTAACTAGTCGGTTTTTACGACACTCATGGGATGAGATGGGGTGGTGGTGGTGTCATATTGTATTCTTACTCCGTCACCACACGGAGAAAATAAAAGGTTCAATTTATTCTGTCTGCCAGCAATGTTGTTAATTTTTTTACTGTCCTTCTCTGGTGGTTAGTGGTAACCACTGACTTAGTCAACTTAATCCTTGCTTAGGACACAGCCTCCTCCTTAATAATTAATCAAAAATAAATGAATATGCCTCACGCAACGCCATCTAGTCCCAAACTAAGCAAAGAAAAATAACAAAATTTTCTTAACGGTAAAAAGAGCGGTAAAATAAATACAGATAATAAAAATGAATGTCTTCCTGCCACAGAGTAAACATACAAACGTAACATCGAGAAAGTCTACGAGTTACGCGAAAATGTTATTATATTGATTTTGTTTCGGCAATGTTCGGGAGACTTCGGCGAAGTTCGGCTTTACACACCGAATAAGGTCAACGTATTTGATACCTTATATTATTAGTTTGGGTTCCGTAGAACACTTTTGCAAAGTGATTATTTACAAGATATTTTTTTTTATGTCATGTTTTTTTGTTATGTCTCCGTGTGGTGACGGAGTAAGAATACAATATGTCACCACCCCATATCATCCATGGGTGTCGTAAAAACTGACTAAGGGACTATCCGTGAATATTATCGTTACGAATTAAAAATAAGGAAAACTTGAAATTAATTATACCCTGTACCAATCCGTCTGGCCAGCAGTGGTATTAGTAGGTCAAGTATCCCTCTCTCTTACCTTCCCATCGTGGACTGACGACCTAGTTAGGACGGCGGGAAACTGATGGATGAGGGAAGCAGAGGACCGCGGAAGGTGGACATTTGGAGGAGGCCTATGTCTAGCAGTGGCCTTCGATTGACTGATTAATTGGATTGGATTATTTTGATAATGATAATTAAGCTTTTTTTGTGAGTACCTTATAGTACGTATGAAACTATCAACAATTCTGTTGAGGAAGTTTGTATTGCAGTAGCAATAGCAAGCAGAAATAACGAAAATACATTTTTTTCAAATTTATGATTTCTAAATATTAATAAGTAATCGTTTATTAATATTAAGTAATCATGAACAATCATGTTAATGCATGCAAAGATTAGCATTGAGAGGGATTCGAACCTGAGACCTCTGAGTAGCAGTCATGTTATCAACTACGCCACTGAGGTGGTCCATCAATTATCTTGATAGTAATCAATTTGCAAAAATATTCTACGGAACCCGGACTACATTAAAATTAATGTAATTTAAAACTGTTATATTTTTAGTTCAAGAAGTTTCCTATAATAAATTGAAACGTATTTTGATTACTTTTTTCGTTTTCCAATTTCTTTGGTTTTATTTTATTGTAATGAAAAATAGTATTGGTAGAGCTATGATTAGTTTACTTTTTATTTGGTAATGGTAGTTACGTAGCAATTTCGTTTTTTATTGAAAATTTAAATAATAAATATTCCTCACACATTCACACAACGCCATCTTGTCCCAAACTAAGCAAAGCTTGTACTATGGGTAGGTACTAGACAACGGATAAACATACTTAATTTTTTTTTTTGTAGATACATACATACATAGATTATTTTTTCTTTTTTAGAAAACGTGTGATTATGACTCTTAGCTATTGTCTTTAGCAAGAGCTTGTATTTGAACTAATCAAAACATACGGTACATAACGGTATATTAGATACCGTTTTGAAGTGGAAAACTATTATAAAAAAATGTTTGACACCTTCACCTCTCCTTTTCAGCCGCTACATTGCGCTGAGCGGGAATTGAACCCGAGACCTCTGCGTAGCAGTATTGTATTGTATTGTATTTATTTATTAACTCTCTTCACAAGGTTACATAAATGAGAAACTTAGAGCTAAGAATAACTTGGACCAACTTTGTGAGAGAGACTGGTGCATGTTGTAGATTGCTAAGAATCTGTATTACATGTCACCAGGCCCCCTTCGCCATTAATACATAGTTACCTCTTGGTTTGTTTAGATCATAATTATTTAAATTAAGTGTAGATGTAACTTTTATACAGTACATAGAAGAGAAATACAGATACAATGGGCAAGTGGTATAAACAAGAAGTTTGTAGTGATACGTAAATTGATTTTTGATACCAGTGTTATGTAATGATTATTTATTTGAGTGTATGTGTGCGTGTATGTGAGTCTGTGCGAGTGTTTTAATGAGTGGTAGTAGAATGTGTAGCATGGTTGTGAGTATTGAGTCCTCGTTGGTAGGATAGATGGAGAAGAGATAAAGGATGATGGTAAGGAGACTGTTGACTTTATTTTATTTACTGAAGCGGACAAAGAAGGTTTTCAGTTTGTGTATAGTCGCGGGTCTTTAAGTGGTTGATAATAGTGACTTTGCACTGATTGCTTTGAAGGTGATAGAAGGAGAGTAGAGAGTTTAATTTGTTGTATAGATAGGGCCCCAAAAATGCAGAAAATCGGTGGGAAAGTGATGTATTAAGTTTCAGGGTAATGCATACTTTGCCTCATGCAGTCATGTTATATAACCACTACGCCGCAGAGGTCGTAGAGGATGGTGATATAATGTAAAAATACTTTATACCTATTACAATCTGTTTTCACAAGAATGCAAATTATTTTTCCATTTCCAATATTATATTCTATAAACACTTTCTAGTACATCCTCTGCTGACTACCTATTTCCTTATAGCGGATGCAATTTCTATATGCAACCTCGTAACAGTGGGCAATTTGAGCAACACGTAAAGTTCATATCAAACTAGCTAGGAAGCTATCATAACAGTCCTATGTGCCACTGCAAGGACGGGCCTCCTCCTGTGACGGTGGGATATTTGGCCTACTAATACCAAGCTGGCCAGACGGATTGGTATAGGGTTTAATTTCAAGTTTTCCTTCTTTTTATTTCGTTAAGATAATATTCACGAATAGTCCCTTAGTTGGTTTTTACGACACCCATAACATTTTAAGGTAATAGTATTTTAATATTTTTAACCGACTTCAAAAAATGGAGGAGGTTCTCAATTCGATTCTATTTTTTTTTGTTTTTGATACCTGATTTCTCTGATTTTTTTTTTGAAAACTAACGCTGCCAATATCATATCTCATGAAAATCTTTGCCGTTTTACAGACAGACTATAAAATCTGTTGATGTAAAAAACAGACACATTTATTTTATTTATATGTAACTATTAGTAAACAAAGAAATTACATTTCTCTCACACACAACGTAGAAAAATACTTCATTTTCAAAATAGCCAACGTAAACAAGGTATCAAATACAAAGTCATTAACACGAATAACTCACGGTGTTTCAATGGCGTTACGTCACACTCTGTGAACTGAAAAATTGCTGAATGAGAGCTACACGCCCACCTTCCTGAAATTACCATAAAAATATAAACCTTAACTTTTTGTGATTAAATCAAAAATGGTAGATCTTTTTCTAAAGTAGGTGGTTTTACTGGTAGTATCTTGAGATGAAATTCATCGTAACAGCCGATTAATGACCCGCTGCAGGGACGGGCCTCCTTTCGTGACGGAGGGATACTACTAAAACCGGCCTACTAATACCACGATGGCCAGAAGGATTGGTATAGGTTTTGATATCAAGTTTTCGTTCTTTTTGTTTCGTAAAGATAATATTCTAGGATAGTTCATTAGTCGGTTTTAAGACACCCATGGGATGAGATGGGGTGATGACATATTATATTCTTACTCCGTCACTACATGGAAAGCAAAAATTGAATGATTTTAAACATGTAATATTAATTACATTTTGACAAAGCCTTGAAAATTGCCCGATTAAAATGGCAATGGGCAGAACCTTTAAGCGACGAGGCAGAAAGGTCCCGAAATATCGACCGAGTTCCGGAAGGCGTTTAATTGGCAGATGCCCCACGCGGTTTACCAACAATTTTATCAAGGTTGTGAGTGGTCAATGAATGAAGGAGGTACAATATAGCTTGCGGCTTAAACAGTTGAAAGAGGCCACTCGATTAAATTGACGGTTTAGCACTCATGACACTTTAGACTAACATTTTAAACCTAACGTCAACTATTATTATATTTATAGCGGCTGCTGAGTATTAGGTCTCGAGTTTGATTCCCAGGCAGGACAATATTATTTATGTGTTCCACAGATAATTCTACGACCTCTGTGGCGCAGTCGGACTATTACAAGCCTGCTACGCAGAGGTCTCGGGTTCGATTCCCGTTCAATGCAAATCTTTGTGTGCATGAACATGATTGTTTGCATTGGTCTGAGTGTTTTCTATGTTTGATATTACTATGTATGTACTTACAAAAAAATAAAAAAGTATTTGAGTATTTATTTAGGACTAGGTGGCGATGTTTGAATATGTTAGAATTATTTATTATTTATTTATTTAATTCTCCTAAGTCTAAATGTTCTTTGTGACTGTTAGATTGATAATTATAAAAGTCCTTGCTACACAGGGTATAAACCTTAGTGCTGAAAGTGTCTTTTAAAATCACGACGTCTTTGATAAGTAAGAAAGCAGATTCACTTTGTCGAATGATAGTACTATCCACAAAGCCAGCGCCCGAAAGCGATTAAGCTAAAGCAATTCGAATTTAAGTTTCTGTGGTAGTACACCACCAATTTTATTTACGGTAATATAGGTAGAATGTATAATTATTATTTTTTATTATTACTTACTAGCTGTTGACCGCGACTTGTGTTTGCTTGTGTTATATGGACATATTTTGGACAATTTACACAACATCTTTATAAATTGAAGCCTATGTGTTATTCTGACATAATTTATTAAGCTCTCTCCATTGTAAAATTTCATTACAATCTATTCAGTGTAATATTAATAGGAATAAAAAAAACACTAACGTATTTAGAATACTTTATGTAGAAAGGACTTTTAACAAACAACTATTTAATTAACTAAGGAAAATTTAGGTGGAGAAAAAATATTTATTTTTAAGTTGTAAAAACTCTATTCGTGGAAAATATCTAAATGTAGAGTATAACTAAGTTTTTTTAGATATTAGTACTGCTTGATCCATATTCTAAAACCTCTATTAAAATAGAATGAAATAAAACAAAATTTATTGTTTAAACATATTTTTTTATTTGTTCAAAATCATGTCAAAATAAGCTTACTTAAATTGAATTTATTTTTTTGACGAAGTTTTTAGCTAGCAAGAAATAATCGTAAAATAAAAAATAAAGTATCCTTGTAATATTAAAAACGTCTCGCTACAATAAGGTTTTATGATGTAAGTTAAATGTATAGAAAATTGTAATAGTCATATATTATAGTTTCCTAAGCGATAGGTAGTTTTTGAAGTTCTTCTGTTCGTTTTTCGGTTCGGTTGTAGACCAACAACCGATAAATAACGTAAAAAAAGTCTGGTTAATACGACAACTATTTAACATCACGTCTCAATTGGCCTTTCCTTATTTCAGAACCTCTTGAAAAAACATTGACTTTAATGGGCTATTATGATGACAGTACAAAGCAAACCTGCTATTAAACGAAAGAGACGACTCCTAGCCTACCTCTATCCTACCACATATAATTATACAACCTTAGTATTACAATTATTATTATGTCGTCTCTGCCTACCCCAGACGGGATAAGGCGTGAGTTTATGTATGTATGTATGTAACATTAGTATTCATTTCTCTTAAGCCCTGTAACACAAGAACATTTATTACATAAAACACAACCTGTCTTCATAAGACGAAGGCTTTACTTTAAGGCAATTTGTCAATGTCAGCTCTATTGCGTAATCGTAGTTTCCGGATATCAATATAGCCTTCATGGAGGCACGCGATCTTAAAATTATAGAGATGTCTTATTGGTTATATATCTTCTTTACTAGCTTTTTAATCATTGTCTATAAATATAACAGTATTAAATCATGAATGATAAATTAAGAATCTTCAAGTTAAATATATTATTATAATCCGTGTGGTGAGGACTTGAGGAGTAAGAATACAATATGTCCCCACCCCATCTCACCCCATGAGTGTCGTAAAAACCGACTAAGGGGCTATCCGTGAATATTATCTTTACGAAATAAAAAGAAAGGAAAACTTGAAATAAAACCGTTTGGCCAGCGTGGTATTAGTAGGCCAAGTATCCCTCCGTTACCATTACTGATGGGGGCCCGTCCCTGCAATGGGACATGAATATGTTATGATGATGATGATAAAGTTAAATAATGTCAGCGAGGTCATTTAATGGATGGTTGAGCGCCAGGCGTATTTCGTCTGATCATTCCACGTGCATTTGTATATATGATTATGATGCCCAATAAAAATTAATTATACCATTCCAGAATCATCTATAATAGTACCTATATGCCTGTATATCAAGCAATTATGTGAGGCCTGTGAGTAAAGATAAGGCTTGCAGTGATAATAACATAGTGCTTAATACTAAACCAATATGGCGAATTATATTGAGTGATATATCATTTAGTTTTATGCATGTGCATATTGCTAAGAATAGTGACACAAAAAAAAAGACAAGCGGTTCTAGGCCATAAAAGATCGTCTGGGTCCTAGGGTTAGCTTCTTAGCCAGGAACAGGGAAGGCCATTCTAGATGAAGGCCCTGTAGCTTACATGTAAGATACCTACAGGGAATAAAAATAAAGAATTGATTACGTAGTGATAAAAATACTAATGAAATTTCTATTTTTATTGTAAAGTTGTTAACAAATAATATTCTTTTTAAGTATATTGATTTTCGAGTATTCATCGTGACCATAGATTAATTGTTTACCTAATTTCTCACGCCCAGATTAATAGGGTATAGTATCCTTATTTCCATACGAAAAAGGTATATAAGTATTTGTCTTGTATACCTGTAGTACAAGCTCTGCTTAGTTTAGGAATAGATGGCGTTGTATGAATGGATGAAGATAATATTATTTAAACCTCAACACGAAATAGACAAAACATCTTTACACACGGAATACGGTTTCCTTTTCGTGTATTTTCTTTTGTAGAAGAAACAATTTTCTTAAACAAATAAACTTTTCTTAACTCGGTTAAGTTAGCATTTAAGTTTAAGCTACATAAACTTGATAAGTTAAAAGGAAAGAATTCCTTTCCACAGTTAAGTTATGTTTAAGTATAAAAAGAAGTTAACATAAACTAAACTGCTTCCGTAAACCTTGACGACCTCGGTGGCGCGACGGTAGCGCAAGCGGCTGCCGTGCAAGAGGTTGTGGGTTCGATCCCCACGCAGGACAATAATTTGTGAGATCCACAAATTATTGTCCCGGTCTGGGTGTTCTTTGTGTCCGTTAATTGATGTTTGTAAAAGGTCCCCGCGACACAGGGCATGATCCCTAGTGCGGGAGTTGTCTTTTCAAAAAAAAAAAAAAAAACATTCGTATATTACGCTGTGTTGCGTGAGGTTGTGAGTTCAAATCCCGAGCAAGGTTGAAGAGCAAATTATTGTCTTGGTGTGCTATAATAGACGTTAATTAAGCTATAAGGCTCTCTGTGTGATGAAGGAGTAAGAATACAATATGTCACCACCCCATCTCATTCCATGGGTGTCGTAAGAACCGAATAAGGGTCCATCCGTGAATATTATCTTTACGAAATAAAAAGAAGGAAAACTTGAAATTGAAACCTATACCAATTTGTTTGGCCAGTAGGCCAAGTATTCCTCCGTCTTGGGAGGAGGCCCGTCCCTGCAGTGGGATATTAATGGGCTATTATGATGGTGATTATGATAACCATTTTTCTGTGACCTAAGTACGTTACAGTTACTTAAATTGTTAGGTTTTAAAAATCTACTTCATGGAAATTATTTTTGCTAATATCTTTTTTCGTAAAGATAAGAACTGACCTATAAACGTAAATTTCGGTTATCATTTAAAACAGATATTTTTACAGCCATTATGCAAATCGACTGACGCATTCAAAATAGGCACTCGCTTTTGATCTCCAAAGTGCCATAAAGGTACAAATTGAATTGAATTTCCACACCGGTTGTACCTATTCATAACCCATGATATACACGGGGGCATTATAATTTCCTGCTATGTTGAATTGTTATAATATTCTAATTTAAAAAATCAACTTCAAAATACAAGAGCATTGTTGTCGTTTAAATACGGTGTTTCGTTTCATCATCATCATATCAGCCAATTGACGTCCACTGCTGGATAAGACCACCTCCAAATATTGCCACCTTGTGCGGTCCTGCGCCCCCCTCATCCACCGGCTTCCCGCCGTCCTAACCAGTTTCGTTTACTTGGATGATTTTACAAAATTACTATATTTTTTAAGACATTTAGGTGTAATTTTATAGGATCATATTTTACTTTTTAAAATAAAAAATTCATACGAAATGAAAACATCATGTTTTGAAAGTCGCGGTCGGTTAAAAAATATTATCATAACAGCCCATTAATGTAAAGTACCATTAGGGTAAATACCTATTATGTTGACTTCAGATAGTAATTGTTTAACGACCTAGTTAAGACGGCGGAACACTGATGGTTGAGGAAGGCACAGGATTGGGCAAATTTAAAATACTAGGAGAAGCCCCATGTCCAGCAGTGGGCCTCCATTGGCTGATATAATAAAAAAAAATAAAAAAATAATCCTTACACATTCACACAACGTCATCGAGTCCCAAACTAAGCAAAGCTTGTACTATGAGTACTAGACAACGAATAAACATACTTAAATACTTTTATAATTATACATAGAAAACACCCAGACCAATGTAAACAATCATGTTCATGCACACAAAGATTTGCATTGAGCGGGAATCGAACCCAAGACCTCGCGTAGCAGTCATGTTACGCCATAAAGGTCGTCAAATTCACAAAATATTTAAAATATGAACCACCCCAAAATAGTTTTAATTACCCTTACACTACTTCATTACTAAAAACAGCTATCTTTTTAAATACAAAACGTTGTCGCATAATGCTACACATATATCAACTAAGACTCGACCTAAATTACCTTAAGCGACCTACATACTGCGTGTAAATAAGGTAAAGTACACATGGCATAAAAGATGGGTGAGCTTAAGGGTCTAGTTTGTTTAGTTTCTTTGCGGCTCTGGTGCTGAAAGCAATAGTTAAGTTTGGTAGTCGAGACGGGTACTCGGGTGGCCTAGTGGTCATGGCGCTGGACGCGTATAGTCCAGAGACGCAGGTTCATGGTGAAGGAAAAAGATTACAATATGACACCACCCCATCTCATCCCATGGGTGTCGTAAAAACCGTATAAGGAACTATCCGTGAATATTATCTTTACGAAATAAAAAGAAGGAAAACTTGAAATTAAACCCCATACCAATCCGTCTGGCCAGCGTGGTATTAGTAGGCCAAGTATCCCTCCGTCATGGAAGTAGGCCCGTCCCTGCAGTAGGACATTATTAATGGGCTGTTATGATGATAACTATTCTAACTGCCATCGTGTATGCGGTTGTTATGCAAAAGGTCGTGGGTTCGATTCTCAATTCTTTTTGCGATCCAAAAATTATTGTCATTTCGGTGTGTTGTTTTTGAGGCTTTGTCGTGCACTGGAGACTAAAATGCAACTAGGGACTAATACTACTAAACTAAAGCTTCGGGTTAGTTGCATTTTTCCCTGAAGAAAAATGAACCTTAAATAGAAGTTTGTACATTATTAGGTTTTTTTGCGGTGAAAAATGCAACTGGGGACTAATTCTACTAACCCGTAGCTTTGGAGTCAGACCAAGACAGCGGCATTACGTGCCCTTATGCATGTCCCTATTTTTCTTCTTTATCCATCAGTACCGTATTCAAACTTGTTTAAGTTGAACTACAAGTGTTGTAGCTGGCATGGTGCTCGCCATTCTTGAACTCTATTGGATGCTTAACATCAGGCACCATAGAGTCATTCTGGTAGGCCAATTTAAAAAAAATCTGCAACTATATATCTATAATAATACGATAAAGAGGTAAAGTTTGTGTGTTTGTTTGTTTGTGTGTTTGTGACGTTGTAGGGGATAATCTCTGGATCTACTAAACCGATTTTAAAAATTCTTTCTGTGTTGAATAGTCCATTTATCGGGGAGTGTCATAGGCTATTATAGTATCACAGGAGTGGAGCAGTAATGAAATATGCTTAAAAAAGGGACGCGTTTTTTTCGCCGCCCAAAGAAGTGGACACGGGTCTGCTAGTATATAATATGGCTATAAGCACCTCGATAAAAGTCCCTATAAAATCATAATTATGATGATTATGATCCAGGTATACGTAATTGTCAAATTAACGCTCTAGTTTTAGAATCGGTATTTTAATTTTATTTCACGCTTATCGTGTTTTGCTATCTGTACCTAACGAAAAAACATTAAGAATATTAGCAATTCATAAGTTGAGGGTAGGGTTTGTTTTTACATGTTAATGTGTTTATTTAAGTTGCTTATACATACATGATCCGTGTGGTGACGGAGTAAGAATACAATATGTCACCACCCCATTTCATCCCGTGGGTGTCGTAGAAACCGACTAAGGGACTAAACGTGAATATTATCCTTAAATGAAAAGAAGGAAAACTTGAAATTAAACCCTATACCAATCCGTTTGGCCAGCGTGGTATTAGTAGGCCAAGTATCCCTCCGTCACGGGAGGAGGCCCGTCCCTGCAGTGGGACATTAATTAGCTGTTATGATGATACTTATTTCGATCCTCGCTACTACTTGATTTTTCAAATGGTAAAGCTGTCCTATCCTATTTTAAAGGATATTATTTTCCAATTGAATGGTTTGTGAAACAAGGTTGGGTCGTAATAAGATTAAGTAAATATACCAAGAAAACGCATATTTTATTACACTCTGCGACTATTCTAAAATTGGGTTTCTACTATTCGCCATCTTAGAAAATATATTAGTTTCCCACAAACCAAAATGACGTAATTTACCCCGAATAAGACTGTTGTATTACTTTATTTATGGGTACTCTAGCTATAAACTAAATTCTCACTCAAAGGAGTATTGCATCAATGGTATTAGGGTGACCAATTAACTCAGTTAGTCATAGACAGATGGATAAAAAAAGTTTCCTTAATAGACAACGAAATTTGTAATATTATGTGCGATCCTAAACTTGTAGTCATTCACCTGATGTGTGTTGGAGTTCGTAATGCTGGCCATACACACTACGGTCTACCGGAGAAGTCCTGCACAGATGACCGGCGCAAGATCGGAAATCGATTCTTTCCAGTGACACCGTACAGTGTACCTGTGCGTGCGTGTACTTCGGTCGCCTGCTTAGGTGGACCTCTCCGGTAGACCGTAGCGTGTATGGCCAGCATTAGGAACTCCAACACACGTCAGGTGAATGACTACAAGTTTAGGATCGCACAGAATACTACAAGGTTCTTCATCTATTGAGGAAACTGTCTTTAAAAAATCTGTCTATAACTGACCTGGGTCAAAATGTTGTACTGACAGACTTACCTTGACACATAATACTCTAATATTATGCAGGGTCAGGGTAGATAGTTTTTTGTTTGTTTTGATGTATGAATACACTTTCTGCACTAGGGGTCGAGTCCTGTGTTGTGGTGATTTTGACAGACGTACTTAAAGAAATCAAGACTGTAACTTGTGGATCTAACAATTAGCCTTGCGCAGGATTTTAACCTAAGATTCCTTCTGCGAGCACGAGTGGCAAAGTGAACTCCAGATTCTCTCACGACAGAGACTCTAGACCAAATCCAAAGTCTTTCAGCAATACCTGGTTACCCTATCCAAACTATTAATTTCATTTGATGCATAATATTATTAAATACGATTCTGTCAGTACTATTTTGTCAGCCATATTACGTGGTTAACGACTCATTTAATTGGATATTATAATTTTGAAATCCAATTAGTGTTTACAGCTTTTGTGTAATAATATAATATTATACATATAGGTAGTAATATCCATATACTCGGGTCTATTGGCCGACTCGGTTCTTTGGAAGGCATACATCGGGTAGAGGCCCTTTAAGAGATATTTAATCTGGTAATGGATACACAATGCAGGTACCATCTCTGAACGCACAATATGATACACCCAGAGATGGTCTATGCCGAGTGGTATATTATTACTACACGGTCACATTATCTAGAGACCTCGCTGGAATGCGAACCTCGCATCCTGGTTCTCCTTTCAACCCCCGCGCTCACCACGGGCGCATCAGTGATTCGTCCGACGCGACGTGACGTCATCGACGCCAGGTCTCGAGATAATGTGACTGGGTTAGTATATGATTCTAGTTATATTCCAGCGAGCTGGTCGCTGGTCCGATATATTGGTATAACTGTTACAGCGCAGCGTGTTATTAGTGAGGCAAGTTTTTTTATTTTTTTTAAGCTGGCTGACGTTAACTGCTCATCTTGGAAGTCAGCAAAGACAGAATGCTGTATTCTGTCTTTGCTGACTTTTTGTACAGTCACTAACAGAAATTTCGAAGCGAACAAGGTGACCTTGGATTATATGTGGCATCAGATGTACCTATATAATTACAGTGTTACCACATTATATCATTTTATGAGTGTTGTTATCCGTGTGGTGACGTAGTAAGAATACAATATGTCACCACCCCATCTCATCCTATGGGTGTCGAAAAAATCGACTTAGGGACTACCGTGAATATTATCTTTACGAAATAAAAAGAAGGAAAACTTGAAATTAAACCCTATACCAATCCCTCCGTCACGGGAGGAGGCCCGTCCTTTCAGCCTGACATTGCATTGAGATATTGTTATTTTCCGTGCGGTGACGGAGTAAGAATACAATATGTCACCACACCTATCTCATCCCATGGGTGTCTTAAAAACCGACTAAGGGACTATCCATGAATATTATCATAACGAAATAAAAAGAAGGAAACCTTGAAATTAAACCCTATACCAATCCGTCTGGTCAGCGTGGTATTAGTAAGCCAAGTACCCCTCCGTCCCGGGAGGAGGCCCGTCCCTGGAGTGGGACATTAATGGGTGTTATGAATCCATCTTGTCAGCGTCACATTAGTAGTCTAAACTTCCCTGTGTTAGTTGCCTGACATTGCATTGAGATATTGTTATTGATGCGTTATACTTTTCCATGTACACACAGCAACACATCAAGTTAAACATTTTCATTTGAAATTGTGTCTTATTTCAAGGTATTAAGGTACATGAGTGTCTAGCTTTATTAGTTGCTGTGTGTACTCAATAAACAAAGGTACAGTAATAGATGAGGGTGAAACATTATACAGATATAAATATCTGTTTACATGATCATATTTTTCTATGTCAGTATTTATGAGTCGTTTACATTATTAATGTATGTATCGTTTATTTGTAGGTTTACATACAGTTTTTTATGTATGAGTAGTAATTTAGGAGGCACTTTTCTGTAATATTGACGGGCACTCATCCTTGTGGTGATCTGGCCAATGTTGCTTAACCAGCAATATCGCTTATAAATCATTGCAACGTCCTTGTCACCCATCTATGGAATGACTTCGCTAACGTTGCGTAGCAAGAAAAATGCTGTGAGTGTCTCAGAATGGTCACCCATCTCTGTAATGACCTCGCTGAAGTTGCTTAACCAGTTTTCGTTTGGAAATCAGTGATTGCAACTGGCTGTAAGCGCCATACATTCACATCTCCATTATATTTTTCCATGTACTCAATAAACAAAGGTACAGTATGGGGACATTGATTGTGATTGGCTTTTAAAGACTGTACAGTATGAGGACATTGATAATGTGATTGGCTTTTAAAGAAAGACAGCAAATCAATGAGTAAGAAAAGTACATCCGATTACCGAAAATAGCTGAATAATTTTGGCATAAGTTTTGAAAATTATCACATTAAAATGTATCTAATGATGTTCGACATAAGGTTGAAATTATAAAAGATTGAATCCCTACTTACTTCTATTTGACATTGTATGATTCATCATGTCTTACTAAGTGACACTGGTGATGGGGTGGTGACATAATTGTGTTCTTATTCCGTCACCACACGGAGAACCAGAGTGCCACAGTTTAATACTAATAACAAGGTCTTAAAGAATTCCCAAAAAAAAAACCCCAAGTCCGTTAGCAAATGTTCTTAAGAATAATCGAGTTGGGATACGAACGAGTAAGGAGAGTGAATTATTTATATTATGTACAGTTAAATACAAAAGTTGTTTATGTTTAACAAATCAAAGGTTCGCTTTTGGTGTTCATCGATTTATGTAAAATTGGTGTTCAGTATTTATTAGACATAGCTATTATCAACATTATCATAACAGCCAATTAATGTTCCACTGCAAGGACGGGCCTCCTTCTGTGACGATGGTATACTTGACCTACTAATACCACGCTGGCTAAACGGATTGGTATAGGGTTTAATTTAAAGTTTTCCTTTTTTTTATTTCGTAAAGATAATATTCACGGTTAGTCCTTTAGTCGGTTTTTACGACACCCATGGGATAAAATGGGAAGGTGACGTATTATATTCTTACGCCGTCTCCACACTGATAATAGCGGACATAGCTATTACAAGACTATTTTAATAGATTTTAAACTATCGCGATTTGTATACATAATAATATATTATATACGGTCTTACTCGCGGTATATACTACTTAGCCTTACCTTTATTTTTATTGTTATACGGAAACCGACATCTGACAACTCGCTGTTCAAATATTATTCAAATGGAATTGGAGATAGTTTCTGATTGCAGAAAATCTCAACTAGCAACTTTGGTTAAGTTACTGGTTTGCCCAACTTGCAATCGCAGCTCTTACCCTTTCTCCTCCCGCTTACCCGCGTGCCATCGACACGGTCAATTTGCACCTGCGATACACTAATCTTGTTTAACGTACTAAAACTTTTAGAAAAAATACTAAAGTTGATAGTTGCCGAAGCTAGATTGCCAGTTTTCTAAACTTGCTACGCGTGGAAAGCGCCTTAACGTTGAGATGTTTTGTAATATTAGATATTTTGCTAACCCACTTTTCTAGCTGACTGTACGTATACTAACTTCCTGAGTAAAGTAAGTTTTTGGGTCAACCGTAATCCCTTACTATAAATACGCTTGAAATAACTTCTAATAGGGATCTTACTTTTATTTTAGTATTTTAGTTTTACCGTGGTAGCGTAAAGTAAAGTAGTAAGTAGCGTAAAGTAAAGTAGTAAAAGTAAAGTTTTTAAGTCTCACATCCCTGTAATTTAACTTGGTCTTTTTAACTTAAAGTATACTTATATGTCGTAACCGCTTGTTTAGTTTTTTTTTTACATTTCTATACTGACCCCCGGTTTTCGAATGACTGATCAAGTATCATTTTCACTAGGAACTAAAATGACGGTTGTGACGCTTGATTAGTTGATTTTTACTTGAACAGTCATACGGAAACCGGGAGTTAATAAGCAAAACCTGATTAAGGTATTTGTAAGTTAACTTTACAGAACCAACACCTACTTAGGTGAAAAATTAAAGTAGAAAATCTTTGTTCCTATACCTCATAAAATGTACTATACGAAGTCGTATCTCTCTTTAAATCTGATCAAAAAATGTTCCTTTTTCTGATAAACCGACATCAATAGTCGATTTCGTCCGTTAAATTGATGTTTAGTATAATCCCCGTGACCGCACAATCCCTAGTGCGGGAGTTATAAAATAAAAAAAAGAAATATTAATCAAATAAAAATAAATAGAAATATTATTACGCAGACGAAGTCACAGGCAACAGCTAGTTAAAGATAAATGTCACAAAAGCCTTAAGCCGACGTCGTGTTTAGTAAACACGACGTATATCAAACAAATGCCGCATTTACCAACATAATACGAACAAACACATTTACATATTATTTTGAGGAGATTACATACATACATACCTACACTCCACATCTCTAAATTTAATTTCTTTTTTTCAATTTTTCATTATTCCAATTTTTTTCAAATTCATATTTACAATTTTATGATGATATCTATGATAATAATGATTCATTAATGTTTTTTTCCTCAATATGTAACATGTTGTTAGCCCTTAGGGAAGAGCGCTGCTGTCTGAAATACAGATATTAATTTATCTAGTTCAGACACAGATGTTCACTGAGTTTTGTATCTTACGATAAAGCTGTATCTCTAAGTCTTTGTATAATAGTTTGTAAGATATCATATTGATGCAAATAAATAAAATAAATAAATAAAAATTTTATACATACATTATTAATTTTCATACAAAGTTAAGCCTATTGTCTTTATGTAATCACATTAAATTTGATTCAGCGGTTTTGAATGGATGTGGCTAAGGAGACTTAAGTATAGGCTTTGAAAAACGGTGAATTAGGTTTAGGAAAAAGAAATTAAAGATAAGGTAATTTGATGGTTTCCTCTCCGTGTGGTGACGGAGTAAGAATACAATATGTCACCACCCCGTATCATCCCATGGGTGTCGTAAAAACCGACTAAGGGACTATCCGTGAATACTATCTCTACGAAATAAAAATAAGGAAAACTTAAAATTAAACCATACCAATCCGTCTAGCCAGCGTAGTAATAGTAGGCCAAATAACCCTCCGTCCCGGGAGGAGGCTCGTTCCTGCAGTGGGACATAAAAGAGCTGTTATGATGATGATGATGAATCTGATGGTTCATTTTTAGTGTTCGTTAACCATAGTAGTTTTGAGCTATGAACGAGATCACGGATTTGAATCCCACGCAAGATACATAGTTATTCGTGCGATTTACAAATTGTTATTCTGAGTTTGAATTTACTTTGTGTCATTATTAATTCATGATTTTGAAATATAATGAAATGAAATGAAATGAAATGAAATGAAATGTTTTATTTGCTAGAACATGGTCTAGATGTTATAAATAGTAAAGTAGTACAACATATTCTGTCATTGTATATGGCGTGCAAATAATAATGTATACAAATATAATATTTAGTTTTTCTTAATGACTACATTACGGATTATTATTTAATTATTTAATAACATTTATTATAAAATTCAAACTAATTCTTATTACAGATTAAAATAGTATATATATGAGTTAATATTATGTTAAAATTAATAGCTAATGTCAATAACCTATCATGAAAAAAAAAAAAAATTAATTATTATTATAAATTCATTTAATGTATCAATTTGTCCAAAAAATAATCCTTCAATTCATAGTATTGTTTTGAGAGTAACAAATTAAATAATTTCCGTTTATAAATTGGGTAAGGCATAGCTTTTAATTCATCTGGTAAATGATTATATATTTTTATGCACATACATAATGCGTTTCTTTTAAATATATCTGTTTTTATCATGGGCAGGTGAAGCCTATCCCTATGTCTAGTACGGCTACCCTGCATATCTCCCAGTTTGGTAAACATTTCAGGGTGCTTTCTAACAAACAAACAAATCTCCATTATATATATACAGGGTAAAGGTAGGATATTATGCTGTAGGAATAGCGGCTTACAACTGTCCATGACATCAGCACCACACATTGCCCGTATACATTTTTTCTGCGCTATAAATACTCTACCTACATCAGTGGAGTTACCCCACAAGACTATCCCGTATCTCAGCAAGGAGGATACATAAGCATGATATGTTACTACAGCTGTTTTAGTGTTAACAATTTCTCTGATTCTACGTAGTGCATATACATAGGAATCAACCCTTTTCAAGAGTTTGTCAATGTGTTGTTTCCAGTTACAGTGCTCATCTATTGTGATACCCAAAAATACGCAATCATTGACATTCTTTAAATTATTATTATTGTATGTTACGTTTAAAGTTGTTGTATGTGTATTGTATGTTTTAAATTGTATGATGTTTGTTTTAGACAGATTAATTTTTAAATTATTGTTATCTAGCCAGGTTATTGCTCTATCTACAGCTATGTTTATGTCTTTTTCTAATAAGGCTTGAGTTGAGCTTTTTATGATTAAATTAGTGTCGTCTGCGAAAAGAATACACTTTTGGTTTAAGTTATTGGGAAGGTCGTTTATGTACAACAAGAAAAGTAATGGAGAGAGGAGTCCACCTTGAGGTACACCGTAACAATTTTTTTGGTAAGTAGATCGGACTGTAGTTTGGCAAAAGATTGAAAAGTCCTCGCGATTTATGGTTTAGGAGTTGTTTCTCTTCTCGTTAATAACAAACAAACAGACAATACTATGTCTTATTCTTCATACACAGACGAAATCGGAGGCTATAACTAGTCTCATCTCCTACTCCGTGTGGTGACGGAGTAAGAATACAATATGTCACCACCCCATCTCATCCCATGAATGTCGTAGAAGCCGACTAAGGGACTATCCGTGAATATTATCTTTACGGAATAAAAAGAAGGAAAGCTTGAAATTAAACCCTATACCAATCCGTCTGCCCAGCGTGGTATTAGTAGGCCAAGTATCCCTCAGTCACGGGTGGAGGCCCGTCCCTGCAGTGGGACATTAGTGGGCTGTTATGATGAATCAGTCTCATACAACATAATATCCTTTTGTATAAATCTATTAATTAAGTTGAATAGCAAGCAATACATAATTGCTTCCATTATCTGTCTAACCATCTGTTATAGTGATATCATAACTTAAACATCACTCTATAATAATTAATGTTGTTGTCTATGATCCTGTCAAATATGTCGGTGGCATAGAGGTTTTGATGGCATTGTATCTCTCTGATCTATTAATTGTTGTAGTGATTTTGGATGTTCTTTGTTATCGCTTAGTTAAAGATGGTAAATGTTATAATAGCTTAATGTTAATTATTATTTGTATTAGTAATAAGCTTGTAAATATGGGTCCAATTTAAATCAGCGGTCAAATTTAACGCGAAATGAAAGTTACCATTTGAAAGAAATAATTTTTTCACGGATATCTGTACACAGCGCCTTCTGTTCCTAAAGTAAGCTAGGCTTAACCTGCTTGTGCTATGGGAAACAGAACAACGGATAATAATACTTATATACTTTTTTTTAAATACATACATACATAGAAACACTTAGACCGATGCAAATAATCGTGTTTATGCACACAAATATTTGCATTGAGCGGGAATCGAACCCGAGACCTCTGCGTAGCAGTTATGTAACCACTACGGCAGAAAGCTCGTCTGTGCTTAGTGCAAGAAAGAAAGAAAAATAGTTTATTTTGGAACAGAATTTTTTGATATGTTTGACATTTCGAAAAAAATTGGTTTTTCGTAGTTACAAAACAGCAGTTCATTTTACACCATTTCTGTTTGATACCTTGGCCACAGTACAACCAGTAGTCTATCTCAGCCGAATATTTATTATAAATGCCTACGGCTGAGCCGTACGTAAACATACGATAGCGCTGCCCCACCTCCAGCTTTTAAAAACATTTACCTACTTTCCCGCTCGTTACTGCGGCACAGTCACTGTTCACTCCGCAAAGCCACCGCTATCGTGAGCGTGTAGGTATAACTCGCGTTTCGTCTGTTTCTAAGAAGTCAAAATACTGTATATTTATATTCTGTACTATGCCTCGGCTATTGTAAGCTGCACCAAAACATAATTTAGCAAAAAATATTTAAAACGTGGGAGTCGTCTTCAAAAAATATTAAAACGCCAAAAAATGTTTTACAAATGGTTCAACAAATACTCAAAAAAACGGAGCCTTTGAATTTCCCAAACAATGCCTTGAGTTCATACCTACTTGAGAAATTTTGCATAAAATTTTGTTCCCGAAAAAGAATTTAATTTCCTACTAGTGTGACGTTGATTTATGGTTCCTTTGGGAATATGCTTTAGGGATAATTTTAATGTATTTTTCTTATAGCTGTAAGTCTTATAGGTATTTTAAAATCATCTTAATCCATATTTCTCCTTTGTAGGAGTGTAAGTACCTAAGTATTTCACAATCAAACGACCTCTGTGGCCAAGGGTTTTGGGGTAGTTTCCTGGCTTATGAATTTTTTATGCGTATGAATGTAATTGTTTGCACTGGTTTAGGTGTTTTTTTTATTGTAAGTATCTTAAATTTATATTTACAAAATATTTATTTTATTTTCATAACATAAGTAGTACTTACCTACGGACGAGGCCCAATCTGTTTGCCAGGATCGTGACAAGTGGCGCTCTGTCGTCTTTATAACACAACAAGGCACGATAACAAGACCCGTCCAGAAATAGTTAGGGGGTGTCATTTATCATTCTAAAAACTAAATAAGGAGCAAATTCATTTTATCAAAGCAATTGCCTAATTATAGTACATACTTACAACCTCCTTCATTATTTGTTCTGTTTATTTTTTGATTCAGGATTGTAGCAGGTTCATGAAACTTACCTGAAACAAAGAAAACATAATTATCAATTAATATACTATTATACGAACTATATTAATATTAAAATTTTGAGTTAAATCGTAATTATGGACATGCTTTAGAAAGGGCAAGTAGCATTTAGAAACGACACGGGCAGGTATAGAGATATGTATAGGTACATTATAATCATCATCATCATAACAGCCCATTAATGTCCCATTGCAGGGACGGGTCTCCTTCCATGACGGAGGGATACTTGGCCTACGAATACCACGCTGGCCAGACGGATTGGTATACGGTTTAATTTCAAGTTTTCCTTCTTTTTTATTTACGGATTATTTGACAAGACAAGAAATATTTAAAAAAAAGACACAATAATAAACTATAATTACATAAGAAAAAAAACAACAATAGTAAAAAAAATAACAGCCTTTAGTGTGACCCATCAATGTCAAATGCGGAAAATGCTCAGTATAAAGCTACGAGAGCCAGAGGTACCTCGCAACACTGGTTTTCAGCAGTGCATTTCGAATAATAATATCACCCTTGATCTAAAAACTACATACAGTACCCGGCCGTATATATTGCACAACGACTTTTGTAAAGACACAATCGGCCGACTTCGGCTTCGTAGAGCATCATCTCTGTCGCACGAAATACAAACAGTCTGGTATCTATTAACAACTGTTAAGTGTACGCATTCCACAGACACGAACTTGCTACTGGGGATGCCGAAAACATTGTTGTCGGAAACGTGCACGCTAAAATTGCCCAAAATAACTTTGGGGAAAGAGTATTACGTACGAATAATATTAACATATAAATAAATAAATGGCCAATAATAATGGTACTGTACCTAACTTTCATTTTTTATTTTTATTTTATTTTGTTTGGGACGCTTACAGCTGTAGTACAAATAGAACTTAAAACTAGTTACATATTTGCCAATTACAAGCATCCACACATTAACAGAAAACTTTTTAGTTTAAGTTATAATGTTCAAAAATTAGTTTAACTTACATAAACAAAAGTAACAGAACTTAAAGATAATTCACATCATATAAAGATTTACCAGAAAACTGATAAATGTTATCTAACAAAAAGTAGTCTAGCTTTACACAATAACAATATTAAAAATAAAAATAAAAAAAGTGGAAAGTCAATCTAACAATCAGAGAGAATAGTAGGTACAGTAGATACAAAGTTATTCTTAAGTGTATTCTTCGTACTAATAGAACTTGTTAGGAACAAGTCTAAATCACTGTCACGGCATAATTTATTAAAAGCAACGAATGCTCTGGGCAAGTAACTATTCTGCCTGTAGCGAGTATGACAAATGGGTACGTAAAGTAAGGGATTATATCTCAATCTTCTAACAGGAGTCCTTAACTTAAGCTCACTTAAAAGCTCAGGGCAGTCAACCCTACCCTGAGCAAGACTACCAAGAAAACACATGTCAGCAATATTACGTCGGACATACAATGGTAATAAGTGTAACTTAACACAGCGTTGCTCATAGGAAATGTCAGGTAAGTCTCTTAGCTTGAACTTGAACCCCAGGTATCTAATGAACTTCCTTTGAACCCTTTCAATATCAGAGATGTAGCAGTCGTATTGAGGATTCCAGACTTGACAACCATATTCCAAGTGACTCCGAACATACGCACAATACAGAACTTTCAGAGCTTTCATGTTCTTAAATTCTTCCGTACAACGGAATATAAAACCCAGTGCTTTATGAGCTTTGCTGACAACTTGCGAAATATGCTGATCAAACAATAGTTTGTGGTCATGAACAATGCCTAGATCAGAACATATAGATTTCCTTTCCAGTTCACAATTATTAATTTTGTACTGAAAATCTATAAAATGGCGTTTGCGCGTAAAACTTATAAAAAAACATTTAGCAACATTAAGGTCAAGACTATTCGAACTACAGTATGAGTCAAGTTCTTCTTCTTTCCACGCACAACCTACCTCAAATAACCAAACGAAGATAGCCTAAAAGGTTTTACCTGCAAATTCTATACCCGACATAACCTAAAATATGCAAAACTTTTTTCAAAAGCCTACTCTTATCCCAACGACATGAAACCTCAAACACAATACAACCAGTAGTCTATCTCGACCGTATACCTATTTATTATAAATGCCTACGACTGCGCGGTACGTAAACATACGATAGGGCTGCCCACCTCCAGCTTTTTAATAACATTTACCTACTTTCCCGCTCGTTACCGCGGCACAGTCGCGACTGTTCACTTCGCAAAGCCACCGCTATCGTGAGCGGCATAACTCGCGTTTCGTCCGTTTCTATGAAGTCGAAATACTGTATATATTTGTACTATGCCTCAAATGTTGAACGAGATAATGTAAAAAATACACTCTTATCTTGAATTTTCTTTAAGGGATGCGTACGATACTTTTCGGACCGTTTTCCGCCCTCAACAATAGGGTTGAATAATATTTTGGCTTGTTATACGAAAACCTTATCTTTTTAGGGTTTCGCAAGGACCTATATTAGGAACTTTCTGTACGTTATCAAATGATATTAAGGAGGAACTTAAACTATCTAAGGAGGTGTTAAGATTGTGTTGTTAGCTGGTTTAAGTGGGACAGCCAACTGTGTGAATAAAGTGGTAGTAAGTACGACAAAAACAGTAGGTAGGTTCTCCGTGTGGTGACGGAGTAAGAATACAATATGTCACCACACCATCTCATCCCACAGGTGTTGTAAAAATCGACTAAGGGACTATCCGTGAATATTATCTTTACGCAATAAAAAGAAGGAAAACTTAAAATTAAACCTTAGACCAATCCGTATGGCCAGGGTGGTATTAGAAGGCAAAGTATCCCTCCGACCCGGGAAGAGGCTCGTCCCTGCAGTGGGACATGAATGGGCTGTTACGATTCACGTTACCTAACATCTAATATATGTCCGTAAAACAGATGTTTCAGTATTTTATAGTGAGGAAAGTATTTTGGCTTCAAGCCATCAGGATTTAGTCAGGCTGTTGAGCTAAACACAACAGCTTGAGCTCGGATATTGGCATGCATAGTAAGCTTGGCTTTTAAACAAGTTCCAAAAATATCCAGCTGTTTTTTTTTATTTTAGTACGTGGGTTGTTTATACCTAACCAGTCCCTGTAATATTTCATCTACATAATATTTTGTACATAATTTATTTTTTACCGACTTTAAAAAATAAAGAGGTTTTCAATTGACGATTTCTGTGGCGTAGTAGTTAGGTATATAACAGGACTGCTACGCAGAGGTCTCGGGTTAGATTCCCGCTCAAGGCTAATATTTGTGTGCATGAACATGATTACTTGCATTGGTCTGACTGTTTCTATGTATAATATGTATGTACAGTAGAACCTCGATAACTCAAACCTCGGTAACTCAAAAACCTCAATAACTTAAAAAAATAATATGTTCCCTTCCCTTCAGAGCCCAAAACCTCTATAACTCAAAATTCGCAACCTCGATAAGTCAAATAAGTAATCTCTGTATTGGCCCTCAGTAACTAAAAGAAATGTTTCCACAGCCTCTATAACATAAAATTGTTTATCAATAAGTCATTTTGAATGAGTGGGCAAAACAAAAGTTTTCGGTATTTATGGCTTGCACATGTTCACTACATAATTAAATTGATAACGTAAACAATACATATGTCACCTATTGTTTGCTTCTTCGAAATTCTTTAAAGCTTTGCGGCGGCGGAGGTTAGCTTTAAGACAAAGGCCTACTTAAATCATTTAGTTTTTGATCATTGTGCAAAACAAACGTTTTCGGTATTTATGGCTTGCACGTGTTCACTACATAATTAAATTGATAACGTAAACAATACATATGTCACCTATTGTTTGCTTCTTCGAAATTCTTTAAAGCTTTGCAGTGGCGGAAAATAGGAACAAGGGGTCATACATACACATGTAGGTACATACCTACCTCTATACATATTAACCTAAACCCTTGGTAACTAAAAACTCGATAACTAAAAACCTCGATAACTCAAAATATCTTGCGTTTCCCTTGGACTTTTACTTATCGAGGTTCTACTGTATTTACAAAAAAAAAGTATTTAAGTATTAATATCCATTGTTCTGTTACCTATAACACAAGCAGGTTAAGCCTAGCTTACTTTGGGAACAGATGGCGCTGTGTAGAGATGTCCATGAATATTTATTTATTCTATTAGTTGCTAAGAAGTATATCACTGGTCATTTAATATGCAGACAAATTTTGGCAAGTTTAAACCACTTTAACTAACATGGTACTAAATAGGTGTGATTGCACAAAATCTTTGTCAAATTGAGCTGGCGCGCAGCCAAACAGACTGTAATGGGTTCAAATAATGGACACTAATTCGTATGCTGTAAAGATAGATGTCCTATTTCACACTAGGTATATATGTTCACGCCTCATTCTTTGGGTAGGCAGAGACGACGGAGCAAGGAACTACATTTACACTACTTTGCTTCGTCTACATCATCATCATAACAGCTTATTAAAGTCCCACTGCAGGGACGGGCCTCCTCCCGTGACGGAGGGATACTTGGCCTACTAATACCACGCTGGCCAGACGGATTGGTATAGGGTTTAATTTCAAGTTTTCCTTCTTTTTATTACGTATAGATAATATTCACGTATAGTCCCTTAGTCATTTTTTACGACACCCATGGGATGAGATGGGGTGGTATGGTGGGTATTATTACATCCGTTACAACACGGAGAGTTTACTAATATTATAAAGAGGCAAAGTTTGTGTGTTTGTGACGTTGTAAGGGGTAATCTCTTGATCTAATAAACCAATTTTAAAATTATTTCTGTGTTGAATAGTCCATTTATCGAGGACTGTCATAGGATCTATATTATCACGCTATGACTAATAAATAGGAGCGGAGCAGTAATAAAATATGTTAAAAAAGGGACTCGTTTTTTTCGCCGCACAACGAAGTGGGCACGGGTCAGCTAGTATCTAATAATTTCAAACTGCAGTTCAAGCTTTGCTTAGTTTGTGACTAGATGGCGTTGAGTAAATATGTTAGGAATAAGTATTAATAATAAGATTATAACCTAAAATATAACATGAAATCCTTTCTAAGTTGGAAGGTCACCCAAAGTTAGTAAGTATCATCCCTTACCCTATAAGGGTAGAAGTTGAACGATTTATGGGACCCTGTCTCGTTTTATGTCTTTGCGTAGTTTTTTATATGTTTTCTTAGCAATATGAATGCCGTTTTATAAATCTACATTTTGAAGCCGCCTTGAAAAATACGGAAAATTCAGACTAAAAAATGTCACGGGGATTGTACAAACATCCTCACAATCATTTAACATACAAACAAAGACCATGCAGTGCAATAATAAATATAAATAAATATTCCTCACACATTCACACAACGCCATCTAGTCCCGAACTACGCAAAGCTTGTACTATGGGTACTAGACAACGGATAAACATACTTAACCCTTTCACAGTTCCGCCAGCAGACACAATAGTAAAACAATGCACGTGTACCACATATGGTACACTGCACTGGAACGTGTTAATTACTTTTTTTTTTGTAAATAAATACATATTATACATAGAAAACACCCAGAACAATGCAAACAATCATGTTCATGCACACAAAGATTTTCCTTGATCGGGAATCGAAACCGAGACCTCTGCGTAGCAGTCTTGTTATATAACCACTACGCCACAGAGGTCCAAAAAATGGCCCTGTGTGAGAATCAAACCTTAGACTTCCACCAAGTTAGCTGCTATCGCGTCCGCCACTTCTTCCTTCCACAACAGTCTTCGTTTCAAAAACATTGTTCAATAAATAAAGACAGCTTAATCAATCAAGAAGTTCAAGTAAGTTCACTCAATCAATACTAACTTAAGTATTTTTGATTAAAGTTACAAATTAAGCTCAGATTTCGATAACTTTAATCAAAGCATAAGTATTTAACTTAGTCAAGATAAAGTTGTTGACTTAGAAAACATTTTGAACAAAGTTCTTTTTATTAATAGCGCTTTCAGTTTTTCCGTTGACTTCCCTCGACTTAATATAAAAAAATGTTCCTCACACATTCACACAGCGCCGTCTAGTCCTAAATTAAGCAGAGCTTGTACTATGAGTACTAAACAACGTTAATTAAGATCTCTATCCTATTTTTTGGCGAAACGCGAGAGAGGGGGCTACTTCGTACTAAATTCGCAAAAAAATAGGATGGAGATCTATTAAAATGATTTTAATCAACAACTTACTACTTACCTCACCACTGTACTTGTCGATATGCAAATCGGGCTTTAGCAAGGCTAGCTAGCTAGTCTTAAACTATTCCGTAACTTTTGCCAATTGACATGTTGTAAACAACGCTTGATGAAATATTTATGTATTCCTTGCCTTATTTCTACGTGTACTGAATAGAAATACAGTAATAAAACCATCTTGTGGCCGTAACGAGGCGACGTAAAAAAATTTTGCTCATTTTATTTCTAGGAAAACAATAAAGAAATAAATATTCCTCACACATTCACACAACGCCATCTAGTCCCAAACTAAGCAAGGCTTGTACTATGGGTACAAGACAACGGATAAACATACTTACTTAAATCCTTTTTTTCTTTCTTTTGTTTTTTGTAAATACATACACATTATACATAGAAAACACCCAGACCAATGCAAACAATCATGTTCATGCACAAAAAGATTTGCATTGAGCGGGAATCGTAGCCGAGACCTCTGCGTAGCAGTCATGTTATATAACCACTACGCCACAGAGATCGTCATCATTATAACTTTTTATGGGTAAGAGAAAAACACCATAAAGCTTACTTCGATCCCTTTTACGGGACTTCGAGATACGTGCCCATCAGTGCTAAGAGATGTTGGACTTAAGGTATCCACAATAAATTAGGTTCTTCTCAGATAGCGTGTTCTGTCACCTTAACAAACATCTATTCTTAGGGTCATAGCACATATAACGTAACGTAAACGGATCGTCATCGCCTCGCCTTCTTCCTTGGTGTCAAACGTTAAAAATCCGATTACGTTACGATTACGATTAGTGTGCGTTGCAGTAAGGAGTTTCATACAAATAATACTAAACGGCTCGAGTTGATATGGTGCTGATCCGTTTACGTTACGTTATATGTGCTACGACCCTTAACCGGTGGTACTAATAGTCCCATATGCATGGAATGCTTCAATGCCGAAGAATCAGTGACGCACGTAATCCTGGAATGCGAGGCAGTGACTTCTCAACAAAACGAAATCCTCAGGCCTGTGAGGTCACTCCGCGAAGCCTGTGAAGTTCCCAGAAAACTTCTGCGATTCTGGACGGAGTTAGGCTGGCTAAGCTAGCCAGGATTCTGTCTAAGTGTGGAAACAAGAGTCCACCTTTCCATTCCATTCCTCAGATGACATGGTATCACCACGTTTCCTAAGTCATCATACAAATAAAAACCACAAAGAAAAATAAATGCCTTTAAAAAGACTTTTATTTACAAAAGAAAAACTAGTCTCAGAGTTTTATTATAGAAGCGGTTGTATCGAAACTAAACAAACACAAAACTACATTCTACTTCATTTTGTGCAGTCGGTACAAAGTTTTCATTGTACTAGTTGAAACTTTTAGAACATCGTTTCTACCACAATGCAGGTAAATAAAGAAGTTAAAATTATAAATGTTTTTCAATTTACAAAGCGATGAAGTGTGTTTTGTTTTTCTTATCAACTACATTGAGAAAACAGCTCTGCAATAACCCTGCGGACTGCCACTTGAGGGTCATAGCATCTTTTTCCGCGGTGTCAAACGTCAAAAATTCGATTACGTTACGATTCCGATTAGTGTGCGGTGCAGTAAGGAGTTTCATATAAAGAATACTGAACGACTCGAGTTGATACGGTGACGATCCGTTTACGTTACGTTATATGTGCTACGACGCTGTCACTTTGGTTCTTCTGCGGATCTCCTCATTTCTGATTCGATCAGTCTCATAGTCCAGTATATTTCTGTATTCTGTTGCTTCTTCATATACTCGTAGGTCGCAAAATCGTTTTTAATGGGTGATTTAAGTACATAGATGTACTTTGTGTCTTTAGTTTCATATGGGTAATTCATTTAGAGGTAATTTTGGTCTACGGTTCTTTTTCCAAATAAAGCTAAATTCAAGATATTTTTTTATTCTTTTTATGTTTAGTATAGTTGTATGTTTCATCCAGGAAAGACTCAACCGTGCACGTTATTAATCGATTCAATCTTCGGGCTCTCAGTAATTCATTACATGCACACTCTATTTCCTCTTCATTTTTCTACATTAAAATTCATAAATTAATTACTGTGTCTGTCTTTTGTATGACATAAAATAATCTTCCTAAGCGTATTTTAGTAATGATTGAAAAAAGCCCAAACTGTCTCTTCGACCTACATTTCAACTAGGAGCGACATTACAGTTCTTGCTTACTCATCCTACGCAATTTGTTCTACCCCAATCCGTTTTAGACAAATGGTTAAATTGTATTATTTTGTAGCTATTTTTAACCGGTTAAGTGGCGCTTCTGGGTTTTGTAAGGAATTGTAGTAGTGATTATGGCCCTAGATCGACCATAGCGGTACTTATATATATTTTGGAGCTTAATTTTTTCGTTTCAATAGATGTTTATGGAAGTCAAAAGAAAAGGCCTCTATTTTTTTATTTTGAGGACGAGTAGTTTGTCTCTGACGACATTTACTACTTTATGCGGGCTGTGGTGGGGCGGATGGCCCTCAATCAAAAAGAGGCCTTTGCCCCGCAATAGGATGATAAATGCCTGCCTAATAAACTTCCAAACAGTACTAAACAGTAGAGTTAAAAAATACTGTGTTTGAGAGCAAGGGTTCAGAGTACTGTACAGTTATAGCTAGTAACATTACTATGTCGAATAGCAAAAAGATTGTAGTCGGCAGCATTCTATTGAGAGTCAGAAACAAGTGCCTTCCGAAAAGTTTTCAGCAGATTATTTACAACATCACGAATGAGCACTTTCCCTCCTTTTCGAAGAAAAAAGGTTACATTCGTCGAATCAAATAATATTATGTATTCCGGCAAAATTCGGGCGACCATCCAAAAACTTAGTCCATCAGCTATTGATCGGAGAGGAATGGCTATTCGGGGCAATTTGCACCAACTTCATAATCAAATGTTGGGCGTTTTCGAACAGTAATATTACTTCGTTGGTAGATTCTGACTTTGTTTGAGATCTATTTTGTTTTAGCTTTCTGATTTATACATAACGATTTTTCGTGTGACAAATGAAAAATATTCCTTATTTGTTTCTTCATAAACACTAACTTCCGCGCTAAAGAATCATGTTCTGTGTTGCGGGGGGACACTTACGCATAATAATATCAATGTTACGTTAAATATAATTTTTTTTACCTATAAAGCTAAGGTATAACTAGATAAATCCGAAAAAAAGAAAGACAATGGAAAAAATTGTTACTCGAGGCGGGACACGAACCCGCGTCTCTAGACTATACGCGTCCAACGCCATGACCAACTAGGCCACCAGAGCGTCCGTCTCGACTACCAAATTTAACCATTGCTTTATACGGCGCCGGGCCGCAACTTAGAACTCAACTGTACAACGCCATCTAGGCATTGTACAGTTAAGTTCAGGATGGCCTAGTGGTCACGGTGCTGGACGCGTATAGTCCAGAGACGCGGGTTCGAGTCCCGCCTCGCGTACCAATTTTTTCCATTGTCTTTCTTCTTTTCGGATCAATTTTACGGGCACAAAGAACATCAAAAAAACAATTCTGAGTGGGATTTAAAGCTGCAGCCTCGTGCTACCCACATAAACAGTCGGTTTGCCACCGAATAAATTACTACTATATCGAAAGAAAATATATAGGCGCATTGTCAAAACAGTACATGGCATCACCCAACCTCATCTCATGGGAATCTGGGGCTATAATCGTAACCGAATAAGGGATAACAAAAGAAGAAAAACATGGCATGAAATTCGAAACTGATCAGTCTAGGCAGCGTGGTATTAGTAGGAGAAATCACATTTCGTCTCTGAGGCTTTATAATAATTAAGGAGGCATTATAGTCACGAAATGACCAACGGTGGTTAAGTTTTGTGATCAGTACTTGGATTTTTCGACCAATACTAATTTATTTATTTTGAAAAATTTAGAAACTTTTTCCTTCAATGCTGTTACGTACATTTTCCAATGATTGAAATCTTATTTTTTTTTAATACTTTCATCAAAGTACAACTTTCGTTCTATCTTTTTGACGTCACTAGTACTACTTAAACTAAGTTTAAATACATTTTAAAGTCTAGAATCTTTCAATCTATCATTACTTCAAGATTATGGAGATTTAAGTTCATCTCATCAGTGGGTCTTCAAATCAAAACCAAAGCCAGGATGTCTGACTGTACCCTTAGGTAGGTATGTAGGTATGTTATAGGGTATTAAGTATGTTATGTCAATTGTCCGTCTATCCAAACACGGAGTACGTTAAACACGGTACAATCAATAAACGGATTACACAAATATATGTCCAGCTTGGATATTGAGGCTACGGTCACTTAACAGAGAAATGTACAGAAGTGAATTTTGGCAAAGTATCCAGTACAGAAACTCTTGGGTTCAAATCTTATAAAGAGATAATTTTTGTTTGATTGAAACATTTTTGGTTTGAGCTTAAATGTATTGTTAATTACAGTCATCCTTACAAGTCCCCGCAACAAAGGGGTCAATACCAGGAGAGAAAGATGTCTTTCAAAATCATATAATGTTGGGACAACCGCTTACGAATTTTTGCAATGCCCAACCACTTTCAGTCCCTGCATAATTTTCTACTTAACAACAAAAAATATAATAGAATTAAGCTTATGCGAAGTACTTGACTTAATTCAATAAATTTTATTTTTTGCTAAGTAGTCGAGTAGGTCATTCGAGGCTGGGCAGTTTACGAGACTACATATTCTCATGATGACATGATTGCTCGGTAGAGGAGTGATTCGCGATGTGGAAGTTATTTTAGTTTCATGTAACGTCGTATGCAGTTATTTAATACTAGCTGACCCGTGCACACTTCGTTGGTCGGCGAAAAAAACGCGTCCCTTTTTGAACATATTTCATTACTGCTCCAAACCTATAAGCCATAGCGCGATACTACATAGCCTATGACACTCTCCGACAAATGGACTATTCAACACAGAAATTTTTTTTTAAATCGGCTCATTAGATCCAGATATTACCCCCTACAACGTTTCAAACACACAAACTTTACCTCTTTTTAATATTAGTATAGGAGTATAGATATAGATTAGGTTTATTATGTGCATACATTTTTGGTTACATACTGCATCAAAAATCTCTTTACTTAGCGAAGGTTAAAACTAAATATTTATTTATTTATCGACGAACTCTGTGGTGTAGTGGTTATATTATACGGCAGCTACGCAGAGGTCTCGGGTTCTATTCCCGCTCAATGCAAATCTTTTTGTGCATGAACATGATTGTTTGCATTGGTCTGAGTGTTTTCTGTGTATAATATGTATGCATTTCCAAAAAAAAAGTATATAAGTATGTTTATCCGTTGTCTAGTACCCATAGTACAAGCTCTGCGTAGTTTGGGACTAGATAGCGTTGTATGAATGTGTGAAGAGTATTTATTATTTTTTTATATTTATCTTTTTTGCTTTGACTGTGTTTAGGTGTGAGCAGTAGCGTACTTATTTTACTTTGAGGTGTAAAAAGGACACAAAATTACCGACTTAGGTGCTAAAGAGACCTATTTATCTGGTAAAAATATTATTTGGACTTCTGAATTCACCTGTTTTGTGATCTGACCTCGTATACGACCGCTTCGCCAACAAGATAGTCCAAAACTGCCATAACACTAAAAATTTATGTCCCTAAGTATCAAAATTGCTTAATTAGGTGTAGAGTATTGTGTCCTTTCTGTGCTTACTTTGTATTAGGTTTATAGGTAAAGTTCGAAAGTAATTTTGAACCTTATTGGAACCAGATGAACTAATGAAACTAAATATATCAATTGTAATATTTAACTAGCAGGGACGGGCCTCCTCCCGTGAAGGAAGGATACTTGGCCTACTAAAACCACGCTGGCCAAACGGATAGGTATATTAAAGCAGTGAAAAATATATTTGAGCTTAATTAATTTCTAAGAAAACTTGTTTCAGGAAAGCTGTTACTTCAAGCTAATAGACAAGCGATTAGGATTGTGCTGTACTTGAAGCTATAATAATAATAAAAGGTTTACAATTTTAGAATGGCGTTGTTTTATTGGTCTCAAAAGCCATAGTTTAGGGAGGTTAAAAGCGTTTACAGGGCTCTCTAGCGCTGCCAATAGAAATAAAAATCATAATTCTTAAAATAAATAGGATAAATAATGTAAAATGTTGATAACAAAGTCTTGCAAAAAGGCAATAAAGTATTTGTAAAACACTCTCAACACTTTAAATGTTTTTCTTGTACTATAGGTACTAGACAACGGATAAACATACTTAAAAATACGTTTTTTTTGTAAAAACATACATATTTTACATAAAAAATACCCAGACCATTGCAAACAATCATGTTCATGCACACAAAGATTTGCATTGAGGGGGATCGAACCCGAGACCTCTGCGTAGCAGTCATGTTATATAACCACTACGTCATGGAGGTCGTGAGGAAGCTATTTCAAAGAAAGATTATCGCTAACGCTACGTAACAATCTTTAAGTAGCCTGAAACAATATATTTTAGCCAATGCTGGTAATTAATTTTAAATTATGTTCACTGTGTACTAATTGTTATTATAATTAATAAAGAAATATTGCTTTTTACTGAAAAAAAGTATGGCGTCAATCATTTATTTTGGAAGTACATTTGCTATAAACTAGACTGGTTTTTTTGGTAAATTGCTGTGTATTTTCTTAATAACTTAACAACTTGTCATCATAGAATTTATATTTATTTATTTATTTATTTAAGGCTTACCAACTAAAATACATACTAAGCAACTATTACAGAATATGAGAACAACAATACATGTATGATTTTAAATTACAGGTTAGCACAACATTTGTATTATCACTATTTTAATTCAGATCAACAAGGACAGCGACAACCATTAATCCATAAAAAATTTAAAAGTAAAAAGTAATGTTAAAAGTAAAGTTATATAGGTACAACAAAATATGCTAATAGGCCAAAAAAAAAAAAACATAAATCATAAATTAGGCACAATCCAAAATCTCAAAAATTTAATACAAATTAAACAAATTAAACATACATTTATTTATTACTCAACTTAATGTGACCGCACTTTTTAATTTTCTTTTAAATGACTCTATATGTGAAGAGAACACATCGATATCAAGCTTGTAAAATATTTGATTACACTTCTTTAAAATATATGACATAGGTGTATTACTGCCATATTTATTACGACTAGACTTAATAAAGAAAGGCTTAAAGTTAACCAGTCTAGCTGAAGGTCTTGGCACATTAAAACTAATCTGGGATAACAGTGATGGACTATCAACGACTCCATTTATTATTTTATGCAAAAACAATAGACCCAAGTAATCTCTACGCTTGTACAATGATTCCATTTTAAAATACTGAAGTCTATCCTCGTAGTCTTGAATAGAGCGTCTCACGCCAGACATAATGGCAAGCCTCCGTACAAATCTCTTTTGAATGTTCTCAATGCGCTGAATATTATTTTGATACATAGGGTACCACACAATGGAACAGTATTCTATATTGCTGCGTACAAGTGAGTAATATAGCGATTTCAACGCACTAATATTTTTGAATTGTCTAGTATTTCGGTTCAGGAAAGCCAACATTCTAGTACACTTAGCAACTACATTATCAATATGTTTCGAAAAATTCATTTGTGAATCAATTAGCACACCCAGATCGCTCACTTCTTTGACATTTTTTATTGTTTTGCCATTCATGGTGTACTTTCTATTAGAGCTATTTCGTTTCCTTGAGAATGTTATATGATGACATTTGGTGACATTTAGCTCCATAGCGTTGAGTTCACACCAATTACAGAGATGGTCAATGTCTCTTTGCAGTAGCTCACGATCGGAGGTAGTTTTTACCGACTTATATATTTTCAGGTCATCCGCGTACATTTGAAACTGTGACCTCTGAAAACAATATTTTATGTCATCTATAAATGCAGTAAAAAGTATTGGACCGAGATGGGAACCCTGCGGAACACCAGATGTTGATACATATTTATCCGAAGTGTACCCACTGACCACAACACTAGTTTTACGATCGGTCAAGTATGTTCGAAACCATCCCAACAGGGAGCCATGGATGTTATATATAAGAGAAAGCTTTTGAAGCAATATGTGATGATCAACCTTATCGAAAGCCTTACTAAAATCGCTATAAATAACGTCAATCTCATTACCATTGCTAACATTAGTCAAAGTGTTTTCTACAAAATCTATCAAATTTGAGGAAGTTGATCTGTTTCTCATGAAACCGTGTTGGTAAGCGGAGATAACACTCTTTATATGCCAGCTCAATATTGGGCACACTAAAGATTCAAATATCTTAGCTACTATTGACAATTTAGCGATAGGTCTATAATTTCTGACATCAGTCCTATCACCTGTTTTTGGTATTGGTACAACAATAGTATCCTTCCATTTCTCTGGAAACACTCCCTCTCTCAATGACCTATTGTAAAGTATATGAAGTGGTTTGGAAATCTGTACTGAGCATTCTCTATAAAACTTTGACGGTATACCATCATTCCCAGGTCCCTTTGACAGATCTAGCTGTTGTAGCTTCTTCATTATTTTGAATTGCGATATGTAAATGCAATGCAGATCGTTGCTACACTCCTCAATGTCATCGGTAACAGAATAGGTCTTTTGTGTTACTGGATTATAGACAGATGAGAAGTTTTCCGCAAACAGATTAGCGATCCCGGGTCCGTCATTGGCAATCTTGTTATTTAAAGTTACTTGCTTGGGCATTATAGAGCGGTCATTGCGTTTGTTTTTTATAAAACTCCAAAAATACTTAGGGTTTACTACGAGATTACGTTGTATGTCCTCTATGTATTTGTGGTAAAGAGTTTTTATCAATTTTTTCGATCTATCCTTAAGTATGTTATACTCGTATTCATCACGCTTAGTATGATACTTATTCATATTACGCCTACATTTTTCCTTCTCTTTCAATACCTTTATCAAACCTTTTGTATACCAGCAAGGATAGGTATTACAAGACGTTGTTTTCTTAGGCACCAATTCGTTAATAATACTACTTATTAGAGTTTGATAACGTTCAACAGCCACATCCACACACGACACTGTTTCTAACTCTAGGTCCCAGTTAATGTTGGAAATTCTTTTTCTAATTTCATTGTAATCCGCTTTGTAGTATTGTAGCTTTACTTGCTTGTTTTGTTTGAGCATACGCGGCTGTCGCAATAAAATGCTAATTTCCAAAGGAGGATGATAGCCATCAATTTTAGAAATTATGTCCCCAGCTCGCACCACAGTCAAGTCGTAGAGCGTGTTAGAGATTACTAAGTCTAGAATTTTACCGTGGTCGTTCTCTATAGAGTTATACTGTTTCAAATTATTATTGTATAAAAAGTCTGAGAAAACCCTACCCAAATTATTTGACACTTGATCGATTTCTGTACCCAAGTTTGAAGCGCTACTTTTACACGAAAGAAAACTCAAATTAAAATCACCCACAACAACAACGGATTCAGTTCCACTCACCACGCTACTTACTTTATCGGTGTAGTGCACAAGAACATCAGCCCTAACCGGGGGAGCGAGATAGGTGGCACAAAGGTGTAATCTTTTGCCTTTCCTTATATGTACAGTACTTAGATCTACAGTGACCCATAGGTCCTCGCAGTTGGATTCGAACGAGTAGTTTCTGTAAGCATTTAGTTGCTTTGATACTGCAATGAGCACACCTCCCCCCTCCTTACCTGCTGAAAAGGTACCTGACTGTCTATCCCTTCTAAAAACTTGATAACGACTGTCCAATATCTCCGCATCCATTATGCTGTCATTAAGCCATGTCTCTGTAATTATTATTATATGATAGGTCACACTAAGTACATTGGTATAAAGATCTACTAATTTTCCTCTTATGCTTCTACAATTTTGATAGTAAATTCTTAAACAATCGAACATTGTAATTAATATTACCATAACACTTAAAGCAAAAACATAAAAAACACCAAATACAAATAAAAAGTAGGTTACATAATATACACTAAAGGTTTTTTAATGTGTCGATATTAGTGACTATTTGCGCTTGTGAACAATCATCCTTCCTAATTAAAATCTTACCATTTCTTACCCACACATACTTATAGGACTTCTCCTTAGCAGCAATTCTGGTAGCAGCATGAAGTAACTTATTGGCTGGGGTGAGATGTTCAGCAACAAAAATTGGAGCTTCCTTGTCACCATATCCAAGTAACTTCGTGTTCAACTTGTTTTTTGGGTTAGCTCGGTTGTAAATAAGAACAGCTCCCAACAAGTTGTCTCGCGTCAATTTACTTTGGAGTCTACATATCACGGCTCTAGGCTGTTTGCTTGTTGGATTGAGCTTCTGCACACGTGTACAAGTAATTATTTCTTTTTCAGACACGGGATATGATACTACCTTTCCAAGCTGCACTATTGTGTTTAAGAGGTTTTCATTTTTATATTCAGGAAGACAGTTAATTTCCAGGTTATTTTGTCTGGCTTCTTGCTCTACCTGGACCAACCGTGACTCCATATCCCTTATTTTCTTAACAAGTGTCACGTTTTCACTACGTAGCTGTTTCGCTTCCTCCGAGCAGACTTTAAGGCAGGCTGTTATGTCATCATGTTGAGAACTTAAAAACTTCAAGGAATCTTCAAAAGTTTTTAATTCCTGTCTAATAGGCTTAAATTCTAGATTGATAGCCGTCCGTATCTCTGAGCGTATAATATTAGCTATTTCAGAACGCAACACGTACCTTGAAAGGTCCACATTCTGAGATGTTATGCGCCTGGTGGAATTGTTATCGCAATCCAATTCAGCATCATCAACTCTTTGTGATCGTACAGGAGTATTACTGTTGTCATCTCCACGTTGGGCCTTTAGAGTCTCCACAGTACAATCGGGGCACTTCCAGTTACGCTGTTTCTTAGAACTTTCGGCAGGTATATTAACACACAGGTAGTGATAATTATTGCCACAAGATGTATTGGAGCAAACTATTCTTTCGTAAGGTTTCAAGGGTGCCTTACAACCGTGACAAATGTGGTTACTCATTTTACAAATAATAACAAAATATTAACAATTCTGTTTTTTTTTTTTTTTTTTTAAATTTAACTAATTAATTAACCCTCTATGATTATCTTCAAATTTTACGATTTATCTTTATGAATGTTGATACTCAATAAATAATAAAATGTCCAAAAATAATTTCTTGAGTATGGGGATCGAACTCAGGATCAACAATTCGCAGTCAGTTGTATTACAACTACGCCAAGCCTCAACTAGTTGAGTTGACGAAACACAGATTAGTGTTCGTAAGCTTTTTCAAAACAGCTAAGTGGAGTACCCACCTTACCGACAATAATAATTCTTTATTGCACTAATGAGACCAAAGTTCACTTTTATATGTAATTTTAAAAATGGTAGCGTTCGTTATGATTTTATTTTCGTTACTGTCTGCAAATTAACACGATATTCATTAGTTCACGTTTGTCACTATATATCACAAGCACTTAGGTTCAGTTTTGTAAGCTCCTTTTAACAATTAAAACACTTTTTGCACGGATTTTCGAATTAAAACTCTGGGGTGTCCGGTAGCACGACCTTCTCAAATGACGTTCAATGACGTATTGGAATATGGATATTATTGTAATAAATAAATAAATATTCACGGACATCTCTACACAGCGCCATCTGTTCACAAAGTAAGCTAGGCTTAACCTGCTTGTGTTATGGGTAACATAACAACGGATATTAATACTTATACACTTTTTTAAATACATACATATTATACATAGAAACACTCAGACCAATGAATTGAATAGTAGATCCCTTCAGCAAAAGATCATCGAGGTGAGTACCATCGCAGTGCCTGTTTAATACACTTTCAAGAAGTACTTAGTGTGCTCATTTTAGGATCTTGTCTGTCTTTGTTCATTGTCATAGCCTTTCATTCTTTAAAATTTAAATTATATAATGAACTAATATATAAAGCTAAAGAGTTTGTTTGTTTCAGCGCGCTAATCGCAGGAACTAATTCTTTGATTTGAATTTACGACGTAACCGGATAAATAACATAGTGCGGAGAACCGACAGCTATTTGGGCAGAAAGATTATGGAATGACGAACGCGTACCGGAAAGCGCTGGTGGGGACGGCTGGAAACCGATGAATGTGGGAGGCACAGGACCGTACAAGGTACTTGGAGAAGGCCTATGTTCAGCAGTTGACCTTGATTGGCTGATATGATGATGATGCTAACTTTGTATGAATTTACTTAACAAGTTTTTTTAACATTTAATTTATTTTTCAATTTAATCGCGGACGTAGTCGCGTTCACAGCTAGTTATTAATAAAGATATTTGATTGTAACTTCAAGACCTGAGTAGTACACTCTAAAACAACCCCATCCAAGTAGTTGTGTAATATAAATTATTTTAAAATTAACATCTCTGTATACCTATCTATGTTCATCCCAGTTTGTTTAAAACAACCTACCCTATTTAACTTTACGGCTAGAAGCAATAAAACGGCTAACTACAATATTATACTCGTGCGAGTGACAACAGGCCTCTATGTCACAACTTTTGTAATAAAAATGAGAAAACAATTCATGTTTTACTAAAACATTTGTGTACAGAGAATACTAAAGTAGATTTCATGTTACAATAATGTTCCTTATGTTCGTGCGTGCGTCTATCAATTTGTATGTTACCAGCAGGTCAAATTCTCGTAACATTCAATTTCATCATAAGTAACAACCTATTAATGTCCCACTGCAGGGACGGGCCTCCTCCCATGACGGAGGGATACTTGGCCTACTAATACCACGCTGGCCAGAAGGATTGGTATAGGGCTTAATTTCAAGTTTCCCTTCTTTTTATTTCGTAAAGATAATATTCACGGATAGTCCCTTAGTCAGTTTTTACGACACCTATGGGATGAGATGGGGTAGTGACATATTGTATTCTTACTCCGTCACCACACAAACTTACCAAAACCTAGTAAATTATTACAAAAATATATTTTGTTAAGTAACTTGTTGATCGTGGGACTTCTGCCAAGATCGTGTTATGCCAAGATATATGAAAGAAATCGTGTTATCTATAAAGAGAAGTGCTTGAGAACCTTTTGAATCAACTCGTGTATAGGCTCGGCTTTGGCGTTGCAATAATAATCGGATATTATCTTAAGACGCGAGGGAAAAATAAAACATGGCAGCAGTCCAAATGGAATTCTTGACTTAAGAGACTTAGAACTAGAGATTATAAATAAATCTCAACAATAATAAAAACTATATTAAAAATTCAAAATGTAAAAACCTTTTACCGCCTAATAAGCAGTAAGGTAGAAAAATGATTGCTATTTATACCGCTAGATGGCATTTACTTACAACAGTTTAAGTTGAATGCTAAAGTATATCTGTATTTCACAAGAATGGTTTTATCTTAAGTCGAGTTTCGTTTTCTTATTGTTGTGAAGATAGGCAATAAAATCTAACTTTAGAATATTATATTATTGCTTAAAATTTGTGTTTTGGTAATGTGTTTTATTTTTAGAGATAAGCGGGTTCAATTCCCACTCAATGAAAAATAAAGGTGTATTGTACAAAAATTTAAAAAAACGTCGCTTTTTTACATTATAATAATATACTTCATACGAGTTTTCGTTACAAGCAAAGCGAATTGTCAGAGGCCATTTAATAAAGATATTGCCAACAAAACGCTATAAGCCTTTCAAGTACAGTATGGGGAGATTGATAATGTGATTGGCTTTTAAAGAAAGACAGCAAATCAATGAGTAAGAAAAGTACGTCCGATTACCGATAATAGCTGAATAATTTTAGCATAAGTTATGAAAATTATCACATTAAAATGTATCTTATGGCGTTCGGCATAAGGTTGAAATTATAAAAGATTGAATCCCTACTTACTTCTATTTGACATTGTATGTTTCATCATGTCTTACTAACCCCCGGTTTCTGAATCGCATGTCAAATCATTGTTTAAATAACACGTAGGTCAATATACCAGCTCTGTCAAATCAAATCGAGTTTCTGGAACGTTTGTCAGAGATAAATTAAGTAATCTATGATCATTTACAGCTGTCATAGATTTTTATTCTGTGTATGGACACATTGTACAGAGCGGCTCTCTAATCATTCAATAATTCGTTCTCAAGTGTCAAAAATCCTGTCGTTTCTAAGCAACAAATTGTTGTTTACGTTACATACATAATAATAATATTAAATTGAATAATTTTAATAAGATTTAAGATTATTATAATTGGAGAATATGACTGGAAGCTATGGCGAAAGGTTGAAATGTCATTTATATATTCTACAAATTGATTTTTGAAGATTTTGTGATGCAGAAGAGATGCGGTTTAGTTTTGCAAGTTCGTCGTCATTAGATACTTAAATATGATGAAATATGCAAGTGATTGATGACTGGTGGCGAGGTCACGCTGATTCTGCCTCGTGAAGTTCTTCTGGACGAAAATAAAAAGTGAAGCATCGACTTTTTAATGTTGTTTCTTTATATGTGTAAACTTGCGTATGAACATAGTTCATGAAGCCATTATATATATTATATGATTCATTGTACTACCACCTTACCCATTGCTCTTGTGTTGTTGAATAAAAAAAAAGATTTGTGATAGTATTACTAGTGAAAGATGCAAGTGCTCAAAACAATTTATAAGAAAATAACTTTACTGAAACAAATGTATAAAATAATTTAAAACTTGACACTGTGTGATGAATATCTGCTGCTAAACTGCTTTTGTGTTATGATAATAAATATATAATAATAAATAAGTCATTTTCTTTCTCTTCACAATAGGTCTTACAATAGTTTAACATCAGATACTACAGAAGTAGATACAACCTATGTGAGAGACTGGTGTCTGATGTAGATTTTCACGGCTAGCAATTCAGCAGTAATTGATCAAACTAGCAAACAATAAGCAAAAAGATATACTTGAGAGAAAAGGATATGATAATTTAAAACAATAATAGTAGTTAGATGCAAAATTGCTGGGAGTAATAATAATATGTGTTGTGTACAATCTGTAACGAAACTGCATGAGTGTGCAATTGAGTAGATGATTGTGAATAAGAGTAAGTATAGGTATCCAGTAGAATAAAAAAACATTTTTGTAGAACAGGATTTTATTTCTATCCTTTTTGGGTAAAAACGTAATAGTGTGATCTGTGTTGTATTAAACAGACTACTGTTTCAAGTATTATTAAAATAAGCCCAATCGGTTACAAAAATATTTTGAAGAGTGCTTTGTTGAATGCCTTAAAACAATAAACAAAATTTTCATTTTTCTCCGTTCTCCCATACTCCACAACAGTGGGACCTATACCAGTTAGTAATAGGTATATTTAACTACATATCTAGACATATTTCGTTCGTGTACGCCATGGGTCATATGTCCAAACAAAACGCCCGTTTACCTTTGGTACAATTATTCTCCATACTCCTGGTCAGGTTATTGTATACTTTTCATCACGCTACGATCAATAGGAGCAGAGCAATGAAGGAAAATGTTGGTAAAACGGAAGAAATTAGCGTTTTTAAGTTTAAGGTAGCTTTTTAGCTAGGACGTCTAACGTAAGTTATTTTGTTAGGTAGGTTAAATAGAAATCAAGACAGAAAAATCATCGTTTAAAAGCCCTGAAAAAAATTATTGACAAAATAATGTTTTACCCCGTATGAAATTTATATACCTACATAGAGTTATAAATATTGCAATGAACATTGCTATTAAAATTGCATCAGGCGTTTTTGTATTCCGTAGGCGTTAGAAATTTAAAAAATGTAAACGATTTTTTCAGAGCTTTGAAGCGTGTGTTAGGTAAAACGTCTGGTACGTCAATCAACACACGTGTTTGAGAGTATCGATTACTGATTTTTAATGATCTTTATGTTATCTATTCTATATATACATAATAAATCTGTAGAGAAGTCAATTCTGTACAAGAAATATTTTTTCAAAATAACTATATATATTCGTGTAGTGACGGAGTAAGAATATAATAATATGTCACCACCCCATCTCATCCCATGGGTGTCGTTAAAACTGACTAAGGGACTATTCGTGAATATTACCTTTACGTAATAAAAAGAAGGAAAACTTGAAATTAAACCCTATATCAATCCGTCTGGCCAGAGTGGTATTAGTAGGCCAAGTATCCCTCTGTCACGGGAGGAGGCCCGTCCTTGCAGTGGGACATTAATGGGTTGTGATGATGATACAAGACGACCTCTATTTATTTATTTATTTAAAACAAGTTCCAAGGAATTATTTCGAATAAACCTATACCTACTACTATACATATCCTCTCTTTACCCTATAGTGCCTTTTTACAGCAGAAATTGTCTCATCATAACACTTAATTTGAGGATATACACCGATTACTTGACAAACGATTTGACATGCGCATAATCAATGATCATGTCGTAATCTGCATTTCGGAAACCCAAAATGGAGTTTAACCTACGAATGTTACTGATTTGATAGTTGCCCTGGCAACTAACATGCTGATCAAATCAAAGTAGATAATCGAAGTTTCGGCAACTCAAATGATAGTTGACAAGAGTTTTGGCATTTAATTATTTGATTTTTTATTTGACATGCGTTTCAGAAACCGGGGGTAAGTGACACTGGTGACGGAAACATTGCACTTCGATAAAAAGTCATTGCAGTGCAACAAAATATAGCACTTATTGTCAACGTCATAATATACAATTTCAAAATCATCAATAAATTATAATCTCCCTTTCTCGCTTCCTCATTGTTGTCTGTCTTTCTTTAAAAACCAATCATACAAATACAACAACAATATAAATATTATCAATGTCCTCATACTGTACTAGACATTAGTTTTATTTATCTCGTCCGAAGTCAATTTTATTTCGTTTGTTGAAGTGAAACAAATCTCTTTAATGTCTACTAGCTGATGCCCCATAGAAAACCCTCAGACCAATGAAAACAGCTAATGTTAATGCCATAATATTCTAATGCCCGAATTTCTTTTGCCATAATTTTATTAGACATAACGGCAAAAACAGCTCGACGGAGACTCGCTTCGCCGGTCTGCTACTTCTTGGTGGCTTAAAGAATAAACTTAACCTAACCTATCTCATTTGGATTTCTCTAAGTCTCTCAGTTTAAACATAATTGAATTATGGCTATGGACGATTATGGCAAACAATATTGGTACAAATGAAATTATGGAAAACAAAAATTCATGCAAATGAAATTCTGGTAAGTGGAGGTATACGATGTGACTGTAACAACGTTCCAAAACTCGTATAAGTACGTATTCATTGAGGGATATACTTTTTCATCTTTTTGAATTGTGAGCTTTTAAACATTGCATTGCGTAGGAATCGAAGCTGGAGAACTTTGTGTGGTACCCAAAGCCTCTACAACTAAGCCACAGAGGTCGCCAATGAATTAAATAATTCCAGAGCTCCCATTTTAGGCCTAAAATTCTCAAATTGCCAATACACGATACCAGATACAGTGTCCCAAAAAAATTCAATTCTCCATTCTATATCGTCCACTTTTAAAAAATAAAACTTGCAATCTCTGAACTGTTTCGCTTAATGAAACATTCCTGATACGAAACGCGAAAAAATACTTTATTCTTTTTTGAATTGCCAATGCTAAAAATACGCTTGAGTTGCTTGTAGAGGCAATGAGCCTGAATTCAGAACCTAACTAGGTTGTAGATCTCTTTAGCAAGAGTCTGTTTAGATCGATAGCGATACTGTAAAGGGTTAAAATACCTCTAAGCTGTATAGTATGGTTACTGTGTTTACGTGGAAAGGTACAGTAGCTGGTCAAATTACAGGGTTACGAGAATTTAATACACCTCCAAGCAGTAGTGTGCTGTCACCTTGAACCAAGTCATAATTTCAGACAAAAAGACTTTTACTGTTGGACATAATTATGTCTCCTTAAACGCATACATACGGTGACAGGCTTTTACAATGTCTGGCAATAAGTAAATGACTAATTAAAATACAGTGTATTCTCATCCGTAAAATAATACTAAGAGTAAATTAACAACAAATTAAATATTTGACGCAAAAAAAGGAAAATTTGAAACTAAGTTCATCATGCTCTTTTCTTCCGTTATCTCATCAATGGGCCTCTTAAATCCTTAGAGGAACCACGTCAAAAGCCTTGTTAAACAATATTCAAGAGTTAATGTTAAACAAAATAATTAATTTAATCCTTTATTGTACATGTAAAGGGGAACACAATAGGTCCACATTCCAGTATCGCGTACATTATAAATGGATCAAAATGATTTGTGTAAGTGTACGGAATATTTTATAAAGCAAGGGTCCCCTTTAGTTAAGATAAGTGGGGTATACGTTTGATGTTTGGGTAACCTCTATTCCGTATAATAATGTTAACAATTACAGGATTATGTATTGTTATATCTCGATGTTCCAATTTTTTTCGAGAGGTAATTTATTAATCTATGTATATTCGTCATAACAATGCCCTTTAATGTCCCACTGCAGGGACGGGCCTCCTCCCGTGACGGAGGGATACTTGGCCTATTATTACCAGCACGCTGGCCAGCCGGATTGGTATAGGGTTTAATTTCAAGTTTTCCTTCTTTTTATTTTGTAAAGATAATATTTACGGTTAGTCCCTTAGTCGGTTTTTTCGACACCCATGGGATGAGATGTGGTGGTGACATAGGACATATTGTATTCTTACTCCGTCACCACACGGAGACTATGTATTCGTTAATTTCATATCTGTACAAGTTCTTTCGACAAAGCATGACCTCTTAGTGCAAGAATAGTATTTAAAAAGTGCGTTAATTGTGTTTACCCAACAATAACTAAAGCCCGATTTACACATCGACAAGTACAGTAGCGAGTTAAGTATAGGTCTCCATCCTATTTTTTGGCAAGTTAAGTGGGCGAGACGCGAGAGAGTGGGCTACTTCGTACTTAACTCGCCAAAAAATAGGATGTAGCCCTATTTAAATCTACTTAATCAACAACTTACTACTTAAAGCCCGATTTACACATCGACAAGTACAGTAGCGAGTTAAGTAGTAAGTTGTTGATTAAGTTGATTTAAATAGATCTCCATCCTATTTTTTGGCAAGTTAAGTTGGCGAGACGCGAGAGAGGGGGCTACTTCGTACCTAACTCGCCAAAAAATAGGATGGAGATCTATTTAAATCAACTTAATCTTAAAATACTACTTAACTCGCCACTGTACTTGTCGATGTGTAAATCGGGCATAACTCGCTACTGTACTTGTCGATGTGTAAATCGGGCTTTAAAGCATTGATATTATTGACAGTGACATGATTGAAGTTTGTTCTGACACGTGTCTGTACGTATAGCCTGCCTGTAAGTTTACACAAAGGGATCAATTTAGCTATATTAAGGAATAATAATCATTGAATATTGTTCATGCAATAGTTAAAAGTTTTCGATAATGAGTCGGAGTTGAAACTCGCTGAATTCATCCCGATCAAGATCTCTGGGTCGGACTGGATGCGGAAGACGCAGGACCGAGTTCTGTGGCGCGTGTTGGGAAAGGCCTATGTCCAGCACTGGACTGCAAAGGGCTAGTTGATTTGATTGTTTGAACTCATCCTGGAAAGTAAAACTTTAAAGAAAATTTTGCAAATAAATAAAAAGAAAAGGAAGAAAACTGAAATCCTTAAATTTCTTTCATTCACTGGATGAATCCTATCATCCCAGTGGGACATTTATAATCATCATTATCATGGGCCTTTGCGTCTATTTCAGACGATTCATTTATTTCCACCGTGATATAACACCCTTATGCCTGTCCTTGCAGTGGGACATTATATGTCTTTAAAATTTTCAGGGAAGAAGTAGTAGGTTACCTTGGTAAAAGACGCCCTAGCAATTCTTACAGCAACTAAATCATTGACATACTTTCAAAAAGTAGAAGTATGAAATATGAATGAAGATTAACCAAAACAGATTTGTAAGCGTCGTACCGTGTGGTGACGGAGTAAGAATACAATATGTCACCACCTCATCTCATCCCATGGGTGTCGTACAAACCGACTAAGGGTCTGTCCGTGAATATTACCTTTACATAGAAAGAAGGAAAACTTGAAATTTAACCCTATACCAATCCGTCTGGCCAGCGAGGTATAAGTAGGCCAAGTATCCTTTCGTCACGGGAGGAGGCCCGTCCTTGCATTGGGACAATAATGGGCTGTTATGATGATGATGAAGCGTCGTACAAATAAATGGTGATCCATAATCTCTGCCTACCTCATGATTGCTCGGCGTAAGTTAGGTAAGCTTACCCGTATGTTATTTAAATGTGAAAACCCTTTTAGGTCAAAAACCAATCAAATTTAACAAGAATTATTTATAGAGGTTTAGTATGTTCTACATGAATATTCGAGAACATTATTTACGGAAACACGCACTTAGGAATTTCATAAACGTTAGGCCAAGTATCCCTCCGTTGGAAGGGGACTGGACGCAAAAGCTCTGCCGGTTTCCTAGGCCCCCTCCAAGTAGGCGACGAAGGAGTGCCGCTGGGGACTTTTAGTGGGTACACTGGGGGGTTGCCTAACCCCTGGAAGCCCCACATACTTCTCCCGTCCCCCAACGGAAGGGGATGCGTAGGCATTTTACCCCAGCAATAACAAAAAAAAAAGTATACCTCCGTCATGGGAGGAGCAGTGGGACATTAAGCTGATATGATGATGACAGTGTACCGAACCGTCTTATCACTTTCTTGGAGATATTAAAACGCAAACGGATGTTATCACAGCAAGTTATCATGTCATACGTAAACATCAGTTAACTCGCAATCTACTTATATTATGCATCAGCCACGACCAGTATAACTTGAGCCGTGATGTTAGGCATGTCGCCTTACATCTTCGTTATCTATACTAAAATTATAAAGAGGTAAAGTTTGTGTGTTTGTGACGTTGTAGGGGGTAATCTCTGGATGTAATGAACCGATTTCAAAAATTCTTTCTATGTTGAATAGCCCATTTATCGGGGAGTGTCATATGCTATATAGTATTACGCTATGACTAATAGGAGTGGAGCAGTAATGAAATATGTAAGTGGGTACGGGTACCGGTCAGCTAGTTTAAAATAAGCAAGGCGATAGTGAAAAAGTTTTTATTTGTTGGTAGGTTGTAAGTTAAGTAATATATCCGATACAAGTTGAGAAATCTCAAGCTCCGTGGATGACGAAGTAAGAATACAATATGTCACCATCCCATCTAATCCCATGGGTGTCGTAAAACCCGACTAAGGGACTATCCGTGAATATTACCTTTACGAAATAAAAAGAAAGTAGTAAAAGTAGGCCAAGTATCCCTCCGTCACAGGAAGAGGCCCGTCCCTGCTATAATGATTATGATGAATATAAACACTAAAAATTCTTTATTTCACGTCTATAAAGTTGTTTAGTAATTCTATCAGAACGGAATTTATTTTGACAAAGAAAATAAGATTTAAGTAGATTATTTTGACAATATTTTGTGATAAAAATGACACAAAATATTGTCAAAATAATCTAAATCTTATTTTCTTTGTTCAGTTAGCTTAGGACCCTTATCAACTGTATCTATATTTACTTGCTTATGTTGCAGTATTTGTGTCCATAAGCGTGGCTGTTTGATTTAGTTTGGTTGTACGTAAGCAATATGTATTTACACATAAAGGTATACAATATGGTAATTATGTTTACCTGTTGTCTAGAACTAGCTTTATTTATGTAGGTGCTAGATGGAGAAGTGTAAATATTGATGTTTGTAATATTTGATTGCATTTCATGCGAAAATGGTATTGTAATTTAGACTAGCTGACCTGTGTCCACTTCGTTGGACGGCGAAAAAAAGGCGTCCCTTTTTTCAACATATTTCATTACTGCTCAACTCCTATTAGTCATAGCGTAATAATATATAGCCTATGACACTCCCTGATAAATGGTCTATTCAACACAAAAATATTTTTTTAAATCGGTTTAGTAGATCCAGAGATTACCCCCTACAAAGTCACAAACACACCAACTTTACCTATTTATAATATTAAGTAGAGATTGAATTTTTTATAGTGGGTTGAACTGGTCAGACGAACATGCGAAAAACCTGAAGGTATAACCGTAGCTTAAGTACCTAAGTAAGTAAGACCAGAACTCAGACGCGCTGTTTACCCTGGAAGTAATAAACTTCTACGTAATGTCTACAATCTAATAACAATGAACACCTTGACTGCGTAGATATAATGCTACATCGGATGATGCGGTGAAATTTGATTTATTGGATGTGATAGTATGACATCGTATTGAACAATCAATCAATTACTTTTGGCGATTTAGCTGCTTCAATAAAAATTACAAATTGTTTGCTGAAATAAATTTAAATTCTTATTGTTGAGATTTTTTGAGGATTTTAACAGCTGCAATCTCTATGATGATGACTATACAACAGATCTACATAGAAAAAAAAAACGCTGCTAAATTAAAAATTACACAACCCCTATTCTTACCTTTTCTTTTCCAAAACATCAAAGCTAATGAAACTACAAGCAGTAAGACATTTCAATTGGAATCTAGGCTTTGTAACTTTATAAACACGTCGTTATTACTGTAAGTAATATTTAGCTGCTAGTCAGAAATCACAAGGAACAAGATGTAAAAGTGGGTGCTGCTCATGGACGCTAAACAACTGTATTATAACGTAAAAAATCCGTTTCCGTTAATGTAACTCTGCCACAAATGCGATTGGCGCGCTGGTTTAAAATTAACCCAAATACTAGGTATACAAACAGCTAGCCTTTACTGGGAGTGAAGTGTCAATTACTCCAAAGTCAGCTCGCCCAACTGCCATTTAATTTTTGAGTCGGCTGCCTAGAGATCCATTACTAACTTCAACGTAATGTCTACAAGTTAATATGAATGGTAGTATTGATATAAACAACAATTGGGTTGGCAACATCGCTGGTAATGTACATGTTCATGCTTCTTTTGATAAATACATATTTTTTTACGTATTGAATACAAATTTATTAACAATACAATGTGTACATGATATGAACACTTATTTGAGTACATGTTTATGTTCTTGTTAATGGTGACGTCTTATGAGACTTTGTGGTATTTAAAATATTTTTGCCTCTGACTGTACAACAGATCTAAGTACATAGAAAAAAAGGCTGTTGAATTTAAAATCACACAACCTCTACTATTTTCTTTTCCAAAACATGAAAGCTAATGAAACCACAAGCATTAAGACATTTCAATTGGAATCTAGGCTTTGTAACTTTATAAACATGTCGGTATTAATGTAAGTAATATTTGGCTGCATTTTATGCAAAAATACTTTTGTATTTTAGCCGTTCGCTGCTTGGTGCTTGGAAAAATCACGAAGATCAAGATGTTAAAGTAGGTGCCGCTCATAGACGCTAAACAACTGTAGCAATCTCCTTAAACCTTAGGACGTGGTAGAAAATTAGGGTAAAAAAAAACATCAGCTAGAAAAGATCCATTTCCGATAGTGTAACTCTGCTACAAATGCGATTGGGGTGCCGGTTTAAAATTAACCCAACTGCTATAGAAACAGCTTTCCTTTATTGGGAGTGAAGTCTCAATTACTCCAACGTCAGCTCGCCCAACTGATATATTTAATTTTTGAGTCAGCTGCCTAGAGATCCATTACTAACATCAACGTAATGTCTACAAGTCAATATCAATAATAGTAGTATTTGGAGTGGCCGCGTAAAGATCGGCCATCGTACAGCGCTCAGGGCACAAAGGGCACACCAGTAGATGCGACATCGATTGCTCTGGATTACCACAGAACCATTGGGAAAGACAGGCATCTCTGAATCCCCACTTACACATATTTGCTCTACAGCGGCCAACCTGTGTACGAAGTCGGTTTAATGACCTCCAGATCGGCCACTGCAATGTGTGCCCCGGTGGAAGACTTTTGCGCGGGGTAATATAGTCCGGAGGTGGAAGACACTTTTCAAGCCAAAGTTTGCACTTTGCGGCTGTTGGTGTTTCTCCAAATGCCATTGAAGTAGCCGCTCACTATTCTAAAATGTTTGAGTTCTCGACCATTGACATGAGAGAAGAAGAAGAATGTCAATGGTACAACAGAGAAAAAAACGCTGTTGAATTTAAAATTACACGACTTCTACAGCTCTTCTCCTATCCAAAACATCAAAGCTAATGAAAGCACAAGCATTAAGACATTTCAATTGGAATCTAGGCTTTGTAACTTTATAAACACGTCGGCGCGTCAAAGTTTCCAATTAATTTCAGCACAGAGCGAATGTTGCCGACTTTGGCTGGATGCCAAGCTCGGCAACTTGGACTTCTAACTGTGAACGATGCTGCAAGCAGGTTCGCTATATAATTGTGCGTTTTCCGCTTAGAGTTTTAGACGTTTAAGATATTGAGAATTTAATTCTGAGACGTTGAGTCTAGTTGGGGATTTAGTGATGTGGAATTTATTTAGTGTGGCTACTTCTTACAGTCTGCTTATCCCTATATTCCTCACGCTTTTACACAACGCCATCTAGTTCCAAACTAACTAAAGCAGAGCTTTTACTACTAGACAACGGATAAACATACTTAAATACTGTTTTTTTTGTAAATGAATGAAAATGAAATGAAAAATGAAAATGAAAAAAAAAATGAAAATGAAAATAAAAACATATTATACATAGAAAACACCCAGACCAATGCAAACAATCATGTTCATGCACACAAAGATTTGCATTAAGCGGGAATCGAACCCGAGACCTCTGCGTACCATCATGTTTAGTAACCACTACGCCACAAAGGTCGTGTAATGCAGCGACTAGACTGTTTTAGCGACGGAAAAAACCTTGGTCTTCTTAAAACGAGCTGGCAAGATGGTATACTTAGGGTTTCTTGTATATTTTTTGTGTTTGCCTCTGCACAGTTTTTTTTTTAATAAACAATAAAACTAGCTATTAAATACTGTTTCGCTGGCCCTTTTTTAAACATGAAGCTAAGTAAAAAATAAGTTACCCAAGTTTAAGACTTTTATTTGGGTACTAGCTTTTGCCCGCGGCTTCGCTTGCATTAAATTCGGAGTAGCACTGTTCCCCTTTCCTGGACACAATAAAAAGTAGCCCATGTTACTCTCAATCTCTTCAATCCCACTTAAAAAATCACGTCAATTCGTCGCTCTGTTTTGCCGTGAAAGAAAGACAAACAGACACACTTTCCCATTTATATCATTAAGTATAACAAAAATAATATCACGAATCCGCGTTATTTTACACGGTAACACAAACTCAACCACTCTAAAACAGTAGACTAATTAAGTTATTACCAAGCTGAGTTGGTGTTAACCAGTCTTTTAATACTTGGAGTTAAGTCATAACCAATGAAAAGGCTTTTAAAAAGTTTTAACAATAATAAGATCATAATAAATCAAGCTGGATGTTAAAAATAACTTTTCTTTTGTTAACAAATCAGAAAGAAAAAGTATCGTAGAAACACCCGTTTGCTTTTCAAACTTTTTGTATAGACATTATACTTGGTATTTTGTCTATCATTTTTATAAGTGTCGATCGTAGAGTAATATTTTTTTCAAGATAATGTATGAGTGCATGTACGGCTAGATGCTGTTCCAATTTTTAAAGAATTTTGTTGAGTTCATTAGAACAGTGGTAGAGACACGGACATAAAACCAATAAAAATAGTGCCCAAACAATAAAAAAATGGTTGCATATTTTTCCTACCTGAAGAATATTGGCGTCAAATGAAACATTGTGAAGAGGCCATACAAAAAAAATAGTATTATTTTTGTCACAGTCGTTTTTTGTTTTTAGAATAAAATGATAATCTTTGTTAGAATAATATTCCAAGATCTAGGGAGTGCCAGACATCACTTTATTTTCTAACGAACCAAATATTTATTTATTTATTTATTTATTTATTTATTTATTTATTTATTTATTTATCATAATATACACTGTCCTTACAGGATATTTAACCTAATACAACAGTGTATAAATATTATATTAATTAAATCTTAAACTAAACATTCCTATTTCTAAAATAAACATCATAAAATCTTATAATAAACACCAAATCCTATAGTTAAAAAATAAAAACATCTAGTTAACGAATAAAATCTTACAATAAACATCACAATCTTATTATTAAAAATAAAACATAAAACAAACTCTTACAATAAAAATAACAAAATCCTATACAGAACATAACACATAATAAGTGGCCTTTGTAAATTCGTTCAGCGAGCAAGAAAACAAATCTATTTGTATCGCGACTGCATTGAGTGTTCGCAGCGCTCGCGTCATTGGCGCTAGTTGTAGTAGGTTGGTGCGGGCTGTGGGAACAACCAGCAGCGGCGGTCGCCTCCGCCTGCCCACATATTCGTCTGGGACACACAGGTTCATCTCCTGTAGGATAGCCGGGTGGTGTATTACACCTTGAAAGACTTTTAACAGGTAGGTAGGTACCGCAGTTTCCCTTCTGACTTCCAGTTTCACATATCCAACCATGCCCAGAACAAACAAGGTTGGATATAAAAGTGGATATCCCGGATAGACCCCATATTGTTTTAGATATAAAAACCTGATGAATTTGTTCTGAATGCGCTCCAGCATGAACTTGTATTTCGTCTCATGTGGTGACCAGATGATAGAGTTACACTCTAAGTGGCTTCTTACGAGTGCCTCAAAGAGTGCTTTTAAGGCCGCTATATTTGTAAAGCCATTAGCTTGGCGCAAAACAAATCCTAAATTCCTATATGCTTTTTTGCATATGTCAACTATGTGTTTGCTAAAATGTAAATGTGCTTCAAACTTAACTCCTAAATCTTTTACCTCTGTTACCCGTTGCAGCGGCGCTCCTTCTATGTGGTACTCATGGTGACTAGGGGTACGCGCACGACTGAACGACAATATTGAACATTTAGAAACGTTGAATAATAAGTTGTTTTCTAGGCTCCAACTTACAACCTCATTAATATCATTTTGCAGCGCTAAGTGATCCGTTACCTGCTTTATTTCATACACCAGTTTCAGGTCATCAGCAAACAATAAGGGAAAGGACGTTTTCACGACATCAGGTAAGTCATTTATCATCAGGATGAAGAGTAGAGGACCCAGGTTACTACCTTGACTCACACCTGATCTCGTGAAGTATGGTTCCGACAGGTGACCACCACAATCAACGTACTGACGTCGGTCCTGCAAATAGCTAGCAAAAAAATTCAGTGTGTGCGGTGTACAGCCTATTCTTGCCAACTTTAACAGTAAGACATCGTTATCTACTGTGTCGAATGCCTTTCTAAAATCAAAATAGGCTACGTCTACCTGCACCCCCGCGTCCACCGCCGGTACTAGACGCGTCATCAGATGCAGCAAATTTCCCGTCGTTCCCCGCCCTTGTCTGAACCCATGCTGTGCATCGTTTAGCTGATTGTTTACCTGCTTGTATATACTGTCGTGCACCGCTGCTTCAAACACCTTGGCCGGAGTGCTAAGGATCGCCACTGGTCTAAAATCACTAGGTTCAGAACCTCCACTGCCTTTAGGCACGGGCACAACTCGTGTGAGTTTCCAACTACTAGGAAATGTTGCGCTTTCGATACACATATTGAATATATACAACAATGGTTCCACCAGTACCTCACAACAATCCTTAAAAATAAAAGCAGGAATCCCGTCAGGCCCCGCAGAGCGCTTAGGCGGCAAGCGGGCGAGCGCGCGCCGCACGTCGTCGCGGCGCAGTGGCGCGAGGTGCGTCCTGGCAGCGCTCGGAGGCGCCGCCGCGCACGCCGCCTCTACGCTCAGCGTGGCCGGTTCTGGGTTGTAAACAGATTGAAAAAAGCTTGCGAACTCACTCGCACATTGGGACTCTGATAAAACTAAGCCCTCCTTTATCAACTTCGGTTTACTAGAGCTACCTCTCCTAGATCGAATGTACTCCCAAAACGCTCGTGGTTCGCTCGCGAGGTGGTTTTGCACTCGCTCACAGTACCGATCGTGCGCCCGTCTAGTCTCAACTTTTACTCTCGCCCTGCAACGAGAGAACGCTTCGTAATCACTTTGTAACTTACTTAATTTATATTTCTTGTGTAATCTGTATTTAAGTTTAATTTCTGATATAATGTCCGGAGTATACCATACAGGATAACTGTACCTCTTATTTATCTGTCTTACCTGTTTTGGAGGAACACAGACATCAAACGCCTCGTAGATCTTATCATAAAATAATCCTAATACTACGTTTAAATCTTTTTTACAATAAATATCGCGCCAATCCAATAAAGATAACAAATAATATAAATGATTGAAGTCTGCCTTATTAAAATTCCACTGTTTATTTATTAACGGTTGTGTATGTGTGCTGTGTGTTTGTGTGCGTGAAGACGAAGAGGAAGTAGAATCCGCAGGAAGCGGGAGCGGCGCGCTCGCCCCTAGCTCGACGCTGACGGCGAGCGGCGGATGGTACGAGTCCACGGGCTCCAGGCTCTCGTCCGCCGCGCAGACTCGGACGCCACTGCGCGCACTCAACACTAAGTCCAGTTGTCTACCGTTACAGTTAGGAACCAAATTACACTGAACCAATTCACAAAAGGCCATAAAATACTCATAATAATTACAAACGTTACTATTGCACGAAAACAAATTAAAATCTCCTAATATAACTAAATTATTCTTATACTTTATACACATTTTTTCCAATAAACTAAATAATATCATATACTCGCTTTCATCAGTACGTGGTGGAATATAGACTATACAACATGTAAATAAGAATCTATTTTGCGTGTACACCCCTGCACAAATCAATTCGAACACCTGTTTGTCTATTGCAAGGTCATCTGGCATAGTAACACGTCGCAACTCGAAGCGTGGTGAGGCCACTAAAAGTACGCCGCCCTGCTTACGCCCGTCTGCTCGATCGCACCGTAGTACTTTGTATCCAGGGAGAACAAATTCGCCGTTTTGAATAGCTTCATTAAGCCCACTCTCGGTTATTGCGAATAAATCCGAGCCTGATGACTCCAATAACGTTGAGAATTGTATAGTCTTCGTCCTAAGACCTCTAACATTTTGGTATAATATATTAATACTTCTACTGGGCTTCAATTGCGGTGGATTTGTTTGAGGGACGAAACCAAATCCATTCACTGTATTCAACGTTCAGTGGCCATACTTCTGGATCACAGAGCTTGTTAAAATTACCCTCTGTAACGCCAATCTTAAACGACGCATAGTTTCGTTCATTTCTAGGTTTCAATTTTTCTATGATAATTTCTGTTTCGTTTCCTAATCCTAACACATTTCTGATATATTCCATTAAATTTTCTTCAGTTGTACATTTATCCAGCCTCCATACATGTAAAAATTTCTTACGTTCTACTGCTTTTAATAAAATGGTAGACGTATTCCCTCCTCTTTTAATTGGGTTCTTCCTCTTATAGTTTGTAATTACCGTCCAAGTATTACTATCAGAATTTGTGTCACCCGCTCGTCCCGCTGGTTTAGTGGCCGCAACTGCAGCGTAGTTTACAACAGGAGGCGCTAGAGTTCGGGGTGAATGACTCGCGCGCAAAGTGTTATTATCATTTTTTGATAATGTTGACGTTTGGATATTTGGGGTTATAGTTCCCGTTGGAGATGGAGACAGTTGATTTTCTGACTTGGACGTAGTGTTTATGTTTAGTTGTCTCAATTCTTGATCGTTCTTTTTTGTGGAACAAATTACTTTTTCTAAATTAAAACATTTCTCATTTGCTTCCTTCAACTCCTGTCTCAATTTACTATTTTCTAATGCTAAGGCGGTTACCGAAGCTCGGATTTCTTCACTTATTTTCAACTCAATATCATTCAACTTTGACATTATTACACTATTAACTTTTTCCATAATACCAGCCATAATATCCTTCTCGTCATAAGTCAAAGGTCCCTTATAGACACTATCCTCGAAGGAATGGTGGGATTCCTCCCTGTCTTTCGAGCCAGTGCGGACTCCTCGTACGGGGGTGTCGTCTGTTACCCTTACACGCTGTGTTATATTGAAGCATGACTCACACTTAAAATTCCGTTTGATTTGGCCATGTCCTTCCTTAAACGCCGCTGACGTAATATTCGCACAAGTGTAGTGATATCCTGCCTTGCAGCCAGTACATTTAATCAGTTCCACTGTATCAACTTTAGTGCAACAAACAATACAGTTCATTTTGATTTTTTAAAACCAAACAACTTGGTGCGACAGAGACGGAGATACCGCACACGCGTGTGTGCGAAAGAGCACAGAGCGACGCTAAAAACTTCGCGCCAACGCGATTGTTTATTGCAACTGATTTGTTTCCAATTCAAAATAAAGTTAGAAAATGTTAATTGTTTCACAGATTTAACACTGAACTACACTTTTATCACTTTTCATAGTTAAGTTAACGTTAATAAATCGATAAGTAACTAAGCACAATCCATATTTACTAATTTAATAAATCAAATTCCCGCGGGAGCCATTGCAACGCGTCCGCGCCCGTGCAGTACTGTATCACTATAATGCCATATACACGAATGGGTAGTGGTGGGGTGTACTATCATCGTATGACTAATAGCTAACTTGCCCCGACGGCCACTTTTCTGGTATCCGTTGATGAAAGTACATAAAAACAGAGGTAACTTCACTCATTTTCTAATGGCTGGTTTTAACATATATTATAAACAAGAACGTTAAGAATCCATAATCGAAACTGCCAGACACTTTTCGTCGGCCGTTTTGCGTAACAGACACTTCAAAGTTCCGAAAAAAAATCATTAATGTCACTCATTTTCTAATGGCTGATTTTAACATATATTATACACAAGGTTGTTAAAAATCCATAATCAAAACTGCCAGACACTTTGCGTCGGCCGTTTTGCGTAACAAACACTTCAAAGTTCTGAATGAAATTCAGGTAACTTATTTTCTAATGGCTGGTTTTAACATAATAATATATTATACACAAGAACGTTAAAAATCCATAATCGAAACTGCCAGACACTTTGCGTCGGCCGTTTTGCGTAACAGACACTTCATGGTTCTGAACGAAATTCAGGTAACTTATTTTCTAATGGCTGTTTTTAACATATATTTATTATAAACAAGATCGTTAAGAATTCATAATCGAAACTGCCAGACACTTTTGGCTCGTTGATCGATGATATAGACAAAGAAGAACGTGTATTTAAAAAAGTGCAAGAATTTATATGCGATGTTTACAACGTCCCTGGAGTAACTTATGTAAACGCTGCCAGATTTCAACTATTTATTAACAGATACATGGTACGTAACGTCAATGAAAAATTTATCCAAAAAAACATGAAAAATTTCGATGCTACCAATTTGCCACCTTGTAAAAGAGAACTTTGGCAACAGTTTCGACGAGATAATTTTTAAGCTGGAAATTAGAAGATAATAAATATCATTTTCATTGGTTTCATGGAGATCAATTGCCGCATTTTGTCAGTCAGTCGCTGGAGGAAGAATTAGGTAATTTATTTTAGCTTATGATTTTGATGTTTTTTTAGTTTCAAATTTCAAAAAAATAATTTATTTGGTATAACATCGATATAGTTTATTGACGTTTATATTTTACTTATTTGACGTAAGATTATAATTATATATTTATTTGGAAGTTTAGTTTACTTAACCATTGCTGCACTGCCTACTGCTGCATTTCCCGGATGTCAATGTACATATCATAAGTGATTTATTTTTTTACAGTGAAAAAACCTGAAAAAAATTCTGATGAACAAGATTTGTATATTCAATATCAAGACTGGCTCGATGACGAATTGCCTGATTTCAACGACGATGACAACGAAGACTAGAAGTTATACGTCGAACACTTGCAAATTAAAAAAATATATAAATATTTGTCATCCCTCAAGTGTTCATGCTAAACTTTAACTTTAATAATAATGTTATTAAGTCACCTAAAGATATTGTTCAAACAATTAACCATGTCTATACAACGCAAAATCTTAAAGGATCTACATCTGTTGTTCAAAATTATCTACCTACATATAATATTAATAGCATTTTTTTAAATCCAGTCGATAGGTACGAAGTCAAAAAAATTGTAAATATTTATGTTAAAAAATAAAACTAGTTTTGGTCATGATAATATACCGAGGAAAGCATTAATTAAGGAAAGCATTGAGTACATAGTGGATCCTCTTGTACATATTTTAAATTTAATGTTAGAAACTGGTGAATTCCCAGACACTTTAAAAAAAGCACTAGTCAAACCTTTGTTCAAAAAAGGATCTCGACATGAAATAGACAACTACAGACCTATTGCAATTTTGTCAAATTTTTCAAAGATTTTTGAAAAAGTTATTCATAACAGGCTGACTAATTTTTTAAATACCAATAAAATTATAAATAGCAATCAATTTGGGTTTCAAAAAGAAAAAACTACATCACTAGCTATATTTAAACTATTTCATTCGGTGTGGGATAATATAAATTGTAAAAAACAATGTGCTGCTTTATTTATTGACATGTCAAAAGCATTTGACTGTGTAAATTTTAACATTCTCCTAAACCAAATGGATAGAATTGGAATAAGGGGTATAGTTCTGAAATTAATAGAAAACTACTTACTAAATAGAATGCAAGCTACTATTATTCAAACTTATAATGTATCAACTAAAACTATTCAAACGGTTCAATCAGAATATGAAAATGTACAAATAGGTGTGCCTCAAGGAAGTATTTTAGGGCCACTTTTATTCATCATTTATATCAATGAGCTTCCTAACATAATTAAACATTTATGCGTGATGTATGCTGATGATGCTACTATATTCATTTCTAATGTTGAAAGAAAGAAAGAAAAATATTTTATTTTTGCAAATAACAAAACAATTACAACAATGTAGGTAGGTATATATCTATTAACAAATACAATTAAAAACATTTTATTTATTTGCAAAAATTGAGGTCAGCACTCAGGATTGTTGTTGGTTTGCCGCAAGGACGACAAACCAACCCTGATTTTCAGTGCTAACCCCAAGTGACGACCGGACTACAAACTAATAAAAAACAAGACGACAATAGACAAATATTATAACCAAGACAAATATAACTAAACTAAGTACATGATATTGTAAGGCAAACAAAGCAACTGCACAGTCCATGACATACCTAAATAAAAACATTAATAGGTACTATCATATTTTATATTTCAATGTAAAATATACACTTAAAATAAATACTTAAAATAAAACTGTACATAAAAATAAATAATAAATAAATATGTGCGGACAATAACAAAATACGCGCACCACACATACAGCGGAGGCAAACCGGTTTCGGTGATGTAATGAACATCGCAGTCGTGCGAATCATTCGGCCGCCCCATGCTGCCGCGGCGCCCGTACATAGTGTTTACATATTAATATTATTGCTTTACTAAGAATATATAAAAAAATATATATAAAAACGGCCTACAGACAGAACCTATATGTAATAAAAATATAGTTATAGAGTATATAAACATTAATAAATATTGATGGTGATATTAATCAGTCATAGTCACAACAAGTCGCAAAAGAAATTAAATACAAAAACGAAAACAAAAACAATATACGTAAGTATTACAACTATCTAACGTCACGTTATTCATAACTAGTTTGGTACGGTTTTTTGCTCCTGTAGTAGATTCTTTTTATAATTTATTTTAAATGAGTGTTTTGTTTTTAGGGATCTTATCGGCGGAGGCAAGTCATTCCATATATGAGTAGCTGCATACTTATAACATCCCCTGAATGCTGCGGTTTTATGCTGAGGAATGGACAGCGGGTTGGCGGTGGGACGACTGGAGTAGTTGTAGTGATCATGCCTCCAACTTAGCTTATTGTAAAGGTACTGGGGTTCACGTGTACTTATCACTCCAAACATCAGAGTTGCCAGATGTAGTTTACGTCTGGCTGCCATTTTAAGTATGTTATTGTTATTTAGATAGGGAGTTACATGACTTCTCCGAGGTATACTAAAGCAATATCGCGCGCATGCATTTTGCACGCGTTGTATTAAATGCGACGTTCTGGTTAGGATACACGGACCATACACAGCATCACAATAGTTAAATTTCGATAGCACTAAGCTATCTACCAACCTTTTCCTCAATGTGACACTAAGATAGCCTCGTACCCTATAGAGTATTTTTAATCTATAGAAACAGCTTTTTACAACGCCATTAACGTGATCTTCAAAACGCAACTCCGGATCGAATACCACCCCCAAGTTACTTGCTTTTTGCACACGTTCTATTGTGTCACCCATTACCTTGACTTGTGGATTATAGGATGATATTAATTTGACTTGGTTAGCGCTCCCCATGATCATGAATTTTGATTTAGCTGAATTAAGTACCAACGAGTTTTGCCTAGACCATGCCGATATCCTATCCAATTCAGCGTTAATTATGCCCACAGCCGTCGCCGTTTCAGAAGGTTTAAACGACCAGTACAACTGGGTATCATCAGCATAAATATGATACAGGCACCTCTCGAAACTCCCAGCTATGTCAGCTGTATACAAAATAAAAAGAAGTGGTCCCAAAAGTGATCCAGTGGGAACCCCCCGAGTCACTGGTCGCTGAGAGGAAGAAATTACAGAACCGTCCCTCCGTAGTATTTCCACATGTTGGTGCCTGCCTGTAAGGTAACTTTCAAACCATTTTATCGTGTTGCAGTCGAAGCCATAGTATGAAAGCTTAGAAAGCAACAGGGAAATATTAATACATTCGAACGCACGGGAATAATCTAGAAGCGTCAGTATGGTTCCCTCCCCGCGGTCGCGTGCCTCGAGTATATTACCCACTACATCTGCTAACGCTGTTGTAGTTCCGCGTCCCCTTTGAAACCCAGACTGTAGGTCAGGCAGAATACCGTTCCTTTCCAAATAACCCACCACCTGTACGTAGACAACCCTCTCTAGTACCTTCGACAAGCTGGGCAGAATACTGACAGGCCGGAGGTCTTTATAATTTTGCGGGTTAGTGGTTTTTGGTATAGGGCGCACGATAGCACTTTTCCACAGCTTAGGAAATGAGTATGTCGTAATTGACTTATTTATTATGTCAGTTATAGCAGTGAGCGACTGTGGCAAAGTAAGAATTAACATTTCCTTTGATATGCCGTCAATACCCTTCGCGTTGGTGTTAATATTTTTTATTATGTTCAAAACCGTATGTGTGTTTGTAGGCTGTAATGAAAACACAGATGTACTATACTTATTGAACTCGAAGTATGTAAGCTGAGAAATGCTAACGTTGGTTTCACCTGGTACATCAAGAAATGCCGAATTCAAACCGTCTGGGTCATGAAAACTCTCCATAAGCGTGTCACCACCCGTATCATATGGAAGTACGTGTTTTTTTAAATTAGACCATAATAGCTTGGAGTTATTTATGTTATTGTTAATATGTTGATTAAAAAATGCTTTTTTTTCATGATATAACGCCGTTGCGGCTTGGCGTTTAAGATCTAGGTAGTATTGTTTGTGTGTGTCCAGCTTAGATTGTTTATACCTACGATGAGCTTCATTTCTCATTTTAAACATTAACTCGACATTGGACGTTAACCATGGCGTTGGCGCACCCTTAAATATTCTTGTTTTACAAGGAGCGTGCGAGTCAAACAGCAGAAGTAAGTGCCGGTTAAAGAGATCAACCATCTCATTTACCTCTTCCGTGCATGATATTAATTCCCACGGGATCAGGTCTAAATCCACTTCGAAGTACTCGGGCACAATATCCTTATAAGGACGATATGTAATAGATCTTTTGGTCAGCTTGTCTTTTTTAAATAAAATTTCACAAGTAACAATGGAATGATGCCCCAACTCTGGTATATGATCCACTACAACTCGCCGGCACTGTGCGTCTGTGCAGATCACGTCAATAAGCGTTGCACTATTACCTACAAAGTGGGTGGCTGATGTTATTATTTGGTTTATATTACAGTGACCCAAAAAAGCCTCAAGTTGTCTCACTTTGCAGTTCTGGGAGTCTAACAAATTAATATTAAAATCCCCCAAGAGAACAACATTCTCAAACGGAGACAACGCGCAAAGACTGTTAGTGAGGGCGTCTAGGAAAATGTTGACGTCTAACCAAGGTGGTCGATACGCAGTGCCTATAAGTAAAGTTTTAGATGCCGCCTTAGTAGTCATCCACATCTGCTCCACCATTGGATGATGAGGGTGTGCTCTTATTCTAGTTATAACACCTGACTTTATATAAAACGCAACCCCCCCTCCCCGCCCCCCAATGTCTCGCCCCTCATGTTATTAATGAAGATTTTAATTTGAAATTGAAATAAATAGAACTCTAAAAACCATAACAGACTGGTTACAGTCAATAAACCTGCAAGTAAATTTAAATAAAACCAAATTAGTACAATTCCGTAATTATCAAAGCAAACCTGCACAGTTGACTGTATCATTGTCTGACACCATAATTGAAGAAGTGTCAGAAACTAGTTTTTTAGGGGTTACTATAGATCAACATTTAAATTGGAAGTCACACATAGAAAAAATAAATAAAAAGATTTCAAGTGCTTGTTATGCTTTGTCCGTTCTGTCAGAAACTACAGATGTAACTATTGCCAGAACTACTTATTTTGGTAATATTTATCCTCTACTTACCTATGGTGTCATTTACTGGGGAAACTCGACAAATGTGCAATCTACCTTTGTTCTACAGAAAAAATGTATACGGACTATATACAATATGCATAGCACTGAATCACTCAGAGGGGTATTTAGAGAAAAACATTATCTAACCCTGACTTGTATTTATGTATTGGAATTGTGTTTGTTTGTTAGAAATAATATACAATATTTTGAAATGACAGCTGCATCAAAGAGTAATGTCCGTAGAAAATATAAATATAATATAAATATTCCACAAATTAGAAATACTGTTTACTACAAAAGTACATAATATATTACTGCCATAATAACTGGTGTATAACCATTTACCTGTAGCTATTAAGGAACAAAATAATATTTTACTATTTAAGAACCATTTGAAAACATGGCTTATTAGTAATGAGTTCTATAATTTAAAGAAATTTTTGGAAAAAAATAACATTTAGTTAAATAAGTTTTTGTTTAATATGTGTAGTTTTAAGATATTATATTGCTATAATTTGCATATCCGATGGGATAGACTGTTAAAACTAATTACTGTATTTATACACTAACACCTGATGTACACAGTTTTGCAATAAATAAATCTTTATCTTTATTAACCCTTAACCACCTAGCATAGGTCTGACAGACACCACCAAATATAAAAACTTGAATATTATTACACCCGAGTTTCGTATAAACCTGTTCGCTCCGGTACCTTTTCCTAGGCCCTCTCAGAGCTACACAAGCTCTTTCCACGGTTGTATGTCCGTAAGTTTTGCTCTGGTTAGTAAAAAACCTACGCCCGGGGTCTGAGAGACCTCTGCTAGGTGGTTACGTGACTATTTTACAATTGAGTATATTTTTCTATTTTATTTAAAAATGACTTTCAATGTAAAAAAGATTGAAGGGGGATTGGAAAAAGATATTCATTAATAAGTTAGGACAACGAAACAGTACCAAATGATGAATGGGGTGATTTTTATGTAGATTTATGATTAGAGGAAGCATTAGAACGCAGTTGCGAGTCAGACTCACAATGTGAAAAGACAACTAAAATGAAAAACAACATAAATGTACTGCCCAAAACTGATTTATCTTCGACAGTTCTTGATCAGTTTGTTTCTGAAGATAATGATATGTAAAGGTATCTAAAGTGGAATCGAAAACTCGAAAAAGGATTTTTTTCTGTAAAAGGCGCAATAGCTTGTCCTCTGACCCCTTCTTCCTTTCCATCAACACCGCTATAGTATAATATAGTGCAGGAGAGAAGAAGAGTGAAACTAGTATGTTGAAATAAACTAAACACTAGATCAAATATGGAGCATCATGCAAAGAACTTGAAATTGTAACGTGATATCAGAATGACTATTCGCCGCGTTCTCGACAGCAACAAAGGAACCACTCCAAGAGTAACTCCTTCAAGAAATAGTGCTAAATAAAGGTTAACAGTATGTTAGAACTGTTCTCCTTATTACTACAAAAACAAAAAGTAAAAAACAATACATGTGTTTTGAATGCAGAGCACCTATTTGCTTGAAATGCTCACATAAACCTTGTATTAATTGTCCTGAAAAACTGCATGTTTAGGTCTTGCAATTTTGCTTAAGTTTTATTTTATTTGAGATAATTTGATGTTTTTTACGTTTATAGATTCCTAATAATCTCAAAAAAAAGTACAAAGATGTACCCACTTGTGGGATTACTGTAATAAGTCTTATTTTCCAAATATGTTACTTTGTAATCAAAAATTGTGATTGTTTATCATTCAAATAAGATTTTTTTTTAAACTATTGATATTATATTGTGCCATTCTTTCCTAATCAATAGTTTAATATGTTCCTAATAAACTTTTAACTCAATATTCATAATAATCTTTCACAGTTTAAAAAACGAGAATCATTTTGTTCCGGTGTCTCACAGACCTGTGCTAGGTGGTTGTGTGACAAAAACAGGTGCTAGGTTGTTAAGGGTTAAAACAGTAATAAATTGATAATTAAAACGTTTTTATTTTCCATACGATTTTTTTCAAAACTTTGAAGTGTCGACTCGTTCGACGCAAAGTGTCTGGCAGTTTCGATTATGGATTCTTAACGATCATGTTTATAATATATGTTAAAACCAGCCATTAGAAAATAAGTTACCTGAATTTCGTTCAGAACTTTGAAGTGTCTGTTACGCAAAACGGCCGACGCAAAGTGTCTGGCAGTTTAGATTATGGATTCTTAACAATCTTGTGTATAATATATGTTAAAACCAGCCATTAAAAAATAAGTTACCTGAATTTAGTTCAGAACTTTGAAGTGTCTGTTACGCAAAACGGCCGACGCAAAGTGTCTGGCAGTTTCGATTATGGATTTTTAACGTTCTTGTGTATAATATATGTTAAAACCAGCCATTAGAAAATAAGTTACCTGAATTTAGTTCAGAACTTTGAAGTGTCTGTTACGCAAAACGGCCGACGCAAAGTGTCTGGCAGTTTCGATTATGGATTCTTAGCAATCTTGTGTATAATATATGTTAAAATCAGCCATTAGAAAATGAGTGACATTAATGATTGTTTTTCGGAACTTTGAAGTGTCTGTTACGCAAAACGGCAGACGCAAAGTGTCTGGCAGTTTCGATTATGGATTCTTAACGTTCTTGTTTATAATATATGTCAAAACCAGCCATTAGAAAATGAGTGAAGTTACCTCTGTTTTTTTGTACCTACTTTCATCAACGGATACCAGAAAAGTGGCCGTCGGGGCAAGTTAGCTATTAGTCATACGATGATAGTACACCCCACCACTACCCATTCGTGTATATTTGGTTCGTTAGAAAATAAGTGATGTCTGGCACTCCCTAGATCTTGGAATATAAGCTTGTACTTGTATTCGTACGTGGTAACTGCCAGCAATTGAACCCAAGACCTCCACAGTCGCTGTCAAATATTAATAACCCACTATACACGGATACCATTTCATGTTAAAGAATCCCTATAACAGATATCTAAAAGGTACCAAAAGAGAACATTTCCCTAAACAAAAAACAGATAACATATTTAGACCTTTTGTAAAAGGGAATGTTTTGGTTCTCCCTTGGGACACAAACGATTTGTCTCTAGAAAATTAGAGAAAGGAACAAATAAACTAAATTAGACCTTATCACATAAGATATTAGATGAATAATTGTATAACGTATTTGTATGAGAACTATCACGACTGTAAACCGTTTTGGGACCCGTAGAAGGTCACCTTTATTTATGTTTAGACTAGCTGACCAAACTTCTTGAGGTCACAATTGTGATAAGCCTACATTTGACTAGTTTTGACTACTTTAGACCCTAACCATAGCCTTGATTCGTTACATATTTATCTACCAAATTACATTTAAGTGCATACTTTATAAAAATATAATTTTTAAATCAAAATAGAACTATTTTATCATTGTTGATGAAAAAAGGGCAAAGCAATGCAATTTGGTCAAAAAGAAAAACACAAACAGTATAAGCCATAAACAAACTAGAAATATCGTTCGAATGTGCTCGTATTTTGTTCTACTTCCTCCAATGCATATGACAGATGCCTGGCGGGATATTGTGGCTGCTGCCTCTGACTCTGAAAATTTGCAAAGTTTTCTTCAATATTTTGAAGAACAGTGGTTCAGTATGGATCACAACTTGATTAGCTGTGCCAATGATATTCACAGAACAACTAATTCCTGTGAGGGGTATCACCGAAGAATTATTTCCAGACTGCCAAAAACTCCAAATATATTTTTGGTTTTTAAAACATTGCTAAATGAAGCTTCTTATTATGACCGTAAACTTTCTAGATCTGTATTTTTTCCCTTCAAGAAAAATAGAAGACAAAAAGATATATTATTTGACAAAAGATATTTAAGGTTAATGGAAAAAGTTAAAAGGAACAAGTTACAGCCACTGCAATTTTAAAAAAAAATTATATATTTAAGACTTTCTTTAGGATTTTAATTAGGCACTTTATATTTAACCATACTAGCGCACACTGCAGACGCGTTATTGTAGTTGGTATGTCTATATTTTTTTTACAAGGTTCACAAATAAAGGAGACTGTTTTTTTTCGCACCACCCTAAATGGTAAAGTTTATTATTCATATTATTCACATAAATAGTTATCATCTTAATATTATTAATAAATATGTTCCTTTTAACTTTTTCCATTAACCTTAAATATCTTTTGTCAAATAATATATCTTTTAGTCTTCTATTTTTCTTGAAGGGAAAAAAAAGACAGATCTAGTAAGTTTACGGTCATATAATAAGAAGCTTCATTTAGCAATGTTTTAAAACCCAAAGATTTTTAAAGAAAATATTATACATTAACGAAAAGGGAGTAATTAAATAATAGTAAAAAAGGATTACAGCTAAAAATGCTTGTTTTGGAACGTTCTTAGGTTTATTTTAATGGTTAATACAAATTATCAAGTAACGTACTTTAAAAATCATCGTAGAACGAAACATAAATAACAGCCCATATCAGATACTCTGTCGAAGAGTTTCAATCCGTCTGATACTGGCAGACAACATTGTTATTGTTTCAGATTTTATTAGATAAATGCATGATTTTTTTGTACTTTTATATTTTATAAAAATGGCATCTTTAGATAGAGTGCATAATGCACACTAAAGCTGCTTTTAGTGAATTAATTAATTAATTGCTTACTGAGCAGAGGCACAGTCACTGTTGACTGCTGTGCACATGTGATGTGTAAAGCGTGGTTTTTATCTTGGGCTTTGGTTTTAGGTGAGCTTGAGCCACCTGCGTCTATTTAAGATGAAATACTGCTTTAAGAGATGACTGTGATTTTAATTATAATTGCGAACAGTAATAAATATTTCTTGTGTCATATGTAGGTACCTATAGTGTATTTTTTCTCTCTTCATAAACCAACTTATAACACATTGAGTACCTTATTATTTATCTGATATACAAAAGACTCCGTGTGGTGATGGAGCAAGAATACAATATGTCACCACCCTGTCTCATCCCATGGGTGTCGTAATAATCGACTAAAGGACTATCGGTGTATATTGTCTTTACGAAATAAAAAGAAGGAAAACTTGAAATTAAACCCTATACCAATCCGTCTGGCCAGCGTGGTATTAGTAGGCCAAGTATCCCTCTGTCACTGGAGGGCCGTTCCTGCAGTGGGACATTAATGGGCTGTTATGATCCAAAATAATTCTCTATTTTTCTTGGTCATGTCATTTTATAAATATCATTAAAATAATATGCATTTCATGCGTAATCAAAGGGGCCAGAGCCTCCTACAAATGTCTGACATTTGTCTTAATCTCTCAATTTGACTAAATCCCAAAGTTCTACAAAACCAAAACAAAGTTCAACATTTTGGGAATTCAACATTTTGGGTATTCAACATTTTGAAAATTCAACATTTTGGGAATTCAACATTTTGGGAATTCAACATTTTGAAATTCAACATTTTGCAAATTCAACATTTTGGGAATTCAACATTTTGCAAATTCAACATTGTGGTCCTGAAGGTTCCTAACCTTAAGAACCAGACTAGAAAGTATATCAATTAAAATTAATGAGATATGTATTGGAGTTAATAAACTTTAAAAAAATACAACCTAATTAAAACCTTCTTTTTTTAGGATTTCTTCATAAAATGTCTATTTAGCAAAAGTTATTAATTTGATCATGTCTCTCCGTCCTCTTGGTTGAAATTTCTATTAAATGATACAAATCTCACCACACAATAAAAACCCAATATGAAATAGTTATAAAATAACATCTCTACACTCCACAGTACCCGTTTTACAACTTCTAACAGTTCTAACATTACCTATCGTAAAATCTTTACTCATGTGCGTGACACTCGTATGTCGGTAGGTCATGCTACGATATTTTATACTAGCTTATGCCCGCGGCTACACCCGCGTTTTATAAGTAGCTGAAATGTTATTCTACACCTTAAACTACCTATATTCCAAATTTCATCAAAATCCATTTAGTAGTATTTGCGTAAAAGAGTAACAAACCCATCCTTCCATCGATCCTCACTCGCCTCACGGCAAGATTTGTATAAAAACAAACGAACGTTGATTTGCCGTCCGAAAAACGCACGGCAGCTATACGGCACTAAACGGCTAAATTGAAAGACTAGGCCCTGGTATACAAATTCACATCCCTGTATGAAAAAAATACTTTGACTACCAATTATTCCCACATAAAGAGGCAGAAATAGTTGTAATAATTTGATGCAAATACCGTGAAATATGGCCGACACAAATTGCTATCAGAACTGGCTGGATGCCAGCGTCAACAAGTATTCGAAGCAGCATCACTGTGGCAAGGTATTTGTGAACTAGTAGTTCCGTATTAGTAGTTGAGTAGTTCTAGTATTTTTAAACTAATTTTAATAAATAAATACTCCTCACACATTCACACGACGCCATCTAGTCCCAAACTAAGCAAAGCTTGTACCTACTATGGGTGCTTAGACAACGGATAAACAAACTTATTTTTTTTTTGTAAATACATAAATACATTATACATAGAAAGCACCTAGACCAATGCAAACAATCATGTTCATGCACTCAAAGATTAGCATTGAGCGGTAAGCGAACCCGAGACCTCTGCGTAGCAGTCATGTTATATAACCACTACGCCACAGAGGTGCTCAAATGAAAATGAAAAATGTTAACCGACTTTGAATTTTAACCGACTCTATAAATTGGAAAAGGGTAATTAGGTTGTATTTACCTTAGAACTTAGATTTTGAAAAGAACTTTTTTATTTGGATATCATCATAGCAGCCCCTCAATGTCCCACTACAGGAACGAGCCTCCTCCCGTGACGGAGGGATACTTGGCATACTAATACCACGCTGGCCCGACGTATTGGTATAGGGTTTAAATTCAAGTTTTCCTTCTTTTTATTTCGTAAATATAATATTCACGGATATCCCCTTAGTCGGATTTTACGATACCCATGGGATGAGATGGGGTGGTGACATATTGTATTCTTACTCCGTCACCACACGGAGTAAGAAAGTATTTTGTGTGCATGAACATAATAATCTGTTTGATTTTAGAACCAAAATTTAAAAAAAAATAGTCCTAATTCACACAGCTATGAAAATGACCTTTAAAAAAAAACAAGAAAGCTTAATAACTCCTGTTAGAAGAGATTAACTTCTAAGTAATCTAAGTTATTTTGGTTCGTGATCAATACCTAATAATCTCCGGGAACTTCTGAGTGACACAAAGTTAACTTATTACCGAATAAGTAACTTAGTATTAACTTAGGGACAGTTAGATGTGACATTAGGAACAAAATTACTTAAGTATTTCAGCTTAAGTAGGGATTTGAATGACATTTGTAGATTTCGAAAAGAACGAAGGGCAATCCTATTAATAAAATATAAATGTGAATGTTTGTAAGTATGAATCATCATAACAGCCCATTAATATCCCACTGCAGGAAAGGGCCTCCTCCCTGACGGAGGGATAAATACCTTACTATTACCACGCTGGCCGACCGATTGGTATAGGGTTTAATTTCAAGTTTTCCTTCTTTTTATTTCATACAGATAATATTCACGGATAGTCCCTTAGTCGGTTTTTACAACACCCATGGGATGAGATGGTCACCACACGGATATTGTGTAAATGTATGAAAAATATTTATTTATTTTAAACGAGCTGTCCCAAGCTTTTTGTCAGTCAATTTGCTTCTTTGACCATTGCATAAAATAAATTCGGTGTTGACTGTAGTACGACGAAACAAGTGGTTCTTGGACTACGAGTGTTCGTGAATTATTCATTATTATACGTTTAGTGGAGATATGTTCTTTAATTCATATGCCCTTTGACTGAAGAGCACTTCTGTTTGAAGAAAAATGAATAAAACACTTTTGAAGTCGTCATTTGCACTGTTGGCCGTTGAGTGATGTGTGAAGTGTAATTTTAAGCATGCCATGCAATCTAAATCCGTGTGGTGACGGGAGTAAGAATACAATATTTATTTATTTTATTTATTTATTTATTTATTTTTATTTTATTTTATTTAATATGTCACCACCCCATCTCATCCCATGGGTATCGTAAAAACCTACTAAGAGACAATATAATAGTAAATTTTTTGACAGATGAGTCGTGACGTCATAGAATTTTTGACAGATGAGTCCTGTCGTCATTTTTGATATAATTACCCAAACATTGCGTTAATTAACGTAACATTAGTAAGTAGAGGTTGTAATAAAATGTGACTAGGTGTCACCTCTGTCGTTGTTAACCCTCAGAGCTCATTACAATCTGGAGATTCACGAGGTATCTTTAATTCGATACAAGTGATATTATCTGTAATATTTATGTTTGTCTGTATGTATGTGCACGCATAGATAAAAAACTACTGCAAAGATTTTAATGAAACTTGGTACAGTTATAGTTCTTATTACTTGCCAGGTAATTGGATACTTTTTATACCTAAAATGTAACTAGGAATCAAAGTTTTTCATGTAAATATGAAAAAAAATTGACAAATGAGTCATGACGTCATACAATTTTTGACAGACAGATAAGTCGTGACGACATAGAATTTTGACAGATAAGTCCTGTCGTCATTTTTGATATGATTGCCCAAACATAGGGTTAATTAACGTCACATTAGTAAGTAAAGGTTGTAATAAAATATGACTAGGTGTCGCCTCTGTCGTTGTTCACCCTCAGAGCTCATTACAATCTGGAGATTCATGAGGGATCTTTAATTTGATACGGTACAAGTTGTAAGAATTTAGCGATTTTTTAAATATTATTTCGTTTTTGTGAAATGGCCTCAGCTACGAAGATGGATTTAGAATAGAATTTCCGTTTATCAGTAGGGGTTGTAATAGTGGACCCAGGGTAATGATATCATTATTACTAATTCAATTATATATAATAATATAATAATAATATTAATTCAATTCGACTTTAGTCCCAACAAGTCCAATATCTTATATTTATGCGGATCGGTATTTACTAGTAGCATATAAAGGCACTGCAAAGCTAGAGTTGTGGGTAAGGAGATGAGAACTTAACAATTCGTTTAGTACTTTTCATCTATCCATCCATTCATATCAGCCTATGGACGTCCACTGCTGGACATAGGCTTAGTACTTTAATTCGTTGTTTTTATAATCTAGATTGCCATAAATAGCTATCAATTTAGTATTAATATTCGAAACGACAAGAAGACCAATGACAATGTTTCTCCCGCTAACGCTTATGCCTTGTACCACAAACTTACTTGATGAAGAGGTAAAACAATTAGGTAAGGTAATTAATACGGTGGATGTGGTTAGCACCTCTTCCTCTACAAGGCAATATCATCTAAGTGTATATAAATTAATGCCTCTAGTTTATTTAGGAGCAAACGTCTCGTCCGTGTCCGTGTGGTGGCGGAGTAAGAATACAATATGTCACCATCCCATCTCATCCCATGGGTGTCGTAAAAACCGACTAAGGGACTAACTGTAAATATTATCTTTACGAAGTAAAAAGAAGGAAAACTTGAAATTAAACCCTATACCAATCCGTCTGGCCAGCGTGGTATTAGTAGGCCAAGTATCCCTCCGTCACGGGAGGAGGCCAGTCCCTGCAGTGGGACATTAATGGGCTGTTATGATGATGATGTTGAACGTCTCGTCTCAAGAGGCGTAAAAGTTTCTTGCCTAACTGCCCTGTCCAGCCAGCTTGAGGAGGCGAGGTAAAACTATATATGTTTCGACGACCTCTGTGGCGTAGTTGTTACATAACATGACTGCTACGCAGAGGTTCGGTTCCCGCCCAATGCAAATCTTTGTGTGCATGAACATGATTGTTTGCATTGGTTTGTGTGTTTTCTATGTATAATATGTATGTATTTACAAAAAACAAGTATTTAAGTATGTTTATCCGTTGTCTAGTACCCATAGTACAAGCTCTGTTTAGTTTGGGACTAGATGGCGTTGTGTGAAGGTGTGAGGATTGGTTCTTATTTAGCTTGGAGTAAATTAATAACGGGGGTTTCCAGCATCTAACTGCGTAGCGAGTTCAATTCCCACGCAGAACAATTCCTTGCGTGATCCACAAATTATTGTCCTGAGTCTGGATGCTCTTTGATGTTCGTCAAACTGATGTTTGTAAAGTCCTTGCGATATAGAGCAAGATTGCTAATGAGGGAGTTGTCTTATTAAACCAACCCAAATAAACAAAGAGCAAGTCAGTGAAACCTACGAATATCTGACAACATCTGCCGCTGCGTCACCCCAGTGATCAGTTTGGAAAGCTCCTAACAGGCTCCCGGCTCTGGTCGGGTGGTGCAGATAGAGCCGTTTTAGATGGGGTTAAGGGTGTCGGTTGCAGCAACGGGTCCTACCCCCCCAAAATATGGTTCATCTACTGTCCTGGTCCTTATGCCCTAATACCTGCACCTTACAGGATCCAAGAGATGCTACGGATCGAGCCATACGAGTGGCTAAATTCTGAGTTGGTACCATGTAATGTAACTAATAGATTCGAATGTATATAAAGAAGGATCTGCCAAGATCGTGACAAGTGGCGTTCTGTCGTCTCTGCCTACCCCGGCCGGGTTAAGGCGTGAGTTTATGTATGTATGAAGAAGGAGCAATTGTAACTTGGTAAGAAAGTTTTTCCAATAATTTGTGGTTTAACGTCTAACCAAGGAACTTTTGCGTCTAACATATAATTATTATACTTTTGAAATGAGTGACGTCTGGCACTTTTCAATGAGTGGTTACTTTAGATAGAGATGAAATATTATTCAGTGCTTAAAAAGGTACTACAATGAATTATATTAAGTATGCTGTCCGTTCTATAATTATAGTATTCTCCGTGTGGTGACCGAATAAGTATACAATATGTCACCACCCCATCTCATCCCATGGGTGTCGTAGAAACCGACTACGGGACTATCTGTGAATATTACCTTTCCATAAAAAAAAGGAAAACTTGAAATTAAGTCTGGCCAGCGTGGTATTAGTAGGCCGGGTATCCGTTCGTCACGGGAGGAGGCCCGTCCCTGCAGTGGGACATTAATGGGCTGTTATGATGAATCCAATTATTTCTGCCTGACTTATTTAGCGTTCCGGGTCAATGTACCAGCATGCTACATTCAAAGTCAAGCACGCAAATCCGAATGCACACGTCTCTTTAATTTCTTCTGATTGCTTCTATGCATTATGATAGCCTATTAGAGGTAGAGGGTTTAATTTCAAATTTTCCTTCTTTCTATGTAAAGGTAATATTCACAGATAGTCCTTTAATCGGTTTTTACGGCACCCATGGGATGAGACGGGGTGGTGACATATTGTATTCTTACTCCGTCACCACACGGATAACAAAAGGTTTCGTCGAATCATAGAAACATTATTGAATGTGTGTTCGACGTTTGTGGTTCTACACTATTTTATCCCGAAGTAAAAACCCGAGTCTCTCTTTTAAGAATCCAAAAACCATGTAATCATTTCGATTAAGTATAATATTTAGCTAAGCAATTTTATTTATGAAGATGATGCACAGAGATATCATATATTTTTATATGAAAACCTAATAAATGAAGCAATTTTGCTAAAATTTGTAGCCCTATAAAATTTAGAAAGATTTTTAGTTGAGCATTCACACAATAATTCTGTCTTACTTTAGAATAAAACAATGTACAACCAAATTGACAACCTCTTTCTTATTATAAGGTTTATAAAATACTAGCTTACCCGTGCCCACTTCGTTGGGCGGCGAAAAAAACGTGTCACTTTTTTAAACATATTTCATTACTGCTCCACTCCTATTAGTAATAGCGTGATACTATATAGCCTATGACACTCCCCGATAAATGAACTATTCAACACAGAAAGAGCTTTTAAAATCGGTTCAGTAGATCCAGAGATTACCCCCTACAACGTCACAAACACACAAACTTAATCTCTTTATAATATTAGTACAGATAAAATACAACATAACAAGCGACTATCCGTCAATTTTCTTTACGTAGTCCAATTGAGCGCCTTTCAATTCCACAGATGCATCTAATGGCATCTCATTTACCCTCGTCATAAGAAAATTTCACAGATCATTTGCTTTATTTCTTATTTCAAATCATTTACAGAATCTTATGTAGCATTCAGGCTTATACTTTAGTCTTTTAGACGTGTATTGCACATAATTTTACATAGCTTTATGCAGGTTTCTGCTTATTATATTGGTCTTTCAGAAGAAATTTTCAAATCATTTACAGAATTTCTTCCAACATTCGGGCCTATATTTTTTACCTAGGTTGAATCCAAAACCATTTAGAGATTTTAGATATATAAGAATAAAATCATATTTTTAGCGCAAAAAACCGCATGATTGTGTTCATTTTTATAATTGTACATGAAATTCATTGTTTGTATTTGACCTCTTAATGGCGTCATGCGTCCGGCTAAACAGAAGTTTGTGTCTGCCTTCATTACACAAGTAATACAGCCGTACGTATGACGTCATCACTGGTATGACATTAAATATTAATTAAAAAATAAACTATAAGTAGGAAACCAAAAATACTCAAATTAGTTGTTTATAATTAATAAACCTTTAAAATAAAAATATTAAAAAAATTCAAAGAAAAATCTTTACATATCGAATTCTCAATGCTATATCGTAACTTTGGTTCTCCTAAGGATCTCTTTGTAAATGTAAATAAACTTAAGCTATAATACTTACAGAGATTGCGAAAGATATTTGGAGAGTCCAAGTTTTGATATCTTGCTCCCCTTTATCCCCTCATTGACAATATTGGTGACCGTCAAAAAGTTCTTCGTCATTGTCGACTCCTGGGACGTCACTATTATCACACAAAAACCACAAAAAAATAAATTAAAAATTCACTTGGCAACACTAAAACTTTCTTCAACACTAAATTGGTAACACTTATTATTTGAACTTAACACTTACTTTTTAATTTGACAACCCAACATCGAATTCTATTTTCAAATATTTAACCGCAACAAATAACACGCGAAATATTTCTTTTTTTTTTAATCTTTTTTTTATTGATCAACAGAAAATATTATGTTTTATCTTTTTTTTTCTCTCTTTTTATATCACAGACGCAGTTTCTCGATGTTTTGTTCTTTTATCCAGTCATCTGAAAAGGAAGTTATTTTTGTATATTTTGGTTTTAATATTTTAACCTCGCAGAAGCACTTTGTATACTCTCCGATGCTTATCAATAAACGTATCGATTAATATCTATGTACAAAAAAAATCTTACAAAACAAGTTTGTTTTCAAACCAGTACAAATTTCAAATTTGTATTCGTGTTACCAGTGTATATGGTGAGAATTAAACATTTTATTTATTTAAAAACCTACTGAACTTAAAATAACTAAAAACCGATAATATTTTATGTTGTCCTCTATAATTATGTATAATTCGGTAAAAGAGTAAGAAATGTGACATTGTGGTAAATAAATAATATTCCTCACACATTCAAACAACGCCATCTAGTCCCAAGGGACTAAAACTGTGGTTTAAGGCCTTCTTTCAGCCATATCAGCTTGCAAAATATTTAATAAGTAATGCTTAAGGAAATTCTTTACCAAATATTTTGTCGAAACATCCTTGAAATATTCAATACCTTAATATCTAGGTTATGTAGCATATACCGCGAATAACACTAGACTTACAAAATTGTATAATGTTTTCTAAGAATCTTATAGCGGAGTGTTACAGTTGATATCAATTTCTAATGCTTACGTAATTTAATTTGATTGGTTGATTTCCCTTAGTAAGTACTTTAATAAAGATATTTTAAAATAAAAACCTCTCGGGAATTCCTTACGTTAAAAAAAACAAGGATAGTTTGCAAATAATATCTTGACATAAACAACCGTTTAGCCAGAGCTAGATTAAACGGTATTACTAAAAGTAGGAGAAAGTAGGTAAAAGTAGGTATTACTCCGTGTGGTGACGGAGTAAGAATACAATAATAATATATCACCACCTCATCTCATCCCATGGGTGTCGTAAAAACCGATTATAGGACTTATCTTTACGAAGTAAAAAGAAGGAAAACTTGAAATTAAACCCTATACCAATCTCTCTGGCCCGCGTGGTACTACTAGGCCAAGTACCCCTCCGTCACGGGAGGAGGCCCGTCCCTGCAGTCGGACAGTAATGGGCTGTTATAAGGACTAACTTCACTTTCTACTTAACCAGTGCTCCATATAAATATGTATACAGTACTTAAAAGCTCGCCGACTATTTATTTTATTCGTGAAGTAGTTTCAGTCTCAAAGGAATGTACAGTAATTAGCTTTTAAGTGAAAGCTTACTTTGTACTTTACCGAGTGCTTGTATTTACTTTTTTAATTTAAGTTCTGAACTTATTTCCGTGTAGTGCCGTACAAATAATTAAAACTTAATTTGCTATCCGTATCATCTTCCGTCGTCGTTCATCGGTAGACGGATCTCCGTGTGGTGACGGAGTAAGAATACAATATGTCACTACCCCATCTCATGCCATGGTTGCCGTAAACACCGACTAAGGGACTATACGTAAATATTACCTTTACGTAATAAAAAGAAGGAAAACTTGTAATTATCCCTGTACCAATCCGTCTGGCCAGCGTGGTATTAGTAGGCCAAGGATCCCTCCGTCACGGAATAAGGCCCATCTCCGCAGTTGGACATTGATGGGCTGTTATGATAGCCCTTTGATGTAAGCTACTGTATTCTTCGAACTAACTCTCTGCTCACTGATGGATTAAATTTTAAAAAGGAAAGCTATAATTATACTTTTACAAGATTTACAAAAATTATTATGAAAGTAGGAAAATAAAGTAAATGTAAGAAGAAAATGTTGTTTCATCATATGGATATGGGACAATCAGTGCGAATGAGTTCTCATTTTAGTAATCATGGCGCGCGTCGCTAACTAGTTGCTTTATGTCATGAGCAGTAGCGATTTTATAACATAAAAAAAATTATAAGTAATAAAAATATTGAAAACAGTGGAAAACCTTTGCCACATTCGTGTAATTATTAATTTTCAACCAAAATAAATTTTAAAAATAACAAACAAGATCAATAATATCTATTTAAGTTTAAAAATACTAATCTCTTGATCTACTAAACCGATTTTTAAAATTATTTCTGTGTTGAATAGTCCATATATCGGGGAGTGTCATAGGCTATATAGTATCACGCTATGACTAATAGGAGTGGAGCAGTAATTAAATATGTTTAAACAGGGGACGCGTTTTTTTCGCTGCCAAACAAAGTGGGCACGGGTCAGCTAGTAAAAAATAATTTCATTAAAAAAGATACAAGCCAATGAATACCAAAAATACAACTTACTTTACTAATACATTTAAATTATTTGATAAATATTATTTGTATGGAACTTGGATAAATATAATTTCTGACCCACCGTATTAGGAATCGTCTACCGCAGTAATAGGCTCTGACGAAAAAAATACCTCCGCATTAGGGAAAATCGACCCGAGTATTTAAATCTTTTAAAAAAAATAACTAATATCATTAAAAGAAACAAACTTGACAGTAATACAAAATATAAATTACACTTTTGACAATGACATTTTTTCCACAGTTAAAAATATTTACAAATGCTTATTTTTGTTTCTTACTTTGAAATGTTGCGAAATACCTCCGTAATAGGGGCTTTTACCTTAGTTACCCACAAACCAAAATGACGTAATTCACCCCGAATAAGACTGTAGTATTACTTTATTTATGGGTACTCTAGCTATAAACTAAATTCTCACTCAAAGGAGTATTGCATCAATGGTAGTAAGGTGACCAATTAACTCAGTTTGTCATTGACAGATAGAAGTAGGCACGGGTCAACTAGTTTACTATACTTCATCACTGAGACCATAAACAGAAACAAACGTTTTAATTCTACATCGCTAACCCTTCAAACTTAAACCATTTACAAAATGTCAGAGGTCGTGTTAGGATGTCTTTTTTAAATGAATGCAAATCTTTCTAGATAAACATCGTTGTTATGCATATCTTTTATTTTTATCATAATGCTTAGGTGATTATCATTTTATCAGGCTTTAATGTTCAACTGCAGAGATTAGTCTCTCCAGAAATTAAGAAAAACTAGGCCTCAAAAAGTATTTTGGATTTTGTTTTGGTTTTTAGAAAAGGCACTCCCGCACCAGGGATCGCGCTGTGTCCCTTAGACTTTAAAGGCACAGATACACTACGGGACAAATGATGTCCTATGACACGCGTCGCCAGCGACGTCGAGTGAAGTAGCGCGACGTAGCCAGATCAGATTGTCAGGCGAAATCGCTTCGGTTGACACATGTCGTGAAGCATTTTGTCCCCTAGTGTAGCCTTTAAAAACATCAATGTAACGGACACAAAGAACATTTAGAACAATAATTTGTATATCGCACCCAAATTTTTAAGAATTGTAAGTACCTATTTTAAGCTTGTTCCTTAAAATACTTGTTATTAGCAGCAGACGTATAGGCTGCTTCTCGAGCTTTGTTTTGTATTCGAGGGGAAATCCTCAGCGAGTTCCTCTGCCCCGGAGACTAAAACCTACGGAGACGGAACCCGCGGTGTTCCCTCTCTTACGTATACCAGCGGCCAGGGCAAAGATGAAGAACGTAAGGAAAATGCACTCTGGTTTCTTTAACATCTGGCGAGTAACTCTTTTGTCTTGCTACCATATTCTATTATAAAAAAAAAAACAAAATTGTTGCCAATTCTTCTTAATACTCCATACGATTTCTTGTAATAAACAAAACGTTTTTTTTATAGGCCATTTAATAAACATATTGCCAACAAAACGCTAAAAGCCTTTCAAGTACTAGACATTAGTTTTATTTATCTCGTCAGAAGTCAATTTTATTTCATTTTGTTGAAGTGGTACAAATCTCTTTAGTGTCTCACTTGATACAATTGAAAAAAAAAACAACTGAATGTACTCTGATCAAATTGAGTGATTTAATTTTATTGTTAAAGTCTGATGCCATAAGATTTGCAATTTTCATCATAACAGCCCATTAAGGTCCCACTGCAGGGACAGGCCTCTTCCAGTGACAGAGGGATACTAATACCAGCCAGCGAGGTATTATATCTGATGCGAAACTACCTAATAGCAAGACGGATTGGTATAGGGTTTAATTTCAGGTTTTTTTTTTCTACGTGTAAAGGTCGCGGTGACAGCACCACGCCTCCAACGAAAAGAGGAAGATCCTCCGACCATGCGAGGGTGATCGTGCCTGGCGGGCCAACAATTTGTTATTTTACGGCGTCCAATTCATAATTCCTTATACAGATTTTGTAAACGCAGTGTGAAGGCCAAACCATTTGTGCAGGCCTTCAAGGCGATGATGGCAGAGTTAAACTACTACCATCCGTTGTCAATTCTAAACAACTTTTGATACCCTATCCTACTAATATTATATATGCGAAAGTTTGTGTGGATGTATGGATAAATGGATAGGTGGATGGATAGATGTTTGCGCAAAAACTATTAGACGAATTTTAATTAAATTTGGAATATAGGTAGGTAGTTTAGGGTGTAGAATTCTACGTGTGGTGACAGAGTAAGAATAATGTCACCCTGTATTATCAAGGAAAATAATATGAAATTAAACCCTATACAAATCCGTCTGGCCAGCGTGGTATTAGTGGGCCAAGTATTCCTCCGTCACGGGAGCGGCACTTCCCTGCAGTGGGACATTTAAGCAACCTAAACCATGCGGGTGAACCCGCGGGCATCAGCTAGTAAGTATTATATATTTGATATAATATTATACAATTTAAAATATAAAACAAAAACATTCTCCATTTTTCAACAAATTCTTCTAGAAATATTTTCCAATCAAATACTTATTTTCATTGTCACACACAACTAAAGGAAACACGACACCCATTTTATATTTTCAACGAACAAAGCGAAACGCTAGTTACAATTTGTAAGAATACGCCACTATAAGATATTACCAAGTATTCACACATGATAGGAATTACAATGAGAGAAAAGTGGTTAAAATGTGAAAAGCTTTTCTAATAATACTGTACTAGCCGATGCCCGCGACGTCGTCTGTGAATTTTAGACAATTTACACAATCACTACATGGTTTAAAACGTCGCTGTCGCTGTCTGCCCGTTTCTATGTATGCTTACATCTTTAAAACTATACAACGAATTTAGACGCGTTTTTTTAAAAAGATAGAGCGATTCAAGAGGAAGGTTTAAAAATAATAACGTGCGTAATAGAGGCATAATATAAGTAACTATAAAGCTTGAAAATTACGAAAATTAATTGTTCTTTCAACGTATAAAGCGAAACGCTAGTTACAATTTGTAAGAATACGCCACTTTACGATATTACCATGTATTCACACATGATAGGAATTACAATGAGAGAAAAAGTGGTTAAAATGTGAAAAGCTTTTCTAATAATACTGTACTAGCCGATGCCCGCGACGTCGTCTGCGTTTCATTTTTTTCATACCAGCCCATTAATGTCCCACTGCAGGGACGGGCCTCCTCCCGTGACGGAGGGTTACTTGGCCTACTAATACCACGCTGGCCAGACGGATTGGTATAGGGTTTAATTTCAAGTTTTCCTTCTTTTTATTTCGTAAAGATAGTGCCTAGTTACGGTTATTCCCTTAGTCGGTTTTTACGACACCCATGGGATGAGATGGGGTAGACATATTGTATTCTTATTCCGTCACCACACGTCTGCGTATTTTAGACAATACACACAATGACTGAATAGTATAAAACAAAGTCACTGTCTGTCTGTAGGAACAGATTCGTATTTATCTCTAGGCTGCAAATAATTACACTAGTCAACAAAAAAATATTTTTTGCGTGTAACATGAAAACTTTTGTCTAGTCATGTTTAGGACATGGATAAGGATACTAAAAATAAAACTAAAATGCTTCAAATACGAATAGTTTGTTTGTAATACCATTTTATAACATTTCAGAAATTTTGAATTTTTATGAACAAAAAGAAGTAATTTTGATTTATTCCTACATTAATATGAATTCACTTTTATGATTTTCGCCTGTATTTTGCTTTAGGAACATCTCGTTTTAATGTCCAACAGTAATCTGTCAACATACGTGGGCTCCACTTGCCCTGATTTCGTTTTTCTATGGTAGAAACGTCTTGATGGAATTTTTCACCGTGCACATCGCTGACGGCGCCCAAATTTTCAGGAAAGAAGTTTAAATGTGAATGGAGAAAATGTATTTTCAATGACATATTACAGCCCAAACCCTTATAAGTAGATAAAAGCTCCACTATAATACATTTATAGTCACTTGATCGGTGATTTCCTAGAAAATTCTAAGTTTCTTTCATAAAAGATTCCCAAGCTATTTTTCTAATTTACTAAGCTTTTCTTTGAATATATAATCTTTCATTAATTGCCTGATTTGGGGGCCAACAAATATGATCTTTAACTTAAAAACTAAAAAATAACAACAATCAGATGAGTGGTTCGTTGGTTCCGTCCAAATCATAGGGATTGCAAAAGGCATAGATCGAGATCTTTTCGCCCATCCAGTGAGAAGACCCACACATGTAACATAACAGATGTGTGGAACCCACGCTTTGTCTTTTTGTCCGATGGCAAAACCAAAATACTGTTCATATAACTTAGTTACTAATGGTGTCAAATTCCTTCGCTGAGTTTTGAAAGTAATGTCACCACAAATGTAACAGAACTTGTTAGGATCATTTTTACACTTTCTTGACATTATTCAAGAATCACTTCAGTCTAAAAACCGAACAAACCACTGCGCTCTTCAAATAAACAAATTCTCTATAAATGCGGAAGTAGAACAAAAACGGTTAATTTTTGATTTTGTGGTAGCTGTAACACGAAAAGTAGATGTGATGGAATCGAAATAAATATGGTTATAAAATGAGGATATGTGGGTAATTTAAAATTAGCCAGCACGTTTCTTGTTACAAAATTTTGTTGACCAGTGATTCATCATAACAGCCCATTCACGTTCCACTGCAGGGACGGGCCTCCTTCCGTAACGGAGCGATACTTAGCCTACTTATACCACGCTGGTCAGACGGATTGGTATAGGCCTTAATTTCAAATTTTTCTTCTTTTTATTTCGTATAGTTAATATTCACGGATAGCCTAAGTTGGTTTTTACGACACCAATGGGATGAGATGGGGTGGTTACCTATTGTATTCTTTCCAATCATATACTTATTTCCATTGTCACATACAACTAACTACAAAGCTCTATGTTAGTTACAATAGTCATACTAAGCGACTATAACATATTACATAGAAGTATTCACACATGATAAGAATTACAATGAGATAGAAGTGCCGGCACGATTACGAGGACGCGTCGTGAAGGTTTCAAAGGACAACCATACTTGTGTTAAAATGTCGTAAGCTTTTCTTATAAAAATATTCTATTATTAATAATATAAACGTGAAACTTTGTAGGTACGAATGGATGTTTGTTACACTTTCACGCAAGACCTGATCTTAGCATTCCATGGATTCTCTTTGCGGGTAGAGCGTGGGACACAGCAGCTGGGACGACCTAGATGTAGGTTTAGTAATAGAATTTAGGCGGGTAAATTATTTTTATCAGCTGAGTCGTGACGTCACAGAATTTTTGACAGATGAGTCGTGACGTCATAGCATTTTTGACAGATTAGTCGTGACTTTACGAAGTTACGACTAATCTGTCAGGCCAACGCTAAAACATGGGCGGGCGCAAGCTCGCGTGTGTATAATGAAAAATAGTATGGGCAGCGAATGCGCGTACCAGATGAGTAGTGATGTCATACTTAATTATAATTACATACATACTATTACATACATACTATTACATATAGGTTCCGTGGGCCTTTGTGTAAACACATATTTATGTATTTTTAGTAAAATAATAATATTTTATTATGTAAACACTTTGTACGGGCGCCGCGGCAGCATGGGGCGGCCGAATGATTCGCACGACTGCGATCTTCGTTACATCATCGAAACCGGTTTGCCTCCGCTGTAGGTTAGTGCGCGTATTTTGTTATTGTCCAGCCATATTTTTTAATTAATAATTATTTTTATGTACAATTTTATTTTATACATTTTACATTTTAATATGTTATATGATAATATTGATATTTTTATTTAAGTGTATAATTGTGGGTTGTGCGCGGTTTGCTTTATTTACTTTAATATGTATCATGTACTTAGTTCTATTTGTCTATTGTCGTCTTGTTTTTGTATTAGTTTGTAGTCCGGTCGTCACTTGGGGTTAGCACTGAAAATCAGGGTTGGTATGTCGTCTTTGCGGCAAACCAACAACAATCCTGAGTGCTGACCTCAATTTTTGCAAAATCAATAAAATGTTTATAATTGTATTTGTTAATATGTATATACCTAAATTGTTATTGTTTTGTTGTTTTGTAAAAATAAAATATTTTTCTTTCTTTCTTTCTTCTTTCATAGAATTTTGGCGGGAAAATATTTTTTGACAGCTGAGTCGTGACGTCATTGAATTTTGGCAGGAAAATTATTATTGACGTCATCGCAAATTTGCGGGAAAATAAATAGGTTTCTATGGAGCCCGCGGTGCGCGAGTCAGACTCTCACTTGACCGGTTTTAATTTTATTGTATCAGGTATAGACTAAAGATCTTTGTTCCACTTTAACAAATAAAAATAAAATTGACTTCTGATGAGATAAATAAAACTAATGTCTAAGTACTTGAAAGGCTTTTAGCGTTTATTGGCAATATGTTTATTATGGCCTCTGACAATTCGCTTTGTTTGTAACGTAAAATCGTATGGAGTATATTGTTATGTTAAAAAATTTTACGGTTCCGTACTGATTTTAAAATAAAACGGAACAGACGGACAACAAAGTGGTCCTATAAGGTCACTTTGTTGTCCGTCTGTACGTCTGTCAAGACCATAATTTATCTCAGCAACGCGTGGAGGTATCAAGCTGAAATTTTCTCCAAACACTAAGCCTTGTTGGCAAAATCTTTATTATGGCCTCTGACAATTCGCTTTGTTTGTAACAAAAAGTCGTATGGAGTATATTATTATGTAAAAGCAACATTTTTAAATTTTTGTACACATTTATTTTTAATTGAATGGGAATCGAACCCGCCATCTCTAAATACAAGACGCATTACCAAAACACAAATTTTGAGCAATAATATAATGTCTTAAAGTAAGATTTTATTGCCTATCTTCACAGCAATAAGAAACGAAACTCGACTTAAGATAAAACCATTCTTTTGAAATACAGATATATTTTAGCACTCAACTTAAACTGCTGTGAGTAAATGCCATCTAGCGGTATAAATAGCAATCATTTTTCTACGTTTCTGGTTATTAAGAAAAAAGGTTTTTACATTTTGCATGTTTAATGTAGTTTCTATTATTTATTGTTAAGAATAATAAATAAATATCTCACATTCACACAACGCCATCTAGTCTCAAACTAAGCAGAGCTTGTACTATGGGTACTTCTGCCAAACGATCATATTATTATTGTGCTAAAATTAAAAGAAATTCTAAATAAGTTCATACCAAGTGTGTTCTGCGTAATAAAATTCTACCAAGTAGGGGGGAAATCTCCGTGTGGTGACGGAGTAAGAATACAATAATGATGTCACCACCCCATCTCATACCATGGGTGTCGCAGAAACCGGCTAAGAGACTATCCGTGAATATTATCTTTACGTAATAAAAAAAAGAAAAACTTGAAATTAAACCCTATACCAATACGTCTGGCCAGCGTGGTATTATGTAGTAGGCCAAGTATCCCTCCTTTACGGGAGGAGGCCCATCCCTGCAGTGGGACATTAAGGGGCTGTTATGATAGGAGGAGGAAGTAGGGGGAACTCTGAATAGAATAATAAGAAGCTATAATATCTCACGCACCGTTCATATCATACTATTAGACATATATTATTGTTCTACGAACGTGCTCTACCTACAATTATATTACGTATACAATACCACCTTTATTTATAACATACATATTAAACATTTATATGAAAACATAGAAAATACGAGCCTAATAACATTTTTTTGGATAAAAAAAATATATGACAAGAGTATTTATGTAGGTATAAAAGAATGTGTTATATTGCCCTAGAAATACTTACACGGACAATATTTTTATTTTTTTTTCCTCACACATTTACACATCGCAATCTAGTCCCAAACTAAGCAAAGCTTGTATTGTGGGTACTAGACAACGGATAAACATACTTAAAATACTTCTGTTATATAACTACTACGCCACAGAGGTCGTACTAAAATGCTCTTAATATACTGCACTCAATCAAAATAACCAATGTGTGTGTAAAATTTGTGGTTACCCGGGTACACTACCGGATAAAGTTACTAGCCCTCGGATGAAATATGACCGTTAAGGTTAAAGTCCAGTAAGGGACGGATAAAAAGGATAAATGAAAATATGTGACTTTTAACCTAAAATTGAAATTTAAGGTCTAAGTTAAAGGAATAAAGAGTCTGAACAGTCTTTTTGTGTCGTGGATAGTGAAAGGCAATTAGGGGAAAATAAGCAAATTAACACCCCATCTCATCCCATGGGTGTCCTAAAAACCGACTAAGGAACTATCCGTGAATACATATTATCTTTACGTAACAAAAAGAAGGAAAACTTGAAATTAAACCCTATACCAATTCGTTTGGCCAGCGTAGTATTAGTAGACCAAGTATCCCTCCGTCACTGGAGGAGGCCCGTCCCTGCAGTGGGACATTAATGGGCTGTTATGATGATGAAGTAAATTATTACCGAAGATTTTTTTATCTTTTTTACAACTACCATACTGGGAATAATGCCCTGTGCCGCGGGGATTTTAACATACAGCCATTTCACGGGCAGAAAGAACATACAAACTCATGACTAACATTTAATTTTGTGGTTTGCACTTAAAATTGTATTGAAATGGATACGAAAAGTTTATATATTATGTTTATTCGTTGTCTAGTACACATAGTATAGGTAACACAACGGTTTGGCTACCTAGGCTGAGTCTTGCTTTGTTTATTTTTAGTTCCATTTTAAAACTCTCCATGTCTATTTTAGTTGTGTGGCCTACATTTCAAACAATTGGCTATTCTGTTAAAAATACATAAGTATTACCACTTGTGATATTTATAACTGAGTCTAAAACGAAGCAACAATTTCCCATTCTATTTTTTTATGAGTCTCTGTGGAACTCTGTAGTTTAGATCAAAACAAATAATATTATATAGAATTTAATATCAAAATTGATGGTTTTCATGTATTAAACCTTCTTAAAAAAAACCCAGGTTTAAGTTGAGTTTTTAGCCCAAAAAGAAAATTATAACTAGGTAACAAACTTTATTTTCAAAGTTATTTTTAGGTCTGGATTTACTTTAAGTCTGTACTGGGGGATAACCCCTGGGATCCCCACGTATAATGCGATGGGTAGGCATTTTACCCCAGCATAACCAAAAAAAAAGGTTTTAAACCTGAGTCATAAAATGTAATATTTTTTTATTATGCTTTAAAGAGACTTTTACAAACATCAATTAACGGACACAAAGAACATCCAGACTCAGCACAATAATTTATGAGTCTTACAAATAAATAATTGTTCTGCGTGGGGATCGAAACCTCGACCACGTGCACGGCAGCCGCTTGCGCTACCGCCGCGCCACCGAGGTCGCCATTTAATAAATACCTTACTACTTATTTCGGTAGTAAGTATTTAATTCCATCTCAATTTTAAGTATAGCATTTCAACAAGTTATTAAGTTTACAAGTAACAATTAAGTACAAAATACAAACTTAACCCTTTCAAATAATTTGGGAAACAAAGAAATTTGATCGTTTGATGTTTCACTCTTGATAAACGGAAAGTTTATTATAAAACTGGTTAAGTTTCTGTTACAATCGATTTGGTATAAGTACAATTGCTTTAATAGTGTTGCTTTAGTGGTCACGATTAGCAGCTGTCATCATAGGAAGACAAAAGATGAAAAAGGAAAGACCTCAAAAAGTTCTCTGGGTCGGACTGGATGCGGAAGGCCTATGTCCAGAAGTGGACTGCGATAGGCTAGTTGATTGATTGATTGATTGATCATAGGAAGGGTTGAAATCCCACTAAATTTTAAAATTGTTATTAATACAATTATTGAGCTTTAAATATGGTTCAATGTTGTCATATTGGCGTGTTTTTATTATTTATGTAAAAAAAAAAATAACCATTAAGTAGGGGACTATCCGTGAATATTGTCTTTACGAAATAAAAAGATGGAAAACTTGAAATTAAACCCTGTACCAATCCGTCTGGCCAGCGTGGTATTAGTATGCCAATTATGCCTCCGTCACGAGAGGAGGCCCGTCCCTGCAGTGGGACATTAATGGGCTGTTATGACTCGTAATTTAATATTTTCCACACATTTACATAACGCCGTCTTGTTCCAATTTAAACAGAGCTTGTATTATAAGACATCCATACAACAACATAAACATAATTTATCGCAAAACTTAATATTATTTTTTCGTAAATACATACATAAACGTATTTACTAAAAAAATAATGTTAATAAATAAGTATCCCTCCGTCACGGGAGGAGGCCCGTCCCTGCAGTGGGACATTAGTGAGCTGTTATGTTATGATGACATACATAAACAACACCCATACTAATGCAGCCATCCATGATCATGCACACAAAGATTTAAAAATCACCAAAGAATATTATGGTATTAATTATATTATTTAGTATTTGGTATTATTATTATTTGCTTTATTTACATTATTTCTCAATGAATTACAATTTTAAATATAGATATAAAAAAAAAAACATTTAAAATATAAAAAAAGGTAGACCCACCAGCATCGGGTACAGGGACCAAGCTATTGGCGGTTAGGGCTCCAGAGATAGGAATCTCCTCACAATACGTGCCGTGTCAAGCAATACTGCCTTCTGCATCAGACCTATGATCCAACTGCCAAGCCAGAGTCTCCGTAGATGTTGATAGAGACTCTTTACAATTATTATAAACACGAATCAAGCGGGAACAGAACCCATGACCTCTTAATTGCGTAACAACTGAATAGGTTAGGTACCTTGCTTAATACACACTATACTCGTACTACAAAAGCTCGTCAAATACTTGAACTTTGTTCATGCACGTTAGCAAGTAAATAATTTTCCTCTGCGACGCAACCCCTTTCCCACCTCTGTAAGGGGTGGTGGGTGGCGTTACGTCATCCACCCGCCACCCCTATGCAAAAAAATACAGAAACATGTTACGCTGGAATTCGAAAATACTTTTCCTTTTACGAGATGTGAAGTAAAGTAATTTAATTTGTAATGTTTTGCCAATGTTATAATGTTTATTTTTGTTTTGGACTGTCGTATTGTTAGTTAAACATGTACTGGTAATCGAGGTGAATTCTCCGTGTAGAGACGGAGTAATAATACAATATGTCACCACCCCATCTCACCCCGTAGGTGTCGTAAAAACCGACTAAGGGACTATCATCTTAATGAAATAAAAAGAAGGAAAACTTGAAATTAAACCAATCCGTCTGGCCAGCGTGGTATTAGTAGGGCAAGTATCCCTCTGTCATGGGAGGAGGCCCGTCCCTGCAGTGGGACATTAATGGGCTGTCGAATAGAACTTGATCGGCGTGAATAGAACTTGTAGGATGAATGGAAACTGATGGGAGAATGAGATATGAACAAAAAAGACTCAGTAGATTTTTTTATTTTGAAAGAGAATTATGTGGGTGTTTTCTATGTATAAAATATTTTCAAAAAAAAATTTATCCATTGTTTTGCACCCGTAGTACAAGCTCTGCTTAGTTTGATATTAAACAGCGTTGTGTATATTCGTGAGAAATATTTATTTATTTTTAATTCGATAAACTATATAGTAAATGAAACTACAGCTACACATTATTATTATGTTTATCCGTTGTCTCCCATAGTACAAGCTTTGCTTAGTTTGGGACTAGATGACGTTGTGTGAATGTGTGAGGGATATATATATTATATTATTCATCATCATCATCATCATCATATCAGCCTATAGACGCCCACAGCTGAAAATAGGCCTCCTCCAAAAGTTTCCACCCTGCGCGATCCGATTTCTGTTTTTTTTTATTATATTATTATAGTTAACTAAAGTTTCCACTACCATTAAAATTGAAAATCCTCTCGAGCGCAAAAACAGCTTCCATATATCAAGACTGGAGCGACAGCCTTCAGGTATTTTAAATTTACGGTCAGCTTATATTGTCGACGTGGAAAAGAGAAGAGATCAATTATTTTTTGGTCGGTTTTTTTTTCATCAATATAAGAATGGAGGAGAAAATAATGTACTGATAGGAAATATATTTCTCGCAAATACTGCGCCATTTATGCTTAAACTAATCGTATACTAAACTAAGTTTGTACTTAAGTAATTATTTAAAAAAGTATTACAATATCGCACTCCCCACCGAATAAAGTCGTAAGATTAAAATATCAACTTTTCAGGAAAAATAAAAAACCGTTTTTATTGAATAACTTAAGAACTACACGTCCTATAAACATGATTGACATGTCAATTGAAAGCTAATTTTGTTTCTGCTTAGTTTGAATATTTTTTAAATAAATATTGTTAAAGTTCTATTAGATATTAAATAAAACGTGTAATACCACAAATTAAAAGGATTATTTTGGTGGTAAACATCTATTACCACTGTATTCGTGGCAAAACGTACTTCTCACGATTAGCGTATTAGCCTATAGTCACTATATTCGGTAAAACTTGCTGGTTTATAACTTACAGGAATGTATTATTACAGTATTATTTGGATAAAAAACAAAGCAGGTTTTGGGCGTTACAGTTAACAGTGCCTTATTTTCTATGTAATTAGTGAACTTCTCCATGCTCCTTTTTTTTTTCTATACTAATATTATAAGGAGGTAAAGTTTGTGTGTTTGTGACGTTGTAGGGGGTAATCTCTGGATCTACTAGACCGATTTTAAAAATTCTTTCTGTGTTGAATAGTCCATTTATCGGGGAGTGTCATAGGCTATGTAGTATCATGCTATGACTAATAGGAGTGGAGCAGTAATTGAATATGTTTGAAAAAGGGACGCGGATTTTGCCGCCCAACGAAGTGGGCGCGGGTCAGCTAGTATCCAATATTCTCCTACAACTGACTTCAAAAAACGGAGGAGTTTCTCAATTCGGATTTTTTTTTACTTTTTATATTTTTTGGTAATTCATACGTTCGATTGGGTTAACCGATTTTGATGCTTCTTCTTTAGTTTGACGTGAAAAAGTTGTCATTTGGTCCCATTTTTTTTTTACTAAAACAATCGAGCCTATTTGTAGTCGTTTTTTTAAAGAGTTATTACTATGGTGAGAAATAAAACTTTAAAAGTAGGTACAAAAATTTGCTGTCAGTGTCCACAAACCAACTACGTAGCTCACTGTAGGTAGAACGCATTGCTCGAAGATTTTTGTGTTAAGATATTCAAAGAACGTGAAAATGTGACTTTTGTTTCCCGAACGTCGCCCAGATCAGCTGAATTCTCCTGTTGGCCTTCTTTTCGAAGTTGTTCTCGCCAAACTGTACTTTAAATTCTAAATACACGTATTCTTGGATAGCATCGCAAATCTTTCCCTGCACGATAATCGTAATCAGTACGTTAAAAATGCCTTGGTGTTGTCCATGATCATGCCGAGTCCAACACGTTTGGAAGTTATAGCTGGGCTATTTAGCACTTCATCCAGCTCCTCTGGTGACTTTGCAAAGATGACCTTTGTATTGTGTCAAATTAATAAATTGTATAAAAACAAAAACTTTCAAGTTAAAATTTGTATTATAAGAATGAAAAACACTAAGTTCATCTTGTATTAGGTACACCTAATACAATTTATGTCTTTAAAACGTTCCTTGAGATAGTACTCTATCTTGTCTAAGCAACTAGAGTAACTATTGCCGATTTTAGTTAGTGTAATCCCCCAAAATAGAAGTAACTAAGGCATACCAACCTTGCAATACCTACATCTGTCATCTGACAAAAAGGCAAAAAAGTAGTCCTTCGAGTATAGCTTGTAAGCGTAGCTTAAAACTATGATCAAGCTATGAACAAAAGCCACGACACCGCTCGGTAGAGTGTGCGATGTTATACTTTGACATATTCCGTTGAGGACAAGAGAGCCATCCGTTTTGAGCAGTTCTGATGTAAAACCGCCAGCCGTCAAACAATCTAGATAACTTGCCATTCTAAGTTCTCTTCAGGGCTGCACCAACCTCGCTCACGTTGACCTCCGGGATGTTATCCTTAAAGCGGCGCGTTAGCGAGGCACATCGATTGCCAGCATGCCTAAACATAGATCCCTCCACCCCAATGAGCTCAGTCAGCCGTAAAACTTCAGTAACTTTGCCGAATCTTATGCGTTAGATGGCTCTAGCTTACCATAGAAAATTAGACCAATCGCTGTTTTCACAACATGCATTGGTTAGAAAGCAGTTTGAGCAGACGGTATCTCTCGTTTGTGTCTCATGGTATCCTAAGTTTCAAGCGGAAGCTTAGACCGGTTGTCTTCGCTTATGCGGAATAACTTAGTCCAAGCTCTTGTACGGTTTCCACCACCTTCTTAGCTATCTCGCCGTTCTTCGTATTTCCAATGGAGCAAACTGTTTTGTAGCTCCAATTAAAAAAAAAAGGTACAAGGTCTATTTGGGACAGCGTAGTTCAAAGAGTTGACTTAAACAGGCGGGCCCTTTAGACTTACAAAAAAAATATTTAAAGTGATTCTAAGGTCCATATTACAAGTTACCTGAAAAAAAAAAGCAAACCTCCGATCTTGTAGTTAAGATAAGACCTAATCTAGGCATTCCATGGACTCTCCGTGCGGGTGCCGGGCCCATAGCGTGTTGGACGGGACTCGAGTTTTTTAAATCCTAATTTAGCGACTGGACTCATTTTGACAGAGCTCGCAAGACTTTGACTAAAATAAGTCCTGAATTATGAGTCTTGAGTCCTTTTATTGAGTCCTAATGCAAAAAGACTCAACTCAAAGGACTGAGTTTTTATTTTAGAACTCAAATTCTTAAATAAAACTAAAGTCATATTAAAGAACTTGAGTTTTTCAAAGAAAATTGAGTCCTCTTAAGTTTTTTGACAAATTACTTATTTACAAATACTCTGTAACCAACTTATTCTTATACATAATAAGAAACGAGATTATACGTTATTATGCTAGGTTCAGTATTTATGGCTTAAAATCTAATTAACAACCTATAGCCAGGAAAAGTATATCAACAGAATGAAAATCAAATTAACTTTTTTTAAAAAGACTGGAGCTCGCATTGGACTTGAGTCTTAAAAGTTTATTTAAAAATAATTATCGTTAAAAGACTCGAGTTCTCAAGTCATATTGTAAGGACTCGTAAGTCTATTAGTACTCATAAATGAGAGCTCAAGCCTTTTTGTCAGTGACAAAAAGGCTTGAGCTCTCATTTATGAGTCCAGTCTCCAAAGATCGAGTCCAGTCCCTAAATTACGACTTAAAGAACTCGAGTCCTGTCCATCACTAATAACAGCGTCTGGGACTTACCACCCAAATGTAGGTTTAAGGAGGCCCCCTTACAACGCGTTAGTGGTCACCTTCACTGTCTGCTATGTTCCGCCCTCTACCTATCCAAATTAGAAGGAAATTTGGTACAATGGCGTTTTGGACATTCGTGATAGTAGTGAGCTTACTGATGTTCTCGGCAGTCCTAATTCTTTTAATAGGTTGTAGAGGTATTTAGCTGGTGTACCCCTCGCACCTATTTCCACGGTATATAGGTACACGCTATCCACATTTCTGGTTATCTCATTTGTCAAGTCAAAGTATTTGTTTGTCTTAATTGCGTGGTCTTTAGGGATTTTAGTTTCCCACGGTACCGTGAGCTCAAGTACTACACGATTCTTCAATTTTGAGTAGAGGAATATGTCTGGTACTTCGGCGACATGCAGATATCCTCCGGGATATTGTAGTGTGTTTCATACGTGTCTTTCATTTAAAGCGAGTCCTTTTTTAGCTCTAGCAATCGATAGGCTCACTGCCTCGCATATAATCCCTAGTACTTTGTCGTGACGTTGCGAGTAATGATCCAAAAGCACTTTGCAGGCCACCAATAAGTGAATTACCGTACCAATTTTTTTGCCACATTCCTTGCATTTGATGTCCGAAAAGTTGTAATTTTTCACTTGCGTACTTCTCCCACGATGGGGGCGATTTATGAAGTAGGTAAGGTTGGTTTACTAATCGGTACAAACAAAATACTTAATTATTATAAAATATTTGCCTGAATTCGCACTGGCGGTGTAAAAACATTCCATGCAACAAGGAGGCATAGGGTGCGGGCGGTGTAATACACTATTACGTATAAAATGTGGATACAACTAGGAACGATACATCAATCGCTCTAAAATAGTATTACTAAAGACTTAAATCATGTTTACAACAAAGAATGATGAAATGAAATAAAATGTTATAGATTGTTACTGAATACTGAGTAATAAAATATTTCCTGAATAAAGCGGTCAAATGTATTTTGAGCAAAATAGTACAATGCCTAATTCTTTAACATTCACTTACCAAAAATCGACGTTCATTTCTTCACGCGAATAAAGTGGTAAACGCGCCTTACAAGGTAACACGGTTTATTTTATTCCGATGTATACAGTCGCAATGGCGTATTACAAGTTCGTTCAATACTTGTCCGAAATGTAAGTGTTTACTAAGTCTTTATTCGATGGTGGAACGTATTTTTTTCATGCGAAGAATAAGGAATTTTTATTATTATTATATACAAAATATTTAAAAAAAATCTGAAAAAAATCTGGGAGGTGTATTTGACCTTGAAGATCACGAAAATGAAAAAACCTTAAAAAGGTGGTAACCGCGTTTACGACTTTATTCGGTGGGGGGTGCGATATATATAGTTTATGGTAAATTTATATTTGACGACCTCTGTAGGGTAGTGGTAATTTAACATGACTGCTACGCAGAGGCCTCTGGTTAGATTCACGCTTAATGCAAATCTTTGTGTTCATGAACATGATTGTTTGCATTGGTCTGAGTGTTTCATATTAAAATCTGATCATAATAAAGTATAAAACAAATGATTAAATCTCTAAAACTACGCAACGGATATTCAAGTGGATTTAAAATATAGACTGATTCAAGAGGAAGGTTTATATTATGTAATACATGCCTTACGTTGTACCCGAGCGAAGCCAGGGCCGGTCACTAGTGAATGATAAGTGGTAAAACTCATATTAATTAATTAAATGAAGGTAAAAAACCTTTATAAAGTGACATGGGTCAATCCCCGTCATATGCAGATGGCAATCCATTAAATATGAAAAATATTTTTAATTGAATTTTGAAAATGAACTTCAATTTATGATTGTCTGACTAATGGTTTGACCACACATGTCAGTGTCAGGACTGAGATGTGTCAGGACCAGGTACTGACTGAAAAATAGATAAAAGATTCAGAAAATAGTTATAGGGACAAAGGTCAATTACTTTATCATTTCTTCTCGATTTGATGACCTCTATGGCGTAGTGGTTATATAACATGATTGCTACGCAAAGGTCTCGGGTTTGATTCCCGCTTAATGCAAATCTTTGTGTGCATGAACATGATTGTTTGCATTGGTCTGGGTGTTTTCTATGTATTTACAAAAAAAAAGTATTTAAGTAAGTATGTTTATCCGTTGTCTAGTATACATAGTACAAGCTCTGCTTAGTTTGGGGCTAGATGGCTTTGTGTGAATTTATTTATTCATATTCTCGATACAGGCTTGCCTAGTGAGGAAACCATAGGTAACCTTATTTTATCACACTATTGTCTCTGCAAATTGTATGTAACTAATATTAAGCCTTGTTTGTTTTGTTATCATGTCATTTATTTTGTGTACATTTGGCGGTAAGTTAATAAACTATTTTTCATTGCTTTTTTCATTTTAAAAGGTTGCCTGTCCCGCCTGTAGACACAAAAGTAAAACAATGGGTATGTATTATATATGATACATGGGACAGGGAATAGGTTAAAACACAACTACAAAATAAAATAATTAGTTCTGTGTCTCGGTGACTTTTTTGTAAGAAATGAATCGCCACAACGTCCTTCCAGACATAATTATCGTCGTAAGATGATAATTTTTGAATCACACAAAGAACTGTCATAACAGTCCATTAATGTACCACTGCAGGGACGGACCTCCTCCAGTGACAGAGGGATACTTGGCCTACTAATTCAATTTCAATTCAATTCATTTATTAAAAATAAAAGTAACAAAGTGACTCATTTTGTTAGTAACAATTTTACTTAAAAACTATGTTAGTATTATATAACTAATACCACGCTGGCCAAACGGATTGGTATAGGGTTTAATTTCAAGTTTGCCCTCTTTTTATTACCTACGTATAGATAATATTCACAAATAGTCCCTTAGTCGAGTTTTACGACACCCATGGGATGAGATGGGGTGGTGAAATATTGTATTCTTACTCCGTCACACGGACAATTATTATTATTTTTACTTATATTTATTATTATTACTTATAGCATGAAATAATAGCATTGATTGTGTATGAGAGTATGAGATCGTGGATGCAAATATCGGCAAAGTAATAATATTACCACAATACACAATAAATCACTTAACACATACTCTATGACGTAATATTTGCTATAACATCATTATTTTATATTCCCAATATCAATAAATACTTGACCTAAATAAGCTGTGCTTTACTTTATTAGAATTGCATCGATATGGGTCAAGCTTTTATGGGTTAGTGTTAGTTGCAATGTGATGTGTGTGAAAATGCATTTGAAAAAGGTAATATTGTTTTCATTTTCTAATTAAAAAACGTAATTTCGTATTGTACAAATAATAATACAAAGAAAATGTAAAATATATATTTTTTATATTAGTAAGAAATTAGAGGCACAGGACCGCACGAGGTGGCAATACTTGGAGGAGGCCTATGTCCAACAGTGGACGTCGATTGGCTGACATGATGATGTTGATGAAGTACTAAATTACTAATGCAATTTTACGTTAACTGTTATAAGAAGTATACCTTCGCAAACATATTATAATAAATTCCTCACACATTCACACAACGCCATCTAGTCCCAAACTAAGCAAAGCTTGTGCTATGGGTACTAGACAACGGATAAACATAATATACCTAATACTTTTTATTATACATAAATAACACCCAGACTAATGCAAACCAAAATATCACAATAAACTTAAAAAAATGGTCAAAAAATCACTAAGTATTTTTTTAATCATCCTTTATTTGAGAAAAATCTTGTTTTGGTAGGTTTTTACGACATTTAAGTATATTTATTTTATGACTAGCAGTCCGTCCCAGCTTCGCACAGGCATTATTTTCCCGCTTTTCTGTTCAAATTTTTCCTGAATTTTCTTTTCTATAAACCTCACGGAATCCGAGACCTTTCCAACGAATGCAAAATCGTGGAAATCGGTTCGTGCGTTCTGGAGTTATAGCGTCAGGAAGGAAAACCCGACTTATTTTTATATAGTTGATATTTTTCTTACATCTGTCGTTCACAATGAAACAGCGATACTCTCCCTTGGAATAAGATTAAGGGTATCAACATGGTATAATATCTTTTCCATTACCAACCTCCGTGGCGTAATGGTTATATAACATGACTGCTACGCACAGGTCTCGGGTTCGATTCCCGCTCAATGCAAATCTTTGTGTGCATGAACATGATTGTTTGCATTGGTCTGAGAGTTTCTATGTATAATATTTATGTATTTACAAAAAAAGTATTTAAGTATGTTTAACCGTTGTTTAGTATCCATAGTACAAGCTCTGCTTAGTTTGGGACTAGAGGGAGTTGTGTGAATGTGTGAGAATTATTTTAGTTTATTACCACGAACATCTTTACAACAATTGAGTGGTATTTATACCACTAAATTAAATGTGGAAATTTTACGCGAAACTTTACCAATCTCTCAGATATAAGTAGGCTTTTTTCCCACCCATCACAATAAAAGCCTGTCCTAGCAATGGGACATTAAAGAGCTGTTACGAATTGTTATACAACAGTTTTATCATTTAATTTACCCTAAAAAAATAACAACATCCTTAGTATGAGATTGAGTGACACCGATTCTTACTCCATCACCTGAAGTCTCTTCACATCAATGAAATGGTATAAAATCAGGAAAAAAAATCATTAAACCTTATACCAATCCATCTGGTATAAGTAGCCTTTACTGAAAGAGGCCTGTTGGAATTGTTATACAACAGTTTTATCATTTAATTTATCCTGGTAATTAATATGTCTAAAACAGACTTCTTTCTTACATTAACTAAAAGCTAAGAAACGATTTATCTTTGTCAAGAGTTGCAAGTCAATTGCTGTCGTACTATATAAACACAATACATTATTGCTTAGCAAAAGAAATGGTATAGTACAAAAACATTGTCTATACTAATATTATAAAGAGGTAAAGTTTGTGTGTTTGTGACGTTGTAGGGGGTAATCTCTGGATATACTGAACCGATTTTAAAAATTCTTTCTGTGTTGAATAGTCCATTTATTAAGAAGTGCGGGAATCGAACCCGAGACCTCTCGGTAGCAGTCATGTTATACAGGGTGGCTCATTCAAAAGGGTCTAAGACTTTCCCATACTGGGAAAGTCTTAAACTATAAGTCATACGAAGATTTGTTCTTAGGAACCATGTCACCGATTTTGATAAAAAGACAAACTGCATTCATACATTTGAAAAAGATACTGCACCCAGTCGGAAATCGAACCCGGTTGATTTGCAAAAATAAAATTTTACTTTTTAAAAATTAAAATTTTAAAAAGTAAAATTTTATTACATTAATAAATTAAAGTATGTGAAAACAATGCATTTTATTCATTTTAGACATAATGTTTCATAAAGATATTTACTGCTTAAGACCTACAGAATCGATATTTAAATAGAAAAAGTATAACTATATTTTTACAAAACAGCCGGGTTCGATTCCCCAGCTGGGTACAGTATCTTTTCCAAATGTAAGAATGCAGTTTTTCCTTTTATCAAAATCGGTGACATGGTTCCGAAGAACAAATCTTCGTATGACTTATAGTTTAAGACTTTCCCATACTGACCCTTTTGAATGAGCCATCCTGTATAACCACTACGCCACAGAGTCGTTTATTACTAGTTTACTGCTAGTTTTCCTGGATAGCCTTATTAATATTAAGTTAGTTACATTATCAGATTTAATAAATCTTAGATTCTTTGAAAATCAGTACAGTGGAGTGCCCGTCAAAGCTCCAAAGTGCTTCGAGCTTGCTTAAACGTCACAAACTCAAAACTACATGAACGTATGTATTTACAAAAAAAAAGGATTTAAGTAAGTATGTTTATCCGTTGTCTAATATCCATAGTACAAGCTCTGCTTAGTTTGGGACTATATGGCGTTGTGTGAATGTGTGAGGATTTATATTTATCTATTTATATAAAAAATATAATATGATTTATTTCTAAAATTAGCAAAACCGTAATTTTATAGCTTATTTATCAACAATTTAAAACGATAACATGCCGAGCCTTAATAAGGCATATATTTCGGGGCATAATCAGATTTAAAATCTGGGCAAAATTACTTTAAAGGGTTATTTTAATATCAATTTACATAGGTACCTAATTTAAATTTACACATTAAGTTACAAAGTAAATCAAAATAATTGGGTTTTAAAATTACAAAGGCTTTTGTTTAAGGTAGCTCGTTAAAATAATCATTGAGGTTTTATATGATCAAAATAAATCTTTAAGTTGAAGTAAGTTAAATAAAAGGTCTCTGTGTGGTGACGGAGTAAGAATACAATATGTCACCACCCCATCTCACCTCATGGGTGTCATAAAAACCAACTAAGGGACTATCATCTTAACGTTATAAAAAGAAGGAAACTTGAAATTAAACCCTATACCAATACGTTTGACCAGCGTGGTATTAGTAGGCCAAGTACCCTCCGTCACGGGAGGAGGCCCGTCCCTGCAGTGGAACATTAATGGGCTGTTATGGTGATACGACACAGTGTACACACAGACCAATTCAAATGATCATGTTGCCTGTGGCCATCTTTTTTTAAAAAACAAATAAAGACTTTTCAAAAATAAAAATCAAAACAAATAAATATTGATGATACTATTCTAAGAAAGCTAAAATTTTTAAAAGATAATATTAAAAAGAAAGTAAAAGATACTTTGTAAAGATTGTTCAATGAATAAATTATGTACTGATAATGTTATTTCTGTATCTTTTAAAAAGGAAATGAGGTTTTGTTCTTGTCTTGTCAAAATTCTGTAGGACGATAAAATAAAATATTAATTAATAGCTAGCTAATGACTGAGGCTTCACCCGCGTGATAAAAGTAGTCTAAATGTTATTCTACACCCTAAACTAAATTCGTTCAGTAGTTTTTGCATGAAAGAGTAACAAATATCCATCCATTTATTTATCCATTCATCCATAGATCCTCACAAACTTTCGCATTTATAATATTAGTAGGAAAGGATAGGATGTTTCTTAAATCATCACAACACAACGCCATCTAGTCCCAAACTAAGCAGAGCTTGTTCTATAGGTACTAGAATACAGATAAAAATACTTTTTTTGGCCTTGTAAGACGTGGCGAGATATTATTATGCTGGATAGAACTAAAATAAAACCGGTCAAGTGCGAGTCTGACTCGCGCACCGAGGGTTCCGTACAAACCTATTTGCCAAATTGTGATAACGTCAGGACTCAGCTGTTTAAATACTATTTTTCCCGTCAAAATTCTGTGACGTCACGACTTATCTGTCAAAAATTATATGACGGCACGTCCCATCTGTGTCAGATGTCAAAAATGACAGCTGTCTAAGTGACGGGTATCTAAAATATTTTCCCGCCAAAATAATATGACGTCACAACCCATCTGTCAAAAATTCTGTGACGTCACGATTTATCTGTCAAAAATTCAATGACGTCACGTCCCTTCTGTCAAAAGTGACCTGCTGTCACTTCACGCGTTCCTGAGATAAATGGTCTTGACAGACAGACGGACGGACAGACGGACGGACGGACGGACGGACGGACAGACGGACAACAAAGTGATCCTATAAGGGTTCCGTTTTTTCAAAACTGGTACGGAACCCTAAAAACACTGGCCTTTTAAGCATACACCGCAATAGGATATTAACTTATATAATAATATGACTAGTTGATGCCCGCGGCTTCACCCGCTTTACATAAGTAGCTTAAATATTATTTTATACCCTAAACGTACGTACGTATTCCAAATATCATCAAAATCCGTTCAGTAGTTTTTGCTTGAAAGAGTAACAAACATCCTCACAAACTTTCGCATTTATAATATTAGTATGATAGTAGGATTAGTAGGATGTACAATCCTAAAGTAATCCGTGTGGTGACGGAGTAAAAATACAATATTATGTCACCACCCCATCTCATCCCTTGAGTGTCGTAAAAACCCACTAAGGGACTATCTGTGAATATTATCTTTACGAAGTAAAAAGAAGAAAAACTTGAAATTAAACCCTATACCAATCCGTCTGGCCAGCGTGGTATTAATAGGCCAAGTAGGCCCATCCCTGCAGTGGAACGTTAATGGGCTGTTATGATAATCCCACCTCGTCGTTAATAGGCACAGCAATCAATTTATTTAACTGGTTACCATTAAACCATGTCTGCTTACCCCAGAGAATAAAAGGGACAATACAAAATGTCCTTTTAACCTGCTCCAAAGGTTTTACGACTCAGGGTCATAAAAAGTACGTATTTCGTGAAATTGGAGGTACACATCAAGTTAAACATTTTCATTTGAAATTGTGTCTTATTTCAAGGTTTTAAGGTACATGAGTGTCTAGCTTGATTAGTTTCTGTGTGTACCTAAAGTTTTTATCTGTATGAGTTTTACAAGTGACTGTTGTGTGTTTGTGACGTCATATAGCTTGGCTTTTGGTAAATTTATTTTAGTTTTAAAATACTTATTAGAATAAATAATTATTTCTCACGCATTCACACAACGCCATCATAGTACAAATATATTTATACAGTATTTCGACTTCATAGAAACGGACGAAACGCGAGTTATACCTACACGCTCAAGATAGCGGTGGCTTTGGGAAGTGAACAGTCGCGACTATGCCGTAGTAACGAGAGGGAAAGTAGGTAAATGTAATTAAAAAGCTGGAGGTGGGCAGCCCTATCTATAGTTGCAAAATTTCTGAATAATACGAAGTAATACCGGAATATTTCAGGGAAAATTTCATAAAATCGGATTTATTCAAAATTGATTTAATTAATATTTTTATGTTTTAATTGCTGAAAAATGGTATTTTGCATCGATCGCCGCCGCCGCTATAACTTTGTGCGGTACTAAAACTAAAGTACTTAAGTATACTTAAATCTTTATTTTATTGTAAATGGGATTGCAGAAGTATACCTAATGTTGATATATTTATATTTTTTTGTTAGCCTGCGATTAACAGGATTTTTATTCTTTTGTTCTTAGGTAGTTATTTAACTAGTTCTTTCGTACTTAATCGAATGTAAAGCCCGTCACAGACTTAGCTATAATATACATTAATATTTTTATATCTAGGCATATTACTATAATATATTTTCTATACTTACTAATTTTCGCGTGAAGCTATAATATATATTTTTAATTAGAAGTATTAAAATCAAATTTATTTATAGATAAAATATTAGATAAAATATTACATAACAATATAAAGTATAATAATATAAATTTTATAGCACATAATATCATGAATATGACGACAGTGCGATCAGTTGAAAAAATCCCAAAGTTATGGTATATTTCGGTATTATTCCGAAATTTTCGATCTGAATTATTCGGATTTTTTCATGCTAGCATCTATCGCATGTTTACGTACCGCGCAGCCGTAGACATTTATAATAAATATTCGGCCGAGATATACTACAGGTTGTACTGTGACGCCATCTAGTCCCAAACTAAGCAAAGCTTGTACTATGGGTACTAGACAACGGATAAAAATACTTAAATACTTTTTGTTTGTAAATAATACATGCATAGAAAACACCCAGACCAATGCAAAAAATCATGTTCATGCACACAAAGATTTCCATTTAGCGGGAATCAAACTTAAGACCTGTGCGAAGAAGCCATGTACTTGCCATGCCCACGCCACAGAGGTCGTCAAAAACTCCTAATCTAGTACCTAGCAACCGATTGATATACTACACTAATACACAAACTTAAGCATACATTACGAAGTTTGCCTACAAAGATATATCATCTGCCATACAGAAACAGAAATGTAATTTAAAAACTAATAAGCAACATATTGTAGATACGCAATATGGATGATATAGTACCCGTACAGTCGCACACAAAGTTTCTGAACAACTACAGAGTTGAATTAAGTATTTGCATATTATTGTAAACAGTGGAGTTACATTGTAACATATATACATTAACTCATGCTTTATTTTAATAGAGGTAGGCATAGATTACAGATAAAATATGAAGGCTATAAGCACAGACATAACCCCTTTACTAATAAACGCTTTTTAAATTTTAGTCAATTGATTAGCTTAAATTCTTACGGTTTTGTTTAGTATAAGGTTGATTTTACTGATAAAAATCTCGCCTAACAGTGATTAAATTTAAGACGCGTTTATGAGGAAGAGGGACTATGTTAAAGTACAATTTTCTTTTGTTTTGCTGTGTAAGACGGGCATGTAAACGCGTGCTTGCTTCGACTGCTAGGATTTTTTTTGCGTTGAGTATAACCGACAAGCAACAATCTAAGGTGCATCTAAGGTGCATTTTTAATAGTTTTAAATTATATTTTAAAGTCATTTAATCTGAAACGTTATAGTTAGGTTACGTATCCTTCCATCACAGGAGGAGGCCCGTCCCTGCAGTGGGCCATTAATGGGCTGTTATGATGTTATTGGCGAATTTCAAACTTTGTACTAACCATATCATCCGTTTACCCAGTTTGGGGTCTCTCTACCCTTTTTTAGAAAGTCTTTTAGATGCATTTGGCCGTGGTAAGTAGGTGTGTCGGAGTACTAAAAAGATGTGAATACGGTGTAAGAACTATTTCACCCATAAATTTATGTGTGTACAAAATGTTTGTAAAATATGGATATAATTTGTCCGAAATAAAGATTTATTTAATTTCCTGAATGGCTGGTATAAGACTACCCAAGTGCCCACCCTAAGTCTCTTCCTAATAAAAATAAAGAATATAAACTTCTAAAACTGTTAATAATAGGTCTTTACCTATGAAATTGCCGATTTGTATGAAGATTTTATACGAAGTTTTATTTTTCATACTAACCTTTTCTTATAAGAATAAGAATAAGAATATTTTATTTGCCAGAAACATGGTTACAAGATATTAATAGGTAAGTAGTACAGTACTGCATGTTCCGCCAGTCTCGGCGTGCAAATTCAATTTTATAATTTCAAACAAAATAATTAATACAAAAAAAGAAAAAATCAATTAAGTGAGTACATTATAAATATAAGTCAAGAATACAACAATGTCAATGTTAAAAATAATAATAAAAACAAAGAAAGAGACAAATACATTAATTACAAGTACATCATTAATATAAATTAAATTAGAATTTATTTATTTATTTATTTAATACAGTTCTTAGTTTTTTCAATAGTTATTAAACTTAATAGAATGAAATTTGGTATTATTAATAGTGCACATCTTAGCTAACTTATAACATTTACATCATAAGAAAAAAATTATAAGGGAAGAAGTTGCATTTGTTTAAATGGTAAAATCCGCTAGTTTAAATTGGACCCATATTTACGGGCTTATTACTAATACAAATAATATTTTTTTTTAATTATTTTTTGTTAGTTGTTGGTAATGTCCTGTTTTTATCAAATTACAAAAATAATACAAGAAATCTATGTTTAGAAAAAATATAGAGACTAAAGACTGCGGCGAAAAAAAATGGCAATTTCATAGCTATAGACCTATTATTATCACAATTGATACAAAACGACGATTTTAAGCAATTTGTAATAAATTTTATAAAATAAAATAAAAAATTGACTTTGCACAAATAAGGAAATAAAGAAAATAGAAAATATAAAACCAAAGATTAGCTAGAACAAAGTATTATTATAACATCCAACCACAATGCAAAGTCAGTCTTCCATTCATTTCCGTTTCCTCTCTCTAGACTTATTGAAGTTCCATATTTGAAATATCATTTTTCAAGATGGTGTCGTTTTAAAAGAATTTTTATGAATAATATTAAGTAACGGATGACAGATGTTCATTTTAATATTGTTTGCACATGAGTGGCCGTATATCCGTGTTGTGAAAGAGTAAGAATACAATATGTCACCACCCTATCTCATCCCATGGATGACGTATAAACCGACTAAGGGACTATCCGTAAATATCATCTACGAAATCGAAAATACTATTGACTCTATCTTTATTACTCCAAGCATACCCAACGACATACATAGAATTATAAATGGACTAAAAAATACTGATAGTATAGGATATGATGGCATCTCAACAAAAATAATTAAAATAGTCAATATTTACATCTGCCCACAGTTAAGTTATATATTAAACCTATGCATTAGTACTGGTATATTTCCCGACAGACTGAAGACTGCCATAATAAAACCCTTGTACAAAAAAGGCAATAAATACCAAATGGAATCCTACAGGCCGATTGCTCTGCTTCCAGTTATCTCTAAAATTTTTGAAAAGTACATTCATGGCAAGATTCATAATTATCTGGAAACTAAGAACATATTGTGTTCAGAACAGAAAGGATTTAGACAAAATAAAAACATCAATTTGGCCATATATGACTTCTACAAAACAATTATTAATAATGTAGATAAAAGGATCCCTGTTTGCTCTATATTCTGTGATATGACACAGGCTTTTGACTACGTTGATCACTCCATACTATTAAAAAAGCTAGAGTCGTATGGTGTAAGAGGCAATATTTTAAGCTTGATAAAATCTTATCTTTCTGGCAGATCACAAATGACCAGTATCTCCAGAGTAAATAAAAATAAAGTGGAAATGGTATATGTGTCTGAATCGCGATCAGTAATATACGGTGTGCCCCAAGGGGGGGTATTATCTCCGTTACTATTTAACATGTACATAAATGATCTGCCTAAATGGGTAAACCAACCTATGTCTCTTTTTGCCGATGACAGTACTGTCACTATCCAATATAGATCAGTAGAATCATATCAAGTAGATATAAATGAAACTCTAGCATCAATTATACGTTGGCTGGATAATAATAATTTAAAAATAAACCTGACTAAAACCCAAATCATGCACTACAGCCAAAGACCCCAACCACAGAATTTAGATGTTAGCTACAAGGGTCATACTTTAGAAGCAGTTAACTCTGTTAAATTCTTAGGCATAACTATCGACACGCGGCTAAACTGGAAAGACCATATCGAAGAAATGTGTAGAAAAGTTAGTAAGTCGGCTTACGCGCTTTACAAAATAACTAAGATAGTTAACATAGATGCGGTCCTTTCTGCATATCACAGCCTATCAGCATCACTATTACGGTATGGGATAATATTTTGGGGGAACTCTACAAACAGTGAAATGGCATTTAAAGCTCAGAAACGTTGCATTCGAGCTATGTTTTCTCTGCAACAAACAGATAGTTGTAGGCCATATTTTATTAGATATAAAATACTAACGCTTCCATCGTTATACATCTATGAAGTAGCATTATTTGTACATAGTAATCCTCATTTATTTCTGCGTTTGTGTGATGTTGTGAAACGAAACAGACGAAATAATGGTGTCTTGTGTTTACAAAGTGCAAAAACAAGGCTAATGTCAAAGAGTCTATTGGGAATTGCTCCTAAAATCTATAATAAATTACCAAATAAATTAAAACTGTCCAATTTGATTAATTTTAAGAATGAATTAAGGAATGTATTAGAAAACAAATGTTATTATAGTATAGAAGACTTTTTAAATGATAAGAATATTAATTAATAATTTATTAGTCAATTTGAAATTTATTTTAGTAAACCTGACATTTAGTAGCCAATTTTATGTGTTTTTTTTTTTTTTTTAATTCTATTTAGTAGCCAATTTTATGTGTTTTTTTTTAATTCTATTTAGTAGCCAATTTTATGTGTTTTTTCTTTTATTTTTTATTTTTATTTTAAATATTGTGTTGATTATAATTTTGAAATTAATTTAATAATGTATTATGTATACCTATAGTTAATAGATTGTAATTACTATTGATTATTTAAACCACATTTGTACGCCTGTAAAGGCAAAATGTAGCGCTCCTTTATTGTAATTTGACCATTGTATCCACCTGCATTTAACAAATAAAGAATTTGATTGATTGATTGATTGATTGATTGAAATAAAAATAAGGAAAACTTGAAATCAAACCCTATACCAATCCGTCTGGCCAGCGTTGTATTAGAAGGTCAAGTATCCCTCCGTCCCGGGAGGAGGCCCGTCCCTGCTGTAGGACATTAATAGGCTGTTTTAATAAGGAGTGGCCTAGTTTCTTAATACAGGCTCTAAATAAAATGTAGCTGCGATCTAGAAAGGCATGATAAAGTTCTTTGGACATTGAGAATATGAAGGACAAGCTGACCCGTGCCCACTTCGTTGTGCGGCGAAAAAAACGCGTCACTTTTGTAAACATATTTCATTACTGCTCCACTCCTATTAGTCATAGCGTGATACTATATAGCCTTTGACAATCCCCAATAAATGGACTATTAAACACAGAAAGATTTTTTTAAATCGGTTTAGTAGACCCAGAGATTACCACCTACAACGTCACAAACACACAAACTTTACCTCTTCATCCTCTCGTCTGGCCAAACGGATATTGTGTCGCACAAATAATAGTCCTGCGTATAGATGCTGACGTGAAAAATTTCGAATCATTCCGTTCGAATAATACGAAATAATTTCGAAATATGCCGTAACTTTGGGAATGTTTTAACTGATCGCACTGTCACGTGATTTATTTATATTTATGTGTTATAAAGTTTATATTATTATATTTTTCACGTGTCGCGGCGGCCACAGAGGTGTATCGGCAGCGGCGATCGATGATCGATGCCAAAAACCCATTTATCAGCAAATAAAACATAAAAAGTATTATGTAATTAAATCAATTTTGAATAAATTTCGATTTCGAAACTGTTCCAGAAGTATTCCGGGATTATTCCATATTATTCAGAAGTTTTGTTACTATTCCTTATTCGTTTTTTATTTATTTATTCCTGCTTGGGAAGCGAACCCGCGTCCTCGTGTAACCTCTTACGTAACCGTCGCGCCATCGAGGCAGTATAACGACTAATAACATCAGAGCAATGTCAGAGCAATTTCTGCCTACCCTCTAATTGATACCATATCATAAATCGCAAGGTAATATATTAATATTAGGACAGGTGATTGATTTATTACATTTTGATTACTCTGGTTATTTATTGGTTGCTGTTCAGATTTTAGGTAAAGGTACTTGCTATGTAATAACAAGGACTTAAAGTTAATTATGGCTATTATGTTAGGTGCTTGAAATAAAAGTTTAAGGCTTTAAAATGAAAATCCTAAAAGGTGTGAGAAGATCTAATGAATTTCTCGTCATAACTTTTTAATTATCGCGTTGGATTATTATAAATAATAAGTCTTTACCTATGAAATTGCCGTTTTATTTCTGCGCAGTCTTTAGAGTCTATATTCTTTTAAAAAATTATATTGTTTAAATATTTTTTGTTATTTTTTATATAATTATATTACCATCATCTAACTAAAGATAGTACTCAAATAAAAATAATTATTATTTGTATTAATAATAAGCCTGTGAACATGGGTCCAATTGAACCTTCTGGGGCCTGGCGTCATATATATAATACATACCAGAAAATATAAAATACAGTGCCATTTAATGAAATTCGTGTAAACTTTTAATATTTAAACATTAACGTTTAACGTTTTTTTATTTTAATTGAATAAATAATGCATTTAAAAAAAAAAAATCATAACTTAAAAAAAATGGTCTGGGCCCCAGGAGGTTAAAACAGCGGATTTTCTCATTTGTTTTATTGTAACTTCTTACCAGATACTTTTACTGCGTAATTAAAACACTATTAGTTAGCTAAGATGTGCGCCATTACTTATACCAAATTTTATTCTACTACTTATGTTTAATAATGATTGAAAAATTTAAGAAAACTTTAGTATGAAAAATCTAACCTTTGATAAAATCTTCATACAAAACGGCAATTTCATAGGTAAAGATCTAAGTAATATTAAGTGTAAAGGCCTACGCAGACCGGGACGGCATGGCAAGGGATTTTAATTTTTACTAATGGAAATTCAACCGTACTGTTACAGAAATACGACATAAATTGCTATGCTTTTAAATGATGCCGTGGCATTGAAAGGGATTTTATCGCACGGCATTTTTCATTTTAAAGCATAGCAATTTATGTCGTATTTCTGTAACAGTACGGTTGAATTTCTATTAGTAAAAATTAAAATCCCTTGCCATGCCGTCCCGGTCTGCGTAATCCTTAAACGGTAGATAAACACGGCATGGTATTATGTATTTACGTTTATATTGCTTGACATTTTAGAACAAGTTACACCACGAAAACAATTCAGGAAGGATGGTACGAATTAAAATATGGTATTACTTTAAACACACTTGTCACCATAACAGCCCTTTAATGTCCCACTGCAGGGACGGGCCTCCTCCTGTGACGAAGGGATACTTGGCCTACTAATACCACGCTATGACCACCCATCAATTTCCAAACCTCGTTGGGCGTACTTACCATTTACTCAATCTACCTAACATCATTATTAAGGTCGTCGTGACCTAACCAAATCGTTTTCCACTCGCTAATTACAGTCTTACTGGGAAAGCTATCATAATTTTTTACGAGTCCGAAAGAAATAAAGTTATTTTCTTGGCAGACAATTGGATAATGTTTATGTTTGTTCACTCTATAACAGTAACTAATAAGATCCTAAAAAATATTTTCAGCAAACTGAACATCAAAAATGGCGCTGGCTCGGACGGTTTACCAGCTGTTTTTATTAAGAAGTGTGAGGTGAGTTTAACTATACCTATACAAATAATATTTCAAAAGTCTTTAAATGTCGGTGTTTTTCCTAGACGATGGAAAGATGCTCAAATTGTCCCAATGTATAAAAAAGGTACTAAAACAGATATATGCAATTATAGAGCCATTTCGTTACTTAATATATTTGGAAAAATGTTGGAAAAGGTTGTATACGATTACGTTTATAACACCGCGCAGCACTGTATACCGACTTCGCAGCACGGCTTTGTAAAAAACCGTACGGTGTGTACAAATCTATTAGAATTAAGTACTTATATAATGAAACATATGCCAAACGCTCAAATTGACGTTATATATACTGATTTTGAAAAAGCGTTTGATCGTGTGAATTATTCTATCCTGATTTCGAAACTAAACGCTGTAGGAATAAAGGGTAATTTACTTCGTTGGCTAGAGTCATACCTAAGAAATAGACGACAGGCAGTGGTGATAGGCGGATGTAGATCTGACCTTGTAAATGTCACTTCCGGTGTGCCCCAGGGATCATTACTATCACCTTTGCTCTACAATATTTATTTGCATGATCTTCCAGAGTGTTTTCAAAACTCTCAACACCTTTTGTACGCAGATGACAAAAAAATCTACTTAAAAATCGAACGCCCTGAGGATTGTTTACTTCTCCAATCAGATTTAAACAGACTTACTGACTATTACACTAGTAATAAGATACAAGTAAACACATCTAAATGCTCAGTAATAAGTTTTAGTAGGAAAAAAGAACCTATCACCTACATTTACACTTTAGCAAATGAAGAAGTGCCGAGAAAGTCAGAGGTCAGAGATTTGGGGGTAATACTCGACAATAAATTCACTTTTACTAATCATATAGAAGCAATAATTAGTAAAGCTTACAGGTCCCTTGGGTTTGTCATACGAAATGGTAGCGCTTTTAGGGATCCGCAGTGTTGCAAGGTGTTATATTTTAGCTATGTGAGAAGCGTTTTGGAATTCGCTAGTGTAATTTGGAGACCGTTTTTTAATATACACATAAATCAAATAGAAAACATTCAAAAAAAAAAAAATTTATTAAACATTTAAACTACAAAACACAACAAGTAAATGATTCGTATGAGGAATCCTGTCGTAGTCACAGACTGAATACATTGGAAGAAAGACGTCAGATGGCGGATATGCTTCTTCTGTACGACATATTTAATAATAAGCTTGACTGCACTCCTCTGCTGGAGGAAATAGGGTTTAATGTGCCTTCCAGACGAACAAGACACACTCCCCTATTGACCGTACCGACAGCTTTAAGCAAATATAAGAAAATGTCACCTTTCGTCCGATTACCGAACATATATAATGAAAAGTTTTCCTCTTTGGACCCTTTCAACACTCCGCGTAATTCTTACAGAACGAATATGCTGCAAATACTCGACCAAAAACGGTGAAACAAATAGCGCACTAATTTCTTTGTCCTTCCACAAACAGACATACATACATACACAAACACTTACACACACACTCACATATACACATATATCGTAAATAAGTATACTATTACCAATATCCAATTAACATAATTTTAATAATATAATAGCTTTATATAAAATGTCTACTCTGTATTGTAATTAATTTATAAGTGTGCTTCATAATTGGCGTATTGTTTTTAATTTCTATATTGTAAATTATTATTGTCAGCTGTGAAGAACCATTGTATAAATAAAATAAATAAAATAAAATAAAATGTTAGGTCCTGAAATGCTAAGTACTTATTACTAATTGAGGACATTTTTGTCCGTTGATGACTTCATTCTATTGAAAATAGGTTCTGGTTTTATTTTTGTACCTAGATTACTAAAATATCAATAATAATAATAAATAAATAGGAGGTATGTCGTGTTTACTCATTAATAACGTTGTAATTGTGGTCTAAATGTATAAGGTTAAGGTGGAACTGGTGAAACATTTTGTTAATTAAATAAATTATATAAATAAATTAATAAATTTAAAAAAAAGGATAATGTTTGGGTAATTTACAAACAACTAAGTATACTAAGACTTGATGTTCCTTGTCTGAGAGCCGGTTTGTTTTTTTTTTTTTTTTGTTGAGGACGAGTAGTTTGTCTCTGACGACAGTTACTACTTTACACGGGCTGTGGTGGGGCGGATGGCCCTCAACCAAAGACATTTAAGTGACGTGCCTCAGGGGCACCCCCTATGGGGTACGAACCTCGGCCTGGAACTGACTAACAGGACGTGCGGAAGGCACGCCCTCTAGGAGCGAACGCGGCGCGTATTCCGGCCTCGACGGCGAGGACGGAACCGCGGACGTGTTGTTGTGGCTTCGCGAGCCGTGTGAGGAGAGCCGGTTTGATTTTCTGAACGCTTGTTATCGCACGACGGCAGTTAATACGACGGCTTTGCTACCGAGCTACTCAAAATTAGACTCAGATGAATTTGTGTCTAGGGTTTTAAGTCTGAATAGAAAGACGTCTCCACTACCGCTATGTAGTCCCAAAACTATATCTGAGCGTGTACTATGGAGGACTATGGAGTACTAATGTTCTGTTATTTTATATTTTTAGAAAACATTCTGACTAATGCAAAATTGTATTGTATAAAAGCAATGCACAAGTGTGTTCCTATCCAAGCCCGGTTTATGGTATCTGCGTTATTTGTAAAGAGGATTGAGCATATGTTGTCCATACTTTGCTTAGCTTAGCTTTGCTTAGTTTGGGACTAGGTGGCGATGTGTGAATGTGTTAAAAAAGAAATCAGACAAAAATAATGCTTTTTCTTTCTACTAGTTATAGTTTTAAAAAGTGTTTCGTTAATATGGAGTTTAAAAATGGCCTATAAATTGCGTCATAAGCTCAAAGTTGGTCAACCAATTAAATAGAAAACTTCAATTATTTTCATTTAAGTTTCCTTGTTAAGTTATTATCTAAGTTTAAGTTCATGTACCCATGTTTTAATATTTATAGAGCCATTATACTAGAAAGCACATCAAGTAACTTCGTAATTTCTTTATAATATATTCAAGAGTAGGCTGTATTAACTAGATAAGTGGTCAGATGGTTAGGCTGCCATCATCATAACAGCCCATTAATGTCCCACTGTAGGGATGGATGGCCTCCTCCAGTGACGGAGGAATACTTGGCCTACTAATACCACGCTGGCCAGACGGATTGGTATAGGGTTTAATTTCAAGTTTTCCTTCTTTTTATTTATTAAAGATAATAATCACGGATAGTCCCTTAGTTGGCTTTTACGACACCCACGGGATGAGATGGGGTGGTGACATTGTATTCTTACTCCGTCACCACACGGATTTAGACAAATGATAGTCTTGTATAAATTACGAACCTAATTTGTTAAACCATAAATAGTATATATTTAACGCTTAAGGTAGTTGTTACTTAAATAAATGTTTATTTAAACCTAAGTGAGACGTTTTTAGAATACTTAGTAGTTCCCTTTCGATCGTTCAAGTAGTCTGTTAAATAAACCAACGATTGATTTGTCACTAGCATCTATTGCTTGTGGTATAAATGAAATAAGTAAGTAAGTATACATCCGTGTGGTGACGGAGTAAGAATACAATATGTCACCAACCCATCTCATCCTATGGGTGTCGTAAAAACGGACTGAGGGACTATTCGTCAATATTATCTTTACGAAATAAAAAAAGGTTAAACTTGAAATCAAACCCTATACCAATCCGCCTGGCCAGCGTGGTATTAGTAGGCCAAGTATCCCTTCGTCACGGGGGGAGGCTCGTCCTTGCAGTGGGACATTAATGAGCTGTTATGATGATGTACTTCCGCTACTTCAAACTTTATTCAAATTGATCAAATATTCATGTTTACAAACACGAAAAAAATACATTGAGCGGGAATCGAACACGACAATCACTAGGCCGCCCCTCAAAGTCCGCCAATTAATAATATAAATTGCAGAAGTTGTAAGTAACACCAGTAGGATCGCTCAATGGATTTGCCATTATATAGGACTTACAAGGATCCTTAAGGCACAGAACCGCACAAGGTGTCAATACTTGGAGGAGGCCTATGTCCAGCAATGGACGTCGATTGGCTAACATGATGATGATGATGATGAAGAAATTATCCTTTAGAAAGGGCCGTAGTTCTCTACACCGAAAGATTGACGACCTCTGTGGCGAAATCAATCTCAATCGCAGCAAATCTTTCTGTGCATGAAAATGATTGTTTGCATTGGTCTGAGTGTTTTCTATGTATAATAATTATGTATGTATTTACAAAAAAAAAATGTATTAAAGTATGTTTTTCCGTTGTCTAGTATATCCATAGTACAAGCTTTGCTTAGTTTGGGACTAGGTGGCGTTGTGTGAATGTGTGAGAAATAATATTATTATTATAATACGTTAAAGTGTGTAATAATTGTTAATCATGCCTTTAATTATTATAAATGGGAAAGTTTGTGAGGATGCATGGATTTATAAATAGATTGGTTTGTTACTCTTTCAAGCAAAAACTACTAAACGGATTTTGATAAAATTTAGAATATATGTAGTTTAGGGTGTAGAATAACATTAAGGCTACCTATACCACGCGAGTGAAGCCGCGGGGATCAGCTAGTGTTGACATACATGGTATTTTTTTTAAATTTTTATTTAGATACTACAAAACCCTAAATAGTTACTACAATCAATACAAACCTGGTTTACTTCATCCACATTCATACATAAAATATTAAATTTCATTGTTTAATAATAATAAATGTAAATTTAAATAATAAGCTTAATCAAATTAAATTTTATTTTACAACACCATTTTAATAAAATCAAATTGGAAACGCTTTTAATATCACTCGAAAGCATCCGAGCGTAAAATTAGAAACAGACGCCCCGAATTAAAAGTACACAAAGTGCTTCAGCGAACACAATAATACACAAAATAGTACACATACCGATTCAAATACACAAAGAAATTCAAACATTTTTTTTGAATTCTAAAACTGTCATAGACAATAAAAAAAATAAAGTTTTTTTTTAAATACTAACCTATTACATAACCCACGATGGTAGAGTCCGAAGTATAATAAACAATTTAAAAAAAAAACATCACGACACATAAATAACTTAACTTTTTTTTTAAAAGACGTTAGGAGAGAAGATTTTTTTTTTCACAAGAAATAGTTGGAAAATTCGAGAGAAAATGACAGACAGCCGACTTAGACCGCTTTCGATAGGACACTGAGGTTCGTAGATGCGCGTAGCAATTGCTACGGCGTGACTACGAAACTCGTAGAGGTGCTACGAGTATATTTTGATTTCGATTGTATGAAATATTGCTTTGATTTTTTTTTATTGTTGGCGGTTGTTTTTAGGCTACTGACATGGCTTCACGACTGTGTCACTGTGGCGACAGCAGCGACATACTTTTTTACTAAATTGAAACATTAAAAAAAAAATTTCAATATTATGACAAAATTAAATTCACCTTGTTCGTTTACTGAAAGTATTTTAGTGTTAATTGGCGGAATCTATAAATCGCCTTCTCAAGAAAAAAAACGTTTTTTTTTTTTAATAAATAATGTAGAAAATATTTGTAGGACGCATAATATGTTTAGCGGTAAACATATTATTTTGGCTGTTTATAATTATGATGCTGATGATCATAATTTCGTATTTTTACAAGACTTAGTTTAGAGACGAACAATTCGGTTGCCTAATGTAGCTTCAATTATTATAAATAAAATAAGTAAATAAATAATCCTCACACATTCACACAACGCCATCTAGTACCAAACTAAGCAAAGTACATATGGGTACTAGACAACGGATAAACATACTTATTCTATTTTTTTTTGTAAATACGTTCATAATTATTATACATAGAAAACACTCAGACCAATGCAAACAATCATGTTCATGCACACAAATATTTGCATTGAGCGGGAATCGAACCCGAGACCTCTGCGTAGCAGTCATGTTATATAACCACTACGCCACAGGTCAGAAAATTGGCGCTTTACAAATATGAAGCTTTCAGTAGCTTTTCTGTTTTTAAACGACTTCAAAAAGACATTTTATTTTGGCTGTATTTTTTCAAAAACATCTGCATAGCTCAATTTAACGAGTAGAAAGATCATTCAAGTTCAAGACATACAAATGTGTAAAACCCGATCTGATTTCCAGATTTAAAACAACTTACTGTTTACTTTAATCTGGATGAAAAGAGACTGGTCCCCACGACACAGGAAATCCTAGTGTGGGGCCCAGGGATCTAATAACATGTATTATGCTTTTCCTAGTACAATAAATAAATTTTATTTCATTCAACTGATGGAAACATAATTCATAAGCGATACAGGCCCCCGTACTACAATGTATGCTAATTATAATTGCAGAAGCTTGTAATAGGCAATTTAGTCTAGTTTTTATAACTTTTAAACTATCGCGTTTCATTATTATAAATATTATATAAACGGGATATTAACGCGCATTTTATTTACCTTTATTTTACTTGACGTTTCGGCACAGGTTGCACTGGCCGTGGTCGCAAGCTGACTGGTGATGCGACGTCACAGCTTCGTCTTCGTGATAAGTAATATATTATTATCATCTACCCTCGCATCTTGAGATGTTACGGTCAGTGTTGTGTGTAGGGACTTTATAATAACATCTTCTTGCACGTTAATATCCCGTTTATATAATATTTAGTCTAGTTTATTTAAAAATATGTTAGTAGTCTGTAAGCTTGTTGTAAAAATAAATAAATAAATAATCCAGTAACAAGTATAAATATTTGTATTTATTTTCGTTGAATTTGCTTACCACACAACACTATTAGATACTCGTTGTTTCCCTCGAACGCACTCGTTCTGTGAAGTTCGAAACTTACCTGAAATAAAGAAAATTTAAAATTATTAAAAAAATGTAATAAATCATGATCATCATAACAGTCCATGGGTACCTGGGGGATAGTGTGTAGAGGTTCCTGAGTGAAGAGGGGGAAGAGGTTTCCGAGAGAAGAGGGGGTGGGGATTCCCGAGGTAAGGTAGGGGGAGGTGAGGGAAATTATCAAAACATGTACAAGTAACGACACGGTCGCTAAGAGAAACGATAAGCTTGATAAGATGTAGATAACAACCATTACTAGTAATTATACCCGAGGGGTATTATAACAGACTGTGTTATCTAAAGAAACATCATCATAACAGTCCATTAATGTCCCACTGCAGGGACGGGCCTCCTCCCGTGACGGAGGGATACTTGACCTACTAATACCACGCTGGCCAGACGGATTGTTTAATTTCAAGTTTTCCTTTTTTTTATTTCGTATCTATTAAGACCTCTATGGCGTAGTGGTTATAACATGACTGTTATTTAACATAGCTGCTTTGGATCCTTTTTACAACACTGTCATCATCTACCATCGCATAAGCTACATTTTTCTATAAAAACTAATATTTCAAATAAAACGTTGAAGCACTTTCTCGCGAGTGTACTTTGTGTCTCTATCTATATTGTACACGGAAATTATTACTCCTATCTAACGGTTAGAAGCATCTTAGATGTAATGTTTATTATTGTATGTAAAATGTTAGATCTGCGCTTTTGCTATATTTCGGAAGAATTATACTTTTCTTTTTCTTCAAGGCACTTATAGCCAGATAAATCAGTGATTTCTTCGTGTGGACTCCGTCAGAATACAATATGTCACCACTCCATCTCATCCCATTGGTGTTTATATAGCTTTACACTAATCGTCTGGGCGTGAGAAATAAGGTAAACACGCCAAAAATGGGTCTTTTTAATGTCACTATTACTCATACATACATTAAATCTATGGTCACGATGAAGGCTAGAAAATCATTATGAAAATAAAATTAATAAGTGATTTTCATGGTTGTACAAAAATAATATACTTTATACCTTCACACAACTCTAGCTATTCACTAACAAAACACATAAAATACCTATATATTATTTCCCAAACTAAGCAGAGCTTGTACTATGGGTACTAAACAACGGATGAACATACTAAATTTTTTTATTTTTGTAAATACATACATAAATTATACATAGAAAGACTCAAACCAATGCAAACAATCATGTTGATGCACACAAAGATTTGCGTTAAGCGGGAATCGAACCCGAGACCTCTGCGTAGCGGTTATGTTATATAACCACTACGCCACAGAGGTCTCCAAGACATAGAAAACATCAACTTTTTCATTTGTACTTCTGAATACAATTTTTACTATGACACAGACCTCAATTCACTTCTATTTTTCTATCAAAATAGTCCCAATTATTTAACAATGTAACGTTTAAATGACAATAAACCAGACCCTTATCATTTATTTAGTAACTTTGTCAATAGTTTGCTTAACAATAGGGACCTTACATTCAAACGTAGTATTGAAACTACACTGGCGGACAAAAAAATCGACTCACTTCATACTTTCTCATTTAAAGTGCCCTAATTTCAAAATTAAGACCTAAATTCTAATTTAGATCTTAAATTCTTTAAGTTCTAGGTGTTAGCTTTAAAATGAGTATAAATAATGTTAACTTGCACTCATTTTCCTTAAAAGAAAATGGGGATAAACTTTATGAGTCCTAAAACTTGAAGAATTCAGTGGGAAAATTTTTAACAAAAAACAACATAACATTTAATAAAATCTTTATTACAGAATAAAAATCATTTTAATACCTAGTGTTACCCCCCCTAGCCCTTATAACTGCTTCCAATCGGTTCTTCATGGATCCAATAAGGTGCTTCACCCTTTCCTGCGGGATGCCATTCCATTCTTCTGTTAAGGCTGCTTGAAGGTCATCTCTTGACCCTGGTGCAGGATTTCTAGCCCGGACTCTTCTCTTCAGCTCATCCCATAAATGCTCAATGGGATTCAAGTCCGGACTACGCGCTGGCCAGTCCATAACAGTTATACCCACGTCTTGTAGGTACTGCCGTACAGCATTTGAGCTGTGTGGACGGGCATTATTCTGCATCAGGATGAAGTTATCGCCAACGAAACCAGCATATGGAACTACGTGGTCCCCCAGGATTTCTCCGATGTACCGATCTGCAGTCAATCCTCCTACATGGCGGCCGGTTTCAATGACAACCAAGTCGGTTTTTGCTTCCAATGAAATACCAGCCCACACCATGCAGGAACCACCACCATATGCAACAGTTTCTGCTATGCAGCATTGTGCGTATCGCTCCCCCGGCCTTCTGTACACTCTTCTTCTTCTGTCACTTCCATGTAGACATACTCTGCTTTCATCGGAGAAGAGAACAGAGCGCCACTGATCTTCCGTCCAATCAACGTGTTCTCTCGCAAAACGAATACGGGCTGCTCGGTGCGCTGGAGTCAATTTGGGTCCTGTTGCTGGTCTTTTTGGAGTCAGGGTAGCTGCCTTGAGTCTTCTTCTCACCGTCCGGGAACTGACAGCTACTCCACGCGTTTCTCGGAGCTCCCGTTGGATTTGAACCCCGTCGAGTGAACGATTTCTCAGTGAAGTGCTGACGATGAAGCGATCGTCTCTCTCTGAAGTGGATCGTTTCCTACCGGAACCTCTTCTTCGTTCAAAGCCACCAGTCTCCTGGTACCTTCGGTATATTCTTGACACCGCTGACTGGCTCATATTCAGAGTACGAGCCACTTGACGTTGACTCATGCCCTGTTCCAACAGGGTAACAGTTTGAGCCGCTACTTCTGGTCTTGTGTCCATATCAGGGAAGTCTTCTTGCTTGGAAATTCTGGAGATGTGTACCTGTTGACGTTTCACGGTCAACTGATAAAGCTCATAGGGGTGGGTCGCTTTTTATACCCCCTGAAGTCGCGCAAAATCAACTGAGTATACGAGCATAAAATTATACAGTTAACGTTCATAGACTACTGTTAGGTTATTTGAGAGTTAAAACTGCGATTATTGCTCTTTTTTTTAAGTTTAGACCTAGAACTTAAATAATTTAAGACCTAAATTAGGATTTAGGTCTTAATTTTAAAATTAGGGCACTTTGAATGAGAAGATATGAAGTGAGTCGATTTTTTTGTCCGCCAGTGTATATCAAACTGATTTTGAAAAAGTTATTTATGTTATTTTGAGAAAGTTATTTATGTTATTTTGAGAAAGTTATTTATGTTATTTTGAGAAAGTTATTTATGTTATTTTTATCTCATATTTACACAACGCCATCTAGTGTCAAACTAAGCTAACCTTGTACTACTGACAGCAATATAGTCGGAGAGTCGAAGGGCGAAGTCGGTTACGGAAGGGGATTCCTGACAAAACGCTGAGGGTTTTTAGGCAGTCAAAGTCAAGAGAAAACCTTGTACGCCTCAGAGGTCGTTGAAATTTAAATAAGAATAGTCATCACCATTACAGCCCATTAATATCCCACTGCAGGGATGGGATTCCTCCCGCGACTGAGGGATACTTGCCCTACTAATGTCACGCTGGCCAATCGGATTGGTATATGGTTTAATTTACAGTTTTCCTTCTTTTTATTTCGTCTCAGATTTCTTACGGATATTCCCTTAGTCGGTTTTTACTACACCAATAGGATGAGATGGGGTGGTGACATATTACTCCGTCACCACACGAGCCGAACACCATTTATAAATTACTTTTGTATACTTTTTAGTAAAGCTGTATATTCTACAAGACTTTAAAAAGCAACCATATCAAATTAAATCACCATTTTCGAGCACACTAATGTGTGTCTAGTTCGGGTATCGAACCCAAAAACTTTTCGGAAAAACAATAATACGCCACAGATGTCGTCAGAGTACTGAGATAAACGAAATTTATCCGACATTTTTTTGAAAGACAATAAAATTACATTTAATAGGGAAAATATTAATAACTTTATTAGCATCCCTCCCTCACTGGAGGACCCTGCAGTAGGACATTAATAGGCTGTTATGATTAACTTTAAATTTTTCGCGTTTCATCAGGTCGTGTTCATGGCTGGTGTAACCTGGCCGACACGTTGAGCGACTCAAGGTAAATAATTAAATTGTTTACCTAAAATTTAAACGCGTTAATACCCCTTAATCTATACTAATATTAATAAAGAGGTATTTGTGTGTTTGTTTGTTTGTGTGTTAGTGACGTTGTAGGGGGTAATCTCTGGATCTAATAAACCGATTTTAAAAATTCTTTTTGTGTTGAATACTCCATTTATCGGGGAGTGTCATAGGCTATGTAGTATCACGCTATGACTAATAGGAGTGGAGCAGTAATGAAATATGTTTAAAAAACGGACCCGTTTTTTTGCCACCCAACGAAGTGGGCACGGGTCAGCTAGTTTGTAATAATAGGAAAATATTCTCAAAATATCCAAAAGACTTCGTGTCTTTATTTTACTGAGTTCTTTTACAATGTGGTTCTTGGACTCAAATTAAGGGCGAGCCACAGCCGTGAATGCCTGAAAAGAGGCTGTAATTACGGCCTGAAATATTCAGCCGGAATAAACTGAGACACCGGGCGTGACGTCATAGATGTATGATCAGCAAAAAAACATTATTTTTTTAATTATATTTTTTTTAAACTATCGCGTTTCATTATTATATTTTATTCACGCGGAATGCCTTTTAACTTTATTTTATTTGAAAGAAGAAAGAAAGAAAGAAGAAAGAAAATAAACTTTATTTGACACAGTAGACACTATACACAAATAGAATTCAACCCAATTTACACAATTACAAGAATTACATATCTTAATATTAAGTTGTCTATAGTTATACAAAAATATATAATTGTATGTATATAAGTAACAAAAAAAATGGCAAATGTGTCTTAAACCTGCGACAAAAAGGCAACCGGCTCAGCATAAAGCCAGGCGATGATACCTGGCGCTGATTTCCAGCTGTAGCCATGATTTTGACATATGGATGCCAGCCCATTTTAAATACAAATAACATGATATCTTAACTTAAATTAAATAAAAAAAAAAATTGAGATTGTCGGACAAGTGCAAAAAAAGTGTTAGTAACATAAACAATTATTACTTTATAATGCAAAAGTATGTCTTTTGTGAAATTTAATAACAGAATGAATCAAATGTCGTAAAAGATAACAGAGCGGATTACTTTCATTTCGATAGAATTAGTTTCACCAACAATTGAACTAAGTATAATATTTAATCAAGTCATTGACAGATACAATTAATGCAGTACCAATAAATCTAATTTATTCGTTTACTGAGTTAGTTAAAGGATAATGCTCAAAAAAAACCCAGGCCCCGGCGCAAACGGTACATATCTCAAATTCTTAGTATAAAATAGTAGTTTCATACTAAAAAAAAATATAGCCAAAAATTCGTTTTTAAACGTAACATTTTGCTAATCCTTTTTTCGTGAAAGTAATTTTTAAATAGAAGTATTTAAAGAAAATATGTATATACATATATTTTAACATACTACGCTAACCATTATAATATTCTCAGTGGTTGTTGCAAGGCGGAGAGGCACTAAACTAAACCGGTTGTTTGTTCACACAATACCTTTCGGTCGTCGTCGCTCGCTACAAAAACGAACCAAGAGTCAACTGCTATTTCACTCGCACTTATAGGTTCCCTGTATTCTCGTACCTTATCAAGTTACCGGCCGAGTGTCACTCATTGTGTAGTCTCGCTCACGTCACGTGACCAATGCGCAGTCCTTCGTTATACTTCGTTGAGATCTGTGCGCTTCATTGTTTATAATCGACTTTTGTGAACTTATAACCCTGCATACTACTTTGGCATTACTTTGGACTTGGATAAGCTTCGCGATTAGTTATTTTTGAACATGAACAGGTGTGTTGTGTGTGATCGGTCGTTATACCGAGGTATTCGAAGACACGTTCTGACACAGCGTTTTTTCGAAACCCGGAGAGACTTCGTTGAACGTATTTTCCAGAATTTGCAACCGCTACAAGAGGTAAGATATATTATAATTATTTACGTGTACTTATGTAGTATTAAAATAGTCAATATGATAATTATGCACGGGTATTAAACATTATTATCTATGTATATGTACCTACAAATACAATCTGAAAGCAGAGCAGGTGTACCTACTTATTTTTTATTATGAAAAGCAAGGGGTATGTATGTATAGTCATAACATAAATAAACCGGCTCCGTAGCCTGGGTGGTAGTGTAACTGCCTCCGACGCACAGGGTCGCGAGTCCGAATCCCGCCCAGGGCAAACATTCGTGTGATGAGCACTTGTGTTTGCCTTGTGTCTGGTTGTTGTTTATCTATATATGTATCTATTTATATATCTGTGTATGTATATCAGCTGTCCGACACCCATAGTACAGGCTCTGCCTAGTTTGGGGTCGGATGGCCGTGTGTGAGATGTCCCCACATATTATTATTATTAAACCCCTTACTTTTCATAATAAAACAATAAGTATACCTGCTTTCAGGTTGCATATTGTATAGGTACTCAGATATGTAATAATAATTACATTAAATATAGCTATGAATAAAAAGATAACATAGATAATCGACCGCGGAAAAATATTAATCGCTAGCATCACATCTTTGTCGACGTTATTTACTGAAATATTTAATTCTATGTTACAGGTAGCTTTCGATGGATCGAGGTCAATATGCCATCCTTGTTGGCATAGGATCGACCATTCTTTACGTCCTGATCTTGAACCACCAACTGCTCTTATCCATCAAGCTGGTGGTGCCGCAATCACAGTTCCAGATTTCACTAGGGCGGCCAACACTTCCCGTCGTTGTATGATGGAGAATTGTGGCAACATGCAACTCCGATAAATGCCTAATTCGATTAAGGTATTTTTACTAAGTTATTACAGATTATACATACCCCCGCTCGCAAGGATTTGTGAAAACCATCTGAGAAATACATCCTTGGAAGACATGCCTCATAATGTGTCACATCGTGAAACAGATTTTAATAGTGATACTTTTAAAGATATTGTGAATATCTATACGCTAGCACTGGAAAATAGATGTCAATTGGATTTTGATAATATAAACGCAATGTCACAAGAAGATTTACATTTCTGGACTGGCTTAAGTCATGAACAATTTGATACTTTATTGTCACAAGTACCGACCTTGTCTCGGAGATCTAGTTCTGCTCGAAAAGACTTAGGCATTTACCTTTCTAAAATAAGAACAGGTGAACCCAGTATTAGATTGGCAATCACTTTTAATACATCTCGGCAAAGTATAGACCGAAAAGTCGCGCTGGTGAGAGAATGTCTTTACAATGATTTCGTTCCTTTGCATTTGGGCCTGGATCATATCAGCAGAGAAGAAGTAATCCAAAGAAACAGAATTCTCCCTAATTACATCTTTGGGAATGACCAATCAACGAAAGCGTTGATAATATGTGACGGCGGTTACATTTTTATCCAAAAAAGCTCCAATTTCCTTTTCCAAAGGAATAGCTACAGCCTCCATAAGTATACCAATTTGATAAAACCTTTTATGTTGGTCTGCGGTGATGGACATATTATAGACGTCACAGGTCCATACTCAGCTTCGACCTCTGATGCTTCCATCATGCAGCAGATTTTACAAAATCATGATGGCCCATACGAAGAAGCACCGATTAATTATTATCTTGAACAAGACGATGCGTTCATTCTTGACAGGGGATTCCGTGACGCAGTTCCTCTTCTAGAAACATATGGTTATGACGTGCACATGCCCCCGACCAAAAGACGTGGTGAAACCCAGCTCACATGTGAAGAAGCCAATAAATCTAGGCTGGTCACCTTATGTCGCTGGGTCGTAGAGACAATCAATGGACGGTTTAAACGTGATTTTAAGATTTTTAGATACAGAGTATTTAATCGAGCATTGCCCTCAACAATGACTGACTATAAGATAGCCGCAGCGCTTATCAATGCCTTCCAAGAACCCTATGAGGACAGTCAATACACTGAACAATTCGTTGATATTATAAATAGGAATGTGCACAAGCCAAACCTTTTGGCAGACTACGTCATTGAGCACAATTTAAACAGACATAGAGCCGCATTTGTTCGTTTGGAAGCAAATGACCAGACTTTGGAAGATTTCCCCAGACTTTCCCAAGAAGAGTTGATATTGTTTGCTGTGGGCACTTATCACTGTAAAATAGCACGCTCCTATTGCAGTGAGCACATTAAACAAACAGGTGTCTACGAAATTGAAGTATATAGACATCCGGTGTTCGTAACAATTAATGGCGAAAGCGGTGTTTTAATAAGATGCCGTATACAATCGCGGCATGTAAGGAACAGAACTTACTATACTTATATTTTGTATAGAAGAGAAACCGGTATTAATGCAATTTCAGAGCATTATTGCTCTTGTATACATGGCAAAAGAACTTTGGGTAGCTGCGCCCATATTATGAGTGTACTGTATTACTTGGGTTGGGCCAGACATCAAGATGATTTTAATCATCCCGGATACACTCTGGAAGATGTAATCATAGACTTAGAGAACCAATAATGAAGAAAGATAATTTCATTTGCCTACTCTTGTTTTTTATTAAGTTTACCCTAACACCGCTATACCGCCCGGTCATATCACGTATGACGACAAATTCATACCCTACATAGCCCCGTTGTACGGGATATGACAAGTACCCCGGCCTCATTTTATGGAAGTTGTCCTTATATCAATTTGAATAAGGTCTATTATTTAATATTTATATTGCTCTTTATAACATTTTCTACATTTGCAGACCGACTCATTCATTACGTCAGTCGAAAAAAGTAAACATATGACGATTTCAAGTTGAGCGCTCGGTGTTCGGGCGTGCGGTCGTGAATTTGCGGACGCTGTGCATAAATTTAGTTTCATTTGCCTACTCTTGTTTTTTATTAAGTTTACCCTAACATTGCACAAAATGTAGATAGCGTTGTCAAAATAGATGCCTAAATGTCATTTATAGAATAAGAGTAAAGAAAGAAATAATTAAAAAAAAATCACATTTTTGAAGCTCCTTACATAAAACAACTAGCAATTTATGACATTAAAAAAAAAGATTTTGGTAATGCCCCCTACTGAATATTATGTCACATATAAATACTTAAAATCTGAGATACATTTCATTTGCGCCGGGCCTGGGTTTTTTCCCCATACATTGTGAGCATTGTCCTTTAAACATTTATTACGATTCATAATGTACACGGATTGGACCGGGAGGTATACTACTTTTTTTTAAGATTTTTTAAATTTTTATTCCTCACGTACTTTATAAATATCTCATACTTGAAAAAAATTTACATTAAAATGTATCGCTTAGGTGCGGACGCAGACGTTAGCGGGCCAATTGCTGACCATGTGCTGGGCACAGCACGGGCACACACAAGCACACATACACATATAAACCAACACATACACAGGATACATATAAATACACCAATAAAAGACACTCAACAGATAAATAATTAATTTACCACCACATAAACGTACCTGTATATTATTATATTTTATTTATACCCAAATACACACAGAGAAATGCCTATGGCTGAAGTTTGTAGACATCAGCCAGTAACTGTATACACCAAACAATGACAAGGAATACCCTGTAGACTAAAACGATCACAGCCTATATTAATGAATAATTCATGTTCACATTACTCATTTGACGTTTTAGCCATAAATAGCATGCGCGTTAAGGACTAACCACACACGCCAGGGCTGGGACGTGCCCGGTTACCACGACTTGTTAGAGTGGGCACAAATTGTAAAGGAATTGTTTGTTATTGACACGCTAAAAATTGTCCGTGTGGTGACGGAGTAAGAATACAATATGTCACCACCCTATCTCATCCCATGGGTGTCGTAAAAACCGAGAGGGAGACTATCCGCCAATATTATCTTAACGAACTAAGAAGGAAAACTTGAAATTAAACCCTATACCAATCCGTTTAGCCAGCGTGATATTAGTAGGCCAAGTATCCCTCCGTCACAGGAGGAGGCCCGTTCCTGCAGTGGGACATTAATGGGCTGTTATGATGATGATGAGTGGGCGCTAGACCACAATGCCTATCATGGATTTTTTTTCAAAAAAACAGTATATTTTATGTGCCGACTTTACCCACTAGTGTTAAGTCCCACATTCATATCTCGTCGACGCGTGGCCTCTCTTTGTTTCATCGTTTATATTTACATATAACTATTTATATATACACCTACAGTTGACTAGAAAAATAACATTCTAAACATTTGAATGTATTTTCATTCTCACAGGTTTTTACAATGCTTTCTAGTCACAAGGTGCTTTAACTATGGATAGTACAACTTCATCATAACAGCCCATTAATGTCCCACTGCAGGGCCTCTTTCCGTGACAGAGGGATAATTGGCCTACTAATAACACGCTGGCCAGACGGATTGGTATAGGGTTAATTTCAAGTTTTCCTACTTTTAATTTCGTAAATGGATGTTTGTTACTCTTTCACGCAAAAACTACTGGACGGATTTTGATGAAATTTGGAATGTAGGTAGCTTAGGGTGTAGAATAACATTTAAGCTACCTATACTACGCGGGTGAAGCCGCGGGCATCAGCTAGTAGGAGATAAATCAAGAGTATTAAGGTTAAGTCGTCTGATCAATAATTCATTGCAGAAATCTTTTAGTGCAAAGTTGAGAATTATGGGACTTAAAAGAAAATCTTTTTCAAGCAATGGAGCTTAATAAACGGCAACGATTATTGTGATTTTATAGAAAGTAGCTTAATGAGAAAGTATTTATATTTCTTTTATTGCTTTAAGATGGCAAATGATTCATATTATTATTATTCATTCATTATTTTAGTTTGTTTTTTTATATTCGCATGCTGTGGTTTCCTATAATTTAAGGAATACACGCATTAATTCTGTAATTTTAAAAATTAATTTTTAATGTATTGCCTTTGTTGGAGACTCCTAATAAATAAATAAATAACTCCCGTATTTTGTCAAAGGTAAGAGGTAATTCATGGATGTCAGCAATAGGCATTTACTTATTTATAGATTATAAGCAGAGTCATATTAAATTGCTAAGTCACATAGATCTGTAATGTACCTAGCTACTAATGTGAACCTTTCTTCAAAACACAGTATGTTAATAAAATTGCATAATGAGTTTAATCAGTGGGGCAATATTCGTTTAAATTTTCCTAAAAGCGTATCTCAATGTTATATAATTCAATCTCAAACGTCATTAGTGTCAAATTTGATATTTTAGTAACCAATAAGACAACGCCAAACATTAATCAGAGACTATAGAGTTGTCAGGAGCAAAGCTTTTTATAGAGTACGCCGTCTGTATTTTTTTTTTGCATTTGGAGTCAGTTTTTTAGTAAGAATACTTTTGTACAATATCGTGGATATATGAGATGTTGCCTAGCTCATCTTTTGTGCTTATGCGCTTTACGTACTAGAAAACATCACCGGGGAAATAACTAGGTATTTAAGGCGAATATTTTTGCGCTTCTGGACGGAGTTAGGCTGGCTAAGTTAGCCAGGATTCTACACACAATGGACCAAAAGTGTGGGAAGAGTCTAAATGTGGAAACTAGAGTCCACCATCCATTCCACCATCCTAGGCGAATATTTTACAAATTTACGGCTTAAATTTCCTTTATAATTTATTCCTATTTCGTTGTAGATTCTTATTTCATCCTGTGATATCTTACAGCTGAAAGGTTTCCCTCTTTTTATTACGTAAAGGTAATATTCACGGATAGTCTCTTAGTCGGTTTTTACGACACCCATGGGATGAAATGGGGTGGTGACATATTGGGGTGACTGGTCGACCTTGACATTAATCAATTTACATTTTGGTTCACTTCTGATAATTTATCTAAAGGGTTATTTGGCTGAGCGACGTCTTTATTACTGAATTGTTTATGGATGTGATTTGGTGCTCCCACTTTTATGTACTACCTGCATGACGCTACCTTTATCATTAATAAAATCCTTAGTTGTATGGTTATGTATGGTATACAATGGTTGCAGCGCCTAATTTTTTTTTTTTTTAATTGGCCTACCAGAATTACTCTAAGGTGCCTGATGTTAAGCATCCATTAGAGTCCAAAAATGGCGAGCACCATGCCAGCTACAATAATTGTAGAGGCATGAATGTCTTCACTATGGCGGCTTCAGAAGATGCTTTTTCACGCCTCGCTTGAAGGAACCCGGATCGTAGTTTGAAGGAAACACGTGGGCTGGCAAAGAGTTCCATTGTTTGGTGGTTTTGCACATGTACGAAGTACGAATTACAGTTTTCTATGTAAAAAAATATGACGTCAAGAAAATGCAGCAGTAGAGTTTGTTGCGCCGCTTCTTCTCTACTAGCGCTTTGGAGGCGGTGGTAAAGTTTTCTAACTCTTAAATGTATTTAAACTTAGATTAAGTAGTTTAAAGGACGTCAAGAAATATATAATGAGTTTTGTATTTATCTTGATTAAAGCAATTTAGACTTTGACTTTGACTTCTTACTCCGTCACCACACGGAGACATTTCTTTACTTACATAATTTGTGCTTTTCTCTGTATGTTGGTAAACTTCGCCTTAACAACAAAACACATATGACATTGTACAATCTTTTCGAAAAATATAACAAGAAAACTGACATTTCATATTTACAGTATCCTATGAAATACCTACTATACGGACGAGCCTATTATTTGTGTAAAAGGAAACTTGAAGAAACCAGAACAGTCGTTTTGGTTATTGGCTTACGACCTCTGTGGCGTAGTGGTTATATAACATGACTGCTATCCTGAGGTCCCGGGTTCGATTCCCGCTCAATGCAAATATTCGAACATGATTGTTTGTATTGGTCTAGGTGTTTCTATGTTTAATATGTATGTATTTACAAAAAATAAAAGTATGTTTATCCGTTGTCTAGTACCCATAGTACAAGCTCTGCTTAGTTTAGGACTAGATGGCGTTGTGTGAATGTGTGAGGATTATTTATTTATTTATTTCTGCCTCAATGGCTATCAGTTTTTCACGCTATGTAATGTTAATCCGACCAACTAATGTCAAAACATAGAACCCTTTACCGATACGTCTAGTCAACGTGGTATCATCATCATCATAACAGCCCATTAATGTCCCACTTCAGGGACGGGCCTCCTTCCGTGAAGAAGAGATACTTGGCCTACTAATACTACGCTGGCCAGACGGATCGGTATAGGGTTTAATTTCAAGTTTTCATTCTTTATTTGTAAAGGTTATATTCACAGATAGTCCCTTAGTCGGTTTCTACGACACCTATGGGATGAGATGGGGTGGTGACATATTGTATTCTTACTCCTTCACCGTAGGTCTAATTTATCTCGGTCTTGTAAAGTAGATGCCTGCAATTTTTGAAAATCTTTTCGCAAAAGTTTTTCACTTTAATTTAGTTTGAAATAAAAATAAGTAGAATTAAAAAAGTCAGGATTAATAGCTGCCAATATGGAGGCTAGAGGCAGTAAATAACTATTTAACTAGGTGACCGTTCATCTTGTGCATGTCGATAACTAATATATATGAGCATAGGGATTTACCCAAAAAGATGGAGGATAAACTCTGTGAAAAATGGTGATTAGTTTCAAGGGTTAATTTTTCGTTAAAATGTTTTTTAACCGACTTTAAGGCCCTTTACGTGGCTCACTAGCGCCGCCAATAGAAAAAAAATCTTTATTCGCAAATAGGATAAATAATGTAAAATGTTGATAGCAAAGTCTTGAGGAAAGGCAATTAAGTATTTGTATAACACACTCTCAACACTTTAAATGTTTTTCAATTAGTAAAATTTCGCATTCGAAAAAAAAAACGGCCGTTTTTGTTTATAATGCAATATTTATTTAATTAAAAAACATTTAAAGTGTTGAGAGTGTGTTATACAAATATTTTATTGCCGTTTCTCAAGACTTTGTTATAAACATTTTATATTATTTGTCCTATTTGCGAATAATGATTTTTTTTCTATTGGCGGCGCTAGTGAGCCCTATAAACGCTCTTAAAACAAAAAAAAGTTCTTAATTCAAGTTGTTTTACAGTACCCGGCAGTAAATATTGCACATCGACTTTTGGAAAGAGATAATCGGCTCATTTCGGCTTCGTCGAGCGTCATCTCTGTCGCAATGTCAAATTATATTCAAATTCAAAATTCAAAAAAAAATTCTAGTACTTTTTTTAGCATGTTTTTTCAACAAACATAAATAATATTAAATAAATATTCCTCACACTTTCACACAACGTCATCCAGTCCCAAACTAAGCAGAGCTTGTACTATGGGTACTAGACAAAAGATAAACATACTTAAATACTTTTTTTGTAAATACATAGATTACATAGAAAACACTCAGACCAATGCAAACAATCATGTTCATGCACACAAAGATTCGCATTGAGCGGGAATCGAACCCGAGACCACTGCGTAGCAGTCATGTTATATAACCACTACGCCACAGAGGTCGTCAAATCAAAAGGTTATTAAATTCAATCTCTATCGCAGGAACTTTCGCTAAATTACCTTTTAAAGTCATAAATTATCAAATTAGTATATTTAACTAATAAAAGTTATATTTTATGAATTAGTTCAGTTATTCCAATGGTCGGAGTTAACTTTCTGTGTATTTTATCTATTTGAGTTTGAACTACTCAAACAATAGTTAGGCTATTGTTCCACTTATGTTCGGATAATATTATGGGTGATTCTTTGAGCCCAACATTTTCGATGTCTGGAGGTTTTTCTTTTTAACTAACAGACCAACCAAACTGCAATTATTTTTTAAACATAGTTTAGACAATTACCTATCTTGCACACGTTATTGTTTTTTAATAATAGTTTTTTATATATTAAAAAAAAAATATTAAAAAGCGTTCTTCTGATTAATATGGTGTGTCCGTACCCCAGTTTCTTGAACGTTAGTAACAGTAACATTTTTTCTTATTAACGAATCGATGTGCGTTATAAATATTACGATAGAATATTAGTTGTTTATTACACAAAAAAAATTGTACTAATATTTGCGATAGTTTTTTAATAAAAAAATTAATTGTGAATGTCCGGCACAAAAGTCTGATTCATATTCGCGCGCTTTACTTGAACGTACCTAGCTAAGTACGAAACATCAGGAGATCCCTTCTAGTACTGGTGGTAGCCAGGGACTCTGCTAACGTGGTCACGACGTTACATGTGGCTGGTTCGTGTTGTTGCGGAGATATAAATGTAAATATCTGATTCATATTACTTTGGTTCACCTGTGTTTCTGATTACTATGTTGGCTGTTATAATTAACTTAAATGGTTTTCAAACTTGAATCTGTTGGAAATATAATTCAATTGGGGACTAAAAACCTATGTATAAATAGCAATCCTTAATTGTATACGTGTAGTGATTTACCGATGTTAAAAGGCAAAATTTTGATTAATATGTGCCTGATTCATACGGCAAAAATACTATATTAATCAGAATTTCACACATATTGTTAATATGGCGGCACGGATAATGATTGATATTGTCAAGTTGTCAATGCTTCTAATAACTAGATTTAGGTGTGGTGATAATCATTGTGATTATCAACTTTGATTTTAATAAATAAATGACTGATTTTTATAACTAAAATTTCATTTTTGTTCCTAATTCTGATTTATATGACCTCAAAAAATTTAAAGTTAAAAATGTGTGCCTTCTTCAGACATTGTATATTAGGTTATCATCTTTGACAAAAACAAGTTTTATAAGCCAAAATGTGAAAAAAAAATTAGCCCATATGAATCAGACAAAGAATCGAATTTCGGAGAAACACCCTTATCTATCCTGGAGTTAGATATAACGGGATATCTTACTAATATTATAAATAGGAAAGTGTCTCTGTCTGTTTGTCTTTCTTTTACGGCTAAACGGAGCGACGAATTGACGTGATTTTTTAAGTGGAGATAGTTGAAGGGATGGAGAGTAACATACGCTACTTTTCTTTTTTTTTCTTCTGTGTCCTGAAAAAGGGAACAGTGCTACCCCGAATTTAACGCGAGCGAAGCCGCGGGCAATAGCTATTGTACTATAAACCGTAAAACAGACAACCACAGAAACATATTTCATAATACATAATCGCATAGCTTTTAGTATACAATCAGGGTATCTGTACCCTTTCAAGGTTCACTATATCTAAGGATTTGTGCCCAAACATTAATTATTACTAGTGCAAAGATAACCCGAGGTAGTTAATTCAATTATTAAACTAGCTTAATATATTTTTATAAGGAAAAATAGAGTTTGTTTAGTTACGGTTTATTAAAGTCCTACTGCAGGGACGAGTTATCTATAGTTTGACCGACAATTATATGCCCGAATTTCATTACGACAAAAACAGCTCGACGAAGACTCGCTTCTCTCCTACTTCTTGGTGGCTTAAAGAATAAACATATGACATGGTTATATAAAATAACTGCTACGCAGAGGTCTCGGGTTTGGTTCCCGCTCAATGCTAGTCTTTGTGTGCATGAACATGATTTTTTGCATTGGTCTGGATGTTTTCTACGTATATTTAAGTATTTACAGAAAAAAAAGTATTTAACTATGTTTATTCGTTGTCTTGTACCCAAAGTACAAGCTTTGCTTAGTTTGGAACTAGATGGAGTTGTGTGAATATGTGAGGAATATTATTTAATACGTCCTGCGTGGGAATTAAACCTCTTGCACTGTGCACATATTATTTATGTATGTTATGAAAGTGTTAGTGACATTCATCATAACAGCCCATCAATGCCCCACTGCAGGGACGAGCCTCCTCCCACGATGGAGAGATCCTTGGCCTTCTAATACCACGCTGGTCAGGCGGATTGGTATAGGGTTTAATTTCAAGTTTTCCTTCTTTTTATTTCGTAAAGATAATATTCACGGATATTCCATTAGTCGGTTTTTACTACACCCATGGGATAAGATGGGGGTGGTGACATATTGTATTCTTACTTCGTCACCACACGGAAAACATTAATACGTGATTATTATAGTTATTCATCACTAAGTCTTTCCCACGAGACAATTAAACTAAGCGTAACACACATAACTATTTCTTTTGTTACGAAGTACGGTAAATAATGTTTTTGTTTTGAAAAGAATAGGAGACTTCTCTCCGCCATTGTTTTTGGTCAAGGTCAGAATTTATGAGGCGTGAATAAGTTGTGGTCACAGTATGTTGGATTTTGAGCAGTTTTAGACCTTATTGGGCCACTGATCTCCGTGTGGTGACGAAATAAGAATACAATATGTCACTACTCCGTCTCCTCCCATGGGTATAAAACCGACCGACTAAGGGACTATCCTGTGAATATTACCTATACATAGAAAAACGTAATAAATAGAAGGAAAACTTAAAATTAAACCCTATACCAATCCGTTTGCCCAGCGTGGTAATAATAGGCCAAGTATCCCTCCGTCACGGTAGGAGGCCCGTCCCTGCAGTGGGACATTAATGGACGGGCTTTCTCCCATGACGGAAGGATACTTGGCCTACTAATACCACGCTGGTCAGACGGATTGGTATGGGATTTAATTTCAAGTTTTCCTTCTATTTATTACGTGAAAATAATATTAACGGATAGTCCCTTAGTCAGTTTGAAGACATCCATGGGATGAAATGGGGTGGTGACACACTGTATTCTTACTCCGTCACCACACGGAGAATATTAATAACAATACAAAAAATATACATAGGTATTTCTCTTAATAATATCACTTCAAAAACCATTCGACTTTCTCTATTATCGTTTGAAGTATAACTTCTCATCTTATAAATATAACATCTTGCTATATTCGACGACCCGGATTTATCTTAAGTGTTCCTACGATATTTCCTTCCTGGTTGACCGTTTCACCCCCTAAACCCACCCTCTTTAGGGTACATTCACACTGACCGGCTCTGAGAGTAGCGGCGCGCATTTTACTTTTCACACAAAATCGTTTTTTTTTATTCCTTACTCTTTCACACAACGCCATCTAGTCCCAAACTAAGCAGAGCTTGTAGTATGGGTACTAGACAACGGATAAACAGACTTGAATGCTTTTTTTTTGTAAATACATACATATTATACATAGAAAACACCCAGACCAATGGAAACAATCATGTTCATGGACACAAAGATTTGCTTTGAGCGGGAATCGAACCCAAGACCTCTGCGTAGCAGTCATGTTATATAACCACTACGCCACAGAGGTCGTTAATATAGTTCAGAATATAGACTCTTGGAGTTGGTCGGAGTGGAACCGACGATTTAGACCATTAGCACTGGGCTTTTTTGAGCGAGAAAGAACATACTATCGGAGCCAAATGGGTACCTGAAAAAGTGACAACGCGGAAAAAGACGCGATTGGAGCTGGTCAGATCCTCTTTCGTAACTACCTAATAATGTCCCACTGCAGGGACGGGCCTCCTCACGTGACGGAGAGCTACTGGGCCTACTAATACCACGCTGGCCAGACGGATTGGTATAGGGTTTAATTTCAAGTTTTCCTTCTTTTTATTACGTAAAGATAATATTCACGGATAGTCCCTTAGTCGGTTTTTACGACACCCATGGGATGAGATGGGGTGGTGACACACTGTATTCTTACTCCGTCACCACACGGAGGACATAATTTTCTTGTTATTAAATCAATTCCAAGAAAAACTTTTTTTTTTTCGCTACCTCCTCTTTTAGGAGTCGATTAAAAAAAAATTACGCTTACTTTTGAACATGCAAAAATATATTTTACAAGAAACACTTTAAATTCAGTTTTCAGCTTAATAAGAAGCCGCTCTCCTCTCCGAGACGGCCTTTGTGAACGGACCCTTAGAGTTCTATTGTTGTCACAAAGCGCCCCCTGTCGATAGCCAGCGGTATTGTGGACTCGGTAGATTAATCGTCTTTAGTGAATCAAGGATGTTTCCCTAACCTTTGTGTTAAATAGAGACTCGAGAAATGTTTATATTGTTTTTGTAAGTCAGTTTTTTATTGTTTCTTGTAATATTAGATTTGTATACAACTTGTTTTTAACCGGCATTTTAATTCTCGTAACTTAAAACCGTTAAAAATTCGGTTAAGTAAACTTTAGTTGTCAAATTGTCACACAATAGGTATACAATTTGACAACTAAAAGTTAACCGAATTTTTAACGATTTTAAAGAACAAGAATTGACGTGCGGATTAAAAAAAGGTGGAAGTGTACAATTCGCTTGTATTTTTTTGTGTTTTTTAAGTTTTTTTTTATCAAATACATTAACAAAACATCTTATTGACACTAAAATATCACTTAAACCTAATTTTTCTAAAACGCCTGGACCGATTTGTAATTTTTTTTTGTTTGAAAGTTTATTTAAAAAGACACGTCGTAATAATTTCTTCTTAATATTATTATAAATAATCTGTGTCACAAGTTACAGGTTTCCTTAAGACTAACAAAGTACAAAATAATGACAATACATTGGTATAAAATAATGTTTAGCTACATTGCTGGTTCTCAAGCTAGGCGAGGCCTGTGTTATGAGATGGACCTCTCCGGTATACCGTAGTGTGTATGGCCGGCATTATGTGCATTGAAGTATATTCTGTAACACTTACTACACACAATAACATTTATTTTCTTTATAGTAACAACTTGTATATATATTTTATTTTAGTTCATAAAGTAGTATTATAAGAAAAGCCTGCAGGCGACAGTACAAAGTTGCAATTAATTAAAAGTTTCTTTTTTGTTCTACTTAATAATAAAAATAGCGACCTGCAATCTTAAGGTATTTTATTTTACTAGCTGAAATAAATAATAGAGGTTGGGGTTATTTTTTAGTAGAAAAGTAAATTGAAAATGTCTCTTTAACATGACTGCTACCCAGAGGTTGCCCACTGCTTGACATAGGCCTCCTCCAAAAGTTTCCACTCTGCGCGGTCTTGTGCCTCCCTTATCCATCGGCTTCCCGCCGTCCTAACCAGGTCGTCAGTCCACCGTGTGAGGGGTCTCTCCACCCTGCGCCTTCCGGTGCGCGGTCGCCATTCCAGAACTTTTCTGCCCCAACGGCTATTAGTTCTCCGCGCTATGTGCCCTGCCCACCGCCACTTTAGCCGGGAAATCCTGAGCGCTATGTCGGTCACTTTAGTTCTCCTGCGGATCTCCTCGTTTCCGATACGAAACTCCCGACATAGCTCTCTCCATTGCCCTCTGAGTGACGGTAAGCCTTCTGAGAAGGCCCATAGTCAGCGACCACGTTTCAGCTCTATAAGTCATCACTGGCAACACACATTGGTCGAAGACCTTTGTCATTATTTTTTTAAAAAGACAACGCTCTCAATAGGTATCGAGCTTGCGTCACGAAACATTTCACAAATCTAAAGTCAAGTAGCTAATCAATAAACAAATAAAATACGACGCAAATACGAGGTCCTCACTAAGCAGTAACCCATCTATGGAAAGACCTCGCTGAAGTTGCTTAACTAGATACGTTAGTGATTGCAACTGGTTGCAAACACTTATGAGATGACATGGGGATGGTGACACCATTATATTCTAACTATACCTAGTCTAGCCATAAATATTGTTACGAAGAAAAAACATTTTTTTTTATTGCAAATAATATTTATTACTTTTACAGTGTGTTAGTTTAATACATAAATATAAAACAATTCAAAATATAAAAAGCTTATTCGAAGTGGTCTCCATTGGCTGCAACACAGTCCTTTAAACGTTGAGGCCAGTTATCAATAGAAGCACGCACTCTTTCCATGGGAAAATTCTTCACTGCCAATCGTATGGATTGTTTTAGGGACTCCAAATTATCATGGCGTTTAGAGCAAGCCATACTCTCTAAAACTGACCATAAATCATAATCCAGCGGATTAAGATCGGGACTAGACGACGGCCAGTCTTCAGCTCTGATGAAGTCCGAAACGTTCATTTCCAACCAAGACTGCGTGGACCGAGCTTTATGACCCGGCGCTGAGTCTTGTTGGAAGGACCATACTTGGTTATTTGAACATGGTGTTGTTAAGGGGTTTAACTACCTTCTCAAGAATGGTATCTTGATACACTTGTGCCGATGTTTTGATACCTTTTTCACAAAAATATGGCTCAGTCACTCCTTCATAGCTAACACCCCACCAAACCATCACTGAAGTCGGATAATGCCTACGTTGCACTCTGTCGACTAATTGGGAAGCTTCCTTAGAGCTTTGAGCATAAATACGGTCATTTTGTTTGTTAAAATGTTGCTCAACTGTAAAGATTTTCTCATCCGTAAACAAAATTTTTCTGTGACCTCCCTTTGCGTACCGCTTCAGTAGTTGCTTCGATTTTACCACCCTAAGGTAAAAGCTCCTATTACGGCGGTAGTCAAAAGCGCGTCCTATTACGGAGGTATTTCTATTTTCGTGTTTTATTCTGGTTTTATTCAGTTTACGTACAACCAAACTAAATCAGTTTATTCTACATCTATTACTTCATGATTTACCTGACGTTTGCAAGTAAAGAACATAGATAACTAATCAAAATCAATCAATCTGTATAACGGCATCGACGTGAAAGGGATTTCCATACAAACGCTGAACAACAAAATTAGGTACACTAATATTTAGAAACTAAGTTTTCCGTATTAATAAGCCGTTTAAGATGGTTTATTTCTTATTCATAGCATTTTCTTACTATTATACTTACTGTTTCAATAGCTTGTTTTATATTTGTAACTCATTTTATATCAAAAAAATAAGAAATAAAATAGCGCCGTAATACGGCACGATTTTTTTAGATTCGTCCTAATACGGTGGTATAACACCGTAATAGAAAAAATACTGGGCATGTTTAATTGTTTGTAACTTTCAATTTATTAACTTATTGAACTTGTTTCAAGGTTTTTAGAAATAATTATTAATCTCATAAACTAAAAACCATATTCTGCGGTATGTATTCGTAGTTAGAAATCGTATTAAATACGAAAATTGTTGAGTACAAAATGTGGATTTCTTAGGAAGGGTAAAAATAGGAAGGTGTATTTTAACTTATCATAAATCATTTATTTTGTATAACTGTTGACTACTGTTTACACATATGAGCCAAAAAACTGTTATAGTTTCATTAAACATTTACATTGTTCCATTTATCGAAGTTTTGATAGGTCCGAATTAGGATTATTAAAAACAGGAGTAGTTTTCCTATTGCGGTGGTAATTATTTCCAAGTAAGTCTGTGTAAGGATCTATGATTTCCTATTACGGCCCTATTCATAGAACATAAAATTACAAGTTTTAGGGTACCGTGATTATTGATTCTGAGAATAGAATTGTTATGTGATACGTAAGTTTTTTTGTTTTGTATAAAACCAAAAGCCATAAAAACTTTTAAATATGCATATTCTTTTTATGTAAAGTTATGCAATCTATGTAATTTTATATTTTGTTTTTATTTTACTAAGCATAAAAAGAAAAGTTAACCTTATTTTAATAACACAAAACTCTTTTTAGAACGTGTATTTTTATCTATACTTATTACTTATAATATAATATTATAAAGAGGTAAAGTTTGTGACTTTGTAGGACGTAATCTCTGGATCTAATAAACCGATTTTAAAAATTATTTCTGTGTTGAATAGTACATTCATCGGGGAGTATCATAGGCTATATAGTATCACGCTATGACGAATAGGAGAGGAGCAATAATGAATCATGTTAAAAAAAGTGACGCGTTATTTTCGCCGCCCAACGAACTGGGCACGGGGTCAGCTAGTAAAAAATAATTTCATTTAAAAAGATACAAATCAATGGTCAATGAATACCAAAAATACAACTTACTTTACTAATACAATTAAATTATTTGATAAATATTATTTGTACGGAACTTGGATGAATATAATTTCTGACCCTCCGTATTAGGAATCGTCTACCGCAGTAATAGGCTCTGAGGAAAAAAATACCTCCGAATTAGGGAAAATCGACCCGACTATTTAAATCTTTTTTAAAAAATAAATAATATCAGTAAAAGAAACAAACTCGACAGTAATACAAAATATAAATTCCACTTTTGACGATGACATTTTTTTGCACAGGTAAAAATAATTACAAATGCTTATTTTTGTTTCTTACTTTGAAATGTTGCGAAATACCTCCGTAATAGGAGCTTTTACCTTATTCTTTTTTAAATTATCAGTTAAAAAATGACCAGTGCGTCTCTTATAGGCTGCAAGTCCTAAGTCATCTTTTAAAATGCGTGACATGGTTCTGGGTTCTATCTTCATCTCCCGAGATAAAATCTTTTGCTTTCGGACAGGATTTCTTCGAATTCTTTCCCTTACTGCTTTGACCACCATTTTCGTACGAACACTACGTGGACGGCCAGATCTTTTTCTGTCACAAACAGAGAAGGTCTCATTGTACCTATTAATAGCCCGGTACACAAACATTTGACTAATACCAAGCGTATGGAGAGTTTTAAAAATTACATTCGGCTCCATACCAACTTTGTGTAATGCAATCACAGCGATTCGGTTTTCTTTATCACCCCACTCCATTTTAATATAGCAAAATATTGTACAATGTATTGGCGCCAAAATTAGAAAATACAATGAACAATCGTATAAAAATGACAGATTCCAAATTCAAATGTAATATCTTTCTTATTTTTAATTGTAACAGTATTTATGGCCAGACTATGTATAACCACACTAGCTGACCCGTGCCCACTTCGTTGGGCGGCGAAAAAAACGCGTCCGTTTTTTAAACATATTTCATTACTGCTCCATTCCTATTAGTCATAGCTTGATACTTTATAGCCTATGACACTCCCCGATAAATGGACTATTCAACACAGAAAGAATTTTTAAAATAAGTATATATAAAACTAAACATTTAAATTCCATACCCAGATTTAATTCCAAGCTAACCACGAAATTTCCATAAATTACTCCACGCTCATAATATTTAATTCAGTTGCGTAACTAAGCTCGAGACATGCAAATTTGAATCTTGTTACAACAAATTAAGGTTTAAATTATGAATATTGGATTTTGGTATCAGAAATTGTACGGTACTTCGGATTAAGATGGCTTAGTTCTTTAATAATGAATGTTAGGTAAAGGGTTGAGTTAACTTGTTTATTTGACTCTTTAGCGTAGTGGTTATAGTACTAACTGCTATGCAGAGGTCTCGGGTTCGATTTTATTCTCAAAGGTAATCTTCGTGTGTAGGAACATCATCATTATAATCATCAGCCCATTAATGTCCCACTGCAAGGACGGGCCTCCTTTCGTGACGAAGGGGTAATTGACCTACTAATACCATGCTGGCCAGGCGGATTGATATAGGGTTTAATTTAAAGGTTTCCTTCTTCTTATTTCGTAAAGATAATATTCACGGATAGTCCCTTAGTCGGTTTTAACGACACTCATGGGATGAGATGGGGTGATGACATATTGTACCACACGGAGAAGATCTTTGTATGTATGAGCATAATTGTTTGATTTGGTCTGAGTGTTTTCTATCTACTTAAACATAATAAGGCGGTTATCACACTGCCACGCACCACGCTGCATGTTGCGTGGATGCGTGGCAGTGTGATAACGGCAGTGTGATACGTTGCTTGTAAGTACCTCCATTTGTATAGAAAACACGCGCAGTCCAACACACAGAAAATGCATCATGCAGATCACGCGCCTACAAGCGGCGAAACATGCATCCACGCGCGTGGGTGCGGGGCGAGACGCAAGGTATGGCACACCGACTGACACCGAGTCCCGCAGTGCCGTGCGTGATTTAGGAAGGGACTGACGTGCGTTAAAGCACTAGCGAACAACTTTGAATGAAATGAGTCAGAGCCGGCGTGAATCCACAAAACGCAACTACGCGCATGAGTGCGTCAAAAACCTGTACGATGATGCAGATCTGCACTCCCGCGTGTACGCGCGTAGGTGCGTCGAAACGCAACATGCAGCGTGGTGCGTGGCAGTGTGATAACCGCCTTATTATGGATTTAGGATTGATTCCTACAACGTTTTTCTTAAACTAGTTCAGTTTAAAATTAGATTTAACCAACAACACAAGTTTTCCTAGTATTATTTAAATTTTTTTAAGTTAAAAACTAAAACTATGTCACTACGAGAGAAGTTTTAATATGTCTGCAACAGATGTCGCTGCTACTAATAATACAACACTGCAATTTATTTTGATAGAATAACTTTACTTGCACTGAATTGTTAAACATGATCTAATTATTTTCTGTATAGTGTTGGACTACGAATACTAAATGTTATACTACTTTCATCATAATAACAGCTCATTATGTCCCACTGCAGGGACAGGCCTTCTACCGTAACGGAGGGATACTTGGCCTACAAATAATGCTGATACTACATCTGTAGTGTATTGTTGGCTCTTAGACGCGCGTTCCCTCTCACTCCCTTCGCTCACAGTCACCAACTGTTATACGATCGCACGTCCAATTGAGACAACAGAATAGCTTCCTTCTCTTTCACTCACATATACTACAACTACTTTAAGTCTCGTGGTTGTCGTGAAAGTAGACTTAGGAAGATTAGACAAACATTTTCATAAGAACTAAACTTTAACTGTCATGGGAGCCTATGGTTGTAGTTTCGTGAAAGAAAAATATTTTCTGCAATCCACAAACAATTGTCCCGAATCTGGACAAGTCATTCACCTGATGGTAAGTTCAACATTCTATACCACAAAACTCAAATAAATAAAAACTCTATGCTTTCCAAAAGATGTACTACACTCGTAGTAGTTATATAACATGACTGTTTGATTCCCGCTCAATGCAAATTGTTTGCATGAACATGATTGTTTGCCAATGCAAACAATCATGTTCATGCATGTGTCATGTCTGAGTGTTTTGTACGTATAATATGTATTTATTTACAAAAAAAAAGCATTAAAGTATGTTTATCCGTTTTCTAGTACCCATAATACAAGCTTTGCTTAGTTTGTGACTAGATGGCGTTGTTTGAATGTGTGAGGAATATTTATTAATGATGATTCGCACCCTTGATCGCCTTCTGATGAAAATAGGAAAGTAGAGTTTGAAAAAATAAACATTATTAGGAATCGAATGCGCACTAACCTAACCGACTCACATTAAGGTAGTCTATAATAACATATTAGTCCCAATGTCGTAACAAATAGAGTTAGTCACAATGAGATATGGTCCAATTATTTTTCACACTACGACTTTTGCAAAAGGCACCATTCTAAAAGGGACGAGCCAAAATGATTTCTATTTTTTAAGCTAATAGGTAATGTTCTTTTCTAGCGAAGTTAGGCCAGGCGCGCACTACGAGTTTTTCGCCGCGCGGCAGAAAAGCGCAGCGGTATAATGTCGCACAGTAAGGCCAGGCGCGCACTACGAGTTTTTCGCCGCGCGGCAGAATAGCGCAGCGGTATAATGTCGCACTGTAAGGCCAGGCGCGCACTACGAGTTTTTCGCCGCGCGGCAGAAAAGCGCAGCGGTATAATGTCGCACTGTAATACTGTACCAAACAGTTTTACATTGTATTGCGCGCACTTGACGGCAGAGCCACCGCAGCCCACCAGTATTACTGTGCGACATTATACCGCTGCGCTTTTCTGCCGCGCGGCGAAAAACTCGTAGTGCGCGCCTGGCCTAATACTGTACCAAACAGTTTTACATTGTATTGCGCGCACTTGACGGCAGAGCCACCGCAGCCCACCAGTATTACTGTGCGACATTTTACCGCTGCGCTTTTCTGCCGCGCGGCGAAAAACTCGTAGTGCGCGCCTGGCCTAATACTGGTGGGCTGCGGTGGCTCTGCCGTCAAGTGCGCGCAATACAATGTAAAACTGTTTGGTACAGTATTACAGTGCGACATTATACCGCTGCGCTTTTCTGCCGCGCGGCGAAAAACTCGTAGTGCGCGCCTGGCCTTATACCGTGAAATTAGTTTTTCTTCAAGCATAATATATGAAAATTTAGTAAAGAAAATTTAGTAAATCTTCATTTTGTAAAGTAACCTAGTACCCTTCGTGTCATGTTGGTAAAAGAATAAATTTTGTCACTATCTCTGTACTAATGGGTGTCATTACAGCTGATTAAGAGGCAATTTGAAAACCATCCTATTCGAGAACTAAAGCCCGTACTTAACTCGCCAAAAAATAGAATCTATTCAAATAAACTTAATCAACAACTTACTACTTAACTCGCTTTTGCCGTTCAAACGCAAAAAGTGACTTAACTCGTCAATGAGGCAAGTTAACTCGCTACTGTATTACTTGTCGATTAAGCCCGATTTACACATCGACAAGTACAGTAGCGAGTTAAGTAGTAAGTTGTTGATTAAGTTGATTTAAATAGATCTCCATCCTATTTTTTGGCGAGTTAAGTTGGCGAGACGCAGGGGGGGAGACAGAGGGGGCTACTTCGTTTTTTACTCGCCACAAAATAGGATGAAGATCTATTTAAATCAACTTAATAAACCACTTACTACTTAACTCGCTACTGTACTTGTCGATGTGTAAATCGGGCTTTAGTAAATCGCAGTGTTAACAGCAGTTTCTGAGATTACCCAGAACAAACAAACTAAACTACTATCGATAAAGAATAAACTAGCTTTTAAAACAAACGAATCGATTTAATCTACAACTACATTCTAAACGATCTTTAATTACTTTAAGACCGCAATCGATTTGTTTGGACGCCATTGCCAGGAGTCGAAAAAAAGTAAAATAGTGAAACAGCATTTCTACTTAATTAGTCTTACAAGATTAATTAGGAAGTAAACGGTACGTTAAATTTATTGTAGGAGATCTAAATGCCCTTCTGCAAGGACAGGCTTAGCAAAGAAATACTGTCATTAGACATAACTTGTAATTCCTCGAAGTCGGTCCCTCAAGTCTGAGGATCGTGGTCAGCATCAGGGTTGCATCTAGAGGCGTCCATTAGTTTCTGTTCAGTGCCTTTGAGTACTATGATTACCAGACTAATATTAAACAAAGAACTATACATCAAACTTAATAGCAAATAAATAAATATAAATATATTCCTCACAAATTCATACAACGCCATCTAGTCCCAAACTAAGCTGAGCTTGTAGTATGGGTACTAGACAACTGATAAACATACATAAATACTTTTTTTTTTGTAAATACATACACAATATTATACATAGAAAACATCCAGACCAATGCAAACAATCATGTTTATCACACAAAGATTTGCATTTGAATTGGTATAAGGTTTAATTTCAAGTTTTCCTTCTTTTAATTATGTGTAACGATAATATTCACGGATAGTCCTTTAGTCGGTTTTTACGAGACCCATGGGATAAGATGGGGTGGTGACATATTGTATTCTTACTCCGTTACCACATGGAAAATATTTACCTACTCAAACAAAATTTTCTTGCCAAAACCGCGAGTAAAACCTTGTTTTCTGATAAATAAATTCATTGGTGGTTTGTAGTAAATATTCTGAAGGATCTGTACCTTCATAACATATTCATTTAAAGCCTCAATTCTACGCAAATTCGCCTCGAGGAGATGTGTCAAAATATATTTTGATACAGGCTGTTTTTTTTCTTGTTTAGTATTTTGTTTTACTTACGACTACTCAAGGAACTTACACTCTAACTGGAATGCTTACGAAACAAATTTAAACAAATTAAACTACTACTGACAACTTAAGGTTTATATTTGTTTATAATAACATGAAAGGGAAAAAACTCCGACAAGGACAACGACAAAGGGGGATTGCATCTATCTGTAGCAACTGTAAGTTAAATGTTGGTTTCTCGTTTAGAGAGGGACACACTCCACTCATACAGCTGTAAATTAGGAACGGATTTTTAAAAAGATAATCACATTAACATACATATTTCATAATTATAATTAACGACTTCCTAACTATTTTACTGTTGGTTACGTTATATAATATTCTGGGTATTACCATAGTACAAATATATACAGTATTTCGACTACATAGAAACGGACGAAACGCGAGTTATACCTACACGCTCACGATAGCGGTGACTTTGCGGAGTGAATAATCGCGACTGTGCCGCAGTAACGAGCGGGAAAGTAGGTAAAATGTAATTAAAAAGCTGGAGGTGTGACAGCCCTATCGCATGTTTACGTACCGCGCAGTCGTAGGCATTTATAATAAATATTCGGCCGAGATAGACTACTGGTTGTACTGTGGTTACGTTATATAACATTCTGCGTATTACCGTAACGTGACGCCTTTTAGTGCTGGATTAAATTGTACGAATTTGGACTTAGTTTTGGCATTTTTGGTTAAAGGCCTTTCGCTTCACTGCAGCCTGCGTAAAGTTATAAATGGATTTCCACTGCTGGAAATACGTAGGCCTTCTCCAAATCTCCGACAAGGACAACGACAAAGGGGGATTGCATCTATCTGTAGCAACTGTAAGTTAAATGTTGGTTTCTCGTTTAGAGAGGGACACACTCCACTCATACAGCTGTAAATTAGGAACGGATTTTTTGTAACCGTAAGCATTCCAGTTAGGAGTGTAAGTTCCTTGCGACTACTGTGTTAGTATTGAAATGCTTTGTCGTGAGCATTTGTGATGCATGTATTATGTTATCGAATTATATCAGATTTCAGGTCTATGATTGAACTTTTAGTTAATTAAAAACAAGTATTTTTTATACATGAAAGTCTTGAAAGGAAAGGATTTTTTTACAGGAAAGTATTCGCCCTGAACCTACTTAATTGCACGATAGCCTTACAAATGGATATAAAAGTGTATTTATTTTCTTGTTCCCAGTACTATAAATATTCCTTACACGAATTTTAATATTTCTTACACTTTCACACAACGCCATCTAGTCCCAAACTAAGTAGAGCTTGTACTATGGTACTAGACAACGGAAAAACATACTTAATTACTTCTTTTAGTAAATACATACATGTTATACATAGAAAACACCCAGACCAATGCAAACAACCATGTTCATGCACACAATGATTTTCATTATGCAGGAATCGAACCCGAGACCTCTGCGTAGCAGTCATGTTATATAACCACTACGCCAAAGAGGTCGTCACTATTCACAGTTTGAAACTGCATATCGATGTGCGAGGATTATCAAATTTGAGAGAATACGTCATTATTGTTGTTAGTCTCAATGCATTGTTATAACAACTCTGTAAAAGTCACAACTCTCAATATCCCTTATAAACATCTAAAATATGTATAAAAAATTTCCAAAAAACAATGTGATTGGGATTGGAGGAAATATCAAACTTTTCCTAGAACAGATTATTTGTACCAAAGTTCTCAAAACAATAGTAGGACATCCTGTAGCTGTTCGAACACGCGTACTATATAAATATTATATTTGAGGTCAAAACTAGGTGGGACATGAAGAGTGTTTGCTTGAATAAAGTTCCTTTGTGGGTTAATTTATAAGATGAAGACGGATTTGAAAAACGGTGTTATTTGGTTTATTTAAATAAACAAATAAAAATATTCACGAGCACTTTGATAAGAATACAGTGTGTCATTACCGCATCTCATCCCATAGGTGTCGTAGAAACCGACTAAGGGACTATCCGTGAATATTATCTTTACGAAATAAAAAAGAAAGAAAACTTAAATTTAAACCCTATACCAATCCGTCTGGCCAGCGTGGTATTAGTAGACCAAGTATCCCTCCGTCATGGGAGGAGGCTCGTCCCTGCAGTAGGACATTAATGGGCTGTTATGATGAATATTAGAAAACTTTCTTTTTTAGTGGACTTTTACCGAAAATAACTTACTTACTTACTCCGCTGGCTCAACGACCCAAAATGTGTCTTGGCCTCCGACACGAGAGAACGCCACTCTGCTCGATCCTTGGTCACCTCTTGCCAGTTGCTGACTTGAAGTTCCCTCAAATCGTTCTTAACGATGTCTTTCCAGCGGTACCTGGGGCGACCGACAGGGCGACGTCCTGTTGGTTGACCCACATACGCCCTTTTAACTCCTCGATCCTCACCCATTCTCTCGACGTGGCCTAGCCATCGGAGTCTGTGAGCTTTGATCTCTCCTATGATGTTAGGAATGGCTATAAGTTCCTCTACTTCGGCATTTTTGCGGATCCGCCAGCTTCCATCTAGTCTCTGCACAGGACCAAAGATCTTTCTAATGACCTTCCTTTCTGCGACTAAGAGTTTGTTCTCTTCCTTTTGTGTCAGAGTCCAGGCTTCGCAGCCATACGTTAATATGGGTCTTATTACAGTTTTATAAATTCGTATTTTGGAATTTCGGCTAAGCAGCCTGGACACTAACACTTTATGTAGGGCAGCGCTACATCTGAGTGCGCTTTGAATACGGATGTCAATCTCCTCCTCCCGAGTGTTCGAGTCAGTTATGGTGCAACCTAAGTACCTATTTGAATTTTGATACGCCTTTGTAAGTGATATCTCCAACATGTAAGTTTACCGAAAATAAACATGTAAATAATGTATAACAACGCTATCGTCTGTAACTTAAAACACAATCTCCCCGAGGCCAAAGAAATAAAAGCACAGAATTTATTATAAGACTCGGTTCGTGATTGACAAGAAGCTATGATTCCTTGATTTACAACATTTGCAGAGAGGAAAATAATCTTTTTGTTTTCTTGACAGAATCATAGAAGTTTATTATATTATTCGAGGTATCGGTTACTTTCGAATTGAAATGATAAAAGTATTTTATGGCAAGTAAGAACTTAAAGGTGCATAACCAACTTCATGAAATTGCCGTTTTGTATGGAGTTTGAGTTTTCGTACTAACCTTTCTTAGTTTTTTCAATAATTATTAAACTTAATGGAATGAAATTAGCGTATATCTTAGCTAACTTAAAGAATTTTAATCATAAGAAAAAAAATATAAGGGAAGAAGTTACAATTGTTTAAATGGTAAAATCCGCTGGTTTAAATTGAACCCATATTTACAGGCTTATTACTTATACAAATAATAATTATTTTTCTTAACTATCTTTTGTTAGTTGTTGGTAATGTCCTGTTTATTTACCAAATTACAAAAATAATACAAGCAATCTATGTTTTAAAATAAAATAGAGACTAAAGACTGCGGCGAAAGAAAACGGCAATTTCATAGATAAAGATTATTTAAATAATATAACATTTTTATATTAGCCTTATCAAGTCCTACTGAAAGGACGATCTTTCATAAATGACAAAGGGAAACTTACCCTACTAATACCACGCAAGTCAGACGGATTAGTATAAGGTTTTATGTCAAATTTTCCATTGTCTGATCTCGTAGCGATTATGAAAACGTTCTTTTTGTTGGCTTTTGCACTTCCATCGTAATCCTAATCATTTTACAGAGAAGAGAAATTATATAATTTATATATCATAACAGCCCATGAATGTCCCACTGCAGGGACGGGCCTCTTCCCATGACGGAGGGATACTTGGCCTACTAATACCACGCTGGCCAGACGGATTAATATAGGGTTTAATTTCAAGTTATCCTTCTTTTTACTTCGTAAATACAATATTTACGGTTAGTCCCTTAGTCGGTTTTTACGATACCTATGGGATGTGATGGGGTGGTGACATGTTGTATTCTTACTCCGTCACCACACGAACAGCAAATTTATATAACATTCGTTAATCCTTTGCCCTATTTCCATCAGCAGACTGCAATAGGCTAAACGATTGATTGATTTAATTGATAATCCTTTTACAAAAAAATTACGCAACTATCAACAAAAACAAAATCATAATGTATTAATTTTTTTTTTACTAAATGAATTAGAATAAAGAGCAATGCCATCTATACGTCATTTTGTACACTACGTAGAAATCTAAACGGTACACGTAGTTAGGTCCTCTGCCACAAGATGGAGTTCAACACAATTTAATTTCAACGTCATTTCTCTGAAATTGGCTAAATACTTACCCCAATGTTTTTGTGCTGATTAACGGTGTCTTCAGATTGAGAAATCCATTCAACCTGCTTGTTGGTTTCTCTCTTCCTCCATCAGATGACTGGTCAGCCCTGAGGATAAAAGAAAAGAAAATACTTTAATATTTGAGTTAAAGGACAACGGTAAATTTTAAAGGGTTGGAGACCTGGTTTTCCGAAATACCGGGTTTATAGCCCAGTTCAGGCACCAGTCTCCCACAATATTGTACACAAATTGGTATTTGTAACTCTCATTGCTATTTTTAATATTGGGGTGAGAAATAAACGTATTTTTATTATTAAAAATAAAATGAGGAATGGGCAGACGCCTTACAAGATGGACTAACGATCTGGTCTACCGAATCATCTGTTGTCCGCTACAGATCACCGCTTGTAGGGGCGCACACTGCAGAGAAATGTGGAGACGTTTGAAGTAGGCATATGACCAGCAGTGTACTCTTTTAACCAAGATAGTTAAAAGGGTTAAACAAGTTTGGTCTGTTTATCTGTTAAAAAGAAAATGATTGGCGGTCTAAAATTTAGAGAGACATCCTGCTGTTATGTTCATAAAATAAACAGATCTTTTATTCATGTACATTAGATAGCTATAAATATAGAGATCAGTGATAATTTCGAGCAATCGTTTCTTCACCTTGCAATTTTGTTTTTTTATCGACCAATTTTTATTGATCAAATTCACATAAGATATAATGTAAATGATTCACAAGTGACTGTCATGAGTCTGGACGTATTTTATGTCAGTTTATTTGATTTGTGTAAAGAAAGACAAGCAAGACAGGAATCAATCGATACCGGTGTGTGGGAGAATTAGTTCGCGATCAGTCTTAATTGAGTAATCACGGGCTCAATGATACGTGCTCCGCGGCTTTTTAGCGCTATCTTAGACCAATATAGCCCATTTTAACTGCAATCGAATCTTTTATTTGTTGACCTCAACGCACGGTTAACAGATTGTCTTTTTAAAAAAGCATTGAAATAAAATAAAAATATATTTATTCAATAAAATACATTTGCATGAATCACTTTGACTCGTTAACTTAAAAACTAGTTAGGATAGTTTCGGAACGCGCCATCTATGAGAAGATAGCCTCAAGAAACTCACAGAAATTTTATTCTTTTCTGTAAACACGTTTACAAACGTTAACTTTTATATGAAGATAAGGATTTCAAAGGCCAATTTCTGAAAGGCCGTGGGGCTTCCGTTCGTTTGGATGAGTATCAAGTCATTGGTATTCAGAACGCGAGAGAAAATTCAGACACGTGTGGAAACTTAACGATGTTGATTCTGGGAAAGGTTTTGATGGCACGTATTATTAGCTAATTCAAGGCTAACTGCAGGGACGGGGCTTCTGTAGGGATAGGGGAAACACTTAGAAAATATAGTAGCCCATGTTAGTCAGACGTTTTGAGCAACAAATTTTCTTTTCCTTTCTTGTCTTTTGTAATTGACAAAATATAAACAAACAAACAAACAAAAATTAATTTATTCACATAAGATACAATAGTATCGCTTATGAAAGTCGTTTTATAGTGATCACATAAGCTCGTCTAACTTAAAGGCTAAGTTTACTGAGGGTTCGGAACACGACCATGTCAGAGAAGACACCAACAAGAAACTCTGCTGGGCTCCTATCGCTCTTTTGGTGATCACTTCACAAATATTATTTTATTTAGTAAACGTTATATATTTTCAAAATTCAGTACTGAGCTTCTACGATACCAATAATAATTTGGTTAGATACCATTGGTGGTGATACCAATTTAATTCATAATCTATCACTATCACAAAGAGTATTAGGTATTCATGATTTTAGAAATAGCTGATTTGCTCTGCAGACGCTGAAATTAACACCCAACCAAAATCAATAAAATTTTCTTTTATATTATTTGTAAAACTGCCATCTATTATCAAATCAACGTACTACCTTCGAATTTTAGAAAGTAGAACTCTCTTTCCTCTGGTTCTTACTTTAGAAACAGTTTACAAAAGAACTCAACAGATGGCGTGTTAAAATATATATAGTCAAGATTTAGGAACTTACTTTGAAGGTCATAACCATTAAGGTTTGTTCTTTGTGTGTGAAGCTTACGGAATAAAAGGTTATCATAATAGAATGAAATGCGCTATACAATAGATGACCGTTTAAAGGCTTTTGTGGATAATAACGTAGGTGAGCTAAGTTACTTATGACTATAAAGGGTCCAAGGCAATAGTCATTACTGTCCTTTCTGTTAAAGTCTGAAGAGCCCTAAAAAGTATAATATTAAATAATATTTTTTTGCGCCTCCCTCATCCATCGGCTTTCCGCCGTCCTACGAGGTCGTCGGTCCACCGTGTGAGGGGTCTCCCCAACCTGCGTTTTCCGGTACGCGGTCGCCACTCCAGGACCTTTCTGCCCCAACGGCGCAGGACTGCTCAAGGTGGCAATATTTGGAGGAGGCCTATGTCCAGTAGTGGACGTCAATTGGCTGAGATGATGATGATGATTTTTTTAAATACAAATAACGACATCCATTTCCAAGCTAAGAAGAAGTTTGCAGTATGGGTATTAAATATAACTGACAATCTTACTGACATACTTTTTTTTGTGGATACATTTTTAATTATACACAAAGATTTTCATTGAGCGGGAATCGAACCTAAGAGCTCTATGTAGCAGCCGAAACTGTCGTGTGTTAACATCCGCGAAGTTTTTATCTCACGCTACTACTTTGTGTGGTGACGGAGTAAGAATACAATATGTCACCACACCATCTCATCCCATGGGTGTCGTAAAAACCGACAAAGGGACTTTGAATATTATCTTTACGAAATAAAAAGAAGGAAAACTTGAAATTAAGCCCGATACCGTCTGGCCAGCGTGGTTTAGTAGGCCAAGTATCCCGCCGTCACGGTAGGAGGCCCATCCCTGCAGTGGTGGGACATTAATGGGCTGTTATGATGAATGTAATTCATCTATAAAAATCCTCGTGTCAAAGAATCCAAAAGCTATTGTGAGAGTTAGCTTTCTAAAAAAAAAAAAAGGTACAAAACGTTTTATGGCTTAATTCAGTCGCTTCAGAACAGCCGTAAACTTAGTATGTGTCGTGAACTCATATGACGGTATTTACGTTGAATTTGTTCAAATTAGCCCTGTAATAAACGAAGTGTGAGCCCAACAAATACCGTCTCGTTATACTTAATTCTAAATGTATGGTACAAATTAAAAGATGTAGCAATGTATTTAAATTCAAATTATTTATTTGCTAATAATGGGTTTACAGAGATCTTACATTAAATATAGGTATCACTATACTTAACTTACAAGCGTGCAAATTTTACAGTATTTGAACAGTTTAAGTTGCCTTATTTTCTGATTAGGAATCGAATAATATGGGACAAAAAGAGAGGCTCCGTCTAAATGGGACCTGCCTTTGGGATAAAATCAGATAAAATAGTGTAAAGCCAGAAACGTCAAACACACATTCAATACTGTTTCTATGATTCGACGAAATCTATTGTCTACAAGTATTTACTGAAATTAGATGACTGTAATTATTATCAGTAGTTATATTGCATAGGTACTGTTTTTCGTACGTTGCAGGCTTGATGGCGTTTGCCGGGACGGCTCGTTTTATGCCAGTTTTTTCAACGTTCTAGTCAGACATGGGTCAGAGAAGAACACCGTGGGTTTTAGTCCGTAAGCCATATACCATCCTTCAGGATTTTGACACATCTTCCCACCTACGCCAAAGGCAGTTTAACGGCCTCTAAAAGGTTTCCCCATGATAAAATAAGGCTTGATGTCGTAATGACAATGACACAAACAACCAAATAAACCCCTTACTCATAAACGCCTCTTAAATTTAATCACTGTTTAGCGAGATTTTTACTAGCAAAACCAACCTTATACCAAACAAAATCGTAAGAATTTAAGCTAATCAATAGACTAATATTTAAGAGGCGTTTATGAGTAAGGGGGGTACCTATATGTTCAAAAATGTGTAATAAAAAACACAAATCGCTAAATCTTATGCATTGCACCACAGTCTTAAAGCTAATATTACGTCCCTCTCAGCGCCATCTGTTCCCGACGGTCCTTTACTACCAAATAACCAGACTTTGTTTGTTGTAGCTCAAGGCTGTTACATTTTACGAAAGAATCCACTTGACTTTACGACCTGTCGTGTGTTTAAGTAGTTTAAACTTTTATTTACGTTACAATTTTGAAAAGGTAAATAAATGTTATCCGTGTTGTGACTGAGTAACAACACGAGATCAACGAACCCGAGATCTCTGCGTAGCAGTCATGTTGTATAACCACTATGCCACAGAGGCCGTCAAAACTATGTGCTGTCTCCCTACAGGATCTGTTACCAACGATCTGTTATCAGGGTCGGCTTCTGCTGCCAACGGTAATTCTGGCACTTGGAATAAATAGTTCCATTTTCAGTAACACCATTTCCGTGACGCATTTCGCGTAAGTATCGGGATCATTGGAGGGAAAAATAAAGCTGCTTCCATGGGTAGTCCAAACTTTAGTGTACGTGATCGCCACGCTGAAGATCACAGAAACCATATTCGCACTTGCCAAAATTTTTCAAGGTTTTCTTTGCCTTTTATTTCATTTCGCGCTTTTCATTCATTTCATTTAAAAAATGTAGCATTTATTTCATAACAGCCCATTAATGTCTCACTGCAGGGACGGGTCCTCCAGTGACGGAGGGATACTTGGCCTACTAATACTACGCTGGCCAAACGACTTGGTATAAGGTTTAATTTCAAGTTTTCCTTCTTATTATCACGTAAATTATTCACTTATATAGATAGTCCCTTAGTCGGTTTTACGACACCCATGGGATGAGATGGGGTGGTGACACACTGTATTCTTACTCCGTCACCACACGGATATAAACTTAGCATAATAAAGCATTATCCTGCAAACGCCCATAAGGTTGATGTATGATGTATGCATGTACTATAAAAATACTAAACGTGATATGTATCACTTTTATCGTTCATGGTACATGTTGGTACTGTAAAAACGAGGCGATCATATCCAGTTGCAATCACTGATTCATAAACTATTTAGCTTGTTAAGCAACGTCGTCAAGATCATTTCATAGATGGGATACTCAGTAGAGTTTCAGCTAAGCGTCTCCGTGATTCGCGTAGTGACGTAGCTATGAAGCCACGTTTGAGGCGGCTTGAAAAACTTCCAAAAAATATTTTCTTAGTTTAAAACTAATCTAATGAATAAAAAAAGGAAAAACATCATCATAACAGCCCATTAATGTCCCACTGCAGGGGGACGGGCCTCCTCCCATGACGGAGGGAAACTGACTTGACCTACTAATACCTCGCTGGCCAGACGGATTGGTACAGGGTTTAATTTCAAGTTTGCCTTCTTTTTATTTCGTAATAAAAATATTCACGGATAGTCCCTTAGTCGGTTTCTACGACACCCATGGGATGAGATGGGGTGGTGACATATTTTATTCTTACTCCGTCACCATACGGAGCAAGAATACAATGTACGAAGTCGCGGGTTTGAATTCCACGCAAGATCAAGATCTTTTTGCGATCTACATTCTATAGCCTTGAGTTTAGATGCTCTTTGTGTCCGTGAAATTGATATTTGTAAACATTCCAACAACATAGGATCTCTAAAAACCTCTATCATCTTCATTTCACACCATCTAACATTAAGCTAACGACAGCCATCTAGCGGTCAAGGACGTAATTAACGGACCCTAAGTTTTCAAATTCGATAGGTTTTAAATCAAGATAAATTTACAGTGAAGGCAAGAGGAAATCTGATATCCGATACCCTTCTCAAGTTACGTGAGCGAAATATAACAATTTAGTAAAAGAGTTTTTACATTGGGTTACGTTTTATATTAAAAAGAAAATATTAGCACTAAAGAAGAAGGTTTTTTAATTAATATCTTTTTGTGTATAAAAAAAATATATTTTGGATCACACAAAGAATCGTCCTTCGTGGGAATCGATCACACGACCTAGAGAAAGCAGCCGTTTTTGCATCCATGGAGGCAAATTAATATGTTTCAGGATTTAAAAGAGAACTCTGTGGCGAAATGTTTTTACCACTTGACGACCTCTGTGGCGTAGTGGTTATATAACATGACTGCTACGCACAGGTCTGGAGTTTGATTCCCGGCCAATGCAAATCTTTTTGTGCATGAACATGATTGTTTGCATTGGTCTGGGTGTTTTCTATGTATAATATGCATGTACTTACAAAAAAAAAGATAAGTATGTTTATCCGTAGTCTAGTACCCTTAGTACAAGCTTTGCTTAGTTTAGGACTAGATGGCGTTGTGTGAATGTGTGAGGTATATTTATTATTTACTGAAATTCGGACTCAAAGCTCGAAACAGATCTGTGAGTTCCCATGCATATTGCTTCAAAATCATTATTACAAAGCTATATTTGAGTCGTTTGCTGTTACTTTGTAGCCTTAGAAGACGAGACGAATCAAGAACTAAAGTGGGGGTGCAGTCACAATGCTATCATCGATTTATTCGCTGTAAAATCCATCCACCTCGAATTGCTTCACGATGTTATCTATACTAATATTATAAAGAGGTAAAGTTTGTGTGTTTGTGACGTTGTAGAAGGTATTCATTCATTTTATTCATTTATTTAAATTAAATTTCTCGTAATAATAATAGGTAATCTCTGCATCTATTGAACCGATTAAACTTATTTCTGTGTTGAATAGTCCATTTATCAGGGAGTTTCATAGGCTACATAGTATCACGCTATGACTAATAGGAGTGGAGCAGTAATGAAATATGTTTAAAAAAGGGACGCGTTGTTTTCGCCGCCCAACGAAGTGGGCACGGGTCAGCTAGTCACCAATAAGCATAGAGGCTTTCAAATAGATTACCTGTAATGCTAGAATAGATTAAACTTTAAATTACAGCAGATTAATTGACAGCCGGATAGTTGGAAAGGCTTACCCTAAAATATCAATCAATACATAAGTATATAGAAGGGATCAGGAGGAATCAATCAATCAATCAATGATTACTTTACTTAAACCAGTAATTACTGTGTGATGGATGATAGTTCAGCTACCGAGAAAAGGTTAAAAAATCGAAAAACCGGCTGACTAGTAAGCTTTAATAGACGTCTACTACTTTCGCACAACCTTTAATTTTCAGGGAAATAAAAATATCTTTTAAGTTAAATCAAATATAATAATTCCTCCAGGCAATAATGAAGGGAAAGATTGAGGGGAAAAGGCGCGTCGGAAGAAGAAAAATGCCTTGGCTCCGAAACGCTAGACAGTGGACCGGTATCGCCAACGTAGAAGAACTGTTTCGTCTGGCGAGGGATGGGAAGAGATATGCAGAGCTGACGGCCAACCTCCAGTAGTGGAGAGGCATTGGCAAGAAGAAGAAGAATAAGTAATAATTGCAAATACGAGTTTACAAAAATATGTAACAAAGTATAGTAGAATCTTTAAGATTAGTCCGTTTTATAAGGCATCCATTTTTTAGAAAATTATTCAAGCCATTTTGCCAAAAATTACAACCCAACAAACAGGCAAACATACACCAAAATATAAATTTCAAAATCTAAAATTAGATCGCATGTAAACTCACATCTAAAGATGAAGTACAAAAAGATGTCCCTTCGTGATCCGAATTCACATCAACCCTTCCGTCAGATGAAACAAAAGGGTTGCTCTATATAAAAAGTATATTTATATGCTTATGTTTAATTAGTAAGGACGCTTGCGGTTTGTGCGTTGATGTGTATACTGAGTACTATATTAAATTAGGTTTTAGACATATTAAGTACTAGCTGATGCCCGCAGCTTCAGCCGCATTGTATAAGGAGCTTTTTTAAATGTTATTCCACACCCTAAACTACCTATATTCCAAATTTCATTAATATCCAATTAGTAGTTTTTTCATGAAAGAGTAACAAACATCCATCCATCCATCCATACATCCTCACAAACTTTTGCATTTATGATATTAGTAGTATATGTGTCTTCTCTGTTTACATTGTACCCAGATGGTATTACGTAAATGTGTGCGATGACCATTATCATCTCTCTCTTACTCTCTCTAATCAGTCCCTCATTGCTGAGGATCGTGGTTACGAGAATCATTTAACCGAGTGAAACGTCTCCATCGGTCCAACGTGGATCCCACCACCTGGTAGAAATTAGAGGAAGAGGTGGCCTCTCTAACTTGGTCAGACTATCGTGCTGGCGATCGGCCTCGTGATCTTCTGCCTTCAGTATTGCCAACAATGACAAGCTTTTCAAGATTGCCATCCCCCCTCCTCATTATGTGTCCAAAAAAGGTTAGGTTAGGTTATATATTAACGAGGAACCTAACCCGGGAGCTTCGTATGCAGGTAATGTAAACATAAAACCATTACGTAAACTCTTCAATTGCAACGTTGAAAGTTTACGGCTGTCGTGTCTAGATGGCGCTGTACAGTTGAGTTCTAAGTTGCGGCCTGGCGCCGTATAAAGCAATGGTTAAGTTTGGTAGTCGAGACGGATTCTTGGGTGGCCTAATAGTCATGGCGTTGGACACGTATAGTCCAGAGACGCGGGTTCGAGTCCCGCCTCGAGTTTAAATTTTTTCCATTGTCTTTCTTCTTTTCAGATTTTTCTAGTTATGTTTTATGGGTAAAAAAAAATATATATGTAAGGTAATACAACCACTACACCTCATAGGAAGTCATGTATTTTAAAGTCCGTCACCAAGTCTCCACACGAAGGCACTTCATTGTAATAATTTTAACGTAATTTTCTCATCGTAAGTCGACTTATAAATTATTGCCTAAAGTTTTGTAATATCTTTTGTAGGGAGTCGCTAACGACAGTTTGGGAAAATTTCCTATTTTGTTAGTTCGAGTTGAAATTGGGAACTGAATATAATATCAAAATTGTCTAAAGATTGCTCGTGTGGTGAAAAGATTAAGAATGGAATATGTTATCACCTTTTCTTGACACGACAGGCTTATTCATTCATACAAACATAACTAACGTCTTAGACGACCTCTGTGGCGCAGTCGGTATATAACATAGCTACTACGCAGAGGTCTCGGGTTCGATTCCCGCTCAATGCAAATATTTGTCTGCATGAACATGATTGTTTGCATTGGTCTGAGTGTTTTCTGTCTATACTAATATTATAAAGAGGTAAAGTTTGTGTGATTGTGTGTTTGTGACGTTGTAGGGGGTAATCTCTGCATCTACTAAAACGATTTTAAAAATTCTTTCTGTGTTGAATAGTCCATTCATCGGGGAAAGTCGGCTATGTAGTATCACGCTATGACTAATAGGAGTGGAACAGTAATGAAATATGTATGTTTAAAAAAGAGTCGCGTTTTTTTTCGCCGCGCAACGAAGTGGGCACGGGTCAGCTAGTGTACTAAAATAAGAGTAGGTATGTACAAAAAAAAATATACAAGTAAAATTTGGAATTGGATCTTAGGGTGTAGAATAAAATTGGAGCTATAGTGGAGTGGAGGAGTGAAGTATAGTGGTATAGGTATACCACGCGGGGAAGCCGCGGGCATCAGCTAGTTTTTAATAAATACAGACATATTTATTACACCCTAAAACAACATGATGCAAACAATTTCCATTAACCGAGAATCGACTCCCCACTGTGTTTCACATGAGCACTTAAAATTAAACACCACAGGGGTAATTAAGAAGGCTATAAAGGTGAAACTTCACGTGTCTAAAACATAACTTAAATGCATAGTAATAACTTAGATAAGCACTTTAGTTAGATTAAGTTTGTTATGGTTTATTAGGTTTTTAAAATAGTTTTAAAATACACAGCCATTAAAAGACCCATTTTAGTATTACGTATAAGTCATCATAACAGCCCATTAATGTCCCACTGCAGGGACGGGCCTCCTTCCGGGACGGAGGGATACTTGGCCTAATACCACGCTGGCCAGACGGATTGGTATAGGGTTTAATTTCAAGTTTACTTCTTTTTATTTCGTAAAGATAATATTCACAGATGGTCCCTTAGTTAGTTTTTACGACACCCATGGGATGAGATGTGGTGGTGACATATTGTTTTCTTACTCCGTTACACAGTGATCATAAAATGTAAATCGCATAAATTTAAGTTTAACACGGGATATGAACCCACAACCTCTTCCATTGCAGTCCGAAAGAATGAATCTTGATAAATATCTTCCAATTTCCTTCAACCAAATATATCTCATATAAGGGTAAACCTCACATTTCACGCGCTGTCAGAAATAAATTACTTCGAATATAATAAAAATAGCGATTTTATTTTCATAACGCTTTGTAGATCATAAGGGTGAATTTGCTAAGTCAAAATTACTCTTCGTGTGGTGACGGAGTAAGAATACAATGTCACCACCCCATCTCATTCAATGGGTGTCAATATTATCTTTACGAAATAAAAAGAAGGAAAACTTGAAGTTAAACCAATCCGTCTGGCCAGCGTGGTATTTGTTGGCCAAGTATCCCTCCGTCACAGGAGGAGACCCGTCCCTGCAGTGGATTAATGGGCTGTTATGATAATTCAATTCAGATCCGTTCGTAATATTACGAATATTATTGGATTTTAATGATTTTTCTTTTGTTAGCCATTGTTATTTGTTTCGGAGGTCAAGCAGGAATAATTTATGGACCTCAAGAACTTTTCATATACGGAAAGATTCCGTTACAAGGACTTGTTAACGACCTATTTTGGAGGTTTATTCGTAAATATTTTATAAGTATTACCGACTGACTGGCTTTATTGGTTTACTGAATTTGTATTTTCTATTTTCATAATGGTTATGATTTTTGTGGTGACGTAGTATGAATATCTGATTATCATTTCATTTCATCCTATGATTAAGCTAAAAGCTTAATTCGTAGTCTAATACTTTAGCTCTGCTTAATTTGTTTATGCTGCATAGTTTTAAGTATGAGTGAGTGAATGTTATGTCAGGTATATTAAATAACTACACTTGATCACTCAAACATTTGAAAATAACTTTTATCACAATAGTGTTAAAGGTAATTTTAGAGTGTTAAGGTAGTTCTATAATATCATTCTTTATCAATCAATGAACTAATGTCAAAAACTTTATTTAATTAATTATTACTTTAAAACAACACCTTTAAGGTGGGTCGATTTTTTTGCACGCAAGTATATAATTATATTTTAGGGATGATTAGTTAGTACTATAGGCTGATATGGATAGGGATGAAGATCCACCAGTATTCGAGTGATTGGACTTAACTCATTACCAGACGAATTGTTACTGGGTTTTTTGGGTTACGTCGCCAAATGGCTAAAAAAGGAACCTTCATAGATTCGTCAAGTTGGTCTGTCTGTCCGTCCGTATGTAACTGCTACTTTCTTTTCGAAACTCTATAAGAACTATACTGTTGAAACTTAGCTGTATTCGGTGAAACGCATTGAGATTTTCACACAAAAATAGAAAATGTTCCCAGGTGGTCTCCTTTTTTATATGCATTTGTATTCGTAGAGATAAATCTTTAAGGTTTTTGTTATTCGGTTTAATATGATACATCATTAATAAGGTCTTAAAATTGCCAGAAGTTAGATTTTTCATACTAACGTTTTCTTAGTTTTTTCAATAATTATAAACATAAAAGAATGAAATTTGGTATACGTAATGGCCTTCATTTAAGCTAATTATAGTGTTTTAATCACAGAAAAAAAGTATCAGGGAAGAAGTTACAATTAAACAAATGGGAAAATCCGTTGTTTTAAATTGGACCCATTTTCACAGGCTTATTAATAGTACAAATAATTATTATTTTTTATTTATTATCTTTGGTAGATGTTGGTACTATCCTATATTTCCTAAATAATAAAAATATTTAAACAATATATTATTATGTTTTAAAAGAATATAGAGTCTAAAGACTGCGCAGAAATAAAACGGCAATTTCATAGGTAAATACCTATTATAATAATTTCGTAATCTTACTCCTTTACTACACGGAATAGACACTATAGATATCTCATTAATTATTTGAGTCTTAGGTTCGTAGCACATATAACGTAACGTAAACGGATCGGCTTCGCCTCGCCTTTTTCCTCGGTGACAAACGTCAAAAATCCGATTACGTTACGATTCCGATTAGTGTGCGTTTCAGTAAGGAGTTTCATACAAATAATACTGAACGACTCGAGTTGATACGATGACGATCTGTTTACGTTACGTTATATCTGCTACGACCCTTAAGGGCAAATCATTTCTCTATGTCTATCTCGCTTACACTGACGGTTCTTCTATTCTTATAATAATCTTCTATCTCTTTTTAGAGAACTCAGATGAAAACGCACGTACTATAGAAGTACTTTTTTGTATTTCCGCACTGAAGTTCGAAATAACTTCAAAATTGTTAAAATTGAAGTAAAACCATGTTATTGCTTTAAATTGAACTTGGAGTGTTGCCAGCTCAATAAACGTATTTTTTTGCACTAAACTAACTAGACATAAGAACGGTAAGAAATTTTGATAATACTCTTGTTATAGAAAATTGTGGTAGGAAAGTAGAAATTGAGTTTTGAAATTGTTTAAACTATATTTTACCTGCACTATCATTGATTCTTGTTGTTTGACCGGGAGCGCTTCTTCTTACATAATATTTCAAAAATGTTTCTTATACATTTTAAAGTCATAATGATAATTCTTCATAAAAAAATTATTATAAACAAATATTACAATTAATAATAATTGCAATTCATAATAACACTAAGCATACATTTCATTTTTACTAATATTTGTTTTAATATAATTATTTATAATAATGATGAAAAGTCATAATTATTTCTATACATTAATCTATTCTATACATTAATATTAAATTTTTAGTGCATAATAAAATTGAGTTTTGAAAATTGTTTAAATAATGTATTTTACCTGCATTATTAGTGATTCTTTTGGATTATCATCCAGGGCAAAAAATCATTCATCATCACTACAGGGAGAGTAAAATAAATAATCTATCAGATTCAAAAGTTATATTCAAGAGTCTATAAAAAAATCCAAGCAATCTATTTACTCTTTAACCTTAGCCTTTCTAAAACGATTAAAGCTTATGAACAATATTTTTCTTCAGCTTTTTCTTAATCGTTGTTTACCGCAACTGTTATTGAAAAAGCAATTTTATATATTAGTTGCCTATTTGTTGTTATTTTAAAATCTAATCACTATGAAACACGCTCCGTGTGGTGACGGAGTAAGAATACAGTGTGTCATCACCCCATCTCATCTTGATACTTGGCCTACTAATACCACGCTGGCCAGGCGGATTGGTATAGGGTTTTATGTCAAGTTTTCCTTCTTTTTATTTCGTAAAGATAATATTTACGGATAGTCCCTTAGTTTTTACGACACCCATCGGATGAGATGGGGCGGTGATATATTGTATTCTTAGGGCCATACCTCACCGAGATGCCATGGCGACGTGGCCAGCGTCGTTCCCATGGCTACGTCTGGTGTCCCTGCGTTGCCAGACTGAGTCGCCCAATCGCGTCGTCCCAATACATTCAGTTCTGTCTCGACACAGTCAGGAATGGACGTGGAAATTACTGCACTGTATTATTATTATTACCAGCGTCGCAAAATGATTAAACGAAAAAAGAAAAAAATATGGGTACATCCGTTTGTATCAAACCGAAGCCAAAGCGGGGACTAGTTGGCGACTGAGTGAGTGACGGAGCATACAAATACGTGCAAACAGCTGGCGGCGTCGCCAGGTAGCCAACGTCACCAGTCGCCGCATGCGGAGCGGTCGACTCTGGCTACTCAGGCTACTTGGCAACGCCGCCAGTTGGTCGCCAAGTGAATTAGACGCCATACATCTCAGTATGAACTAGTTGGCAACGTCGCTGGCCACGTCGCCATGGCATCTCGGTGAGGTATGGCCCTTACTCTGTCACCACACGGAGAACTAAACTGTAACTATTTAATCAAATGAAAAATTACCAATGCAATATTAGTTAGGAATATAATTGATATGCATCAATGGATGTCAAATTGGCAGATAATTATGATGAAGGTAATTAATATGAATATTCTCAGTACATAATCAATATTGAGTAATGCGCCCGCATAATGCATGTACAGTCACGAGCAATAATATGTACACATTTTCAAATTTTCTAAACTATCTGCACGTTTATCTAGACATTACAATATCAAAATGAATTCGTAATTTAGAAGAGGTTCCGTACAGTTTTGAATTAATCTTCGAATTTTCAATTTTGGATTGGCAGAACTTTAGATAACTGGTTTACAAAATGCGAAAATGTGTACATATTATTGCTCGTGACTGTACCTTATAATAAGGGAAACTAAGTATTTTACTACTCATATGATAACGTGTCAGGTATAGTTATATAGACATAATAAATAGTAAAACTATATTCTCTGCTCTGAGGAGGTGTTCTGGACATTGCCCGCAGCTAAATTTCTCCAAAGAACTACCTGCAATCAACTGTCCCACCATCGTCATCACTTCGATGGTTGGTGGTCATCCACTGTGCGATTTTCGCGAACATCTGTTTGTGGAACAAGCTCGCTACGGCGATAATTCCGGACCGTTACGACTTGGGTAGCTTCAGGAAACGAACGTACTCCCTTCTTAAAGGTCGGCAACGCATCTGTGATTCCTCTGGTGTTGCGGGTGTCCATGGGCGGCGGTGATCACTTACCATCAGGTGACCTACTGGCTCGTCTGCCCCCCATTATATATAAAAAAAAATCTAATAAAACGATCTGCCTCAGTGGCGTGGCGGTCGCGGGTTTGAATTCCCCTCAAGGAAATTTATTTGTGTGATCCACAAATTATTATACTGAGTTTATTAGATGTTGTAATAATATTTATGTGTCCGTTAATGACGACCGTTTGACGACCTCTGTGGCGCAGTCGGTATATTACATGGCTGCTACGCAGAGGTCTCGGGTTCGATTCCCGCTCAATTCAAATCTTTGTGTGACACATGATTGTTTGTATTGGTCTGAGTGTTTTCTATGTATAATATGTATGTATTTACAAAAAAAAAGTATATAAGTATTTTTATCCGTTGTCTAGTACCCATAGTACAACTACAAGCTTTGTTTAGTTTGAGACTAGATGGCGTTGTGTGAATGTGGGAGGAATATTTATATATAAATGTTGCAGTTCCAAAACAATTTCTTTATTAACATTTAAACAAGTTTTACCAAAGTAATTTATTTATTTATTTGTTTAAAAAAGACAACTCCCGTACTAGGGATCATGCCCTGTGTCGCGGGGACTTTTACAAACATCAATTAACGGACACAAAGAACACCCAGACCAGGACAATAATTTGTGGATCTCACAAATTATTGTCCTGCGTGGGGATCGAACCCACAACCTCTTGCACGGCAGCCGCTTGCGCTTCCGTCGCGCTACCGAGGTCGTCAAACATAATTAAGGCAGAAAAGCTTAATTAAGGGGAAACAATTCAATCGCAATTCCATACAAACAAAGAAAGTTAATTCCTCCTTCGTTAGATAATAAATACTCAAAACTATAGATGATATCGTTTTGTCTCGTTATTATTTAGTCTTATTGATTAATAAAACAGTAAAAAAAATATTCATTTACAAGTTATGAGGCTTCAAAGTTCATAATTCTATGCACATTTTATGACAACTTTTAGCGTAATAAAATAGGTTTAAACGTTTATAAAGGTAAATAAATTTTGGGAGTAGGAATAGATTATTTATTCAAAAATTCAAATAATTTTATATTGACTACATACATTCTAAAGTTTGTACGCAATTACCTTTTTCCCAAAACCATTTTAGGAAATTTTACCGTGCTCGTTTCCGCCATCGACATCTTGCATCTCGCCTCCACTTTCTGCACCCCTCGGGTCGGCGGAGGGGAGGTACGACAGCGAGCCGACCGTGTCGTCGAATGTTACCGAATATTTTTTTTAAACTTCAATAAACTTTAATTTATGTCATTTATGACAATTACGTATCGCTTGCCAGTAAGAAGTTTCGTAATTTCTTTTATCAAAGAGATCCAATTATTATCAGATGCATAACCAGTTAGATAAAATACCTACATCAGTGACATTCTTGACTAAAATCAACTGTCAAAATTCACCTATTATTACAATAGTCAATAGAGCATAGCTAAGGCTGTCACATTGCACAAACTGTATTTTTTTTTGTAATTCATTTTGTATTTTTTTTTAAATATTTACCTGCCTCACCCCCGCCCCGGTATCTGAATGACTGATCAAGTATCATTTCTTGTCAACTATCATTTCCAGATTTTATGATTATTATTTATTTTATGATTTTTCTTCCTTTTTTTAAATCCAGCTAAAATTAACTTCATGTACTGTATGTGAAGTAAGATATTATTGTGTACTGTATGGAACCCCTATTAACGATGCACGGTCTAAAAAACTGCCTCAAGAATAAACAGCTTAACTTAAAAAAAAAATTAAAAATTATAATGTTGTACGGTGTCATACCTACATCACTTACAAGATAAATTGATGTCTCGCTTGGTGTGTCTTCCGCAACAAAACTTACAATAAAATATTTTTTAAAAACCCATTTTAGTTATCTTTATTTACTCCTGATTTATTACTATTTAGGTAACTACCTACAGCTAGTATTAGTGTCAACCCTAACAATCAAGAAGAACAATATTTATATTTTGAACGACATTTTGATTTGTAATAAATACAATCGAGCGCGTGTGCGTGTGCATGTTTCTGACTGCTTTTCTATGAGTTTTTCTCTTTCTCACGCAACGTTTGGTGAAACAACAATCTTTTAGGCTTCGCCGACAGCTGAGTTGGTTTTGACAGAAGGAGCCTTCTTAAGATGATATATTCGTTCGTAAATTGTATCAGAAGCCATTACATAGCCAGCCATTAGGGTCGTAGCACATATAATGAAAAGTAAACGGATCGGCACCGTATCAACTCGAGCCGTTCGGTATTATTTGTATGAAATTCCTTTTCTTTTTTTTTTTATTGGCCTACCAGAATATCTTTATGGTGCCTGATGTTAAGCATCATTAGAGTCCAAGAATGGCGAGCACCATGCCAGTTACAATATTTGTAGAGGCATGAATGTCTCCACTATGGCGGCTTCAGAAGATGCTTTTTCACGCGTCGCTTGAAGGAACCTGGATCGTAGTTTGAAGGAAACACGTCCTTACTGCAACGCACACTAATCGGAATCGTAACGTAATCGGATTTTTGACGTTTGACACCGAGGAAAAAGGTGAGGCGATGCCGATCCGTTTACGTTACGTTATATGTGCTACGACCCTAAACAAAATAACGGGAGAGAGAATTCAAACGTATGCGTATGTTATTAAAATATGATAAACAAAAGGTTTTGCAGATCTAGGGATTATTATAATTATGATGGCGATTAGGATCATAATTCGTTTGAAATGAGAAAGCATTTTAAACATAATTTTAATGTTTCTCTACTGCAAGGAATGGTCTCTTATTGAGGTGGAGAAAAACTTTAGTTAAAAAATAAAGAGTGAAATATGTTATTTAATATATTATTCTGTCATTATGACGACCTCTGTGGCGTAGTGGTTATATAACATGACTGCTACGCAGAGGGCTTGGGTTCGATTCCCGCTCAATGCAAATCTTTAAGTGCATGAACATGATGATTTGCTTTGGTCTGGGTGTTTTCTATTTATAATTATGTAGGTATTTACAAAAAAAAACGTAGTACATCCATTGTACAAGCTCTGCTTAGTTTGGGACTAGATGGCGTTGTGTGAAAGTGTGAGGAATTTTTTTTTTCTCGCCATTGTGTAGAAAGTTTATCCCAGCTGTAGTCAGCAGTTATTTTTTTTAGTAGTTAACCACGAAGAAGGGAATTGGTTTTTACGACACCCATGGGATGAGATGGGGTGGTGACATATTATTGTATTCTTATTCCGTCACCACACGGAGAATTCCTACCCTATAAGCAATAAAAAATTCATGATAAACCTTTTTGTAAAATGTATTTATCCCTCTTTTTTTCTTTAACACTAAATACTGACACACAGTAACTATAGGTATTAGATTTTATTTACAAAAAAAAATATCCCTAAATAGTGGAGCTATTCGACAGATGTCTTGTATTTGAAATGGGTTACGAAGGCTTTCCTATTTATAAACTAACGTATAAGATCAAAGCCTGCAGTTAACTTGGTTTATATACAACTAGCTAACCCGTGCCCACTTCGTTGGGCGGCGAAAAAACGCGTCCCTTTTTTAAACAAATTTCATTACTGCTCCCCTCCTATTGGCCATAGTGTGATACTTTATAGCCTATGACGCTCCCCGATAAATGGACAATTCAACACAGAAAGAATTTTTAAATCGGTTCAGTAGATCCAGAGATTACCCCCTACAAAGTCACAATTACACAATTTTTACCTTTATATAATATTAGTATAGATCGGGTATTAACGCGTAGGTATAGATTTTAGGTAAACACTTTAATTATTTACCTTGAGCCGCTCGACGTTTCGGCCAGGTTACACCAGCCCTGATCACGAGTAGACTGATGCAGCGATGTCACAACAAACGATAATATTACTATAATAATAAAATGAAACACGAAAGTTTTAAAAAGTAAATATTTTTTTATTCCTTTTAACCTTTCTAAAAAGATAATTCTAGAAGGGCCTGAATTGTACAGAAACACGCTTGTACAATAAAACTACTGAATGACAATACAGTTAATAGAAGTCACGGTTAGTAGATGGTTCTCTATTTTGTCTCATAATTTTTGTATCCGTAGCACATATAACGTAACGTAAACGGATCGGCACCGCCTCGTCTTTTTCCCTCGATGTCAAACGTCAAAAATCCGATTACGTTACGATTCCGATTAGCGTGCGTTGCAATAAAGAGTTTCATACAAAAATACTGAACGGCTCGAGTTGATACGGTGGCGATCCGTTTACGCTACGTTATATTAATATATGCTACATGCTTAATCCGTGTCATAACACTTTTTGTCCGAATCATTAGGTATGTGTCCGAATGGTAACTTGCCCTAAATTCATTCATTTCCGTCGCTCGACGAATCTCAAATAAATTCAGTTACAGTACCCGGCCGTAAATATTACACATCGACTTTTGTAAAGAGATAATCGGCCAATTTTGGCTTCGTAGAGCATCATCTCTGTAGCGCGAAATACAAACAGTCTGGTATCTATTAGCAACTGTTAAGGGTACGCATTCCACAGACACGAACTTGCTAGTGGGCGGAGCCTAACAGATTGTTGCCGGAAACGTGCACGCTAAAAAGGGCCGGGTACTGTACATTTATTTATATTCAGCCTTCGATCAATGTTTTCAACATTAAGTAGTTAACGATAATTGATTGCCCGATTAAAGTGGGCAGGGCAGGGCACATAGCGTGTCGAACTGACAGCCGTTGGGGCAGAAAGGTTCTGAAACGGCACGGCGACCTAGAGTGGGGTAACTAACACGGTAGATATACAACCTAGTTAGGATGACAGGATACAGATGGATGAAGGAGGGATGTTACTATGTGACCAGACCATGAACTATGTTATGTTACCCCTCTAGACTAAAAAATATTGCAGAAAATAAATAATCCTCACACATTCACACATCGCCACCTACTCCCAAACTAAGCAGAGCTTGTACTATGGGTACTAGACAACGGATAAACATACTTATATACTTTTTTTTTGTAAATACATACATATTATACATTGAACACTCAGACCAATGCAAACAATCATGTTCATGCACACAAAGATTTGCATTGAGCGGGAATCGAACCCGAGACCTCTGCGTAGCAGCCATGTAATAATCCGACTGCGCCACAGAGCTCGTCTAAAACTATCTACATAACAAAATAGTTGCCAATTCACAAAATTGCATTTAACAAATAAAAGTATTTTGTGTCATACAATAAGAAATAGAATATAAAACATGATATAAATACGATAGTCATCTAAACTGGAACGCGATATGAATATAAATGTCGTTATACTTGTTTTGAAATGTTTCTCTATTTTTGTAAAAATTTATGCTAACTTTATTTTGGTACATATCGTTTGTTTTGTACCAAAAAAGACATAGTTTACTTCTACGTATTGTAGTACTACTTAACTACTACCTACTTACTAATACTAGTTTGACGACGTCTGTGGCGCAGTCGGTATATTAGACGGTTGCTACGCAGAGGTCTCGAGTTCGATTCCCGCTCAATGCAAATCTTGATTGCTTGCATTGGTCTGAGTGTTTTCTACGTATAATATGTATGTATTTACAATAAAAAAGTATTTAAGTATGTTTATCCATTATCTAGTAGCCATAGTACAAGCTTTGCTTAGTTTGGGACTAGATGGCGATGTGTGAATGTGTGAGGAATATTTTATTTATTATTTTTTACTTTTTGTTTCTCATAGGTGGTCAACTACTGGCCCAATACCATGCCCCCAAGAAGAACTTAATACATCAAATTCACGGATACAATTAATGACAACCAAACGTAAGAACATTTTTTTTGAAAGGCAGCTTCTATATTAGAGATCAAGCTGCAATATAACAACAATAAATCCCAAACATCTCTCCCATCCCATCCCATCTATCCGTGTGGTGACGGAGTAAGAATACAATATGTCACCACCCCATCTCATCCCATGGGTGTCGTAAAAACCGACTAAGGAAATAACCGTAACTACTATCTTTACGAAATAAAAAGAAGGAAAACTTGAAATTAAACCCTATACCAATCCGTCTGGCCAGCGTGGTATTAGTAGGCCAAGTATCCCTCCGTCACGGGAGGAGGCCCGTCCCTGCAGTGGGACATTAATGGGCTGTTATGATGATGATGATCTCTCCCATATATACCGCCTTCTCGTCCAGAACTAAGCAAAGCTATACTCCCTTCAAGATAACTTTCTAGAATAATCTTGTAGGACGTAATATTAAAAATCCTCTTGTCTAAGAATGAATTTCTATTTTAATTCTGAATTTCTTCTTATAATATTAGAATTTTTATTCTGAACAAATTTGTGTCACATTCTATTTAAGAAATACCTACCATTGCCGAGTTTCAAGACCATTTTCGCAAACCAGAAGTGGTTTTGCTCGTAATATGAAAAGACAAAGATTTTTGCTTGACATTGCCATCTGAGTAAAATTATGAACTTTTTATTTTTCTAAATAACGCTGTCTATTGGTCTATAACATGATATTCCTAAAAGTTACGGCATTTTTGTGTTTTTTAACGAAAATATCAAAATTGGAGTGAAAAATGTACCTACATAAAAGTTATAAATAACAAATGGTGTTTTATTACGTATAAGACGTAACCTAGTCACTAGAAAAGTGCTATTATGGCAACAATATTACGTACCATGATTTACTACGGTACTGTGGAAAGTATGCCGTTATGTTTTGCACGAACATTAATTTGCACTCGAACCTCGCACGTTTTGTTTCTCTCATATACACATAACTATACACTAATGAGCAATGGCACCTTTTTGAATAACATTGGATTTTTGCGATTTGAAATTCAATAACATTTTTTTTATCTATATCTATCTATACTAATATTATAAAGAGGTAAAGTTTGTGTGTTTGTGAGGTTGTAGGGGGTAATCTTTGGATCTAATCTACCGTTTTCAAAAATTCTTTCTGTGTTGAATAGTCCATTTATCGGGGAGTGTCATAGGCTATATAGTATCACGCTATGACTATAAGGAGTGGAGCAGTAATGAAATATGTTTAAAAAATGGACGCGTTTTTTTCGCTGTCAAACGAAGTGGGCACAGATCAGCTATTAGCAAATAACCCTCCAACTACTGCCCTATTCCGTTTGACCCACGTTTTTCTGCCCACCTTGTATTTACTTCACAAAACACGAGCAAAGCCGCGATTTAAACTTGTAAAAGAATAATATGTTTCTTCAATTTCAAACATAATTTTGCAAACCTTTTAGAACATAAACATGGTAATGGAATAAAGAATGGATGCGGCATATTAGATTGTACTTACAAAGAAAATTGGGAAAAGCCGTATTCATTTATTTTATTACTTTTATCTTAAAAGGTGTTGTTTTTGTTTTTACGCTTTTGTTTTTTTGGGTCAAATGTATATGAATGTTTTACCAGCACTGTAATGTTCTATGTTAAAGAGTCACGCCAGTGCTGGAAGTAACCTCAGAACTAGGCAATTACTGTTTTTGTATTACATAATATGGTTTTATCCGTGTGGTGAGGAAGTAAGAATACAATATGTCACCACCCCATCTCATCCCATGGGTGTCGTAGAAGACGACTGGGGGACTATCTGTAAATATTACCTTTACATAGAAAGAAGGAAAACTTGAAATTAAACCCTATACCAATCCGTCTGGCTAGCGTGATATAAGTAGGCCAAGTATCCCTCCGTCACTGGAGGAGGCCCGTCCCTGCAGTGGGACATTAATGGGCTGTTATGATGACAAGTCTGTAACTAGCTACAAAAATTTTCCCTTAATACACATTGAGGTAATATCTACTACGTAGTACATATTACCTCAATGATAATACAATAACTTTTGCACACTATAGCTGAGATAGAAGACAATAAATAAGAATTGAAGACACGTAAGTGCAAGTGAGATAGATATAGAGAAACGACATGGCCCTATGATAACGCAACATCTATAATGCTTGCAGGTGGAATAAGTGACCACAGCACTGGTATTATTGACCTAGACGCCCTTTTTTGGTGCCTTGGAGTCCCGAAAAGATGGTGCTACGGTATACCAACCAAAATTTACTATAGCTGGCATGGAGAGACGGCAAGAAGACAGGTACAAGCCGTCTCGGAGAAAACCTAACTGAAGACAATATTTTGATAAAACACACCACACTACGTTAAGTTTTTTTTCATGTCCCCAACTTAAAAAGCTTTGATTTTTTTTTTGATAGAGCGTCTAACTACCTCAGTTACCTTTTACTTATTTGTTAGTTTGGATAAAATGGTTCACCATCAATTTTATTTTTAATCTACCACGCCACTGGATGGTACCATGAGTAAAGTTTTTATATCTCTATTCGGTTAGTCTAGTTCTTACATAGTGACAGTATTTTTTTACTGAAGTATAAATCTATTCTTATTCCGTGTGGTGACGGAATAAGAATACAATATGTCACCACCCCAACTCATCCCATGGGTGTCCTACGAGACCAGGTTTCTACAAACCTACTAAGGGACTACCGGTGAATATTATCTTTACGAAATAAAAAGAAGGAAAACTTGAAATTAAACCCTATACCAATACGTCTGGCCTGCGTAGTATAAGTAGGCCAAGTACCCCTCCGTCACTGGAGGAGGCCCGTCTCTGCAGTGGGACATTAATGGGCTGTTATGATGATAAATCTATTCCATTCTAATGCAAAAGATTTAATACATAAATCAAAGATAAATCTTTGATTGATAAAGTGAGAAACAGTGAAAGACGGTTTGTCTTTTTACTTCCTTATCTTAGGCCTCTGCCTCGAATTTAACGGGGAGCGGAGCGTCAGCGGGAGCGATGAGCGGGAGATGATGCTCTTATCATAACAGCCCATTAATGTCCCACTGCAGGGACGGGCCTCCTCCAGTGACGGAGGGATACTTGGCCTACTATTTCATTTCAAGTTTTCCTTCTTTTTATTTTGTATAGATAATATTCACGGATAGTCCCTTAGTCGCTTTTTACGACACCCATAGGATGAGATGTCGCATACCTCGGACAATAAAGGCGTTTATGCACATACGGAATTTTTTTTTTATTTCGCCTTTTGATGTAAAATATTTCGACTCATGTTCCAAATTTTTTTCGTAATTTTCTTAACAAAAACCATAAAAATAGATCAAAAAAATACAAAAGCTACTTCCTTAAGAAATATCATAATTAACTGGCAAAAAAAACGTAAATATAGTTGCTCGATGCATAATTTATTTAAACAATTAACATTAAGTACGTAATCGCAATCAAGTCTTTATTGCTCCCGTCAAATTAAAAGATGTGCACTCGTAAGTTACTTACTCCTTTATTGCACGGTATATTTTCGAATACATTTTTCGTAACTTCACATAAGCGTCACTGTTAAACTTATTCTGAAACATATGTGTACTCAAGCCTTAATAACTTTATAAATTATTACACAAGTCACTTACTGCTTCATGCAGGATACCTTCCTTATCGATAACAATTGTTAATCTTACTTACAGAAATAATAGGTCGGGGAAAAAGTCTTTTCGCATAACGTAGGGATAAACTTATTATAAAATTTCTTTGACGGTACTACTTGTGTTTGACTGGTTTTGGTAACATTAAAAAGGTTATCTACATTATAAAGAAAAGAAAAAAATAAAAAAAAGTTGTTTCCCGCTATTTTTCATTTGTTTTTCTCTCCGTAAAAATGAGTGAATCTAATGAAGAAATTCGATACATTTTAAAATTTTATTATAAAAAAGGCAAAAATGCAACTCAAGCAGTGAAAAAAATTTGCGAAGTTTATGGACCTGATGCAGTGTCAGTAAGAGTAGCACAAATTTGGTTCAAACGTTTTCAGTCCGGAAATTTTGATGTTAAAGATGCACCTCGCTCTGGTCGCCCTGTTACGAATAAAATGGACGCCATTTTTGAAAGAGTGGAGCAAGATCGGCATATTAGTAGTTACGATGTAGCTGAAGAACTGGGAATTGACCACAAAACAGTTTTGACCCATTTGAAGAAAGCTGGTTATACAAAAAAGCTCGATATTTGGGTGCCACACGAGCTCACTCAAAGAAACTTAATGAACCGTGTACTCATTTGCGATTCATTATTGAGACGTAATGAAACCGAGCCGTTTTTGAAGAGATTGATAACTGGCGATGAAAAGTGGATCACGTACGACAAGAACGTGCGAAAAAGGTCGTGGTCGAAAGTTGGCCAGGCTTCACAGACTGTGGCCAAACCTGGCCTAACACGAAATAAGGTGATGCTGTGTGTATGGTGGGATTGGAAGGGCATTTATTTATTTATTTATTTATTTATTCACTCTTTATTGTATACACCGTTAAAATACATAGTAAAAAACATTAGGTACAATACAGTAGTGATACAATAGGCGGTCTTATCGCTCCCGGCGATTTCTTCCAGACAACCATAGGATGGAAATAATGTGAGTATTTATTTAGGGTAGTGTGTGGTGTAAAAGTAACGGCATTGTTCATTATGAGCTTTTACCGCCCGGCAAAACCATCGATTCTGATCTTTACTGCCAGCAACTGATGAGATTAAAGGAAGCAGTCGAGAGAAAACGGCCGGAATTGATCAACAGGAAGGATGTGGTCTTTCATCACGATAACGCTAGACCACACACATCTTTAGCCACTCAGCAAAAATTAAGAGAGTTCGACTGGGAGGTCCTAGTGCATCCACCATATAGCCCTGACCTTGCGCCTTCAGATTTTCACCTGTTTCGGTCTCTATAGAATTCTTTAGGTTCTGTAAGGTTGACCTCAAGAGAGGACTGCCAAAACTATTTGTCCCGTTTTTTTGATCAGAAGTCCCAAAGTTTCTACAGTAACGGGATAATGTCTCTGCCCACAAAATGGCAGAAAGTTGTTCAACAAAACGGTACATATCGACGTCCCCGGGCAATAACCCAGTAATAGTATATTACTGGAATTTTTTTTTATTTGATATTTAACATTTGTGGGTTAGAACTCATGTATGTAATTTTTTATAGATTTTTTCTGCGGTTAATTACGAAAATATGATCAATGACAGTTTTATTGCATGGAACTTTCATCGCATTTTTATACGGCAAAAATCAATTAATACAATATAACTTTATAAATTTTATAACTGTTATTTAGTATTATAGTAATACTGGAAAATAATTCTTGTAAAGTTTTGGTTATCGCGATTACAAGTTTATTGCCGTGAAATATGAGGCAGATGTTTTCGGTAATAGTTGGTAGCAGTATTTATACGAATTGAAATACACGATAAAACGTTTGTACTGGCTCATCACAAACACTTTTTGACCTGTATCGCACATTACGTAGGCGATTTGAAAATTATTTTAATGAAAAATCTTATTATGTTAAACTTTATTAACGATTCTAAATTTGAATTTAAAAAAAAACCACATACAAAAGATTTACGCGGTATAATGACCCAAGTAGACTGTTTTTTTCGTGTCAAATTTAAGTTATTAAACTTAATTGTTATAAAACAATTTAAGGATTAATTTCGATCAAATGTTATTGTCCACTGCTGGACATAGGCCTCCTCCACTTATTGTCACCTTGTGCGGTCCTGTGCCTCCCTTATCCATCGGTTTCCCGCCGTCCTAATTAGGTCTTCGGTCCACAGTGTGAGTGGTCTCCCCATCCTGCGCTTTCAGTACGCGGTCGCCATGCCAGAACCTTTATGCTCCAACAGCTGTAGGCCGGGAAATTTGGAGCGCTATGTCGGTCACTTTGGTTCTCTTGCGGATCTCCTCATGTCTGATTTAATCACGCAGGTTATTAGTTAACAATTGCTCTCTCAATTGCCCTTTAAGTGACCATGAGCCTTCCGAAAAGGCCCATAGTTAGCGACCACTTCTCTGTTCCGTAAGGATTGGCTGATATGATAAAATGTTTTTGTGTGCATCAAGCAGCGGCGCTATTTAATCAGAGAGGAAATGTTAAGAGTAGTAGGCTAGGAATGCTCCTGCCTGCGACTACTGAGCGGAGTATTTATTGCAAAAGAGACGACTATAGTGGGCTCGCATTTGCTCTGGAAATATAAGCTGTTCTGGAGTTCGGTAATGGTGTTTACAGATGAGTCCCCGTTCGATTTTCACTCGGATTCACGTAGAGGATGTGTTTCGCGCGTTCCTAGTCGTGTTAGCTATCTGCAAAAGCCTCAGGAAGTCTTTATAAACCACGACAGACGTATTATATTTTTCTATAACCTGCCGCAGCGTATGCTTGTGGTATATTATATAGTATAGTTTTTTTACCGAACCGGCTTGTTCGGAAGGCTGGAAGTCATCCAGTCTGCGTTCGAGACCTTTCGTGATAACTTTCAGGTACGATTTGTAGACGTTAGGCAGAAGAAAGAGTCATAGGTCTGTAATTCTAATGAGCCTAGAACGAGTTCTCCGCCGGCCTTCAGTAATAAAACCTTGTCGTTCTTAAGTTGTTGGAGAGTATTATTAATCTAACGCAGATTGACGACCGTGATTTTGTCAGTAGGGTGTCGAGTTAACTTAACTTTTGGATCGCATCCTAGATAATTAACAGATGGTGTATAGTAGCATACTGCCCGTAGAACCGTTTTATATCTTCTAACATCTCAAAAATCTCGGCAAACCGTTTCATTTGATATACCCATATTGCAGAAGAGTATAAAAAAATCTATTTCGACATGTTAGAATATTTTTCTAATTATTCTCGATGAGATCTTTTATTTGATACTCATAATATGGGTACCCTTTTTTACTCATATTATGAGTAAAAAGTTAAATGGTACTGCTATGTATGGCATTAGAATGTGGCATAAAAAGGCTGTATAGAAATTGGTAGTTGTTTATTGTTAAAATTAATTATTTACAATATCGAACTACTCTGATGTGTGCTACGGGGAGAATAAAAATAGGTACACAACTGTAGGAATAGTTCACCATGACAGAAATCGTGCAATCTGATGATTCAAACATCAAAAAATCAGTTACTCTTATCCATTGGCGTCGGAATTCATATGGAAATGTTATTCGTTGATCTGATTTCATGTACCGCCTACACAACCAGGTAAGATTTATTTTAAATACGATTTTGATAAAGAATATTTGAAGTAAGACACCTAACACATAACTCAAATTAGACTACGGGGACGAAAATCTAAACCAGGCTTACCGATTGAAGATATTGCGCTAGAACCGGCTTATCATCAACCTTTTCCAATTAGCAATGCACTCCATACAGATTTACATTCCTTGTGCAATAGTGGAGGAATTTCAAGACACCACTATATTTTTTACAAATCACTGACGTATTCTTTAGATAATATTAGTAACTTACTTACTGAAGAAACGTCGGATAGTGAAGATTGACAACATTCAATTTTAATTTCATATTTTTAATGCCATATTATATTTTTTATTTGATTTTACTAACTATAACTAATACAGAAGACTGTTTGTATTATTATGTTTGATGTGTATTGGTTTTTTTTTTTAAAACGCCTTAATTTTGTGGTTATGTGTAGTTTTGTTTCAAAAAAGACTTGTCATAATATATCAGTATACATATGATACAGTTCAAATACAAAAAGTTTATTGCAGTACTAAATATTTACTGTTTAGAGACGCTTTAGATTTCACGGCAATAAGCCAGTAATAGAACGTTACCAATTCTATGTTCATTGAAAAAGTTGGTTAGAGAACACAGTAAATAGTCATTATTGTACTACAAAATTTGAAAAAAAAACCGCAATAATCTTGTAAGTTGATATTACTGGCTACATCTTTATTATTTTAAACGGTAAGATACAATTACTGTTAAAACGTTACAAAAATATTTTATGTAACAGTTACTTTTATGTATTACATAAACCTTTGAATATATAATGTAACTGTTATACTGTAAATTGATTCTTTAAAAAATTAGCTTTCATTTGATACATTAAACATGGAGTAATAATGTTTTGTTAAAGAGATATGGTTAAAAATCACTAAATGTTTTTTCCTGTAAAATTTGATTTTTGCGATTACGTGGTTATTGCCCGGGGACGTCGATATATATTGTAAATAAATGTAAATAAACTTTGAAAAAAGTAAGTATGTTTACGTATGTATAGATAGCGTGTGGATATAAGTGTGTTTTATTTGAACAGCCTTGCTATGTGTTGTGTTACAGTCGTGCCAGAATTGGATGGGTTGGCATTACCCATTGTGGCAGCTTACAAACGAGAATGTTGGTTTAATGATTACCTATTGCGGCAGCTCACACGCGAGAATGTTGGTTTAAAGATGTTATGTGTTGTGTTACAGTCGTGCCAGAATTGGATGGGTTGGCATGTATTGAGGCAGCTCACAAGCGAGAATGTTCTTTTAAAGATGTTATGTGTTGTGTTATAGTCGTGCCAGAATTGGATGGTTTGGCATGTATTGAGGCAGCTCACAAGCGAGAATGTTCTTTTAAAGATGTTATTGTGTTGTGTTATAGTCGTGCCAGAATTGGATGGTTTGGCATTTCGCTACATTTACGCTACAAGCATTGGAGTTAGTTTTGCGAGAAGATTTATTTAAGGGGACTCGGTCAACAATGACGATGTCGCCCCGTAATTCTAATTATAACATGTAACTCTTATGGCTAAACACATCTTATAAACATAATACACTAAATTTAACAAAAATATAACAGTGGACTGGAATCTGAGCCCGGTTATTGCTGGATCGAGTTTTCGCTTCGTGAATGGTACATGTAATAGTGCACACAACTTCCTGACCTCCTCCGAAAAAGGGGAGGCCAAGAAGCTGCTGCATGAGCCTATGTTGTATTGCGGATCACCAAACAATTGTCGCTGATTTCCCTCATTCCGGACACATTCAATCAGAATATGGTGAACATCCTCGATCACGTTACACTGTATGCAATTTGGTGAGTCCATTTTACCCATTAAATGTGCAAATTTATTTGATGGAATGTGCCCGAAGCGAAGCCTCAAGTCAGCAGTGTCACAATATTTTGTCTATGTGTCTCCATCTCGTGGAACCATGGGCAACGAAGAGGTTCTGCCTGTATCTGGTGATGTTATATTGTGTTGTGTTATAATCGTGCTAGAATTGAATGGGTTGGCGTGTATTGTATCATTTCACTTGCGATAATGATGGTTTGGTTGGTTTAATGATGTTATGTGTTTTGTGTTAAAGTCGTGCTAGAATTTTATGGGTTGGCATGTATTAAGGCAGCTTACAAGCGAGAATGTTGGTTTAAAGATGTTATTGTAGCATTTCACTACATTTAATCTGCGTTATGTTAGCTTTCAGGACAATAGTCGATTGTAGCTTATAAGCGACTTCAGAAAACCCCAGAAGAAATAGTCAAGTGGAATCAAATCACGCTACTTTGGTGCTATTAACTTTGAGCTAAAACCTTTTAAAAACTTTGTTTTCATAATCTTTGAGCTTTTGTTCTTGGACGTCTTGGTTTTGAGTTAAATGTTATAGTTATTCGCACGCAGACCCAAGCCTTGACCTGAAATTCTCCAAGTTAAAGTCTATGAAAGGTCGAGTCCATGTGCAAAGCGAGAAATCGACTGCTTCGGACTCTTCTGATTACTCTCACGTCCAGCGGCTATATTTTCGTCTAATCTGGCGTTCCTTTGAAGTAAAAGGGTTGGTTGGTTATTCACCTAACCGGTCATGTTAAATTTAGTCACCAATCATTGGTTTGTGGACATTGGAGGACCACCACGTCTGCCGTAAAATGGACGCAATGCATTTGCACTAACGAACACTCATTTTGAAAACAAAGTTTTACTGTTTGCACATGATGCTGAACCATGTTACTTGGCATGGTGATTAAGCATCAGTGTATGAGTAAGGAACATCAGATTTGACAAACGTCATCTGAACAAAAAAGCCGCTACAGACGAGTTACATCGACTCGCTCTATTTGAAAGACACTGTAGCCTTAAATTTACGTCAATAAGTGTGACATAATATTGAATGAGGGTATCCTCATCAACAACACTAAAAATTTAATTGTAGGTATATACAATATACAATTAAATTATTAGTGTTGTTTGCTGTTTAAACATGCATATCTATGTAAAATAATAAGTAAGAATAATTTTCTTCCATTCTTAATAACTTTTGTAAAAGACAAGTGTCCTCTTTGGCCAACTGCAAGGTTAAGTTCCACCTGGGTTCATGTATGGGCCCATACACGAGGTCAGGATGGAGGAGTGTAAGGTTTCTATTTTATTCGGCAAATGTCAGGTATTTTGATAAACAATTTACTATAAAGGCGTAATGGACGGCACGACAGGGCTGGCTTTTCTTGTCTGAGTATATTATGTAAATAAATATAGGTACATTGTACAATAAGAAGAGTTTGATAACATTTGTAACCTTCATAGATGTAGAAAATTGCTTTAGCTAGCAAAATAAGTACAAAATCAAGAATTATTAAAAAATATTTATCATCTCGTTTTATTCATGCAATTAATTACCTAACACTTTTTGATATATTGTACATTAGTTGTAAAATCATAGCAAATTAGATACCCATAATTCTTTAATTAAAATGTAAAGTTATTTTTTGTTATTATGAAAATATAAGAAAATATGTATTACTCTGTAAAATATTTCTTCGTGCAATAAATAAGTGTGTCACATACAATATAAAATCTTAATAAATTATCACTGCAATGTACACTTACATATACTTACTTATTATTTATTATCAAAAATAAACGTGCAATAAGTACTTAAAACTATAAGCTCCAAGCTTATATCACGAGAAAAAACAAGCAATAAAAGCGTTTGTATACATAAGATTCATGTTTTGTTTATAAATGAACAGCAAAAAAGGTGTATGTTTATTTACCAACAGTTACTTAAGGATAACTCTAATACAATAAATAGGTAACTGTTAATTTTCCCTGTAGTATAAAAACAGTAAATCTATCTATAATTTTAGTAAATACATATTAAAGAGCTCATTTAGAGGCTTCTTATGATATATGATACAAAGTACTATCATTATTAGTTCAGGCAATATTCTAGAAACAAACTGTTTTTTGGCTCTCCTGTAAAGTTGGTGTTTTCGAGATACGCCTTTGTTGTCCGAGGTATGCGATGTGATAGTGACATAAATATTGTATTCTTACTCCGTCACCACACGGAGTAAGAATTTAATGACACAAGAGTTAAGATTCTATTCAGAAAATGTTAACGAAAATAAACGCTCTTTTACAATTCGAAAGTGTTCTGTCTTATCAATTAATTTTAAGTAACTAAATAATGAAATAAATTAACTGAGACTGTCTTCGAGCTCCTTACCAATAGGTCGATATTATAGCTGTGATACAGAGTTACGGATGTGATACGGATATAAGACCGGATCTAAAACCACCACAATTTTTGTTCTTAAGTCATAAGTCATAAGTAAGTCATAAGTCATTTATTCGTTACAAAATAATTTGTGTTGAAATTACATAATCAAATGAAAGTACAATTATAAATAAAATAAAATTAACTAATCTATGAAATAATTACCAATAATAATCACGTAAATGTTAAATAATTAAAGTACAATGTCCAATAATTATAATAATAAAAAAATAATAATAATAATAAAAATAAAAAATCACAATAATTTAAGAATCAAATAATAAAATAATCCAAAACATATACAATAAAATAAAAAAAAAAGAACTAAGTATAGTCACAAAATAACAAATAAATAATAATCAAAAATCAATCAAATAAAATCTTAATAAATTAAAAAAAATACTAATAATTTAGTTCTTATCATTCATGAACTCATCAATACTATAATATGTCTTATTCAGTAGCCACTTTTTTAAGTTCATTTTAAAAATATTGACATTGCAAACCTTCTTAAACTCTACTGGAAGTTTGTTAAACAATCTGACAGCCTGAACCTTTGAGCTATGTGCCACAACATTTAACTTGGGCTGCACAAGACTATTAAAATCTTTTCTGCGAGTCATTAGCCTAGTTTCTTTTTCCTCAGTTGTCTCAAAGTCACCCAAATGCTTGACAAAGTTCGTCAGAAGGACTAGTATATACAGAGATGGTACAGTTAATATTTTTAGGTTTTTATAGTGATTTCTACACGATTCAGTATGTTCTAATCTTAACATAGTGCGTATTGCCCTTTTTTGGATAACAAATGCAGATGTAATATTATATTTGTAACTGTTACCCCACAGTAGGATGCTGTATCTTAATTTTGATTCTATGAGAGCAAAGTAAATTGTTTTTAATTCTTCTACAGTTAACTCATCCCTTAAACTACGAATTGCATAACAGGCGGAATTCAGAGAGCTCACTATTGAACGCAGCTCAGTTTTCCAATTTAGTAGTGAGTCAATGTGTACACCCAGGAATCTTACACTATCGACCACATCCACCCCACCTCTATCCGAGTGAACCTCTAAGCTATCCCTATTCTTCGCCGTCAATTTAAACAAAATGCCTTTAGTTTTAGATACATTTAGTTTCAGATTATTGATTGAGAACCATTTTTCAAAAGCAATTAGCGTATCGGTTACCTTTTTCTCAAGATTTTTAATGTCTCCAGCTGAAACTATAGCATTGGTATCATCAGCAAAACAAACCAGCTGGGCGTCAGGAACCGTACCATAAACATACTCCGTCATGTCGTTAACGAACAGTAAAAAGAATATGGGGCCTAGCACGGAACCTTGGGGCACACCAAGAGTTACGGGGATTAATACAGATTTGTAACTAGTTTCACTTCCATCCATAGCTGTTGCTTTAAGTTCTACATACTGTTGTCTATCACTTAGGTATGATTCCAGTAATCTTAGCACATTCCTACGTACTCCGTAGTGCTCCAGTTTTTTTATTAGAATCTGATGATCTACAGAATCAAAAGCAGCACTTAGATCCAGAAATAATCCAGCTACCTTAAGTTTATTATTTAAACTACTAACTACATCATTTACTAGTGTGTCCGCTGCATCCAGAGTACCTATACTTTTCTGGTAACCAAATTGCCGTCGATTTAATATTTTGTTATTATTAATGTGCGCAAGCAGTCTATCCTTAATGACTTTTTCAAATAACTTAGAGAATCCAGTTAGAATAGATATTGGCCTATAGTTATCTGGATCTGATTTTGGGCCTTTTTTGAAAATGGGTAATATCCTAGCAATTTTAAATTGATCCGGAAAAACGCCTGTGTCTATGCATTCATTAAGTAGTTCAGATAAAGGGTAGGCCAAGATGTCAATATTTTCCCTGATCAATGAAAACGGAATCTCATCATAACCACTAGAGTTTTTGGACTTCATTTGTCGCACTATCTTTAGTAATTCAACGGGAGAAACAGGAAGAAACGTCATGTCTTTTTCTACGCGGTTTATATTGCTGGATAGTAACTGCAAGGCAACATAAGCATTTGGTGGGGCAATAAAACTCTTGCTTGTAAATTTTTCAGAGAAAATTTCAACAATCTGCGCGGTGTCAATTATTTGATTTTCAATTTTAAGGCTAATGTTTACTTTATGAAATTCATTATTGGGATTTTTGCGATTATTGACTATGCTCCAGACTGTTTTGACAGGATTAGAGGAACCAACGATCTGTCTCCTAACTGCATTTTTCTTAGCTTGTCTTATTACCCTCCTATATACCTTAAGATATTTTGCTCTGTACAGTAAAATAGATTCATCCAATTGTTCTTTGTTAATGAAATTAAGTACTCGCTTAAACTGACTTGATACTCTTATACCCTTTGATAACCATTTATTTTTACCCACCCTGTCAGTGTTTATTTTTCTATTTATTATTTTAAAAGTATTGGAGTGCAACTTATTAAATTTTGATATAAAGTTATTAGCACCTATGCACCAATCAGTCTCAAGCAATTTTTCCCTAAAAACAGCTTTATTTTTTGCGTTGTAACTTCTACAAGTAGAGTAAGTAAATTTTGGACCTTTCTTATTGCTAGAAGTGGCCTTTAACCAAGCCGTACAGAATAATCCTGCATGTCCATCAGAGAGGCCGTTATGGTCAACATCCGCTTGTGATAGGAAACCAGTTGGTATGTTAGTAATTATGTTATCAATACATGACATCGATGAGTTGCGAATGAAAGTTGGAGTATCAATTTGGTGTACGAAATTATAACAAGTCAATAAAGATAAGAAGGAATTGCTTTTAGTATCAGTTTTCAAAATGTCAATATTAAAGTCTCCACATAATATGTGGAGACTTTTATAAAAAGCAGTGCGTAATATTATTACGCACTGCTTTTTATAAAAATGTTCAAGCAACTTTTCAAATTTACACATAAATTCATTATAATTTTTTGTAACCGGTGTTCTATAACAACAGACAATATTTAAGTTAGTAGTACAGTCCTTCCCACCACATACCTCAAAGACATCTTGTTTGTATATTTTTTTACAGAATAAGTTCTCCTCATATTTTCTATCAGAGTGTACTAACAGTAATGAACCTCCTCTCTTTTTGGTTTTTCTAATATTATATGAACCTAATTTATAGCCCGGTATTTGAAATTGAGTAATTGAAGTTGTATTCATAAAGTGTTCACTTATACAAACATAATCAATTTTTTTACTAAGACTATGGAAATAAACTGTCAGATCATCCAACTTGTTTTGCAATCCACATACATTTTGGTGGAATATATGTAATTGTTGTACATTTGAATTAGATGTTACATCATTGTTGATTTGAGGCACGAAAAAAGGAGTTATAATTATGCAAGTCAATCAATATATTATCCATAATTCTCCTATAAATAGTCCTTATTCCCATTTTATTTACTACACCACTGTTAAATGAAAACAAGTCAAAGTCTAAGTAGCTATTTGAGTCAAATATAAATACATTAGTGCTATTTTGATAATTTTGATACAATAAATTATTGAATATTTCTACTTTGTAGTTGTATATTGGTCTGCCACAAATATAGGTTGGAGTACATATTACAATATTAGTATTTTTTACACTTGCTAATGATGATTCAATAAATTTAATTAATTTAGTGTGATAAACAGTACTTTGAAAGTCTCTGTCTCCCAATATTATAATACAATAGTCGTTATGTGTATAGTTTGTAAGCAATGTGTCTAAGTTATTAAATAGTCGTTCTATGTTACATTTAGTTAAGACATACCTACAGTAATTAAAGTGATTTGCAAAAGTGTTCTCCATATCATTGACTGTGCCGTATGATCCAATATTTGTCAGGATACAGAGTTTACGCTTTTCTTGTTTCACACATTGATTACAGCTGCTTCTGACAGTGTCAATGTCAAGCTGCTCTGTATTTCGTTTGAGTGATGGTGTTCTGTCACTCTCTTTATTTTGATCTACGACTACGTTCAGATCATTGACAAGACCATTCCCCAAATTACCGGCAGATGGCTGTGTCATGATACAGCAATCATTTTGTTGATGTTGTTTATTAGTTTTTGTCGTATGTTCTGATAAGACATGTTTTTTGCATCCAATAATTTCTTTATCCAATTCTATTTTATTTGATAGGTGTATAGGTGTTTTTGTTAGGTGTATAGGTGTTGATGCCGTACTGACGCTTAATTTTCTTGCTTTTGTTTTGATTCTATTTTTCTGTGGTGTAATATACGAGTTACCATCCAAGCCAATTTTCTTGTATAGGTCAATCACCTTATTTGTTTTCTCCAGGTCATTTTTTAACTGGTAGTTTTCGGTGAGTAAATTGTCTATTTCTTGATTTGCGCTTTGTAACTCTGCGGTTAGTTTATCAATTTTCCCTTGCAATTCTATAACGGCATCACTATCTCCAATTGATGTATTTGGTAAACTCATGATCGTAGTGTCGAATAAGCTAGTTGTAGAAGTGTCGAAGGATTTTGATCTTATATGATTTTTTCTAAAGGTAATATTTTCATCCATCTTACTTTAAATGGTAGACTTTTTATCAGACGAAGAAAAAGTAACAAAAAGTTTTTAATAGTATTATTCAGATTTGAACAAGGAGCTCTAGGAACGCAAGGTTAACGTCATATCCACAGTGCTACGACCATTATTGCCAACAAGCGAATTATTGAATCATATTGTGTGACTACTATAGATTGTTATTCTTGATAGTAGATGGCGCTGTACTCAATTTTTTTTCTAATACTTGTCCTTTCGATTATCTGTACTGGACCTCTGTTTTATCGACTTAGTAAATGCTGCTTCACTAGATGTCGCTTATATGTAATGTAATGTAAGTACTAAATTTAAATGTTGAAGAAAATAAACGGAACTATTTTGCATAAAAGGGTAATAACTTCCTACGGATTTATTTCTTAACTTCAACATAGATCCATCACTGTTATAATTGTTGCACTAACTGTTTTGGTATCACTGCATTTGATTTCTTAGTTCCAATTTTACATATATTTATGAAAAAAGTTTCTTGAAAGTCACTTACTAAATATTGTTATTTTTTCTGTAAAATTTAGTTCTATTGGTGAGATAACGATGTCACTGATTATTAGCACTATTTACATTCAATTGTATACGAAATAATTAATGAATTAGGTAAATAAACATTTATTTTTAATATTTTATACGGAGCAACTTCTAATTACTTAAAGAAAGAAACCCGTATTAAAGATCAAGTATTTTGTCGCGAGGACTTAAAATAAGTGGGCTCAAAAATATTCAGACTCAGGACAATAATTTGTGGATCGCACAAATATTGTTCTACGTGGGATTCAAGAATACGACCTCTAGCAGTCTAAAATTCAAATGGTAGCGAAGAAAACAACAACTTAATAACACAAGAAGTAATTATTCTAATATTCCACTTTCATGAAAATAAACGCGCTTTTACAATTCGAAAGTGTTCTGTTTTAGCAATTAATTTTAAGTAACTAAATAATGAAATAAATTACGTGAGACTGTCTTCGAGCTCCTAACCAATAAGTCGATATATAGCTGTGATACATACAGAGTTACGGATGTGATACGGATTGACGACCTCTATGGCGAAGTGGTTAATAACATGACTGCTACGCAGAGGTTTCGCGTTCGATTCCCGCTCAATGCAAATCTTTGTGTGCATGAATATGATAATTTGCATTAGTCTGGGTGTTTTCTATGTACGTTTATCCGTTGTCTAGTATCCATAGAACAAGCTCTGCTTAGTTTGGGACTAGATGGCGCTGTGTGAATAAGTGAGGAATATATATATTAGTCCGTTTCTGGACGTAGCATAGTATTTTAATGTTAACTGAAACCTTTTTGGGGTCATTACCAATCGATTGTTACTAAAACATAGCTTTGATACAGAGATAATAATGATACGAATACTATAACGTGGCTGGAACTAGCTAAGTATTAAGTAATTTTCTGATACTATTTATTATACTGTTTAGCTTTAATACACAAATACAAATTTGATACGTATACGATTCAAGTTTCGATTTATTTAACTCATAAACTACAATATGATTATAAATTCATGACTGCTCAGAAGTTAGCTAAGAATGCGTCAAGCTGCTTGTACCATCAATTAATGAAACAGTTTCAATAGCTGGTTTTTCTTTATATTGACGTATTTGATTGAAAAATGTTTTGAGCAGTATTCCTACAATTATACTATCTAGCTGCCAAATTCTTTTTTTTCCTTGTGTTAATAAAGTTCTCTTATAAATGGATGTTATTAAATATGGCCTTCTAGTCATTCGACCATTAGTCAAAATATGCTTGAAAAAAAAAACCATTTCTAATATATCCGTTACAGATTCGAATCTTTTTAACACATCACTCTACACAGAGCATTGAGTATAATTATACTCACGAAAATATAAACGAAATTAATGTACATACAGATTTGAATCCTTAAGTAGGTATAAATCAATAATTATTGAATAAGTTATTGATGGACTGTATCGACCTTTTGATATCTTAAAATAAAATAATTGTTGTTTCTACACAAATCATCGAATAAGGATTAGTAAATAAAAGTTTGACTAACTACTTGTATAATATTAATAATCGTAAAGTTTCGTAATATGGATGAAAGTTTGTAAAAAAATCTGAATGGATTTCAATGAAACTTTAGGGTGAATTACTGATTTCCGAATTACTGAATCTAAAATAACGTTACCACGATGACATGGAATCACGAATAACGTTACCACGAAAATATATACGCAATCGATATGATGATGATTATAGGTAACGGATATAATGGATTAGTTCCTCTCATCACTTATAACTACATAATATTGTAGGTACTTTTATGTTTATTAAGCTATGTAGAAATTTTGGGTATTTCCAGTTCATTTGATAATTGATCAAACAGCGAAGGATGGGTTAGGAAATAGGTTGATATCAAAAAGGTTTTTAGTTAACGTCGTATTATACTTCTTAGACATGACATATTATTATAGGTTATGTCCCACTGCAGTGACATGTCTTCTCCAGTGACATGTCTTCTCCAGTGACGAAGGACGACTTTTTCTACTAATGAATAAATTCATTGAAATAGGGCGAGCATTACGTCCCCTTTTACCATTATAATCATTATCATAACAGCCCATTAATGTCCCACTGCAGGGACGGGGCTCTTCCTGTGACGGAGGGATACTAGGCCTACTAATACCACGCTGGCCAAACGGATTGGTATAGGGTTTAATTTCAAGTTTTCCTATTTTTTTATTTCGTAAAGATAATATTGACGGATATTCCTTAGTCGGTTTTTTACAATACCCATGGAATGAGATAGGGTGGTGACATATTGTATTCTTACTCCGTCGCCACACGGAGATTATTGTATAAAGAATAAATATCTATAACTACGACACTACTAAGTGAAGTAATAAGCTCGATATTAGGAACACACGTTTACCGCTTTCTTCATAATAATGACATCTAATAGCCGTCGTTACCGTACTTAGGTCTCTGATAATATATAAGGGAACATTCCTGGGGTCAACTTTGTGTTATAATGATGCTGGAGTCTATTATTTGTACCTCAAGTATTTTTATTGACATTACTAAGTGTGATTATGGTTGTAGAAATTATGTTAGGTAGTCAACGAATACATTTAAAAAATGAAACTTACACAATTATTCCATTGGCCACACACACATTCATGTGGTGACGGAGTAAGAATACAAAAATTATGTCACCACCCCATCTCATCCCATGAGTGTCGTAAAAAACGACTAAGGAACTAACCGTAAATATTATCTTTACGAAATAAAAAGAAGGAAAACTTGAAATTAAACCCTGACTTCTTGCTTCGGGACACCTAGGTTCGCAATCTGTTTAAGGCCTTCCAGGACGCCAATGGTATCATCATAACAGCCCATTAATGTCCTACTGCAGGGACGGGCCTCCTCCCATGACGGAGGGATACTTGGCCTACTAATACCACGCTGGCCAAACGGATTGGTATAGGTTTAATATCAAGTTTTCCTTATGTTTACTACGTAAAGATAATATTCACAGATAGTCCCTTAGTCGTTTTTTACGATACCCATGAGATGAGATGGGGTAGTGACATATTGTATTCTTACTCCGTCACCACACGAAGAACGGATGCTGGTTATTAAACAGCTTCGTTTCGTGTTACTATGTCAGCCTAGCCACGCAAGTGCTGAATATACGCCAACTGATTCCCAACCACGATGTCCAACTGTTGGAGGGACTTTTGGCTCGAGTGGAATGTATTAAAAGATGGATAGATCTAGATCCTTGGCCAGGTCTTCGCCCTCGTATGCCTCTCAGAGCCTTTTTTTTTGTCATGGAGGAAATTCTTTAGACATACACATCCTCACCTGGGGGTGCTGGTGAGGTGGTTATGTCAGACTCTCATAGACCTACTGACTAAAACCTCCACGGTTACCATCTTCGGGGTATATGAGGAGTCTCGGGAACTAGAAATACAACATCCGAGAGCCTCTTAGACCCTGGGAGTATGATAGGGGTTCCATACATGAAACGTAAACTGTAACTGTTGTAAACTGAAACCGACGTAAATATCACCAATAAAGTAGGCAATATTAACATTATTTCTAAGTTATCTTTTTTATTTAAATCAAAGATCTTACCTTCTTAAACTCATGTTGACATAAAACACTTTATCACACAAAATCAAAATGTAGCACTTTTTTCTTTTATTTATTCAAGTGGCACTTTATAAAGCAACGACGTTCAAACGGTTAAAATGTCATTGTCATTTAAAATCACTCTCACTTCAAAATTCGAATACGATTTTAACACTTAAACGTCGCTCGATTAATTCAATTTAGTTGAAACAAAAGTTCGCTATAATTTTAAACGAAAATAGAATTTAAAGGTTACTTTTACTAAAATGTGGAAAAAAATGTAAAATAAAATGTTAAATTGGTAAAAGTAATTAAAAAAGAAAAAAAAACTTGTTGTTCTGAGCCTAGATGTTATGCGCCAGCGACATAAGGCATGATCCTTAGTGCAAGAGTTACAAACAAACAAAAATTAATTTGTTCACATAAGATACAGCGGTATCGCTTATGAAAGTCGTTTTATAGTGATCACATAATATGCTCGTCTAACTTAACGGCTAAGTTTACTGAGGGTTCGGAACACGACCATGTCAGAGAAGACACCCACAAGAAACTCTGCTGGGTTCCTATCGCTCTTTTGGTGATCACTTCACAAGTTTTATTTTATTTAAGGCCTACGCAGACCGGGACCGCATGGCAAGGGATTTTTATTTCTACTAATGGAAATTTTAAATTAGTAAAAATTAAAATCCCTTGCCATGCCGTCCCGGTCTGCGTAGGCCTTTAGTTATCTTTGTAAAAGAAGCAACTGTTTTGTATGATGGTCAGTTTCACGCTAGTCCCTACGGTGCAGACGAATTCCTTTGTGCATAACAAACAAAAAGTTCCGAATGCTTCTGCAAGCAGTTATGTTCCTCTATTGTTAGTAGCTACTGTACTACCTAAACACAGTAATTGCTTGGAGGTGTATGAAGTTACCTGAAAATATTATTGTGATTAGGTAAAATGGTATAGTAGCTCGTGACATCACAGGGACTATGAGACTCAGCAGCATAGCTAAGGAACTGTCTTCAGCGGTTACCAATTGCCATCAGGTATGCTGGTATACTATGTTAAATCAATAAAAGAAAGTCTTTGAAATATTAGCCTATGACTGTTTAAGCAAATACTATCTTTTAAACGACAAAAAAATTATTAATATTTTATCAACTAATATAATATTTGACTAACATTTATTTTTAAGGGCCTTTAGGTGGCTCACTAGTTTACGCGGAATTTAACTAATTGAAAAAAAATTGAAGTGTTTACTTGAGTGTGTGTTATACAAATACTTTATTGCCTTTTCTCAAGACTTTGTTATTATCATTTTACATTATTTATCCTATTTGCGAATTATGATTTTTTTCTATTGGCGGCGCTAGTGAGCCCTAAAAACGCTCTTCACTCGAATTCATCATAAAAATCGACAAGCTATTAGTAGGTATTTACAGAAAGTGTAATATTGGGGATATAGATTTATTCAAATTAAATTCGCAACCGCCGAAACTGGTACAGAGATTTATATCAGGTACCTATACCTTATTTTGCTTTTCTAAAGACACTAACTGCAAACATTTCCTTTGTGTAAAATGTTGTTCTACTATATAATGAAATAGGGGATCTATCCTCATTATAACAGCCTATTAATGTCCCAGTACAGGCACGGGCCTCCTCCAGTGACGGAGGGATACTTTGCCTACTAATACCACGCTGGCCAAACAGATTGGTATAGGCTTAATTTCAAGTTTTCCTTCTTTTTATTACGTAAAGATAATATTCACGGATAGTTGTTAGTCGGTTTTACGACACCCATGGGATCTATATACTCATTTAGTATACACAATGTAATGTATCCAAATAAATGTTTATAAATGGCTCTTTAAATAAATACTTTTCTACGAAAGCAAAAAGAAAAATAAAATTGACTGATAATTACATCTTGCCTGGGTGGCATTAGCATGCAATGTTCCACTCGATCACTGAATAAGCCCTGTCTCTTTTATGGGACAATAAAATTTTTATGGTGAATTTAAATAAAGTTGAACCTTGCACTATTCTAAAACCTCCTTTGATTTGAAACTACTTATTCCATTTATTTTAACTTTGCAACACATAATTAAAAAAAAAACTAATCAATATAGATAATATCTTTCAAGATAATTCCACATTTAAAACCATCGAACGCGTACAGAAATAACCGATAAAAATCACTTTTTTTCGTATTTCGAAACACAGTATTTACGCTAAATTCTGACGAATCGTACTCGGCATTCGGCACGATCGTATTTTTCCGGAAAAAACCAGAAACGACTTCGATCAGCGAATAACAAAGTTGTACTGAAACCATACACGAAATTGCTTCGAACTGCCTAAACTTACTCACAAAGGAAAACCTGCCTTAACACCTACTAATAGGAACCAAATTCTATTACTCGAAATAAATTTCAGTGTAGATTATATTCATGTGTTCTTAAGTACAAAGAATTTTGAATTTTATTACGAAGGCCTTATAGTTGGTTTTACAATGTGTAGATAAAAAGTATAGTACAATACAAAATTAGTAAATATAGAAAACTAGCGCTTGGTGCAGGCTTTGCCTGATTTATACTCTGGAGAGTTTTGGAATAGCTGAACATCTGCACTCAGAGCCAGCTGCAATCATTGATTCATAAACGAAAAGGCTGGTTAAACAACGTTGATGAGGTTGTTATTTAGATGGGTGAATCCTGAGTGTTCTGGGGTGACGGAGTAAGAATACAATATGTCACTACCCCATCTCATCCCATAGGTGTCGAATAAACAGACTAAGGGACTAACCGTAAATATTATCTTTAGGAATTAAAAAAAAGGAAAACTTGAAATTAAACCCTATACCAATCCATTTTGGCCAGCGTGGTATTAGTAGGCCAAGTATCCCTCCGCCACGAGAGGAGGCCCGTCCCTGCAGTTGGTCATTAATGGGCTGTTATGATGAGGGTCTCCTTATGAGGCCTTAACTTTTGCTGCCTTTTATCTACATAGACACTAGTAGAGACCTTAAGCAGTCGGTACTCCTAGGTCTATCGTAGGTTAAGAAAGATTTAGGTAAAGTACCACTTGCACGTAGTTTGTCCCACTACAGGCACATTTATGGCGTGGGTTGCACTTGCACTGCTCTTGCCTGTCTGATAAATAAGTTAATGTACACTGTACAGGCAGGCGTGTTAAAATTCCAATAGATTGGATAAGTCTACTGGTTTAAACCTATAGTGATACACTAAAAATTAATGGTAGCGGATGGTAAGAACTTCTATGTCACAGAAGTTCTTACAGGCCGTACAATTTATTTTGATATACAAGATTTGACATTAAATATTTAAGTGAGAACAACAAGATATCTTATAGACTTAGCCATCCTAAACACACACAACCTACAAACAACAAAATAGAAAAAAATACCAAAAAATATTGAACTAAAAGATGAAATAATACGCCTTGGGCATATTCAAAAGATTATAATAGTATTGATAGAAATAACTACAATAGAAAACATCCCAAAATAACTACACCAACCCTTCAACACTTAAGTACATACATGCATAAACTCACGCCTTATCCCGTCCGTGGTAGGCAGAGACGACAGAATAAGACGTTGGAATCAGTAATGCTATAGTCAACATTATACTAATAGTCTGTAGTAGTCTAATGTAATAGTCTAGTAATAATAATAATAGTCTGGTAAAAAAGTAGTAATGCCTTGGTATCCATACCAAGACATAAGTTTTTCCGTGTGGTGACGGAGTAAGAATACATAATGTCACCACCCCATCTCATCCCATGGGTATCGTAAAAACCGACCAAGGGACTATCCGTGAATATTATCTTTACGAAATAAAAAGAAGGAAAACTTGACATTAAACCCTATACGAATCCGCCTGACCAGCGTGGTATTAGTAGGCCAGGTATCCTTCCGTCACTGGCTAGGGCCGTCGCTGCAGTGAAATATTAATGGGCTGTTACGGTGAACTCCACGATCAAACGACGGAGAAAGCACATTTTCTTAGAATCTTTATAATATTCCAACAGTGATTCTCAAGTACCATTAAATCAACAAATCTACCAATGTCAAAATGACGACCTCTAACCTAAGTAAAACTTTTGTAACAAAAAACACTCTCAATTTTAAACCTTATGTTAATAGCAGCAAAGTCCACAAAAAGAGCTTTGTTTACTTAAAAGGATATCTAGAGGAGTATTTTGTTTTGTGTTTTATGTTTCAGCAAATAGAGTTTAGTTTCGCTTGGCAGTTTTATGACAAACAAATGGTATCTGTTTGATAGTAATTTTGATAGTTTATGCTTTTTATTAGGTATTTAGTTGTGTTTGCTACTGTTGTATGTTAGTTTGTGTATTGATTATTGTATTACCTACGTAATATTTTGATGTGAATGTTCTCAGAGTTTGAGCTGGTGTTTTATTTTAATGGCCAGAAGGGTAATAGGGTATAAAGCTGGTTTATTTCTTTTATGTTTCATAACAGCCCATTAATGTCCCACTGCAGGGACGAGCCTCCTCCCGTGGCGGAAGGATACTTGACCAACTGATACCACACTGACCAGACGGATTGGCATAGGGTTTAATTCCAAGTTTTTCTTCTTTTTTATTTCTTTTTTAAAAACCGACTAAGGGACTATCCGTGAATATTATTTTTAATATTCACGGATAGTCACGGAAAATAAATATAGCAGTGTTTTTTACCCTATCTGTGCTTATTTTGAAACTACATAGGATAGGGTGAATGTACACATTTACTCACACTCACTCACACTGACTCACACTCTTGCGTATAGGTACTCTTATGTACAGTCAGGGTCAGATATATCGTAGCAGACAAGGTGATCAAATAGTTCTAAACAATGAGGAGGCACAGGCAAAACTAATCTCAGGTGGCGACACTATCGTTGGTGGGTGTCATTCTTGTCGTTGGAACATTTGCTTGTAAATTCGTAAGAAATTTTGAAAATTTTTCAATGAAAAAGTATTCCTGCATGACCGTGGCAAATTTAAAGGTAGAGCTAAAGAAGAGAAAACCGTCCCTAGAACTAAACCAACGACAGTGGGCTACCTATCGGGATAAATAAGCAGTGTGTCTTCCCATTTAAAATGTCAATAAGTTCTATGCGTTACAAGTGACCATTAATATCTGAACATTAAACAAATTGACTGTTTGACTCATTTAAACAATTATTGTTAAGATTAAAATTTAAAATGTCAATAAGTTCTACTCTTATGCGTGTAGAACTTATTGACATTTTAAATTGTTCAGAAGTATTTACCACGTCTGCTACGAAATCCGACGGTGACTGTACATGTTAGTAAGAACGACGTATGTAACTTGTTTTTGAAAGTTTTCTAAAAGAAATTTACACAAACACAGTCATAAATATCTGAACAAAATCGTTGTGCTAAACTTATACACTTATTTTCTTGGCAATCGATTACTACAGTAATAGTTAAGGCTTTACTTGTTTGGGAAGAAAAAGATTTTAGCGTAAAATGAAAAAAACATTTTGATGTGAGGCGAATAGTCCGGCCTCTTTGCTACCTCTGCTAAGAAAGAAAGAAGAAGAAAGAAAGAAAATACATTTATTCCTGCTTTAAGATTAAGATACAATAAGAATACAGACAATTACAAAAACAAAACAAAAATAAAGAATATAAAGCCACATCTGTGCAGGAATCGGACCCCACTCAGCATAAATCACACCAAACAGTAATCGCTTACAGCGCTGATTTTCAATGACGCCCATTAGTGCTTACTAGCTTGAGCATCTATAAGTACCAAAAATTAGCTTGATAGTAATCACTTAGCAAAAAATGTTATAGCAAACACGGAATAGACGGCAACACACACTAATCGGAATCGTAACGTAATCGGAATTCTGACGTTTGACACCGAGGAAAAAGGCGAGGCGGTGCCGATCCGTTTACGTTACGTTATATGTGCGATCCTTAGGCGATCCAGGGTCTAAAGTTCTATCTTTCATGTTTTGTGCTAGGTAAAGTAATGTCCAGCTCATGGCTGAGACGTGAAGCAATGGCCGACTGGGCAGCGACCCCCGTGCATTTAAGCAAAGGCATAGAACACATATAGAGTATTTCAACTTAATAGAAACGGACGAAACGCGAGTTATACCTACACGCTCACGATAGAGGTGGCTTTGCGGAGTGAACAGTCGCGACTGTGCCGCAGTAACGAGCGGGAAAGTAGGTAAATGTAATTAAAAAGCTGGAGGTGGGCAGCCCTATCGCATGTTTACGTACCGAGCAGCCGTAGGCATTTATAATAAATATTCAGCCGAGTTATACTACTGGTTGTACTGTGGCAAAGGCCCCTCAAACTTGCAAATTGTGTTCGGGGATCAATCGGTGTACGTGCGGCGCATACGGGTCAAACCGGGCAAATGATAACTTTTAATATATTTTACTGCTACCCGTTACCTTTATTTCTGCTAGTCTCTATTAGCGCTGTTTATCACAAAGTTTTATGATTTAGTCAGTAATTAAGCATGTCAATTCTTGTTCCTTAAAATCGTTAAAAAATCGTTTAAGTTAACTTTAGCTGTCAAATTGTCATACAATAGGTAAAACAATTTGACAACTAAAGTTAACTTAACCGAATTTTTATCAATTTTAAGGAACGAGAAATTGACATGCATGTTAGAGATTAACCCCTGGATTCCGAAAAATCTACTAATCAAGTCAGTGTCAAAACTGTCCTTTTAGTGACTGATAGTTTTCACACTTGATCAGTCATTCAGTAACCGGAGGTAAATGTCCCTGCAGTGAGACATTAATGGCCTGGATAAAATCATAGAACTTAGTTACTATTTATTATTTAATAGATACGAGGTTTTCAAGCTGCACTGCTTATTTTCAAACAAAACTTGTATTTCAAACTTTGCTTCTACCATATATTATTAGAATAATGGTTAGTTATTTTATAATCAACATACACAAAAAGTTAGGTCGTACCCTTTTTATTCATGTCCAAAAAAGGTAGAGTTTTCAAACAAAACTTTTTTAATTTAAATATGTTAAACATCATACTTTTTTATAACATAAATAATAATATGACGTTATGTTACTATTGGTAAATATGGTTGATCTAGAGTCGTAGCACATAATATAACGTAACGTAAACGGATCGGCACTGCCTCGCCTTTTTCCTTGGTGTCAAACGTCAAAAATCCGTTACGTAAGGAGCTTCATACATATAATACTGAACGGCTTGAGTTGATACGGTGACGATCCGTTTACGTTACGTTATATGCTACGACCCTAAATTGGTAATGGCAAAGGTGGAATAGTGGTCAAAATTAAGGTAAGGAGTGATTACCATCACCCTTCTGTGACCATCATTTGAGTCAAAAGAGACCACATAACAATCTCCAGTCTTCATTATATTAGAGGTGGGTTAAGCGGAGATAACGCAGCAATGGTGTGGCTCTCCGCGTGGTGATGGAGATTCTTAAATACAATATTATGTCACCACCCCATCTCATCCCATGAGTGTCGTAAAAACCGAAGTATAACTTTTAAACTATCGCGTTTCATTTTTATAAATATTAAACGGAATATTAACGCGCATTTTATTTACCTTTATTTTACTTGACGTTTCGGCACAGATTGCACTGACCGTAGTTGCAAACTGACTGGTGATGCGAGATTACAGCTTCGACTTCGTGATAGATAAAACGTCAAGTGAAATAAAGGTAAAAAAAATGCGCGTTACTATCCCGTTTATATAAATATTTGTAAAAAAAAACAAAGTTCTGAAAATTTAAAGTAATTAACGCTACTTCTCTTTTAGCAGTCGGTTAAAAACAGCTTTAAACAATGAACAAAACTTATATATTTAACTTGGTACTCAAATTAAACATAAAATATCGGAAAAGACATTGTAATTAACCTTTTTGAGTTACTTTGGCACTTTGATTAATTAAGTTTTTATTCTCGCCTGTTTAGGGGCTTAACATTTTAAAAACATTAATTTGAGCACAGCATTTATGTAACGAAGAGTTTGTAGACCTCTCACGTGGTAAATTTGTTTTTAATATTTAAAAGAAAGAAAGAAAGCGCAGGGTGGGGAGACCCCTCACACGGTGGACCAACGACCTAGTTAGGACGCCGGGAAGCCGATGGATGAGGGAAGTACAAGACCGCACAAGGTGGCAATATTTGGAGGAGGCCTATATCCAGCAGTAGATGTCGATTGGCTGATATGATAATGATTTAAAAGACAAAATATAGGAGGCAAACGAGCCAGCAGGTCAACTGATGGTAAGTGCCCAAGTAACACAGAAAGCATTTTAACAAGCAACAAGTGAACTTATATAGAGCTTAAGACCCGTACAAACTCTTATATAAGTTTACCGAGCGTCTTGAAGCTGAACAATGGCATTTGAAAATCATTGTAATGCTTTACGCTGTATAACAGTTGGATAATGGCATATCAGAATGCTTTTGTAAAGCCTTTAGCTATTTTTAGTGCTTTTGGTTCTACAAAGACATTTTAAAGTAGTTAATAAGTGCTTGAAGCTGTTTTACAGCACAAACGTGAACCACTATAATGCCATGTAAATCCGATATCCAGCTTTAAGCTGTTTTTTGTGCCTTTTGCTGTGTAAAAGCACTTGTAAGGGGTAAGTAAAAGCTTAATGCTGCTGAACAGCATAAATGTGAATCAATATAATGCTTGCATTTTAAAGGAAGAACTGAGTGCTGTTGTGTAGCTAATAGCTCTTTAAACAATCACACGTGAGTAGTTGTAATGCTGGTGGCATTAATTGGGCTCACCGGGCTGCTTAAGGCTGACCACCATTTTGTAAATATTTTATAACCAAAAAATATTTTCTTTCGGATCTATTTATAAAAGGAATTGTCATTTAAAATATTTATCTAACTTAATTTAATACAGTACAAGCAAAACTATGATTGTATTTATTCAAAACTTATTCTGTACTAGGAATACACATTTGTTTTGGTTTTACACACATCATTTTTATAAAACATTTTGTATGAAAACCACAAAATATCGAAGGCGCGTGAAAATTTTCAATGAAACTTATATAAACAAGTACAGTAAACTACACTGCGCAGTAATATTTGAAGGCAAGAAATAACAAACGAGTCAAAAACTTATCCGATGAATTTGTTTTGATGCAAATTATAATATGGCGTCACTCACTGTTTTATTTTGACCGTCTTTACTTATTCTTTTTTTGATTGTAATAATTTACACGCAATAATATAAAGTTTCCTAAGTGTGAACACATAAATTGCTCCAATAATTCTTTTAGCACATTTAAATGCTAGTCTAATGCTTTTGTAATGCCGTTGGCATCTTCACTATCAATAATTTTGCTATTATAATGCTTCTGTAATGCAATAGGCTATCTCATTGACCATTTTAATGCTTTCTTAATGCGATTGGCAATATTATTGACCAAAATGATGCTTCTTTAATCCGATTGACATCTTTCTTGACCATAATAATGCTAATATAATGCGCCAGTAATGCTATTAACCAGCTACTGTGAACCTATATACGGCATAAAGCTGTATAATTTGTGCCCAAATAAGCATTACAGTAGCCATATAAACGTTTATAATGCGACTATAAAACTAACTCAAAATGCTAAAAGGATACAAGAATACTCTTATTCGGCCCTTATAATGCTTTGATGTGTTACTTGGGTGATAACCGCTGCCTATGGACACCCGCAACACCAGAGGAATCACAGATGCGTTGCCGACCTTTATAAAGGGAGTACGCTCGTTTCTTGAAGTTCCCCAAGTCGCAATGGTCCGGAAATATCGTTTTGTTCCATAAAACAGTTGTTCGCGGTAGGAAGCTTCGCGAAAATCGCACAGTGGATGACCGCCAACTATCGAGGTGATAACGATGGTAGGACAGTCAATTGCGAGTAGTTCTGTGGAGAAATTCAGCTGCGGGCAATGTCCAGAACTTGCTTCTACGACCAAGCCCTGTCAGCTTGTGATAACGGCCAGAGTAACTTGTTCCGAAACGTCAAGTAAAATAAAGGTAAATAGCATGCACGTTAATCTCCTATCATATTATCATAACAGTCCATCAATGTCCCACTACAGGGACGGGCCTCCTCCCCTGACCGTGGGATACTTGGCCTACTAATACCACGCTGGCCAGACGGATTGGTATAGGGTTTAATTTCAAGTTTTTCTTTTTTTTACTTCGGAAAGATAATATTCACGGATAGTCCCTTAGTCGGTTTTTACTTTTTATTTAATTTATGGAGCGCAAGCGGCTTCAACTGTTTTATATTATTGTATCGTTTTTATTTATATTTTGTCAAGTCTGTTTTTTTGTCTACTTTTATTTTATACTTAATTTGTCCAGTAATTTTAAGGTTAGTTTTCTTTTTAGTTTTAAGTTGGTATAGAGCTTGCCATTCTGGTATGTAAAGTTAGTAAATAAATTGATTTTCTTTCTTTCTTTTTTCTTTCAATTCAAGAGAACGTACGCCCTGAGGAAAGTTCATAAGCAGCAACTAAGCTTCTTAAGCGTAAGAACCCACTGCATGGATAATCCCTCATTAGTTATAAAAGAAAACTTGAGTTATATGACGCTGTGCGAGACAAATTAAGGCTTAGGCTTTTATTTTTTATTCGCGGACATCTCTACACATAGCCATCTGTTCCCAAAGTAAGCTAGGCTTAACCTGCCTGTGTTATGGGTAACAGAACAACCGATATTAATACTTATATACTTTTTCTTTTTGTAAATACATACATATTTTATACATAGAAACACTCAGACCAATGCAAACAATCATGTTCATGTACACAAAGATTTGCATTGAGCGGAAATCGAACCCGAGACCTCTTCGTAGCAGTCATGTTGTATAACCAATACGCCACAGAGGCCGTCAAAGTTTTTAAGGTTTCCTTTTTGGTTTTTTTGAAAACTATTCATTAGTCAACATTATTCAGTTTAATTTTTGTAATTAAATTAAATTTTTATTACTTTTTAAACAAGGTGGTTAGTTGGCTATCATACAAAATTGTATGAAAGCCAGAACGTATTTGTATTTACGTGCTGTCAAAAAGATACATGTCGTTGGATAAGAGCCATAACTTGATACCGGTAAACAACGTATAGGTACGAAATTTCTTTACATACATATTTTATTTTGTTTAACTTAGAATAAGTAGATTTCGCCGGAGGGGGACTGGACGCAAAGGCTCTGCCGGTTCCCCAGGCCCCCTCTAAGTAAACGATGAAGAAGTGCAGCTGGGGACTTTTAGTGGGTACCCTGGGAGCCCCACATACCCCTCCCGTCCCCCAAAGGAAGGGGATGCGTAGGCGTTTAACCAAAAAAAAAATTAAAAAAAGAAGTAGATTGATTTATTTTATTTTTAAATAGATTATTTACGTAATAGTTTTAAGCAATGTTTTAATTAAAAATAAATAAACATTCAAAGTACTTTATAACAAACCAAAGCTTTATAGTACTTAATTTATTTAAGTTTGTAATTTTCATTCTTAAGAAAAATTTTAAAAATCAAAAAAATCTTAAAAGTCTTTTTATTCTTAAGAGAAATTTATGAAAACTCAAAAAAAACCTTAATAGTATGTGTTACTCACTGCAATTTACCGGTAAAAGTTTTATTAAAATCGGTCAAGCCGTTTCGGAGATAAAGCTGAACAAACAGACAGATATATTCCTCACCTGATAGACCAGCTGGTGCCGTCTTCGTCATCCCTCTTCCTGGCACATTTGCTGATGTAGAGATAGACAGCCACAGCACAGACTACGACGTTTGGCAAAAAACGTTTCCCAAAGTGACACTTGCAAATTATCATTTGGCAAAAAAACATTTAGCAAAACCATCTTTTCGCAATTTTACAGATACCAAAACTATTATTGGCATATTATTGTTTAGCAAATAATTACATAGCAATGTTTCATTTTACCAAATATGTTTTGGCAAATATCATATTATAAATTACTGAGTCTAAATTCACTCCATTAATCATCATCATCATCATCATTTCAGCCAATCGACGTCCACTGCTGGACATAGGCCTCCTCTAAATATTGCCACCTTGTGCGGTCCTGCGCCTCTCTCATCCATCGGCTTCCCGCCGTCCTTATGAGGTCGTTGGTCCACCGTGTGAGGGGTCTCCCCACCCTGCGTTTTCCGGTACGCGGTCGCCACTCTAACACTCTAACGCGGTCGTCACTCTTTAATCAGAATAGCTTACTGCATAAGGATCAGTATGGCTTTACAAAGGGTTGTTCCACCACTGATGCAGGCGTAGCTTTATTAAAACAAATTTATAATGCTTGGGAGAATTCTTGCAACGCTATAGGTGTATTCTGCGACCTTTCAAAAGCATTTGACTGCGTATGTCATGAAACGCTTGTACACAAACTTAGGCATTACGGTTTGCAGGATTCTTCCTTAGCTCTTCTCTCATCCTACTTGAGTAGTCGGACTCAATATGTTGAAGTTAAAGATTCGAGGTCCTCAGGCTTGCCCGTAACGTTGGGTGTGCCGCGGGTCCATTTCTGTTTTTAGTGTACATTAATGATTTACCTTACCATTTAAAAAACATTTGTGACGTTGTACTGTTCGCTGATGATACATCTTTAATATTTGTTTATTTGTTTATTTGTTTATTAGCACAACCACATCATATATATTATTACATGTACAAGAAACCTTACATTATAAATATATCTGATATATATGACAGTTACGGTATGCATAACATTGGCCAGATAGATAGATAATGAGAGCTTATTGAGTTAATATTCTATACAATATTTTATAAAAAGTTTTAAAATAATAAAAAAATTTAAAGAACCAATATTTAAAGTTAATAGAAATAGGACGCATTTTGACGAAGTAAACAATGGACTCACAGAAGTAACTAAATGGTTTACTGCTAATAACCTTGTACTTAACCCAAAGAAAACGAAATGTATTAAGTTTGCATTACCAAATGTTAAAAACCTTGGCCCAAGTTTAATTTTAAATGGTGAACTGCTGGAAGCTGTTCAATCCACAATGTTTCTAGGTATAAAAATAGATGAGAAGTTACAATGGGGTGCGCACATATCTTATTTATCAGCGAGGCTCAGCTCAGCTGCTTACGCTGTTAGAAAAGTTAGATATTTGACAGACGTAGATACAGCTAGATTAGTTTACTTCAGCTATTTTCACAGCGTTATGTCATATGGTATACTATTGTGGGGTACAGCTGCCGATATACAAAGTGTATTTATTTTACAGAAAAGAGCTATCCGTGCCATTTATCGGCTTGGAGCACGAGAATCGCTTAGAGAATTATTTAATGAAATAGGTATCTTAACCGTCGCTTCCCAATTTATTTATAACAGTATATTGCATGTAAGACAGAATATACATTTATATACCAAAAGAAGCGATATTCATACGGTAAATACTAGAAATAAACATAAACTGTGTGTCCCTCATTAACGTTTACACAAAGTACATCAATCGTTTATGGCACTTAGTATACGCCTTTATAACAAAGTACCTGTAGAGATATTAGAATTACCGATTACTTCATTTAAAGAAAAAATTAAAAGTTGTTTAGTAGCCAAAGGATATTACACTCTTGAGAATTATGTTAGTGACCGGGATGCCTGGATTTAAAATAGGTCTATGAATTAGGACTCGCAGAAAAATTTACTTTGGTCGATGTGAAGTAAGCGCGTCCCTCTGCCATTTGTATCTCCCCTAATTGTAGTTTTTTTTGTTGCTCTTATTGTCAGGACTCGTCATGCTCACTATAATGTCATTGCTTGTGGTGGCGTGGAGGCCGGGTCAATCCCTTCCCTACAATATGGCGAGGGGGTTGATGGCTGACCTTTGCGTTATACTCGTGAACGGGTGCTACTTGGGGTGACTGGTCGACCCTGACATTAATAAATTTACATTGTAATACACTTCTGAGTTTTTATTCAAGGGGTCATTTGGCTGAGCGACGTCTTTACTACTGGATAGTTATTTATGAATGTGATTTGGTGCTCCCACTTTTATGTACTACCTACATCACGACGCTACCTTTATAATTGAATAATCCTTGGTTATGGTTATGTATGGTATACAATGGTTGCAGCGCCTAATTACAGTGATCTCCTATGTAAAAATTATGACGTCAAGAAAATACAGCAGTAGAGTTAGCAGTTATTCAAAGTAGTGACCATTAATATCTGAACATTAAACAAATTGACTGTTTGACTCATTTAAACAATTATTGTTAAGATTAAAATTTAAAATGTCAATAAGTTCTACTCTTATGCGTGTAGAACTTATTGACATTTTAAATTGTTCAGAAGTATTTACCACGTCTGCTACGAAATCCGACGGTGACTGTACATGTTAGTAAGAACGACGTATGTAACTTGTTTTTGAAAGTTTTCTAAAAGAAATTTACACAAACACAGTCATAAATATCTGAACAAAATCGTTGTGCTAAACTTATACACTTATTTTCTTGGCAATCGATTACTACAGTAATAGTTAAGGCTTTACTTGTTTGGGAAGAAAAAGATTTTAGCGTAAAATGAAAAAAACATTTTGATGTGAGGCGAATAGTCCGGCCTCTTTGCTACCTCTGCTAAGAAAGAAAGAAGAAGAAAGAAAGAAAATACATTTATTCCTGCTTTAAGATTAAGATACAATAAGAATACAGACAATTACAAAAACAAAACAAAAATAAAGAATATAAAGCCACATCTGTGCAGGAATCGGACCCCACTCAGCATAAATCACACCAAACAGTAATCGCTTACAGCGCTGATTTTCAATGACGCCCATTAGTGCTTACTAGCTTGAGCATCTATAAGTACCAAAAATTAGCTTGATAGTAATCACTTAGCAAAAAATGTTATAGCAAACACGGAATAGACGGCAACACACACTAATCGGAATCGTAACGTAATCGGAATTCTGACGTTTGACACCGAGGAAAAAGGCGAGGCGGTGCCGATCCGTTTACGTTACGTTATATGTGCGATCCTTAGGCGATCCAGGGTCTAAAGTTCTATCTTTCATGTTTTGTGCTAGGTAAAGTAATGTCCAGCTCATGGCTGAGACGTGAAGCAATGGCCGACTGGGCAGCGACCCCCGTGCATTTAAGCAAAGGCATAGAACACATATAGAGTATTTCAACTTAATAGAAACGGACGAAACGCGAGTTATACCTACACGCTCACGATAGAGGTGGCTTTGCGGAGTGAACAGTCGCGACTGTGCCGCAGTAACGAGCGGGAAAGTAGGTAAATGTAATTAAAAAGCTGGAGGTGGGCAGCCCTATCGCATGTTTACGTACCGAGCAGCCGTAGGCATTTATAATAAATATTCAGCCGAGTTATACTACTGGTTGTACTGTGGCAAAGGCCCCTCAAACTTGCAAATTGTGTTCGGGGATCAATCGGTGTACGTGCGGCGCATACGGGTCAAACCGGGCAAATGATAACTTTTAATATATTTTACTGCTACCCGTTACCTTTATTTCTGCTAGTCTCTATTAGCGCTGTTTATCACAAAGTTTTATGATTTAGTCAGTAATTAAGCATGTCAATTCTTGTTCCTTAAAATCGTTAAAAAATCGTTTAAGTTAACTTTAGCTGTCAAATTGTCATACAATAGGTAAAACAATTTGACAACTAAAGTTAACTTAACCGAATTTTTATCAATTTTAAGGAACGAGAAATTGACATGCATGTTAGAGATTAACCCCTGGATTCCGAAAAATCTACTAATCAAGTCAGTGTCAAAACTGTCCTTTTAGTGACTGATAGTTTTCACACTTGATCAGTCATTCAGTAACCGGAGGTAAATGTCCCTGCAGTGAGACATTAATGGCCTGGATAAAATCATAGAACTTAGTTACTATTTATTATTTAATAGATACGAGGTTTTCAAGCTGCACTGCTTATTTTCAAACAAAACTTGTATTTCAAACTTTGCTTCTACCATATATTATTAGAATAATGGTTAGTTATTTTATAATCAACATACACAAAAAGTTAGGTCGTACCCTTTTTATTCATGTCCAAAAAAGGTAGAGTTTTCAAACAAAACTTTTTTAATTTAAATATGTTAAACATCATACTTTTTTATAACATAAATAATAATATGACGTTATGTTACTATTGGTAAATATGGTTGATCTAGAGTCGTAGCACATAATATAACGTAACGTAAACGGATCGGCACTGCCTCGCCTTTTTCCTTGGTGTCAAACGTCAAAAATCCGTTACGTAAGGAGCTTCATACATATAATACTGAACGGCTTGAGTTGATACGGTGACGATCCGTTTACGTTACGTTATATGCTACGACCCTAAATTGGTAATGGCAAAGGTGGAATAGTGGTCAAAATTAAGGTAAGGAGTGATTACCATCACCCTTCTGTGACCATCATTTGAGTCAAAAGAGACCACATAACAATCTCCAGTCTTCATTATATTAGAGGTGGGTTAAGCGGAGATAACGCAGCAATGGTGTGGCTCTCCGCGTGGTGATGGAGATTCTTAAATACAATATTATGTCACCACCCCATCTCATCCCATGAGTGTCGTAAAAACCGAAGTATAACTTTTAAACTATCGCGTTTCATTTTTATAAATATTAAACGGAATATTAACGCGCATTTTATTTACCTTTATTTTACTTGACGTTTCGGCACAGATTGCACTGACCGTAGTTGCAAACTGACTGGTGATGCGAGATTACAGCTTCGACTTCGTGATAGATAAAACGTCAAGTGAAATAAAGGTAAAAAAAATGCGCGTTACTATCCCGTTTATATAAATATTTGTAAAAAAAAACAAAGTTCTGAAAATTTAAAGTAATTAACGCTACTTCTCTTTTAGCAGTCGGTTAAAAACAGCTTTAAACAATGAACAAAACTTATATATTTAACTTGGTACTCAAATTAAACATAAAATATCGGAAAAGACATTGTAATTAACCTTTTTGAGTTACTTTGGCACTTTGATTAATTAAGTTTTTATTCTCGCCTGTTTAGGGGCTTAACATTTTAAAAACATTAATTTGAGCACAGCATTTATGTAACGAAGAGTTTGTAGACCTCTCACGTGGTAAATTTGTTTTTAATATTTAAAAGAAAGAAAGAAAGCGCAGGGTGGGGAGACCCCTCACACGGTGGACCAACGACCTAGTTAGGACGCCGGGAAGCCGATGGATGAGGGAAGTACAAGACCGCACAAGGTGGCAATATTTGGAGGAGGCCTATATCCAGCAGTAGATGTCGATTGGCTGATATGATAATGATTTAAAAGACAAAATATAGGAGGCAAACGAGCCAGCAGGTCAACTGATGGTAAGTGGATAACCGCTGCCTATGGACACCCGCAACACCAGAGGAATCACAGATGCGTTGCCGACCTTTATAAAGGGAGTACGCTCGTTTCTTGAAGTTCCCCAAGTCGCAATGGTCCGGAAATATCGTTTTGTTCCATAAAACAGTTGTTCGCGGTAGGAAGCTTCGCGAAAATCGCACAGTGGATGACCGCCAACTATCGAGGTGATAACGATGGTAGGACAGTCAATTGCGAGTAGTTCTGTGGAGAAATTCAGCTGCGGGCAATGTCCAGAACTTGCTTCTACGACCAAGCCCTGTCAGCTTGTGATAACGGCCAGAGTAACTTGTTCCGAAACGTCAAGTAAAATAAAGGTAAATAGCATGCACGTTAATCTCCTATCATATTATCATAACAGTCCATCAATGTCCCACTACAGGGACGGGCCTCCTCCCCTGACCGTGGGATACTTGGCCTACTAATACCACGCTGGCCAGACGGATTGGTATAGGGTTTAATTTCAAGTTTTTCTTTTTTTTACTTCGGAAAGATAATATTCACGGATAGTCCCTTAGTCGGTTTTTACTTTTTATTTAATTTATGGAGCGCAAGCGGCTTCAACTGTTTTATATTATTGTATCGTTTTTATTTATATTTTGTCAAGTCTGTTTTTTTGTCTACTTTTATTTTATACTTAATTTGTCCAGTAATTTTAAGGTTAGTTTTCTTTTTAGTTTTAAGTTGGTATAGAGCTTGCCATTCTGGTATGTAAAGTTAGTAAATAAATTGATTTTCTTTCTTTCTTTTTTCTTTCAATTCAAGAGAACGTACGCCCTGAGGAAAGTTCATAAGCAGCAACTAAGCTTCTTAAGCGTAAGAACCCACTGCATGGATAATCCCTCATTAGTTATAAAAGAAAACTTGAGTTATATGACGCTGTGCGAGACAAATTAAGGCTTAGGCTTTTATTTTTTATTCGCGGACATCTCTACACATAGCCATCTGTTCCCAAAGTAAGCTAGGCTTAACCTGCCTGTGTTATGGGTAACAGAACAACCGATATTAATACTTATATACTTTTTCTTTTTGTAAATACATACATATTTTATACATAGAAACACTCAGACCAATGCAAACAATCATGTTCATGTACACAAAGATTTGCATTGAGCGGAAATCGAACCCGAGACCTCTTCGTAGCAGTCATGTTGTATAACCAATACGCCACAGAGGCCGTCAAAGTTTTTAAGGTTTCCTTTTTGGTTTTTTTGAAAACTATTCATTAGTCAACATTATTCAGTTTAATTTTTGTAATTAAATTAAATTTTTATTACTTTTTAAACAAGGTGGTTAGTTGGCTATCATACAAAATTGTATGAAAGCCAGAACGTATTTGTATTTACGTGCTGTCAAAAAGATACATGTCGTTGGATAAGAGCCATAACTTGATACCGGTAAACAACGTATAGGTACGAAATTTCTTTACATACATATTTTATTTTGTTTAACTTAGAATAAGTAGATTTCGCCGGAGGGGGACTGGACGCAAAGGCTCTGCCGGTTCCCCAGGCCCCCTCTAAGTAAACGATGAAGAAGTGCAGCTGGGGACTTTTAGTGGGTACCCTGGGAGCCCCACATACCCCTCCCGTCCCCCAAAGGAAGGGGATGCGTAGGCGTTTAACCAAAAAAAAAATTAAAAAAAGAAGTAGATTGATTTATTTTATTTTTAAATAGATTATTTACGTAATAGTTTTAAGCAATGTTTTAATTAAAAATAAATAAACATTCAAAGTACTTTATAACAAACCAAAGCTTTATAGTACTTAATTTATTTAAGTTTGTAATTTTCATTCTTAAGAAAAATTTTAAAAATCAAAAAAATCTTAAAAGTCTTTTTATTCTTAAGAGAAATTTATGAAAACTCAAAAAAAACCTTAATAGTATGTGTTACTCACTGCAATTTACCGGTAAAAGTTTTATTAAAATCGGTCAAGCCGTTTCGGAGATAAAGCTGAACAAACAGACAGATATATTCCTCACCTGATAGACCAGCTGGTGCCGTCTTCGTCATCCCTCTTCCTGGCACATTTGCTGATGTAGAGATAGACAGCCACAGCACAGACTACGACGTTTGGCAAAAAACGTTTCCCAAAGTGACACTTGCAAATTATCATTTGGCAAAAAAACATTTAGCAAAACCATCTTTTCGCAATTTTACAGATACCAAAACTATTATTGGCATATTATTGTTTAGCAAATAATTACATAGCAATGTTTCATTTTACCAAATATGTTTTGGCAAATATCATATTATAAATTACTGAGTCTAAATTCACTCCATTAATCATCATCATCATCATCATTTCAGCCAATCGACGTCCACTGCTGGACATAGGCCTCCTCTAAATATTGCCACCTTGTGCGGTCCTGCGCCTCTCTCATCCATCGGCTTCCCGCCGTCCTTATGAGGTCGTTGGTCCACCGTGTGAGGGGTCTCCCCACCCTGCGTTTTCCGGTACGCGGTCGCCACTCTAACACTCTAACGCGGTCGTCACTCTTTAATCAGAATAGCTTACTGCATAAGGATCAGTATGGCTTTACAAAGGGTTGTTCCACCACTGATGCAGGCGTAGCTTTATTAAAACAAATTTATAATGCTTGGGAGAATTCTTGCAACGCTATAGGTGTATTCTGCGACCTTTCAAAAGCATTTGACTGCGTATGTCATGAAACGCTTGTACACAAACTTAGGCATTACGGTTTGCAGGATTCTTCCTTAGCTCTTCTCTCATCCTACTTGAGTAGTCGGACTCAATATGTTGAAGTTATAGATTCGAGGTCCTCAGGCTTGCCCGTAACGTTGGGTGTGCCGCGGGTCCATTTCTGTTTTTAGTGTACATTAATGATTTACCTTACCATTTAAAAAACATTTGTGACGTTGTACTGTTCGCTGATGATACATCTTTAATATTTGTTTATTTGTTTATTTGTTTATTAGCACAACCACATCATATATATTATTACATGTACAAGAAACCTTACATTATAAATATATCTGATATATATGACAGTTACGGTATGCATAACATTGGCCAGATAGATAGATAATGAGAGCTTATTGAGTTAATATTCTATACAATATTTTATAAAAAGTTTTAAAATAATAAAAAAATTTAAAGAACCAATATTTAAAGTTAATAGAAATAGGACGCATTTTGACGAAGTAAACAATGGACTCACAGAAGTAACTAAATGGTTTACTGCTAATAACCTTGTACTTAACCCAAAGAAAACGAAATGTATTAAGTTTGCATTACCAAATGTTAAAAACCTTGGCCCAAGTTTAATTTTAAATGGTGAACTGCTGGAAGCTGTTCAATCCACAATGTTTCTAGGTATAAAAATAGATGAGAAGTTACAATGGGGTGCGCACATATCTTATTTATCAGCGAGGCTCAGCTCAGCTGCTTACGCTGTTAGAAAAGTTAGATATTTGACAGACGTAGATACAGCTAGATTAGTTTACTTCAGCTATTTTCACAGCGTTATGTCATATGGTATACTATTGTGGGGTACAGCTGCCGATATACAAAGTGTATTTATTTTACAGAAAAGAGCTATCCGTGCCATTTATCGGCTTGGAGCACGAGAATCGCTTAGAGAATTATTTAATGAAATAGGTATCTTAACCGTCGCTTCCCAATTTATTTATAACAGTATATTGCATGTAAGACAGAATATACATTTATATACCAAAAGAAGCGATATTCATACGGTAAATACTAGAAATAAACATAAACTGTGTGTCCCTCATTAACGTTTACACAAAGTACATCAATCGTTTATGGCACTTAGTATACGCCTTTATAACAAAGTACCTGTAGAGATATTAGAATTACCGATTACTTCATTTAAAGAAAAAATTAAAAGTTGTTTAGTAGCCAAAGGATATTACACTCTTGAGAATTATGTTAGTGACCGGGATGCCTGGATTTAAAATAGGTCTATGAATTAGGACTCGCAGAAAAATTTACTTTGGTCGATGTGAAGTAAGCGCGTCCCTCTGCCATTTGTATCTCCCCTAATTGTAGTTTTTTTTGTTGCTCTTATTGTCAGGACTCGTCATGCTCACTATAATGTCATTGCTTGTGGTGGCGTGGAGGCCGGGTCAATCCCTTCCCTACAATATGGCGAGGGGGTTGATGGCTGACCTTTGCGTTATACTCGTGAACGGGTGCTACTTGGGGTGACTGGTCGACCCTGACATTAATAAATTTACATTGTAATACACTTCTGAGTTTTTATTCAAGGGGTCATTTGGCTGAGCGACGTCTTTACTACTGGATAGTTATTTATGAATGTGATTTGGTGCTCCCACTTTTATGTACTACCTACATCACGACGCTACCTTTATAATTGAATAATCCTTGGTTATGGTTATGTATGGTATACAATGGTTGCAGCGCCTAATTACAGTGATCTCCTATGTAAAAATTATGACGTCAAGAAAATACAGCAGTAGAGTTTGTTGCGCCGCTTCTTCTCTACTAGCGCTTTGGAGGCGGTGGTAAAGTTTTCTAAACTTTGAAATGTTTTTAAATTTAGATTAAGTAATGTTAGATGACGTCAAAAAGATACAATATTATTGTACTACTTTGAATAAATGAATGAAACTGAAACTGAAACTCTAGAACCTTTCTGCCCCAACGGCTGTCGGTTCTTCGCGCTATGTGCCCTGCCCACCGCCACTTTAACCGGGCAATCCGGAGCACTATGTCTACTTTGGTTCTCCATTAATAGCTTGGTCTAATTTGCACTGACAAAAGAAATCAATTCTGACCTGATAGCACAGCTGGTGCCGTCTTCCTCATCCCTCTTCTTGGCACATTTGCTGATGTAGAGATAGACAGCCACAGCACAAAGTAGAAGGGCAGCTGCTACGCTCACCGTGATGATCAGAACTAGCGTAAAGGTCCTCATGATGACCTGGGGAAAGAGAAATTTCTAGTTAGAGAACTGACTCTAAATACAGATCGTTGTATCACGCCGTATACGAAAATTTGTTTAGATTTTCTAAAAGAGATATCCATAGTTTTTTAGATAAATCCCGTATTAGATATGTTTGTTATGGGACTAGCTTAAATTTACATTCCCTAGTTAAATAAATAAATATTCACGGACATCTCTACACAGCGCCATCTGTTTCCAAAGTATGCTAGGCTTAACCTGCTTGTGTTATGGGTAACAGAACAACGAATTTTAGTACGTATATACTTTTATTTTTAAATACATTCATAATAATATTGTACATAGAAACACTCAGACCAATGCAAACAATCATGTTCATGCACACAAAGATTTTCATTGAGCGGGAATGGAACCCGAGACCTCTGCGTAGCAGCCATGTAATATTACCACTACGCCACAGAGGTCGTCATAAAGATAAATTCTTTGGGGATGAATACAAATCTATTGTTACCTAATACTTCAAAACTGGTCAGGCAGTCTTTGGTCAAATTGCATAATTCAACCGCGTACACGCAGAGCTATGATCATCATAAGAGCCCATTAATGTCCCACTGCAGGGACGGGCATCCTCCCATGACGGAGGGATACTTGGCCTCAACCAAGTGTCCCAATAAAAAAATAACTTCAATATTTCATTGTGACGAGTGTAAAACATTACCCTCGTTCAGTACAGTTGGTTCCAAATAGGCTTTACTTCCCCAAACACCGTCTATAACTTTCACAATCGAATCTAAAACAAAGGTAGTAGTGGCAACAAATCAACCGGAACACAACCACCCAATAATGCCAAGCCAAATTAAACCCTATTGCTTAAAGTTTAAGGTTCAGGTATAAATCTGTTATGTCCTAATTTTGCCAAGCCAAATTGAACCCTAATGCTTAAACTTTAAGGTTCAGGTATAGATGTGTTTTGTAAGCACGGCATAGCAATTTGGAGGTATGCCAAGTACAAGTTATGCTAATAAATATTTAAATACCTACTGCATATAATTTACTAGGAATTTTGGTTTTGGTAATGCGGCAATTTGAAGTTATACCATACGCTTGTACACTATATGCGAATGCGCGAATCATCATAACAGCCCATTAATGTCCCACTGCAGGGACGGGCCTCTTCCTGTGACGGAGGGGTACTTGGCATACTAATACCACGCTGGCCTGACGGATTGCTATAGGGTTTAATTTCAAGTTTTTTTAAATTTTTATTTCGTAAAGATAATATTGACGGATAGTCCCTTAGTCGGTTTTCACGACACCCATAGGATGTGATGGGGTGGTGACACATTGTATTCTTACTCCGTCACCACTCGGAGATCGTCACCACACGGAGATCGTATCCGTGTGGAGTCGATCTGCCGAAAAGGCAAACAGTGAAAAATATGCTCATATAATACTCCCTACGTAGTCTGTGCGGTGTAACTTTCATGAAGTGTGAAACAGTGACATAAAACTTTAAAACTTTCGCGTTTTACTTTATTATTATAATAATATTATCAGGTATTAACGCGTATAGATTTTAGGTAAACACTTTAATTATTTACCTTGAGCCGCTTGACGTTTCGGCCAGGTTACACCAGTCTTGGTCACGAGCAGCGATCGAGTACTCAAATACCCGATAATACACACATCAAAAAAGTCTAAGCAACATGCATGATATTACAAATTTACCATTTATATTAATTTATTTTACCATTTATTTTAATTATAACGTTGTATTTTATTTTTAAAATAATATTTTTAGGGTTCTATGATGTAAAAATAACAGCTGTTTTCTTTATAAGTTCTTTTAATAACAGAAATTAACAATATTAGAATATACAGGTACATAAGAAACTAAACTTTTTTTTTACAAATTGAAATTTCTTAAGAAAATGAATTTATTGTGAAAGAATAGGACAATTTAATACAAAGTATGGCCTCCTCTGCTATTCAGAACTTGTCGGCAACGATTATTCATTGAATTAATGAGACTGTTTATGTCATCTTGCGGTATTCGCTCCCAATGGAATTGTAGCAAATCCTTCAGCTGTTGGGTTGTTGTCACTCCGTCCAAGTCCTTCAAAACACGTCTCTGGAGCATGTCCCATGCGTGCTCGATGGGGTTGAGGTCTGGCGATTGTGCAGGCCAGGGCAATACCTGGATGTTCTCCGTTGCCAAGTATTCACTGGTTCGCCGAGCTGTTTGTGAACGCTCATTGTCATGCATTAACGTAAAATCGGAGCCAAAGGTTTGTGCAAATGGATGGACATAAGGTCTGAGAATATCCTCAACGTAATTTTCAGCGTTCATGTTTCCATTTACAAAAACGAGCTCAGTTCGCCTGTTCTTCATAATACCCGCCCATACCATAACTGTTGAGCCGCTGTATGGATGAACTTCCTGAACGCACCTGAGTCTTTCAGTATTTCCGGGTCGACGGTACACTCGCACCCTTCTTGTATCAGGCCTAAACCCGAATCGCGACTCATCGGAAAACATAATTTTATCCCATTGTTCCTGGGTCCATGTTATGCGTTCTCTACACCATTCATTTCGACGAGCGCGATTCCCGTGACGTATCGGTGGGCACCTGATAGGGCGTCGAGCTCGTAGGCCGTACTCATGCAGTCGATTTCGCACAGTTTGGGGACTTACATCAACACCACTTGAATTTTGTAGCCTCAAACTTATCTCTCGAGCGGTTAACATCGGCTGGCGTCTTGCAGTCAGTTGTATGTACCGGTCTTGCCGAGTGGTTGTACTCCTTTTACGGCCTGGATGCTGTTCAGCGGGTTCCCCTGTATTATTGTAGCGCTGCCAAAGACGACAAATAACACTTCTATGAATACCAAAATGTCGAGATACCTGAGATTGATTACTTCCCGCTTGCAACATCCCTACAGCTCTTTGCATTTCATCTGCCGTCAAATGACGTCGCTCCATGACGTAAAGAATATCTAACAATTCAATTTTGTCGCCAACTGTATTTAAATGGTTGGTAAAATTATAAAATCAAGACTAAAACGTAGCAATTAACATGCACTCAAATTCAAACAAATTCGCAGTCATTTGAATTTTATGAAAAAAAACAAAACATAATCGAAATTTTTTTACCTATACACTTGAAGTTTACTTACCTATACACTTTGAGTGAGTAAATACTTAGAAATTAATTAATATAAATGGTAAATTTGTAATATCATGCATGTTGCTTAGACTTTTTTGATGTGTGTATTATTATAATAAAAAAAGTAAAACGCGAAAGTTTTAAAGTTTTATGTCACTGTTTCACACTTCATGAAAGTTACACCGCACTGACTAAGTAGGGAGTATCTGAGCATATTTTTCAGTTTGCATTTACTGTCGCATCCGTAGCGAATGATGGACGTAGGTAATTAAGTTTAGAATCTCTCTGCACTGCGCACGTCGTTGATACACAAGATATTTAGCTCTGCAATGTCACTATAGCTACTCTTTTTTTTAACTTTCCTAGTAATACGTTGATGTTTGTGTATCATCAGTAAATGAAACAGCACTATTGCCAGAGCCACTAAAATCTGTTTTGATGCTTTCCTAAGTGTATGTTTTGTAAGTTGTCCTCAAAAATAAATAAATAAATCATACCAGCCCTTTAATGCCCTACTGCAAGGACGAACCTCCTCCCGTAATAGTTGAATACTTGGCCTACTAATACCACGCTGGCCAAACGGATTGGTATAAAGTTTAATTTCAAGTTTTCTTTCTTTTTATTTCGTTAAGATAACATTATTCACGAATAGTCCCTTAGTCGGTTTTAACGACACCCATGACATGAGATGGGGTGGTGACATATTGTATTCTTACTCCGTCACCACACGTCAATACTAACGGTAAGCGGCGGTATATTTTCTTAAAAACAATAACTCCTGTATTACCGCAGGTATTTTATTTATCCGATTCAATCAATCAATCAACACTAGCCTATCGCAGTCCACTGCTGGACATAGGCCTCTCCCAACACGCGCCACAGAACACGGTCCTGCGCCTTCCGCATCCAGAGACCTTTTTGAGGTCGTCGGTCCACCTAGCTATATCCGATTATTGAAATTTTATTTTTAGCAATGCAACATTTCTGCCTGAACCACTGAAGCATCAAAAATAGCACAGTCTGGCCTATTTCACAACAGTTCCAAAATAAAATTCTCGTTATAAAACAATAAATAAATTTTTTCTATCCGAAACAAACATTCCAGATATCCGCATCCGGTCATAACGGATGCGGAAGTGAAAGGGGAAAACGTAATTGCCATACTTAAGTTTTGGAAATCTGCCAAAAACTGGCAGAGTTTGCCAGTTGGAATAATTCAGTTATAACACATTTGTTACTTAATTTGGCATGGCTCTATTAAGGTGTGCTTAATCATTTATGTATTCATTTTTGGTTTTATCCGACTGTGCAATGAAAAAAGAGGGTAATGTGGTTATATGTCTACTAGCTTTTGCCCGCGACTTCGCTCTCGTTAAAATCGGGGTAGCACTGTTCCCCTTTCCTGGACACAGAAGAAAAAAAAATAGCCTATGTTACTCTCCATTCCTTCAACTATCTCTACTTAAAAAATCACGTCAATTCGTCGCTCCGTAGGCATGTTGTAAGTCTTTATATTACCCATCTAACAACTTATAAAAAAAATAGTATCCAGTTTTGCAAACCATAAACAAAAAAAAAATAAAAAATAGTAAACACTGCAATGGTCTGGATCAATGCTCACTTTTCATTCACACAAACAATTGCATTGAGCATGAATCAAACCCAATGGAACGTATGATCCTTTCAAATCTGCTTGACTTAATTTCAATTTTCAATTTCATTTTATTGCACTCCATAATGTTAGTTACAGGTCTTAATAAAATAATGTTAGGTACAACTATGGACTCTGTAGGGCACGGCATATTATGTAGAAGAGAGGAAGAAAAGCGCATCGATATTATGTTTAAATAAAATAATTATATAATTAAAAAGTAAATTATGTCAATCATTTTCTATTGTGTTATATTTCAATCTACAACATATAATTTTTTTTTTATTTGAAAGATAACTCCAGTACTAGAGATCATGCTGTGTGTAGTGTAGACTTTACAAACAACAGACTTATCATAACAGCTCATTAATGTCCCACCGCAGGGACGGGCCTCCTCCCGTGACGTGATACTGCCTACTAATACCACGCTGACCAAACGGATTGGTATACCTTAGCTTTAGGGTATGTATTATTTTTTCTTTAATTTCTATGATTTATCTAAATAAACCAATATTTTAGGCTCCCGTATATAAATTAACCCAATCACAAATACCAGATATAAAACTTCTTTCTCAAATTGTAACTTTTAAACTATCGCGTTTCATTATTATAAATATTATATAAACGGGATATTAACGCGCATTTAATTTACCTTTATTTTACTTGACGTTTCGGCACGACCACGGCCAGTGCAACCTGTGCCGAAACGTCAAGTAAAATAAAGGTAAATTAAATGCGCGTTAATATCCCGTTTATATAATATTTCTTTCTCAAAATCACAATGTATAATCAAATAGCAAACAGTACCGCACAATGTCAATCTCATGGGACATGACGTCACTAATCAAATAATTAGGTTATGACGTCATGAAGCTGATCTCTCTCGGGAGATTATAATATTAGGACAGATCTGTTGGGTAGGTATTATCGGTTTTAGTTTTGTAAAAATGTTGAATGGAGACAAAAATGAACAGTACTTCGTTCTGATAGATGATAAGTAGGTATAGCGCTGACAAGATTATATTTTGTTTCTATTACTGTTTATCGAAATATAAATGCTGATATCTCTACACAGCGCCATCTGTTCCCAAAGTAAGCTAGGCTTAACCTGCTTGTGTTATGAATAACAGAACGGATATTAATACTTATGTACTTTTCTTTTGTAAATACATACCATATTATACATAGAAACACTCAGAACAATGCAAACAATCATGTTCATGCACACAAAGATTTGCATTGAGCGGGAATCGGACCCGAGACCTCTGCGTAGCAATCACGTTATATAACCACTACGCCACAGAGGTCGTGTATAAACAAATCCTTTTTAAACATTTCCATCGCTCGCTATTGTGCCTCCTTCATCAACTCCCTTCTCATCACATTAATCACGTTATCTCTCCATCGCGTGAGAGGTCTGCCCACATTTCAGATACCGGTCTCTTTCAAACTGAAAAACTGAAAACTTTACCTAGCCTACTAGTTTACCACAGGCAAATTGACTTAGGATTTTCCATAAATTTTCCTTGTTTTAGTTCGTAACAGCCCATTAACGTCCCACTGCAGGGACGGGCCTCCTCCCGTGACGGAAGGATACTTGGCCTACTCATACCACGCTGGCCAAAAGGATTGGTATAGGGTTTAATATCAAGTTTTTCTTCTTTTTATTTCGTAAAGATAATATTCACGGATAGTCCCTTAGTTGGTTTCTACGACACCCATGGGATGAGATGGGGTAATGACATATTGTATTCTTACTCTGTCACCACACGGCAAGTTTAACTTTACGATATCCATATAATATGTTGGCTATAACATCTATTCTCTTACCCTACATAGAAACTTACTATGAATAACTTAGTTTGAATAGTACGTACTGAATAACTTAGAATAGTACGTACTAACTCAATCACGTGCCTGCTTTACATTATTGGAGAGTTCCAGAGTGCATTATTTCTTGACATAGGCACTTTCCTACCTCAGGGTATGTAGGTTGTGGCGCGTTTGAACTGGCAAGTTTACTTGCAAAGGAAGAAATGCTAGCTTAATATATTAAAATAAATGAATGTTGAAGTTTTACCAGCATCAAGCCATTGTGTCGTAGACGACTTCTGTGGCGTAGTGGTTATTTAACATGACTGTTACGCAGAGGTCTCGTGTTCGATTCCCTCTCAATGCAAATCTTTGTGTGCATGAACATGATTGTTTGCATTGGTGTAGATGTTTTATATGTATAATATGTATGTATTTACAAAAAAAAGTATTTATGTATTATGTTTATCCGTTGTCTAGTATCCATAGTACAAGCTCTGCTTAGTTTGAGACTAGATGGCGTTGTGTGAAAGTGTGAGGAATATTTATTTATTTATTGTGTGAGTATCGTAAAAGCTGATTATGGAATTAAATATTTAGATACTAAAAAAAGGAAATCTTTTTTTTTGTTAAAAGCTGAGCAAGTAGAGTTACATTTTACGGACAGTTCCTGATAGCACGTCAGAAATGCCAGAAAATAACTAAGCTGCTGCTTACTCTAGTCCTAGAAGTTGCTAAGTTTAATAAGCCATGGTACTGTACCTTTCTATCTGAAAAAAGTAAGTAACATTTTCACACAATTGCTTAGAAGTAAAATTATGTGGGCACGGCACATTAGTTTGACATGATCCATAATTCATAGTAATAAATTAATTAGTATATAATATTTATTTATTTATTTATTACATACATACTCCATCTTTACAGGTAACCCTAATTTGATGGTGCAGAACTTATTAATATCTATAATTTATTACATTATCTGACTACATTAAAACTTATACAAATAAAATCTAAACAACTATAACTCTTAACAACTATTGTATAATAATTATTATTATAATGTTGCGATTTAATTTAATTTAATAACTTGGTTTGACATAATTATTTAATAATTCAATTTAATAAATTCATTGGTATAATAATAATGTTTCTATTTAATTTATTAATTTAGTAGGTAAAATTCTTTTTCTGTGTGTATCAACGTATGGGTTTAATTGCCTAATTTTTTTTATATTTTATTTACAGCGATGGCACCTACCTGGAAGAACACTTGCTATACCAAACATAATAAAAAAGTAGCGATGAGAATATTGGCCTACGAATGCCATGCAAAACTTAAATGTATTATTGGTTACGACAACGAAATTATGGAAAGAAACTGGAGATATAGAAACTTTTCTCCTGGACAATGCGATGGACTTGAATGTCAATAAGCTTTATTTATAAAGAATGAAATGCCCTCACGAATTTAACATACATTTTTATGCACCATTTTATTAGGCAAGTTTACTTGCTAAGTGTACTGGCTTGTTAAGTACAACAAAATTTCATTACATAAGTTACTAGACAATGTCATAACTGTGTTAAAAGCAGGCTTCGTTAATTTTTTTATTAATTTAATTAACTCGGCTTTTACAATACCGATGATATGTTATGGGCTGATTAAGTATAAAAGGGGTGTAATATATGACAACGAAAAGTGCAACAACGAATACCACGACCCCGTAAGTTTACTACAAAGAATCACGTAACAACGAATGCACGCCACCACGAATATCTTAGCAACGAAGTCGTGCGACCTCAAATAACACGACCCCTTTTTTCCTTAATAGGAATCACTTGAAAAGGAATAAGCGCCACAACGAATAACATAGCACCGAAGTCATGCTATCTCGAAAAACAGAACAACGAATTCACCAATAAGAAATACCACTTTTTTGATGATATTGCATTCTTGGGTTACTTTAAACGATAACTTTACAATTAGATTTTATAATATGTTTTCCTTTCCTCGAAATGTTAAATAATTAATAGATTGGCAAATGAATAAATAGATTTTGTTGCAAAAAAAAAGGAATTTTAATAAGTTTTTACTGTATAACGAATATACGCCGTATTAGTTATCAAGTAATCCTAAGTAGTGAATTCGTTGTTCTGTTATTCAAGATCGCATAAATTCGGTGCTATGTTATTCGTTGTGGCGTTTATTCCTTTTCAAGTGATTTACATTAATTTTATCACCTTGTCTGCTACGATATATCTGATGGTGACTGTACCAACAAATGACAGGTTGAGGCCAGAGTACACTTTTATATTGTATAAAAAGCTGCTGGGATAGTGATAAATACGCATAAATAAAAACAAACTTAAACGAATTAAGAATCTTTTCGTCTTTTTTAAAGTAGGTTAATAAATATTTAAATCAACAGTAAAGAATTCAACTTTCAAATTAAATTTCAAACTCAGAACCTAAAAAAAAATGTAACCACTAGCGCAAGTATACTTGCTCGTTCAAACGAACACGGGTCGATGACGACTCCGCAACGCCGCATCGCAGTCCGCATAGGTTGCGGCCACGAAAACAATGGGTATGAAATACGCTCGCTATTTTGGTTTATCATAACAGCCCATTAATGTCCCACTGCAGGAACAGGCCTCCTCCCGTGACGGAGGGTTGCTTGCCCTACTAATACCACGCTGGCCAGACGGATTGGTATAGGGCTTAAATTCAAGTTTTCCTTCTTTTTATTTCATAAAGATAGTATTTACGGTTATTCCCTTAGTCGGTTTTTACGACACCCATGGGATGAGATGGGGTGGTGACATATTGTATTCTTACTCCTTCACCACACGGCTATTTTGGTTATTTATTACTAATAAAAGAACATGTAGTAAATGGTTTATTTATTTATGTGTTTTTAAATATATCAATTATTTTGTTTTGTTGCTTTAATTCTAAGTTATAATTTCTCGTAGTAATTACGGTTATTAGCTTTTCAGCACAAATGTGATTTTGTTTCCGTAATAAATGTTTGGCAAATCTTATTAACAGGGGCGAAGCCTTCTTTGGGGATAGTGAAGTAAGGAAGAAAAAGATCTATACCTCGTTTTAAGTTGGTATCATCATCATAACAGCCCATTAATGTCCCACTGTAGCGACGGATCTCCTCCCTTGACGGAGGGATACTTGGCTTACTAAAACCACGCTGGCCAGACGGATTGGTATAGGAATTAATTAATTTATGTCAAGTGCCAGCACTGTATCCGCTCGGAGGGTATTGCCGAATTAAGGAGGTCCTAATGTGGCGTGTCGGCGATCATACATAAAGAAGTTAAAAGCATGCCGTTCTACGGTGCAACGGTTTGTGCGTAATGTGTGTGAAAATATTTTTTACATATTTTTTTTTCTTTTTATATAATGAAAGGCTAACGAGCCAGAGGGTCACCTGATGGTAAGTGGATCACCGCCGCCCATGGACACCCGCAACACCAGACGAATCACAGATGCGTTGCCGACCTTTAAAAAGGATACGTTTCTTGAAGCTCCCCAAGTCGTAACGGTCCGGAAATATCGCCGCAGCGAGCTTGTTCCACAAAACAGTTGTTAACGGTAGGAAGTTTCGCGAAAATCGCAGAGTGGATGACCGCCAACCATCAAGGTGATAATGATGGTAGGACAGTATTTATTTTAATTTCTTTAAACAAAAGGTCACAATAATCCGCTTGTTTCATAGGCACACAACGAACCTTTCCTGATTTTGCCCTTGCCAATTTAGAACGAACCTTGCCATTAGGGTTCAACTCCTGATTGACGTACGAGGACTTTTACCATTTTCAAAATATATATTTTTTTTATTGACAAACTGAGTGACATAAATCTAGTAGAAAATACTTTCAATGTCCTTTATAATATAGTACGGTGTGTAGTTAAAGTATTTTTTTATATTTACATTTCTCAAACATTCACACAACGCCATCTAGTCCCAAACTAAGCAAAGCTTGTACTATGGGTACTAGACAACGGATAAACATACCTAAATACTTTTTATTTGAATATACATACAATATTATTATACATAGAAAACACTCAGACCAATTATGTTCATGCACACAAAGATTTGCATTGAGCTTGAATCGAACCCGAGACCTCTGCGTACCAGTCATGTTATATAACCACTACGCCACAGACAGAGGTCGTCAAGTCGTTACAAATCAGTGATTGCAACTGGTTGTGAGCGTTTCGATTTAAAATAAATCAGATACAATACAATTCAATGTATTTTATTTTGCCAACCAGCCAAGCGAATATAAACCTTATTATTACACACAATCACATTCATGACAAGTCAAAAAAAAAATACGTCCAGATTTTAGCGACATTTAAAATTCAGCTCAGAATGTATAAACTAATTATTACTTAATTCTATAACAAAAATTATCCTTGTTCTGTAACTACGAGTGGAAACTTCAGAATATCTGAGTTGGCATGAGTCGCAGCTAGTGTTGTGATAAACGCGAAGACTCAAAGGTCTTATTTAATTCATCATAACAGCCCATTAATGTCCCACTGTAGGGACGAGCCTCTTCCCGGGACGGAGGGATACTTGGCTTACTAATACACACACAGCGGTCGTATATTATTGTTTTTACATAATAAACAGAAACATTCAAAAGTATAATAAGTAGACCCATCAACATCGGATTCAAGAACCAGGTACTGTTTTAGGGCCCCATATATTTTTTTTTAAGATACGGCTATGTTACTATACCGGATCTGATAAAGAGCGATATGCAATTCATTGTCCGTGTGGTGACGGAGTAAGAATACAGTATGTCACCACCCAATCTCATCCCATAGGTGTCGTACAAACCGACTAAGGGACTAGCCGTGAATATTATCTTTACGAAACAAAAAGAAGGAAAGCTTGTAATTAAACCCTATACCAATCCGCCTGGCCAGCGTGGTATTAGTAGGCCAAGGATCCCTCTGTCATGGGAGGAGGCCCGTCCCTGCAGTGGGACATCAATGGTCTGTTATGTTGATTGTGTAAAATCTTGACTTATACGTGTATCTCTGTATTTACAACAAAAACAAAGTATTTAAGTATGCTTGTCCGTTGTCTAGTACCCTTAGTACAAGCTTTGCTTAGTTTGGGACTAAAAAAGTATCTAAGTAGGTTTATCCGTTGCCTAGTACCCATAGTGCAAGCTTTGCTCAGTTTAGGACAAGGTGTGTGTGAATGTGTGAAGAATATTTATATTTATTTAGAACAAAGATGAACAAGCAATTTGTCTTTTGTAGGATTTGTACCCGCGCAGGATTCATATATTCATACAGACAGATACATCATCCATTTAATGTTATAAGTAGTAGTTAATAAGTAATGTTTAGGTATGTTTTATTTTATTTTATTTTTGTATATGGATTCAAAAGTCCGTAGCAGACCCGAGAGGTTCAGCTAAAAATCAGCGCTGCGGTCATCCGTAGCTTAAGCTGAGCTGAAACCTTTTAGGCATCCTTCTACACAGTATTGCACTTAAGCGCCGAGTACACTACCCTACATGTAGTGCACTACATCTTATAGGGCACTACATGATGTAGGGCGGTCGGGACTCGCCAATCTCCGATATCTAGTGTCCTAACAGCCTACATGTGATTACACTAGACATCATGTAGTGCCCTTTAAGATGTAGTGTCCTACATGTAGGGTAGTGTAATCAGCGCTTTAAACGCATTATTTTATAATTATCTGTGTTTTATTATTAGATGTTGTGTATGCCTAATAAAAGTATTTCTTTCTTTCTTCATCATCATCACTCATAGGCCTTCTTCAATCGCCTCCTCCTCCATCTGTCCTGTGCACTTCTCATCCAACGGCAGCCTGCCACCTTTACGAAGTCGTCGGTCCACTTTGTCAAGGGTCAACCTTGGTGGCAACCTTGCCTCTTACGTTACTTCTAACAAAATCTATAACTTCAAGACAATAAATATTAAATGGCGTTAGTGGCGCTGCCCGTATAAAGCAATGATTAAATTTGGTAATCGAGACGTATACTCGGGTGAACTAGTTGGTCATGGCGCTGGATGCGTATAGTCCAGAGACGCGGCGCGGGTTCGAGTCCCGCCTCGTGTACCAATTTTTTCAATTACTTGTCTTTCTTCTTTTTAACTATAAAATGTTCTTTCAACCATTCACTCAATCGTTCATTCACGGATTCATTCGTTCGTTTAACGAATGGGGTTTTGAAAATTAATCAATCGGGTTCAATCATGTGTTATTTCATACTTGAATGAACCTATAAGGTTTTGATCCTATAATTTGAAATTCTTGTAATAATATTTTTTATTTGATATTATTTTTTTAATTATATTATGTTTTAGCCAAGCGTGTAGTTAAAGGTAATAGCGGTCTTTGGTAACTATATTTTTTAATAACAATATACTTTTATCGTTATATCGGCTTTAATATTGAGGCGGGTTCGGAAAGCATCCTCAAATTGTTTTTGCGATCGAAAAATAATTGTTCTGAAATTTGATATTATTGCTTTTGTGGCTGACGACCGGTTCATTATAAGTAATAGCCTTGACTTATGGATCTAATCATTTTTTTTTTATTTGGCCTTCTAAAATGACTTTATGGTGCCTGATGTTAAGCATCCAATAGAGTCCAAGAATGGCGAGCACCATACCAGCTACAATATTTGTTGAGGCATGAATGTCTCCACTATGGCGGCTTCAGAAGATGCTTTTTCACGCCTCGCTTGAAACAACCAGGATCGTAGTTTGAAGGAAACACGTGGGCAGGCAAAGAGTTCCATTGTTTGATGATTTTGCATGTACAAAGTGCTGAACCGCTTTGTTCGGACTTGTATGGTCTCTACAGTGTAGCGGTGGCACTTAAGTCTGGTACGTATTTTTCTGGATAAGAAAGAGAGGGTGGGATCAGTTGGAAGAGTTCATCAAAACACTCGCCATGGTACAGGCGACAGAAGGCCGCCAATACTAAAGTCAGGCCATTATCTACTTTAAACATAAGTCGTTATGTCTTAAAGTCTTGTGCACTAGCTTCTTTTGTACAGTCACATTTTGACACTACATTATGCAATATGTGAATCGATGTAAAAAAAAATCGCGTTAACGTGTATTGAAAACATACGAAGTTAAGCGTATCGATATAGCGAACTTTCATAGTAACGTGATTCATGGTTCAGTATTGTAGGGCTCCAGCTTATCGCTATTCTGAACTTCGAAATTCAGTTATGCAATTTTAGAAAACACTTAAACCAACCCAAACAATCATGTACACACAAAGATTTGCATTGAGCGGAAATTGAATCCCAGATCTTAAGAATGTTCGTGACTAAGAATTGCCGAACATTAATTTAGCAAAACAAAACCTTTCTGTTATACAAATCATAAATATTTTTACAACAATAATATCGTGGATAAAACGTAATTGGAAAAGTTTTGTTCAAATACAAAATGGAAGCTTATTATTGTTTATATGAATTCAAGGGGCGTTTGCTCGCAGTTGCAGGCTTTGCTCGATATAATAAGAATACGATATTATGTCACCACGCCATCTCAACCCATGGGTGTCGTAAGACCCGATTAAGGGACTATCCGTGAATATTATTTATTTATTTATTTTTATTTATTTATTATCTTTACGTAATAAAAAGAAAGAAAACTTAAGCCCTATACCAATCCGTCTGGCCAGCGTGGTATTTGTAAACCAAGTATCCCTCCGTCACGGGAGGAGGCCCGTCTCTGCAGTGGGACATTAAGGGGCTGATGCTTATCCATTGTCTACCACGCTTAGCATAAACTCTGATTAGTATGAGACTAGATAGCATTGTATAAATTATGTAATTAACTAAATAACAAAAGGCAAAAATTACATAAACATTTCACAATAATCAGACAGAATTTTATGTTACTTTAAAATCATATTTTTGTTTTGTTTCAAAACTTATTTTATCTTTTACTTAATGCCTTTTTACCCCATTTTAACAAGAAGATAAGGCACACAAACAACTCGCCAAACTCAAGGCAGTTTAATGCCTTTTCAAGCAAGTGCAGTTAGAGATTCTACCGCATTGTGTGAAGTAGTCCCTCGGGAAAGATATTCCTGTATTCAGGAAACTAAAATGTAAAGTCATTGTACTCGTAGAAGGACTGAAAAGGCTTGGATACTGTATTTTAATGTTGATGTGAAATTCTCTTTGTGGTGACGGAGACAGAATAAATAATAATAAATATTCCTCACGCACTCACACATCGCCACCTAGTTCCAAACTAAGCAAAGCTTGGACTATGGGTACTAGACAACGGATAAACATACTTAAATACTTTTGTTTTTGTAAATACACAAACGTAAAAAGTAAACTAACTAAACAAAGTAGTAACTAACTAAAGTATAAAGAGATTGTACTCGTAAAAAGACTTGTTATAAGGGCTTTTGTGTTTTAGTTTTGATGTGAAATTCTCTTTGTGGTAACGAGGTCAGAATACATTACCAGGAGGATCTGTGCCATAACTAGGCAAAAGCTCAAATATATTGCAATGAAATGAAATGAAATATTTTATATTGTGTTCTATAAAACAAGGTACAATTCTATGTTACTGTTAGCAATTTCCCTGTGTCGTGGAGACCAGACTTCCCGTTTAGTTACATATCAGTTGCTTGGGATCATTTAATTTGTGTGTGTGTGTAAGTGTGTGTGTGTGTGTGTGTGTGTGTGTGTGTGTGTGTGTGTGAGTGTGACTGTGTGTGTGTGTGTGTGTGTGTGTGAGCGTGTGTGAGTGTGACTGTGTGTGTGTGTGTGTGTGTGTGTGTGAGCGTGTGTTCATGTCTGAGATTGTGTGTCCGTATGTATTTCTTATCTCAACGGTAACAAAAGAAGAAAGTATTTTGATAACTAATTTACGATGTGTGTAGATGGTAGAGTCATCTCATCCCATGGGTGTCGTAAAAACTGACTAAGGAACTATCATTTTTAACGAAATTAAAAGAAGGAAAACTTGAAATTAAATCGTCAATCCGTCTGGCCAGCGTGGTATTAGTAGGCCAAGTATCCCTCCGTCACGAGAGAAGGCCCGTCCCTGCAGTAGGACATTGTTGGGTTTTATCATGAGATGGTAGAGTAAAGTTGTTATTTGACTACCATTCGTTACCTTTATTTCTGAACTTAATTTTGTTTTATTAGTAGGTCCAATTTAAGTAAGAAAAAATCGTTAAAAATTCGTTTAAATAACTTAACTATTAGTTGTCAAATTGGCACAATAGGTATTCTTGTATTTATAAATTGATTTTTTTTAAGTAAAGTAAGTAATCGTACTGTAACTAAGCATAAAACGGCATTCTTGTAATTTACCAAACGGCATCCCTTAATTTTTTTTTTCATATTGTAATCTTCTCTAATAAGAATTTAGAAGAAATTACAATTAATAGAAGGAAATTTATTTATTTTATCATTTATCTTAATTTTAACTTTTGCTTTAACGAAATGTTTATGGCGCAGAATACCACAGTCACTTTTGGATTACCTAATTAAAAATCAAATTTAAAAAAAGTTAAAATTAAATCATTCTTATTGTCATAACAGCCCATGAATGTCCCACTGCAGGGACGGGCCTCCTCCCGTGACGGAGGTAGGGATGCTTGGCTTACTAATACCACGCTGGCCAGACGGATTGGTATAGGGTTTAATTTCAAGTTTTCCTTCTTTTTATTTCGTAAATATAATAGTTACGGATAGTCCCTTAGTCGATTTTTACGACACCCATGGGATGAGATGGGATGGTGACATATTGTATTCTTACTCCGTCACCACACGGAGAATCATTCTTATTGTATGTTACGAGAATTGACCAAATGTAACCCGCAGGTTACATTTGGCGGGCCAACTGTTCAACGGTTGTTCGTTGGACGTTGTTATGCGGAATCGCTGTGCGAATCTTGATATCGCTATTCAGGACGTAGTGTTGATTGTATAGGGTACTGAGATAATATAGGTGTTTGCTTGAGTAAGTCGCTAGATGACGCTACAGTTTTAATATAGGGGTGAAAAAGTTTTTTTCTGGTGTTGCAGGCGCCCTTAAGCTACACTATAGCTAACTATTTAAGTACTTACAACAAGGTGAACCTTATTATGGCTGTTTGCTACTAACGTGGTATAATGAATATATTTACTTCTGTATTATCTGTCATGTGACTTTCCATAGAATTTTCAATTGACATGGTAATGTATGACAATTATTTCGTTTTAAAGTGGCATTCGTAGAACGGTTTGTGTGAATAGTTCACAACCAATTTAGCTATCGTAATATCTTTGAGCGTGTATAAACTATTACTGTGATGAAATTCCTGTAAAATCTGTTGTTTGAGTTTGATTCTCACTGGGTCGGTTAGCGGACAATAAAGCGAGCTATGCTCGAAGTTACCCTCTTAGCTAAAATGGGTAAATTACAGAAAATTAACTACTTACCCCCTTACTCAAAAACGCCTCTTAAATATTAGTAAATTGATTAGCTCAAATTCTTACGATTTTGTTTGGTATAAGGTTGGTTTTACTAATAAAAATCTCGTTAAACCACAGATATCTGATTTAGATTTCTGTGCGTTAAACAGTGATTAAATTTAAGAGGCGTTTATGAGTAAGAGGGTAAGCTCGCAGAATCTGTAAGCTGAAGTGGCATCCATCCATCAGCTAATAGCCGTCCGTTTCTGGACATAGACTTTTTTCAAATATTTTTACCTTACGCGGTCCTATACTCCCTCATCCATCGCTGTCCCGTCGTCAACTGAGTCATCGGTCTACCGTCTGACGGGGATTTCCACTCTGACCTTTCGGTACGTAGTCACTATTTGAAGTAAAGATTTTGTTCTGAAGTAGCACGAACGGTGGTAAATAACCGGCAGTTCCCAAAGTGCAAACTGTATTTTCATGATGGATGAGGGAGACACAAGACCGCGCAGAGTGGAAACTTTTGGAGGAGGCCTATGTCCAGCAGTAGACGTCCATAGGCTGACATGGATGGACGGAAACTTAATTTCATTAACTGTATTTTATTGTTATTCACTACGTATAACCACTACGCCATCATTTCATATTCCCGTCAAATTCTATTGACTAAGGCTGAGCGCACATTGGAGACTAGACTGTTTTAAGACTGACTTGCCTCATATAGACAAGTCTGTCATAAAACTAAAACGAAACAGTTTTGACTACGATACGTAGCACACATAAAACAAAACTGTCTATCTGAGACAATATTGTCTATACGACGTTTTGTTCCAAGTGTGCGCATATTCATACATATTGTAAAGCAATAGTCTGTCTTAAGACTGTCGTGTTCCAAGTCTGCGCTCAGCCTTACACAAAGAGCTACATTCGTTAAAGTACAGTCAACAAAAAAATCTAAATGTCAATTAAATGATTGAAAACGCTGACAAATTCGAGTCTTTCTATCCTCTGTTACAGACAGAATGCAAACATAGAACCCAATTAGTGCACGAAACGGTGAAAATTAACGTGGAATTCTTTGCTATTTATTTTTCCAGCTGTACTTTGAGTTTACTCTTGTTTCTGGGCTAATAAACATATTTAATGATTGCTGAATAGTTGATTCGGGAAATATCGTAGGATTGCTTTAGTAAGTCTCAATTATTTAATTATAAATTTGATAGAATTGTTTCATGTTACAAAGTTACATAAAATAAATTATATAAAAAATAAAATACTCTACCACCTACACTCATTTACACACGCACACACACACACACACACTCACGCACACATACACGCACGCACACAACTGCACCCACATACTCAACTGCATCCACATTGACCACATACACAAATGCCAACTCCAATCATTATGCCACAAAGGTTTAAAGAGTATTTTACAAAACTCATACAAAATATTCATCCTAACTACAAAAGTATTTTACATTTCCAGCCATCTTAATATAAAGTATAACCATTACAGTTAGAATTGGTGTAACAAAAGATTTTTATAGCTCTATTACTTATATTTGTAATATGGAGGCTTATGTTCTTCAGGCGTGAATAAAACTTTGAATGTTTTATAATATTCGGTACGTGATAGAATATATTGTAACACCACTCCGTTCTAGACTCCTGGGTGTCGTTAACTGCAAGTTCTATCGTGATAAAGAGAATTTTGACCTACCTATTTAATCAACTAGCTTTTCGCAGTCCAATGCTGGATAAAATTTGGCGTCACAAACACGGTCCTGGGCCTTTCGCATCCAGTCCGACCCAGAGACCGTTTTAAGGACATCATCATCATAACGCCCCATTAATGTCCCACTGCAGGGACGGGCCGCCTCCATTGACGGAGGGATACTTGGCCTACTAGAACCACGCTGGCCAAACGGATTGGTATAGGGTTAAATTTCAAGTTTTCCTTCTTTTTATTTTGTTAAGATAATAAATATTATATAAACGGGATATTAACGCGCATTTAATTTACCTTTATTTTACTTGACGTTTCGGCACAGGTTGCACTGGCCGTGATCGCAACCTGTGCCGAAACGTCAAGTAAAATAAAGGTAAATTAAATGCGCGTTAATATCCCGTTTATATAATATTTATAATAATGAAACGCGATAGTTTAAAAGTTACAATTGTTAAGATAATATTCACGAATTACCGTATTTCTTTGTTATTTAAAGATTTTTACAAACATTAATTTTAAGATCCGATTCGGGTTTGACCCCGCGACCTTGAGCACAACTGCCGCATACTGCCACCGCAGAACCACTGAAACAGTTTAAACACTTCTGCAAAAACATTAAACTATTACTATTATACAAAACTTAAATAATCACTTTACCCAAAACTTCTTACAACAGCCTAGTTTAAATATGTATTGTAACTTGAAACAAGCATTACTGACTTAATTTACTTAAACTTGTACCTAAGTAACAAATTATGTAACACGGTAATTTACTTAGTTGTACTTATGTGTGTTCAGGCACTAAGAATAGATATAAAGTCCTATGGTCCCACGGGAAACAGTCTGCTAAGGATAGTTGAAAATTCTCTTCTGTAGCTCTTTTCTACACTACTAGTATTTCCACTTTATGAGGATCTATCCGTGTGGTGACAGAGGAAGAATACAGTGTGTCACCACCCCATCTCATCCCATGGGTGTCGTAAAAACCGACTAAGTGACTAACCGTGAATATTTTCTTTACGTAATAAAAAGAAGGAAAACTTTATATTAAACCCTATACCAATCCGTCTGGCCAGCGTGGTATTAGTAGGCCAAGTAACCTTCCGTCACGGAAGGAGGCCCGTCCCTGCAGTGGGACATTAATGGGCTGTTATGATTAATGTCTTTTATACCTATATAAAATAAATATTCTATTCTTAAGCTTTAGTACGATCAATGATTCCTTTAATAAGTTCAAACGTCAGACCGTCACGTATTTCGTATTAAAGGCTTATATAGTCTGGCCTATATACGTCGGCACATTTCCTATGAATTGCATTTAATATTTATTGTATAATTGCATGAAATAATTTGACCTACATAGGCCCAGGATTGTACCTAAAGCCACGGTGGGCAGGGCACATACAGCGATGAACTGTCACCCGTTGGGGCAGAAAGGTGAAAGAGCATCTTCTTCCGCCGCCATAGTGGAGACATTCATGCCTCTACAAATATTGTAGCTGGCATGGTGCTCGCCATTCTTGGACTCTAATGATGCTTAACATCAGGCTCCATATAGTCATTCTGGTAGGACTATTTAAAAAAAAAAGTTCTGGAAACGTGACCGCGTACCGGAGAGGAAGGGGCACCCCTTACACTCGCTTAGAGCGGCGGGGTAAGGAAAGCACTGGACTGCACATGGTAAAAACATATTTCGAGGCGGCCTATGTCCAGCAGTGGACGTATATGACATAAATTGTGAACACGAGGAAGCTCACGCAAGATTTAGTGAGGTAATCACAACAGCCCATTAATGTCCCACTGCAGGGACGGGCCTCCTCCCGTGACGGAGAAATACTTGGCCTACTAATACCACGCTGGCTAGACGGATTGGTATAGGGTTTAATTTCAAGTTTTCCTTCTTTTTACTTGGTTAAGATAATATAGACGGATAGTTTCTAAGTCATTTTTTACGGCACCCATGGGATAAGATGGGGTGGCGATATATTGTATTCTTACTCCGTCACCACACGGAGGTGCATCATCTTACTGTTAAATAAAAAATAAGTAAAACTAAATAATTTGCTTTTCAAAATTTATTCGTTTATTAATAGCATTATAAGTATGTAAGTACTTAACCAATATGGTTTCCTAAAACATTGTTGCATTTATATTGGTTCTACAAACTTGCAGCGCAGTTTGTGTAAATATTATTGTATATCGAAGTTTTCCTATATACCACGAGCTTGTACTTTAACTAGGCCGATGATGTCCCAATGCACGAAGGTAAACTTGGGGTACTAATACCTTGCTGGCCAGATATTTACCGGTTCGTCGTATCACTTTTTTTTTCACACTTTCACACAACGCCATCAAGTCCCAAACTAAGCAGAGCTTGTACTATGGGTTGTAGACAATGGATAAACATCCTTAAAAGCTATTTTTTTTGTAAATGAAATGAAAAAATATTTATTTTCTCCCAACAAATACATAGAACAAGATTAAGTTTAACATAATAAGTTGACAGGGAGACAGGAGCCCATACTAAGTCAAGACTTGTGTTACGGGTCTCCTGCGAATCATGTTCATGCACACAAAGATTTGCATTGAGCGGGAATCGAACCCGTAACCTCTGCGTAGCAGTGATGTTTTATAACCACTACGCCACAGAGGTCGTCAAAACTTTGTAAGGGATCTACACACTCGGAGCTTTTCTTTTCTCGTCAACGACACCCAATTTTGAGTGCTTCGTACTATGCTCGTTGCCACCTCAAATTAATAACCATATGCGCTTTCTCCTACAAATCTCCTCATGTGGTTTGAAGTATTACTAAAGCGTTTAATAAGCGACTACCTTTCTGATTCATGCGTTTTCATAATGCTGCAGTTAGTACCTGTAAACAAATAAAAACCTTACTTTAGTTACAAATAATATTTCCTATTTTAAAGGGTAACGTTAAATCTATACTTCTATACTAATATTAGAAAGAGGTAAAGTTTGTGTGTTTGTGACGTTGTAGGGGGTAATCTCTGGATGTACTGAACCGATTTTAAAAATTATTTCTGTGTTTAGTAGACAATTTATCGAGGAGTGTCATAGGCTATATAATGGACGCGTTTTTGTCGCCGCCCAACAAAGTGGGCACGGGTCAGCTAGTGGTCTATAAGAAAGGTGACGGACTAGTAATACAAAAGGCAAAAGTTGAGTGAGGTTGATAAAATTGGGTCCCATGCGTAGTTACAGTAGTAACTATTTAAGGTTAGTTAAATCGATAGCAGGACAGCAGAACCAAGTTCCAAAATTCAGTAGCTTTCAGGAAAACATTTTCTTGACAAAAGTTAAAATGAAGTTACAATTTCTTATGACTTGTAACATACTTTGTTCTTTGTCTTTCATGCAATATTTCATAAATTGGCGCATAATATTCTCTTATTGTATCATTGTAGGCTCATTAAAATTATTCCTTTTGTATCTTCGCCAGAAATAAAGTCTATTTCAATTGGTTTTTGTTTTACTTTAAATAAATAACAATAATAATCCTCACACATTCACACATTGCCCCCTAGTCCCAAACTAAGCAAAGCTTGTACTATGGGTACTAGACAACGGATAAACATACTTATTATAAATACTTTTTTTCGGTAAACACATACTTATTATACATAGAAAACACTTAGACCAATGCAAACAATCATGTTCATGTACACAAAGATTTACATTGCGCGGGAATCGAAGCCGAGACCTCTGCGTAGCAGTCATTTTACCTACATAACCACTACGCCATCGACGAAAGTTAAATGAAGTTAAAATATTTGTTTCGTTATTTCTTATGACTTGTAACATACTTTGTTCTTTGTCTTTCATACCATGTTTCATAAATTGGCGCATAATATTCTCTTATTGTATCAATGTAGGCTCATTAAAATTATTGCTTTTGTGTGCTTGCCAGAAATTTTAAGGTAACAGATGGTATATCGTTGTTTTTTTTGTTGTTTAAATTCGTCAGACAAGGAAGATACCATATTTTGGTAAGTGGTAATTGCTCTTTTTATGTGTGGTGACGGAGTAAGAATACAATATGTCACCACCCCATCTCATCCCACGGGTGTCGTAAAACCGACTAAGGACTATCTGTGAATATTATCTTTACGAAATAAAAAGAAGGAAAACTTGAAATCAAACCTTATACCAATCCGTCTGGCCAGCGTGGTATTAGTAGGCTAATTATCCCTTGTATCATTACCTTATTTATCATTTGTACCTTATTTATCATTTGTAGTCCCTGCAGTGGGGCATTAGCGGGCTGTTATGATTATAGTAATTAATGCATTCATTCTACTTCACATATTTACATTAATTTTCAACAACAATCAAATAAAATGATTAAAAAAATATTTAATTACCTCCTCCATACATGAACTGAAATAAATGTAATTTTATTTTATTTATTTATTTATTTGGTACAGAAACAGATTACAAACCAAAAATATACATTTATAATAAATCTCTACATACAATGTCAGGTCTGCAAACCAATTATGTCTGTACACAGCATCCTTAAACATATTATACTAAGTGAGTAGGCTTAAAGTGTAGGCATGCATAATTTTTTATTTATTTTTTTTATTTCATGTTATGTAAATGGTATCAACCATCATTTACACTGGAGCACAGATATTGATTTTTTAAAAGAATGCAGATTTCCATCAAATATATCAACCGTAGAGCAGATAGAGTTAAAATGAGAGCATAATCGTGTTATTGGATTGTTCTGGGAGACGTTGTTATTGCTTAACTCACTTGTTACGAGCGTCCTTTTAAAAGACCACCTCTCAAAAATTAATAATTAAAAATATGAGGTTACTTTAACAAATAGTTTTTGATAAATATTACGAGTTTAGGAGTTTATCTGTCATTTAAAACATTACTTGGCTGTTTTAAGTGTATTATATTGTGGTTTTAACCGAAAAAGTTTTTTTAGAAAAACAATATATCTGGTAAATGGTTATAATATATAATTGTCACCAAATATCGACAAAATACGTGTAATACTGTAACAACATAACCCTTACCTATATTTCTAATGTATTTATTACTATGTACAATACAATTGTAGTTGCCATATTTCAAGTTTATTATGGCGTCCTTTTAAAAGGACAGTCGTAATATCACCTACTATGACGGTTTTAAAGTTTCGTTACGAATGTTTTCTTTTTTTGCCTTTATATCACATATCAGAGTATAATGTTTACATGAGATTGTGGAGAAGCAAAAACTGGTTGATGGTGATGACGAAATACCGTCATATATCACAATTAAACCTTCTGATAACTGTAATGCTGAGGTAACTGACGAAGATTCAGGTGACGAGAATCAAGTTTCTATGTCAAATCTTTCTGGATCTCAGTTACCAGTTTCTGCAATATCATATTATAGCTATGATGCATCAACTTTTAGCAATAGCGATGATGAGCATTTAGCACAATTGGCAAGGAGACCACTTCCAAATCTAGAGTCTTTCGAATAAACATTTTCATACGAGGCAAACCGATTCGATGGGGGCTACAAATTCTGAGTTAGAGCTACTCGCTTAGGATATGTCGTATGGTTTGATTCTTATCAAGGTCAAGGAGCAGACATTCCTAAAAGTTTCAAAAAGCTGGTCTTAGGCGCTAGTGTCATTCTCTCATTTTCTGATATTCTGCGTTCAATAGATGAGAAAGCGCCGTTTCGCTTTTTCTTTGACATTTTTTTTACGTCTGTTCATCTTATTGATGGACTGGAAGGAACAGGTATGAAAGCTACTGGTACCATAAGAGAGAATCGTATATCTAAGGGTCTTTTACCTTCTAATAAGGATATGCCTAAATTAGAGCGAGGAATGTTTCAATACAGATCTACAAGTGCTGAAGTGGTTTTGTTGAACAAGTAGCATAATAATAATAACCATCGTTACCGTGGCGACAAATCCTTGTAAAGTTCAGTTCATGTTAGCAAAATAAGACGATTCTCTCAACAACAAAAGAGATATATGCACGTCGAACAACCAGTTGTTATGAAGTCGTGTAACAAAAATGTTCTGCGAACATCCATTCGGGGCAAAAGTGGTATTTTTCTGTTATATATCATGAATTAGATATGATAATACATGGTAAAGTACCAGCTACTTACTTTTTTATTAAAACCAGTGTAATACAATGAGTTTTTCGCATTTCATTCTGAAATTTTAGTATCAGCGAAGTGACAGTAGTACATTTTACGAGTGTCCTTTTAAAAGGACACCATTTTCCGGCTTTTCCAAAAGTCACAGATTTTTGTTGTTATTTTTTATATGACCTATGATGTACAATAGAAAGTTCCTGTGAAAATTATAACATTTCGATAGGTATTACACTTCTCGTAACAAGTGGGTTAATGGTGCAACGAACAGCTGTGGGATACGTACGGACCGCGTTGGTATTTTAAAGTTTAATAATTCAACAAGTTGACTGTCAAAGGTTCCATTTACAATCCTGTGAAGCGTGTACAGATCGCTCATCCAGCGCCTCCCCTCAAGCGTCATCATGTTAAACCGCTGGAGTCTGTCCTCGTTAAGTGGTATTTTTCGTCTTAGACCAAGCTTCGAACAGAGAGCTCTAACAAATCTTCTTTGTATTGCTTCTATTCTATCACAGTGAGTGATGTATATAGGAGACCAGACCACTGAGCAGTACTCAAGCAAGTTCCTGACCAAACTATAGTATAACGTAATAAGAGAGCTAGGCTCCTTGAACGGTCTAGCGTTTCTTAATATAAACGACAGCATCCTGTTAGCCTTGTTGCAAATATGATTATAGTGAGATCGAAATGACATAACCGAGTCGAAAATTATACCCAGATCACGAACAACGGTGACTCTGTCAATATTAACACCGTTAATATTGTACGAATAGTGTATAGGGTTTTTCTTTTTAGTGAATGTGATGCATTGGCATTTTTTTATGTTAAGAGACATACAATTTTCAGTACACCAAGTTATTATTGTGTTTATGTCAAATTGAAGACTTTCACAGTCTTGATAGTTGGATACAAACTTGAAAATTTTTATGTCATCCGCATAAGCCAGACATTCACAACGAATAGAACCCAGCAGATCGTTGATGTACACTAAAAATAATAGAGGACCGAGGTTCGATCCCTGGGGAACGCCAGATGTTGCCAAAAAAGGAATTGAGTCATATCCCTGGAGCGCGACCAACTGCGTCCGATTTAGTAGGTACGACGTTAACCATCGCAACAGATTACCATGTATTCCTACATGATAAGCCTTCGCAAGGAGCCTTGAATGGTCGACACGATCAAATGCTTTCGAGAAGTCAGTATATATAGAGTCCACCTGCACTTTTTTATTAAATGAGTCACATATGTAGTTAGTAATAAAACCATGTTGCTTAGGGCTTAGCAAGTGTTTTAGGTGAGCGTATAAATGATTATAAACAAAACCCTCGAAGATTTTGGCAAACCAGTTTAATATCGAGATAGGGCGATAGTTAGTTACGTTACACTTATCCCCATCCTTATAAATCGGCGTAATTTTAGCAACTTTCCAAAGTTCAGGAAAAACACCCTCTCTCAATGATTTGGTAAAGATAATATGAATAGGCGTTACTAGTCCTGTTGCACATAATCGAATAAAAATGGGCGGTATACCGTCGTATCCACCGTTCTTAGTTAAATCAATGTTCTTTAGTCTTTTTAACAGATCCACCTCCGATATTTGCAGGTTGCTAATAGGATAGTTAGATTGCGGAAATGTAGGAACATAATTATTATTTGTAGAGGTAGAACAATACACAGAGGAAAAATAATCTGCAAATAGGGAAGCGATATCTTGTCCCGAGGTAGCCACTCGGTCCTGATAATACATATTACTCGGGTAATTGTTAGTAACACGCTTTTCCTTAGTGTAACGCCAAAATGCCCTTGGATTTATCTTGAGGTCTTCCTCTAATCAATAAACTGAAATACTATATAGCTTGAATCTGTAGTAAAAACGATTTTATACAATACTGTTAAATTTTTACTAATTTGACGACTTTTGCGACGAAAAGGTATACATACTAATATTATAAATGGAAAAGTGTGTCTGTCTGTTTGTCTTTCTTTCACGGCAAAAAAGAGCGACGAATTGACGTGATTTTTTAAGTGGAGATAGTTGAAGGGGTGAAGAGTAACATAGGCTACTTTTTGCTACCCCGAATTCAACGCGAGCTAAACCGCTGGCAAAAGCTAGTAATAATACATAACTGCTACGTAAATGTCACAGGTTCGATTCTTGGTCAATCAAAATTTTTAAATGGCTTATGACATTATGACACCCAGACCAAAGCACTGCTGACTAATTAATGAACACTGTATTAAAACAAAGTTAGAAACTTCCCTGTTAAACTAAGAGTAAAAATACAGCTTTTTAATAATTCAAAAGGACCCAGACGTTCCAAGGAAATCCTCTTTATAATGTAATTATACTAAGAGCTGAAGCTAGATCAAATAGACTTGACTCTTAACTTATCTAAATACTAGACTAACATAGGCGATCTTTATCTATACTTATAATATTAAAAAGAGGTAAAGTTTGTGTGTTTGTGACGTTGTAGGGGGTAATCTCTGGACTCTGGCGAAAAAAACGCGTCCCTTTTTTAAACATATTTCTTTACTACTCCACTCCTATTAGCCGTAGCGTGATACTACATAGCCTATGACACTCCCCGATAAAAGGACTATTCAACACAGAAAGAATTTTTAAAATCGGCTCAGTATATCCAGAGATTACCCCCTACAACGTCACAAACACACAAACTTTACCTCTTTATAATACGTATTAATATAGAAGTATAGAAGAGTCTTGCCCCAAATTTAGTTTTTAGTTTTCCATGACTATTATTTATCGAATACAAATAGTTACTGTATAAACTATGCCCAGAATATTTAATATTCCAACCTATAAACGAATTTATTTGCATTAATTATGAACTAGGCGTCATCGTCCCTTTTAGATGCAAATTTTATGTAAATATGCATGTTGATATTTTAGTAACGTTTGTTTACAATTTATATCTAGCGTTTCGCGTTAAACTTATAATATCATCATCATCCTAACAGCCCATTAATGTCCCACTGCAGGGGCGGGCTTCCTCCCGTGACGGAGGGATACTTGGCCTACTAAAACCACGCTGGCCAGACGGATGGAGTATAGGGTTTAATTTCAAGTTTTCCTTCTTTTTATTTCGTAAAGATAATATTCACAAATAGTCCCTTAGTCGGTTTATACGACACCCATGGGATGAGATGGGGTGGTAACATATTGTATTCTTACTCTGTTACCACACGGAGTACGGACAAAGGGCTCCTTCATACGTCTTATCCTTCCTCTGTCCTGTGCCTCCCTCATCCATCAGTTGCCGTCAACCCTCACCAATCTTTGTAGAGGGTCTGCTCACTTTGCAATTACCTACGGTTCCTATTAATATTCTAAACCAATTATTATCTTTGTACATTACTAAGGTCCAAAATGTATTCAAGAACTATATACCAACTCTCAAGTATGTAATTAAACTAGATAACTAGTGGGTAAACTTAAAGGTCAAATTGGGAGGTCTAATTGGGTACTGCTAAATTTACTTTTATTAAAGGGATATATAATTTTAACTCTTTTGAAGGTTTAAAACGTAGTGGGATGATAAAGACACTCGCATTACTGCCTCCGTGGCGCGATGGTATCCGTAGCGGCTGCAGTACACGAGGGCGCGGGTTCGAATCCCAGGATCATCGTTTAAAAAAATATATTTATTGTCCTCAGTTTAGATGTTTTTGTGACCCTCAAATTGACAACCTCTGTGGCGAAGTGGTTATATAACATGACTGCTACGCAGAGGTCTCGGGTTCGATTCCCGCGCAATGTAAATCTTTGTGTGCATGAACATGATTGTTTGCATAGGTCTGTGTGTTTTCGATGTATGTATGTATTTAAAAAAAAAAAGTAATTAAGTATGTTTACCCGTTGTCTAGTGCCCATAGTAAAAGTTCTGCTTAGTTTGGGACTAGATGGCGTTGTGTGAAAGTGTTAAGATTTTTTTTTTAAATTGATTTTTGTAAACCAACCTATCGTCTAGTAAATTCGTTAATAACACACATAAAAAATATTAGATCTGTGGTTATTCTCTTATATTCTCGCAGATAACAATATATTATAGTGGACCAATAAATGAATGTGTGCGTAATAGGGTCATTACGTACTGCTCACTAAATCGGAAACGCTTTTGCGGTATATTATGTAGCAATCATTATTTTTTCTATAGAAGGAAATATTGAGATCAAAGAGTCCTTGTCTGAACAGCAGTTTATATTTATTCATATAGATATTTTCCATTCATAATTTTTTCGTATCCTTCCGAGGAATGACACGGTCAGATGAATTACCACTAAGCGATCACCGTGTGGTGACGGAGTAAGAATACAATTTGTCACCACCCCATCTCATCACATGGGTGTCGTAAAAACCGACTAAGGGACTATCTGTGAATGTTACCTTTACATAGAAAGAACGAAAAACTTGACATTAAACCCTATACTAGGTATTAGTAGGCCAAGTATCCCTCCGTCCCGGGAGGAGGCCCATCCTAGGCTGCAGGTGGACATTAATGGGCTGTTATGATGATAATCTACAGAGCTCAAGTTAAGTCCACTATAATTACCTAAATAACTTACATAATTTCAACTACAAGGGTCACAGAAAATATGGCAAATTGAATCGCGAACCCGCTACTATTTTAGTACTAACATAACACTATTTTAACTACCTAACCAAACAACCATTAGCACAACCATATTTGCATAGAGGAGTCTAGAGAACAGTTTGAGTGTTTGGCACCAGACCTTTTTGCCCTTAACACAGTACAACCAGTAGTCTATCTGGGCCGAATATTTATTATAAATGTCTACGTACGTAAACATGCGATAGGGCTGCCACCCTAAAAAGCTGGAGCTTTTTAATTACATTTACCTACTTTCCCGCTCGTTACTGCGGCACAGTCGCGACTGTTCACTGCGCAAAGCTACCGCTATCGTAAGCGTGTAGGTATAACTCGCGTTTCGTCCGTTTCTATGAAGTCGAAATACTGTATATATTTGTACTATGGTCTAGAGAACAGTTTGAGTGTTTGGCACCGAACCTTTTTGCATTTAGTAATGCGTTTTAAGTATGTTTGTTTTACATCTTAACCTTTGTAAAGTGGTTAAACTTTTTGGAGAACAATTCTATTTTTTATTATCTTTATTTGCAAGTTTACCGATGTCCATGAATGTGGTGACGGAGAGAAAATTAACTGGTTCGATATAGTCCACGAGGTTGTGGGTATTTACAAATTATTGTCCTGTCATCATCATCATATTATTATTATCAGCCAATTGAAGTTCAGGCCATTTACTGGGAAGTGTCATAGGCTAAATAGTATCACGCTATGACTAACTAATAGGAGTGAAGCAGTAATGAAATATGTTTAAAAAAGGGACGCGTTTTTTATGCCGCTCAACGAAGTGGGCACGGGTCAGCTAGTATTATATAAATTACTGGCCATGCTATTTGGCCTTTTTTTGCTTGGCATTTCGGCACAGGCTACACAGGTCTTGGTCGCAAAGTGACTGAGTTTAAAAGTTATTGTAACTTAGCGCGTCAGTTGACTTAAAAGGAACAGACATCATAACAGCCCATTAATGTCCCACTGCAGGGACATTAATGGGCTGTTATGATATCCTTCCGTGACGGAGGAATACTTGGCCCACTAAAACCACGCAGGCCAGACGGATTGGTATAGGATTTAATTTCAAGTTTTCCGTCTTTTTACTACGTAAAGATAATAAATATTTACGGTTAGTCCTTTAGTCGGTTTTTACGACACCCATGGGATGAGATGGGGTGGTGAGGGTGACATATTGTATTCTTCCGTCACCACACGGATAAAAGGAACAGTATTTGAAACAAAAATTACGTGTGAATTGTAACAAAAAAAGAAGCATATAACACAGACCTCTAACAAAAAGGTATTTTATTGATCCTCAGGGACAAAATAACTTTGTCAACCCTTTTACGAAATAACTCAGGTAAGGTCAATGTAAAGTAGGTGTCTTGGATACCATTGTGTAATACAGTTACTGGGATCATGCTGACATGTTTTTAGTTCATTTAAAACATTCAAATTTTCGTTTATACAAATTTTAAATAACCTACTTTACACCATTAGGAACAAAGTAAAGTTATATTATAGATACCTCCGTGTGGTGACGGAGCATCCCATGGGTGTCGTATAAACCGACTAAGTCGTAAAAAACAGACAATTCCTGAATATTAGCTTTACGTTATAAAAAGAACGAAAACTTGAAATTAAACCCTATACCAATCCGTCTGGCCAGCGTAGTATTAGTAGGCCAAGTATCCCTCCGTCCAGAGAAGAGGCCCGTCCCTGCAGTGGGACATTAATGGGCTGTTATGAAAAGCAAAAAAAAATTTTTCTATTTTGTTTCTTTCTGTTTTATACTTTTTCTGTTTTGTATGCTTTAATTTATGCGCTTACCTATTGTATAATTCAACTTCAAGGGTACAGCTCAATGGCTCACAGGAAAACAAGGGACAATTTCATATGACATCCTTATAATAAAGGACACCGTTTGAATAAGAAGCTTTGTGTCTATGATTAATGAATGTCATCTGATGAATGGTGAGATTTATGGATTTTGTGACTTAACATCATTTACACTTGACAATGGAAACGAAAAGGTATGAGAATGAGAATTATATGACATCAGCGACCCCAGCACATTTAAACCCTATTTTTCATTTAGGGTTTCATTTCTCGAAATAATATACAAATTTTCATTAAAATATTTGTTAGGTTGAATGTTAGGTTGACTTGAAATTATACTCTTAAAAAAATAAAAACTGAAGTTTTTAAGATTCGACTTGAGACAATTTATTGATAGAATTTAAACAAAACGTCGGAAACGAAAAAGAGATGGTAAAATACTTACAATTGTGGGTAAGTAATCGACCAGTTTAGTTGGTAGATACATATAAAAATGACCAAATGCTAAGGTCTAATTGCTAACCCCCTTACTCATAAACGCCTCTTAAATTTTAGTCAGTTGATTAGCTTAAAGTCTTACGGTTTTGTTTGCAATAAGGTTGGTTTTGCTCATAAAAATCTCGCCAAACATTGATTCAATTTAAGAGGCGTTTATGAGTAAGGGAGTAAGACATTAACACAAAATAACCTCCTGTTTTTGAATTTGGTACAAAATGATCGATTTTTTACATCGCCTTTTTCGACGTCAGCTGTAAAATCCACGTCTACTGAGCCTTTTCGTTTAATATTTATAATGTAAAGTATCCCTTCATATCTATTCTGGTCACGCTCTGATTGACCTTATTTTTATACAAAAATGGTGTTAAAGCATTTTCTAAATTACCTTCCTATGAGTGCAAAAGAGATGGTTATAGTTCTGTCAATTTGTCTTTTATTGATGTTAAGCTATTTCATCGCGAAGTTTGCTTTTGGTGAAATAAATTATAATAATTTACACAAAAACATAATGATGTTAAGTCTTAAACTAAGCAGAGTTTGTACTATAGGTAAAATATATAAATATTCCTCACACATTCACACAACGCCATCTAAATAGTCCCAAACTTAACAAAGATGTACTATGCGTACTAAACAACGGATAAACATACTTAAATACTTTGTTATCTGTAAATACATTATAGATAGAAAACACTCAGACCAATGACAACAATCATGTTCATGCATACAAAGATTTGCATGGAGCGGGAATCGAACCCGAGACCTCTGCGTAGCGGTCATGTTATGTAACCCCTACGCCACAGAAGTCGTCAAAAGGCAACATATACACTCAACTGGGGTTACATTTTAGCAAAACTTTTTTTTTTAATTGCAAACTCCTGTACTAGGTGTCATGTCCCGTATCGCGGGGACTTTCAAACATCAATTTAACAGACACAAAGAACATCCAGACTCAGGACAATAATTAAACTCGAACCTACTGCACGTCAGCCGCTTATTATGACCGCTGCGCTACCGCCACCGAGGCTTGGATTGAAATATAGATTAGAAGTTTTTTTTTACTGTACATAATTATTTTACAGTTTCTACACACTGTAATACCTACTACTTTATTATCCATCCATAACCCATATTTTGACTAACTAATGAAAACTTCCAAGAAATTTTTCCACTCAAATCCCATCAAAAAATAATTTACAATGTAAAAATGTACTAAGATTGCCAATTACGGTCTAATGAGACTAGCTGACCCGTGCCCACTTCGTTGGGCGGCGTAAAAAACGCGTCCCTTTTTTATACATATTTCATTACTGCTCCACTCCTATTAGTCATAGCGTGATACTATATAGCCTATGACACTCCCCGATAAATGGACTATTCAACACAGAAAGAATTTTAAAAATCGGTTCAGTAGATCCAGAGATTACCCCCTACAACATCACAAACACTCTAACACACACACAAACTTTACCTCTTTATAATATTAGTACTTATAGATTAAATGGGAATCCCTCTGAAACCATATCTGATATGAAAATCAATAACAATTAAAGTAAAAATTTGGCATGAGAAATTATTATGACGTTACACAGTTTATGCCAAATGAAACGTATATCTATTAAAATGATAGCAAGTGAAAATATGCCGTATGAAATTACGAGTATTCATAACAGGTCATTAATGTCCCGCTGCAGGGACGGCCCTCCCGTGACGGAGGGATACTTGGCCTACTAATACCACGCTGGTCAGACGGATTAGTATAGGGTTTCATTTCAAGTTTTCCTTCTTTTTACTTCGTAAAGATAACATTTACGGATTGTCTCAGTTTTTACGACACCCATGGGATGAGATGGGGTGGTGACATATTGTATTCTTACTCCGTCACCACGTCCGTTAACCGTCTTAATAGGAAACACGATTTATCTACTTTAAAATAAGAACGTATTTGAACGTATTCACGAATTCAATTTGAATTTGAATCGAAAATAGTAGGTATAAAATATCGAAGAAATATTTTCAAAACTCCTTTATGTCTAAAATACCTGCATGTGACGTACGAAAATAATATTATTCTATACTAAATTAGGTTCGGCTTATACCTGACGGAACATACGTCGCGTACTTATTATCGGTCGTGTAAAGCCATATCGGTATTAAATAAATAAATATTCCTCACACTTTCACACAAGGCCATCTAGTCCCGAACAAAGCAGAGCTTTGAGGATAAACATACTTAAATACTTTTTTTTTGTAAATACGTACATATTACACATAGAAACTCTCAGCCCAATGCAAACAATCATGTTCATGCACACAAAGATTTACATTGAGCGGGAATCGATCCCGAGACATATGCGTAGCAGTCATGTTATATAACCACTACGCTACAGAGGTCGTCAAAATTATAGAAACATTGTATGATTCTACAAAACGTTCTATCTACGAATAGTGACTTCTAGTAACCGTACTTTCTATATAAAGTTGTATCGTCGAAGCTTGTTTCTGTTTGACGTTTTACGTCCGAATACTCAAATGTCTTTTAAAATTAAGCGGCGCTTAAACTAGAAATTCTCATACAAATGTCTAGTTTAAGCGCCGCTTAATTTTAAAAGACGTGTGAGTATTCGGCCATTAGTTCCTTTTCCTTTTCGTATGAACCAACCCGTATCGACTAGATACGACCGTTGATACGTCAGATATGAACCGACCCTTACTGCACTAGATCTCTAATAGTCACGTTTCTAACATGAAACTACGAATTTATGAGCAGACTGTGAAGAGAAATTGATGCGGTATTTATTCGAAAATAGTGCGGAATAGTTTGAAGGTATTCTACTCGATGACAGGTAATGGAACAAACTTTATTACATTACCCGGCCGTAAATATTACACATCGACTTTTGTAAAGAGACAATCGACCAATTTCGGCTTCGTAGAGCATCATCTCTGTCGCACGAAATATAAATAGTCTGGTATCTATAAGCAACTGTTAAGGGTACTCATTCCACACACACGAACTTGATAGTGGGCGAAGCCTAAAAGATTATTGTCGGAAAAGTGCACGCTAAAATTGGCCAAAATAACTTTGGGGAAAGGGTATTAGGTAAAAATAATATTAACATATAAATACAGGGTGTCCCAAAACCCGACGTTAATTCGAAGCCGGGTGATAAGGCAAGTCATGCTGGTTATCAGAAAAATATTTTAAAAAATCTAAGTCGCATGGTTGTAAAGTTATAGGCATTTGAAAAAAAACGCAAAAATTCCCACTTTGTGACACTCTTTTCCCTCCTGTTGTCACAAATCTTAACTTTTTCCAACTTTTTTTTTTGCTGTGTTACCCTGAATAGTGCTTTTTTAAATTCTAATAAATAATTTAAAACCACCTGGTCTAGTTTTCACATCAATAGGACTTATTTCTTAGAATAAAATTTATTATGAAAAAAACGTCCAGTTTGAACTGACTGTAGTTAAAAAAAAATGTACTACGCGAGTTTGGCAAGTTCCGCCAAAAGTTGGCGCATTTAGTAAGGATTTGAAAATGGTATCATACTTGGTAAATTGTTGCCGCTATCATGGACAAAATAATTCTTTTTTGTAAAATTTAGGAGCCGATTCCAATGCTGAATAAGTTAAACTGCTAAGTAGTTGAACCGGAAAGAGTCATCATATCAAGTGAAAAGTAGTAGAAACAGTAGTATTAGTTAAAAGTGCCAAAAATACAGCCCATCGTATTTTAAAAACACACGAATTTCTCCCGTACCACGTTAGTACAGCGAGTACAAACGTTAGTATCCGGGGACTTCCAACATCGACGTAAATTTTCCCGGACAATATTATAGAGGTACTGAGATGACTCTTTTTTTTTTTAAGTTTTGTCCTGATGATTTTGCATTAAAAAAGACAGCAACATGAACATACATAATTTGCATGAATGTAATGAGTGTAACTCGTGGCTTTTTAAAATTGCGATAGGCTGTACTTTTTGGCACTTTCAACTAATACCATATTTTCTACTACTTTTCACTTGATATGGTGACTCTTTCTGGCTCAACTACTTAGCAGTTTAACTTATTCAGCATTGAAATCGTCTCCTAAATTTTACAAAAAAGATTTTTTTTGTCCATGATAGCGGCAACAATTTACCAAGTATGATACCATTTTCAAATCCTTACTAAATGCGCCAACTTTTGGCGGAATTTGCCAAACTCGCGTAGTACATTTTTTTTTCATTACAGTCAGTTCAAACTGGACGTTTTTTTCATAATAAATTTTATTCTAAGAAATAAGTCCTATTGATGTGAAAACTAGACCAGGTGGTTTTAAATTATTTATTAGAATTTAAAGAAGCACTATTCACGGTAACACAGCAAAAAAAAAAAGTTGGAAAAAGTTAAGATTTGTGACAACAGGAGAAAAAAGAGTGTCACAAAGTGGGAATTTTTGCGTTTTTTTTCAAAGGCCTATAACTTTACAACCATGCGACTTAGATTTTTTAAAATATTTTTCTAATAACCAGCATGACTTGCCTTATCACCCAGTTTCGAATTAACGTCGAGTTTTGGGACACCCTGTATATTGTATTTGATAATAAATTGTCAAAAGAACAAAACCAATTATGATTTTAATGTGTGCGACAGAGATGACGCTCTACGAAGCCGAAATTGACCCATTGTCTCTTTCCACAGGTAGATGTGTAAGATAAACGGCCGGGTACTGTACTTATAACGATGAATGAGTAATACTTTTTCAGTGTTGTAGGTTGCGAGATCATTCTCTTGGAGGAAGGGGGAATGGGTTGAAGGTTTATTACCTTGGAGAATGGAGTAAGAGTACAAGGTGTCACCATTCTGTCTTATCTATTGGCTGTCGTAAAAGCTAATTGGGGAGAAGTTCGTTAAGTATTACGCGTGAAAGTTAGATTTTTTATAAAATCGAAAAAACCAAACATAACATAAAAATATGTGCTCTCCGTGTGGTAACGGAGTTAGAATACAATATGTCACCACCCCATCTCATCCCATGAGTGTCGTAAAACCAACTAAGGGACTATCCGTGAGTATTATCTTTACGTAATAAAAAGAAGGAAAACTTGAAATTAAACCCTATATCAATCCGTCTGGACAGCGTGGTATTAATAGGCCAAGTATCCCTCCGTCCCGGGAGGATGCCCGTGCCTGCAGTGGGACATTGATGGGCTGTTAAGATAATATTCACGGATAGTCCCTAAGTCGGTTTTTACAACACCCATGGGATGAGATGGGGTGGTGACATATTGTATTCTTACTCCGTCACCACACGGAATAAGACCTATCTTTACCATTAGAATTAGAAAGACATACACACAAATACCATTAGACATTACACAGACACACAACACAAATACCATTAGAAAGACATTAATACCTTATCCGATATTATTCCTCAACATTATATCAACGTAAACACGTGCGAAACAGAATCAAAGTCGCCCCAGTATACTTAACATCACGTTCTTGTAACATTACTATAAGATATTATATTATGTTTACATAAAGAAAGAAAGAAAGAAAGAAAAATTAGTTTATTCACGTAAGATATAAAAATACCGCGTGTGAAGGTCGTTTTATAGTGATCACATAATATGCTCGTCTAACTTAACGGCTAAGTTTACTGAGGGTTCGGAACACTACCATGTCAGAGAAGACACCCACAAGAAACTCTGCTGGGTTCCTATCGCTCTTTTGGTGATCACTTCACAAATATTATTTTATTTAGTAAACAGGACAATTCAGATCCAAGCATTTTTATCGTTTAAGTAATCCTTTAACCTATAATATGATTTCGATATTAACTTATGTTTAATAAAAGATTTAAATTTATTAACTGAAAATTCTTTAACTTCCCTAGGGAGCTTATTATAAAAACGAATACCATTACCAGCGAAAGAATTACTTATTTTATGAAGCCTAGTGTGGAGAACAGCAAGTTTATTATTATTTCTAGTGTTAACATTATGTATATCACTCATTTTTTTATATTTGTTAATATTTTTGTGTACGTACATTAAACTGCAACGTACATAACTTGTTAAAGAGAACTTCTTTTTGTATACTTTGGTGTCGTGTACAAACTGGTGTCGTGACTTGTCTAAGCACATAGGCATAGTACAAATATATTATTATGTATACAGTATTTCGACTTCATAGAAACGGACGAAACGTGAGTTATACCTACACGCTCACGATAGCGGTGGCTTTGCGGAGTGAACAGTCGCGACTGTGCCTCAGAAACGAGCGGGAAAGTAGGTAAATGCAATTAAAAAGCTGGAGGTGGGCAGCTCTATCGCATGTTTACGTACCGCGCAGCCGTAGGCATTTATAATAAATATTCGGCCGAGATAGACTACTGAAAGAAAGAAGAAAGAAAGAAAATACGTTTATTAGGCATACAAACATACACAACACCAAACAATGAAACATAAACAATTATAAAAATAAAATCAAACAAAAACAAATAATAAAAATTAAAAATAATGTGTAGTGCAGTGCTGTGTAGAAGGATGCCTAAAAGGTTTCAGCTCAGCTTAAGCTACGGATGACCGCAGCGCTGATTTTCAGCTGAACCACTTCTGAGCTACGTGCTTTAAAACCCATATACAAAATTAAAATAAAATAAAAATAAGATAAAAATAAATAAAACTTGTATACATTACTTATTAACTACTACTTAAATCGTTAGATGGAGTGGAATTGAGTGTTGATCTTGGACATGAAATGAATAAATAATATTTAAATACATAAAATACTTTTTTTTTCTTACCGCTTTTAATCTTATCTACTTATAAACATCCTAAGTGCTGGATTTTTGTATAAATAAAAAAGTACTTTTCAATTTTTGTTTGAAACCACTAAGACTACTGGTTGTACTGTGACGATATACTCACTTCGACGACAGACGTGACAGGCTTTTCACGTGCCGTCCCCAGAGAAACAAATACCACTAAGCCCAAACCTATGTTTGACGACCTATGTGGCGTAGTGGTTATACAACATGACTGCTATGCAGAGGTCTCGGGTTCGATTCCCTCTCAATGCAAATCTTTGTGTGCAACATGATTGTTTGCATCGGTATGGGTGTTTTCTCTGTATATTATGTATGTTTTGAATATTATATGTAAGGAATATTTAACATTTATGTTATGCCCTCGCAGACGATGCTAAACCCGAGTTATCGCTTCAGATTTCAACTGACTGTAAGCGATTAATCTTACTACTATGGCTATAAACGCTCGCTAGTAAATGTAACATAATTTTGATGCTTCTGGATTAATGCTAATGGGCAATTTGTGATTCCTATTAATGAAAAAAGGGATCGTGTTATTCGAGGTCGCGGGACTTCGTTGCTAAAATGTTCGTGGTGGCATGCATTCGTTGCGTGTTACGTGATTCGTTTTAGTAAACTTACGGAGTCGTGGTAAGTATTCGTTGTTTCTCTTTCATTGTCATATATTACACCCATTTCCTGTGTAGTTATTTAGTCAGAATAGGTCATGTCTATGCCTCATCTTATCACAGGTAGTGAAATGTGTGTGCGCTCGCTAAGCGGAATGTTGTGGAATTTAAAGATTTTAATTATGCAGAAAATTAGTGTATGACGTCGCGTTATGGTGTATGGTAAAAAAAAATGTGTATGCAGCTATTTTGGAGAAATTTGCCAAAAACTGATTCCGCTGGGCAAAGGTTGTCCAGGCGGAACTTTTTTTTAATCCGTGGACTTAGAAGAAAAAAAGTGAGTCCAAAAATTAGTCTGTATTTGTGTATGATTGTGTATTGTATGAATAAAATGAGTGCATGCATAAACTTAAGAGAAATTCAAGGTTCCGCTGCGCGAACGTTTGGCTATTTGCTAGTTTTCATATAAAGCGTTTATATAGAGAACCGTAGATTTTTACATACTTCGTTTAGAATTTGTTTACATAATGTTTTGAAGGTCGTATAGAAACTCTCGATTATAAGATAATTTCTTTGATATTATCTGTACAAAATAAATGAAGGAAATCTTAATATTATTAATGACCAACCTATCAGGCCATGGATTTAACAGGGTTTAGTTTCACCCCGTCACCAGAGGAGGCCCGTTCCTGCAGTGGGACATTTATAACTCGTTGAAAAGGAGGTACTCAATCTTTTTCAGTTATCGACATGAAGTTGTTTAAAAAGTATTTTATTAAAAATAATAAAAAAACTACTTATTTCTAAATTAGATTTAATTATATTTCTAAATTAGGAGTTAAGAAGCTTTATTTGTTTACATAAACGGGGCCTTATTAAGGGCAAACTGTCTCTCTGTTCTAGATTTTCTAATTAGCTCTAGTGAATAAAATATACAGATCTTTCTCAGTCGTCTGCTAATTACTGCAAAACAGTGAAGTGAATTCTCCGTGTAGTGACGGCGTAAGAATACAATATGTCACCACCCCATCTCATCCCATGGGTGTCGTAAAAACCGACTAAGGGACTATCCTTCAATATTATCTTTACGAAATAAAAAGAAGGAAATCTTAAATTAAACCTTATACCAATCCGTCTGGCGAGTGTGGTATTAGTAGGCCAAGTATCCCTCCGTCACGGGAGGAGGCCCGTCCCTGCAGTGGGACTTTAATGGGCTGTTATGATGAGTGAAGTGAATCATTTCACTTAAGTTAGACTTCCTACGTGGCATTGTCTAATTAAGGTGATCATTAACATCTAAACATTCATAGTTTAAAACAATAAACAGTAATTTGTTTGTTATTATAATTAATGGACACTTAATTACTTGTAGGGTATAGTTAGAACTAAATTATCTATATTAATATTATGAAGAGGTAAAGTTTGTGTGTTTGTGACGTTGTAGGGGGTAATCTCTGGATCTACTAAACCGATTTAAAAAATTCTTTATGTGTTGAATAGTCCATTAATCAGGAAGTGTCATAGGCTATTTAGTATCACGCTATGACTAATAGAAGTGGAGCAGTAATGAATATGTTAAAAAAGTGACGCGATTTTTTCGCGGGTCAGCTAGTTATTTATATTTTTAATTATTGTTCAGAAGTATTCGGTCACCCTATCTGCTACGATATATCTAATAGCTGTCTGTAAAAAATGCAAAAATATTCCAAGTCAAAAAAATATCCTTAAACCCAAAATGTTGGTGTAAAAGTAATGAGTAAGCTATTATACCTAATCATAGTACAAATATATACAGTATTTCGACTTCATAGAAACGGACGAAACGCGAGTTATACTTACCCGCTCACGATAGCGGTGGCTTTGCGGAGTGAACAGTCGCAACTGTGCCGCAGTAACGAGCGGGAAAGTAGGTAAATGTAATTAAAAAACTGCAGGTGGGCAGCCCTATCGCATGTTTACGTACCGCGCAGCCATAGCCATTTATAGTAAATATTCGGCCGAGATAGACTACTGGTTGTACTGTGCCTAAAATGTTGGTGTAAAAGTAATGAGTAAGCCATTATACCTAATCTACCCTCAAATCTTTTTGCCTTATTACATTCCATTCAATTAGGATAATCTTGTCGGTTCCATCTTAACTTGCCTTAAATAATAAAGGACTACGACTCATAATGTATTTTGAAAGCTTATTAATGTCCCACTGCTAGGACAGACTTCTTTCAATCTTACTAATATTTTTAATCGACTTAAGAAAAAAAGAGGAGGTTCTCAATTCGTGCATTTTTTTTGGTTTGCCTCTGCAGGGTCGGGCCTCCTCCAGTGATGGAGGAATACTTGGCCTACTATTACCACACTGGCCGAAATGACTGGTATAGGTTTAATTTCAAGTTTTCCTTCTTTTTATTTTGTAAAGATAATATTTACGGATAGCCCCTTAGTCGGTTTTTACGACACCAATGGGATGAAATGGGGTGGTGACATATTGTATTCTTACTCCGTCACCACACGGAGAGAAAAACTACTTAAGTACAATATTACTATATGATACGTCGGCAGTCTATCAACGTATACAAAATCTATTCGGCTTAACCACAACCCAACCATTCGGTTAGGCAATTTATTTCTTTGGTTTGTAAGCGATAGTGTTTCTACGCAAAAATATGCTCTTTGAAATTAAAAATTCAAAAATATTCATGTTTACTTATAAAAGTCATCAAAAAGTAATTTTTATTTAAGTCATCAAATCGGCGTCGCGGCAGACCTCGTAGGAGGTGGCGAGATAAGATAGGGCACAAAAACACTGGCCTTCATTGGCCAAGGACAATGTGGAAATCAAAGGGAGAGGCATTTGCTCAGCAGTGGGATGATAAGGGCTGAAACAAACAAAAAAACAAGCAAAACCTATAAAACTTACTTTTTATAGGCGCGATGGATGAGGATGAATGTGATACAGGACGTTTAGAGGAGGCCTCTGTCAAGCAGTTTACGTCCATTGCCTGATATGAAGCATTGTCTAATATTTTTTTTATGTTAAAACCTTTTTTACACTCGAGTAAAAAAATCACAAAAACAAATAGTCCGTTTAGTGCCCCATAAAGTGTCATTAATCCTTCTACCATTAAAAGCAATAAAAAGCAAGTTTAATTGTGCGCTAAAATGTTTACGAGTTATTAACATTAAGTGAAATGTAACGTTTTATTCGAGGATCGGGGTTTAAGTCCCTGTTCGGAATATTCCATAATGTTTGTACACTAACGTTACTACGCGACTTTACTTGTATGGTTTTCTTTTCATCATAACAGCCCTTTAATCTCCTACTGCAGGGAGGGGCTTTTTCCCGTGACAAAGGGATACTTGGCCTATTAATACCACGCTTGTCAGACGAATTGGTATAGGGTTTAATTTTAAGTTTTCCTTCTTTCTATGTAAAGTTAATATTCACAGATAATCGGTTTCCACGGTCCTTAGTCGGTTTCTACGCATGGGATGAGATGGGGTGATTACATATTGTATTCTTATTCGCGGCGCTAGTGAGCCCTGTAAACGCTCTTAATCACTACCATCTGTTGCCTTCATACCTGTAGTGTATTCACGCTTTCAATCAGCTTCGTTACAGTCATAATACTCAGTCTTTTATAATGAAAAAGGTAATACAAAAATAACTTTTTTCTGCTAATTTTGTTGAAAGGTCTTTGATAAATCAAAAGGTATTGAAACCCTAAAAAAGGATTTTAGAAAAAACCTCTTTAGATATTTAATGTTAAATACAAGAAGTAAAATATTAAAAAATCAACCTTATTGCTTAAGTGTAAGACTGTTTATGCAATGCAGATGATAGAAAAAATACTGATTGGCGGTTTCTACGGGTCAATGAATCGAGTAATGTGCTTATAATAGAGTTTGTAATGTTGGTAACTTATTTATACATAATATACTTGATGGTCTCTGTGTGGTGATGGAGTAAGAATACAAAATATGTCACCACGCCACCTCATCCCATGGGTGTCGTAGAAACCGACTTAGGGACTATCCTTGAATATTATCTTTACGTAATAAAAAGAAAGAATACTTGATAATAAACCCTATACCAATCCGTTTGGCCAGCGTGGTATTAGTAGGCCAAAAATCCCTCCGTCATCCCTGCAGTGGGACATTGATGGGCTATTATGATGAAATAAATTATAAATACAAGAATACCTATTGTGTGACAATTTGACAACTAAAAGTTAAATTAACCGAATTTTTAACGATTTTAAGGCACGAGAATTCGCATGTAGGTTAAAGGAAAAAGATGCCTACTCTTCGCTGTGGGACAGTTTATACCTGGGTTTGACAGTTTTATTTATTATCTACAGTTCGAAGTATTGATACGCGGACATTTTCATTTATTTTCTTTTCTTCGCGACGAGTCTATTCACAACTATTGTATTGAAAGTAAAAACTTTTTGAACTAAAAGTTTGACTAGGTTATGTCATTTATAATCCAACTGATATTGGATACTCGTGGGAGGAGGATAATGTATTACGCGGGAATATTATGTGTCACTTAAACCCTATACCAATCTGTTTGGCCAGCGTGGTATTAGTAGGCCAAGTATCGCTCCGTCACGGGAGAAGGTCCGTCCCTGCAGTGGGACAGTAATGGGCTGTTATGATGATTACGTGTCAGTCAAACATTGTAAAGAGCACCAGTAATTTTATTAATTACTAAACTTCAATATTAAACAATTAACGAAAATAAGAGGAACAATATCTACTATATAAAAATAAGTCGGGTTTTCCTTCCTGACGCTATAACTCCAGAACGCACGAACCGATTTCCACGGTTTTGCATTCGTTGGAAAGGTCTCGGGATCCGTGAGGTTTAGAGCAAAGAAAATTCAGAAAAAGATTCAACAGAAACGCGGGAAAATAATCCCCATGCGAAGCCGGGATGGGCCGCTAGTTATTCATAATTTTACAAGCTGTAATCAGAGAATTATAGTCATTATACAATATAAGCGTCGGTCCATATGTGTGTGACTCGACTTGCTTCCATAGCGGAGCATCAGCTATTTAAGTATGTCCATACGTTGCTGGAGCGGTCTTAATTAATAAAATTATAACTCACGTATTCATACGATAAATAATAATGATAATCCTCACACATTCACACAACGCCATCTAGTTCCAAACTAAGCAGAGCTTGTACTATGGGTACTAGACAACGGATAAATATACTTAAATACACTCAGACCAATGCAAACAATCATGTTCATGCACACAAATATTTGCATTGAGCGGGAATCGAACCCAAAACCACTGCGTAGGAGTCAACCACTACACCACAGAGGTCGTCAGAATCGCGGTCGGTACAGAATCGCTTTACATTGCAAAATCTTCCGAAGGTTAACATAACCTTGACCCACCTTCCCCTTTTTTAAGAGTACCTTACGTGCCTTATTACGTTGCCGTTGGTATAGTAAGACAATCGTCTATTTCACGTCACGAACAGTTTGGCAACTCATTACTATGCCGAACAAGGAGGAACTTCATGTGTGTGTTTTTACTCCTTCGTATCACATTGGGTCCTGAAATAGTGGTGTGATAATTCCGTGAAGAACCGTTCACGAGGTTTAAAGCCGAATGTCCACCGCTGGCTAAACTAAGTTGGCTTTAGCTCGCATAGTTGAGCCTGTTTTTCATACATGTGCGTCCACATGTATGAAAAACTGGCTCAACTATGCGAGCTAAGCTAAACCAACTTAGTTTAGCCGACGCGACGGTGGACGTTCGGCTTAAGGGCCTATACACTTTACATTTTGCATTCGAAAAAAAAAACGGCCATTTTTTGTTTATAATGAAATATAAAAAATAATATATTTAATTGAAAAACATTTAAAGTGTTGAGAGTGTGTTATAACACACTCTCAACACTTTAAATGTGAAGAAAGGCAATAAAGTATTTGTATACAAATACTTTATTGCCTTTCTCAAGACTTTGTTATCAACATTTTCAATTATTTATCCTATTTGCGAATTATGACTTTTTTTTTCAATTAGCGCGGCTAGTGAGCCCTATAAACGCTCATAAATCTTACCCGAGATAATGATATATCATTGAAATATTGTTTTAAGCTTATAAGTAATTTATTCCCAATGATAAGATTATTAAAATTTGTTTGGCAATCCTAAACGGACTTCAGACACGACAAAACTAAAGGCTGTCAATAACACAAGTTTGTAAATCGGACTCAAACCGACTAAAACCACACGTTGCTCTTCCTCCTTATCTTGTATCGAAGGCTCTAAGTATCATATATCATCATAACAGCCCATTAATGTCTCACAGCAGGGATGGCCCTCCCCGCGTGATGGAGGGATACTTGGCCTAATAATACCACGCTGGCCAGACGGATTGGTATAGCGTATAATTTCACGTTTTCCTTCTTTCTATTTAAAGGTAATATTCACTGATAGTCCCTTAGTCGGTTTCTACGACACCCATGGGATGAAATGGGATGCTGACATATTGTATTTTTACTCCGTCACCACACGGAGATAGGCTCCAAGTAAACCCTAGAAAATATAATTCTAAAAACCTCAATTTTCTAAGCTAAAAAGGTAAAATAATTTCCATATAAGTGTTTACTAGTTCAATATGGTAGGATAATACATATTAGTATTCTGCTCGCCTGTCTGATTATAACGTGAGTAGAAAAGTTCGAGACAGCGCCATCTGTTGCATTCAAAATGAAACTGACAGCGCAGGGACGTACTAGACTAGTATTTTAAATGAAAGTCTACAAATTGAATTTGTAGTACATCATATTACATCGTGAGCTCAGTTTCAGCCACAAAACCAATCTAAATTAGTGTTGTAGGGTGGGGTTTTGTGTGAGGAGATATGTATGTATGTGTATAGTGAACTCAGCAAGAAGCGGGGCAAACGTGAACTCAGCAAGAAGCGGGGCAAACGTGACCGACCTAAGTCGATGCTGCGTGTACACCCGAGTCGTGCCGAGCGCAGACTAATGATCCGTTTTTTTTTTTTTTTTTGTGAGGACGAGTAGTCGGTCTCAGACAACCATTACTACTTTACGCGGGCTGTGGTGCCACAGGGGCACCCCCTTTGGGGTACGGACCTCGGCCTGGACCGTCACTGACTAACAGGACGTGCGGAAGGCACGCCCTCTAGGAGCGAACGCGGCGCGTATTCCGGCCTCGACGGCGAGGACGGAACCGCGGACGTTTTGTTGTGGCTTCGCGAGCCATGTAAGCTCTACGTTGAGCGATCGTGATCCTATCGTCCGGCTCTTCGAGAGCATGCCTAGGTCTACGAATTTTGCTAATCTTGGAGGGGACGTACCCGGACGCCCCGACCACTAATTGGTTGGGGTGAGTGGCAGCCGAATCAAAGTAGCGGCAGGAACAGAGTTTCATGTGTTGCTGAATAGTAGGCAACTCGAGGTCTATGTGAAGATCCTCGTTACGCATGAACCACGGTGCTCCCGTCGCTTTGCGCATGAACCTATTCTGAACTGTTTGTAACCTATGGATTCTGTGTGGCCTAAGGTGGGCAAAAACTACGCACGCATACGTCATTATTGGTCTGATACAAGTAGTGTATAACCTAACTTTGTTTCGGATCGACATCTTAGACTCCTTCCGGAGGAGCATGTGCAGCCGTCCCAACACAAACGTGGCCCGCTTGCGAACCATGTTTATGTGGGGACGGAAAGAGAGCTTATCGTCGAGCAAAACTCCAAGATATTTGGCTTCCTTAGCCCAAGGGATCGGGGAGCCAAACATCCTGACTTTTTGTGTCGCTGCCGAGAGAGGCGAGTGGTTCCGTTTCTTGTGAAACATCACCGCTTGACTCTTTTCGGGGTTGACTGTTATCCTCCATTTCTGGAACCAATCGCTGAGGGCGTTGGATGCAGATTGGAGTCGCCTAACTATCGAGGGAGGGGAGGTGCCAGAGGCGTAAATCGCTGTATCGTCTGCAAAACGGGCTGTTTGCACACCCGCAGGCCGAGGGATATCTCTAGTGTACAGAGAGTACAGAAGGGGGGCGAGGACGGAGCCCTGAGGGACTCCGGCCCGGATGGGGTGAGAAGAGGACAGAGTCCCTTCAACTTTGTAGCGAAAGGAACGATTTGACAGAAAGTCTCGCAAGATGAGCACGAGTCTGTGTGCCCACACAGACTCGTGCTCATCTTGCGAGAACTCCCATCATGAAAAGCTTGTATGTTAAGCCGTTGTGCCACACCTTGTCGAATGCCTTTGCCACATCAAAGAAGAGAGCTCCGGTCATTTGACCTTTCATGAGCCGAGCGCTGACATGTTCAACGACACGGTGAACTTGGTGGGTGGACGCGTGCTTGGCCCGAAAGCCAAACTGCTCGTTTGGAATAAGATTGTTGGCCTCCACGTGTGCTAACAGCCTCCTATACAAAAGCCGCTCGTAAATTTTCCCTAAACCTTTAAGCAGACTAATCGGTCTATAACTAGCCGGTTCGGACTTCTTTTTGCCGGGCTTCGGTATTCCACGGCGTCTTTCCACTGCTGTGGGAAGACACAGTTTGATAATGCGGCATTAAATATGCATGTCATAAGGACCAAAAGACGTTCGGGGAATATCTTGATGACCCTATTCGTTATTCCGTCCGAGCCGGGTGCCTTTTTAGGGGCGAGAGATTTTATGACGGTTTGCACCTCGTCTGGTGTAACTAAAGGTATAACGTCGCTATCTGCCTCGAGCGGAGGGGCCGGGAGAGAAGCTCGCCGTTCCACTTCGCTTTCGACATCTATTTGAAATTTCCCATGAGTGTTTCCCTGGAGAGGACTGCTCACGCATCGGCCTCGAGGCTGTCGGCCAGGCAATCGGCCTTGTCATCATCCTCAAACGCTAGTGTCCTATCAGGCTTGACCAAAGGAGGCATAGAAGAGTAGACGTCCTTCGTTAACGATCGGGATAGTTGCCAGAAAGCCAGATGAGAAGGCTCGATCTCGCTCAATTTCGCATCCCATCGTGACTGACAAAACTCATTTACGCGTACTTTGACCTGCCGCTGCAGGTATCTAAGGGTAACCCTATTTTCCTCACTGGGGGCTCTGTCATAGGCACGTGTGGCAGCGTTCTTGCGCCTCAACAGATCACGCACGTCTGCGGGCAGTTGCCGGAGTAAGAATACAATATATGTCACCACTCCATCTCATGGGATGAGATGGAGTGGTGACATATATTGTATTCTTACTCCGTCACCAAACGGAGATCTTGCTCCGTCACCACACGGAGAAAAAACATGATATATTTTTATCAATCTATCTTGATCATATTATTATCCAGTTGCAATTGCAAAGCTACAATAAAAGGTGCTTAAGCAACGTTGCAACAAACTACCATGTCATGATTTGAACCTTTTTTTTTCGATTATACGTTTTGCTTTTCGATTAACGAACGTTGTGGAGTACCCCAGGGATACTCCCTGAGGAACACCTAACATTTAGAAAAAAAGAAACGGATAAAATGGTTCTAATATATTTTATACGAACTATGCCTTTACAAATAATTGTCTATTTTATACGAACAAAAATTTATTTTCAAAAAAAATCTTTTATCATTTAAAAATTTCTTTTTCTTCCCACAAAAGCCATTGTGGTTATTTTAACAAACATGATATTTATCAAGATCAAAGCGCAACCAAGCTGAGGACAAAATATCTGCGAATCGAACAAATTTTAATAATGATCTTGGTTAGGATTCAAAGCTACGATCACGCACACAACAGCCATATTTATTAAGAAAGACTTTATCACCAAAGCAGTTATATATATGTTGGTAGCGTCATCTAGCGACTTCTCAAGCGAACACCTACACTATCTCAGTACCCCCCACAATCAACAGATATCGCCACTACGTCCTGAATCGCGATATCAAGATTCGCACAGCGATTCCGCATATATACAAAGTCTAACTAACAACCGTTGGGCAGTTGTCCCGCCAGGCACGGGTGATCGTGCCTGGCATCGATCCTCCGACCAGGCGAGGGTTCGCCTGGTCGGAGGATCCTCCCTTTTTTCGTTGGAGGCGTGGTGCTGTTACGTCACCCCTTCACATGCTGATTAACTATTTTCGCTTAGCACCCAATCTCTTTTATACTTCACACAGTCATAAAATCACAATCGTAAAACTCTCCAAACAAGACATTGATTCCAAGACAAACACTCAACTGTCTTAAGATCCCCAACGACTTAATCAGAAGAAAATAGATAAATTGTCTAACAGCTCTCAAGAGGACGTTTGTACTAACTAAAATATAGAACGGGTTCAAAGGAAGTGCCTCAGAACTTAATATTACCGACAGCAATCGGTTCGCTCATGCCCCAGCTATGACCAGAGATTATTAGAATTTTGAGTCCAGTCACTAGAAACAAGGCGTAAATATTTTGACTTTATTTATTTGTATATGATAATCCATTCTATTATTGATTCACCTGTATTGCTTTCTAACATTGCTTTAAATATCAAGTATAGTGAACGTAGATCTAACCGTGTTAACTTATTTGCTTTACAAATTTATAAAACGTTCGTATAAAAAGTTCCGTGTGGTGACGGAGTAAGAATACAGTGTGTCACCACCCCATCTCATCCCATGGGTGTCGTAAGAACCGACTAAGGGACTAGGTATTCGTGAATATTATCTTTATGTAATGAAAGGAAGGAAGTGGGTCTCCGGGTTTAGAGTAGAACCTCCCCAACTCATCCCGCGGGTGTCGTAAAAGGCGACTAAGGGAAATCTGGAAGGCGGGCAGCAGCGTCTCTCCGAGTAATAGCTTAACATCAGTTACTGCGTACTACGACATTATGATGGCAAGTTTTGGAAATATGTTACCCCAGGGGGGTACCAGGGTTTGCCCTGGAGAATCCCTCCCCTCGTTTGGCTTGCCAGATGGGGGCTGTCCCTCGTACTCTGGGGGGGGCACAATCTTGTCTAAAGGCGGCGGCCATGTTCGCCACACACCACGCCGAAATCCATTTTGTCGGGGCGAAATGCGGGCGGCGGAATGCCGCTTTGCCACGTTGAATGTAAGAGGAGGAATGAACGAAAAAATCGACGAAGTGTGTGATTTGATGAGTGCAAGAAAGATCGATGTTTTATGTGTGAATGAGACGAAACGAAAGGGAAAAGATATGACAACGCACGGCCCTTTCACTGCTATATGGTCTGGAGTTCCAGCGACTGAGAGGGCCCGGAAAGGAGTCGGTATTATCTTTTCTGAAAGAATGGCAGAATGCTTAAGGGAGTATGAATGTGTTAGTCCCCGTTTGCTGTGGGCTCGACTGAAACTGGGGCTCACCCCTATATTTTTAGTGGGTGTATACGCCCCAGATATGTCATTTAGCCAGGAGGCCAGAGAAGAGTTCTGGGAGCAGCTACGGGAAACTATCCTGTTACGAAAGACGAATGAAAGAATTATTTTGGTAGGTGATTTTAATGCAAAAGTAGGTGTAAAAAGAGAAGGATATGAAAGAGTGCTAGGTGTGTTTGGGGATGACAGAGTGAATGAAAATGGAGAATGCTTGGCAAATCTATGTGCAGAAATGGATTTGGTGGTGTCAAATACTTGGTTTGAGCACCGTCGAATCCATCAATATACATGGAAAGGAAGATTAGGAAGTGAAGAGATAAGAAGTATGATAGATTTTGTGATTGTAGATGAACGATTGAAAAGCAAAGTGATGGACACGCGAGCGTATCGGGGTCCCAGCGTGGGTACAGATCACTGCTTGGTGATGAGTAGGATAAGTGGCCTGTTCACGCGCTGGAGACATCGGACTAAAGGTGCCATCATGATGCCAGAACGAATAAAGGTAGAACGACTGTCAGAGCCTGAAGTGAAAGATATTTTTAAAAGTCGTCTTAAAGAAAGGTTTGAGGCAAATTTAAAAGAAGTAAATGAGGACATAAATGGAATGTGGACTACATTTAAAAATAATGTGGTTGATATTGCGACGGATGTATGTGGAGTAAGTAAGAGGAAGAATGCAAAGTATATAAAAAACGAGTGGTGGGACAGTGAAGTTAAAGATGTAGTGAAAGAGAAGAAGAAAGCTTGGTTAGATTTACTAGCATTGCGCACCGCTGAAAGGTTGAATGATAGCAGGGCCCAAGATGAAATTGAGAGTGCAATAGAAAGAAGGAAAGAAAGTTATAAACTGCTTAAAAGGAAAGTGAAAGAATGTGTAAATCGAAAGAAAGAAGAATGTCAGTTAAAAGCAGATAAGAAGTTTGGTCTCAACTTCCAGAGTAACATAAAATTATTCTGGAAGTCTGTTAGCAATGCGCGCGGAAAGACTAAACCGTCGCTTGGTTTGATAAGGGATGTAAAAGGTGAACTTTTGATTGACGACTGTATGGTGCTTGAGAGGTGGAAGAATTACTTTGAAAGTCTGTTTGAGAAGGAAGATAATGTTGAGGAATTTTGTGAAAGGGAGTTAGAAAACGAGGATGCTAGTGAAATAAGATACGACGAAATAGTGAAAGCGTTAAAAGGAATGAAAGCAGGAAAAGCAGCAGGTTGTGATAAGGTGACGAGTGAAATGTTGAAGGCTGGCGAAGGGTTTACTATAGGTCTGCTGCACCATTTATTTAACCGGTGTTGGAGAGAAGGTCGAGTGCCAGATGACTGGACAAGGGCGGTAATTGTGCCTCTCTACAAAGGAAAGGGCTCGCAGCAGGACTGTAGAAACTATCGCGGTATCAGCCTTCTAAGCGTAGTTGGAAAATTGTATGCGAGAATTTTGATAGATAGAGTTTTGAATATAACAGACAGCAAGATTTGGGATGTGCAAGCGGGATTTAGAAAAGGCATGGGTTGTACGGATCAAGTCTTTTCCTTAAGGTGCATTACAGAAAAGTTTTTGGCAAAGAACCAAAAGGTATATTGCGCCTTCTTAGATTTGGAAAAGGCTTATGACAGAGTGAGGAGGAATGAACTATGGTCGACACTATCCATGTATGGGGTGGGCAGCGTTTTGGTGCGAGCACTGAAATCTCTTTATAGGGATTCCAGAGCTTGCGTCAGAATAAATGGGACCTACACGGATTGGTTCCAAATATCTAAAGGTGTTAGACAGGGATGTGTAGCGTCCCCTTGGCTGTTCAATCTGTTCATGGATAGTTGTCTATCGAGACTGAGAGAGTGTGATTGTGGTTTGAGTATGGATGGGTTACGTGTCAAATGCCTCATGTACGCTGATGACCAAATTTTATTGGCTTCTTCGGCGAGTGAGCTGCAGGAGATGGTAACAGTTGTGAATGATGAACTTGAATCAAAGGGAATGAAAGTTAATGCAAGTAAGACGAAAGTCATAGTGTTTGAGAAGAATGAAGAGATTACTGTTAGTGAAGTTATGATTGGAAGTGAAAGACTTGAACAGGTGAAAGAATTTGTGTATCTGGGGAGCATGTTTACGAGAGATGGAAAACATGATAAGGATATTGAGAGAAGAGTGCAAAAGGGAAACTCGGTGAACGGTGCCCTGCACTCGTTTATGAAAAGCCAGAACGTGACTACTAAAGCTCGTCTGGCTGTTCATAAGGGAGTGCTAGCACCAACCTTAATGTATGGTAGCGAGGGTTGGGTATGGCAGAAGAAGCATGAAAGTAGAATTAATGCGGTAGAAATGCGTTCACTGAGAAGTATATGTGGATTAAGACTGATAGATAGAGTAAGGAATGATGAGATAAGAATACGTTGCGGCATGAAAGATGATATAGTGACCAAAATCGAGAAAGGAATGTTGCGTTGGTTTGGTCACATTGAGAGAATGAATGATGAGCGTTTGACGAAACAAGTATACAAGGCTAGTGTGAAAGGGCGAGTCGGTGCCGGTAGGCCACGGAAAACATAATAATATGGTGACCAGATAGGTTGCATATTGGAAAAGGGCCAAATAAAGAGCACTCGTAACCGACGCGCATGTATGACTCGCTTAATGAATGTGGACGAGGCCGAATCTGTTTGCCAGGATCGTGACAAGTGGCGTTCTGTCGTCTCTGCCTACCCCGGCCGGGATAAGGCGTGAGTTTATGTATGTATGTATGTATGTAAATTTATAAAAACAACATCTCATATTTCAATCCACTTGTTAGAATGGCCCGTCAATACAATGAATTGGCGATAGGTCATTTGGATTTAGACGTTTTTCATCCAAGTTTTAAGACATAATATATATAAAGACACATACAAGCGTGACAATGACAAGCTATGCTCAGTGTCTTCAAAGACTGCTTTACTACATAACAGTGTCTTCTGTAAGGCACCACTAATATACAATAAGATTCCAAAAGCTATTAGAGACCTAGATGTTAACCTCTTTAAAATTAAGCTTAAGTCATTTTTAATAGAAAAATGTTTTTATAGTATAAGTGATTACATGTCACATAAATAGTTTAATTATAGATATAAGCATATATTAAGATTTGTTTTTTCTCCTTGTTTTGTTTGTAATTTGGTTATTTTTCTGTTTGTATTTGGTCTACTTATGTGATAACTAGGTTAAATAATAATATGTATAAATATTGTACACCCTATGGGTATGTTGCAGTGAAACATTATTTATCTTTAACACCTGTATTTTACACCTTACCTGTGACAAGCAATAAATTCTCATTTCATTTCATTTCATTTCAAAGACTGTAACGGATATCCTCCATCCTAAGCCACAATCATCTCAACCCACAATAGTTGAGCTGCCTGAAGTTTGATTGCATAGGTATAATGTTGTGTAGTAGGTATAAGTAACTGTATCGTGTTTTTGTTTACTTTTCATTTGCTTTTTTTTTCTATTATTAATGAGTGTACACATAATAATATAAGTATCTAAATTATGTATTCATCACGTGATAAAATATGGTTTTGCTGTATCCACATGTGGTTGAGTTGCAATTTAGAATTAAGTTATTTGTAATATTTATTTAATACTATCAAAAATTGTAACTTGTTTTGTGGATTACATGAATAAATAAATAAATGTAGTAAATAAACTACTAGCACCGAACTGCAAAGTTTTAAAGATACTGAACTGAAACGTGTGTAAATTTAAGTAGTTATTAACAGTAGTAAGAATTGGATTCTTGCCAAGACTCAGCTAATAAAGAAACTAGCTTGCTAAACTGGTTAGAACAAATTTAATAGTTTTAGGTGTCGTGTCCGCATTACGACAGTGCCTCAACTGAGTTTGTGCACTGACGTGGTCTCGAATGCTCTCCGTATGGTGACGGAGTAAGAATACAATATGTCACCACTCCATTTTATCCCATGGGTGTCGTAAAAACTGACTAAGGAACTATCCGTGAATAATATTTTAACGTAATAAAAAGAAGGAAAACTTGAAATTAAACCCTTTACCGATCCGTCCAGCGTGGTATTAGTAGGCCAAGTATCCCTCCGTCACGGGAGGAGGCCCGTCCCTGCAGCAGGACATTAAGCTGTAATGATGATGGTCTCGAATTACCTGCCTCGGTAACAAAGCGGCTGCCGACTTCGTGGTCACAGGTTAGAAACCCATGGAAGACAATTATTTGTGTCATCCATAAATTATTGTCCTGATTAAGGTTGTTGTATCTGTCAAATATATTCTTCAAATGTTCTTCACACAACGCCACCTAGTCCCAAACTAAGCAAAGCTTGTACTATGGGTACTAGACAACGGATAAACATACTTAGATACTTCTTTTTTTGTAAATACATACTAGTACAGTCAAATAAGGCTAAAATAGGGGCAAACCTCGGAACGGAAGCGAATAAGCTGTAAATTCGTATAATCCTTTGTTTTGATGTTCTGATGACTGATGAAAAAGTCTCATATGATCACGTGTCTGCGTCATAAGTTATTCAAGGTCAAAGTTCACGAAAATCAGTTTTTTCCTATTATCTCGTTTTCTATGGGAAATACGCCATTTACGTCATTATAAATATTGTAGATTAAAAAATGGTCTACAATTTTTGTTTAAAACATTTTTCCGTATCACCTACCGTTTTCGAGATATTTAGCGATACGAGTGGCGCGCATTCGTACAAAAATAAAAAAATAAAAGTATAAATTAATAATAATAATTGTATCTTTATCCCAATATCAATTTTTCATAGTTAACTATATCTCAACTATACAAACTAGCACCGCATTTCACATGATTTCTTTATGTACAGGTGCGTGCACTCTACTCTTTGAGCTATATCTCGAAAACGGTTCATGATACAAAATAATGCTTGATATAAAAATTGTAGACAATTTTATGATCTACAATATTTATAATGACGTAAATGGCGTATTTCCCACAGAAAACGAGATAATTGGAAAAAACTGAATTTCGTGAACTTTGACCTTGAATAACTTGTGACGCAGACACGTGATCATATGAGACTTTTTCACCAGTCATCAGAACATCAAAACAAAGGATTATACGAATTTACAGCTTATTCGGTTCGTTCCGAGGTTGAATGCTTATTTTACTGGAGTATACATATTATACATAGAAACACTCAGACCAATGCAAACAATCATGTTCATGCACACAAAGATTTTTATTGAGCGAAAATCGAACCCGAGACTTCTGCGTAGCAGTCATGTTATATAACCACTACGCCACAGAGATAGTCAATAGACGTTTGTTAAGTCCTAGCTGGACTTGTTTTTCAAGAAAAAAGAAAGAGATATATGGAAACCAACGCAACATACCCTTAATCTGCTTTTACAATAGCCTTCATTGTTACTCTGTCACTACACATAATGGACGTTTACCGTGTTTACACAGTCGTGTGTTTATTGATTGTGCCTTCACAAAGTATAATCCATTGTCTCTTTTGATCCAATGTTCTAGATATTTCCGCGAGGAATTCCAGTAATTGTACTAAGTAATAATAACATTCCTCAGATATTAACACAACATCATCTAATTCTACGACTACGGATAAACTAATTAATATTTTATTTTTGTAAATCTAAAGAAGACACCTCTAGGTGTTTGTGTGTGATTTGTCATTGCTCTAGCAATGAAAAATCACTAACCATCAGGTGACCTGCTGGCTCGTTTGCCTCCCATCATATAAAAAACAAATGTTGAATGTATTATGTATGGGCTATTAGTTCTCAACTATCTTCGCTTAGTTTTCATAAACTACTATAATTACATCCATTGCTAAAATAATTTAGAAGGAAAAAGAACTGCGATATTTCTAACACTAAATTGCAAGTAAGTAACCTTCTTAGCCCCAAAATCCTTTAAAACAAGACAAATGACTGTACGCGGCGTTGTCAAAAGGCCATCATTTTTTATCGTAATATACTTATATCCAATTCTAAAGAGTAATCAATCTGTGTTACCAAGCTTTTATAGAATGGTGTAATGCCGTATACCTTTACTTGCCAGAATTTCATTTGCCCAAATTTTCATTTTTCATTATTTCATTTGTACTAATATTGTTTTCCATAATCGTTCTTAGCCATAATATTTACTTGCCATAATTCAAATATGTTTAAACTACGAGCCTTAAAGCAATCCAACTTAGAAAGGTTTATTCATTAAGCTACTGCTGTTTTTGCTGTTATGTCTAATAAAATTATGGCAAATGAAATTCAGACAAATGAAATTTGGGCATAAGAATATTATGCCATATAATTTTCGGGCAAACTTGGCTTCAAAATTGTCATTATGGTCATCAGCTCCTTTAAACATAGTTTGAAGAAACATTTGTACAGATCGGCAAGGTGATGATGACTTAGTGACCGTGTTTTTTAAGTTCCTTTTTGATCATCATAACAGCCTATTAATATCCCACTGCAGGGACGGGCCTCCTCCGATGACGGAGGGATACTTGGCCTATTAATACGAGTACCACGCTGGCCAGACGGATTGGTAAATAGACACCCATGTGATGTGATTACGACACCCATGGAATGAGATGGGGTGGTGACATATTGTATTCTTACTCCGTCACCACACGGAAAACACATTCTGATAGCGTTGCCCTCATTTCCGGATTGTGCACTTTTTATCAGGTTGGATATGATCGTTTTGTCGTATTTTTACACAAAAAAGGTATGTGGTTCGGTTCCCCGAACATGATTATGTGAGTGCAAACCATTTGGAGTACATGCAGCACACATGTGTTGGGACGGAGTGGAGTAAAAACCTTACGCACGACGGAGTGGCTTTATACCATTAGTTTTTTATTACAACATACATTTACATAACACACACAAAAAATTACCTGTCACAAATCACTGAAAAGAATTATATTGATAACAAAATTTTAACTTAATTTATTGGCCCCTTCCTATCTCTTACTTTTTGTTGTGCCCGACAGGGTCTACAATTATAAAGAAACATTGTGGAATGCAATAAATGATTGAGTATTGAGTTTATTTCCTGGACTGAAAACAAACATACTGATGTAAACTTTCAAAACACAAGACATGACCGGCACGGTCACAATCCTATTTTGTTGTATTTTTGTAAAATACAACAAAGTAAGAAACTCCCAATACAAAATGAAACGCCCTGTTGGTAATGCCGTTCAATTTCGCGTACCGAGAGCCTGTGTATTATTTAAATTTTCATATTTAAAGGTAAATTTCGGAACACCTTGTATTTGCATTCTTGTAGGGTTATGGGGCAAATCGTCCGATCTAAGACTGATCCTCGGACGAGTTGCCTCATTCGTAAAACGTAGGAGGCTTTTCGTCTGAACAAGAAGTGGTCCTCGGGCGAGTAGCCTGATTTTTTAAAAGAACGATTTTAAGGATTAATCAAATTATTAAAACGTGAGAGTTTAAAAAAAAAACAAAACAGCGAATTCGTAACTTTAATAAAAAATATAGTTTCATAACAATAATATATTTATATACAAAAAAAAAAAAAATAGTGCAGGCAGTCTCATCTTCGGATCTGACTCATGCAGAGGTCATGCTCCCGACAAAACTGTCGGTTTACCCGGTGCAGCTACGCTGTATATTCTACATAGCTGTATTGTTGCTCATAAGCCGATACACTTTGTAAATGAATTTGGGTGGCCCTGCCACTGTACGAACAATTGACCTTAAGGTCCGTTCGTTGTCGTCCTGATTGTTATTATTTATGTACTTAGCTATTTGTGTTATTTTAATGTGTTAGTCACCGAACCATAGGTTATATACCGCTCAGTGCTGATGCTGATCCTTGATTTTACAAATATATTATTGTTATGAAACTTTTTTTTTTTAAAGTTTATGAATTCGCTGTTTTGTTTTTTTTTTAAACTATCACGTTTTAATAATTTGATTAATCCATAAAATCGTTCTTTTAAAAAATCAGGCTACTCGCCCGAGGACCACTTCTTGTTCAGACGAAAAGCCTCCTACGTTTTACGAATGAGGCAACTCGTCCGAGGATCAGTCTTAGATCGGACGATTTGCCCCATAACCCTTCTTAGTGACATATTGTATTCTTACTCCGTCACCACACGGAGAAGAGAAGAGAATCTTGATCATATCCAGTTGCAATTGAAAAGCTACAGTAAAAGGTGCTTAAGCAACGTTGCAACAAACTACCATGTCATGATTTTAAACTTTATTTTCGGTTAAAAAAAACGTTTTTTTTTCTATTTACGAACGTTGTGGCGTACCCCAGGGATACTCCCTGAGGAACACCTAACATTTAGAAAAAAAAACGGATAAAATGGTTCTAATGTATTTTACAGGAACAATGCTTTTACAAATAATTGTCTTTTTTATACGAACAAGGGTTTATTTTCCTAAAGTTTTTTATCTTTTACAATTTCTTTTTTCTTCCCACAAAACCCATGTTACATCTCGTTTTTTAACCAACATGAAATTTATCGAGATCAAAGCCCAACCAAGCTGACGACAAAATATCCGCGAATCGAACAAATTTTATTAATGATCTTGCTTAGGATTCAAAACCCTTTTTGATCACAATGTCTACACCGTAAAATGACTTTGAAGGATAACGCATAAAATGCATATTGACTAAGTAGCAAAATAACTTACTTTTAAAATGGCTACGAAGCAAAATGCCTCAAATCAATATCTCTAAAGTGTTTTGCCTAATTTGCAATACACCTGCATTGTTTCTTGTCTATGCAGCATAATGTCTCAAAAATTAAAACGACCATAAAGGATAATACACAATATGCCATAGGACTAAGAATCATAATTCATCGCTATCAAAAACGACGATAAATCAAATTGCCTCAAATTACCTCAAATTAATAATCAACGTAGTTTTTTATTTATGGTATGTATACAATTACTTTTATTTGTGAATAATATAATAAATAAAATAAATGTTACTTTAATTATTACTGTTTATTTATTTCCTAAAGCAGACGAGTATCAGGTTTCTTCAAATAAATTAAATAGTAGATAAACTCCGTTTTTAAAAAAAGTTAAGGGCCGGTGTGTCATCATCATCATCATAACAGCCCATTAATGTCTCACTGCAGAGACAGGCCTCCTCCTGTGACAGAGGGATACTTGGCCTTCTAATACCACGCTGGCCAGACGGATTGGTATAGGGTTTAAATTCAAGTTTTCCTTCTTTTTATTTTGTGAAGATAATATTCACGGATAGTCCCTCAGTCGGTTTTTACGACACCCATGGGATGAGATGGGGTGGTGACATATTGTATTCTTACTCCGTTACCACACGGAATTTACTCCGTCACCACACGGAATGTACTATCCAGAAATTATGTCCTTCTGTCGTTACAGAAGGAGAAGATTTCTACGCCCTAGATAATATGTCTTCACAATTAAATATAGGTACTAAACCAATAATCCTTTGCTTCCTTTTGCTACCTGAAGAATTATGTTGAAAATAATTGTTAACATTCGTGAATTGGACCATTGCTTGTACTTTTATTTGATGTAATTTGGAGCATTTTAGAGTTCTGGTCATAAAACTACTGAGATGTTTTGCATTTTAGGTATTTTGGATTTCAAGTCATCTTCACATAAAGGTATTTTACTATAAAGACGTTTGCCTTTAAAGTCGCATTACTTCGTAGACATTGTGATGTTCAACTATTTTACTACAAAGTCATTTTCATTTAAAGGTGTATTAGTACTAAGTCGTTATGATTTGAGGCATTTTGCTTCGTAGCCATTTTAAAAGTAAGTTATTTTGCTACTTAGTCAATATGCATTTTATGCGTTATCCTTCAAAGTCATTTTACGGTGTAGACATTGTGATCAAAAAGGTTCAAAACTACGATCACGCACACAACAGCCATATTTATTAAGAAAAACTTTACAAGACTTTATTACCAAAGCAGTTATATATATGTTGGTAGCGTCAACTAGCGACTTACTCAAGCGAACACCTACACTATCTACCTGTAATTGTCCCAACCTAACTCGTTCCAGTTGCACTAAATACTTGGGTGTACTTTTGGATGAGCGGCTATCCTTTAGTGAACATATTGAAAGTTTATCTTCCAGGCTACGCAAACTTATATTCGTCTTAAGAAACCTACGTCACATTGCTGATCGTCGCGTTATCAGGATAGCTTACCTTGCCCTTGGTCAGTCTATTGCGCAATATTGTATAGGAGTATGGGGAGGCACCTTCAAAACTCATATGCTGAAAGTCGAGCGAGCACAAAGGGCTTTATTGAAGGTTTCCTGGCATCTTCCTTTCCGTTTCCCTACAACTGATCTATATAAAACCTGTGAAGTTCTATCTATTCGAAAATTGTTTCTTCTAAACCTCATATTAACTACGCATTCAAATACACCTTATGATCCATCAAAATTTATTTCTAAAAGACGTAAATATGCTGTTTGTCCCCCGGTTAGAATTCACTGTAGTTTAGCTAAACGAATGGCATATTTTCTTGGTAATCACATCTATAATAAAGTTAATAAAATACTCAATATATATCCTATGCATAAACGTAAATGTAAACTCGCTGTAACGCATTGGCTCTTAACACTACACTACACAGAGACTGAAAATTTTATCATTACTTTAGTTTAATAAATACACACACATACACACAAACACACACACACACACACACACACACACATACACAAACACACACAAACACACACCTACGCACGCACACATACTCTCCCATATGTACACAAAACATCACCTTTGTTTTTTTTTTGTTCTCCTTGTCTTAAAAATTCTGACTTACTTCATTAATGTGCAGTTTAAGAGGGTGAGAGGCTGGAGATCCGTCACACAGGTCTAGCACCCATTATGGACTCCAGCTCTCACTAAGGTTATTTAATTCATTAAGTAAGTCTTATTTTGTAAACCTTTTTTGAGAGAAATAAATGCTTATATTATATTATTATTTATCTCAATACCCCCCACAATCAACAGATGTCGCCACTACGTCCTGAATCGCGATATCAAGATTCGCACAGCGATTCCGCATATATACAAAGTCCCGCCAGACACGATCACTCTCGCCTTGTCGGAGGATCCTTCCCTTTTTCGTTGGAGGCGTGGTGTTGTTACGTCACCGCAACCGCCACATGTTGATTAACTATTTTCGCTTAGCACCCAATCTCTTTTATACTCTACCGACAAATGAGTATCAACAGTCATAAAATCACTATCATACAACTCTCCAAACAAGACACTGATTCCAAGACAAACACTCAACTGTCTTAAGATCCCAACGACTTAATCAAAACAACCCATTAATCTCCCACTGTAGGGACGGGCCTCCTCCCGTGACGGAGGGATACTTGGTCTGCTATACGTCGCTGACCAGACGGATTGGTATAGCGTTTAATTTCAAGTTTTCCTTCTTTTATGTAAAGGTAATATTCAACAGATAGTCCCTTGGTCGGTTTCTACGACACCCGTGGAATGAGATGGGGTGGTGACATTTTGTAATCTTGCTCCGTCACCACACGGATATTACTATTTTATACGAATTTTATTTATATATTTTATACGTCACCCAACGACTTAATCAGAAGAGAACAGATAAATTAAAACAGAACAGCTCTCAAGAGAACATTTTGTACTAACTAAATGTAGTAAATAAACTACTAGCACCGAACTGCAAAGTTTCAAAGATACTGAACTGAATCGTGTGTAAATTTAAGTAGTTATTAACAGTAGTAAGAATTGGATTCTTGCCAAGACTCAGCTAATAAAGAAACTAGCTTGCTAAACTGGTTAGAACAAATTTTATAGTTTTAGGAGTGGTGACCGCATTACGACAGTGCCTTAACTGAGTTTGTGCACAGACATGGTCTCGAATGCTCTTCGTGTGGTGACGGAGTAAGAATACAATATGTCACCACCCTATCTCATCGTATCGTAAAAACCGACTAAGGGACTATCCGTGAATAATATTTAAAAGTAATAACAAAAAGGATAACTTGAAATTAAGCCCTAAACCCATCCGTTTGGCCAGCGTGGCATTAGTAGGCCAAGTATCCCTCCGTCACGGGAGGAGGCCCGTCCCTGCAACGGGACAATAGGCTGTTAATGATGATGGTCTCGAATTACCAGCCTTTGTAACAAAGCGGCTGTCGACTTCGTGGTCACAGGTTAGAATCCCATAGAAGACAATTCCTTGTGCGATCCACAAATTATTGTCCCGATTACGGTTGTTGTATCTGTCAAATATATATACTTTAAATATTCTTCACACATTCACACAACGCCATCTAGTCCCAAACTAAGCAAAGCTTGTACTATGGGTACTAGACAACGGATAAACATACTTTGTTTTTTGTAAATACATAGATATTATACATAGAAAACACTCAGACCAATGCAAACAATCATGTTCATGCACACAAAGATATTTATTGAGCGGACATCGAAACCAAAACCTCTGCGTAGCAGTCATGTTATAACCACTACGCCACAGAGGTCGTCAGTAGACGCTTGTTAAGTCCTAGCTGGACTTGTCTTTCAAGAAAAAAGAAAGAGATATATGCAAACCAACGCAACATACCCTTAATCTGCTTTTACAACACAATTCATTGTTACTCTGTCATTACACATAATGGACGTTTACCATGTTTACACAGTCGTGTGTTTATTGATTGTGCCTTCACAAAGTATAATCCACTGTCTCTTTTGTTCTACTGTTCTAGATATTTCCGCTAGGGATTACTAGTATTGTACTAATAATAACATTCCTTAGATATTTACTCAATTTACTCAACGCCATTTGATCCATAATTAAGCCGAGCTTGTATTAATTATCGGAATTTTGTTTTATGTTTAGGATTTACCATGTTCTAAATCAAAAATGAAGATATCCTGATCCTCATTTTATAACTAAGCCACCAAAAGCTTGACCTTCTTCTGTCAAAATGAAAAAAATATTTAAACAAACTTTTGCATTTGTGTTGATGACCATCAATATTTTCATTTCTTTCTTTGAATAATATGTAAGGGTTTACAAATAAGAAAAAACATATATTAAATTAAGTATGTTTATCGAAAATCTAGAACACCGAAGAAGCTCAGCTTAGTTTGGAAATAGATAACGTAGTGTGAATCTATTAGATATTATTTACAATTACCAATACTCGCTTCATCTTAACAGCCCATTTATGTCCCACTGTAGGGACGGGCCTCCTCCCGTGACGAAGGAATACTTGGCCTACTAATACCACGTTGGTCAGACGAAGATTTCGTAAATATAAAATTCAGAGATAATCCCATAATCGGTTTTTACGACACCCATGGGATGAGATGTGCTAGTGACATATTGTACTCTTACTCCGTCGCCACACGGACCAATACTCGCTTATTCTTCATATACAAACATTACCGAATTACTTCACTAAAGAAAAAAGTGATTTTTCTTACACCAAATTTCAAGTAAGTAAGTAACCTTCTAAGCCCCGAAGTCCTTTAGAACAAGACGAATGACTGTTCGCGCCGTTGTCAAAAGGCCACCATTTTTGGTCGTGACATAACTTAAATCCAATTCTAAAGAGTAATCAATCTGTGTTACCAAGCTTTTATAGAATGGTGTAATATAATTATTTAAACTGTCGTGGTCACATTCACTATATTATGGTACTATGTTTAGGGTTTTCGAGTTTCCGATATTTCGACGCTTGTAACAGCGTATATAATATAAACATGGTAAATATCCCGATAGTTCATTTATTACTACTGGTGTAATGCTGGTTCATTATTGCACTTAAAAAATAACTGAAGCTAATCCAAAGGTAATTCTAACTAACAAACCTACTAATCATAAACAGTTTTAACAGTGAAAGTTTAAAACAATTCAAAATTAAATGGTCATAGCGATATCTCCGTGTGGTGACGGAGTAAGAATACAATATGTCACCACCCCATCGCATCCCAGTCGTGTCGTAAAAACCGACTAAGGGGCTATCCGTAAATTATCTTCACGAAATAAAAAGAAGGAAAACTTGAAATTAAACCCTATATCAATCCGTCTGGCCTGCGTAGTATTAGTAGGTCATATAACCCTCCGTCACGGAAGGAGACCCGTCCTTGCAGTGGGACATTAATGGGCTGTTATGATGTTGTCTTCGTCAGAGTAAATCCATTTAATGACTACTACTTGTTGCCTTCATTTTAAGGCTAGTGTGCTTTCGATCAGACTTAAAAATATATATTTTTTTTTTCAAACATATAAATACATTACATACAATACGACAAAACTCCCAATACAAAATGAAACGCCCTGTAGGTAATGCCGTTCAATTTCGCGTACCGAGCCTGTGTATTATTTAAATTTTCATATTTAAAGGTAAATTTCGGAACACCTTGTATTTGCATTCAATTATTTTTTCCTCTCATTTCTTACTATATTATTTTATGGAAAATATTTAATTTTAACCAAATTACTTAGGCCTCCTTTAGTTTTTATTTCAGAAAGTCTTTTAAAATGGTAGACGAGAAACCGGCTTGCGTGGTTAGTGACCGTCTTCTTTCTTGTTGGTTTTTTTTAAAATCGGTCTATCAGAATGACTCCATGGTTCCTGATGATAAGCATCCAATAGAGTCCAAGAATGGCGAGCACCATGTCAGCTACAATATTATTTGTAGAGAGATGAATGTCTCCACTATGGCGGCTTGAGAAGATGCTTTTTCACGCCTCGCTTGAAAGAACCAGGATCGTAGTTTGAAGGAAACACGTGGGCTGTTCAAAGAGTTCCATTGTTTGATGGTTTAGCGCGTGGTTTTACATAATGTACGAAGTTTTGTTAGTGGCTAACCTATCAAGAGTCGTTCAAGCCGCACATACATCTATCATAACAGCCCATTAATGTCCCACTGCAGGGACGGGCCTCCTCCCGTAACGGAGGATTACTTGGCCTATTAATACCACCCTGGCCAGACGGATTGGTATAGGGTTTGCTAGTTTATACATAACTTCATACAATTATGCACGTCGTCTTTCTTAGTCTTTAAGCATTTTTCAGATAATATGTAGAATAAATATCTGTATTTTGTAAGACAAAGTGCGTACACCGGCGGGCAATAAAGTACCGTGACGCAAAATAAAACATTTTTTATTAAAACAACGTAGCTATCAATTTAGAAACAAGACAAGAGTAAATTCTTTTCAGACGGTACAATTGGGTAGTGCGTTTCCTGGGCGTTTGGGTAGCGTGTTCGGATTAAGTTTGAGTCGAAAGTAATGATATTTCTATTACACGTTGACATTTTTTTTTTTTTTAGTACACACTGACCTGCCTCAACAATAAGCAAAACGTGGTCATGGATCAAGAATCCATCCATCCATCCATATCAGCCTATGGACGTCCACTGCTGAACATAGGCCTCCTCTAAAAGTTTCCACTCTGCGCGGTCTTGTGCCTCCCTCATCCATCGGCTTCCCGCCGTCCTAACCAGGTCGTCGGTCCACCGTGTCTCCCCACCCTGCGCCTTATATAGGAGTAATTTTTCGTAACAGCACAGAAACGAAACTCATTCAGTGACAAAAAAACTAACTCAATAAACTAAACTCTTAGGTAGATTAATATAATAATAAATATAATCCTCACACATTCACACAACGCCATCTAGACAATGGATAAACATACTTAAATACCTTTTTTGTAAATACATACATATTATACATACGAGTACATAAACAACACTCAGACCAATGCAAACAAACATGTTCATGGACACAAAGATTTGCATTGAGCGGAAATCGAACCCGAGACCTCTGCGTAGCAGTCATGTTATATAACCACTACGCCATAGAGGCCATGTTTTCTTTAATGTAATTAAAAACGCTAGCAAACCGCACATTTTATTCGTTTGTGTGAAGCTTCTCTTATAGCGATTTTACCTCGGCTTGATATAAGGCGGTATTTTGTTGTTTAGACGAAGCAGTTGATTTTCAACATGGGATACATTGCGTGCTCTCTTACCTGCAAACAAAAGATATATTATGTTTAAGGCTTTTCTTTTTTCTTACTTTATACGGCTAATTAAGGAAGCTTGTAGTCCGAAAAGAAGAAAGACAATGGAAAAAATTGATACTCGAGGCGGAGCTCGAACCCGGGTCTCTGGACTATACGCGTTTTCTAATTATACCTAAGCTTTATATGTAAATAACTATAATATATTTTTAGCAGTAAAGTATTAAAAACGTTCATCATAACAACCCATTATGTCCCACTGCAGAGCCTCCTCCCGTGACGGAGGGATACTTGGCCTACTAATAATACCACGCTGGCCAGACGTATTGGTATAGGGTTTAATTTCAAGTTTTCCTTCTTTTTATTAAGTAAAGATAATATTCACGAATAGTCCCTTAGTCGGTTTTTACGACACCCATGGGATGAGATGGGGTGGTGACACACTGTATTCTTACTCTGTCAACACACGGAGAATTCCATATTGCGCATTAAATAATAGTTAACAGCATTTAGATAAACGCATTTTACTTGCTAAAACCAGAATTTAATTATTCGGATCTTTTGTTAAGGCTTGTGGTTAAAACCGCAAGTTTCAGATGCTTCGCTCAAAATATTTATGGTTTATACGATAAGGCTACGTTTCCACCAGTGATGTGTGATGTAAATATTATGTCGTGTGAAAAAAGCAACCATTTAAAAGCGAAAATTTGACGACCTCTGTGCCGTAGTGATTATATTACATGGCTGCTACGCAGAGGTTCCCGCTCAATGCAAATCTTTGTGTGCATGAACATAATTGTTTGCATGGGTCTAGGTGTTTTCTATGTATAATTGTATGTATTTACAACAAAAAAAGGATTTACAAAGATGCGTTAAAAATGCGCATGGACTATAGCTGGTACAGTGTGCACAAAACTTGCAAATAATTCCTTCTCAAAACACATCCCTCCCTTGTTTTGTTTGCGCCATTATCTAGCTCTACTAAGCCATAGTACAAACAGTATTTCGACTTCATAGAAACGGACGAAACGCAAAATATACCTACTCGCTCACGATAGCGGTGGCTTTGCGGAGTGAACAGTCGCGTCTGTGCAGCAGTAACGAGCGGGAAAGTAGGTAAATGTAATTAAAAAGCTGGAGGTGGGCAGCCCTATCGCATGCTTACGTACCGCGCAGCCGTAGGAATTAATAATAAATATTCGGCCGAGATAGACTACTGGTTGTACTGTGACTAAGCCGTTTCTACCAAAACTGTGCTGACCGAAGCGAGGTATATGAAGCAATTCTATTGGTTTTTTATAAACACAGCCCTCGCTACGCATCTGCACACATCTCTAGTGGAAACGCAGCCTAAGTCTAGCTTATTGTTTGTTGACTGGTTGTGTGGCGAAGGGGTTAAAATACAGAGGGATATTTTAAGATAGACTATGTTGTATTAACTATGGGTTGTGAAAGCCGATTATGGGAAAGTTCGCAGATTTTGTGTTTACAAAATTGGGATACTGACAACAAATACAGTTTCAGTACCTCAACGCGAAAAGAAATATTAGTGCTAGGTTTAGTTTTGTTATTTTTACAATTTATTGTTTTAATAAATGTAATGTAAAATTATAAAACAAAATTAGTGTAATTAGACGAATACGTCCATGATCATACAAAAATATAAACAAAAAGGTTTATTTGTCACAAAAATAATAATAAATTCATTCAGAAGACACAGACATTACTGTTAGCTGTATCCTATACTAGGCGGTTGCCTGTATTATGGGAGACAGTGATCAGTCAGGAGAAAGATACAGTGTATAATATATTACATAAAGTGAACGTGTATTCTAAGATTTTACAGTGGTAATTTCTGTACAAGTTTCTTTTTACTTTTTCAATAATTAAGTACTGCATGTGTGCTTATGCAAGTATGCGTGTTTCTGAGTCTGCTCATTTGTGTTTGCGTTTGTGTATCTGTGTGTGAGCGTGTGTGTGTGTGTGTGTGAGCTTGTGCGAACGCATGTGTGTGTGTTTATTTGTATGAGTGTGTGTAAATTCATTAATTCATTTCTGTGTAAAATCGAGCGAGCATTCGTGCATGTGAGTGTTACAGTTTATTGAGTAATAATAAAGTACCCGCTATAGTGTGAAATGTCCAAAATATGTAGACGTAGTCGCGGGCACTAGCTAGTGTTATAACATATAAAGTTTATTACTTATAATATTAAGTACTATTTATCTATCGTGGCACTAAGAAGTACATTAGCGAGAGTGGGTGTCATTACGTGGACATTTCCTAACACTATACACACTCATATTATTATATTTTATTCTCTTGATTAAGTATTTTATTTTTCTGGCAAAGGACAGCTGAAAGACATAACGGAGTAGTACATTTAAGCTTATTTTATACATTTACTAGCGGTCTGCCCCGGCTTCGCACGGGCATTATTTTCCCGCTTTTCTGTTCAAATTTTTCCTGAATTTTCTTTGCTATAAACCTCACGGAGCCCGAGACCTTTCCAACGAATGCAAAATCGTGGAAATCGGTTCGTGCGTTCTGGAGTTATAGCGTCAGGAAGGAAAACCCGACTTATTTTTATATAGTAGATATAACGCCATCTATCAAAATTAGTAGAGTTTAGATATATTTTCTATGAATATGTATGTATTTACAAAAAAAAAAAAGTATTTTTATCCGTTGTCTAGTACCCATAGTACGCTTTGCAAGCTTTGCTTAGTTTGGAACTAGATGGCGTTGTGCGAAAGTGTGAGGAATATTTATTTATTTATTTATGATAAAAACTGTATCTATAAAGGTGTAGAGGTTTGATTCCCGCTCAATGTAAATATATGTCATGTTTAAACGAAGAAAACATCCGTAATAATATGCATGTTTTTTTTGTAAAATATTATGATGGAATCAAATGTAATTATTCTATACTAGCTGATGCCCGTGGCTTCACCCGCTTGGTACAGATAGCCTAAATGTTATTCCACACCCTAAACTAATATTTAAAATTTCATCAAAATCCGTTCAGTAATTTTTGCGTGAAAGAGTAACAAACATCCATCCATCCTCACTAACTTTCGCATTTATAATATTAGTAGGATTTATACTACACAAATAGAATACGTCGCATTAAGTATATACATTATTATTAAATTGTATACAACTCAAAATGAACAATGCTTTAAAATAAGTCCCTAAGCTCAACGCAATGTCATAAGATGACTCTTGTGTGAAGGGATGCGTGAGGCATCAAGTTGTAATCCTCCTGGGAAATACTACACGTTTGAGGCATTCACACGCGAAACTCCAAGCCGTTTTAGTAATAAAATGTTTGTTTCCTTTTCTATTTAAAAAGACAACTTCTTTTAACTAGAATCTAAAGTATGACCTGCCAGAAACGAATGAAATTGATTAAAAGAAGAAAGACAATGGAAAATATTGGTACTCGAGGCGGGACTCGAACCCGCGTCTCTGGACTATTGGCTATGTGCGCGACGGTGGCGACGCGTAGCGTTTACAACATTTGCGGAAGCTGTAAAATAATAACATTGTAAGCATTGTTAGTTTTCTTTGCAAATATAAATAAAACCAAAGATTAAAATAGTATTGCTGACATTATTTAAGAAGGCTCATTCTGTCAAAACCAACTCAGCTGTCGGCGAAGCCTAAAACATTGTTGTTTCACCAAACGTCGCGTGAGAAAGAGAACAACTCATAGAAAAGCAGTAAGAAACATGCACACGCACACGCGCTCGATTGTATTTATTACAAATCAAAATGTCATTCAAAATATAAATATTGTTCTTCTTGATTGTTAGGGTTGACACTAATACTAGCTGTAGGTAGTTACTCAAAAAGTAATAAATCAGGAGTAAATAAAGATAACTAAAATGGGTTTTAAAAAAATATTTTATTGTAAGTTTTGTTGCGGAAGACACACCAAGCGAGACATCAATTTATCTTGTAAGTGGTGTAGGTATGACACCGTAAAACATTATAATTTTTTTTTTTTTCAAGTTAAACTGTTTATTCTTGAGGCAGTTTTTTAGACCGTGCATCGTTAATAGGGGTTCCATACAGTACACAATAATATCTTACTTCACATACAGTACATGAAGTTAATTTTAGCTGGATTTAAAAAAAAGAAGAAAAATCATATAATTTTCTAATTAAAAAACCGACTTCAACAGGAGTCGGTTAAAAACCATGCTGATTACAATTTCTAAGATTAGTATTAAATAAATTTCTGCAGTTGTCTTTATCATAAGATCATGTTTGTGTAAAGTTTTCATTAATACGAATAAAATAAGCCCAAACACTAGGTAGCTGCTATATACCGTTGAAAAGTTTCCTCGACCCTCAGTCGTCTTCATCATCAGATCATGTTTGTGTAAAGTTGTGTAAAGTTTTCATCAATACAATTAAAATAAGCCCAAACACAAGGTAGCTACTATATGCCGTTGAGGTGTTCCCTCGACTCTCGGTGGTCTCCAGGATCTGACCAGTTCTAACTCTTGATTATTTTTATTAAAAATAAATAATAATCATAAAATCTGGAAATGAATGTGACAAGAAATGATACTTGATCAGTCATTCAGATACCGGGGCGGGGGTGAGTCACGTAAATATTAAAAAAAAAATACAAAATGAATTACAAAAAAAAATACAGTTTGTGCAATGTGACAGCCTTAGCTATGCTCTATTGACTATTGTAATAATAGGTGAATTTTGACAGTTGATTTTAGTCAAGAATGTCACTGATGTAGGTATTTTATTTAACTGGTTATGCATCTGATAATAATTGGATCTCTTTGATAAAAGAAATTACGAAACTTCTTACTGGCAAGCGATACGTAATTGTCATAAATGACATAAATTAAAGTTTATTGAAGTATAAAAAAAAATATTCGGTAACATTCGACGACGGTCGGCTCGCTGTCGTACCTCCCCTCCGCCGACCCGAGGGGTGCAGAAAGTGGAGGCGAGATGCAAGATGTCGATGGCGGAAACGAGCACGGTAAAATTTCCTAAAATGGTTTTGAGTAAAAGGTAATTGCGTACAAACTTTAGAATGTATCTGGTCAATACAAAATTATTTGAATTTTCGAATAAATAATCTATTCCTAGTCCCAAAATATATTTACCTTTATAAACGTTTAATCCTATTTTATTACGCTAAAAGTTGTCATAAAATGTGCATAGAATTATGAACTTTGAAGCCTCATAACTTGTAAATGAATATTTATTTTACTGTTTTATTAATCAATAAGACTAGATAATAACGAGACAAAACGATATCATCTATAGTTTTGAGTATTTATTATCTAATGAAGGAGGAATTAACTTTCTTTGTTTGTATGGAATTGCGATTGAATTGTTTCCCCTTAAGTGCAACTATTCACTAGTTTTCTACCATTTCGTCCACACAAAGCTTTGCGTTGAGCCGAAATGGAACCCAAGACCTCTGCGTTGCAGCCATCGTTTATAGCCACTACGCCACAAAGGTCATCACAAATTAATGTACATTATAAAGGCCACAGTAATTAGTATTACATACGAATATCACTTTAACGAGGTTTCAAGTATAAAAGTTAATTATACTTTTCGGACGCTTAAAACTTTTTCGAGCCGACCTACTTGAAGTACATATAAAATATTTACAGTAACAAACAGCTAATTATAAACTTTACTGCCTAAAGAATAAAGTAGATTTTCGTTTGAATTTATGTCTATTGTGTATTTTTGTCCGAGATTTTTGGAGTGTACAGTCACGAGCAATAATATGTACACATTGTCAAATTTTCTAAACTATCTGTTCACTTATCTAGACATTAGAATACCAAAATTATTTCGGTAATTGTAAGAGGTTCCGTACAGTTTAGAATTAATCTTCGAATTTTTAATTTTGGATTAGCAGAACTTTAGATAACTGTATTACAAAATGTGAAAATGTGTACATATTATTGCTCGTGACTGTACATTAATTTGAAGTTTCTTTTCGAGTATTGTTTAATTCATTAGTTCTGAGTGTCCTTTTAAAAGGACGATTTGTTTATACATTATGCTTTTGTTCTTTTAATAGTACATTTTAGATGTTCGTAACACGAACGAAATAACAGATTTCATCGTAAGTCTTAGGTTTGATGCCCGCTCAATGTAGCTTTTTGTGTGCATGAACATAGAAATTTAAATTAAGGTTTAAGTTATCACAAAAAACTGTATGAAATATCATAACAGCCCATTAATGTCCCACTAGAGGGACGGGCCTCCTCCAATAACGGAGGGATACTTGGCCTACTAATACCACGCTGGCCAAACGGATTGGTACAAGTTTAATTTAATTTTATTTTAATTTCAAGTTTTCCTTCTTTATATTTCGTAAAGATAAAATTCACGGATAGTCCTTTAGTCAGTTTTTACGATGACCATGGGATGAGATGGGGTTGTGACATATTGTATTCTTACTCCGTCACCACAAGGACAATTAAATAGGTACCTATGTCTTATACATACAACTATTGTTACTTTTTGCCATTAGTACCTACCTACAAGTTCTGCTTTGTTTGAAACTAGATAGCATTGTGAGAATTCGTGTATAATGTATTATATTACTTGCTGATATCGGGGACATTGTCACGAAAAGATCATTATACATTTGACGACCTCTGTGGCGCAGCGGTATATAACATGGATGCTACGCAGAGGTCTCAGGTTCGATTCCCGCTCAATGCAAATCTTTGTATGAATAAACATGATTGTTTGCATTGGTCTGAGTGTTTTCTATGAATAATTTGTATGTATTTACAAAAATAAAAGTATTTATGTATGTTTGTCCGTTATCTAGTACCCGTAGTACAAGCTTTACTTAGATTGGGACTAGATGGCGATGTGTGAATATCGATTATAACTTATTACTCACACTTCACACTTTCAAATCGAACCCGAGATCTCTGCGTAGCAGTCATGTTATATAACCACTACGCCACAGAGGTCGACTCTATTATAAAGAATTTACAGGGCATAACATTACAAAAAGGCAAATAAAGCTACTCTTTTCCCCTTCTATTTAATTACAGATCGTTCTACCAACATAAGAAAATTTGGCAAAGTAAAAACAGAGCAGTTAATTTGTGCGTAATACGCTGTTCCTATTAATTACTCACGTATAAGGTTTCTTTGTAAACATCTGGTAGAATAGGCCATAAAATTAGCGATACTGAATTATTTTATGACGAGCTCTGTGGCGTAGTGGTTATAATATAACATGACTGCTACGCAGAGGTCTCGGGTTCATTTCCAGCTCAATGCAAATCTTTGTGTGCATGAACATGATTGTTTGCATGGGTCTGGGTGTTTTCTATGTATTATATAAATTTACGTTAAAAAAAAGTATTTAAGTATCCGTTGTCTAGTACTCATAGTACAAGCTTTACTTAGTTTGGGACTAGATGGAGTTGTGTGAATGTGTGAGGAATATTTATTTATATTTTCTTGTCTTATTATCTATTGGATTAGGGTGGAAGACGAGCAAGAAGCTACCCTGGTAAGTGGTAACTGCCGCTTTCACACGTTAGTCACTACCTATTCAGCTCCTATATTTTCTCCGTGTGGTAACGGAGTAAGAATACAATATGTCACCACCACATCTCATCCTATGCGTGTCGTAAAAACCGACTAAGGTACTATTATCGTAACGAAATAACAAGAAGGAAAACTTGAAATTAAACCCTGTACCAATACGTCTGGCCAGCGTGGTATTAGTAGGCCAAATATCCCTCGGTCACGGGAGGAGGCACGTCCTTGTAGATGATTTTCGCTAGCAACTGTAACGTTCCACTTAATATTTACGCCTTACTTTTAAAGCTCAAACTTCACTTTAAGTTCCCTAATAGCAATTACTAAGCAATAGCTTAAACTTAACCTTTCCTTAAAAGCCATTTCCAAGCGAAATATGTACCATAAAGAAGCGTTCCCCCATTTCCCTTTAAATTTAATTATATAGCGCAGAGAATTGGGCGAAGTAAAAAGTGTAAAATGTATGTGATGTGCTGCGCTGCTTCTAATTAATACGTGTAATGTTTCTACGAAAACATCTGTTGTGGTGGGCCAGTAGAAATGCAAACGTCATCATAACAGCCCATTAATGTCCCACTGTAGGGACGGGCCTCCTCCGGGGACGGAGGGATACTTGGCCTACTAATACCAAGCTAGCCAGACGGATTGAGATAGGGTTCAATATCTAGTTTTCCTTCTCTTTATTTCGTAAAGATAACATTCACGGATAGTCCCTTAGTCTGTTTTTACGACACCCATGGGATGAGATGGGGTGGTGACAAATTGTATTCTTACTTCGTCACCACACGGATATAACAAATAAATGAATTTAATTATTTTTATATCCTTCTGCTTCAGTAAGAGGCAAACCCATATTTTCAGAACATCCTGGGCATAACCCTTTCTGCGGAGCAATAAAATGGTACTCCTATTTCGCGTAAATAAAGTACCTACAAAATTGTACAAATCGCTACACCTATGGCCACACAAAGCTCATAAATAAGCATACCATAGCGTGAGTAAGCGAAAATATCTTAACAATTAATATGTTAATTTTATTGTGGAAAAAGTGTTTATGTTAAGTGTTTTATGTATTTTTTATATATAGATACAGACGGAATGATAATTTTACTTTAGGAGGAGGGATGCATTGTTTTCGTATTTTTATATAAATAAATAAATACTTCTCACACGTTTACACAACGCCATCTTGTCCCAAACTAAGCAAAGCTTGTACTATGGGTACTAGACAACGGATGAACATAACTTAAATACTTTTTTTCTGTAAATACATACATATTATACATAGAAAACACTCAGACCAATGCAAACAACCATGTTCATGCACACAAATATTTGCATTGACCGGGAATCGAACCCGAGACCTCTGCGTAGCAGTCATGTTATGTAACCACTACGCCACAGAAGTCGTCATTCATCACAAACATTTATAGTGTCGTTGTCATGTCCAACCTGGTGTTGTGTTGCAAACACTCTGACGTGACTTGATCCCGATTTACACATCGACAAGTACAGTAGCGAGTGTAGTAAGTTGTTGATGGAGTTGATTTATATAGATCTCCATCCTATTTTTTGGCGAGTTAAGTTGGCGATGAATTAATCGGGCTTAATTGCCACAAGCAACTGTTTACGTGTCTTTCGAAGCACGAAGACAGCCAGACAAAATACCACTGAGCCGTCACCCATCTAAGTAATGACCTCGATTTTGCTTAACCAGAGGTAGGTATCGTTTATGGCTTTATGAATCATCATAACAGCCCATTAATGTCCCACTGTAGGGACGGGCCTTTTCCCGTGACGGGATACTTGGCCTACTAATACCAGGCTGGCCAGACGGATTGGTATAGGGTTTAATTTCAAGTTTTCCGTCTTTTTATTTCGTAAAGATAGTATTTACGGTTAGTCTCTCAGTCGGTTTTTACTACACCCATGGTATAAGATGGAGTGGTGACATATTGTATTCTTACTCCGTCACCACACGGAGAACGTCCGTACGTTTATGAATAAGTGATTTCAACTAGCTGTGAATGCCTCAAAAGCCTTTAATAATAATATAGTACCTTTACAACAATACACAATAGTTATCAAGATCGCTTACATAGTCGCTGAGGGACAAAAGCGTGTCCCAATTTAATAATATTCATGTTCTGAATAGCGTGACGTCACTGTTGTATTAATTATTTAGAGCCTTTTGAAAGTACCCCTACTATGTGTTTTGTTTCCGAGTGATAAGTTTGTGAGTAGTTGATGAGTTCATAAAGTGATAACGAGTGTTAGCACGCTAGAGGTTATAGGTTCGTTGGCCTGGCTGTGACTGTGTTTGTCTTTTATAGTCTTATGAATATTGAACTTTATTGTTCCACAGAAGAATGTATAAATTTTTACCTATAAAGCTTAGGTATAACTAGATAAATCCGAAAAGAAGAAAGACAATAGAAAAAATTGGTACCTACTCGAGGCGGGACTTGAACCCGCGTCTCTGGACTAAACGCGTTTAGCGCCATGACCAACCAGGCCACCCGAGCATCCGTATCGACCACCAAATTTAACCATTGCTTTATGCGACGCCAGAGCCGCAACTTAAAACTCAACTGTACAACGCCATCTAGGCGCGACAGCCGTAAACTTTCAATGTTTTGTCAAAATCTTTAAAGAAGACAACTCCCGCACTAGGGGCCACACCCGGTGTCTTGTGACTTTACAAACATAAATTTGACGGATACAATGAACATCCAGACTCAGGACAATAATTGTGGATAGCAGAAAGAATAGTTCTGCGTGGAATTCCAACCCGCGGCCAACGGCGCACGACAGCTACTTGTACGACCGCATTGACACCGAATTGCCTCGGTGGTTTCGGTTTTCGGTTTGCATAAAAATTATGAGTATATTTTCTCATCATCATAACAGCCCATTAATATCCCACTGCAGGAACGGGCCTCCTCCCGTAAAGAGGGATACTTGGCCTACTAATACCACTCCAGACGGATTGGTATAGGGTTTAATTTCAAGTTTTCCTTATTTGTATTTCGTAAAGATGATATTTACGGTTAGCCGCTTAGACGGTTTTTACGACACCCATGGGATGAGATGGGGTGGTGACATATTGTATTCTTACTCCATCACCACACGGAGATATATTTTCTCAATCGTCTATTATTTCCCTTAGTACCAGCTTTGCTTACTTAGACCAACTCCATGTAATGGAGTTATGTGAAAAGTGTTAATTACTGTTATATTGTACTTGTAACACACAATTTCGCGAAGCTCAGAAATTATAGAATATTGTCTCCCAACTGCATAAATTATTTTGCTGACTGTACTAAAGTACGAAAAGAAGAAAGACAATGGAACAAATTGATACTCGAGGCGGGAATCGGACCCGCGTCTCTAGATTATACGCGTCCAGCGCCATAACCTCAAGGCCACCCGAGTACCCGTCTCGACTACCAATAATATTGACCATTGCTTTATACGGCGCCGGGCAATATATTTATATTGCTTTGTACTAAAATAATTTTAGAATGATAAATTCGCTTCAATAGTTTTTTTACATATTTTTACAAGACTTCCGGTTACTAGGACTTTTACAAACATACATTTAACGAACAGAAATAACATCGAGACTCTAAATAATGATTAGTGGATCACACTAATATCTTGCGTGGAAATCAAACCTGCGACCTACACGCACCGAAAACACATCAGTTTTGCCAGAGAGGCAGTTAATTTTAACCGAGGCGCATGTATGACTCGCTTAATGAACATGGACGAGGCCCAATCTGTTTGCCAGGAAATTGACAAGTGGCATTCTGTCGTCTCTGCCTACCCCGGACGGGATAAGGCATGAGTTTATATATGTATGTAGTTAATTTTCACACATATTCTTGAAAAGCATAACTCTCCTTCTGGCGTCAGGTAAAACACATCATTAAATCAGCAACAGAACATTAAACAGGCCATTACGACAAAGACAGAAAATGTAAAAAATATCTTTTTTTTTTCTCAACTTTTTTCTTATCAAGTTAATTAAATACGACGCGACTGCCCAAAGCAATTATATTTCTGTCCGCAAAGGTACCGTCGACAAAATATTCTCTATTAAAATATTACAGAAGGACGTTCTCAATTTAGGAAGAAGAATTTTAATATTTATATCATGTCAATGTTTTAAGGAAAAAATTAAAAAGTAGCCATGTCTCGCTATTTTTATGCTTTTTAATCTTTAGAAATTTAAATATTGCATTTTACTATTTATACCTGCATTAATGTCAGTAACTGTAATTTATTTTATCTTATTTATTTTAAAAGATAACACCATCACTAGGGATATCAAAGCATGAATATCTGTGAGGATTTCACTAACATCAAATTTAACGGACATGAATAATAACATTCAAACTAGGGTCAATAACTTGTGAATCACACAAAAAAATGTCCTGCAATGTCGAATACGGCAGCCGCATTCATAATCGCTGTGCCACCGAGGAAGTTGTAACTTAGGACCAAACCCTTCTTAGCCTTTTCAAAATAGTTTAGATGAGCCCGAGTTCTGAGGTTTGGGACCTCATACATTAAATCAAATCAAATCAAATATCATTTATTCTAAGAAGTACAAAAATATTGTATCTTTTTGACGTCATCTAACACTACTTAATCTAAGTTTATAAACAATTCAAAGTTTAGAAAACTTTACCACCGCCTCCAAAGCGCTAGTAGAGAAGAAGCGGCGCAACAAACTCTACTGCTGCATTTTTTTGACGTCATAATTTTTTACATTGGAGATAACTGTAATTGGGCGCTGCAACCATTGTATACCTACTAACCATTATAATTATTCAATGATAAAGGTAGCGGTATTAAAAAAAACAAACCCCCTTGTTTTGAAGTCGGTTAAGAAGACAAATTAAACAAGCTCAGTAAACTATAGACCGACCGCTTATCTCAGTCCCCGCCTGCGGTATGAAAGGGACGAGGGAGCGGGGTAGCGGTGTCCGTTATGGTAGCGTACACAAGAGCTATATCGAGTTGTTTACTATGCCAAATAAAATAAGTTTTTACAATAAAAAAAAACCGATTTCAAAGACAAAAATTGCACTAAAAAGTAAAAAATAATTAGTTGTATTTTGGTTTTACAACATTAAATCAGACATTCTTTTTACTTAATTATAATCTAAAGAATAGGTTCTTTTAATTATTGTAAAAAGTATTGTTAAGGATATTTCTTGAAGAGTCTACAAATATATTTATTTGAAGATTCTTTAAAATATAATCAAATAATGTAATATTATTGTTATTTTTGGAGTAATGTGACAGCCACGATAGTTATATTCTATATTTTATTCCTGACTATAAATTTAAAGAAATATGATGTCGTGTTATACACTGACTAAAGACTAAGATGAGAAATAAGTACTACGAATCAAAGACAATTACTTAAAATTCTCATGCGAAAATGAAACGGCCATGTTTGTTTTAAATAAAATATTTATCAAATTAAAAACTATTTAAAGTGATCAGAATGTGTTAGACAAAACTCTATTGCCTTTTCTAACGACTTTGTAGACAACATTTTGCATTATTGATCCTATTCACGAATTACGATTTTTTTCAATTGACGGTGCTGGTTAGCCCCATAAACGCCCATAAGTTATGGAAAGCTTTAATCAGTTACTAAATAGGTATATTAAAACGTTTGAACGTGACACAGGTATTTTAAAATATATTTATTTAAATATGATAAAAATAGTTATTTAATATTTGTTTAATTTTTAAACCAATCCATAAACAATCAACAACTTTATGTCAAACCCCGGACTCATAAACGCAACTTAAATTTTAGTCAATTGATAAGCTTAAATTTTTACGGTTTTGTTTGGCTTAAGGTTGGTTTTGCTAACAAAAAACTCGCTAAACAGTGATTAAATTTTAGAGATTTTTATAAGTAAGGGGGTTAATGTCGAAGTCATATAATAATATAATCTGTAATTCATGGCCGCCATTCCATTAGCTTATGTATTATCGTATTTCGTTGGCTGACACCGACTCCAAAAATAACAATAATATTACATAATTTGTAATAATTTGATTATTTTTTAAAGAATCTACAAATATTTTGAATAAGAATGTTTTGAAAAAAATAACATTTCATTTAGTTACTTAAATAAGTTTTTGTTCAATTTGTGTAGTTTTAAGATATTATATTGCTATAATTTGCATATCCGATGTGGATAGACTGTTGAGAATAATGTATTCATACACTAACACCTGATATACACAGTTTTGCAATACATCTTTGTCTTTAATAAATATATTTGTTATTATACGAATGGCTGATTTAAACTATAAATATAATTATAACTAAAGTATTAGAAAATATTTACAAATAATAACAATTGTACAATCATTAATTATATATATTAAATCACAGTATAATCACATTACAATAATCACAGTTTACATTAAAACAGGTATGATTTAAACATATTAATTTGTAAGAATCAATCTTAGAAAATATTTACAGATAATAAGAACAATAATAAGAGCTTTTTTTATTTTTACACGCTACCATAACGGACACTTAGTCAGTATGTCAGTATGACACTAGTGCAGTATGCTAGTCCGTCTTCTATACAATTTACAAATGTCAAAGATGGTGGCGTCATCTTGGCTCTAAAACTAGTACTTTCTTAGAAAAAATTATGCAATCTAAATTATTACACAATTTAAAGCCTGACCAGAAAAATAAAACAACCTCTTCAGGTATTTCGATTGCTTTAGGGTATAATTTTAATTTTTCCTTCTTTTTATTTCATAAAAATAAGCTAGCTAAAAATTAGAGGTGTGTTGTGATGTAATGTAGTTCGGGTCACAGTATCTGAGATGGCGCCGTTTTGGCAAAAAATCAAGAGATAGCTCTCTCCTTTGTCCTCGCCCCCCGCGCACCTCTATTACCGCAGGCGGGGTCTGAGTTAAACGGTCGGCCTATAGTTCAACCTCTGTCTATTTGATCTGCAAGCACACTGTTGTATTTGCAATGGAAATTGAACCTTATATCTATTATAAAAAGAAACAGAAACTGATTCAATAAAAGATTCCTAGGTTTATATCGATTCTTCAAATAGTTTCAAGCATTGCAAGGAATTCTCATTCTTGTTGTAAGTGGGTTATTGACTAGAGTTCTTTGTAATGAGGTCATAGTTATGTTTTGCACTTTTTTAAAGGGCAAATACAAATTATGAATACATAATTTTCTAATTAAAAAACCGATTTCCACTGGAATATTGATAACTACTCCGTGTGGTGACGGAGTAAAAATACAACATGTCACCACCCCATCTCATCACATGGGTGTCGTAAAAACCGATTATGGGACTATCCGTGAATATTATCTTTACGAAATAAAAATAAGGAAAACTTGAAATTAAACCATCCGTTTGGCCAGCGTGGTATTGGTAGGCCAAGTATCCCTCCGTTACGGTAGGAGGCCCGTCCCTGCAGTGGGACATTAATGGGCTGTTATGATGATGATGATTGATAACTAGTACAATACTCAAGCTGCAATTTTGTTTATATAGACAGTTTACATAAATTTCGTACTTGTCTCGTAATTCCCACTTGGCTGAGTTTATTTCACTAGTGGGGAAATTATCTAAAAAAAAATATCAATCCCTCTGGTAGAAATTTATGAAGTTAAACTGAAAATGTAAAGTATTTCAGTTCTCCAGCACTCATAGTACAGTAAAAACTCTGCTTAGTTTGGGACTAGATGGCGTTGTGTGGATGAATGACCAGTTTTATTATTGTTTAAAACATTTAAGGTCCCGTCAATTGTCATTTATTTTTGTATTCCGACCCCGTTACTAGTCTGTAGGTACTAATAAATAAATAAATATTAAATAAATATTCACAGACATCTCTACACAGCGCCATCTGTTCCCAAAGTAAGCTAGGCTTAACCTGCTTGTGTTATGGGTAACAGAACAACGGATATTAATACTTATACTTTTTTGTAAATACGTACATAATATACATAGAAAACACCCAGACCAATGCAAACAATCATGTTAATGCACACAAAGATTTGCATTAAGCGGGAATCGAATAAAAGCTAATACTTATTGCCTTGACAAAATGAACTGACATAAAATAAGATTTGGAGCAACATTACTGGTTGTAAAATATATCAGCGGGTTACGTAAAGCTAAGGTTTTGTTGTCACTGCTAGCGATTTTTACGACCAATGATGATTCAAATTTCCTTGCAAACTGCTCAGAGATTATTAGTATTTTTTAAGTAATTGATTGAAATAATTTTGGCAGTTCTTGTCTTTAAGGATAGCCAAATCATGTTTTTAATACGTCTACATGAAAGTTTGTAATTTATAACGCAAATTATTGTACTAAGCAATTTTTGCTAACTCTCTCTGATTGAAAATCAAGCGGATAGCCATCAAATGGTTTACTCTTGCAGTAGGATGATGCAAACTCCCAATAATAGTAAATAATCAGAAGCTAACCAGATGATTGGTTGGTTTTTTTGATAAGTAATTATTAATGTTATGTAAAACAGGTTTCGAAGACACCTATGGTATAAAATGGATAAGTAAGACGATGTATCGCTAAGTCACCCATAATAATATTATTTTTTGTACGCTTACTAAATCGCTACTCGCTATCAGTAGGACACGTGCCTTATGTCGTGAACTTTTATTACAAAACGGTTGCGTTGATGATAATGAGGATCTTAAGACGTATCTTTTAGTAAATATTCTTGGCCTTCTAATACCAGACTGACCAGAATTGTGTGTTTGCTTCGAGTTTTCTCTTTCTTGCAAGAACTTTCATTTCTGTCAAGTTTCCTTTAGTCGATACTGAAAGAAGTACAGAAATAGTTAGTGACATACGAGATACTCGTAAAATAATTTAAGTATGTTTAATCATACATTCAATCAATTCCAATCATTTAATTTCAATCCGGGGTTTGGATTTAAAAACTCCAACCCCGAATTGAAAAAAGAAATCTATTTTTGGTATTAAAAATACCAAGAAAAGTTTTCCTAAATTTGACTGTTATTTATACGAAATAACATTCAATTTTGTAGTTTTTATCTATTTTTACAGTTAAAATCATGGGGTACTGTTTATTTCAGTACCAAAACAATACTATGATTCTTTAGTACATATTTTAATACTACACTTATTTTTTTACACTTGCTGATTCCTAACAAAACAAACCACCCTGTATTTACCAGCTGACATTTGACGTTGTATTCTTAACAATCACTCTTCAAGAGTCCCTCGGGAACATAACGACGTAACACTACACTCACGTTTCCCTATTTACAAAGGAATTTACTTCAAACATCTCTAGAGTAAGCGTGTCTTTTAGATATTTGTTTTATTACAAAGACACATTGAACCTGATAGAAAGAACGTAAACAGTCCAGGAATTAGGGTAACGGATAAAAAGGTATAAGTACGGTGGTCACAAAACAATTTTTGAGAAACGACGACCTAGTTATTAGTCCTAACTAGGTCATCGTCCTAACTTAGGGCGGTGGGAAATCGGTGTATGAGGGAAGCACAGGACCACTCATGAAGATAATGTTTGGAGGAGGCTTATAATCAGCAGAAGATGTCCATAGACTGATATGACTAAGGTAGCAGGTGATTAATGCTTGGAAGCGTAGACAGCCTCTTACTATAGAAACTTAACACCTGATACGTACGTTTATCGGTTATCTAATAAAATACCTAGTAGGTAGCTAATTTTAGAAAAACTTAATAGGTTTTCATTTTTTCTTACAATATCTTGCTAAGGCCATAAAATTTTAATGCCGACAAATAACTATACGAAATAGATAAAATTTTACAAGCACCTTCTCAGAAGGGTTGTTATTTAATAAAATACTGAAGTATGCTTCAAAGTTTAGGGTCTTACTGACCTTGTACAGAAAGTTAAAGATCAGAACACTTTTGAGTCTTTGATCGGACTGTGGGTATGGAATATTAAATAGTATGTATCTCTTGTGGTAGATGAAATCATTACCATATACTACCATTCTGTCCAATTAAATTAGTACAACGTTTTGTGATGGTTATGTGGCAAACTGAGGACCTCTGTGGCGCAGTCGGTATATTACATGGCTGCTACGCAGAGGTCTCGGGTTCGGGTTGCCGACCTCGGTGGCGCGCCGGTAAAGCCAGCGGCTGCCGCGCATGAGGTTGTGGGTTCGATCCCCACGCAGGACAATAATTTGTGAGATCCACAAATTATTGTCCTGAGTCTGGGTGTTATATGTGTCCGTTAATTGATGTTTTTAAAAGTCCCCGCGACACAGGGCATGATCCCTAGTGCGGGAGTTGTCTTTATTTAAAAAAAAAAAAAAAAAAAAAAAAAAGATTCCCGCTCAATGCAAATCTTTATGTGCATGTACATGATTGCTTGCATTGTTCTGACTGTTTTCTATGTATAATATGTATGTATTTACAAAAAAAAGTATTTATAAGTATTTTATTAGAAAGCCTACACTGGAATCACGCTGTTAAACGAAATATTTTTTTTGGTAAAAGGAATGAACTTTGTTACAAGTGTGTGTGGCGCAGAGGTTGCGGCAACGGCTGGCGTTTACCCACGTTTACACCCCACGCAGAACTATTGTTTGTCCGATCTAAAAATAGCTATTCGAAGTCTGGATGTAGTTATCTTAGAAATTGATGTTTATAAAAGTGCACTCTAGTTTTCACTAAGATTTTCTAAGGAGGTGATTTAACTAAAATACTTAAGTAATCTAAAGTCCGTCCGTGTGGTGACGGAGGAAGAATACAATATGTCACCACCCCATCTTATTCCATGGGTGTCGTAAAACCGACTAAGCGACTATCCGTGAATATTATCTTTACGTAATAAAAAGAAGTAAAACTTGAAATTAAACCCTATACCGGTCCGTCTAGCCAGCGTGGTATTAGTAGGCCAAGTATCCCTCCGTCACGGGAGGATGCCCGTCCTTGCAGTGGGACATTAATGGCTGTTATGTAAAATACTTAATTTAAAGTCTTTTATACAAAATTTATGTAATAAAAAAGTCACATGAATATCGATGTAGTTTTTTAAAGTGATTCATTTGTGAAGTAATGGACACCCTCTATGAAACGAGCCATCAGTTTGAAACCTAATTTGCATCCATGAGATTGAAATGCTTGAACTATCACAAAGGTTTTAAAACATGAATAGATTAACAAGAGAAAAGAGAAATTATATTCGTAAAATGTGGTTTGGTCTTATTTTTTCCTTACACTTTCACACAACGCCATCTAGTCCCAAACTAAGCAGAGCTTGTACTATGGGTACTAGACAACGGGTAAACATACTTAAATACTTTTTTTTGTAAATACATACAATTATACATAGAAAACACCCAGACCAATGCAAACAATCATGCACACACACATTTGCATTGAGCGGAAATCGAACCCGAGCCCTCCGCGTAGCAGTCATGTTGAATAACCACTACGCCACAGAGGTCGTCAACATGCAATTACTTACAATCGAGATTACTTACTTTCTCACGACAGATTTTAGCGGTGAGATGTTTTGTAATATTGTATGTGTGTTAATCAGCCGAGTGAACTTTTCTAGGTAACTGTACCTTAGAAAAGTTCTAGGGGACGGATTGGGTTTAATTTCAAGTTTTCCCTCTTTTTATTTCGTAAAGATAATATTCACGGATAGTCCCTTAGTTGGTTTTTACGACACCCATGGCATGAGATGAGGTGGTGACATATTGTACTCTCACTCCGTCACCACACGGAGAACCTCGACTTTTAAATAATGTCAATTATTGTCGTTTTCGATCAATAATAAAATTGTCTTTCAATAAATTTATCGTAATTTTATATTGTAAAGACTCAATCATTTATCTTCTAATAAGCAACGAAATAAAGAACGTTTTTATAGAAATAATTGATTTAATTATATCTTTGCGGCAGACGTCAATAAAGTTTCTGTCTTACAGATAGAAATATAGCGTTATTTTACGTAGCAATAATGAGTCCAACAGTGTGGTGACGGAGTAAGAATACAATATGTCACCACCCCATCTCATCCCATGGGTGTCGTAGAAACCGACTAAGGGACTATCAGTGAATATTATCTTTACGAAATAAAAAGAAAGAAAACTTGAAATTAAACCCTATACCAATCCGTCTGACCAGCGTGGTTAGTAGGCCAAGTATCCCTCCGTCATGGGAGGAGGCCCGTCCCTGCAGTGGGACATTAATGGGCTGTTATGATGATGATAATATTAATCGTTCACTGTAAACTTTAGTGAGTGCACTGAGTTACTATTAATTCATTCGTTTGCTAATGAGAGAGATGAAAAATGTATGTTACTGGAAATTGGTAAAGTTTGTATTTGAAATATTATTTCGGTATACGTTCTGAATATTTAGCGATTCATATTTATATATCCGACGTAATTATTCACGCATAACAAATTAAAACTACTTAAGTACTGTTCGAATGAACAACAGGAAATATTTTTTGAATGCTGAATTTCAGATTAAATATTATTATTATTTTCTCCCCCAGCTAGGTGGACCGACGACCTCAAAAAGGTCTCTGTGTCGGACTGGATGCGGAAGGCGCAGGACCGAGTTCAATGGCGCGTGTTGGGAGAGGCCTACGTCCAGCAGTGGACTGCAATAGGCTAGTTTATTGATTGAATTTCATATTGCCGGCGGACTGACTAATATAATCTATGGTCTTCTAATTAGTAGGTAAAAGAAAAATACTAAGTTTTCAAGGAACCGAGTTATCGTAAATGTTATTTAAACTTAAGATCATCATCGTCATCATCAACATATCAGCCAATCGACGTCCGTCGGAGATAGGCCTCCTCCAAGTATAGTCACCTTATGCGGTCCTGTGCCTTCCTCATCCATCGGCTTCCCGCCGGCGCCGTCCTAAGCAGGTCATCGGTCCACCGTGTGAGGGGTCTCCCCACCCTGCGCTTTCCGGTACGCGGCCGCCTTTCCAGAACCTTTCTGCCAGAATTTTAAGATGATGAACATTATTTGAAGAACTTATAAAAAGCTTAACGAGTTTTTGCACTGAGTTTTTTAAGCGCAAAACCTTACTTTCAACGGCGCTTACCTGGAATCTGCGATATCTGAGACGAAAATCGTATAGTTTGTTTGATTCCGTCATGCCCATAAAACTTGTAGTGTGAGCTGGTCACATACATCATCCGATAACAAGGAATAGATTACGGTTGTACTATAACTATCATAAGATACTAAGATAAGACATTAAGATAGTAATATAGCTATAAGACACGTAGATATTAAGTATATAAATGGTGGTAAGATGTAATTAAAGCAGCATTCAACATGTCATCATAGTATCATTTACTACCCCACTTCTACAACATCTGACGAGTTCCGGTGCCCACTCCACATGGCGACCCTGCCGTAAGAAGTCTAGAAAAGCAGAATGAGATTCGGAACAGGTTATGGATACGCGGAAAACTAAAATAGAGGTACAAATATTAAATTTATTTTAAAATGGGTGGTTCTACTTCGAAGGAGGAAGTAATCATAGCTCAGACAGCTTCTGGTGGATCCAACAACGCAACAGCAACACAACAACAACTGTCAGCCATAAGTACAGTCGTTTGGTTCATGGCAGCGTGTTTTTTGGTTATTATTGTGAGCGCAGTGGGTTATCTCTACCGAAGGTGCCACATGAACTGGATACAAGGAGAAATAAATAAGAGGGATGTCCAGCGAGTGATGCAGGCATAACAAGAAGGAAGGAAACGTGAGTGAAAATTAGTGTTATTTTATGTTTGTGTACGGAGTGTGTTTAAAGACTATAAGTTTATCATAATCGGTTATTATTAAATTATGGAAGTAGAATTAACTACAATTTTTGTACAATTAAAAAATTTAAGAGAAAATATTGTTAAACTAGGACCCAGTAGAAGGGTAGGAAGTAATTTTGAAGGAAAAATTAACGAAATACAAACTTTATACGATAAATTTAAAACAATTATTTCGGGAAGTTGCAAATTTTCAACAGAAATTGTAGAATTAATTAATAAAATAGAGAAACTTTATTTAGAGACTATAAAATTCGAAAATAAGATTACACCGTCAGAAATGGGTAGGTACCGAGAGTTTTTCCCTGAGGACGGCCGTGGGGCTATTGCCTAAAGTAACGGGAGAAGAACATGTCACTCAAGACCTTATAGACTCTATTGAGTTATACAGTTCAATGATTAAAGAGGAAGAAAAAAAATTATTAATAAAATTTGTATTAAAAACACGGTTAAACCAAGGGGCTAAAATACGGTTATCAGGAGAGTACGATTCGGTTGAACAATTAGTAAATGACATGAAAAAACATCTATTGACAATAAAATCAGACGTAGCTATTCAAAATAAATTCTCTAGGGCTACTCAAAGTAATAAATCGATAACAGAATTCGGGATAGAAATAGAAAAGTATATGATAGACTTAACCATTGCGCAGGCAGGAAACGATAAGGAAGCATACAAAGTGTTACGGCCATTAAACGAAAAATACGCAGTAAAAAGATTCGCTGACGGGCTTCGAAATCAACGTATAAGCACTATCATTTCAGCACAGAATATAACAACATTAAAAGATGCAATTAGGATAGCAGAAGACGAAAGTTGTAATTCCTTAGAACAGGTATTAACTTTTCAACGACAGTTCAGGACAAATGGATTCTACAGGAATAATAGAGGTAGTGGAAATAATAATAATTTCCAACAAAATTATCGCGCAAAACAAAACACAGCTGATAGGTACGTGTTTAATAATACAAAGAGATGGCATGGTAATGGAATTCGCGGACGTAGCGGTTATCGTGAACAACCGAGTCAGCAAGGTCGGCGAGCTGTAGCATGTTTAGAAGTAGAACATACGTCAGGCGATAATGAACTTGACACATTGGAACAACAAATAGAGCCGAGTCAGTTTTTCGTGAATAAAGATAAACATATATTAACGTATAATAGTATAAACTGGGTTAATTTTTTTCTTAATGGCCTACACTCGGAATGGCTAATTGATACGGGTGCGTCAATATCAGCCACAAAAAATGAAATTTTAGAATGTTACCCGGGATGTTACAATATTATTAAGGATAAGGTAGTAGTTAACGGTGTAGGTGGTAAAATACAAGCGATAGGTTACGTGTACTTAAATTTAAATTTCGAACAGTGTTCGTTTATGCATAAGTTTTATGTATTTAATGAATTACCATGTAAATCGGTCGGCATAATAGGTCAAGATTTTTTACAAAAATATAAAGGCGTTATAGATTTCTCAGAAAATAAACTAACTCTTAAGGAATACCGAGGGCAAGTTATTTCGATGCCACTTAGATATTATGATTATGTATTAAGTATTCCGCCGCGTTGCGAGGTAATTAAATATTTTCCAGTTAGCATAACCGAAGATTGTGTGGTATCAAAACAAGAGTTACAGGAAGGGGTTTTTTTGGCCAGCGTAATAGCTAAACCGAAAAATGGAATGATACCTATTAGGATATTGAATACAAAAGACGAGGAAATTGAATGAATTTTAAAAAATATAGATATTCAACCCTTAAGGAATTATAGCTATTGTTATTTTCCGGAGTCAAGTAAGAGTGTTGAACGTATTAAGGAAATATTTTCAATTTTAAAATTAGACTATTTAAACAATGAGGAACGATTAATGATTGAACAGATCTGTGCGAAATATCCAGATATATTTCATTTACCGGGAGATAAGTTGACTGTAACTAATATATATGAGCAATCTATAAAATTAAAAGACAATGTATCACCGGGATATAAAAAACAGTACAGGATACCAATTGCTCAAAAGAAAGAGGTCGATAGGCAAGTACAAGAAATGTTAAAAAATGGAATTATTGAAGAGACGGTTAGTGAGTGGTCTAGTCCTGTGTTAATTGTCCCTAAAAAAGCAGACCGGGACGGGGATAAAAAATGGCGGCTTGTAATAGATTATAGGCAATTAAACGAAAAAATTCAAGACGATAAGTTTCCTTTACCAAATATTAATGAAATTTTAGATTCATTATCAGGAGCTATGTATTTTAGTCACTGTGATTTGTCGCAATCATATTATCAATGTCAATTAGACGAAAAAAGTAAACAGTATACAGCATTTACGACAGACAAAGGACAATATCAAATGAACAGATTACCAATGGGTTTAAAAATTAGTCCGAGTTCATTTAGTAGAATGATGACTGTGGCGATGTCCGGATTAAATTATAATAAATGTTTAATATACCAGGACGATTTGGTTATCTTTGGGCAAAATTTAGAAATACATAACCGAAATTTAATGTCAATTTTTACACGATTAAGAAAAACTAATCTTAAACTAAATCCATCTAAATGCGAGTTTTTAAGGAAGCAAATACTTTATTTAGGACACGTTATATCAAATGACGGTATCTCTCCAGATCCGGGAAAAATTGAAGTAGTAAGAAATTACCCACGTCCCGCTAATAGTGATGAAATAAAACGGTTTATAGCTTTTGCGAATTATTACAGAAAATTCATTCCTAAGTTCGCTAAAATAGTTGCACCAATGAATAAAATGTGTAAGAAAAATGCTGTATTTAATTGGTCAGAAGAATGCGAGGAAGCATTTTTAATACTTAAGGAGGCATTAATATCACCACCAATTTTAGATTTTCCCGATTTTTCCGAAAAAAACACGTTTGTACTGCAAACAGACAGTTCAGGTTTTGCGATAGGAAGTGTCTTGAGTAATGGAAACGGCAAACCCATCGCGTACGCGAGTAGAATTTTAGGGAAAAGCGAGTTAAATTATCCTATTATAGAAAAAGAATTATTGGCTATAGTTTGGTCAATTAAACATTTTAGGACATATCTATATGGTAGGAAATTTATCGTAAAAACAGATCATAAGCCATTAATATATTTATTTAATATGACGGACCCATCAAGTCGGTTAATGAAGTTTCGTCTGTATTTAGAGGAATACGATTTTGAGGTCGAATATGTGAAAGGGAAGGACAATGTGCTAGCGGACGCATTATCTAGAATAAAAATCTCCATTAAAGATTTAAAAGATATGGGAAATAATAGTATATCAGTAATGACGAGAAGGCAGAATAGGCGGTTGCAGGAATTGGGTAAAGAACAGGATATTCGGGAGGATAATATAATAGATTCTAGGATAGGGCATCCCAGAATAGTAGAAGTACTGAAGAAACAAGGGAATGATGTGGAATTACGCAGAATAAATGCAAATAAATGGGGAAAATTGATACGTGACAAAAATTGTAAAATAATTATGTCTAAGTCACGAAATAAATTGATGTACGTGCCAGAACACTTAAGTGTTTATATTAACTATGAATCTTTATCAGCTTCTTCCCTAGACGAGTTGCTGAAAGACATAGTAAAGTTTTGTTTTGAACAAAACTTGGAACATATTATTATGTTAAAAAATAATGATAACGAGTATTTGATAAAAGGAATGGCACGGTATTTAAAGGAAAACAATAGTTCATTACAAAAGAACTTTAAAGTATGTATAGTGAAAGATGTACGTAGGATAGAGGACAGGGAAGAAAAGAAGGTAGTCATGAACGATTTTCATATATTACCAACTAGTGGTCATGCAGGGATACGAAGGATGATTAATAATATAAAGAAATCTTTTTACTGGCCAGGTATCGAAAAAGATGTAGTAGAATACGTCCAAAAATGTGATAAGTGTCAGAAACAAAAATTTTAGAAAAATATTAGGGAACCAATGACAATTACGACGACTGCGTCAACAGCTTTTGAGAAAATTTACTTGGATATAGTAGGACCATTCGATAAGGATACGAATGGAAATATATATATTTTAACATTACAGTGTGAGTTAACAAAATTTGTGGAAGCTTATCCTTTAAAAAACAAATCAACCAATGAGGTAGCAAAAGCATTAGGGGAAAATTTCATTTTGAGATATGGGATACCGCAAAACATTGCTACAGATAGGGGAAGTGAGTTTATTTCCAAAGTCATGGTAGAATTATTCAAAATTTTAGGCATAAATAAAATATTAGCAACGTCGTATCATCATGAAAGTATTGGTTCGCTAGAAAATGCTCATAAAACTTTGGGTGCGTATTTAAGAATTCAGACAAATAACAACTCGTCATCATGGAGTTCTTGGATCCCTTATTGGTGTTTTTCATACAACACAACAGTAAATACTGTAACTAAATATACTCCATATGAGTTAGTGTTCGGAAAATTATGCAACTTACCAAGTAATTTAAATAATGGGAGTGTTGAACCTATATATAATTTCGATGATTATCCTTTAGAGTTTAAGTTTCGTTTACAGAAAGCTCAAGCGGATGCTAGAGAAAACTTGATAACTAGTAAATTGGCCAGGAAAATTGTTTATGATAAAAATAGTAACCCTGTAACATATAAGGAAGGTGATTTAATATTGTTGAAAAATGAGAATGCAAGTAAGTTAGATAATGTGTACAATGGACCATTTTATGTAATAAAAGATGAGTCACCAAATGTAAAAATAAAGTATAAAAATAAAATAGAAACTGTACATAAAAATAGAACCAAATTGTATTATGATAGTTAAAATTAATTATAATAGTTATAATCAAAACAATAAAATTAACTTAGATTTAATTTTATTTTTTTTCTCTGGAAGGGTGATGTAGTGTGAGCTGGTCACATACATCATCCGATAACAAGGAATAGATTACGGTTGTACTATAACTATCATAAGATACTAAGATAAGACATTAAGATAGTAATATAGCTATAAGACACGTAGATATTAAGTATATAAATGGTGGTAAGATGTAATTAAAGCAGCATTCAACATGTCATCATAGTATCATTTACTACCCCACTTCTACAACATCTGACGAGTTCCGGTGCCCACTCCACAAACTGACAGCGCTCAACTTCAGCTCGATACGGGAATTCCAAACAAATAAATAATAATAAATAATCCTCACACATTCACACATCGCCGCCTATTCCCAAACTAAGCAAAGCTTGTACTATGGGTACTAGATAACGGATAAACATACTTAAATACTTTTTTTTCGTATTTTTTTTTTGGAAATATTATACATAAAAAACACTCAGACCAATCCAAACAATCATGTTCATGCGCACAAAGATTTGCATTGAGCGGGAATCGAACCCGAGACCTCTGCCTAGCAGCCATGTAATATACCGACAGCGCCACAGAGGTCGTCAAATAAAAAAAAACAGCATGTAGTTTTTTCGCAGTTACTAACAACGCACGAACTTGTCCTAAAATTTATGACAGAAAACTGTCCATGCAGTCTTAGCTGACGTAACTCCAAATCCGCTTTTATTATTAGTATTACTGTGAGACGCGACCCCAAATATTGTCGTAATACATAGAGGTTAAAAATATATTTATGTATAAAGGTTCATTGTAATTTTATATTTTTTTGTCTCGTTAAGAAATAAAAATATTTATTTATCATTGATATAATTATTTGGTTTCTGATCGACGCAGATTTCAAATATTCAATAGCCGGATCCAAACCAAACGATCCATTTTGGATCGGCGATCCACCCCATCCAGTGATCCGCGATCCATCAACGACGGCGGATCGCTCGCGGCAAAGAGCGAGCTATCCTGCCGCGCAGTTTGGATCGCGCGAGGCAAGTCCACGTCAAAGTAACGCTCCTGCCGCGCTAGATCGTTTGGTGTTGATCCGGCTATTATGTATTTTCTGGAGATCTGACCAATCGACGGCGACGTCCACAGATGGACGTAGGCCTCCTTCAAGTATTGCCACCTTGTGCGGTCCTGTGCCTCCCTCATCCATTTATTCATTTTCTTTTTTTTCTCATTTTTTCATCGACAAGTATTTGCGATCCACAAATAATTGTGTAGGTACACAATAAATGTGTACTTTATTATTTTACCAAAACAAACCACCCTGTATTTACCAGCTGACATTTGACGTTGTATTCTTAACAATCACTCTTCAAGAGTCCCTCGGGAACATAACAACGTAGCACTACATTCACGTTTCCCTATTTACAAAGGAATTCACTTCAAACATCTATATTTATTTGTCTAGAGTAAGCGTGTCTTTTAGATATTTGTTTTATTACAAAGACACATTGATAGCTGATAGAAGGAACGTAAACAGTCTAGGAATTAGGGTGACGGATAATAATAAGGTATAGGGTAGTCAAAAAACATTTTTTGTGAACCGACGACCTTTTTAATTAATATTATATTTATGCCATAATATTCTTATGCTCAAATTTCAATAACCACAAATAAACCAATTTTTTTCACAATGTCTTGCTAAGGCCCTGACATTTTAATGACATAGCACATAGAATTTATGTTTAAGCGAAACATTGAAAATTTTACAAGCACCTTCTCAAAAAGGGTTGTTATTTAATAAAATACTGAAGTATGCTTCAAAGTTTATGGTCCGAGTGACCTCGTGTCCAAAGTTAAAGAGCAGAACACTTTTGAGTTTTTGATCGGACTAGGGGTAGGGAATATTAAATAGTATGGATGGGTTTTCTCTTGTGGTAGATGAAATTATGGATCCGGACTCGTGCTTCACCTAGGTTCTCCACCTGGGTGAAGCATGGGCACTTGCTAGGTCCCGTGCTCCAACTGATGACGTTATTGTACAATGAATCAGTAAATTGTTTTACCCATAGGTATGATTAAAAAGATCCAAAACAATTTTGTAAGAGGAGTGAATTGAAAAGATGGAGGTTATTGAATAATATTTCTTTGATTTTATATTTTTGGGTCCATACTAACAGTCTGTATAGTTGAATTATTACAACGTTTTGTGATGGTTTTGTGGCTAACTTTCCTATAAACTATTTCAAAAGAGTTTCCTAATTCTGAGAAACAATATGACTACAATGAATAAAATGCATTGTTTTCACATACTTTAATTTATCGTACTTAGTAGGTGTTATATCGCCCGATTTAACTTACTAAAGTCAAATTACTTAATCTAAAGTCTTTCATACAACATTTATGTTAAAAAAAGGGTCACATAAATATCACAATATCACTTTAAAAAGCTACATCGATATGTAGCTTTTTAAAGTGATTCATTTTGTGAAGTAATGGACATCGTCTATGGTACGAGCCATCAGTTTGAAACCTAATTTGCATCCCAGAGATTAAAATGCTTGAACTATCACAAAGGTTATAAAACATGAATAGATTAACAAGAGTAGAGAGAAATAATATTCGTCTGGCCAGCGTGGTATTAGTAGGCCAAGTATCCCTCCGACACGGGAGGAGGCCCGTCCCTGCAGTGGGACATTAATGGGCTATTATGATGATGATGATGATGATGATGATATTCGTAAAATGTAGCGTGGTAATTTTTTTTCCTCACACTTTCACACAACGCCATCTAGTCCCAAACTAAGCAGAGGTTGTACTATGGGTACTAGACAACGGGTATATACCTGTATAAGTACTAAATACCTACATGACGATTATATCATAGAAAACACCCAGACCAATGCAAACAATCATGTTCATGCACACAAAGATTTGCATTGAGCGGGAATCGAACCCGAGACCTCTGCGTAGCAGTCATGTTGAATAACCACTACGCCCTAGAGGTCGTCTTCATTTGAAATGGACCTAGACAGGTGGGAAGCTTGAGGAGAAGCCTTTGTCCTGCTGTGGCATGTTAAAATATAACTAACAGTAACAGTAGGTATATATAGAAAACACGCAAGCTTAATCAAACAGCAACAAACAAACAAACAAAAATAAATACTTTATTTAGTTTATATAAGTAGGTCTGTATAGTCTCCATACACACATACAACTTAATTTAGTAACACTTACAATAGATCATCATATCATCATACCTATTAGATGAGATGGGGTGGTGACATATCGCATTCTTACTCCGTCACCACACAAAGAACGTTGACTTTTAAATAATGTCAAATTGTCGTTTTCGATCAACAATAAAATTGTCTTTCGATAAATTAATTGTATATTTATATTGTAAAGACACAATTATTTATATTAAGCAACGGAATAAAATGAACTTTTTATAGAAATAATTGCTTTAATTATATATATCTTTGCGGCAGACATCAATACAGTTTCTGTCTTACTGATAGAAATATAGCGATATTTTACGTACCTAGCAAAAAGTTCCACAAAAAAAAAACATGTTATTAACTACTTACTAGCAGCCCTTGAAAGTCCAGACAGACTTGAGCTACATTTATTTTTTTATGGGGAGAAATCCTCATGGACTTCTCTCTTTTTCCTCTTGTTTTCTCTCAATGCAAATCTTTCTTGTGCATAAACATACATGTTTGGATTGGTCTGGTTTTGTATTGTGCATATTGGATATTATTATATTTACAAAACAAGTTGTGTAAGTAGATATTTATATGCGTCGTCTAGTAACCATAGTACAAGCTCACCTTAGTTTGTAACTACATAATGGTGTCGTGTTAACATGTGTCAAGTTATAATGAAAAAGCGTAATTATGTAAAATATATTGATCGTTCCGTGTGGTGACGGAGTAAGAATACAGGGTGTCACCACCCCATCTCATCCCACGGGTGTCGTAAAAACCTACTAAGGAACTATCCTTGAATATTATCTTTACGAAATAAAAAAAAGGAAAACTAGAAATTAAACCACATACCAATCCGTCTGTCTAGCGTGGTATTAGTAGGCCAAGTATCCCTCCGTCATGGGACGAGGCCCGTCCCTGCAGTGGGACATTAATAGGCTGTAGTGATGATGATGATGATATTAATCGTTCACTGTAAACATTACGAGTTACTAATAATTCATTCGTTTGCTGATGTGTGGTGTGACTACGAGTCGGTAAGGGAAAAATCTGTATGTTCCGTTATTCACGCATAACAAATTAAAACTGCTGTTCGATTGAACTACACGAAATATTTTTTTAATGCTGAATTTCACACTAAATATTATTATTATTTTATTATTTAGCCCCCCCCCCCCCCCCAGCTAGGTGAACCGACGACTCCAAAAAGGTCGGACTGGATGCGGAAGGCGCAGGACCGTGTTTGCCGCAGTCACGAACAACGCACGTACTTGTCCTAAAATTTATGTCAGAAAACTGTCCAAAACAGTCTATAGCTGATGTAACTACAAATCCGCTTTTATTATTACTGTGAGACGTGACCCCAAAATATTGTCGTACTACAGAGAGGTTCAAAATATATTTATGTATAAAGGTTCATTGTAATTTTGTATCATTTTGTCTCGTTAAGAAATTTTCTTTTGTCTCGTTAAGAAATAAAGAAATAAATATGATTCAGTCAATATAATTATTTATTTGGCCTATCATCATCGCAAATTTTAAATATTCATTATGAATAATGAAGTGTGGTTACGGAGTAAGAATATAATATGTCACCACCCCATCTCATCCCATGGGGGTCGTAAAAACCGACTGATAATGAACATTTCAGCGTAACAGCTGTTCTTAACGTCCGTGACGCCACTCCTTTAGATAATGATATAGAAGCAAGATATTAAATAAGGCTTATAATTAATTACATTTATCTATGAAATTATTCGTGAGATTTGATTATTTAATACTTAATAGTTGTCTTGATATCTTTGCAGGTGTGTCAAGACCTAAAAACTTACTAGTCCCTTAGTCGGTTTCTACGACACCCATGCGATGAGATGGGGCGGTGACATATTGCATTCTTACTCCGTCAACACACGGATAACCATCTGATAATGTTTATCACTTAAAATACCTAGTGTATCACTTATCTAATAAAATACCTAGTAGGTAGCTATTTTTAGTTTAAAGCTCATTTTAGATAAACTTTACAGTTTTCATGTTTTTTTTTCACAATAAGTATCTTGCTAAAGCCATGAAATTTTAATGCCGACAAATAACTATATCACATAGACTTTATGCTTCTAAACGAAATAGATAAAATTTTACTACCACTTTCTCAAAAATGGTTGTTATTTAATAAAATACTGAAGCACAGTACAACCAGTAGTCTATCTCGGCCGAATGTTTGTTTTAAATGCCTACAGCTGCGCTGTACGTAAACATGCCATAGGGCTGCCCACCTCCAGCTTTTTAAAAACATTTACCTATTTTCCCGCTCGTTACTGCGGCACAGTTGCGACTGTTCACTCCGCAAAGCCACCGCTATCGTGAGCCTGTAGGTATAGCTCGCGGTTCGTCCGTTTCTATGAAGTCCAAATACTGTATATTATATTTGTAGTATGACTGAAGTATGCTTCAAAGTTTAGGGTCCGAGTGACCTCGTGTCCAAAGTTAAGTATCAAAATACTTTTGAATTTTCAATCGAAGACTAAGGTTGGTGGATATACTTAGGTATCCTGTTCTTATTTTGTTTCTCACAATATAAAATTAACCCTTACTTTGTCCTGTATAAAACTACCTATAAGCGCTGGTGTGGACGGCTGGCTGAGGGAGGCACAGGACCGCACAAGGTGGCAATACTTGGAGAAGGCCTATGTCCAGCAGTGGACGTTGTAGCCTGACCTCACTCAGAGGGCAATAGAGAGAGCTATATTGTAGCCTGACCTATGGGCCTACTCAGAAGAATCCATTAATGTCCTACTGCAGGGACGGGCCTCCTCCCGTGACGGAGGGATACTTGGCCTACTAATACCATGCTGGCCAAACGGATTAGTAAAGGGTTTAATTTCAAGTTTCCCTTTTTTTTATTACATAAAGATAATATTTACGGGTACTCCCTTAGTCGGTTTTTACGACACCCATGGGTGACATGTTGTATTCTTACTCCGTCACCACAAGTACAAAGCTACATATAGACATAGCTTTATAAACTTATGTAATTAGGTATTAAGAGCTAATAAAAGTTATTTTAACTGTAATTAGATAATAGTACGTGAGAGGTACACACAGCAACACATCAAGTTAAACATTTTCATTTGAAATTGTGTCTTATTTCAAGGTATTAAGGTACATGAGTGTCTAGCTTGATTAGTTGCTGTGTGTACAGTGACTGGGTGCAATTATTTCTAACACAATATCGTTAATTACCCCAGATACAGTGGAGCACTCTAGTTAATTAGTTAGAATTATTATATAACTACATATCCTATCCTACTAATATTATAAATGCGAAAGCTTGTGAGGATGTATAGATGGATGTTTGTTACTCTTTCACGCTAAAACTACTGAACGGATTTTGATGAAACTTCACTGTAATATAGCTTAAACATCAGAATAACTTATAGGCTACAAATAATAAAGATTTTAAATCCCTAACTCACCTTTTACGACAGTAAAGTGATAAAAAAGGGACTAAAAATAAAAACTGTAACAAACCGATCTTTTTTTTTCATAATATCATTACACGGAAAGACGACATTGCGTATGCAGTTTAAAAAAAAGTAAGAAACAAAAGACACGAAACAAATTTTACTTATGCAAAAGCTGAGCACTGCTTTTAAAAGGTCGCCCGCGTAATAAAGTTGTTGAGTAAGTTCGAAACAAAAATGTACAAAAAAGCAGCTAAGTGCGAGTCGCCTTTAAAGAAGAAAGAAGAAAGATTCCGTAGCATTATGACATTTTCATCATCAGCCCATGAATATACCACTGCAGGGTCGGCCCTCCTGCCATGACGGAGGGATACTTGGCCTACTAATACCACGCTGCCCAGACGAATTGGTATAGGGTTTAATTTCGTTTTGCTTCTTTTTACTTCGTAAAGATGAAATATTTACAGTTTAGTCCCTTAGTCGGTTTTTACGACACCCATGGGATGAGATGGGGTAGTGACATTATTATATTCTTACTCCGTCACCACACGGAGAACAGCTATTATGACATATTAAAAACGAATATTTCTTCCATATAAACCGCGCACGTAATGGTTTAATGAAAAAAAAATTAACTGTCAGTTCTTAGGCTGGGAAACCATGAAAATTTATTATTTTCTCTTTTTTTATGTGAAAATCTAATCCCAGCTCCTATAGTTTTGGTAAAATATTGGTGTGACAGACACACAGGCATGACGCATTTATAAAGGTCCCGTTTTTTGCCATCTGCAACGGCACCCCAAAAAGCTTAAAATATTCTCCCCGGTAATGAGTTCTACATGTTTAGAGATTGCCTCTTGCATAATTTTGTAATATCATATGTTTTGCTCCCTCTGTGCAAGTCTTTGAGTGTAAAGTAAGTTGACGCTTTCAGTACCAAAGGCGTGTAGGAATTGTTTTAACATTTTCGGTGCAGAACGCTTACGTTGTGGAAATATAATTTACTCACACATTTTTCTTTTGTATTTTTATACATCTACCTTCAGACTTTACCTATCATCAAAACAGCTCATTAATGTCCCACTGCAGAAACAGGTCTCCTCTAGTGACGTAGGGATACTTGGCCTACTCATACCACGCTGGCTAGACGGATTAGTATAGGGTTTAATTTCAAGTTTTCTTTTTTTTATTTCGTCACGGATAGTCACTTAGTCAGTTTTTAAGACACCCATAGAATGAGATAGCGTGATGACATATTGAATTTTTACTCCGTCACCACACGGATGGCATACAACAGTATAAGTAGGAAATTCTAAGTTACACTTTTTTTACAGTACTTAAACTTTTTCTAGACTATTATTCCTTTTATATAATAAGAACTTGTATACACTTTTGTAGACTTTATCTGAGTCTATACCTAGAAAAAATTCATCGCGCAGCTTAATATTCTGCGTTCATTTACTGAGGTTTTAGAAATGTCTTTGCTACTGCTTAGCACCACTATTTCAAAATACAAACGAAGTTTATAAATAAATAAAAATAAAAATAAAAATGTTTATTTTCGGATAACTACGCAATCCATAATTTGTTAGTAAACTTACATCTAATTTTGTTAGTACTTATACTCTATTAGTGACAAATTTATATTTATTAAGTTGCCAACAAGCTGACAATTTCCGCTTTCGGCTATTTCCCTCAGAACACTGTTATCGCTCCCCCGTATTCGGCGCAACAACGAACCTGCTTTCTTGCGTAAAAGGGCACCAAAACTATCCACGCCTGCATGTGCAAACATGGCTGAGGCGCTACAAAAACGTGGCAACTTTAACAGTGCTCTGAAGGCATTGTTGTATTGGACCCGCAGGGCGCTAATCGATTTTTTCGTATAGTCTGCCCACAGACTACTCGAGTACAAGGACGTGCAGAATGCTTTAAATAGAGTAATCTTTACTGCACTTGAGCAACGTACAAATCTGCGAGCCAACATGTTTGCCCTAACCGATAGCGCCCTGCGTTCCCTTTCAATATCAACATCATCTTTTAAATCGTCGGTAATAAAATGCCCAAGATATTTAAATTGATTCACTCTCTTAAGAGGTTGACCATTTAGTTTTAGTGAAGGTACAACTGTTGGACACTTTTTACCTGCCTTAAATACCATGTACTCGCTCTTCTTGTCATTATACAGTAAACCGTGCAAACCTGCATAAGACTCACAAATTTTTAAGAGCTTTCTGAGCGCGCTGACTGAGGGGGCCAGCAGCACGGCGTCATCAGCATACCAGATATTGTTGACGCATACTTTGCCAATATGACAACCGACACGTGCGCTGCTGAGCTCCTCAATCAGCTGATTAATATATAAGTTAAAGAGGCCAGGCGAAGTTAGCCCCCCCTGCCTCACCCCACATTCCGTCTTGTATGGCTCAGAAAACTCCTCCGCCCATCTTACAAGATTCACCTGACTCTCATACCAATACTTAAACATTACAAGTAGGTCTCCTGGCAAACCAGTCCTATGCAGCTTATCCCAGAGGAGGTCATATGAGACAAGATCAAAAGCTCTTGAGAGGTCCAGGAAACATGCGTATACCGGAGTACGCCTGTCCGTATAGTATTTCACCGTGTGCTTTAAACTCATTATTGCGGTTTCCTTGGATAATCCACGTCTAAATCCATGTTGACCGTCATGTAGAGTTAAAACATTTTCTAACTGAGAATAAAGCACACGATCAAACACCTTTGCGATTACTGTCGCTAGAGAAATTGGCCTATAATTCGACTTGTCTGATATGTCCCCAGTTTTATTTTTAATGATTGGAACAACTATAGTTTTCATCATTTCATCAGGCAAGTAGGAATGAGCTAAGCACATATTAAATAACAGAGCCAATACTCTCGGAAGGTGAATACCAGCATGCTTTAGATGTTCGATGCTGAGATCGTCATGACCGGGCGACCTTCCTTTGCTCATCGTTTTTATAATGCCATCAATAGCCTTTGCCTTAATAAGTGTAGTAAGGTGGCCCGTTCGCGGAACACCAGCACCGATCACCCCTTTTGACAGACCTAGAGGAGACTTTACAGTAAAATGATCTTTAAAAACATCCGCTATACTCTTTGGATCATTAACACCTTCCACGCTCAAAGGGAGGCCAGGTCTAACATTCATGGTATTGGTAGATTTCCAAAAACGACCGAAATCACCCCTGGAATGCAGAGAAGCCAGGGCAGGGCATCCATTTCAATCTGTTCACGATTATTTTGACACCATTTAAGCCTACTCTTAAATACTTTTCGACTAGCAACCATCTCTTCATACAAAGATCCACAGGTAGGTCTCCCGAACCACGTCCACATAAGAAATTTAGACTTGGCCTCCCTGTGAGCACTTGAAACATATTGATTCCATCCCTTTACTGGTTTCTTACGCCGTTTAATTACCGGGTAAGTCTCACTGGCGGCTGTCGACAGTTTAGTTATAATATCGTTATAAAATGCATCTACAATTTTTCGATGTGAATAATCCTCACAAAAATCATGGCAGTACCCAAAGGAAATCATCATTATCATCTTCATCATATCAGCCAATCGACGTCCACAGCTGGACATAGGCCTCCTCCAAGTATTGCCACCTTGTGAGGTCATGTGCCTCTCTCATCCATCGGCTTCTCCCCAAGGAAAGCACCAATGGAATTCGTACGTGTTTCTCCATTCTAAAAATTTACTGGCTTAAATGGCTTATTAAATGACTATGGTTCAATGCAAGGTTTAGTCGGTAAGCACATTCGAATATGTTCCCCTTAGGTTTCTTAAGTTTTTTTTATCAGTTCATGAATATTACCAATTCAATTTTTGTTTATTTCTCTCAATAAGGTAAATACAGAGTAATAATAAAACAAGTACATGATAGAGCTGGAGTTTATACTAGGTTCGAAACCTGTGTGACAAATCTCCAGGCTCTCTTATAAGTGATACATCAAAGTTCCGATCTTTCTCGAGTCTGGCAACATGGCCAATATCCCGCTCCCGGTTTTTCTCATCACGATTTAATTTTCATCTCCTATATCCAAAAGCCCCCCAAGTCCCATCCCAAGACCCTGCGCATGCGCTGCTTTGCGAAACTTGATATTGTTAAACTACAGGATGATGCATCGAAAATAGATTGGACGCCCGTGATTAGTGCTACATCTGTGGATGATATGGTCAGCTCTTTTAACGCTGCTTTAGTACAGTTATACAATATACATGCCCTCATCAGAACGGTAAAAGTTAGACGTCCACCAGCGCTTTGGCTAACCGAGGAGGTTAGGGTGGCTATGAGGAGAAGGGATCGTGCTCTTAGTAAATACCGTAAAAATCGTTGTGACGCCAACTGGCTTATCTTTAAGGCTGCAAGAAATAGGTGTAATCAGATGATTCGTAACGCTAAACGCCGACATATTCATGAAAATATAAATTCCGGCACTCCTGCCAACATCTGGAAATTTTTGCACTCCATGGGGATCGGGAAGTCACCACAAGTGGAGTTCCCACCAAATATTAATATTGACGATGCTAATAAATTCTTCGCCAATACTGTCTCCCCAGCTAACACGACGGTAAGACAAACTACTGACATTATCCGTGACTTACCTAGTCCCAACATAGACCCCTTTTATTTTTCTCCTCTTGCACCAGGTGAAGTCAGAAAAACTATTCTTTCCATCAAATCAAAAGCTTTTGGTTTTGATGCTATCAGTCGTCACATGATCACCCTTATCTTGGATCAAATACTTCCCGCTATTCTTCACATCTTTAATCATTCTCTTCATTTCGGTCAGTTCCCATCTTCGTGGCGTAACGCCTATGTTCGTCATCTCCCTAAAATTTCTAATCCTACACTTATTTCTCATTTTCGTCCTATTAGCATTCTTCCTTTCCTGTCTAAAGTACTCGAAGCTGAGGTATACAGACAATTATCTGGATTTATAAACAAAAACAATTTGTTGTCTCCGCTCCAGTCTGGGTTCAGACCTGGTCACAGTACAACTTCAGCCCTGCTGAAGGTGACTGGCGATGTGAGGGCGGTAATGGAGGAAACTAGGATTACAGTATTGGTCCTGGTTGACTTCACGAACGCGTTTAATACGGTAAGTCATGACATTCTCATCTCTATTCTTTCCCATCTTAAGATTTCACCTGTTGCATTGGATTGGTTTTCTTCCTATCTTCGAGGTCGTCAGCAGTCTATTCGTATCGATGAAATTACCTCTTCTTGGTGCACATTAGCTGCTGGCGTGCCTCAAGGCGGTATATTATCTCCTTTGTTGTTTTCATTATTTATCAACCTCCTAACTAAAGAACTCTCTTGCGACTATCATCTGTATGCCGACGACTTGCAGCTTTACACCCAAGCAAGAGGGGAGCATCTTGATATGGCTATAGATGCGCTTAACATAAACTTAAAGGCACTCCATGATTGGTCATTAAAATTTGAGCTGTCTGTTAATACTGACAAATGCCATGCTATTTTAATAGGTAGTTCTCGTTTTATAGCCAAGATAAATTTTGACACAGCACCACCTATTATATTTAATGGTTGTATCATACCTTACAGTAACGTAGTAAAAGATTTAGGGATATATCTAGACAGTACCTACGCTAAGCTGGCAATCTCAAGTTAAGGTTGTAAGTCAGAAGGTTACTGGCACCCTACGCTCCTTATATCGCCTTAGAAATTTTCTACCACACAAAACCAAGGCAATGCTTGCGCAGTCCTTAATTTTTCCTATCATCGACTATGGTGATGTGTGCTATCTCGACCTGAATGCAGATCTGCTCAATAAAATGGACCGACTTCTAAATAACTGCATTCGATTCGTCTACAATCTTCGTAAGTATGACCATGTCTCATCGTATCGTTTAGAGTTGAATTGGCTCCCTATTCGTCAGCGACAATATCTTCGGACACTGACGACTCTATTTTCCTTGCTTACTTCTTCTAATGCTCCTTCTTACCTCTTACCACATTTTCAATATTTGTGTTCTAGTCATAAGAGACATCTTCGCTCTTCAAACAATCTTCTCCTTCTTTGTCCTTCTCATACCTCTGCTCTTGTTCACACTTCTTTCATGATTCAATCCATTCTCCTATGGAATGCTCTTCCCCTCGAGATCAGGATGTCTACGAGCCGTGTTGTTTTCAAAGCTAAAGTTCGACAATTATGTACTGATTTATTAGCAGAATAATCTTCCTCCTTCTTCATTATTTATATATTTTATATATTTCGTCTTACATATGTATATGTTACGGCTAATACCCGAAGTGCGGTTACACCTAGTTTTAGCCGGTTAGAACTAGGTGTAGCCACATACTCTTGGTTAAAACTAGTATTAGCCTCTTAGGTCTAGCCTTTATCGAGCCGGCTACAACTAGTTCCAGCCATTCACTGTTGGATAAAACTAGTTCTATCCGATATTATTCCGGTTAGAACTAGTTCCAGCCATTCACTGTTGGATAAAACTAGTTCTATCCGATATCATTCCGGTTAGAACTAGTTCCAGCCATTCACTGTTGGATAAAACTAGTTCTATCCGATACCATTCCGGCTAGAATTAGGTTCAGACAATCCCTGTTGGATAAAACTTAGATGCGTGTCCCGCCACGTCTTCCGCCCCGCGTCACACTCATGACTCACAGCATCTACAGTAGCGGCGCGGGGTGGAGGGCGTAGCGAGACACGCGCCTCTGCAGGTTGTGAGCGCCAAGTGCTGCTGATCTACTGCAGTTCTACTAGCGAGTATGGCTTATAGCGTCTGTACATAGTTGTAGCCGGCATGCTATCAGCAGAGCTTTTTTAGATATAAAAAAACACAATCTTTAGAAACGTACATAGCTTTTAATTATTTCAAATAAAATTGTAATAATTAACAAATTCTTAGAAGTGCTTGCATGTGTTCACTACATAATTAAATTGATAACGTAAACAAATTATGTCACCTATTGTTTGCTTCTTCGAAATTCTTTAAAGCTTTGCGGCGGCGGAGGTTAGCTTTAAGACAAAGGCTTACTTAAGTCATTAAGTTTTTGATCATTGTCCTAGAAACATTGCTTTACCTACTGTGTGATAAAACTGACTTAAATAACATTCTTTGTCATTGAGTGCAAAACAAAAGTTTTCGGTATTTATGGCTTGCACGTGTTTACTATAATTAGAGTAAATGTGCAATGTGCTTTTTTTAACAGCGAATTAAACATGATTATTTAAATTTCTGTATTTTATTGAACCAATCCTTCTGACGCATTCAAGTGAAAATAGGAACAAGGGGTCATACATACACATGTACATACCTACCTCTATACATATTAACCAAAACCCTTGATAACTAAAAACCTTGATAACTTAAAATATTTTGTGTTTCCCTTGGACTTTTACTTATCGAGGTTCTACTGTAGTTTTATCCAACAGGGATAGTCTGGATTGTCTACACCTAATTCTAGCCGGAATGGTATCGGATAGACCTAGTTTTATCCAACAGGGATAGTCTGAAACTAGTTCTAACCGGAATGATATCGGATAGAACTAGTTTTATCCAACAGTGAATGGCTGGAACTAGTTGTAGCCGGCTCGATAAAGGCTAGACCTAGTTTTACCCAAAAACAGTCGGCTAATACTAGTTTTAACCAAGAGTATGTGGCTACACCTAGTTCTAACCGGCTAAAACTAGGTGTAACCGCACTTCGGGTATTAGCCGTAACATATATATGCACATACATTTATATATATGTCGCAGCGTGGATAATTAAATACTCTTTTGATTGTTAATAACTTAGCTTTATGATTCGATTATAAAGATTATCCCTCCTTGTTATTTAAGACAGCAAACGAGAGTTCTCTTTGCGCATGACGAAGAGAGACGTCAGATTTGGAAAACGCTAATCCTAAAATATATCCGTTTGGATCGTGCTACATTCTTAATAATATTGTAAAAAGGTTGTGGTCCTTTATTCGCTGAACATGATATTCTCAAAACATCATATTCGCAAAACATCATATTCTCAAAACATCATATTCGCTGAACATGATATTCGCAAAACATCATATTCGCAAAACACCATATTCGCAAAACATCACGTTCGCAAAACATCCCATTCGCAAAACATCACATTCGCAAAACATCACATTTGCAAAACATCATATTTTCAATATCTAAATTACGATAAATACGATAAATTATCGATAGTTATACCCCATTATCCCATTTATTTACTTCATTTTTAGAGTTTGAGCACCACTCATAATAATATCATCAGCATTACTCATGTGGTCAGATTGGTCGGAACCATATATCATACCCTATTCAAATAATTAAAGTTTAGTTGGAAGAAAAAAAATTTAAAGATTCAGTTTTTGAAGCAATTTAATATAACCTAATAATCTATATAAAGATAACTTAAAATAATGTAACTTCATATATAAAACAAAATCTCCGTTTTAAGGGTTCACTTCGTTGTCCGTGCGTCCGTCTGTCAAAACGCGTGGAGGTATCAAGTTGAAATTGATATCCCAAACGCAAATCTTGCATCTCTTAAAGCAGTAAAAAAATCCAGCTTCTTAATTAAGGCAATCAAAAGATACGGCCGATAATGTTACATTTATATCGACGATTTTGACATTCACAAAGGGAATCAAACCTACAAGATCGTTTGAATTGTTAGTGGCCTCTTAATAACAGCAACTGTTTCAGGCAAAGTTGAATGCTTATTTTACATTTTACGTAATCTTCGACTATATTGTTTATTTGTTCATTTTTCTGTATTGTTTTTCTATTTCTTTTTGTGTCGGGAAAATGAAGAGCGTTTCTTGACAATTTATTTTTTTGGATCTTGGCTTCTTTCTTAAGGAGTGATATAAATTGAAATAAAGACGGTTTTGATTGGATTTTTGTATTTATGCGATGATGCCAGCCCTCGACACCATTAGTAGTTCGGTTTTTTTGATTATAGCAACTGTAGATGTTGGTCGTGATAATACTCATCCATTGTTTATTAAAATAGTCAATGAATGTGTTGGCTGATTGCGGAGCCATTTCTATAATGGCAAAAAAGGCATCAGGAATCACTCTTGGAGGCAACAGAGGCAAAAAAGTGCAAAATTGTGTGATTTTGCGGCATTCCGCATTTTCTTCAATTTTCAATTTCTTACTCATTTTAAAAACAGCATTACAAAAATGGTAGTAACACCCACTGACTTGTATAGACGGAAACACTTCTTTTATAGCTTGCACCACGGCCAATTCATAATCACATTTATAAGAAACCAAGTTTAAACTGAACTGTTCTTTAAGTATCGTAAAGAACCTCCTATAAGTGGTTTGTCTTTTGTTTGGAAGGAGAGCATAAACTAATGGTACAAAATTTACCGTTTCTTCGTTTCTAGCAATGTCAGCGTGCAGAGTGTACATCTGATAAAAGGGCGCAGGCACTACTTTAAATGTTCCATCGCCGTAAAAAATATTTATTTCTTGAAAATATTTTTTTATGTCTTCGCGAGGCAGGGTTGAGAAAATAATTATTCGATCAGACGAAATGCATTCGTCATACAAAAAGAACTCTTCCACTAAATTTTGTGGCAATTTGATATGTTTCGAGTCTGTTCCATAGGAGTTAACAATACCCAAATATCTGTTTCGGGCTCTATGAAGAGTGTCTTTTACCGAATCAAATTTAGGAATTTCATGGTCTTTTAAGTTATGATGATTGTGAATATTCTTGTCATAAATTTTTTGAACCGACTCAAAATTTTCGCAAACTTCCTTTTTGCAGGTATCGACAAGGGCGCTTATTTGATTTCGCGTATAATCAGGAGGGCCGCAAGTATGGTTTGCAGGTCTCGCAACTTGATTTTTGTTTTTTAAAGTTAAAGATGTACGGCATATTCCCTGTTTGGAACAACGCCAATTTGACGTACCCGACTTATTTTGTAAATAGAAATTGTATCTATAACCTCCATGTAACAGGACACGTTTATTTTTTGGCTTTTTATAAATGTAAATTCACTGTTCTCCATTTTTTACTATTTTATATTACACGCAAATAATGACAGTAGGTACCAAGAGATGACATTGCATTGCCATAAATACTTTTATTATTTATTAGTCATAATTAGAAGGAAGTATAACCGGCCTGTTGAATAGTTTTGTAATAAAGAGGAAATATTTGAATAGTGTGTAATATATGGTTCAGACCGAAGGGGTATAACTATCGATAATTTATCGTATTTATCGTAATTTAGATATTGAAAATATGATGTTTTGCAAATGTGATGTTTTGCGAATGTGATGTTTTGCGAATGGGATGTTTTGCGAACGTGATGTTTTGCGAATATGGTGTTTTGCGAATATGATGTTTTGCGAATATCATGTTCAGCGAATATGATGTTTTGAGAATATGATGTTTTGCGAATATGATGTTTTGAGAATATCATGTTCAGCGAATAAAGGAACTGAACAATCCTGCCGGCTATCGCCACCCTGAACTAAACAATCTTGCCGGCTCCCCGACATCAGAAGTGGGATACGAAGACACCTCACCATGTGTTTGAAATCGTGATAATACCTTTGCAAAATGGCAACTACCGCTTGAGAGACAAAATAGGAATTTTATGACGATTATTCGTACTATGAAGACGCCATTTTTGCCGTCGGAGAAATTCTGTTAAATTAGATGGATTTCTACTTCGGCTTTATTTAACATCGAAGAATGTGATCATGGCGGCTTTATGTCTTGGCTAAAGTGTTTTTGATTTCAGCAATACAGTAATGTCTCTGTGTTTGACACGACAAGGAGAATGAATATTGATACTAGAGAATATGGAGTGCTAATAATTAAAATTAGTTAACATTCTCCAATTGATGGTGATAAATGGGATTGGAAACACCTCAATGTGGTGCACGAAAACACAACAATATTTGCTATGAAGCGTGGTAATAATCATGGAAAATTAAAGCTTTTTGATGGAAAGTTTGTGCATAAAAATGGAAATGTTATGTTATGAAAAAAGGGTATCCTTGGCAACGGAGCGGGTCTAAGACTTTCAATTTGGTGAAATCATTCCATGTATTAATTTTAGAGTGAAGTGCTCACTCTTTAATGGTAATAGTAGTACAATAATGGAGTACTGTTCAATAAGAATAGTTTCATACGGCCTTATTACAAAATACGGTCTAACTATAAACCACGATTTATTACGTCACAAAACCACTGTTTTTGAAATTTGTTGTTACAAATTCAGTCTTAACGCTAAAGTGTTAAAACTGATTTTGTATTAACAAATACGAAATCATAAATTTGTCATTACAAAATCAGTTTTAACACTAACGTTAAGACTGATTTTATAACAACAAATTTCAAAAACAGTGGTTTTGTGACGTAATAAATCGTGGTTTATAGTTAGACCGTATTTTGTAATAAGGCCGATAGGGTTTAACCCTGTGATGAGGGTTTTATTTGTTGCTAGTTTTGATTTTGTTTATTAATTTGTTTTATCTTGTTATTATTTGTGACTAAATAGGATATCATGATATTGTTTTCAGCTTAACATTGAGAACAATGAAAATTAGTTCGTAATGATGACGATTATGGTATTTTACAACACTGTTGAGTTAAAATAAGGTAAGGTTGAAAAACAGACAATAATTGATGTCCAATATGTCAGTAAGTTCTATATTGTTACTATGTGCCATACTATTACAAGTCTGTTTTGTTGGCGTGTATGCTAAACTACGCTGTTACATTAAATTAGTACCATGAATATACAAAGGTCCGTTTAAAGTCAAGTTAGTTCAAGATTAATAGGAGTTATTTAATCACGCGTGTCGAACAGCATATCCTTTGCAGTATTTTATTGAGTAAACTCGTGATGGAGTATTAAGCTGTCCGCTATCTGATAAGGACGGTAACCCACACTCAAGGTTGTTCCGAGTCCTGTGTTGTTGGATCAGGCACCGTGAGGGTGGCCTGAGTCCTGTGTTGTTGGATCGGGCACCGTGAGGGTGTGGGCAGAGTGCTTGTCGGCTGTGATGCTTGTTTTGCAAGTAATAGTAACTAAATAAGAATATAGTTTTTGTGGTTCGACTGTCGTTGAAAATAACTCCTTGAGGTAGCTCACACGAGGACGTGTGAATGTCAGGACGGTCGCGTGAAGGCGGGTCAGTATTATAGCCTTTAGGAAGCGCCAAGTAAATACTGCCAAAGCACAAAAAGAAAACAAAGTCGAAGTTACATCTTGTTTAGAAGGTACGAGTTCTGTGTTTGTGTTACTTTGTGAAAATAACAAATAGCTACTTTATACCTAGTTTGCCTATTCGTATTCTTCGTTAAATGCGAAAGTGTATTATGAAATATTGTTACATTACCACAAAGAGAAGTACCGTATAAGCTAGACTGTCATACCTCTAGTAATTATGAGAATGAGTATTTATTGCATCGAAAGTGTATCACATCATATTTGAAAAGAAATTGATTATTATTGACTACCAAGTTTAATTGCTAATTTGTTACGTTAACGTTTTACTATTTGTGATTTGACATAGGTAAAGTTTATTATCTATTGTAATGAAATAATCCAAAGTATGTTGTGATATCCTCCAGATTTATGTGGTGTGTATTGATGATGAGATTAAGGTACATTAATAATTATACCTTCAATTAGTAGCGAAGCGATTTGACGTTGTTAGTAAAATTATGCCTTTTGTGCATTATGTTTTAAATAGTTTGTTTATTTGCAGTTAGAACAAAGCTGTTGTTTACGTGTAGTGAAAGATACAGAGTAAGATTGATATTCTGCGAACTAAGTATTGTTGCCTATGTAAAATGCTAAACAAATACAAGCCCGTAGATTCCGAGTGGAGATTCTCAAGAGAAGTAATGGTGATATACAAGTTAAGGTTATTTAAGTAACTTTATAGAAATAACTTTAGTGAGAATTCTATCACTCATAGATAGTCGACTGTACTAGCAGCTAATACATTCTCATAGTCTCTTGTAAGGAGTCCGTGGATGTACGTTGAATGTATTGGCTCTAGCGGAGGTCGGGGTTAGTAAGGACCCTATGGTGTATTATAGGAGGGAGATGCACACGTGTGATTTACGTGGATTCATAAATGCAAGTATAAGTGAGTTGGTGATGATTCGTTGGCTGGGAAAGCCATTGTTACAGAGTGTAATTTAGAACTTTACATTGCTGATCTTAAAGTTGGTTTATGGTGCTGTAGACTATGGTTATTATTATTGGTACATAGCTTTTTGTATTGTAAAGTTCTAAAAGCTTAAGACTAAATAACAAATCCATTAAATGAGATTAATGGGTGTAAGTTAAATGTTCCGCTGGTTAACCTTTACCCACCGAGGTGGTCTATTTGTCGCATTAACGCCGATGTGCCGTCTCAGAGACGTCTAAAATTAAAGTCACAAAATAAAATAAAAAAATATTTGGGTTCGATAAATTGTGACGTCTGTGAGACGTATAGGACGGTGATTAAAGGTTAAGCGAAGCCGCTGGTTAAGCGGAGCCGCTGGTTAAGCGAAGCCCCTGGTTAAGGGAAGCCCCTGGTTAAGGGAAGCCGCTGGTTAAGCGAAGCCACTGGTTAAGTGATGCCGCTGGTTAAGCGAAGCCACTGGTTAAGTGATGCCGCTGGTTAAGCGAAGCCACTGGTTAAGTGATGCCGCTGGTTAAGCGACGCCACTAGTTAAGTGATGCCGCTGGTTAAGCGAAGACACTATTTAAGTGATGCCGCTTATAGCGAGTTGCTATGTAAGTCAAATGAAACGATTGTTCCGAGATTAAATATTGACTGGTTTTATTATCATAATAACTACTTTAATACTAACTAGCTTAAATACTAGTCCATATGAGTTTAAGTAAAAGAAATAGAGCTTACATTACTGTGGCAATATTATCTGCCTAATTGACAGTAAAACACTAGAGTTAAAACAGTCAGAAGGTTTGTTATGTTATACTTGATTCTATACAAAATTACTTTGGCACGTTCGTGCGTACTGGCTTTGGCTGTCGCCACGCCGCTGGTTAAGCGATGCCGCTGTTTAAGTGATGCTGCTGGTTAAGCAATGTTTATAACTGACCTTATTGGTCAGATATGGCCGAGACAAAGGAAATGTACCTGCCTTTATCTCTTTTCAGAACCACAACACGAGGACGTGTTAGGCGCAGGACGGCCGTGTCGCAGCGTGGATAATTAAATACTCTTTTGATTGTTAATAACTTAGCTTTATGATTCGATTATAAAGATTATCCCTCCTTGTTATTTAAGACAGCAAACGAGAGTTCTCTTTGCGCATGACGAAGAGAGACGTCAGATTTGGAAAACGCTAATCCTAAAATATATCCGTTTGGATCGTGCTACATTCTTAATAATATTGTAATTGTGGTATAGTGTTAAATCATTATACGATAATCAAGCTGTCTATTTCTTGTTTGATTTCACGAATATGTTTGACGAAGATCACCACCCTGAACTGAACAATCCTGCCGGCTATCGCCACCCTGAACTAAACAATCTTGCCGGCTCCCCGACATATATATATAAATATACAGGGTGGCTCATTCAAAAGGGTCAGTATGGGAAAGTCTTAAACTATAAGTCATACGAAGATTTGTTCTTAGGAACCATGTCACCGATTTTGATAAAAAGAAACACCTACTTACTATGATAAATTGAAGTATGTGAATACAATGCATTTTATTCATTTTAGACATAATGTTTCATAGAGATATTTACTGCTTAAGACCTACAGAATCGATATTTAAATAGAAAAAGTATAAGTTTATTTTTGCAAAACAACCGGGTTCGATTCCCGAGCTGGGTTCAGTATCTTTCTCAAATGTATGAATGCAGTTTTTCTTTTTATCAAAATCGGTGTCATGGTTCCTAAGAACAAATCTTCGTATGACTTATAGTTTAAGACTTTCCCATACTGACCCCTTTGAATGAGCCACCCTGTATATTTCTTTTTTCTTATGTATAGTGTGTATTTGTATTACTTAAATTATTTTAACTGTTTGTTTTCACTGCACCTACCAATTTACTTTTCTCTGCATCACCCAATGGTTAGCTGGTAGAAAATGCCTTATGGCATTAAGCTTACCTTTGTACAATGTTTAAATTTTGTGCATAAACAATAAATAAATAAAATAAATAAAAGTTGAAATGAGAGCATACAACAAGTACTTAGTATAGGTATGAGGGTGATTTTTTCCGTTTGCTCGTAATCTAAACACAGATTAAAATAAGTTTAAAATACGCTAGTATAGCGTCTAGCGAACGGGTCGATTTATCGACCCGGGCGGTAGACGCTACAATGGATTAGGTCGATTTATCGACCCGGGCGTTTGAGTGGTTAATATCTTATTCACCTTGCTAGAGTAGGGCTAAATCGATATCTACCTTGGAACTAATGCTCTATTTAAACCTAATCATAAGAAGGACAAGTGAACTGCTACTGTTAGTTAAATCCATTGCAGCAAGCAATGCATGATTTAACTATTATTTATAGTACTCTACGTAGTGTATTTTGGGTAACGCTAATATTTAATTACCCAAACAAACACCCCACGTGCAATAGACAGAATTACTCTAACGCCTTTCACAATTAATAATTAAAGCCTCGCTAATTATGTTTCAGTTCTACATTTCATAAAGTTAAATTCATTTTCGCGTAATATATGAGACGCTTGTATTTACGTAGAGCCTTATTTAATATTTTAAACAGCAGCTGCGACTGACTAATCAGATATTCTGAACTTTCCACTCGTAGTTACAGAATAAGCAGAATTTTTGTTAAAACATGAATAATTAGTTAAACACTCTGAGTTGAATTTTAAGTTGGTATAAAGAAATTTGTCACTAAAATCTCATCATCATAACAGCCCATTAATGTCCCACTGCAGGGACGGCCCTCCTACTGCGAGTAAAAAGAAAGAAAAACTTGAAATTAAACCCTATACCAATCCGTGTGGCCAGCGTGGTATTAGTAGGCCAAGTATCCCTCCGTCCCCAGGAGGAGGCCTGTCCCTGCAGTAGGACATTAATGGGCTGTTATGATGATATAAATAAGACCTTTGAGTCTTTGCGTTTCTCACAACACTACTCGTAACGTCGATTCGTGGCTACTTTATATTCTGAAGTTTCCACGTTTAGTTACAGAACAAGAATAATTTTTATTAAAGAATTAATAATTAGTTAAACACTCTGAGTTGAATTTTAAGTGTTACTAAAATCTGGAGGAATGAATGTGATTGTGCGTAATAATAAGGTTTATATTCGCTTGTCTGGTTGGCAAAATAAAATACATTGAATTGTATTGTATCTGATTTATTTTAAATCGAAACGCTCACAACCAGTTGCAATCACTGATTTGTAACGAATTGACGAACTCTGTGGCGTAGTGGTTAGGTAAATAACATGACTGCTACGCATAGGTCTCGGGTTCAATTCCCGCTTAATGCAAACCATGTCTAGTACTCATACTACAAGCTCTACTTAGCTTGGGACTGGATGGCGTTGTGCGAAAGTGCGAGGAATATACTTTGTAGGGCACGTAGAAAGTCAGTGTCTGCTGTGGTCGTAGTGACACAGTCGTTAAGTCACGTCAGAGGTCATGGGCAGCCCAAACAACAGTGTCGTCACGATTAATTTTTAGTGTCATTTTTAGGTGTCACTAAAATCTGGAGCTGCACTCGGATCATCGACGGGCATGCAATATAAGCTGTTAAATTTAATTAAGCATGACATTATATAGATTTAATTTAATATTTTTATTGTATTTAACTGTCATTAGATCCCTCACACGGTGGACCGACGACCTGGTTAGGACGGTGGGAAACCGATAGATGAGGGAGGCGCAGGACCGCACAAGGTTGCAATATTTAGAGGAGGTCTATGTCCAGCAGTGGACGTCAATGAACTGAGATGATGATGATGATAATATAATTATGTAGGTATAAGATATTTAGGAACATGTACAAGTACTTTCCATATTTGCACGCCATAATTTGGCAGACTATAAGGTAAACTCACTATGTTCTTGGAAAAAATGATTTTACTTACTTACTTTACTTACTTACATGTCTTGTATGAACTAAAGCACGATTGTAAGAAAGAAAGAAAGAAAAAAAGTTTATTATGTTGCACACACAATAACACACAGTAAATAATCTGAACATAAATATTACAAAAAATGCACACAAAATAGGACCTAACTCAGCTGATCGCTGCAGCGTCATAGACACTCAGCGCTGATATTCTGTTAGGATAGTTACAGTACAGGCGCTTCGTAGTATCTGCCTACCTCAATGCCAATACGTCGTAAGTTATGTATTACATACATACAAATACATAGGTACATTAATAAAGTAAATACTACAAATACTCAACGAGAATTTATTTCCTAAAATCCCGAAGGAATTCCTCACCTTCGGAGCGTGTTATTTCTAAAAATAAAATAAACGAATGGAATAAGAACCGAACAGTGGAATGAAAACAAAAGATAATAAAGGAACTTGAGCATATTAATGTAACATGGAATTTATTGAGTTTAATATGTTTTAGCTGACTCGGTGGCGCGACGGTCGCAGAAGCGACTGCCGTGCATAGGATCGTGGGTTTTATTCCCACAAGGTAATGCTTTGCAAGATCATCACATTTATTGTCTTGTGATGTTTGTAATGGTCATGATCCTTAGTGTAGAAGTTGTCTTTTTAAAAAAGAAGAAGAAGAGTTTTTTTATGGAATGGCATCCGCGATATAAAAAACGTAGAGTGGGGTGACCTCTCACGACGATTTATATGTAATTTAATACAAAATTTAAAACCATTGCGTAAACTCTTCAATTGCAACATTGAAAGTTTACGGCTGTCGCGCCTAGATGGCGTTTTACAGTTTTAAGCGTGGCTCTGGCGCCGTACAAAACAAGGGATAAATTTGGTAGTCGAGACGGATACTCGGGTGGCCTAGTGGTCATGGCTCTGGACGCGTATAGTTCAGAGACGCGGGTTCGAGTTCCGCCTCGAGAACAATTTTTTTCCATTGTCTTTCTTCTTTTCGGATCTCTCCCGCCGACCTGATCAGGAGTCGGAAGGCGAGTAAATGTAAGAAGCACAGGATCACGTGTGGTGGAAATAGTTGGAGGAGGCCTATGTCCAGCAGTAGACATGTTTTGGATGATTTTGATAAAATTTGATTTCCATGTTGGGCGCCATTTTTCATATGACAAAATGAGATTCTCACAGCCAGTTGCAATCAAAAGTTTGCAAGATTATCCCCCGGTTTCTGAATGACTGATCAAGTCAAAATCAAGTAATCAAGTGTCAAAACTATTATTTTCAGGAACTAAAATGACAGTTTTGACACTTGATTAGTTGATTTTGACTTGATCAGTCATTCAGAAACCGGGGGATGACTGTTACAATTTACAATTTGTAAAACACACTTTTTTGTCATTACAAGTTTAATGTATTTTTTATTTTACGTTTGGTTCATTTGTTAAAAACAAAGCTGAAGAAATTAATATGTAAAATAAAAACGAGCTGTATTATTGTACGGTATGCTAGTAATTAGTTTTAAAACAACGCTACAGCATGTGTACCTACATGTAGTGTTTGCACTAGGGGGAATTCAACGTTGCCATGTTTTACAATGTTCTAGTGCTATATTAAGAAGACTGAAGCACTCGCTTTGTTGTATCATTGGCTTTTCGTTTTATTTAAAAACTAGCTGACCCGTGCCCACTTCGTTGAACGGCGAAAAAAACGCGTCCCTTTTTTAATATTTATCTTTTTTTAATATATATATTTCATCACTGCTCCGCTCTTATTAGTCATAGCGTGATACTATATAGCCTATGATACTCCCAGATAAATGGACTATTCAACGCAAAAAGAATTTTTAAAATAGGTTTAGTAGATCCAGAGATAACTCCCTACAACGTCACAACACACAAACTTTACCTCCTTATAATATTAGTATAGATGAGTAAACCATTTTCACAAAAAGTGACTGGTTAAGTACTCTGACCTAAATGGTCAGAGTACTTAACCAGTCACTTTTTGTCACTTTAAAAAAGCTAAGTTTTTCTTTATGTTTGTTTGTTTCAGCCCTTATCATCCCACTGCTGGGCAAAGGCCCTTTGATTTCCACAACTGTCGGTCCGTGGCCAATGAAGGCCAGTGTTTTGTGCCCTATCTATCTCATCTCGCCACCTTCTACGTGGTCTGCCGCGACGCCGATTTGATGAACCTGGGCACCACTCGATGGTGATTCGAGCCCATAGATGGTCAAGCAAGCATGTTCAACTTTTTGTTGAACCCACAAATTGTTGTCTTGAGCTTATAAAAATATTCCTTGTGTTCGTAAATATTTTTTTTAAAGTTAAATAGTCTTCTCTACACAGTACTTTCCCTAGTTCAGAAATTAACTTTTGAATAAATAGAAAAATAATTAGTAATTTCAGATCTCTAATAACCTGAAGTCTCCGTGTGGTAACGGAGTAAGAATACAATATGTTACCACCCCATCTCATACCATGGGTGTCGTAAAAACCGACTAAGGTCCTATCTATGAATATTATCGTTACGAAATAAAAAGAATTAAAACTTGAAATTAAACCCTATACTGTATTAGTAGGCCAAGTATCCCTCCGTCACGGTAGGAGGCCCGTCCCTGCAGTAGGACATTAACGGGCTGTTATGATAAACCTGAAGAATTAAGGTACTATGCAGTAAACAAAAAATCAAGTGACCTTTGCATCAATACGTAAATCGTGATCAAATTCCAAAAAAAAAAGTCGTAACAGTAACACAAACAGAAAAAGGTGTCCCACAGGGAGCGATCTCGGGCCCATACTTTGTAAGAAGAATTGTCGCCAGCGGGATTAAATATTTAAGAAGAACATGTGACACTTTCACAGACATGAAACTAACAGACACAAATAACAGGCTGACTCAGGACAATCATTTGTGGATCGCACAAGCTTTTATTCTCGACCGCCACCGATTAAGTCAATTTTACGTCTCCCATCTTGCAGTTGCCAGAACCTTTCTGAGTATTATGTGCCCTGCCCTGTTGTCACTTTAAACGAGCAATCCTAAAGGTCATTTTGGTTCTGCAATAAATCTCATCTCTATGCAATTGATATGACTTAAATGTATATTCCTTTTTAAATGATAACACTAAAGATCATTCTATAAAAAAGTCATAATTGTATCTCAAAAAAGTCGTAACAGTGACACAAACAGAAAAAGGTATGCCGCAGGGAGCGATCTCGGGGCCCATACTTTGTAAGAAGAATTGTCGCCAGAGAGAACATAAATATTACAAAAAATGCACACAAAATAGGACCTAACTCAGCTGATCGCTGCAGCGTCATAGACACTCAGCGCTGATATTCTGTTAGGATAGTTACAGTACAGGCGCTTCGTAGTATCTGCCTACCTCAATGCCAATACGTCGTAAGTTATGTATTACATACATACAAATACATAGGTACATTAATAAAGTAAATACTACAAATACTCAACGAGAATTTATTTCCTAAAATCCCGAAGGAATTCCTCACCTTCGGAGCGTGTTATTTCTAAAAATAAAATAAACGAATGGAATAAGAACCGAACAGTGGAATGAAAACAAAAGATAATAAAGGAACTTGAGCATATTAATGTAACATGGAATTTATTGAGTTTAATATGTTTTAGCTGACTCGGTGGCGCGACGGTCGCAGAAGCGACTGCCGTGCATAGGATCGTGGGTTTTATTCCCACAAGGTAATGCTTTGCAAGATCATCACATTTATTGTCTTGTGATGTTTGTAAAGGTCATGATCCTTAGTGTAGGAGTGGTCTTATTAAAAAGGAGAAGACTAGTTGGATTTTTATGGAATCTCAACTGTGATATAAAAAACGCAGAGTGGGGAGACCTCCCACGACGATTTAAATGCAATTTAATGCAAAATTTAAAACCATGATGTAAACCTGCTAGATGGCGTTGTACAGTTGAGTTTTAAGTTGCGGCTCTGGCGCCGTATAAAGCAATGGTTAAATTTGGTAGTCGAGACGGTTACTCGGGTGGCCTAGTGGTCATGGCGCTGGACGCGTATAGTTCAGAGACGCGGGTTCGAGTCCCGCCTCGAGTACCAATTTTTTCCATTGTCTTTCTTCTTTTCTTGGATCTCTCCCGCCGACCTGATCAGGAGTCGGAAGGCGAGTAAATGTAAGAAGCACAGGATCACGTGTGGTGGAAATAGTTGGAGGAGGCCTATGTCCAGCAGTAGACATGTTTTGGATGATTTTGATAAAATTTGATTTCCATGTTGGGCGCCATTTTTCATATGACAAAATGAGATTCTCACAGCCAGTTGCAATCAAAAGTTTGCAAGATTATCCCCCGGTTTCTGAATGACTGATCAAGTCAAAATCAAGTAATCAAGTGTCAAAACTATTATTTTCAGGAACTAAAATGACAGTTTTGACACTTGATTAGTTGATTTTGACTTGATCAGTCATTCAGAAACCGGGGGATGACTGTTACAATTTACAATTTGTAAAACACACTTTTTTGTCATTACAAGTTTAATGTATTTTTTATTTTACGTTTGGTTCATTTGTTAAAAACAAAGCTGAAGAAATTAATATGTAAAATAAAAACGAGCTGTATTATTGTACGGTATGCTAGTAATTAGTTTTAAAACAACGCTACAGCGTGTGTACCTACATGTAGTGTTTGCACTAGGGGGAATTCAACGTTGCCATGTTTTACAATGTTCTAGTGCTATATTTAGAAGACTGAAGCACTCGCTTTGTTGTATCATTGGCTTTTCGTTTTATTTAAAAACTAGCTGACCCGTGCCCACTTCGTTGAACGGCGAAAAAAACGCGTCCCTTTTTTAATATTTATCTTTTTTTAATATATATATTTCATCACTGCTCCGCTCTTATTAGTCATAGCGTGATACTATATAGCCTATGATACTCCCAGATAAATGGACTATTCAACGCAAAAAGAATTTTTAAAATAGGTTTAGTAGATCCAGAGATAACTCCCTACAACGTCACAACACACAAACTTTACCTCCTTATAATATTAGTATAGATGAGTAAACCATTTTCACAAAAAGTGACTGGTTAAGTACTCTGACCATTTACTTTAAAAAAGCTAAGTTTTTCTTTATGTTTTTTTGTTTCAGCCCTTATCATCCCACTGCTGGGCAAAGGCCCTTTGATTTCCACAACTGTCGGTCCGTGGCCAATGAAGGCCAGTGTTTTGTGCCCTATCTATCTCATCTCGCCACCTTCTACGTGGTCTGCCGCGACGCCGATTTGATGAACCTGGGCACCACTCGATGGTGATTCGAGCCCATAGATGGTCAAGCAAGCATGTTCAACTTTTTGTTGAACCCACAAATTGTTGTCTTGAGCTTATAAAAATATTCCTTGTGTTCGTAAATATTTTTTTTAAAGTTAAATAGTCTTCTCTACACAGTACTTTCCCTAGTTCAGAAATTAACTTTTGAATAAATAGAAAAATAATTAGTAATTTCAGATCTCTAATAAGGAGCGCAGTTATACAATAAATTACCATTACAAATAAGAAAAGAAAATAATTTCACGAAATTTAAAAAACAATTAAAATATTTTGTTATTAATAAAGTTCCTCTCATTTAAAAATAAATCTAAATCCGACCCTGTATATTTGTCTTAGAAATTTTTACCATACCCACTTTATATGAATATGTAATACAATGTACTGTAATAAAAGTTCTTCTTTGATACCCGCATAAAATGTAAACTAATTATAGTTATCATACTCGTAGTATTAAGTGTAACACTGTTTGTTCGGAATGCTTAAATTATTATTTTTGTAATTATAAGTTAAGTTACTCAGTAAGTGAAATATTTGTATTTCTTTTGAGTAATAAAGATTCTATAACCATAATAACCTGAAGTCTCCGTGTGGTAACGGAGTAAGAATACAATATGTTACCACCCCATCTCATACCATGGGTGCCGTAAAACCGGCTAAGGTCCTATCTATGAATATTATCGTTACGAAATAAAAAGAATTAAAACTTGAAATAAACCCTATACTGTATTAGTAGGCCAAGTATCCCTCCGTCACGGTAGGAGGCCCGTCCCTGCAGTAGGACATTAACAGGCTGTTATGATAAACCTGAAGAATTAAGGTACTATGCAGTAAACAAAAAATCAAGTGACCTTTGCATCAATACGTAAATCGTGATCAAATTCCAAAAAAAAAAGTCGTAACAGTAACACAAACAGAAAAAGGTGTCCCACAGGGAGCGATCTCGGGCCCATACTTTGTAAGAAGAATTGTCGCCAGCGGGATTAAATGTTTAAGAAGAACATGTGACACTTTCACAGACATGAAACTAACAGACACAAATAACAGGCTGACTCAGGACAATCATTTGTGGATCGCACAAGCTTTTATTCTCGACCGCCACCGATTAAGTCAATTTTACGTCTCCCATCTTGCAGTTGCCAGAACCTTTCTGAGTATTATGTGCCCTGCCCTGTTGTCACTTTAAACGAGCAATCCTAAAGGTCATTTTGGTTCTGCAATAAATCTCATCTCTATGCAATTGATATGACTTAAATGTATATTCCTTTATAAATGATAACACTAAAGATCATTCTATAAAAAAGTCATAATTGTATCTCAAAAAAGTCGTAACAGTAACACAAACAGAAAAAGGTATGCCGCAGGGAGCGATCTCGGGGCCCATACTTTGTAAGAAGAATTGTCGCCAGAGGGATTAAATATTTGATAAGAACATGTGACATCAGCTGTGCCGATGCGAAATGTACTGTTTTATTTCGTAGGTTATTAAATAATTAAGTAAAAGTAAAAAAATGGCTATTTTTTAACAATCAAAAGACGTCCACTGTTGCCAGAACCTTTCTGCAACCGATTCTGCTTGCTATATGTTTTGCCCATTGCCGCTTTAAACGAGTAAATCTTAAGCGCTCTGTCAGTTAATACGGTCAGTTAATATCACTAAACAATTGGTATACCAAAATGTAACTTGGTTTATTGACTTTTTGTATAAAAAAGTCGTTATTACATTTTAAAAAAGGTCGTAACATTGGCACGTAAAAAAAGGAGTGCTTCAAGGAAGCAATCTTGTGCCTATACTTTACATAAACTACGATCGCCTAAGGGGTTAAATATTTGATTACAACTTGTGACCCCAGCTGTGTCAACGCGACGTTTTATATATTATTTTCATAGGTCAAAGATTAGAATGACAGTTTAGTATTTAGTAATTTTAGTTGTTTTGTTAAATAATTTAATTCATCATTTGACATGTTATTTAATCCAATATTATTAATTTATATCATGTTATTTAATCTAATATTCCAATATTATAATCCAATGTTATTTATAAATATTTGTACACCGGAAACGGTAAAATATAATGTACAAAATGTATAATTGTCAGTGTGACACCATCTGTAACTATATTCTGACAAATAAATATATTCTTTCTTTCTTCCTTTTATTTCTAAGTATGTATACTTAGACACTCATTCCCATGTGGATCACCAAAGACTACGATCTTACAGGTACTTTGCAACCCATTTTTCACCCTGTGGGAACCTTTGACGTTATTGTAAAGAACAATCAGATTACACAGATTATTTTTAATACACATCCCACGATTTCCTAGGGAAGTTTCTTTTCCTCCGTGTAGTGGTAAAATTAATCATTGGACGACCTCTATGGCGCAGTCGGTATATTACATGGCTGCTACGTAGAGGTCTCGGGTTCGATTCCCGCTCAAAGCAAATCTTTGTGTGCATGAGCATGATTGTTTGCATTAGTCTGAGTGTTTTCTATGTATAATAATGTACCTATGTATTTACAAAAAAAAAGTAATTAAGTATGTTTATCCGTTGTCTAGTACCCATAGTACAGGCTTTGCTTAGTTTGGGACTAGGTGGCGATGTGTGAATGGGTGAGGGTTATTTATTTATTATCTGAATAACCCTGATCCCAGAAATATATCCGAATTCAACGGCAAATATTTTTCTAAATATCAAGTCTTCTTTAATGTAATTGGTTATACCATCTTTGTAAGCACAAGCTGAAAATATTTGGAGGAGGCCTATATCCAGCATTCGACGACCATTGATGTAAACATTATGAAATTTTACACCTAATTTTTATATTCGAGGACAACCCAGGTTGAATGATTGAAAATGACGCAACTGGAGCAGCCATATTTAAGTATTTATATCCGTTGTTCTGTTACCAATAACACAAGCAGGTTAAGCCTGGCTTATATTTATGAATATTCTCCTTCTTCCGTGAATATTTATTTATTATAAACAGCTATCACTACGCCATAGAGATCGTCTTAATGATTTTATAGTAACACATTTTATCAAAATAAACAGAATAATTTAGTCGCATAAATTATACACCTATTTTCCAACCCTTTTCATTATTTTTCATAAAACATAGCCATCACGGAGGGTGACATTTACTTAGGGTTTAAAAATAAGTTGTTTCTATACATAGTACCTTTGTGACGTCACATAATGCTGGTGAAAGCCTTTAAGCACATGATACATTAATTTACAATTAAGTTAAACAACACTGTTTAATCATTATGATACACTAATATTAAACGAACTATCGGGATATTTACCAAAGTTGTTGAGTTTCCGATATTTCGACGCTGTTACAAGCGCCATGATCACGTATACACGGATACCGATAGTTCGTTTAATATTAGTGAATGTGACCATGACAGTTTAAATAATTATTATAATGATACACTTCACACATTCGACGACCTCTGTGGCGCAGTGGGTATATTACATGGCTGCTACGCAGAGGTCTCGGGTTTGATTCCCGCTCAATGCAAATCTGTGTGTGCATGAACATGATTGTTTGCATTGGTCTGAGTGTTTTCTGTGTATAGTATGTATGTATTTATAAAAAAAAGTATTTAAGTAGGTTTGTCTGTTGTCTAGTACCCATAGTACAAGCTTTTCTTAGTTTGGGACTAGGTGGCGCTGTGTGAATGTGTGAGGATTATTTATTATTATTTACTAGCTGCTGTACCCGCGACTTTGTTCGCGTGGTGGATGTTACTTACTTCGCATTTCGATTTAATACTGAAAAATCGTTTTTTAAACCTTATAACAAACAGATATACCTACAAATGAATTGTAAAATTAACGAACGAACCAAAACCTTTTCAAAAACAGACCTTTACAAAGACAGATCTATGAAGACTGCGTCTAAACTTATGCTGAAAGACATGAGCGAACGTCATTCTTTCAAGGAAAATTTTAACACCGCGATACTGAAAATGACGTCACAGGCACAATTCCATCTGTTGTCAAATTTGTAAGTTAAAATAAATGACATCGCTTATTTCATCATAACAGCCCATTAATGTCCCACTGCAAGGACGCGCCTCCTCCCGTGACGGAGAGATACTTGGCCTACTAATACCACGCAGGTCAGTCGGATTGGTATAGGGTTTAATTTCAAGTTTTCCTTCATTTTTATTTCGTAAAGATAATATTCACCGATAGTCCCTTAGTCGGTTTTACGCCACCCATGGGATGAGATGGGGAGGTGACATATTGTATTCTTACTCCGTCACCACACGGATAATCGCTAATTAATTATGAATGAATACATTTGCACGCTACGTTATGGTGCGGCAGAATTACCTGCCTCGGTGGCCCGGCGGTCGCATTACATGGCTGGCGTGCATGAGGTCGCGGGTTCGATTCCCATGGAGGACAATTGTGATACACAAACTATTGTCCTAATTCTGGATGGTCTTTGTGTCCGTTAAATTAATATTTTTAAAGGCTAGTGTGGGATTTGTCTTTTGTAAAAAAAATGCTGAAATAACTTATTGTACCTAACACCTTTTTACCATCTAGCAAAAAATATTTGACTAAACTTACACTCGACTATATTATTATTATTATCTATAGATAAACTGCGTGCAGTATTTTTGAATTACTTAATAAAATAAACACAAACACTTTGAATAATAATTTAATGTTTTGTGATTGTATTTCTATATTTTATTGTCAGTTTTGTATTTTTTAATGTTGACAAATAGCAATAATGTGTAAAATGATTTTATAAAGAAAAACGTGTTACTTATTATGTTGTCTGTTATATTATACCTATATATTATTAATTATTAAATAGTTATTTAGGTGTGTTATAATTGCAGTTATAATAAGATTGTGAGATAAGGAATGTTATTTTAATTCAATTTAATATTTATGATTAAGTATAGATATAGTTTAACTTTAAAAAATGAAGTTTGTACGCCAATATTAGCAATACAGGAAAAGACTATTTATTTTTGTCTAGTCTACGTAGGACCCGTCGATAGGGTAATTAGTGGTTTCTTGTTCATCGACCATTCTATTTATTGAAAAATAAAGTTTACTTTCCACTTGTATATTCGACAGTATTTTTTTATTAATCTCATATGCCTGACTATTGCGAGGAGTTAAAATGGTTAATAATTTTTTTCTGGGCTTTCTAGCGATAATTTTTCTTTCATTTTAACCAACCTAACAAAATAACCTACGTTAGATTTTATAACTAAATCACTACCTTAAACTTAAAAATTCTAATTTCTCCCGTTTTACCAATATTTTCATTCACTGCTGTAGCGTGATGAAAAGTATAGGCCGTTTTAGTTTTACCTAACAGACGCTTCAAAGCTCTAAAAAAATAGTTTACATTTTTTAAACGCCTGATGAAATTTTAATATCAATGTTCATTGCAATGTTTATATTTTATGTATATAAAATTCTTAAAGGGTAAAACATTTTTTTGTCAATAATTTTTTTCAGGGCTTTCAAGCGATCATTTTTCTTTCTTTCTTGCTTTTTAACATACCTAACAAAATAACCTAAGTTACATGTCCTACCTTAATAGCTACTTAAAACTTAAAAAATCTAATTTCTTCCGTTTTACCAACATTTTCCTTCACGGCTCTGCTCCTATTGATCGTAGCGTGATGAAAAGTATACTATAACCTAACCAGGATTATGAAGAATAATTGTGCCAAGTTTCATCAATATCCGTCAAGTAGTTTTTGTTTCTATAACGAACATACAGACAGACAGACAAAAATTGTACTGATTGCATTTTTCGCATCAGTATCGATCACTAATCACACCCTGATAGTTATTTTGAGAATATATTTCAAGTACAGAATTGACTTCTCTACAGATTTATTATATGTATAGATATAGATTTATATTCACACGACCCTACCCTAGTCCCAAACTAAGCTGAGTACTAAGAGGTATTAAATTATAGATAAACATACTTATATAGTTTAAATGCATACAAACATTATATCATTTATACATACAAAGATTTTCATTGAGCTAAAATAGAACAAGAAACCTTTGAGTTACAGCCATGAATATAACCTCTACATCAAAGAGGCTGTTTCATCATCATAATAACAGGCCCATTAATGTCCCACTGCAGGGACGGGCCTCCTCCCGTGACGGAGGGATCTTGGCCTTCTAATACTACGCTGGCTAGACGGATTGCTATAGGGTTTAATTTCAAGTTTTCCTTCTTTCTATGTAAAGGTAATATTCACAGATTGTCCCTTAGTCGGTTTCTACGACACCCATGGGATGAGATGGGGTGGTGACATATTGTATTCTTAGAATTTTCGTCACATGCACTTTTATACCCACCTCAATGTGTTTTTAAAAGTTGTGTCTCTAATAAAATGTAAGATGGCGTCCCTTCCTGCATGGCTTTAAAATAAATAATAATTAAAAAGGTTATCAAATTGGATGTTATAATTCTTAATCCTAAGACTTAATTAAGAAACATTAATCTTTAATTAATTGGGAGGGGAAAAGATTCAGTATAACGGCATAATGATTTATAATATTATTTATTTTAATTTGGTTAATTAAGATATCTAAAAATAGCTTAAACTATACCGTAGTTTTATAAGCCTTGGTATTAAGGATTAGGATATCTTTCTATTATTATTTTTGACAGAGTAATATCTTCATTATCCGTGTGGTGACGGAGTAAGAATACAATATTATGTCACCACCCCATCTCATCCCATGGGTGTCGTAAAAACCGACTAAGGGACTATCCGTGAATGTTATCTTTACCAAATAAAAAGAAGGAAATCTTGAAATTAAACCCTATACCAATCGGTCTGGCCAGCGTGGTATTAAGAGGCCAAGTATCCCTCCGTCACGGGAGGAGGCTCATCCCTGCAGTGGGACATTAATGGGCTGTTATGATGATACCGTAGTTTTATAAGCCTTGGCAGTAAGGATTAGAAAACTTTCTATTATAATTTTTGACAGCGTAACATCTTCATGAACTTCCTCCTCCCCAGGTCGGTCAGACTAAGCCATCTTACTGTAGCGTCATCTAGCGACTTACTTAAGCGAGCTTACACTATCTCAGTACCCACAATCAACAGATGTCACCACTACTTCCTGAATCGCGATAACAAGATTCGCACAGCGATTCCGCATATATACAACGTCTAACGAACAACCGTTGGGCAGCTGGCCCGTGCGGCACGTTCACCCTCGCCTGGTCGGAGGATCCTTCCCTTTTCGTTGAAGGCGTGGTGCTGTTACGTCACCGCGACCTCCACATTATTAACTAAAATCACCCGATGTTCTTCCTGTGAAGTAGGCCAAGGGCGTAAGGCACATAAACCATGATTCTTCTGCAGCTCCTCACCAGTGCTGTCTGCAAGAAGAGTCTTAGCAGACCCCATCTCGAGGAAACCGCGAGATGCCTCCTCCTTTGTCTCGAGAGACTCGGTATTTTTCCCAGGCCTCCGGTTTCCGTTCCGCATCAAGAGGTCATCTAGGTCGACCAGCACTGTCTTCATAACAGCCCATTAATGTCCCACTGCAGGGACGGGCCTCCTCCCGTGACGAAGGGATACTTGGTCTACTAATACCACACTAGCCAGATGGATTGGTATAGGGTTTAATTTCAAGTTTTCCTTCCTTTTTATTTCGTAAAGATAATATTCACGGATAGTCCGTCCCTTAGTCGGTATTTACGACACCCATGGGATGAGATCGGGTGGTGACATATTGTATTCTTGCTCCGTCACCACGCGGATAAGATAAAAGCAATGTGCTCTAACCGAAAATTACAACATCCTCTACTAGAACATACTAATGTGCGCAACTTGAACAAAGCAGAGTGCCCTACTTACGTACGGGCAACAGAACAAGTTACATATTATTATTCAACCCCTATTTATAAATCCTCATCTCCCAGATGACTCAGTCAAATTTTATAATAAAACCCTTTATGTTTTTGAACGTCAAAACATTTTGTTTTGTACAATCAACTTCAAAACTTAATTAACACATTTAAAAATGCAGCGTTGTATTAAGTACGTAATATTTAAGAGTGTTGTTAAATTGTAATCTCAAGTTTTATTTTAATGTCCTTAGATTTATGAGTTTGATAATCTCGATACAGGCTATGCCTAGTGTGGCTATCACTGAAATAAGTTAAAATAGATTTAGGGCGACTCCAAACATACATAGTCATTATTATTCTTGTTTTTCGTGTTCTGCAATTTAAGAAAAATTTGTTTTTGCGTTTGTTCATATTGGGCATCACTTATGATAATACTATTTTCTCTTCCCGTCATGACTCGTCATGATACTTATCAACTATGATTGACGACCTTTGTGGCGAGGTGGTTAGATAATATGACTGCTACGCACAGGTGTCGGGTTCGATTCCCGCTCAATGCAAATCTTTGTGTGCATGAACATGATTGTTTGCATTGGTCTGGGTGTTTTCTATGTGTAATATACATTGTCATAATATGTATGTATTATGTTATGTATTCTGTATATGTATTTACAAAAAAAAAGTATTTATGTATGTATATCCGTTGTCTAATACCCATAGTACAAGTTCTCCTTAGTTTGGGACTAGATGGCGTTGTGTGAAAATGTGAAGAATATTTTTTTGGATTGACTTTTGTAGTTGACTGTACAAACAATTGTTTTGTACATTTCATTGTTTTGTTCTTTGTTTTGTTTAAACAAAGGAGTAAGGACATTTGTTCTAGTGAGATTGTGATCTCTCTGTTAATTTAGATATTTTGAGTAGACTGCTTAACTTTTGATGTCTTTATGTTTTTGTACGCATTGTGTATCTGCAGGTATATTAAATTTATTTTCTAGTATTATAAACTTAAAGTTGTAGTATTTACGCTACCATGCCAAAATTACTTTGAGCCAGCGTGGTGTTTTTTCATCATTCATTTCATAACAGCCCATCAATGCCCCACTGCAGGGACGGGCCTCTTCTCGTGACGGAGGGATATTGGGCCTACTAATACCACGCTGGTCAGACGAATTGGGTTTAATTTCAAGTTTTGTAAGTATAGGGTTTAATTTCAAGTTTTGCCTTTTTTTATTTCGTTAAGATGATCCCTTAGTCGGTTTTTACGACACCCATGGGATGAGATGGGGTGGTGACATATTGTAAACGTGGGTTAAGTTTATTTTTGTTTGCCTTTGTCACTGGTGCAAGCCTCTTTCTGCAGTGGGCCAGTTATAAAGTTTAGTGGTAATCTGTATGATCTATCTGATATATTTCATTACTGCTCCATTCCTATTAGTCATAGCGATACTATAATAGCTTATGACACTCTCCGATAAATGGACTATTCAAGACAGAAAGAATTTTAAAAATCGGTTTAGTAGATCCAGAGATTACCCCCTACAACGTCACAAACACACAAACTTTACCTCTTTATAATATTAGTATAGATGGCATTCCTGTATTGTCTCGTAGGTTTTATTAAGTCACCTACCACAAGGGGTAGAGTAGTCATTCCTCTCATTTAGTAGACAGACAACTTGACAAGATACACGGGAACTTAGTAGAATTTTCAGGAAGTCTACATTCATCTAACAGAGAATTATCACCATCAATCATATTAGCCTTTTTTTTGTACACCTTCACACAACGCCATCTAGTCCCAAACTAAGCAGAGCTTGTACTATGGGTACTAGACAATGGATAAACATTCTTTTTACATTGAGCGGGAATCGCACCCGAGACCTCTGCGTAGCAGCCATGTTATTATAACCACTACGCCACATAGGTCGTCATAATTCCATTGACCACCGGGGTGGCAATCGCCACCTATTAGTGCCAACCACCACCCCGTTGGCAACTCAAAGGGGTCAGATGGGAATAAAGGGTCCCAAACTAAGGAGACAAACTTAAATACGACATATTAGACAAAGATTTTAAAGCCTTTACCTTACCAGCACAGTGACCTACTTATACTATACAATCCCACAAAGGCTGTAATTAACTCGACAAGTTGTCAAAAAGGCTCTATCTTTCAACAAAACCTAATTTAACAGGGAAAACATTTTAATTGCTACGCCGTAGCTCTACGGTGCTACGTACCTCTACGCAGCTACGAGATTTTGTAGACATCATTTACACTGAAGTATAAATTAACTTTGCCTTACGTTGTCGTGAGGCGTGCAATGAATTTAAAATGAGGCGTTTGTTAAAATGTTCTATGAAAATTATTTTGTATAGAATGTTTTAACAGAAGTCGGTTAAAAATTTCTAATCTTTAGAAAAAGAGAAAGTTGTCATTTCGGCTCTTTTTTTCTAAATGGTTGTAACTGTATCATTATCATCATAACAGCCCATTAATGTCCCACTGTAGGGACGGGCCTCCTCCCATGACGGAGGGATACTTGGCCTATTACTACCACGCTGGCCAGACGGATTGGTATAGGGTTTAATTTCAAGTTTTCCTTCTTTTTATTTCGTAAAGATAATATTCACGGATAGTCCCTTAGTCGGTTTTACGACACCCATGGGATGAGATGGGGTGGTGACATATTGTATTCTTACTCCGTCACCACACGGATAGCGGTCACCCATCTATAAAATAACCTCACCAACGTTGCTTAACCACCACCATCATTTATTTTATAAATCAGTGCATGCATCTGTCTGTAACCGCCTTAGGAAGTATCTAATAAAATCAATAACATTATTTTAATTCTAAAAAGCTAAATAATTAATAATTTAAAAGGAAAAGGCGTCTATAATTAATGTGTAAGTAATTATAACGTTCTATTAAGTCGGATTTCTTTGAAGACGTTCTAATAATTTATTAGCGAATTAGCTGTTCCGGTTACTAATTATAGCTAATTTATTCCTTAGAGGTAAAATGAGTTTTAAACTTAGAGGTGTAGAGGTTATTATTCAATAGCTGCTATGTAGAAATCGATTCGGTTATTGCTCTATACAAATCTACTTGTATGAAAAAATACATTAAGACTTAAGACGCTTAAAAGAGCGTTTACGCGCCGCCTTGCATTAGTAATCCTATTTGCGAATTATTTTTATTTTTCAATAAACTGCTACTATGCCGCGTATATGCTCTTCATTGTGGATCGGATAAATTTATATCTTGCGTGGCATTGAACTCTAGGAACTCCTGCAAATTGTACAAAGGCAACCTCAACACATTTTACACTGATCGTCATGCAACCAAAAGAGTTCAGACATTTTACTTAGTTTCTAAGAAAGTTCCAAGCTAATTTAAACTTATACTTACTATAGGTGTTATACTAAGGAAAAACATACTTATTCACTATTTTTCTTATGAAAAAAACTTACTAAATTATACATACAAAACACCCTAAACAATGCAAAATTCATGTTCATGCACACATAGATTTTATTTATTTATTTATTTGTCGCAAGGTGGCTATCTGTATCAGTTTCAGAGTTCTTCAAGTAAGTAAAGGCTCGACGTATTTTGGAAATAAATAGGCATAACTCTATTAAGTTACATTTTATAATCTCTTTTTTTATTGAATTACAAATATAGGTACTCAAATAGCACTAGTACACGGACACTAAAGCAGTCCCTCATGTATACCGGATGGACCACCAGCCTCACGGGTTCGGTGGATTCTCCCAGTTTTCATGACGTTCTGCTAGAATGACGACTCCTGTCATTCTCGTCCGAACATTATGAATGTTTGTTTCATAATTCAATATGAACGTTAAAGGACCTCCTTTAACGTTATCCCACTTATCACGGCGCCAGGGATGCGCCTTCACGGCCGGACTGACAATCGCCCGTCCTCGGGCGTATACATTCCTGCAACAATGACAATACGATACCATTACTCAAGGCATCAGGCTCGTCCATCCTGACACGAGTCAATGCTTCTTACTTTCCAGCCAACATCTCTTCAATTCAGCAATAATAAGTGAACTGAACCCATACATCCCTTACACCTAGCGCTAGCCACCAGCGCAGGCTAGGCCTGGACAATATTATCCATCACACACAACGCATACGACCCAACCAGGCAACCCTGCTGAACTAGCTACAAGTCAGGGTCTATATCTCTTTCCTGGGTGTTGCGTCCCTACTGCTAGCCACTAGCAGCCCAGGACCCACAACCACCCAGCACAGACCTTACCTGGGTGTTGCGTCCCCTTAACCAACCCAAACGAGTGTGGTCTGGGTGGCACATCGCCGTCTACCAACCAACTAGAAGTGTCAGTATAGTTAACACTTTTTCTACAAATAGTCTCAAAATAATACTGTCCTTTTATGTTCCCTTTACTCTTACTCAGAGAGCCCTCGAGAATACATTTCGACTTCACCAGGAATATGATATTTTGTTGACAGCTACACATCAAGTGCTCCACCGTTCCGTCTTTACCACACGCTCTCCCTGTAAACATACAGTCAGATATAAGACTGCGGCTTAGGTTCAACAGTTTTTTTTTTTATTTTGTTTTCTTTTTGTGCTTTGGCAGTATTTACTTGGCGCTTCCTAAAGGCTAAATAATGACTCGCCTTCACATGACTGTCCTGACATTCACACGTCCTCTTGTGAGCTACCTCAAGGAGTTATTTTCAACGACAGTCGAACCGCAAAAACTATATTCTTATTTACTTAGTTACTATTATTTGCAAAACAAGCATCACTCAGCCGACAAGCACTCTACCCACACCCTCACAGTGCCCTATCCAACAACACAGGACTCAGGCCACCCTCACAGCTGTGCCTGATCCAACAACACAGGACTCGGAACAACCTTGAGTGTGGGTTACCGTCCTTATCAGATAGCGGACAGCTTAATACTCCATCACGAGTTTACTCAATAAAATACTGCGAAGGATATGCGGTTCGACACGCGTGATGAAATAACTCCTATTAATCTTGAACCGACTTGACTTTAAACGAACCTTGGTATATTTATGGTACTAATTTAATGTAACAGCGTAGCTTAGCAGTGGTACACGCCAACAAAACAGACTTGTAATAGTATAGCACATTGTAACAATATAGTACTTACAGACATATTGGACATCAATTATTGTCCGCCCTTCAATCTTACCTTATTTTTACCCAACTGTGTTATGTAGCATAATCTTCATCATTACCAATTAATTTTCATTCCCTAGTATCGATATCCATTTTCCTTGTCGTGTCAAACACAGACACATTACTGTATTGCTGAAATCAAAAACACTTTAAACATGGCACAAAGCCGCCATGAGTCGCGCGGCATGATCACATTCTTCATTGATGTACAATGCCGCAGTACAAATCCATATAATTTATCAGAATTTTCCCGTCGACAAAGATGGCGTCTTCATAGTACGAATAATCGTCATAAAATTCTTAATTTGTCGCTCAAGCGGTAGTTGCCATCTTACAAAAGTATTTTCACGATTGCAAACACGTGGTCTTCGGATCCCACTTCTGATGTCGCCAGGTCGTGGCTATCTGTATCAGTTTCAGACTTCTTCAAGTAAGTAAAGGCTCGAGGTATTTTGGAAATAAATAGGCATAACTCTATTAAGTTACATTTTATAATCTCTTTTCTTATTGAATTACAAATATAGGTACTCAAATAGCACTAGTACACGGACACTAAAGCAGTCCCTCATGTATACCGGATGGACCACCAGCCTCACGGGTTCGGTGGATTCTCCCAGTTTTCATGACGTTCTGCTAGAATGACGACTCCTGTCATTCTCGTCCGAACATTTTGAATGTTTGTTTCATAATTCAATATGAACGTTAAATGGATTATACTTGGATAGCGTTAAAGGAGGTCCCCTTTAACGTTATCCAAGAAAAAGGTTATTTTATTTCACGGCGCCAGGGATGCGCCTTCATATTTATTTTGGTTAGCCAACAATTGTTTACACAGTACATTTTACTCAGTAAAATAAACAATATTCAGTGTAACAACTACTTAAAGGCTAACACGGCATGCACATTGAACACGGTTACGGAATTAACAATTCATCGCAACACTAGACTACTCGTAATAGGTATAATTGGTACATTCTTGTCATTATGATTGGCATAACGACAATGGCATTAAATAAAAAACGACACAACACAAGAATATTTTCGTAGATTAAGCATTAAACCTATATACATATAGTGTGACCACAGGAGCTGTGCACCCCCTGAGGTATGCGCGCGGCGAGAGGGGGGTGGACATATAGAGTACATGTTATATACTGGTATAGAATAAACAGTCTATGAAGTAGCTACTAGCGACATCTGACGCAATATACTTAAGTTATTTGGCTGGTACGGGTCGCTACACGAGCGGCTGTAGCAGTTTTCTAATAAAAGACAGTAATTTTTAAAAACTCCAAGAACGTATTTACATTATTGTATAGTTTTAGGCGTAAATAGGAACATTATTAGTGTTTTTATAATGTAACTTTGAGAAAAATGACATCTAGCGGAATGTATCAAATACTCTAAGAACATGAAATTCTTAAAGAAAAATATAATGTTCGAATTGTTATGACACTACTGTCAATATGACGACCTCGGTGGCGCGCCGGTAAAGCCAGCGGCTGCCGCGCATGAGGTTGTGGGTTCGATCCCCACGCAGGACAATAATTTGTGAGATCCACAAATTATTGTCCTGAGTCTGGGTGTTATATGTGTCCGTTAATTGATGTTTGTAAAAGTCCCCGCGACACAGGGCATGATCCCTAGTGCGGGAGTTGTCTTTTAAAGATAAAGATAAAGATAAAGATAAATACTCGTGACGGGAGGTAAGTGTCCGTTATGGTATCCAATTGTTAAGCTTAATGATGAGGAATTAGAAATCGTTAACACTACAGTATTCCTAGGAATTACTTTAGACAGAAAATTACAATTTCTTCAGCAGCATACGCAGTGAAAAAATGAGTAAAATTATGACTGCATTGCCAGTATCATCATCATCATCATAACAGCCCATTAATGCATAAAATAAATAATAATATAAATTAAGCCCATTGCCAGTATATATTTGAAGATGTACGTCCATGAAATATAAATAAATATAAAAACATGAGTGACATACATAATGTAATACAAGAAATAAAAATAAACTTGCTGTTCTCCACATTGGCTCCATAAAATAAGTAATTCTTTCGCTGGTAGTGGTATTAGTTTTTATAATATGCTCCCCGTGGAAGCTAAAGAACTGTCAATTATTAAATTTAAATATTTCATTAAATATAAGTTAATATCGAAATCATACTACAGTGTAAAGTATTACTTAAACGATGAAAATACCTGGGTCTGAATTGTCCTGTTTTCTTAATTAAATAATATTTGTGAAGTGATCACCAAAAAGAGAGATAGAAACACAGCAGAGTTTCTTGTGGGTGTCTTCTCTGACATGGTAGTGTTCCGAACCCTCAGTAAACTTAGCCGTTAAGTTAAATGTGCATATGTTATCACTTTAAAATCGCAGACTTGTCGATAAAGCTATGCCCGAGGCTAACATAAAACTAGTTCCAACCCTCGTAAAATTGCAGATGATATCTAGAACTGAGATGGATTTTAATTGTAGTCTTGAAGTTCTACGGAAAACTTTAAATGCAATGAAACCCAAGAAATGCCCTAGTATTATAAGTGCTCTAATAGTGTAATGTTATTTGAACATAATTGTTTTAAAAACTATTTTGTCAGACTATATAGGGTTGCTACGTGTAGCACAGTGGCGCCCTAATTTTTTGTCAGGACTTTATAGACAGACTGTACCTACATTAAAAAATAGTTGTTGTAGTTTTAATATTATAGCGTAATGAAATAACTCCAACCCGGCCCCTAAGAACCGTTAATATCTCCGATAATATTGAATTTTGTATTGAAATAAGTGTTACACAGGCGTTATTTCAGGGTTATATTTCTACTGTATTACCAGAATTACTGTACCTATGTTTTGTAGTTCTCGAGATATTCAAATCACTTGTGAGCATATTATCTGTACTAGTACTATGAACATAAATTAACATGGATTTTTGACATATTCCACTGTGAATTCGCATAAAGCATTTACTTACACTAATTGAGTCAGAATTTCACGCATTATTTTTACATAAAGAATTTATCAAAAGAAAAGTTCCCTTTCTATCAGAACTATCACGTATACGCTACCATAACGGACACCTATTTTTTCTTCGTCCCCCACCTCGCCGCGCATACCTCAGGGGGTGCACAGCTCCTGTGGTCACACTATAGTAGTTATGAATTATAACTATTTCGCTATATAGGTTGCCAATACCATTCCCGCTATAAATCCGAGTCATATTTACTACCGTTGATAAGTTATAAATCAAAATTTGATTAATTTCATGTTACATAATAAGTTATACTGGTACCTGGCGCTGACAAACACCATTAAAATCCTGTAGTTGTGTGGGTAAAGCCGAACGTCCACCGCCGGCTAAACTAAGTTGGTTAAGCTTAGCTCGCATAGTTGAGCCAGTTTTTCATACATGTTCGTACACCGCAAACTATGCCACATGTATGAAAAACTGACTCAACTGTGCGAGCTAAGCTAAACCAACTTAGTTTAGCCGGCGCGGCGGTGGACGTTCGGCTTTAAGTTTTATTTTGATAAATGGGTTACTTCTACTATCATTTCTAAAGCGGGTTAGTAAGGATCGTAATAAATTAGCTGAAGAAAAACCACTTGCCACATTGTATCCTTCTTTTAAACAATCCTTTTTTTTATAAAGACACGGTAATCCATACTAATATTATAAATGGGAAAGTGTGTCTGTTTGTCTTTCTTTCACGGCAAAACGGAGCGACGAATTAACGTAATTTTTTAAGTGGAGATAGTTGAAGGGATGTCCAGGAAAGGGGAACATTGCTACACCTAATTTGACGTGAGCGAAGCCGCGGGCAAAAGCTAGTATGACCATAATTATTGAACCTGATAGAAAGCGCGAATACAGATAAAAAATAAAGCCAAGGGATAATAGTCTAAAGATAACTCTACTCCTTCGTCATCACCTAGTCGGTCATCATAACAGTCCATTAATGCCCCACTGCAAGGACGGGCCTCCTCCCGTGACGGAGGCATACTTGACCTACTAATATCACGCTGGCCAGACGGATTGGTATAGAGTTTAATTTCAAGTTTTCCTTCTTTTTAGTTTGTAAAGATAATATTCACGGATAGTCCCTTACTCGGTTTTTACGACACCCATGGGATGTGATGGGGTGGTGACATATTGTATTCTTACTCCGTCATCACACGGATCACCTTGTTGTCAATCTATACAAATTTTAATGCTTCTTCACATCACTTTTTAAGGATCCAATATCATACAATACAGGAAATACAAGAGCTGGAAGTTTGTTCCACAACTTTAAGGTTTGGCACAGAAAGAAATCCCCGAACCTTTTGGTGCCAGTCAAGAGGTTTAAAGAGAGCATTAATTCCAAGGTGACCTGGCTATACCCTGGCATCCTTAAGCGACAGTTACCACTTACGATCGGGTGGGCTGGCTTGTCTGCCATGTCATAACAGCCTATTAATATCCCATTGCAGGGACGGGCCTCCTTCCTTAACGGAGGGATACTTAATCTACTAATACCACGCTGGTCAGACGGATTGGTATAGGGTTTAATTGCAAGTTTTCCTTCTTTTTATTACGTAAAGATAATATTCACGGATAGTTCCTTAGTCAGTTTTTACGACACGCATGGTATGAGATGGGGTCACCACATGGATACGCTATCCGCCAACTACGCTAAAATGAAAACCACTAAAAAAATAAATGCAGTAATCTAGAGTTCACATGAAACCAATTATAAGTTTATGATTGAACGCATCCAAAACAAATTTACAAAGCGTGTAATGTGTATGCGTTTATATTTCTGTGGTTAGTACTATATATTGTATTAGTTTGGTTTTCCTGCACATTTAATTTCCCTCTTTGATTATATACAAAGTTAAAGTTAATTATGGACAAACTTAAGTCTGAAATAAAGATATTTACGAATATAATCAATAGAATTCCTCCTTTTAAGCGGCAGTGGATAGCCCACGTACCACGTAGAAACAGCGTCCGTTTCGATCGAAAGGTTCAGCAATAGCGGGAAGTTTAGAATACAATTCACCATTCAGCAGGTTCATAAGGGCAAATGTCCTAAAAAAAACTCCGTGTGGTGACGGAGTAAGAATACAATATGTCACCACCCCATCTCATCCCATGGGTGTCGTGCGAACCGACTAAGGGACTATCATCTTAACGAAATAAAACGAAGGAAAACTTGAAATTAAACCCTGTACCAATCCGTCTGGCCAGCATGGTATTAGTAGGCCAAATATACCTTCGTCATCCGTCCCTGCAGTAGGACATTGATGGGCTGTTATGATGAAGGGCAAATGTCTTGTGAACTCACTCTGATAATTTCATATGCTTCCTTAAACGTCATAGATATCATTATTTTTATTTAATTTATTTTCGACTGCAGAGAAAGACCAGTTCTAATGACGGAAGACGGAAACTAACCCCCGGTTTCCAAATGTCTGAATAAGTAAAAATCAACTAATCAAGTGTCAAAACTCTTATCAACTATCATTTTCAGGAACTAAAATTTGACACTTGACATAAATATTATATAAACCGCATATACGGGTATAACCGGATATTATCGCGCATTTAATTTACCTTTATTTTACTTGACGTTTCTATAATATATAATGAAACGCAATAGTTCAAAAGTAATAATTGACACTTGACATTTAATGAGTTGATTTTAACTTGATCAGTCATTCAGAAGCCGAGGATATGCCTACGAATTAGTAGTTACCGATACTCAGGATTTATATCAGGTTCTAGGATTAAAACCATTTGTTTTCGTAGGAATATTCTGTGTAAAACTCTATCTTATTCGATATCCACTGATGGTATGTGATAAGATGGTGACACCATTGTGTTCTTATTCTGTTACGTGTGGTTAATATTACCTGAAACAAAAAGAACGTATACATTATTAAAATACTATGGTTGGTTAAAGTCAAACTTAAATAAATAAATAAAATATAAATATTCTTCACACATTCACACAACGCTATCTTGTCCCAAACTAACCAAAGCTTGTACTATGGGTACTAGACAACAGATAATAATACTTAAATACTTTTTTTTTTAAATACGATATTACACATAAGATATTATACATAGAAAACACCCAGATCAATGCAAACAATCATGTTCATGTTCACAAAGATTTGCATTGAGCGGGAATCGAACCCGAGACCTCTGCCTTGCAGTCATGTTGTATAACCACTACGCTACATAGGCCGTCACTATGGTTTGTTAAAGTCAAACTTGGCTGTTTACTTGATTAACTTTCTATTTAACTTTGATATTTGTACTCCTAAGAGGGTTACCGCCTCGGTGGCAAAATCGGTAATGTATGTGGTTGCACTTCACAAGGTCGAGTCCCACTCAAAGTAATTATTGGAGCGATACATAAATGATTTTGTCGAGTTTTGAGTACTTTGTGTATGTTAATGTTATGTGAGCTAACGTCACCGCGACATAGGGTTTGATTCCTAGTTGTCTTTTTTGACACAAAAGAAAAATAGGGATGTTCAGTTGTTTTAGAAATTTTACACAAACATAATATATTTCTGATTAACATAACAGCCCATTAATGTCCCACTGCAGGGGCGGGCCTCCTCCCGTAATGGTGGGATACATGGGCTACTAATTCCATACTGGCCAAACGGATTGGTATAGGGTTTAATTTCAAGTTTTCCTTCTTTCTATGTAAAGTTCACAGATAGTCCCTTAGTCGGTTTCTACGACCCATGGGATGAGATGGGGTGGTGACATATTGTATTCTTTCTCCGTCACTACACGGATATTTCTGATTAGAAATAAGTAAATATCGTCGATACTTAAAAAAGAGTTTTTTGAAATCTACCTCAGAAATATGAAATAAGTTAAAGATTTATAATACGACAGACAATTGTTCATGCACACAAAGATCTTTAACTTGTTGTACTTAAGTGCGTGTGAGGACAGAACCAGCAGCTTCGTAGATTCCCGTTTAGTACAAATCTTTGTGTGTATGAACAACATTCTCCGTGTGGTGACGGAGTAAGAATACAATATGTCACCACCCCATCTCATCCCATGGGTGTCGTAAAAACCGACTAAGGGACTATTAACGAAATAAAAAGAAGGAAAACTTGAAATTAAACCCTATACCAATACGTTTGGCCAGCATGGTATTAGTAGGCCAAGTATCCCTCCGTCACGGGAGGAGGTCTGTCCGTCCCTGCAGTGGGACATTGATGGGCTGTTATGATGATGGTGAGCATCTTTGTTTTCATTGATCTGAATGTTTCCTATGTAGCAATATACCAAAAAAAGGTAAACAACTATATTCATAACTTGTGTACCATCCGTTCATCTTTACTTAGTTTGAAACTAGATGGCGTTGTATGAATGTGTAAGGCATATTAATTTAATATTCATATTTAAACGTATCTCCGTATCATATTATTTTATACAAGTAATCTTACGTTAAAATGAAATTTTATACAAAAATAAATTTCAATAGCAATTAGTCAATTACGACTGACAGGAACTCGCGAACCCAATTAATAATAATTATAAATCTAATTATTATTTGACGATGAGTGATTGAGAACAAAATTTAGGACAAATTATAAGCAATTATAAGTAGAATATAATAATATTACACAGTGCTAAAAGGTGTTTTGAGAGGGAAGATTTCAAAGAGCAGTGGTTATAAACTATGGATACTAGCAAATATAAAAAATCATCATCATAATAGCCCATTAATGTCCCACTGCAGGGACAGGTCTCCTCCAGTGACGGAGGGATACTTGGCCTACTAATACCACGTTGGCTAAACGGATTGGTATAGGGTTTAATTTCATGTTTTCCTTATTTTTATTACGTAAAGGATTGATGATTGATGTATAGGATGAGATAGGGTGGTGACACTGTATTCTTACTCCGTCACCACACGGAGACAAAATATATATAATATAAAAAATACTTATATTATTTAGTGACTATATTTATAGTCCATAGGTGCTACCACAGATCACAGGTTCAATCATGCATGAATATGAAAGTCTGGTCTGGTTGTTTTGTCTTACTCAAGCGTACACCTACACTATCTGAGTGAATTTTTAGGTACGAGAATTGACATACAACTCTTGCTTTTAGAATCATGCTCTGTGTCGCTGGGTCTTGACTAACATCAATCTAACTGACACAAATAAGAACTGAAATCAGAACATCAATTTGTGGATCCCACAACCAATTGGCTGCTCCACCAAAGCAGTTGCTATGAGAGGAATAACATTATATTACACTCTAAGGACATTCATGATAAAAATTACGCTGCAAAATGCGAATGAAATTCAATTTTAACTTCGTTGGTTTATATTATAGGAAGGAAATAGGAACAATTCCCGAGGGATAGATGACCCGTTTGTGTGTGATTTCTATTGGGAATATAATGGGAAGACTGACCGTAATAACCTACAGACTCTTTTTACCCGACTATAATAGGGGGGTAATTGGTTTATCAGCCTATTTATGAGTGTGTAGGTATGTTTATCCGTTGTACTCTATAGATCAAATGCGTTGGTCGATTTTAATGATTTTCGCATCTGTCGATTAGATGACGCGAAAAACAAAATATATTATAAATTGTTGTCATGCGTAGGATTCAGAACCCCGACTTAACACAAGGGATCCGAATGAGTAGCCATTGCGCCCTACAACATAAAAGTGGTCATTAGATTGGATTTAATAAGAAAAGGTGCACATTATCATTATAACAGCCCGTTAATGTCCCACTCCAGGGACGAGCCTCCTCCCGTGACGGAGGGATACTTGGTCTACTATTCCCACGCCTTGCCAGATTTTGGTATAGTGTTTAATTTCAAGTTTTCCTTCTTTTTATTTCGTAAAGATAATATTCACGTCACCCATGAGATGAGGTGGGGTGGTGACACACTCTATTCTTACTCCTTCACCACACGGAGAATAACTTTTGGTCACCCATCACACAACGTAACTCACTTTACCCACTCACTTTATCTCACTTTATCTATGTCATCTCGTAACACAGACTCCCACAACAGTTGCAAATTAGTTTTTAATTGATATTCAATCTGCGTAAAAGGGTACCATGTTGAAATACCAAACTTAAAGTTTGTTAATTATTTTAGGGGTCAGATTTTTAATCTGGGTAATTCTTGTGGATTTATAGACTGAACCAGTGCCTGGTCTTTAAAGCCCGATTTACACATCGACAAGTACAGAAGCGAGTTAAGTAATAAGTTGTTGATTAAGTTGATTTAAATACATCTCCATCCTATTTTTTGGCGAGTTAAGTTGGCAAGACACGAGAGAGGGGGCTACTTCGATCTATTCAAATCAACTTTATCAACAACTTACAACTTAACACACTTGTCGATGTGTAAATCGGGCTTAATATAAAGTCCTGTTTTAGGGAAACTTTTTAAAATACTCAAAAAGAGGTGTTATGGTTTTTTATGAGTACACAGCTTTATGACCACATCGAACATAATGGAAAGTGCAAATAAAAAATTTAAAAAAAACCTCACACATTCACACACCGCCATCTAGTCCCAAACTAAGCAAAGCTTGTACTATGGGTACTAGACAACGGATAAACATACTTAAATACTTTTTTTTGCAAATACGTACATATTATACATAGAAAACACGCAGACCAATGCAAACAATCATGTTCATGCACACAAAGATTTGCATTGAGCGGGAATCGAGCACGAGACCTCTGCGTAGCAGCCATGTAATATATCGACTGCGTCACAGAGGACGTCAAACAAAGCCAACAACGATAGGTTTACTAAAATAACGTTAGTAAATATAAATAACAAATCATTTTCTTAATTAATAAGTTGTAGAAAGTTCGCACAAATCACTAAATTTACCGCAAAAAGAAATCTTCGAACGATAATTTACTTTGGTAACTTTTTTTTTGTCTTATTGAGTTCCGTAAAAGTTTGTTCCCTTGTTAAATTGACTGTATTATTACATTCTGAATGTGGTATAGGATATGTAGTAATAATAAGGTCATCATAACAGCCCATTAATGTCCCACTGCAGGGACTCCTCCCGTGACGGAGGGATACTTGGCCTACTAATACCACGCTGGCCAGACAGATTGGTATAGGGTTTAATTTCAAGTTTTCCTTCTTTTTATTTCATTAAAGAGAACATTCACGGATAGTTCCTTAGTCGGTTTTTACGACACCCATGGGATGAGATAGGGTGGTGACATATTGTGTTCTTACTCCATCACCACACGGAGGAATAATAAGGTATTTTTAGGAAAATATGGTGCCAAGACGAACTTGTTTACCAGATGCAGTAAGAGGTCCGAGGTAGACTAAGCGCGCACACATTTGCAGGAAAACCAAAGTTAACACTCGGGGTTGCTCGTTTAAAGTTGCAGTTGGCAAGACACATTAGGGCAAAGTGTGGTGATGGAGTAAGAATACAATAAGTCACTACCCCATCTCATCCCATGGGTGTCGTAAAAACTGACTGTCCATTAGTCGGTTTTTTATCAGTGAATATTATCTTTACGAAATAACGAAAATTTGAAATTAAACCCTATACCAATCCGTCTGGCCAGCGTGGTATTAGTAGGCCAAGTATCCCTCCGTCACGGGAGGAGGCCCGTCTCTGCTGTGGGACATACATAAATAATAATAATATTATCTATACTTACATAAAATGTTCAGTATTGAACAACATGTCACAATGATAGATTACAGTGGCTGTAAAGCATTTAAGCTATTTGTGGTAATCGATCACTTCTGTGTTAAGCTTCGGTCACACGGTTTGATTGAGAGCGGGTGAACTTTACAAGCTTATCTTTCTTCAACTTTCTAATGTAATAGTGTTATCCGTGTGGTGACAGAGTAAGAATACAATATGTCACCACCCCATCTCATCCCATGGGTGTTGTAGAAATCGACTAAGGGACTTTCCGTTAATACCGTCTTTACGAAATAAAAAGAAGGAAAACTAGAAATTAAACCCTATATCAATCCGTCTGGCCAGCGTGGTATTAGTAGGTCAAGTATCCCTCCGTCACGGAAGAAGGCCCGCCCATGCAGTGGGACATTCATGGGCTGTTATGATGAAAGGTTTTAAGACATAACCGCTGATTTTTCTGGAAATTTTCTCTTCTCTTAATTTCACAAAAGAAAATAAGAACAAATAGCGTTTTTGAAATCACTTCGTTTAGATCTCTGGCTGTCCAGCGCACGGTGAAACCTTGCCTTTACTTTGTGGTTATTGGTTTAGCTAATAATAACTTGTGTTTATGGTGTTAGCAATATTTATCTATGGTAAGATAACATGTTTTATTTTTATTATTATTTTATTTAAAATTGGAACAACAAACAGCTACATTATAAAATATAAACATTAGAAATAAAAAAAAATTGTATAAACAATAATGCAGCCCACAGCGCTGTTCACAGATTACCATAAATATATATATATATATATATATATATATATATATATATCGCATACCTCGGACAACAAAGGCGTATCTCGAAAACACCAACTTTACAGGAGAGCCAAAAAACAGTTTGTTTCTAGAATATTGCCTGAACTAATAATGATAGTACTTTGTATCATATATCATAAGAAGCCTCTAAATGAGCTCTTTAATATGTATTTACCGAAATTATAGATAGATTTACTGTTTTTATACTACAGGGAAAATTAACAGTTACCTATTTATTGTATTAGAGTTATTCTTAAGTAACTGTTGGTAAATAAACATACGCCTTTTTTGCTGTTCATTTATAAACAAAACATGGATCTTATGTATATAAACGCTTTTATTGCTTGTTTTTCTCGTGATATAAGCTCGGAGCTTATAGTTTTAAGTACTTATTGCACGTTTATTTTTGATAATAAATAATAAGTAAGTTTACGTAAGTGTATATTGCAGTAATAATTTATTAAGATTTGATATTGTATGTGACACACTTATTTATTGCAGGAAGAAATATTTTACAGAGTAATACATATTTTCTTATATTTTCATAATAACAAAAAATAACTTTACATTTTAATTTAAGAATTGTGGGTATCTAATTTGCTATGATTTTACAACTAATGTACAATATATCAAAAAGTGTTAGGTAATTAATTGTAGGAATAAAACGAGATGATCAATATTTTTTATTAATTCTTGATTTTGTACTTATTTTGAAAGAAAGAAAGAAAGAAAATAAACTTTATTTGACACAGTAGACACTATACACAAATAGAATTCAACCCAATTTACATAATTACAAGAATTACATATCTTAATATTAAGTTGTCTATAGTTATACAAAAATATATAATTGTATGTATATAAGTAACAAAAAAAATGGCAAATGTGTCTTAAACCTGCGACAAAAAGGCAACCAGCTCAGCATAAAGCCAGGCGATGATACCTGGCGCTGATTTTCAGCTGTAGCCATGATTTTGACATATGGATGCCAGCCCATTTTAAATACAAATAACATGTTAACTTAACTTAAATTAAATAAAAAAAAAAATTGAGATTGTCGGACAAGTGCAAAAAAAGTGTTAGTAACATAAACAATTATTACTTTATAATGCAAAAGTATGTCTTTTGTGAAATTTAATAACAGAATGAATCAAATGTCGTAAAAGATAACAGAGCGGATTACTTTCATTTCGATAGAATTAGTTTCACCAACAATTGAACTAAGTATAATATTTAATCAAGTCATTGACAGATACAATTAATGCAGTACCAATAAATCTAATTTAATCGTTTACTGCGTTAGTTAAATTTAAACATTTATTACGATTCATAATGTACACGGAGTGGACCGGAGGTACACTACTTTTTTTAAGATTTTTTAAATTTTTATTTCTCACGTACTTTATAAATATCTCATACTTGAAAAAAATTTACATTAAAATGTATCGCTTAGGTGCAGACGCAGACGTTAGCGGGCCAATTGCTGACCATGTGCTGGGCACAGCACAGGCACACACAAGCACACATACACATATAAACCAACACATACACAGGATACATATAAATACACCAATAAAAGACACTCAACAGATAAGTAATTAATTTACCACCACATAAACGTACCTGTATATATTTTATTTATACCCAAATACACACAGAGAAATGCCTATGGCTGAAGTTTGTAGACATCAGCCAGTAAGGCCAACATGACTAACCATGACTGTATACACCAAACAATGACAAGGAATACCCTGTAGACTAAAGCGATCACAGCCTATATTAATGAATAATTCATGTTCACATTACTCATTTTTACCTGACCATCTATTAGATGTTTTTTTAAATGATTCCTGAAAGAGTGAATTGTGGTCAGGTTTTTAATAGGTGGGGGTATATTATTCCATATTTTAGTTGCAGCATAACGAAAGCTGCCTCTAAAAGCGGTCGTACTATGCTGAGGTATTGACAATTGCTGCGAACATTGCCTTGTCGTGCATTCTCGCCTTGTAGACATCCACGCAAGTTTTCGGTACAAGTATTCTGGGACTCTGTGCTTAATAATGCCAAACATAAGACATGCAAGATGTAACTTCCGCCTCGACTTCATTTTTAAAATTAAATGATCATTAAGAAAAGGTGTAACGTGACTACGTCGAGGAACAGAGAAGCAGAATCGAGCACATGCGTTTTGTATCCTCTGCACAAGCTTATCTGTACGGGAGAGCAAACGAGGTCCATAAACAGTATCAGCGTAATTAAGTCTAGACAGAACTAATGCCTCTACGAGTTGCAAACGTAGTTCCTCTGATAGGTAAGGGCGTATCTTGTATAGAACTTTTAACCTATAGAAGCAGTTGCTAACAACATTCGCTATATGAGACTCGTACCTTAAGTTTGCATCAAGATGTAAACCCAAATTCCTGGCCTCATATACTCTCTCAATTTGTTTGTTCATCAGACTGATGTTTAGTGTTGATGGTAAAGACTTAAGTTGATGTTTAGTACCGAAAACCATATATTTCGTCTTGCAAGGATTAAGAACCAAACAATGCAGAGCAGACCAATCAGATATCCTTTGGAGATCGTCATTAAGCTTTGTGAGAGCAACCTGGTAATCTTTGGGCTTAAATGAGGCATATATTTGTACGTCATCAGCATACAAATGATAAGCTGAGTTCTGTAAGCACTTGGTTATGTCTGCGCAATACAGGGAAAACAAAATAGGTCCCAATATAGAACCTTGGGGAACTCCTCGATTTAAATAAGATACCTCAGATTTTTTCAACTTTCCATCATTCATACGCAGCTCTACAAGCTGCCTACGTTGTGATAAATAGCTTTGGAACCATTGTAACGCGGCACAGTCTAAACCATAATAAGCTAACTTCGACATCAATAATGACACATTAATAGAATCGAAAGCTCTAGAATAATCGAGTAATATCAATATTGTACACATACCTGCATCTTGTGCTGCCAAGATGTTATCAGTTACATCAATAAGTGCAGTAGATGTACTATGCTGCCTCCTAAATCCTGACTGAAGCATGGGTATGACATTGTTTGTCTCCAAATAGTCTGTCAGTTGCCTGCACACGACCCTCTCGATCACTTTTGACAAACAAGGTAAAATACTGATGGGCCGAAGGTCGCCTACCGTGGATGGGTTCGGTTTTTTGGGTAGTGGCTTAACAACAGCCACCTTCCAAGCAGTGGGAAACGTGGATGACACTATTGACCTGTTAACCATTCCCGTTACGATCGACAGAATATAGGTATGAGACAGAGTCAGCATGTTGAGAGTTATGCCATCATAACCCACAGCGTTTGATCTCAATTTTTGAAGAATCTCAGATACAGTTTTTTCGCTTACGGTTTTCAAAGAGAATTCACAGCAATGATGACGATGAAATTCATAGTAACTTAAGTTAGAGATAGTAGTTACTGAGTTACCTGGTACGTTTATAAAATGTGTATTGATACTATTAGGATCACCAAAATAGGAAGGTAAATCAATGTTATTTTAAAGGGTAATATATTTGTTTTTAAGTTTTTCCAAAGGGCCTTAGGACATTTAACTTTATCATTAATATTGTGACGAAAATAAGCTTTTTTCTCGTAATAAATGGATTGCGTCACCAATGACTTAAGCTGTTTGTAGTATTCTCCTTTTGTTTCCAGCCCAGTACGATGATAAGCAGATAATGCATTGTCACGTAGTTTCATCATTAATTTAATATTGTCCGTTATCCACGGATAGGCTGGGTTTTTTATTCGAATTTCCTTAACCGGACAATGAAAATCAAAAATTGATAAAAGATAAGAGTTAAAAGCACTCACCATATCATCAACACTATCCAAAGCCATTAGGTTGCTCCATGGTGTAATAGAAAGGTCGTAATTTAAGCTATCAATACAAACATCCTTTATAGGTCTATGTTGAATAGTAAACTGAAAAAAATATGTAGAATAGTTTTGCTAACTAAAGCAATTTTTTACATCTATGAAGGTTACAAATGTTATCAAACTCTTCTTATTGCACAATGTACCCATATTTATTTACATTTTATACTCAGACAAGAAAAGCCAGCCCTGTCGTGCCGTTCATTACGCCTTTTATAGTAAATTGATTATCAAAATACCCGACATTTACCAAATAAAATATAAACCTTACACTCCTCCATCCTGACCTCGTGTATGGCCCCAAACACGAACCCAGGTGGAACTTAACCTTACAGTTGGGCAAAGAAGACACTTGTCAAACGTGTTTACAAAAGTTATTAATAATGGAAGAAAATTATTCTTATTATTTTACATAGATAAGCATGTTTAAACAGCAAACAACACTAATAATTTAATTGTATATTGTATACACAATACTTATACAATTCAATTTTTAGTGTTGTTAATAAGGATACCCTCATTCAATATTATGTAACACTTATTGACTTCAGTTTTAGGCTACAGTGTCTTTCAAATAGAACGGGTCGATGTAACTCGTCTGTAGCGGCTATTTTGTTCAGATGACATTTGTCAGATCTGATGTTCCTTACTCATACACTGATGCTAAATCACCATGCCAAGTTACACGGTTCAGCATCAGGTACAAACAGTAAAACTTTGTTTTCAAAATGAGTGTTCGTTAGTGCAAATGCATTGCGTCCATTTTACGGCAGACGTGGTGGTCCTCCAAAGTCCACAAACCAACGATTGGTGACCAAATTAAACGTGACAGGTTAGGTAAATAACCAACAAACCCTTTTACGTCAAAGAAACGCCAGATTAGACGAAAATATAGCCGCTGGACGTGAGAGTAATCAGAAGAGTCCGAAGCAGTCGATTTCTCGCTATGCACATGGACTCGACCTTTCATAGACTTTAACTTGAAGAATTTTAGGTCAAGGCTTGGGTCTTGGCAAATAACTGTAACAATTAACTCAAAACCAAGATGTCCAAGAACAAGAGCTCAAAGATTATGAAAACAAAGTTTTTAAAAGGTTTTAGCTCAAAGTTATTAGCACCAAAGTAGCGTGATTTGATTCCACTTGACTTTTTCTTGTGGCGTTTTCTGAAGTCGCTTAAAAGCTACAATCGACTATTGTCCTGAAAGCTAACATAACGCAGATAAAATGTAGTGAAATGCTACAATAACATCTTAAAACCAACATTCTCGCTTGTGAGATGCCTCAATACATGCCAACCCATCAAATTCTGGCACGATGTTAATACAAAACACATAACATCATTAAACCAACCAAACCATCATTATCGCAAGTGAAATGCTACAATACACGCCAACCCATTCAATTCTAGCACGATTATAACACAACACATAACACCACCAGATATTAGCTTGCGAACCCATCCTATTCTCGCAAAACTAACTCCTATGCTTGCCAGCGACAATAAAATGTAGTGAAATGCTACAATACATGCCAAACCATCCAATTCTGAGACGACTATAACACAAAACATAACTATGAACATAACATTCTCGCTAGTGAGCTGCCACAATAGGTAATGCCAACCCATCCAATTTTGGCACGAATATAACACAACACATAACATCTTTAAACCAACGTTCTCGCTTGTAAGCTGCCACAAAAGGTAATGCCAACCCATCCAATTCTGGCACGACTATAACACAACACATAACATCTTTAAACCAACGTTCTCGTTTGTGAGCTGCCTCAATACATGCCAACCCATCTAATTCTGGCATAACTGTTACACAACACATAACATCTTTAAACCAACATTGTCGATTGTGAGCTGCCTCAATACATGCCAACCCATCCAATTCTGGCACGACTGTAAAACAACACATAACATCTTTAAACCAAAATTCTCGATTGTGAGCTGCCACAATACATGCCAACCCATCCAATTCTGGCACGACTATAACACAACACATAACATATCTTTAAACCAACGTTCTCGTTTGTGAGCTGCCTCAATACATGCCAACCCATCTAATTCTGGCATAACTGTTACACAACACATAATATCTTGAAACCAACATTGTCGATTGTGAGCTGCCTCAATACATGCCAACCCATCTAATTCTGGCATAACTGTTACACAACACATAACATCTTTAAACTAACATTGTCGATTGTGAGCTGCCTCAATGCATGCCAACCCATCCAATTCTGGCACGACTGTAAAACAACACATAACATCTTTAAACCAAAATTCTCGATTGTGAGCTGCCACAATACATGCCAACCCATCCAATTCTGGCACGATTGTAACACAACACATAACATCATTAAACCAACATTCTCGTTTGTAAGCTGCCACAATAGGTAATGCCAACCCATCCAATTCTGGCATGTCTGTAACACAACACATAGAAAGGCTGTTCAAATGAAACACACTTATATCCACACGCTATCTATACATACGTAAACATACTTACGTTTGAACTATAACATTCAAATTTTTCTGTAAGTAAGATTAAGAATTGTTATCGATAAGGAAGGTATCCTACATGAAGCAGTAAGTGACTTGTGTAATAATCTATAAAGTTATTAAGGATTAAATACACATATGTTTCAGAATAAGTTTAACAGTGACGCTTATGTGAAGTTACGAAAAATGTATTCGAAAATATACCGTGCAATAAAGGAGTAAGTAACTTACGAGTGCACATCTTTTAATTTGACTAGAGCAATAAAGACTTGATTGCGATTACGTACTTAATGTTAATGGTTTAAATAAATTATGCATCGAGCATCTATATTTACGTTTTTTTTGCCAGTTAATTATAATATTTCTTAAGGAAGTAGCTTTTGTATTATTTTTGTAAGGAAAATTACGAAAAAAATATGGAACATGAGTCGAAGTATTTTACATCAAAAGGCGAAATAAAAAAAAAATCCGTATGTGCATAAACGCCTTTATTGTCCGAGGTATGCGATATATATATATATATATGCTGTATGTTGACTCTTATAATTATGTTACTGTGTTATTTTATGAAGTTAAAAAAATGCATCCTTTTTACTACATTATACTTATATTAAATTTTAAAATTTATTAACTAAATTTTAATTGACAAGTCTCAAGGTGTCAAACAGAAGAACCCTAAACTTTGCTTCGGAACTGTTAAAAATATCAATGTGCTCAAATGCCTCATTGTATGCAGTTGTCATGCGTCGAATAGGTGATCGAAGACCAGTGTTGGTTCGACAGGTGTTTGTAGCAAACAATTTACCAGTACGCACTTGCCGTCTGTGAACAGTCCTGGGTACAGCATAACAAAGTACATTATTCAAGTCGACACAATCAAAGCTACCGTTGACAAGCTTGTATAAAATAATTGCCTCCAGCTGCTTACGCCTAGACTGGAGCGTTAAAAGATTGTACTTGTGGAGTAACTCATCATATTCCAAATAGACTTTGCGACATCTATAGTACATCGAGCGAAGAAACCTGCGCTGCGTTTTGATTAATTAAGTAGACACAGTTCGGGACTATATCCCTGTGGTGACGGAGTAAGAATGCAATATGTCACCACACCATCTCATCCCATGGGTGTCGTAAAAAACGACTAAGGGACTATCCGTGAAAATCATCTTTACGAAATAAAAAGAAGGAAAACTTGAAATTAAACCCTATACCAATCCGTCTGGATAGCGTGGTATTAGTAGGTCAAGTATCCCTCCGTCACGGGAGGAGGCCCGTCTCTGCAGTTGGACGTCAATAGGCTGTTGCGGTGTGTTCGGGACTATAAAGTAAGAAAATGCATTGCAGCAAAACAAAGACGAACCGAGCCGTATGAGGGAGACGCAGGACCGCACAAGGTGGCAATATTTGGAGGAGGCATATTATGTCCAGCAGTGGATGTCAATTGGCTGAAATGATCAAGAATGCACAAAAAATACAATAAAAATGTATTCCTGAGAAAATACTAAGAAAAGGCCTATGTCCAGCAGTAAGCATCGATTGGCTGATATGATGATGACGAATATAAAAACAAATTTCTTTTTTTTCATTTGCCCATTAATGTCCCACTGCAGGGACGGGGCTCCTTATACCACGTTGGCCAGACGCATTGGTATAGGGTTTAATTTCTAATTTTCTTTATTTTCATTTCGTAACGATAGTTCACGGACAGTCCCTTAGTCGGTTTTTACGACACCCATGGGATGAGATGGGGTGGTGACATATTGTATTCTTACTCCGTCACCACACGGATAAAAACACAAACCTTCGCACAAAGTTTCATATTACGAAGTTACGAACCCACCAGCTAAGTAAAATATTGTTATTACAACATGTAATATTCTATTTTCAATCTAATCCACTAAGAATTAAGATCCAATATCGCAGTAACAGCATATTAGTGGAGATAGCAGTTATGTTTTATGAGTGTTATCAGCAGACATTGGAGATAATGAATTGTGTGTTCTTTGTATTGTGATGTATAAGTGTGGATAGTGCTTACCTTTAGGTTCTTTTTATGGCCCATTGCAGGGACGGGGTCATTGCTGTGACGAAGGGGAGTTGATGTTCAGCTACTTTTGGAATACTTGTGTTCAGCTATTTTTGAAATACTTTTGGAATACTTGTGTTCAGCTACTATTGGACTAATCGTGTTCAGTTACTTTTGAAATACTAGTATTCAGCTACTATTGGACTAATCGTGTTCAGTTACTTTTAAATATAAAAAAATATTATATATTATTAAAAATATATTATTCAGATAGATACTTTTGGAATAATCGTGGTCAGCGTGTTATGGTCGTTTTGTATGTAAAGTATATTCTGTACTCTTGTTGCAACACTGACGTCTAATTCTATTTTCAATCTAATTCTCTAAGAATTAAGATCCAATATCGCAGTAACAGCATATTAGTGGAGATAGCAGTTATGTTTTATGAGTGTTATCAGCAGACATTGGAGATAATGAATTGTGTGTTCTTTGTATTGTGATGTATAAGTGTGGATAGTGCTTACCTTTAGGTTCTTTTTATGGCCCATTGCAGGGACGGGGTCATTGCTGTGACGAAGGGGAGTTGATGTTCAGCTACTTTTGGAATACTTGTGTTCAGCTATTTTTGAAATACTTTTGGAATACTTGTGTTCAGCTACTATTGGACTAATCGTGTTCAGTTACTTTTGAAATACTAGTATTCAGCTACTATTGGACTAATCGTGTTCAGTTACTTTTAAATATAAAAAATATTATATATTATTAAAAATATATTATTCAGATAGATACTTTTGTAAAATCGTGCTCAGCGTGTTATAGTCGTTTTGTATGTAAAGTATATTCTGTACTCTTGTTGCGACACTGACTTCTAATTCTATTTTCAATCTAATCCTCTAAGAATTAAGATCCAATATCGCAGTAACAGTATATTAGTGAAGATAGCAGTTATGTTTTATAAGTGTTATCAGTAGACATTGTAGATAATGAATTGTGTGTTCTTTGTATTGTGATGTATGAGTGTGGATAGTGCTTAACGTTAGGTTCTTATTATGGATGTGTTTATGGCCCATTGCAGAGATGGGCCTATAACCGTGACAAAGGGAATCTTATTTCTTAATTACTATTTTTTAAAGTCAACTCCAGGACAAGGAATCTAGCCTTATGTCGCGGGTATATTTACAGGCATAAAATAACGAACACTAAGGAAATCCAGATTCAGGAAAATAATTTGTGTATCACAAAAATTAATTGTCTTGCGTGGGATGCGAACCCGCGACCTTTTCCACGGCAGCCGAACACATGCCCACTTTGCCACCGTGGCCGTGATTATGTACAGTCACGAGCAATAATATGTACACATTTTCAAATTTTCTAAACTATCTGCACGTTTATCTAGACATTACAATATCAAAATGAATTCGTAATTTAGAAGAGGTTCCGTACAGTTTTGAATTAATCTTCGAATTTTCAATTTTGGATTGGCAGAACTTTAGATAACTGGTTTACAAAATGCGAAAATGTGTACATATTATTGCTCGTGACTGTACTTAACTTCTACGATCGCGGGTTCGATTTCCGCTAAATGTGAATCCTTATGTATATAAATTGTTATGTAATTCTATTTTCAATCTAATCCGTGATATTATATATCCTATGACACTCTCCGATAAATGGCCTATTCAACACAGAAAGAATTTTTAAAATCGGTTCATTAGATCCAGAGATTACCCCCTACAACGTCAAAACTCACAAACTTTACCTCTTTATAATATTAGTATAGATCAAAAGTTTTAACACAAGCTTCTGACACCATAACAAACTTATGACTTACTAGGACTATAAACAATTAAGTAAACTAACAAGCACTTTGTAAGGAGTACCTCAAGGTGTTAAACTCACTCCTCGGTTTAATTATGGATGACGTTACTAATTTTCAACTCTGTAGGGTACTTATTATAATCTTTTGATTACTGTAATAAATATAGGCTGTTTACACTGCGTAGTTAAACTGTGAGTAATTAAATTAATTTCATCGGTGGTAGAGTCTCTGGTTACAGCATGAATGGGCAGACTTGACCGAGAAAGTAACTCCCTTTCTAAGAAAACCGATGATAAGCAGCATTTTCTTTTAGTGCTGTGTTTGGCTTTAATCGATCAATCATCTAGCCTTTTGCAGTCCACTGCTGGTCACAGGCCTCTCCTGACACGCGCCAAAGAGCTCGGTACTGCGCCTTCCGCATCCAGCCCCACCCAAATACCTTTATGAGGTTGTCGATCCACCTAGCTGGGGGGTTTCCTACACTTTTTTTTTTGTTACTAAGTGTTTGGCTTAGTGAGTGTGAAATCCCGGAGGCTCAACTATACTTTGCTCATCCTCTACTCTTTTCTATTAGTGCAGGTAGATATAATGTGAAGGTGCATGGCAAGGTACGTAGCGGCCTGGTTGTGCCCTGGTACTGCAGGAACCCATGAACGGCAATTACCACTTACCATAATGCGCGTATTTTCCGGAAACGTGGGTATGAATCCTGTCAATTAACAATGTCAGCTCTTACATAGGACTATAAACAATTATGTAAACTAACAAGCACTTTGTAAGCATTACCTCAAGGTGTTAAACTTAGCCCTCGGTTTAATTATGGATGACGTTACTAATTTTCAACTCTGTAGGGTACTTATACAGGGTGTTTGGTACATCGTTTGCCAAATTGAAATAGCTGATAGAAGAGGTCATTACCCGTCTTTCCTCACTCACCTAGCCGGTTTTAACCTCAACATATTTTAGATATCGATGTAAAGGTATTTTTTAAGAAAAACCCAATATTTACGATGAAAACTTAAATTAAAAAAAATATGTCTTCCGTGAGTCCTTATAATTATGTTTTATTTTAAAGTTTAATATTAGGAGCATCAAATAAATTCAACATAGCTAGCCAAGAACGCCAACTTTTTCTTTTATTGACTGACAAAACTGTTGAGATAAGGAAAATTTAAAGATATGATCAACTTCACAGTAACACACTTTTTAATATAATACACACATTTTAATATAATAAAAGAAAAAAAAATTTCATCATTTACTATAGCGTCAATAATTACGATTAATGTTAGGCATCAAACGTGTTTTCTTTACTTCGAATTATGTATTACACATGTTTTGTAGAAAAACTATTTACTATTTTATAACATGTTGTATACCAATGGAAAGAGGATAAAGTAAGGCATTTTTTCAGAAAATGGAAGAACTTTCTCTCTTTTATTTATTTTTTTATTGTACTGTGAAGTTGATCATATCTTTAAATTTTCCTTATCTCAACAGTTTTGTCAGTCAATAAAAGAAAAAGTTGGCGTTCTTGGCTAGCTAAGTTGAATTTATTTGATGCTCCTAATATTAAACTTTAAAATAAGACATAATTATAAGGACTCACGGAAGACATATTTTTTTTAATTTATGTTTTCATCGTAAATATTGGGTTTTTCTTAAAAAATACCTTTACATCGATATCTAAAATATGTTGAGGTTAAAACCGGCTAGGTGAGTGAGGAAAGACGGGTAATGACCTCTTCTATCAGCTATTTCAATTTGGCAAACGATGTACCAAACACCCTGTATAATCTTTTGATTACTGTAATAAATATAGCCTGTTTACATTGTTAGGTGGTTAGCCAACTAGTTATTAAATTAAGTGGAGCATAAATTGGAAAGTGAATTCTTAACTACGGTTAGCTAAGATGCCTGATGTTAGCTTGTTTTAGATGCGTATCTCCGTGTGGTGCTGGTGACAGAGTAAGAAAACAATATATCACTACCCCATTTCATCCCATGGGTGTCGTAAAAACCGCCTAAAGAACTAACCGTAATATTATCTTTACGAAGTAAAACGAAGGAAAACTTGAAATTAAACCCGTCTGGCCAGCGTAGTATTAGTAGGCCAAGTATCCCTCCGTCACGAGAGGAGGCTCGTCCCTGCAGTGGGACATTAATGGGCTGTTATGATGATGAGATGCGTATTAAGAGACGGTAGACGTTTGAATGGTCTACCTGATGCTAAGTGGTAACTGTCGCTTATGAACATTTTCGGCAATGCCGGAGCATAGACAAGCAAGCAATGCCAGCCTAGCGGGTTAGCTATATTTTTTATTTACACTTTCAAACCACGCCATCTAGTCCCTAACTAAGCTGAGCTTGTACTTTGGGTACTAGACAACAAATAAACATACTTAAATTCTTTTTCTTTGTAAATACATACATATTATACATAGAAAACACTCAGATCAATGCAAACAATCATGTTCATGCACACAAAGATTTGCTTTGAGCGGGAATCGAACCCGAGACCTCTGCGTAGCAGTCATGTTATATAAACACAACGCCACAGTCTGATGTCGTCGCTGTATGTCTTGTCTAGAACATAATATTGTGATTTTAAGCTCAAATATTGAGAAGCGACTTATATAACAAATAGAGGATAAAATTAACATAATATCTGTCATTAAGATTACGCCCACGTGGTTACCGTCATTACTGAAAACGTTTTAGTCCTATTTACATAATGCTTAGAATGTACTAGGTGTATCCCGCAAACGTATTCAGGTTAATATGAACTTAAATTGAAGTAATATTACAACGAATTCGGTATGTAAAGTAAAAGTTTACCTATGTCGAATCCAAAACCATTTAGAGATTTTAGATCGATAAGTAATAAAATCATATTTTTAGCGCAAAAAAACGCAAGATTGTGTTTATTTTTACAATTATTACATTAACTACTTTGTTTTTCATTTGACGTCTAAATGACATCATGTCGCCCGTTTTTTGTCGTGTTTGTTTCTGCTTTCATTGCTCAATAACTAAAACAACTAATTTGAGCATTTTTGCCCTCCCACCTATAGCCCATCTGCAGTAAACAGCCAAAGTAAGCAATTCGACCGCATCTATGACGTCATACATGCAGTCGAATTGCTTACTTTGGCTGTTTACTACAAATAAACTATAAGTAGGAAAGCAAAATTACTCAAATTAGTTGTTTATAATTAATGAACCTTTAAAATAAAAATATAAAAAAAATACCAAAAAAAATCTTTACATACCGAATTGACATCGTTAAATATAATAATAATGACGTATATAGGTTATATATAAAGGTTAGGTATAACTACAAAAATCCGAAAAGAAGAAAGACAATAATATTAATTTTAATTTTATTCTGTAAAATATATGTAATTTTAGTTAATAATTGTATAGATAGTTAACAATATTAAATATTCCTTAATTTTTCAAATTAATATTGTACATAAAGTAGTCTCTATAATGTAAGCGTTTTGGTGTAAACTGTAAGCTTATGTTATTTTATAAATAAATAAATAAACTGTACAACGCCATCTACGCGCGACAGCCGAAAACTTTCAATGTTGCAATTAAAGAGTTTACGTAATAGTTTTAAGTTTTTGTATTAAATTACGACATTTTGAAGTCTACCTCCAATAGGACTAAACCAGATGTATTTGCGGCAGTTCCGCTTTTTATAAAGAAAGAGTTATTACAAAGACTCTAAATTCACAAGCATCTGGCCTTATAAATAAATAGCTACTCCACAGATATCACAAAATGCCGCTTAAAAACAAAAAATAAACATTTTCAACGTTGCCAAGGCACGCATGGTAACCGGATACTCTGAATAATTTGATACAGTTCCGCTGCTAATACTGTTTTATTTTTATTATTTCGTTTAGGCTTATGTACCGGATAACCGGAGTTTTACTTCGTACGAGTTTATGTAGTTTATATCCGGATTATACAATATACGGTTTTATTTTTCCGGACATCCGAAAAATACGAAATATTTTTCCGGTTGTGAATTTAAATTGCAAAGTTGTTTTAAATTTCATGTTTTCGGATTTAATTTCTTTGAATAAATATTGGTTGCAGCCGTGTAGAAACTGCTATAATAAATCCGCTAGGTTCAGAAAGACTTTATCGATAATTTTTAGCTGTCTTAAAAAGAGGAAAAGTTTCTGACTATGGTTGTTTTTTTAAGAATGTTACCTCACAATCTGTAAGTTTGGCATCCCATAAAATAATTTATTTGTTTGTTGGTCAAATTAGTACAGTAATTTTTAATCCTTATCTTTCTACCAAGAAAGTTCCTTTAAAAAAAATAAAGGGTTTTTATATCTTACCATTTTTAGGACGGAATTGCGTACTACAACTTCAGTAATATACCAATAAAACCTTTGTGAAAAAGAAATTAAAAATCCTTCTCATTTTGCAGTACCCTAAATTTATCAAAATCCAAAGTACCCAATGTTACGAGCCTAAAATTAGCAAGCTACCACTAAAAGTTTCATCAAAATCGGAGATTATCCGGACCGAAGCGCAGACATATTTAATTTTCTTTGATATTTGCTATGTAGAACATAGGTAGTTTAGGGTGTAAAATAACGCTTAAGCTAGCAATACAACACGGGTGAAGCCTTTGGCATCAGCTAGTAAACATTAAAAAATTCGCAATGCTCTCTTACATCACCGTTCATTAAATTATTGACTTATAAGTTACTAAGACACATTATACACGGTTATTTGCTTCTTAAACACGGTTATCTATTGTTTCCTTCGCGGGACTCCTACTTCTTGGTGGCTTAAAGAATAAACCTTACCTAACCTATCTAAGTTGGATTGCTCTAAGTCTTTCAGTTTAACCATAAATTATATTATGGCAAGTAAATATTATGGCTCAGTACGATTATAGCAAAATGAAATTCTGGCAAGTGGAGGTATCCGATTATACACACATACAAAGTCAAAATAAAAAATAATAAATATTCACGGACGTCTCTACACACACAGCGCTATCTGTTCCCAAAGTAAACTAGGCATAACCTGCTTGTGTTATAAGTAACAGAACAACGGATATTAATACTTATATACTTTTTTTTGTAAATACATACATAATATTATACATAGAAACATTCAAAAAAGGTTATCAAAACCAAAATAAAGCACAATTCTGCGTGATCGCACTTTTAGCGCAGGTTCGTTTCGTGTTTGAAGGTCGTGACCTAATTTGTCACGGCGTGGTGGTGATACCATCGTGATATCCAAGCTATATCTGTCGCGATCGATATACGCCGTTGTATTAGCTCACTCGCTTAGAGCTTATGTTCAGTTATTACATGAAAACTTTAACAAGAGAAAGTATTGTATTGTGTTTATATAACAATCCTACTTTTATGTATGTGTGGACTGAGGGCCCATTTTTTTTTCTGCGGCTTTTTGTAGATTAATCAACAAAAGTGCATAGTTAAAGTTGTTAAAGAGTTTGTTAAACGAATATCAGAGTTTGTTAAGACTTCATTCAAAAGATATATCGCTTTAAGTGGGTCCCTCAGTTCAAACACAAAATCTCCCATAATTAGATAGGTAATGAATTAAACAACAATTTTTTGTTAAAAATCCTTAGTTAAACATGTATAAAAGTATAAAAAGCATTAAAAAGCCTAATATGAGTAGATAATAAAAAATAACAAACGTTTTAAAAGGTCCCTGAGGGCCAACATGAATTTATCTCATAATTAATAAATTATAGCATGAACATTAAATATTCCTAAGCCAAACATTTGTTAAAAGGGCAAGGATAAATTTAAAATTAAAGAAAGATCACAAACAGTGATAATTATTGTTATTTTTAAGTTTTTAAGTGGTCCCTCAGTCCACACACTATGCAAATGCTAATTGTTAAATATATAATTAAATACAACAATTACGAAAATAGGGAACCTTTCAGTGCATAGTTAATTTTGTATATTATCGATCTGTATTTATCTTATCACTGGTTTTATAAATTCTTTTACGACAAATTTACAAAATATGTTTTTCGTACAAGTAGAGTGTCCATGCAGTCAAGAGATAATCAAGAACCATTACATACATTAATGATGTTACATTACGTTTTAAAGTTTCTGCATAGTCATAAAGTGTGAGATAAAAGTAAATAGTTGTAATTGTGTTGGGCCGTATGCGGACCGAATTGAGTGCTATTTGATGCAAACGTAAACAAACAATAAAAAAATACATGTTCATTAGTAAATGAAAAAATTCAATGTTACGATGATAACTGTAGTAGAATTTCAGAAAGCAGTAAGGAGAAAAGGTTTTTACATGTAATTTCATATGGTCTCATTGATGACAAATCACACTCGTTCTGTCTGTGATTTTAGAACAATAAGTCATAATTAATTTAGTTTTATTTTCAACTTGCTGTAGCCCGCAACTTCATCACGTTAAAATAATTTATGTAGTACCAACTCTCGCCTATTCTTTTTCCTGGAGATCCTAAATATTTTTCAAAATCTAAAGTACTTATCCTAGTTTACGCGCCGTAAAATTTACAATTTTTTTTGTATTAATTTTTTTACCTATAGAACTTAGGTATAACTAGAAAAATCCGAAAAGAAGAAAGACAGTGGAAAAAATTGGTAACCGAAGCTGGACTCAAACCCGCGTGTCTGGACTAAACGCGTCCAGCGCCATGACCAATTAGGCCACCCGGGTATCCGTTTCGACCCCCAAATTTAACCATTGCTTTATACGACGCCGGCACGATGGCGTTGTACAGTTGAGTTCGAGTTTGGTGGTCGAGATGGATGCTCGGGTGGCCTAGTTGGTCATGGCGCTGGACGCGTATAGTTCAGAGACGCGGGTTCGAGTCCCGCCTCGAGTAACAATTTTTTCCATTGTCTTTCTTTTTCGGATTTACAAACTTTGTTCTATTTTATGTGTCTGACAAATAAATAGATTTTCTGTCTTTCTTTCAATAAGTAAATAAACCGTGCAAGTCTGACTCGTGCACCGAGGGTTCCGTACAAACCAATATTTATATATTTATTTTCGCGCCAGAATGCGATGACTTCAGGACTCATCTTTTAAAAATTTTACGACGTGACTTAGCTGTCAAAAATTATTTTTCCAATATAAAATAAATAACCCTTAAATATTAATTTTATTTTGTTTTTAGTATTTGTTGTTATAACGGCAACTAAAATACATAATCTGTGAAAGTTTCAACTTTCTAACTGCCATGGTTCATGAGATACAGCCTCGTGACATACAGATGGACGGACGGACAGCGGAGCTTTAGTAATTGGGGTTCTGTTTTTACCCTTTGAGTACGGAACCTTAAAAACTGTGGATTTCGTGTTACAAACAGACACTCCAATTTTATTTATATGTATAGACATACAGATATGTATTACGATTGTAGCTAATTAATAATATAACCTGTAACTTGTCTAAAACTTAAAATTTTATTACATTTTAATTTTACTGTATTGCAAATTTTATTGTTTTATTTTTTACATTAAAAAAATGATTGCAATTTAGATTTTGATTAGAATTGATTAATATTAATATTGTGTAATGTTTTGCTTGCCGTGGCAACTTGTAATGGAATCAGCACTGTTGCTTGAGCTACTTAAATATTGTATTATTTCTGATTGACTTTGTGTATGTTTCGTGGGTTATCCTAATTATAAATAAATAAATATCTAAATTAATAATAAATGACATTAAAAACAAATATACAGTCGTTTTCTTAAAACGTGGACACCCCACACCAGACTTAGTATGAAGATTAATAAAACAGTTAAAATGACAAAAAATATAAATAAACCAGACACAAGATAAATACAAATCGATAAAATACAAAATTAACTATGCACTGAAAGGCTCCCCATTTTCGTAATTGTTGTATTTAATTATATATTTAACAATTAGCATTTGCATAGTGTGTGGACTGAGGGACCACTTAAAAACTTAAAAATAACAATAATTATCACTGTTTGTGATCTTTCTTTAATTTTAAATTTATCCTTGCCCTTTTAACAAATGTTTGGCTTAGGAATATTTAATGTTCATGCTATAATTTATTAATTATGAGATAAATTCATGTGGGCCCTCAGGGACCTTTTAAAACGTTTGTTATTTTTTATTATCTACTCATATTAGGCTTTTCAATGCTTTTTATACTTTTATACATGTTTAACTAAGGATTTTTAACAAAAAATTGTTGTTTAATTCATTACCTATCTAATTATGGGAGATTTTGTGTTTGAACTGAGGGACCCACTTAAAGCGATATATCTTTTGAATGAAGTTTTAACAAACTCTGATATTCATTTAACAAACTCTTTAACAACTTTAACTATGCACTTTTGTTGATTAATCTGCAAAAAACCGCAAAAAAAAAAATGGGCCCTCAGTCCACACATACATCTACTTTTTACTATCCGATCCTATTAATATTACAAATGCGAAAGTTTGTGAGGATGTATGGATGGATAGATGGATGGATGGATGTTTTTACTCTTTCACGCAAAAACTACTAAATGGATTTTGATAAAACTTACAATATAGGTAGTTTAGATTGTAGAATAACATTGAAGCTAGCAATACAGCGCGGGTGAAGCCTTTGGCATCAGCTAGTAAAGATTAAAAGATTCCCAATGCTCTCTTATATCACCGTTTCGCAATTTATCAATTAACTAGCTACCTGTTTGTTACATGTATTGTATTGTTATCTCCGATCACCTTACATGTGCTTTTATCATTGGAAGGTCTCTGGTGACCTGTAACACAGGTTTTTTCACTAAACCTATTTCAGGCACCAGTCTCCCACAATGGTTGTTACATTTTAGCATTTATGTATATTTTATTAGTTGTATCATTGTGGAGAGAAAATAAAGAAATTTGATTGATTGATTGTTTCGGCTTCGCATTGGTTCAATGCTTATATTATACAACTAGTTGACACGTACCCACTTCGTTGGACGGCGAAGAAAATTACATTACTGCTCCACTCCTATTATTCATAGCGTGATACTATATAGCCTATGACACTCATTGATACATGGACTATTCAACACAGAAAGAATTTTTTAAATCGGTTCAGTAGATCCAGAGATTACCCCCTACAACGTCACAAACACACAAACTTTACCTCTTTATAATATTAGTATAGATGTATAGATGAAGCAGGTTTTCAAGGATTGTAGTAAACGGCGCTTAGTAGTTACCAATCGAGCGCCGTGCCTATGTACAGTAGATCCAATCTATCAACTAGCCTATCGCACTCCACTGCTGGACATAGGTCTCTTCCGTATCCAGTCCGACCTAGAGACCTTTATGAGGCCGTCGGTTCACCTAGCTGGGAGCCACACTATACTACGTTTGCCTGGCTTATATGTAAGCCAGTAGTCTCGACACAAAATTATAAGCAGAAGTAAACAAATTTACCAAGATTATACAACAATTAAAATGTTTCGTGTAAATATGTACAGCCATAATAATTAGTACACTTAATTATAAGCTAATTAGTGTAATTCCCCCGTAATAATGGTTGCGGTTGACACCCTATAAAAGTAGTAATTACCCTCTAACTTATAAAGCAATTACTGAATATTAACTAAATATTTTTGTACGTTTTCCTTGTTAATGAAAGTTATGACTTTATTTAGTAAAGGTAAAACAATTTGTACGTAAAAATTTGTTGACAAAATTGGAGCGATTTTGGGTCAGCTTTTATAATCAACATGCCAATTCTCGTTCCTAATCGTTAAAAATTCAGTTAAGTCAGTTAACTTTTAGCTGTCAAATTGTCTTACCTATTGTGTGACAATTTGACAACTAAAAGTTAACCTAACTGATTTTGTAACGATTTTAAGAAACGAGAATTGACATGCTTTTGTAAACAAGATAGAAATTTATTGAGAGCTACAAATAGATAGTCTAGTCTAGATGATAAAGTAATCATGTATGTAGCTGAAATACACAAGGTCGTGGATTCGAATGCCAGGCAAGAAAATTATGTTTGTGGTCCTCAAATTATAGTCAGCACGTTTGTATGGTGTTTTCTTTTATTAGTAGGCCAATCACCTTCCGTCACGGGAGGAGGCCCGTCCTTGCAATAGGACATTAATGGGCTGTTATGATGATGATACCTACCCTTCTTAAGTTGAATCAGTCAATCTTTGTAAAATTTATCGTTATTAAAAACGACGTAACTTTCTCGGTGACCGTCCATAATAGTTTGTTAGTTCTACTTGAACTGTTATGTACTTGTTTGTTAAGTAAAGGTTTGTTATTCTCTCCTTCCTTTAGTTTTATGTTTGATCAATTGTTCTTATTCTTTAGATAATAAAGTTGAAGGAATGTTTATAGTTTTGTTATTGACACTCACACAAAAAGACAATTTGTAGTACTTGGGATCAAGTTCTCCGTCACAGGGTCTTTTCATCATCATCATAACAGCCCATTAATGTCCCACTGCAGGGATGGACCTCCTCCCGTGACGGAAGGATACTTGGCCTAGTAATACCACGCCAGACGGTTTAATTTCAAGCCTCCCTTCTTTTTATTTCGTAAAGATTATATTGACGGACTCAGTTGGTTTTTACGACACCCATGGGATGAGATGGGGTGGTGACATATTTTATTCTTACTCCGTCACCACACGGAGGATAATATATCATAATATAGATAATCTGCATGATGGGAGATTTTGTTTTTATGTATTGACATGGCAGCGGCTTAACTGTGTTCTGTCATAGCTGAAGTCCTCATTTATCTTTAGATGGGCAGCTAGCATGTACTGTGTACCACATGCGCCAACTTGCCTTTCATATCTGGAGCATACGAAGACCTTGCTCCTGCATTATGACCTTTATGAGTTTTTTAATTAGATCTACAATCGCCTATCTTATAGCCAAGCTTTCTTTTCGCCCAAAATCTTATTTTCGATTTAAGGCAAAAACCATTCAATTACTTTTATTTGATCATTGCCAAGGAGATAATCCGCTATCAAAATTCTATGACCACCATCGCAATATTAGAAAACATCGATAGACGATTCAGAATCGATCGTAGAATCGTAATCGATTAGTTCTTACGATTTCCGATTGGAACGAAAAACTATTGGGAATTGGGAATGCCGATAATTTCTTTGATTGCTGTATTTATATGTTTATTTTTAAATGTATTTGTTCCTTAAATAGTTATATTGTAAGTTATTTTAGTATAGTGATCATTACCATCAGTGTCCGTGTGGTGACGGAGTAAGAATACAATATGTCACCATCCCATCTCATCCCATGGGTGTCGTATTGTCCGACTAAGGGACTAACCGTAAATATTATCTTTAGAAGATAAAATGAAGGAAAACTTGAAATTAAGCCCTATATCAATTCGTCTGGCCAGCGTGGTATTAGTAGGCCAAGTATCCCTCCGTCACTGGAGGAGGCCCGTCCCTGCAATGGGACATTAATAAGCTGTTATGATGATCATAACCATTCAATTTCAGTCGGTGAAAGATTTGATCTTTTGTCCTCCTTTTTCCACAACTTGCGCACTTTAGGTACCAACATAATACCAGCGCCAGGATGTTATGTCCTGGCATACGTTGAGTTGGTGACCTTTATAGTGTACCAGGTCACACCCAGTACCTATTTTTGAAAAAATTACTTATTCTGAATATCGTTCTATATTGTATTCTTTTTTCTTCTGTATCTTTAGTGAGTTTGTTAATTGTGTAATTTGTGTGTGCCTTGTGTTTTTCCATAAAAAGACAACTCCCGCACTAGGGATCATGCCCTGTGTCGCGGGGACCTTTTACAAACATCAATTAACGGACACAAAGAACACCCAGACCAGGACAATAATTTGTGGATCTCGCAAATTATTGTCCTGCGTGGGGATCGAACCCACAACCTCTTGCACGGCAGCCGCTTGCGCTACCGTCGCGCCACCGAGGTCGATAATTAAGTTTTCTTTCTTTCTTTCACTTTCTATCGGACACAACAGAACATTCAGACTCAGGACAACGTTTTGTCGATCGTTCAAACAATTGTCACGCGTAGAATTCGAACCCCCGACCTTATAGACCACTAGTGCCGTGATACCAAAAAAGTTAAATAATATTATTATAGGTTGCATATTGGAGAAGGGCCAAATAAAGAGCACTCGTAACCGACGCGCATGTATGACTCGCTTAATGAAAGTGGACGAGGCCCAATCTGGTTGCCAGGATCGTGACGAGTGGCTTTCTGTCGTCTCTGCCTACCCCGGACGGGATAAGGCGTGAGTTTATGTATGTTAAATAATATTTCCGTGTCATTATGTCAAACGTACAATAAGCATAAATTTTCATATACCGATGCCAACCTCTCCGAGTTCCAACCTCATAAGTTACAATAAACGAAATAAACATGAATTCCCAAACCACAATAAAAATTCTACTTTCATTCTACATATTAACATGCATTACCATAAATCAAACAAAATGTGTGCCATTCCTAAACGATAAATCACTTGAAGTGACTACTGAACGTAATGTTTGGTTCATTATTTATGTAAAAAAGGTTTGTATTTATTTTTTTTTTTTTTTGCTTTAAGCACGTTTTATTTTATCCATGTGGTGACGAAGTAAGAATACAATATGTCACCACCCCATCTCATCCCACGGGTGTCGTATAAACCGACTAAGGGACTATCTGTAGATATTACCTTTACATAGAAAGAAGGAAAACTTGAAATTAAACCCTATACCAATCCGTCTGGCCAGCGTGGTATTAGTAGGCTAAGTATCCCTCCGTTATGGAAGGAGGCCCGTCCCTGCAGTAGGACATAAAGCGCTGTTATGATGTAGCCCGGTTTTAGAAATGTAGAGAAATCAATCAAATTTGTCTTGATTCAGGTTCGCGGTATAGTATGCGAGGGACTGGCGCGACCACGGCCGGCCCTTGCAAGGCGGCCGGAACGTCGAAAAACCTAGGTATTTATTCTATTAGTATTAAAGCTATGTAGTATATACCGCGAACAAGACCCGAATGAAAGTAGTTACTGTTCATTTATTACCACTTGATTATAAAGGTAAACAACTATGGCGTCGTGTCAACCACATACTAAAGACTTTAGTCTTTGACCTTTGAGAAATGTATAGGACAAATTCTAGAATCTACAAATGTCAAATGGTGAAATTAATTTTTATCTGTGAAATTTGACGTTGGAAAAAAATACATTTATTTAAAATTTAAAAAAAAATTGTAGTTAAATCAAAGTAATTTACGTGTTTTCTATTGCATAAACGTTTAATGCTACTTTCCAGAAATTTTCATCCATATCAAAGTGTGCGATTGATGTAAAAACTAGTGAATTTGCAATATGTGGTGTTTGTTTACAAAGTTAATCAAGTAAGGATCAATACCCTTTAGTATGAACTAGCGTAAATGTGTGACGTTTACTATTGCGTGCTATATGGTATTAACTACGAACTTTGGTATACTTTTGTAGTACAAAATGTATGTTAATTGGTTTTCATAATTTATTGAGCGGACACAACTAACATTCTGGCTCAAGTAAACAATAATTTGTGGATTACACAAATAATTATCTTGGGCGGCACTCGAATCCACTACCTCAGTGCAAACCATGTGTGTACACGACCGCTGTACCACAAAGGCTATTAGATACTAATATGAACGTGTTCCGTGTGGTGACGGGGTAAAAATACAATATGTCACCAAATAAAAAGAAGGAAAACTTGAAATTAAACCCTATACCAATCAGTCAGGCCAGCGTGGTATTAATAGGCCAAGTATCAGAGGAGGCCCGTCCCTGGAGTGGGACATTAATGGCTGTTAGGAATTTATAGTTATCGGCGTGCTTTATTTTACTGTAACAAATAGTAACCTATTGCAAGACGCCATATTACATATTCTCTATCTGGTATGGACTACCATCAGATAAGTCATCATGTTCTACATAAAAAAATATAGTTTCAGTTGCGATCGTTAACGTGGTACAATATCAGTCAAGTCAATTTGTAAAATATATAAATGACAGCTCAACCTCTCGTCATGGCGTCCAGTCAAATTCCAGTTTCGCTAAAATAACCAAATAAAGATGACAGACGCCATTGTCTCCTCCTAATTAGTTTATGCCTACATGTTACGTGCTATTTGAAGAGTTCACGGTCAAACAAAGTTTGTTCTAAGCAAATAAAAGCGAGTCGTGTTGTTTGTTTTGTATATCGATCTAGCTTTTATTTTGTTGTTTTGTACTAATACGATATTGTTGTTGGGTTAGCGTTTTATTGTTTGTTTGGTACTTTGATGTAGGGGGGGTTAAATGGGTTAATTATTTTGACGACCTCTGTGGCGTAGTGGTTATTTAATATAACTGCTACGCAGAGGTCTCGGGTTCGATTCCTGCTCAGTGCAAATCTTTGTCTGCATAAACATGATTATTTGCATTGGTCTGAGTGTTTTCTATGTATAATTAAACGTATTTACAAAAAAAAAAAGTACATTTATAAGTATGTTTATCCGTTGTCTAGTACCCATAGTACAAGCTTTGTTTAATTTAGGACTAGGTGGCGATGTGTGAATGTGTGAGGATTATTTCTTTATTTAAACTTTAAAAAAGAATAATACTTGATTAGTTTTGAGCGATTTCTATCAGTTTCAAAAAGTAAATGGCGAATGTACTTAATGGTTATTTTTATTGCTGACTAGCTTACCCGCGCCCACTTCGTTAAACATTTCCCTTTTTTAAACATACATATTTCATTACTGCTCCACTCCTATTAGCCATAGCGTGATACAACATAGCCTATGACACTCCCCGATAAATGGACTATTCAACAAAAAAAAGAATTTAAAAAATCGGTTCAGTAGATCCAGAGATTACCCCCTACAACGTCACAAACACACAAACCTTACCTCTTTATAATATTAGTTTAGAAGTATACATGCGTGAACTTATTTACAGACTAACTTCAGATCAGCCAAGTAAGATTGCGCGCACCATATATTATGGTCGTGTCCTAAACAATATCAAATATAACGGTTTCCCCATCTAATTCAATACAACATAACAGCCCATTAATTTCGGAGGGATACTTGCCCTACTAATACCACGCTGGCCAAACAGATTGGTATAGGGTTTAATTTCAAGTTTTCCTTCTTTTTATTTCGTTAAGATGATAGTCCCTTAGTTGGTTTTTACGACACCCATGGGATGAGATGTGCTGGTGACATATTGTATTCTTACTCCGTCACCACACGGAGAGAAAATAAACAAAGCAACAAAAAATATAACAAACTTACCTACGAACCTTTTAAGTTATTTTGTTATATTAATGGCTGAACGTAAGCTTTTATCGTTACCTATTGTGATATTTCTTTAGCTAAAGGAAATAGCAATTTGTTAAACTTGTAAAGAATTAGGGGGCGTGAAAATTTGTTGGTATTTTGATGTCGGCTCGTTTGATATACTTAGTTATAGCTGTTGTTTGTTTTGTTTGGTATAATTTTGTAATACATAAACGAGCTTTGTGGTGTAGTTTTTATAGTTTTTGACTTGCTAAGGGGTTAGGTTAGTTTGCTGCTCAATTGAAACTTTTGTTTGAATAAAGAAAGAAAGAAAGAAAGAAAGAAAGAAAAGAAAGAAAAAATATTTATTCGGTGATAACCAAGACACACACGAATTACAAAATAAACAGACTCACATTAAAACACAGAAGAAAAAAGAAAAAAAAATAGATTATTACAATGTAAAATGAAAACAGTAAATTACAATATAAAATGCAATAGATAAGTAAACATATATAAGAATAATGTGTGTGACCTGGTACACCAAAAAGGTCACCAACTCAGCATATAAATAAATAAATATTCCTAACACATTCACACAACGCCATCTAATCCCAAACTAAGCAAAGCTTGTATTATGGATACTAGACAACGGAAAAACATACTTACATCCTTTTTTTTGTAAATACTTACATATTATACATAGAAACACTCAGACCAATGCAAACAATCATGTTCATGGACACAAAGATTTTCATTGAGCGGGGATCGAACCCGAGATCTCTGCGTAGCAGTCATGTTATATAACCACTACGCCACAGAGGTCGTCAAATTGTCGTATTAGGTAGGTCGTATTTAGGTGGAAGGTAGCAGCAGGTAGAATAAAAACGAATTATGTAACTGTTCTTCATTTTCCAGTTGTATTTACCCCATTTATATAATTGTAAAATAAGTAATAAATTCAATTACTTAACATTACGAGATTAAATTTAGATTTAATCTTATTAAAAGAAATAAACCTTTTTAACCTGATTAGTTACGATAAAAGACTCAAGAAAGTAGTATCCTTATATTTGAATTACCTTTGCGTAGAGTTTCATTACAATGGATCGTATTATAGGGGTCTATTTAACAAAATGGTTCTATTTAATTGCGGTGACGGGCCCCCTACCGGGACGGAGGGATACTTGGCCTACTAATACCACGCTGGCCAGACGGATTGGTGAACCCTATTTTTATATTTTCATTATTTTTATTTCGTAAAGATAATATTCGCGGATAATCCCTTAGTCGGTTTTTACGGCACCGATGGGATGAGATGGGATGGTGACATATTGTATTCTTACTCCGTCACCACACGGAGATATAGAAACGTAATTGTAACCAATTACGTTTTTGTAAGTTTTTTTTAGGGATCCCTCACCGCCACTTCTTGCCATCATCCAAATATTTCACATAACGCGGTCTTTTTCCTGCCTTAGCCTTCAGCTTCCTGTTAACATTCGTTACACTGTGATATTTACTATACTATTATTGACAACCTCAGTGGCGTAGTGGTTATATAATATGACTGCTACGCAGAGGTCTCGGGTTCAATTCCCGCTCAATGCAAATCTGTGTGTGCATGAACATGATTGTTTTCATTGGTCTGAGTGTTTTCTATGTACATATAATATGTACGTATTTACAAAAAAAAAGTTTTAAAGTATGTTTATCCGTTCTCTAGTACACATAGCTACAAGCTTTGCTTAGTTTAGGACTATGTGGCATTGTGTTAATGTGTGAGGAATATTTATTATATATAGTACTTACTCTAAAACGTACGGGGTAATTTATCACCCGAGTGTATTTGCAATTTGGCTAAACACAGGCACAGTAACAACGCTCGAACGGTTAAGGTAACCGTGTGTAAATTTAGGAGTTCATTCATGTACAGACAGATTAACAAAACGAATTTATTGAGGTAAAGTATATATTTAAGGGTTTTTCCTTTAGTAAAAAGGCACGACAGTAATGTCCTTATCAAGTGTTGTAAAAAGTGCGAATACTTATAATATATCTTTTTATCTTTTAACTAGCTGATGCCCGCGGCTTCACCCACGTGGTATAGGTAGCTTAAATGTTATTCTACACCCTAAACTACCTATGTTCCAAATTTCATCAAAATCTGTTCAGTAGTTAAGTGTACGCAATGAACCTAGAAATGCAAAATGAATGGGTCACTACAGGTGATTACTGTATACCTTTAGCCTTGAAGTGGCGCACTTTGCTTTACGAATGGTCACCATCATTACTTAAATTCTACCTCAACGCCTTCCAATTGACTCTTTCTGATCAAAGCAATCTTGTAAGATGGGGAAAAGCCACGGACAAAAAATGCACGGAATGTGGCAAAGAAATTGGTACGGCTAGACACTTGGTAGGCTGCAAAGTGCTTTTGGATAGGGGTCATTCATCTTACAAGATTGCTTTGATTGGGGAGAGTGAAATTGGAAGGCGTTGAGGTAGAATTTAAGTAATGTTGGTGACTAGTCGTAAAGCAAAATGCACCACTTCAAGGCTAAAGGTATACAGTAGTCCCCTAGAGTAACCCATTAATTTTGCTTTTCTAGGTTCATTGCGTGCACTCTATAGCTGTCATTCTCATCTTGGTTTAAGAAAGATTTTATAATTTCTTTGTGTGATTGACTTTCCGTGTTTCCTAGACCTACTCTACTAGTTTGTTGAAAAAGTTCATGATATCATGAACTTTTTGTGGAATTGCAACCGTGACTCGAGCGCAGATTAATTTTTATCAGTTGGAATGGATTTTACAATTTTGTCTTTAGATGTTGAAAAGACTTGCATTTTAGTGACTCTTAGATGTTTATAGAGTTCCGATGTTTTTTTTAGTTTCATCCCAAAGTTATTTGTGTCTCGATACAGAGCGGAAGAGTCTGCAGATTGAGCTAACCCTAGCCACGATTTCAATGTCTTCGTCACTTTAGCATCCAGTTTTTTCAAGAAGTTTATAATTTCCAAGTCGCTGCTGTAATTTGGATTTTACCTGAAACAATAAAATAAATATTATTTTGATTAGTTTTTATTAGACGAGCTAGAGACTCCGTGTGGTGACGGAATAAAAAAACCACTTATATCGTCGATAAAAACGACTTAGGGACTATCCGTGAATATTTTCTTTACGAAATAAAAAGAAGGAAAACTTGAAATAAAACCCTATACCAATCCGTCTGGCCAGCGTGGTATTAGTAGGCCAAGTATCCCTCCGGCCCGGGAGGAGGCCCGTCCCTGCAGCGGAACATTAATGGGCTGGTATGATTATTATGAAGACGAGCTAGAACCACTTACATGGACATGATCGGTGACATCCTTCAGAAATGTGAGTATTACTTGAAACCGACGATGTATGAATGTACACGAAGCAAAGCAAGTTTGAAAATATTTTAGCACATGGCGCTCAATAGTCTTCGCTTACCCACTTAGACAAAATTCGTAAGATCATGTATGTTATTCATCACAGCCCACAAATGTCCCACTGCAGGGACGGGCCTCCGCTAGTAATGGAGGGACAGTTAGCCTACATATACCACGCTGGCCAGACGGGTTGGTACAGAGTTTAATTTGAAGTTTTGTTCTTTTTATTTCGTTAAGATGATCGTCCCTTAGTCGGTTTTTACGACACCCACGGGGTGGTGACTCATTGTATTCTTACTCCGTCACCACACGGATATTCTTATTCAATTGACCTATTAAATGTTTAACAACAGAACTAATTCCATGTATAATTTCTATACTCGCTGACGACGTAAATAGGAGAGATAAATATAATAGACAGCTCCCATTTAAATCTTATTAACAAACTTAATGTAGTGCGATGTTTCTGAACCATTGAGCACGAGATTGATGGGTATTTATCTTAACATATAGAAGTAAATACGCGTTAATTTATCGTAATTTGTGTATTATGTAAAATGAAAATATGATAATACAAAATTATGTGAAACAGAAGTTTCTATAGCACAGCAAATAAAAAAAAAATTCTATGTGAAATTATAATTACTTGCAATTGTAATAATACATCTCAATCATCTCATCATTGACGGCCTCTATGGCGTAGTGGTTATACAACATGACTGCTACGCTGAGGTCTCGGGTTCGATTCCCGCTCAATGCAAACATTTGTGAGCATGAACATGATTATTTGCATTGGTCTGAGTGTTTCTATGTATAATATGTATGTAATTACAAAAAAAAATTTATATAAGTATTAATATACGTTGTTTTGTGACCCATACGACTAGCAGGTTAAGCCTAGCTTACTTTGGGAACAGATGGCGCTGTGTAGAGATATCCGTGAATATTTATTTATTTATTATTTATTTATCTTATGCATCAAGTCTTATATCTTATGGAATTTTATCAAACGAACGTTCACCAAACAAAATTATTTCAAACACATCTTTGCCAATCACAAGCAAACCTCGTAAACCTACTGCTCTACTCATGTAACCATACAAAACAAAACCTTTTAATCCTGTTTCATGTTAGATAGAGCGAACCATTCACGTGACCTTTCCTCATAAGGTAGATAAATCGATATTTAGTCCCCCATTTACGAGTTTATTATGGGAATGAAAATTAAGTATCTATCAGTATATATTATGTTTCAGTTAATATTATGTAATATTATGCCGATGGATGAGGGAGGCACAGGACCGCGCAGGGTGGAAATGTTTGGATGTGGTCTATGTCCAGCAGTGGACGTCCATAGGTTGATATGATGAAATATTATAATAAGTACTATTTTCTTTGTGTGTTAATGTGGTGATGGAGAAATAATAATAGGTGTTGCTTTCCCATCTTATTTCACGAGTGTCGAATAGGCAGACAAAGAGACAGATCGTAGATATTTTTTTTATATACCCCCCCCCCCCCCACGCTGGGTCGGACTGGATGTGGAAGGCGCAGGACCGAGTTCTGTGTTGCCATCTCTCTCCATGGGCTAGAGAGGCCATGTCTAGCTGTGGACTCCAATGGGCTAGTTGATTGATTGATTGAATATGACTGTAAACTGCACACTGGACTGTCTAGAAACGATAGCAATGGATAATAGTCATAACCTTGCCGTTCCGTACAAATACTTCTACACACTACGACGGAGTAAACATTTGAGGCGAAGTTTGTTTCATGACTTAATAGAAAATAATCCCTATCTCGGGTATCTGACAGACCGGGACAAGTGGTTGTTACACAAATGTGATGTTAAATGCAGATCATCATCATCATAACAGCCCATTAATGTCCCACTGCATGGACGGGCCTCCTCCCGTGAAGGAGGGATACTTTGCCTACTAATACCACAGTGGCCAGACGGATGGGTATAGGGTTTAATTTCAAGATTTCCTTCTTTTTATTTCGTAAAGATAATATTGACGAATAGTCCCTTAGTCGGTTTTTACGACACCCATGGGATGAGAGGGGGTGGTGACATATTGTATTCTTACTCTGTCACCACACGAAGAAACGCAGACTTTTGTAACTTTCTCAGTTTAGTCTCCTGGATCCTTTATAAAAACATTGAAAAGTCTTGTTCAATGTAAAGAAATCCCAATGAATGAACAAACTGAATGGTTCACAATATCGTATTCAGTTTGTGTAAGAGACTCGCAACATATAGATTACTCTTTCCTCGACTAGTACTCGAGTGGGTAGGGTGACTATGTACTAGAAAATATTAGTCACTTTTGTGGACTTACTGCTTTCATTTTTAAGGTGTAGATTTGTAGAATTTATAACTTTTTAAATACATTAATAAAATAGTCAGAGTTTTAGTTATGAAATAATAAAATAATATAATCCTTATTTGCATAAAACATATTGTGTGGTTTACAATAAATATTTCCAATAAATATGTGTTAAACGATAGTAGTATAGTATCAACATGTTTTGCCATTACTGGCACACAAAGATATTCTGTGAAAATGTATGACCATGCAATCATAGTAGGTAATCATATTAAAATGTAAAAAAAAATGTCAAAAAGCCAATGTGAACTGAAAATATCGATGTCAAGACCAAAACTTAAAAAAAAACTGGTCAAAACATTATGTTGGTTGTTAAAATTTCACTGTTATGTATGTCAAAGATGTTAATAAAAAGTATTGTTTTTAGGTAGTCATTGATTTATTTATTTATTTAAAGTTAATTAAAACGGTACAGGCCAATTACATTAATTAACTTAGAACTAACTTAGAATAATCTTAATCTTAAACTTAAATTAACATGGAACAGTGGACACCCTTTCATACACCTTCTCACAAAACACTAAACATACACGCATGATTTCATTCCATTCATCCGCGAACACATCACACTCTGGGTGTTGACTCAAGAGGTCATTGAGCATTTTTAAAGTTCGACAGACTGGGGACTCGGCTCTGGCAACGGTTTTTGATGGTAGCACCGCGAAAAGATCATGCCGGCGGTTCTGACGATGTGCGATGTATTTATCGGGAACAAATAACCTGCAAAAAAGTTCATGAAGGTCAGGGCTGTCAATTCGTCCTCTGAGGGTTTTCAAGCCAACAAGTAGCTGACAAAAACCCCTTCTGACTTCCAAGGAGTTATATGATAACATACCTAGAAGATAATTGGTAGGGTACATGTAGGGGAAAAAGTGGTACAGTCTCTGATAATGAGATCTGAGGAAAGTTTTTTGCACTTTTTCAAGCATCAAAGTTTGGTTTGCAGTATGGGGATGCCAGACACATGCGCTTGCTTCGAGTTTGCTCCGAACAAGAGTATTAAACAGGAGGCGAGCAATATTAAGGTTTTGAAAATCCCTTGAATTTCGCAAGACGAAACCCAATCGCCTGAAAGATTCTCTCGCAATGGCGGTGACGTGGTCTTTAAAAGTTAATCCCCGGTCGAAGGCTACACCCAGGTCCTTAATAGTGGAGACACGAGCAATTACCTTACCATCTAAGCTATAGTTAAAGACGGTTGGTCGCAACTTCCGACCGTAGCTCATTACATAGCATTTACTAAAGTTAAAGTACAGCTTGTTCACTGTACTCCATTCATGAATTGCGTTGATATCCTTTTGCAGGAGTCCGCAATCCTCTTCCGTCTTTACTTGAGCAACCAATTTCAGGTCATCGGCATAGAGCAAGCATCTAGCAAATTTGACCTCTTCAGTGACATCGTTGATCATAATGAGGAATAAAAGAGGGCCCAGAACAGACCCCTGACTCACCCCTGAGCCAGTAATGTAGGCCTTGGACTCGAAACAGCCATGCCTTACGAATTGCTTGCGATCTCGCAAGTAGTCAGCAAAAAATCTGACCCAGCCAGATGAGAAGCCGAACATGCCTAGCTTAACCAAAAGAATGTCATTGTCGACTCTATCGAATGCTTTGCTAAAATCAAAGTAAAGAGCGTCAACCTGCCTACCGGCGTCTAAACCCCGAGAGATGTATTCAACGTTAAGCAACAAGTTAGTATCGACAGAGCGACCTGGTCGAAAGCCGTGCTGTGCATCAGATAAAAACACATTAATGTGTTTATAAATGACAGAATGGAGAATGTGCTCAAAAACCTTAGCAATTGTTGGCAAAACAGCAATGGGTCTGTGTTCTTCAACTGACGAGTTATTACCGGCTTTGGGGATGGGAATTACGCGTGACATTTTCCACTGCTCAGGGTAAACACCAGTCTGAAGGGCCAGATTAAATATGTGGCACAGAGGGGCTGCCAAGGTTTCCTGGCACCCCTTTAGGAAAAACGCAGGGGTATCGTCAGGTCCAATTGAAGATAATGGTTTGAGCCTAGCGATCCCTTTAACAATGTCCTGTTTAGTCAGGGTAGGAAGTGGAATATTACTTTCCTCTTTGACCAGATTCAGGTTGCTTATGTCCAATTTAGGTTTATCAGGAAGAAACACACTAGCAAAGTACTGAGCGAAGGCTTCGGCAGCTTTGACACCAGAGCAAGTCTCCCCTTTGTGCATCACGTTTGGGTCAAAGCCGCCCTTAGATCGCAAGCTAGAGACATGTTTCCAAAATTGCCGTGGATTTGTGCCTATATTTTGTTCAATGTTAGAACAATAGCTCTTGTAGGCTTCACGGGTTCTTGTTTTTAGGTCTGAGCGCAAAATACTAAATTCTAAGTAGATGAGGTCACAGTGCGCCCGTTTCCACCTAGCATGTAGTTTATTTTTGCGCTGTATATCATTAATAATGTCCCTCGTAAACCAGACAGGATATCGCCTATTACCGGAGATTTGTCTTCTTTTCTTAGGAATACAAGAGTCAAACAAACCGTATACAACCGTGTAGAACATATCTGCAGCAGAGGGAGCATCGGAGCATTGAAGAACCTCTATCCACGGGGTAGTATGGATAAGTTCGTACAGAAGTATGTAGTTTCCTTTATTGAAGTTCCAATCCCTACTTCGGTTGATGTTACTGGGGTCAAGGCTGTCATCAGTCGTACCTGTTGGGATAGTAATAACAATGTCCAATGGGGGATGATATAAGTCAATAGGAACCAACTCCATGCCTATTACATGCTTGCAGTTAGTACTGGAACCTTCCCGAGTCAACACCACATCCAACTTACTCCCTCGCATATTCATCACCTCATTTACATCGACCAGATCACAGAAGCTCAAAAAATAACAGAAATAATTATTAATATTTACAGAGGCACTTTTTAAATTAAGGTCACCTAAAATTACAACATTTCCCTTCAAATCACATATAATGCTCTCCACTTTGCAGAACCATGTCATATAATCAGAGTCAGTTGCCGTGGGTTTTATGTAAACAACACATACTGACATATTTGTGCCATGTATTGTGATTGTCGCCCACATGTCTTCGCCACATTCTGTCTCGAGTTCATGTCGCCTATGCATAGTAACAGCAGGGCGCGTAGCTAGTAAGACGCCGCCTCCCAATGTCACTCTAGATTTGATATTATAGTAACATTTTTCTGTTCTTTAAGACTATGGCAAAAGATATTAAATTTGTCGAGATATAAATTACTGCCACCGAGGCACAGTTGAACAGGGGTTTACAGGTTGTTTATGTCTATTAACTTAAAGACACTGCGATACAAAGACGCTTCCTAGTGTAGCATTTAAAAAAAAATATCTTTCACAAATATTATATAAACGGGATATTAACGCGCATTTTATTTACCTTTATTTACTTGAGGTTTCGGCACAGGTTGCACTGGCCATGGTCGCAAGCTGTGCCGAAACGTCAAGTAAATTAAGGTAAATGCGCGTTAACATCCCATTTATATAATATTTATAATAATGAAACGCGATAGTTTAAAAGTTATAATATCTTTGACGTTTACAAAATGTAAAAAAAGTCCTATCAATCATTAATAGATGGTGCCCCTACATCTACCCACTGTATGACGTGGCAGATAAGCTCCGAAAACAGTCTGATCGTGAATAAACCAGATAACAAAACACTATTGATTTTTGTACAGCATTTTAATATCAAGTATGTCGACGAGTAGATGAGCTCTGCACTATAGGGTATTTGACTGCTGTCTTGGGTTCGATTTCCCTTTTATACGAATTTTTGTTTGCATGGACATGATTGTTTGGATTGACCTGTATGTGTACTAAGTATGTTTACATATAAGACGGACTGATTACCTTAGTACTACCTTACTAAACGGATTGGTATAGTGTTTTATGCTAAACTTTCTTCTTTAGTTGTAGTAGTTTCATTACATAAATATGTGAGAACCGATACCCACTTACCAGAAAGTTGAAATTTGGTGGTGACACCATTATAATTTTAATCCCACTCGATCTCCACACATAATATAATACGTATTTACTTCTATATATTATAATAGATTATGCAAAGATAAATCCCCATCATTCTTGTGCTCAATGGTTCAGAAACATCGCACTACATTTTGTTAACAAGATTTTAATACAAGCTGTCTGCTCCTATTTACGTCTTCAACGAGGATCAACGTAATTTATACGAACAACTGGTTCTACATTACATAATTATAATTTTTACCTATAAAGCTTAGGTATAACCAGAAAAATCCGAAAAGAAGAAAGACAATGGAAAAAATTGGTACCTACTCGATGCGGGACTCGAACCCGCGTCTCTGGACGCGTATAGTCCAGAGACGCGGGTTCGAGTCCCGCATCGAGTACCAATTTTTTCCATTGTCTTTCTTCTTTTCGAACTGGTTCTACAGTTGAACAATTACTCAGGCAATTGAATCACGTATTTAACTCATATACACACGACTACTTGCCATGTGGGTAGGTAGAGACTACTGAGAGCCAAGTACGATTCACTTTATCATTCATCATCATCATTCAATTGACGTCCGCTGCTGAACATAGGCCTCCTGCAAATACTGCTACCTTGTACGGTCTTGTGCATCCCCCATCCATCGGTTTCCCGCAATCCTAACTAAATATAATTTTGTTTAATTATGAATTCTCAATCAGAAACCCAATATACTATCCTAACTAAACCGCCGAAGCAATATTAACACATTATTAATTCAGAAAATATATAATATTTCATTCCACACGAAATAGTATCTATTCTGCCACATATCTTATTCATTTATCTACACAGAGTATATATGATCCTTCTTACATAAAATATTGAGGGTTACCAACATCAAAAAATCAATTTACGCGAGTGAAAATTACTGTCATGTTCCTTGCTTACCGTAATAAAATATTTATGAAGAATAATATTTGGCAATATGTCCATATTGTTTGTCTGTGTGGTGACGGAGTAAGTATTATATACATACAATATGTTACCACCCCATCTCATCCCAAGGGTGTCGTAAAAACCGACTAAGGAACTAACCGTAAATATTATCTTTACGAAGTAAATAGAAATAAAACTTGAAATTAAACCCTATAGCAATCCGTCTGGCAAGCGTGGTATTAGTAGGTCAAGTATCCCTCCGTAACGGGAGGAGGCCCGTCCTTGCAGTGGGACATTAATAGGCTGTTACGATAAACCTAGTAGAAAGCGCGAATATAGTTTAGAAATGAAGGCAACGGAGGGTAGTCAGAAAACTGCTTCACTCCGGCGCGGCGTTTGCCGGTCTGTATAACCTGGTGTCCTACTTGGGCGACGAACGCAGTGTCGTTATACTTATACCTAACTGGCCACATGGGTTGCTTTATCGTCAAGTTTTACTTTTCAATCAATCAATCAACTAGCCTATTGCAGTCCACGTATGGGGAGAGGCCTATGTCCAGCAGTACAGAGTGCCACAGATCTCGGTCCTGCGCCTTCCTTGTACTTTTAATCAGTAAAAACTTGCCCAAAAAAGAAATTATACATTTCTTTTTGTCTGTAAAAATCAATCAAAGTTACACACTGGCAACCCGACATCCATTACGTTAAAATACACAAGTATAATATAAAGAACAAGATGAAAAAACATTTGGCGTCACTCATGGCGTGAATTTTAATCAAAGAATGGAATCCAAATACTTTCTTTTATGTTAGAATGAATGAAAGATCAAAGATGAATCATTGTCTTGAAGATTTTGAGACGAATACTTCTTTGGGATCATGCGGGATTCAGCGGGATGCTCTTTGAGTAAAACTAATTGAATTTTTAAAAGTCATTATTTGAGTCTTATGTTCGGAGTGCTGAAATAAAATCTTTGGCATTTTTTTCTTTTGTAATCACGACCTCTGTGGTTTAGAAGTATAGAATTGTTGTACGTAATCTGGAGTTCGATTTATAAGTCAAATATTTTGTGTGCTTAAATATAGCTGGTCGATTTATTCTGATCGTTACAATTTTTCTGGCCTACATCTGTAGTGCTATATAAGTTAAGAAAGAAAGACTATATTTTTATGATGGCGTAAGCCTATTGAATATTTTATATACCTACTAGATCTGTGGCGTAATCGGTATATTACATGGCTGCTACACAGAGGTCTCGGGTTCGATTCCCGCTCAATGCAAATCTTTGTGTTCATTAACATGATTGTTTGCATAGGTCTGAGTGTTTTCTCTGTATGATTTATGCATTTACAAAAAAAAGTATTTAAGTATGTTTATCCGTTGTCTAGTACCCATAGTACAAGTTTTTCTTATTTTGGGACTAGGTGGCGATGTGTAAATGTGTGAGGATTATTTATTTATCTATTTATATTACACGTGTTATTCCCATGTGGGTAGGCAGATTAATACCATTGAGTGCTATGTACCACGATCCTTAAAACATTTTCTTCATACATACTCATCCACACGCATAATTCCAAGTACTGCACCTGTCCTGAAGTACGTATACAGTTTAATTTTCAAAAACTATATAATCTTATCTAACGCAATTGTGATAAGGTTTTTCATAACAGTGCACTTAGTTAATCAAAGTACTGATAGCGTTATCAGTAGGCGAGCTATCTGGTAGCCATGACGAAAAGTTTTGACCGATTTTGATATGTAAGTGCTACTAATGTGTACTCTTCGAATGATTTCTGGTGGTGCATATTGTATTCTTACTAATTACTAATTACTAATACCACGCTAGCCAGGCGGCTAGCGTGGTATTAGTAGGCCAAGTATCCCTCCGTATTGATGCCTAGTGCGAGGGATGTCTTTTAAAAGAAGAAGAAAACGATTACTAAAGTTATTTGCTAAAGTAAAATAAACCTTATTTCGTTACTATTAAGTTTCCAATAGCTTTTTATAATAAAACAAGCTGACCCGTGCCCACTTCGAAGGGCTTGCGGCGAAAAAAAACTCGTCCCTTTTTTAAACATTTTTCATTACTGCTCCACTCCTATTAGTCATAGCGTGATACTATATAGCCTATGACACTCGCCGATAAATGTACTATTCAACACAGAAATAATTTTTAAAATCGGTTTAGTAGATCCAGAGATACCCCCTACAAACACACAAACTTTACCTATTTATAATATTAGTATAGATTAATGCAAATCGAAACAGCAGTTTAGAAGATTAATGTATTCAAACGTACAAACTCATCAACTGTATAATGTCTATAGGTATAAAGTTTCAATGTAAATCGTTATCAGACACGGGGTGAGGTATAAGACCTTACCCCGTGTCATTTGTGAAACTTCACTTAAATGAGTTGCCAAACTATTTGGGCGTTCAACTAGTTTGAAATTTGATCAATTTTGAAGATAATGTATGTATAGGTATCTATAGATATAATGTACTGATTTATGTAGGTAACAACAGTAGTTGCTTTGCGGCTTTGTTTATGAAAAGTTTGTTTGTAACAGCCCATTATTGTCCCACTGCACTGCAGGGACGGGCCTCCTCCCGTGACGGAGGGATACTTGGCCTACTATACCACGCTGGCCAGACGGATTGGTATAGGGTTTAATTTCAAGTTTTCCTTCTTTTTTATTTCGTAAAGATAATATTCACGGATAGTCCCTTAGTCGGTTTTACGACACCCATGGGTTGAGATGGGGTGGTGACATATTGTATTCTTACTCCGTCACCACATGGATATATGTATGTAATACATAAATTATGTTTACTACATAACAGTAATAACATTAAACTAAAATGGCTGCCAATGTTCGCTGATGTAAACAAATTAATTTTGTTTTTGCTTATATCTTTCTAAAAATTCTTTTACAACGGCTAGCTTGAAATCCTTTCTGAATAACAATAAGTTAGAACGCATTTACACCGTAAACTTAATACTAAACTTCATCGGCCTTATTACAAAATACGGTCTAACTATAAACCACGATTTATTACGTCACAAAACCACCGTTTTTGAAATTTGTCATTACAAAATCAGTCTTAAAGCTAAAGTGTTAAAACTGATTTTGTATTAACAAATACAAAACCAGAAATTTGTTATTACAAAATTAGTTTTAACTCTTAGCGTAATAAATCGTGGTTTATAGTTAGACCGTATTTTGTAATAAGGCCGCATGCGTTTATCCGTGTGGTGACGGAGTAAGAATACAATATGTCACCTCCCCATCTCATTCCATAGGTGTCGTAAAAACCGACTAAGGGATTTTCCGTAAATATTATCTTTACGAAATGAAAAAGGAAAAGTGGAAATTAAACGCTATACCAATCCGTTTGGCCAGCGTGGTATTAGTAAGCCAAGTATACCTCCGTCACGGAAGAAGGCCTGTCCTTGCAGTGGGACATTAATGGGCTGTTATGATTATTTGAAGCCTATATGTTATTCTGATGCTTAAGCTATGTTACTGTTAAGTTTCATTAAAATCCGTTCATTCTTTTTGCGTGAAAGAGTAACAAACATTCATCCATCCATCCATCCTCACAAACTTTCGCATTTATAATATTAGTAAGAAGTAACAAATATAAAAAATGAACCCCTCCTCTATTCGAAATCGGTTTGAATAATCTTCCACAGTTATGAAAGTAATATAAAATTTTATTTCTCTTGAAACTTTATGTAACAAAGGCTTTAGTTTTCAACTAAGAGTAGTTTTCAGAACTAAAGTTTCTTATTATATGGAGCCTTCAATAATACATGTCGTAACAGAGAAGAATATGTATGGTGTCACCATTCCGTCTATTCTTATGGGTATCGTAAAAGGTGACTAAATGCCTAAGCAGACCGGGACGGCATGGCAAGGGATTTTAATTTTTACTAATAGACATTCAACCGTACTATTACAGAAATACGACATAAATTGCTATGCTTTAAAATGAAAAATGCCGTGTGATAAAATCCCTTTCAATGCCACGGCATCATTTTAAAGCATAGCAATTTATGTCGTATTTCTGTAACAGTACGGTTGAATTTCCATTAGTAAACATTAAAATCCCTTGCCATGCCGTCCCGGTCTGCTTAGGCCTTTAGGGTCGTAGCATATATCAATCAATCAATCAAATAGCTTATTGCAGTCAACTGCTGGACATAGGCCTTTCCCAACACGCGCCACAAAACTCGGTCCTGCGCCTTCCGCATCCAGTCCGACCCAGAGACCTTTATGAGGTCGTCGGTCCACCTAGCTGGGGACATAATATAATAAAACGGTAATGGATCGTCACCGTATCAGCTCGAGCCGTTCAGTATTATTTGTATGAAACTCCTTACTGCACCGCACACTAATCGGAATCGTAACGTAATCGGATTTTTGACGTTTGACACCGAGGTAAAAGGCGAGGCGGTGCCGATCCGTTTAAGTTTTGATAATGTTCTACGACCCTAAAGGAAAGTTAAGAAATTTGACGTAAAACCAATTTGTCTAGCCAGTGTGGTATTATCAGGCCTAGTTGTTCATTGTCACTGGAAAGGGTCTGTTACATTTAGCAAAAACAAACAAACAAACATATCTGTACATACACTCTCTCAACATATACCTACACAAACACACATACACACATAAGCAAACCCTTTCGTTTCACATTTCTTTCACACTTACCCAAATTCTTAGTAACTACAAATGTAAACAATGTCTCCAGAGTCTGGAGAGGCTGGTAATCTGTCATACAGGTCTCCTAGTTCAGATACCAGTCTCTCGCATAGATGTAAATTAATTTTTGTTGTTTAAGTTAAAATTTCATGTATACTTACTGACTACATAATTGTGTAAAAATTACCATCTGTGTGAGAGAAGAAATAAATTAATTTATTATTATTATTGTACAAAACATAACAGCTTATTATCTAGGGTAGGCAGCAATTAAACACAGCTGAAGTGAATAAGCTGTTACCATCAGCCACCCAAATGTAACAATAAAACTATACTATTTTTCAGATCTTATGGGTACGGTGACGTTTAGTATTTGTCATTACTAGAGATTAGTAACACTAAAATCGTTTTTAAAAATACCGTATATATCTAACCGATATAATTTGCAAACAAGAATAAATCGATTATGGGTACAAAATAAGATTCTTCTTTTTTTAAATATTTATTAATTATGCCGAATGAATGAGTGATTCATCTGATGAACAGCTTGATGAATTACTTGATTCGTCACTTACATGACATATTATGTGAAAATCTACTGAATTGTCTAATTTGATGTCTCTTCCTCTCACAGTCATGAAGAATTATATAATTTTTTTTTCCAATCATCAATTATGTGGTCACAGGTCAAAGGCCTCTTTTAATAATGACATCATCAAGATTTTATCGCAATGACGTACGAATCCCGCCAAAAAAAAACCTGGGGGCCTATCCTCGTAAAAACTAATATTGAGTTATAAGACAACTGAAATTATTATATTAATTTCTATGATTATAAAAAAAAAATTAATCGATATAATCAATTTTATAAAAAAACCATTCGATTTAAACAATTTTATTGTGTCAATCTCTATTGAAATTCGTTCCGAGTCGCGCGTACGATTTTAAAATTTATATGTTTATATTTTACATATTAGGGTTGAAGATGGAATATAAAACAAATATTTCATATAATTTAATTATATATAAACGTCTAAATAATATTTTTTATTTTTTATCAGTTCGGATTCATAAATTGATAGCTTTTATTTTTAAATTCTACAAAAGTAAACTAAGTAACATGGAAAAGATCAAATGTCACCGTACCTTTCCTGTCTGTTAAAGACTATAAAGCAGCTATTACTCAAGTGATATCAAAAAAAGCACATTACACTTCGGTGTGACAGTGTGACGGGATTATGTAACTTATTCTATAGGACTTAGAGAATGTTTTACTGCGCACTCATGACAAGTACTTTTTACTACTTACCGGAATTTCTACTAACAAGGAAACATATAAGGCTTTCTTTTTTAAATATAGTAGAAAATTGTAGCAGTTTCAAGTGGTATTAGAATCTACGTTTCTGTGGAATCTACCTATATTTTATCTCTACAATTTAGATCATTGTGTTTTACTTTTACTACCTTTCTCATTACTATGAGCGGAGTTTTAAGTATGTCATATTTTAAAGCTTAATAATACATACATACATAATCTCACGCCTTGTTCCCTTAGGGGTAGATAGAGTCTAGTAAGCCTTAGTTGTTATCCGTGTAGTGACGGAGTAAGAATACCATTGTTACTTGTTATTACCATTGTTTACAATAATAATATTACACACAAATTCTCACATCGCTATCTAGTTCCAAACTAAGCAGAGCTTGTACTAGATAATGGATACAAATTTTACTTGTTTTCTATTAATAGATAAATATTATACATAAAAACACCCAAACCAATGCAAACAATCATGTTCATGCACACAAAGATTTGCATTGAGCGGGAATGACATCTGAGATCTCTCTTAAGCAGCCTGTAACCACTACGCCACATAGGCCGTCAGATTCAAATGAATAACTATTCCAACTACATAAATAATTTCTACTAACATTATTCTTATTCATTTATTCAACAATTTTTTTTTGTTATTTATCCTTACGTTCAAAACATCCTTTCAAATAAACACATAAAAATGTTTTGCTGACGCTACCGTTGGCTTGAACAAACGTGCTCGGAATTTTGTATCGTTTTGTTTGCTGACTGTACACACGAAAGCACGTGATACGGATATGTATGTTTTATGTGATGTTTATGTGTATTTTATGTTGGCGATCTATGCAGTGTAGTGGTTATTCGTGGCTGACAGGTGGAGGCATTAGGTTCAATTTCTGCTGAAGGTAAATCTTTTATGAATACGGAAGTTTGTATTCGTATTAGGTTTTAACTTCGTATTTTTATTAAAACAACTGCTGAGTCCTCGATCGCCCTCTCCGTGTGGTGATGAAGAAAGAATACAATATATCACCACACCATCTCATCCCATGGGTGTCGTCGTAGAAACCGACTAAGGGACTATCCGTGAATATTATCTTTACGAAATAAAAAGAAGAAAAACTTGAAATTAAACCCTGTGCCAATCCGTCTGGCCAGCGTGGTATTAGTAGGCCTAGTATCCTGCCGTCACAGGAGGAGGCCCGTCCTTGCAGTGGGACATTAATGGGCTATTATATGATTAACTTTGGCGTAGTAGGCACGTCTCGGTGAAAGTTTCAAATTCGATTCCTGCTCAATGCAAATTTTTGTGTGCATAAACATGATTGTTTTATTGGTATGAGTGTTTACTATGTACTCGTATGTATGTTTTTACATAAAAAATCTATGTAAGTATGTTTTAATATTTGTTATCTAATACACAAGGCACAACTCCTTTATTCTCCGAGTGGTGACGGAGTAAGAATACAGTGTGTCACTATCCCACCTCTCCCAAGGGTGTCGTAAAAACCGACAATGGGAGTATCCGTGAATATTATCTTTACGTAATAAAAAGAAGGAAAACTTGAAATAAACTATACATATATATTAGTAGGGCAAGAAGGAGGTTGGAGGAGGCCCGTCTCTGCAGTGGGACATTAATAGGCTGTTATGATGACACAAGGCACAAGCTCTGCTTAGTTTGGGACCAGATGGCGTTGTGTGAATATGTGAAGAATTGCTACCGAAGCAGTTAAAACTATATCAACTCTTATTACTCGCAGCTTAAGCTGAGCTGAGCTGAAACCTTTTTTAGGCATCCTTCTACACAGCATTGCACTTTTATTTATTTTATTTATTTATTTACTACACATTATTTTTATTTTTTATTATTTGTTTTTGTTTGTTGTTACTTTTATAATTACTTATCCGTGTTTGATGTTATGTATGTTTGTATGCCTAATAAACGTATTATCTTTTCTTTCTTTCGTAAAATGCTTACACTATAACTATTACTAAGTATATTTACATGACAAGGGAGCACTTACGTCCGTAGAGATTAAACTTTCATCACACGTATACACCCGACTACTCTACACAACTTTAACACCTATAAGTAACACATGAACTTTACTACCCACTTTGTTAATCTAATCTTTTTTGTTCTTAGTATTACTTTTTTAAGGCATTGAATAGTAATTGGCGATTCTCCGTGTAGTGACGAAGTAAGAATACAATATGTCACCACCCCATCTCATCCCATGGGTAGCGCTAAAACCGACTAAGGGACTAACCGTAAATATTATCTGCATGAAGTAAAAAGAAGGGAAACTTGAAATTAAACCCTATATCAATCCGTCTGGCCAACGTGGTATTAGTAGGTCAATTATCCCTCCGTCACGGGAGGTGCAGTATCCCCCGTCCCTGCAGTGGGACATTAATGGGATGTTATGATATGTCCAGCAGTGAATGTTCATTGGCTGATCAGATTTTTTTCCCTCCCTAACTAAATAAGAATCCCTGCAGAAGGACATTAAAGAACTGTTAAAGTAAAAAAAGATTTGAATTTTTATTAACCCCACATCTCTCATCTCTTTGTTAAAATATTTTTATATGAAAACAATTTTTATATGAACAAAGGTACGATTATAATTCAGAATATTTCTTTTATCATCGAACCAACAAAGACATGATTATTACAAAGAATCTTTTTCACAAAAAAGAGATTAATAAATATTTTTAAAAAATTGCTCAAAGAAAATATATTATACAACATTACTAGCGACCCGCGTGGCTTCGCACGGGTATAATATTATGCATGTATTACGTAGTATAGGACGCCCCGCAGCTAGGTGGACCGACGACCTCAAACAAAAAGGTCTCTGGGTCGGACTGGACGCAGAAGGCGCAGGACCGAGTTCTGTGGCGCGTGTTGGGATAGGCCCATGTCCAGCACTGGACTGCAGTAGGGTAGATTAATGCTTGACGTATAAGACGGATACGGATTTACAAGAGGTTTTTTTCAATAGATAGAATTATTTAAGAGGGAGGTTTATATGTACTTAAACCGGTAACCTATTGAAACCTCGAATTTCTGTTACCCGAATCTTAAAACACAGAAAACAGTTGGTAGAACTTTTAAAAGACAGATGTTATGAATGACAACTTTTTAAAATTCCGTTTTTAATTTCCCAGATGAATCGATTTCCAGACGCACTAAAACCAAATTTTCAAATAATATTTTTTTGTTTCCCATATTCTTATAATCCAGATTTAGCTATACTAGATTCTCAGAATACTTTTTTTGGTTCACATCGTACCACTTTCCAGATAAACTATTACCAAATTTTCATAATCTTTTTATTTGGTTCCCATATAATCATATTCCAGATAAATTTTTGCCAGATTTTCATAAACTTTTTATTTGGTTTCCATACAATCGTGTTTCAGCTAAATTATTGCAATACATAATATTATTTTATGTGACCTAGGTTAGATTAGAACTGCGAACCGACTCACTATTGTTTAAGTTACCCATTACAAATAGGTTTAATTGTCAAATTCGACTCATTTGGTTAGGTTAGGTTAGGTTAGAACGGTGACCCTTCGCACGAGCCGAGCGAGCGTGCCGCGGCTGCGGCCGGCGAGTGCCAGAACCGACTAGCTATTGTTTTACTTGCCCATTACAGATAGGTTTAATTGTCATATTCGACTCATTTGGTTAGGTTAGGTCAGAACTGTGGCCCTTCGCACGAGCCGAGCGAGCGAAGCGAGCGTGCCGCGGCAGCGGCCGGCGAGTGCCAGAACCGACTAGCTATTGTTTTACTTGCCCATTACTCATAGATTTTTATTGTCAAATTCGACTTAGTAGGTTAGTTTAGGTTGCAATTAAATAGGTTAAGTTAATAATATTAGTAAGAGATAAAAGGATTTAGTTTATCTGGATATCGTTTATTTGAATTCAAAAATCTTGATTTTAAAAATCTGGATATTGTTTGTCTGGATTTCAATAAAGGTATTTCAATAAATTGTGTTTTAAAAATTTGGCTTTAGTGCATATGGATTACGGTCCTCTGGATTTCGTGCATTTAGATTTTTATATCTGGAACTCATTCATCTGGATTTTAAAACGTCGTACAAATAAATAAATGGGCAAATGAAATTCGGAGTTGCGATTATATGGCAAATAATACTTCGAAATTTTAAAAAATGGGATAATGACGAAATGCCCAAACGTTTTTCTGGATTTTGATATTCGGAATATTAAAATTCGGGATTAAAATAGGTAACCACTTAAACCTTCCTCTTGAATCATTCTACCTATGCTCATATTTTTGTTTGTAAGTTAAAAAACACAAGAATTCCAACTTCTGTAGGTTAGGTTAGGTTAGAACTATAACCATAATACAAATCGTTTACAAATACAAATAAATACAAATCGTTTATTTCGTTACCAAAAGTTGTTAACAATATATTGAGTTCGGGGTCCTCTTTTAAGCAAACAATGCCTGTATTAGAGGACCTCGCTCTTCCGTAGCCAGTTGATGTAACAAATTATAAAACGGTAAGTTACAAGTATTAACTTAATATATAATTAATATAATTATCTTAACTTAAACTATGCTAGGGTGTGTATCTAAGTGTGTATGTCAGTGTTGTGTCTGGTGTGTGCAAGAGAGAGTACAGTGTAAGTGTGTGAGTGTGAGTGTAGAGTTATGGGAGTGTGTGACTGTGTGATGAGTGTATGGTTTAGTAAGTGAAAGTGTGCTAATTGATATATTTCAAGACTGAGTAGGTACGACTTGAGAACAATCCAATATGTTATTTTATTTGTAAAAGAAGAGATTCAATATCGGAATAAGAAAGAGTCCTAATCCAATTTGTTACAAGCCTTTTACATTCATAACGCTGCCTATCATATATGTATATTTGTGTGTGTTCGTAAATGTATCTATTTATTTTATTATATAATTGACCCGATCGTTTGTTATATTGTCTAGGTGCAAATTCTGTTTTAGTTTGTGGAATTTGGGCTACATCATACTTCCTTCTTCTTGAAGCTGATTCCGGGTTGTATGGAAGTGATTTGTGTTTTTTTAAGATAACTGAAATTATATAAAGTTTTCTGACTGGGAGTAGTTCACTTATTTTGTAGAGACTTTCTGTGGGGTATCGTATGTTTTTAAAGTACATGATTTTTATTAGTGCGCGTTGTCCTCGTTCTACATAAATAAATTTTGTTTTTGCTGCTCCTCCCCAAATGGGAATGCAGTAGGTTAAAACGGATTGAGCTAAGGAAATGTATATTTCATTTAAAATATTACGAAAGCCTGATGTACTTGCATATTTAGTGGGTGCTATATGTCTTAGAGTTTTAAATATCCACGATAATTTCCTAGCTCTCCCGGTGACATATTCCAAGTGGGGGTACCAAGACAATTTTTGGTCGATTATGACTCCTAAATATTTCATTTCTGTGTCTCTATTAATGGAAGGACATAAACAGATTGGGCTTGTGTTATTACATGAATGTAATCTAATGGAGAAAGTGTTGTTTGGTTGCGAGCGGTTGGAGATGCTGAAGCAAATGTAATTTGTTTTGGAGGTGTTTAATGTCAGAAGGTTATCTTTGAGCCAGTCAGAAATTTTAGTTATACCGTTTTCCGCATTTATTTTTACATCAGACCAGTTTCTCCCATGGAACACAATGGCAGTATCATCAGCGTAACAAAGTATTTTAGCGTTTTTTACTTTTAAATTGCACAGATCGTTTATATACGTCAAAAATAATGTTGGTCCTAGCATGCTGCCTTGTGGGACGCCGTAAGATACCGCTAAATAGTCACTCATGTATGAATCAATTACAACCCTTTGTTGTCTATTATCTAGGTAGTTTTTAAAAAACTTTAAAGGTGTGCCCCTTATTCCTATTCTCTCTAGCTTGGCGATAAGGCGAGGAACAGAGACGGTGTCAAAAGCTTTTTGAAGATCTAAGAATACAGTTAGGCATTTAGTACCCCGATCTAGATAATCGATTAGAGTTGAACTGAGTGTAGCTACTGCATCCTCAGTGGATACTCCATGCCTGAACCCAAATTGTAAAGGTGAAAGAATGTTGTATTTACAAAGGTAATTTGTTAATCTAATGTTAGTTAATTTTTCCAAAATTTTTGAAATTGATGGTAATACAGAAATGGGTCTATAATTATTGACATCGTCTCTGTCCCCCGACTTGAAAATTGGAGTAACAATAGATTGTTTTAGGAGAGCTGGAAAGACACCACTAGTGAAACAAATATTAACTAAATGACTGATAATTGGGCTAATGTCCTTGCAAATATATTTTAAAAACTTCGGTGAAATTTTGTCCCAACCCGGGGCGCTCTCCGACTTAAGCGTCATCAACACTCTTTCCACTTCCTTATGATCCGTTTCTGTTAGAGCAAAAGAGTTAATATTGACTGGGAATATCAGGAAGGTCAGCGGGAATATGATTGATTGTGGGGTGTATTCTCTGTGCAAGTTGATGTCCAATATTCACGAAATAATTATTTACATAATTAACTGAAGCAAGCGGAGTTGGTTTTGTGTGTAGTAGTTCAACTCCATGATTTTTTGATTTGTTAGAGTATGTAATCGTCTTTACTGATTTCCGTAGTAGCTTTGTGTTTGTGATTGAATTTATTAGTTGTTCTCTTTCATATTTTCTTTTTATTTTCTTAATTAAGTTGTTACAGAAGTTCCTATATCTATGGTATATATAATGCACGAGGCTTTACCGGGATTTCGTGATACCCCTAGCGATTTCGTGAAATCCCTGGTTTCCTCATTTTACTGCGAATTATACATATAAACATTCCTTTTGAATCACTCTATCTATTGAAAAAAACCGCTTTTAAATCCGTTGCGTAGTTTTAAAGACTTAAGCATAATATATAAGGACGGGCAGACAGCGACTTTGTTTAATACTATGTACTGAGTGAAGCTTATAAAGGAGAGCTTAAGAATAAATCTAAATATTATGTTACGTCATAAGTATTACATAACCTAGGTACGTATACAGGGTGTACCTAAGTATCGCGCATAAATTTTAACAGAAAGTGGGGCATAATTTTACTTAACAGAAACAAACAAAATCGTCGTAAAAGACCCATCCGTTTGAAAGATATTAAGTTTATTATTTATTAAGTTTATAATTAAATATCAGGATGACGTATTTTTTTATTTTATCCATTACTAAAATAAAATATCTAAAAATCCTTATCAAAAATCTTTTTACTTGGATTTTTGCCTTTATGTTAAAAACTGATAAATTTGACGAAAAGAGTTAAATAAATGAGAAAATAGACAAATTAAAGGTCATACCTACATCCTAAACAGATGGGCATATTTATCGATGATATTTATGTTTCTGCTCAGTACAATCACGCCCTAAAGCCCGATTTACACATCGATAAGTACAGTAGCGAGTTAAGTAGTAAGTTGTTGATTAAGTTGATTTAAATAGATCTCCATCCTATTTTTTGGCGAGTTAAGTACGAAGTAGCCCCCTCTCTCGCGTCTCGCCAACTTAACTAGCCAAAAAATAGGATGCTACTACTTAACTCGCTACTGTACTTGTCGATGTGTAAATCGGGCTTAACGTGTTTTAAAATTTCTGCGCTATTCTCATGCTCCCCCTGTATAAAGGTCTGACAGTTTTGACATGTAGGTGTAACTGTTGTATTTCAAGGCTCTCAAGGAGTATCTTATAACAATAGGTATTATATTGTATGAATACTTGTATTAGTTTAGAGCCTATTTACTTAGTTGTCCGTTAATTAATCTGTAGCAACTGTGACCGCTTTAAGATGCGGTCACCCATCTTTAAGATGGCCTCGATAACCTTGTTCAATCAGTCTTGTCGTCTTTCGCTCAATAGCTGCAAATTACCAACCCATCATCACAATGGCCTCGACAACTATGCTTAACCTAGTTACAAATGACTAAACCATGTCTATAGTGACCTCAAGCACGTTGTTTAATCTGGCTTGTCCTGTATTAAATATGTGCCGTCATAGTACATACTCGTAGGTACCTATATTATATAGGTCTGTCAGTTTTGACATGTAGGTGTAACTATTGTACTTTAAGGCTCTCAAGGAGTATCTTATAACAATAGGTATTATATTATATGTATACTTGTATTAGTAAGGGTTTAGAGCCTATTTACTTAGTTGTCCGTTTAGAAACTGCGTAATATGATAAAACTAGCTGGAGCCCGCGACTTCGTTTAAATCCTTTTTGATCACAATGTCTACAACGTAAAATGACTTTGAAGGATTACGCATAAAATGCATATTGACTAAGTAGCAAAATAACTCATTTTTTAAATGGCTTCAAGGCAAAATGCCTCAAATCATAACGACTTAGTACTAATACACCTTTAAATGAAAATGACTTTGTAGTGAAATAGTTGAACATCACAATGGCTACGAAGTAACGCGACTTTAAAGGCAAACGTCTTTGTAGTAAAATACCTTTATGTGAAGATGACTTGAAATCCAAAATACCTAAAATGCAAAACATCTTAGTAGTTTTATGACCAGAACTCTAAAATGCTCCAAATTACATCACATAAAAGTACAAGCAATGGTCCAATTCACGAATGTTAACAATTATTTACAACATAATTCTTCAGGTAGCAAAAGGAAGCAAAGGATTATTGGTTTAATATATTTAATTGTGAAGACATATTATCTAGGGCGTAGAAATCTTGTCCTTCTGTAACGACAGAAGGACAGAATTTCTGGATAGTACATTCCGTGTGGTGACGGAGTAAGAATACAATATGTCACCACCCCATCTCATCCCATGGGTGTCGTAAAAAGCGACTGAGGGACTATCCGTGAATATTATCTTCACGAAATAAAAAGAAGGAAAACTTGAATTTAAACCCTATACCAATCCGTCTGGCCAGCGTGGTATTAGTAGGCCAAGTATCCCTCCGTCACAGGAGGTGGCCTGAATCTGCAGTGAGACATTAATGGGCTGTTATGATGATGATGATGACACACCGGCCCTTAACTATTTTAAAAACGGAGTTTATCTACTATTTAATTTATTTGAAGAAACCTGATACTCGTCTGCTTTAAGAAATAAATAAACAGTAATAATTAAAGTAACATTTTATTTCATTTATTATTCATAAATTAAAGTAATTGTATAAAAACCATATATAAAAAACTACGTTGATTATTAATTTGAGGCAATTTGATTTATCGTCGTTTTTGATAGCGATGAATTATGATTCTTAGTCCTATAGCGTATTGTGTATTATGCTTTATTGTCGTTTTAATTTTTGAGACATTATGCTGCATAGACAAGAAACAATGCAGGTGTATTGCAAATTAGTCAAAACACATTAGAGATATTGATTTGAGGCATTTTGCTTCGAAGCCATTTTAAAAGTGAGTTTTTTTGCTACTTAGTTATTATGCATTTTATGCGTAATCCTTCAAAGTCATTTTACGTTGTAGACATTGTGATCAAAAAGGCTAAGGATTCTCTTTATTTACATTTTTCACATTTATTTACATTTTTAAATATAAATATAAAATTATAGACATTTAAAAATATAAAAAAAGGTAGACCCACCAGCATCGGGTACAGGGACCAAGCTACTGGTGGTTAGGGCTCCAGAGATAGGAACCTCCTCACAATACGTGCCGTGTCAAGCAGTACTGCCTTCTGCATCAGACCTATGATCCAACTGTCAAGCGAGAGTCTCCTTAGATGTTGATAGAGACTCTTTGGAATAAGTCCATTCACCGAAAGTACTATCGGAACAATGATCGCCGAATCAACATTCCACATGTCGACAACCTCGTGAGCCAAGTCCAAATATTTCGTTTGTTTGTCTTTTTCTGCTTTAACAAGATTCTCGTCATGAGGAATGGTGATATCGATTATCATTGCACGGCGTTCTGACCGATCTATCACCACAATATCTGGCTTATTGGCAACAATAGTCCGATCAGTGATGATAGATCGGTCCCAATATAATGTAACACTACTATTTTCGAGAACTGGGTCGGGTACATACTTATAATACGGTACTTCTGCATCGACAAGATGATATTTAAGAGCAAGTTGTTGGTGGACAATTCTGGCTACTTGGTTGTGTCTATGGAAGTATTCACCATTCGCAAGACGAGAACAACCGGAAACAATATGTCTGAGTGATTCTCCGGGACAGTGACATGCCCGACATATGTCAACTGTACCATCCTTCAGGATATATTTCCGATAATTCTTAGTCATTACGACTTCGTCCATAATTGCAAATACAAAACCTTTGGTTTCTCCAAAGAGATCACCGAATCGCAGCCAGGACACAGATGATAATGTGTCAACATCAGGCCCATTTAAGGCCCGGTAAAAACGACCATGCAACTCCTTACTTTTCCATATTTCTTTACGATCATCGATAGTTTGTATTATAGGTTTGCGCCAATTCTCTTTAGCCAAACAAAGCGGAGTAAGTCCGACATCTACCGACACAACATCTCTGTGTATATCCGCATCCACAGTGAGAAAATATTCTCTGAGATTGTACACCTCGCGATTGTGGAGGGTCTTAGCACTTAAATACCCACGACCCCCACTCTTTCGTGGAATGTACAATCTCATTTACCGAAGAACGCGGATGATGCATTCGATGAGCTGTCAGCAGAGTTCGTACTTTTCTATCCAAAGCTTCTAGTTCAGTCTGTGTCAACTTTAGTATGCCAAAGGAGTACATCAGAACCGGCATGACCCAACTGTTATAGGCACGAACTTTATTGCCCCCTGTCAAAAGGCTATTCAAAACCTTTTTCAAGCGGGCAAAAAAGCGATCCCGTAACTGTTGTTTCATGTCCGTTTCCGTTATACATAAAGCCTGTGACATACCAAGGTATTTGTATGTGTCGGATGGAGAGAGACATCTAAGTTTTATGGAATCTGAAAGTTGTAACTCATCAGATTCCACAACCTTACCTCGCTTTACATGCATGACAGCACATTTATCCACACCAAATTCCATTTTAATAGAATTACTAAAGGTTTCTGTTTCTTTTAGTAAAACTAATAATTGGGATTTAGTTGGAGCAAATAATTTCAGATCATCCATGTACAGGAGGTGGGATATAACTTGACCATGTCTCTTTAACCGATAGCCTAACCCTGAACACTCTAGCAAAGTACTAAGAGGATTCAGTGCTAGGCAAAACCACAACGGACTGAGACTATCACCTTGAAATATACCTCGCTTAATTTGAATAGGCACCTCGTTTCCTAAGCCCAGTCTACATCTATACTTCTATACTAATTACTAATTACTAATTACTAATAATAATATTATAAAGAGGTAAAGTTTGTGTGTTTGTTTGTTTGTGTGTTTGTGTGTTTGTGACGTTGTAGGGGGTAATCTCTGGATCTACTGAACCGATTTTAAAAATTCTTTCTGTGTTTGATAGTCCATTTATCGGGGAGTGTCATAGGCTATATAGTATCACGCTATGCCTAATAGGAGTAGAGCAGTAATGAAATATGTTTATAAAAGGGACGCTTAAAAACGTTTATTTTGCTTCTACTGCTTAAACGTCTGGAGATATACTGAAATAATGTATTACCGTCTTACTAATAAACATTTACACACTCGTTATAACAAGGTTATAACAAAAACGTTACTAATAAACACACTCTAGCTATACGCCTGTTATAGCGGTGGTGTAAGTTGTACGTCACTTTATACAACTGTTATTCAGTCGACAGACCTCGTATAACAAGTGCATAACTTACAATATTGTGTTGATTTATCTCTAATTATGGATTATTTACATTATTTTGACATTTTTGACGAAATGGAGAGTGAAGAACCACCAAGAAAGTAAAAACTACTAATCTCGCCATAATCCGTTTATTTTAGATGATTGTGAGATTAAAACCAAATAAAGATTTACGAAGGCGTATGCAAAGGAAGTGGTAGATTTAATCCGTGGTGAAATGGAACAGAGTACTAGAGGTCGTGTCTTTTCAAGAGAACTTCAAGTTTGTACAGCATTAAGGACATGGGCGCGACAGAAAGTGGAAGATGATGCTGCAGACATTCACGGCAGGAGTCAACAATCCGTGACGAATGTATGCCGACACGAGTTGCTATTGCACTAGCAAGGAAAGCTTACCATTTTATTCATATGCCACGAACTCTTGAAGAGGAAGAGGAAGTCATAGCAGAATTTCGTAATATATGTGGCTTAAGAAACGTAACAGATGCTATTGCCTGATTGCACACATATTAAGATCAAAAAGGTTGGTAGTGACAATACTATATCAATAGAAAAGGAGTGTGTTCAATAAACGTATAAGTGGTATGCGATTCCAGCCTATTAATAAAGGACATTGTAGTACACTGGAAGGGAAGTACTCATGATTCCCGAATTTTCAGAGAAAGCCCAATACGGCAGAGATTTGAAAATGGAGAATTTAATGGTCGTTTTTGGGTGATGCAGGTTATGGACTAACAGGTTATTTGTTTACACCTGTACAAAATCCTGCTAATATTAAGCAGGAGGCCTACAATAAGATTCATATACTGACTAGAAACCCTGTAGAAAGATGCTTTGGTGTATGGAAACAGAGATTTCGATGCCTATTACACGGATTCAGTGTATCATTAGAAAATGTTAAACTGTATTTAGTTGCACTTGCAGTTCTGCACAATATTGCAATAAAAATAGGGCAAAATACAGAAATAACGGACATAACGCCCGGTGACCCCGTTTGGGACATAGACCACAAGAACTCAAAATAATGCAACTGGATAAGTTGCAAGGCAATTATTTATGAATTATGTTTTGTAATATAATTAATTGGCAACGTTGACCAGAAAACCGACGCAGTGGTCAAAACGCTACAGGATGTGTCTCGAAGGGTTTTCCCCGGAAAAAGCAAAGTCAGGCAGCCTAAGCTCTCCCCCGAGACTCTCGAACTTATGAGGCAAAGACGCGAGATGTCACCCGCGCGGTCCTCTTCGTCGGATGGGAGAAACCTCAACCGGAAGATCCGGAAGCTGGTGCGACGTGACCTCCGATGTTCCAACACCCGCGCCGTTGTGGCTGCGATCGAACAGAATAGAGGCACCAAAGTATTTGCGCGCCAGCTTGGTAGATCCCATCTAGCGAAACTACACACTGCGGACGGCAGAACCGTGACCTCCAAGTTCGAGATACTCGAGGAAATAGAGAGCTTCTACAAGGACCTGTACGCATCACGGATGACTAAACCCTTGGGACCTAGCGAGGATGACCACAGAGCCCCACTCACGCGCCATTATGCGGAGGACATCCCCGATGTCAACCGGGGCGAGGTCAGAGCTGCTCTCGAGCAACTTAAGAACAATAAGTGTCCAGGTGATGACGGAATCACTACAGAACTACTAAAAGCTGGCGGAACACCTGTCCTTAAAGAGCTCACAACGCTTTTTAACTCCGTCATTCACCAGGGCCTAACACCTCAGGCGTGAAGCGGGAGTGCAGTGGTCCTGTTCTTAAAAAAAGGTGATAAATCCTTACTAAAGAACTATAGGCCCATATCACTCCTGAGCCACATCTACAAGTTGTTCTCGAGAGTACTCACAAACCGCCTCGCCAGAAGACTCGACGACTTCCAACCACCGGAACAAGCCGGGTTTCGAAAAGGCTACAGCACCGTGGACCACATCCATGTTGTTCGGCAAATTGTACAGAAGACTGAGGAGTACAATCAGCCGCTGTGCATGGCTTTCGTGGACTACGAAAAAGCCTTCGACTCAATCGAAACCTGGGCGGTTCTGGATGCTCTGCAGCGATGTCACATCGATTGGCGGTACATCGAGGTGTTGAGATCTCTATATGAAACTGCCACCATGACCGTCCAGCTCCAGGACAAAAAGACCCCACCTATTGAGTTGCGTAGAGGGGTGAGGCAAGGGGATGTTATTTCCCCTAAGCTCTTTACCAACGCACTCGAAGACGTCTTTAAGACGTTGGACTGGACTGGACGGGGCATCAACATCAACGGCGAGTATATCTCACACCTCCGGTTTGCTGACGACATCGTCATCGTGGCAGAGTCACTGGAACAGCTTGACGGGATGCTGCAGGGCCTAAATGGAGCCTCTCGACGGGTCGGACTCGGCATGAACCTAAACAAAACGAAGATCATGTTTAACAAACATGTAACGCCGAGGCCGATCTATGTCGACGGATTGATGCTCGAAGTTGTTCAAGAGTATGTTTACCTGGGACAGGTTGTCCAACTTGGTAGAAACAACTTCGAGAAAGAAATCGATCGCAGGATCCAGTTGGGTTGGGCAGCATTCAGCAAGTTACGTCGGGTCTTCTCTTCGCCTTTACCGCAATGCCTGAAGACCAAAGTCTTCAACCAATGCGTCCTACCAGTAATGACATACGGTGCCGAGACGTGGACACTCACAGTAGGGCTAGTCCACAAACTTAAAGTCGCGCAGCGAGCTATGGAACGGGCTATGCTCGGCGTCTCCTTGAAGGATAGAATCCGGAACGAGGTTATCCGACAAAGAACCAAAGTTACCGACATAGCTCGTAGTATTAGCAGGCTGAAGTGGCAATGGGCTGGTCATATCTGTCGAAGGACCGATGGCCGTTGGAGCAAACGTGTCCTAGAGTGGAGACCGCGACTCGGCAAACGTAGTGTAGGACGCCCCCCAGCTAGGTGGACCGACGACCTCATAAAGGTCTCTGGGTCGGACTGGATGCGGAAGGCGCAGGACCGAGTTCTGTGGCGTGTATTGGGAGAGGCCTATGTCCAGCAGTGGACTGCAATAGGCTAGTTGATTGATTAAATATAATTAATTATTTAAAATAAAATACATTTTAGTTATCAATTTTATTTATTTTCGCTGTACGTATTACATTTTCCAGTTCTAAATTTTTCATTTTTAACTGCTGCTCTTTGCCTTGGTGTAAGTGTTCTTCTTCGGCCCACTCGTGGGACTGTGTGGTATCACATTAATCCATTTTTAAAGCTTGTTTTGTTACAAAATCACACCATACATTCGCCTATCGATATTGTCACTATTTAGTTTTCGAGGTCAACTAAATACCTTTTCTAATAAATCCCAATTTGCAAAAAGGCTTCCTCTTCTTTGCTATATATCTATAATCACTTGATTCCATTTAATGGTTATTTTTAGGAGATTGTAAATCAAAATAAACCGCGCAAACAGAATACGAAATGAAGTCTCAAATACTCAACCGTTTTGACATATTCTAAGAGACGTTCAAAAGTAATGTCAAAATCTGCTAATGTACTAGTATGTAAAAGTGTGTAAAATTATGCGTTTATTACGATTTCTAAATCGAATTTCAACATTAGGGTATTATATTAATATTCTTTATGACATATTAATTTATTTAATATTTTTACAATAAGAATTAATAGGTAAAAATATGAAACTAATTTAATGACATTTTTTAATATATTACTTTTTAGAATGTTTCTGACAGTATTGCCAGTGGTCAGTGTCATAACTATTTAATAGTTACCCAATGCTTATACCTGGTTTATTAGTCAAGTAGTGTATAAACAGCTATTACGCTCCTATTCAAGGAATAACTATTCATGTGTATAACGACTGTATAAGAAAATTTTTATTAGTAAGACAGTTAGAGAATTGTACCTTTAAAAAAGTTTTACAATTAAGAGACTTAAGATTGTCGTAAAAATGCTAGGGTGTCGTAAAATGATGAAGGGTGTTGTAAAAGATGGAAGGGTGTCGTAAAACTGCAAGGATGTCTTAAAATGCATGGAGGGTGTCGAAAAATGATGGAGGGTGTCGTAAAACTGCTAGGGTGTCGTAAAATGCATGGAGCGTGTTGTCAACCTGCAAGGGTGTCGTTAAATGATGGAGGGTGTCGTAAAACATCTAGGGTGTCGTAAAGTGATGGAGGTTGTCGTAAAATAATGGAGGGTGTCGTAAAACTGCGAGGGTGTCGTAAAACTGCAAGGGTGTCGTAAAACTGCAAGGGTGTCGTTAAACTGCAAGGGTGTGGTAAACCTGCAAGGGTGTCGTTAAACTACAAGGGTGTCGTTAAAATGCAAGGGTGTCGTAAAACTGAGAGGGTTTCACAAAATTGCAAGGGTGTCGTATAATGATGAAGGATGTCGTAAAAGATGGAAGGGTGTCGTAACACTGCAAGGATGTAGTAAAATGATGTAGGGTGTCGTAAAATTCATGGAGGGTGTCGTAAAACTGCTAGGGTGTCGTAAAAGGATGGACGGTGCCGTAAAACAGCTAGGGTGTCGTGAAATGATGAAAGCTGTCGTAAAAGATGGAAGGGTGTCGTAAAACTGCAAGGATGTATTAAAATGATGTAGGGTATCGTAAAATTCATGGAGGGTGTCGTAAAACTGCTAGAGTGTCGTAAAATGATGAAGGGTGTTGTAAAATTCACGGAGAGGGTCGTAAAACTGCTAGGATGTCGTAAAATGATGGAAGGGTGTCGTAAAACTGCAATGATGTCGTAAAATGATGGAAGGTGTCGTAAATTGCATGGAGGGTGTCGTTAAATAATAGAGGGTGTCGTAAAAGATGGAAGGGTGTCATAAAACGGTAAGGATGTCGTAAAATGATGGAGCGTGTCGTATAACTGCAAGGGTGTCTTAAAACTGCAAGGGTGTCGTAAAACTGCAAGGGTGCTGTAAAATGATGGAGGGTGTCGTAAAACTGCAAGGTTGTCGTCAAACTGCAAGGGTGTCGTAAAATGATGGAGGGTGGCGTAAAATGATGGAGGGGTGTCGTAAAGAGAGACTAAATGTTCTGCACTTAGTAGACATTGTTTTCTGCCCAGACTTAAGATTATATTCTTTTAAAACATATCTATACTTCTATACTTAATATTATAAAGAGGTAAAGTTTGTGTGTTTGTGACGTTGTCTCTGGATCTACTGAACCGATTTTAAAAATTATTTTAGTGTTGAATAGTCTATTTATCGTGGAGTGTCATAGGCTATATAGTATCACGCTAATAAATAATAACAGAAATAGAGCAGTAATGATTTTTTTTTAAGTGACACGTTTTTTTCGCCGCCCTACGAAGTGGGCACGGGTCAGCTAGTCCTGAATAAAAAAGAACCGTATTCCATTTTGTCATACATGTCCTCAAAAAAGTGCATAGAGTTGCATCAATCTTATACAACTCCAGCACTCTCAGAAGCCATGTATGAGGAACAGAATCATACGCCTTCTTGTAATCTATCCAACATGTAGACAGATCTTTTCGGTTACGACGTACCTGTTCACTATACCCTTTCCACTATATTTAACGACATTTGACAGGTTGACGTTAGTGACGTTCAGCAGTATCTCGAATGTAATGCCATTCGATTGTAAGCGATTTCGTGATTTTTCAAATTACTTTATTTTACACATTTGGATCCTTACATCAACTTACATTATCATTTTATTACTGTTTCTTTCTTTATCTATGTTAAGAGAATTAGCCTATAGCTTAAAATGATAAAGTTATAGTTAGCTTAGGTATTATTTAAAATACATAATTTATCGTGACACACTCGCGGGTTATAGCTAATCTAAAATATCATATTACATTTTATTAACGTATTAAGAAGAGTTCCGGTTTATTCATAGCATTTATTTCTACCGATTATTTGTAATTTGTTTCATAATGGGGGTAATCGTTATGAGTGTCCATCACTAAGTAACCATGGTAACTGAAAAAAACATGGGTACGTCTATGAAATACAATATTATTTGTTTGAAAAATAAGCAGAAATATTACGAAACTTCATGGACGTGAACTGTCAAAAAGCTAAACTTACGTTGGAAGGGGTATAATAGTAGTGTCAATAAGGAGTTGTTCTTTAGTTCCACGTGCCTCATTCCTACATCCATTTTGAGAAATGCACATGATAGAATTTTCTTGTATATGTAAAGATATTTTTTTTCTCAAAATAGATGTAAGAAGTTTGTATATTGTTGGGAGGCAAGTAATTGGTCTATAGTTTTTAGGATCCGTGGAACTACCTGATTTATAAAGCAAGTGGGTTACACCAGTAGTAATAAAATCTGGTAGCGTACCTGTTTCTAAAGATGACTGGAAATGAGAGGCTAAACAAGCGTGGGAACTATGGAGCCATTTTAACCAAAAATTGTGCAATCCGTCTGGTCCAGCTGATTTCCAATTTGGTAGTCGACGGACTGCACAAGTAACATCCTCAGTTGTTATAACTACTGGCTCCATTTGGTGAACATGTTCACACGCTTTTTCACCATCCCCTATCCAGTCACCTTCTGTATGATTGACAGGCACCGACCAAATGCTGCGCCAAAAATCATTCGTAGCATCAGCATCGGGTAGTTGCATGTCAACCGAACCTAGAACAGGACGCTCCCAGTTTCTGTAAACCCACCGCTCATCCTTTTGGAATGCACGATTCTGGGTATATCGTTCCATTCTCTTTTTAAATCTTTTGATACGATTTGCCCACGCATAAACCTTCTGCTTCAGGAAGTCAATGCGTTCTGTGACATGTAACATATAATCTCGACGATCTATATTGGTTTCAGAGAATGCACGTGTCACAAAACGCATTACCCTCGGGCGCGTATTACCCGACCTGAAGCAGATAAGCTTACCTATGAGTGCCCTAGCCTCAGCAATACGACGCTCAATCCTGCACTGCCACGCCGGCACAGTTGGTCTGAGTCGAGTAGCAATATCATCGACTGGAAACTTAATATCTGCTACTCGACATGCAGCGACAGCCCCACAGTACAAAATTGAGTGGGCATCGCCGAGATTTTCACTGTTATCAAAGTAGTTTAATAACAGTGAATCCAGAGCACACACAAGAGCTATATTTTGTTTATGCGTAGGTAATCGTGGTATTCGGGGTCTCCTACCTGGGTCCATGAAACGATATTCTCGAATAGCACATTCCAAAGCACTCCTTAATTGATCATTATATTAAAAAAAAAAAAGGATTATTATTAGTAAGATAATATTTAGCATTTTATTTTTTGTTGCTACTGTCTTACTTATCTAAGTAATAAATAAAGACGTGGTCGTTGCTTAATCTATCTACCTAGTCGAATATCGCTCTTAACCGGTCAACCATCTGAACAATAGCCTTGACAATGTTGCTTAACCTGTGTGTGCTTATCCTCTGTCAATTAGTAGCCCTACATCGATTAATGGTCTGCTCTTTATTAAACGGTAACCCATCTATAGAATCACCTCACTAACGTCACCTGACCTTTACACTTCACTAAGCGGTCACCCAACTATGAAATGACCTCGACAATTTAACCTGATTCGTCGTCTGTCGCTCAATGGTCGCAAATCACTGACCCATCTGTATAATGACCGCAAAGACGTTGTTCAATCGGTCTGTCGTACTTAAAGCCTTGTTGGAATTAACTACGTACAATACCCGGCCATAAATATTGCAAATCGACCTGTGGAAAGAGACAATCGGTCAATTTCGGCTTCGTAGAGCGTTATCTCTGTTGCACACTATTAAATCATTATTTGTTTTAAGGGTACGCATGTCAGTCGCAACTCCATACAAACAGAGAAAGTTAATTGCTCCTTTATTATTGAATTGTATTTATTTATATGTTAATATTATTTGTACGTAATACCCTTTTCCCAAAGTTATTTTGGGCAATTTTAGCGTGCACGTTTTTGACAACAATCTTTTATGTGGAATGCGTACCTTTCATCATCATCATCATCTCAGCCAATCGACCTCCACTGCTGGACATAGGCCTCCTCCAAATACTGCCACCTTGCGCGGTCCTGCGCCTCCCTCATCCATCGGCTTCCCGCCGTCCTTACGAGGTCGTCGAATGCGTACCCTTAACAGTTGCTAATAGATACCAGACTGTTTGTATTTCGTGCGACAGAGAGGCTGTTCTACGAAGCCGAAATTGACTGATTGTCTCTTTACAAAAGTCGATGTGTAATATTTACAGCCGGGTACTGTAACGTCGCTTGGGCTTCAATAGTTGGTCACTCTATTTATGTCCTTGACAACATTGCTTAACCTGTCTTGTCATCTGTCACTCAGTAGGTAGCTTCAAATTACTAACCCATCATTATATTGACCTCGACAACTTTGCTAACCTGCATTATCGATCAATAGTCTACAGCACAACTGTTTACATATAAAAACTACAACGAAAGCCTTTCATTAGTACATTGAATACGTAAAATGAATAATATTGTCTTATCGATAAATAATTTATACTCCTTACGTGCTCACCCATCTATACAATTGCCACGCTGACGTTACTTAACCGTCACACATCAGTATGCGATCACCCATCTATATAATGGCCTCGACAACGTTGCTTAACATGTGACTTTACGTCTGTCGCTCAGTAACCTTAAGTTACGACAACGTAGCTTGACCAACCCTTCCAAATGTCTCATCATCATCATAACAGCCAATTAATGTCCCACTGCAGGGACGGGCCTCCTCCCATGACAGAGGGATACTTGGCCGGTAACCCATCTATATAATGTCCTCGACAACGTTGCTTTACTCATATTGTCATCAGTAATTTTAAATAACTAACCCATCTATTTAATGACCTATCTTCGTTGGATCTAGCTATTGAATGTAACTACTTCACAAGACGGTCATCCATCTATTTAATGACCTCGATGAACTTGCTTAACCTGCCTTGTCCTCTACCTGCTTAGTACTTCCCCATCATTATATAGACCTCGACAACGTTACCTAACCGGTGTTATCAATAGATCAATAGTCTACAACACATCTATGAAACCTCGGCAATGATGCTTAACCAGTTTTATCTGTCCCTTAATAAATAAAATAAATATTCCTCACACATTCACACATCGCCATCTAGTCCCAAACTAAGCAAAGCTTGTACTATGGGTACTAGACAACGGATAAACATACTTAAATATTTTTATTTTTGTAAATACATTATATCATACATAGAAAACACTCAGACCAATGCAAACAATCATGTTCATGCACACAAAGATTTGCATTGAGCGGGAATCGAACCCGAGCCCTCTGCGTAGCAGCCATGTAACATACCGACTGCGCCACAGAGGTCGTTAATAGTTTCCCATCTATATACTGACCTCGACAACTTTGCTTAACCTATATTATCGATCCCTAGTTTACAACAGAGATCTGCTGTTTACATATAAAACCTACAACGAAAGCTTTTCATTAGTAGATTGCTTTTCTATGTCATATTTATCTATGGTCATTGTGACGTCATACTGTGCCGTACCTTTGTTTCTTTTATAAATACATACATACTTATACTAACGCCTTATTACCATGGGGATAAATATCTCTCACACATTCACACAACGCCATCTAGTTCCAAACTAAGCAGAGCTTGTACAATAGGTACTAGACAACGGATAAACATATGACTAACATATAACTAACATATAACTTACTTAAATCCTTTTTAGTAAATACATACCTACATGTTATACATAGAAAATACCCACCCCAATACTAGCAATCATGTTCATGCACAAAATTGCATTGGGCGGGAATCGAACCCGAGATCTCTGTGTAGCAGCCATATAATATAACGACTACGCCACAGAGGTCGTCGATAGGTAGAGACCATGAGCGACTTGAACTACGATCCTGAAGATAGAGTATATAAAGTACAATAAATATTAAAAAGATTACACTGAAGAAAATATTCTATTGTTAAAATATCATAGATTATGTTGGCATCACAGACTGAGTATGACAAGCGTAAAAAAATACAGCTATTATGTTGGTAACTTGTTTGCCAAGGTCCTTCTTATGTCATTGTATGGTATTACTGAGTCAAGAACAATACCTTACTTGAATTATTTTACTTGTTTTCTTTGGATGTTTATTTAGACTACGTTCGTGTGGTAAATAGTATAAAATACATACTACCCGGTCACATTATCTCGAGACCTGGCGTCGATGACGTCACGTCACGTCGGACGTATCACTGATGCACTCGTGGCGAGCGCGGGGGTTGAAAAGAGAACGGGACGCGAGATTCGCATTCCAGCGAGGTCTCTAGATAATGTGACTGTGTAGTACATACATATCAGAGTGGGAAGACCCCTCACACGGTGGGCCGACGATCTAGTTAAGGGGCAGGACACTGATGGATGAGGGAGGCACAGGTGAAATATTAAAAGGAGGCCTGTGTCCAGCAGTGGTATCATGATAATAACACACATAAGAAGCCCACGCCCTATTCTTTAGCGATAGTCAGACTACTGAGTGCAGTACAGTACCCGGCCGTTTATTACACATCGTGGTTCACACATTTATTCCCATGGGTGTCGTACAAACCGACTAAGGAACTATCCGTGAATATTATGTTTACATAGAAAGAAGGAAAACTTGAAGCTAAACCCTGTACCAATCCGTCTGGCCAGCGTGGTATTATAGGTCAAGTTTCCCTCCGTTACGGAAGGAGGCCCGTCCCTGCAGTGGGACATTGATGGGCTGTTATGATGAGCCGTAATCAAACACGTGACCAGATTAGTCCCCGCGACACAGGGCATGATCCCTACTGCGGGAAGCTTTTTTTTTTCAATCTTGCCTTATACAGGCTATTTGACACAAATGTAACGTCCTTTCCTTCCAGACAGTAATTGGCAGACTTAAACTAAGTAGTGTATTACTATAGCGACTTATTTAAACGGGGCAAGTAGAGTTGTAAGTATAATATATTGTTATTGACGTCTATCCTGAATACAAATAAGCTAACTCTATACAAGAATAATTTTCTAACACTACTTTAACCAGAGCGTTGATACTGAGACTAGTTACGCAATTTTTATACATATGGATTCACAGAAATTCCATATTAATCATTTAGATTAAAACTAAATTACTTCTCCGTGTAGTGACGGAGTAAGAATACAATATGTCACCGCCCCATCTCATCCCATGGATGTCGTCAAAACCAACTAAGGGACTATCCGTGAATATTATCTTTACGAAATAAAAAAAAGAAGGAAAACTTGAAATGAAACCCTATACCAATCCGTCTGGCCAGCGTGGTATTAGTAGGCCAAGTATCCCTCCGTCACGGGAGGAGGTCCGTCTCTGCAGTGGGACATAAATGGACTGTTATTGGTAATATTCCTATAACTAAGTTCATAATGTACCTTTTCATACAAAATACAATGCCTACTTGACGACGGCTCTTGCAAGTAGGCCCCGAAAGGTCGAAGAAGAACTTAGATATTTATATCTTTAATATCTAGGTTATGTAATACCGTACCGCGAGTAATACCCGACTTACAAAATAGTACACTTATCTTGTATATAAAAATAAGTCGGGTTTTCCTTCCTGACGCTATAACTCCAGAACGCACGAACCGATTTCCACGGCTTTGCATTCGTTGGAAAGGTTTCGGGCTCCGTGAGGTTTATAGCAAAGAAAATTCACGAAAAAATTGAACAGAAAAGCGGGAATATAATGCCCGTGCGAAGCCGGGACAGGCCGCTAGTCTTGTATACAAATTGCCATAGTTCGAAAGTCGATTGAAAAAAACTTTTTCAAATTGGGTCAAGAAAACGAGTTCAATAAACCTAATATAGGAAAATAGATGGAGTTTTCCTAACGTTTGTGTACGCTACTGTACCATATTAATAAATACTATACTGGAAGCTTAAGAATGTTACTTAGATACGTACGAACCTGGTCGGGTTATGTAGGTTTTAAAATTTCAGTATTTTTTTTCATTTATCTTCAATTAGGTACTGAATTTAATGAGATGAATAGTTGAATTAATACACTATTTATTAGGATACATTTTACTATGCAATTTCTTTTAGAACTTTCAGAACATTGTGATATTTGACTGCTTGGTAAACAGTAATCTTTGTTATGGTAAATACTTAGTCCTATAACTTTTTAATTACTAACGGAAAATCACTGATACTTGGCAACATGTTACAGACACTTACAAGTTTTGTATAAACGTAAAAATCTAAATCCCTAAGTGCATACTATACGAACTAGGACCTAATAAGCGTATTTTACGTTTATATTTTTATCTTTTAAAGCCTTCGCTTTTTTCTAAATCTGTTTTTTGAAAATATTAATATGTAAACAAATTCAAAACAACTTATGTTAAAATCTACAGCTCTCTATATTACATAAGCGTTATAAATGAAAACTAGCAAATGACCAAACGTGGACATTAGGCCTCCTCCAAGAATTGCCACCTCGTGCGGTCCTGTGCCTTACTCATCCATCGGTTAACTAGGACCACGAACTACCCTCCGCCCTAACTAGGACGTCGATTAGCTGATATGATGATGATGATGATGATACACTTAAAATCTTTAAATTCAACAACATTCCGCTGGGGGAAAGCACACTTACCAATCCGTTTAGCCAGCAAAGTATTAGTAGGCCAAGTATCCCTCCGTCACGGGAGGAGGCCCGTGCCTGCAGTGGGATATTAATGGACTGTTATGATGAGCCGAAATCAAACACGTGACCCTTGCCGTAGCATACAGATGATTTAAAACTACTACGACATCATGCTGTTATCTTCCCGCTTTTCAAATGCCAATTCTAGCACTAGATTGGATTAGCAAAAGCCCGCTATCCGCGTAGCTAATCAAATTATATCCCGTTGGCAAACACTTTCTTTTTTTTTAACCTCTCCCGCACTAGGAATCACCTGACTTTCATAACAGCCCAATAATGTCCCACTGCAGGGACGGGCCTCCTCCCGTGACGGAGGGATACTTGGCTTAGAAATCCCACGCTGGCCAGGCGGATTGGTATAGGGTTACATTTCAAGTTTTCCTTCTTTTTATTTAGTAAAGATAATAATAACGGATAGTCCCATAGTCGGTTTTTACGACAATCGTGGGATGAGATGGGGTGGTGACATATTGTATTCTTACTCCGTCACCACACGGATTGTGCCCTGACTTTACAAACAGAAAATCCAGAATCAAGATAATAATTTGTGGATCACTCAATGAATGGTTCTGCGTGGGAATCAAACCCGCCACCTTGTAAATAAATAAATTAAATATTCCTCACACATTCACACAACGCCATGTAGTCTTGGGACTACATGGCAAAGCAAAGCAAAGCTTGTACTATGGGTTCACAACGAATAAACATACTAAAATACTGTTTTTTTGTTAATACATACATTATTATACATAGAAAACACCCAGACCAATGCAAACAATAATGTTCATGCACACAAATATTTGCATCGAGCGGGAATCGAACTCGAGACCTCTGCGTAGCAGTCATGTTATATAACCTCTAGGCCACAGAGGTCGTCTAGCGCAACTATAAAAGTTACCTAAGCGACGATATAAGTTGCTATACAGGACATTCAATCTTATGTAATAAGGCTCCAATACATTACTGTTACATTCTCTGTGTGGTGACGGAGTAAGAATACAATATGTCACCACCCCATCTCATCCAACGGGCGTCGTAAAAACTGACTAAGGGACTATCCGTGAATATTATCTTTACGAAATAAAAAGAAGGAAAACTTGAAATTAAACCCTATACCAATCCGTCTGGACAGCGTGGTACTACTAGGCCCTAGTACTACTATCCCTTTGTCCCGGGTGGAGCCCCGTCCCTGCAGTGGGACATTAAAGGACTGTTATGATGATGAAGGACATTCAAACTTATGTAATAAGGCTCCAACACATTACTCTGAGGAACCTCTTTCACAACCTTCACACATTACTATTGTCAATGCCTCCCGTATTCAAGGTCGTGGGTTCCAATCTAAGACAGGGATATTACTTACTAGCTGACCCCCCGTGCCCACTTCGTTGGGCGGCGAAAAAAACGTTATTAAGCGTCCCTTTTTAAACATATTTCATTACTGCTCCACTCCTATTAGTCATAGCGTGATAATATATAGCCTATGACACTCCCCGATAAATGGACTATTCAACACAGATTTTTTTTAAAGCGGTTCAGTAGATCCAGATATTACCCCTACAACGTCACAAACTCACAAACACACAAACATTACCTCTTTATAATATTAGTTTATAATAGTCAAGGTCGCGGGTTCCAATCTAAGGCAGGTACTTATAGGATACACATTTGTGTATCCTATAAGATAAACAGAACAAATTTTGAGCCTGGATATTTTTTTTTTTATTTGGCCTGCCAGTATGACTCTATGGTGCCTGATGTTAAGCATCCAATAGAGCCGATATGTTCGCTATTCTGCTAAATTGATATTTGAAAAGTATCTACGGAAGACATGAAATTTTGTGAGAAAGTTGTTTTTATTTTAAGGAAAAACAAACAGTTACTAAAAACATTGGCAACAATTTATTCGGTAATAATGATAATTGCATTTTCTTAGTATGTTTAATCCGTTTGCGGAATGATCTCTCTACCGAGGTTTACCCTAGGCACTACTGTAGAGCCCTTCACGAGACGGGAGAGTAGGTTATAGAACGGTCGGCAACGCGTCTGTGATTCCTCTGGAGTTAAAGGTTACGGTAACGACTAACAGTAATATTAAACGAAAGATTAAAGAAGAAATATTAGTTCGACATGATCAAAGTTGCGAGAGGCAAAGGAAAACACGCGAACGCACGCATTAAGAGTTGTATGGTCAACAGTGGTCATCTTTTGCCCGACATAATATGTCGTTATAATGTAACAAAAATCATCATCATTATACCAGCCCATTAATGTCCCACTGCAGGGACGGGCCTCCTCCCGTGACGGAGGGATACTTGGCCTACTAATACCACGCTGGCCAGACGGATTGGTATAGGGTTTAATTTCCAGTTTTCCTTATTTTTATTTCGTGAAGATAATATTCACAAATAGTCCCTTAATCGGTTTTTACCCCTCCGGCCGTGATGGCAACTGAGTTTGGCAACCAGTTGAGGTTGACACCCATGGGATGAGAGGGGGTGGTAACATATTGTATTCTTACTCCGTCACCACACGGAGAGTAACAAAAATAAATAATCCTAATCACTCCTCAACTCTACTAACCTTATATCAAAACAGCAAATTCCTACACATCCATAGCACACACACAAAAACACAGAAACTTGATACACAGTTCACAAACACACACACTCACACCACTTCACAACTTTTCGATATTCGAATTTACCGCCGAAACAAGATGGCGGCTAGCGAACGACCACACAGCTTCGCGACCGGCGCTTTACTAAAGGACGAATGAAAGCCTTGCAGAAAAGGCTGTGTTACAATGCTCGTGAAAAACTTGTAAAGGAAAATATTGCACGTATTTGACGACCTCTGTGGCGTAGTGGTTATACAACATGACTACTACGCAGAGGTCTCGGGTTCGATTCCCGCTTAATGCAAATCTTTGTGTACATGAACATGATTGTTTCATTGGGCTGGGTGTTTTCTATGTATAACATGTATGTATTTACAAAAAAAAAGTATTTAATTAGTTTATCCGTTGTCTAGCAGCCATACTACAAGCTCTGCTTAGTTTGGGACTAGATGGCGTTGTGTAAATGTGTGAAGAATATTTAATTTAATATACGTATGAAATTGGCATTATTGTTGATATTTCTTTTTGTTAGTAGCTCCTGTGTGTTGAAAAACTGTTTCTCAAATTTCTATTTAGTACTTATTATGAGTATAAATATAACAATTAATGTTAGTGAAAAACATACAAAGGAAGGAAAATAATGCACGTAAAATTTTGAAATGTTGAAATGTTCCGTGTGGTGACGGAGTAAGAATACAATATGTACCTATCTCATCCCATGGGTGTCGTAAAAACCGACTAGGGGAATTTCCGTAAATATTCTTATCTTTACGAAATAAAAAGAAGGAAAACTTGAAATTAAACCCTATACCAATCCGTCCGACCAGTGTGGTATTGTGGTGGTATTAGTAGGCCAAGTATCCCTCCGTCACGGGAAGAGTCCCGTCCCTACAGTGGGACATTAATGGGCTGTTATGATGATGTTTTTTTTTGTTAATGGCTCTGAGGGTTGTTAATTCACAACGGCATCCTTTTTTCGATACTCCATTCACTATAATTTAGTATATTACCTAATGTATTATACTACTAACTTTTAACTCGCAACTTCTTCACAAAAGTTCAATTAAGGTGAATGTTTAATGATGTTTACTCTTTTCTGCATAAATATAGAGATACTCGTAGATAGAGCTTTCTGTAGCAGTGTCTGCCACAGAAGGCTTTATATTTTTGTAAATACATTATTATCCGTGTGATGACGGAGTTATCCCTGTGGTGACGGAGTAAGAATACAATATGTACCACCCCATCTCATCCAATGGGGGTCGTAAAAACCGACTAAGGGACTATTCGTGAATATTATCGTTACGAAATAAAAAGGGGAAATTTTGTAATTAAACCCTGTACCAATCCGTTTGGGCAACGTGGTATTAGTAGGCCAAGTAAGTATCCCTCCGTCATGGGAGGAGGTCCGTCCCTGCAGTGGGACATTAGTGGGCTTTTATGATGATGATGATATTATTATATTACGAGTATAATACTAGCTTTTATACCGCGACCTTGTTAATTTGCGTAAAATTTTTTACGTTGCTTATTTGTTTCTATAGATAATACTGTAATATTCTAGAACCCTATTAATATTAAGACGACCACTCTGGTATAGTTGTTATATTTCATGGCTGCTACGCGTGGTCTCGGTTTCGATTCTACACACACTAACTGACGTTAAAGGTTTAAGGGGAAACAATTCAATCGCAATTCCATACAAACAAAGAAAGTTAATTCCTCCTTCATTAGATAATAAATACTCAAAACTATAGATGATATCGTTTTGTCTCGTTATTATCTAGTCTTATTGATTAATAAAACAGTAAAAAAAATATTCATTTACAAGTTATGAGGCTTCAAAGTTCATAATTCTATGCACATTTTATGACAACTTTTAGCGTAATAAAATAGGATTAAACGTTTATAAAGGTAAATATATTTTGGGACTAGGAATAGATTATTTATTCGAAAATTCAAATAATTTTATATTGACTAGATACATTCTAAAGTTTGTACGCAATTACCTTTTTCCCAAAACCATTTTAGGAAATTTTACCGTGCTCGTTTCCGCCATCGACATCTTGCATCTCGCCTCCACTTTCTGCACCCCTCGGGTCGGCGGAGGGGAGGTACGACAGCGAGCCGACCGTCGTCGAATGTTACCGAATATTTTTTTTTAAACTTCAATTTATGTCATTTATGACAATTACGTATCGCTTGCCAGTAAGATGCTTCCTAATTTCTTTTATCAAAGAGATCCAATTATTATCAGATGCATAACCAGTTAAATAAAATACCTACATCAGTGACATTCTTGACTAAAATCAACTGTCAAAATTCACCTATTATTACAATAGTCAATAGAGCATAGCTAAGGCTGTCACATTGCACAAACTGTATTTTTTTTTGTAATTCATTTTGTATTTATTTTTTTATATTTACGTGACTCACCCCCGCCCCAGTATCTGAATGACTGATCAAGTATAATTTCTTGTCAACTATCATTTCCAGATTTTATGATTATTATTTATTTTTAATAAAAATAATCAAGAGTTAGAACTGGTCAGATCCTGGAGACCACCGAGAGTCGAGGGAACACCTCAACGGCATATAGCAGCTACCTTGTGTTTGGGATTATTTTAATTGTATTGATGAAAACTTTACACAACTTTACACAAACATGATCTGATGATGAAGACGACTGAGGGTCGAGGTAACTTTTCAACGGTATATAGCAGCTACCTAGTGTTTGGGCTTATTTTATTCGTATTAATGAAAACTTTACACAAACATGATCTTATGATGAAGACAACTGCAGAAATTTATTTAATACTAATCTTAGAAATTGTAATCAGCATGGTTTTTAACCGACTCCTGTTGAAGTCGGATTTTAATTAGAAAATTATATGATTTTTCTTCTTTTTTTTTAAATCCAGCTAAAATTAACTTCATGTACTGTATGTGAAGTAAGATATTATTGTGTACTGCATGGAACCCCTATAACCGATGCACGGTCTAAAAAACTGCCTCAGTTTAACTTAAAAAAAAAAAAAAATTATAATGTTTTACGGTGTCATACCTACACCACTTACAAGATAAATTGATGTCTCGCTTGGTGTGTCTTCCGCAACAAAACTTACAATAAAATATTTTTTAAAAACCCATTTTAGTTTTCTTTATTTACTCCTGATTTATTACTTTTTGAGTAACTACCTACAGCTAGTATTAGTGTCAACCCTAACAATCAAGAAGAACAATATTTATATTTTGAACGACATTTTGATTTGTAATAAATACAATCGAGCGCGTGTGCGTGTGCATGTTTCTTACTGCTTTTCTATGAGTTGTTCTCTTTCTCACGCGACGTTTGGTGAAACAACAATGTTTTAGGCTTCGCCGACAGCTGAGTTGGTTTTGACAGAATGAAGGGGGTTAGAGCTTAACCGGAACAAACAAACAGACAGACGTCATTTTTTATGTGGTTTTGCAGTGCAATGTAGTTAGTAAAACCCGTAGATTTAATATATCATAATCATCATAACAGCCCTTTAATGTCCCACTGCAGGGACGGGCCTCCTCCTGTGACGGAGGTATACTTCGTCTTGGTTGGGTTTAATTTCAAGTTTTCCTTCGTTAAAATAATATTCACGAATAGTCCCTTAGTCAGTTTTTACGACACCCTTGAGATGAGATGGGGTGGTGACAATTGTATTCTTACTCCGTCACCACACGGAGAATCTTTTGATATAACAAACAGACAATTAAATTTTACTTACACGCACAGGCATGAACCTACTACCTTTACAAAGTTTTCACTTATGCCCGATTTACACATCGATAAGTACAGTGGCGAGTTAAGTAGTATTTTAAAATTAAGTTGATTTAAATAGATCTCCATCCTATATTTTGGCAAGTTAAGTACGAATTAGCCCCCTCTCTCGCGTCTCGCCAACTTAACTTGCCAAAAAATAGGATGGAGATCTATTTAAATCAACTTAATCAGCAACTTACTACTTAACTCGCTACTGTACTTGTCGATGTGTAAATCGGGCATTAGAGTTAACTCAATAACGCAGTGTGTCAAATTGTCCTTCACGGACTAATTTGGTCCCTCAGCGTTTAATGGACTTCACTTTGTCCTTTGCTAATCAAATAAGAGCTTGACATTACACTACTTGTGCTTTCTGGTTTTACTTGAGTTATTATAATATTAAATAAAAAGAAGGAAAACTTGTAATTAAACCCTATACCAATCCGTCTGGCCAGCGTGGTATTAGTAGACCAAGTATCCCTCCGTCACGGGAGGAGGCCCGTTCCTGTAGTGGGACATTAATGGACTGTTCAATGCACTGATTGTTTGCATTGCACTTTTTTTGTCATAAAGATAATATTCACGGATATTCCCTTAGTTGGTTTCTACGACACCCATGGGATGAAATGGTGTGGTGACATATTGTATTCTTACTCCGTCACCACACGGATACCAGACTTAATTATGACTAATACTAACAATCAAGAAAGAAACAAATTCTTCTATATTAGCTTAATAAATATATGCGAACGATAAGTGCTGGATACTAAAACAGTTATCCAGTACTAAAATTACTTCTACAAGATAAAAACGACTTATAAGTATGTACATATATACACGTTATGAAATGCAAAGCTAATGGATTGCTACAAAGGAATACTGTATCTGGGTGTTTTGTATGTATAATTTTTGACGACCTCTGTGGCGTAGTGGTTATATAACATGACTGCTACGCAGAGCTCTCGGTTTCGACTCCCGCTAAATGCAATTATTTGTGTGCGTGAACATGGTGTTTGCATTGGTCTGGGTGTTTTCTATGTAAGTATAATATGTACAGCAGTGGCGAAGGGTGGATTTTTATAAAAGGGAAGCCGAAGATTCCGTGGACTTTTGTTCTACTTTATATTACTATTATTCTGTAGTTCATAGGTATTCGTGAGAAAATGTTTCGATTTTACCTAGTTGTCCCGAACTCATAAACTTAAAATACGAAAATGTTTCTCTGTTTGGAAGACTTCTTGGTCAGAGTGTCGCAAAAAGGGTCCCACTATATTAACGAAAAATTTTTTTTTTCAAAATTGAGCTTATTTAACGTAGTTACAAAAGACTTAGCCGAAATTTAGAAAAAAAGAGGTTTTTTTTTCGATTTTGAACTTAGAAAAATTTTCATCGGTTTTGTATAGAGCTGGGACTTAAAAAATTTTGTCAAAAATAATTGATGTAAATTTTATTATTGTATCGTATAGATTGATGTAAAATAATACTAAAACTTCTCTTGCACTTTTGGCGTAAAACCTACGGATCACCGGCAAAACGCGATCAAAAATGTCTCGACGGAGCCCCGCTTCGCGGGGCTCCTCACTCTGGGTGGTTTAAAAAAAAAAAACCACGAAGGCTAAGGCGGGAGCTAAAGCTCCCGCCTTTAGCCTTCTAACCTAATCTATCCGAGTCGGGGTAAAAAAAACTCGATTTCATCAAAATTATTTTAAGTCCCAGCTTCATATAAAATGACGCGAAATTTTTCTAAGTGTCGGACCCTTCTTCCGATACTACGTGAAATCAAAAATATGAAAAAAATTTCTAAGTCCCGGCTCCATACAAAAGAGACATTTTTGATCGCGTTTTGCCGGTGATCCGTAGGTATTACGCCAAAAGTGCAAGAGAGGTTTTAGTATTATTTTACATCAATCTATACGATAAAATAATAAAATTTACATCAATTATTTTTGTCAAAATTTTTCTAAGTCCCAGCTCCATACAAAACCGATGAAAATTTTTCTAAGTGTCGGGACCCTTTTTGCGACACCCTAACCGACTTCTTTGATCAATTAGATTAATTGTTTATATTGCTATATCCTAAATGATTCTACATACCTACTTACTTACTTTTAGAATCTGAGAATACTGTCTGTAAGCCACTTACTTATACGTATCGAAATGAGATAATTGTATTAAAATGTTTCGTAAATCCACAGCGCCGGCGTTTCTTATATTTATAATTCAATTTCGAGAATGATGTTTTATCGCACATCACATAATAGGATAGTCAATATAATATAACACTATTAACCTGTCCCTTATAACAACAAACTATTAAATTTGCTGAAAACAATACAAACAAGTACTTACAAAAATATTCCATAGGATCCCAACGCACTACGACAAAAATAAAGTCAACCAATGCACAACACATAATACACAATCATAAATAATTAAACATACAAATTTTACTACTTTAAACAAGAAAGCGAATTTTATAACCTATTTGCAGAAAATAAATACAAATATCTGTTTTTTCTTCAAATGGTCCTATCGTTTACCGATGATTCTGCCAAAGTCAAGACGCAAGCCGTATAAAAATATAAAAACAAATAAATATAATTAAAAACTAAAAATTCAGAAGAAAGGCTGATTTCTATCAGATTTAAATAATTGATAAAAACAAAGGAATGTCAATGGCAAATTAAGTACTTAACGTGAAATGAAATGAAACTTCGTTACAATTGGTCGGTCCACTGGTTGCAATAGTGCTTTCTCGCTCTCGCAATGTTGTAGTTGTATCTTTTATCCTTGTCATAAGCCGATGGCCACCGGCTTATATGGTACCTTAGATCGACGAATACAAAGTGTCACGTGACCGTACGATTTCCGTACAGTCTGTTGTACTGGATTCCTAATTTCGCGACCGGCTTACTGCGCTCCGCGCATGCGCGCTTTAAGTACTCTCTGACTGAACCATAACAAGTTGTTAGTTGACAACCTTTAATTACAAGATGGCGTTATGAGTACGTAAATAATTATATTGAAAATTATTATTACTGTAATTATTATTGCGATTTACGTAAGAGAATACTTTTTTGTTTTATATTATTTTGTATTGAGTGGATGTTGCGTCATTGATTTATAATTGATTAATAGACAATGCTAAGCGGTTTTTGCAAAGGTAAGCCGGTAGGAATCGAGTTATATGGACACTTCGCCACTAATGTACAGTTGTGGTCATATAATTAAGAACGATTTGAAGTTCTAGGAGTTTTTTATTTAAATCGTGTCATACGCAGAGATGTGTACCTTCTGAAAAACAACTAGTTATGTAAATACATAGCCATATTAATAGAGCAACGTGGCTTAGGCATAAAGAATAAAATCGCATTTTATTATTGACAAATTATTTTAATTTACCAAAGTAACAAACTACTACTGAAGCTGGACAAATAATTAAGAACGATTTACTAAACTGCTCGGGCATTGTTTCGTATGGCCATTACATTTAAAAAATATACAATAATATGTAGCGCGGAAATTTTAAAAAGCATTTTAATACATCTATACTTAATATTATAAAGAGGTAAAGTTTGTGTGATTGTGTGTTTGTGACGTTGTAGGGGGTAATCTCTGGATCTACTAAACCGATTTTTAAAATTCTTTCTGTGTTTGATAGTCCATTTATCGGGGAGTGTCATAGGCTATAGTATCACGCTATGCCTAATAGGAGTAGAGCAGTAATGGAATATGTTTATAAAAGGGACGCTTAAAAACGTTTATTTTGCTTCTGCTGCCTAAACGTCTGGAGATATACTGAAATGATGTATTAGAGAATTGTACCTTTAAAAAAGTTTTACAATTAAGTCAAGGATAGCATAAATCTATCTTCTAAGGTTGACTCACACGTACCTTTTTTATAATAATCAAATTTGATTTAAAGAAATGCATTGTTTGTAAAGGTATTTTGTGTATATGGTATTGACCCTTATCAAATAAATACGTTAATGATTATATTTATTTAATTTTAAACAAAATTGACCTTTACAGCGATGAGATTCGATTATTAGTTTTTAAAAAGTTTTGCGTCTTAGTTTTTAAAAATCTTCCCTTTATTTCAGCGTTCTTAATTATATGACCACCACTGTATGTTTATACAAAAAAAAAAAGTTTGTACGTATGTTTATCCGTTGTCTGGTACCTACACATAATACAAGCTCTGGTTAGTTTGGGATTAAATAGCTTCGTGGGAGGAATAAATATAATAAGGTACATTATCTTCTCCAAAGAAATACAATATATTCGGTACAATGTCATTATGTTATTAAAATCAATTACATTTTTAATTTTACAGAGTCCAATCACTTATATCGCGTGACTAGAAGAGAAATCTCAAAGTGAAACCTTATACTATCACGTTAACGACCAGTCGGGTACCCGTCTGGTCAATAAAAGCAACAACACAGTCAAACCAAAAACAAAATCAATTTCTTTCATTAATCGGTTTCATTGATTAATCTTAATCATTTAGAACATTATAGTACAAAGAGTCATGTAATATTGTCATCTATACTAATATTATAAAGAGGCAAATTAAGTTTGTGTGTTTGTTTGTTTGTGTGTTTGAGACGTTGTAGGGGGTAATCTCTGGATCTACAGAACTGATTTGAAAAAATCTTTCTGTGTTTGATAGTCCATTTATCGGGGAGTGTCATAGGCTATATAGTATCACGCTATGCCTAATAGGAGTAGAGTAGTAATGAAATATGTTTATAAAAGGGACGCTTAAAAACGTTTATTTTGCTTCTGCTGCTTAAACGTCTGGAGATATACTGAAATGATGTATTAGAGAATTGGACCTTTATAAAAGTTTTACAATTAAATCAACGATAGCATATATCTATCTATTAAGGTTGACTCACTACGACTTTTTTTTATAATAATCAAATTTGATTTAAAGAAATGCATTGTTTGTAAAGGTATTTTGTGTATATGGTTTTAACCCTTATCAAAATAAATACGTTAATCATTATATTTATTTAATTTTAAACAATATTGTCCTTTACAGCGATGAGATCCGATTATTAGTTTGAAAGATATCTCAGTTTGCAAATAATGCGCGAATAACGTAAAATATCTGTCTAACGCGATGTTAGTAGGTATCCGCGCGCTTGCTTACGATTTTAATTTTAAACACCTGTACTATAAATTAATTCTACCTCAAAAAGATCGCTTCATCATCATCATAACAGCCCATTAATGTCCCACTGCAGGGACGGGCCTCCTCCAGTGACGGAGGGATACTTGGCCTACTAATAACACGCTGGCCAAACGGATTGGTATAGGGTTTAATTTCAAGTTTTTCTTCTTTTTATTACGTAAAGATAATATTCACGGATAGTCCCTTAGTCGGTTTTTACGACACCCATGGGATGAGATGGGCTGGTGACATATTGTATTCTTACTACGTAACCACACGGAGAAAAAGATCGCTTGGTCGGACTAAATTCGGAGGGCGGAGGACACTGTTCTGTGGCGTTTTGTTGGGAGAGGCTTTTTGTCCAGCAGTGGACTGCGATAGGCTAATTGGTTTATTGATTAATACCATGTATTCTTAATCCATCGTTACATGGATAATATTTTATACTAATATTATAAAGAGGTAAAGTTTGTGTGTTTGTAAGTTTGTGACGTTGTAGGGGGTAATCTCTGGATCTACAGAACGGATTTTTAAAATTTTTTTGTGTTAAATAGGCCATTTATCGGGGAGTGCCATAGGCTATATATCACGCTATGACTAATAAGAGAGGAGCAGTAATGAAATATGTTTAAAAAAGGGAAGCGTTTTTTTCGCCGCCCAACGAAGTGGGCACGGGTCAGCTAGTATTTTATAACTCTTTTATTATCTCACAAATCCTCCCCTCAACTGGTACATGTCCCATTTTGCGTCCTACGTAAGCATTTAAGCAAAAGTACTAAGCTCGCGTATTTTCCCGAAATCTATCTCACTATGTGATTGTGATGATTTTTTGTGAGGAGAAATAAATAAATATGTCTATCGTTGCTCATTAACGACATCTTTATCTTCTATTTTCAAGTAAACAAGGTATTTAAAACATAATTTAACCCGCGTTAACATGATATGTTCATGTTAACGCGGGTACGCGCGAGCGGAGTAAACGTCGCTCGAATGAATATTATTGATATTAATTCGTTATTCCGGAGTTAGTTAATAAAAACTGTGTTATAGTAAATGTTTCACATTAATTGAAGTACAGATTATGAAGAACAGTTATAATATGAGTGATAGTGTTTCTTTTAACTCTTTTTACAACTAAACATTTTATGTTGTGTTCTTGGAAATCAGTGACAAAATAACAACAAGTGGGTGGCGCGAAAGTATTGCGGCGCGCTCTTTCACTCTCGGGCGGACGGGCTAACTGTGTCTCGCTCGCACTGTGTTATCGTCGAATTATTGGATTTTGGATTTTACAATGAATTATTGTGCAGTATGTAATAAAAAAATTGATGCAGTGGACTTAATTAAGTGTGTTGGATGTAAATCTGGGTATCACTATAAATGTGTCAATATTACTACGGCCGCATTTAGAGAAAGCCAAGTGCAATTGAAGCGGTCTTTTAAGGCTGAGCGCACATTGGAGACTAGACTGTTTCAAGACTGACTTGCCTCATATAGACAAGTCTGTCTTAAAACTAAAACGAAACAGTTTTGACTACGATACGTAGCACACATAAAACAAAACTGTCTATCTGAGACAATATTGTCTATACGACGTTTTGTTCCAAGTGTGCGCATATTCATACATATTGTAAAGCAATAGTCTGTCTTAAGACTGTCGTGTTCCAAGTCTGCGCTCAGCCTAAATGTCAATCGTGCGCTAATGTAACCCAGTGGATTCATGTAGGTAACCGATGATACACCGGTGCGCGGAGTCAGTGCCGCCATTGGTTCCGGAATAGATATAATGGAGAATCAGTCTTTCCAGGAGAGTGTCCAGTTATCATCGGATGAATTGGTAGATAAAGTGAGCAGCGTAATCATGGCAAAACTTAGTGTTTTTGAACTGAATATTCTACAGGAAATTAAGACTACTGTAGGCGTCCTGGCCAGTGAAAATAGTAAGCTTAGACAGGAATTAGATGATGCAAACAAGAAATGCAATACTTACGAACAACAAATTAAACGTTTAGAATCTGAGAGATATTTATCTAATGGAATTGATTTAACACGTAACATTGATACTAATGCAACAATGTCTTTGAGTGTACCAACGCACACGCCTTCAAAATTCTGTGATGGTAACACGGCAACTTTGCCCAACACGAACAACAACGGGCAGGCATCCGCGCTGCCGGTGCCGAGTACCACTAGTTACGCGGCGGTGGCTCGAAAGGACGCAGCTACGAAAGTAAGCAACATCATTGAAAATGACTGGATTGAAATTACAAATAATAAAAACAAGAGAAAACCAGTAAAAAGAGGTGGCAATAATTCAATCGTTACTTTAAAAGCGGTAGAACGTAAAAGATTTTTACACGTGTGGAGACTGGGAAAGTCCACAACAGAGGATCAGTTAAAGGAACACATTAAACAGATACTTGGCGATGACAATGAAGTTCTTGTTGAAAAACTTAGACCTAAGACTGACCGTGACTATGCCTCATTCAAAGTAGGGGTAATAGCTAGTAATTTTGAGAAACTTTATGACCCCGAGATTTGGCCGGTGAATGTAGAATTTAGTGAGTGGGTTTGGTTTCGTCCCTCACTCAAACCAGACAAATTACAAACCTAGTAGATACATCAGCCTTCTATACCAAAACGTCAGAGGGCTACGCACTAAAACTACACAGTTTTTGTCGTTATTGGAGGCGTCGGAGTCGAATTTATTCGCTATTACGGAATCTGGTTTAAACGAATCCATTCAAGATCCAGAATTCTTACTTCCTGGGTACCAGGCAGTGAGATGCGACAGGGTGGACGGCCGGAAACAGGGAGGTGTAATGTTGGTGGCTGGACCTAAGTTCGAGCTACGACAAGTGCGTGTGCCAGGTGATATAGACATTAATAAATGTAAGTTTGAACTAATTTGTACAGCTGTTTATACGAATAATCGTTTTCTATTTGCGTGTTGTGTTGTTTACATTCCACCACTGACAGATGAAAATGAGTATATGTTGTTGTTTAATATTTTAGAAAAATGGTGTGTGAAGTACAAAAATAATTTAATAGTAGTGGGTGATTTTAATTTGTATTCGTGCAATAACAACATTGTAAATTATTTTGAATATTTTATATCATTTTGTGAATTCACTCAGTATAACACGGTCCCAAACTGCAACAACAGACAGTTAGATCTCGTGCTGAGCGCAAGCGCAGGTGTGTCGGTGTCGGTGTCTGCGGGGAACGAGGGCATACTGCCCATGGACGCGTACCACCCGGCGCTGGCAGTCGACATCGCTATAAGCGGCCGCGCGTCGCCGTCACCGCCGATTCCAGGCGACGCCGACGTGGGGCCGCCCGCGGTTGGTGACGCAGCCGTCACTACTGGCACCATAGTTAGCGCTAACACACGCGCGCCTTTTTCAAATAGAAGCAACAGTAGGTCACAATACAACTTTTATAAAGCGGATTATGAGTTGTTATATTCAATGCTGGGGTCGACTGACTGGAGTGAAATGTATGATATGATCGATTTAGAAGATATGTTAGACTTTTTTTATGCTAAGATTTATAGTATATTAGATGAAAGTGTCCCTCTGAGAAAAAATTGTAGGAAATCTAAATTGGTTTATCCGGTGTGGTATACAGCTGAAATTATTAGCGGGTTACAAACAAAAGCGGCGCTTCACAAAAGGTTTAAACAAAACAAAAGTAGCGTAGATTACTCTAATTTCTCTAAATTCAGATCACAAATTAAGAAATTAATTAACATTGCTTACTTCCAACACAAAATTAAAGTTCAATGTCAATTTGCTAAGGACCCAAAGTCGTTTTGGCAGTTTATAAGATCGCAGAGAGGGGCAATGGGTAGACAAGCCATTGTTAAAGACGGTAAGTATTTATCTGACAGCGAATGTGCTCAGCAGTTTGCCGACTTCTTTGAGTCTGTATACAGTACTGAACCCCCACGACTTGATCCACGAGAGGCGTCAGCGTCGGCGAAGACAGGGTACAGTACAGAGGTCGCGATCGGGCAGCTTACGGTCAAGGACGTACACATTGCCCTTAAAAGCATAAAGGCTAAGCGATCGGCGGGTCCGGATGGTATACCAGCTTTTCTTGTTAAAGACTGTGGCAGAGTACTAGCGGAACCATTGCGTTATATATTTAACACAAGCCTGAACTCAGCCACTTTTCCGACCCGCTGGAAAATCACCAGAGTCATTCCAGTACCCAAAGGTAAGGCAGGATCTGACATAGACGGGTATAGGCCAGTGGCTGTGTTGTCGACTCCGGCTAAGGTGTTCGAGTCAGTACAGGCACAGATACATGGTCAACTATCGGACGCACAACACGGATTTAGACCGGGTCGTAGCACAGCCACCAATCTCCTCAGCTTTATGACGAGGGTGGTGCCAGCGGTGGATGCTGGAGTGCAGGTTGACGTGGCTTATTTTGATTTTAGGAAGGCGTTTGACACCGTGAATAATGATATTTTATTAAGGAAGCTGGCCGAGATTGCCGAGGCCACAATTGTTACAGTTTTTTGCTGGATACATGAAAGATAGACAGCAGTATGTCGACTACAATGGGTGGGAGTCTAATCCGTATTACACCAGATCAGGAGTGAGTCAGGGCAGCAATTTGGGGCCTCTGGAATTTTTGATTATGATAAATGACTTACCGGATGTCGTCAAATATGGCTCTTGTTTGTTATTTGCAGATGACCTCAAGTTGCTGTATGAAATTAAGAGTGAAACAGACTACAAGTGCTTGCAGGCTGACATTGATGGGATAGTTCGATGGAGTCATGAAAACAAGTTGTATTTCAATGTATCAAAATGCTCAATAATAAGTTTTACCCGCGTGCGTTCACCCCTAGTTCATGAGTACATGCTCGAAAATACACCATTGCCACGAGTCACACAGGTGCGGGATTTAGGAGTTTGCATGACCCCCGAGCTATTGTTTCGTGAGCAACATAATTAAAATTTGTAAGAAGGCGTATAGAAATCTAGGGTTCTTATTGAGACAGACGCGTTCTTTCACCAATATCTCTGCAGTCCGAGCCCTATATGATGCATTAATCAGAAGTAATTTGGAGCATAGTGCAATCATATGGGCGCCTCATGAGAGTAAATACTCACTGATGCTAGAGCGCGTTCAGAATAAGTTCACGCGTCACCTGTACTGGAAGTTGTATGGGGTGTACCCGTTGTATCCATTGATGTATCCCTCTTTATTCGTCTTGGGCATGGTCGGGTACAATCAATTGAAGGTGCGTCGAGAGTGTACTCTTGCCACTTATCTGGTGAAATTGATTCGTGGACTGGTACATAACCCAGACGTTCTACAAAGTATTTATTTCTGGATACCAGACCTTTGTTAGCGGTGCCAGTGGCTAGGACGAATTTACTGGCAAAAGCTACGGTCACGCAAGCTATCCGAGTTATTAATGTTGTGCACGAGCAAATAGATATCTTTACATGTCATCAGAGTGAATTCACAAAAATTTTGTTGTATAAATTGTGTTATCGAGATAGATAAATGATTAGGATAATAATTTTATTTTAAAGTGTTATGTAAGGGCTGTGTGATGTCTTTGTTTAATTAATTATTTTATTTTTGGTTTTGTGATGTTAATTAGTAGTAAGGTATGTATTAAGTTTAGTATGGTTTATCTAGATATATGTGTTACAATACCCTGTTATCGCATTGGGTTGATAGCCTGTAATGTTAACAGAGAAATAAATAAATAAATAAATAAATAAATAATTAACAGAGTTAATAATGTTCAGGGTTCAGCTCAGTTAAGGGAAACAGATTTCCTACCAATTGTGGCTAAGTATAGTCTGCAGCTCATCGTTAACACGCACGTAAACTAGGTACGTTGTGAAATAACAAATAATCACAAAAACAAAACTGTAAAAGACACTGAAACTTTTAACCATTCAATTTGTTTTTTAAAATAGTTGAGAATATTAATCTCTTTTAATTTGTAATAATATCGAATAGAACAACGGTTTCTTTCGCTCTGAATAAAATATCAAATTAAAAAAAAAAGTTTTATTTTGTTTCCGCTTACCGTAGCTTATTGGTATCAATTATGATTTATTATTAATTATTAAGTTTTATAAAGACAACTCCCGCACTAGGGATCATGCCCTGTGTCGCGGGGACCTTTTACAAACATCAATTAACGGACACAAAGAACACCCAGACCAGGACAATAATATGTGGATCTCACAAATTATTGTCCAGCGTGGGGATCGAACCTCTTGCACGGTGCACGGCAGCCGCTTGCGCTACCGTCGCGCCACCGAGGTCGTCAAAACATTGCAATGTTATTTTGTCATGAATTATAGTAGGGGCACGCGTCCTAATGTTGGCACTGCACCAGATTATCAGCACCCCCAACTAAAACTCAAATTATAAGCTTATCATTAATTAAATTGGGATTCCGTTTATAGAAATGAAAAATAAGATCCTTTTGGAATTATAAACTGGGCCAAACTACATTCTTCAATTAAAAAAAAGCCATTTTTTTTAAAAAACACGGGAACATGTCCTTCAAATTACTTTGTTTTGACAGTTTCTTATGATCGTAGGTAAGTTTAGGTTTTTTTATTTTACTTTATTTTAGATCTTTTAGATATTTTTTGCTGAACCTTTAGGTTTTATTCATGTATAAAATGTTTTATAAGGCTTATCTGACAATGGAAATGAACGTTATCTTGATTTTAGGTTCATAAATGAGGTGCTGACATCTGGGTTTAATTTTTTTGCGAATTGCTAATTATCGGCACTGGTACTGTTACATGACAAAGTGGTATGTAAAATTGTTAATCCATATTTTTTATTGTAAAGCGTGATTATTTTATGCCTAGAATTCAATATTCTTGGAAAAAGTACTCTATGATTTCGAATTTTCATATCCTGCCAGGATATGGAATGCAAAATGATATGGTGCTGAAACTAACATTGCTAGTTATTTTCATAGTGTTGATATTATGATCAAAAGAATGTCTATTATTTTTTGGAATTTTTTATATTTATGTATTTATTTTTCTGAAACTTCGGTTGTTAGGCTAGGTATAAATAAAAGAGATTTTGCTATAAACATTGGATTATTTCATTTATCTACCTATTTTTATGTCTAATTTTAAGGTGCTGATTATTGGCTCGGTCGATGCCAGTAATTGGTGATGATGGTGCCAATAATTGGTGTTTGGGTAATTATTTAGTCAAACTCATCTAAATAAAATGTGTATGCATAAAGACAATTTTTTATAATAAAAATCAATTACTTATTTAATAGTGAACCAAGAAAGCATGTTGTTAAAGTTGTTATCAGTATTATCACTAAAGATAAACGATATTAAAGTAAGACTAACTCTTAAAGTGCTGATAATTGGTAGCATCACCCTACATATTCGATTTTTAAAACATCTAATTTGAATTTTACAAACCATCATGTGTTCTAATTTTAAAACATCATATTTAAATATCGTAGAACACCATATTATTATTATTATTCGTTTTGTTTCAGTCAGGATAAGATATCAAAGTAACACAATACGTTATAATATGTGCTACGACCCAATGTCTATCTTTATCTTTACCTTAAAAATAATTGTCAGTAGTCGGTCTTTAATAAAACAACATCACATAGTAACAATAATATATTTCAATAATTCTTATATTATATACAATTATATTACATTTTAATTATAAATATATTATAACACTACCCCACAAGGATACAGTAGACAATTTACATTATTCGCTCAAAGTCGAGCAACGTAGTACACGCAAACTAACAGCAGCCGGCTTAAAGTTGTTGCAAGTGAATGCGCAGATGTCAGTTTTCGAACTAAATGTCGGGAAGTGGGAGTTTTATTTGTTCCTGTAAATGCGTGAACTTCTCTGATAGCTAACTTCAGGCCGGCCCACTATGCGTCAAAAGGCCAATCTAGCTGGACAAAAGTGGTTACTGCAATTCTATAATAATACCAGCTAAAGCGATAGCTGACAATACTTAAGTCACGATTCTGGTGATAATTTTATGCAAAAATACTCTCTAATAAATTAATAAATAATTTTAAAGTATCAATACGGGTTTCCACAATGAAATCATTCACTTTTTTGCACTTGTTCTGTCGCCGTTTTTAAGGGTTTAAAAAATTTAGTGATTAATCGTGAAGTTGATGGTGAGGACTACTATGCTACTACTAACCCGGCCGGGTTAATTGGCGCGTACTACGTTGCTCGAGTTTGAGCAAATTATATAAATTGTCTACTGTACTAAATGTGTAGTTCTTTGTCAGAACAACGCCATCTATCCTAAACTTTTGTAACATTATATTTTGGTTTGTTCTTCTTTTAATAATGTTTCCATGTCTCTTCTAAGGCTGGCTGCTTCTGCCTCCATCTCTTCTCTTGTTCTAGGAGGCTTGGATGGGTGGCCAGAATCGAACCTGGGAAATAAAGGACATGGTTTCATCATTACAATGTGTACTAATTATGTCCCACTGAATGTATGGGTCTCCTCCAAGGCAGAAGAGAAATATCATCATGACAGACAATTAATGTCCCACTGCAGGGACGGGCCTCCTCCCGTGACGGAGGGATACCTACTTGCCCTAATAATACCACGCTGGCCAGGGTTTAATTTCAAGTTTTCCTTCTTTTTACTTCGTAAAGATAATACATATACACGGATAGTCCCTTAGTCGGTTTTTACGACACCCATGGCATAAGATGGGGTGATGACATATTGTATTCTTACTCCGTCACCACACGGATTGTGCCCTGACTTTACAAACTGAAAATCCAGAGCGAGCAACGGGAGCGGGATCGGTAGCGGGGGTGGTATTTTGGGAAAATAATTTTCGACAGCTGAGTCGCGTGACATGTCTGTGACGTCATAGAATTTTTGAAAGATGAGTCGTGACGTCATCGCTGGAAAATTAATAGGTTTGTACGGAACCCTCGGTGCGCGAGTCAGACTCGCACTCGCCCGGTTTATTTTATACATAATCTATATCTATACTAATATTATAAAGAGGTAAAGTTTGTGTGTTTGTATGTTTGTGTGTTTGTGACGTTGTAGGGGGTAATCTCTGGATCTACTAAACCGATTTTAAAAATTCTTTCTGTGTTGAATAGTCCATTTATCGGAGAGTGTCATAGGCTATATAGTATCACGCTATGACTAATAGGAGTGGAGCAGTAATGAAATATGTTTAAAAAAGGGACGCGTTTTTTTCGCCGCCCAACAAAGTGGGGACGGGTCAGCTAGTTATGTAATAAAATAATAAAAATAAATACGTACTGATCATGTTTCGCCAATTCCAAATAAATTAAGTCATTCTCGATAAAGTCTCCTTTCTTTCTCGGCATTATGTGACAGTGTAGGTGCTGTAAGAAAGAAAAAAACTCATCAATTCATTAATGTCCTACTGCAAGGACGTTGTGCAAAAATGGAGGGTAACTTAGCCAACAATTACTAGTGACCACGTTGTATAAATAAAGAAGTAGTATAGAGTTATTGGTTATTTTTTTCTTATATTTTCGATAAAACTATTATCTATTATTAATTTTATTCGATTATTAATTAGTATTTAAAAAATCAACTATTTAATTTTGTACTTTTTTTTTTATCTAATTCTCAATATTAGTATACCCTTTTCATAGGACGGTATTTTGACTCAGTAACCATAAGAAGCAGTATGACTGTATCGAACCGTGTATCGCAAGCGTAAATACCACGGAAAAAAACGCAGATAGGCTGGCATCGACTTCAAAAAAATCTTTTTGTTGTTGTCCTTACTTTTTAATCGAGCTTTCACACATGGGGATATTTGACGCGTATATACACGTATATATATCTGAAACGCATGTATAAGATGAATGATGGGTGACCATACCTTGATAGTTTGTCCTGCATCAGGGCCGTCTTGTATAGTCACCGTACACGAACTTGCATCGTGGACTCGCTCCATTAACTGAAACAATATAATATTATGTTATTATTTACACAATCCGTGTGGTGACGGGGTAAGAATACAATATGTCACCACCCCATCTCATTTCATGGGTGTCGTACAAACCGACTAAGGGACTATCCGTCAATATTATCTTTAAGAAATAAAAAGAAGAAAAATTTGAAATTAGACACTATACCAATCCGCCTGGCCAGCATGGTTTTAGTAGGCCAAGTATCCCTCTGTCACGAAAGTTCTCGGCCCTGCAGTGGGACATTATGATGATGATGGGTATAAGACTAGGGAGTAACATAATTAAATGCTTTTATTTTATAATTATAGACATGTTATACAAAGAAATCATCCAAATCAATGTAAACAATTATGTTCGCAGATAAATATTTGCATTGAAATGAATGGGAATCGAATCCGAAACTGCAGGGTGTGATCCACAAACTATCATCCTGCGTCTAGATGTATTTCAGATCCGTTAATTTTACGTTAAGTAAAAGAGACTTAAAAAAGATACAAAAGAAAGATAAAAGAAACGTACCTTTTGTACCAATCGAATAGTTTTATAGAAATCTTGTGCCTCCTCCTCTGTTAGATCGTTATTTCTTTGCGCGGTGCGGATAGGTGCTATTAATACATGGCCCGGTATTACGCATCTGTGGGAAAAAAACGTACAAAAAATCTTATAAAAAACATTTAAATTAACAATATCTTATTAATTTCGAAAAGAAATAAAGACAATGAAAAAATGTTGATACTTGATTCTACAAAGAGCATGAAAGACAGTAAAAAAACATTTTAATACTTAATTTTACAAAAAGATTAAAATACAATGGAAAAAAGTTTTGATACTTGATTAGTCGGAAGCATAAACTCTAAAGAACTAGGTTTGTGCCCTGTCTCGAGTAACAAATTAATTCCATTGTCTTTCGTACTTACAACCAACAATTGTCTAGATAAAGTATTTCTAAGATCTATCTCGAGATATGATTTGAATCTAAGTCTTTTGAGTATATTTTATAAAACAAAATTAGAATGCAAATCTAATACTAATATTATAAATGCAAAAGTTTGTGAGGATGGATGGATGGATGTTTGTTACTTATTCACGCAAAAACTACTGAACGGATTTTGATAAAATTTGGAATATAGGTAGTTAAGGGTGTAGAATAACATTTAAGCTATCTATACAACGCAGGTGAAGCCGCAGGTATTAGCTTATTACCTATAAACCTTAGGTATAACTATTAATTACCAAAAATAACGAACAATGGAAATCCTGCATCAGTTCGAACTATATTTCTTTTTTAGTAAATTGAGTCTTTTTGACCATTGCAAAATGTTTCAAGCTTAAGACAGGACTCGAACCCGCGTCTTTTGATCATTACTACTTTTGATCTTTGTCCATTACTTAAGTTTTTTTACAGTAAAAGATACATTATTTGCATCAATACTTAGCTCGATAGCAGGGATTCTCAAAAATGTTAACAGTAACAAGCTTGAATAAGTATGCCTACCGTTTTTAGGCAGTTAAAGTTAAGTTTTTGTAAAGTCCCCGCGACAAATGGCATGTCTTCTAGACTTTGTTTTTTGAAAAACAAAAAATATGAAGACAAATAAAGATTGTCATCAAATGGAAATCAAACCTAAACTCAACAATCATGAAATAAAAAATATTGACAACCGACTAAGGGACTATCCGTGAATATTAACTTTACGTAATAAAAAGAAGGAAAACTGGAATAAGTCGTGCAAAGGAATTAAATCCTATACCAATCCGTCTGGCCAGCGTGGTATTAGTAGGACAACTATCCCTCCGTCATGGGAGGAGGCCCGTCCCTGCAGTGGGATATTAATGGGCTGTTATAATGATATTTGTTTTAAATATTCCTTACCTTAAGTTAACAAACGCATAAGTCAACTTAGACTTATAAAATACACAAGTTTCGGGTACTTGTACTTGTCCAAACGCATTGCATGGCTCGTTGGTTATTTGTACACCCTTACATACTCGTTCCGGGTTCGGGCACTTGTCCGTGTGTTGCGGTAATAAGTCTTTTCTTAAGCTTAGCGAGTATAGTGAGTATACTTTTGTTCTGAAAAGATATAATATTTAAATAAATAAATTAATAGTTCTCACATATTCACACAACGCCATCTAGTCCCAAACTAAGCTCAGCTTGTACTGTGGGTACTAGACAACGGATAGACATACATATTTTTTTTTAAATAGGTACATATATATTCTACTTAGAATTTGGGATTCTACCCCTCAAAATCCGAAAAGAAGAAAGACAACGGAAAAAATTAATACTCGAGGCGGGAATCGAACCCGCGACTCTGGACTATACGCTTCCAGCGTCATGACCTGTATGGCCACCCGAGTACCCATCTCGACTACCAAATTTAACCATTGCTTTATACGGCGCCGGGCCGCAACTTAGAACTCAACTGTACAACGCCATCTAGGCGCGACAGTCGTAAATTTTCAATGTTGCAATTTAAGAGTTTAAATAAGCATGAAGACTTTAAAATAGCAGTCTACTTTATTTTCTTTTTTTTTTGTGGTTTTAAAAAAAAGTATCTTGCCAGATTCTTCTCAGGTCAGGGCCGTGTTCTGAACCGGTGCGGTGGTCCATTTGCTAAATTAACCTATTTCCTTTTATTAATTTCTTGACGTTTTGTAAGTGCCGTTTTGTGCTCTATACGGATTAATTGATTTATTTATTTTGACTCACTGAGTCGGACGTCTAACAGTGATGGTTATAAACCACATCACTGTTCCACTCCCGTCCCTGCAGTAGGACAAAAAAAATGTTAATGCATTCTTACCTCTTATGCTGAAAAACTGGCATATTAATTCTTACATCTTCAATCTTCTTTTTACTAATTTCAACAACTTTGTAGCAAGGGGATTCTGTTTCACAATCCGCTAACACATCGCCCCATGGCCCAATGCAGAGCGCGTGGCCATAAGACTTTCTCTTAGGATTGTGTTCGCCTGATTGGGCCGCTGCGATCACGTAGCATTGGTTTTCTATAGCCCTAGCCCTGGACTTTGAAAATAACATGTTTTTTAGGGTGTATACAGGTGTATATGAAATTAAAATGTGCTTTTATTTTGTTAATAATACAGGGTAAATATTTATATAAAGGTTATATAACGGATAAACTTACTTAAATACTTTTGTAAATACATACATTATTATACATAGAAAACACCCAGACCAATGCAAACAATCATGTTAATGTATCGAACCCGAGACCTCTGCGAAGCAGTCATGTTATATAAGGGGAATAAGACGGTGTTTATCTAACTAAATAAGGTATAATAATTTACCTTAATAATGTATGCCAGTGTGCTTCGCCAGTAACTTGAGTAAAAGCCGACGGATAAGTTAGTATTTCTGCTTTTAATATGCTTAAAGCTGTGCTTAACTCGGGGAAACGCATGTCATAGCATATAGATAAACCTGGAATAAGATGAAATATGAAAAATATAATTATATATTCCTCACACATTCACACATCGCCATCTAGTCCCAAACTAAGCAAAGCTTGAACTGTGGTTACTAGACAACTTAAATACTTTTTATTTTGTAAATACATACATATTATACATAGAAAACACCCAGACCAATGCAAACAATCATGTTCATACACACAAATATTTGCATTGAGCGGGAATCGAACACGACACCTCTGCGTAGCTGTCATGTTATATAACCGCTACGCCAGAGAGGTCGGCACATATCAAAACGTAAAGGGAACTGGCACCGTATCAACTCGAGCCGTTCAGTATTATTTGTATGTAACTCCTTACTGCAACGCACACTTATCAGAATCGTAACGTAATCGAATTTTTGAAGTTTGACAGCGAGGAAAAAGGCGAGACGGTGCCGATCTGTTTGCGTTTGGATATAATAGGTCTATGAAATTGTCGTTTTTCTTCGCGGCAGTCTTTAGCTTCTATTTTCTTCTAAAACATACATTGCCTAAGTACCTTCATAACAAAGCAATTTATATGCGGCTGCCGCTGTACGCTAGATCATGGTTTCGAATACCACGCAAGAAACATTAGTTAGGTAGGTACCTAAAATTAACGTAAGCCCTGGCTGGTAGTGATATTAGTGACACAAAGGAGAATGGGCGGTTTCGTCCCATGTGTTGTAACACTTTGTGACCTATATCATTTGAAAGATCTCAGCGAGTGCTAGGTTTTATTGTATGGGCACAACTCCGTATCTCGTGCAGGGAAACTGTTATAGGATTTTAAAAAAATATTTTTTTTTATATAAAAATGACTAATTGGTCTTTTAATAACTGCTACTAAAGAGATAAAAAGGTAGAGCCTACTTTGACCCAACACCCTCTCTGCCACCATTGTAAGCGCTGCGTTGAGAAGATTGCAGACATGTAAAAAGTGATTTACGGCGGTTCTTCTGGGTAGAAGAGTTCTCAATCTTTCAGAAACGTTTTCGCAATTACATGGACAAAGAAAAAACAGCTCCCTATGCTCCCCGCCATTTTGTTCCAAATATGACATCTGCTCTCTGCGTCCCAACCTTTGTAACATGTTGCGACTAGCATAAACATGTTCACCTAGATTTTATTTCTATAAATATATTTTTTTTTCATTAAAATTGTGTGCAGGTCAAAAGTACTGAGCAGTTAATGATAAAATAATTTTTGTATCAAATAAGGCTTTAATCGTACTTTTTTACATTTTGTGACACGGAAACACATTATACTTATTCCATCTGTAGACAATTTACAGACAGTAATCGTTAGTTTAGACCGTTATTAATAAGTACACAGTTAAAAATATATAAGTGAAAATGGTAAAGTTATCGCTAAATAAATCTCTTACGTAAATGTATAGAATACGTTATAGAGTTGAGGTTGAGAAAATAAAAATCCTCATCGCATTTTTCTCTACATAGCTGTTGATGTTGATAAGGTTGTCATAATTATAATGACAGTATAAACATACAACTCCTTTATTATTCACATATCTTTCAAAATATATTGAAAACACGAAAGTACAGTTCAGCAACAACACTACACCATGCTTTCAGCCCTCAGCCAATAGGCGTCCTTTGCTGGAGATGGGCCTCCTACAAATATCTTTACTTTGCCGATCCTGTGACTACCTTATCACTTGGCGCCACCCCGATATCACGCAATATACGCGATCGCTATTCGAAAACTTTTCTGCCTCATCGCCGTTTGTAAGTTCTTCGTGCTATGTCGCCCCTTTAACGGGCAATCCTGAGCTATGCTCCCCGCCATTTTGTTCCAAATATGACATCTGCTCAGTCAGTTGCAACAACTTCAGGTCGGTCAAATAAGTTTGCGCTTTGTGTAGATGCCATTATTAACTTACTGGTGTAGTGTTGCAGTCTCTCCAACGATGCCCAGTACACCAACGATATTTCATAATACTGCCGTGCTTAAGTATACGGAAACACCATTATGTTGGTTTGTCTAGAGGATGGATTATCAAGAACTATGAATTTGCAGCGAGGTATAAGAAAAGGTGAATAAATATCTCCGAAACTGTTTACCGCTGCACTGGAAGAGGCTCTTAGTCTGGAACGGAAATGGCATCAATATATTATGGCGAGTATATCACGCACGCACCTTCATTTGGTAACGAAAATGGTGTCATGTCATAGACCAAGGAGGACCCCAATATAATGCTCGATGACCCTAATAGTATCTCTCAATAAGTGGGTCTTAAAATGGAAACGGACAAGACCAAGATCATGGCAAATGTTCATGTTGCACCCACTTCAATCACGGTTGGAGGCGCTACACTTAAAGTTGTCCACGAATATATTTACCTAGGACAATCAGGCCAGATAAGTCCAACTTCGAGAAGAGGTTCACTCGTCAAATCACAAGGCTTTTGGTCATCTACAAGGGAATGGAGAGAGCTTTATTGAGAGTTGACCTGCGTAATTGAATCAGAAGTGAGATAATCCGCAGGAGAACTAAAGTGACCGATAGAACACTTAGGATTGCCCGTTAAAGGGGCGACATAGCACGAAGAACTTACAAATGACGATGAGGCAGAAAAGTTTTCGAAAAGCGACCGCGTATATCGCGTGATATCGGGGTGGCGCCAAGTGATAAGGTAGTCACAGGATCGGCAAAGTAAAGATATTTGTAGGAGGCCCATCTCCAGCAAAGAACGCCTATGGGCTGAGGGCTGAAAGCATGGTGTAGTGTTGTTGCTGAACTGTACTTTCGTGTTTTCAATATATTTTGAAAGATATGTGAATAATAAAGGAGTTGTATGTTTATACTGTCATTATATGTAATTATGACAACCTTATCAACATCAACAGCTATGTAGAGAAAAATGCGATGAGGATTTTTATTTTCTCAACCTTAACTCTATAACGTATTCTATACATTTACGTAAGAGATTTATTTAGCGCTAACTTTACCATTTTCACTTATATATTTTTAACTGTGTACTTTCACAAAGTGTTACAACACATGGGACGCACCCCATATAAAACTGCCCATTCTTCTTTCTCTTTGTCTCTTGAGGAGACCTGTCCTTGCAGTGGGACAATACATAATGACTATAAATACACTTACCAACTTTCCCAACAGCAGTATCAACGGGAGTAACAATATGATTACCAGCCTTAGAATAATCACTCTCTTTTAACCTCACATTTCGTTCCGGAATCTCTACATCGAATAGATGCAACTTTCTGTATGTCTGCACTATGCAACCTTTATTGTCTATGATTAAGTGGGTGTTGTAACTTTTTGTGGGATCTTCTGCATCCTGTAATAAAATAGATTACTATGTATTTATATTTACTTTGGTTGTCCACACGGTGGCGGAGTAGGAATACAATATGTCACCACCCCATCTCATCTCATGGGTGTCGTAAAAATTGACTAAGGGACTATCCGTGAATATTATCTTTACGTAATAAAAAGAAGGCAAACTTGAAATTAAACCCTATACCAATCCGTCTGGCCAGCGTGGTATTAGTAGGCTAAGTATCCTTCAGTCACGGGAGGAGGCCCGTCCCTGCAGTGGGACATTAATGGGCTTTTATGATAAAATTTACTTTATTTATTACCACCTCATAGCTGTGCCGACACGTGACTCCAGCGAGGCAGTTTAATGTATAAATAAGGCAAAAAGCAACTCACCTTTTCATGTATCCCACCCATAGATAACCAAACGTTATGCTTACTAGCCAACTCTCTATATTTAGCGACAGTGGCTCCACCTATTATCGGTTCCGCGAACTCGAGCGTCTGTTTCCTATTGTCACATATGAAGTCACATGCTTCTGGGAAGAATAGCATCTGAAAAGGTATTTTTCAGTGGTGATAGAAGAATATATGTATAAGAGTTTAACGAGATCAAAATCAAAAATACTATAATACTTATTCAAAATACATCCCGTGACGGATTTAGACCCTTGCCTACAAGGAATTAGCAGGCAGTAAGTTAGTAGGGAATGAGGATTCTTGAATTGAGGAGTAATAAAGGGGTGAGCCCTTTAATTACAATATATTTCAATAATTATTGCGCTGAAAGTTGGATAAAATGTGTATAGAATTATGAACTTTGAAGTCTCATAACCTGTAAATGAATATTATTTTTACTGTTAGATAATAACGAGACAAAAAGATATCGTCTATTGTTTTAGTATTTATTATCAAATGAATGAGCAATTAACTTCCTTAGTTTGTATGAAGTTGCGATTGAAATGCAGGGAGCATTCCAATTGAAAAAAAACCTTGGTTTCAAGGGAACCAGGAAGTATTTACCTTCTAACCAGCTTTACAGCCAGGTCACGAAAACAGAATTTCTTTTATTTATATTTATCAGGAGTCAGGAATGTTCTAAGCTAAAGTAAAACGCTCTAGTTACTTAAACATAATATTATTTTTTTTTTTTTTTTTTATTTATTTATTTCATACTTTTAACACTATCTTTACAGGTTTGCACCTAATACAATAGTGAAGTTTTATCTTATTCTAAATTAAAATATCGTAACTAAATACTATACAATCTTGTAAAAAATTAATAATAATTAAAAGCTCACTAATCCCAAATAAACACATTTACAGTTACTTGCTTATTTATAAAACAAAAAATAGTCTAATCACAAGAAAAATTTAGATCACATATAATTATTATCACTTTATATTCTTTCAATGATAAGCTAACATACTTTGAAACCACAGTCATAGACGAATATGTTTTGGGATGAAGTAAACTTATATCCGCGTGGTGACAGAGTAAGAATACAATATGTCACCACCCCATCTCATCCCATGGGTGTCGTAAAAACCGACTTAGGGACTATAGCGAATATATTCGCAACCAGAACCGAAGGAAATACGACGACCACGTTTCAAAATAATGCTGACTTGCTCTTCTGGGATCCCAAAGGTGAAGTAAAGAATCTTCTCCATTTCGCCAGCTGCCCCGTAGTCGACTTCAAGACTGCAGAACTGCCAGGAAGGAACTTTGTACCAAGGGTTCTGCTTACGAAGAATACTTAGTAACACAGACGCCTCGGTGATTCGACTGCTAAGCTGCAGTCCAGCCGTTATCATTTTGGGTATCTCACTCTGTTTAATAATCTTAAGGGTGGTATCAGCAATTGGCGATGGTATCCCATTGATATGGGATTTAAGCCAGTCTAGTGCAAATTGGTTTTCACACCACATCGCCAATACGCCTTCTTTAAGATACGGCCTACCGCGAAAAGACGGTAAGGGTTCTGTGTTGTCAATCGCACTAGCCTCTTCGAAGATGGTGTCATCAATCGCACTCCGGATTTGGGTAATTTGGTCGGGTTTCAACGAGTGGAATGGTACTGTAGTCACTGCTACTTGGAGTTCAGATTGCGATGCTTCAGTGCTTTTAGTTCGTTGGTCAGTTTTGGAGCGTTTTCTTGCTTGCTTGGATGATGCGGCGTCTACGTTTTTTCGCTTAGAAGTAACCGTCTGGTCTTTTGCAGGAGAAGTAATGGTATGTGCTGGTTGATTATGTTCTTCCTGGTTTCCATTGGCTTTTTTGAGATTGTCAGTTTCAGCGCTCAGTATTATTGGTGCGATTGACGGTACCGGTGTTGTTGGTGGTAATTTTGGTAATGGTGCTATTGGTGATGACCGTGCGATTGGTGGTATCGGTGGTATTGATGCTACAGGTGGTGTCGGTGCGATTGGTGCTGTTTGTGCTATTGGTAGTACAGGCGACGGTGTGGGAGGGATGTTCACTTGCTGAACGGAACTACACAGAGTAGAGTTACTAGGGCTAACATCTGAATTGTAGACTTCGGCCACCTTATTACACTTTGAGCGTAAGCGGTTACGATTATTCCGTTTTCGAGTTCTGTTATTACCATACTGGGAATGTACTGAGTTGGATTTACCATTAGCTAGGGCTGGCTCTTGATTAACCTTTTGCCTAGCCCAGGATGAGATGAATTTGGTAGTGTGGTGACTTAAATCACCGTGCCGACTTACCTCAACATTTTCACTAGCTGCATCACTAATTAATTTGCTCACAATATTCATATTAGCTTCCCGATCAGCTGTTGATGTCATCTGACAAACGGCTATTTTCTTTCCATCTGACATTTTGCTTATACGTCGAGTTACTGTTAATCTTGGTATTTTAGTCAGGAGTGATATGCACCAACTCTGGAAATAAATGGAAGGTGATCAAACATACATACATGAACATGATACATAATCATAGTAGATTATACATTGATAAGTGACGTTCTGTCGTCTCTGCCTACCCCGGACGGGATAAGGCATGAGTTTATGTATGTATGTATTATACATTGTGCAAATCTATTTTTTAAATAAAATATGTATGATCCAGTCCTAATATGGATCAGTAATGCTCTGTAAAGCAATTAAATGCTAAATGCTCCTCCATTGACTAAGAAGAAATTTGGCCCACAAATATCATGCTGTACAAACAGAACAGTTAAGGATTTTAAGTACAGTTTTCCTTCTTTTGTATTCCCCTAGTGACACCATGATATTTTTATTGCATGACAACACAGTTAATTTCCCTGTAATATATATTTCCCTGTATATCTCTTCCATAAAGCATAAACAGAAGTACCAAAGATAAATTTACAATGGTTTCTATTTGTTATGAGAATAGTTGACTTCTATATTATTCTGTATGTTTTTTATACTGCTACAGTAAGAGCGTTATCATATGAGTCCTCAAGTCATTAAAATCATAGAAATAGAGAAGATATATGAGTTGTATAAAATCAAAACCGGCAAAATAGGTTTGTCAAAATTTCATAGTATCTATAATAAAGATCCAACAATATTGTTAATGATTTACTAATTATCAATATTGTCGATTTGTGTTCATTTACAGATAATTGTAAAATAAGTTGTTCTATATTTATCTATGGAATCTATTGATATGAACTTTTTTTATTCTTGGAAATATTTGACGATCCTATTTTGCCGGTTTTGATTTTATACGACTCATATATAAGCATAGAAAACCCGTAAGTGCAAGCGAGATAGATATAGAGAAATGATATGGCTTTAAGACACATATGATACTGCGCATAGTATAGTAAATATAAATAAAATTTATATGTAAAACAAGCAACTGATGGTAAGTAGGGCAGGGTTTTAATTTAGATTTACCTACCTGGCACAGTATTAGTAGACCTAGGCTAAGATTCCCTACAACACTGGAGGAGAGTGGTAGCTGATGTCAAAAAGTAAATGTTATAAATAATAAAAGTAAAATAAAAAAAATATTAAACTTTTTTTAAATTATTGAACGGGAGTGTAGGTATTCTGAATACTATGCTAAGGTTACGTTTTATTTAAGTAGTGTATTATTCAAATACTTTAAAATATAAAAGCATATTTATAAAATAATAATAAAAAAACAACTATTTAGAAACAAAACACTTGAAACTAAGCAAAGTCATAATATCTTCACAAGATAACATTGTATACCTTGTAAGATCATAAAATAAAGATAAGAAACAACGAAACACGATTTTACGAGAGTTTACAATTGAAAAACAAATCAAAATAACATGAAAATATCTAAGTTGAGACCTAATTAGTACTCACCCGCATTATATGAATTAAGGAAATAAAAACCGTCTTTCTAACTTGTTTTTAATATTACTATTTACAATTTTACCTACACTACAATAATATTTTTAGAAATAAAAATAGAAAATAACTGACAGAAACACTGCCGGGTCGACCTTGACCACAGAGTACTTTTTAATATCTACCTTGACAGCCAAGCGGTAAAGTCAAAGTGAAGTTTGACAGTTTGTCACGGCTGATTATGACATTTGCTGACTTTTTTTTTCTTTCTTGTAACATACTACAGAGTATGGTCTTTCCGCCAATGGCAAAATAACTGGTAACAACTACCTAGCAGCTAATATTCGAACTATTTAAGCGGTTTAAATATTTGAGAATCTTAAGTACTGTCTTACTAATGATTATTATAACTATTGGTAACCACATAGGTCAACAATAGCCCAAAAAAAAACATTTTGTTGTTTCGCAGACGCTAAATGCGGTGTAACAAACTGTGTTTTCGGCTATAAAAAATTTTTTAATAGAAAATTTACTGATAAATCGTCAAATTTTATAATATTTTTGGATTCTTTAGACCTTTGCCAATATCCGTATATAAAAATTACATCATTATATTATTTACACAAATGTACTTTTGCTTGTAATATAAAAGGATATCGAAAATCGGTCCTTACCAAATTCACTATAAAATGTTTGTTAGTATGTTCTGAACGCACCCGTACGGGATCTTGGATGACGTGTCGCGAGGTGCTCTCTGCCAGCTCCCTGTCTATCGTCGTGAAATGTGGTTGTGACTCGAATTAAGCGGTGGACAGGTGTTCTTTCTCAAATATATAAAAAGTGTCCTCTCCATCAATGCTTTATTATTAAGGTAAGTAAATACTTTATTTTGTTAATTCCTGTGGAAAGTTATATATAGAGGTGCAATTAATCTCGGCATAGTGATTGAAATCAATTAAGTCGTAATTAAGTTAAGTTATAATAGAAAATGTTCTCAATGTCCTTACCACTACTGTCCTTACCGTGTCAATTTGCGGGGTACGGTAAGGACATTAAGGTGACGGTAATGACTTACTTTAGGCAAGCTTTTTTTACCTGCTCGATAGCATATTTTATACGTATGTAATAAAAATAAATAAAAAAATATTTTATTTCATATAAGTCAAATCAATGACACTTATGAACGTCGGAGTTTTTATAGTGATCACAGCACGTCTAACTTAACGGCTAAGTTTACTGAGGGTTCGGAACACTACCATGACAGAGAAGACACCCACAAGAAACTCTGCTGGGTTCCTATCGCTCTTTTAGGTGATCACTTCACAAATATTTTATTAAGAAAACAGGACAATTCAGATCCAGGCATTTTTATCGTTTAAGTAATCCTTTACACTGTAATATGATTTCAATATTAACTTATGTTTAATGAAAGATTTAAATTTATTAATTGACAATTCTTTAACTTCCATAGGGAGCTTATTATAAAAACGAATACCATTACCAGCGAAAGAATTACTTATTTTATGAAGCCTAGTGTGGAGAACAGCAAGTTTATTTTTATTTCTTGTATTAACATTGTGTATATCACTCATTTTTTTATATTTGTTTATATTTTTGTGTACATACATTAGATTTTCGAATATATACTGGCAATGCACAGTCATAATCTTAATCACTTTAAATTTGTCTCTAAGAGACTCTCTTGGGCCCATATTATATATACAACGTACCGCTCTTTTTTGCAATACAAATATTGTGTTGATATCAGCCGCACTACCCCACAACAGAATACCATACGACATAACACTATGAAAGTAGCTAAAATAAACTAGCCTAGCTGTTTCTATGTCTGTTAACTGACGTATTTTTTTCACTGCGTATGCTGCTGAAGAAAGCCTACCTGACAAGTTTTCAATATGGGGGCCCCATTGTAATTTACTATCTAAAGTAATACCTAGGAATACTGTAGTGTTAACGATTTCTAATTCCTCATCACTAATCTTAACAATTGGATTTATATTAAGTACGTTTGGCAAGGTAAATTTTACGCATTTTGTCTTGGTTTTATTTAATAACAAATTATTTGAATTGAACCAATACACTATTTCCAAAAGAGAATTATTTATGTAGTCTACCGCAGGTTGTCGTCTATTAATCTTAAAAATAAAGGATGTATCATCGGCAAACAAAATTATCTCGGGGTTCTTTTTAACTAAATATGGCAAATCGTTTATATATATGAGAAATAGAAATGGTCCTAGTACTGAGCCTTGGGGTACCCCCATTTTAACAACCGATCCAGGCGAACGCTTACCATTTACATCTACTTTTTGTACTCTATCGCTTAAATATGATCTAATAATACCTAAAGCATAATCCCTAACACCATAGTGACCTAGTTTTCCCAGTAATGTCTCGTGTTCGACACAGTCAAATGCCTTAGATAAATCGCAAAAAACGCCAAAAGCATCTTGTGATTCTTCCCAGGCCTCAAATATATGTTCTACTAAATTAGCTCCGGCATCGGTAGTTGAACGACCACGTGTAAATCCGAATTGCTTATCGTGAAGTAATTTATTCTCATTAAAATGACTAATTAATTGATTAAGAATTAGTTTTTCAAATATCTTACTAAACGTAGGCAACACAGATATTGGTCTAAAGTTTGTAGGATCTAGAGTACTACCTGATTTGAACAGAGGTGTTATTTTACTAGGTTTCATAAGATCAGGGAATATACCTAAGTCTACACTATTATTAAAGATGACAGCTAACTCTGGTGCAATAACATCTATCACTGTTTTTAAAATGCTAACAGAGATTCCCCATAGATCAGCTGTTTTCTTAACACTTATTGAATTAAAGATTTTAATAATTTTAATAATCTTAATAATATGCCTTTTCAACTAATTTATATAATTAATTTAAAATAATAATACTCTTTGACATCGACGCGCAAACGAATGCCACGGCACTTGTACATAATTCTGGCTTTTTCTCTTTGTTCTTGTTCATGATTCTAGACAGTACTAGATCAGTGGTATGTGCTTCGATGTCAATGAAATTCTCCCTATCGTTGTCATGCTGTCCCTGCTATTGTTTTCTTTTAAATAGCATGTTTCTTTACACTTAAACACAAAAATGCCGAAGATGTGTTCATCAGCTAGCAAAGAAAGAAAGAAGGATAGTAATGCGAAACGATATGAAATAAAAAATTGAAAAACATTACAGAAATGACAGAGAGAGAAAAAAGAGTGAAAAGGAAGCAATGGAGAATTAATTTTTATTCACTACTAGTACTAGATCTATACTCAGTAGTAAGAGATCAATTATTAAAGTGTCTTAAAATTCGGATATTATAGTAATCGATCTCTTAAAGTTCGGATATTATAGTTATCGATTTTTTTATCCCAACCCTACTATTATTCAATTTTTTTTATTCAAAAACATCGCAATATGACTATATCGAACCTGGTGGAAAGCGCGAGTACAGTCCACAAATTAAGCCAACGGTTAGAAGTCTAAAAAGAACTTCAATCCGTCGTCATCATCTTGCCGGTTTGGCCAAATGCTTCTTCACACTGCGTTTGAAGGACCCAATATCATACGATGGAGGAAATACGTGAGCCGGAAGCTGGTTCCACAACTTAATGGTTTGGCATAGGAAGGAATTCCCGAACCTTTTGGTGCGAGCCGATATCCGACAGACCGTTTGAGTATGACATCGCAAACCGGCACGAGTGGTCCTATTATGAAAAGGGGACGGAGGAACAAGATCGAATATCTCTTCAGAGCACTCTCCATGGTACACACTAAGAGACGAGATATCTCTGCGAAGCTGTAAACGCGTGCTCCGTGACCTGGGTGTCATCAACTATGCGGAACGCATGTCGCTGCAGTCGGTCTAGGGCTTCCACGAGATACTTGGCAGAGCCATCCCAAAGATGCGAACAGTACTTCATGCTGCTCCGAACCTGCGTTTTGTAGAGCAGGTACCGCTGCTCCGGAGTGAAGTATCGCTGCACCCTGTTCAGGATGCCAAGTTTACGTGAAACTGTAGTGATTACTCCTTCGACATAGTCACGATTGTTTAGATCATGTCTAAGGTTCATCCCTAAGATGTTTAAGTTAGTCTGCAGCGACAGCCTAGTGCCCTGAAGAGAGGGTAGTAGTAGAAAGGGGGATTTTTTAGTGCTAAACGCGCAAACCTGTTTTTTTCGGCGTTGAACTCAACTAAATTTTGGGAACCCCACACTGAGATTTGCTCAAGGGCCCTATTGAGCTCATCGACAAGATGTTCCCTGTTCCTCTTGAGGTCTTCCCGGTTGCTCGAGGTCTGCATATGATAGAACAGATGAAAGCAAATCATTGATATGCAGAAGGAAAAGAGTGGGTGACAGCACGGAGCCTTGTGGCACACCGGCATTGACTGACACGAACTTTAACATGCCTCCGTCGACTAGAACACGTATTTTTCGCTCATGCAGAAAGCCGGAGATCCACTCACAGAGATGGTTGAGAAGACCATAAGCCGCAAGCTTGCAAAGGAGATCATGGTGCCAGACCCGATCGAAAGCCTTGCCGATATCCAGACCTATCGCCAAAGCCTCGCCCTGCTTGTCGATAGCGTCACCCCAGAGGTGCAATTTGTCAGAACTGTCAAACGCTACCTTTGAGATTTGATGAACAATAAGTAAAGTTGATTACGTAAACTTGTTGTTTTATTTCTATTTCCATGTTGTCATTTTATCAGGGGCAATAAAATACTATACAAACTATACATTTCTCTATAATATCTATCTGGCTTGCACGGGTCTTCTATTATTATATAATATCTTCTATCTTTTTCTTGGGTAGTCAGATGATAACGAGCATCAATAATAAGGAATATAACTGCACTATTCTGACGCCAGAGTGCGGCACTAGCACAAAACGTAAACAAAGGTTTGACAAGTGATGCGAAGAGTAAATAAATAACTAAATTCTATAAATGGCTAAAAATTTGCTGTAAGTTAAACCACAAAATAAAACTTTATTTGAGTTTCGCAGAGTGGTTACAGTGAGAGTTCTCAAGTAACAAAATTACATTGGGCGCCATGACAGTTTGTTTATGTGCTAGTGACTCCCTCTGCGCCAAGCTTTGCGTAATCTTCCATACTAAAATTGGTTCGTTAACAACGGTCATTACCGTGTTAAGTATGTCCTCACCATTCACTCAATAACTTATATTTTGTAGACATTAAAAATAAATATATGAGTGATAACAACTTATTTGTGGATTTTCTACTAATTGCAGTTATCTTATCTTAACAATTAAATAATTTTGTCCTTACCGGGATTTTTGAGTCCCTACCATTTTTTTAAACGTTAATTAACACCGATACGTTTGACATAATTAGTGTAAACGCAAAGTATAATATTTGTGATGACTGTGGCAATGCATTACACTTATTTAAAAAAAAATATCTGACATTTTTTTCGGATCCGTCGAAAAGCGTGATTTGGCGGAAATACCCGCCTTGACTTTAAAACATCTTCGGTTGGAACCATTTAATATAAAGTTAATAAATTAAAAGTTGGCACTTTCAGTGGTCTATAACGTGTTGTTACGTGAATATTAAAACGATATTTGAAATTTTTTCTTATTTTACTTAAACTTTAAATAAAATCCTTGAATATGTATATGGTATACTTAATCATAAATTATGATTTTGTGAGGAGTATTATGATTCCTAATACTCACAAAATCACACAACCCCTATAGTCAGTCCCCCAGCTCAGCTTAAACAAGGTGGGCCAAAAGAAATCACCCTATTGGAAAATAATCTTAATTTATTTGTCAAATGGCCAAAAATTTCAAATCTGTTTCAACATTAGACTACACCGAATCTGTAGTTGAATCCATAGCAATAATGTACATACTATGTAATGTAATAACACACACAGAGCACTTTGTTAATTCCCCAGGGTTTCTCTATCTGTGAATCTAGGTACTGCTGAAATATTGTATAAAATCTGTATTGTATTCGATATAGTCCTATTGCCGTGTTTACTATAAACAAAAAAAAAATGTATAAACAAAATATTAAGAATTTTAAAAAACCCCCGATCGATAACAAGAAACATAATACAGAACTAGTTAAGACAAATCTTACGGCCCAAACTCGATGCTGTTACTAAAAGGCAGTTAGGGTTACGTGTTCTATCTTCGAGCCATAACAGCAGACCAGCTCAGTGGATCCAGAAGACATTAGTGTTTTATAAATATATATTATTCTTATACAGGTTACATTTATAGATAGACTTTTCTTAACTTTATACGTCTTTGTATTTTTACGACCAGGTATTTGAACGTACAAAACAAGACACAGTCTAGAAAAATCCAATCGTCAGTTGTTGCTTATCTATGGTAAAATATTTGATGACTTTGTTTCTGTGTTACGAAAATAAACACGACAGGACAGCCCATAAACTGTTCTTTTTTGTTTATTGGAGCAGAAAAAATGCCTGAAACTGGTGTTATAGCTGACAGCGAGGTAAATAATCATATTTTTTCTACAATTTGCATGTATTTCTTCAAGTTAAAGACATTTAATTTCTACAATAACAAAAATGTGTTATTGTAATTTTTTTTACATTTTATTATATTATGTAATAAACAGTCAATTCTGTGATAGCCACTGCTGTCTACAAACGATAGGTTTCCTTTGTCTACATTGTATTTGATATTGAGTTTGTTGGTTGCAAAACAAAGATATTCTTGACAAAATAAAACTTCATGTTTAAAGACATTTTACCAAAAAGTATTATATTAGTCTATTCATATTTCTAAGCTGGGATAAGCCTTCCCCAGTGACATTAAAAACTTAGCTTACTAATACCACACTGACCAGACCAATTGGTATAGGGTTTTATGTCAGATTCTATAATTTTCATAGAGATAATAATTATTCCAAACTTCTCTTAGTCTCACAACAGTAATGAGATAAGATGACGCTATGTATTGATATAATATAATGTTGGATTAACCTGTTAATCTTACCCCATGGAAGCAGCCTAGCGTGGCTAGCATTATTAATTAAAATAGATATTTGCAAAGATACTTTGACAAAGTTGTGAGAGCCGAAGTTCCAGTCAACTTTTTAACCTCCTAGGAGTGTACAAGCATTGGTTTAAACAATCTCATCATTCAAAGCAAAGACTAGATCAGCCATATTCAATAAAATGAAAGTAGTTTTTTTTTTTTTTAGTCTCTATTTTTTATAGAGGGTTTAATCATTGAAGATTATGTCAACCTCGAAGACAATATTTTAACATACTACAACAACTAACAACTTAAAATCTACGTCTAAAACCTATATTTACAATATTAATTAACATTCTAGCCTCCTCCGACATAGGAGAAGCTAAGATGCTATTACACACACAGACATTCAATAGCCCCAAATCTAGCCTTCTAATTATATCCAATCTCTCTACCTCATTACGGACACACTCCATCAATATATAAATAATATACTCAACCTTATTTTGGGTTGCTTGGATACATACTTATTGATTTCTTTATATTGATTTGTTTGTAACTCAACTGCATTGATAGCAAAGCCTTTGCCATGGACAAAGTCAATGATTTAAATCCCTAATGAATAAATTATTTGGAAGTTCTTTGGATCTGTAAAAGTCCCCAGGACACAGGACTCAATTATTAGTGTGGAATTCTCTTTAAAAATTAAATATAAAATTTATAGAACCCATAAAAGAACAAATATATTACAAAGTCAACATCGTCTAAACTTTTTTGTTTAAAGAACTCTCTGAGAACGTAGGGTTGGCTACTTGTACCTTCATTGACAGTAATTATATTTTTCTAGACCCACTTATGCCAGCCTTATTTCTCAACAGTTAACCAGATGCTTTACGATCAATAAGTCTAAGTTGGCAACTTAGACAAATTACGCTAAACATCAAATCAGCAATATGTCTAATTCGCAAATCGTCTTTGTAGCAAACTTTCTAACTATTGAAACATCTATGTAGCAATAAGTCTATTATTTACTTATGTCCATATTTAATGGCTAAATATAATCAGCCACTGAATAGGCTTTTTGAAATATTTCTACCTTGCAAGATCCTGTGCCATTGGTGAGTAACCCATTGGTGTCCTGCAGTCCTACCTAGGTTGTCAGTGCACCATGTGATGGCTCTTCCCAAGTCTTAGGGTATGCGGTCCCACAGGTACTTTAATTGATCAATTATGACCTCTATGTTGGTCACTTTGGTTAAGATAAAGATAAAGATTTATTTATTGCAAAACTGTAAAAATAAAAAATTAAAGTAAAATATATAAATTAGAATGTGCTTAATATATTTTATATTTTGTTTACAGATAATTAGGACTAAGATTAAACATGATTGGTACCAGACGGAAGCTCAAGTAGTGATAACTATACTGTTGAAGAATGCACCTAAGGATAAAGTTAAAGTTAATTATGGAACTAAAAGTGTGAGTATTGTTTTTGTTTCATCATCATCATCAACTAGCCTATTGCAGTCCACTGCTGAACATATAATAAAAATAAGTAAGTAAGTATAAGTATAAGTAGTAGTTTTATTTATATTCTATACATATAAATAAAATTGGAGTGTCTGATTGATACATCTAATTACTAGTTTTTTATTATGTATTTGCATAGAAATGTTTCAATCAATCAATCAACTAGCCTATTGCAGTCCAGTGCTGGACATAGACCTCTCCCAGCACGCGCCACAGAACTCGGTCCTGCGCCTTTCGCACCCAATCCGACCCAGAGACCTTTATGAGGTTGTCGGTCCACCTAAATGGGGGGCGAAATAAGAATAGAAATGTTTGCTAGACACTATCACTAAATGTTATTGTGAGGAATGTCATATTATCATCAATGCTCTTATGCTCAATGCCATTAATGTCCCACTGCAGGGACTGCCCTCCTCCCGGGACGGAGGGATACTTGGCCTACTAATACCACGCTGGCCAGACAGATTGGTATAGGGTTTAATTTCAAGTTCTCCTTTTTATTTCGTAAGGATAATATTCACGGATATTCCCTTAGTCGGTTTTTACGACACCCATGGGATGAGATGGGGTGGTGACATATTTATTATTATATTCTTACGACGGAATATCATATAATTTTGTCTTTTCCAGCTGTCAGTATCAAGTGCGATACCAAATTCGGAATCAGAATACAGCCTCGAGTTGGACCTAGCACACGAGATAGAACCAAGCTTGTCAGTACACGCTATAACACCATCCAAAATAGAACTTAAACTACGCAAAAAGGAAGGATTAAGATGGGCCCAGTTGGAAGGAGATCGAGGGACTGAGACTGTTAAGGCTATTAAGGCCATACCGCAAGGTAGGAAAAATTTACTAGTTTACTCAGATTTAAATTTAGTCACTTAGCTTAAGACTAAGTCACTCAGATTGAAACTTAGTCACTAAACTTAAGACTAGGTCACATGCCCCCTTACTCATAAACGATTAGCTTAAATTCTTACAATTTTGTTTGGCATAAGGTTGGTTTTACAAATAAAAATCTCGCTAAACAGTTATTAAATTTAAGAGGCGTTTATGAGTAAGGGGTTAGATTGAAACTTACGGCCGAATACTCAAACATCTGTTAAAGTAAAGCGGCGCTTAAACTAGAAATTCTCATACAAATGTCTAGTTTAAGCGCCGCTTTACTTTGACAGACGTTTGAGTATTCGGCCGTTAATTCACTCAGCTTAAGACTAGGTCACTCAGATTAAAACTTTTATATACTTTGTCAAATACCTATAAATAATTTTTGTCAGTAATAAAATTTATTTGTCAACAGCTGTTATTGGTGCGAAACTTAGTCACTCAGATTGAAACTTAGTCACACAGCTTAAGACAAAGTCACTCAGATTGAAACTTAGCCACATAGCTTAGGACTAAGTCACTCAGATTAAAACTTAGTCACATAGCTTAAGACAAAGTCACTCAGATTGAAACTTAGTCACATAGCTTAAGACAAAGTCACTCAGATTGAAACTTAGTCACATAGCTTAAGACAAAGTCACTCAGATTGAAACTTAGTCACATAGCTTAAGACAAAGTCACTCAGAATGAAACTTAGTCACATAGCTTAAGACAAAGTCACTCAGATTGAAACTTAGTCACTCAGCTTAAGACAAAGTCACTCAGATTTAAACTTAGTCACATAGCTTAAGACAAAGTCACTCAGATTGAAACTAAGTCACATAGCTTAAGATAAAGTCACTCAGATTGAAACTTAGTCACACAGCTTAGGACTAAGTCACTCAGATTGAAACTTAGTCACTCAGCTTAAGAATAAGTCACTCAGTTTAAAATTTAGTCACTTAGCTTTAGATAAAGTCACTCAGATTGAAACTTAGTCACTCAGCTTAAGAATAAGTCACTCAGATTGAAACTTAGTCTCTCAGCTTAAGAATAAGTCACTCAGATTGAAACTTAGTCTCTCAGCTTAAGAATAAGTCACTCAGATTGAAACTTAGTCACATAGCTTAAGACAAAGTCACTCAGATTGAAACTTAGTCACTCAGCTTAAGAATAAGTCACTCAGATTAAAATTTAGTCACTTAGCTTTAGATAAAGTCACTCAGATTGAAACTTAGTCACTCAGCTTAAGAATAAGTCACTCAGATTGAAACTTAGTCTCTCAGCTTAAGAATAAGTCACTCAGATTGAAACTTAGTCTCTCAGCTTAAGAATAAGTCACTCAGATTGAAACTTAGTCACATAGCTTAAGACAAAGTCACTCAGATTGAAACTTAAACTACGAATTTTAATTCGATTCCAGATTTGACAATTTCAGTGTAGCAACGTTATGACAAGTATTAAATAGTGACGTTGCGAAATTATTCGATATGGAAATGAAATATTTCCGGATCGATTCTTCTCGTTTAAAATTAGTGGTATTTTTAGTTTTGACGATTAATTAACGATCTGAGACTTTTCTTTTATAGGTAATTGTGTGTGAAATGAATAAAAACTGTGATCATGGTGTCTTAGCCCAGCATACTCACAATAAAATCTTGATATTTCATGAATGCCAAAAAATGGTTCTGAAATAGTTATAAATAGTGCGAAAAGGAAAAAAATAGTGCTCTTATACTTACGAAATTACAGCCATTTTATGAGTCACATAAATATTGTTGAAATAATAATTTATTATGCCTATAACCACAGAATATAAAAATTAAATATGAAATAAATAGTATTAAATATTATTTCCGATTCACGAGCATTCACGAAGGACTAATTTTGTATCCTAGGTAACCGATATTGTATTGTCATCCCCACTAGTGACAGCCGACCATTGACTTTTTTATTGACTGCAATATTTAATAATAATGTACTACTCAATCGGTAAAGCAGACTGTGATACTCTGCTTTATCAAATCAGTATACATATACGTAGTACATACTGCATAAGCACACGAAAATAGGCCTTAAGGTGACGAACCAATAATTACCTTAACTGTACATAAAAAAAATATTGTAAATATTTTTATAAATTGTCGCCGTCATCGCTTTCGCTATCGCTGTCACTTTCTGTAACATTTATTATAAATGTGTCTGTGATATTGTCAATTAAAGTATCTAGCCTACACATTTTTTGCTCTTCTTTGACAATATGGGATACGCATTTAGACCATTCGGTAGCCGTAATTTTTTGAATGCCTTCCTGAAATAAAGTTCTCACGTCTGTCAATTTGAAGTTTTTATTATTTTGAGCTACATGCCCCTTTACCTGCGCCCATATCAATTCGATAGGGTTTAGCTCGCAATGGTAAGGGGGAAGTCTTAAAACAGTGATCCCATGTTGTGCTGCAATTTCATCTACAGCGTACTTATTAAAAGACTCGTTATGTGGAATCAGTTCTAAAAGCGTAGCTTTAACCATATCTGGTTCGTAATAAATATTTTTATTTAAAAGCCAATCTTGAATTTCAGCTTTTTTCCAGCTCATTTTTGGTGCCGTTTCCAATTTTCGGGAGTGGTAAGGTGCATTATCCATCACCACAATTGAGTTTGGTCTTAATTTTGGTAAGACTCCAGCGAACCACTCCTCAAAACAAACTGCATTCATCTCATCATGGTAATCTTCACAATTTTTCTTTGCTTCAAAAATCATGAGCCCCTCTTCTAGGAAGCCTTCTTCACTACCTATATGGCTAATTATGAGACGTTTGCCTTTTCCAGATGGATTTTTTAATCGAGTGGTCAGTCCCTCCAAAAACGCTTGTCGAGATGATGTGACTTTCATGTCCACCCAAGTTTTTTTTACAGTATGACCTTAAAGTAAATATAGTACATTAACATTCAATATTACTATTAAAATGTAAAATGTATATAAATTCATTTTGTGTATAAATGTTAGCCGTACCTGCGTTAACCCAAGTTTCATCTTGATAATATATATGTCTCCCTTCTCGTCGAAACTGACATATAGATCGCAAGTAACGCTGTCGCCAAGTTATTATATCATTTCGATCAATAAGTGTGCTTTTGCGTGACCGTGAAACAAATTTAAAATTAAGATGTTTCAAAATTTTTCTGAGGGTGTCTTTGGAAATATTGGGTATTTCTGGATCATCGTTCATCACTTGTAAAATCTAAAATAGTAAATTTTATAATAGCTTGGAATCATTACTTAGGTATATATATAAAAGATGTACTTAGGTTTAAAATAATACAGTGTGACTGATTGACTAACCTTTGAAATGGTTGGAGGTTCATTTCGGTAAAAGAACTGATGAACAATTCTTCGTATTGCAGAGAATGTAAATTCATCAATTTTATCTTTAAAACTTCGCTTTGGTCCAGATTTTTTAGGAGGAGTTGGCGGCGCACCTTTATTTACTTCCTTCAAAACGTTACAAACAGAGCGTGAGGTTATTCCCAATATGTCAGCAACTTTGCTCATACATTCATTTTCTTCCACAACTTGAAAGGCCTCCAATTGCGAAGAAATTTCATTTTTCACGTATTTGTAGGCGTTGCGGATCATTACTTTTTCAGTAACAGTGAAAGCTTTTCGTGGACGTTTTTTTCTTGGGGACAAGAAAACATCCACGTCTTTTTGTGATGTACTTGGCTGAGGATCCATTTTGATGGAAAACCAAAACAAATAGTTGACAAAAAAACTAATATCGATTCGCAATGAAATAAGATAGGTATTCGTGCAGTCAGGCTGGGAGAATGAAGCCGAATGACACTATAAACAAAATGACGATAGCTGCACGAGCGCACACAGGCTGCCAATACTAAAATCTATCTAGGCTCAATAAGTTTTGTTTTTAATATAAAAACATAAATTTTAACTTTTTATAAAATAGAGCAGCGATTACTAATTAATAAATTATTATTATGAATAATTATGTATTTATTTAAATAAAAATCAATAATTTAGTCTTTAATTGGCAAACTGCTGGCACACACACTTATTGTTTATCGATTTTTGTGTTCATCACTACACTATTATATGTGGTATCATTATTTCACAAAATGACAGTAGCTAATGTCAAATCAGGAATCGAATTAAAATTCCTACTATAGTCACTCAGCTTAAGACAAAGTCACTCAGATTAAAACTTTTCTATACTTTATACATTTTATTTCTTTTGTAATTATTAAAGTATTTATATCTATGTTCAACAGCTGTTATTGATGCGTCTGGCCCGGCTAAACCACCAAAAATATTTAGAAAAGATTGGGATAAAATCGAACAAGATATCAAAAAGCAGGTATTTATTTGTTCTATAAATTTTGTAAATAAATAATCTTTTAATTGTAATAACCTGAATTTTAACTATTATTTTAGTACTTTCGGAGATCAAGACTATACTTTTAATTTTAAAATTCATTTTGTCTCTAGCACTAAGGATAACTTATATTTTGTGCTTACATAAGAACTTGCCGCGCATGAGGTTACGGGTATGAGTCTTGCTAATTATTTGTATTTAACAGCCCATTAATGTCCCACTGCAGGGATGGGCGTCCTCTCGTGACGGAGGGATACTTGGCCTACTAATACCACGCTGGCCAAACGGAGTGGTATAGAGTTTAATTGCAAGTTTTTCTTTTTATTTCGTAAAGATAATATTCACGGATAGCCCCTTAGTCGGTTTTTACGACACCCACCACGGGATAAGATGGGGTATTCAGTATTCATTTATTTATTCAAAATAGTACAATAATATTGTATCTTTTTGACGTCAGTGTCATCATGGTGATGACATATTGTATTCTTACTCCTCCACTTAATTCTTAATGGTGCATGAATATGTGTTGTAGGAAGAAGAAGAGAAGCCAGAAGGGGACGCGGCACTGAACGCGTTGTTTCAGAAGATATACGGCGATGGATCTGACGAAGTTAGGAAGGCTATGAATAAGAGTTTTGTAAGTTTAAACTTATATACTACCTGAGCCGTGCCCACTTTGTTGGGCGGCGAAAAAAACGCGTCCCTTTTTTTAAATATTTCGTTACCGCTCTATTCTTATTAGTCATATCGTGATACTATATAGCCTATGACACTCCCTGATAAATGGACTATTCAACATAGAAAGAATTTTTAAAATCGGCTCATTAGATCCAGAGATTACCCCCTACAACGTTACAAACACACAAACTTTACCTCTTTATAATATTAGTATAGATTGATTTTTTATTAGACAAATGAAAGTAGACACTAAAGAAGGCATAATGTCTAGCAGTGGCAGATAAATAAATATTCACGGACATCTCTACACAGCGCCATCTGTTTCCAAAGTAAGCTAGGCTTTACCTGCTTGTGTTATGGGTAACAAAACAACGAATATTAACACTTATACAGGGTGTCCCAAAACTCGACGTTAATCCGAAACCAGGTGATAAGGCAAGTCACGCTGGTTATCAGAAAAATATAAAAAAATAAATCTAAGTTGCATGGTTGTAAAGTTATAGGCATTTGAAAAAAACGCAAAAATTAACACCTTGTGACAGTCTTTTCACTCCTGTTGTCACAAATCTTAACTTTTTCCAACTTTTTTTTGCCGTGTTACCCTGAATAATGCCTCTTTAAACTCTAATAAATATTTTAAAAACAGCTGGTCTACTTTTCATATCAATAGGACTTATTTCTTAGAATAAAATTTATAGTGAAAAAATGCCCAGTTTTAACTAACAGTAGTGAAAAAAAAAATGTACTACGCGAGTTTGACAAGTTATGCCAAAAGTGGCCGGATTTAGTAAGGATTCCAAAATGGTATAAATACTTGGTAAATTGTTGCTGCTATCATGGACAAAAAAATGCTTTTTAGTTAAATTTACAAGCCAATACAGGCAGTTAAAACTGGGCTTTTTTTTCTGAGGGAATTTTATTCTAAGAAATAAAATAAGTCCTATTGATATGAAAACTACACCAGCTAGTTTTAAATTATTTATTAGAGTTTAAAGAGGCATCATTCAGGGTAGCACAGCAAAAAAAAAGTTGGAAAAAGTTAAGATTTGTGACAACAGGAGTGAAAAGACTGTCACATGGGGTGAATTTTTTTTATATTTTTCTAATAACCAGCATGACTTGCCTTATCACCTGATTTCGGGTCAACGTCAGGTTTTGGGACACAGGTATACTTACCTTTTTTTTTGTAAATACATTCAAATTATACATAGAAGCACTCAGATCAATGCAAACAATCATGTTCATGCACACAAATATTTGCATTGAGCGGGAATCGAACCCGAGACCTCTGCGTAGCAGTCGTGTTATATAACCACTACGCCACAGAGGTCGTCATGATGAAAGTAAGACGTATACTAGTTAAACTGACAAGGCAAATGCGAGGAAATATAAATGTAGAAGCTCGTTTATGGAGACGCAGCGTGTGTGTCACTTCTTTTCTATTTACGTCATGCTCTGGGGCAAACCAGTTGACGATTTCGGGATTTTGTCTAGGTGAATACAATTGTACATAATGTGTGCATAATGAGTACTACCTTTTAATAAAGAGTGCTTCTGTAGTTTAAGAGCTCATTAAATTTAAATTGGTACTGCTGGGGAGCATCCTCTACAGCAAACCATAATGCAAATTAGCGCTTCTGTGTAAAATTCTAGCACGAAAGTAGTATCAAAAAAATGTACAGGAGATACATAACCGAAATCGTCAACTGGTTTTCCCTAGAGCATAACGTTTCTATTTAACGAAATTTAACTACATATTTAAAAGCGTTTAAAGAGTGTGTTAAACATTTATTGCCTTTTCTAAACTTTGTTGACAACATTTTGCATAAGTGACCTTATTTGCGAATTATGTTTTTTTTAATTGGCGGCGCTAGTGAGCGCTTACCATTACCATCAAATTCAAAAATAAACTTTTAATTATAATATCATATGTATGTATTTATAAAAAAAAAGTATTCAAGTATGTTTATCCGTTGTCTAGTACAAGCTTTGCTTAGTTTGGGACTAGATGGCGTTGTATGAATGTGTAAATAAATATTCCCCATATTTATTTATATTTATTTTATTTTCAGGTAGAATCAGGCGGTACAGTACTAAGCACGAACTGGGACCAAGTAGCTAAAGACAAGGTCGAAATGAAGCCGCCAGATGGCGTTGAGTTCAAGAAGTGGGAATAAATAGTACAAAGTATATAATTAAAGTTTATTTTGTACGATGTACGGACAAATTTAACTTTTTATTAGTTAATAAATATAATGTTTTGATTTTTTATTATAAATAGTTTTTTTTATTTTTTCTTGTCCTACTATAAATATATATTATAATATCCCCGTGTGGTGACGGAGTAAAAGCACAATATGTCATCACCCCATCTCATCCCATGGGTTATCATGCCCTGTGTCGCGGGGACAAAGAATTGTCCTACGTAGGAATCGAACCCGCGACCTCGTGCACGTAATGCGCATCCGCGAGTGTCGCGCCACAGAGGCAGAATCGCAAGGCAATCAATCGAATGTGTATGTGTCTGTAATAATTCTAGCGCAGACACTAACGTTCATACCATCTTTATTCCCCCTCTGGAACCATCCGTCTACTTTACGGATCGGTCCTGATCTTCCTCGATCCCTGTAAACGGTACTACCACCGTCTTGCTCGGGTCGATCGAGAGCTGTTGCCTTCACCAGCATCTTCCTCATGATCTCAGTTACTGTTTTCGGGAATATCCCGTTAACCAGGATAACCAGATCATCAGCATATCCTACGGTCCTGACTGGTGCACAGTTGAGTTCCTCCAGGAGAGAGTCCACCACCATCCCCATCCCTTGGTGGCAGTGATGGTTAGCTCTTCTCCCAGTAAAAAACCCAATACCAATCTATCCCTCCGTCAATGGAGAAGACCTTTATCTGGAATTGACATTACCAGGCTGTTATGGGTGTATGTCAGCTATTTGAAAGCAATAACCTAGATGTAATATACTCGTAGCATAACAAATAAATTAAGGGTGGACAACCGACGATCTATAAGGTCGGCAACGCATCTGTGATTCCTCTGGTGTTGCGGGTGTCCATGGGGGGCGATGATCACTTACCATCAGGTGACCTGCTGGCTCGTTTGCCTCCCATCATATTGAAAAAAAGGCGAACTTGGTCCAGTTAGTTGCCGCGTACTGTATGATCAGCTGGAGATACTTTGTGAGAGCGTGAGATGATGTTTAAAAAAATAAAACCAAATTATATTATTGTATATTTATTTACTAAATACATCAATATAAGAAACATTTATATTTAAATATTTGGATCTTAAAAATATTAATACTGAAAAATATATTTTTATAAAAAAATATGTTGCATAATGACCATGTAGTATGGCAACACACACAAAATGAAAAAGTTCAAATATGGCCAGGACAACATTGGGCAAAAGGAAAAACAATTACTGTTTCTGCTAAGGCAATTTAAAGTATTTTTTGTAGTGACTTTACAGGGCTAAGAAACTTACTTTAGACCACTCTGTAGTGCTTGAAAGAAAAACTAAACTACCCTAAAAAATATAGTACATTTATTGCCACACATAAAAATCATTAAACGACATATTTTTTCTACTAGTAGATCTCTTTTTAAAAGTGCATTTATTCTTAGACTACATACAAAATTAAAAAAACAAAGTATTGTTTTAAAACACTAAAATAAAATCTAAATGATTTTTTTACTATCCCTTGGCATGATTATAAATATTAAAAGTAAACGATAGATTAATGCATGCTATTAAACCCTTTAACTGGTACAAGTGACTTAGTTTTTCATTGGATTTAACCTTGAATGCAAGGTGATTAGAGTTGCTAATTAGGTGGCAATATAATCACCTATACTGGTTAAGTGGTTAACTTTATTTTGCTTGACGTTTTGGCACAGATTACACTGCCCGTGGTCTTAAGCTGGATTACCTATACATCTTAAAACTAAGTCACCAAGCTTGAGAATAAGTACCTCAGCCCGAGGATAAGCTAGTTAAGCACTCACATTGATACTTAGTCCCATACCTTAAGACTTATTAGTCACTCAGCTTAAGAATTAATCCCTTAGCTTAAAACTAAGCTACTCAAATTAAGACCACGGCCAGTGTAACATATCTCAAAACCTAAAGCAAAATATAAATAAATAGTTTTGGTTCTTCTAGCAACGGATCTACCGTTTACAGTTAAGGGCCTTTGCTTGTCTCACTAGCGCCGCCAATTAAAAAAAGATCATAATTCGCAAATAGGATAAATAATGTTAAATGTTGGTAACAAAATCTTGAGAAAAGGCAATAAAGTATTTGTTTAACATACTCTCAACACTTAAAATGTTTTTTAATTAGTTCAATTTCGAATTCGAAAAAAAAAATCGGCCGTTTTTGTTTAAAATGCAATATTTATTTAATTGAAAAACATTTTCAGTGTTGAGAGTGTGTTATACAAATACTTTATTGATTTTTCTCAAGACTTTGTTATCAACATTTTACATTATTTATCCTATTTGCGAATTATGATTTTTTTCTATTGGCGGCGCTAGTGAGCCCTATAAACGCTTTTAATATTTATAAAAATGTTGTTTTTTTAATTAACTACGTAATTTTCGACTCTGAAACTAATTTTTATAAGGCTAAATCCTGCTACAAAATGTTACCAATTAAAAAACATATTTAATCTTGGCAACAATTAGGTTAAAGGTGATTAATTTTAACAGACTATTAAATAATAAGGCATTGGGCACAATTGATTATACGTCTTTTTAACATTACACTCTTTATTACTGTTTAGGCTGTCATTGTATTTCTAATAAGTTATTACTTAATACAATTTTTTCAACATGAACAACATTTAATATACTTAATGTACATTTATAGAATATTGAAGATTCCTATATAACTTGACCAGAAAAATAGAAAACTTGTATGCATGTATAAGATACACATTTTAAGCGATAATGTGCTTTATTGCAACGTGTTAAGGTATAAGATCTAGTATAATGTGTTAGGGTCCATACAGAGTTATTTTTATTTGTTTATTATATTTTTTTGTCACCCATAGTACTTACAGTTATTCAAGACCGCCCTTAAAAACCCATTCAATCTAATGTTGTCAATTACACATTTTATTTTGGAAGACATAATGCTTTTAAGATATCGTTGAAGTCTGTAAGGCAGAAGTTTTCTATTTGTCTGGTCAAGAGTGTTCATTCTTAAAAAGTAAAACATATTATATTAACATTTAAATTGCAACACTGGCTACTAGACCGAGTTAAAACTAACGTGCATTAAAAACAGTATTATATATAAAATTTTACAAGCACAAGATGAAAATTAATATTAAACATTTTATTAACTGGCAATTTTAAAGATATTACGTTAACATCTATGGCGACACTAATAACGCTCAATATTTTCTATATAGTAACACCAAGTTAATAACGGGTACCTACTTTTGTAACAAACTACAAATTAAGGCCTAGATTAGGCCAAACTGCAACAGATTTATAGACATATTTAAATAAGTTTTTATTTTCATAGAAAAAAAAAACAAAATTATCTTTATTTACTACAATGATGTTTTTACCCACAATGTTAGAAACCAGTATTAGAAAAGGACCATAAACTAGGGTAAGATTTTGTTTCTATGGAATACCAGAAAAGGTAACCGTGTGGTGATGGAAAAAGAATACTATGTCACCTTTATAGGTGTCGTAAAAGCCCCTAGTCGAATTTTACAACACCTAGGAAAAGTAAAATTTCGGAGATAATAATTTTATCCTTTTTTTTAATGTTTGGAAATTCCGAATGTATAATGAATAATGTTTAGAGTTTAAAAAGTATGAAATTACCATAATTTCTACGAATTTATTAATAAATTGATTAATAATTATTATTGGTACATAAAAGCTTTTTTGATCATGAATTACGTTTTGTGCGTTATCGGCAAAACAATTACTCAATACCTAATTATACACAATTAAAGCATACGTCCTATACAATTAAAGCATTTTTAACGTAAATTTTATATAATTTAAGCCCACCGCTATCAATATAAATGTTACAGTCATAACCTGACTGAAAAAATCAGTCATAACTGGTTGTAACTAAGGGCGTCAGTCAAAACCACTTTTGACTGTTTTTTTCAGTCAAAAGTGGTTTTGATCGGTTATGAGTTTTGACTGTAATATAAACTTTAAAAGTTAAATACTAATACTAAATTAATTAATTTGTACTAATTATTCAATATAGGCAGATATATATTTAAAAAATATTTTAATTATACTTTTTTACACGTTAACACTAGCTATGTTACTACGAGGAACGAATTCGCGCGCTAACTCCTATGACAGCTGTCAATTTTTTTCCTCGTATGACACCTGTCAATTTTTGTCCTCGTATGACAGCTGTCAATTTTTTTCTTAGCTTACATGTTAGTAGTTTTCAAAAGATTTTAAAGTTCATTTTAACTTTCTTGAGATATTTTTAAATGCATATCAAAAAATGATATTTTTCTGTCATCAAATTATATTATATGTACAAGTAAAATACTTATTGCACATCAAATATTTATCTTAAATAGGTACCCTTAGCCTGAGTTTTATAAGAAATATTAATTACCTACATATGTAATTCGTTAAATTTAAAATAAAAACATAATGAAATGAGTTGAAAAATTAAAAAGTAAATTTCAGAATACAATTAAAATACAAAATTAATATTATTTTTGTGTTTTAATTTTATTTTGACAAAAAAATTAAATATTAACTTTAATATTTAATTTTTTTATCAAACTCAATCTCGGGTTAAGTATATGGCGTACATAGACTCTACTAACGCTAGCTAGCTATGACAACACTTAGGTTAAAACTGTGACTACACAAAAACCTAGAACACATTTTTTTTGGTTTTTTTATTGGAATTTGGTGTAAATAGATATTAAGATAACAAGCGATCTTAAAGTTTCGCGATTTTTATCGGTTTAAGTTGGGTCTTACCAGCAGTATAATTATGATATCTACTACATAGAAAGATATTAAAGGTATAAACACCTAAGATTATAATATTATTTAATTAATTTATTTTGTTGTGCAAAAAATATTTTAAGTTGTTTTTAATTTGCATTTAAATTTTACCCTATCTTTTCTTAAAGGCAATGTATTTCTGACCTCAAAAAGTAACCTTACTTCTACCGTATATAAAAAAGTACGAAACACGCTTAAAATTTGGTATGAAACTTCGTACAACGTTTTTTGCGATTCCATGGTTTTGGAAACAAGAAAGGAACCTATTTCGACGTATAAATTTTATATAAAATTCCTTGAACTACGTTTTCGTGACTTTCGGACGAAGTGTTCGAATTTCGAATTCATTTTTTAAGATACTATAATAATATATCACATTAATTTTTTTTAAATTTTTACATTGAATTACTAAAATTAACTTTAGACTATTCTGTTAATTTTATGACAAATGTGTGGTATAAATTGACAAGCCCCTGACATTTACATGACAGCAGTATTAAAAACCTTTACCTTTGTTTCCGTGGGTGTAAGCAGAAAGTACAGTCACGAGCAATAATATGTACACATTTTCAAATTTTCTAAACTATCTGCACGTTTATCTAGACATTACAATATCAAAATGAATTCGTAATTTAGAAGAGGTTCCGTACAGTTTTGAATTAATCTTCGAATTTTCAATTTTGGATTGGCAGAACTTTAGATAACTGGTTTACAAAATGCGAAAATGTGTACATATTATTGCTCGTGACTGTACCGATTCTTACAAACCTGCTTTGCCACAGTTTCTAAAGTTAATTTTAGTAAATTTATAATTTTGATTAGTGTATTTATTTAAAGCAACGTTCATATTTAAACTCTATATTTAATAATATAAATATCACGATATTGTGCATAAATATTTACATAGTTGTGGGACGACTTGGGTTTTTGACAACATTTTAACTAATCAATGATAATTGATAACTCCTCCAAATGTTAAGCAATCATTAGTGTAAATGATGGTGACCGCGATGCTAGTTGCAAACGTATAATTAGAGCATTTATGTTCTAGCTTAAATTAAGATATGTAGTTTGAACCATTGGTACAGTTTGCAATATAACATAAAGCTAAAAAATTTGTTCAAACCTAAATTATTTACTAAAAATGCAATGTTACTTCCTTATGTAACGGCTGCACCAATTTAAATAAAATTTGGCGTAGACGTAGCTGATTAGTTGAATACGAAAAAATTTAGACGTCATCTACGAAAATCGATATTTGGGACATTAATTATCAATCATAGAAATTCTTACGTGGTAATCAAATACGCAACGTTATGCAAGTGCTTATTGTGGGCATTGCGTCACTGACGCATTCCTCAAAGTACAAGACTACTATTCTATTAAGGTCTATATTTATATTTATATAATTTATGATTAAATACTATACTACCTTATTATTTCTAATTTATTATTAAAGTATAAAACACATAGCTACTAAAAAATTCTCTTTTTATCTCACTATGAAATTTGCTTCTCTATTTGACGTCATGCATTTGTCAAACTGTCAAAATATGTTTTATTTTGACTGATTGTCAAAATATACTCGTAATTAAAAAGTCAAATTATGACTTTGGGATCCCACAAGTTATCTTGATCCATATTGGTCACATAAGGACCCTCCTCTGCTTATAATTTCATTTAAAAAACCCAAAGAACTTCCTTGTTCAGTTTACCATTCCTCATCTCATCCCATATTTGAAAGTGATTACCTCTCTCTTTCATTTCGTCCATCCATTATTTTGTCCTTAGGCATAGACAAAAATGATATTGATGCTAACAAACGTTTTGAGAAAATTTTAGCCAATAATTGGCGCGACTGGCTTACAATTTACACTGATGCTTCTAAATCATTACAGAATGACACTCCTGTCGGGTCAGCAGTCTGGATTCCTAAGTTTAGAATCATTCTTAATTTTAAATCTCCTTCTTTTAATTCAATCTTTACAGCAGAATCAATAGCTCTGTTAGAGGCTGTACTGTATGTGGAATCTCATAATCTGAATAGATCCATAATCTTTACTGACTCGTTGTCTTGTTTAAGAGATTTGCTAAGCTTTCCATTTAGATCGCGGGATCATTGTGTTATCACGCTGAAAATTAAAGAAGCTTTACACAGATGTCATGTATCTGGCGTAGATGTGTTTTTAGCCTGGATTCCAAGTCATGTTGGCATTCTTGGAAATGAAACTGCCGATTCCTGTGCCAAAATGGCCATTCACTGCGGCAGTAACAATTACAATTACTGTTTTGCTCGTGATCTACGTCCCCTAGCCAAAACTTCTTTATTATGTTCATGGAATGAAGAGTGGCAGTCCAGCAAGCTGGTGAAAGGTCGATTTTATGGATCTATTCAACCTCTTATTCCATTAAAACCGTGGTTTAGTGTGCGAAGAAATGTTAACAAATTTGCCACTTCAATAATAATTCGACTTCGTTTGGGGTTTGTTTGTACACCGGTCTTTTTAGCGAAGATGCACATTAGAGATCATTCTATCTGCGATTGTGGCTTGGACGACGGCACTCTCGAGCACCTGTTTTTCTTCTGTCCTAACCTTTCTGTTCCTCTTTATGACTTATTGCCTAACTGTATACCCCGCCCAGTAAACATTCCTTTTCTTCTATCCCTAGCTCACACCCCACTTATTGACGTCTTATATAGATTCATATCCATTAATAAGATATTATTATAATGAATTTGCATGATTTAAAATATATTTTTATGTTTTTCACTTAGGTACAATATGTATATAGATGATTTATTTTACTTAGAATAATTTAGCTTTCTACTGATGACTTACCAAGCTTCATTTTAATTTAATTTATTTTTTTGTTTTAGTAATAGAAATCAGACTAACTTTTGTATTTTCAGTTTTTGTTAGGGACCGGGCATTTTTCTTTTTTATACTTTTATTCTCTCCACCTTGACGTTGGCAGAATCATCGGGGAACGATGGGGGCCATTGAATTAAAAAAACAGAACAGAAGTTATCTTGACAATCATTAAAAATAACACAATTTTGACAGCTCGACAAAATAGTTATACCTAAAGTAATATTTTAACAATGTCAAAATATGTGCAATACTTTTTGAAAGTATGTTAAAAATCATCACTGTCACTGTCAAAATTATCACGATTCATACAAAATTTTATTTTTTTAAATTCCATTGAGTTGTCGGCCATTACTGTAGTTAAGCTATTTTTATACTAAACATCAATACTTTGAAAAACTATCTTAATTTGCTAAGGCTGTCATATTATTATTGCATTTGGGCGCCTATTTCTAATTTATCAAATAGGTTCTACAAAAGAGAAGCCGCAATAAATTGTTCAAATTATATGTTATATATTATGTGTTTATTGAATGTTTATATAATATATAATGTTGGCATGTCTATTGTTAAATAAATAAATAAATTTTAATTATTATTATTTTTTATTCTTTTCGGATTTTCTAGTTATACCTAAGCTTTATAGGTAAAAAATTATATGTAAATTTTAATTAGTAATAAAAACTATTTTTTTGTTAATTCTATTATGTGATAACGGAGTAAAATTTACACTGTTTAATCATGAAATTATCATTCAAACTGACACAATTTGCTAAACTGTCAAAATAAGTTTAACATATTTTGACTGTAGTTCAAGATACAGTCAAATTATGATGATCATTTCTTGATACCGTGACAAGTTATATTTGCTGTCATTTTGACACAATTTTACCAGCTTGACAAGATATTTATACCTACTTGATTTTTTTTGGCCAGAACGCTATCAGTAGGCCAAGTTTTTTTTCCATTTTTCTATCTCTGCAGTGGGACATTAATGAACTGTCTAAATTACAAAACATATTCATATACTGTGAAATACTAATCTTTATAATAGCGACATCTAACGGATGACTAGCAAAAACTTTAGTACCGTATGACATTACAGATGGAGCTATATGTATACTATAAATATAGGCGTTCTGTATATAAGGGGCGACCTCTAACGATAAAATACCTTACTACTATAATAATGTCTTCTTTTATCTATTACAAGCTGTTGTAACGATATGTTGAAAGTTGCAAGAGGTTATTTTAAGATTTATGAAATTTGTTAATTTTTGTGATGAATCAAGAAGATTTTTTTTTGTTTTTTTTCTTTTAAACGTTTGTGAGAAAAAACGATGCATGAGTTACAAAACTTACGTTGGACGAAGAAGTGCCAAGCGAGAGCTAAGCTGTAGTGTCTGTGTCATAGTATAGCACAGGCTACAGTTTGGAAAAGGTACAAAAATAATGTTAGTGACATTACAGAGTTTTTGGACTTAACAGAGTTACGACTATTCGCATCTTTAGGACACAATACCAGAATTTATTCGAAAACTATTTCTTGCAACTATTAATAAACGAATTAGACGAATTTACTATGTTTGGCGTTTTCGAGTTTCCAAAATTTCGACGCTGTTATAAGCGAGCTGTTGAGTTCCTCCGTGAACATGGCGCTTGTAACAGCGTCGAAATATCGGAAACTCGAAAACCCTAAACGTGGTAAATATCCCGATAGTTCGTTTATTAATAGTGAATGTGACCATGACAGTTTAAATAATTATATTTTTTGCAACTTTTAAAACACCGTACAACGACATCTATGTATTAATCTAGAAACATTAATCTATTCAACTCTTAAGGTGGGGTTTTTATTTGTGTTCTTTGTACAATAAATATTTATTTAAGTCCTATGTCGTTGTGAGGCCTGTGAAAAAAGAAAAAAATCAAAATTATTATTTTTATAAGATAAGCTAGGGCACAGAAGTACTGCCGGAGGGGGACTGGATGCAAAGGCTCTGCCGATTACCCTCCTCCTCGGAGTGACGCTGGGGACTTTTAGTGGGTGCACTGGGGGTCACCCCTGGGAGCCCCACATACTGATGCGCGATACATAGGGATGCGTAGGCATTTTACACCTGCGAAACCAAAAAAATAAAAGGGCACAGAAGTACTGCCCTTTATTGGCCATGGGCCAAGACTTGTGGAAGTGTGATTCCTCTGGTGCTTCAGGGGTGAATTACTGATTTCCGAATTACTGAACCCAGAATAACGTTAACAAGAAAACAAGCAATCACGAATAACATTACCACGAAAACCTGCAATTACGAATTTTCATTTTGACATCATTTCACACATTGTCGAAAGATTAGGTTAGGTTAGAACGATGACAATGTGATGCACGAGCCGAGCGAGCGAAGGGAGCGAGCTGCGGTAGCAGCCGGCGAGTGCCAGAATGAAAATTCGTGATTGCCTGTTTTCATGGTAACGTTATTCTGGGTTCAGAAATTCGGTAATCAGTATGAGAGTCGTGTTTCAGGCGTACATAGGCTACGGTAACCACTTACCAAACTAGTGATTAATTAAAATTAAACTAATTTAGATCCTAAAACATTAAGAATGTCATGCGAAAATGATGCTTATGGTGGGTCAAGATTCTGTTGGTTCGATAGTACATAAATATAGAATGAATAAGGGTCATTTTACCTTATACTAATCCTTCAGGATACTCCTCTGGCTATGTGTCCTGGGGCGCGCAGTATAGTGTTGGTTGTCGGTGTACACCTACGACAATATTTATATTATAAAAGTTTAGTTAACACGTTCCCAGTGCAGTGTACAATATATGGTACACGTGCATTGTTTTACTATTGTGTCTGCTGGCGGCACTGTGAAAGGGTTAACTTATAAAAGTAATCAACAGAGAAAATTATTTATTTACTTTATTGGCAAACTAGCTGACCCGTGCCCTCTTCTTTAGGCGGCAAAAAAACGCGTCACTTTTTAAAACATATTTAATTACAGCTTCACTCCTATTAGTCATAGCGTGATACTATGTAGCCTATGACACTCCCCGATAAATAGACTATTCAACACAGAAAGAATTTTTAAAATCGTTTCAGTAGATCCAGAGATTACCCCTTTACAACGTCACAAACACACAAACTTTACCTCTTTATAATATTAGTATAGATGATAAGATAAATTTTCTGTTTACTTAACGGGGTATCTGTTTCTCCGCGACTTTGTCATGTAAAGTTTCTTCTTAATAGGTGTATAATATTTTTTTTCTGCGCGACCGTAGATATTTATCAAACATTATTGTACCCTATGTTACACGCTACAAAATTAGCAATCTACCAGTGTATGTTACATCAAAACCAGTCCAGCCGTTTCTGAGTTTACCCGGAACAAACAAACAGACAAATATTATGTTTTTTTAAATAAAATTATTCAATACCAGGATATCGATGCGCATCACAGTTGTCAGGATGGTCGGGGTCAGGTGGCGGAGCCCTGGTCAGGGCTTCGTCCCCGCCCGGTAAGCAAGTCTCCACCATCGCTTCGAGACAGTTCACGAACAGCTCGCTGCTTTCCGCTGTGCATTGATTCTGGAAAGTGTTCAGGTATTTTTGATGAAAACAAAAATTGGAAAATTTCGGTTGTTTGTGCAAAAATTGGAAAATTTCGGGTTGTAGCTGACTCTTTGATCAACGGATCAAAACGGTCAAAAATATACGCAAAATACTGAACGTTGGTAATGTACAGTCGACATAAGAACACTTAAATTTAATTTAAATACTTCTGAACAATTTAAAATGTCAATAAGTTCTGTACACTACAAGTGACCATTAATATCTGAACATTTATTGTTCACATAAGTAAACAGTCAATTTGATGTATGTTCAGATTTTAATGATCACGAAATATTTGGACTGTACAGCACAGCTTAGCCGCTACCTACGCTTTAAATCTATAAATAATAATTAGTTTACATAGACTTTTTATTTAATTAAAAAGACAACTCAGACACTAGGGATGACACCTGTGATGCAGGGACCTCACAAACATCAATTTCAACGTTCAAAATTGTTGTCTGATTTAAACTCCCGACCTCGTACACTAGAGCCCCATAGACGATAGCTTTGCCACTGAGGCAGTTTACGACTTGACTTTTGCTAACTGACCTTAGTGAAGGGTCCCGCGAACCTCCACAGACCTCCGAACCCGCAGCTCTGCATGTAATGTAACTGTTGTTGACTCGCGTCTTCGCTTGCTATCATGTTCTGAAATTATACACAAAATATTATTGTTATGTGTATCACCAAAAATGATTTAAATACTATCAGAAATAAGACAAGCTTTATTAACTTTAAAACTTTCGTGTTTCATTTTATATAATTATTATTTACACGGGTATTAACACGATTTAGCCGTGGTCACGAGTAGACTAGAGTCTACTCGTGACCACGGCTGGTGTAACCTGGCCGAAACGTCGAGAGCCTCAAAGGTAAATTATTACTTAATATTTACCAAATAATAATAAATCGTGTTAATACCCGTGTAAATAATAATTATATAAGACAAGCTTTTATAAATCTTCATTCTGCTGAAAATAGTAATTCAATTCTTCTTCATCATCATCATAACAACCCATTAATGTCCCACTGCAGGGACGGGCCTCCTCCCGGGGCGGAGGGATACTTGGCCTACTAATACTACGCTGGCCAGACGGATTGGTATAGGGTTTAATTTCAAGTTTCCCTTCTTTTTATTTCGTACAGATAAAATTCACGGATAGTCACTTAGTCGGTTTTTACGACACCCATGGGATGAGATGGGGTGGTGACATATTGTATTATTACCCCGTCACCACACGGAGAACGAATAAATAACGAATCGAATTCTTCTTAGAGCATAATTATTTGAACATCATGTATGTATGATGGCCACCTTCAAATATTTCCACTTCACGAGGTCATATGCCTCCCCCATCCAACATATACCCTAAAACTTTACCAGAAGGTCGATTCATCTTGTGGGGGGTTTGCCTTTTCAACTCTTCAGTACATCAAAAAATATACTACACATACAAAACACACAGGGTTTTCTATTGTTTGCCCGAAAATTATATGCCATAATATTCTTATGCGCGAATTTCATTTGCCGGAATTTCTTTCGCTATAATTTAATTAGTCACAACGGCAAAAACAGCTCGACGGAGCCCCTAACCTATCTAAGTTGGATTGCTCTAAGTATCTCAGTTTAAACATTATGTAGTTGAATTATGGCAAGTAAATACCTATTATGGCTAAGGGCGATTATGGCAAACAATATTAGTACAAATGAGATTATGGAAAATGAAAATTCGGGCAAATGACACACATACCTATGCAAACATTCAAATCTTTCATGTTCATGCACTCAAATATTTGGTTAGAGCATGAATCAACCCGAAACCTGTATGAACCATTACGCTACTAAGTTATTATATTTACCTGTATAATGCTCTGAACAGCACTCAATATAACTTGATCATGGCAATGCATAAGTACGTGATTTATCTTCATGTCTAATAGGGAATGTCTGAAAAAAAATTTATAATAATAGCTGTTACAGTACCATCAAATATTTCATAGCAGAAAAAGTGATCAAATACTTCTGAATAATTTAAATCAAGTGATCATAAATATCTGAACATTTTATTTTATACACTAGTCAAAATATTACTGAGTTACTGAGTTCTGGGGTAACAAACTATAAAGGTAATTACTGAAATCTGAAACTCTTTTTTTTTGAGTCGGTTCTAAAGTGCCGTTAACTTAGCATTACCTGTACTTTAAAATACACACCTCAACAAAGTCTAGGGATATTTGGTATTTCCTCAATTAACTCCAAAATTATTAAAGATAACATACAACATGTTTATATTTTTATAAAGGTAATTTATCAGGCTACAATCCAGAATTAAATAAAATTATTATTTTTGCGTAAATAATTTTTTATACAAATAAATAAAAAATTTGGAAAATTAGTAAAACTAACAATGAATTTGTTCTTTAAGCAAAAGTGAAAATAATCGAAAATTAATCTGTTTTTAACTGTTATGTGAGTAATCAGTAGTCAATACATTAAAAAAACCGTAAATAACGGTCCTGCAACGGTTTTTCATGCTTGGATTAAGTTATCTAGGTCTTGATGCGGTATAATGTTACAGGTCAGACTAGGATACAAAAAAAGTTGCTCTTCCATCGCAAGTTTATGCAGGAAAATTCATTAAAGCCCTTCTTTTGAACATGTCCTACGCGTATTTTATGGTTTTGAGGTTAGGCGATTGAGTGGTTCAGCATAAAATTGATACGTCGTGCTCCTGCAACCAGCTCGTCATCACTCTCGCTTTATGCGGACGGGTGTTATCGTCCATGAGCTTAAACATTTGGCCGCATTGTAGTCTACGGGGGTAAATTATTAGTTCTAGCACCTCGTTAAGTTATTTTTCAGCCGTCATGGTGTTTCTGATCAAAACGCGCTCTGTTCTTCGACCCACACAAATTCCCGTCCAAATCATAATTGTTCTATCGTGGTATGAATAGTTTTTCTCAGGATGTTGTAATCGGCTATCACAACCAGGAACTCGCCAAGCACGTTCTCTACGTGAATCCGAGTGGAAACTGAACCGGGACTCATGTGTAAACACTACTACAGATAACAGGTCATCTTTGCAGAGCAAATGTTCACGACCTCACTCTAGTCATCGTGCGCGATTTGCTCAACGTATTGCTGGAGTTGAAAGCGGTATGCGAGCATAAAGGTGGGCTTCATGCCGACTTCTTCTGACAGTTTGGTCACCCGCAAGAGGCTCCACCAAGCCAGCCAGCCAGCCTCTAAGCCAGCTGCATGGTAGTAACATTTGGCTGCCTTTTCGCGGGAACTTGCAAAAATCGATCATGTCGTTGAGTGGTGATAGACTTTTTGCTGTGATATCTTTAAGCTACTTCACCAGTAGCACGATAATGTGACCATAACCTTGATTTCATATTTTGTACTGTTCCAATCTCTTCAGCAATACTATGCTCAGTACCCGCAGCTGAGAGCATGCCTACTGCCCTTAACATTTCCTGTATGTTGAAATGGCGCCGCTGCTTGATGCACACAATATTAATCATTCGAAATAAACGTTTAAATTGTTATAAAACTTAAATTTTACACAAAAAAGCAGTCAAAACTTACTGTTGGTAAATGAAATTTTCGAACTTGAGTACGTTCAAGCCGCGTAAATCTTTTATTTTTAATTTTATTTTTCAAATTCAAATTTGGAATGGTTAAGAAAGGTTAACAAAGTAAGTTTTCATCAAAAGAATTAAAAACAAACCAATTTTTTTTTAATTTCACAACTTAATACAAAATATCGTGAAAATATCCCTAGACTTTGTTGAGGTGTGTATATTAAAACTTAACTAATTTCTTAACATTATAGCTTGTACAAAAACTTACATAACAGGAAACACTTTAGGGAATACGACGGATCCCTCAGCCAAATATTGATACAGTATTCTTATTTCATCCTCATCTGAAAACAAAAACACATCCTTTTTAATACAACTTTACTTATATGGGTAACAAATTAACATAGCTTTGTTGCATAATACTTTGAAAACTTATTTTTTAGTTAATAGTTTAATTAAAATTAAATTAAAACGATCGGTATTTTTGGAATACTAGATTGTTATGTTATGTTATGTTATGTTATAAATCAATCAACTAGCCTATCGCAGTCCACTGCTAGACATAGGCTGCTCCCAACACGCGCCACATAAAATGGTCCTGCGGCTTACGCATCTACTCCGTTGAATTTGAACGTTTGAACTCACCTGTAGTATATTTAACCAGTGTTGCCAATACAGTCAACACCAAGGCTTGCGTAGTGAAGTCCGACAACACTGAGGGGTCTAATAAACTGTTGCTTTCCGGACTGCTTGTATCCTTGTCAGTTGAGGCTTGCTGTGTGTGCAAAATTAATATGGGGAAAAAAAAATACAATGAAATTTATTTGCTTCGGTAGAAAATCAGTCTTGTATGAAAATCAGCCAAAATTACCTTAATTAGAATAACAGAATTTAAAAACATTTTGTTTAGTTTTATCTGAGTGATACTGGTGGTGATAATGTTTGCGATCATATTATTGCTCGTGAGGTACCTGATATTACTAAAATATACATGGTATAAGAATATGAAAGCTTGACATGCAGGGATGTTGACATGAATCTATGGTATCTCTTCATTTAATATTTTGACCGCTACAGACGCTTATTGACGTCAAATCAAAATGTGCTCACGACGCCACCGATGCACAACTTGGCACGTCAAAAATATTACTTGTTTACATACAAAAATATTACTTGTTTACATACAAAAATATATGCTTCTAGTGATTTTTTCAAATACATAATATACCAATACAACCATATTCAACTTAAAAACGTTAATTTAAAACATATTTTATGCCTTCACTAACTTCACTTTTAACAAAGTGTGTTTAATATTCTAGTAGATTTGTTTTCCATGCAAAATTTAATAACATATTTATATTGTATTGTATTTTACCTTAGTTGAAGTTTCTGGATAGTCACTATCACCAGACTTGGTGGATGATGGACGTCCGTCAGTATCGTCTGTGCTACCTGGCGATCCTCGGCCGTCGTCTTCCACCATCTGGTGGTAATTGTATTGTTATGTAATGTTTTATGTGTCGTGATATAGTGAAAACACACGGCGTTATGGGACTGCTTTACGCAAATACAATATCGTGAGGGTCTGTCCTATACCTTGACTATTGATCCGTTATAACCAAAACGACAAAAAAAAATAGAAATTTATTATTTACTTATGGATTTTTAACGACGATAAATATACCAGTTTTTCTCCGTGTGGTGACGGAGTAAGAATACAATATGTCACCACCCCATCTCATCCCATGGGTGTCGTAAAAACCGACTAAGGGACTATCCGTGAATATTTACGTCGTAGGTACGTATTAATCTTTACGGAACAAAAAGAAGGAAAACTTGAAAATAAATCCTATACCAATCCGTCTGGCCAGCTTGGTATTAGTAGGCCAAGTATCCCTCCGTCACTGGAGGAGGCCCGTCCCTGCAGTGGGACATTAATGGGTTGTTATGATGATGATAAATTAATTAAAAAAAATTAAAAACATTAGTAATTTTAAGTACCATATTAATAACACTTACCCCGCTAACATCAAATCCACTATCAGCATCGCCTCCCTGCTCATTCCTCGCCGCTTCTCCTGCAGCCCCGTGCTGCATACTATGTGCCCTACCTTCGCTGTCCTGTCACACGTTAAACACCATAAGTAACTATACAACTATGGAGGTAAACACATTTAGTACTATGTGTGGTCTCGAAACGTAAATAGGCGTTGTTGTTATTAGGGTGGGAGGACTCTACGAAACGCACTGTACAACGATATACCACGATACAGGTAACGCTCTGAATATACAATTATACACATTCTTTACTTGTCTTTAAATGTCCAGGCTGAAGAAAAACAGCATAAACCTTAGGTGGTAGACCAACGCTGACAAAAACCACGAAGCTAAAGGCACAGGATTGCGAGCGATGGAAACATTTGGAGCTGGCCTATGTCTATCAGCGGACGTCTATTGACAGTCCATAATTGACTGATATAGGGGACAGTAGATATTTGTTAAGGCCACCAATAAGGTCTATGGATGAAAAAGACACATGATTGGGAGAGAGAGCAAAAAAAAAACATAATTTGCCATTGGTGAACACTCTTGTATGTAAAATATTTGTTTTTATATATCTCAGCAAATCGATATGTAATATTCATAGTATGTATAACTAAGCATTCTGATTATAAGGGATCAAAACCCTGTATAAAATCGCAAGAAAAATACGACATAAAATATTTATTCAACTATACAATTTCGAAACCACACATCACGACAAATATTCAGGGATAAAGGGGGGGGATAGACATAATAAGAAAAACATTTTAGCAAGGGTGGGTATTTTAAAGCAACTATTTATTTTTTAAATTTGCTAAATAGCTATTGCTATTTTTATATCATAAACTATTTGCTATAAGCATTTGTGTTGTGAAACATAGAATTTCGTTGTGTTATAACGTGTTTGTCACTTCGATTTTTCACGTGGTTTTAGTGAAATTTGTTTATTATTTTTTGCATGTCCACTAAGAGCATATAAATGTTATTTGTTAAAAGAAAGTATACATTTCAAATACAATACATATATGGATATGTTATGCTAAAATTGAAGGAGAAAACAATAAGTAAATGCGCAATTTTCACAGTTTCGTGTACCAACCAATGTCCGATAACTGACTAAATACTTACTTAAGTTGTCACTTTGACATTTTACCATCGTTTTGATATCAAGAGTTCCAAGTGAAGAAGCACTCCACAAAAACCCTATACAATCAGTTTGTACTACCTTTTTGATCATTGGAGAAGGCCGATGGTTTAATTTAGTTGTTATAATAATATTATGTAAAGATCTTTCTTGGTAAAGTACTTCTGAGTAAATTTTAGATTATAAATCTTCGTACTAATTTTATATGCTCACAGCGGTAATGCATCTGTACATTTGTGCTTATTTAAGTGCCTGTGATTAGTGTTCATAAATATATGAAACGGTGTATTTGTGCTAATATAACATTTTAATAAAATATAGCGATTGTTGCTAAAGCACAATTATTTTGTTTCCATTCTTTGAAATTTTGACGACTGTTTTCGGATAAATTGTTGTAGAACAAAGTCCACCAAGTCAGTATACAATATACCAAGTGTCAAAATTATCTGAACAGAGTTGTATTTTCAACACTTAGTACAAAAATATAAGAAAAACGACTTAAATAATTTACTAAGAATATAAGATTCGTATTGATATATTTATGACAATTACGGATAAATTAGTTACAGAATGTGTATCAGGAAGATCAGTATGCTGTAGTATTTCCCATTCGATTGAATTACAATAATTTTTCTTTTTAACCAATGTAGGTATGTTAATAATCGAGTCAATTAGAATTTTAAAAACTAAATATTATTGACGTAGATAGCAAATTCCTCACATAACATGGCCTGTTTCAAACCATGTATCGCAGTCAAAAACATCTAAACTTGTTAGACATTTTTGAAAATGAAATCGCCTCATTACATCAATTGTATAACACAATTGGGTATTGTAATAAAATCATATAGGTTAGGCACCGCACAGCATGGTTACCAATCCGTTAGTTTATTATTGTTAAATCGTGTAATTTTGTTTGCTTACGGGGTTCAAGCATGTTTAATATTTATTTTTATAAATAGCTATCAATATCTTTTAGGGTTAACATGCAGGTTTTACTTTGAAGTAAACATTTCCAATGGATTGAGGTATTTTACCAATTTATCTAAAAATAACGCTACAAGGAATTGTAAACATATATTTGAAATTTTAGGCAGGTATATTACTAAAGTATAACGCATTTTTAACTAACTCCAAAAAGAAAAAGAGCATCTTTATTCGATCGTAGATTTTTTTTTTAATGTTTGTTACCAGTCTTCCCAGAACACAGACATTTCACCAATTGAATGATTTCCGATCGTTTTTCAAAAGCATAAATAACTACCTATTTCTCAGTCAGTATCAAAAAATATGCAATAACGAAATTGCGTTTTATAATCGGTAATAACTCTCTGTTATTGGAGTCGATTATTTTGTTATTTTATTAATTAATTTCAATAATTACTCTAGGCACGCTAATGGTGTCCTTTGACGTCGGCACAGAAAACGATCTTTGCGTTTTAAAAAGCATTCTAACTGAAGTCTAGTTAGTGTAAGCAGTGCATAAGCATCGAGAAAAAATAATTTACACAATAAAATAGTTATTTAAATGTGTTCAGTTATTTTTGAACGAAACAACAAAATGTTAAGTTATTTATAACCAAAACAGTAAATATCATAACCACATTAATAAAAGACACATTATTGCGTAAATTATTGTTAAAAAATAGTAGTAATTCGCATTGTATATGTTATAACACAGTACATTTAACAAGAAAAGCCACATCATTTTGACAGATGTCAAACGAATTTGACAGGTGCCAAAACAAATATGACACATGTCAGAATAAATTTGACAGCGTACGTCAAGTGCATTTTGTTTTTTTTTAACGTAGACAACACGAAACGAGCGTACAACGCACATAATTCAGTCGATACAATACGATACATGATACGTTCCCGTAATAGTAGCGTGTAAAAGACAACAGTGATTCAGATGTAAGTGACATGAGTACTGGAAAATAAAGAAGTATTAGTTTTGATTGGCAGATTGAAGGTTTTTGTAAGATAGAGGGAGCTCAGAATAGTGTAGATCTCTTACTTGGGATTATGCATTTTCACGGGGAATTGTGTTACCAGGATCAAGAAAAATAAGAGGACTGCACAGACTATTTTTTAGCGAGGGATTTGAATCTAGGTTACAGGGGATTCTGTCGACTGAAAGTCAGAGGGACTTTCGTTATTTAAAAGAGTAGTTTATTTATTTATTTTATTAGTTAATACATAAGTATCTTCATTGAAAAGCTTGATAAGGAGCGTTGTAATTTGAATTAAACAAATATTTCTTGGCTCTTATCCAAAAATGTTCAACAATTTCTGAACCTCAGTAATTTGATGGACTATTTAAATTTTTGGCAAAAACAATATTAACAATTTCACTGTCCCGCCATTAGACACAATAGTAAAACAATGCAAATGTTCATATATGACTCATGGGACAGTTAAGCTTCTTATTTTATAAGTAGGTAATTCTAGGGTGGGTCTGGACTATTCTACGGTGCAGTGACGGACTAAGACTACAGTCAAACACTACCCTGTCGACGTTTATTGGCTGTAATAATATAAATCCTTCAATCCGCCATTAGAAAAGGAAATAGAAGAACACTAGAGTATTATCTACTTAAGTTAGTAAATAATCATAAACAATGACTGCATGATTATAACAGACCAGTGTGCGCCTTGAAAATATATATTATACCCCGGTTTCCGAATGATTGATCAAGTAAAAATCTACTAATCAAGTGTCAAAACTATCATTTTCAGGAACTAAAATGACAGTTTTAACACATGATTAGTTGATTTTTACTTGACCAGTCATTCGGAAACCTATTTTTCTTCTAACTATTCATAGTTATATTGTGTTTTTAATTGCCGTGCACGAGTACGGTTTCAAATACCAATCATTTGGAAGTGCTAGTCAAACATAAAAGTAACTTATTAACGGACAGGATGCCGTGTGGTGACGGAGTAAGAATACAATATGTCACCACCCCATCTCATCCCATGGGTGTCGTAGAAACCGACTAAGGGACTATCCGGGAATATTATCTTTACGTAATAAAAAGAAGGAAAACTTGAAATTAAACCCTATACCTCCGTCACGGGAGGAGGCCCGTCCCTGCAGTAGGACATTAATGGGCTCTTATGATGAACAGTCAGAAAGAGGCCTGGTACAATTTTACATAAATGTTTAACTACTAACGAATCGGGCATACACAAGTTGTAGGGGACCAAACCATTTATATTTAACAGCATTAGCAATTTTTGTCAGTCTTCTAACGTTAGTAAAGACCACGCATACAAAATTATTTAATAATATTTTCAATGCACACATAACAATTGTTAAAACTTAAACTTACAATATTAATTAAACACATAAGCTTGTCAAATCTATGAACTCAAACGCTAACAAGCCAACCGCCATTCCGTTGTGGAAAGATTTTTTATTATTTTCCTAAACCAAAATTACTTTATTTTTAACTAATTTACCTCTCGGTCCGTTTAAGTTATTAATTATTCTACCTCACACACTCAAACAACGCCATTTAGTCCCAAAATAAGCAGAATTTATTTATGGGTACTAGACAATGGATAAACATACTTTTAAACTTTTTTATTAGTAAATAAACATAGTATCTGAAAACATCCGAAAATAAACCAATAAATTGACGGCACGTGGTATTTCTAATTTATAAAGATCATTCAGAAGAATAATTAATACAATTACTGGTAAATGCAATCATCATGTCATCCGCAATAATACAACACATCAAAGATGTCCGCGTCCGCATATGTTTGCAGCGTGAATTTGTACTCATATACCATGCTGAATACAAAATTACTGGGGGTATAGTTAATATTAAATAAAATGTTGGAAAAAAAATATTATTAAATAAAATACATTGTATAGCATACAAACTATTGCCGCCAGTAAAAAAATACTTCTTTTTATTTTAATATTGTATTATGCATTATTTTTTCCCAAAACAGATGTTTACAATTAAGAAAACATTTCTGCAATCAAAAATATAAAGGAATATTCATCCGTACCGATATTATTGACATTTTGGTTTCATCATTTTTTTTTAAATCCTAAATAGAATGCTATAGTATTGAACATAATAATATGATGTATCTATTATTTTTTAAGATTGCTGTTGAAAATTATAATAACGCAATTAAGACAAATAAATACTTTGACTTGACAAATGAGATAACCAGAAATGGCTATAGGGTTACTCTGTATGCCGTGGAAATAGGTGCGAGGGGTACACCAGCTAAATCCCTCTACAATCTATTAAAAGAACTAGGACTGCCGAGAACTTCAGTAAGCTCTCTACTATCACGAATGTCCAAAACGGCGTAGTTAGGTTCCTACCAAATTTGGATAGGTAGAGGACGGAACATAGCAGACAGTAAAGGTGACCGCTAACGCGTTGTAAGGGGGCCTCCTTAAACCTACATCTGGGTCGTAAGTCCCAGACGCTGTTACGCCAGTGTTCCGTCCTCTATCACGCGATGGACCCGGCACCCGCACGGAGAATCCATGGAATGCTAAGATTAGGTCTTATCACATCTTCTTATAGTACCGAAATTAATAAAGAAATATACCCACCATTCAATAACTAAACATAGACCCGCATTCTCCGAATTTCAACCTAGTTATTATATAAATAAAGTAGAAATTTGAATTTCACTTGTATAAAGTATAAAAATCCTCTAAATAAGTATGAGATGTCTAGTTTTATTACTATTAGTATATTTTATAACGTCCTAAACGACATGACTATATCTTTCTGCGATCTTGAACCATATAACGATGAACATAAAGTACAAATTTCAACCTTCCGTATAAACATAGTAGTGATATTACCTGATGCGGTATGCTGACTAGAGGGCTGTGACCACCGCTGCTTGACTGCATAGTTGGGGATTTACCTGGGAAATATCACCATTTTTTTATTTTTATTTTATTTTACTTTCATATTTAGAAAGCCTACAGCTAATTAACAACAAAACAACAACAAAAATATGTTTAGGTTAAGGCCAATTACAAGCTTTCACCAATATAAATTTTTGGGCAGTTCGCAATGATAATAGCCGGATCCACACGACCAGCACGATCCAGCGTGCTCCACAGGAGAGTGCGATGTGGACTTGCCTCGCGCGATACATACTGCGCGGCAGGATCGTGAGCTCTTTGTAGCGAGCGATCCGACGTCGATGGATCGCGGGATCGCCGATGGATCCGGATAACAACAATATTTTCTAATTTCTAATCTCTGAAAAAATCATCAAGTCGAATGTTAGGGGGGCTTACTTACGTATAACACATTAATATACGAATATAAAATTAATGAGTTGCGAGGGATTCGCATGTGACTTTGAACACATCCATCAATCTTTAAAAGTATTAAATATAAAAAAACAAATATTAATTTAATTTCTTGCTGTGTTGCTGCTTGTCGTACCTATCACTTCAGCCTGTGCTGTGTAGCATGAGATTCGTATTCTCTTCACTGCGTGTAGTCAGGTTGTCGAAATAAGAAGTCCAACTAATACGAAATGGCGATTTATTGTTGTACTAGATGGTTACACAGAATGCTTACAATTATTGCTTAACAGTGTTTAAGTACGAGTAAGTTCATAACGTAGACTAACATTATGACTAATATTCACAAGTGTTGTACATTTAAAGTTCGATACTTCTGTCCTAAATTACTAGAAGATGACGGAATATTAGGTACACACCTTTAAACCAGCTAGACAGTGCCAGAGTCGTAATAGATAGAAGTACAATTTACCAACTAAAACCCAAAGTGCTCAAAACTTAAGCTCGCTGCGGCGATATTTCCGGACCGTTACGACTTGGGGAGCTTCAAGAAACGAGCGTACTCCTTTTTTCAAGGTCGTCAACGCATCTGTGATTCCTCTGGTGTTGAGGGTGTCCATGGGCGGCGGTGATCACTTACCATCAGGTGACTTGCTGGCTCGTTTGCCGCCCATTATATATAAAAAAACCTCACTATACCCTTTCCACTATATTTAACAACATTTGACAGCTTGACGTTAGTGACGTTCAGCAGTATCTCGAAACAATTCCATTCGATTGTAAGCGATTTCGCGATTTTTCAAATTACTTTATTTTACACATTTGGATCCTTACATCAACTTACATTATCATTTTATTATTGTTTCTTTCTATATATATGTTAAAAGAATTAGCCTATAGCTTAAAATGATAAAATTATAGTTAGCTTAGGTATTATTTAAAATAATAACTTATCGTGACACATTCGCGGGTTACGGCTAATCTAAAATATCATATTACATTTTATAAATGTATTATGAAGAGTTCAAGTTTATTCATAGCATTTATTTCTACCGATTATTTGTAATTTGTTTCATAATGGTGGTAATCGTTACGAGTGTCCATCACTAAGTAACCATGGTAACTGAAAAAAACATGGGTACGTCCATGAAGTACAATTTTTTTTTTTTTTCAAGGACGTGAACTGTCAAAAAACCAAACTTTCGCTGGAAGGGGTATAACGGCAATTACTGACCCATCAGAAACTTTTTATTAGCTTACCTCCATGTGCTGAAGAGATGGCTACTTGATCGAGCACATCCCAAGACTTCTGACGACGTCCGTGACACGATGCGTGCCCTGTAGGCTGGATTAATATGGAAGACTGGAATACAAAAACATACATTATTAACTAACACACACCTACCTTCTCCGTGTGGTGACGGAGTAAGAATACAATATGTCACCACCCCATCTCATCCCATGAGAGTCGTAAAAGCCGAATAAGGGACTATCTGTTAATATTATCTTTACGAAATAAAAAGAAGGAAAACTTGAAATTAAACCCTATACCAATCCGTCTGGCCAGCGTGGTATTAGCAAGGCTCCGTCACGGGAGGAGGCCCGTCCTTGCAGTGGGACATTAATGGGCTGTTATGATGATGAATTAATTAAAATGTATATACCTGATGATGTTCAGCAGTAGGACAGTAATGGTCGCAGTTGTCTGGTAGCCACTTCGGTAGTGAATGTTTTACATGACACCGGGATCGAACCTCCTCACTCACGCATACTAGAGCTGCAACCATTTAGACATAGGTTATCATTTATTTTTAATTGCCCTACCAGAATGACTCTATGGTGCCTGATTAAGCATCCAATAGAGTCCAAGAATGGCGAGCACCATGCCAGCTACAATATTTGTAGAGGCATGAATGTCTCCACTATGGCGGCTTCAGAAGATGCTTTTTCATCGCATCTTATCGAAGTAATTAGTGTAGAGTAAAGTAGGTAGAGAACGAGCTAACAAGATTATACACAGGCAAAGTGACATCCTTTAAACAGGGCATGTTTGTAGCACTCAAAAAATTAATATCGAGAAAAGTATGCTGAAGTGGTTAGGGCACACATTTTTTTTAATAAAATTTTATTTGACTTACATTAGGTCCTACGATTGACCCTTGAGGCATGCCTGTATATAATGACCTTAATATTAGGTCTTTAGCTATAAAATTGCTGTTTTGTATGAAGATTTTATCAGAAGTTTGTTTGACATACTAACGTTTTCTTGGATATATCAATAATTATTAAACTTAATAGAATAAAATTTGTTATAAGTAACGGCGCACATTTAAGCTAACTATTGTGTTTAAAACACATAAAAAAAGTATCAGGGAAGAAGTTACAATTAAACAAATGGGAAAATCCACTGTTTTAAATTGGACCCATGTTCGCAGGCTTATTATTAATACAAATAATAATTGTTTTTATTTATTATCTTTTCTTAGATGTTGGCTGTATCCTATATTTCTTAAATTACAAAAATAATTCAGACAATATAATATGTTTTAAAGGAATATAGAGGCTACAAACTGCCCTAAAAAAAAACAGCAATTTCATAAGTAAAGACCTATTATTACTCAAAAACAATTAATTACAGCAAATACCCCGTGTGGTGTCGGAGTAAGAATACAATATGTCACCACCGCGTCTCATCCCATGGGTGTCGTAAAAACCGACTAAGGGACTAACCGTAAATATTATCTATACGACGTAAAAAGAAGGAAAATTTGAAATTGCCCGTTTCTGCAGTGGGACATTAATGGGGTGTTATGATGACAGCAAATACAAAATATCTTACCAGTTAGATAAGCGACAGTATCAGGCGTGACGTGGAACTTGTCCCTGTGCACGACGCTGGCGGCGGCCAGGCTCAGCAGCTTCACCAGCACGCGGCATGTCCTAGACACTGTGGCCGCGCCGGGGTGCCGGTAGCCCTTGATCAAGTGACCCACCAGAGCGAAGTGGAAGTTGGAACGGAAGCTGCACCACAACAAATATACTATTAACCACTGAAGAAAAATCAAGTGGAAATGCAATACAACTAATTCACTATGGGAACCGCTGTCGCCAAAACACAAATAAACTACTAACAAAAAAATAACATATGTAGCTGATCCTACATCTGAGAGTGAACCTTGAACAATATAAAATAGAAGTTAATTTGCTGTAGCGTTGAAAGAATTATATGACGTTTTGTAATCTAAATTGATTCAATTTTCTTAATTCCATTGGTTGCGAGGTATATTTATTGTGAGATAAATGATAAGGGGACTGTATTTAACTGGTATAATGATGTTAAAATAATAACATTTACAATAAATATTGTCAAGACAAGTATCGCGGGTGGGTTCGCTGCGTGAAGTAAGGTGGCGCCCCTCCGCCGTGCCGGCGCGGGACCAAGATGTCGGTGTATGCATAGACACCATAGATGGCGGTTTTCGCAATTCTGGCAATTATATACTTTAACATGTTGTACATAAGAGTGATATTCGCGTTACGTTTTATTTATGACCTCAGCGACAAGTTATGCGTACCATCGCATATAAGTGACACTTCCACTTGAGATTTCTTCTTATTAACTATTCATTATTACATACATGTGTGTTTGTGTGCGTGTGTATGTGTGTGTGTGTGTGTGTGTGTGTGTGGGTGTGTACTTACCTCAATCCGACAGCATGATCTAACTGCTTGAAGTGCCATTCCAATGGTTCTCTTGTCTCCATCATCACTTGTTCCAGAGTCTGGAGACAAAATAACGTGGTATAAAACAAGGCAAACCTATTCATCATAACAGCTCTTAATGTCCCACTGCAGGGACGGGCCTCCTCCCGTGACGGAGGGATACTTGGCCTACTAATACCACGCTGGTCAGGCGGATTGGTATAGGGATTAATTTCAAGTTTTCCTTGTTCAAAGCTATTCAGTTTAGAAATATTTATACAGAAGTTCTATGACGTTTTTAATTCTACCCCAGAGCGATGGTTTAATGGATTATAAATATTCCTCACACATTCACACAACGTCATCTAGTCCAAACTAAGCAAAGCTTGTACTATGGGTACTAGACAACGGATAAACATACTTAAATACTTTTTTTTTGTAAATACATACGTACATATTATACATGAAACACCCAGACCAATGCAAACAATCATGTTCATGCACACAAAGATTTGCATTGAGCGGGAATCGAACCCGAGACCTCTGTGTAGCAGTCATGTTATATAACCACTACGCCGCAGAGGTCGATAATTTCAACCATACTGATCGATCGGTCGTCGTTCGATTGATAGTAGAATGGAGTAGTTGATGTCAATCGATTAAATAGTAGAATAAAAAGCCATCGATGTCTCTGTGTACGCGGTCGCTATTTCAGAACCATTCTGCCCAAACGGTTGTCAGTTTTTCACGCTAGGTGTCCTGCCCACCAGCACAATAATAATTGGTTAGGTAGTAATCCTACTAATATTATAAATGCGAAAGTTTGTAAGGAAGTATAGATGGATGTTTGTTACTATTTGACGCAAAAACTACTGAATGGATTTTGATGAAAGGAGAATGACCAGTAGTGGTCCAAATGTCCACCACTAACGAGACCTATGTTGACTTATAGTCCACTTAATAGAGAGTATTTTTTAGTATCACACCAAAACAAAATATGCTGTCAGTAAAAAGTTACGACTATATGAAAAGTATAAATATTTTTTTTTTTACTTGACTCTTTATTTTAATCCATTGTAATTATGCACAAGTAACTACGCTATAGAAGAGATGGAATCATGTGGTTATGAGGCCCATATGCCTATAAGCAAACAGCGTGGTGAAGACCAGCTATCGGCGTTAGAGGGAAATAAAAATCGCGCAGTGACGATTTCTCACTGGGTCGTCGAAGTCGTCAACGGACGGTTCAAACGCGATTATCGACTCATTAGACAAGAGTTTTTAATCGCGCCATGAGCCACATGATGGGTGGCCGCTGCACTTATAAATGCATTTCATGTGTTGCTTGAAGACAGCACGCATGCAAGCGAATTTTGTGAATTATTAGACAGAGAGTGCACGAACCAAATCGTTTAGGTGCATATGTTACCCAAAGAAATGTAAATAGACAGCGGGCTAGTTTCCGTAACATGGAAACCGATGTTATCAGAGCAGATGAGTTCCCTATACTTACACACCAAGACCTAGTATTGTTTGCACTTGGGACATACCATGTAAAACTTGCGCGTAGCTACTATGGTGAACATATACGCAATGGCATATATCACATTGAAGTAGCGAGAGACGGTGTTTTTAATAATATTGTTGAATTTGGCATAGAACCTGAACATGCTTTGTTGCTACGCGCAAGAATCCAGACACGCGCGTGCAAGATTGTATTATACGTATTATGTAATGATACACGGTCGAGAAACAATTTCTAACTATTATTGTTCATGTTTATCTGGCATGGGAACTGTGGGATGCTGTGCCCATGTAATGGTAATTGTTTAGTACTTTGGGTGGGCAAGACATCAACCCACGATTAGGCTTCCAGCTGCTAATCTAAACAATATCATTGTTAATGAAAGCTGACATAAATAATGTTCATTTTTAATCGCTTGAGTTTTATTTAACACAAAAGAAAAAAATATATTGTGCAGAATTCTTGTGTTTTCTCGACATGCGTAGATTAGTTTAAAATATCCAACGGACAGAATGATATTCACTTGTATAAAAAGGTAAAAAGTATGACTTTTCATTCAGTCATAACTTTTAACAGACAGCATATTTTTGGTTGCGGTCTAGTTATAATGACTCAGTATTTAGTAGACTTTAGATTTAGACTTTGTTTTATTGTTTTTTTTTTTTTGTGTATTTGTTGTGTGTGTTCTATGGCCAATAAATGTTTTTTCTTTCTTTCTTCACCGAATCAGCAAAACAAAATCGGTTATGGAATAAAGTAGCATGCAGTAGAAATAAAATACATTTTACCTTATGTTGGAACTGGCCCTGTGACTCCAAAGTGTGAAGGTTTTGTTCCATGAAGGCCAGGCCAGCGGCATAAAGTGTTGGCTCGTCTAGTTGCAGGACTGATAACGCGACCCAGAACAATGCCTTGTGGATTGGTGAGGCCTAGAATTAAATGGAAACTTTCATTTTAATCTTTTCTTTAATTTCTAGAGAGAAAGTGGTTTTTAAAAAAATCTAAAATTTCCTGTAAGTATTGGTGTTTTAGAGGAGATAAAAATAAAATGAATTACCGTGCGGTTGCCGGTTAGAATAGGACTGCCCCATATCCTCCCGTGAGTGTCGTAAGAGGCGACTAAGGGATACCACGACCCTGTGCATACCACCTAGCACCTCGGGTCAACCGCCTGGTGGGGAGTAAACCACTAACAACAGAATTCCTAAGGAAGGTTGGCGTCAGGCAAACGGCCGGCCGTAATAAATAGCCAAAACTTTTAGCAGCATACGGAAAAGGACATGAACCCAAAAAAAAATTGAAATATAAGGGGGAATGATGATGAAAAATCAAATGAAAATTTGCGAAAGGTTTTATGGCGAAAAAAAGGTAATGTCCCACTGCAGGGACGGGCCTCCTGCCATGACGGAGGAAAACTTAGGCTACTAATACCACGCTGGCCAGACGGATTGGTATAGGGTTTAATTTCAAGTTTATCTTCTTTTCATTTCGTAAAGTAATTAAAATATATGTACAGTACGCGCAAACTAACACGGCCGGCTTGAAGTTGTTGCTGCAGGATCCTCAGATATTAGTATTGTAACTAAATGTCGAAAGGGAGCGGGTGTTGTATTTGTCCCTGACATGCGCGAACTTTACTGATAGTTAGCTTCAAGCAGGCCGAGTTAGTAGTAGTACTATATCTTACCGGATAAAGCAATGGTTGTAATCTCGTCAATGACATGATGAGAGCCTCCAACAGAGCGAGGTCGTTGAAAGATTCCAGGGCTTTTACTAATATTCTTAATAGTTGCTTCATATCGTCGTCCGTTATGTTTTTACCTAGAAAAATAAAAAAACATATTAATTTGTGAAAAACAGTTACTATTGTTCATTCTAGATGGCGTTAGTGACTGAGTTTTTGTTTATTCCAATAAAAAAAACTGATTGAATGTCTCAAAACATAGTGTAAACATATTCATAAAATAATAACATCAAAATGCTTATAAAGTATAGCGCAAAACATGAAGTCGAATCACGTAGCAAAAGTAAATTACTTCAATCCGTCGCCAACAGTTCACCAGTTTAGCTAAACCCAGTTTGGTAGAAGGGGATGCTTGTGCTTGAATTCACAGTAAATGGCTAATTGTATGTAAGTATAGGGTATTTATCCTTACTTGCTTATAATTATAAACAACTATGGCGTCGTGTCAACCACAGACTAAAGATTTGACCTTTATGAAATGTATGGGAATCAAGGGCAAATTCTAGAATCTATAAATGTCAAATGGTGACATTAATTTTTATCTGTGAAATTTGACGTTGGGAAAATTACATTTAAGACAAATAGTATTTTAAATCAAAGTAATTTACGTGTTTTCTATTACATAAACGTTTAATGCTACTTTCCAGTAATTTTCATCCATATCAGAGTGTACGATTGATGTAAAAACTAGTGAATTTGCAATATGTGGTGTTTGTTTACAAAGTTAATCAAGTAAGGATCAATACCCTCTAGGAATTACTGAGCTATTTAGATCGGGACAGTCTAACGAACCATTACATTGTGAAGGTCGCCCCCTTTCCAGGAGAAACGGAAAAGTATTTTAAGAAAAAGGCTATTTATATTTAAAAAGCATATTAATAATAAACTTACTGATACATCCGAAGACAATTAAGGCACGTGGCTGCAAAGCTGGATTAAAGCAAAACGCGAAACTCTTCGCCAGTGATGTCCTACAATATTTTAAAACTAGGATGAATTATGAATCGGTTAGACATAAGAAAGTAAGTTTATCCGTGTGGTGACGGAGTATGTCACCACCCCATCTCATCCCATTGGTGTCGTAGAAACCGAATAAGGGACTATCCGTGAATATTATCTTTACGAAGGAAAAAGAAGGAAAACTTGAAATTAAACCCTATACCAATCCGTCTGGCCAGCGTGGTAATAGTAGGCCAAGTATCCTTCCGTGACGGGAGGAGGCTCGTCCCTGCAGTGGGACATTAATGGGCTGTTATGATGAAGAAAGTAAGTTACTTTGGGTTACCTGGGCTATTTTAATCATTATTGATATTCAGCATTTTGCACATTAGACAATATATTGGCATTTATTTTTGACTTCGCGTAAATGTAATGTAGACAAGTAATATGAACCGATTTAAAGAATGTATTCTAGACACGATGATTAGGATTTTATGATCGAACAAATTAAAAGAAAATCAAATGTTTATACAAAAAATTCATCAACTCACCAAGTCTGCAGCCAATCGCAGTCAGGTATATCTCTCATGCAAGACTCCATGATCTCCAGCAGCGCGTCAGCAATGATCTCCAGCGACTGTAGCGGCAGGCGCTCGCGGTCCGACTGCGACGTGCACGGGACCAGCCCCGCGTGACCCTCGCAGTGCTCGGAGTAGCGCACGAAGCTGCTGTACAACATAGCGACTGGTGTCATGGTGTACCCATTGTAGTATGTTTTTTTATGTGATAGGAGGCAAACGAGCCAGTAGGTCACCTGATGGTAAGTGATCCCTGCCGTATCTCCTGCAAGTATTTCAATAGACGGCTTGGCAACAAGAGGAGCGCCTTCGAAGTCAATACTCACGACGAAGGGAGATTTTTTAGCGGTAAACCTGTGTCTTTGAGGGGTTAAATCGGACTAGATTTAGCCGACCCCAATTCGACATGATTAAGCATGTTTTCGATATCAGACACAAGTTTGTTCCGGTTCTCATTGACGTATGCCGATGAAATATTTGCACGACCGAGATACAGTGAATCCCCTGTACTGTCGTCCGCATAACAATGAATGCTGTGGTTAAGCAACATGTCATTGATATGCAGAAGAAACAGAGTGGGTGTCAGCACACATCCCTGCGGGACACCAGCGTTTACCGGTTTGAGGTCAGAGCATAATCCATCGACTACGACTCAAATGCTACGTCCGGAAAGAAAGCTGGCAACCCACGTGCACAATTTCTCGGGAAGGCCGTAAGCTGGAAGTTTTGAAAGTAGAGCCCTGTGCCAGACCCTATCGAAGGCTTTTGCTATGTCAAGGCTTTTGCTTTACTCTCGATCGCCTTTGCCCAACGATGCGAGAGATATACTAGTAGATCACCAGCTGATCGGCCGCTACGGAAACCGTATTGGCGATCACTAATCAGCTGGTGCTCTTCTAGGTACTTAAGGAAACGGTAAGGTGTGAAAAAAGACATATATTAGGATCCGATATGGTCCCTAAAAATTCTTTACAATATTCCTTAAGTAGGTTCTCAAAATTGACCCTTGATATACTGTGAGATATCGATCAAAAATTACAATTTAACACGTTCCCAGTGCAGTGTACCATATATGGTACACGTCCATTGTTTTACTATTGTGTCTGCTGGCGGCACTGTGAAAGGATTAAACAAGAACGCATCTTACTCTAAGGCATAAAAGCAAAAGACTCAAAGGCATAGAAAAACACAATTGCTAATATCACAATCAGCTTTCTGAAGGATGTAACCAATTATATTACTTAAGTATTTCTTATTACCTACGACACGCCATTCAAGCTAAAAATTAAAAAAAAATGACTCTTAAATGATTAGATATTAGATTCAAAATTGCTCACCAATCATTACTGTGCCTGTTGTAAGGGCTCCTGAACGCTGTGACGGCGGCAGACTTCACCTTTGATATACCAAACATTTGATAGAATTTTGGCAGAGCGAATTCGTCCAGTGATAATCTTAGAACACGCTGTGTGTCCTCTGAAATAAAAAGGTTAAAGTTATATTTGTTCGTAAGCTTCATCATCATTATAACACTCCATTAATGTCCCACTGCAGGGACGGGCCTCCTTCAGTGACGGTGGGATACTTGGCCTACTAATATAACGCTGACCAGACGGATTGGTAAAGGGTTTAATTTCAAGTTTTCCTTCTTTTTATTTCGTAAAGATAATATTCACGGATAATCCCTTATTCGGTTTTTACGACACCCATGGGATGAGATGGGGTTGTGACATATTGTATTCTTACTCCGTCACCACACGGAAATTATTTATGTGATCAACTAATTGTCATGGGCTTCGATGTTACTACATGTTTAAGGTCACCCCAGCATAATAATATGGTTCTTAATAACTAGTGCAATAGTTGTAGAAATTTATGAACACAAAGCACAGCCAGTCTCAATATAACAATTATACCCCTTCCACATAATGAGAATGACCTTTGAGTGTCAAGATGTGTAAAAATGGCGGGAATTATTTTTTGTTTAAAATAATAATTTTTGTGATTTTTCGATAAATAAGTTATTGATATACATTTAGTGCTCGGATTTTAATAGTGAAAAAGTCGTTTGTGTAAATTCCAGACAATTATAATTACGAATATTGTACATATTTTCGGTTGTAAAAGGCGCGCTCGCGCGACCTTTTGTTTGTATAGAAAATGAGCGAAAGTGGAAATGATAACCAAGGAGTGATGTATATTATGGAAAATACGGAATTGGATGGTAGCAGCATGGAAGAAGAAGATATTATACAAAGTCAGAACATACATAAGCAGAAGGAAGAGCAGTGGTTTTTATGCACAGGTGAGAAAAGACGTAAAAATGAAAAAATTGATATCTGTATTTCACATAATGAAAAGTTACCAAAGCAATTTGCTTTAGCAAAATTATTTCAAGAGGCGAACATATCGGGTATCAATCGTATTAAATATGTAAATGCGTATAAAATAATTGCAACATTTGAGAATATATCCATGTCAGAAAAATTAATATCCAGTCAGTTGTTTAAAGAAAAAGGATGGAAAATGTATAAGACGTGGGAAGTAGGAATGTCGTATGGTATTATAAGAGATATAGATGTGGAACTATCAGACGATGAATTATTATCTTCTATTAAAAATGGTAATGATTGTAATATTATTTCGGTTATGAGACAGAACAGGAGAGGACCCGATAAAAATTGGATACCAACTGAATCAGTGAGAATATGTTTTAAAGGAAGTTCCCGGCCTGAATATATAAAAATGATTAATATACGTGTAAAAGTTGAACCTTTTATATTCCCTGTTACACAGTGTTCCCGATGTTGGCGCTTCGGTCATCCATTAAAGTTCTGTCCTTCTATAAAAATTATTTGTCCAAAGTGTGGACAAGACCACGAGAACTGTGAAAAAACTACCTTTAAATGTGTCAATTGCAAGGGAAATCATTTGTCCCTAGATAAAACATGTCCAGCATTTATTAAAGAAAAAAGAATAAGAAGCTTAATGTCTGAATTTAATTGTACATACAGGCGTGCCTTAACTATGTATGTACCTCCATACTCACCACCACCAATACATAATCCAAGCTATGGCACTGTTAGCGTTAATGATAACAGGGGGCCGATAATATCACATAATGAAGTGTCGAGTCCTTTATCGTACGCAGAAATTACGGCTAAGACACACAAATATACAAATATTAAGCATAATAATACCAAGACATTAAAAAGGAAACACTGTAATCCATCTAAAGAGTTAACGTTCCAGCTTAATTCATCATCAGAGTCAGATATAGAAACAACTAGTAAAAGAAATAGTAAAACGTCAACAATCGCAGATAAACCCAATATTACTAATGAGGAGGAGAATTTGGAGCCGCGTCGGCCGTTTCAAGTGCAAAACGCAACCTGTGACGATGGTAGTAGTGATGACGAGAGGAGCATACCTGGTACTACTGATTCCCATATCAATATTGGCGAGAAAAGAAAACATAATAAACAGTCCAGTCCGGATTCGAGGTCTAATAAAGTAAGGTCGTTTCAATCGTTAATTAATAACATTATACAAATAATAGTAAATAAGAGTTATGATTGGGCTGAAAAAATTAAATTAATATTAAGTGATTGTATAGAATGGGTTTTATCTACTTTGATGAATAAATTTACTGATATGCCTTTATGTAAAAAATTATTAGATATGGTTTTAAATTGTTTTAATGGATAATAACAAAATTAATATAATTCAGTGGAACGCACAAAGTATAAGGCCGAAACGTTTGGAGTTTGAACAATTATTAATTCAAAATAAAATTCATATTGCTGTTGTATGTGAAACCTGGTTGGAACCTAATAGTAATTTTAAACTTCAAAATTATAAAATATTTAGAGCAGACAGAGGAGACGGGTACGGCGGTATTTGTATAGTTATCCATAATTCTATCCAGGCGAATTCTTGTTATTTCTCTCATCCAAATAAAGACATTCAGATTTGTCAAGTCACAGTTTACAATTGTATAGATATTAATAATATTATTGCAGTATATTGTCCACAGTGGGTATCTACACGGCGAAATGACTGGGATATGCTATTTTCTCAATTTAGTAACAGAACCTTATTCTTGGGAGATTTTAATGCTCATCATTTTACATGGTCGTACAAAACAGATGTAAAGGGTTCTCAAATATACGATGCTATAAGCGATTGTAATGTAATTTCGTTAAATGATGGCAGTCATACTCGTATTAAGTTAGTAGCAGGGTCCTTGCAACAAAGTTCACCTGATGTTTCATTTGTCTCTACAGACATAGCTTGTAACTTTAACTGGCGAGTCACAAACGAGTCTCTGGGCAGTGACCATCTTGTTATAAATATTTCTTATACATACAGCTGCTATCCATGTTATGGAAAGAAGCGTAATTTCAGACTAGCCGATTGGAATTCTTATAAAACTAACCTAAAATACAAACTAGCTTATTTTAGTACTTCAGATGAACCTCAAAGTTTATACAATAATTTTATTAAGTCTATAAATTTAGCGGCAAATGATACCATTCCTAGTATAAAATACAGTTTAAACCCTAGCAATAAATTCACCCCTAAACCATATTGGAATGCTGAGCTGTCTCATTCAGTAGCTAAAAGAAGACTAGCCTTATCGAATTTTAGAAAAAACCCTACACCTTCAAACTTAATAACTTTAAATACTTGTGTTAAAGATTCTCAAAAACTTATAAAGAAAGCAGCTAAAAAGGGTTGGCAAAAATTTTGTGACAGTCTAGACGAAGTGTCTTCTGCGAGTGAAATGTGGAGTAAAATGAAATGGGTGAAAGGAAACAGAACCCAACATTCATTCATAGATCCGACAAAAAGTGAGTCGCTATTGAAAGGTTTGTGCCCCTTATATGTTTTACCCCTTAAACCAATATTTACTTCTCATAATGATTTGTTAGAATCACAAATTACTATGAACGAATTAGAATCTTGTATTAAAACTAGTGATACAGCTCCGGGATGTGATGAAATATCATTTTCTATGATAAAAAACTTGCCTACTGTAGGCAAGAGAGTATTACTCCACTTGTATAATATATGTTTGTCCACGGGTTTTACTCCCTCACAGTGGAGAGATGTTTGTATCGTTCCAATCCCTAAGCCAGGACGCGATCCCAACCTGTTAACATCTATCCGTCCTATTAGTTTGATGTCATGTGTCTGTAAAATATTTCATACAATTTTAAATAGAAGGTTAGAGTGGTTCTGCGAAAAACAAGGTTTGTTTTCCGAAGAAACAGTAGGATTTAGGAAAACGAAGTCTAGTTTGGATAGTCTCACACGTTTAGTAACAAGGATTCAATCAGGTTTCTCAAAAGATTTAGTTACTGTAGCGTGTTTCTTGGACGTAGATAATGCATATAATAATATAAATATAAACTCCTTGTTAGGTATATTAGATCAAATTGGATCAGGCTCCAATATATGTAACTATCTGTGGAACTTTCTTACTGAAAGAAATTTAAAAATTAAACAGGATCATAGTTTTATTAGTCGAACTACTGCGCAAGGTCTAGCCCAAGGCGACCCACTTTCGCCATTATTATTTAACATTGCTACATATAATATTTGTAACTCAGTGACCAGGGTTTTCATTTCTCAGTACGCAGATGACTTTGCATTGTATACATCAAAAAAACATCTAGAAGAGGCTAGCAATTCTTTACAGAGTTCATTAAATTTTGTAGTTGAATCATTAGGAAATTTAGGATTGAGTATTTCACCGTCAAAAAGCAGTGTTTGTGTATTTAAAAAAGGTATTAATAGAATGAATTGCTCTGTATCAATTAATAATATACTTATACAAGAAGTTCCCAACGTGAAATATTTAGGTATGTGGCTAGACTGCTCTCTGGGATGGAATAAACACATCAATGAACTATATGAAAAATCACTGAAATATTTGAACGTCTTAAAAGTACTAGCAGGTCCTGGATGGGGTGTTCACCCTAAACATTTGAGACGACTATATATTTCGATAATTAGGAGTCGCTTGGATTACGGTAGTTTTCTTTACGATAGTGCATGTAAATCAAAATTATTTAAATTAGATAAGGTTCAGAATGAGGCAATGCGGATAGTAGGTGGTTTTGTTAGAACTACTCCTATTCATGTTATGGAGAGTGAATTATGCATTAAACCTTTACAAATTCGACGTATATTTCTCGCAGGTAAATTTTGGCTTAAATCAAGATCGTTAGCTACAAATCCTACTATCAACGTGATACAAGAGCTTAGCTTACTTGTTTCACGAAAATACTGGCGACGTAAAAAAATCCCTGCTCTTATTACAATTCATTCTAAATTTAATACTATAAATATTGATTCACAACAAGTTTTAGGCATGTTCTCTTTAGATTATTGGATCAACTGGTATGATCTTAGTAATATTATAAAATATCATGTAACCAACATATCTTGTGCTAAGAAAGAGTACGACACAGATTTGCTTCGCCAATACTGTTCTTCCTATCTTACCAGCAACTATACAGATTACTATAAAATATATACCGACGGATCTAAAAAAAGTACCACTAGTATGGGTGGTGCGTTTTATGATCCCCAAACTAATCATAACTTTAAATTTAAAGTAACACAAAATATTTGTATAACATCTTTAGAGTTAATATCTATATATAAAGCCTTGGTGTATATGAAATCGATAGAAGTTAAAAAAGTTTGTTGTAAAAAATCACTTAATGCAGAAGGGTTATTATAAGATTGACGATTTTTTAAATGATAAAAACTTTTGGCTCAATACAGAACTTGACATACTAATGTAATCTTTGTATTATTTCTGCTTTTTGTTTTAATTTATTAATTATTTATGATTTGTTAATTAATTTATTAATTATTTACAATTTGTTAACTGATTTATTGATTATTTATAATTTATTAATTATTTATTGTTATTACCTATTTTAATTTTTTTATTTTTATTTGTAAACATGTTTTTGACATTCATAAGTGTTATTTTGTAACCTACATGAATAAATGTTATTGACTATTGACTATTAATAAATTAATTATTTTAACCGACTCTAAAAGCGCCCTACAACAGGTGGCTAGGTGTACCTCTTACGGAAGAGGAACTCCGGTTGCATATGACATAATTAAAGTCATTGTTGAGTTAATTGGAATGTCTAAAACAGTTATTTTACAATGGATTCCGTCACACATTGGTTTAAATGGTAACGAAGAAGCACACGTATAGGCGAGGCAAGCCTGTGACGATGGCGTGTCTTTAGATCCTATGCCTTTTTTTAGTGATTGTGTTTTTCTGATAATAGAACATTGTTATAATCTATGGAAGGTACATTTTGATGAACGATCGCTGGAAAAGGGTATATGGTATAAGACGGTACAGAGCGAGCCTAGGAAGACCCCTTGGTTTAATGAATGTTCTTTGAAAAGAAACACCTTGGTTACTGCATTTAGATTACGTTCCGGACACATTCCTCTTAATAAATTTGCTTATTTAATGAAAAAAGTTGCTTCGCCCCTTTGTTCCGAGTGCGGCATTATAGAAGATCCATTACACATTATAGTGGAGTGTGTTCGAAACGAAAACATAAGAGTTGAATTTAATGATATTGTGTATGTAAAAGATTCTGTTAACTGTAATGTTGCCTTGGCTTACCCTCTTTCTGAGGCAGCCAACGCAATATATAAGATTGTTGTAATTGGCATGCGTCGACGTTCTTTAAGTGTTTAATTATTTTTTGTTATTTGATGTATGTGTATATATTAAGTCATGTTGATCAAATGGAGTGACGTAGTCTGCAAGGACTAAAACTCCTTAAATAAAGAAAAAAAAAAAAAAAAAAATACCCCTTCCACTATATTTAACAACATTTGACAGCTTGACGTTAGTGACGTTCAGAACTATCTCGAATGTAATGCCATTCGATTGTAATGATTTGATTGAGATTTTTCGATTTTTCAAATTACTTTATTTTACACATTTGGATCCTTACATCAACTTACATTATCATTTTATTTTTGTTTCTTTATTTATCTATGTTAAGAGAATTAGCCTATAGCTTAAAACGATAAAATTATAGTTAGCTTAGGCATTATTTAAAATACATCATTTATCGTGACACATTCGCGGGTTTGGCTAATCTAAAATATCATATTACATTTTATAAAAGTATTATGAACAGTTCAAGTTTATTCATAGTATTTATTTCTACCGATTTTATTTGTAATTTGTTTCATAATGGTGGTAATCGTTACGAGTGTCCATCACTAAGTAACCATGGTAACTGAAAAAAAACATGGGTACGTCCATGAAATACAATATTATTTGTTCGAAAAATAGGCGGAAATATTACGAAACTTCATGGACGTGAACTGTCCAAAAACCAAACTTTCGCTGGAAGGGGTATAGTAGATTAAGCAGCTGTTTACACGATAGCTATGCTACCTAGGCAATTCGGAATGTAAAGTAAAAGTTTACCTATGTCGATTCTAAAACCATTAGGTAAGCCAGTAAGGAATAAAATCATATTTTTAGCACAAAAAAAACGGCAAGATTGTGTTCATTTTTACAATTATACGTGAATTACTTTGTCTTTCATTTAACCTCTAAATGACGTCATGTGTCCGGCTGAACCAAAGCTTGTCTCTACCTTCATTGCTCAAGTAATTCAGCCGTACGTATGACGTCATCACAAGTAAAACTTCGAATATTTTTTAAAAACAAACCATAGGTAAGAAACAAAAAATACTTAAATTAGTTGTTTATAATTAATAAACCTTTAAAATAAAAAATAAAACCAATACAAAAAAAATCTTTTCATACCGAATTGCTAATTGATTCAGTCACGCACGCGCACTCACTCACTCATACTCACATTTATTCACTCACTCAACAACAATCACTCAGACTAACAGTACAATAATATCACTCACCAGAGAAGCTAGGCGTAGTACAAGTACAGAGCGAGTGTATGATGTTGATCACGAGACCGTGTGTCGCAGCTCTCATGGACACAGTGCCGGAGCACACGAGGAACGTCACCGTGTGGAACAAGTATGGCAGGTGACGGGCCACGTCTAGGCAGTTGTTGAATGATAACATTAGCTGAAATATAACATAATTTACCGTTAGATTATTACGGGAAATAATCTGGCTGTTAATCAATTTAAATAATTACTGTCTTTATAACCTACATGTCAATTAATGTACCTTAAAATCCTTAAAAATTCGTTAAGTTAACTTTAAGTTGTCAAATTGTCACACAATAGGTAAGACAATTTGACAACTAAAAGTTACCTTAGCCAAATTTTTAACGATTTTAAGGTACGAGAATTGACATGCTTGTCAAAACTTCTCGAAAAAAAATCAAAATTTCAAATCGAATTAACCGTATTATAACACATTTAGATTTGGATATCGTAAATGGAATGGAGACACGGCTTAAATTCTACTAAAAGGAAAATTATAACAAAAACCCAACTTCTATAAAAAAATTACTTAAAGCTATTTTCTTTGATTTTTCTAAGGCTTTTGACGCTGTCTTTGTTCTACTTTTCCTCTAGAATCTGAAGTATATTAGTATCAGAGAAGTCGTCCACAATATGTTTAAATGTTTCTTTACGAACAGATATCAGTATCCAATGACATCACTTCATTTGTAAGTTGGACAGGAGCCTTTACTTTAAGGAGTGCTACAGGGAAGAGTATTAGGTCCAAAACTCTTGCTAATTTTCGTCAACGACCTGTGTAGGCTATTCCTTTGGTACAGTAAAGTCGACGAGATGACCTCCGTGGCGCCGTCGGTATATTACATGACTGCTACGCAGAGGCCTCGGGCTCGATTCCCGCTCAATGTAAACATCTGTGTGCATCAACATGATTATTTGCATTGGTCTGAGTGTTTCTATGTATAACATGTATGTAAAGTATATAAGTACTAATATCCGTTGTTCTGTTACTCATAACACAAGCAGGTTAAACCTAGCTTATTTCGAGAACAGATGGCGCTGTGTACAGATGTCCGTGAATATATTTATTTAGTATAAAATACCAACTTACCAAATATCTAGCCAGTATAGCGATGTCGTCCCACATCATATGCTGTTCCAACATGGCCGTCGGTGAGTGACATGTCTTGTCTACTACCTGCATTATTACAATTACATATTAATAATATAGTAGGGATGTTATTGAGTAGGAAAACAGGGGTAAGCAGAACCCTTACAACGTAAAGGTGGATGAAATAGGAAGAAGTATTTGTTTAGTGTCCGTGTGGTGACGGAGTAAGAATACAATATGTCACCACCCTATCTCATCTCATGGGTGTCGTTAAAACCGACTAAGGGATTATCCGTGAATATATAAAGATAACCTTTACAAAATAAAAAGCAGCAAAACTTAAAATTAAACCCTATACCAATCCGTCTGGCCAGCGTGGTATTAATAGGCCAAGTATCCCTCCGTCATTGGAGGAGGCCCGTCCCCACAGTGGGACATTAAAAGGCTTTTTTTTTTTTTTTCTTAAAAAGACAACTCCCGCACTAGGGATCATGCCCTGTGTCGCGGGGACTTTTACAAACATCAATTAACGGACACATATAACACCCAGACTCCAGACAAGGCTGTTATGATGATGATTTGTTTTGCAGTTTTATGGCTAATATGATGATGATGATTATAGATCTCAGCCTAAAGACGTCCACTGCTAGATATAAAAGGTCCTTCAAACGCCACTACATTGCTCTGTGCTGTGGCTTCCTCATACATTTATCATCATCATAACAGCCCATTAATGTCCCACTGCAGGGACGGTCCTCCTCCCATGACGGAGGGATACCCTACTTGTACCACGCTGGGCAGACAAATTGGTATAGGGTTTAATTTCAAGTTTTTATTCTTTTTATTTCGTAAACATAATATTCACGGACATTCCCTTAGTCGGTTTCTACGACACCCATGGGATGCGATGGGGTGGTGACATTTTGTATTCTTACTCCGTCGCCACACGGAGAATACATTAGTTGTCCGTAAACTTTATCAATAATTCAAGACATTTATTTCAGAGATTTAAAGGTTTTCATCTGTAACCTTAAGTATTGCTTGAACGTATCAATTCTAACATCTACAAACCTTTTTATAATTAGTACTTAATTTATAAAGAAAAATAATAATTTTATTAATTTGAAAAAACAAAGAATAGTTAACAGAAAATAAAAAAAATATAAACTCACAGTGGCCGCGGTAACAGGACCCAGGACATTATTAGGAAGTTTAGATAGGGCCTGCGAGAAAAATATAAATAAAGAAAAATAAAAATCAAAACAAAAAATATAAAAATAATTAAATTCACAATCACTACTTATTTGACGACCTCTGTGGCGTAGTGGTTGTATAACATGACTGCTACGCAGAGGTCTCGGGTTCAATTCCCGCTCAATGCAAATATTTGTGTGCATGAACATGATTGTTTGCATTGGTCTGGGTGTTTTATTTGTATAATATGTATGTATTTACAAAAAAAAACTATTTAAGTATGTTTATCCGTTGTCTAGTACTCATAGTACAAGCTCTGCTTAGTTTGAGACTAGATGGCGTTGTGTGAATGTGTAGGAAATATTTATTATATTTAAAAAATATAGATGGCTTTCATTATTACTTCATTACTTAGAAAAAGACAACTCCCGCACTAGGGATCATGCCCTGTGTCGCGGAGACCTTTTACAAACATCAATTAATGGACACAAAGAACACCCAGACCAGGACAATAATTTGTGGAGCTCACGTGGGGATCGAACCCACAACCTCTTGCACGGCAGCCGCTTGCGCTACCGTCGCGCCACCGAGGTCGAGGCTGGGCAATTCATTTTTCCCATCCACAAATTATTGTCCTGAATCTGAACATTATTTGTGTCCGTTCAATCAAAATGTGCAAAGTCCCCGCTAAATAGTGAATAATCCCTAGAGCATAATTGACTTTTAACAAAAAATAAATAAAATGGGAAAAACAATAAAAATTGAAAAAAATAAAAAATTGCTGTCTCTACTATCACGGAGACGCTTGTTAAAAAACCACTCGGTCACCCATCCATGTACGATCTCGCCGCCGTTGCTTAACCAATCAGTTCGCAACATTGAAAGTTTACGGCTGTCGCGCCTAGATGGCGTTGTACAGGTGAGTTCTAAGTTGAGTCCCGGCGCCGTATAAAGCAATGGTTAAATTTGGTAGTCGAGACGGGTACTCGGGCGGCCTAGTGATCATGGCGCTGGACGCGTATAGTCTAGCTACGCGGGTGCGATTCCCGCCTCGAGTATAATTTTTTTTCATTGTCTTTCTTCTTTTCCAATCAGTTCGCATTTGGATCACTAATTAAATAGCCTGTGAGCTCCTCAAAACGGTCACCTATCTATGAAATGACCTTGCCGATATTGCTTACCTCTCCTTAATTCTTATTTCACTTACCCTGCACATCCTACCGATAACTTTCTTCGATACTAATTGCACATTGGCAGATGCTAAAGCCACGGCTGTGTCCGCCATTATTTCTATCATAGGGGAACCGAGGCCTGAAACAATAAACATTTTGTTTAATATTAACTTCTCTAATATGGCTTCTCCCATTTACTCAATCACTTAATCAATCAATCAATCACTCACTCAGTTACATTTATTTACTCAATTACTCAACCACTTACTTACTTAATCACTATCACCCACTTATTGAATCAATCAATCAATCTCACTTACTCACTCAATCTAACTTCCTTAAAGCGACCAGTCTAATATTACTGCACTGCTTACCATTAGGTGACCAATAAGTCTAAGGATACCTGCCACTTGCTTCTGCCTTCTTCCGATGGCTATTCTCATTTACTCAATCATTTATTCTTACTCAATCAATCAATCACTCAATCACAAATCCTTTAGTCATACTCGCTCAATCAATAACTTAACTACTTATTTGCTCAGCCACTCTTAGTTACTCAATCAATCAATCACACTCTCACTCGCTTACTCAATCAATCGATTATTCGTTCTCACTCACTAAATGCGACTAGTCTAATATTGCAAGGTACTTACCATTAGGTGACCAATAAGCCTAGTAATATAACAAACTCTTACCAGAATTAACACTCCTCTGTATGAAGCTATCAAGAACCATATCGATCAGCTCGGGCACCTGACCTATGGAGCCCCATATCTTAGCCTGCACTGATGGGTACATCTCCGTCTCCTCTATGGTGAGGGTTATCAGCTTCTCCAGGATACCTGCCACTTGCTTCTGACGCCTAGATTCTTCTGATGGCTTGCAGAATCTAAGCAATTGTAATATTTACTGTAGTAGGGATGAAATTAGTTTGTTACGGCCTGATAAAGCTACTCACATGGAATCATGGCCTGTGTTAAGGGATCTTTTACAAAGATCGATTCACCAGACACAAAAACATGTAGAGACAGGTCAATTATACAAGCGGGAGACGATTCCGAGACCTTTGGAGTAGCTATGGCTTTCTCCATAGAGTTCAAATGGCTCATCATAACGAAATTACAGTACGAAGTACAGTGCCTGGTCGTAAATATTGCACATTGACCTGTAGAAAGAAACAAGAGATGATGCTCTACGAAGCCGAAATTGGCCGATTGTCTCTTTCCAAAAGTCGATGTGTAATATTTACGGCCGGGTACTGTACCCCGTTTTGGACTAATAAAAGCACGTAAGTTGTAAAAATAAATACTGTTTTAGGCCGAAAAACGGTAGTTAAGTCTAGGGATGTAATAAGTTTGAAAACAAGCACGTAAGTTAGGGACAAAATTAGCCTGTCTTGGCCACGTTGATTATGGAGAAAATTAGCCTTGTCTAGCCTTTAATAATATATAGTTCAAAAAAGTCGTTTAGATACATAATAAATACCTTGTAAGATTTGCAAGCCATGGAGTCATATATTCGAGACATAAATGCTTTAACTCAATCGTTGATCCACGGAAGCCCTGTAAAATAAAACATTGATAAAATTTAAATTAATGGTAGATTTAAACATAAATCTAAGTACCATTGATCGATCGATGACATTTAATTCTACCATCGATCGATGTTACCGATTGACGTCGACTAAGCAATTCTACCATGCAATCGATTGACACTGACTAATAATTTCTACCATCGATCGGTGTCGATTAATTGATTATTGCATGGATCGATATTATGGTATTTCTATACATATAGTCTTTATCAGACAGGAAAGGTACGGTGACATTTAATCTTTTCCATGTTACTTAGTTTACTTTTGTAGAATTTAAAAATAAAAGCTATCAATTTATGAATCCGAACTGATAAAAAATTAAAAATATTATTTAGACGTTTATATATAATTAAATTATATGAAATATTTGTTTTATATTCCATCTTCAACCCTAATATGTTAAATATAAACATATAAATTTTAAAATCGTATGCGCGACTCGGAACGAATTTCAATAGAGATTGACACAATAAAATTGTTTAAATCGAATGGTTTTTTATAAAATTGATTAAATCGATTAATTTTTTTTTTACAATCATAGAAATTAATATAATAATTTCAGTTGTCTTATAACTCAATATTAGTTTTTACGAGGATAGGCCCCCAGGTTTTTTTTTGGCGGGATTCGTACGTCATTGCGATAAAATCTTGATGATGTCATTATTAAAAGAGAACTGTGACCAAATAACTGCCGATGATTGAAAAAAAAATTTATATAATTCTTTATGACTGTGAGAGGAAGAGACATCAAATTAGACAATTCAGTAGATTTTCACTTATTATGTCATGTAAGTGACGAATCAAATAATTCATTAAGCTGTTCATCAGATGAATCACGCATTGATTCGGTATAATTAATAAATATTTAAAAAAAGATTAGTTTCTTATTTTGTACCCATAATCGATTTATTCTTGTTTGCAAATTATATCGGTTAGATATATAATCGGTATTTTTAAAATCGATTTTAGTGTTACTACATCTCTAGTATACCCCTTCCAGCGTAAGTTTAGCTTTTTGAAAGTTCACGTCCATGAAGTTTCGTAATACTTCCGCTTATTTTTCGAACAAATTATATATTGTATTTCATGGACGTACCCATTTTTTTTTCAGTTACCATGGTTACTTAGTGATGGACACTCATAACGATTACCACCATTATGAAACAAATTACAAATAATCGGTAGAAATAAATGCTATGAATAAACCTGAACTCTTCATAATACAGTTATAAAATGTAATATGATATTTTAGATTAGGTATAACCCGCGAATGTGTCACGATAAATTATGTATTTTAAACAATACCTAAGCTAACTATAATTTTATCATTTTAAGCTATAGGCTAATTCTCTTAACATAGAAGAAAGAAACAATAATAAAATGATAATTTAAGTTGATGTAAGGATCCAAATGTGTAAAATACAGTATTTTGAAATTCGCGAAATCGCTTACAAACGAATGGCATTACATTCGAGATACTGCTAAACGTCACTAACGTCAATCTGTCAAATGTTGTTAAATATAGTGGAAGGGGTATAATGACAAATACTAAACGTCACCGTACCCATAAGATCTGAAAAATAGTATAATACATAATATAATTTACAATATAATAATTTACCTGTATACATTCTTCTAAGAACTCTAAAGTAAGATGAGGTTCATTGTGGGCCAGCTTCTCACTCACAGATTTGATAAATATCGTGTTGTTGGACGGAATACAGAGACCTGTACAGAAAAAAAAAAATTAATTACTTAATTGTAATCATCATAACGGCCCTAATTTCGAAAAAAGTCTGACTCAAAACAACCAAACTAGTGAGGTCGAGGATTCCACTCAACACCATGTGGCATTTATAATTAGGAGGAGAAAGAAGGCACATACAGGGTGTCCCAAAACCCGACCCCGAAAAATTCACACCCTGTGACAACTTTTTTTTCAAATGTCTATAACTTAACAACCATGCAACTTAGATTTTTCTGATAACCAGCGTGACTTGCCTTATGACCTGGTTTCGGGTTGACGTCGGGTTTTGAGGCACCCTGTATATGGGAAACTATAACCTTCGCAGTCGACTCACCTGAAGTTTCCAGCAACTGTCCCTCGATCTTAAGATGGAAGGTAGCGGTGAGGGCGCAGAGCTGGTTGTAGGCCGCAGTACGTAAGGTAGGGTCACAGGAGCCCAGGTTCAGGAGTGCCATGTTGAGGAGTGTTCCCGGCACGTCTTTGGGACGAATCTTCTGGTGTACCGTTACTGAGTCCTGAAGTTCATAAAGTTAAAAATAAATAAAAACAACCTGGTTAATACGGCGGGAAGCCGATAGATGAGGGGAGCACAGGACCGCGCTGAGTGGAAACTTTTGGAGGAGCCCTATGTCCAGCAGTGGGCGTCCATAGGCTGGATGGAAATAAAAACAAAAGGTACTTTATCTTGTGGCAACATAAGCATATACATACATAAGCATACATACATAATACAAATAGCATGAAATGGCTGCCGTAAAAGACTATCTATTATTATCTTGTAAGCGATGTCGCGATTTTTCAAATTACTTTATTTTACACATTTGGATTCTTACATCAACTTACATTATCATTTTATTATTGTTTCTTTCTTTTATGTTAAGAGAATTAGCCTATAGCTTAAAATGATAAAATTATAGTTAGCTTAGGTATTATTTAAAATACATAATTTATCGTGACACATTCGCGGGTTATAGCTAATCTAAAATATCATATTACATTTTATAAACGTATTATGAAGAGTTCAGGTTTATTCATAGCATTTATTTCTACCGATTATTTGTAATTTGTTTCATAATGGTGGTAATCGTTATGAGTGTCCATCACTAAGTAACCATGGCAACTGAAAAAAACATGGGTACGTCCATGAAATACAATATAATTTGTTCGAAAATTATGCGGAAGTATTAAGAAACTTTATGGACGTGAACTGTCAAAAAGCTAAACTTACGCTGGAAGGGGTATAGTCTGGAAGAGTTTAATAGAACAAATTGGCATCATTAGTTTTTTTAGAAATCAATAAATCATTATATTTATAATACCATGTTCGAACGGTTCTTGTTTGTTGTCGATCCACTATGCAGCGTTGGGAACCTGATTCCCAAACTGTGAAGGATAATCGTGAAATTACTGTTCAGTGGCTGATTTGGGAGAGAGATAGCTCCTACGAAAAAAAGTCGTCTCTGCAGTGAGAAATTAGCAATGAATCTGATGTCTCTTATATTATTCGTGTGCCATAATGGCGTATAATAGTGTGAATTGTGATATGACGTCCGATAGGAAAGAATGGAAGAAGAAGACATGCTGCGCCGACCCCAAATAAAAAATTGGGATAAAGGCAGGGGAATGATGATGATGCCATAATAGCGTATCATAGTAGAACTGTTCTGATTCAAATGTAACACCTATGTAACCTATGTTTAACGAAATGAACAAATTGAATTGAAGAGATATTTGTATTGTCTTCATATAGTTACCTCGGCGACGTTGGTTAACCATCAAATTAATAATAATTTGACAACTCACCGGTTGACTGAGCTCCCATCTATTCCTAATGTGTATGATAGATTGTACTATATTGTCGCAGTCGTTGTGTATGAAACTCAGGGGCGTGGCTTCGTTAATTATTGATAATGAGAATTGGTTGTCATCTACTAGGCATACCTGAAACAAAGAGAAAATTTGTGTATATGTAACATCTTGTTGTGTAAAACTTGGTTGAAACGTCAAGTAAAGTACGGGTAAATGACTCGAATCGGTCTGGCCTGCGTGGTATTTTTTAGGACAAGTATCTCTCAGTCACGGGTGATGCCAGTCCCTGCAGTGGGACATTATTGGGCTGTTATGATGATGATGATCCTATTAATATAATAAACGTGAAGGCACAGTCAGCTTAAGGGCCTTTACGTGGCTCACTAGCGCCGCCAATAGAAAAATATCATAATTCGCAAATAGGATAAATAATGTAAAATGTTGATAACAAAGTCTTGAGAAAAGGCAATAAAGTATTTGTATAACACACTCTCAACACTTAAAATGTTTTTCAATTAGTTAAATTTCGCACTCGAAAATAATAACATTAACTGTTTCTATAGGCACTGAAACTCCGTACTTAAGATTAAAATGATTTGATTTACACACTGCTTAATATTTTTTTTTAGCACAAATTATACGGAGCTGTTACGTACTTTGACGCGGGGTGGGGGGTACCATTTACACTCTCTACCTTATTACTGTTTGACATAAGATACTACACAGGACCTCGTAGACTGCTGATATTCGGAGGAGGCCTATGTTCAGCAGTGGACATCTATTAGATGATATGATAAAATACTTACTTCATCAATCTCAGAGGCATAGTATACATCGTTGAGTAGAACTGGTAGACCAAGCACTTTGGTCTTCTCCACAGATGTTATTTGTAGAGCAGTGGGTCCAACCTGGAAATATATAAATATAGGAATATTAATAACCATGTTAAATCAACATTTCATCATAACAGCACATTAATGTCCCACTGCAGGGACGGGCCTCCTCCCTTGACGGAGGGATACTTGGCCTACTAATACCACGCTTGCCAGACGGATTGGTATAGGGTTTAATTTCAAGTTTTCCTTCTTTTTATTTCGTAAAGATAATATTCACAGATAGTCCCTTAGTCGGTTTTACGACACCCATGGGATGAGATGGGGTGGTGACATATTGTATTCTTACTCCGTCACCACACGGACAAGTTCCTTATTGCGAAAAGTATATTTAAACAAAACAATTATTCTGCTTCAAACGGGAATTAAACCCGAGACCTCTGCTCCCACATGACAAAAGCAGAACTAAAAATTCGGATTCGGAAAAAGTCGATACGTTTTCGGTTTCTTTATCAGTCAATAAATACTGACTGCATAACATATAAATAAATTACCTTAATAGCAACTTTGGTATCCTTGTGCGATAGTTTCAAAGCATTGCTGAACACTTTTAGATCTTCCTCTAGCGCTAGAGTAGCTCCGGGTAACTTCTGCTGTTCGCTCTCTACATACTCGCTCAGACGGCTGTGATTATCGATGAATATTAATTTACGATTACCCTGAAAGTAATAAAAAAATGTAATTTTAAAATATGGGGCAATCCCCATTTTCCCAAATTCAAGTAGGTTAGGTACCCTTAGGGTGTTACTATACCAATCGATCTTATCTAGTCGAAGTCGATCGATGGTATAGATCGTCATCGATCGAAGGCATTGATCCAGGATGATCGCACCAGGCATAGATTGGTGTCCAATAATCAAGGTCGATCGCAGGCATAGATGGAAGTCGATCGATGGCATAGGCTGGTGTCGATCGATGGCAATAATCAAACCCGATCGCAGGCATAGATGGAAGTCGATCGATGGCATACATCAAGATCGTTGTGATTTATATCACATAAAACGACAGTGACCATAGTCACATCAGACACCAATCTATAGTCTATAGTCAATCGATGATGCTAGCCATTCTACTAACATCGATCGACTATAATATATTGGTGTGCAAACACCCTTAACCATATAAATATACATTTTACTAACCCTTAAAGGAGCCAATATAACTTCATGAAACTTCGTATATTCTCGCACCCAACTATTACAATTATAAATATAACACGCATGGATATTTATGTATGCAACTTCGGGCAATACCGTAAACCATTTCTGTAGGAAATCCGTTCTGTAAGAGAAATAATAATGATATATGATATTATATTCTTACGTGTTTAGTGATATTTTATTTATAAGTTGAGGTGAGTTAGGTGAATAGTGATAATTTGAAATTAAAATATAGCTATTGTAAGTAATAAGCAAATTGCGTGATATGTAAGACGCGATTATAAATTGTAACGCATGTTTGAAGTTTTGAGTTTTGCTGAACATAAGCCGTAATATACAGGGTATCCCTAAACCCGACGTCAACCCGAAACTGGGTGATAAGGCAAGTCACGCTGGTTTTTTTCAAATGCCTATAACTTTACAACCATGCAACTTAGATTTTTTTATATATTTTTCTGATAAACAGCTTCACTTGCCTTATCACCCAGTTTCGGGTTGACGTCGTGTTTGGGACACCCTGTATACATAGAGAAGATTGCATGAACTGTTTTTATGTTTGTACCTATATATTCAGACACAATTGTTTTTATTGTTATTGAATTGAATAAATGAATGAACTGTCACTATACATATTTATTTATTTTATTAATAAATAAATACTTGCCGTTTTAAACTTGGTACACAGTACGATTATATTACTTTAAAAAAATATATAAATACAAAAATGCCTATTGTGACAATTTGACAACTAAAAGTTAAGTTAGAATTGACCTACAGGTTAAATATTAAATATGTTATCTATCACTGTTTATTCAAATAAAGGAAAAAAACTATTTCTATAAAATGTTGTTCCTCATGTAATAATGTGATGAAGATGATAACCATTGTTCACCTGAACCTGTTGTCTGAGTTGGTGTGGGTGAAGTCCACTATCAGCTCGAAGGGCTGCTGGCAGAACGGCTTCAGGGTTAGTATCACGTGGTATATTAGCAGGTCTGCGTTCACTTCGCCTATCCTGTTGGAGATATAGGGAGGGAGTTAATTTGGAGTGTCTACTAATAGGCTTGCGGCCCCATTCGCACGAGCGCTATGTTACCGCGCGTTAAAAAAGCATCGGAATAGAACAAATACATTCCTATGTTCCTGTTCACACGCCAGCGCTTTTTTAACGCGACGCATTATTATCGCTCGATTAGAACACTATTTCCAACGCCCGGGAACATAAGATTGCGTTTTGTTCCTGAGTGCACTTTTTTAACGCGCGTTAAAAAAGCGCTCGTACGAATGGGGCCTTCGTCAATAATAAACTGTTTGAAATTAACAAGAGTCCTTCCTATTAGTCATAGAGTGATACTATATAGCCCATGACACTCTGAACACAGAAAGAATTTTTATAATCAGTTCATTAGATCCAGAGATTACAACGTCACAAACACACAAACAAACAAACACACAAACTGTACCTCTTTATAATATTAGTATAGATTTAAATATATAATAATTTTTGAATTAAATAAATAAATTGTTTTCCTAATATATCATAACACACAAAAGTATTATAACGTCACTTACTTATATCTCCTAGAAATAAAATAGAAGACAGGGTTCCCAAGCTTACTGCTCCCTGCCTGATAGAAAATGTTTAAACTCTTTATACTCTTGAACTCTTCCTTCTTGTGCATGTTATGTTTTACTATGAACTCCTCGAAATTTGTCGAGGATATGTCGATTGATGACCAGCGGGCGTATGATGAGAAGAGGAGGCTTGAGGTGCTGGAAGAAAAAAAGGAAGATTTTCTTTTACTTTACGATAAATAAAAGTCGCTTGCCTTATGGTAAGCTACACATTTATCTATACTTGAAGAAAGGTTACAAAAATTCAGATCAACAGTTGCTTTTGTTGACAACTGGATTAATACACTAGCCAAACGATAAAGATATAATCTACATGTCAATTCTCGTACCTTAGAATCGTTAAAATTCGGTTAAGTTAACTTTTAGTTGTTAAATTGTCACACTCAAAATAAAACTTTAACACGACCACAAAAGATTACAATTGCAATAGCAAAAACAAGACAATTTGACAAATAAAAGTTAGCTTAGCCGAATTTTTAAGGTACGAGAATTGACATGTAGATTATATCTTTATCGTTTGGCTAGTGTATTAATCCAGTTGTCAACAAAAGCAACTGTTTCTAACATGGTTTTTTAGCTTTAATTTAGTAACAGATGAACAAACGTTAAATTTTATAAATATCTAATACTAATGGTTTCTAACTCTATCCGTTCCAATTATGACTAAAAGAGGTTAGAACAGTTGAAAATTTAACTGGGCATATCGCCTTACCTATTCGATTATTTTTAATGAATTTTTTGTCACTATTTAGTAAAATTATGTCCAACCTTATCCACCAACCTATCCGTGTGGTGACGGAGTAAGAATACAATATGTTACCACCCCATCTCATCCCATGGTTGTCGTAGAAACCGACTAATTACACTATTTGTGAATATTACCTTTACATAGAAAGAAGGAAAACTTGAAATTAAATCCTATACCAATCCGTCTGGCCAGCGTGGTATTAGTAGGCCAAGTATCCCTGCGTCACGGGAGGAGGCCTGTCCCTGCAGGGGGTATTAATGGGCTGTTATGATGATGATGTCCAACCTTATGTTAAAAGTAAAGTTAATGCACCATTCTGTACACTTTGTATAATAAGTATATGTAAAGTATTACTTACGATTCTACAGGTTTATGTTCCGGTGGTCCCAGGTAAGCAAGGAGTGTCGCCATCTACAAAAAAAATACCCTTGTCATTACCTTGTACAATGTGACTATTATATACTATACTACTACTATACAAAGTACACGCCTCCCGCTCATAAAGTAAACGCCTATTTACATATGCTTCACACCTATCTACACACGCCCGACAGGACCAATACAGTTCACGCCTACATACATAGTATATTTCATGCCCTATGCCCATATACATATATATTTCACCCCTATATCATCATTTATATTTCACACCCTAATAGAATCTGCCTAAACAGTTCACGCCCTACGCCTACCTTGACGTGCCCTCCGAAGCACGGAGACGCTCAAAAGAGATACTAAAGAGCGGTCACCGATCTATAAAATGATCTCGCCGAAGGTGCTTAACCAGCGTTATCTTCTAAGAATCAATGATTGACCAAGCTGTGAGAGTCTGATAAAGCTCTAAAATACCTGGTACATTATCAAAAGGCCTCCTGCTCATAGTCTTATAGTCCCTGCTGCAGGACAGCTAGTCCCGATCTTGTATGAAGAACCTTCCTATACACTTTATGCTTACCTACACAGGTCATTCACTACGCACCTATAAAATTGACCCCCTATGCTTACCTATATAATTGATCCCCTACGCCCACCTATACATTTAATCTCCTACACCCGCCTATAAAAAGGACCCTCTAAGCCCACCTATAAAATAGACCCTCTAAGTCCGCCTATCCATTTAACCCCTTACGTCCGCCTATACCTTTGACCCCTACGCCCCCCTATACCTTTGACCCCTACGCCCCCCTATACCTTTGACCCCTACGCCTCCCTATACCTTTGACCCCTATGCCCCCCTATACCTTTGACCCCTACGCCCACCTATAAATTTGACCCCCTACGCGCACCTATACATTTGACCCCTTACACTCGCCTATAAAATTGACCCTCTATGCCTATCTATAAAATTGACCTCTTACGCCCACCTATACATTTCACCCCCTACGCGCACCTATATAATTCACGGCTTACTAAACCCTACTCCTAATCTTATCACCTTATCGAAAGGCCTCCTGCCCACGGCCTTGTGGTCCCTGCTGCAGGACAGGTAGTCCCCGATCCTCTCCTGGTGGTTCCACAGCAGGCGGTGCAGCGCGACCACGTTGGCGTCGCTGATGAAGGACAGGTTGTGCGAGGTCTGGTCGATGCTCTCGCAGTCTGATGCTATTTGGATGAAGAATCTGAGGAAATAAAATAATATTTCTTATAGTTTGGTATCGAATGGAAATATTAAAAACAATAATTCAGAATTGGAATTTGTACTATATTGGTATTTTTGATATTTCTTTTTGTTCCTGTTTTATTATAGTTGCATAATATATACTGCATAAGTATTTAGTACTTTATAACAGCCCATTAATGTCATACTGCAGGGACGGGCCTACTCCCAATGACGGAGGGATACTTGGCCTACTTATACCACGCTGGCCAAAGGGATTGGTATAGAGGGTTTAATTTAAGTTTTCCTTCTTTTTATTTCGTAAAAGTAATATTCACGGATAGCCACTTAGTCGGTTTTTACGACACCCGTGGGATGAGATGGGGTGGTGACATATTGTATTCTTACTCTGTCACCACACGGAGATTTAGTACCTATTTTGAATACTCACTTTCGCCCAGCTTCAAAGTGAGCTCTAAGGAAGTGGTTGAAGGGTAACATATGTTGTTCCTTGGAGAACTCGACGTGGTTCGCTATGTTCTGCAGGATCTTGGACATGAGCATCAAACCACGCTTGACATGAGCCGGTACTGGACGGTTAACTATGCACATCTCTTGTGGTGACACTGGAAATAGTACAGAATTTGTGAAAAAAAAATGAGAGGTGGTTTAACAAATACATGTTTTTCTGACACTATCATAACAGCCCATTAATGTCCCACTGCAGGGACGGGCCTCCTCCCGTGACGGAGGGATACTTGGCCTACTAATACCACGCTGGCCAAACGGGTTGGTACAGGTTTTAATTTCAAGTTTTCCTTCTTTTTATTACGTAAAGATAATATTCACGGTCCATTAGTCGGTTTTTACGACAGCTATGTGATGAGATGGGGTGGTGACATACCGTATTCATACTCCGTCACCACACGGAGAGTATTAAACAAGAACTCACCTATAGCAGGATTGATGAATCTCAAGAACAGTACGGTACCCACAGCTCCCACACTCGTTTGTGGGAACTGAGCGAACCTTTTGCTTAGTACCTAGAATGAAAGAAAAACGTTATATAAAAAAAAATATTTAAAAAAATGTTAGAATTAGCTCATATAAATTAAATTGAAATTTCCAACTGCGTATTATTTGAAAACCGCCGTCCGTTTATAAAGATATCGAACTCCAATAGGAGAGGGAGGCGGAAACTTTACATTCGTTAATCGGAAGAAGGCACTGACTCTTGACACTCAGGCATGTAAGCCTATAGCCTACCTCTTGGGTCAGAGCATCAATATCAAGGAACTGTAAAAAGTTTTATGCAAATAAAGAATTTGTTTATTTATTTATTCGTACCGACTGAAGCCCATTGCGGATTACGTCAAGACTGTTACTGACTGAAGAAATCCTTAGGAAAAGCTTCAAGTGTATCGTTACCTTGAATTCAAATCAATCAGTGTCATCTGTTGGCGTTTATAAGTAAACTTTTTTTGTTCTGGGAACGCAAGCTGGCCTAATTGATAACAGTTGGTTATATCTAGTTAATGAGACGTTGCACGCAAACAACATTCCTGCTTCGAGCTTATTATACTTTTTTATTACATTGATGTCCACTATTGGACATGCAGATATGCCTCCACTAAATGTTTGTACTTACCTTGAGCATTTTCAATTTTCGAAATATACTATATCTGTACTCATAGTACTTTTTGATTGAGGAAGCTGTGGGGTGGTAAACGGGGGACCAGCACAAGATCCGGTGGGGTCGAAGTGCATCCTGTCGGGTCCCCGAAAAGGAGGAGAAGAAGATAAGAAGAAGAAGAAGACTCATAGTACAAACTCAGTGTAGTTTTCGATGACGCAGTGACCAAAAAAATAAAAAACTTACCTGATACAAGCAATGGCACATGCTCCTCAATTGCGGTGGAAATTTGTCAGCGGAGTTGACAATTCTATCAAATACTTCTTTAGTCAGGTCTATGAGATTCGATCGATTCATTTCTATGTCTTGACTTGGGTCTAATCTGAAATGCAAAGATGAGGTTACAAGAGGGTAGGCAGAGATCTTTAAGCTTAATGTTAGAAAATATTTCTGACGACCTCTATGGCGTAGTGGTTATATAACATGACTGCTACGCAGAGGTCTCGGGTTCGATGCCCGCTCAATGCAAATATTTGTGTGCATGAACATGATTATTTGCATTGGTGTGAGTGTTTCTATGTATAATATGAAAGTATTTACAAAAAAATAGTACTTATATAAGTACTAATATCCGTTGTTCTGTTACCCATAACACAAGCAGGTTAAGCCTAGCTTACTTTGGGAACAGATGGCGCTGTGTAGAGATGTCCAGGAATATTTATTTGAAAAAAAAAACTATCTTTAGACAATATAGCTTTTTTGTCAAAAAAAAAATTCTATAAACTTATCATGCAATATGGTTTAAGCTTTGTGTTTTTTATTGTTCTTTTTCATTGTTTATATTCTTTAAAAAAAAAAATTAAAGAGAAAAAGTTTACCCTGGGGAATTCCTACTAAAGTTTTACTAAAAAACACTTAATTTCTTACTTTAACTATCGAATAAGAATCGATAAGAAACGTATCATCATAACAGCCCATGAATGTCCCACTGCAGGGACGGCCCTACTCCCGTGAAGGAGGGATACTTGGCCTACTAATACCACGCTGGCCAGACGAATTGGTATAGGGTTTAATTTCAAATTTTCCTTCTTTTTATTTCGTACAGATAATATTCACGAATAGTCCCTTAGTCGGTTTTTGCGACACCCATGGGATGATATAGGGTGGTGACATATTGTACTTTTACTCCGTCACCACACGAAAAAAACTTTTTCTATAACTTACAATAAAAACTTACCGTAACCGACGCGCTTGTATGACTCGCTTAATGAATGTGGACGAGGCCCAATCTGTTTGCCAGGATCGTGACAAGTGGCGTTCTGTCGTCTCTGCCTACCCCGGACGGGATATGGCGTGAGTTTATGTATATATATATATGTAAAAACTTACCTAGCAGGATCAACTTCAAAGCTAATATCGGATCTCTCGTCCGCCTGGTCTAGCAGCGCGGAGATGAGCGGGTCCAGCAAGTTGTGGAGGTAGCCGTGACCGTAGATCTTGAAGCAGAACGACATTATCTTGCTCCCCAGAGAGTTGCCGCGGAACAGCGTCTGCATGCAGTCCGATACCTGGGCGACCATAAATATTTTAGCCTATAAAGCTTAGGTAAAGCTAGAAAATTTCGAAAAGAAAAACGTAAGATAATTTGATACATGATAAACATGTTAATAGGTCGACACAAGGTAGGTTCTTTATGTGGTCACAGAGGAAGAATAATTAAACAGATGAATTGGACGCCATAGCCCAATTTAAAGGCCCTGAAGGTCACCTGATGTAAAGTTTAATAAGGCAACAACGTCTTTAGAAATATTAAAAAACCGGGTTCCAGAAGCGGGCAGGTAGGTCGCCAGGTCTGTCAGACTTTGGGTCCCCGGTGCGACTGATAAACCATGATTCTTCTGCAGTATATGAATGATGGCAAACAAACACACAAACACATGTACCTTCTCTGACGCTCTCATACACACATTCACACAAACACACTGAATACCAATATACTCCCATAACATAACTAACCCATAGCATATATTATAGTTCGAAGTGGGAGACTTGATATCTTGAAATACAGTTTAGGCATCAGTCTCCTGTAGTTTTTCTCTTAGCCATCTATGCTACGACAAATAGAGTACCTACGCGCCAACTAACTCCGGCCGGCTTAAAGTCGTTGTTGCAGGCTGCGTGTTATCATTTTTCCAGTAAAACTGCAAACTTTTTTGAACGCTTACTTCAGGCCGGTCGAGTTATTGTAACTTACTTCAACTTCCCTGTAGAATATATTCCACAATAGCGGTGCTAACAAATGTTTCGCGTCGAAGAGCGTCACGAAAACTTTGGCAAGTTCATCCATCTGTGATGTGCTGACCACGTTCGCGAGCGCCATGGCTATCGGTAGCTCACCCTGTGGACACAAATATTATTTATTTATTTATTTAAACAATATGGAAGACTTACAGCTAATATTACAAAATAGTTTATAAAGTGGTAATCTGACAGCCAACAACAAGTCTTCGCTTATAGCTAACATTACAGAAAGTGGAGACAGATAGAGGATCCGCCACTGTAACAAACATAGGTTTATACACACTTAATAAATTAAAACGATAAAAAAACCTTGTGCTTAAACTATTATGTTATTAAGACACTGAAGAGCCTTGCATAAGCAAAGCAAGCAAAGCAAAGGTGGGGAGATCTCGGATGTTATTTTCCTAGTTCCCGGTACTCCTCATATACCCCGAAGATGGTAACCGTGGAGGTTTTAGTCAGTAGACCGGTCTATGGGAATGGTAAAAAAATGTTATTATGACATCCCTCATAGGCAGGAAGGTTCTGGAATGGCCGTACCGGAAAACGAAGGGTGGGGAGACCCCTCACACGGTGGACCGACGACATAGTTAGAACGGCGGGAAACCGATAGATGAGGGAGGCACAGGACCGCTCAAGGTGGCAGTATTTGGAGGAGGCCTATGTCCAGCAGTGGACGTCGTTGCAGTTGGCTGATATGTTGAAGACATCAGCCAATCACCAGATGGAAGGTCAGCAAGAGGCCTTCTTAGTGTCCATGATCGCCTAAGCCCTACACTTTACAAGATCAGCAATGACACCAGTCCTTTCGCGACCACGGCTCTTTTAAGTCGGCCGAAACGTCGTCGGGGAAAACTGTAGATATTTATATCATTAATATCTAGGTTATGTAGTAAGACCCGATTTAAAAATTGTGTGATGTATACAAATCGCTAAATTATAAAATCTATTAAGGGGTAGTAATATTTTGCAGGTATACTCTTAATTCTTAATCACACTTGCGCTACACAATTAAAATTCAAGTTTTATGTCAAGAGTTTTTTCGCATTAGTGATAACTCGCCTTAGTGCACCACGTAATAGCCTATTAACATCTTACATATGGGTTCATTAAATAATTAGTCCAAATTAATATTTTTTAAGTCCCCGTGACACAGGGTAGATACTAGTGCGGGGATAGGCTTGAAAAAATAAACTACACGTACAAATATCTCAATAACTCCCACAGAATAAAATAGTATGAAACACTCCATATCCGTGTGGTGACGAAGTAAGAATACAATATGTCACCATCCGTCTCATCCATTGGGTGTCGTAAAAACCGACAAAGGGAATAACCGTAACTACTATCTTTACGAAATAAAAAGAAGGAAAACTTGAAATTAAACCCTATACCAATCCGTCTGGGTAGCGTGGTATTAGTAGGCCAAGTAACCCTCCGTCACGGGAGGAGGCCCGTCCCTGCAATGGGTCATTAATGAGCTGTTATGATGACTCGATCCCCAAATATCACTTACCTTATCAGAGATCATAGTGACAAGTTGCACGAGCTGTTCGAACCTATCCGCCAACACTGTCTCAGCCAGGGTATCGAACTCGGTACCTTGCTGCAGTATCTTCGTGAGCACTTCCATGAACGCCGCGCGGGTTTGTAGGTCGCGGTGGTAGCCGAGATCTGTAATATACAGTAGTATGTTACACAACGCCAAACCGGTGTCGTAAAAACCGACTAAGGGACTATCATCTTAACAAAATAAAAAGAAGGAAAACTTAAAATTAAACCCTATACCAATCCGATTGGCGAGCGTGGTATTAGTAGGCGAAGTATATCTCCGTCACGGGAGGCGGCCCTGCAGTGGGACATTAATGGACTGTTATGATTTATCACTCACCAATACTATGCATAAGTCCGGAATCGATATTAGCACTCAATAAATTAGACATGGCCTGTATGGTCGCATTACGTAAGGTCTCCAACCTCCCTGGACCCTCGGCCATCTCTACTTCGTTGCAGTCGTTTAGCAAGTTCATGAAGAGGGTGAAGTATCTGGAAATATGTAATAATAATATCAATAATCAATATCCGTGTGGTGACGGAGTAAGAATACAATTTGTCACCACCCCATCTCATCCCATGGGTGTCGTAAAAACCGACTAAGGGAATAACCGTAACTACTATCTTTACGAAATAAAAAGACGGAAAACTTGAAATTAAACCCTATACCAATCCGTCTGGCCAGCGTGGTATTAGTAGGCCAAGTAACCCTCCGTCACGGGAGGAGGCCCGTCCCTGCAGTGGGACATTAATGGGCTGTTATGATGAATATCAATAATTACCAATTATCATTATTAATCATGGTATTAACATCTATGGAGACTCGCACTTGACCGTTGGATCATAGGTCTGATGCAGAAGGCAGTACTGCGTGACACGGCACGTATTGTGAGGAGGTTCCTATCTCTGGAGCCCTAACCACCGGTAGCTTGCTCCCTGTATCCGATGCTGGTGGGTCTACCTTTTTTTTTATATTTTTAAAATTTTTTCATATTTATATTTAAAAAAATTGTTTTTTTAAATATAGAGAATAATATCAATCAATCAGTTTAGCGTTTTCCCAACACGCGCCACAGAACACAATCCTGCGCCTTCCGCATTCAGTCCGAACCAGAGACCTTTTTTTATAAAAATATGTTTTAAATAAATAAATATTCACGGACATCTCTACACAGCGCCATCTGTTCCCAAAGTAAGCTAGGCTTAACCTGCTTGTGTTATGGGTAACAGAACAACGGATATTAATACATACATATTATACATAGAAACACTCATACCAATGCAAACAATCATGTTCATGCACAGAAAGATTTGCGTTGAGCGGGAATCGAACCTGAGACCTATGCGTAGCAGTCATGTTATATAACCACTACCCCACAGAGGTCGCCAATGGAGTGGAACTGTCATATGTGTCATAAAAAGAGACTTACAATGACACGCAGTACAATTTTAGTGCATGATCAGAAAAAAAACTTCTACACTAAGCCAGGAGAAGTATTTTTAAGCAACTGTTTTGTGGAAAAAGGTCGCTGGGTCGATATTTCCGGACCGTTACGACTTGGTGAGCTTTAAGAAACGAGCGTACTCCCTTCATAAAGGTCGACAACGCATCTGTGATTGTTCTGGTGTTGCGGGTGTCCATGGGCGGACTAACCTTTAGGTGACCTGCTGGCTCGTTTGCCTCCCATTATATTATCCCATATTTTTTTATTGTACTGTGAAGTTGATCATATCTTTAAATTTTACCTGTCTCTATAGTTATAAAAAGTCAATAAAAAAAAATTTGACGTTTTTGGTGAGCTATTATGAATTTATTTGATGCTCCTAGTATTAAACTTTAAAACAAAACATAATTATGAGGACTCACGGAAGATTTTTTTTTTTTAAATTTAAGTGTTCATGGTAAATATTTGGTTTTTCTTTTAAAAATAGCTTTACATCGATGTCTAAAATATGTTGAGGTTAAACCAGCTAGGGGAGTGAGGAAAGACGGGTAATGACCTCTTCTATCAGTTACTTCAATTTGGCAAACACCCTGTGTACGGTGCAACCGCACAATGGAATATGTTTGTCAGCATTTTGTACCGCATACATTTTATTAGCTTTAAGTATCAGTTCACATTAACTCGCCGCCGCGTGTACTCATAACTTTAATCATTAGCATTTTGTAACCAATATCAATAAATCATTTAAATATATCAAAACTTATCATTTATTTTGTCCCGTACAAAATTTGGTCCTTCGAGCGACGCAAAGTTTGGGATCATTATTTACGCGAGTGTTAAACAGCAGAAATATTTGACATTTCGTGTGTGATTCCAAGTTACCAGCAACTTTGGACATTATCATTCTATCAAATCAAAACTATCAGTGTGTGTATCATATCAAACTATCAATCACGTGTTATCAAGTGCCAGCTAGAAGCAAGCAGCCGTCGAGCCTAGCAGTATCAGTAGCAGTAAGCTGTGAACTCAAGTAAGATCTTTCCTTTTTTATTATCATAATCAGCATGTCTCAAACAATGGAAGGTCTTATAACAAATCAAGATGATATCATGTTAGCCATGCAACAACATTTATCAAACTTTAGGAAGTCTGGACTGGCACAAAGGACGCCTGCCGCCGGCAAGCGGCGGGTAGCAGCCTTGGACGAGCTTTGGCTTCAATATCAAAATAATCATACTGCTATGAGCGGTTTTACCGATAAATCATATGACTATTTTACTTTAAATCATTATCAACGAGCAAAGGATTTTTACGATTCGGCGCGTGAAACTATCATTAAATTATCAACGGTATCCGTCGTGGTAACCCCAGCAACACCCGAGGCTGGAACCTCCACCGCAGACGTCGAGTTTCCAACACCCGTCCTGCCTAAATTAAAATCGCAGGGCATTGACAGCAAGCGAGATGAATTGTTTAAAAAACAATCTATCAATTTCAAAGCATTTTCAAGAACAATAAAAAATATTAACATAAACGATATTTCGGAAAAGTGGGAATTTGAAGACACTTTAAAGAAATTAGAAGCACGTTGGACTATCATAGACTCACTTCATTGGGAGTTAGAAGGCGAGCTGGATGACGAAGATAACTCCTACGAGATGACATTTTCGGATTACGAAAAAGCTTATGAGAATATGAAGAGGTCATTAAATAGCAAAATGTGGTCGGTCAATCATCGTGAAAAAAGCACACCGAAAATGGACATTCCTACGTTCAGCGGTAGTTATCATCAATGGGTTCCTTTCAAAGATTTGTTCACCGAGTCTATACACAGCAATAGATCAATGTCCGGTGCTCAAAAACTTCAATTTTTAAAGAGCAAATTGAAAGGAGAACCGGAACGGTTAATTCAACATTTACACATCAGTACTGAAAATTATCAAGTATCTTGGGATATACTAAATCACAGATACAATAATACAAAATTGATATTTAATTCACACATGCACAATCTTTTCTCCTTACCTGTTTTACAACAACAATCAGCAGTACCTATCAAGAAAATGTATGACACCACGAACGAGTGCTTAAACGCAGTCAAGAACCTAGGAGCCGACATATCAAGTTGGGATCCGTTGGTTGTCTACATATTATCAAATAAATTAGATTCTCAAACGCACAGCGATTATATCGACTCATTAGTTAATCCTCGAGAATTGCCGAAATTAAGCGACTTTATGGAATTTATGGAAAATAAATTTACGTCACTAGAGTCGTCTCGACGTAAACAAGATCCGCCAAAGCAAGATCAGCATAATAAGACGGTGCAGGAGCCATTCCCTAAAAAACATTTTTACAAGAATCAGAATACATTTAATAAAACCTTTAGTAATATTTCTCCCACGAAAACCCCATATTCATGGATACAAAAATGCCCACTTTGCAATGAAACACATCGGTTATTCAATTGCAACATGTTTCTGGAATTGCCACCTGCATCGAAACTTGACACTGTGACTAAGTTAAACTTATGCAAAAACTGTCTTTATGATCACAAGAATAAGACTTGTTTTTCTGTAAAAAGGTGTAAGCAATGTCAAGGCAATCACAACTCATTACTACACGACAGTTTCAACTCCAATTACAATAGCGCTAATGCCGGCGTCGCCGCCGGCTCATCAAATAACAAAAGGGAGATACGTAGAAACGTTACCCACGTGTCTAATGAAAGTATCATAGAAACTTTATTAGCAACAGCTCAAATTAAAATCAAAGCCGCAAACGGCTCTTATCAATACATGCGAGCACTAATTGATCAAGGGTCACAAACTTCCCTTATCTCCGAAAACGCCGCACAGCGGTTAGGCCTTCCCCGTCAAGCATGTAAGGGAGTAATCTTCGGAGTCGGAGCAAAGCAAAATAATTGTAAGGGTGTTATCAAAATCGAAGGAACTGCGGTCTTAAATGACTTTAGATTCCAGGGAGAATTACTTATCATGAAAAGTTTAGTCGGTAATTTACCTAATCAATCATTTACTCAGCCATCATGGGATTTCCTAGAAAATGTACAGCTAGCCGATCCTGAATATTACATAAGTCGTCCGGTTGATGTGTTACTGGGGGCAGACTTTTATTCACTAATCATCATGAGTGGAATCATTAAAGGGTGTGAATCACAGCTCGTGGCTCAGCAGACCCGCCTGGGCTGGATTCTCTGTGGAAATGTCCGTTCATTTCAATGCAACATCGTCCTTAACAATATAGATAACATTCAAAGGTTTTGGGCGATCGAGGACGTTACTGACAGCGATAGTATAGTATCGGAAGAAGATCAGTTCTGTCTACATCAATACAAGACAGAAACAAAAAGGAGAGAAGATGGTCACTATGTCGTACGGTTGCCTCTAAAACCAGAAATAAAAGAAAAATTAGGAGAATCGAAACAAAAAGCTATTGCTCAATTTTACAATTTGGAAAGAAAATTTTCAAAAAATTCTGACTTACAAATTAGCTACAAATCATTTATAAATGAATACATAAACTTAGGTCACATGCGAGAAAGTATAAACAAACAATCATTAAGTTACTACTTGCCGCACCATTGTGTAATTAGATCCGATTCAAGTACTACGGCACTCCGCGTTGTATTTAACGCCTCCGCAAAAACAACATCAGGATTTAGTTTAAACGATTTAATGTTCTGTGGTCCAAAATTACAACAAGATTTATTTTTATTAATTCTAAATTGGAGGGTTTATAAATATGCTTTCACAGCAGATTTAGAAAAGATGTTCCGCCAGATTTATTGCCATGAAGACGATTTACAATATCAGAAAATTATATGGCGTGACACGCCCGATCAACCTTTAAAGGAGTATGAGCTAATGACCGTCACCTACGGTACGAAAGCTGCTCCGTTTCTAGCAATGAGAACGTTAAAGCAGTTAGCAAATGATGAACGTTCTAGGTATCCAGCAGCATCAAAGGCCCTGGAAGAAGAGTTTTACTGTGATGATTTGCTTAGCGGTCATCACAGCCTAGAAGGAGCGAAACAGTTACAACAGGACTTAATAGCTCTCTTAAAAAGCGGTGGATTTAACCTTCGTAAGTGGTCATCAAATAAAGAAGAATTACTTGATGACGTCAGCAGCACAGGCAAAGCATTTGACTTTAAGCATGAAGAGTCAACAAAAACCTTAGGACTGCAGTGGCATCCAAAGGAAGACCTGTTTACATTTAGGAGTAAAATTAACATCATATCACCTAAGATATCTGTAACAAAAAGGATTCTCTTATCTGAAATTTCCAAAATCTTCGATCCCTTGGGGTGGTTGTCTCCGGTAACTAGCAAACTAAAGTTAATTTTTCAAAGAGTATGGCAGCTACAAATTCAATGGGATGACAAAGTTCCTGAAAACATAATAAAAGAATGGTCAACAATTACGCATGATCTACAAGAAATACATCATTTTAAAATACCAAGGTGGTTAGAAATCAATAGGAACGCTAGCATTGAATTACATGGGTTTTGCGATTCATCAGTAAAGGCGTATGCCTGTGTAATTTACTGTAAGATAAACAAGCAAGATGACAGCAAACATACGTCTGTCATATTACTAGCAGGAAAGGCAAGACTCGTTCCTTTAAATAAACCTATCACGCTTCCTAGATTGGAATTAAGCGCAGCACTATTATTATCAAAACTGATGAGCAAGGTTATACAGTGCCTCTCATCATATCATATCAATATCCACGCATGGTCTGACTCAACGGCCGTGCTAGGATGGTTGCAAGGCGACATAAACCGCTGGAAACCTTTTGTGGCCAATAGAGTTAAGCAAATAACTGAGGTCATAGCACCAGAGAGCTGGCGTTATGTTAAATCTCTAGAAAACCCAGCTGATTGTGCTAGTCGAGGTATGTCTGTACAACATTTAAAACAACATACACTTTGGTGGCACGGGCCAAATTGGCTATCATCATTTGACAGCAACAAAAATAAAGAGGTGCGTCCGGTGTATACAACTAGCGAGGAAATCAAAAACTCAGCACAAATCAATGTTGTAATACAACAACAACCGGATGACGTCATTAGCAATTTAATCATGAAATATAGCAATTTTACAAAACTTACGCGTGTATTAGCATGGGTATTGCGCGCACTATCAAAATCAAATAAAAAATCATCATATCTTACGATCTGTGAACTAAGAAAAGCAAAAAATATCATTATCAAGCATTATCAACAATGTGAGTTTACAGAAGACATTTTATCATTAAAAGGGCAAAGCAGAGTGAACACACGAAGCAAGTTACTCAATTTAAATCCGTATATAGATACAGACGGATTATTGAGAGTTGGTGGGCGGTTAAGTCAAGCCAAAATACATAAAAACATGCAGCATCCTCTTATCTTACCTCACAACGGTCATCTCACAGACCTTATCATAGACCAAGCTCACCAACTTACCTATCACGGCGGAGCACGCTTAACATTAGCTTGTCTACGTCAAGAGTACTGGATCATAGGCGGTACTCGGGCTGTAAAGAAACGTGTCCGTTTTTGCATCACATGCCGACGGCACAGCCCTATCAAGCATACACAAATGATGGGCGACTTACCTACATGTCGTAGCAATCAATCTCGTCCTTTTAATCATACAGGCGTTGATTTTACGGGATTTGTCGACGTAAAATCATGTAAAGGTCGCGGCATCAGGACTAGCAAAGGATACATATGTGTGTTCGTGTGCATGACGACAAAAGCCGTGCACCTGGAGCTAGTTTCAGACCTTAGCTCAGCATCATTTCTAGCCGCGCTCAGAAGAATGGCAGCTCGACGAGGTTCCCCTACCCACATCTATAGTGATAACGGCACGAACTTTGTAGGGGCCAATCGTATATTACAAGAGGAGTTTATCAACATACAAAATATTATCGATAACAATTTTTATACAGCAATAACAGAGATGCATATACAATGGCATTTTAACGCGCCTTCCTGGCCACACGCTGGCGGTCTCTGGGAGGCAGCTGTTAAAAGCCTAAAACATCATATTAAAAGAGTCATAGGAGAACAGAGGTTGACCTATGAAGAATATTCAACATTGCTAGCACAATTGGAAGGCTGCCTCAATTCAAGACCTCTTTGCGCTTTATCAGATGATCCGAATGACTTGGATTATTTAACTCCGTCTCACTTTCTAGCGAGCGGTCCAACCCTTACTATCATAGAAACTGAAATGGATTACAAAACAAGATGGCAACTCACACAAAAGATTTACGATGATATCTGGAAAAGATGGAAAACTGAATACTTATGTCAACTATCAGCTCGTAGTAAATGGCATCAACAGCAACCAAACCTGCAAGTTAATGACATAGTGATTATCAATGACGTAAATCTGCCCAACGGAAAGTGGGCACCCGGAAGAATCATTGAACGACATCCCGGTAAAGACGGGCTCGTTCGAGTAGTATCATTAAAAACTAAAAACGGCATCATCAAAAGGCCTATCAATAAATTATCATTATTACCGGTCAATGAAAAAGAATCCTTAATGCAACAAAGTAAGGTTCAAAACAAAGTATCATGTCAGCAAAGTTTCCCAGTAACACAATCATTATCAAACAAAACATACAATCGGACAGGCAGGAAGTTCAAAACCTGTAATATTATTAACCTAGCACTTATGTTCCTTGTGTTAATTATAACACCAGTAAAATGTACCTTTAAGATATCTAGTTTCAATATGAATCAAAGCATATACTTTGACAAGATTTCAAACATGCGTTTAGAACGAGATAGCTGGAATTTAATTGTATACTATAACTTAAAACCTTATTGGCAAGGAATAAATTTACTGGAGAAATATGTTAATCATTTGGATAAAATATGTTTAAACACAACAAAGATATCGCATTGTGACGTAATTCTTACTCAGTTACGTCACGGGTGCGATGAACTTGACCATCACAATGGCTTGTTACTCGATCAGCAATTCTCGGAAAGCGCGCGACGTAAGCGCGGCCTTATCAATGGCATTGGTAACATAGCACGGAGTTTGTTCGGTGTACTTGACGAAGATTTTGCACTACAATATCAAAAGGACATTGAATTAATCAGGAACAACCAAAAGCATCTCACATCCTTGTGGAAAAATCAAACGTCCATTATAGAAGCGGAGAACAATATTATAAAAAGAGTAGAAAACGCAATGGACAAGCACTATAAAACCTTTAACAATCATTTAAACAGCTTGAAAAAAGAATTTAATGCAATCAATTCAGAAATTCAAGAGTCAAGTTTACTAAACAGTTTTAGCATTTCCTCTATTATAGCCAACAGCGTGCTGATGAACCTCAGAAATATTCAAGAAACCTTAGTGGATACTATCACAAACGTCCATGACAGAGGGTTTAACAGTCATCTACTTACGCCTCAACAATTAATAGGTGAACTTAATATCATATCAGGCCAATTACCAAAAGATTTAACCCTTCCAATGAATAGTATTCAGGTGGAGTTACCCAAAATTTATCAATTACTCAAGGTCAGGGCAAGAGTCATGAAACAATTTATTATTTTTGAAGTGAAGATACCTCTAGTGAGTAGAGACAACTATGAGCTATTCAACGTCTTATCAATTCCACGACAACTAAAAGGAAATATGATCCGTATAATTCCTATATCAAAACACGTCGCCTTAAACATACAAAAGGACTCATACATACCTATGGATGCGAATGACGTACACGACTGCATACAGTACGATACAGAAACGTTAATTTGTCCCTTAAAGCATCCTATTTATCAAATAAACTCCGACGAGAACCTATGTGTAAAAGAAATTATCAAATTCACTCAAGACTGAAGCCGATATATTGAAAATAAATATACCGCCCATAAATAAAATTATTAATTTGTCCATACCAATAAGTGCTATCGATGAACAGACCGATCAAGATCATAAACAACGACAAACTCAAATTAAACAAGTCGAAAGTCAATTAGAGGAGATGAAAACGAAGGTAGACCAAGCAGATACAGTAATATCATATCACGACGTCCATCACTACACTGTGATCTACACGGTGTTGTGTGTAGCAGGATTGGCAGGCGCGCTGTATATCTGTCGGCGCGCACGGCGTCGGCGCAGCGCTGCGCTCACTGCCGGGCCGGCTCCACGTGATCAACAACTTCAGAGTGTCACCAGTTTATGTGAGTGTGATAGTGGTGTTAGTGAGCACACGGGTGCTAGAAGTGCGCGAAAGCAAAACAAGGCGACGTCGCCTGTATTACGTAGTGCTCAACTTTAAAAACAAACAAAGTGATGTACAATTAGAGACACTAAGAATTTTTATTCTTATAGTTTATTTCAATGTTTTTATGTGTCATGTTATTTCATCTCATTTTACATTTCTTATCATTCTGTTTTAAATTGTTTTAGTCTAGTTACTTGTTTAATCTCATCTCTCGTGCCCGGGAGCATGTACGGTGCAACCGCACAATGGAATATGTTTGTCAGCATTTTGTACCGCATACATTTTATTAGCTTTAAGTATCAGTTCACATTAACTCGCCGCCGCGTGTACTCATAACTTTAATCATTAGCATTTTGTAACCAATATCAATAAATCATTTAAATATATCAAAACTTATCATTTATTTTGTCCCGTACACCCTGTATATAAAAAAAAAACTAATATTACAAATTAAAATCATATAAAAAAAATTCCAACTCACTTCAAAAACAGCTGACTCTTCGCCTCCATGAGATCACCTCTATCGGACTCCTCTGGCTGGAGAGGTAGACCCTTCAGCAGCGACGCCACAGCCTCCATACAAGCTTGGTCCAGCTCTCTACAACATACTAGGTATCTGGGGATAGGAATGTGCTGGTTATCACTATAGGGGACTAAGTTATGGGACTTTGGAGGACTATACTGCCCTACTAAGCGTAAAAGCGGTGTCTAAAAAAAAACGTGAATTTGCTTTTATAAATATAAATTTCACGGACATCTCTACACAGCGTCATCTGTTCCCAAAGTAAGCTAGGCTTAACCTGCTTGTGTTATGGGTAACAGTACAACGGATATTAGTACTTATATACTTTTTATACATACATATTATACATAGAAACACTCAAACCAATGCAAATAATCATGTTCATGCACACAAAGATTTGTATTAAGCGGTAATCGAAACCGAGACCTCTGCGTCGTGTCGTCTAAATGTCAAAATGTACTTATTAACATATTGTTCTAATCTCAAAAAAAACTTTTCCCAAAATGACTGATTTTATAAAGGTCATATTATAAAAATGTCGGAATATTAACATGTCGTACAGAATAGGTATACTCGTACACACAAACATTATAATAATTTCGATGTTTCCTTCCTTAATATTACTTACCTTCTAACAATAGCACCTCATTACATATTATGCCATGTGCCATATTGGTATACAATCTCTTTGGTGCTCTTTGGGTATCAGGCCACTATGTTTGATGATGACACTTGTAAAATAATTCATGCATGTCATAATTTGTAAATTATTATATTGACCATTTTATTTGTTTAATTGTTTGAGTTTTTAAGTAATTTTCGCGGCCGTTTTAAACGATGGACAAAAATACGATGCAATTTATACGAAATCAAAAAGGAAAACCATCTTTGATCTACAAGGGACATCGATACAATTTTTCGAATAATAATAAAACTGGCACTACAATGTGGAGGTGTGTTAACAGAATTGACTGTTCTGCATCAGTTACTTTAAATCCAGAAAAAAATGCTATAATTCGTCAGAGTTCCCACGCATGTTTACCTCATTTCAACCGAAATGCAGAAGACGTATTTATAGATACATGTAAAAAGAAAGTTGAAGAATCAATGAACCCTATAAAGAAGTTATTCGAGAATTGTGTTTTGGAGAGTGAGGGTACAAGCCGTACAATGTTACCAGCATATGAGGAAAGGAAAAGTTCTTTATACAGACATAGACACCGAATTTTAGAACAAAATAATACAGAGTTCCAATCACTAAAAGATGTCAGGATTCCGAAATTACTAACAACTGGGTTTCTTGCTATCGAAGATGAGGATGATAAAATATTAATCTTCATAACAAAACTAAGCCGAAAATTTATTCGTGACAATAAAACAAGAGTATATTATGGTGATGGAACTTTCAAAAGAACTCCGAAACCATTCTATCAAATCTTCACGATCCATGCCGACATCAGCAGAAATAATAGTACCACTAATGTGGTGCCTATTATATATGTACTTCTTCCTAATAAGAATGAAACTACATACAGCAAAATGTTTAGTTTATTGAGAGACAAATTTGAATTGGAAATAGATTTCTACAAGTGTGACTTTGAAAGCGCTCAAATAAATGCCGTGAAAGAAATTTTCCCCGCAGCAAAAGTTAGCGGTTGCTTTTACCATTTTAACCAAGCTGTTTGGAGACAGGCAAAACGTTTGAAGGCAACCTCAAATCGAAAAGACAGAAAACTGGTAACTATGTGTGCGAACTTGCCATTACTGCCCGAAAGTAACATTCCTAGGGCGTGGTCGTGTATGATAGATCTTTTCGAAGACACCGACGAAATAAACAAATTTAAAAAGTATTTCTACAAACAGTGGATGACGTGGAATGCTTCATTTATAAGCTGCGTAAACGAGAAGCATCGAACAAATAACGCGATTGAGGGTTGGCACAGACGACTAAACACACGTATGCCGCATAAGCCAACCCTCATCCGTTTTTTATTTAAACTCAGAAAAGAAGCTAATTATCAGGACACCAGAATACGTAATTCTTTGTTTAGCGGGGCACGTAGAAATCGGCGTGATATACTATTTGACAATCAGTACAGGAAACAGTTGGAAGAGTTAAATACAGGTCATATAAATGAAGTCTCATTTCTGGAAAACATACTAACAATAAAATTAAGGATGAAGTAATATTAAACAATGGTTGTGTTACATACTTCATCCTTAATTATAATTGTTAGTAATAGTCCTTCTTCCTTTTTTAAATATTAACAACCTCCTGCAAGTTTATGCTAGCCTAGTACTTCGTGTGTTATGTATTTTAATTAATTTTAAGTGTAATATTTTATCAGTATTTTTATTTAGTCTCTTTTGTAAGTTTCCAATAAAATTTTGTTTTTGTCTGTACAATAGTTTGACAGTTTTATTTCAGACTTTTGTAAACAAGGAAATAATGAATATCAGTCATTTTGGGAAAAGTTTTTTTTGAGATTAGAACAATATGTTAATAAGTACATTTTGACATTTAGACTTAATCAGCCGGAGGGGTCGTGTCATGTTATATAACAACTACGCCACAGAGGTCGTCTATTTTATGGCATCGGATTTTAAAAGACAGATCAGAGGCTATCTCGTAACTAGCTTTCACTGAGAAACCGCTTTTGTGCTTAGCAGGGCAGTATAAATATACTTAAGAAGAAACAATATTCAAAAAGACTTGCTAGTCCAGTAAGTCCATTCACTCAAGTCTTTTAAGAGATTTTGTTGTGACTAATCGAAGAAAAAGCTAACAGCATATGGTCGGTTAACATCGCAACGCAAACGCAGCGTCAACGCCGCGGCAACGACCGAGACACGTCGACGTCACATGTGGGGGGGGGAGGTCTAAAGACTATCCCCCTTACTTATAAACGCCTCTTAAATTTTAGTCAATTCATTAGCATAATTTTTTTTTAATGTAATAGGAGGCAAACGAGCCAGCAGGTCACCTGATGGTAAGTGATCAATGCCGCCCATAGACACCCGCAACACCAGAGGAATCACAGATGCGTTGTCGACCTTTTAAAAGGAAGTAGGTACGCTCGTTTCTTGAAGCTCCCCAAGTTGTAAATTCATACGATTTTACTTAGAAAAATCTCGCTAAACAGTGATTAAATTTAAGAGGCGTTTATGAGTAAGGGGGTAAGTGAATAAGTTTTTCTACCGTTTTCTGTACATACCTTCCTATAGACGAAGCGTCGGCTCGTATAGGCGGCGATATTTGGTGACTGCTGCCCAAAACCCAGTCCGTCACATATTCAACCATTTTATTGCGGAACTTCATTTCCTAAAAGAACAGAAATAAATGAATATTCCTTTCAATTTACAGGACAATCAACAAGGACCTATCAGGCCTATGTGAGTAATTTCCTTCATCCCCACAAGGACCTATATAGTAAGACAATAAAAATACGTACTTGTCTAAACGCCAGATCGTCTCTTCTTTTCATCATGGCTTCGACAACTTGACAGAGTTTCGTCTTGATATGAACTGACATCACTGTCATATCTAAGTGACGGGCGTACCTGTAAGGTGCACAGCAAAGAAACTTATTAGATTAGGTACAAAAAAATGCTCTTTGTAGTCTTTCATGCTAAAGAGTATCCTTAGCTTTCTTAGATTTTTCAATAATCATTATTATTGAAAAATCTAAGAAAGCGTTAGTATAAAAAATCAAACTTCTGTTATAATTTTCATACAAAACGTTAAACAATATAATATGTTTTAAAAGAATATTGAGTATAAAGACTGCGCAAAATAAAACGGCAATTTCATAGGTAAAGATATGTGTAAACTTACTCTGTCTGAATGTAGTTTAACTTACTTGACACCGGCAAATATGTGACTATGTACAGTCAGCCCCAAAAGTAGCTAAACACATTTTAAATTCCAAAACTGCTGAACACTAAAAATGTCATAAGTCAGTGTTGCAACAAGAGTAAAGAATAAGCTTTACATACGACAAGACCATAACACGCTGAACACGGTTATTCCAAAAGTATCTGGACCCAAGTATTTTTAAAAGTAACAGAATACTAGTATTCCAAAAGTATCTAAACACTAGTATTCCAAAATTAGCTGAACACAAGTATTCCTAAAGTAGCTGAACACCTAGGATTCCAAAAGTAGCTGTACACACTTATGACATTTTTAATCTTCAGCAGTTTTGGAATTTTAAATGTGTTCAGCGACTTTTGGGGCTGACTGTACATGCATCATTAATAAGGAAATAAATAGAACAGTTATCTTACCTAACAATAGCCAGCATGAGAGCCTCAATAGACGTAGTACTAAGTATTTCAATAGGATGTCCACTCTTTTTGTGAGATTCTAATATACTCTTCATTATAAATATTGTGTGCTCCACGAATTGGGTGTTTATCTCTGTTAGCATTACCTGGAATGAACATTCATATAATATTATCTGTGTGGTGACGGAATAAGAATGCAATATGTCACCACCCCATCTCATCCCATGGGTGTCGTAAAAACCGACTAAGGGACTATCTGTGAATATTATCTTTACAAAATAAAAAGAAGGAAAACTTGAAATTAAACCCTATACCAATCCGTCTGGCCAGCGTGATATTAGTAGGCCAAGTAACCCTCCGTCGCGAAAGGAGGCCCGTCCCTGCAGTGGGACATTAATGGGCTGTTATGATGATAATATTATAAAATAACGCCATCTAGTATCAAACTAAGCAGAGCTTGTACTACGTGATACTCTAGTAGTATAAATGCAAAGTAGATGATTAAAGTCACACAGCAATCAACAAGCCTTCTTTATTTATAGAGCTCCGTGGTAGGTTTTTTTAGCAACAGGTAGTCAATACTTAATCCAAAGTCGATGTGAAATGTTTAATAACAAGCCTATGCTTAGCAACCATTGACAGGCAAAAAAAAATGAAATGTCCTAATTTACTTTTCTGTAGTTACTTCATGTCGTCTTGATAGCAGGTAATGCCAAATTATGTCATAAAATACGGAAATAGTAATGAAATTCTCATTTTTAAATACAAATTTTTTTGAATGGTGTGATAACCCTACATATCAAAGACATATGGTTTGTTTACATGGATTTCACATCGAGTTTGGCTTTAGTATAGATCGGTATCATAGCTGGCGTCGCTTAATACACCTCCAAGGAGTAGTATGCTAATGTTACTGTGTTTAAATCAAAGTGTACAGTAGCTTGTGGCATTACAAGGGACACAACTGCTTCATGGCCTAGGGTAGACATCATCATCATCATCATAACAGCCCATTAATGTAAAGGAGTAAGAATACAATATGTCACCACCCCATCTCATCCCATGGGTGTCGTAAAAACCGACTAAGGGACTATCCGTCAATATTATCTTTACAAAATAAAAAGAAGGAAAACTTGAAATTAAACCCGATACCAATCCGTTTGGCCAGCGTAGTATTAGCAGGCCAAGTATCTTTCCGTCACAGGAGGAGGCCCGTCTCTGCAGTGGGACATAAATGGGCTGTTATGGTGAACCTGCGATCATGTTTTACCGAGACAGTTTATGGTCTACTCGATAATGGTATTTTATGGTCTACGTAATTATGATTTTGTCACCTGTTGATGCTGGTCGAAGAACTTATCGATGATAGCTTTGATCTGATCGAAGAGTATAGGATACAGCGCTGGAGACATCTCATGTCCGACCAGTTCTTTTACGTGAGTCTGGATCTGCTGGCCGAAACGCTCGTTGCTGCAGAGTAGTAGCCGGAGAAGTTGTCCTATGAATCTGGAAAAAAAAAACATTTTTATAATACCACTAGCTTTTGCCCGCGGCTCCACTCGCGTTAAATTCGGGGTAGCAATAGGAGTTTAGGAAGGGGCAAAAAGTAGCCTATGTTGCTCTCTATCCCTTCAGCTATCTTCACTTAAAAAATCACGTCAATTCGTCGCTCCATTTTGACGTAAAAGAAAGACAAACAGACAGATAAACTTTCCTATTTATAATATTAGTATAGATTCTATAGTATTAGATTCTCACGTTTGGGATATGCCCTGTGTCGCGGGAACTTTTGCATACATCAATTTAACGGACACAAAAACTTACAGATTCGGAACAATAATATGTGGCACGCAGAAAGAATTGTCCTGACTGGGCTTCGAACCTGTGACCTCGTGCACAGCAGCCGCGTATACGACGGCTTTTCCACCGAAGCAGTTATTATATTACTTATTGAAAAGATATCGTGACCGATTAAAAATAAAGACCAAAATGTTTCTTAAAGACATTTACTGCTTAAGACCTACAGAATCGATATTTAAATATAGATATACCTAAAAAGTAAAATTTTATTTTTGCAAAACAACCGGGTTCGATTCCCGACTGGGTGCAGTATCTTTTTTAAAATGTATAAATGCAGTTTTTCTTTTTATCAAAATCGGTGACATGGTTCCTAAGAACTAATCTTCGTATGACTTATAGTTTAAAACTTTCCCATACTGACCCTTTTGAATGAGCCACCCTGTATAGCCTATGACACTCCCCGATAACTAGAATATTCAACACAGAAAGAATATTTAAAATCGGTTTAGTAGATCCAGACATTACCCCCTGCCGGAGGGGGACTGGACGCAAAGGCTCTGCCGGTTTCCCAGGCCCCCTCCAAGTAAGGCTATGAAGGAGTGCCGCTGGGGACTTTTAGTGGGTGCACTGGGGGGTCTAGGCATTTTACCCCAGCGAAAACAAAAAAAAAAAGAGATTACCCCCTACAACGTCACAAAAACAAAAACTTTACCTCTTTATAATATTAGTATAGATGTACCTATAATGGCTAAAGAACTCGTTAAGTTAATGAAGTAGTTATTCATTGACGAAGTACCGACAACCATTATTATAATTAATTATATGAAAAAGGCGGGAGTATCATTAATAAAAATGCCCTTAAACAAATTGATGTCGTAGTTAAAAACTGAATTAGCTTTATGTATTGTTGTCTCAATGTATCGTATCATATCGTATCAGCCCTTATCATCCCACTGCTGGGCAAAGGCCTCTAACTTTGATTTCCACAACTGTCGGTTCTTGGCAAACGAAGGCCAGTGTTTATGTGCCCTATCTATCTCATCTCGCCACCTCCTACGTGGTCTACCGCCATGCCAATTTGATGAATCTAGCAATGTCTCTGTCGTGTATTAACTTGAAAAAAATGGTTTAAACATTTGTTGAAATAAATTATATTATTTATTTTTTAATGACGACTTCGTGGCGAAATGGTTATAGTAAATGACCACTATGCAAAGGTCTCGGGTTTGATTTTGGCACAATCCATAATATGTTGTGTGCATGAACATGATTGTTTGCGTTGATCTGGGAATCAACGCATCATGTTTTATGTATTTAGTTACAATATACAAAATATGTATTAAGTTACAAAAAATGTAAATAAGCACGTTTATGCGTTGTCTAGAACCCGTGATAATACCTATTTTTTTAGTATAGCATACTATACCTACCTAGAAAACGCCCAAACCGATGCATACATTCAAGTTCATGCACACACAGATTTTCAATTTTGTCCAATACAATACTTTTACTGTGACATTCGAAAATATTAGATAAATAATTAATTGTATATCAATAAATATTAAATTTAAAAAAAAAAAAAAGTACATTATTTAATTATATTTTATTGTCTCTTTACGCATGAACAACACAATGTTTTATAAATGTGTAAATTTTATAAACAAATTTTTAAATAGTATATTCACTATAAATACTATAATGCGTATACGTCTAGCTGGGGGACTATACTATAACATCAGTAGTAACAAAATAGTCTCCTATTTCTTCAAGACATACTGCGTTTTATTTTGTTTTACCGTATTATCATCAACTTTTGCCATAAACACGGCTGGAATAAACTTAATCAACTTTTTCGTCAAAATGAAAACAATATTATTCATATTATTTTGGTCTACAGCATTTTTCAGTAGCTCGGAAAACTTCCAACAATTCATACAAAATATGGAAAGTGTTTATTTGTCCGAAAAATTTGTTATCGAAGCTCCGATTTCTACATTTTTATTTGTCGTAATATCAGTTTCGGAGATTATTGTGAATGTGGTATTTTGTTTTAGTCAATCAGTTATACTATGGGGTAAATATATATGTATATCGCAGCCTCTTACTTATTACCCGAGTGTTGTTATGCTTTTTACCACATTAATGGAGAATTTTACTAGAATTATTATGTTTGAGTTATTATGGCGTCAAATTAGAGAGTATAGAATAGTTTTCGAGAAGAATCTGTCGCAAATATTTCGATTGGACAGTTTATACAGCGGGAATAAGAAGTTAAAGTTACGTAGTTGTATGAATGTGTATAAACAAATTATGGATAATGTTGATAGAATGAGTTCGGCTACTAAAACTATGGTATGTATTTTTAATCTTTCTTTAAGGCGAAGTTTTTTACTGAGTAATTCTAATAAATTAAGAATTTTATTAGAATTACTCAGTAAAGTAGTATATAGTATAGTAAGTAAACAATTTGACGGACTGTGTAATTTGTAAAATTAGAATAAATACTATGCTATGCTGCCTTATGCCACTCTACACGGGCCTCTAGTAAGATCTTTTGGTAGTTTTTCTTAACCAAGTGGTCTGAAATAATACCGATTACTAAAAAAGGCGTTTATATCGATAGTAATCCTTGTATTTACATAGATAATAAAACTAATTTTGATGATATTTCTATAAGTTTAACATGGCAACATCAGCCTTACGACTAATTGTTAACTATTTTTTTAACAAATAACTTAGTTTTGCGGTAACCAAAGAAGATTTTCTCCTCTTCTTCACGTCGATTAAAAATATGATAATTGTTTTAAATTTCTATATAAAAAATCATAATAGTATTGTATTGTATTTCAGATATTAATAACGGGATCATTTTCACTTATCGAAACTGTCGGATGGTTGTTTTACAGTCTCGCTGATGTTGGTATGGTAATACTTTATTTTTCTGCCTTTCAATGTCCCACTGCTGAGACAAGCATCTTATTAAATGTAAGGCAACATATCGGACATATAAATAAATAAATATTTCTCACACTTTCACACAACTCCATCTAGTCCCAAACTAAGCAGAGCTTGTACTATGGATACTAGACAACGGATAAACATACTTAAATACTTTTTTTTGTAAATACATACATATTATACATAGAAAACACCCAGACCAATGCAAACAATCATGTTCATGCAAACAATCATGTTCATGCACACAAAAATTTGCATTGAGCGGGAATCGAACCCGAGACCTCTGCGTAGCAGTCATGTTATATAACCATTTAGCCTTTTACAGCAGTAATAATATCTACACAGCTAGATAATATAATCATCTCTAAGCTAAATTAATCATCATCCTAAATATGACGACCTCTGTTTTGGCTGCTCTTGCAGGTCTTGGGTTTTATTTCCGCTCAATAAAAATCTTTGTGTGCATGAACAATGAACATTAATTGTTGCATAGATCTGTGTGTAGACCCTTTATAATAATATGTATGTATTTACATAAATAAATACGAATGTATATTTATCCCATTGTATGAGATCTGCTTAGTTTGGAACAAAATTGTGTTGTGTAAATAATGGACAAATAATTATATAATATACTAGCTGACCCGTCCCTACTTCGTTGGGCGGCGAAAAATACCCGTCCTTTTTTTAAACATATCCATTACTGCTTCACTCCTATTTGTCATAGCGTGATACAATATATATGACACTCCTCGATAAATGGACTATTCAACACAGAAAGACTTTTTAAATCGGTTCAGTAGATCCAAAGATTACATTCTACACAAACACACAAACTTTCATCATATCAGCCAATCGACGTCCACTGCTGGACATAGGCCTCCTCCAAGTATTGCCACCTTGCGCGGTCCTGTGCCTCCCTCATCCATCGGCTACCCGCCGTCCTAACTAGGTCGTCAGTCCACCGTGTGAGGGGTCTCCCCACCCTGCGCTTTTATTTATCATACTGTCACAAACTTTACCTCTTTATAATATGTATTAGTATAGATTATACCAAGCCAATACCTTTACAGATGGACATAGGCCTTCCCCAAACTTTATTAACGCTACCGTTTTATACATCAACTTGCCACCTTAGTTATTTCATCATCATCATCATAGCAGCCCATTAATGTCCTACTGCAGGGACGGGCCCGTGACGGAGGAATACTTGGCCTATTAATACCACGCTGGCCAGGAGGATTGGTATAGGGTTATATTCAAGTTTTCCTTCTTTTTATTTCGTAATATTTACGGATAATCCCTTAGTCGGTTCCTACCACACCCATGGGATGATGATGGGGTAGTGCCATATTGTATTCTTACTTCGTCACCACACGGATAATTAGTTATTTACCTATTTCCCATTACCAGTTTCCATACGCGAAGACATCCGAATTTCTAATGAACATTCTAGTACCATGGCTACCGGCGGTGTTTGGTGAACTGATAGCTCGTGAAGTTGAGGCGATCAAGTTGAGCTTATCACGACAATTACTTCTTTGTAAAGGTAACTAATACTACACATCATAACTTTAACTATCACATCTATTTTATTTTCATTTTATTTTATTATTTAGGCTCATACACGTTACAAGCAGTGTAAATTGTTACATAAATTATGTAAAATAGGATCTGGCTTGGAACATAAATTTTGTGTGCACAGCAAAACAGTAACGTCGTGAATACATATTTAACTACTTTCCTCTTACAATACAGATATGTCTACATTTGTAATCAGTCTACAGTCAGTGTAATCAGTTTCACGTCTCATGATTATAAATCGATTCTAGCTCTCAATGCAATTTTTTGTGTGCCTGGACAATATTTTTTTATATGGTCCGGTTGTTTTCTATGTATATTTTTTCAGAAAAAAGAATACATACAAAGCAATAAAACATGCAAATCTATGTGTGCATGAACATGAAGTTCATGCACACAAAGATTTGCATCGATTTGAAACGCATAAGTCACAAATAGAATGTGTAGAGGTCTTAAATTATATACAAACTCGATGATGTCAAGGACATTTTCATATTTTACTAGCTGACCTGTTCCCACTTCGTTAGGCGGCGAAAAAAAGCGTTCCTTTTTAAACATATTTCATTACAGCTCCACTCCTATTAGTCATAGCGTGATACTATATAGCCTATGACACTCCCTGATAAATGGACTATTCAACACAGAAAGAATTTTTAAAATCGGTTTAGTAGATCCAGAGATTACCCCCTACAACGTCACAAACACACAAACTTTAGCTCTTTATAATATTAGTATAGATTTTTTTGTTATTTCAGATGAGGATGACCGTGAGTTATTAGAAGAGTGTCTCCTATACATAGAGAGTCGTCCGTACGTATACACAGTATGGCGACTGTTCAGTGTGGACATGCGTATGATAATAGGTATGATTAACATGTGTCTCACCTACTGCATTGTCATGATACAGTTCGCGCATTTCTTTGATTAAATACATTAGTTTTAAAAATGTTTTGTTCTTTTCCCGTTAACTATAGACTACACCTAATGCCACAAAATATGGTGTGCATGAACTTAATGTTCATACACACAACGATTGGCATGAACATGTATTTTAAGCACATTCAGATTTGTATTATTATGAGGATCATGCACATAAAGGGCTCCATAACTATCAAGTTCATGCACACAAATATTTGCATAAACATTAAGTTAATGCACACAAAGATTTGCATAGAGTACGAATCGAACTTGAGACCTATATTTTTTTTTTCAAAATACCTCCCGCACTCGCATACACGACTGCTTTGCTATTAAGACGATAAAATAACATTTTTTTAAAGTGTTGCCACATGCAAATATAATTTAAAGCTACTTACTGCGTGACAGGGCAATACTGCACTTCTTGAGAACTGTTTGCCAATACGTTGAATAATTTTCTTGAATCTGTAACTTAAAGAAAAAATAAAGTTATGAGTTACAATGTAGGTAAGTATAGCAACTTTGCATTGGTAGCAATCATCATAACAGCCCATTAATGTCCCAGAGGCCAAAACCGACTAAGGAACTATCCGTGAATATTATCTTCACTAAATAAAAAGAAGGAAAACTTGAAATTAAACCCAATCCGTCTGAATGAATGAATGAATGAATGAATGAATTTATTTATTTCTTTCTCAGTATATGGTACAGCGAGTTCTTAAATAAATACAATTGTTTCACATACACTACCATTTCTGGTGTAGAAATATTAACAAGTTATATTATTATTATTATAGTTGCTATGGTAGCTAATTTAATTTAATATCAATATACAATTGAATACATTAATGACATGCACAAAAATTATATAACAAGTACTTTAATTAGACTATTATTCGAATTATAAAAATCATTAATTAGGTAAATAATGTCAGACAGTAAAAAAAAAAACATCAAGAAAATATAAAAGGAAAAAAAAATAAAATAAAAATAAAATGTGTTAATGTCAGCATACCATTACATAAAATTCTTTTAATAATTGAAGTAGCAATCATGTGAAATGTAAAATTATTTAATAGTGTAACTGCAAGCGTGGTATTAGTAGGCCAAGTATCCCTCCGTCAAGGAAGGAGGCCCGTCCCTGTAGTGGGACATTAATGGGCTGTTATGATGAAATAAGTTGACAATTACGAATTTAAGCTCTCTAGATATATCAGACCCACAGCTTAAAAAACCGGTCAAGTGCGAGTCTGACTCGCGCACCGAGGGTCCTGTACAAACCTATTTATTTTCCCGCCAAATTGTGATAACGTCAGGATTCAGCTGTTTAAATACTATTTTTCCCGCCAAAATTCAATGACGTCACGACTTAGCTGTCAAAATATATTTTCCTGCCAAAATTCTGTGACGTCACGACTCATCTGTCAAAAATTCTATGACGTCACGCTTATCTGTCAAAATTGACAGCTGTCAAAAGTGACAGCTGTCAAAAGTGACGGAGGTATCAAATATTTTCCCGCCAAAATAATATGACGTCACAAATCATCTGTCAAAAATTCTGTTACGTCACGACTCATCTGTCAAAAATTCAAAAACGTCACGGCTCAGCTGTCAAAATTTATTTACCCGCCAAAATTCTGTGACGTCACGAATCATCTGTCAAAAATTCTGTGACGTCACGACTCATCTGTCAAAAATTCAAAAACGTCACGGCTCAGCTGTCAAAATTTAATTATGTGACGTCACGACTCAGCGTTCAAAAATTCAATGACGTCACGACTCAACTGTCAAAAAATATTTATTCCGCCAAAATTCTGTGACGTCACGACTCATCTGTCAAAATTCTATGACGTCACGGGTCACGTGACCAAAATTTTATGACGTCACAGGTCACGTGACCAAAATTCTATGACGTCACAGGTCACGTGACATGAAACAAAATTCTATGAAATCAAAATATAATATGATTGCTAATAAAAAGTAGCCTATGTTCTTTCTCAGGGTCTAAAGATTGTCTGTACCAAATTTCATCGAAATCCGTTCAGCCGTTTAGGCGTGAAAGAGTAACAGACAGACAGACAGACAGAGTTACTTTTGCATTTATAATATTAGTATGGATTGTTATTGTGTATTTGTATTTAAGTATTAATCTGGTACCAGGAAATATAATATAGAATTCATCACATCTTTTATTATGGATCCTACAACAACACTTCTCAATCCCCACAATCGTTTGCCATAATCGTCCTCGCTCATAATATTTACTTGCTGTAATATAATTATTATGATTAACAACCCGGTTAGGTTTTTTTCTTCAAACCACCCAGAAGTACTGCTGAATATAAGACTCTCCTTCCACGCTACAAAATACTTCAAGCGAATATTTGGAAAACACAAGTACAGTATGAGGACATTGATAATATGATTGGTTTTTAAAAAAAAGACAGACAACAATGAGGAAGCGAAAAAGTGAGATTATAATTTATTGATGATTTTGAAATTGTATATTAGGATGTTAACAATAAGTGCTATATTTTGTTGCACTGCAATGACTTTCCGTCACCAGTGTCACTTAGTAAGACATGATGAAACATACAATGTCAAATAGAAGTAAGTAGGGATTCAATCATTTATAATTTCAACCTTATGCCGAACGCCATAAGATACATTAAAAATGTGATAATTTTCAAAACTTATGCTAAAATTATTCAGCTATTTTCGGTAATCGGATGTACTTTTCTTACTCATTGATTTGCTGTTTTTCTTTAAAAGCCAATCACATTATCAATGTCCCCATACTGTACTGAGATTCGATCCTCATTTCGATATACAAAATTTGCCCATTCATTTTAGAAAATATAATAGCAGACCTAAGCTTGACATGTAATTTCATTAAAGAAGTAATTTAATAATTGTTAAGCTGTCTTCTCCGTGTGGTGACGGAGTAAGAATACAATATGTCACTACCCCATCTCATCCCATGGGTGTCGTAAAAACCGACTTAGGAACTATCCGTGAATATTATCTTTACGAAATAAAAAGAAGGAAAACTTGAAATTAAACCCTATACCAATCCGTCTGGCCAGCGTGGTATTAGTAGGCCAAGTATCCCTCCGTCACGGGAGGAGGCCTGTCCCTGCAGTGGGACATTAACGGGCTGTTATGAAGCTGTCTTAATAAATAACTAAGCCTTACCATGCCCATGTAGATGCGACCAAGCCATGGAAGGTCTTCTCTGCAGACAAACACCACCGAGCGCGCATAAGAATGAAGTTATATTCGCCCACTCTTGTATCTGCATCTAACAATACAATACAACAAAATACAATACAACGAAATACAATAATACAAAATAAAATTATAAAAATACAATAACACAAAATACATTACAATAAAATACAATTTAACAAAATAGCTGTCGCTATCTATCCGTCTCTGTATTTACTTACTACGCAACGTATTTCTTAATTTGTTTTTTGTTATAGATAGAGTGATTCAAGAGGATGGTTTGCATGTAGTTACAGTACATGCATAATATTGTAGAGAAACACTGATACATTTATGGATGTGTGTAGTGTAAACAGTTATATATAAAACTAGCTGACCCGTGCCCACTTCGTTTGGCGGCGAAAAAGACGCGTCTCATTTTTAAACATATTTTATTACTGCTACACTTCTATTAGTCATAGCGTGATATTATAATAATATAGCCTATGACACTTCCCGATAAATGGACTATTCAACACAGAAAGAATTTTTAAAATCGGTTTAGTAGATCCAGAGATTACCCCCTACAACGTCACAAACACACAAACTTGACCTCTTTATAATATTAGTATAGATTACCTCAAAGTCATGTTCCGAGCTAGTATGATGTGAGACTCTACGTTTAGCGACGGCGCGGTGCAGAGCTTCTATCTGACAGTCGTCCATCTTGTCACCTTGACCCTTAGGGTATTTCTGGAGGAGCTTGCAGAGGGAGTCCCTGTTGTATGAAAAATACATTTAATTTTAGTTTTACTGTAGTGTATTACTATATTATTTATAGCCAGCGCAAAGACTCCCGCCCATCCCGAAGATAAATATAGTTATTTCATGTCGCCTGTTATTTCGTGTCGCGATGCCTTGTTATCAAGCGTCGCGACGCTGTTCTTGTTGAACGTCGCGACGCTTCACTATAGTGCTTTGCAACGCCTGATAAAGAGCGTTGCAACGCCTGCAATAGAGCGTCGCTACTACTACTCAGGAATACTACGCAATTATAGTAGAGTTTTGCTCATAAATAAGTATTATTTTTTTATGCATATTTTTTTTAAATTTTAATTACTTTTCTTTCAACTTACCAGCATCTGAACGTCTCCTCCCATACAGGTTGTACACCATTCACGCAGTGTTCTATCTTCCTCAGCAGTGCCATTATACGCTTTTGTAACGCTGCTGAGCCTGTTCATAAAAATGTTTAGTTATAATATGAATACTAGATAGCGTTGTTCGTTTAACTACTTGCATTGCGGGACAGAAGGGCTTTTCATGGCGTTCAGGTTTTTTAAATCTTTGTATGAGTGAAAGAAAAAACGAGTTATACTTATTCTAGTTGTCTTTAAAGGTATTATTCTGTATCAATTAGTTTTTTCTAGGTAAATCAAGATATATGTTTTTCACTATTAAGGGAAATTCTGTGTCTCTGAAACTTTACTCATTTATTTTACAGACATAAAGATGATTTATACATACATTCTGAAGACAATAATTTACCAGTACGTAGTACATGACAGTTGCATCCACGGAAGAAAGAATCAAGTGGAAGTGCTAAGTAGGCGTGTCACTAATATGCGATGGCACGCATAACTTGTCGCTGCGATCATAGGTAACGCGAATATCACCCTTATGAACAAAGGGTTAAAGCATATAACAGCGGTTCCGATAGTGAATTAGTAGTATTGCATTTCCATTTGATTTTACATTCGTGGTCGCATCCTACGACTTCCACTTATGTAGTATTATAGAACATCGAGACTATATATTTTTTTTGGATTATTCAAACAATAATCGAGCGTCTGATTCAAAAGCCATGCACTGCAGTCGGTCACTGTGACCGCCTCCCTATAGGGCTTATTATCTATACACTTGCTATTTATTACTTACTGTGTATATTTTTGTAATAACATCCTCTCCCCATGTCCATACTCGCTGCTTGTAATTTTAAAACGAAATAAAATCACCAAAATGTTGTTTAAATAACTTTCTTACCAATTAATTTTATGTAATTTTCTAATTTATATCAAGTTTATTTACATGGGTGATTAAAAGAAATTCCTTAACTTTTTGGATTTCTGTATGACCATTAACGTTTTCAAGCAAAAAAAATCAAGAGAAGACTGAAAACAGTAGAATTTAAGTAGATCCGAGAAGACGAGAAGACTAAGAGTATTTTAAGTATAAAAGACTTTACATATACAAACAACGGATGCACAACGGATGTGTGAGCTAGAGATCTAAAAGACCGCTTAGTACCAAAAGACCGCCACATTTCTCAGTATTTCAAGTTTAAAACGCAACTAAATATTTGTATAGTCTACTTACCAGTAGTCTACGGAGTAGACGTTTGAACTATCTTCTAAAAGACCGCGTAATAGACCAAAAGACCATCTCTGTCTTTAGTATTTTTAGTTCAAATTTACCTTAAATTTCTGTATAAAAACATATAAGACCACTTACCAGTAGTCAAAACAGTAGACGTATGAGCGATCTCTTGAAAGACCGCGTAGTTGGGCAGTAGACACTGAGTGGTAATCTCGTCGGAGCCGCAACGTATGTCTGCCTCTTGGCACAGTAGCGCGAAGCACGACATGGCGACTAACACCACGTCCGTGTCGATAGACCACAGGCACATGAAGAATACCACCTGGGGATAACGTTACCAATATTTATATGAGAATAATCACGCCAATTTTCTTACACCTGGGATTTTTCCCAAAAGGTATTGATCGTTTTTGAAAATAGATTAGTCGACAGACATTTTCTACTTCAACAATTTAATCGATTAAGATCGCTCGATGTCGATTAGGATCGCTCAGTGTCGATTAAGATCGATCGATGTGATGTCGTAGCGGCTGTGGTGGGTTCGGTCACACGCAGGACAGTATTTTGTCCGATCCACAGACTATTGTCCCGAGTGTGGAAGTACTTCATGTCCATTAAAGTCTCGTGTTAGTGACGTATGAGCGATCTCTTGAAAGACAGCGTAGTTGGGCAGTAGACACTGAGTGGTTATCTCGTCAGAGCCGCAACGTATGTCTGCCTCTTGGCACAGTAGCGCGAAGCACGACATGGCGACTAACACCACGTCCGTGTCGATAGACCACAGGCACATGAAGAATACCACCTGGGGATAACGTTAGCAGTATTTATATGGGAATAATCACGCCAATTTTCTCATACCTGGAATTTTCCCCAGGGTATTGATCGTTTTTGAAAATAGATTAGTCGAACTCTATAGATACTACAAAATTTTTATCGATTACGATCGATCTATGTCAATTAAGGTCGATCAATGTCGATGAAGATCGCTGTTCGTCGATTAGGATCGATCAATATCAAGTTAGATTGATCGATGTCGATTAACAACGATCGTCGTGTATTCTTCTTCGTGTAGACAGGAAAAAACTCAGATAGTGCCGGCCCAGAATAAGTCCACAACAACTTTTTTTTTTCTTTTTTCTATTAAAAAGACAACTCCCGCACTATGGATCCTGCCCTGTGTCGCGGGGACCTTTTACAAACATCAATTAACGGACACAAAGAACACCCAGACCAGGACAATAATTTGTGAATCTCACAAATATCGCGTATCGCAGTGCATTATTGAGCATCCTAATGATAAATTTGCATTGTTATGAGACTTTAATATTAGAAATGCTCAATGGACTCAGGTGGGCCTGGGCATGCAGACTACTCCTAGTTTTTCTGCAATGGACCTATTAGTTATTACTTTACTATGTTTTTTGTCTTTTAATAATCTCGGTCAGTATAACGCAATATCGAACAGAAATAATAGGCAACTAGATCTTGTGATCAGTACATGCAGTTGTAACGTAATAAAATGTACGTCTGCCCTAGTACCTGAAGATGATCACCACCCGGCCTTGGATATTTATGTTCTCGACGTCTGCCCGCAATATTTGCTTCCTTCTCGTAGTGCTTATCGTAGTTTTAAATCTGCTAATTATGCTCAGATTAATAATGCTTTATCTCAGGTTAATTGGTTTAGCTTGTTGGAAATGGACATTGACATAAATGAAACAATTTCTTTATTCTATAATACTGTAAATGACATCATTGCCGAGTTTGTACCTTTAAGAACCCACATCTATAACCGAAAGTATCCTGTCTGGTACTCTCCGGCATTGATAAAGATTATTAAAGAAAAAGAAAAAGCGCATCGTAAATGGAAACATTATAGAAACTATAATGATTACCGTGTTTTTTCTTTGTTAAGAAAAAGACAGAAAAAAGTAACTAAAGAATGTTATGATAGTTACTTGGTCAATGCAGAAAACCTAATTGTTCACGATTAAAATTCATCATTAGATCATCATTAATTTATAGAACTTAGTTTACCATAATGTTCGACAGATGGCGTTTATCCATTTCCGTGAATTGCGGTATGGTTTCGTTACATCAACAAACATGAGTTCATTTGTATTATGAATTAAATTACCTTTAGATCAGAACACTGTTTGGTTTTATTGACACAATCCCAATACCAGTGGTTCACAAATAGACCTGTTGAGACCAAAAATATGGTCCTGCGAGTCGCATAAAAAGCTTTTTTGAATCGACACAAGAGGGAGCCACAGTCTCGGTTCTCCCGTGTAACCCGCAGTGGATCGCTGCAGCAAGGTACACGATCAGAGCAGCAGTGTGGAGGCCAATGAAAATTAGTTCAAGTGGCCACCACAAGAGGGCGCAACCAGTTCAACGGAAGTGCAAGGTGACGCAGTCAAGTGCAAGGTGCAGACGGCGGATCATCACAAAGGCGACAGGGGGCGCCACTTGGAGGACAACAGTATAAGTTCAGTACGTAAAAGTGGATTAATTTGTGAGTACTTTATCTCTATTAATTGGTGCTATAAATTTAACAAGATATTCAAGCAAATTTAGACTTTATTATAGTGAATAAATTAACTTTGAACATTTTCAAACATTGAGTGATTTTCAAGCAAATTTAGACTTTATTATAGTGAATAAATTAACTTTGAACATTTTCAAACATTGAGTGATTTTCAAGCAAATTTAGACTTTATATTAGTGAAAAAATTAACTTAGAATATTTACAAACATTGAGAAATACTTTAGACTTAGAATAATTTTGCATGTTAGTTTTAGGACTTAGTATAATTTATAAAAAACGGAGGAACGGGGAACCTATGCCCGATTTTGCCTCTGGTAAAAGTATTTTTAAAACACTTAGAAAAATTAATAAATATTTATACGAGTATAGGTCGAATTTAGCTAAGTCAATTCGCTGTTTTGCTTTGTTTTGTTTACATTGTAAGTAGTTTAGTACATATTTAATAGTTATATTTTTAAATTAACTACCATACTTAATTAAAAAAAAAATGGAAGGTTTAATTAAAGTGTTAAAAGACCTTCAAGGAGTAATACAAAGAGGGTTACTTAATTTTAAAAAGAGCCCTAAAGATAGGTTGACAATTGAATATATTGAAACTAGGCAAGAATTGTTAGAGAAAGATTGGTCATTGTTTAAAACTAATTATATAAAAATACAAGAACATTATGATACTCAAAATGAGGATAAACTAGTAGATATTTATGACAGTACTGAAGACACTTATATTACCTATAAATGTTTAATGAAAACTTTGTTAAATAAATTAGGTGCTGTAAAAGAGTCTCTCAAGGAAAGTAATGATAGTAGAACACAAAAGTCAAATTCTGGTTTAATTAAATTACCCAGGATTTCTATTCCTATTTTCAGTGGTAAATACGCAGAGTGGATGACATTCCATGACTTATTTGTATCTCTCGTGCATAATAATAAAGATTTAGATAATGTACAAAAAATGCATTATTTAAAAAGTCAGCTTACCGGTGAAGCCGAACAGCTAGTCAGGCACACACCGATAAGCGAATCTAATTATAAAGAATGTTGGTCGCAATTAGTAAAACGCTACAGTAATAAAAAGTACTTAGTAAATTGTATTCTAAAACGTCTTTTTGGGCAAAAAAGCATGCATGTAGAGTCAGCAACGTATTTGAAGGAATTGCTTGACACAACAAATGATTGTCTCAGTGCTCTTCAAAACTTAGACGTGGATGTGACTACGTGGGACGTCATCATTATACATATAGTGACTTTTAAACTCGATTGTGAAACGCGTAAACAGTGGGAATTGTATATTAGTGATGAAGATTCAAATAAATTACCTACCTTTAAACAATTTGCCACGTTCATTGAGACTCGGTTCCGCGCCTTAGAATGCATCGAGCCAAAAAGGGTTTTGGCTCATCAAAGTAATAGTTCACATGCTCCAAAGTCCATGGTAGCAGTTAGTTCAAAGAGTAACATGCGATGTGAGTACTGCTCTGAAGTCCACAAATTATGTTTTTGCAAGAAGTTCGCCAAACAGTCTGTCGACAGCAGACGCGACTTCGTAGCGAAGCATAAGATTTGCTTTAATTGTCTGGGTAGTAACCACATGGTATTTAGTTGTAACAAGCAGACCAATTGTAAGTTATGTAATAGAAAACATCATTCCTTACTTCATTTAAGTGAAACAGTTGACAAAGAATCTGAAAAGTCAGCCAGTACTAATACTAGCGCTGCAACTAGTGTCCCATCAGTAGTGTCTTGTTTTGCTAAGAATTTTAATATTCCTCGACAGGTTTTATTAGCCACCGCGCTAGTGAAAACCGAATCAAAGGCTGGCGGCTATCAGGTAGTTAGAGCCCTGATAGACCAAGGTTCGCAGGCTTGTTTCATAACAGAGGCCACAGTCCAGTATTTAAGACTTTCTAAGATACCCGTCCAAGGTACTATATCAGGATTAGGTCAGGGGCCTACCATAGCTAGACATATGGTATGTCTTAAAATACAATCACGTGTAGATCAAAGTTTTGAGTTAACTATAAACGCTTATGTTTTGAAACGCATTACTTCCTACTTACCTGAACAATACCTTGAAAGGGCTGATTCATTTGATTGGATGAATATAGCTACTGTAGAGTTAGCGGATCCACAATTCAATCAGCCCAACAAAATAGACTTACTTCTGGGGGCAGAAGTATATAGCTGTATTTTGAAAGAAGGTTTAAAAAAGAATTCTTCAGGTACTTTGACAGCTCAAAGTACTTCGTTAGGATGGATACTATCTGGTGCTGTAAATACTGAAAAGAATATGTATAAGAGTACAACTGCGAATATTACTGTGATGCACTCACAGTTTAGAGAAGACGAACTTCTCAAGAAGTTCTGGGAAATTGAAGAACAACCTGCCGGCTTAAATATACTTTTTACTCCCGAGGAATTACTATGTGAAGAACTTTACAAGAAGACTACATCAAGAGACGAAAACGGAAGGTACATAGTTAAGTTGCCTTTTCGGTATGAAGATCCTCCTTGTAAAGGTGGTAACTCACGAACAATTGCTGAAATAAGATTTAGAGGTTTAGAAAAGAGATTAGATAAGAACATAGAGCTGAAAAAGAGGTACACAGAAGTAATCAAAGAATACATAGAATTAGGTCACATGAGACAGGTGAAGGAGAACGATGATAAGAAGGAGTTAGCAGTTTACCTGCCACATCACGCGGTCATCAGAGAAGATAAGACAACAAGTAAAGTCCGAGTGGTATTTAACGCATCCGAAAAGAATAAGAATGGAATCTCTTTAAATGATACGTTAATGGTTGGCCCGACAGTGCAGGCAGACTTACGACATATTGTGTTAAAATTGAGAATGCATTCAATTGTACTGGTAGCCGATATAATCAAAATGTACCGCCAAGTACGTATTGCTGACGAAGACACCATGTACCAGCGTATCTTATGGCGAGAGGATGTGACACAGGACATCAAAGACTACGAGCTAGTTACAGTCACCTTTGGCACATCATCGGCACCATATCAAGCGGTGAGAACTTTACATCAAGTGGCGTACGATGAAGGGATGAATTACCCACTCGCTGTAGATAGAGTTCTTAATTGCTTCTACATGGATGATCTCATGTCCGGGTGTTCGACAGAGACAGAAGCCTTTGAAATATATAAGCAGATGAAGGATTTGCTAAGGAAAGGTGGATTCTCATTACAAAAATGGAACAGTAATAATCAGAAGGTTTTAGATACAATAAGTTCAATGGAGGAGAATACAAGTTTATATACACAGAAGATCGAAAAAAAATATGAAAACAAACACATAGATAGGACAAAACATATAGGGAAAAAAGAGGAGATAGCAGTAGGATGTAATACAGAAGGTATAATGAAAATTCTAGGTCTTACCTGGAACCGCAAGTTAGATCAATTTCAATACACGCTAAATATTCCGCCGATGACAACATCAACCGTAACTAAAAGAACTATTTTAGCTGACATCGCCCGCTTATTTGATCCCCTTGGGTGGTTATCCCCTAGTGTTGTCATAGCTAAGGTTTTTATACAGAAGTTATGGTTAGCAGGTGTTAGTTGGGACGAAGAGCTAAGTAATGAATTGGTTGATGAATGGACTACTTACCGTACAGAGTTGTCATTACTTACTACAGTTCAAATCCCTCGATGGCTTGGCACGAAGAGCGGTGATGAGCCTGAGCTTCATGGCTTTTGCGATGCCTCAAAGTTAGCCTACGCGGCTGCAGTTTACGTGAGATCAATTAATGTAAATGGTGAAATCGTTGTTTCATTATTAACTGCAAAGTCACGAGTAGCTCCAATAAAGCAGGTGAGTATTCCTCGTTTGGAGCTATGTGGCGCAGTATTGCTATCAAGGTTGCTGATGGAATCAGCTGAAGTTTTAAAAATAGCAAAGGACAAAGTCAAGGCTTGGACTGATTCCACTGTGGTACTGGCATGGTTGAGCAGCCACCCAAGCAAGTGGAAGACGTTCGTTGCAAATAGGACGTCAGAAATTTTAACGTCTATGGAATCATCTCAATGGTATCATGTGTCTACCAAAGAGAATCCAGCAGACTGCGCCTCTCGTGGAGTATTGCCTAGTACATTTATAAATTCTACATTGTGGTTTCAGGGACCACCTTTTTTAAAACATAACGTAATTGAGTACAAAAAGCCAAAGGATTTGCAAGTAAAGCTAGAACAATCAATCAAAAGCCATGTTACTACTCTGGCAGATAATCATGATTTGTATGAAAGGTTTTCTTCATTAAGAAGACTTCTAAGAGTGATGTCTTACTGCCGTCGATTTTATATATCAAACACAAAGAAAGTCAATTATTTACAGAGCAAAGAAATAGAAGAAACTTTAAAGAGTTGCATAAGAAGAACACAGAGACAAATATTCCAAATAGAGTACTCACAGTTGGAAGACAAGGGTTATTTAACGATGAAAACAAGTAAGTTGAAATCATTATGTCCGTATCTTGACCATCACGGTATCATAAGAGTACGAGGTAGACTTGAGAAGGCACCTTTGGATGATCAAACTAAGCATCCAATAGTACTTCCTAATTCAACGCACTTTACACGCTTACTTGTTGCAGACGCTCACGGTAAAACTCTACATGGAGGGCCTCAACTTATGATTAACTATCTTAGAACGAGTTATTGGATTATAGGTGTACGAAACTTAGTGAAGCGTTGTGTAAGACAGTGCGTAACTTGCGCCAGACAACGAGCCATTATAAATAAACCCATTATGGGCTCTCTTCCATCGGTTCGATGTACACCTGCGAGACCGTTTTTGCATAGTGGGGTAGATTATGCTGGTCCCATTAGCATAAGAACGACCAAGGGTCGTGGGCACCGTTCCTACAAAGGATATATTTGCGTCTTTGTATGTATGTCAACCCGCGCAGTCCACTTGGAGGTAGTAAGTGACATGAGCTCTCAGGCTTTTCTAGCTGCTTTCAAGAGGTTCATCGCAAGACGGGGTCATTGTGCAAAAATGTGGAGCGATAACGGTACCACTTTTGTCGGTGCCGCTAAAGAACTCAAGGAGTTGGCCAATGTTCAGTCATCTGTGGTAGAGCAATTAGAGGCAGATGGTACCGAATGGCACTTTATTCCTCCACACGCACCCAATTTTGGAGGACTGTGGGAGGCAGGGGTGAAGTCCATAAAGCACCATCTCCGGAGAGTTGTAGGTGAATCAACACTTACGTTCGAAGAACTAAGTACATTTCTTTATCAAGTAGAAGCTTGTTTAAATTCACGCCCAATAAGCATCCTTAATTTGGACGATCCTGGTGAGCCAACACCCTTAACTCCCGGTCACTATTTAATCGGAGAACCATTAGTGATGGTGCCCGATTATGATTATAAAAATTCAAATGTTAGTTCATTGACAAGGTGGCAATTTGTTCAAAGATTAACACAATCATTCTGGAATCGATGGTCTAAGGAGTATTTGGCTACACTAATGAATCGATACAAGTGGTCGTTAAAAACTCCCGAACCTAAAATCGGAGATATCGTATTGATTAAGGATGATAATTTGCCACCTAGCCGTTGGTCTTTAGGTCGAATCATAGAAAAACATCCTGGTCACGATGAGGTCACTAGAGTAGTCACATTACGGACAAAATCTACTACGGTTAAAAGACCAACAAATAAATTATGTGTTCTACCTGTAGCAGATTAAGTATTAATTTAAGGTATATTATAGTTTTAGTTCTGAAATTATGTTATAAGGTTATACACAACATGTTGTTGTTATATTTTGTATCCTTAAATACTATTAATTTTACATTTAAGTCAATATTAAAGAAAAATATTGTTTGAATTTCTGATACAGAAATGTATTGTTTATAGTTGTTAATTTATGTAAAATTATCAAAAGGATAGTAATTAGTGTAAGCCTAAATACCCTTCTTAGTAGTTGTGGTGACTTTAGTTATTAGTTAGCAATTAAGTATTTTACTCTTTTGTTGTCATTTGCTATATTTTGTTTTTTTTGGAAGGACATTCTGTCACTAAATGTCCTTAGTGGGCGGTATGTTCACGATTAAAATTCATCATTAGATCATCATTAATTTATAGAACTTAGTTTACCATAATGTTCGACAGATGGCGTTTATCCATTTCCGTGAATTGCGGTATGGTTTCGTTACATCAACAAACATGAGTTCATTTGTATTATGAATTAAATTACCTTTAGATCAGAACACTGTTTGGTTTTATTGACACAATCCCAATACCAGTGGTTCACAAATAGACCTGTTGAGACCAAACACTAATTAAGAAAAATAGTAAGTTTTTTTGGACTTATGTCAAGACCAAGAAGTCATCCAATGACCTTCCTCAGAGCTTACATCTTGATCAGGTCACCTCAAGTGACGGTGGTGTGATATGTGAGCTTTTTAATAACCACTTCAATTCTGCCTTTGAGAGGCATGATCAACCTATGACGTCACCCATTGCATCTGGTGAAAACCCTAACAATCTAAATATTAGTAGCTTATATATTCCTTTTGACACTATTGTGAAATATTTGGAAACCCTTGATGCTAGCAAAGGTAGTGGTCCTGACGGCATACCTCCATTATTTTTGATAAATTGCTGCTATAATATTGCAATTCCATTGTACATTCTGTTCAATAGGTCTCTGAAATTAGGTATGATGCCGCAGACATGGAAGCGTTCATATGTGGTACCGATTTTTAAAAGTGGTGACAAACACGACATTAAGAATTACCGTCCCATTTCTAAACTAAAGTGTTGTTCCCAAATTATTTGAGAAAATTATTTGTGATATAATCACTCCTATCATCAAGCCTATAATTATACCTGAGCAGCATGGGTTTATTAGTAAAAAGTCTACAGAGACTAATCTTTGTGAATTTCTCGATTTTGTGACTACTGCCATGGATGCTGGTGATCAGGTGGATGTAGTTTATACCGACTATTCTAAAGCTTTTGACAAGATCAGTTATAAAATACTTCTGGACAAACTGGAATTCATCGGTATACACGGTGATCTACTTAGGTGGCTGGCATCATATCTGAGAGATCGTAGTCAGGCTACTACTATTAAGGGATTTTGCTCTTCTTTCATGCCCGTAACATCTGGCGTTCCTCAGGGGAGCCATCTCGGTCCTCTCCTATTTAATATCTATATTAATGATGTCATTAGTGTTTTTAAAAGATCTAACTTTATAATGTATGCTGATGATTGTAAAATATTTAAAATTGTTAAGAGAGCGGAGGACTGTTTAGAGTTGCAACATGACATTAATAATTTGTGTCAATACTGTGTCAGTAACTCATTATTCTTAAATGTAAATAAATGTAAAGTCGTCACATTTTCGAGAAAAAAAAACCTATAAACTTTAGCTATGCGATAAATCAAAAAGCGGATCAAAAAGCGACCCTGGTAACTTTAGACCAATTTCAATACTACCTGTGATTAGTAAAATCTATGAGAAAATTATCTTATGCCAATTGGAGAGTCACTTTCATTTAAATAATATTTTTCATAGGCAGCAATACGGTTTTAGGAAGGGTAGCTCAACGATTGATGCGGGTGTTTCTCTTCTGAAATATATCTATGATGCTTGGGAAAATTCTATGGATGCAATAGGCGTCTTCTGTGATCTTTCTAAAGCTTTTGACTGCGTTGATCATGGGACACTTCTGTGCAAGCTTAGACATTATGGAATTAGGGATGCTTCTCTTGATTTATTATCTTCGTATTTAAGCAATAGGGTTCAGTATGTCGAAGTAAATGGTAGTAGGTCCTCTGGTCTTCCGCCAAGTATGGGCGTGCCTCAAGGATCCATTCTAGGTCCGTTTCTATTTTTAGTTTATGTCAATGACTTGCCGTTTCTTGCTCAGGGTTTGTGCGACATTGTTTTATTTGCAGATGATACTTCACTCGTTTTCAAAGTAAACCGTAAGCAAACTAATTTAGATGAAGTTAACGAATCTCTCGCACAAGTCCTGAACTGGTTTACTGCTAACAATTTGCTTTTAAATGCTGCCAAAACAAAATGCTTAAAATTCTCTATGCCCAATGTTAAAAGCCTTAGTAATAATCTGATTTTAAACGGTGAGGTCCTTCGTTTTGTAGACACTACTGTATTTTTAGGAATAACGTTGGATAGTAAGCTGCAATGGGGTGCTCATATATTAGCTCTAGCAGGAAAACTAAGTTTAGCTGCTTATGCAGTTAAAAAAGTGAGGCAGCTAACGAATATAGAGACAGCAAGATTGGTATACTTTAGTTACTTTCACAGCTTAATGTCCTATGGTGTTCTTTTGTGGGGTAGGGCTGCAGACATCGAATCTATTTTTATTCTTCAGAAGCGTGCAGTTCGAGCTATTTACAATCTTGAATCGAATGTTTCATTGAGAGATCGTTTTAAGGAAATAGGTATTTTAACAGTTGCTTCACAATATATATATGCTAATATAATATATATTAAGCAAAATATTGAACAGTATGATAGAAATGGCGACATTCATAGCATTGGTACGAGGAATAGGCATAAGTTGATAGGTCCACAACATCGCCTACATAAGGTACATAACACTTTTGCGGGACTCGGTATACGTTTATTCAATAAACTGCCTAAGCATGTAATGGATCTACCTTTACTAAACTTTAAAGCATTTGTAAAAAATCAGCTATTATCGAAAGGCTATTATACAATAAACGATTATATTAATGACAAAAACTCATGGGCTTAGATTTCAATTATCGTGATTTCATGTTGCTTGTTCCATGGTGTAGATTGTGGCTTAACCTAGGTAGTTGTGCGGATGTTATGTTACTACCTTATTACTTTCTTTTACAGTTTTATTTGTTATTGTAACGATAGAAATACTTCACTTGCATTTGTAAATGTATTTAATTATATTATCTAAATGGTATTCTATTCCATTCTCAACTACTTAAAGATTAACAAAATCAACTTGACGACACAAATGCTTGTGTGTTAATTTCTGTCGGATATCGCAGTGACGAGATGACTGATGAACGTGCCATGCAATTAAAGCTTTTTTTAAATCAATTTATTAACAATGAAATTTTTTTTTATCAATTAAACTTTAAATTGCTATGCATGTAAGATTTGCTTGCACACATCATTCTTCACGCTGCTGTTGGTAATTGTAACAAAGTCAAATTATTATTTTGAAAAGAGTGGCCTGAGTTTCTTGGCCACATTCTTCTCAGAGCTCTACTATAGTCGTCTGCGAAAGTGGTAGTAGTTTGGCAGACATTTTTCTCTATACTATTCTACTACATGTATAACGATTTGCATGTGTTACTTTGTAACCTAAGTGAATAAAGCTATTTTGACTTTGACTTTGACTTTGAAATAACGAGCTTGTAGCGAGAGTTTCCGAGGTGCGTGACCTTGGTGTGTTACTTGACGCAAAACTCATTTTCGACTCTCACATATCTGCCATTACCGACAAAGCCTATCGTATGTTAGGATTCATTATGCGCATAGGCCGAGATTTTAAAAATATGACAACTTTAATACTACTTTTTAAAACCCTAGTTAGACCTTTACTTGAATATGCTTCAGTGGCATGGAACCCTCAATACAACATTTATATTGAACATCTTCAGGGTATACAAAATAAATTTTCTGGACATCTTACATGGAGATTCAACCTTAACCCTCACTATGATATTGGCCTTCAATCCTTGTTCGAACGTCGTGCGGAGCGTGATCTGGTATTCTTGTACAAGATTATTACAAACCAGTTAGACTCAACCTATCTACTAAACAAAATAAACTTCGTCTGCCCTCGTGTTGGTTCGCGAGGGAAGTCTCTCTTCTATTGTAGTTTCTCACGAACTAATCATTGTAAGAATTTATTTATAAAAAGAGCTTGTAGATTGTATAATGATTTAGTTTCATCAAATAATAATATAGATATATTTCTCTTTTCTCTGGAAGAATTTAAGATATGTGTCAGGAATTTAAAATAGCATTTACTTACTTAAAATAGCATTTAATAATGAGTATATCTGTATGTTCATAGTCAAATATGTGTGGTTATGAAGTTTTAAGCCTGAAGTTATTCTTAAGATTTTATTAGTCTTAAGTTATTATTAGTCTTTAGTTATTATTAAGTTTTTTTTTTTGTATTGTAATTAGTGGAAACTGTTCTATGGATTTAGATTTAACTATGTGTAATAACTATTTATACTGTAAATATCTGTTTGTTTCCCAAATAAAATAAAATAAAATTATTGTCCAGCGTGGGGATCGAACCCACAACCTCTTGCACGGCAGCCGCTTGCGCTACCGTCGCGCCACCGAGGTCGTCATTGTCTCTGGCAGCCCATAGGACCTGTGACGTGTATTAAAATCGATGATGTCGATTAAGATCGATCGATCTTAAACGATCGATGTCAATTAAGGGCGATCAATGTCGATTAAGATCGCTCGTCGTCGATTAGGATCAAGTATTTCTATTCAAGTATTTCTTCATTCTATTATGCTAAAAATAAAATGCTTGCTGAAAAAAATCTACCCAAATATAATCAGAAAACATCTCAAGGTAAAAAAAAGATGGCTGACTCACCTCAAGTTTGATATGCGCCTGTTTACAGATAGGTATCTGAGACCCAACGTTGGCATACTCCTTGTGTTTCGCGAGGAATTCATTGCGGCAAGTAAGTATGTCTCTGAGCCATCGGAGAACTTCCCGGTAGTTGCATATCTGTCGCTGGATCAGCTTCTGGCTGATGTTGTAGAGGACTTGTGAACTGCAGAAGTTAAAACTCTTTATTCGATTTGCTTCGAAGAAATTAACTTGTGAATGCTAAAGAAAAATGATAAAAAAAAATTTTGTCTCTCGGTATGTTTCGGATAATCTCTGAAACGGGTTGACCGATTTTAATGGGACTTTTACTGGTAGAGATTGGCGATGTTACGGCGAGTAACATAGGCCTTCTTAAATTTAAAAAAAAAATATGTCAAAGTGGTTTTTTTTTACTTAAGGATTATAATAGACTTATGGACTTATCGCATATAGAAATAAAACCATGAATATTGTACGTATTAAATCATTGTGTTAAAGTCCCAGGTTATAATTACTTTAATGATGGTCTTCCCCACATTTAGCGGCGTGACGCCGCGAGCGCGGTTACGCTTAACCCCCTTCAGTCAAGTCTTTAGAGAGCATGTTGTGACCAAGCGACACGTGAGCGAGCAGCGCGGACAGCTGTGGGAGGTCAGACCGCGACGCTAACGCTGCACGCTTGGGGCATCAACGTTGCGTGAGCGCCGCGTCGACGCCCGAAGAACGCCGACGCCAAATGTGAGGGAGGTCTAAGTCTGTGTGTCTTTGTGGATGTGTGAGTGCGTGTATATTAGTGTGTGTTTGTGTGTGTGAGTGTGCGTGTGTCCGTAGGTGTTAAGCAAATACCTGATGTCCCAGAAAGTATTGAGCGGTGCTTGAGGATTCCACATGTGCACACGACGAGCCCGATGTAATGCTAACAAGGCATCCATAGCGGCAGCCGACACGTCGCCCATGCCGGTCTGATGTACCAGGGAGACTAGACCGTTCATTAGTTCCGTAGTCGACGACTGGATCTCCACACTCGAGCGTCCCGGGTTCTGCGAGACAGAGATACTATGAGTACTACTACAGTGACAGGTGAAAGTTATTTGAGAGCGCTTTGAAACAATCTACTGTATTGTTATATCCGTGTGGTGACGGAGTAAGTATACAGTGTGTCACCACCCCATCTCACCCCATGGGTGTCGTAAAAACCGACTAAGGGACTATCCGTAAATATTTACGAAATAAAAATAAGGAAAACATAAAATTAAACCCTATACCAATTCGTCTGGCCAGCGTGGTATTAGTAGCCCAAGTACCCCTCCGTCATGGGAGGAGGCCCGTCCCTGAAGTGGGACATCAATGAGCTGTTATGATGATGATGATAAAATAAGTCTCTCAACGTTTTGCAGTTAACTAACGTCAACAGAGCTTCAAAACCTTCATACAATCAGCGATTGTAAAGAATATTTAAAATCAAATATAAAAATAGCCCACAATATGGGACCTAAAATTGAGCCCTGTGGTACACCAATTTGTGAGTTTGTACTAAATAAACACAACAGACGTTGATACAGTTGGATGTAATATGCTAGGGCTCATTGCTCCGAAGATAGAAATGGACTAATATTGTTTACGAGACCGGGACTCAAGTGTCTAAGGGTCGTAGCAGATATAACGTAACGTAAACAGTTTACGTTACATTATAGTTGCAGTAAGCTTGCAGTAAGGAGTTTTATACAAATAATACTGAACGGCTCGAGTTGATACGGTGACGATCCGTTCACGTTACGTTATATGTGCTACGACCCTTAGAGGGCATAACGACGGATCATCTCCGAAGATTTTTTTTCCTTGTCTTTTATTATTTCCTTTTTCCGGCATGATTCAGGCGACCGCAGCGACATCTATTACACCAGAACTTAACTAAAATACATATAAATACTACTCACGCTCAACATCAACATAGGATCAGCATGTATCAACTTGACCATACAGAGTAGCAGGTTCCTATACGCCGGCATCTCCTCGCTCTTGTTGTATATAATATAAATATTACTCACGCTCAACATCAACATAGGATCAGCATGTATCAACTTGACCATACAGAGTAGCAGGTTCCTATACGCCGGCATCTCCTCGCTCTTGTTGTATAATATAAATACTACTCACGCTCAACATCAACATAGGATCAGCATGTATCAACTTGACCATACAGAGTAGCAGGTTCCTATACGCCGGCATCTCCTCGCTCTTGTTGTATAAAATATATAAATACTACTCACACTCAGCATCAACATAGGATCAGCATGTATCAACTTGACCATACAGAGTAGCAGGTTCCTATACGCCGGCATCTCCTCGCTCTTGTTGTATATAATATAAATATTACTCACGCTCAACATCAACATAGGATCAGCATGTATCAACTTGACCATACAGAGTAGCAGGTTCCTATACGCCGGCATCTCCTCGCTCTTGTTGTATATAATATAAATATTACTCACGCTCAACATCAACATAGGATCAGCATGTATCAACTTGACCATACAGAGTAGCAGGTTCCTATACGCCGGCATCTCCTCGCTCTTGTTGAACTTAGATTGCACCTCTTTGGATTTTAGCGAGAGAGATATCATTCTTAGTGGCGTGTGGACTACGTAGCCCTGGGTGAAGAAAAATAAACTTATTTAAAAAGATGTTTTACAAATACAATATGTCACCACCCCATCTCATCCCATGGGTGTCGTAAAAACCGACTAAGAGACTTTCCGTAAATATTATCTTTATGAAATGAAAAGAACGAAAACTTGAAATTAAACCCTATACCAATCCGTCTGCCAGCGTGGAATTAGTAGGCTAAGTATCCCTCCATCACGGGAGGAGGCCCGTCCCTGCAGTGGGACATTAGTGGGCTGTTATGATGATGAAGTCTTAAAACTAAAATTCTGAAAATTCTTACCTGTGTAGCCTTATTAGAAGTGTCAGTAAACATAGCTCTAAGTTCCGCCGCCCTTGGGTACAGCAGCTCTATTTGTGGCCACCAGGGTAGCCGTGGTTGTTTGATTATTCTGTAACATATGCGAGTACAAGTAATGGGTTTTAGAGAAGGCTTAGAATTAGATCGGATAGAGACCGCGACTCGGCAAACGTAGTGTAGGACGCCTCCCAGCTAGGTGGACCGACGACCTCATAAAGGTCTCTGGGTCGGACTGGATGCGGAAAGCGCAGGACCGAGTTCTGTGGCGCGTGTTGGGAGAGGCCCATGTCCAGCAGTGGGCTACAATAGGCTAGTTGATTGATTTGATTGAAGAAGATCGACATGGCATGGTGCACGTCATTCTTGGACTCTATTTTTTTAATTTTCTCCCCGGGGTTATAACCGCCTCGGGGAGGAGTTTATTGGCGCAACAGTGCGCCCAAAGCTATTAGATACTAATGAGTGCGCTGCCTTATATATACAAAAATGGACTTAAACCTAGGGATTTAGGGAGTGTAGTGAGATTGATTATGATTGTGTATGTGTTGGTGGTGTTATGTGTTATTGTACGATTTTAGTGTGTTGACAATGCATGTTAAGTGTGTCATGATTAACATCAGGTACTCGTACCATAGAGTCATTCTGGTAGGCCAATTAAAAAAAAATATATTTTTTTTAATTGGCCTACCAGAATGACTCTATAATAATATAATTGAGTCGGATAATTAACCGACTCCATAATGTAAATCGGTTGTGTCGATTAATTTAAATTTAACTTACCTTAACAAAGAATTAATAATAACGCAATGATAAGATATATGCGTGTTCAGATTGAGACACACTTTGAGTGCGTCGTTGTTATGTGGCATTATTCTGAAGAGTGACACGAAGCAGTCCGTCATCAGATCCAGCTCCGAGTAGCCTGAGATCAGGTTGCCGCGCATGTATGACTTCGATGGGTTGAATAGGAGAGACTGGGGGATAAAAATATTAGTAATTATTTTCTAGTTCGTTAATTAGATTTGGGTTTAAAGTTAATCGCGATTCAAGGGTTGAAAGCTTCTCGGCGATATTATTTTTTTTCAGGTGATTATCTTTCTTCTGTCCTAAGCACAGCAGTGTTACCTAAGTTATTAGATTTCTACTAATTTGGTAGAATTGGAAATGCGTGTCAACATTTCAAGCTGACGTATTGGCAGCTTCTGTAAGGGTCAGACCCTTCATCACTTTAAGGTCTAAGGCTTACCTTGAGATCATTGATGACAGACTTGACAAGTATGAAGGTGACATTTCCGGAGTCAGCTATGTTGAGGTAGGTCGACGCTTTGCACAATTTGACACATGTCACCACAGCCGCTTCTGTCATTTGCTTCGAATTATTTTGTGGGCCTGGGGCAAAAAAATATTCCAATAAAAAAAAAATCCCTAATCTTAATACTTACTAAGATTTATGATTATAATACGCAATTTCTGGATAATTGCATAAAAGAATAATAAAATAAAAATAATAATTCAATATTTTTTAACGAAAACCAAAAACCAATATTGATCAAATTTTTATAAGACTAAATTTGAAAGTTAACTAACCTGGGTACTACAACCAAATCAGTGTTATACAAAAAAAAGTAAAATTAAATAAAAATCCATTTATTGTCAGTTTGAAGTACAATTTTACAATTATATCCATCGGCCCCACACTAGGCAAACCTGTCCTGTGGGTACCAGTGATACGAAAAAAGCATTTGTCCTTTTTAGGTAATCGATAGGGTTTCTATCTAATAAAGAATAAAACTTACTTATTCCACGCTTGACTGAATCAATGAAATGTTTTTTCTTCGAATGTCGCGGACTGCAGGGGGCACCACTGTCCGCGTTTACAATTTCTTCTAGCACTTTCTGTAAAATTGGTTTAAAACTCGCTTTAAAAACCACTATTGGGCAAGTCAAGCACAGCGCTGTTAAAAAACAATCGGTGTAATTTTTTTACAACACACAAACACTACACTGCGCTCCACGACAAGATCACTCATGTTACATACAAAGCGGCCAAACTGAAGTAGAACTGGGCTGGCCACATTAGCCGCATGCCTGACCGTCTATGGGCTAGAATTACCACCGAGTGGTGCCCAGATTCACCAAATCGGCGTCGCGGCAGAACACGTTGGGGGTGGCGGTATGAGATAGATAGGGCACAAAAACCGGCCTTCATTGGCCAGGGACCGACAGTTGTGGAAATCAAAGGGAGAGGCCTTGGCCCAGCAGTGGAATGATAAGGGCTGATACGACGACGACGACGGGTGTCAGGCTTGATGAACGCAATTATGCGACCGGTCGCTAGCTCAACAAGGTTGATGCCCAGATTGGCTACCTGTCCGGTAATCAATCAAGGCAAGCTGCCGCTAGGCTTACTCGTCTCATTCGCGAAGGTGATTGAGGAAGCTGTGGGGGTGGTAAATGGGGGACCAGCATAAAAGATCCGATGGGGTCGAAGTGCATCCTGGAGGGTCTCCAAAAAAGGAGGAGCAGAAGATAATAAATTTGAAGGCAGATGCCGGTTTCAAAACCGCGAATCTTTTTAAGGCATGTTTGCTAACTAGGTCACCCAAGCGACAGAGCTTGACGAGACACAAGACTGCTCGTTGACCGTAAAGCCTTTACACCCTCTCCCTACTCTTCCCCAGGGTAAATAGAAGAGGATGAAAAGGGTATAGTTGAGCCTGCGGTACTTTACACTCACACAAGCTCGCTTCGGCGATATTTCCGGACCGTTACGACTTGGGGAGCTTCAAGAAACGAGCGTACTTAAAGGTCGGCAACGCATCTGTGATTCCTCTGGTGTTGCGGGTGTCCATGGGCGGCGGTGATCACTTACCATCAGGCGACCTACTGGCTCCGATGTTATAAAAAAAACACACCTACAGGAGTAAAAGAAACTGCTACTTTACGTCGTATTTAAGTAGTTAATTTTAAAACAGTTAACATGTTAAAAATCCTTCTCCTTTCTTCTCCTCCTCCCCTTTTCACTTGGGGATGCAGAAAGAATGTGCAAAAAGAAGGGGGGAGATAGGTAGCGGCCGAACTATGCCTTGGTATTACTGGCGTCCCTGAGCGGCGGTTACCATCAAGTGTGCCTTGCTCGTCTGCGACCTTCAGTCATAACAGCCCATTAATGTCCCACTGCAGGGTCGGGCCTCCTCCCGTGACAGAGGGATACTTGGCCTACTAATACCACGCTGGCCAAACGGATTGGTATAGGGTTTAATTTCAAGTTTTTCTTCTTTTTATTTCGTAAAGATAACATTCACAAATAGTCTCTTAGTCGGTTTTTACGACACCTATGGGATGAGATAGGGTGGTGACATATTGCCGTAGGATATTAAGTGGTAAAAAAACTGTAATACTTACAGGGTTAAGCACCAAAAGCATGATCTGTAAGGGCCACATGGCGACCCTAGACTTCTTATTATCAGAGAAGCTATCCTGAAGTATGTCGAATAACGTATCACAACATTTACTTAGTTCATCGTTAGGCCTACATTGAACTTCTGCGAATTCCTACAAACAAAATTACAAGATTTATTGAATTTTTGGTAACACTTTAGTAGATTTTTTCATTCAATATGTTTAAAGGAATAGTAACACCATCTATTCAAACTGTTTTCAAATTTCAAAATGCTTTATTTCATAAAATTTAGCACATATTGTTTGAAATCGTCGATTACAATTTACTTAAAATTGAAGCTACAGTTAAAATTATAGATCGACACAGACAAACGCCACAGCACTAAAAAAAACCGCGTTGTATTGTCCAATGCAAATTAGAGGAGAAAAAATTCAGTTGTTCATTGTTTAATAAAATAATAATATATTTTATATATAAATAATTGTGTGAAGGTAGTATTAACACCTTAACACTCACCTCCGGTTTCCGAATGACTGATCAAGTAAAAATCAACTAATCATGTGTCATCAGTGAATAGTTGACAAGAGTTTTGAAACTTGATAAGTTGATATTTACTTGATCAGTCATTCGGAAACCGGGGGCAAGAGGTATACACGGAACAAAATCAAGTGGAAATACAATAAAACTAATTTACTATGGGAACTGCTGTCGCCAAAAAACAAAGAAAGACACAGAAAAACTACTAACATAAAAATAACATATGTAGCTGATCCTACATCTAAGAGTGAACCTTCATGCAATATTAATAGAAAGTTAATTTGCTGTAGCGTTGAAAGAATTATATGACGTTTTGTAATCTAAATAGATTCAATTTTCAAGTTAATTCCATCGATGGCGGTTTTATATACTTTAACGTGTTGTTCATAAGGGTGATATTCGCGTTATGTTTTACCTATGAATTTGTGCGTACCATCGCATATTAGTGACACGCGTACCACGCCTACTTAGCACTTCCACTTGATTTTTCTTCCGTGGAGTATAAAATAAAAAAACTTACTTGCGGATAAGTATCCATCCAATTCCATATGGCTTTTTCTAAAGAAGAGACTAAAACTAAATGCGCTGATTTTCTTAATAACCTAAACTTTTGGATCGATTCTGAAATAAAAACAAAGACATAGTATTATAAATAGAAATGCAATGCCTGCTCAATGAAAAGCTTTGTGTATATGATTGACATGAATTTTTGTATTGGTCTGAGTGTTTTACATAACTAGTTTTGAGTTTACGTATCAAAGGGTATATATAATACGAATGTGTTCTATTGAATTCACCCAAAAAAGGATTATTCTACAATGATCAAAAGGGTGATAAATTGCAGTTTGTTTGTCCTTAAACCACCAATTAAGGATAAAAACATTTTGACTTTAATTGATTTTGAATTATTTATGAAGTTAAAAAGGTTAAGCAACAACCTCGCGGTCATTCTACCGATGGGTAACCACTTAATATGTACTTTTACATAGTATATTCTAAGCTATTACCTGTTAAAAGCCGTATAAGCCTTAATATATCAACGTTGATGTACTGTATCAACTCTATATCTGTATAGTCGGGGTTCTCGTCTGAGCTAGATGATAGTTCCTGAAACAACTGGAACAAAAAAACAACATTCTTATGCATATCCATACTTCATGCTCATATATATAATTATATATTACAAATAGGAAGAATAAAAAGAAATAATTTAAGTTTTTTGTTATGTAATGGGAGACAAACGAGCCAGCAGGTCATCTGATGGTAAGTGATCACCGCCGCCCATGGACAAGAGGACACCAGAGGAATCACAGATGCGTTGCTGACCTAGCAAAGCTGTTCTGTATTTCCCATTGTTTAACATTCTTTTTAGACTTTTTTTTAAGAAAAGACGTCTAGCACACTAGGTTTCATGCCCTGTGTCGCGGGGACTTTCATCATCATAACAGCCCATTAATGTCCCACTGCAGGGACGGGCCTCCTCCTGTGACGGAGGGATACTTGGCCTACTAATACACGCTGGCCAGACAATTTGGTACGGGGTTTAATTTCAAGTTTTCCTTTTTTTTTATTTCGTAAAGATAATGGATAGTCCCTTAGTCGGTTTTTACGACACCCATGGTATGAGATGGGGTGGTGACATATTGTATTCTTACTCCGTCACCACACGGAGAATTTCCTCCGTCAACACACTGATTTTAGAGTATTTCTTTAGAAAATATTATATGTTTATCGCTTTCCATCAAATTCGTTATTGTCATGTCTTTAGAAAATTAATAAATAAGGGTCGTAGCACATACTTATAACGTAACGTAAACGGATCGACACCGCCTCGCCATTTTCCTTGGTGTCAAACGTCAAAAATCCGATTATGTTACAGTAAGGAGTTTCATACAAATAATACTGAACGGCTCGAGTTGATACGGTGACGATCCGTTTACGTTACGTTATATGTGCTACAACCCTTAATGTTAGGTACTGACCTGAAGCCTGGCACTTATCCTGTTGAACACAGCATTGAAGAAATTAAGACTGAGTGCGAACAGTACTTTACTTGCTAATTGTCTCAATAACATGTTGTTCACCGTGTTCTCATTGCGCATATCTGAAAAAAATTATACATATTACTAGCTGAACCGTCCCTACTTCGTTGGGTGGCCAAAAAAACGCGTATGTTTTTTATACATATTTCATTACTGCTACACTTCTATTAGTCATAGCGTGATACTATTCAACACAAAAAGAATTTTGAAAATTGGTTCATTAGATCCAGAGATTACCCCCTACAACGTCACAAACACACCAACCTTACCTCTTTATAATATTAGTATAGATTTAAATTTGTTATCAAAATGTATCAAGGTATGAATTTAAAGCAAGTAAGGTCTTTGCATATATCAATCAATAAATCAATCACAGAGCGACAAAGATGATGCTCTACGAAACCGAAATTGACCGATTGTCTCTTTACAAAAGTCGATGTGCAATATTTACGGCCGGGTACTTTACTTGATTGAAAAAAAAAAATTTAAAACTCACCAATAAACTGACAAACTTCTCTCAGCAATATCTTGACATTCATAGCCTCATCGTACTTAGCGGTGTCCTTAGGTTGTGAACTCAAACATATTTCTAACGTATCCAGTACTATTACCAGACTGTCGTGGTAGCCTTTCTCCAGTTCTGTCTGCGGACGGTTCAGGCCTATTGATACTGTGGGCTGGTACTGGAAATGAGAAAAAAAGATCCTTAATTTTTTTTTTATTTTAGATTTTTACAACAGTTTGAGGATATTGCTGACCTCTGTGGCACAGTTGGTGTATTACATGGCTGCTACGCAGAGGTCTTGGGTTCGATTCCCGCTCAATGCAAATCTTTGTGTGCATGAACATGATTGTTTGCATTGGTCTGAGTGTTTTCTATGTATAATATGTATGTATTTACAAAAAAAAAGTATTTAAGTATGTTTATCCATTGTCTAGTACCAATAGTACTAGCTTTGCTTAGTTTGGGACTAGATGGCGTTGTGTGAAAGAGTGAAGATTAATTATTTATTTATTTTATTTTATTACTAACAATTTCAAACCGTTTTGCTGAAAATAACTAACAGTTCCTGTTTTTATTTATTTTCATTGTGAAAATGCAGCTCAATGTTTGAAATATACATGACTTTAATAGAGACAATAATTTCAGCCACAACAATTTCCCTTGTCATAAATATGGGAATTTAAACTACCATTTATAATTTTATATTATATTTAAAAAAATCCTAGGACTAGAACAAAATTCCTTCTCTGTAAATTGATTGCAATATATTAAAATTGAGGGAGACTGAAGTAAGTGTTCAAAGTAACAAAACACAATATTTACCAATTCATTAACCCTCTGCAGTATCTTGGTAAGACCGGCTATAACCAGAGAGAACCGGTGTCGACTGATCTGGACAAGACAAGCCTTGCATTGTTCTTCATTGATGCGGGAATGCAAGTTCTGTGCTCCAGTTTTGTATGGAAGCTGGAAATATTACACTTTAATGAGTATTGCAAGCTTAGATGTATGAATGAATGAATTATTTATTTAAGATCACACAGAAACACATAACAAGATATGATACATAAAGAGAAAGATAAATACTATAGGTACAGAAATATAAGAGAGGTAGGACACAAATGATTAACATGAACCAACTGTAAATGTAAACAAATTATTGATAATGAGTCCCACAGGTGACCCTAAAAAGGGTATCCAGATCAGCATAATTTCCAACACTTCTGTTAGACGCTAGTTTAAAGGGTGAGATGTACATAAATAAAACCATTTACTGATACCGTGCTGTTCATCAGATTGATTGACAACCATGTAATCCTACTTTCTTACTAAGATTTGTACCTTTCTAAAATATTTCTCAGTATAATAAGCAATAGAGTATTTTGATTAACTTTTAATCTTTATTATTTTTTGAGTTTGTTCAAGAATGAAAAATGTATTTAATTTTTATTTTTTTTATATTATATCCATTTATCTTCCCTTTTTTCCTATGTATTTTTTTTTTACATCTATGAAAACTATGTGAAAGTACTTATGAAAAATAAATAATTGTACTATGAGAGGAAAGTTCGATGTACTTAATTATTTTTTAATATACTCGTTTTCTAATGAGAACAAAAATGAATAAGTAATTATAAAGAATCGAAATATGTAAGAAGAAATATGTAAATCAAATTCATGAATTAAACCTTTTCTGATATTTAGTTATTAGTGTAATAGTTTCTTTCTTTATTAATATAATAATCTCATTTGCTAATATTCTGCACCCTAGGAATATCTTCGTAAAATATAACGCTTTACATTTAATTATTAGCTACAGAAGTACGCCCACACTAAAATCAATACGCACATTGTAAAATAATACGAAGTAAACATATTTTAACTGCGATTTAGCAACCCTAATTCTAATTATAAACATTAATAAAATACATAAAAAATATTTTTGTTTACACTTAATGAAAAACTCCATAAAAGGGTGGGTCTTCAATATTAAATTAAAAATATTTTTTAACTCTTACCTGCTCCTCGAATCGGGCAATAAGCGAGTTAGCCCATTCTCCAGGCTTCTGCGTCCCCATTTTAATTATAGTTATAGTATTGAATGTGTAAATAAGTTAAAAACAACAAAATACTTTTTGCGATACCATTTCCGATAAATGACATAAAAAATTAAAAATCTACTAAAAATACTTGTGTCAAATGAATGTGGTCAAGACAGAATTGCAATTACTACTATCCAAGAGAGCGTTAATTTTATTGATGTCATTAAACCATAATAGCAGCTCTCTTGAAATATCACAATAATATATTTTAATCAATCATACAGTCAATTTTCTTCGTAAGTTATTTGATTTTTTTTCTATTTCACTTCACATTCTACTACTTTTTTCAGTTGTTAACTCAGATAAAGCAACACAATCAAACCGTCCAAACATTATTACAATCAATAACATAACGTTCCTTTTCGCATAGCATATTCTGGGCTTACAAACTCACACCACCAACTTTCATTACGTGTACTGTTTCACAGACTTTGCCAACTGCACTGAATCTTTGTTTTATGTAAATATATAACAAGTTCAAGCGTCTTTAGAGAAGCTTGCTTCCTCCAGTAGTTTCTTCTACGTAAAATTACCATCCATGAATTTATTATTGTAATCAATTAGGTATAACTTTCATGGGTCCCCGTGTAAATCTTGAAACCCATCGTGCTTTTTTATTAATACAACCATTTTTTGAGGAGGGAAATTGTATCAGCTTTTCAATGTTTATTTGAATAATTTCGAATAGCCATTAAAAATAGACCATCACAGCTCGTAGAATCTGTAAGCAGAAGGGGCATTGGACTGGTCACGTCTAACAAAAACCTTGACAAAAAATAGTTGTTTTTGGCAAAATATAATAGAGATAGAAGTAGATCTATAGGCTATAATGTCCATATTGTTGACGATGCTTAATGTGCCTTTATCACTATTTATTGGAATTTTTTCAATTATTTCATTTTCTCTCAGGACTATATCTAGAAATTAATAAAGTGAGTCTACTCCTAGTTCAGTATTTCATCACGTTTCAGTTTTAATTCTGTATTTTAAAAAAAATTGTCAAATCACTTGTGAGCATATCTGTACCAGTACTCTGAACATATAAATTAACATGGATTTTTGACAAATTCCATTGCGATTTCGCATAGAGTATTTACACTAATAGAGTCAGAATTTCACGCATTATATTTACGTACCTAATTATAGCATTTATCAAAAGAAAAGTTCGCTTTCTATCAGAACTATCATGTGTATGCTACCATAACGCTATCATTGAAAAGTCTTGTTCAATATCTCTGTTCCTACAATATTGCATAGCGGGGGTAGAGTTAGTGCATTATTTTTGTGTGTAATCTCTGATGCTTTACAATTAGCCGTTTTCGAGTACGGCCATGGGTACGCTATCTTGATCGTGACGCTGGCGTACCCATTGAAAATAATGTTTATTGCCTAGACTAAAGAGGAAGAGTTTTTTTTTTATTTTTACACTAATTAGGCAGTATTTACGCTAAGTTTTTTGGCATAGTAACCAACTTGATATAGCTCTTGTGTACGCTATCATAACGGACACGTTTTTATAGTACTTGTGTACATCATTTAGACAGACCGAGTATTCTTGTTATTTTACTGTACATAACAAGTTAATTTGTCACAAATATTATTTATTCCAGCTTTCACCAAATTGTTTTGTCTGGCTGAAAGAATTACGTTACCATGGTCAATAAAAAAATATGTTTTACTTTGACAGTACATTTCAATGAATTTGTGTTTTCTGTTTTTGTGTTTGTCAAAAAATTGCCGTCGGATCGGTCATTCATTATCTTGAAACGCGAACTTGCCGGGAAGTGACTAATTAATATACCTACATTTAGTTTTCATTATTACCTGCCCAGTTGTTCAACATTATAGGCGAAAATGATGGTAAGTCGTTTTAGTTGATACTGTGTCTGTAAATCAATCTTTTTAAATATTTTGTTAGTACGCCGAAGGGGCGTCTCCATTTATCAATGTTTGTATAAATTAATGCTATTGAAACATATTTATAGTGTTAATTACTCCAAATGCTGGTAATTATGATCTTTAGGGGACTCTTTATTGTAGTTTTTACCCATTAAATAGGCTTTTTACGCTAATTAATTTAGTGACGTGGATTAGTAAAAAAGTTGTTAAACTCAGTAATTCGAAGTTTTGTATGACCTTACGATTAGTTATTATTTGTGATAAGAATTGTCTGGTCTTTGTAATGACTAATGTTTATTATTGTAGATATTTTTTTGCATTCTTATTGGATTATACAGTAGGATCAAGGAGTCCCTTCCAGATAGAAAGATCTGTTTTGTACTAATTAAATCGTGTTTTGTACTAAATCTGTTGACTTTACTTTATTTAAGTTGAAATGGTCAGAAAGTCTTTGTCAATGGGTTATACTGAAGTTTAAATAAATAAATACCTTTCTCATTCATGCAACTCTTTGGGTACCTAACTACTAGAATGCAAAAATCTATTTATTTGTAAATTCTAAATATTGTGTATAGAATAACCAGATCATGCTCATGCCCATTAAATTTAATTAAATTATTGAATTTGCATTCAACAGGTATTGAAGTTATGACCATTACCAACTAAGTTATGCAGCTACTAGTATTCTAACTAGTCAGTATTCTTTAATGTTGAATGAATTAAATACATTATGTATTATCTTTCACTAGCTGACTTGTGCTCACTTCGTTTGGCAAAAAAAGGCACCCCTTTTTTAAACATATTTCATTACTGCTCCACTCCTATTAGTCATAACGTAATACCATATAGCCTATGACCCTCCCCAAAAAATGGACTATACAACACAGATACAATGTTTGAAATCTGTTCATTAGATCCAGAGATTACCCCCTACAACATCACAAACTCAAAAACACCCACCTACAGCAAAATCATTAACCTATTAACATTTCAGGACTGCGTAGAAGAACCGCATCATGATCCTCTATCAACTCATTCAACACCCACACCGCAGACACCAAGCTCAGCTGACCCTAAACTGGAGAAGAAAAAACCTAATGAAAATGTTTCTTTAGTTGACAATAGCTTGTTGGTAAGTGGTGTTACATTATTTTTACTTTGCTTCAGTGGCAAAGCAGTTTCGAACCCTATGCAAGATTGATTTGAGTGATTTTCATGAATACATGAATTTTGTTTCTGTTACTTTCATATCACACAGGGCTCGTAACAGAGTGAGGGAGATTTTGTAAAAAAAATTCAGAATTTACTGTGCAGTAATGTTTTTTGTGCCAGTTTTTAAAGAGTTATGGGCAAAAAATCTTTTGTCGCAGGAAAATGAGTGTAGTGTAGAGGTACTCTGAGTTTGGCCTTGAATTTGAAGCCAGAACTTTTTCATCCAGCGACTGCTAGTACTCACAGTATATTGCTCTTACCTATAAGGCCGGATTACGGAACATGTTCCTTATGCAAACCCCGAAGGAGGAAGAATCATGGCTTTATAAAACCACAATGGTGCATGTTGAACAGATTTATACTCATACTCATTTATTGGTAAAGATATTACACGTCATAATAAACTATTTTACATAGTACTTATTGAGCTAGATAACGCTTAAGCATAGGTACAATGAATTATTTATTTACAATCAATAAATATGTAATAAATGATAATAAAATTTCCAGTCTAAATAATATAAAAATTATGACATCTTCTTTTGGCTATGATGATATAGCAATAAGCTGGCTAAATAACGTCGCTTGAGATCGTTGTGTGGCGCCCTGTAGCTCCCAAATTTATTTAAATTCTACTTCATCTTAACAGCCCATTAATGTCCCACTGCAGGGACGGGCCTCCCCTCCTCCCGTGACGGAGGGGTACTTGGCCTACTAATACCACGCTGGCCAGACGGATTGGTATAGGGTTTAATTTCAAGTTTTCCTTCTTTTTATTTCGTAAAGATAGTAGTTACGGTTATTCCCTTAGTCGGTTTTTACGACACCCATGGGATGAGATGGGGTGGTGACATATTGTATTCCTACTCCGTCACCACACAAATAATTCTACTTATATCTGTTCTTTTATCCACAGGTGGACATATCAGACGCTCTTAGCGAGAAAGAAAAAGTTAAATTCACTGTTCACACTAAAACAACATTGCCGGAGTTTCAAAAGTCTGAGTTCATAGTTGTGAGGCAGCATGAAGAGTTTGTGTGGCTACATGATAGATATGAGGAGAATGAAGAATATGCTGGGTATATTGTGAGTATTAAACACTTTACACAACGCCATCTAGTTACAATTTGAGCAGAGCTTTTACTCAGACGTCTCGGGTTAGATTCCTGTTCAATGCAAATCTTTGTATGTATGAACATGATTATTTGTATTGCTGTAGGTATTTTCTATGTGTATGTGTATTTAAAAAAAAAGTATTAAAGTTAATGTTTTGACCATAGTACAAGCTCTGCTTAGTTTGGGACTAGATGGCATTTTGTGAATGTGTGAGAGATATAATATTTATTTATTTCTTTGCTATGTTCAAATTTATTTATATTTATATAAATACACACTATTCATTGAAACCACTCAGATCTATGCAAACATTCATGTTTATACATAGCAAGAATTGTATTGAGCTATTTATTATTTTTAAATTATATAATAATTTTGAATTTTTTTGTACAATATTTACTATATTGATTATGTTATTAAAGCTTCCTTGTTTTTGTTTTGGAAAATGTAAATGTGTTATAAAAGATAAAGATTTATTTATTGCAAAACTCTGTAAGTACATACATCAGGTGTTAGTGTATGAATACATTAGTCTCAACAGTCTATCCACCCACACAAATTAAAGCAGTATTATACAATCATATCTTAAAATTGCACAAATTAAACAAAAACTTATTTAAGTAAATAATTGTTATTTTTTTCATTAAATTAATTTCAAAGTGTTCTATTTGCTTTATTATTGTAACATAGTATCAATTAAATTTAAATTAATTTTAAATTTTATTTAAATAACATAATTAACAATTTGACCACCAGATCCCGCCGGCCCCACCTAGGCCAGACTTCGACGCCTCGCGTGAAAAACTCCAGCGTCTCGGCGAAGGTGAAGGCGCTTTGACCAGAGAGGAGTTCTTGAAAATGAAGGAGGAACTTGAAGAGTTAGTTGCGTTTTTATTTATTTAGTTTTTACTCACAGGCAGTTGCAATAATTGATTCATATACAATAACGGTGGTTAAGCAACACTCGAAAATTAAATCTATTACAAAACGTCATATAATACTTTCTGCGCTACAGCAAAATAACTACTATTCATAGTGTATGAAGGTTCACTCCCACATGTAGGATCAGCTAATTTTGTTTTTTTTTAGTAGTTTATTTGTGTGTTTATTTGTTTTTTGACGACGACGGCGGTTCCTTCCCTATAGTGAATTAGTTGTATTGCATTTCCACTTTATTTTTCTTTCGTGGTACCTACTTATTACTTCTCGTTTAAAAATATTTTTTTTCATTTTCCAGTGAATACTTGGCAACATTCAAGAAAACCGTGGCAATGCACGAAGTATTTCTCCAACGTTTAGCTGCACATCCTGTGTTTAGGAACGACTCTCACTTGAGAGTGTTTCTTGAGTACGAGCAGGACCTATGCGCTAAGCCGCGAGGGAAAATGGACCTTATTGGTGGACTTGTGAGTATAATTTTGTGTGTTACTTTTACTTAGATATTTTTATTATTTTTTTAAGGATCATGCCCTGTGTCGCGAGGGACTTTGTCATTATATCAATGTGACAAACACAAAGAACATCCAGACTCAGAATAATAATTTGTGGATTACACAGAATTGTCTTGCATGGAAATCGAACCCGCGACCTTGGGCACGGCAACCGCTTCAACGACCGCCACGAAGACAGTTTAAATTTTAATATTTATACTATACTACCTGAACCGTGCCCACTTCGTTGGGCGGCGAAAAGAACGCGTCACTTTTTTAAACATATTTCATTACTGCTCCACTCCTATTAGTCATAGCGTGATACTATATAGCCTATGACACTACCCGATAAATGGACTATTCAACACAGAAAGAATTTTTATAATCGGTTCATTAGATTCAGAGATTACCCCCTACAACGTCACAAACACACAAACTTTACCTCTTTATAATATTAGTATAGATATAGATTATTTATATATTTATGTTTTTTTTTTGTTATCAGATGCGTTCGATGACGACAACAACGGATGAGATATACCTAGGAGCCACAGTTCGTGATGTGAACGACTTCTTCGAACAGGAGACCACTTTCCTACAAGAATATTATTCACACTTGAAGGAGGCAGTCGCCAAGGTTGACAGAATGACATCTAAGCATAAAGGTTTTTACGATTTGGTATTCTTTTTTACATAGTTGGTTCATCATCATAACAGCCTATTAATGTCCCACTACAGGGACGGGCCTCCTCCAGTGACGGAGGGATACTTGGCCTACTAATTCTACCTATTAGCAACTGTTATGGGTACGCATTCCACATACACGAACTTGCTAGCAGGCGGACCCTAAAAGATTATTGTCGAAAACGTGAACGCTTAAATTGCCCGGTAAAATAAATAAATAGTATTTGATAATAAATTATCTAATGAAGAGGCAATAACTTTCTCCGTTTGTATGGAGTTTCGACTGGCATGCGTACCCTTAAAACAAATTTTGATTTGATGTGTGTGATTGTCTCTTTCCATCGATGTGCAATATTTACCGCCGGGTACTGTACTATGTATATCGCCAACTAACTCGGCCGGGTTAAAGTTGTTGCTGCACTCATGCCTCATGACATTTGCGCAGCCTGCGCAAATGTCATGATGTGTTTGTAACTAAATATAGGGGAGCGGGTTTTTTATTGGTTCCATATCCAGATCGTCCCATTCCCCGTAATGACTACTTCCAACGTAGTCCACTTCCTAAAAAGAGTACTAAGTACTCTTTTTTCGTTGGAAATTTGTTATTAATGTTTCCTGTATACTCCACAGATGTAGCTGATGCCCACATTCGTCTGTCGTCATGTATCACGCAGCTCGCCACCAGGGAACAACCACCCACGGAGAGATTCCTCACCAGAGCTGCGGAAACTTTCGATAAGTGCAGGGTAATGTTTTAGTTTAATACTTATCTGATTTTGCTTGTAAAATACACATTAAAATTAAGCAAAATTGATTTTTTTTAACTAGTTATTTAAAAATAAGCTGTTTGGTGACTAAATAGTCCATGAATTTAATATATGCTAGCTGACCCGTGCCCACTTCGTTGTGCGGCGAAAAAAACGCGTCACTTTTTTAAACATAATTACTGCTCCACTCCTATTAGTAGCTTTTACGACACTCTTGAAATAAGAGCCGTTGGAGACATCTCTTAGTCATTTCTAATAAGAATTTTACCAAATTATTGTTTCTTTCTTTCCTTAGAAAATCGAAGGTCGCATGGCATCAGATCAAGATCTAAAGCTGGCGGACACGCTACGATACTATATGAGAGATGCCCACGCCGCCAAGGCTGTTCTCGTCAGGAGACTAAGGTATAGTCTCTTTAGTCCTAATGATGCAGGTTAAGTAACATCGGCGAGGTCATTATATGGATGGGTGACCGCTCAGAGGCGATTACAGCCTGTTGCGATCACTGATTCAGCCGCCCAGCGAGGTGGGCATAGGTCGGCTAGTTATTTATACTTTTATTTTGGCGATGTATGAGGGAGGCACAGGACCGACAATGTGGCAATATTTGGAGGAGGCCTATGTCCAACAGTGGACGTCAATCGGCTGAGATGATGATGATGATTATTATACTTTTGATGACCTCTGTGGCGTAGTGGTTATATAACATGACTGCTACGCGGAGGTCTCGGGTTTGATTCCCGCTCAATGCAAATCTTTGTGTGCATGAACATGATTGTTTGCATTGGTCTGTGTGTTTTCTATACAGGGTGTTTTTTGAATCAACGGCAATAATTTAGGAGGTGACTCTGTACGTGATTCTGATCCAAATGATGTAATAAAATTAGGTACTTAATTTTTGACGAAAAAATCCCGAAAATGAACTAAGTGTGGACACGTTCCCGCTGCGCTAAAATAAGGTTTAAGGTTTAAAGATCTTTATTCTCATTAAGAATACAATATTCACTTACATGAGAAATATTACACTTAACAAAATCACATGGCACGCACAGATAACTTAATTATTACAAAAGTAAACCAAAAGCGAAACAAGAATACAATTCTAAATATCACTATTACTTAATCTAAAATATGTGGGTAATACAGATATAAAACTTCACTAACACTGACCGGTTCGCAAGGTACGGTACCGATATACATAGATATAGAATAATTTTTGCTATTACTAGATGTGGCATCGATAACGTTTATTTAGTTAAGGTAAATATTTTTATAAATTATGTTATGATTTCATAATTATGTACTTTTGTTTGAGTGATGGTTTAAGTGATAAATATTTAAAGGCATTGTAGTAGTACAATATTATAATAAATATGATTATTAGTATGTATGTATGTATGTATTCATAATATTACACACACAATAAATATAAACTTAAGGTATCCCAAGTAACACATCAAAGCATTATAAGGGCCGAATAAGAGTATTCTTGTATCCTTTTAGCATTTTGAGTTAGTTTTATAGTCGCATTATAAACGTTTATATGGCTACTGTAATGCTTATTTGGGCACAAATTATACAGCTTTATGCCCTATATAGGTTCACAGTAGCTGGTTAATAGCATTACTGGCGCTTTATATTAGTATTATTTTGGTCAAGAAAGATGTCAATCGGATTAAAGAAGCATCATTTTGGTCAATAATATTGCCAATCGCATTAAGAAAGCATTAAAATGGTCAATGAGAAATATTGTTCAAGACTCGGTGCATTGACCCGCGCCGCGCGCCGTAGGTATCAGCTGGATCGCTCGCTGCGTCCGTATAATTATAGTGTATTCACGGAGACGAGTTAGTATAGCGCCTTCTTTATCGCACATTATCATACAAATGACAAGGACAAAAAATACTTTTCTAGGGTCGGTGGGCGTTAACAAATCCTTAGAAATGTAAATGTGCGTTCACACTGCGCTTCTTAAAAGATCGCTTAGTTTATTACTGCGGCTTCGTCTGTCGTATAAATTGAGAGACATTAATTTGATAGATTTTTTTATGGGTATCTGATGGATATGAAGGAAAGAAATAAATTCGAGGATTTAATTCGCAATGATACGGCGGCAGTCTCAATACAGTTTTGGTTTGTGATTTTGACATTTCGTCTATAATGCAAGCGTCGTATGGTCGGATTTTTAACGATGTTTAATAATTCATGTTTTAACATTTCAGCGTTATAGCTATACCCTTTCCAGCGTAAGTTTAGCTTTTTAACAGTTCACGTCCATGAAGTTTCGTAATATTTCCGCTTATTTTTCGAACAAATAATATTGTATTTCATGGATGTATCCATGTTTTTTTCGGTTACCATGGTTACTTAGTGATGGACACTATACCCCTTCCAGCGTAAGTTTAGCTTTTTGACAGTTCACGTGCATGAAGTTTCGTAATACTTCTGCTTATTTTTCAAACAAATAATATTGTATTTCATTGACGTACCCATGTTTTTTTCAGTTACCATGGTTACTTAGTGATGGACACTCATAACGATTACCACCAATAAGAAACAAATTCCAAATAATCGGTAGAAATGAATGCTATGAATAAACCTGAACTCTTCATAATACGTTTATAAAATGATATTTTAGATTAACTATAACCCGCGAATGTGTCACGATAAATTATGTACTTTAAATAATACCTACGCTAACTGTCATTTTATCATTTTAAGCTATAGGCTAATTCTCTTAACATGGATAAAGAAAGAAACAGTAATAAAATTATAATGTAAGTTGATGTAAGGATCCAAATGTGTAAAATAAAGTAATTTAAAAAATCGAAAAATCGCGAAATCGCTTAAAATCGAATGGCGTAACATTCGAGAAACTGCTGAACGTCACTAACGTCAACCTGTCAAATGTTGTTAAATATAGTGGAAAGGGTATAATAACGATTACAACCATTATGAAACAAATTACAAATAATCGGTAGAAATAAATGCTATGAATAAACCTGAACTCTTCATAATACGTTTATAAAATGTAACTAGCGGTCCGTCCCGGCTTCGCACGGGCATTATGTTCCCGCTTTTCTGTTCAAATTTTTTCTGAATATTCTTTGCTATAAACCTCACGGAGCCCAAGACCTTTCTAACGAATGCAAAATCGTGGAAATCGGTTCGTGCGTTCTGGAGTTATAGCGTCAGGAAGGAAAAACCGACTTATTTTTATATAGTAGATATATGATATTTTAGATTAGCTATAACCCGCGAATGTGTCAGGATAAATTATGTATTTTAAATAATACCGCTAACTATAATTATAATTTTAAGCTATAGGCTAATTCGGAAAAATAATAATAATAAAGAAAAAACAACAATATTATGTAAAAGATGATGTAAGTTGATGTAAGGATCCAAATGTGTAAAATAAAGCAATTTGGAAAATCGAAAAATCGCTTACAATCGAATGGCATTACATTCGAGATACTGCTGAACGTCACCAACGACAATCTGTCAAATGTTGTTAAATATAATGGAAGGGGTATAATATTTTTTTCTCGTAACCAATTACAAGTATCCTGTTTTTTTAAATTGGGCCGTTGGGATTCCCTCTATTTTTCTAGAGTGATAAGAAGCGTTATCCATGACTATCACAGAATTATCATCTAGCTTATTTAAAACTTCTCTAAACCAATTTTCAAATTCTTCGGCATTCATCTCCTTGTGATAATCGCATTGTTTCTTCGACTCAAACATATTTAGACCACCTTTCATCCTCCACCCTCATCCTCACTCTCAACGAGAATATAAAAATGTTATAAAACACGTGTTTCAACAATGAGAATATAACAATAACTTAATGATAATAATAACAATGGATGTAGCGCACCAGTTTAATATACCAAAATTGGGAAATAGTATTTTACTATGGTAATGCTCATTTATGACAAAAGAACAATAAACGGGTCATTAGCACACCTGCGATGCTTAAAAATTACCATGGACCATTTATTAAAAAAAAATGCACACCTGAAGGTGTTTTCAAGCCAGTCGTTAGTTCATTAATAAATTATAAAATCCAATACACCAGCCGGTTCACAAGTCGAGCATACAGTCACAAGTATGAGCACGTCTGCACACCACGGGAAGTATGAGTAGACTAAAAACTACTAAAAAGTACTCGTACTGTGTACACCGCCTTAGCGTTTATCACTGACCAATCGCAATTAAAAAATTGTGTGAGTGAGATAGCGCTCTACTAACTCGTCTCCCTGAATACACTATAGTGAAATTCATGGCTAAGCTTTACACGTCGTTTACTTTGTAATAATTTAATGTTTATTTATTTTGTATTTTTTTTCCTCCATTAAATAACGTCATCTATCACGCCCTAGAGTATTGCCTATGTCTCACTTTACATACTGTATATGAATTTATTAAAAAAAAAAGGTTTTTAAGTATGTTTATCCGTTGTCTAGTACCCATAGTACAAGCTTTGCTTAGCTTGGGACTAAGTGGCGATGTGTAAATGTGTGAGGATTATTATTTATTTATATTTTATTTTAAAATTACAGATGTCTAGCAGCATATGAAACGGCAAACAGAAATCTCGAGAAAGCACGTGCCAAGAACAAGGACGTTCATGCTGTAAGTATACATACACAGTAATACCTAGTTATCCTACTAATATTATAAATGCGAAAGTTTGTGAGGATGGATGGATGGATGGATGTTTGTTACTCTTTCACGCAAAAACTAAGTACCGAACGAATTGTTGTGTTTACTTATCGCAGACCTAGTATTTATGTCTGCGGTGTAACAACAATAATGCAATATGTACTTATTAGAGTTTCAATAAAATCTTTGTGGTGAAAATGATCGTCTTGAGCGTATCCAAAAGCGATTTCTTTATCACCTTACATATACGGATAACAAATGCCGGCTTCTTACGTCTTACGATGAAAGGTTATCGAACTACAATGTACCACCCCTTCATTGTCGCAGAAAAATCTTTGATGTACTGTTCATGTACAAACTTATTAACGGACAAGTCGAATCCAAGTTCACCCTCGAAAATGTACAGTTTGCTGTTCCCCGCGCTGGTAGTAGACTTGCGAATAGGAGAACATTTGATCTACCGCTCTGCAGAACAAATATTGGTCAACATGCTCCTGTGTACCGCATGATGAAATCGTGTAACGCCATTCGGAACGAAGTAGACTTATTTAATGGTTCTATAGCCTCTGTAAAGCATGCTTTAAATGAACATTTTTGTGTGATTAAGTGATGTATCGTGGGGAGAAATTTTATTGTTGTGTTAGTTCTTAATGTAATCTTTATTTGAATTTTATTTGTTTGTTTATACTTGTAAACATAAAATTGCATGCTGTGTTTGCATATGATAGGGTACAATTTGTATGTAAGCTTTTATTTTACCCATCTAACAATCTGTAAAAAAAAATTGTATCCAGTTTTGCAAAGCATAAATTAAAAAAAAAAAAAAAAAAAAAAATACGTTTCATTTATATCAAATTCTGTGCCAAGCAAAAGTGAACCTAAAGTTGAGAAACACCAATAATACAGTCAACACTTAATATAGCTTTAACATCAGAATAACATATAGGCTACAAATAATAAAGATTTTAATCCCTAAGTCATCTTTTACGACAATAAAGTGATAAAAAAGGGACTAAAAAATAAAAACTGTCACAAACCGATCTTATTCAGTCTGTGTCAAAATTTCTTAGGCAATATTTTTTACAAAATTGTATATATGTAGTTTGTTAGTAGTATAGTTACTTTTTATCAAAACACAAAGCGGGCGAAGCCGCGGTCAGAAACTAGTTTAAAATATGTGGCCGGCTGTGTTATATTACATTGAATCTTATGTAAAAAACACGGTTCTCTATTTTGTCTCATAATTTTCATATCCATAATATAAGGTGTCATACCATTTTGTGTTCGAATCATCATGTGTCCGAATGGTAACTAGCCCTAAATTCATGTCTCATAATATCACTTGTCCGAAAACCTAAATCCCTAAACATAACATGATCTAATTGTTTTTGCTATAACTATCACAATCTATAATGTTAAAAAAACATAAATACTATATTCTAGTTTTATATAAAAAAAATGTTTCTGGCACTCGCCGGCCGCTGCCGCGGCACGCTCACTTTGCTCGCTCGGCTCGTGCGTCTTTTAGTCATCGTGCTAACCTAACCTAATCAACTGTTTTTGACTTTTGCCTTAATATGTATTTTATTTTAGGCCATGTGACTTTATAGCAAGAAAAAATAGGATATCTAATAGTTATAGTACCCTATTTTATGACACACAAGTATTATAGGTAAAGACAATTAAGTAATATACGATTTCGTATACGCGAACATTATGGAAAGTGATGATTATAGTAAACTTGTTAGGGATTATGAATTTCGGGCGATCGATATTCGGAGAAGAAAGGGACTTATTATAAGGAATCGTATTAAATGTCGCACAGTAGTCTGAGCATATGGGAAATAAGGCGTGAGTTAATGTATGTATAGAACACATAATATTGTGTATGTTTAGCACATTTGTATGTAAAATGTATGTTTAATGTCTACATGTTATTTATTTTATGCTAACAGCCATTGGAAGTTCAGGAGGTAAATATCAGTTTCATCATCATAATTTATACTTAATTACCTCAGTGGAAATGTCGAAAGTGCGGCTGACGTATAGGGTATTGATCCTTACTTGATTAACTTTGTAAACAAACACCACATATTGCAAATTCACTAGTTTTTACATCAATCGCACACTGTGATATAGATGAAAATTTCTGGAAAGTAGCATTAAACGTTTATGCAATAGAAAACACGTAAATTACTTTGATTTAACCAATATTTTTCTGAAAAGAAGAAAGACAATGGAAAAAATTGGTACTCGATGCGGGACTCGAACCCGCGTCTCTGGACTATACGCGTCCAGCGCCATGACCACTAGGCCAACCGAGTAACCGTCTCGACTACCAAATTTAACCATTGCTTTATACGGCGCCGGGCCGCAATTTAGAACTCAACTGTACAACGCCATCTAGGCGCGACAGCCGTAAACTTTCAATGTTGCAATTGAAGAGTATACGTAATGGTCACTATTTTTCTTAAATTTTAAATTAATGTAATTTTTTCCAACGTCAAATTCCACAGATAAAAATTAATTTTACCATTTGACATTTATTTGTAGATTCTAGAATTTGTCCTTGATTACCATACAGTTCATAAAGGTCTAAGACTAAAGTCTTTAGCCTGTGGTTGACTCTGATAAAAATTTCTGCAACTACTTTCCAGAAATTTACATCCTTATCAGAGTGTGCGTTATCAGATTGATGTAAAAACTAGAGAAGTAAGTTTAAGTTTGTTTTTTGATTCCGATAGGCGGAGCAAGCCCAGGCAGACGCATGCGCTAAGTTCGAACAGCTGTCGGCGCGCGCCAGGGAGGAACTGCTGGACTTTCGTACTAGAAGAGTACTAGCTTTTAGGAAGAGGTATGTTGCTACACACACACAAACACACACACACACACGTACATACACATAGACACACAGATAACAGACACGCATACATACACACAAATACTCACACATACTAACATACATACACACTCACATACACACACATACACGTAAACTTGTAGTAATAAGGTCTTAACCTATGATATTGCCATTTTGTTTCGCCGCAGTCTTTAGCCTCTATTTTCTTTTAAAACATAGATTGCTTGTATTATTTTTGTAATTTGGTAAATACAGGACATAGGACAACAAGTAACAAAAGATAATTAAGAAAAATAATTATTATTTGTGTTAGTAATAAGCCTGTAAATATGGGTCCAATTTAAACCAGCGGATTTTACCATTTAACAAGTGTAACTTCTTTGCTTATGTATTTTTTCTTATGATTAAAATGATATAAGTTTGCTTAAATCTGCGCTATTACTTATACTAAGTTTCTTTATATTAGGTTTAATCATTATTATTGAAAAAAACTAAGAAAACGTTAGTATGAAAAATCAAACTTCGCGTAAAATCTCCATACAAATCGGCAATTTCATAGGTAAAGGCCTAATATTAAATTAACAAATAATAAAGTTACTAAACCTATCTTTCCTTCTTGTTTCAGCCTTATAGATCTAGCAGAATTGGAGATAAAGCATGCTCGTGCCCAACACGAACTCTTCCGGAAATCACTACAAGTGTTAAGGGAATGCCAATAAATATTATGTTATATACTAACTACCCTATAATGTCCCACTGCAGGGACGAATCTACTTACGGAGGAAAACTTGACTTCGATTGGACCAGTTTTTGGAGACTGGTCCGGTTTTGAGATTGGCCCAGTTTTTATGGTTGGACCAGTTTCATAATTGGTCCAATTTTGTGATTGGTCCAGTTATAAAATTGGTCCAATATTATAGTTAATTCAGTTTTTATGATTGGACCAATTTATGTGATTGGTCCAGTTTTCCTTCTGTCGTAGAGTAATAATATCAGCGTAATTTTCTTTAGGTTTTACGTCAACCACAAGACGGGGTAGTGGGTTGTATTCCGTAAGGAGATAAAATATGTATAAACTTATGTAAATAAAATATTATCTTTACATTAGATTAATGGTTAAAGTGCTAAAATAAATGATGCTATAAGTTTGTTTTCATTGTACACTATTATTGTCTATACTAATATTATAAAGAGATAAAGTTTGTGTGTTTGTGACGTTGCTGGTGTGATTTATTTGTATTCGAAAACAAGTATTTTACTTTAAAAATTTCAAAATAATAGGCTAGTGTTATCTGAAGTATCAAGACCTTTCATTTGATTTCTTTTTTGAGAGAATTGTGAAACAATTATGTACTAGCAATTATTTTATTAGACTTATTTTCAAACTATACCTAATAAAACTCCAGACTACTGATAACATTATATTATTTCATCGGCAAACAAAAGGAAACATTAAAAATGTTAAAGGGCTTTTACGTGGCTCACTAGCGCCGCCAGTTGAAAAAATATCATAATTCGCAAATTGGATAAATAATGTAAAATGTTGATAACAAAGTCTTGAGAAAAGTCAATAAAGTATTTGTATAACACACTCTCAACACTTTAAATGGTTTTTCAATTAAATAAATATTGCATTATAAACAAAAAACGGCCGTTTTAACTTATGAAAAACATTGAAAGTGTTGAGAGTGTGTTATACAAATACTTTATTGCCTTTTCTCAAGACTTTGTTATCAACATTTTCCATTATTGATGATATTTGCGAATTATGTTTTTTTTTAATTGGTGGCGCTAGTGAGCCCTATAAAAATAGTTTTACTAAAATCTAATATTATGTTTAGTATTTTGGACTGATAACTAACTTAAATATTCCAAAAACATACATTAATAATATGTTTTATTTAATTATTTAGCTTATAATTAAATTTGTTAATTGCTTTTTATAATACAATCGTCAATATTAACGGATGTTATATAAAAAAACGGCGATATCTCTGGATTGCATTGGATTAGAAGTTTGAATTTTTTAGAGCACTAAGAGGCGACAGATCTTAGTATTTGGTGAAAATTTCGGCTTGATACCTCCACGCGTTCCTGACATAAATGGTCTTGACAGACAGACAGACGGACAACAAAGTGATCCTATAAGGGTTCCGTTTTTTCAAAATCGGTACGGAACCCTAAAAAGCTTTCATACATTCGTCATAAAGGCGGATTTACATATTATATGGATATATTTTGCTCATTAAACAATAATTATAGTCGTATATTTAGCAAATAAGTTAATAAAATATTTAACTTTTTATTCATGAGATTAGTTTTGTCTATGATCACAAAGTGATCAACCATAGACTAGATTATTATTTAAAAAATACATACATACTTACATAAATTCACGCCAAATTAAAAATATTTAGCAAAGAATGTTTGTTTATGGCTCTTAGTAGTATTTACCTAGCCTCATAAGCTTAAAGTCGTGAATTTATGTATAACATTTATTTTAAAACAAAATGTTCAATCAAACCCATTATAAACCTTCCAGTTGATATTCAGAGTCTTAAATTGACGACCTCTGTGGCGTAGTGGTTGTATAACATGACTGCTACGCAGAGGTCTCGAGTTCGATTCCCGCTCAATGCAAATCTTTCTGTACATGAACATGATTGTTTGCATTGATCTAGATGCTTTTTATGTATAATATATGTATTTATTTACAAAAAAAGTCAAACAAACCCCACACCAGTCTGTTTGGCCAACAAGATACTGTTAACATCCCTGTAGTGGGACATTCAACAGCTGATTATGTATCTGTATAAATGTAATACCTTTACATAGAACCAAAATCTATTCGATTAGATTAAGAAAATATATGTTATGATTAAATGTTTATATTTTAAGAATTATATAAAAATATATGATTTTATCCACAAATTTATTGTTTTCTTTTTCCAAATTAATTTAATGCTGCTTTTTAATCGTTTGATGTAGTGCCGTGTCCAAGTAGCAAATATATTCTGATGTGGCTTAACGTCTGGGCCACTGCACAGACAGCAGGAATTGACTTTTATTAACGTCCTCCTTGTACCACGAAGACATAAATAAAAAAAAAGGTAGGTAAGTTCTTCGTTATGAGTCCTGCCCATCGTTTCTTTAATCGGGCAATCCTGAGCTCTATGTCGGTCACTCAGGTTTTCCTGAGGATCTCCTTATTTTCAAGGTACAAAAAGTATAGTTACCATAAATAAAAAACTCTCCGTGTGGTGACGGAGTAAGAATACAATATGTCACCACCCCATTTCATCCCATGGGTGTCGTAAAAACCGACTAAGGGACTATCCGTGAATATTATATTAACGAAATAAAAAAAACTTGAAATTAAACCCTGTACCAATCCGTCTGACCAACGTGGTATTAGTAGGCCAAGTATCCCTCCGTCACAGGAGGAGGCCCGTCCATGCAGTGGGACATTAATAGCCTGTTGTGATGTGTGAAATAAAAAACATTGTGTACTCTTATTACGAATATATTTCTATGTCATAATCTAATCTATAACTTCTTTGACTCTTCAATCTTAATATCACGAACCTATATCCAATACCACCATCAGTTATGTTTATAGATGCATCGCTGTTCTGGTAGTCGTAACAACTTATTGCCTGAAAAAGAAAACAATAAATAAATAAATATTCCTCACACATACACAACGTCTCATCTCGCGGTATATACCCGTTTATAATAGTATTATGTATACAAATCGCGATAGTTTAAAATCTATTATTAACGTCTCATCTCAACCCATGGGTGTCGTAAAAACCGACTAAGGGACTAACCGTGAATATTATCTTTACCTAATAAAAAGAAGGAAAAAACGTAATTAAACCCTATACTAATCCGTCTGGGCAGCGTGGTATTAGTAGGCCAAGTATCCCTCCGTCATGGGAGGAGGCCCGTCCCTGCAGTGGGACATGAAAAGGCTGTTATGATGATGATGATGATACCACTTACCATCAGATGGTCTGCTTGCTCGCCACTTAACTACTTCCCCCGTGTATCGCATATGATACATACCTAATGTACTTCTATTGTATCTATGGCGGGAGAGGGAACCGGCAATATATTTAAAAATCATCATCATCATCATATCAGCCAATTGACGTCCATTGACATGGCATCCTCCAAGTATTGCCACCTTGTGCGGTCCTGTGAGTCCCTCATACATTGGTTAAAAAAAATATGAATCATCATCATAGCAGCCCATTCATGTCCCACTGCAGGGACGGGCCTTCTCCCATTACGGAGGAATCCATCCATATCAGGCTATGGACGTCCACTGCTGGACATAGGCCTCCTCCAAAAGCTTCCACTCTGCGCGGTCTTGTGCCTCCCTCATCCATCGGCTTCCCGCCGTCCTAACCAGGTCGTCGGTCCACCGTGTGAGGGGTCTCCCCACCTTGCGCCTTCCGGTGCGCGGTCACCATTCCAGAACTTTTCAGCCCCAACGGCTATCAGTTATTACGGAGGAATACTTAATATTAATCATACTTTTTCTATAATATTATAATAATATAGATTAAGTATAGTGAGTAAAAGTACCTGACAGGCTAGTTATTGGAGGCCAGGGTCCCGTATGAAGGTTATCGTCCCTTATCATTATGAACAACCTTGACAGCACCAAGGCAATGAGTTCAAGGCTTAATTAAACCTGATATTGTTAATCGATATAAGTACTACTTAACATTGAAGTCTGAGCTTTTGTTTGACCATAGAATAGGGAGATACAGAAGGTAAACTGTTAATTTGTTAAATGATTACCTCTGTGGCGTAGTGGTTATATAACATGACTGCTACGCTGAGGTCTCGGGTTCGATTCCCGCTCAATGCAAATATTTGTGTGCATGAACATGATTGTTTGTATTGGTCTGCTGAGCACTCTGAGTGTTTATTTATTCATTTACTAGCTGACCCGTGCCCACTTCGTTGGGCGGAGAAGAAAACGCCCGTTTTTTAAATATATTGTATTACTGCTCCTATTAGTCATAGCGTGATACTATACAGCCTATTACACTCTCCTATAAATGGACTATTCAACACAGAAAGAACTTTTAAAATCGGTTTAGTTGATCCAGAGATTATCCCCTACAACGTCACAAAGACACAAACTTTACCTTTTTATAATATTAACCCAGTAAAGACGTATGTATTTATAAAAAAAAGTATATAAGTATTAATATCCGTTGTTCTGATACCCATAACACAAGCAGGTTAAGCCTAGCTTACTTTGGGAACAGATGGCGCTAAGACAACTTCCACTTTCCGCCATTTGGTTCAATTTAGTTGAAATGGCTAGATGAAACGTGGGGAGGACAGGAAGGAGTGAAGCCAACTTGGTGAGGTCTATGTCCAGCAGTGGACTAATGCTTAGTACAGATAAGGGAGACTCGTCTACATGAGCACTGTACCTACGTTATTCGAGTATAAGTTGTACGTAAATGGACTTCTCTGCCTACCTCTGTTTAGTGACATGACATCGTCGTGTGTGAGACGGTAAACAGGTGGCTTTAATAGATAGTTAACATATCTATCGCAATTTCAGTTCTTGCACTAATTATATACTACCTACTTATACTTCATAGGTACATTCACATAAAGCCAACAAGTATCAACTTACTTAGTCTTAAATCAAGCAGTGCTTGTACTTTGAGGACTAGAAAGCTAATTAGACGACCTCTGTGGCGTAGTGGAACATGACTGTTACGCAGAGGTCTCGGGTTGATTCCCGCTCAATGCAAATCTTTGTGTGCATGAACATGATTGGTTGCATTGGTCTGGGTGTTGCAAGTATGTATTTACAAAAAAAAATTAAGTTACCGTAGTCTATGGACGTCTGCGACACCAGAGGAGCCACACGCGCGCTGCCGACCCTTTAAAACGCTATTTAAAATAAAATCATCATAACAGCCGATTAATGTCCCACTGCAGGAAAGGGCCTCCTCCCGTGACGGAGGGATACTTGGCCTACTAATACCACACTGGCTAGACAGATTGGTACAGGGTTTAATTTCAAGTTTTCCATCTTTTTATTTCGTAAAGATAATATTCACTAATAGTTCCTTAGTCGGTTTTTACGACACCCATGGGATGAGATGGGGTGGTAACATATTCTTACTCAGTCACCACACGTATAAAAATAGGATTATAAATTAATTAAATTACCTTTATAACACTCGTGCCGTTATAAGTAAATAATTTAACTCTTTTCTTAAGAGGTATGGCTTCATATCTCACTTTATCTCTATAAGCGATTCTTGTCTGATTATTTTGTTCTCCAAAGAAATACGTAGACCCAAATACTGCTGATACCAATATTATTGTTATTAACATACATTGTAGTATTGTTGTATGCATTGTTTAGTTATTTTTGTACTTGTAGAGTTAATTTGTAATTAAATCTGAAAATAAAAGAAAAACAATCGTTAATTTTATTGCAAAAACATATATTATTACATAAGTATATCTAAGGTGGTATTAGTAGGCCAAGTATCTCTCCGTCACGGGAAGAGGCCGTCCCTGCAGTGGGACATTAATGGGCTGTTACAATGATGATATCTAAGGTACCACATAGCGCGAATAACCAACCGAGAACTAATAATTATACCATCACACAAACAATTTGAATTCAGAACCTCGTGCACGACAGCCGCTTACTCCTCTATAGTAACGCCTAATGTAATAATATATTATGTCGCAGTGAAATGAGGAAACCAGGGATTTCACGAAATCACTAGGGATATCACAAAATCCCGGTAAATGTCGAAAAAGCCTTGCACTTCGGACACGCTCGCTTCGTTCACTCGTCTCGTGAAATATGGCCACAGTTCTAACCTAACCTAACATACAGAAGTTGGAATCCTTGTGTTTTTTAACCTACAAACAAAAATATGAGCATTTATTTTCTGGTAGAAATGAGATTTCGTCATACTCCTATGGATTTCGTGAAATCCCTGGTTACTTCATTTCCCTGCGACATTAAATACTTCCAAAGTATTCAAAAAATTCATAATTCATTTATTTAATAAACATTATACCTAAGCTAACAGTGTTAGGTACACCAAATCGCTTATTATAATGCTATGTCATTTATAAACAGTGATACAATGCAATTTCAATACTAATACAAACATATTGTGAATTAATTATTTGAATCAGAATCCAACATAATATTATACCAACCTAATGTCAACAGTATGAACAATACAAAAAGTTAAAATAATACAATGTAAAATAATAATTCATTATTAATTTTGTTTCAATATAATTTTTTTGGGTGGTGACGGAGAAAGAATACAATATGTCACCACACCACCCTATCTGATTCCATGGGTGTCGTAAAAACCGAGTAAGGTATACTATCCGTGAATATTATCTTTACGAAATAAAAAGAAGAAAAACTTGAAATTAAACCCCAATCCATCTGGACAGCGTGGTATTAAGTAGTAGGCCAAGTATCCCTCCGTCACGGGAGGAGACCTTGTTTCTGCAGTGTGACATTAATGGGCTGTTATGATTTAAGAATATTAATTAAGTATGTCAGATATGTACATAATGTTCATCACCATCTTCAAAAAGCGTCGCTTTTCCAAGGAAGTACATAACTTTGTTATAAATATATACTTCTATACTAATATTATAAAGAGGTAAAGTTTGTGAGTTTGTGACGTTGTAGGAGGTAATCTCTGGATCTAATGAACCGATTTTTAAAATTATTTCTGTGTTAAATAGTAGGTACATTTATCGGGGAGTGTCATAGGTTAATATCACGCTATGACTAATAGGAGTGGAGCAGTAATGAAATATGTTTAAAAAACGGACGCGTTTTTTTCGCCGCCCAACGAAGTGGGCACGGGTCAGCTAGTCAACTATAGATAAAAAATGTTGTTAAACAAATAACTTAATCATTATTACTGTAATAAGAAATGTAGTTAAATATGTAATAGATAATCATATTGTTTGATATACAATGGGGCAGGTATTATTATTATTTATATTGTTAATTATTTTATTCATTCTTTAGTCTATTCCAAGTATTCTAGTTGTGTGTTAACCTCTTTGCTGACAGGTGAGTTCATTATTTTTTAATATACACACATCAAAAAAGTCTAAGCAACATGCATGATATTACAAATTTACCATTTATATTAATTTATTTTACCATTTATTTTAATTATAACGTTGTATTTTATTTTTAAAATAATATTTTTAGGGTTCTATGATGTAAAAATAACAGCTGTTTTCTTTATAAGTTCTTTTAATAACAGAAATTAACAATATTAGAATATACAGGTACATAAGAAACTAAACTTTTTTTTTTACAAATTGAAATTTCTTAAGAAAATGAATTTATTGTGAAAGAATAGGACAATTTAATACAAAGTATGGCCTCCTCTGCTATTCAGAACTTGTCGGCAACGATTATTCATTGAATTAATGAGACTGTTTATGTCATCTTGCGGTATTCGCTCCCAATGGAATTGTAGCAAATCCTTCAGCTGTTGGGTTGTTGTCACTCCGTCCAAGTCCTTCAAAACACGTCTCTGGAGCATGTCCCATGCGTGCTCGATGGGGTTGAGGTCTGGCGATTGTGCAGGCCAGGGCAATACCTGGATGTTCTCCGTTGCCAAGTATTCACTGGTTCGCCGAGCTGTATGTGAACGCGCATTGTCATGCATTAACGTAAAATCGGAGCCAAAGGTTTGTGCAAATGGATGGACATAAGGTCTGAGAATATCCTCAACGTAATTTTCAGCGTTCATGTTTCCATTTACAAAAACGAGCTCAGTTCGCCTGTTCTTCATAATACCCGCCCATACCATAACTGTTGAGCCGCTGTATGGATGAACTTCCTGAACGCACCTGAGTCTTTCAGTATTTCCGGGTCGACGGTACACTCGCACCCTTCTTGTATCAGGCCTAAACCCGAATCGCGACTCATCGGAAAACATAATTTTATCCCATTGTTCCTGGGTCCATGTTATGCGTTCTCTACACCATTCATTTCGACGAGCGCGATTCCCGTGACGTATCGGTGGGCACCTGATAGGGCGTCGAGCTCGTAGGCCGTACTCATGCAGTCGATTTCGCACAGTTTGGGGACTTACATCAACACCACTTGAATTTTGTAGCCTCAAACTTATCTCTCGAGCGGTTAACATCGGCTGGCGTCTTGCAGTCAGTTGTATGTACCGGTCTTGCCGAGTGGTTGTACTCCTTTTACGGCCTGGATGCTGTTCAGCGGGTTCCCCTGTATTATTGTAGCGCTGCCAAAGACGACAAATAACACTTCTATGAATACCAAAATGTCGAGATACCTGAGATTGATTACTTCCCGCTTGCAACATCCCTACAGCTCTTTGCATTTCATCTGCCGTCAAATGACGTCGCTCCATGACGTAAAGAATATCTAACAATTCAATTTTGTCGCCAACTGTATTTAAATGGTTGGTAAAATTATAAAATCAAGACTAAAACGTAGCAATTAACATGCACTCAAATTCAAACAAATTCGCAGTCATTTGAATTTTATGAAAAAAAACAAAACATAATCGAAATTTTTTTTACACACACACTACCTATACCTACCTACCTACCTACCTACTTTTACCTATACACTTTGAGTGAGTAAATACTTAGAAATTAATTAATATAAATGGTAAATTTGTAATATCATGCATGTTGCTTAGACTTTTTTGATGTGTGTATTTTGTAAGTTATATTTAAACTCGTTATATTAAAACGACGACCTCTGTGGCGTAGTGGTTATATAACATGACTGCTACGCAGAGGTCTCCTCAGGTTCGATTGCCGCTCAATGCAAATATTTGTGTGCATGAACATGATTATTTGCATTGGTCTGAGTGTTTCTATGTATAATATGTATGTATTTACAAAAAAAAGTATAAGTATAAGTGTTAATATCCGTTGTTCTGTTACCCCTAACACAAGCAGGTTAGCCTAGCTTACTTTGGAAACAGATATGGCGCTGTGTATAGATGTGCGTGAATATTTAACTGACTAAACTCGTAATTAGACAGATTATACGCAGTTGCACGTGGTCGTGGGTTCGATTCCCACAAACTGACGTTTTGTTTGAGAATGATAGAACTTTGGATTTACCTAACATTAGGGTTGTCAAGTAATAAATTTCTCCCCAAATAGAAATAAGAAATAAAAGGCAATGGTAATGTCTAGTATAGGTTTCAACCGTACTTGGCAGAACTTGAACTTATTTAGATTTGGAAGGCATAAAAAATATTTAGTATATTTAAGTATTGTTTGTCAGAATTTTTAATGGCATTATCTATGATGTAGCTATCTTAAACATGCTCATATCGGTTCTTTATTTTGTCTCATAATGTTTTATACATAATCTAAGGTGTCATAACATTTTTTGTCCAAATCATCATGTGTCCGAATGATAACTAGACCTATATTCATGTCTCATAATTCACTTGTCCGAAAACCTAAATCCATTAATACAGGGTGGGCCATAAGGGTGTTGGCGGTTTAAATATTCGATTTAAAAAAAACTATGAATTATAACAAAATAATATTTGTATTTTTAAAAAGTAGAACCATAAAAATTTTTAAGACTTATAAATAATGTTGTCCAAATGGCTTCCCTCGGCTGATTGGCACTCTTGGTCAACTAAAGTCGCAAATTTTGGAAAATTCGTTGAATAGTTATTTTCGGTATTTTGTTACTTTCCTGAATAATATTCCTGTTCAGCTGATCTAAATTCATCGGATTGTTCTCGTAAACTAACGATTTGAGGTAGCCCCATAGAAAATAATCGCATGGAGAGAGATTGGGGCTACGCGGAGGCCATTCAGTAGCCCCCTTTTTCGAAATGAGTTTTCCGCGAAAAAAAACTTTCAGCAGCTCTATGTATACCCTAGTCGTATGACATGTGGCCCTATCCTGTTGAAAACACATCCTCGTGGTAATGTCTTGAAGTTCTTGCAAAGCGGGCACCAAAAAGTCTGTCACTCACGTTGCAATAATTGTTAGTTCTAACCGTCATCGCTTGCCCTCTTTCGTCCTCAAAAAAGTATGGCCCAATAATACCGGTTGACGTTATCCCAGCCCACACGACAAGGTTAGGGTTGTGAAGTGGACGTTCATGCAAGCGTCGGGGACCATTTTCATATCACATTGGCGCTTGGAACTTTAATTAAATCGCGTAAACCGTGGTGTATGCCGATAGAAACGTCTTAATTATTGTTTTCGTAATACGTTCAGATACAAAATACATGCTGCATTCCCGTGTACGGTTCCATGGCGACTAAATTTTCAGGAAGCGGCGCAGCGAACAACATATCCACCAATCACCTCGCGCCGCGCGTTACCGAGAAATTGTAGAATTAAATCGCCAACACCCTTATGGCCCACCCTGTATAACATTGACCTAATTTTTTTGCCTTAAACATTCAATCTTTAATAAGTATTAAAAAAGCATAAATACTCTATTCTAGTTTTTGTACTCTATTACTCTAGTCGCGGCACGCTCGCTTCGCTCGCTCAGCTCGATCGTCTTGTGGTCACCATACTAACCTAATCTAACCAACTGTTTCATACTTTCGTCCTAACATTTTTTTTTGAAATTTTTTATTTCTTTAATAAATAAATTTTAGGACATGTGACTTTATAGCAAGAAAAAAAAGAATATCTAGTAATTATAGAACCTCATTTTATGACACACAAGTATTAAGTAATACGATTAGGTAATCCTTAAAAATATAAGTAAAACTAATAAAAATATGTTACGCAAATAGTGCCTCGATGGCAAAACGGTCTTATATCGGGCTGCCGTAAGTACGCTCGCGGTGTCGAATCTCATGCGAGATATAATAATTTCTGTAATCCACTATATTTATTTTCTCCGTGTGGTGAGTGGTGACAGAGTAAGAATGTTGCCACTTACCACATTACCACCAGGTTCTATTGTTAGTTACTTACTTTGAATTTATCCTTAAAAAAAAGAAAAACTAGAAACTATTTCCTCAAATAAAAAACAAGCTATTGTACCTTTATTCAACTATTGTTGTTCCTTTTCTTACAACACTTATTGAAACTATTTGTATACAATAACAATAACAAATAACAGTTATAATAGTATGAATAACACAAATATATAAATATTTCACTACATAATATGATACTATCACTTTACGTACTGACGTTTTGTTCAAGGATAATAGGACTTTGGATTTACCTAATATATGGGTTGTCAGATATAGAGTTTCTCCCTCAATATAGGGAAATAATTAAAACTTTTTTTTACTGTGTCGATGGCAAAAGGGGTCTTGTATTACGCTTATAAATCCCACGTAAAACTATTATTTGTACGATGGTCTGGATTTAAGACGTGACTTATTATTCATCATAACAGCCCATTAATGTCCCACTGCAGGGACGGGCCTCATCCCGTGATGGAGAAAGTATCTAAATATAATAAATATAAAATAAAAAGTCCTCCGTGTGGTGACGGGGTAAGAATACAATATGTATAAATAATACAATATGGATGAGATGGGGCCATCTCATCCCATGGGTGTCGTAAAAACCGACTAAAGGACTATCCGTAAATATTATCTTTACGAAGTAAAAAGAAGGAAAACTTGAAATTAAACTCTATACCAATCCGTCTGGCCAGCATGGTATTAGTAGGCAAAGTATCCCTCCGTCACGGGAGGGGGCCCGTCCCTGCAGTGAGACATTAATGGACTGTCATGATGAAAATATTGAATTAAAAAAGGTTTTAAATTTTTATGTAGGTATGGGGAAAAATAGGTAGGAGTTGGCAACACTTAATTATAGTTATTTTACATATTTTATGATTGGTTATTGCTAATTTATTTGTGTTCTTCAAGTGTTATTGAAGACTTCGGACAATAAAAAACTAGTAATGTCAACAAGGAACCGCAACTCTACATTAATATTTTGCGCTTTTTAGAATTAGTTAAAAACCCGTGTTGTAAATAATTATAAGTATTGCGGTGGTGTCATAAGATCACGGTTCACGGCCTGAAATACCACATATGACAATTATTTATGGTATTTAGTTACTTTTATTGCTTTAAGTCTGGATGTTTATTGTAAACTAGCTGCTGTGCCCGCGACTTCGTTCGCGTGGCAGTTGTTACTTACTTCGCAATTCGATTTAATACTGAAAAATCGTTTTTTAAACCTTATAACAAACAGATATACCTACAAACGAATTGTAAAATTAACGAACGAACCAAAACCTTTTCAAAAACAGACCTTTACAAAGACAGATCTATGAAGACTGCGTCTAAACTTATGCTGAAAGACATGAGCGAACGTCATTCTTTCAAGGAAAATCTTAACACCGCGATACTGAAAATGACGTCACAGGCACAATGCCATCTGTTGTCAAATATGTAAGTTAAAATAAATGACCCACTGCAAGGACGCGCCTCCTCCCGTGACGGAGGGATACTTGGCCTACTAATACCACGCTGGCCAGTCGGATTGGTATATGGTTTAATTTCAAGTTTTCCTTCATTTTTATTTCGTAAAGATTATATTCACCGATTGTCCCTTAGTCGGTTTTACGCCACCCATGGGATGAGATGGGGAGGTGACATATTGTATTCTTACTCCGTCACCACACGGATAATCGCTAATTAATTATGAATGAATACATTTGCACGCCACGTTATGGTGCGGCAGAATTACCTGCCTCGGTGGCGCGGCGGTCGCATTACATGGCTGGCGTGCATGAGTTCGCGGGTTCGATTCCCATGGAGGACAATTGTGATACACAAACTATTGTCCTTAGTCTGGATGTTCTTTGTGTCCGTTAAATTGATATTTTTAAAGGCTAGTGTGGGATTTGTCTTTTGTAAAAAAAATGCTGAAATAAATTATTGTACCTAACACCTTTTTACCATCTAGCAAAAAATGAATGAAATGATATAGAATGAAATTATATAGATGCACCGGTTGGCCGTTTCGGACGTTAAACAAAAATCAACCGTACAGCCGTACTCATACTGGCGCGGCGACATTTGGAAATTTTCTTTCATCTATATCTTGTGTGTTTAAAAACCGATTTCTATAATAATTTTCTAATTAAAAAACCGACTTCAACAGGAGTCGGTTAAAAACCATGCTGATAACAATTTCTAAGATTCGTATTAAATAAATTTCTGCAGTCGTCTTCATCATAAGATCATGTTTGTGTAAAGTTTTCATTAATACGAATAAAATAAGCCCAAACACTAGGTAGCTGCTATATACCGTTGAGAAGTTTCCTCGACCCTCAGTCGTCTTCATCATCAGATCATGTTTGTGTAAAGTTGTGTAAAGTTTCCATCAATACAATTAAAATAAGCCTAAACACTAGGTAGCTGCTACATACCGTTGAGGAGTTCCCTCGACCCTCAGTCTTCTTCATCATCAGATCATGTTTGTGTCAAGTTTCGTAAAGTTTTCATCAATACAATTAAAATAAGCCCAAACACAAGGTAGCTGCTATATGCCGTTGAGTTGTTCCCTCGACTCTCTGTGGTCTCCAGCATCAGACCAGTTCTGACTCTTGACTATTTGGTAGTGACGTCAGAGATGCACGTATATGACAACATTTTACATAATGCGTCCCTACAATTTTCAAGAGATGCCCTCGATTTCTCTAGGATCCCGTCATCCAGATCCAGATCTGGTGACAATGGGACCAAATGGGAAGTATACCCAATCGAACAAAAAAAAAATTTTTCAAATCGGTCTAGCCGTTTTCGAGAAATCAGGTAACAAACACAAAAAATAAAAAAAAAAAAAATACAACCGAATTGAGAACCTCCTCTTTTTTGAAGTCGGTTGAAAAAAAAATTATGAATAAGATCACAGATATCTTTTATTTAGATTTCTGTGAATAAGATATTAAAGTGTACTTTTGAAATATGGGAGTTTGAAAAAGATATGTCTATGCAAATTACAATATATTTATGTATTTAATACACTTTGAAGAAAACCCTAACGATTAAACACGTTATTGTGGCTAATATATAAAAGATAGATATATACTATTAAGGACTTTTGTTCATCTTTTGAAGACCATTATTTTTGTAATACATATTTTTGGCGTATGATCAACGTATGCGATGATAAGAGCTCGAACGCGCGTTTTTTCAACCGACTTGCTTCAAATTTTTCGTCACTGCTCAGCTCCTATGTGTCTTAGCGTTATGTTATATAGCCTATAACCTGCCCAGGAGTATGGACTACAATCGTACCAATTTTGGTTAAAATGCCTTCAGTAGTTTTTGACCCATGCGTGCACATACAGACAGACAGACAGACAGACAGACAGACAGACAGACAAAAAATTTATTGATTGCATTTTTGGCATTAGTGTCGATCACCATTCATCCTCCAATATTAATTTTTAACATATATTCAATGTACAGAATTGATCTCTCTACAGTTTTATTATATAGTATAGATAATAAATAAATAAAAATCATTATTGCGTTTTTTTTAATCTTTTCGTCACTAAAGGAAGTTCGTTCAGGGAAATTTCGCTTACTTATAGCAGCTTAGTCAGACTTGCATAAAATTTTAGGTGTTCCTTATTTCGTTTACAACTCTAGAAACTTGTCCATAATAGTCACCAATAGTATGAGTGTGTCCAACCTGTTGTTCATTAAGTTTTTTAAGCCGCACATAAAACTGATTCCGATGCGACAATTTTTTTTAAAATGATGTCTTAACGACAGTCACTGCACAGACAGACTTAGGGTCGTAGCACATATAACGTAACGTAAACGGATCGGTACCGTATCAACTCGAGCCGCTCAGTATTATTTGTATGAAACTCCTTACTGCAACGCACACTAATCGGAATCGTAACGTAATCGAATTTTTTACGTTTGACTCCGAGGAAAAAGGCGAGGCGATGCCGATCCGTTTACGTTACGTTATATGTGCTACAACCGTTAAGCCACTAACCACACACACACACACAGCCACACCACACATGCACTCCGAAGCACGGAGACCCTCAGATAAAATACCACTGAGCGGTCCCTCATCTACGGAATGACTTCGCAGACGTTGATGAACTAACGTTGCCGCTTTGCGTCAGTGATTTATTTTATGGGTCTCTAACAAAGGCAATACACATTAGAAATTAATATAAAAAACTACAGGAACATTGCGTGAATTCCTTCAATAACAGAAAACCACAGCATGCAAATAAAAAAAAACAAACTAAATTAATGACAAACTCTAAATCAAAAACAAAGTGATTGCAACAGGCTGCGAGCACCTCATGGTTACAGGGGTGATGACACCATCTATTAAGTCTTTCAAAGTGTCCACATTAAGCGTATGATACACAAAAGAAATACATACCATTAAAAGTAAACAACACTTTAAAATGCCTGTAATAAATCGTTTTCGATTGAATTATACTGTTCATAAACGAATTTCGATTCGATTCTTATGAGATTTAGATTAATATATTTACTAATATTATTTTAACTTAATTTGTTAACATAGTGACTTTGTTACTGTAGCAAAGTATATGAAATACTGAAGAGATATAATATAACAGATAGTTTTATCGGTAGACAGGTATTATATGTATAAACATGGTAATGTACATTCACGTACAAAATATATCTATACTAATATTACAAAGAGGTAAAGTTTGTGACGTTGTAGGGGGTAATCTCTGGATCTACGAAACCGATTTTAAAACTTATTTCTGTGTTGAATTGAATTGGTATAGGGTTAATTTCAAGTTTTCTTTCTTTTTATTTCGTAAAGATAATATTCACGGATAGTCCCCTAGTCGGTTTTGACGACACCCATGATGAGATGGGGTGGTGACATATTCTATTCTTACTCCGTCACCACACGGAGAACCGTGACAACCGTTGGGACAGAATAGTTGCCTAGTGGGACATAGAAGGATGAAGGAGGCACAGAAAGTAGGACTATAAATTATTATTTACTAGCTAACCCGTACCCACTTCGTTAGGCGACGAAAAAAACGCGTCCGTTTTTTAAACATATTTCATTACTGCTCCACTCCTATTAGACATAGCGTGATACTATATAGCCTATGACACTCCCCGATAAATGGACTATTCAACACAGAAGGAATTATTTTGAATCGGTTCATTGGATCCGTAGATTACCCCCTACAACGTCACAAACACACAAACTTTACCTCTTTATAATATTAGTATAGATATTTATTATTGTCTGGCTTATGACTTGTCTACACAAGTGTACTTATCATTTATGTACAGAAAGTAGTTACTGTAATTACAGGGCAGCGCTAGTATTAAATTGAAGGCAACGAAGGCGTTTCTTTTCCAGGGTTCCTTGTAATTATAAAAATATAATTCCTTTTTATTTTTTTAAACTATGAGAACTTAACTTCTCCGTGTGGTGACGGAGTAAGAATACAATATGTCACCATTCCATCGCAACCTATGGGTGTCGTAAAAACCGATTATGACTATCCGTGAATATTAGATTTACGAAATAAAAAGAAGGAAAACTTGAAATTAAACCCTATACCAATCCGTCTGGCCAGCGTGGTATTAGTAGGCCAAGAAGCCCTCCGTCACGGGAGGAGGCCCGTCCTTGCAGTGGGATATTGATGGGTTGTTATGATGATGATGAAACTCGGACTAAGGGACAAGGGTTTTTTTCAATTCAGCCGTTTCGTGCCGTACGGCTGCCGTGCGTTTTCGGTACGTTTTTCGAACGGCAAACGTATGTTCGTTTGTTTTCATAGAAATCTGGACGTGCGGCAGTCGTGGTGACATATTGTATTCTTACTCCGTCACCACACGGAGAGATGATATAAGGAGTAGGTACTTACTGGTTTTGAATGTTAACCTTTGACTTTGTCCGATATCAAATTAGTAAAAGGTTACTATAGTATGACCACAGGAGCTGTGCACCTCCTGAGGTATGCGCGCGGCGAGAGGGGGGTGGACATATAGAGTACATGTTATATACTGGTATAGAATAAACAGTCTATGATGTAGCTACTAGCGACATCTGACGCAATATACTTAAGTTATTTGGCTGGTACGGGTCGCTACACGAGCGGCTGTAGCAGTTTTCTATTAAAAGACAGTCATTTTTAAAAACCTACCTATGTTTTGTAGTCTCAAGATATTCAAATCACTTGTGAGCATATTATCTGTACCAGTACTATGAACATATATTAACATGGATTTTTGACATATTTCACTGTGAATTCGCATAAACATCACACAACCTACACTAATTCAGTCAGAATTTCACGCATTATTTTTACATAAATAATTTATCAAAAGAAAGTTCCCTTTCTATCAGAACTATCACGTGTACGCTACCATAACGGACACCTATTTTTTCTTCGTCCCCCACCTCGCCGCGCATACCTCAGGGGGTGCACAGCTCCTGTGGTCACACTATAGCATAAAGCGTAAGGTCAATCAGATTAATATAATTTGCAGAAATTTAAACAACTAATTATAGACATAAATATATTTATTTGTTTGCTGATCTCTACTAGTGCAGGAAGCGATGTTTAAGTAAACTTTAATCGTCTGTAAACTTAGGCTAAGTAGAATAAAAGTACGTCCATAAGTTATAAAGAACTAAGTATGTTATATTATTTTGAATAATAAATTGTACTTAATTAAATTGTCATAACGATTATCCGTGTGGTGACGGAGTAAGAATACAATATGTCACCACCCCATCTCATCCCATGGGTGTCGTAAAAATGTCGACTTATATCTGCTAAGCCCCTAAAGTATTTATTAAACAAACTCGTTAGACAAATAAATACAGACTACATACCGCTGGTAATTTAATGTCTAGACGTAGGGGACATTGGCACAGATTACATAATAGTTAGGGTATTTATTTAGGCATAGATAAATCACGCCTATGCCTCATCATAACAGCCCATCAATGTCCCACCGCAAGGACGGGCCTCCTCCCGTGACAGAGGGATACTTGGCATACTATACCACGCTAGCCAGATGGATTGGTACAGGGTTTAATATCAAGTTTTCCTTTTTTTTATTTTGTTAAGATGATAGTCCCTCAGTCAGTTTTTACGACACCCATGGGATGAAATGGGGTGGTGACATATTGTATTCTTACTCCGTCACCACATGGAGTCCGTCACCACACGGAAAAACGGAATAAATGTAATAAAATTGCAATAATCTCAGGAGTTACTGATCTGAATTAAGTAAGTGATTATGCTTGTGTCCATCAGCTTACTTATACTTAGTTTGTAAAATATCACGCTTCATAGGAGCCATGTGTAAATAAAAATTATCATCATTCCATCATTCCCCTGCCCTTATCCCAATTTTATTGGAGTCAGGGCAGCATGTCTTTTTCTTCCTCATTCTGCTAAAGGTTTTGGCTATATTTTACGGCCGGCCGCCTGCCTGTCGCCAACCCTCCTTGGGAATGCTGTTGTTCGTGGTTCACTCCCCCACCAGTAGGTTGACCCGAGGTGCTGTGACCCGTGGTATGCACCGGGTCGTGGTATCCCTTCGTCGCCTCTGTCTACACCCACGGGAGGATAAAGGGCAGTCCTATTCTAACCGGGAACCGCACGGCATGTATAAATAAAAATATCCCTATTATAAAATTATGTAAAAACGTGAAAATAGACCTTACTTTTAATAGCATCACTATGATGTTTGAAGTCGCACATCATCACGAGAAGGCACCTCGAAGTCTTTGGATCTTTTGTCTTAACACCTCTTTGGATATTTCGACTTGCACAGTTTATAGTAATTAGCTAATTCATTCAATCCAATTTTATTATTAAGTATTATTTGAATCTGTTTATTGGATTTAAACGCAAAAAAAACAACTTAACAATAAACACTTATTAAAATTACTTTCAGTAATAATTAAATATTTGTTATATATAAACCGTCTTCTTTATTATATTTTTAGTTTTTTTTTTTAAATGTAATAGGAGGCAAACGAGCCAGCAGGTCACCTGCTGGTAAGTGATCACCGCCGCCCATGGACACCCGCAACACCAGAGGAAAAACAGACGTTGCCGACCTTTTAAAAGAGAGTACGCTCGTTTTTTGAAGCTCCCCAAGTCTAATATTTTTAGTTTATTTTTATCACTAAAACAACACCGTATTTTTATGCACTTTATAATATTCAGTTTATTACTTTTGTCTGGTAAAACGTCTACGTATGAAGGCGTTCCCGATAAGACATAATGGCTTAAATAATTTTAGTTCGTAAATGTGTGTAGGTGGCATCTGTTCACTTGAAGATAATCTAGCTTGTTCATCTTTATATCTATAAGAATTCTGCTGTACGTTTGTATGTCATTGAACTCCTCCTAAACGGCTTGACCGTTTTAAATGATTTTTTCTCTACCTATGCGTTTGAGTGGCGCCCTGAATGGTTTGTCAATAAGATAAGATACGAAAGATAAGATAATAACATAATACCTTATATTCCTCACAAATTCACACAATGCCATCTGATCCCATCTAAGCAGAAATAAATTATGAGTTGGTTAGACAGTAAATATACCTTATACCTATACTTTTTTTAAAGCTTCAGAGCTCCTAGATAAACAATCAAGAGTTTATGCACACAATGCATTGATCGGGAAACAAACCCGAGACCTTTGTGTAACTGTCACTCTGATGCACGGAGAGAAAAAACCCAAATGGACAAAAAGGGCATAAAGTGGTCGAATTGGGAAAAAGTTTTTAACTATATCTATACTATTATATAAAGCTGAAGAGGTTGTTTGTTTGTTTGAACGCGCTAATCTCAGGAACTACTTCTTCGAATTGAATTTATAATTAATTTTTAATAGCCATATCCTTTACCGATGATTCTGCCAACATCAAGATAGAAACAAACACTACTCACTTTGAGCTATTTTGGCAGTTGATTTCTGTCTTCTTGACAATCTGCTGTCAACATCCATGTCTCTACCAAACATTAAAAAAAATCAAATAGTACTTCAGTGGTACTTCAATAGTACTACAATAGTACTTCAATGGTACTTCAATGGTATTTTAATAGTACTTCAATGGTACTTCAATTGAACTTCAATAGTACTTCAATAGTATTTCAATGGTATTTTAATAGTACTTCAATGGTACTTCAATTGAACTTCAATAGTACTTCAATGGTACTTCAATAGTACTTCAATAGTACTTCAATGGTAATTCAATAGCATTTCAATGGTCGTTCAATGGTACTTCAATAGTACTTCGATGGTATTTCAATCGTAGTTCAATGGTACTTCAATGGTACTTCAATGGTACTTCAATAGTACTTCAATAGTATTCCCAAAGTAAGCCAGGCTTAACCTGCTTGTGTTATGGGAAACAGAACAACGGATATTAATACTTATATACTTTTTTTTTTGTAAATACATACATTACATAGAAAACTCAGACCAATGCAAATAATCATGTTCATGCATTGAGCGGGAATCGAACCCTAGACATCTGCGTAGCAGTCATGTTGTATAACCACTACGCTACAGAGGCCGGACTTAAAATAATAGTAGTCTAAGCTTCCCCGCACTAATGAATTATTCGTCTCTGTAGTGGCCCATTCAAACGTATAAAAACAAGAATGAGTAGTGTAACGTAGGTGTTTCTTTTAAACCCACAGCAAGTGTGTGTTACCTATTGAATAAATTGATAGAAATTACTACGTTCTAGAACTGGGTCAATGCAAATAAATATTATACGCAGATTACTATATCACGGTAATACATTCTCAGTCTCCGTGTGGTGAGGGAGTAAGAATACAATATGTCACCACCCCATCTCATCCCATGGGTGTCGTAGAAACCGACTAAGGGACTATCCGTGAATATTTTCTTTACGAAATAAAAAGAACGAAAACTTGAAATTAAACCCTATACCAATCCATCTGGCCAGCGTGGGATTAGTAGGCCAAGTATCCTTCTGTCCCAGGAGGAGGCCCGTTCCTGTAGTAGGACATTAATGAGCTGTTATGATGGTACTAATACCACGCGGGTGAAGCATCAGCTAGTATCGAATAAACATTGGACACCCATTTTTTAAAAACCGCTGAACACGAAAAGAGATCTTGTAATTTTGAATTTGTTAATCAACGTTTGTTGTTGACTGTACGAAGCTCTACTTAGTTTGGAACTAGATGGCGTAGTATGAATGAGTTATCATAACATCACATTAATGTCCCACTGCAGGGACGGGCCTCCTCCCTTGACGGAGGGATACTTGACCTACTAATACCACGCTGGCCAGACGAATTGGTACAAGGTTTAATTTCAAGTTTTCCTTCTTTTTACTTCGTAGTCCCTTAGTCGGTTTTTACGATACCCATGGGATGAGATGGGTTGGTGCCATATTGTATTCTTACTCCGTCACCACACGGACATGTACTTAAATGAGTAAAGAATATTAAAATAAATAAAGTTAGAAGTCCGCCATTTTGTCAAATTTTAATTTCTGAACGCAACTATAAGGGGACGCGTTGCCATACCAACATGTATCACCACAACAAAATAGAAAGATCAAAACAAAAGAATATATTAACTAAAGTGTTAAATTAAACAAAGACTTTTAATTATTAAAAGAATTAAAGTAACTTTTATATAAATTATTAAAAGATTATAATTATATTATAATGTTGACTACGGGTATGTATTTTTATGTAATATTTTCTATTATAATTATGTAGTACGTAGACCATTTGGTGACGGAATAATATAATATAATTATCGTCATTATCATAATATATCAGCCAATTGACGTCCACTGCTGGACATAGACCTCCTCCATGTATTTACCTTGCGCGGTCCTGTGCCCCCCTCATCCATCAGTTTCCCGTCGTTTTAACTAGTCGGTCATCTGTAGGTATTAATGTGAATCCGATTAATGGAATCTAGCAGTTGAAATAGCGCAAATAAATATAGGTAATAAGTAAGGTGATCCCTTCCATATTTATCTTCCCATCTTATCTCCGTTTAACCAGTGTTATCATATACAGGTTGTCCCAAAACACGACGCCAACCCGAAACCGGGTGATAAGGCAAGTCAGGCTGGTTATCAAAAAAATATTTAAAAAAATCTAAGTTGCATGGTAGTAAAGTTATAGGCATTTGAAAAAAAAACGCTAAAATTCACACCCTGTGACAGTCTTTACACTCCTGTTGCCACAAATCTTAACTTATTTAACTTTTTTTTCCTGTGTTACTTTTTTTTATGCCTCTTTAAACTTTAATAAATAATTGAAAACTAGCTGGTCTAGTTTTGATATCAATAGGACTTATTTCTTAGAATAAAATGGCTGTGAGCGTATCACTGGGTCACCCATCTATGAAATGCCCTCTTTGAGGTTGCTTAATCAGTGATATCGTCTAAACAAAAAATAATTTTCAAAAACATTTCATTCCAGATATTCAGGAGGGTCCTGCTATAACAGGATAATAGTTCAATAATGTTTGTGTTGCTTGGTTACGTGTTCCTGTGTCAGCTTGTGACGTCACGGGTTCAGGCTAAATGGGTGGAAGGAAGGATCGATACTAAGGATGTAAGTTTATGTCGTTTTTTTTTTTTCGTATTTTCGTTTTATGCTGAGTTGAAAACGTGGAAAAATTTTGTATGTTTGTTTTTTTGTCTAAAAATGTAGACATTTCTAGAGCAATTTAAATAACAATACTTAATAATATTTTTTTAACGTCCCAAACTACGGATTAACATACTTACACGTTTTTTTAAAATGTAAATACATTATTTTACAAAGTCCCACAGGTGTCGTAAAAACCGACTAAGGGACTATCCGTGAACTACTAAGTAAAAAAAGCAAAGGAAAGCTTGAAATTAAACCCTATACCAATCAGTCTGGCCAGCGTGGTATTAGTAGGCCAAGTATCCCACCATTACGGGAGGAGGCCCGTCCCTGCACTGGGATATTAATGAATTTTCAACCAACAATAAAATTCACCATAAGCTCCTATGAGCTCAATCCCGAAGTAGTGCAATAATAAATTCTAGTAGATCCATGGGGTTCAGTAGTCACTGGATACCCCTATAACAATAAGACTTTACTTTATGCATACCTACATTGTATTAACTTGAACACTCATTACTCCACAGAACTGGGCATTTCTGGCGCGTTTCTGCTTCTTGTCTCTCGAAGGTCAGTTCGAGTACGTGATAGAGTATGACAAAGACATGGGAATACCAAACTTACTGCTGTACTACGACGACACCAGTCAGTGGCCCTCCGTCTATCACAGCAAGAAGGTAACTCATTATTTATACCTTAGTTAATATTCATCTGATCTGTTTTGTGGAACAAGCTGGGGCGATATATCCGGACCGTTACGATTTGGGGAGCTTCAAGAAACGAGCGTACTCCCTTCTTTAAGGTCGGCAACGCATCTATGATTTCTCCTGTGTTGCGGGTGTCCATGGGCGGCGTTGATCACTTACCATCACGTGACCTGCTGGGTCGCCTAAATGTTATACCCTAAACTACCTATGTTCCAAATTTCATCAGAATCCGTTCAGTAGCGTTTGCGTGATAGAGTAACAAACATCCATCCATCCTCACAAACTTTCGCATATTTTATAATATTAAGTAGGAAATTAGTAGGAATTAGTCTTCCGTACACATCCATGTGGTGACGGAGTAAGAGTACAATATGTCACCACCCCATTCTCATGCCATGGGTGTCGTTAAACCGACTAAGGAACTATCCCTGAATATTACCTTTATGAAATAAAAAGACGGAAAAATTTAAATTAAACCCTATACCAATCCGTCTATCCGTGGTATAAGAAGGCCAAATATCTTTCCGTCAAGAGAAGAGGCCCGTCCCTGCAGTGGGACATTAATGGGCTGTTATGATGATTGTAATTTAAAACACAGAAGATACGTTCAATTGCAACATTGAAAGTTAAATGGTGACAGCCAGACATATCGCCTAGATGGTGCTGTCTTTCACTATTACCAGCTCTATTTAAAGAAAATCTACTTTTCCTGTCCACAGAATTGCCAAGAGCGTGAGGAAGTCCTAAATAAAGGCAGGCAGAACCAGATTATCCGGCTGTCACATTGGTACCCTGAAACTGAATACTCTGGCTGTATATTGACTAAAGCTAACAAGGAACTACCAGCCTCTAAAAGGTAAGCATACTTTTACTGAAGTTTTGAAGATGAAGAGTACCTAAGTAATTAATTGTGGCGTAGTGTGTCATCATAACAGCCCATTAATGTCCCACTGCAGGGACGGGCCTCCTCCCGTGACGGAGGGATACTTGACCTACTAATACCACGGATTGGTATAGGGTTTAATTTCAAGTTTTCCTTCTTTTTACTTCGTCAAGATAATATTTACGGTTTAAAAACAGTAAAGTACAGTTAAACTGCTGCAAATAGGTGGTAGCACCACCAATATAAATTAAAAATATAAATATTCCTCACACATTAACTTAACGTCATCTAGTCCCAATCTAAGCAAAGCTATTTGTACTATGGGTACTAGACAACGGATAAACTTACTTAAATACTTTTTTTTTTGGAAATACATACATATTATACATAGAAACACTCAGACCAATGCAAACAATCATGTTCATGCACACAAAGATTTGCATTGAGCGGGAAGGAATCTAACCCGAGACCTCTGCGTAGCAGTCATGTTATATAACCACTACGCCACAGAGGTCGTCAAAGTAATAATGTATCATTCCAGAACTATAACCACTGAAACACCAACAACGACTTCAGCTAAACCAAGGCGAAGAAACGTAACGAATCTTTTCCCACCCGAACCTTCATACTACGACCAATTCCTAAAGACCACACCAGAAGACGACGGTATAATACCAGCAGATCTTAATACCACATGGTATGATGCTATAGCTACTGAAGAAGTTCCTGTGTCTAGTACCAGGTTTTCTGATGAAGATTATTGGGAGAACGTTGGTCCTGAAACTATGCCTCTGAATGATTCTGATGTGGAGATGATGTTTGGGAGTGATAAAGTAAGTTGAAAAGTTTTTTTTTACTTTTCCGTGTGGTGACGGAGTAAGAATGCAATATGTCACCAGTCATCACCCCATCTCATCCTATGGGTGTCGTACAAAACCGAATAAGGGATTATCCGTGAGTATACTCTTTACGAAAAAAAAGAAGAAAAACTTGAAATTAAACCCTATACCAATCCGTCTGGCCAGCGTGGTATTAGTAGACCAAGTATCTCTCCGTCACTGGAGGAGGTCCGTCCCTGCAGTGGGACATTAATGGGCTGTTATGATGAAAAAGTAAACGTCAGAACCAATATTCAGTAAGTAATATTACTTCTTTCAGCACAAGATAAAACGCTCCGTAAGTCTCATAGAGCGTTTCAAACGTCGACGTTTGAACGCCGAGGCGAACAACGCTGGCGTGCCACACGAAAAGGAGAAGGTTGTGGTCTCCTGTCATAACTCAAGGAGATTCAGGTCTGCCAGGGAGAGGTGGTGGTTCATTGCTATCAGTAATTGTGATAATGATAAGGTAACTGTTACTTGGTTTGCTGCTTTGGTTTCAAACTATTAGCAGGTTTTAAACCAACTGGAGATTGCTCCAGTTCACACTTTCGTTTATTGTATGCAGCACTCAATGTAATATTATTTACTACGGAATAGCCTTTTGGCCAATATTTTTACATACCTACTTAGTTTTGTATTTGGTGAAAGGATCTTTGGGATGTTTATTCAATATGATGATGAAGCGATGGATAAGAGAGGCACATAATGAAGGTAGGTGAGGCCGTTTGAAGGAGGACTACGTACAACAGTAGACTTCCTATGACTGAGAAGACGAATGTCTCGTTAAAAGCATAATTGACCTTTAGTTACTTGACCTACTCAGTCTAAACTGGTCCGACTTATTACTCTAGGGTTTCGGCTGAAGTTTTCGTTCTTCTTTTCCGAAGAAAAATTATTTCATTTATCTTCAACCTTTCCAATAGAATGAATTGGACTGGTGTCACCATATACCTATTCTGTCATTACATAGATAGACCTAGTAGTGCCTAGTAAAATATTAAACCTGGATACATAAATAAACCCTCGCTTGATTCTAATGAAGGTAGACCGATATTGATATTGTTTGTTACGCCGCTTCTTCACTACTAGCGCCTTGGAAGCGGTGGTAAAGTTTGAAAAACTTTTAATACTTATGTAAACTTAAATTAAGTAGATTTAAAGTGACCTCAATAACTTGTTATTTTGTAACATAAAAAGAGAAAATAAATGAACTGAAATGAACTGAACTGATACTTCTGAGCGCCAAAAACTAGGATCCATAAAAACCTGCTTCACTTCTTACATTCATACGTAACATTAACAATTTTCAGGGTCTTGATGTAAACTACAAGTTTCTAATGACAAACGGTCCTGATGGTGATTTCTGGCATCAACATTTTTCTGCTGACGAATTTTGTAAGTAATCATTTTATTTTTTTACTTCTACTATATTTTTGAAACACCCTGACCATTTTCTGGTAGACATGCCTAACGTGATATTGGGATTATGCAGCTTTATATGCCAGAATATGTATGTTTCATGCTGTTATAAGCTTAACGGCGACATGTGGTGGATGGTTTGACCCGTTTCTAAAATGACATTACATCATGATCTTCAGTCTCTAGCTACATAACTCTTTAAATAATATACTACTTAGCTGATGGCTAAGGTTGCTAATGGTTATAATTCCTCTTCCTAGATTTTGCCAGATATGAAAAATTCACTAATAGACCTAGTATACTTATTTTGCATAGACAACAACAACAGAGAAGACGGTACCATTGTTGATCAATTTGACCACAGCAGCAATGGAAACTACTGCTTTTCGTCGGCTTTCTGTGGTACTGCCCCAGTCAAATCAGCCTATTCATACTGTAAACAGCGTGACTCTACTACTTACTCATAAACTCATCACTCCTAACCATTTCTTAAAAAAAGTGTTTACTTTTTGCAGACGTCCTCCCAGTCCTGCTAGCCTACACATTCGCCTACGTCATCGTAATGATAGCCGTGGTAATGTGCAGCGTGGAACTGAAGACCAGGCATCTCCTGCACTCCACATACAAGCTGTTCCTGATCTCTGTGGTGACACAACATCTGGGTGTTACGTTGAACACGCTGGCGTATGTTCATTATGCTTCGAGAGGCGCTGGTGGTGAAGATGCTAAGATTGTCGGTATGTGAAACAGCATTTATTTGACTGTACTCTAGCGTTACTATGTAAGGAAAATGATGCTTACGAACATTTTAGTTTTTTTTCTTGCTGGGTAAGGTTTCAAATTCGCTCATTAAGACCTATTATGCTCTGCCGACTTGTCGCCGGCGATTGAGAATTACTAGAGTTAAAATAGGTGCTTATGTACTTGTTAATCGGTCACCTGACCCTAGTTACCTATGTGTTGGTCGCCTGAACCTAGTTGCCTATCAAAAATCAGGTCTTCCGCCTTTTTGAAAAAATTAGCACCAACGTTTTGTCGTTGATTCACTTTGAAACTAACGTTGGGGCAGAAAAGTTCTAGAATGGCGCTCATACAGTGGACCGACGATCTAGTTAGGACGGCGAGAAACTAATGAGATGAGAGGGGTACAGGACTGCGCAGGGTAGAAATGTTTGAAGGAAGTCTACGTCCAGCAGTCCAAGGCTAACATGATGACGATGATGAAAAAAGTTTTAACTCAAAAATCTTTATGTTTCCAGGTCAATTTATATGTGGACTATCAGAGATGACGTTCCTACTTCTTCTGGTGCTAATGGCGAAGGGTTACACCATAACACGAGGACGTCTGAAGATCGGCTTCACAGTCAAACTTACTGTCTTTATGTGCTGCTACTTTGTCACTTACATCGTACTGTTTGTTTATCAAGCAAGGGTAATATTAATATACCTACTTAAGTAAACTTCGGCCGTTCAGAGAATGCGTTCCTGACACGTCGCGATTGAACTGACGCAGTAACTTTGTAATGGCGTTGCAGTTACGATAAAAATATTTTTGCTGGTTGTTTATCGTTTTAACTATTGATGAGCATTAAAACAACATTATTATATCAATAATTAATGAATGTTATAATGTTGTGTCAAACTGAGTGTCAAATAACTTGGTAAACAATATTTTTCTAAATCTACACTGCGCTATTACAAGGTTATGTCAGCGCTTTATATTTGTAGTGCTGTGCCAACAATAACAGTGAATAATAGTATCGTAATCTGTTCTTATCGATACAGTTATACTTTATAAAATAATACGTTTTGTTTTTCTTTTCAAGAATTTGAAAATAATGGACTTTAGAATAACTTTTATTAAATATAAAAATAAAAGTACATTAAATACAAAGTAGCATTTTTATATTTAGGTTGAAAATGGTAACCCCAAATGGCGTTATGGGCCGCCATTTTGTGACGCTGAAACAGTCGTCTGTTGTCGTTTCGTGCGCATAGACCACGTTCTTCAAGTGTTTGCGATCTGTTGTTATTTGACTTTGATTGTGTCTTATATTGCGTTCTTTTTACTTTTGGTGCATAATAATGCCTAAACGTGGACAAACATTGAAAACTGGAGCCCGTGAGTTAATTATCAAGCTGCAAGATTACTTTGAGCGGGAGCGGCAAAATGGCGGACCCCTGGTTCCTGTCGAAAAAGTACAAGAACGCGTCTCTCAGGCGCTTGGAGTTAGCAAACGAACGATTACAAATATTAATAAAGAAAAGTTCGGCTCTACTGGCATGGAAGATAATATTTTACGTACTCCGAAGAAGAAACGTAGAACTAAACCCGTGACAGATATTGATACCTTTGACGCCGATGCAATCAGAAATCATATATATGGTTACTATTCCAGAAATGAATATCTCAACAGGATGAAGCTTTTGGCGTCGTTAAGAGAAGCTGGACTGTTTAGCGGGGGTAAAACTGCTTTAACGAAAATCTTAAAAGATATTGGTTTTTCGTATAAAAAAACAGACAAAAGAAAAATTTTATTAGAACGATACGACATCATTTTGAAACGGATAAGTTTCTTGAGAGAAGAAAAAAAAATTGATAACTGGGATAATGTCGTGTTCATTGACGAGACATGGCTAAACGCCAATCACACGGTTTCCCGTTCTTGGACGGATGATACACAAGCGTCGACGTCGAAAGTACCAATGGGTAAGGGGGCTCGTCTGATAATATGCCACGCAGGTACTGCAAAATACGGCTTTGTGGAGAACGCTTTACTGGCATTTCAATCAAAAACCACAAATGACTACCACGAGGAAATGAATGCCAGTACATTTAAAGAGTGGTTCCAGAACGTGCTTTTGCCCAGCCTACCAGAGCCTTCTGTAATATTGATGGATAATGCCTCCTATCACTCGTTTCAAATACAGAAACCACCTACCCAAGCTAATAAAAAAGAAGAAATGGTTGCTTGGTTACAAGCAAAAGGCATTGACGCAAATATGCAGATGCTAAAAGCAGAGCTAATTAAGTTAGTGAAAGAAAATAAAGCGGCAAATGTGCGATACGAAATCGATGAAATGGCTTTGGAGTACGGTCATCGCGTTCTAAGAATTCCACCGTATCATTGCCAATATAACGCGATTGAGCTAATCTGGGCTCAAATAAAAGGTTACGCCGCCCGCCACAATACTTCCCCGCCATTCAGCACGAAAAAGATGATGACCCTGTTAAAAGAAGCCTGCGGGAAAGTCACAAGAGATGACTGGGCAAAGGTTGTCGAAAAGACTAAAAACCTGATTATGGAACATTTTGACCGAGATATCAGGATTGATTCTGTAATTGATAATAATATAATTATACATGTAGGCGAAGATGATGATGAAGACACCACCTCCTCAAGCGAATCGGAGTCTGATTAATATTCTGTACGCACATTTAGTTCAATGTACTTTATTCCATAGAAATACAGATTGTAACTTTGTAAAAAATAATAAATAAAACAATTTTATTATATTAATATTCCCTTTTATTGTTTCCACGTAAAGAACTAAAATATAAATTTTAAATGATTCCGCCAATTTAAAACGGTCTAAATCTAATCATAAAAATAACGCGGCGGTTCATTTTGGAGTAACGGTAACGAACTCGGTATAATGTTGTGTCCATCACTAGTCGTGACTAACTGATAAGTGTCAGGAACGCATTCTCTGAACGGCCGGATAATAGTTACCTCAATATACTTATTTACAAATTAAACGAAATAAATCGGATCGAACCAGCGGGCGTTTTCAAAGTATTCGCCTCAGACATCTTGACCTGAGCCGAAGATTATGAAGCCATGAACCTTTACACTTAATTGATTAAGGGTCGTAGCACATATAACATAACGTAAACGCATCGGCACCGTCTCGCCTTTTTCCTCGGTGTCAAACGTCAAAAATCCGATTACGTTACGATTCCGATTATTGTGCGTTGCAGTAAGGAGTTTTATACAAATAATACTGAACGACTCGAGTTGATACGGTGCCGATCCGTTTACGTTACGTTATATGTGCTACGACCCTAAAGCGCAATCTAGTCTTAGGGCCAGATTCAGAGACCGCACTTTGTCTTTACTTTAGCAAAGTCTAGTTATTATCTCTGAATTTGAAAGACATTAAAGTAATTTTTCCCATGAAAAAGTTTACTTTCATTATATAATACTACAAAGTAAACTTTTCATGCGAAAAGATTACTTTAAATACTAAGTGCGGTCTCTGAATCTGGCCCTTAAAATAAGCTCAGTAGAGTCAGCATTCAAAAATTATATTGAAAACTCCGTATAATCTTCCAGGCATTTGACCCGGGCGAAGTCCTGTACTTATATGAGAGTCCAGCTGGCTATGGACTCATAGTGTTACGTATCACGGCCTGGTGTGTCTTCGCGTACTCCACTTTCTTCACCGTGAAGAAGTATCCTGAGAAGGTGAGGGGGTTATTGATTTGTTGAATTACTACTAGTTGATGTAGGCACTATCCGTGTGGTGACGGAGTAAGAATACAGTGTGTCACCACCCCATCTCATCCCATGGGTGTCGTAAAAACCGACTAAGGGACTATCCGTGAATATTATATTTACGTAATTTAATGTCCCACTGTAGGGACGGGCCTACTCCCGTGACGGAGGGATAATTGGCCTACTTATACCACGCTGGCCAGACGGATTGGTATAGGGTTTAATTTCAAGTTTTCCTTCTTTTTATTTCGTAAAGATAATATTCACGGATAGTCCCTTAGTCGGTTTTTACGACACCCATGAGATGAGATGGGGTGGTGACATATTGTATTCTCACTCCGTCACCACACGGAGAAAGACCACATTTGCTGTATGTCTAACGAGCTGTGGGCCAGAATTAGCACAGAGTGGTTCCCGGAATCAGCAAATCAGAGAAAAGAGCCAGACAGAATATAGAAGTACTGGCTTTCATTGGTCATTGCTCGATACATGTGAAAGTCAGAGGAGAGGCCTTTGCCCAGTTGTGGGATGGTAGTGGCTATCACAATTTTTTTAAGGTTGGAAGTCCTCGCGGAGTTCTTACACTCCGGGGAGGACGGAGGAGTCTATGAGACTCTTACTGACTAAAACCCCCCGGTGTACCCTCTCTTACGAAGCCCGGGGACCGTGGAAACCATGATTCTTTCGCAAAAGCTGTCAAAGCCTCGGGCAATAGCAAGTGTAACATTGATTTTTTTTTATTTACAGAATGTATTCTACTGTCCGTTCTTCATTTGTGGTACTTTATGGTTCTTCGCTGGACCTCTGTTTATATTAACAGCTAACTCTTATATAGGTAAGTATGTTTCGAATAAGTACCTACTGATATTTTCTCTCCGTGTGGTGACGGAGTAACAATACAATATGTCACCACCCCATCTTATCCCATGGGTATCGTAAAAACCGACAAAGGGACTATCCGTAAATATTATCTTTACAAAATGAAAAGAAGGAAAACTTGAAATTAAACCCTATACCAATCCGTTTGACCAGCGTGGTATTAGTAGGCCAACTATCCCTCCGTCCCTGCAGTGGACATTTTTGGGTTGTATGATGATGATTAATAATTGGTCATCCTATGTCCACTAAGATCCACTGTAAAAATACATTGGTGGATCTTTTGTGTAAAAAGCGTTATTTCAAATTATTATTTCTACATGTTGTTTCGACAGCTTCCAGATAATTATTATTATCCCTACGAAAAGGAATATCTTACTTAAACGGACGCACCTCCTTCAGAGAGAAAGTATAAGAGAAACACAGAAAAGTCTGGATAGAGAAGGAACTCTATCCAGATTTGTTCTCAGATATTAATCGGCGAATATCGAGATAGTGTAGATAGGGGTATGTTAATATATGGTATTTTCACTTTGTTTTATTATGTCACACGGAGATGGGGTTATAAAACTGAAATGAGTGAAAAAGACAGGTTAGCAGCCCATTATAGTGCCACTGCAGGTATGGGTCTCTTGGAATGTCGGAGAAGTAATTTGTCCTTCTAATACTACCTTCCAAACGGTTTAGTAAAGGGATCCAGAGCAAATTTTGCTTCGTTTGTTTTCGTAGTGATAACAGCGGCAAATTTTTCTAACCTGGTTTTTACGACACCCTGGAAGGTAGGCCCGTGTATTCTTAATATTTCACCAAACGGCACGGATAAGAAATAGATTAGAAGCAAGTTAATCATAATCTCAATGTCTTCTGTACAGATAAGTGGGTACGAGAGAGTGTGGTCACCGCTGTACTGTTGCTCATCACATTCAGCGGACACATCATGTTTCTGGTAAGTTTTTTTTTAATAATAATGGCCAGCATAATGCCATCTACAATATTTGTAGAGGCATGAATGTCTTCACTGTGGCGGCTTAAGAAGATGCTCTAGGAATGACGAAGACTGGTTTATAAAATTAAAACAGAAAAGTTTTTGTCGGCCCCGCAACCGCCTTCTGACTCGCGATTTACCTGCAACAAATAAATATCCGAAGAAAGTCGTGCAGCTGTTAGACTTTACAGCCTTCAAAGAGGATGTAAATCTTAATTCTAAAACTTTAAAACTATGGAACAATCAGTTCCTTAGATGCTGTGATTAATGATGATGATGTGCCCTATACAAGCTCAGCTAAGTTTGGAAGTAAATAGCGTTGTGAGGATGCGTGAAAAAACTGTTTTATACAAACATACTTAATACGATCAATTTGTTTTCAGCTGTTAACCCTTCCTGTATTTGCCAACAAGAACTTCCCATACCACGTCAGGACAACTCAAATAGGTGTGATGGAGGTAAGGAATTTGGTTTATCATTATTTGCTACTTAGAAATTTACTGGTCATTTGATATCTATGAAGCAAAGAAATAGTCACTAAATTCGGGTTTCTGAAATGGCTTTTTGTCAGCTAATGGTCATGGAATGAACTATGTTGGGGGTTTCCCTGCACGATTGATAAAGAAATTAATGAGGAGTCCCGCAAGATAACCAATCACATCAGCCAATTGACGTTTATTGCTGGACATACTTAGGTCTCCTCCGAATATTTCAATTTACGCAGCCCTGTCCCTGCTTCATACATTTGTTTACCGTCGTCCTAACTGTGTCGTCGGTCTGTTGTGCGGCTGTCAGTTCTTCGCGCTCTGTGCTCACAGCAACGTTTTTATAATTACATACTTACAGTACCCGGCCGTAAATATTACACATCGACCTGTGGAAAGAGACAATCGGTCAATTTCGGCTTTGTAGAGCGTCATCTCTGTCGTACACTATCAAACGGCCGGGTAATTATGTATGTACAGACATAATTTTACGCCCGTTTCCCAAAAGTTAGGCAGGGCGTCAAGATGCAACAAATATCTACGGCTACTACTTGTGCCACATTATTTCGATAATAAGTAGTAACAGGTTGCGAGATAGAACGAATCGATGTTTGCGAATTCGCTTTTATCCTTCAGTTGCTCTTACTATTAGGTATGCTTGGAAAGATTAAGTATTATTACAAAACAATTTCATTATAACAGCCCATTAATGTCCCACTTCTGAAACGGGCCTCCTCCAGAGACGGATGGATACTTGGCCTACTAATACCACGCTGTCCAGACGGATTGGTATAGGGTTTAATTTCAAGTTTTCCTTCTTTTTACTTCGTAAAGATAATATTCACGGACAGTCGATTTTTACGACACCCATGGGATGAGATGGGGTGGTGATATATTGTAGGTATTCTTACTCCGTCACCTCACCACACGGTAGGTTTACTTAAGATTAGGAATTATTGCAATACATTTTATTTAAGATTTATTAACTTGCAGGTAACTAAGAATACAGCTATAGATGGTTTCGAGCATAATCCTTATCAGCCAGCACGAACATCATCACAGACCGTTATCATACCACTTACAAGGTAAGACTCTAGCTAGTTTGACGACCACATGGCTGCTGCGCAGAGGTTTTGGGTTCGATTCCCGCTTAACGCAAAGCTTTGTGTGCACGGACGTGATTGTTTGCATTGGTCTGAGTGTTTCTATGTATAATATCGGCAGAAATGGGCGCCTCGCCAGGCGAGTGGTTAAGTAACTAGGTATGTTGATCTATTGTCTAGTACAACAAGCTCTGCTTAGTTTGGATTGCACTTGCATTTATTTTAATAACCAGTGTTTGTTTTCTTTTCAGAAGAACTGAAGAGATAATTGGGAACATGTATTCGCAATACATATCGCCACCTTCCTCGCTGTCAATCAACGAACCGGAACCAAAATTGAACGGTACGGTTAAAAGAATAGAGTCCATTTCGTCAAAAAACCGTCTACTGCATCAAGATAGTACGGAGACCAATTCTTCTGGAGACATAAACCCCATACTACCAAAAGACGAAAAGACCAATGAAATATTCACAGTAGAAAGTCAAATGTCAAAACTGGAACAACCAGTGTCGCCAGTTTCGGATAAATCAAAAAATTTGGAAAAATATTTTGAGAATGGAGGTCCTGACGTGCCACTAGTTTTGAGGTCCAGGAGGAAGATTTTGGAGCCTATTAAAAGGGAGGATAATGTTCCCTCGTGGTCTTTGGCGAGAGGACCTTGTAGTGTTGTAGGGATGTTGAAGAAATCTAAGAATGTAAGTGAAGGTGAGTAAAGTAAGAATACGGTAATAAGGATACATAATGAAAACCAAATTGACGATAATGTAGTAATTGCTCTCAGTAGTACCATGAACCCCATACTCATGGATTTCGTGCTACTTTTTTTCCAGTATGTTAGCCTGGTGGACTTAAAACCTAACTGTTTACCATCACGCAGCCCATATTAAACCGACTTCAAAAAAGGAGGAGGTTAAATATGCCTAATTAAAGGTAATTAGTACAATGTAGGAGGTTACATTAAGCCTCATGAGACAGGGATGTGATCAACCCGGTGTTTCGGGGACCTAAACACATTCTCATTTAACGAATATAGACATTCTAATTCAGAACAATAATTTGACCCCAAATAATAGTCCGTAATAATACTCCGTGTGGTGACGGAGTAAGAATACAATATGTCACCACTCCATCTCATCCCATGGGTGTCGTAAAAACCGACTAAGGGACTATCCATGAATATTAGCTTTACAAAATAAAAAGAAGAAAAACTTAAAATTAAACCCTATACCAATCCGTCTGGCCAGCGTGGTATTAGTAGGCCAAGTATCCCTCCGTCATGGGAGGAGGCCTGATCCTGCAGTGGGACATTAATGGGCTGTTATAATGAATAGTCTAGGCGTAAAGTTAGAGTACGCAAACTTTTGCTCGGCAGCTGCACTAAACAGGGCCGTTAAGGCAATCACCTTTTTAACTGCAGTACGAGTTGTTTTTTTCTTAAAAGACAATCTTAAAATAGACTTTTTAATTATGCTCTTATTTTCCAGGAAGTCCAGAATTAAACCAGGTAATAATCAACGGAAGGAAAGTACCACCAGTTAGGAACAGCCTTCAACAAAGTTCTGGTGAAATTTCAACAATCGTAGAAGGGAGAGTACAGAGTTACGAAAATGGCGTCAGTCAAGCAACAATAGACTTGTTTAATGCCAATGGTGGTAAAGATTGATTCTTCTTCTTCAGGAAAAACCCCCACTGGTGGACATAAGTCTCCACTTTACTCTGCAACCTTTACCAGGTCAACAGTCCACCTTGTAAGAGGTCTACCTACCCTGAGTTTAAAATAACCAAAAAAATAACGATTGAATCCATACTAATACTAATATTATAAATGCGAAAGTAACTCTGTCTGTCTGTCTGTCTGTCTGTCTGTCTGTTACTCTTTCACGCCTAAACGGCTGAACGGATTTCGATGAAATTTGGTACAGATAATCTTTAGACCCTGAGAAAGAACATAGGCTACTTTTTATTAGCAATTAGCATCATATTATATTTTGATTTCATAGAATTTTGGCGGGAAAGCTGTGTCACGTGACCTGTGACGTCATAGGTCACGTGACCTGTGACGTCATAGGTCACGTGACCCGTGACGTCATAGAATTTTGACAGATGAGTCGTGACGTCACAGAATTTTGGCGGGAAAATATTTTTTGACAGTTGAGTCGTGACGTCATTGAATTTTTGACAGATGAGTCGTGACGTCACAGAATTTTTGACAGATGATTTGTGACGTCATATTATTTTGGCGGGAAAATATTTTATACCTCTGTCACTTTTGACAGCTGTCAATTTTGGCAGATAGGCGTGATGTCATAGAATTTTTGACAGATGAGTCGTGACGTCACAGAATTTTGGCAGGAAAATATATTTTGACAGCTAAGTCGTGACGTCATTGAATTTTGGCGGGAAAAATAGTATTTAAACAGCTGAATCCTGACGTTATCACAATTTGGCGGGAAAATAAATAGGTTTGTACAGGACCCTCGGTGCGCGAGTCAGACTCGCACTTGACCGGTTTTTTAGCTGTGGGTCTGATATATCTAGAGAGCTTAAATTCGTAATTGTCAACTTATTTCATCATAACAGCCCATTAATGTCCCACTACAGGGACGGACCTCCTTCCTTGACGCAGGGATACTTGGCCTACTAATACCACGCTTGCAGACGGATTGGTATAGGGTTTAATTTCAAGTTTTCCTTCTTTTTATTTAGTGAAGATAATATTCACCTTATTTGTTAGGCACTAAAGTGACACACCTTTGCTTATCCTATCCTACTAATATTATAAATGCAAGTTTGTGAGGATGGATGGATGTTTGTTACCCTTTCATGCAAAAACTACTAAATGGATTTTGAGGAAATTTGGAATATAGGTAGTTTATGGTGTAAAATAACAATTAAGCGGGTAATAATACCGCGGGCATCAGCTAGTAATTTATATAAATTCGACAGCGTCTCGCAATTCGATATACGCAGTCATAAGAGTGACAGGGTGAAACAAAATTCATTAATAATTTGAGTATAGTTTTAATTGTATTAAAAATTATAATGTGAATAGATAAACAGACAGTTTTAAGCGCCGATTACACTAGACTACATGTAGTCTCCTACAGGACTTCCTAACTTTTTAGTGTTAGGACGTTCTGTTGACACTGTCCTACATGTGATTACACTAGACTACATGTAGTCTCCTACATGATGTAGTTGACTACATGTAGTCTAGTGTAATCGGCGTTTTAGACGTGCGAAATCTTTGCAGTCTCGATTATTAGTGACTTCGGCGAAATTTCATAAACTTGTTGTCACCACAGACATAAAAACGGATAATTCTCGTAAATATTATAAACGGTTTTCTGTCAGTCCCAACTCTATAGTCTATGATTAGCGTTTGGCGTTCTCGGATTGGTTACGAAAATTTCAATTTTGACATTAACGACATTTGTGATAAAACGACATGATATTACGATACGATCTACAAGAAATAAAATTACGACGTTTGGTCATTTTGTCATAATGTAGGTAATAAAATAATGTTAGGTGATTGGCTCTTTATATCTTGGGAAAATATAGATAGTCAATGAACGAATCTCCTTCATAGTTGGTACTATGAGACTGTATTAGAAAAAATGTAGTAAGAATGAATGTTTTTAATTGTTTCATATTTTTAATGAGGGTATTTTTAAATGCACATCAAATTTTTTTAATTGATATCAGTCAAACGACGTTTGACGTTTCGGCACAGGTTACACTGGACGTTAATCTCGCAAAACGCGACATTTAAAAAGCAATCATGCATAGGTATTTAAAGCAAATCTATACTAATATTATAAAGAGGTAAAGTTTGTGTGTTTGTGACGTTGTAGGGGGTAATCTCTGGATCTACTGAACCGATTTTAAAAATTATTTCTGTGTTAAAAAGTCCATTTATCGGTGGGGTCATAGGCTATATAGTATCACGCTATGACTAATAGGAGTGCAGCAGTTATAAAATATGTTTAAAAAAGGGATGCGTTTTTCGCCGCCCAACGAAGTAGGCACGGGTCAGCTAGTGTTTTATATTTTATTTTGATTTGCAATTAATAATACCTTTTTTAAATATAAGTAAAAATACTCCTTAGTTAATGTTTAAGGGTGTGTGTGATATTTTCTAGTCCTACATTACTACTCACAGTCGTTAAACTTTTTCTTAAGTCATCATAACAGTCTACAAATGTCCCACTGCAGAGACGGGCCTCCGCCGTGACGGATGGATACTTGGCCTACTAATACCACGTTGGCCAGACGGATTGGTAAAGGGTTTAATTTCAAGTTTTCCTTCTTTCTATGTAAATATTCACAGATAGTTCCTTAGTCGGTTTCTTCGACACCCATGGGATGAGATGAAGTGGTGACATATCGTATTCTTACTCCGTCAGCACTTTTTTCATAAATATTTGCAGTTTTGGTTAAGGCGATCACAGCCACGTCATTTCACCATGTGTGGTGAATGTTTACCGGGTGATCCCCCATTCAGCTGAAACACGATATGCAAGTAAGTATTGGAGAATCAGTTGGGAAATACAAAATGTTTTATTTCCTGCAAAAAACTAAAATAGCCTACCGTAAAACCAACAATCTACCAGCGTACATCACTGTGAAATAAGTTCAGGCATTACGTAGATTAGTGTTACGTGGATTGGTGGTCTCCGTGTGGTGACGGTGTAAGAATACAATATGTCACCACCCCATCTCATCCCATGGGTGTCGTAAAAACCGACTATCATCTTAACAAAATAAAAAGAAGGAAAACTTGAAATTAAACCCTATACCAATCCGTCTGGGAAGCGTGGTATTAGTAGGCCAAGTATCCCTCCGTCACGGGAGGAGGCCCGTCCCTGTACTGGGACATTAATGGGCTGTTCTGATAACAACCAGCCATCTACCAGCGTACCTACATCACTGTGAAATCAGTTCAGGCATTACGTAGATTACCAGAAACAAACAAATGTTAATCAAAAACAAATTAATGTGTATTTTGTGTAAGTAGCAGTTAATACGTAACTAAAAATATTATTTTAGTATTACAAACAGACACTTTTAATTTTATTTATATGTATAGATTTTATTTATGTCTGCAACTCATTCTCGACTCTGAGTACAATGTTAGTAATAAAGAAATTCGTAGAAAATTATTTTGTTTTATTTATTAATCAACCAGTGTCCCCTACATTTTGGCGTCTGCTATCTTCGACCAAATACTTTTGACCAATTTTAAATGTCAATAATTCCTATACGCTACAAATGATAATTAATATTTTAACGTTCACCAAATTGACTGTTTACTCACTTGAACAATTTGAATTGTTCAAATGAGTAAACATTAAATGTAGCGTATAGGAATTATTGACATTTAAAATTGCTCAAAAGTATTTGGTCACCTTGTCTGTTACCAGAAATATGATGTCGACTGTACCACTCCTTAACTAGTAAAAGCAATTATTTTTGTAACGACCGAAGCTTAATTTACAACAAATGAAAGATAAATGAAAAATTCGTAATGTCTGCGATCTTCGGGCGTTTGAGCGACGTTCACACAGCGAGCGCCTACGCCGCGTTTGCTCTGAGTTAGCGTTGCATGTACTATGTACGCAGCAATTACATGAACGCTTAACGTCCATTAATTCAGTCAAGTAATTGTAGAGAACATGCTGTGACTGACCGAAATAAAAGTGGGCAGAATAAATAGCCGTCAAAGGGGTAAGCACGCGACGCGAATGCTGCGCGAGAGCCGCGTCGACGTCCGAGGAACGCCTAGGCCTAATATGGGGTCAGCCTAAAAGATAACTGGTAAATTAAGGTGACCCGATCTATCGGGACCACTGAAACTAAATCTAAAACTTTGTTTGATTATTCTTAGTCCAACTTAAATGTTCGTTCGTTCTCCGTGTGGTGACGGAGTAAAAATACAACCTGCCACCACCCCGTCTCGTCCCACGAGTGTGGTAAAACTGACTAAGGGGCTATCCGTGAATATTATCTTTACGTAATAAAAAGATGGAAATCTTGAAATTAAACCCTATACCAATCCGTCTGCCCAGCGTGGTATTAGTAGGCCAAGTATCCCTCCGTCACGGGATGAGGCTCGTCCCTGCAGTGGGACATTAATGGGCTGTTATGATGAATATCCAGAAATAATTCTCCTGCGTGGGTTTCGAACCTGGGACCTCGTGGCGGCAGCAGCTTACACAACCTCTTGCCATCAAGGTAGATACTCTTTTGGACTAATCAGGTAATTTACAACAGGTTAAGATAAAATAAAAACAAATATTGAGAATAATATTTTATTATTTTAACAAAATAACCACCAACTTTTCCCAAACTACCTACATTCTATAAACAGATTACCAGCATAAAGAACATATCATTTTTTTATTATATTTTTTCTATTATTCCATCATATATAAATAAAATAATAATAACATTACTTCCTAATACATACAAAAATAAAATATACACAAACAACTTCCTCTTAAAAAAAACATAAAAAATAAAGATGTTTCTACACTGGTGTTTAAATCAAAATATTCATATACAACCAGTGTGTTAACGCTTTTATGATTAAACAGTACTTTAATAATATAGTAATAAACAAGTAATTTTATGTTATTTTATGGAAATGCATAAAGCATATAAAATGCTGCCATAATGGTTTTTATGTGTGAAGTTAACAGTCATAATTCGATCCACACAACAAATAGCTTTCTACCGGTATTGCTAGAACACCGTGGGTTTGAGTCGATACATTCATCGTCAGATATTTCATAGCAGACTGGGTGACTAAATACATCTGAACAATTTAAAATGTCAATAAGTACTAGTGACTATTAATATCTGAACATTCAAATTGTTCAAATGAGTAAACAATCAATTTGGTGAATGTTAAGATATTAATGATCACTTGTATAGGAATTATTGACATTTAAAATTGTTCAAAAGTATTTGGTCACCTTGCCTGCTACCAAATATATGATGTTGACTGTACTACTCCTCAACTTCTAAAAACAATTATTTTTGTATGAACCGAAGCTTAACTTACAACAAATTTTAATGACCAATAAATGAAAAAATTATAATGTACTATAGCTAAGAAAATGATTTTTTTCATAAAAAAAATTGTGCAGAATATTTGTACGAAATATATTTGAGCAAGTATATAATATGAGCATTATTGACATAAATAAAATTATTATTAAAGTGGTTTGGACACATTGAAAGAATCGATGATAGGAGATTTACAAAAGAAATTTTTAGCTCTAATGTGTTAGGTAATGTCGATAGGAGACGAGCTAGAAAGACTTATCTACAGGGACGTAATTGTCACATCCTTAAGAAAGGGCAAGTGAGTAGCACTCGGAACCGACGAGCATGTATGAATGTAGATGAACCAAAGCAGGTTTGGATCGTACTACATAGCGCATCTGCCTACCCCCTTGTGAATAAGACGTGAGTTTAAGTATAAAATTAGTTGTTTTTTTTAAATTAAATAGTGTAAAAAACATAAAACTTTTTATATGAAAGAGTGTGTCGTAAAGAAAAGCTTTCCTATAGGTCAGTTATATTAATTATTATTACCTTAAAAATTAATAACAGTCAAATCATGATTTATGTGTATGTTTACCATACAAAAGCTGTTGCCATAAGCTGCCAAATGAGCGGCTTTTAACTCATTGGGGTGGCAGGCGAGCAAGGCATGTTACCAAACTGATAACAAGTAGCCAGAGCTAAGTTAAGTCGAAGTTAAGTTATATTCCATAGCCCTGTACTGTAACTAGTGGAGTCAATAGTAATCTAAATTAGCCTCTAAAGGCTACATATTCCTGTAGTTGAAGAAACTGACTGTATGAAAAAGAAACATAAATTATTAAAATGTATAGTTTCTTTTTATTTAAAACGTCAACTCTAGTACTTTTCTAAATCAAAACTAAGTTCATTTAAATATGAGCAAACATATTTAGCATCAATTCTACTGTGATAAGTAGGATACGGCTTCGTAATACCAAAATGAAACTACGTTAAATGAAAATACGTTAAAATAAATATTACTGTTAGGTTTAGTCAGAATAACTTCATTGAAGCATAATATATTCTGTATATATTATATTATTATATTTGTAGCATGTGTTCTTCTTTCATATATTTTGTATAGGGGTTTCTTCTAATTCTGTGTTATTCTAAGAATACAATATGTCGCCATGATTTACGTCAAGTAAGACCTTAATTTTGGAGGCTTATGTTGGTGGACCGGTCATGGCTAAGACAGATAGAATAAATATTATTACCATTCTTCAGTCACCTAGGGTGGTACAAGGTAGCCTAAAAGCTTTTATTTCTAGTTCCTATAGAGTCCTAAATTTATAGAAATTTGAAGATTAAGGAGATAAAAGTACTGGGTATTTAGAAAAGTTGATTTAAGACTTTTTAGTATGTAGGCACATCACTAGTCCTGTTTCACTCGTAAGAGTAGAAGGCACATAATGACAATTACTTTTTAAAGCCAAATCTTGAATGACGACCCGTGGATTACATTTAATTTTTTTAAAGAATTTTGCTCTAAAAAGTTTCAAATATTCTGTTAAAATAAATTGCGGCGAGTATTAAAATCGAAACACTAATTCGGTTTTAAAGAATTGTGCTTGACGTTTAGTCCAACGTTGTCATTAAAAAAACTTTTCTAGTATCTGGAATTTTAGAAAATCCGTTTTATTAATGTATAATTTACAGTTAAACATATTGGTTAAAATAAAATAAAATGCTAGAGATAGAATACAAAAATTACAATTTGAATATGAAAAATATTTGACACTTTTTTTGTATGTGGACTGGAAGAATTTTGTATTGGTTTTCGAGTCACTAGGGTGGAATTCGTATTCAAAAAACAGATAGATAAAAAGGATAACTTGAAATTATACCCTAATAGTTTTAAAATAGCATAAGAAGTAATAGAGTAGAGAGAAATATGAAGAAAAAAACCAAATTGATAATTTCTTAATTTTTGAAGTTATAATAATTTCTTAATTAGTTAAGTTAAGTTTTTAGTTCAAGAGTCATTTAAATGTAACAGACTAAAGAGAATGGGCGCCCGAGGATGTCATATAAGCGACTAAGGGATACCTACTACTTACTATCTTGCAACCGTCTCCAGACTGAGTAGACCTTTCAGTGTGGTTTTAGCTAGGTTCGAATTTGACATGCCTAAAACGACTCTCATACTGATTTCCGAATTACTAAACCCAGAATAATGTTACCACGAAAACATGCAATCACGAAGAAGATTACCACGAAAACATGCAATCACGAATTTTAATGGCATTGTCATCGTTCTAACTTAACCTAATCTTTCGACAATGTATGAAACGATGTCAAAATGAAAATTCGTGATTGCATGTTTTCGTGGTAACGCTATTCTAGGTTCAGTAATTCACCCACCTAAAACACTGACAGCACTTAGTGTCAAGAAGGCCGCTTAGTATTGTCATACATACGGAAAAGGTATAAAATCTTTAGTAAATATCTTTAGTCTGGCTGGTACAGTCAAATACAAAAGTTAATTAATATCATCCAATATTACAAGGTACATTTTCGTGTTCAGCTATTTATGGAAAATTGTTGTTTAGTGTTGTTGACATTACTAATGTTAAAATTATTTTCTCTTCTCTACACGACAATTACTTAAGATAATTATGTATTGAGATTATGCGTTGAGATGTTTTGTAATATTAAAAGAGTTCATCTAATTTTGAAGTTAACTGTACCTGTAGGCCAAGTTTTTAAACAAAATAAAGACACCAATATTAGGTACAGTTACGTTCATCAGCTGCTAAGTCGCATAAAAGAGACAAAATATTAGTACACGTTGCTGCATTTGTCGCAGTTAAAAATCAATAAACACATTTACATTTCGAACACTTTTTATTTAATTAATATTAATTTATGTACTTATTTTTATGAACTTTTTCAGAGTAAATGTGTTCAGTGATTTTCGGAAATTATGCTAAAACTTTGTTTTAATTAAATATAATAACAATTAAATTGTCAAAGTGAAACATATTCTGTATAAGAAACAGTAAAATATTGGCACAAATAGATATTTTGAAATTGTCAAAGGATTAGTTAATAAAAACATTACAAAAAAATATGTCATGCCGTAAACGACACTTATGAAAAATTTGAAAGAAAGAAAGATTTTTTTTTATTTTCTTGCACACAAGAAAAACATACAATAAAATGAATTTAAATATAAAACATAAATGTACACAAAATAGGACCTAACTCAGCTAATTGCTGTAGCGTCATGCGTCATAGACACTAACGACACTACAGCGCTGGTATTCTGTTAGGCCCATTCATGAATGTCCAAATGATACTTTGCAAGGGCTCAACTCTTGTAGTTACTTACTAAGAATACAAAATATCATTATTCAAGTATAATATCAAAGCCAAAGAAGGTAATATCGAGAAAAAACCTATACCAATAAAATGGCCACCGTGGTTTTACAGGCCAATTTTTCTCTATCAAGAAAAATAACCCTTTTTTTTAAACAATGTGACATTTAGAGCTAGTAAAAATAAACCCAGTAAAAGATTTTTAATCTTACATAATTCATATCCGTATCACATCCGTAATAGATAGATCAAAAGATTCAAATCCGTAATTAAATGTAAAAGTGTGTATTTGAATTATTATTTATCAATTTAACAAGTTCTTATAGCACTGTTTATAATAATAATAATGAAAAATAATAATAAATCTATGCATAATCTAATGTACTTCATTATTGTTTTGGTCTTGTATATAAATTATGAACCCGAGACCTTACTAATCGACTAAATTCCATTCTAGCGTTGAATCGACTGAAACAGAAAAACATACTATTTTAAAATAAATTTGACTATTAAATAATGTTCTCCGTGTGGTGACGGAGTAAGAATACAGTGTGTCACCACCCCATCTCATCCCATGGGTGTCGTAAAAACCGACTAAGGGACTATTCGTAAATATTATCTTTACGAAATAAAAAGAAGGAAAACTTGAAATTAAACCCTATACCAATCCATTTGGCCAGCGTGGTATTAGTAGGCCAAGTATCCCTCCGTCACGGGAGGAGGCCCGTCCCTGCAGTGGGACATTAATGGGCTGTTATGATGATAGAGACAAAATGGTGATATTACCTATTTATTATATTACAGCTATGGTGCCTTTTTCAATGTTATTATTGGTACATCCACTTTGTCCGATGGATCCTGAAATAAACATGAAATTTAACATAAATTAACGCCAAACTTCGCAGAAATTGAGGAACGTTATGTTATAGTAACGTTACGTACGATGATTACAAACATTCTCTTTTAATTTCTTGCATAACTATCTGTTAGCATAATTCTCCGTGTGGTGACGGAGTAAGAATACAATATGTCACCACCCCATCTCATCCCATGGGTGTCGTAAAAACCGACTAAGGAACTAACCGTGAATATTAACTTTACGTAATAAAAAGAAGGAAAACTTGAAATTAAACCCTATACAATTCGTCTGGCCAGCGTGGTATTAGTAGGCCAAGTATCCCTCCGTTATGGGAGGAGGCCCGTTCCTGCAGTGGGACCTTAATGAGCTGTTATGATTATGATAGGACTACATATGAAAGAGAGTGAAACACTCGAATGATTTATGACCGAGTCTGCAGCGAGATTTAACTATACTTAGATACCCCCGGTTTCCGAATGGCTGATCAAGTAAAAAATCAACTAGGTAATCAAGTGTCAAAACTCTTGTCAACTATCATTTTCAGGAACTAAAATTTGACACTTGATTAGTTGATTTTAACTTCATCAGTCATTCGGAAACCGGGGGTTAATTGTGTACCCTCGCAAACAAAAAGTCGCCGTGGGCGGAAGCCCATAGTATATGAAGCGTGAATGATGTCCTTTTAACAATTTCTAACCGTTACAGAAAGGAAGACTACCTACATCGTCTAGTAGTTCAGTGACGTGACCATTCTTCAAAGAATCTCTGAGGGTATCATCATCATCGTCTGTCGGAACGTCGTAGAACTCTTCACTGTCCATCTCGCTCTCTGTGCCTATAATAGAGGGAGAAAAATATAGTTATAAGACGCGCAAACTTACTCGACGTTGAGTTGAGAAATAGTTGCCATGAGTTTCTTTGCCAGGTTTCTTCTCATTGGCCCTATGCATTTGGAAACTGGAATTTATGGATCAACACAGACAGACAAGTAGATTTGAGTAGTAGATTGGTTTTATTTTTCTCCTCTAATTTACATTGGACAATACAACGCGGGTTTTTTTAGTGCTGTGGCGTTTGTCTGTGTCGATCTATAATTTTAATTGTAGCTTCAATTTTAAGTAAACGACGATTTTAAACAATTTTTAATAAATTGGCGCATGTACAGAAACAAAGATTCACACTAAACCTCTGTGGACAAAACTTATCTGTTCTAAAAGTTTTTTTTAAAGATGGTTATAGTATAATACCCAAAAGTAGGTTTTAATACGAATTGACGCGTGTATACAGCGATTTTTGGAGTCCTAGGTGTTCAGCTAGTTTTGGAACAGAAGTGTTCAGCAAATTTATTATTACCTATTTCAAAAGTTCAGATACTTTTGAAATATTAGAGTTTCAGTTACTTCGGTACTTTTAAAACACTAGTTCAGATACTTTTGAAATATTAGAGTTCAGTTACTTTTAAAAATAGGGTTATTTGGAATCCTAGGTGTTCAGCTACTTTTGGAATACTAGTGTCCAGCAACTTTTAGATTACTAGTGTTCAGCAGCTTTTGAAATACTAGTGTTCAGTTACTTCTGAAAAGACTACGGTTCAGCTACTTTTGGAATAACCGTGTTCAGCGTGTTATGGTCGTTTTGTATGTAAAGCTTATTCTGTACTCTTGTTGCGACACTGACTTATGACATTTTTAGTGTTCAGCAGTTTTGGAATTTAAAATGCGTTCAGCGATTTTGGGGCTGACTGTGTCTAGTAATTAAGAAAATCTTATTGTGATATTGTTTGTTACCCAAATAAATGAAAAAAAAAAGACTGAAATTTAAACAATAGAAAAATTGTGCTGCGTATTGACATTGTTTAATAATAAATGTCAATTTTGTACAATGTCAAATGTTTCCCCACACATGTCTAGTCGAAATACTTATGGACCCTGATAACATTGCATTGCACTTAAGTCGCCGTACAGTTGTTTTTAGCTCAAGCAGTGTCATTTCCATCCCTCTTCAAGAACCAGGAAAGCGATAAGCAGAGCATTACTGAAGAAATTAATCATCCCGGCAGTGGGCTAAAATTTCTTTTTTTCTTTTTTTTTTCAAATTCACACATTCGCACATCGCCACCTAGTCCCAAACTAAGCAGAGCTTGGAATATGGGTACTAGACAACGGATAAATATACTTAAATATTTTTTTTTTTTTTTGTAAATACATACATATCATACATAAAAACACACAGACCAATGCAAACAATCATGTTCATGCACACATATATTTGCATTGAGCGGGAATCGAACCCGAGACCTCTGCGTAGCACAGCCATGTAATATACCGACTGCGCCACAGAGGTCGTCATAATGACAGAATATATTAAATAACATATTTCATTCTTTATTTTTTAACCAAAGTTTTCCTCCACCACAATAAGAGACCATTCCTTGCAGTAGAGACATTAAAATACGATCACTTACCCAACACAGAAGCGTAGTCAGTCATATATTCGGAGTCTGATACGGGTTCCGCAGCATCGACGGCATCGCCCGACGGTGTCGCCTGCTTTATAGGTCTGACACGACGCACCTTTCTACTTTTTAAAGTTCGAATGTTCCTGTCAAAAAAGGAATAAGATCTCAGAATCGGATTGTCTATGTGATAACCAATAGATGTCGGAAATAGGAAGGTACGCAGATATTAAATGTACAAAAATAAAACCGGCCAAGTGCGTGTCCGACTTAAGCACAAAGGATTCCGTACCATTGATTTATGAAATTAAAGGTCTTTTGTTTATTTTTATATTTTAGTTGATTTAATGAAACGGTTTACGATTTATCTATACTAACATTATAAAGAGGTAAAGTTTGTGTGTTTGTGACGTTGCAGGGGGTAATCTCTAGATCTACTAAACCGATTTTAAAATTCTTTCTGTGTTGAATAGTCCATTTATCGGGGAGTGTCATAGTGTCACGCTATGACTAATAGGACTGGAGCAGTAATGAAATATTTTAAAAAAGGACGCGTTTTTTTTTCAACGAAGTGGGCACGGGTCAGCTAGTTCTTAATAAAAATATAGTACTTACGCTTCTTTCTGTAGTTCTCTAATAGCTTCCAACTCGGCTCTCATTGAAGATACCTGCTGATCCAGCTTGGCTACTTCTCTCACTGAAAATAATAATTATTTCACATAAGTATGGGTTTTACATATGATAATAAGTAAGTATATTATAGTCACTACTTCATTTGTCATTAAGTACAACAAGACTAAGTAAGGGTATTTGAAAAGAGTGGGAAAAGATCTTGTCTCCCTGCAAGGACGGGCCTCCTCCCGTGACGAAGGGATACTTGGTCTAATAATACCCGCTGGCCAGATGGATTGGTATACGGTTTAACTTTCAGTTTTCCTTCTTATTAATTTCGTAAAGATAATATTCACGGGTAGTCCCTTAGTCAGTTTTTACGACACCCATGAGATGAGATGAGGAGGTGACATATTGTATTCTTAACATATTGTCTTCTTTTAGTAAGTATATTATAATCACTTCTCTATTTTTTGTGAGTACAAGATTATGATATTGGTAGGTAATGCGATATTTTAAAACAGAGGGACAAGATCTACCCTGTCTTGACATTTAGCTTGCTTATCTTGTCATTTATTTGTCATAGGCCTCGTTCAAAAGTCTCCTCCATCCTCTGTCTCCCTCATTTATAGGTTGGCAGATTGTCAGTTCAAATATTATTTTAACACTTGTGTAAATGAAGTACTGTATCTATATTTTTTATTGCTTACTTTTAAGACGACTCTTCTTCTTCTTATTATTTATTATCTTATTCAAATTCATAAAGATAATGCAATTTAGCCCAGTCATTAATAGATTGCACACCAAAATTTTCTTTGCAGGATACTTACTTGTAAACATGAGTATAGTAGTACATACAACATAGCAGTACATACAACAATTTATAACATTGGTTTGTATGAAAAATATATATTTAATAACTCTCCCCCTTACTCATAAACACCTCTTAAATTTTAGCCAATTGATTAGCATAGACGCTTACGTTGTTTGGTATAAGGTTGGTTTTCGTAATAAAAATCTCGCTAAACAGTGATTAAATTTAAGAGGCATTTATGAGTAAGGGGGTCTATGTGTATTATTTAACCTCCTCCTAACTATACATTTCCATCCATTTGCTTCAGAATACTCTGTATTATAATAAAAAAATATTTCTTACACTTTCACACAGCACCATCTAGAACCATACCAGTCTCATCTAATGCTATGAATACTAAATTGTACATTTTCAAGTACATCCTTATTTCAATAACATTTATATGGTATATTAATCAATCAATCAACTAGCCTATTGGACTGCCCACTGCTGGACATAGGCATAAGTATAAGTTAAGCTTAAATTAATCCTACAATTATAATTAATTCCGATTTATGTAATTACTCTTTTTATATGTAACCTTCATTGGCATATGTCATTGAAAGATACAAAGTTCAAAACAAGTTATAATAATTAAAACTTAAATGCTTAGGCTATAAATAAAACAAAACTAACTAGTCTATGCAGAAAAACCTATCTTTTTTTTAATAACTTAGAATGAATCAGAAATAAAATTGAATTAAAATGGAATCTATTTAAAAAATGCTTGTAACTAACCTAGCATGCTCCTCCTCTTTTCGGCGTACATTTGTTCGTAAATAAATACTCCTGCGGCTCCTACGATACCAACAATAGCAGCTCCAACCATCATACGCGAAGATAGAAAGCTGTTATCCATATTTTTTAACCGAAATTTGAGTTTTTCACAAGAATTCGTAAACAAATTCTGAATATACACTAACTTAATAACGTCCAGAATTTAAACAGTGATAATTAAACAAAAAGGAATTTTTCAGGAATATTTTAAAAGAAATGGGCAAATTTAAAATCGGCTAATTAGATTCAAATATAAAACGAAATCAGGAAGACAGTTTCCAACGTCAGTAATTTACATTAATTATTGTTGTTATTATATGTATTTCACGTTTAAATATATTACAATGACGTAGGCGATTATCACATTATATTAACAAGCTGTGAAAATGAAAACCGCATATTATTTTACAGAGAAAACAATACATAAATCAAACAAAATATTTTTGCAAGTCGAATGTAGGTAGATAGGTACGTCACAGGTCAATTTGACATTTACGACATACTGGATAATGTCAATTGATAGTACCAAAAGTTAATAAGGGAGGAAAGCCCAAGGAGCATAAATAATTACAGAAAAGTAATATCACATAATCCACATAAACACTTCTAAATTGTTAAAAAAATGTGTATTTTTCTTCGAATCAATTAGTTACATTTACATACAATAAAAGGTACCAGCCCAAAATCAGTCTCTCGTATAGATTAATCCGTATCATCCATTTTCATAAATGTGTTTTGAAATTATATTCCTCTAGTTGAAAAGCTATCTACAACTTTTAGACTTTGATGACAAAATTCAATTTAATGCGATGACATACTTTTTACTTCTAATAATTTTGTAATTTCCGTTCATTCCTTTTCTACCTTATTGATTGAGTAAAAAAAAAGTTATTTGTCAATGCTGTCATTTATCATTATCAAGCAAAGCTGTCAAACGGATTTCGATTCTCTGTTTATGCGTCGGTCGGTATCTCTGTTGTTAATTAATAATAGAATAAAGTGATTATAATATATTTCAAAATGAATAAAAATACAACTTTATAGCTTACCTGTAAATTAAAATATTATTACAAGTTTTAATCTGAATTCAATTATCTAAATATCAACTTTGCCGATTTACTTGTAACCGAATGTGCAAAGTCGTCTATTTATTTGTACTTAAACGCAGATAGGTAATTATAAACAATGAGTACTAGTGAAGCTTTAAACAGCAAAGAAGAGGATGACTTGTTAAATGACAATTTAGACGAGGAAATTCCATATTCAACATCGAAAAGCGGTGAAAATAATATGCAACATACGACAAAACTTGATGAAGAAAACGACAAATTACACCTAGAGGGTCAAAGTAAGGAATCTCAAATTATATTTAAAAGCCTTGAAGACGAAATCTGCCATTTAAAAGATGATAAATCTGGCTCCAAAGGCGATGTATCTAATGAAAAATCAGAACCTAATGTAACCGAAGCTAGCAATGACAAGGATGATCTCGTAAAACCCGTAAGGTTAACCGAGGATCTGAGTGATGATGAAGAAATGGAATTAAAATGGGAGGATGATGATGGGAATACTTTAACACCTGATAATGGGTCTGATAGTGCTGAAGTGGCAAAGAAAAATGATAAGAATGATGATGGGAATGTTCTAACACCTGATAACCAGTCTGATGGTGCTGAAGCAGGAAAGACAAACAATGAGCATGATGATGGGAATATTCTAACAACGTCTGATAGTGCTGAAGCAGGAAAGACAAACAATGATGGGAATATTCTAACACCTAATAATCAGTCTGATAGTGCCGAAGCAATAAAGAAAAATGATGAGGATGATGTTGGGAATATTCTAACACCTGATATACAGTCTGATAGTGCCGAAGCGGTAAATAAAAATGATAAGGATGATGATGGGAATGTTCTAATACCTGATTCTCAGTCTGATAGTGCCGAAGCAGGAAAAGATGATGATGGGAATGTTCTAACACCTGATAATCAGTCTGATAGTGCCAAAGCGGTAAATAAAAATGATGAGGATGATGTTGGTTATGTTTTAACACCTGATAATCCGTCTGATAGTGGTGAAGCCATAGAGAAAAATGATGATCTTCCACTAGAATTCGAAACAGATGAGAAAGACAATACTGTAATTAAAAAATCAGAAAAAAGTAATACAGAGCTGCTTAAAACAAATGTAGATGTTAATATTGGTGCAGAAGAAACTGCTGATGTTACAGAAAACATCTTAGAAGATAAACTTTTAGAAGAAGATGTGGAAACTGAATCTAAAGCTTTAGCCAATTCTGCAGAGCTTAATGAGGAAGATTTACTTAAGGATGATTCAGAACCTGAAGAAATGGATGTAGACAGTCATAATATAGTTGAATTGAATAAAGAGACTACATCACCTGATACTATGAATAAAGATACCATTGAAAAATCAACCGATGCAGATTCATCTGGTGACGGGGAGAAACCTAATAGTCCTTTAGGATTATTGCAAAAAACCATTAATGATGATAATAATAAAAATTTGGTAAATGCAGACGAAAGTATCATTGAAAAAGATGATGAAATTACTTTAACAGATGCTGATAATATAACTTTAGATGAATCTGATGTGAAACGCCCACAAGGCATACATAAACCGGATGCCATGCTTGAAATACCAACACAGGAGTTAGTAGACATTGATAATGAATTAGACAGTTTTGACAGCGGCAAGAAGAGCAATAGCAATGATTCAATCAATGAGGAATATTTAGATAACGGTAGTAAAGTTGCCGGTGACGGTGATGAATTACAGAATGATGAAGGAAACAAGAGTGATAGAGGTGATTCTGAGATGATAATTATTGACAAAGCTTTGGCAGGTAAGTTAAGGCATTTTTTTATGTAATTATGAATTGTTCTAGGAAAACATTACAGTAATAGGCAACTATCAGTGGTTTGTATGACACTAATCGCGGACGTTTGACGGTCTAGCGGTCCGCGAGCTCGGGGGTAGAAGTGGATATTTTTAGTTTACCAGTTCAAGAGTATTTGTTGTTTGATATTTTTTTAATATTCTCACCTATAAATTTTAAATGATTGCTTTGATTGCAACTCTTACTGGAATAGTAATTCTCAATGAATCCTCCATTAATACAGAAACATTAACTAATATTAATACATTAATTTTATATTAGTTTGTTGATAATTTAAAATAGCTACATAGGAATTTATGCTTGAAAATTATTTTAAGTAATATTCGACAGGACCCACATTTGAACCATTGCACGGTGGTTCCGTGGAAGGACATAGGCATCGAATAACTACCCTCGATTTTTGTTAATTTACTAATCTATTTAGTAGCTAATTAGGCACACTTTATGATGGTATAAATAAAATTTTAATAGAATAAGAGCAACATTGATTTTAGCGCATCAGAAGTAAAGGGATCGAATAATCCATTATAAGTGAACTTACGACGTGTTAATTTCCCTAAACGCAATACGCGTTTTTTTTCTAAAATTAAGTGTTTTAAGTTGTTGTGTTACAATGGATATTGAAGTAGAAGGTATGTATTAAGTATTCTATATATATTTTCTTAATTTTTATTTGCCTGTTTTTAATAATAAAGGTACTACGCCAAGCCTAGAAAACGTTTTTATTTTTATTTTCATTTCTACTTGTATAAGCTTTCAACTATGTTGCCACATACTTAATTATATGATATATATATTAAAATGTACAATAGTATGTCTGTAATTATCACAGATATCTGAAAAAAGGAGATGTGCCCTGAATGTCATTTTGTATGGAAACCTAATGTCGCCAGTTTTATTAACACACACAGCAATAGAATATACGAATAGACTACTGTTCTCAGTTACATCTAGATTATCAATGAACGCAATACTCTGTCTCGTTTTTCCTTGAAATATCTCCCTTACACGGTGTCACAGCGAACCAATCAGCGCTACTATATATATACAACTAAAACAAACTTCAAAAAATTTAGATAGAAGAACTACTACAATTTAAAACTACTACATTCAAAAAAATTACATTTATGCTAGGCGTTGACCTTATCGATAAATAATTAATAAAATTTATCGATAGACAAGACTTACATATTATTAAAAATTAAATACTTATCATATACTTAAATAATAATTACTTTTATATAAATATGTATTATATAATAATATATAATTGTACAATACTTTTGTAAAATAATATTCACGACAGTTTGTGTAAGATCGTACATGTCGTGAAACAAATTAATCCGTGAACTGATGTCGTAATATCGCAGGTTGAAGGAACTCAAGCGTCATACTTCTTTTGCGTCCTTATTGTCGCAGCAGTTTGTAACATTTTGACTGTTGTCATACAAAATTAACGCACCTATCGAAGTTGTATAATATAAGACTAAGTATACAGATTATTTTTTGAAGCAGGTAACAGCGTGTACAGTTCATTTATTCAAGCATGTGCATGCGCATGCCAAAATGCGCGAGCAATATTGCGCCTAGATAAAATTAAAACAATAGCATGAATATAGGAATTGATAGATGAGCATTTAGACTGATTTTAAGCAAATCTGATAAAACCAGTTAAAAGCACGTGTGTGCTAATAAATGGATGAGCGTTTAAAAAAAACTTTTAAAACCACTCTAATCAACATTTTAAACCTTTATGTTCTAGAGTACTTACTCCACCTTTGATTTAGGATATTATTTCAACATTGTAATACTTATATTGAAATTACATAATTTAAACAGCGTAACACAACATTTAAAAAAAAAACTCATTTAACTTAATAAAACTTTTACAATTTAAAATTCCTACAATACACGAATTTTTATCGAAAACGATAGATAGTCGTAGTCATGAACGGATCGTCACTATCGTTTGGTTGTTAGAGCGATCACGGTTAGCAACCACTTGTCATACGTAATATCGTTGAGCGAATAGTTCATTGCTTCATATATCATTGAATGACTAGTTTAGACAGCATTAGAGAAGCAATGTATATGTTACAAAAATATTACAGTACTTAATTGTCTGAACATGAAAATAACATAGTGAGGACATTGAAAATTATTTTTTCATGATTTTAGAGGTAAATACAATAAAATACATGTACTAGCATACGGTAAGTGATTCCATTATTAATAAAGATTTTTTTATTGCTCTTAATTTTACAGGCAACCACTGAACAACTCGGCATTTTATATGTTATCTCGGTCGTTGTCAAAACACAGCTAAACCTAGGTGACAGCCATTTTTAGCTATATAATCGGTCTAATCATATTGCGTTGACAAGAAACCCCCGTCATACCACTTCTCCTTTTATTTAGATTTCTGTGGTAATTATATTGTATAAGATTTAGCTGCCCCTAAGTGCACTTGTAAGTCGTATTGAAGATCTACGTCTTCGTTCTTTTCGCGTAGCACATACTACGAAAAGTTTAGTATTTTGTAATTAGTTTTAAACAAATTATTTTTTGTTTCAGGTACAAATATTCAGTGTTCCTTTACAAGAATGCTTGTTCTAGATATCTGGCTATCTGTTACGGACATCAAAAGTGATTCTAACAGATATTGTCGAGTTTTTCAAGTAATAGTGGAGTTACTGCCAGATGTCAAAAATATTTATACTGACACCATTGATTTACAAAAAACCAAAGATACACACTCCACTTCCCAAAAACGTCCGCAACAAATAGGCGCATTGTGCACTCTTTTTAAATTAGTATCGCGTTGTTCTACCGGCAAACGTCAATCATTAAATTTTATTGCTTCATGTGCATTACTTTTTAAATACAACTTTATGTCATGCGTGTAAGATTGAATTTGAAAAAAAAATATGTTTACGATATTACTATACGTATTTATTGCGTATGTTTAATTTGGTGACACTTTTGGCTGTTAGTTTTGTTTGAAAATGTGCATCTTGGGTTTTTTATAAATCAATGACTGACACCTTACTAAATAAGATTACTTATATTTGTAAAGGATTAGTAACTTATTGGAAGCTGGTCAGACGTACCGTTCCACAAATGCTGTCAAAATATAACGATTGGCTGAACGTAAGAGAGGTGCGCAACTTGTTAACTGCCGGTGAGCACTGACAGCAGATCTTTTTTTCTAATTTAGCTATATAAGCGGAAATGACTGGCTTAGACAAAATAGTAATTGATAGATGTCATCATTTACTGCAGATTATGCTTTACAAACCGCTAAGATCCTTGTTGCGAAGTACCTTGGTACCATTTGCCTTCGTCTGTTCATAAGGATTCATGGATCGGAAGTAATTGATAATTCTTTAGTTTCGGGTAATACTCGTATATCTGAAGAAGTCACTAAATCAGTTAATTAAGCAGGTGATAAGACGTGATAATACTAGAAAAATGTCTAGAGTTGTCACAAACACCGATCTTATACATATACCTATAGGCTTCTTCTCAACTCTGACCCATTTACCTCCAGTTTAAGAAAATTACCACAAAAGAAGAAGAGTATCCTATCAGAAGAGGTGTTAAATTTATTATCTTTATGATTTTAAATGTAATTGTTAATATTAAGATGTAAATACAATGTTTTTTTTTAATAATAAATGTGTTTTATATTATGTGTCCTTATAATATACTGTATGTTTACTTTCGGCCTTAATTAGTTAATTAAGGGTAAATTTGCTAAATATTATTATTATTTTACATTTATTAAAGTAAAAAAAGTTTTTATGTTGCAGCTAATAATATCTTTTGCATAAACTTAATCAGACAATTAAACGTTTTTTTTTCCTTAATATTTGGTAATTATTTCTCTTTAAAACAATGTTAAAACGTAATATCTTAATATTGTTTACCCTAATTGATATTCATATAGTATAATTACACCAATGTATATATCAGTAGTAATTACGGACGCGTTATCCCTATGACCACTTTTCTTAGAGCGCGGAACCACCGTGCATTGTTAACTTTACCTTCTTGTATATAAACATTGCGGAACACAATAAAGTATTGAGTATACTAATATTACTGTGATTAGACAAATTGCTATAGGGATTTATCTCAAGTTTCTTTTTATGTCAGCTAATTTTGCCTTAGTCTGTTTTTATGACACAAATGTGTTGCTGTGGCATGTACAACTCATCCCACAATCTCATATATGGCCTGCTGCAACACTGATATTCTGATACAACTGGTTAGGCATATGTAAATGTGATCAAACCAGTTTTGACTTTTGTATGCAGCAATAGTTTGTAATTGTAAAATATGTGTTTATTTACTCTTTTTGCACAAAAGAACATAGTTGTAATACAACTAGGTTTTTGCCCAATGCTAGGTTAATGCCCTAAAACATTTAACATTTTTACTAATATTACTTAACATATATTTTTTCTAGTAACTCCGCTGGAAGTAATGCAACCAACAACGTCAAGCAATAAAATGTTACCGGACGATGTGTCTGTGGAGCATGAGGTCCCGGAGATGTCTGATAGCTTAGGTCTTCTGGCTGAGTCGTGCAGAGTGCTGGACGATGACGAGGACCAGCCTGATGATGACGACGACGATGACGATGAGGATTTTGATAATGATGGTAAGGTTTTTTTTAATCAATCAATCAAATCAACTAGCCTATTGCAGTCCACTGCTGGACATAGGCCTCTCCCAACACGCGCCACAGAACTCGGTCCTGCGCCTTCCGCATACAGTCCGACCCAGAGACCTTTATGAGGTCGTCGGTCCACCTAGCTGGGGGGCGTCCTACTCCGTTTACGTTTCTAGTTTTTATTTAATTTTTTTTTATGTAAAAGTCAACTCCCGTACTAGGGATTATCCCCGGGGGGGACTATTACAGACATGAAATTAACATTCAGACTCAGGACAACTCCCGCACTAGGGATCATGCCCTCTGTCGCGGGGACTTTTACAAACATCAATTCAACGCAATGAACACCTAGACTCAGGACAATAATTTGTGAATCTCACAAATAATATTCCTGCTTGGGAATCGAACCCGCGACCTCGTGCACGGCAGCCGCTTGCGCTACCGTCGCGCCACCTGTCGGCAGTCAGATACTGCTAACTAAACTTTTGATGAGACTCAGTTTTTAACCGACTTCAAAAAAAGGAGGAGGTTCTCAATTCGGTTGTATTTTTTTTCCAACAGAAAGCAGTAACCAAGTTTCGGCAGAGCATTCAGAAGACTCGAACCCACCACATTCAGAGACGGATCAAATTAAAGACGAAATCACTCTTGATGATGGTATACTGGAAGATGTCATCAATAAGTGTGAGGAAGACTTTGAGTTTACCAATAATGATGTTGAGGTTGATGATGAAAAGAGTGATGATTTGAAGGCCTGTGATGATACGGTAAGAACTACTTTTTTTTACCATTTTGGTAATGAGCCTCGTCCTCTGTGGCGTAGTGGTTGTATAACATGACTGCTACGCAAAGATCTCGGGTTCGATTCCCGCTCAATGCAGATCTTTATGTGCATGAACATGATTGTTTGCATTGGTCTGGGTGTTTTCTATGTATAATATGTATGTATTTACAAAAATAAAAGAATTTTAAGTATGTTTATCCGTTGTCTAGTACCCATAGTACAAGCTTTGCTTAGTTTGGGACTAGATGTGTGAGGAACGTCATCGAATACCTCAATTGAGCAAGCGGTTGTCTATGTGGTAAGTGGTAACTACTAGGAAGTTTAGAATACAATAGTTAAGCCCCTGCCAATGCGTCAGGAATGTCAGCACATATAAGCTGCTGCCTGCCCTAGTTACGCCCTACTACACTAGTTATGCCCTATGAACCTTTAGGGTCAATTCACACGTACCACACACCACGTCGCAGCGATAAAATGTGGTCAAGCTGTGGTTACTTGTGAATAGTGTCGCAGCGGCTTTTGGCAGTGACGTTGTGGTACCGATAAAATGTCGTTGTGATGTGCTGTTGTTGGTGGAGCGCAGGCGCCAGCTAGGCGCGCGCTAATGTCGTGGCGATGTGACCGTATTACACAGGTGGTCGATTACAACGGCAAAATATGGTCGGTGTAAATTGTTATATTCATTTTCAATACAAAATATACGCTCGACCACCTGGTGTTGTTGTGGCTGTGGTGTGTTTGTGGTACGTGTGAATTGACCCTTAGGACCATCAGGTTGATTTCGCGTAAAGTTGTAATCCCAAAATGTATGATTTTCCAAAATGTTGAATCCCATTAAGATGAATTTCTAAAATGTTGTCAAGCTGTGATGTGTTGTCTTAATAGTCTGAATTTTCAATAAGATATTTTTGTTTTTTTAGTCAATGCTGCCAGAAATACATTCTGAACCTGTTCTGCCAATTGAACACATAAAAAAAGAGAAGGACATCAAAATAGAATCAATAAAAAAAGAAGATGCTCTGCCAATTGAACACATCAAAAAAGAGAAGGATATCAAAATTGAATCAATAAAAAAAGAAGATGGAAATAAAGTTAATCTTATCAAAATGGAGAAGGAAGACAATTCTAATTTGGTAAGATTGAAATAAATAAATGTCATCATAACAGCCCATTAAGGTCCCACTGCAGGGACGGGCCTCCTCATGTGACGGAGGGATACTTGGTTTACTAATACCACGATAACCAAACGGATTGGTATAGGGTTTAATTTCAAGTTTTCCTTCTTTTTATTTCGTAAAGATAATATTCACGAATAGTCCCTTAGTCGGTTTCTACGACACCCATGGATGGGATGAGATGGGGTGGTGAGATATTGTATTCTTACTCCACCACCACACTACTGGACGTATGCCTTCTTTATATATCTTCACCTTGCACGATCCAATGCCTAAAAAATATTATAAAATATAATAAAATATACCTAAATAAAATTTTATTTCAGAATAAAAATATAAAAAAAGAAAAAGATGATGATGACGTCACCAAAAGTAAAGTATCATTACTATCACAAAATAAACCACATGTAGTCAAAGATGAAAAACTAGATACTATCAAAACTGAGGATGGTGCTAAAGAGACAAAGAAAGAATACGAGGGTAAGATGTTTAAAGTAACATATAATTTTTTTACCTATAAAGCTTAGGTATAACTAGAAAAATCCGAAAAGAAGAAAGACAATGGAAAAAAAATTAATACTCGAGGCGGGACTCGAACTTGCGTCTCTTTCTTTCCTACGTACATACCTACCAGTTGAGTTCTAAGTTGCGGCTCTGGCGCCGTATAAAGCAATGGTTAAATTTGGTAGTCGAGACGAGTACTCGAGTGGCCTAGAGGTCATGGCGCTGGACGCGTATAGTCCAGAGACGCGGGTTCGAGTCCCACCTCGAGTACCAATTTTTTCCATTGTCTTTCTTCTTTTCGGATGTTTAAAGTAGTTTCCATCATTATCATTATCATCAGCCAATGGATGTCCACTGCTGGACATAGGCTTCCTCCAAATATAAACTGCCTAGGTGGTAAAATTGTTACGTAAGCGGCTGTTGTGCCTAAGGTCGCAGGTGCGAATACTAAGGAAGACAATGGAGAATGTTAACTAATTTTGATTATTCTCCATATTCTCTGTCAAAAATAAAAAAACACTAGTGATCGATTAGTTCAATATGTCAATTAGTTTTTGATTGATCGACCTCTGTGGCCTAGTGGTTATATACCTAACATTACTGCTACGCAGAGGTCTCGGGTTCGATTCCCGCTCAATGCAAATCTTTGTGAGCATGAACATTATTGTTTGCATTGGTCTGAGTGTTTCTACGAGTATGTATAATATGTACGTATTTACAACAAAAAAAAGTATTTAAGTATGTTTTATCCGTTGTCTAGTACCCATAGTACAAGCTTTGCTTAGTTTGGGACTAGATGGCGTTGTGTGAATGTGTGAGGGGAAAAAAAGAATATTTATTGAGAAGTAAAACAAGTTGTTACCGCTCGACGAGGGCTGCCGGTTACGGTGTGACGTCATAGCACAACTCGCTCAGTCTGGATCTCTCAGTCCGTTGGCGGTTTCGCGCACGTGCCGTTGAAAACTTGAAATTATTTATTCATTCATTTATTCATAATCTTTATTGTAAACATACGTAAGTAAGTATAAAGTTGGTTAACATAACATTAAAGTGCTCCATGATCTACTAGTACAGTCAAATAAGGCTAAAATAGGGGCGAACCTCGGAACGGAAGCGAATAAGCTGTAAATTCGTATAATCCTTTGTTTTGATGTTCTGATGACTGGTGCAAAAGTCTCATATGATCACGTGTCTGCGTCATAAGTTATTCAAGGTCAAAGGTCACGAAAATCAGTTTTTTTCAATTATCTCGTTTTCTATGGGAAATACGCCATTTACGTCATTATAAATATTGTAGATCACAAAATGGTCTACAATTTTTATTCAAAACATTTTTCCGTATCACCTACCGTTTTCGAGATATAGCGCAACAAGTGGCGGACGCGCATTCGTACAAAAATAAAAAAAATATTATAAATTAATAATAATAATTGTATCTAAGTATATCCAAATATCAATTTTTCATAGTTAACTATTATCTCAACTATAGTTTCAGTTTTCAGTTTCATTCATTTATTCAAAGTAGTACAATAATATTGTATCTTTTTGACGTCATCTAACACTACTTAATCTAAATTTAAAAACATTTCAAAGTTTAGAAAACTTTACCACCGCCTCCAAAGCGCTAGTAGAGAAGAAGCGGCGCAACAAACTCTACTGCTGCATTTTCTTGACGTCATAATTTTTACATAGGAGATAACTGTAATTAGGCGCTGCAACCATTGTATACCATACATAACCATAACGTAGATCGTAGACAGTATGTAAAGTACAATGATGCGAAGTCAGAGCCATATTCAGTAACATCTGGTATAGGACAAGGCAGCAGCCTAGGACTGTTATTGTTTTTGATTTTTATTAATGACCTCCCAGAACAAATAAAGTACTCTACATTATCGATGTTTGCTGATGACGTGAAGCTCGCACATCCTGTCAGTGACAGCTCCGACTCGACTAAACTCCAGCAAGACATCGATATGATTTACCAATGGAGTACAAACAATAATATTTGCCTAAACATTAATAAATGTGCGGTTATGTCTTTTACACGTGCATCACAACCAATAACAACTGTATATACTATAAACAATGAACCAATAAACAGAGTTACTACTATGAAAGACTTGGGAACCCGATTTGACTCACATCTCACATTTAACCAACATATAATTGAAACCTGTAACAAGTCGCGTAGAAACTTGGGCTTTGTATTACGTCAGACAAAATATTTTAATAACCGCCATGCTATAGCTGTGCTCTACAATGCATATGTTCGTAGTACTCTGGAGAATAATAATAATTGTGCAATTTGGAACCCGCATGAAAAGAACTACACTTTACTTCTAGAAAAAACACAGAAAGCATTTATTCGATATCTCTACCTAAAATTATATGGCTACTACCCTTACATGTATCCCACTCCATTTACTCTTGGGATGGTTTCCTACCAAAGCTTGGAGGTTAGAAGAAATTTAACATTAATTAAGTATTTTGTCAGGCTCATACGAGGATCAATTCATAATTCATTTCTTCTTTCACACGTCTCTATAAATGTTCCACGAACAATAACTCATACTCTTCGAGCACGCAAGCGCCCTCTGTTCTACGTTCCCAATGTTTGTACTGTAACCTTATCCAACAGTCCACTTTATTTAGCTTTGCGACACTTAAATAATATATTATTACTCGATGATACTCTCGATATCTTCAGTCATCCTGAGCCGAGACTCCTGAGCATCAGTGCACATTACTTTGAGGCTATTGCAACTCCTAGCACTATATTATAATTGTATGTAACAAAGTACCTATTAGTCTGTAATAATAATAATTTATAAGTGCATAATAAGTATTATGTTGTTTTGTAAGTTTCCATATTTTTAATTTTGTTAATTCTGTACCTATAACTTAAGCGTGTTGTGTTATGTACTGTTAGTTTAAGTTGGTAAATAAATAAATAAATAAATAACCAAGGATTATTCAATGATAAAGGTAGCGTCGTGATGTAGGTAGTACATAAAAGTGGGAGCACCAAATCACATTCATAAATAACTATCCAGTAGTAAAGACGTCGCTCAGCCAAATGACCCCTTGAATAAAAACTCAGAAGTGTATTAAAATGTAAATTTATTAATGTCAGGGTCGACCAGTCACCCCAAGTAGCACCCGTTCACGAGTATAACGCAAAGGTCAGCCATCAACCCCCTCGCCATATTGTAGGGAAGGGATTGACCCGGCCTCCACGCCACCACAAGCAATGACATTATAGTGAGCATGACGAGTCCTGACAATAAGAGCAACAAAAAAAACTACAATTAGGGCAGATACAAATGGCAGAGGGACGCGCTTACTTCACATCGACCAAAGTTAATTTTACTGCGAGTCCTAATTCATAGACCTATTTTAAATCCAGGCATCCCGGTCACTAACATAATTCTCAAGAGTGTAATATCCTTTGGCTACTAAACAACTTTTAATTTTTTCTTTAAATGAAGTAATCGGTAATTCTAATATCTCTACAGGTACTTTGTTATAAAGACGTATACTAAGTGCCATAAACGATTGATGTACTTTGTGTAAACGGTAATGAGGGACAAACAGTTAATGTTTATTTCTAGTATTTACCGTATGAATATCGCTTCTTTTGGTATATAAATGTATACACTGTCTTACATGCAATATACTGTTATAAATAAATTGGGAAGCGACGGTTAAGATACCTATTTCCTTAAATAATTCTCTAAGCGATTCTCGTGCTCCAAGCCGATAAATGGCACGGATAGCTCTTTTCTGTAAAATAAATACACTTTGTTATAGAAACTAGCACCGCATTTCACATGATTTCTTTATGTACAGCTGGTGCGTGCACTCTATATCTCGAAACTCTTTGAGCTATATCTCGAAAACGGTTCATGATACAAAATAATGTTTAATATAAAAATTGTAGACAATTTTATGATCTACAATATTTATAATGACATTAAATGGCGTATTTCCCATAGAAAACGAGATAATTGGAAAAAACTGTCTTTCGTAAACTTTGACCTTGAATAACTTGTGACGCAGACACGTGATTATATGAGACTTTTCTACCAGTCATTAGTACACCAAAACAAAGGTTTATGCAAATTTACAGCTTATTCGCTTCCATTCCGAGGTTGAATGCTTATTTTACTGGAGTATACGTGTTTATGGTGTACAATATTATTAGTGTTAAAAAAAGTTAAAGAATTTAAAATATTAATCAATCTAACATTCGATTAAAATCTCTACAATGCTTATCAATAAAATACAACTCAGTTATTTTTTTAAAATCTCATTTATTTAATAAAATAGGCATAATGTCAGTCTAAATAATAATGGATGGGGGTAGTGACAAATTGTATTCTTACACAGTTATAATATATCTTTATTTTATTTTTCCAGAACAAAAGACTACGGAGGCAAGCCAGCTTCTTCAAAAATCATCACCGAAATCATCCCCATCCAAATTGAAGAACTTGACAATAGAGAAAGTTCAGTCATCAAATTTTGTTAATATTGTTGATCTAGAAGAGAGCTCTTCTGATGATGGTAAGTTATGGTTAGTGAGGACGCGAAATTGATGGGTGGTATGTAGTAGCTATTATTGGACTGTTTAACCGACTCCCACAGCTTTTTACCCGACTTTAAAAAAGGAGAAGTAATGTCTTGATACTGTTGTTTTTATAACTTACTTTAAATTACTTAAAATTTTCCTCGCACTTCCTTACAATCTCAAACTAAACAGAACTTGTACAGTCAGCGTCATAAAGATTCCAGCATTTAAAATCCTCAAAACAATCTTAACAGTAAGAATTTAAATTTATTTCAGTAAACAACTTCAGATCGTACTAAGCAATACATAAACATTTTCATAACATACTATTTTCTTTTCAATACATACATATCTAAACATAAAAAATACCCAAACATGCAAACATTAATATTTATACACACATTTTTTTGTTTTGAACGAGAAATGACACCGCAGATGTAATATTCTTATGTTATGTCACTGTTCTTTATTTTAATTACAGAAACACAAGAAAAAGAAAAACCATCAAGATTAAAAGAACTCCTACAAAAAGATAGTAAACCACCGCAACTACAAACGCCGCCGATAGATGTCGTTACCACTTCGAGGGTGTACACCACAGATAACACATCATCTCAACCATCTACACAGAAAGCGGTAAGACATAGTGTATTTAACTAGCAGTATATTATTTGTGTGGTGACGGAGTAAGAATACAATATGTCACCACCCCATCTCATACCATGGGTATCGTAAAAACCGACTAAGGGACTATCCGTGAATATTATCTTTACGAAATAAGAAGAAGGAAAACTTAAAAAACCCTATACCAATTCGTCTGGCCAGCGTGGTATTAGTAGGCCAAGTAGCCCTCCGTCCCGGGAGGAGGCCCGTCCCTGCAGTGGGACATTAATGGGCTGTTATGATGATATTTAACTGGCTTCCGTGCACGAGGTCGCGGATTCTATTCCCACGCAGACAATTATTTGTGCGATCCACAGATTATTGTCCTGAGTCTGGATGTTCTTTATGCCCGTTAACCGTTAAATTGATGTTTGTAAAAGTCCCCCCAACACAGGGCTTAGTTTTCCTTCTTTTTATATCGTAAAGTTAATGTTCACAGATAGTCCCTTAGTCGGTTTCTACGACACTCATGGGATGATATGGTGCTGGGGTTTCTAGTTATATCTAGGCTTTATATCATAATATTTCTTTTTCAGACCCGTTCAAAGACAGTCGAAGGAGCTTTAAAGAAATTACCTTCTACTGAGGCGTTAGGGAAACCAGAGGTTCCGAAGGTAAGGTCCATCTATCCAGAATTCTTTGGTTTTAGTCTATAAATCCGTGTGTGGCGGAGTAAGAATACAATATGTCACCACCCCACCTCATCCCATGGGTGTCGTAAAAACCGACTAAGGGATTATTCGTGAATATTATCGTTACGAAATAAAAAGAAGAAATACTTGAAGTTAAACCCTATACCAATCCGTCTGGCCAGCGTGGTATTAGTAGGCCAAGTATCCCTCCGTCACGGGAGGAGGCTCGTCTCTGCAATGGGACATTAATGGGCTGTTATGATGAGTCTATAAATGACGTGAGTGAATCTAGAAATGTTGAGATCCGCAGGAGAACCAAAGTAATCGACATAGCGCTCAGAATTGCCCGGTTAATGTGGCGGTGGGCAGGGCACATAGCGCGGAGAAACGACAGCCGTTGGGATAGTAAGGTTCTGGAATGGCGACCGCGTACCGGAGAGTGCTGGGTGGTGAGACCGAGGGGTCAGGAGGTTAGGACGGTGGGAAACCGATGGATGAGAGAGGCGCAGGACCGCAAGTGGAAATGTTAAAAGGCGGCCTATGTCCAGCAGTGGACTTGAAATTACTAAAATGTAATTTACACATGTTGCGCAAATAAATCTATATCTATACTAATATTATAAAGAGGTAAAGTTTGTATGTTTGTGACGTTGTATGTGAATCTCTGGATCTACTAAACCGATTTTAAAAATTCTTTCTGTGTTGAATATTTCATTAATCGGGGAGTGTCATAGGCTATATAGTATCACGCTATGACTAATAGGAGTGGAGCAGTAATGAAAAATGTTTTAAAAACGGACACGTTTTTTTCGCCGCCTAACGAAGTGGGCACGGGTCAGCTAGTTTATTATATTTTGATTAGGACGTAATTTTGACTGGGCGAAGGATTAATGAAATAATATATAGTTAAATGTTATTATGTTTGTGGTGACGGAGTAAGAATACAATATGTCACCACCCCATCTCATCCCATGGGCGGTCGTAAAAACCGACTAAGGGAATAACCGTAACAGTATCTTTACGAAATAAAAAGAAGGAAAACTTGAAATTAAACCCTATACCAATCCGTCTGGCCAGCGTGGTATTAGTAGGCCAAGTAACCCTCCGTCACGGGAGGAGGACCGTCCCTGCAGTGGGACATTAATGGGCTGTTATGATGAAATGTTATTATTTGCAGACTAATGATCAGACGTCAGCAGAAAAGCCATCGACGCCAAGACTTAGTTTGGAGATATTCAGTCTTGATTCTGATGAAGAAGAAACTACTGTACAAGGTAAGGTATTTGTAGCGACGGAGTAAGAATACAATATGTCATCCTATGGGTGTCGTAAAAACCGACAAAGGGACTATCCGTGAACATTACCTTTACGATATAAAAAGAAGGAAAACTTGAAATATTGGTGCGTAATACACTTGCGTGCATACAAAAATTAAGGTTTTGGTTTAAAGTATGATAGATTAAAACAAAAATTAATTAAACAATGTGTTTTCAAAACGTAGGGTACGTGTAAATGAAGTTTATAGACCTATCTCTCTAGCCTTCAAACAGTATTAAAAGTAATTTTCTACTCAATGAACGACAAATTAATGTATCGTATTGATCCTGGTTGTACTTTGTGACCAGTAATTTGATGTCTGTAAATATATCTGGGACACTGGTACTTTATCCCAACCATCAGTAAGGTAGTTTATTTAAAAAAATACTTTTTTTTTTAAATAAACTTTTTATGAAACAGGTGACAAATGCGGAAAAATAAATATAGCCCCTCAAAGTCTTTTTGCCTAACCATCACGTAACATTTTTGATTACAGAACCAAAACAACAATCCGAAAAATCGAAACCCCAAGAACCGAAACCGGAAACCGAAGTATTGAAACCGGAAATCCCGGAAATCGAAAAACCAAAGAAGAAAAGGCGTAAATGTATAAACTATACATGTTCAAGCGGCTTGAGCGTGTTCCGTCTAGCCGATACGGTGACGTCACTATACTATGACGCTATGAGGATCAAGAGGCCGATGGTCTGCCAAGTTTGTGCTGATGCTGTAGTGGCTAGGAATGAGGTAGGTCTACTTTTTTAATGTAGAAAATACTAAAATATATACAGGGTGGCTCATTCAAATCGGTCAGTATGTGAAAGTCTTAAACAATAAGTCATACGATGTTTTATTCTTAGGAACCATGTCACCGATTTAGATAAAATGGAAAACTGCATTCATACATTTGAAAAGGATACTGTACCCAGCCGGGAATCAAACCCGGTTGTTTTGCAAAAATTAACTAATACTTTTTCTATTTAAATACCGATTCTGTAGGTCTTAAGCAGTAAATATCTCTATGAAACATTAACACCGCGATACAGAAGTTAACTTATAATAGTAGGTGTTCGATGTTTAAGACTTTCCCATACTGATCGATTTGAATAAGCGTATAGTAAAAAACACTGAAAGATAGTTTCTAAGTATAGTTTAGCTAGTCATACTCTGTAATGTGTTATTGTTAAGCTTTACTGTAAATAAATTGTTTTTCTTTCTTTCTTTCATGTAGTCATGGTCTGTCAAAAAACAGCTGTTTTTGACGTGTGTTTTGTAAATAACAAAACAATTCAATCTTATATTTAATCTATAATTCCATCCAGTTAATCCATTATTTATAATAAATAATCCCATAGATCTATGGTAATTAGCATGTGTTACGAGAAACAGTCACCTAAAGATAAAAGATAAAAATAAATTCAAGGTCATTTTAATATAATCACAGATATTTAACCTCATTTCATTCGCTTGCGTCACAAATACCACGCGGTACGTTAGTTTACATTACTATCAACTAGATGGCGCAGTTAAAATGACGTCACATCTGTATCGCGGTGTTAAGATTCTCCGCGTGCGAATGACCCGGCGCGTTTCGCCGAGTATTGTTAAGACCTTACTTCATAGGATCATTTCTATAGTAAGCTCTTCCTGAGACTTTCACACTACGTGAGTGGTCGCAAGTCACGTTGATGAGGCGTGGCGCGACACCCTGAGCGTGAGGCGGGCGGTGGTAGATCTACTATCAGCCCTCGATGATCGTTCGCTCCCCTTTCATTAGGGGAGAGTGGGGTGTTGTCGCTGTCTGAGTGGCTTTTTTGAACCCTATTATTATGATTACAATGCGTAATTCCGTAATATGTTACTTATAAACGCCTCTTAAATTTAATCACTGTTTAGCGAGATTTGTTATTACGAAAACCAACCTTATACCAAACAATGTAAGAGCTTAGGCTAATTAATCCCCTCCGGCTGATTAAGTCTAAATGTCAAAATGTACTTATTATCATATTGTTCTAATCTCAAAAAAAACTTTTCCCAAAATGACTGATATTCATTATTTCCTTGTTTACAAAAGTCTGAAATAAAACTGTCAAACTATTGTACAGACAAAAACAAAATTTTATTGGAAACTTACAAAAGAGACTAAATAAAAATACTGATAAAATATTACACTTAAAATTAATTAAAATACATAACACACGAAGTACTAGGCTAGCATAAACTTGCAGGAGGTTGTTAATATTTAAAAAAGGAAGAAGGACTATTACTAACAATTATAATTAAGGATGAAGTATGTAACACAACCATTGTTTAATATTACTTCATCCTTAATTTTATTGTTAGTATGTTTTCCAGAAATGAGACTTCATTTATATGACCTGTATTTAACTCTTCCAACTGTTTCCTGTACTGATTGTCAAATAGTATATCACGCCGATTTCTACGTGCCCCGCTAAACAAAGAATTACGTATTCTGGTGTCCTGATAATTAGCTTCTTTTCTGAGTTTAAATAAAAAACGGATGAGGGTTGGCTTATGCGGCATACGTGTGTTTAGTCGTCTGTGCCAACCCTCAATCGCGTTATTTGTTCGATGCTTCTCGTTTACGCAGCTTATAAATGAAGCATTCCACGTCATCCACTGTTTGTAGAAATACTTTTTAAATTTGTTTATTTCGTCGGTGTCTTCGAAAAGATCTATCATACACGACCACGCCCTAGGAATGTTACTTTCGGGCAGTAATGGAAAGTTCGCACACATAGTTACCAGTTTTCTGTCTTTTCGATTTGAGGTTGCCTTCAAACGTTTTGCCTGTCTCCAAACAGCTTGGTTAAAATGGTAAAAGCAACCGCTAACTTTTGCTGCGGGGAAAATTTCTTTCACGGCATTTATTTGAGCGCTTTCAAAGTCACACTTGTAGAAATCTATTTCCAATCCAAATTTGTCTCTCAATAAACTAAACATTTTGCTGTATGTAGTTTCATTCTTATTAGGAAGAAGTACATATATAATAGGCACCACATTAGTGGTACTATTATTTCTGCTGATGTCGGCATGGATCGTGAAGATTTGATAGAATGGTTTCGGAGTTCTTTTGAAAGTTCCATCACCATAATATACTCTTGTTTTATTGTCACGAATAAATTTTCGGCTTAGTTTTGTTATGAAGATTAATATTTTATCATCCTCATCTTCGATAGCAAGAAACCCAGTTGTTAGTAATTTCGGAATCCTGACATCTTTTAGTGATTGGAACTCTGTATTATTTTGTTCTAAAATTCGGTGTCTTTGTCTGTATAAAGAACTTTTCCTTTCCTCATATGCTGGTAACATTGTACGGCTTGTACCCTCACTCTCCAAAACACAATTCTCGAATAACTTCTTTATAGGGTTCATTGATTCTTCAACTTTCTTTTTACATGTATCTATAAATACGTCTTCTGCATTTCGGTTGAAATGAGGTAAACATGCGTGGGAACTCTGACGAATTATAGCATTTTTTTCTGGATTTAAAGTAACTGATGCAGAACAGTCAATTCTGTTAACACACCTCCACATTGTAGTGCCAGTTTTATTATTATTCGAAAAATTGTATCGATGTCCCTTGTAGATCAAAGATGGTTTTCCTTTTTGATTTCGTATAAATTGCATCGTATTTTTGTCCATCGTTTAAAACGGCCGCGAAAATTACTTAAAAACTCAAACAATTAAACAAATAAAATGGTCAATATAATAATTTACAAATTATGACATGCATGAATTATTTTACAAGTGTCATCATCAAACATAAGTGGCCTGATACCCAAAGAGCACCAAAGAGATTGTATACCAATATGGCACATGGCATAATATTTATGTAATGAGGTGCTATTGTTAGAAGGTAAGTAATATTAAGGAAGGAAACATCGAAATTATTATAATGTTTGTGTGTACGAGTATACCTATTCTGTACGACATGTTAATATTCCGACATTTTTATAATATGACCTTTATAAAATCAGTCATTTTGGGAAAAGTTTTTTTTGAGATTAGAACAATATGTTAATAAGTACATTTTGACATTTAGACTTAATCAGCCGGAGGGAATTAATCAATTGACTAAAATTTGAGAATTTTTTTATGAGTAAGGGGGTATATTATTAGTAATACAATAATCATTTAAACTGTCATGGTCACATTCACTATTAATTAACGAATTATCGGGATATTTACCATGTTTATAGTTGTTGAGTTTCCGATATTTCGACGCTGTTACAAGCGCCATGATCACGGAGGAACTGAAGTAGGGGCACGCGTCCTAATGTTGGCACTGCACCAGATTATCAGCACCCCCAACTAAAACTCAAATTATAAGCTTACCATTAGATAATCTGGGATTCCGTTTAAAGAAATGAAAAATAAGATCCTTTTGGAATTATAAACTGGGCCAAACTACCTACATTCTTCTATTAAAAAAAAGCCATTTTTTTTTAAAAACGCGGGAACATGTCCTTTAAATTACTTTGTTTTGACAGTTTCGTATGATCGTAGGTAAGTTCAGGTTTTTTTATTTTACATTATTTTAGATCTTTTAGATATTTTTTACTGAACCTTTAGGTTTTATTCATGTATAAAATGTTTTATAAGGCTTATCTGACAATGGAAATGAACGTTATCTTGATTTTATGTTCATAAATGAGGTGCTGACATCTGGGTTCAATTTTTTAGCGAATTGCTAATTATCGGCACTGCTACTGTTACATGACAAAGTGGTATGTAAAATTGTTAATCCATATTTTTTATTGTAAAGCGTTATTATTTTATGCCGCGATTTCAATATTCTTGGAAAAAGTACTCTATGATTTCGGATTTCATATCCTGCCAGGATATGGAATGCAAAATGATATGGTGCTGAAACTAACATTGCTAGTTATTTTCATAGTGTTGATATTATGATCAAAAGAATGTCTATTATATTTTGGAATTTTTTATATTTATGTATTTATTTTTCTAAAACTTCGGTTGTTAGGCTAGGTATAAATAAAAGAGATTTTGCTATAAACATTGGATTATTTCATTTATCTACCTATTTTTATGTCTAATTTTAAGGTGCTGATAATTGGCTCGGTCGATGCCAGTAATTGGTGGTGATGGTGCCAATAATTGGTGTTTGGGTAATTATTTAGTCAAACTCATTTAAATAAAATGTGTATGCATAAAGACAATTTTTTATAATAAAAATCAATTACTTATTTAATAGTGAACCGAGAAAGCATGTTGTTAACTTTCGTTATAAGTATTATCACTAAGATAAACGATATTAAAGTAAGACTAACTCTTAAAGTGCTGATAATTGGTAGCATCACCCTACTTGCGGTTATTAATTCTTACGAACAAATGTACCGCCAAGCGCCATGATCACGGAGGAACTCCGTGATCATGGCGCTTGTAACAGCGTCGAAATATCGGAAACTCAACAACTATAAACATGGTAAATATCCCGATAATTCGTTAATTAATAATACAATAATCCTTTGGCTGGCGCTGGTTTTAAAACTAGCTGTTGGTAAAAATACCTCAATAAATTCTACAATGCATTGTTACAATAAATAGTATAAATACTAAAAAAAAATGTAGTATTAAACACTGAAAGATAGTTTTTTTCTCTAAGTATAGTTTAGTTAGTCATACTCTGTCATATAGTCATGGTCTGTCAAAAAACAGCTGTTTTAACGAGTTTTTTTGTCTTTATTCTATAGTAACGGATGAACAAATTGTAAAATAATAAAAAAACACCTTTCGTTCTAATAATAGGTCAATACCTATGAAATTGCTGTTTTTATTTGCCGCAATCTTTAGCTTTTATTTTCTTTTAAAACATAGATTGCTTGTATTATTTTTGTAATTTATTAAATACAGGACATTACCAACAATTAACACCAAAATCGGCAATTTCATAGGTAAATATCTAATATATTTTTAACCATTTAAATGGTTTAATTTTACATATATGTATCTCTTAAACGTATATTTTTCTATGATTATTTTTTGGTTTTGCTTAGTGAAGTTTCGTTAAAAGTATTTACCATGTTCACTTTGTATAACATATGTGTTATTCTATTCTATTACCACATGGAGACATCCTACTACTTTTACATCACTATTTTCATATTAAGGTATCATATACCCTCCCATAAGTCCGCAATAAAAAAGATAATTTTCTTGAGATATCACAAAATAAATCTCTGGCGACCATGCCGTGTGTAACCATGAATATCTTCATAGCCCCTCATCTCGTGGAACATTGAAAAGATCGACGTTATAACGGTCGTATTTATCATCACTATTTTCATCATTATAACAGCCCATTAATGTCCCACTGCAGGGACGGGCCTCCTCCCGTGACGAAAGGAATACTTGGCCGACTAATACCACGCTGGCCAGACGGATTGGTGTAGGGTTTAATTTCAAGTTTTCCTTCTTTTTACTTCGTAAAGATAATATTTACAGTTAGTCCCTTAGTCGGTTTTCACGACACCCATGGGATGATATGGGGTGGTGACATATTGTATTCTTACTCCGTTACCACACGGACAAGGTTCAAGAGTTCGCTTGTCCGCAATAAAAAAAATATTTTTTTGAGATATTTCTATCATTTTCATCACTATGACCATTTTTTGACAGAAATTGGCAGACGGCATCAAAGATGTAGGGACACCACTCCTTGATCTAAACATGACAAACGTATCACAGGATCTGGTGGAAATACTGGATTCGGAGTCGGATGACGAGGATACACCAATGGAGAAGAAGGAACCTATAGGGGTGAAAGCTGCAGAGTAAGTTTTGCTAATATTTATCCTTCCTACTAATATTATACTCGTAAATGCGAAAGTTTGTAAGGATGGATGGATGCACAGAACATTAAAATACATTAGAAAGGTTATCAAGCGCAGTTTGCATCGGATCCGCTGTAGCCACTAAGCCCCCACTATTTCTACAACTACGTAAGCAACGAAAGTAAATACAGTGTCACGCACACACGCACAACGTCAAACGAAGCGCTATGTTTGGTCACACAGCTCACTCACACAGACGTAATCTTACTTACGTATGTGCTGTGCAAAAGCAATTTATTTTACATTTACGCTAGTGATTGACAAACGATAAAATTGCATCGATTATTATATTATAGAAGGTTCATAATTTGCAAAGTTATTTATTTATTGTATCTGAAATGGGTCTAATGCTTATTTCAATGATATTTTTTATTTAATCATAATATACGACTGTATATTAGTTATTTTATTTATAATAAACTTATTATAAATAAAATAACTCCTTAAATAGTAGATCTGAAACTAAATTAATAATAATCTATTTTCGTATGGAAAAGTCAAGACCGTTTTTACCGACTTCAAAAAGTAGGAGGTTACGTCAATTATATACACTCGAACAAAAATAAAGAGTAAGTACGTAGAGTAAGTAATAAAACGAGTGACTGTAAATTACAGTAGTAAAAGTAAAATTTTTAAATGAATATTAAATAAATATTTGAAGAAATACTATTTTAATAGGTAAGAAATTTTGTTCTTGGAATTTAAGGGTAATTAAATAAAACAATATTCTCCATAAAAATAAATTGATATGCATTTACTCAAATGAAATGAACCAAAAAAAGTCTCCTATGGGGAGACTTTTTTTAATCGAAGCGGAATAGTTGTAATTTTTTTGTCCCCTAAAAAAATATTCAATTTGGCCTGGTAGTTTTTTATATATCTATTTCCGGACTTTTTTTATGTCGTAATCATCTTCGTTAAAATGTTTCGAGCAAATGGTGCTTGTCTTTGTAGGAAACCAATCTTCTCTGCCAGTTATATTAATCCATTTTTCCTTTACATCAGGCGCTTAAGGAAACCTAAAAAACATAACATCAGTACAACATAAAATCTGGCTATTAGCCATAATATAATATGCCATAATATTATCCATAAAGAATAATCCAAAACGTAAACAGTTAAATTACCGTAAAAAGCCGCCTCTGTGGCGGGGTGCCGGGTGCCGTGCACGAGGTCGTAAGTGCAATTCCCACGTAGGTCTATCGTACAATGCAGATTAATTTCAAAACGATTTAAGATTTATTTCGTGACATCATTATAAAATGATTACTTTGAAACAATTGAAAATAAAAATAACAATACTAAATGTTATTTAAACCAACAATAACAATTCATGTCTAAAAATCAGTTCCATAAATAAATTATAATCAGAAAAATCTAATGAATAAAATTTATCGATAAAGAGCGCTGTTGAGGTACATCACTGCGGTCGGATGTATCAGTGGAAAGCGCGCGTGGCGTTATGCATTGCTTTTCGAATAGGCGAAACTAAGGTTGCATAGCAAACAATGCCGGCAATGAATAAAAACAATGCAATATTATGATTTCTGTTGCCAAAATCAGTTTTTCGTAAATATTGTCATAAAATCAAGAAATTTAGGTGAGTCTAAATTTGTGGTGGAATGAAATTCCTTCTTTTGTCATACTTGACACTTGGCTTCTTGCTTTGCAAGTAATAATAGCACAACTCGGCATTTTTTGACGCTTTCTAAACTTTTTCACGCTGATACGCACTCCATGAAAGTCCGCGGACGACTACGCGGGGATGCGTCGCTTTCGAAACAAACTATGAGCGTTTGCTCACAGTTGAGGCGCGCGAGCCCCGCCTACTTCGCCTTTCTAATGTATTTTAATGTTCTGTGGATGGATGTATGTTACTCTTTCGCGCAAAAACTACTGAATGTATTTTGATGAAATTTGAAATGTAGGTTGTTTTGGGTGTAGAATAACATTTAACCTATCTAAACCACGCGGGTGAAGCCGCGGGCATGAATAGCAAATACTACAGTTATTATAAGTGGAATACACAGCTTACGCTCTATACAGCGGACCGCGCACACGGGAGATCGGATATGGATTCCAGGGAGAATTCCAGGAAGAAGTTCCCGTGGGAAGAGCGGGAAAACGCCATTTTGTTGATCCGTCTCATAGCGATACTTTTACCATTTTCACTTTTATATTTTTAACTGTGTTCCTTAATAACTGTCTAAACAAACGATTACTAACTGTAAATACTCTACAGTTATTATAAGTGGAATAAGTATGTGTTTATGTGTCACAAAATGTAAAAAAGTATGAGCTTAAAGCCTTACTTTTGACCTGCAAACAATTTATAATGAAAAAAAAAATTACTGATGACCTCGATGGCGCGACGGTAGCGCAAGCGGCTGCCGTGCACGAGGTTGTGGGTTCGATCCCCACGCAGGACATTTATTTGTGAGATCCACAAATTATTGTCCTGAGTCTGGGTGTTCTCTGTGTCCGTTAATTGATGTTTGTAAAAAGTCCCCGCGACACAGGGCATAATCCCTAGTGCGGGAGTTGTCTTTTTAAAAAATAAATATATTTTATATAGTAAATAAACCTAGGTGAACATGTTTATGCTAGTCGCAACATGTTACAAAGGTTGGGACGCACCCCATATAAAAATGCCCATTCTCCTTTTATCCTAAGATTCGATGTTCTTTGCGTCTATTAAAATTAGTTTTTTTTTAATCCATACATTCATATCAGCCTATGGACGTCCTCTGCTGGACATAGGCCTCCTCCAAAAGTTTCCACTCTGCGCGGTCTTGTCCCTCCCTCATCCATCGACTTCCCGCCGTCGTCCTAACCAAATCGTCGTTTTTTTAAATATTTTTTTTAAATTCTTTTTTTTTAACAGAATGTTGGAACAAAATCTATCGCAGCTATTGAACAAGACGTGGAAGGAATATGAAATGGATGACAGACTTAAAGTGGCCGAAGATGAAGTTAACGCTGAAATAGGGAGGATGGAAAGTGAGTATTCAAACATACATAGGTACATTCATGCGTTATTACCGAGACGACCTCTGTGGCGTAGTGGTTATATACTTAACATGCTACGCAGAGGTCTCGGGTTCGATTCCCGCTCAATGCAAATCTTTGTGTGCATGAACATGATTATTTGCATTGGTCTGAGTGTTTCTATGTATAAGAAGTATGTATTAACAAAAAAAAAGTATATAAGTACTAATATCCGTTGTTCTGTTACCCATAACACAAGCAGGTTAAGCCTAGCTTGCTTTGGGAACAGATGGCGCTGTGTAGAGATGTCCGTGAATATTTATTTATTTTATTTTATTTATTTACCTGCAACTAAAAGTTTGTTTATGTCGAATCCAAAGTTATTTAGAGATTTTAGATCGGTAAGTAATAAAATCATATTTGTAGCGCAAAAAACCGCAAGATTATGTTCATTTTTATAATTATACATAAATTACTTTGTCTTTCATTTGACGTCTAAATGACGTCATTTCGCCTGGCTCAACAGAAGTTTGGTTCTGCTTTCATTACTCAAGTAATTCGGCCGTACGTATGACGTCATCATAAGTAAAACTTAAAAATGTTTATCACAAATAAAAAATACCAAAAAAAACATCTTTACATACCGAATTTATATAATTCGTTAAACCCATAATAGCAACTCCCAAAAACCAAGTTTGTTCTCCTAAAGCTTATGTCTAACATTAATCCTATTTAACCACTTCCACAGAGGAGAGTAAAGAGTTAAACGACATGCTCGACGAGTGCCAGAGGGTCACAGACAAATTGCGACGTGACCTCTACGCGACCTTCAAGCAGAGAATACAGGAGCTGCCCTCGCTAGTTATATACGAGACGCCCGATTATAAAGTAAGTTATAAACCTTTTTATATCAGGACCCATACCCCTTTTCATAACAGGACCACTCGTGCCGGTTTGCGGTGTCATACTCAGACGGTCTGTCGGATATCGGCTCGCACCAAAAGGTTCGGGAATTCCTTCCTATGCCGAACCATTAAGTTGTGCAACCAACTTCCGGCTCACGTATTTCCTCCATCGTTGGCCAAACCGGCAAGATGATGACGACAGATTGAAGTAAATATAATGTCCCACTGCAGACGGATTGGTATAGGGTTTAATTTCAATATTTCCTTCTTTTTATTTCGTTGAGATAATATTGACGGATAGTCCTTGAGTCGGTTTTTACGACACCCATGGGATGAGATGGGGTGGTGACATATTGTATTTTTACTCCGTCATCACACGGAGAAAAGGGTATACTATACTACTTTTTCTTGGTTACAGTATATTGGTCCTGAATATGAGTCTGCTGTACCAGTTTCTATAATAGATGTGAGTATATTTATATTATTATGTTTAGTATAAGATAGAACAAAGTTTTTTAGTAATCTTAAATCATTATTGCGTACTGTCTTAAACTTGTCTTAAATACATTTTGACAAGTTTGACATAGTACCTGGTGATCCGTCACACAGGGTTTCCCTAGTATGGACACCAGACTCTCACAAAGATTCAATGAAGCTTCCATTATGTAATGAAAATGTTTATGAACGTTATATCTTTGTGAAGAGAAATAAATAAATAAATTATTATTATTAATCTCTTTATTTACATTTTTCACATTTATTTACATTTTTAAATATAAATATAAAATTATAGACATTTAAAAAAATAAAAAAAGGTAGACCCGCCAGCATCGGGTACAGGGACCAAGCTACTGGTGGTTAGGGCTCCAGAGATAGGAACCTCCTCACAATACGTGCCGTGTCGAGCAGTACTGCCTTCTGCATCAGACCTATGATCCAACGGTCAAGCGAGAGTCTCCGTAGATGTTATTATTAATTATTATTATTATAGTATTTTAGTAAGTGTTATCTTTTTGTTAAAAATAATAAAAATGTGAAAAGGTTTGCTAAAAGAAAATGTATCTATAGTGTATTCACAGAGACGAGTTAGTAGAGCGCTATCTCACTCACACAATTTTTTAATTGCGATTGGTCAGTGATAAACGCTAAGGCGGTGTACACAGTACGAGTACTTTTTAGTAGTTTTTAGTCTACTCATACTTCCCGTGATGTGCAGACGTGCTCATACTTGTGACTGTATGCTCGACTTGTGAACCGGCTGGTGTATTGGATTTTATAATTTATTAATGAACTAACGACTGGCTTGAAAACACCTTCAGGTGTGCATTTTTTTTTAATAAATGGTCCATGGTAATTTTTAAGCATCGCAGGTGTGCTAATGACCCGTTTATTGTTCTTTTGTCATAAATGAGCATTACCATAGTCAAATACTATTTCCCAATTTTGGTATATTAAACTGGTGCGCTACATCCATTGTTATTATTATTATTAAGTTATTGTTATATTCTCATTGTTGAAACACGTGTTTTATAACATTTTTATATTCTCGTTGAGAGTGAGGATGAGGATGGAGGATGGAAGGTGGTCTAAATATGTTTGAGTCGAAGAAACAAGGCGATTATCACAAGGAGATGAATGCCGAAGAATTTGAAAATTGGTTTAGAGAAGTTTTAAATAAGCTAGATGATAATTCTGTGATAGTCATGGATAACGCTTCTTATCACTCTAGAAAAATAGAGGGAATCCCAACGGCCCAATTTAAAAAACAGGATACTTGTAATTGGTTACGAGAAAAAAATATTAGCTATAACGCTGAAATGTTAAAACGTGAATTATTAAACATCGTTAAAAATCATAGACCGACCATACGACGCTTGCATTATAGACGAAATGTCAAAATCACAAATCAAAACTGTCAAATTAATGTCTCTCAATTTATACGACAGACGAAGCCGCAGTAATAAACTAAGCGATCTTTTAAGAAGCGCAGTGTGAACGCACATTTACATTTCTAAGGATTTGTTAACGCCCACCGACCCTAGAACAGTATTTTTTGTCCTTGTCATTTGTATGATAATGTGCGATAAAGAAGGCGCTATACTAACTCGTCTCCGTGAATACACTATAGTGATTGATTCAATGAAGAAGAAGAATATTCAATGTATATTTTTTTTAAATTTATTTTGTTCAATATTTTTTTCTTTTGTATTTTTATTTAAAAAGTTACAAATAAATGTATTTTCAATAAAAAAATCTATAATAATGAAACCCGATAGTTTAAAAGTTATAATAAAATCTGCCAAACTATACAACAGTTTGTCGGCAATATACATACATAATATTATACATAGAAAACACCTAGATCAATGCAAACAGATTGCATTGAAATCGAACCCAAGACCTGTACGCAGCCATGAACCATAACCACTAAGCCATAAAACTCGTAACATTTCATTTTTTTTTAAATTCTGTTTGACATTTAAATTGTCTAGACACATAAATATTTGTATTATTGTTGTTTTAGATACAAACCCGCCAACAGAGTACCAAACGTAAGTCACATGTGAACCCGGAACCTCCCGCAAAGCGACCTGCTATACCACTAGGATACGCGCCTCTACATGAAAATAAACCTACGCCGCAGGTAAATTATTACAAACACTTTAATTTTGTAAAAGAGTTAGTTTTTTAATCTTTAGATCGATGTCATGGGTTTAGATGCAAATGATATCGGCTGGCATGAAGTTAGCTATCAGAATAGTTCGCGCATAAGTACTAATTATAATATTAATTTAGTAATTTTTGTTTTATTATTGTAATATATTTTACAGGCGGGTGTCAAATCCGAGGATCCCAAGGTTGAAGAAGACGTAAGTTATTTTAATTTAATAAAATCAAATAATAATATTTTTCACTTTATTTCCATTTATATCAATCTAATTACTTAATAAATTATATTAAGTACTAGCTGACTCGTGCCCACTTCGTTGGGCGGCGAAAAAAACTCGTCCCTTTTTTAAACATATTTCATTACTGCTCCACTCCTATTAGTCATAGCGTGATACTATATAGCCTATGACATTCCCCGATAAATGGACTATTCAACACAGAAAGCATATTTAAAATCGGTTCAGTAGATCCAGAGATTACCCCCTACAACGTCACAAACACACAAACTTTACCTCCTTATAATATTAGTATAGATTTACAGTATATTATATTGTTTATTACAGAAAGATATATCCGTAGTGAAATTATCGGCGGAATCTGCCCCAGCGGACTTGCCTCCTCCTGGTGAATTATCCAGACCCCCCCTTAGAGTGGGCATGCCCGTCTACGCTATGAAGAACGCTTTCGGACCCTGGTTCAAGGGCAGGGTCGCGGAAATTATGCCTAAGAATAATTCTGTGAGTACATTACTTTATATATATTTTTTTAATAAATGCTGTGGAAGTTAAAAGAGCAGTTTTAGTATTTTTATTTGCAAAAAACTAGGCCCTAACAAGTATTCAACAATGTGTAGAGAAGACTTTCACAGGCATAAACAATTATTATTGGATTAGACAAAAATTTATCTTAGCGTATGTTAGAAAACAGTGATCAGCAGCACTTACTGGACCAAGAGTGCAGTACCCTGACAAGGAGTTTGTCATTTCAATAAAACAGTTTTCTAAAAAAACCATAATTATTTCTTTATTTATTGGCAACAAATTTTATTATACTTATAGAATCGGTTTTCACGAATAATATGAAGTAAAATAAACCCTAATAACACGATTATTATTTACAGAATCAATTCACAATGTGTCGTGTAAAATTCGACCACAAGATAAGAAATAACAGCAAAGTGTTGCCGGCGCGGTGTATAGCGTATGCTGACCCGTCTGACGTCAGGATGATCATAGGTATGTATGTATGAAAGAAAGAAACGCAGGTTCGAGTCCCCTTCCGTTAGGGGAAGGGAGGTGTATGTGGGGCTCCCAGGGGGTTAGACAACCCCCCAGTGTACCCGCTAAAAGTCCCCAGCGGCACTCCTTCATCGCCTACTTGGAGCCTGGGGAGCCGGCAGAGCCTTTGCGTCCAGTCCCCCTCCGGCGATACCCGCCGTTACAGGCGGGCCCTACTCTTCTTTAGAACGGCCGTGAGTGCTCCGGCCGTTCTCACCGCCTCGAGTGCCAATCTTTTCCATTGTCTTTTTTCTTTTCGAATTTTTCTAGTTATATCGATTTTACGTATAAAGCTTAGGTTATGGTTTTAAAACCATTACATAAACTCTTCAATTGAAAGTTTACGGCTGTCGCGCCTAGATGGCGTTGCTGATGGCTTAAACCTCAACTGTAGTTGAGGTTTAAGTTGCGCGCGCTTGTGGCGTCGTATAAAGCAATGGTTAAATTTGGTGATCGAGACAGAGACTCGGGTGGCCTAGTTGGTCATAGTACAGTACTCGCCAAATAACACGGCCGGCCTGAAGTTAGCTATCAGAGAAGTTTGCGTATGTACAGGAACAAATAAAACACATGGTCTCCGACATTTAGTTACGAAACTGATATCTGCACAGCTTGCAGCAACATCTCTGACAGCGAGTGTTATAGCCATTGATTTACAAAAAACCAAAGATACACACTCCACTTCCCAAAAACGTCCGCAACAAATGGGCGCATTGTGCACTTTTTTTAAATTAGTATCGCGTTGTTCTACCGGCAAACGTCAATCATTAAATTTTATTGCTTTATGTGCATTACTTTTTAAATACAACTTTATGTCATGCGTGTAAGATTGAATTTGAAAAAAGAAATATGTTTACGATATTACTATACGTATTTATTGCGTATGTTTAATTTGGTGACACTTTTGGCTGTTAGTTTTGTTTGAAAATGTGCATCTAGGGTTTTTTATAAATCAATGGTTATAGCTAACTAGATGCCCTCAGCTTCACCCGCGTTGTATAAGTAGCTTAAATGTTATTCTACACCCTTAACTACATATATTCCAAATTTCATTAAAATCCATTCAGTAATTTCTTGCGTGAAAGATTAACAAACGTGTCCATCCATACATACATCCTCACAAACTTTCACATTTTATAATATTAGTAGGATTTTTGACAGATCGAGTTATTTGGCAAGTAATGTAGTACAAGCTTAGCTTAGTTTGAGACTAGATGGCGTGAGGTGTGAGGAACATTATTATCAATATTAATTTGTCCCCAGGTACTAGACTGATAGCCTTATTCAAAGATTCAAATAAACGTGAATCATATTATTCTGGAGTGGTTGCTGAAATACCTAATCCTGTCAATAGTTATAGGTAAGTAATTCTATTATCCCTTTTTTCATCATAACAGCCCATTAATGTCCCACTGCAGGGACGGGTCTCCTCCCGTGACGGAGTTATACTTGGCCTACTAATACCACGCTGGCCAGACGTATTGGTATAGGGTTTAATTTTAAGTTTTCCTTTTTTTTTATTACGTAAAGATAATATTTACGGTTAGTCCCTTAGCCGGTTTTTATGACACCCATGGGATGAGATGGTGACATATTGTATTCTTACTCCGTCAACCAGATACCTTTTTTATTTTTTTTTAAGAAGGGATTGTCGGTGGTTGTGTGAGACAGAGACTTTTAAAAGATCGGATCTAGGGCCGACAAAAAATTAACATAAACAATGAAATTCCAACCTCAAGATAATATTTTATGGATCAGGCAAAAAAATATTTTGCGTTGGATTCAGCACAACCGCTTTGCCACTTTTTGCAATGTCCTTGAGATTAAATAGGGTGACAACACCCTATGTTATACTTACTCACCACTCGTAAACTCTCTTGCTATCAAAAATTGTAACCCGCGGTGTCAAAACGACAAATCTGGCAAAATCAGTACCAAATTTTTGACATATTTTTTTAAACAGACATCAACAGTAGACCAAATTCTCGGTGCTTTTCAGATACCTGGTGTTCTTCGACGACGGCTACGCTCAGTACGTTGAACACACCTTCACTCGACTAGTCTGCGAGTGTTCCCCCCTCGTGTGGGAGGAGGTCCACCCCTTCTCCAGGGAGTTCGTGAGGGGCTACCTGATGGCGTACCCCGAGAGACCCATGGTCCGCCTGCATGAGGGACAGCATCTGAAGACCGAGTGGGACGGTGAGAGGGATTAGCTTTATACTTTTACTAGCTGATGCCTGCGGTTTCACCTTTTTGATTGCATATTTTCGTGGTAACGTTATTCGTGATTTCATGTTTTCGTGGTAACGTGATCATAGGTTCAGTAATTTGGAAATCAGTAATTCACCCGTTACTAAAATAAAGCTAAAAACCCTTGTCAAACTTAAAGGTATTTGTTTTACTTTTTTCTCTTTTTAAGTTTGAGAAACACACTGCTCCGGCACTGCAAACGTTCCACCCGAAACGCCTAAATTGAAAGATCTCAGAAAATAATTTTCTTTCTTTCTTTCCCTTTTAGGTAAATGGTGGTCATCCCGAGTAGCTCGCGTGGACGCTTCCCTAGCTCAAGTGGTATTCATAGAGGATGGGAGGCGAGAGTGGGTGTACCGTGGGTCTACCCGTCTTGCCCCCTTGTACTTGGAACTACAGGCGGCTGAGCGACACCGACCTAGACCTATGCCACGGACTAAGCAGCTAAGGGTAACTTTCTTTGTATTTAAATCTATACAATACAATACACAATACAATACAATTCATTTATTTGTCAAAAACACAGGTAATACATAAAATGTGAACTTAAGTAAATTAATTTGCGCTATGTTTTGTCACTCGGACATACAAATATTAAAAAAAAAAGACATCAAATAATTACATGTCAACGTTAAATTATAAATAAATGCTTAAAACTAATAATATACAAAAAATGTCAGTGTTAAATCATTATAATTTTTTAATTAATCAATATAATAATAATTCATGAATATGTTCAGATGTTTTACAAAATTGTCTTTTATCATACTATATTTTTATCATTTAAAAATTGATCTAGTGTGTAATAACATTTATCAAGCAGTAATGCATGTAATGATTTCTTGATTTGTTGAACATTAAGGGTCTTCATATCATTAGGCAACTTATTAAAAATTTTAGGAGCTAAGCCAAAAAAACTTTTCTGCATGAGAGCAGTCTTACACGTTGTGTGACATAAATTATTGACATACTTAGCTCGTACGGGTAATCTTCTTACATCGGATATTTTTTCAAAGAGATGTATGTTACTTTTTACAAATAATACAGTTTCAAGAATGTACAATGATGGTAATGTTAATATTCGCAATGATTTAAAATATGGCACACAGCTATCCGTTGATTTTAAACCACACATAGACCTAATACATTTTTTCTGCATTCTAAATACAAGCTCACGATCAGTTGACTGACCCCAAAAAATGACACCAAATCTTAAAATGGAGGCTACCATTCCGTGGTACGCTGTTAATAGAGCATCAATACTCACACGTTTGCTTAATTGTGACAAAGCAAATGCAGTTTTGCTTAGTCGTTTGCACACCTGTTGTACATGAGGTTTCCAAGTGAGCTGATCATCAATTGTTATGCCTAAGAACTTAGCCTCACTTACACTTTCTACTGTGTTATTGTTGTAAGCAATGTCTATATTTGGAACTTCACACCTTTGATGAAAGTGTATTATTTTTGTTTTTAATAGGTTGATAATGAGATTGTTATTATTTAACCAACTTACGATGTCAGCGAGAGAATTATTAATGTCACTTTTGTAAAGATCCGGATCATTGCATTTAACAAGACACGTACTGTCATCTGCGAAAAGCACCATACTATGTGATGTACATTTTGGTAGGTCGTTAATGTATATTAAAAAAAGGAGCGGACCTAAAACACTCTCCTGAGGAACGCCATATTTTAATGGTTGAGGAAATGATGTAATTTTTTCCTCTATTTTACTTTTTAAACAGATTCTAGAAATTTCAGTACACTGTGTCCTATTGCTTAAATACGATTCTAGAAGCTTATAGCAAGTACCTCTTATACCGTAGCCATGTAATTTATTCAGTAGAATTTGGTGGTCCACATAATCAAAGGCCCTAGTCATATCAGCAAAAATGGCGCAGATAGGAGTCCTATTGTCCACACTAGATATTACACCTGATAGAAGATCATAGATGGCCATGTTTATTGTTATATTTTTCCTGAAACCCTTTTGCTCTTTACAGAATAGATTATGTCTAGAAAAAAAACTATATAAAGAATTATATATTACCTTCTCAAAGACTTTCGAAAAGACAGGTACCTATCTGTGCAATTGGACGATAGTTTTTTATATTAGTTTTATCGTCTTTTTTAAAAAGCGGTTTCACGATTACTTTTTTTAGACTTTCAGGATACACACCTTCTTTTATGCTTAAGTTTATAATATATGACAATGGTGGTGCTATTATTTCTCTAACAAATTTGACGACCTTAGTGCATACACCGTCATATCCTATCGTGTTAGTATTTTTTAAATGGTTAATTATTAGTATGATGTCATTGTTATGAACCGGCTGCATGAATAGTGATTGTAATGTCATATTATTATAATTATTAGTCAAAGTTTTTTTATTATTAGTATTATTTACAACGTCATTAACAAAATAGTTATTAAACTCACTCGCGATATCTATGGCCTTCGTTAACTCTATATTATTTCTCTTTATAACCATAATTTGTTCAGGTGGAGAATGCATTTTTGATTTATTGATTATTTGCCATGTAGCTTTTGATTTATTTTCTGATGAGCTAATAAAGTGATCATTTTGAGATTTCTGGGTCAATTTAATTATCTTTCTGTATAAAGATGTATATTTTTTAAAGTTAGTTCTATTCTCACAGGTAGGATTTAATCTATATTTCCACAATAACCGCCTTTGATTCCGGCTACACTTTTTTATTCCGCGTGATACCCATTTAGTTTTTACATTTGTTTTTAATGTAATTGTTTTTTTCGGAAAGCATAGATTATAAATAAGAGTGAAATCAGCCATAAAATTATCATAAGCTTTGTTAGTATCACTTGTGGCAAAAACGTTTTGAAACGATAGGCACTGTAAATAGTTTTTAAATCTTATTAAATTTTCTTTAGAAATAGCATGGCGTACAATTTTCCAATAGTCTAGTTTACAGGTTTTTTTGATTGGCACTGTAAGTAACTGTGAGGTATGGTCTGAGAGTAGAAGATCAATAACTTCAGATTTACATTCTTTTTTATAGTTATGTGCAAAATTATCAATGCATGTTCCACTTGATAGTCGAGTTGGTGAATGTAGAGCCATTTTTAAATTATAGTTTAGTAGAAAACATTCAAGTTCTAGCGATATGTTATTCTTTTTCAGTATATCTATATTAAAATCACCACATAAAATAACCCTATTCTTAGATATATTTATTTTAGACAATACGATTTCTAATTTTTCATAAAACAATTGATAGTTGTGTTTAGGTACTCTGTATATGCAAATTATAATTAAATTAAGGTGAATTAATTCAATGGCACAACATTCGAAGACACCCGACAGAGACTGTTTTGATACTGTTAGTAACTCCCGGGATTCAATGCCCTTTCTAACAAAAATACATGTACCTCCTCGTTTAGTGTGTCTGGCAAATAATGATGCTAAATAAAAATTAGGTATGCTTATAAGATCTTCATAACCATTTTTAACAAAATGCTCGGTAATACAGATGATATCAATATTTATGTTTTTTTGTTTAAATTCGTCTAATTTCACTGTTAGCATGTCCGCTTTATTTATTAATCCCGCTATGTTTTGATGTAGAATAGTTAAGTATCTATAGAAAAAACTGAGAATTGTTATGTGTATGAGTTGTTTTTATTGCGTTGTTATCGTAACCTGTGTCATTGTCCAAAGGCTCTGTTTGTGTGTAGACATTAATCATTCTCCCAGTAGACACCAAATTATTTTTCATGTATGTGTCATAATTTAGCTTGTAGTTAGAATGGAGAATTTCTTTTAACAATCGTTGGGATATATGTGTAGGCAAGAATCTATAGTTAGGCAAACGAATTGAATAGTCCATGTCAAGGTACGTTACATTATTGAAATGAGAACATAAAAATTTTAGGGAAGAGTTCAGCTTTTTTTCGTTGAGATGCTTATTAAAAGGTATTTCAGATACCAAAACATTGGTGTGTTTTATATTACTTAAGAAACGATCTAGGCTATATTGAAACAAAGATGGGTTCTGGTCATTTACGCCACCTAAAATTACCAGGATGTCATCACCGCTTAAACTATTTATAAGGGTTTTTTCTGAACGTAGAACCTCATGTAAATCGGCTCCCGATTTCCAAAAAGAATAGACTATAAAGTTATCACCCAATAGTTTTTGTAGATTTCCTTGCAAACGCCGACCTTGATTATCTGCTAAAATAATAACTTTTCTTTTAGATTTCATTGGTGAATTTTTATTTAGTTCAATTTGCTTAGGTTTGCTTTTCTGAATTGGAGTAAAATTATGTGATATTATTTTTTCATTTTTTTCAAGTGTATATGTGTCTGTAGTATGTGTCTTAATTATAGGTGTGCTGGAAGTATTTTGCAACTTTTTTGTTATAGGAGTCGTATTTTTGAGTACACTATTTGTTATTTTACTTTCTTCTAAAAATGAGGCGTGGTGTGTTTTTGCAAATGATTGCTGTTTAATTACTGTAGGCGTTTGATTCTTACTATCTTTTGTTTTACGCTTCCGTCCTGAGAGTGGTGTTGTTTTTATAATATCACTAGACTTGATTTTTTTATATGTTTCTATTATATTTTTGCATTTTTCTAAGTCAGTTTTAAGTTTGGTATTTTCACAAAGTAAATTTTCGATTTCAGCATGTGCACTTTCCATGTTATTGGACATTACTTTTAATTTTTCCTGTAGGTCTAAAATGGTTTGGCTAGTGTTATGACAGGAATCTCGTAAGCTTAAGGTGGTGATGTCAAATAGTGTTTCATCGGTATTATCACTCGATATGTCATTTAATGAGTTATTTCTTATTTTTTTACGATGTGTGATGTTATCATCCATATTTGTACTATAATGACAAATATACAATTGTACTCGTAATCGTTACTAACTTCAATCGGTTTTGTGGTTATTAAGTTGAAGAATCAGAGTAAATTAGAATTCATCATATTATTATATTCGGAACAATTCCAAAAAGACAAAGTTGCACTGGGATTTGATCTCGCGAACGTTTAACCCTTATTAAAAGAGTTGAGTGTTTCCCAACTGCGCTACGAAACAATTAAGTTTGTTGTTGAAATTGGTGGTCATAAGGTGAATTATATTATAAAAGTTCGTTACGGTGACTAATGCTGCAAAAATTTATTTAACTGACTTGAGATATTTATTTCTCATATTGTTATAAAAAAAAACACATTGCTACACTAAGTTTTTACACTATATTATTAATGCAATATTTAAAAGTATTTAAGCATCATAACACTCATTTGTTTTTGTTTATTACACTTTTCACAAATTTTTATCACGATTCCATTATGTTACTGTTTTAACGTCGTTTTTTTATTATTTTATCAATATTTCACTTGTGTTGATGCACAGCACTGTATAGTAGGTAATTAGCGCTAAATTAGGTAAAACTAGGCACATTTAATATTTAATTTCAATTTATAACACGGAGCTTGAATTATTCGTGACAGCTAGCGCCATCTGACTGAGTAATTTATACTACCTATATAATAGGTAGTATAAATTAGTAGTTAGCACAGTGAATGTGTGAGCTTTCTCCTGAAATACCTCGTAGTAGACCAAAAGACTATCGTATTTGTCAGTATTTTCAATTATTTGAATTTCTATTTTTTTTTCAATTATTATATTTCTATCAAATATTAAGTTTTTATTAAAAATTAATAATACTAAAACTATGAAATTGCTGTTTTGTATGAAGATTTTATCAGAAGTTAGATTTTTCATACTAACGTTTTCTTAGATTTTTCAATAATGATTAAATTGCTATAAGTAATGGCGCACATTTAAGCTAACTATTGTGTTTAAAACAAAGAAAAAAAAAGTATCAGGAAAGAAGTTACAATTAAACAAATGCAAATCCGCTGTTTTAAATTGGACCCATGTTCACAGGCTTTTTATTAATACGAATAATAATTATTTTTATTTATTGTCTTTTGTTAGATGTTAGTAATATCCTATATTTCCTACATATCAAAATAATTTCATCTATATACCTACGTTTGAAAAGAATAAAGAGGCTAAAGACTGCGCAGAAAAAAAAACACCTATATCATAGGTAAAGACCTATTATAATAAGAATTATATGTACTAAGTTATATTATATGTATTTCATTTATTTATTAAATAGTTAGAATGAAATATTTATTATTTATTTATTCACAAGCTTCTGTTATAAATTGCACTTTTGGCACATGGTAGGGATCTGCGTGGCGCCTTGGTATCACTCGCACTACGAGCACTGCTGAACATCAGTGTTGCGAGTTGCTTTGACCCTCGCAGCGTTAAAACTGAGCAGTGTCCTTGTTTGACACTGATGGGACACACTACTTAACTTGCTTTTTTATATTTGTTTGTTAAATTAGAGTGTTCTTTGGTAATTGTATTAATTTGTTTTATAAATGTGTTTTTTGTAATTGGCTTTTGTGTGTGTGAGCTGGTCTGTGTTAAATAAAAATTGTTTTCTTTCTTTCTTTCTTCTAAGTGATAAAATAATGTAATATTATTCCAGTCCAACATGCCATACGTGGAGTACACAAGATCGGATGAGCAGAGTGCCGCTAAGCCTCAAGACCAGGCACTGCCGCAGCCAGCAATCATAACTGCAGTTACCACACAACAACAAAACGAGGTAACACATCGTAACTGTTGGTCTTTTAAGTATTTTCTTTAACATAACAGCCCATTAATGTCCCACTGCAGAGACGAGCGTCCTCCCGTGACGGAGGGATACTTGGCCTACTAATACCACGCTGGCCTGACGGATTGGTATAGGGTTTTATTTCAAGTTTTCCTTCTTTTTATTTCGTAAAGATAGTATTCACGGATAGTCCCTTAGTTGATTTCTACGACACCCATGGGATGATATGGGGTGGTGACATATTGTATTATTACTCCGTCACCACACGTAGGTATATGTACTACATATCTTATATTATATACTAGCTGACCCGTGCCCACACTGTTAGGCGGCAAAAAAAACGCGTCCGTTTTTAAAACATATTTCATTACTGCTCCTCTCCTATTAGTCATAGCGTGATACTATATAGCCTATGACACTCCCCGATAAATGGACTATTCAACACAGAAATATTAACATTTAAAATCAATTCAGTAGGTCCAGAGATTACCCCCTACAACATCACAAACACACAAACTTTACCTCTTTATAATATTAGTACAGATAACTTATACAGTGTGTAAAAAAAACCCTGTCCGATCCGTGAAGGGGTGATGCAGTATCGAAAGGTAGTCAGGTTGGCAGTGTCATTTCATGGAAATTAATTAAAGAAATTTTTTCCAATATTTCGTGAGTTATAGGGAAATCGTAACAGTTACCACTAGGCACACCGGCTGGTAGTACATCAATACCTAGATAGATATTCACATAGAATGCCGACGCGCGAGACACTTTTGCCTAATCCCTTTGATAAAAAGCCGCCAGCCCGCGCGGCCGTTGAACCTAACTACTTGCTAAAGACGACTTGTAAACTTTACCTACGAGTAAGACAGCTGTTATTTATACGGATTGTTGAATTGCATTTCATTTATTTTGAACTTATTCTTTAAAGATAACAAAACATAATGATAACGCCATGCACAATAAATTGGTATAATTTTTAATACGTTTATAAGTAGATATTTTAAATAAAATTACTTATCATATCTTATGGCTAAGTACTTACATACTTTAAGTTGATAAAAAGATCAACTTGCTGTTGTAGGGTCTGAAGATCATGCTCCACATAGGCACATTCCCTTTGTATACCACGTAAGGCACCTTTTGTTTTTAAGTTTTCGCGAACACATAGTAACACGGTAGGGTTTCACTTTATAGCATCAAAAGCACTCACTATTCGATGTCGCATTTCCAGTTCCGTTTCACAATTATTGTTTAGATTATTTGTTTTACGTGGTCCCTCAAATAAAAGTCTAACGGAGTCAGAGTTAGCGATCTGTTATCGTTGCGGCGCGGCGGGGTCTCCCGGCGTCTATGCGATGGCCTACCACCCCCACAGACACTGCCGGTGGTGTACCTACACGCGGTAGTGTAGCCTCTGAAAGGCTCGCACTGATGATACAGGCAAACCTTGAGGAATAAAGAACCTTTCCTCATACTCCCTACGTGCAGCTGCACTCACTTTTACCTAAACACATCAACATGTTAAAATATTCAACGTTTGAATATGGCACGGACATAATCGTAACGTAATACTCATCACAATCACAATCCCGGAACGTCTAAACTGTTGAAGTTATTTCGCGAGACTGCGACAAATAAATAATAAATAGTCCTCATTCAAAATATTAGGCAAAGAACTATGAAGTAGGTTTTTAAAGGAATAGGGATGTGGCCGAAACTTTATTGAAGTAATATTTTCATTAATATCGATAGTGAATGCATGGCAACCAATAATTATTTAAATACAAGCATACAATGATAAAATCGGTTAACATTAATTAGCTATTTTAATTTTACAGTTTTATTAGTTTGTTTTTACAGTAACTGCAGACAAATTCGCAGTTTCAAGTAAAATATTTTTGGCATAGTACACAATTCTAAATATCGTACTGTACGATATGTAGCCTTTCCCAAATTCAGTAAAGTTTAATAGGAAAAGAAATTGTAGGTAAAGTAAGTAGGTTATTTAAAAATATCGATATTTTTTTTGGTTCAACGTGTTTATCATAGCTACGTCACTAGGGCGGTGCATTGGTGTACAGCACAGTGAAAGCGGTGTCCTTTGTCGGCACGGATTAAATTTGTCGGTGCATTATTTATTACCTTTATTCGAAGTCAAAGAAACCGCTTTTGACCTAAGTGTTCATGGCTCAAGAACATTTCCCAATTTCAGGGTAAATTTTGCAGGAGAAAATGTATAAAAAAATTTTTTTTTAAGTATTTTTCATTTTTAAAATTATTTTTAGAATGTTTGTCAGGTATACAATGCCACCGTTACGGATCGGACAGGGTTTTTTTTACACACTGTATTATCCTCTTTCTCTTCTTTTCTCTTTCTCTTTTAAAAAAAGACAACTCCCGCACTAGGGATCATGCCCTGTGTCGCGGGGACCTTTTACAAACATCAATTAACAGACACAGAGAACACCCAGACCAGGACAATAATTTGTGGATATCACAAATTATTGTCCAGCGTGGGGATCGAACCCACAACCTCTTGCACGGCAGCGAGGTCGCCAAACTATTAAAATATTTATTCCCCCCACAGGAGATACGTCGGCAGCGCGCCGTGGCTAAGAAGTCCACAGCTCTGCCTCCCGTGACTGCTGCACCAACTGTACCTACTACTATGGACAGCATGACTAGCAGAGTTGTTGTGAGTATCTTGCTATAACTAGTCCTTAAATGTCCCACTGCAGGGACAGGTTTCATACAACTGTTTTTATTTTTTTTTACTTATTAAATTTTTTTTTTTTTCATAAACACAGAAGTATTTTTACAAACAACTAGTTGACAAAGTCACCTTTTAAGCAAATGTATGTCTGTGCTAGGTGAACTTCGCTCTACAGTATCCATTGACAATGAACTTCTTATCATAAACAAAAGAATATAAGAAAATAGAAAGAAGTTAAACAATTAAAATGTATGTTTGTGCGTGTGTGTGAGTGTCATGAATGTTCAATAACTATTACAACTGTAAACTATATAATTGTTATTCATCAGCTAGCCCTTAAAATGACGTCATGCTCGGGGGCGGGACGGCTGATGACGTCAGGATTTTGTCTCGGTGCACACAATTATGCATAATGGGTACATATATAGTACCACCTTACAAATTAATAGTATTTGTGTGTGTAGTTTAAAAGCGTTTATAGGGCTCACTAGCGTCGCCAGAACATATTCGCAAATAGAATATCAATCAATCAATTAGCCTATTGCAGTCCAGTGCTGGACATAGGCCTCTCCCAACACGCACCACAGAACTCGGTCCTGCGCCTTCCGCATCCAGTCCGACCCAGAGACCTTTATGAGGTCGTCGGTCCACCTAGCAGGGACTACACTACGTTTGCCGTCTTCAACCAATCCGTCCTACCAGTTATGACAAATAGGATAAACAAAGTAAAATGTTGATAACAAAGTCTTGAGAAAAGGCAATAAAGTATTTGTATAACACACTCTCAACACTTTAGGTAAATGTTTTTCGAATGCGAAATTTAACAAATTGAAATTGAATTGAAATTTAAAAATTCGTGATTGTAACTGACTGTAAAAGATAGTAGAAGATCCGCAGGAGAACGAAAGTGACCGACATAGTGCTCCGGATTACCCGGTTAAAGTGGCGGTGGGCAGGGCACATAGCGCGGAGAACCGACAGCCGTTGGGGCAGAAAGGTTCTGGCGACCGCGTACCTAAAGGCGCAGGGTGGGGAGACCGCTTACACGGTAGACCGACGACCTGGTTAGGACGGTGGGAAGCCGATGGATGAGGGAGGCACGGGACCGCGCAAGGTGGCAATATTTAGAAGAGGCCTATGTCCAGCAGTAGACGTCAATTGGCTGAGATGTACTGACTGTAAGCACTTAAAAGTATCTGAAAATACATACTTGATTATATGTATATAATATTCTTAATTTTTCAGTACTACACACCGAAGAACGCAGTGAGACCTTACAAGTTGGTACCGCACAAATGTTCACCGAAATGTAAGAGAAACGATGTGTTGTCACTCAAGGAACTAAGGACTTATAATCCTTTAGCTAAGCCGCTACTTAGTGGCTGGGAGAGGTTAGTAATATACTTTAAATTATCATAAGTTATGTCAGAGAATAAAATACGCTGAAAGTTTCCACTATCCTAAACTATCATAGTCATCAATCACACTGTCGTTAAATAAATATTATTTAAATATATGAAACACTCCTAAAGATCTCTGCCTTCAATTGCATATAATTTGATGACGTGAGACTATCGCACTCTATCACAATTATGTAGATAATGTGGTTGATGTCGATAGTCAATTAGGATAATGAATAATAACTACGATGAGCTGAGTTAGTGCTTTTTGCTGATTTTTTTTTTCTAAAAGTTATTTTTTTAAGTTCTGTCCATTTTGCATGTGATGTTTGCCTATAATAGGTTATGCATTTAGCTTGTAAGACATTGATCGTATAAAAAATTCTTTATAAAAAATATAATAACTGTTGGCAATCCTAAATAAATAAAATAAATAAACTATGATGATTTGAAATAGAGTGATTGATGACCGTGCTGTTTGGGAACAGTGTCATTGAAAACTGCAAAAATTAAAAGACACTATCCTAATTGATTATTTCAATTAGGATAGTGTCGCACACAATTTCCAATCATTTCTGCCAATAATCATATTTGATTATTTTCACTACGCACACTACCTCAAATCTATTGATCATGGTCACAATGACATCCAGTATTCATCCCAGTAGTCTAACTATACAATTTTCCTTCCAATCAGACAAATAGTCCGCTACAAAGGTCAAAAAGAGGTGATGTACCGCGCGCCCTGCGGCCGTCGACTACGAAACATGTCGGAGTTGCACAGGTTATATATATTATATATTTTTATTATAATTACCTAATATTTCTGATTTTAATTAATTTCAGTATATTTATAGTTTTATTTAATTCCTATAAAATGTGTTTTAATGAATGTATATTGTATTGTAATGATTATTATTTGACGACCTCGGTGGCGCGACGGTAGCGCAAGCGGCTACCGTGCAAGAGGTTGTGGGTTCGATCCCCACGCAGGACAATAATTTGTGAGATCCACAAATTATTGTCCTGGTCTGGGTGTTCTTTGTGTCCGTTAATTGATGTTTGTAAAAGGTCCCCGCGACACAGGGCATGATCCCTAGTGCGGGAGTTGTCTTTTTTATAAAAACAAAAAAAAATAATTATCTTAAATCCTAATTTAATGTTTTAAAATCAAATTTAATTGTATTTATTATATGTCATGCATGAAATTTTTGCACACCGGCTACGGTGGAACATGCTGTACCAATAACAAATTGTAACAACCAATCAATCAATCAATCATCATTTATTTGCGAATATAGGTACAATAATTATGGTCTTACAACAGATTATTAGGTTTCTCCATATTCCACCTTTAGGCATGTAAAAATTATATTATTACAGGTTCATTATTTAAATTTCTAGTTACATTTACAATAAATTAAAATTATTCTTAAAATTTTCGTCAAATGCACCCTTGTAACTATGTTTCTCGCAAAATAAATATATTCTATTCTATTCTATACAGGTACCTTCGCGATACGGACAGTGAGCTACCTGTCGACCTGTTCGACTTCTACCACGCGACGCACTGTCTGGCGGAGTTTGTGCTTAACAAGTGCCTTGTCGGGAAAAAGGTTAGTAACATAACAGACTCGGGACAATGGTTTGTGGATCACACAAAGAATTACTTATTTACTTATTGACACCGAAGGCATCAAAGTTATGCGTGAGGGCATCCTATAGCAGTCTTTCGCATCATTTACCTTACAAAAGTTGTAAATTTACATAAGAAACTATTTGTTTTTCAAAAAAATTAAATAAATTACATTAAGAATTGTCTATTGTGGGATTTGTATCGCCGAGCCATCGAGACAGAGTATTAAATACTCGTAAATAAATAATCCTCACACATTCACACATCGCCATCTAGTCCCAAATTAAGCTGAGCTTGTACTATGGGTACTAGACAACGGATAAACATACTTAAATACTTTTTTCAATGCAAACAATCATGTTTATGCAAACTAAGATTTGCATTGAGCAGGAATCGAACCCGAGATCTCTGCGTAGCAGTCATGTTATATACTGACTGCGACACAGAGGTCGTCATCAATAAATTCTTTACCATTCTCCTTCCAGGACCTTTCCCATGGTAAAGAAAACGTGCCGGTACCCTGCGTGAACTACTACGACGACTCCCTGCCAGAGTTCTGTTCTTACAATACAGAGAGGACCCCCACGTCTGGGGTCCCGTTGAACTTGGACCCTGACTTCTTATGTGGCTGTGACTGTACTGATGATTGTCAGGTTTGTTTGTTTCTTCATTGCTTTTGAAACTCATATTTTTAGTATTATAATAGTTAAGGCGTCTATCTTAAAATGAAAAGAATAGACGCGACGACCTCGGTGGCGCGCCGGTAGCGCAAGCGGCTGCCGTGCAAGAGGTTGTGGGTTCGATCCCCACGCAGGACAATAATTTGTGAGATCCACAAATTATTGTCCTGAGTCTGGGTGTTCTCTGTGTCCTTTAATTGATGTTTGTAAAAGGTCCCCGCGACACAGGGCATGATCCCTAGTGCGGGAGTTGTCTTTTTTAAAAAGAAAAAGAAAGATAAATAAAAAACGGCTTTATCCCAAACGCGATATCTGTCACTTAAGTTATTCTGTGAAATCTTTTATTTTTTACTAGCCCGCGGCTTCACTCACTTCGTATAGGTAGCTTAAATGTTATTCTACACCCTACTGTTCGTCAAATCTAAGAGGTACCGTTTGACAGTTCTGACAAATTGAATAATAGGGTTGGGATAAAAAAATCTATTGCTGTAATATCCGAACTTTAAGAGATCAATTACTATAATATCCGAATTTTAAGACACTAATTGATTTCTTACTAGTAGTATTAGATCTAGTACTAGTAGTGAATAAAAAAATATCCTAAACATTACTTTTATTTTAATTATAATTAGTTAAATAAAAGTAATGATTAGGATATTTTTTTAAACATGGACTGATGATTCTGAAGCTTCGTGCTCGAAGGAAAAGGCGCCTCATAATATGCCATGCTGGTTCAGCGTCTACAGGCTTGTACTGGACCCAAAGGCTCTGCGCCGGTTCCCCAGGCCTTCTCCAAGTAGGGGATGAAGGAGTGCCGCTGGGGACTTTTAGTGGGTACACTGGGGGGTTGCCTAACCCCTGGGAGCCCCATATACCCCTCCCGTTCCCCAACGGAAGGGGATGCGTAGGCATTTTACCCCAGCGATAACAAAAAAAAAAGTGTCTACAGGCTTTGTGAAAATTTTCACGCGGTCAGACAGGTTAAAAAATTAACGGACGGTTAGTTAATATTCTGTTTTTATTTTCGTAGGATAAAAGTAAGTGCGCCTGTTGGAAGATGACACTGGAAGGAGCCAAGACGATAGGACTTGAGGGTACAAACGTCGGCTACGAGTTTAAAAGATTGCCTGAACCTTTACCTTCCGGAATATACGAGTGTAATTCTAGGTATGTATTGTTCTATGTGGTGACGGAGTAAGAATACAATATGTCACCACCCCATCTCATCCCATGGGTGTCGTAGAAATCGACTAAGGGACTGTCTGTGAATATTATCTTTACATAAAAAGAAGGAAAACTTGAAATTTAATCCTATACCAATCCGTCTGGCCAGCGTGGTATTAGTAGGCCAAGTATCCCTCCGTCATCAGTGGGACATTAATGGGCTGTTATGATTGTCACACCCACCTACACACACACACACACACATACACACGTCCATACTAATATTATAAATGGGAAAGTGTGTCTGTCTGTTTGTCTTTCTTGCACGGCAAAACGGAGCGGTATAGGGTTTAATTTCAAGTTTTCCTTCTTTTTATTTCGTAAAGATAATATTCACGGATAGTCCCTTAGTCGGTTTTACGACACCCATGGGATGAGATGGGGTAGTGACAAATTGTATTCTTACTCCGTCACTACACGGAGAACCAAAAGTATAGCACCTGCCAAATAACTCGGCTGGCCTAAAGTAATATAAGTTATAATCAGAAGCTCACGTACAAATGTAACACCCTCTCCCCGCGCCCCCCACGGCATTAAGTTCGATAACTGACATCACGCAGACATCTGCAGAAACTTCAGGCTAGCCTATAGTTCGTTTCATATGACTTAAATTAAAAGGTAAACAAATATGTTGCCGTGTCAACCATGGACTAAAAGGCGGTGGGCGTTATGTCTTATCCTTAGTAGGATGAGACTTAACGCCCTCCACCCATCTGGACACATGCCCCCCGACCTGTAAGCGCCCCCCGCCCTCCTTTACACTCACCGCCCTTTTGGACACGCCCCCGCCCACCTGATCACCCACCTCGCCCTCCTAAATGCCCCCACCTGGACACGCCCCGCCCATCTGAACACGCCCCGCGCCATCCTGGACACGCCCCCCGCCCTCCTGGACACGCCCCTCGTACTCCTGGACACGCCCCCCGCCCTCCTGGACACGCCCCTCGTACTCCTGGACACGCCCCCCGTACTCCTGGACACGCCCCCCGTACTCCTGGACACGCCCCTCGTACTCCTGGACACGCCCCCCGCCCTCCTGGACACGCCCCCCGTACTCCTGGACACGGCCCCCGCCCTCCTGGACACGCCCCTCGTACTCCTGGACACGCCCCACGCCCCTCGTACTCCTGGACACGCCCCTCGTACTCCTGGACACGCCCCCCGCCCTCCTGGACACGCCCCCCGTACTCCTGGACACGCCCCCCGTACTCCTGGACACGCCCCCCGTACTCCTGGACACGCCCCCCGTACTCCTGGACACGCCCCTCGTACTCCTGGACACGCCCCCCGCCCTCCTGGACACGCCCCCCGCCCTCCTGGACACGCCCCTCGCACTCCTAAACGCCCACCTGAAGACGCCCCTCGGGACACGCCCTCCACCCATCTAGACACGCCCCTCGCATTCCTGGACACGTCCCCCGCCCATCTGGACGTGCCCCTTGCACTCCCAAACGCCCATAGACACGCCCCTCGCTCTCCTGGACACGCCCCGCTGAAGAGGTATTCGAAGGAATTCCGGGAAAAGGTTCCCGATAGAATTCCGGGAAGAGGCTCCCGAGGGAATTCCGGGAAGTCCGGGATCAGGTTCCCGAGGGAATTCCAGGAAGACCGGGAACAAGTTCTCGAGGGAATTCCGGAAAGGACCGGGAACAAGTTCCCGAGGGAATTCCGGGAAGAGGTTCCCGAGGGAATTCAGGGAAGAGGTTCCCGAGGGAATTCCGGGAAGAGGTTCCCGAGGGAATACCGGGAAGAGATTCCCGAGGGAATTCCGGGAAGAACGGGAACAAGTTCCCGAGGGAATTCCGGGAAGGACGGGGAACAAGTTCCCGAGGGAATTCCGGGAATAGGTTCCCGAAGGAATTCCGGGAATAGGTTTCCGAGGGAATTCCGGGAAGGACCGGGAAGAGGTTCCCGAGGGAATACCGTGAAGAGGGTCCCGAGGGATTTCCTGGCACAGGTTCCCTAGGGAATTCCGGGAAGATGTTCCCGAGGGAATTCCGGGAAGAGGTTCCCGAGGGAATTCCGGGAAGAGGGCCCGAGGGATTTCCGGGAAGAGGTTCCCGTGGGAATATGAGGAAATTCCGGGACGATCGGGAATGGGTTCCAGGGCGCATCCCGGGAAGAAGTTCTCGTGGGAAGAGCGGGAAAACGCCATTATGTTGTTTCGTCTCGAGTATGTATTGGTCTGAGACCAAGGTTGACCTCAATGCAATGCTCGATGATCTCAGTAGTGATTCCCAATAAGTGGGTTTTAAAATGAACATGGACAAGACCAAGATCATGGCAAATGTCCATGTTGCACCCACTTCAATCACGGTTGGATTCAAGGATCATTGGAATCAAGTTGGCGCTAATACAAATTTGTCTAATTTATAGCAAACTATCTATATGCTCTTTTCAGTTCAATTTGTCGTCAATTGTTATACCTAAAAATATGGTTGTTATACCCCTTCCACTATATTTGACAATATTTAACAGATTGTCGTTAGCGACGTTCAGCAGTATTTCGAATGTAATGCCATTCGATTGTAAGCGATTTTTCTATTTTCCGAATTGCTTTATTTTACACATTTTGACGACCTCGGTGGCGCGCCGGTAGAGCCAGCGGCTGCCGCGCATGAGGTTGTGGGTTCGATCCCCACGCAGGACAATAATTTGTGAGATCCACAAATTATTGTCCTGAGTCTGGGTGTTCTATGTGTCCGTTAATTGATGTTTGTAAAAGTCCCCGCGACACAGGGCATGATCCCTAGTGCGGGAGTTGTCTTTTTAAAAAAAAAAAAAAAAAAAAAAAAAAAAAACATTTGGATCCTTACATAAACTTACATCATCTTTTACATAATATTATTGATTATTTCTTTATCTATGTTAAAAGAATTAGCCTATAGCTTAAAATTATATAATTTTAGTTAGCTTAGGTATTATTTGTGAATGTGAACGAGGCCCAATCTGTTTGCCAGGATCGTGACAAGTGGCGTCCTGCCGTCTCTGCCTACCCCGGACGGGATTAGGCGTGAGTTTTGTATAATGTATGTATGATTATCTAATATATTTTATATTGTTCTAGGTGCAAATGTAAAGAGACATGTTTGAATAGAGTAGCACAGCATCCTTTGCAGTTGAAATTACAGGTAAGAACTATAAGGATAAGTAAGTATGGATGCCAAGTCGCGGTTTGTAATTCCATGCAAAATAGTATTTCACTTAAAACGCCTATATGCTTTTTTTTTATAAATATAAATATTCTTCACACATTCACAGTTTTAAACACTACAGTTTTGCGCCATTACTTATTCTAAATTTCATTCTATTAAGTTTAATTTATTGAAAAATCTAAGAAAACGTTAGTATGAAAAATCAAACTTCTGATAAAATCTTCATACATAACGGCAATTTCATAGGTAAAGACCTATTATAAATAAAACCAAAGATTAAAATAGTATTGTTGACATTATTTAAGTACCATTTATTCAATAGTTTTACTGTAAAATGAATATAATAATAAAAACAGGGGTTGAAGCTATTACACATAATATTAGTTTCCAAACACAAACTGAGTTAAAAAGGACGCTCTTGGGAAAATATAAAATTTTATATTTGCTATTGGAGCCGTTATTTTCGCAGTTAACAACGCAACAACAGCCATGGCACATTTCTTTGCTTTGATTTTGTACTGCAATCAACACTTTTGACAGCTGGTTATCCGCATTTGTTTCCAATTTCTGTCGTGTTGTGCGCTGCGGTCGTCCGCCACTACTCGCTTTGCACATAGCCAATATGCACCATACTCGTTCACACCCTGTATAATAATAAAATTAATTTCGCAGGTATTCAAGACACTGAACCGTGGTTGGGGTATCCGTGCACTGAACGATGTGCCCAAGGGTTCGTTCCTGTGCGTGTACGCGGGGAACCTACTTACTGATGCTACGGCTAATTTGGTAAGTCAATTATAAAACTTCAAACTTCAAAATGCTTTATTTCATAAAATTTATCACAAATTGTTTGAAATCGTCTTCCTTTACTTGAAATTAAAGCTACAGTAAAAATTATAGATCGACACAGACAAACGCCACAACAGAAAAAAACCGCGTTGTAAAGTACTAGCTAACCCGTGGCCACTTCGTTGGGCGGCGAAAAAAAACGCGTCCCTTTTTTTAAACATATTTCATTACTGCTCCACTCATATTAGTCATAGCGTGATACTACATATAGCCTATGACATTCCCCGATAAATGGACTATTCAACACAGAAAGAATTTTTAAAATCGGTTCATTAGACCCAGAGATTACCCCCTACAACGTCACAAACAGACAAACTTTACCTCTTTATAATATTAGTATAGATATAGCTATTATTGTGGTAAGGGTGAAGAATTTATTAATCCTATTCCTACTAATATTATAAATGCGAAAGTTTGTGTGGATGGATGGATGGATGGATGTTTGTTACTCTTTCACGCAAAAACTACTGAATGGATTTTGATGAAATTTGGAATATAAGTAGTTTAGGGTGTAGAATAACATTTAGGCTACCTATACCACGCGAGTAAAGCCGCGGGCATTAGCTATTATTCATCATAGCGTATGGCTTCTGCTTTGATCCCTATACATCTAATCTAGCTGGAGGAGCCAATCTTTTGCGGTCAGAGTAAGGTTGTAATGTGGAGCTCACACATTCCCCCAGAGAAACGACGTCGGGGACATTCCTCGACGATGTGCATCATCGTTTGTTTTGGAGCTCTACAATCGCACCCCGGCGAGCCTTTGAAGCCCCATCGGTGGAGGTGGTAGTTGCATCGCCCTTGTCCAGTTCTAAATCTATTTGCCCTTTTCCATACAGTACGGTAGCTGTCAAAACCAAGGGGCTTAACAGAAGGATCGGGTACCAGCTATGAATTTTTTTTTTTTTAAATACAACTCCCAAAGACAACTCCCGCACTAGGGATCATGCCCTGTGTCGCGGGGACCTTTTACAAACATCAATTAACGGACACAAAGAACACCTAGACCAGGACAATAATTTGTGGATCTCACAAATTGTTGTCCTGCGTGGGGATCGAACCCACAACCTCTTGCACGGCAGCCGCTTGCGCTACCGTCGCGCCACCGAGGTCGAAATATAATATTAATAATAACATAATACTATTGTATTTCAGGACGGTTTGAACGAGGGCGACGAATATTTAGCCGAGTTAGACTACATAGAGGTTGTTGAACAAATGAAAGAGGGATACGAAGAGGATATACCGGAGGCCGATAAGAAATTAGATAAGGTACGTATTTAAAGAAGAAAGAAAGAAAGAAAAACAATTTATTTACAGTAAAGATAAACAATGTAAATAAATTGTTTTTCTTTCACCGATCCGTCTAGCGTAGCGTAGTTAAAGATAAAGATATTTTATTTGTCTCAACATGTGTGTACATAAGGTGTAACAATAAAAAATTGTCTCAACATGTTCTGTCTGGATAGACATGCAAATTTTAACTTAGTCTTATCATGCGAGTTAATAGTGCTTAGTAATTAATAAATAATATAATATTAATATGACATTACAATTAATACAATAGTTAGCTTAAATGTGCGCTATTACTTATACCAAATTTCATTCTAATAAGTTAAATGTTTATTGAAAAATTTAAGAAAAAGTTAGTATGAAAAATCTCACTTCTGATAAAATCTTCATACAAAACGGCAATTTCATAGGTAAACATAATACATATTATCCTATCGTTTTCTTTCGAAATGTATTCAGAAAAAGGCGCATTATTATTTGCTCTATAAATTTATTTTGTTAATCATCCATTCATCTCCGTGTGGTGACGGAGTAAGAATACAATATGTCACCACCCCATCTCATTCCATGATTGTCGTAGAAACCGACTAAGGGACTATCCGTGAATGTTATCTTTACGAAATAAAAAGAAGGAAAACTTGAAATTAAACCCTATACCAATCCGTCAGGCCAGCGTGGTATTAGTAGTCCAAACATCCCTCCGTCCCGGGAGGAGGCCCTTCCCTGCAGTGGGACATTAATGGGTTGATATGATTTCTTTTTTGTTGAGTACGAGTAGTTTGTCACTGACGACAGTTACTACTTTACGCGGGCTGTGGTGGGGCGGATGGCCCTCAACCAAAACTGCTGATATGATGATAGTAATAAAGTATGTCATCCTTTTAAATAAAATATGAGTTTGATATGTCCCTGGCATTCGTAATATCATTGAAAGTCTTATAGGAAATAAGATAACGTATAATATTATTGTTTATTGTGAGTGCATTATTGGCTCTTATTAATTATATAACTTTAATGTACAAAATATATACAGAAGTCTATTTAAAAAGTAAGCAAAGCCAAGTATCCCCCCGTCCCTGCAGTGGGACATTAATGGGCTGTTATGATGACTCATATATTCATTCCATCACCTTAGCATATTTATGTTAATCTAATTAATATAAATAATTATTCCTAACAGAAAGACTCGCTGAAGACTGCTGACCCGTCTGATGAGGAACCTTCTTCATCATCAGAGGATGATGGCAACGATTCCAAGACTGATAAAGAAGATGATGACTTCAGACCACCGCATATAGGACTCGGGGTTATGGAGTTTAAGTGAGTTTGTTTTAGTTAGCTTGTATTATCCCAGTGCTGGGCAAGTCTACTCCTCTCTTCCTGTCATCCACATGATCATCATAACATCCCATTAATGTCCCATTGCAGGGACGGGCCTCCTCCCGTGACGGAGGGTAACTTGGCCTACTAATACCACGCTGGCCAGACGGATAATTATCCCTACGTCACGGGAGGAAGTCCGTCCCTGCAGTGGGACATTAATGGGCTGTTATGATGAACTGAGGGTATCAAAACATTTTATAATGTTCATCATATTTAATAATCACTTTATTTTTAATTACAGCAAACGCCTCCGCAAACGCAGCAAGAATAAGAAAGAAAAAACTGGTGAAAGCAAAGTAAAAGATAAGAAGGAGACGAATCCAGATGAAGATTGCATCACCATCAGTGATGATGATGAAGGTAACGTACTATCTATACTAATATTATAAAGAGGTAAAGTTTGTGTGTTTGTGACGTTGTAGGGGGTAATCTCTGGATCTACTAAAACCGATTTTAAAAATTCTTTCTGTGTTGAATAGTCCATTTATCAGGGAGTGTCATAGGCTATATAGTATCACGCTATGACTAATAGGCGTGGAGCAGTAATGAAATATGTTTGCACTACGCCACAGACGTCGTTAAATTATCTCCTTTGTCTTTAATTTATTTCATTTTTTTTACTTTTATATAAGCTTTATAATAATGTAAATAACACCGAACCTTTGACTTGACAGTGCGCGAGCCATCGAGATTCACAGCTCAACCTGGCATGAGTGGAAGCGACTTTATATCTAAATACAGGTAAATATCTATCATAATTATTCTCCGTGTGGTGACGGAGTAAGAATACAATATGTCACCACCCCATCTCATCCCATGTGTGTCGTAAAAACCGACTAAGGGACTATCCGTGAATATTATCATTACGAAATAAAAAGAAGGAGAACTTGAAATTAAATCCTATACCGATCTGACTGACCAGCGTGGTATTAGTAGGCCAAGTATCTCTCCGTCACGGGTGGTGACCTCCTGCTCGACAAGTGTCAAGCAGTACTGCCTTCTGCATCAGACCCAACTGCCAAGGTCGAGTCTCCTTAGATGTTGATAGAGACTCTTTGGAATAAGTCCATTCACCGAAAGTACTATCGGAACAATGATCGCCGAATCAACATTCCACATGTTGACAACCTCGTGAGCCAAGTCCAAATATTTCGTTTGCTTGTCTTTTTCGGCTTTCACAAGATTCTTGTCATGAGGAATGGTGATATCGATTATCATTGCACGGCGCCACTTACCAACAGCTCGCCACGAGCTGCCCCTGCGGGCTTATTATTATTATTGTTCTATTTATTTAAATTTTTTCTTTATTTTTGATTAATTATTGTCATTTGTACTTTAAAAAGGTCGGTGCGCACTCTGTTCGGCGAGGACGAGGCATGTTACATCATGGACGCTAAGGTTCAAGGCAATATCGGACGGTATCTTAATGTGAGTATATGGGTTTTTTTATATATGAAAAGGTCTTTATCAGGATTTATTTTGGGCTGATTCGTAGCTGCTTTAATTATATATTTAAAAAAAAGATAGAAGAAAATAATTATTTTCCAAAGATAGGCTGGTAAAAAATATATACAGTACCCGGCCGTATATATTACACATCGACCTGTGGAAAGAGACAATCGGTCAATTTCGGCTTCGTAGAGCGTCATCTCTGTCGCACGAAATACAAACAGTCTAGTATCTATTAGCTACTGTTAGGGAAACGCATTCCACAGACACGAACTTGCTACAAATAAATTTAATTAAAATGTGTATACAAAACCTCACCTCAATCGCTTGAAGTTATCTGCTTTAAAATTAAATAGCAATATCCCACCCTAAAAAACACACATTGCATGTTAAATAAAAGCTTTTAAAACATTTTTTTTTCTATTCCAGCACTCCTGTTCACCGAACGTGTTCGTTCAAAACGTCTTCGTAGACACCCACGACCCAAGATTCCCTTGGGTAGCATTCTTCGCGCTGTCACACATAAAGGCTGGCACTGAACTCACCTGGAATTACAACTACGACGTGGGTTCGGTTCCCGGGAAAGTACTTTACTGCTATTGTGAAGCTCCGAATTGTAGAAGACGACTTTTGTAAAGTGCCTTTAAAAAGGACATTTTTTTTTGCTTTATAAAGTTAACTGCAGTGCTAAGAATTACGCCCTGGGTCGCGGGGACTTTAAAAACATTAATTTTATGGACACAAGGACATCTAAAATCAGGACAATAGCTTGTAGATCGTACAAAAAATTGTCATTCACAAGATTAGAGCCAAGCCAAGGTAGTAAACATTAAAACTGAGTATACCGTAACTACAAAAACTATTAGGTCTTTACTATTCGACCTATGAAATTGCCGTTTTGTATGAAGATTTTATCAGAAGTTAGATTTTTCATACTAATGTTTTCATAGATTTTTCAATTAATTATTAAACTGAATAGAATGAAGTTTGGTATAAGTAATGGCACACATTTAAACTAATTGTTGTGTTTAAAACAAAGAGAAAAAAGTATCAGGGAAGAAGTTACAATCAAACAAATGAGAAAATCCGCTGTTTTAAATTGGACCCATGTTCACAGGCTTATTAATACTACAAATAATAATTATCTTTTGTTAGATGTTGGTAATATCCTATATTTTCTATATAATAAAAATTATTTAAAAAATATACCTATTTATGTTTTAAAAGAATATAGAGTAAAAACTGCGCAGAAATAAAACGGCAGTCTCATAGGTAAAGACCTATTATTTGCTATTCATAGGCAAACTACTCTCTTTGTATTTCATGTAAAATGAATAAAATAGTAGATAATTAAGTCGATAAATTAATTATTAGATAATTTAGTAACAATGTTACGATGTCCTTTTTAAAGCACATACATGAAAAATGTCTTTTTTAAAGTACTGTAACGTTCTTTTTAAAGTACTAAAATGTCGTTTTGTGTCGAATGTGAATTAATTACTGTAACGTCCTTTTTAAAGTACTAGTCGTTGAACTCCTTGTTGTGTTGAATGTGAACAGAAGTGTAAAATACTTACTTATATGTATAAAAAAGCCAAAATGTTGCTTTGTAAACTTTCCTGTCAATGATTTATTTGCCTTTGGAGAACGAATCTTCTTAGAGAAAACTAGATTTAATAGTACAGTGGCCAAAGTACCTGTCGACGCCTTAGGGTGGTAGCAAATATAACGTAACGTAAACGGATCGGCACCCTATCAACTCGAGCCGTTCAGTATTATTTGTATGAAACTCCTTACTGCAACGCACACTAATCGGATTTTTGACGTTTGACACCGAGGAAAAAGGCGAGGCGGTGCCGATCCGGATTACGTTATTGTGCTACGCTACGACCCTTAGGGTCATAGGACATATAACGTAACGTAAGCGGAACGTCACCGTATCAACAGTCGTTCAGTATTCTTTGTATGAAACTCCTTACTACACCGCACTCTACTACAATCGGATACGTAACGTAATCGGATTTTTGACGTTTGACACCTAGGAAAAAGGCGAGGCGATGCCGATCCGTTTACTTTACGTTATATGTGCTATGACCCTTAGAGTGAAAAACTTGAAAATGCATTTTTGGTAAAAAAAAATATTTTTTTTTTAGGAAGAAAACCTCGAAAGTTAAATTAACATCTGCGTTACAGTTAGTTTGCGCGTACTGTACCTAATGTTAAGACTATTAACATAAGTGTCGTTTCATTGTATAACTTTATCATGTAAGTTATATGTTTTGTATATAGGTACATTTTTGTTCTTAATAAAGAAAGCATAGAAATAAATGACTTTTTTTTAAATAATGATGTTTTGTTTTCCTCTTATAAAAACACTTCTCCAGCTCTACATGTCTGTAAAAGTCCCCGCGACTCAGGGCACAAGACTGAGAAACAAGATGGAGATAGACACTCGGCACCCTCTGCATCACTACACCCTTGTGCCACAAAGGCTGAAAAGCCGTAAAAGCTTTGTTAAATGCGTCTTCCCGTTAGTCGGCAATTCGAGCTGCTCACACAAAAGACTTGGGTTGTGGCGAGATAGAGGTACCCTACCAACACCTTTTGTCCCGCTTTCCGAAAACCCACCCACAGGACACCTGTTTCCTTGGCCGATCTGGAAATCACTTAACAGACTCCGGACTCAGGTCGGTAGAAGTAAGGAAAATGGGGGTTTAGGGAGGACCAGGAATGTATGTGTGGTGCTGTTCCGCAAACAATGGAACATCTGCTGTCTTGTCCTCTGGGGTCAAACACATGCACAATGGACGATCTCATGCATGCCACTGAGAATGCTATACTCGTGGCGAAACTTACTTTTGGGCTGACGCGGTCTGATTGTCATCGACACGCAAAGAAGAAGGGCACAATCCCTAGTATTCTGCCCTGAGTCGCGGGGACTTTTGTGTCCAGTTCGACCGCGCGGCCATAGCGTTTTTTTTTAAAAAAAACCATGTCAATTTTTTGTAAAAATTTGTAGAAGTTGATTCCCAAAACCATAAATTTGTCAAAGATACGGTTAAAAAGTTATAAGGGTTTAAACATGGCCGCGCCATTGAAACGCGGCGAACCGCGCGGCCACTGAGATCTTTAAAACTAAGCCTTGTAGAGACCTGAAATTTACGCAAATGCAAGATTTAATTTGTAAAAAATTTGTAAAAATATAAAAAAAATACTCAGGTTTATAGTTTAAGAGCTATAACACTAAAACCGAATGGCCGCGCCATTGAAACGGTGGAGAAAACGCTATCGCCTGTATCTCGCTGAAAAAAAATCGCAGAGGTGTGTAGTTTATTGTAATTACCCAGATTTGAATTTGTCGAAACTAGGAAAAATACAACAAAAATTCCTAGGTTTATATTTCAGGAGCTATAAGACTAAAACGATATGGCCACGCCATCGAAACGGTGAATAAAACGTTATTTCGCCTGTATCTCGCTGAAAAAGCATCGCAGAGGTCTGGAGTTTTTTGTAATACCTAGATTTTAATTTGTCAAAACTAGTAAAAATACAATAAAAATTCTTAAGGTTATATTTCAGAAGCTGTAGAACATTATCAGTATGTGGTGCGATAGGGTGACCATGTCTTATTGTTTACAGAATACTTTCTACTTATTGTTACAGAAATTATAATTCAAGGATTCTAAATAAAATTAAAATGAAACCATAAATATAAAAACAATTATGTTTATTGCTTGAAAAGTCAATAATACAGTTACAGTCCGCGTGGACTTACGAAAAACTAGCCCTAAGATTGGTTTAAATGACGCAACTCCGCCCCTAAGCTATGTGATTAGTAATGCACACTATTGCATCTCACACGCGCCACCCCCGCGCGCCTCCGCAGGTCAGTGCGACGCGTACAGCCGTTAGTACTTATTATTCTGTGGTACAGCGACGTAAGCGTAAGAGTTTCGTTATCAGTGTGTCGTTGTGATGTTAACACGATAAAAAAGTGATCTACTGATTATTAAAATGTTCAGTTCGTGTGTAATTACGATTAAGTGTTGTACTGTGGTGTAACGTCAGTTCGGTAAATTATGTAAACAATTCAGCAGAAGTGATTAAGGTATGTTGCATTTAAATATTTTATGATTATGTTAGAGCTCTCTCTTTATTTGTATGGATGACCGTGTAGTTAAGATATTTTACTATGAAATATTTACAATCTTATGTATATGAACTTATATGAAATACTAAAAACTATCTAATAACTAACAAAAATAATAATAATATATAATGTTTGCCCTGCAGTGGGACAATAATAGGCTGGATTATTATTATTTAATGTTTTATTAAATCATATAGGTAATTAGAACTTTACTTAGAACATTTGAAATGATTGTAAATCATTTTGATTCCACATTTTTAAATAAGTACAATCATAACTAGCAGGGATGTAGATATATGTTTTTACTTTAAGCGTAATATTATATGAATGGAAAAATTACTAAAAAAACTAAAGTCAATCATTTGAAAGATATACACTTCCAAAGTCGTAAAATGAGCCCCCCCCCCCGCCTCTAACTTTTGAAATAATAAAGTTGGAAAAAAAAATTGATGTAAATGTCAATAAAAACTTTCAATGAAAACTGGTTTGAACAAGATACAATCATAAGTTTTTGAGATATAGCACAATTTCAAAAACCGCACACGTTACTTTGTAATTCATACAAACACTATGAAAAACAAAGTTAAGAGCAAAACTTTGCTTGTTACTACGGAACACTTCATGGGCGAGTCCGACTCGTACTTCCCCAGTTTTTTTTTGTAACTCCACTGGTAAAATCTCTCTTCCTTTTCCTCTCACTCATTATTTTTTACAAAACCAGAAGTACAATATTATTATTATTTGTTGTATTACAATTTAAAAATACACCATTAAAATAAATAAAATAATTTCTGTAACAATAAGTAGAAAGTATTCTGTAAACAATAAGACATGGTCACCCTATCGCACCACATACTGATAATGTTCTACAGCTTCTGAAATATAACCTTAAGAATTTTTATTGTATTTTTACTAGTTTTGACAAATTAAAATCTAGGTATTACAAAAAACTCCAGACCTCTGCGATGCTTTTTCAGCGAGATACAGGCGAAATAACGTTTTATTCACCGTTTCGATGGCGTGGCCATATCGTTTTAGTCTTATAGCTCCTGAAATATAAACCTAGGAATTTTTGTTGTATTTTTCCTAGTTTCGACAAATTCAAATCTGGGTAATTACAATAAACTACACACCTCTGCGATTTTTTTTCAGCGAGATACAGGCGATAGCGTTTTCTCCACCGTTTCAATGGCGCGGCCATTCGGTTTTAGTGTTATAGCTCTTAAACTATATACCTGAGTATTTTTTTTATATTTTTACAAATTTTTTACAAATTAAATCTTGCATTTGCGTAAATTTCAGGTCTCTACAAGGCTTAGTTTTAAAGATCTCAGTGGCCGCGCGGTTCGCCGCGTTTCAATGGCGCGGCCATGTTTAAACCCTTATAACTTTTTAACCGTATCTTTGACAAATTTATGGTTTTGGGAATCAACTTCTACAAATTTTTACAAAAAATTGACATGGTTTTTTTTAAAAAAAAACGCTATGGCCGCGCGGTCGAACTGGACACGGGACTTTTACAGACATGTAATTAACGTACACAAGTACATTGACAATAGTTTGTGGATCGCACCTTACCCAAATAGTTCTATTCTTTAAAATAGTACCTATAAGGCCACATTCGCATGAGCGATTTTTTAACGCGAAGCTTTTTTTCGCTCGGCGTACTGTAGGCGGAACATAGAAATGCATTTGTTTTATTTTGACGCGAGTTAAAAAAGCGCTCGTGCGAATGGGGCCTTAGTCATAGTAGTATTCTAAAATTCTGCCATCTTAAACTATGCCATTTAAAGTTCTGCAAAACAGTTGTTCCTCTTCAATGGCTTTCAAATATTCGTCTAAACAATGTTATCGTTTTAAATTCCGCTCCGTAGGGGGAACCCGTGCTAAAGAGCTATCTTGGTGCAATTAGTGACAAAAAAAATAATGAAAAAATAATAGTGCAAGGTCAAGCTGAGGTGTGAACCGATGTGTCAATAGATATACATGGTGATGACATCTGATGACGGTACTATCTACTCTGTTGACTCCTTAAATTCTCTCAAACGACCAGGAGTACCCTTCCACAAGTTAGGGATCAAGGTTGCTGTGCCTGTCATACTGATGTAAATCTTGGACGCGCCTCGATTGTGTAATGGCACCTGGATATGATCATTACTCGTCTCGAACGATTCAAGAGGATTGAACATATCAAACAACATTTTTGGACTCGTTTTTCTCTGGAATACATTACCCAGAACATTACGGACGATACGTGCAATCATATTATCAACTGTAGTAACCGACGAATAAACCGCGCTATTGTAATACAGTCCACTTCTTTTATTTATACCACCAAGACCATCTTATACAGCACCAGATTACATAAAATTGTTCAGGCCATCACTTTCTCCGGACAGGACAAAGGGAGACACATTTTTAGAACCTATATGTCCCATATTTTTTTTCATTTCGTAAAATTTATCACAAATTGTTTGATATCGTCGTTTACAATTTACTTAAAATTGAAGCTACAGTTGAAATTATAGATCGACACAGACAAACGCCACAGCACTAAGGATGGAAATATTTTTAAGTAAATTATACTTAATTGTTTAACTGATAGTTCTCATTTTCTATCGATATAGTTAGAAGTCAATCCCTAACGACCCCGAAAGGAAGGATCCACGGGTAATTGATATTACCCGTGGACCCGGTAATGGGTCGACCCACCGGGTCCACGGGTAAACACTGAAAAAATATCCTTCTCAATGAATTAATTAAAGGTTAAATATTTTATTGTAGGAACTTTAAACTTCTAAAGTGTTGTTACTTGCGAAATTAAACTCTAAGTTTTTTTTAAATTGCGAGATTTAATGTTAATTTAAATAAAAAATACTTTAATTTGACCAATTTATTTATATTTACTTACATAAACATATATACTTAAAGTAATTCTCACACAAAGGTTAAGGAGACACAAAATACCAGTACAGAAATAAAGACAACGGTATGGTTTGTCAAAAAAACAACTTTACTCTGTCTTTATCACTTAACCGGTAGACTAATTTTTCTCAAAATTTTAAGTTTTTTTCCCGTGTATCAAATACGATACATAAACATTGTTTCACTGTAATGTAGGTTGCCTGTAGACTACAAAGAAACCACTTGTAGTGACATATTCACAGGAAAAAGAAGAAACAAAAAAATTGGACCCTATACCAATCCGTCTGGCCAGCGTGGTATTAGTAGGCCAAGTAACCCTCCGTCACGGGAGAAGGCCTGTCCCTGCAGTGGGACATTAATGGGGAATTATGATATGATGATGATGAAACCCTATACCAATTCGTCTGTCCCTGCAGTGGGACATTAATGGGCTGTTATGATGATGAAGATATCCACAGTGTAGTGACACGTTCACAGGCCCGGCATGATATAGGCGATGTTGTGTAGCGTGTCCTGTAACAGTCGCTGCGGCGGCGCGATGGCGGGCAGGGCCCGGCACACTGACAGCAGTGGGGCCAGCGAGCACAGCAGAGTGTCCAGCAGCACTGATACAGAGCCTGACACTGCGATCTGACCCTGGAGATACAGAAAAGTACTTATTAAATCAAAAGGTAATCCGTGTGTAGACGGAGTAAGAATACAATATGTCGCCATAACCTAAGATAATTACAAACCTAACCTAATTACAAACATAACACATGAACAGGAACATGTTCCCGGAATTCCCTCAGCAACCTCTTCCCGGAATTCCCTCGGAAACATGTTCCCGGAATTCCCATGGGAACCTCTTCCCGGAATTCCAGCGGAATCCTATTCCCAGAATTCCCTCGGGATCCTCTTCCCGGAATTCCCTCGGAAACATCATCCCGGTCTTCCCTAGGGAACATATTCCCAGAATTCCTTCGGGAATCCAATCCCGGTATTCCCTCGGGAACAAGTTCCCGGAATTCCCTCGGCAACCTCTTCCCGGAATTCCAGCCGGATCCTATTCCTAGAATTCCCTCGGGATCCTCTTCCCGGAATTCCCTCGGGAACATCATCCCGGTCTTCCCAAGGGAACATATTCCCAGAATTCCTTCGGGAATCCAATCCCGGTATTCCCACGGGAACCTCGTCGGAGGGCGGGGGGCGTGTCAAGGAGGGCGGGAGGCGTGGTCAGGAGGGCGGGGGGAGTGTCCAGGAGTGCGGGGGGCGTGTCCAGGAGGGCGGGAGGCGTGTCCAGCAGGGCGGTGGCGTGGAACAAAATGGCGGGGAGCGGATGTTTTTCTTTGTCTACTTGCGCAAACGTTTCTGAAAGCTAACTTCATGCCAGCCTAGTAAGAGTTTGCTTTCTGTAGAAGGACCGCCGGAAATCACTTTTTACATGTCTGCTATCTGTTCAGTGCTACGCTTACAATGGTGGCAGAAATCAAAGAAAAAATTGGGTCAAAGTAGGCACTACTTTTAAATCTCTTTAGTAGTAGTTATTTAAAGACTAACTAGATAAGACATATATTTTTTTTTTAAATACTATAATAGTTTCCCTGCACGAGATACGGAGTTGTGTCGATACAATAAAACATAGCACTCGCTGAGATCTTTCAAATGATATAGGTAGATCAGTGTTACAACACATGGGACGAAACCGACCCATTCTCCGTTAGCGTTAGCAACGTCGTGACGTCATAGAATTTTGATAGCTGTTCGTGACGTCATCGCATATTGGCGGGAAAATAAATAAGTTTGTACGGAACCCTCGGTGCGCGAGTCAGACTCGCACTTGACCGGTTTTTTTATTTTTCATTGTCTTTCTTCTTTTCGAATTAATTTATTTTTTCGAAAAAAAAAAAAAACAAATGCATACCTCATGCTCCTTCAGCCTCTCCCCAATGATGGCCAGACTCTCCCCCAGCAGTCGAAGGTGTGCAGCCACCTCGACTGCGCCGCAACCACTCACGCGGTACATACCCGCCGCTGTGCTCGGGCCCGTGTTCGATACCGGCTGCGGACATATTACAAATTAGCTTATACATATACCTTATAATATATAACGTCTTCTGTGAAAAGCAACATTTGGACTATATTATTATGTTTATTAATTAATTCTCCGTGTCGTGACGGAGTCCTGTTCTATTCATGATTAGAAAAATACCTTTTTTTTGTGTGATGTGATAGGAGGCAAACGAGCCAGCAGGTCATCTGATGATAAGTGATCACCGCCGCCTATGGACACCCGCAACACCAGAGGAATCACAGATGCGTTGCCGACCTTTAAGAAGGGAGTACACTTGTTTCTTGGGATAATACTGGGTCCTGCGCTGTTCTCTTCTCCCCGAGCATGATTAGAAAAATGGCAATAATTAACTCACCACAAGTGCCTGTTGGGGTGGTGTTGGTGGTGGAGCCTGAGGTTTAGGAGTCGCTCTGGCTGATGGGGGGCGACCTGGCGTCGATAGCGGACGACCTGTTAATGTAAGATAATTATTTAAATGGATTTAAAGAGTGAGTAGCTTATTCAAAATGGCTTATTCCGCTTTTCCCCAATGATGGGGACTATACCCTTTCCACTATATTTAACAACATTTGACAGATTGACGTTAGTGACGTTCAGCAGTATCTCGAATGTAATGCCATTCGATTGTAAGCGATTTTTCAAATTACATTATTTTACACATTTGGATCCTTACATCAACTTACATTATCATTTTATTATGGTTTCTTTCTTCTATGTTAGGAGACTTAGCCTATAGCTTAAAATGATAAAATTATAGTTAGCTTAGGTATTATTTAAAATACATAATTTATCGTGACACATTCGCGGGTTATAGCTAATCTATAATATCATATTACATTTTAAAAACGTATTATGAAGAGTTCAGGTTTATTCATAGCATTTATTGCTACCGATTATTTGTAATTTGTTTCATAATGGTGGTAATCATTATGAGTGTCCATCACTAAGTAACCATGGTAACTGAAAAAAACATGGGTACGTCCATGAAATACAATATAATTTGTTCGAAAAATAAGCGGAAGTATTACGAAACTTCATGGACGTGAACTGTCAAAAAGCTAAACTTACGCTGGAAGGGGTATAGTGAAGTTTTCGTTCATTTTTTCCCGTTGACAGAAAAAAGAAAAGTTCATTAATCCATTCATTTAACCCAAACAATGGCGAAAACTAAAACAAGCCTTCGAAATAAATAGAAATAATATGTACCTCAAGACAGATTTAAACCAAAGATTATCAGTGGTAAGCGTCAAACGATTTTGACCACTCAAATTCTAGTCTAGATATTTAATTTGTCTGTTACCGAGGTTTATCCGTGTGGTGATGGAGGAGGATACAATATGTCACCACCCCATTTCATCCCAAGGGTGTTGTAAAAACCGACTAAGGGACTATCTGTGAATATTATCTTTACGAAATAAAAAGAAGGATAACTTGAAATTAAACCATATTCCAATTCGTTTGGCCAGCGTGGTAATAGTAGGCCAAGTATCCCTCCGTCACTGGAGGAGGCCAGTCCCAGCAGTGGGACATTGATGAGATGATGAGACTTACTAGGATTAGATAAAATAATCTTGTTAGTAGCGTGAGTATTCTGCTCTTTCTGCATAGCAAAGCGTTTTGCCTTACGTTTCCATAAATAGCGCTCATTGTAATTTACCTGTAATTAAATAAAAACATATTTTATAATGACATGATTTGGCTCAGCGACGTCTTTATTACTGTATGCTACCTACATGACGCTACATTTATCATTGAATAATCCTTGGTTATATGGTTATGTATGGTATACAATGGTTGCAGCAGCTAATTACTTAAAAATTTATGACGTCAAGAAAATGCAGCGGTAGAGTTTATTGCGCCGCTTCTTCTCTACTAGCGCTTTGGAGGCGGTGGTAAAGTTTTCTAAACTTTGAAATGTATTTAAACTTAGATTAAGTAGTATAAATGACGTCAAAAAAGATAAAACGAAAGTTGTAGTAATTTTGAAATAAAATATTTTGAGGTAGTGATGGACATCTGTTGCATAGTAATTATAGTATATGATTGCTACGCAGAAGTTCCATCGCCGGAGAATTTAATTATTTATACGAGGCAATTAAAACAAACGTTGCGCAAGTGTGTACGCGTCATTAGGGATCCAGCCCTTGAACCCAGGGACGCCGCGTACACACTTGCGCAACGTAACATGCAATGTAACACGCAATGAAAGAATTAGTCGTCCACAGTGTGGCAATGTATCATGTAACGTAACAAAGTGCCCACAGCGTGGACGGTGAGCGCACGACCCGCACATTACACTATGTGTCGGTTTGGTCGCCGCCACGTGCGCGCAGTGTGCACGGCGCATCAATTTGGCCATGGACGCGTTATGTTTGTACGGCGGAACGCGCGCGAACAATGGTAGAGGGTCTAGAATAGTCTAGATGATTCATGGAGTAAAGAAAAAGTGATGTTCGCCGCGTGCATGTCGGGAACAGCTGATGTGAGTACGTACATGCACGGTTCGTGCGCTCCCTACTTCCACACTTATGAAATGTTCGTTTGATGTTACATTGCAGGATACATACCGCAAGTCTGTACACGGCATAATTTCTTTTATCAGTACATAATCAAGCTACTTAAATAAAATTATCACTATAAGTTCAAGCTACTCTACCCTATGTACAAACAAATATAACTACTTTAACACTTATAAAAACTAGCTGACCCGTGCCCACTTCGTAGGGCAACGGAAAAAACCGCGTGCCTTTTTAAATCATATCTCATTACTGCTCCACTCCTATTAGTCATAGCGTGATACTATATAGCCTATGACACTTTCTGATAAATGGGCTATTCAACACAGAAAACATTTTTTTAGTACACCAATTGTTTAGTAGATCCAGAGATTACCCTCTACAACGTCACAAACACACAAACTTTACCTCTTTACAATATTAGTATAGATAAATAACTACTTACATTAGACCACATTTCTCCTAAACGTTTAGATATAGCTGAGAAATCCATATCGGGATGTTTTCTTAGTAATTCATTCCGAGCCTCCTTCGCCCACATCATGTAAGCTGTTATACGGGTTTTACCTGAAAAAGGTTAACCATAAGGATCAGAACACAGTCCATGGCTGCTGGAGAGGAAAAGTACACTGTAACAACTGCGCAGCCATTTGCTTTGAGCACTTATTCTAATAGTACAAATACAAATGTCTTTATTGCTGATAATAAAGTATTACATAATAACACATCAATATAATTTCGTATATAATTTAGCATGTCCTTCAGAAACTTAGGCGTCCTCCAGCCCTTTTCACCCTAACCTGTCCTGGCCAACCTCAGTCACAGTGGGCCAGCTACCTTTCTTATATTATCCAACCATCTCTTCATCTGTCGTCCACGAAATCGTCGTCGTCGTTTACGAAAAGTGTTCGGTCCGGGTATCCATTCAGTGGTCTTCTTTGTCCACTTACCTATTTCATTTCTTGTGACATGTCCTGCCCACTTCTATTTGAGTTGTCTACTTTTTCGAATTTTGTTCTAATAGTATCAATGGACAAATTACTATTGGGTTTTATGTAACAAATTTCTTTTGTGTTCTTATTTTATTACCACGTAAACATTATATTATAGTGTATATTTTAAGTTTGGGGAGCCTAACCAAGGGAGCCATACTGTGTTCCACACATGACTAAAATAGAGTAACCATGTATTTTCCAAACCTTTATCTTTCCGCTGAGCTTTAGCCCTGCCAACAACTCTACCATCCTTAACAATGAGTTTCTTCTTACTACTCTTCTCCATCATGTAAAGAGAGTTTGCTGGAGTCCTTGTAGAGCCCTCATCTGATGCTGAGCTGTCGGATTCCATGCTGGAAGGTAAAATGTTTGATAAAGTTGCATTTCTAACAGGACTGCCTTTCCCATCAGTAGACACTATATTAAAACAATGTTCAAGAACAATTTCATCTTCCCATGACATGTACATGTATTTGAAGTCCTGTGGCGCAGTCGGTATATTACATGGCTGCTACGCAGACATCTCGGGTTCAATTCCCGCTCAATGCAAATCTTTGTGTGCATGAACATGATTGTTTGCATTGGTCTGAGTGTTTTCTATGTATAATATGTATGTATTTACAAAAAAAAGCATTTAAGTATGTTTATCCGTTGTCAAGTACCCATAGTACAAGTTTTGCTTAGTTTGGGACTAGGTAGCAATGTGTGAATGTGTGAGGAATATTTATTTATTATATCAATAGTGTCTACTGATGGGAAAGGCAGTCCTGCCTTTCCCAGCCGTTTATAGTAAAACAATGTTAAAGGATAATTTCATCTTCCCATGTATTATACACATAAAAGGTTACTCAATAAAAGGATGACAAACTTTAAACTTTTGGTTAGGACATTTAATGGAAAGTAATGGGACCAGACAAAGCCAGGACTAAACCTAAATGCTCTGGATGGAACCTACAATCTTAGTACCTACATACCAGCTTGCTATAAGGCTTTATTTATTTATTTGGGAAACAAACAATTGTACAATACATGGTAACAAAAATTCAGTAGACAGATTATATGACAATTGTACAATCCACAATGTCTCCACAGGTTACTTTACTTTATTATCAGATGAAGTCCAGTGAGGTTAGTAGTAAACTTAAAAGCTATGTTAGTCTTGTTCTTACTCTATTAAGGTGTTGATATAGAAAAAACAAAAACAAGCAAAACTTAATACTACTACAAAATGTTTCCTTGTTTAATGCTGACCTATGATGTAATTAACTACTCTTTAACTTCCAAATACAAATGTAATCATAATTTAGTTTCAATATGAGTTATACAATAACAATCATTGAAAAAAAACCTTGACTATTGAGATTAATAATGTTAAATTATTTACATCCATCTTATATTTATTTACCTGTCAGCATTTTCTCCAGGGTTCTCGTAATAACCATCAGATTCACTCCCTGATGCGGTGCCGACATCTTCAACTTGCCTCGGGGGCGCACTTTCCTGAGGTTGAAATTCTTGAGTTTCTTCATGACGAAAACTTGGCGTGAACGATTTTACAGGTGTTTGGCGTCTAAAACGAGTCTCAATGTCATCAGGAGATTCAAAATCCATTAATTTAGAACTCTTCTTTCTAACACGTCCGCTGCGAGAAATGCCCGTCACTTCCAAATCTGAAAAGAAAACAGATTTTTGGAGGGAATTGTTTATTTATTTCCAATATTTTAGTTTTATACCTAATTTTATAATTACCTTCTTGCATTTTGTGTTTTGTTTACTTTCGGAACTCTGTAAACACACTAAAATACGCTGTTTTATTCAGAAATTAGATTATTTTCGCAAATACAAAAGACGCAAACAATCTACAAGGTCCAGAACACAGAACAATTATATACTCAAAGGAGAAGAATGTCAACTTCATATAAAATTCGTGAGGAAACTTTTCCTAAGCGTGCGGCGCCATCTATCGGGAGCCAAAACTGCGGTTAAAATCAGCAGCGCGGGAAATTGTATTATTTTTTTTATTTAATAAAAACAAAGAGATATATTATATTACGCCCTACATTATTAGGGCGTTATATAATATATCTATTTGTTTATTTTGTTGAAGGTTTAAATTAGGATGACTGTATTTAGAGTTGGATTTGATAATAAAAAACTTCATTTCTTTTACAATTTATTTATGTAAATAATATTCATAATAAAAAATATTCACATTCTTTATTGAAACATTCTTCTCTACATTGAAACTCATTGTAACATAACAAAAACCCTATAGGAGTCACTTTCTCAGAACTGGAGTCAATAACGTTCAATTTCACAAAAACACTTCAACTAAGGAATAGGATGCTCGTGCAACGTTTTTAATTCAGGATAAACTTGTTATTTATCGAGATTTTTTATTTATTTACAAGATATTTAGGAATTTACAAAATAAACGGTTTCTTTTCTTGTAGTCTTGACTGTTGACAGCTCCATATAAACAAGTATTAGGTGGTTGCTAGGAAATGACATAACATTTTCTATTTCATCTTTTCTCTCTGTCGTGACTAACAGCCCTAATAGAAACATTGTGTAGAACAGAGTTGACTCCCCCTGGTCCAGAATGACAATTGTGACATAAGCTCTATCTATATGAACAATCATAAATTATAGTGTCTTCTTGTCTCTGGAAATTCTCTATAAATTTCTTGACTATAGTAATAATGCTTTCACTGATTCACTGCCAAGGGCGCGACGCCAATAAATTGTTCTGTACACAATGACATTCCTGGTATACCATAATATTTTCCGCTGCAGAAATATTCAGAATTTTGATTGCTTGGAAATGCTCGCAATCATTTAGCACTGGCACAGTGATCACCTTTCATAGACTTCACTGATTTACTCTTTCCTTTTGAAATTGTTATTTTTAATTATAAGCTAATTTCAAAAAATACGTTTCTTTTGCTCTGATGCAGCAGGTAGTCTTGTTAATATTTAATACTACATTTTATCTTGTAGTGTATGTACCAACGTAAAACGTGCTGGTAAGCGAACGTTATGATTGCTGTGTCACTAATTTCTCGTTTACGCAAACTTCTGTGATTGTATGTAACCATCTATTTAGTATTTCTCTCTATCTTAGCCATTAGCTGTCCACTGCTAAACATAGGCCTTCCCAAGTTCGCGCCTCATCGACCGACCCTCAATCGATTGATCGCATTCAATTCTACTATACAAGCGATCGACTTCGACGAATTCCGTCCACTAATCTATTCTACATTCGATTGATAAGTTTGGTAGAAACTATTTAGTAGTGAAGAGGCTAATCGATTCTACCATCGAACGATTGGAGTTTTTTTTAATTATTTTAAAGCGGCCAGACATGAAAAGCCTCCTACATGATATGTAGTAAGTAGTAACTACTCATGAACTCCTGCAATGTCAAGATAGGTAGCTGCCCCCCTCCCTCTTCATAACCTCCCTTTCCCAAAACTCAAACTCAAAATATTTTACTCAAAATTAATACAACTTACGTTCTATCTTTTTTGACGTCATTTATACTACTTAATCTAAGTTTAAATACATTTCAAAGTTTAGAAAACTTTACCACCGCCTCCAAAGCGCTAGTGGAGAAGAAGCGGCGCAACAAACTCTACTGCTGCATTTTCTTGACGTCATAAATGTTTAACATTGTAGATTACTGTAATTAGGCGCTGCAACCATTGTAGGATTATTCAATGATAAAGGTAGCGTCATGTAGGTAGAAGAAAAAAGGAGAGGATGTGCAGGGTATATTTGGGTCGCTAGTACCCACTTTGCACTAACCAAAGGAAACACAGCGATTGTCTGTGAAAGGGAGGTTCTGCCTCGGTCGAGTCGACCCATGCGTGAGTTCAAGGTGTTACTAGACCAATCGATTGATCGTCGTCGATCGATATCAGCCTATGGACGTCCACTGCTGGACATAGGCCTCCCCCAAAAGTTCCACCCTGCGCGGTCTTGTGCCTCCCTCATCCATCGGCTTCCCGACGTCATAACCAGGTCGTCGATCCACCGTGTGAGGGGTTTCCCCACTCAGCGCCTTCCGGTGCGCGGTCTCCATTCCAGAACTTTTCTTTTTTCGATGTCGTTGGATGGAAATGACCCAGATATAATTCCTTTTTAACCTTGTTAGAAAGGCAAGGCTTTTATTGGACCTATACGGTAAATATCTCTCCGTGTTGTGACGGAGTAAGAATACAATATGTCACCTCTCCATCTCATCCCATGGGTGTCGTAAAAACCGACTAAGGGACTATGCGTGAATATTATCTTTACGAAATAAAAAGAAGAAAAACTTGAAATGAAACCCTATACCAATCCGTCTGGATTAGTAGGCCAAGTATCCCTCCGTCACGGGAGGAGGCACGTCCCTGCAGTGGGACATTAATGGGCTATTATGATGATACGGTAAATATTTATAAAATGACAAGACATTTTTTATTTTCTGTAAATAATTGATTTTTATTTATTTTGAGTAGTTTTTAAAGGATAACCAGTATAAAATATTACAATCACTATGCTTTTAAATTGTTACTTAGGCTAAAGCAATCACAACATGTAGAATTCCCGTGTGGTAATGTGGTAACTGAGTGAGATTATGTGGTAATACCACTTCATCTCATTGGTTTTGATCTCTAAGATCTGTCATAATATTATATGAAAACAAAACTTCACTAAGAACACTTTACCAGTCCGGCTAAATGATTAATGTTTTTTTTGTAAAAAAAGCTCCGACCAGAAAAATAAAAAACTTCGCCATATTTCATTAATTCTATATACTACAAATTTTTATGATAAAATATGTAGAAAATGACTAGTAGAAAAAAAGTTGTAGTGGCCCTCACAACTTAAGTTTTTTATTTTTCTGGTCACACTTAACAGCATGTACCTACAAAGTCTGGCTAGTAGTGTTGTAAAAATAAGGCAAGATTCCTACCATCACTGGTATTTGCTTATCACAGAATTGGGAAATTATTGGACTATTGACGATTTTAACACTGACCATTGAGTCAACTATCATTTATATCATATTGATACAAGTGTTCTATGAATCACGATACATACCATGTATCACATTTGATACAAACAGTGTATTAAATGTGATGCATACCGTGTATCACATATGATACATACAGTGTATTACATGTGATACATACCGTGTATCACATATGATACATACCTTGTATCACATATTATACATACCTAGCTTAAATTATTATCCACACCTAGTATCATATATGATACACACCCGATGCTTTTGCTATTGCGTCTTCTGGAAACTTATGGTAGCCATACACGATCCTTCCTATCGTCCAATCGGCATGACGCTACCGATTGGATCAGTTAGAATTAACCGTGTGTGGGAGTGGATCGGCATGTCAGTTAGAATTGATAGCCAGATCGAATTTCGTTTCTTTTGATTGAGATTGGATCAAGCCTGCAGTGTCATGCCGATTGGACGATAGGAAGGATCGTGTATGTCCACCATTAATTAATCATCTTGCACCCCACACGGGAACCCAAAAAAATTAACCCTTAAATTAAATCAACTAATTCTCCCGATTATATTACCAAGTATAATGGCCATACACATTATGACACCTACTCCAGTTATTATGGTATTAGGCTCCAAGGACACTTTGTGCTGGGTGTCCATATTCATGTCCACCTCTTCCAGATCTTGATGGACCGCTGTTAAGGCCTTGGTTATTTCCGCATCAGATCTGGCGCTGGTTACAGATGCTTTGACGATCTGGTTTTTCAGTTCACGTAAATGGGTATCCATTGATTGCTCGCGGGCGTGAATGTGTTCTGGTAAATAAAAAAAAGAAAAGAATTTACAATAAAAAAGAAAATAATAAAAAAGTAATTTCCGAAAGTCCGTGTGGTGACGGAGTAAGAATACAATATGTCATTACCTTATATCATCCCATGGGTATCGAAAAACCCATATAAAAAGAAGGTTAACTTGAAATTAAACCCTATACAAATACGTCTGGCGAGTGGTATTAGTAGACCTATCCCTCCGACCCGGGAGGAAGCCCGTCCTTGCAGTGGGACATCAATGGGCTGTTATGATGATAAAGAAATTCATTGTTAAAAAGGCGACAGAGGCGTTGTGTGAGAAAAAAATATTTCTCACACAACGCCATCTAGTCCCAAACTAAGCAGAGCTTGTACTATGGGAACTAGACAACGGATGAACATACTTAAATACTTTTTCACTCTCTAAGTCACTACCTTTCTGTGTCTGTACCCTAAGGGTATCTGTAGGTGTTTGTTCCGACATATAAGTCACTACCCGTCCTAACCAGTACTCTTTCTAAGTCACTACCCTTCTTAACCAGTACCCTTTCTAAGTCACTACCCTTCTTAACCAGTACCTTTTCTAAGTCACTACCCTTTTTAACCAGTACTCTTTCTAAGTCACTACCCTTCTTAACCAGTACCCTCTCTAAGTCACTACCCTTCTTAACCAGTACCCTTTCTAAGTCACTACCCTTTTTAACCAGTACCCTTTCTAAGTCACTACCCTTTTTAACCAGTACCCTTTCTAAGTCACTACCCTTCTTAACCAGTACCCTTTCTAAGTCACTACCCTTCTTAACCAGTACCCTTTCTAAGTCACTACCCTTCTTAACCAGTACCCTTTCTAAGTCACTACCATTCTCGCGCGCAAGATAGAGAACAGAGATGAAATTAAAAATATATACAAACCTATTAAAGATGTCTGTTTGTGTACAAGTTGGTTTATATTCTCCTGCATTACTCTTAAATTTTGTGCTAATTGTTCCTGTAAAAAAAAAGAACTATAATTAATAAAAATAATATAATAACAGCCGAGAGTCATCGGCGCAAAAAAATACCGGACTCAAAGTTACCATTATTTTTTGCATTATAATTTTTTTATGTTTTATTTTATTTTTGTGATTGATGGTAATAAACAGATTTTCATTTTATTTCATTAATTTCAAAGAACATTCAGGCTTAAAGATAATATTTTTGTGTAACACACAAAAAATTATCTTGCGTAGGTTTCGAGCCCACGACCTCATAAGCGGCGCAGTTAATTAAACAACTATGCCGCCATCTTGGATGTTCCGCCATATTGGATTTAGAATGACGTCACACAGCTCATCGTATATTTTGTCAACTATACAAAATTTGAGCTCAATAGTTTTTACATCTGCTTTAAAATTTAGTTTCCTTTGTTCCTGTACATGTACATATTTATTTTCTCCGTGTGGTGACGGAGTAAGAATACAATATGTCACCACCCCATCTCATCCCATGGGAGTCGTAAAAACCCACTAAGCTACTAACCGTAAATATTATCTTTACGAAGTAAAAAGATGGAAAACTTGTAATTAAACCTTATACCAATCCGTCTGGCCAGCGTGATATTAGTAGGCCAAGTATCCCTCCGTCACGGCAGGAGGCTCGTCCCTGCAGTGGGACATTAATAGGCTGTTATGATAACTTCAGCCCACTAATTAGTTGAAGCGTTAGAAGGTCAAAATTATACCAACCTGGTAAGCGAACTCCGATTTCATAGCTTCAGTAATGTCAACATTACTACCACCAGCGCCGCCCGCCATTGTGTACAGCACGCTGGCGCTCCTCGCCATCTGCTTCTCCATCATGTCGCGGAACTCCGACATCTTGAGGTGGTTGTTTATTGTGCTACCCGCTATGCCCAGGACTGTGCCTGCAACGTCAGTTTATAATGTCTATGAATACGAGTTTTGGTCTAGTCATTTAAAGAAGAAAGACAATGGAAAAAATTGGTACTCTATGCGGGACTCGAACCCGCGTCTCTGCTATACGCGTCCGGCGCCATGACCACTAGGTCACCCGAGCTTCCGTCTCGACTACCAAATTTAACCATACGGCGCCGGGCCGCAACTTAGAACTCAACTGTACAACGCCATCTAGACGCGAGAACATTTACGGCCTCTGTGGCGTAGTGGTTATATAACATGACTGCTACGCTACGCATAGGTCTCGGGTTCGATTCCCGATCAATGCAATACTTTGTATGCACACAAACATGATTGTTTGCATTGGTCTGGGTGTTTTCTATGTATAATATGTACGTATTTACAAAAAATAAGTATTTAAGTATGTTTATCTGTAGTCTAGTATCCATAGTACACGCTCTGAAAGTTTGGCACTAGATGGCTTTGTGTGAATGTGTGAGGAATATTTATAAAAGATAAGACCACTAACCAAATATAGAAGCCACAATGTACCAATACTTGTTCCTCTCAGCGTGGGCCCTCTCTCTCTCGTGTCCTAACTTAACTGCAGTCGTCATCGTCGCGAATAGTTCCCGTTCTTCACGCTCGGCGTCCGAGAACAGGGCACGTAAAGATCTTTCTTGTATGATTAGCTGGCAAAAGAAAGTAATTTGAGTGATTTTATTCATATATAATCATTTAAGCGCCTTTTCGCGAAACTTCCTACCGCGAACAACTGTTTTGTGGAAGAAGCTCGCTGCGACGATATTTCCGGACCGTTACGACTTGGGGAGCTTCAAGAAACGAGCGTACTCCGTTTTAACCTTTTGAACGCCAACATGAGAAAGCGTGCCCTGAGCGCCAACGACGGCTATATTCGACAAAAAACAGGTCACAGAAAAATGCAAAATAAACATATGAAATCATTACTTTTATGTATTTTATTGATATACCTTGAAAGCTGAATCTCAAAATATTATTTAATTGTATACAGTAGACAACAATACATACTCCTTATTTAAATATTTGATAATAAAAAACTAAATAATTTATGGTTAAAAAAGTAAGTCCCATGACGCCAATGTCGTACAGAGGCGACGGCTAGTGATGTAGTATCATGATGATTTATATTATATTTCTAAATTTATTTAGGTAACTTAATATAGTTTATTTAATAACATTACATTTTTAATTTTTTTATTGTTGTAACAAAACTTAAACGATTATAAGCACTGATAAAAAAGTAATTATACTATATTAAAAACCGAAAAATAACTGCGTATTTACATTTTCGATATTCCCTTATCGCCAATCATGCGCATCCCTAGCAAGCTCCCAATAAGTAGTCCCCTCTGCGCCATTGTCGGGTGCAGCCGACTGACTCGTGACGTCGTAAACGTTTGAAGTAATTTGTAGTGCGGGGAATATGCAATAACTAAGAATATTTTTTAATTAAGTACTAATATAATAGCTACTGAAAAAGTAAAATAAACTAAACTGATTAACTGATTGTTTATTAATATAGTTGATTGTTAAAGAGCATTTAATATAGTTAATTATTGATCCATTAATTAGGTTAAATACGAGAAAATAATTAATGCTTCTTTTTTATGAATATAGATGTCGTTATACTAAAGTGATTTATAAATAATTATTATGAATATAGGTAATTCAACAATTAAACTAAATGATTGGTAAATAAATAGTTTTATTTGTATTCACTTAACTAACAATCAAAATTGCAATAAGTACCTAAGTGTAAATTTCAAGAATACAAGAGTAAAAAATAAAACAATTAAAATCGGGTGGCGTTTGTATTATAGGTACTTAGGTACTAGGATCGATAACTGTGGTACACCACTGAAGTACATGCGACGATGTCTTAAAAAAGGCTCGTCGACGGCGCCAATGTCGGCTACGCCCGACAATAAGGTACATCAGCACTGAGAATAGTGTTGTACCTAGAATTAATTTGTTGGGTATCTTAATCATTGTTTTTATGTTATTAACAACTTCCTAACTACTTGAGTGGAAAGCCGTAATATTTAATATTGTAATGTTATTTTTAATATATGAATGGTTGATTATTTATCCGGAAAGTAGTGACAAAAAAGTTAAATATTAAAATTGTTATCGATATAATTTTGGAATCCCTACTTTTTACGTAGGTATTTAAAGCGATTTTCGGGCTTGGCGTACAGGGCACAGAAATACCGATTTGTCGTGGCGGTGAATAGGTTAAAAGGTCGGCAAAGCATCTGTGATTCCTCTGGTGTTGCGGGTGTCCATGGGCAGCGGTGATCACTTACCATCAGGTGACCTGCTGGCTCGTTTGCCTCCTATTACATAAGAAAAAACCAAAAACGGCCGTTTTTTTTTTCGAATGCAATTAAACTTTGCCTTTTCTCAAGACTGTTATCAACATTTTACATTATTTATCCTATTTGCGAATTATGATTTTATTTTCTATTGGCGGCGCTAGTGAGCCACGTAAAGGCTCTTAATAATAAGAACTAAAACGGAGACCAACTTTTTATGATCTTAATCTCTAAACTAACAAATATCCTGTGTGGCTCTTAATTTGAACCTGCTCTGATTCTGATTTAAAAAAGACAACTCCCGCACAAGGGATCATGCCCTGTGTCGCGGGGACCTTTTACAAACATCAATTAACGGACACAAAGAACACCCAGACCAGGACAATAATTTGTGGATCTCACAAATTATTGTCCAGCGTGGGGATCGAACCCACAACCTCTTGCACGGCAGCCGCTTGCGCTACCGTCGCGCCACCGAGGTCGTCAAACGTCGTCTGCTGTGAGCTGATAATGAGTAGAATATAAATACCTTGTGTTCTTCCGTACATAATTGCAAATATTTATCGTCTCCCTTCATAGTATTCTGCATCTCGGCATGCAGTTCTTTAAGTCTGGCCTCCAAGTTAGCCAGCTGCCTTCCTAACTCTCTTCTGCGGTCTTGGGCAGCTATGAATTTCTCCTGAAAGGAGTAAAAAGAACTTACATCATCACAGTGATCCATCAATTTACGACTACACTTACACCCCATCTCATCCCATTGGTATCGTAAAAAGCGACTAAGTTTTTTTAATTTTCCTGAATTTTCTTTGCTATAAACCTCACGGAGCCCGAGACCTTTCCAACGAATGCAAAACTGTGGAAATTGGTTCGTGCGTTCTGGAGTTATAGCGCCAGGAAGGAAAACCCGACTTATTTTTATATAGTAGATAATTAAAGTATATCTCCATAACTTCAACAGTATCGCTGGACTCCACACTAGGATACCCTGTGTTGTGGAGACCAATGTCTTTTAGTAGACAATAATAATTATTTGAATAGACATACTGTATGCATTAATATTCTCATTTTGTTACATAAAAGATATGCTTATATCTATGACAGATTACTGATAACAAATCCTATTCAGATATTTTTATCGCTTGCCAACAATCTACAAATGTCACTGAGTGTAATCACATACTAGTTATGCATATGTTCAAGTACCATTATACCCTGTGGCAACAAAACTGTACCTAATAAAATAGATGGCATCATTGCCCTAAGCCACATTGCAGGAATAATTGGGCATCATCATCATCATTGCCCTTATCCCATTTTTTTTTCTTGTGTAGTAATTGGACATTAATACTTTCACAGTGCCGCTAGCAGACACAATAGTAAAACAATGCATGTGTACCATATATGGTACACTACACTGGGAACGTGTTAACATAAAAATATTAATATTATCATCATATTATTATCAGCCAATTGACTTCCTCTATTGGACATAAACCTCCTCCAAATATTAACACTATAATTTATTAAAAAATTTAATAAACTGATATTATGATAATAATGACACTTCTTTACAAAATGCTCAGGCCATCTTACTTAACTACACGATAACATCTGTTTATATGTAACATCTTTAAACCATAGCAAAATAATGAATTTTGTATTTTATTTCATCTTTTTACAATTTTTTTATTGCTGCAAAACTTTAATGGCAGACTAGGATAAGGGTTCTGAGCCTAATTTGTTAAACAGTCATACCTGCTACTATAATACATTGTCATCTATAGATCATAGTCATAGTTGATTGATAGCCAGTGAAGACACAACAAAATTTTTTTTAAAATATTTCTAATTAGCACTACTTTAACAGCTCATTGCAGGGTGCGAAACATAAAATAGCAATAGTCCAAAAGGAATAGTATAAGGTTTGTTTCAAGTTTTTCTTCTACATCAAAGATAGACAACCCAAATTTTTTTTTCATAAATCTCTCTAGCTGTGCTGTATTTTCCCCTGTCTCTGGAGAGGGCTGTTCATGACTGCTGTGTGGGATTAATAGTCTGTAAAGGCCCGATGTTGGATTTAGTCGGCAAGCGTTCTAACCTCTATTAAAGCGAAAAATGACTTGCATAATTGTTTAGAACTTGCATAATACAGAAGAGTCAACAAAATGTTGGCGCACTGTTGATTTTTACGGATTTTAGAAATCCTAAAACGTAGATACAATCTATATAACTAACCTGCGCTTCAATAACTGTGTTTTGTATAGCCATAATTTCTTCGACACCCGTAAACTTTTCATACTTGCGTACGATTTCTTGGACTTGCCCTCTAAGTGACTCATATTTAAGTTTATCGGTAATATCAGTAATTTTTGTTTGAGGTACATATTTCTCCACAATTCTATCAACTTTTTCTCGTCCCTGACCGTTTGATATCTGTGGTAAATGCACTTTATTTTTGAACTTTTGAACTAGATGTCTGAACTTTTCGGCCATTATTACATGTTATAATTGCTATAGTGATTGGTTAGTACAGTTTTCTATCATATTTTTGGTTTATTTAGCTAGCATTCCATTTGGAATGGAATTTTTACATTTATTTTGACAGGCTATGTATTTTGTTCTGAGTTTGACATTGTATGAGTGAAGATGAAATAAAAATTGCGGATTTAAATCTGACTGCGTCAAAGTGACATGTAACTATTTTCACATAATAATGATAGGCTAAAGATTTAACAGTTCAAGCTGATTTAGAATTTATTATGAACCTGTACCTGCTACCTACCAATGGCAGAGGAGGGAGCGCTACTATTTTTCTAGGAATTTTATCCTTAATTAATTTTGTTTAATGTTTGGCAGTCAGTAAAGTAAGCGGCAAACGCTAGCGTTGAGGAGAAGACAGACGAAGAAATCATTAAAAAAAATATCTGAAAGAGTACTATTCTAAATGTTTGTTTTAATCAAATTAAATAATCGTCAGCTGTATGCAGGAAAGTGGATTCAATGAGTAAATGGTGGTAAATAATATTATGTAAAGGCACGGCATTACCGCGGTGCACAAAGGGGCTACGTAATACGTGTGATAAGCTTTACGTTGCTTGTAAGAAAATTTATGTGGTAGTTTCCACTGCAGCGCACGTAGAGGCTACGCATCCGGCGCCGTGCCACGCTATACATACTCGGGCATGGATTTTCGTGTACTTGAGTGGACCACGTTGCCATTATGACACGCAGCTAAAGTGCGCCGCGTGACTGTGCATAGCGTGTCCAGCGCCTTTATGCTATTTATTTACATTAGGGGTAATTTTAATTCCTTTTGTACCCGTGGTGGGTATTATTTGTATTGGGTGGGTATTATATATTTGTAATGGGTATTAAAAAATACCCTTTACACCACCGGGTGGTGCAAGACGGTGGTGTCACGGGTACACGAGGATTTTAATTTAATAAAATAATTAAATGAGGTTTATGTACTTCTGACTTCTAATGAAGACATTTAACGTCAGTTACGTTGAATGTAATAATTGTGATTAAAACTGTTATTTAGTAGTACGAATACAGCATCGCTTGGTCTAAAATTTAACGAAACAGATTAATTTTTCATTGTCTGTATCTTCCAGAGCAGCTGACAATCGGATCTGTTATCTGTGAAATGTGTGATCAGGGAAAACTAATAACGTTACGATTTTCAGCCGGGATGAAGATTAGAAAGCAGCACCCTTTTTAAGTATATTGAAGGTTGTATTTGTGTCCCGCAGGTCTGATCACAGAAACAGACCAGGACACGTCATATCCACTAGAACCGAAGAAGGGATCGTAGTGGCATTGACACGATCAATGTTATTCGCAGGATTGTAGGCTTATCTAGTCTAGAGCTTACATTTACCCCCTTACTCATAAACACCTCTTAAATTTAATCACTGTTTAGCGAGATTTTTATTACGAAAACGAACCTTATACCAAACAACGTAAGAGTTTAAGCTAATTAATCAATTGACTAAAATTTAAGAGGCGTTTATGAGTAAGGGGGTTAGTCTCCAGCTTAATGACAGCTAGGAAGAACCACACGTTCGTGGGAAGAACACCGTTTTGTTTTGACATGTGTCATTCATAACACTGACAGATCACAGTGTCATGAAGTCCGTTTGGAATTTGAACACGTTAAAAAAAGGGTGTTTAATGTAGACATAATATATGTTCATTACGCGAAATCTAAGTTGGGCGGCTTGGAGTCTTGCAAATTACTGCGCAGATGTCATAATATTTGTTACTGAATGTCTGGAAGCGGGTGTTAATTTAGTTTAACACCCGCTCACACATTCACACAACGCCATCTAGTACCAAACTAAGCAGAGCTTGTACTATGGGTACTAGATACCGGATACACATACTTAAATACTTTTTGTTTTTGTAAATACATACATATTATACATAGAAAACACCCAGACCAATGCAAACAATCATATTAATGCACACAAAGGTTTGCATTGAGCGGGAAACGAACCCAAGACCTCTAAGATTACACAAGCTGTGTACCTATACGTTTATCTCTACTTCACGTGTAATTCAGTTTATGTAATAAAATCTTGCCTTAACTGTTCTTGTAGATGTTATAGACATGGCCTTGAATCAAAGGAAACGATAAGAGCCACGGACAATTAATTATTAGATAACCTATTCACTTGAGTCATAGTACGGGCATAGTACAAATATATACAGTACTTCGACTTCATAGAAAGGGACGAAACGCGAGTTATACCTACACGCTTACGATAGCGGTGGGTTTGAGGAGTGAACAGTCGCGACTGTGCCACAGTAACGAGCGGGAAAGTATAAATGTAATTAAAAAGCTGGAGATAGGCAGCCCTATCGCATGTTTACGTACCGCGCAGCCGTAGACATTTATAATAAATATTCGGCCCAGATAGACTACTGGTTGTACTGTGCTACTGGCAATTAGTTACAAAAGTCAAAGGCTATAATTGCACGTATTTTATAAGTACCTTAATATCACTCATTTTCGAAAATTAAAAAGTTCATAATATTCTACGCGTGGTGACGGAGTAAGAATACAATATGTCACCACCCAATCTCATCTGGTGTCGTAAAAACCGACTAAGGGACTATCCGTGAATATTATCTTTACGAAATAAAAAGAAGGAAAACTTGAAAGAAGACAAAACTCTTTGTTACTCAAAATTTTTATTGTGAATCCTGATTCAAATCTGCGTCTCCGGGCTGTGCGCGTCCGATGCTCTAATCGCTAGGCCACCCGAGTCACTGTCTCGTTTTTTTATTTTATTATAATAATATAATGGAAGGCAAACGAGCCAGCAGGTCACCTGTTGGTAAGTGATCACCGCCGCCCATGGACAACCGCAACACCAAATGAATCACGAGTACGCTCGTTTCTTGAAGCTCCCCAAGTCGTAACGGTCCGGAAATATCGTTAACCTAATTAGAGCATTGCTTTCTACTTACTTGCTTTGTATTAGGTACAATTCTAATGTTTACACGAGGCCTATGACGGCTTAGTAGCCGGCCATTTTCATTTAAATACTAGCTGCTGACCCGTGCCCACTTCGTTGGGCAGCGAAAAAAACGCGTCACATTTTTAAACATATTTCATTACTGCTCCACTCCTATTAGTCATAGCGTGATACCATATAGGCTATGACACTCTCCGATAAATGGACTATTCAACACAGAAAGAATGATTGAAATCGGTTCAGTAGATCTAGAGATTACCCCCTACAACGTCACAAACACACAAACTTTACCTCTTTATAATATTAGTACCTATAGATTATTACATTTTGACACGACATATCTTTTGCGCAAATACCTATGTAACTTTTGAAAATAATTTGAAAAATTCCAAATATGTTTATTGTATTTTCTTTGCAACACTAAAATGTTACATCCTCTGAGAATCGTAGACAAAAAGTAATTAAAAAATACTATTTCTTACGTATTCGTAAAATGGCGGAACCCTTATTGTTGTCATAATGTCATTTTTGGACCTAGTTCACACAAAACGAAATTATTATGGAATACCTTCCTACTTTTTGATATTTTAAATTTAAAGTTCTCCATGTGGTGACGGAGTAAGAATACAATATGTCACCACCCCATCTCATCCCATGGGTGTCGTAGAAACCGATTAAGGGACTATCCGTGAATATTATTTTTCCAAATAAAAAGAAGGAAACCTTGAAATTAAACCCTATACCAATCCGTCTAGCCAGCGTGGTATTAGTAGGTCAAGTATCTCTCCGTCACGGGAGGAGGCCCCTGCAGTGGGACATTAATGGGCTGCTAAGGTAGTAAATGTATTGTGCCCTAGTAAACATATAGCTCCATGTGTTGCATTTATAATTATAATTGAAGGACAAATAACGCACCTTACAGATTTTTTAGGGCTGGCAATATGCAGTTATTAAAATAAAAAATGCTTTAGAACCCTTTTGTGGCGAAGTGGTTATTATTTACGTTGTATAGAGGTCTTTAATTTGATTCCTGCTTCATGTAATCTTTGAGTTTAAAAAACATGGATTTTTTTATGTAAAATATCTGTCTATCTATGCTTAGAGACTTCGTCTGCATATTTTAAACAATTTACGCAATATCTTTATAATTTGTAGCTTAAATGTTATTCTGATGTATAAGCTATATTACCTACTGTAAAGTTTCATCAAAATCCGTTCAGTAGTTTTAGCGTGAAAGAGTAACAAACATCCATCTATCCTCACAAACTTTTGCACTTATAATATTACCTAGTAGGATAGGATTTTAGTAGGATTATTGTCAAAAGCCCGAGTTATACATAAGTGGCGTGGCGCGGACGTATAGCGGTGGCCTTTAGTCAAGAAAACATAATATAAATCTAAACTTCATTAATATAGAGTCGTAGGGATTTGACTAATTTAGTTCATCTCTTCAACGAAGAATAACTATTCTACGTAACAGTCAATCATGGAACAAAACACTCGCCACCGCCATATGCCATACGCTTCTTCAGTATAAACCGCGTCTTAGTGACAATGACAACCCTAACAATTACACAACTTACGAAAACGAATTCACATTAGTATTAGCAGCACAATCTGATACATGATAAGGAAGATATCAACATTACCTATTAGAATAACAAATTAAATATATAAACAAAGAATTACATATAAATATATGCGACGTTTTAGTAAAATTATGTATTATATTTACATTAATTTGTTTTGTGACGTTTGGTGTTGTGTTATTAAAGCCGGTACAACCTTGTAAAAACAGCTGTTTTTTTTTTTTAGCTTTGTGAATTGTTATGGCCGGGAATGACAAACTATAAGTATCTACAGTACCCGGCACTATATAACTATCAAATGAAGGAGCAATTAACTTTCTTCGTTTGTATGGAGTTGCGACTGGCATGCGTACTCTTATAACAAAATTGAATTATGATTTGATAGGTAGTTTTGCGATAGAGATGACGCTCTAAGAAACAGAAATTGACCGATTGTCTCTTTCCACAGGTCGATGTGCAATATTTACGGCCGGGTACTGTACACCCTTTTCCCTGCCTTGTGTATCATATTTATTACATACCCATTGTTATACTATTGTGTCTGGCGGGAGAGGGAACGTGACATAAAATGCTGTAACTTATCTTTTACAAATATAATAATTATTTATATTCCTCACACATTCACACAACGCCATCTAGTCCCAAACTAAGCAGAACTTGTACTATGTGTACTATACAACGGGATAAACATACCTACTCAAATGCATTTTTTTTTGTAAATTCATGCATCTTATACATATTATGGAGAACACTCAGACCAATGCAAACAATCATGTTCATGCACACAAAGATTTGCATTGAGCGGGAATCGAACCCGAGACTTCTGCGTAGCAGTCATATCATATTTTAACCACTACGCCACAGAGGTCGTCAAATTCAGTATCAGTTTAGTACTATTAGAACCCCTGCACTAATATTAAGAGCTCCTAATCCATCCATTCATATCAGCCTATGGACGTCCAAAGCTGGACATAGGCCTCCTCCAAAAGTTTCCACTCTGCGCGGTCTTGTGCCTCCCTCATCCATCGGCTTCCCGCCGTCCTAACCAGGTCGTCGGTCCACCGTGTGAGGGGTCTCCCCACCCTGCGCCTTCCGGTGCGCGGTCGCCATTCCAGAACTTTTCTTCCCCGAACGGCTATCAGTTCTCCGCGCTATGTGCCCTGCTCCACATACTTACACAGAAAACACCTAGACCAATGAAAGTATGTCCTTGCACACAAAGATTTGCATTAAGGAAGAATTAAAGTAAGTAGATACCATGCCGCAGGAGTCAAAGACAGCAACCACTAAGTACAGCACTTATGCTTAGTTCAGGACTAGATGGCGTTGTATGAGTTATGACGATATAATTTTTTAAAATTTATTATTGCAATTTTGTGACACATTGACCTTTGTACGAGTTTGACTATTGGTCTTTTAAGTGCTAAGGTCAGGGGCGCGGTATTTAAGTTATTTTTTTTATCATCAACTTTGAGGTGACAAGCACGCGGATAGTATCCTTGTAGTCACATTTTGTGACGTTGTTTAAGGACCCCTATGGTAGTCCATGGCTTTTAAGCAGTGGTCTCAAGTTCAATTCTTGCATAATGCCAATCATTGCATGTGCCCGCGGCTTCGCTCGCGTTGTAAAGGTAGCTTAAATGTTATTCTACCCCCTAAACTACCTATATTTCAAATTTCATCAAAATCCATTCAGTAGTTTTTGCGTGAAAGAGTAACTTACAAACCATACATCCTCACAAACTTTCGCATTTATAATATTAGGAGTACTTAGGATATGACAGATAAGCAAGCATGAGCGGTAAACAACTCAAAGAAGGTTAAGGTCTTAGGGCCAGATTCAGAGACCGCACTTTGACTTTACTTTAGCAAAGTCTAGTTATTATCTCTGAATTTGAACAACATTAAAGTATTTTTTTCGCATGAAAAGTTTACTTTGTAGTAATAAATAATTAAAGTAAACTTTTTCATGCGAAAAATTACTTTAATGTTGTTCAAATTCAGAGATAATAACTAGACTTTGCTAAAGTAAAGTCAAAGTGCGGTCTCTGAATCTGACCCATAGTGTTACACTGAAACCATGTATAACAATACGCATTAAAATATGAACAACAATGGCAGTTTATATCATGTTTTCAGCTAGCTATAGGTAGGTACATACTTTAAGTACGAAGTAGCCCCCTCTCTCGCGTCTCGCCAACTTAACTCGCCAAAAAATATGATGGAGATCTATTTAAATCAACTTATCAACAACTTACTACTTAACTCGCTACTGTATGTACTTGTCGATGTGTTAATCGGGCTTAAGGGTACCCCTTACATTTTATTACACAAAATAAAATAAATAGTTGTACAAACGGCGGACTTAATGCCTTATGCCATTAAATTTACAGAAGAGTAGCCTAATTAATATTATTTTATTATCTCCTACGAGCATCTGCCAATGCATATTTTTGTACGTATTTTTACCAGAAAATTGTATATTTTTTTAAATCAGGCCAACCAGATAGTCAGACCAATACAAAACTTTTAAATTCATGCACACAAAGATTTACAAATGGAAATAAAACTTCTAAAATTATGTTTATATTTTAAAGTAAATCCAGTAAATAAACGACGAAGAACAAAAAAAAAACATAAATTAGGTATACCTATTATTTATTGAAATAAGTAGGTACTCTTAAATAAACAAAGGTTTTTATTTCAATGGCTATTATCTGAAAATTTCAAAATATATAACAAGATTTTCATAATAATAACAACACATTTATGTGCTCCGTGTGGTGACGGAGTAAGAATACAATATGTTACCACCCCATCTCATTCCATGGGTGTCGTAAAAACCGACTAAGGGACTATCATCTTAACGAAATAAAATAAAAAAAAGGAAAACTTGAAATTAAACCTGTAACAATCCGTCTGGCCAGCGTGGTATTAGTAGGCCAAATATCCCTCCGTCACGGGAGGAGGGCCGTCCCTGCAGTAGGACATTGGTGTCCTTAAATTACATACAATTTTTACTTATAAAGCTTAGGTATAACTTGAAAAATCCGAAAAGAAGAATCCGGAAAAAAATGGTACTCGATTCGGGACTCGAACCCGCGTATCGCGTAAGTTGCGGCTCGGCGCCGTATAAAGCAATGGTTAAATTTGGTAGTCGAGCGAGACGGATACTCGGTTCGCCTAGTGGTCATGGCGCTGGACGCATATAGTCAGGAGACGCGGGTTCATCCGCATCGAGTACCAATTTATTTCATTGTCTTTCTTCTTTTCGCATTGATGGGCTGTTATGATAATGTACCATAGCAGGAAGGGGTCTTTAAAGACAAACGAAACAATTACGTTACATCATTATCATCATATATTAGCTAATGGACGTCCACTGTTAGACATAAACTTTTTAGAAGTATCTCCGCTATATGCGATCCTGTGCTTCCCCATCTATCGGTTTCCCGTCGCCCTATCATAATCATGGCCTACTAATACCACGCGCTGGCCAAACGGATTGGTATAGGGTTTAATTTCAAGTTTTCCTTCTTTCTATGTAAAAATAATATTCACGGATAGCCCTTTATTCGGTTTTTACGACACCCATGGGATAAGATGGGGTGGTGACACACAGTATTCTTACTCCGTCACCACACGGAAAAAGGAGACGTATGAAATAAAACGGTGCCGCCTACAATTCTTAACCAGCATAATTTGCCTAAGGGTAGCTTTGAATGCTTACTATTAAAACACTCGCGAGTTTTTGTCGGCCTTTAAGCCCGGTTTACCTACACATCGACAGATACCCCCTTACTCATAAAAGTCTCTCTCTCTTCTACTCTATGTAATGGTCTCTCTAAAATTTAATCACTGTTTAGCGAGATTTTTATTAGAAAAACCAACCTTATGCCAAACAAAACCGCAAGAATTTAAGCTAATCAATTGACTAAAATTTAAGTGGCGGTTATGAGTAAGGGGGTTAGTCGATAAGTTGACAATACGCGAATGAGGGGGCTACTTACTACTTAACTCGCTACTGAACTTGTCGATGTGTAAATCGGGCTTTAGCACATATATATTTGTACTATGCCTACAGTCTAAAAATACAAACAATTTAATACAAATTGCTTAGTTTTCGAGGTTGAAATATTTATGTGAATCTGTGACCATAGTAAGTAGTGGTTTCCTGCCTTTATCTAAGTGTTAAGTAACACTTAAAGTTAAGTACTTAATCGTAGTTAAAGAACGTTTTAATTGTGATGTCAAAAGCCTACTTGTCGTCGCACTAGACGACGATAATTAGTGAAGAGATGTTAATGATCATCTTCTTATAATCTTTGCAAAGCAATTTTGAATCGCCTCAATGACTAGTTGGAAAAGTGGTCGTGTACCATTTGCGAGGTTTGTAACAACAAATAAGTATAAATTACAGGACTATTCTGGCCAAAATACATGGCATGCAAACAATGGACCTATTTATAAAAGTTAAATCATAATTATAATAATGAAAATTAAACTCTATTAAATCAAACATCTATATATGTTACGGGCAACGTGATTAACTGGGCATTATTAATAAGGACCGGTCTTTATTAATAATGCCCAATAACGATGGCCAAAGTGATAAATTTATCACTTTGACCGGCCCTTATTAATAATGGCCGACGGCCCGTGGTCCATGTAATAAGTTAGTGTTTGAGATAGCTTAAAAAAAAGCTAAAACCTAAAATTAACCCAAAAGTCAGAAACAGTTGGTTAGGTTAGGTTAATATGGCGACCACAACGCGCACGAGCCGAGCGAGCGAAGCGAGCGGGCCGCGGCAGCGGCCGGCGAGTGCCATAAACATTTAAGTAAAATGTTTATTTTTTGACTACTACTATGTCCAATAGTTTATTTTTTGTTAACTTTTCATGAAAATTTTGTAAGTTTAATTTCATTTAATAAACAAAAACACTACAGTTCACCTATTTTATAACTTTGCCCAGGATAGGGCGGGCATTATTCATAATGGCCGGGAAAAGTGATTAATTATGCTGTATTAATAACATTGCCCAATTGAGTCGGGCATTATTAATACAGACCGGTCATTATTAATAATGCCCGGACTTATCAAATTGCCCGTAACATATTTTTTATTATATAAAACTCAAAGGTGACTGATATAGTGATCTATCAACGCACAGCCCAAGCCACTGGTGGGATCTGGCTGAAATTTGGCATGCAGGTAGATGTTATGACGTAGGCATCCGCTAAGAAAGGATTATGATGAATTCTACCCCCAAGGGGATAAAATAGGCGATGAAAGTTTGTATGAAACTTTGTCAATTTCAAACCGATAGGCCTAAGACTTTGTATGGATATAGCTACTATGACGTTGGCACCCCCTTAGGAAGGAATTTAATAAATCCTACCCCCAAGGGGAACAAATAGGTAATGAAAGTTTGTATGAAACTTTGTCAGTTTTAATCCGATCGGGCTGAGACTTTGCATGCATATAGATATTATGAAGTTGGCACCCCCTTAGAAAGGACTTTGATAAATTCTACCCCCAAGGGGATAAAATAGGGGATGAAAGTTGGCACGAAACTTTGTCAGTTTCAGTCCGATCGGGCTGAGACTTTGCATGCATATAGATATTATGAAGTTGGCACCCCCTTAGAAAGGACTTTGATAAATTCTACCCCCAAGGGGATAAAATAGGGGATGAAAGTTAGCACGAAACTTTGTCAGTTTCAATCCGATCGGGCTGAGACTTTGCATGCGTATAGATATTATTACGTTGGCACCCCCTTAGGAAGGACTTTAATAAATTATACCCCCAAGGGGATTAAATAGGTGATGAAAGTTTGTAAGAAAATTTGTTAGTTTCAATACGATCGGGCTAAGACTTTGCATCCATATAGTTACTATGACGTTGGTACCCCCTTAGAAAGGACTTTGATAAATTCTACCCCCAAAGGGGTAAAATAGGGGATGAAAGTTAGCACGAAACTTTGTCAGTTTCAATCCGATCGGGCTGAGACTTTGCATGCGTATAGATATTATGACGTTGGCACCCCCTTAGGAAGGACTTTAATAAATTCAACCCCTAAGGGGATTAAATAGGTGATGAAAGTTTGTAAGAAAATTTGTTAGTTTCAATACGATCGGGCTAAGACTTTGCATCCATATAGTTACTATGACGTTGGTACCCCCTTAGAAAGGACTTTGATAAATTCTACCCCCAAAGGGGTAAAATAGGGGATAAAAGTTAGCACGATATTTTGTCAGTTTCAGTCCGATCGGGCTGAGACTTTGCATGCATATAGTTACTATGACGTTGGCACCATCTTAGAAAGGACTTTGATAAATTCTACCCCCAAGGGGATAAAATAGGGGATGAAAGTTAGCACGAAACTTTGTCAGTTTCAATCCGATCGGGCTGAGACTTTGCATGGATATAGGTACTATGACGTTGGTACTCCCTTAGAAAGGACTTTGATAAATTCTACCCCAAGGGGATAAAATAGGTGATGAAAGTTTGTATAATACTTTGTCAGTTTCAATACGATCAGGCTGAGACTTTGCATGCATATAGTTACTATGACGTTGGTACCCCCTTAGAAAGGACTTTGATAAATTCTACCCCCAAGGGGATAAAATAGGGGATTACAGTTAGTATGAAACTTAGCTTCTCTCATGGACTGCATGTTTTATGTTGCTTGCTCACGAGTAATTTCACTCAATAGCTTAATAGTTTTAGCTCCTAATGACAGATTAATTATTAAGAATATGTGTACAAAGAAGTTTAGTAGACCCCTTATTTTTATACACGCTAAACAAAAAATAGGCCTAATTAATCATAATACTTCTGAACGCGAGCGAAGCCGCGAGCAACAGCTAGTAAATCTATATTTCTGTAAAATCAAAAATAAAAATAAATAAATAAATAATCAATGAATTAAATGTATTGGTGAGGCACTAAGATAAACATAATCAGAAATTAAATAAATAATTAAAATTAAATCAATATAAATTATTAAATAAATCAAACAATTAAAATTCAATCAATGATACATAGAAAACACCACAGGCTATGCACACAAAGTTGAGCTTTTACCGGGAATCCAACCCCATACCTTTTTACAACTGTCACATACACCACTATGCGACATAGATAATCAAATTGTGCAAGGAAACATTGAGTAACTTTACGTCTAATAAGCACGTGGTCACAAGTGATAGATCACAGTCAGTTTAAGGACAAATAATTATATATCTCACTCACGAAACATTGATATATTGTAATCACACAACGCCATCTAGTCACAAACTAAGCAGAGCTTGTACTGTAGGTTCTAGACAAATGAAAATCATATTATAAAACTTTATTTTTGTAAATACATAATGTACATAGAAAACACGCAGACTTTGCAATAATACGCTTTGAATGGTAATCCAACCCAAAATCTATACACAGAACTTATATCAACCCCTATGCTGTTTTTTGCTTTAATAAATAAATAATAAAATATTCCTCACATATTCACACAACGCCATCTAGTCCCAAAATACATAGCTTGTACTATGGGTACTAGACAACGGATAAACATACTTAAATACTTTTTTTTTGGAAATACATAGATATTAAACATAGAAAACACCCAGACAATAGTTTACGGATCATACAAAGAATTGTCTCGCTACAGTTACACAGTCAAATTCACAACATCATTTATGCAAACAACACAGAGGAAAACCTATGTGTTTATGTCACTGTTAAAACATATAGTAGACGTGTGGTTCGTGAGTGACATTTATAATTATTTGTCCTTTAACTGACTGTGATCTATCACTTGTGACCACGTGCGTGTTAGACAATGTTAGCTTACACAATTTTATGACAATAGTAAATAAATAAATAATCCTCACACCTTCACACAACGCCATCTAGTCCCGAACTAAGAAGAACTTGTACACAAGACTTGTTAACAGCACTCATAGCCACCATTACGCCATAGAGGTCGTAATTATTTTTTTTAACAGACAACTCCCGCATTAATGGTTTAATTTTAGAGAGGTCAGCCGGACATAGGTCAGCAGAGGTCTCGGGTTCGATTCCTGCTTTATGCAATTATTTGTGTGCATGAACATGATTATTTGTATAGGCCTGAGTGTTTCTATGTATAATATGTATGGTATTTACGAAAAAAAGTATTTAAGTATGTTTATCCGTTGTCTAGTACCTATAGTACAAACTCTGCTTAGTTTAGGACTAGATGGCGTCGTGTGATTGATGTTTCGTGAGTGACATATATAATTATTTGTCCTATAAGTGACTGTGATCTATCACTTGTGACCACGTGCGTATTAGACATTGTTAGCTTGCACAATTTTATGACCTCTGACGTAGTGATGGATAAGACTGCCGTGTAGAGGATTCAAATCCCACGCAAGACGATTCTTTGAGTAATCTACTGTGTACTGAGCCTGGATGATCTTTGTTTCCGTTATACTGTTGTTTATAAAGTCCCAGCGACACAGTACAATATCCCTAGGTGCGGGAGTTGTCTTATTACGATCGACGAACTCTGTGGCATAGTGGTTATATAACGTGACTGCTACGCAGAGGTCTCGGGTTTGATTCCCGCTCAATGCAAATCTTTGTGTGCATGAACATGATTGTTTGTATGTGTCTGGGTGTTTTCCTATGTATAATATGTATGTATTTCCAAAAAAAAGTATGTAAGTATGTTTATCCGTTGCTTAGTACAAGCTCTGCTCAGTTTGGGACTAGACTAGAATATTTATTGATATTATATGATTGTAAATTCCCTGAAACACGGGACATGACCCCTCCTGTCAAGCCAGCTAGAATAGCCGCGGACAGATTATGTGCAATTTTCCGTCATTTTGTTTGCCAGGTGAGTGTTTAACTAAATCTACTTGCTACTAACAGAATTTCTTACACGAAATTGTTAAGCGTATTATTAAAATGGAGATATGTACTAAAAAAAATTAGCTTAATAATAATTACTTTGATTGATAATAATTACTTTACTTGTTCATTCGGCGATCATTGTTCCGATAGTACTTTCGGTGAATGGACTTATTCCAAAGAGTCTCTATCAACATCTAAGGAGACTCGATCTTGGCAGTTGGATCATAGGTCTAATGCAGAAGGCAGTACTGCTTGACACGGCACGTATTGTGAGGAGGTTCCTATCTCTGGAGCCCTAACCGCCAGTAGCTTGGTCCCTGTACCCGATGCTGGTGGCTCTACCTTTTTTATATTTTTAAATGTTTTTTATTTTTATATTTAAAAATGTAAATTAATGTGAAAAATGTAAATAAAGAGTATTACTTTGCAAAAATGTTTTTAAAGCACCCGGACTATTTAATAGTCAATTTTCAAAGATAATCTTGATTTATTACCTAGACATATAAAAAGTTGTCAAAACTAAGATATAATAAATTAAAAATATTAATGAGATTTTAAGTTGACTTTTCCTTTTTATTTCTAGTTCTTTTTTAAACAACTTTAATTCTATGTTTTCATATCGATTTTTAAGAGGGCGTTTTTTATTTATATTTATTAGTTTTTGCGTGAAAGAGTAACAAACTTTCATCCACCCATCCATCCTCACAAACTTTCGCATTTTAATATAAGTAGGATTTAAATTAAAAGCCGACTCTACCTAATAACTTCATGATACCTAATACTTCCATCAAGTTATTAGGTAGAGTCGGCTTTCCATGTTATTGTTTTAGATAATTTAAAACTAAATTACTAAAAATATTTCAATGAAATTTTTAAGGAGTTATAAAGTAACAATTTATCATTTAAAAAAATTCAGACGAATTAGTATCCTTTTTTAGAATCGGTTAAAAATAGACAAAATAAATTGTGCGTAAAATCTTTTTAGTTAAGTCGAGCTTAACTTACATAAATTAAACAAGGGATTTCATGGATCGTTTAATTAAGCCATTACATCAAATAAGTATATTTTTTATAATAATATAATACATATAACTATCTTCCCCAAAGACTTCGTTTGCGTAACATTAGTATTTGAATAACTCATTAACTCCGCGTGGTGACGGAGTAAGAATACAATATGTCACTCTCATCCCATGAGTGTCGCAAAAACCGACTAAGGGACTATCCGTGAATATTATCTTTACGAAATAAAAAGAAGGAAAACTTGAAATTAAACGCTATACCAATCCGTTTAGCCAGCGTGGTGTTAGTAGGCCAAGTATCCCTCCGTCACGGGAGGAGGCCCGTCCCTGCAGTTGGACATTAATGGGCTGATATGATATTACAAATACAATATCTTTGTAAACTAGCCTATGTGTTATTTTGTTGTATAATCTATATTATTGTAAAGTTTCATTAAAATCCATTCAGTAGTTTTTACGTGAAAGAGTAACCAACATTCATCCATACACAAACTTTCGCATTTATAATACATACTAGCTTTTGCCCGCGGCTTCGCTCGCGTTCAATTCGGGGTAGCAGCGGGTCGTTAGAAAGCGGCAAAAAGTGGCCTATATTACTCTACATCCCTTTAACTATCTCCACTTAAAAAATCACGTCAATTCGTCGCTCCGTTTTGCCGTGAAAGAAAGACAAACAGACAGACACACTTTCCCATTTTTATAATATTAGTAGGTTGTTGCTACTGTTAAAATTTTCGTAAAATAAACATTTGTAGTGTGGGGTTTTGTGTGAGGAGATAAATGCAAAAGCATTGAAAGGAAATAACAATTTTTATTTTACATTTACAAAATAGTCTAATACTAAGGTAACCTAAGTCCCTATTCAACCGTGTACCTACTCAACTACTGAGGGCGAGGTCCGCTAACGAAGCCGTCTATAAATAGTTTATGTAACAGTATGTACCTACTTCTTATGATTTAGGGTTCGGTGTTAGCTTTAGAAGGTTAACTTTTGGATGGGTTTTTTTAAAGGCACCCGTTATCACAGGGTGTTTGCCATTCCTACCTCCAATATGTTTTTGGAGCCTATTTTATCTTACTCTCATACTGATTTCCGAATTACTAAACCCAGAATAACGTTACCACGAAAACATGCAATCACGAAGAACGTTACCACGAAAACCTGCAATCACGAATTTTTATTTTGGCATCGCATTGTCATAGTTCTAACCTAACCTAATCTTTCGACAATGTGTTAAACGATGTCAAAATGAAAATTCGTGATCTAAACCTTTCATACTAGTTCTAGCATTTATTATACTTTCGTGCTTCATACTTTGTCTTTCTTTTATGCATCTCTTTTATACTTTCCCGTGGGATTCGGGATTATTTGGGTGAATATCAAAAAGTTTAATTTTTTGTCAATTTTGGTGGCAATTTTTATTTTTCAGTTTTCATGAAAAATAATCACGTAATATGAAAAAGGAAAGTCTACTATATAAGTTACTGTAAGAGGGCCGTCTATATCTCGATAGGTTTTTAAGATATTTAAGTTTAAAGTCTGTAGTGACCCCCAAAATTGAAATTGATACACCAAAATGGAAATGCCCACTGAATTTGAAAATAAGCAACACCAAAATTGAATTTTTACCATTTAGACTCATAAAGGATAAAATAACACATCCATCCATCCATCCATATCAGCCTATGGACGTCCACTGCTGTCCACACGTGATTTTACATAATTAAGATATTTATATTTAATATATTTATTGGTTTTTCAATATTACGTCAATAACCAGGAATAACTATTTTTTAAATCAAATTATCACAATCATCAATCACTAGGAATCAAATAACATTTAAAATGATCAGAAAAATTACAATATTTTGAAAACAATTGGTAAATAATTATACTATTTACAAAAACTAAAACATTAATAACAAAAATAATCCCTTCAATCCGATAACTAGTTTAAAAAAAAATAACTTTTTTAAATTATGCATTACAATTTAACGAAATCACCAAACACAATGAATTCGTTTTACAATCAGTCTTTACTCTTAAAATATAATTTTACGTAATAAGCCTTATTGAGAGTGCCTAGCTGTCTCTGTTCGTGGCCTAAGCAAATTAATAGTCGGAGTCATAGAAATGGCATCTTCGCAATCAGAGGGTTGAATTTCGGCATCTACATTGTCATAGCTTGGTAACCTGTAAAAACCCAAATGCGTACCATGAAGGCATTCAGTGGAGCTGTATAAGCGCTGAGGCTCGACACAAGACAGAAAACGTAATGACACTGGATTCTTGAAATTTTTGGACCAAATAGCTTCGTGCACGTTCATGGTGGAACCATGAAAAGGTTTTAACGAATTAGGAGTAAGGCAGTCCTTTTCAGTGATTTCATAGTCTTATCAATTATATTATCTGTCATTTGATTATCTATTTTTTAATAGCTTACTAACATTTTTTAATCTTTAAACGTGTTTCCTGTAAGTACAATTATCTCTTCTTAGTTCTGTTATTCTAAGTCGTAATAAAAGCTCCTTAGCTTTACCTTCTTGGTATCGTCTAAATGTATTCTTAAACTCACGTTTAAAATCTACTGAAGTAACTGATGATGCATCTGAATTTGGACTATCTAGGCACATTATAGGAACAGTCAAAACACTAATACTGCTAACACATGGCGAAGTAGGGCGTGATTGTGTCAGAATTTGAACGGGACTGCTCGTGCGAAGATGTAGATTTGAACTACTTGAGATTGTTGGTAATTTTCTAGACCTTAAGCATCTAGTAACAGTAGCATGTTGATTTATACTCTCTTCATTACATTGGACAGAGCTTGTTACATAACTGCAGCTTGAAGAGAGTCATAGTCAGCTCGAACATTACCTGAGTCTTGCTGTGGACTGCAGCTAGTATGTACGTGCTGAGTTGATGCATTTTATTCTTCTTCTACCAGTCTTTTCAATGCTTTTTTCTTTGGTAATATTCATTTTGGTATATTTTATTTATTTCTTTGTAAAGCTGAAGGATCTCGTTCCGACATTTGTCGCTGTAAAACAAGTTCACCTTCTTGCTTTTTTTGGCATCTTTCCCTTTCTTTTTTTCTTACAGCTTCTGCTTCTTCAGGATTGTTTTTATTTCTTGCTTTTCTCTTTATTTCTGGCATTCACTTTTCAAGCAGTCTCTTTCAGCAAGTTTGTCACTTACTAAAAAAAATGTAAGTATGTTGTGCAGTTTTAACATAGCATCACAAGTCATCAAACGCTGGCTCAGAAAGTTACTATTGTAACATTTATGGAGTGAATATAACTATGAAATAATTTTTCTCCATTAATGTTACGCACGCGACAGTACAAAACTAGTATAATACGTAGGTGCTTTATCATATCATCCTATAGACGCCCACTGCTGGAAATAGGCCTCCTCCAAACGTTTCCACCCTGCGCGGTCTTGTGCCTCCCTCATCCATCGGCTTCCCGCCGTCATACGTACGTAGCTGCTTACAATGTGTCAATTTTGATGGCTCGTTTTCAATTTTGGTGCCATGAAAATGCCACCAAAACCACCAAAATTGAACCACCAATATTGAAACCAGACATACAAATAATCAGAAACAGTAGGGGGTTAGGGTTACCACTACGTGAGTGTAGTTAACTTAAACATTATCTCAATGTGTATCTATAGACTTAGTTATTTATCCATAAAACAACAAATTGAATAAAAAATCGATCCACCAAAAATTTGAAAAATCTTGTCCCCCATGCCACCAAGGTAGATAGTTACCTTTTTAGCGGGAAATCACAACACTTACACACATAACTGCTACATGCAAACGCGGGCCCACAACTGAGACACTCGACACAATAAAACGCTATACGCATATGTCGTACAAAACTCGTGGTATAGTCAGTTGAATAAATGCCACCAAAATTTTAATTTTTCTTGAGACAAACTTTGATTAGGTATTTCGTGTATCTATAATAGATATATTAATACATCTTACATGTTTTTAAATTGTTTATTTTATATATTAACATATATAATTGCGTATTTAGTAAAGTAACATGAATTGTAACCGTAGCGGATGAAATTGTATAAAAATATGGAGTTGGGACAAGCCACCTAACTAGAAATTTTAAGACACTTTATTTTTTTTTTAATTATTTACATATTTATAACAAAATTGGATCATGGCCCTGAATAAATATAGTTTCGTAGTTGATTACAAAAAAATATCAGCACTGAAATATTATTTTACACCTAGATTCTCAACGAAGACACGAAAAATTTGCCCGTTTGATATTGACCCATTTTTATTTTATTTTCTAACAGACGTACTTGTACACATACAGTTTTGTTTAATTACAATATTTTTCTTATACTACTGTAAACTTATTCTAACAATATTCTTCTTAATTACATTTTCTTCTGTTGGATGGGTCACCCCATGGTTAAAACCTTTAATATTCCATTGAAGGAACGGGCCTTGTTTCGGAACGAAGGGAAATTTAGCTTAGCTTACTGTTAGAGGGATTTTATGTTCATAAGATTTCCTACTAATATTATAAATGAGAAAGTTTGTGAAGATGTATGGACGGATTGATGGATGTCTGTTACTCATTCACGCAAGTACCACCTCCACCTCCACCGATGGGGCCTCAAAGACTCGCCGGGGTGTGATTGTGGAGCTCCAAAACAAACGATGATGCACATCGTCGAGGAATGTCCCCGACGTCGTTTCTCTGGGGGAATGCGTGAGCTCCACAACCTTACTCCGGCCGCAAAAGATTGGCTTCTCCAGCTGGATACAGATGTATAGCAAGCAAAAAGCAAGCAAGGTTCAAAGCAGAAGCCATACGCAATGATGATGATGATGATTCACGCAAGTTTGGAATATAGGTTGAGGGTGTAGAATAATATTTAAGCTACTTATACAACGTGGGTGAAGCCGCGGGCATAAGCTAGTATTTTCATAAATGCAAAGGTTTCACGTTCAATTTTCATAGTACAAGCTCTGCTTAGCTTGTGACTAGATGGCGTTGTGTGAATGTGTCATCATAACATCATAACAGCCCATTAATGTCCCACTGCAGGGACGGGCCTCCTCCCGGGACGGAGGGATACTTGGCCTACTAATTCCACGCTGGCGAAAAGTATTGGTATAGGGTTTCATTTCAAGTTTTCCTTATTTTTATTACGTAAAGATAATATTCACAGTTAGTCCCTTAGTCGGTGACTAGACTCTCCTTAGTTTGTGACTAGATGGCGTTGTGTGAATGTGTGAGGAGGATTAATAGTAGGAAGTTATTAAAATCATTTAATAGATAAATAAAGGAAGCCACAAAACATCTCTTTGGCAGTAATTATAGTAATAACACCATGATCTAATAATTGTTTTGTTCCGTATGTTGTCTGTCTATTGTAAAGGTTATTGTTTGTTTTTTTTTTAATGTTGGTAACACATGCATGTTATGCGGTTTAAAAATCATAAAGAATACATAAATATAATTTACCTATAAAGTTTAAGGGTCTCACATCAATCAATGATACATAAGCGATTAAGTTAGTTAAGCATCGTCGTTAAGGTTAAATACAAATACAAATTGTTTATTCGCTGTAAATAGGGTACATTTTATAGGTTTTACAAAAGCGTAGGTATAGCACATCCCTATTTAACTGGTGAACAGCATGCAAATATTATGGTAGTCCCTTTCTTCACCGAATATCGATCGTCCGAAAATCATAATCCCAAACAAGTTTACCATAATCATCACTTTCCATAATGTTCGCGTATACGAAATCGTATATTACCTAATCATCTTTACCTATAATACTTGTGTGTCATAAAATGGGGTACTATAATTATTGCATATCCTATTTTTTCTTGCTATAAAGTCACATGTCCTAAAATAAAATATTAGGGCAAAAGTCAGAAACAGTTGGTTAGGTTAGGTTAGTATGGTGACCACAACGCGACCCAGAAACATTTTATTTATGTAAAACTAGAATATAGTATTTATGTTTTTTAAATATTATAGATTGTGATGGTTATAGCAAAAAAAAATAGGTCATGTTATGTTTAGGGATTGTGTTTCGGAAAAGTGATATTATAAGACATGAATTTAGGGCTAGCTACCATTCGGACACATGATGATTCGGACACAAAATGTTATGACACCTTAGATAATGGATCAAAAAATTATGAGACAAAATAGAGAACCAAATACACACATCAAAAAAGTCTAAGCAACATGCATGATATTACAAATTTACCATTTATATTAATTAATTTCTAAGTATTTACTCACTCAAAGTGTATAGGTAAGTAAACTTTTTTGTTATTGATGACATACTGGCTGGTTGTAAAAAAAAAATTTCGATTATGTTTTGTTTTTTTTCATAAAATTCAAATGACTGCGAATTTGTTTGAATTTGAGTGCATGTTAATTGCTACGTTTTAGTCTTGATTTTATAATTTTACCAACCATTTAAATACAGTTGGCGACAAAATTGAATTGTTAGATATTCTTTACGTCATGGAGCGACGTCATTTGACGGCAGATGAAATGCAAAGAGCTGTAGGGATGTTGCAAGCGGGAAGTAATCAATCTCAGGTATCTCGACATTTTGGTATTCATAAAAGTGTTATTTGTCGTCTTTGGCAGCGCTACAATAATACAGGGGAACCCGCTGAACAGCATCCAGGCCGTAAAAGGAGTACAACCACTCGGCAAGACCGGTACATACAACTGACTGCAAGACGCCAGCCGATGTTAACCGCTCGAGAGATAAGTTTGAGGCTACAAAATTCAAGTGGTGTTGATGTAAGTCCCCAAACTGTGCGAAATCGACTGCATGAGTACGGCCTACGAGCTCGACGCCCTATCAGGTGCCCACCGATACGTCACGGGAATCGCGCTCGTCGAAATGAATGGTGTAGAGAACGCATAACATGGACCCAGGAACAATGGGATAAAATTATGTTTTCCGATGAGTCGCGATTCGGGTTTAGGCCTGATACAAGAAGGGTGCGAGTGTACCGTCGACCCGGAAATACTGAAAGACTCAGGTGCGTTCAGGAAGTTCATCCATACAGCGGCTCAACAGTTATGGTATGGGCGGGTATTATGAAGAACAGGCGAACTGAGCTCGTTTTTGTAAATGGAAACATGAACGCTGAAAATTACGTTGAGGATATTCTCAGACCTTATGTCCATCCATTTGCACAAACGTTTGGCTCCGATTTTACGTTAATGCATGACAATGCGCGTTCACATACAGCTCGGCGAACCAGTGAATACTTGGCAACGGAGAACATCCAGGTATTGCCCTGGCCTGCACAATCGCCAGACCTCAACCCCATCGAGCACGCATGGGACATGCTCCAGAGACGTGTTTTGAAGGACTTGGACGGAGTGACAACAACCCAACAGCTGAAGGATTTGCTACAATTCCATTGGGAGCGAATACCGCAAGATGACATAAACATTCTCATTAATTCAATGAATAATCGTTGCCGACAAGTTCTGAATAGCAGAGGAGGCCATACTTTGTATTAAATTGTCCTATTCTTTCACAATAAATTCATTTTCTTAAGAAATTTCAATTTGTAAAAAAAAAGTTTAGTTTCTTATGTACCTGTATATTCTAATATTGTTAATTTCTGTTATTAAAAGAACTTATAAAGAAAACAGCTGTTATTTTTACATCATAGAACCCTAAAAATATTATTTTAAAAATAAAATACAACGTTATAATTAAAATAAATGGTAAAATAAATTAATATAAATGGTAAATTTGTAATATCATGCATGTTGCTTAGACTTTTTTGATGTGTGTATTATAAGTTAATTTAATGTAAAGACAAAAATACATAATGGACAGCATTCAATTAGACACAACTTTACACAACATTCAACTATACTTAGGTATATTATTTTTCTTTGTAATTTATATATTCCATAACAGAGTAAAAAGTAGGTAGGGGAAAGGCGTACAAAATGACATACCAGTTACAAAAATAATCATAAAATATTTATTTATTATTAGTTTTGAATAGCTTTGGTACCTTTAAATACTTTGGTTCATTACTAATAAGAATCGTGGCGATCAATGAACTTAAAACAAAAACAAAATAATTATGACTAATTATAAAAAAAGTGGAAAAAATCCATTTTGTCCACCCTAGGCGGGTAATATGACACACGTGGTGGGGACAAAATGGAATAGCAAATTTGTACTCAGTCCAGTATCTATTTGCAAAGTTCGCAAACAAATAGGTATCTTTGTCTTCTTTGGTACATCTGCACAAGAGGCATGAGCCCACCTTTTACAGATTACGCACTGAAACCATACCTCTCTTGGCTTGGACCTGGAGTAAAGGTCATTATAATATATGCATAGGCAATCTTCATCATCATCTCCGGCTTCAGTATTAACTTGTAACGAAGAGTAATCTTGTTCATTGCCCGAACTAAACTCTAAGGGTTTTGTGACTGTCCTTTTTTTCTTCTCCGGAATCGAGGGAGTAGCGAACCTTAAATACTTTTGAAGCTGATAACCAGCGCATTTCCTTTTTATTCACGGCTTTAATAGCCTTTGCCATGGCGTTGCCAGCCTCGCTCCGTTTTCTACAATTATTACGAGGCATGTTTGATTATCTGAAAGAAAAAAATAGGTGGGTCAAACGACATACTATGCCATTTTACCGGAACAAGGGGTATGCCATTTTGTCCATCTTATAACTTCTAAGTTTAAGAAACAGTAATTAAAATTATAATAAAACAATTGAGATTTCAACACATCCTTGCAGTTACATAACAACATTACAATAAACTAACGTCAATAAAATACAAATTAACGTAAAAAATACTTACTTTTACGACAAATCAAAATCCTCCTGAGTAAAACTCGTGACAGCAAATATCAAACAATCAAGCGCACACTTCACACTTCCAAACGGAGGCCACTGGCGAAGCGACAGGTTGCAACGAGTTACTAAGCGGTCCTCTGTACGTAGTTTTGAGAACTTTTTTATCAATGGTTTTGGAGAAATGCGAGTATGTCATTTAACCCACCTATGCCATTTTGTACGCCTTTCCCCTATTACACAGTGCTTAGCCACTCACTAAACACTGGGATAAGCTTGTTGAATGGAAATTCTTGAATACACTCTGGAATTTTAATACTTTTATGCATATATGATACATATAGATGAGTGAAGCTCAGTATTTCAACAGTGTTTCGAAGGGCACGTATAATAGTCGGTTCCGCTGTCGTAGTGACACAGTTATAAAGCCACCATTGGTTAATTGCCCAACCTGGTGTCGAGTAATAGGTCTCCTCATCCGGCGTCTTTCGCCAGGCAAAAGGCCTATACCCAGCAGTGGAAGTCCACTAACTGATATGATGATAATGAGCTAGGGAACCCATCCAATTATACAACCATGTGCTTAACTTTATGTTTTGATACATTTAACTAGTCCTTGCTGACGCACTATGGACGCTTACATCTTTTGTTTATGGTAAGTAGGCAATAAAAGTTAAATTGAGGGTAAAACACGTCATATAAGATACATAAATATAAATAAATATCTAATTAAAATATAAAAATAGTCTTTTTTGTATAAAATTAAGTTAATTTTAGAACCTAATTTTTATTGTAATAAAACAACTAAAAAAATATTAAACAAAAAAAATTAAAAACCGAGCAAAGGTTTTTTTTTAGACTGCCATACGTTGCTTTCATTTCTGGACTGTATTAGCGTTTTCCATTAAATTCTATCCATACTAATATCATCATATATCAGCCTATAGACGCCCACTGCTAGACATAGGCCTCCTCCAAAAGTTTCCACTCTGCGCGGTCCTGTGCCTCCCTCATCCATCGGCTTCCCGCCGTCCTAATCAGGTCGTCGGTCCATCGTGTGAGGGGTCTCCCCACCCTGCGTTTTCCGGTGCGCGGTCGCCAATCTAGAACTTTTCTGCCCCAACGGCCATCAGTTCTCCGCGCTATGTGCCCTGCTAATATGTATTAAGTATAATAAATGGGAAACTGTGTCTGTCTGTTTGTCTTTCTTTCACGGCAAAATGGAGCGACGAATTGACGTGATTTTTTAAGTGGAGATAGTTGAAGAGATGGAGAGTAACATAGGCTACTTTTTTCTTTTTTTCTTCTTTGTCCAGGAAAGGGGAACAGTGCTACCCCGAATTTAACGCGCTAGTAGTAGTAACGCGTAGCTAGTAAGGTCATATTATTATTTTGCCTTGTCTTTGTATTAAAAGTCGCCGACCCAAGCACGAAGATCCTCAAATACTTATAAACACATAATGATCGTAATATAGTAGCTTAACCTGTACGTGTTGACTCAGTACAGAGTACTGGTAAACAGGGGTTACTTTGATGTCGTTGGGGTAACATTCATCATAGCAGCCCATTAATGTCCCACTGCAGGGACGGGCCTCCTCCATTGACGAAGGGATACTTGGCCTACGAATACCACGCTGGCCAAACGGATTGGTATAGGGTTTAATTTCAAGTTTTCCTTCTTTTTATTACGTAAAGATAATATTCACGGATAGTCCCTTAGTCGGTTTTTACGACACCCATGAGATGAGGTGGGGTGGTGATACACTGTATTCTTACTCGGTCACCACACGGAGAGGTAACATTGATCTCTTAATTTTGTTTATTAATTTATTATAGAAGTGTTATTTTCGTGCAAATGACGCACGCCATACATGTGACAGTTCTGATAAGGGCTAATACTATAAATCGGTCATCCTTCCCTTAGCACATTCAGAGATAAATGATTGATCAATGTAACCCCTGCTTATTAAAGTAACCCCATTCTACGGTAATGAAGAACTGACTCTGATATAATCATCATCATCATCATCATCATAAAAGCCCATTAATGTCCCACTGCAGGGACGGGCCTCTGATATAATAATAATAGTAAAATCACTAAACGGTCAACCATCTATTGAACGACCGTGATAAAGTTGCTTAACCTGTTTAATCGTATATCATTACATTCAAACAAGCTAGCAAGGAATTAAACATCGAAAACATTCAAAATAAGAACCCGTTGGTCATTCTTAGAGATGTAATGGCGTACAACAATGATGAGGAAATAGTTATGGCCCTAAAACATCAAAACGAGAAAATCTTTAGAGGTATTGCTACGAAAGACCAGAACATCGAGGTCAAATACCGAAGAAAAACAAGGAACCCACATGTTGTACACGTAATTATGAGTGTCCCGCCGTGTCTATGGCGGAGGCTCACGGAGGAGGGAGTTGTGAGCGTGGACCTACAGAGGGTCAGAGTCGATGACCAGTCTCCCTTGACTCAGTGTTCTGTGTGCCTTGGCTTTGGTCACGGTGGTAGGTTTTGTACTGGAAAAGTGCCGGTATGTAGTCACTGCGGTGAGGAACATCTAAAAAGCAGTTGTTTAAAATGGCAAGCAGGCGAACCACCAACCTGCTGCAACTGCTTAGCAGCAAAAATGGCGAAAACTGACCATAATAGTTTTAGTTTAGAGTGCCCGATTAGACTAAAGTGGGATGCCCTCGCTAGAACCAACATAGCATACTGCTGAGGGACTTGCTGCAAACCACTTGAAGACCCCCGCAAAACAGGTCAACCAGGGAGAAAAGTACACAGAAGAAAGGGATAAAATGACAGGAAGATCGCGTCAACTATATCATGATTGGGATGAGCTATGGATGGAGATCAGAGACAGTATAAATTTAGACAAGAACGGTGGCGCAAGTAAAAACTGTGCAATGTGCAAAATGGGTAAACAAATTGAAGCTTTGTGTAGCCTATTTTGCAAGAGATATAGATGCATGCGCAATAGAAAATTTGTTATGTGTGGAAAGTCAGGACAGTTTAAAAGAAGGTTGTACATTGGAGAAAGTTTGGTGAGAGAAACCGTACCCAATAACAAGCGTGAAGACAAGAAGGATGGCGATGTACTATTGTATATTATGATAATATAAAATAAGTAGCATCAGCACATAACAAATGAGCACAAGAATAAAAGACAGTAAAAGAATACAGAAAATAAAAATTAGAGAAATATAGCAAAGAAAGATAAATAGCAACGTAATAACAGTAAATAAACAAAAACTAAATAAAAACTAAATAGATATAGAAATAAAATAAGCAAACACAGTCCCTGATCTCCATGTTAGGGGAAACATAGCTGTACGGCTTCATAACCGTACATAAAAAAAAAAAAAAAATCGTATATCATTTTGTGGGTGACTCAGTACAAAGTAATGAGTAACTGCAAAGTGAGCGGAGTCGCGGATATCACATTTTATTTTGTTGAGTCCCAGTTTTGTGTTGTAAAGGCTTGTCCACACATGTCACCTTTAACAGTTTTACAGATAGTAATAACATAATGGCCACGTATACGCAAAAAAGACTGAGAAGCAAAGAAGAAAATCTGTCTATGAAAAAAAGTAGGTAAGTATAATTAATTTAATTTACATTAAATTATATCCGTGTGGTGACGGAGTAAGAATACAATATGTCACTCTCATCCCATGGGTGTTATAAAAACCGACTAAGAGACTAACCGTAAATTTTATCTTTACGAAGTAAAAAGAAGGAAAACTTGAAATTAAACCCTATACCAATCCGTCTGGCCAGCGAGGTATTAGTAGGCCATGTATCCCTCCGTCATGGGAGGAGGCCCGTCCCTGCAGTGGGAAAGTAATGGGCTGTAATGAAATAAAGAAAATTCACGTTCAGGAGAATAATAAGTCGATTACACGTAGTATTGGCCACTGGTCAGAATCAATTTGGAATAATATGGTGTGTTTTTCAAATAGAACATTGTCGAGCTCTAAGATAACAAACATTGAAAACCACCCTTTTTATTAAAAAAGTCCAATATATTGATGGAGATAAAAAAAACATTAAAAATAACTACAACTGTATTGAGAACTTCCTCTTGTTAACAACCCTACCTTACCAACAATTTTTGGGTTGTTTTCCTGTCATCATCATAACATCACATTAATGTCCCACTGCAGGGACGGGCCTCCTCCCGTGACGGAGGGTTACTTGGCCTACTAATACCACGCTGGCCAGACGGATTGGTATAGGGTTTAATTTTAAGTTTTCCTTCTTTCTATGTAAAGGTAATATTCACAGATGGTCCCTTAGTCGGTTTCTACGACACCCATGGGATGAGATGGAGTGGTGACATATTGTATTCTTACTCCGTCACCACACGGATGGTTTTTCTGTAAGCAAAATCAACGAAACACAAGTGTGTTAGCCTCTTTACTTTTGCTCTGAATTCCAAATTATTATTGACAACATGTTTTCGACAATAAAAAACTCGTATCAAGAAATATAAACATATCGATGTGTTATTTTATACAGTAACAATACTTTCATTAAAGATTTTTTGTCGATCTTGGTGGTGTACTTAGTGGGTCATAATATAGTCCATAGTAGCATAGGTCTCGGGTTCAATTCCCGCTCTACGTAAATAATTATTTAGAATTATTTATTTAATTGCATTGGTAACGTAGTAAAATACACTCAGTTTTATAGTTTTTTACAACTACTACTTTTTTTTTCAAAAAGATAAGAATGTCTTTAAAAAAAATAATAAGAAAATTCTCTGTCTAGAGATTGAGCCGGGTGTGTGGGAACTTTACAGACATAAAATTAAGGCCAACAAGAAACGGGCCACCGACCACAGGCACTGGTCGCCAGCGAAAGCCCTTACACTTTTTCATATATTTTATGTCTGTAGCAACTGGCCGCCACTGGTTACACGTCTGCGGCGCGTTTGTGTGACGCTGGCCACCAGTGGCTGTGGTCGGTGTCCCGTTTGCGCCTGGCCTAACAGTTACAAAATAACTTTTACAATATACACAGAAAATATAAGCTAAAGACACAATTTGTGAATCACGCAAATCATAGTTATGCTTACCCCCGGTTTCAGTTTATGTCAAATGACAGTTTTGACACTTAATTAGTTGATTTTTACTTAATCAGTCATTTGGAAGCCGAGAGATAGTTTAAGACTACCTGGCGTTGTTTGAATGTGTGATATAAAAGATATGATACGAATATTTACAACAACAACATAATAAGGAAAACCTAAAAAGCTGAAAGTTTAAAATAACTCAGTTTTGTGACATTTCTAAATGTCAAGGTTTTTGTTTTTTTTTTTTGATTTATCGTCATTGTATACAAGTCAAACTTAACTGCGTCTTAGGTTTTGACCACGGTTTCGTCTCTTGTTTGTTACCTCAGAATATTCCAAGATCCCAGAAGTGCCAGATTCATTTTATGATGAATCAAATGTACACAAATGGGTAGTGGTGTGGTGTACTATTATCGTATGACTAATAGCTAACTTGGCCAGACGGCCAGTTTTCAGGTATCCATTAATGAAAGTACAAAAAAAACATTAGTTAATCCTGAGTCTGAATAATTATTCTTTTTGTTAAATTAAATTATTATAATTATTAATTAATTAAATAATTAATAATAATTAAATTAATTATTAATTTCCAAATTAATTATTAATTTAATTATTATTTTTATTCGTTAAATTGATATTTCTATTCCCAATAAAAGACAAATTCTTCCGGGTATTTATAATCAGTTTAACGGACACATAGAACATCCTAAGTCAGGACAATAATTCGTGGATCATACAAAGAATTGTGCTGCATGGGAAAGGAACCATGATGAACCACTCATGCACTCGGTTACACGACCTCCTTGTCATCGAGGCGTTATGTGGGATAAATCCCATCAAAAGAGAATGGCCGGAGCTTTTTTTAGCTTTATTGTACAGAGAAAGTACATAAGAAAGTTGTCAGGCCTAAAGGTAAGTACGTTATTGTGTATTAAGGCCTACGCAGACCGGGACGGCATGGCAAGGGATTTTAAATTTTACTAATGGACATTCAACCGTACTGTTACAGAAATACGACATAAATTGCTTTGCTTTAAAATGAAAAATGACGTGCGATAAAATCCCTTTCAATGCCGCGGCATCATTTTCATACATCATTTTATAGAAAACTCTATGTATAATAATTATGAAATACAGTCATAATGTTCATTCAAATAAAACGATTTTTTATTGCTGCCATGGACTGTAAACACCACAAAGGTCGTGGAATTATCGCTTTGTATGGGAATTGATTTTAGGGCCTCCAGATCAAAAGCAGTGTCTATAACAGCAACTGCAGTATGAAGGAAATCTTAACCATAATAATTATCGTCATACCATTGTTTGGCCAAAAGTGAAAGAAATTGACATGATTGTCTGAATTTTCATACAAATAATAATATTATTGTTTTAATTTTTATTTTTTTATCTTTCAAAATATTTGTGATATGAATGAGGAATAGGTGTTAATTACCTAATTGATAAAAACGGAAGGTAATTGAGGAGTATCCGCGTGGTGACGGAGTAAGAATACAATATGTCACCACCCCATCTCATCCCATGGGTGTCGTAAAAACAGACTAAGGGACTATCCATGAATATTGTCTTTACGAAATAAAAAGAAGGAAAACTTGAAATTAAACTCTATACCAATCCTTTTGGCCAGCGTGGTATTAGTAGGCCAAGTATCCCTCCGTCATTGGAGGAGGCCCGTCCCTGCAGTGAGACATTAATGGGCTGCTATGATGATGATGAATTAAGGACCTGTTGATACGTACGTAAAGGTTTAGATTTGATTTCCGCTCAATGCAAATCTGTCTGCGTATGATTATTTGCCAGTCAAATTATCATGACTTGAGATGGTTCGATTGCGCCATGTCTATGACACTGACAGCTGTTTGTCATGTCATGTCCATTCGGGATTCCCACACTCAAAAACACTCAAAAAGGTATTGATTTTCAACGAAGTATTTTTTTGTATAAATCAATTATTATTATCTACCTAACCATTTTTTATAACTAATATTAATTTAATAAAATATATGCTTTGTAAAATATATTTTTTTATTCGATAACCTTTTATAATAATACATACTTACAATAACTAAATTATAATTAAATACAATGTCATAACAAGGATGATTAATTTTATTATTTATTACTAAAACAACATGCAACAAAAAGTTCAATAATACTTATTTTTAAAATTAAAACTTTTTTGAAAAAGTTCAAAGTAAGTAATTACATTAGCGTAAAAAATGGTGTAGGTTATTTTTGTCTTTAAAAATAAAATGTTATTAGTAATAATTATAATAATATGTCAAAATTAAAGACACGCAAAGAATAACATGCATATTATTATCATAAAATTCGACTGCAAGATAGTTCGCAGAACAAAACAAATGAAGGATAACCAGCATGTCAATTCTCGTACCTTAAAATCGTTAAAAAATCGGTTAAGTTAACTTTTAGGTCTCAAATTGTCACACAACAGGTAAGACAATTTGACAACTAAAAGTTAACTTAACCGAATTTTTAACCATTTTAAGGTACGAGAATTGACATGCAGATGTAAATCTATACTAATTTTTCTTTCCTTTACTGTACAATCTCTACCGAGATACGTAGTCCATTGCTGGACATAGGCTTACAATACGCACCACATAACATCCGCCTTCCGCCTACAGTCCGATCCAGGACTCCAGAATGAATATGAATGGTGACCGACAAAGAGTAAGTACATGCGACTTTAGAACCAGGATCAACGTTGGATAAACTCTCTCTTAAATAATTACTATCGGAAGCATAAATTATTCACAAATTACAATATGTCACCACCCCATCTCATCCCATGGGTGTCGTAAAAACCGACTAAGGGACTAACCGTAAATATTATCTTTACGAAGTAAAAATAAGGAAAACTTTAAATTAAACCCTATACCAATCCGTTTGGCCAGCGTGGTATTAGTAGGCTAAGTAATCCTCTGTCACGGGAGGAGGCCCGTCCCTGCAGTGGGACATAATTGGGCTGTTATTAAATTGAACGTAGCTTAACCTAAAATTTTAACTGCATTATTAATTAACATATTTGATTGTTCATTGATATGCCAATGATTGTTTCAAACTTTATGGCAAAACGGAAATAATAGGCAAGTAAAATTGTACTCTACAGAAATTATTTTTGTCTATTTTTTTAAAATAGTGATTGTTAGTTGATATGCGGGCTGCCAACAAGGCACAGTTTGTCGAGCCTTTTCAAAGCGAGGTGAGATAGGTTTCGGATGATGCAATCGCGTTCCCGAAACCTCTCTGGAGCACCTGAGAAAGACCATCGTGGATGTTTTAGTCGGTAGACAGGTCTGGAAGTCCGACATCACCTGCTCGTCTAACCTCGAGGCGACGGGTAAGTATTTCCTCCACGAAAAAAAGGACACTTGCGATGTCCAAATGGTAGTGACTTTGATAGATTCAGACATAATTATAAACTAATTCCTGTAAAATTAATAAATAAAGTAAAATATGTGTAAAGTGGTAAATTAACTAAAGCGTATAAAGCGTGGCTTTTAGATTAACAGATCTTAATCAGTTCTTTACGCTACATAATTTTTTGTATGCGTTAAACTAGACGGCTTAATGACACGTATGTTAATACGAATAATTAAACATCATCATCATAACAGCCCATTAATGTCCCACTGCAGGGACGGGCCTCCTCCCGGGACGGAGGGATACTTGGTCTTCTAATACCACGCTAGCCAGACTGATTGGTATCGGGTTTAATTTCAAGTTTTCCTTCATTTTATTTCGTAAAGATAATATTCACGGATAGTCCCTTAGTCGGTTTTTACGACACCCATGGGATGAGACAGGGTGGTAACATATTGTATTCTTACTCCGTCACCACACGGATATAATAAAACATGATTTAAAAAAAAATGCCTAATGCCTATTAAATTTTAGCAACAGTGTGATAAGCATTAAGAAAAAACTAATAAAATCTAAAACTTAATAAAAAAACGTATTAAAGGTAATAAAATAATAATTTTCTAATTAAAAACATACTCCAACTAGAAACTTGATTATAATATAATCAATTCGTTTAAAATGATTTTTTACAGAAATCGCAATATATATTTTTAGATAAAATCTCAATTACTGAACCTAATTTGATGAACTTTTTATAGGACCAGTCTAAAAATAATACTCTTTCAAACAATGAATTTTTTTTAACATCAGTTTACCAGGAGTTATGAAGTACGAGTAAGAAATATTTAAAACTATACAGCCGAATTGAGAACCTCCTCCTTTTAATGGAGACGGTTAAATATTGTTAAAAGCTTTATAAAAAAAATATCTAAAAAGGTAATAAAATAAAACGATTTAAAACTAAAATCTTTGAACCATTTATTTCACGTCCGTTTTTTAAACATATTTGATTACTGCTCTACTCCTATTCGTCATAGCGTGATAATACATATATAGCCTATATGACACTCCCCGATAAATGGACTTTTCAACACAGAAAGAATTTTTAATATCGGTTCAGTAGATCCAGAGATTACCCCCTACAACAACGTCATCGTCACAAACACACTTTAACCTCTTTATAATATTAGTATAGATAAAAACTAAGGATTGTACTAAAGGATCAATATGAATTTTTACTCTATTCCACAACAAACCTATTTTAAAACTGGCCAGTACCAAAACCATATTATTTAGTGTTTACCTTAAGAGTTATGTCAATTTCCGACATAACTACAATAAGTCTGGTACCCTTGCTACAGTACCTTATATGGTCCTTGCACGCGCTCGACCTTTGAACATAAGACTAGCTACACGCCCCGGCTCCGCTTATACTAAATATAAAAACTGCCTCTGGCGCAGCGTTTATGGTGCAGTGCTCGAGGTTGCGGGTTCGATTCCGTATAGAAATTTATGTTTGTAAAGTTTCCGTGTGGTGACGGAGTAAGAAGACAATACGTCACCACACCATCTCACCCCATGGGTGTCGTAAAAACCGACTAAGGGACTATCCGTCAATATTATCTTTACGAAATAAGAAGAAGGAAAACTTGAAATTAAACCCTATACCAATTCGTCACTAGAGGAGGCCCGTCTCTGTAATTTTTTATACTATTTCTGTTATGATTATACATATCAATCTTCCTTTTGAATCACTCTATCTATTTAAAAAAAAGCTTGGAAGTCCCTTGCGTAGTTTAAAAGCTTAAAGCATAGGTACATAAGGATAGAAAGACAGCGGCAGCGACTTTATTTTATACTATGTAGTGATTATGCTGCCGTGTTAATTAAAAAGGGCACAACTAACATTTTTTGCCAAATTGAGTTATATACATATTCGGAATCAGGAAAAAAAGGCCTATCTGCCTAATTTTTTGTCTATTTTTAGCAACAAAATAAACAGAGATAGCACATGCTTAAAGGGCACAAATGCACCATTTTTTAAGTTTTTGAAAAGAAAAAGGTCACATTGTGACATATGTTTTCTATTTCACATTTATGGTTTCAACATACCTAATTGAAAAGGCATAATCGGCGCATTTCAAATAGAAAGGGCTTATGTGGCAATTGTGCTAAATATTTTTATTAACACTGTAGCAAGAAACGTAAAAGAAAAGGCACAACTGGCAGTTATGCCTTTACTATTTAACCCACACCTTAAAATTTCATATGAAAATATACACACTAGCGGTTATGCCTTTCCTACTTAACATCTCTTAAGAGAGATGAAGTGAAGGGGGCGAGGTATGCGTAGGATTGCGCCAGTTGTGCCTGACGTCTCAAGACAACTGACAAAATCGAGATCTCAAGCACATTATTTTGTGGCTGGATAACTGCGCGGCCCAAAATAAAAATTGGACCCTTTATTCTTATCTTGTATATATAGTAAATTCTACAGAAGTAAATTTTGAAACTATTACTTTACGCTACTTGGAAACTGGTCACACATTTATGGCGGCAGATGAATTCCACCACAGAGTAGAATGATCTCTCAAAACAAAAAAGAATATCTACGACTTTAAAGGCTTTTGTAAAGCAGTATCTGATACTGGCTCACGCACAATGGTAAAGAAGATGCAAGTTCAAGATTTTTATGTTTATGAAGACTGTTCTTCGGCATTTATATTAAAAAAATTTAACCCGCGAGCTTATTTGAATAATATTTCGGAGGCAAATTTTAGAAGAGGATTTAATACAGTTTTTTATAAGAGAATCCATGGTACTGACGAATATACCCAGTTAGATTTTCTTAAGTTAAAAAATATTAAACAAGGTGTACCACCTGCAACACAAAAGCTTAAATACTCACAAAGCTTGGTCCACTTACACGAACAGAAAAGTTTTTTGGAAAACTTTACAGGTTAATGATCAATCACTCAATTTGATTCAAAACTACGAAGCCTAAATTAAAGGAAGACTGATTTTTTAAATAATCATTTTGTTTATTATTTAGATAGTACAAAAAAATAATATGTAAGTTTAGTTTTATTGTTTTTCTAATGATTCAATTTATGGCTGTTGTGAAACTTTGAATTACTTAAATAGTTATAATAATGGTTTCTATCTCTGAAGATAAGATGTTTTTATTGTTTCTGATTTTTCTAAAGATTCAATTTATGGCTGGTATGTAACTTTAAATTATTTAAATAGTTATATGTAATAATAATTAATGGTTCCTATCTCTAAACATAAGATTTTTATTGTTTCTGGAAACTGTAAAATGTTTTCGTTATTGTGACAATTAGGTTTTGTTTATTATTTCTTAGTTGTGTTTATCGTTGAAAGACCTGATTTTCGTTGAAAGAATTTTTTATTAAGAGACATTTATGGTAATAAAAATTCTATTTAAATTTGTGATTTTAATTAAAATTAAGATTATTAATTGAGAATTATGATAAGATATGTTATTTTTGTAAACTTTTTTGAAATATACGTTTGATTTTCTTATAACTACTTTATTTTATTCATAGAGAAGTTTAGTATTTTCTAATATTTTACCTTTCTTGTAACCGATAATAATACGATGAAAAGACACAATTGCATAAAAGTGCCTTTTCATTGTAAAATTCAAAAATGGTACTCAAAAATTTACATTGAAAAGGCATATTTGGTTGTATATGCCTTTTAAACGTAACATGATTGATTTTATCTTATTTTTTATGTTAAAATGAAACAAATTATGCTAATTATTAATTATATGCATTATAATTAAATCAAAATATTGCTATGGTCTTATACGTACTATACAAATGCAACTATTACCATTCACAGAATTTTTGAAAACTTAGTTTAGTAGTATTTTTTTCAACAAAAACAAAAAAATAAAACAATCTCGATTTTCTCAATATTTACAAAATGTTAGTTGTGCCTTTTTTTATTAAGACGGCAGTATGACACTATTATATACTCTTTAACAATCCCTTTAAAAAAAAAACTTATGCTCTGTGATATATTTTGTAAGGACAATTTCCGCACTTGGTTCGAATTCGCCCATGACCCTGACAGACCTTAGCGTATTTTCGGGATTTCCACTAGCTTAAAAAATAAGAACTGCCCTGTGCCGAGGGCACTTTTACAGACACGAAATTAACATACACAAAGAAGATCCTAGTTGGATTGTGTGGAAAACGATATGGCTGCGAAGAGTGTTACTTGTGAGATGACGTCCGATAGGAAAGTATGGAAGACGAAGACATGCTGCGCCGATCCCAAATAAAATTGGGATAAGGGCAGGGGAATGATGATGATGATGAAAGAAGATCCAAGCTTTAGCTAATAATTTGTGAATCACCCAAATATTCGGTCCTAGAAAATGACCATAAGGGTATTTTTTCTGCTGTGTTTAGCCGTTATTTTCTTTTAAATCATAATCCCTTATTTTTTTTCATAATTTTAGAAATATAGGACATTACCAACATCTAACAAAAGACACTAAAGTAAATTAATATTTATTCGTTTTAATTCTCTAAAGTCTGTAAAATATGGCTCTATTTTAAGCCAGCAGATTTTTCCCTTTATTTAATTGTATTAAAAGTCCTTTTTGAGTGAGATTCGAACCTAGGACTTTGTCCATAACAGCCGCAACACGACCGCTGCCACATTGCCAGTTAAATAATATTATGTATGGTGGTATTATTATATGGAGATGTGTATACGAAAGATGAATGGTACTTCGCCAGTTTGGTACTTAAATCTAAGGTTAATGTTTGCAGTTTCGCAATAAACGTCCGCGCGGTCGTACGCACGGCCCGCTTGACGCTAATTTAAATTTAATTTATAAATCGAACTCGGATTATAAAATAATACCGAGTTTTAAAATTAATCGAACTCGGTTTTTATTTTGAGTTTTTTTTTTTGTGTTGTGATAGTTTTGAGTTTTTTGGTTTCTGTGTTGTTTTGTTTGTATTTTTGGATAATACAGGTAGGATTTTTTTTATTTTTATTTTTATAATTATTTTACGATATTTTTTTTAATTTAGTTTTTTTAAGTTTTACATTATTTTATTGAGTGTATTAGGTATTAAATATTTTCTTAGACCTTTTAATGACTAGGTTTCAATGATTAATATATGACGTTTTTATTATGTATGTTGTTATTTTTTAAACTATTTCTGATAATAAGTTTTTTTCTTTTGTAATATAAATTTACTAGCTGTTGCCCGCGGCTTCGCTCGCGTTCAGAAGTATTATGATTAATTAGGCCTATTTTTTGTTTAGCGTGTGTAAAAATAAGGGGTCTTCTTTGTACACATCTTCTTAATAATTAATCTGCCATTAGGCGCTAAAACTATTAAGCTATTGAGTGAAATTACTCGTGAGCAAGCAACATAAAACATGCAGTCCATGAGAGAAGCTAAGTTTCATACTAACTGTAATCCCCTATTTTATCCCCTTGGGGGTAGAATTTATCAAAGTCCTTTCTAAGAGGGTACCAACGTCATAGTAACTATATGCATGCGAAGTCTCAGCCCGATCGTATTGAAACTGACAAAGTTTCATACAAACTTTCATCACCTATTTTATCCCCTTGGGGGTAGAATTTATCAAAGTCCTTTCTAAGGGGGTGCCACCGTCACAATATCTATATGCATGCAAAGTCTCAGCCCGATCGGATTGAAACTGACAAAGTTTCGTGCTAACTTTCATCCCCTATTTTATCCCCTTGGGGGTAGAATTTATCAAAGTTCTTTCTAAGGGGGTACCAACGTCATAGTACCTATATCCATGCAAAGTCTCAGCCCGATCGGATTGCAACTGACAAAGTTCCGTGCTAACTTTCATCCCCTATTTTATCCCCTTGGGGGTAGAATTTATCAAAGTCCTTTCTAAACGGCTGCCAAAGTCATAATATCTATATGCATGCAAAGTTTTAGCCCGATGGGATTGAATCTGACAAAGTTTCGTGCTAACTTTCATCCCCTATTTTATCTCCTTGGGGGTAGAATTTATCAAAGTCCTTTCTATGGGGGTACCAACGTCATAGTAACTATACGCATGCAAAGTCTCAGCCCGATCGTATTGAAACTGGCAAAGTTCCGTGCTAACTTTCACCCCCTATTTTATCCCCTTGGGGGTAGAATTTATCAAAGTCCTTTCTAAGGGGGTGTCAACGTCATAATAGCTATATGTATGCAAAGTCTCAGCTCGATCGGATTAAAACTGACAAAGTTTCATACAAACTTTCATCACCTATTTTTCCCCTTGGGGGTAGAATTTATTAAATTCCTTCTTAAGGGGGTGCCAACGTCATAGTAGCTATATGCATACAAAGTCTTAGGCCTATCGGTTTGAAATTGACAAAGTTTCATACAAACTTTCATCGCCTATTTTATCCCCTTGGGGGTAGAATTCATCATAATCCTTTCTTAGCGGATGCCTACGTCATAACATCTACCTGCATGCCAAATTTCAGCCAGATCCCACCAGTGGCTTGGGCTGTGCGTTGATAGATCACTATATCAGTCACCTTTGAGTTTTATATATATAGATAATACGAAAAATGATTACTGCGGTTATCAATATTAAAAAAAAATCAAACATGACTTAATTTAAATTAAAAATATTTTAATAATAAGTGTTTTTATTATAATTATATTTTTTACGTCACCCATTAAGTAATTAAAAAAATATCTTGTCAAATAAAACAATAAAATTTAATTTCATAATTTTAGGTTTTATATAACACATACAATTTATTATTTCACTTTATCGATAACAATATAATAAAATAAAATGATAAGTTTAGTAAAAAAAGATAAAAATAATCATAGAAAAGTATCTTTCTAAAATTATTTTATATATTTTTCATAACTTTAACAGCTATAAAATTGTAACGATTTGCATAAAAAAGTAATTAAGTAGGTACATAATTTATTTATCCAAATAACAGCAGTCTCTACCGACTAAGAATATTAGTGTAACCAAGATGAAAAAGTTGTTGTAAAACCCTGACCCAATCCTTTAGGGGAAAATTATCTATAATATAATATTGGGAAGAATATAATATGTCACCACCCCATCTCATCCCATTAAAAAAAGTCCCATTAAAGTAAATTATCTTTACGAAATAAAAAGAAGGAAAACTTGAAATTAAGCTCTATACCAATCCGTCTGCCCAGCGTGGTATTAGTAGGTCTAGTAGGTATCCCTCCGTTATAGGAGGAGGCCTGTCCCTGCAGTGGGACATTAATGGGCTGTTATAATGATGATGATAATATTGGGAAAATTTTGCCTTCCACATAAGGAGGCTAGTTTCCCTCTGAAACGGGTAACCCAGCTGAGTTTCTTGTGGGTGTCTTCTCTGACATGGTAGTGTTCCGAACCCTCAGTAATCTTAGCCGTTAAGTTAGACGTGCTGTGATCACTATAAAACTCCGACGTTCATAAATGTCATAGACGTGACTTAGATGAAATAAAATATTTTTTCCTTTTTTTTTCTTAAGCTGGATACTATTTAGCTGCTATTGTGACAAAGAGGTGTCATATTATATTCTTACTCCGTGTGGTGACGGAGTAAGAATACAATATGTCACCACCCCATCTCATCCCATCGGTGTCGTAAAAAGCGACTAAGGGCCTTCCGTAAATATTATCTTTACGAAATAAAAAGAAGGAAAACTTGAAATTAAACCCTATACCAATCCGTCTGGCCAGCGTGGTATTAGTAGGCCAAGTATCCCTCCGTCACGGGAGGAGGCCCGTCCCTGCAGTGGGACACTAATGGACTGTTATGATGATGATGATTATTACTTTTAATTAGTCCAGATCAAGTATCATATTTAGTATAAGTCTTTATTTATGAAGACTAATGTCTGGATTAATTAACATCGTTTATTGTCTTAGTGGTGACGGATTACCAATGATATAAATATGTCTTTACCTATCAAATTGCCGTTTTATTTCTGCGCAGTCTTTAGCCTCTATATTATTTTAAAACATACTTATACCTCCTTACTCATAAACGCCTCTTATATTTTAGTCAATTGATTAGCTTAAATTATTACGGTTTTGTTTGGCATAAGGTTGGTTTTGCTAATAAAAATCTCGCTAAACAGTGACTAAATTTAAGAGGCGTTTATGAGTAAGGGGGATATTGTTTAAATATATTTTTTTTTAGGAAATATTGGATAAAACCAACATCTAACAAAAGATAACAAATGAAAATAATTATTATTTGTATTAATAATAAGCCTGTGAACATGGGTCCAATTTAAAACAGCGGATTTTCCCATTTGTTTAATTGTAACTTCTTCCCTGATACTTTCTTTTTTTCTTCGTTTTAAACACAATAGTTTGCTTAAATGTGCGCCATTACTTATACCAAATTTCATTTTATTATGTATAATAATTATAGAAAAATATAAAAAAAACGTTAGTATGAAAAATCAAACTTCTGATAAAATCTTTATACAAAACGGCAATTTCATAGGAAAGACCTAATATAATGTCGCTATAACCATTAAACAGTAACGTTCAGTAGTCAAACAAGGCCCTCGAGGATTAAGATACATCGATGATGTTCATTCAATAGATGGGTGGACCCTTATGGTGACATCAGTTTAACGGACACAAAGAACAACGAAACCCAGGACAATAATTTGTGAATCACCATAACAGCCCATGAATGTCCCACTGCAGGGACAGGATCCCGTGACGGAGGGGTACTTGGCCTACTAATACCATGCTGACCAGACGGATTGGTATAGGGTTGAATTTCAAGTTTTCCTTCTTTTTATTTCGTAAAGATAGTAGTTACGGTTATTCCCTTAGTCGGTTTTTACGACACCCATGGGATAAGATGGGGTGGTGACATATTGTATTCTTACTCCGTCACCACACGGACAATTTGTGGATCGCACTACTAATCAGTTTTGTTTATATAAAACGGGCAGTTAGTTCCATCAAGATAATAATTAACACCGTAACAATGCTAAACTGTGCGTATTAAAGTTATTTTCAAGAAATTAGGGCTCAGTGACTATTTAACTGTTTCGGTGGTAAAGATAACTTTAACTTTAAGCCCGATTTACACATCGACAAGTACAGTAGCGAGTTAAGTAGTAAGTTGTTGATTAAGTTGATTTTAATAGATCTCTATCCTATTTTTTGGCGAGAGTTGGCGAGACGCGAGAAAAGGGGCTACTTCGTACTTAACTCGCCAAAATTAGGATGGATCGATCTATTCAAATCAACTCAAGAACTAACTACTTAACTCGCTACTGTACTTGTCGATGTGTAAATTGGTCGTGGCAAAGCAGTCGTGTATGGGTTCGAATCCTTCGCGTCCCTTTTTTAAACATATTTCATTACTGCTCCACTCCTATTAGTCATAGCGTGATACTCTGTAGCCTATGGCACTCCCCGATAAATGGACTATTCAACACAGAAGGAATTTAAAAAATCGGTTTATTAGATCCAGAGTTTACCCCCTACAACGTCACAAACACTAAAACTTTACCTCTTTATAATATTAGTTTATAAGAAGTATAGATGAATGTCAATATCAACAATAAAACAAGGGGTTTTTTTAGTGCTGTAGCATTTGTCTGTGTCGATTTATAATTTTAATTGTAGCTTCAATTTTAAGTAACCGACTATTTCGAACAATTTATAATAAATTTTATGAAAGCATTTTGAAATTTGAATTTGAAACAACTAAACCCCTCACACGAGCTGGTTAGGACGGCGGAAGCCAAATAACAGTGTCACTACCTAGATATTTCTGGACAATTCCTGAGTTTGGTTGTACTTTGTGATATGTAATATTGATATTTCTAAAACCGCCACGATAGAGGGCATGATCTCTTGTGCGGGAGTTGTTAAAAAAATTTAGAAACTATTGAGTTTGTGGATCACATAAAGAACTGTCCTTTTTTATATAATGGGAGGCAAACGCGCCAGCACGTCACCTGATGGTAAGTGATCACCGCCGCCCATAGATACCCGCAACACCAGAGGAATCACAGATGCGTTGCCGACCTTTAAGAAGGGAGTACGCTCGTTTCTTGAAGCTCCCCAAGTATAACGGTACTGCCTTACCTTGATTCAAATCAGCAACCTCGAGCATGTCAGCCATGAGTCAAAGTTCACTCGCGGCTTTGACGACCTCTGTGGCGTGGGGAATATAACATAACTGCTACGCAAGAGATCTCTGGTTCGATTCCCGTTCAATGAAAATCTTTGTGTGCATGAACATGATTGTTTGCGGTGGTCTGGGTGTTTTCTATGTATAATATGTAGGTATTTACAAAAAAAAAGTATTTATGTATGTATATCCGTTGTCTAGTACCCATAGTATAAGCTCTGCTTAGTTAGGGATTAGATGGCGATGTGTGAAAGTGTGAGGAATATTGTGAGGAATATATTTGAGCTCGCAGCGTTAAAGTTGAGTACCCAAGCGCGAGCGATAATTCTTAGTTATCAAAAGCGAAGGACATACATGACTCTCCGTGTGGTGACGGAGAAAGAATACAGTGTGTCACCACCCCATCTCATCCCATGGGTGTCGTAAAAACCGACAAATGGACTATCTGTGAAGATTACCTTTACATAGAAAGAAGGAAAACTTGAAATTAAACCCTATACCAATACGTCTGGCCAGCGTGGTATTAGTAGGCCAAGTATCCCTGCGCCACGAGAGGAGGCCCGTCCAGCCCTGCATCTGCAGTGGAACATTAATGGGCTGTTATGATGATACATGACTTTTACTTCTTAACATAACTGCTTGGTGGCACCTACCACTTAAATAAAAAACACGCGGAAGAACGGAACCCATGACATTGAGGTCCGGTTCGTATTTTACCTTTTAATTAAATAATGTTTGTTTTAAGTAAATCATTCTTTATGAAAGTTATTTACCGTGAAGGATGCAATTACATGTAAAATAATGCAAATGTGTGTATGTTTGTGACTTACGTGCGCTTAAACGGCTTGACCGATTTTAGTGAAATTTTGTGTGGAGATTGTTGATGTTATAGGTTAACCCTTTCACAGTGGCGCCAGTAGACACAATAGTAAAACAATGCACGTATACCTATGGTACACTGCACTGGGAACGTGTTAAAATGTAGAAGGATGAGAAGGCGCAGGACCGTGTTCTGTGGCGCGTGTTGGGAGAGGCCTATGTCCAGCAGTGGACTGCGATAGGCTAGTTGATTGATTGTTGATAAAAGTTGTTTACCGTGAAGGATACAATTACATGTAAAATATTATAAAGGCAAGTGTGTGTATGTATGTGACTTACCTGCGCAAAAACGGCTTGACCGATTTGAGTGAAATTTTGTGTGGAGATAGTTGATATTAAAGGTTAAAATATAGAAGGATGAGAAGCAGTACCGTGTTCTGTGGCGCGTGTTGAGAGAGGCCTATGCCTAGTAGTGGACTGCGGTCGGCTAGTTGATTGATTGTTGATAAAAGTTGTTTACCGTGAAGGATACAATTAGGTACGTAAAATATGATAAGGAGAAAGATTTTAGTGTGGTTGTATGTTTTATGTTATTTAGGTACGTGCGCTTAAACGACCTGACCGATTTGAGTGAAATTTTGAGTGGAGATAGTTGATGTTATAGGTTCAAAAATGTAGAATACTTATTATTCCGGAAACTAAAAATAACAGTTCCCGTTTGATAATATTTTCACGGACAATTAGTTGAATTTGTAAGATATGTTCTACTTTACTCTTTAGACTAAGTAAGTACTATTATATTATTATTCCAATGAGGAGATAACAGGGGGTTCCAGTCAGTCAAGTTTTTAAATTTTATGGTTTTTTTAATCTACTCCAAAAAAAAGAACATGATTTACAATTAGGTTTAATTGTTTTAACGTTTGTTACACCGTTATGTCAGTAATTTTTTAACCAATTTAAATGTAATAATTGGTACTCGAGGCGGGACTCGAACCTGCGTCTATACTTTCTAGACTATATTTTCTAGTTAAGTATACATAAGCTGTATATGTGAAAAATTATATGCAATTTAAATGTATTTTTCTGTTTGAAAGATTATACTTCCAAGTTTTACAGATTTTGCATCAAAATTGATCATATTTCTGTGAAATTGATTACTTAAGTCATTTGAATTTTATCGCAAAAACCATATACCTATCATCTATGTAAACGAAATTGAATAAGTATTATACTTAATCGGTATCAACGCTGTAATTAAAGAAGGCTTTTTAATAAAAACATTTTTATTAATCACTAGCTAACCCCGTACCCACTTCGTTGCGCGGCAAAAAAAAACGCGACTCTTTTTAAACATATTCTATTACTGCTCCACTCCTATTAGTCATAGCGTAATACTATAAAGCCTATGACACTCCCCGATAAATAGACTATTCAACACAGAAAGAATTTTTAAAATCGGTTCAGTAGATCTAGAGATTACACCCCCTACAACATCACAAACTTTACCTCTTTATAATATTAGTATGGATTAAAAAGTTGCTAACCTTAGCGCGATTGTACGTATGAAAAATGAAGGATATTCATAAACTTGACTTCTCGAATACTTGTTTTTGGTACACACAGCAACTAATCAAGCTGTCTAGCTTGATTAGTTGCTGTGTGTACCCGTATACCTTATTACATTGAAATAAGACACAATATCAAATGAAAATGTTTAACTTGATGTGTAGCTGTGTATACCTGTTTCATTGACTGATAATAATTGGACCGAGAAAGTAAAAAACCTGTACACCCATCGCTCTACATGAAGTCACCGAAGAGGCTTTCTATAATCGTTCCCTAAGTAAAAGTTAAGCCTACATATTTTCACCCAAAACCTGTTTTTTAAACAAAAAAATGTACCCAAATTATTATTGATTTCAAAACCGGTAATTTGTACAAACATGGTACCGCACAATTACGGTTTTTACCTTTCCCTTGTAATGTTTTTGTGATTATCCGATTACTGATAACGGCAGTGTTGTGTTATATAACTGGCAGATGTACGCGGCTTCACCCACGTTGTATAAGTAGCTTAAATGTTATTCTACACCCTAAACTACCTATATTCCAAATTTCATCAAAATCCATTCAGTAGTTTTTGTCGTGATAGAGTAACAAACATCCATCTTATTATATTATCTTATTAAATTTAATTTAAATAGATCTCCATCCTATTTTTTAGCGCGTCGTTGCGAGACGCGAGAGAGGGGGCTACTTCGTACTTAACTCGCCAAAAAATAGGATGGAGATCTATTAAAATCAACAACTTACTACTTAACTCGCTACTGTACTTGTCGATGTGTAAATCGGGCTTTACGGCGACGACCTAGTTAAGACATCGATGGATGAGGGAGGCACAGGACATCGCAAGGTGGAAATCTTTTAGGAGGCCTATGTCGTACGCAAAGTAAAACCAGACTCAGGACAATAATTTCCGGATCACACAAATACAGGTCAATTCTCGTAACATACAATTAAATTAAACAATTAATTTTAACTGTTTTTAAATTTAATTTTTTATTAATCCAAAAGTGGTATTCTGGTCCTTAAACATTTCGTTAAAAATAAACTAAGTATGATAAAATAAACGTCAAGTTTGACGTTTCTTAATGGAGAAGATTACATGAACTGTCACTTTAAAAATTACAAGACAGCCGTTTTAACACACTCTCAACACTTTAACCCTCTTAGATTTAATCAATATTTAGCGAGATTTTTATTACGAAAACCAACCTTATACCAAACAAAATCGTAAGAATTTAAGCTAATCAATTGACTAAAATTTAAGTGGCGTTTATAAGTAAGGGGGTAAATGTTTTACAATTAAGTAGTTACGCATTCGAAAAAAAACGGCCGTTTTTGTAGGTACAGTACAAGCTCTGCTTAGTTTGGGACTAGATGGCGTTGTATACACGTGAATTATGATTAACACAGTCGAAGGACTTAAAAAAAACCGATTTAATTTTTATAATATTTAATTTTAATCTAAGTAAAATAAAAGGATTACAACTAAGTCTGACTTAAGACGATGCTAGTACAAAAGTGACATAAAATAAGGTTCATTTAATGTTCAATAAAATATTAATCGATGACAAGACATAATGGAAAAATGAGGTGATCGTGGATACACGAGGCGACGGCACGAGGCGCCGACTCAGCAGCTTGGGGCGGCGACAGTCCGGCGACGTCCAATTGTGCAATATTTAACGTAAATACTTCGTCACGCTAGATTTGCAGATTTGGTGTAGGCAGAGTGCGTAACACCTCCCCCCTCAGAACAGCAACTATTTGAGAACTTTGAGCGAGAAAGTTGCTGCAGAGTTCCTTGTTTTAGGGTCTGGAGTAGCATATATTTCTTCTGCAGGTAATGGGTTGGTAACGTTCTTTCTTTTCAGGTTTCCATTCAAACGGCGGATTGCGTAAGCAGTGATGAATACAACTACGCCGAATAGTATTCCATAAAAAGGTATAGTAGTGTGGTATAGTGCTTCGTTTGTTTCAACAGGCTCCAGTTTGCTAGGATGCTGCATTAATATCTTTTCTTCCAGGTTGTGCAGTTTATTCAGATTCATTGAGCTCAGATGAATATGTGGAATAATAGTAGAGTCATTGATGTTATAACTTGGTAATTCAGATATTATAATAGGGTTTCCTTTCACTTCGTCGTTTAGGTTGACAATAGTGAGTCCTTCGGTGCGTAGCATGCAGGTTTGAGGAACGGTCACAAGGTAGCTTCCATTGAGGGTTAGATATTCTTGGTGACCACATTTAAGTTCCATCTTCGTGGGTTTAGGGAGAGTAATTGTGTAGTGTTGGTCATCTAGTTGTTCCAGGGCTGGCTTAGTGACAGTTATGTTTGTAGGTAGGCAGTTTGCAGAAACGGCTTGCTTCGTGATGAGATGTTCCACGCAGTCTAGTTGCTCGCTGGGATGATTATTAATTGTTTCTTCACAGATATGTAGCTGGTCATGCTTCGGGCATTCAGCCTCTATGTACATGAAACTCTTCCCATCAGTTGCTAGGTAAGGGTAAAGGGGTATGATACTTTGAGAGGATTTATTAGGAATAATTGCAAGTTTATATAATTGGTAAATGGTGGGTGAAATGACAGGAAATTTAAATATAAATACTATCCTATTATCTGAATAAAAGTAGCTAGGTTTAATAATTTTATAATATTCTCTCAAATCTGTGTACAAAATGTGATCTTTGCCATAAATAGACTCGAGTCGATCGATCATATTTCGTAAAACATCAAATCTTAACATACTATGATGAGTGCCATGAGCACGTATAAAAGCTAAATTATCTTCTATCCTATATAATGCTAAAAGTAAATCATCTGTATTTTCGCTGGTTATAGTTAAAAGTTGATTTAATTTAATGAATTTTAATAAATCACTTTTATAACCTTGTCTTAACACTAATTCTAACGTACTATTAATTTTTTCCTGATTAGAACTTATTTCTGAAAGTAATAAGTCATGTTGAACCATCCAGTCCTTATTAAGACTTATATGTTTATTCAGATCAGACGAGATTTTAATTTCGTTATTTTCTAAATGTTTTTTCGCGTTATTGTATTTTTCCGCATCTTTATAATCCAAATTTCCAGTTATTTCTTTTATAATAGAGCCTAAACCGTCAAAAAGACTTCTCTTACTACGAGTTGGTTCTAAACTAGTTATTTGTTCCCGAATTTTAGTTAATTTAGAAAGTATATGGTTAATTTGTATAGAGTATAAGGGAAATGTACTATTATCTAATTTAGATTCGAATAAGTTAATTTGGGATTCTACTGCATTACATTTGTCTTCAATGTCGGTTAGGTTTAAGTAATGTAGGAATGAATGATAGTGAGTAACCAGTTTTGTTGGTCCAAGGTCGAAAGGTAGAAGTCCAGGTCCGTTTCCCAAGTAGTCAAGTTTTATCTCCAGCGTCTTGGTCAGGTGGGCGGTCATCAGTAGTAGCAATCTGTATTAATTTCGAGGTTTTAGGGATTCGTTTAAGTCGGTTTTTAGCAATGGGACCTTTCTTTTTAGATGTGTAAATGTGGATTGGTAAGTCAGCCAAGACGGTGTCTTGTGTGTAGCGTGGGGCGGTCTTTTGACGACTAGCTAACGGGTTGGAGATGAACACTTGTTGGTCAGGGTGATACTCAATCTCTGGTTCTCTATTTTTATTGCGATTATCTATTAATCTAGTGCGGTTTTCTAAAGAAGTTTCATTTATTAAATTATATACGCGTTGCATTTGTTCGCGATGATTTAATATGTATTGTTGCATTAAGTGTTCATTTAAATTCAAATCAAGAGGGTCTCGAGGGTCAAAATGACCTCTTATGATGTCATGGGGTCTACATTTAGTGAAACTGTGAATGGAGCTATTGTATGCTAGCAAGGCATAGGGCATTAGGTTAATTATGGGTTCTGAAGGTTTTTCTAATCTTAATATACGTAAATGTTCAAGTAAAGTCAGGTGGAATCGTTCTATAATACCATTGTCATTAGGAGAGTGTGCTAATGTCTTATGGTGAATGATTTTGTGTAGTCTTATAAATTCAGCGAACAGCTGGTTACTGAATTCGGTACCGTTGTCGGTTACTATTGTCAAAGGTAAACCGTGGTGAGTACAATAAGTTAATAAAGCTTGCAAAATGCTGACAGCAGTTCCATCTCGTAGATGGTAGGCTTGACCGTATTTAGAAAATACATCCATGAATGTTATATACTTTTCATTTTGAGCAGTGAATAAGTCTAAATGTACTATTTCTAATGGTTTAGAGGCTGGTGGAACGATATTGAATTGTGGTCGAATCGGATTGCGGTCATATTTAGATTGGCCACATATAGTACATTCATTTATGTATTTGGCAATTTCATCTTTCATCTTAGGCCAAAAATATCTACTAGATAAAGATAAGTAACACTCTTGTATACCTCTGTGATTTGTTTTACCTTCATGATAATGTTTTATAATTTCCTGCTGTCTTAAGTATTCTTTTACGTCCTCTAATTCATGTTTTGTGAGAACTAAGTTCATTGAAGAACTTTTAAAATTATTTTGGATTATAGGTATGATAGAATACATGCCTAGAGGAGGCGTAATTTTGATTGCGGTTTTTATCTTAGGGTTAACAAATTCTTTTATTGCGTTAATTACGTCGTGTTCTAAGTTTGATTCTGAGACTTGTATAAGGGTGCGTGTATGGGTGTCAAATGGTTTTATAGCAGTCGGTCGTCGTTTGATGTCTCCTACTATTGTAAAACATATTTGTCGGTGAAATTTGTTAAGGGGTATATCAGTAATCGGTATGTCAAGGATAGGGTTTTCGTCACTGGTGTGGATAGTGGCTGTCGTAGAACCATGTTGAGATGGAGGGTTATCTGATGGAACAACTGCTAAAGAGTTCGTTTCTTCATTATTAATCTGAATACGGGATAGTGCATCGGCATTTTTATTATATTTGCCTGCTTTGTGTACTACTGTGTAGTCATACTCACTTAACTTTAATCTCCATCTAGTTAACCTGGCATTACCGTTATCTTTAAGTTCAGTAATCCATACTAGTGGCTTGTGGTCGGTAATAATTTTGAATTTTCGACCAAAAAGATAAGGACGGAAATACTTAGTAGCCCATACAACCGCTAGTAATTCTTTTTCGATTGTACTATACTTTGTCTCTGTTTCATTAAGTGTTCTAGAGGCGTAACACACGGGTCTATCATTGCCAATGGGCCCTTGTGATAAAACGGCTCCAATCGCTACATTAGAGGCGTCTGTAGTTAAAATAAATTCTTTGGAAAAATCCGGATATTGGAGTATGGGGTCATTAGTTAATAAAGATTTGCATTTCTCGAAACATTCCATATATTCTGTATTAAGTAAAATTTATTTTATTAGATTTCTTTAAACACTTAGTCATAGGTTTTGTAATTCGGGCAAAGTCGGGTATGAATTTCCGGTAATAGCCTACTAGTCCTAAAAACTGTTTAATTTCTTTTGTAGTTTTGGGCAAGGGATATTTTTGTATAGCGGCTATCTTATCGGGATTAGGTTTTACGCCATCTTTGCTAATAATATGTCCTAAGAACGGTGTCTCTAATTTAAGGAATTCCGATTTGTCGAGCTGTACTTTAAAGTTAGAATTGCGTAATCTCGTGAATACTTTCTCTAGATTAATCATCATCTCTTGGAGTGACGTACCATAGACACAGATGTCGTCCAAATAAACGATACAGCATTCATTCAGGCCACGAAGAACATTGTCCATCACACGCTGAAAAGTGGATGGGGCATTCTTTAAACCCATAGGCATACGCAAAAATTCGTAGTGCCCATGCTCTACAGTGAATGCTGTCTTCTCAATGTCTTCGGGATGCATTTGAACTTGAAAGAAACCGGATGATAAATCTAATGTAGTGAAATATTGACATCTACCGAGCTTATCTAACACGTCAGAGATGTTAGGAATGGGATACTTATCGTCGACAGTTTTTTCATTTAATTTTCTGTAGTCAACGACAAGTCTCCACTTTTGTTTCCCAGAAGCGTCCATTTTCTTGGGAACTACCCATATAGGAGAGCTCCAAGCGGCTTCTGAAGGTCGTATAATACCTTGAGCTAACATCTTTGAAATTTGTTCACGTACTTCCTGTCTATGTATATAAGGGTAACGATAACTTCTAGAATAAATTGGGAGTTCATCTTTAGTTCTTATACGGTGTTTAATTTGATTTGTAAAACTAAGCGGTTCATCTTCTAAATAAAATACGTCGGCATATTTACTACATAAAGTTATTAAGTTAAATTTTTCTTCTTCATTTAAATGTTCTGTTCGTAATCGCTCTAAGACCTTTTTCGTTCGTAACGAGTCTTGTTGTTCAGTACGCGTGCACTCTAAGTTAAAAGATTTTATTTGCAAGGGACAATCTAATCGTTCAAATGGAATAATTATATCAGAATTAGTCGGGTTTTCTATTTCAACTACTGCTAACTTATCTTTGACGCTTGAAATACATTCATGAACAATGCAATGACATACGATCTGTTCGTTTATGTAAATGTCACCGTCATAGTTATAAACTGGGATTTTTACTAACTTACTAGAATTGGAAGGAATCGTTTCGTGAAAATTTAAATTTTTAGACTTAAGTATTAGCATAGGTATGCTTGTATAGTCGGTTATTAATAAATTACGTTTTAAATCTATCTGGCAATTGTTCAAAATGTCTAACCCTAATAGCCCATCGAAATAATTATGAAAATTATATATGAATAATTTGATTTCTTTCTCATCACAAAATTCCGGAAAATTAGGTAATGTAATAGAATGATTATGAATACTAGTTAGACGTGAGTTAGTTACTTCGAAGGGATCAAGGTTAAGCGGTAAGTGTGAGTAAAATTTTTGTACTGCGTTCGGGCAAATAAACGACTGGTTAGCACCGGTATCGACTAACAATTTTAATGGTGGATTAGATATCTGTATATAACGTAACTCTTTCTTTGATTGTAAATTTAATTCTATTTTTGTTCGATTTTCAGTGTACTCTCTTGAAAATCCGAATCTTTAGGAATTTCCGTAGAGTCGGTATTATCTAACGTCCTGTAACATAAGTCAGTCGGTACTTCGTTATAATGATAAAGTTGTTCATAGTCATTATTATAGTTAGAATAATTATAGTTATAATCGTCATAGGTAGTATCGGGTTGCTCGTCATAATACTCTGGGTAGTAATATGTATCGTAGTAGTCCGTACTTTCGTTAAAATTTATTTCACGCGATTTAAAGTAGTTGTTGGGTGGTGGATTTCCCGATTTTCTCCAATCATGCCCGGTCATGGTTGGTGGCAATGGTCGTTGTGAATAATGACTAACTCCACTCATAGGTTTTGGTCCAAAGGTACGCGTTTGAGGAGTTTTAAAGACGTTACTACGTGGGTTATAATTAGGTGGTGGTGAACGGAACATTTGTTGAGTACGGGTTATATTAGGATTATTTGAAGGTCGCGGTGATGAATGTGGCTGCGAGAATTTAAACGCGGGCTGCCAATGCTGTTGTGGCGTTTGCATATGCGTACGCCAACTCGGACCTGCATGGGTATTATCTCTAGGTACAGTACCTGCGTATTTCTGGACAGTCGGCTGCGTAGTATGCGGCGGTCGTCTCTCCGCAGAGTATCCATGCCTATTTTGTAGGTACATTACATTTTGCTCTTCATGAACAAATTCCAGAGCCTTTTCGATTGTATCCGGTCTCATACAACGGATACGCGACCCTAGAGGTTCTCTAAGTCCTCTTATAAATGACTTTAAAGTTAAGTTTTTGTACAAATCCCGTTTGGCCTCGATAGTAGTAGCCAATGACTCGTGTAACGACACATAGGTCATAATTGTACTGAAAAGGGTCTGGCATTTGTCGTAAAACTCTTGAGGCGAGCTGTGACCTTGAGATGACATAGCGATGTCATTATACAGGGCAGTTTCGTCCCGTTGATCGGCGAAATTATTTATAAGAGCGTTCCGTATACCACTCCAGTTGTCGGCTATGCCGTTAGAATTTATAGTTCTGGCCGCGGGGCCCGTAATCTTATTTAAAATGCCATTTATGACACATAAATTTGTTAACTGGTGATTTGGATCGTCAATAATAAAAGTTGCAACTAATTGATCGCATATCTGAATAAACCTAGTATACGTTTGGATTGCCGTCGAACTCAGGCACTGTGCGTAAGGTCTTGTAAATAGTATCAGGATGAATCGACATATTTGGTTCACTAAATATACTATCTAAACTAAAATAACTACAATCTAGGTCTCTAGTGACGTCTAGATTTCTATACCTAAGTACCTGTCGATGTGAGACAGAGGTCTCCCTGGTTTTCCTTGGATGGAAAATTTTGGAAGGAATAAGGAAGCAACTATATGAAAATATTTCAAAGTACTTACATATATTTCATATCTGGTTTTCTTTGTATTAATGCTTGAATACGCCCGTCGACTGTAGGTTCTTGTGAGATACCCGAAATAGTACTAGGGAGTACTGGCAGCGACAGCGGAGTCTGCTGGACCACGATTTTGGAAGTCTCTAAACGCGCCGCGCACTGTCTCGAGTATCCTACCGGCTGCGCCAATTATGATTAACACAGTCGAAGGACTTAAAAAAAACCGATTTAATTTTTATAATATTTAATTTTAATCTAAGTAAAATAAAAGGATTACAACTAAGTCTGACTTAAGACGATGCTAGTACAAAAGTGACATAAAATAAGGTTCATTTAATGTTCAATAAAATATTAATCGATGACAAGACATAATGGAAAAATGAGGTGATCGTGGATACACGAGGCGACGGCACGAGGCGCCGACTCAGCAGCTTGGGGCGGCGACAGTCCGGCGACGTCCAATTGTGCAATATTTAACGTAAATACTTCGTCACGCTAGATTTGCAGATTTGGTGTAGGCAGAGTGCGTAACACGTGTGAGAGTTATTTATTTATTTATATATCACCGCAATCACGTGCAGAATATATATTTATTTCATATAAATGTAAATTTTATATAATGGCCTTAATTTTTATTGATTCTTGACATTAAGTTTCGATTCGATGACATAATAAAAGTTTTTATTCATTGTCAATGCCTAGGCTGTTTTAAATTATAGTTTAAAATGATTTAATGGTTATTTTATAATAATTTTGGTGATAATTTTAATAGGGAGGGCCTAGTTGTGTCATTTTTACCCGATTACGCATATAGGAGGGTTATCTATACTTATAATATTAAAAAGAGGTAAAGTTTGTGTGTTTGTGACGTTGTAGGGGGTAATCTCCGGATCTAATGAACCGATTTTAAAAATTCTTTCTGTGTTAAATAGTCCATTTATCGGGGAGTGTCATAGGCTATAAAGTATCACGCTATGACTAATAGGAGTGGAGCAGTAATGCAATTTTTTAAAAAAACGGACGCTTTTTTTTTCGCCGTCCAACGAAGTGGGCACGGGTCAGCTAGTTGATGCATAAATACATACATATTATACATAGAAAATACCTAGATCAATGGAAATGTTCATATTTCACGCACACAAAGATTTGCATTGAGCGGCAAATGAACTCATGACCTCTGCTTAGCGGCCATGGATTAAAACGACTACGCCACAGAGGTCATCGTGTGTTTACAAAATGTATGTCCCTTGGTTGTTCGTTAGTCTTATTCTACGACACTTTTTATCATCATAACAGCCCATTAATGTCCCACTGCAGGGACGGGCCTCCTCCCGTGATGGAGGGATACTTGGCCTACTTATACTGCGCTGGCCAGACGGATTAGTATAGGGTTTAATTTCAAGTTCTCCTTTTTTTTTACTTCGTAAAGATAATAATCACGGATAGTCCCTTAGTCGGTTTTTACGACACCCATGGGATGAGATGGGGTGGTGACATATTGTATTCTTACTCTGTCACCACACTGAGAACAAAAACAAATGCTTTATCAATAAGATAATATTTGCATTTTAATATCAAGGATGATTACTTTCAAAACCGGATTATTGGTATTGTTTTTTAAATTAACTTTATGCCAATAACAAAATTATTATCAACTAGCTGACCCGTGCGCACTTCGTTGGGCGACGAAAAACACGCGTCCCTTTTTTACACATATTTGACTGCTGCTCCACGCCTATTAGTCAAAGCGTGATACTACATAGCCTATGACACTCCCTGATAAATGGGCTATTCAACACAGAAAGAATTTTTAAAATCGGTTCAGTAGATCCAGAGATTACCCCCTACAACGTCACAAACACACAAACTTTACCTCTTTATAATATTATATATATATAATATATATAGTAAGTATATAGAAGTGTACCTAGATAGACTAGCTGTGCCCTGCCACTTAGTCCACGATGACCGTATTGACTTTGCCTAACCTCTACTAAGCCGGGAACTAACAAGGAAAGATGATGGGTGAAGGAAAACAGGACAGCGCAGGATAGAAATGTTTCGAAGCAGTGGCATAGCGTGCCTTGTCGGGGCCCCGTATTAAAAAAATGTTTGGAGGTCCTTATATCGGGGTAATAATTTTTCACAAAAGAAAAAAAATATTGTGAAAAGAAATATTTATTTATCTTAACATAATTTAACCATTTTACAAATAAAAATTAAAATTTAAATATTAACTCTCCTTGCCTTTTTTTCGGCAAACTGATTCATTAAATCATTTATGGCCAATGATGATTTTAGTTGTTTTAAAGTTTCGGCCTCTATGGACAATAGTGAGAGGTCTGACAGCCGTTATTGTCCCATCGAAGTTCTTAAGTGATTTTTTATCAGTTTTAATATTGAAAAACTTTTTCCAGCTGCACACTTTGGGGGCCCCCGTGGCCCGGGGGCTCGTATAATTGATACGGCGGTAGATATACCTGGGTAGATCTCCAGAGGCATTTTTTATCGTGTCGGACTGGAGAAACCCATTTTGGAATCGATAAACGTTTTCATTACATTTTTTTATGTACAGTTTGGTGTCTAATCTATGTGGTGCAGGGCTGAAATTATGAATTAGTTTATTAGAAATATTTAAAAAAAAATCATAAACCCTAAAATCCTGATTGCTCTGGGTTTACCTAACTCCCGATTGAATGAGAAAACATTGTGTAACTTTTTATTGAGAAGCTTCATTATGTCCGATGTTATTTTATATTACATAACAAATAGTTAATCTACATTAAAATATTTTTATAAAAATTATAATAACAATATTTTTGGCACAATTTAAATTTATCGTCATGACCTGGCATTTTATCTCATCGCTCTGCGCTGGAGTAAAACATCGCGCTCATCCCTCGTTTTACGAAATAGAAACTCTATTCCCCTCCCCCGGGGTAGTGGCTGTAGTGGTCTAACCGCCGAGGAAGATACATTTGTGCCACGGTCCCCCACTCCAACATTACGAGGGTAAGTTTATGATTTATCTGGGTTTGGTTCTCGAATTTGATGATTGATATGGCATGTTTTATAAATTAAGTAGTAAGGTTGTAAATGTGCTTATTAAGTGAATTAAGTGATAGTAATGATGTTCTTTATGAGACGTAAACACAACTTTCTACTGTTTTTATTTTGGGCTATATTAATGCTTTTATGACTTTTTTTGATCGCTATGGCCATGATTGCTCTGTCCAAAAGACCAGAGCGATGATATTTTGCAATAATTGTACGTTATAAAACTACTTTAAGTAATAATACCAGATTTTTACAACGACAAATGTCACGACTCAGCTGTCAAAAATTCTATGACGTCACGACTCATCTGTCAAAATTCTATGACGTCACGTGACCAAAAATCTATGGCGTCACTAGTCACGTGACTCAGCTGTCAAAATTATTATGACTATGACGAAATTATCAAAATATAATATGATGGAAGTCAAAACTCAAGTTTTCGGAAGTTTTCCTTTACATACACTATAAGACCTTGCTTCATGCCAAATGTCAAGTTTGTATGTAGACTGGAAGTACCCTGTAGCTTTTTGCCCTTTGCTCATCGAAAATTTGCGACATAAACGGCTATATGTCTTGATTTCGTTAGATTAGAAGTTTGATTTTTTTACAGCACTAAAAGGCAACAGACCTTAGTATTTGGTAAAAATTTCAGCTTGATACCTCTACGCTTTCCTAAGATAAATGGTCTTGATAGAGAGACGGGCAACAAAGGGTTCCGTTTTTCCAAAATCGGTACGGAACCCTTATAAAACCGGTCAAGTGCGAGTCTCACTCGCGCACCGAGGGTTCCGTACAAACCTATTTACTTTCTCGCCAAATTGTGATGACGTCAGGACTCAGCTGTCTAAATATTATTTTTCGCGCCAAAATTCTATGACGTCACGACTCATCTGTCAAAATTCTGTGATTTCACGACACGATTCTGTCAAAAATTCAAAGACGTCACGACTCATCTGTCAAAGATTCTGTTAAAAATTCAATGACGTCACACGACTCAGCTGGCAAAAAATATTTTCCTGCCAAAATTATGTGACGTCACGACTTACATAACTGTCAAAAATTCTATGACGTCACGTCTCATCACTAAAAATATTTTTTGAAAATTTTAGCTTGATACCTCCACGGGTTCCTGAGATAAATGGTCTTGACAGACAGACAGACGGACAACGAAGTGATCCTATAAGGGTTCCGTTGTTTCAAAATCGGTACGCTGCCCTAAAAATGAACAAGTTTCCAACTGATGAGCTCTCAAAAAGCTCTAGATATATCCCCTAAACATAAAATCATAAAATCTTGTAACATGCAAGACTAAAAATGACTAAACAAATAATATATTATCAATTTTATTATTTTTGTTACACCATTTATGATCGCTCTAGCGCCTATCATGATTGCTCTGGACGCGAAAATTTTTGAACTTAAATATTTCCATAACTGTTTGTCAAAAATGAAGGCCAATAGTAAAAATGTGGTATTTTAATATCATTATTTTCAATGAGATACATAATTACCAAAAAATATCAAGATCTGAAAAGCACCAGAGCGATCACACGAATACGCCCGATTTGGAGATTGACCCACCTACGCCCCTGTTTGCAAGAGGTTCATGTCCAACAGGGGATGCCTATAGGGTGATATAATGATAATGATCACAAAAAAATATTCTGAAAAAAAATACACATTGCTAACACATCTCTAACAGGTCACCCATCTATAAATCAACCTTGCCAACGCTGCTTATCCTTCTGACTAATAAAAACATCTTTATTATAGTACTTTTATAGTAGTAGGTATAGTGTGGTAACGGAGTAAGAATACAATATTTATGTCACCACCCCATCTCACCCCATGGGTGTCGTAAAACTCGTCTAAGGTACTATCCGTAAATATTATCTTTACGAAATAAAAAAGAAGGAAAAATTTAAATTAAACCCTATACCAATCCGTCTGGTCATCGTGGTATTAGTAGGCCAAGTATCCCTCCGTCAAGGGAGGAGGCCCGTCCCTGCAGTGGGACATTAATAGGCTGTTATGATAATCATAGTACTGTGATACATCTTAAGCACACCTGATCATAACTTATTAGTTAAACATTATAGTTTAGAATTCCTGTAAAGTCTAATAATTATATTACACATTCTTACGTAATTACTAATAGTAGGTAGCTTATCTATTATGTTTATAAGCCTATAGATGACCCAATGCAAGGACGTAGCTTCGGGTAGGTATTTACTTATTTGATAAATTGATAATTTTATTTTATCTTTTTAAAAATGCAATTAGGGGAAACGCCCTTTGTCACAGTGACTTTACAGATATAAAATCTTCGGACACAAAGGGTATCATCATCATAACAGCCCATTAATGTCTCACTGCAGGGAAAGGCCTCGTCCAGTGACGAAGGGATACTAATACCACGTATGCCAGTGGGATTAATACCGGGTTTAATTTCAAGTTTACCTTCTTTTTATTTCGTAAAGATAATATTCACGGACTGTCTCTCGGGTTTTACGACACCCATAGGATGAGATAGGGTGGTGACATATTTGTATTCTTACTCCGTCACCACACGGAGTAGATTGCATATCTATACTAATATTATAAAAAGATAAAGTTTGTGTGTTTGTGACGTTGTAGGGGGTAATCTCTGGATCTACTAAACCGATTTCAAAAATTATTTCTGTGTTAAATAGTCCTTTTATCGGGGAGTGTCATAGGCTGTATCACAATGACTAATAGGAATTGAACAGTGTTGAAATAAGTTTAAAAAAGGGACGCGTTTTTTTCGCCGCCCAACGGAGTAGGGACGGGTCAGCTAGTTAACCATATAAACCATTATATTAAATGCCTAGATATATTAATATGTTGTAATAGATAGATAGAAAAGACATATTTATTACACGCATCATACACTATCATACATAAGCTATCAGTAAATGATGAGCAGTATAATTGTATAACAGAATCATTGTATGCCTTCTAATTGATTAGTTCTAGTGATAAAGTTATCTTGTTTGTCTTGTTTATTAGTTTTCTATTATATTGGTTGCCATGTAATCTATACTTCTATACTAATATTATAAAGAGGTAAAGTTTGTGTGTTTGTGACGTTGTAGGAGGTAATCTCTGGATCTACTGAACTGATTTTAAAAATTCTTTCTGTGTTGAATAGTCCATTTATCAGGGAGTGTCATAAGCTAATAGTATCACGCTATGACTAATAGGAGTGGAGCAGTAATGAAATATGTTTAAAAAAGTGACGCGTTTTTTTCGCCGGCCACCGAAGTGGGCACGGGTCAGCTAGTTTTATAAACAAACACAGACATAATAGGTATATTATATGAACAATATCTGAAGGAGGCCTTTCCAGCAGTGGACGTCAATTGGCTGATATGATGGTGATATGAACTAGCGACTGGCCCCGGCTTCGCATGTATAGTAAGGGCAAATTAACTCGACCCTAAAGTCCCCTAAAGTCAGCTTTTAGAGAAGTTCACGCATGTACACAGGAACAAATAAAACACACATTTGGAAACAAATATGATTTTGGTGTTTATCCTACGGTACTTAACATGCACACATACATCATAGTGATGTCATTCTTTTTTACAAGGATTTGTAAGATATGTAGGCGATGTGGTCGCTAATGCCCGATTTACACATCGACAAGTACAGTGTTGAGTTAAGTAGTATTTTAAAATTAAGTTGATTTAAATAGATCTCCATCCTATATTTTGGCAAGTTAAGTACGAATTAGCCCCCTCTCTCGCGTCTCGCCAACTTAACTTGCCAAAAAATAGGATGGAGATCTATTTAAATCAACATAATCAGCAACTTACTACTTAACTCGCTACTGTACTTGTCGATGTGTAAATCGGGCATAAGCGACAAAGCCAATAAAATTAAATTAAAAAAAAAAGATATGTAAGTAACGGTGAAAATATAAGCAAATTTTCGTGACGAACAGAACAACCATGGTCAAAAAATTGCTATATTAATTAGAAGAAACTTAAGATCAAATTGACCACAAACTTGACCTTGGTCAAACAGCGAGGTCAAAAACATATTAGTCATCAATTGCTACCCTAATATCAATAATGAATTGTGTCGAACTGTTTACTAACGATTGAATCGACCCAGATATGAATATTGACCCAAATATAAAATGCACCCATTAATTGAAACAATCTGATATCAATTCTGTATAGTTAGTATTATGTCATTGAATGCAATAACGCTTTGTTTTTAACCGACTTCAAAAAAAGGAGGATGTTCTCAATTCGGTTGTATTTTTATTTGTGTTTTGTCCTGATTTCTCGAAAACGGTTAAACCGATTTGTATGTTTTTCTTAAAGAACGCTACAGTAGCTTATAGTGACGTTATAGAGCTATAAGGACTTAACTGCTTGTGTATCTACAATGTTAAAAATTTATGACGTTAAGAAAATGCAGCAGTAGAGTTTGTTGCGCCGCTTCTACTCTACTAGCGCTTCGGAGGCGGTGGTAAAGTTTTCTAAACTTTGAAATGTATTTAAACTTAGATTAAGTAGTATAAATGACGTCAAAAAAGATAGAACAAAAGTTGTATTAAGTAATTTTGAATAAAAATATTTTGGACTTTTGTGTGTCGAGCGGAGCAGAGCATCTTATTTATGTATCAAAATAATATGTTACATGATTTGCCCTATTCAGAACACGATTTTTGGATCTCTTATTTGGCTCTATTCTTCAAATTATTACGAAAATTAACTTTGCTCGTAATATTTGTACGAAAAACCTTTGCTTTGAATCAGTCTGGCAAAACAATTATAATAGGTATCAAAATGGCAAAGGCCTTTTTCTATCCTGCGCCTCCCTCATCCATCGCTTGAAAGGTCTGCCCACCCTGCGCTTTTGGGTAAAAATAAAAAAAAGTATAGATTTAATAATAAAATAATATCATTGACCCATCTTTCAATTTCTATACTACAGGAACTCGAGCCAAATTCGTTTATATTGTTATAGCGGCATGTGTAAGCCAGTGTCAACTTATTATAAATAGACAAAACACTATAAATAGCAAGCCCATACCCAGTTACAAACACTGATACATAAATGATAACTCTAGTCCAGCAACGTTAGTGAGGTCATAACAAAGATGGGTGACCCCTAAGTGGTATTTCATTTCATTTCATTTATACAATGTTATGTTACAAAATAACAGCTTATTGACGTCAGTTTAAAACTACTTAGTCTAAAGCCCGATTTACACATCGACAAGTACAGTAGCGAGTTAAGTAGTAAGTTGTTGATAAAGTTGATATAAATAGGTCTTCATCCTATTTTTTGTCAGGTTAAGTACGAAGTAGCCCCCTGTCGATGTGTAAATCGGGCTTATGTTTACATTATTAAAAGTTTTTCAAACTTTACCACCGCTTCCAAGTAGTTCCAAGGCGCTAGTAGAGAAGAAGCGGCATAACAAACTCTTAAGAGGAAACAATTCAATCGCAATTCCATACAAACAAAGAAAGTTAATACCTCCTTCATTAGATAATAAATACTCAAAACTATAGATGATATCGTTTTGTCTCGTTTTTATCTAGTCTTATTGATTAATAAAACAGTATAAATAATATTCATTTACAAGTTATGAGGCTTCAAAGTTCATAATTCTATGCACATTTTATGACAACTTTTAGCGTAATAAAATAGGATTAAACGTTTATAAAGGTAAATATATTTTGGCATTAGGAATAGATTATTTATTCGAAAATTCAAATAATTTTATATTGACTAGATACATTCTAAAGTTTGTACGCAATTACCTTTTTCCCAAAACCATTTTAGGAAATTTTACCGTGCTCGTTTCCGCCATCGATATCTTGCATCTCGCCTCCACTTTCTGCACCCCTTGGGTCGGCGGAGGGGAGGTACGACAGCGAGCCGACCGTCGAATGTTACCGAATATTTTTTTTAAAACTTCAATAAACTTTAATTTATGTCATTTATGACAATTACGTATCGCTTGCCAGTAAGAAGTTTCGTAATTTCTTTTATCAAAGAGATCCAATTATTATCAGATGCATAACCAGTTAGATAAAATACCTACATCAGTGACATTCTTGACTAAAATCAACTGTCAAAATTCACCTAATATTACAATAGTCAATAGAGCATAGCTAAGGCTGTCACATTGCACAAACTGTATTTTTTTTTGTAATTCATTTTGTATTTTTTTTTAAATATTTACGTGACTCACCCCCGCCCCGGTATCTGAATGACTGATCAAGTATCATTTCTTGTCAACTATCATTTCCAGATTTTATGATTATTATTTATTTTATGATTTTTCTTCCTTTTTTTAAATCCAGCTAAAATTAACTTCATGTACTGTATGTGAAGTAAGATATTATTGTGTACTGTATGGAACCCCTATTAACGATGCACGGTCTAAAAAACTGCCTCAAGAATAAACAGCTTAACTAAAATAGAATAAACAGCTTAACTTTAAAAAAAAATTATATGTTTTACGGTGTCCTACCTACACCACTTGCAAGATAAATTGATGTCTCGCTTGGTGTGTCTTCCGCAACAAAACTTACAATAAAATATTTTTTAAAAACCCATTTTAGTTATCTTTATTTACTCCTGATTTATTACTTTTTAGGTAAGTACCTACAGCTAGTATTAGTGTCAACCCTAACAATCACGAAGAACAATATTTATATTTTGAACGACATTTTGATATGTAATAAATACAATCGAGCGCGTGTGCGTGTGCATGTTTCTGACTGCTTTTCTATGAGTTTTTCTCTTTCTCACGCAACGTTTGGTGAAACAACAATCTTTTAGGCTCCGGTGACAGATGAGTTGGTCTTGACGTCTTAAGTCCCCTTAAGCAGCATTTTTAGACGTCTGTATAATTTTACAACAATTTTGTAACTGTAATAAAGTGCTGCAACCATTGTATACCATATAAAAACTAAGGATTGTACTAAAAGATTAATATAAATTTTTAATATCTTAAACTAGAAAAAATCGTCCTGGTAGTACATAAAAGTGGGAGGACCATATCACATTTATAAAATTTTTTAGTAATAAAAACGTCGCTCAACTAAATGACTCCTTAGATAAATAAAGGTATTTTATTTGAGCGTTTTTGGGTTTCGGAAGGCACCTAAAAAGTCTCTATGCTACTCGTCACACATAAGTCTATGGTCCCGCCTGTCATCGTAGTGACATTTAAAATAGTTTTAATGTTTATAATATTCTCCGTGTGGTGACGGAGTAAGAATACAATATGTCACCACCCCATCCACAGAGTACTTTTTAATATACCCCATCTAATCCCATGGGTGTCGTAAAACCGACTAAGATTATCTTTACGAAGACTAATATTATCTTTACGAAGTAAAAAGAAGGAAAACTTGAAATGAAACCCTATTTTCTATTTCTATTTCTATAAACCCTATGCCAATCCGTCTGGCCAGCGTAGTATTAGTAGGCCAAGTATCCCTTCGTCACGGGAGGAGGCCCGTCCCTGCAGTGGGACATTAATGAGCTGTTATAATGATTAAAGAACAATGTTGTAGTATTTTTATTTACTATACTACAATTTGGCATTCGTATTTGTATGTGATGCCAACATATTATTTTAGTTCATATATTTTGGCACTAAAGTTTATTTATGGAGTGGAATTCAAAATATGTAGACTTGTCACTACATTTTAGTACTTGGTTCGATTCCTGTTTGCTCGATACAAATCTGTTTGTGTACAAACTGTGTAATATGTAAGTATTTATTTGTATTACAAAACAAACTATATAAGTTTGTATGTTTATCCGTAGTATGCATAGTACAAGTTCTGCTTAGTTTGGGACTAGATGGCGTTGTGTAAATGTGTGAGGAATTATATTATAATTAGTTAGTGTTATAGTAGCCATACACGATCCTTCCTATCGTCCAATCGGCATGACACTGCAGGCTTGATCCAATCTGCAGTTCATCCACATTGGGCATACACGATCCTTCTTATCGTCCAATCGGCATGAACTACCGATTGGATCAGTCATACTTTAAACTACATTTTAGCTCATGGTGGCCATACACGATCCTTCCTATCGTCCAATCGGCATGATACTGCAGATTTGATCCAATCTCAATCAAAAGAAACGAAATTCGATCCTGCCATCCATTCTAACTGTCCTTCCGATCCACTCCCACACACGGTCAATTCTAACTGATCCAATCGGTAGCGTCATGCCGATTGGACGATAGGAAGGATCGTGTATGGCTACCATTGCCGATTGGACGATAGGAAGGATCGTGTATGGCTACCATTGCCGATTGGACGATAGGAAGGATCGTGTATGGCTACCATAATGGTAGCCATACACGATCCTTCCTATCGTCCAATCGGCATGACACTGCAGGCTTGATCCAATCTGCAGTTCGTCCACATCGGGCATACACGATCCTTCTTATCGTCCAATCGGCATGAACTACCGATTGGATCAGTCAGACTTTAAACTACATTTTAGCTCATGGTGGCCATACACGATCCTTCCTATCGTCCAATCGGCATGATACTGCAGATTTGATCCAATCTCAATCAAAAGAAACGAAATTCGATCCTGCCATCCATTCTAACTGTCCTTCCGATCCACTCCCACACACGGTCAATTCTAACTGATCCAATCGGTAGCGTCATGCCGATTGGACGATAGGAAGGATCGTGTATGGCTACCATTAGGGTGCGTCATCCCATCCCCGTCATGCTGGGCATATGCCTCTCCCCCTAAATTCTCCTGTCTCTCAAGATACAGGTTGCCTAGTTTGAGAGGCAGGGTTCTCCATGTTGTGTACAGATTTCTAGTTTTAAGATTCTACTACATTATGTATGTGTTATTACCACTATCATGTAAATTGTGTTCATGTAAAAAATGTAAAATCTGTTTTTTGTGAAATAAAGATTTTAATGTCATATTAGGTACACAATTGTTATTAATATTTTAAGATAAACTTAATTTTAATGTAGTATTCATAATTTTAGTAAGTACCTTAAATAAGTAGGTACTTTATTTTTTAAATTTTATTTAATAATTTTTAATTTAGTTTCATTACATAATATAAATAAGTATTTCTCTAATGGTGGTAAATCCCTAATAAAATAAATGATTTTAAAATGCAAAAAAAATATCCACATGTTTCGGTAAGTGCCCAATCAGGACAGTGTTTTTGTGCTCTGTCTAGAGAGGGCGGGTCGCTAGTATAATTATATATTATCTTTAAAAAATAAGTTTTTATTCATATAATTTAATTTGTTGTTCATTCATTTTCTGTTTTACTACCTGTATCAATTATTAACAAAATTGGATATCGCGGAACTGATAACCCGTCGTACCAAATAAAGTAAACGCAGAACTTAACTATTTGTATAGAGTGCATTACCCCAGCAGAATCTTGTCGAAATTTGTAATTTTTATTTAACAGATTTTTGGACTTCTAGCTCCTGTAAATGTCTGTGTAGTTTTTGAAATTAGTCCAGTCCTAATTTTAAAGATATTTGACAAAAACAGATTCTGCTGGCGTAACGTTACCGCAGCAGATTTTTTATTTATTTATTTATTGGCTTAAAATGGCATAACTACAAGCTAGCGACCCACCTGATGGTAAATGGCAATCGTGCTTTTATAAATGTCAGCAAAAGATCATAACCTTTATATTGTTTCTTCAAGCTAATTTACTTAAGAGCCTTTATAGAGCTCACTAGCGCCGCCAATGAAAATACTAAAAGAAAACTTTACATTATACCGAATTGTATAGCCCTTTAAATTGAGAGATAAAAAAAAAAAACAGACCTAAGTCAATCATTTGTGAATCACTCAATATTGGGTGGGATTCAAACTCACGACTCCACTCTCCTTTTCCGCATGTACAAGCACTTGATCACCGAGACAACTCATCGTCATCATATCAGCCAATCGACGTCCACTGCTGGACTTAGGCCTCTTCCAAGTATTGCCATCTTGTGCGTTCCTGTGCCTCCCTCATCCATCGGCTTCCCGCCGTCCTAACTAGGTCGTCGGTCCACCGTGTGAGGGGTCTCACCACCCTGCGCGGTCGCCAATTACTTAAGCCCGATTTACCTACACATCGACAAGTACAGTAGTGAGTTAAGTAGTAAGTTGTTGATTAAGTTGATTTAAATAGATCTCCATCCTATTTTTTGGCGACTTAAGTTGGCGAGACGCGAGAGAGAGGGCTACTTCGTACTTAATTATATCAACTTTATCAACAACTTAAAAACTACTTAACTCGCTACTGTACTTGTCGATGTGTAAATCGGGCTTCAGTTACAATTTATTCTAAAAATCCACTATAATTTTAATCGGGAATTGAACCTATGACCTCTCCGTAGCAATCGAAAGTAGTCGAGTTATCCTTGATCTTATTGCGTTTACAAAGCGAGGCATCTACCTTTTTAATTTTTTTTTAATTATTATAAGGCTTTAACAAGTAGTTGGAACTGCCAAATATGATGTAGACAAGTTCAAAGGACCTTTCACTAATAATATATTAAACAGGTTATATTACAGTAGGTACTCGGAGAATATTCAGAAATCAATTTAAAAAATAAACTAATAGAAACCGGCCAAGTGCGTGTCGGACTCACAAACGGTACGTATTATTATTCTCTTTATTTACATTTTTCAGATTAATTTACATTTTTAAATATAAATAAAAAAATAAAAACATTTAAAAATATAAAAAAGGTAGACCCCCCAGCATCGGGTACAGGGACCAAGGTAGTTAGGGCTCCCCCTAGAGAGGAACCCCCTCACAATACGTGTCGAGTGTTAAATTATATTATTATTTAAGCTATTTGTATGAAAGATTACACGGTAATAAGCAGTTTACGATTTACGAGATGTTAAAAAAAACTACTTACTAGATCTCGTTTAAACAATTTTCGTTGGTAGTTTTTATAGTAATGTAAATCATATTTTTTTTTTAGATTTTTCATTATATATACTTATTTTAGAAGTTAGAGGGGGTGACCCAATTTTTTTTCCACTTTGAAAGCGTCTGTCACGCAAGCCATTCGGTTTAGAAAAAATATATTTTAGAAACCTCGATATCATTTTTGAAGACCTGTCCATTGATAGAACACAGTCGTGGGACTGTGTCCATTGATAGAACACAGTCCCACACGTATGTGATTGATGAAAAAAAAATTGAGTTTCAGTTCTAACTAAGTATGGTGAGCCCCCAATATTTATTTTTTTATTTTAACCCTTTTCTTGGCAAGACCTTTTATGTTCGATTTTTATTAATTTTTTTGCATATTTGTTTTCTACGGGTACTAAAGAAGGGTAGAAAAATAATTTAAAAAATCCATATCAGTCCGAAATAAGTTTTTTTTAATGTATCCATAAATGCACATTGCCTAGTCGACAAAATATAACATTCCAAATTGAGCGTATCCTTAAAGACACATTGCCATAATCACATTCAATAAAAAAATATCAATTTTTGCTTAAATATAACAAAAAAGTAATTTTACTTCACATTATTTTACAAAATTAGGTGATCAATTATAAAATAAATGTAATTAATAATAAAATTGTACTTCGTCGAGAGATAAATTTATAAATTTCCCTGAAGATTTTTGGGACACTTTTTTTGCACAATTTTTTTTCCACTTTGAAAGCGTCTGTCACGCAAGCCATTCGGTTTAGAAAAAATATATTTTAGAAACCTCGATATCATTTTTGAAGACCTGTCCATTGATAGAACACAGTCCCACACGTATGTGATTGATGAAAAAAAAATTGAGTTTCAGTTCTAACTAAGTATGGTGAGCCCCCAATATTTATTTTTTTATTTTAACCCTTTTCTTGGCAAGACCTTTTATGTTCGATTTTTATTAATTTTTTTGCATATTTGTTTTCTACGGGTACTAAAGAAGGGTAGAAAAATAATTTAAAAAATCCATATCAGTCCGAAATAAGTTTTTTTTAATGTATCCATAAATGCACATTGCCTAGTCGACAAAATATAACATTCCAAATTGAGCGTATCCTTAAAGACACATTGCCATAATCACATTCAATAAAAAAATATCAATTTTTGCTTAAATATAACAAAAAAGTAATTTTACTTCACATTATTTTACAAAATTAGGTGATCAATTATAAAATAAATGTAATTAATAATAAAATTGTACTTCGTCGAGAGATAAATTTATAAATTTCCCTGAAGATTTTTGGGACACTGAATACAGATTACCGACGAGGCTCATCACCACTGCCTGCGAAGAATTTTGGAGATTTTTGGGCACATTGCTAGAAAAAGGGGTGATAACCTGGAAAAGCTTATCATAACGAGTAAAGTGAGCGGGAGAAGACCTAGAGGCAGAAACCCATGCTGCGCCGACCTCTAATAAAATTGAGATAAGAGCAGGAGAATGATGAATAATTAGCCTTGGTCTTTTTGATCGAGTAACGTCTAAAAGAGAAAGAACTTTAAATTTGATGTAGAAGCCACTGGCGATAAAGAAAGAAGAAAAACAATTTATTTGGATGAACATATGATACTGATACTTAGCGGAGATAGTACAGATTGAGAGGTTACAGCCAGAGGAGAAACTAGGTTATTAGCTGGATTATATGAAGATGAATTAGGTGACTGCAGACAGCTTTCAGTAGGATGTTGCCAAAGCAATGATGGATACGGAGATAGAATCAACGGGGATGCAGCAGAAGTTGATGGTGATTGATGGGAGCATCTTAAAGATTACCTGTGTTTATAATAGTAGTTATCTCAGTAGCACTATCACACAACAGGTGGAGATTTTCAAAGGAAGATGGTTAAACGGTGGTGTTGAAGTGCTATCAGACCGATTGCGTGGCACATGATTGTGTAGCTCATCTTCAAAAGATGAGCTACAAAATCAAACAAACAGGCAAACGAGCCAGCAGGTCACCTAAAGGTAAATGATTACCGCCTCCCATGGACACCCGCAACACCAGAGGAATCACAGATGCGTTACCGACCTTTTAAAAGGGAGTACGCTTGTTTCTTGAAGCTCCCCCAGTCGTCCGGAAATATCGTCGCAGCGAGCTTGTTCCACAAAACAGTTGTTCGCGGTAGGAAGTTTCGCGAAAATCGCACAGTGGATGACCGCCAACCATCAAGGTGATGACGATGGCAAGACAGTCGATTGCGAGTGGTTCTGTGGAGAAATTCAGCTGCGGGCAATGTCCAAAACAACTCCTCAGAGCACTCCCCGTGATAAATGCGGTAGAGAATGCAAAGAGATCCTACATTGAGAAGGAAATTTAGAAACATGCCAGCGGTAAAAGCCCATAATATCGTTCTTCGGGGTTCAAGCTATTTTTACACGATATTTCATCACAATAGGCTTAGCAGTTTTTTAGTGGAAGCGTCCAAGAAAAACAGACAGAGATACTTTTGTATCGTAAATATTAGTGCGGTAAAAGGACAGTGTATCTTTAAATGTACATAGCCATATAAAAAACATTATACATGACGCATGGGCAATGTGCATTTAAAGATACATAAACAAAAACGGTTGTATAAGTTTCTATTTATCGTATATAAATACATAAAAATAGCATAAACGAATAGGCAATATAATATATTACATTATAATAGCTAGTTATTAGAGCAATAATGCAAAAAACATAGTGAAAACAATAATATTTACCTTACGGTGCGCAAGCGCCTGGCGTCGGTTCACTATTTTGCTTTCTACTGCTAATTCAGTTTAGCCATGAACATCATAATATTTTTTATCTTAATCAGTAGAATACTGATGTTATACACAAGGAAAAAATAAACTTATTTCATTAGTAATTAACTCTGCAGATTTTAATTTCTACATATGTGCATAACAATGCACACCGTCAAGAAAAGGGCGATTTACAGAGTACATCTACCTACCAAGTTTCAACAGTATAGCTCTTATAGTTTCGGTAAAAAAATGGCTGTGGCATACGGACGGACAGACATGACGATTCTATAAGGGTTCCGTTTTTTGCCATTTGACTGCGGAGCCCTAAAACCTGCCTCGGTGGCTAAAAGATTCATTCTTTATTCAAAACTAGCAGATGCCCGCGGCTTTACGCACGTTGTTTAAGTAGTTTAAATGTTATTCTACACCCTAAACTACTTATATTCCATCAAAATCCATTCAGTAGTTTTTGCGTGAAAGAGTAACAAACATACATCCATTAATCCATCCTCAAAAACATTCGCATTTATAATATTAGTAAGATTATCATATTTCATATTATCACTTCATTGGACGGCGAAAAAAACGCGTCCCTTTTTTAAATATATTTCATTACTGCTCCACTCCTATTAGTCATAGCGTAATAATATATAGCCTATGACACTCCCTGATAAATGGACTATTTAACACAGAAAGATTTTTTAAAATCGGTTTAGTAGATCCAGAGATTACCCCCTACAACGTCACAAACACACAAACTTTACCTCTTTGTAATATTACTTATTATAGATTAAATATTGTTACATAATAACAAAGGGTTATAAGTTCAATATTAATAATAATTATAATATTTAATGCAACGTTTAGAAATGTCAAAGTTCAGAAATCTAATGATTGACATGTGCAAACTGACTGACAGTCGTGACATTAACCTTGCGTTATTAGCGTAACGGTTTAATTATGGCCCAGTGATGGGACGGGCCTACTTAGACAGCTGCAAGTAATGCCAGTTTTCTCACCGAACTGGCTTTTTTACGGGTGAAAAGATCATTCCGTTGGGTTCAGTGGATGTTTGTTACTCTTTCACGCAAAAACTACTGAATAGATTTTGATGAAGTTTGGAATATAGGTAGTTTAAGGTGTAGAATAACATTTAAGCTACTTATACAACGCGGGCATCAGCTAGTATTGTATAAGTCTTTTTAATATACCTACATATACACACGCGTTGGGATTCGTCATCATAAAAAAACCGAGTTCGTCAATCATTATCATCATCATAACAGCCCATTAATATCCCACTGCAGGGACGGGCCTCCTCCTGTGACGGAGTGATACTTGGCCTACTAATACCACGCTGGCCAGACGCATTGGTACTTATAGGGTTTAATTTCAAGTTTTCCTTCTTTTTATTTCGTAAAGATAATATTCACGGATAGTTTTTACGACAGCCATGGGATGAGATGGGGTGTTGACTTAAAGAATTCTTACTCCGTCACCACACGGAGAGGCGGCGCGTGTTGGTAAAGGTCTACGTCTAACAGTGGACTGCGATAAGCTAGTTGATAAATGTAAATACCTGCAGTGGCCCATTAATGAACTCTTACGAAGACATAGTAGGTAATCTGTCGTATGATTTACGACATAATTATAAAATTTTATGCTGTTGTAAAAAGTCATTTGACGTATTTGGTTTTGTCGTAAAAATTTAGATTATATAAACTTAGGTCTTATGATACGTATAAGCAGTGTTTATCGGGCCTTTCGAGTGTTGGTTAGGACACCTAGCTATCGCGGTTATTTTTTTATTTGTGATGAAGATAGTATTTTTTGCGTGTGGTGACTGGTTAAGAAGTTAATGTTTTACGTGGCAAATCTTTTGGCTTACCCTTTGGCCCAGGCGGTAAGATGGCCGGGAAGGTACGGGCAGTGTACCGTCAAAAACGCTCTGTATTCTACTCTTACCCATAATGGCTACTTAAGCCCGCTTTACACATCGACAAGTACAGTAGCGAGTTAAGTAGTAAGTTGTTGATTAAGTTGATTTAAATTGATCTCCTCATTCTATATTTTGGCAAATTAAGTTAGCTAGACGCGAGATAGGCGGCTACTTCGTACTTAACTCGCCAAAAAAATAAAATAAAATTCGAGAAAATAAAATAAGATTAACTCGCTACTGTACTTGTCGATGTGTAAATCGGGCTTCCGAAAAATTATTACATTTTCGCGTTCCCGAAACCTTAATTGTAAATATTATTTCGATTGATTAATTTTACGATACGCAAGGTAAAGTAGGGCATTGTATCTATCACAGTCACCACACGGCCTGGGTTTTATGACTCTGTCAGTTATTATTGGAAGCCATCTCGCTCTTCTGGTGTTTTATGCATGAGAAACGAGTCCCAAAAATATGGTGGTAAACTAAAGTGTTGCACCTTATGCCCGATTTACACATCGACAAGTACAGTAGCGAGTTAAGTAGTATTTTAAGATTAAGTTGATTTAAATAGAGTTCCATCCTATTTTTTGGCGAGTTAAGTACGAAGTAGCCCCCTCTCTCGCGTCTCGCCAACTTAACTTGCCAAAAAATAGGATGGAGATCTATTTAAATCAACTTAATCTTAAAATACTACTTAACTCGCTACTGTACTTGTCGATGTGTAAATCGGACATTAGAGTCAATTTATACTACAGCAGAGTCGAAGCGCATCGAAGCGTCAATCCAAAACTAAACATATCAAATTCAACCTCAATTTCACAGTATAACGCATACATTACTTTTATGATTGTGCGCGAAACCAATCAGCGTTTGTCAGGCGCAAACGCGCGAATTCGGAAGAAAGCGCGATCCTTTTAAAAATCTCCGAAGTAATGTGTACGTTACGTAGTGGAGTTTAGGGGTTAATTTGTTTTGTTAAGTTTTGGAATAATGCTTCGATTCGCTTCGACTCTATCTCAGTATAAATTGACCCTTAGTTTACCATATTTTTGGGACTCCGTCAAACGTACCTTCATAGGCCAGAGAGGGTCAAAGGATTTGACACGTTAGAAAAAAATTGGGCTATTATTTAACCTCAATGGTTATAAAAAGCATTTCATCATACCTTTATTTAAGTAATCATTACTTAAATTAATGAAAGCAGTTTATAGTTTTAGATTTTTATCTGTGAACTTTTGATCTTGACATTTAGATTTTAATTGATTAGTACCTATCTAGTTTTTTTTAAAATTTTTGTGAAGTGTTGCAAAATGTACGTGTTTGATGAAAACGAGTGTTTAATCATGGGTTTGTATTATTATTTAATTGATTCTAATTTTTATGATCATAACAGCCCATCAATGTCCCACTGCAGGGATGATCTCCTCCCATGACGTGTTTTCAAATGTAACTACGATATTGACAAACTTGGAGTTAGGGTACTAAACTCTAAGTCTCAATTAATCAATTTTCTTCAAAATGCAAAAATTAATATTTATTTACGTAATTTTAGCCGATAAAATTCCGACATAATACTCGTTACCATGGTCACAGCCAGGGCTTCTAACCCGGGACTCTTAAAAAAGCAAAATTGTAATTTTGTGTTATTTGATTGGTTAGATAAAAGTCAATTCTGACATTTATGGCGTATTCGCCCATGAACCCTTTGAGGAAAATCCTTAGTAGACACGCGCAGGTTATGTAGGGCCCTACATCTTGTAGGGGGTAGTCCCTTTCTTCTCCGAATATCGATCGTCCGAAAATCATAATCCCAAACAAGTTTACTATAATCATCACTTTCCGTAATGTTTGCGTATACGAAATCGTATATTACCTAATCGTCTTTACCTATAATACTTATTAATATGTGTCATAAAATGGGGTACTATCATTATTACATAAATATCCTATTTTTTGTTGCTATAAAGTCACATGTCCTAAAATAAAATATTAGGGCAAAAGTCAGAAACAGTTGGTTAGGTTAGGTTAGTATGGTGACCATAACGCGCACGAGCCGAGCGAGCGAAACGAGCGTGCCGCGGCAGCGGCCGGCGAGTGCCAGAAACATTTTTTTATGTGAAACTAGAATATAGTATTTATGTTTTTTAAATATTATAGATTGTGATGGTTATAGCAAAAAAAAATAGGTCATGTTATGTTTAGGGATTTAGGTTTTCGGACAAGTGATATTATAAGACATGAATTTAGGGCTAGCTACCATTCGGACACATGATGATTCGGACACAAAATGTTATGACTCCTTAGTTTATGGATAAAAAAATTATGAGACAAAATAGAGAACCCTTGTAGGGCACTACATGTTGTCTAGTGTAATCACATGTAGGCTGTTAGGACACTACATATCGGAGATTGGCGAGTCCCGACCGCCCTACATCATGTAGTGCCCTACAAGATGTAGGTCCCTACATGTAGGATAGTGTAATCGGCGCTATAATCCTGTCTTTTTGTCAATTATTTTTCGATTCATGTCAATTGTTTTTCGATTCTTGTCAATTGTCTTTCGATTAATATCAATTTATTGCTAATTACCCTACTAGGTAGGTACATAATTATATTTATTTACTAGACTAGCGTCCACCAATCACAGACCTACCTTTCACTAACTTCAGTTGAATGATAATATCATTAAATATAATAGTTTTATATTATTTATTTACAATCACTATCAGTTTAAACCTTGGATTTATTTCGTAAAATTGATAGTCAAAAAATTAGGATTGTAGAATATTGATCACACATAATAATATGACCCGTGTCCACTTCGTTGGGCGGCGAAAAAAACGTTATTGAGCGTCCCTTTGATAAACATACTAGCGGCTCACCCCGGCTTCGCACGGGCATTATTTTTCCGCTTTTCTGTTCAAATTTTTCCTGAATTTTCTTAAAATTTATTTTTATAAACCTTACGAAGCCTGAGACCTTTCCAACGAATGCAAAATCGTGGAAATCGGGTGGTGCGTTCTGGAGTTATAGCGTCAGGAAGGAAAACCCGACTTATTTTTATATAGTAGATTTCATTACTGCTCCACTCCTATTAGACATAGCGTGAATTAGCTATTATATAGCCAATGACACTCCCCGATAAATGGACTATTAAACACAGAAAGAATTTTTAAAATCGGTTCATTAGATCCAGAGATTACCCCCTACAACGTCACAAACACACAAACTTTACCTTTTATAATTTTAGTATAGATTATGGCCAGACTAGCTGTTACCCGTAACTTCGTCACGAAATCTCAATTAGCGACCATAAATATATTTTAAAGCTAAATAAACAATAATACAACCGGTTTCTTTTAAAAACAACTAGCTGACCCGTGCCCACTTCGTTGGGGGGCGAAAAAAACGCGTCCCTTTTTTAAACATATTTCATTACTGCTCCACTCCTATTAGTCATAGCGTGATACTGTATTGCCTGTGACACTCCTCGATAAATGGACTTCTTCGATAAATGGACTTCTTCTTCTCTCGTGTCAATGGCCGAGAACTCAAACATTTTTTAATAGTGAGCGGCCACTTCAATGGCATTTGGAGTGGCCGCGTAAAGATCGGACACCGCTCAGGGCACAAAGGTCACACCCGTAAGATGCGATGCGATAAATGGACTATTCAACATAGATACAGTCATATTGGCATTTCCTATACATAAAAAAAGAAGTGCATTCAAATATTTTGCAATTAAAAGACCTTGGAATATTGCAATGTGTTATTTTTTACAATTATTTTTTTTGTGAAAATATGAATTAATTATTACTTCCTTATTATTGAAACGTAATTATATGTTTATTATAATTAAACGTCCGTGTATTGGTGGATTACGTATGACTACAAAATATTGGCACTTCTTGTTTTTTAGTGATGTCAAAACATGACTAAATCATCATCATCATATCAGCCAATCGACGTCCACTGCTGGACATAGACCTCCTCCAAGTATTGCCACCTTGCGCAAAGAGTAAATAAAAAAAAGAGTTGAATTACGAACCCTAATTTACGGTCAATGATCCGGAAGAATGTATCTAGAATCTTGTTTCCTGAACCACTGTCACACAACATAAAAAAAAACAAATAGTATGTACACACTGTTCGAGGTCCTCTAATACAGGCATTGAGGTCCTCTACAGACATCGTTTGCTTAAAAGAGGACCCCGAGCTCAATATATTGTTAACAAACTGGATGCGGAAGGCGCAGGCCCGAGTTCTGTGGGAGAGGCCCAGCAGAGGACTGCAAAGGCTAGTTGATTGATTGATTGAAACTTCTGGTAACGAAATAAACAATTTGTATTTGTTCGTTTCGTTTTTTTTTTCGTTCTGTCGTCTCTGCCTACCCCGACCGGGATAAGGCGTGAGTTTATGTATGTATGTATGTATGTATTTGTACTGTGTGAGTGCGTGTGTGACCAACATCTGATTTAGTAGAAACTCATTGACAGATTATGTACAAATTATTTAAAAAAATATTACATACTTAATGAGTTAAATTGTAATAAACTCTGAAGAGCGTTTTAGAAGCCTGAACCTGCTTTTGTCTAGGTATCATCATCATCATAACAGCCCATTAATGTCCCACTGCAGGGACGGGACTCCTCCCGTGACAGAGGGATACGTGGCCTTCTAATACCACGCTGGCGAGAAGGATTGGTATAGGGTTTAATTTCAAGTTTTCCTTCTTTTTTATTACATAAAGATAATATTCACGGATAGTCCCTTAGTCGGTTTTTACGACACCCATGGGATGAGATGGGGTAGTGACATATTGTATTCTTTCTCCGTCACCAGACGGACTTAATGAAGGTCCTAGAATAAAACCTTGAGGTAGCCCTCAGTAACTTATATGCTTAAAACAAATAAAATACTTTCTGTTTTTAATCTGGTTATGTATTTAAATGACCTTGCATTTAATGTAACGTATGTATTAGATTAATTAAGTTTTTTGACCCTGCTGTTGACTGCAAGTACGTTCATATATTCATAAATATTATAATTTCATTTTAATAAATACTAGCTGACCCGTGCCCACTTCGTTAGGCCGCGAAAAAAACGAGTCACTTTTGTAAACATATTGCATTACTGCTCCACTCCTATTAGTCATAGCGTGATATTATATAGCATATGACACTCCCCGATAAATGGACTATTTAACACAGAAAGATTTTTTTAAATCGATTCAGTAGATCCAGATATTACCCCCTACAACGTCACAAACACACAAACTTTACCTCTTTATAATATTAGTATAAGTAGATATACTCGTAGATACGATAATATCGCACTAGCAAGTCATAAGGCATAAGTTAAGTTCATTATCATCATCATCATATCAGCCAATTATATCCGTGTGGTGACGGAGTAAGAATACAACATGTCACCCCATCGCACCGACTAAGAGACTATCTGTGAATATTATCTTTACGTAATAAAAAGAAGGAAAACTTGAAATTAAACCCTATACCAATCCGTTTGGTCAGCGTGGTATTAGTAGCCCAAGTATCCCTCTGTCACGGGGGGAGGTCCGTCCCTGCAGTGGGACATTAATGGGCTGTTATGATTCTATTGTATTTCCTCTGCCACCGCAACTCGAGTAGACTAAATCCAAAAATCTCAAATTGAGATAGATAGTCTCCCACAACGAGGTTAAAGGGTTGAATGGATTGCGGAACATAAGGGCAATGATCCGTTATATCAAATGATTTTCTATACTAATATTATAAAGAGGTAAAGTTTGTGTGTTTGTGACGTTGTAGGGGGTAATCTCTGGATCTAATTAACTGATTTTAAAAATTCTTTCTGTGTTGAATAGTCAATTTATCGAGGAGTGTCATAGGTTATATAGTATCACGCTATGACTGTGTGGAGCAGAAATGAAAGATGTTTAAAAAAAGGGACACGTTTTTTTCGCCGCCCAACGAAGAGGGCACGGGTTAGCTAGTATGTAATAAATAAAGATTATTGTTCCAATTTTCTAACAAAGACTTATTTAGAGAAACTTATCAGGGAGTACATATTATTAATTAACCTTTGGCATAGAAAGCAAGTTATATATGCGTCAATTAGATAACGTTCTATGATTTGGGAACGATGTATTATGATAATGTTAATAAATAGTTCCTATATAAACAGTTCCTGTAAAAACATATTGTGTTTATAAATAAACCAGCTGGGGCCCGTGACTTTCACTGAGCAGGGTTAGTAGTCAAATAAAAAAAAATTAAGTGAATATCTCTCACACATTCACTCCCAATTTCCATATCAGCCTATGGACGTCCATTGCTGGACATAGGCCTCCTCCAAAAGTTTCCACTCTGCGCGGTCTTGTGCCTCCTTCATCCATCGGCTTCCCGCCGTCCTAACCAGGTCGTCGCGTCGGTCCACTGTGTGAGGGGTCTCCCCACCCTGCGCCTTCCGGTGCGCGGTCACCATTCCAGAACTTTTCTGCCCCAACGGCTATTAGTTCTCCGCGCTATGTGCCCTGCCCACCGCTACTTTAACCGGGCAATCCTGAGCGCTATGTCGGTCACTCCCAATTTACTCCCAAACTAAGCAGATCTGGTATTTAGTACTTGACAACGGGTTAACATATGTACTTGTATACTTTTTTTGCAAATACATAATATATTTTGCATAGAAAAGCTTTGGGATCCTGCCGTTTGGCAAAGTATGGTTCGTAAAATTTAACTTCTCAAAAAACTTATCTCAAAGTTTCATTTCCCAAAAGAATGCTTAATTAATTTACATTTCGCATTTTATTCACTTGGTCAAATACTCATTTGGAAAATTTTTACTGGCTTAAATTTTATTTAGTCAATATACATTTATGTACCTACTAGACAACGGAAACCTAAACATACTTAAATACTTTTTTTTGTAAATACATACCTACATATTAAACATAGAAAACACCCAGACCAATGCAAACAATCATGTTCATGCACACAAATATTTGCATTGAGAGGAAATCGAACCCGAGACCTCTGCGTAGTAGTCACGTTATTATAACCACTACGCCACAGAGGTCGTAAAAAAAAAGGATGGATGGAATGAATTCAAAACAGCACCCTACTTCGTGGCTGGCCACATAAACGACCGCTCTACTACCAAATCAGTGAACTAGATGTGACTTAAGAGCGGTTTTTCGCGACGATATACATACATAAACTCACGGCTTATCGCGTCCGGGGTAGGCAGAGACGACAGAACGCCACTTGTCACGATCCTGGCAAAAAGATTGGGCCTCGTCCACATTCATAAAGCGAGTCATACATACATCGGTTACGAGTGCTCTTTATTTGGCCCTTCTTTAATATGCAACCTATCTGGTCAACATATTATGTTTTCCGGGGCCTACACGCACCTTCACACTAGCCTTGTATACTTACTTGTTTCGTCGATATGGTCTGGTTATGTTCAGAATATATTTTTTTAAATACCACGTTGAAACAGACATAGTCCACATGATGGTACGTAGAAACCATGACTTGTGGACACCAGCCACACTTGAGGAATCACACTCGCGTTGCCGACTCTTCCAAAACATATTCATATCTCTTGAAGACCTTCATTATATCATAACAGCCCATTAATGTCCCACTGCAGGGACGGGCCTCCTCATGTAACGGAGGGATACTTGGCCTACTAATACCACGCTGGCCAGATGGATTACGGTTTAATTCCAAGTTTTCCTTCTTTTTACTTCGTAAAGATAACATCACGGATAGTCCTTTAATCAGTTTTTACGATGGTATGAGATGGGGTGGTGACATATTGTATTCTTACTCCGTCACCACACGGAGAACTAACTCTAGAAGACCTTCATCATCATCATCATCAGCCTATAGACGCCCACTGCTGGACACAGGCCTCCTCCAAACCTACCTAGAAGGCCTTACTTATTTTGCATTCCCTTTGTTACAGAGTCAAAAGACTTCACAATGTCAGAGGAGAACAGCTTATCAGAAGACAGTAGTGGTTCATACACAGCATCTGTCAAATCCAGCAAAACTTCTCCAGCATATTCGCTGAACAGTCTCCTGAAGAATATAGATTCTGATTGCGCTGGTTGTGTTGATTGCACTGATGTGAAAATACAGTGTGAAGGTGACGGGAAGTCTAAGAGAAAAATGTGTTGTAGTGAGTATTTTAACTTAATTTATCTAGAAATAAATAATCCTCACACATTCACACATCGCCACTTAGTCCCAAACTAAGCTAAACTTGTACTGTGGGTACAACTTAGACAACGGATTATAAACATATATTTAAATACTTTTTTTTGTAAATACATAGGTACATATTGTTCCGTGTGGTGACGGAGTAAGAATACAATATGTCACCACCCCATCTCATCCCATGGGTGTAGTAAAATCACCGACTAAGGGACTATCCGTGAATGTTATCTTTACGAAATAAAATAAAGGAAAACTTGATATTAAACCCTGTACCAATCCGTTTGCCCAGCATGGTATTAGTAGACCAAGTATTCCTCCGACACTAGAGGAGGCCCGTCCCTGCCGTGGGAGATTGATGGGCTGTTATGATGAACTGCCTCGGTGGGAAAGTGGTTGTAGATGCGCCTGCTGTGCAAGAGGTCACGGGTTCGATTCCCAAGCAAGGTAATTATTTGTGTGAACCACAAATTACTGTCTTTAGTCTGGACGTTCTGTCAATCATGGTCAACTTTAAAAAAAAATACGAATATTATGTCTGTCTCAAATATCAAAACTTTCTAGAGTTTTTCTCTTTAAAAAAAATACAAGTCCCTCACTATACTCTAACCACTCTAATATGTGAAATTTGACACGCATGGGATGAGATAGGGTGGTGACATATTGTATTCTTACTTCGTCACCACACGGATAATTAGATATAGGCAGTTCAATTCAAATCAAAACTTAAGTCTATATATAACCTAAATTTGTCTAATAGTGACACAGATTCATACGCGGTAATCGAACCCACGACCTTGTACGCTAACGTGAGTATTGCTGTCGTGATTGTACACTCGAGTCGTGTGAAGCGTTTATTTATAATTAACTTATTTAATTATTATATTTATACATTGAGATGCAGTTAGCCGACTGCGCAATAAGGTAATACTATGTTTTTTGTTAAGGCAGGTTAGTTTAGTGCATTTTTTAAATAGAAAAACACAAGAAATAATGGCGTAGGTGTACTTATATTATATTATAAACAACAAAACTTATACTTATATTTTAAATAACAGTTTTTTAAGGCCCTCTTTTCTCTTAATAATATTTACGGACACATCTAACAGCGCCATCTGTTCCTAAAATAAGCTAGGTTTAACCTGCTTGTGTAATGGGTAACAGAACAACGGCTAAACGTACTTAAATACTTTTTTTTTGTAAATACTTACAATATTATTCATAGAAAAAACACGCAGACCAATGCAAACAATCACGTTCATGCACACAAAGTTTTGCATTGAGCAGGAATCGAACCCGAGACCACTGCGTAGTGGTCATGTTATATAACCACTACGCCACATAGGATCAGCTAATTACTTTGAGACAGATGTTTTTGTTTATACTGTACGACTCGTTATAGAGATCGTCAAAATATTCTTTGTTTAGTAACAAATTCGATTCCATATTAGGTTTAAGGAAGTAAGTACAATGATTTATTTGAGACACTTACCTTATATGCATATTCTATGCATATTTAAATAATACAGATATGATATTTACACAACGCCATCTAGCCACGAACTAAGCAGAGTTTGTACGATATACGAGTATATAAGGTTACTAGCTGTTGCATGCGGCTTCACCCGCGTAGTATAGGTAGCTTTAATGTCATTCTACACCATAAACTACCTATATTTCAAATTTCATCTAAATTCATTCAGTAGTTTTTGCGTGAAAGAGTAACAAACCTCCATCCATCCATACATGCTCACAAACTTTCGCATTTATAATATTACTAGCTGACCCGTGCCCACTTCGTTAGACGGCGAAAAAAAAGCGTCACTTTTTTAAACATATTTCATTACTGCTCCACTCCTATTAGTCATAGCGTGATACTATACACTCCCCGATAAATGGACTATTCAATACAGAAATAATTTTTAAAATCGGTTCAGTACATCCAGATATTACCCCCTACAACGTCACAAACACACAAACTTTACCTCTTTATAATATAGATTAGTGTATGTTAGAGTTTAGAGATGTGATGGTATGCCCACCATTAAGTATTCTAAGTACATCACCACACGGTCAACTTAAAACAATTCACAACATATTAGTGTAAGTTGACCTCATTAACCAAACTAGGGTTAAATACGTCATTACAGTGACGTCATACGTTCAAGTTTAACACAACCTTACATAAGCACTCTTATCACCATTGTATAAGGTTCAAATTTGAATGGCAAATTAGTTCTTAGCTCAAGTTCAGTAAGACAAAATTCTTAAACAGTTTGTTGCATACTGTCACTCGTATTGCGATGGCATAAGGTTTAAATTTAAATTGCAAATTATTTCTTAGTTCGCGTCTAAAAGACAATATTACTTTTGCAATTCTAAAACTGCTTGTTGTATATTGTCACGCTTATTGCTGTGACATAAGGTTTACGTTTGAATGGCAAATTATTTGCTATGTAAATATATTTTAGTTAGATTTAAGATTGCATTGTTTAGGTTTCTTTAGTGTTAGATTGAAGGACAGCAATAGCATCAGAGTCCTACTACATTGTCCCACTGCAAAGACGGCCCTTAAGTATCTACTGACAGTGAGCGAATACATATTCCGCGGTACTAGAGGCTGTGGTGCATGAGGTCCCGGGTTCGTTCCAACAATAACACTTACATAAGAAATAGCTAAATTTAAAATACACTAATGTCTAAAAATGGTCACTTGCTAAGTATGTATTAGCTTAAAATAATAGATCCTGACTAAAGCCCGATTTACACATCGAAGTAGCCTCCTCTCTCGCGTCTCGCCAACTCGCGTCTCGCCAAAAAATAGGATGGAGATCTATTCAAATAACTTAATTAACAACTAACTACTTAACTCGCTACTGTACTTGTCGATATGTTAATTGGGCTTCAGAGTACCCCGACTCGGACAGGTTAGGTTAGAAGGCCTTAGCCTTCGTGGTTTTTTTTAAACCACCCAGAAATAGGAACCTTAGGATAGCAGATGGTTAAGTACACGTGACCGTGGTCTTTTTCCATTAGGTACTTTATTTTTCGCGTCCGAGTGATGACGGAGTAAGAATACAATATGTCACCACCCCATCTCATCCCATGGGTGTCGTAAAATAACCGACTAAAGGACTATCCGTGAATGTTATCTGTACGAAATAAATAGGAGGAAAACTTGAAATTAAACCACCCTATACCAATCCGTTCGGCCAGCGTGGTATTAGTAGGTCAAGTATCCCTCCGTCACAGGAGGAGGCCCGTCCCTGCAGTGGGACATTAATGGGCTGTTATGATGATTTTATTTTTAGGTGTTTTGAAGTGAGGTATTTTAATTTCAGGTACATTTATTATGATTTGTATTTTAAACTTCTGGTACTTTTTTTTTTTCTTTTATTATAAAGACAACTCCCGCACTAGGGATCATGCCCTGTGTCGCGGGGACTTTTACAAACATCAATTAACGGACACATAGAACACCCAGACTCAGGACAATAATTTGTGGATCTCACAAATTATTGTCCTGCGTGGGGATCGAACCCACAACCTCATGCGCGGCAGCCGCTGGCTCTACCGGCGCGCCACCGAGGTCGTCAAACTTTGAGTTTAGGTGAAACAAACATTAGGTATTTTAATATTAGGTATTTTGAACTTAGGTGTTTTAATGTTAGGTGTTTTAATTTTAGGTATTTAGATATATGTACCCATTATAACTACTACACTACAAGGTCATCTGTTTACTATGACATATCAGTGTCATATTAGCAGATAGGGACGTGATCTACATGGCATATTAAGGATCGACGTAGACTTAGTTGTCATACCATACTATTAGTAATTTATACAAAGCTTACAGGTTCAGCAGGACTCAATGCATTTTGTTCCGCATAAAATAACGCAATATTAACAGTTAAAGGGGGCCAGGCTGAAATAAGTTAAAAATAAAAATATCTTTTTATTTAGGGAGTTAAAGTAAAAACGAAAAAAGTACATTGAATCAGTACGCCCAGAAGATTACATGTAACTACATTTAAAAAAATAGTTGTTATAGTTTTAATATTATAATGTAATGAAATAATTCCAGCCCGGCCCCTAAGAACCGTTAATATCTCCGTTAATATTGAGTTCTGTATTTTGTAAGTGTTACACAGCCATTATTTCAGAGTTACATTTCTTATGTATTTACAAAATTACTGTATGTTTTGTAGTTCTCGAGATATAAATATATTTATATAGTTGTAATCCTCAACTGTATTGGTACTTTCTATCAGGTTCTATCCTATCATTTAACTAAGTAGGGTAAGTTGTCCAACAATGAACCATGTAAAATTTGGAGGCGCATAACTCTCTCGTTTAAGCTTCGAAATGATTCAAATTTTGTACAAAGATAGGTAATTTATCTAGCTTTAAAAGAGCATTGACAAATTTTCAATATTATTTATACTTTTAAAAATAAACACATAAATATAAAAATAAATATTTGGATCAATGTGTACTCTAGGGTGTGCACATTGAACCGGGTTAATTTTAACATTGAACCACTTAATTATAAAAAAAGAAATGTTATCAATAATTAATTAAGGTAAAAGTAAAACGTCCATTTCTTAAGTAATTAGTCTTTACTTGTAATAGAGTAGTCTTTAAATCATAATTTAGTATATACTTCTTGTTAGCAAGATCATCTTTACGTGTGTGTAAATACTGTGCTACATAGCGGCGCAAAGTAGGATATAATGCAGCTTTTCTGATGATTACACCTTCTCTATTTAATTTGAAAGCTCTTAACATATTGGAAGCAGTGTGGCCCCCTTTTTTCTTTGACTTAATTTCATCATCATCATAAATATCAGCCTATAGACTATTATTCTGCTGGACATAGGCCTCCTCCAAACGTTTCCACCCTGCGCGGTCTTATGCCTCCCTCTTCCATCGGCTTCCCGCCGTCCTAACCAGGTCGTCGGTCCATCGTGTAAGGGGTCTCCCCACCCTGACTTTCCTATTCTGACTTACTTTATTCCGTGCCATTCTGTAACAGATAGAAATATTGACCAAAGGAAGTAAATAAAGTAATATTAATAATGATAATATGAACAGCTAGGTAAAAGAATATCATGTAGTTTGAAAGTTTCAATACATAATCTAAGAACACTAGCAAAATGAACCACGTTTTGTTTAATGTGTACGCCAAGGCAATTCTTGGGGTACACAATCCGTGATTCATTGAGTACCACCTCAACATGGTTCAATGTGAGACATAGCACCTTTTTATAACTAACCTTAAAAATTTAAACTGAAAGAAATATAATTATGAAATAAATTACAGTGCATAGATAAGCTAAATAACTATATAATTCGGTGTAGAAATAAAATAGTCGATATTTCTTAAAGGAAAAATGCTAAAAAAGATAGTATGCATGGTTCATTGTGAGACAGTCGACCCTAATCAATTGTTATTAATATAAAATGTAACTGCCAAGTTCACAGTTTACTGACGGTCAAGCAAGAACTTGGCTTATGTCCAAAAACATCGTATTTAAGGGTTTCATTCATTGGATTGACACGGGGACAACAGTACATACATACATAAACTCACGCCTTATCCCGTCGTAGGTAGGTAGAGACGACAGAACGCCACTTGTCACGATCCTGGCAAACAGATTGGACCTCGTCCACATTCATTAAGCGAGTCATGCATGCGCGTCGGTCACGAGTCTTACGAGTGCACTCAGACAACAGTATCATCATCATCATCATAACAGCCCATTAATGTCCCACTGCAGGGACGGGCCTCCTCCTATGACGGAGGGATACTTGGCCTACTAATACCACGCTGGCCAGACGGATTACGGTTTATTTCAAGTTTTCCTTCTTTTTATTACGTAAAGATAATATACACGGTTAGTCCCTTAGTCGGTTTTTACGACACCCATGGGATGAGATGGGGTGGTGACATATTGTATTCTTACTCCGTCACCACACGGACAACAGTAGGTATATAATATATTAAAATCAATAAATTAAAAAATATTTTAAATTTTCATGTTATTTGTCCAGAAAATCATAAGGGACCCGCGCCAGCACTAGTCCCAACTTTTCAAAGTTTGTGCCTCCTTCGAGCGCACTTTATAAGAAAAATTTTCAAGTTTTCCTTCTTTTTATTACGTAAAAATAATATTCACGGAATAGTCCCATAATCGGTTTCTACGACACCCATGGGATGAGATGGGGTGGTGACATATTGTATTCTTACTCCGTCACCACATGGATTTATAATACAACTAGCTAATCCGTGCCCACTTCGTTGGACGGCGAAAAAACGCGCCCGATTTTAAACATATATCATTACTGCTCCACTCATTAGTCATAGCGTGATACTACATAAATAGCCTATGACACTCCCCGATAAATAGACTATTTAACACAGAAATAATTTTTAAAATCGGTTTAGTAGATCCAGAGATTACCCCCTACAACGTCACAAACACACAAACTTTAACTTTTTATAATGTTAGTATAGATAGATTTATTTTTCTAACGTTTGTTTTTAACTTGTCTATGTAAGATAACTGTTAAAATATTCTTACATCCATACTAATATTATAAATGGGAAAGTGTGTCTGTTTGTCTTTCTTTCACGGCAATACGGAGCGACGAATTGACGTGATTTTTTAAGTAGAGATAGTTGAAGGGATGGAGAGTAACATAGGCTACATTTTTTTTTTACGAAGAGAGCACAATTGATGCAAATAATTACCCTGCACGGGAATCGAACCCAAAATCTCTCACCATCAAACACAAAGTTCATCAAATCAACGATAATAAAGTATTTTTTTAAACTAAGTCGTGGCTAGAAACCGTGTCAGTGGCCTCAAGGGTAACTAGTACATAACTCTAACCACTTGACTAAGTTACGACTTGTATGTGTTCGGACCTAGAATTAGAATAATCTGAACTTAGTTTTAAATCGTGTTAAAATTATTTTATAAATTCGTGTGGTGACGGAGTAAGAATACAATATGTCACCACCCCATCTCATCCCATGGTTGTCGTAAAAACCGACTAAGGGATTATCCGTGAATATTATCTTTACGAAATAAAAAGACGGAAAACTTGAAATGACACCTCATACCAATCCGTCTGGCCAACGTGGTATTAGTAGACCAAGAATCCCTTCGTCACGGGAGGAGGCCCGTCCCTGCAGTGGGACATTAATGGGCTGTTATGATGATGTGTGAAAAAGATTTTTATAAAATCTATTTATAAATGATTTTTATAAAAAAAAACATGTGCTATCTTTATCTCTAGTCAATGTTTAATAATCAAATAATAAATATTTTTGACCGCCGAAATACAGAGTAGGGTTTTTCTACGAAATCGTAAATCTTCGCAATTGTCACAAAGACGCGAAAATTCCGGCTTTTTAACACTTTTTTTAATTATTTATTAGCTATAAAAATAAGTATTCTATACATGTTGTATCAACATGAGGAGACGTAGCACATATTACTCAGTCACATTATCTAGAGAGCTCGCTGGAATGCGAACCTCGCGTCCCGTTCTCCTTTCAACCCCCGCGCTCGCCACGGGCGCATCTGTGATACGTCCGACGCGACGTGACGTCATCGGCGCCAGGTCTCGAGATAATAATGTGACCGGGTAGTATATCAAAACGTAAACGCATCGTCACCGTATCAACTCGAGCCGTTAAGAATTATTTGTATGAAACTCCTAACTGGAACGCACACTAATCGGAATCGTAACGTAATCGCATCGCCACTGTTTAACACCGAGTAAAAAGGCTAGGCGGTGCCGACCCCTTTACGTTTTGATACCTATGTTGTGTGATACGACCGTTAAATTTAACATAGAAACACTCAGACCAATGCAAATAATTATGTTCATGCACACAAAGATTTGCATTGACCGGGAATCGAACCCGAGACCTCTGCGCAGCAGTCATTTTATATAACCACTACGCCACAGAGGTCGTCAATGCAGTACTTTGTATTCATTTAAAGGCCTCTTAGATTAGATTTCCGTATTTACAAAACGTACTATACAAAGTAAATACCTACAAAATAAACCAAAGTTAATAGATTTAACACTTGTGTGTTAAAATAAGTGATAATTTTGTTAAGTTAGTCATTAACAATTATCTGCTAAAATTAATATGTATTAAAATAACATTTGATAATTGTTAGTATTAGATATTATGTTAAAAATATAGAAAAAACCGGACTTATAATATAAATAATATTATTCACACTTTTATAAAATTTAAAAAAAACTTTAAAAAAATATCTAGACTTTACATTAATACAGAAATTTACATTAAACAATACAACGCGGTTTATTTAGTGCTGTGGCGTTTGACTGTGCTTTAATTTAGCGTGCACAAAAAATATCTAGACTTTACATTAATACAGAAATTTACATTAGACAATACAACGCGGTTTATTTAGTGCTGTGGCGTTTGTGTGTGTCCATCTTTAATTTTAACTACGAGTATAGCTTAAATTAATAAAAGTAAATTGAAAACGATGATTTCAAACAATTTGAAATAAATTTTATAGAATAAAGAAGAAATAATTTTTTTCAAAGAAATAATTTTATTGAATAAGCTGCTGTGTCATGGAGAATTTTAAAGACATGTTAATAAAAAAAATATTATGAGCATATCTATTAAAGACAAAACAAATCCCATCCATGTTTTAACACTGCAAAGCCTTTGTTTTTTTTTGACGACCTCTGTGGCGTAGTTAGTAGTTATATAACGCGGCTGCTACGCAGTGGTCTCGGGTTCCATTCCCGCTCAATGCAAATCTTTGTGTGCATGAACATGATTGCTTGCATTGGTCTGTGTGTTATCTATGTATATTAAGTGTGTAAGTATTTACAAAAAAAAGTATTCAAGTATGTTTATCCGTTGTCTAGTACCCATAGTACAAGCTTTGCTTAGTTTAAGACTAGATGACGTTGTGTGAGGAATATTTGTCAGTCCATAAGTAAGCTAAAAAAATCTTGGTACATAGAAACTTGTCAATATTGAGCGCAATGTCCGCTGTTCCTTACAGTTAAATTAAAACAGTTATTTAATATGCGTTATGTTAAGTTCTTTAACCTTGCCATCATAACTATTTGTTTAGAATATATTCACTGTTATTGGCACAGCCTTTTAGGAGTGTATGGTCACTACATTTACTGCTTCGGTGTCGCGACGGTCGTGGGCTCGTTTCCCATGCGGGGCAATTTTTATTTGATGCACAAATTATTGTCCAGAGTTTGAATGATATTGGTGTTCGTTAAATGCATGTTTGTATAGTCCCATAAACCCAGATCCACAGACCCACTTCGTTAGGCGTCGAAAAAACGCGTCTGTTTTTAAACATATTTCATTACTACTCCACTCCTTTTAGTCATAGCGTGATACTATATAGCCTATGCCACTCCACGATAAATGGACTATTCAACACAGAAATAATTTTTAAAATCGGTTCATTAGATCAAGAGACTACCCCCTACAACGTCACAAACACACAATCACACAAACTTTACCTCTTTATAATGTTAGTATAAGTAGATAAGGGACGCGTTTCTTTTCGCCGTCCAACGAAGTGGGCACGGGTCATTGTATGTGTGATCAATGTTATTCAATCCTAATTTTTTGACTATCAACGAAATAAATCCAAGGTTTAAACTGATAGTGATTGTAAATAAATAATATAAAACTATTATATTTAATGATTATCATTCAACTAAAGTTAGTGAAAGGTAGGTCTTTGATTGGTGGACGCTAGTCTAGTAAATAAGTATACCTAGTTCTCCGTGCGGTGACGGAGTAAGAATACAATATGTCACCACCCCATCTCATCCCATGGGTGTCACAAAAACCGACTAAGGGACTATCCGTGAATATTATCTTTACAAAATAAAAAGAAGGAAAACTTGAAATTAAACTCTATACCAACCAATCCGTTTGGGTAGTAGGCTAAGTATCCCTCCGTCAGTGGAGGAGGCCCGTCCCTGCAGTAGGACATAAATGGGCTGTTATGATGATGATGATAGTCCCATAATACACAGGGAATGATCCCTAGAGCAGGAGTGGTCTTTTTAAATAAAAGACAAAGATTTGACTGAAAGGAGAATGAAACCTTCACTAAGAGTTTTGGGCCAAGATTAAACAGAAATGAGAGTATGATCAATTTATAGCTTCACACTTATTAGTCTCTGAAATCCAAGATTTTTTTTTTTGAAGGAGATGGATACTTCTGGTCTAAAGCCTGTATATTACTGTACAGAGTAAAGATATGCCCTAAAAATCTTTTCTATTTTTTTCAAGTTCGAATCTTAATAAAATTGAGTAATTTTATTATTATTTTATTAAAAAATAGAAAAGATTTTTAGGTCATATCCTTACTCTGTACAGGCTTTAGCCCAAAAGTTTCCATCTCCTTTACATTACAAGCTCTGCTAAGTTTGATTCTAGATGCCGTTCTATACCAAGCTAGGTATATTATTATGTACACCTAAATGCATATTTTATGCAACATATTTCAATCAAAAAAAATATTATTTCCTTTTGCAAAAATAACAAAAATTATTTCTGTTATTATTTCGACATTTCCTTTTTTATGTTTTATTGTTTAAAATTGTGAATATTTATTATACTTATTTAAAAGGCCATGACCACATTTAAAAAGTAGAGGAAATGTATTTACCTAGGTAATGAATTGTATTAATCCTCATACATTCACACAACGCCGTCTAATGAATGTATTAATCCTCATACATTCACACAACGCCGTCTAATTCCTAAGTACACAGTATCAAGTACCTACTATTTTTTATTTAACAATACCTGCACTAAAGTTATCTCCTGTGGGACTTTTACAAACATCAATTTAACGGACACAAAGAACATCCAGACTCAGGACAATAATTTGTGGATCTCACAAAGAATTGTCCTGCGTGGGAATCGAAGCCGCGACCTCGAGCACGCCAGCCGCTTGCGCCACCGTCGCGCCACCATTCAGAAGGTTTATTAACAGCCTTAATTCATTATCGACCTCTGTGGCGTAGTGGTTATATAACATGACCGCTACGCAGAGGTCTCGGTTTCGATTCCTGCTCAATGCAAATATTTGTGTGCATGAACATGATTTTGCATTGGTCTGGGAGGAATATGTGATGTCAGTCAATCGACGTCCACTGCTGGGCATAGGCCATCTCCAAGTATTGATATCTTGTGCGGTCCGGTGCCTCCCGGTTTCCCGCCGTTCTAACCAGGTCGTCGGTCCACCGTGTGGGGGACCCTTAATTAATCACCCTTTATTAAATAAGTAGGTAGGTATCTATCATCATCATCATCGTAACAGCCCATTAATGTCCCACTGCAGGGCCGTGCCTCCTCCCGTGACGGAGGGATACATAACCTACTAATACCACGTTGGCCAGACGGATTGGCATAGGATTTAATTTCAAGTTTTCCTTCCTTCTATGTAAAGATAAGATTCACAGATAGTCCCTTAGTCGGTTTTTACGACACCCATGGGATGAGATGGGGTGGTGACATATTGTATTCTTACTCCGTCACCACTCGGAGATATCTATAGATACTAGTTTTAACTATTTTTTTTCTATTTTGTTACAGACTCAGTAATACAGTCAGTATGGGGAGTTCTTCTCATACTGCTCTCTATTGCCAGCTTCGTCTTCACGCCATTAGACTTCATGCTACTGGAGAAGCTTAATATGAGACCAGGTAAATTATTATAATATACAATATTTATATGTTTTGATAGTGTTGTTAGTATAAGTTAAATTACATTATTTACATTAATTACAATAACATTCCCCGATAAATGGACTATTCCACACAGAAAGATTTTTTAAAATCGGTTCATTAGATCCAGTGGAGTGATTATCCCCTACAACGTCACAAACACACAAACTTTACCTCTTTATAATATTAGTATAGATTACATTATCCGAATTAGAGCTATCTCTAGTCTCGCAAAAACGACCTTTAGAACACCAGCCACTCAATAACATTAAACTAAATTCTTACTAATAATAAATAAGGTATTCATTATTTATAACTTTCAAGAACAAAAGAAAAAGTATTATACACTTCTCATCAAAAAAATCGAAACAGTTGCAAGTTTGTGTTTTGTAAGGATTATCTGAAAAATGTGTATATTTAGTAATATGTGTTATATATCATTTAATAGGGAATTTAATGAGGTTTTCAAATAATGATGTAAATGTTCTAAATTCAAATTAAATTTTCATAGACTTCGTATTTTGTTTAACAAGTCGTTTTTACCCTGTACGTAGTTTGACGGAAATTGATAAAATTAGGCACGTAAATGAAAAAAAAGCTAGGAAACGTTTATTTAATAACTCGGATACCATTCCCGACCTCTCATTACTGCTTCTGTACGGTTTTTCATCGATCGGATGAGAGTCACGATCAAAAATAGTGGCGCTCTATTCCATTCCTGTTGGATTGTATTTTAAAGCTGCCTAAGTGTTTTTGAGGCATGGTCTTTTACACTAATTCGTCTTTTTTATTCATCCCATAGATGTTTAATCGGATTCATGTCCGGGCTTCTTGCTGGCCAATCAATAATAGAGATATCGACTTTAGTAACATAATCTCTTACGACGCTCGCGGTGTTTGCCCTAGCATCCTCGTACATAAATGTCAAACCGGGGTCAAATAAATGTGCATAGGGCATCACAAGAGGTTCAAGATACTGTTCGATGTACCTTTAACTGTTAAAAAAGGGCAGACGGGAACCAAACACAAAGACAAACTCTGTCTTGGCGTTGCCACTAATTTCTCCTCAAACAGTCCATGAACCGCCACCATGGATGGCCTTTTCTTTTAATCCTGCATGGTTCAAAGCGTTCTCCATCACTTCTGTAGACCTTAGTCCTTCCATCGTTACCATAAAATACAATTTTGCACTCATCAGAAAGGAGGAACTTGTTCCATTAGATGTATGACCAATTTAGGTAATTACGTAAAAAGTTAAGGCGCGCTTTTCGATGATCTGCAGGTAATTCCTCCCTATTTGCTGGCTTATACGGTACAAGTCCACGTTTCTTCAACCTTCTTCTAATTGTAGAGTCACTTACAGCCACCATAGGTTCATCATGAACCTGCTGCTGCGGTTGAAAGACATTAAGGCATAGACTTTGTAAGAAAGGTGTTGCTATAAATCGATCTACTCAGTCAGAAGTTACCTGTTTTCTGCCAGATCTCTAACGGCGCGTGAATAAACCAGTCTCTTGATAGCGTTTTCAGATTCTATGAAAAGACGAGACGCTTAGATACAATCTTTCAGCCGTAATAACCTGACTAAGCCCAGAATTCAGCAATGCCACCACTTGGCGGTTTTTGCGGGTAAACATCGCATAGACGCAGTAATAAGAGGAGCAAGGAACTCTGGGTGCACGATACGGGTTAATAAAAAAACGTTTTCTAGCTTTTTTTTCATTTACGTGCCTAATTTTATCATTTTCCGTCAAACTACGTACAGGGCAAATACGACTTGTTAAACAAAATACGAAGTCTATGAAAATTTAATTTGAATTTAGAACATTAACATCATTATTTGAAAACCTCATTAAATTCACTATTAAATGATATATAACACATATTCCTAAATATACACATTTTTCAGATAATCCTTACAAAACACAAACTTGCAACTGTTTCGATTTTTTTGATGAGAATGTATTTATGCAGAGATCGGGTACGATTCCCGCTCAATGCAAATATTTGTGTGCTTTGTGTGTTGCAAAGCACACAAATATTTGCATTGTATTTACAAAAAAAAGTGTATAAGTATGTTTATCCGTTGTACCCATAGAACAAGTTCTGCTTAGTTTGGGACTATATGGTGTTGTGTGAAAGTGTGACGAACATTTGTGAGGAATGTCATATTCTGCCTTGATGTCTGGCCTGTATTCGCGTTTCCCATCTGTTTCCCTAAGGTCATATTGCCGTATCTTTATAAAGATAATTTTCTAATAACAACTGACTTTAACTAGAAAAACTTAGACTCGAGACAAAACTTTGTGTGATACACCAATAATGTCATAACAGCCCATCAATGTTCCGCTGCAGGGACGGGCCTCCTCCCGTGACGAAGGGATACTTGGCCTACTAATACCACGCTGGCCAGACGGATGGCTATAAGGTTTAATTTTAAGTTTACCTTCTTGTTATTTCGTTAATTCACGGATAGTCCCTTAGTCGGTTTTTACGACATTTTATGAGATGGGGTGGTGACATATTCTATTCTTCCTCCGTCACCACACGGAACAAAAGGTTTTATGCTAAGGGCTTATAAACATACATATTTACCTAAACCTTAACAAAATGACATATTATGTCAACTTTTGTCATCTACGTTAAAACTTCAAGGCAATGTCAATGTGTATGTAATGATTACATAATAATGGTAAATATTGACATTAAACAGGAAATAAGTAATAATCTTACACAAAATGTCCAATTTCCTATATTTTGACAAGTTCATTGTCAAGAAGGCGGGAGTGGGTCGAGGTTAAAATCTATACTTCTATACTAATATTATAAAGAGGTAAAGTTTGTGTGTTTGTGACGTTGTAGGGGGTAATCTCTGGATCTAATGAACCGATTTTAAAATTATTTCTGTGTTGAATAGTCCATTTATCGGGGAGTGTCATAGGCTATATAGTATCACGCTATGACTAATAGGAGTGGAGCAGTAATAAAATATGTTTAAAAAAGGGCCTTCGCCGCCCTATAAAGTGGGGACGGGTTAGCTAAGTAATAATCTTACACAAAAGTCGAATTTCCTATATTTTGACAAGTTCATTGACAAGGAGAATCGGAGTGGGTCGAGGTTGAAATAAACAAAAATTTTCTAATTAATAAACCGACTTCGTGAATCTTTACGAAATAAAAGGAAGGAAAACTAGAAATTAAACCCTATACCAATCCATCTGGCCAGCGTGTTATTAGTAGGTCAAGTATCCGTCCGTCATGGTAGGAGGCCCGTCCCTGCAGTGGGACACAAATAATGAAACCAACTTCAACTAGAAACTTGAATTTAATACTTACGTTATTTCGTTCACACTGACTTTTTACAAAAAAAAATACAATAAAAAAAGTTTTTCTGATAAATCTAAATTACTTAACCTATTTTGATTAAATTTCTATGGGACTAATCTGGGGTGCAGCGACCGTTGTGCTAGCGGCAGCTGCGCACGAGATCGCGGATTCGATTCCCAGCGCTGGTCAATTCTTTATGCGATCCACAAACTATAGTCCTGAGAATGGGTTAATTATATGTACTTAAGTAAAAGTCCCCGAGACATAGGGCATGATCCCTACAGCGGGAGTTGTCTTTTTTGAAGAAGAAAAAAAAGTTGCAAAAATTGACAGAGTTATGAAGTAACAAAACCTAAAAATAAAACAGCATGTCAATTCTCGTACCTTAAAATCGTTAAAAATTCGGTTAATTTAACTTTAAGTTGTCAAATTGTCAAACAATATATTAATTAAAGTAATGTACTTAATCGTACTTAGCTAAGCCTAAAACGGCATTCTTGTAATTTTTAAAGTCACAGTTCATGTAATCTTCTCTATTAAGAAACGTCAAACTTGACGTTTATTTTATCATATAACTTTATTTTAACTATATTTTTAACGAAATATTTATGGACCAGAATAATGTACTACTTTTGAATTAAATAAAAATAAAATTAAAAAAAAGTTAAAATTAAGTTGAATTAAAATGTATGTTACGAGATTTGACCTGCAGTTGACAATTAAAAAAATCCTCCTTTTTTGGAGTCGTTTAAAAATGTCGAATTTCCTCAATTTTGACAAGTTCACTGTCATGGAGGCCGAGAGTATGTCAAGGTTGCCATAAACAAAAAAATACAACAAAGGTCGTTCGGAAATTACAGATAAAAAATATCTTTATTGTCTCTGAAAGATGCTGAGATGATTTTTTTAATAATAGTAATTCATTTTTAATTATGTTATTAAGAATTGAATTAATAAGGCCGTGGCGCTATTTTTGGATTTGCCTTTTCAATACGTAAAAATATGTCGGTAAAAGGAATGCAGGCATTTTTAATAATCATTATGTTTATTTGTCCGTGTGGTGACGGAGTAAGAATACAATATGTCACCACCCCATCTCAACCTATGGGTGTCGTAAAAACCGACTAAGGGACTATCCGTAAATATTACAGAAGCTTTTTGACTCAAAGTCTACGTTTTATAATAATATAAGAAGCGACATGGCCCGGCCCCGCACGGGCACCTACTACAGAATGTCCTTAAACAACGTTTAAGTACAGCTTTATTAGAAATCTCTAAATTTATATCCCTTCCTCTTGAATCACTCTATCTATTAAAAAAACCGCATCAAAATCCGTTGCGTAGTTTCAAAGATTTAAGCATACAAAGGGACATAGGGACAGAAAAAGCAACTTCATTTTATACTAATGTAGTTATAGATATCATCATACCAGCCCATTAATGCCCCACTGCAGGGACGGGCCTCCTCCAGTGACGGAGGGATACTTGGCCTACTAATACCACGCTGACCAAACGGATTGGTATAGGGTTTAATTTCAAGTTTTCCTTCTTTTTATCACGTAAAGATAATATTCACGGATAGTCCCTTAGTCGGTTTTTACGACACCCATGGGATGAGATGGGGTGGTGACAAAATGTATTATAATTCTTCTTCTTTCTTTCTTAATGTATTCTTACTCCGTCACCACACGGATACGGCCATAGCTACAATTTGCTTCAACCTCACAAAATTGTAATAATAACAGACTTTTTTCTTCCCAGGTTTGCCACCATACATCTGGTGGACAGATCCCCCTGATGAGGTGAAGCTCAGGACCTATGTCTTCAACGTGACCAACCACGAGAGATTCCTTGAAGGTCTGGACGATAAGCTGAATGTTCAGGAGATAGGACCTATTGTTTATTTGTAAGTATTTTTATAGTCAATATTCATCTTAACAGCCCATTAATGTCCCACTGCAGGGACGGGCCTCTTCCCGTGACGGAGGGATACTTGGCCCGCTAATACCACGCTGGCCAGACGGATTGGTATAGGGTTTTATTTCAAGTTTTCCTTCTTTTTATTTCGTAAGGATAATATTCACTCTCCGTGTGGTGACGGAGTAAGAAATTAAGAATACAGTGTGTCACCACACCCATCTCATCCCATTGGTGTTGTAAAACATGCAAAAACCATATTCATGCACACAAAGATTTTCTTTGAGATAGAATCGAACCTGAGACAGACGAAGTAACTACAAAAATACTCAAACGTCTGTTAAACTAAACTAGACATTTGTATGAGAATATCTAGTTTAAGCGCCGCTTTACTTTAACAGACGTTTAAGTATTCGGCCGTAAGCTAAGAAACGCAACTAAATCGAACTTTTTTTTTTTAAATACAACTTCCGCACCTTGCAAGGCATATCGCAGCTACTTTTACATACAGAAATCCAAATTACCTCTAGGCCCAAGACACCAATTTTTCATTATAACAGCCCATTAATGTGCAGGGACGGGCCTCCTTCCGTGACGAAGGAATACTTGCCCTACAAATTTTTAGTTCCCACTAATAACTATCAAACGTGGTATTCGCAACGGTATGACGACCTCAGTGGCGCAAGCGGCTGCCGTGCAGGAGGTTGTGGGTTCGATCCCCACGCAGTACAATAATTTGTGAGACCCATAAATTATTGCCCTGGGTCTGGGTGTTCTTTGTGTCCGTTAATTGATGTTTGGAAAAAATGCCCGCGACACAGGGCATGATAGTGCGGGAGCTATAAAAAAAAAATTCGCTCTCGCGACCTCGCACACAACAGCCGCATACAAGACCGCTGTACCAACGAGGTAAATTACATCATTATGCGCATATATTTTAATGCAAATATTTGATCACATTAGGAAGCGGAAAAAGTGTTAAAAAATACGCCTTTGTGATGTCATTAGAGTTAGACTCTAGGTAAATGCGTAATCTTATAATACACTAGCTTTTGCCCGCGGCTTCATAACAGCCTTTTAATGTCCCACTGCAGAGACGGGCCTCCACTAGTGACGGAGGGATACTTGGCCTACTACGATGGCCAAACGGATTGGTATAAGGTTTAATTTCAAGTTTTTTTTTTGTTGACGACGAGTAGTTGGTGTCAGACGACCGTTAATATTTTACACAGGCTGTGGTGGGGCGGAAGGCCCTCAACCAAAAAAATTTTTCCTTCATTATTTATTTCGTAAAGGTAATATTCACGGATAGTCCCTTCGTCGGTTTATACGACACCCAAGGGATGAAATGGGGTGGTGACACACTGTATTCTTACTCCGTCACCACACGGAGTTTGATCCGTTAGCTGGCATTTGAGTCTAAGTCTAGTCTAGTGTAATCGGCGCTTAAGTTTAACAAACAGTCTTGCATTGTAAAGGTTTTGTAAGGGTCAATGGCGAGAGATAAATGTGATTTGTTTTATGATAAATCTATAATAAAATGGTTGATAATAAACTTGTTTTCCGCGTAAGCGTAAGTAAAAGATTACGCTATAAAGTACGTAACGATAACTTTAAACTATCGCGTTGCATAAAAGTAAATTGTAACATCAAATCCACAAAATAAAAACTGCTCTTGTTTGTAGAAGACACTCCGTGTGGTGACGGAGTAAGAATACAACATGTCACCACCCCATCTCATCCCAAGGGTGTCGTAAAAACCTAAAGCCCGATTTACACATCGACAGGTACAGTAGCGAGTTAAGTAACTCGCCAAAAAATAGGATGGAGATCTATTTAAATCAACTTTATCAACAACTTACTACTTAACTCGCTACTGTACTTGGCGATGTGTAAATCGGGCTTAAGGGACTATCCGTGAATATTATCTTTACAAAATAAAAAGAATGAAAACATGAAATTAAACCCTATACCAATCCGTCTGTGGTATTAGTAGGCCAAGTATCCCTCTGTCACGGGAGGAGGCCCGTCTCTGCAGCGGGACATTAATGGGCTGTTATGATGATATACAAGACATTGATGCAAGAATTCAATTTAATAATGTCTGGGGGTTTGTTGCGTGTGATCTCCGAAATACCTGGACCGATTTTTATGAAACGTTATGTTTAAAAAACAATGCAAATCTGGAGACAATGATGAAAATTCTAATGTTACAAAAGTAATTTAGCTACTCTTCTATAAATCAATAGGTACCTATTAAGGTTCCGCAAAAAACTATGAAAAAATAAGGTATAGGTACTCAATTATATTATACTACTAGCTGACCCGTCCCACTTCGTTGGGCGGCGAAAAAAACGCGTCACTTTTTTAAACATACTTCATTACTGCTCCACTCCTATTAGTCATAGCGTGATACTATATAATGGACTATTACGATAAATGAACTATTCAAAACGGAATTTTTTTTTAAAATCGGTTCATTAGATCGAGAGTCAGAGATTACCCTCTACAACGTCACAAACACACAAACTTTACCTCTTTATAATATTAGTATAGATTTGTGACAAAGTATCGTGGTAACATTTGGCCTAAAATATTATAAGACAAATAATCACAGCAGGAAATTAATGTCACGACCTACGACATAGAAAGCGAAATAATATATTAAATTGATAATAAAGATAACAATAGAGAAATATTGGGGTCAATGAACGATAACGGAACACTTTAGTTTAAATGTTTTAATTGGAATAATTTGCTAATTAAAATACCTACTCTAAAGTATCATCATAACAGCCCATTAATGTCCCACTGCAGTAACGGGCCTCCTCCCGTGACGGAGGTATACTTGGCCTACTAATACCATGCTGGCGAAACGGAATGGTATAGGGTTTAATTTCAAGTTTTCTGTCTTTTTATTACGTAAAGATAGTACCTATTCACGGATAGTACCTTAGTCGGTTTTTACGACACCCATAGAATGAAATGAAAAAGGTGGTGATATATTGTATTCTTACTACGTCACCACACGGAAAATTATAGGTATACTGTTTCAATCAATCAACTAGCATATCGCAGTCCACTGCTGGCTGCATAGGCCTCTCCCAACACGCGCCTCAGAACACGGTCCTGCGCCTTCCGCATCCAGTCCGACCTTTTTGAGGTCGTAGGTCCACCTAGCTGGGGGCGTCCTACACTACTTCTTAGTTATATAAAGTTATGTTTACATAAACTTACACGTTTACACAACGCCATCTAGTCGCAAACTAAGCAGAACTTTTACTATGAGTACTAGACAAAGGATCATCATCATCATATCAGCCAATTGACGTCCACTACTGGACATAGGCCACCTCCAAATACTGCCACCTTGTGCGGTCCTGCGTCTCCCTCATCCATAAAGAAAAAAGGAAAAAAAAAACAAACAAAGAATAAACTTGCATTATACAAATAAAATAAACATAGGTACCCAGATTTGCATTGAGCGGGAATTGAACACAAAACCTTTGCGCAGCAGTTGCACTATAAACACTACGCCACAGAGTTCATTCAATTCAACATTTTATTTTATCAAGGTCTTAAATAACAAAACAAAATATATGAATGTCGGAAGGCATTTCAGAACGAAAACCACAGATCACATAAAGAATGTTTACCTTTTAATAAATGCATTAACTTTTTTTACCCAGGCAATTATTCATGCAAAACCTAATTAATAAACCTAAAAAAATACTAAACTTTAAAGCGCACATACAAGTTATATAAACTAGTATTATTACTTTGGTTAAAAAATAGATGATTTATTAATTAATATTTGAGGGTCGTTTTGATATAATATTTTAGAATAATTTATCTGTAAGTATTAATGTATTTTAAGTCTAGATTTCCTTCTTAGCTGGATTGACTGTTAACAAGTTCCTTAATCACTTTTTACACCACCTTCTAGACAGATATCATAACAGCCCGTTAATGTCCCACTGCAGGGACGACCCTCCTCCCGTGACGGAGGGATACATGGCCTCCTACTCATACCACGCTGGCCAGACGAATTGGTATAGGGTTTAATCCTTCTTTTTATCACGTAAAGATAATATTCACGGATAGGCCCTTAGTCGGTTTTTACGACACCCATAGGATGTGATGGAGTAGTGACTGTAGTGAGTGACATATTGTATTCTTACTCCGTCACCACACGGAGAGAAAAAAAACATCAAATTTAAATGCTAACCGTGGGTATTTTTCGATATTTTTTTTTCCTAACTTATCTTGGGTTAAAGGCGTCATTCTTAAGTACACTCTGTAAGTTATTTTTCTTTTTTTTTCAGAGAGAAACTTCTTCACAGTAATATAAAGTTTAATGACAACAGCACTATGACTTATACTGCCAAGCGATTCCCGATCTACCTTCCCGAAGAAAATACTATTAATTTGAACGATACGATTATTGTGCCAAATGTCGCTGTTTTGGTAAGTAATTTTGACATGGTTTTTTTTTTGTAATGTTGACATGATTTGTTTTGTAGCAAATTAACCCCCTTACTTATAAACGCCTCTTAAATTTAATCACTGTTTAGCGAGATTTTTATTACGAAAACCAACCTTAAACCAAACAATGTAAGAGTTTAAGCTAATTAATCAATTGACTAAAATTTAAGAGGCGTTTATGAGTAAGGGGGTAAGTTTTAATGAGAGAAGCCGCGCTGTGTTCATTGCGTTAAATTTCAATAGCAAAGTTCGAAGTCTTTTTCGAAATCGTAAGCATGCGAGCGGATAACACACACAACACGATCTAGTAACCCATCGATGGAGCGTTTGCGATGTAGCGACCATCGATGTAGTGCCTGTCGATATTATAAACTAGACCCTAGTTAAATTACGCATTCGGAATCGGCCGTTTTTGTTTATAATGCAATATTTATTGATTAACATTTGCTTAATTGAAAAGATTTAAAGTGTTGAGAGTGTGTTATACAAAATACTTTATTGCTTTTTCTCAAGTTACATTATTTATCCTATTTGCGAATTATGTTTTTTTTTCTATTGGCGGGCAAGTGAGCTACGTAAAGGCCGTTAATTTAAAAAAAAATATTTTGATGATGAGTGACGGATTGATTACAATGATCAGAAGGGGTGGTGACATTATCAGCACAGGGTCGTGTATATAATAGCTAACTTAGAACATAATAATACCTAAGCTAAATGTATGTCAACTGTCAAGGTTGTGGGCGGCGCGTGGAGACTCGTCTTAATTCATATTAAATATTATACAATATAGTATTATATAAACTGTAAAATATGCAATATTAAAATGTACAAAGTTTGTATAATGTAGGTACTTGTAGAACCTTTTTTTTTTTTGTTTTCGCTGGGGTAAACTACGCATCCCCTTCCGTTGGGAGACGGGAGGGGTATGTGGGGCTCCCAGGGGGTTAGGCAACCCCCCAGTACCCACTAAAAGTCCTCAGCGGCACTCCTTCATCGCCTACCTACATCAGTTGGCCTAAGAAACCGACAGAGCCTTTGCGTCCAGTCCCCCTCCGGCGAACCCCGCCATTACAGGCGGGCCCTACTCTTCTTGAGAACGGCCGTGAGTGCCCCGGCCGTTCTCATCCACATCGAATTACTGAACCTCAACCTCTTGCACGGCAGCCGCTTGCGATACCGTCGCGCCACCGAGGTCGTCAACATTGAAAACAATCATAACAATGCAAATATTATTTTTGCGGGGATTATTCTAGTTCTACTTGTAACCTTGTGCAAAGCAGATGTAAACACGATTCAATACCAATCGATGCACCGAGACAATTATTTTCATGCACGCAAAGATTAGGTATATAGTGTGGTAGACTATCCGTGTGGTGACGGATTAAGAACAATATGTCACCACTCCATCTCATCCCATGGGTGTCGTAAACATCGACTAAGGGACTATCCGAGAATATTACATTATTACATTCATGCCTCTACAAATATTGTAGCTGGCATGGTGCTCGCCATTCTTGGACTCTAATGGATGCTTAACATCAGGCACCATAAAGTCATTCTGGTAGGCCAATTTAAAAAAAAAATTATATTTACGAAATAAAAAAAAAGGAAAACTTGAAATTAGACCCTGTACCAATCCGTCTGGCCAGCGTGGTATTAGTAGGTCAAGTATACCTCTGTTATGGGAGGAGGCCCGTCCCTGCAGTGGGACATTAATGGGCTGTTATGATGATGATACCAAGACAAAGTTACTTAAGGTGACTGTCAGCTTCTGTATTCCCACTGTTGGGCAAAGGCCCCATGACTTTCACATTATTTCAGTCCATAGCAAATATTATGACAAAGTTAAGGACAAAAGCTTACAAAAAAACACCATAATAACAACCCATTAATGTCCCGCTGCAGGAACGGGCCTCCACCCATGACGGAGGGGTACTTGGTCTACTAATACCACGCTGGCCAGACGGATTGGTATAGGGTTTAATTTCCTTTTTATTCCGTAAAGATAATATTCACGGATAGTCTCTTAGTCGGTTTCTACGACACCCATGGGATAAGATCTCCTTTGAGTATAAATGTTCTGTGGATAAGATAGAGTGGTGACATTGTATTCTTACTCCGTCACCACACGGAGAAAAAAAAACATAAACAAATATAACTATTCATAGATTAGTAAGTTATTTTTTTAATCAAGGTTATTCTAACTATTAAAAAGTATTACATGCGTTTACATCATCGTATTAAGATACATAGTACTACGAGTGCATAGCAAGTAATGATACAGTAGTCTAACTATACACTAAGTGCGTTTGATAACATATAGGACCCTCGCCGACGACGACTTTTTGTAGCGGTGCTGTCCAATCTTCGTATGAAGTCGCGAAATAAGGCCTACGCAGACCGGGACGGCATGGCAAGGGATTTTAATTTTTACTAATGTACATTCAACCGTACTGTTACAGAAATACGACTTAAATTGCTATGCTTTAAAATGATATTTCTGTAACAGTACGGTTGAATTTCCATTAGTAAAAATTAAAATCCCTTGCCATGCCGTCCCGGTCTGCGTAGGCCTATAGTCGCTAGCGTATACCTCCACTTGCCAGAATTTCATTCGCCCGAATTTTCATTTTGCATAATTTTATTTGTACTAATATTGTTTGCCATAATCGTCCTTAGCCTTTACTTGTCATAATTCAATTATGTTTAAACTGAGAGACTTAGCAATCCAACTTAGATAGGTTAGGTTAGGTTTATTCTTATAAATACTATTTGAATTTTCAAAACAAATCTGTAATCGAGTGGAGATAAGTAGCCACCTTACGATTAAAAGCTAACAACCAGAGATAATAAATAGTAACAGCACTAAAATAAAAAAATAAAAACCATGGAACGAAACTGTTTTAGAGAAGTAAAAAATTACGATAGTTTGTACGTCATTTTATTTAGTAAATTATGTTACCTTCTATGACTCAAATCAACTGTCAAATATTACCTATTAGAGTGGTTTAAGTATAGATTGCCCGAATTTTATGATATTTACTTCTGTTCTTTTTTGTTTAGTGACAGTACTTAGTGTAAAGAAAACCTTCACGTTTATTAACTCTATGACTATAAAGTTTTGTGGTATTTTATATTATTGGGAAGCTACAATGGGTAGTCATATCCGTGTTTCTGATTATCAAGATGCAAGGTTTTTGTGTCAGTAAGTTTAATGCATGTTTCGGTCACTTACCGATGGCTTCCGTGCAAGAGAAGTTACAAATCTCATCCAAAATTTTCTTGTGTTTACTTTGTTCACTACATAGTTTTTATGTTTTCTGTTGCCTAATACATAGCTCCATTTTGTTTAGGTAGATAGCGTTGGATTGTTTGAGGAATATTGTTTTTTTTATTGCATAACCTACCCTTACTCGTGCAGGGTGGTGTGGGTGTGGACACACCGCGGATCTTTGAACACAAAAATGAATAATATTTTGTTGAGTTACACATTTGCTCATCTCAGTATCTTTAAATGACGCGTCGAAATTGAGCAGAAGTAGCAATGTGGTGCGATTGGTTGTAGCGCTATTTTAGCTTTGAATTATCAAGTAAATCGTGAGGTGTATGTTATATTTAACAATCCGAAAAGTAGAAAGACAATGGAAAAATTGGTACTCGAGCCGGGACTTGAACCCGCGTCTCTGGACTATACGCGTCCAGCGCCATCACCACTAGGCCACCCGAGTATCCGTTTCGACTACCAAATTTAACCGAGTACCAATTTTTTTTATTGTTTTCCTTTTTTTTATTTACTTTTCTAGTTATGTACCTAAGCTTTATAGGTAAAAAATTATATGTAATTTGTAACAATTCCAAAAAATATTGAACAAATTAGGTTAATTATGATTTGTATTTTTCTTTATTTTCAGAGTATTATCTCCCATCTATACGATGCTAACTACTTAATACGCACATTTCTAAGATCTTTTATTGGCATGCATCAGTCCAAGCCTTTTGTCGAGAAGAGCATTTATGAATACCTCTGGAATTTTACTGATCCAGTGCTGGACACCTCCAAGAGTTTGGTCCCTGGTCTAGTGCCAGTGAATAACGCTGGAATGCTGGATAGGGTAAGTTTTCATTGAATTTGTATAGTAATGAAGAGGGGTTCTTCAGGGAACTTTGTTAGGACCACGCTTGTAAGTTTGGTTTTAATAAAGGTATAAAGAGAAAGATAAAGAGCATCTAATTGGTGCCTATACTTAAATAAATTTCCTTAATTTTAATAACTCAGCTTGAAAACTTTATAATTGGGGGTCAAAAATTAAGTAGACAGAACAAAATTAGTATCCCATTGCAAAGATTGGGCGTCTCTAGGAACGAAATAAAACCTAACCTGCTAATCTCACTCAGGGCAGACGGATTGCATAAATTTTTATGTTTTTCTCTTTTGTTATCAAAAAGATAACATCAGCGAATATCCCTTTTAGTTGCTACTTACGACACATGGCATAGCTAACAACATGAAGTTTTACTACATTACTCATCTCCTTTTCAGATATACGGAGACTTCGAAGACGAGATGACAGTGAAGATAGGTCCTCAGTGGGGACACAAGGAGTTCTTCCAGATCGACAGGTTCAGGGGCGTAGCTCAGCTTCCTGGGTTCGATCCTGATGTGAGTAACTTGGACAAAATACAGTTTGTAACCAACAGTTTTATATGATAACTTTTACCGTTCGATTCGTCAAACGATTTTACACTTATTTTAGTTTATATTGATTAAGTTTTTCTCTGATTAGTCAAGTCTACGATATTTACTATTTCCTCTGGTAAGTCTGTAGGTACCTACTTTCAGTAGTTTTAATTCCTTCTGGCCATTTAGGACGGATTCCATGTTGGACGGATTCCATATAGGGCTGATTCCATTTTGAACGGATTCCACATTGGACGGAAACAGTACAGTCATTGTCAAATTTTAAAAAAAATCTGCCTCGTCAAGGCTATTTTAGGTTCTGGTTTGTCAAATCTATAATTGTTAATCATACTTCGCCATAACAGCCCATTAATGTCCCACTGCAGGGACGAGCCTCCTCCCGTGACAGAAGGATACTTGGCCTACTAATACCACGCTGGCCAGACGATAGGGTTTAATTTCAAGTTTTCCTTCTTTTTATTTACGTAAGGATAATATTCACAGATAGGTAGTCCCATAATCCGTTTTTACGAAACCCATGGGATGAAATGGGGTGGTGACAATTGTATTCTTACTCCGTCACCACACGGAGAATCATACTTACCTACCCCAAATTCTTTTGCACTACCATTTTCTAATGTCTGCTGCAATAAAAATAATGACTAATTTCTGTGCAATTTCGTTTCCAGCAATGCCCAGACCGCATCTTCGGTTCCACAGAAGGTGTCATGTATGCACAGCGCATCACCAAGCAGGATGTGCTGCAATACTGGAGGAAGACCGTCTGCAAACTTATGCCGCTGTACTTTGATAGTAAGTTCACTGTTCTTGGATGGGTTACCTAATGTCAATTAGTCAGTTACCTACCTATTTATATAAATACGGCGTAGTGGTTATTTAACATGACTGCTACGCAGAGGTCTCGGGTTCGATTCCCGTTCAATGCCATTTTTTGTGTGCATGAACATGATTGTTTGCATTGATCTGAGTGTTTCTATGTAAGTATAATATGTATGTATTTACAAAAAAAAAGTATTTAAGTACTAATATCCATTGTTCTGTTACTCAAACACAAGCAGGTTAAACCTAGCTTACTTTGGGAACAGATGGCGCTGTGTAGAGATGTCCGTGAATATTTATTCATTTTAGCTTGTAAATAAGTTTTTGCAACTGGCTGTGATCAACATGAATGTATTTGCTAATTATAATAATATTTGTAAAGTGATTACCAAAAGAGCGATAGGAACCCAGCAGAGTTTCTTGTGGGTGTCTTCTCTGACATGGTCGTGTTCCGAACCCTCAGTAAACTTAGCCGTTATGTTATACGAGCATATTGATCACTGTTTTGGCCTAGTCGATAGTTTGAATGAAACGAGCGTGGACTGATAATAGGTATAATCTTGTAATAATTAATATTCGGATTACAAACAAATGCCCGCGTACAGGCGCCTATCAAGCCGTCAAGAACTCAAGAAGCAGAGTGACGTTGCGCGGCCCTCGCCGCCCGGCTTCCGCTACAATCCCCTCGCTCGTCCGCGAGTGCCGGCTAGGTGCGCCGACAATCACTATAAAACGACTTTCACAAGCGCTATAGTTGTATCTTATATGAATAAACGAATTTATGTTTGTTTGTACTTAATTAGTGTTACTTTACTTCCAGGCGAGCTAACAAAAGGCTCTGTACCATTATACCGCTTCAATCTGTCTGAGAACGCCTTCGACAGAGTGACGAACGGTACTGACTGCTATGATACTGAACCTTCGTTACCGGCAGGACTTAGTGATGCTTCGAAATGTTATTTTAGTAAGTTTTTAAAGTTTTTTCCTTGGGACTACATCATCATCATCATAACAGCCCATTAATGTCCCACTTCAGGGACGGGCCTCCTCCTGTGACGGAGGGATACTTGGCCTACTGCAACCACGCTGGCCAGACGGATTGGTATAGGGTTTAATAAGTTTTCCTTCTTTTTATTTCGTATAGTTAATATTCGCGGATAGTCCCTTAGTCGGTTTTTACGACACCGAATGGTACTGATTGCTACGATACGGAACCTTCATTACCGGCAGGACTCAGTGATGCTTCTTTATGCTATTTTAGTAAGTTTTTTAATTAAAAAGTTTTTTCCTTGGGACTACATATCATCATCCTCCTGCCCTTATCCCATTTTCACTTGGGGTCGGCGCAACATGTATGCTTTTTCCATTCATCTCTGTTTCCCGTCATCTCAACATTCACTCCTTTCTTAGCCATATCATCCCTCACGCAATCCATCCAACTCTTCTTCGGTCTACCCCTCCCCTTGTACCCGTCTTTGGGACTACATAATGGGGTCAAAAAACCAAACTTAAAATAAAATTGTATACCAATCCGTCGTCCGCCTAACATAGTTTCCTTCTGTCAAATGATAAAGGATGTTTTTTTAACAAGTTACTACTAATTGCTCTGTACCATTATACCGCTTCAATCTGTCTGAGAACGCCTTCGTTAGAGTGACGAATGGTACTGACTGCTACGATACGGAACCCTGTTTACCGGCAGGATTCAGTGATGCTTCTAAGTGTTATTTTAGTAAGTTTTTTAAAGTTTTTTCCTTGGGACTACATAATCATAACAGCCCATTTAATGTCCCACTGCAGGGACGGGCCTCCTCTCATGACGGAGGGATACTTGATCTACTAATACCACGCTAGCCAGACTGATTGGTATAGGTTTTAATTACAAGTTTTCCTTCTTTTTATTTTGTATAGTTAATATTCGCGGATAGTCCCTTTGTCAGTTTTTACGACACCCATAGGATGAGATGGGGTGGTGACATATTGTATTCTTACTCCGTCACCACACGGAGACTACATTATTGGGTCAAAAAACCAAACTTAAAATAAAATTCTATACCAATCCGTCGTCTGCCTAACATAGTTTCCTTTCGTTAAATGAGAAAGGCTGTTTTTTAACAAGTTACTACTAATTTGCGGTATATTGCTTACGGTATACACGGTTCTCCGTGTGGTGACTGAGTAAGAATACAATATGTCACCACCCCATCTCATCCCATGGGTGTCGTAAAAACCGACTAAGGGACTATCCGTAAATATTAACTATACAAAATAAAAAGAAGGAAAACTTGTAATTAAAACCTATACCAATCAGTCTGGCTAGCGTGGTATTAGTAGGCCAAGTACCCCTTCGTCATAGAAGGAGGCCCGTTATGATAATGGATCACGGAACAATCTTAGAATTTAAAACCACAACCGCTACGTTTGAGGGGCAATTTAAAATGGCTAAAATCCTTTTTTTATATCTTTACAGATGTACCAATGGCTGTGTCATACCCTCACTTCTACACTGGCAGTATACCTGAAGACTACTATGTAACCGGTTTGAAGCCTGATAGGTACAAGCACAACTCCTACGTAGATCTTGAACCGGTAAGATTAGTTTTTTAACTAGCTGACCCGTGCCCACTTAGTTGGGCGGCGAAAAAAACGTTATTAAGCGTCCTTTTTTTAAACTAATTTAATTACTGCTCCACTCCTATTAGACATAGCGTGATGCTATATAGCCTATGACAATCTCCGATAAATGGACTATTCCACATAGAAAGAATTTTTAAAATCGGTTTATTAGATCCAGAGATTACCCCCTACAACGTCACAAACACACTAACTTTACCTCTTTATAATATTAGTATAGATTGCAGCTGAATTTCTCCATAGAACTACTCGCAATCGACTGTCTTACCATCGTCATCACCTTGATGGTTGGCGGCCATCCACTGTGCGATTTTCGCGAAACTGCCTACCGCGAATAACTGCGACGATATTTCCGAACTGTTACAACTTGGGGAGCTTCAAGAAACGAGCGTACTCCCTTTTAAAAGCTCGGCAACGTATCTGTGATTCCTCTGGTGTTGCGGGTGTCCATGGGCGGCGGTGATCACTTACCATCAGGTGACCTGCAGGCTCGTTTGCCTGCTATTACATAACAAAAAAATAAGATTTTTTTTTTTAACTCTACTTGGTGATGAGACGATGAAGTCTCTCATGCATGATCAGAAATAAACAGACAGCCATAGGTATCGCGTATCATCATAACAGCCCTTTAATGTACTACTGCAGGGACGGGCCTCCTTCCGTGACGGAGGGGTACTTGGCCTACTAATACCATAATGGCCAAACGGCCGAACGGATTGGTATAGGGTTTAATTTCAAGTTTTCCATATTTTTATTACGTAAAGATAATATTTACGGATAGACTCTTAGTCGGTTTTTACGTCACCCATGGGATAGGATGGGGTGGTGATACACTGTATTCTTACTCCGTCACCAAGATGAAAAAGAAGGATATTAACAAAGAAAATAAATAAATGTAAGTTTTTTTTTTTGGTTTCTAATATTTGTAATTTTAATTTTCCAGTACACAGGAACGCCTTTCGAAGCAGTAGCCAGAATGCAGAGCAATCTCAGGATCCATGATATTTCATCATACGATAAACAGTTTGCCAAGTTATCGAACCTTGTACTACCGCTGTTTTGGGCTGAATATGTAAGTAGAATGCAGAATTATACCCCTTTTTTTCTTTCTAATTGTCAGGTTTATCTTTATGAAGTTTCTTAGCCCGAGTTTGGCGGAGGGGTCTGTTAGCTATACTGACGCTATACCTGATGTAAGCTTCAGGGACCATAGACTTACTAAAGTAGTGACTGTGTCGTTAAGTCACGAGTCGTGACGTCGCCTGGTGTCGTGTCGTGACTCACGACACGACACCAGGCGACTAAGTCATAAAGAAAGGCTACCCCGATTGGAATAAGATATGAGTTTAAATATGTCGCAGGGAAATGAGGAAATCAGGGATTTCACGTAATCACTAGGGATATTACGACGCGACATATATACAGGTTGATGTCGCCTACTTTGATTTCCTTGGTTGAGGGCCATCCGCCCCACCACAGCCCGTGTAAAGTAGTAGCGGTCGTCAGAGACCAACTACTTGTCCTCGACAAAAAAAAAATACTTTGATTTCCGCAAGGCGTTTGACACAGTCGACAATGATGTACTTTTATCCAAATTGACCGGTATGGGATGCACCCCGCGCACGCTCTCATTCTTTGCATCATATTTGCGTGGCAGATGTCAGTATGTCGATTGTGGAGGATGCCTTTCATACTCATACCCTACAAGATCTGGGGTGAGTCAAGGGAATAATTTAGGGCCTCTACTATTCATTCTGATGATCATGTAACTTTATGATTAACTAGCTGACCCGTGCCGACTTCGTTGGACGGTGAAAAAAACCGCGTCCGTTGTTTAAACATATTTTATTACTGCTCTACTCCTATTAGTCATAGCGTGATACTATATAGCTTATGACAATCCCCGATAAATGGACTATTCAACACACAAAGAATTTTTAAAATCGGTTCAGTAGATCCAGAGATTACAACGTCACAAGCACACAAACTTTACCTCTTTATAATATTAGTATAGATAAATATATTTATCTTTTTGATATTAAACTATTTTTATCTTTATTTCAGCACCAAGAGGGACTTCCAGAGAATATAAGAAGGATGATATTCTTTGCAATAGTAATTTTACCGCCACTTTCCGTATTTTTATCTATTTTAATGCTATTCTGTGGATTTTACCTAATTACCAAAAATATATACTTTAGCCAACACAATGTAGACAGACTTAAAGCAATATTACTATTTAAAAGTAGAAATGTAAACAAAAATAAGATTTTTGCATTCGAGTCGGAGAATTTTTTGAAAAATCGAGTTAGGACTTGAAATGTTTTTTTTATGTTTCTCAGTCGGGAAATACTGTGTTTTTTTATATGAGATTTTGACACGTAAAACCCGGTTTTACCATGTCGATTATATTTCTTTAATAATTAAAACATTTTCCCGACTCAGAATAGTTATTATTAAAAATGGTTAAGGTTTTAAAATAAACGTGTATAAATAAAGACTGAATAATTAAATAATAAATTAGAGACAGAGGTAGCCAAAGTTTCGTAAAAACGAAATTAAAATTAAATAAACTTTTTTTCTTCCTATTTTCTATCTACCTCAGGCTATGCGTAGGGACGACTTGAAAACGAGTATAGTGCCTTTGGCCGAGTTTGTCAATTAAGGCTTACACTAGGGTACAAATGATCCACAGCATGTATCGGCGACATGTCAAGCGAAGCCGGCCGAATTCGCCTGACATATCTGGCGACATCGCGCGACGCGACGGCGTCGTTGTCCTGTCAAAAATATAGTCAGACATGTCGAGCAAAGTCCGGCAACGTCGCGCTACTTCACCCGACGTTGCTGGCGACACGTGTTGCGAGACATTTGTCCCCTAGTGTATCTTTACCTTTAAACAGAACCCTAATCCAAGCAGAACTATTTTTTTTATTGTGAACGTAAATATACTGTAATGAAACTCAGTTCAAAATAGTTTAGTTTTTTAAGTACCAACTTGAAACTAAAAAAAATTATGTTGACATGTTTTTTTTAAACTGAAATAAAAAAGTAATTAAATAGAATAATTATGTAAATTAAATAAATTTTCAGATTATTTTTATTTCTCAGTCAAACTTTTCCAGTTGCCAATCTCGGACTAAAGGGACAGAAATAGGTGATTACCAATAGATATCAATCTATTGGTTGGTTAGAATCACGGAAGAAAAATCAAGCCAGTTCTGGCAATTATATACTTACTTACTTTAACATGTTGTTCATAAGGGTGATATTCGCGTTATATATTACCTATGACCTCAGCGACAAGTTATGAGTAACAGCGCGTATTAGTGACAGGCGTACCACGCCTACTTAGCACTTCCACTTGATTTTTTCTTCCGTGGTTAGATTGGCTTCTCTCTAAGAGTTGGGTTGCGTGAAGTCCCAAAATACGGACCAAAATTAAATGTAGAATAATTTCCTTCATATTAAACCCTTTTTATATTTTGTAAATTTGTGTATAATTTCTACCAACTATTATTAATGTAAATAATTCATAAAAATATTATAATATGTATATTATTATGTAATTAAACTGTCTTTGGTTGCAAATATCTACAATAAATACTTTAACTACAAATCAAAATAAATAAAAAACAAAAACATAAAAATTTGCTCAAGAAAGCTGCATGTCAATTCTCGTATTACCTTAAAATCGTTAAAAATTCGGTTAATTTTACTTTAAGTTATAAAATTGTCACACAATAGCTAATCTTGTATTTATAATTTAAAATCTTTTTAAAATAATGTAATCGTACTGTAACTAAGCTTAAAACGGAATTCTTGTAATTTTTAAAGTGACAGTTATTGTAATCTTCTCCATTAAGAAACGTCAAACCTGACGTTTATTTTATCATTTAACATATTATAACGAAAGGTTTAAGGGCCAGAACACCACTTTTGGATTAATTAAAAATTATTTTATAAAAAGTTAAAATTAAGTTGATTTAAATTGTAGGTATGTCACGATAATTGACCTGCTGGTTGAAGTTTTTTGTTTTTGAAGTTTTTTTTCCATTTATTTCGATTAATGTTTATATTTGTAATGTTATAGGTAACTAGTGCAGACTGTAAAAAATTAAAATGTAATGTGATTAAATCACTTTTCAATTAATTTCAGCTAATCAGAATTTTTCAAAATTAAATAAAAGGTAGGTACTTTTAAAAAATATTTATGGTAGACTTCATTTTTAGAGAATTTGGTGCTATGGACTACACTAGAGATTAATTAAAAAATAATATATTTTCGTATTGTAAAACCGACTTCAAAATCAAGATATTTTATATTATTTTCCATGACCAATATTTTATTGTACCGTATTTTATTTGTTTAAGTACTACTTAAGTAATAATTAAATATACAGGGTGTTTTTTGAATCAACGGCAATAATTTAGGAGGTGACTCTGTACGTGATTCTGATCCCAAAAATGAACTAAGTGTGGACACGTTCCCGCTGCGCTAAAATATTGTTCAAGACTCGGTGCATTGACCCGCGCCGCGCGCCGTAGGTATCAGCTGGATCGCTCGCTGCGTCCGTATAATTAGTGAAATTCATGGCTAAGCTTTACACGTCGTTTACTTTGTAATAATTTAATGTTTATTTTTTTTGTATTTTATTTTCCTTCATTAAATAACGTCATCTATCACGCCCTAGAGTATTGCCTATGTCTCACTTTACATACTGTATTTAGTTTAAGTTTATAGAACGGGGATTAGTAAATAATTATTATTGTTCCTAATGTAAAATGAAATTTGCTCACTTTAATTTTAAGGTATTAATTTTATAAAATAAATAAATTTAAAACAATAAAAATTAGTGTTTATTTAAAATTATCATTATTACAGCCCATTAATATTAGGCTGCAGTAAGTGCACTGCTTCCTATTACGAATGCGTTTCGATTGCTCGGCCACGGCAAGCAAACAGAAAAAAAATTAGTCAGGAATTCTGTCGAAATTTGTCGAAAACGAATGGCACGAACTAAAAATTTGTCGAAGTAGAAATAAAGAAGTTATAGGGGTCTAAACGTGGCCGCGCGAACGAAACGCGGAGGATTGCGCGGCCACGGAGATCTCAGCAACTACTTGTGATTTCTTTAATGTTGATTATTTCTTTCAAACTAAGACTTTAGACAGTAAAATTGGTGTTTACAGCAAGGTTTTAATTTGTCGAAACTAATGAAATAGACTCTACTAAAGTTTAGCCAAATAGACGAAATCAGAAGAAAACAAAAAAAAAACAAGAAAACAAAAAAAGCAAGATGAATAGTATTTTTCGACAACGCCATCTGCTTTTAAAACCTTTTAAAAGGTAAGGTTATATCTAATGTGCTTCGGTACTATACTCCGTGTGGTGACGGAGCAAGAATACAACATGTCACACCACTCCATCTCATCCCATGGGTGTCGTTAAAATAGACTAAGGGACTATCCGTGAATATCTTTACGAAATAAAAAGAAGGAAAACTGGAAATTTAACCCTTTACCAATTCTTCTGGTCAGCGTGGTATTAGTAAACCAAGTATCCCTCCGTCAAGAGAGGTCCCTGCAGTGGGACATTAATGAGTTGTTTTGATGATGATTATTATTATAGCCCATTAATATTACACTGTCGGAAGACCTCTTCTTATTACAAATAATTTTATTAGCAAGATGAATAACAATATTTCTTACACATTCATACAACGCCATCTGTTTCAAAACCTTGTACTACAAGCAGGTAGCATGAGTGCATTACCCCAGCAGAATCTTGTCGAAATTTGTAATTTTTTTTTATCAGATTTTTAGACTTCTAGCTCCTGTAAATGTCTGTGTAGTTTTTGGAATTAGTTCAGTCCTAATTTTAAAGATATTTGACAAAAACAGATTCTGCTGGCGTAACGTTACCGGAGCAGAATCTTTTTTGAAATAATGGGATTATTGAAAAAATCTTTAGGTACATTTTTAGATCGCTGGACGAAGTAAATGTTTCGATATAATTTGAATTTTTACGTTTCATGGTTTCGGAGATATTCAAGATTCTGCTGGCGTAACGTTTGCGTGTTTGCTGGATCTTCAAAACGGTACAGCGTAGTTTCCCAATTTTTTATACAAAGCTTCGTCTTAATTAGTCTGAATTAGTTCACGAATAAAAAAGTAATAATAATGCACCGTTTGCAAGTTATTTTAAATTATATAAATACCCCTTTTTGGGCCCTTACTCCTAAGATATGTACTCTGGAGACTTGTTTAAAACGTCATTTTATAGTTTATAGTTAGTTACAGGTCTGTGTGAAGTTTCATTAGTGTACAGTAAGTAATTAAAAAGTTATCACATAATTTAGTTCATTTTGGCCAGCGATGTGCAACGGGTTAATTTAACTGCCTATTAATTGAGTTTCGTATCGATTTACTTGCTGAATTCTGTATAAACAATTAGACTTTTGTGTCAACTTTATACCATGAAATTTTGAGCGTAATCCACTCAATAATTACAGAGATAAGCGAAAAAGAGTCATTACGTTATGCATGCAATAATGTCGGTACAGACGCGTACACAATTAATTTTAATGGCGCTAGTGAGCTGCGTTAACGCTCTTGAAACTAAATTAAATTCGTTTAAAATGAAAAAGCCGTTTTTGTTTTAAATGCATTACTTCGCTAATTTAAAAGCATCATAAGTGTTGATAGTGTGTTATACAAATATTTTATTGTTGTCAACACTTTAAATGTTATTAAATTTAGCTAATTTAAAAGCATCCAAAGTGCTGACAGTGCGTTACACAAATAAGTACTTACTTTATTACCTTGTGTAAATACTGAGTTGATTTTTTTTCAATTGGCAGCGCCATTGTGCCGCGTAAACGCTTTTGAACGATTGCCGTAATGCATGTTATACACAAAGTCAATACTTATACTTGAAAAATATAGAATAAAACATTGTTTTGTCTATGTTGGGAAGAGAAAGAAATAGATACTACGTTTTTCGGCAAATTGCAAACAAAAATAATGCATGGCTTTATTCCAAACAATAATGAACTCTATTTTAAACAGCTCAAAATCTATTTTTGTTAAACTCTGACAAAACTACCAGTTAGTCCGTATCGCCCCGACCGGGAAAGCGGGATGGGGTGTAGAGAGGAGGGGTGTACTTGGTTGTTTACAATTTACATTTTGTACTTGATCCAAGCTAGTTTAGTCGGGCAATATGTGTATTTAGTCGGATAATATGTTCATACGAAAACTGCCCTATCATGAAAATTATAGTCAATTTAAATGTAAATATTTACCTTTAAATTTAGAAATAATACAACAGAAAGGAATTACAAAATTACAAGAGTCTGTGGAATCAGGAATGCAAACTGATTCCCCTCCCATTTGCAATGTTTGCTCAACAGGCACTATACAATTCAATTATAATTTAAATAATTTAATCATATTTGAGCTTCATGATTTTAAAGTAAATATTAATGATGTGCCTCTTAACATAGAAATCAATTACAAAAAATATGATATCTTGGCTATCATAGAATTTCAACCCCCCCTTAGCTCAGAAGGAATAGGGCATTATAAAGCTCATTGCTTTAGATCCCTAAACGGAAAATACCAATGTTACGATGACCTAAATCGTAAAATTCAAAAAAGTAATACTTATTTAGTACCACATGCACTAATTTATACATTAAAAAATGTATAAATTAGTCCATGTTGTACTAAATAAGTATTACTTTTTTGAATTTTATAATTTAAATAAGTATTTATTATTTAATTATTTTTTAAATAAGTATTACCTTAATGTGATTTTATTTGATTTATAAAGATTTAGTTAAGAACATTTTCCATTAGTGATCCTATTTGTGATTTATTTTTGTTTTTTAATTGGCCGCGCAGTGTAAAACATTTATTTTACTTACAGAGCTATTTTATGTGCTTATGGAATTTACTGTGTTTTTTTAAGCCAAAGTGTAAGACAGTAAATATTATAAAATAACACTGTGCGATAATTGATTTTTTATTTATTTTTTTGAAAAAAAAATTGAAAACAATGTTGACTGATAAAATTATATTCTATTGTCAATCATTTTATATTATGACAAAAATTTAAATGTTATCGTAATTAAATGTTGAGGTTTTGTTTTATTTATCTGTGATTTTTAAATTACACAATCTTTAGCATAATGGTTACTTAGTTATAAATTAAAAAATACTGTGATTTTATAAATTAAGTTAAAAAAGTAAATTTTTATATACCTACTTAATTTTACTTATTTTAAGATTTTTAGACAATAGCTTTATTTTTAAAAGTCAGTTATTCAATGACAATCAATACTTATGTTAAATATTAATTGCCATTTAAATAGGGTAATTGCTAAGCAATTATTATTAAACTGTGATTTTACAACAAGGTATTTTGATCGTTTTAATATTTCTATCCTGTGCATAAAAGTTTTCAAATAAACTTCTGTTTTATTTTACCACTTGTTTACAAAACTGTACCAAAAAGCAAATATAAATTTTATTATCCTTTACATGTTAGTAGGTCAGAGTTCTGTACTACACTGACGTTTTTTTGTGACCATCTATACATGGTCGGGTTACCACAGTCATTCATACGTAATGACTCTTTTTCGCTTATCTCTGTAATTATTGAGTGGATTACGCTCAAAATTTCATGGTATAAAGTTGACACAAAAGTCTAATTGTTTATACAGAATTCAGCAAGTAAACCGATACGAAACTCACCCGTAACGTTACCGCAGCAGAATCTTTTTTGAAATAATGGGATTATTGAAAAAATCTTTAGGTACATTTTTAGATCGCTGGACGAAGTAAATGTTTCGATATAATTTGAATTTTTACGTTTCATGGTTTCGGAGATATTCAAGATTCTGCTGGCGTAACGTTTGCGTGTTTGCTGGATCTCCAAAACGGTACAGCGTAATTTCCCAATTTTTTATACAGAGCTTCGTCTTAATTAGTCTGAATTAGTTCACGAATAAAAAAGTAATAATAATGCACCGTTTGCAAGTTATTTTAAATTATATAAATACCCCTTTTTGGGCCCTTACTCCTAAGATATGTACTCTGGAGACTTGTTTAAAACGTCATTTTATAGTTTATAGTTAGTTACAGGTCTGTGTGAAGTTTCATTAGTGTACAGTAAGTAATTAAAAAGTTATCACATAATTTAGTTAATTTTGGCCAGCGATGTGCAACGGGTTAATTTAACTGCCTATTAATTGAGTTTCGTATCGATTTACTTGCTGAATTCTGTATAAACAATTAGACTTTTGTGTCAACTTTATACCAGGAAATTTTGAGAGTAATCAACTCAATAATTACAAAGATAAGCAAAAAAGAGACTTTGCATACCGCATGTAATAATGTCGGTACAAACGCGTGCACAATTAACTTTAATGGCGCTAGTGAGCTGCGTTAACGCTCTTGAAACTAAGATAAATTCTTTTAAAATAAAAGGGCCGTTTTTGTTTTAAATGCATTACTTCGCCAAGTTAAAAGCATCATAAGTGTTGATCACACAAGTGTCAACACTTTAAATGTTAATAAATTTGCATTTAAAATTAAATCTGCTGTTTTTGTTTTAAATGCAATATTTAGCTAATTTAAAAGCATCCAAAGTTCTGACAGTGCGTTACACATATAAGTACTTACTTCATTAGCTTGTGTAAAGACTGAGTTGAAAACATTTTTCACATTAGTGAAAATATTATTAGCTAATTATATTTTTTTTATATTGGCAGCGCCATTGTGCCGCGTAAACGCTTTTAAACGATAGCCGTAGTGCATGTTATACACAGACAAAGTAATAATATACTTGAAAAATATAGAATAAACATTGTTTTGTCTATGTTGGGAAGAGAAAGAAATAGCTACTACATTTTTCGGCAAATTGCAAACAAAAATAATGCATAGCTTTATTCCAAACAATAATAAACTCTATTTTAAACAGCTATAATGGTTATTTAGTTATAAATTAAAAATTACTGTGATTTTATAAATTAGGTTAAAAAAGTAAATTTTATATATTTACTTAAAAGTCAGTTATTCAATGACAATCAATACTTATGTTAAATATTAATTTCCATTTAAATAGTGTAATTGCTAAGCAATTTTTATTAAACAGTGATTTTACAACAAGGTATTTAGATCGTTTTAATATTTCTAACCTGTTAATAAAAGTTTTCAAAATAAACTTCTGTTTTATTTTACCACCTTGTTTACAAAACTGTACCAAAAATAAAATACAAATTTTGTTATCCTTTACATGTTAGTAGGTCAGAGTTATGTACTACGCTGACGCTTTTTTGTGACCATCTATACATGCTCAGGTTACCACAATCATTCATACGTAATTACTCTTTTTCGATTATCTCTGTAATTATTGAGTGGATTGCGCTCAAAATTAAAGGTATCAGGTATAAAGTTGACACAAAAGTCTAATTGTTTATATAGAATTCAGCAAGTAAATCGATACGAAACTCAATTAATAGGCAGTTAAATTAACCCGTTGCACATCGCTGGCCAAAATGAACTAAATTATATGATAACTTTATAATTACTTACTGGACACTAATGAAACTTCACATAGTCCTGTAGCTAACTATAAACTATAAAATGACGTTTTAAACAAGTCTCTAGAGTACATATCTTAGGAGTAAGGGCCAAAAAAGAGGTATTTATATAATTTAAAATAACTTGCAAACGGTGCATTATTATTACTTTTTTATTCGTGGACTAATTCAGACTAATTAAGACGAAGCTCTGTATAAAAAATTAGGATATTATACTGTACCGTTTCGGAGATCCAGCAAACACGCAAACGTTACGCCAGCAGAATATTGAATATCTCCGAAACCATGAAAGGTAAAAATTCAAATTATATCGAAACATTTACTTCGTCCAGCCGTCTAAAAATGTACCTAAAGATTTTTTCAATAATCCCATTATTTCAAAAAAGATTCTGCTGCGGTAACGTTACGCCAGCAGAATCTGTTTTTGTCAAATATCTTTAAAATTAGGACTGAACTAATTCCAAAAACTACACAGACATTTACAGGAGCTAGAAGTCTAAAAATCTGATAAATAAAAATTACAAATTTCGACAAGATTCTGCTGGGGTTATGCACTCATTTCTGACACCCATGAGTGGTGGTCACCACTTACCATTTTAGCCATTTTTTAGCCACTTTAAGGCAAATATTAAAGAAAAAGAAAGAAAACACTTATCTTTATATTTGGTTACTGTATATATTTGGTGTTTTGCGTTCAGTAAACTCTATAATTTGAGCGTAAGGTGAATCCTTAGAAACTGGTGGTCTTCCAGCAGAGGGTAGATCTAAATCTGCATATACTACTGTTTTGGTAGCCTGGAACATAAATAAATAATAATAAATAATCTTCACAAATTCACACATCGCCACATAGTCCAGAACTAAGCAAAGCTTGTACTATGGATACTAGAAAACGGATAAACATAATACTTTTTTTTTTGTAAGTACATTCATAATATTATAGTAAAAAAATAAAAAAACAAAATAGAAAACAATCAGACTAATGCAAATAATCATGTTCATGCACACAAAGATTTGCATCGAGCGGGAATAGAAATAGGAGAAAGCTTTTTAGAGATTTAAACCTACTAATATTATTAACGGGAAAGTTTGTAAGTATGGGTGGATGTTTGTTACTCTTTCACGAAAAAACTGCTGAATGCCATGAGTTTCTTTGGCTCTTCTTCTCATTGGCTCCTGCATTTGGAAACTGGAATTTATGGATCAACACAGACAGACAAGTAGATTCGAGTACTAGATTGGTTTTATATTTCTCCTCTAATATACATTGGATGATACAACGCGAATTTTTCAGTCATGTGACGTTTGTCTGTGTCGATCTATAATTTTAACTGTAGCTTCAGTTTTAAGTAAATTGTAAACGACGTATTTAAACAATTTGTGATAAATTTTATGAAATAAAGTAATTTGAATTAGAAATAATTTGAATGAATTTTACAATAATAGCCAGTACAATAGAATGAAATAAAGGGATGTTTTTAATTTTTTGTAAAAAAAATGTAAGTAGGGGAGAGGGGGGCATAACGGGGACGTTAAGGGAAATACACTTAAACATAATCAACGCAATGTATTTATTAATTAAAACTTATCACAACACTTTGGTTACTTAATAACCTATCATTTGGTATAAAACTTGGTAATGTAAATAATCATACAACGTCATAATTTTAGTTTTTTTAAACTTTAAGGAAAACCCCATCGTGCCCCAGGGTAGGGGCAGTACGGGGTACGTATTTAGTTTGTGTCACAGTACAAGCAAATGTGGATTTCTTCTGCATTGTTGTCGTCTACATTAGCACAAGCTGTATGAACCCACCGTCCACATAGTTGGAAAGCCACCCAACCTTCCAAAGACTTTAAATAAGTATGATTCATGTCAAGACAATACAGGCACATGGTATCCTCGCTGGTATTTTCTACATCAGAGGCAGCTTCTTGGGATTTCTGTTTCTTAGCGTTCTTCTTTAACTTGGGATCATTCGGATTAGAGCACTTCTTTGGTCTCTTAAGTTTTTCTCGTTCTTCTAACTCCAGTATGCATAACGGGGTACCCCATCGTACCCCGCAACCATGTCCCCGTTATGCCCCGATTCTCACATTATTTAAAATAACAAACTGAATAAAATTAATGACGCTTAGAGTATTTTTGTCCAAAACATATCAATAAGTAATGTATCTATAAAACAAAATAAATAAATCATAGTACTCACTTAAAAACTTACCTTTTTACGTGTGAATTCGTAGTCACTCAAAATTACATAGAATGATGTTGAAAATAATTTTCTGTTATAAAAAATAAACGCGCGCAGTCTTGTCGCCTGTCACTGTCAGACTTAAGAGACTTATAAAACGGCTACCTATTAGCAAAAACAAAACACATGTAAAGTGTGTAAGTTTATGTATTTGAGGGTGGCCCCGTCGTGCCTCGCGACCCCGTTATGCACCCCCTTCCCCTACTTACAATTTCAGCGTAATCTTCGGAATCTTGTGGAGGAGGATTTTGTGATCCACTGTACTCCATATTTGCATAAATCTAAAAAATAACAAATAATGTCAAGCAGGAACTTTTGTCTGCAGGTACAAATAGGTATAATAAAAATAAAGTTTTTCACAAAGATCATTATAACAGCCCATTAATGTCCCACTACAGGAACGGGCCTCCTCCCGTGACGGAGGGATACTTGGCCTACTACTACCATGCTGGCCCGACGGATTGGACGGATTTCAAAATTTCCTTCTTTTTTATTTCGTAAAGATAATATTGACGGTTAGTCCCATAGTCGGTTTTTACGACACCCATGGGATGAGATGGGGTAGTGACATATTGTATACTCCATCACCACACAGAAGTCTTACGCCACTCATACTGAATATGAATGGCGTAAGACTTAACTAAAGATAGGTATACCTACTTACAACGATATTTTCTTTGGTAGCTTGTGTTCTCCTTTTCTTTTTACATAATATTATTATCAATAATGTTGTTAAAAATATTATTATAATTCCTATAGCTACTGCTGCTATGTAATATATATCAATATTTTCATCTGAAACAAAATTATTTTATATTTACTATTGTGGCTGGCTACCTGTACCCTTCCATATAACTAACATAACTAAACACCCTGCCACATAATGTAAAAATACATTACTTATTATGTTATTGTAGCCTTACATTTAGTAACTCTTCATACTTAACCATATTGTGGCAACCTATAATTAGGTCTGCACGTAGCACTATCCAGGTGATGTACCTACTATGAGCCATGTATTAGTCTAAGACTTGTTGGTTGTCCAATAAATAAATATAAACACAATAAATCACACTGGTGGGGTGGTGAACAAAGCTGAAACTGCGGTGGACTGTGTAATGCTAAAGAGACTTCTCATAAGTTTACAATTCTTAAATTTTTAATAGAACTATAGATCCCAAAACAATAAGAATAATGAACAGTTTCTATTTTATCATTTATATTCATTGAAGTGTAAAGCTTAGGGGCTAGTTGCTATGGATGGACCAATTAAGCTTTTTTAAGTGGTCCATTCATAGCAACATCTACACAAGTAAAATAAAATGTGGTCCAACCATAGCAATACCTACTCAAATAAAAAAACACTTACCTTTATGATGCCATTCGTGTTGCATTTCTGTATCACCATCATTTGAAGTTTGTACATCTTCAACATTTTCAAAATCGGTCTCATTTTTGTAAATCAAAGTTGTTGTTTCTGTTATAATTCTTCGATAAATCAAATTAGTATTATCAACAGTGTAATGTAGGCAGTAAATTATGGTACCATTTTGTTTCGGAGTCAAATTTTCTATGTAAACCTTATTAGGTGGTTTAATGTATATTATTATACCTTCTACTTTTGGTACTACGACAACTTTATCTGTAATAGAAATTATAATTAGAGTCGTTAACCCTTTAACGGGCACAAGTAACTTCGTTTTTTCATTGGTTTTGACCTTTCTTACAGGGTTATTAGAGTTGCTAATTAGATGGGAATATAATCACCTCTGCCCGCAAAAGGGAAGACCAGTGGATAGAGTAAAGGTTTTAACAACAATTTGCGTTCTAAGTATCGAGTCCTGTGTTGCGAAGACCTTTACAAACATGAAATTAGCGAACATAAGGAGATCCAGGATTAAGACAATCATTTATGGATTCATCATCATATCAGCCAGTCGACGTCCACTGCTGGACATAGGCCTCCTCCAAGTATTATTGCCACCCCGTGCGTTAGGTTTATTCTTTAAGCCAACAAAAAGTAGAAGACCCGCGAGGCGGATCTCCGTCGAGCTGTTTTTGCCGTTATGTCTAATAAAATTATGACAAAAGAAATTCGGGCAAATGAAATTTGGGCATAAGAATATTATGGCATATAATTTTCTGGCAAACAATAGATAACCAAGTCAGAGGTTTGCGAGAGATGTGCGAGTTGAACAACTCTCGACACCCGTTGTACGGGACACCGACACTACAAATCATAACATAACATCCCATTATTGTCCCACAGCAGGGACGGGTATCCTTCCATGACGGAGGGATACTTGGCCTACTAATACCACGCTGGCCAGTCGGATTGGTATAGGGTTTAATTTCAAGTTTTCCTTTTTTTTATTTCTAAAAGATAATATTCACGCTACAAATAAAGAAGGTGATTTATTGCTTACCATCAGATTTACAGTAAAAACTTCCTGTAGTAGTAATATAATATTTTAAATAATTATTATCAGGGTTTTCAAATCTTGTTTGAGCTGTAAAAGTAATTAGTACTGTAACAATTACAAAAACAAAAAATATTTGAATTTGGCGCCAATAATCCCTTAACAAATAAAAAGGATAATGGAAATTATTCTAGCATTTTTGAAATTTTATACGTCTGTTACATTTCTTTGATCAAGGGCCTTACGTGACACAGGTTCTGTCAGGGGCAAGGAACTTACACTCTAACTGGAATGCTTACAAAGAATTAGACAAATTAAATCGTAGATTACTACTGAGAACATTAAGTTTATATTTTTTTATAGAACATGAAAGGGAAAAATACTCCGACAAGGACAACGACAAATGGGAATTGCATCTCTCTCTTGTAACTGTAAGTTAAATGTTGATTACTCGTTTAGAGGGACACACTCCACTCATTCAGCTGTAAATTAGGAACGGATTTTTTGTGACCGTGAGCATTCCAGTTAAAGTGTAAGTTCCTTGCTTACGTCACATGGTTCCTGTTAGGGTTTTATAGTCACCCTAAGAAAACTTAAGTACGACATCTATATTGCAAAAGCACGCAACAAATAATGGTCCAACAAAAAGTTGACCGGCATATAATATAGATGGAGCTTTGCATAATTTATATTAATATTATCGTGTAAAATATTGCTTGATTCGGGAAAGATTTTAAATAAATTTAAACACAAAAAAATAAGTTTAATTAGCGACGATGCTAAGTTTTTAATGTGTTTTATTAGTTACAAGCTGACCCGTGCCCACTTCGTTGGGCGGCGAAAAAACGCGTCCCTTTTTTAAACATATTTCATTACTGCTCCACTCCTTTTAGTCATAGCGTGATACTATATAGCCTATGACACTCCCCGATAAATGGACTATTCAATACAGAAATAATTTTTAAAATCGGCTCAGTAGATCCAGAGATTAACCCCTACAACATCACAAATACACAAACACAACGGATTGGTATAGGGTTTAATTTCAAGTTTTCCTTTTTTTTATTTCGTAAAGATAATATTCACAGATAGTCCCTTAGTCGGTTTCTACGACACCCATGAGATGAGATGGAGTGGTGACATATTGTATTCTTACTCCGTCACCACACGGAGAATACACATAAAAAAATGAAAAAGAAAACGCATTAAACTTACGGTATTTCCATCTGTTAATATTAGTGGTCAGTAATTTAGACTCTTTACTTTTATCATTTCTATTGTAATAACAGACAATTTGTGAGCCATAATCAAAGTTCTGTAATGTTATTACATACTTTGATGGTAGTAAAGTAGGTGATGTATTATTTGCCCATGTTTCTGTAAAATAATTTAAAAAAAATCAAATCGGTCTAGCCGTTTTCGAGAAATCAGGTGACAAACACAATAATAATAATACAAACGAATTGAAAACCTTTTAAGTCGGTTGAAAATAATAAAATGCTGGCGATTGTGTTTCTTTCGTCCTATAACATTAATAAGATTATTATCTCAATTGACGACCTCTCTGGCGTAGTGGTAAACACTGCTACGCAGGTTCGATTCACGCTCAATGAAAATCTTTGTGTGCATGATCATGATTGTTTGCATTGGTCTTAGTGTTTTCTATGTATATTTTTATTTTATTTTTATTTATAGGTACGTTTATTTCAGAAACAATACCATAGTCCAAAGTTTTGTTTGGGACTAGATGCCGTTGTCTGAAAGTATGAGGACTATGTATAAATCTTAAATCTAACCTAACCACATGTAACTTGGATCTTGTACCCAATGCGAAGGTGGGTCATTAACATGCAATGCCATCTAGTCCTTCTAGCCAGAGCTTGTGCTATAGATACTAGACAACCAAACGGATAAGCATGCCTATATACTTTTTTTTTTGTAAATACATAAATGTTATACACAGACGACACCCATATCAGCCAATGGACGTCCTCTGCTGGACATATGCCTCCTCCAAAAGTTTCCACCCTGCGCGGTCTTGTGCTTCCCTCATCCATCGGCTTCCCGCCGTCCTAACCAGGTCGTCGGTCCACCGTGTGAGGGGTCTCCCCACCCTGCGCCTTCCGCCTTCCGGAAAATACCCAGACAAAATTAAATCATGCACACATTCGAATTTTGCAGGGATTGAAACCGCGCAAATAGGTAGGTATTTTAATTTCTTTTTAACTTGAAATATAGTTATTAGGAACAAAACTTACTGTCTTTCGTATGATACCAAATAACGTTTGATGTCGGTTCCCCATTTTTGCATGAAAAAATGATTTCGGTACCATTTTCTGTTGATACCCTTTCAGACAATATTTCCGGTTTTGGTTCTGTAACATTATTAATTATTATATCATTCCTTCTTTTAACTTTAAAAGGACAAAGAACATCCAGGCTCAGTTAAACGATTAGTGGAACACATAATCTATAGGTATTTATAATATTATAAAGAGGTAAAGTTTGTGTGTTTGTGACGTTGTAGGGGGTAATCTCTGGATCTACTGAACCGATTTGAAAAATTCTTACTGTGTTGAATAGTCCATTTATCTATGGCTATAGCCTATGACGTACGTAGCCGTGACACTATATATAGTGTCACGCTATGACTAATAGGAGTGGAGCAGTAATGAAATATATTTAAAAAAGTGACGTGTTTTTTTCGCCGCCCGACGAAGTATGTATTCAAAATATGAATTCAGTGCAACTCGATTTTTTTCCTGCTTAGTTGAATTATGCCCTATCTTATGTTAAGACAAATGTACCATTCTCATGTCATCTTAACAGCCCATTAATGTTTCACTGCAGGGACGGGCCTCCTCCCGTGACGGAGGGATACTTGGCCTACTAATACCACGCTGGCCAGACGGATTGGTGCCACTGTGACGTAGTGGGGTGGTATAGGGAGATAAATACAAAGACAACTCAAGTATAACAATGTAGTTATATTCTGTATAAATGAATCTATATAAAATTACTTGTTTGATAATTTAGAATCACTATGTAATTAAGAATGAGTAAATTAAGCAAGCCGGCTAATGGTAATCAGAAGGATTATAGGTTAGAGGATTCGAGAGCACGAGGTTCGAAGGCTGCCCTTCAGAAAGGCAGACACTTATCTTCAGTATAGGGTTTAATTTCCAGTTTTCCTTCTTTTTATTTCGTCTCGGATTTTTCACGGATAGCCCCTTAGTCGGTTTTTACCACATTCTTATGTACGCCTTGGATATATCACCTTATTTGTTTCTATTTTTTAAGAATTAAAATATTCTTACCAGTGTATTTATCATTGTCGTTATTATTAACAAAAACTATTACATCATTAATTTTATTATTTATTTTCTTTATGTATCCTTCATAAATATCTTTAGTAAATGTTTGTTTCTTCTCCCCTTAAACAAATGGTAAGTTTACGTTTTATTATTATAATATAAATACGTTACTATACCCCATAAAATTCAGAGAGATTACCCCCTACAACGTCACTAACACATACCCCCTTACTCTCATAAACGCCACTTAAATTTCAGTCAATTGATTAGCTGAAATTCTTACGGTTTTGTTTGGCATAAGGTTGGTTTTGCTAATAAAAATCTCGCTAAACAGTGATTAAATTTTAGAGACTTTTATGAGTAAGGGGGATAAACTTTACGTAATATGTATTAGAATACTTATCTATTCTTAATTTTAATCTATACTAATATTATAGAGAGGTAAAGTTTGTGTGTTTGTGACGTTGTAGGGGGTAATCTCTGGATCTACTGAACCGATTTTAAAAATTCTTTCTGTGTTGAATAGGTACTCCATTTATCGGGGAGTGTCATAGGCTATATTGTATCACGCTATGATTAATAGGAGTGGAGCAGTAATGAAATTTGTTTAAAAAACGGACGCATTTTTTTCGCCGCCCAAGAAGTGGGCACGGGTCAGCTAGTATTTTATATTTGTAAATGTAATGATTTTTATGGAATATAAAAATTAAAACAAAATTCGTTTATTTAGAACCGGAGTTTACCATAATCCAGAATAATTTTCGTACAATATAGATTCTGCAGTACCTATTTAAACTTACCAGGTACTGTGTTAAGATTCCATCTTAACCGTTCACTTTGAATTAAGTTTTGGTTCTCTTTCCATTCTACGACATAAAAATATACTATGTGAGGGACAAATTGGCTAAGTGTTAGCGGTTACGTACGCGATTGTACCTAAGTAGGGATCAATTGCTTTGAGCCTAAATGTTCTTTGAAAAGTTCAAGTGGTGGAAAGTATGTATCACTCATCAACGAGCGGACATCATTTATTTAGGAGGGTCGTCTAAGAGATGGCGCTTGCTACAAATTTTACACTGATTAAATAGGAAGACATAATTTATTTAGGGGTGGCGTCTAACAGATGGCGCTCACTCAAATTTTACTTATCTAACCTTGTTTTAACAGCTATGTACTAAACTAACAAGAGATTTTTTAAAAGAAATCAAAGGTAAAAAAAAGCTTTATTTATAAAACAGGGCAGTAAACGAACAATGAGTAAATTGTTTTAAAAATCAAATAAATACGTACCTGGTCTCTTTCTGAGTCCATAATCAGTATTGCAGGTTTGCAATGAGGTAAATGCAATACTGCAATAAAGAACTGCAGTGATGTATTTCATTGGTGTGTTTGATTTATGTGGACGACGTTCTTCTTTTTTCTTGTGACTTTTGGTATCATTTGCTTTTTAGATTATCTATTATCTTTTTAGTTCTCAATCGCCCAAAAGTCTGTTTTAAACATTATTGCGATTAGCTCTATACTAATTTAACTTGTGATTCTGTTTTAAAAAAATAATATACTGTTGTATTATATTTTTATAAATAATAATTTGATTATTGAAACGAAAACCAACACATCTTTGGCTACAAAATAATATTATTTTCACAATATTTTCAAGAATAACGTTATACTTAGTTATTTTATGTAAGTAGGTAGTTACTTATTATAAGATTTTTTTTTATTCACATCCCAACACTTAACAAATTCTTTTACAGACATTAAATTAACGGATACAAAGTTAAATAATGATTTTACAGGTTTAATTTTAAAGAGTATTAATAAACTCCGTTATTTTATCACAATCAATCACAATCTAAAAAATACCGATTCTATGTAAAGTTAAACTTAACGTTCACAATATTTCTATTAAAACACACTGACAGTGAACAATTTAATTAAGTGACAAACTTGTGTGATAATTCATTTATTTAACAAATTTTTGAATAAATTGTGTCACATTACATTGATATAACAAAGTATTTTAAAATGAAATAAGGATGATTTTGTACATTATCGATGTAACCAATATAAGTTGTTTATTTTCCTCGTGACTCAGTTTAATCGTTAAGTAGGTACTGTACCTACAATGATGATACGAAAGGTCGTAAGCGACAAAAAATCTTTAGTAGGAACTTTTACATTCTCCGTGTGGTGACGGAGTAAGAATACAATATGTCACCACTCACCTCCCCATCTCATCCCATGGGTGTCGTAAAAACTAATTATGGGACTATTCGTGAATATATCTTTACGAAATAAAAAAAAGGAAAACTTGAAATTAAACCCTATACCAAACCGTTTGGCCAGCGTGGTATTAGTAGGTCATGTATTCCTCCGTCATGGGAGGAGGCCCGTCTCTGCAGTGGGACATTAATGGGCTGTAATGATGATGATTGTATAAACTTAAGCCTTACACCCATACCCTTACGGGGATAGGCAGAGACAATTGAGCACCGAGTCCTGACTATGAAACTTATAAACATGCTTTGTTTCGTCTACATTCAAATGACTGTCGGCTGCAAAGTATTATTCTTCTTACATACAATACAAATTAATGTCACAAAATCCCCTGGCCTAATTCCTTCGTTATCAGAAAAATACATTTTCAAAAAATATGTACGTATCTACATAATATTATTAATAGTGTAGCGGTGATAAGACGAAAAATGCACAGTAATACTGCAAAATTTTCCTTATTTAATTTTGTGCAACGCCATATGTATTTATCCAGGCTTTAGGTATTTTTTTGTAGTAACAACTAGGTTTAAAAAAGCTCCTACTTTAGCTGAAATTCTTAGCGTTATAAAATTCTGTTACTACAGTTTATAAAACTATTTAAAATAATTAAAATTTTATATCCATACTTTTTATTCAAAACCGATCAATACTATTTTTTTCGCCTTGCAATTTTTGACATTAGAATCATAAACAAAAATGAACACAATAGAGCAACTGTCAATAACCGACAAAAATTGTTTATGGAAAAATTGTTTTGGCGCACGCGGAAGTGGTTTCTCGAAACTATTTCCTTTTCCTAAAATTTTCAAATTATACTAAAAGTTTTAATAAAATATAATTAAGACATATTAGGAAAGCATTTGGTATTGTGTTTAGTGATAGTGTGTTATAATAAATAAGTTTTAAAATGGAGATGACAGCCTTAAACGATTTGCTAAATGTACGAACGATTAAAATGGAGCAGGGCGATAATACTTTTGATGAAAATACTGTGGAAACTCACGATCCATTATCTATAAACTCTATAATACCACAGTATGTTACAGAATCTTTGGGTGAGTAGTTATTTAAATGCTCCAAACATTGAGGCCTAACCATTTAACTCAAGGTTTTCCTGTCTTTACTTCCTTATTTTAATTAAGATACGTTTAAATCTATGCCTATGGTGATGTGACGGAGTAAGAATACATGTTGTTACCGCCCCATCTCATCCCAGTTAGCAGATTTTAAATGCACAGTAAGATAAGAAGGAAAACATGATATACATAACCCTATACTAATTCACCTAGACATTGTGTTATTCGTAGGTTTACTGTCACTGTAATAGGCCTATACCTGTCGTAGGACTTTAATGGGCTACATAAATACCTGCTATACAAGTCCTGTTGTTTTCCTTAACCCATGCTCTTAATAAATTTTTGTCAAAATTGTAAACAATGTTTAGGTAAAGGCAAATCAATGATGATAGTCTTCTGGCTTAAGGTTCTACCATTATACTACACAATATTAATCAAAAAGTGTGTAGGTGTAATTCAGAAAACCTATTTAGAATATAATATTGTAATCATCTTTCTGTAAACCACTAGTTCTTGTTTATTTTATTTATTTAGTTTTCATAGACTTTATAATTATTAAATCACCCTAAAGACATCAATTACTGGATATAGGCCATAATGATAAACTTCTATATTTTTGTATTTGTAAAATAATAAAAAAGATGTTTTGTTGTGGTCTAAATTTTTATAGATTTATTTGTAAACACATAAATCTATTAATATAAGAAAAACATTTAATTGCTACTATTCAGAAATTATGCATTTAACTATGCTTTTTGCTTTGAAGAAGATAATTCTACGGAATACAACATACAAATACTGAATACCAAAAAAAGAAGACTCTCAACCACTACACCAATTGATTATCAAATGAAATATATTCCTAGCAATGATTGCTAAACCTTACATAGTACTTATGAACACAATATTATATCTCTTACTCTTTTTCTAGGTCTCATGCATACCGGTACAGAGATATTACAAGCACCACTGGCCGTGTTCTCTGATACAGCGGATGATGAAGATGATACAATGCAAAGCACGGAGAGTACTGGTAAGAGATTTCCTGTGGCTAATTTAATGATGGGCTGTGTAGTGTCGGACTAAAAATACACGGACAGTACTACAACTTGGGGATCTGGGGAGCTTCAAGTAAAAGGTCAGCAATGCATCTGTGATTCCTCTGGAGTTGCGGGTGTCCATGGGCGGCGGTGATCACTTACCATTAGGTGACCTGGTGGCTCGTTTGCCTCCTATTACATAAAAAAATCAAACTAAACATTTAGGGGGATTTTCGTTTGAGTGTGAGCCCGGCGGGTTCCCTTAGCGGGCTTCAACTCAAGGAACACACCTTGTTGGTTCTTTGTATCTCTGTAGAATTAAACATAGGCCAATTTGAACTGTAACTGTACCCTTAAAGCCTCCCTCATACATCAGCCTCTCGAAACCTTAATCAGGTTGTCGGCACCCATGTCAGAGATTTGCCAAATATGCTTAAAACAATATACCTAACTAGCTGAACCGTGCCTGCCCACTTCGTTGGACGGAGAACAAAAATGGTCCTTTTTTTAAACATATTTAATTCCTGCTCCTATTAGTCATAGCGTGATACTATATAGCCTATGACACTCCCTGATAAATGGACTATTAAAAACAATAAGATTTTTTAAAATCGGTTAATTAGATCCAGAGATTACCCCCTACAACGTCCCCCTTACAACGTCACAAACACACAAACTTTACCTCTTTATAATATTAGTATAGATGGGGTCTGCTCACTCTAGTTCAAACAATTATAACAGTACCCAATAAAATGATATTTTGTTTCAGAGGAAGTAATAGTACAATTAATGGATATTAGAACGAGATTATCTAGACTTCGAGCGATGTTGGAAAGGAGATTAGGTGCCGATTTAACTGATTACACATTCTGGTTGCAAAATGCTAAAATGGTGAGTGAAATATTTAAAGTGTTCAACCATGCCACGTTTCCGAAAACACGTTTCAGATAGATAGATAGATAGATAGATAGATAAATACATTTGAAACATATTTCACCAATATTTCTATAGATACCAAATCTTTAAACTCCTCACCCCATGCGGCTATCACTCTCTTAGAAGAAAATGTACCACATTGTAACGAAACATTTAAAGAACAATGCTCAAAAATGTATGGACACCGTCCCCACTTTGTAGCACTTTAAGATATATGTTAGTCGAAAGGTATTAGTCATCTCTCCATTTTATTGTATGACAGCAAAGCTCAAATGTGTATCCGAAAAAAGTTATATCGCCTTAAAGAAACCGAAATCAGTCACAATTATGTTGCTGTTTATTGTACTTTTTCGAAATTATAGCCAATAAAATACATAATTAACAGTGTAGAATATAAGAAAAATATAAAAGATTATTTATTTATTTATTATTACGCGCCGTATATGCCCAATGAACCGATTTTTTCTTTTTTGTGGGCACGAGTAAGTAGTTTGTCTCTTGGGACATTTACTACTTTACGCTGGGTGTGGGGGGGATTACCCTCAACCTAAGACATTTAAGTGTCATGCCTCAGGGGCACCCCCTGTGGGGCACGAACCTCGGCCTGGACCGTCACCGACTAACAGGATGTGCGGAAGGCACGGTCTCTAGAAGCGAACGCGGCGCGTATTCCTGCCTTGGCGGCGAGAAAGGAACCGCGGACGTGTTGTAGTGACTTCGCGAGCCGTATGAGCTCTACGTTGAGCGATCGGGATCCTATCACCCGGCTCTTCGAGAGCATGTCTAGGTCTTCTAATTTTGGATATTCTAGAGGGGATGTACCCGGATGCCTCAACCACTAGTTGGTTGGGGTGAGTGACAGCCAATTAAAAGCAGCGACGGGACCACGGGAACAGAGTTTCATGTGTTGCTGGATGGTCGGCAACTCGAAGTCGATGTGGATATCCTCGTTACGCGTGAACCGCGGTGCTCCTGTCGCTTTGCGCATGAACCTTTTCTAAATTGTTTGTAACTTATGGATCCTGCTATGTGGCCTAAGGTGTGCAAAAACTACGCACGCGTACGTCATGATTGGCCTAATACAAGTCGTCTCATGTATCCTAACTTGGAAGGAGTAAGTGCAGCCGTCCCATCACAAACGAGCCCCGCTTGCGAACTATGTTTAGGTGGGGACGGAATGAGATTTTATCGTCGAGTATGACTCCAAGGTGTTTGGCTTCCCTCGCCCAAGGGATCGGGAAGCCGAACTTTTTGACTTTTGGTGTCTCTGCCGAGAGAGTTTTGTGGCTACTTTTCTTGTGAAAATTCAACTCTTGGCTCTTTTTGGGGTTGACTGTTATCCTCTAGAACCACTCGCTGAGGGCGTTGGACGAATGAAGAACCAAATAAATCCCATCTAGTAACAATTTGTCCGTTGGGTCATTGAGGCCATAAACGGGAGATTTAAACGTGATTTTAAAATGTTCAGGAATGTAGTATTCAAATTATTGAATGAAGAGATGAGGAAGTGTATTAACACCTCCTTATCTCTTCACAGACTACCGAATTGCTGGTGCGCTTCTCAATATAACCAGGGAGCTTTTTCATGACATTGTCTATATACCACAGACTTCGTTGAACGAATTTATCGCAGAATTCACATCAACAATGACTTGGGTAACTACGTTAAAGGCAGCGGGCTACGTTCAGAACATTAACTGATGAGTCCATAAATATACCGTTCCCTGAATTGTCAAACGAGGATACTATTTTGTTTAGTTTGGGGACATATCACACTTAAAACTAGCAGCTTCCTATGTTAGCGAACATTTACGTGGCTGCGTCTGCAACATAGAAGTTGGTTCAACTCCAAGCCCAATTATGAACCAATACGGTATAAACACGGCAGATTGCACTCTTTTGAGGGGTCGAATTTTATCCAAACATAGGTCAAATGCGACCTATTACAGGTATTTGGTTTTTAAATAACGCACAGGATATAAACGCCATTCAGGCATATTGTTGTTCATGCTTAACTGCTATGAGAACAGTTGGTGCCTGCGCGCATGTCGTCAGTATCGTGTGGTACTTTGGTATTGGAAGGCATTTAGACAATTTCAGACCTAGACATGCTCTCAAAGAGCCGGGTGATAGGATCGCGATCGCTCAACGTAAAGCTCATACAGCTCGCGAAGCCACAACAACACGTCCGCGGTTCCGTCCTCGCCGCCAAGGCAGGAATACGCGCCGCGTTCGCTCCTAGAGAGCGTGCCTTCCGCACATCCTGTTAGTCGGTGACGGTCCAGGCCGAGGCATGACACTTAAATGTCTTAGATTGAGGGTAATCCCCCCCACACCCAGCGTAAAGTAGTAAATGTCCCAAGAGACAAACTACTTACTCGTGCCCACAAAAAAGAAAAAATCGGTTCATTGGACATATACGGCGCGTAATAATAAATAAATAAATAATCTTTTATATTTTTCTTATATTCTACACTGTTAATTATGTATTTTATTGGCTATAATTTCGAAAAAGTACAATGAACAGCAACATAATTGTGACTGATTTCGGTTTCTTTAAGGCGATATAACTTTTTTCGGATACACATTTGAGATTTGCTGTCATACAATAAAATGATCAAAATATTAAGGCCTTTCAATTAACATAGGTTTTAAAGTGCTACAAGCTGGGGACGTTTTGAGCATTGTTCTTTAGTCATGTTACCCCACTTGACATTATTAAAACTTTTAATTCTCTAAATGTTAATAAAACAGCTGATCTATGGGGAATCTCTGTTAGCATTTTAAAAACAGTTATAGATATCATTGCACCGGAATTAGCTTTTATTTTTAATAACAGTATAGACCTAGGTATATTCCCAGACTTTATGAAACCAAGTAAAATAACACCTCTTTTCAAATCAGGTAGTAATTTAGATCCTTCAAACTTTAGACCAATATCTGTGTTGCCTGCGTTTAGTAAGATATTTGAAAAACTAATTCTTAATCAATTAATTAGTCACTTTAATAAGAATGTTTTGCTTCACGATAGACAATTCGGATTTACACGTGGTCGTTCAACCACCGATGCCGGAGTTAATTTAGTAGAACACATATTTGAGGCTTGGGAAGAGTCACAGGATGCTTTTGGCGTTTTTTGCTATTTATCCAAAGCATTTGATTGTGTCGATCACGAGACTACTGAGGAAACTAGGTCACTATGGTGTTAGAGATTCTGCTTTAGGTATAATGAAATCATATTTAAGCGATAGAGTACAAAAAGTAGATGTAAATGGAAAGCGTTCGCCCGGATCAGTAGTTACAATGGGTGTACCACAAGGCTCAATACTAGGACCATTTCTATTTCTTATATATACAGGGTGGCTCATTCAAAAGGGTCAGTATGGGAAAGTCTTAAACTATAAGTCATACGAAGATTTGTTCTTAGGAACCATGACACCGATTTTGATAAAAAGAAAAACTGCGTTCATACATTTGAAAAAGATACTGTACCCAGCTGGGGAATCGAACCCGGTGGTTTTGCAAAAATAAACTTATACTTTTTCTATTTAAATATCGATTCTGTAGGTCTTAAGCAGTAAATATCTCTATGAAACATTATGTCTTAAATGAATAAAATGCATTGTTTTCACATAGTTTAATTTATCATAGTAGGTGTTCGAAGTGACCACCATTACAATATTCAACAAGTTCAGGCATGTAAAATTGTCCCTACGGTTGTTTGTACCCCTCTACTAGTTACATACACCGTGTTACATAATCATGTGGCATTGCATTAAACTTTTAAGGAAATTTTGTTATCTACAGTAATATTATTATCATGCGACTACTTACTTCTATTAATCAAACACTAACAATCAATTGAAAAGCCCACATAAAGTATGTAGATATTGTAGATAGGTACAGAGACGTGTTAAGTTAAGCCTCATTTGAAAATGGAACGTTTCAGTATAACTGGCTGCATGAAGATACAAAATGCAATAAGAAGATCGTTACCTAAACGTGTTAAATATTGTATTGAACAAGACGGTGGCCACTTCGAACACCTACTATAATAAATTTAAGTATGTGAAAAAAATGCATTTTATTAATTTAAGACATAATGTTTCATAGAGATATTTACTGCTTAAGACCTACAGAATCAATATTTAAATAGAAAAAGTATAAGTTTTTTTTTGCAAAACAACCGGGTTCGATTCCCCAGCTGGGTACAGTATCTTTTTCAAATGTATGAATGCAGTTTTTCTTTTTATCAAAATCGGTGTCATGGTTCCTAAGAACAAATCTTCGTATGACTTATAGTTTAAGACTTTCCCATACTGACCCTTTTGAATGAGCCACCCTGTATAAACGATTTGCCAAATTTAGAAATGAAATGAAATGAAATGAAATGAAATGAAATGAAATGAAATGAAATGAAATGAAATTTATTTGTCAGAATATGGGTACATGTTACAGGTATTATAAGTGTTTGGTGAGTTCAAGCCATACTCTACCAGTAAATGGTGTACAAATTTTCAATTTTTTTTTTTTTTTTAAATTTTGCCTACATCTGACTGCCCATCTTATAATACATTTACCTACTTACTGGTTTTTGTTTCAAAATAATTAACATTTATCAAATTGTGTAAATAAACTGTAGTGAATGAAATATAATAGTAATGTCAGTTAAATTAAAACAAAATTAGGCAATGTCAGATGATATTAAGGTATTATAAATAATAAAAAAAAAAATATATTAATAATAGCGGTCATGTCAGTGTTTTATCGTCTAAGAAATCCTGTACTTTATAATAACATTTGTCAATTAACAGTTTAAATAATTTACGTCTAAAGTCATTAAAGTTTATTTCCTTTAGCCTGTTCGGCAGTTTATTATAAAGGCGTATAGCCATACAGTAAATGTTTCTGCTTACTATTTGTACTCTCTGTTTTGGAACTAGTAATTTATGGATATGTCTGCCTGGTCTGCTCACTGCATCATTGTGCTTAGAGAATAGGTGTAGATGTCTTCTAACGAAAATGCACACCTCATATATGTACATACTAGGCATGGGTAGAATGTTAAATTTCTTGAAATACTCTTTACAGCTTTCCGAATTTTCTAATTTAAATAATGCGCGAATGCATTATTTAAATTAGAAACTAATACTTACCTGAATTCAGGTAAGTATTAGTGGTAATTGAGTTATTAATTTTACTAATGTCAACATTTGCTAAATTTATAAAATAATCGTTAAATAATTGTGCTATGTGGTTTGGATCTGTGTGGTCATTTTGGTCAATTGTAATTTTTTCTATTTTTTTGGAATGTTGTTCATTTTGAACATTACTTTTTATAATGTAGTAGTTAAAAATGTATAATGTGTTAGTTAAAAAGAACCCCGAGATAATTTTGTTTGCCGATGATACATCCTTTATTTTTAAAGTTAATAGACGACAACCTGCGGTAGACTACATAAATAATTCTCTTTTGGAAATAGTATATTGGTTCAGTTCAAATAATTTGTCTTTAAATAAAACAAAGACAAAATGCATAAAATTTACCATGCCAAACGTTAAAATCAATGATGAGGAACTGGCAGGCATTACTTTAGACAGTAAATTACAATGGGGCCCCCATATTGAAAAATTGTCAGGTAGGCTTTCTTCAGCAGCATACGCAGTAAAAAAAATGCGTCAGTTAACAGATATAGACACAGCTAGGCTAGTTTATTTTAGTTATTTCCATAGCATAATGTCGTATGGTATTCTGTTGTGGGGTAGTGCGGCTGATATTAACACAATATTTGTTTTGCAAAAAAGAGCGATACGTTGTATAATATATAATATGGGCCCAAGAGAGTCTCTTAGAGATAAATTTAAAATAATTAAGATTATGACTGTGCATTGCCAGTATATATTTGATAATTTAATGTACGTACACAAAAATATTAACAAATATCAAAAAATGAGTGATATACATAATGTTAACACTAGAAATAAAAATAAACTTGCTGTTCTCCACACTAGGCTTCATAAAATAAGTAATTCTTTCGCTGGTAATGGTATTCGTTTTTATAATAAGCTCCCTAGGGAAGTTAAAGAATTTTCAGTTAATAAATTTAAATCTGTTATTAAACATAAGTTAATATCGAAATCATATTATAGTGTAATTACTAGTAAAAAGTGTAATTACTATAGTGTTATTACTTAAACGATAAAAATGCTTGGATCTGAATTGTCCTGTTTACTAAATAAAATAATATTTGTGAAGTGATCACCAAAAGAGCGATAGGAACCCAGCAGAGTTTCTTGTGGGTGTCTTCTCTGACATGGTCGTGTTCCGAACCCTCAGTAAACTTAGCCGTTAAGTTGCATGCGATCACTATAAAACGACCTTCACACGCGGTATTTTTATACGTGAATAAACGAATTTTTCTTTCTTTCTTTCTTAGATAGATAGATAGATAGATAGATAGATAGATAGATAGATAGATAGATAGTACTAACCCAGTGGTCAAATTAAATAAAATTTTAGCAATAAGGCTATGATTTTAAAAATTAAAGGGCTAAAAAATAACAAACATTCTTTTTGAAACAAGTAGTAGTTGTATTTTTAAAAACTCAAACAACTCTATCATGCTTGTGATTCACTTTTGCCCTGCAGTGAGACTATGGGCCAGATTCAGAGACCGCACTTTGACTTTACTTTAGCAAAGTCTAGTTATTATCTCTGAATTTGAAAAACATTAAAGTAATCTTCCGCATGAAAAGTTTACTTTGGGAAGATAACTTTTGAAAGAAAGTAAAGTCACGACTCTGAATCTGGGCCTTATATCTCGTTTTTGTATCCACCTCGAACTTTGCTTCAAAGTAAAGTCAAAGTGCGGTCTCTGAATCTGGCCCTATGTACTCTAAGGCCCAGATTCAGAGTCGTGACTTCACTTTGCTTCAAAGTAATCTTCCCAAAGTAAACTTTTCATGTGAAAGATTACTTTCATATTTTTCAAATTCAGAGACAATACCTAGACTTTGCTTAGCAAAGTACGCTAAATAAAGTAAAGTAAGCGTTTGTTCAGCTGCACGCAGCTTTTACATTATTATTTTATAGTATAAAAAATGTAACCGCTAAAACATTCACAAAATAAATTTTTAAAACACGATTTTATCGTTATTAATAGGTAGCGGTTTTAAAAGGTTAATTTTTTTTATCAGCTCTTAAAAATATTTTTATATATTGCTCAGGTAAAAATATCATTTATTCATAAAATGGAACGTTGTAAACTTTGACGGACTTTACTCTATTCAAGATAGCATGAGAATTAATATAAACATGTTAAACTTGTCAAACTGCAAAAATTTATAGGATTTCAAAGATTTTTTATGTAAAAACATCAATTTGTAATTTTATTCTTTTTCAGCTGTCATGACATATTATTGACCGTAGATTTTATGTATGAATGAGTAATCGTGATATTAACAAGACCCATTTTAGGTTTGTTTACCTAATTTCTCACGCCAAAGTGAATAGAGTATAGTTTTTGTTTAGATTTGTTGTTCACATTCGTTTACGACACAACTTCTGCTTTTCTGGACTTAATTAAAGAAAGATAAGAAAAGAAAGGAAAGCACAATTCGTCAGAAAATAAAACAGAAATTAATAAGCAAACGCAAATGTGAAACAAAGTATTGTCAAAATTTGACATTTTGTCGGTATAATCCTACCATATTAAATATTTATTATGATATATGGAAATATTGCTAACACAATGGCATCTTTATTAAGACGTATAGTTATGCAAAGTTTACTTTGGGAGCAAAGTCAGCCTCATCGTCGACTTTGGCTTTGCGAAGTAAAGATCAGTAGCGGAAAGTAAAGTTCGAGTTTGACAGGACTCTGAATCTCGTTTTTGTATCAAAGTCGAACTTTCCTTCAAAGTAAAGTCAAAGTGCGGTCTCTGAATCTGGCCCTAACACTAACTAATGTATTAATATATTTTGCCAGCTAGAAAACCACAAGACACTAGTAGAACAATGTATAAGAGGTGAGGGAGTGGTCCAAGTTAACATACAGATCAGGGCTGCTGAGAGGAAGATCAATATACTGGATGTTTTAAAACCTGATGAAGAGTTGGTGCAGCTGCCTAATCAGAATGATGACCCGCGTAAGTATCATCATCATCATCATAACAGCCCATTAATGTCCCACTGCAGGGACGGGCCTCCTTCCGCGAGGCTTGGCCAGAAAGACTGGTATGGCGTTTTATTTCGTATAGTTAATATTGATGGATAGTCCCTTAGTCGGTTTTTACGGTAGTCACCACGGAGAACCTTGTAAGTATATTGTGATGTTTTTGATGGCAAATTTATGATTTTAAGTATTGGTGGCTAACAATTTTTTGTGGGATTCTGTGTCATTGATTCTTTAGCTAAACTATAATTTTGTTTATAAATTGATATTGACATATATTTTTACACAATAAAATTAGTCTTGACTAGGAATTAAACATGAATGGTAAGATACATTATGGGCAAGGCAAATATATATGAACGTAACGTTTTTGAATTATTTAATTAACAAAGTAACATTACTGAATTATTTCTTATGTGTTACCATGTAACATTAATGAATATTTTCATTTTCGTTATTATTACAGTATTAGAACTGGAAGACAATACGATGGCAGTGCAAGAGCAATGCGTCGACGAATCAGTGGTGCAACCGCACGCCGCCGCTGTCAAGTGGGTCGTGGATTCACAGTTCAACAGTGAACATAGAGTGAGGGTGCCTGATGATCCTAATGAGTGGTGAGATATTATTATTACGACTATACAGTTACACTTACAAAGATCCAAAAATGTCTAAACAGTTTAAAATGTTGACATCACTTTGACCAGTGAAATCACACAAAATGGTAGCGCCTGTCATAATATATCGTTGGGTGTACATATTTTATAATATCAAAATTAAATTTAAAAATAATTTCAGAACCGAATCAGGGGTGTACTCTGGGTCGTGGTATCGAATCACATGCAAGATAATTTATGTAATCAATAAAATTAAATTTTTGTCTCGAGTCTTGTTCTAATTTGGCTCAGTTAATTTCACGGAAGAAAAATCAAGTGGAAGTGCTAAGTGGGTGTGGTACGCGTGTCACTAATATGCGATGCTACGCATAACTTGTCGCTGAGGTCATAGGTAAAACATAACGCGACTATCACACTTATGAACAACATGTTAAAGTATATAATTGCCTGAATTGCCAAACCCGTCATCTATGGAATTAACTCGAAAATTGAATCTATTTAGATTACAAAACGTCATAATATAATTCTTTTAACGCTACAGCAAATTAACTTCTTATTATAATAATACTATCAGGTATTAACGCGTATAGATTTTTGGTAAACACTTAAATTATTTACCTTGAGCCGCTCGACGTTTCGGCCAGGTTACACCAGCCATGGTCACGAGTAGACTGATGCAGCGATGTCACAACTCCGTCTCCGAGGTAGAAGATTTTCTTTCTACCCTCATTTTGCACACAACACTAACCGTGTCCCTATTCTGATGTTTCACCGATTGCGAATTAAAGTGAGGTAATGTTTTTTGAATCACCGGATTCCATGTCGCGGATAACTTATAACCATCTTCTCGATTGAAAGTCTTATGCTTTTTGATTTCAATCGCTTCTCGTACGACTCTCGAGTAGAAGTGGCGTTCCGTAGAGAGGACTTGTGGACGATGAAATTCAATCCAGTGATTCGTGCCTGCTTGTAGTAAATGTTCCGCAATCGCTGACTTCGACACCTGGTGGTTTTTCACAGCAGCAATATGTTCTTTGACCCTTTCAGCTATGGTCCGCTTAGTCTGGCCTATATAGGAACTACCGCAGCTGCAATTTATTTTATAGACACCCGGCGTTTGAAATGGCACCACATCCTTCGGCGTACCCACAAGACTGTTCACCTTTGTTCCAGGTGTGTATACGGTGTGTATGGAATACTTTTTTAACACAGTGCCGATCTTATCAGTTATCCCTCTGACGTAAGGCATGTAGGCAGGCTGTCTTCTTACCTCAGGACGTGTGCATTTTTTGTGAAACCGAGTCATCTGTCCACTTACATGGTATCCGTTCTGTTTGAGTACCTCCTGAACATGTCCTAGCTCCTGTCCAAGATGTTCAGGGTCACAGAGGTCATGAGCTCTGTTCTTTAGTGACGTAATCACGGATTGTAAGTGACGGGGGTGGTGGTGTGATGTTGCGTGTAGGTATCGGTCTGTGTGTGTGGGCTTACGGTAAACACAGTGCGCCAGGGTTCCATCAGGTCTTGCGGTCACCTTGACATCCAGGAACGACAACGACCTGTCCGTCTCCATTTCGTAAGTAAAACACATGTTTGGGTGAATGGAGTTTAGGTGGTGCATATATTGTTCTACTTCCTGCTGACTTCCTATAATGATGCAGTAGATATCATCCACATATCTCTTCCAAAGTCTAATGGTCTTAGGCCCTATGGCCTAAGATATGGATGGATATGTGTTTTGGATGGATTTTAGATGAGCCCTCCATGAACATCTTGGCTAAAGGTATGAATTTCGCCTTAACACCAAAGCGAATACCGTACGAAGGAGTAATTAGTAGTGTTGAGGAAACAATCTCTCGTAATAAAATACCGGCAAGCGACGCTGAGATATTGAGACAGGACGTCGCGGTTATATTACGAAAGTCTAAACTTCCGGTTAGTAACATCACTATGGAAGAGCGTCAAGCGCTTAGGAATATTCGGGACAACCGGGATCTCTTAGTGCTTAAGGCCGATAAGGGAAACGCTACCGTAGTGATGAACACTAAAGATTACGAAAATAAAGTCCGTCATTTGTTGTGTGATAACAAGGTTTATAAACCGGTTTCATATAACCCTACAGCCAGAGTAACGCGACGTATACGTACACTAATCAGGGAAAACGAAGACCTTTTTACAGAAGACGAGTACCAGATGCTATATAAACCGAAGCCACACCAACCGCCAAAGTTATATGGCCTGCCAAAAATACACAAGGTTAACGTGCCAGTACGGCCTATCGTAAGTCAAATTGCTTCTCCTACTTAGGACCTCGCGAAACATGTTGCCTCTGTACTGCAGCCGTTAGTTGGCAAAACACCGTCTTTTGTAAAAGACTCACGTCACTTCGTTCAGATTATAAAGTGCCTCACATTGGAACCGGATGACATAATGGTGAGTTTTGACGTGGAGTCACTCTTCACCAATGTTCCAATAAAGGAGTGTCTGGACGTTGTCAAGGGCAAACTGGAAGACAACGAGATGCCGTTTAATTATATTGATCTACTTCACAACTGTTTAGATGGCAACTTCTTCCTATTCCAAGGTCAATATTACCTCCAGATAGACGGCGTCGCCATGGGCAGTCCTGTAGCCCCGGTACTAGCTAATCTCTGGATGGAACATTTTGAAGAAAAGGCGTTGCGCCTAGGGCCTAAGACCATTAGACTTTGGAAGAGATATGTGGATGATATCTACTGCATCATTAAAGGAAGTCAGCAGGAAGTAGAACAATATATGCACCACCTAAACTCCATTCACTCAAACATGTGTTTTACTTACGAAATGGAGACGGACAGGTCGTTGTCGTTCCTGGATGTCAAGGTGACCGCAAGACCTGATGGAACCCTGGCGCACTGTGTTTACCGTAAGCCCACACACACAGACCGATACCTACACGCAACATCACACCACCACCCCCGTCACTTACAATCCGTGATTACGTCACTAAAGAACAGAGCTCATGACCTCTGTGACCCTGAACATCTTGGACAGGAGCTAGGACATGTTCAGGAGGTACTCAAACAGAACGGATACCATGTAAGTGGACAGATGACTCGGTTTCACAAAAAATGCACACGTCCTGAGGTAAGAAGACAGCCTGCCTACATGCCTTACGTCAGAGGTATAACTGATAAGATCGGCACTGTGTTAAAAAAGTACTCCATACACACCGTATACACACCTGGAACAAAGGTGAACAGTCTTGTGGGTACGCCGAAGGATGTGGTGCCATTTCAAACGCCGGGTGTCTATAAAATAAATTGCAGCTGCGGTAGTTCCTATATAGGCCAGACTAAGCGGACCATAGCTGAAAGGGTCAAAGAACATATTGCTGCTGTGAAAAACCACTAGGTGTCGAAGTCAGCGATTGCGGAACATTTACTACAAGCAGGCACGAATCACTGGATTGAATTTCATCGTCCACAAGTCCTCTCTACGGAACGCCACTTCTACTCGAGAGTCGTACGAGAAACGATTGAAATCAAAAAGCATAAGACTTTCAATCGAGAAGATGGTTATAAGTTATCCGCGTCATGGAATCCGGTGATTCAAAAAACATTACCTCACTTTAATTCGCAATCGATGAAACATCAGAATAGGGACACGGTTAGTGTTGTGTGCAAAATGAGGGTAGAAAGAAAATCTTCTACCTCGGAGACGGAGTTGTGACATCGCTGCATCAGTCTACTCGTGACCATGGCTGGTGTAACCTGGCCGAAACGTCGAGCGGCTCAAGGTAAATAATTTAAGTGTTTACCAAAAATCTATACGCGTTAATACCCGATAGTATTATCTATACATATAATAAAACTGTAGAAAAGTCGTTTTTGTACATTGAAAATAAATCCAAAAAAAATAGCCAGGATATTAAAAGACAACCAATAGAACCCATATCCACCATTTTTGGAATTTTTGTCTGTTTGTCTGTTTATCTGTATATCTGTATGTCTGTTTATCTGTAACCTAAAATTTGTTCGGGCATCACGTAAAAAGTACCAAAGCAATTAAGATGATTTTTATACACAACGATTGAGCGTAACTTGAAGTTTTATTTAGTTTTTGTTTGATTGAAATCGGTTCCGTCAATTAAAAGATATTTGAATTTAACTAATTAATATTAAACAGCGCCATCTTTCAAACTTAGACAGAACTACATCAAGAGTTAAACTGCGTGCAGTATTTTTAAATGTAACGTAAAATGTAGATGCCTTTAATACACAACGATTGAGTGTAACTTGAAGTTCCATTTAATTTTTGTTTCATTGCAATCGGTTCAGTCTATCAAAAGATATTTGAATTTAAAGTGCTCTGTATGTTTACAAAGTGAAATATTAAACAGCGCTATCTTAGGAATGTAGACTGGAATATATTTAGAGTTAAGCTGCGTCCTGCGTGCAGTATTTTTGAATAAATAAAATAAAGACATTTAACATTTTTTTATCCGGCTCGAAGGACCATGAACAAATCCCAAAAAGTACTCGATGGAATTTTATGTAATATAACTCCAATGGCGAGAGAAAAGGCTTTTATATGTAACTACAAAACATACTTATGCTATAAGATGAACATAAAAATATCTTAACTATATATCAAATAACGCCATCTGTTGGTGGCTTAATTAAACTTATTATGTAAAACAAATAGAACATTAAACAATAATTTAATGTTTTGTGATTGTATTTCTATATTTTATTGTCAGTTATGTATTTTTCAATGTTAATAATCTATCTATATACTATAATAAAACTGTAAAGGTCGAAATGTCTGTTCTTTTCGAAAATTCAGATAAAAATTATCTATAAAATCTAGAAAAAAGTCAAAAAGCACGAAACCACAATTTTTAGAATTAATGTCTGTCTGTCTGTCTGTTTGTTCCCGCACATCTTTAAAACGAATTAATATAATCTTAAGACCAATACATTGTATTGTAGCCTTTTTTATTAGGCTTAAACTGAGGTATGTTTCATCAAAATCGGATAAGTAATACTCGAGATATCGCTTGATCTCTTTATATTAGAACAGTCCAATACAAATCAGGGGCCATGAAAAATGGATTTGGTTCAATATTAAATGAATTTAAATTTCGTTTCTTTTGTTCACGAGATGGCGTTACCAGTAGTAATCATACTCAAAAATAAATGAGTTTGTAAATAATCCATAACTATTTTATAATGAAAAGCTATTAATTATAAGTTATTCCTTTTAAATTTTAATAAAATTAACCATGAATCGTATGTGTTATATCAATTATAAGTTATATTAAATCTATACTAATATTATAAAGAGGTAAAGTTTGTGTGTTTGTGTCGTTGTAGGGGCTAATCTCTGGATCTACAGAACCGATTTAAAAAATTCTTTCTGTGTTTCATAGTCCATTTATCGGGGAGTGTTATAGGCTATATAGTATCACGCTATGTCTAATAGGAGTAGAACAGTAATGAAATATGTATATAAAAGGGACGCTTAAAAACGTTTATTTTGCTTCTGCTGCTTAAACGTCTGGAGATATACTGAAATGATGTATAGAGAATTGTACCTTTAAAAAAGGTTTACAATTAAGTCAACGATAGCATAATATATCTATCTTCTAAGGTTGACTCACTACGACCTTTTTTATAATAATCAAATTTGACTTAAAGAAATGCATTGTTTGTAAAGGTATTTTATGTAAGTATGGTATTGACCCTTAACAAAATAAATTACGTTAATCATTATATTTATTTAATTTTAAACAAAATTGACCTTTACAGCGATGAGATCCGATTATTAGTTTGAAAGATATCTCAGTTTTAAAATAATGCGCGAATAACGTAAAATATCTGTCTAACGCGATGTTAGTATAGATGAATTTTCTTAGTATCAACATTTTGGCTGGAGTAAGATTTTGAATGGGCTGTTATGATGAAGCGATCTTTTTGAGGTAGAATTAATTTATAGTACAAATTAATTCTACCTCAAAAAGATAGCTTCATCATAACAGCCCATTAATATCCCACTGCAGGGACGGGCCTCCTCCCGTGACGGAGGGTTACTTGGCCTACTAATACCACGCTGGCCTGACGGATTGGTATAGGGTTTAATTTCAAGTTTTCCTTCTTTTTATTTCGTAAGGATAGTAGTTACGGTTATTCCCTTAGTCGGTTTTTACGACACCTATGGTTTTTTTTTTGTTTAGGACGAGTAGTTGGTCTCTGACGACCGCTACTACTTTACACGGGCTGTGGTGGGGCGGATGGCTCTCAACCAAAAACATCCATGGGATGAGATGGGGTGATGACATATTGTATTCTTACTCCGTCACCACACGGATAGAAAGATCAAGAAGATCTCTTGGTCGGACTAAATTCGTAGGGCGGAGAACCCTGTTCTGTGGCGTTTGTTGGGAGAGGCATTTTGTCCAGAAGTGGACTGCGATAGGCTAATTGGTTTATTGATTAATACCATGTATTCTGAATCCATCGTTACATGGATAATACTCTATAAGTACCTACTAATATTATAAAGAGGTAAAGTTTGTGTGTTTGTAAGTTTGTGAAGTTGTAGGGGGTAATCTCTGGATATTCAGAACCGATTTTTTAAATTCGTTTTGTGTTAAATAGACCATTTATCGGGGAGTGCCATAGGCTATATTAATAGTATCACGCTATGACTAATAAGAGTGGAACAGTAATGAAATATTTTTAAAAAAGGCAAGCGTTTTTTTCGCCGCCCAACGAAGTGGGCACGGGTCAGCTAGTTATAATAATAAAATGAAACGCGAAAGTTTTAAAGTTAATAAATTAACTTCTATTTATATTGAATGAAGGTTAACTCTCAGATGTAGGATCAGCTACATATGTTATTTTTTTGTTAGTAGTTTATTTGTTTTTTGGCGACAGCGGTTCCCATAGTGAATTAGTTGTATTGCATTTCCACTTGATTTTTCTTCCGTGGTTAATTTAATGTATATAGAAGTACCTACTCATGATACAGACCTATATCCTTAATGTTTCTTCTTAATAATCCTATCCTACTAATATTATATATGCGAAAGTTTGTGAGGATGGATGGATGTTTGTTACTCTTTCACGCAAAAACTACTGGACGGATTTTGATGAAATTTGAAATGTAGGTAGTTTAGGATGTAGAATAATATTTAAGCTAGCTTTACAACGCGGGTGAAGCCGCGGGCAGTTTTACCTAATTTGTATTTTTTTTCTCCTCAAGGTCAGTACAACACGTGAAGCTATGGATTCAGTGGGCGGTACGTCAGTTCAATCTGACTGGTGTTAAATTATCAGACTGGAATATAAGTGGAGCTGAACTATGTACTATCAATAATGTGGATTTTAAGTGAGCTATATTCATAATAATAATATTTAAAAATAAACTTTAACTTTAACTTTCATTAATAAGATCGGCTATGTTAGCCATACACGAGCACACCAGCGACGTTTAGATCGGAGATGAAGAGGTCACCGTGGCCGAAATCGGTCGAGGACTATTATTATTATTATTTATTTAAAAATAATACCTAGTTAGGACGGCAGGAAACCGATGTATGAGGGAGGCACAGGACCGCACAAGGTGGCAATACTTGGAGGCCTATTTCCAGCAGTGGACGTCAATTGGCTGATGATGATGGTATCAAATATCTACTATATAAAAATAAGTCGGGTTTACCTTCCTGACGCTATAACTACAGAACGCACGAACCGATTTACACGATTTTACATTCGTTTGAAAGGTCTCGGGCTCCGTGAGGTTTATAGTAAAGAAAATTCAGAAAAAAAAACATTTTTTCTTCATCTTTTAATCACCAAACGAAATGTTACATAAATCGAAGCCATCTGGTTTCGAAACGGAGTTCGCCGGGTTTGCTAGTTATTGTACTTATAATTATGTCGAAGAATATGAGTGGCGACCTTTTGAAAATATTTGTGTGTCAGATTGCTTGCATTGGTCTCATAATGTATTGCATTGAGTGGGAATCGAACACAAGACCTTTGCGTTGCAGTCATGAACATAAATATGATTAGTTCATTACTTTTAAGTAGTTTAATTTTTATTTTAATAATTTTGTTTGTTTCATCTTTTAGAGAGAAAGTACCGTCGGACCCAGGCGACTTATTTTGGACCCATTTTGAATTATTAAGGAAATGTAAATTTATTGGTAAGTGTTTTTGGTTTAATTACTTTAACACTAGCTAATATTAAATTACTTCATTATTAAGAGCGTTTATAGGGCTCACTAGCGCCGCCAATAGAAAAAAAAACATAATTCGCAAATAGGATAAATAATGTAAAATGTTGATAACAAAGTTTTGAGAAAAGGCAATAAAGTATTTGTATAACACACTCTAAACACTTAAATGTTTTTCAAATAAATAAATATTGCATTATAAACAAAAACGGCCGTTTTTTTTTCGAATGCGAAATTTAACTAATTTTAAAACATTTAAAGTGTTGAAAATGTGTAATACCAATATTTTATTGCCTTTTCTCAAGACTTTGTTATAAACATTTTATAATATTATTTATTCTATTTGCGAAGTATGTTTTTTTTTCTATTGGCGGCGCTAGTGAGAGACGTGAAGGCCCTTAAAGCAGACTCAATTCAGAGTGTTGTTACCAATTACAATACTTTACTAGTAAAAATTCAATTATCCGTGTGGTGACGGAGTAAGAATACAATATGTGACCTCATCCCATGGGTGTCATAAAAACCGACTAAGGGAATAACCGTAACTACTATCTTTACGAAATATAAAAAAAAGGAAAACTTTAATTAAACCCTATACCAATCCGTCTGGCCAGCGTGGTATTAGTAGGCCAAGTATTCCTCCGTCGCGGGAGGAGGCCCGTCCCTGCAGTGGGACATTAATGGGCTGTTATGATAACTAGTAAAATTTAAATGGGATATACTATTTTTATTTAAAAAAAACCTCTATACAACAGCAAACTACAAGGGAACATAAATATCTGAACATTTATTATTCAAAGGAATTACCTATTTCGGTCAACTAGAACTAATTGACATTTTTAATTGTTTATAAGTATCTTGTAACATGGTCAGCTACGAAACTCCTCTGTGGCGTAGTAGTTATATAACATGACTGCTACGCAGAGGTCTCGGGTTCGATTCCCGCTCAAAATCTTTGTGTGCATGAACATGCTTGTTTGCATTGGCCTGGGAGTTTTTCTATGTAAATGTATATATTTACAAAAAATAAAAGTATTTATGTATGTTTATCCGTTGTCTAGTACCCATAGTACAAGCTCTGCTTAGTTTGGAACTAGAGGGCGTTGTGTGAATGTCTGAGGATTATTTATTTATAAATAAATATATTATATTTTAATTTACCTTTTCCATTTCAGCCGTAGTACAAACAGACGAAAATCAGCCTGTGAGAGATCCGTTAGAAATGCCACAGTCTGCTATTAAGAAGAAACCTAAACAGGTAATTATTTACCTACATTTTTAACTAACTTTCCGTGTGGTGACGGAGTAAGAATACAATATTTCACCACCCGATCTCTTCCCATGGCTGTCGTAGAAACCGACTAAGGGACTATCAGTAAATATTATCTTTACGAAATAAAAAGAAGGAAAACTTGAAATTAAACCATGTACCAATCCGTCTGGCCAGCGTAGTATTAGTAGGCCGAGTATCCCTCCGTCTCGGGAGGAGGCCCGTCCCTGCAGTGGGACATTAATGGGCTGTTATGATTTGACATTTGTCAATTTTAGTTTTTTAGTGATGATGAGATTACATATATTTTTACCTATAAAGCTTAGGTATAACTAGAAAAATCCGAAAAGAAGAAAGACAATGGAAGAAATTGGTACTCGATACGGGACTCGAACCCGCGTCTCTGGACTATACGCGTCCAGCGCCATGACCTCTAGGCCAACCGAGTAACCGTCTCGACTACCAAAATTGAACCATTGCTTTATACGGCGCCGGGCCGCAACTTAGAACTTAACTGTACAACGGCATCTAGGCACGACATCCGTAAACTTTCAATGTTGCTATTGAAGAGTCTACGTAATGGTTTTTCTATTAAATTACAGATATTTTTTACCTATAAAGCTGAAACTATAAAGCCTGACCTTAGATATTGAGCTCTAAAAAGTCCCTTCTTTGAGCTATTACTATAATTTTCTGCCCAAGCGGCCTTCAACAGCATCCTTTCTGCCTTGCACTTTAATGCAATGCTATAAATCTTAATACATGTCGCGGAATCTGATAGATTTGAATCTGCAGAAACGTTAGTGACTTCCGCCATAATGTAGTTTTGATAAATCAGTGCGCACAACCGGCGCTGGTGACGTTTCAGGAGCAAGAGAGCGCCTGTCACTTCGCACTACTGATATACCCTCAGAACTGTCAACGTCATATTAAACGTCAATGTCAACTGACATTACAACTCAATAGTCAAGTCAACGACAATACTACGGTGCTGCCACTACAGTGCTGCCACCTACTTCCTTTTAATATCAAGTAAATTACTTTAAAATTATTTCATTCTCCGACATACATTAATAACTTTTAAATATAAAATTGCAGGTAGTAATCCGCCCATCAAACGAAGAAGATATGACATCATACGTAATGGCAAGAAACGGCAACAATGGGCAAATACAATTGTGGCAATTTTTACTCGAATTGCTGACTAGTGCCGAGTATTTCCATATTATTAGATGGCATGGTGAGTAATATACATATATTATCATCTATTATTAATTATATATAATTTTCTAATTAAAAAACTGATTCGAACCTAAAATAAAATATTTGTAAAACTAAAAATACAGCTGAATTGAAAACCTCCACCCTTTTTTGGCATCGGTTAAAGAAAAAGGACCAATCTGGATGTAAAACTGTTTCAAATAAAAGAAATTCAAATCAATTTATAATTAATTTAATTTTGATTTTTATATTATTTATTTTGGATTTTTTAAATTATTAGTATCGAAATTTGTGTAAATTTCGTGTTTCTACAGGACTCGGGATCGATTCCCTTTCGAAAACTTCTTGTGTTTTACATTTGACTTGTTTTCTATTTATAATTATATATGTACATTGACAACCAACAATACAATTTTATTCCACAGGCAGCGAAGGTGAATTCAAGCTGCTAGAGCCAGAGAAAGTGGCTAGACTATGGGGCGCTAGAAAACACAAGCCGGCAATGAACTACGAGAAATTATCTAGAGCATTAAGATACTATTACGACGGCGATATGATAGCTAAAGTGTCTGGTAAAAGGTAAATCATGATTTGATCTATACTAATATTATAAAGAGGTAAAGTTTGTGTGTTTGTGACGTTGTAGGGGGAAATCTCTGGATCTACTGAACCGATTTTAAAAATTATTTCTGTGTTGAATAGTCCATTTATCAGGGAGTGTCATAGGCTATATAGTATCACGCTATGACTAATAGGAGTGGAGTAGTAATGAAATATGTTTAAAAAAGAGACGCGTTTTTTTCGCCGACCAACTAAGTGGGCACGGGTCAGCTAGTGATTTAATATATTAACACGTTCCCAGTGCAGTGTACCATATGTGGTACACGTGCATTGTTTTACTATTGTGTCTGCTGGCGGCACAGTGAAAGGGTTAATAACGCAAAATCCTACTAATATTATAAATGCGATAGTTTGTTAGGATGTATGGATGGATGGATGGATGTTTGTTACTCATTAACGCAAAAACTACTGAATGGATTTTGATGAAATTTGGAATATAAGTAGTTTAGGCTGTAGAATAACATTTAAGCTACTTATACCGGTAAAGCCGCGGGCATCAGCTAGTATAATAATGTTTATAAGCTAAAGTCAATATAAATAGTTTCATCATAACAGCCCATTAATGTCCCACTGCAGGGACGGGCCTCCTTCCGTGACGGAGGGATACTTGGCCTACTAATACCACGCTGGCCAGACGCATTGGTATAGGGTTTAATTTTAAGTTTTCCTTCTTTCTACGTAAAGATAATATTCCCGGATAGTCCCTTAGTCGGTTTCTACGACACCCATGGGATGACATGGGGTGGTGACATATTGTATTCTTACTCCGTCACCACACGGATAATTACTAAGCACTTATTGTTTATTAATTAACATTATTAATTTATTTACAGATTTGTATACAAATTCGTTTGCGATCTAAGACAGCTGTTGGGCTATGGCGCTGGCGAGTTGGCTGAGCTAGTCAAAGAAGTACATGAAAATCTTTAAGTTTTGTTATTGAAGAAATTGTGTTTAAATCTGTTTTTAGTTCGATTTTTTTGCGATCGATAAATAGTTGCCCTGAGTTTGGTTGTGTTTGTATAACTGAAAAAAAACATGGGTTCGTCCATGAAATACAATATTATTTTTTCGAAAAATAAGCGGACGTATTACGAAACTTCATGGACGTTAACTATCAAAAAACCAAACTTACGCTGGAAGGGGTATAGTAGTTTATTTGCTTTTTGGCGACAGCGGTTCCCATAGTGAATTAGTTGTATTGCATTTCCACTTGATTTTTCTTCCGTGCTCAGAACAGTTATTTGTCGATCGCATACCGCAACAGCTACGCCACCATATCGTGGCAAAGCATTTGTAGTCATTCTAAGTTTACTAGATAATGTTTAGAATCAATTAATCAACTAGCCTACTGCAGTCCACTGGCACACATAGGCCTCTCCCAAAACGCGCCACAAAACACGGTCCTGCGCCTTCCGCATCCAGGCCGATCCAGACACTTTTTGAGGTTGTCGGTCGATATTTTGTTTATGTTTAGAATAGTTTTAGCAAAAATATTTGTCTATAAAAATGTTGAATTATGAAATTGTTTATGTGTTAAATTTGGTAGTGAACCATGACAGTAGCTTAAGATAAGACCTAATCTTAGCATTCCATGGATTCTCCGTGCGGGTGCCGGGTCCATCGCGTGATAGAGGACGGAACACTTGCATAACAGCGTCTGGGACTTACGACCCAGATGTAGGTTGAAGGAGGCCCCCTTACAACATATTGTTATAATAAATGAAATTATTGTAAATTCTTAAATAATGTGATCCTGTTTTGGTTGCTTAATTGAATTTTGACAGTCTGAACGCACTGTAAAATTTTAAAATCGTTTTGTCTATGCAAATACAATCAAAATTTAAAAGTTGATATCACTGTTAAAAATTGTTTTGACAGTTCATTTCTTTTTGACAGTGAATCATTGCTATGACCGATCAATACAGTTTTAACTGGTCAATTTCGTTTTAACAGCTTAAAATCAGTAATAACAATAATTAAGGATCGTTTTGACTGTAAAATTTCTACATAATTTTCTTCAGCTTAAATTTGCTATAATAATGCAAGATTATTTTGACAGTTGTTTATAATTTTGACTGTTCTATAACTTCTCTCTTTTCATTGCCAAAATGACCATGTCCACAATTCTGCCTGTATACGAGTTGTAATGATTTAACTATACTGCTTTAACTTTAATCGTATGACAATTCAAAACTATATTGTGACAGGTGTGTTTCTTGATGAGTTATTGTAAAGACCATTTTGACAGTTTAATTCCATTTTGACTGTTTAAAAATCATTTTAACTGTTTTTAATTATTCTGAGAGAGCAATTTAAATCAAAATATTTCTGTTAAAATTCAGTATGTATTAATTCAAGAAGGTTTTGACAGTTCTGTATAAATTTTGACAGTTCATTTAAGTTTTGTATGTGAATAAAGGATGACTATTCATAAATTAGTAATCATAACATAATAAATATTAAGTTTAAGGAAGGCATTAAGTTAAATAAAGTGATATAAATGTAAATAATAGTGTTTTAAGTTTATTTTGTACAAATAAAGTTTATTTTATGGTTTCATTGGTTTTTTATTAAGTACTAGTCTTCTCTCCTTCTTGCCTCCGTGTGGTGACGGAGTAAGAATACAATATGTCACCACCCCATATCATCCCATGGGTGTCGTAAAAACCGACTAAGGGACTATCCATGAATATTATCTTTGTGAAATAAAAAGAAGGAAAACTTAAAATGAAACCCTATACCAATCCGTCTGGCCAGCGTGGTATTAGTAGGCCAAGTATCCCTCCGACACATAGGTCCCTGCAGTGGGACATTAATGGGCTGTTATGATGATGACGACTTGTCTTATTTCGCTCTCCTGATGGTAAGCTAAAGTTACTAGTTACTGTAAGTACAATTCCACTTACACAGTAACAGTACTGGGAGTAAGACAATAATATTCCCCACACATTCACACAACGCCATCTATTCCCAAACTAAGCAGAGCTTGTACTATGAGTACTACACAACGGATACTTACCTATGCCTACTTGTGTGTATAAAACACTCCTTAATTCATGCCATAAGTGTGCTAAAATCTTAAAGAATTCAAAACTGATGGATGCCATAGTGGCTAGGCGCTCAGCAGGATGCCGCGGGATGCCTCGGCACGCAGTGGGATGTCGCACCACGCCGCGGGATGCCACTGAGCGATCTGCCGTGCCATCCCGTCAGTGGGCGCCATTAGACGCCTGCAAAACCAGAAGAATCACGCGCGTTGCAGGCCCTTCATAAACATATTCACCACTTTCTTAAAGAACCTTCCGTGGGGAAAACTTCGACAACACACAAATTGAGCGCATTCAGAAAAGATTCGTTCGTCACTTATCATATTCAGTAGGTTTAGAGGGCAGAAGGGTAGGATATATTATGACGACCTCGGTGGCGCGACGGTAGCGCAAGCGGCTGCCGTGCAAGAGGTTGTGGGTTCGATCCCCACGCAGGACAATAATTTGTGAGATCCACAAATTATTGTCCTGGTCTGGGTGTTCTTTGTGTCGATTGATGTTTGTAAAAATACAAAGTAAGACATGATGAAACATACAATGTCAAATAGAAGTAAGTAGGGATTCAATCTTTTATAATTTCAACCTTATGCCGAACGCCATAAGATACATTTTAATGTGATAATTTTCAAAACTTATGCTATAAATTATTCTGCTATTTTCGGTAATCGGATATACTCTTCTTACTCATTGATTTGCTGTCTTTCTTAAAAAACCAATCATATTATCAATGTCTCCATACTGTACGTTCGTTTCTTGAAGCTCCCCAAGTCGTAACGGTCCGGAAATATCCCCTTAGTCGGTTATTCCCTTAGTCGGTTTTTACGACACCCATGGGATGAGATGGGGTGGTGACATATTAAACCGCGATATTTATATAAAATTCACTAGCTAATGTCCAAAACCCCCGTAATGTCATTAAGATCAATAACATAAAGTAACCTGATTGTCATTATTGTCCTACCACAATAATGTCTTATCTATCTACATAGTTAGTTAATTATGACCTCAAAATATGTTAATATATATTAATGGAATAATTAAATGTTTCGCATTGTTAATTTTAATTATTATACATTATTCCTAGAATGCGTTTTCGATTTTATTTAGCCGACTGCGTTAGAAGGAAGTGTTTTTTGAGAATATGTTTGTGGGGATACCACTCACAGGTGGGCCGACGACCTATAGGACTGTCGGACACCGATGTATGATGCCCGATTTACACATCGACAAGTACAATAGCGAGTTAAGTAGTAAGTTGCTGCTTAAGTTGATTTAAATAGATCTCCATCCTATTTTTTGGCAAGTAAAGTTGGCGAGACGCGAGAGAGGGGGCTAATTCGTACTTAACTTGCCAAAATATAGGATGGAGATCTATTTAAATCAACTTAATTTTAAAATACTACTTAACTCGCCACTGTACTTTTCGATGTGTAAATCGGGCATGAGGGAAGGCACAGTAATGTAGAAATATTTAAAGAATCTGTGTGGTGACGGAGCAAGAATATTATTAATAAGAATAGCCGACTAAGCGACTATTCGTGAATATTATCTTTACGAAATAAAAAGAAGGAAAACTTGAAATTAAACCCTATACCAATCCGTCTGACCAGCGTGGTATTAGTAGGCCAAGTATCCCTTCGTCACGGAAGGAGGCCCGTACTTGCAGTGGGACATTAATGGGCTCGATTTGAAGAAATCCTGTGTCCAGCAGTGGCCGTCAATTTGCTTTAAAGTTGTTGCAAATGACTAGGCAGGAGTCAGTTTTAGAACTAAAACAAAATGGCGAAATTTTTGCGCCAAATTCAGCCGTCGCGTTTTTAATAAATTGTTTTAATTTATGTAGGTAGATACTGTTCGATGTATTTTTCTATTTTATTTAAAAAAAAAACAATTTCTATATTAGCATTCAACAATATAACAATACCTATAGGTACTTATACTTCATATACAGTAGGTATTTACATAGAAACATGTGTTCCACTAGTAGGTACCTAAGTGAATGGGGGTAGGTAAATGACGATCTTTGTGGTAGAAATATTTGTAATAGACGTCTATTGGTTGATAATATGATGATAATAAAGATACCATGGCTCGTGAAACTACCTAAATGAAAAAATTTAAAATACTAAAAAATGAAAATGTATAATATATTGGTGAAGAAGTTTTCCTTCCTTCAAACGAAGCTATGACAATCAGCTAGGAAGTCATAACGGCTCTTCACTCCGTCACTGTGGTGACGGTGAACTGAACATAATAGGTAGGTAAGTATTTATGATCATACGCACAAAATTAGCTATAACCGAGAACCAAACCCACGATATCACAAACTAACACAACTTAAATACAATGAAATAGATTTATCATTTCACTTTCACAAATGAATACTAAAATTTATAAACACAATTAAAATACACATTGTACTGTATCTAGACCTTAAATCATTCAAAAGGGGTCAAAGTTTCAAACAAAATTTATTTTATATTATATATATAACGTAAAACATGTTATTTAATCTTTAGTATACTTTGTACGTTGCATTGATTCACTTAAGTGACCTTTGACCATTAACTTAATTTAATTTTGACTACATTCTTATCTGAAGATAAAAATATGGATAAAACTGGGGTAAGATACTATTTCTTAACACCTTTTTAAATCATAACAGCCCATTAATGTCCCACTGCAGGGACGGGCCTCCTCCCATGACGGAGGGGTACTTGCCCTACCAATACCACGATGGCCAGATGAATTGGTATAGGGTTTAATTTCAAGTTTTCCTTCTTTTTATTTCGTTAAAGATAATATTCACGGATAGTCCCTTAGTCGGTTTTTACGCCACCCATGGGATGAGATGGGGTGGTGACATATTCTATTCTTACTCCGTCACCACACGGAGAAACACCTTTTTTACGTGTGGAAATCCCGATTTTGAACTTTTTGATTTGATTGAAAAAGGACAGTTTCTGGCTAGACCACGGTTCAGGCTAGGCATAGCGAAGCTGGGTATGTCCTTTTCTGCTAGCTGATTATTCCTTCAAAAGTAGGCAGAAACAGAACGAGAAGGGAACAGTGTGGCGACCTCTGTGGCGTAGAGGTTACATAACATGACTGCTACGCAGAAGTCTCGGGTTCGATTCCCTCTTAATGCAAATCTTTGTGTGCATGAATATGATTGCTTGCATTGGTTCTATGTATAATATGTATGTATTTACAAAAAAAAGTATTTAAGTATGTTTATCCGTTGTCTAGTACCCATAGTACAAGCTCAGCTTAGTTTGGGACTAGATGGCGTTGTGTGAATGTGTAACGATTTTTTATTTAAAAAGTTTTTAAGTTTTTTATAAAAAAAAACCGTTGTTTCGTTTTGCCCAAAGGATGTTTTTGTAGTGGCTCTCCATTTTTCGTGACCACTTGAAGGCATTCAGTATGTATGGCTGATCGCCAATCACATACAAAATCAGCAATACCAAGACGATAGCGTGGAGTGTGCTCACGCCGTAACCAAATAGAAAAAATCATGTATAAAAAAATTATATATCCGTGTGGTGACGGAGTAAGAATACAGTGTGTCACCACCCCAGATATCTGTGCACCACCCCATCTCATCCCATGGGTATCATAAAAACGAACTAAGGGACTATTAGTAGGCCAAGTATCCCTCCGTCACGAGAGGAGGCCCTTCCCTGCAGTGGGACATTAATGGGCTGTTATGATGATGTATAAAGAAAACCAGGTGTTTTTTGACAATACGTCAGCTTTATAATACCTAACTCTACTCTAGTTTCTATCTATACTAATATTATAAAGAGGTAAAGATTGTGTGTTTGTGACGTTGTAGGGGGTAATCTCTGGATCTACTGAACCGATTTTTAAAATTATGTCTGTGTTGAATAGTCCATTTATCGGGTAGTGTCAGAGGCTATATAGCATCAAGCTGTGACTAATAGGAGTGGAGCAGTAATGAAATATGTTTAAAAAAGTGACGCGCTTTTTTAGCCGCCCAACGAAGTGGGCACGGGTCAGCTAGTTGCTTAGTAAAGTTATGCCCGACCTTGTGTTAATTTATTCCCCATTCTCACGTACGCGGTGTAATAGTATTTTTTTTCTTTTGTAATAAACCGTTTCTATTTTAAAATACTTAGATGACAGAAGAAATCGACATAGCCCAAGCAATAGAAAACGCGGTTCTGCCTCGTCTCAAGGCTATAAACTCGGCAATAGATAGAGGCAACACCCCGGTACAGGAGTTGTATAGTGGCGCTACTGTGTTCCTTACTGGTGGATCCGGGTTCATCGGGAAGCAACTCACAGAGAAATTATTTAGGTAAGTATTATATAGCACGGTCATCGGTCCCCAGCTAGGTGGACCGACGACCTCATAAAGGTCTCTGGGTCGGACTGGACGCAGAAGGCGCAGGACCGAGTACTGTGGCGCGTGTTGGGAGAGGCCTATGTCCAGCAGTGGACTGCAATAGGCTAGTTGATTGATTGAAGTATTTTCAACCGACTTCAAAAAAGAGGAGGTTCTCAATTCGGTTGTATTTTTTTTTTTTTTTTTTTTTTGTGTTTGTTACCTGATTTCTCGAAAACGGCTAGACCGATTTGAAAAATTTTTTTTTTGTTCGATTGGGTATACTTCCCATTTGGTCCCATTGTCACCAGATCTGGATCTGGATGACGGGATCCCAGAGAAATCGAGGGCATCTCTTGAAAATTGTAGGGACGCATTATGTAAAATGTTGTCATATACGTGCATCTCTGACGTCACTACCAAATAGTCAAGAGTCAGAACTGGTCTGATGCTGGAGACCACAGAGAGTCGAGGAAACAACTCAACGGCATATAGCAGCTACCTTGTGTTTGGGCTTATTTTAATTGTATTGATGAAAACTTTACGAAACTTGACACAAACATGATCTGATGATGAAGAAGACTGAGGGTCGAGGGAACTCCTCAACGGTATGTAGCAGCTACCTAGTGTTTGGGCTTATTTTATTCGTATTGATGAAAGCTTTACACAACTTTACATAAACATGATCTCATGATGAAGACGACTTAGGGGCGAGGGAACTCCTCAACGGTATACAGCAGCTACCTCATGTTTTGGCTTATTATATTCGTATTGATGAAAACTTTACACAAACATGATCTAATGATGAAGAAGACTGAGGGTCGAGGGATTTCCTTAACTGTATATAGCAGCTACCTTGGGTTTGGGCTTATTTTATTCACAACTCACTATTCAATGTCGCATTTCCTGTTCCGTTTCACAAATTTTTGTGTAGACTATTGGTTTTACGTAGCCCCACAAATATAAGTCTAACGGAGGCCTGAGAAGAGCCTACCTTCCCACTGACGCTGCCGGTGGCCTAAACGTAATTATTCGTCTCGTCTAGTCAGACATTGTTTCTTCGTTATACAGATGCTTTTACAGTTAACAAGTCATAAAGATGCTTAGGTACACAGTTAACACATCATACAGATGTTTGCACAGTTAACAACAGAGATGCGCAATCTAATAAATAGAATGAATCAGATATTTATAAATCTTTTATACATATATTTGTAATTTTAGTGACAGCCGAACGTAGACGCATTCTGAATGTTAAAATCTATAAACTCTTCAAACACGACGTAGGAAAGAAATATTATTTTGACTAGTTTGTTTACATTGTACTGTGAAGCTTGATTGATTTGTTTACCTTTTCAGGAATACAATATTAGTCATTCTTGAGTTCTCTCTACTTACCTACATATTTATATAAGTACATTGGAATTATGCTTTAAAAGTAATGTAAAATAAAATGCAGATTAGATAAATAAATAGATATAAAATGCAATAGAGTTGTAATGTATCTATCCTGATTTTCCTTCATACTTGACAGGCTTAGGACTGTCAACCTAGTTGTAAATAATTAAATATCTTCTTAGGTAATTTTAAAATTAAATACTTTATTCACATCAAAGACTAGGTTGGCGTATTTAAAAATAAGCATATATACATAATTGAATTATTGAAAGAACACAGTATTCAATTCGTCATACAGATGCTTACACAGTTACCGAGGCTTATGTTGTTGTAATAATAAAAAAGAGTTTACAATTTGTCAAAGAAATACTTAGACAGTTAACAAGGCTTAAGTTGTTGTTACAGTCGAAAAGAGTACCTATTTAGTTAACACAGCATAAGTTGTTGTAATGGAAGAAAACAATATTCAAGTCGTCATATTTTGTTGTTATAGTAGAAAATAGTATGTATTTAATTCGTCATATAGATGCTTACACAGATTCAGAACACAGTATTCAATTCGTCATACATTGTTGTTATAGTAAAAAAGAGTATTAAATTGGACATACAGATGCTTACACGTGGGTATTGGAAGGTGAACCAGTCATAGAGATGCTTACACACCTCACAAGTCATAGAAATACTTAAAGTTTCACAAGTCATAGAGTTGCTTACTCAGTTAACAAGGCTTAAGTTGTCATAATAAAAAAAGTATTCAATTCGTCATAGAGATGCTTACACAGTTAACAAGTCATAGAAATACTTACACAGTTAATAAGTTTTACAGATGTTTACACAGTTAACAAGGCTTAAGTTGTTGTTATAGAAGAAAAGAGTACCTATTCAGTTGACGAGGCTTATGTTGTTAAAAAAATAGGCAAAAAATGTTTATAGCCGGTCCCACAGACCGACGCGTGGGTATTGGAAGGTGAACAAGTCATAGAGACGCTTACACAGTTTACAAGTCATAGAAATACTTACACAGTTCACAAGTCATAAAAATACTTACACAAAACCTACTTAAAAATATTAACCGACTTCAAAAAAAGGAGGAGGTTCTCAATTCGGTTGTATTTCTTTTTTTTTTTTGTGTTTGTTACCTGATTTCTCGAAAACGGCTAGACCGATTTGAAAATTTTTTTTTTGTTCGTATGGGTATGCTTCCCATTTGGTCCCATTGTCACCAGATCTGGATCTGGATGACGGGATCCCAGAGAAATCGAGGGCATCTCTTGAAAATTGTAGGGACGCATTGTGTAAAATCTTGTCATACATGTGCATCTCTGTCGTCACTACCAAATAATCAAGAGTTAGAACTGGTCAGATCCTGGAGACCACCGAGAGTCGAGGGTACACCTCAACGGCATATAGCTGCTACCTTGTGTTTGGGCTTATTTTAATTGTATTGATGAAAACTTTACACAACTTTACACAAACATGATCTGATGATGAAGACGACTGAGGGTCGAGGAAACTTTTCAACGGTATATAGCAGCTACCTAGTGTTTGGGCTTATTTTATTCGTATTAATGAAAACTTTACACAAACATGATCTTATGATGAAGACAACTGCAGAAATTTATGTAATACTAATCTTAGAAATTGTTATCAGCATGGTTTTTAACCGACTCCTGTTGAAGTCGGTTTTTTAATTAGAAAATTATTGTGTTTTAAATATTTGTCGCGGGGATTTTTGAAGACATGAGAAAAACGACATTAAGGATTTCTATCTCCGTGTGGTGACGGATTAAGAATACCTACAATATGTCACCACCCCATCTCATCCCATTGGTGACGTAACAACCGACTAAGGGACTATCCGTGAATATTATCTTCACGAAATAAATGAAAAGGAAAACTTGAAATTAAACCCTATACCAATCCGTCTGACCAGCGTGGTATTAGTAGCGTTAGTGGTGGTTTGTGTGCATGAACAAGGGTGTTTGATTTGGTAAGATATTTTCTATCATCATAACAGCCCATTAATGTCCCACTGCAGGGATGAGTCTCCTCCCATGACGGAGGGATACTTGGCCTACTAATACCACGCTGGCCACATTAAGAATGAAGACACGGAGCATTAAGATATTTTTTATGTTACGAACTTAAATATTTAAAAAGAGATTACACAAATATTTTGTCTTAGGTGGAATTCGAACCCAGATATTTTCCTTATTCCTTCCTATACCTTGCAACAGGCTCAAATTGTTTATTTTATTTCTAGATCATGCGACATAAAGAAGTTATACATTCTACTTCGACCTAAAAAAGGGAATACCATTGAGCAGAGACTGGCAGCCATTTTGGAAGAACCAGTAAGTATTGACTATCATCATTATACGGGGGCGGGTCAATAAGTCCGTGACTTTTAGCATAAAACACAGTTTCTTAGATACAGATACTTCTTACTGACAGGATCTGTCAGTTGTAAACTAAAATGAGTTTTTATCTCAAGAGTCATCTGATGACTCTTGACGGGAGAGGTGTTGCTATTTCAATTAAAAGGCGGGAGATCCAAAAAGTCACGGACTTATTGAACCAGAGCGGGTCAATAAGTCCGTATCAGTCTGACGTCCACTACTGGAAATAGGCCTTCTCCTGTGGGGAGACTCCTTACAAGGTGGACCGACGACCTGAATAAGACAGCGAGAAATCGACGGATAAGGAAGGCACAGGACATAATATTATTATCTCTATAGAAAAACAAAAGAAAAAACACCTGATATAAAAATCCTATATCAATCCACCTGGCCAGCCTGGTATAAATTGACCAAGTTTAACATACTTATAAGCCTTATAGCCAGGATTTAAATGAAGAAATATGAGGAAATTAACACAAAAACCCTACAGCAATTCGTCTGGACAGGGTGGTATAAATTTACCAATGATGTCACTGAGACCCGTCCCTGCAGTGGGACATTAATGGGCTACTGATGTAATAATAATTTCTGTTTCCCTAGGTCTACGATTCATTACGAGAAAGAAAACCTAAATTTGCTGAACAAATAGTCCCTATTGAGGGTGATGTAGGAGACTTAAGACTGGGGATAAGTGATAAGGACTGGAATAAGCTAACGGATGAGGTAAACATACTTATATGTTATAGTCAAAACTCATTTACCGGTTAAAACCACTTTTGACTGCAAAAAACAGTCAATAGTGGTTTTGACTTATCACGTCGGTCAAAACCACTTTTGACTGTTTTACGCAGTTAAAAGTGGTTTTGACTGGCCATGAGTTTTGACTGTAACATATACACATACTTATATAAACTAACCTTTTTTTTTTTTTTGCGCTGGGTAAATGCTGTTACGCATCCCCTTCCCCATCGGGGGACGGGAAAGGGGTATGTGAGACTCCCCGGGAAAGAAATTCCCGGTATACCCACTAAAAACCCAGCGGTGCTCCGACCTCGCCTTAGTGGAGGAGGTCTGGGAATCCATGTCATCCAGTCCCCCACCGGCGATTGCCCGCCTTACGGCAGGCCCCTCAAGCCTCCCCCCAATAGGGAGGGGGCCTTTTAATGGCCGGAGCACAGGGGGTGGATCGTGTGGTGCAGGCAGTGGCGCTCCCGCGCCTGTCATCTCTCGGGGTGGATGAGGACGGACGTTGTGTTCGCCGTCCTCCACCCCTTCTTCGTCTGCGGAGCGGCGCCGCGAGAGGGTCATCCTCCCGCACGCGCTCCGCTGCCTCCTTCTGTGACATAACGTCCTCACAGAAGGAGGCCACCACTGCCCACGCCTCCTCACCGCCCAGCATGGACGAAATCATACTGGGGAGCGAGAGGTTGTCCCCGACCGCCGCCACCAGGGCGCGACGGGACTCCGCCCACGACGGGCACACCTCCAAGGTGTGCTCAGCCGTGTCCAGCAGATATTTTATTTTTCATAAATTAAGAATGTGGTTAGGGGCGCGAAACACTTGACAGATTTTGAAGTTTCCGAGCCACATTCTTAATTTATGAAAAAAAAAATATATGCTGGTAAAAAAACGTTGGGTTTTTATTTATTTTATCACTTTTATCAATATGTGTCGTGAATTATTAATAATTACTACTAAAAGTAATAAATTTCGATCGATTAATCACATTTATCAAAACATGTGGTTATTATTAATAATAACCGGTAATTATTAATAATTTTCAATTAATCACATTTACCGTAACATATCGATGATTTATTAGTGCGATGTAACGTTAGTACTAAAAATTGTAATATAAAAATGAAGTCTATAGTTACAGTTATAGAATGCCCTTTGATATCGCCATATAAACAAAATAAAGGAGAGAAAACATTCGTTGTTCCTTTCATTTATATATTATGTAGTTTATTTTAGTAATTGTTTATTTCTGTAACTTTTATTCATTACGATATATGTATTTGACGATGTAATTGTTTCGATATATTTACACAAATGATAGATGCTTCACACATTTAGAGGACATTGGTTGTATATTTATCATTGATCACTTTGGGAGTTACTTTAAATTTGAATATATTAAATGTTACTTTATTTAAGGAGCTGATTAGCTGACTGTACTACGTTGTCATATTACTTAACTATATTTATCAAATCTCGCTTAGCTACTTTTTACGACACCTTTACTTTTACGACAGCCTAACAATTATTACTCTTTGCAGGTGAATATAATTTTCCACGTAGCAGCTACTATAAACTTTGAAGAAAAATTGAAGATAGCCACACTTATTAACGTTAGAGGTACCCGGGAGGCTTTGACCCTGGCCAAGGAGTGTAAGAATTTTAAGTAAGTCAACTAAGACATAGTACAAATATATTTGACTTCATTGAAACGGACGAAACGCGACTTATACCTACACGCTCAAGATAGCGGTGGCTTTGCGCAGTGAACAGTCGCTACTGTGCCGCATTAACGAGTGGGAAAGTAGGTAAATGTAATAAAAAAACTGGAGGTGGGCAGTCCTATCGCATGTTTACGTACCGCGCAGCCGTAGGCATTTATAATAAATATTCGGCCGAGATACACTACTGGTTGTACTGGACTACTGGTACTGTGGCTAAGATGTCCAGTGCTGGCAAAGTGCGATCTTGTGTCTTACAAGGACTTTAAAGACATACCGTTAAAGTATAAAATTAACAACGAGGCACAATCATGACAATAATTTATGGATCATTCGGCATTTTCCAGATGCCAATCTATACTAATATTATAAAGAGGTAAAGTTTGTGTATTTGTGACGTTGTAGGGGGTAATCTCTGGATCTACTGAACCGATTTTTTAAATTCTATCTATGTTGCATAGTCCATTTATCGGGGAGTGTCATAGGCTATAGAGTATCACGCTATGACTAATAGGAGTGGAGCAGTAATGAAATATGTTTAAAAAAGGGACGCGTTTTTTTCGCCGCCCAACGGAGTGGGCACGGGTTAGCTAGTATAATATAAATACAATATCTTTATAAACTGTAGCCTATGTGTCACTCTGAAAATATAAGCTATATTATTGTAAAGTTTCATTTAAACCAGTTTAGTAGTTTTTACGTGAAACATCCGGGTGAATTACTGATTTCCGAATTCCTGAACCCAGAATAACGTTACCACGAACACATGCAATCACGAATAACGTTACCACGAAAACCTGCAATCACGAATTTTTATTTTGACATCGTTTCACACATTGTCGAAAGATTAGGTTGGGTTAGAACGATGACAATGCGATGCACGAGCCGAGCGAGCGAGCTGCGGCAGCAGCCGGCGAGTGCCAGAATGAAAATTCGTGATTGCATGTTATCGTGGTAACGTTATTCTGGGTTTAGTAATTCGGAAATCAGTATGAGAGTCGAAACATTCATCCATACTAACAAACTGTCTCCTTTATTTTTCAGATGTTTCAACCATACTTCAACTGCTTATACCCATGCAACTACGAGCCGTATTGAAGAGGATGTCGAGGAGAAATTTTATCAAAGTCCCGTGCCACCTGATGTGATGATTAGCATGGTAGAAGCTATGGATGATGATAGGATTAATGGTATAACTTCAAGGTGAGGATTTGTTTTTTATCATAACAGCTCATTAATGTCCCACTGCAGGAACGGGCCTCCTCCCGTGACGGAGGGATACTTGGCCTATTAATACCACGCTGGGCAGACGGATTGGTATAGGGTTTGATTTCCAGTTATCCTTCTTTTTCTTTCGGAAAGATAATATTTACGCATAGTCCCTTACTCGGTCTTTACGACACCCGTGGGATGAGATGGGGTGGTGACATATTGTATTCTTACTCCGTCACTACACGGAGAACTCACTAGTTTTATTTCTCAAAAATTATATCGCTCAATGCAAATCTTAGGGCCAGATTCAGAGACCGCGCTTTGACTTTACTTTGAAGGAAAGATCGACTTTGACACGTAAACGAGATTCAGGAGCAAAGTCAACCTTGTCGTCGACATTGGCTTTGCGAATTAAAAATCAGTAGCGGAAAGTAAAGTTCGAGTTTGACAGGACTCTGAATCTGGTTTTTGTATCAAAGTCGAACTTTCCTTCAAGGTAAAGTCAAAGTGCGGTCTCTGAATCTGGCCCTAATTGTGCATGAAGATGATTGTTTGCAATGGCTTGAGTGTTTTCTGTGACTTTACAATATAAATAAATTAAACACCTACACAAGCAAGGACGTTTGTTAGTTGTTTATTACCCATTTGAAAAATAATGATTTAATTAATTATTGTTTAGTCCATGGAAGAGAATGAGTTTTAATCTCCTGCTTATCTTCAACTTAGTATACTTATTACTGATTTCAGTTTAATCGAAGGCTGGGCGAATACCTACACATTCACAAAAGCCTTAGCTGAAGAAATGATCAGGATATATGCTGACGATCTACCAGTGTGCATTGTGAAACCACCTTTAGGTAAGCAATTAACATAAATAATTTTTCTTTTTTTTACTTTAAAAGTTTCCCTGTCCCGCCAGTTGACTAGTCAAACTTCAAACTTCAAAATGCTTTATTTCATAAAATGTATCACAAATTGTTTGAAATCGTCTTTTAAAATTTACTTGAAATTGAAGCTATAGTAAAAAATAGTAAAACAATATGAATCCTATCCTACTAATATCATAAGTGCGAAAGTTTGTGAGGATGGATGTTTGTTACTCTTTTACGCAAAAACTACTGAACGGATTTGGAATATAGGTAGTTTAGTAGAATATAGGTTTTTACGACACCCATAGGATGAGATGGGGTGGTGATGTAAATGCATAAAATAGTTTAATTTGGATTCAATCGTAAAGTATTTCAATTTTAATATTTCTACGAGACCAATACAAAAAAATGCAGTTATGACAAAATAAATTTCACTCAGTCACTCACACTGCACAGAAAATGTATTATGTTTTTTTTTTATTTAATTCCTTTGTGTTTATTCACAATTTATAATTAGCTACGTAATAGAATAATTAGTTATTTTAATTTATTGTATTACATAGTTTTATTGACGTAGGTAATTAGAACACCTAATTTGCAAAAATTGCAAATACATAAATATTTTAAGTACGTATAAATATTCGTGTATTAATCTCCGTGTGGTGACGGAGTAAGAATACAATATGTCACCACCCTATCACATCCCATAGGTGTCGTCAAAACCGACTAAGGGACTATCCGTGAATGTTATCTTTACGAAATAAAAAGAAGGAAAACTTGAAATGAAACCCTATACCAATCCGTCTGGCCAGCGTGGTATTAGTAGGCCAAGTATCCCAACGTCACGGGAGGAGGCCCGTCCCTGCAGTGGGACATTAATCGGCTGTTATGATGATGTTTTATTTTATTTTTGTTACAGTATTGAGCTCCCACGTGGAACCGTCTCCTGGCTGGATAGATCCACGCACCACCTTAACTAACCCCATTGGAGTAAGTATTGAGAATTAAGAAGAGATACATTTTGTCTTTTATATGTATTTTAAAGAATATAGTCTCTCAAACTTTTAAAAATTAAGGAAAAACTTTAAATCAAAATTCGTTTTAAACGTTCTAGTTTTTTAATGCAAATCTTTGTGTGCATGAACATAATTGTTTGCATTGGGCTGAGTGTTTTCTATGTATAATATGTATGTATTTACAAAAAAAATGTATTTATTTAAGTATGTTTACCCGTTGTCTAGTACCCATAGTATATGGCGTTGTGTGAATGTGTGAGGATTATTTATTTATTAAGTATACTTTTACTAATAAAAGTAAAATCTATAATATTTAAAAGAATTAGGTATGGCCCAGGAAAATTTACTTTTAAATAAAATAGTATTATTTTATTCGGTGATAGACCAAGAAAAGGGGCGTGGGCAATGAAAATTCAATTTAAAACAGAATAATACACTCCTCTCTTAGACATAGATCTAAGATAAACAAGATAATAGGGTGTTACCACCAGATTTCATCTATAGGGTGTGTTAAAAGGTGACTAAGGGACGTCTTATTATATCTAGTTGTTTCGTTTCGTAACAGCCCATTAATGTCCCACTGCAGGGTCGGGCCTCCTGCCGTGACGGAGGGATACTTGGCCTACTAATACGGAATACTACGCCGGCCACACGGATTGGTATAGGGTTTAATTTCAAGTTTTCCTTCTTTTTATTTCGTTAAGATAATATTCATGAATAGTCCCTTAGTCGGTTTTAACTACAGCCATTGGATGAGATGGGGTGGTGACATATTGTATTCTTACACCGTCACCACACGGAGAGTACTTGTACTCACAATAAAAACTCAGCTTAGTTTGCGACTAGGTGGCGTTGTCAAAAATTCCTAAAAATATTATTGTTATCATTTCAGGTTCTCCTAGGCGTAGGTCTAGGAGTAATGCATGTCCTACTAGTAAACAATAATATAACGACCTGCCTAGCCCCTGTGGACTTCGTAAACAACGCTATTATAGCAGCTACGTGGGACACTGTTGAGAAGAAGAAGAAAGGAGAAACGGATTGCCCTATTTACACTATCAGTACTTCGGGGTTGGGGCATAAGTGGGGTAAGTGGGCATCACTGCTTCAACCAATTAATCAATCAATCGTTTTATTGCGAATATGGGTTACAGTGATATTATTAAATTACAAAAGTTTCACCATAGACTGCTTGTTAAGCATGCAACAATTAAAATAGGGTCGACTGTCTCACAATGAACCATGCAGCTACACTTAACCAGCGCTATATTTCCAAAATTCGACGTGGCCAGATCGTGTTAATTTGTGCAAAAGATAGGTACAGACGTGTCTCTTCCGCTCAGTAGTTAGCGAGCAGATCGCGCGAGAGGTGTATGTATGCGAACCTTTTTTTAAAAAACTGTCACAAAAGTAAGTTTTAAATAAATTTTACTATCTTTTTTAGCATTTTTCCTTTAAGAAATATCGACTATTTTATTTCTACACCGAATTATATAGTTATTTAGCTTATCTATGCACTGTAATTTATTTCATAATTATATTTCTTTCAGTTTAAATTTTTAAGGTTAGTTATAAAAAGGTGCTATGTCTCACATTGAACCATGTTGAGGTGGTACTCAATGAATCACGGATTGTGTACCCCAAGAATTGCCTTGGCGTACACATTAAACAAAACGTGGTTCATTTTGCTAGTGTTGTTAGATAATGTATTGAAACTTTCAAACTACATGATATTCTTTTACCTAGCTGTTCATATTATTATCATTATTAATATTACTTTATTTACTTCCTTTGGTCAATATTTCTATCTGGTACAGAATGGCACGGAATAAAGTAAGTCAGAATAGGGAAGTCAGGGTGGGGAGCCCCTTACACAATGGACCGACGACCTGGTTAGGAGGGCGGGAAGCCGATGGAAGAGGGAGGCATAAGACCGCGCAGGGTGGAAACGTTTGGAGGAGGCCTATGTCCAGCAGAATAATAGTCTATAGGCTGATATTTATGATGATGATGAAATTAAGTCAAAGAAAAAAGGGGGCCACACTGCTTCCAATATGTTAAGAGCTTTCAAATTAAATAGAGAAGGTGTAATCATCAGAAAAGCTGCATTATATCCTACTTTGCGCCACTATGTAGCACAGTATTTACACACACGTAAAGATGATCTTGGTAACAAGAAGTATATACTAAATTATGATTTAAAGACTACTCTATTACAAGTCAAGACTAATTACATAAGAAATGGACGTTTTACTTTTACCTTAATTAATTATTGATAACATTTCTTTTTCATAATTAAGTGGTTCAATGTTAAAATTAACCCGGTTCAATGTGCACACCCTAGAGTACACATTGATCCAAATATTTATTTTTATATTTATGTTTTTATTTTTAAAAGTATAAATAATATTGAAAATTTGTCAATGCTTTTTTAAAGCTAGATAAATTACCTATCTTTGTACAAAATTTGAATCATTTCGAAGCTTAAACGAGAGAGTTATGCGCCTTCAAATTTTACATGGTTCATTGTTGGACAACTTACCCTACATTAAATAATTTTACATCTATACTTATAATAAAACTGTAGAGAAGTCAATTCTGTACATTGAATATATGTTAAAAATTAATATTGGAGGATGAATGGTGATCGATACTGATGCCAAAAATGCAATTAATAAATTTTTTGTCTGTCTGTCTGTCTGTCTGTCTGTCTGTATGTGCACGCATGGGTCAAAAACTACTGAAGGCATATTAACCAAACTTGGTACGATTGTAGTCCATACTCCTGGGCAGGTTATAGGCTGTATAACATAACGCTAAGACACATACGAGCTGAGCAGTGACGATAAATTTGAAGTAAGTCGGTTGAAAATGCGCTTTCGAGCTCTTATCATCGCATACGTTGATCATACGCTAAAAATATGTACCTATATTACAAAAATAATGGTCTTCAAAAGATGTACAAAAAAGTCCTCAATAGTATATCTATCTTTTATATATTACCCACAATAACGTGTTTAATCGTTAGGCTTTTCTTCAAAGTGTATTAAATACATAAATATATTGTATTTTGCATAGACATATCTTTATCAAACTCCCATATTTCAAAAGTACACTTTAATATCTTATTCATAAAAAAAATTATAGAAATCGGTTTATAAACAAACAAGATATAGATGAAAGAAAATTTCCAAATGTCGCCGCGCCAGTATGAGTACGGCTGTACGGTTGATTTTTGTTTAACGTCCGAAACGGCCAACCGCTGCATCTATATAATTTCATTTACATTGACTCTTAATGCGAACGGACGTGGTTCTTATTAACTCTTCTCGGAATAAGCGCGCTTTAGATATTAAAATACATAGATACGTAGTTTTTATTAGGTATTAAGTTTAAAGTATCTATCTATACTATAATAAAACTGTAGAGGTCGAAATGTCTGTTCTTTTCGAAAATTCAGATAAAAATTATCTATAAAATCTAGAAAAAAGTCAAAAACCACGAAATTACAATTATTAGTATTAATGTCTATCTGTCTGTTTGTTACCGCACATCTTTAAAACGAATTATTATAATCTTAAGACCAATACATTGTATTGTAGCCTTTTTATTAGGCTTAAACTGATGTGTGTTTCATCAAAATCGGAACAGTATTACACGAGATATCGCTAGATCTCTATATTAGAACAGTCTAATACAAATCAGGGGTCATGAAAAATGGATTTGGTTTAATGTTGAATGAATTTAAATTTCGTTTCTTTTGTTCACGAGATGGCGTTACCAGTAGTAATCACAAAATAAATGTGTATGTAAATAATCTATAACTATTTTATTATTAAGTGCTATTACTTGTAAGTTATTCCTTTTAAATGTTAATAAAATTAACCATGAATGGTATGTGTAATATCAATTATAAGTCTTATTAAATTAAATCGATTATAAGTTTACTTGATTGTTATATTTTTGTGTTTTTCGTAAATGAAACGCAATTTAATTAAATATAAATTGTATTAGTAAGCTATTAATCTAAAATATCAATTATTCTTTTAATATTAATTTAGTTTAAACTGTAGTAGTTAGTGGTCAACGTAAAAATATACAACAGACTCCACCTGTTTTTATTAATGTAAATAAATACAAATAACCTTTATTAGTTAATCACAGGTACAAATCATCTGACAAAAATAAATAGTCTTTCCCTGTTTTGACAATATTGGCGTACAAACTTATTTTTTAAAGTTAAACTATACCTATTATCATAACAGTCCAATAATATCCCACTGCAGGGACGGGCCTCCTCCCGTGAAGGATGGATACTTGGCCTACTAATACCACGCTGGAATACAATATGTCACCACCCCATCTCATCCCCTGGGTGTCGTAAAAACCGACTAAGGGACTATCCGTGAATACTATCTTTACGAAATAAAAAGAAGGAAAACTTGAAATTAAACCCTATACCAATCCGTCTGGCTAGCGTGGTATTAGTAGGCCAAGTATCCCTCCGTCACGGGAGGAGGCCCGTCTTTGCAGTGGGACATTAATGGGCTGTTATGATGAAATAAGCGATGTCATTTATTCTAACTTACAAATTTGACAACAGATGGCGTTGTGCCTGTGACGTCATTTTCAGTATCGCGTTGTTAAGATTTATGTCTGTATGGGTTTAGAAGCAGTCTCTAAAGATTTGTCTTTATAAAGATCTGTTTTTAAAAAGGTTTTGGTTCGTTCTTTAATATCCTAATTCGTTTGGAGTATATTCTTTCGTTACAAGGTTTAAAAAACAATTTTTCAGTATTAAATCGAATTGCGAAGTAGTAACATCGACCACGCGAACGAAGTCGCGGGGACAGCTAGTAATTACTAAAATACATTATTGAACTAAAATTTGTTATAAATATTATTATTAATTAATTCAGAAATTATTTATTTGAATTTATCTGTGAGGTATTCCTGCACAGTATTAGAAGCTTTATTTACTAGTAGATTTCGATAATCAACTGGCCTATCGTATACCACTGTTGGACAATGACAATCTCTGCTCGGGTTCGACCTCCGCTCAATGCAAATATTTGTGTGCAGGAACTTTAATGTTTTCTATGTGTAATTTGTGCGTACCTAGCATAATATAGGTTGTATGTTTATCAGTTGTTTTGTAGCTCAAATACCAGCTCCAGTTAGTTTGGGACTACTTAGATGGCGTTGTGTTAATGTGTGAGGAGTATTAATTATATATACCTAGTTCGTAAATATGATTGGACACCTTCACACGGTGAACCGATGACCTAGTTAGGTCGACCGGAAACCGATGGATGACGAAGGCACAGTAACGTGTAAAGTAAAAAGTATTTGGAGGACGCCTATGTCCAGCAGTGGATGTCCATTGCATGATAAGATCATGATCATGATGAACATAATAGGTAAAAATTTACCCACCCAATTTGATTTTTTTCCAGCAATTCTGGGAGAAATAGTACGTAGCGATGAATTCGTGCGTATGGCATCACCAAAGACCGTCTGGTATTGCTGGGGTGTCGAAATAACAAATAATTTCCTTTACTGGCTCATGACTTGGATATTTCATTATATACCAGGGTATTTCGTTGATGGGTTGCTTGATGTCTTTAGAATTAGACCGAAGGGGATTCCGTCGTAAGTATTTTACTGAATTTTAGGTTTTTTTTAGTCCTAGCCGAAGCCACCGTATGGCTCGGTGGCATGAGGGCGTGGGTTTGAATCCATGTAGGACAATTATTTGTGTGACCCACAAACTATTGATATGGATGTTTTTTGTCGGTTAAAATGATGTTTGTAGTGTCTCTGCGACACAGTGCATCATCCCTAGTGCGGGAGAATAGAGTTACCTTTAAAAAAATAAAGTAGAATAGATATACCATCTAAGGATTCCCTCTGTGCGGTCACTGATAAGTGTCCTAGAAGGCAGACCCCTCACAAGGGGGACCGATGATCTAGAAAAGTTTGCGGGTAACCGATGGTAATCCGTGTGGTGACCGAGTAAGACTACAATATGTCACCACCCCATCTCATCCCGTGGGTGTCGTACAAACCGACTAAGGGACTATCTGTGAATATTACGAGTATCTTTACGAAATAAAAAGAAGGAAAACTTGGAATTACACCCTATACCAATCCGTCTGGCCAGCGTAGTATTAGTAGGCCAAGTATCCCTTCGTCACGGGATGAGGCCCGTCCCTGCAGTGGGATATTAATGGGCTGTTACGATGATGATGATGTTGATTAATATCAAGCATTGTTTTGATTCTCAGCTTAGTAAAAGTATATTCAAAAATCCGAAAAGAAGAAAGACAATGGAAAAAATTATACTCGAGGCGGGAATCGAACCCTGGACTATACGCGTCTAGCACCATGACCTCTAGGCCAACTGAGTCTTGTCTTTCTTCTTTTCGGATTTTTCTAGTTAAACCTAAGCTTTATAGGTAAAAAATTATATGTAATTTATATTCAAAAATATACAAAATACGTCTTTTGGTTAAAAAGACTAATTTAATTTAAACTATTTCAGCTTAGTAAAAGTATATTCCAAAATATACAAAGTATCCATGGTATACAAGCATTTCCTCTTTAACTTCTGGAACTTAAAAGACGATAATCTTCAAGATATGCTTGGCAGGATGTCGGAACAGGACCGTATTATATTTAACTGTGATGTTAGGACTGTGGACCCGAAGGAACAGGTCAAAGTGTGGGGTGTTGGGTTGAGAAAGTAAGTTATTATTTAGTATGTAGTACAAGAATTAACATAAAGGCAAAGGCACACTAGAGGCCAAATGTTCCACGACATGTTATATAATTATAATATAAATGTGTGTGATGTGATATAATATTATGTAATGTGATATATACTTATATTAATGTTTGTAATTTGGCTAAGTAATGTTATAAAAAAATGTCGGTGAATCCAGATGCCCGGGAAAACTCGAATGAGTTTATGTGGCATTCTGTAAAAACAACTCTGTAATTGTTAAAAAATTGTATAAATAAATGTGTCGGCGATATATCAAGAGAAGTCGGCCGACTTAACTGGCGACATCGCGCTACATGACGTTTTCATGTCAAAAATGTTGCCAGACATGTCGAGCGAAGTCCAGCAACGTTGCGCTAATACACCCGACGTAGCTGGCGACACGTGTCGTAGGACCCTTGTCCCCTAGTGTATCTTTGCCTTAATGTTTCTCTGTGTGGTGACGGAGTAAGAATACAATATGTCACCACCCCATCTCATCCCATGGGTGTCGTAAAAACCGACTAAGGGAATATCTGTGAATATTTTTATTATTATTTACAAAATAAAAAGAAGGAAAACTTGAAATTAAATCCTATACCAATCCGTCTGGCCAGGGTTTTATTAGAAGGCCAAGTATCCCTCCGTCATGGGAGGAGGCCCGTCCCTGCATTGGGACATTAATGGGCTGTTATGATGAAATTAAATGGACCTAGATTGTAGCAGTAGCTAGTGTGGAACGCGCGACCAAATCGCGGGTTCGATTCCCAGTATGAGTTCTGAATATAGATTTGTGTATTAACTGACGTAGGATGGGGCGACCCCTCACGCGGTAGACCAACGACCTAGTTAGGACGGTGGGGAACAGATGGATGAGGGAGGCACAGGATCGCGCAAGATGGCAATATTTGGAGGAGGCCTTTGTCCAACAGTGGACGTCAATGTGGCTGATGGATGAATGGGAAAATTTGTTTTATGCGGGGAATATGATATTACCACCCTTATGAATAACATGTTAAAGTATATAATTGCCAGAACTGCGAAAACTACCATCTGTGGACGACGACGGAATTAACTCGAAAAAGGAATCTATTTAGATTACAACGTCATATAATTCTTTCTGCGCTACAGCAAGATAACTTCTATTTATAGTTTATGAAAGTTTACTCTCAGATGTAGGATCAGCTACATTATGTCATTATTTTGGTATTAGTATTTGTGTGTTAATTTGTGTTTTGGCGACAGCGGTTCCCATAGTGAATTAGTTGTATTGCATTTCCACTTGATATTACATTATTATTACATTATTATTTATTGTTTTACAGGTATATTTTAAAAGATGGCCTCCGTGGTAGTGCAGAGGCATACAAAAGACAACTTTACCTATTCAAAATAGCGAACTATGTGTTCTATGCTGCATATGCGTTTTTGGCATATTCCGTTTTACAATTAGCATATAATTTATTATGTTATTTCTTTGAATTAGTATTTTTAAATTGATTATGTTTTTTTGTTAAAATTATTAAAATGTATTCTGTTAGAAAGTTTTATAAATTGTTTTTTTTTATTAAAAAAAAAGTACCTACATTTAAATATGTTTTTTTTTTTACTTTTATTAATAAAAGCTGATTCCAAAACGAGCGACAATAACGTTTAAAATGTAATTTCATTCACTTGCATGGTTTTATTTCTCACTTATGTTTGATGTTTGACGGTTTGCTGCTTGCAAACCGTCAAACATCAAACTACTATCTCATACATACATACATACATAAACTCACACCTTATCCCGTCCGGGGTAGTCAGAGATGACAGAACGCCACTTGTCACGATCCTGGCAAAAAGATTGGGACTCGTCCACATTCATTAAGCGAGTCATACATAGGCGTCGGTTACGAGTGCTGTTTATTGGCCCTTCTCCAATATGCAACTTATCTGGTCAACATATTATTATGTTTTACGTGGCCTACCCGCACCGACTAGCCCTTTCACACTAGCCTTGTACTTATACTTGTTTCGTCAAACGCTCATCGTTCATTCTCTCAATGGGACCAAACCAGCTAAAACGACTATTTTATCACGAGGGAAATTACCTAACCAGTGTTGTTAACTATATAGTAAGGTACCAACTGTGGCGTATAGCCTTTTAAACAAATTACTAAGTAATTATTTTTCCAATATTTATTAAAATTAGAGTTTTGAGGTGACAAATATTAAAAAAAATATAACTGAAATTGAGATCATGCTAACATTACACGTTCATGCACACAAAGTTTGCATTAAATGGGAATCAAACCCGAGACTTTTGCGAGGCAGTCACGTAATGTAACCACTGTTCAAAAGAGGTCGTCATGTAGAAAATTTAAAAAATGTTTTATTAGAAAGTTATCCGTCCGTGTGGTGACGGAGTATGTCCGTGTGGTGACGGAGTAAGAATACAATACCCCATCTCATCCCATGGGTGTCGTAAAAAGCGACTACTAAAGGGATAGTCCTTTAGTCGGTTTTTACGACACCCCACGTTAGTATTATCTTTATGAAGTAAAAGAAGGAAAACCTAAAATCAACCCTATACGAATCCGTCTGGCCAGCGTGGTATTAGTAGGCCAAGTATCCTTTCGTCACGGTAGGAGGCCCGTCCCTGCAGTGGGACATTAATGGGGTGTTATGATGATGATGATGATGAAGAAAGTTATGAGCTATCGTGTTATCCATACTTAAATATAAAATCATAATTTTAACATTAAAATTCTATTGAAATTAAATTACATAATAATGTTTGTCACTAAATTTCGGTCACAGGATTATTTGTTTATGTTTTATGTAAATAAATATGATGAGCGTTTGACGCAACAAGTATACAAGGCTAGTGTAAAAGGGCTAGTCGGTGCGGGTAGGCCACGGAAATGAATGACGAGATAGGTTGCATATTGGAGAAGGGCCAAATAAACAGCACTCGTAACCGACGCGCATGTATGACTCGCTTAATGAATGTGGACGAGGCCCAAGCTGTTTGCCAGGATCGTGACAAGTGGCGCTCTGTCGTCTCTGCCTACCCCGGATGGGATAAAGCATGAGTTTATGTGTGTATGTATGTAAATAAATACACATAATAATATGACACTATTATATGTCCTTGGTTGCTACAGTCAAGTCTCATGTTCGATTCTTGGTCAAGGCAAATCTTTGTGTGTACTAACATAATGCTTGCAAGGTTCTGGGTGTTTTCTACATTTAATTCTAGTTGTTGTAAATATTGATCATAACAGCCAATCGACGTCCAGTGCTGGACAATCATCATAACAGCCCATTAATGTCCCACTGCAGGGACGGGGCGCCTCCCGTGCCGGAGGAATACTTGGCCCACTAATACCACGCTATCCAGACGGATTGGTATAGGGTTTAATTTCAAGTTTTCCTTCTTTTTATTTCGTAAATATATATCGCACGCTATAAATAAAAGGGTATTAAGTCTGAAAAACCGTTTTTTTTTTATTTTGAATTCGGAAACCTAATTTTTTTCTCTATAAATTGGTAAGAAAATAGTATTTAAAATCCAAATACTTTTTGAAATATAACGATACAATTCTTTCTTGACTATTTATGCACCCTATTTTCGAGATAGGTAAGACAGTCGCATCTTAGTTGATTCAGTAGCCGGGCATCGTTCGTGGCCGTCGCACGTATCTTTCTGAGTTACAACCCGTCCAGTCGTCAATATCGAATCAATCTATAAAGTTGTAAGTATTCTAAACAGTATTATGTAAAGTTAATACCTTATTGCTTGTTAAAATTGATACTAGTTTCATGTTTTATTTTAAATAATACTGTCTTGCCTGTTCAATATAATATAATTTGGTAATTTTAACGAAATAATATTAAAATAATACTTTATAGCTCCCGATTTGCTTGAGATAATTCTGTACATCTTGTCAATTGTATTTTATGGTTGCAAGTTTCAAGTAAAATACTACCTTTTAAGTTGTTATTATATTTTTTCTTTTTTAAATTTTAGTTATAATCAAAACAATGAAGCGAAGTAGGAAGGCTGGTTTAATAATGAAAGAAATCAGCAATCGCCTAAGTCCACCGGACAGTTCTTAAAATGAAGAAAACAAAGACCCATTTGCTCATCATCATCATTTCCCTGCCCTTATTCCAATTTTATTTTGGGGTCGGCGCAGCATGTTTTTTTTATTCCATACTGTCCTATCGGACGTCATCTCACTAGTAACACTCTTCGCAGCCATATAGCTTTTCACACAATCCATCCATCGTTTCTTTGGTCGTCCTCTTCCCCTATATCCATCCACACACATGTTCAGCACCTTCCTCACTACATGACTCTCGTTTCTCCGCATAACATGCCCATACCATGACAGCCGGCTGCCACGTAATTTTTCTGCCACCGGTGCCACTTTTAAATCTTCTTACATACTCATTTCTTACTCTATCTACTCTCGTAACACCACACAGATTGTCTTTCATTCGTCCCTTTTCTGGCCAACTCTCTGATTCATACAGGACGGCAGGTGTAATCATAGTTTTATAGATCTTCCCCTTAAATTAAGGGGACTGTGGGGGTCACAGATGGTTCCCGTGAAGCAATGACCTGCTGCCATTTCATCCATCCTATGTTAACTCGGTTCTTGACCGCCCGATCTACTTCGCCATCGCTTTGAATGAAAGAACCGAGATACCGGAAGACAGAGAAGACTAGAAGGCGCATGCCGTTAAGCGCTATGGCTTCAGGACTGCCAACGCTCTAATCTGCTCTGGATCTTAGGTCCATCCTCCCCAACCAGAACAATGTAATCGGCAAACACTGCACCAGGGTGCCATTTCCTGTATGCTCGCCGTCAAGGCGTCCATAATCAGTAAGAGGTAAGGACTTAAAGCCACACTGAACTGGTTGGAGTTGCAAGACGATCGGACGTATAACTGGTTTGTCTTTACATAGCACGAATTAACTTCACATACTTCCCAGGTACAACTTTCTATTTCATGGCCCACTTCAATACTTCTACGAAGACCCATTTGCTGACAGTGACAACAGGGATCTAACGTATGTCCCCAAAGTATCACATTTGATTTAGTTTGATAGTTTTGTTACTGTAGGTACCTACATAATGTTGTTAAATTATGTTTCTTTCATATTGAGTTTCTTTTTTATTATAACTAATTATGATACTAAAACAAATAGAATTTCTAGATTTTCTAGATGCAATCAGTATTTAATTTATTATAATACCAAGCAAAAAATATCAACCAGAAACAACTTGGTCAAACGCCTAACTTCTGCGTCTTGGGGGGCTGCCCCACATGTTGTCAGGACTACGGCGGTCTGGCATTGTCCTACACGGCAGGAGAGTATGCGTCCGCGGTATGGCACCGTCCGGCTCACGCAGGTATGGTCGACTCTGCCCTGAATAAAACATGCCGTATAATAACTGGCTGCTTGAAACCTACCCCATTGGTCAAATTATACTCATTGGCCGCCATTGCTCGACCTGGTGTTCGCCGTCAGGTCATTTGCGAAAGTGAAAGGAAAAACAAGAGACCGACCCTCGTCATCCACTTTACTCGCACAATATACCCAGGGCACGCCTCAAAAGTCGTAAGAGTTTTTTGCGACACACACGTGCACTGTGCGGTGACCCCAGTAAGGCTAGACTGGACGGGTGGGCCTCAAACTTTGCACCACCCACCCGCCGAACATCTTCCACCTGGTTTCAAGGAGCAGTGGCCGATCTGGAGGTCGCTCAATAGGCTACGTACCCAAGTAGGCCGCTGTAACTCTAACCGGACTAAATGGGGTTATCTGAACCCCTCCTATAGTGGATGTGGATGCGGTTCTCTCGTCCAGGACATGGAACACTTCCTATCATGCCCAATGTGCCCTGCCACCTGCACACCAGAAGACCTAAAGAGTGCCAACGATAATGCTGTTGCTGTCGCTGGTTTTTGGGCAAAACACATCTAAAATATATTTGAAATTAGACTTATTGCCATCGAAACGAACAAGAAGAAGAATTATAATCCCTTAGCCATGTAGGCAAAAGATAATTTCTGTGCTGCTTAATATAGTATCAATATTAATTACAACTGGTTATCGAAATAATTTGGTAAATTTTGGTTAAGCTAGAGAGTAGCAAGTTAAACTTAAGAGCTATTTGAACTGCTTAAAGGGTATCATCTTTTTCTGTTCCCATAAAACTATTAATATAAAAAAACTGTTATAGATACACAAACTAAACTTAACCAGCATAAAGAAGGATAGTGTACTTTTAAATCTAGAGATAATTTTAAATATTTGAGTAAGTAGTTCCGAATCTATGATTTTTTAAAACTTCAATACGCGATATCTCAAAACAACGTTTTCGAAATAATACCCTTTTGTTTGTGACGTGCGATATATCCCCCATAGTAGATAGTCCCTTAGTCGGTTTTTACGACACCCATGGGATGAGATGGGGTGGTGACATATTGTATTCTTACTAAGTAAGTATATTATTATATTCGATGATATCCAAATATTGAATTATAATTTTTAAATGCCTCCTCGAAATATTTTCTTTCGTTCGGTGCCTAGCTCATACATCTGTTTCCCGCCTTCTAACTAGGTCGTAATGATGGATGTTTATTATTATTATATGCTAATGGCTGCTCTGCAAAATAAACAAGCGAAATTATTTCTTAATAATATTGTCATCACCATATGGCCCCGTGACTTTACCCTGACCTCGGCCTTAGAATTAAATATAAAATCAAAGATAAGGCACCGTAAAACCAAGGTAAAGTGTGGCCCATAAGGTGTCGCAAAAGCAGACGTCTTAGGATTGCTAAGATTATGGGTCGTAGTATATCCGTGTGATGATGGAGTAAGAATACAATATATCACCACCCCATCTCATCCCATGGGTGTCGTAGAAACTGACTATCTGTGAATATTAACTTTACATAGAAAGAAGGAAAACTTGTTATTAAACCCTATACTAATCCGTCTGGCCAGCGTGGTATTAGTAGACCAAGTATCCCTTCGTCACGGGAGGAGGCCTTTAATTTCCCACTGCAGACAGTGGGAAATTAAAGGGCTGTTATTATGGTCGCGGTATGTCGTACGGTAACCATGTATATACCAGTGGCGAAGGGTGAATTTTTAGAAAAGGTAAGCCGAACGAAAAAAAAACTTGTGACTGTCACAAACATCAACTTAACGGACACAAAGAACAAGATCCAGACTCAGGACAATAATTTGTTGATCAAAAAGAATTGTCCTGCCTGGGAATCGAACCCGCGACCTCGTGCACGTCAGCCGCTTACCGCGACCGCGCCGCGCCATCGAGGTTAAAGTGTCTTTCTATAATATTAAATTTCTATTTCGTAATCTACTTTTCTATTGTACTTCATACGTATTAGTGAAAAAATATTCTGTCCCGAACTCAAGTACATAAAGCTATTCAAATCCGAATATGTTTCTCAGTTTGGACATGTTTCTTTGATGAATTAGATAAATGACTCCACAAACTTTTAAAATCTGAGAATAAGACACAAGGGAAACAAAACGTACTATTTAATTTACAACTGCAAGCTGTAAGCCACTTAATATATTTATCATAAATAGATGTAAATAATATAAAAATATATCGTAAATGCATGGCGCCGGGCGGCGGCCGACGCACGTCTCGTTTGTATCCCACATTCATGTCTGTATTTCTTATTTTCGTTATTTAATTTCAAGAAAGAAGTTTTGCTTCCACAACAATTAATCAATAAGTCAACAATCTAATACTATTAACGCTGCCATTGTAACAGCAAATTAAAGTAATAACAATGAAGTAAGTACTTACAATAATGTAGTAGGTAGGCACCCAAAGCACTATGACAATAATTCAATCCATGCACAACACTCATAACACAAACATACTTAGTAATTACTACTTTACACAAAACAGAGAATTCTAATGTATTTGCACTGTAAATACTTTAAAATATAAATAATAGCTGAATGAAAACAAAAACAATAATAAATGTCAAAATAAAAACTTTGGTACTTTGGGTGGGAAATGACTGAGAGCAAAGCAATAAAGCAATGAACATTGACCAAAATGAATGAACACAATATCGTTCGTTCATACATCGCGATGGATCGTTTTGATTGGTCAATACAACGACGAACGAATGATGCGTCGTTTTGATTGGTCAATACAACGACGAACGAATATATTAATAATACTCAATTTCCTTAGGTAACTCGAAAAATGCCGGCTTATTCATTCAATGATCGTTCCTTATATCGACGCTCACACACAAAGATAAAATGCAATGTTTTTGCATGTGTGCGTACGACTTTCGTACCGTCTGTTTATACTCGATTCCTATTTTTGAGACCGGCTTACCGCCGCCATTCTAATGTACTCTGTGCCGCCGCCATTAGTTGACAATGCTGTAATAATAGATGGCGTTATGAGTACGTAAATAATTTTCATAATATGTATTGCGATTTACGTAGGTAAGAGAAAACTTTTTTGTTTTTTTAATTTTGTGTACTGAATGGATGTTACGTCATTGATTTATAATTGTTTATTATACAATGTTATTGCAAAAGGTAAGCCGGTAGGAATCGGGTTATATGGACCCTTCGCCACTGGTATATACATTTCTACTTTACACGGTACGGCTACCGTGCCGTGACAGGCGTGCGTGCAAAAGGGCCTACCTGTACCTAGAAAATAAATGAATGCTTAAGACATAGGGAGGCACAGGAAGGACATATTTGGATGAGGCCTATGTCTAGCAGTGGACGTCGATTGGCTGATATGATGATGATTATGAATGCGTCAGGATATCGTGGTATTAGTCCTACTAATCTATACTATTATATAAAGCTGAAGAGTTTGTTTGTTTGTTTGAACGCGCTAATCTCAGGAACTACTTCTTCGAATAGAATTTAGTTTTCAGTTTTGGATAGACCATTGATTGAGGAAGGCTATAGGCTATATAACACCAAGCTAGGACAAAATTATTATTTTTCAAATTTAGGGGGGCTAAGGGTCTACTCAGAAGGCTCATGGTCACTCAGAGGGCAATGGAGAGAGCTATGTTGTAGCCTGACCTGTGGGCCTACTCAGAATAATCATGATCACTCAGAGGGCAATGGAGAGAGCTATGTTGTAGCCTGAACTATGGACCTACTCAAAAGGCTCATGGTCACTCACAGGGCAATGAAGAGAGCTATGTTGTAGCCTGATCTGTGGGCCTACTCAGAATAATCATGATCACTCAGAGGGAAATGGAGACAGCTATGTTGCAGCCTGATCTATGGATCTACTCAGAAAGTTCATAGTTACTTACAGGGCAATGAAGAGAGCTATGTTGTAGCCTGACCTATGAGCCTACTCAGAAGAATCATGGTCACTCAGAGGGCAATGGAGAGTCTCTCTAGTAATCTCTGGATCTACTCAACCGATTTTAAAAATTCTTTCTGTGTTGAATAGTCCATTTATCGGCGAGTGTCACAGGCTATAATAGTATCACGCTATGACTAATAGGAGTGGAGCAGTAATTAAATATGTTTAAAAAAGGGACGCGTTTTTTTCGCCGCCTAACGAAGTGGACAAGGGTCAGCTAGTAATCTATAATTAGAGGAACCTCATGACTATTGTAACTAATGGGCTGTTATGAAACCACCAAATTGCGTAAGTACTTTAATCAGTATCAATAAACAGGTTTTAGAGTCAGTTTTTTAATTAGAAAATAGCAGGAATCTTAATTAAGAATATCATGGCAGCTATTTGGACATCAAATTTTATCCATATTAGTCATAACAGCCAATTAATGTCCCACTGCAGGGACGGGCCTCCTTCCGTGACGGAGGGATACTTGGCCTGCTACCTAATACCACGCTGGCCAGACGGATTAGTATAGGGTTTAATTTCAAGTTTTCCTTCTTTTTATTTCGTAAAGATAATATTTACGGATATTCCCTTAGTCGGTTCTTTCGACACCCATGGGATAACATGGGGTGGTGACGTATTGTATTCTTACTCCGTCACCACCCGGAGAATCGAAATTAGTCATGCTGTTTTAGAGCAAAGGAGTTATAACAAACTTACATAGTTATTGACGACCTCTGTGGCGTAGTGGTTATTTAACATGACTGCTACGCAGAGGTCTCGGGTTCGATTCCCGCTCAATGCAATTCTTTGTGTGCATAAACATGATTCTTTGCATTGGTTTGGGTGTTTTCTATGTATAATATGTATGTATTTACAAAAATAAAAGTATTAATGTATGTTTTACCCGTTGTCTAGTACTCATAGTACAAGCTCTGCTTAGTTTAGGACTAGATGGCGTTGTGTAAAAGTGTAAAATAAATTGGTAACCCTTTTTTGTTAGATAAATTATATTTAAAAAAAACAATGGAAAAGTACAACGTGTTTTTTTGTCATGTTTTTCGACTTAAAAACCCAATACTGTGTATAAATTTCCTATAATTACCTAAAATATTCCTAACATTAAATACCACAATTCCGTGTGGTGTCGGAGTGCTTATAACAGCTCATTAATATCCCACTGCAGGGACGGCCCTCCTCCCGTGACAGAGGGATACTTGTCCTACTAATACCACGCTGACCAGACGGATTGGTATAGAGCTTAATTTCAAGCTTTCCCTTCTTTTTATTTCGTAAAGATAATATTCACGGATATTCTCTTAGTCGGTTTTTACGACACCCATGGGATGAGATGGGGTGGTGACATATTGTATTCTTACTCCGTCACACACATTCCAGAATGATCATCATTAATTACCTTATAACGACTTATACCTTATAACAATTAATCATTAGCTAATTCCATCCATTAGTTATAATTAAGCTGATAAATATAAGCACTTAGGTTTCCATCACTACATAGTTTAAAACAAAGTCACTCTAGCTGTCTGTCTGTCTGTTCGTTTCTATGCTTAAATCTTTAAAACTGCGTAACGTATTTACAAGCGGTATATTTTAATAGATAGAGTGATTCAAGAGGAAGATTTACATCTATACTAATATTATAAAGAGGTAAAGTTTGTGTGTTTGTGTTTTCGTGACTAGTGAGTAATCTCTGGATCTACTGAACCGATTTAAAAAAAAACTTTCTGTATTTAATAGTCCATTTATCGGGGAGTGTATATAGCCTATGGCTATATAGTATCACGCTATGACTAATAGGAGTGGTAGTGAAATATTATGTTTAAAAATGTGACGCGTTTTTTTTCGCCGCTTAACGAAGTGGGCACGGGTCAGCTAGTGTATAATACATGCATTACATTTGAAACTGCGCAAAGCTAGGCCGGTCACTAGTATACATTAAAAAATATTTATTTCTGTAACAATTTTCCACTTTTTAGTGTAATATTGTCAGTTGTGTGTTTGCCTTTGTCGAGGTATTGTGTGTCCTAGATTTATTTATTGGATATATTTTAATAATTAGGTAAGTTTTTTAATGGCTAATTTATTTATTTATTTACGCTGTTATGAAAGCCCAATAGTTGTTGCATAAAATTGTTGAATATTTTAATGACATTTGTGATTTTTTTTAGGCTAACACAGTAAACATAGAAAAATATAGAATTCTATTATTTTCAATTACAAATATTTATAATTTATTTAATCTAGCCGATTTAATCTATAATAATAATATTTTAAACAAATAAGATTTAAAAAAAAAAATTAATCTTATTATATAATTTCTTTAATCCATCACGCGATGGACCAGGCACCCGCACGGAGAATCCATGGAATGCTAAGATTAGGTCTTATTTATAATTAATTTAACATTTAGTGTGGTGACGGAGTAAGAATACAATTTGTCACCTCCCCATCTCATCCCATGGGTGTCGTAAAATCTGACTAAGGGACTGACTAAAGGAAAACTTGAAATTAAACCTTAAAATGATAACTCCCACAAGGGCATTTCGTCAAGGAGGCTTTTACAAACATGTACTTATAATATAATAACAATAATAACAATAACAATTTATTTATTGACTCCCAAAACAAAAACAGTTTACAAAGTTTAGGTACATTGCGAATATAATTAAGTAGTGGGAGCCTGGTTTCCAAGCTAGGTTTAGACCTGTATTATGGATAACCAGACCTCAATCCACGGAAACAGTTGAATACTGGTTGTGTGCAAATTTGTACAAGTGCAGGAGTACTTTTTAAATTGTATATAATATTTTAAACAAGCTTTATTAAAATACAGTAATTAGTCTAAATATATGTGCCTGTCATGTGTGTTTGTGTTGGTGTTGTGTGTATGCATGTTGGTGTGTGTGTGTGTGTGTGTGTGTGTGAGACTTAATTAATGGACAAAGAACACCCAGACTTAAAACTATATTTTCTCAATACCTTAAGTATGTGCTTCAAACCCACTACACGGTAGCCGCCTACCACTTCAGTGTCTAAGTCTTCGTTAAGCTCATCGAGCGCTGTGTCGTGGAGGCTTTTACAAACGCGAAAATAACTAATATTATAAAGAGGTAAAGTTTGTGTGTTTGTGATATTGTAGGGGGTAATCTCTGGAAAAAGGAGTGGAGCAGTAATAAAATATGTTTAAAAAACGGACACATTTTTTTCGCCGCGCAACGAAGTAGGCACGGGTCAGCTAGTAATTTATAGATCTCTAAAGTTTCTTTTGGGATTTGAAATTGTGATCCTGTCCACAGTAAACGCCTGCCACTGCTGTGTCTTAGTCTTCGTTGACCCTATCGTTGTTTTACAATCATAAAGTTAACGGACACAAAATCATCAAGCTGGGCCCTTGATAATGACAAGAATTATACATCGCGCAATATTTATTTTAGAATTGAAACCACGACTTCCTACACGGTAGCCACATACCCCTCCTAAGTCTAAGTCTCTTAAGTCTTCATTAACAACTTCATATTCATTCCAGAAATGGACAGAGCCATAGAGCTGGAGCAAGCAGTCTTAGGTCGTCAGAAATACATGAACGCAATCATAGACAATGGGGACACGCCTATACAGAAGTTTTATGAAGGTGCGACTATATTTGTTACTGGAGGCGCTGGTTTTCTTGGCAAGCAGCTTATTGAGAAGTTATTAAGGTAAGTTGTCCACTTGTGGGCTTAGCAAAGTCAAATTATCTTGCTGAGTCAGTACCTCTTTTGTGCTCGCTTAATATACCGCCAAGTGTGCATTTAGAGGGAAAATGCACACTTAGAACCGAACCACAATTGCCGTTTTTTTTCACCGCAGTCTCTAGCCTCTATTTTCTTTTAAAACATAGATTGCTTGTATTATTTTTGTAATTTGGTAAATACAGGACATTACCTACAACTAACAAAAGATAACTAAGAAAAATAATTATTATTTGTATTAGTAATAAGCCTGTAAATATCGGTCCAATTTAAACCAGCGGATTTAACCATTTAAACAAAAAATGTAACTTCTCACCTTATATTTTTTTCCTTATGATTAAAATGTTATAAGTTAGCTAAGATGTGCGCTATAATTATATTGAGTGTGCAATAATTATTGAAAAATAACTAAGAAAACGTTAGTATGAAAAATCAATCTTCGCATAAAATCTCCATTCAAAACGGCAAATATCATAGGTTTTCTATTAAGTATAGGTTTGTACGGAACCCTCGGTGCGCGAATCAGACTCACAATTAAACGGTTTTTAATGTTTATTCCCTAAGAATTTAAGCTTACTTATTATGCATTTAGATTCTTCAAACTGTCTTATTTGTAAGAAAAAGTATAAATCTGATTAATAATGTACCTACATCATCATAGCAGACGGAGGGATACTTGGTCTACTAATACCACGGCCGGCCAGACGGATTGATATAGGATTTAATTTCATGTTTTACTTCTTTTTATTTCGTAAAGATAATATTCACGGATAGTCCCTTAGACGCAACTGGAGCCATACACATTATGCTTTTAGTAAGAAAAGCTTCTGTGGTAGATGGCATCATCATCATAATATCGTCGTCGTATCACGTCCTCTGCTGGGCATAGGCCTCCTCTAAATATAAAAGAAGGAAAACTTGAAATTAAGGCCTATACCAATCCATCTAGCCAGCGTGGTATTAGTAGGCCTAGTATCCCTTCGTCACAGGAGAAGGACCGTCCCTGCAGTGGAACATTAATGGGCTGTTATGATAGTGTTTTTAAAAGTAAAGTAAATATTTTTTTTACAAATAAATTGTATTAGGTACCTATTCCTTAAATGAATATTTATGAGAAAAAGTGTAAACATACCTATTATGCATGTCTATTGTTTTCTATTGAATTGTGTTAATTTAAATAATTGCATTTTTTATTATCGTACCTTATATAATTTGCATGCCGTAAAAAAAATGCAATTAGTATACCTTATTAAGTAAACTAACACGTGTATTATTTCTTTTCTTCTTATGTGTTTTGCTCTAAAATTAAATAATTTTTTTTTTTTTCTTTAAACAAAAAGAAACATTCTTTTTAATTTTATCTACAATCTTTGCTCCAAAGTTATTGTCATGTTTACCATACAGACTAAACCACAGGACTAATCTGTCAAAAAATCTGTGACGTCACGATTCATCTGTCAAAAAGCATACCAACCTTGTACAGTCAGAGGCAAAAATATGTACACATTTTCAAATTTTCTAAACTATCTGCACGTTTATCTAGACATTACAATATCAAAATGAATTCGTAATTTAGAAGAGGTTCCGTACAGTTTTGAATTAATCTTCGAATTTTCAATTTTGGATTGGCAGAACTTTAGATAACTGGTTTACAAAATGCGAAAATGTGTACATATTTTTGCCTCTGACTGTACTATAAGTACTACCCGGTCACATTATATCGAGACCTGGCGTCAATGACGTCACGTCGCGTCGGACGTATCACTGATGCGCCCGTGGCGAGCGCGGGACGCGAGTTCACATTCCAGCGAGGTCTCTAGATAATGTGTCCGTGTAGTACTTCGGGATTATAATTCATAATTCATATCTTTATTGCATTCCATAGTTTACATAGATGTTATGTTATAATATAATTGTTCAGTATGGACCCTGTCGGGCACAGCAACATAAGAATAGGAGAAGATGGCTTATATCTAGGCTTAATAATATCTTAAAACTAAAGAATTTAAATCTATAAAATAACTATTTCACATAGTAAGCCATTTTAATATTTTTTTATTAAATTACAGGGCTTGCAAAGTATCTAAGATATACATACTGTTGAGACCGAAGAAAGGGAAGACCACTGCGGAAAGATTGAATTATATGTTGAATGATCCAGTAAGTATTATCTTAATCTATACTACTAATAAATATTATAAAGTGGTAAAGTTTGTGTCTTTGTGTGTTTGTGACGTTGTAGGGGGTAATCTCTGAATCTACAGAACCGATTTAAAAAATTCTTTCTGTGTTGAATAGTCCATTTATCGGGGAGTGGCATAGGTTATGAAGTATCACGCTATAGCTAATAGGAGTGGAGCAGTAATGAAATATTTAAAAAAAAGGGACGCGTTTTTTTCGCCGCCCAACGAAGTAGGTACGGGTCAGCTAGTAGCTTGTAAATGTCCTACTTCACGGATAGGATAGTTAGCATTAATCAATGTGAATGTGACTCCCCAATCTAAGCATCTGAATTCGGTATGTAAAGTAAAAGTTTACCTAATGTCGATGCCAAAACTATTTCAAGATTTTAGATCGGTAAGGAATAAAAACATATTTTAGCGCAAAAAATCTCAAGATGGTGTTCATTTTTACCATTAGATACCTATTATTATGAATTACTTTGTACTTAATTTGATCTCTAAATGACGTCATGCGTCCGCACGAACAGAAGCTTGTTTCTGCCTTCATTGATCAAGTAATTCAGCCGTACGTAGTATTCAGACGTCATCACAAGAAAAAATAAGAATATTTATTAAAAATAAACTATAGGTTGGAAACCAAAAATAATCAAGTTAATAAACCTTTAAAATAAGAATATTAAAAAAATACCAAAAAAAAATCTTAATCTTTACATACTTACTGAATTGAGGAGTCACATTTACATTGATATAACTTTGGATACGTATATTTTGCTACAAAATTCCGAATTTGTCCTACAAAAGTATTTACTGCTCTACTAATTAAGGTGGCGAGATTCTTTTTTTAAATCTGAAGTGGCTTCTCAATCCATACGAACATGCCACCTCGCCTAGGAGTGGCCCTCATTTTGATTTGGGTTGGAGAATTTCCTCTAAGTATAAGTACCTACTTCATTTTTTTAAATTAGTTTTTTTTTCATTTTGAAATTGTGATTTCTATAAACTTCTAAAGAAAATGTAATTTCATCATCATCATAACAGCCCATTAATGTCCCACTGCAGGGCCTCCTCGCATGACGGAGGGATAGTTAGCCTACTAATACCACGCTGGCCAAATGGATTGGTATAGGGTTTAATTTCAAGTTCTCCTTCTTCTTATTTCGTAAAGATAATATTCACGGATAGTTCCTTAGTCTGTTTTTACGACACCCATGGGATGAGACGGGGTGGTTACATATTGAATTCTTACTCCGTCACCACAAGGACATTGTAATTTAATTATACTTTTTTTCACTAGGTATATGATTTAGTACGTAAGAAACAACCTGATTTCGCCAAAATTCTGGAGCCAGTTCAGGGAGACGTATCAGAGTTAAAACTTGGCCTTAGCGTTGTGGACTGGACTAGGATTACTACAGAAGTAAGTATTTATTTAATATTCAAGAGTCGTATATGCCCAGCTGTTGATGTCTTTTGGCTGATATATAATATTGAGGAGTAGGTAATGATGAAAGAATAAAGTCAGCAATAGTTGACTTTATTCTTTCATCATTACCTACTATATTATATATATATAGACTAAATAGGCATTTATCTACAAACGACCTCTGAGGCGTAGTGGTTATTTAACATGACTCCTCCTACGGAGAGGTCTCGGGTTCGATTCCCGCTCAATGCAAGTATTTGTGTGCAAGAACATGATTATTTGCATTGGTCTGAGTGTTTCTATGTATATTATGTATTTACAACAAAAAAAGTATATAAGTACTAATATCCGTTGTTCTGTTACCCATAACACAAGCAGGTTAAGCCTAGCTTAGTTTGGGAACAGATGGCGCTGTGTAGAGATGTTTGTGAATATTTGTTTCATCATCATCATCATCATATCAGCCAATCGACGTCCACGGCTGGACATAGGCCTCCTCCAAGTATTGCCACCTTGTGCGGTCCTGTGCCTCCCTCATCCATCGGCTTCCCGCCGTCCTAACCAGGTCGTCAGTCCACCGTGTGAGGGGTCTAATATTTATTTATTATTATTTTATTCAAAATTAATACAAATTTCGTTCTATCGTTTTTGACGTCATTTATACTACTTAATCTAAGTTTAAAAACATTTCGAAGTTTAGAAAACTTTACCACCGCCTCCAAAGCGCTAGTAGAGAAGAAGCGGCGCAACAAATAAAAATAATGTATTTATTTATTACGAATAGTTGAACACAGTAGTTCTTGAGAATCAGATACTCCGTCACCACACGGATACTCCGTCACCACACGGATACTCCGTCGTCACACGGATACTCCGTCACCACACGGATACTCCGTCGTAACATGGTATAGTAGAATGTAATATATTTATTTATTACGAATAGTTGAACACAGAGTAGTTCTTGAGAATCAGATACTCCGTCACCACACGGATACTCCGTCACCACACGGATACTCCGTCACCACACGGATACTCCGTCGTCACATGGATATAGTAGAATGTAATATATTTATTTAATACGAATAGCTGAACACAGAGTAGTTCTTGAGAATCAGATACTCCGTCACCACACGGATACTCCGTCACCACACGGATACTCCGTCACCACATGGATACTCCGTCACCACACGGATACTCCGTCACCACACGGATACTCCGTCGTCACATGGATATAGTAGAATGTAATATATTTATTTATTACGAATAGTTGAACACAGAGTAGTTCTTGAGAATCAGATACTCCGTCACCACACAAATACTCCGTCACCACACAAATACTCTGTCACCACACAAATACTCTGTCACCACACGGATACTCCGTCGTCACACAAATACTCTGTCACCACACGGATACTCCGTCACCACACAAATACTCTGTCACCACACGGATACTCCGTCACCACACGGATACTCCGTCGTCACACGGATACTCCGTCGTCACACGGATACTCCGTCACCACACAAATACTCTGTCACCACACGGATACTACGTCACCACACGGATACTCCGTCGTCACACGGATACTCCGTCGTCACACGGATACTCCGTCACCACACGGATACTCCGTCACCACACGGATACTCCGTCGTCACATGGATATAGTAGAATGTAATATATTTATTTATTACGAATAGTTGAACACAGAGTAGTTCTTGAGAATCAGATACTCCGTCACCACACGGATACTCCGTCACCACACGGATACTCCGTCACCACACGGATACTCCGTCGTCACACGGATACTCCGTCACCACACGGATACTCCGTCACCACACGGATACTCCGTCGTCACATGGATACTCCGTCACCACACGGATACTCCGTCACCACACGGATACTCCGTCACCACACGGATACTTCGTCACCACACGGATACTCCGTCACCACACGGATACTCCGTCGTCTCATGGATATAGTAGAATGTAATATATTTATTTATTACGAATAGTTGAACACAGAGTAGTTCTTGAGAATCAGATACTCCGTCACCACACGGATACTCCGTCACCACACGGATACTCCGTCACCACACGGATACTCCGTCGTCACACGGATACTCCGTCGTCACATGGATATAGTAGAATGTAATATATTTATTTATTACGAATAGTTGAACACAGAGTAGTTCTTGAGAATCAGATACTCCGTCACCACACGGATACTCCGTCACCACACGGATACTCCGTCACCACACGGATACTCCGTCACCACACGGATACTCCGTCACCACACGGATACTCCGTCGTCACACGGATACTCCGTCGTCACATGGATATAGTAGAATGTAATATATTTATTTATTACGAATAGTTGAACACAGAGTAGTTCTTGAGAATCAGATACTCCGTCACCACACGGATATAGTAGAATGTAATATATTTATTTATTACGAATAGATGAACACAGAGTAGTTCTTGAGAATCAGATACTCCGTCACTGCTGCATTTTCTTGACGTCATAATTTTTTTAACATTGTAGTAATTAGGCGCTGCAACCATTGTATACCATACATAACCAATAATTAAATATTTTGAGTTGATTTGAGTTGAGTTAACATTTCTTTTTTCTCGCCAGGTAGACTTAGTTATCCACATGGCAGCCACCACAAGGTTTGATGGACCTCTCCGTGATGCCACCATAACCAACGTCAGAGGTACCCTGGAGTGCGTCGCTCTTGTTAAGGAGTGTAAAAAATTGAGGTTAGTTAACTATCAGCAGTTCTTTAATGTCCCATTGCAAGGATGGTCTCCAAAGACCATCCTTGCAACTAAGAAAGCCTTGACAAATAAGAAAGCCAATGGGGGTAAAAATATATTAGACTGAGAAATATATCAGTAGTTCATTAATGTCCCACTGCAAGGACGGAGTTGACGGTAGGCGCAATGAATAGCCGATAGGTTAAGAATATAATATCCTCATTTGCCATACCCAAGATTGGCCACCTTTGTATAAAGACGTTAATATGACTATATCTGACCTGATAGAAAGCGTGAATACATCATAACAGCCCATCAATGTCCCACTGCAGGGACGGACCTCCTCCAATGACACGCTGGCAAGACGGATTGGTATAGGGTTTAATTTCAAGTTTTCCTTATTTTTATTTAGTAAAGATAAATAATGTTCACGGATAGTCCCTTAGTCGGTTTTTACGACACCCATGGGATGAGATGGGGTGGTGACATATTGTATTCTTACTCCGTCACCACACGGAGAAGGTCCACCTAGCTAGGGACAATAATATAACACACTAGCATGTTAACCTAACAGCCCATATCCCACTGCAGTAAATAAATGAGCCATGTCCGTCCAGCCACCGAATTTTTTAATACGTCATAGAATTTTTGACAGATGAGTCGTGACGTCACATAATTTTTGACAGATGAGTTGTGACGTCATAGTATTTTGGAGGGAAAATATTTTTTAATAGAGCTGAGTTGTCCCTTCATTAAATTTTGGCGGGAAAAATAGTATTTAAACAGCTGAGTCCTGACGTTATCACGATTTGGCAAATAGGTTTGTACGGAACCCTCGGTGCGCGAGTCAGACTCGCACTTGACCGGTTTTAATTTGTTTAAATTTGGCTTACAAACACCACGCTGGTTTGTCGCATTGGTTTTTTAGGGTTCCTTAGCCAAATGGCAAAAAACGGAAACCTAACCTAGCCTATCGCAGTCTATTGCTGGAGACAGTCCTCTCCCAACACGCGCTACAGAATACCGTGTATTAATTTTATTAATCAGCATGTCAATTCTCGTACCTAAAATTCGGTTAAGTTAACTCTTAGTTGTCAAATTGTCACACAATTAGTATTCTTGTATTAATAATTTAAAATATTTTTAAAGTAATTTAATCGTACTGTAACTAAGCTTAGAACGGCATTCTTGTAATTTTTAAAGTAAAAGTTCTCCATTAAAAAACGTCAAACTTAACGTTTAATTTTAAAAATTAAATTAAAATAAAGTTAAAATTAAGTTGAATTAAATTCTATGTAACGAGAATTGACCTGCAGTTTAAATTTCATTTCAGATGTTTCACATACGTATCGACAGCATTCACTCACGCAACAGAATCAAGAATAGATACGGTACTGAAGGAACAGTTCTACGAATGTCCTATACAACCTGAGGAGATTATAGAGCTCGTAAATACTAGAGATGATATTGAGAAAATTACTTTCGAGTAAGTGTTTTAATTCATACTAATATTATAAATGGGAAAATGTGTCTGTCTGTTTGTCTTTCTTTCACGGCAAAACGGAGGGACGAATTGATGTGATTTTTAAGTGGAGTTAGTTGAAGGGATGGAGAGTAACGTATGCTACTTTTTGCCCCTTTATAACCCCCTATTTAAAAATCATAGGCACGCACACTATCATAAAAAAATAGACGGTATCTAGCTATCGTTTATTTACCTTTACGATTACCTTCGGCATTGGACGGGGTTGGGGAAACCCTGATTTACCCATGAATAGCATATTTTTACGTTGTTGATGTGACCGGGATATAAGTATTTGTTTTTCAGTACCCCTAGGCTACCCAAATCCTTGTCTGATCTGGTACATAATAATAGGGTGTAAAGTGAATGTGACTTACGCGAATACTCAAAGAAGCAGTTTCGATTCTTATCATCATCTCAGCTAAAAGAGCTGGACATAAGCCTCCTTCTAATATCTTCACCTTTCTCTGTCCTGTGCCTTTCTCTTCCACGGGTTGGATGAGAGAGAGGAATAAAAGAGGGGCCTAAATTAGTTTCAATGTTTTTCGTTCTTTTCGAATGTATCTATTTATACTGAAGCTATAAATAGGTGATTTCATCATCATCATATCAGCCCATTAATGTCCCACTGCAGGGATGGACCACCTCCCAAGACGGAGGGATACTTGGCCTACTTATACCACGCTGGCCAGACGGATTGGTTTAATTTCAAGTTTTCCTTCATTTTATTTTGTAAAGATCATATTCACGGATAGTCCCTTAGTCGATTTTTACGACAGCCATGGGATGAAATGGGATGGTGACATTTTGTATGCTTACTCCGCCACCACACGGAGATGTATTTTCAATAGGTTATTTATTTACAATTTATTTTTTTCAGTTTAATAAAAGGCTGGCCGAATACGTACACATTTACGAAGGCTATAGCTGAAGAAGTGATCAGGCTTAATTGTGCTGACTTGCCTGTTTGTGTTGTCAAGCCACCTGTTGGTAAGTACCACTTCTATCAATATTCTATTGTTATGGAAGAAAGCTCTTGCACACTTAGCGTGGTAACGCACCAATCGATGGTAGAATCTATTAGTTTCTACCACATTGACCGATCGACCATCGATTGATGGATGGTAAAATGGATTAGTTGAAGACAAAGCTCCTCCGTGTGGTGACGGAGTAAGAGTACAATATGTCACCACCCCATCTTATCCCATGGGTGTCGTAAAAACCGACTAAGGGACTATCTGTGAATATTATCTTTACGAAATAAAAAGAAGGAAAACTTGAAATTTAACTCTATACCAATCCGTCTGGCCAACGTGGTATTAGTAGGCCAAGTTTCCCTCCGTCATGGGAGGAGGCCCGTTCCTGCAGTTGGACATTAATAGGCTGTTATGATGATGACGATGCAGAGCTTAATGTACTTTGTGTACTAGGTAATTGTTAAAGATAAGTTAAATTTACGCAGTTTTGTATAGAAGGTTGTGGGATAATGGATGCTACGCAAAGGCCTCGCGTTCGATTACAGTTCAATGCAAATTTTTGTGGGCTTATTATGCATGAATGGGCTGTTATGATGAATACACACAAAGATTCGTTAGAGGTCGTTAAATAGCAATAATATTTGAACCTGTTTTTTTTTACAGTTTTACCAGCATACTATGAACCTACTCCTGGATGGTCAGACCTCAGCGTTGTTTACGGGCCTTCGGGGGTAAGTTGTATTTTAGTTACTGGTCTACTATTGTTTACCAACTAAATCTATACTTAATCTATACTCATATTATTAAGAGGTAAAGTTTGTGTGTTTGTGACGTTGTAGGGGGTAATATCTGGATTTTTTGAACCGATTTCAAAAATTCTTTCTGTGTTGAATAGTCCATTTATCGGGGAGTGTCATAGGCTTTATAGTATCATGCTATGACTAATAGGAGTGAAGCAGTGATGAAATATGTTTAAAAAATGGGACGCGTTTTTTTCGCCGCCCAACAAAGTAGGCACGGGTCAGCTAGTTTATTTATAAAAGTATAGTAATATTTATTATAGCTGTTTTAAAAGTACAATAATAAGCATATTCTTTATAAGAAGCGCAAAAAGTGACTTAGGGCCAGATTCAGAGACCGCACTTTGACTTTACTTTGAAGGAAAGTTCGACTTTGATACAAAAACGAGATATACCTAAGGCCCAGATTCAGAGTCGTGACTTTACTTTCTTTCAAAGTAATCTTCCCAAAGTAAACTTTTCATGTGTAAGATTACTTGTAATGTTTTTCAAATTCAGAGAAAATAACTAGACTTTGCTAAAGTAAAGTCAAAGTGCGGTCTCTGAATCTGGCCCTTAAAGAAAGCTCTAAGTCGTATTCAGATCCAGAGATTACCCACTACAACGTCACAAACTCACAAATCTTACCTCTTTTTAATATTTTTATTAATTTCATTAATTTAGATTTGTTTACCTTTGCTCAATTACTTTTGCAATACGTAGTTATAATTGGTTATGTTATACAAAGTTTAGAAATTGTTTTATGGTGTTAGTAACGCCTAAAATATTTTTTTTTTCCCCAGATCACCGTGGGCGTGGGCTTGGGAGCTCTCCATGTGTTTCCAGTAGAAACAGATAAAAAATTAAACATAGTACCTGTAGACTATGTAAATAATGCCATCATAGCCGCGGCTTGGGATACCTGCGAGAGACTTAAGAAGGGGACTTTGAAGGATATACCTTTGCTTACTATCAGCTCTTCGAAACGTGGAATAGTTTGGGGTTAGTATTAATTTTTTTGAAAAGTTGGAAGACATTCTTTTGACGACCTCTGTGGCGCAGTCGGTATATTACATGGCTGTTACGCAGATTTCGATTCCCGCTCAATGCAAATATTTGTGTGCATGAACATGATTGTTTGCATTGGTCTGAGTGTTTTTTAAGTATAATTTATGTATGTATTTACAAAAAAAAAGCATTTAAGTTTGTTAATCCTATGTCTAGTACCTATAGTACAAGCTTTGCTTAGTTTGGGACTAGGTGGCGTTTTGTGAATGTGTGAGGATTATTTATTTATAATTTATTCAAAAGAAAAATTGGTATTGAGACAGGTTTCGAATTAGCGTCTTCGGACAATACACGTCCGAAACCTTAACCGCTAGGCCACCCGAGTCCTTTTCTCGTTAACCAAATTAGACCTCCGCGTGGTGACGGAGTAAGAATACAATATGTCACCACCCCATCTCATTCCATGGGTGTCGTAAAAACCGACTAAGGGATTATCCGTGAATATTATCTTTACGAAATAAAAAGAAGGAAACCTTAAAATTAAACCCTATACCAATCCGTCTGGCCAGCGTGGCATTGGTAGGCCAAGTATCCCTCCGTCACGGGAGGAGGCCCGTCTCTGCAGTGGGACATTAATGGGCTGTTATGATGAAACGTTGTTTGGTACTGTACCTCTGCCGTTTCCAGAATCTGCCATTTAACGAAAAAGGGAAAAAATACAACAATTATATTTTTTTTTCAGATTTCATAGGCACAATAATGCGCAGTGAAGATTGTAAAAGGATAGCAACACCGTTCGCTGTGTGGTATTGCTATTTATTCGAAATTACAAATCCACTATTTTACTGGCTAATGACCTGGTTCCTACATTATATACCAGCTTATATGGGAGATGGGATTTGCAAGATATTTGGTATTAAGTTCAAGGAGATTCCTTCGTAAGTAGTTCATAATTGTATTTATTACTAGCTGACCCCCACTTCGTTGAGCGGTGAAAAAAAACGCGTTCTTTTTTTAAACATATTTCATTACTGCTCCACTCCTATTAGTCATGGCGTGATACTATACAGCCTATGACACTTCCCGATAAATGGACTATTAAACAAAGAAAGAATTTTTAAAATCGGTTTAGTAGATCCAGAGATTATCCCCTACACGTAACGTCACAATCACACAAACTTTTCCTCTTTATAATATTAGTATAGATTATTCATTACAATGCCGTTTAAGTTCTGGGCCTTTACGTGGCTCACTAGCGCCGCCAATTGAAAAAAAAACATAATTCGTAGATAGGATAAATAATGTAAAATGTTGATAACAAAGTCTTGAGAAAAGACAATAAAGTACGGACATTGTATGGGATCGCTGTGCGAATCTTGATATCGCGATTAAGGACGTAGTGGCGACATCTGTTGATTGTGGGGGGTACTGAGATAGTGTAGGTGTTCGCTTGAGTAAGTCGCTAGATGACGCTACAGGTTCATGCCCTGTGTCGCGAGGACTTTTACAAACATTAATATAACGGACACAAAAAACATCCAGACTTAGGACAATAATTTGGGGATCACACGAAGAACTCTCTTGCGTGAGAAACGAACCGCGTGCACTTGTGCTACCGTCGCGCCACCGAGGCAATTAAACCTTAACATTCGCTACAGGTTTAGGGTCCAGACAACTAAAACTATTTCTTTTTATTACAGCTTTACAAAATTCTACGAGAAAGTATACAAGATGTCAAAAGTATTTGGATATTTCTTCAAACACGAATGGATATTTGACGACACCAATTTGTCAGACATGATTGTCAGAATGTCAGGGAATGACAAAGTCATATTCAACTGTGACATTTATAACATAGATTATGGCCAATACATAAAGGTTATGGCCTTGGGCCTTAGAAAATTTATTGTGAAAGATGGCCTGGTGGGCTCAGCTAAGGCTTATAGGAAACAGAAGTTATTTTATTACGCTAATATAATATTTATGTCACTGTATATTTATATTTTGTATTGTATTTTTCATGGTGTTTATTCTGTGGTTAAATATACATTGTTTTAATTATTTATTTGTTTTATTGTTTGTAACACTCAGCCTTACCTAGCAAAACAAAAAGTAAGATATCTCATTAACACCGTGTGGTGACGAAGTAAGAATACAATATGTCACTACCCCATCTCATCCCATGGGTGTCGTGAAAACCGACTAAGGGACTATCTGTGAATATTATCTTTACGAAATAAAAATAAATTGAAATGAAATCCTATACTAATCCGTCGCGTGGTATTAGTAGGTCAAGTATCCCTCAGTCAATTTGTGAAGATGTATTATTATTAGGTTCTTTAAAACCTCAAGTTAATAGTTTTCTACCTATACACGTTTTATTGGGTCACTATCATCTCGTCTTAAACGCAACTGGTAAAAGTAGCATTAACCTGTCCGAATAAGTTTTTTTGCAATAGACAACTTCCGTACTAACTTAATTAACTTTGTGTCGCTAGGACTTTAAGAGAGACACAAACAAATTACATATTATAAGATTTAGTTTAAATATTATAATTTGTGGATGAGAAAAATAAAATGTTTTACCTAAATTCTCTGAATTTTAAAAACATAATTGTTGTTTTGACGCCTGTGGAAAACCCGTTAGCAAAGTTTTATAAACTACAGTAAATAGTTATTATTCATAAAAAAACATTAATTATTCATAAATAAATTATTCATGTTTAAAATACTATTTTTAATACTCTATGTTCTATGAGTAGGTAATGTGCATAGACTAAAGCAAAGACAACATATTTGCTAAATATTTTGAATTTCAATTTGTGTAATCCAGTAATGATTGCTTTGAGTCTAGACATACTTTATGCCTTACTCCGTGTAGTGACGGAGTAAGAATACAATATGTCACCACTCCATCTCATCCCATGGGTGTCGTAGAAACCGACTAAGGAACTATCCGTGAATATTATCTTTAGGAAATAAAAAGAAGGAAAACTTAAAATTAAACCCTATACCAATCCGTCTGGCCAGCGTGGTATTAGCCAAGGATCCCTCCGTCACAAGAGGAGGTTTTGAGGGGCAACTAAAAAAAGGGCAACAAATAAATAAAAATAAAATAAAAAAATAAAAATAAAAAAGCCTTTTATTTCTTACTTGACCCAGGTTTACAATATTAAATAAAAGCAGAAAAAAAAATAGTCTGCACACCAATTCAGTTTAAAGGGGCAACATATCAGCTCAAAATATTCACAAAAACAAAAATTATTTATTCATTCATAACAGCCTATTAATGTCCCACTGCAGGGATGGGCCTCACCACGCTGGCCCGACGGATTGGTATAGGGTTTAATTTCAAGTTTTCCTCCTTTTTATTTCGTAAAGATAACATTCACGAATAGTCCCTTAGTCTGTTTCTACGACACACATGGGATGAGATGGGGTGGTGGGTGACATATTGTATTCTTACTCCATCACCACACGGAAATTAAAATTAATGTTACGTATGATGCCGAGGTATTTTATTATTATTTACTTTATGCTAAAGTAGGGCAAGTACAAATAATTGCATTGTCAGCAAAAATGTGTAAAAATAACTAGGTACAGTATGAAATTATATCACTAGATATTAGTATGAAACAAAATCACTGCCGCTGTCCGTCTTTCCCTATGTCATCATCATAACAGCCTATTAATGTCCCACTGCAGGGACGAGCTTTCTCCTGTGACGGAGGGATACTTGGCCTACTAGAGCCTCCTCCCGTGACGGCGCGGCGGGATACTACGCCACACGTATTGGTATAGGGTTTAATTTCAAGTTTTCGTTCTTTCTATGTGAAGGTAATATTTACAGATAGTCCCTTAGTCGGTTTCTACGACACCCATGAGATGAGATGGGGTGGTGACATATTGTATTCTTACTCCGTCACCACACGTTTTTATGCTTTTATGTATTATGTATGTTCGCCGGTTATATTTTGTTTGTAAACCGATTTTAATGATTTTTTTTGTAAGAAAGGAGAACAGAATAGAAAATTCATCAAAATGGGTTCAGTAATTAAGTTTTATATCTAAAAAATATATAATGATTATAACAAGTTTCTAGTTGAAGTTGAGTTTTTTAATAGGAAATTATTAATTTTCAACGCAACTGTTCTCCGTGTGGTGACAGAGTAAGAATACAATACCTATGTCAAAACCCTATCTCATCCCCTGGGTGTCGTAGAAACTGACTAAGGGACTATATGGACTATATGTGAATATTCACATATAGTCCCTTTCCATAGAAAGTAGTAAAATTTAAAATCAACCCTATATCAATCCGTCTGGCCAGCGTGGTATTAGTAGGCCAAAGATCCCTCCATCACGGGAGGAGGTCCGTCCCTTCAGTGGGACATTAATAGGTTGTTATGATGATAGCAAGTTTCTAGTTTAACTTGTTTTTTTTTAATAGAAAATTATTAATTTTCAACGCAACTGTTTCCTAAAAGATGTATTATGCGACAATGAGTCTGTAAAATTTGTATACATTTTCTCTCTTAGACACTTATTTTGTATAAGGAAACGTCAAAGATCAAATATAGTAATATATTATTATATTTATATTATTCAGTTAAATATTTATTAGTCGGTATATACAGGGTGTCGCTGGTAGAGTTAGAAAGTTAATGCTCAAAATTCATGTACAAAAACAGCTGTTTTGTACGTGAATTTGACATCATCATTTTAGGTAATGGATTTTAGTCACTGCTGGACATTGGCCTTCTCAAATATCTCTACCTTGTGTGGTCTTGTAGGTCAGAGAGTTGGGCCACAAGAGGGATGAATGAAAGACAATTGCACGTAGCAGAAGTGAGAATGTTAAGAAGAATGTGTGGTGTTACGAGAGCGGATAGAGTAAGAAATGAGTATGTAAGAGGAAGTTTGAAAGTGGCACCGGTGGCAGAAAAACTACGTGGCAACCGGCTGTCATGGTATGGGCATGTTGAGAATCATGTGGTGAGGAAGGTGTTAAACATATATGTGGATGGATATAGGGGAAGAGGACGACCAAATAAACGATGGATAGATTGTGTGAAAGACGATATGGCTGCGAAGAGTGTCACTTGTGAGATGACGTCCGATAGGAAAGCATGGAAGAAGAAGACATACTGCGCTGACCTCAAATAAAATTGGGATAAGGGCAGGGGAATGATAATGTGTGGTCTTGTGTCTCCCTCATACATTCAGTGTCCTAACGTCCTACCTACCTAGTACAATTGTCAACCCTGTGAGGGGTCAGTATTCCAGACCCCTTCTGCCCCCACGGTTATATCTTTGTGCTATGTGCCGACTGCCACTTTAATCGAGCAGTCCTAAGCGCTATTTTTTTATATAGTTTGTTAAAATAACTGCACTATTATTTTGCACACCCTGTATATACATATTATTATAAAAGTTAGTATATTATTATAATAATCATATTATATTTAACTTTCAATAAGAAAACATTATATTTGTGTAGTTACAATATTAAACAGCGTCAGATTCTGTGAAATTAAATAATAAAATTAATAAAGAAAATTAGTGTGATGCCTTTAGAGTAACAGATTTTCGTTTTTAAATTTAACACTAGTGGAAATAAGTTATATAAGAAATAAGGTGAGTGAAAATTACATAATATTAATAACTGGGTGATAATTGGGACAGACAAATGACATACAGTACCCGGCCGTAAATATTGCACATGCTTTTGTAAAGAAACAATCGGCCAATTTCGGCTTCGTAGAGCATCATCTCTGTCGCACGAAATACAAAAAGTCTGGTATCTATTAGCAACTGTTAAGGGTACGTATTCCACAAACACGAACTTGCTAGTGGGCGGAGTCTAAAAGATTGTTGTCGAAAACGGGTCCGTTATGGTACAGAGGTCGTGCCAGCCACTAGTGCATGGGGCACATGAGTTCCTAATCCCACGCAGGAAAATAGTTACTTCGATCCACTGATAGTTGTATTGAGTTTGGATATTACTCGTGTTTATCGCGGTGTCATACGTGGGCGACGAAAGCGACGCGACGCGCCGCAACTAACGCGACGTAGGGCCAGGCCACACGGCGCGGCACCGCACCGCACCGCATTACTCCTGCGGTATGGCGCCGGAGCGGTGCCGGACGTACCGTATGGCATACCATACATTTTTATATGTAGGAAACCGTTGCGACACGGCTCAGGTGCGCCGCGTCGGAGCCGCACCGCACCGCATTACTCCTGCGGTATGGCGCCGGAGCGGTGCCGGACGTACCGTATGGCATACCATACATTTTTATATGTAGGAAACCGTTGCGACACGGCTCAGGTGCGCCGCGTCGGAGCCGCACCGCACCGTGTGGCCTGGCCCTTACGCGTTCAAATCAACGGCGTCAGACGAGCCCTACATGTCAATCCAAGTGTGGGAGTTATGTTTTATAAAAAAAATGCCTGGTATCCCCAATCCATTTCATCCATTCCATTATCATGCTAAAAACTATATTTTGTTTTTAGCTTAAATTGTATTAAATATAATTTCGACCAAAGACCTAAATATGGATAACGCATTGGCCATAGAAAAGGCCGCTTCTATTCACCAGAAATCAATAAATGAAACTATAGATCGCGGAGACTCCTTCATACAGAATTTCTATAGAGACACAACTATATTCTTGACTGGTGGCTCCGGATTTATAGGGAAACAACTTATTGAAAAACTTTTTAGGTAAGACATAATATATTAATTTAACATAATGGTGAAATAGTTGTGTATGCGACTCTCGTGCACGAAGTCGTGGGTTTAAATCATCATAACAGCCTATTAATGTCCCACTGCGGGGACGAGCCTCCTCCTATGACGGAGGGATACTTGGCCTACTATTACCACGCTGGCCAGGCGAATTGGTATAGGGTTTAATTTCAAATTTTCCTTCTTTTTATTACGTAAAGATAATATTAGTCAGTTTTTACGACACCCATGGGATGAGATGGGGTGGTGACATATTGTATTCTTACTCCGTCACAACACGGAGAGTTGTCTTTTATTAGGTTATTTAAGCAGAAATGTTAACCCTAACATGACCCGTAAAGAAAATATCTACATATATTTATTATTTAATATTATTTTACTATTGATTGTAAATAGTCATGACTATGCAAAAAATAATGAAACTCTTGCGCAAGTGACCTTAGGTCTCAAGGTTTTTTTTATTAAAAGTAATATTATAAATATGAATAGTGTACATTATTCTATATGCTTGAGAGGTGATAGACTAGGAATACAAAATGTCACCGTACTTTCATTTTATCAACCACAAGCTGAACCGTGCCCACTTCGTTGAACAATTTAAAAACTTCTTTCTCTGTTGAATAGTCTATTTATCGGGGAGTGTTATAGGGTATATATTATCACGCTATACGCTATGCGACTGATAGGAGTGGAGCAGTAATGAAATATGTTAAAAAAAAGGGACGCCCTTTTTTTCGTTGTCCAACGAAGCAGGCACGTGTCAGCAAGTTAATTATAAAACTGATCAAATCAAAAATTTGATTCGGATTACCTAGATATAAAATTTACCAAATTTTGTTTAGGTATTTGGATGAGTTTCACGCAGTTATCAAATTTTTTGGTGTCATAGTTAATTCAAATTATTTGAAAAAAAGTTTAATTTGTTAAAACTGATGTTTATAAATAATTATTGGTATTATGTTTTCTTTACGATTAAATTGGGAGTAGGCACTGGCAATATTGTACAAAATATCTGGCTTAAGAAACCAGTGGCAGTATGGTAACATTGGCGTCAAAAAAGTTGTGTAAATAGTTTATATTTTTCAGATCATGCAAGATAGAAAAGTTATACGTGCTGATAAGGTTGAAAAAAGGAAAGGGCATAGAGGAAAGATTTGCTGAAATGATGGAAGACCCGGTACGTTACCTTTATTACCACCACTTCGAACACCTACTATGATAAATTGAAGTATTTGAAAACAATGCATTTAATTCATTTTAGACATAATGTTTCATAGAGATATTAACTGCGTACAGAATCGGTATTTTAATAGAAAAGTATAAGTTTATTTTTGCAAAACAACCGTTTTCGATTCCCCAGCTGGGTACAGTATTTTTTTCAAATGTATGAATGCAGTTTTTATTTTTATCAAAATCCTAAGAACAAATCTTCGTATGACTTCTTATAGTTTAAGACTTTCCCATACTGACCCATTTGAATGAGCCACCCTGTATAACCACTACGTCACAGAGGTCGTCAAAGTTTGTTAAGCTACAACATCGTTATTAAATTTCAATTATTTTTGTAGATTTTCGAAGGTCTTCGACGTCTGCAACCTAAGTTTGAAGAGAGAATAGTGCCGATAGAAGGGGATGTGGCTGCAGTCGGTCTTGGGATTGAAGAGCAAGGAAGATCTTTTTTATGTGAAGAGGTAAGTACTTTCATCATCATCATAGCAGCCCATTAATGTCCCACTGCAGGGACGGGCCTCCTTCCGTGACGGAGGGATACTTGGCCTACTAATACCACGCTGGATTGGTATAGGGTTTAATTTCAAGTTTTCCTTCTTTTTACTTCGTAAAGATAATATTTACGGTTAGTCCCTTAGTCGGTTTTTACGACACCCATGGGATGAGATGGGGTGGTGACATATTTTATTCTTACTCCGTCACCACACGGGTATGTATGTACTTTATTTTAGTTTATTTTGTAGTAGAAAGTAGAGCTGGAGTACCTTTTCATTATAAGGCTTTAAAGATCCAAGTACAAAGATGTGTTCCTGGTACTTAATAAAATAAATAATGTTCACACATTCACACAACGCCATCTAGACCCAAACTAAGCAGAGCTTGTACTATGGGCACTAGGACAACGGATGAACATACATAAATACTTTTTAATGTCTCACTGCAGGGACGAGCCTCCTTTCGTAACGGAGGAATACTTGGCCTACTAATACCACGCTGGCCAGACGGATTGGTATACCTAGGGTTTAATTTTAAGTCTTCTTCTTTTAATTTCGTAAAGATAATTATCACGGATAGTCCCTTAGTCGGTTTTTACGACACCCATGGGATGAGATGGGGTGGTGAACTTTTGTATTCTTACTCCGTTACCATACGTAAAAGTACCAATATAAAAAAATTATAACAAATTTTCTGCCAAACCTAATTTACAAATTTTAGTATTAGGCTGCCTTTCGACCGTTAAGCTACTTATACAACACGGGTGAAGCCGCGGGCAAGCTAGTTTTATATATGTACTAGTATGCTCTCAGCTCTGCCCACCTTGATATCTTTTTCGGGATAGAAAGTAGCCTTTATGGTAAATCCAGGGTGACAGCTACTACCACACGAAAATTTATCCAAATAGGCCCAGCTTTTAAGCATAGTTGAGTAACACATCCATCCATTCATACAAGTTTTCGCGTTTATAATATTAGTATGTATATAAATAATTAATAATAAATAGATATTCACGGACATATCTACACAGCGCCATCTGTTCCCAAAGTAAGCTAGGCTTAACCTGCTTGTGTTGTGGGTAACAGAACAACGTACTTATATATATTTTTTTTTTGTAAATACATAGGTACATATTATACATAGAAACACTCAGACCAATGCAAATAATCATGTTCAAGCACATAAATATTTGCATTGAGCGGGAATCGAACCCGAGACTTCTGCGTATCAGTCATGTTGTATAACCACTACGCCACAGAGGCCGTCTAAATGTATAATAATGTTTATATTTATTCCAGGTAGAAATAATATTCCACAGTGCAGCTACCATAGCATTCGATGCCCCACTTCAATCTGCAGCTCTTACCAACATACGAGGTACAAGAGAACTGATCAATCTCGCTAAACACTGCAAGAAACTCAAGTAAGTATTTCTACGGTATATTGCAAAGCCTTACAATCAATACTTAAGCATTAGCTACTTTAAATTAGTATTTTCAAAGGAATTCGCGCGATTCTTGTCGTAAATTCACACTTAGACTAAGTACTTCACACTACTTGATTCACACTTAGACTAAGTACTTCACACTACTAGATTCACACTTAGACTAAGTACTTCACACTACTAGATTCACACTTAGACTAAGTACTTCACACTACTAGATTCACACTTAGACTAAGTACTTCACACTACTAGATTCACACTTAGACTAAGTACTTCACACTACTAGATTCACACTTAGACTAAGTACTTCACACTACTAGATTCACACTTAGACTAAGTACTTCACACTACTAGATTCACACTTAGACTAAGTACTTCACACTACTAGATTCACACTTAGACTAAGTACTTCACACTACTAGATTCACACTTAGACTAAGTACTTCACACTACTAGATTCACACTTAGACTAAGTACTTCACACTACTAGATTCACACTTAGACTAAGTACTTCACACTACTAGATTCACACTTAGACTAAGTACTTCACACTACTAGATTCACACTTAGACTAAGTACTTCACACTACTAGATTCACACTTAGACTAAGTACTTCACACTACTAGATTCACACTTAGACTAAGTACTTCACACTACTAGATTCACACTTAGACTAAGTACTTCACACTACTAGATTCACACTTAGACTAAGTACTTCACACTACTAGATTCGAGCTGCGAACTTCGCGTTTAAATTTTTTATTTATTTATTTATTAAATACATTATACAAAACATTTCAACACATCTTATTGACTTAGGCGAATTCATTCTTAAAAATGTGTCTCTCTATCCACACTCGCGAAGCTTCGCAGTCTTGAACCTTTGTGAACCAAGCGCAAACCTTTGCCGCGGGACAAAAAACCGCGACCGCGCAAAAAAACGACAACGAACGGGAAACGGCGCGAAGAAGAACCCGCGATATGACCACATGCGTTTCGCGGCTTTCGCGGCCTTTTGCGCCGCGAATGTGTAGAGCAGGCTTTACACATGCACATGACGCTATCTATTCCAAATTAAGCAAATCTGATGTTATGGAACTAGGCAACGGATAAACGGGATAAACATACTTAATTATACTGTTTTTGTAGATTTATACCTACATAGTATGTAGGTTTCTATTTATTTCTATTGGTGGCGCTAGTGAGCCACGTAAAGGCCCTTATGAACTATAATGACTATATTTGTGTGATCCACAAATACTAAGCATGGATGTTCTATGTGTCTGTAAAAGTGCCTGCGACACAGGGCTCTTTACCTTCAACGGAAGTTGTCTTTTACAAAAAAAAAAACCAGTAAATACTTATCTATATTTTCCAATTCTTGTTTCCAGGTCTTTCGTCCATCTTTCGACAGCATACTGCCACGCGACCAGCAAAACAGCTAGAAGTCAAGTCTTGGAGCAGTTCTATCCTTGTCCCATGAACCCTGAGCTCATGATACAACTGGCAGAGACCTTGGATAAAGATAGATTAAATGATATGAAGAAAAGGTGGGTCTGCTTAATTTTTTATTTATTTAATACAATATTATTTAACATTAACTGTACTTGTCTATAGAATCAAAAATGAGCAGATTCGTAGGATAACCAATTTTGACGTTTCTTAATGGAGAACTGTCACTTTAAAAATAACAAGTTTAGTTACAGTACGATTACATTACGATTACTTACATTACTTTAAAAATATTTTAAATTATAAATACAAGAAACAAGAATACCTTTTGTGTGACAATTTGACAACTAAAAGTTAAATTAACCGAATTTTTAACGATTTTAAGGTACGAGAATTAATTGACATGCAGTCTATGTTAAACATAAAGCAGTCAAATATTTCAGTGAAATTTTACGCAAATTAAAAATATGTGCCTATCATTCCTACTTTGCTTTTAACCACTTTTTCAAAAATTATGAAATTTAAAATTTACTTTTATTTCTAGTTTAATCCAAGATTGGCCTAACACCTATTCTTTCACAAAGGCATTAGCAGAAGATCTAATTCGGACTGACGGCAAGGACTTACCTATTTCTATAGTGAGACCATCTATAGGTAAGATACTTCATCATAACAGCCCATTAATGTCCCACTGCAGGGACGGGCCTCCTCCAGTAACGGAGGGGTACTCGGCCTACTAATACCACGCTGGCCAGACGGATTGGGGTTTAATTTCAAGATTTCCTTCTTTTTATTTCGTAAAGATAATATTGACGGATAGTTTCGGTTTTTACGACACCCATGGGATGAGATGGGGTGGTGGCATATTGTATTCTTACTCCGTCACCACACGGAGAATGCATGTAGCATGCCTGTTTCGTTTTGCATAAGGGAATTATTTGGTTTTAATTAGGTTATAACTGAGAACCATCAAAGTAGTAACTAAATATATATTTTTGTTTTGCAGTAATATGCACGGAGAGGGACCCTTTACCTGGATGGGTCGACAAGAACTGCGTGCTTGGTGCTAGTGGAGTAAGTATTGGCATGCTCTGGCCCCACCTACAAACACTGGGCCTCTACTATGCCATAGCTAAACCAACTACATCATTATAACCATCTAATTAGACGAGAGGCCCAATAGTCGATACAAGAAGTCCAAGTTTCGGAGAAAAACTTAACATTCTAAAACCACTTTATCCATACAAATAGGTTTAGAGTTTTGGGTTAAGTTAGCCTTTGTCGGTGCCACACGGTGGACTTATTGGTCTGCGGGGTTAGGGCGACTGCATTGCTGGAGTCCCCTATCAGGTGACGGATACCTTAGACAGGGCGAGGCCTTGCCCGTTAGCAAGGATCTGGTAAAGGTTGCAGAAAAGCAATGGATGACTGTGTAGCGTCATCTAGCGAATTACTCAAGCGAACACCTACACTATCTTAGTGTCCCTCACAATCAACAGATGTCCGATACATCCTGAATCGCGATATCAAGATTCGCACAGCGATTCCGCATATATACAACGTCCAACGAACAACCGTTCGGCAGTTGTCCCGACAGGCACGATCACCCTCGCCTGGTCGGAGGATCCTCCCTTTTCGTTGGAGGCGTGGTGCTGTTACGTCACCGCGACCTCCACAACTGAACAGATGAAGGTGGAGAACGTTTGAAAGAGACATATGTCCAGCAGTAGAAATCTTTTCAATCAAATCAAGTAGCATATCGTAGTCGTTTTCTGTACATACGTGGTCCTGCGCCTTCCAAATCCTTTGGAGGACTTTTACTTTTTGGCTAGTCGGTGCCGGTAGGCCCCGGAAAACATATGGTGACCAAATAGGTTGCATATTGGAATAGGACCAAATAAAGAGCACTCGTAACCGACGCGCATGTATGACTCGCTTAATAAATGTGGACGAGGCCGAATCTGTTTGCCAGGATCGTGACAAGTGGCGTTCTGTCGTCTCTGCCTACCCCGGCCGGGATAAGGCGTGAGTTTATGTATGTATGTTAAATAAAATACCATTCTAAAACTTTCCAGCTAATTCTCGGCTGTATGATGGCAATAGTCCACGTTCTGTTCGCCCGCCAAGAGATTCGCCTAGACTTAGTGCCAGTGGACTACGTATGTAACGCCTCCATAGCAGCGGCTACTACAGCTGTAGACCAACCTCTGAAGATCTATCAAGTTGCTACTAGCTGTAGGAATCATATTACTTGGGGTAAGACGTTTCATTGCGTTTGTTTTTTCAGAGGTTTCGGGTTCGATTCCCGCTCAATGCAAATATTTGTGTGCATGAACATGATTGTTTGCATTGGTCTGAGTGTTTCTATGTATAATTATTTACAATAAAAAGTATTTAAGTGTGTTTTTCTGTTGTCTAGTACCCATAGTAAAAGCTCTGCTTAGTTTGTGACTAGATCGCGTTGTGTGAATGTGTGAGGAATATTTACTTTATTTATTTATTTACTTACTCGCCTCGATGACACGGCGGTGGTGTAATCAGATGCCGTATACGCGGGTTCGATTCTCACTCAGGGCAATTTGATCACATATTATGTTCCTGAGTTTGGATGTTCTTTGTTTAATATCAAGGTTACGGGTTCGATTCCCAGGCAGTGCAATTTTGCGATCCACAAATGATAGTTCCGAGTCATGATGTTCTTTCTGTCCGTTGAATTGATGTTTGTTAAGTCTCCGCGCCTGAGGCATTATACCAAGTGCGGAAGTTGTAAAAGTATTCCTCCGTCACGGGAGGAGGCCCGTCCTTGCAGTGGGACATTAATGGCCTGTTATGATGAACTTCCTTGTTTCAGCTTACCTATCCGAGATCCTGCGAGAGAAAGCACGTACTATAGTACCAACAGAACAAGCTGTAGGCTACTGTTTTGTACTACAACCTGCTAATAGGATCGTCTACAGAGTACTTAAGAACTTCTTTCATGAAATACCGGCCTACGTGCTGGATGGATTCTGTGTTTTATTCCGGAAGTCAGCAAGGTATTACATATATTTTTTTACCTATAAAGCTTAAGGCCCGTAGCACATATATCGTAACGTAAACGGATCGGCACAGCCTCGCCTTTTTCCTCGGTGTCCAATGTCAAAAATCCGATTACGTTACGGTTCCGATTAGTGTGCGTTGCAGTAAGGAGTTTCATACAAATAATACTAAACGGCTCGAGTTGATATGGTGACGATCCGTTTACGTTTCGTTATATGTGCTACGACCCTAAGTATAACTAGGAAAAAAAAAAAAAAAAAATATCTAGGAAAGAAAAAGACAATGGAAAAAAATGGTTTTGAGTCCCGAGTTGTGTATAATTTTTTTACATTGTCTTTCTTCTTTTCGAGTCAGCAAGATATGTAGTAATATTATTTTGTCAGATCTTGACACAATGCCATCTAGTTTACAGGATCCATATTTGATCTTTGTTTGTATTGTTACCACCTGTAAACATTATGCCCCCTTACTTATCAACGCCTATTAAATAATAATATAATCACTGTTTAGCGAGATTTTTATTAGTAAAATCAACCTTATACCAAACAAAATCGTGAGAATTTAAGCTAATCATTTGACTAAAATTTAAGAGGCGTTTATGAGTAAGGGGGATGAAGAGCAATAAATACTTGAGTTTAAGTTTAGTTAAAAATTAAGTAGAGATTCTAAGTATATCTATATCTTTATTAATTGTCTAGTACACAAAGTATATTAAGCTCTGCTTCATCATCATCATAACACCCCATTAATGTCCCACTGCAGGGACGGGCCTCCTCCCATGACGGAGGGATACTTGGCCTACTAATACCACGCTGGCCAGACGGATTGGTATAGGGTTTAATTTCAAGTTATCCTTCTTTTTATTTCGTAAAGATAATATTCACGGACAGTTCCTTAGTTGGTTTTTACGACACCCATGGAATGCGATGGGGTGGAATGCGATATTGTATTCTTACTCCGTCACCACACGGAGAAGCTCTGCTTAGTTTGCTAGTCTGTAAACTTTACTTAAATATCTTATAACTTATCTTATTTCCACAGATTTAAAAAGATATATTCCCTATTCAACAAATTGGCATCAGTATTAGAATTCTACATGACAAACGACTGGATCTTTAATGATGGGAATACTGCCGAACTATACAGAAAACTTTCGATTGAGGACAAAACTATGTTTTATCATGAAGTTCAGGAAATTAAATGGCAAAACATGATTTTACTCTGGTGTGTAGGTTTAAGGAGGTATGTGGTTAAAGATGGACTAAAAAATACGAAATTAGGACAGAGAAGGCAGAAATATTTTAAAATAGGCACTGTTTTCTTAATCGGCCTATTGATTTATTGCTTTTTAATGCTTATTTATTACTTTTTTAAGCTTATTCGTTGATTTTTATGTTTTGTTTTATTTATTTGTGTGTGCAAAAGGGTTGTGTTATGTGAAGTAAAATATATGTTTGTAATTTATTTTGTTGTTTTTTTATTTTATTTTTTTTTCCTTATAAATCCCTTAAAAGCGTTGCAGTTTCTGTTCTCAAATGCTGTGAGTACTGTCTGTATTTCCATGTCTTCGGGACTTATTTTTGTGAGTATTTAATAAAAAGATCTCATAAACGCCACTGACAATGCAATCACCGTGTCCCAGTTCTGGTACTGCATTGTGTGCCTTACGACTCGAGAGAAGAAGAAGCATATAATTATGTACCTGGGATATTCGTTATTGTTATTTGTTTTGTGAGATTAATCTAATCAGTTAGGTTAAAAAACATCGATGGCTATCATTTTTTTTATACGTCGTCCGTCCCCGTAGTAAGAAAATAATGGACTTATGGCCCTGTACTTAGTGGTCCTTCTATTTATGGCACGTTGTAATAAATTAATGAAATCAAACCAACAGTTACTGATATTACAACACAACAAAATAAACATACAATCGGAAATAAATTACATATTTTAAGAAATAAATAACCAATGTCTATTTTGAAATAAGTACGTACACATGTACAAAAAGTATTACACAAAAGTACCTACACATTTTGACGACCTCTGTGGCTTACCTAGTGGTTATATAACATGACTGCTACGCAGAGGTCTTGGATTCGATTTCCGCTCAATGCAAATCTTTGTGTGCTTGAACACGATTGTTTGCATTGGTCTGAGTGTTTTCTATGTATAATATGTATAAGCTTGTACTATGGACAACGGATAAACATACTTAAATACTTATTTTTTGTAAATACATACATTATACATAGAAAACACCCAGACCAATGTAAACAATCATGCACACAAAGATTAGCATTGAGCGGAAATCGAACCTGAGACCTCTGTGTAGCAGTCATGTTAAATAACCATTTTGCCACAGAGGTCGTCGTTATGATAAATCTCCAAACTAACACTTTTACAGAAAACTACACTTTTTAGTTCCAAAAATGACTGAAAACTGCGCTGCTGCGCACAGCCCTTTTCAATAACTTCAAGGCAACTTAGATTACGCGTATGTATTTTCACGGACGCAGTTAGTTCAAGGTTCCATTCCTATTAGATGCAAATATTTGTATGCATTTATATTTGTCTAGGTCTAGTGTGTTCAACTTTGTAAATACTAACTTAATTTGCAGGTTTGCTTGTAGAGAAAAATAACAATCAAATGAATTTGATGTTCTTTAGTTTGTGTCCATTAAATTGATGTTTGTAAAGTTCCTGGTTTGTAAAGGTCATGATCCCTAAAGCAGGATGTGTTTAAGGGCCTTAACGTGGCTCACTAGCGCCACAAAGTCAGTGATAACAAAGTCTTGAGAAAAAGCAAGACATATAAACGCTCTTAAGAATAATAATTTAGTTGTACCCCAGTCACACTCCGTAGAGTGGGGATATTTGGAAGAGGCCTATGCCCAGCTGTTGACGCCCATTTGCTGTGATGGTGATGTTGACACACACTGACAAACATTACCCAACACAATATTAGTAAAATTTATGTTAATAAAGGTTATATTGCCGCCCTTTTACACTCTGACCTCATTCTTACAAACAATTGTTAATTATTCACAATAACGTAGGAAAACTAATTAAAATTGTTAATTAATAATTAATTGATATGTTTAGTGGTAATCGGTCGGCCATTGGAAGTACATGTCTCTACTGTTTTGGACTTTGGAATAATATAACAGGTAAATATTTACTTATCATATCAGCATCATAACAGCCCTTAATGTCCCACTGCAGGGACGGGCCTCCTCCCGTGACTGAGGCATACTTGTCCTACTAATACCACGCTGGCTAGACGGATTGGTATAGGGTTTAATTTCAAGTTTTCCTTCTTTTATTTACTTATCATTTTTGGGGCATTCTGAGAACGTCTCCAGCTCTAGTAAGTTAGAGGGCAATGAAAATACCAATGTTAGGTTTAATCAACTGTTTTCATGTGTGATTGTTACCGAAATGAGAAAATGCGCATAGGTTTTCCAGATTAAAGTAGCCGTGGTCAGATCATACAGCGCGTAGAATCTGCAAGCATTTAAGCTACGCGGTTGACATCCATCCATCCATATCAGCCTATGGACCACTGCTGGTCATAGACCTCCTCCAAAAGTTTCCACTCTGCGCGGTCTTGTGCCTCCCTCATCCATCGGCTTTCCGTCGACATAGTTTTAATTTTTTACTAAATCTTACGGAAAGGCCAGACGACCGAGACGTTTACGAAGACCAGTGTCATGGGAACCTCGGACCCGAATTTACTAAAACCACACGTTTTTTTTTTGTTGTCATGTATTCGAGGTCCCAGGTAAGCCCTCGGAATGAAATCCTAGAGATGTCAAACGGATATTGAACGCAATGATCCACAGCGATTTCGGCGATGGGATTCGCTGTTTTTATTAAGCCATTTGCTGCCGCCTTGGCCTGCTAAATAAAGAGTCTGTTATCGGTGGGCAACCAAGGGTTTGTGGGATACAAGCCCTCTGCATCAGACCTATCCAACTGCCTAACGTCTCCTTAGGTGTTGATAGTACTACTACCGGAACAATGATCGTCGAATCCACATGCCGACAACATCGTGAGCCAAGTCCAAATATTTTGTTTGTTTGTCTTTTTCGGCTTCAACAAGATTCTCGTAAAGAGTAATGGTGACATTGTTTATCATTGCACGGCGTTTTGACCGACCTATCATCACAATATCTGGATTATTGGCAACAATAGTCCGATTAGTGATGATAGATATAATGTGTCTATTTATTATTGTAAACCGTTTATCTATATCTATACTATCTATACTAATATTATAAAGAGGTAAAGTTTGTGTGTTTGTTTGTTTGTGTGTTTGTGACGTTGTAGGGGGTAATCTCTTGATCTACTGAATCGATTTTTAAAATTCTTTTTGTGTTGAATAGTTTATTTATCGGCTATTTAGACATATATCACGCTATGACTATAATTGGAGTGGAGCAGTAATAAAATATGCTTTAAAAAGTGACGCGTTTTTTTCGCCGCTCAACGAAGTGCGCACGGGTCAGCTAGTGAACGATAGGTATGTGTCTATCTATTAATGTTAAACGTTTATAACTTAACTTTAAGAATGCTCAATGAACAACAACCATGAATTTACAAAAACTACAAAATCATTATTCAATTAATTGTAATTTAATTATTTGTCATTGTGATTTACTAATTAACATTAGGTTAACATTGTCCGAAATGACCACGGGCATAATTTGGCCTTGAACGGCAATCGAACTGAGGTCGTTGATTAGGGGCCCACGCAGAATTATTATACTTACTATAGGTACCAACCGTGTGGTGACGGAGTAAGAATACAATATGTCACTACCCCATCTCATTCTATGTGTGTCGTAAAAACCGACTAAGGGACTATCCGTGAATATTTCTATTTCTATTAGTGTATGTATTTACAAAAATGTTAAGTACTTATGTTTATCCGTTGTCTAGTACCTATAGTACAAGCTTTGGTTAGTTTGGGACTAGGTGGCGATGTGTGAATGTGTGAAGATTATTTCTTTATTATACATGTCTCTCATTTATTCCAGAATGGACGCTGCTCAAGAATTAGAGCTTCAAACGCTGCGTCACCATGGTCCTATGAACGAAGTGATAGACCGTTTTGACTCTCCAGTGCAGCAGTTCTATGCTGGAGCCACTGTCTTCATCACTGGCGGTTCTGGGTTCATCGGGAAGCAACTTATTGAGAAACTTTTTAGGTAAGAGCAATCCTCCGTGTGGTGACGGAGTAAGAATACAATATGAATGTTTTATTTGTATGCTGTTGGTGTACCTTACTTAAATAAATAAATAAATAAATAAATATGTCACCACCCCATCTAATCCCATGGGTGTCGTAAAAACCGACTAAGGGACTATCATCTTAACGAAATGAAAAGAAGAAAAACTTGAAATTAAACCCTATAACAATCCGTCTGGCCAGCGTGGTATTAGTAGGCCAAGTATCCCTCCGTCACGGGAGGAGGCCCGTCCCTGCAGTAGGACATTGATAGGCTATTATGACCAAAATTACATTTTGGTTTTTTAATTAATAGATTTTTATTTCTGTAACAGGGCATGCGCAATCAAGAAATTATATCTACTTTCCCGCTCGAAGAGGGGAAAAACTATACAAGAAAGACTACAAAACATGCTAAAAGATCCAGTAAGTAGTTAACATTCAATCAATCAACCAACTAGCCTATCGCAAAAGAAGAAAGACAATCGATACTCGAGGCGGGAATTGAACCCGCGTCTCTGAACTATACGCGTCCAGCGCCATGACCTCTAGGCCATCCGATTTTATTAGGTTTTATTTCAAGGTTTTATTATTTTAGTCTCGTCTGTATAATACTTTCAAAGTTTCCCTTAGTTGTTTACCGACACCCTTGAAAAGATAATGAGGAATCCTTTGAAAATATATTAACATCATATATTTTCACACCATCTCCACACAGAACCAAGTCTTATCATGACAGCCCATTAATGTCCCACTGTAGGGACGGGCCTCCTCCCATGACGGAGGGATACTTGGCCTTGGCCTACTAATACCACGCTGGCCAGACGGATTGGTATAGGGTTTAATTTTAAGTTTTCCTTCTTTTTACTTCGTAAAGATAATATTTACGGATAGTCCCTTAGTCGGTTTACGACACTCATGGGATGCGATGGGGTGAAAGAAAATAATGGGGTATTAACACCATATATTTTCACATCATCCCCACACAGTACCAAGTCTTAACTTCAACTAATAATTATATGTTTTTCTAGGTATTCGATCGAGTACGTAGTAAGCAACCTAACTTTGCAAGTAGAATAGTTCCTGTCGAAGGTGACATAGCGGATCTAAGACTTGGACTAAGCAGTGATAGCTGGAACAAACTTACCAATGAGGTAAGCCCCTCCATCATCTCCCTTTTAAAAGGTCGGCGAGTGTCCATGGGCGGCGGTGATCACTTACCATCAGGTGACCTGCTGGCTCGTATGCCTTCTATTACATAAAAAAAAACAAAACAGTCATTCAGACATCATAACAAACCATTAATGGCCCACTGCAGGGACGGGCCTGCTACCATGACCTGGTATACCTGGCCGAATAAAACCACGCTGGCCAGATTGGTATAGGGTTTAATTTCAATTTTTCTTGTTTTTATTTCGTAAGGATTATATTTACGGATAGTACCTTAGTCGGTTTTTGCGAGTAGTGGATATGGATACTCAATTATGAAGCATAAGCAGCCGCACCACTTCCTTGGCTGCATAAGTGAGCCATTGCAAAGATTCACACAAAAAAACATGTGTCGGCGACGAAAATCGAAATTCGACATCTCAAGCCAAGCTGGCCGATTTACCCTGACATGTATCGCGCGTCGCAACGTTGTCATGTAAATTATGTTGCCAGACATGTTGAGCGAAGTCCGTCAACGTCGCGCTACTTCACCCGACGTCGCTGGCGACACGTGTGGTGGAACATTATTTGTACCCTACTGAATCTTTACCTTAAAATTCGATATTGGAGTCGAAATAATTATCTTCATGACAGGATATTTAAATAAACCTAAATTATGAGCCTCACTGAAAATCAGCGCTGTGAGCGACTGAACTGCATTGTTCAGTATGCCACAGCATTATGCTGAGTGGGGTCCGATTCCTACACAGATGTGCATTTCTAGATATTTTAATTTATTGGATGTTTTAGTACCTACCTGTATTTTTGCGTGTCATATGTTATTTCGAACGCCACTGTTACGACACACGCTGTTGCGAATTATTTTTCCACTGCTTCATAGGTTCGAAAGCTCATAGACTCGAATGAAGTAGTCGCGAAAGACGCTGTTCCAAAAAACATTTTTACTGCCTCATACGTTCGAATGCTTGTCATTATCATAACAGCTCATTAATGTCCCACTGCAAGGACGGGCCTCCTCCTGTGACGGAGGGATACTTTTCTTTCTTTTTTCCCTTTTTAAATTTTTTCTATTTTTCAGGTAGACGTAATATTTCATGCAGCAGCGACCATACGCTTCGATGAGCCTTTAGCGAAGGCTGTATTGACTAATGTTAGGGGTACCAGGGAGGCTTTAAACTTTGCTAAGGATTGTAAGCAGTTTCGGTAAGAAAATTTCATTATACTTCTTATACATTTACGTAACGCCATCTAGTCTTAAACAAAGTAGATTTTACTATAATGGCTTGATAACAGATAAAGGTATTTATGTAGGTATACTTTTTTGTATGTTCATTAAACATAGAAAACATCCAGATTTTTTCTATGTTTAATAAATATACCCAAATCACATTTATAAAGTTTTCTAGTAATAAAAACGTCGCTCAACTAATAAAAATGATAATTAAATTGAATTAAAATTAATTAATTAATTAAATTTAGGGAAGGGATTTACCCGGCCTCCACGCCATCACAAACAATGACATTATAGTGAGCATGACAAGTCCTGACATTAATAATAGACAGTCCTGACAACATTCATAGTTTTTTTAAATACTAATTATTTATCGCTTTATTTTCTCTTTTCCAGAAAATTCATCCACATATCAACAGCATTCTCTCACGCAACAATAGACCGTATTAACACAGACGTTGAAGAAAAGTTCTACCCTTGTCCAGTGCCACCTCATACCATGATAGCTTTTGCTGAAGAAGTTGATGTGGATAAGATTAATAGGATTTCTGCTGAGTAAGTACATAAACATTCATACATACATAAACTGACGCCATTTTATTCAAGCGGGGCACGCAGAGACCAATGAGCGCTTTTGGCGGGGTCCCTGCGGGGTGTCCTGCGTGGGCGACGAATGCGATGCGACGCGACGTAAGCGATCAAATCAACGGCGTACCCTACTTGTGTCCTATGTGACCGTCTGCGACGAGACGCGTGTCCATGTGGATTTACTAATATGATGATGAAGTCAAATTTGAGATATCAATTTAAACTAAATTACGTAAGCGTTAACAATAATCAGTAAGTATCAACCGCAGGTTGGAGTAATTTATTTAAAAAAAATATTTCTTTTTATTTAATTGCCTCAGAGGCCAAACCGATAGGTCGCGAATCGCGAGTTCGGACCCCAAAACAAGATAGGTATTTGATTGTCATAAGCATTACGTTTTTTGTGTCCATCCATTTCCTCTTTGTAAAAGTCCCCGCAAGTTTAATCTTTAGTACGGAATTTGATTTGTTAAAAAATTTAATCTTTCTTTTATTCAACTTTCAGGCTAATCAAAGGCTGGCCCAATACTTATACGTTTACTAAAGCATTAGCAGAAGACCTGGTTAGAACAATGGCTGGTGACCTTCCAGTCTGCGTGATTAGGCCACCTATTGGTAAGTAACCATTAGTTTCACATTGTAGTTTATATTTATGACAGGCACTCACAATCACCGTGTGGTGACGTAGTAAGAATACAATTATGTCACCACCCCATCTCATACCTAGACTAAGGGACTATCCACGAATATTATCTTTACGAAATAAAAAGAAGGAAAACTTGAAATTAAACCCTATTCCAATCCGTCTGGCCAGCGTGGTATTAGTAGGCCAAGTTTCCCTCCGTCAGTGGAGGAGGCCCGTCCCTGCAGTGGGACATTGATGGGCTGTTATGATGATGATGAAGCAAAGTTGGTAAGGTCATTGTATGGATGGGTGATCACTCAATAGTGTCTGATCTGAGCATCTGGTCATGGTTCATGCTTCGGAAGGCGTAAAAAGTCAGTTGCAGCGGTCGTCGTTGTGGCACAGTCGTTAAATATGTCAGAGATCTGTGTATGTTTGTAAAAGTCCCTGCAAAACAGAACAAACTAACAATTTGACGACTTCTGAGGCGCAGTCGGTATATAACATGGCTGCTACGCAGAGATCTCGGGTTCGATTCCCGCTCAATGCAAATCTTTGTGTGCATGAACATGATTGTTTGCATTGGTCTGAGTGTTTTCTATGTATAATATGTATGTATTTACATAAAAAAGGATGTATGTTTATCGTTGTCTAGTACCCATAGTACAAGTTTTGCTTAGTTTGGGACTAGATGGCGTTGTGTGAATGTGTGATGATTATTTATACCCATAGTACAAGTTTTGCTTAGTTTGGGACTAGATGGCGTTGTGTGAATGTGACAGGAATATTTATTTATTTATTTAATTTCTGGAATGGCGACTGCCTATCAGAAAATGTGGTCTCGGATACACGGTACGTCTTTTTCAAAACCTTGCAGCCCCAACGGCTGTCGGATCTACGCGCTATTTTCCCTGCCACTTTAACCGAACTATAATACGAGTATGAAATGATAAAATTTATATAATTAAAAAAATATAAAATTATTATATTTTGATTTCCAGTTCTGCCATCACATTATGAACCTAATCCTGGATGGATAGATATCAGCACACTTATGGGTCCCAGTGGGGTAAGTAGCTCTTATTATAAATTACTTAATTAATAGCCTGTCCTAGTCCACTGACGAACATAGACCCTTAATCATAGATACTGACACTTTATACTACTTTTCATTCGGGTCTTCTTACACGTTTTTGAGTCCATGGTAACCAACCCGTAAAGTGCACTCGCTCATGAGAAGTAGGCAGAGACCAATGAGCGCCACTGACCACTGCAGAGCATAGGCCATATGAGGCCCCGGAGAGAGCGGAGAGGGTCTGTCAGACTCCTCTGGATTAAAACTTCCCTGTTTTCCGTCTTTCCAATAGGCTAGGCCTTACAGCGCTAAATGCTTTCACTTTACGCACTTTGTCGTCATCATTTTAGCTGTTTGTACAAATGCTTCTTCATACTATATTTGAAGGGCCCATATCAATGGAAGGAGAAAGCTGGAAATCATGAAACAAATGAATGTCTCGCTAGCATAAGGATGTGTGTGGAGGTTTCAAGTTCAAATTCAAAGTTAATTTTCCTTTCCAGGTATACCTTGGAGGTGGACTAGGAGTACTTAGGGTATTCAAAACTGATGTCAATTCTAATCTACCCATAGCTCCGGTAGACTACGTGAATAATTTGACCATAGCGGCCGCTTGGGACTCTTCGGAGAAGCAGAAAGAGGGCTTCAAGGAAATACCTGTGTATACTATTTATAATGATTTGCGATATGGTAAGGAACTTTGAGTACTGGGGTGTGGAATCCTAATTATTATAAATGCGACAGTTTGTGAGGATGGATGGATGGATGTTTGTTGCTCTTTCACGTAAAAACTACAGAACGGATTGTGATGAAACTTTATAGTAATATAGCTTATACATTGGAATAATATGTATATAGGCTACAAATAATAAAGACTTTTAATCACTAAGTCACCTTTTACGACAATAAATTGATGAAAAAGGGACTAAAAATAAAAACTGTCACAAACCGATCTTATTCAGTCGGTGTCGTAAAAATTTCTTAGGCAACTATGTCCAGTAGAGGATCGCTCATGGCTGAAAGAGTATCAGAATCATAGAAATACTGTAAAGTACAGAGAAGTTTTAGAATGGCGATCGCGGCGCAGGGTGGGGAGACCCCTCACACGGTGGACCGACGACTTAGTTAGTAGGGCGGGAAGTCGATGGATGAGGGAGGCACAAGACAAGGGTGGAAACGTTTGGAGGAGGCCTATGTCCAACAGTGGACGTTCATAGGCTGATATTGGGACTGCTAATAGAAGTCACTATTAGTAGATAGCACGTTTCGACGTATCAAATCATGTTTCTAGGATTAGAGTAAACGTGCTGTCTGCGAATAGTGACTTCGGTTAACCGTGATTTCTATTGTAGGTATAGGGTATTTATCTTTACTTACTTATAAAGGTAAACAACTATGGGGTCGTCTCAACCACGTACTAAAGATTAGTCTTTGACCTTTATGAAATGTATGAAAATCAAGGGCAAATTCTAGAATGTACAAATGTCAAATGGTGACATTACATTACATTACATTATTTAAAATATTAAATAAATAGGGGGTAAATCAAAGTAATTTACGTGTTTTCTATAGCATAAACGTTTAATGCTACTTTCCAGAAATTTTCATCCATATCAAAGTGTGCGATTGATGTAAAAACTAGTAAATTTGCAATAGGTATTTGTGTTTGTTTACAAAGTTAATCAAGTAAGGATGAATACCCTATAGTCATACAGTACAATCATGCTTGTGTTAGGCCCTCTATATGGATTATAAAGTGTGGCGATACCCTTAATCTTTCTCCGTCTCTACACGAGTACCAAGGTCTATAAATTTAATATTTGCTTTTTCAGGAAGAATCAGTAAAACCATGAGGTGGGCCAGACCTAAGTTAAGTTCATTGAAATGCGTGTGGTGGGCCCAGTTGATAGAAACTAAGTCTAAGATACTGTATTTTCTTCTTTCCTGGTTCTTTCATTATATACCTTCGTATTTTATTGATTTTGTAATGAAAATAATGGGAAAGAAACTTCCTAAGGGTGTTGATTCGTAAGTATATTATAAAACTTATTTTTATTTTGGATTCCTTACATGCCCAGCAGTGGGATGATAAGGGCTGATACGATACGATACGATACGATACATTGTTTATGTAAACAAGGCGGGCAAAGCGAATATACCTATCAAGACAGCCACTTGCTGAAAATACCTACCACCTCCTTGTCAAACGTTGCCTAATATTACTAAGATTAGCCTAATATTACTAAGAGTAGGTTTGCTTATTTTACATCTAAAAGTCTAATATTATTACTTTACACCCAGCAGTTCAACTCTACAGCAAAATTTCCAAGCAATAGTGTCCAGATTTAGAAGATATAAACACTTCATGGGCTTGTTAGCAGTAGTGAGAAAATGTTTCTTTAAACATTTTTGTTTGTACAACACTGAGTCCCTCTTTTATCAGGCCAGCAAACTCATCCATATAGTACAATCTATATATATAAAACTCAAAGGTGACTGACATAGTGATCTATCTACGCACAGCCCAAACCACTGGAGAGATCTGGCTGTATTTTGGCATGCAGGTAGATAATAAATAACGTAGGCATCCGCTAAGAAAGGATTTTGATAAATTCTACCCCTAAAGGGATAAGATAGGTGATGAAAGTTTGTATGTAACTTTGTCAATTTCAAACCGATTAGGCTGAGACCAAGCATGCATATGCTACTTGAAATAAGCCTTATTTTTAATAATACTTATAAACGCGAGCGAAATCGCGGGAAAAGGCTAGTAAATAATAAATTTTCACTTAAATTTCAGCATAGTGTCTATCTTCAAAAAAGTGGACAAATTAGCAGATGTGTACGACTACTTTATCAGCAACGAGTGGCATTTTAAAGACCACAACACGAAAGCTTTATACTCAAGAATGAACAGTGCAGACAAAGCTATTTTCAATTGCGACATAACGGACTTAGACTTACATGAATACATTTTAGTATGGGGCGTTGGACTTAGGAAGTATATTATCAAAGATGGTTTAACTGGATCAAAAGAGGCGTATAGAAAACAACAGATTTTGCAAGTGGTACATTATATAGTTATGGCTATTTATATTTATATTTTGTGGTATATAGCTTCTACTGCTTTTTCGATATTAATGTATGTTTTATCTTACTTTTTTTAAGTAATATTTTTTGTAAAATAAAAAACTGACACCATTGTTGAGTGTTGCTTCGTTTACATGGATGATACGATAGTGTTTTTGAAGTAAGTTTCTGAACCTAATTTTGGGTAAAATTTACATTTATAGGGTATTGATTATTACTTGCTTATAAAGGTAAACAACTTTGGCGTCGTGTCAACCACATACTAAAGACTTTAGTCTTTGACCTTTATGAAATGTATGGGAATCAAGGACAAGTTCTAGAATCTACAATTAATGTCAAATGGTGAAATTCATTTTTATCTGTAAAATTTGACATTATAAAAAATTACATCTATTTAAAATTTAAGAAAAATAGTGGTCAAATCAAAGTTATTTACGTGTTTTCTATGCATAAACGTGTAATGCTACTTTCCAGAAATTTTCATCCATATCAGAGAGATTGATGTAAAAACTAGTGAATTTGCATTATGTGGTGTTTGTTTACAAAGTTAATCAAGTAAGGATCAATACCCTTTAGTAAACTTGGATGTTTAAACCTTTTAAAGATTATTTTTTAAATTTGATCTAGATAAAAAATAATTATTATTTTTCTTCTTAACAAAAGAAAGCTTGTACATTATAGAGTCTACAATAATGGTAGCTGCAAGGATTTATTGTTCTGAACTATATTTTAATAGCGTGTAGTCGTGCGATGCTTAAAGTCTTAAGTTTAATTAAGTTTAATTTAAAGTTAATTACATTTATAGCCTATGTCTACTTTATTTTTATCTATACTAATATTTTAAAGAGGTAAAGTTTGTGTGTTTGTAACATTGTACGGGGTAATGTCTGGATCTACTAAAGCAATTTTAAAAATGCTTTCTGTGTTGAATAGTCCGTTTATCGGGGAGTGTCATAGGCTATAATATAGTATCAAGCTATGACTAATAGGAGTGGAGCAGTAATGAAATATGTTTAAAAAAGGGACGTGGTTTTTTCGCCGCCAAACGAAGTGGGGACGGGTCAGCTAGTATTTTATTAAAGAGAAAGAAATAATTAAAATAAATGTAAGGGCATACACACACACATGTAAACATACGTACATTCATATTATTTTCAGCATACATACATAAGTACATTAAAATAAAAATACTGTCGCGTCATTTTTTTTTAAATCATTGTTAACTTATATTGTACTAATTATATTTTTTAGTTTTTTTCAATTTGTTTTATTTGATACTAGCTGACCCGTGAAACTTCGTTGGGTGGCGAAAAAAAGGCATCCCTTTTTATACAATTTCATTACTAAACAAATACATTATGTATCATCATCATCATCATCATCATCATCATCTCTGCCAATTGACGTCCACTGCTGGACATAGGCTTCCTCTAAATATTGCCAACTTGTGCAATCCTGCGCCTCCCTCATCCATCGGCTTCCCGCCGTCCTTATGAGGTCAGTACATTATGTATGGAATGGATTAATTATTGAGCATGATAAAATCATGCTCAATTCCGTACATAAAATAATGTGTGGTGACGGAGTAAGAATACAATATGTCACCACCCCATCTGATCCCATGGGTGTCGTAAAAACCGACTAAAGGACTATCCGTGAATATTATCTTTATGAAATAAAAAGAAAGAAAACTTGAAATTAAACCCTCTGCCGTCCCCCAGCGAGGTGTTACTAGGCCAAGTATCACTCCGTCACGGGAGGTGCCCACCCCTGCAGTGGGACATTAATGGGCTGTTCTTCTTCTTCGTCTTTGCCTGCCCTTATCTCATTTACTTGGGGTCGGGTCGGTCGGTCCATTAATGGGCTGTTATGATAATAAAATTAATTGTTAATCTTTACATGTTCATATTGACTCTTTGAAAAAGACAACTCCTGCCCTGGGGATCGGGCAGTTAACTTATTTACGAGTACTTACGGTCTTTTAAACAAATAGAAATTAACCCAAATTATTCAAGAAATAATAGAGTTCTGAGTTCAAAAACATGAAAATAATTTTAAAACAAGACCACATTGTAAACCTCAGGTTGGTTGGCGTCAGGCAGGCCGTAAAACATAGCCAAAACTTTTAGCAGCATGTGCAAAAGGACATGCTGCGCCGACACCAAAAAAAAATGGGATATGAGCAGGGGAATGATGATGAACCTCATTAAAGATATTTTATTGCGTAACTGTGTAGGTATAGATCGCGCCAAACTTCTAGTCCGTTCTGAACACAGTGCGAAACGCGTCGCAGTACCGAAAAATAGGTATCAGCGGGAAGAGGTAGGAGGTGGCGACGACAGGGCTCGCTCCACTTCACCGGCCCCGCACCTATGTCACCTGTGTGCGTGTTGGTGTGCGTTCAGCGATCTTCCAAATATCACACACGCTTATTTTTCGTAGCGAAGTACAGTCACGCGCCGATCTGTTTTAATTTTGTTATTACTGACTGACACTTTGAGATTCGGGTTTCAATAGTTTTAAGAACATGTATTGTGTAAACACTTAGAGCATCGCCTTTGAACACTTTTTAAAGCAAAAGAAATATCCACAATAACTGTTATAGGAAATAGCCATAAGAATTTACTTTGTTTAGCTTTGACACTGCCCGTTCTCGTGTGTATCTACCAGTATTTTATTGCAAAATTAGTTCAGTCGTTGGTGGAGGTTTTGTGTTTTATATCAACTTAATTTGTGCGTGACTGTACACCTGCGCGAAGCAACTTCAGAGCGGACTAGATGTTTGGCGCGATCTATACATGGTCTTAAATATTATAACAGGTATAGGTATCAACAGCTGTTCAACCTTCAATTGAAAACCTCATTGTATTAGAGTCTGTTAGAAATAACATAGCCTAAGGTGGATATCAGCTAATTTGTTAAAACTTGCCCAAAATGAAAATAATAAATATTTATTTCATATAAGACACGTTAGTGACACCTATGAAAGTCTGCGCTTTTATAGTGATCACATATGCACATCTAACTTAACGGCTAAGTTTACTGAGGGTTCGGAACACTACCATGTCAGAGAAGACACCCACAAGAAACTCTGCTGGGTTCCTATTGCTCTTTTTGGTGATCACTTCACAAATATTATTTTATTATGAAACTGCAAACTAAAACCTGTAACCTGCGGGCCCTTAGATATTATGTTAAGTACAGAGCCATCTACATTTCATTTACATAAACAATAGTTATTTGAACTTAACTCTCATAAATAAATAAAATATGTAGATGCAAGAGAAATTATTTTTAAATGTACTTGACTAATTTTGTCTATGAACAATACATACTTATTAATATTAATAATAGCTTACAGATATTTGCAAAAACTGATTCATATGAATATGAGCGACTTAGCTTATGTAGTCTTAAATTTAATGCTGAATCACCGGCATACAGATTCACAAAACGTATTTTGTGTTCACATAGTTGTTCTTAACTTCCTGGGAATGAACTTATTCACTAACTAGCTGATCCGTGCCCATTTGGTTGGACGGCGAAAAAATCGCGTCCCTTTTTTAAACATATTTCATTACTGCTCCACTCCTATAAGTCATAGCGTGATACTACATAGCCTATGACACTTCCCGATAAATGGACTATTCAACAAAGAAATATTTTTTTAAATCAGTCCAGAGATTACCCCCTCCAACGTCACAAACACACAAACTTTACCTCTTTATAATATTATGTATAGAAGTTTATAACCAAACTTATACGGACGCCTTCAAGAGATGGGTGAATAGTTTTTAGAGGTCAGCAACGCGTGTAGGATTCCTCTGGTGTTGCAGGCGTTTATAGGCCATATTAAAGAAACAACATTTATACATACATAAACTCACGCCTTATCCCGTCCGGAGTAGGCACAGACAACAGAACGCCACTTGTCACGATCCTGGCAAAAAGCTTGGGCCTCATCCACATTCATTAAGCGTCATACATGCAACATTTTTTAATGTATTGTGGCGATATTTCTGTGTTTCCTTTTTCCTTTGCTCAGGACCGCACAAGGTGGCTATATTGGGAGGAGGCCTATCTTGTCCAGCAATGGACGTCAATTGGCTGATGATGGTTCACTTTGTTTGTTTAAAAAGACATTTACCGCACTATGGGTCTGTACCTACCCTGAATCGCGGGGATTTTTACAGACATTCAATTAACGAGGAACACAAAGATCTCTCACACAATCACACAATGCCATCTAGTCCTAAACTAAGCAGAGCTTGTACTATGTGTAAACATACTATTATAAAATACAGACATAAATTATATATAGAAAACCCCCAGACCAATGCAATTATTCATGTTCATTCACACAAAGATTTGCATTGACCGGGAATCGAACCCGAGACCTCTTCGTAGCAGCCATGTAGTACCAAATCAAAGTGAAAAAGACCTATAGGTTAACGCCCGAGCCATGCCCACCTTATTGCCCATACTGTGGTCAATGAACACATATTACACAATTAATCATTAAATAAAAAGGATAAAACTTACTGTGAACCGGTTCAAAGTTTTACTACTTTATTTTTTGGTCAATAACCTTGTCCATAGTGTAGGTAAATCGGTTAATAAATAATCCTCACACATTCACACAACGACATCTAGTCCCAAACTAAGCAGAGCTTGTACTATGGTTACTAGACAAGGGATAAACATACTTAAAAACATGTAAATACATACATATTTTACATAGAAACCCTCAGACCAATGAAAATAATCGTGTTCATGCACACAAAGATTTGCATTGAGCGGGAATCGAACCCGAGATCTAGTAGTTTAATTAACTTTTGTCACTAAGGCAGTCATTTAATATCCTTTTGAGCAAAATATGTTTGTTTTTCTTAATTTTTTACTACGAACAGGAAAATACATTATGCAACAAGAAAATAGGTTTCAATTGGCAGACAATTATGTGTGCACTAAGAACTAAGAATCGAACCCGGGGAATTTAACTGAAATTCCCCGTGTGGGGACGGAGTAAGAATACAATATGTCACCACCCCATCAGTTTCGTAAAAACCGACTAAGGGACTATCCGTGAATAATTATATTATCTTTACGGAATAAGAAGAAAGAAAACTTGAAATTAAACCCTATACCAATCCGTCTGGCCAGCGTAGTATTAGTAGGCCAAGTATCCCTCCGTCATGGGAGGAGGCTCGTCCTTGCAGTGTGACATTAATAGGCTGTTTTGACGAAATAAATAAATTACAGGACCATTTTGCTACCGAAAAAGTAAAAAATTTTAAATTAAATAATTTAAAAACACCCTTGCCCTTCTGTTATTTATTTATACTGTGTACACAACAGTATAAAGAACTTATTGCAACATACCTTTTTGCATACCTTTTAATAAGACTTTAAGCTCGGGGAAGTTTTGTTTATAATAACAAGATTACGTACTTAGACCCTTTATTCAAGGGTTTTTTATATAGCTGGTCACTTACACAGTACATCGGTCAGTGAAAGCAGTTTTTTCCTTTATACTAATACTAAATACTGATCTACATATACTAATATAATAAAGAGGTAAAGTTTGTGTGTTTGTGACGTTGTAGGGGGTAATCTCTGGAACCACTGAACCGATTTTCAAAATTCTCCGTGTTGAATAGTCCATTTATCGGGGAGTATCATAGGATATACAGTATCACGCTATGACTAATAGGAGTGGAGCAGTAATGAAATTATTATGTTTAAAAAAGTGACGCGTTTTTTTCGCCGCCTAACGAAGTGGGCTAGGGTCAGCTAGTTGTTAATATAATTATTGCCAATATTGTGGCTTTTCAAATAAATAAATAAAAACAGGACCATTTAGCTACCGAAATAGTAAACATTTTAAAATAAATATAAACAATTTAAAAACACCCTTGTCCTTCTGTTATTTATTTATACTGTGTACACAACAGTATAACTTATTGCAACATACCTTTTTGCATACCTTTTAGTAAGACTTAAGCTCGGGGAAGTTTTGTTTATAATACACATGATAACGTATTTAGACCCTTTATTCAAGGGTTTTTATATAGCTAGTCACTTACACAGTACACTTCATCGGTCAGTGAAAGCAGCTTTTTCTTCTTTTTATAAGGGGGAAATCCCTATGGTGTTTGCCCCGGGGATGGTTAAAGCGGACTATCAGACTTCTTCTGACTAAGTCCGCGGGCGGTAGTAAGAATATTATATATGTCACCACTCCATCTCATCCCAGAAAGAAAACTTGAAATTAAACCCTATACCAATCCGTCTGGTCTGGGCATGGTATTACTAGGCTGTTATGATGAAATAAATAAAATACAGGACCATTTTGCTACCGAAAGAGTAATAATTTTAAAATAAATGTACTTAAATAAATAATTTAAAAACACCATCAATCCTTCTGTTATTTATTTATACTGTGTACACAACAGTATAAAGAACTTATTGCAACATACCTTTTTGCATACCTTTTAATAAGACTTTAAGCTCGGGGAAGTTTTGTTTATAATAACAAGATTACGTACTTAGACCCTTTATTCAAGGGTTTTTTATATAGCTGGTCACTTATACTTCAACGGTCAGTGAAAGCAGTTTTTTTTATATTTTTATAAGGAGGAAATCCCCGTGGAGGTTGCCCCGGGGATGGTTGAAGCGGACTATCAGACTTCTATTCACTAAAGCCGCGGGCTGCGGGAACCCATGATAATACAGCAAGAATGATTTTTATTGTACAGTATTGCCGATTACAATAAAAAGTATTTTTGCTGTAGTAACTATAGTAATCTCCGTGTGGTAACGGAGTAAGAATACAATATGTCACCACCCCATCTCATCCCATGGGTGTCGTAAAAACCGCCTAAAAGACTATCCGTGAATATTATCTTTACGTAATAAAAAGAAGGAAAACTTGAAATTTAACCCTATAGATACCAATCTGTCTGGCAGCGTAGTATTAGTAGGCCAAGTATCCATCCGTGGAGGAAGCCCGTCCTTGCAGTGGGACATTAATGGGCTGTTATAATGATGAGAACTAGTTTTACTGCATTGGAATAAGGTTTACAAGCTTTTTATATGAGTAATATTTTTAGTACATACCTACATGTGTTTATCCAACAGGATTTTCCTTCTCCTATATTTAGCTTGTTGTTCGCGTACCAGAGAAAGCAATGACCGGTTGATGAATTATACAATAGTGCAGGGTAACGTAATAAATAAAGTTGTGTGTGAAACATTATTATAATAATACTAGCTGACCCGTGCCCACTTCGTTGGACGGGCGAAAAAAACCGCGTCCCTTTTTTAAACATATTTCATTACTGCTCCACTCCTATTAGACATACCGTGATACTATAGCCTGTGACACTCCCCGATAAATAGACTTTTCAACATAGATATAGGTACATCTATTCTAATATTATAAAGAGGTAAAGTTTGTGAATTTGTGACGTTGTAGGGACACTAGGGACTAAGGGAGTAATCTCTGGATACTAAACCGATTTTAAAATACTTTCTGTGTTGAATAGTCCATTTATCGGGGAGTGTCATAGGCTAAATATAGTATCACGCTATGACTAAAAGGAGTGGAGCAGTAATGTAATATGTTTAAAAAAGAGACGCGTTTTTTTCGCCGACCAACGAAGTGGGCACGGGTCAGCAGGTAGTATTATTATAACTGAGATCTTAATTCTTTGCCTTTTGAATTTGTCCATTATTTTGCAATTTATTTCAATAAACAATTTTGTAGTTTCTTTTTAGAATGCATGTCAATGTATAATCAAAGGTTTTTTATAAAAAAATAATTATAAATTGACTGCAACAATAATAAATTATATGACGTCAACGGTTGATTAAGGGGTTTCAGTTCAATTACCAGCAAATGGTTTACATTTTTATAATAATCAAAATTGACTAAAATTGATGAACAGTACGAATACTGTCGAGTAATGAAGGTAGTCATGAGTTACATGAAAAAAGGAAAACTTGAAATTAAACCCTGTAGCAATCCGTCTGGCCAGCGTGGTATTAGTAGGCCAAGTATCCCTCCCTCAGTGCATCATAACAGCCCATTAATGTCCCACTGCAGTGACGGGCCTACTTCCGTGACGGATGGATAGGTACTTGGCCTACTGCTAGACGGATTAGTATAGGGTTTAATTTCAAGTTTTCCTTCTTTTTATTTCGTAAAGATAATATTCACTGATAGTCTCTTAGTCGGTTTTTACGACACCCATGGGATGAGATTGTAACATATTGTATTCTTACTCCGTCACCACACGGAGTATAATAAAATTCTGACGTAACCTACTTAAAAAAAACAACCCATTCGTACCTGAGTAGGTACCTGCTCATTTTGGAAAAATACCCTATATGGGAAATACCTCATTAAGGGTAGACCGCAACAAAAGGTATGACCGTTCATGCGCAATTATCTTAATCTTCAAATGAACCTAAAACTACGTCACAAAAATGTAATTATTACTGATACCAATCTTTTTGGTTATTAAAGATTAAAAATAACTTTTGTGACGTCTTTTCATTTATGTGATTTCATTGTAGTTAATCAGCATATCTGTAGTATAGTAGTATACTTAGTAGTAGTTAGTAGGCCAAGTATCCCTCCGTCACAGGAAGAGGCCCGTCCCTGCAGTGGGTCATTAATGGGCTGTTATGATGAATTTCATTAATTTCTTGACTAATTTAAACAAAACTTTTTTGTTTGAAAGTGTACCTTTACTTTTAAGTTATTATTAACTTTTATCAAAATTTTAATTGATTTTAATTAAAATATTTTTTTAGTTTAAGTATAGTATAACTTATTTCGTAGTACAATATAAGTAATTTTTAATTTTCATTAAAAATTTAAAAAAATACTAAGTATTTAGCTATATTTTCTACAACCGATTTTTTCGATATAATTCAAAAAGATTTGTAAGAAGATAATTATAAATAATAAAAAAGACAATAAAATAATCCTCACACATTCACACATTGCCACCTAGTCTCAAACCTCGTTGGCGCGACGTGCACGAGGTTGTGGGTTCGATCCCCACGCAGGACAATGATTTGTGAGATCCACAAATTATAAAAAGTCCCTGCGAAACAGGGCATGATCCCTAGTGCGGGAGTTGTCTTTTTTCAATGAGGTGAGAAACTAAGCAAAGCTTGTATACCTACTATGGATGTACTAGACAACGGATAAACATGCTTAAATACTTTTTTTTAGTAAATACATACATATTATACATAGAAAACACTCAGACCAATGCAAACAATCATATTTATGTACTTAACACAAAGATTTGCATTGCGTGGGAATCGAACCCGAGACCTCTGCGTAGCAGCCATGTAATATACCGACTGCGCTACAGAGATAGAATACATTTTCAGAACCACCAACCGTAAATACACCTCCAAGCACAAAGGCAATTAAACAATGAACAGTTTACAAGTAAACTTAAGTTATTATACCATAGCATAATTAAATACAACCTTCATACTATGTAGGTCAAAATATGACCAACAGACCCTATAGAGGCCTACGCAGACCGGGACGGCATGGCAAGGGATTTTAATTTTTACTCATGGAAATTCAACCGTACTGTTACAGAAATACGACATAAATTGCTATGCTTTAAAATAAAAAATGCCGTGCGATAAAATCCCTTTCAATGCCACGGCGGCATCATTTTAAAGCATTTATGTCGTATTTCTGTAACAGTACGGTTGAATTTCCATTAGTAAAAATTAAAATCCCTTGCCATGCCGTCCAGGTCTGCGTTGGCCTTTATATAACCTTATTTATCGATATACAGTTCCTTGTAGTAATTACAGTATTTTGTGGCTGTCTTTCCTTGTACCAGTCTATTTAATATTTATACATGAGGATCATCATAACAGCCCATTAATGTCCCACTGCAGGGACGGGCCTCCTCCTGTGACGGAGGGGTACTTGGCCTAATAATACCACCCTGGCCAGACGGATTGGTATAGGATTTAATTTCAAGTTTTCCTTCTTTCTATGTAAAGGTAATATTCACGGATAGTCCCTTAGTCGGTTTCTACGACACCCGTGGTATGAGATGGGGTGGTGACGTATTGTATTCTTACTCCGTCACCACACGGAGATTAATATTATACATCAGGATATCACATAGGCTACAAAATATGCTAACTAAATTACATGACCAGCTAATCTATACTTCTATACTAATATTATAAAGAGGTAAAGTTTGTGTGTTTGTGACGTTGTAGGGGATAATCTCTGGATCTAACGAACCGATTTTAAAAATTATTTCTGTGTTGAATAGTCCATTTATTGGGGAGTGTCATAGGCTATATAGTAATACGGTATGACTAATAGGAGTGGAGCAGTAAGGAAATATGTTTAAAAAATGACGCGTTTTATTCGTCGCCTTACGAAGTGGGCACGGGTCAGCTAGTAATCGGTTCATTAGATCCAGAGATTACCCCCTACATCGTCACAAACACACAGACTTTACCTCTTTAGAATATTAGTATAGATTTATAAAAATATTGACAGCCACAGACTAAGGGTCGGTTCATATCTGACGGAATATGCGTCGCGTATTATCGGTCGCGTAATGCCAGAACTGAAAAATGTATAGAAAAACACTCGACCGTTCACACTCAACCGGTAATACGCCGTCCAATTTACGTATTGCCGGTCATACGCTCGACGCATCATCCGTCAGATATGAACCGACCCTAAAGGTTTTTGTAAATCAAGATACAAATAACAAGTACTTAATTATAACTTAAGACTATAATTATTGTGGCCCTTGCTGTAGGTCATTGATATTTTAAGGTTAAGTCATGTTTCGCGCTAGCCCTTGCCATTGAGAAGTAGGTTAAAAAACGTTTCCGGACGAAAGTATAGCAGTGAGGTCTTTAATCAAAATGTCTTGTTTTTTGAAAAAAAAAGGGCATTCATAATTTATTATAGATATCGCGTTAACATCTTGAGTCTTAAAGCCATATCATTGACGACCTCTGTGGCGCAGTCGGTATATAACATGACTCCTACACAGAGGTCTCGGGCTCGATTCCCGCTCAATGCAAATCTTTGTGTGCATGAACATGATTGTTTGCATTGGGCCGAGTGTTTTCTATGTATAATATGTAAGTATTTACAAAAAAAATAAAGTATTTAAGTATGTTTATCCGTTGTCTAGTACCCATAGTACAAGCTTTGCTTAGTTTGGAACTAGGTGGCGATGTGTGAGGATTATTTATTTATAAAAAAAAACAATTCACACAATATTCTGATGTAAAAGCTAAATTATTGTAAAGTTTTGTTAAAATTATTCATTCAGTAGTTTTTATGTGAAATAATAAAAATTATCCATACTTAAAAACTTTAACGTACTATAACTAGGTTTTAAATATTAAATATGTTATCAAATATTTAACTAATAGAAAAAACTACTTTATAATAATACTTACAGCTTATTACGGATTTAAAACTAAGGCAATTGAATTTAATGGTGCTCCCACATTGCCGTTAAATAATGTTTAGTAACGTTAGCAATCATTTTGTTAGCAAAATGATTTTATGTTCATCATAACAGCCCATTAATGTCCCACTGCAGGGACGGGCCTCCTCCCGTGAAGGAGGGATACTTGACCTACTAATATCACGCTGGCTAGACGGATTGGTTTAATTTCAAGTTTTCCTTCATTTTATTTCGTACAGATAACATTCACGGATAGTCCCTTAGTCGGTTTTTACGAAACCCATGGGATGAGATGGGGAGGACATATTGTATTCTTACTCCGTCACCACACGGAAAGTAACGTTAGTTAAAAAATTTACAGTATGGTCTATGGCACTATATTATCCTCTAACTTTTAGCGTTTGGCACATCCAATAACAGCTCTTTTTCTTCTTTTTTATATAAAACAGGAAAGCTTTTCCAATGAGCAAATCTTCTTTCATTTTGTGCCCACTTCGTTGGGCGGCAAAAAAAGCGCATCCCTTTATTAAACATATTTCATTACTGCTCCACTCCTATTAGTCATAGCGTGATACTAAATAGCCTATAATTATGACACTCCCCGATAAATGGACTATTTAACACAGAAAGAATTTTAAAAATCGGTTCATTAGATCCAGAGATTACCCCCTACAAGGTCACAAACTTTACCTCTTTATAATATTAGTATAGATATGTTTAAAAACATTTTTTAACGGCAATGTGGTAGACCCATTTACAAAAATTCCGTATTTTTCCACGTGTTTACTGAAAATTAAAAGTACATACATATGCATAAAAACACTAGTTTAATGCAAACATTCATATTTATAAACTCAAAAAAATGCATTAAGCGGCAATCGAACCCGAGTCCTCTGCGCAGCCATAGACCGTAACCACTACGCCTCAGAGGTCAGCGTTAAAATTAGGAATAATTATTTTGTAAAATAATTTAATTAAACTAAATTATATTTTGCAAATTAATTATAAAATTAATGCAAATAAACTTAACATATATTTAAGATTTATAATGTTTAATATGAACTGAAATATTAAGGTTATTTTAATAGTAAACATTCCTCACACATTCACACAACGCCATCTAGTCCCAAACTAAGCTGAACTTGTACCTACTAACTAGACAAAGGATAAACATAAAAACTTTTTTTTTGTAAAGACATACATTATTATACATAGAAAACAACCAGACCAATGCAAACAATCATGTTCATGCACACAAAGATTTGTATTGAGCGGGAATTGAACCTGAGACCTCTGCGTAGCAGTCATGTTATATAACCACTACGCCACAGAGGTCGTCAATACATAAAACAGGTTTTTTTATTGTCTTTATGACATGACGACGACAGCCGGAACCGACCTTACTACATGCCTTCTGAAGCACGGAATCACTCATCTATACTAATATTATAAAGAGGTAGGGTTTGTGTGTTTGTGACGTTGTAGGAGGTAATTTCTGGATCTACTAAACGGATTTTAAAAATTCTTTCTGTGTTGATTAGTCCATTTATCGGAGAGTATCATAGGCTATATAGTATCACGCTATGACTAATAGGAGTGGAGCAGTAACGAAATATGTTTAAAAAAGGACGCGTTTTTTTCGCCGCCCAACGAAGTGGGCACTGGTCAGCTAGTATTAAATACCACAGAGCGGTGACCTATCTATGGAATGACCTCGTCGATATTGCTTATAGCGCCGATTACACTAGACTACATGTAGTCAACTACATCATGTAGGAGACTACATGTAGTCTAATGTAATCACATGTAGGACAGTGTAAACAGAATGTCCTAACACTAAAAAGTTAGGACGTCCTTATGTAGGAGACTACATGTAGTCTAGTGTAATCGGCGCTTAATAACATGCATTTTTATTTTAGAATCGGTGTTTTCAACTTGCTTTAATCACTTCAACCCTACACTACCAAATTTTTTTACACAATTAATGAGGTTTTTAAGGCAATTTTGTTCCGCAAAAAAGGGCCCTAAATAACTTATTATAAGCAAATTTGTAAGATTTAAAAAACTTGTTATGTTGTTGTTTAAGGAAACTGTATCTTAATTTATCTTTTTTTCTTTAAAATATAATCTTTTGAATATAAAATAAACCACAGAATTATAAGTGAGGTTTTCTCACCGTGGTTTTAAACTGTTTTTTATTTTATTAGCAAAATTTTATCTTTGAATAAATAATGTGGGTTCTGTGAATTTAATTAATTTGAAACTAATTAAGAAAGAAAAGAAATACAAAATGGAAGGGATGTAGGTACAATAATATTTTTCAAAAAAAGACAAAAACGGAAACATAATTTTGGCAAAAAAGCTAAAATTTGAAAAAAGATTGTTTTAAAATCAAGTTTCCTTGATTTAAATCGAACCGTATGTTGCAGGGAATTTTTCTGAATAAAATAAAATACATACATACATAAACTCACGCCTTATCCCGTCCGGGGAAGGCAGAGACGATAGAACGCCACTTGTCACGATCCTGGCAAACAGATTTGTCCTCATTCACATGAATTAAAATTTAATCTTTTGAATATAAAATAAACTACAGAATTATAAGCGAGGTTTTGTCACCGTGGTTCTAAACTGGTTTGACCAAATAAGGATCAGTATGAATATTTGTTTTTTATTAATCTCTTGATAAATATTGTGGGTTCCGTGAGGTCAATTAATTATTGTTACATTCACTTTCTACATTTTCTTTTTAATACTATCTAAATTACTAAATCTATTTTGATGACATTTCTATGGGAATAATATGGCTGTTTGAAAAAAAAAGAGTCTTATAAAGAGTTAATAATTGACAGAGTTATTAAGTATCAAACATTAAAAAAAATGTAGTCGAATTAAGAACCTTCTTTTTTGGTGTCGGTTATTAATTAAAAATATGCTAATATTAATTATATGCTTGGAAAAGGTCATTGTAATCATGATCAGTGGATCATATTGATCATTGTTTAATATCTTCATCAGAAATATTCCGTAGCGTCGCGTCGATTAATTTTAAACGTAGATATATTACGGCTGAGGCTATCGACTATCAAGTGTATCAAATAATAAAGAAAATAAAGACAATAAGGAAATGAAAGGAAAGAAAACATAATAATATAAAAGAAAAAATAATAAAAAGTAAGAGCAACTACATCTAAAGCCTTTAATTTAGCGCAAGTCTAAATGAACTACAACCACCAGAACCAGTATATCCCAAAACATAATAACTAAGATTTGCACATTACGACACAGTCGATGCATGGCTTGAATGAGATTTAATCAATCTCATGAATGACAAATAAACATTCTATTTTTTAAAACCATTTATCTAAGGAACCCTAATAAGAGAAGGGCATGTCCAAAAACTGTGCAAGCGTACTTTCCGCGCGTGTGACGTCACACACTACTTGTACGCGATGTCCAAGCTGATGTCCACGTCCACTCAGCATACAGTTTGTATTTACAACTCGCTTAACAAAGAGCTAATAGCCCAAATGACTAAAGTGGCCCACTGCAAGGACAAAACAGTAACTTTTACAAAAGGATACAAAAAAACATCCTGGCAACAAGAAACAAGTCCTGAATAGCCATCAAAACCGAGACCTCGAACAATTATTTTTAATTATTTGAAATTTTCATAAGAACCATTTAACCAAGGAATCCTAATAAGAGAAGGGCATGTCCAAAAACTGTGCAAGCGTACTTTCCGCGCGTGTGACGTCACACACTACTTGTACGCGATGTCCAAGCTGATGTCACTTCCACTTACGAAATGTCCACTCAGCACACAGTTTGTATTTAGAACTCGCGTATCGAACACGCGTCGGTTTAACGGTCGAATAAGTTGTTCGAATTTTAAAATTTGAATTTTTATATTAAGAAGTGGTGTTCAAGAAAAGTGATTCTTATTTTGATTTTTTGTAGATTTATTTTTTAATTTATTTTGTGGTGTTGGAAATATTGTTTTTGAACGAGGTAAGTAAGTTTTTTTTATTACCTTTATTTATTTTGTGGTTTTTATAATTTCTTACATGATTTTGGGTTTTTAATAATTATGGTTAATACGTACGTGATTTATGAGCTGAATAATTTAAATTAAACTAATTTTAAAAATAAAATTATTTTACAAAAAAGCTTTTCCTAGTTGGGAACATTAAGTCCCAACTAGGTAAAATAATTTTACAATAAAATCAATGATTTAGCAAATAATAATATATCTTAGCAAGTAATACCTACTATTATTACCTACATACTAAGTAATACGTTTTCTAGATATTTGTTTAATAATTCTTTTTTTAAGATAAAATTATAGCGTTTTAAACAACAATTGTGAAATATTAATATTTCATAACTCTTAATTTATATTACATTATTAAAACACAGGTATGGGACTCCTACTACTTTTTAATCTCAAAAAATATTTATACTTGTCTAAAATATGTGTAAATTTTGATTTTGGTCATATTTGAGCTATTATTATCTCCTTTTGAGCACTGAGTAAGTAATAGCATTCATCTTATCAACCCACCAATGTCACAATGCAGGTACGGGCCTGCTCCCGTGACGGAGGGAATAGCATTACACCCATCTTATATTCCATGGGTGGCGTAAAGTCCTTAAAAATATTTACTAAGTACTATGGAATTAAGATTTTCCTTGACCGAGAATCGAACTACCTACTTCCTTAACCAAAATATTAAAGACTTGCTGACCCATGCCTACTTCGTTAAGCTGTAAAAACAACGCGTCACTTTTTTAAACATATTTCATTACTGCTGCACTCCTATTAGTCATAGCGTGATACTATAGCCTATGACACTCCCCGATAAATGGACTAAGTATTCAACACAGAAAGAATTTTAACATCGGTTCAGCAGATCCAGAGATTACCCCCTACAACGTCACAAACACACAAACTTGACCTCTTTATACTATTAGTATAGATATAGATATTGATCAAATGTGAATTATATAAGTGGTACTAATAAGGAAGACAAATTATGTTTTTCACACATTCACAAAATGCCATCTAGTCCAAAAATAAGCAGAGCTTGTACTATGGGTGCTAGACAAGGGATAAAAATATCATCATCATATCAGTTAATTGACTAAATAGGGAAAGTGACTCTCCGTGTGGTGACGGAGTAAAAATACAATATGTCACCACCCCATCTCAACCCACGGGTGTCGTAAAAAACGACTAAGGGACTATCCGTGAATATTATCTTTACGTAATAAAAAGAAGGAAAACTTGAAATTAAACCCTATACCAATCCGTTTGGCCAGCGTGGTATTAGTAGGCCAAGTATGCCTCCATCACGGGAGGAGGCCCGTCCCTGCAGGGGACATTAATGAGCTGTTATGATGATAAATGGTAAATAAGTACTATATTTATTATTTGTTGTATAGTACCCATAGTACAAGCTCTGCTTAGTTTGGTAGTAACTATAATAAAGCGTTATAAAAATGTGTCAAAAATTATTTAAAATATCTTGTGTGTTAATTTGTGTTGTGTGTGTTTAAGGAAGTATACGGTTCGATTCTTGGTCAAGGTAAATCTTATTTGTATAATAAAGCAAGTATATTTTTTACTGGTTTTACAACCTTGGGATATGGTTTGTATGTGGACAAAAGGAGAAAGCAAAATGTAAAATATGACCAAATTGACATTGATAAGTAATTTAAGTGGTTATTTTTTATCTTGTACTAGCTGACCCGTGCCCACTTCGTTAGGCCGCGAAAAAAACGCGTCACTTTTTTAAACATATTTCATTACTGCTCCACTCCTATTAGTCATAGCGTGATACTATATAACCTATGACACTCCCCGATAAAAGGACTATTCAACACAGAAAGAATTTTTAAAATCGGTTCAGTAGATCCAGAGATTACCCCCTACAACGTCACAAACACACAAACTTTACCTCTTTTTAATATTAGTAAGTATAGAAAAAATAATGAGTTTTTAAATAAACAATCAATCAAACAATATCACGATAATAATATGACTAATAGGAGTGGAGCAGTAATGAAATATGTTTAAAAAAGGGGCGCGTTTTTTCGCCGCCCAACTAAGTGGGGACGTGTCAGCTTGTACCTAATATTAATAGGATTTGGTAATTTTAATAAATAATTTATTCTGAATGTTAGACAATAGAAATTAAAATAGTTAAAATAAAATATTTTTGAATTTGTAATTCTGTCTACACCCGTTGACCCAAATCATTTCGTAGGGATAAAAGGTCATAGGCCTCAGCTGGGATGGGATGATATGGGATCAAGCTCTGTTTTGTGGGGACTTTACCTTTTCATAACAGCCCATTAATGTCCCACTGCAGGGAGTTGCCTCCTCCCGTGATTGAGGGATACTTGGCCTACTAATACCACGCTGGCCAAACGGATTGGTATAGGGTTTAATTTCAAGTTTTCCTTCTTTTTATTTCGTTAAAGGTAACATTCACGGATAGTCCCTTAGTCGGTTTCTACGACACCCATGAGATGAGATGGGGTGGTGACATATTGTATTCTTATTCCGTCACCACGCGTTATGGCTTAAACATCATTAATGTGGTACTTATTATGACTAAAACATTCTATATCTGTCCTCGAAGTGACTTTAATAATCAAATAAAAAAAAATTAATGATTCAAAATGAATAATTTATCCTAAAAATAATTAGCACACGGACTCAAAAATTAAATGAATAATCATTACATTTTTTTTGACTAACATTAATTATTTATTAGGTGAGTGCATGTAATTCGTGGTTTTTAATATTAATTTAAATAATAATTATACTTACTCATACTATACCTTGGCTTGTGATGGCTAGATAATTTATGGTTTCCTCACCCCTGTTTCTATAAATATTCCTCACGCATTCACACAACGCCATCTAGTCCCAAACTAAGCAGAGCTTGTACTATGGGTACTAGACAAGCGGATAAACATACTAAAATACTTTTTTTTTGTAAATACATACATATTATACATAGAAAATACCCAGACCAATGCAAACAATCATGTTCATGCACACAAAGATTTGCATTGAGCGGGAATCGAACCCCTAAAAGTATATTTATTTTATAGAAATTAAAATATCGAAAAAAAAACATACAAAGAAATAATCAAGTATAAATGAAATAAAAATTTACAATAGAAAAGCTAAAAAAAGCATAACAAGGTAAAAAATGAATCTCTTCATTACGGAAAACAATATCGAAATAATATTTTCCAAAATTACTTTCTCCGTGTGGTGACGGAGTAAGAATACAATATGTCACCACCCCATCTCATCCCATGGGTGTCTTAAAAGCCGACTAAAGGACTATCCGTCAATATTATCTTTACGAAATATAAAAAGAAGGAAAACTTGAAATTAATCCCTGTACCAATCCGTCTAGCCAGCGTGGTATTAGTAGGCCAAGTATCCCTCCGTCACGGGAGGAGGCCCGTCCCTGCAGTGGAACATTAATGGGCTGTTATGATTACGATGATTTTTTTTGCGCCTCAAGACAATTTAATTAAGTAAGTAAGTACTTTTAAATATGCCTAAACATATTAGTAATCAATTAAAGTAAAATGTCAATGGTAATTAAAAATAATTTAGATTTTTATCAGTACTTAAATGTTAGCGGAAGTTTTTATTATACTAAGTCTAGTTCTAGGTAGTATTATAATTTTTGACCTGACCTACCTCTGTGGCGTGGTGGTTACATAACATGACTGCTACGCAGAGGTCTCGGGTTCGATTCCTGCTCAATGCAAATCTTTGTGTGCATGAACATGATTGTTTGTATTGGTCTGGGTATTTTCTATGTATAATATGTATGTTTTTACAAAAAAAAAAGTATTTTATGTAGTAAGTTATGTATGAAAACAATCCGTGTGGTGACGGAGTAAGAATACAATATCACCACCCCATATCATCCCACGGGGGTCGTAAAAACCGACTTTACGAAATAAAAAGAAGGAAAATTTGAAATTAAACCCTATACCAGGAGACACAGGAGGAGGCCCGTCCCTGCAGTGTGACATTAATGGGCTGTAATGATGATGATGTATGAAAACACTGAATAAACCACCGTAGTTATACGTTCTTGTAAATTGTTAATTCCTGGGAGGTACAACCTAGTACTTTATGTATTAGTAGAACTGCAGATTATGCCTACCTTTATGTGGCATTCATCATAACAGCCCATTAATGTCCCACTGCAGGGACGGGCCTCCTCCCGTGACGGAGAGGTACTTGCCCTACTGATACCATGCTGGCCAGACGGATTGGTATAGGGTTTAATTACAAGTTTTCCTTCTTTTTATTTCGTAAAGATAATATTCACGGATAGTCCCTTAGTCGGTTTTTACGACACCCATGGGATGATACGGGGTGGTGACATTATATTGTATTCTTACTCCGTCACCACACGGATTGTTTTCATACTTATCTTACTATACATAAAATACTTTTTTTTTGTAAATACATACATAATGGGGCACGCGTCCTAATGTTGGCACTGCACCAGATTATCAGCACCCTCAACTAAAACTCAAATTATAAGCTTTCTATTAATTAATTTCGGTACCATTTAACAAACATTAAAATAAGATCCTTTTGGAATTATAAACTGATCCATACACGACACTTTTTGAAAAAAAAAGCTATATTTTTAAAAAACGCGGGAACATGTCCTTCACATTACTTTGTTTTGACAGTTTCTTATGATCGTAGGTAAGTTCAGGTTTTTTTATTTTACTTTATTTTAGATCTTTTAGATATTTTTTACTGAACCTTTAGGTTTTATTCATGTATAAAATGTTTTATAAGGCTTATCTGACAATGGAAATGAACGTTATCTTGATTTTATGTTCATAAATGAGGTGCTGACATCTGGGTTTAATTTTTTTGCGAATTGCTAATTATCGGCACTGGTACTGTTACATGACAAAGTGGTATGTAAAATTGTTAATCCATATATTTTATTGTAAAGCGTGATTATTTTATGCCTAGAATTCAATATTCTTGGAAAAAGTACTCTATGATTTCGGATTTCATATCCTGGCATGGTGCTGAAACTAACATTGCTAGTTATTTTCATAGTGTTGATATTATGATCAAAAGAATGTCTATTATTTTTGGATTTTTTTATATTTATGTAATTATTTTTCTAAAATTTCGGGTGTTAGGCTAGGTATAAATAAAAGAGATTTTACTATAAACATTGGATTATTTCATTTATCTACCTAATTTTATGTCTAATTTTAAGGTGCTGATAATTGGCTCAGTCAATGCCAATAATTGGTGATGATGGTGCCAATAATTGGCGCCAGGGTCATTATTTAGTCAGACTCATCTAAATAAAATGTGTATGAATAATAACTATTTTTTATAACAAAAATCAATTATTTATTAAATAATGAACCAAGAAAGCATATTGTTATAGTTGTTATCATTATCATCACTGTGATAAACGATGTTAAAGTAGGACTAACTCTTAAAGTGCTGATAATTGGTAGCATCACCCTACATGGAAAATGTATGAAAACACTGAATATAGGGTAACCACCGTAGTTATATCGACACCAGAAGTATCAATTAACGTAAGGGACAAAACACGACTTTTCAGGAGAGCCAAAAAACCATTCGATTTTACAAATTCTTCTGTAACTTTTTATTAGTTGCCCTGATCTTAAAAGTGTCTAGGACAAAGTTTCTTATAATTTTCTCTTCTTTATGACTATAAATAAAATATTTACGTAAACTTACGCGTTTAGAAAATAGCATGTCCCTTACATTAAAAAAAGTTGCTTAGTTCTGCTAGTTGTCCTTTAAGGCACTCAAGCTTTCAATGTAAACTATCCCATATCTACTGTAAAGGACATAAACTACTATGAACTGGATGAAATATGATGTATGATAAACTATTAAGAGCAATTATGATGTAATTTTGGACCTGATATCTTTATTATTAAGTCTATTAGTAAAAATATACTTAAACTTACAATATCTTTAGATTAAATTTTGGAAATTTTGGAGAAAATTAGGACTGGTCGAACAGTAAATACGACTGTGGTAAATGCAGTTAGGCAGTTCCTATAGACAGGATCTTATGAACGGAGACCAGATCAACGTAACCTGTGTAATTTGACTTGGCCTAACCGTTTTATCGTCAGAAATGTCCTCAGGGACTGGTTCATTACAGCAGTTCAAGCAAGTAACCAACTCCAAGAAGTTAAAAATGTGTGTGGGGGTATACGTACGGTCAGAAGAAGGTTAAGCTTTTAAAACTGCTAGGGGACCACAGTTTCTTATTTATCTCGTGAGTACAGGCAATGGACAATATATATAAGGCCTTTTCGTCTATTGCAGTCGATTTATGAGGTGGTGTCTGTGAACCATCGCTTTTGATGACTGTACAGACCAATACCACAGGCTTGACAAAAAAAGTAACTGGACATTAGTGTCGAACCATGTTCATATTGTTTCTGTCTTTTGTCAGCAAGCACTCCAAACCAGGCTTCATTACAAAATTTGCGAACCTCTCCGACACGTTTCCGGCACTCAGGACGTTTTTCCGCGAGCTTCTCCCAGTCACAGTGGTCGATTTTAAATGCTGCCATGTCTCGCTTGGTGCAGTCTTTGAAACGAACCAGCAGCCTCCCAACATCTCTTTTTCCATTCGCTACTGCACCAACGAGAACACGTCGTTGTAATGGAGAGGGTTCTATCCTATGCACATGCCCTAGCCAACGCAGACGTCTCTATTTAAGAAGCACTGTCAGATTAGACAGCTGCGCGATTTCTAGAACCTTCTCGTTTGTCATCTTGTCCTGCCATGCTAAACTCAAGATCTTTCGTAAGCAACGCATGTAACAGAAGTTAAGACGACGGCGACGTTCTTGTTTTGCATACGATGTCCAGGTTTCAGCTCCGTACAAGAGTATGCTTAAGAGCTTAAGATGGAAGCCTGAAAGACAACCATCTTGGTTTTAGTAGTAAGGTGCTTATTGTACCATACCCTTGTACCTAGCTTCCCGAACATGGTTGCCACCTTGCCAATACGGATGTCGATGCGTCGAGAGTATTCGAAAAATGTGGTGTTTACAGACGAATATCGGATATCATTAAGTTATCGTGAAGGTCGTCAGAGCTCTTACAGGCACAAAAATAAAGATTTTCCCCATGTGCCCCTTGAAACTGTGGTGGGCCAAGGTGGTTCAATAATGTTTTGGGTGGCATCATTTACGGGGCTCATACTTGGACTTGGTTATTTTGTAAAGTGGTGGTGTAAACGCAGAAAAATATGTTACAGAGGCTTAAGAACCTCATGTGATGCCAATTGCACCATTTATTGGGGAATAATTTCTGTTAATCCATGATAGTGCCCGGCCACACATCCCTAAAAATCACAACTGAATACCTGAATAAGGGTGTGATTCGAAAATTACTATGGCCTCCTTGAAGTCCAGGCTTAAATCTTATGGAACATGTCTGGGACAATTAACTAAATGTTACAGTTTTTAGGGCTGTTTCTCATTTTGTTGATTTTTTAAGAAATTTTGTTCATTAAATGTTTTTTAATTCATACTTGTAATTAAGTAAAATATTTGATAATACCGAAAAATACTGTGTAATGTCCATTTTTTCGAAATTTTAGTCATAATTAAAGGTGGACCCCTGAATATATATTAAGGTAAGCGACAAATTAAAGTAAAGTTATGTATTGTGTTTTAACGTAAAGGTCATATTGTGAGAATTGTCCAAACTTTTGTTTAATGTAAGGGACTGAATTGCATTTCAGAACTATTTACATTATTTTTTCTAACACGTAAAAATATGTACGTCCCTTAAATTAATTTTTTAGTATAAAAATCAGTCTAGACCTTCGAAAACGTGTACTGTAAGGGACATTTTTTTAACGATACAGAAATTTCAAATATACCAAACGATAGAGCGTGAAATTCCGAATCCAACGATATATATAACTCATTTTGGCCAAAATGTCCCTTACGTTAATTGATACTTCTGGTGTCGATATACGTTCTTGTAAATTGTTAATTCCTGGGAGGTACTAGTACTTTATGTATTAGTAGAATTGCAGATTATGCCTACCTTTATGTGGCATTGATAGTATTAATCTAAATAATTATTATTCACAATACGTTTGAACAATATTATAATTATGAGTGATTCATTTCATTCTATTGTGCTCTGGTACTGTTAATTTTAAGCGATGATTTCTTAGGTACGTCCTATTTGTTCTCCTGCGTAGAATATGTTGTGAAGAACTGTCTCGGTCAAGCTGCCGTAAGATTATAAATCTATACTTAATATAAAGAGGTAAAGTTTGTGTGTTTGTGACGTTGTAGGAGGTAATCTCTGGATCTATAAACCGATTTTTAAAAATTCTTTCTTTGTTGAATAGTCCACGAATCGGGGAGTGTCATAGGGTATAATTATATTATGTAGTATTACGCTATGACTACCTAATAGGAGTGGAGCAATAATGAAATATGTTTAAAAAACGGACGCATTTTTTTCGCCGCCCAACGAAGTGGGCACGGGTCAGCTGGTATTAGATAAACGGGATATTAACGCGCATTTTCATATTTATTTATTTTACTTATTTACCTTTATTTTACTTGACGTTTCGGCACATGCCGTGGGGCTCGCATCACCAGTTAGCTTCCGACCACGGCAACGCAATAGTTTAAAAGTTATAATTGACGTAAGATTGTAATGATCCACAAATTATTACATGAGCCTGGAATATTGTTGTGCCCATTAAATTGATGTTTCTATAGTCCCTGCGATATAATAAGTTGTTTTTAGGAAAAACTAAAAATAAAAAAAAATATACGTCATATTATGCCACTGCAAAGAATGTGTTTCACGCAAAAAATACTTGATTAGAATCCCATTATTTTCGTGTGGCAAATCGAAACGTTGCCGATGCGCGCGGATGCAATAAAGAGCAAAAAAATCTGTGCACAAACACGCCTGACACTCATAAATAAATTCCTCACACTTTCACACAACGCCATCTAGTCCCAAACTAAGCAGAGCTTGTACGTACTAGACAACGGATATACATACATAAATACTTTCATTTTTTTGTAAATACTTACTACATATACATAGAAAGCACTCAGACCAATGCAAACAATCATGTTCATGCACACAAAGACTTGCATTGAGCGGGAAACAAATCCGAGACCTCTGAAAGAAAGAAAATACATTTATTCCTGCAATAATGTTACAGACAATTACAAAAAACAAAACAAAAAATAAAACATAAAAATACAAAACAAAAATTATGCAAAAGCCACATCTGTGCAGGAATCGGACCCCACTCAGCATAATGCTGCGGGAAACCAAGCAATAATGCTCAGTCGCTTACAGCGCTGATTTTCAGTGAGGCCCACCTCTGCGTAGCAGTCATGTTATGTTACCACTACGCCACAGAGGTTGTCAAACATAGCCAGCCCAGAATTTGGACACAGTGGCTGCCTTGTCAGTGGCGTTCATAAGATCTTTCTGTCAGCTCTGTGGGCAGTTAGGACAATGTAAAAGGTGAGGTGTTATTATGCCCCACTTCGACAAATTATGTTTGCAGCGTCCTACTTTGGTCCTTAAACGGTTCAGGGACTTCCATACAGACCAACTGAGAAAGGAACCGGACGGCAGGCGTTCATCGCATTCCAAATACCTAGTTAGATGGTAAAGATTGTCTGATTTGATGATTTTAAAGGGTACTTAAGGAGTAAAGGTACTGGAATGCCGATCACTTACCATATAGCGCAGGGTGGACATAAAAAGGTTGTGGGCAACCGATGAATGAGGGAGGCGTAATAATATGACAGAAGAAGGTGCAGATGTTTTAAGGAAGGTTTTTTAACTGAAATTATAAAATATAATTTAATATTAATTAGTCGCCTAGATGGAGCTTTATTCAATAAAATATTCGGCATTATGACCTCATAGTTAATGTAAATAAAGCAACGGACAAATTTGGGTAACGGTCTGGCCTAGCGTTGAAGACATTTATGACGCAGATTCAACCCTGACCTTGACTGACCTTCAAATTAACAAATGGACAAACTATCATACAATATCAACAGAATGCATCATAATCATAACAGCCCATTAATGTCCCACTGTAGGGACGGGCCTCCTACCGTTACGGAGGGATACTTGGCCTACTAATACCATGCTGGCCAGACGGATTGGTATAGGGTTAAACCCTATACCAATCTGTCTGGCCAGTTTTCCTTCTTTTTATTACGTAAAGATAATATTCACGGATAGTCCCTTAGTCGGTTTTTACGACACCTGTAGGATGAGATGGGGTGGTGACATATTGTATTCCTACTCCGTCACCACACGGAGAAAGATTACTATGCTATAATTACTGATTTTCTTGCTTGAAAGAAAACACCGGGCATTAAATAACATTTTTTAAAATTTTATTTTTTCTATTCAGGTATTTTTTGAGCTATAGGAAAGTTATAGGAATCATGGGAGTAGCTTGAATGAATGTCAATCAATTAGTTGAGTAGCGTTTTCTACTCTTGAACATAGGCATGCTACTCGTATTATAAAAGGGCTTTACCTATGAAATTGCTGTTTTTTTTCGACGCAGTTTTTGACCTCTATATTCTTTTAAAACATACATTGTTTAAATTATTTTCTTATTTAATAAAGGCTATACGAACATTTAACAAAAGATAATAAAAAAATATATTGTTATTTGTATAATTAATAAGCCTCTGAACATGGGTCCAATTTAAAACAGCGAATTTTCCCATTTGTTTAATTGTAACTTCTTCCCTGATATTTGTTTTTTATTTGTTTTAAACACAATAGTTAGCTTAAATGTGCGCTATTACTTATACCAAATTTCATTCTATTATGTACATAATATTCTATTATATATGTTTAATAATTATTTTTAAAAAAACTAAGAAAACGTTAGTATGGAAAAACAAACTTCTGATAAAGTTTTCCTACAAAACAGCAATTTCATGTAAAGACCTATTATTAAGTAAACTAAAGCAGGCTTATAATGCGGGACCCTGCCGTTTTGCCAAAAAGATTTTGACAAAATTTCATTACCCAAAGAAATTCTACCAAACTTTTTTTACACCAATGTATCATTATGAATTATTTTAATACGCATATTTTCATTTGGACAAATTTTTACTTGGCAGAGTATTGCTAAGGAAAATGATATTAAGTCATTTGGTCTTTTAACAAGTGTTTTATTTTAGCAAACAATCTTTAGACAAATAACGTTTCATCAAATGATTTGTTTAGACATCCTTATTTTTAACCAAAACTAACTAAATATTTAAACAAAAGAAACAGTACTTTAATACGTTATAATAATAGATAAATATAGGTAAGGTAGTCCCTTTCTTCTCCGAATATCGATCGTCCGAAAATCCTAATCCCTAACAAGTATATTATAATCATCACTTTCCATAACCTTCGTGTATACGAAATCGTATTACCTAATCGTGTTTACTTATAATACTTGTGTGTCATAAAAAGAGGTACCACTTATAATTTTAAGATATCCTAATTTATCTTGCTATAAAGTCACATGTCCTAAGATAAAATTTAGACAAAAGTCAGAAACAGTTGGTTAGGTTAGATTAGCATGGTGACCAAAACGCGCCAGAAACATTTTTTTTAATGTAAAACTAGAATATAGTACTTATGTTTGTTTTTTTAATATTATGGATTGTGATGTTTATAGCAAAAAAAATAGGTCATCTTATATTTATGGATTTAGGTTTTCGGACAAGTGATATTTTGAGACTGAATGTAGGGCTGGTTATCATTCGGGCACATGATGATTTGGACACAAAAAGATAATGGAAAAAAAAATGACACAAAATAGAGAACCCTATAGGTAATAATAATAATAACTATAGATAATAATTATAGGTAAGTACATTATCTAAACTTATAATTTTAAGTTATAGGCAATGGACATGAACGAATAACGAGTTAAATTATTTGGTTTATTTTATTTTGCGTAAAATATGTACTACTAACTGAAACCTTTGACTAAATAAAAATTGGTCAAAAGTACTACTTGCTAAACGAGCTATTGTTCAAACATTCACTTGGAAAACATTAGGTTAGCGTAACCATTACTTGCGAAGAGTTTATTTGCTAAGTAATTATTTGGCAAATGAAATTATGCGAAACATTTTTTGGGAAGTAATAATTTGTCAATATCTTTTTGATGAAACAACATAGACCCTTATAATGCTCATAGTACCTACTTCTCGTTCCGTAGGCTCGCTGCCAATAAATATATTACGAGTATGTATACCTATATTATGTACGGAGTAAGAATACAATATTATGTCACCCCATTATCTCATCCCATGGGTGTCGTAAAAACCGACTAAGGGACTATCCGTGAATATTATCTTTACGAAATAAAAAGAAGGTAAACTTGAAATTAAACCCTATACCAATCCGTTTGGCCAGCGTGGTATTGGTAGGCCAAGTATCCCTTCGTCATGAGAGGAGGCCCGTCCCTGCAGTGGGATATTATTGGGCTATTATAATGATATATTATGTATAATTACACAACAATTTTAACTAATCTCGATATCCTTGATTGCAATGTATTATGTTAATGTATAGTAAGAGATATTTAATATGCAGTTTAATTAATTAGCATTAATTAAATAAATTAATCGCATATCTTTGCTTATACTTGGAATTTTGATTTGTTTTAACATATACTTACTAATATTATCTATACATCTATACTAATATTATAAAGAGGTAAAGTTTGTGAGTTTGTGACGTTGTAGGGGGTAATCTTTGGATCTACTCAACTGATTTTTAAAATTCTTTCTGTGTTGAATAGTCCATTTATCGGGGAGTGTCATAGGTGTCGTAATAACCGACTAAGGGACTATCTGTGAATATTACCTTTACATAGAAAGAATGAAGACTTGAAATTGAACCCGATAACAATCCGTCTGGGCAGCGTGGTATTAGTAGGCCAAGTATCCCTCCGTCACGGGAGGAGGCCTGTCCCTGCAGTGGGACCTTAATGGGCTACGATGATGAAAATACTGAGTCTAACCAGAGCATTGATACCAAATCACAACATAGTATTAAAAAGTCGCTTTCTCTGTCCCTATGTCCCTTTGTATGCTTTAATCTTTAAAACTACGCAACGGATTTTGATGCGGTTATTTTTAATAGATAGAGTGATTCAAGAGAAAGGTTTATATGTATAAAACATGCATAATATAGTAGAGAAACCCATATAAATTTAGATATTTCTAATGTAATCGTCTAATGAAGCTGTACTTAAACGTTGTTTAAGGACATTGTGTAGTAGGTGCCCATGGGAGCCGGGGCGGATCGTTAGTAATACTTAAACAATTGTTAACATGGTTTTTTATTCATAACAGCCCATTAATGTCCCACTGCAGGGACGGGCCTCCTCCTGCGACGGAGGGATACTTGGCCTACTAGGTAATACCACGCTCGCCAGACGGATTGGTATAGGGTTTAATTTCAAGTTTTCCTTCTTTTTATTTTGTAAAGATAATATTCACGAATAGTCCCTTAGATGAGATGGGGTGGTGACATATTGTATTCTTACTCCGTCACCACACAGATGTTTTTTAATAATCTCAGTTAAAACCTTACTCTGTCCTTTGCCTCCTTCATCCATCGGTCGTCCATAACCTTTATCCACATCGATCCACCTATTGTACATGGATGATTCATTCAAATTCTATATTTTTTTTATTAAAATCTAATTATCTAACCTTGTAATTACTGAAGGGCATATTTGTAAACAAAAAAAAGCATGCTTACAAATTGTTTTAATAAAATTTAAGGTCTGAGGGAAAACAACAAAAACAAGCAAACAAATTCAAAACGTTATCTCTGTTATGAAGTCTGTTAAAAATGTAAAGGTATTTTTTATCATATCAGCGTATGGACGTCCACTACTGGACATAGGCCTCCTCCAAGTATTTCCACCTTGTGTGGGCCTGCGCCTCTTTCATCCATCGGCTTCCCGCCGTTCTAACTAGGTCGTCGGTCCACCGTGTGAGGGGTCTCCCCAAGAGAAAGTATTTCTGTGTTGAATAGTCCATTTATCGGGGAGTGTCATAGGCTATATAGTATCACGCTATGACTAATAGGAGTGGAGCAGTAATGAAATATGTTTAAAAAAGTGACGCGTTTTTTTCGCCGCCTAACGAAGTGGGCACGGGTCAGCTAGTAATAAATATTATTATTATAGAAACTTCACGCAAGAGCGATCTTGCCCTGTATCGCGAGAAATTTCACAGATAAAATAAACTTAAATAAACAGGATCAAAACAATAATTTGTAAATCACAATATAATTAATTATCTTGCGAGGTATTCGTATCCGCGACCTTGTGTAGAACACTCCACTTTGCCACAGGAGGCTTTTGACGCAAAACGCTTTTGAAGAAATAATTAGAATGATAATACTTTTACAATTTAAAGATATTTAAATAAGTGAAAGTGCCTTACAATTCTGCTAGTAATAAATTATGCAGAAAATAATATAATGTAAAATTATATCTTCTAACTAACCTAATAAAGTAAGGATTATTATTCATCATTTCATAACAGCCCATTAATGACCCACTGCAGGGACGGGCCTCCTCCCGTGTCGGAGACATACTTGACCTACTAATGCCACGCTGACTGATGGAATGGTATAGGGTTTAATTGCAAGTTTTCCTTCTTTTTATTACGTAAAGATAATATTCACGGATAAACCTTTAGTCTGTTTTTACGTGTCGTAAAAACAGACTAAGGGATATGGGATGAGATGGGGTGGTGACATATTGTATTCTTACTCCGTCACCACACGGAGAAATAATCAATGCTTAACCAAAATTCGTATCTTCAGAATACTAATTAATTATATAATAACTTATTAAATTCCAAGGTATCCTAGCTTGACATTGACCTGGTTTTATAAAAAACCAAAAATATTCGTATGACATTCAGAGAATCCTTTTTGAACGGATAACTAAAAGTCTATAAGGAAATTCATAGACAATATTTTATTTAAAAAATCACCTTCGTTATTTTTGGATTTCCTAATTCGATTTTTTTTGGTTTATGACATATCCTATTAGTAAATCATTATAATCGAAATATTTATTTTTCTTTTTTTTTGGATAGATATAAAACATTGTTTTTTCTCTCCGTGTGGTGACGGAGTAAGAATACAATATGTCATCACCCCATCTCATCCCATGGGTGTCGTAAAAACCGACTAAGTAATTATCCGTAAATATTATAATTACAAAATAAAAATAACTTAAAATTAAACCCTATACCAATACGTCTGGCCAGCATGGTACCTATAAGTAGGTCAAGCATCCCTCCGTCATGGGAGGAGGCCCGTCCCTGCAGTGGACATTAATGGGCTGTTATGATAAAGTAATCAACAAAAGTCCTCGTAGTTTATACCAACATGTCAATTCTCGTACCAAAAATTCGGTTAAGTTAACTTTTAGTTGTCAAAGTTTTTGCTATTGCAATTGTAATCTTTTGTAGTCGTGTTAAAGTTTTATTCAGAGTGTGACAATTTGACAACTGAAAGTTAACTTAACCGAATTTTAGGTACGAGAATTGACATGTAGATTACACCGTATACTTACGTTAAGCTATTAAAACTGGTATGCTATAAAGACCTTGAAACCCGCGTAAAAATAGAATAGCCTAGTTTCATTACTTTTTTAAAGATGGTGCTGCTTTCAAATGACCTTGACAGCTGTCAGTGACATTGACACTGACAGCTGTCAATGTCACAGAATCCGATGGAGGGAATTTCACACGAAAACAAAAAAAATTACAAATGCGATCGTATCGTGTAATGATGATAAATATACACAAAGAACATCTTTAAATAAATAAATAAATAATCCTAACACATTCACACAACGCCACCTAGTCCCAAACTAAGCAAAGCTTGTACTATGGGTACTAGACAGCGGATAAACAACTTAAACACTTTTCTTTTTTTTTTTGTAAATAAATACATATTATACATAGAAAACACTCAGACCAATGCAAACAATCATGTTCATGCTCACAAATATTTGCATTGAGCGGGAATCGAACCCGAGACCTCTGCGTAGCAGCCATGTAATATATACCGACTGCGCCAAAGAGGTCGTCAAACTTTACTAGGTAGTAGATCTCTACGGGTATAAGCCGTGTAGGTCGATACTATCACTGTGCTCGTTAAATACAACCCCAGGCAGTTATCATAACAGCCTATTAATGTCCCACTGCAGGGACGGGCCTCCTCTCATGACGGAGGGATTCTTGGCCTACTAATACCACGCTGGTCAAACGGATTGGTGTAGGGTTAAATTTCAAGTTTTCCTTCTTTTTATTTCGTAAAGATAATATTCACGGATAGTCCCTTAGTAGGATTTTACGACACCTATGTAATGAGATGGGGTGGTGACATATTGTATTCTTACTACGTCACCACATGGATAGTTATTACCTACATCATTCCTTTTACCACAAAAGAGTACGTATTTTAGTAAACGACAACCATTTTTATTTTTAAAACTAAACTATGAATATTCTATTAACGGCTATGGCTTATGTAAACTTTACAAAACGCCATTTTAAGGGCTTAAAACATGTTAAATATTAACACGGCATTTTGTATTATTAACAAAATAAATAATCACTACATACAGTATAAAACAAAGTCGCTCCCTCTGTCTGTACGTCCATCCATATGTATGCTTTAATCTTTAAAACTACGCAACGGATTATCAAGCAGTTTTTTTTAATAGATAGAGTGATTCAAGAGGAAGGTTTACATGTATAATCCATGCAAAATATTGTCTCCGTGTGGTGACGGAGTAAGAATACTATATGTCACCACCCCATCTCATCCCATGGGTGTCGTAAGAACCGACTAAGGGACTATCCGTGAATATTATCTTTACGAAATAAAAAGAAGTAAAACTTGAAATTAAACCCTATACCAATGCGTCTGGCCAGCGTGGTATTAGTAGGCCATGTATACCTCCGTCACAGAAGGAGGCCTGTCCCTGCAGTGGGACATTAAAGGGCTGTTATGATGAATATTGTGGAGTATAAGTCGTCCCATTAGTAGAACAATGTTGTATCTACAAAATGTCTACTTTTCAGTAGAGCGATTTGAAGTTTTGCGCTAGCATTTTTTGCTTATAACTTTTTTACGGAAGACTTTAGCCATGTAATATTTTTACAATGTACATAGATATAAATACAGCTATTATTGATATAATTATTTAGTCTAAAAACTATTCCTGTGCGTAGATAGTGTGTCGCATGTGCATACATAACATTGTACTGCCAACGAAAACAGTTCAGGAGCTGTCTCTTGAACACATGCAACGTTATTTGACCAAATTAATCACGTTGTATGTGCAGGTGAAACAATATTTTACGAAATCCTAAAATTATCTCAATGTTTTTCGAGAAGATGTTTTATATAATACTAGTTTGTCGGCCGGCTCCGCCCGTCTTAAGAATTAACGTAAGTAATGATGTGAATTTCCAAGTATTGAATGCACTTGCACACACACTGCAGAGACGGGCCTCCTCCCGTGACGGAGGGTTACTTGGCCTACTAATACCACGCTGACCAGACGGATTGCTATAGGGTTTAATTTCAAGTTTCCTTCTTTTATTTCGTAAATATAATATTCACGGATAGTCCCTTCGATTTTTAGGACACCCATGGGATGAGATGGGGTGGTGACATATTGTATTCCTACTCCGTTACCACACAGATAACTAAAAGTTAACTAAGCCGAATTTTTATGATTACGACTATAAAGAAGGTACACGTAATTATAATAATTATTGATCACATGAATATGTGCTGGTTAAATTTGAGATCCGGCTTTTATAGACTAAATACACACATCAACTTTGTCTAGGGATATTTGGTATTTACTCAATTAACTCAAAAATTATTGAAGATAACATTCAATACGTTAATATTTTTATACACTAAAATATTATTTTATTCTAGATTGTAGCCATATAAATGGCATATAGCTACAATCTAGATATTATTTTAGCGTAAATAATGTTTTATTCAAATAAATTAAAAACTTAACTGAACAAAAAGCGATTATTAATCTGTTTTTAACTTAGTACTAGTCAGTACATCCAAAAAACGTAAATAACGGTTTTTCATGCTTGGATTAAGTTATCCAGGTCTTGGTGCGGTATATTGTTCCATGTCCGACTAGGATGCAAAAAAGTTGCTCTTCAATCGCAATTTTTGCAGGAAAATTCATCAAAGCACTTCTTTGGAACATTTCCTACGTGTGTTTTATGGTTTTTAGTCCAGGTGATTGAGTGATTCAGGATAAGACCGATATGTCGTGCTCCTGCAACTATCTGGATAACACTTTCGTTTTAAACGGATGGGTGTTATTGTCCATGAGCTTAAACATTTGGTCAAAATGTAGTATACGGGGGTAGATTATTGGAACTAGAAGCTCAAACAACCTCGTTAAGCTATTTTTCAGCCGTCATGGTGCTTCTGATCAAAACGTACTTAAGTCTGTTTTAAGACCCACACGAATTCCCGTCCAAACCATAATTTTTCCATCGTCGTATGAATATATTTCCTGAGGATATTGTAGACAGCTATCACATCTAGGAACTGGCCAAACACGTCACGTACGCACAACATGACCTCTTAGTTGTGTACTTTAACACATACTCTCATTGCTTTTTTCAGTCACAAAACTCCTAAAACTATTTATATATCTAAGCTTTGTACGTAACTAATATCAAAGCACTTGATAGATTTGTTTTGTATTAAATACGTTTCCAGCTTTAGTAGAGTGTTCCAAGGTTGTCGTTTCCTTCCTAGATCAGTCCAATTATCGCGACATATTGGCGTGGTATCGCAAGTTCAGAGACAGAGCTAGATACCATAAAATGATTGACTTTGAGCTGAGGGAGCGGGAGATGCCATCACAGTACTTTCAGTGTTTGACCGAGTTGGGCAAGATTGAGCAATTTGGGAGCTAGTGTTGCTTCATAGAATTAGACTAATTAGGACCTTCTGAAGAATGTTTTTCGATAGCTTGCACTTGTGATTAAAGTGATATGACAGTATTAGAAACAGAGCGATCCATGAAGCGATTGACTTGATCAGAAAGTGCACGTAATGCCATCACGTTACTCTCAGTGCTGAACTGACCTGAGTAAGATTTAGCTATGGGTGCATTCGGTTGCTTCACTGAATTGAATGGATCATGATGTTCTTCTGAAAAATATTCTTCAATACCTTGCAGTTTTATCCAGTACTTTTTACGAATACTATTTAAATACGTTTTTTGTCTTGAATGTTTGACTGGCAAGTGGCGCTTTTTTAGTCGACTGCTGGGAAATGTAATTTTATCATAACTCAAGTCAGATTCAATTGACTGATCTGAATATATCAGATAAAAATCACTATAACACTTTGTCTGATATGGAGGTGGTGATAGCATAGGTATACAAATCTTCGATACTATACTTAAAATCGCTGCTATACTGATAACAATGATGCTTCATAACTGGATGCAGATTGAATTTGGAACGGAGTTACAGGACGCAGTTCAGTAAGAGTCGATGGATCCGCTGGTCCATCACGACAAGTAGAACGACATTTACAAATGTACACACTGCTACCGTTCAACCTATACAGAATCAGTGTAAGCTGATCTCGCATTTGGTTGTACATATTATGAAACCATCGCTCGGCCAGCTTAGACTGTTTATGTGTAGTACACACGGATGTGTGTACTATGAAGTAAGACCTAGATTTTTTTTGCAACACCAATATAATTGTAAAATTTGTTGGTTTTTATGTAGAGTTAGCCGAAAATTAGATATTAAGAATAGCTGTGTACAATTAATACTGTATTTAATAATTTTATAACACTTTTAGATTTCGAATAATGTTTTACAAGAAACTAATTAACAGAAAAAAGTAGCATAAGTGCTTACGACGCACACTTTAAAATATAATTTGGTCGAATAATGTTTCATGTGTACGTACCGACGAAAAGAAGATACAATTATGCGTAGTAAAATATAATATGTGCTTATGTAACTACAAAATTAGAGAAACAAATAAGACAAGCTTCATTGTATATTAACATGTTAAGAAACTTATCAGTAAAGTATTTTAGTGGATTACACTTAATTTTAAAAAGATGCGGCAACTTGGTAGAAAAATGTTTTATGTGATTGTAAATACTGTCTTTGTGGTAATGTCAATAATTTTGTGTAATACACCTAAAACAATGTAATTAACATACTAAAATTGTTTATTTTCCATTAGATATAATTTAAATTTATGGATGTTGTATAAATTTTATAAAAATCCATGAAATTGAATATTTTACGTATATTCTATTTTGTAAATAATTTTCTTATTACTATTTAAACGTTTAATTCTCAACAGTAATGAACAACGTTGTGTATGTAAACAAAATAACAATAATTTAATTGATTTCTGACCGATTTCTGACCATTTTGATCGCCACTGTCGGTTTCCATTGTTACAACACCTCAGACTTGCCGACTCCGTCGAACAATGTGCGTTGTAATGAAGAAACGCGACGCACGGAGCCGGGAGCGCGCGTTAAGTGGTCGTGAGACGTTATTCTACGTATGCCGCGCGGCAAAAACTTTATTCGGACTTCATAACTTTTAAAATATAGAACAAAAGTTATAAAAAAAATATATCATTAGATAGCTTACGTCATTATTATAACGAATTTACAATAAAATCATTTTTGTTACTTGTGATGATACAACAATATTCTACTAATGGGACGAAGTATTTCAACTGAACGGAGCCGGGGCAAGTAGCTAGTTTACTAAACAAACAATAAATATAATAAAAACACGTTAAGGCCTCTAGTCGGGGTCAAATTATAGATTCTGTGATGAATCTCAATTATTATTATAATATTATGTATTTGTTTCCTTATTTATTAATTTTTGATTTGAAAATGGGTGTGGGTTGATTGATGATGCATAAATTTATGTTTTTTTTTGTAATAAAATTAAGTCGCTAAGCGTCGTAGCACATATAACGTAACGTAAACGAAACGTCACCGTATGAACCCGAGCCGTTCAGTATTCTTTGTATGAAACTCCATACTGCACCGCGCACACTAATCGGATACGTAACGTAATCGGATTTTTGACGTTTGACACCGAGGAAAAAGGCGAGGTGATGCCGATCCGTTTACGTTACGTTATATGTGCTATGACCACCGCACAAGGTGACAATATTTGGAGGAGGCCTATGTCCCGCAGTGGACGTCAATTGGCTGATATGATGTTAATGAAATGATAGTGAATGATATTTAAGGACCTCTGTAATTACATTACTTAAGTAAAAAATATAAGCTTATGGTCTTCCCAACCATCTCTGTGAGTGGATCTCCGGCTTCCTGCACGAGCGAAAAATACGTGTTTTAGTCGACGGAGGCATGTCAAGGCTCGTGTCAGTCAATGCCGGTGTGCCACAAGGCTCCGTGCTGTCACCCACTCTTTTCCTTCTGCATATCAATGATTTGCTTTCTTCTGGCCGCATTCATTGCTATGCAGATGACAGCACGTTACACGGATGCTTTCATATGCAGACCTCGAGCAACCGGGAAGACCTCAAGAGGAACAGGGAACATCTTGTCGATGAGCTCAATAGGGCCCTTGAGCAAGTCTCAGTGTGGGGCTCCCAAAATTTAGTTGAGTTCAACGCCGAAAAGACACAGGTCTGCGCGTTTAGCACTAAAAAGTCCCCCTTTCTACCACTACCCTCTCTTCAGGGCACTACGCTGTCGCTGCAGACTAATTTAAACATCTTAGGGATGAACCTTCGACATGATCTAAACAATCGTGACTATGTCGAAGGAGTAATCACCACAGTTTCACGTAAACTTGGCATCCTGAACAGGGTGCGGCGATACTTCACACCGGAGCAACGGTATCTGCTCTACAAAACGCAGGTTCGGAGCAGCATGGAGTACTGTTCGCATCTTTGGGATGGCTCTGCCAAGTATCTCGTGGAAGCCCTGGACCGACTGCAGCGGCATGCGTTCCGCATAGTTGATGACACCCAGGTCACGGAGCACGCGGAGTCGCTACAGCTTCGCAGAGATATCGCGTCTCTTAGTGTGTTCTATCGCATGTACCATGGAGAGTGCTCTGAAGAGTTATTCGATCTTGTTCCCCCGTCCCCTTTTCATAACAGGACCACTCGTGCCGGTTTGCGGAGTCATACTCAGACGGTCTGTCAGATATCGGCTCGCACCAAAAGGTTCGGGAATTCCTTCTTATGCCGCACCATTAAGTTGTGGAACCAGCTTCCGGCTCACGTATTTCCTCCATCATATAACATTGGGTCCTTCAAACGCAGTGTGAAGAAGCATTTGGCCAAACCGGCAAGATGATGACGACGGATTGAAGTTGATTTTGGACTTCTATCCGTTGGCTTCATTTGTGGACTGTACTCGCGCTTTCCATCAGGCTCGATATAGTCATATTGCCGTGTTTACTATAAAAAAAAAAAAAAAAAAAAAAAATAAGCACTTACCTATTTGTACGGCCAATTAATAATTTATATTGGATGAGTTTGCCACAACAAGTCTGGCGGAGTTAATTACTTATTATCATAAGTACTAATGTACCTATCGTGCAGAAGTGCGAGACATGCCACCTTTGACTGACTACTGTGTTGTCATAGCTCGCACTGAACCCAGGTCCGCACTTGCACACTCACTTATGTCTCACTTAACCTGCATTAGATTCTAAGTTAAATACTTATTTAGCATAACTGGAGACTGACCGAGACGACCCGGCCTACCTATTACATTAAGTATAACATCGCGTGAAGCGTGAACCGTCGCGCGGCATGGCGTGCTGGTCGGGAGTCGCACACGAACTGAGCTGCGTCTCATATTCTCTCTTCTCGCACTCCCGAGCATCGTGTCGTGCTGTGCGTTGTGTAGGTATACTGTGGGATCTGTGAGATCTATGTGTGCGGGTGTAGTGTGACTGAGTCGATGATGTTTACTACCACTAAGTACCTATGATTTTTTGTGTAATTTTTTCTTTTCTTATATTTCTGTGAATGTACCGCATGTGTGTGTGCCAAAATAAACGCTTTCTTTCTTTCTTTCTTTCTTTCTTTCTCTGTGGCGCAGTCGGTATTTAATGGCTGCTACGCATAGGTCTAGGGTTCGAATTCCGGTCAATGCAAATCTTTGTGTGCATAAACATGATTGTTTGCATTGTTCTGAGTGTTTCTATGTATAATATGTATGTATTTACAAAAAAAAGTATATAAGTACACTAATATCCGTTGTTCTGTTACCCACAACATAAGCAGGTTAAGCCTAGCTTACCATGGGAACAGATGGCGCTGTGTAGAGATGTCCGTGAATATTTCCGCTTATCTCAATTTTGCCGTGAAAGAAATACAAACAGACAGACACACTTTCCCATTTATAATATTAGTATGGATTTTATGTAGTAATCTGAGTCACCACGCGGACTTAACCCAATAGATCACAAATAAGGTCGATGTCCTACCACTATTGCCATGGTAGCGTAGTAGGCAAATTCTAATGCCAGGTGTTAAATAACTAATAAAAAAAAATTTACCATAAACTTGTTTTTTTTTTCTATTAATATAAATGAATGAATGTTGAATCAAAGCAGGTTTGTAAGGAGATGTACTTTTTTATGTAAACGAGCCAGCAGGTCACCTGATGGTAAGTGATCACCGCCGCCCATGGACACCCGCAACACCAGAGGAATCACACATGCGTTGCCGACCTTTAAGAAGGGAGTACGCTCGTTTCTTGAAGCTCCCCAAGTCGTAAAAAAAAAAGAAAAAAAAAAAAAAAAAATGCATGCCTACACTTTAAGCCTACTCACTTAGTATAATATGTTTAAGGATGCTGTGTACAGACATAATTGGTTTGCAGACCTGACATTGTATGTAGAGATTTATTATAAATGTATATTTTTGGTTTGTAATCTGTTTCTGTACCAAATAAATAAATAAATAAGTAACGGTCCGGAAATATCGTCGCAGTACTTGGCGTTAAGTAGTATCTGTATACCGCCATGGGAGTAAGGAGTTTATGTATGTATTAGCTGATTCCCGCGGCTTCACCCGCGTTGTGATCAATCAATCAATCAATCAACTAGTCTATCGCAGTACACTGCTAGACATAGGCATCTCCCAATATACGCCACAGAACACGGTTATACGCCTTCCGCATCCAGTCCGACCCAGAGACCTTTATGAGGTCGTCGGTCCACCTTGCTAATGGGAACCTATTCTCCGCGTTTTATGAGTACCTTAAATGTTATTCTACACCCTAAACTACCAATTTCATATTCCACATTTCATAAAATTCCATTCAGTAGATTTTGCGTGAAAGATTAACAAACATACATCCATCCATCCTCACAAAATTTCGCATTTATAATATTAATAAGGTGTATGTTAAATATTCTCCGTGTGGTGACGGAGTAAGAATACAATATGTCACCACCCCATCTCATTCCATGGGTACACCAACAGATGGCGTTGCATAATAAATAATTAATATATTGTTTAGTTTATTTTGAAGCATAACCATGTCTTGTAAATTAAATAAAGGTGCTTGGTGCTCTCCACTCGGTATTGGAGTTTTTTGTTGATTCTCCAGCGGGCCCTTTTTGGGATTTGTTTACTGTGTGAAAATCATCTAAGTAAACGTAATATGCATCTTATAAGATAAGCTTTTGTTTTGGAGTAAGTTTGTATAAGAAGATTACAACTTGTGAAGGTTATGTAGCTAAATACTGGTTTTAATAAACCATGCTGTTACTGTGCAAGCACCTAGGTCAGTTTTTAAACATAAAAAAATTGCAAGCTACATCAAAACAAATAAAATTATCCTTAATTTTAATTAAATAACTTAATTATTATATACCTAATTGATTAATATTTTTTATTATTAATAGTAAAACCTTGGCAAAACCGATATTATTTAATTGGTTTTACGGTTATTATATAATAATTATTTTGTTGGTTTTACGTATAATTAAATACCTACCTATATATTTTAAATAATCAATCGAAACGTGATAAAATTAAAGATAATAGGTTCCTTAGATTGTTTATTTACTGTAATAAAAGCCTGTTGATGCCTAATTAAGCCTTTATTTACTATAATAAATGCCTATGCCTCAATCAATCAATCAATCAATCAATCAATCAATCAATCAATCAATCAATCAATCAATCAATCAATCAATCAACTAGCCTATTGCGGTCCACTGCTGGACATAGGCCTCTCCCAATACACGCCACAGAACTCGGTCCTGCGCCTTCCGCATCCAGTCCGACCCAGAGACCTTTATGAGGTCGTCGGTCCACCTAGCTGGGGGGCGTCCTACACTACGTTTGCCGAGTCGCGGTCTCCACTCTATCTGCCTATGCCTGATTAAGCATAAACATCGAATAGACCGTTTTTTTAGTAAATCCATAATTAAATAAATAAAATAATAATATAATCCGTGAGGATTATATTATTATTTTATTTATTTTAGTTATAGAAATTAAGTTATAATTTATGTTTGCTTCACTATTGCATTAGGTTTTACTTGTAAAAATAGTTGTAAGTCTTGATTATAAATAAATAAAATAATATTTATATACAGCTATGCGATTCCGTAACGTCTCACTTTTAAACTCACTTCTTAATCCGCAGTGAAAACTCTAATTCGTATTCTGTAACAGAGGTGAAAACTACAGTGGCGCCACAAGTAAAAACGTAAGTGAAACGAACTAAATTCGACTGATCCCTTTACCAATAGTAAATAAACGCGACATGAAAATGTCGACAAACACGTGCAAAGGATTATAAATATAATTTATTCATTAAATTTTTATTAATAAGTAAATTATAATTTTACCAAGCAGGATGTTAAATTAATAACTATAGGTATTATTTAACCGAATTTAATCTTTTTCCTAACTTTTAAACTATCGAGTTTTATATTATATTAAGAATATTAATCTATACTAATATTGTAAAGTTTGTGTGTTTGTGATGTTGTAGGGGGTAATCTCTGGATCTAATAAACCGATTTTAAAAAATCTTTCTGTGTTGAATAGTGCATTTATCACGGATAGGTGTCATAGGCTATATAGTATCACGCTATGACTAATAAGGGTGAAGCAGTAATGAAATATGTTTAAAAAAACAGACGCGTCTTTTTCACCGCCCAACGAAGTGGGCACGGGTCAGCTAGTAAAATATAAAAGGTAGATTAGGAGCGTTTATAGGGCTCACTAGCGCGGCCAATTGATAAAAAATCATAATTCGCAAATAGGATAAATAATGTTAAATGTTGATACAAAGTCTTGAAAGGAGGCAATAAAGTATTTGTATAACACACTCTCAACACTTTCACCCCTTTACTCAAAAACACCTATTAAATTTTAGTCAATTGATTAGCTTAAATACTTACGGTTTTATTTGGCATAAGATTGGTTTTACTAACAAAAATCTCGGTAAACAGTGATTAAATTTAAGAGGTGTTTATGAGTAAGGGGGTAAATGTTTTTCAATTAAATAAATATTGCATTATAAACAAAAACAGCCGGCTTTTTTTCAAATGCGAAATTTAACTAATTGAGAAACATGATTCATGTATTAAAATAGCACGTTGGTGCTAAAAAAAGCAATGTTTGTCAGGTGTATAGTACCATAGATATCAGAACGAAAGTACCCATAGCACAAGCTCTAAAAAAAAAATCCTCACACTTTCACACAACGCCATCTAGTCCCAAACTAAGCAGAACTTGTATTATGGATACAAGACAACGGATAAACATACTTAAATACTTTTTATTACATATTATTCATAGAAAACACCCAGACCAATCCAAACAATCATGTTCATGCACACAAAGATTTGCATTGAGCGGGAATCGAATCCGAGACCTCTGCGTAGCAGTCATGTTACCTTGAGTATGTTTTTAAGACCAAGTTCGTTATGAGCCTTATAGAAATATACAATAAAAGTCATTGAACTCAGCATTTACCTTAGACGAAGTGGTATGTACCACATAACAGTGGTTTCCTTTCTAACAATCAATTTAACCCAAAAACATAATTAATCAAAATCTATATAGTAGGTCGAGAGATATCGCACGCTATAAATAAAAGGGTATTAAGTCTGAAAAACCGTTTTTTTTTTATTTTGAATTCGGAAACCTAATTTTTTTCTCTATAAATTGGTAAGAAAATAGTATTTAAATTCCAAATACTTTTTGAAATATAACGATACAATTCTTTCTTGACTATTTATGCACCCTATTTTCGAGATAGGTAAGACAGTCGCATCTTAGTTGATTCAGTAGCCGGGCATCGTTCGTGGCCGTCGCACGTATCTTTCTGAGTTACAACCCGTCCAGTCGTCAATATCGAATCAATCTATAAAATTGTAAGTATTCTAAACAGTATTATGTAAAGTTAATACCTTATTGCTTGTTAAAATTGATTTTAGTTTCATGTTTTATTTTAAATAATACTGTCTTGCCTGTTCAATATAATATAATTTGGTAAATTTAACGAAATAATATTAAAATAATACTTTATAGCTCCCGATTTGCTTGAGATAATTCTGTACATCTTGTCAATTGTATTTTATGGTTGCAAGTTTCAAGTAAAATACTACCTTTTAAGTTGTTATTCTATTTTTTCTTTTTTAAATTTTAGTTATAATCAAAACAATGAAGCGACGTAGGAAGGCTGGTTTAATAATGAAAGCAATTAGCAATAGCCTAAGTACACCGGACAGTTCTTAAAATGAAGAAAACAAAGACCCATTTGCTCATCATCATCATTTCCCTGCCCTTATTCCAATTTTATTTGGGGTCGGCGCAGCATGTTTTTTTCTTCCATACTGTCCTATCGGACGTCATCTCACTAGTAACACTCTTCGCAGCCATATAGCTTTTCACACAATCCATCCATCGTTTCTTTGGTCGTCCTCTTCCCCCATATCCATCCACACATGTTCAGCACCTTCCTCACTACATGACTCTCATTCCTCCGCATAACATGCCCATACCATGACAGCCGGCTGCCACGTAATTTTTCTGCCACCGGTGCCACTTTCAAATCTTCTTACATACTCATTTCTTACTCTATCTACTCTCGTAACACCACACAGATTGTCTTTCATTCATCCCTTTTCTGGCCAACTCTCTGATCCATAAAGGACGGCAGGTGTAATCATAGTTTTATAGATCTTCCCCTTAAATTAAGGGGACTGTGGGGGTCACAGATGGTTCCCGTGAAGCAATGACCTGCTGCCATTTCATCCATCCTATGTTAACTCGGTTCTTGACCGCCCGATCTACTTTGCCATCGCTTTGAATGAAAGAACCGAGATACCGGAAGACAGAGAAGACTAGAAGGCGCATGCTGTTAAGCGCTATGGCTTCAGGACTGCCAACGCTCTAATCTGCTCTGGATCTTAGGTCCATCCTCCCCAACCAGAACAATGTAATCGGCAACACTGCACCAGGGTGCCATTTCCTGTATGCCCGCCGTCAAGGCGTCCATAATCAGTAAGAGGTAAGGACTTAAAGCCGACCCTTGGTGCAAGCCTACCGCCACACTGAACTGGTTGGAGTTGCAAGACAATCGGACGTATAACTGGTTTGTCTTTACATAGCACGAATTAACTTCACATACTTCCCAGGTACAACTTTCTCTTTCATGTCCCACCACAATACTTCTACGAAGACCCATTTGCCGACAGTGACAACAGGGATCTAACGTATGTCCCCAAAGTATCACATTTGATTTAGTTTGATAGTTTTGTTACTGTAGGTACCTACATAATGTTGTTAAATTACGTTTCTTTCATATTGAGTTTCTTTTTCATTATAACTAATTATGATACTAAAACAAATAGAATTTCTAGATTTTCTAGATGCAATCAGTATTTAATTTATTATAATACCAAGCAAAAAATATCAACCAGAAACAACTTGGTCAAACGCCTAACTTCTGCGTCTTGGGGGGCAGCCCCACATGTTGTCAGGACTACGGGTCTGGCATTGTCCTACACGGCAGGTGAGTATGCGTCCGCGGTATGGCACCGTTCGGCTCACGCAGGTATGGTCGAGTCTGCCCTGAATGAAACATTCCGTATAATAACTGGCTGCTTGAAACCTACCCCATTGGTCAAATTATACTCATTGGCCGCCATTGCTCGACCTGGTGTTCGCCGTCAGGTCATTTGCGAAAGTGAAAGGAAAAACAAGAGACCGACCCTCGTCATCCACTTTACTCGCACAATATACCCAGGGCACGCCTCAAAAGTCGTAAGAGTTTTTTGCGACACACACGTGCACTGTGCGGTGACCCCAGTAAGGCTAGACTGGACGAGTGGGCCTCAAACTTTGCACCACCGGCGGACTTCATTCCACCCGCCGAACATCTTCCACCTGGTTTCGAGGAACAGTGGCCGATCTGGAGGTCGCTTAATAGGCTACGTACCCAAGTAGGCCGCTGTAACTCTAACCGGACTAAATGGGGTTATCTGAACCCCTCCTATAGTGGGTGTGGGTGCGGTTCTCTAGTCCAGGACATAGAACACCTCCTATCATGCCCAATGTGCCCTGCCACCTGCACACCAGAAGACCTGAAGAGTGCCAACGATAATGCTGTTGCTGTCGCTGGTTTTTGGGCAAAACACATCTAAAATATATTTGAAATTAGACTTATTGCCATCGAAACGAAGAAGAAGAAGAATTATAATCCCTTAGCCATGTAGGCAAAAGATAATTTCTGTGCTGCTTAATATAGTATCAATATTAATTACAACTGGTTATCGAAATAATTTGGTAAATTTTGGTTAAGCTAGAGAGTAGCAAGTTAAACTTAAGAGCTATTTGAACTGCTTAAAGGGTATCATCTTTTTCTGTTCCCATAAAACTATTAATATAAAAAAACTGTTATAGATACACAAACTAAACTTAACCAGCATAAAGAAGGATAGTGTACTTTTAAATCTAGAGATAATTTTAAATATTTGAGTAAGTAGTTCCGAATCTATGATTTTTTAAAACTTCAATACGCGATATCTCAAAACAACGTTTTCGAAATAATACCCTTTTGTTTGTGACGTGCGATATATTCTTTTGGAATAATAAATTATACAAAAAAAAATCGCTAGTCATTTTTTATAAAATAGCGGACCATTCATACTAAACAGATAAGTTTCTACAGAAGTACAATTCATATCATCATCATAACAGCCCATTAATGTCCCACTGCAGGGACGGGCCTCCTCCCGTGACGCAGGGATACTTGGCCTACTAATACCACGCTGGCCAGACGGATTGATATAGGGTTTAATTTCAAGTTTTCCTTCTTTTTATTCACGGATAGTCCCTTAGTCGGTTTTACGACACCCATGGGATGAGATGGGGTGGTGACATATTGTATTCTTACTCCGTCACCACACGGATGACAATTCATTTATAGGTAAGTACTTTATTTTTAAGGTTCCTTTACAAAACAGAACGCATATAGATATTTATAAAATTACTAAATATATTTTGATGAAATTTCTATGGGACCATGCTGGGGATAGTTATCTTCTTTTAAATAATTTTCTTATCAAGAAACCGACTTCATACTTTTAATAATTATTTTATTTATTAGTTTTCGCCCGCGGCTTTGCCCGCGTTGTCATTTGATAAAAAGTAACTTATGTTCTTTTTCAGATTTAAGACTATCCATATACAATTTTGTAACAAATTGTTGCCTAAGAAATTTTTACGACATCGACTGAATAAGATCGTTTTGTGACAATTTTTACTTTTAGTCCTTTTTTCATTACTTTATTGTCGTAAAAAGTGACTTAGAGATTAAAAGTCTTTATTATTTGTTGCCTATATGTTATTCTGATGTTTAAGCTATATTACTGTAAAGTTTCATCAAAATCCGTTCTGTAGTTTTTGCGTGAAAGAGTAACAAACATCCATTCATCCATCCTCACAAACTTTCGCATTTATAATATTAGTAGGATTTTTAAGATAAAACCTTCATTCTGTCATCTTGATACCTAAGTATTTTCTAAGAATAATAATTAATTAAATAAATAATCTCACATATTCACACATCGCCACCGAGTCCCAAACTAAGCAAAGCTTGTACTATGGGTACTAGACAACATACTTAAATACTTATTTTTTTTGTAAATACATATTTAATAATACATAGAAAACACTCAGACCAATGCAAACAATCATGGTCATGCACACAAAGATTTGCATTGAGCGGGAATCGAACCCAAGACCTCTGCGTAGCAGCCATGTTAAATATACCGACTGCGCCACAGAGGTCGTACTAAATAAGTGCTTCTTACCATTTATTAAGATGTCTTGAATTTGAGATTCATGCAAGGAAAATGAACGCCTCTAGACACAGTTAGTTATACAATAATGATTTTATTGAATGACTTTTGCAAATTAAATCATACATTCTAATTATTTGACTATTGAAATAAGTATAATGTGTATGATGATGTAGCAAAAAAATTTGCTTAGCAAAACATTGCCAGTTAATTAAGAATTAATTTTAAAAAAAACGTAATTCAACTAAAAAATAACCAATTAATTTACTAAATTACTTGATAAAACAATCACTAAAATAAAGTTATTCTTTAAAAAAAAATATTATTTAAAATAGGATCTAAAAAATATTATAATAATATAATTAGTAATTAGTTTACTAGTTTTTAAGATAATTTGTGTACTTACCTGTTGTATTTTATTTTGGTGTACAATAAAGCAATAAAATAAATAAATAAATAAATAATTTATACGTTAACTAACTTGTTTATTAAAGTCTATTAATTGTAAAATAAAAACTTAATTGATATTTTGTTGATTGCAATTAGGCTATTATGTATAAAATAGTTAAATATTTCCCCCCTTACTCATAACGCCTCTTAAATTTAATTACTGTTTAGCGAGATTTTTATTAGTAAAACCAACCTTATACCAAATAAAACCGTAAGAATTTAAGCTAATCAATTGACTATAATTTAAGAGGGGTTTATGAGTAAGGGAGTTTATGTTATCGTGTTATTTTTAAGTTTACTTCTATAAAATATTATTTAAAAACCATCGTTGATTGACTTCTGTGACGAAGTTCTTTAAAGTACACTAGCTGACCCGTGCCCATTTCGTTGGGCGGCGAAAAAAACGCGTCCCTTTTTTAAACATATTTCATTACTGCTCCACTCCTATTAGTCATAGCGTAATACTATAGCCTATGACACTCCCCGATAAATGGACTATTCAACACAGAAAGAATTTTTAAAATCGGTTTAGTAGATCCAGAGATTACCCCCTACAACGTCACAAACACAAAACTTTACCTCTTTATAATATTAGTATAGAAGTATAGATTATTGCTACTTAAAGATCGCTGGTTCAATCAGGACAAGTAAAACATTATTTTGCATAAACATAGCTGTTTGATTAGGTATAGTACATTTATGGTCTTTTTCATAACAGCCCATTAATGTCCCACTGCAGGGACGGGCCTCCTGCCGTGACGGAGGGTTACTTGGCCTACTAATACCACGCTGGCCAGGCGGATTGATATAGGGTTTAATTTCAAGTTTTTCTTCTTTTTATTTCGTAAAGATAGTATTCACGGATAGTCCCTTAATCGGTTTTTACGACACCCATGGGATGAGATGGGGTGGTGGCATATTGTATTCTTACTCCGTCACCACTGGTCTTTTTACAAAAGTAAAAAAGAATGTAAACAAAAACCTGTCAAAAGATCAAGATTTCTTCAGCTATAAGAGGGCCATTAATGTCAAAGAAACTACCAGACTATTCCAATAATTATTTTATAATTAATATAACCAAAACATTAGTCAACAACAATGATAAATAAATAATTAAAATGCAATTATTAAATCATTTTTATTTCAATTATTTGTAACATAATTATTACGTTAATCACAAAAATAATAATTATTAAAGACATTTTACTAATTAGCAATTTTCCATTACAGATAGCTTAATGATAAATAAATCATTATTTTTGACATAAAACAAGTCGATCGCTTATTGGTTAGCTCTACTTTTTGTCCATATTAATACCTTCAATTTTAATTTTATTTCAATTGAGAGATAGGAAGGGTTCGGATTTAATTGTATAAAGTCAGTGAATTTTTCTTCTTCTTTTTTTTTCTTCTCTCTGTTTTTGCAGTTTGTATAAATAAGTTATTATGCATGTTGTGATCTCCTTTAATTGAGGAAACACTAAGACTATTGTATGTATTTTGTATAAAACAACTCGTATTGTGTATTCTTTGTTGAAGATCCCAAATAACTTTTTTTCTTGTTTGGTTTGACTAGTTCAAGATGATATTCGAAAACTTTTCTTTGAATTGACCACCTCAAACCATCACCATGGTGGTCAATTAAAGAAAATATATTTTTTTATTTATTTATCTGTTATTTCCCCGTGTGGTGACGGAGTAAGAATACAATATGTCACCTCACCACCCCATCTCATCCCATGGGTGTCGCAAAAAGTAGGCCAAGTATCCCTTCGTCACGGGAGGAAGCCCGTCCCTGCAGTGCAGACATGAATGGGCTGTAATAATGATAATTGTTGTTTAGTATCCTGTATTACAAGGTACCTGTCTCTGATTTGTTACTGTGGCTTCAACTAGTCTATACTAATATTATAAAGAGGTAAAGTTTGTGTGTTTGTGACGTTGTAGGGGTAATCTCTGGATCTGCTAAACCGATTTTAAAAATTCTTTCTGTGCTGAATGGTCCATTTATCGAGGAGTGTCATAGGCTATATAGTTTCACGCTATGACTAATAGGAGCGGAGCAGTAATGAAATATGTTTAAAAAACGGACGCGTTTTTTTACCGCAAAACGAAGTGGGCACGGGTCAGCTAGTAATTAATACATACGTATAAAATTCCATAGAGTATAGAAAACAAGTATCCTTGTTTTAACCAAAGACAAACATGTTATGATAATTCATTTAACTATAAATCGATTAAAATGGTGACCAGTGACAATAAACAGATATTATTGCAGAAGTTTAAGTACATTACGATATTTCCGGACCGTTACGACTTGGGGAGCTTCAAGAAACGAGCGTACTCCCTTTTAAAAGGTCGGAAACGCATCTGTGATTCCTCTGGTGTTGCGGGTGTCCATGTGCGGCGGTGATCACTTACCATTAGGTGACCTGCTGGCTCGTTTGCCTTCTATAAAATAAAATAAAAAACATAGAAGGAGTTTGCAAGCAACTTTCATAAAGATAGTACATGGTATTAACAAAAATAAAGTATTTAAGTATGTTTATCCGTTGTCTAGTACCCATAGTACAAGTTCTGCTTAGTTTGGGGCTAGATGACGTTGTGTGAATGAGTGAGGAGTATTTATTTATGACACAGAGGATATTTCTTTCTTTTAGCCTTGAGTTGTTCAAAGGGCTTTATAGTGATATTACGCTGATATTATTTTAACGTAAATCTAGCCTGGATCTAGCCAGCGTGCAATAAGGCTTATGTAGTTTTCAAAAAGATTTCGTTTTCCACACTATTAAAATTAAATCGGCGAAAATAGATTATCTATTGTTTGCCCGAAAATTATATGCCATAATATTCTTATGCCCGAATTTCATTTGCTCGAATTTCATGTGCAAAAACAGCTGGACGGAGACGGCCTCCTACTTCTTGGTGGCTTAAAGAATAAATCTAACCTAACCTATCTAAGTTGGATTGCTCTAAGACTCTCAGTTGACTCATAATTGAATTATGGCAAGTAAACATTACGGCAAAGGACGATTATGGCAAACAATATTAGTACAAATGAAATTATGGAAAATGAAAATTCGGGCAAATGAATTTCTGGCAAGTTGTATACGGTGAAAATATTATTACATACAATCAAGCTAACTACGAACATAATATCAAATAATAGATGATGTTTTATGCACTGCACATACGTTGAAGTTCACAATTCTAATGCGAGCCTCGATTAAACGTTTTCAAAGTTAAATAGGTACCTACATAATTTGACTACTGTAATTTCCTGTAATGTGACATTGCGTAATGAACTACTATACGCCTCAAGATACATACTTAACGACATTGTACATTCTTACAAAAGCCAAAACCACTTTTACCATTAACACAATTTAATAGTAGAGGTCTTCTTATACCATATCATCATAACAGCCCATTAATGTCCCACTGCAGGGACGGGCCTCCCGGGACGAAGGGATACTTGGCCTACTAATACCACGCTGGCCAGACGAATTGGTATAGGGTTTAATTTCAAGTTTTGCTTCTTTTTATTTCGTAAAGATAATATTCACGGATAGTCCCTTATTCGGTTTTTACGACACCCATGGGATGAGATGGGGATTATACCATATGAATGTATTTTAATTTAATAAATTTTATTCATCGTCATCATTTTAGCCAATTGACGTCCACTGCTGGACATAGGCCTCCTAGGCAGAGACAGCCTTTATTGCTCAAGTAATTTAGCCGTATGCATGACGTCATCACAAGTAAAACTTAAAATATTACACAAATTAGTTGTTTATAATAAATAAAAGTACACAAATTAGTTGTTTATAATAAATAACTCATAATAAAAAATCTTTACACACCGAATTATAGAATACTAGCTGACCCGTGCTCACTTCGTTGGGCGGCGAAAAAAACGTGTCCCTTTTTGAAACTTATTTTATAACTACTCAACTCCTATTAGTCATAGCGTAATACTATATAGCCTATGACATTCCCCAATAAATGGACTATTCAACACAGAAATAATTTTTCTAATCGGTTCATTAGATCCAGAGATTACCCCCTACAACATCACAAACACACAAACTTTACCTCTTTAGAATATTAGTATAGAAGAAAGCTTTTTAATGAACAAAATAAAACGAATCTTCCTTTCTATTTGATTTAAATAATCAAATCTTTAATTGAATCAAGGCTTTAATCAATATACAACCTTTCTAAAGGTCATAGTTTAGATGACAAAAAGGTATCTATATCAAATTGCGTATTTTGACCTCTAGTCAAGCATGTGGTCTTTATAAGTACGTACTATAAGGTCATTCATTCATTTCATAATAGCCTATTAATGTCACACTGCAGGGACGGGCTTCCTCCCGTGACGGAGGGATACTGACCTACTAATACCACGCTGGCCAGATATTCCTCACACATTCACACAACGCCATCTAGTCCCAAACTAAGCAAAGCTTGTACTATGGGTACTAGACAACGAATAAACATACTTAAATACTTATTTTTGGAAATACATACATTTTATACATAGAAAACACTCAGACCAATGCAAACAATCATGTTCATGCACACAAAGATTTGCATTGAGCGGGAATCGAACCCGAGATCTCTGCGTAGCAGCCATGTTATATACCGACTGCGCCACAGTGATCGTCAGATGAATTGGTATATGGTTTAATATCAAGTTTTCCTTTCATTTTATTTCGTAAAGATAATATTCATGGATAGTCCCTTAGTCGGTATTTACGACACCCATGGGATGAGATGGGGTAGTGACATATTGTATTCTTACTCCGTCACCACACGGAGGTCACTATAAGGTCGCGTTATCAATATTAAGTTCATTGGTAAGTTGACCTTCTGATGCGTTTGATGCTTGACATTGTTTGTCTAACCTTAAAAGATGGTAATATAGGAAATAAATATACTTTAGAAATGATGGATAAATAAATTATGATGTTATAAATAATCACGGACATCTCTACACAGCGCCATCTGTTCCCAAAGTAAGCTAGGCTTAACCTGCTTGTGTTATGGGTAACAGAACAACGGATATTAATACTTATATACTTTTTTTTGTAAATACATTCATATTATACATAGAAACACTCACACCATTACAAATCATCATGTTCATGCACACAAATATTTGCATTGAGCGGGAATCGAAACCGAGAATCCTCTGCAATAGTTATAAATAGCAGTAATTTTGTATAACCACTATGCCACAGAGGTCGGCAATCAATAATGATGATAGAATGTGATGGAAAGGTGACCACTTCATCACGAAACATCTATATCATCGAAAACAAACTCCTCAATTAAATACATCATTAATTTATCTGTAAAGCCCGATTTACACATCGACAAGTACAGTAGCGAGGTTGATTTGAATAGATCTTCATCCTATTTTTTGGCGAGTTTAGTTGGCGAGACGCGAGAGAGGGGGCCACTTCGTAAAATAGGATCTAGATCTATTTAAATCCACTTAATCAACAACTTACTACTTAATTCGCTACTGTACTTGTCGATATGTAAATCGGGCTTATAAGTCCACGCAACATTAAAATACCTTAATGATTAATTTATTAATGAGGGTAATACAAAACTGGCCCTGTCAAGTTGATTTTTGAATTTGGAATTTTACGTTTAGTACACTCTTGACCACGATCGGGGATACACGTGTCCAAAATTCACGCGTCGACTTTATAATATAGGTATTTAAAATAATAAATTAAAATTAATTGATAATTTAAAAACTTTATTTTAATAGTGAAATTAGACAAAAGTTATACAATAAAGTAGTGTTTTTAGAGTTTTTTTTTAAATTTTAGTGTGTTAAATATGCTATAAGCGACCTAGTGTTATTAAATTAAATAAGTGTTTTTTGAATAATAATAATAACGTGAAAATAAACATAAATATTGCTTTTTTAAGCTCAAAACAGAGGTATGTTTATTATTGCTAATTGCTTAATTCATTATTAACAGCCTATTAATGTATTAAACAGGTCTGCTCCAATGCCAAAAAGAAAACTGTCTTAAGTACTATTCTATTCAAGATAGCATGAGTAAACTGTTAAAATCAATAGGCTTTTAAAGTTTTTTATCTAAATAAGTACATCAATTTGTTATGTTATTCTTCTTCAGCTGTCATGACAAATTTTACAAAAAACAAGTTTTACAAACATAATCTTTAGCCGATTTAATCTATACGATGTATAGAGGGCTATTTTTAAATAAATGAGATTTAAAAAAAAAAAATTGACTAACATTATTATTTTAGGTTCTTTATCATGTCGATTAGGGAGTATGTAATATTTTAAAAAGGAAAAATATAATTAATTAAATACTTGATGATCAAATTAGAATATAATGAAAATAATGTCTAATTTAAACATAGGTACTAATGAAATTTCTATTTTTATTGTTAAGTCGTAGACTTATTAATATATTTTTTCATATTGATTTTCGAGTCTTTATCGTGACCATAGATTTTATGTATGAATGAGTAATCGTGACATTAAAAATACCCATATTTGGTTTGTTTACCTAATTTCTCACGCCCAGATGGATAGAGTATAATACCATGCTGGCTAGACTAAAAGGTACCTACTACCTATTCTACCCATAGAGTTTTATTTAAGGATTTCTTTGTTTTTTTTTCGCTGACGTAATGATTGAAAATTTTCTTTTAATCTCTTTTAAGACAACCGTTGGATAAAATGAGATGAATGTATTTTAAACGACCTTTATCCAGGCATTAGAACGACTACCAAGGCTTCGTTTTGCCGTGTCCTACATAAATAAACAGCTCTATTTGTTACAAAGAAATAATATGTTAAGTAGGCTAATTAATTATTATTTATCAATGTATTTGCAACGGCAATACGCCAAGAATACAAGTAAATAAGTGCATTAATCTAGGAACGGGTCTTTCCAGTGACAAATGGATCATTATCATCATAACAGCCCATTAATGTCCCACTGCATCTCCTCCCGTGATGAAGGGATACTTAGCCTACTTATACCACGCTGACCAGACGGATTGGTACAGGGTTAAATTTGAAGATTTCCTTCTTTTTATTTCGTAACGATTAAATTCACGTATAGTCCATTAGCCGGTTTTACGACACCCATGGGATGAGATTGGGTGGTGACATTGTATTCTTTCTGCGTCACCACACGGAGACAAAAGGATAATACAGATGAATACTTGGCCTATTTATACCATCATCATATCAGCCAATTGACGTCCCCTGCTGGACATAGGCCTCCTGCAAATATCTCCACCTTTCTCCGGCCTGTACAGTCACGAGCAATAATATGTACACATTTTCGCATTTTGTAAACCAGTTATCTAAAGTTCTGCCAATCCAAAATTGAAAATTCGAAGATTAATTTCAAAACTGTACGGAACCTCTTCTAAATTACGAATTCATTTTGATATTGTAATGTCTAGATAAACGTGCAGATAGTTTAGAAAATTTGAAAATGTGTACATATTATTGCTCGTGACTGTACCTCCCAGTCCTGGAGTGAGGGTCATCTCTTACACATTAAATAAAACAATAAAACATTTATTTCTGAAAAAGTTTACAATATCCACTAAAACTAAATTAAACCTGTAGGTACATAAGTCGGGTCTAAAAGAATATCGAAATATGCTCCTCCGTTTAGGAGATATGGCCATGTCAATTGTAACTCGGACGACCTTTATGGCGTAGTGGTTATATAACATGACTGCTACGTAGAGGTCTCGGGTTCGAATCCTACTCAATTCAAATCTTTGTGTGCATGAACATGATTGTTTGCGGTTTGGGTCTGGGTGTACTCAGTCATTGAGATACTTTACAGTACTTATGAGGAGGAAATAGACCAATCTAGAAAAATTCAAAATAAATAATATAAGGAACCATAGATTTTTTATAATTTGGTTTTTATTTTATGAAGTACCTACAGAGTTTTTTTTTTTTTCCTTTATTTAAGGAGCTTTAAGTACAGAGTTACTATTACAAATCGTCAAAGAAAATTGTGTGTGGAATTAAATGTGTTTTTTTTAACATTTTTAGTACCTAAAATAATAGTTATTTTATACCTAAAATAAACTTTTTTTATACATAAAAAACACTAAAATTCCAAATACAGTACGGGAATCCAACCCGAGACCTTTCCTCAACAGTCGTACTAATAACAAGTACTTACACAAAAATATCGTAAAAAAAAACCGTACTTGATCTCAATAAGCTTACATAACTATGTCAAAAAAAACCGGTAATCTCAACTATGTCAATCGTAACACACACACAACATATAAAACGTACATTATTTAAATATCACTATATACACACATCAAAAAAGTCTAAGCAACATGCATGATATTACAAATTTACCATTTATATTAATTAATTTCTAAGTATTTACTCACTCAAATTGTATAGGTAAGTAAACTTTTTTGTTATTGATGACATACTGGCTGGTTGTAAAAAAAAAATTTCGATTATGTTTTGTTTTTTTTCATAAAATTCAAATGACTGCGAATTTGTTTGAATTTGAGTGCATGTTAATTGCTACGTTTTAGTCTTGATTTTATAATTTTACCAACCATTTAAATACAGTTGGCGACAAAATTGAATTGTTAGATATTCTTTACGTCATGGAGCGACGTCATTTGACGGCAGATGAAATGCAAAGAGCTGTAGGGATGTTGCAAGCGGGAAGTAATCAATCTCAGGTATCTCGACATTTTGGTATTCATAGAAGTGTTATTTGTCGTCTTTGGCAGCGCTACAATAATACAGGGGAACCCGCTGAACAGCATCCAGGCCGTAAAAGGAGTACAACCACTCGGCAAGACCGGTACATACAACTGACTGCAAGACGCCAGCCGATGTTAACCGCTCGAGAGATAAGTTTGAGGCTACAAAATTCAAGTGGTGTTGATGTAAGTCCCCAAACTGTGCGAAATCGACTGCATGAGTACGGCCTACGAGCTCGACGCCCTATCAGGTGCCCACCGATACGTCACGGGAATCGCGCTCGTCGAAATGAATGGTGTAGAGAACGCATAACATGGACCCAGGAACAATGGGATAAAATTATGTTTTCCGATGAGTCGCGATTCGGGTTTAGGCCTGATACAAGAAGGGTGCGAGTGTACCGTCGACCCGGAAATACTGAAAGACTCAGGTGCGTTCAGGAAGTTCATCCATACAGCGGCTCAACAGTTATGGTATGGGCGGGTATTATGAAGAACAGGCGAACTGAGCTCGTTTTTGTAAATGGAAACATGAACGCTGAAAATTACGTTGAGGATATTCTCAGACCTTATGTCCATCCATTTGCACAAACCTTTGGCTCCGATTTTACGTTAATGCATGACAATGCGCGTTCACATACAGCTCGGCGAACCAGTGAATACTTGGCAACGGAGAACATCCAGGTATTGCCCTGGCCTGCACAATCGCCAGACCTCAACCCCATCGAGCACGCATGGGACATGCTCCAGAGACGTGTTTTGAAGGACTTGGACGGAGTGACAACAACCCAACAGCTAAAGGATTTGCTACAATTCCATTGGGAGCGAATACCGCAAGATGACATAAACAGTCTCATTAATTCAATGAATAATCGTTGCCGACAAGTTCTGAATAGCAGAGGAGGCCATACTTTGTATTAAATTGTCCTATTCTTTCACAATAAATTCATTTTCTTAAGAAATTTCAATTTGTAAAAAAAAAGTTTAGTTTCTTATGTACCTGTATATTCTAATATTGTTAATTTCTGTTATTAAAAGAACTTATAAAGAAAACAGCTGTTATTTTTACATCATAGAACCCTAAAAATATTATTTTAAAAATAAAATACAACGTTATAATTAAAATAAATGGTAAAATAAATTAATATAAATGGTAAATTTGTAATATCATGCATGTTGCTTAGACTTTTTTGATGTGTGTAGTATAAAACAAAGTCACTCTCGCTGTCTGTACGTCACTTTGTATGCTTACCCCCTTACTTATAAACGCCTCTTAAATTTTAGTCAATTGATTAATTAGCATAGACTCTTACGTTGTTTGATATAAGGTTGGTTTTCGTAATAAAAATATCTTATTTATATTTATATATTAAATTTAATAAGCGTTTATGAGTAAGGGGGTTAATCTTTAAAACTATTCTTAGGTTGTTAAATAGATAGAGTGATTTCGACAACCTCTGTGGCGTAGTGGTTATTTATTTACATGACTGCTACGCAGAGGTTTCGGGTTCTATTCCCGCTCAATGCAAATCTTTGTGTGCATGAAGATGATTGTTTACGTGGGTCTGGGTGTTTTCTATGTACAGTCAGCCTAAAAAGTCGCTGAACACATTTTAAATTCGTGATACTATATAGCCTATGACACTCTCCGATAAAGAGACTATTCAAAACAGAAAGAATTTTGAATTTTTGCCCTTCCACTTCGTTGAGCGGCACTTTTTTAAACATATTTCATTACTGCTCCACTCCTATTAGTCATATAGTTTGATACTTTATAGCTTATGGCACTCCCCGATAAATGGTCTATTTAACACAAAAATAATTTTAAAAATCGGTTGTGAAGGTTAGAGATTACCCCTCTACAACGACACAATCACACAAACTTTACCTCTTTATAATACTCGTATTAGTATAGCTATAGATGTATAATATTTTAACCAAACGGAGCCGGGGCTCATCGCTAGTATACAGTAAAACGTACACACAGCAACTAATCAAGCTAGACACTCATGTACCTTAATACCTTGAAATAAGACACAATTTTAAATGAAAATGTTTAGCTTGATGTGTTGCTGTGTGTACATAATTTAAATAATTTAAGATGCGCGCACGTAAAAGTTGACGGATTAAGAATTAATACATTAATGTTGACACCATTTTATATGTTGCAAGTGTTGGTAACATGTTTGACCAGTAGTTTAGCAACGCCATCTAGTTACAAACTAAGCAGAGCTTGTACTTTGGGTACTTGCAAGATACTTAAGACATACTCTAATTTAAATCATTTTTTAAAAGCGTCTATTTAACTTGCTCTGTATGTTTCATCATAACATGATTGTTTGCATTGGTCTGGGTGTTTTCTATGTATAATAATATGTTGTACGTATTTACAAAAAAAAAGTATTTAAGTATGTTTATCCGTTGTCTAGAACTTATAGTACAAGCTTCGCTTAGTTTGGGACTAAGTAGATGGCGTTGTGTGAATGTGAGAGGAATATAATATATGTTTTTTTTATAATATAACCCCGTAGACAGCAAATGTTATAGTTTGTGAACTATACAACAAATAAACATACATAAGTATATACTTTTTACATTCCTACAGAAGACACCGAAACCAATGCAAACATTGGAACCCAAGACCCGTGCGGAATCGGTCAATGTGTACTTAGACTTTCAAAAGAAAAACAGAAAAACAATTATTTTCTGTACTTAAAAAAAATTTGCTAGATATGATAATATGAAGCTTAGACTCGCAATAACTAAATTCTTAACCACTAACCACTAAAAGAAGAAAGACAATGGAAAAAATTATATGTAATATATTACAAAAACTTAAAACCATTACGAGAAAAAAAACGAAAACTCTTTAATTGCATTGAAAGTTTTCGGTTGTCGTGCCTAGATGGCGTTGTACAGTTGAGTTCTAAGTTGCGGCCCGGCGCCGTATAAAAAGCAATGGTTAAATTTGGTACTCAAGACGGATGCTCGGGTGGCTTAGTTGGTCATGGCGCTGGACGCGTATAGTCCAGAGGCGCGGGTTCGAGTTCCGCCTCGAATACCAATTGTTTCCATTGTCTTTCTTCTTTTCTGATTTTTCTAGTTATACTTAAGCTATACTAAAAGCACTAAATACTAAATTCCAAATCCTTTTTGTTCCAGGCATGCCACTAGACACGATGACAAACCTCCACATCTTCAACCCGAAGCAGGGTGGTGACATCACATACAAGGACATGGTGGAAGAGACTGCTCATCTAGGAGAGTCCCAGATACAGAAACTGTTCACAGGATCCACGGTCTTCCTGACTGGAGGTACCGGCTTCCTTGGGAAACTGGTTGTCGAGAAATTGTTGAGGTTAGTAATTTACTTCATCATAACAGCCCATTAATGTCCCACTGTAGGGACGGGCCTCCTCCAGTGACGTAGGGATACTTGGCCTACTAATACCACGCTGGCCAAACGGATTGGTATAGGGTTTAATTTCAAGTTTTCCTTCTTTTTGTTACGTAACGGATAGTCCCTTAGTCGGTTTTTACGACACCCATGGGATGAGGTGGGGTGGTGAGATATTGTATTCTTACTCTGTCACCACACGGAGAACGGTAATTTACTTAATTTTACTTTAATTTACATTTTAGTAGGTACAGTACCCGGCCGTTTATATTACACTTCGACCTGTGGAAAGAGACAGTCGGCTCATTTCGGTTTCGTAGAGCGTCATCTCTGTCGATGTGTAATTTAAATGGCCGGGTACTGTACTTTATTTTTCTAATGCCATGACTTTTTTCTATACCTATTTAAATACTAGCTTCCGGCCGCGGTTCCGCCCGCATGAAGTTCACACTTAGAAAAAATACATTTTAGAATTATAATTTATAGCCTATCGCAATTAGGAAGAAAATTAAGCTTGCCATTATTGAAAAAAATATTCAAATCGGATAATTACTTTCTAAGATAAGTCGCAACATACAAACTTATAATTTTTACCTCTTTTCATATCTATAAGTTTTATGATTCACTATGTCAATTAGCAAAATCAAATTTTAAGGGCCCTTCGTAGTACATCATCATCATCATCATAACAGCCCATAAATGTCCCACTGCAGGGACGGGCCTCCTCCCGAGACGGAGGGATACTTGGCCTACTAATACCACGCTGGCCGGACGGATTGGATTTAATTTCAAGTTTTCCTTCTTTTTATTTCGTAAAGATAATATTCACGGATATTCCCTTGGTCGGTTTTTACGACACCTATGGGATGAGATGGGGTGGTGACATATTGTATTCTTACTCCGTCGCCTTACGGTCTATGTCAATTACCAAAATCAATTTGCAGGGGCCCTTCGTAATACGGAGACACTTAAATAAAATACTAATAAGTGGTCACGACTGCTTAAGCTGTCTTATCGTTGAACAATCAATGAACGCAATGTTGTCCAATTAGTTACAGTATGACAGTAAATTATTAGGTACACAATAATATACTAACTGAAGTATTTATAACACAGGTATTTAAATCTATCTAAATAATTATCCTCCATCCCATCCATCCCTGTAGATGACATTATGACGACTTCTGTAGCGTAGTAGTTTATATAACATGACTGCTGAGACCTCTGCGTGGTCTCGGGTACGATTCCAGCTCAATGCAAATCGTTTTGTGCATGAACATGATTGTTTGCATTGGTCTGTGTTTTTTCTATGTATAATATTTATGTATGTTGTATTTACAGAAAACAAAGTATTTAATTATGTTTTTCCGTTGTCTAGTAACCCATAGTACAAGCTTTGCTTAGTTTGGGACTAGGTGGCGATGTGTGAATGTGTGAGGATTATTTATTATTTTTAATATTATTTATTATAATATTATATATTATTTATTTGTGTGATCCACGAATTATTGTCCTGAGTCTGTATGCTATCTGTGTCCGTTAAATTAATGCTTGTAAAGTCCCCATGACACGGCATAATACGTAGTACTTTAGTCTGTTGTCTTTAAAAAAAAAGCAAGTATTGCTTATATTTAAAAAAAATATTTATGTATGTTTATCCGTTGTCTAGTACCCATATTACAAGCTTTGCTTAGTTTGGGACTAGGTGGCGATGTGTGAATGTGTGAGGATTATTTATTTATTTCCTATAACAAAACACAACCTATTTCAAAGGTCCTTATTATTTTTATTATCCTTACAAAGTGTAAAGCTACAGTTTAAACAATAACTGCAATAAATTATACTTTATATTCTATATGTCATTACTTACATAATTCACAATAGGTTAATACATAAAAGTAATTTTATGTTAGCCATTTAAATAATACAATTTTGTAATAAAATACAAAGTGTCTTACTGTTTTTAATATGGCGATGAAGGCTGTGTAGGTCTTATTGCAGAAAAGAATTATCTGCGTACTAACTTTTGCCCGCGGCTTCGCTTGCGTTAAATTCGGGGTAGCTATATTCCCCTTTCCTGGATACAGAAGTAAAAAAAAGTAGCCTATGTTATTCTCCATCCCTTCAACTATCTCCACTTAAAAAATCACGTCAATTCGTTGCTCCGTTTTGCCGTGAAAGAAAGACAAACAGACAGACATACTTTCCCATTCATAATAGTAGTATAGATAAGTAGGCCACAGGCAACTGTTTCTATGGCGAAGCGGTCGCGGTTGCGGTTACCTTGCATGAAGTTTCGGGTTCGAAACCCAAGCAATACAAGTATCTAAAACCAAGCAGAGCTCGGGATACTTGACAACGTATATCTAAACTAGCGACTAGCTCTGGCTCCGCCCGGGCACCTACTACAGAATGTCCATAAACAACGTTTAAGTACAGCTTCATTAGAAATCTCTAATTTATATAGGTTTCTCTAATGTAATAAGCATGTGTTATACATATAAACCTTCCTCTTGAATCACTCTCTCTATTAAAAAAAACCTCATCAAAATCCGTTAAGTAGTTTTAATGATTTATGGCCTACGCAGACCCGGACGGCATGGCAAGGGATTTTAATTTTTACTAATGGAAATTCAACCGTACTATTACAGAAATACGACATAAATTGCTATGCTTTAAAATGATGCCACGGCATTGAAAGGGATTTTATCGCACGGCATTTTTCATTTTAAAGCAAAGCAATTTATGTCGTATTTCTGTAACAGTACGGTTAAATGTCCATTAGTAAAAATTAAAATCCCTTGCCATGCCGTCCGGGTCTGCATAGGCCATTAAGCATACCAAGGGACATAGGAACAGAAAAAGCGACTTTATTGGTGTAATGTGTGCCAGCCCATTAATGTCCCACTTTAGGGACGGGCGTCCTCCCGTGACGGAGGGATACTTGGCCTACTAATACCACGCTGGCCAGACGGATTGGTATAGGGTTTAATTTCAAGTTTTCCTTCTTTCCTTTTTTTTCCTCGTTGGGCGGCGAAAACAACGCGTCCCTTTTTTTAAACATTTTTCATTACTGCTCCACACCTATTAGTCATAGCGTGATATTATATAGCCCATGACACTCCCCGATAAATGGACTATTTAACACAGAAAGAATTTTTAAAATCGGTTCTTTAGATCCAGAGATTACCCCCTACAACGTCACAACCACACAAACTTTACCTCTTTATAATATTAGTATAGATGACAATAATTACGGCAGTGCTATATGCGCCCCCGTCACGTATATGCGTAGCCTTGTTAGTTGCGTAAGCATATAATTATGTTACGATAGTCATCGTGATCTAGTCTTCCTTTGTAGATATAATCATCATAACAGTCCATTAATGTACCATTGCAGGGACGGGCCTCCTCCCGTGACGGAGGGATACTTGGCCTACTAATACCACGCAGGCCATACGGATTGGTATAGGGTTTAGTTTCAAGTTTTCCTTCTTTTTATTTTGTAAAGATAATAATCACGGATAGTCCCTTAGTCGGTTTTTACGACACCCATGGGATGAGATGGGGTGGTGACATATTGTATTCTTACTCCGTCACCACACGGAACTTGTAGTGATTACAGATACAATATTGTAGACCTTGTTCCATAGATTATAGACACAGAAATGTCAAAGATCATTTACACTATGCCTTTAAACGTATATAGGTATAATTTGTAGTAATTGTTATTACCTAGAAATATAGAAGGAAACCCGTCTTAATTTTATCTATAGCATAGTACAAATATATACAGTATTTCGACTTTATAGAAACGGACGAAACGCGAGTTATACCTACACGCTCACGATAGAGGTGGCTTTGCGGAGTGAACAGTCGCGAAGGACTGTGCCGCAGTAACGAGCGGGAAAGTAGGTAAAAGTAATTAAAAAGCTGGAGGTGGGCAGCCCTGTCGCATGTTTACGTACCGCGCAGCCGTAGGCATTTATAATAAACTAGCTGACCCGTGCCCACTTTGTTGGGCGGCGGAAAAAACGCGTCCTTTTTTCAAACATATTTCATTACTGCTCCACTCCTTTTAGTCATAGCGTGATACTATATAGCTTATGACACTCCCCGATAAATGAACTATTCAACACAGAAAGAATTTTTAAAATCGGTTTAGTAGATCCAGAGATTAACCCCTACAACGTCACAAACACACAAACTTTACCTCTTTATAATATTAGTATAGATGTTCGGCCGAGATAGAATACTGGTTGTACCTACTGTGTCTATAGTTATTATAGTTGCGACTTTATCGAGAACTGTTTATTCAAAGTTTTTTAAGTACATGTTTTATATGCAAAGGTCTTGGGTACAAGCCCAAATTAAATATCTTAAGCGTCGATTACACTAGACTACATGTAGTCAACTACATCATGTAGGAGACTACATGTAATCTAGTGTAATCGGCGCTTTAAGTTACTTATAATATTGCCTATCTGCCAGTGAAAGCCCCGTCTGTAAAACTTACCCCCAGTTTCCGAATGGCTGATCAAGTAAAAATCAACTAATCAAGTGTTAAAACTATCATTTTCAGAAGCTAAAATGGCAGTTTTGATTGTAAGGATTGCAATAAAAGTATGTAAGTTGTAAGGATGGCAATAAGGCGTGAGTTTATGTATGTATGTATTTAACATAATATTTTTTAACTTAAACTTGGTTTTACCATAAATAACGTGCTTTAAGTTGAGGTTAAAAACTTGTTTACAAACTCGATCAAAATGCCAAACACTTATAGACCCAATGTCATTAAGTATATTCAAATAGGTCTATGTCACAATAGTATAGGAAAAAGTAATTTAAACCCTATGTAGTTAAATTTAGAGTTGAGTTTTAAATGGAGGTTGTGTAATATAAATAATTTGTCATTCTATCCGATGTTTTATTGCAATGTAGGGTAACTATGAATTATTATTTTTTATTTAAAAAAAACACTTAAGAATCATTAAACTTAACCACTAAAGTAAAAGGTCTCATCATAACGGCTCACTTAAGTCCCACTGCAGGGACGGGCCTCTTCCAGTGACGGAGTGATACTTGGCCTACTAATACCACGCTGAACAAACCGATTGGTATAGGGGTTAATATCAAGTTTTGCTTCTTCTTATTATTACGTTAAGATATTTTTTTAAATTGGCCTCCCAGAATGACTCTGTGGTGCCTGATGTTAAGCATCCAATAGAGTCCAAGCCCGGCGAGCACCATGCACGCTACAATATTTGTAGAAGCATGAATGTCTTCACTAAGGCACATTCAGAAGATGCTTTTTGACGCCTCGCTTGAAAGAACCAGGATCGTGATATTCACGGATAGTCCCTTAGTTGGTTTTTACGACACCCATGGGATGAGATGGGGAGGTGGCATTTTGTATTCTTACTCCGTCACCACACGGAGATATTTTAATTAATTATCTTAAAAATTTGAAAACATGTAGACATCCTACACAATATAAAGTTTTCTATATACGTAGTAGATCTCGTCTGTAGATATAATCAGGGCATTTTTCCTCCTTCCAGAGGAACTTAGATAGCGAGGTTGACTAATACTGTAATAGTACAGTTTATTCTCAATGTGGTGATGGCGTAAAAATACGTGGTATCGCCATTCTGACTCGTGGTGTGGTTGTTTGAAAGATGGAAAATTTTATAGATACCAATATAGCCTCTCCAGTCTCGTACCAAAATCGTTAACAATTCGGTTAATTTAACTTTAAGTTGTCAAATTGTCACACAATAATTATAGGTATTCTTGTATTAATGATTTAATTTTATTTTAAGTAATGTAATTGTACTGTAACTAAGCTTAACAGCATTCTTGTAATTTTTAAAGTGACATTTCACGTAATCTTCTCTATTAAGAAACGTCAAACTTGACGCTTATTTTATCATTTAACTTTTTTTTAACGAAATGCTTAAGGACAAGAATACCACTTTTTGGATTAATTAAAAATTAAATTTAAAAAAAATTAAAATCAAGTTGAATTAAATTGTATGTTACGAGAATTGACCTGCTGGTGGTAGGTTTTTTCGACAGTACCCGCACAGTATAAAAAAAGTATATTTATTATAAAACCAAACACCCTATACAACGTCAGTATGACAAGAAAAAGACATTTTTTGTTACATTTTTTTGTATAAACCTAAGATTTATAACGAATAATAAATTAAAACAATACGCTTTAGTATTACAAATCGGGTAAGCCTTAGTCACAGTACAATCAGTAGTCTATTTTGGCCGAATATTTATTATAAATGCCTACGACTGCGCGGTACGTAAACATGCGATAGGGCTGCCCGCCTCCAGCTTTTTAATTACATTTACCTACTTTCCTGGTCGTTACTGCGGCACAGTCGCGACTGTTCACTCCGCAAAGACACCGCTATCGTGAGCGTGTAGGTATAAGTCGTGTTTCGTCCGTTTCTATAAAGTCGAAATACTGTATATATTTGTACTATACCTTAGTATAATGTAAATAGAATTACAATAAAGTCACTTACAAAACTAGAATTCATATCTTGATGGTAAGCAACTTTATTTTAGGTTATGCCGTTGATTTAGGAGTTACAGCGGTAGGAAAAGTGGAGGAAGATAGTTAAAAACAAAAAAAATAATCCTCAAACTTTTACACAACCCCATCTAGTCCCAAACTAAGCTGAGCTTGTACTATGGGTACTAGACAACGGATAAACATACATAAATACTTTTTTTGTAAATACATACATATTATACATAGGAAAAAAAAATTGTCTTAATTTCTGGATGATCCTTGTGCCCAATACGAGTACCTACCTATCCCTACTACATGTGGTGACGGAGTAAGAATACAATATGTCACCACACCACCCCATATCATCCCATGGGTGTCGTAAGGGACTATCCGTGAATATTATCTTTACGAAATATAAAGAAGGAAAACTTGAAATAAAACTCTATACCAATCATCGCCGTCTGGCCAACGTGGTATTAGTAGGCCATAAGTATCCCTCCGTAACAGGAGGCCTGTCCTCGCAGTGGGACATTAATGGGATTTTATGTTATGTGAATATCTACACAATTTTTTTTTTAACTTTTCTTGAACAATTAAAAAAAGTTTGCATAATTAAATCCTAGATGGCGTTGTGTAATTTACGATTTGCATTACGATTAAGGATTGCAAACCTTTCACTCAAAGACAAGTACGTTATTAGATTGGTTCTCACGTACACACATACTTTATTGCATATAGATGTGTATTAAGCAATGCTAGAGTGATTGACGCCATTCGAATGGACAGCGGGTTCTGTCCCTGGCATGTTAAATAGTTGTTTTGTAGTATAGGGTGTTGTGTTTTTATAAAGCAGTATTTATTCGCTATTATAAGATGTAGGAAAAGTTTTTTAAGTTTCCTTCAGGAACATCCAGAATTAAGGTGTACGTTACCCCAGCAAAATGTTGTCGAAAGTTGTAATTTTTTTTTTTCAGCATGTTAATTCTCGGTTCTTAAAATCATTAAAAATTCGGTTTTAGTTGTCAAATTGCAATTTGACAACTAAAGTTAACTTAACCGAATTTTTAATGATTTTAAAGAACGAGAATTGACATGCAGATTTTTAGTTCGCTAGCTCCTGTAAATGTCTGTGTATGAATGTGAACAAGCATTATTTTAGTCTTAGGTAATAAAAATCTAATTCCCATTTTGTTGCAGGTCATGTCCAGATCTTAAGAAGATATACTTGCTCACGAGACCAAAGAAGAACAAAGAAATAGCAAAGAGGCTACAAGAACAGTTTGATGATGTGGTGAGTAAAATGGTCACCATCTTATTAAGTTCATCCTTTGGCTTTGCGTCTCTTTGCATTCTCTACCGCATTTATCACGGGTAGTGCTCTGTGGAGCTGTTCTGGGCATTGCCCGCAGCTCAATTTCTCCACAGAACTACTCGCAATCGACTGTCTTACCATCGTCATCACCTTGATGGTTGGCGGTCATCCACTGAGCGATTTTCGCGAAACTTCCTACCGCAAACATCTGTTTTGTGGAACAAGCTCGCTGGGGCGATATTTCCGGACCGTTACGACTTGGGGAGCTTCAAAAAACGAGCGTACCCCCTTCTTAAAGGTCGGCAACCCATCTGTGATTCCTCTGGTTTTGTGGGTGTCCATGGGCGGCGGTGATCACTTACCATCAGGTGACCTGCTGGCTCGTTGCCTTCCATCATATAAGATAAGATAAGATAAGATAAAATTTATTGCAGTCCACTTAAATCTATTTACATATTTCAGTGATAGCCACACTAGGCATAGCCTGTATCGAGGCTATCAGACTTATAAGATTAAGGACATAAGGTTCATTAAAAACACAAAATTACAATTAAATAACACCCTTAAATATTAAACACTTATTAATGTAGATATGTGTGTGTTTATGTGTGTGTGTGTGTGTATGTGTGTGTGTGTGTTATGATATAATTTTGAGCATTTGTTCGGTCTGTAGGTAATTTAGACTAGAGATAAAAGTTTTTACTTTGGTTTGAGCCTCGCGTATTGTATCATGCTTCAGATTACATTTATTTACTATTTGGTTGTATATGTGAGGAAACATGAATTTTGGGAATCTTTGCGCGAAAGAAGTATAAGTAAATGAGTCAGTGGATAATTTGAACACCCTTGAGTTGAGCATATTTTTGTATTCAATAGAATTTAAAACTATTTTGTGTGAGTGAATAGTTGCTTTATGTATATAGAGTTGTCGAACACTAAGCAAGCCAGCCTCTTTATACAGTTCTGTGGTTGGGTACCTAATATGCTTTCTTAGCATGACTTTAATGACCGACCTCTGAGCTCTCTCTAGAGTTATTAAATGTGATGCTGGTGCGCCACCCCAGACACCAATACAATATGTGAGCACAGACTGACACAGAGCGAGATATATGTTCTTCTTGATCCAAGTCCGTGACATCTCTCAGCTCTTTGAAGATGTATATAAGTTTTCTTGTTTTGGCTGATAATGAAGTAATATGATCTTTGAAAGTCAGTTTCTCATCAATTATTATTCCTAAATATTTTACAGACTTGGATCTTTGCATCAAGTTACAGTCACAGTCAATGGTGCTTTCTGTAGAGTAGGATCTTTTGCATGTGTGGACACAAATGTTTCGGCTATGTTGAGGGGATGAAGCGATGGTTTTATGAAAGCAAACAAATTTGGTCTTGTTTGTATTTAGCGTCATCAAGTTACATCGGAGCCATTTTGCTATTGTTGCCATTCCAATTTCAGCTTTCACAAAACAACCGCTCCAGGCATCATCACTAAATATAACCGCTGTGTCATCCGCATAGCAAACAATTTTAGTATTAGGCAGTTCCAGTCTACTTAATTCGTCAATATACAGCAAGAATAGTGTCGGTCCTAACACGCTCCCCTGAGGCACACCAAAAGAGAGTGTCTGCATAGAACTACGCCAGGAATCGATCCTAACACACTGCTGGCGTCCAGTTAAGTAGCTCTGAAACCAATCCAGGGCAACACCCCGTATGCCAATGCCTTCCAGCCGCTTAAGTAAAATGGGAACAGAAACATTATCAAAGGCTTTAGCTAGGTCAATAAATACACCAATACAAGCACGTCCCCGATCGAGATTTTCAACTATTTCGTTTGTCAAAAGGTTTACTGCATCTTCCGTTGATTTACCCTTTCGAAAGCCACATTGTGTGCTGGATAAAATTTTATTATTTTCTAAGTACTTAACTAGACGCTTATTGACTATTCGCTCCAGAATTTTCGCAAAAACGGGGAGCAAAGAAATGGGTCGAAAATTGTTTGGTGAGTTAGACGGACCACTTTTGTGTATCGGAACTGTCACCGCAGTCTTCCAATCTTGCGGGACAACACCCTTTAATAAGCTATTGTTAATTATTAGTAGTAGCGGTTCCAGTATCAGGTTTTTTATGTTTTTAATAAGAGAGCTAGTAAAACCATCTATTCCCGAGGCAGTATCAGTTTTTAGGCTAGAAATTATGTGTTCTATTTCAGCAGTATCAGTCGGTTCAAAAAAGAAAGAATTTAAAGGAGAATAAGATAGGGGAACTACTTGAGACAATTCAGTTTGTGTAGTATTTAATACATTCAATATATCATTAGCATAGTTTTGACCAACAGATGTAATAAAAAATAATATAAAAAAAAGTTATCTGAGTGGTGAAAGTCGTATCATGGGCCTGATTGTGGCATTTCTTTTAAATAAAACTCACGCACAAGGGGTAAAAAAAAGACTTTTACACACATTACCGACCTCTGTGGCGTAGTGGTTATATAACATGACTCCTACGCTGAGGCCTCGGGTTCGATTCCCGCTCAATATAAATCTTTGTGTGCATGAACATGATTATTTGCATTGGTCTAAGTGTTAAAATGTATGTACCTATTTACAAAAAAAAAAACGCGAAATGATCGCGAATACACGCACTGTTTCTGTAGTTTTTATATTAATTTCTAATGTGTATTGCCTTTGTTGGAGACCCATAAAATGAAATAAATAAAGCAGACGCAGATAACGGGTTCGATTCTCACGCAGGACAATTCTGTATGTAATACACTAATTATTGTTATAGATATTATTTGTGTCCGTTAAATTGAAGTTTACTAAGTCCTCGCGACACAAAAAAAGTAAAGAAGTAATATTATTATTTATTTTCCAGCTATACGACAGGCTACGCAAGGAGTCTCCTGACTTCTTCCAGAAAATCAGCATCATAGAAGGGGATATGGGACAAGTTGAGATGGGACTATGTCCTGAAGATAGAGTTAAGATTATGAATGAGGTATGTAATAATATTAAAAGAAGTTTGTTTTCCCACAACTGGGACGGGCCTCTAGTCCCTCTAGAGTGAGCTCTACTAGGGTATTGAAAAAGTCTCAGGTGTTGCGTGTGTTCATGGGCGGCGGTGATCACTTACCATCTGGTGACGTGCGGGTTCGTTTGCCTCCCATTACATAAAAAACCTTCTTTCATTTTCGCAAATATACTGTCCTTATTTATAAAAGAGTCTAATTTTGCGGCGACTTTGATAAAATGGGTGCAGTGGCTACATTTAAGATTCCTTTCGAGGCCTTACCCGGAGTCCCTGGCATACAGAAAGTGAGAAGAACACTTCATAGTCTGAGTCAGTTCGAGTCTGACGTGCCCACGTCACTGACAGCCCTTATGAGCGAAAAACGGCCGCTTTTGTTTATAAATGCAATATCTAATTGAAAAACATTTAAAATGTTAAGACTGTGTTATACAAATACTTTATTGCCTTTTCTCAAGACTTCGTTACTAACATTTTGCATTATTGATCTTGTGGAGGTCGCGGTGACGTAATAGCACCACGCCTCCAACGAAAAGGGAGGATCCTCTGACCAGGCGAGGGTGATCGTGCCTGGCAGGGCAACTGCCCAACGGTTGTTCGTTGGACGTTGTATATGCGAAATCGCTGTGCGAATCTTGATATCGCGATTCAGGATGTATCTGACAACTGTTGATGGTGTGGGGTACTGAGATAGTGTAGGTGTTCGCTTGAGTAAGTCGCTAGATGACGCTACAATCTATTTGCGAATTATGTTTTTTTTCTATTGGCGGCGCTAGTCAGCCACGTAAAGGCCATTAACGTCATGAAGTCCGTTCAGGATTGTTACACGTTTAAAAAAAGGGTACAATAAGTAACTGGCAACATTACAATGCTATGGAAACTAAGCAAGCGTTAAGCTTTTTTTTTAAACATATTTCATTACTGCTCTACTCCTATTAGTCATAGCGTGATATTATATAGCTTATGACACTCCCCGATAAATAGTCTATTCAACACAGAAAGAATTTTTGAAATCGGTTCATTAGATCCAGAGATTAGCCCCCAACAAGGTCACAAACACACAAACAAACAAACACACATACTTTACCTCTTTATAATATTAGTATAGAAGTATAGATTAAATAAAACAGTACATCCGTTTTCCTTCTTTCCTCGTTAGCTATAAACTTTGTACCTTATATTCAAAGTTAAATCTACAGAATAAATTAACAAATTCTAAAAGATAAAACTAATAATATTTACACTTCTATTTATAGTCCTTATACACTAGGCTTACACGAGGTTTTAATTAAGTAACGTTTCCGCAACTCGTTACAATGAAATTTACATGCTTTTATAATAATTTCTGACCTCCGTGACGGAGAGATACTTGGCCTACTAATACCACGCCAGACGGATTGGGGTTTAATTTCAAGTTTTCCTTCTTTTTATTTCGTAAAGATAATATTCACTAATAGTCCCTTAGACGGTTTTTACGACACCCATGGGATGAGATGGGCTGGTGACATATTGTATTCTTACTCCGTCACGACACGGAGGGGTGGTTTGGGTATTTTATACTAACTGTATCTGTTTTACACGCCCAGCCACTATCGTCCGTACGCCAATTATTACAATGTGTATTCCACTTTAAACAAACCTAAACGTGCGTAATAGATAAAATAAACACTGTACCCACAGCAACACATCAAGTTAAACATTTTCATTTGAAATTGTGTCTTATTTCAAGGTATTAAGGTACATGAGTGTCTAGCTTGATTAGTTGCTGTGTCTACAAGTTTTGTGTATGAACAAATAGTACGTCTATGTAGTACTTGAGAATAAATCTTCAAACTATTTAAATAAATAATATGATTTGTACAAATAGAAACATGATTTTTTGTATATTAATTTGTAGATATATTAATTAGGTATTTTGTTTGTGGCTAATTCCGGACATAGAGGGATTTACTCTGGCTTATAGTAATAGTGACGGAGTAAGAATACAATATATCACCACCCCATCTTATCCCATGGGTTTCGTAAAAACTGACTAAGGGACTAACCGTAAATATCATCTTTAAGAAATAAAAAGAAGGAAAACTTGAAATTAAACGCTATACCAATCCGTCTGGCCAGCGTGGTATTAGTAGGCCAAGAACCCCTTCGTCACGGGAGGAGGCCCGTCCCTTCAGTGGGACATTAATGGGCTGATGAAGATGATGATAGTAATACTAGCAGATGCCCGCGGCTTCACCCCCGTTGTATAAGTAGCTTAAATGTTATTCTACACCCTAAAAACCTATATTCCAAATTTCATCAAAATTCATTCAGTGGTTTTTGCGTGAAAGAGTAACAAACATCCATCCATCCATCCATACATCCTCATAAACTTTCGCATTTATAATATTAGTAGAATTTTTGTAGGTTTGAATCTTGTTTAATGAAAATCTTTGTATGCGTCTACATTTATTTTTGCATTGTTTAAGGGCCCTTACGAGGATAACTAGCGCCGCCTATAGAAAAAAAGTCACAATTCGCAAATATAATAAATAATGTAAAATGTTGATAACAAAGTCTTCAGAAAAGGAAATAAAGTATTTCTATAACACACTCTCAACACTTTAAATGTTTTTCAATTTCGCATTCGAAAAAAAAAAACAGGCGTTTTTGTTTATAATGCAATATTTATTTTGAGCCCTTTAAACGCTCTCTCTGGGGACACCCAAGGGATGAGATGGGGTGGTGACATATTGTATTCTTACTTCGTCACCACACGGATAATGTTTATTTGTCCGTATTGTAATTCACTTCCGCACAGATAACTCAAAATCTAAATCTATCTGTACAGGTGGAGATAATCTTCCACGGAGCAGCCACAGTCAGATTCGATGAGCCATTGAAGACGGCTGTGGCCATAAACGTCAGAGGAACCAGGGAGATGATCAAGCTGGCCAGGGGTTGCACCAAGCTGAAGGCGTTTGTACATATATCTACTGCTTACAGGTAAGACAATATTTCCTTAAGGCCTACGCAGACCGGGACGGCATAGCAAGGGATTTTAATTTTTACTAATCGACATTCAACCGTACTATTACAGAAATACGACATAAATTGCTATGATTAAAATCCCTTTCAATGCCGCGGCATCATTTTAAAGCATAGCAATTTATGTCGTATTTCAGTAATAGTACGGTTGAATGTCGATTAGTAAAAATTAAAATCCCTTGCCATGCCGTCCCGGTCTGCGTAGGCCTTTAGTATTTATTTATTTAACTCTTCAACAATCAGTACTGCTGCAATGCTACTTAAGCCTAAATGCCCCATTACTTAGAGACGAGCACTGCATCCATATCAGCCTATGGATGTCCACTGCTGGACATTGGCCTCCTTCAAAAGTTTCCACCGCGCGGTCCTGTGCCTCCGTCATCCATCGGCTTCCCGCCGTCCTAACCAAGTCGTCGGTCCGCCGTGTGAGGGGTCTCCCCACACTGTGCCTTGCGGTGCGCGGTCGCCATTCCAGTACTTTTCTGCCCCAACGGCTATCGGTTTAGCCCTATCTTGTGTTAAACGTAATAACTTTACTACGTAAAGGAGTAACAAACATACATACATACATAAACTAACGCCTTATCCCGTCCGGGGTAAGCAGAGACGACAGAACGCCACTTGTCACGATCCTGACAAACAGCTTGGGCATCGTCTACATTCATTAAGCGAGTCATACATGCGCGTCGGTTACGAGTGCTCTTTATTTGGCCCTTTTCCAATATGCAACTTATCTGGTCAACATATTATTATGTTTTCCGTGGCCTACCCCCACCGACTAGTCCTTTCACACACAAACAAGTAACAAACATCCACCCATACTTACAAACATACGAAAAATCTAAATAAACTTTTAATCATTTTACAGCAACTGTCCACAAAACGAGATAAGCGAGAGGTTCTATGAGAGTCCACTGCCAGGAGAGAAGCTCATAGACCTGGTGGAGACCATGGATGAGAAGACCATCAACAATATTACTCCTGGGTAAGTAACTACTTTCCATGTGGTGACGGAGTAAGAATACAATATGTCACCACCCCATCTCATCCCATGGATGTCGTAGAAACCGACTAAGGGCATAACTGTAACTACTATCTTTACGAAATAAAAAGAAGGAAAACTTGAAATTAAACCCTATACCAATCCGTCTGGCCAGCGTGATATTAGTAGGCCAAGTAACCCTCCGTCACGGAAGGAGGCTCGTCCCTGCAGTGGGACATTAATGGGCTGTTATGAAGTAACTACCATCATTTAGTTTAATCTCTCTCTGTTTGTTTTATGGTACAAATTAGCCATGTTTTTTTATCTTAAGAGACAACTTCCGCATTAAACATCAAGATTGACTGAAGACAGTTATTAAGTAATAGTGAATGACACAAAGAACAGCCACATGCACAACCTCTTTGCCAACGACCGAATTGAGAATCTCCTCCTTTTAGGGTCATAGCACATATAACGTAACGTAAACGGATCGGCATCGGCTCGCCTTTTTCCTCGGTGTCAAACATCAAAAATCCGATTACGTTACGATTCCGATTAGTGTGCGTTGCAGTAAGGAGTTTCATACAAAGAATACTGAACGGCTCGAGTTGATACGGTGACAATCCGTTTACGTTACGATATATGAGCTACGAACCTTAACATTAACGGGCACAAACTACATCAAGGTTCAATACAATAAATTGTGAATGACACAATATCTTGCGTGGGAATCGAACCCGCGACTTCAAGCACAACAGCCACATGCACGACTGTTTTGCCAACTACCGAATTGAGAATCTCCTTCTTTTTATTCGGTTAAATAAATAATAAATAAATATATTCCTTACACATTCACACAACGCCATCTAGTCCCAAACTAAGCAAAGCTTGTAATGTGTACTAGACAACGGATAAACATACTTTTTTTCTTTTTGTAAATACATACATAAATTATACATAGAAAACATCCAGACCAATGCAAACAATCATGTTCATGCACACAAAGATTTTTTTAAATACGTACATAATTATACATAGAAAACACAGAGAACCAATGCAAACAATCGTGTTCGTGCACACAAAGATTTGCATTGAGCGGGAATTGAACCCGAGGCCTGTGCGTAGCAGTCATGTTATATAACCACTACGCCACAGAGGTCGTTCAATATATAACTAACCGCGAAATCTCTAATGCCCGATTTACACATCGACAAGTACAGTAGCGAGTTAAGTAGTATTTTAAGATTAAGTTGATTTAAATAGAGTTTTATCCTATTTTTTGGCGAGTTAAGTACGAAGTAGCCCCCTCTCTCGCGTCTCGCCAACTTAATTTGCCAAAAAATAGGATGGAGATCTATTTAAATCAACTTAATCTTAAAATACTACTTAACTCGCTACTGTACTTGTCGATGTGTAAATCGGGCATAAGGCCCGAGTTATACTGATGTGGCGTGGCGCGGACGTATGGCGTTTAGTCAAGAAAACATAATATAAATCTTAACTACATTAATATAGAGTCGAATTTGACTAATTTAGTTCATCTCTTCAACGAAGAATAACTAATTATCTACGTAACAGTCAATCATGGAACAAAACACTCGCCATCGCCATATGCCATACGCTTCTTCAGTATAAGCCGCGCCGAACGTTTTTGTACTACACGGAATGGCGTAATTATGTAAACATTTAAATACTTCACTTCATTAATATCGTATGTTTGTTGAGTACCAATTATTAAGATTTTTTTTTTTTAAGTTGATAATTGACTATTGACGTATGTAGGAGTGATGTCATAATTTATACATTCTATATTTATATTCCGTGTGGTGACGGAGTAAGAATACAATATGTCACCACCCCATCTCATCCTATGGGTGTTGTAGAAACCGACTAAGGGACTATCTGTGAATGTTATCTTTACATAGAAAGAAGGAAAAATTGAAATTAAACCCTATACCAATCCGTCTGACCAGCGTGGTATTAGTAGGCCAAGTATCTCTCCATCACGGGAGGAGGCCCGTCCTTGCAGTGGGACATTAATGGGCTGTTAATGAGTGTCACACATTCAATTACAAAAACGACATCTACGTAGCGATTTGCAAAAAATTTAAGATGGCGAACTTTAATTGAACGTATTGTACTTAAGCGTAAATCATATTGATTGGTTACTTTATAATGACCGCTAACTACTTCTAAATTGGCGAAGTTTTCAAGAGACTCTTACAAATAGATTGAAGAGGTTTTAATTCAAAAGTAAAATATAATATAACTAGTTGACCAGTGCCCACTTCATTCTGCGGCGAAAAAAAAGCGTCCTTTTTTTTAAACATATTTCATTACTGCTTCAGTCATAGCGTGATATGACACTCCCAGATAAATAGTCTATTCAACACAGAGAAAGATTTTAAAATCGGTTTATTAGATCCAGAGATTACCCCCTACAACGTCACAAACACACAAACTTTACCTCTTTATTTAATAATAGTTTTGCTTGAATCCGTCTCTATGTTTGCTTACGGCCCAAGATCCCAGAACTTTACTTATTTTTTGTTTGTAAGATTGTTAATTTTGTCTGTAAGATTTCCACAATACATAAAAAATACCTTCGAAAATAATTTGGCACGGATCGCAAAAATGGAAAACGGAAGAAAAGCTTTTGGCATAAGATCTTGTTCTGGAGGCCAATGAGAAAATATAGATTTTAAATAATAACTTACTCGGAAAGAAGAAAGACAATAGAAAAAATTGGTACTCGAACCCGCGTCTCTTGACTATACGCGTCCAGCGCCATGACCACTAGGCCACCCGAGCATCCGTCTCAACTACAAAATTTAACCAATGCTTTATACGGCGCCGGGCCGCAACTTAATTTCATCATCATAACAGCCCATTAATGTCCCACTGCAGGAACGGGCCTCCTCCCGTGACGGAGGGATACTTGGCCTACTAATACCACGCTGTCCAAACGGATTGGTACAGGGTTTCATTTCAAGTTTTTCTTCTTTTTATTTCGTAAAGATCATATTATTCACGGATAGTCCGTTAGTCGGTTTTTACGACACCCATGGGTTGAGATGGAGTGGTGACATATTGTATTCTTACTACGACTTAAACTTAATTTAATATCTTGTTAACATAATGTGTTTTTTTTGTTTACAGCTTACTAGGCGATTTCCCCAACACTTACGCTTACACCAAGGCCGTAGCGGAAGACATTGTGCAAACTTACTCCAAGGGATTACCTGTAGCTCTATTCAGGCCATCTATTGGTAAGCACATACATGTTTTATTTTTCCCTTATTTTAATATACTTTTTAAGTGTTTGGCGTCCGTGACGTCATAAATGGGGCCAGTCAGAATAACAGCTCTGCAGCTATCAACGTTGCAGCATCATGCTGAGACTGGTCCTAGTTTTACACCTCATGCGACTTTTTGTTATGTTTATTTGTAATTTTAATATTTATTCATGTATGTACAATGAGGTGAAAAATAAATATTTTTTCTTTCTTTCTTTCTTTACATACTAATAATTTCTTCTCCGTGTGGTGACGGAGTAAGAATACAATATGTCACCACCCCATCTCATCCCATGGGTATCGTAGAAACCGACTAAAGGACTATCTGTGAATATATCCTTTACATAGAAAGAAGGAAAACTTGAAATTAATCCCTATACCAATCCATCTGGTCAGCGTGGTATTAGTAGGCCAAGTATCCCTCCATCATGGAAGGAGGCCCGTTCCTGCAGTGGGACATTTGGGCTGTTATGATGATACCAATTTTTATCTGTGGTCGAGTACCCACTGTGTAAGCTCGGCTTAGTTTACAACTAGCCCCCTTACTCATAAACACCTCTTAAATTTTAGTCAATTGATTAGCTTAAATTCTTACGGTTTTGTTTGGTATAAGGTTGGTTTTCCTAATAAAAATCTCGCTAAACAGTGATTAAATTTAAGAGGCGCTTATGAGTAAGGGGGTAGTTGTGTAAATTATTACTATACCTACTAACTTTTTAATTACTTTGTTTCAGTAATTGGTACAGCCAAGGAACCTGTAGCTGGATGGATCGATAACGTTTATGGACCTACTGGTGTAAGTATTATATTTAACTAGCTGACCCGTGCCCACTTCGTTGGACGGTGAAAAACACTCATCCCTTTTTTAAACATATTTCATTACTGCTTTACTCCTATTAGTCATAGCGTGAAAACATAAAGCCTATGACACTCCCCGATAAATGGACTATTCAACACAGAAAGAATGATTAAAATGGGTTCAGTAGATCCAGAGATTACCCCCTACAACGTCACAAACACACAAACTTTACCTCTTTATAATATTAGTCTAGATGACAGACTTTAGTGCACACGATACCGATACCCGTACAGGACATTTCTTTGTGTGATCCTCTCTAAATAGAAATTTTGAAGTCCCCTAGTGAGAAAGATGTATTATAAAAATAAAAAAAACTGTAACATTATTAGTCTTTCAAAAACTCTTGGTATTTCCAGGTGGTAGTAGGAGCAGCCGTCGGTCTTCTCCACGTGTTGAACTGCAACCCCAAAGCAGTAGCCGACCTGGTACCAGGAGACATGGTGGTCAACGGATGCATAGCAGCTGCCTGGAAGACTGCCAAGGAATATCCTGCTAATCATGAGGATGCACCTCCTCCGGATCTACCTCCACCGGTGTATAACTATGTGTCTTCTACGCAGAATCCTATGACTTGGGGTATGTATCAATAAGTAAATATTCCATTCACACAACGCCATCTAGTCCCAAACTAAGCAAAGCTTGTACTATGGGTACTAGACAACGGATAAACCATACATAAATACTTTTTCTTTTGTTTTTTGTTGAAGAGTTTACGTAATGGTTTTTAACCATTACGTAAACTCTTCAATTGCAACACAGTTGAATTCTAAGTTGCGGCCCGGCGACGCAGCAATGGTTAAATTTGATAGTCGAGACGGGTACTCGGGTGGCCTAGAGGTCATGGCGCTGGACGCGTATAGTCCAGAGACGCGGGTTCGATTCCCACCTCGAGTATCAATTTGTTTCCATTGTCTTTCTTCTTTTGAAATTGAAATATCTTGTCAAAGTTATAGGTACATATTAGTTATACCTTTTAAGTTATTCCTGTTCACCCTGTGTCTTAATAAGTACCACTTTCTCCCACCAGAAACCTTCATGAAATACAACGAGGTGTACGGTTTCGAAGTGCCATCAGTTCAGGCCATCTACCACTATCTGTTCCACCTGACTTCCTCCAAGTTCTTATACAACCTCTACTGTTTCTTCCTGCATTGGATACCAGCTTACATTATTGATGCTATCGCTATCATCATTGGAAAGAAACCTATGTAAGTATGACGTTTTGAAAAAGGTTTTTTTTCGCTATCATGGCTGACAAATGGCCCACATGATGGTAAGTGGTAAATGCTGCTCAGGCCGCTGTCTTCTTCTATACTAATATTATAAAGAGGTAAAGTTTGTGTGTTTGTGACGTTGTAGGGGGTTATGTCTGGATCTACTGAACCGATTTTATAAATTCTTTCTGTGTTGAATAGTCCATTTATCGTGAGTGTCATAAGCTATATAGTATCACGCTATGATTAATAGGAGTGGAGCAGTAATGATCATCATCATAACAGCGCATTAATGTCCCACTGCAGGGACGAGCTTCCTCCCGAGACGGAGGGATACTTGGCTTACTAATACCACGCTGGCAAGACGAATTGTTATCGGGTTTAATTTCAAGTTTTCCTTCTTTTCATTTTGTAAAGATAATATTCACGGATAGTCCCATAATCGGTTTTTACGACACCCATGGGATGAGATGGGGCGTTGACTTAATGTAACCATACGGAGTCTTTTAATTCATTTATTCTTAATTTATTTATCTATGTGCTACACCATTTTAAAACCAAGTTTTTCCACAGGTTAAGAAAAGCCTACACGAAAATAACAAAATTCTCCGAAGTCATGGCATATTTCGCTACCAGGGAATGGAAATTCGAAAACACTAATACACAAAACCTTTTCAAAGAAATGTGTGAAGCGGACAAACATTTATTTGATTTCAATATCGAAGCTATGGATTGGAGTGAATATTTTTACAGCTATATCAGAGGGGTCAGATTATACCTTCTTAAAGACCCCTTTGATACCGTCCCTGCTGCACTTAAAAAACATAATAGATTGAAGATGCTCCACTACTTCTTCTGTTCTATCTTAGGATTATTAGTATTAAGACTATTCTACGGAATTTTGAGTAGTATTTTAGGTTTTTAGTTTATTTTTTATGTGTAAATGTTTTATGAATCTGTGTGTTTGTTAAGCGAATTTTTTTTTCGTTTTTATGTACCTTATAATACTGGGGTTTTAAATAAAATATTGGTTTTAATGTTATCAAAACTGTCTGTGTGGTTAATGTACTAGCTTTTACCCAAAAGCTAGTCTCAACCCTGGTTTCTGAATGACTGATCAAGTAAAATCAACTAATCAAGTGTCAAAACTGTCATTTTAGTTGCTGAAAATAATAGTTTTGACACTTTATTAGTTGATTTTTACTTGATCAGTCATTTGGAAACCTGGGGTTAATTTCCCACTTTACAATGTTAGGGATAATGACATTAATTATTATTGGTATTTGTTGTTCGTTGATATCAATGCCTCGATTGTGATTGGATAATATAAATCAAGCAGTTTTTACCAACCAATAAGCGGCTGCCACGTCATTATGGTCACCTGGAACGTTAAACAGAAACACGCTTGGACGATACAACTAAATATAGAAACTACGGTTAATAGAAATCATTATTTGTAGACAGCACGAATCATAGAAAAGTTGTATGGTTCGGCGAAACGTCATCATAATCATCATAGCAGCCCATTAATGTCCCACTGCAGGAACGGGTCTCCTCCCGTGACGGAGGGATACTTGGCCTACTAATACCACGCTGGCCAGACGGATTGGTATAGGGTTTAATTTCAAGTTTCCTTCTTTTTATTTCGTAAAGATAATATTCACGGATAGATATAATTTTAGTCGGTTTTTACGACACCCATGGGATGAGATGGGATGGTGACATAATTGTATTCTTACTCTGTCACCACACGGACATCGGCGAAACGTGCTTTCTACTAATAGTGATTTCTATTAACTCTACTTTCTATATAACGGCATAAGTATTTACAATACAACTGTGTTTCTGTTCATCCCATAATAAAATATTAGCCACGTATATTATTTTGATAAATATTTAGTAATAATTTACCTTTGAGGCTCTCAAGGTTTCGGCCAGGTTACACCAGCCATGGTCACGAGTATTCTCGTCTAGATGGTCTAGAGTCTATCTATAATATACGTGTTAATACCCGTGTCAATAATAATATATGAAATGAAACACGAACGTTTTAAAGTTAATAAAATATTAGCCAAACAAAAGCTATACCTAGAGATTCCTATTGTACCCATTTTTAGATAAATTTTGTAGGGTAGGGATTATTATTTTATAATTAGCTATTATTATTATTACTATAATATAACAAATAAAAAATAATATTATTTAATTCGTCATAAATTTTTGTATTGTCAATTTAAAAGTTGAGGAAGTGCAACCAATTAAGTACTGTTTCGAAATTCCCTAATTAAATTTTTATTCCCTTTCGCGATAATACCCTCACGATTTTCCCCTCTCCTCTTCAGATATTCCCCTTCCCGGTTATCTGCCCATCCCTTTACCTCCCCTTAAATAAAATATAAAGCGCATAGTACTTAAATCAATTTTACATAAGTACATACATTACGCCACGCCTTATCCCGTCCGGGGTAGGCAGAGACGACAGAACGTCACTTGTCAATCAATTTTCTTTAAAAGAAATAATTTTCCCCTCAATTATAATATAACGCGAGAAGAAGCTAACATAAATAAAATCATTTATTTATTTTTACAAACCAATATTTTTTGAACAAATTATTTTTTTTATATTTTTGTACAAATTAATAACAATTATAATTAAATTTTAATTATTGTGATATTTTTAATTGCTCATTTTATTATTATAAGATGTAATGGTTCGCAATTATAATGCCATTTGGTTATAAGATTTAATATTATTAAATAAATTGTTTATTATATTATTTTATTTTTTTATTTTGCCTTCGTCCTAATTAACACTTTCACTGTCCTAAGACAATTATCAGTATCAATATTGCAAGTCCAAAAGTGCGTTATATACAATGCATGGTGGTTAATAGTGTATTGTATGTCATGCACGCACGTACGGAGCTAACTCATCAGTGCATTACATGTAGTGCACGCTCAGTGAAAGTGTTAATAGACCGGTAGCGCTGAGTGTACCACGGAATTCCGAAACCTGTTTTGTCGATTCACTGGAAGTCGAAAACACGTTTTGTTATTTTGCGTGAGACCGAACAAACGATTTACTAATTTACGAGTGTTCGAAACTACTTTAGACCTTTTTATCACCGATCTAAAGAACGAACCGGACCGGTTAACGTTTTGTCGAATAAATGTTATATCTTTTATTATGTTACCGTAAAAGAGTAATCCCGAAATACGTTTGATTAATTAATATTAAGTCGAATTAATGCTTGATTGATTGACGCATAATGGAAATAATAAAACTACTTATTATCAATAAGAATAAAATCGTTTAATGCATAATGCATTTTCTTAAAAATTAAACTTGAACTTTTATTAATAAAATTATGATTAGAAATTAATATGTATGATATACAAGTATATGTCTATGTAACAAAAATATATTAATAAGATCAATCAAAATTATTAATTAAAACCTCATAATGATGAGTTGCAATAAAATTATTCTTGTTGCTGTTTTTTTGTTTTTGTTACCATTATTTTGTATTCAGTTAAAAGGTTTTGTATTTGTTATCTATTGGTTATTAATAAAATAGAAGTTTGGTTATGTTTAAAAGAAATTTTTTTGTTAACTGTTTACTAAAAATGCATTAAACCATTTTTTACATATTGATAATAAGTAGTTTATTATTTCCGTTATGCGTCATTCAATCAAGCATCAATTCGACTTAATATTAATTAATCAAACGTATTTCGGGATTACACTTTTACGGTAACGTAATAAAAGATATAACATTTATTCAACCAAACGTTAACCGGACCTTCGTTCTTTAGATCGATGATAAAAAGGTCTAAAGTAGTTTCGAACACTCGTAAATGAGTAAATCGTTTGTTCGGTCTCACGCAAAATAACAAAACGTGTTTTCGACTTCCAGTGAATCGACAAAACAGGTTTCGGTATTCCGTGGTACACTCGGTAGCGCTAGGCTTTTTTGAGGTAAAAAGTTTCAAAAAATTTTAAATTTTTAATTTTTTGAATGTGTAAGGTATGTGTATACCGTGTAGCGTCATCTACCGACAACTCAAGCGAACACCTACACTACATCCTGAATCGCGATATCAACATTCGCACAGCGATTCCGCATATATACAACGTCCAACGAACAACTGTTGGGCAGTTGGCCCGCCAGGCGCAATCACCTTCGCCTGGTCTGAGGATCCTCCCTTTTCGTTGGAGGCGTGGTGCTGTTACGTCACCGCGACCTCCACAGTGGTGACCCCGACGTGATGAAACCAACCTTCTCGGAGCGCACCAGCACCTTCGGTCTGAACAGGACTACTCCATATGCTCGCCGTCATGACAAGCCTGGGGAAGCCTGCGACCTCATCACCCATCATCCGACTCACTGGAAACACCCCGACTCACTGGGGAAAATGGGGAAGGTGGACACCGCAGTCCGACTCACTGGACCGGCATTTCAGTTCCGACTCACTGGGACTCTGGCATCAGCTCCACAAATATGAATGAATGAATGTATAACTAGGTCGTCGCTTTAACGTAGATGGATAACAAGACCGTACAAGTTGAAACTATTTGAAGGAGGCCTATTTGCAGCAGTGGATGTTAATTGGCTGATATGACGATGATTTTTATTTTTGTATGACTTCAAAGCCAGTGTCAGAATCCGAGATTTATACTGACCTACCTGATACTTACCTAAATAATCAATCTATAGCTAGTTAGCCTCCATCGTTGTTCGTTGGACAAAACACTCTCGCCCTAATGCCCGATTTACACATCGACAAGTACAGTAGCGAGTTAAGTAGTATTTTAAGATTAAGTTGATTTAAATAGAGTTCCATCCTATTTTTTGGCGAGTTAAGTACGAAGTAGCCCCCTCTCTCGCGTCTCGCCAACTTAACTTGCCAAAAAATAGGATGGAGATCTATTTAAATCAACTTAATCTTAAAATATTACTTAACTCGCTACTGTACTTGTCGATGTGTAAATCGGGCATAATACAGGAGCTAGCGTTTTATATCCTTGAGGCATGGTATCTTTAATTAATTTTGTTTCAAACATACATACATAAAGACACGCCTTATCCCATCCGGGGTAGGCAGAGACGACAGAACGCCACTTGTCACGATCCTGGCAAACAGATTGGGCCTCGTCCACATTCATTAACCGCTTGCGTGCCAAAAGCGACGATCGTCCCTTTTTGTATTTTACCCGTAGTGTGCCCAAAGAGACGATCGTCCCCTTTAGACATGTTGTTTTTAAGTCGGGTTTTATAAGCTTTGTTTCTTTCCAACTAGTGCTTTTGCTTATTTTTTGTCCCTTCTATTTTAAACGGTTACGAGTACGGTTGGTTGTAAGTATGTATAATACATATCTGAAAATCAGTAAAGTAAGCGTCAGTCGCCGCACTAGTGGTGGAGTCATGAGATACAGGCTGATGAAGTCATAACAATAAATTCTGAAAAACCCCCGAAACTGTAATAAATTGTAGTTATAATCACGTTGAACAATAGAATAATCGTCAGCATACGTAAAAAGTGAGGATTCAGTGCCAGTCTAGTCCTTAAACCTTATTTAGAATATGATTAAAAAATATATTTTATGCCTGACTAAATAATTATAATAGATACTAAGGTAAAAGCTCCTATTACGGCGGTAGTCAAAATCGCGTCCTATTACGGAGGTATTTCTATTTTCGTGTTTTATTCTGGTTTTATTAAGTATATGTACAACAAAACGAAATCAGTTTATTCTACATCTATTACTTCATGATTTACCTGACGTTTGCAAGTAAAGAATATAGATAACTAATCAAAATCAATCAATCTGTGTAACCCCATCGACGTGAAAGGGATTTCCATACAAACGCTAAACAACAAAATTAGGTACACTAATATTTAGAAACTAAGTTTTTCGTATTAATAAGCCGTTTAAGATAGTTTATTTCTTATTCATAGCATTTTCTTACTATTATACTTACTATGTCAATAGCTTGTTTTATATTTGTAACTCGTTGTATATCCCAAAAATAAGAAATAAAATAGCGCCGTAATACGACGCGATTTTTTTAGATTCGTCCTAATACGGTGGTATAACTCCGTAATAGAAAAAATACTGGGCATGTTTAATGCTTGTAACTTTTAATTTACTAACTTATTGAAATAGTTTCAAGGTTTTTTGAAATAATTATTAATCTCATAAACTAAAAACCATATTCTGCGGTATGTATTCGTAGTTAGAAATCGAATTAAATACGAAAATTGTTGAGTGCAAAATGTGGGTTTCTTGGAAAGGGAAAAAATAGGAAGGTGTATTTTAACTTATCATAAATCATTTATTTTGTATAACTGTTGACTACTGTTTACACATATGAGCCAAAAAACTGTTATAGTTTCATTAGACATTTACATTGTTCCATTTATCGAAGTTTTGATAGGTCCGAATTAGGATTATTTAAAACAAGAGTAGTTTTCCTATTGCGGTGGTAATTATTTCCAAGTAAGTCTGTGTTAGGATCTATGATTTCCTATTACGGCCCTATTCATAGAACATAAAATTACAAGTTTTAGGGTACCGTGATTATTAATTCTGAGAATAGAATTGTTATGTAATACGTAAGTTTTTTTGTTTTGTATAAAACTAAAAGCGATAAAAACTTTTAAATATACATATTCTTTTTATGTAAAGTTATGCAATCTATGTAATTTTATATTTCTGTTTTTATTTTACTAAGCATAAAAAGAAAAGTTAACCTTATTTTAATAACACAAAACTCTTTTTAGAACGTGTATTTCTATCTATACTTATTACTTATATCTATACTAATATTATAAAGAGGTAAAGTTTGTGTGTTTGTTTGTTTGTGTGTTTGTGTGTTTGTGTGTTTGTGACGTTGTAGGGGGTAATCTCTGGATCTACTGAACCGATTTTAAAAATTCTTTCTGTGTTTGATAGTCCATTTATCGGGGAGTGTCATAGGCTATATAGTATCACGCTATGCATAATAGGAGTAGAGCAGTAATGAAATATGTTTATAAAAGGGACGCTTAAAAACGTTTATTTTGCTTCTACTGCTTAAACGTCTGGAGATATACTGAAATAATGTATTAGAGAATTGTACCTTTAAAAAAGTTTTACAATTAGAGACTTAAGATTGTCGTAAAAATGCTAGGGTGTCGTAAAATGATGAAGGGTGTTGTAAAAGATGGAAGGGTGTCGTAAAATGCATGGAGAGTGTCGAAAAATGATGGAGGGTGTCATAAAACTGCTAGGGTGTCGTAAAATGCATGGGGCGTGTTGTCCGACTGCAAGGGTGTCGTAAAACAGCTAGAGTGTCGTAAAATGCATGGAGGTTGTCGTAAAACTGCAAGAGTGTCGTAAAACGATGGAGGGTTTCGTAAAACTGCTAGGGTGTCGTAAAATGCATGGAGGTTGTCGTAAAACTGCAAGGATGTCGTGAAATGATGGAGGTTGTCGTAAAATGCATGGAGGGTGTCGTAAAATGCATGGAGGGTGTCGCAAAACTGCTAGGGTGTCAGAAAATGATGAAGGTTGTTGTAATAGATGGAAGGATGTCGTAAACCTGCAAGGATGTCGTAAAATGATGGAAAGTGTCATAAAATGCATTGAGGGTGTCGTAAAACTGCTAGGATGTCGTAAAATGCATGTAGGGTGTTGTAAAACTGCTAGGGTGTCGTAAAACAGCTAGGGTGTCGTAAAATGATGAAAGCTGTCGTAAAATGATGAATGCTGTCGTAAAAGATAGAAGGGTTTCGTAGAACTGCAAGGATGTTGTAAAATGAAGGAGGGTGTCGTAAAATTCATGGAGGGTGTCGTAAAACTGCTAGAAGGTCTTAAATTGATGAATGGTGTCGTAAAATTCACGGAGAGTGTCGTAAAACTGCTAGGGTGTCGTAAAATGATGGAAGGGTGTCGTATAACTGCAAGAGTGTCTTAAAACTGCAAGGGTGTCGTAAAACTGCAAGAGTGCCGTAAAATGATGTAGGATGTCGTAAAACTGCAAGGTTGTCGTCAAACTGCAAGGGTGTCGTAAAATGATGGAGGGTAGCGTAAAATGATGGAGGGGTGTCGTAAAGAGAGACTTAATGTTCTGCACTTAGTAGACATTGTTTTCTGCCCAGAGTTAAGATTATATTCTTTTAAAACATATATCTATACTTCTATACTTAATATTATAAAGAGGTAAAGTTTGTGTGACACGTTTCTTTCGCCGCCCTACGAAGTGGGCACGGGTCAGCTAGTAATATTATAAAGAGGTAAAGTTTGTTACGTTGTAGGAGGTAATCTCTGGATCTAATAAACCGATTTTAAAAATTATTTCTGTGTTGAATAGTACATTTATCGGGGAGTGTCATAGGCTATATAGTATCATGCTATGACGAATAAAAGAGGAGCAATAATGAATCATGTTTAAAAAAGTGACGCGTTATTTTTCCCGCCTAACGAAGTGGGCACGGGTCAGCTAGTAAAAAAATAATTTCATTAAATAAGATACAAATCAATGGTCAATGTATACCAAAAATACAACTTACTTTACTAATACATTTAAATTATTTGATAAATATTATTTGTACGGAACTTGGATGAATATAATTTCTGACCCTCCGTATTAGGAATCGTCTACCGCAGTAATAGGCTCTGACGAAAAAAATACCTCCGAATTAGGGAAAATCGACCTGACTATTTAAATCTTTTTTTAAAAATAACTAACATCATTAAAAGAAACAAACTCACCAGTAATACAAAATATAAATTCCACTTTTAACGATGACATTTTTTTGCACAGTTAAAAATATTTACAAATGCTTATTTTTGTTTCTTACTTTGAAATGTTGCGAAATACCTCCGTAATAGGAGCTTTTACCTTAATGATTATAATCTTACATAGCTATTAAAAAATCATCAGGCCTTAAATATTTTTACTTGAGTTTTATGGACTTCGCTGACGTTAAACATCTTCGTCCATATCATTAAAACAGCCCATTAATGTCCCACTGCAGGGACGGGCCTCCTCCCGTGACGGAGGGATACTTGGCCTACTAATACCACGCTGCCCAGACGGATTGGTATAGGGTTTAATTTCAAGGTTTCCTTCTTTTTATTTAATATAAAGTTAATAGGTATTCACAGATAGTCCCTTACTTAGTCGGTTTCTACGACACCCATGGGATGAGATGGGGTGGTGAAATATTGTATTCTTACTTCATCACCACACGGAGAATCAGTCAGTCTGTTAGTAACTAGCTTTGTCCATCCCTCTACGCCACAAAGAAAGAGTGCGTCAAATATTATTCAAAACTTTTTTCCCGATTCAATTAAGAATAATTGTTTTTGGTAAAAAAATACTCGTAATGTTACAACAGTTGTCTATGCTTAATCGTAACTGTCAAAAATAATGACAGCTCTAACACAGTTCAGATGCATATATACACATTTTTTTTATTATTTAACGTTGTTATGACTGTTCAGGCGAAACCTTTAAATATCAAATATGGTGTAGAAGCACCTACTCCAAACACTATTGGGCTCCGTTTCTTTACTAATATTGAGAACAACAATGATATGGACTATTCAGTGGATGTACACCCAGACAGTTGTTGCTTATACAATAATGATACTAAATGTAATATTATTAATATAGTTGGAAGTACCAATGAAGTTATTGGGCCAGGTAAAGCAATAGTACTTAAATAAGGTAACACATGAAACCAAACTTTCTTTAAATGAAGAAATAATTGGACATTTAGCCTTCTGTTTATTGAGATCTCAGTCTCGAGTGGTCCATTGCTGGTCATAGATCTATCCACGCAACAAAAATCAAGTGGAAATTCAAACTAACTCATTATGCGAACCGCTGTCGCCAAAATACAAATAAATACACAAATAAACTATTGACAAAAAAAAAACATGTAGCTGAATCTACAAGTACCTATCTAGTAAACCGTGAATAAAAGTGAAGTTATTTTGTTGTAGCGGAGAAAGAATTATATTATTATGACGTCTAAAAAAATCAATTTTCGAATTAATTCCATAGATGGCGGTTTTCGCAGTTCCGACAATTATATACCTTAACATTTTGTTCATAAGGGTGATATTTGCGTTATGTATTACCTATGACATCAGCGAACAGGTTATGCGTACAAGCGCGTATTAGTGACACGCGTACCAGGCCTACTTAGCACTTCCACTTGATTTTTGTTCCGTGGATCTATCCAAGTTTGCGCTACTCCTTCTTATCAGCTCTTCTTAACTAGCCATCTAATGGCTGAGTAAGAAATATTTTTAGTAGACTAAATGTAAACACAATCTTTCTGTTTTTTAGGCTTATCTAAAACTCTAGTTATGGTCGCTCCTTTGCTAAACCCGTTTGAAAGAAAAGGATATTGTACACTACTCGTAGACTCCAGACCTATATCCAGACCGAAGGACATAGCTAGAGATACAGTCAAAATAAAATTCAACACAAGAGTCAAAAAAAGTTTATATTACGAAGACCTTAAGCACTGCAGGCACATTGACGAAGATCCTCTTGACAATTGTAATTCAGTCAATTGTGACTACTATTACAATGGTAAAAGGACTCATTTCAGCATAATCAAGAAAGTATGTGAAGTTATCCCAACATGCGTATCTCGATCCACAATATACAATCCAGTTTCAAACAAATGCAATAAATTACCTATAGTTACTAAAAGCGATATAGATTATGTTAAACATATGCCGCAGTATAAACATAAGACGCCTGTTAAAAATATTGTTAATAATTTACGTCACGGTTATAAAATCAAAGATGGAGCTCAAAATAATGAGATGTCAGTAGAGATTGATGATAATGGTACTAACGAAGGGGTTGCCGTTCATATAAACAAATTAAAACCTAAGCCTAAATCTACTTTAGAAGCAATCCCAATCAAAGAACACACAACATGTATCTCGATAGAAACATACAAGAGAAAATACACGATAACAGCGCTTGTTATTGTTATATTAATGCAGCTCTGTCTCATTTGTATGTTAGTTTACTGCGTATCAAAGACTTGTGGTTGTTTGAAAAAACAACCTGTTATTAACACATACATGTGTCATACACGCGATGCCTCAGTTACAACACCACTGATCTGTACAAGCAACGCCGATACTGAAACAACAGACAACCAATATTCAAGCGAATCACTAACTTGTAACGACAAGAAAATCAAATGCTACAAAGCATGTCAAAAAGAAAGAAACAGTAATCCTAAATTGAGTATGTCTGATGACATATTATCAAAATGCATCAACAGAAGAGTATGGAACAGGCTAACGTCAGAATTAATATCTGATGTCAATAAAGATGATGAGCACACTAAAAGTAAAAAAGATTTATCTAACAGTTCCAAAAAAGGAGAGATAAAAGTTAATTTTAAAGAAGAATGCCGTGACATTAATTCTAATCTTTTAAGAAGTCCTGAAAACGATGATGATAGAATAAAAATCGATCTGCAAAAAGTGTCAGCTGAGAGAGAAATCTGCTGCCATAGTTATGATACTTACAACGCAATGACTGGATTAAGCAATAATTATGAACGTAATCTTTATAGCGCTTATAATCAAGATGAAAGAGCTATCAATCTAGTAGGTACTGGAGAACAAACGTACTTGTCAAATGATACACTAGATGATTTCTTAATAGAAAGGGATATCACTTCAATAGAAAATGATATGTCTAAGTATTCATTCACAATACCATCTCCACCTAAAAGTTTAACTTCACAATTTTCAAAAACTTCAGGAAAAGATATAGTAGGCAATATAAAAACATTATTTACTAAGAAATGTAGATGTTCAGATATAAACAGTAAAGATGTAGTTTTAGGTGAATTGGATGCATCAACATCTTCGGTATTTTCGTCTGATTAATGTTATGTATAAAATGTAATACTTACTTTAGAAACTTTAGGATGTATCTAGAATAATGATTTTATAAATTTGTTTAGATCTTAAAACATTTTTTTTTTTCTTTTATTTATCCTACTTGTCCGTGTGGTGACGATAAGTAAGAAATAAGAATACAATATGTCACCTTCCCATCTCATCCCATGGGTGTCGTAAAAACAGACTAAGGGACTATCCTTGAATATTATCTTTACGAAATAAAAAGAAGGAAAACTTGACATTAAACCCTATACCAATCCGTCTGGCCAGCGTGATATTAGTAGGCCAAGTATCCCTCTGTCACTAGAGGAGGCCCGCCCCTGTAGTGGGACATTAATGAACTGTTATTATGAATGCTGAATTGTATGGACGAAAGTATTTTACTCAACATGTTTGCTCTAGTAAACGATCAGGACGATAACGTTTTCTTTTTCCCCCTTTCTCAAAACGACCCGCTAAAAAACATGAGTTTTTCGTGAATTGTCCCATCCGTCAATTGTCCCATTCATAAAATATCCCGTTTGTAAAATGTACGACGCACCAAGATGGTTACTACAGGCATAGTACAAATATATACAGTATTTCGACTTCATAGTAACGGACGAAACGCGAGTTATACCTACACGCTCACGATAGCGCCGGCTTTGCGGAGTGAACAGTCGCGACAGTGCCGCAGTAACGAGCGGGAAAGTAGGTAAATGTAATTAAAAAGCTGGAGGTGGGCAGCCCTATCGCATGTTTACGTACCGCGCAACCGTAGGCATTTATAATAAATATTCGGCCGAGATAGAATACTAGTTTTACTGTGCTACAGGAGTTGCCTTTAATAAAACGACATAGGTATATATTATACATGTTACTATATTAATAAGTAATAATTAACACAATGGTTCTCTGTCTGCGATAGATGGCTCTGTGGTGAAACAGAGGCTGCAATCGCAGGGCGGACATAGAGTCGAAGGCTCCTCTGATGTGAACTTCTTCCCTGGATGTCTCTGTAGGAAAGAAATAAAGATTTAAATCCTACTAAAGTTATAAACAGGCGCAGGGTGAAAGCGTTTGAAGGAGGCCCATGTCCAGCAGTGGGCGTCTGTAGACTGATATGATGATGATGAAAGTTATAAACGCAAAAGTTTGTAACAATAAATAATCCTCACACATTCACACAACGCCATCTAGTCCCAAACTAAGCAATGCTTGTATTATGGGTACTAGACTACGGATAAACATACTTAAATCCTTTTTTTTTGTAAATACAACCCAGACTAATACCTGTTCATGCACACAAAGATTTGCATTGAACGGGAATCGAACGCCACACAGATGGATTAGATGGATGAAAGATGGATGATGGAAAGAATAGATGGATGATGGATTTGTTCTTACATCAACTAGCCTATTGCAGTCCACTGCTGGACGTAGACCTCTCCCAACACGCGCCACAGAACTCGGTCCTGCGCCTTCCGCATACAGTCCGACCCAGAGACCTTTATGAGATGTTTGAAGTGTAAAAACTATTAAATCGATTTTAATGAATTTTAACAATAATAATATAGCTTATACATCACAGTCATTCACAGAATACAATGAATGTCATTCACTACCATCCTAAGAAACCTGCTTAAATGATATTATAATAATATACTAATGTCCGGCCGTTCAGAGAATGCGTTCCTGACACTTATCAGTTAGTCACGACTAGTGATGGACACAACATTATACCGAGTTCGTTACCGTTACTCCAAAATGAACCGCCGCGTTATTTTTATGATTAGATTTAGACCGTTTTAAATTGGCGGAATCATTTAAAATTTATATTTTAGTTCTTTACGTGGAAACAATAAAAGGGAATATTAATATAATAAAATTGTTTTATTTATTATTTTTTACAAAGTTACAATCTGTATTTCTATGGAATAAAGTACATTGAACTAAATGTGCGTACAGAATATTAATCAGACTCCGATTCGCTTGAGGAGGTGGTGTCTTCATCATCATCTTCGCCTACATGTATAATTATATTATTATCAATTACAGAATCAATCCTGATATCTCGGTCAAAATGTTCCATAATCAGGTTTTTAGTCTTTTCGACAACCTTTGCCCAGTCATCTCTTGTGACTTTCCCGCAGGCTTCTTTTAACAGGGTCATCATCTTTTTCGTGCTGAATGGCGGGGAAGTATTGTGGCGGGCGGCGTAACCTTTTATTTGAGCCCAGATTAGCTCAATCGCGTTATATTGGCAATGATACGGTGGAATTCTTAGAACGCGATGACCGTACTCCAAAGCCATTTCATCGATTTCGTATCGCACATTTGCCGCTTTATTTTCTTTCACTAACTTAATTAGCTCTGCTTTTAGCATCTGCATATTTGCGTCAATGCCTTTTGCTTGTAACCAAGCAACCATTTCTTCTTTTTTATTAGCTTGGGTAGGTGGTTTCTGTATTTGAAACGAGTGATAGGAGGCATTATCCATCAATATTACAGAAGGCTCTGGTAGGCTGGGCAAAAGCACGTTCTGGAACCACTCTTTAAATGTACTGGCATTCATTTCCTCGTGGTAGTCATTTGTGGTTTTTGATTGAAATGCCAGTAAAGCGTTCTCCACAAAGCCGTATTTTGCAGTACCTGCGTGGCATATTATCAGACGAGCCCCCTTACCCATTGGTACTTTCGACGTCGACGCTTGTGTATCATCCGTCCAAGAACGGGAAACCGTGTGATTGGCGTTTAGCCATGTCTCGTCAATGAACACGACATTATCCCAGTTATCAATTTTTTTTGCTTCTCTCAAGAAACTTATCCGTTTCAAAATGATGTCGTATCGTTCTAATAAAATTTTTCTTTTGTCTGTTTTTTTATACGAAAAACCAATATCTTTTAAGATTTTCGTTAAAGCAGTTTTACCCCCGCTAAACAGTCCAGCTTCTCTTAACGACGCCAAAAGCTTCATCCTGTTGAGATATTCATTTCTGGAATAGTAACCATATATATGATTTCTGATTGCATCGGCGTCAAAGGTATCAATATCTGTCACGGGTTTAGTTCTACGTTTCTTCTTCGGAGTACGTAAAATATTATCTTCCATGCCAGTAGAGCCGAACTTTTCTTTATTAATATTTGTAATCGTTCGTTTGCTAACTCCAAGCGCCTGAGAGACGCGTTCTTGTACTTTTTCGACAGGAACCAGGGGTCCGCCATTTTGCCGCTCCCGCTCAAAGTAATCTTGCAGCTTGATAATTAACTCACGGGCTCCAGTTTTCAATGTTTGTCCACGTTTAGGCATTATTATGCACCAAAAGTAAAAAGAACGCAATATAAGACACAATCAAAGTCAAATAACAACAGATCGCAAACACTTGAAGAACGTGGTCTATGCGCACGAAACGACAACAGACGACTGTTTCAGCGTCACAAAATGGCGGCCCATAACGCCATTTGGGGTTACCATTTTCAACCTAAATATAAAAATGCTACTTTGTATTTAATGTACTTTTATTTTTATATTTAATAAAAGTTATTCTAAAGTCCATTATTTTCAAATTCTTGAAAAGAAAAACAAAACGTATTATTTTATAAAGTATAACTGTATCGATAAGAACAGATTACGATACTATTATTCACTGTTATTGTTGGCACAGCACTACAAATATAAAGCGCTGACATAACCTTGTAATAGCGCAGTGTAGATTTAGAAAAATATTGTTTACCAAGTTATTTGACACTCAGTTTGACACAACATTATAACATTCATTAATTATTGATATAATAATGTTGTTTTAATGCTCATCAATAGTTAAAACGATAAACAACCAGCAAAAATATTTTTATCGTAACTGCAACGCCATTACAAAGTTACTGCGTCAGTTCAATCGCGACGTGTCAGGAACGCATTCTCTGAACGGCCGAAGATTACAACGTCACATTATCTAGAGACCTCGCTGGAATGCCAACCTCGCGTCCCGTTCTCCTTTCAACCCCCGCGCTCGCCACGGGCGCGTCAGTGATACGTCCGACGCGACGTGACGTCATCGCCGACAGGTCTCGAGATAATGTGACCGGGTAGACACAAAACTTACACTTGTTTTGACGTGTTTAAAATGTAGATTTCCTATTAACTTGAACAATGATAGCGGTCCCCTTGTTAAACATAGACACTGTAAAAAACAAAATTAATATTTATATATTACACGATCACACAACGCCATCTAGTCCCAAACTAAGCAGAGCTTGTACGATGAGGAAAATTTGGCTTTTAAATATTAATTTGGTATAGAGTTTTCAAGTTTTCTTCTTTTTTTAACCGACTTCAAAAAAAGGAGCGTGTTCTCAATTCGGTCGTATTTTTTTTTTTGCTTATAGAAACATTTTTTTTTATGATACCTGCGGGATATGATAGGTTGGTGATACCACTTATACTTAGTAGGGAACCAAAAATTATAAATATGTAACTAGATTATATTATTGTTTTTATTTTACTTACATTAGGCTTTAAAATAAAAATTAAATATTATTATATGTATTTCGATTGATTAAGATTATTTTTTAATTTAAAAATATTATAATATTTTTATAAGTACTTACTTTCTGCAAAAAAAAAAAAAATATAAACATTAGTAAAAGTATTCTTGTAACATTTTTAGAGATGTAGGTAAAAATGTTCGTACGTTTGTAATTAAATAAATAAACTAAGTGACCCCTGTGTGCTTATAACCCCAGTCGACTTATGAAAGTAAAAGGGGTCATTCAAAAGAACCCATGTCATATAAAACCATGTTATATTTAAGTATGAGCTTATAATAAATTTTATGTATTTATATATTATTACAGGCAGATAGATGTACTTAAATATGTACAGTTATATTTTAGAAAAATTGGGATGTTACAAACATAATTTTATCTAAATCTTATCCGTGTGGTGACGGAGTAAGAATACAATATGTCACCACCCCATCTCATCTCATGGGTATCGTAAAAACCGACTAAGGGACTATCATCTTAACGAAATAAAAAGAAGGAATACTTGAAATTAAACCCTATAGCAATCCGTCTGGCCAGCGTGGTATTAGTAGGCCAAGTAACCCTCCGTCACGGGAGGAGGCCCGTCCCTGCAGCATTAATGTCCCAACATTAATGGGTTGTTATGATGATGAAATCTATAATAATACGAATATAAGTTTACTCACCGTTGCTGGCTATAAAACATAATAAACAATCAGAATTTATCTAAAAATATCATTGTAATCAGAAACCATTAGGTAAATAGTTGAACAAACTATTGGCTCACGTGTTTCCTCCATCGTATAATATCCGTATACCTCCACTTGCCAGAATTTCATTTGACCGAATTTTCATTTTCCATAATTTCATTTGTACTAATATTGTTTGCCATAAACGTCCTTAGCCATAATATTTACTTGCCATAATTCAATTATGTTTAAACTGAGAGACTTAGAGCAATCCAACTTACAGTTCAACAAATCTAATAGGTACGGTATGACAGTTCTGACAAATTAAATAATAAGGTTGGGATAAAAAAATCGATTACTATAATATCCTAAATTTAAGAGATCGATTACTATAGTATCCGATTTTTGAGACACTTTAATAATTATTCTCATTATTAGTAAAGGGTATTCTTACTTGATTAACTTTGTAAAAAACACCACATATTGCAAATTATATAGTTTTTACATCAATTTGATATGGATGAAAATATCTGGAAAATAGCATTAAACGTTTATGCAATAGAAAACACGTAAATTACTTTGCTTTATCCACTATCTTTCTTAAATTTTAAATATGTAAATGTAATTTTTCCAACGTCAAATTTCACAGATATAAATTAATTTCACCATTTGACATAATTTGTAGATTCTAGAATTTTGTCCTTGATTCCTATACATTTCTCAAAGGTCAAATACTAAAGTCTTTAGTCTGTGGTTGACACGACCCCGTAGTTGTTTACATTTATATTTAAGTCGTAATAAATAAACAGTAGTAGGTATTAGATCTAGTACTTTTAGAGAATAAAAAAAAATCTAAACATTACTTTTATTTTAATTATAATTAACGAAATAAAAGTAATGTTTAGGATTTTTTTTTATTCACTACTAAGACCTTAATAAGTTGCCTCCCGTCACCTTTGACCACGTCGAGTAATAGTTATAAGTAATAGTTAGTTACGTGTCTAACGATAATAACGATTTTTCGTATATGTAAACGATTTTTTTGCATACAAGTGTACCCGAAGAGTCGCAACACTACGAGCAGTGACCTAACTACGTGACTTTGCAATGAGGTCAAGAATAGAACTATTAGATATTATTTACTAGGTGTTATTTTGCTTTGTTTGAAAGTTTTCAATTAAATTTATATATTAAGAATTGTACATTTTTAGATACAATAATAAAATCTTACTAAATTCATGGTTTTACGAAAAAGGTTTTCGAAACTGAATAATGTACGCATGAACAAAGTTGTTTCAGTTTGAAAAATATGAAACGTCATACTGTATCTTTTAGATTTGTTGAACTTTAGATAGGTTAGGTTTATTCTTTAAGCCACCAAGAAGTAGGATTATATAAAAAAAAATACTTACGTAAGTCTATTGGAAGAAATAAAAATACATTAATGTTGAAAAAAATATTTTATAAAGAATATATTTTTTTTTATCAAACACACTTTAATGTAAGGTGGGTACACACAGCAACTAATCAAGCTAGACACTCATGTACCTTAATACCTTGAAATAAGACACAATTTCAAATGAAAATGTTTAACTTGTTGTGTTGCTGTGTGTACAAGCAAATATGCGCGTAATTCGTGCAAAAAAGTGCATCGAACATATTCTTCAGCAAGTACTTATTTATTTATAGACAAGTACTACACGGTCACGTTATCTAGAGACCTCGCTGGAATGCGAACCTCGCGTCCCGTTCTCCTTTCAACCCCCGCGCTCGCCACGGGCGCATCAGTGATTTGTCTGACGCGACGTGACGTCATCGACGCCAGGTCTCGAGATATTGTGTAAGACTACAAAGTAATAGCAACAACACTTACATGGCGCTTTAAAAAAACAAGAAAATGATTAATTAAATTTTTTAATTAAAATAATTTAATTCAGTAAAACTATTAAAAACTTACCGTAACCTTATTGCATATGGGAATAAAAAAAGGAAAATATTAATAAACAATCATATTTTGTAAAAATATAAAATAATCAACATAAAAAAAATAAGTTATATATTTACCCATTCCTGTTAAAATAAAAAAAAACATTAATCGAATTTGATAAATAATGTAGTATTATTTAAAATAAATCATAATAATAACAAATTTAAAAGTGTAGAAAAATGTAATTAAAAATAAAATTGTACAATACCTGACTCTAAAAATTAAATACATAAATATTAATAAAATAATAACAAATATAAAAATATGCTGGCATTTATAAATTCATTGAGTAGTCAAACATCCATACAATGCCATCTAGGCACAAACTAAGCTAAACTTTTAATATAGGTATACTTACCATAATTTGAATAAGCATGCTCTTTTGCACACATAATAAATAAAATATAATCCTCACACTTTCACACAACGTCATCTAGTCCAAAACTAAGCAGAGCTTGTACTATGGGTACTAGACAACGGATAATCATGCCTATACTTTTTTTTGTAAATACATATCAAACATAGAAACACTCAGACCAATGCAAACAATCATGTTCATGCACACAAAGATTTGCATTGAGCGGGAATCGAACCCAAGACCAGCAGTCATGTTATATAACCACTGCACCACAGAGGTCGTCAAAAAACAAACATTGTCCTCTCATACTCGGATCTACCCCAGGCATAATGTGCCAGGTAATTTAGGCACCTACACATAACGCCAATATCATTGCATAACCCTCTGTTAACTGGCCGAAAAAATTATATAAAACGTCAAAAACAATAGTTTTTGCTCTTAAGACAATGAATAAGTATTATAAGCGTTTACTTACATAAATTCGCTAAAAACAATAAAAATATAATTTATATTTAGGTAAATCGTTATAAATAGATAACACAATCTCAAATTATAAATAAATAAAGTTCATCATCATCATCATCATCCTCCTGCCCTTATCCCATTTTCACTTGGGGTCGGCGCAACATGTATGTTTTTTCCATTCATCTCTGTTTCCCGTCATCTCAACATTCACTCCTTTCCTAGCCATATTATCATCCCTCACACAATCCATCCATCTCTTCTTCGGTCTACCCCTCCCCTTGTACCCGTCCACTTCCATACCCTATGCCTTCCTTACTATATTACTTTCATCCCTATGCATTACATGTCCGAACCAGGACAAACGATTTCCTCGTAGCCTTTCCGTAATTGGTGCAACTTTCAAACTTCCTCTAATGTACTCATTTCTAATCTTATCTGTCCTTAAAGTTATACTTACAAATATCTGGAAATAAAGGTAAACAAATTAATATTAATTTTTTAAAGAGCAATAGAATCTGATATTTGTTAAAAAAAATATAGATGATGATTTAGTGGGGAAAAAGAGTTGTAGGAGTGTAACAGACATAGGTAAGTACACTAAAATTAAATACTAACCCCATTACTCATAAAACACTCTTAAACTTAATCACTGTTTAGCGAGATTTTTAGTAGCAAAACCAACCATATACTAAACAAAACCGTAAGAATTTAAGCTAATCAATTGACTAAAATTTAAGAGGCGTTTATGAGTAACATTCATTATATTAAATTGACGAGTAGTTTAGTAATCTAGACGAGGTATTTAACTTTTTTTTATAAATTTTAATACTTACACCATGCTAAAAATAAAATTATATATAAATATTAATTTTTTAATCAATACTGTACCGAAATACTTATTTAAAATCATACTGGCCATAGGGGCAAACAACCAGTATTTTTTAATTTATTTTTCTTAGAACTCTAATTTTGAAGTAGGTACCTATTCTTTGTAAAGTTTTTCTTGACCAATTTAAAATTATAATGATGATGATGATGTCCTCCCAGACATCATCATCATCCTCGTATCCGTCGACGGCGACACCCTGTCAGTTGCATTCGTAACTTTGGAATCCTTCGTTCGTGCGCGCGGATGTGACTCGCAAAAACAAATTTGCATGTAAATACTTGATTTTTTTTAAATTATAATATGTAAGTAATTAAAAGGTAATCTTTCAAGGTGATCCCAAAAGATAATTGAATTAATAAAAGACGTTCAAGTAAACATAATTTAGCATTAAAACTCAAGGTTTGGAGTCGGTATTTTATCATCATCATAATTTAATGTCAGCCAATTGACGTCCATTTTTTCATTTAAGTAATTCATGAGATACTCTTAAAAATCAATGTATGAGTATTTCTGTAAGCTTAAAGCTGTAAATACTAGCTACATATTCACACAGATCATCATTGGGATTACCAATATCAATCCCTAAAAACAAAAATAATATAAAAATATAGGTATATACTCACGGGAACCTACAGAAACAATAAATTGATATTAAAATAACTACTTTTAATTTCCGTAAATTAAAATATTTTGTTTAGGTACATGTTTTCAATCTACGAGCTTTAAGTGTTCACACGAATGTTCAAAATGGCATTGTTAGGTTCCTACCAAATTTGGATAGGTAGAGGACGGAACATAGCAGACAGTGAAGGTGACCGCTAACGCGTTGTAAGCCCTCCTTAAACCTACATCTGGGTCGTAAGTCCCAGGCGCTATTATGCAAGTGTTCCGTCCTCTATCACGCGATGGACCCGGCACCCGCACGGAGAATCCATGAAATGCTAAGATTAGGTCTTATTATATTTAAAATAATTGAGTAATAATGCACAAGCAAGTCAAGCACTCTGAAAGATTTCCTCCAATAAAATAGCATGTTGTTATACTGAGCTTAAACCAAAATTTTAGACGAATTTCTAAAATATGAATAAAAAAATACTTACAGATACCTAAAAATATAAATATGTAAGTAATTATTATTAATCTGTGTCAAACATTATAAGGAATAGGTATTTTTTAGGAGAGCAAATAAATAATCAAAAAGGATTCAATTCTTTTGTATTTCAAAACCAATTTACAACTTAAAACCTTTTAAAGCAAAATAATATTTCATTATAACAGCCCATTAATGTCCCACTGCAGGGACGGGCCTCCTCTCATTACGGAGGGATATTTGGCCTACTAATACCACGCTGGCCAGACGGATTGGTATTGGGTTTAATTTAAAGTTTTCCTTCAATTTAATTTACTTTAAAGTTTTCTTTTTAAATAATATAATATTTAATAATCTTTTTTCATGTTTTTGATCTTCTCTTTATTGAATAATGAATAAACATATACTCACATCAAGCTGAATAAAAATATTTTTTTATTTATATTATGTCTCAATAGAATGACGTATTCAATATAATAATAATATATCATTGTAAGTAATTATTAATATAATTATAGTAATTAATTATTATAGTAATTATTTTTTTTTTCAACTAATACCTCTTTAGGCGATCGCTCATTACGATATATTGTAGTTACTTGAAATTAAACCGGTGATGCCCAATTTAATAATTTAATTAATGTTACATACAACCAAGACAATTTACGCCCGATTATTATTTTTAATTATTTGTTGTAGATAATATTTAATAAATTAGGTACGTTAATAATTTACTTACTGCACGCTTAAAATATTAAAAGCAATATTATTATTATAATAATATCTCAATTACGAAAATAATGACCAAACTAAAGCTATTATATTGTTATAATTTATATTAGCTTTTTATAGAGTCAAAAGCTTAAAAGAAAATCAATTTTAATTAGCAGCACTTTGATAGCTGTCCAACCAATTTATTTCAATTAACTTTACTTACTTCTGTCTGTAAATAAAAGAAGAAAAAATAATTTTATTTATGTAGTAGGTACAGAGATATTTACAGTTAGAATAGGACTGCTCCATATCCTCCCGTGGGTGACGTAAGAGGCGACTAAGGGATACCACGAGCCGGTGCATACCACCTAGCACCTCGGGCCAACCTCCTGGTGGGGAGTAAATCACCAACAACAGTATAAACAAAGAGGGTTGGCGTCAGGCCGGCCGTAAAACGTAGCCAAAACTTTTGGCAGCATGTGCAATAAGACATGCTGCGCCGACCCCAAAAAAAAGTTAGATAAGGGCAGAGGAATGATGATAGAGGAATGGCTTATGAATTTCCCACGGAAATGACACTCCTCCGAAGGGTAGGTTCACACGGAAACAAAAAAAAACATTTAATTTTTTATTTATGAAATAACTGGAAGAGTCTCGATTACTTTTTTTGAGTCTATTAATTAAATACTTTGATTAAATACTAAATACTTACAGTAATCTATATTAAAACAAATATAAATTAATTATCTTTTACAAAAATTTAATAATTATATTCAGTGATTAAATTTAAGAGGTTTTTATGAGTAAGGGGTAAATGTATAGGTAAGTCCTATTATAGAACCTTGTAGAATTCCTATTACTATCACAATTACCTACGTATTATCTTTGAACTGAACCGACCGAGCGTTATAAACGGCTCGAATGAATCGCATAAATATTCATAGATTCAATCAACCAGCGCTGGTTATAAATAAAAATTAAAAGTACTTACAGCGTTCTGAAAGTTAACAGAAAATAAATTAAGCATAAAAATTTAATTTATAAACAATAAAAAGGTAAAATCTTTATACGTATAAAAAATGTTAGGTACATTTTTTATACGTATAAAGATTTTGTAGTATACCTATTATACATACTTATTAATTAATAATGATTGTTTCAGTTCTTACGATTAATATTGTTTATAATATTAATCGATAATATAATGATTGTCAAATTGATTGTTATCAATTTATTATTGCCCATTAAAATAATAAAAATTAAAAAATATGAAAATAGATATAACTGCATTATTGAGAGGCATGTAAGCCTTGCCTTGTATTGCCTCCACTACATACCGGCTTTGCTAATAAATAGTTAGTAGTTACCCACATTGTTTGAAGAAAAAAAAAAAAAAACTTAAGATTACCTGTCAACGCATTTTGTTATTTTTTTATTTGTATTTTATTTCTCCTTGTAAGTGATTTGTAATCTTTGAGAAATAAAGTTATTTTTAAACCGTAAAATTCGATTCGTTTATGGTAAAAATATAATAAAAATTACTTACACCCTGTGTATGTGTGCCTGAAATATTAAAAAAAAAAACTTATTAAATTATAAAGTTTTATTTAATTCCATTTAGTACAGTAGTTTACTCCGTGTGGTGACGGAGTAAGAATACAATATGTCACCACCCCATCTCATCCCATGGGTGTCGTAAAAACCGACTAAGGAACTATCCGTGAATTATCTTCACGTAATAAAAAGAAGGAAAACTTGAAATTAAACCCTATACCAATACGTTTGGCCAGCGTGGTACATATTAGTAAGCCAAGTATCCCTCCGTCACTGGAAGGGGCCCGTCCCTGCAGTGGGACATTAATTGGCTGTTATGATGAGTACTAGTGTAGTTTTGACATGAAAAAAGTAAAAACAACATTCAACACAACAATTAAAAGTTTTTGTTTTTTAACACTAATTGTTGTTACTAAATAAGTGTCTGAAATTTTTAAAAAGAATTAGACTTACCAATTAGTACAACGGCAGCAAAGTAGCATGAAACAAAAAATAAATAATTAAATTAAAAAATCGTAAAAAAAAATTGCTAATTTATATATTAAACAAATAACCAATTTATACCTATATTAGGCAAAATAAATTACCAACTCTGTTTATTATTTATATCTACTTAATTATCTAGTAAAATATATTTTATCTAAATGTAAAAAATATATCTTATTTCATTTACGCAACAGAAATAATGAAACAAAACATCTTACATATTCGTCCTAAGAAACAAAAAAAAAGGAATTAAAATTATTTATTAAAACTACAAAAAATATAAATGCATCAAATTGAACCAATTTATTTATTTTAATATTAAAACAACAATTATTTAAATTAAAAGGTTTATACTTACTGTAACCTGATTTAAAAAATTAACTTATTAATAAAAATATAAATAATTTCAATATGCATAGGTAAGTAGTCTATAATGTTCGCTTGCCCCATATGCTGAATCCCATAGCTGGGTAAATGCCTTTTTCTTGTGACTTCCTTATGCCTCAGTCTTGATCGTATCATTACCTCTTACTTGGTTCTTTTACCACGATAGCTAGACGGATTGGTATAGAATTTAATGTAAAATTTCTTCATGGGAACTTATTTTTTTGTAATTGGAGACAAACGAGCCTGCAGGTCACCTGATGGTAAGTGATCACCGCCGCCCATAGACACCCGCAACACCAGAGGAATCACAGATTCGTTCCCGACCTTTGAAAGGGGAGTACGCTCTTTTCTTGAAGATCGAAACTTGCACTTAGTCGGCTTTTACAGCCATGGAATGAAATAGGGTCGTGACTCCATGTATTATTATTTTAATACCACATTGTTAGATTATTAAAACTATTTCCAGCTGTGGATTGCTCATGGTTGATATAGTTGTAGAGAAATGTTACTTACCACATTCTGTTTAAAAAAAAATATTTAGATTAATTATGGGTTTTACATTATTATTATTCATGCCAAGCTTTTATGTGTAAGTAGCTGATGCCCGCGGCTTCACCTGCGATGTGTAGCTTAAATTTTATTCTACACCCTAAACTACCTATATTCCAAATTTCATCGAAATCAATACAGTAGTTTTTGCGTGAAAGAGTAACAAACACCCATCCATACATCTTCATAAACTGTCACATTTATAATTAGTAGGATTAGTAGGAATTAGAATAGCCTTGTAATTTCAATAGTTTCTTCTCTACAAGCAATCGACCTATACGACCTCCATGGGATGAGATCCAGAGGTAACACAATATTAAAGGTATCTTGACTTTAGAAAAAAAAATAGACACTATAGAATTAATAATATCATTATTAAAATAATATGTTAATAGTTACCGGTGGCTAAAAGCAAAAAAAAATACTTCAATTCGTTGTAAAAAAAAAATTAAAAAAATAAATCATCATGTTCACTAATAGATACAAACTGAAAAAATAAAAGAACAGACATAATAATTATAATTAAAGTGAATTAAGTATAAATAGTCAAAATATAAATTAAAAATACAAACCATGCTCTAAAATGAAGAATAAATATTTACAATTAATAAAATTGTACTATTTTAACAACACAGAAAATAAAATGTAAAGTAATTTTAATGTTATGTTTAAACTTACTGCGTCAACCTAAAATTGTAAATTTAAAAAAAAAACAATTATTTTTATTTTGTCCATACAAATAAAAAACATTCGCCTTTCCTTCTCTTTAAGTCAACTATTTACAAATTTGGTGCACTGTGTCGCAGAGACTTTTACAAAATAAATAAATAAATATTCCTCACACTTTTACACAACGTCACCTAGGCCCAAACTAAGCAGAGCTTGTACTATGGGTACTAGATAACGGATAAACATACTTAAATACTTTTTTTTGTAATTACATACATAATATATAGAAAACACCCAGACCAATGCAAACAATCATGTTCATGCACACAAAGATTTGCATTGAGCGGGAATCGAACCCGAGACCTCTGCGTAGCAGTCATGTTATATAACCACTACGCCACAGAGGTCGTCAAATACCATTTTAATTTTAATTTTTTTTATACCTACTTCATTGGTGACAAACAGGCATACCTGTTGTTAAGTGGTTACCTAACGCCTGCTTACTTAGTCTATAGACGCTTGCATCAGAGGAGTCACAGAGCTTCAACGAGCGTACTCCCTTTTTAAAGGTCGGCAACGCATCTGTGATTCCTCTGATGTTGCGGGTGTCCATGGGCGGCGGTGATCACTTATCATCAAGTGAACTGCTGGCTCGTTTGCCTTCTATTACAAAAAAAAAATACGCGCAGTGTCGACCCTTTAAAAACGTATTAACCCCTTTAAAATTCTTAATAATATTTAGATTGTCCTGATCCCAACGATTGTCCTTTATGTGTTTCGAAGCCGAAACAAAAATTCGACAGTCCCATACTGTCACCGCCTTAGCAATTATGAAAATAAGTTATTCCAAAAAAATATGTTTACTTACATCCATCTATAATTAAAAATAAAGCTTTATTTCGGCTGGTTAACTTTATTTTTTTATTATTTTAATGTATATAGGATGACATGCCCTGTGTCCCGGGGACTTTTACAAACATCAATTTAACGGACACAAAGGACATCCAGACTCAGGGCAATAATTTGTAGTTCGTACAAAAAATGTGTCGGCAGCCGCTACCGCAACCGCTGTGCCACCGTGGCAGTCACTTATTTATGTACCCCCTTACTCCTAAACGCCTCTTAAATTTTAGTCAATTGATTAGCTTAAATTCTTACGGTTTTGTTTGGTATAAGGTTGATTTTACTAATAAAAATCTCGATAAACAGTGATTAAATTTAGGAAGCGTGTATGAGTAAGGGGGTAAGATACCATTTGCCATTTCCTCGAGTTCTTCTATTTTGGTGTTTTAAATATACTTACTTAGTTTCATTAATATACTAAGCAAACCAGTATTTTGCAGTATAATCATTCTTCAAATATAAAGTTTACCATAGCTTAATTATAAGAAAAATCTTAAAATTCAATTAATTATTTGTATTTTACTTACGGTCATCTGGAAAATTATTTTTTATAGTTTATATTATTATATTGACAAATTATGATTAGAACCTGAGTTTTGAGGATTTAATGAGACTGGTCATACAAAGTTATCTAAATATTTACTAACTGACCCGAGCCCACTTCGTTAGGCGGCAAAAAATACGCGTCACTTTTTAAACATATTTCATTACTGTTCCACTCCTATAAGTCATAGCGTGATACTATATAACCTATGACACACCCCGATAAATGGACTATTCCACACAGAAAGAATTTTTAAAATCAGTTCAGTAGATCCAGAGATTACCCCCTACAACGTCACAAACACACAAACTTTACCTCTTTATATCGCGCATAGTCCAGAGACGCGAGTTCGAGTCCCGCCTCGAGTACCATTTTTTTCCATTGTCTTCTTCTTTTCAGTCATATAATTATTAGTATAATATTCATAATTAGTATAATTCTTACAGGAAACTGTTGGGCGTTTCAACAAAATGAACGACTTAAAAAACCTGTTTCGACCGAATTCAAACAATTGTATAGTTCACATATTCTGCCACCTAATAGCGCTAGTTGTATGTTACTGTTTACAACAACACAATCAATTTGTAAAAATGACCACAACAATAATATTTAGATATTCACGGACATATCTACACAGCGCCATCTGTTCCCAAAGTAAGCTAGACTTAACCTGCTTGTATTATGTGTAACAGATCAACGGATAAACATACTTACTTAATTTTTTTTTTGTAAATACATACATAATTATTATACATAGAAAACATCCAGACCAATGCAAACAATCATGTTCATGCACACAAACATTTGCATTGAGCGGGAATCGAACCCGAGACCTCTCCGTAGCAGCTATGTAATATACCGACTGCGCCACAGAGGTCGACTAATATTAAATTATTATTTTATTTTTATAAAAATACACTTTAAAGTAGTCATAATTATGTACAATACCTTTGCTGTTTCAACCTGAAATAAATTAAAAAAACATTACTAAAATATCACTTAAAAATTTAACCTAAATAATAAGCTAAAGTTAAAAAATATTAAAAAAAGGAAACAAAAATAGGTACGGTCAGCTGCAAAGAAATCTAAGCCCCTTTAAGAATATAACAGCGCGCTAAAGGGGTTAGATTTCTTTGCAGCTGACTGTACTTACTTATTTTTGTTTTATTTATTTTAGCTTTTTTTTAGTTAAGCTACAGATTTGAACTTTACTGTTCTTCTTGGCTTGTTTGGTTATCATCATCGTCATATCAGTCAATGGACCAGTGCTATACATAGGCCTCCTGCAGACATTTCCACCTTGTGCGGACCTATTTACCTACTCCCTCATTCAACGTATCTTCGCCTAACTAAGGTCATCATTATAACAGCCCATTAATGTCCCACTTCAGGGACGGACCTCCTCTTGTGACGGAGGGATACTTGGCCTACTAATACCACGCTGGACAGACGGATTGGTATAGGGTTTAATTTTAAGTTTTCCTTCTTTTTATTTCGTAAAGATAATATTCACGGATAGTTCCATAGTCGGTTTTTACTACACCCATGGGATAAGATGGGGTGGTGACATATTGTATTCTTACTCCGTCACCACACGGATATTTTCTTATAATAGGTAATAGTAATCACAGTAAATAAAGAATGTATTTACTTACACCGTCAGACGAAGTGGTATTCGCTGAATCTACCATTTTTGCATTTTTACCTGAAATTTATAAGCCTAGTCAAACTACTTTTTCTGTAACTCATTTACACAACGCCATCTAGTGCCAAGCTAAGCAAAGGATTCTTGGTAACTGATAAACATACTTCATCGTCATCATATCAGCCAATTGACGCCCACTGCTGGACGTAGGCCTCCTCTAAATGTTTCCACCCTGCGCGGTCCTGTGCCTCCCTCATTCATCGGCTACCCGCGTTCTTAATTAGGTCGTTCGGTCCACACCGTGTGAGGGGTCTCGTAAGCCCTTTTAAAAGTTATTAGTAATGAAAAATAATATATTTTCTTTACCTTCCACTGAAATTACAAGTGCCATAATAATAAATATTATTATTAAAGAATCGATTTGACCTAACTACAACACTTTACATAACAAAATAATAGGTTTTTTTTTGTTTTTAACACAATTGTGATTTAGCTTAAATCTGCGCCATTACATATACCAAAATTCATTCTATTATGTTTAATAATTATTGAAATATCTAAGAAAATGTTAGTATGCAATATAAAAAAATACAAAACGGCAATTTCATAGGTAAAGACCTATTATGATTTCTTTGCAAGGGCGGCTACTATTGAAGCCTCGGCAGGTACATGCAGCAGTTGCGATGCGCAGGAAAATTCTTTGTTCGATCCACAAATTATTCTTCTGACCTCGGATGTTCTTTGTGTCTGTTTAATTGGTGTTAATAAATGTCCCCGCGACTAAGTTAGGTTAGGGTAGGTATGTATTTCCCGATCTGGGCGTCAAAGGACGACCTCCAGCCAGCGTGAGGGACCTGCGGGCGGCAAACTATGGCCAGTTTGTCGCCGTTGAGTAGCAGGCCAGAGAGGACGGCGTAGTGTTCCACGTACGCCTCTCTACAGAGGAAGGGCACGGTCCTACCCCTTCGTTTTCGGGTTTCGCAGTCGCGGACCAGCACCCGCCGGGACGGCTCGAGTAATGCCAGTCTTCTCGCCGTCTCGGCATTTTGGGTGATAGAGGAACACCGTGGGTTTTAGTCGGTAAACCGAACTTCCATTTTTTGGGACTCCGACACACCTGCCCGCCTGGGCTAAAGGCGGGTAGACGGCCTCTAAAAGGTTTAAAAAAAAAAGTATGTATTCCCCGCCCGAGTGTGGACCCGAGACGGAGCACGGGGTAGTCGAACACCTCACTAACCCGTGCTAGTGACCAGGCCCGGACAGACCGGGCCAGGTTTTTTGTGTCATAAAAGTAACTTCTTTTTTTTTAAATTACTATGTTATTTTACCTGTTGTTGGTTCTAAAAAAGTGGTAAGAAAATAATTTAGTGACAGAATAAAATATCTACTACCATTATAACTAGTAAAAGCTGTAAACTAGTAAAAAATAAGTATGATACATTATATCAGTAAGGCAATGTTGAAATTCCACTTCGGTCAATTATTTGTGTGATCCACAAACTATTGTCCTGTGTTTCGATACTCCTTGTGTCCTTTAATTTTCATGTCTGAAAAAATCCCATAAACTAAGCTCGAACACTTTTTCTCTAATCCCATCAGGACAATTCCAGACCGTTACGACTTGGGGAGCTCCAAGAAACCAGCGTACTGCCTTTGTAAAGGTCGGCAACTCATCTGTTTTTCCTCTGGTGTTGCGGGTGTCCATGGGCGGCAGTGATCACTTACCATCAGGTGACCTGCTGGCTCGTTTGTCTCCCATTACATAAAAAAAAATCTTTATACGATCCACAAATAAATGTCCTGAGATGGATGTTCTTTGTTAAATTGCTGTTTGTAAAGTCCCCGAGTTACAGGGCATGATCCCTAGCGCGGAAGTTGTCTTTCCCCCAGTTTCTGAATGACTGATCAAGCAAAAATCAACTAATCAAGTGTCAAAACTGTCATTTTAGTTCCTGAAAATGACAGTTTTGACACTTGATTAGTTGATTTTTACTTGATCAGTCATTCAGAAACCGGGGGTTAGTCTCTTATTATAAGAGGTATTATACTTTCTGGGTGTATGTTACCAAATAAATTTATTAGGTACCTGAAGCGGCATCTAGAAAAGAATGAGACAGCATTTTAATAAATAATAATAAAATATTCTTTATAAATATATTCACTTAAGTAATGCCATCTTCCATTCCATTCATATTCTAATACATATATTCTCTAATAGCCGTACAAAACTAATAGAAGTAAGAGCTCTTACTGAGGTTTAAATTAGGAATGAAGAATAAAATACCTATAAAATAAGATCATCAAGAGGGTGTTTTAACCAGCATGCCAATTCTCGTATCTTAAAATCGTTAAAAATTCGTAAATTTAACTTTTAGTTGTCAAATTGTCACACAATAGGTATTCTTATATTTATAATTTAAATATACCAAGCTGTACTGTAACTAAGCTTAAAACGGCATACTTACTTGAAATTTTTAAAGTGACAGTTCATGTAATCTTCTCCATTAAGAAACGTCAAACCTGACGTTTATTTTATAATTCTAACTTTATTTTAAACGAAATGTTTAAGGACCAGAATACCACTTTTGGATTAATTAAAAATTAAATTTTAAAAAGTTATAATTAAGTTGTAATAATAATATTATTATACTTATATTATATTATTATTATAAGTTGAATTAAATTGTATGTATAATTGTAGGTATACCAATCCGTTTGGCCAGCGTGTTATTAGTAGGCCAAGTAACCCGCCGTCACGGGAGGACGCCCGTCAGTGGGACATTAATGGGATGTTATGATGAAATTGTATGTTACGAGAATTGGCCTACAGGAGAAGAGAGAGAAATAATATTAGTTACCATCTGCTGGCGAAGCGTCTGAAAAATAAATTGATAAAGTTATTATCGGCAAATGGTACCGTGGAGACTAACTTAGGTACTTCAAGTTTTGTTTGCTGCCAGAATCATCATGCAATGGACGTCAACTGCTGGAAATAGGCCTCCTCCAAGTATTGGCAGCTCGAGCGGTCCTGTGCCTCCCTCATCGATCGGCTTCCCGCCGAAACGTTCATTTTCCGCAATTTTTCAGGTTTATCAACTATTTCTTGTATGTAGTCATTCATAAGGGGAATATATTTTATTTTAAGTTTATTTTCCTTATACTTTTACGAACACGATGTTTTTCATTTTCAAATTAATGCAGTAATTTTCTCTTTGAGCTCCCTTAAGGTTGATATTGTCGACTTATTATTTTAAGATTTAATTTAATTCATAAACAAATCAATAAATTATTTTATAAATAATAGAAAAATCATAATTTACCTGCTGCTGGTTGGTCTGTAATAAACAATTAAACAAAATAATTATTAATAAAATAATTAAAAAACATTTTTTTTTTTTATGTTCCGCTTATACTAACTGCAGAGGTAGGTGTTACTTGCTACCAAAATAACTTTATCCGTGTGGTGACGGAGTAAGAATATAATATGACACCATCCCATCTCATCCCATGTGTGTCGTAAAAACCGACTAAGGGACTAACTGTAAATATTATCTTTACGAAGTAAAAAGAAGGAAAACTTGAAATTAAACCCTATACCAATCCGTCTGGCCAGCGTGGGATTAGTAGGCCAAGTATCCCTCCGTCACTGGAGGAGGCCCGTCCCTGCAGTGGGACATTATTGGGCTGTTATGATGATGATGATGACTCTTTGACTTTTTTTGCCTTTTGACATGTTATGCTGGCCAAAATCTGCTGCCAACAATATTGAGGTGACATTATTTAGTATAAAAAAATACATAATCTAATTTACATGGGCATGTTATGCGGAGGAATGAGAGTCATGTGGTGAGGAAGGTGTTGGACATGAATGTGGATGGATATAGGGAAAGAGGACGACCAAAGAAACGATGGATGGATTGTGTGAAAGACGATATGGCTGCGAAGAGTGTTACTTGTGAGATGACGTCCGATAGGAAAGTATGGAAGAAGAAGACATGCTGCGCCGACCCCAAATAAAATTGGGATAAGGGCAGGGGAATTATGATGATGCTGACATAATCTAATTTACCTGCTGCCGCTCCATCTGTAATACATATTTAATAGCAATTATTATATTACTAATAATATACCTACATAATATAATTCCTCACACATTCTCACGACGACATCAACCCCCTTACTCATAAACGCCTTAAATTTTAGTCAATTGATTAGCTTAAATTCTTACGTTTTTGTTTGGTATAAGGTTGGTTTTACTAATAAAAATCTCGCTAAACAGTGATTAAATTTAAGAGGCGTTTATGAGTAAGTTAATATAAGTATGTGTTATGTAAACGTTTATTTTATTATTTAAGTATTATATTGTTCTATATTAAAAACTTACCAGCTGGTGCATCTGTTCAAGAAAATTAAAAAAAAAAATATTTATAAATTATTTTTATTAGTTTCCGTATGGTGACGGAGTAAGAATACAATATTATGTCACCTCCATATCTCATCCCATGTGTGTCGTGTCGTAAAAGCCGACTAAGGGACTGTCCGTGAATATTATCTTCACGAAATAAGAAGAAGGAAAACTTGAAATTAAGCCCTATACCAATCCGCCAGACTTGCGTTGGCCAAATATCCCTCCGTCATGGGAGGAGGTCCGTCCCTGCAGTGGGACATTAATAGGCTGTTATGATGATGATGACTTTTAACTTACCAGCTGGCTTATCAGCTAAAATATAGAAAAAAAAGTTAAGTGTTTATTTTCTTTTTAACCGACTCCAAAACAGAGGCTTAAAATTTTCTAATCAAAACCCGATTTTAATTAGAAATTATAGATAGATTATATAATTTACCTGCTGCAGCGTCCCCTTCTGTAATATAAACATAACAGTGTAACCATTATTATAATATAAAAATCCTCACACATTCACACAACGCCATCTAGTCCCAAACTAAGCAGAGCTTGTACAATAGTACCTACTATACAACGGATAAATTAAACGTGAAAACCTCGTAGAACATTGATATGGAAGTTTTTCACAAACATTCATGTTGATATAAGTACATAAATATTTCATGCATATCATCATCATCATAACAGCCCATTGATGTCCTACTGCAGGGACGGGACTTCTCCCATGACGGAGGGATACTTGGTATTGATGTTGTTATTTTGTTTTCTGCAGAACCCTAAAAAAGTTGTTTGTTATACGCATCGTAATATAAAAGTAGTATTTTAGTGGAAGTCCCATCAACAACAGTTCAGCTTATTCGGGGCTTACTTGGAAAAAACAGATGAGTACAAAAATTAATGTATACTTAAAGAAATTAATTGTTTAGCAGTTTGCATAATTTTGAAATCGGTCGGGTTACCATCTTATGTCTATTTTGAATTTTGAGGTGTAATATCTTTCAAATTCGTTATGATTATTTCGGTATATAATACGACTAAATTACGTAGGTAGACAACCTGCTAAACAATTAATTTCCCTGACCGTACTTAGTTCTTTTCAATGGTATCATGGACATTCAACTGGAATTAGTCAAAAACTGTGGATTTCATGTTACAAAATTACATTTTTTTTTAATGTATAGAGATTACTAGCTGATGTACGCGGCTTCACCCACGTTGTATAAGTAGCTTAAATGTTACTCTACACCCTAAACTACCTATTCGAAATAAAAAGAAGGAAAACTTGAAATTAAACCCTATACCAATCCGTCTGGCCAGCGTGGTACTAGTAGGCCAAGTAACCCTCTGTCACGAGAGGAGGCCCGTCCCTGCAGTGGGACATTAATGGAGTGTAGTATATCCAAATTTCATCAAAATCCATTCAGTAGTTTTTGCGTGAAAGAGTAACAAACATCCATCCATCCATACATCCATTCATACATCCTCACAAACTTTCGCATTTATAATATTAGTAGGATAGATAATGTAACTAACCCGCTGCTGGAGCGTCTGAAAATTATAAAAAATAATTAAGAATTTATATTACAGTAGAACCTCGATAAGTTAAAGTCCAAAGAAAATAGTTTAAGTTATAGAGGTTTTTAGTTATCAAGGGTAAAAGCTTAATATAGAGGTAGGTATGTACATTGTATCATATGATTTGTTAACCTACTTTTGTATTTAATGATGTTCAGCTACTTTTGAAATAAGTACTAGTGTTCAGTTACTTTTAAAAATACTAGGGTTCAGCTACTTTTGGAATGACCGTGTTGAGCGTGTTATGGTAGTTTTGTATGTAAAGCTTATTCTGTACTCTTGTTGCGACACTGACTTATGACATTTTTAGTGTTCAGCAGTTTTGTAATTTAAAATTTGTTTTCGACTTTTGGGGCTGACTGTACCAGTATTTGAAAATAAAAATTATTTTGTTTACTTACTATTATTAATTGCAAATTATTTACGGAGCCGTTGTTAACGGTGACAGTAGCGCCACTTGTCTCTAATAGTCTTTTCTAATATTATTTAAAATATTTAAATGTTAAATGGTTTTTGCGTAAAAGAGTAACAAAAATCCATTCATATCATACATCTATCCATCCATACCTCCTCACAAACTTTTGCATTTATAATATTAGTAGGATAGATAAAATAACTAACCCGCGGCTGGAGCGTCTGAAAATTATAAAAAATAATTAAGAATTTATATTATTAAGAACTATCATAATTATCATCTTAACAGCCTATTAATGTCCCACTATAGGGACGGGCCTCCTCTCGTGACGAAGGGATACTTAGCCTACTAATACGCTGGCCAGACGGATTGGTATAGGGTTTAATTTCAAGTTTTCCTTCTTTTCATTTCGTATAGTTAATATTCACAGATAGTCCCTTAGTCGGTTTCTATGACACCCATGGGATGAGATGGGGTGATGACAATGACATATTGTATTCTTACTCCGTCACCACACGGAGAAGTATTTATGAGTCAGTTATAATTTTGTAATATTAACAAGGATAATTTGGTCCTGCTACTCTATGTAGATAATTATGTACTTACTTACTAAAAAAAGACATTTTGTAATAGCTACCTTTTAAAAAAAAATGCAATAGGGCAGCAGACTAAAATATTTATGAGATAAAGCTTATACCAAACCCCACCTCTTTCCTTGGGAATTCCCCCCACCTCTTCCCCCGCTAAATAATTAAAAATAAAAGTAAACTAACCTCCTCCTTCTGCTGGTGGTGGATCTAAAAAAAGAAAAGATTAAATTGTCATTATGAAACCAGTTTATTCACAGATCAGATTAGCCGGATCCACACCAAACGTGATCACAAGTGGAGGATTGCGCGGCCATGACTTCAGAGGTGAATGTCTAGTAAAGTATTGATCTAGGGCTTGTTATTCTTTTTTCGACAATTAATTGTTGACAAATTCAGCCTTTAATTTACAACAAGAATTAGATCTCTAGCTCAAGTAGTTGCTGAGATCTTCATGGCCGCGCAATCCTCCGCGTTTTGTTCGCGCGGCCACGTTTAAACCCATATAACTTCTTTATTTCTACTTATTTTTATTTTGTACCATTAGTTTTCAAAAAACTTCGACAAAGTTCCTGACTAGTTTTTTTTTGTTTGCGTGCCGTGGCCAAGCAATCGAAACGGGCACCACACCAACGGACAAACGATCCATTTTGGATCGGCGATCCCGCGATACATCGACGACGGATCGCGCGAGGCAAGTCTACATCAAACGCTCCTGTGGAGCGCGCTCCTGCCGCGCGATTTAAGTAACCAACAAAAGTTAAATTTAAAAAATATTTATTTAAATGACAGAGTGACAGTATATTAAGACTTATTAAACAATAATTATTATTTTTACTTAATTTATTGATAATTAAGCATTTTTGCTATTGACGTACATCGTATGTTAAAGTGCACGGTCAGGTTTGCTTACAAAGCTAATCTGGCTGCATTGGGGTTCCTTATGCTGCATTGGATCGTTCGGTGTGGATCTGGCTATTTTTTCTTCTTTTCCGTTATTTGAAGGGCCGTGGGCTCACTAGCGTCGCCAATAGAAAAAAATTGCGAATAGGATCAAAAATGCAAAATGTTTCTGTCTCTTTAAAGTGTTGAGAGTGTGTTATACAAATAATTTATTGCCTTTTCTCAAGACTCAGTAAACAGCATTTTGCATTATTGATCCTATTTGCGGGTAAGATTATTTTTCAATTGGCAGCGCTAGGGAGTAAGAATAATAAACGTCTTAAAAAGATAACAACACGTCCGCGGTTCCGTCGCTCCTAGAGGGCACCTTCCGCACGTCCTTTATCTGTACATGACGGACTAGGCCGAGGTTGGTACCCCTATAGAGGGTCCCCCTGAGGCCCTAACAGCCCGTGCGAAGTAGTAACGGTCATCAGCCGCCAACGAAATCACGACTGTTTCAGAAAACTCAAGTATTTAGCCAAACGAGGACGAATGATTTATTAAATAAATTTATTCTCACCGTCTTGTGGCTGTGGAAAAGCATTAATTTATTAATATTACGAAATAAAATATTTATATCTTTATAGTACAAACTAGCTGTTTTTTAAACATATTTCATTACTGCTCCACTTCTATTAGTCATAGCGTGATGTTATATAGCCTATGACACTCCCCGATAAATGGACTATTCAACACAGAAATAATTTTTGAAATTGGTTCAGTAGATCCAGAGATTACCCTCTACAACGTCACAAACATACAAACACATAAACTTTACCTCTTTACAATATTAAGTATAGATTAATTTCTTCTTGTGGTGACTATATCTTTACGAAATAAAAAGAAGAAAAACTTAAAATTAAACCCTATACCTATACGTCTGGCCAGCGTGGTATTAGTAGGCCAAATATCTCTTCGTCATGGGAGGAGGCCCGTCCCTGCAGTGGGACATGAATGGGCTGTTATGATGATTAGTGAGAGTGTATTTTAAGATTAACTTACTCTAGGCCATGATTTGATGGTTGAAATAAATGTTAAAAATGTGAACACGACGTATATATTCTTGAAAGACATTTTCTGTGGAAGGAATATAATATGAATTAATTCATTCCATTATTTTAAATAAGTACTACACTACTAAGTAGGTACAGTCAGCCCCAAAAGTCGTGGACACATTTTAAATTCCAAAACGGCTGAACACTAAAAATTTCTTAAGTCAGTGTCGCAACAGAATAAGAGCTGTATAAACGCTCTTATTGATTTGGCATAACTAAGAATTCTTAAACCTTTAGGTCCGAGTCGATACCACTAAAATAAAAAAGGTTTTATAGACATTATAAACTTAAAAAAAAGGATTTATATATATGCCTATGTGTCACTATATCCGTGTGGTGACGGAGTAAAAATACAATATGTCACCTCCCCATCTCATCGGTGTCGTAAAAACCGACTAAGGGAATAACCGTAACTATCTTTACGAAATAAAAAGAAGGAAAACTTGAAATTAAACCCTATACCAATCCGTCTGGCCAGCGTGGTATTGGTAGGCCAAGTAACCCTCCGTCACGGGAGGAGGCCCGCCCCTGCAGTGTGACATTAATGGGCTGTTATGGTGATTTCTATGCCTACCTGTTTTTAGGAACTTTTTCAGAGGATAGCCTAAGTGTTCAAAAACGACGATTCTTCTTCAATAAGTAGGTATACAGTCGGCTTATCCGTCTTTTCAAAAAACTAAATTTATAAAAAAAAACACTTTTAATTTGCCCCTAACTTCAATATTCACTATTATACATATAGTTATTTATTTATCTTGACACAATTACTTTTTATTTTTATGATACTTTATACGAGCTGTTGTTACTTACATATTTTATGATAAAATAAAAAAAAACATTTCAATCAGCCTGTTTATTGGACGAGGCAATCTTGAGTTTGAGCTTCCAACGCATAAGGCACAGTACAACCAGTTGTCTATCTCGGCCGAATATTTATTATAAATGCCTACGGCTGCGGCTGCGCGGTACGTTAAAAGGCCTTAGCATTAATGGTCGTCTTTTGATTTAAGTTACCTATCAAACAATCAAGTAGCCTATCGTAGTTCACTGCTTAGATATCGCGTTATTATCTAAGTTATTATAAGTCTTAGAGCTAATCATATTTTCTCTATATCTATCTCGCTTGCACTTACGGATCTTCTTTTCTTACAGTACCCGGCCGTAAATATTGCACATCGACCTGTGGAAAGAGATAATCGGTCAATTTCGGCTTCGTAAAGCATCATCTCTTTCGCACACTATCAAATCATAATTTGTTTTATGGGTACGCATACAATACTAGAAATAATACAAACGGAGAAAGTTAAGAGGACTCATTGACAAAATGCACTATCTTTCATCAACTACTACAGGAATATGAAAAGACCTATTAATCTAGAATTTTGATATAGGTAAATTGATACCTTTAACTAGCCTTTTGTAGTTACGAAAACGCGATAGCTTGATTTTGGCTCGATCATATTTAATTTTGAAAACACCTCTAAAAAAACAGCTTTTTACATATAACACGGAAAGTACACTATCATTATGCTTAGGAATTACTCAAATACATTCGTAACATCAATATTAGTCTTACTGTAGAATATCATTTACATAACTACAACCTTACAACCTTAATTAAGAAAATAAGATTTTAGCAATATCAAAGCGCTCTGGATCGTTGCGGGCGCATCGTAATTTTAGACCTTATACCGATTAGTTAACGATCAATACAGAATGAATACGGTCGACGAATCAGTCGGGCGATGGCCCTCTTCAACGTCGGACCTGTGCATGTCGACTCAACGTTCGTACTAAATATTATCGCGTATTTTTTAATCGTAGGTATATAATATTATAGGTTAGATTTAAAATATTTATACCTAAGTTTTTATTAATACTTTGTTCTCTTTTATAAATAAATAATAGTATTATTTTATAACATTGTTTGGTAAAATATTTTCGTAGTTATGTCATTTACAAAACTTAGGTAAAGTTCGCCTAACTCAACTACCTAGTTACTGTTGACCCTTTTGATAATGCAAGCGTTTGTTTATAAGCGATTTTAGACTATATGCTCAAGTGTAATAAGTTTTATTACCGTTTTCGTCAAGATCACGTAATTGAAACGGCCTCAGTGGCGCGGGCAGTGTGACGCGGTCGCGGTAGTGGCTTGCGTGCACGAGGTTGCGGGCTCGAATCCAACAAAGTTGTTTGAGCGATCCACAAATTACTGTCCTAAGTTCGGATGTTTTTTGTAAAAGTCTCCGCGACAATACCTAGGAGTTGTGTGAAACTCAAAAAAATAAGTACCTACCTTAGGTACTTACTAATAAGATCTAAATAATACTTTTTACTTTCGCGGGAACTTTTACAGACATGAAATAAACGAACATAACATCAATTTAGCAGGCACAAAGAACATCCAGACTCAGAACAGTTATTTGTGGATTACACAAAAAAAATGTCATAAGTGAGATTTGAACTCTCATGCACTCCACCGCGGGAACGTTTACAGACATGAAAGAAACGTACACAAAGAAAGTCCAGACTCAGCCCAGAACCAAAAATTGATATCGCGACATGCGTGTTTCATGTTAATGTATTTTGAACTCTATACGAGAAATAATACGGTTCATTTTTACACAAACAAAACGTAGCAACAAACAACAATAGGCCTATCGCGAGAAGCGAGTGTTTTTGTTACATAGTTAATATATACTCTATTTCCTAAGCAATACGGTTCATTTTTACATAAAGATTTCAATTTTTGCCTCGTCTCGCCCCTCTCGTGGAAAATCACCTAGAGTTCAAATCTCACGTAAGACAATTTTATTTGTGCGATCCACTAATTATTGTCCTGAGTCTGAATGTTCTTTGTGTCAGCTAAGTAAATGTTTGTAAATACCCCGCGACACAGGACAATACATAGTGAGGCTATTGTATTTTTTTTAAAGTTCTATTATTTTGCGTGAGATTCAAACCCGCGACCTCGTGCACTGCGACCGCTACCCCGAGGCGGTCAAACTATTTTTGTGATCCCCAAATTATTGTCCTGAATCTGGATGTGCTTTGTGCCTTCATAATACCTTGTGCGGGAGTAAATTTTAAAAAAATGGGGGCTACTTGTATAGACATAATAGACCGGTAGATAGTAGGTTTTTCTGTAACAGAATTTTCTGTTAGGTACCTACCGCGGACTGACGTCACAGTATAACCAGTAGTCTAACTGGGCCGAATATTATTATAAATGCCTACGGGTGCGCAGTACATAAACAATAGTATACATGCGATCTACTTTGTGTTTCCATTTAGTTTTGTTATTGTAAATTAATACTTTTTATTTTTCTATTTTATATTTAAATAAATAGGAAGTGTTCTGTAAAAAACGTGTTGTTTTATGATTGATACATTTAATTTAAAGAAACATGTATATGTTTGTATTTATATCCACCATGTTTGTGATATAAATAAAATACTAAATTATAATATTAAGAAGGTACTTAACAAGTCATTCAGTAAAGTAGGTACAGTACCGGGCCGTTTCGTAACCTGTAGAAAAATACAATCGGTCAATTTCGGCTTCGTAGAGCGTCAGAGAAAAAGACGATGTGTAATATTTACGGCCGGGTACTGTACTTATTTATTATATTGGCCATGTTTGTTTGAAATTGAATTTATCGATAACCAAAACCAAACTTTAAACAGGTCTATTAGATCTATTTAATGTCAAAATAAAGGCATCGAGGTCACTTTATGGATGGGTGACCAATCCAATCAAAAAATGACATCGATGTCATTGCTTAAATTTACCTAGATTAAAGTGAAAGACATGCATGGGGGATTTCATAAAGGGGGGCTAAATTTTCATTATTATTGACCTAAGTACAACAAACCGTTTTCGTAATATACACAAAATACTATATTATAGTATTAAATAAATACCTAAGTCATTTAGTAAGGTAGGTATTTATATCAGCCATGTTTGTTTGAAATTGACATAAATAATATTTTTAGTTTCAAATTATAACACACAGTCCGCTCGTTACTGCGGCACAGTAGCGACTGTTCCCTCCGCGATCGTGAGCTTGTAGGTATAAACTCACGTTTCGTCCGTTTCTATGAAATTGAAATACTGTATTATATTTGTACTATGGCACAGAGCGATAACGTGTCCTTGAGGGCCGGCGGGACGACGACGGCGCACACGGCGCGGCGGCGCGTGAGCGAGTATATCCGTCTCATTCGCGCGCCGAGGGGCGCGCCCCTCTGGCCACGGCCGAATTCAACTCGAAAATTTTCAAAGCGTCGTCTTAATTGCTCCTTCATTTGATAATTTATATCGAATAGTATTTTATGAGTACACGTTTTCGACAACAATCTTTTAGGCTCCGCCCATTAGCAAGTTCGTGTCTGTGGAATGCGTACCCTTAACAGTTGCTAATAGATACCAGACTTTTTGTATTTCGTGCGACAGAGATGATGCTCTACGAAGCCGAAATTGGCCGATTGTCTCTTTACAAAAGTCGATGTGTAATATTTACGGCCGGGTACTGTACATAATATCTTCTTTCCTTTTAGGAGTATTTAGATGATAACGGGCTTAATATAGACGAGCTCTCTGCAGAGGAATTAAAACGTGTAAAGTAAAAAAAACGGTTATATAAAAATCATATTTATTTAAATTGAGTATAAATACATATTATTTACAATATTCTTTTAATTATTATTTATTTTATTCATTTCGCTTCATCCGACTTTTCCTGGTAAGTAATAACACCTCTTTCTATTAATTCTGGAATTTCCACTGCTAACCATGGTCCAAGCTGGAAAAATAAATAAAATATAACATCTATACTAATATTATAAAGAGGTAAAGTTTGTGTGTTTGTGACGTTGTAGGGGGTAATCTCTGGATCTACTGAACAGATTTTAAAAATTCTTTCTGTGTTGAATAGTCCATTTATCGGGGAGTGTCATAGGATATATACTCGTAGTATCACGCTATGACTAATAGGAATAGAGCAGTAATTAAATATGTTTAAAAAAGTGACGCGTTTTTTTCGCCGCTTAACGAAGTGGTTCAGTAGATCCAGAGATTATCCCCTACAACGTCACAAACACACAAACTTTACCTCTTTATAATATTAATAATATTGACTACATATCTCATTGAAGTAAGTTAATTTCCTATTAAATACCAACAATTATAGATTTGAAATCTGCTTTTAATTAAAAAAAAAAATATCTATTTGACTCACCCCAAGCGCCATGGCATGTGCAATGCCAAACTTAGGTACGTTTCTTGCCCACAACGGTTTAAAATGATCAGTAAGGCATATTTTACCGCCTCGGTACATCTTAGCTGTCTTGCCGTCTAAACCTGGCAATGCTAATTCTGGAGCTGTTGTCGGATATGTGATTGGAATCTGGAATAGTAAATATTTTTAGGAAGGTATTGCCATTTCATCCCATGGGTATCGTAAAAACCAACTAAGTGTCTATCCGTGAATATTATCTTTACGTAATAAAAAGAAGGAAAACTTGAAATTAAACCCTATACCAATCCATTTGGCCAGCGTGTATTAGTAGGTCAAGTACCCCTCCGTCACTGAAGGAGGCCCGTCCCTGCAGTGGGACATTAATGGGCTGTTATTTTATTTTTATTTATTTTATTTTATTTTCTTCGGAACACCAACAGCATAATTTACAATCAGTAATACATAAATATACTTATACACAGCTTATGATGATGATAATCTCCTCAACTGACAGCAAGGTGACATAGAATTATACTGTTTTATTGGCAAAGCAGTTGTGGCTGTCAGTGGTAAGTCCAAAGGGTTCCAATCCCATGCAATATATTTGTATGCGAAAAGAAGAAACACAATAGACAAAATTGGTACCTGAGGCGAGACTCGAACCCGTGTCTTTGGACTATACACGTCCAGCGCCGAGTCCCGCCTTGAGTACCAATTTTTTCCATTGTATTTCTTCTTTTCGGATTTATCTAGTTGCATCTAAGCTTTATAGGTAAAATTTTAATGTAATTTAATATTTGTTTACATTATTGTTTTGAGCTTGTCTTTGTGTTTGTTAAATTGATATTTGTAAAGTCTAAGACTTGGGATCGACAGGGATTCGAACCCTCAGTCACATGGCATTTCTGTGTACAACATTTAAATAAAAACCAAATATACTTACATCAAACTCTAAATCAAATTCATACTTCAGTAGATTATGAACGTACCAACATTTACCGAACCATTTGGTACCAGTTTTGTCCGACTCTAAACGGAACCAATCATTGTCGGCTGCCTTGTTGTTTTGCACATACTGAAATATACAAAATTCATTGTTAACGTAAAGGTTTGGGGATGGAAATTGCATACCTGAAGATAAAGGGTAGGGGACCCCTTACGTAGTGGAGTGACGGCTGGTACTGATTAATAAACAGGGACAAAATTGCATTAAGTCGAAATATTTGCACAAGGCCTGTGGCACAGAAACATAGGCCATTATTGGCCATGAACCGGGATCTGTGGAAGTCAAGGGGAGAGGCCTTTGCCTAGCAGTGGGATGATATGGGCTGACAGTAGTTACAGTAAGTATTGTGTTGGATGTTCAGCAGTGGATTAATTTTATATTTTTTTTATTTTACAACCTAACATGCAATTGGTCATCAGAGCATAAGCAGTTTTTTCAATGATAATGGTGTGTAAGGTTTACTCTTCCACTGTTGAGTAGCCTTCCCGTGTTACTGGTCACTTTTAAGGTCCCAGGTGTGTAACCATCTCAGATGTTTTGTGTGTGGACCAGGGGGGCAAGGCCCCGGACTAATGTAAATAAAAAATAACATAATAGCAGTACAGTTACTCTGCATGCCGTAAGCCCTTCATTTAAAGAGAAAACTAGGCATATACATATTGGCAAAATGAGTTTTGTGTCAATTTAGAAATGTTTAATTCTCCCTTAATATCAGACTACTCTTACTACTCCTTGAGTTGGTCGTAAAGAGGTTGTGAAACGGTGTATTATTGGTTCGCACCCACACAGTTACATGAAAACTTTGTAAAGATGGTTTAAACCTATACAAAGCATATTAAGAGTTATACAGAAAAGTAGTTGTAATTTTAATACATGCTTTTGAAAACCCCCTGGAGAGTAAGAATTTATATGGTTCTTTAGAATATTATATTTTTCTAATATAAGTAACTACCTTTTTAATAAAAATAACATAAATAGATACCTTTATTAGTGCCTGGTATTCTTCCTTCAATCTATTCACCCATAACTCCTTTTCTCTAGGGCCAGCCTTAGTTTGAAGCAAGGGAATGCTGCTTAAAGTTTTTCTAGTACTTTCGTCGACCATTTTTGAGTGTCTTTAATTTATTATTTCATTATTTTTTAATAAAAATGAATTAAATTCCTTTGAGAATACAATCCCAAAGTTGTGACGTGTACTCATAAACGTCACTTTTTTCTGTCATCCTACACATACGTCAACGTACGTCGTCAACATAAACCACGGAAGAAAAATCTAGTGGAAGTGCTAAGTAGGCGTGGTACGTGTGTTACTAATATGCGTTGGTACGCATAACTTGTCGCTGAGGTCATAGGTAAAACAAAACGCGCCTTTATTAAAAACATAAAGTATATAATTGGCAGAATTGCGAGAACCACCTTCTATGGAATTAACTCGAAAATGGAATCTATTTAGATTACAAAATGTCATATTATTCTTTAAACGCTACAGCAATATAACTTCTATTTTCTTTGTTTGACGGTTCACTCTCAGATGTAGGATCAGATAATATGTAATTTTTTTGTTAATAGTTTATATGTGTGAGTGTGTTTATTTGTTTTTTGGCGACAGCGGTTCCCATAGTGAATTAATTGTATTGCATTTCCACTTGATTTTTCTTCGGTGATTATAACATTATCGGTCAATGATAAAAGAATTACAGGACGAGAATACTTACATGTTTTTTTCAAATAAAAAGAATAAAAGGGTTAAAATAACAAGTTTAACTGTATATTATTGACTTTATTGTATTCCATTTACCATAACGCTAAATCAGCAGATTGTATTTTATTTTCCCAGTGAGGATAAAATACACCGAATGATTTTATGTTCTCTAATAGTAAAAATAAATCTAAAGCTTTAAGCTTTAGATTTATTTTATATTATATTAAACGAAATACTGACCAATCTTGCATAATTTTGTTTAGGTACAAAACTAATAATAACCATGTAGGTCCAACCAACAAATAAATTATTATCATCACTATATTAAATATTTATTTACATAATATACAAGTCATTCTGAATATAAATTAAAAATTTAATTGTTCACTATAACAAGACAAGACTAAGTATGAAATATTAGTTAACAGTGTCCTCTTTGTGAAACATTTATCATTTAGTTAACAGTGTCTTAGTTGATTCAATCTTATTTTGTAATGTAAGAGATGTGTAACTCAGGAGTGAATCATAAAAAAGATGTATATCCTTACAAAAGATGTATTCACTCACTAACTCACCTGTTTTTCAATTACATCTTTAAATCATTGCCGTTATGGTTCCTTTTTGTTTAATTGTTTAAAGAGATGTAGATTAAGGATGTAGATTGAGGATGTAGATGGAGGATGTAGAGAATGATTTGATTTTGATGGATGAATAAGATTTACTGTTGAACTTTGACGTGCATAGGAAACTACTTCGTTTGCGTTTGTTATAAAGTGCAAAATCAAATGTCACTGCTGATGAACTTCGTTGGATTGTTTAAAGAGATGTAGATTGAGGATGTAGATTGAAGAGGTAGATGGAGGATGTAGAGAATGATTTGATTTTGATGGATGAATAAGATTTACTGTTGAACTTTGACGTGCATAGGAAACTACTTCGTTTATGTTTGTTATAAAGTGCAAAATCAAATGTCACTGCTGATGAACTTCGTTGATTTGTTTACATATTTTTTTAAATGTGGGCCCTGTTGTTTTAATTTCAAATATAGAATATATTATCACATTTTTTTTTTTTTACCTATCACATTCATCATTGGACATTTTTAAATTTATTTATTATAATTCAATTTAATTCAAAATGGTAACTACTATAACTATAATTTATTATCGGTATTATTGTTTATGTTATGTTATCAGGTAACAAAAGACTTTGAAGTGCCGAACAGGTCGGTTAAGGTTTTGTTATCCTTAATTGCATTGAACACGTGCAGAAAGACACATTGTTTTCTCGGAATCTGAACTCGGTAAACAAACTATTAAATATTAAACAAAATATTAACAAACAAGTTAAAATGTTTCTTATCTACATCGTGTTAAGAGTTATAGATTTAAACATTCATAATGCATCTTTGTTCGGCTGTCACTATAGTTACAAAGATTTAAAGGAGTTGAAGATTTAAAAGATGGATATAACTCTTTAGGATCAAAAGATTTATAAATCCCTGATCAGTTCAAAGATTTAAATTGCGCATCGCTATGTAAGTTTTACCAAGTAGGTACTTTTTTTTAAACATCAAATTAAGGCTGAACTGAACTCAACTTCAAAGTCAAAGTAAAAGTTAGGTTGGCTTGGCAGATCTTGAAATGTCATAACACAAAATGATTTTGTGATTTTTCGAAAAATCTATTTATTAAATTGTTGACGATGTAAGTGCGTTAAATTTAGTATTAAAACCTGTGTAGAAAGCCATTTAAAAGGGTAACAAGACTGTACTGTAAAAAGATAATTGCTTATCTTATTTAAGCCGAAAGTGTTCATTAAAAAAATAGTGCTCGACACTCGACACTCGACACACATCGAAACACACTTGTCGCGTTTTATAATAACATGCAATTTAATTACACGCTAAATAATTTGTATTTTCTTAAAGAAATATGTTTTTGAACAGCCAGACCCAAAAAAAGAAAACTATTTAGTCCATTAGTAACATAGTACTACTTACTTATTCACTGTGAAACCCACAAACTAAATTAAAATAACAAAACATGAACTATTTATTTATTAAATTATTATTATGAACTAATTTGGTAATTTCTACTTAACATTTATGAAATTAGTCTTCTAAATATTTTTCAGCAACAAAATGGGTTCAGAGCAATCATCGGTGCCACCAAAGAAGCAGACGCAGAGAGCTCCTCCGGTCCGACGAGGTCACACTATAGCTGTTACTAACATACCAGGTAATATTTTAGGATATAATGTCTGCTTTGAAAATACCCTCTGCTTGGAAAGACCTGGAAGGCCCTCCTGCAGTGAACCATCAACCTATTTGTGACAGTAGGACGACTATGCATGATGGAGGCACAGAACCAAGCTAAGTGGAAATATTTGGATGCAGCCTGTGTCCAGAAGTGGAAGTTAATTAACTGATATATTGGAAAGACCTTCAGTGATGGAAACAAACTTGGGATACTAATACAACATTGGCCAGATAGATTGGTACAGGGTTTTGCGCCTGGTTTTTTATTTGTTTGGAATGAGAAGTAATTTTTACTCTTACTCTTTCTTCACTTTGGACTATATGGTATCAGTAACATCAATACTACTTACAATTTAGTGTTTTTTGTTTTTTGTTTCAGATAGAGGTTTTGGCTTTGTTCCTTTTTTAGGTTAAAAAGATACATCAAAAAAACATATTTTGTTCCATGTTTATTTTATGATTACATTTATTTTGAGCAATGATTCAGGGAACTTATTTAGTTCTAATTTGAGTGAAGTTTGTTTCCTAAAACATATTTTTTTCCAAACCAAGTTCACTTTAGTTATAAATGAATGTTAAAATATAATAATGAACTTCCCAGAAAGCTCAAGACACGGAGACACAACGGCAAGTGGTAATAATTCTCCTGGCACAAGTATATGTTCAGATTCTGAACTGCCATATATATCTTATACTGTTGATCGACCTATTGGAGGTATGTTGTAACTTTGTTTATACTATGGTATAAAATAATATTCTTTATTTACATATATAAAAATAAGTCGGGTTTTCCTTCCTGACGCTATAACTCCAGAACGTACGAACTGATTTCCACGGTTTTGCATTCATTGGAAAGGTCTCGGGCTCCGTGAGGTTTATAGCAAAGAAAATTCAGGAAAAATTTCAACAGAAAAGCGGGAAAATAATGCCCGTGCAAAGCCGGGATGGGCCGCTAGTTAACATATAAAATTCTTCATACATTCACACAACGCCATCTAGACACAAACTAAGCAGAACTGGTATTATATTAGACAAATCCATACTAATATTATAAATGGAAAAGTGTGTCTGTCTGTTTGTTTTTCTTTCACGGCAAAATGGAGCGACGGCTTGACGTGATTTTTTAAGTGGAGATAATTGAAGGGATGGAGAGTAACATAGGCTACGTTTTGCTACCCCGAATTTAAGCTTCTCTTCTCAATTCCCAGATTCACCCAAAGCATCAGCAAAGAACCAGCGTACAAGTGACAATAAGAAATCAATTCTACAAAGAAGGCAGCTAAGCTTACAAGCTAGGAAGACTAAACGTACCAGGGACATTATAGTTGTGAAACCGGCCACCGATGAACAATTGGATGAGGATATACAGAGATTGCATGTAAGTAACTTTACATCATCATAACAGCCCAATAATGTCCCTCTGCAGGGACGGGCCTCCTCCCGTGACGGAGGGATACTTGGCCTACTAATACCACGCTGGTCAGAGTAATTAGTATAGGGTTTAATTTCAAGTTTTCCTTCTTTTTACTATGTTAAGATAATATTCACGGATAGTCTCTTAGTTGGTTTTTACGACACCCATGGGATGAGATGGGGTGGTGACATATTGTATTCTTACTCCGTAACCACATGGAGAACGCTTTATTTACATGGAGGTAAATATTGCACATCGACTTTTGTAAAGAGACAATCGGCCAATTTCGGCTTCGTAGAGCATCATCTCTGTCGCACGAAATACAAACAGTCTGGTATCTATTAGCAACTGTTAAGGGTACGCATTCCACAGACACGAACTTGCTAGTGGGCGGAGCCTAACAGATTGTTGCTGGAAACGTGCACGCTAAAATTGCCCAAAATAACAATTTGGGAAAGGATATTACGTACATATAATATTAAGTTATAAATAAATACTGTTTGATAATAAATTATCAAATGCAGGAGCAATTAACTTTCTCCGTTTGTATCTATACCGTATTCATTCTTACCTGATTTATTTAGTAAACAAACACCACATATTGCAAATTCACTAGTTTTTACATCAATCGCACACTTTGATATGGATGAAAATTTCTGGAAAGTAGCATTACACGTTTATGCAATAGAAAACACGTAAATCACTTTAATTTATCCACTATCTTTCTTAAATTTTAAATAAACATAATTATTTCCAACGGAAAATTTCACAGATAAAAATATTATTTTATCATTTGACATTTGTAGATTCTAGAATTTTTTCCTTGATTCTTAAACATTTCGCAAAGATCAAAGACTAAAGTCTTTAGTCTGTGGTTGACACGGCGCCATATATGTTTACGTTTTAAAGCAAGTCCGTTTAAATAGACTATAGTTGCGATTGGCATGCGTACCCTTAGGCTGACCGCACATTGGAGACTAGACTGTCTCAAGACTGACTTGTCTCATAGAGACAAGTCTGTCTTAAAACTAAAACGAAACAGTTTTGACTACGATACGTCGCACACATAAAACAAAACTGTTTTGTCTCATAATCAGTGATGGGATTATACTCGGCATACATGACCACGTGTTCAGTGATGGAATTATAATCGGATAAAAACTCATTTTTGAGTAAATACTCATAAACACTCGTTCCTACCCGAGTATTTATCCAAATCTTGGGATAAAAACTCTGATGCATTTTCCTATCAAAATATTTAGTTTTTTTTAATATTATAACTGGTTTTGACTATCTTTGCAATACTTTGCATCAACCTGGAAATTTACCTTCGAAAGTTACTATATTTTTAACCGACTTCAAAACAAAGAAGGAAGTTTCTTTTCTTTGATTTGTGACCATGATATAATTATTTACTTTTATAATATAATATTATTGGTAAGTAGTTATTATAATCAAGTTTGTCGTTGAAGTCCGTTTTTAATTAGAAAATTATTTTTTTTAATTCATTTTATCTTGGTTTCATTACGTAGAATACTATATTTTACCCCTCTCGAATAAATACTTGTTTATAACTAAATTCAAATATATTATTTTACTATACTTTTATTTATTTTTTAAACATATTAATATATAAGTTTTTTATTGTAATATACTTGGAACACGACAGTCTTAAGACAGACTATTGCTTTACAATATGTATGAATATGCGCACACTTGGAACAAAACGTCTAATAGACAATATTGTATCAGATAGACTAATACCGCACGGCGACTAGTCTGACTAACGATTGTCAGCTTCCCTTTTGTATCAATGCGGGCGCGCACATTAAAGACAAAACTGTCTACCGTCACACCCCGCACGCACCCCACTCTCGTCCGAGCGTTCAGAAAGTAAACACGTGCAGTGATGGGCAGTTGGATAAATACTCAAATGATAAAAACTCAGTAAATATCCAAAAGTGAGTAAATACTCGTAAATATCCGAATTCTTGGATAAATACTCAAAAAGTTCGGATAAATACTCGGCTGCATTCATGTATCTAATGTTTTGGATTTTTTAATTGTTTTTTTAACAAATTTTCATGTTATTGTTTATCTGCAGGTGTTTTATGGTTTAAAATATTAGTTGTACTACATTAATAAATGTTTGCGGCTTTATTTGTTGCTATTACACGTAAATACCAATATATAGATACATTCTTTGCGAGTAATATAGGATATATAAAACATTACGTTAAATTTAAGCGGAGCATATACGAAAAATGTTGCAAAAACGGGGGTAAATTACTACTTTTGTAAGCTTACATTGCGTGCGCTGTGTACTTATATGGTTACTTATAGTTACACATAAATATGTACTTGCTACGGAATAATTGAAGAATTGTTCTTTAAAAGTATTCAAAATAGTCCATTCATTTGTTTAATGTCAGCCCTAAGTAACTATTCCACGCGGACGAAGTCGCGGATAGCAGCTAGTTTGGTTAATAACACTTTTACATTCATAAAAAAGTTTTTTTAATCCTACACATAGGTACTAATAACAAATACACGAACTCACAAAAGGAGACAAAACATGTAAAAATTATTTAAAAAACCAACTACTTTGATACAAAAATGCAGTAAACTATTTATTCGACTTGAATACTTAAGGACCCTGATAATATAAAAATAGTTTTAGTTTATAATTAAAAAAAAAAACATTTGATACACGAATGCAGCTGAGTGTTTATCCAAATTTTTTGAGTATTTATCCATGAAATCGGTCAGTTTTGGATATTTACTGAGTTTTTATCATTCGAGTATTTATCCGATTGCCCATTACTAAGTACAATTAATACTTTAAACTATAAAACACCTGAAGATAGACAGTAAAAAGAAATTTAAAGAAACAATTAGCAACAAATAAAGCCGCAAACACTTATTATTGTAGTACAACTAATATTTTAAACCATAAAAGACAATAAAAAGAAATTTAAAAAAAAAACAATTAGCAACAAATAAAGCCACAAACACTTATTATTGTAGTACAACTAATATTGTAAACCATAAAACACCTGCAGATAGACAATAAAAAAAACTAAAAAACAATTAGCAACAAATAAAGCCGCAAACATTTATTAATGTAGTAGTACAACTAATATTTTAAACCATAAAACACCTGCAGATAAACAATAACATGAAAATTTGCTAAAAAAACAATTAAAAAATCCAAAACATTAGATACATGAATGCAGCCAAGTATTTATCCTTTTTGAGTACTTATCCAAGAATTCGGATATTTACGAGTATTTACTCACTTTTGGATATTTACTGAGTTTTTATCATTTGAGTATTTATCCAACTGCCCATCACGTGACGTGTTTACTTTCTGAACGCTCGGACGAGAGTGGGGTGCGTGAAACTAAAACAAAACTGTTTTGTCTCATAATAGAACGCGGCGCACGCTCCCGTCAATTTACCATCAGTATCAAAATGGACTTCATAGATACTAGTGTATTAAGCATCCTTATTACGCGTGCCCTTGCAAAACGACGACGTAAACGTAAATATTGGGTGCATCCCATATACAGCGAAAGATTTCAATTAATTTCAATCAATTAATTTTTCTACGAGTTCTTCGTCTGTAAACATGATGTCACGTGTTTACTTTCTGAATGCTCGGACGAGAGTGGGGTGCGTGCGGGGTGAGGGGTGTGACGGTAGACAGTTTTGTCTTTAGTGTGCGCGCCCGCATTGATACAAAAGGGAAGCCGACAATCGTTAGTCAGACTTGTCGCCGTGCGGTATTCGTCTATCTGAGACAATATTGTCTCTACGACGTTTTGTTCCAAGTGTGCGCATATTCATACATATTGTAAAGCAATAGTCTGTCTTAAGACTGTCGTGTTGCAAGTCTGCGCTCAGCCTTAGGCTGAGCGCAGACTTGGAACACGACAGTCTTAAGACAGACTATTGCTTTACGTCGTAGAGACAATATTGTCTCAGATAGACAGTTTTGTTTTATGTGTGCTACGTATCGTAGTCAAAACTGTTTCGTTTTAGTTTTAAGACAGACTTGTCTATATGAGGCAAGTCAGTCTTGAAACAGTCTAGTCTCCAATGTGCGGTCAGCCTTAAAACAAATTTATGATTTGATAGTGTGCGACAGAGATGACGCTCTACGAAGCCGAAATTGACCGATTGTCTCTTTCCACGGGTCGATGTGTAATATTTACGGGTACTGTAGGTACACTACCGAGTGCTATGTACTGCGATGTCAATGAAGTATAGAAAATTGACAGAAACCACATCTATTGAATGAAAGAGGTACAGGGACCGCACAAGGTGGCAATATTTGGAATAATTAATTAAAAATTAAATAAATATTGTATTTTTTTGTAGGACATACCAACGTTCTTACCTATCATGAGAGGGACCCTTGGACTACCTGGCGCTCGTGACCCTGAAGTTATGGAAGGTAAGGAGTACTTAAACTTTTGTTGACGACCTCTGTGGCGTAGTGGTTATTTAACATGACTGCAGAGACTCGGGTTCCATTCCCGCTCAATGCAAATCTTTGTGTGCATGAACATGACTGCTTGCATTGGTCTGAGTGTTTTCTATGTATAATATGTTTGTATTTACAATAAAAAGGTTTTTAAGTATGTTTATCCGTTGTCTAGTACCCATAGTAGGTACAAGCTTTGCTTAGTTTGGGACTAGGTAGCGATGTGTGAATGTGTGAGGATTATTTATTTATTTATTTTTTAATATTAAGATACACAAAGATTTGCTATAAGTGGGAATCTAACTTAAGACTGTTGATTTTATCTCAGATAAGATCTACTTATAGTCATGTCTGGAGGTGTATTAAGTCCCCTGCTTTTCTTTTACCATAATACCATATAGGATAAGTTTTGTCACCATTAATAAATAATTCACTATACAATAGAACACCAGAATCGTTCTAAGTCTCTCAAGCTCAAGATAAGTCCCTTCCCCCCCTAGGTCTCGACTGTCGTCCCTGGGTGCGAGTGACTACACGACTTCAAGCACACTTAGCCGCCTGCGCTCATCCACTTGCATCCGATGAAATGTCACTAGCTGTTAAAATAAAAGAGGTAAAGAACTGTCATTATATTTTAACTATAATGAAATAAAGCGTCGCGACGCTTTAGTATTACAGAATCGCGACGCTTTATTTACCACACTAACCTTTTCACTATACTAAAGAACACCATTATCTTTTAAAGACTTTAAAAATTCAAGGTATTCGAATAAAAGAAGTGGACTTTCTCATTATATTTGTCTTTGACGCTTTATAAGGGAGGCTTTGCGACGCTTTATAGCTTAGGCGTCGCGACGCTTTATTTACCATACAAACCTTAAAAATTCAAGATATGTCCCTTTGCCCCCAGGTCTAGAATATAGTTTATTATTAACTACACGGGTATTAACACGATTAAATTGTGGTAAATATTAAATTTCGGCTAGGTTGCACAATCATCTGGTAAATAATTTAATATTTACCACAATTTAATCGTGTTAATACCAGTGTAGTTAATAATAAGTTATAATGAAACACGAAAGTTTTAAAGTTAATAGACTGTAGTTTTATAAAAACTAAAAGTAAAATTAAAAAGAATTTTAAGCAGAACTGGACGCGTATAATCCAGCGACGCAGGTTTGGAGTCCTGCATTGAGTACCAATTTTTTCCATTGAATTCTTCTTTTCGAAATTTTCTAGCTATATTATTTAGAGATAAATTTATATGTAATTTAAAAGAATGTTTTTTATCTAGGCCGACACAGAAATAGCACGTCTATATTCACAAATGGTTGATAAGCAGAGGGCCAATGCTAGGCATGCGGAACGGCTGGCTAGAGTGCACGAAGTTTCACACCAGTTGTCTAGGTGTAACTCTTTGTTAAATCAGGTATGTGTTTATATAATATAGTTTACATTTCATTGAGACTGGCAGCCAATTACAAGTCACCACTTCTATAATGATGGGATGGATGAATGTGTGAATGTAACGGACACCTATTTTTTCTTCGTTCCCCACCTCGCCGTGCATACCTCAGTGGGTGCACAGCACTAATGGTCACACTATACCATACAAACTTTCTCAAAAATTCAAGATAAGTCCCTTTGCCCCCAGGTCTAGGGACTGTAGTTTTATAAAGAGTAAAAGTAAAATTTAAAAGAATTTTTTGAAGTAATGGGTGCTTATAGTCCAGTTACGCAGGTTCGAGTACACACAGCAACACATCAAGTTAAACATTTGCATTTGAAATTGTGTCTTATTTCAAGGTATTAAGGTACACGAGTGTCTAGCTTGATTAGTTGCTGTGTGTACCAATTTTTTCCATAGACTTTCTTTTTTTTCGAAACTTTCTAGCTATATCTAATCTATATCTATCTAAGAATGTGGGATCTTGTCCCAGCTGTGGGACATTAGTGGGTCATTACCCACATTCATCCATCTTATTATTATAGAAGTGATGACTTGTAATTGTCTGCCAGTCTCACATACTATTTTTTATATTGTTTGTATTAGCTGTAAGTCATCCATAATGTAATAAATAAATAAGGAATTTGTGGTAGATTTTGTGTGAAAGTCTCCTTCTTTGCTACTTTTTTAATTTTAAGTATCTTACGCCCGAATACTCAAACGTCACTTAAATCGTCTACCAATAAACGGCATCCTAAACGTTTGGAACCTTAAATTTTTTTCGGTATACACAAACGCCACTTAAGTCATTCATATCTTTGATTAGCTAAACAGCCGATAAATGTTTGCGTACTGGTAACATTCACCTCATAAAGTATGTTTTCAATTACAAATTTAATTACCCTATGCTGTGTTTTCGTTTTACGCAGAAAATGGAAAAGAATAATCAGTTGTGTGCTGCATACTACGATTGTAATTGAATATTCACTTGGAAATTTTCAGACATAAGTATTACAATTTCAATAAACAAACTGAATTACACAATTCTTTATTTTTAAATATCCCTATAATTGGTTATTATCTTTATCTATGATTGACACGATCATTGCACAAAGAACGAAACGTTTACTCAGTGACACTGACACAACACGACAAAGCGCGAGTTTTCATCAGCTTGAAAATTTTTAAGAAGAATCTTTTACTTTAACTGGTCATTGGCGAAATCTTAGAATCGCCATTATAAAAAAAAAAAAAAAAAAAAAAAAAAAATCTTTTACTTTCGAAAAGAGATGAAATCATTTAGAAATAATTAAAAAGTGAGTGAAATGTGAACGTAATACGAAAATGAGACAATTTAATGTGAACACATTTCAGCATACTTCTTTTTAAATTGCAAGTTTGTGATTCAATTCAATCAACAATGACTTTCCAGATATCAAAATATTGTAGAAAATAAGGAAATAAACGGCTACATGATAAGAAGCGAGAGACCTGGGAATTTGTGTGTCAGCACTGTAATGCCGTTGCTGTGAGTGGCTTCGAATCATGGCAACAACTGCGACACTTTTACGAGAAACACAAACAGAAGTCAAAAAATAATAAAAACAGAATGGAAATCAATAAGTACAGAATAGAAATGGAAATGGAAAAATTGAAAATAATAATCTTGTATAATTATGTTGTATATAAATAAAACTACTTATAATTAAAAAAGTGTGTATTTATTAAAGTAGTCCTTGTTATAAAATGTTGATTAGTATAAAGGCTTCTAGGCTGTGGTACCTACAGGTTTTTCTTATACGGTAGAAAGTGAATCCTCTTCTAAGATCCCATTTCGCCTACGCAGCGCTATGTTGTGTAACAAAGCGCATCCCACAATAACTAGTGGAATAATATTAATTTTTAAACCCATTCTATGTTGAAGACAGGGAAATCTCCTTTTTAGTACACCAAAAAGCCTCTATAGGATTTCTGGTGCTTATTTGGGCTCTATTGTAAGTAGGGATTGCAATTGCTGGATCCAGCATAAGGCAATCCAGCTGGATCCAGCGTTTTTAAACATGCTGGATCCAGCATACATCTTGATCCAGCGATGCGGATCCGCAAACGTATCAATTTCTATTGTTTAGTTATAGTTGCGCCATTTTCGAATCGGCGCGGCAACTCAACATTTTATTAATGGTTTATGAGTATTAAATGACTTTAAAACCGACCAGTGTAGAGGCCGAAAGGGCATTCTCAGCAGCCGGCTACATGCAGTTCTGTGCGAAGCAGTTTGGGAGATAAGACTATAGATAAAATTTGTTTTCTAAGGTCTTACTTTTAGAAAATGCAAAAAAATAAGTGGTCTCTTATCGTCAGACTTTAAACTGCTTAATTATTAAGGATTAACGAGCGGAGAGAAGATTATTTCAAAGCTTTTTTGTTTGGTACAAAAATACTATTGAAAATTAAAATAGTGTTTTTGTTACGGTCCTTTTTTAAAAGAATGTTAATTAAGTTAATTTTAAAAGAATTTGTGAGACTGATTGCTACTGATTAGCAGTCCTATCATTAAACCTAAGCGTAATTAATAAGATAGTGCTTACTTAGAAACATTATCTTAAATGTTATATGAATATAAGGTTATATGTTTGATATTTAATTTTATGTTGATTATTTTAATCTCAAATTATTAAAAAACCAAAGCAAATTAATATAAGATATCACCAAATGAGTGGAAGATTTTAAAGATAATCGTAAGAAGTACAAATTAATAAAAAAAGTCTTAAAAATGTCGTCTTTTTATTTTCGTTTCACGTTTTGCTGGATCCGCGCTGGATCCAGCTGGATTCAGGTCAATCCAGCAAAAAATCCGCTGGATTGAAAACGCCGCTGGATTGCAATCCCTAATTGTAAGCTTATTCTGTTGGTGTCCGTGGATTTTATAATGGGGTTAGCAGGTACGGTCGACACAGATAACCGCTATAACCAAGTAGAGTCTCATGGCTTGAAAATCTCCACGCTCTAACTGTGCACATAGAGGAAAGTCATTTAATATTGTGCTATCATGTTCGGAACCTAGACATCTTGCAATAACATTTGTAATGCAAAGTTTTGGCTGTCATTTAATGTACAATTCGGTGAATGATTACACTTCTTTGATTATTAAAGCGATAATCGTCAGCTGTAGGGACGAGAGGGGTTGTTAAGTCCATTAAATTAGAGTGAAAATATTTATATAACGCCTGATGATTTTTTTATAGCAATATTAGATGACCTATTTTTAGGCGTAAAATATTTTTCTCAATCGAATCCGATTGACGTTGAAGCCGCCTTAACTGCATATTGCTGACGATTATTTTATTTATAAATGTGTTTAAAACTGAGGTTTTCCAGAGATTTTTTAATGACTTTAACAGCCTGTATAATTTTACTCTACCGCTAGTGCGGCAACTGACGCTTACTTTACTGATTTCCAGACATTGAACCACTGTTTGAATCATCATAATCACTTGTTTATTAACTTTTTGGAGATTTAAGAGACCTTGCGACCACTCTCAAGTTTTTAAGCTACTTTAATCAATTTGGCAGGTCATTTGACAGCTAAATAAGTTAAGTAACGTTTGAGTATACGAATTTGTTACTAAGTTGGCGTTTAAGTACAAATAAATTTAAGATAAATCGTTGCTTAAAATTGTGGTTTGTGTATAGGATAAGAGCTACTTTGTAGCTAAGAAACCGATAAATATTTAACTAGCGTTTGAGTATTCGGGCATTAGTTGTTTTTCTATGATACGATTTAGTATGTAACTTAAAACGGAACTCAAACCCTTCGAAAAAGGTATTTATTTTATCGACGCTACTGTAGTCATAGAACTTTTTCCTTTTTAAACATTGTTAAAGCGTAGTATAAAATTCCTTGCATTGAAATTCACAAACAAAGTAAGCCAATATGTTTTTTTGGCCGACCGTACAAAACTTAAATTATGTTAAAATTATTTTTTTGCCAACCCTTCACCACTTATAATATGTCTTAAATAATTGTTTCCCAATCCCTATTACACATAAACGTATACATTTATGTGGTCTCGGGTTCGATTACCGCTCAATGCAAATCTTGCATGTTTGCATTGGTCTGAGTGTTTTCTATGTAATTATGTATGTATTTACAAAAAAAAAGTATTTAAGTATGTTTATCCGTTGTCTAGTACCCATAGTACAAGCTTTGCTTAGTTTGGGATTAGGTGGCGATGTGTGAATGTGTGAGGATTATTATTTATTTATTTTGTTTTTTTTTGCAGACCCTACAAGACGTAGAAGAATTAAATGCATTACTCCCAGAAGATAAACGATTAGAACCGTTTATATGGAACATTGAAGAGGAACGCTGAATAAATATAATATATTATCTTTATTTTAATTTGAAATGAAAATATCGCTTTGGGTTAAACGAAGGTGTGAGTTTGATACCCAGCTGTGCTATTTGTTAGCTGAGGGCTGCTAATAAGTGTGTTAGATTCATTGTACCCTGTTTCATAATCTCACTCATCATAATCATAACAGCCCATTAATGTCCCACTGCAGGGACGGGCCTCCTCCCATGACGAAGATACTTGGCCTATTAATACCACGCTGGTCAGACGGATTGGTATAGGGTGTAATTTCAAGTTTTCATTCTTTTTATTTCGTAAAGATAATATTCACGGATAGGCCCTCAGTCGGTTTTTACAACACCCATGGGATGAGATGGGGTGGTGATATAGGCAGAGGCTTACCATAACTTGTAGCCTATTTCCTTCTTTCTCCTATACTAGGCTGGCAATAAAGAAAGAATTTACTGTACGATACTACATAAAGTTAACAGATGCTTACCAACAGGTAGGTCGCTAGTTCGTTTCCCATTTCAAGGCAATAAAAAAAAACTGCATTTCCTACCGGTTTAAATGGTGGGTATTGGTTGCAATGACCACTTACCATAAGTGCACGCTTGGTGAAAAAATATTCATAATCTCTACTCTTTCAAACTCTTTCATAAGCAGTTTAAAGGAAAATACAAAAAAAAAATGTAATAACTTAATATAAATAATATGTAACCAGAATAACATCTAAAAGCGTTTCGCTTATTTACGTAGAGTTTTCAAGAGATGTTGACTCGTCGACTGTCAAGCAATAAATGACCGTCTCCGGTCAGCGTTCTATTTATGTAACGTCACTGGATGACGTTTGTGACATATAGCTGTCAATTTATATAACAAAGAAGTAATTAAAATAGTGTTATTATATAAATGTGTTGTTTTTATTAAAACCTATTCTTCAAAACTCAATTTGACAACCTCTGTGGCGTAGTGGTTATTTAATATGACTGCTACGCAGATCTCTCGGGTTCGATTCCCGCTCAACGCAAATCTTTGTGTGCATGAACATGATTGTTAGCATTGGTCTGAGTGTTTTCTATGTATAATAATAATATGTATTTATTTACAAAAAATAAAAAGTATTTAAGTATGTTTATCCGTTGTCTAGTACCCATAGTACAAGCTCTGCTTAGTTTGGGACTAGATGGTGTTGTGTGAATGTGTGAGAAATATTATATAATATTATTTCTCTACCAACAATTTCCTCGGTAGCGCAACGATCGTCGAAGCAGCTGCAGTGCATGAGGTCGTGGATTCGATTTTCATGCAGGCGGTCCTATCTTTATGGTAGTCATCTATACATTTTCCTGAGTCTAGAAGTTCTTAGGGTTAGTTAAATTGATGTTTGTAAAGTCCCCGCCACACAGGGCATGATACCTCATAACAGCCCATTAATGTCCCACTGCAGGGACGGGTCTCCTCCCATGACGGAGGGATACTTAGCCTACTAATACCACGCTGGCCAGACGGATTGGTATAGGGTTTGATTTCAAGTTTTCCGTCTTTTTATTTCGTAAAGATAGTAGTTACGGTTGTTCCCTTAGTCGGTTTTTAAGACACCCATGGGATGAGATGGGGTGGTGACATATTGTATTCTTACCCCGTCACCACACGGATATTAACATATAAATAAATACTATTTGGTAATAAGTTGTATCAAATGAAGGAGCAATTAACTTTCTCTATTTGTATGGTGTTGCGAGTGCTACTGGCATGATTTGATAGTGTACGACAGAGATGAGGCTCTACGAAGCCGAAATTGACCGATTGTGTCTTTCCAAGAGTCGATGCGTAATATAAACGGCCGGGTACTGTACATAATATATTTCAAGAAGCAAAACAAATAGCGTGACTCCTAATTATAATTGTATTTATATTCGAACCTTGAACATTTCGTAATTACTCTTCATTCTTATATTTGACTTGCGTGTCACTGGGGCATTGCATACGGGAGACAATTAAAAATAAACAATTAAATATATTTAAAAGTAATGCGTAAGGTACCTACATGGCATTTGGAAACTAGCTTTTAGCAGATTTTAGAAACGGTGTAACTCACTATAATCACCATCTATCAATGGATGCCTACTGTTGGGCATAGGCCTCCTCCAAACATTTCCACCGTCCCCTGTCGGTCCATCGTGTAAGGGGTCTCCCAACTCACTTAATATCTTCATCATATTGACATATTGTATTCTTACTCCGTCACCACACGGAGAACATTTGAAATATGACAAAATATGACCTGCAGTGGGACAGTAATAGGCTGTTATGATGATGATTATAAAAAAGTGTAAAGTGCCCCTAGTAAGCGGTAATCGGTCAAGGACGTTAGCAATACCAAAGCATAGACATTATTCTATGTGTTGATTATTATTGACGACCTCTATGGCGTAGTGGTTATATAACATGACTGCTACACAGAGTTCTCGGGTTCGATTCCCGCTCAATGGAAATATTTGTGTGCATGAACATGATTATTTGCATTGGCCTGAGTGTTTCTATGAATCATATGTACATGTTACGGGCAACGTGATTAACTGGGCATTATTAATAAGGACCGGTCTTTATTAATAATGCCCAATAACGATGGCCAAACTGATAAATTTATCACTTTGACCGGCCCTTATTAATAATGGCCGACGGCCCGTGGTCCATGTAATAAGTTAGTGTTTGAGATAGCTTAAAAAAAAAGCTAAAACCTAAAATTAAGCCAAAAGTCAGAAACATTTGGTTAGGTTAGGTTAGTATGGCGACCACAACGCGCACGAGCCGAGCGAGCGAAGCGAGCGGGCCGCGGCAGCGGCCGGCGAGTGCCAGAAACATTTAAGTAAAATGTTTATTTTTTGTCTACTATGTCCAATAGTTTATTGTTTGTTAACTTTTCATGAAAATTTTGTAAGTTTAATTTCATTTAATAAACAAAAACACTACAGTTCACCTATTTTATTACTTTGCCCATGGTACGGTGGGCATTATTCATAATGGCCGGGAAAAGTGATTAATTATGCTGTATTAATCACATTGCCCAATTGAGTCGGGCATTATTAATACAGACCGGTCATTATTAATAGTGCCCGGACTTATCAAATTGCCCGTTACATACATATTTACCAATGAAAAATATATAAGCTCACGGCTCTACTGTAGTTATATACGAACGTGCTGCTAGATTGTACGTAGTATCTTGTACACTGTTCTTCTCACGGCTCTACTGTAGTTATATACGAACGTGCTGCTAGATTGTACGTAGTATCTTGTACACTGTTCTTCTCACGGCTCTACTGTAGTTATATACGAACGTGCTGCTAGATTGTACGTAGTATCTTGTACACTGTTCTTCTCACGGCTCTACTGTAGTTATGTACGAACGTGCTGCTAGATTGTACGTATTATCTTGTACACTGTTCTTCTCACGGCTCTACTGTAGTTATATACGAACGTGCTGCTAGATTATACGTAGTATCTTGTACACTGTTCTTCTCACGGCTCTACTGTAGTTATATACGAACGTGCTGCTAGATTGTACGTAGTATCTTGTACACTGTTCTTCTCACGGCTCTACTGTAGTTATATACGAACGTGCTGCTAGATTGTACGTAGTATCTTGTACACTGTTCTTCTCACGGCTCTACTGTAGTTATATACGAACGTGCTGGTAGATTGTACGTAGTATCTTGTACACTGTTCTTCTCAAATGCCTGTCCCAGTTATTCATGCTAAAAAGGTTGGTTTTATAAAGACCTTGAGAATAGACAAGTAGTTAGTTTCTAGGAATCCATTGACATAGAATTAATGTAAACATTGTGATAGAAAGTGTTACGTAATGAAACTGGCCAAATTAAACATTTCGTGATGAATTTATGATTTCATGTTTATTCTGTGTGTATCTTATTATCCATTTCTAGCTAATATCATTACAAGGTTTACGTAATGCGATTCCGTGTGGTAACGGAGTAAGATTACAATATGTCACCACCCCATCTCATACCATGGGTGTCGTAAAAACCGACTAAGGGACTATCCGTGTATTTTATCTTTACGAAATAAAAAGAAGGAAAATTTGAAATTAAACCCTATACCAATCTGTCTGGCCAGCGTGGTATTAGTAAGCCAAGTATCCCTCCGTCCCGGGAGGAGGCCTGTTCCTGCAGTGGGACATGGGCTGTTATGATGATGATGAATGCGATTTAATGGTACTTACACTAATAATAATGTTAAAAAATATGATGTATAAGTCTCTTCAGCGAGATTCCGTCTAAGTTAGTAGGTACCACTAGGGCATGCAATTCCGGAGTTCCGGAATTCCGTAACTCCGGAATTCCGTGACAATTTTACTGATTTTTCAATTCCGGAATTGAGAGGAGTAATATCGGAATTCCGGTATTCATCATTTTTTGATATTATTAAATAATACCTGCATTACATTCCATTATTTGGCTAGTGAGTTATCGTAATGTTGCTTGTGCCATAATGCAACGCTATTACAGCTAAATTTAATTAAACTAGACGATCAGAACAGCTCTATGAGTTGAGACAACTTGCGAAGTCGTATAGAACTCTAAAAGTTGACTCCCCAAGTCGTAACGGTCCGGAAATATCGCCGCAGCGAGCTTGTTCCACAAAACAGTTGTTCGCGGTAGGAAGTTTCGCGAAAATCGCACAGTGGATGACCGCCAACCATCAAGGTGACAATGGTAGGACAGTCGATTGCGAGTGGTTCTGTGGAGAAATTCAGCTGTGGGCAATGTCCAGAACAACTCCTTAAAACGCTCCCCGTGATAAATGCGGTAGAGAATGCAAAGAGACCCTACATCTCTCCGCAAAGCTAAATAATCGAGCCGACTAGAGAGCACCTGCTCGTCAACAATTTCGAGCCGCCCTTCTTTGTAACAGGTCAATTGAAGGAGTTGACTGGGGTGCTCTAGCCCAGAGATGGGAACAGTATTCCAGATGTGGCCAAACCTGAGCCTTGTAGAGTTGTAGGCGATGGTTTGGCGTAAAATACTGACCCTCTCTATCGAGCACACCCAGCTTTTGCGAAGCTAATTTAGCTTTACCTCCAAATGATCGCGAAACTGAACTTCGCTCGAAATGCTTACACCCAGGATTTTAATAGACGGCTTGGTAACAAGAGGAGCGCTTTCGAAGTGAATATCCTCGATGAATGGAGATTTTTTAGCGGTAAACGCGCCAACCTGTCTCTTCGAGGGGTTGAATCGGACTAGATTTAGCCGACCCCAATTCGAAACTAAGTATGTTTTCGATATCAGACACAAGTTTGTTTTGGTTCTCATTAACGTTTTCCACCGCAAAAGAGAAATAAGAAAGCGGAACGTACTTTTTTTAAATAAAATAGGTTTTTGTTTCCACCAACACCTTTTTTTAAATTGTGTTTACTCCGCTCCGTTTTCGAGGTAGGAGCGAGCTCATTTCTACTCTTTCTACACACTCGGCTCTTTCCGTCCGACTTTTTGTTGGTGGAAATACAACTTTCCGTAATAGCATCTTTTATCGTCTTTAGAACTTCACAATGGCAGTTCTATAAAGAATTAGATCTCTCGACTAATTTTCTAATGTACGCGATGGCGAGTATCTGACAGAAGCTTACAAATATTTTTTTATGTGTTCTGCTAACCAGTGTGGAGAATTAAAGTGTTTTTCTGTGCTGGCCAAATAAGTAACCAAGTACAAAGTTCATTCTCTGGCAAAATGTAATTATACAAGAACAATGAGTTAGTTAAGTCTTGCCTTAATTTAACAGCTTAAAATGACAATAATAAGGGATATAAATTACCAAACATGTTCAAATTCTTAGTGAATATTTAGAAGTAAACAACTGCCTCTTCTTTAATTTTAAAGAAATTCTAAAATTACCAGTTCCGGAACTAGCTCCGGAATTCCGGAGTTAGACCTCCAGTATCGAAAGTCAGTTCCGGAATTGAGAACCTTCCGATATTGCATGCCCTAGGTACCACCACGTGCCTGTACATCTTGAAGCAGTCTGTATACAGTACCCTGCCGTAAATATTGCACATCGACCTGTAGAAAGAGACAATCGGTCAATTTCGGCTTCGTAGAGCGTGACTTCTACAGCGTCTTAGCTTTGCTCTGGCATTGCATCCGTAATGCCCGATTTACACATCGACAAGTACAGTGGCGAGTTAAGTAGTATTTTAAGATTAAGTTGATTTAAATAGATCTCCATCCTATTTTTTGGCGAGTTAAGTACGAAGTAGCGACGCGAGAGAGGGTCTCGCGTCTCGCCAACTTAACTTGCCAAAAAATAAGATGGAGATCTATTTAAATCAACTTAATCAGCAACTTACTACTTAACTCGCTACTGTACTTGTCGATGTGTAAATCGGGCATTAACATCAGCCCATGAACTGTCGCTTGCTCATTTCCCACCATAACGAATTATTGAGAATGCCAAGGTAATCCCGTTTACGTAAAATATTAATAAGGATTATAGTTCTATTGACAAACATTTTATTTGCCATACAAAAACGTACCTACCTCATACATGTTTACTTCCTGAGTTTTTATTTTAACTTATTCTTTTGTCTATCATCTTTCTTTTATAAAGGTGTTTTTGTCAATTTAATTTGTATAGAAATCTAGCTATGATGGCGTTGTTATTTGCAATAGGTACAGTCACGAGCAATAATATGTACACATTTTCGCATTTTGTAAACCAGTTATCTAAAGTTCTGCCAATCCAAAATTGAAAATTCGAAGATTAATTCAAAACTGTACGGAACCTCTTCTAAATTACGAATTCATTTTGATATTGTAATGTCTAGATAAACGTGCAGATAGTTTAGAAAATTTGAAAATGTGTACATATATTATTGCTCGTGACTGTAGGTACCTATATTTCGTCATAGCAGCTAAAACATGTCTACTACTGGACTATAGTTGCAAAACTTCTGAAAAATAATATAATTTTTCAATAAGACAATATTCCGGAATTATTCGGATTTAATATTAAATCCGAATAATTCCATACTTTTGGGTAAGTTTCTTTAAACCGGAATAATTTAAGATTAATTAAATTGACATTTCCCTGCGACATTTATTCTAAGTTATAACATAACTAAGTATGACTACCATACTTAAATACAAAATTCTTAGTCAGTTTCAAAAAGGACATTTAAGTACCTTGTAGGTACTTTATGAGGTGACCTTGAAAAGATGGGCGAGCACGTAACTTAACCGCTTTTGTTGAACAAGGTCAAGGGACAAGAAAGGATGGTGATATTGTATTATTATTACTTTACTTTACCACCTCGTTATGATCATAAATATGGCTTTTAATTACTAAATAAACTTATTGTTACTTACAATAGCTGACCCGTGCCCACTTCGTTGGGCGGCGAAAAAAACGCCCCCCTTTTTTAATCATATTTTATTACTGCTCCACTCCTATTAGTCATAGCTTGATAGGATAGCTATGACACTTCTCGATAAATGGACTATTCAACACAGAAATAATATTTATTAAAATCGGTTTAGTAGATCCAGACCACCTCTTTATACTACACACAAACTTCACCTCTTTATAATATTAGTACCTATATATGAATGAAGTAAGTGTAAATTTTTTTATGAATAGCAGTTCCACGTTTTGCGTGGGATTCGTACATGCAACTTTGCGCACTTCCGCTCAGTTGCCGCTAATTGTACCTAATTATACAATACTTATTCAATATTTTATTGCCATTCCATAGGTATTACATTAGGTTAAATAATGAATCTTTATGGTTACACTATGGACCCTGATGGGCACAGCATTCTTAGGGGACTAACATAAATACAAAAATTATATCTAATTAACAAATAACTAATTATAGTATCTATCTATATACTATTATACATACCTACAATATAATAGTAGGTAGGGCAAGTTTTCTTCCGTTACTAGAGGAATCACATCTCTGCATTATCTCTATACTAATATTATAAAGAGGTAAAGTTTGTGTGTTTGTGACGTTGTAGGGGATAATCTCTGGACCTAATGACCCGATTATAAAAATTATTTCTGTGTTGAATAGTCTATTTATCGGGGAGTGTCATAGGCTATATAGTATCATGCAAAGACTAATAAGAGTGGAGCAGTAATGAAATATGATTAAAAAAGGGACGCGTTTTTTTTCGCCGCCCAACGAAGTGGGCACGGGTCAGCTAGTTTATTATATTCTTATGCCTGATTTACACATCGACAAGTACAGTAGCGAGTTAAGTAGTATTTTAAAATTAAGTTGATTTAAATAGAGTTACATCCTATTTTTTGGCGAGTTGAGTACGAAGTAGCCCCTTCTCTCGCGTCTCGCCAACTTAACTTGCCAAAAAATAGAATGGAGATCTATTTAAATCAACTTAATCTTAAAATACTACTTAACTCGCTACTGTACTTGTCGATGTGTAAATCGGGCATTAGAAAACTGACTGTTCTAGTCATCGCAAATATTTTTGTTACTCTGACGCAAATACATTATTTCCTACCTTTTTTCCGTTGCTTAACATAACAAGCCGTTTACCCCCACTCATTACCTCTTAAATTTAATCACTGTTTAGCGCGATTTTTTTGAGTAAAATCGTATCAATTTAAGCTAATCAATTTGACTAAACACCCACTATCCGTGTGGTGACAGAGTAAGAATACAATATGTCACCACCCCATCTCATTCCTCATCCTATCGGTGTCGTAAAAATCGACTAAAGGAAAACTTGAAATTAAACCCTATACCAATCCGTCTGACCAGCGTGGTATTAGTAGGCCAAGTATCCCTCCGTCATGCGTTATGGAAGGAGGCCCGTCCCTGCAGTGGGACATTAATGGGCTGTTATGATTAAGGTAATCAATTGACTAAAATTTAAGAAGCGTTTATGAGTAAGGGGGTAAATGTCTTACTGTAGGGACACACCCTACAGTAAGACATTAAGGATTTAGACGTACAACTTTTCAAAAAGAAGCTAAATAGTTTGTTGGCGATCAAATGCTACTATAATGTGAATGATTTCTTAAATGATAAAGACATAAAGTGACATAATTTGTACAAATTACACTAATTATTAAAATATTGTAATAAAATGTAACTATTGTCTATTTTGTTGGCATGACATAGACTTATAAATTAAATAAAAATCTTAAATTATTAATTATTGTTTTTGGAAGTTTTTTTTATCTATTTTATTTAAATTAATTTACTATAAATATTGAGTGGACATTCCTATTATGTATGTAATTTTGTAATTTTGATTAAGTGTAATTTTATTGTAACTATTAATATCTGATGTTTTTTGTTTGTGTGCAATTATTGTTTTACTAAATCTACATGCTCTTTTTTTATAATGTGTACGCCTAATGGCAGATTTTGGAGAACGTGTTTTTAATTTTAAGATCTGCATTGTATGTTATACCCAAGATCACACAATAAAAATTCATTTCATTTCATTTCATTTCATTTCACCCTTTGCAGTAACAGAGGCTTGGCTTGACGAATTTCTTTAGGGTTAATTCAAGTTTTCCTTTTTTATTTCTCTTTTACAGATAACATCAGTAAAATTTCACAACCTCGGTATGTTGCTATGGCAACATCATGTTTTGTAACTCCATTCATCATGAATATAAAAATATATTTCAAAGCGTAAAAAATAACTAATTAATTTTTAATATTTTTTCTTATCCTGCCTGATGGCCCACGACGCTCGACCCTTTTTAAATTTTGGAGCCTACCCCTTTCTTTACCAGTCCTGATATTAGTCCCTTAATATTGAAAACAAGAAATATTATAATAATATATATAATTGCACAGAAGGAACTTAGAAACACCAATTATAATATTAATTAAAACATAATCACACTCATAGATTATGCAAAAAGAAATAATCTGCCACAGATTAATTAACTTTTAAAACGTTAATACCGACTTAAACTACAAATATAACGTACAGATTTTTGTAGAAATAACGCATGAATAGCTATGCAATTACGAAACAAACAAGCCGTATCGCAATTCGCGATAGTTTGGCAACTTAGGCTCTGTATCGTAAGACTTTAGTCTGGCAGTAAGTCATTCAGCGTTCGTGAAACCGAACGCGCGCAGTGTTTAAAAAAAAACCATTTGTTTTTTTAATTTTCGTTGACTCGTAATTGGCGGCAAATGTGAGTATTTTTTATGTTCTGTGCATTATTGATGTTGACATTTTTTAGAAGTCGCATTGTTAGATTTATTGTATTGTTAAATGTACATATGTATTACATTAATCTTAGTTAATAATTGCATATTTGGATTATTGTGCATTGAAGTAGAACTTTGAACTATTAGTTATTGTTCAACAGTGCAGGAATTGTCTTTAAAAATAGGTTAATAAAATTATTAAGTAATGAATAAACTATTAAAACTTAAAACAAAATAAATGCAAAGTTAGGACAGAGCTAGAAGTGTCACCACTCATCTTTATACCTCAAACCTTTTGGTTTAAAATAGTACCTTAAGCCCGATTTACACATCGACAAGTACAGTAGCGAGTTAAGTAGTAAGTTGTTAATTAAGTTGATTTAAATAGATCTCCATCCTATTATTTGGGGAGTAAGGTTGGCAAGACGCGAGAGAGGGGGCTACTTCGTACTTAAAATAGGATGGAGATCTATTTAAATCAACTTAATTAACAACGTACTAGGTACTTAACTCGCTACTCTACTTGTCGATGATAAAAATTGTGCTTAAGGATGGATAAATATTTATGGAAATAATTTCAGTTTGGCAGAAATTTCTCTCTCTTTCTCTTCTATTCCAACAGTAACTTTGTAACCTAAATTATCAAGTTATTTTACTTTGACTAGTCCCTGCAGAGGGACCTTACGAAGTTTAAAGTAATAATCATTGAAATAATTACGTTAACCCATCCATTAAGGATCGCAGTTTATGTTTCATCATAACAGCCCATTAATGTTCCACTGCAGGGACGGGCCTCTTCCCGGGACGGAGGGATACTTGGCCTACTAATACCACGCTGGCCAGACGGATTGGTATAGGGTTTAATTTCAAGTTTTCCTTCTTTTTATTTCGTAAAGATAATATTCACGGAAAGTCCTTTTTAGTCGGTTATTACCCATGGGATGAGATGGGGTGGTGACATATTGTATAGTTACTCCGTCACCACAGTTTATGTTTAGTCGTAGTATATTTTAAAAGACAGAGTTAAAAATAAATAAAAACATAAGTTTTTACTGTCAATTATCTTTATACAAAATCATAAACAAGAAACTCTAGAATTACGTGCGTAATACTAAGGTTTTGTACCACAGTTGTATGAGGTCATCATACAAACATTATTATCTTTATGTAGGGAAAATTTGCAGACGTCAAACAAAATGTGTATTCAAGGACTTCTGTGGAACAGTGGTCACAAATAACGACATCTGCGCAAAGGTATCAAGTTTGAATCCAGTTCAATGCAAATCTGTGTGTCCATGAACATTATTGTTGGCATTGTAATTTATTTGTGTTAAAAAAGACAACTCCCGCACTAGGGATCATGCCCTGTGTCGCGGGGACCTTTTACAAACATCAATTAACGGACACAAAGAACACCCAGACCAGGACAATAATTTGTGGATCTCACAAATTATTGTCCTGCGTGGGGATCGAACCCACAACCTCTTGCACGGCAGCCGCTTGCGCTACCGTCGCGCCACCGAGGTCGTCAAATTGTTCTAACTATTTTTATGTATTGTATGAATCTATTTGCATGTGATTCAAATATGAAACCTCGCGCACAGGAGATTAGGAGATGCATATAAGTACACAACCTTTTAGCCACTGAGGCAAATGGGAATAAAAAGACTAAGAACCTTAAAAAGGTCGCAAAGTTTTATTAGTATTTATGCGGAAAGCGGAGGAAAGAACTAAGTCCAACTGCAGTGGAAAACAAAAGTATAAATTCATAATTGCAATGAATGTTTTTTACCCCTTCTTACCCGTGGTCCACCTTTTTTTTTCTTTTTTCGGGGGGAAATCCTCATGGACTACTTCCGCCTGGGGAGGCGGAGGGGTGACTCTTACCGGCTAAAACCACCCCGGTGTCTCCTCACACGTGCGCGCGGGGCGCGGGAATCCAAATTCTTCCGCAGCCCCGCACTAGTGCTGGCCCATGTCTGTCCGGGCCTCGTCACTAGCACGGGGTAGTGAAGTGTTTGACTACCCCGTGCATCTTCAAAGAGGCGCGCGCGAAGACACACACGCGCGCTCCCGCCTCGGAACCCGTGGTCCACCTGACTCAACCTACATAGTTCACCTGGTTGTACCACGGGTATTTTGTCCCCCGTGGTACACCGCAGTTTACTTGGATGTACCATGGGAATTTATTTATTCCCGTGGTCTACCTTAACTCACCTGGTAATTTTTTGTACTACGGGTAATTTTTTTCCCCCGTGTTATACATAAAATATTATTATATTATACTAGCGGTGAACGTAGTCAGACTATAAACGGAAATAAGATAGGTATATCTAAGTGTATACCTCCACTTTTCAGAATTTCATTTGCCCGAATTTTCATTTTCTATAATTTCATTTGTACTAATATTGTTTGCCATAATTGTCCTTAGCAATTAGATTTACTTGCCATAATCCAATTATGTAAACTGAGAGACTTTAGGAATCTAACTTAGATAGGTTAGGTCTATTCTTTAAGCCACCAAGAAGTAGACCCGCGAAGCGCGTCTCCGTCGTGCTGATTATGCCGTTATGTCCAATAAAATGAGGGCAAATGAAATTCGGGCATAAGAATATTATGACATATAATTTTCGGGCAAACAATAGACAACCCTATCTAAGTGCGGCTTAAACATGACAGGATATCAGGTTGGACATGGCACAGTCATAGCATAAGCGCTATTACACTAGACTACATGTAGTCAACTACATAAGGACGTCCTTATTTTTTAGTGTTAGGACGTTCTGTTTACACTGTCCTACATGTGATTACACTAGACTACATGTAGTCTCCTACATGATGTAGTTGACTATACCGTATTCATCCTTACTTGATTTATTTAGTAAACAAACACCACATATTGCAAATTCACTAGTTTTTACATCAATCGCACACTTTGATATGGATGAAAATTTCTGGAAAGTAGCATTAAACGTTTATGCAATAGAAAACACGTAAATCACTTTGATTTATCCACTATCTTTCGTAAATTTTAAATAAATGTATTTTTTTCCAACATAAAATTTCACAGATAAAATTATTTTTACGATTTGACATTTGTAGATTATAGAATTTTGTCCTTGATTCCTATACATTTTTCAAAGATTAAAGACTAAAGTCTTTAGTCTGTGGTTGACACGACGCCATATATGTTTACGTTTTAGAGCAAGTCTGTTTAAATAGACAGTACATGTAGTCTAGTGTAATCGGCGCTATAGTCTAGCAGCAACGAATAAGGAGGAATCTAGAAATTGTGCATCGTTTTCCGTCTAGTTTTTCTCACTATTTACTTCTATGATTACGGATTTGTCAGTTACGTGTTAAATGCAATGTGCGAAAACAAATAGAATACCTACTGTTTATTACCATCACAAAAATATCTTATGAAAATATAATAATTAAGTTTTTAATGGTTCAAAAGGTGATAATTCAGCTAGTGTTGCTTGATATTACAAAAGTATAATGAAGATTTTCAGTTACAGTTTAATTTGATATAACTAGACATAAATTAAGGCAAGGATTCGTATGCGTTTCGACTGCTCGGCCACGGCACGCAAACAGAAAAAAAATTAGTCTGGGATTCTGTCGAAATTTGTCGAAAACGAATGGCACAAACTAAAAATTTGTCGAAGTAGAAATAAAGAAGTTATAGGGATCTAAACGTGGCCGCGCGAACGAAACGCGGAGGATTGCGCGGCCACGGAGATCTCAGCAACTACTTGAGCTAGAGATCTAATTCTTTTTGTAAATGAATGGCTGAATTTGTCAACAATTGTCGAAAAAAGAATCACAAGCCCTAGATCAATACTTTACTAGATATTCACCTCTGAAGTCATGGCCGCGCAATCCTCCACTTGTGATTTCTTTAATGTTGATTATTTCTTTCAAACTAAGTCTTTAGACAGTAAAATTGGTGTTGACAGCAAGGTTTTAATTTGTCGAAACTAATGAAAGCAATAGACTCTACTAAAGTTTAGCCAAATAGACGAAATCAGAGGAAAACAAAAAGTTCATGGCCGCGCAATCGAAACGCTACTTTGGACGCTGATATCTCAGTAACTATTATTGCAAGGATATTCGTGTTTACATTTATTTATTCTACATTTCAACCTCATTGTAATGACATATCGTTTGATCCTCAGAACAGATCTCAAGCCGAGTAATCTCAAAAATAATGATACCCTGTACAATGTTCGAGCAGAGTAACCATAATTTCGATTTCATTAGGATATTCCTCTAATGGGACTAGACTATCATTTTTATTTTAAAAAACAATAAAATTACTCCTTTAGTGCGTGCATGTAATGAATATAATAGGTTGAATGGTAAAGTCGATATATTCCATGACTCTTTTTCCAGTTTTGGACAAAAAATAAAAAAAAAGTTTAACTTTTCTTATTTAGTTAATTTGTTTTAATTTTGCTCTGCCATTTATTTTGTTTGGTTTATTTAGAATAAAATAAATATTGCTCACCGCTCTTTATTGATATCTGCTACTCTTGTTAATGTTTTACATGCCTCTTTTAGGTTTATATAATATGAAGACTATGTAATAATGTGTTTTTTATTGAATTGAATGTCTATATGTATAAATATTATGTTGACATGTCTATTGATAAATAAATAAATAATCTGTAAAATTTACTAGGTATTATCAAATAAAAAACTTGTTGTTTGGAATATCCTGTCCCATCACAGTTCACACATAAAAATATGATAGTCCGTTAGTTAAATGTGAACGTTTCGTTAAAAGCAAATCACTTAAAATTAACACACAGTACCTATACACAGTATTTATCTCCCGATTCAAATCGACACACAGCTGAGTTTTAAACAAGAATAACGTTCCTCTGCAACTAAACAGTGTTGCAAACTTTATTTTTCCACGGAGTACAAAAGATTGTATTAAGCTCGAATGTATAAAAAAATAATAGTAGATACATGTTGAAATCTTAATAATGGGTGTATTATTTTCTTTAATTTTTTATTTTATTTCAGTAATTTTTAGCGACTATCGTTAACAGAAGGCAAAGTGTTGATTCTTTAATAATAATATGTATTATTTCCTATTTAAATTTAGTTTTGATATTATTTCGTTAGATGTGTTAAAATCAATACCCGAATAATGTTCATTAACAGGCTACCAACAGAGACACTGTACATTAAAATGCGCGATACATCATGTCATTGTTTCAAAGGCAAACTGATAGAAAAGCTGATGTTTCAAACTGAAAAATGTAACTTTTATTGTAATATTATTCATAATTGGTTACGAAAATGATGATTTTGGTAAGAACGTAGCGTACGATTTTGCGTTCACGGTCGTGTAACGTACCAAAAAGTCGTATGAGTACGATTTAAATCGTACGGCTGCCAACACTGGATCAAAGCCACTACTATTCGGCCGTCCCGCTCGGTGCGGTGGCTCGCTCGCCAACAAATGTGCGAGTGAGAAATCATAATCTTAGAGTGAGAGCGCAAAAGGCTAATTTTCGCTTGATCCTCCCGGTTTCGTGGCTAACTCTAGCGCAATCGTTAGCAAAATTGCTTTAAATTAGACCTTGAAGCTTTTGGGTTATCCAATTGTTGTAAAGTAATTATTACATTTCAATTTTTATTTTAAAATAATAGGTATAACAATGGGTGTAAATAAAAATGTTTATGTGGTGTTATAAAACCAGGATGTAAGTAAATCTTGTAATGCTACACGGCACAGAACATCTTTTAAATATGACTACACACACAGTAAGTTCGTAAAGAATCATGCGATCGATGTACGAAAAATAACTAAGGCGATAACAAAAAAGTACAAATACATTCTTATTAAAAATCTTTCGTCTTTAAAAATAATTAAAGTATAATGGAGTCAATAGTTCCTTGATAGTTTAAGATAGGTATACAAATATTTGTAGCATATAATAATTTACTATGATTAATAAAAACGAATTTCCTAATGAAATCGAAATTATGGTTACTCTGCTCGAACATTGTACAGGGTATCATTATTTTTGAGATTACTCGGCTTGAGAACTGTTCTGAGGATCAATCGATATGTCATTACAATGAGGTTGAAATGTAGAATAAATAAATGTAAACACGAATGTCCTTGCAATAATAGTTCCTGAGATATCAGCGTCCAAAGTAGCGTTTCGATTGCGCGGCCATGAACTTTTTGTTTTCCTCTGATTTCGTCTATTTGGCTAAACTTTAGTAGAGTCTATTGCTTTCATTAGTTTCGACAAATTAAAACCTTGCTGTCAACACCAATTTTACTGTCTAAAGTCTTAGTTTGAAAGAAATAATCAACATTAAAGAAATCACAAGTGGAGGATTGCGCGGCCATGACTTCAGAGGTGAATATCTAGTAAAGTATTGATCTAGGGCTTGTGATTCTTTTTTCGACAATTGTTGACAAATTAAGCCATTCATTTACAAAAAGAATTAGATCTCTAGCTCAAGTAGTTGCTGAGATCTCCGTGGCCGCGCAATCCTCCGCGTTTCGTTCGCGCGGCCACGTTTAGACCCCTATAACTTCTTTATCTCTACTTCGACAAATTTTTAGTTTGTGCCATTCGTTTTCGACAAATTTCGACAGAATCCCTGACTATTTTTTTTTCTGTTTGCGTGCCGTGGCCGAGCAGTCGAAACGCATACAAGGATTCATATGTACAGTGGGCGACCGAAAACGTCCGCCAGTTTTCTTTTTCATTCGTTTGTGAAGCCCAAAACTCTTAGTACCTTTTGAAACTAAAGCATTGTATAGACAAAACACATAAAATTATACTCACACAGTATGATAATAAGGTTCAAGTTCATTTTCACCTTTGGCTTACGTCTAGTTACATGTCAACATCAAACCTTTTTAATTAACTATTTAGTCTGTTCTGTTCTATTTTTAATAATGGCTGCTAAGTTAATCGATAATTCTGCCAACAGGCCTGTTTAGTCATTACAAACTTTTAATTTGCTGTGATATCCTCTGTTTCATTGTCTATGTCTATTACTGTTTGTTTATTACTGTTTAATTAATAATTTATTATACCTATAGCTACAAAATATAAAACTTGAACATTAAATAAATAATGTTAAATAATAATAAATATTACTTCCGATTTGCGAGCATTCACGAAAGACTAATTTTGTAGCATAGGTAACCGATATTGTATTGTCATCCCTACTAATGACAGCCGACCATTGACTGAAATATTATGTCATATTCAATCGGTAAAGCAGAGTATCGCTCATACTGCTTATGCACACGAAAATAGGCCTTAAGGTGGCGGACCTTTAAATACGATGACTGTACAAATAATAATATTGCTAAAACTAAAAGAAACTTTATTGGGTTATTATAGCCCTTCGGCTATCTATCAACCAATAACCCAATAAAGTTCACGGAAGATTTACCGCACATCATCTATACTAATATTGAGCCAATTGATGTACACTGCTGGACATAGCTGCCTCATCCAAGTATTGCCACCTTCTGCGGTCCCGTGCCTCAACTGTCAAAAAATATTTTCCCACCAAAATTCTATGACGATACGACTTAGCTGTCAAAAAATTCTATGGCGTCACGGCTCAGCTGTCAAAAAACACAGACAGACAAAAATTATCATCCATCGGTTTCTCGCGGTCTTAGCTATTACGTTTTATTACTAGTACCTTGAATCGAAATAGCTGAGCCTTTAAACATAAATTAGCAAAGACTGATGCAAGCTAATGCCCATCCATTTTAAAATAGCTAGACTCCATCTTGCAAAAATAATTAAAAAATAAAAATCGTCCAACCGCTAAGTACTTTTGCACAATATTTTGCTAATTCCACAGAATAAAAAATACAGTGGTATAGTTAGCAATATAAGTTGATTTACACATCAAATTTTACAAGGTCGCATTTCGTGTTCAGCGATTTAGAAGAAATTGGTCATCATAACAGTCCACTAATGTCCCACTGCAGGGACGGGCCTCCTCCCGTGACGGAGGGATACTTGACCTACATACTAATACCACGCTGGCCAAACGGATTGGTATAGGGTGTAATAATACGGGCACCTACTATACAATGTCCATAAACAACGTTTAAACACAGCTTCATTAGAAATCTATAAATTTATACAGGTTTCTATTCTATATTATGCATGTGTTATACATATACATATAAACCTTTTTAAATCACTCTATTTGTTAAAAAAAACTGCTTAAAAATCAGTTGAATAGTTTTAAAGATTTAAGCATATATAGGGACGTACAGACAACGGCAGCGACTTTGTTTTATACTATGTAGCGATTACTAAAATAAAATAAATAAAGAAAATAAATATTCCTCACACATTTACACAACGCCATCTAGTCCCAAACTAAGCAGAGCTTGTACTATGGGTACTAGACAACGAAAATTGATAAGACTATTTTTCTTGTCGTCACGACACTTACTACATAAAGAACCTTTTAGCGTTGATATGTTTTGTAATATTGAATGGGTTAATTGACTTAAGTTATTGACAGTTATAGTATGCCTTTCATCTTTTATTAAAAGGAACTGAGGAATTGTTTTGTTGGAGAACTGGTCAAGGACAAGGTTGCGGTTCATATTGGACGTTACAGATTGCGGTTTTGCTATCGAGTAATTTTATGTAGGTACTTATTCCGTGTGGTGGTGACGGAGTAAGAATACAATATATCACCACCCCATCTCGTCCCATGGGTGTCGTAAAAACCGGCTAAGGGACAATACGGGAATATTAACTTTACGAATTAAAAAGAAGGAAAACTTGAAATTAAACCCTTCGTCACCGTCCCCCACCAATCCGTCTGGCGAGCGTGGTATTAGTAGGCCAAGTATCCCTCAATCATGGGAGGAGGCCCGTCTTTGCAGTGGGGCATTAATGGGCTCTTATGATGATGTAGGTACTTTACCGTCGTCATAACTGTATGTTCATGTTCTTGTGAAGAACAAAGCGGTTTTGTGGTAGGTATTCAGCTGCCGGCCGTGAGCTAAGTCGGGTAATTAGACTCCTCGTGATTCAAAGGTTGGTCATTTTTGTCGAAGGACTGATGGTTGTTAGAGCAAAAGTCTTATAGTGGACTTGTAAATTGTTCAGTAGGACGTCCTCCATTTAGATGAACTTTAAAGAGCAGGTCAATTCTCGTAACATACAATTTAATTAAACTTAATTTTAACTTTTTTTAAATTAAATTTTTAAGTATTCCTTTACTGATATTCTGGTCCGTAAACATTTTGTTAAAAATAAAGTTGATGATAAAATAAACGTCAAGTTTGACGTTTCATAATGTTCATGAATTAAAAAATTACAAGAATGCCGTTTTAAGCTTAGTTACAGTACGATTACATTACAATTACATTACTCTAAACAAAATTAAATTATAATTAAAAATTCTTGTATATAATTTCTCCCATTGTTTGACAATTTGACAACTAAAAGTTAAATTAACCGAATTTTTAACGATTTTAAGGTACAAGAATTGACATGGAGGTCTTTGGGTCGAACTGGATGCTGAAGGTGGAGTACCGTTTGTGTTAGGAGAGACATAATTATGTCCAACAGTGGACTACGATAGGCTAATTGATTGATTGAAGCAAACAGAAGTAGTATTGATAGTTCTTGTTTCCTTCCCACGTCTTGCCACCTTTCCATCGCGTGACCTGTCTAACTTCATTGACCAACTGTATGAATTAATACTCTGTGGCAATATTTTACTTCATAAAGTTAATCTTTGATTGCGTCTGTGATCGCGTAGTGAAGGTTTTTGGGTGTAGAAAGGCTATAGGTACGATTCCGTTAGGCTTTTGTGTTTAACGATTAGATTCTACGTCTTTTTCTCCTTAAAGTATCATAACAGCCCATTAATGTCCCACTGCAGGGACGGGCCTCCTCCCGTAATGGAGGGATACTTGGCCTACTAATACCACGCTGGCCAGACGGATTAGTATAGGGTTTAATTTCAAGTTTTCCTTCTTTCTACATAAAGGTTATATTCACAGGTATTCCCTTAGTCGGTTTTTACGACACCTATGGGATGAGATGGGGTGGTGACATATTGTATTCTTACTCCGTCACCACTCGGATATCCTCGGATTCTCCTTAAAGTGTTAAATAAATATTTTTTAATATTCTTTGTTGACGTAATTAAAATTGTTATCATGAAGAGCGGAAAACGACGTCATTTTTTTGTACAGGTACAAAAAAATGTTAGGTCTAACATTTATTAACCTTAAAGTTTTTTGTTTTGTTTTCTCTAACTGATTAACTTTTCTTCCATATCTATCCTTGCGGTGGGGTTTGAACCCGCGACTTTGTGCATGGTTTTGCCGTAGAGGCAGTCAATATCTACTTTTTATTCCATCACCATCATATCTATATTTACAGATAGCATGAATAGTCCTTACTGCAATAATAGCATGTTGATATTAGACAATCGTGCAATTGAGGTTAACTTACTGAACTATGACCACATTAGTCAATAAATACGACTGATTTTGAAACTATGTATTCAATAGACTTGTTGACATTTTGTTCGAGTGGTGATGGACTTAGATTACATAGTATCATCACCTTATCTCAACCCGAGGGTGTCTTTTAACCAAAGTAAGATAATATTCAGTGTGGTGACAAAGTAAGAATACAGTGTGTCACCACCCCATCTCATCCCATGGGAGTCGTTAACACCGACTAAGGGACTATCCGTGAATATTATCTTCACCTAATAAAAAGAAGGACAACTTGAAATTAAACCCTATACCAATCCGTTTGGCCAGCGTGGTATTAGTAGGCCAAGTAACCCTCCGTCACGGGAGGAGGCCCGTCTCTACAGTGGGACATTAATAGGCTGTTATGATGATGATAATATTCGTAAATTTATCAACTTAATTTTACGGCTTTTGTATTTTTTGCATTGTATTGGAATTTATGGATCATTTTTTTTTTTTTTTTTAAAGACAACTCCCGCACTAGGGATCATGCCCTGTGTCGCGGGGACCTTTTACAAACATGAATTAACGGACACAAAGAACACCCAAACCAGGACAATAATTTGTGGATCTCACAAATTATGGTCCTGCGTGGGGATCGAACCCACAACCTCTTGCACGGCAGCCGCTTGCACTACCGTCGTGCCACCGAGGTCGTCAATTTATTGCATTCAAAAGTTTCATTATGTACTGCCTTACAAAACTGCTTGCGCAGTTTAATTGTGAAATCATAGATATATTAACTATTACAATTATTTATACTTTAGATTTAATTTATTATCATATTCATAGATTTAACTTATGTATAATTATCAAAAAGCTTGGAGGCTTAAGTCCTTGTTAAATCCACCACGTAGCCACCAAAAAACAAAAATCGCGGTAGCTTTAATTAAATATTTACACTGCACAAGGTACTGAGTTCGAATATTTGTACGATCCACAAATTATTGTCCTGAGTCCGCTCATTCTTTGTTTATGTCCACATAAATTGGGATTGGCTGGGAATCGAACCCAAAATCTTTGCGTAGCAATGCAACGCCACAAAGGTCGTCAAATACAGTATGCAATAAGCCAATAATTGTTTTATGAAACACAAACTAATTGTGCATTACTGTGCAATGCCATTCACTTCCCTTATGTCAACTTATATGCTACTTACAATTACTACTAAAAGACATACTATGCTTCGATGAGTCCTGTAATTGATGGTGAGAAATAATGGTAAATAGTTGCTTCACCACCCGGTGTTGTGTGGTGACGGATTTAGAGCACAGAGGTCATTTATATTTCAGAAAGAGGCACTTATTACAAAAGGTCTTACCCGCCTTTTGAAACTTCCTAAATCAAAATGAATTCATCATCATATTAGCCAATGGACGTTCACACCTGAACATAAGCCTTCTCCAAATATTTCTAAACTGTGTGATCCTGTGCCTCCTTCATCTATCGGTTTCTACACTACGCCACAGAGGTCGTCATCCTTTGTTATTCTCCTATCATCCATTCTCATAATGTGTCCAAACTACCTTAGCGTCTCTAGATTCTCGTCACTATAGGCCGACCGCTTATCTCAGTCCCCGCCTGCGGTATGAAAGGGACGAGGGAGCGGGGTAGCAGTGTACGTTATGGTAGCGTACACAAGAGCTATATCGAGTTGGTTCTATGTCAAATTAAATAAATTTTTACAAAAAAAAAAACTGACTTCAAAGACAAAAATTGACAACACTAAAAAGTAAAAAAATAATTAAATGCTGACCGCTTAACTCTGACCTCGCCTGCGGGGTGACTGGGGGGCGGGGAATGACGACAAAGGGGATCGCGCGGGGATTGCACGGGTGGCACAATTAACCATAACTTCCAATGAAGTTGGTATAAGTCGCAAAATGATCGCACCGATTATTGACGAGATTGCACCGATAATTTGCCATATCTTAAATTTCACTCTCTTTCTTCCTTGTTATATGTATGTCATCATTCCCCTGCCTGCATCAAATAGTTTTAAAAATAAGGACAGAGAAAAACAGAAATAAACCTGACAGGAGGGCGCTTTCGTGTTTGTCAATCTTCTTTCAAATTGTATGCCGAAAATTAGTTATTAAAAATACGGCATTACGGAGAGGTTTTTTATTTTTCTGGTCAGGCTTTAAATTGTTTAACGCCTTTTTTCTCTAAGAAATTACGAATTTAAGTGGCAAGATGACGCCACCGTCTTTGAAATTTGAAAATTTTATAGAAGACGGACTAGCATGCTTGCTGCACAACCAGCTGTCACACGTCAACTGTGGTTGCTTTGTTGCTACACACGAGATTATGATGAGCCGGTGTATCTTCGGACACAAAATAGGTAGCCAGGCCAAGCAAATGGCATTCAATGTGTACGAATACTTTAGAAAAAAAAAATTGGACCCAAATACTGTTGAATTTCAGCAAGATATTAATTTGAAAAAAACTGTAGCAGAAATTACTGGACTATCTGAAAAATCTGTCAGTAGGATTGTACAAGAAGGAAAAATTATTATCAATGTATATTTATTATTATTACTTATGTCAAGGATTCTCTGCAAAGTGCGTCTATCTGATAGTTCCAAAATCGTAACATAAAGAAGTTGTTAGCACAATGGGTGGTAACAATATTGTACAATATGGATTACTTGAGCCAGTAGTCATTCCAATTCAGCCTAGACTTAACCGGGAATATATTGAAGAAACAGGATATAGTGCAGCCGAACTATCCTCAATTCTTAATAATAATAATACTAGGCTAACTACAGAACAAAAATGTGTTTATGATACCGTAACAACAGCAGTAATAAACGAAGAGGGCATAGTATATTTTCTCGATGCTCCTGGTGGAACAGGGAAAACATTTCTTACCCGAGTGATTTTAGCGGAAATTATAAGAATGGGAAAAATTGCCTTAGCGGTGGCATCTTCAGGTATTGCAGCAACATTACTTCCTGGTGGCAATTTTTTTTGGATTTAAATTGCACTCTAACTCCCGTGTGTGGTGTGTCATGCAATAGCGAAAAAAGCCAAAGTGCTATTATATTTCTATTGGTATTTCACTTGACACTGGCAAAATATGTAACTATGTTCATGATGCCATAATAAACAAATTATATATATACATACCTACATTGTTTTAAGACTAAATGTATTTAAAATTACTGAGTAAAGTTACTAAAAAAAATTAAAATATAATAAAAAAAGTTATTTTTTTTAAATTTATACTCTAATCCATAAACAATCAAAATTTTTATGTCATAATGTCGAAGTCATTTATTAATATAATCTGTAATTCATGGGCACCATTCCATTTGCTTTGGTATTATTATCTTATTTCGTTGGCTGACACCGACTCCAAAAATAATAATAATATTATATAATTTGTAATAATTTGATTTTCTTTTAAAATCTACAAATAAATATATTTGTTATTTAAGAAATATCCTGAACAATCCTTTGTACAATAATTAAAAGAACCTATTCCTTAGAATATAAGAATTGCTGATTTAAAGTATATAATTATAACTAAAGTCTTAGAAAATATTTACAAATAATAACAATGTACAATCATTAATTATATATTAAAATCACAGTATAATCACATTTGGTGTAATTACAATAATTTACATTAAAACAGGTATGATTTAAACATATTAATTTTTAATAATCAGTCTTAGAAAATATTTACAGATAATAAGAACAATATGTACTAAGAGTTTTTTTAATTTTTACACTATTTACGCTACCATAACGGACATCTAGTCAGTATGTCAGTATGACACTAGTGCGATATCCTAGTCCGTCTTCTATACAATTTACAAATGTCAAAGATGGTGGCGTCATCTTGCCAGTAAATCTCGTACTTTCTTAGAGAAAATATGCAATCTAAATTATTACACAATTTAAAGCTACACCAGAAAAATAAAAAAACCTCTCTAGGTATTTCGATTGGTTTATGGTATAATTTAAATTTTTCCTTCTTTTTATTTCATAAAAATAAGCTAGCTAAAAATTAGAGCTGTGTTGTGATGTGATATAGTTCGGATCACAGTCTCTAGATGGCGCCGTTTTGCCAAAATATCAAGAGATCGCTCTCTCCTTTGTCCTCGCCCCGCGCGCTCCCCTATTACCGCAGGCGGGGTCTGAGTTAAACGGTCTGCCTATAGATCTTTTTTGAATTCGAAACGCTTATTATTTCGCAAAAGAGAGCGTAAATTTAGTTAAAAATGAAATTAAATTTTTTTTTTTTCTTAAAACTTATTAATTTATTGATCAATTTCAATAGATAGATATATTTTATTTTTCTCATTTATATTGGTCCGTGTTCTCATTTATATTTCCGTGTGGTGACGGAGTAAGAATACAATATGTCACCTATGTCATCTTATCCCCTGGGTGTCGTAAAAACCGACTAAGGGACTATCCGTGAATACTATCATTACGAAATAAAAAGAAGGAAAACTGAACCCTATACCAATCCGTCTGGCCAGCGTGGTATTAGTAGGCCAAGTATCCCTCCATCACGGGAGGAGGCCTGTCCCTGCAGTGGGACATTAAAGGGCTGTTATGGTATTGGTCCGTGTGGTGACGGAGTAAGAATACAATATGTCACCACCCCATCTCATCCCCTGGGTGTCGTAAAAACCGACTAAGGGACTATCCGTGAATACTATCATTGCAAAATAAAAAGAAGAAAAACCTGAAATTAAATCCTATACCAATCCGTCTGGCCAGCGTGGTATTACTTATTAGAGCAAGTATCTCTTCGTCACGGGAGGAGGCCCGTCCCTGCAGTGGGACATTAAAGGGCTGTTATGATATTGGTCCGTGTGGTGACGGTGTAAGAATACAATATGTCACCACCCCATCTCATCCCCTGGGTGTCGTAAAAACCGACTAAGGGACTATCTGTGAATACTATCATTACAAAATAAAAAGAAGAAAAACCTGAAATTAAATCCTATACCAATCCGTCTGGCCAGCGTGGTATTACTTAGTAGAGCAAGTATCTCTTCGTCACGGGAGGAGGCCCGTCCCTGCAGTGGGACATTAATGGGCTGTTATGATGATGATCATTTCGCAAAAGAGAGCGTTGATTGAGAATAAAAATGATATTATAATATTTTTTCTCAGACCTCATTAATTTATCGACCAATTTTAATAGATAGATATAACTAAGATTTTGATTCTTAATTGGTTATGTAATTTAGTTTTTTTTATCTCCGAAAGTATTTAATTTTTATGAATCATTAATTTAAACTAAATTGCATTATAATCGGTATTGAATGTTCTCGTTTTGGGTTTTATAATTAGAAAAAAATGTTTTAGAAATAAGTAGTCAATTTCCGCACAAAGTATTATAGTCTATGTAGTGGGGATTATGAATAACCTTTTCTTTTCTCACGGACATCTCTACACATCGCCATCTGTTCCCTAAGTAAGCTAGGCTTAACCTGCTTGTGTTATGAGTCACAGAACAACGGATATTAATATTTATATAGTTTGTTTTATAAATAGGTAATCTCTACACATCGCCATCTGTTCCCTAAGTAAGCTAGGCTTAACCTGCTTGTGTTATGAGTCACAGAACAACGGATATTAATATTTATATAGTTTGTTTTATAAATAGGTACATACATAGAAAACACCCAGACCAATGCAAACAATCAAGTTTATGGACATTAAAACTTGCATAAATAATAATAATAAATAAATAAATAATTAATTTTTTTCTACCCCCGTGCTATCGTGGTAGTTACACCATATTCATTGCGTCACTTTCACCAATTGCTGTGATGTTATTAATACTTATCTTAAAATTGTTATCGACCATTAACATAAAGGACTTCATAATTATTACATAACGAAATAGGCAATTTATGTATGTAAGTACCAAATACATAAAACATCATATTAAGTATTTTTTTGAATAAATTTAATTCCTTACATAATTTTAAAACTATTATAAATGCGAAAATATTGTTAGAAAGGATAATATGTATCTTAAATGCCCTAGATAACCTCAAAGCGGTCACCCATCTGTAAAATGACCTTGACGATGTTGCTTAACCCGGTTTTCTAGTTGTTTTGTTTATGAAAACAATTGATAAAATGTACGAGTATCAATCAATCAACTAGCCTATTGCCTATGCAAGCCAAATCTAATGAATGTAAAGATTTTCATAACTGATTTTTTTATAGCAATACCTTTATAATTATAGCAATACCTATTACTTAATTAAAGCCGCTTTGCTTTTTAAAACAGGTACTTCGGTACATAAAGGTTAACCGGGATTGGAGCACGGGACCTTTACATAGCAGCCACAGACTATTACCAATACGGTCATCTATACTTATTAATATTATATATTATAAAGAGGTAAAGTTTGTGTGTTTGTGACGTTGTAGGAGGTAATCTCTGGATCTACTGAACCGATTTTAAATATTCTTTCTGTGTTGAATAGTCCATTTATCGGGTCATAGGCTATATAGTATCACGCTATGACTAATAGGAGTGGAGCAGTAATGAAATATGTTTAAAAAGAGACGCGTTTTTTTCGCGGCCTAACGATGTGGGCACGGGTCAGCTAGTAATCTATACAGATTACGGAATTTTATTAATAAAATATTTCATAAGAAAGGATTACGGTGTTATTTTACGTAAGTAATTTAGGTTATAGCTATTTCTAAACGTTTTTATTATCAGTTTAATAACTTATTTTATATCCTCTTGACTTTCATATTTAAGAGGTAAACGGAGATATTAGATTTGTTACAACATCTTAAAATAAGCGCAATCTAAGTATACTAAAGCCAAACTAGATGTGAAATCTTTGTAAACAAACCATGTCATTGACATATCACACCATTCCAAAATATTTGTATTTAAAAATGAAAATTTAATTAGTATTTTATGACATAATTATCTGCTATCAAGACGACATGAAGTAACTACGGCGCATTTTCACATGAGGCCATTCACAAAGAAGTCAAGTCAACTACGGCGCTTTTTTTTTACGGGTTTAGTATTTGCCAAGAAAAGTAAATTAGGAAATTCTAATTTGTTTTCAAAATATTACAATATTTATCTAATTACGTAAAGGCCCTCATGTGACTGTACAGTCACGAGCAATAATATGTACACATTTTCGCATTTTGTAAACCAGTTATCTATAAAAGTTATCTTTAAAAGTTCTGCCAATCCAAAATTGAAAATTCGAAGATTAATTCAAAACTGTACGGAACCTCTTCTAAATTACGAATTCATTTTGATATTGTAATGTCTAGATAAACGTGCAGATAGTTTAGAAAATTTGAAAATGTGTACATATTATTGCTCGTGACTGTACATATTCGAACGTCTTTGAAAGATAACAGCAGGCAGGGAGTATTAAGATTGCGTAAATACTATACCTTGCAATAATTGTGGCCTTACCGTAAAAGTCATTGCAGGCCAGAGAAAGGGTATGGTCTTGGCCTATTATTTTCGGGACCAGTTGCGGACCAGCATCCGCTGGGATGGATCGAGTCATACCATAAACATAGTAGTATTTAGTTTTTCACCAAAGTTGCAATTCCTAGGGATTGAGCCGTAAAAAACACGAATTAACTAATGGAAAAACATTTAAAGTGTTGAGAGTGTCTTTTATACAAATACTTTATTGCCTTTTCTCAAGACTTTTTTATCAAAATTTTACATTATTTATCCTATTAGCGAATTAAGTTTTTTTTTGCAATTACCGGCGCTACCTAGTGAGCCCTATAAACGCTCTTAAGAAAAATTGAACAGTCATTGCACACAAACGTGTGCCTTAGGTGGGGATCAAACCACGAACTCACGGCATCTCAGAAGCATAATACAATGTAGTATGATGAACAAACACAAACAAACATGGCAGCTATATTACCAAATAAACTTGTAATGTCTAACACAACTTTCAGAGTAAATAAAGAGTTATATAATCCGTGTGGTGACGGAGTAAGAATACAATAATATGTCACTACCCCATCTTATCCCATGGGTGTCGTAAAAACCGACTAAGGGACTATCCGTGAATATTATCTTTACGAAAGAAAACTTGAAATTAAACCCTATACCAATCCGTCTGGCCAGCGTGGTTTTAGTAGGCCAAGTATCCCTCCGTCACGGGAGGAGGCCCGTCCTTGCAATGGGACATTAAAGGACTGTTATGATGTTATGATGATTTCGCAGTAGCTGGCGCCTGCAACTTCGCCTGCTAATTTTAGACAATTCACAATTAATATCTTAATAAATTTTAGCCTATGTTTTATTCTGCATGTCAATTCTCGTTCCTAAAATTCGGTTAAGTTAACTTTTAGTTGTCGTCATGTTTTTGCTATTGCAATTGTAATATTTTGTGGTCGTGTTAAGGTTTTATTTAGAGTGTGACAATTTGACAATTAAAAGTTAACTTAACCGAATTTTAGGTACGAGAATTGACATCATGTATGATCTATGTTATTGTAAAGTTGAATTAAAATAGTATGTAGTATTTACGTGAAAAAAGTAACAAATATACATACATATTTACAAACTTACACGTTTACAAAATTAGTATGATTATCTAACATAACTTTCAGAGTAAATAAAGAGTTATATTTCATATGTTAGTCTTAGTCAAAGAAACTTACGAAACCTTTTTATTAGCTGAAGGTGTGAAATTTATGATGGCAATCGAGATTATGAAGTTTATTTAACATGGAATGGTGAAAGGCCTTTAGAAGTGTTTGATGTAACCTCTTTGGCTTGAGAAATGCCTGTTTTCTCGCAATTTGTCCTGGCTATTTATGGGTGAAAGAGGAAAACCGTGGACTTATTTTGGAATTATACACATACCTACCTGCCTCGTCCAAGTTTTTTTAAACGTTGACGACTGAGTTTCGATTTAAAAAAAAAAATTAATTAGTCTTTCGCATTCCACAGCTGGTCATAGGCCGCTCCCATCAAGTATTGGAAAAAAAACCAACCAAATTGCTAATATTTCCCCGTAGAGGTCGTCACTTATACTATCAACACTCGAACTTCAAAAATATTTCCGTTACACGTAGGTATTACATTTTTCTTTCTCTCTTTCCTGCCCAAAACTTTCACATACATACTTATAATACTTACTATCATCATCATAACAGCCCATTAATGTCCCACTGCAGGGACGGGCCTCCTCCCATGACGGAGGGATACTTAGGGAGATGGATTGGTATAGCGTTTAATTTCAAGTTTTCCTTTTTTTATTTCGTAAAGATAATATTCACGGATAGTCCTTTAGCCGATTTTTACGACACATAGAATGAGATGGGGTGGTGACATATTGTATTCTTACTCCCTCACCACACGGCCATACTTACCTATACATATATATATTTTCTTGTGTAAACCCAACTAGTATGAACACAGTAACACATATTCGCGCAACTTGGCAAACGCAAGGACATTTGACTTTCTCCTTACAATATTGCAAAAGTCACTCAGAGTTTACTTCAATAAATTCCTTAAATAGTACATTTGAGTATGGATAGGACACCTAATAGTAAGAATTGGGAGTCTTAAGGAGTTTAGTGGCCTATAGCTAGTGGTGGAGACTATGGCTGTTGAGAAAAGGTTTTCGGTTCGATTCCAGCGGAATAAAATATTTTATTGAAAATTCTTTTTTCTGTATTTTGTTTTCGAATTCATTGGCCTAGAGTTTATTTTATTCGATTGCTGTTACTTAAAGGTTTTCGGTCCGAAAATCTATATGATTTGGAATAATAGTTGTATTTTTTATGTTATCCTTATACACGAAACACGAAAGTTCGTAAGTATGAATAATAATTGTTTGTTACTCTTTCACTACAAAATTTATTTTAATGAAACTGTACAAAGCTTATTATGTTTCATCAGAATACATAGGTAATTACATTTATAAAGATATTGTATAAGGGTGAATTTCAACAAATGCCATTTTTCTTATCATATCGGTGAACTTTTTCATTTATATATATTTTTTATTTTTTTCATGTTTAATGTAATATTTAGGATACTAAATACTCCCTTATTGGTAACCATCAACGTATCTTTTAAGACTATGGAGAAAATTCAGTTTGAATTCTGGTTTCCACCGATGTGACAATCCGGCACCGATTATCTTTTCTGTACACCGATATGATAAATTTATTCACCGATGTGATATACATATACAGCGATATGATAATCTATCCACCTTTGAACATCAAAAAAGAAATAGTAGGCTTATACATTTTTGAAGGAGTGACTAAGAACTGAATACCTGAACTAAGGGTATTATTTTCTTAGAATAAAAAATAATGTTTTTTTTTATTATCATTGTGTTTATTTAAAAGAAGTATAAAAAACAAAAATTTCTTGTACGTTATTGTACAATACACATTTATTAATGTGGCGATCAAGCTAATTGTTTTGCCATGTGTACACTTAAAACATTGTGGCGTTCTAGGTTCAACAATACTAAGAATAGAAACTTTATATAAGAAAACTTTATATACCTAATTAATCAGCCTTTTAAGTTTAACCTTAATCATAACAACACTACAATAATCACAGCTTTAATTATCACTTAATTTAATATTTTTAAAATCTTTGTTCTCAGTGCGTAAGTATCATAGATTACATAGAGATCGCTTATATCTTATATCTAGCAAATAATCTTTACCCTTAAAAAAAAAACTTAAATTAAATCTGTCAGTATAATTTGGTTATTATGTTAATCAGCCTTTAAGTTCAACATAAATCACTACAGAACTTGAACCGTCTTCGTACTCCACTTTTATTAAATTGCACCATAATTAGACTTTTAAGTCATAGAAGACTATGTAGTATACCTATAGTTAATCACAGCACTTAATTACGTACTTTTATAATTATTATCTGTTACAACAATTAAACCTTTTTTTTTCAATTAAAACTAAAAACAATAAAAATAAAAATTTTAAAAACAAATCAGCCCAGATCAAAATAAGTCATCATCAGTGTCACTGCAACCAAATATATAATTAAATCTCTGTTTGATGTCAGGAGTTGGTTTACGTGGCTCATTTTTTTCTTTTTTAAAGTTAATTTTAGATTTTATTCTAAATATTTCCTCATCGGTGTCACTGTCTTCCACGGTAGGACTTGAAAATCTATTAGATGCTTTTACCGTATCCTCTTTATTTACGAATTGAGTTGATTCCTCTAAACCAACTAAAATGTTCGTGTCAATTTTCTCTAAAAATGAACAGGCAGGAGTACTTTGATCAAGATCTACATAGTTCAATAGCAAATTTTCAGACATTTTTGTCGAAGAGGATGATCTGGGTGCCGCATTTTCCGAGATTTTTAATGTATTTGATGGTGTAAAATACTTTGAATGTGATGGCTGTGGGAACAAAATTAATTTGTCAGTTAACTTTACTGGTCGCATTTTAGTGATATCTATTTTGGATTTAGTTCTGGATTTTTTATTACTCGAAGTAGAAAGTTGAGGTTTAGACTTAATTTCGTGTTCGGTTGACAAATTGTGGAAGTCTAGATGTTTGCCATGTGGACATTTAACAACATATTTCATACATTCATCTTCTATACAAGAAAGTCGACGTAAAACTATACGATTTTTAGCTTCTTTAGTCCAAATGACTTGTTTGACTTGCAATGTTCCACGAAATGTGTTCAAATTTGTAGGGAGAAGCCAGTCCTTTTCTTCAACTTCATATTCTTCTACAGTACTAATTTTCACGCCTTGGACAGCAGATTTTAAATAGTTTACAAAAGAGTCTATATTATTCATATCACCATCGTGTGCAACAAATCGATCCGCCGTTCGCTTCAGTAGCCCACCTACTCCATCTGGCGCACCTTTTCCATGACCACATTCACTATAGTTCCATATTATGTTAGTCAGAGAAGAGCAGTAAATACTGAGTTGGGACATAATATAAAAAATTTTCTTATTCCGATACTGGCCTGATGGAGAATCAGAAATAATAATAAGATTTTGAACAATTGGAGCTTCCTGTTTAATTTCTTCTAATATTGGAACAAGGTGAGCCCAAACGGCGGCAGCATCATGGCGCAGTGAAGAACTAATAGTGCAGAAACATTGAGTTGTTATATTCTCTTCCTTATTTTTATAGTAAATTACAGCACTGTGTAATGTGAATTGTTGACGACTGCCACCAAAGTGCATAGATTGTATTTCGGACCCGTACTTGGAGCTATAGTTCTCACTAAAGTCAATGTGAACGACACAATCCTTTTCAGTCATGTTTTGTTTGTAGTGCTTAAAAGCTTGACTTTGATTTCGTATATTACTACAATGTGTTAAGAACGGTTTCAGATTGTTTTCAAATATTTTGATTAGTTGTAATGGTTTAACGGTTATTTTTACTTTTTCTACATTAACGGCTATTTTATCGATTTTTTTTGTAATTCTTTTTTATCTTCTTCCAATTCCAATAAATAACATCTTTGGAGTTATCAAATTCTTGATAATTTAAATGACGATTCTTACAGACAGGACATGTTCTTTGCAGGCATTCTACCTTAAAAATATCACAGCAAATACTACTTAGAATTTCAGTCGTGGTGTTTTCTTTTATGATACGATTTCGTTTTAAAGATGATATAACAAGATCCATGTTCTCATGTTTCTCACATAGGCATGTATTTCTCAAGTTTAATTTTGGCTGCGTGACCCAAAACGGCCTCATTCTTGTAAAAGTGACGTAACTGATTGGAGGGTAGCCCGAAGTCAAATACTTTTTGTGTAAATTTTTAATTGTGTCTTTCATCAGCCTTTTCTGTTTTTTTACTCCATTTTGTGTGACAGTATCCTTTTTACCTGGGCAAAGATTTGAATTTTCATCATCCTCAAAAAACTGAACAACAATCTTACGGATACGTTTTTGCAGGTCTATATTTTTTGGCTTCGTTGGGATTCGTCTCACTTCTAAATTACTCTGTTTTAATTTCTTAAATTCTTGATGTAGTCTCATGTATCTCTTTTTGTACATTAGTTTCTCTTTATTAGCCTTTGCCAATTGTTTTCTTAAATCGTGTATTTGCTGAGTTTTAACGTTTTGATATTTACGAAATTTCATTTTAATGTCTTGTTTGAATTTAACAGTATTAAAGGATGTATCTAAGTTAGGACTATTTGGGCGTAATGTTGATTCTTCTGAATTTATAGAACTAATACTTGGCGTTCGTAAAGGAGATGCTATTGATAAATCTAGGGGACTGCTTGTACGTAAATAGTGGGAACTACTCGCTACTATGGCATCAATACGCAAATTAGGACTATTACATCGAACATTCTGTCGCAATAGCCGTGGGCTATGAGGTCCTATTAGTTCTTGAGAAATACCGGGCTCATTATCTTGATTTTTCGGTAGCGATTCTGCGTCATTGGTCTCTGAAACACTTGTTGGGTTGTTGCGGGCACCATTTGCCTTATTTTTTTTCCGCTGATAATATGCACGGGCACTGATTCGGTTTTTCTTTTGTGCATTGCGACGTGCATGTGCAGTCATTTGGCTTCGGGTTAGGATAAGTCCAGCTGCCTTTCTTTTAGCTAAGCGTTCTCTGTCTTTTCTTAAATGCTGCTCTCTTAACACAGGATCACTTTTGATTTTAGCTTTTCTTATTCTTTCCATCAACCTCTTTCTCTCTTTTTTCTCCTCCTCGTTTAGTTTTGATTTCAGCATTCTTAAACAAAATTAATCTTAAACAAAATTACTCGAACGAATTGTGTGCGGCACGAGCTGCACACAAGTTAATATTTATGAAAGTTAAAAAATATAATATGTGTATATGTATGTATATAATGTATGGTTGTAGGTATGCTCCATTGTTTTTTTGTTTACTTTAATGAAATGACACTATGTCTACCAATATGATAAAATTACACCGAGGTGATAATATGATCTACCGATGTGATAAAACAATCCACCGATGTGACAAAACTATGCGTCGATCATGAATCAAAACACCGATATGATATTTAAGACACCGATTGATTTTTCTTATCACATCGGTGTAAATTATCACATCGGTGGCAAAAAAGACCACCGATTACAGCGATATGAGAACAGCGACGTGAGAAATTATCGACTTTTTTGAAAATTATGAAAAATGTATAATATTTAGGCTAAATTCAAGTACCTATAATGATGCTAATTTACTTACTATGTCTGTTAGAACCAAACAATCGTAATAAAACTTCACATTACACTAGAAAAATGCAACCACCGATAATATAAAATAATTGCTTGGAAGTAACTGAAATGTCGTACTTACGTAATTGGCGGGAATATGCAGCGATTTGACACACGTCCGTCCTGACTGCGCACTAGCACACACTAACGAGGGAAATAAAATTGGGGTGGGGACACTGTCGGACTCATCGATGCAAAGTTAGGTTTAAATTACTTTTGTGCAGCGATATGACAAAATTTTGCGAGACAAGTACATTTATGCCTCTCAGTAATAAATATTATGAATTACGTAATAAAATATGCTACATATTAATAATAAAACTAATATTCTATGAAATAGAATAAGTTATATTCTTAAGTTACTTATTTTTATAACGATATAAGCGTTTTTGCTTGTAAAAAAAGTAGAGGGACAGCACCGATGTGACAAAAATAGAGGTTTATGTATTTATTTCTACCTTTGTAAATAGACTTAGACAAATAATATTTTATGCCACAACCCAATAAATACCTAATGAATACAAAAAAAAATAGTACAGAACAATATTCCTTTTTTCAAATACTAATTTCAATGAAGACAAAAAAAAAAGTCGTTTGGGAAATTCACCCATAAGCTACTCGCGATACTAATGCAGCGCAGATGAAGTCAAGGGCTCCACCTAGTAACTTGACAATTTAGTACATAATATACAGAACCACTCTTGCTTTACTTAGTAGTAGAGAAATAGCTGCCAAACTATCACCTCTTTCGTAGATGACTATAGTAAAAACGGAGTAGAAAAATGTGTACGTAAAAGCACATTGGTGTTTTCATGACACCCGTGGTAAAAAAATCAGTGGGGACTCTTTACCACGTCACCACAGGGCAAAATAATTTCTTTTAAAGTTTATTATTTAATAATTTTACAGACATAAGTAAACTCATGATGGATGTATTTGCGCACCGGAAGGCTCAGGGTGGAGAGACCCCTCACACGGTGGACCGACGACCTACTTAGGAAGGCGGGAAGTCGATGGATGAGGGAGGCACAAGACCGAGCAGAGTGGAAATGTTTGGAGGATGTCTATGTCCAGCATTGGACGTCTATAGGCTGATATGATGATAAACTCACGTCTTCCTCTCATAAGGGATAGACATAGACCACTGAACACCTAAACCAATTCTATTTACGTCATAATAATGAAGAATATTTTGTCCACAGCAAGATGTCTGGCGAAACATCAGCTGATGTGAACGGTCTACCTGACCGTATCGCGGAGACATTCTCCGGGATGAAGGTACTCATCACTGGAGGTACTGGCTTCATGGGGAAAGTGCTCGTCGAGAAACTATTAAGGTAATTGTCTATTTATTTCTTTCCATTTTACGACATCCATGACCACAGCCAGTTGCTATCACCAAAAAATTAATAAAAAAAACTGGTTAAGCAACATCAGCGAGGTCAAAACATCGAAGGGTGACCACTATGAGGCGCTCTCATCCAGTTGCAAGCACTGATTCATAAACGATAACGCTGGTTAAGCAACGTCAGCGAGGTCATAAAATAGATGGGTGACCACTAAGTGGTATATCATCTTCACGTCTCCGTGCTATACGACGCACGTAAGTCTATATTCCCTGCTGGCGGTGTAGTGACACAGTTGTGAAGCCTCGTTAGAACAAGTATCGCCACCATGTTGCAAACTACACCGACGCTATAAAGTAGAAAGAGCGTACATATGATGTGACGAGTACAATGTGTCTCCGTGTGGTGACGGAGTAAGAGTACAATGTGTCACCACCCCATCTCATCCCATGGGTGTCGTAAAAACCGACGAAGGGACTATCCGTGAATATTATCATTACGTAATGAAAAAAAGGAAAACTTGAAATTAAACCCTATACCAATCCGTTTGGCCAGCGTGGTATTAGTAGGCCAAGTATCCCTCCGTCAATGGAGGAGGCCCGTCCCTGCAGTGGGACATTAATGGGCTGTTATGACGAGTAGAATGTGAGTAGAAACTGCTAGCGATGTGAATGTTCTACCGGACCGTATCGCGGAGACATTCTCCGGGATGAAGGTCCTCATCACTGGAGGCACTGGATTCATGGGCAAAGTGCTCGTCGAGAAACCATTAAGGTAATTCTTTACGACCATACCTAGTCTGCTTAAAAAAGGAAAGAAAAAGAAAATAAAGACAATATAAAAAAAAATGGTACTTACAAGAGACTGGAATCAAACTTCCGTCATTGGAGATAACGCCTCCGACGTTATGACCTTTTGATTCCCATTCCCCAAACTCAGGACAATAATTTGTGGACCTTACAAACATATTATCTTGCGTGGGATTCTGTGACCTAGCGCTTGGCAGCCGGTACTGCGATCGCTTTGCCCGGTGGCAAAGCGATCTTCTTGCTGCTTCTAGCTGCTTCGGTAAGCAGCGTCTCTTCATGACTCAATTCATGGGCAGAAAAAATACTATTTTTCTTTTAAGTTATTTACTTCTATTTCTAACTAAGTATTTCTCTGTATTATGTATCATAAATGAAACATACCTGTTGTTTTACTATTTTTGTCTACTAGCGGGACAGGGAATAATGTTAGCTTCAATAAATAATAACTAATGTCATCATCATCATCATATCAGCCAATTGACATCCACTGCTGAACATAGGCCTCCTGCAAATATTGCCAACTTGTGTGGCCTCTCTTACAATGTCTTTTTTTTTAATTTATTTACAATTTTAACTTGTTTCTTTTCTAATTACAGAAAATGTCCAGACATCGGTCAGATATATCTTCTGGTCAGACCAAAGAAAGGAAAGAATCCTCGTCAGAGGCTTGAAGAGATCTTCAATGGAGCGGTAAGTTTAGTGTATACTAATAATAAAGTAAAGTTTGTGTGTTTGTGACGTTGTAGAGGGTAATCTCTGGATCTAATGAAACGATTTTAAAAATTATTTCTGTGTTGAATAGTCTTTTTATCGGGGAGTGTCATAGGCTATATAGTTTTACGCTAAGACTAATAGGAGTGGAGCAGTAGCCTGTCAATAAATTATCATCATCATAACAGCCCATTAATGTCCCACTAGGACGGGCCTCCTCCCGTGACGAAGGGATACTTGGCCTACTAATACCACGCTGGCCAGAAGGACTGATATCGGGTTTAATTTCAAGTTTTCCTTCTTTTTATTTCGTTAAGATAATATTCACGGATAGTCCCTGTCAATTAACGCTAGACGTTAAATAAAAAAATAAAAAAACAGTAGGTGCCTTACGTACAGCAGTAGACATAACGCCCCAAACTAAGCTGAGCCGGTAACATGGATACTGGACAACTAATAAAACATAAAAGAGCGGGAATCAAACACTATATTATCTTTGTGTAGCTACCATGAACTTTAACCACTACGCCACAGAATATAAATAAATAAATATCACACAACGCCATCTAGTCCCAAACTAAGCAGAGCTTGTACTATGAGTACAAGACAACCGGGTAAACATACTTAAATTTTTTTTTTTGTAACTAAGTACATATGTAGGTACATATTATACATAGAAAACACTCAGACGTTCAGTTCAGAGTTCATGCACACAAAGATTTGCATTGAGCGGGAATCGAACCCGAGACCTCTGCGTAGCAGTCATGTTATATAACCACTACGCCACAGAGGTCCCCAAATAAATCTAATCAATAGATAAAACTGTTTAATTAAAAGAACTTTGGCATTTTACACAATAGGTATTTACGTAAGAACTTTAACCGACTGTACACAAAGAGTAATTGCATTAACACGTCAAAATCGATTTCATACTAAAATGACTTGTAAGTTTTTTAGGGTACCGTTAGTCGAAAAACCTTTTAAATTCTAATATTCTGTGAAAAACGGTTCGTATGTTTTAAATCATAACTTTGAGTATAGTAGCCGCATAATAAGACTGCTATGCAACTAAGTCACTCTTGTTTGGTAAAACAACGTTTAATCGAAAATTGCTCTCACTAATGTTCATTACAATAAAGTCATTCTACAGTAGTATTTATTAATTTGCTTGAAATAATGTCACTTATATATAAATGAAAATAACCTATCATAATAAACATTATTATACGAAGTGATTATTTTCTTATACGTTGTTAGTTACTTAATATTATTTTATAATTACACTAGCTCGTGCCCACTTCGTTTGGCGGCGAAAATAACTCGTCCCTTTTTTAAACATATTTCATTACTGCTCCACTCCTGTTAGTCATAACGTGATACTATATAGCCTATGACACTCCCCGATAAATGAACTATCACAAAAATAATTTTTAAAATCGGTTCAGTAGATCCAGACTCCAGAGATTGCCTCCTACAACGTCACAAACAAACACACAAACTTTACCTCTTTATAATATTAGTATACAAGTATAGATTAAAAGACAGAACTCACAACAAATGAATATTTTTTGGAAAATATCATTATACAGAACCCATTAGATTAAATTAATTCTTATTTTCTTTCATACATGTATTTTATTAATGATTGTTTTTCTTACTATGAATGTTTACAAGGTCACGTTACTAAATCTTAATTAATCTACTATCTTACTATATCTAATGAGATATTGCATTTTCTTTCATTAAAAGAAATAACTCAAGGTCGTCTGTAAGAGGCCGTTTGTTCATCCATAAATTTCCATCCATTATAAAGAGGCTTGATATTACACTAAGAACACTGACACTCCCCGATAAATGGACTATTATATAGAATATATACAGGGTGTCCCAAAACTCGACGTTAATTCGAAACCGGGTGATAAGGCAACTCACGCTGGTCATCAGAAAAATATATAAAGAAATCCAAGTCACATGGTTGTAAAGTTATAGGCATTTGAAAAAAAACGCAAAAATTCCCACTTTGTGACAGTCTTTTCCCTCCTGTTGTCACAAATCTTAACTTTTACCAACTTTTTTTTCTGCTGTGTTACCCTGAATAGTGCCTCTTTAAACTCTAATAAATAATTTAAAACCAGCTGGTCTAGTTTTCATATCAATAGGACTTATTTCTTAGAATAAAATTTATAATGAAAAAAATGTCCAGTTTGAACTGACTGTAGTGAAAAAAAATGTACTACGCGAGTTTGGCAAATTACGCCAAAAGTTGGCGCATTTAGTAAGGATTCGAAAATGGTATAATACTTGGTAAATTGTCGCTGCTACCATGGACAAAAAAATGCTTTTTAGTAAAATTTCGGAGCCGATTCCAATGCTGTATAAGTTAAACGGCTAAGTAGTTGAGCCAGAAGGAGTCACCAAATCAAGTGAAAAGTAGTAGAAACTGTGGTATTAGTTGAAAGTGCCAAAAAGTACAGCCCATTGCAATTTTAAAAAGTCACGAATTACACTCATTACATTCATGCAAATTATGCATGTTCATGTTGCTGTCTTTTTTAATGTTAAATTATTATGCTAAAACTGTTTTTTTTAAAAGCGAGTTATTTCAATACCTCTTCAATATTGTCCGGGAAAAAATTACTCGATGTTGGTAGTCTCCGGATACTAACGATTGTACTCGCAGTACTAACGTGGTACGGGAGAAATTCGTGTGTTTTTAAAATACGATGGGTATGGTATTTTTGACACTTTCAACTAATACCACGGTTTCTACTACTTTTCACTTGATATGGTGACTCCTTCCGGTTCAACTACTTAGCGGTTGTACTTATTCAGCATTGGAATCGGCTCCTAAATTTTACTAAAAAGCATTTTTTTGTCCATGATAGCAGCGACAATTTACCAAGTATTATACCATTTTCGAATCCTTACTAAATGCGCCAACTTTTGGCGTAATTTGCCAAACTCGCGTAGTACATTTTTTTTTCACTACAGTCAGTTCAAACTGGACATTTTTTTCATTATAAATTTTATTCTAAGAAATAAGTCCTATTGATATGAAAACTAGACCAGCTGGTTTTAAATTATTTATTAGAGTTTAAAGAGGCACTATTCAGGGTAACACAGCAGAAAAAAAAGTTGGTAAAAGTTAAGATTTGTGACAACAGGAGGGCAAAGACTGTCACAAAGTGGGAATTTTTGCGTTTTTTTTCAAATGCCTATAACTTTACAACCATGCGACTTAGATTTTTTTTAATATTTTTCTGATAACCAGCGTGAGTTGCCTTATCACCCGGTTTTGAATTAACGTCGAGTTTTGGGACACCCTGTATATAGAATTTTAAAAATCGGTTCAGTAGATCCAGAGATTACGCCCTACAACGTCACAAACACACAAACTTTACCTCTAATATTAGTATAGATAACTACAGACATAACATTGACCTATGACGCAATAACGTACTTGTTCATACAAAACCGTGTATTGCATGAAACTTGTTGAAATGCTCGTCGAACTTCTTAGTTAAGTATTGACATGTACGTTGCGGTCAAACATCTTAATCAGACATTATGCAATGTGACGACATGAATATGGAAGAGCATTTACTTTTACAACGAAGTTTTTAAAGTTATGTATAAAAATAATAATTTTAAACATCACACTGGTGTTCATTATATTATAATGTTTTTTCTGAACACAGTATTTACCATTTGAGAAAAGAATTTTTCGGTAAATCTTTATAATATAAAAAATAGTTGTAAAAGTAGGATACGAACAAAGGTTTATTGTTGTAACAAGTTAAAAAAGTCTTTACATAAAAAAAATATGTTTTTATATACTTGTGTGGTAAAAAAAATCTTCTCTATTTAAAACCGGAACCGGTAAAATCATGCATTAGACCAAACCCAAAAAAGAAGAAGCCTTTAAAAAATCTTTTCACCCTTCTAAAAGAAATTTAATCTTGTTAAAAGACGTAAAATAAATGTCTTTGTTGAAGTCTGTCATTTACGAATTGTACTTTCGAGAAAGACAATACTTAATATTAAGTTATGTAGTCAAACCTGTTAATTACGTCACAACTGGTAGTAAATGCGAAATGTCTGACTTAACACTCTTACTACAACATGTTCATAGATTTCCTTTTATGTCAAGCGTGTTGACAGTTATTTAGTTCAAGGTAATGTCGTAACACAAAATACTCTCTGTACTTTGTAATGGTTGGGTAAATCTTTTGTTTTGTACTGTACTACGTAGGTATAGGACTATGTTGATGTTTGGTAATTAAATAGGTATGTGTAGTGTCGTAAAAGGTGACTTATGAGACTTAAAATATTCCATCCCCACTTGCCAAATTTTTTGAGAGTATAACATAATGTACTTATTTTTCTTGTTTTTTTTTAAGACACGACAATAAAGCCGTAAGCCCGAATACTGGTCAGTGGCAAAGGCATCGTTATTAATTAGAGGGCTAGGGTTTGGTTCCCGCTCAATATAAAGCTTGTGTGCAAGAACATGAATCTTTACAATATAAAACAGTCGTAAATAGAAGAGGAACTTACTGTTAAGTACAGTGAGTATTTTGTGTTACGATGTACTTGGGTCCATATTGGCTCACCTAAAGTTCTTCTTCCGAAAATGTTCTTCCTAACGATTTGTAATCCGAATGATCACTATTCCTAAAATTTTTAATCCTAAAGTTTTCATTCATACTATTTGTATTGCTACCGGCGATGTTCATAACACTCATGTTTCCGAAAGTCGTTATTAATAATATCTATTTGTAAATATATTTAAACTCCTAATGTTTTTTATCATAACGCTTTTATCCCTAAACATTTTCACCATAATATTTTCTCTCATACTCAGAAAGAAATATTTACCAAGTGAAAGTAATAAAAAGTTTTGTTTTAATACTATTTCTTGTGATTACAAAACAACTTTTTACATTTTTACATTAAACCATTTTTTTAAAAATTAAGTATTGTTTATTAAAATTATTAGAATATTATTGTCTTAAATGAATGAAATCCATAAAACAGGACTCGTTCACGGTTATGCTTGTGGCCTGAGAGTTTACCGTAACTAAACCAATAAGTACCTAAAGGACCAATTCGGTTCTGGCACTTCGCCGGCCGCTGCCGCGGCACGCTCGCTGCGCTCGCTCGGCTCGTGCATTGGGGTCACAGTTCTACCATAACCTAAACCAATAATTATAAATAGGACCCATTTCTTTTCAGGATCTTGACTGAATGATTGGAGAGGGACTCTGGTTTTGCTCTGGTCTTTGGTATATTATGTTATACCTACATGTTGTCAACAAAGTTACGCAAAATTAATGTATTTAATATTGATTATTATGAATAAAAAGAAATCTAAACAAAAAAGATATGACTTTAAATTATAGTATAAACGATGATTATGTTGAGAAAATATAGGAAAACAAATAATAGTATAATAGATGTTTATTGCTACTGAAATTATGAAGTTGAATGCTTCGGATTATAAACATTAGGGACAAAAAAATTAGGAATTGCGATTGTTAGGGTGAAAAATGTTAGGAAGAACATTTTCGGACTTTTACCAATTATAGGAGTTGAAATTTTAGGTGAACTTTGGCGCACCCGATGTACTTTGTAATAGTTGGGTAAATCTTTTGTTTTGTACTGTACTACGTCGGTAAGTATATGATGTTTGGTAATTAATGGTGTGGTAATCTGTCGTAAAATGTGACTTAAGAGACTTAAATTTTTTTCTAAAATTTTAAAAGGCTGATAATTAGACTATACATTCTGATGGAAAGTACGAATACTAGGCAGTGGCAAAGTTCCGAAGGGGTCTTAGGTTCGATTTCTGTACGTTAAATTACTTGGGGATACTGGAGCCAGAGTGATCTAGAGCACAAAATGTATGTTTCCGAGATAATGAAGGAAACGCGTTACGCGTTAATATATAGAAATCTGAATCTGCCTTTTATTACTAGTTATTAGTTCTATGTACTTTTAAGGAGTTGTAAATTAAAAAATAACAGTTTTTAACAATATTTAGCTGACCCGTGCTCACTTCGATGGGCGGCGAAAAAAACGCGTCTGTTTTTTAAACATATTTCATTACTGGTCCACTCCTATTAGTCATAGCGTGATACTATTATAGCCTATGACACTTCCCGATAAATGGACTATTCAACACAAAACATAATTTTTAAAATAGGTTCAGTAGATCCAGAGATTACCCCCTACAACGTCACAAACACACAAACTTTACATCTTTATAATATTATAGTATAGAAGTATAGATTATAGTCCTGAGTCTGGATTTTCTTTGTGTCATAGTCATTGACATAATTTCTAGTGTTAACTTATTTGTAAATATATATTTTTTATTTTTTTCAGCTTTTTGAAAGCGTCCGCACAATGAAAGGCGGAATCGAGCCTCTGATGGATAAAGTGACCATCATAAATGGAGACGTTTCTGAACCAGATCTGGCTATAAGTCCCTCTGACCACAAACTGATCACCGAGCAAGTACACGTTGTAGTCCATGCTGCCGCTACTATTAGGTAAGTCTATGTGTCATAGTGACTAAACGAAGATATGTCTATAAGTCCCTCTGACCACAAACTGATCGCTGAGCAAGTCCACGTTGTAGTCCATGCTGCCGCTACTAAGTAAGTCTCTGTGTCATGGTGACTAAACGAATATATGGCTGTAAGTCCCTCTGACCACAAACTGATCACCGAGCAAGTCCACGTTGTAGTCCATGCTGCCGCTACTATTAGGTAAGTCTATGTGTGTCATAGTGACTAGAAGATAAGTCTATTGGCTGGTGGTGCACCGGTCATGCTTGAAGATATCCGTGCTTTACTTATTACTCTGTCGTAAGCCCTTACTTACGGCATAAGAGTAATAAAAGCCCACAACCTTTTGTGGGCTCGATTCCCACTCTAGATTAGTGTTATTGACACTGAAATTATCTACCGTACGTCACTTACCGTCTTACTAATAAACATTTACACACTCGTTATAACAAGGTTATAGCAAAAACGTTACTAATAAACACACTCCGCTATACGCCTGTTATAGCGGTTGTGTAAGTTGTACGTCATTTTATACAACTGTTATACAGTCGACAGACCTCGTATAACAAGTGCATAACTTACAATATTGTGTTGTTTTATCTCTAATTATGGATTATTTACATTATTTTGAATTTTTTGACGAAATGGAGAGTGAAGAACTACCAAGAAAGTAAAAACTACTAATCTCGTTATAATCCGTTTATTTTAGATGATTGTAAGTTTAAAACCAAATAAAGATTTACGAAGTGGTAGATTTAATCCGTGGTGAAATCGAACAGAGTACTAGAGGTCGTGTCTTTTCAAGAGATCTTCAAGTTTGTACAGCATTAAGGACATGGGCGCGACAGAAAGTGGAAGATGATGCTGCAGACATTCACGGCATGAGTCAACAATCCGCGACAAATGTATGCCGACACGAGTTGCTATTGCACTAGCAAGGAAAGCTTACCATTTTATTCATATGCCACGAACTCTTGAAGTGGAAGAGGAATACTATATCAATAGAAAAGGAGTGTGTTCAATAAACGTATATAAGTGGTATGCTATGTATTATTATTTATATTATTACAGAGATTTCGATGCCTATTACACGGATTCAGTGTATCATTAGAAAATGTTAAACTGTATTTTTGCACTTGCGCTTCTGCACAATATTGCAATGAAAATAGGGCAAATAACAGAAATAATGGACTTCGCCCGGTGACCCCGTTTTGAGACATAGACCACAAGAACTCAAAATAATGCAACTGGATAAGTTGCAAGGCAATTATTTATGAATTATGTTTTGTAATATTATTAATTAAGTCAAATAAAATACATTTTAGTTATCAATTTTATTTATTTTCTCTGTACGTATTACATTTTCCAGTTCTAAATTTTTCATTTTTAACTGCTGCTCTTTGCCTTGGAGTAACTGTTCTTCTTCGGCCCACTCGTGGGACTGTGTGTTATCACATTAATCCATTTTTAAAGCTTGTTTTGTTACAAAATCACACCATACATTAGCCTATCGATATTGTCACTATTCAGTTTTCGAGGTCAACTAAATACCTTTTCTAATAAATTCCAATTTGCAAAAACGCTTCCTCTTCTTTGCTATTTATCTATAATCACTTGATTCCATTTTAATGCTTATTTTTATGAGATTATAAATCAAAATAAACCGCGCAAACAGAATACGAAATGAAATATCAAAAACTCAACCGTTTTGACATATTTTAAGAGACGTTCAAAAGTAATGTCAAAATTTGCTAATGTAAAAATATGTAAAAGTGTTTAAAATTTTGCGTTTATTACGATTTCTAAGTCGAATTTCAACATTAGGGCATTATATTAATATTCTTTATGACATATTAATTTATTTAATATTTTTACAATAAGAATTAATAGGTAAAAATATGAAACTAATTTAATGACATTTTTTAATATATTACTTTTTAGAATGTTTCTGACAGTATTGCCAGTGGTCAGTGTCATAACTATTTAATAGTTACCCAATGCTTATACCTGGTTTATTAGTCAAGTAGTGTATAAACAGCTATTACGCTCCTATTCAAGGAATAACTATTCATGTGTATAACGACTGTATAAGAAAATTTTTATTAGTAAGACAGTTAGAAAATAGCCTGTTAAATTCCCTTACAAAATAATTAAAACACAAAAAAAAATACAACCGAATTATAAACCTCTTCCTTTTTTTGAAGTCGGTTAAAATAACATTTATTTATTTAACTTAAAAACGTTTGCCTTGCACAATATGTACCTATACAATAACTGTCTTACTAATAAAAAATTTCTTATACAGTCGTTATACACATGAATAGTTATTCATTGAATAGGAGCGTAATAGCTGTTTATACACTACTTGACTAATAAACCAGGTATAAGCCTTGGGTAACTATTAAATAGTTATGACACTGACCACTGGCAATACTGTCAGAAACATTCTAAAAAGTAATATATTAAAAAATGTCATTAAATTAGTTTCATATTTTTACCTATTAATTCTTATTGTAAAAATATTAAATAAATTAATATGCCATAAAGAATATTAATATAATGCCCTCATGTTGAAATTCGACTTAGAAATCGTAATAAACGCAAAATTTTACACACTTCACATATTTTTACATTAGCAAATTTTGACATTACTTTTGAACGTCTCTTAAAATATGTCAAAACGGTTGACTTTTTGAGATTTCATTACGTATTCTGTTTGCGCGGTTTATTTTGATTTACAATCTCATAAAAATAAGCATTAAAATGGAATCAAGTGATTATAGATAAATAGCAAAGAAGAGGAAGCGTTTTTGCAAATTGGTATTTATTAGAAAAGGTATTTAGTTGACCTCGAAAACTAAATAGTGACAATATCGATAGGCTAATGTATGGTGTGATTTTGTAACAAAACAAGCTTTAAAAATGGATTAATGTGATAACACACAGTCCCACGAGTGGGCCGAAGAAGAACATTTACTCCAAGGCAAAGAGCAGCAGTTAAAAATGAAAAATTTAGAACTGGAAAATGTAATACGTACAGAGAAAATAAATAAAATTGATAACTAAAATGTATTTTATTTGACTTAATTAATAATATTACAAAACATAATTCATAAATAATTGCCTTGCAACTTATCCAGTTGCATTATTTTGAGTTCTTGTGGTCTATGTCTCAAAACGGGGTCACCGGGCGAAGTCCATTATTTCTGTTATTTGCCCTATTTTCATTGCAATATTGTGCAGAAGCGCAAGTGCAAAAATACAGTTTAACATTTTCTAATGATACACTGAATCCGTGTAATAGGCATCGAAATCTCTGTTTCCATATACCAAAGCATCTTTCTACAGGGTTTCTAGTCAGTATATGAATCTTATTGTAGGCCTCCTCCTTAATATTATCAGGATTTTGTACAGGTGTAAACAAACAACCTGTTAGTCCATAACCTGCATCACCCGACCATGAAATTCTCCATTTTCAAATCTCTGCCGTATTGGGCTTTCTCTGAAAATTCGGGAATCATGAGTACTTCCGCTCCAGTGTACTACAATGTCCTTTATTAATAGGCTAGAATCGCATACCAACGTTTATTGAACACACTCCTTTTCTATTGATATAGTAATGTCACCACCAACCTTTTTGATCTTAATATGTGTGCAATCAGGCAATAGCATTTGTTACGTTTCTGAAGCCACATATATTACGAAATTCTGCTATGACTTCCTCTTCCACTTCAAGAGTTCGTGGCATATGAATAAAATGGTAAGCTTTCCTTGCTAGTGCAATAGCAACTCGTGTCGGCATACATTTGTCGCGGATTGTTGACTCATGCCGTGAATGTCTGCAGCATCATCTTCCACTTTCTGTCGCGCCCATGTCCTTAATGCTGTACAAACTTGAAGATCTCTTGAAAAGACACGACCTCTAGTACTCTGTTCGATTTCACCACGGATTAAATCTACCAATTCCTTTGCATACGCCTTCGTAAATCTTTATTTGGTTTTAAACTTACAATCATCTAAAATAAACGGATTATGACGAGATTAGTAGTTTTTACTTTCTTGATGGTTCATCACTCTCCATTTCGTCAAAAGTTTTGAAATAATGTAAATAATCCATAATTAGAGATAAATCAACACAATATTGTAAGTTATGCACTTGTTATACGAGGTCTGTCGACTGTATAACAGTTGTACAAAATGACGTACAACTTACACCACCGCTATACGCCTGTTATAACAGGCGTATAGCGGAGTGTGTTTATTAGTAACGTTTTTGTTATAACCTTGTTATAACGAGTGTGTAAATGTTTATTAGTAAGACGGTAAGTATTCAAGTAACCATAGTACTCAGCTTAGTTACTGTTTGTGACTTGGCGTTGTATGAATGTGTGAAAAATATTAATATTAATGTTTCCTACTGCTTGCAGGTTCGACGAAGAGCTAAAGAAAGCTGTTCTTCTGAACGTAAGAGGCACAAAGCTGATGGTGGAACTGGCCAAGAAGTGTCAGCACTTAAAGGTATCTACTCTTTTTATTGCTTAAAGCGCCGATTACACTACCCTAGATGTAGTCCACTACATGATGTAGGGCGGTCGGGACTCGCCAATCTCCATTGCTTAAAGCGCCGATTACACTACCCTACATGTAGTGCGCTACATCATGTAGGAGACTACATGATGTAGGGCGGTCGGGACTCGCCAATATCTGATATGTCCTAACAGCCTACATGTGATTATTAACTAGACAACATGTAGTGCCCTACACGATGTAGTGTCCTACATGTAGGGTAGTGTAATCGGCGCTTAAGATGTGTTTGCAAGGGGACTACCTGATGGTAGCTGGTGTCCGCTCCTTATGGACGTCAGCAACAGAATACTCATTGACGACCTCTGTGGCGTAGTGGTTACAACATGACTGCTTCGCAGAGGTCTCGGGTTCGATTCCCGCTCAATGCAAATATTTGTGTGCATATGAGTGTTTCTTTGTATAATTTGTATGTCAGAAAAAAAGTATGTAAGTTTTAATATCCGTTATTCTGTTAGCCATAACACAAGCAGGTTAAGCCTAGCTTACTTTGGGAACAGATGGCGCTGTGTAGAGATATCCTTGAATATTATTTTATTTATTTATTCAATACTATAGACGCGGCTGGGCATGATCTTTCTAACGCAACCTGTCTCTAAAAGCCATTAATCCAACTATTCCAATTTTCCAGCTATTCATCCACGTATCAACCTCATACTGCCACCTCCACGAGAAACTCCTGGAGGAGAAGGCGTACCCTCCGCCGGCGGATCCTCATCAAATCATCCAAGCCATGGAATGGATGGACGATGATACTATCACTGCTGTGACACCTAAGTATGTTATTTTTTAAAAGGTTAAGGTTACTGTTTGAGTTCACGACCATTGACACGAGAGAAGAAGAAGAAAGGTTAATGGATGTCCCATTGCAGGGACGGGCCTTCTGTAGTGATGGTGGGAAACTTCGTCTTACTAATATTGATGTCAAATTTTTTTTTTTAGTATATGATTTATTGACAATGTTTTTTACTCTTTTCATAAAAAGACCCTACATATAATACTGTATCGAACAAAGCACGAATAGGTACTTTTCAGAACGATTTCGGAGCTTAGAGCCGACTTTCGCAATTTGCCGACTTTGGTAATATACAATGTATTAAACAGCGGAATGCCAACATTTAAAAAATTATATGTATTTGTTTTGCTGATTGCCGACTTTCGCTTAGTGCCGATTTTTGTTATGTTCATACAATCAGTAGCATTTTACAGACTAATAAATTATGTCATGTATTTTTTCGCAGTCTGCAAATTTAATGTTCAGTCAAAAACGTAAAAAAAATCTGGCAATTACATTTTTGAGTTGTCAAGTATGCTTAAAATTAAACCCTATACCAATCCGTTTGGCCAGCGTGGTATTTGTAGGCCAAGTATTCCTCCGTCACAGGAGGAGGCCCGTCCCTGCAGTGGGACATTAATGGGATGTTATAATGAAGTATGCTTAGTTATATTCCTTACAATAATTTGTTCAATTTCAGACTACTGGACAAACTACCGAACTCTTACGCCTTCACAAAGGCTCTAGGAGAGGCCATTGTGGTAGAAGCTATGGAACACATCCCTGCTATGGTGCTCCGACCATCTATTGGTAAGCTATCAACTAGCCCCCTTACTCATAAACGCCTCTTAAATTTTAGTCAACTGATTAGCTTAAATACTTACGATTTTGTTTGGAATAAGGTTGGTTTTGCTACTAAAAATCTCGCTAAACAGTGATTAAATTTAATAGACGTTTATAAGTAAGGGGGTTATACAGCATGTCTATTTTCATACCTAAAAATTCGGTTAACTTTTAGTTGTCAAATTGTCATGTTTTTGCTATTGCAATTGTAATCTTTTATGGTCGTGTTAAAGTTTTATTTAGAGTGTGACAATTTGACAACTAAAAGTTAACTTAATTGAATTTTAGGTACGAGAATTCTGACTCAAAAAGGAAAAAATTGTTGCCGATTATTTGAAAAATGTTTGACTGACGCTTTATGCTTCCAAGTTTGATAAAATGTTTTGGAAAAATAATTTATCTAAATTGATTGTAACTAAAGGATTAGGACCATCTCATCCCATGGGTGTCGTAAAAACCGACTAAGGGACTATCCGTGAATCTTTACGTTATAAAAAGAAGGAAAACTTGAAATTAACCCTATACCAATTCATTTAGCCATCGTGGTATTAGTAGGCCAAGTATCCCTCCGTCACTGGAAGAGGCCCGTCCCTGCAGTGGGACATTAATGGGCTGTTATGATAAAAGGACTAGTGATTGAGCCTTGTGAAGTTTCTAAATAAATTATGATTCCCGCCCTAGAGATCGAGTTCTGTACCGCAGGAAATATTACAGACATAAAATTTAGGAACATCAAGGAGCAAGGCAATAATTCTTCCATTATACTTGCGTGGGATTCAAAACCGCGATCTCAACGCACTGGAGCGGTTTGCCATCCAAGCCGTTGTCATGTATCATGTATATAACCAATTAATCATGATTTTATTTATTTCAGTAATCCCGATCTGGCAGGAGCCGGTCCCTGGATGGACGGACAACATCAATGGACCTGTTGGTCTACTTATTGGTAAGTATTGCAATATATGAAAGAAGATTGCATGTGTCTCCCACTTTATTTTTTACAATGGATTTTATTACACTCGTTAGTGCTAAAAGGTCCATTTTTAAAATATTTTACGATCATGGATTAAAGTGGATATAAGTGTGTGATTTTAAGTGTAAAAAGATCCATCAATGGATCTTTTCAATGGATCTTAGTGGACATAGGGGTAATTTTTTTACCAATTAAATTTTTATATTGCTTTATTATACACTAGCTGACCCGTGCCCACTTCGTTGGGCGGCGAAAAAAGGCGTCCTTTTTTTAAACGTATTTCATTACTGCTCCACTACTTTTAGTCATAGCGTGACACTATATAGCCTATGACACTCCCCGATAAATGGACTATTCAACACAGAAAGGATCTTTTAAATCGTTTTAGTAGATCCAGAGATTACCCTCTACAACGTCACAAACACACAAACTTTACCTCTTTACAATATTAGTTAGATCTACGGTTCCCTGGAAACATTAACATTGCTTTAGGAATATACAAAAAGCAATTTTCGCACCAGAGTTTGAGTAATTGGAGACGCAGGGCATGATTCCTAGTGCGGGCATTGTCTTTTTTCACTAAGAGACTAGCCCCTGGTTTCCGAATGACTGAATAAGTAAAAATCAACTAGTCAAGTTCGCAGGAGAACCAAAGTAACCGACATAGCGCTCAGAATTGCCCGGTTAAAGTGACGGTGGGCAGGGCACATAGCGCGGAGAACCGACAGCCGTTGGGGCAGAAAGGTTCTGGAGTGGCGACCGCGTACCGGAAAGCGCAGAGTGGGGACACCCCTCACACGGTGGACTGACGACCTGGTTAGGGCGGCGGGTAGCCGATGGATGAGGGAGGCACAGGACCGCGTAAGGTGGGAATACTTGGAGGAGGCCTATGTCCAGCAGTGGACGTCGATTGGCTGATATGATGATGATGATGATGATGAACTAATCAAGTGTTAAAACTGTCATTTTAGTTCCTGAAAATGATAGTTTTGACACTTGATTAGTTGATTTTTACTTGATCAGTCATTCGAAAACTGGAAGAATAAAGTTTTGACCTTAATTTTCTTCATCCAGGTGCTGGTAAAGGAGTGATCAGGACAATGTACTGCAAGAGCAACAGTTACGCTGACTATTTACCGGTAGACGTCTTCATCAACGCGATCATGATTGTTACTTGGAACTTCTTGAAGAATGGGTAAGTGATCGAAATTGGGGCTTAAAAATGTTCCGTGTGGTGACGGAGTAAGAATACAATATGTCACCACCCCATCTCATCCAATGGGTGTCGTAAAAACCGACTAAAGGAATAACCGTAACTACTATCTTTACGAAATAAAAAGAAGGAAAACTTGAATTTAAACCTTATACCAATCAGTCTGGCCAGCGTGGTATTAGTAGGCCAAGTATCCTTCCGTCACGGAAGGAGACCCGATCCTGCAGTGGGACATTAATGGGCTGTTATGAAGATTCGCGCTTACCATCATCGTAAAGTAAACCATTCTATTGCAACCTTGAAAGTTTGCAGCTGTGTGCGTCTAGATGGGGTTTATACAGTTGAAAAATTCATCACATCATCACTCCGTGTGGTGACGGAGTAAGAACACAATATATCACCACCCCATCAGTCTCTTCCCACGGGTGTCGTAAAAACCGGCTAAGGGACTATCCGTCAATATAATTACGAAATACAAAGAAGAAAATCTTGAAATTAAACCCTGTACCAATCCGTCTGGCCAGCGTGGTATTAGTAGGCCAATTATTCCTTCATCATGCACTTCAGTGGGACATTGATGGGCTGTTATGTTGGAAAAATAACGAGGAATAATGGCTCCCTCGAAAATGATGGATTAATTTGGTTAACGAGACAAGAATTCGGGTGGCGAAATAGTTAAGGGTCGTAGCACATAAGTATAACGTAACGTAAACGGATCGTCACCGTATCAACTCGAGCCTTTTAGTATTATTTATTAGTTCAATAAGTACCTAACTAGAAACGCACCGTATTAAGATATATTTATACAGGGGAGACCTGGAGATTTGTAACACAGGTCCAGAACCTAGTACAGACTCCAGCTCTCACTAAAGAACATGTACAACATAACAGATGCTTATAATGTTTGTAAAACTTATTGTATTGTTACTTTATGAGAGAAATAAACTGATTAATTAATTAATTTGTATGAAACTCCTTACTGCAACGCACACAAATCGGAATCGTAACGTAATCGGATTTTTGACGTTTGACACCGAGAAAAAAGGGGATCATGCGGTGCCGATCCGTTATATGTGCTATCACCCTTGACCGTTTCGCCACCCGAATTATTTTCTCTTGTTTTTTCAATTGTTTTTTTTCTTTTTTTTTCACCACACAATCTACGTAGGGTATAGATACTAACATACAATACGAGCACGTGTGTAGTGAAACCAAAAGTAGTGAATGACCAGTCAAACTAACTAACTAACTTTTCATTTGTTACTTTATTTCTTTTATTTGGTACAAAAACTGGTTGTTCCTGTGCCATACATTTCATTTTATAGCCCTATTTTTTTTTTAATTATGTTTATTAAAAACTTATACTTAAATCTACTACCTACATAAAAATCACGCCAAACGAAATGGTTTAACGGCGGTTTATTTTTCTGACAACCTTGTGAGAAGTCTACACACCCAGCAATTTCCGATGCCCAGTGGCCAGTGTACAAAATTTTGTTCTTATTAATATATCTATAATTTTTGATTATTTTCTAATTTTCAGTGACGTAGACAGAAGAGTGATAAACTTCACATCATCAGCGGAGATCAAGGTGACCTGGTCGGAGATGATTGAAGCTGGGAGAGAAATTATCATGAATAGAGTACCACTTAATGGTGTTGTATGGTAAGCTATCGTTTTATCCTACAAATTTTTTTTAAGACAACTCCCCGCACTAGGGCGTCATCCCCTGTGTCGCGGGACTTTTTAAAAACATCACTTAGTGGAAAAGAACACCCAGACTCAGGACAATAATTTGCGGATCTCACAAATAAGTGTCCTGCGTGGGGATCGAACCCACAACCTCGTGCACGGCAGCCGCTTGCGCTACCGCCGCGCCACCGAGGTCGTCAGTTTCGTACTAATATTATAAATGCGAAAGTTTGTGGGGATGTATGGTTGGATGAATGTTTGTTAATCTTTCACACAAAAACTACTGAATGGATTTTGAACAAATTTGAAATATAGGTGGTTTAGTGTGTAGCTAGGTACTTATACAATGCGGTTGAAGCCGCTGGCATCAGCTAGTCAAAGCAATCTTGGCAAAGAAAAGCAAGGTAGGAAAGAAAAGCAAGGTAGGAAAGAAAAGCAAGGTAGGAAAGAAAAGCAAGGTAGGAAAGAAAAGCAAGGTAGGAAAGAAAAGCAAGGTAGGAAAGAAAAGCAAGGTAGGAAAGAAAAGCAAGGTAGGAAAGAAAAGCAAGGTAGGAAAGAAAAGCAAGGTAGGAAAGAAAAGCAAGGTAGGAAAGAAAAGCAAGGTAGGAAAGAAAAGCAAGGTAGGAAAGAAAAGCAAGGTAGGAAAGAAAAGCAAGGTAGGAAAGAAAAGCAAGGTAGGAAAGAAAAGCAAGGTAGGAAAGAAAAGCAAGGTAGGAAAGAAGGGAAAATCTTTGGTCAGAGCAGAAAGTCCGAATGGAAAGCCTTTGCTCAACGTTACGTGGGACATTTTTTTTTATAATAATAACAAAACATAGCGCCATCTCCGTGTGGTGACGGATTAAGAACATAACATGTCACCACCCCATCTTATCCCTTGGGTGTCGTGAAACCGACTAAGGGACTACCTGTGAATATTATCTTAATGAAATAAAAAGAAGGAAAACTTGAAATTAAACCCTATACCAATCCGTCTGGCCAGCGTGGTATTAGTAGGCCAAGTATCACTCCGTCATGGGAGGAGGCCCGTCCCTGCAGTGGGACATTAATGATATTATGATGATAGCGCCGTGTAATGATTATCGATTTCATCTTTCCTCATGACAAGAGTCTTGTGTAACCCGAAAAAGACAAACAAACAAAATATTTGAAATTGACTCACGAGGTTGTCGACATGTAGAATATTGATTCGGCTATCATTGTTCCGATAGTAGGAACGATTAATGGACTTATTCCAAAGAGTCTCTATCAACATAAATAAAATAAAACAATCCTCACACATCGCCACCTAGTTCCTAACTAAGAAGACCTTGTACTATGGATACTAAACAACGGTACATATATAAATATTTATTTTTTGTAAATACATGAAGTATGCCGTATTATTCCGAAAACTTTAGGAATGTTTCAATTGCCATAAATAACCAATAATTTGTAAATTATGTTATCTTTAGTTGTGTTGTGTGCTATAGCCGGTAGAAATTAAGTAGGTACCTATCTAAGATCAAAAGAATAAAAATCATGTCAATGGCAGGCTAATTATTCCTTGTTTTGCAACTATAGCTACAACCCAATATTTCTGGTTGGCAGGTATCCAGGAGGTTCCATGAAACACTCGAGGCTGCATCACAACTTGTGCGTGTTCTTCTTCCACTGGATCCCGGCTCTCATCATCGATACGCTACTGTTCTGTCTTGGATACAAACCTGTGTAAGTTATTTAACTTTATCATTGAATTTTTAGCAGTTAAATTTCTATGGGTTTGTTTAGCATTTGATATACTGATGTGTTGGTGATGTCAATATAAATGTCAATGGTATTTGTACTGCATGTCAATTTTCGTTCCTAAAATTCGGTTAAATTAACTTTTAGTTGTCTTGTTTTTGCTATTGCAATTGTAATCTTTAGTGGTCGTGTTAAAGTTTTATTTAGAGTGTGACAAATTGACAACTAAAAGTTAACTTAACCGAATTTTAGGTACGAGAATTGACATGCTGGTTCAAATTTCACCAAAATTCAACTATTCATTTGTTTAACATTCATCGACTCGTTTGTGTATTTAATCATTCATTGCATAGTTAATTATATAATAATTGTTCATTTATCTATTAGGTACGAAAACAATAGAAAAATGCACGTAAAATCCTATACCAATCCATCTGGGCAGGATAATATAGGTTAGCGTAGTATACTTATTATAAGTCAATGAAATCCATCTTGGACTGCTGATTGAATACGATGCTATATTGGTCATACAAAGTAAATGTCACTTTTATACATAGGGCCAATTCTCATACATCCTGCAGTGATACTACACACAGAACATCAATAAACATAACTTCTATAACTTAATACCTAAACCCACTACATCTATCTACAGATTATGCCGTGTCCAACGCCGTATCACCAAAGGTTTCGAAGTATTCGAGTACTACACAAACAACCAGTGGGACTTCAAGTCAGACATTGCTCAGAGTTTGAGAACTAAACTAAATGCTAAAGAGAAAATAGACTATAAAGTTGATGCTGTGGGTAAGTGAGATAGCAATACTATTAATAGATCATATGTAATATTAATTACTTATTTACCCAACGCCATCTAGTAAGCAGAGTTTGTACTATGGATACTGGGGAAACGATAAACCATAGCAGTCAAAAGACGTCCCCTGCTGAATATATGTACTTAGGCTTCCTATAAATGTTTTGACCGAGCGCAATCTTGTGCTTTCGTCGTCCATTGGCTTCCAGCAACTTTGATCAGGTAGTAAACCGTGTCTGCCCATTTTTGGTTTTCCAGTCCGCGGCTGTAATTTCAGAAACTTTTCTTTACCCACTGCCCATTGCTACTTTATTCGAGCAATCCTTGACGTAGGTTGATGTTATGGTGTGCGGTTACTTTGCCCGTGCATATTATTTTTTTTTCTTATATTTGTTAATATAATTGAAGTACCGCTGTCCCCTTTTAGCGAGGACAGCGTACGGGGACAACGGAGAGTATTTTTTATATTTAATTCAAGTACCACTGTCCCTGGATGACGGGGACACGGGCGCACGAGGACAACGGGAATAAAGGAACCGAAGAAGTAACTTGCTTATTAGTAAGCACAAGTTTTGTACATACAGAAGATCCCTTATTTGGTACCCTAATGCCTCTGCAATGCGGTCGTTACTAAGACACAAGCTGTTTAATCCCATAGTGTCACTAGCTGCTGTATCATCATTATCATAACAGCCCATCATTGTCCCACTGCAGGGACGGGGCTCCTCCTGTGACAGAGGGATACTTGGCCTACTAATACCACGCTGGCCAGACGGATTGGTATACGGATTGGTATACGGTTTAATTTCAAGTTCCTTCCTTTTTATTTCGTGAAGATAATACTGACGGATAGTCCTTTGGTCGGTTCTTACGACACCCATGGGATGAGATAGGGTGGTGACATATTGTATTCTTACTCCGTCACCGCACGGATCATGTGATTAGACGGTACGTAAACTCTTGTTGAAGCCACCAATATGTGTAACTATTTTACATTCCCAGGCCTTGACATCTCAAAATATTTCGAAAGCTGTATCAGAGCTGCAAGAATCTTTATCCTGAAGGAGTATGATGACACTTTACCAGCTGCGAGGAGGCATATGAAAGTGTAAGTTTTTATTTATATCAATAATAACTAGCTGACCCGTGCCCACTTCGTTGGGCGGTAAAAAAAACGCGTCCCTTTTAAAATATATTTTATTACTGCTCCATTCCTATTAGTCATAGCGTGATACTATATAGCCTATGACTGATGGACTATTCAACACAGAAAGAATTTTTGAAATCGGTTCATTAGATCCAGAGATTACCCACTACAACGTCACAAACACACAAACTTTACCTCTTTATAATATTATTATAGATAATCTATTTTATCTCTCTGACGGTGTCGGAAAGTATAAAAGGAAGATCGCAAATAAATATAACTTCTACAAAAAATAAAGTTGGAAAACTTGATTTAAGTATATGTTGTCTTATGTTAAGTTATTAAAAAACGTTTTATAATCTATCTACACTCGAGAGCAATAGTTCCGGGTCACTAGCATTTACTTCAATATCTTGAAAACGAATAAAGCTATCGTATTGAAATAAATTGAACTTTATAGACAATTTAATGTTACTAAAATAAAATGCATTACATTTACTACTGACCATTTATTTTATTATGTTTAAAAGGACAAATTAAAAATGACGTCATTTTGCTTGTAAAACCAAAACTGAAAATATTGAATTTTTTATATTTACAAGTAGTTTTAACACGGTTTAGTACTTGGTATCACCCCCACGTGCTGTCTGGACTGCTGCAATGCGATTTGGCATGCTGTACACCAAGTTTCTGAAACACTGTTGGGGAATGTTCTCCCATTCCTCTACCAATGCATGTTTCAAGTCACTAAGCGTAATTAAAGGAGGATCTTGTTGTCTTACCCGTCGTCTGAGCTCGTCCCAGGCGTGCTCGATTGGGTTGAGGTCGGGGCTACGTGCTGGCCACACCATGGGACGAATATTCACCTTATCAAGGTAGTCTTGCACTGCACGAGCAGTGTGGGGACGGGCGTTATCCTGCATAAAGATGGCATTCTCACCAAGTCTTGCCATAAATGGACCGACGTGCTCGTTGAGGATTTCATCCACGTATCTTACGCCATTAAGAGTACCGTTTTCGATCAGTACAAGCTCTGTTCGGCTTTCCGCAGAAATTCCAGCCCACACGAGTACCGAACCACCACCGTATGACACCTTTTCTTCAATACAGGCTTGCATAAATCTTTCTACTGGTCTTCTGAACACCTTTGCCCTTCCGTCGTGTGTATACAGCATAAATTTTGATTCCTCCGAGAATATGACATTTGACCAATTTTCAATCGTCCAATTCGAGTGTTCGCGTGCATAAATTCGTCTTGCTATACGATGGTGTCTCTCGAGTTTTGGACCATTTGCGGGTCTAAATGGTTTCAAATTACCTTCAGCAAGTCGCCGTCTTACAGTCCAAGCAGAAGGGCTGCTTCCACCAAGTCCTAAAAAATGATGAGTCAGTGCTGTTCCCGTAAGAAACCGATTTCGTAGCATAGATTTAACTAAATATCGATCTTCCCGTGCCGTCGTACACCTGGGTCTGCCTGTTGTTGGTCTGCGTAGGTTCAAACCAGTTTCTAGAAACCGCTGGCGAACACGCTGAACTGTAGACAACGATACACCGACTATTCTTGCTGTTTCTCGCTGACTGCTCCCATTTTCCAGGATCGTGAGGATTCTCGTACATTCCTCAGGTGTGAGTGACAGAATTACCACTTTAATAATGACTATTGGATACCTGGATGACTCCTTATAAATACATTTTATGACAGAACAAAAACAAAAGCAAAAACAGTAGGGAAAATTAGAAGTTCTGATTAAAAAAAAAATGATCTTTTTTTTTATAACTTTTTTAATGCCATTACTTACCGCCAATCAATAAGTTTTTATATGTTTAATGAAATATTATTAAATTGTCTATAAAATTCAATTTATTTCAATACGATAGCTTTATTCGTTTTCAAGATATTGAAGTAAATGCTAGTGACCCGGAACTTTTGCTCTCGAGTGTAAATCTTGAAATACATTATTATGTGAGATTTATATCTGATCATCATAACAGCGCATTAATGTCCCACTGCAGGGCCTCCCCCCATGACGGAGGGATACTTGGCCTACTAAAACCACGGTGGCTAAACGGATAGGTATAGGGTTTATTTTCAAGTTTTCCTTTTTTATTTCGTAAAGATAATAATCACAAATAGTCCCTTAGTCGGTTTTTACTACACCCATGTGATAAGATGGGTTGGTGGCACACTGTATTCTTATTCCGTTATACCACACGGAGAACACCATCAATATTAGCTTTACGTAATAAAAAGAAGGAAAACTTACAATAATTAAACCCTATTAAACCCTGCAGTGGGACATTAAGTAATAGGCTATTAAGACGATATCTGATAGGACTCCTAAAAGCGGATAATTTTTATTTAAAACTAATTTTCAAAATGTTTCTTAAATGATTTTATTTCATTTTTCTTCCCCAGCATGTACTGCGTTGACGTCATCACACGTTGCATATTTTGGGGCTTGATCCTGTACTGGCTCAGTGGGTACGTGATGTCACCATTCAGCACCACAACCTTGCAGACCAGTGAATCTCCAACCGTCATCGCTATGGACGCTTAGACTGAAATGTTATACTACTAAGTTAAGATATCACTTAAAATTATTTGTAATTTGGAAAACTTTTGGTAAAAACATGATATTATGCATCTCTGCTTATATATACAAATACAAATAGTTTATTGCTTCATAAGTTTGTCAGTACATGTTTGTGTTTGGAACTTCCCTTTAAGCAAATAATGCCTGTGTTGAGAAGCCCCGCTCTTCCATATCAAAATATATTGCTTATATATGGCGTTCTGTAGTCTCTGCCTACCCCGACGCGATAAGGCGTGAGATTATGTATGTAAATACCGAGGAAAGCAGCATATTACATAAATACGTAATTATGCTGCTTTCCTCGGTTTTTACGCTTTCGCCAAAATTTAAGGGTGAAGTAATTTTGACAAACTTATCTTTTTTCGTATACCAATAAATCGTGTAAACTTAAATTGGGTGATTGCCAATACCCAAGATACCACCAAATCAATAACTCCTAGCGATAACCTCGCAAAAACACCCTATCATGTCACTTCCTAAGTTCCAGAGAAAAGCTACATTGTACAGTCACGAGCAATAATATGTACACATTTTCACATTTTGTAAAACAGTTATCTAAAGTTCTGCTAATCCAAAATTAAATATTCGAAGATTAGCTTAAAACTGTACGGAACCTTTTCTAAATTACGAATTAATTTTGGTAATATAATGTCTAGATAGACATTATATTTTGGTAATATAATGGAAGAAGAAGACATGCTGCGCCGACCCCAAATAAAAAAATAAAAATTGGGATAAGGGCAGGGGAATGATGATGAATATAATGTCTAGATAGACGTTTAGATAGTTTGGAAAATTTGACAATGTGAATATTTATTGCTCGTGACTGTACTGGAGAATCTACAACGAATTTTCATGCCAATAATAAGTACAGCAGAAATGCCTAAATTCACCCAACATTACATTACACAAACTTTGCATATTATTTCAAAAATCTACCAAATCAAATATTTTTATGTGATATTTTTATTACGTTTGTAAATTTTAGATTTAATAAACCATTTACAATAAAATGGAGACTGGTGACTGGTTTAAGAAGTACCTTATAGTTTTAATGAAGTATTATTGTTTTTGTATGTTACTTTAAGATTTATAAATAGCTCTACTATTTCTTTAGTTTTGTATGTATTTTGTATGTGTTTACTAAGAAAATCTGCCTTAATGTGATATTACCTTACTAGTTCTAACATCTTATGGCGCTTACAACTGGAACTAGATTGAAATCACTGGTTCATAAACAATAATGCTGGTTAAGCAAAATCGGCCAAATAATTCTATAGAAAGATCACGCCACGCCAGAGATTTATGTGCATATGTTTTATAAGTTGGAAAATTATTGAAAACTACGGGTACGGGACCCACTTCGCTGGGCGGCGAAAAAAACGAGTCCCTTTTTTAAACATATTTCATTACTGCATCACTCCTTTTAGTCATAGCATGATACTATATAGCCTACTAGCTGACCCGTGCCCACTTCGTTGGGCGAAAAAAAAAATTGAAATTAAACCCTATACCAATCCGTCTGCAAGCGTGGTATTAGTAGGCCAAGTATCCCTTCGTCAAGGAAGGAGGCCCGTCCCTGTAGTGGGACATTAATGGGCTGTTATGATGAAATAAGTTGACAATTACGAATTTAAGCTCTCTAGATATATCAGACCCACAGCTAAAAAACCGGTCAAGTGCGAGTCTGACTCGCGCACCGAGGGTCCTGTACAAACCTATTTATTTTCCCGCCAAATTGTGATAACGTCAGGATTCAGCTGTTTAAATACTATTTTTCCCGCCAAAATTTAATGACGTCACGACTTAGCTGTCAAAATATATTTTCCTGCCAAAATTCTGTGACGTCACGACTCATCTGTCAAAAATTCTATGACGTCACGCCTATCTGTCAAAATTGACAGCTGTCAAAAGTGACAGAGGTATAAAATATTTTCCCGCCAAAATAATATGACGTCACAAATCATCTGTCAAAAATTCTGTGACGTCACGACTCATCTGTCAAAAATTCAATGACGTCACGACTCAACTGTCAAAAAATATTTTCCCGCCAAAATTCTGTGACGTCACGACTCATCTGTCAAAATTCTATGACGTCACGGGTCACGTGACCTATGACGTCACGGGTCACGTGACCTATGACGTCACAGGTCACGTGACCTATGACGTCACAGGTCACGTGACACATCTTTCCCGCCAAAATTCTATGAAATCAAAATATAATATGATTGCTAATAAAAAGTAGCCTATGTTCTTTCTCAGGGTCTAAAGATTGTCTGTACCAAATTTCATCGAAATCCGTTCAGCCGTTTAGGCGTGAAAGAGTAACAGACAGACAGACAGACAGACAGACAGATAGACAGACAGACAGACAGACAGACAGACAGACAGACAGACAGACAGAGTTACTTTCGCATTTATATATTAGTATAGATGACACTTCCCGATAAATGGACTATTCAATACAGACAGAATTTTTAAAATCGGTTCAGTAGATCCAGAGATTACCCCCTACAACGTCACAAACAGACAATTACACAAACACACAAACTTTAGCTCTTTATAATAGAAGTATGGATCTAAGAGCTTAAAGCTGCTGTAAAATTGATTGGCACTTTGTAGTAATGTTTAAAATTGCGTGATTGTTATTGGAAATGACAAATACTCAGTATTTTTTTTTATATCTTTTATGTTGTTGGCCCTGAAACTGATTTGAAGTCAGTAAAGTGGCTTGATGTCAGCGCTTGAATATTCGGACACAAATATTTTAAAGTCAGTTGGCGCCCCCCGCCGACTGACTTGTCTACTGACCCTGTGTAAATCAGCCATTACCTTTTGTAAAATTTCTACTAAAATGGAGATGTTTGTGTTTATATGGATGATATAGTTGTTTTCTGAAGATATTTTCATGATGCGAATATTGACTATTCGTTATTCCTTGTTGCTGTTTTTGTACTATCATTGAAATTATGATTGCAAGTGTCTTAAACTTAGACTTAAGAGTGGTACAACGATACTATATAATCAATGAAGATGATGATGATGAAGTAGACTAAGAATATGTTTTATAATAAAAAGATTGCTGAAAATATTTGTTGGTTTCTCTTATTACCTTTATATCTCCTCCGTGTGGTGACGGAGTAAGAATACAATATGACACCACCCCATCTCAACCCATGGGTGTTGTAAAAACCGACTAAGGGATTATCCGTGAATATTATCTTTACGAAATAATAAGAAGGAAAACTTGAAATTAAACCCTATACCAAGCCGTTTGGCCAGCGTGGTATTAGTAGGCCAAGTATCCCTCCGTCACGGGAGGAGGCCCGTCCTTGCAGTAGGACATTAATGGGCTGTTATGATTATCTTTATATACTGAGGTTAGATAGAAAGAATACAAAACCTCAACTCAGTCTCATCTTCAGTGACTACATTTTTCTTTTTTTTCTTTTAAAATACAACTCCAGCACTAGGGATCATGCCCTGTGTTCCGGGGGACTTTTTACAAATATCAAACGAACACAAAACATTATGAGGTAAATTAGGTTTTCATAAAAAATACCTTTTAAACGAAACGAAAGGTAGTATTGAAAAGTATATCGTCGGTAAGTATCTATCGGTATATATTTTATTTTGTCAAAATAAGATTTACGTGTTTCTGACTGTACTCGTATGTATGTTTCGGGTAGTTTTCGAAACGCCTGTACCGATTTTAATAGGACTTTCTCTAATAAATTGATGATTTTAAGGCGCGTAAACATTTACGGGGTAAAGAAAAGCAGAAAAACTAAAGTTCAGTTTATCATTTTACCTATAAATTATTATTCGCCTATTTTTCGCCACTGTGAGGTGTATCTTGTATAGAGCTCTATTATTGAGCTTAGGTATAACTGATGTTTTACTACCGGTGTGACTACGAGTCTAACTCCTATAAATTTTAGGTTCCCGCAGGAAAAAAATGATCACTAAAGGTCTGGGGCTCGATTCCCACTCAATGAAAATCTTTATGTGCATAAACATGATAGTTTGCATTAGTTCTAGACATTTATTTGATAAAAAGTTTAAAAATAGGTACAGTACTTTTCAAATTAATCACATTAAGTCACATGTAAGCTGTATGCATGGCTTGACACGACACGACACCAGCATGTCAATTCTCGTACCTTAAAATCTTTAAAAAATTCTGTTAAGTTAACTTTTACCTGCAAATTGTCACACTCTAAATAAAACTTTAACACGACCACAAAAGATTACAATTACAATAGCAAAAACAAGACAATTTGACAATTAAAAGTTAACTTAACCAAATTTTTAATCATTTTAAGGTACGAGAATTGACATGTAGGTTGTACATGACATCAAAAGATAAAGAAAAAAATGGGGTAACAGTAAATAAAATAAAAGCTTTTTTGAATTAAATTTATTTGATTAATCTCATTAATATAAAGTCTACATTGCAATTATTAAAACTAGACATTAATAGTGATATTACTATAATATGGATATTTAGTGCTTATCCGAGGATAGTACGAGTTCACTTTACTATAAACTGTATCGACTATCGTTTGAACTTAAATGAAGAGTTCCACCAATAGAGCATAGAAAGTTAAACGATAAACGTTACAGTTTATAGTAAGGTAAACTAATACTAAGCACGCTGTAGAAAATATTTACAATATAAATTAAATATGTTAATTGTCTTAGCAGTGGAGAGCTTTTGTTGAATAAACCTCACGCCTCATTCTCATGGGGTAGACAGAGACTACTGAGCGCCAAGTCCTATGATCCTTACAAACCTGCTTTGCTTTCTATACATTCATACAAATCTTCATACACGCTCGATTCCGAGTAATGTTGAATTGATTTTATTTACTGACAGTATTCCATTTAAACTTATAAAATCTTTATTTAATACGACAAATTGGGAATATTTAAATAATTTTTAGATATTTTATCGAAATAAATTGAAAAATTTAACGTTGCCTCTTTTTTTATTTTTAATGCTTTCTCAGACATGAGTCGCCTTACAAGGTACAAACATACAACGCCATCTAGGCTGTCTATTAGCAAACTTTTAAAGTTGCAATTTCACACTAAATAATTGGTGTTTGTTCAGATTCATAGATGTCATCCTTCTAGTTTGGTATAATGTAAGAGGAGTAAAGGTTCTGGAATGGCGACCGCGTACCGGATGGTGCAAGGTGGATCGATCTGGTTAAGATTACGGGGAAACGATGGATGAGGGAGGCACAGAAAAGAGGAAGGAGGAAACATATGAAGGAGGTCTATGTCCACCTGTAAGCGTCTTTTGGCTGAGATGATGATCATAATTATTTTTTCGATTTATTTCGATAAGTTTGCAATCGTAAGGTAATTTACACATATTTTTGTCGTAAAAATTGACTAAAGAAACAATTAACATCAATATTTTAACCCGCACAAGTTTATTTTTAAATCTAAAGTTAAAATATTATGTCTTCGTTTCTATCGCAGGCGTCCTGCCAAAAATCTGAATAAATAGTAGCCTGTGGCCGCTTGGAACAGCTTGTGTACCCAGTATAATCTGTGGATTAGAAAAAAAAACTTTAAAAAAGAAAAAAATACATGTAAATGGACTGTGATGATTTTTTTTTATGTAATAGGAGGCAAACGAGCCAGCAGGTCACCTGATGGTAAGTGATCCATGGCCACCCGCAACACCAGAGAAATCACAGCTGCGTTGCCGACCTTTTAAAAGGGAATACGCATGATCATTTTTTTGTGCGATTCTGAAACTATTGTCCAAAGTTTCGCAGTTCTTTGTATCCGTTAAATTGAGAAAGTTATCTTTTCAAAAAATAATAAGAATAAATTACTTTTAAATTACCTATTATTACCTATAAACAAAATTTAAATAAAGAACGAAAGACGAGAACGAGCATGAGAATCGTAGCTCAAGACAGGAACCTGCATTGTCAGATTATTCGCCTCAGACGCTTAGACAGCTATAAAAAACTATTTACAGGAAACTTTTAGCGCTTATATTTAAGGAAACAAGTTTTTAAGTCGACTCTACAAGCTTAGCATAGTTGGGCCTAGATGGCGCTATTACCAAAAAATACTCACCTCTTTAACTTCGTCCTAGCCAAAGGCAGAGACTCCGCGGTATCCTTCAATATATATCTTCTTATACCAAACATATAAGCTCCTATATACGTATCCCAATTAAAATCAGCTGGCCAATGTGGAAAATCGCCACCATCTGTGGCATTATTGACGTCAGTACGTAAAGCTGTTAATTCGGAAACACCGAACTGCCATTCGTGGTTTGCGAAGTACTCGCCTGTAGCCGCCGCCATTTTAAATCGGCGGGCTAGTTTCATCATGCTGTGGGATTAAAATAACATTATAGTATATTCCGTGTGGTGACGGAGTAAGAATACAATATGTCACCACCCCATCTCATACCATGGGTGTCGTAGAAACCGACTAAGGGACTATCTGTGAATATTACCTTTACATAGAAAGAAGGAAAACTTGAAATCAAACCCTATACCAATCCGTCTGGCCAGCGTGGCATTAGTAGGCCAAGTATCCTTCCGTCACAGGAAAAGGCCCGTCCCTGTAGTGGGAGATTAGTAGGCTGTAATGATGATGATCATGATATAGTATTTGTTTAATCGTTTTTTATTATGGTTGGTATATTAATGGTTGCAGCAAATTATTACAGTCTCAATATTATAAGAACTCTGCAAAAATCATGGGGCATAGGGCCATGTTCTATAGAAAAGCGTACGGGGAACACCACGGTGTTTTCTCTACCCTGCAGTGCCTTTTACGGGGACAAACTGGTCAAAATTGTCCCCGTGAACACCCAGATTAATGAATTGAGAGGGACAAGGACCAACAAATTAATCTATAGTAATAATATTATAAAGAGTTAAAGTTTGTGTGTTTGTGACGTTGTAGGTGGTAATCTCTGGATCTCATGAACCGATTTTAAAAGTTCTTTCTGTGTTGTATAGTCTATTTATCGGGGAGTGTCATAGGCTATATAGTACCACGCTATGGCTAATAGGAGTTTTTTCGTCGCCCAGCGAAGTAGGCACGGGTCAGCTAGTGTCTTATATTGTACATACTTTGTGTCCATTAGCATCATGTCTGTAAAAGTCCTTGCGATACACAGAATCCCTACAGCGGGAAATGTCATTTTAGGTAAATAGGCAAAAAAACAATAATTTTCTTTCTCTCTATTTCTCTTTCTCAAAGATTAAATCAATCGACACAAACAGACTCGACTAATGCCAGTTTTCTCCCTGTCCTAGTGGCAAGTCATGGGTGTTGGTAATACCTACCATCTTTTGGGGACTCCAACTCACCTACCTGGGCCAAAGGACGGCCTATAAATGTTTGTTTTATGTATTAAATATAATCTACACTTACGATCCATGTGGTGACGGAGTTAGAATACAATATGTCACCACCCCATCTCATACCATGGGTGTCGTAAAAACCGACTAAGGGACTATCTGTGAATATTACCTTTACATAGAAAGAAGAAAAACTTGAAATTAAAACCTATACAAATCCGTTTGGCCAGCGTGGTATTAGTAGGCCAAGTATCCCTCCGTCACGGGAGGAGGCCCGTCCCTGCAGTGGGACATTAATGGGCTGTTATGATGATAATACTTACATCGCCTTCCGCCCCTGTGCTCTGAGTATAATGTCGTACATGAAAGCGGGTAAGAAATGGCAGGTCACTTCCCAGAATGTGTTCATAAAACGAGACTCGGTGAATGAGAAGTTTGGGTACCACATTACGTATCTGTGGAAAAAAATGGTTCAATGTTAGTTTAAGTAATATTATTTTCTTGAACCTAAGAAACTCCGAAATTGGAGGGTTGATACCGAATAACTATAGAGTAAAGCCGAACGTCCACTGCCGGCTAAACTAAGTTGGTATAGCTTAGCTCGCATAGTTGAGCCAGTTTTTCATACATGTGCGTCCATCGCAAACTATGCCACACAAACTATACTTAACGCGACACATAGATGATTATAGAACACTAATTTTTTAACCCAAAAAGAAAGAAAGACAATGGAAAAAATTTATACTCGAGGCGGAAATCGAACCCGCGTCTCTGGACTATACGCGTCTAGCGCCATGACCTCTAGGCCACCCGAGTGCTTGCCTCGACTACCAAATTTAACCATTGCTTTACGGCGCCGGGCCGCAACTTAGAACTCAACTGTACAACGCCATCTAGGGCGATCTAATTAAACGTCAATTACTTAAACGTCAATTACTTAACCAGGTTTGATCATATTTCTGTAGAAACATGAACCCCTTTTCAAATAGTTTTGAGGCAACAAGTATTAAAACTCAATAAGCAAATGAATAAATTGGTTACAAAAACCAACTTACTAAACTAATTTTAATAATGTTCCTATGAAAAAAACTTTGACGTAAACTCTTTCAAACAAAAAGGTTATTTTAGGCTAGGTTTTTTAATTAGGTAACCCTTATTATAGGTAACCGTTTGTAGGAACATAAAAGATTATAGCTAGTACCTAAGTAGATATTCTTCACTTTAGGGATTTTGATGCGTAGACGTTTCAAGCTATAGAGCTCACGATTCATAGGTCTCATGAATAATAGATTATACGTGTTCGAGCAATTGATATTGTATCAAACGTCTTAATATCTCAAGTAATGTTTAAAGGAGTACTTACTTAGTGGGATTCTCCAGCGCCCACTTGATACAAAGCTTGGTGAATTGTCCCCACTGTAAGGGATTAATGGTGCCTGAGGTCACGTTATAAACCGGACAACGGCCTGGCCTAAAAATAAACAAAAATCAAAAATAAATAGTCTGTATGATAAATAGGTTTGGACACATTTAGAGAATAAAGAGAGACGCAGAGGTCTCTGGTTCGATTCCCGCTCAATCCAAATCTTTATGTGATGAACATGATTGTTTGCATTAGTCTGGGTGTTTTCTATGTATAATATGTATGTATTTACAAAAAAAAAGTAATTAAGTATATTTATCCGTTGCCTAGTATCCATAGTACAAGCTTTGCTTAGTTAGGGACTAGATGGCGTTGTATGAATGTGTGAGGAATATTTATATTTATAGATATGTACTTAATTAGATATTAGCCTAAGTATAACGCGGATGTATAAACGTCGCTAATATAATTGTAATTTGTAGCAAAATATAATAATAAAAATATTTTATCTTCCATTGTTATTGTGAACCACATAAATAATTGCGAAACCACATGACTTTACCACACAATGTTACTTCAATTATATTTTATTCTAATGAGATTAGATAATAAATAAAATTAAAAATGTAATGAACTGCGTCGGTGGCGCAACGGTAGCGCAAGCGGCTCTGTGCACGAAGTCGCGGGTTGGATCCCCACGCAGGACGATTATTTGTGCGATCCACAATCAGACATAATAGGCCAACAATAAAGGCATAATCCCTACTGCGGGAAGTGTCATAAAAAATACATAAGACGAACTCTGTGACGTAGTGGTTATATAACATGACTGCTACGCAGAGGTCTCGGGTTCCATTCCCGCTCAATGCTAATCTTTGTGTGCGTCAACTAGAGTCGTCATCTAAGTACTCTACAAGAGTAAAAAAATAATTTAAAATGTACTTACTGTTTGACACCCTGCCTCCAAGCAGCTACTATGCAGGAGTTGACAACCATGTCGACTGGCACCAGGTCTACCACGTATCTCTCTCGGCAGTACCCTGATCTGTAGGTGCCCCGTGATATCTCCATTATCAGGCCTGATGGGAGATAACAATGTTTTAGTAGCGAAGAATTAAGTGCCGTAGAAATGAACCCACATACTTCAACGAGAGGAAGGATTCTATCAGAAACATGTTATAACCGCGTACCTACTTAAAGCCCGATTTAGATCTCCATCCTATTTTTTGGCGAGTTAAGTACGAAGTAGCCCCCTCTCTCGCGTCTCGCCAACTTAACTCGCCAAAAAATTGGACGGAGATCTATTTAAATCAAATTAATCAACAACTTACTACTTAACTCGCTACTGTACTTGTCGATGTGTAAATCGGGCATAAGTGCCGTAGAAATGAACCCGCGTACTAGAGGAAGGATTCTATTGGATACATATTATAACAGCGTAAGTAATGTCGGTCAAACGTTATTTCGGCCAAACTTTTAGTCGATCTTAAGTGTCGGCCGACACGATTAGATCATGAAACTGTTAATAGTTATAGAATCGAGGCAGCCTTACCTACATGATATTTGTAGGCTCGTCAATATAACGAGATGGCAAGGAGCAATCACAAAATTATTGACATATTTAATCACAGCCTTCGCCAATTTATTTCCATTGTTAAGGACATTCTCCATCGTAAATTGTGCACTGATACTTCCCTGTTGGGTTTAAACCCGTGATACGTCATTTGATGTATTGTGCTTCCGCGTATTTTACTTTTTACTTTCATCTTTTTTAGTTTCTAGTATAAGCTTTTCATTGTGATTTCGTAGTATGCACATAGTGTTACGTTACAATCTAGATCTAAATGTTTAGTATTAAGTTGATTGTATTTTTTATTGTAATGTGTTTTGTGCATTAAATAAATAAATAAAAATAAAATATTTGGTTGTAATGCCATTTTTACTGACCTGTTACTCCATATATGTTGTCGATCCATCCAGGGTAAGGCTCAGCTACAGCTGCAGTCACTGGAATAAGAAAACAATAATCCATACTATAATATTATAAATGGGAAAGTGCGTCTGTTTGTCTTTCTTTCACGGCAAAACGGAGCGAGGAATTGACGTGATTTTTTAAGTGGAGATAGTTGAAGGGATGGAGAGTAACATAGGCTATTTTTTTTTTTTCTGTGTCCAGGAAAGGGGAACAGTGCTACTCTGAATTTAATGCGAGCGAAGCCGCGGGCAAAAGCTAGTTAATTTATTATATTGATACAATTTTTTGAGGTTTTTAGAATACAATTAGTCTCTCCCTAAATACTAGTGGGGGTAATAAGATGGTCTTAAGGCTATTTTTCTTCTTTTGAGCTTGATGAAACGTCAACTAATTTCCGCCTAGGTAGCAGCTACCTTTACTAGCAAGATCAGATTAGTAAACTTGCGTTTATAAGTAAAAAATCTCACTCTTTGTGGTGACGGAGTAAGAATACAGTGTGTCATCCATCACCCCATCTTACCCTATGGGTGTCGTAAAAACCAACTAAGGGACTATCCGTGAATATAATCTTAACGTAATAAAAAGAAGGAAAACTTGAAATTAAACTCTATACCAATCCGTTTGGCCAGCGTGGTATTAGTAGGCCAAATATCTCTCCTTCACGGGAGGAGGCCCGTCCCTGCAGTGGGACATTAATCGGCTGTTATGATGAAATAAATAAAATATATATTCTTTGCACTTTTACACAACGCCATATTATTATAGTCCCAAAGTAAGCAGAGCTTGTACTATAGGTACTTGACAACGGATTCTGTTCTGGCAATCCAAAATTTAATATCAAAACTACATGGAACCTTTTCTAAACTATGAATTATCTATATTCTTCACAGTATTGTGATGTAGTCAGACGTATGAATATTTTAAAAAAATTGACAATGTATATTTATTATTGCACGTGACTGTAGGTACTTTCATAACAGCCCATTAATGTCCCACTGCAGGGACGGTCCTCCTCCAGTGACGGAGGGATACTTGTCCTACTAATACCACGCTGGCCAGACGGATTGGTATAGGGTTTAATTTCAAGTTTTCCTTCTTTTTATTTCGAAAAGATAATATTCATGGATAGTCCCTTAGTCGGTTTTTACGACACCCATGGGATGAGATAGGGTGGTGACATTTGTATTCTTACTCCGTCACCACACGGAAATAGTTAGTAGTAGTTAGTAGCTACTTTAACCACTACAAAATAAAAAAACTACGCTACCAGAGGTCGTAAGAATCATAATTACTAATTATGCCAAATTATTATCTTGCTAAGTAGCGAAATCTTCTAGTTTTAAGTAGGTATGTTTAATTGGATAAAAACAAAATGTATTTTGTTATATGTGGACTGCAAATAAACTTATTATTATGTTTCTCTTTTCCATAATACTCGGGTCTATTGGAGACCCGGTTCTTTGGAAGGCATACATCGGGCCGAAGCCAAGACGAAGAGGCCCTTTAAGAGATTTTTTATCTGGTAATGGATACACAGGGCAGATACCATCTCTGAACGCACAATATGATACACCCAGAGATGGTCCCTGCCGAGTGCAAAAACTATTGTAGTGCATCTGTAAGGATGCAATAGAAATTTAAATAATAGTCTATGGATGAGTATGTTTAATGGACCGGTTATTGGGCTATGGAAGGAGACTACCGGATACCTGTCGTGATAATCAGTCTCTATATTATAAAAAGACAGGTAGTGACTTGCCACCTCGTTGAGTGGGCCCCACAAAACGGCCGCACGTACAGTGCGACAATGGAGCAACATCTCGTAGAGAGGCTAGAAGCTGCGGAGAGGTGAGTCTGCGGGGCGCCAAATTCCGGTCAACCGTTCAAGGGCCCCCGGCGTTATGACATTTTACACTTCCAGCTTGGAGCATAGGATCCGCTCTTGCGTATTCCAGTCCTGGCCGACCAATGAAGGTAAGCCAGGCCATCAAGGAATCAGGGTCCGTGGTGTCGCCACTCACCAACAGCTCGCCACAAGCTGCCCCTGCGGGCTTATTTATTATTATTAATATTAAATAAAAATCCTATATAATACTATTTGTGCCATTATACTTATACTTAGATTCATATTTACGATTTAAAATAAGTGGGCATTGTTCGAAATATCTGTTTTTTTTTGTCAAAAAACGGAACCCTTGTAGATTCGTCATTTCTGTCTGTCCGTCTGTCCATCCGTATATCACAGCCATTTTTTTTCCAAAACTATAAGAGTTTTACTGTTGAAACTTGGTAAGTAAGTAGGTGTATTTTGTGAACCGCATTAAGATTTTGATGCAAAAATAAAAAAAATAAAAAATTGTTAATAATGAATAATTTACAGATTTTTTTTTTTTGAAAAATCCCAATTCCTAAAGCATTTTTGATAGATCTTCTATAGGATCAACTTAAAAGTGTAATTTTCTTTTTTAATTATTTAAAAAAAACTTCTGAATTCTAAGGTGTCAATGAAAACCTCCACTTTTTTAAGTCGCATAAAAACTAATACTCGATTTTAAAATCGGTCACAACGTCCAACTAACCCCTGCTCTATAGTTTATGGTCTTTTAAGGGTACAATTACATCGATCGCCGTATATACATTCATATCAATGTTTTAATTATGTATAATGTCACATTGGCCATATAATGTTTGCCTTAACTTTATTACAAAGATATCTATCAGGGAAATAAATATTTGACGACCTCTGTGGCGCAGTCGGTATATTACATGGCTGCTACGCAAAGGTCTCGGGTTCAATTCCCGCTCAATGCAAATTTTTGAGTGCATGATCATGATTGTTTGCATGTATTTAGAAAAAAATATGTATATAAGTATGTGATATACATACTTAAAAACTTTTTTTTTGTCGTTGTCTAGTACCCATAGTGCAAGCTCTGCTTAGTTTAGGACTAGATAGCGTTGTGTGAAAGTGTGAGAAATGTTTTTTTATTTATTTAAATATGTTTGAAGAGCTGTGGTGCAGAGGTAAAAGTATGTAAGTAGTTGGAATGGACTTTTCTTTGAATGATTTGCTTTGGTGTTTCCTTTGATAAATAATGTTAAATGTTGATAACAAAGTCTTGAGAAAAGGCAATAAAGTATTTGTATAATACACTCTCAACACTTTAAATATTTTCCATTGGTGGCGCTTGTGAGCTCTATAAACGCTCTTAAGCCAGGTCTGAGGTTTACGGGCAGCTTAAGCAACTCTCTACACCATGTTTGACACGAATCAAACAATAAAGAAACAAGAAAAATATAAATCGGTTTTCTAATTAAAAAACCGACTTCAAGTAGATAAGACCTAATCTTAGCATTCCATGGATTCTCCGTGCCTTGGGATTTTTATTACAATACTTTTTACGCAATTTTCGTTTGGGATTCCCAGACTACTTTTTCTCATAGACCACATTAAAAAATTATCAGGTTCCGGTGGACTACATGAATGAATGAATGAATGAATGAATTTATTTATTTCTCAGTATATGGTACAGCGAGTTCTTAAATAAAATAATACATTTATTTTATTTAAGAACTATATTAACTACTTTTATTAACTACTTTTATTAACTACTTTTTTTTTTTTTTTTTTTTTTTTTTTTTTTTTTATTTTAATACATTTCTACCATATTCTCAAAACTCGACAAAAAAGTGAAGTATGTGTTTTGCCACTCCAACATAGACCACATAGAGTATGAAGTAGACATTTAAAAATTAAGAACCTCTCCTTTTTTGGAGTCGGTTAAAAAATTGGAGTGCCTTAGCAAGACAACGTGACAAATTTTCAATAAATTCTTAATTAAATCTAATTGACTAACGAATGTAGTAAATAATTGAAGTATGGGAGCGTACACCTGGGCCATAAAAAGAAATAATCAATATCTATCTATGATTATTGTATGAATGTCGCGTGAATTGACACATGGGGTGACAAACTGTGGCATAGACAAAAAGTTGTATGAAGTTAAACCTGCTTTTAAATTCTTTTATTGATTTTAATGACTTCAAATAAGGCTTTAAGTAAGTAGTAGTGTGCATTTTAGGTGATAGAGAAACACCGTGGCTTTTCTATATTTTCGAATCGCCAAAAAACTTGTTAGCCTCAAAAATTTTCCCACGATAAAAAAAGAAAAAGTAGTGTGTATTTTTCATTTCTAATTTTAATATTGCTGAAGTATCCTTTTTTTGGTACTTCAAATTTCAGTCATTTTTGGTTGGCCCCATATAAAATCTTTAAAATTTGCTAAAATAATGGTATTTATAAAAATGATCCAAGTAAACGAGATTGCATAAGTAAGTAGTTATAAATCGTTATCAAGTTTTTAGTTTCAAAGTTGATTGTAAAAACTGACACCATAAAACTTTCTTTCTTTCTTTTATTGACAAAGTCAGACTTAGAAAACACGCATTTCATTCAAGTACATAATGAAAACAAATAACAACTTTTCGCTTCACTAGGAATCAAACCTAACACGAATTCATGCATGGATACCCCATCTATTACATATCTAGGTGAGTTTCCCAATGCGAACTATCTACTTCTGTGTATTACATCCGAAATTGTTCAGCCGTTTCGATCTAATTACATAAAGAAATACCAATACAAGTAATATGTAAACTGGTATTAATTTGTAACGAATATTTGGGGCAGTGATTATCTGGGGTAGAGGTCAAATACGGATGTAGAGTAGAATACCATTTCATCATAAGGGTAAAGTGGTGGCGTTAATGGTGCGAGTGGTGTGCTGATAGAAAAAATACAATATCTGACGACCTCTGTGGCGTAGTGGTTATTTAACATGACTGCTACGCAGAGGTCTCGCGTTCGATTCCCGCTCAATGCAAATATTTGTGTGCATGAACATGATTGTTTGCATTAGTCTGAGTGTTTTCTTTGTATCATCATAACAGCCCATCAATGTCCCACTGCAGGGACGTGCCTCCCCCCGTGACGGAGGGATACTTGGCCTACTAATACCACGCTGGCCAGACGTAATATAGTATAAAGAATATCGGGTTTAATTTCAAGTTTTCCTTCGTTTTATTTCGTAAAGATAATATTCACGGATAGTCCCTTAGTCCGGTTATTACTACACCCATGAGATGAGATGGCGTGGTGACATATTGTATTCTTACTCCTTCACCACACGGAGTCATCACTTTGCCCGGTCTGTAAATACTTCTTTACTACTGTTTTTATAATTTATTATTATAATATTTTTGGTATCAATTTAATAAACTGAAGATTTAAAATGCAAATATTTAAATGTACGGTAACGGTATAAAATTAACTAAAAATAATGTAAATAGAGATATATAATTAAATTATAAAATGTGCATGAGTTCAAAATTATTTTTCTTAGCAATTATCATATTAGGCTGTTTTTAGTATCTTTATGACAATAATAAACTTTTATTCGTTATTTGTTTCTTTGTCTATATAATCATCATCATAACAGCCCACTAATATCCCACTGCAGGGACGGGCCTGCTCCCGTGATTGAGGGATACTTGGCCTTCTTATACCACGCTGGCCAGACGGATTGGTATAGGGTTTAATTTCAAGTTTTCCTTCATTTTTTTTCGTAAAGATAGTATTCACGGATAGTCCCTTAGTCGGTTTTTACGACACCCATGGGATAAGATGGGGTGGTGACATATTATTGTATTCTTACTCCGTCACCGCACGGAGATACATAACTACAGTTACCTACATAGTAAGTAAGGTGTAATATGGACTTACCAATGGAAGGGCGTACAATGCAGACCGGTAGGTTAGTGTGGCTGTAGACTATAGCCTCCGCAAGCGCCTTCGTCAGGGTGTATGGGTTAGGATGATCCCCCTGTAGGAAACAGTACAACTTTTATATTACGACATTCACACAACGCCATCTAGTACCATACTAAGCAAAGCTTGTAATATGGGTACTAGACAACGGATAAACATACTTAAATATTTTTTTTTGTAAATACATATATATTAAACTTAGAAAACACCCAGACCAATGGAAATAATCACGTTTATGCACACAAAGATTTGCATTGAGCGGGGATCGAACCCGAGACCTCTGGGTAGCAGTCATGCTATATAACCACTACGCCACAAAGGTCGTCAATTCGCGTCTTGTTTCGATAGGTGTAGGCACAGACTATGGATTCATGATTCATGCCCTGTATCGCGGGGTCTTTACAAACATCAATTTAAAGAACACAGAGAACATCCAGACCCAGAACAATAATATATGGATCACAAAGTCGACTTACCTGAAGAGTCTCCGAGATGACATCAACAGTCTCAGCTGGCAACATCTTGGCACATCTGACGATGCTGTCAGGGTCATAAGGTGGAGGGTATACCCGCTCCTCGATGTGCGACCTTGGGGCGTTGCTGTAGGCTGTGGAGACGTGGACCAGCGCCTGCGAGATCAGTGTTGGTTAGTAAAGAAAGGAAGGGCTTTCCAGTGTTTTGTTTGGAAAGAAGTTAGCTTATTTTCGTTGTAAATGGAGAAAAACTGTATGTAAATATGGCTTTAAGTTTTATTAATGTTAACTCTTTTTTGAATAATATTTTTATTCAAGAAACATAGAATTGAAAAACAATATCCTACAGATTAAGCACCTTTTTTGACAAGCGCCTCAAATGCTCACAATTTATTGAAAAATGGGTTCTAGTCTCGTTTTATTTTATGAACACTTTGTATTAGATATCCATCCCTGTGTCTCGTGGACATTCATCATATCATAACAACCCATTAATGGTCCACTGCAGGGAAGGCCCTCCTCCCGTGACGAAGGGATACTTGGCCCACCATTACCACGCTGGCCAGACGGATTGGTATAGGGTTTAATTTCAATTTTTCCTTCTTTCTATGTAAAGGTAATATTCACAGATAGTCTCTTAGTCGGTTTTTACGACACCCATGGGATGAAATCTGATGGTGACATATTGTATTCTTACTCCGTCACCATACGTGAACATTAACACTCATAAAATGAATGAGCACAAATACTAAAGGTAAAAAAAAAAATCCACTAACCTTCAACTTAGGCATATCTTCAGCCAACTTCAGCAAGGAACCAGTACCCTGCACATTCAGCACTGTAGCAGCATGCAACGGTTCAGTAAACCTGACGGTAGCTGCTGAATGGAACAGCGTGGTCACCTTGGCGAGAAGCTCCCGTTGTTCGGTACTTACGCCTAGATTGGGAGCTGCCACGTCTCCCGTGATAGGGTACAACTTGCCGAGCCGTTCTGGCCATCGGGCTCGGATCCTATCGAATACCTGTTGAAATGATTCTTGAAAATTACTTTTTCTATTTATACTTTTTAAAAAGACTAGCTGATACTCGCGGTTTGATCCGCGTTGTATAAATAACTTAAATGCTATTCTAAACTAGTTTTTGAGTGAAAGAGTAACAAACATCCATCCAAATATCCTCACAAACTTTCGCATTTATAATACAAGTAGGATAATCCCGCACTAGGAATCATGACATGTACGCAAAATCTCAAACTGTAAAAGAAACTTACTTATTTAAACTATTTTTCATTATGAAGTTATTTGTTTTAGAAAATCCGTGCTTGTAATGTCAAGGAATTTAATTGTTTAGCAGGTACACAACCTACGTAATTTAGTCGTATTATATACCAAAATAAACCTAGCGAATTTGAAAGATATTACACCTCAAAATTGACATAATATAAAATATAACCAATAAGTATGAATTGCACTTCAAACTTCTTTGTTTACAAACTTCCACCATTCTGTCCAAAGAGTAAAAAATAAAATTTTGACAGTATTATCAATACAATGCATTGAACCAATCAGAACAGCGAATGCTACTCGATATACTTTATTGTTAATAGTGACACAAACTCGGACTAAGGATACTGTTTGATGGAGATGGTAGATAAGGTCTAGTTTAGTTTGACTTAACTTTGGTCTGTCAACAATATAAAATTGAAGAATTTTATTTTAACACAAAATACCTGTCTGTCATAGATAGACAAGGCTAGGTATATATACCTTGTCTTATTAATTTTACGACTCCCAAGACGTCGGGGTTTGTCATCCGTCGTCTGTAGTCGGTAAATAGTAACCTGACCGATTTCAAAATTAAGCAAATTGCTAAACAATTAAATTCCTTGAGTGTACATACATATGTAAAAGAAAGAAAAAGAAGTTGGCCCTCAGTCCACACATAACATGAAAAAAGGGACACAGACTCGAGACATTGTGTTAACGGATTGAACATACCACCCCACCCTATCTGGACAAAGAAATATGGCATTAGAAGGCTAATTTATTTATGCTATCATCATCATCATCATCATCATCATCATATCAGCCAATCGACGTCCACTGTTGGACATAGGCCTCCTCCAAGTATCGCCACCTTGCGCGGTCCTGTGCCTCTATTTATGCTATGGTAGCATTGCAAAGCTATAACTTATGTTTAAAATATTTTTTTGCTAAATTAGCTTTACAGACAAATTAGCTTAGTGATCAAATAGCATAGCAGCATAAGTTTTTTTTTTATGCATTGATGTAAAAAACGAACCAGTGCACATCCTGACGGTTAGTGGTAATACTAATAAATGTCAAATAAATCATACGTGACAACTTCTGACGGGGATTAATTGCAGCAAGGGTAACATAAGCAGGACTAAACTAAGAGCTAAAAACACTCAACATAGCACTCAGAATAAGCATAAAAAATACCAAAAAACGGTCAGCCATCTATAAAACAGTCAACTAACTGTAACTCTCCACCTAAGAAAAAATCAACTAACCTGATTCTTCAGCAATTCCTTATACCTCTGATCAACCGTCAATCCCCTCTTCGGCCTCATCAGCACATAAATGGTCTTTATACCAGGACAACTCCTCAAAAGTTTCTCTAGCAAAGCCTTGCCAACGAAACCTGTTCCTCCTGTCACCAGAACAATGGAGTCATCGTAGAAGTCCGCTATGGCTTCTCCGGGCTTGTCAGGATGTTCTAGGTTTGCCTGGTTCTCGAAGTTCAGGTTGATGGCGTTTAAGTCATTACCGTTGGTCATTTCAAGGTGTTTTCTGTAAAGAATGTGGAGTTTATGGCTCTGTTCGTAATAATATATTTTTAGGGAACCGTTTAGAATTCATTTAACCGCCTTTGGCCTTTGTGGCGTAGTGGTTATACAACATGACTGGTACGCATAGGTCTCGGGTTTGATTCCCGCTCAATGCAAATCTTTGTGTGCATAAACATGATGGTTTCCATTGGTCTGGGTGTTTTCTATGTATAATTTGTATGTATTTACAAAAAAAAAAAAAAAGGTATTTAAGAATGTTTATCCGTTGTCTAGTACCCATAGTACAAGCTTTGTTTAGTTTGGTACTAGATGGCGTTGTGTGAAAATGTAAGGATTATTTATTATTTATTTATTTAGTGCACAAAAGCGGCATTAAATGAGGTTTAATTTATATCATACTTAATTAATTATTTGTAATGCCAATACTTACTGATAGGCATCCATTTTATCCGTTGTTATTATTTTTGTATCCATTTTGGTTTCTCGGCGCTTTCAAAATATTAAAACCTGCAACAAAAGACAACTGTTTAAAATTTGTTTAGTGGATTCCAAGATTTAGAGATATCATTACAAACCATAGGTTCAATTCAATGTTATAAATAACAAATACTTCTTAATATACAGTCATCATAACAGCCCATTAATGTCCCACTTCAGGGACGGGCCTTCTCTTGTGACGGAGGGATACTTGGCCTACTAATACCACACTGGCCAAACGGATTGGTATAGGGTTTAATATTAAGTTTTCCTTCTTTTTATTTCGTAAAGATAATATTCACGGATAGTCCCTTAGTCGGTTTCTACGACACCTATGGGATGAGATGGGGTGGTGACATATTGTATTCTTACTCCGTCACCACACAAAGAGATATGATTATTAAGTTGATTATATTATTCGTGTCCCACAAAAGAGCGATTTCTTTTAAAAAGTAAACAAATGCATTATGGTCACACAATATAATAACCAGTTCAACATGATTGCCATTATGTAAAAATGTTTATTTGTTACGACATTATCTACTTATCTGGTTCGAAACTTTAAGGACTAGGAGAGCGAAACGTCACCATACCGACAATACTCCTGCAGCGCCCGGAAATTTTGTCTGCAGAGTATGCGGCAGAATCTGCCTCTCTAGAATTGGCTTGCACAGCCATGAGAAAAAATGCATGGCATCCACGAGGCAATAATTAATGAATCGTCTGAAATAGACGCAAAGGCCCATGATGATGATGATCTACTTAGTTGGGCAACACTGAAGTGGAACGCCATTTATTTACATGCAATTTTACAGAGTTATTATTTGTAGATTATAAAATGTCCTATTGTGAGGAAAATTTGGCCTACTGATACCAATGGACAGACGAGTTAAAATCAGGCCACTAATGTTCCACTGCATAGACGGGCCTCCTCCCATGATGGAGGGATACTTGGCCTACTAATACCACGCTGGCCAGACGGATTGGTACAGCGTTTAATTTCAAGTTTTCCTTCTTTTTATTTCGTTAAGATGATAGTCCCTTAGTCAGTTTTTACGACGCCCATAGGATCAGATGGGGTGGTGACATATTGTATTCTTACTTCGTCACCACACGGAGGAACGAGAATAACTATGCGCTTTACAAATATAAAATATAAAGTCTCTTACTGTATTTTTCTTCAGACAAAAGCTCGATAACAAAGCTGTTTTAGTATGAAGCTATCCGTGTTTGTGTTTTAAATCGCGACAAAGGACAAAATCCATATTGCGGGGATTTTCGGAAATATTTCTTTTTTATCTTATACCTTAAGCCTTTCTTCCTGAAAGAGAAAGACGTTGCGATTTTGTCAAAGAGCTTCGCAGGAGCCAAATATCAAAGGCAGGCTTAGTAAGTTCACAGACAATTGATGCCGATAAATTGCGATTCAAGGGTTTTCCAGCGAGCAAAGCTAATTTTCTTATTCGGAACCTACTCCAACAAAATCGTTAGAGTCGTTTGTAATTTTTTTTTAATTGTCCTACCTGAATGACTCTATGGTGCCTGATGTCAAGCATCCAATAGAGTCCAAGAATGGCGAGCTACTAACTTGCGCAATTTTAGTTACATATTCAAAGAAAATCCTCTTTTTTGTAACTGTTTTAAAATTTTGATTATTTTAAATGTTTAAACTACAAGATATTTTGAAAATAAAAATTTTTTTTTGGTCAATATCAACTGAGTTCTGAAGTAACAACAAAAATTTAAAACAGCCAAATTATGGAGAACCTCCTCTTTATATCTAGATCGAGACCCTATCAAATCACATCTATCATTATCTAAAAAAAGTGGTAAGAAAATAGAAGTGTCTATAAAAAAAAACCAAAATATTATTAACAGACTAAATTTAAATGTATACTTATTACGGTCTTTTCAGTGGCAAATTATTAGGGTAATTATTGTTTTTTTTACTCCTTGTGGTAACGGAATAAAAATAATTAATAAGTACCCAACTATCATACGACGAAGACAAAGAGAAACGCTATTAAGTATGTGAAAAAGCGGTAAGTTGCCAAATATCCTATAGCTATCCCTGCACTGGGTCTTTAAAATGCTGTCATAATGACTAATGAATTAAATAAAATTAAGAAATAAACCTTAAAATATTTTTAAAACAAAAAAGAAATCACTTAACCGCATAATTTTCAAACAAAGGACACTTAAAATCATTTTATTAAAAAAAAAAAAAACTAAGTACTTAATACTCTATAAAACACAAAAAAATATCACTTAATTTTCTAAAAAAAAAATCACTTTAAAAATCAAAAAAATACATACCGAAATAATTCAAAGCGCTTTCCCCTAGTGGTCACAAATTAGTCAAATTAAAATAAAATTATTTTAAAATATACATTTTTATGTTTATTAAAGTAGTGTGGTGCGCCTCGCAACAAGGCTTGGCTTTCACTGGCCGAACATTCACGTAATAGCCGCTGTAACGATTTGGAAACACACGTGTGAATATATTGGTAGGAAACGCAGCGATTTTGGTAACGTTTTGTGACGCTGGTCAGTGAGGTGATGGACTTCATCATCATCATCATCATATCAGCAAATCGACGTCCACTGCTGGACATAGACCTCCTCCAAGTATTGACACCTTGTGCGGTCCTGTGCCTTCCTCATCCATCGGCTTCCCGCGCCGTCCTAACTAGGTCGTCGGTCCACCGTGTGAGGGGCATGGACCGGGTGATGGACTTAATTATTAACTATTTTTTCTTCTTTCTCTATTTTAAAACACAACTCTCGCACTAGGGATCATGCTTTTACATATAATATCCAGGCAAGGAGATAACAAATTGTGGACCATTTATATTATAATCTTGTTACATTCGATGATATTTATGATTGGTGTTGGTAATACGGGGCGAGCAGTAAATATTACGTTCTTGCGAGAAACTTGGAGGCAAGCTTGAATTAATATTACCACGCTGCCTGCCATTGATATAGGGATTTTCTTCTCTTTCATTTTACCATACGTCTGTAAATACGATTAAAAAATTGCAGCAGCACATAATTTTGTTCTTATTAAGATTCAAACTTCTTTAAAAAGCTCTTAGTATAATATCGCTTGAGGCTGCCATAGTCAGTAGCGGTCAATAATTATTTCGCATCAAAATAATTTTCTACCTATCAACTTAATATATTTATTTTAAACTATTTTTAACTAAAATCTAGTGAATAAAATGTGCAGTAAAAATTTATATAATCTTTCAAAATCAGAGAAAAAAGTCGCCTCTTATTTTTAGTAAATTATACATTTATTTGTTTCATGTTGTGTAAAATAAATGGACAAATTAATCCGCAACAGAACCGACGGTGACGAACAAGCGCTAAGGCCAATAGATGAAGGAGAAACTAAGCTGTGTGGGGTTAAAAACACATGGAAGTAATATTTGTCCAGCAATGGACATCTTTTGTCAGATAAAATGAAGAAACGGAAAAATTCTCTTCTGGGATTTAATTTAATTTTAGGTATTGTTTGATTTTTAATACCATTACCTATTAGTTGTTACTTTTGTTTTTAAGTTTTGAATAAGAAGAAAAATAAGTAGGTTTTAAAGGAGTGAAGTTATAAAACTGAGAAACGATTTTTTTAAATAAGTATAAACTTATTCTTCGCATAAACTTTTATACAAAAAAGCTCGACAAAAACCGCTCAAATTATTCCCCCGTATAACTTTCTCTTACGGAGAAGTTGCGTTTACTGGTGATTATTAACTAACCCATAGGGCTTTTAAAATACATAACGCGCGTCATAGCTATATAACATCCGGATGAAATTTGAGGTTAAGCACCTATGGCCAGGTGTAATTTTTGATGGGTTACCGTTCAATACAAAAATGTTGAAAAATATTTATTGATCAATTTGATTGACTGTTTTTTTTATTGGATTAAGTGGTAAGTGGTAATTGCCGCGGTGGTAATGGTAAAAAAAGTGGTAATGTCTGCAATGCCAGAGCATATTTAAGGCGCTGCCTACCCTTAGACAAAAGCTGTTATATCCTAAAGCCCTGTAATTTCAATCATCATCATCATAACAGCCCATTAATGTCCCACTGCAGGGACGGGCCTCCTCCTATGACGGAGGGATACTTGGCCTACTAATACCACGCTGGCCAGACGGATTGGTATAGGGTTTAATTTCAAGTTTTCCTTCTTTTTACTTCGTAAAGATAATATTCACGGATAGTCCCTTAATCGGTTTTTACGACACCCATGAGATGAGATGGGGTGGTGACATATTGTATTCTTACTCCGTCACCACACGGAGTTATAATTTCAATAATTTTTAAATTTTGTTGCAAAATTAATTTTGTAAAAGACAATTTCCGCATTGCAGATAAACTTGTGTGGCGCCTGGAATTTTACAAACATTGATATAACACAGACACAAAGGAAATCTAGGTTCAATACTCTTTGGGTAACACAAATAATTTTCTAGGCCGGGATTCAAACCTACGAGCATTGTCCCACCACTCACTAGGTAAATTCTCGTTATATAGGTACAATTTAATTCAACTTAATTTTAACTTTTTTTAAATTTAATTTTTAATTAATCCAAAAGTGGTATTCTGGTCCTTAAACTTTTCGTTAAAAACAAAGTTAAAATCATCAAGTTTGACGTTTCTTAATAGAGAACTGTCACTGGGCTGATGGGTCTACTTTAATTTAAATATACCTAGATGCCTTATAGTTTTAGCTTTATAGTGGAATTTTTATTTTGCTGTAGTTGTAGTAGTTTAGGAGTAATTACATTTTATATCGGCAACGGCATGATGCGCGGAACGCAGTTAGGTCGCGGTCCGGGCGCGGACGTTGGACGGTCTAGCGGTCCGCGAGCTCGGGCGTGTGAGTGGTTAAAAATTACAAGAATGCTGTTTTAAGCTTAGTTACAGTAAGATTACATTACTATAAATAAAAATTTAAAAATTTTAAATTATAAATACAAGAATAACATATTGTGTGACAATTTGACAACTAAAAGTTAAATTAACCGAATTTTTAACGATTTTAAGGTACGAGAATTGACATGCTGGGTTGTTTTTTTATAAAAATTAAAAAAAAAAAATGTTGCTCGCATTTAAAGGCTGTCAATTTCTGGGTTTCAATGACCAAAAAATATTTGTGAAAATCTCCGCGACATAAGGCATAAAAGATACTAAATCGGGATTTGTCTTTTTTAAAGAAAAAAAAGGTAAAGAAAATTTTGCACCATTATCATCATCATAACAGCCCATTAATGTCCCACTGCAGAGACGGGCCTCCTCCCATGACGGAGGGATACTTGGCCTACTAATACCACGCTGGCCAGACGGATTGGTATAGGGTTTAATTTCAAGTTTTCCTTCTTTTAAGAAGATTTTTAAGCAGGGAAAATCGACAGCCTTTGGAAGAGAAAGGTGCTGGAATGGTGACCGAGCAACTAAAGGATCTTCTTACGAGGACTTCAGCCGATGGTACAGGGAATACCATGCTTATAGATAGAAGATACTCTGGACTTTATTGATACACTAGTTTCCGCCCGCCGGCTATAATATAGTATCACGCTATGACTAATAGGAGTGGAGCAGTAATGAAATATGTTTAAAAAACGGACACTTTTTTTTCGCAGTCCAACGAAGTGGGCACGGGTCAGCTAGTTTGTTTATAATAAACGTCATAAAAAGCTTTCATTCATATATTAGGTACCAAAAACTGGTTAGAGAGAGTAATTTTATGACTTAACTGCATCTACGAGTATACGCCACGTAGCAAAAAAAATATAGTAGTTCATAGCATAATAAACGACCGTTCTTGCAAAGTAGGTAGTTACTCGTCCACAAAAATAATAATTGATAAAGTTGGTTTCCGTGTGGTGACGGAGTAAGAATACATTATGTCACCATCCCATCTCATCCCATGGGTGTCGTAAAATAAAGGTAAAAACCGACTAAGGGACTATGCTTGAATATTATGTTAACGAAATAAAAATAAAAGTGGTAATAAAACTAATACCACTTTTATTTTTATTTCGTTAAGTTATACGTACGGCCTACGCCAAGTATCCCTCCGTCATGGGAGGTCCCTCCAGTGGGACATTAATGGACTGTTATGATGAGACCAATGCAAACATTAATATTCATGCACACAAAGATTAGCACTACGCGGAAATCGAACCCACGTCATCTTTACCTACTATAATGCCATGAACTACAAACCACTACGCCACAGGTTCATTACTACACAAAACCACTAAAGTATCAATCAACTAGCCTATTGCAGTCCAGTGCTGGACATAGGCTTCTCCTAATACGCGCCACAGAACTCGGTCCTGCGCCTTCCGCATCCAGTCCGACCCAGAGACCTTTTTGAGGTCGTCGGTCCACCTAGCTGGGGGGCGTCCTACATTACGTTAAAATAAAGTATGAAATATGTAAATAATAGAAAACGCTACCACTAGGCCAGTGGGTGGTACATTACGTGCACAGTGGTTACATCACTAAATGTAAGGAAATTGTGTTAATTATTTATTTATTTATCAGTGTTTTATTAGTAAATAAAACCGGTCAAGTGCGAGTATCCTAACAAAGTAATCCTATAAGGGTTCCGTTTTTTTTCAAAATCGGTACGGAACCCTAAAAATAAAAAAATATGGCTGACATCGAGAGCACTGTGTCGTCACCACTGATTTACAAAAAAACCCAAGATGAACATTTTCAAACAAAACTAACAGCCAAAAGTGTCACCAAATTATACAAACGCAATAAATACGTATAGTAATATCGTAAACATATTTTTTTTTTCAAATTCAATCTATAAATGTATTTAAAAAGTAATGCACAAAAAGCAATAAAATTTAATGATTGGCGTTTGCCGGTAGAACAGACGACGATACTAATTTAAAAAAAGCGCATTGTGCGCCTATTTGTTGCGGACGGTTTTGGGAAGTGGAGTGTGTATCTTTGGTTTTTTGTAAATCAATGGTCGTCACTGACACTGACAAGTGGGGACGCTCTGTGCCGGTACTGTGCCGGAACTGTGACTTCGCAGATGTGTGTGAATCGGCCTTTACAAACAGTAAAAATATCTGCTTTGATCAAGATAATTTACGTTTAATAGCAAAACATAGTGTTTTTTTATAACGTTTCTTACACATTAAAACAACGCCATCTTGTCTTAAACTAAGTCGAACATGTCATCACAATGACAACGGATAAACATACTTATTTTTTGTTTATAAATTACTTACAGAATTATTACCATTCATTGTATTGTGCAGGATGCGTGGTGACGGGGTAAGAATACATTGTGTCACCACCCCATCTCATCCCATGGGTGTCGTAAAAACCTACTAAGGGACTTCTTGTGAATATTACCTGTACATACTTAGAAAGAAGGAAAACTTGAAATGAAACCCTATACAAATTCGTCTGACCAGCGTGGTATTAGTAGGCCAAGTATCTCTCCGTCACTATTTACTATTTATTCTTAAAAAAAACTGCCAAAGACTAAATTATAAAACTAATTATGTAATCTTAATTAAAGTAAATCTTTTAAATTAACATGTTTTTTATTAGAAAGTATGTTCTGCATGATTATGCTATATTTTATCTGAAGCACTGCTAATATTTTGACTTCATTGCACGTGTAGGTAATATTAATATTTGTTTACTATATACACGGTGTACACGATAATAAATAAATATTTCCTCACTCTTTCACACAACGCCATCTAGTCCCAAACTAAGCAGAGCTTGTACTATGGGTACTAGACAACTGATAAACATATCTAAATACTTTTTTTTTGTAAATACATACATATTATACATAGAAAACACCCAGACCAATGCCAATCATGTTCATGCACTCAAAGATTTGCATTGAGCGGGAATCGAACCCGAGACCTCTGCGTAGCAGTCATGTAACGTTAAATAACCACTACGTCACAGAGAATCTGTACAATTTCATACCAAACCATTATTTTTCACAGGGACAGGCCTCCTCCAGTGAGAGAAGAAACCTTAGCCTACTAAATACCACGCTGGCTATTTGGATTAGTATAGGGTTTTACTTCCAGTTTTCTTTTTTTTGTTTTCCTACAGATAAATTCCGTGAAATTTCCCTTACATCATTTTTTACGATACCGGTTGTGGACACCGTGTATCTATTTGCCTTTTTCTAAGTGCCCTAATTGTCATCATCATCACAATATCAGCCAATCGATGTTCACTTCTGAACATAGGCCTCCTCCAAATATCGCCACTTTGTGCGTTCCTGTGCCTCCCTCATCAGATGGCAGAGGTTATCTGGGTCACTAAGGGCTAATAACAAAGTGTAGCTTACTCGGTCAAGTCAGCCCATTCGTGCTGAATAGAGCATGTATTATAATAGTTAGTTAGTTAGTTAGTAATACGCGATCGTTATGTAGGATACTTGCTAACAGTGGCCAGTGAAAGTGGTTTTGCTTCATCAGTTCATAGTGTTGGGATGTGGTTGTGTCGATAAAATCTCGTTTATTTGCTGTCGATAAAAATTTGTTTAAGAAATATTTGAATACTTTTTTTTGGCTGGCAACACTCATACTTGTCAAACTAATATTTTAAAGCTTCGTATTTTTATCTATACATATAATAAATCTGTAGAGAAGTCAATTCTGTACATGAAATATTTTCTCAAAATAACTATCAGGGTGTGATAAGTGATCGATACTGATTCCAAAAATGCAATCAGTAAAATTTTTGTCTGTCTGTCTGTCTGTCTGTATGTTCGTTATAGAAACAAAACTACTCGACGAATATTGATGAAACTTAGTACGATTATTCTCCATACTCCTGGTCAGGTTATACACACATCAAAAAAGTCTAAGCAACATGCATGATATTACAAATTTACCATTTATATTAATTAATTTCTAAGTATTTACTCACTCAAAGTGTATAGGTAAGTAAACTTTTTTGTTATTGATGACATACTGGCTGGTTGTAAAAAAAAAATTTCGATTATGTTTTGTTTTTTTTCATAAAATTCAAATGACTGCGAATTTGTTTGAATTTGAGTGCATGTTAATTGCTACGTTTTAGTCTTGATTTTATAATTTTACCAACCATTTAAATACAGTTGGCGACAAAATTGAATTGTTAGATATTCTTTACGTCATGGAGCGACGTCATTTGACGGCAGATGAAATGTAAAGAGCTGTAGGGATGTTGCAAGCGGGAAGTAATCAATCTCAGGTATCTCGACATTTTGGTATTCATAGAAGTGTTATTTGTCGTCTTTGGCAGCGCTACAATAATACAGGGGAACCCGCTGAACAGCATCCAGGCCGTAAAAGGAGTACAACCACTCGGCAAGACCGGTACATACAACTGACTGCAAGACGCCAGCCGATGTTAACCGCTCGAGAGATAAGTTTGAGGCTACAAAATTCAAGTGGTGTTGATGTAAGTCCCCAAACTGTGCGAAATCGACTGCATGAGTACGGCCTACGAGCTCGACGCCCTATCAGGTGCCCACCGATACGTCACGGGAATCGCGCTCGTCGAAATGAATGGTGTAGAGAACGCATAACATGGACCCAGGAACAATGGGATAAAATTATGTTTTCCGATGAGTCGCGATTCGGGTTTAGGCCTGATACAAGAAGGGTGCGAGTGTACCGTCGACCCGGAAATACTGAAAGACTCAGGTGCGTTCAGGAAGTTCATCCATACAGCGGCTCAACAGTTATGGTATGGGCGGGTATTATGAAGAACAGGCGAACTGAGCTCGTTTTTGTAAATGGAAACATGAACGCTGAAAATTACGTTGAGGATATTCTCAGACCTTATGTCCATCCATTTGCACAAACCTTTGGCTCCGATTTTACGTTAATGCATGACAATGCGCGTTCACATACAGCTCGGCGAACCAGTGAATACTTGGCAACGGAGAACATCCAGGTATTGCCCTGGCCTGCACAATCGCCAGACCTCAACCCCATCGAGCACGCATGGGACATGCTCCAGAGACGTGTTTTGAAGGACTTGGACGGAGTGACAACAACCCAACAGCTGAAGGATTTGCTACAATTCCATTGGGAGCGAATACCGCAAGATGACATAAACAGTCTCATTAATTCAATGAATAATCGTTGCCGACAAGTTCTGAATAGCAGAGGAGGCCATACTTTGTATTAAATTGTCCTATTCTTTCACAATAAATTCATTTTCTTAAGAAATTTCAATTTGTAAAAAAAAAGTTTAGTTTCTTATGTACCTGTATATTCTAATATTGTTAATTTCTGTTATTAAAAGAACTTATAAAGAAAACAGCTGTTATTTTTACATCATAGAACCCTAAAAATATTATTTTAAAAATAAAATACAACGTTATAATTAAAATAAATGGTAAAATAAATTAATATAAATGGTAAATTTGTAATATCATGCATGTTGCTTAGACTTTTTTGATGTGTGTAGTATACTTTTCATCACGCTACGATTAATAGGAGCAGAGCAGTGAAGGAAAATGTTGGTAAAACGGGAGAAATTGTGTCGTGACGTCATAGCATTTTAACAGATGATTCGTGACGTCATAGAATTTTTGACAGATGAGTCGTGACGTCATAGGAGTTTTTTTTTTTTTTTTTTTTTTTTAATGGCGATTCTAAGATTACGCCAATGACCAGTTAAAATAGTACTTTTAGTAGACGAGCAAGGTAATCAAAATTTGTTGTTATACATAAATACGTGTTATTCTGTGCTGTACTAAAAAGGCAGATATTAATTTAAGAATATAAACAAGAACAAAGAATAAAAATGACAAAACCATTACAGTTTTATGTTGTTTATCTCTATATAGTTACATAAAACATATATAAACGGTGAATTAGAATACGTAAGAATATTATTAAAATTAACAGGACGAGGTATACGAGAGGGAATGTAATCATAGAATGAAGAGCGCATTAACGGACATTGGAAAAAAATATGATCATAGGAGTTTTGAAAGATAATTCGTGACGTCATAGGAGTTTTGACAGCTGAGTCGTGTCGTCATAGAGTTTTGACAGGTGAGTCGTGACATCACAAAAATTTGACAGATGAGCTGTGACGTCATATAGATTTTGGCAGATGATTTGTGACGTCATAATTTTTTTGACAGATGAGTCGTGACATCATAGGAGTTTTGACAGAGAGTCGTTACGTCATCGCATTTTGGCGGGAAAATAAATATGTTTGTATGAATTCCTGGGTGCGCGAATTTTCACTGCAAGCCACTCTCAGCCAGTTCCAATCACTGATTCAGAAATAATAACGGCGGTTAAGCAATGTCGGCGAGGTCATTCTATTATGGGTGACCACTCAGTAGTAATGTACAATTTCATCTAGGCATCTTCGTGCTTTAGATGGCACGTAAGACGGTGATCCCGGCTATCGTTGTTGTGAGAAAGTCGTTAAGCTAAGTCAAAGGCTTTTTATAGGGTTCTGCAAAAAAAATTGTACGTTTGTACTACCAAAATATTTTTTGCGTGAACGAAGTCGCGGGATACAGCTAGTTATAAAATAAATTTAAAACCTAATTATAATACAATAATAACCTACTGTGTATAAAGAATAAGTGTTAAAAGTGTCAGTTTTAAGTTTTTTTACGTCTACATTTTTGGTGAAGTAGGGGTAATGATATACGAGTGTTATGTAGAGAGGTCTGGTTTGATTCCCAGAGAGATTAAAGCAAATCTTTGTGTGTAAAAATATAAATAATATTATGCATTGGTCTACTAATTAAACCCTATACCAATCCGTCTGGCCAGCGTGGTATTAGTAGGCCAAGTATCCCTCCGTCATGGGAGGAGGCCCGTCTCTGCAGTGGGACATTAATGGGCTGCTATGATAATTGGTCTGGGTGTTTTCTATTTATTGACTGTATTTTAATTTTAGTATGTTTATCCTTTGTCTGGTATCCATAGTACAAGCTTTGCGTAGTTTGGGACTAGATGGGGTTGTGTGAATGTGTGAGGAATATGTAAGGAATATTTATAGTACAAACTTCTTACTTTTTTAGTACTTTTAGACACCTGTATAGAGGGAAACATGGTGTACAGCTTATCTACTAATACCACACATAAAAATAAATGATATTTATTTATTTTCTAGGCGAAAAGGTATTAAAATCAAGTTTTCTTTCCTTTGTTTAATTATTACACAGATTGCTCAAAATTATTTTCATCGACAAACTTCCCTATAATAAAAACATCGACAAAATTTAAATTCCTATTATCCTAAAACTAATACATCTGTGAAGTAAGTATATCGACAAAATAAGTATGTCAATAATAATTTTATCGACATATTCACATCCCATCACTACAAAAAGAACGGGTTTAATGTTAACATTATATTTACGTTACGTCACGAGAGACATCGCGGCCGCAAGCGTTACGCTATTAGGAAATACTAAAATATGTTGAAATACATACCTACATATCATCATCATAACAGCCCATCAATGTCCAACTGCAGGGACGGGCCTCCTCCCGTGACGGAGGGATACTTGGCCTACTAATACCACGCTGGCCAGACGGATTGACATAGGGTTTAATTTCAAGTTTTCCTTCTTTTTATTTCGTAAAGATAGTATTCACGGATAGTCCCTTATGCCCGATTTACACATCGACAAGTTCAGTGGCGAGTTAAGTAGTAAGTTGTTAATTAACTAGCCTATAGATGTCCATCTATAGGCTAGTTAAGTTGGCGAGACGCGAGAGAGGGGGCTACTTCGTACTTAACTAACCAAAAAATAGGATGGATCAACAACTTACTACTTAACTCGCTACTCTACTTGTCAATGTGTAAATCGAGCTTTAGTCGGCTTTTACTACACCCAGGGGATGAGATGGGGTAGTGACATATTGTATTCTTACTCTGTCACCACACGGAGAATACATAATATTATATTCACGCTTAATTGTCGTGAAAGTAGGCAGAGAGTAACTACTGAGTGTTAAGTTAGAAATGAAGTTTGACTGCCTCGGTGGTTAGGTTCTGTATGCAGCTACAAGGTCACAGATTCGTTCCTCGCCCAGGACAATTCTCTACGTTAAATCTGCGCAACGGAAGGCCCTATGTTTTCGGGAGTTATATATAATATTCCCTTTATTTCCCGTGTTACTACCAATCGTACTACTGGTAGTACGACGCGAATTTCTTTTGCCATAATTTTATTAGACATAACGGCAAAAACAGCTCGACAAAGACCCAGTCTCCTACTTCTTGGTGGCTTAAAGAATAAAACCTAACCTAACCTAGATCGATAAATAAACTATTCAACACAGAAAGAATTTTTAAAATCGGTTCATTAGATCCAGAGATTACCCCCAACAACGTCACAAACTCGCAAACACTCAAACTTTACCTCTTTATAATATTAGTATAGATTAATAAGTCATTTACAAAAATTAAGTAAGTCGTCTAAGTAATGGCCTACGCAGACCGGGACGGCATGGCAAGGGATTTTAATTTTTACCAATGGAAATTCAACCGTACTATTACAGAAATACGACATAAATTGCTATGCTTTAAAATGATGCCGTTGCATTGAAAGGGATATTATCGCACGGCATTTTTCATTTTAAAGCATAGCAATTTATGTCGTATTTCTGTAACAGTAGGTACGGTTGAATTTCCATTAGTAAAAATTAAAATCCCTTGCCATGCCGTCCCGGTCTGCGTAGGCCTTTACGCGTTACAGATACCTAAGTTTTAAATAATAATGGTTTACGACAATGGTGTCGTAAACATTCCCCTTTTTAAATAGGGCAAGAAATTAATGTTCTAAGATATAAAATGATTAAAATAAATACAGATCAGTCAGTAAAACAATAGCAAATATTTTATCACTACGACCTCTATGGCGTAGTGGTTATATTACATGACTGCTACGCAGAGGTCTCGGGCTCGATTCCCGTTTAATGCATTTTTTTTTCTTTTTGTGTTTGCATTGCTCTGAGTGTTTTTCTGTATAATAAATATGTATTTATTTACAGAAAAAAGAAAGTATTTAAGTAGGTTTATCCGTTGTCTGGTACCCATGGTACAAGCTCGCTCTGCTTAGCTTGGGACTAGATGACGTTGTGTGAATGTGTGAGGATTTATCTATCTATATCTATATATCTATATATATATATATATTATATAAAACTCAAAGGTGACTGACATAGTGATCTATCAACGCACAGCCCAAACCACTGGACGGATCTGGCTGAAATTTGGCATGCAGGTAGGTATTATGACGTAGGCAACCGCTAAGAAAGGATTTCGATAAATTCTACCCCCAAGGAGATAAAATAGGAGATGAAAGTTTGTATGAAACTTTGTCAATTTTAAACCGATCGGGTTTTGGCTTTGCATGCAAATAGGTAGTATGACGTAGGTATTCCCTTAGAAAGGAATTTATTAAATTCAACCCCTATAGGGATAAAATAGGGAACGAAAGTTAGTTTAAAATTTTGTCAAATTCAAACAGATCAGGCTGAGGCTTTGCATGCATAGAGTTACTATGACGTAGGCATCCGCTAAGAAAGGATTTCAATAAATTCTACCCCCAAGGGGATAAAATAGGGGATGAAAGTTTGTATTAAACTTTGTCAATTTTAAACCGATCGGGTTGAGGCTTTGCATGCAAATAGTTACTATGACGTAGGCATGTAAAAGGATTTTATTGAATTCAGCCCTAATAGGGATAAATTAGGGAACGAAAGTTAATTTGAAATTTTGTCAAATTCAAACTGATCGGGCTGAGGATTTGCATACATATAGTTACTATGACGTAGCAATCCTCTTAGAAAGGATATTTACAAATTCTACCACCGAAGGGATAAAATAGGGGATTAAAGTTTTAATAAAACTTTGTCGATTTTAAACCAATCGAACTGAGACTTCGCATGCGTATAGTTACTATGACGTAGGCATCCCTTCAGAAATGATTTTGATAAATTCTACCCCTATGGGATCAAATAGGGGATGAAAGTTTGTATGAAACTTTGTCAATTTCAAACCGATCGGGCGGAGGCTCTGCATACACATATAGCTACTATGACATAGGCATCTCCTTAGAAAGGACTTTAAAAATTCTGTCCCCAAGGGGATTAAATAGAGGATGACAGTTTGTATAAAACTTTGTCAGTTTTAAACCGATCGGGCTGAGACTTTGCATGCAGATAGCTACTATGAAGTAGGCATTTCCTTAAAAAGTACTTTGATAAATTCTACCCCTAAAAGGGTAAAATAGGATGAATGTTTGTATAAATACGAATTTGTATAAATATCATTACGTATACTCTTCAATTGCAACATTGAAAGTTTACGGCTGTCGCGCCTACATGGCGTTGTACAGTTAAGTTCTAAGTTGCGGCCCGGTGCCGTATAAAGCAATGGTTAAATTTGGTATTCGAGACGGTTACTCGGTTGGCCTAGTGGTCATGGCGCTGGACGCGTATAGTCCAGAGACGCGGGTTCGAGTCCCGCATCGAGTACTAATTTTTTCCATTGTCTTTCTTCTTTTCGAATGTTTGTATAAATCTTCTTACATTTTCGAATGATTGAACTGAAATTAAAGATTGAAGCTATGATGAAGACGTTCGCTAATATAGGATTTCGATCAATTCACCCTATTGATACGTCACGTTTCAGCTGTCAAAAATTCTACGAAGTCACGTCTTATCTGTCAAAACTTCTATGTCGTCAGGAATTATCTGTCAAAGACGTCACGTCTCAGCTGTCAAAAATTCTATGACGTCACAACTTAGCCATCAAAATTATATGACGTAGCTGTAAAAACAAAATCCCGCCTAAATTTTATGACGTCACGACGTATCCGTAAAAAAAAAATTTTTAGCCATAATTTTTTGACGTCACAACGTAGGTATAAAAAAATATTCCCGCCAAAACTTTATGACGTCACCACGTACGTAGCTGTCAAAAAAAAAATTCCCGCCAAAATTCTATGATGTCACGTCTCATCTGTCAGAATTTCTATGACGTCGCGACTCAACTGTCAAAAATTCTATGACGTCACGATCTTTCCAAAATTCTGTGACATTACGACTTGGCTACTCCACGAATTTCTTAGAAAAATGGTTTTGACATACAGGCAGACAGACGGACAACAAAGTGATCTCATAAGAGTTCCCGTTTTTTTTAAACATACTTTGTAATAATACTTTTTAACGCGAGCGAAGCTGCGGGCAAAAGCTAGTTTACTTATAAGAAGTGAAACTTGACATAAACCTTTACCAATCAGTCTTCAGTAGTGAGTTTTAAAGCTGATTTACACAGGGTCAGTAACTGACTTCAAATTCGAGGCAAGTCAGTGCTGACTCGAAAAAAAGCCCGTGTAAACTGATTTGAAGTCAGTACAGTGGCTTGAAGTCAGCGCTGACTTGAATATTCGCACACGAATATTTTGAAGTCAGTTGGCGCCCCCCGCCACCCGCGCACCCCCGTGACAGCCAAATAAACCCCGTGTAAACAGACAAGTCATTGCGTGCTTGTCACTGCCGCTGCGTTGTAGAGTAACCACGTTTTTTTTTTAAATGAAGTTCTCATAACCAGTTTGTACTCCGCAGGATCTTCAAATTGCAATTGCTTCAGCAACAAAGCAGAGCCACCAGTTTCGTTTCTATCGTCAATCCATTTTCTTACCTACGGTCGTTTAATTTTAGTTATCTCATTTTCTACCATTTCTATTAACTCATTGAACAGCAAAATTGATATTTTTTTTAACAAATAATTAAATCTTCGTTTCAGTTGTTTTCGTAAATTCATTTTTCCCACTGACTTCACACACGTGTGGTCACCGTGAGAAACGCACCACTTCTACTTACTTCATGTAAACAGTTAAAGTCAGTCGCGGCGCCGACATTGGCGCTGCGACTGACTTGTCTACTGACCCTGTGTAAATCAGCCTTTAGATTGTCCATGTCATTGTAACATTGATGTTGTATGTATGTATGAATAAAATTATTATAACTTCAACTGTTTCATACAGAAAAATACGTTTTTGTTTACTGTTAGTCTCTTGCTGTGTAGGTATTTGCATCGCGTTAAAATAAAATTAAACGCCTGTCAAAATATTCTGAGCAAATACTTGTAATCTTGTTTTACAAGGAGCATACATACGTTATCCGTGTGGTGACGGTGTAAGAATACAATATGTCACCACCCCATCTCATTCCATGGGTGTCTGTAAATATTATCATTACGAAGTAAAAAGAAGGAAAACTTTAAATTAAACCCTATACCAATCCGTCTGGTCAGCGTGGTATTAGTAGGCCAAGTATCCCTCCGTCACGGGAGGAGGCCCGTCCCTGCAGTGGGACATTATTGAGCTGTTGTGATACATACGTTAGAATGACTGCCAAACTTCGTGTAACGTGTGTGCGCCCAAAGGCATTCTTTTTGGTGTAACTTTAGTACTTAATGATAAGTACATATTTTTTTTTTGTTTTTCTGATGTCAATTTATAACTTAATGCCACTACCACAATATTTTTGTTACCATAGCGTTTAGATAAAAAAAAGAAAGACAATGCATCAGATTGACTTCTCCATACTTTGTTCATGCCGCGCTGGATTGTCTTGTGGTCATCATGAATGGTGTGTACTTGGGGAGGCCAATGTCCAGCAGTGGACCGCTCATGGCTGACAGAGAGAGATACTTTAGAGGTTGATAGACGATTTTTTTAAGTCTCCTCCCGCTGAAGTTAGAAACTTAACAGCTGTTCGCCAGATAACACAGCTTCACTGTAGTCTTGAATAGCACCGCTTACAATCAGGTGCGGCACTTGTTGCGGCTTGTTTGCTAAAAATAAAGCAATAAATATTTATATAATTTAAGCCTTGCTTTAAAATGAACATTATCTTTTACCTAAAACAAGTAACTAAACGGTGTGAAACCTATTGAGAACAAGGCCATCTGTTAACTAATATTTGTTACTAAGGGCTGTGTACAGTATTAAGTACAACGCCATCTGATATCTAATACTTAATACTAAATATTTTTACTAAAGATACCTAAACTATTGAGAATAGCGCCATATAATATCTTACATAATAAGTACTAGTATATAAGATAATAAATGGCGCTATAATAAATAAAGTTACTTACTATGCGTTTCAAATAAGAATAGGATCGCACTTGCTGCCAACTTCATGTGGCAACTGTCATTTTAGTACGACCAACAAAAAAATTCGTAAAATAATTTAAATAAAAATATTTAGCGTTGAAAATTCTGATAAAAACAGATTGTTTTATTCAACGAAAAAAATATTTCTTCGTTTTTTACCGTTTTATTTGTTTGTTACATTGAAACAATAACATAAAAAATCTGACGAAAAAAACCGGTTTAACCCTTAAATTGATTTGGTCCGTTTTAAAGGACACAGTGTTTAAACGCATATAGATGATAGTATTACGTGATCCCACCTCGCGCGCGAGTTATATTATGTTTTGTAGACTATATCTTCCGCACTCACGCATTTAGTGCGTGCAAAATAGCTAAATGACCGTTTATTTCACCGATTTGAAAAAGTGCAAAAGGCGGGTAGCGTTACACTTCAGATAAAAGTTTATGAAAAGGTGATTTTTTCCTTTATATTGTGCATTATTTTGTTGCATATAATTGAAATACAGTATAACGTATTAGATGACATAATTTATTTCAACAATATTACTATTTTTCATTTCTAATTTCGTCAATTAAAATTATGTCATTTAAAACGAACCTTGCCAATTGGATCTATGAACTAGAGTACTTTTTGTTTGTCCCATGCAACGGACCTTGCCAATTAGACCTTAATATGTTTTTCTATTAAAGGACCTCGATGGCGTGGCGGTAGCGCAAGCTACTGCGGTGCCGTGGGTTCGAATCCTACGCAGGTCTATTATTTGTGCAATCCACGTTTAAATACAGCTTTATTAGACGATTACATTAGAAAACCCTAAATTTATACGGGTTTCTCTACTATATTATACATGTGTTATACTAATAAACCATCCTCTTAAATCACTCTATTTATTTAAAAAAAACCACCGCCACATTAACCGCACAATCCGGAGCACTATGTCGGTCATTTTGGTTCTCCTGCTGATCTCCTCATTTCTGATTCGATCACACAGAAAAACTCCCAACATGGCTCTCTGCATTACCCTTTGAGTGACCGTAAGCCTTCCGAGAAGGCCCATATTTAGCGACCACGTTTCTGTTCCATACGGCATCACTGCCAACACGCACTGGTCGAAGAGCTTTGTCTTCAGACAGTGAGGCAATGTAGACGAGAAGATACGTTTTAGCTTCTCGAACGATGCCCAACCGAGTTGAATTCGATGAATGATCTCCTTCTCAAAATTGGATTTGCCTAGCTGGACTAACCGTCCCAGTTAAATATATTTCTCGACAACTTCGAGTGTAGAGCCTCCAATCGTGATTGCAGTAGGTGCAACATGGACATTTGCCATGATCTTGGTCTTGTCCAAGTTCATTTTAAGACCCGCTTGTTGAGAGACTACTGAGGCCATCGAACATTGTGTTGAGGTTCTCCATGGTCTCAGCTATGACCACGATATCGTCGGCAAATCGAAGGTGCGTGATATTCTCGATATTTATGTTGATGCCGAGTCCGTCAGTGCAGCGGTAAACAGTTTTGGGGATATGACATCACCCTGTCTTACTCGTCACTGCAACTGGATAGGGCTTGTTGATTTACCCTGAAGTTTTCGTATAAGCACTTTCTTCATACCACAGCACTTCGATATATCGTTGGTCAACTTGGTACCGTTGAAGAGACTTCAACACTGCCCATGTCTCAATCGAATATAATAAAAATAAATTTATTTTAGTTTTTTATTTACCAAAACAGTTAGAAGTTGGTTTTATGTTTTACCAAAACGGTCAAAAGTTGGTTTTATGTTTTGATTCTAACATTTGATGTATGATTTTATATATTTCTTAACTGAAAATTGATCTCATTGTTATTTCGTGTTTATTTTATATTATGTAATGTTGATTCAGAAGTGTACTTTTAGTTTTTTTAGAAAATAATACTTTGCTTTGTTCTGGCAATGTCCGTTTAATGGGACATATATGAGGTTACCACTCAGAAGCAGGAAATGGGCAATGTCCGCTTTAAGTGACATACGAAAAAATATATATAAATACATATTTTTTCAAAAAAAATGAAAAATTCTTCTTTTCTATCCCTATTAGAACCAAAAACGTAAACTTAAATGCAAATAAATCTAAAAGATCAGTATGTGACAATTTAAGGGTTAATTGAAAATTTTGCAGTTTGTTTCACATAGAATCTGATTTGGATGAAGAACGTAGCTATGATGCCATAAATGGTGTGTAAGAATTAAATTCCAATAAAAATTTAATTAATTTAAAAATTTATATAACATATTGAAGTAAAGATTAATAAAATTTTGTGTTTATTTTTTTTCTAACAATACATGACATTCATGAAGTTCGTTAGAAATGCGAAACAAGATGGCGCTCTGACAGTCCTATTCTTATTTGAAACGCATAGTAACTAAACGTTATTGAGAACAACGCCATCTATTAGTTAATACTAGCACTCGAAGGTGTGCAATCTTTTGATAATAGCACCATCTATTACTAGTAACTAAATGTTATTAAGAACAACGCCATCTATTAGTTGGTACTCGAAGATGTGCACAATTCTAATATTAGCGCCATCTATAATCTAGTACTAGTACCTTAACATTAGGAATGTTTTGAAAACCACGCCATCTATTAGTTAACCCCTCAGCTGGCGGACAGACATATTATGTCTGCAAAAAAAAATGCGTAAACTGGCGGGCAGACATAATATTATGTCTGCGACCGGAATGTGCCAAACTTTTGTTTATATTAACATTTCCATAAGAATTAGCCGTTAATGTGAGTAAGTAAAAGCATCTTTATTAAACAAGGATAGTATACATTACGACAGGAGACGTCGGTTCCAAGAAATTTATTTATATAGATAAATAAATTTCTTGGAACCGACGTCTCCTGTCGTTTCAAAAAAAAAATTCTTCTTTTCTATCCCTATTAGAACCAAAAACGTAAACTTAAATGCAAATAAATCTAAAAGATCAGTATGTGACAATTTAATGTGAGTAAGTAAAAGCATCTTTATTAAACAAGGATAGTATACATTACGACAGGAGACGTCGGTTCCAAGAAATTTATTTATCTATGACACTTTGAAAAAAGGTTTGCTACGGCGGTTACCAACAGTTAAAAGCGCGTACGTTATTTCGTGTTTTTAATTAATTTAATGCCAGCAAAAGGGTGAAATTTACTGTGAACGTGGATAGGAATGTAACAAACTATTTTAAATTAATACATTACTTATTTCAAGAGATTAAATGCCTTATTTTGCCAAAATGATCTAGCTCCTCGAGTTTGTTTTTTTTTTTTTTAACTCTTCCAACTTTTACGTTTTGTTTTATGATCATATTTCTTTAGTAAACTACTCGCTACAGGCACTCAAATCACTCGTTAACTAATTAACTATGTTGTTTAAATGCAAAATCGGTTTAGATCATTATAAATTTTAAATTAAAAGCGAAAATATAGCACCCGTCGATCGAAAAGACATAATATGTCTGCCTTGCCAGTCAGGCGCGCACGGACGGCGGCCATTTTTTGTCAAGGAGAATAACGTAAAACGCATAGGATGCGGCATCGTGAGCGTAGTTGGAATTGAAGTACGAACAATTTTTGCCATTAAATTTGTATCAATTTTCACTTCAATATTTTCTCCGAATCATTTGTATTACATTATATTATATTACGTATATCAGTACATGTACTCCTATGTTATGTAGTACTCGAAAGGCAGTGCGCGATTGCCGTATCCGATCATCCCTCGCGGCTCACGCGCTCCATGGCGTACTTAGTAAATTTTCTTACGTTTTTGGGTTGTTTTTGGAAACTGTATTTTGATTATTTTTGTACTATCACATTGTATGTTTTTCATTATTTCTTTAGTAAATATAGTGTTCTAATAGAATTTAATAAATTACTCCTAGAAAATGTTTTAGAATTTCTTCTGTAATACAAAGTTTCCTAGGGTGAGAAATTCTTCGAAACTCTATGTGTTTTGTTGTATGGGTCATAAATTTAAACTAATCATTTCTATTGAATGAAATATATTGTTTATGTTAACTAGACAAAGCAAGCTTTGAAACAAACTAATCTTCTTATCGCTGCGAGGTCATGTGTCGACAAACAAGTCATAAAAACGAGACCCTTTTTTTTGTGCCGTGCGCTTAAGTGGCCCGTAATCAGTAAATCTTTCAAAGACGACTGTGTGAAATAAATGTTCTGAGAGTCCTATTTTTTTAATAGAATATAAATAAATAGTTATGTATATTGTAAATAAACAAAATACTGTTTTAGTATAGTGTTTTCTTTCTTCAGTATTTGTATTTTAATAAAAGAAACTGGGAAAAAATCGTTAGGCTCTTTTTTACCTTAAACTAGGAAAAAAATCACACACTTACGTGTTAACATTATTTAATAATCAGTTAGCCTAACTCATAACGATTACGTAGACATAAGTATCAAGGATGTTATTGTTATGATTGTCGAGTTAAACTTAAACAATGTAACCCGAGTCGGCGCGCGCCATTACCCCGCGGGGAGGGCTGCCAGTTTACGTCATAATGACTTTAAGTGCCTGCCAGCTGAGGGGTTAATACTAGTACTCGAATATGTGCCATCTTTTGATACTAGTACCATCTATTATCTAGTACTAGTACCTTAACGCTGGATACTATTGAGAACAACGCCATCTTTTATCTATTGCCAGTACCCAAAGGTGAGCAACCTTTTGATAACAGCGTCATCTATAATCTAATAATAAATACTAAATGTTGTGTATTTAGAACAGCGCTATCTATTATCTAACACCACCAAACACAAAAACAATGACGTCTTGTAGAATGTTGTGTAATTTCTTTTACGAAACATTTAGTTTTGCAAGTGAACCTTTATTTTATGACGATTGGTTACTTACGTAATGCGTACAAAGAATGTTTTATAAGCGAATTTGATAATCTCTGTCAAGGTTAATACGTGTTGATTATTCTTATAACAACAAATTGTTTGTACACCTACTTATGCGAATCTCTTTTGTTTATGTTAATAAACATGTTAATAGCTCGTTAGATACAGTGGGTCAATTAACAGTCTCTCACTAAAGCTCGATTTACACAACGACAAGTACAGTAGCGAGTTAAGTAGGTAGTAAGTTGTAGGTTATGTTGGTTTAAAAAAATCTACATCCTATTTTTTGGCGAGTTATGTACGAAGTAGCCCCCTCTCTCGCGTCTCGGCAACTTTATTTAGAAAAATTTAGAAAAAAAGTAGCTAGAAAAAACATTTCATGTGTTGTCACGGATAAAGAAATCCAGTGTTCTTGCTTGGTAGCAAAGCAAAGGGGTCCTACGAAGGGTTGAAATATTCGGAGGAGGTCTTTTTCCAGCAGTAGACGCCCATCTCCATTTGGTGATGGAGTAAGAATACAATATGTCACCACCCCATCTCATCCCATGGGTGTCGTAGAAACCCAATAAGTGACTATCTGTGAATGTTACCTTTATATAAAGAAGGAAAACCTGATATTAAACCACATACCAATAGGTCTGGCCAGCGTGGTATTAGTAGGCCAGGGATCCCGCCGTCATGGCAGGAGGCCAGTTCCTGCAGTGGGGCATTAAAGGGCTGTTATGATGATGTCTTTTTTTCAGCGACAGACGCCCATTGGCTAATATGATGAAAGAAATTTCATTATAATGAATTCATATTTACTTTATTACCGCAACCACTTAATAATAAATAACGTTAAAACAATTAATTAATTTAATGCAATGTTTGTATTTCACTCAATGTCAGACATTTGCAATGTATGTTCAGATATCAAGGTAGCCTTAACAACGTATAATGTCTAACTAAAGAAATATGTAACGCCTTTTCCAGCCACACAAAGCCATCTAGTCTCAAACTAAGCAGAGTTTGTATAATCAAACTAGCTGACCCGTGCCCACTTCGTTGGGCGGCAAAAAAACGCGCCCCTTTTTTAAACATATTTTATTACTGCTCTACTCCTATTAGTCATAGCGTGATACTAGCCTATGACACTTCTCGATAAATGGACTATTCAACACAGAAAGAATTTCTAAAATCGGTTTAGTAGATCCAGAGATTACCCCCTACAACGTCACAAACACACAAACTTTACCACTTTATAATATTAGTATAGCGGTCATGTAGCCGTGCATGAGGTTGCGGTTTGAATTATACGCAATATATTTATTTGAGTGATCCACAAATTATTGTACTGAGTCTGGATGTTCTTTGTGTACGTTAAATTGATGTTTGTAAAGTCCCTGCGATATAGGACCTAGAATAGAACGGAATCGTTTTTTAAAAGAGAATTATCCTGACTCACACATATCTATATAGTACTAGCGGTCCGTCCCGGTTTCGCACGGGTATTATTTTCCCGCTTTTCTGTTAACATTTTTCCTGACTTTTCTTTGCTATAAACCTCAAGGAGCCCGAGACCTTTCCAACGAATGCAAAATCGTGGAAATCGGTTTCTGCGTTCTGGAGTTATAGCGTCAGGAAGGAAAACCCGACTTATTTTTATATAGTAGATAGTAGTAGTGACAAGAACTATAACCTTCCGAGCAATTGGTAGGTACTTACATGATGAGTTTTTGAATAAAGCGTCTAAGGCGTCTGGGGCGTTAACTTATAAAAATGGTTACGCCAATGATGGGTCCTGTTTTAAAAATCATTTACAAAAAAGAGTTTACTTAAACTTTTTTTTAATTTGTAACAAATTGTTAAAGGTAAACGGGCGTTTTGTTTGGGCATTATGACCCATGGCGTACACAAATAAAATATGGCTAGGTATATAGTTAAATATACCTACTACTAACTGGTATAGGTCCCACTGTTGTGGGGTATGGGAGAATAAAGAAAAATGAAAATTTTGTTTATAGTTTTTATGGCAATAATAAAGAATTTTTGAATATATTTCAGTAACCTATTGGGCTTATTTCGATAATGCTTGGACAGTAGTCTGTTTAAAACAACACTGTTCACATTATGACGTTTGTAACCAAATAGAACAGAAATAAAATCACGTTGTACATAAATGTTTTTTTGATCTACTGGATACCTACAGTTCGCGCAACCTAGCTTGCCGGGCTAAAGTTAGCTTTCAGAGAAGTTTGCGCATGTACAGGAACAAAAAAACACCCACTCCCCATGTTCCCGGTCATTTAGTTCCAAATATGACATCTGCGCAGCTGATCTGCAACAACTTCAAGCCGGTTGCCTTTTCGTCTGGTGTATGCGTGTTATTGAACCGTTATAATTCAAAACTGACGCTTTAATTTCATTTTCTACAAACATAATAATGTTCAGTACTTGGTTATACCTACTCAAATACAGTCAAATAACTTTTTTCTCCCGGTAGATCCATTATTTTTTTTTATATAATTAGAAAAGTGGTATATAAACTCTATAATTTAAAACTAGTTTAGTGTTTGTAGGTACGCGAAAAAAATCAAAGTGGGTCAGATTCGCCCTGTTACCTTTAGCAGACAATATTATGATACACGCCATAACCTCATCATAACAGCCCATTAATGTCCCACTGCAGGGACGGGCCTCCTCCCGTGACGGACGGATACTTAGTCTACTAACACCACGCTGGCCAGACTCGTATAGGGTTTAATTTCAAGTTTTCCTTTATTTTATTTCGTAAAGATACTTAACATTGACGGATAGTCCCTTAGTCGGTTTTTACGACACCCATGGGATGAGATGGGTTGGTGGCATATTGTATTCTTACTCCGTCATCACACGGAAAACACCTTTGTGATTGGCAGCTGCTTAACCTAACCACAGCCCTACTAAGGTAAACCAGTTTGAACTATTGTTGCATGTCCAGCCTGATATTAAAAAGCCTTAGTTAGCCAGATCCAAAATTATCACCGCTTACCGTTCCTGGTCAAGGATCTAGCTTAATTCATGGTTTTAGTTAAGTAATTATTAAAATAGGTAAAGTCGTTTAAGTCACTATATTAAGTTTGGTCTCAATACAGCTTGAAATTGTCGATTAATGATTTGAACCGTCAGCAAAAAAAGTGAAAACAATATTGTTATTTTAATTATCGTCTTTTTGCGAGTTTTAGTTCATCATCATCATAACAGCTCATTAATGTCCCACTGCGGGGACGGGCCTCCTTCCGTGACGGAGGGATACTAGACTTGGCCTACTAATACCACGCTTGCAAGACGAATTGGTATAGGGTTTAAGTTCAAGTTTTCCTTCTTTTTATTTCATAAAGATTCACGAATAGTCCCTTAGTCGGTTTTTACGACACGCATGGGATGAGATGGGGTGGTGACATATTGTATTCTTACTCCGTCACCACACGGATAATTTTAGTTAAGCTGACTTAAAGACTCACCGTCTATTGTGATGGCCTGGTGCACCTTGTATTATTTTAATATTCAGTTCCAACACGAAAAATTATGTTTGCGATAAAAAAAATATAAATATTCCTCATATTTTTACACAACGCCATCTAGTCCAAACTAAGCAGAGCTTGTACTATGGGTACAAGACAACAGATAAACATACTTTAATACTTCTTTTTTTGTTAATAAATACATACAAAACACCTAGACCAATGCAAACAATAATGTTCACAAAGATTTGCATTGATCGGGAATCGAACCCGAGACCTCTGCGTAGCAGTCATGTTAAATAACCACTACGCCACAGAGTTCGTCATAATTGTCCTAAGCCTGGATGTTTTAATGTGTCCTTTATAACTGATAGTAAACGTCCCCACGACATACAACGCGTGTTCCTAGTACATCGTCGAAGAGCAGAAAAAACATACAATATTATTATTAAAAACATTTTTATTTCTTTGCTGTCCCTACCTAGTTTATAGATACCTAGATATCTATTATCGAAATTATTTTAAAAGTAAGTATTATTTACAGCAATCATCATAACAGCCCATTAATGTCCCACTGCAGGGACGGGCCAACTCCCGTAACGGAGGGATACTTGGCCTACTAATACCACGGTGCGCTGGTCAGACGGGTTGGTATAGGGTTAAATTGCAAGTTTTCCTTCTTTTTATTTCGTAAAGATAATATTCACAGATAGTCCCTTAGTCGGTTTTTACGACACCCATGGGATGAGATGGGGTGGTGACATATTGTATTCTTACTCCGTCACCATACGGAGTGTAGTAATTACATACTTCTATGCAATAGGATAACTTTAAATCAAATTTGACCTTCAAAGAACCAAAGCCGCGGGCTACCGCTAGTGTAACTCTTTCACCACTCAACATTGCTTCACCTAAGGTCACTTTAATTAGATAGCTATAGGGCCAAATTACATTTAATATTACACCCAGTCTTGCAACACGGTTGGCAGAAATATTTTTAATAGATGCCAAGGTATATGTCATGTCCTTGTTATTAGAAATTAAAGAAATACTAGTTCATATTAAATTAATTATTGCATTGGTAGCAAAGCAGACGCATTTTCGGCTAGCGTGCACGAGGTCGCGGGTTTAAATCAATCATTTGGGGTCCGTCGGTCCGAGGAAGTCAGTTTGGTCAAGCTGATTAACTTGGCTACCAATGAGATGTACTCCCGTAAAGCCCGATTTACACATCGACAAGTACAGTAGCGAGTTAAGTAGTAAGTGTTGATTAAGTTGATTTAAATAGATCTCCATCCTAATTTTTGGCGGGTTAAGTACGAAGTAGCCCCCTCTCTCGCGTCTTGCCAGCTTAACTCGCCAAAAAATATGATGGAGATCAATTTAAATCAACTTAATCAACAACTTACTACTTAACTTGCTACTGTACTTGTCGATGTGTAAATCGGGCTTAACTGTTTGAAAAGGTCAAAGACCGTGCGCTCAAGCTTATGAGCACTGCTTAGTACATACGCTAAGCCAAGCTACTAGCCATTTGGAGGGCAATAGGGGAGATTGTTAAGCGTCTTGAAAAAGGTTTTATTGCTGTATCCAATTAGGTAATACAAATATACAACCACTCGCCGCGCAGTTCTTGAAACAGTGGAATTGAGACCATTTTGAATCCGCTCGTATTTGCTCCTTATTACAACAAGAGATGGTGCTCTTACCAAACTTAAAACATCGTAAACATTATTTTAAAAGAACTATAATTATATTTTGTAACTAATAGCAGCTAGGGATTGTTTCTTGACACAGTAATAGATAACTTATTATTTATAGTAAACACTGTTAGCTAGGCTATCATTACATACAGCATTTTTATATTTATTTAGGTTAAAAACAAGGCTATTTTACTATATAAATAAATACATACTATATTGCCTCGGCGGTAAAGTTGTCGTGTATACCGCTAGACCGCTACCGTGAACGATGTTGCGGGTTTGAATCCAGCACAATAGAATTATTTGTATGATTAATAAGATATTGTTTGAGATCGGACATTGTTTTGTGTTATATTGATGTTTGAAAATATAAATAATAATATCTTTACAAAATAAAAAGAAGGAAAACTTGAAATTAAACCCTATACCAATCCGTCTGGCCAGCGTGGTATTAGTAGGCTTAATATCCCTCCGTTACGGAAGGAGGCCCGTCCCTGCAGTGGGACATTAATAGGCTGTTATGAAAAAAAACACAACAAAAGAATGTACTGCGTAGGATCGTTTTTCATGTGCGGAAGTTAATACATTTAAGTACCCATTACCCATTAAAATTAATCTGTTATTTTATAACCAAGGACAACAAACCCAATAATTTTATGTACTTTATGGGTCTAAAACCACAATTGTTAATATAAGATCACGGAAATCAGCAGCATTTTTTTATTTTTATTTTGTATGTGATGTTTATTATTATTGAATGTTATATTATTTTTAAGTAATTCTCTCTATGTTTTAATTTTAATTATTCAATGTTTCGAATTTAGTGTTTGCTTCAAACTCCTTGTTATGTTTTTTCTTATAACAATGTGTACAGTTTAAATTTGTTACTCTCTATGCATGTTGTGACACCTTAGAATGTTGTGCATTTACTTTATACATAAGCTGCTTTTATTGTAAATTTATGTAATAATGTAACAACTACTGGCTGTCTATAATAAATAAATAAAATAAATAAATAATGAAGCAATATTTGATAATGAGTAATTTTAATTTTTATTAAGTAATTTAATCTATTTCACCAGACCTTGTCAGGGAAACCCATAGTTGAGGAGCCTTCCTCTTACTTAACAGCTTTGATTTTAGCTGTTAATAAAATATTTGTAGTAGTATGTCCATCCCACTCTTCTGTTTAAAAAAGGATAAAAAACTCTTTATTTTTCTTCCACAAAGGTTCCTTATAAACTTACTTAATACATCACAACCGAATTAAATGGTCCTTTGTGGGAGACTGGTATCCACACTAGGAAACCCTGAAACGCAGATTACCAGGCCCCCTCTCGGACATAGTACAACTTATTTTATAGGTAAACTTAAACAATATAAAAATCTATTAAAAATATGTGTATATTGTGTGTGTGTGTGTGTCTGTGTATGTTTGTTTGTTACAACCAAAACACTGGTATCACAAAAAAATGAATATAATACAAAACATGGATATACGATGTTGACTGTAAATTTTTACTCAATAATTTTCCTGGGACGTATAAATCAGAAATAAAAGCGACTAAAAAAATCTTGGCCATTACATCTAAATAAAACTTAAAAAAAATACGTTCTGCCTTTACCTTGCTACCATGCTGAAGGTATTGACTAACCGATGGGACTGTCCGATGCCTGGTCGCTGGGTAAAGCTCCACGCACACTAGTTTTTATTTTATATGCTTTTATATTTGTATTTAATTTTTGTATTATGTTTACTAACGTTAGCTTTTTAGTTCTACTTGTATTACTAACACACCTATGGACTTTTAGTCTGCAATAAAGAAATTTTTATTTTATATATAATGTTTAGTTCATTTTTGGGTATGATAGTCTTAACTTTTCGGGTCGGATTTGAACGGTAGGTACAAAATAACAGATCGATAGAGAAAAAAAATCTGAATAAAATGGTATATTTAACTCATTTTTTCCAAAATGGTTTATACGCTAATTGAACCCAGAGGCATTGATTTTAAATACAATGGAATCATACCATCTTGGAATTATTCCATTACTATGAATCATTGCCTACTACTTACTGCACGCATTTCATTTCAAGCAAACAATTTGCACCACGTCATGATGAGAAATACATGCGGTTTACAAACCGGAACTGTGTAAAAACCGTATTTATAGAAAGTAGGATGCAGGTAAACAGCTGGAAGGTCACAGATTTGAATGCTATGAAGACCATTTTCCAAGAACAAAAGCTCAAAGATTGTGAAAAAAAAGTTTTTGAAAAGTTTATATCATAATCATAACAGCCCATTAATGTCCCACTGCAGAGACGGGCCTCCTCACGTGATGGACGAATACTTGGCCTACTAATCCCACGCTGGCTAGACGGATTGGTATAGGGTTTAATTTCAAGTTTTCCTTCTTTTTATTTCGTAACGATAATATTCACGGATAGTCCCTTAGTCGGTTTTTACGACACCCATGGGATGAGATGGGGTGGTGACATATTGTATTCTTACTCCGTCAGCACACGAAGAAGTTTAAGCTTAAAGTTATTGGTACCCAGGTAGTGTAATTTGACCTTACTAGACTTTTTCTTGTGGATTTTTCTGAAGTCCCCTATAAGCCCTAATATACTGTTGTTCTGAAAGCCAACATAATACAGACCCTCGCTGAGCTTTAGCCGTAGGTATCTATGCAACAAAGTCATTAAAAATTTCATCTCTCGAATTCGTGCTACCATTCGAAAGCGTGGCTGACATTTGAGGTATGTTATACTCCAATCAAATTGGTATAAATAAAAAAAAATAAAAAAAAAGAAATTGTTAATATATCACACACAACTTGTTTTATTTAGATCGTTTTATTTACCTAGATCATTTTAAAATCGACCCGTCCTTGTTGACCCCTATAAAGGTTAAATCGCCGGGGCGATGTGACTAAATCCACAGTAATTATTCCTATTTCTTTCATAAATGGCCAGTGCGACAAGATAGGCATTACTTACTCCCGGGGTCCTCACAAATTTCCCCCTGGCGAAGGACTCTGTCAAACATCTACAGACTAAAAGGAAAAGGCCGCGGGAAACCATTATATAAATCACTAGCTGACCCGTGCCCACTTCGTTGGGCGGCGAAAAAAACGCGTCCCGTTTTTAAACATATTTCATTTCTGCTCCACCCCTATTGATCATAGCGTGACACTATACAGGGTGGCTCATTCAAAAGGGTCAGTATGGGAAAGTCTTAAACTATAAGTCATACGAAGATTTGTTCTTAGGAACCATAACACCGATTTTGATAAAAAGAAAAACTGCATTCATACATTTGAAAAAGATACTGTACCCAGCTGGGGAATCGAACCCGGTTGTTTTGCAAAAATAAACTTATACTTTTTCTATTTAAATATCGATTCTGTAGGTCTTAAGCAGTAAATATCTCTATGAAACATTATGTCTTAAATGAATAAAATGCATTGTTTTCACATAGTTTAATTTATCATAGTAGGTGTTCGAAGTGACCACCATTACAATATTCAACAAGTTCAGGCATGTAAAATTGTCCCTACGGTTGTTTGTACCCCTCTACTAGTTACATACACCGTGTTACATAATCATGTGGCATTGCATTAAACTTTTAAGGAAGTTTTGTTATCTATACAGTAATATTATTATCATGCAACTACTTACTTCTATTAATCAAACACTAACAATCAATTTGAAAAGCCCACATAAAGTATGTAGATAATGTAGATAGGTACAGAGACGTGTTAAGTTAAGCCTTATTTGAAAATGGAACGTTTCAGTATGACTGGCTGCATGAAGATACAAAATGCAATAAGAAGATCGTTACCTAAACGTGTTAAATATTGTATTGAACAAGACGGTGGCCACTTCGAACACCTACTATAATAAATTTAAGTATGTGAAAAAAATGCATTTTATTCATTTAAGACATAATGTTTCATAGAGATATTTACTGCTTAAGACCTACAGAATCAATATTTAAATAGAAAAAGTATAAGTTTTTTTTTGCAAAACAACCGGGTTCGATTCCCCAGCTGGGTACAGTATCTTTTGTTTTATTTTATTTTATTTTCTTTGAGATAACAAACAATTGCGTAATGTGTATCTTTTTCAAATGTATGAATGCAGTTTTTCTTTTTATCAAAATCGGTGTCATGGTTCCTAAGAACAAATCTTCGTATGACTTATAGTTTAAGACTTTCCCATACTGACCCTTTTGAATGAGCCACCCTGTATAGCCTACTAGCTGACCCGTGCCCACTTCGTTGGGCGGCGAAAAAAACGCGTCCCGTTTTTAAACATATTTCATTACTACTCCACTCCTGTTAGTCATAGCGTGATACTATATAACTTAAACACTCCCCGATAAATGGACTATTCAACACAGAAATAATTTTTAAAATTGGTTCAGTATATCCACAGATTACCCCCTACAACGCACAAACACACAAACTTTACCTCTTTATAATATTAGTATAGATTATTTTTGCGCTGTATCTTATTGTCTTGACCTACGCTAACTACTATACCCTTCCATCTAAAAACGCCATGCTTTTTTTCACTAAATACCATGTACACACATCAACTAATCAACCTAGACACTCATGTACCTTAATACCTTGAAATAAGACACAATTTCAAATGAAAATGTTTAACTTGATGTGTTGCTGTGAGTACGTAAGCCTAATGAATATAATAAGAGGTAATAATAATAATAAGATTGAACCACTATGACTAATAACCATGATGATTATGGTGTAATATGGTGTAAAATTCCCATAAACTTTTTATACATCAATTGCAAATCATTGTGACGCCATTGATTTTTTATCCAGCTTCCACCATCAAAACAACATTTGTTGTTGACTCCGTGTGGTGAGGGAGTAAGAATACAATATGTCATCACCCCATTTCTAAGACCATGGGTGTCGTAAAAACCGACTAAGGGACTATCCGTGAATATTATCTTTACATAGAAAGAAGGAAAACTTGAAATTAAACCCTATATCAATCCGTCTGGCCAGCGTGGTATTAGTAGGCCAAGTATTCAAGTCAGGGGAGGAGGCCCGTCCCTGCAGAAGGACATTAATGGGCTGTTATGATTAATGTACCTATAAGCCAAAACATAGTCCTTTACAAAGTTAAGTTTATTATTATTTTTAATTGACATATTATTATATTTACATAAAAGTCACTTAAAAAGAATAAGACAAGATTTACTGCATGCATTCTAACATATAATATGTTAATTTCTAAACATACATATGTCATAGATATATTTACGATATTCACATCATATGTTTTGCTCGCAATGTGCAACAATATAACATAATATTACACTTAAGGGCAAAAGTTTAGGGTCACTAATATAATTGCAATATTATCAACCGCGAAAATAACCGGTCTAGTGAGTTTAGAAGTAAAAGCGCAGTTCCGCAGGCGGCCACGTTACAAAATCGCTTCGTGAGTTCTTAGCCTTAAAGTAAATAAATAAATAATCCATAAACAATCACGCATCGCCACCTAGTCCCAAACTAAGCAAAGCTTGTACTATGGGAACTAGATAACGGATAAACATACTTAAATACTTTTATTTTCGTAAATACATACAAATATTGTACATAGAAAAAACTTAGACCAATGAAAAAAAATCATGTTCATGCACACAAAGATTTGCATTGAGCGGGAATCGAACCCGAGACCTCTGCGTAGCAGCCATGTAATATACCGACTGTGCGTGCCACAGTGGTCGTCAAAGTATGCTTATGTCCAGTAATTGGCTGATATGATGATTGTATTTAATTAGGTTTACTATATTAGTTAATCATCATCATCATAACAGCCCATTAATGTCCCACTGCAGGGACGGGCCTCCTCCCGTGATGGAGGGTTACTTGGCCTACTAATACGACGCTGGCCAGACGGATTGGTATAGGGTTTATTTTAAATTTTTCTTCTTTCGTTTTATTTCGTAAAGATACCTATTGACGGATAGTCCCTTAGTCGGTTTTTACGACACCCATGGGATGAGATGGGGCGGTGACATATTGTATTCTTACTCCGTCACCACACGGAGTAAGAATACTAGAATAGACTAGAATATTAGTTATTGAGTTATTGCAATTAATATGACTGACCCGAAAGTTTTGCACTCAACTGTACTGTATTCTTCTCTAATAATGTAAATTTTATATACATATTAGCATACCGTCCTAACATTTTTAATGTTTTTTTTTCTTTTTATTTTATCTAATAATAATCCTCACACATTTATATAAGGACTCCTTGCTCGTGTGCCATAAACAATATATCCAGACTTTTTATATCGAACAAGGAAATCGCACTGTTTCGCGAGGCCGCTGCCTGCCACATTGTAACATTGACGACCTCTGTGACGTAGTGGATATATAAATGACTGCTACGCAGAGGTATCGGGTTCGATTCCCGCTCAATGCAAATCTTTGTGTGCATGAACATGATTGTTTGCATTGGTCTGGGTGTTTTCTATGTATAATAATAATATTATGTAAGTATTTACAAAAAAAAAGTATTTATGTATGTTTATCCGTTGTCTATTACCCATAGTACAAGCTTTGTTTAGTTTGGGACTAGATGGCGTTGTGTGAATGTGTGAGGATTATTTATTTATTTATTCTACGTGGGATTCAAACCAACGACCTCGTAAAGTCACTCACCGAGACTTGGTGTTGCAAAATTTAAAAACATATCAAATATGTGGCTCTAAACAGTTCAAGGTTTAATATAAACTTTCTATTAATAATAATTCTTTAGTTAATTATAATTATTATAACTATACATCATATAAAGGTCAATGTTATATTACGAGTATGCCACGAGGCGTTTTAGGTGGTAAATAAGTTGTAAACATGTTAATATAGGCGTCCTCCAAGTATTGCCACCTCGTGCAGTCCTGTGCTTCCCTCATCCATCGGCTTCCCGCCGCCCTAACTAGGTCGTCGGTCCACCGTGTGAAGGGTCTCCCCACCCTGCGCAATACAATACATATAGGAGGCCTATGTCCAGTAGTGGACGTCGATTAGCTAATATGATGATGATGATGTTAATTTAAACATTCTTTAAACATTCCTACAACACCATCTACTTAGTCTCAAACTAAGCAGAGCTTTTAATATGGGTACTAGATATTTACTCACTGACTCATAAACGCATCTTATATTTTAGTCAATTGATTAGCTTAAATGAAAAAACGCTAAGCAGTGAGAGACATTATGTATATTCTTAATTACGTATACTTAATATTAATATTAAAATATCAAAAAGAACTAAAAGTTAATGTTATCATTTTGAAACTAGAAACACGTATTGACCCCAAGACCATTTGGGTGGCCTAGCGGTCAAGGCGTTTGTGGCGTTTATTCAGAAGATGCAAGTTTTAAATCTGTCTCGAGCATCAAATTGTAACCATCTTTCTTTTTCATATTCGTCTTTTCGTTCTTTTCAATACTTATGTACTCGTACTTTTGTTAATAGAAAACATGCTTATTAGAACCATAATAATATACTATAATTGTATAATATTTATGTATAAAACGGTGGTGATCCGTGTGGTGACGGAGTAAGAATACAATATGTCACCACCCCATCTCATCCCACGGGTGTCATAAAAACCGACTAAGGGATTACCGTAAATATTATCTTTACGAAATAAAAAGAAGGAATAGGTACTTGAAATTAAACCCTATATAGTCCAATCAATAAAGTAGTTATAGAGTGCGTGAGCGGGAACCTAAGTGATTTCTACAGAAACTTATTTAGGGTACTTAAAGATATAACATACTAAAAGTCCCCACCTCTAGGAGGTGAGGCGGAGGGGGGAGGGAGAGTCAAAGGTCTCAATTTTGCGTTTTTTGCGTATATCTCTGAAACTACGAGAGCTATCGAAAAATAGCTTAGACAAAAATTGTAGATCGTAAAATTGTCTACAAAAAATATCTCTTCACTTTTGTCTTAAAAAGCATCGCTTTCGAGATATCGTGACTTTAGAGGGCAGAAAAGTCGTATTTTCGACTATATGCACACACTAGCTTTTTCCCGCGATTTCGCTCGCGTTTATAATTATTATGAAAAATAAGGCTTATTTCAATATACAGGGTGTAATCGTTAAGTGTGCACAGGCGATTATTCCGAAACTATGAGAGATATCAAAAAATTTAAAACTGATAACGAAAGTACTTTATCTAATGAGTAAAATGACATCAATAACTTTTTAAAAATTAAACGAGAAGTATCCATAATTTTGACATTAAGCACTCCCATACATTTTGTATGAGATTAGTAGAAAGGTTTTAGAAAATTTTGTATACAAAGTAGATGTTCGAAATGTCGTCCTTGTTGTGCGATACAATGACGAGCTCTATTTACAGTTTCTAAATGAACTTTCCGTAACATTTGCGGAGTAATTAAAGCAATTGCACGACGTACACGATTCTGCAACCTCCAGACTGTGTATTCTCTCGGCGTACACGTAGTCTTTGATAAATCCCCACAGGAAGAAATCACAAGGCGTGAGATCCGGGGATCTGGCAGGCCAAGGGGTTGCACTGTTATTGGCATAATTATCATATCATACGTAATCATAAAAATATGATTAAGGCAAAATTAATACTAGACCACTTAAAACAAGGAAACTAAAACCTTTCTACTAATCTCATACAAAATGTATGTGAGTGTTTAATGTCAAAATTTTGGATACTTCTCGTTTGATTTTTAGAAAGTTATTGATGTCAGTTTACTCATTAGATAAAGTACTTTCGTTATCAGTTTTAAATTTTTTGATATCTCTCATATTTTCGGAATAATCGCCTGTGCACACTTAACGATTACACCCTGTATAGTAGCATATGCATGCTTGGTCTCAGCCTAATCGGTTTGAAATTGACGAAGTTACACACAAACTTCCATCCCCTATATTATCCCTTTAGGGGTAGAATTTATCAAAATCCTTTCTTAGCGGATGCCTACGTTATATCATCTACCTGCATGCCAAAATTCAGCTAGATCTGTTCAGTGGTTTGGGCTGTGCGTTGATAGATCAATATGTGGTAGGAGTATTCCTACTGTAGAAACCACGTTAAAAAAAACCGCTGTGCTTTTTTTTGAGCTTGATTCAATGTATTGTTGTATTTGATTCAATGTTGGTGCAAGATTGGCCTTATCTACCTCAGAGGTGGTGCGGAAATCTTCTATTTATATAAAACTCAAAGCTGACTGACATAGTTATCTATCAACGCACAGCCCAAACCACTGGACAGATCTGACTGAATTTTGGCAGCCAGGTAGATGATATAACGTAGCCATCCGCTAAGAAAGGATTTTGATAAATTCTACCCCTAAAGGGATAATATAGGGGATGGAAGTTTGTGTGTAACTTTGTCAATTTCAAACCGATTAGGCTGAGACCAAGCATGCATATGCTACTATATATTGAAATAAGCCTTATTTTTCATAATATTTATAAACGCGAGCGAAATCGCGGGAAAAAGCTAGTGTGTACATACAGGGTGTCCCAAAACTCAACGTTAATTCGAAACCGGATGATAAGGCAAGTCGTGTTGGTTATCAGAAAAATATTTAAAAAAATCTAAGCCGTATGGTCACAGGAGGGAAAAGGTTGTAAAGTTATAGGCCTTTGAAAAAAAACGCAAAACTTCCCACTTTGTGACACTATTTTCCCTCCTGTGGTCACAAATCTTAACTTTTTCCAACTTTTTTTTTTGCTGTGTTATCCTGAATAGTGCCTCTTTAAATTCTAATAAATAATTTAAAACCACCTGGTCTAGTTTTCACATCAATAGGACTAAGGAGAATGACCAAAAATGTATGGAGCTTGGTCCAAATATCCACCACTAACGAGACCTATATCACATAATAGTCTACTAAATACTGAGTCATTATAACTAGACCGCAACTAAAAATATGCTGTCTGTTAAAAGTTATGACTGAATGAAAAGTCATACTTTTTACCTTTATATACAAAAAATATAGTGAATATCAGTCTGTCCGTTGGATATTTTGAACTAATCTACGCATGTCGAGAAAACACAAGAATTCTGCTCAATAGTTTTTTTTATTTGTTACAGTTCAATATAAAACTCAAGCGATTAAAAATGAACATTATTTATGTCAGCCTTCATCAACAATGATATTATTTAGATTAGCAGCTGGAAGCCTAATCGTGGGTTGATGTCTTGCCCACCCAAAGTACCAAACAATTACCATTGCATGGGCACAGCATCCCACAGTTCCCATGCCAGATAAACATGAACAATTATTGTTAGAAATTGTTTCTAGACCGTGTATATATAATATAATCTTGCACGCGTATAATACAATCTTGCACGCGCGTGTCTGGATTGAATTCTTGCGCGTAGCAACAAAGCATGTGCAGGTTCTATGCCGAATTCAACAATATTATTAAAAACACCGTCTCTTGCTACTTAAATGTGATATATGGCATTGCGTATATGTTCACCATAGTAGCTACGCGCAAGTTTTACATGGTATGTCCCAAGTGCAAACAATACTAGGTCTTGGTGTGTAAGTATAGGGAACTCATCTGCTCTGATAACATCAGCTTCCATGTTACGGAAACTAGCCCGCTGTCTATTTACATTTCTTTGTGTAACATATGCACCTAAACGATTTGGTTCGTGCACTTTTTAACTAATACTACTGTTTCTACTACTTTTCACTTGATATAATGACTCTTTCCGGTTCAACTACTTAGCAGTTTAACTTATTCAGCATTGAAATCGGCTCCTTAATTTTACAAAAAAGATTTTTTTGTCCATGATAGCAGCAACAATTTACCAAGTATGATACCATTTTCAAATCCTTACTAAATGCGCCAACTTTTGGCGGAACTTGCCAAACTCGCGTAGTACATTTTTTTTTCACTACAGTCAGTTCAAACTGGACATTTTTTTCATAAAAAATGCAAATTAATTAAAATTAAATTAAATAATTAATTTATTCAAAGGTTGTACTGCAGTAAATGAAATGGTTCGTATATTTTATGCCCAAATCAGGGAAATCATATCTAACCATATTCCTATAAAAAGGGCCAAGAGTAATAAATATCCGATCTGGTATTCTCAGGATCTTATTAGCACAATTAAAGAAAAATACAAATATCACAAACGAGTAAAAAGATTCAATAATCCCCTGGATCGAGAAACTTTTGAGTCTTTACGTAATAGATGTAGTGTTCTTTTGGCAAATTGTTATAAAAGTTATGTCAAACTAATAGAATTAGCTGTAAAACAAAACCCTAAACTATTCTGGTCTTTTATAAAGAATAAAAAAAAGTCTGCTAGTCGTTACCCTTCTGATATGAGATTGGGCGATAAAGTAGCCTTTGAAGGTAAGGAGATATGCAACTTGTTTGCTGAAAATTTTAAAAGGTCTTTTACTGTCACGGTTAGCAATCATTCATTTCCACTTGACACTATTGTGTCATCTTCATTTTGTAATCTCACTCTCAGTGACTTTGAAATATTGCGGGTTTTAAAAACATTAGACGAGTTTAAAGGAGCGGGGAATGACGGGGTCCCACCTATATTTATTAAACGCTGTGCAATTGCTTTAGTTACACCTCTTAAATTAATTTTTAATAAATCCTTAAAGGATGGTATATTTCCCACGGCCTGGAAAGAAGCTTTAATAGTACCTATCTTTAAATCTGGCGACAAAAGCTCCGTTAATAATTATCGACCTATCTCCATATTAGTAACTTTTGGCAAAATTTTTGAAAAACTTGTAACTGTTCACCTGTCTTGGTACCTTAAACAACATATTATAGAATCTCAGCATGGATTCATGAAGTCCAGATCAACGATGTCAAATTTGCTAAGTTTTACATCACAATTAGTTAGCACTGTAGACAGTCGCATACCCGTTGACGCTGTGTACACTGATTTTAGTAAAGCATTTGATACAGTAGATCATTCAATCCTTCTGCATAAACTAAGCAAATCAGGAGTATGTGGATCTATGTTAAACTGGTTTACTTCTTATTTAGCCGAAAGGACGTCTCAAGTAGTAGCAAGTGGGTACTGCTCAAATAAATATCTGGCCACATCAGGAGTCCCACAAGGATCCCACTTAGGTCCTATCCTTTTTAATATTTTTATTAATGATATTTCTACTTGTTTTAAACACACAAACTTCTTTCTTTATGCAGATGACCTCAAAATTATGAAACCAATACAAAATAATTTGGATACATTCTTGCTACAAGCCGACCTAAACTCTCTATCCGAATGGTGTAAAAACAACAATATGAAAATGAATACAGATAAATGTTACTATATTCAATTTACTCGTAACAAAAACACACACCGTAATGACTATAGTATTGATGGAACTCCTTTACAATGCATGAGCGCAGTTCGCGATTTAGGCATTACAATAGACGCTCAATTGAAATTTGACACCCATATTTTAAATGTTGTTTCTAAAGGGTTCAAAACTTTAGGTTTTGTACTACGAAACTGTAAAGAGTTCAAAAAGCCTAGCACTAAAATATTATTGTTTAACTCTTTAGTCAGACCCATTCTTGAGTACAATAGCCCAATCTGGAATCCACACTACGAAGTGTACAACAAGCGTCTAGAAAGTGTTCAAAAACGTTTTTTGTACCACTTATCTTACAATGACCATCTGGCAAGGCAGCTTCCCAGTTATGTGGATAGGTTAAAACACTACAACATGAGTATTCTAAGTAATCGCAGACAGTACCTAGACACAATGCTTTTATATAGGATATACAACGGTCTCATTGATAGCAGCGAACTTATTAACAAACTAAATTTTTCAACACCCTTACACTTACCTAGAAAGTGCTCATACAACCTTTTTGCAATACCCGTAGCAAAATCAAATCTCGGGTATTTTGCTGCTGTACCAAGACTCTTTCGACAATATAACTCACTCTCCAAAACCAATGAATTAGATCTCAGCTTACCTATATTAAAATTTAAGACTATGCTAAAAAATATAATCTCTCAGACACAATTGTAAATATATTTTTGTATATATATTTTTTATTAGTTTGTTTTTCTTTCTTATTTTCAAATTATTCAAAATTAATTGTTAATAGGATATTATAATATTATTTTTAATTGGTGTTGTTGTTGTGTTATCATATTTAAAGGATTTAATTTAAAGTTTTCATGTAGATTTCAAATTTTAATTTAATTTTTTTAATTTTTATATTGCCAATGTTTGTTTTTATTATAGTTTGTCATTATTTTAGTTTGTTTTTTATATTCGCATGCTGTGGTTTCCTGTAATTGAAGGAATACACGCCATGTTTCTGTAATTTTAAAATTGATTTCTGATATGTATTGCCTTTGTTGGAGACCCATAATAAATAAATAAATAAATAAATAAATAATAAATTTTATTCTAAGAAATACGTCCTATTGATGTGAAAACTAGACCAGGTGGTTTTAAATTATTTATTAGAATTTAAAGAGGCACTATTCAGGGTAACACAGCAAAAAAAAAGTTGGAAAAGTTAAGATTTGTGACAACAAGAGGGAAAAGAGTGTCACAAAGTGGGAATTTTTGCGTTTTTTTTCAAATGCCTATAACTTTACAACCATGCGACTTAGATTTTTTTAAATATTTTTCCGATAACCAGCATGACTTGCCTTATCACCCGGCTTCGAATTAACGTCGGGTTTTGGGACACCCTGTATAGTCGAAAATACGACTTTTCTGCCCTCTAAAGTCACGATATCTCGAAAGCGATGCTTTTTAGGAGAAAAGTGTTGAGATATTTTTTGTAGACAATTTTACGATCTACAAACTTTGTCTGAGCCATTTATCGATAGCTCTCATAGTTTCAGAGATATACGCAAAAAACGCAAATTTGTGACCTTTGACCCTCCCTCTCCCCTCCGCCTCACCTCCTAGAGGTGGGGACTTTTAGTATGTTATCTCTCTAAATATCCTGAATAAGTTTCTGTAGAAATCACTTAGGTTCCCGCTCACGCACTCTATACCCCCCTTTGAGTCATTCGTTGACTGGACTATATAGCAATCCGTCTGGCCAGCGTGGTATCAGTAGGCCAAGTACCCCTTCTTCCCGGGAGGAGGCCCGTCCCTGCAGTGGGACATTAATGGGCTGTTAGGAAGATGAAGTATATAAAAAACTAACATGAATTAGATTCTTGTAGTTTTTGCAACGAGTATTATTTTATACCTTAGTGTGTGCATACGTCCGCACATTATTTTGTTTATTCGTTACCACTAGTACGCTAAATAGCTATTGTATGCAAGGTGCATAAGTACTACGCACGAAGATAGCTAACAGTTCTTAGTAAGGTTATATATTTTACAATTAATTTCGGATTTGAGTCTCCTTTAGGTATAGCAATCAAGTAATAATCTGTCCCGGCAGCAAAGTGGCTATGTGGCTGCCACCTACGAAGTCATGGGTTTGAATTCACACATCGTCTTGCTTGAGCCTTGCCTTGATGTTCTTTGTGTACTTATTTTAATTACGAGTACATGTTTGTTGTTGTCTCCGTGTGGTGACGGAGTAAGAATACAATATGTCACCACCCCCATCTCATCTCATGGGTGTCGTAAAAACCGACTAAAGGACTATACGTGAATATTATCTTTACGAAATAAGAAGAAGGAAAACTTGAAATTAAACCCTATACCCATCCGTCTGGCCAGCGCGGTATTAGTAGGCCAAGTATCCCTCCGTCACGGGAGGAGGCCCTGCAGTGGGACATTAATGGACTGTTATGATGATTGCAACAAAGGTATAGATTTCCTTTCTCCTTTTTATGTCGTTAAAGAAACGTATAATGCGCAATAAAATATCTTATTTCAGTCATTATTTTGGCTAGAATTAAACAAGAAAGGACATTACTACCAACACAAATATATTTATGGACATGAAAACCTTATTGCATGATAATTAAGAAACAAAGATGGCAGCGTATCGATTTTGACAGCCGTATTCAGAGATAATTTCAACATGTTTTTTTTATTATGGCATTATTATATGGAAGTTGATGGAAAGTGCTAAAAACAATGAAAGGAGTGAGTTTCCATATGATTTTATGTATTAATTTGGTTTTACTTTATGCTATAAGTTAACAATGATTATTATTATCACTTATACTTTCGTTGAGTCCGAAAAGACGAAAGACAATGGAAATTCAGCCTAAGTATTACAATCCACTGCTCGGCATATGCCTCTCCTATATAGGTACCTACATCATAGGGTCGTAGCACATATAACGTAACGTAAATGGATCGGCACCGTATCAACTAGAGCCATTCAGTTTCATTTGTATGAAATTCCTTACTGCAACGCCCACTAATCAGAATGGTAACGTAATCGGATTTTTGACATTTGACACCGAGGAAAAAGGTGAGGCGGTGCCGATCCGTTTACGTTACGTTTTATGTGCTATGACTGGCTATGACCCATAGCACCCAGACTTCCGTTCTTAGCATTCCTATATGACTTACTAATACTTCGCTGGCCTTACGTACCTACTAGTAATAGTTAACACCTAGGTATAGAAGTTTAGGTCAAGTGTGAAGGACACTTTAGTATTTCTTCATAAAATAAACATGATGCATACTTTTTCGATATACATATATTATATTTCTAAAAAATCCGTGTGGTGACGGAGTAAGAAATATCACCACCCCATCTCATACTATGGGTGTCGTAAAAACCGACTAAGGGACTATTCCTGAATATTATTTTTACGAAACAAAAAGAAGGAAAACTTGAAACTAAACTCTATAGCAATCCGTTTGGTCAGCATGGTATTAGTAGGCCAAGTTTCCCTACGGAAGGAGGCCCGTCCATGCAGTGGGACATTAATGGGTTGTTATGATGACCCAGACTCTGGACAATTATTTGTAGCTGACAGAAAAAATAATCTTGCGCGGAATTCGAATCCGCCACCTCTTGCCCTGCTTTGCTACTTATAACTCAGCACCATAAGGAAATACCAACAAAAAAAAAATTACGTTGTACTAATTTAAAAAAAAAACCAATTGCCTTATGCATTATGCAATAACCAAATAGTTTTTATTTTAAAGGCCGTAAGTAATTGTTAAAATGGTTTAAAACTATAATATAATTGAATCGTTTCTATTCAAAAGGTTAACTGTACGTAGGTAGTTATTTTATATTATACTAGCTGACCCGTGCCCACTTCGTTAGGCAGCGAAAAAAACGCGTCACTTTTTTAAACATATTTCATTACTGCTGCACTCCTATTAGTCATAGCGATACTATATAGCCTATGACACTCTCCGATAAATGGATTATTCAACACAGAAAGAATTCTTTAAATCGGTTTAGTAGATCCAGAGATTACCCCCTACAACGTCACAAACACACAAACTATACCTCTTTATAATATTAGTATAGATATAGATTAGCCACTCGGCTTTGTACGGCTTATGGTCTGCAATATTATCCATGTACTTATTACATATAAACCCTCCTCTTGAATCACGCTATCTATTAAAAAAACTGCTTGAAAATCCATTTCGAATTCACTAATATTTTTTACACATTCTAACAACGCCACCTAGTCCCAAGCTAAGCAGAACTTGTACTAGACAAAAATAAAAAAATATATACCTACATTTTTTTGTAATTACGAATTAAGCATAGAAAACACCTAGACCAATGCAAACAATCTTGTTCATGTACACAAAGATTTTCATTGAGTGGATATCGAACTCAAGATGTCTGCGTAACAGCTATCTATTGAAAAAAAAAACCGCTTGAAAATCCGTTGCGTTTGTAAAGATTTAAGCATACTTAAGCCCGATTTACACATCGACAAGTACAGTAGCGAGTTAAGCAGTAAGTAATTTCAATACATCTCCATCCTATTTTTTGGCGAGTTAAGTTGGCGAGACGCGAGAGAGGGGGCTACTTCGTACTTAACTCGCCAAAAAATAGGATGGAGTTCTATTTAAATCAACTTAATCAACAACTTACTACTGAACTCGCTACTGTACTTGTCGATGTGTAAATCGGGCTTTATGGACGTACAGACAGCGGCATCAACTTTGTTTTATACTATGTAATGTGAATTGTGAAGATCATAATACGCCATTACAGAATAAACTCCCGCCAAGTATAGACGGGCCATTGTCTCGGATCATTTAAAAAAAAATTAACGATCGTCGATGAAAAACAATATTGGTTATAGTTTGAATTTCGAATTGTGAATTTGTGCTGTGTATTAAAAACTTTTTTGGAGTGAGTGTTTTTTACTTTTAAATTTTGGCGGTAAGTTTTTTTTAGAATGATTATTTTAATATTTTCATTTTAATTTTGTATTAATTTTATGTGATATTATTAAAATAAATCATATTAATTTATTATGTATACCTATTATACTTAAAATAATATATAGAAATCCACCTACTTACTAAAAAAATGATTGAGTTTGTTTATCAGCTGTTTATTAGGCACCTATAGTACAAGCTCAGATTTGTTTTTAGAGTTGTAAATTGTTACCATATTTTTTGGTGATTAGTGTTTTATATTTAATATTCAATTAGTGAGGGTAAATTCTTCAAAACTCATAAATATTTTAGCAAATACCTTTGCATATAGAAATGACAATTTTTAAGGTTTTATTAAATACAAAAACTATTATTACCTACTATCGTAAAAAAAACAGCCTAAAATACAGGATTTTCTAGTTTAGGCAATAATTTATACATTAGTACTTAATATTCTTAAAATTTTGGTGTTGTATAGATAAAAATTAGGTAACAAATCACGACTTTTATTAATAAAATGTTTTTTAAATTTATTTTAATGACGACCTAGACAATCTAGATATCATAATCATAACAGCTCATTAATGTCCCACTGCAGGGACGGGCCTCCTCCCGCGACGAAGGAATACTTGGCTTACTAATACCAGACTGGCCAGACGGTTTGGCACAGGGTTTAATTTCAAGTTTTTCTTCTTTTTATTTCGTAAAGATAATATTGATGGATAGTGCCTTAGTCGGTTTTTACGACACCCATGGGATGAGATGGGGTGGTGACATATTGTATTCTTACTCCGTCACCACACGGAAACCACTTTATTATCATATCAAACAAAAGATGTCCACAGCATAGGCCTCCTTTAACGGACTAACCACGTGCAATCCTGTACCTTCCTCATACATTGTCTAGATAGGTCATCTGTCTCTAATACTGATCTGGTCTGTCCAATTTTTCGATTTAGGAAACCTTTTTGTCCTACTACTACCTGTATCTACTTTGTGCCTGCCTACGGCTGCAGGCGCGCCTGGAATGGACCCAGGCAAGCCCGGTCTCTAATAGAGAGGTGGGGGAAAACTCTGCATTGAGTACCCGAGGGAAGCCCTATGTCCCTAGCGGTTTATGCCAGGACTGCTGCTGGCTAAAAACCGGCATTCCACCTTGTTGCTTCGTTGCCTTAAGGGCAACTAAGCTTATCGAAACGTCTTCCCGAGACTAGGGGTCCGGGATAATAGTTAATTTTTTTTTTAAATTGGCCTACCAGAATCACTCTATGGTGCCTGATGTACTTATATAATTTAGAATTGTCGTCCCATTAAAGGGACGCCCTTGGTTATCCCTAAGAAAAGACATGGCATGATTAGCGCGCACTTCATGTTAAAAACTGACTAGACTTTAATCGGGCAATCCTTAGTTTTAAATGGGTGTCATATGTCATTTCGAACGTCACTGTTGCGACACACGCTGTTGCGAATAATTTTTCACTGCCTCATAGGTTCGAAAGCTCATAGACATGAATGAAGTAGTCGCGAAAGGCGCTGTTTCGAAAAAAATTTTTTACTGCCTCATATTTTCGAATGCTTGTCATCATCATAACAGCTCATTAATGTCCCACTGCATGGACGGGCCTCCTCCCGTGACGGAGGGATACTTAGCCTGCTAATGATTTACTAAGTATATATAGATACTTGGTATACGAATGCTTGTCATTTTCATTAATTTCTACTAATATTTTAAGAGGTTAAGTTTGTGTCTCCGTGTGGTGACGGAGTAAGAATACAATATGTCACCACCCCAACTCATCTCATGGGTGTCGTAAAAACCGACTAAGGGACTGTCCGTGAATTATTATCTTTACGAAATAAAAGGAAGGAAAACTTGAAATTAAGCCCTATACCAATCCGTCTGGCCAGCGTAGTATTAGTGGCCAAGTATCCCTCCGTCACGGGAGGAGGCCCGTTCTTGCATTGGGACATTAATGGGCTGTTATGATGATGAAAGTTTGTGTGTTTGTGACGTAGTAATATTTGGATCTAACTAATGAACCGATTTAAAAATTATTTCTGGGTTAAATAGTCTATTTATTTGGGAGTGTCATAGGGTACATAGTATCACGCTATGATAATGAAGTACTTATGTTTAAAAAAGGGACGCGTTTTTTTCGCCGCCCAACGAAGGATAATAAGTTATATAGTTTGAGGCCATATGCCACTTTTCGTTTAATGTAAATTTCTATGGCAATGTGGTGGTAAAATGTCATAAACAAAAATATTAAATGTTACAGTAAAAATAAAAACGACACTAAATATAATATATTGTTGCTAAAAACTATAGATTGCAACAAAAAATATTTCATATTTTTACTTCTATCTTTATGATACACCACCAGTAAGTACATAATTTAAGAATCATTTTATATTGATAAATTGTAATCGTTTCTTGATTATAGCCCATTTTAAAACCACAGAATCTGTTTTTTGCTCTATAAACGTAAAATAATATTTTTTTGTAAGCTTTATGACTAATTATTCAAAATCACAAGCATTTGAACGTATGAGGCAGTAAAAACGTTTTTCGAAACAGCGCCTTTCGCGACTACTTCATTCGAGTCCATGAGCTTTCGAACCTATGAGGCAGTGAAAATTTATTCGCATAATTCGCAACAGCGTGTGTCGCAACAGTGACGTTCGAAATGACATATGACACCCGATAGGTCACCTTGGTTCTTATTTGGTTTGATGAAAAGCATATACTTATTTATTTATAAGTGATTACCCCCCTTACTCATAAACGCCTCTTAGATTTAATCACTGTTTAGAGAGATTTTTATTACGAAAACCAACCTTTATACCAAACAATGTAAGAGCTTAAGGTAATTAATCAATTGACTAAAATTTAAGAAGCGTTTATGAGTAAGGGGGTATATGTTTGTCCGGAACGCAAGTGCATAACTTAGATTTAACTTAGATCTTTAGTAGATGTTGGTTATATCCTTAAAGAACAGTAGGGATAAAATTATGTTTATCCATTGTCTAGTACCCATAGTACAAGCTCTGCTTAGTTTGAGACTAGATGGAATTGTGTTATGTGTGAAGAGTTTTATGCATAAAGATTTGGATTGAACGGATATTGAACCTGAGACCTCTGCATGATAGCTGTGGAATATGACCACTACGCCACTGAGATAGTAAAGACATTGCAAGTTACCTCTGAGTTGATATCACTGATTCATAAACAATAAGTCTGGTTAAGCAACATCGACGAGGTCATTACATAGATGGGTGACCATTTATTGGTATTTCATCTGAGCGTAAAAATCACGTAAGAAGTAGACACATAATATATTAGCATTTATTTTAGGATAATAGAAGGATAACACATAAAGAATAAAAAGTATACTCGGCCCAAAAGTTGCTTAACACTTTTTAAGTTCCAAAACTGCTAAACATAACGCAATAGATATACAAAATAAACTTAACATACAAAACCTCCATACGCATTAATTTATACAAAAGTAGATTATATTATTATAATCAATGTTGTTGCCTGTTAATCAACTTAGACAAAAAAATACAAAAAATTTAAAAAAAAAATTACAACCGAATTGAGAACCTCCTCCTTTTTTTGAAGTGGGTTAAAAAATGACTGACTTCAGAGTCTACAAACATTAAAAGTAAAGCACTTTAAAAATTACCATTTGTACCTAATAAAAAGTCTACAACGGCTCAGTAGTTAACCAGAACCATAGTACAAATATATACAGTATTTCGACTCCATAGAAACGGACGAAACGCGAGTTATACCTACACGCTCACGATAGCGGTGGCTTTGCGAAGTGAACAGTCGCAACTGTGCCGCAGTAACGAGCGGGAAAGTAGGTCATAACAGCCTATTAATGTCCCACTGCAGGGACGGGCCTCCTCCCATGACGGAGGGATAGTTGGCCTACTAATACCGCGCTGGCCAGACGGATTGGTATAGGGTTTAATTTCAAGTTTTTCTTCTTTTTATTTCGTAAAGATAATATAATTCACGGATAGTCCCTTAGTCGGTTTTTACGACACCCATGGGATGAGATGGGGTGGTGACATATTGTATTCTTACTCCGTCACCACACGGAAAGTAGGTAAATGTAATTAAAAAGCTAGAGGTGGGCAGCCCTATCGCATGTTTACGTACCGTGCAGACGTAGGCATTTATAATAAATATTCGGCCGAGGTAGACTACTGGTTGTACTGTGGCTCAGTGGTTAACGAGATCCGCTAAAGTCTCAGGATCTTCATATAGTGTGCATGACCGTGAATGAAGGCTGTATAAATAGTACTTTTAATTGTGCAAAACCTTAGTTAAAATAATTAAGATAAGATGGTCAAGTTAAAAAAAAGATCTATGAAGCTTAGGTATAATAACGACCTCTGTGGCGTAGTGGTTATTTAACATGACTGCTACGCAGAGGCGGGAATCGAACCCGAGACCTCTGCGTAGCAGTCATGTTATATAACCACCACGCCGCCACAGAGGTCGACATCAAAACAAAGATAAACTGAATAATAACGGGTCCTTTTCAAGCCACGATGATCAATAGAGCGGGAGTTGTCTTTTTAAAAAAAAGAGTTCAAACACCAGAAACAAATTCATATAAATATATTCACGGACATCTCTACACAGCGCCATCTGTTCCTAAAGTAAGCTAGGCTTAACCTGCTTGTGTTATGGCTAACAGAACAACTGATATTTTTTTTTATTTTTATTTAAAAAAAAAAGACAACTCCCGCACGAGGGATCATGCCCTGTGTCGCGGGGACTTTTACAAACATCAATTAACGGACACAGAACACCCAGACTCAGGACAATAATTTGTAGATCTCACAAATTATTGTCCTGCGTGGGGATCGAACCCACAACCTCATGCGCGGCAGCCGCTGGCTCTACCGGCGCGCCACCGAGGTCGTCAAAATTAACATGAAATAATTTAACATGACTGCTACGCAGAGGTCTTCGATACGCGCTCAATGCAAATCTTTGTGTGCTTAACCATGATTGTTTGCATTAGTCTGGGTGTATTCATTCAGTATAACATAATATGTATGTATTTACAAGCTTTGCTTAGTTTGTGACTAGGTTGCGTTGTGTGAGGAGGCCTCTCCCTGCATAAAACGCTCTGCAGGACTCAAAGTTTTGTATTACGCGGGAATCAAACCCGACACCTTTGCTAGCCATGACCTATAACCACTACGTCACAGAGGTCGTTGAATAATATCTAAGAATCAAAAATCATTTCATTTTACTTTTTTTTTTTATGTCAATCATTATAATATACGAATTGACGTTTCTTTCATATAAAAAAAACATAAATATACTAGAAAATTAACAAGTAACCAATACTTACGTATTACAAAGTACTCATTTCATATAATATTAGTTGAAATAAAGATCAATGACAAGATTAATAAGGATAACTTATCCGACTAGTAAATGGTTATGCAAATTTTATATGGCGAAATTATTTGCCCGTCAATTATATTTATGTATTTGACTTTAGACAGGCTGGTTTTTAATGATTTTTTTCTACAGTTTATTATTAAATTGTCACACTTGTGTGTTTGTGACGTTGTAGGGGGTTTAATATTCCATTTATCGGGCAAAAGTAAAATGAAATTCTAATAAAAATATTATGGCCTTCATTTTTCGGGCAAACAATAGATGGGTATTAATGGGGTGTTATGATAACAAAGATATTGACCGGAAATCGAACTTGAGACCTCAGCGCAGCAGTTATATTCTACTTCAACGCTACTTTGGTTTATTCCCACGAGCGCGAGTCGCAGAATGTCGAGTCCCCACTACGTCTTCTTTAAAAATTCTCGCTTTAATTCCCACCTAGTCGAGTGGTTGAAAATCTCTTTCATCTATAGGCCGACCGTTTATCTCAGTCCCCGCCTGCGGTATGAAAGGGACGAGGGGGCGGGGTAGCGGTGTCCGTTATGGTAGCGTACACAAGAGCTATATCGAGTTGGTTCCTATGCTAAATAAAATAAGTTTTTACAAAAAAAAACCGACTTCAAAGACAAAAGTTGCACTAAAAATTAAAAATTAATTAGTTGTATTTTGGTTTTCCAACATTAAATCAGACATTCTTTTTACTTAATTATAATCTAAATAATAGGTTCTTTTAATTATTGTAAAAAGTATTGTTAAGGATATTTCTTGAAGAGTCTACAAATATATTTATTTGTAGATTCTTTAAAATATAATCAAATTATTACAAATAATGTAATATTATTGTTATTGTTGGAGTCGGTGTCAGCCCCGATAATTATATTCTATTTTATATTCCTGACTTAAAATTTTAAGAAATATGGCGTCGTGTTATACACAGACTAAAGACTAAGATGAGAAAGTACTACGAATCAAAGACAATTACTTAAAATTAAAAACCATTTAAAGTGATCAGAATGTGTTATACAGAACTTTATTGCCTTTTCTAACGACTTTGTAGACAACATTTTGCATTATTGATCCTATTTGCGAATTACGATTTTTTTCAATTGACGGTGCTGGTTAAACCTATATAAACGCCCAAAGTTATGGAAAGCTTTAATCAGTTACTAAATAGGTATATTAAAACGTTTGAACGTGACACAGGTATTTTAAAATATATTTATTTAAATATGATAAAAATAGTTATTTAATATTTGTTTAATTTATAAACCAATCCAAAAACAATCAACAACTTTATGTCATAATGTCGAAGTCATATAATAATATAATCTGTAATTCGTGGCCGCCATTCCATTTGCTTAGGTATTACTTATCGTATTTCGTTGGCTGACACCGACTCCAAAAATAACAATAATATTACATAATTATTATTTCATCTACTGTATAAAAATAAGTCGGGTTTATAGCAAAGAAAATTCAAGAAAAATTCAACAGAAAAGCGAAACAACAGGAAAATAATGCCCGTGCGAAGCCGGGACGGACCGATAGTTATTACATAAAAATGAAAAACCATTTTTTTTTTATACTAAACACGGCAATATGACTATATCGAACCTGATGGAAGAGATGGCGAGTACAGTCCACAAATGAAGCCAACGGATAGAAGTACAAAAACAACTTCAATCCGTCGTCATCATCTTGCCGGTTTGGCCAAATGCTTCTTCACACTGCGTTTGAAGGACCCAATGTCATATGATGGAGGAAATATGTGAGCCGGAAGCTGGTTCCACAACTTAATGGTTCGGCATAGGAAGGAATTCCCGAACCTTTTGGTGCGAGCCGATATCTGACAGACCATTTAACCATTTCTTTTGAAATAAAATAATTTTAAAAATAATTGCCTTTTTTATTTTGTGTCTTATTTACAATTTCATTGCATAACACCTTGCTAGTTCAAAATAGTGATTGCTTCAAAACCCTCTAAAACGGTATCGGTTACTTTCAAATTTCACTAAAACCTAAAGTTAACTTCTAAGTCCTCTAAAACGAATCTATTTTTGCAAATAACCTCGTTTTTCAAATTGTTTTTATTAAAGAAAGATGTTTGTTGGGATTGCTAGATTACAATAATAATATAATGTTAAAAATCGTACAGAATTAAGGTTGTTAGTAAGCTTAAGACGTTTTTCATGAATTGTCGACATTTAAGAAAAAGCACTTTAGGGGGTTTTGAAATTATACGACTCATATACACATTAAAACAGGTATGATTTAAACATATTAATTTGTAAGAATCAATCTTAGAAAATATTTACAGATAATAAGAACAATAATAGGAGCTTTTTTTATTTTTACACACTACCATAACGGACACCTAGTCAGTATGTCAGTATGACACTAGTGCAGTAAGCTAGTCCGTCTTCTATACAATTTACAAATTTCAAAGATGGTGGCGTCATCTTGCCATTTAAACTCGTACTTTCTTAGAGAAAATATGCAATCTAAATTATTACACAATTTAAAGCCAGAACAGAAAAATAAAAAAACCTCTCCAGGTATTTCGATTGGTTTAGGGTATAATTTCAACATTTCCTTCTTTTTATTTTTCATAAAAATAAGCTAGCTAAAAATTAGAGCTGTGTTGTGATGTGATGTAGTTCGGGTCACAGTATATAGATGGCGCCGTTTTGCCAAAAAATCAAGAGGTAGCTCTCTCCTTTGTCCTCGCCCCCCGCGCACCCCTATTACCGCAGGCGGGGTCTGAGTTAAACGGTCGGCCTATAGTGCCACTATGTCGAACGTTAATGAAAAGTACAGTGAATGAAACAAGTGAGTCAAATCATAATATTCTTATTTATTGTACAAATTTATGAAAAAAAAATTGTAATATTCTTTTTTAGGGTTCCGTACCAGTTTTGAAAAAACGGAACCCTTATAGGATCACTTTGTTGTCCGTCTGTCCGTCTGTCTGTCAAGACCATTTATCTCAGGAACGCGTGGAGTTATCAAGTTGAAATTTTCACCAAATACTAAAGCTTGTTGCCTCTTAGTGCCGTAAAAAAATCAAACTGCTAATCCAACGCAATCAAGAGATATAGCCGTTTTGTTGCAATTTTAGAGGGGTAAAGGCAAAAACCTACAGGGTACTTCCAGTCTACCTACAAACTTGAAATTTGGCATGAAGCAAGGTCTTATTGTACATGTATTGGAAAAATTCCGAAAACCTTAAATTTTTACTTCAATCATATTATAATATTTTGATTTCATTGAATTTTGGCGGGAAAGCTGAGTCACGTGACCTCTTACGTCATAGAATTTTGGTCACGTGACCCGTGACGTCATAGAATTTTGACAGCTGAGCCGTGACGTTTTTGAATTTTTGACAGATGAGTCGTGACGTCACAGAATTTTTGACAGATGATTCGTGACGTCACAGAATTTTGGCGGGAAAATATATTTCGACAGCTGAGCCGTGACGATTTTGAATTTTTGACAGATGAGTCGTGACGTCACAGAATTTTTGACAGATGATTTGTGACGTCACAGAATTTTGGCGAGACAATATATTTTGACAGTTAAGTCGTGACGTCATTGAATTTTTGACAGATAAGTCGTGACGTCACATAATTTTTGACAGATCAGTTTTGACGTCATAGTATTTTGGCGGAAAAATATTTATTGACAGCTTAGTCGTGCCGTCATTGAATTTTGGCGGGAAAAATAGTATTTAAACAGCTGAATCCTGACGTTATCACAATTTGGCGGGAAAATAAATAGGTTTGTACGGAACCCTCGGTGCGCGAGTCAGACTCGCACCTGACCGGTTTTATTTTTTTTCGTACCTACTGGGATAACGCGCTAAGGTCCCCTGGTTTAATCATGATTTAACTCTTAGTCTGAATTAAAATCATTTATTTATTTTTATAAATTAAAATAATCGAAGCATTGATGAGAGTGATTGTACAAATTTAAATTTATAAAATGTACATAAAAAAATAAAAAAATTCAAAGTACACGTAGTGGGGACTCGACATTCTGCGACTCGCGCTCGTGGCTACTTCTGTACTAATATTAAAAAGAGGTAAAGTTTGTGTGTTTGTGACGTTGTAGGGGGTAATCTCTGAATCTAATGAACCGATTTTCAAAATTCTTTCTGTGTTGAATAGTCCATTTATCAAGGAGTGTCATAGGCTATATAGTATCACGCTATGACTAATAGGAGTGGAGCAATAATGAAATATGTTTAATAAAGCGACGAGTTTTTTTCGCCGCCCAACGAAATGGGCACGGGAAAGCTAATACGTACATTATAAACACTACACCACAGAGGTTGTCAAAATATTTTAGTACTTTCGATTTACTTAGTTTGCGTGTTGCTAGTGTAAAAAATATACATCTTTATATCTGCCAATCAATGAGAAGGAGATAATTATAATAAGTACTAGTTCATGAGAAATTTATGTTTTTCTGTTTTGATCTAAATTCTAATGTATACCGTGGGATGTATGTGATTGCAATAACCGACAGCAAAAAATGATGTATCTATGGAATACATAGTTTCTTGTGATTAATTGCATTAGATAATTATTTTGATCCAATTTCATTGTTACTAATAAAACGTACATAAATCTTATTAATATTAGGTCTTTACCTATGAAATTTCCGTTTTGTATGAAGATTTTATCAGAAGTTAAGTTTAAATTCTTCAATAATTATTAAACTTAATAGAATTAAATTTTAGTATAAGTAATGGCGAACATTTAAGCTACCTGTTGTATTTAAAACAAAGAAAAACAAAGTATAAGGCAAGAAGTTACAATTAAACAAATGGGAATATCCGCTGTTTTAAATTGGACCCATGTTCACAGGCTTATTATTAATCTAACTAATCATAATTTTTATTTATTATCTTTTGTTAAATATTGGTTATATCCTTTATATCTTAAATAATAAAAATAATTTAAACAATATATGTTTTTATATAAGCTAGCTGTCCGTCCCGGCTACGCACGGGCATTATTTTCCAGCTTTTCAATTTTTTCCTTAATTTTCTTTGCTATAAACCTCACGGAGCCCGAGACCTTGCCAACGAATGCAAAATCGTGGAAATCGGTTCGTGCGTTCTGGAGTTATAGCGTCAAGAAAGAAAACCCGACTTATTTTTATATGGTAGATAGAGTCAAAAGACTGCGCAGAAAAAAACGGCAATTTCATAAGTAAAGACCTATTATTTTAAAGGCAAACGTTTGTATGTATGTATGATTGTTACTCTTTCACGCAAATACTTTTGATTGGATTTTAATAAAACATTACAATAACATAGATCAATTTTACTTTATTAAGTAAAATAATTTTACTTAAATAAGTCTTGTAATTAAGTATTTAATCAATTCTCATGCAACAAATATTAAAAAAAAACCCCTCGAACTAAAAACCTCATTTTAAAATAAGTAGTTTTTTAGCCGAGTCCAAAAATAATATAAACTTTTTAAATAATGTTGTGCCCGACAGGGTATAAAATGTCGCCTTACAATATTGTTGTGCCCAACAGGGTCCATACGGAACTTAATGTACTCTGTACCTATATTTAACACATGTACATGTACCTACCTATGGAATACAATAAACAATTTGAGTTTGAGTTTAATTAGAGCTGAAAACACGACACCCTGCTTCTACTCTGGATAAACCTGTCTGTGAACCATACTCAGAATCTTTGACCTTTCGAACCCCCAAGGTAAAGGCATCGAGACCTTTGACCTTCAGGACATCCAAATTCAGACCTAGATGTCCAAATTAGTCTCAATGACTAATTTGGACATCTAGGTCAGAATTTGAATTTGGTTTTTCACAAAGAACATTATGACACCACCAAAAATTTTATATTCGATGTTTTATGATCTTTATTTGTATATTTTTCTACGAGTAGCTTATATTATTAAATAGAATATATCTATTCTCCATGTGGTGACGGAGTAAGAATACAATGTGTCACCACCCTATTTCATCCCATTGGTGTCGTAAAAACCGACTAAGGCAATATCCGTGAATATAATCTTTACGAAACAAAAAGATGGAAAAATTGAAATTAAACCATGTACCAATCCGTCTGGCCAGCGTCGTATTAGTAGGCCTAATGTACCTCCGTCACGGGAGGAGGCCCGTCCCTGCAGTGGGACATTAATAGGCTGTTATGATCGGCCATTTAGTTACAAAAATTACATTTGCGCAGTCATTTCCAACAGCTTCAACCAGCATGTCAATTCTCGCACCTTAAAATCGTTAAAAATTCGGTTAAGTTAACTTTAGTTGTAAAATTGTCTTACATATTGTGTGACAATTGGACAACTAAAGTTAACTTAACTGAATTTTTAATGATTTTAAGGTGCGAGAATTAATACACATGACAAATTAGATAGAACGTACTGTAGGTACCTACCTAAATACTTTCAAAAAACATACCGAATACCCTCTTCCGTCGCAGTCGGATAAACCAAAACGTGTATGTTTACATTAATGCCTACACCACTCTCATCGTAATAATAATATGGACAGTGTTTCTCAATATCACACACGATTTTAAGTCTCAACGATTAGTCGCTATAGTATCGTCATTATACAGAGAAATATACAGAAGTCTATTTACATAGGAATCGAATGCGTGAGCAGTGTCTGTACCTACTATGCGTTTCAAATATGTATATAATAGTATAGCACTTGCTGCCAACTTCATGTGGCAACTGTCAATTTCGTACGACCAACAAAAAAATTCGTAAAATAATTTAAATAAAAATATTTAGCGTTGAAAATTCCGAAAGAAACAGATTGTTTTATTCAATGAAAAAACAGTTTCTTCGTTTTTACTGTTTTATTTGTTTGTTACATTGAAACAATAACATAAAAAACCGGTTTAATTGAAAAATTTCCCTTTTGTTTCAAATGAAATCCGATTCGGTTGAACAACGTAGAGCTATGCCATAAGTAATGTTGAAGGATTAGATTCCAATTAAGATTTAATTTATGTAAAAATTTATATAAAATACTGAAGTAAAAATTAATAATGTTTATTTTTTTCCTACCTTAAATAACATTGATGAAGTTCGTTAGAATTGCGGAACAAGATGGCGCTTTGACTGTCCTATTCTTAGTTGAAACGCATAGTACATCGCTCACGGATTCGATACCGTGCGAGCAATACAATGCGAGCGTAACAACCTGTGCGAGTGATATAATATTTTCGGTTCTCTATTTTTATTCCTAAGATTTTATGTCATAATTAAACATTGCATAATGTTACTTGTCCTAACATACGTTTCGCATAATAATCATTTGCCATAACTTTTTAATCATAATTTTTAAACTTATTAGTCTTTTGACATAATTTTTAATTCCATAATTTCATTATGCCATACTGATATTTGCCATAATTTCATTAGCTGATCTCCTACCTCTGGGTGATTTAAAGAATATCATAAACATGATGATAACCTGATGATATAAGAACTTATAAGAACCTAGCCTACTGCATTCACCTGTCTACTGGTCCTCTACTTTGATTAACTATTGAGGTCAAAGTCAAGAGATTTGCGAGCACTCATCATTTTTATGTTGCAACGATTACTGTCTTAACCTTGCTAATAAGTGCCGGGCGATTAAACTAGTCTTATATGTCAGCTGCTGGGATGGGCCCACTGCAAATAAGCAACCATTATCATAACAGCCCGCTAATGTCCCACTGCAGGGACGGGCCTCCTCCCGTGACGGAGGGATACTTGGCCTACTAATACCACGCCGGTCCGACGGATTGGTACAGGGTTTAATTTCAAGTTTTCCTTCTTTTTATTTCGTAAAGATAATATTCACGAATAGTCCCATAGACGGTTTTGCGACACCCACGGGATGAGATGGGGTGGTGACATATTGTATTCTTACTCCGTCACCACACGGATAGCAATATTAATGTACCTTTATTAGAAGAGAGAGTAAGCAATATTAATGTATATTACTGATTACTGTCATAACCTTGTTAATAAGTTCCGGGCGATTAAACTAGTCGTAATATGTCAGCTTATAGGCCCAGTGATGGCATGGGCCCACTGCATGTAAGCACAGTAAATTTGTAATTAAAGGAAAGTGCCTCGGTGAATCGGCGCCGGTTCGGATGTGGTTGCCTTGCAAGAGGTCGCGGGATCGATTTTTTTTTTAAATTTTTTATGCTATTTATGCGTTGTCGGTATATTACATGGCTGCTACGCAGAGGTCTCGGGTTCGATTCCCGCTCAATGCAAATCATTGTGTGCATGTACTCTGCTTAGTTTGGGACTAGATGGCCTTGTGTGAAAGTGCAAAAAAAAAAAAAATTAATGGCGATCGAAGGCTTAAATTACACTTTCGTTTTTATCTATGAGATTACTTAAAAGAAACTGATTAACAGTCTTGTTAACATACCTAGCGGTTGTTTTTGCGGTAGGTTTATTACGCGACTAACTGACCTTAACATTTAATAATTAATACTTACCTAATTATAAATATTATAATCTGTGATCTACAAATTTTTGTCTTTTTTTAATTTTGTTTTGTTAAAAAAAGTCTCTACCGCACATGATTCCAAATCATGCGGAGACTATACAACAATTTGTCAATCGACCAAAAAAACAATTGTTAAAACACTCACTGGTCAATGTCAATACTTGTATAATATGTAATAAGTAGGTATGTACAATATGAACATGTTTACATAAAAAAAGTATTTAAATATGTTTATCCGTTGTCTAGTACCCATAGTACAAGCTCTGCTTAGTTTGGGACTAGATGGCGTTGTGTAAAAGAGTGAGGAATATTTATATTTACTTATTTATTTACTTTGGACGATAATCCAACGAGGGATTCGAACCCGCGACCTCTGCGGTTACGCGGATTCACGGAGACAGATAAAAAGATAATAATAAATCAAATCAAAACCAAAAAAATGGGTTTCATCGTATTATGAGACAATGCAATTTTCACACGATAAAACTTGTAAGTAATTGTATCAATTACATTTATCATCTAGGTATTTAATTTTTATTCTAAAAAATAACATCCGCTTTTAATTTTGTAAATTATATTACAGCAAAGGGAAATTTCCTATAACATACAATTAAATCATCTTAACAGCCCATTAATGTCCCACTGCAGGGGCTAGCCTCCTCCCGTGGCCGAGGGTTACTTGGCCTACTAATACCACGCTGGCCAGACGGATTGGTATAGGGTTTAATTTCAAGTTTTCCTTCTTTTTATTATGTAAAGATAATATTCAAGGATAGTACCTTAGTCGGTTTTTACGACACCTATGGGATGAGATGGGGTGGTGACATAATTATTGTATTCTTACTCCGTCACCACACGGAGACTGTACATACAGCACAGTTCGCGTCAACTAACCAGGCCGGATTAAAGTTTTTTTTTTAATAACTTAAAAAAAATCTAAATGTTATTTTAACATCTATGGTATCCATAATCACCTATAATATCGATGGGCGAAGGTTTACAGCAAATATCAAAACAAAGCCAAATTACCGTACGGTTACCGGTCAGAATAGCACTGCCCCACAGCCTCCCGTGGGTGTCGTAAGAGGCGACTAAGGGATACCACGATCCGGTGCATACCACCTAGCACCTCGGGTCAACCTCGTGGTGGGGAGTAAACCACCAACAACAGCATTCCCAAGGAGGATTGGCGTCAGGCATACTGCTAAAAACTTTTAGCAGCATGTGGAAAAGTACATGCTGCGCCGACCCCAAAAAAAAAATAATTGGGATAAGGACAGGGGAATGATGATCAAAACAAACAAAACACACGATACCACCATTAAAACAAAACAATATTAAGTCAACACTATAATAATTATAAATAATATAAAATATTTAACAACTAGTAAGATAATGGCAATAATTTTGTAACTTAATGTTGTTACTTAATAACTTTACGGTACTTCATGTTCACGCATAAGTTATTGTTTACTAAGCAGAGATATAGACAGAAGTACAATTAACATTATGTACAAGAGAACGTGTGGTAAAAATACAGTATGTCACCACCCCATCTCATCCCATGGAGGTCGTAAAAACTGACTTAGGGACTATCCGTGAATATTGTCTTTACGTAATAAAAAGAAGGATAATTTAACTTGAAATTAAACCCTACACCAATCCGTTTGGCCAGCGTGGTATTAGTAGGATCGAATCCCTGCGTTAAACAACCAACGTCAAAAACCCAATTACGTTACGTATCCGATTAGTGTGCGTTGCAGTAAAGAGTTTCATACAAAGAATACTGAACGGCTCTAGTTGATACGGTGACGTTCCGTTTACGTTACGTTATATGTGCTATGACCCTAAATACAGTAAACATTAGGCCACTACTATTTGCGCCAATTAATGCTAACGCGACCGCCATTCGTGTGTGTGAAAAGTACAATACAAACATTAATTATAATCCTCACATAAAAATAAATAATAATAATTCACACATATTCACATATCGCCACCTAGTCCCAAACTAAGCAAAGCTTGTACTATAGGTACTAGACAACGGATAAACATACTTATATACTTTTTTTTTGACTTTTTTTTTGTAAATAGGTACATACATATTATACACTAGCTGTAAAACGCGACTTTGTCTGCGATTAAATTTAAATGAAATTAAAAAAAAACTTGTATAATTCATACAAAGTTTATTCATCATCATTATATCAGCCAATCGACGACAACTGCTGTACATATGCCTTCTCCAAGTATTGCCACCTTGTGCGGTCCTGTGCCTCCCTCATCCATCGGCTTCCAGCCTTCCACACCAGCGCTTTTCGGTACGCGGTCGCCATTCCAGAATCTTTCTGCCCAAACAGCTGTCGGTTCTCCGCGCTATGTGCCCTGCTTGTCGCTACTTTAACCGGTTATGTCGGTTACTTTGGTTTTCTTGCGGATCTGCTCATTTTTGATTCGATCACGCAGGGAAACTCCCAACATAGCTCTTTCCAATGCCCCTGAATGACCATGAGCCTTCTGAGTAGGCCCATAGGTTAGACTACAACATAGCTCTCTCCATTGGCCTCTGGAGTGACCATGAGCCTTTTGAGTAGGTCCATAGGTCAGGCTACAACATAGCTCTCTCCATTGCCCTCTAAAAGACAATGAGCCTTCTGAGTAGGCCCATAGGTCAGGCAGGCTACAACATAGCTCTCTCCATTGCCCTCTGAGTGATCATGATTATTCTGAGTAGGCCCACAGGTCAGGCTACAACATAGCTCTCTCCATTGCCCTCTGAGTGACTATGACCTTCCTGAGTAGGTCCATAGTTCAGGCTGCAACATAGCTCTCTCCATTACCCTCTGAGTGATCATGATTATTCTGAGTAGGCCCACAGGTCAGGCTACAACATAGCTCTCTCCATTGCCCTCTGAGTGACCATGATTATTCTGAGTAGGCCCATAGGTCAGGCTACAACATTGCTCTCTCCATTGCCCTCTGAGACACCATGAGCCTTTTGAGTAGGTTCATAGGTCAAGCTACAACATAGCTCTCTCCATTGCCCTCTGAGACACCATGAGCCTTCTGAGTAGGTCCATAGGTCAGGCTACAACATAGGTCTCTCCATTGCCCTCTGAGTGACCATGCGCCTTCTGAGTAGGCCCGTAAGACCCATAAAGTTAAAAAATTTTTTTTTGTCCTAGCTTGATGTTATATAGCCTATAGCCTTTCTCGATCAATGGTCTATCCAAAACTGAAAACTAAATTCAATTCGAAGAAGTAGTTCCTGAGATTAGCGCGTTCAAACAAACAAACAAACTCTTCAGCTTTATATAGGTAATAAGTATAGATATAGATAGGAAACACTCAGACCAATGCAAACAATCATGTTCATGCACACAAAGATTTGCATTGACCGGGAATCGAACCCCGAGACCTCTGCGTAGCAGTCATGTTATATAACCACTACGCCACAGAGGTCGTTGAATTGAAGTTAGACTTCTCAAGTTATTTGTACAGTGGCTCATGTGCCATTTTATATAACGAGTATCGATTTTCGCCACCTCACAATAAAAACCACAACTAATGGACGCCATCTTAGTCTCAAATATATTTATTTATTTACTTGTTACTCAACCTAGCTTTGTCTGACTCACAAAAGCAATATATTGGCTTCGATTTCCACTCAACGTAAAAAGTTTGTGTTCATTATCTATCTTGTTTGCATTGTTCTAGATGTTTTCTATTATAAAAATATTATAAGTTGTTTATCCGTTTACGTTCTCCGTGTGGTGACGGAGTAAGAATACAATATGTCACTACCCCACCTCATCCCATGGGTGTCGTAAACGCCGACTAAGGGACTATTCGTGAATATTATCACGAAATAAAAAGAAGGAAAATTGAAATTAAACCCTTTACCAATCCGTCTGACCTACCACGGAAGGAGGCCCATCCCTACAGTGGGGCATTAATAGGCTATTATGTAAGAACTCAAGTTTTTTCTTGATCGATTTAATGCAACTCTTTTTGTCATAAGGGTCTTCCGAGATGGTTCCCAGAAGTTTTATTAAAATTGATTAGCTAATTTTTACATTTTTAAATAAAATAAATATAATCTAAAAAAATAAAATTACGTAAATATTATAAATAGGTAATTCAGGCTTTTGTTAAAGTCAGTTATTTAGAGTTTTATTGGTGCCTAAAACTCAAAATACCTAGCACCTGCTAGCCTTGCTGATGTCACATTTGGCACTTTGCTGATGTGAAAATAAATAATAGGTAGTAAAATTAAAATAATAAATTAATACCTACTTACAAACTTTTAGTACTAAAAATAGGATTTTTAACCCCCGGTTTCTGAATGACCGGTCAAATAAAAAATCAAATAATTATATATCAAAACTTTTGTCAACTATCATTTGAGTTGCTGAAACTTCGATTATCTACTATTTATTATTGAAATTTATTATAATGTACCTACTTAATTAATAATTAATAATAATTGTAAGTTTAAATTATTTATTATACTTAATTTGCATGCTATCTGTGATGCCTAGATGGGTTAGAACCTAAAATTATTTTATGTAACATCGATTATTATGTACCCTGTCTAAAGTGAATAAAGATTATGAATTATCTACTTTGATTTGATCAGCATAATAGTAGACAGAGCACTGTCAAATCAGTAATATTCGTAGGTTAAACTCAGTTTTGAGTTTCCGAAATCCCGATTACGAGGTGATCATTGATTAGGCCCATGTCAAATCGTTTGTCAAGTAATCTGTGTATATCACCAAATTAAGTGTTATGTTAGGACAATTTCTGCTGTAAAAAGGCCCTATCGGGTAAAGAGAGGATACGTATAGTAGTAGATATAGGTTTATTCGAAATAATTCCTTGGAACTTTTCATTAGAGGTCGTCTTGTGTCATCATAACAGCCCATTAATGTCCCACTGCAGGGACAGCCCTCCTCCCGTGACGGAGGGATACTTGGCCTACTAATACCACGCTGGCCAGACGGATTGGTATAGGGTTTAATTTCAAGTTTTTCTTCTTTCTATGTAAAGGTAATATAGATGAGATGGGGTGGTGACATATTGTATTCTTACTCAGTCACCACACGGAGAAGCCAACTATAAATAAACCAACATCCTAAACTCTGTTTACTTAATCTGCCAGTAATGAAGTAATCATACAAAATGACACATCTTACGCAATAATATGTGGTTAAGTCATATAATACTACACATTGACTAATAAATTAGTAGGATTAAGTGTTTATACGCGGAACTGTCGTGTTTTCATACTAAGTAGTGTTACAAATACTAGGTTTTATTGTTTTGTTTTTCATCATAACAGCCCAGGGACGGGCCTCCTCCCGTGACGGAGGGTTACTTGGCCTACTATTACCATGCTAGCCAGACGGATTGCTATAGGGTTTAATTTCAAGTTTTCCTTCTTTTCGTAAAGATAGTAGTTACGGTTATTCTCTTAGTCGGTTTTTACGACACCCATGAGATGAAATGGGGTGGTGACATATTGTATTCTTACTCCGTCACCACACGGATAGTTTTGTTTTTAATCGACTTCAAAAAAAGGAGGAGGTTCTCGTTTCGTTTTTTGTTGCATGTATTCTAAATACACTGCAATATGACCAAATGAAGGCAACTTGACTCCGTAGTCATCTTCTTGCCAGTCTCGGAGCCGGAAATAAGTTCCATGTATATTCTATCTATCTATACTAATATTATAAAGAGGTAAAGTTTGTGTGTTTGTGACGTTGTAGGGGGTAATCTCTGGATCTAATGAACCGATTTTAAAAATTATTTCTGTGTTCAATAGACCATTCATCGGGGAGTGTCATAGGCTATATAGTATCACGCTATGACTAATAGGAGTGGATCAGTAATGAAATATGTTAAAAAAAGGGAAGCCTTTTTTTTGCCGCCCGACGAAGTGGGCACGGGTCAGCTATAATTATAAGGCTTGAGTAAGTCAGTTGCAAGGAACTTATACTCTAACTGGAATGCTTACGAAACAAATTTAGACAAATTAAATCGTACATCTGACTATAAGGTTTATATTTGTTTTCTTTTCTTTCTTCTTTAAGAATAAAGCGCCGATTACACTAGACTTCATGAAGTCTCCTACATCATGTAGAGTCCTACATGATGTAGTTGACTACATGTCAGTCTAGTGTAATCGGCGCTTAACAAATATGGAAAAGTACACAGTTATAGTTGCTTTTAAATCATCAGATCTTTAAATTAATTATGTATTATGACGTTATGTTATCAATGTAAATAATAATGAATCATAAATATGTTACATTAATATATGTACTTAATCGAAATAAAAAGAAGGAAAACTTGAAATTAAACCCTACACCAATCCGTCTGGCTAGCGTGGTATTAGTATGCCAAGTATCCCTCCGTCACGGGAGGAGGCCCATCCCTACATTGGGACATTAAGGGCTGTTATGATTAAAAGTCGTATCCGTTTAAGCTAGAAAACCTTGTAAAAAACTGTTTTCATCTGTATATTAAACAACGTATAATCAACAACATCTCCGTGTGGTGACGGAGTAAGAATACAATATGTCACCACCCCATTTCATCTCATGGGTGTCGTAAAAACCGACTAAGGAACTAACGAGGATACGACTTTTACAAGACCTTTAAAATAAGATAGACCGGTGACACACAGTCTAAAAACCCATTCATATGGAAAAGTACATACCGGTAAACAGGGGTTACTTTGATGTTGTGGGGTAACATTGATCGCTCAATTTTCTTTATTATAGCAGTGGTTTTTTCGTGCAAATGAAGCACCCCATATATGGGAAAAACCTGATAATGGCTAATACTATAAATCGGTCATCCTTCTCTTAGCACATTCAGAGAAAATGAGTGATCAATGTAGCCCCCTACTTATTAAAGTAACCCCATTCTATAAGTAGGTACCTATTTAAAAAATCATGTAGTACTCTTCCACCTACGTAATGATGTTATCAATGGAAATAATTATGAATCATGAATATTAAATGATAGGAATAGGTTCATTAACATAAAAGTTCCGGAGAGAAATAAATTTACATATGTAAACAAATAACTATAATAGTACATACATAGGTTAAACGTTTTATTAATTAGGTATGTGTAAATAAGATATAACATAATTTTTCCATAATATGGGTTATACACTGGCTTCTTCGCGCAAGGTGGTATTTGTAGGAGAATTATTAAGCGCCGATTACACTAGCCTACATATAGGACCCTACATCTTGTAGGGCACTACATGTTGTCTAGTGTAATCACACATGTAGGCTGTTAGGACACTACATATCGGAGATTGGCGAGTCCACCCTAGACGTATGGCCCTAAATCTTGTAGGGCACTACATGTTGTCTTGTTAATAATCACATGTCGGCTGTTAGGACACTACATATCGGAGATTGGCGAGTCCCGACCGCCCTCCCTACATCATGTATAAAAAATATAGGGCCCTACATGTAGGGTAGTGTAATCGGCGCTTTATGCTTGACATAATTTTCCTACAAATGTGCGGATTATGCAATTTTCCCCAGTTTTTCCAGATGTTTTTGCAGAATGTGTGAGGAATATTTATAATAATTTTTTTGCGTGGGATTCGAAGACGCGACATCGTGCTAGCCGCGTTCACGACCGCTTTCTTTTGGGTCTCGAACCCCAAACTTCTCTGAGACTGGCAGATACTTTAACCAATGCGCCACATTGATAACAAGGAAGTGGTACATAGACAAATACATAAATATTTTGTTTAGTTAACATTATTCTAAGCTTGTACTATGAAGGTTGTGTACCTACGTGTCTCACATAAGTAATCTGAAGATTAATAAGTTTATTGTTACGGCAATTATATCATCACTTAAAAATTTATCATCATAATCATCATAACAGCCCATTAATGTCCCACTGCAGGGACGGGCCTCCTCCCGTGACGGAGGGATACTTGCCTTACTAATACCACGCTGGCCAGACGGATTGGTATAGGGTTTAATTCCAAGTTTTCCTTTTTTTTATTTAGTAAAGATAGTAGTTACGGTTATTCCCATAGTTGGTTTTTATGACACCCATAGGATGAGATGGGGTGGTGACATATTGTATTGTTACTCCGTCACCACACGGATATAAAAATTTGTTATCGACCATTAAAAATTTATAACTACATTTAATAGTTACTTTTTCTTTAGTGTAGGACACCCCCAGCTGGGTGGACCGTCGACCTCAATAAGGTCTTTAAGTCGGACTGGATGCGGAAGGCGCAGGACCGTGTTCTGTGGCGCGTGTTGGGAGAAGCCTATGACCAGCACTGGACTGCGATAGGCTAGTTGATTGATTGACTTTTGTGGCGTGATTCACGCCCGGTTCAAGTCTCGGGTTCGATTTCCGTTCAATACAAATTATTCTGTAAATAAACATAACTGTTTCCATTGCAAATTATGTACGTTATAAAGTTGTCCAAATTGCACTAGAGTACATGTAGCCTATAAAGGTTTCAGAGACTTATATATAACAGCCCATTATTGCCCCACTGCAGGGACGGGCCTCCTCCCGTGAAGTAAGAATACTTGGCCTACTAATACCACGCTGGCCAGGCGGATTGGTACAGGGTTTAATTTCAAGTTTTCCTTTTTTTATTTAATAAAAAAATAATATTCGCAGATAGTTCCTTAGTCGGTTTCTACGACACCCATGGGATGAGATGGGGTGGTGACATATTGTATTCTTACTCCGTCACCACACGGACTTAAAACTTCAAAGACTTAAAACCGCTAAAAATCCCTTCTATCACCTTGAAAATTGCTGTACCTTTTATTACGTGATTATCAGTAACTTAACACTGATAAATATTATCTAATTACTGAACAATAGGCCGGAAGTAACGAGTTCTAACACAAAGAGTTTTTATAAGAGCAAGCGTGGCAATCTTAAATCACGACTTATGCCCGGTTTCTGAGGTTTCCACAAACACTCTCAATAGCTATTGATTCAATAAAGTTATCGCAAGGATAACTGTAGTTTAACTGACACTGCGTTTCTGACTACATTTTAAACCGTTCAATAACTATCGTACCGATAAGTAACAGCTCCTCTTGCCGCTAGATGGCTCTATTATAAAAATCGTGTTGAAGAACTGTTTAACTCCTATAAAATGTCCCATAATTAAGTAGTTATACGTAATTAATTTTTTCTACTAATAAATACGCAATATAATGAATAAATATAATATGATGATTGACGTCTGTGAAGTTAGCATCCCATGTTTTAAAATTATATATTTTTATTAGAGTTCCTATTGCACCCCAAAGAGTTCTAGAGTTCTTGATAAAATTTAGAAATAGTTCTAGCGGATTAACATAAAAAACCTAATTTCAAAGTTTTGGGGTGCTAAGTTCACAAAATTGAATTAGATTTTTTGCGATAACTTTTTAATGGCTGCAGCAAACGAGTTACATGTTAAAGACTTTTTATAGAACTCTTGAGGGGCTACCAGGAACTCCAGTCAGAATAGCAAACTAAAAAAAAAAAAAACATATTTTCAAACGGCTACAGAGTCTTTATCTTTGGCCGCAGCTCAACTATCACTACAGACGATCGATAGAACTCCTCAAGGTGCCATCAGAACTCCGGTAAAACCATTAAAATTATGCAAAAAAAAATACCCCTAAGGAACTCAGTACATTTTACAAAATTTGTGTTTTCGAAAGGCTACAGTGTCTTTATCTTTGGCCGCAGCTCAACTATCACTACAGATGATCGATAGAACTCCTCGGGGTGCCATCAGAACTCCGGTAAAACCATTAAAATTATGCAAAAAAAAATACCCCTAAGGAACTCAGTACATTTTACAAAATTTGTGTTTTCGAAAGGCTACAGTGTCTTTATCTTTGGCCGCAGCTCAACTATCACTACAGACGATCGATAGAACTCCTCAAGGAGCCATCAGAACTCCGGTAAAACCATTAAAATTATGCAAAAAAAAAAATACCCCTAAGGAACTCAGTACATTTTACAAAATTTGTGTTTTCGAAAGACTACAGTGTCTTTATCTTTGGCCGCAGCTCAACTATCACTACAGATGATCGATAGAACTCCTCGGGGTGCCATCAGAACTCCGGTAAAACCATTAAAATTATGCAAAAAAGAATACCCAGGAACTCAGTACATTTTACAAAATTTGTGTTTTCGAAAGGCTACAGTGTCTTTATCTTTGGCCGCAGCTCAACTATCACTACAGATAATCGATAGAACTCCTCGGGGTGCCATCAGAACTTTTTTAACGGCTGCATGATAGCCGTACCCGTAGGTACGTGCGTCAGCTAGCGGCATGCAGTGCAAACTATTCTTATTCTTCTAATAAATGAAGTGTCGGAAATATGGAATCATCAATAAAACGTTGTAAAAACTTTACTGAAACAGAGAAGAAGCTTCTTATCGAGGTAGCCAAAGACTTTGTTGTTAACTTCACAATTTAAACCTACGAATAATGCGTTTGATTCATCAGCACCATCCCCCTTACTTATAAACGCCTCTTAAATTTAATCACTGTTTAGCGAGATTTGTTATTACGAAAACCAACCTTATACCAAACAACGTAAGAGCTTAGGCTAATTAATCAATTGACTAAAATTTGAGAATTTTTTTATGAGTAAGGGGGTAATATTATGACTTAAATAAGTGAAATTGACATCTCTTTCCATTTTATATCTATTATCAGTATAATAGTAATAGTAAGTTAAATGATTTTTATAGTATCAACATAATATACTCGTTATTAATTATTATTATAATTTATTTAATCTTATTCATTATGTATTAGTACACAAGACAATAAAATCTGTTTGGAAAATTAACAGGTGGCGAGTACCCCAAATCTATACCTTATCTTCAACTCTTCATCCGTAAACATTTCAAAAGGATTTCTCCTATGTTAGCAATAAATTAATTCTAGCGTATTGAAACGCTAAAATTTATTGCTATAATAAATATCTGATTCCCATGAACTGCTTGAATACATTGCACTTGTATTATTATATTTAATATCAACTTTGAAAAAATAATAAACTACAACACCAAACAAACAAGAAAATTACAATAATCTTCAAATAAAATAACACGCTTTGACAATTTTAACGTCAAATATAGTTATGGAACCAATAAACGGTGATAATTGGCCAGCTAAGTTAAACTAAGTTTAAACTTAGTTTATCTTGTTTTGGGTGGTTCGGAAACGCATTTTTGACAGTTATCGAACCAATAGCGTTATCGAATAGATAAACTACAGATAAGTGAGACTCAGAAACCGGGCATTAGACATAGTAAAAATATATACAGTATTTCGACTTCATAGAAACGGACGAAACGCGAGTTATACCTACATGCTTACGATATAGGTGGCTTTGCGAAGTGAACAGTCGCGACCGTGCCGCAGTAACGAGCGGGAAAGTAGGTAACTGTAAATAAAAAGCTGGAGGTGGGCAGCCCTATCACATGTTTACGTACCGCGCAGCCGTAGGGATTTATAATTAATTTTTGGCCGAGATAGACTACTGGTTGTACTGTGTCTTAGAGGTACAAAACAGGGATAAGTAGAAAAGTATAAGTCTAAATTTATAATTGAACTAGCTTTGTCCCGCGGCTTCGCTCGCGATTATAAGTACTATTTAAAATTAGGCTTATTTCAGTAGGGGGAGTCCCCCGAGTACCGGACACTTAAGGTTTATAATAAATAAAAAAATGATTAATTATGTTGTATTTCGATATTCAACATTTTCTATTATTATAACATATATGACATTAAAAAAACGAACCATGATGAACGTTACACATGTTTTGGCGACCTAAAACTTAATCAAACATAGGTTTAGTTTTTGATGTAATTGTAATTTGGCACCTAGTACCGGACAAGTGTAAATGGAACCCACAAAACCGGACACATTCTTCTCATAATTTGGTATGGGTTAATAAGAATTTAAAATTGCACAATAATCATGCATAAATACTAAATAAACCAGAGCCTGAACTATGCAGACATTATAAAAGTCTAAAGAAAACAACAAAAAATAAACAAAAAGAATTTCTAAGAAAAAAAAAGGGTTTTCTTCATATCAATAAGATGATATATAATTACAGATCAAGATGAAAAGTAACAGTCTCAAAAAATTTAAAAATATTTACAATGGTCACAAACGTAAATGTCTGAACACTCTGGGATGCCCGCACAGCCTTCATGAGTCCATCCTTACATACACTGGCTACACTAGATCCAGTCCTCGTCGTTATTTGTTTCTCGTCGTTTTCTTCGTATCCATTATATCAAAAGATCTGAAAAGATAGATAACAATATTATGTAGAATATAACCGGCACACCGCTTTTTCAAATATTATGTCCGGTACTAGGGATTTTGGATACCTGTCCGGTACTAGGGAGTCATTTATTGTCCGGAATTACGGGTGTTACATATTGTATTATTGTTCAGATTATAATAAAGTTTAGTAATAAATCTGCTTAGAAACAACATTAATGTAAAGCGTACTTACCAATGATAAAATCCAAAGCACCAAACACAATTAATTCTCTTCAAAAATATAATCTACGACGTTCCTAATATTACAGGATGCAGCAAATTGCCGCGCAAAATGCGTTAGTCATTTTTTAACCTGTACGGCGTATCGAACAAGGTTGACGCCTCCCGCGCCGCAAGGGGGATGTGACCGTTGAGTTGAACGTTTTCGATTATACAAATGCTACTATGAGCGTTATTTCATCTATCGACATGTTTTGTCCGGTACTATGTGCTGTCCGGCGTTAGAGGGATTCCCCCTATATATAGTAGCATATGCATGCTTGTTCTCAGCCTAATCGGTTAGAAATTGACAAAGTTACATACAAACTTTCATCCCCTATCTTATCCATTAATGCATTAAGCGGGAATGTAATATACCAACAAAGCAGCCATGTAATATACCGACTGCGCCACAGAGGTCGTCATTGTATTTCTATGGTTATTTTAAGTTTGCTAACCATTAAATTGCTACTCCATTAGAAGTGATGGCATAGTGTGAATATTACCTACATGTTACTAATTTCTACATTATTTTATTTTTTACTAGCTGACCCGTGCCCACATCGGCGAAAAAAACGTGTCACTTTTTTAAACATATTTCATTACTGCTCCACTCCTATTAGTCATAGCGTGATGCTATATAGCCTATGACACTCCCCGATAAAATGGACTATTCAACACAGAAATAATTTTAAAATCGGTTTAGTAGATCCAGAGATTACCCCCTACAACGTCACAAACACACAAACTTTACCTCTTTATAATATTAGTATAGATTAGATTTTTACTTAGGTAATTCCCACCTCACGGTCTAGAAGGTAATTAGTAAGTTGTCTACTTTGTATTTGGCACTAATAAGTCATTTAATATTCTATTTAGATTTTGATACCGCTACGTGTTGAAGGACCTTAGTTAAGCAACATTGTAATGTATAGTACGTGGTGTCTAACTTGGCCGGTTTAAAGTTGCTAAAATTAGCTGCGCAGATGTCGTTTTTGGTTATTATATTTATTATACATATTATTATAAGTATACATTTTTGAAAAAACAATTCTTGCACTTAGAATTGTGCCTTGGGATTTGGGAATTTTTACATAGGTACATTACGTGATATTAACTAAAAAAACTAACTTTATTTTTATTTGTAAATGTTTAGTGTTGTACAATATTGTTATAATTTGTTAATCTGTCATCTGTTTCTATACCTATTAAATAAAATAAAATAAATAAATACATAAACATAAAATACATTCAGATTATAATTCTTATAATGTGTGATCCACACGTTTCTGTCTTGAGTTTTTGAGTCCGTTAATTTAATGGTTGCATGCATGACTTGCTGCCTTGTTGACAACTACCGTTTAACGCGACCGCTGTTCTAGCAAGTAGCTATTTTTGCTTGCACAAACATAAAAAAAAGTCTAGCCTGTCTAACAACACATCTCGCATAAAGAAAAATAAATAAAACCTATTTTGTTCACAGATATAAAATTTAAGAATGGCGCCACCTATTAGCATACTCGAGTACTACGCAGGCAAGACGTTATTCATAACAGGATCCACGGGGTTTATGGGCAAAGTTCTTATAGAGAAATTGCTTAGATGCTGTCCTGATGTAAAGAAGCTGTATTTACTTATGAGACCTAAGAAAGGGCATAGCAGTAAGGAAAGATTGGATGATTTACTTGCTTTTAGGGTAAGTAACTATGTCTCTTCATCAAGGGGTCTATGTTGGTACTATTGCTGTGGGCGCTTAAAGGCCTACGCAGACCGGGACGGCATAGCAAGGGATTTTAATTTTTACTATTACAGAAATACGACATAAATTGCTATGCTTTAAAATGAAAAATGCCGTGCGATAAAATCCCTTTCAATGCCACGGCATCATTTTAAAGCATAGCAATTTATGTCGTATTTCTGTAACAGTACGGTTGAATTTCCATTAGTAAAAATTAAAATCCCTTGCCATGCCGTCTCGGTCTGCGTAGGCCTTTACATATCAGAGCACTAGTGTGCTAATGTGGTTAGGTAGATTGTTAAAGTAGCTACTGTAAACACAGACAGCACCTTGCCAGAGTATGCAGCAGTTTGGCTATACTCCATCATTACTGACGTCCACAAGCAGTGTTTAGTACTATCAGGGTGGCTGTGCTTACTCGTCTGACACTATACTGTTATAAAAAGTAGGTTTTGTACACGCCTCGTATTCCTTGTACACGCCACTACTTTTAATCAAGTATTGCATGTTGATATTAAGTAATTGGAAAAAGTAATAAAAAACCTTTAAAATGACCTTTAGTAAATTTATGCTCTACTCTGTGCTATAAATAATAATATGTTCTTCTTATTATAAGGGATGTTTGCAGAGATCGCGCTGGCGGCATTAAGTACAGTCATAAAATATTATTTGTAAATGTACCTAATAAATGATTACTTATATAAATTTAATAAACCATATTCCAGGTCTTCGACCACCTGAAAGCTGAACATCCGGAGCGTTTCCAGAAGCTCCACGTAATTCCAGGAGATATTCTGATGGAGAATCTTGGAATATCTGATGATGACAGGAAACTTATACAAGATGAGGCTCAAATTATATTTCATTGCGCTGCCTGTGTTAGGTAAGAAACTAGATATCGTTCGTGGTGTAAGGTTTTCGAATTTCGTGTAAGACAAAATTCAAAATGAATAGAAACGCTTATTCAGAATAATTACATACATAAATTACTACATTATTTTACAGGCTATTTCGATTTTATTAATTGGTGAAGTCATCTGAAGCCGAACTAGGCAGAGCCTGTATATCCTGTATCGGCTATCAGAGCCCAAACCCTACGTGTATTATACATTAGTAGCCAATTTTAATTATGTATTCATTTAATATTGTAAAATAAATTGGGACTAGCGGTGACGGACTAAAAATATAGGGTGCCATAAAAGTACCTATCTAATATAATGTAAAATGAGACTTATGGACTGACAGACAGTCTCACTGCCGTGTGTTGCGGCTGCTGTTCATGAAGTCATGTGTTTAAAAACCATGCACCAGCAGCAAAAGCCTGTTTTAGATGACGCGATGAAATAAAAAAGGTACCTAAAGCTGCAATGCTTACAGACAGAAGAAAAACCGTTCTAAAACTCGACACTTGTTTCAATTACACAACATAGAGTATTTCCATATCAGCCTATGGACGTCCACTGGTGGACATAGGCCTCCTCCAAAAGTGGCCACTCTGCGCGGTCTTGTGCCTCCCTCATCCATCGGCTTCCCGCCGTCCTAACACGGTGGACCGACGACCTGGTTAGGACATAAAGTATTATAAGAACTAAATTCATTCTTCACACTTTATTTATTTTCTAAACTATGTATTACCAAATTGAATCTTAATTTGTACGTTTCAGATTCGACATGTTTATAAAAGACGCTGTTAAAATGAACACATTGGGGACACAAATGGTCCTTGAACTAACTGAAGGCGTAAAGAACTTAGAGGTAATAATCACGGAATAAAAATCAAGTGGAAATGCAATTCAACTAATTTACTATGGGAACTGCTGTCGCCAAAAAACAAATAAACTACTAACAAAAAAATAACACAATACACCTAATCCTACATCTGTGAGGGAACCTTCTTTAACAATACTTAAATAGAAGTTATTTTGCTGTAGCGCAAAAAGAATGATATGACGTTTTGTATGTAATCTAAATAGATTAAATTTTCGAGTTAATTCCGTAACACAAATTCAATAACACTTATGGCCTACGCAGACCCGGACGGCATGGCAAGGGATTTTAATTTTTACTAATGGAAATTCAACCGTACTGTTACAGAAATACGATATAAATTGCTATGCTTTAAAATGATGCCGCGGCATTGAAAGGGATTTTATCGCACGGCATTTTTCATTTTAAAATCCCTTGCCATGCCGTCCCGGTCTGCGTAAGCCATTACTCGTATTTACGTCCTTACTCGTAGCTGCATTATACATAATAGGTTTTTACCTATGAAATTGCCGTTTTGTATGAAGATTTTATCAGAAGTGAGATTTTTCAAACTAACGTTTTCTTAAATTTTTCAATAATTATTAAACATAATAGAATGACATTTGGTATAAGTAATGGCGTACACTTAAGCTAAAAAAAAAAGGTATCAGGGAAGTAGTTACAATTAAGCAAATGGGAAAACCCGCTGTTTTAAATTGGACCCATGTTCACAGGCTTATTAATAATACAAATAATAATTATTTTTATTTATTATCTTTTATTAGATGTTGGTAATATCCTATATTTCCTAAATAACAAAAATATTTAAAAATATGTAAATACTGCGCAGAAATAAAACTGCAAGCAATTTCATAGGTAATGACCTATTATTTTAAAATTTTAAACTAAATAATATACCTACTTATTTTTAATCATTTATTAAAGCTTATTTATTTATATCTGCAGATATTCGTCCACGTCTCAACGTCGTACTGCCGCTGTGAGCTGGACCTCTTCGAAGAGAAGTTATATCCAGCTGAACATAGACCACAAGATGTCATGGCCTCTGTTGAGTGGATGGATGATAAACTTTTGAAGCATCTGCAACCTAAGTAAGTTTGCCATATTTTTGGCTTTTATAGTTCACTACCGGTCACTACTCTCCGTGTGGTGACGGAGTAAGAATACAATAAGTCACCACCCCATCTCATCCCATGGGTGTCGTGAATATTATCTTTACGAAATGAAAAGAAGGAAAACTTGAAATTAAACCCTATACCAATCCGTCTGGCCAGCGTGGTATTAGTAGGCCAAGTATCCCTCCGTCATGGGAGGAGGCCCGTCCCTGCAGTGGGAAATTAATGGGCTGTTATGATGACTGGTAATTTATGTAATTTGTTTTGTTCCTCCTCCAGTCGCCCAAGAAATCCGACCATTTTTTAGCGTGTGTTCGCCTCGGAGCACTGATGGGCAGGTGTGTCGAAGTCGCTGTCTGATCCGGGTCGCAATGGTGTACAGATCCAAGTAGCCACCCAACGCCAGATACACTGGGTTGTAGTAGTCAAAAGTCTGCTAAGTGATCTCTGGAACTTACTACATATAACAATATAATACATACAGCCGATACTGGCAAAAAAACAAACAAACAAAAATTCATTTATTCACATAAGACATAACGATATCGCTTGTGAAAGTCGTTTTATAGTGATCACATATGCTCGTCTAACTTAACGGCTAAGTTTACTGAGGGTTCGGAACACTACCATGTCTGAGAAGACACCCACAAGAAACTCTGCTGGGTTCCTATCTCTCTTTTGATGATCACTTCACAAATATTATTTTATTTAGTAAACAAGGCCTTCAAGGACCTGAAATCTGAAACGACTAACTTGCCACTAGTACTCCAGCCACTCCATACTCGGCACTCGATGAGTCCCGGGAGAAGATACAAGTCTTTTAACTCGCAACGAATAATAATTGGATACTGATTTGAGACCTGTACTATTGCTATTTGATCCCAAGGATACCTATTGCTGCTGTAATTTTTAAAAGTCCAATCATCATCATAACAGCCTATTAATGTCCCACTGCAGGGACGGCCCTCCTCCAGTCACGGAGGGATACTTGGCCAACTAATACCACGCTAGCCAAACGGATTGGTATAGGGTTTAATTTCAAGTTTTCCTTATTTTTATTACGTAAAAATAATATTCACGGATAGTCCCTTAGTCGGTTTTTACGTCACCCATGGGATGAGATGGGGTGGTGACATATTGTATTCTTACTCCGTCACCACACGGAGTAGTGTAGTTCTACGTGATGAAAAGTCTAATGATGATGTGTTTTAATTTAAATGCTTTACTTTAAGTATCCATAATCCCTATTCTATATTTTCAGGTTAATTGAACCTCAGCCTAACACGTACGCATACACAAAATCGCTGACAGAAGACTTGGTATCTCAACATGAGGGAAAGTTCCCTATTGTAATCGCAAGGCCATCTATCGGTGAGTAGCGGGACTATTTTTAATGTTTTTCTAAATGGCGCGTTGTTTTATATTTTATTCATTTATTTATTATATTGGGATTGTAGATTGGTAATACTGGTCCAGAAGTTTTTACTGACTAAATCTCGCAAAGGAACGTCTAAATAGTAATTTAAAGAATATAAATTTAACTTCATCATCATTCCCCTCCCCTTATTCCAATTTGTTTTTTAGGGGTTGGCGCAGCATGTGTTTTTTTCCACATGCTGCTAAAAAATTTGTCTATATTTTACGACCGGCCGCCTGCCTGACGTCAACCCTCCTTGGGAATGCTGTTGTTGGTGGTGTACTCCCCACCAGGAGGTTGGCCCGAGGTGCTAGGTGGTATGCACCGGGTTGTGGTATCCCTTAGTCGCCTCTTACGACACCCACGGGAGGATATATGGGCCAGTTCTATTCTAACCGGGAACCGCACGGGAAGAAATTAAACTTATTAAATTATAAAAAAAATATACCTAATTAGTTTTTAATATAGCTGTTAAAATAATTGACTTTCGTTTCCAGTGACCGCTGCTTACAAAGAACCTATGCCTGGGTGGGTCGACAACCTTAACGGACCTACTGGTCTTTTAGTAGGTGCTGGAAAAGGTAGGAACATTTTGAAATACCTAATTAAAACAATAATAGTGCACTCAGCCCCGTATAGATACCTACCTACATAATACGTTGTTTCTGGTCCTTCGTAAGTTATATTTGCATTCGAGTATCTCACCATTGCCTTTGAAAAGATAATAAATAAAATACATATAACAATTTAGTAACTATACACATTTTTTCCAATCAAGGCCCTCTACCGTTCATAACGTATTTTAACTATCATATTATTATTTCCCAAACAAGGTAGTTTCATAGAAAAGATGTTTTCACTATTTGATACTAGATGGCGTTCTCAGAAATTTCGATGTGATTGTACTTAGTGTATGATGCGGTATTTTATGTATGTGTGGACTGAGGGCCCATTTTTTTTTTGCCATTTTTTGCAGATTAATCAACAAAAGTGCATAGTTAAAGTTGTTAAAGAGTTTGTTAAACGATTATCAGAGTTTGTTAAGACTTCATTCAAAAGATATATCGCTTTAAGTGGGTCCCTCAGTTCAAACACAAAATCTCCCATAATTAGATAGGTAATGAATTAAACAACAATTTTTTGGTAAAAATCCTTAGTTAAACATGTATAAAAGTATAAAAAGCATTGAAAAGCCTAATATGAGTAGCTAATAAAAAATAACAAACGTTTTAAAAGGTCCCCGAGGGCCCACTTGAATTTATCCCATAATTAATCAATTATAGCATGAACATTAAATATTCCTAAGCCAAACATTTGTTAAAAGGGCAAGGATAAATTTAAAATTAAAGAAAGATCACAAACAGTGATAATTATTGTTATTTTTAAGTTTTTAAGTGGTCCCTCAGTCCACACACTATGCAAATGCTAATTGTTAAATATATAATTAAATACAACAATTACGAAAATGGGGAGCCTTTCAGTGCATAGTTAATTTTGTATTTTATCGATCTGTATTTATCTTGTGTCTGGTTTATTTATATTTTTTGTCATTTTAACTGTTTTGTTAATTTTCATACTAAGTCTGGTGTGGGGTGTCCACGTTTTAAGAAAACGGCTGTATATTTGTTTTTAATGTCATTTATTATTAATTTAGATATTTATTTATTTATAATTAGGATAACCCACGAAACATACACAAAGTCAATCAGAAATAATACAATATTTAAGTAGCTCAAGCAACAGTGCTGATTCCATTACAAGTTGCCACGGCAAGCAAAACATTACACAATATTAATATTAATCAATTAAATCTAAATTGCAATCATTTTTTAAATGTAAAAAATAAAACAATAAAATTTGCAATACAGTAAAATTAAAATGTAATAAAATTTTAAGTTTTAGACAAGTGACAGGTTATATTATTAAGTAGCTACAATCGTAATACATATCTGTATGTCTATACATATAAATAAAATTGGAGTGTCTGTTTGTAACACGAAATCCACAGTTTTTAAGGTTCCGTACTCAAAGGGTAAAAACGGAACCCCAATTATTAAAGCTCCGCTGTCCGTCCGTCCATCTGTATGTCACGAGGCTGTATCTCCTGAACCATGGCAGTTAGAAAGTTGAAACTTTCACAGATTATGTATTTTAGTTGCCGTTATAGCAACAAATACTAAAAACAAAATAAAATAAATATTTAAGGGTTATTTATTTTATATTGGAAAAATAATTTTAACATTTTTATCAATTTATTATTAACTGCAATACGGGACCATAAGAATTCTATGTCATAATTTTGGAAAATTTAAAGATTAGGTACTTCGTAATATATATTTTTTTAAATCATTAATTTAACAGGAACATGTATTTTTTTATTGTTTGTTTACGTTTGCATCAAATAGCACTCAATTCAGTCCGCATACGGCCCAACACAATTACAACTATTTACTTTTATCTCACACTTTATGACTATGCAGAAACTTTAAAACGCAATGTAACATCATTAATGTATGTAATGGTTCTTGATTATCTCTTGACTGCATGGACACTCTACTTGTACGAAAAACATATTTTGTAAATTTTTCGTAAAAGAATTATAAAACCAGTGATAAGATAAATACAGATCGATAAAATACAAAATTAACTATGCACTGAAAGGCTCCCCATTTTCGTAATTGTTGTATTTAATTATACATTTAACAATTAGCATTTGCATAGTGTGTGGACTGAGGGACCACTTAAAAACTTAAAAATAACAATAATTATCACTGTTTGTGATCTTTCTTTAATTTTAAATTTATCCTTGCCCTTTTAACAAATGTTTGGCTTAGGAATATTTAATGTTCATGCTATAATTGATTAATTATGAGATAAATTCAAGTGGGCCCTCGGGGACCTTTTAAAACGTTTGTTATTTTTTATTAGCTACTCATATTAGGCTTTTCAATGCTTTTTATACTTTTAAACATGTTTAACTAAGGATTTTTACCAAAAAATTGTTGTTTAATTCATTACCTATCTAATTATGGGAGATTTTGTGTTTGAACTGAGGGACCCACTTAAAGCGATATATCTTTTGAATGAAGTCTTAACAAACTCTGATAATCGTTTAACAAACTCTTTAACAACTTTAACTATGCACTTTTGTTGATTAATCTACAAAAAGCCGCAGAAAAAAAAATGGGCCCTCAGTCCACACATACATGGTATTTTACATAACTTTATACTAACAAAAAATGTGTTTTCCACAGGTGTAATACGTACAATGCACTGCAATGACAGTTACTTAGCTGACGTAGTGCCTGTGGACCTGACAGTTAATGCTTGCATAATCCTTGGATACTTGAACGGCATTGAGAAGTAAGTAAAAATTATTATTTATATTAAAACACAAAAAAGTAGGCATATTAAGTAGCCTGTGAACAAAATAATGTCCAGCTGGCAATTTTAATATGTATAGTCGAGAACTAAATGGCTTTATCACCTCTAGAGTTACTGTTAGTAGCATGTCATAAAACTATAAGGTTCAATATCGCACAACAAAACATCAGCTAAATCATGACGCTACTTTGACATATCAGTTCTCTTGCATATTAGCAAATAGTCGTTAGGTATTTATAAAATCAAATAGTAAAGTCAACGTTATTGACTGTTACTAGAGCATATTTTCGGTAAAACGTTATAATCTAATGAATTTCTCTCTTTTTTCCTTCTATGTCCATCCCTATCATTTCTTGTATGACGTCATCGGCGCATATTTCAATTTAAAGTTTTCGTAATTTTATAATATAAAACAAATTAGGGTAAACCACCTAATTGTTAGAAGTCCTACAATTATTGGCACTTAAGAGTTAAAAGTGAGTAAAAAGAAAGAAAACACTATAGATTATTCAAGTTCAGTATGATTATTCAAGTTCAAATATTATTTATTTAATATTTTTATCATATTTTATTTATTTCATGTGTCAACATAGCAACAATAAATTTATCAGAATCCTTTTATTGGCATTAGTGCCAATAATATTTATTTAATACTATTCAATCACATAATAATGATTAAGTATAAGCAAAGATTAAAGTATTTTATCATTTTATGATATTTTAGTCTGACACGAAGTCCACTTTTAAGGTGCCAACAATTGGGAGGCTTACCAGCCAATATTTAAATTCTACATTTTCAGTTTTTCTGAAATGACAAGCTTGTAATGTCACAAGTAACAAGTTGACTTTAGTTTTAAATTATTTAATGGTTTTTATGGTTTTTCACATACAAACTCTACAGTTTAATTAGTGACATTTGTATTGTGTTAGTAGATTTTATTATTTATTGCGTTGAAGTGAAAGTTTAAAATAGATTGCACTTTTAATCTAAGCATAGTTTTGAATACGGTCAACCAATGACGTCAAGCTCACGCATAAACATTAAATAACGATCTTAATGAATTTGAATTATGATTGAATTTTTTGTCAAAACTGATAAAGCCATTTCGTTTTCGACTATACGTTTAAGTATCCGTAATAATGTAAATTAAATTACCCAAGTCTACAACAATTGAAATCCCTCTAGGGGCCACAGATGAAATAAAATAACTTTTCTACTCGACACTAGAGGGCGAAAACCAAAACCAAAAATGAGAAATTCTCCAAAATCAAAGCAGTCCGTATCTCGTGTCTCGTGTTTGATTCTTGCTTAATGCAAATCTTTATGTGCATGAACATAAATTGTTTGCATTTGGTCTGAATGTTTTTTGTTTTAATATGTATGTATTTACAAAAAAAAGTATTTATGTATGATTATCCCTTGTCCCATGGTACAAGCTTTGCTTAGTTTGGGACTAGATGGCGTTGTGTGAATGTGTGAGGAATTTTTATTTATTTATTTAACTTTTTTATTTCAGACCAAAGAAAATTCAAATATGCAATATAACACAATCTGGAATCAACCCCATGTCATGGGGTCAAGCATTAGATATGGGTGAGTAAACATTTTTTTACATAACGACACCGCAAAATGACCATATCAAAACTAATGGAAAACGCGAATACAGTACAGAAATAAATACAACGAATCATCATAACAGCCCATTAATGTCCCACTGCAGGGACGGGCCTCCTCCCGTGACGGAGGGATACTTGGCCTACTAATACCACGCTGGCCAGACGGGTTGGTATAGGGTTTAATTTCAAGTTTTTCTTCTTTTTACTTCGTAAAGATAATATTCACGGATAGTCCCTCAGTCGGTTTTTACACGACACCCATGGGATGAGATGGGGTGGTGACATATTGTATTCTTACTCCGTTACCACACGGAGAATATAGCATAGGTAGCATATCATACGATGGAGGAAATACAAGAGCAAGTTGTTCCACAACTTAATGGAAAAATTTTTCGTACAGCCAGTTGGGTGAAAATTACGAGGGTTAGAATGGCTAAAAAAGCAATGAATTAATCTGATTAACGATACTCGTGTTGTTAAGCCGTCAAGCTATCGAAAGCGTATTCTCCAAAGACGTTGTTTCAAATCCTATCTAGATTATCAATTTTGTCTTTTTTTTGTAGTTGAATGTACAGCACCCGGCCGTTTTTATTACACATCGACCAGTGGAAAGAGACAGTCGGCTCATTCCGGCTTCGTAGAGCGTCATCTCTGTCGCACGACGAAATACAATTCAAAATATAATATATTGCGAGTTGTTAACACCCCCATACGTAATTATTTGAAAAAAAAAAGCAAATCATAATTTGTTTTGAACAGCTCCTAATAGATACCGGACTATTTGTATTTCGTGCGACAGAGATGACGCTCTACGAAGCCGAAAGGAGCCGATTGTCTCTATCCACAGGTCGATGTGTAATATAAACGGCCGGGTGCTGTACATTACTAGTGGGGTTGAAATGACACTAATCTTTAATAATTCCAGGCCGCGTCCACGTGCAAGAGTTTCCATTCTCCGTCTGCCTCTGGTACCCTGGAGGATCAGCGAAGAGTTCCTGGCTGCAGCATCAGATAGCGCTGTTCTTCACACATCTAGTACCAGCTTACCTGGTTGATTTACTGCTGTTCTTGATGGGGAAGAAAACTTTGTAAGTATATCTTTGAATGCATTATTTACGAAGAAAATTGAATTTATGTACCTATGTTTATATGTTGTTTAGTACCTCATAGTACAAGCTTTGCTAAGTTTGGGACTAGATGGCGTTGTGTAAATGTGTGATAAGTATTGTTAATAGTATAATAACCACATATTGTCGACTTATTGACTCACTGCAAAGATAGCCCGTAGCTAAGGATATGTTGGTCTACTGTTGCCTAGTCTTTTTAGTTAGTTTTTCATTAGAATTTTTTAGTTTTTGATATATTTTGACTAGAGATTTCACTAATTAGGATGTTTTTTAATGTTTAATTACTTAATTCAAAATTGTCCAAAAAGTATTAATACAAACTAAGACTCATTTATTTATATTTCCAGCATGATAAAAATGCAGAAACGCATAAACTACGGGCTCGAGGTCCTGCAGTACTACACGACCAAGGAGTGGCACTTCACCAACGATAACTTCGTGGGGCTGAGGAACAGGATCACTAGCGCTGATAACGATGTCTTCTATACTGATATACGGGTAAGGTTATATAGACCATCGGCTCTTGGGCTATTTTTATTAATCCGAAAAGAAGAAAGACAATGGAAAAAATTTGTACTCGAGGTGGGACTCGAACCCGCGTCTATGGACTATACGCGTCCAGCGCCATGACCACTAGGCCACCCGAGCATCCGTCTCGACTACCAAATTTAACCATTGCTTTATACGGGCGCCGGGGCGCAACTTCAAACTACTCTGGCGTAACTGCAATATCTCGAAACAACTGACTTGGCTGAAGGATTCTTGGAAGCCCGATCCTTAGTAATATAGGAACCGACCAGAGAGAGAGAGAGACAACTGCAATATCATTGAATCATTAAAATGCATAATATAAACTAATACCTAGTTTATTAATTACATACCTAGTTATTTAATACTAACTGATGCCCGCAGCTTCACCCGTGTTGTATAGGTAGATTAAATGTTATTCTACACCCCAAATTACCTAAATTCCAAATTTCATCAAAATCCGTTCAGTAGTTTTTGCGTGAAAGAGTAACAAACATCTATCCATCCATACATCTTCACAAACTTTTGCATTTATAATCATCATAACAGCCCGTTAATGTCCCACTGCAGGAACGGGCCTCCTCCCGTGACGGAGGGATACTTGGCCTACTAATACCACGCTGGCCAGACGGATTGGTTTAGGGTTTAATTTCAAGTTTTCCTTCTTTTTACTTCGTAAAGATAATATTTACGGCATTTATAATATTAGTAGGATAAAAGAATCATCATTAAATAAACCATCGAATCTTGATATCGCGATTCAGGACGTAGTGGCGACATCTCTTGATTGTGGTGGGTACTGAGATAGTGTAGGTGTTCGCTTGAATAAGTCGCTAGATGACGCTACACTAGCATCAATATTTGTTCATTGTCTTTCGTTCTTTTCCTAATTTTCTACACCTACGGTTTGGATCTTAATTTATATATCCCTGTACCAATGAGCTTCTATAAACGAAAGAACTTAAGATAGAACCTATAACGGAAGCCATGAAATTCATTAACACTGGTCTATTGACGGTCGACTGGTCGATTTTAATTATGACGACCTCGGTGGTGCGCCGGTAGAGCCAGCGGCTGTTGCGCATGAGGTTGTGGGTTCGATCCCCACGCAGGACAATAATTTGTGAGATCCACAAATTATTGTCCTGAGTCTGGGTGTTCTATGATTGTGTCCGTTAATTGACGTTTGTAAAAAGTCCCCGCGACACAGGGCATGTCCCCGCGACACAGGGCATGAATTTTTTTTTTTTAAGACCTTCCCGCACTAGGGAAGTGCGGGAATGTCTTAAAAAAAAAAATTCTATGTTCTTTCGCAGGTAATAAACTGGAGCATGTACATCAGGAACTACATCAAAGGTGCCAGAGAATACTGCGTCAAAGAAGACCCATCTACATTGCCACAAGCTAGGAAACTGCACAAACAGTAAGCTTGTTTTTTAAACTTTTTATGGTGGGGGAATCCGGTATGTAAAGTAAAAGTTTACCTATATCCAATCCAAAACCATTTAGAGATTTTAGATCGATAAGTAATAAAACACATTTTTAGCACAAAAGCCGTAAGATTGTGTTTATTTTACAATTATACATAAATTACTTTGTCTTTAATTTGACGTCTAAATGACGTCACGCGTCCGGCCAAACAGAAGTTTGTCTCTGCCTTCATTGCTCAAGTAATTCGGCCATACGCATGACGTCATCACAAGTAAAACTTAAAATATTTATTACAAATAAAAATAAATATAGGTAGGAAACCAAAAATACTCAAATTAGTTGTTTATAATTAAACCAAAAAAAAATCTTTACATACCGATTTTGTAAATTTTTTGTGTCAGTTAAATTGATGTTTGTAAAGTCAATAAGGGATGCTTTTTTAATTTTTGTAGGTATTGTTTAAATGTAAAATTAATACTGACTATTTTTTTGTTTACAGATTATACTATTTGGACAAGGCCGTACAAATAATGCTTGGATTTCTTTTAGTATATTTTATATATTATTATTTTAATAGAATATTTACTGTATTTAGTTCATAATAATTAAAATATACTAAAAATTTTAATAGATAATTACAAATAGTTTATAATACTTATGTGAAGATATTATATTATACTTTCTGTCGCCTCTGCTTACCCCGGACGGGATAAGGCGTGAGTTTATGTATGTATGTAATGATAAATTAATAATACTCAGTGTTAAGAACTTTTATGTGTACCGTAAAAATCGATTTAGGGTATCTAGGTAATGTCATTCCATGCTGAGAAGTGGACTAGGATTCATCATCATCATAATAACAGCCCATTAATGTCCCACTGCAGGGACGGGCCTCCTACCGTGACGGAGGGATACTTGGCTTACTAATACCACGCTGGCCAGACGTATTGGTATAGGGTTTAATTACAAGCTTTCCTTCTTTTTATTTCGTAAAGATAATATTCACGGATAGTCCCTTACTCGGTTTTTACGACACCCATGGGATGAGATGGGGGACTAGGAATACGAAGTGTTAATACTCAGACTTTATCAAAATATTCGACAATTATATAGATTATACATCTGTTTGTAAATGGTCTAAGAAAACAAAATGTCACCACTTTTAGGTACTCGTACAGTACCCAGCCGTAAATATTGCACATCGACCTGTGGAAAGAGACAATCGGTCAATTTCGCCTTTGTAGAGCGTCATCTCTGTCGCACACAATGATAATTTGTTTTAAGGGTACGCATGCCAGTCGCAACTCCATACAAACTGAGAAAGTTAATTGCTCCTTCATTTGATAATTTATAATCAAATAGTATTTATTTATATGTTAATATTATTTGTACGTAATACCCTTTACCCCCAAAGTTGTTTTGGCCAATTTTAACGAGCACGTTTCCGACAACAATGTTCACTCCGCCAACTAGCAAGTTTGTCTCTTTGGAATTCGTACCCTTAACAGTTGCAAATAGTTACCAGGCTGTTAGTATTTCGTGCGCGACAGAGATGATGCTCTACGAAGCCGAGATTGGCCGACTGTCTCTTTACAAAAGTCGATGTGTAATATTTACGGTCGGGTACTTATACACACAGCAACTAATCAACCTAGACACTCATGTACCTTAACACCTTGAAATAAGACACAATTTTAAATGAAAATGTTTAACTTGATGTGTTGCTGAGTGTACACTAGTTCTCGTAAAATCCATATTAAATTATGATCGATGACTAATTATTCAACATCAATTATCTTGAAGACATAAATTAATGTTATTTGTATATTTGTAATAAATAAATTACTTAAATAGAATAATTATTGTTTAATATTAACTATTAAGAGGTTACATATTATAAGAAATTATTAGAATAAATTGTTTTTTAAACATCATAATTTTAATTTTTATTTTTCAATTTTAGCACCCTTTACCCAGGAAATTTTCTGTAAATGATAGCCACGAGGAAAAGGCAGTGGATATCTATTCTATACTAATATTATAAAGAGGTAAAGTTTGTGAGTTTGTAACGTTGTAGGAAGTACCTAATCTCTAGATTTACTAAACCGATTTTAAAAATTCTTTATGTGTCGAATAGTCCATTTATCATTAAGTGTCATAGGCTATAATATAGTATCACGCTATGACTAATAGAAGTGGAGCAGTAATGAAATAAGTTTAAAAAAATGGACTTAAGACTTAACGCCTTTTTTGCCGCCCAACGAAGTGGGCACGGGTCAGCTAGTAAAATATAAATACATACATAATAGGTTATGTATTACACATTATGTGAAACATATATGCATACTGTATACGGATGTTACGAAGAGTGTATGAATCAGTTACGGATATGTATTTGATTCGGATTATCCGATAGTTTATCTATACTAATATTATAAAGAGGTAAAGTTTGTGTGTTTGTTTGTTTGTGACGTTGTAGGGGGTAATCTCTTGATCTACTGAACCGATTTTAAAAATTCTTTCTGTGTTGAGTAGTCCATTTATCGGGGAGTGTCATAGGCTATATAGTATCACGCTATGACTAATAGGAGCGGAGCAGTAATGAAATATGTTTAAAAAAGAGACGCGTTTTTTTCGCCGCCTAACGAAGTGGGCACGGGTCAGCTAGTTTATTATATTGCGTTACGAATTATGATATTCTGTGGCATTGTATATTAACCCTTTCACAGTGCCGCCAGCAGACACAATAGTAAAACAATGCACGTGTACCATATATGGTTCACTGCACTGGGAACGTGTTAAAACTTTTGTGAAGTAGTGTTTCCTCCTTGCGATGTTATCTTCAAAATACTTTCTCCTGGACTATTTCACGCCTGTTTTCTTTGTTCTGTCTCTTCTTGTGAATATCATCGCAGACTGAGATGTTTAGGGGAGAGCGAATCTGGTCAATCAAGGATGAAGCCCAATGCATCGTTCTCTACACCTTTTCCCACTCAATTATTTTAAATTGACAAAATGAAATTTGACCTTTTTTCTCAGATTCATCATCATAACAGCCCATTAATGTCCCACTGCAGGGACGGGCCTCCTCCCGTGAAGGTAGGATACTTGGCCTACTAATACCACGCTGGCCAAACGGATTGGTATAGGGTTTAATTTCAAGTTTTCATTCTTTTTTCTATTTCGTAAATATAATATTCATAATTAGTCCCTTAGTCGGTTATTATGACACCCGTGGGATGGGATGGGGTGGTGACATATTGTATTCTTACGCCGCCACCACACGGATAATTGATTCAAGCTTAGATTGGTAAGGTTTATATCAGTTATTTTGTTTTATACATCATTTAGAAAAAGAAACGGATCTTGTTTCAGATATCCGTTAAACATTGTTACGGATACGGATCTCCACTATATCCTTAGTACCGTAAGTACATAATTATGACTTCATGCATCAATAAACAAACATACCTAATTACTGACAAATAACACTACATTCCTCATTTATTCAGCTGTTTACGAACACAAACACACACATAAACAGACATTGTTCAAGTTGTAAGTAAATTAGATGCTAGGTACAAACTACCTAGTTGAATGGGCGTATGTCTAATGATTCTGACTTCCTGTAGGCTAAACGGCTGTACCGATTATGAAGATTGATCTGTAATTCTCCGTGTGGTGGAGGAGTAAGAATACAGTGTGTGACTCCATCTCATCCCATGGGTGTCGTACAAACCAACTAAGGGACTATCTATGAATATAATCTTTCCGTAATTAAAAGAAGGAAAATTTTAAATTAAACCCTATACCAATCCGTTTGGCCAGCGTGGTATTAGTAGGCCAAGTATCCCTCCGTCACAGGAGGAGGCCCGTCCCTGCAGTAGGACAGTAATGGGCTGTTATGATGTGTCATTGTATACATATTTTTTACCGATAGGATTTGAGACATTAGCAAAAAGGCACGAAGACAATATGGTTTTTTAATTCATCTTAACTTTGATTTAATGTCCCACTGCAGGGATCATATCCAAACAGTAGGACATGGTATCCTCCGTGAAAACAAACTTCATTTACTGCTTGTTAGATTTGATGGCATTAAGTGCGCCTTTGTGTATGATACATTCAGTTTTAAATAAAAAATAAATACATAAATAATAGTTTTAATTAATTTCTTGTTTATTTTTCGTACTACTTTATTACTAAGTTCCGCTAACTTAAAAACAACGTTAATAATTTAATTTTAAAAAATAGTGTTTTCATAATCGCGAATCATTAATTACTGAACACAATTAGAGTAATTTCTGCTGTGGTATAACAAAGTTAATAATTATTAATAAATAGTAACAAAATAATTAATAATACTAAGTATAATATGTACATACTTTTATTTACCAGAAAGTTACTTTATATTTACTTATTAAAAATATATCCATACTAATATTATAAATGGGAAAGTGTGTCTGTCTGTTTGTCTTTCTTTCACTACAAAACGGAGCTACGAATTGACGTGATTTTGTAAGTGGAGATAGTTGAAGGGATGGAAAGTAACATTAGGCTACCATTTTTTTTCTGTGTCCAGGAAAGGGGAACAGTACTACCCCGAATTTAACGCGAGCGAAGCCGCGGGCAAAAGCTAGTTATTTATTCTTATTAGATCGTTTAACCTACTGATGAATGAAAGATAATAAATATAAGTGAAGCCACGTAGTCCAGGACATTTTACATTTACAAAATTTACGACACCAATGGGATGAGATGGGTGGTGAGGTGACATATTGTATTCTTACTCCGTCACCACACGGACATGGAAGAAGTGAGACTAAGTAAATAGTTAAGTAAATAACGCTTGTAACTGTGTTGTAAAACTATTATTATCGCTGTATTCTATTGCATTGTGATGTAATTGTTAAACAATTAAACGGTTCAATGAAGGATATTATCGTTTTTGTTACTTGTCATTGCATGAAGCTCTGTTTTACATACAAATGTTTTACATGCACTACTTTTACACTAACCCCCTTACTCATAAACGCCTCTTAAATTTAATCACTGTTTAGCGAGATTTTTATTACAAAAACCAACCTTTTATAAAACAACGTAAGAGTCTATGCTAATTAATCAATTGACTAAAATTTAAGAGGCGTTTATGAGTAAGGGGGTAAGAATCGAGTTCTGTGTGTCGGTGACTTCTACTAAGATGAATTTAGCCTAAACTAAGTACAGTTCAGTTCCGTGTGGTGACAGAGTAAGAATACAATATGTTACCACCCCATCTCATCCCATGGGTGTCGTAAAAACGGACTAAGGGAGTATTCGTGAATATTATCTTTACGAAATAAAAAGAAGGAAATCTTGAAATTAAACTCTGTACCAATCCGTTTTTAAAATACTGAACAGACATAAAACATACAAAAGATGTACTAAGTACTTCGAATTTTACATTTTCAGGGTTTGCTAATGTTTGCCGTAATTTTAAATGCCATAATTTCATATGCCATAATAATATTTGCCATAATTTCATTAGACGCGGGTCTCCTACTTTAGCGTGGTTTAAAAAAAAACTTTACCTAACCTATTCAAGTCAGGTTGCAATAAGCCGGGGTGTTAACCATAATTATATTATGGCAAATGAATATTATGACCGAGGACGATTATGGCAAACAATATTATACAATAACTACTATTCTAAATTATGGAAAACAAGAGAATACTTACCCTTTCTCAGACCCTTTCAATCACGAGAAAACAATCCAGCAGGGTTCCCTTAGTGAAATGTTACACAAGAACTTTCTAACTTTATAACTTAATGCAAGTAGAGCAATAAGTATGTAACTTAATAACCCTTATTGTACTTAAGTACGCCTATATAATAATTAAAGTAAAACTTAACAATTATATAAATACCATTTCTAAGTAGTGTTACAATAAAAGTTATAGGTTTGTGTACAACATCTAGCCCAGAGTCCACTGCTGGACAAAGCCTTTCTCGACACGCGCCAGTGAACGTAGTGTAGGATGCCCCCCAGCTAGGTGGACCGACGACCTTAAAAAGGTCTCTGGGTGGGACTGGATGCGAAAGGACCGAGTTCTATTACTCAAATTACTGGACTAAGGAACATAACTGCTCTTTTCCCCAAAGTAGGAAACGGCTTAGAATTTTCATTCATTTTTTCGGTTATTCCGATCTGTTACCTTGAAGCATTCACCCTAGGGTAAATTTCGGAAAACATGTCTTAAAATTTAGCTTATGTTAGGTAAAATAAATTAAAAAGGTAAATTATCAGACGCACGTTCCCCAGCTTTCACCTTAGGGTAATTTTTTTAGGGTATCACATCGGAATAACCCCATTTTTTCATCATAGCAGCCTATTGGTCCGCAGTTGTTGGCAGTTTGTTCCAAAATTTCGGGGTCGGCATATATAATTAAATAGGAAATATCTAGTAACTAGGTAAATACAGGTATGCTTTAAATATAATATTTAAATGTTTTTCATTGTGTTTCATGCATTTTTGACCTGATTTAGTCAAAAATATTATAATTTAAAGCGGAAATATCTAGAAATATTTAATTTGAATTTAAAATGCAGCATAACTTTACACACAATTAGACAAATGGCAGCGTGTCAAGAGGCAAGTTCAAAAAGAAGAACAGGCTAGGTAGCGCCCAGTGTTAGTATTAAACGAACTACTTGCCTCTCCGTGTAGTGACGGAGTAAGAATACAATATGTCACCACCCCATCTCATCCCACGGGTGTCGTAAAATCCGACTAAGGGACTATCCGTGAACATTATTATATATATATACACACACACTCCCACAGACACACACAAATTCATAAAATAATTTAAAGCCTTTCCTAGTTTTGTTTGTTGTTTTTCAATTTAGTTTTTCCACGACTTTCTTTTTCTGTGTATCTATAAGTTACTGTTTTTTTTTTTTTTATGGCTGAATGTCTCACCATACAAAATGTAAATTGACAAACTTTATTATTGGCTAATTCTGTTTTTAGATTTAAAATTGTAAAGTAGCATTAAGTAGCTGTTAAGTTTGCTGTAAATTAAATAAATAAATAAATAAAATAAATTATCTTTACGAAATAAAAAAGAAGGAAAACTTGAAATTAAACCCTATACTAATCCTTCTATTAGTAGGCCAAGTATCCCTCCGTCACGGGAGGCCCGTCCTTGCAGTGGGACATTAATGGGCTGTTATGATGATGACGATGATGGTTATAGGGCATTACATACCGTGTACATGTCCCGTGTTCATCAAACCAAAGCACTCCCTGCAGGACAAAACCTCCCACGATCCACCTGGACGTCACTCAATCGCCTACGTGCCCAAGTGGGCCGTTGTAAGCTCAATTTGAGTAAATGGGGCTACATTGAACATTCAGCTACTTAGTGCGAGTGTGGCTTCGACCCCCAGACAAAACATTATTATTTTCCTTACAGATTCACACATCGCCATCTAGTCCCAAACTAAGCAAAGCTTGTAACATGGGTACCAGACAACGAAAAACATACTTAAATACGTTTTTTTGTAAATAAATAAATATTATACATATAAAATACCCAGACCAATGCAAACAATCATGTTCATACACACAAAGATTTGCATTGAGCGGGAATCGAACCCAAAAGCTCTGCGTAGCTGCCATGTAATATACCGACTGCGCCACAGAGGTTGTTATAATATTAATAGGAAGTAGGATACAGACCAATACGAGAAAATATTATAATTACTTTATTTAAATAATCAGTAATTATAGAACTAAGGGCTAACCTTGTACTAGAACTAATAGACAAATTATGTTATCTTTACGATAAATTTTTTATAGATTTAGATAATTATGTAGTAAACACATAGTAAGTATTTAATATTGTTTATATAATATGGTATTGGATTATGTAAATTTACATAACATCCAATTAATGTGCAGGGACGGGCCTCCTCCCGTGACGGAGGGATACTTGGCCTACTTATACGCTGGCCAGACGGATAAGGTTTAATTTAAAGTTTTCCTTCTTTTTATTACGTAAAGATAATATTTACGGATAGTCCCTTAGTCGGTTTTTACGACACCCATGGGATGAGATGGGGTGACATATTGTATTCTTACTCCGTCACCACACGGACATCTAATATAAGTATAGTGTGACCACAGGAGCTGTGCACCTCCTGAGGTATGCGCGCGGCGAGAGGGGGGTGGACATATAGAGTACATGATAAATACTGGTATAGAATAAACAGTCTATGATGTAGTTACTAGCGACATCTGACTTAAGTTATTTGGCTGGTACTGGTCGCTGCACGAGCGGCTGTAGCAGTTTTCTATTAAAAAACAGTTTTTTTAAAAACTCCAAGAAAGTATTTACATTGTTGTATAGTTTTAAGCGTAAATAGGAACATTATTTGTGTTTTTATAATGTAACTTTGAGAAAAATGACATCTAGCGGAATGTATCAAATACTCTAAGAACATGAAATTCTTAAAGAAAAATATAATGTTCGAATTGTTATGACACTGCCGTCAAAACTCGTGACAGCAGGTAGGTGTCCGTTATGGAAGCATACACAAGAGCTATATCGAGTTGGTTACTATGCCAAAAAACTCTGCATAAATAAAAAATAAAAAAAATCCAATTGTTAAGATTAATAATGAGGAATTAGAAATCGTTAACACTACAGTATTCCTAGGAATTACTTTATACAGATTACCCCCTTACTCATAAACGCCTCTTAAATTTAAGTTATTTGATTACCTTAAATTCTTACGGTTTTGTTTAGTATAAGTTTGATTTTACAAATAATAATCTCGCTAAACAGTGATTAAATTATAGAGGCGTTTATGAGTAAGGGGTGAGTTCTTATATATCACCTGCATATTTTTAATAAAATATGAGTATATTTGGGTTACATTGTGATCAACTAAGTAAGTGTAATATATTACAGATATGTCTATAAAGTCGTCAAATTTGTGATTTTTATTAGTTCATTAATCTACAATAAACTAATACTGACTTACGAAGAACAATGTAAACAAAGAGTAGAGTAAATCAAAGTGGCACGCGGGAAGTGATTTTTAAAGTTATAAGGCGATGTTTAGCGGAGCACGATTCTGGTCAACTTTTATGCGATTTGGATGATGTTTATGGGCGAACTGCAACTTTGATGGGTATGTACTGTTTTGGGTGTTACTGTTTTTCGTAATCAGTCTCAAGTAATAAATTCAGTCCATTTGCGATCTAGAGACCAAAAACAGGCATAGTGTACATAGCACATTTTTAGGTTAGATATTCATTGTAAGTTAGAAAAATCGTAGTACGACCATTTCTGTTGATACATTATCAGTTGCATTAGTATAATTCAGTCAAGATTTATCCCAATTTGAATTTGAATTAATTGCTTTATGTCTATATTACGGTTGATATTGATAACTAAACTATGTCACTTTCGCATCGACTGGTCTGCCTAAAAAAAATAATTAATTGCAATATTTTATTAAATTTTATATCATTTAGCTCTTAGTAAATCCATGTTAAATGATATCTTGTTGGTTAATATTTAACACCGAATAAATTTTAGTTAGGTATTATAGTTTTTTTTCCATTCTATTAGAATTATTAAATTTAAAAATAACATTTAAAAATAATGAAAAGCTTGAAACTCCTGGTAAAAACAGGCAAGGCCGGCCAAAGAAAGAAATGTATGTTTCTATATTTCTGCTCTCCCCCACAAAATACAATTATGTTCTACAGTAAAAAAGAGGTACCTATACCTATAACATTTTGATAGCTAGCTATCATCTGCAATTTCCTGAGGGTTGGAACTCGAAATTTTACAAAAGTTATGTAAATTGAACATTTGATTATACCTACAATAAATTTAGGCATAACTAGAAACAAAATACAGGTAAAAGAAGAAAAATGAGATGGATTTTAATTGTAGTCTTGAAGTTTTACGCAAGACTTTAAATGCAATAGGCTTACCTACAAGACATGCCCTAGTATTATAAGTGCTCTAATAGTGTAGTGTTATTTAAACATAATTGTTTTGAAAACTATTTTGTCAGACTAAATAGGGTTGCTACGTGTAGCACAGTGGCGCCCTAATTTTTTGTCAGAACTTTATAGACAGACTGTACCTACATTTTAAAAAAATAGTTTTTGTAGTTTTAATATTATAGCGTAATGAAATAACTCTAGCCTGGCGCCTAAGAACCCTTAATATCTCCGATAATATTGAATTTTGTATTGAAATAAAGTGTTACACAGGCGTTATTTCAGGGTTACATTTCTACTGTATTAACAGAATTACTGTACCTATGTTTTGTAGTTCTCGAGATATTCAAATCATTTGTGAGCATATCTGTTCCAGTACTATGACTTCGCATAAAGCATTTACCTATACTAATTCAGTCAGGATTTGACGCATTATTTTTAAATAAGGAATTTTTCAAAAGAAAAGTTCCCTTTCTATCAGAACTATCACGTGTACGCTACCATAACGGACACCTATTTTTTCTTCGTCCCCCACCTCGCCGCGCATACCTCAGGGGGTGCACAGCTCCTGTGGTCACACTATAACAAAAGTATTTTAACTAAATAGGTAAGGTTATGTTCCAACAAGGATTACATTTTATTTATTTCAGTAACAATATCTTACAATTTATATTTGAGCATTTAATTAAATGTACATTATAATTAAATTACATTAATAATAAATTAAATATTTGTAATTAAATGTACATTTTATTATTCTATTTACTGTATATTTCAAAAGCGACGTTTTACAAGGTCACAGCTCTACTTTTCGTTCTCTATTAAATATATAAAAAATCATTTAATGCTTTCATTATTTAATGTATTATTTTATAAAATGCAATGTATGGGTTATCCTGAAATAAATGATTATTTAATTTAATTAATTTTATGAAACACAGATGAAACAAAGTAATAATATTATACATATATATATATTATTATTATTTATTTTTATATCTGCGACATAAAACAAAAAACAGTAAAACAGGCAAAAATTATAATCACAAAATATTTAACTTGCTTAGAATATAAATCCACTGAAGGATTTTTAATACACCTGATGTAAAACATTTTCACACCACAAGGTGTAATTAATATGTTAATACATTTATTATTAATTTTATTTATATTATTATATTTATTTAACTTCTATTATTAACTTAGGTATATTAATATTATGTAAGTAGGTATTTATTATTAAGGGTAGTGGGTAAATAGATTAGGCGACTTGCTAGGGTATTATTGTATTTAAATAACTCATTTTGTCATGATTCTTTTATTTTCTGTTATCTTTAATTTTTATGTTACAATACACTGTCATGTAGTCTTTTGTCGACCGAGCGAACAATGTTCATTAAGTAATGTAAATCGTATCACTGGTACCCACAGGACAGGTTCGCCTAGTGTGGGGCCGATGGATATAATTGTAAAATTGTACTTCAAACTGACAATAAATGGTTTTTTTTTTTTTTTATTTTTTTTTAATTAAAAGTAATTGGAGAAGGCTTAGCTTGTGCTGCACAGAGTGGTTACTCTGGGCAGCGCTGATTTTCAGCTACCCCGTTTCACTGTGTAGGCGACATAGTAGGTAAAATCGAACGTCCACCGCCGGCTAAACTAAGTTGGTTTAGCTTAGCTCGCATAGTTATGCCAGTTTTCCATACAGAAATATAGTTTGCGGTGGACGTACATGTATGGAAAACTGGCATAACTATGCGAGCTAAGCTAAACCAACTTAGTTTAGCCGGCGGTGGACGTTCGGCTTAACGCTAACGACCACGTAAAAAGAGAAATTACAAAACTAAAAAAGGAGAGAAAAACAATTACAATTAGGCTTTTAACCTCTACCACTCATTAGATCCTTGTCGCATTATTGTATGCTTCCATTTTTGCGTGGGATGATAAAAGAAGTTATGGTATGGTCTCACCTACCCTTTTTATCCTTTGACCCCCTTACTCATAAACCCCTCTTAAATGTTTGTCAATTGATTAGCTTTAATTCTTACGGTTATGTTTGGCTTATGGTTGGTTTTGCTAATAAAAATCTCGCTAAACAGTGACTAAATTTAAGAGGCGTTTATAAGTAAGGGGGTGATTCACAGTGACGCCAGCAGACACAATAGTAAAACAATGCACGTGTACCATATATTGTACACTGCACTGGGAACGTGATAAAAGACTCTACGAAAATAAAAAAAAGCGTACTCCCTTATTAAAGGTCGGCAACGCATCTGTGATTCTTCTGGTGTTGCGGGTGTACGTGGGCGGCGGTGATCACTTACCATCAGGTGGCCTGCTGGCTCGTTTGCCTCCCATCATATAAAAAAAAATAAAAATTGTGATTCGACTCTATTCTAATTATTCTGGCCAGATAGTTATTATTAAATCTAGTTTCTCTTGAAAAGTTTGCCCTGCTGTGGGACATTGGGATTGTAATAATATAAAATGAGAAGTATACTCTTTCAAACGAAAAAAAAAATTCAAATTGGTCCAGCCGTTTTCGAGAAATCATGTAAACAACACAAAAAAAAATACAACCTAATTGAGAACATGTTTGTGTAAAGTTTTCATCAATACAATTAAAATAAGCCCAAACATAAGGTATATGCCGTTGAGTTGTTTCCTCGACTCTCTGTGGTCTCCAGCATCAGACCAGTTCTAACTCTTGATTATTTGGTAGTGACGTCAGAGATACACGTGTATGACAAGGTTTTACACAAAGCGTCACTACAATTTTCAAAAGATGCCTTCGATTTCTTTGGGATCCCGTCATCTAGATCCAAATCTGGTGAGAATGGGAGTAAATGGGAAGGATATGTAAATTTTCAAATCGGTCTAGCCGTTTTCGAGAAATTAGGTACCTATAGTATCAGTTTTGCTTAGTTTGGGACTAGAGGGCGTTGTGTGATTTTAATTTATCATAATATAGACCATAAACAAACATAGAAACACAAAAATAGAACTTCAAACCTCTAACACATAATCTAAACACTGCAGTTGATTTTATGCGCTGTGACGTATATACGTTTACGCGTAACGCTTATTATGCGCGTCTGATACTAAGTAAATAATCAGTTATATATCAGTTGTGTTTTAGTTGTGTTCATACGAGTTCGTGCGCTGTAAGTTTTTTATACTATTGGTCAATTAATTTTTATTTACCGACTCCGAAAAAAGAGGAGTGTTTCAATTCGCGTGTTTTTTTCTTTTATATTGTTTTTACTTCAAAACTTCGACAACTATAAAATTTAAAAAAAAATATATTTGAAATAGTAAACATCTATAAATAGATTGGTCCTATAGATTTTTTTTCAAAATATTTTAAGTAAGTACCTAATTTAGTCTAAGTATGTCTAAAAATATACCTTACCTAACAAAATATTATATTTCTGTAAAAAGTCAATATAAATGCAATTGCGAAAGTATTATAATCAAGTTTGTAGTTTAAGTCGGTTTTTTAACTAGAAAATATACTAATATTATAAATGGGAAAGTGTGTCTGTTTGTCTTTCTTTCACGGCAAAACGCAGCGACGAATTGACGTGATATTTTAAGTGGAGATAGTTGAAGGGATGGAAAGTAACATAGGCTACTTTTTTTTTATTCTGTGTCCAGGAAAGGGGAACAGTGCTACCCCGAATTTAACGCGAGCGAGGCTGCGGGCAAAAGCCTATATATATAACTTATATTTTATAATAGCTGATTCCTGAGGCTTTGTGTGCGCGGAATTAGTATTTCAAGTAACTTAAGTTGTCTGATATCTAAGCTATATTATTGTAAAGTTTCATTAAAATCCGTTCAGTAGTTTTGATGTGAAAGAGTAACAAACATACATTCATACTTACAAACATTTACGTATATAAGCAGTTATCTACACTCGAGAGCAAAAGTTCCGGGTCACTAGCATTTACTTCAATATCTTGAAAACGAATAAAGCTATCGTATTGAAATAAATTGAACTTTATAGACAATTTAATGTTACTAAAATAAAATGCATTACATTTACTACTGACCATTTATTTTATTATGTTTAAAAGGACAAATTAAAAATGGCGTCATTTTGCTTGTAAAACCAAAACTGAAAATATTGAATTTTTTATATTTACAAGTAGTTTTAACACGGTTTAGTACTTGGTATTACCCCCACGTGCTGTCTGGACTGCTGCAATGCGATTTGGCATGCTGTACACCAAGTTTCTGAAACACTGTTGGGGAATGTTCTCCCATTCCTCTACCAATGCATGTTTCAAGACACTAAGCGTAATTAAAGGAGGATCTTGTTGTCTTACCCGTCGTCCGAGCTCGTCCCAGGCGTGCTCGATTGGGTTGAGGTCGGGGCTACGTGCTGGCCACACCATGGGACGAATATTCACCTCATCAAGGTAGTCTTGCACTACACGAGCAGTGTGGGGACGGGCGTTATCCTGCATAAAGATGGCATTCTCACTAAGTCTTGCCATAAATGGACCAACGTGCTCGTTGAGGATTTCATCCACGTATCTTACGCCATTAAGAGTACCGTTTTCGATCAGTACAAGCTCTGTTCGGCTTTCCGCAGAAATTCCAGCCCACACGAGTACCGAACCACCACCGTATGACACCTTTTCTTCAATACAGGCTTGCATTAATCTTTCTCCTGGTCTTCTGTACACCTTTGCCCTTCCGTCGTGTGTATACAGCATAAATTTTGATTCGTCCGAGAATATGACATTTGACCAATTTTCAATCGTCCAATTCGAGTGTTCGCGTGCATAAATTCGTCTTGCTATACGATGGTGTCTCTCGAGTTTTGGACCATTTGCGGGTCTAAATGGTTTCAAATTACCTTCAGCAAGTCGCCGTCTTACAGTCCAAGCAGAAGGGCTGCTTCCACCAAGTCCTAAAAAATGATGAGTCAGTGCTGTTCCCGTAAGAAACCGATTTCGTAGCATAGAGTTCACTAAATATCGATCTTCCCGTGCCGTCGTACACCTGGGTCTGCCTGTTGTTGGTCTGCGTAGGTTCAAACCAGTTTCTAGAAACCGCTGGCGAACACGCTGAACTGTAGACAACGATACACCGACTATTCTTCCTGTTTCTCGCTGACTGCTCCCATTTTCCAGGATCGTGAGGATTCTCGTACATTCCTCAGGTGTGAGTGACATAATTACCACTTTAATAATGACTATTGGATACCTGGATGACTCCTTATAAATACATTTTATGACAGAACAAAAACAAAAGCAAAAACAGTAGTGAAAATTAGAAGTTCTGATTTAAAAAAAATGGATCTTTTTTTTAATAACTTTTTTAATGCCATTACTTACCGCCAATCAATAAGTTTTTATATGTTTGATGAAAGATTATTAAATTGTCTATAAAATTCAATTTATTTCAATACGATAGCTTTATTCGTTTTCAAGATATTGAAGTAAATGCTAGTGACCCGGAACTTTTGCTCTCGAGTGTATACTAATATTATAAAGAGGTAAAGTTTGTGTGTTTGTGACGTTGTAATGGGGTAGGTAATCTCTTGATTTACTGATCCGATTATTAAAATTCTTTCTGTATTGAATAGTCCATTTATCGGGGAGTGTCATAGGCTATATAGTATCACGCTATGGCTAATAGGAGTGGAGCAGTAATGCAATATGTTTAAAAAGTGATGTGTTTTTTTCGCCGCCCAACGAAGTAGGCACGGGTCAGCTAGCTTAAATAATATACTGATGGCGCAGTGGTAGCTTATGCGACTGCCCTGTAAAAGGTCTCAGTATTGAAATCATTTTTTTAAAAATATTAATTGTTAAGTTAGGTGTTAGCCTCCTAGATAGATGGACGGTTTATTCCCACGAGCGCGAGTCGCAGAATGTCGAGTCCCCACTACGTCTACTTTGAAAAATTTTCGTTTTTTATGTAGATTTTATAAATTTAAATTTGTACAATCACTCCCATCAATGCTTCGATTATTTTAATTTATAAATATAAATAAATGATTTTAATTCAGACTAAGAGTTGAATCATGATTAAACCAGGAGGGGGACACCTTAGCGCGTTATCCCAGTAGGTACGAAAAAAAAAAAAGAATATTATGTTTTTTTTTCATAAATATTATCAATAAATAAGAATATTATGATTTGACTCACTTGTTTCATTCACTGTACTTTTCATTAACGTTCGACATAGTGGCACTAGATGAAAGAGATTGTCAACCACTCGACTAGGTGGGAATTAAAGCGAGAATTTTCAAAGTAGACGTAGTGGGGGCTCGACATTCTGCGACTCGCGCTCGTGGGAAGAAACCGATGGACCGACGACTTCAAAAAGGTCTCTGTGTCGGACTGGATGCGGAAGGCGCAGGACCGTGTTCTGTGGCGCGTGTTGATAGAGGCCTATGTCCGTTATGATGAAGGGAAATTTTATAGATATATTTTTTATCTATGAAAACAGATGATTGACAGACCCCCGACCTCTGTAGCGTAGTCGATATATATTACATGACTGCTACGCAGAGGTCCCGAGTTCAATTCCCGCAGACAAACACCATAAGTGACTTTTTAAAACCATAAAAATTTGTCTGTGCCTGCCAAAGAAACATTCAGATTTAAAACTATAATTTATTCGAACCCCCGACCTCATACATAACAGCCGCGCATTTACGACAAGCATGCCACTAACAAATTATGATGATTTTTTTTTTTTTGTAAATACATACAAGTCATACATAGAAAACACCCAGACTAATGCAAACTATCATGTTCATGAACATGAAGATTTGCATTGAGCGGAAATCGAACCCGATACCTCTGCGTAGCAGTCATGCTATATAACCACTACGCCACAGAGATCGCCACATAAGGAGTTTGATAAATTCTCATGGATTTTCTCTACAGCGGGGAGGGGTGAGAGTCTCAGACTTTTGCTGACGAAAACCTCCCGATATTGCGTCTTTCACGTAGTCAAGGGAGCCACGGGAAACCATGAATCCAGGATTACTAAAAGGAGTGCTATAACGGGTTAGTAGCATTAGTCCCCAGTTTCTTATTCCCCGAAAAAAATAAACCTAATAGGTAATGTACAAACTTCTATTTTTTTTAAGGAGCTTTGTCACAATTTGACTATCAAATTTCTATTTAATAAGGTTTATTTTTACCGCTACAACACTACTGTAACCAAATTAGGAGTAAAGTGCCTTGTAGTCAACTACATCATGCAGGAGACTACATGTAGTCTAGTGTAACCACATGTAGGACAGTGTAAACAGAACGTCCTAACACTAAAAAGTTGGGACGTCCTTATGAAGGAGACTACGTGTAGTCTAGTGTAAGCGGCGCTATAGTCAAACAATGTGAATGTATCATATACTAACTAGCTGACCCGTGCAGAAGTAAATATATTTTTTTTTAAGTATGCATTTTAGCGACAAGCTTCTATGATCATACTTACCTAAATTTTGTATAGGTAATCCATACTAATATTATAAATGGGAAAGTGTGTCTGTCTGTTTGTCTTTCTTTCACAACAATACGAAGCGGCGAATTAACGTGATTTTTTAAGTGGAGATAGTTGAAGGGATGGAGAGTAACATAGGCTACTTTTGGCTACCCCGAATTTAACGCGAGCGAAGCCGCGGGCTAAAGCCAGTGAGGTTATAAGATGAATGGATTTTAAGAAATAAATTAAGGTGATGTTTAAAATATTAATTAAAAATATTATTTTCTTTATTGTACATAAATGTTTTTTAATCTATACTAATATTATAAAGAGGTAAAGTTTGTGTGTTTGTGACGTTGTAGGGGGTAATCTCTGGATCTAATGAACCGATTTTAAAAATTCTTTCTGTGTTGAATAGTCCATTTATCGGGGAGTGTCATAACACTACAACATAGTGTTATGACACTCCCCGATAAATGGACTATTCTACTATTACCACCCTATGACTAATAGGAGTGCTGCTCCACTGTGACTAATGAAAAATAAAGGGACGCGGTTTTTTTCGCCGCCTAACGAAGTGGGCACGGGTCAGCTAGTGAGGTTATAAGTTGATTGAGTTTTAATAAAAAAATTAAGGTAATGTTTACAATATTAATTAAAAATATTATTTTCTTTAATGTGCATAATAAATGCTTTTTAACATTAAATCATTGCATAAAATGTGCATGCTTAATTTTCAAGTTTTACTTCCTTTAAATAATTTGTGTTAACTTAACAAAAATAATTAAACTAAAATGAATATAATTAGATACACATTCGGGTGTTCTAAATATCAAGGATATTGAATAATTAAAGTATACCGGTTCGATTCTTGCAGTAAGCAATTTATGTATATTGTTTTTCTGTATAAATTAATATCTACATAATGAAATTATTCAAAGAATAAAATTATCTACTCACTGCATGACTGACAAAATGGAATTATATAAATAACTTGCGACCCACCCCGGCTTAGCATGGGTGCAATGCATTTATACTGTCCATTTATCTATGTTCTCTATTTTTATTCCTATTTTATGTCATAATTTAACATTCCATAATGTTACTTGTCCTACCATTTGTTACGCATAATACTCATTTGTCATAAATTTAAAGGTTACCTATACTGATATTTGCCATTATTTCAGCATTATTTGATTATATGATTTTGCCATTTTAACGTCAAATATTAGTATGTATAAGTATGTTTATCCGTTGTCTAGTACGCATAGTACAAGCTCTGCTTAGTTTGGGACTAGATGGCGTTGTGTAAATGTGTGAGGAATACTTATATTTTTGAACGACTTTTGCCGCAGGCAAAAGTTATCTATCTATCTATCTATATCTATATATATAAAACTCAAAGGTGACTGACATAGTGATCTATCAACGCACAGCCCAAACCGCTGGAGAGATCTGGCTGAAATTTGGCATGCAGGTAGATGTTATGACGTAGGCATCCGCTAAGAAAGGATTTTGATGAATTCTACCCCCAAGGGGATAAAATAAGGGATGAAAGTTAGTATGAAACTTTGTCAGTTTCAAACTGATCAGGCTGAGACTTTGCATGCATATAGCTACTATGACGTTGGCACTCTCTTAGAGAGGACTTTTATAAATTCTACCCCCAAGGGGATAAAATAGGTGATGAAAGTTTGTATGAAACTTTGTCGGTTTCAATACGATCAGGCTGAGACTTTGCATGCATATAGTTACTATGACGTTGGTACACCTTTAGAGAGGACTTTGATAAATTCTACCCCCAAGGGGATAAAATAGGGGATGAAAGTTTGTATGAAACTTTGTCGGTTTCAATACGATCAGGCTGAGACTTTGCATGCATATAGTTACTATGACGTTGGTACACCCTTAGAAAGGACTTTAATAAATTCTACCCCCAAGGGGATAAAATAGGGGATGAAAGTTAGCACGAAACTTTGTCAGTTTCAATCCGATCGGGCTGAGACTTTGCATGCATATAGATATTATGACGTTGGCACCCCCTTAGAAAGGACTTTGATAAATTCTACCCCCAAGGGGATAAAATAGGTGATGAAAGTTTGTATGAAACTTTGTCAGTTTCAATACGATCGGGCTGAGACTTTGCATGCATATAGTTACAATGACGTTGGTAACGGTAACGGTCGCTGATTCCTGTATTGAGCAAAGTAGTCGAGAAAGTTATGCACAAAAGGTTAACAGGCTTTTTTGAAAAACACGAGATCATAAACTCTAATCAATACGGATTTCAAAAAGGAAAATCCACTACACTCGCTACTTTTAAGCTTATTACTAAAATTTCTGAAAACCTTAACAAAAAAATTAATACTTGTGCTATATTCTTTGATATGAGCAAGGCTTTTGATTATGTGAAACATGACATACTGCTGGAAAAATGTAGAGCTTATGGGATACGAGGCGTAGCACAAGAATGGTTACGAAGTTATCTATTGGATAGGAAACAATACGTTATTTTAAGCAGTATAAATTCAGAAAATATAGAGGTAGAGTATAAATCTGAATTGACTTGCTCTACCATAGGAGTCCCACAGGGTAGCATACTGGGTCCTTTGCTGTTTCTCCTGTACATTAACGACCTCCCGAAGGCTACCACACATAGCTGTACTTTATATGCCGACGACGTGTCTTTAATAGTTTCGCAAAAACCATCAACTACTGTAAAACAATTTAATGATGTGCTAAACGAAGCATTTGCAGATATAGTGGTATGGTTGAAAAACAATAATCTTCAGGTAAACATAGCAAAGTCAACTTATATCAATTTTTATAATAGAAAAAAGAATAATTGCAATTTGGACTTGACTTACGAGAATAATACATTAATAGAGTCTAATAATGTAATTTTTTTGGGAATTTGCCTTGATAATCAGTTGTCATGGAAACAACACATAGATAAAGTATGCTTAAAAATCAACCGATATGTGCACGTGCTGTGGCGACTTACCAAAATTTCAAGCCGTCAGACGGCTTTACAAGCTTACCATGGTTACGTAGCATCAAACATTAGGTACGGAATATTGTTGTGGGGTGGATCCGTAGACTTTGAACGTGTATTTTTGTCACAGAAACAGTGTATTAGAGCTTTATTTAATGTAGATCAGTTAACATCATGTAAACCACTATTTAAACAACTAAAACTATTAACGGCACCATGTATCTATATATTTGAATGTTGTATCTTTGTAACGTCGAATAAACACTTGTACAAAACATTTGGTGACCATTGTAATTTTAATACACGTTATCCTGATCGCTTGTTATTACCCAGTATACATACTTCACAATATATGAGAAATTGTTATCCAATGTCTATAAAAATTTATAATAAACTGCCTAATGAATTCAAAGACTTACCTTTGAATATATTTCGAAAACAAATATATGATTGGTTGACAGAACAATGTTATTATTCAATACAGGAATACCTAAAGTAGTTTTTATTCGATGTGATTTTTATAATATAATATTTTATTATTAGTTTTTTTTTTGACTTGTTTGATTAATTTGGGTTTTAATTTTAATTTTATTGACATTTATTTTGTTAGAATTTTATTGGTTAATGTATTGTTATGTTTAATTCTGTTGATTAATATATGTTTAAAATTCTATTGATTAATTTAATGCTATTTTAGTTTAATAATATAATTTAAGTTGAATGTAATAATATTGCATGCCAGAAATGGTCAATATGTGGATCAAAGCAGACTGTACCAACTTATCTGTATTTTTTACCAACCCATATTCTGTGATTAAATGATTATGATTATTATGATTATAACCCCTTAGAAAGGACTTTGATAAATTCTACCCCCAAGGGGATAAAATAGGGGATTACAGTTAGTATGAAACTTAGTTTCTCTCATGGACTGCATGTTTTATGTTGCTTGCTCACGAGTCATTTCTCTCAATAGCTTTATAGTTTTAGCGCCTAATGACAGATTAATTATCTATATCTATACTATATACTATGTATATAATATAATAATATATATAAAGCTGAAGTGTTTGTTTGTTTGTTTGTTTGAACGCGCTAATCTCAGGAACTACTTCTTCGAATAGAATTTAGTTTTCACTTTTGGATAGACCATTTATCGAGGAAGGCTATAGGCTATATAACATCAAGCTATGATAAAAAAAAAATTCAAAAATTGGAGGGCCTATGGGCCTACTTAGAAGGTTCATGTTCACTCAGAGGGCAATGGAGAGAGCTATGTTGTAGCCTGACCTATGGGCCTACTCAGAAGGCTCATGGTTTCTCAGTGGGCAATGGAGAGACCTATGTTTTAGCCTAACCTATGGGCCTACTCAGTAGAATCATGGTCATTCAGAGAGCAATGGTGAGGACTATGTTGTAGCCTGACCTATGGGCCTACTGAGAAGGCTCATGGTTTTTCAGAGGGCAATGGAGAGACCTATGTTGTAGACTAACCTATGGGCCTACTCAGTAGAATCATGGTCACTCAGAGGGCAATGGTGAGGGCTATGTTGTAGCCTGACCTATGGGCCTGCTCAGAAGGCTCATGGTCTCTCAGAGGGCAATGGAGAGAGCTATGTTGTAGCCTGACCTATAAGCCTACTCAGAAGAATCATGATCACACAGAGGGCAATGGAGAGACCTATGTTGTAGCCTGACCTATGGGCCTACTCAGAAGGCTCATGGTCACTCAGAAGGTTCATGGTCACTCAAGGGCAATGGAGAGAGCTATGTTGTAGCCTGACCTATGGGTCTACTCAGAAAGCTCATGGTCACTCAGGGGCATTGGGGAGAGCTATGTTGGAAGTTTTCCTGTGTGATCGAATCAAAAATGAGAAGATCCGCAAGAGAACCAAAGTAACCGACATAACCGGTTAATGTACGACAAGCAGGGCATATAGCGACAGCTGTTTGGGCAGAAAGATTCTGGATTGGCGACCGGCGACAGCGCTGTTGTGGATGGCTGGAAGCCGATGGATGAGGGAGGCACAGGACCCCATAAGGTGCAATACTTGGAGAAGTCCTATGTCCAGCAGTTGACGTCGATTGGCTGATATGATGATGATGATAACTTTGTATGGATTAAACAAGTTTTTTTATCATTTTATTTATTTACATTAAGAATATGTGTAGGTACAAGGAAGTTTTGTAGGCCCCTTATTTTTACACACGCTAAACAAAAAATAAGCCTAATTAATCATAATACTTCTGAACGCGAGCGAAGCCGCGGGCAACAGCTAGTCTTTCATAAATCTCCAATGCTTTTCTTTTTCTATGTTTTTTGTTTTGTTCATGCTTAGTAAGTTAGATTCATCATCATTATCATCATGTTAGACATTTGACGACCACTGCTGGATATAGTCCTCCTCCAAGTATTGCCACCTTGTGCGGTCCTGTGCCTCCCTCATCCATCGGGTAAATATATCCTTTGTTTGAAAGATTCCAACTTTTTGACGACCTCTGAGGCGTTGTGGTTATGTAACATAAGGTCTTGGGTTCAATTCCCACTCAATCTCAAATCAAATCAAATCTTTGTCTACATGAACATGATTGTTTGCATTGTTCTAGGTGTTTGCTATGTATAATTGTATGTATTTACAAAAAAAAGTATTTAAGTATGTTTATCCGTTGTCTAAATACCCATAGTACAAGCTTTGCTTAGTTGTGTGAATGTATGAGGAATATTTAATTATTCAATTTCTCAGGATCCCAATTTTTCAAACAGTTAAATTTTTTTTGCTTATTTAAGTTATACCTAGTCGGGTCGTAAGTTCTGTCAAAAACTTTTAATGTGATTAATGATACAGTTTTTGATAATTGTTTAAAAATTATATATGAAATGAAAGGTAATTAAATGCACAATCCAAATTTATTTACATTATTCAAAATGCCCTCCCCCATTTTGAATACATGCCCGTAATCGACGCGGCCAGTCGTCGATCGCAGCACGCACCACATTCATGTCTATTTCTGCCGCTGCTTTAACCAGAGATGCTCGGAGAGACTCCAAATTCTGATGAGGTTTAGCACAGACAATCTCCTCCAAATGTTGCCATATCTTGTAGTCCAGTGGATTTAGATCTGGACTAGAAGAGGGCCAGTCTTCATGACCAATGAAGTTAATTCCTCGGGCGGTCAGCCAGTCTTGCGTGCTTCGTGCCCTATGAGCTGGCGCAGAATCCTGCTGGAATATCCAGTGTCTGTTTTCGAACATTGTTTGGGAAAGAGGTTCCACTATGTTCGTTAGGACGGTATTTTGGTATACAACGGCACTGGTTTTTACACCTTTTTCACAAAAAAACACCTCAGTTAATCCTGTATAGGAGACTCCAAGCCAAACCATGATTGACGAAGGATAATGCCCACGCTGCACCCTTGGAATACGCGCGCTTGCTTCTTCACTGCTATGGGCATACACTTTGTCATTTTGTTTGTTGTAGCTTTCTTCGATGTTAAAAATTTTTTCGTCGGAAAACAAAATTTCGCGGTATTTTTTTCCCGCGTACCGCCTTAACAAAGCTCGGGATCTTTCCAGCCTAATTTTTTTCAAACGCTCATTCAAAAAATGTCCGGTCTTTTTACGATAAGCTCGTAGTCCTAGGTCTTCATTTAACACTCTTTTAATCGTGGTTCTGCTTAGGCCCATCTGAAGAGCTAAGATTTTTTGCTTCCGGACGGGATTTCGTTGAATTCGCGCCTTCACGGCTTTGATGACCGCTGGTGTCCTAACTGTGCGAGGTCGGCCGCTCTTCTTACGATCTTCGAAGCTTGAATCTTCAGTGTACCGTTTGATAGTGCGATAAACAAACCGTAGTGTTATTTTCAATTTTTTCAGAAAGTTGAAAATCTCTGTTGGCGCGTAACCACAGCGGTGCAACGCGATAACCGCGACTCTATCTTCCTTTTGCGACCACTCCATATTTGAAAATGAATAAAAATGATTACTTTCTTTATATTTGAAAAGGGCGAATGTTCTATTTTTAAAATTAGTCGAAGCATATGCCAGTATTCGAAGATAAAAAAAATATGGATGTGACAGAACTTACGACCCGACTAGGTATAATTATTTTACCTTGTATTAAAATATGGGTCATTCACGTGTAATTGTAATAATGTACTTGGCCCTTGGTCGCTATAGCACGGGCCAAATTAAAATATGGTTACATTAAAAATAAACTGTTTATTTTTAATTAATTTAATTTATAATGACGCCTTGAGACTACTAATTATTAATTGATAATTTAAAATAACTTAATTGTTTAAAATAAATCATACCTATATTATGCATAGGTACATACATTTGACGACCTCTGTGTAGTCGTTATATTACATGGCTGCAACGCAGAGGTCTCGGTTTCGATTCCCGCTCAATGCAAATCTTTGTGTGCATGAACATGATTGTTTGCATTGGTTTGGGTGTTTCTATGTATTTTGATGAAGTTTGGAATATACCTAGGTAGTTTAGGGTGTACATCGAATAACATTCAAGTTACTTATAAGGTGAAGACGCGGGCATCAGCTAGTATCTTATCTTCATACATGCACGATTGAACGGCCATGGTATAAGAAGCTTAAATGTTATTCTACACTGTAAACTACCTATATTCCCATCACAATCCATTCAGCAGTTTTTGGGTGAGAGAGTAACAAACATTCATACATCCATCCATCCTCACAAACTTCCGCATTTATAATATTAGTAGGATAAGGTAGAATTGAATATCAACAAGTAGGTATGTCCCTGTAGGTACCTAAGTGTTTCTAATTCGTCCTCTACCAAATTCACCTAATACATTCTCTATATTTTATATAATTATATATTTTTTTAATGAATTTAATTTATAATTGCCTTGAAACTCGATTACACTAGTTTATAATTACGGATAACTTTAAATAACTTACTTTCTTTGTATTAATTAAATTAATAATTATTTATTATACATATACATTCCGTGTTTAATTAATAGTGACGTGTATTTATTTAAATGTTTTTTTAAAGACAACTGCGTTACAAGGGAATAGGGATTAGATGCAGACACAAATAATACCTAACATACAGACGGAAGACAATAGTTTGTAATGGGGATACACACTGCTTATTTATCCCCATAGGTGGCGCATTGTCGTTGGTTTTGTTTGGCTGTCAAACTTCATACACAAATTGTAACTAAAATATTTGAAAAAGGTTTTAGATGTAAGTAATGATGCTGTGTAGTGCATTTAACTGAGATTAGTTTTGCCTGTGCCATCCTCATTCAAATCCAAGGGCTGTCATGTGTGACGAGCAACTGTTTTCAACCGACTTCAAAAGAAGAAGAGGTTATCAATTAGACCATATATTTTCTTTGTTTATAAACCGACTAGCTGACCCGTGGCCACTTCGTTGGGCGGCCAAAAAAACGCGTCACGTTTTTAAACATATTTCATTACTGCTCCACTCCTATTAGTCATAGCGTGATACTATGCGTAGCCTATGACACTCCCCGATAAATGGACTACTCAACACAGAAAGAATTTTCAAAATCGGTTCATAGATCCAGAGATTACGCCCTACAACGTCACAAACTTTACCTCTTTATAATATTAGTATAGATTTTGATGATTTTTTTTTTGAAAGGACATATCTACAGAATGGTCCTATAGAAATTTCATCAAAATAGGTCCAGTATTTTGGTTTTAATTAAACAAATATGTTTTTATTTTTAAGTTTCTAATTGCTTTTTACCTAAATAAATATGAAAATAGTATGCCAAGTTTCTAGTTTAAGTCGATATTTTGCGTCTCCTCCTACTTGCTAAACGCACAGCAGGGTCGATTGAGATGCCGATGGTGCACGTATCGATGAGAGATGCTGATGTAGCAAGTCGACGAAGATCTCGTTATTAGGTACTTACTTCTTGGCACCTTGTCAGCAAACCCCCTCGTGGGTTCTGGACCTGCCCAGGACCCCGTCGATAGTTTTCACTCTTTCGTCACCGCGCACGAAGAGACGAAGAACGAAGACGCGCAAGAAGACGTTCGAGGTCCCTAAGCTCCCTAACAGCTTAGGGACCTCGTACGTCTCGCGAGAGCCTCACAGGAGGACGGGGCGACTGTAAATATGCGACACTCTCTGAAAGCTAACTTTAACACAGCCGGGTAAGATTGCGCTGTCTGAAGTTCATGTTCTTCTATACTAATATTATGAAGACGTAAAGTTTGTGTCACAAACACACAAACTTTACGTCTTCATAATATTAGTATAGAAGAACATGAACTTCAGACAGCGCAATCTTACCCGGCTGTGTTGCTTACGTTGTAGGGGGTAATCTCTGGATCTAATGAACCGATTTTAAAAATTCTTTCTGTGTTGAATAGTTCATTTATCGGGGAGTGTCATAGGCTATATAGTATCACGCCATGACTAAAAGGAGTAGAGCAGTAATGAAATATGTTTAAAAAAGGGACGCGTTTTTTTCACCGCCTAACGAAGTGGGCACGGGTCAGCTAGTATACTAAGTAATATTATGAAGAGGTAAAGTTTGTGTGTTTGTGACGTTGTAGGGGTAATCTCTGGATCTACTGAACCCATATTAAAAATTCTGTCTGTATTGAATAGTCCATTTATCGGGGAGTGTCATAGGCTATATAGTATCACGCCATGACTAATAGGAGTAGAGCAGTAATGAAATATGTTTAAAAAAGGGACGCGTTTTTTTCGCAGCCTAACGAAGTGGGCACGGGTCAGCTAGTATACTAAGTAATATTATGAAGAGGTAAAGTTTGTGTGTTTGTGACGTTGTAGGGGTAATCTCTGGATCTACTGAACCCATTTTAAAAAATTCTGTCTGTATTGAATAGTCCATTTATCGGGGAGTGTCATAGGCTGTATAATATCACGCTATGGATAGTAGGAGTGGAACAGTAATGAAATATGTTTAAAAAAGGGACGCGTTTTTATGCCCGCCCAACGAAGTGGGCACGGGTCAGCTAGTAGATTTTAAATTGATATCGAGATGACCGAATTTTTATTCATCAATATTTTTTTGTTTTATTCTTTCACTGTTCTAATAAACTTTGACATCAAACGTTATCAAAAATATTATTTAATAATTTGTATTAGATTCAATAGCGGGTTGAATGAACTTTTATCATAAAAAACTCTATGTCAATATTAAGCGTAATACACACTAATGTCGCCGACTAGCCGACTTAGGTATATGTCGGCGGGCAATTGACGTAAGTAAATCAAATTGCACCATTTAATAATTTCGTATCATTTAATTATTTGGGATATGATGATGATATCCATGTGGTGACGGAGTAAGAATATATCACCACCCCATCTCATCCCATGGGTGTCGTATAAACCGACTAAGGGACTAACCGTAAATATTATCTTTACGAAGTAAAAAGAAGGACAACTTAAATTAAATCCTATACCAATCTGTTTGGCCAGCGTGGTATTAGTAGGTCAAGTATCATTCCGTCAGGGGAGGATGCCCGTCCCTTCAGCAGGACATTAAGGACATATTTCATTACTGCTCCACTCCCATTAGTCATAGCGTGATACTATATAGCCTATGACATTCCCCGATAAATAGACTATTCAAAACAGAAAGAATTTTTAAAATCGTGGATCCAGAGATTACGCCGTAGAACGTCACAAACACAAACTTTACCTCTTTATAATATGAAGTATAGACCGGGTCGTGTCGGCTCGGCAGGCCGGCGACTTTAGTGTGTACTCGGCTTAATCTTCACGTTTTTATCTTACATGACCCCTGTTCCTTCTCTAGCTTAGAAAAGGAAGTTGTTAACTAATAGTACTTTGGCCTAAATTGTTTCTTTTTAGGTCAGTATAAAATATTTATTTGTTCGCAATAGAAATTGTTTCTTGCATTGCTCTATTATTTTGTATTTTTAAGAGCTTTAGTTAGTTCCTACTAGCGGGCATATATCTAAATAGTGATTTGTATTAAACGAAAATCGAACTCAAAACCTTTGTATACGAATCTTGGAATATTACCACTACACCACAGAGATCGATAAAAATAGACAATAAATAATCTATACATAGTAAAATAAAGTGGCTTTTTCTGTCCCTATGTCCCTTTGTATGCTTATATCTTTAAAACTACGCAACGAATTTTGATGCGGTTTTTTAATAGATAGAATGATTCAAGAGGAAGGTTTATATCGACGGGCCCCAAGAACAAAATCTTATGGAAAAATAAGACGAAATGTATTTTATTGTATAATCGTATTCTACACACTAAAAGCTATACGACACCGTTTTTATTTTTTTAATATTCCCTTGCATATTGAAATAACCAATCGAACATTGTCGTATCAGAAATTATACTTCCACAAACAAACATGTATATACATGTAGGAACATGTTCCTTGGAACCCAGGCCGCGTGTGTAGCGACTTAACGTCATTTACGTGTTTGTACTCGTCAAAGTCAGGTGCATTATTTATTATCGTTTGTGCATATACTATATTGTTCTACAAAAATCTAAAGACAAGATATTTAAATTTATAATTAATTTACATGAAACATAATAATTTTAGTTTTATAATTAGTTTAATATACAATAAGACTTTATTTAGAAAAAGATGTTGATTTTTAATCAATTATTTTCATTTTTTATTCACCTTAAGTCTATGTTCGACAAAACTGAATTCCAAGTCACTTAACGGTTGCGCTGATACGATTTTGTTTTACGAAATTTTTAAGGAAAAAATATGTTGTATCGATTTCGTTCTCTGTAAAGTATTTTATCATCCGTGTTTGTTCCATACAAAAGTGTTCGATTTAATGTATTTTTTAGTAAATTAGCATGATTTTCTTGTTTTTCAATAAGCGTTTAGCCTTCCTTTTTGCTTTCTGTTAGAAACTGGCTGTCAAAATTACAGTAACGTTTCTCCGCTACCACCTGTAGCTGAATATATTGATGTTGCTTTATGTTTGGAGGGGCTTTATCCACTAATAGATAGCTTAACAATAGATGAAAAAAGGTGGGGATATCTAATATAAATATACAGAATCCATTCTAGCATTCGCAGACGACGCGACCTAGCGATACTTACTCGAAATCCAAAGCAGTGCCAAGAACTACTGTGAAAGGATGATAAATTCTGTATGTAGACTGATGGAATGAAAGTGGATACGACATATGCTTCATATAAGCGGAGAAGACGTTTAAATAATATCAGAAATCGTGCCTTTTAAATTGCTTGGTAGAAAGATAAACGATAAATATCGCTCTCTAGTACTAGAAGATGTATTCAATAGTTTCATAAATGACAGTAAAAAGGTAGATCATCAACCGATAAATGACGTAAAACAGTCTGGATATACGACCACTAAAATCCATCCCAACTGATAAAAATACATTTGCACTCGAGTTACGGTTACAATATCACAAAAGGTTCATGATAGGCGCTCAAACTATTAGATCAGGTATTAGAAACACGGAAAGATAAACAGACAAAGAAATTACAAAATCTTTCATAAACTAAGATGAGAATGATAGCTACAGAGTGCACGCAATGAACCTAGAAATGCAAAATGAATGGGCTACTCTAGGTGACTGCTGTATACTTTTAGCTTTGAAGTTGCGCACTTTAATTTATGACTGTTTAGCAGCATTACTTAAATTCTACCTCAACGTTTTTCAATTGACTCTGAACGATCAAAGTAATCTTGTAAGATTGAAAAAGCGACGGAAAAAATGCACGGAATGTGGCAAATAAATTGGCACGACTAGACACATATTGGTAGGCTGCAAAGTGATTTTGGTTAGGAGTCATTACTGCAACGTCTTGACAGATTTCTAGGAATTATACGTGAGGCAGTCAGTCTATCGATTGCTAGAGCTGAAAGGCAAAATATTTAATTTGTCCTGAGTTCGGCAGATGATTGGACAATACTGGTGGACACACAACATCCCGGAGGATATCTGCGTGTCGCCGTTGAGACCAGACATATTCCTCTACTCAAATTTCAAAAAGCGTGTAGTGCCTAATAAGCTCACCGTACTTTTGCCAAGATTTTTTGCAATAAGATTATATTTGCGTTAGTAAAAAATGATCATGCGTACACAGAATTTCAAACGCTCATACTCGAAATCTATAATATTTCAGATACGGTTTTGTTCTTGGGGCCCGTCGATATGTATAACATTGCATAATATAGTATTGAAACCTACATAAATTTAGAGATTTCTAATGAAGCTGTACTTAAACGTTGTATAAGGACATTCTGTAGTAGGTGCGGAGCCGGGGCAGGTCGCTAGTAATATATAAAAACTATTGTTGTAAGTATATAAAAACAGGTAAATCAAGTAATATACTGTTACAATGCTTGTTTTATACGTAACTGTAATTGTTATTACGCTAACAGCAAGTAGAGTAAACAGATCGTTAAATATCTTTGACTTTCTTTCGCTTATGTATTATTTAATTTTTATATACAAAGTAAAGTAAATGTATTTAATACATTTACTTTACTTTGTATATAAAAATTAAATAATACATAAGCGAAAGAAAGTCAAAGATATTTAACGATCTGTTTACTCTACTTGCTGTAAAAAAAAGTACCTATTACTGAAAACTTATTTAAATAAATAAGTTTTCAGTAATAGGTACTTTTTTTCATATAAAAAAAAACAGCTGTTTTGTACAACTTAATAGTAAATAATAATTTTCTAATTAAAAACCGACTTCAATTAGAAACAATTTCGTTTACATTGACTTTTTACAGGAATCTAATTTTTTTTTAAATAAGAAACTAAATTACTTATTAAACCTACTTATTTTAAAAAAAAATCCTATGGAACCCGTCTTTATGTAAGTAGAGGTAGGTACTCTTTCAAATAAAATGTTTTTTAATTCGGTTTTTATAATTTAAGGAGTTATGACGTGAAGAAGAATAGAGAAATGTAAAGAGTCGGTTAAAAAACAGCTTGTTATAAAATAATCGTAAAATAAGATAATATGATAGTTACTTATAATTTTTAACTCCTCTTCAATAGGTTTTATGACGAAAAGAGGTTAAAAAAGTGAAAATTGATTGTCACATCTCCTGAACGGTTGGGTATACCTATTTGTTTTTTTTTCTTTCTACTTGGTAAAGTTATGATCTACCTTATGTTAAAATTTATGCGCCCTACTTAGTCTATCATCATAACAGCCCATTAATTTTCCACTGCAGGGACGGGCCTCCTCCTGTGACGGAGGGATACTTGGCCTTCTAATACCACGCTGGCCAGACGGATTGGTATAGGGTGTAATTTCAAGTTTTCTTTCTTTTTATTATGTAAAGATAATATTCACGAATAGTCCCTTAGTCGGTTTGTACGACACCCATGGGATGAGATGGGGTGGTGACATATTGTATTCTTACTCCGTCACCACACGGACTAATACTGTATAGAATATATTAAGTATTAACTAAATACACAAATAATAATTATATTTAATTTACTGTACAAACAAAAAATAATATATTTAAGCGGAAAAACGCAACGTATTTTCTATTTCTTCGTTCCGTTCCACTTAACTTATTGACGGGCAATGAGTTTTAGTAATATCCTTCATAAATTATTCTATGAGTTTAAAGTCCATTTATGTCCCAATGCAGGGACGGGCCTTCTCCAGAGATAGAGAAATGGGCTGGCCTACTTAAAACACGCTTACTAAACAAGTAGGTATATGGATAAATTTGTTGAGAGTTCCAAGATTGTCTATATTTTGGAGTCAAATCAAGCTCAGGTGTTTTTCTCGTATACCTAAGCCATATTATATACCTACTTGTATAGCCCCAGCCCATTAATGCACCACTGCAGGGACGGGCCTCCTTCCGTGACGATGGGATACTTGGCCTACTAATAACACGCTGGCCACACGGATTGGTATAGGGTTTAATTTCAAGTTTTCCTTCTTTTTATTTCGTAAAGATAATATTCACGAATAGATAAACATTACTATGTTGGCTGTTAATTTGATGTTTTAATATCCAGTTTCTAGACAATAATTTGGGGACTACATAAATATTTAATAAGCGCAACAGCCAATATAAAGTAAATAGGTCATTATTTTCGTTAATTATCTACACATATTGTTACAGTGCAAGGCCACGTCAAAAATAACTAAGAATCCATAAATAGCTTATAATAATATTAACCTCTGCAGCAGTGGGTTCAAATGTTTTTGAATGTTAAAATCATGCATGAAATAACGCATTTATTTTATCATGGCTTACAGACAATTGATCCCATGTTTTGTTGATTTTTGTGTGAAATGTTATAAAGGGAAATACTAATATATTTATTTTATTAAATTATTTAGGCCCTATAATAAAAAAAAAAGAAATAAAATACAAGAAAGCTGTACTTAGAATTTATAATTAACTTCTTTGGTGTCAAAGTGGTTGTTTTAAGAGCGTTTATAGGGCTCACTACCGCCGCCAATTGAAAAAAAATCATGAGTATTGAGATTAAACAAACACGAAGAACATTTATTTATTTATTTATTTAACTCTTTAAATACATTTGTATAAAGGCGGACTTAATGCCTAAGGCATTTTCTTCCAGTCAATCTTGGGTCGTGAGTAGAACAGAGGTACTGAAAGTAGTTAGTTAAATAGGCCGGGGGAGTAGGAGAAGTAAGAAAAGAGTAGAGAGTAGTGAGGGCACGCATGCTGCGTCTCTGACGAATAGGTAACCATTGCAGCTCAGAGCGAGAAGCAGACATTCAGACTCAGGACAATGATTTGTGGATCTCACAAATAATTGTCCTGCGTGGGAATCGTACCCGCGACCTCGATTACGGCAGCCTCTTGCGCTACCGTTGCGCCACCGAGGCAGTTGCATCGTTTATAGTTTTTCCCAATAGCCCTGTCCTAGCAGTGGGACATAAATGCTCTACTGCTAAGACAGACAAACATTGCATCCGGGGTCGTTGTGTTGTGATGTCGAAATTGGGCCACTCGATATTATAATATTTTACTAATTTATACTTGTTGCTATTTTTTTCTATTGTCTTTTAGTTTATTTAAATATATTACTGTAGAAATAGCATATTATTTATTTATTTAATTCCACATGGGAATAGTAATATTTAAATTAATTCTTAATAACATTCTTTCTGCAACCGACAGCCGTTGGGGCAGAAAGGTTCTGGAATGGCGACCGCGCACCGGAAAGCGCAGGGTGGGGAGACCCCTCACACGGTGGAACGACGACCTATTAAGCCCTATTTACTATTTTTTGGCGAGTTAAGTACGAAGTAGCTCCCTCTATCGCGTCTCGCCAACTTAACTCGCCAAAAAATTGGATGGAGATCTATTTAAATCAACTTAATCAACAACTTACTACTTAACTCGCTACTGTACTTGTCGATGTGTAAATCGGGCTTTAGGATGGCGCGGGGATCCGATGGATGAGGGAGGCACAGGACCGCACAAGGTGGCAATACTTGGAGGAGGCCTATGTTCAGCAGTCGATTAGCTGATATGATGATGAACATTCATTCTTAAGGTATCGAATATGAGTCACGTTTCGAATGCGTCTGGATAAAAGCCTAACTGCTTGTATAGTACAAGTTCTGCTTAGCTGGGGACTAGATGGCGTTGTGTTAGTATGTAAGGAATATTTGTCTGTAATTATCATACAATATTTAAAGAACATTCTCCGTGGGGTGACGGAGTAAGAATACAAAATGTCACCACCCCATCTCATCCCATGGGTGTCGTAAAAACCGACTAAGGGACTATCCGTGAATATTATCTTTACGAAATAAAAAAAAAGGAAAACTTGAAGTTAACCCCTATACCAATCCGTCTGCCCAGCGTGGTATTAGTAGGCCAAGTAACCCTCCGTCACGGGAGGAGGCCCAGCCCTGCAGTGGGACATTAATGAGCTGTTATGATAATTTGTCTGTAATTTTCGTAAAACATGCAAAGAGCATTTATGCTCAGAGCAATAATTAACTGCATGACATTTTGGATGACTAGTAATAAGATTATTAACTAGTCACCCAAGATAGTCATTGAATTAATTGTGGTTCATTAGCCCTATAACTTCCGTAAAGCAGAATAAATAGTCTACAGTGCAAAGAGCATGGATGGCCTAACAAGACTCTAAAGCCCGATTTACACATCGACAAGTACAGTAGCGAGTTAAGTAGTAAGTTGTTGATTAAGTTCATTTAAATAGATCTCCATCCTATTTTTTGGCGAGTTAAGTACGAAGTAGCCCCCTCTCTCGCGTCGCCAACTTAACTCAGCAAAAAATAGGATGGAGATCTATTCAAATCAACTTAATCAACAACTTACTACTTAACTCGCTACTGTACTTGTCGATGTTTAAATCTGGCTTCAAGGACTAACCACACACGTAAGGGCCGGGCCCGTGCCGTGATCTGGCCGTGTTCCGTCAGGAGTAAAATAAAATATCGTTGCATACATTTTATACGGTCTCGATCACACATGTCTGTGTCTGTGTGGTAACGGAGTAAGAATACAATATGTCACCACCTATCTCATCCCATGGGTGTCGTAAAAACTGACTCAGGTACTATACGTGAATATTATCTTTACGAAATAAAAAGAAGGAAAACGTAAAATTAAATCCTATACCAATCCGTCTGGCTAGCGCGGTATTAGTAGGCCAAGTCAGTCACGGGAGGAGGCTGTCCCTGCAGTGGGACATTAATGGGCTGTTATGATGAATATTGTAGAGTATTAACACTGCATTCGTGCGAAGCCGAGGCGCGTCGCTAGTTGCAGATAATATTAACTTGTTTGTTTGTTCCAGTCTTCAACAATGTCCCCGATAGTACCAGAGTTCTACCGAGGGAAGAACATCTTCATAACTGGAGGTACCGGCTTCGTTGGGAAGGTAAGCTACCATCAAATAATATCTTGGACCAAATTCTCCCTGCAATTCTGCACATTTTTAATGATTCTCTTCGTTCGGGTACTTTCAATTACCAAGATGTGTAATTAAATGCTACACACAAATATTAATTTGTGCGTTCTACAAATTTCAGGGTTTGTAAAAGTTTCCAGGGTTTGATGCCTAGTGTGGAAGTTACATTTTAAGATAGATGAAATGGTATTTTTCACACTTTAATTACCATTTTAACAAGGTCTGTCAAATCTTCACATCTACCACGAGACCTCACTCACGAGATGGGTGGTAACATTTGTAATCCGTCACCATATGGGAAGGACGGCTGAATTACTGAACCCAGAAAAACGCTTTCACGAAAACAAGTAACCGCGAATAATCCTATCTTCGAAGTTACTTTTTACGAATTTTCATTCTAGCATCAGAACTGAGAGTCCATGTCCAATGAGACCATTCACACCATTACTTCTTTCAGGCTATAATAGAGAAGGTACTCCGTAGCTGTCCAGATGTTGGCATCATCTACATTCTGATGAGGCCGAAGAAGAATGTGGGGTGCGAAGACCGGCTTAAAGACCTGTGTAGTCAGAAAGTAAGTCCAACTATATTTCTAACTAAGTACATCATCATCATCATCATAACAGCCCATTCATGTCCCACTGCAGGGACGAAGCTCCCCCCGTGACGGAAGGATACTTGGCCTTCTAATACAACGCTGGCCAGAGGGACTGATGGTATAGGGTTTAATTTCAAGTTTTCCTTCTTTTTACTTCGTAAAGTGCTGTGCCCGACAGGGTCCATACTAAACAATTATATTATAACATAACATCTATGTAAACTATGGAATGCAATAAAGATATGAATTATGAATAAAGATTTATTATTCTCGGATAGTCCCTTAGTCGGTTTTAACGACACCGATGAGATGAGATGGGGTGGTGACATATTGTATTCTTACTCCGTCACTACACGGACAAATTAAGTACTTAGTATGTACTTAGTACCAACTAAGTACATTGTTTTAAAAAAAAAAAATACTTCACAATCGCTAGACCATCTGACCTACCCCTTTTTCTTACCAATCTCATAACTGTCCTTCTGCAAACACTGTCCTCCTGCGGTTAAGGAAATAATATTATTTCAGTTATCCGTGTGGTGACGGAGTAAGGATACAATATGACACCACCCCATCTCATCCCATGGGTGTCGTAAAAACTGACTAACGGACTATCTTTGAATATTACCGTTACATAGAAAGAAGAAAAACTTGAAATTAAACCCTATAGCAATCCGTCTGCCCAGAGTGGTATTAGAAGGCCTAGTATCCCTCCGTCACGAGAGGAGGCCCAAGTGGGACATTAATGGGCTGTTATGATGAATCCCACGCACCATAATTTCGATTTCGTCTCTGACACCCTTGGGATAAAATGGGATAGTGAGATCGTATTTCTTACTCCGTCTACACACGTGGAGCTACAGCCAGAACTCAACCATTAATGATCCTGCAAGGATAGTCCTCTTTTGGCGTTTTTGGTGTTTCCAGTTTTAAATAAATAAATATTCCTCACACATTCACACAACGCCATCTAGTTCCAAACTAAGCAGAGCTTGTACTATGGCAACTAGACATATCCGTTGTCATACATACTTAAATATTTTTCTTATTTTTTTATTTTTCTTTTCTTTCTCTAGCTTATTTTTTTCTGAGTTTCTTGCCAAATCATCTCTATCAAAGACAAGAAAGGTCATAGTCGGTTCAACTATGACCTTTTTTGTCCTCGAAATAGATTATTTGGCAAGAAACTCCTAAACCTAACCTAACCTAACTTAACGGTTAAGGGTCGTAGCACATATATAACGTAACGTAAACGGATTGGCACGGTATCAACTCGAGGCGTTCGCTATTACTTGTATGAAACTCCTTACTACAACGCACACTAATCGGAATCGTAACGTAATCGGATTTTTGACGTTTAACACCGAGGAAAAAGGCAAGGCGGTGCCGATCCGTTTACGTTACATTGTATGTACTGCGACCCTAAGAATAATCCTAATAGCGATGTCCTGATTTATGCTTAATAAGGCAGTGACGTAGGTGCAAAACAAAGGGCATTGTTTGGGTCAATGGTTGATGTCATAATGCTAATTAAAATGCATAATGCAATACTTAAGGTTAGGACAACTGCATTGTGACGCAGGGAAGCTCCTAATAACGGTGTAATGACATTGGCAACTAACACTGGTCAAAGACTTTTTTCATGACAGATATCATAACAGCCCATTAATGTCCTACTGCAGGGAAGGGCCTCCTTCCGGGACTACTTGGCCTACTAATACCACGCTGGCCAGACGGATTGGTATAGGGTTTAATTTTAAGTTTTCCTTTTTTTTATTTTGTAAAGATAATATTCACGTTAGTCGTCGGTTAGTCGGTTTGTACGATACCCATGAGATGATATGGTGACATATTGTATTCATACTCCGTCACCACACGGATCTGAATGAAGCCATTAGCCCACGTAATTTTTACCCAACAGTATTCAGTAATTTTAGTAGCAGCGTCGGAGACGTATTCTTTGAAGACGCAGGTTTGAATCTTATCTTGAGTAACAAATTTTTCCATTGGAAAGACAACTTCTTTTTTTCGAAACGCACAGTAAACACAACGGTAATGAACCAAAGACGTATTTCGGCTAATATAATTTATGTTTTATTTACTTCCAGGTCTTCGATCTAATACGTAGCCAGAATCCTGAAAGTTTCAAGAAACTGAAAGTGATCAGCGGAGACATAATACTTGACAACCTTGGTATCTCTGAAGAAGACCGAAAGACCTTACAGAAGAACTGCAATATTGTGTTTCATAGTGCTGCCTGTGTTAGGTAAGAGTTTTCCATCCATCCATCCATATCAGCCTTTAGACGTCCACTGCTGGTCATAGGCCTTCTCCAAAAGTTTCCACTCTGCGCGGTCTTGTGCCTAAGAGAGAATAGTAAGAGTTAAGTTCGGTAAGGGTTTTATTTTTAAATAATTTCTCTCTTTTTCTAAGCCATGAAAGGAGGTTCACTGCTAAATATTTTTTTAATTAAGAACTCCTCTTCAAACTCAGAAGGAGAGTTTACTTGGTGCGATATAATAATACTCGTTTTCATTTAGGTACTTGGATGATTTTCTGGAGAATTCTTTAAACCAACTTTTAGGGGCTGGTAAAGGGTGTTTTTTGTTTTTGAATTGATTCTGATTGTTAAAAAGTTAAAATACTTAATTTGCCATAAAAAATAAAGCAACTTGGGTACTCAAAACTAATGATGAACTTAAGAAAGATGGACTTGGTAAAACATATAACTTTACCGACCAGTAAAAGATGTGGGTAACAAGGATATCTCCGTGTGATGACGGAGTAAGAATACAATATGTCACCACCCTATCTCATCCCATAGGTGTCGTAAAAATCGACAAAGGGACTATCCGTGAATATTATCTTTACGAAATAAAAAGAAGGAAAACTTGAAATTAAACCCTATACCAAACCGTCTGGCCAGCGAGGTATTAGTAGGCCAAGTATCCCTCGTCCGTCATGGGTGGAGGCCCGTCCTTGCAGTGGGACATTAATGGGCTGTTATGATGATGAGGGCTTTGGACGGGGTTCAAGTTTGCCGTTGAGCTTAAAATGTTGTAATAAGCAATACATCTAATTTTATTTACTACTTTATTTCAGATTCGACCAAAAGTTGAAAGATGCCGTAAATATGAACACAACAGGAACTTTGAGAGTCCTCACTCTTGCAGAATCTATGCAAAAGCTGGAGGTAGGATATTAATTTGTAGAATGTCATTACATTCTTCAAGCCATTACATACTTCATCCTTCAAGGGAAACTGGTAGAAAACCCGTTCCTGATGTAGGACATCAATAGACTGTTAAGACGAAGAGACAATGGAAAAAAATTTAAGCTCTGCACAGCTCACTGCTAGGAATTGTTTGTTGATCAAATGTCCATTGATTTTTTCCTTTCGGAACGTGTCATCCGAATGTCAAAACACCCGTTCCCAAAACATACGTTCCCATTACAACCGTTTCCTTAATTATTTGTTTTCCAAATTTTATATCCAACAGACTTCTTCTTCATAGTATCGGCGTCGTCGTGTCTAACTAGCATGTTAATTCTCGTTTTTTAAATTCGTAAATAATTCGGTTAAGTTAACTTTACTTAGCTGTCAAATTGTCATAGGTACATAACAAATTGTCATACATGACAAATTGTCATAAGTACATGACAAATTGTCATACATGACAAATTGTCATACATGACAATTTTCAATTTTCAAAAAAATTGTCATACATTGACAATTGGACAACTAAAGTTAACTTAACCGATTTTTTAACGAATTTAAAGAACGAGAATTGACATGTTAGTGTCGTGTTGTGTTCAAGCCGTTCATACACCTCTGCCGTGACTTAAGACGACGCTTTGAAAATTTTCGAGTTGAATTCGGCCGTGGCCAGAGGGGCGCGCCCCTCGGCGCGCGAATGAGACGGATATACTCGCTCACGCGCCGCCGCGCCGTGTGCGCCGTCGTCGTCCCGCCGGCCCTCAAGGACACGTTATCGCTCTGTGCCATAGTACAAATATATACAGTATTTCAATTTCATAGAAACGGACAAAACGTGAGTTTATACCTACAAGCTCACGATCGCGGAGGGAACAGTCGCTACTGTGCCGCAATAACGAGCGGACTGTGTGTTATAATTTGAAACTAAAAATATTATTTATGTCAATTTCAAACAAACATGGCTGATATAAATACCTACCTTACTAAATGACTTAGGTATTTATTTAATACTATAATATAGTATTTTGTGTATATTACGAAAACGGTTTGTTGTACTTAGGTCAATAATAATGAAAATTTAGCCCCCCTTTATGAAATCCCCCATGCGTGTCTTTCACTTTAATCTAGGTAAATTTAAGCAATGACATCAATGTCATTTTTTGATTGAATTGGTCACCCATCCATAAAGTGACCTCGATGCCTTTATTTTGACATTAAATAGATCTAATAGACCTGTTTAAAGTTTGGTTTTGGTTATCGATAAATTCAATTTCAAACAAACATGGCCAATATAATAAATAAGTACAGTACCCGGCCGTAAATATTACACATCGTCTTTTTCTCTGACGCTCTACGAAGCCGAAATTGACCGATTGTATTTTTCTACAGGTTACGAAACGGCCCGGTACTGTACCTACTTTACTGAATGACTTGTTAAGTACCTTCTTAATATTATAATTTAGTATTTTATTTATATCACAAACATGGTGGATATAAATACAAACATATACATGTTTCTTTAAATTAAATGTATCAATCATAAAACAACACGTTTTTTACAGAACACTTCCTATTTATTTAAATATAAAATAGAAAAATGAAAAGTATTAATTTACAATTACAAAACTAAATGGAAACACAAAGTAGATCGCATGTATACTATTGTTTATGTACTGCGCACCCGTAGGCATTTATAATAAATATTCGGCCCAGTTAGACTACTGGTTATACTGTGACGTCAGTCCGCGGTAGGTAACAGAAAATTCTGTTACAGAAAAACCTACTTAATTAGGGATCACAAAAATAGTTTGACCGCCTCGGGGTAGCGGTCGCAGTGCACGAGGTCGCGGGTTTGAATCTCACGCAAAATAATGGATCGCACAAATAAAATTGTCTTACGTGAGATTTGAACTCTAGGTGATTTTCCACCAGAGGGGCGAGACGAGGCAAAAATTGAAATCTTTATGTAAAAATGAACCGTATTGCTTAGGAAATAGAGTATATATTAACTTTGTAACAAAAACACTCGCTTCTCGCGATAGGCCTATTGTTGTTTGTTGCTACGTTTTGTTTGTGTAAAAATGAACCGTATTATTTCTCGTATAGAGTTCAAAATACATTAACATGAAACACGCATGTCGCGATATCAATTTTTGGTTCTGGGCTGAGTCTGGACTTTCTTTGTGTACGTTTCTTTCATGTCTGTAAACGTTCCCGCGGTGGAGTGCATGAGAGTTCAAATCTCACTTATGACATTTTTTTTGTGTAATCCACAAATAACTGTTCTGAGTCTGGATGTTCTTTGTGCCTGCTAAATTGATGTTATGTTCGTTTATTTCATGTCTGTAAAAGTTCCCGCGAAAGTAAAAAGTATTATTTAGATCTTATTAGTAAGTACCTAAGGTAGGTACTTATTTTTTTGAGTTTCACACAACTCCTAGGTATTGTCGCGGAGACTTTTACAAAAAACATCCGAACTTAGGACAGTAATTTGTGGATCGCTCTAACAACTTTGTTGGATTCGAGCCCGCAACCTCGTGCACGCAAGCCACTACCGCGACCGCGTCACACTGCCCGCGCCACTGAGGCCGTTTCAATTACGTGATCTTGACGAAAACGGTAATAAAACTTATTACACTTGAGCATATAGTCTAAAATAGCTTATAAACAAACGCTTGCATTATCAGAAGGGTCAACAGTAACTAGGTAGTTGAGTTAGGCGAACTTTACCTAAGTTTTGTAAATGACATAACTACGAAAATATTTTACCAAACAATGTTATAAAATAATACTATTATTTATTTATAAAAGAGAACAAAGTATTAATAAAAACTTAGGTATAAATATTTTAAATCTAACCTATAATATTATATACCTACGATTAAAAAATACGCGATAATATTTAGTACGAACGTTGAGTCGACATGCACAGGTCCGACGTCGAAGAGGGCCATCGCCCGACTGATTCGTCGACCGTATTCATTCTGTATCGATCGTTAACTAATCGGTATAAGGTCTAAAATTACGATGCGCCCGCAACGATCCAGAGCGCTTTGATATTGCTAAAATCTTATTTTCTTAATTAAGGTTGTAAGGTTGTAGTTATGTAAATGATATTCTACAGTAAGACTAATATTGATGTTACGAATGTATTTGAGTAATTCCTAAGCATAATGATAGTGTACTTTCCGTGTTATATGTCAAAAGCTGTTTTTTTAGAGGTGTTTTCAAAATTAAATATGATCGAGCCAAAATCAAGCTATCGCGTTTTCGTAACTACAAAAGGCTAGTTAAAGGTATCAATTTACCTATATCAAAATTCTAGATTAATAGGTCTTTTCATATTCCTGTAGTAGTTGATGAAAGATAGTGCATTTTGTCAATGAGTCCTCTTAACGACAGCCGGGACCTACTTATTATGTGCCTTCCTAAACACGTAGACGCTCAGATGGTATACCTCTGAGTAGTCTTCCATCTATAGGAAAACAACGAGTTCAATTCTCGCTTTATGAAAATCGTATAAAACAAATATTTGCGTTGATAACCAATTCAGGAAAAACGTTGTTTTCTTACAACACCTTCTAAAACACTCAAAAATATATTATTTTACTTACGTTAAATGTTAATAAAAAGAAATTTAAAGGCGTTTGTAAAGAAAACGAATATTAAAAACATCGAAAAACATCATTGATAGAAAAATGTTTAACAAAGAAAAGGACGAAATTAAAACAATTTAAGAGATATTAGAAGACAATAATTTGTGAGATCCACAAATTATTGTCCTGGTCTGGGTGTTCTTTGTGTCCGTTAATTGATGTTTGTAAAAAGGTCCCCGCGACACAGGGCATGATCCCTAGTGCGGGAGTTGTTATTAAAAAAAAAAGAAATAAAAAAAAATATTACGCATAGTACTACGTTTACGTTTACGTTTTCTACTACACATAGTACAAACTTTTAAGTTCCAATCTAGTTGGTGTTGTTCTTCATTTATTTTATATCAATTTCAGGTCTTCGTACATCTATCAACAGCTTACTGTCGCTGCGACCTAGATGTGCTGGATGAGAAGTTGTATCCAGCTGCTCACAAGCCCAGGAAGATCATGGACATTGTGTCCTGGATGGATGATGAGACGCTTGATCATTTGGAGCCTAAGTAAGTCACTTTGACTGTCGAGGGTCATCAAGAATTGGGTAATCAACGACCTCATAAACATGCCAGATTCTTAGAGATACCGGATCCCTTGAGATACTGGATACCTACAAATACCAGATCCATAAAGATACCAAATTCTCACAAATAGCAGACATCCTCAATATTGATACCAGACCCCTACATACACCAAAACTCCACAGATACCAGGTCTCCACAAATATCAGGTCACCAGAAATACCTGGTCTCTACAGATACCAGATTCCAACAGATACCAGATCGCCAGAAATACCTGGTCCCTACAATACTAGATTCCAACAGATACCAGATATCCAAAGATACCAAAAGAAAAAAATTAAATAAAAAATCTATACCAAACGTTCTGTTTATTGTTTCAGAATAATATCATCGGAGCCCAACACATATTCGTATACCAAGGCTATAACCGAGGACTTGGTAGCTGAGTATAGTGGAAAGTTCCCCATCGCTATCGCAAGGCCATCTATTGGTAAGTATTGTCACTATACCCCTGTGGCGTAGTGGTTTTATAACATGACTACTACGCAGAGGTCTCGGGTTCGATTCCCGCTCAATGCAAATCTTTGTGTGCATGAACATGATTGTTTGCATTGGTCTGGGTGTTTTCTATGTATGTATTTACAAAAAAAAGAAAAACACTGCCAAAACTTTTAGCAGCATGTGGTAAAGGAGATACTGCGCCGGCGCCAAAACAATTATTGGGATACGGGCAGGGGAATGATGATGGTGTAAATCTATAGTCTATACTAACCTTATAAAGAGGTAAAGTTTGTGACGTTGTAGGGGGTAATCTCTGGATCTACTAAACCGATTTTAAAAATTCTTTCTGTGTTGAATAGTCCATTTACCGAGGAGTGTCATAGGCTATATATTATCACGCTATGACTAATAGGAGTGGAGCAGTAATGAAATATGTTTAAAAAAGAGACGCTTTTTTTTCGAAGTGGGCACGGGTCAGCTAGTCTCTAATAAGTATATTGGTATTACAGTAACAGCAGCGCTTAGCGAACCCATGCCTGGGTGGGTGGACAACATTAATGGCCCTACTGGACTTGTCATAGGAAGCGGGAAAGGTAAGCTGCTATGATTCTTTTTTAAAGTAAATGGTCTACTCAGTCATTTGCAGAATGTAACTGCCTCAATGGCATAGCAAATAGAATTTTAGTAAATATTTAAATTATTTTATTTAGGTTTCTACAAAAACCAGGATTTTATTCCCGCTCAATGCAAATCTTTGTGTGCATGAACATGATTGTTTGCATTGGTCTGAGTGTTTCTATGTATACTTACTTAATAAGTATGGATTTACAAAAAAAAAATGTATAAGTACACTAATATCCGTTGTTCTGTTACCCATAACACAAGCAGGTTAAGCCCAGCTTACTCCGTCACCACACGGCTCATCCCTTCATGTCAATAATATAATTTACTTTTTCCTCAGGTGTCATAAGGACTATGCACTGTGAACCATCTTACAACGCCGATGCAATTTCAGTAGACATTGTCGCTAATGCTTGTATACTTATAGCTTACGCGACCGCCATTGATAAGTAAGTATTTTGATGTTTTTACTACGCAAAAGTATCCCGTGTGGTGACGGAGTAAGAACACAATATGTCACCAACCCATCTCATACCAAGGATGTCGTAAAAACCGACTAAGGGAATAACTGTAACTAAGTACTATCTTCACGAAATAAAAAGAAGGAAAACTTGAAATTAAACCCTATACCAATCCGTCTGGCCAGCGTGGTATTAGTAGGCCAAGTAACCCTCCGTCACGGGAGGAGGCCCGTCCCTGCAGTGGGACATTAATGGGCTGTTATGATGATGATGAGTGTATATTAATTAGACAATCGCTGTTGTGAGATTTAAGGTTATCACGAGAGTCATGTTTTGATTGTCGTATTTCAGAGTATTCCCATTAGAAAGAGTTTTGATATGTGCAGATTGTCTATCTAGAGATTATAAGGAATAAACTGATATGCATTTTATTGCTATACGCCACAATTTGTGGTGGGGCAATTCGCCGAACAAAAAATTTTTGAATCTTAAGTCTCGAATTATGTGTTTCGTTCTTTTTCAAAATTTCTCTTTGCCACTTAAGGACAACAACTTCTACAGTGATATTAATGGATTGTTACAATCACAAAACAAAAATCAATCAGTTATTAGTGAACTGAAACTACATAGCTAAGATTTTATTAAAAAACAAATAAAATAGTACTTACCGATGGTATGAAACTCTTTTTCTCTAACTGTAATTTTTACACTCCAAAATGGAACAATACGGCATAGGTACGCAATAATACCATGTTTTTCAACTATCACAAGACTAGCGGCTTGACACGATGTTAGAATATGACTGATTATGCACTATGACGTCAGCGATCAAGTTACGCGTACAGCCGCATAATGTTGACACGCCTACCACGCCTACTTTGCACTTCTACTTGATTTTTGTTCCGTGGTTACAATGATGTTTCTTTTCATTTTCAGACCCAAGGAAACAGTGCTTTACAACCTTACGCTATCTGGAGTAGTGAAGCTTACGTGGGCTGAAATTATACTGCTTGGTAAGAGATGCAACATATTTTTAGCTTAGGTACTTCAAAAGTAGGAGTTTCTAAATAACACTGATTGGTAGCAAAGCTGTCGTGTTAGCGGCTGCTGTGCACGAGGTTGCGGGTTTCGAATTCCACGCAAGACAACTCTTTGGTAGCCTAAATCGACAATCGACTAATCGATAGATGTCTGTGTTTTTCAATCTTTTTGAGAGATTTTCTTAATATTTTTTTCCGTAAGAACCTTGTACAGTACAGAGTATTAGAAAACTACAAAAAAAAATCGGTCAAGCCGTTTTCATGCTATGTCGTGACAACGGAAAACAGGTTTCATTTTTATATATATAGATAAATGGAAAATTTTTGTTTAAAAAAGTTTAGCTACTTGGAAGTTGGTTTTATTGTGACTCAGGATCAGACGACGCAGATTCAAATCCATCTCGAGCTTAAATTATTTTTTTAATAAATTTCGAAATAATGCTTTAATTAAGACTAAAGTTACAGAACTAAGGAACAGTACCTATCTGAAGTGTCTTGCTCCAGCCGTTGAATAAAAATCTATTTAATTTCAGGTGAAAAATGGGTGAACGAATTCCCATTCACAGTGGCACTGTGGTACCCTGGCGGTTCTATCAAGTCATACAAGTTCACCCACCAGATCGACAGCTTCCTCACACAGACTATACCAGCGTATCTAGTTGATGCACTATTGTTCTTACTTGGCAAGAAGACTTTGTAAGTAACTATGTATTATAAAGGAGGAGGCCCGTCTCTGCAGTGGGACATTAATGGGCTGTTATGATGAAGATGATGTATTTCAAATTTCAAAAATACTTTATTTCATATTTATTAAGTACAAATTGTTTGAAATCGTCTTACTTTACTTGAAATTGAAGCTACAGTTAAAATTATAGATCGACACAGACAAACGCTACAGCACTAAAAAAAACCGCGCTGTATTGTCCAATGTAAATTAGAGAAGATAAATAAATAAAACCAATCTAGGTACTAATCAAATCTACTTGTCTGTCTGTGTTGATCCATAAATTCCAGTTTCAAAATGCATAGAGCCAATGAGAAGAAACCTGGCAAAGAAACTCATGGCACAAGTAACTATGTATTATAAAGAAGGAGGCCCGTGCCTGCAGTGGGACATAAGCTGTTATGATGATGATGATGTATTATAATAAGTAATATTCAGTTCAATAAGTATATTTTTTATATGCTTGTTTCGTTAAAAAAGTAATTTTTAGACCTGACCTAACTTATTAATTTTGTATGGTAAAAAAAATTTCGAGTGGTTGTATTTAAAAAAAAAATATAAATGTCCAAACTGTCAACGCGCGACCAAGGGGCGGGATGCCCAAAATCGCTATAGGACAAAGCATTGGGAGCACCTCTCCAAATGTGGCGATTTCCAGCAGTAGACGACTTTTGATTTATTTATTTATTTATTTATATAATAACCAAACTTACAACTATCATTACAGACTAACTAATGCGATAGAGTAGTTACACTTAATAAACATAATAATATCCAAAACATCTATGACTACTTATTAAACTATTTCTTATGTAATCTAACATCACAGAGTAAAATAAAATAATTAAAAAAATAAACTTAAAAATACTATTCACTTATGTTAGAGCTGCACACCCAATACGCGGCTTGTGCCAATTCTTTGTGTGTGCATGCAAACAAATCTACACGTTCAGCGATAGTGTTGAGCGTGCGCAACGCGCGCGTCAGCGGCGCTCGCTGCTGCAGATTGGTACGCGCGGACGGTACCACCAACAGCGGTGGTCGCCGTCGTCGACCCCTGTACTCATCCGGTACACTAAAACGGATTTCCAGCAGTATATCCGGATTATGTGTTATACCGCGTAATACGTTAAACAAATACGTCACCACTGCCACCTCTCGCCTAGTTTCTAGTTTGTAATATCCCGTCATACCCAATACAAATAGTGTTGGGTATAACAACGGATACCCCGGGTATACCTCATACATTTTAAAATAAAGAAACCTTACAAATTTATTTTGAAGTCTTTCTACCATAAATTTATATTTGGCTTCACTGGGTGCCCATATGGCTGCATTGTACTCGAGGTGACTTCGAACTAAACAATCATACAGGGCCCTCAACGCGTTCATATTTGTAAATTCATTGGCTTGTCGCAAGACGAATCCTAAATTTCTATAAGCCTTGTTGCAAATGGTAACTATATGTTTTTTGAAATTGAGGTCTATTGTGAAGCAAACGCCGAGATCTGTAACTTCAACGTCCTGCTTTAAAGTTTCTCCTTCTATTTGATATGGGTATTGTGACGGAGTACGAACTCGGGTGAAAGACATCACTGAACATTTGGAAATATTAAAATAAAGTTTATTCTCATTACTCCACTTTACTACCTTGTTTAAGTCCTTTTGAAGAACTTTATGGTCAGCGATATCTCTCACCACTCTGCAAAGCTTTAAATCATCGGCAAATAATAGGCAAGTAGACTTGATATAATGATTATGCTAAAGAGCCTAGATATGGAAATATGTGCTTCCAGTTAAACGTAGTTACAGTACCCGGCCGTATATAATGCACATCGACCTGTGGAAATAGACAATCGGACAGAGATGACACTCTACGAAGCCGAAATTGGCCAATTGTCTCTTTACAAAAGTCGATGTGCAATATTTACGTCCGGGTACTGTAAGTTAGTTTTTTTTCTAAAATATCGGGTCCAGTTCTAGGTACAGTCATATTGCCGTGTCCTGTAAAAAATAATTCTAAAGCATAATTTAAGAATCGTCGTCGCGGTAGTCCACGTAATAGCTACCGAAATGAGCTCGACAGGGCACAAAATCACTGGCCTTTACTGGCCATAAACCGAAACAAGTGGAAATCAAGGGGAGATGCCTTTGCCCAGCAGTGGGATGATACAGGATAACACTAACTAAGTAGGGACTAACCGTAAATATTATCGTTCCGAATAAAAATAAGGAAAACTTGAAATTAAACCCTATACTAATCCGTCTGGCCAGCGTGGTATTAGTAGGCCAAGTATCCCTCCATCACGGGAGATTCTATAACTATTGACCGAATAACCATTGTCCGATCGAAACGTTGCCCGACACTTACTTTTGCTCGACTGAAAGTTTGCCCGACGTAACGTTTGACCGACATTACTTAGGACCGACTTAGGGTTTAACAGACACATATCAAACTTTTTTGTTGGTGTTAGGACAAATGTTGTTGTGCCAATAAATATGATTATGATTCAAAGTGTTTGAGATCAATGTTATTTATCTCAAGTGAAACATTAGGTCTTATTAGAATAAATTATTACTATGCCAAGAAATCGTTATGAGATATATGCGGTATGTCATCAGTCATCATCACCATATCAGCCAACTGACGTACGCTACTGGACATAGACCTCCTTCAAATATTGCCACTTTGGGCAGTCGTGCGCCTTCCTCATCCATCGGTTTCTTGCCGTCCTAAGTAGGTCGAAGGTCCACCGTGTGAGGGGTCTCACCGCCCTCCGTTTCCGGGCGCCATTCTAGTGAAATTAGATATTTTGTTGTTATTTCAAACATTACACACCTAGACAAAAAACCATAGAAAGAATAGGTACTAACGAGGGCGGTGAGACCCCTCACACCCTGAGGACGCAGCGCAGGACTGCCCAAAGTGGCAATATTTGAAGGAGGTCTATGTCCAGTAGCGTACGTCAGTTGGCTGATATGGTGATGATGACTGATGACATACCGCATATATCTCATAACGATTTCTTGGCATAGTAATAATTTATTCTAATAAGACCTAATGTTTCACTTGAGATAAATAACATTGATCTCAAACACTTTGAATCATAATCATATTTATTGGCACAACAATATTTGTCCTAACACCAACAAAAAAGTTTGATATGTCCCGTTAAACCCTAAGTCGGTCCTAAGTAATGTCGGTCAAACGTTACGTGCGTCGGCGTCGGTCAAACTTTCAGTCGAGCAAAAGTAAGTGTCGGGCAACGTTTCGATCGGGCAACGGTTATTCGGTCAATAGTTATAGAATCATCACGGGAGGAGGCCCGTCCCTGCAGTGACATCAATGGGCTGTTATGATGAACACTAACTAAAATATATTTCATTATTTCAGCATGATAAAGTTACAAAAGCGGATACAAAATGGTCTAAACGTGATACAGTACTATACGACTAAACAGTGGAACTTCAAAAATGATAATTATAAAGGTAAGATCATACTCGTAGCTTTCTATAAAATATCTAGTTTGGGTTTCATAAGTTCTCTAAAGTAAGTAATAAAAAAAATAATAATAAAAAGAGATGAATGAAATAGTAGTAGGTAAGTTTTAGATATAGTAAGTAAAGTAAATTTTGGTGGCCACGCTTCCTCTCTTCTACGTTTGCCTTACCCGACAGGGTCCATAAATGTGCTTTATACCTATTATGTACTAAGTACATCTTTGTAAAACGTAGTGTACAAGATGTAGGGCCCTACATGTAGGGTAGTGTAATCGGCGCTTAAGACAGATTGTGTGCAATAAACGAATTGAGTATTGAGTATTAAAGTCCTTATTTACTGTACCCTTCTACCTTAACCTATTATTCCTTGTATTTGAAATGGGCTGGCATCCGTATGTCAAATATCATGGCTCCAGCTGAAAATCAGCGCCAAATATCATCGCCTAGGTTTATGCTGAGCTGATTACCTTTTTGTCGCAGGGTTAAGACACATTTGTCATTTTCTTTTGTTACATAAATATTAGACAACTTAATATTAAGATAATTATGATTATTCATGTAATGATGAAATTTGGGTGGTAGGTACCTATTCTATTTGCTTAAAGTGTCTGGGTCAAATAAAAGTTATTTTCTTTCTTTGTTTCTTTCAAACACAGTAACATTAGTAGGTACACTACAGTCTGAGGGTAAAGCAGGCACAGTGGTACTACCAGCCTAGACGGGCTTTAGCTGAAGAGAACCCGGTAACATAAACTGGCAGTTTTTTAGATAAAATAAATTATCAGTAAAAACAATAATATTAGACCAACTCTGTGACGTAGTAATTAGTATAGTAAGAGGACTAAGGTTCGATTCCCACTCAATGAAAACTTTTGTATAGATGAACATTTCTTTGTATGAATAAGTACCAAAAAAAAATAAAAATATAAGTACTACACGGTCACATTATCTAGAGACCTCGCTGGAATGCGAACCTCGCGTCCCGTTCTCCTTTCAACCCCCGCGCTCGCCACGGGCGCATCAGTGATACGACCGACGCGAAGTGACGTCATCGACGCCAGGTCTCGAGATAATGTGACCGGGTAGTACTTAATATGTTTGTTTATCTGTTGTCTAGTACCCGCTTTAAGAACTAGATGGCGTTGTATCAAGGAATATTAAAACACGTATCTAATAGATTCCTTTTCTTGCAGGCCTCCGTAACCGCGTAACAAAAGAAGATGACAGAATATTCTTCACGGACCTTTCTAACATAGACCCGGATTTATACCTGAAGAATTACGTGTTGGGTATCAGAGAATATGTGTGCAAGGAAGACCCGTCCACTCTGCCCAGAGCTAGGAAGTTGCATAAGATGTACTGTATTCTTTGTGAATTATTTAGATAATTGGTTGTGGGGTCATGTTGATCATGTCCAGCAGTGGGCGTCTATAGGCTGATATGATGATGATGATGGTTGTGGGGTCGAATTTAGCAAGATTTTTTTTTAATTTGAAAAAGAAAAATTCTTAGTATGGTGCACAAAATTGTTGTCCTAAATCTAAAGTTATTTTGAGTCGGTTGAATTGAAGTTTGTTTTGTTCCTGCGATACAGGGCATGCTCCCTAGTTTAAAAATATATTTTCTTAAAAAAACAGAACTCCGAGCGATGACGGAAAATATCGATACCGCTTTGTCGTAGTCGTTAGGTAGCTCATACGTAGATTTCTCGGGTTCGATTCCCACTCAACTCAAATCTTTGTGTGCATAAAGATGAGTACCTATATAGACAGACATTAAGCTGGTATTTTCTAACCTACATTTACCTAATCGGAAGTTTTTTGTGATTTAAAAAATTACCACCAATTGATAGGACATCATAAAAAGTTGTCCTGCCTGAGATTTGAACCCTTGACCTCATGCACCCTAGTCGTTACCGCAACCGCCAAAGTAGATGTATTAAATTTCTTAATATTCTTTCAGTCGCTACTTCGCCGACAGGATACTAAAATTATTCCTTATCATCGGAATCGTTTGGTTCCTGTACACCAATTCCACTATCCTGACATCAACAGTAGAGCTTCTGGACAACACCCTGAAGAGCATTCCACCTATCAGCCAAGTTCGAGCTGATGAAGAAGTAGAAATTATCTTATAGAAAGATTTTAGAATAATAATAATATTATATATAAATAATATTTCTAATAATAATAGAAATTAGGATTTATATTTGGTTCTATAAAGGTGCTATTTCCTACTTTTTAATGATTGTAAAAAGAGGTTTTTATTTCGGTTGGTATTTTTTTTACTTTTTTTAGTTTCTTGTTTTTTCTCGACCATATTAAATAAAAAAAAATACGTTTCAACTTTGCACAATAGAAATTTCATGAAATTTATTGGAGTTAGTGACTTTTTGGAAAGTAATGGACTAACATGATTAACGAGACAACGAAAAGTGGTCTAGCGATCAAAGGATTCTCAGAAGAGACAATCAATATTTTTGGTTTTTATCTGAAAAAACATATTATAATGATAAAAATTTGATGAACTTTCAATGAAATGACAATTCAATGCAAATCTCAATTAGGACACTGAACATGAAAGATTTTTTCAAAATTTATGTTTAAAAAAAAACTTACGTTTTTGATAACCTCCTTGTTACAGAGTCAGTTAAAAATTATGTATGTTTACATACTAATTGTTTATAATTTTGTGTAATAAAAGTAGATAGATAGTTACTTTAGTAAGGGTTGTAAATAAAAAAACTAAGATGCAACGTTGACGACATTCTGTGCAACCGATTCTGCCGTGACAGCTGAGTGGGCGCTTACAGCCATTTGCAATTAATGGTTTATAAACAAAATGATAATGTAAGTGTAACCTCTGCGAACTCATAGATGAATGACCACTCAGTGGTATTTCATCTGAGCGTCTCTGTGCTACATACAGCACGTAAGTCATCGTTGGTTCCTGCTGTCGTCGTACTCGTAGTAACACAGTCGTTAGGCCACGTGAAGAGGTGTATGTGCGGATTGAACACGACACCAGAAGGCTAATAATTGTCGTAATTATATTTGTTTAAAATCTCATGTCAATCAATATCAAAAGTCACGTCAAATTTAAAACTACAGGAAATGGTTTGTCGCCTAATAAGCTACAACTAATTTGTTTTTTTTTTTTAAATCAATTATATGCTTGTCAAAAAAATGATAGGGGCTAGCTCTAAGGCTTATACCATTTTACAAACCTTAATAACAGCTTATGTTTTTATATGATCCATTATTTATGGGACACCCTGTATAATAACCAATGAGACAGTGCTAGACGCTAAATTATGAATCGTTTAATTGCTTTAAAAGTTTTTATAGCTATTTCTATAGACTGTAGAGATATCACTGGGAGTTAACCGAAATGTAATTATAGTAAATACATTTACATGATTTACCCTTCGACACCAGGTTGGTTCATACAGATTATGTCGTTTGCATTACACTTAAACGTTGAATAAATATTGTGAAGCTGTGCTTATAAGACTGGTGGTAGCTTCTGTTTGATGAAAAACTGTAGAAATATATGTTATAATATTTATTTAGAAAAATATAAGTTGTTTTATTTGGACGCCCTAGAATGACTTCGTCATCATCATCATATCAGCCTATTCCATGTATCCCTACTAGCTTGGATACTTATATTGCATACTTACTATAATTAATTTTTTTTTCCACTTATAGCTACCGGTGTAGGGATATATGGAACAGAATAATAAATCTGTAGAGAAGTCAATTCGGTACTAGAATATATTTTTAAAATAAAAGATTCTAGTAGGACATGACCTCCAAATATTTGCACCTTGCGCTTGCCTGTGCCTCCCTTATTCATCGGTTTCCACCCGTCACGGCAGCGGCACACAGCAATCAGGCCAGGTTTTCACCAAAACGGGGAGGAGAGGAGACGTGCTGCAAAGCTGGTAGATTATTTCCACCAAAGCAGAGAGAAGAGAAGTAGCCCGAGTGTCTAGTCAACGGCGTGGCGGAGCAGAGAACTGTCTATTTAAACAGACTTGCTCTAAAACGTAAACATATATGGCGTCGTGTCAACCACAGACTAAAGACTTTAGTCTTTAATCTTTGAAAAATGTATAGTATCTCTGTAGTGTATCTCCTCCCGTGACGAAGGGATACCTGGCCTACTATACCACGTGGGCCAGACGGATTGGTATAGGGTTTAATTTCAAGTGTTTCTTCTTTTTATTTCATAAAGATAATATTCACGGATAGTCCCTTAGTCGAGTTTTACGACACCCATGGGATGAGACGGGGTGATGACATATTGTATTCTTAGTCCGTCACCACACGGAGATGGCTCGCTCGCCGAAAAAATTCTATAGAAAAATCAGACTCTCCTTTCTTGATCCATTTCCACCAAAACTAAGCGTAGAAGAGATGTAAAAATAACGAAGTCTGATTGGTTTATTCCATACACCTCTCCGCTTTGCTGGAAACCGGGCCTCAGTTCGCAACGAATAAATAAGTCATGAAAACTTGAGAAAAAACGTATCGGTAAATTTATCCGTTCTTGATCAAAACAGGCATCACGATCATCATCATCATAACAGCCCATTAATGCCCCACTGCAGGGACAGGCTTCCTCCCGTGTCGGAGGGATACTTGACCTACTAATACCACGCTGGCCAGACGTATTGGTAATAGGGTTTAATTTCAAGTTTTCCTTCTTTCTATGTTCACACTGTATGTCTTGCTGTCAAGGTTTTAAAAATCTGCTCGTCATAAAGCTTCTTGAAACCTAAGAATAATAGGAAGCCATCATGACAGGTATGTTGATGCTTCCTAACAAAGCCTTGTCTTACAGTAAGGTGATAACCCAAAAAAACCGTACAATACACGGCAAGAAAACCGTACAATACTCGCCTTCCGCTTCCGGTGTTAAATTGTAAGGACATGTTACTGTTGTTCTTCGCGAAATAACTTTTAATAACTGTGATATTTCCCGAAATTAACAAAAACTCTGAGTGTTGTTGTGTGACAAGTGATAATATAAAATATACAATTATAGTGGACAACTAAATAGTAAGCAAATTAAACATCACTTCAATGTAAAACACCGCACATTATTGAAAAATAGAACTACCTACTTTTATTCTTCTAACGGTGACAGTTTAATACCAACATTAAGAAAAATAAACAAAACCATAGACAACACTTCTACACTTGGATGGTATTGCCATATAAAATATAGGGTTGCCGTGCCCAAGACTGTGTTACCAATTCCAAAGAATTGTTGCCAACCACAAACTAGGGTTGCCAGCTCAAGACTAGTGTAGTCAACTCAAAACTAGTGTGGCCGACTCGAAACTAGTGTGGCCGACTCAAAACTAGTGTGGCCGACTCAAAACTAGTGTGGCCGACTCAAAACTAGTGTGCCCGAATCAAAACTAGTGTGACCTACTCAAGATGAATGCGAGTTGCGATGCTTGCGGTACGAAAATACCTAATAAGTACTTTATGTCTTGCGCAAAATGCAAAAGAGCATTTGATTTGCAGTGTGTTAATGTAACTAAATCGTCCTGGGAAAAATTCACTATTAAGTTTAAACAATCTTGGCTCTGCCCTAACTGCGTGTGCTCTCAGCCCAAGATAGATAATACCAGTACCCCCGTCCGGAACCCTACATTAAATCAAGATGAGTCTTCCTCCGAAAATATAAATATGGTGAGAGGAGGGCGGGGATCGTCTATGCTGGATCCTGAAACATCTGTTGCTGAGCTACTTAACGAAATTCGGGAATTAAGACAAGAAATGAAGGATTTAAGGCAAAACAGTCATGACATCGGCTTAGTGAGGCAAGATCTACAGGACCTTAAAGCTGAGTTTGCTAACCTCTCCCCGAGCTTCTCACAACATCTTGCTAAGCTCAGTAGCATACTTGAAGCCAAAGATCAGGAAATTAAAAGTCTGAAGCTAACAATATTCCAATTCCAATGCACCCTCAGCGCCCTGGAACAAGCCTCGTTGAAAAATGAGATAGAAGTGTGCGGTGTTCCTGAGCAGAATGCTGAAAATCTGACTCACATCTTACTGACGATTTCTCAGAAAATGAATGTGGACTTACAAGAGACCGATATAGATGTTGTTTCGAGGGCTGGTCCAAAACCAAAACCTGGTAATGATTTGAACAAAGCCCGTCCTATTGTAGTAAAATTAACTAGGAACGCAAAGCGAGACGAATTACTGAAGGCTGCTAAATCTAGGAGAAATCTTACTTCAGAAAACATCGTGAGCACCACACCTTCGAAGATCTATCTCAATGAAAGAGTCACCAAAGAAAAAAGATTGTTGTTTCGCGAAGCTAGAACAAGAACTCGTGCGCATGGATTTCGATTTTGCTGGATTCGTGATGGTAATATATATATTAGGAAGAACGAAAGCAGCCCGAGTGGCCAATTTCCTGCGATACGTATCCAGTCATACGAGGACCTTGATAAATGTGTTGGTTCCAGTGCGTGTATGGTTAACACAGATACTTCTGACTAATTTTGCTACTTTTACTGTTAAGTTTATGTTGTCAGATTTGGTACCTTGTGCTCTGGACTTCCAATATTTCTCTATATTTCTCTTACTTCTTGAAATATTACACACAAAGTTTCCCTCACACACGTTAACTAATTCTTCACTATACACACACAATGCAAAGCACACTCAAACATTCATATACCAAATCATACACTATTGTTTCATAACGCTCTCGCTCACTTTTGCACGCTATGGAATGACATTTAATACTCAATGCCTTACCCTTCACATCATTGTTAAAAAACCACCATGACAGCCCAGGAGTTCATGCAATGTATAGATAATACGCTACCTACCTATAAAATGTCATTCTATAAATTTAGCGGAGGAGTGCCATGACATTATACTTAACCATACATTTAAAACATTAACTTTGAATATTCGTAGCTTAAATCGAAATTTTGATTCCTTCTTAGTAGTTTTAAACAGACTCAATATTGATTTTGACGCTATAATTCTCACTGAGTGCTGGCTAGGAGACTCGCCAAGACTTCCACAAATACAGGGCTATAATTCTTTCCATTCAACTAATCATGTGAACAAAGCCGGCGGAGTTGTGGTTTATGTTGGTAATATTTGGTCACCACTGGTTCAGGAACCTCTAATTGAAGATGCTGACTGTATTGTCTTAAACATTCCAAAGGTTATTTCAATCATAGCTGTTTACAGATCCCCGTCTTTTAAAAATACTGACAATTTCATTAACTCTTTACAAAGAATCATACCTACGCTCAAGCTAAAGCCTTACTGCATTTTCACAGGCGATATTAATATTAACATTAATAACGCGGCATCTAATGATGCATCAACTTATTTATATGTACCTACGCTTGTAGAACTGGGTCTAATACCAGCTGTAGACCGCCCTACGAGAGACGGTTCTTGTATTGATCACGTGTTCTATTCAGGGAAATTAAATGTAGAAACTGTTATATGCTCATCAACCATAACTGACCATAATCTTATCATAACTGGCATTACTGGACTGATGGTAAAACCTGCTCCTCGTCCTAGGTTTAGACTACGAATTGATTACAATTCTATATCGGAAGAACTAAATAATATTGATTGGTCAACTTTAAATAATACCTATCCCTAATGTTACAGATCAAGTTGAAGTTTTTATTGGTGTTATAAGGAAAATATTGGATAATAACTCCGAACGTATTCGTCTGTCTAGATCAAGGATTATTTTAAAGCCGTGGATGACACAAGGTTTATTGAAATGTTCTCGTGTAAAAGATAAACTACACCAAGAAGCTAAAAAATATCCCTTGTGTTGTGCAAAAGCAATAGCTTACGCTAGATATCGCAACTTTTATAATACTCTAATACGGAGGGTTAGGAACCAGTATCAATCCAACCAATTGGATAAACACAAAGACAATCCTCGTGAACTCTGGAATACTATTAATGACATCACACACCGGAAGGCCACTACAAAGTCACATAACCTTGAACTCATAACCATCAAGAGCTGTCCCAAGGAATCAGTAGACTTGTGTAATGCCTATTTTGCTTCAGTGGGAGAATCGTTTGCTAATGAAATACTATTAAAATTGGGTACCACACAGCTTGAACTGGCTCATAAAATAGATACATGTGGCTCTCCTTCCTCTTCATTCTTTTTTGAACCGACTGATAGTAACGAGATTGAGTCCATTATTCTTAGTTTAAAATCTAATACTGCACCGGGTCTTGATGGTTTTTCAGTCCAATACATAAAAGCTATTAGGGCTCATATTACTGAACCACTTGCTGCGATTATTAACAATAGTCTAATCACTGGTACAGTCCCTGAAGTCTGGAAATCAGCAGCTGTTGTACCAATTCATAAAGGTGGTGAAACTAACAGTCCCAACAACTTTAGACCGATCTCTCTGTTGCCCGTCTTTTCGAAAATCTTGGAAAGAGTGGTCAATAAACGATTGGTGAAATATTTAGAATTTAATAAAATTTTATCATTGAATCAATTTGGATTTAGGGCTAAACGATCAACCGAGGATGCGGTTAAGTTACTCACTCAAAATATTGTTGGTAATTTGGACAATGGCAGGGCTTGCGTTGGCGTTTTCCTAGATCTTGCAAAAGCCTTTGACACTATGTCAGTTCCAATCCTATTACGACGATTGGAAAGCATCGGTGTCAGAGGTATTGCTCTTAACTGGTTTCAGAGCTACCTAACTGGAAGACAGCAATGTTTAAAAATCGATTCCTGGATTAGTTCCTCTAGAGAGTTGTCTTTCGGCGTTCCACAAGGTAGTGTTCTTGGTCCTACTTTGTTTTTGGTTTATTTAAATAATCTTGCCGCGTTGCCATTGCAAAATGCTGAAATTATTTGTTACGCGGACGATACTGCAATAATATTCCATGATGCTAATTGGAGTGAATGTTTAAGAAGTGTGGAACATGGTATGACAAAAGTCATGGGGTGGCTTTCTAACAACTTATTAACTTTGAACACTTCGAAGACGAAATACGTATGTTTCCATAAAACCGCAATAACATCTCCGCTGGCCACTTCAGATATCATGATTCACGAGCGCAGTTGCGATGGAGAGAATGTCGCCGGTTCCTGTACCTGTAACGCTATACAACGAGTTCGTGCGATCAAATATTTAGGCGTAAATATTGACGAAAAACTTACATTCAGTGATCACACCGCGGCTTTGTCATCTAGGGCCAGAAAGGTAATATATGTTATGAAGCAAATCAGAGATGTTGCAAACGCAGATCTTGCTAAATATATCTACATCTCTCTTTGCCAATCAATTTTGACATATTGTATAAACACTTGGGGGGGTACTGCTGCGACACATTTAATATCATTGGAAAGAGCTCAGCGGTCGGTGTTGAAGGTTATGTTAAAAAAGCCTGTGAGATACCCCACTGAACTAATTTATCAAGAAACAAACTTGCTAAGTATTCGCCGCCTTTATATAAAGACTGCTGTCTGCCATACACATAAGGAAATAGTAAAATCCCCCACTTACACAACATTACTAACTAATAGAATATTTAAAATACCGGTTCCCACAGTCAATACGTCCTTTGCTCAAAGATTTTCAAATTTTTTGTTTCCTTCTCTATATAATAAAATTTGTAAAGTGTGTAAATCTAAAGAGGACACTGTACGCGTATTGCAACTAAAAGTTATAAAATTTCTTAATACCCTAACATACAACGAAGTTGAACAACTATTAAGACCTATTCAGTGAGAAAAAGAATATTCTGCACCCAAACACACACACGTAGATACACACACACACACACAAATATGTTTTCATTTTGTTTTAATTAAGTAGTGTATTCTTTTAAAAACTATTATTTTGAAATTGTTTTAAGATCACTTTAGTTCTAAGAAAACGTACTGTTGATGGCCGCGATACAGGCTTTGCCTAGTGCGGTTGTCATTGTAAATTATATTGTAAACATTGGACTGCCTAATAAAGTTTTTATTATTTTATTATTATTATGTAAAGGTAACATTCGGATAGTCCCTTAGTCGGTTTTTACGACACCCATGGGATGATATAAATATTGTATTCTTATTCCGTCATCATTGCTTTATTCCAACACATCTCCTCTCCGCTTTGCTGGAAAACAGGCCTCACTTCGCAACGAATAAATAAGTAATTAAAAAATATGTAATCATCATCATCATATGGACGTCCACGGCTGGAGATAAGCCTCCTCCAAGTTTTGCCAAGGTCCTGTGCCTTCCTCATCCATCGGCATCCCGCCGTCCTAACCAGGTCGTCGTAAAAAATATGTAATAAAACCAAATAATTATTTTTTCATCATTTATTTTACAAGGTTATATACAAATACATAAAATTTTATGATAGGAAAGTAATTTCTCGATCAAATACTAGTGACATACAAAAAAAAACTAAATACTTTAAAACATATTGTGACATTAATTTTAGGGTAAGACAGGGGGTCAAAATTTCAAAACCCCATGTTTTACCCCATAATGTGGTTACCCTTTTGTAGGGTAAAAAAGACCCATTCATCTTAAAATACAAATTTTCCCATTCCTTTCATTTTACAAGACTTACATAAATTTGAAGGCCAAAAATGCAATAAGCATATTACAAATATTTAAAAACACAGTTAATGGTGTCTGTTTTGAATACTACGGAAGAGTCATAAAGTCAAAAATTAGAAGCTACATTACGAAAAACTTTTTTGATGCAATACTTAGCACAGAACTAAGAAGTATTTCTAGCGTTTTTTCCCACGAATTCATTTTTATGACGTTTTTTTCTACGACTCTTTGAACGAATAGACAAAACAGACACAAGGTCACATAAAAATTTTGAACATATTTAATCATAACATAGAAATAATGTAAAATGATTTAATGGAGCTACGCAATACAGATAAATAGTTTTTTGTTTTTTACCCCTAGGATAATAAGGAGAGATATGTAAGTTAACATACAATAGCATCAAACTCTCGTGACCTAAATAACCTTAAAGTGTGACCCCACACTGGCGACATTTACCCAATCACTAGCGTTTTTTACCTCACTAAAAATTCTTCCCCTTTCCCCCAGTTAGTATACTTATATTTCACGCCGAATCACAACCATATTACTATAAAAACCACTTTCAGTAACTGTTATTCTCTTTGCTTAGAACATCCTTTTACATGTACCCTTCACTAGTTCTAGTCATTACACTATTCTAAAAGTAGGGTAATATATCTCTCCTACTTATCCATTAGTAAAACTTCCAAAAAATTTCACTCCAAAACATAAGAAAAAAATTTTTCAACAAGAAAATTAATATACATTTTAAATTTTACCCTACAGCAAAGTAAAAATAATTTTCACTAAAATTTTGACAGGGGTAAACTCAATTTTTTAAATGCTTATTTTTAAAAGGAGAAAAACACATGCAGAACATATTCACGTAATGAATTTAGATTCACAAATAAGAAGGCAAGATATAATTAAAAATAAAAAAAATTTGCAAACAATAACTTTATACATTTTTACATTTATTTATTTATATATATTTCTTTTATATACTAAAAATCCGATTTAATAGCTTAACACAGTATGATTTGAACACAAACTTATTATTTAAACCTACTTACAAAACTTATGAATTAACCGACTTCAAAACATAATGGTCTTTATGAAAAGACTTTAAATCAATTATTTCATTCTTAACGAGTAGTTGAAACTAAAATTTTCAAATTGAAAATTTTAATTCGAGAAGCCAATGTAAGAATATAATGTTTGCCTTCCACCCTATCCTATTCCATGGTTGCGTAAACGGCGCCTAAAATAAACTTTACTTAAAATGAAATTCGCATGGACATTAAAACGAAGGGTAATTCGGCCCATTAATTCCAAATGTGTAGGCCTAATTACCCTTCGATTTTGAAAGAGACAAGTTTCTGCAGCGACATTAAAGAAAAAATGAATATTTTGATATGTTTTGAAGTCGGTTTTTAAGTCATAAGTACACATATTAGGTCCAACACCCACATTGATTAGTATGAAGTCCATTGCTTGTATAAAATATATACTATTGTGGTCACAAGCAATGTACTTCTAAATCATCTTAAGTCTAAAACTATGACAGTAAACAAAAATAAACTATAGGTACAGCTTTCAAATGATAAAAATATGTAAATAAATTATTATTGTATTGGTTAACATAATACGTTACATACGTTCACACAAAATTAATAAAAAATAATAATTAAAAACCCTTACTTAAGTATTTCCTTCAGCAAGAAAAGCGTATTTCCCTGTCCGTATTTAGTTGGCGGCAAAAATCACCACGGTTTTGTATTACTAACCGACTCAACAAATCCGTGCTTAGTTCGCCTCAACTAAGCACGCTTTTGCGATCGAATGCGAGTTGAATAGTAATATAAAACCATGCTGATTTTTGTCGCCAACTGAACACGGAAAGGGAAATACGCCCAAGAAAAGGTATGTATTAATACATCTGTAAGCAATAGTGTGCTAATGTTACTGTGTTTAGGTGGAAAGGTACAGTAGCAAGTGATATTACAGGGCTTCAAGAGGTAAAATTCTCTCTTTAAATAAAATTAAGGGACACAAATAACATCCAGGCTTAAGACAATAATTCCTGGATTTCAACAAATAATTGCCTTGAGCGGGATTTGAAATAACGACCCCCACGGGATTGAGCCAGTCGACCTCTGCATACAGGTGTGCCACATAAATTTTAACACGAGGTAGGGCCATAACTTAACTCAGCAGGAACATAAAAAAATCATCGTCAAAATCGATGTAATTTATTACGATTGGTTCATTCGACTCTATAATATATTCACCGAAGCAAGCTTGTATAGGGAATTCTCGCTCACGAATCTGTATGCAAATGAAAAGGTCAGATGAGCGTCATTGACGGTCAGCGGGCGTAAACAATTGCTAAGATTATATGATATTTTTTGGGATTTTTTCAGAACAATAGTTTTCTCAGTTCATTCAGGTACATATTTGGTTCATACAAAACATAACAGCCTATGTAGCATTTGTGATATAATGTTCTTAAAAAATAATTGTGTGAACGTATTAAAAAAACAAATATATCGTCATTTTAATTTAAACATATAATTCAGTCTCCATTTGTATTAAAATCTAGGCACTTATTACTAAATTCCAGCCTAGATATTTACAAGAAAATATATAAGAGGGCAATTTAAAAAAAATTGTTATTCTTTTATCTTTATAGTTTGATTTCGTGTTGTTTTCAAGTCGCACATACACCTCTGACGTGGCTTGACAACACCGTAGTACAAATATATATGCAGTATTTCGACTTCATAGAAACGGACGAAACGCGAGTTTTACCTACACGCTCACGATAGCGCCGGCTTTGCGCAGTGAACAGTCGCGACTGTGGCGCAGTAACGAGCGGGAAAGTAGGTAAATGTAATTAAAAAGCTAGAGGTGGGCAGCCCTATCGCATGTTTACGTACCGCGTAGCCGTAGGCATTTATAATAAATACTCGGCCGAGATAGACAACTGGTTGTACTGTGACGACACTCATTACGACGACCCCCGGGGACCTGCTTTATACAAAGTTAATTATCGAAATATACCGCAAAACATAAATTGAGTAGTTTTTTTCACGTTTTATCTGGGTTATTTCTACATACAGCTTTGACTACTAGGTCCAAGCTCCTGCCACGATCCTCAATATTTAATTTGGGGTCATAATTTCACAGGAGGGGGTCATAATTTCAAAGTTTTTATACAAAACTTACAAGTTAAGCGAAAGTAACGTCGCATAGCCAGCACGCTTCCACCACTTAAATTATAAATTTTTCAATTATTTATTTAATAATTAACTTCACATTATTCCCTTTGTCATTTTCTAAAAAATCGGTTCGCACCTTTAGAATTAAAGGGACCTAATAAAAAATCATGATTTTCACTTTATATCAAAAAAAGACCTAAAACAAAAATGTTTATCTTAAGATACATTGTATCTTTCTACGCCAAAATCGGCCTGTTTTATTTAAAATCGATAAACATTGTTGTTTTAGTTCTTTTTCATATAAAGTGAAAATCACGACTTTTTTTAATTAGGTCCCTTTAATTCTAAAGGTTCGGGTTCGTTACATCCAGAGATTACCCCCTACAACGTCACACAAACTTTACCTCTATAATATTAGTATAGAAGTATAGATAGATGAGGAAGGCACTGGTCCGCAAACAGTTGAAGTAGTTACCGAATGCCTATTTATTTTAAGGCCTAATTGACATATGATGATAATAGACTACTATATTTTTTAAATTACCCTCAAGTAAAATAACATTTTATTTTTTACATTTTTTTTACAAATAAATATTATTATTTTGGAAAATGGAGACTAAAATGTCATGTATTTAAAATGCTACTTACACTTGCCGCGTTTAAAACTTTATCATTGTATGGAATAATTTGATTGCTGTACACATTTTGATTGGGTTCGTTTTTTACATTAGTTTCATTCATAACTTTCTCTTTCGAATTTGGACAAATGAGTTCTTTAATCACAAGAGTATCATTGTCAATCTTTTCTGTATCTTTATCTTTTTCATTAATGGTTACTTTGATATCTTTATTTTCACAAATATCTTTTTTATTTTCATCTTTTTCTTTTTTATTTACAGTAATTTCTTTATCTTTATCAGTATTTGTTACTTCCATAACCTTTTTCTGTACAATCTCTTCTTTCGTATTTGTAGTTTGTTTATTGATATTCTCGTTAAAATTTGTATCTGCTTGTTTCAAATCTGCTGTATTAATTTCTCCCTTACTTGTGATAGTTGCTTGATTTAATTCTTGGTTCTGGTTTTCAATAATCTCCCTACTTGCTTTTTCATTTACTTTATCATCTGTCTTGCTAGTAGTTTCTGTTTTAAACGTTTCAGAATTTTCCTGCTTTTTAATTACTTCGTGACTTAAGCTAGAGAGAGAAGGAGTATCTACTTTAACTTTGGTTTTGGTAATCATTTCAATTGTATTTTCTTTAGTAAGCTCTTCTTTAGTTAATTCTAAATTCTGCTGTTTAATTTCCTCGTTACTCAAGTTCTTAACTTCTGCTTTGCTAGTAATTGCTGATGTAGCTTCTTTTACATTCTGTAGTTTATTTACTTCTGCCTTATGTTGTTCGTCAACTACCAGGTTTGATAAGTTATCTTCTCCTTTCACTTCTTTGCTAGTAATTTCAGTTTTAACTTCCTTACCATGATGATTTAATTGCGCCTCATGTTTTTCAATTTTCTTGATACTTGATTTTACATGTGATTTAACATCTGTTGCACGAATAATTTTAGTTTTATCATCTACAGCCTGTTCTTGTTTTAACTCTGCTTTAGGCTTTTGAATTACTTCGTAACTTAAGCTCTCTTGTTTTTTAACTTCACTTTTGCTAGTAATTTCATCTTCTACAGTGTGTTCTGTGCCATTCTCTACTTTCTTTACTTCTGTTTCACTTTCTGCTGTAACTTGTTGATTGTTATCTTCTTTATCGTCCTGTTCTTTAATTAATTCTGCCTTTTCTCTTTCAATTTCTTCGTTCTTTAATCGTTCTTCTTCTGCCAACAATTCTGCCTTCTCCCTTTCAATTTGTTCGTTCTTTAACCTCTCTTCCTCCTCCAACTTCTCCCTTGCCTCGCGTTCTTTTCTCTCAGCAATTTCCTTTCTTCTCTGTGCATTCCACCAAGGCATAAAACGTTGAAACATGACCCGGGAGCGATGTTGTGGTTTCAGGACCCAGGATACAGCCATATCAACATCTGCAATCCTGAAATGATCGATGAATGAATATTAATTATTGCCCTTTAAATTATGGGTTGTTTGCGAGATCTGATTATGGGACATTAGGTGGGGATAATAAAATTTAGGTTGGTATCTCAAAAGTGTCAGAAAAGCAAGTTTCCCTAGCTTTCAATCTTTCTGTGATGAGGCTGGTGCATGTAAAAGTTATGTATTTTTTATAAGTGTTTAACTTCGTCTTTGCAGTTGAGGTTCATAGATAAATAAAGTAGGTTATTCTTTATTTCTTATACATTCTCTGTTATTATTCTTCTTTAGTTAAATCTCAGTTAGAGAGGGGTTAAAGATTACAAAAATGACTTATTATTTTACAATAGGTTCATTCGTTATAAAAAACAGCTGTTTTTAATATGCATCTGAGTTGTTTTTTAATTATTATTTTTGTGTTAAAATAAATGCGACATTATAAGTACGTTCTGTGTTTTCAGTGTATTTGTACATATATAAAATATCGTAACACTAGAAAACTCAATAGCCGAATCCACACCAAACGATCCATCTTGGATTGGCGATCCCGCGATTCGCGAACCATTGACGACGGATCGCTCGCGGCAAAGAGCGAGCGATGCTGCCGCGCAGTTTGGATCGTGCGAGGCAAGTCCACATCAAAAGCTCCTGCCGCCCGCGATCGGATCGCGCTAGATCGTTCAGTGTGGATCCGGCTAATTAAATTCGTACAAAATGAACTAGGTCATAGAGTTAAACTATATCTAGATTTAGTCAACACCACACCGATACAGCATTTCCAGAGATAGAGCTACGAAAACAAACCATCCGTTTACCTTCTCTTGAAGCGATCGCGGTCGAAGTAGAACTGTTCCCAGTAACGTTTGCGCGTCTGCTTAGCTGCGAACAGCCATACACGCATGATGTGGACCTTCGGTGGGTCTGGGGAGAAGTGGACCTGGAATAGATAGAAATGTGTAAAGTTATAAATATGTACGAATAAAATAAACCTGTACTTAATGGCCTACTGGCCTATGTCCAGCAGTGGACTGCAATAGGCTAGTTGATTGATTAGATTGATTTTGCATTGTACTTAATGTAGAGACAGAACATTGTAACTTGAGCGGTAATCTATACTAATATTATAAAGAGGTAAAGTTTGTGTGATTGTGTGTTTGTGACGTTGTAGGGGATAATCTCTGGATCTACAGATCCGATATTAAAAATTCTTTCTGTGTTGAATAGTCCATTTATCGCGGAGTGTCATAGGCTATATATTATCACGCTATGACTATTAGGAGTGAGGCAGTAATGAAATATGTTTAAAAAAGGGACGCCGCCCAAGTGGGCACGGGTCAGCTAGTATTATATAAGTTTGTGTGTTTGTGACGTTGTAGGGGGTAATCTCTGGATCTTCTGCACTGATTTAAAAAATTCTTTCTGTGTTGAACAGTCCATTTACCGGGGAGTGTCATATGCTAATGCTAATATCACGCTATGACTAATAGGAGTGGAGCAGTAATGAAATAAGTATGTTTAAAAAAGTGACGCGTTTTTTTCGCCGCCCAACGAAGTGGGCACGGGTCAGCTAGGGTATACTTAATATAGCGACACGAGGCAGATGTTTGAATCCTACATAGGACAATTAATTCTTTGTGCAATTTACAAAATTATTGTCCTGAGCAGTGTTCATTAAATAGATGTTTGTAAACTTTTCCCAAAATCAATGTTACTATACGATAGAGAACATTCATATAATTTAAATATTTTGATCAGCATATTAATGTGATACCTATATAAGTTTTAATATCCGTTGTTCTGTGACCCATAACACGAGCTGGTTAAGTCTAGCTTACTTTGGGAACAGATGGCGCTGTGTAGAGATGACCGTGAATATTTATATTTATTATATGTTATGGTTTTAGTTGTTTGATAAACTTAACTTAGCAATATAAACCTAAAAAACATATTGGGCTTGAAACATACAGTAAAATCTTTAGTGCCTATTGTCAGACCCGTAACCCGCTCTATTTAAATATAATATAATAGAAAATATGCTGTATGAGGAAACATGCACTTCCAAACTAACACAAATTGGAGCGGGAGTTCCACAAGGTTCTATTCTTGGTCCAATTTTTTTTATTACTTTTATTAATGACCTTATACAGTATGTTAAGCAAACTGTTGAGGGCAGTATTCAATTAGTGGTTTATGCTGATGACACAAATGCCGTCGTCTCAGCTGACGACATAAACAGCCTTAATGTTAAAGTGAATCACACCTTGGAAACCTTTTACAACTGGTTTACTGCAAACAGCCTCGCAGTTAATGCTAGTAAAACTAACGCAATTTTGTTTCGTTCAACATCAAAAAATACTGATAAACTAAAATGTGTAATAAATGGACAATATGTGACTCAAACCACAGTAGTAAAATTTCTGGGGGTTCATATAGATGATCAATTAAATTGGAAAGCTGAACTAGCACATTTAGAAAACTCCATTAGCTCAGCCTGTTATGCGCTTAGAAGCTTGAGGAACGAGTTGAGTGTTGAACACTTTAGTAAGATATTTGAAAAACTAATTCTTAATCAATTAATTAGTCACTTTAATAAGAATGTTTTGCTTCACGATAGACAATTCGGATTTACACGTGGTCGTTCAACTACCGATGCCGGAGTTAATTTAGTAGAACACATATTTGAGGCTTGGGAAGAGTCACAGGATGCTTTTGGCGTTTTTTGCGATTTATCCAAAGCATTTGATTGTGTCGATCACGAGATTTTATTGAGGAAACTAGGTCACTATGGTGTTAGAGATTCTGCTTTAGGTATAATGAAATCATATTTAAGCGATAGAGTACAAAAAGTAGATGTAAATGGTAAGCGTTCGCCCGGATCAGTTGTTAAAATGGGGGTACCACAAGGCTCAATACTAGGACCATTTCTATTTCTTATATATATAAACGATTTGCCAAATTTAGTTAAAAAGAACCCCGAGATAATTTTGTTTGCCGATGATACATCCTTTATTTTTAAAATTAATAGACGACAACCTGCGGTAGACTACATAAATAATTCTCTTTTGGAAATAGTATATTGGTTCAGTTCAAATAATTTGTCTCTAAATAAAACAAAGACAAAATGCATAAAATTTACCATGCCAAACGTTCTTGATATAAAACCAATAGTTAAAATCAATGATGAGGAACTAGAAATAATTAACACTACAGTATTCCTAGGCATTACTTTAGACAGTAAATTACAATGGGGCCCCCATATTGAAAAATTGTCAGGTAGGCTTTCTTCAGCAGCATACGCAGTAAAAAAAATACGTCAGTTAACAGATATAGACACAGCTAGGCTAGTTTATTTTAGTTATTTCCATAGCATAATGTCGTATGGTATTTTGTTGTGGGGTAGTGCGGCTGATATTAACACAATATTTGTTTTGCAAGAAAGAGCGATACGTTGTATATATAATATGGGCCCAAGAGAGTCTCTTAGAGATAAATTTAAAATAATTAAGATTATGACTGTGCATTGCCAGTATATATTTGATAATTTAATGTACGTACACAAAAATATTAACAAATATAAAAAAATGAGTGATATACATAATGTTAACACTAGAAATAAAAATAAACTTGCTGTTCTCCACACTAGGCTTCATAAAATAAGTAATTCTTTCGCTGGTAATGGTATTCGTTTTTATAATAAGCTCCCTAGGGAAGTTAAAGAATTTTCAGTTAATAAATTTAAATCTTTTATTAAACATAAGTTAATATCGAAATCATATTATAGTGTAAAGGATTACTTAAACGATAAAAATGCTTGGATCTGAATTGTCCTGTTTACTAAATAAAATAATATTTGTGAAGTGATCACCAAAAGAGCGATAGGAACCCAGCAGAGTTTCTTGTGGGTGTCTTCTCTGACATGGTCGTGTTCCGAACCCTCAGTAAACTTAGCTGTAAGTTAGACGAGCATATTATGTGATCACTATAAAACGACCTTCACACGCGGTATTTTTTATATCTTACGTGAATAAACTGCTTTTTCTTTCTTTCTTTCTTTCACTTGAAAATGGTGTACTTTGCAATTGTTGAGTCAAAACTAAGATACAGCATCCTGTTTTGGGGAGGAAGCTATCACTATAATACGGATAAAGCTTTTGTACTACAGAAAAGGTCGATTAGAACTATAGTCCGAATCAAACAAGAAGAATCTTGTAGACAGCACTTCATACAGTTAAATATACTAACCGTCCCAAGTCTATATATTGTTGTGTTAATGACTCACTTACAGAAATATATTCATGAGTATGAAAATGAAGAAGAAAGGAAAATAAGGGAGAGTACTAGGAGAAAAGACCTTCAGACCAAAGAGATACCCCATCTGAATGTTGTTAAGCATAGCACTTGCTATAGGTCAGTTAGCAATCAGTTAGCATCACTTTACAAATCAGACTTTCAAAATAAACTAAAGCTGTACTTGTTAAAAGAGTGTTATTATACTGTTGATGACATGTAATTTATAAATTAGTTATTATTGCATTGGTGTTAAGTTAGGTTTTTCATTTTTGCACTGAATTGATGTTTTATGAAATGTTATTTTATTAATATTGTTTATGGTTTTTATTTTAGGATTATTATATCTCTAGACATATAAATTATATAAGTACAGATTGAATTGACATTTATACAATTTTTATTGTTATTTAATCTTAATTTAATTTTTTTATAATTTTTTTTTTTTTAATTATTATTTATGACATTATTAAAGATATTAAATGGGATCACTTCCAATAATTTTATTAGGTATTTTTTATCAATTAATTTGTTGTATACCTAAATGTTAATTTCAATTAAATTGGTTTCCAATTGATTGTATAAATGATGGAGTCAATTATGTTGCTTAGTTTATATTAGTTGTAATAATCTAGTTCACATACAATGTAAAAATTGTTTTTTTGAATGAATAAATGAAATGAAATGATGTAATTGCTTTAAGATAGTAGACGCGTGGTAACGGAGTAAGAATACAATATGTCACCACCCCATCTCATCCCATGGGCGTCGTAAAAACCGACTAAGGGACTATCCGTCAATATTATCTTTACGAAATAAAAAGAAGGAAAACTTGAAATCAAACCCTATTCCAATCCGTCTGGCCAGCGTGGTATTAGTAGGCCAAGTATCCCTCCCAAGAAGATAGTAGACGAGAAAGTGGCCCACTAGATGATAAGCATACTATAGTATAGTTTGACGACCTCGATGGCGCGACGGTAGCGCAAGCGGCTGCCGTGCAAGAGGTTGTGGGTTCGATCCCCACGCAGGACAATGATTTGTCAGATCCACAAATTAATGTCCTCTTTGTGTCCGTTAATTGATGTTTGTAAAAGGTCCCCGCGACACATGGCATGATCCCTAGTGCGGGAGTTGCCAAAAAAAATAAAAATAGTACTTAATAATACACAGCCTAGGAAATTTCCTTTGTGCACAACCAGACGGTATTGTTAAACAACGATAAACATTAAACCAGTTATAAATCCGTACTAGATGGACGCCCTTGAAAATGACTCGATACTATTTATTGTAACATTCTATAACATCTATAAAGGTCAACAGTATGACCACGGTACGGTCACGTTAATATCAGGATCTTCTAGTTTTCCAGTGCATAAAATGGCAGGTGGCAAATCTCCGTGTGGTGACGGAGTAAGAATACAATATGTCACCACCCCATCTCATCCCACGAGTGTCCTAAAAACCGACTAAGGGACTATTTGTGAATGTTACCTTTACATAAAAAGAAGGAAAACTTGAAATTAAACCATACACCAATCCGTCTAGCCAGCGTGGTATTAGTAGGCCAAGTATCCCTCTGTCACGGGAGGAGGCCCGTCCCTGCAGTGGGACATTAATAGCTGTTATGATGAAACCTGATGGGAAGCGTGAATACAGTTTAAGAATTATGGCTCACTCTAGAAAGACCCCAAACAATTACTACTGGTAGGTGGTAGTAATATTAGACTTATTACTACCAGGCAAGGCACATAGCGCGGAGAACTGATAGTCATTGGGGCAGAAAAGTTCTAGAATGGGGACCGCGCACCGGGAAGCGCAGGGTGGGGAGACCCCTCACACGGTGGACGACCTGGTTAGGACGGCGGGAAGCCGATGGATGAGGGAAGCACAAGACCGCGCAGGGTAGAAACGTTTGGAGGAGGCCTATGTCTAGCAGTGGGCGTCTATAGGCTGATCTAGATGAAATAAAAGACTACATGAATGAATACTAAGATATAACACAACGTCGTAATAAACAGACAAGAATATAACTCTACACATTATGTATCATCACTCGATGACGCAATTCTATGACGTCACATGATATTTACGTTTCTATGAACCACTTCGTCATAAGATTATTTTCATTGATGACGCTATTACCATACCGTCAGCGTAACTGCTTCGGTGCCTTGGACGAGGTCGCGGTTTTGAAAAGCACGCAAGATTTTGACTTTTAATAATTTGTGGTTGATGTTTTACAAACATCTACTTTATGGAAGCAGAGAAATCAAGGACATTTATGGTTACGTGGGAGACGAACTCGTGATCGATGTTACGCCAACCGCATAACACGTACGACCGAGGTCCACCGAGATGAAGGTACATATATGTTTTAATCGGAAATCGAACAACTACGCAACAGAGGTCACGGAATATCACTTTCCCATTAATCATAACAGCCCATTAATGTCCCACTGCAGGGACGGGCCTCCTCCCATGACGGAGGGATACTTGGCCTACTAATACCACGTTGGCCAGACGGATTTGTATAAGGTTTAATTTCAAGTTTTCGTTCTTTTTATTTTGTAAAGATAATATTCATGGATAGTCCCTTAATCGGTTTTTACGACACCCATAGGATGAGATGGGGTGGTGACATATTGTATTCTTACTCCGTCACCACACGGAGTGGTATATATACTACAACAGAGGTCATGGAATACCATTTTCCCAGTAATAGTAAATCACAAATACGTCTTATGGAAAGTACAAACATTGAACAAACAATGTTTTGTAGTAAACAATGCAATCATTATGACATAAAGTGTAATAATAATAAAAAACCCGAACCTTATTGAGCTATGAATCATCGAAAACAGTTAGCGGTTTATAGAAAATGATTTTAGAGGTTTAGAGTTTCAAGACAAATGATAATCTATACTAATATTATAAAGAGGTAAAGTTTGTGTGTTTGTGACGTTGTAAGGGGTAATCTCTGGATCTACTAAACCGATTTTAAAAATTCTTTCTGTGTTATAGTCTATTTATCGGCGAGTGTCATAGGCTATATAGTATCATGCTTTGACTAATATGAGTGGAGCAGTAATAAAATATGTTTAAACAACGGACGCGTTTTTTTCGCCGTTCAACGAAGAGGGCACGGGTCAACTAATGTAATATATTTATATATTTGCGAATTATGTTTTTTTTCTATTGGCGGCGCTAGTGAGCCACGTAAAGGGCCTTAATACGACACAGTAATTTCAGGTTTCCCACGTACAAAAAGCAATATCATCGTCATCATAAAAACATGGAACAGAATAATATTTACTTTTAAAAACGCTTTACGTTTGTATTCCTTCCTAATTTGTAAGAATAAGCGTATAGTACAATTACCAAATGTAATGCATACGGTACTAATATATCCCTGGTATCAAATATTTTTAAATAAAATAATTCATCATCACCACTACTCGACATACGGCCTCCTTCAAACATCTATAACTTCCTCTGTCAGGTGCCTAAGGGTCAATTTATACTACAGCAGAGTCGAAGCGCATCGAAGCGTCAATCCAAAACTGAACATATCAAATTCAACCTTAACTCCACAGTATAACGCACATTTTACTTTTAAGAATATGCGCGAAACCAATCAGCATTTGTCAGGCGCATACGCGCGAATCCGGAAGAATGCGCGCATCTTTTTAAAATCTCCGAAGTAATGTGTACGTAACGCTGTGGAGTTTAGGGGTTAATTTGTTTTGTTAAGTTTTGGATTAACTCTTCGATTCGCTTTGACTCTGTCTCAGTATAAATTGACCCTTACTTATCCATTGGCTGCCCACTTTCTTATTTATCTTTCCTTTGCCTATGGTCCATATTGTAAGGGTGTAAAGTATTACGGATCGCGGTAATGATGATAGAAATACTAGTACGTAATTGCGTTTTTCAATTAGCATATTATTTTTAAAATAGTCATCGATAAAAATATGATACAAAAACGCCTATTTAATTAACATTTTTTAAAAAACGTAATCACCAAAACAGAGACAAAAATTCTAAAAGACAATGTGTTTATACAAGATATTTTATAGCGAATATATAATTATATCTTTCGTTATTCGGGCCAAGGTTTATTCGAACAACAAAATTGTTTATTTCGCTCACAATTTAATTCATCAGTTCACACACGCCTGGGTGTTTTGCTAAATCTATTTTTATATGAGTATCATCATTCAATTTAGATCTGTCTCGATTAGTTTTTTTACAAATATTTATCGTTGTGGATGTTAACGACAATTTAACGATTATTTACTAAGAAAACATGGCGTCACAATACAACCATACCCTTTGTAGGGCTCGACAAGCCGAATAAGGGAAAAACAAAGGAAAGAATAAAATTAATTTTCACAAAAAAAAAGAACCGACTTCAAAGACAAAATTGCACTAAAAAGTAATAAATAATTACTTGTATTTTGATTTTACAACAATAAATCAGCCATTATTTCTATTTAATTTTAATTTATAGAATAGGTTCTTTTCATTAAGTATTGTAAAAGTATTGTTAAGGATATTTCTTGAAGAGTCTGTAAATATATTTATTTGTAGATTGTTTAAAAGATAATCAAATTATTACAAATAATGTAATATTATTGTTATTTTTGGAGTCGGTGTCAGCCACGATCGTTATTATTAAGTATACCATTTTTTATTTCTGACTGAAAACTTAAACAAATATTATGGCGCCGTGTTATACACAGACTAATAATTACATAAAATTCACATTCGAAAATGAAACGGCCGTTTTCGTTTTAAATGCAATATTTATCTAATTAGAAACCATTTAAAGTGATGAGAGTGTGTTATACAAAACTTTATTGCCTATTCTAACGAACTTGTAGACAACATTTTGCATTATTGATCCTATTCGCGAATTATTTCTTTAAATCTAATCTATTTTAAGTTCTGGAAAGCTTTAATCAGTTATTAAATATAATATTAAAACGTTTAAATGTGATACTGGTATTTTAAAATATATTTATTTAAATATGATAAGAATAGTTGTTTAATATTTGTTTAATTTTTAAACTAATCCATACACAATCAACAAATATAATGTCGAAGTCATTTATAATCTGTAATTCATGGCCGTCATTCCGTTTGCTTAGGTATTATCGTACTTATTCCGTTGGCTGACACCGCCTCCAAAAATAACAATAATATTACATTATTTGTAATAATTTGATTATCTTTTAAACAATCTACAAATAAATATATTTACAGACTCTTCAAGAAATATCCTTAACAATACTTTTACAATACTTAATGAAAAGAACCTATTCTATAAATTAAAATTAAATAGAAATAATGGCTGATTTATTGTTGTAAAATCAAAATACAAGTAATTATTTATTACTTTTTAGTGCAATTTTGTCTTTGAAGTCGGTTCTTTTTTTTTGTGAAAATTAATTTTATTTCTAAATTTTTAGTGAATTCCAATTCTATAAATCCGTGTGGTGACGGAGTGAAAACACAATATGTCACCACCTCATTTCATCCCATGGGTGTCGTAAAAACCGACTAAGGGACTATCCGTGAATATTAACTTTGAGATATAAAAAGAAGGAAAACTTAAAATTAAACCCTATACCAATCCGCCTGGCCAGCGTGGTATTAGTAGGCCAAGTATTTCTCCGTCACAGAAGGAGGCCCGTCCCTGCAGTGGGACATTACTTTGTCGGAATATGGGTAGACCTACGAAACGCGCTGCTTATATGAGACAGCGCCGATTGAATGAAACAAACGAAGAAAGGGATAAACGCCTTTTAATGTAGGAAATCTACCTCCAATGTCATTTCAAAAGAGGCTAGTGAACAACGGAGGACCTACATGCAAAAAGTTTTAAATAGGGAGAACATCGAAAAGCGTAGCCACCGTCTCGGCATGGTTAATTGGTAATAATAATTAAGTTAATTAAAATTAAAATAAATCAAATAAATATAATAATTATTATTATCAATTTGTTATATCTAAAGAATAAGTTTAAAATAAATTAAATGCAATTCAACAATTTTGTCTATTTATAATCCGTTATTAATTCCTATTTTAATTTAAAATAAGAATTTCATTCAAGTCTTAAACCACACCTGCGATTACATTCATAATGTTAAGTTTTCATCAATACAATTAAAATAAGCCCAAACACAAGGTAGCTGCTGTATGCCGTTGAGGAGTTTCTTCGACCCTCAGTCGTCTTTATCATGAGATCATGTTTGTGTAAAGTTGTGTAAAGTTTTCATCAATACGAATAAAATAAGCCCAAACACTCGGTAACTGCTATATACCGTTGAGGAGTTGCCTCGACCCTCAATCTTCTTCATCATCAGATCATGTTTGTGTAAAGTTTTGTAAAGTCTTCATCAATACAATTAAAATAAGCCCAAACACAAGGTAGCTGCAATATGCCGTTGAGGTGTTCCCTCGACTCACTCTGGTCTCCAGGATCTGACCAGTTCTTACTCTTGACTATTTGGTAGTGACGTCAGAGATGCACATGTATGACAAGATTTTACACAATGCGTCCCTACAATTTTCAAGAAATGCCCTCGATTTCTCTGGGATCCCGTCATCCAGATCCAGATCTGGTGACAATGGGACCAAATGGGAAGCATACCCATACGAACAAAAAAAAAATTTTTCAAATCGGTCTAGCCGTTTTTGAGAAATCAGGTAACAAACACAAAAAATAAAAAAAAAAATAAAAAAAAAAAAAATACAACCGAATTGAGAACCTCCTCTTTTTTGAAGTCGGTTGAAAATGGAAACAATTGGCTTACGAAATGTCTTTAAAATGGCATTATTTTGCTTCAACAGTATCATATATAGTAAAGACATAATTAAACGATTATTTCCTAAGAATACAATCATGATGTCCTCTCCTCATGGAATGAGCCTAGTAAGAATTGACCAAGGGAAAGTTTAAAGATTAATCTCTACGGAAATCATCATTATCATCATAACAGCCCATTAATGACCCACTGCAGGCACGGGCCTCCTACCGTGACGGAGGTATACTTGGCCTACTAATACAACGCTGGCCAGGCGGATTGGTATAGGGTTTAATTTCAAGTTTTCCTTCTTTTTATTTTGTAAAGATATTATTCACGAATAGTCCCTGAGTCGGTTTTTACGACACCCATGGGATGAGATGGTGACATATTGTATTCTTACTCTGTCACCACACGGAAAACACAAGAAATTTGTTCATATGAATTACCTTTCTAGAGTTGTATGTGGAACTATTCCTTCTAGAGGGATTTGTTGGTGCATGTATGAGTTCATACTGCGACTAAAGTAAGCAGCATTAACACAACGCCACCTAGTCCGAAAATAAGCAGAGCTTGTACTATGAATCCTAGACAAGAGATAAACATTTATCAATACATTTTTTTTTGTAAATACATATATATTACAAATATAAAACTCCCAGACAAAATAAAACAGTCATGTCCATATACACAAATGTGATTGTCTGAATAATGAATGTAGATTTTGTGCGGAGATTCAACCCACGACCTCTGCGTACTAACTACTACGTCATAGGTCGTCGTACTCAAGAAGTGATTCTTTAATGGAGATAACTTTATTAAGAACGAAAAGGGAACCTATCTGTACCGCTTATCTTAAAATCAAAGGATTTGGAAAACACCTTTTTATGGAGTTCATCATAACAGCCCATTAATGTCCCACTGGAGGGACGGGCCAGCGTGGTATTAGTAGGCCAAGTATCCCTCGTGAAATTAAAACCAGCGACCTCGTAACTACAGAGGCAAATATTTGTTTAAAAAAAACCGTCATATACTTATAAATGTTCACGCAACTACATCAAAACTAAGCAGAGCTTGCACTATAGTTACCAGATAACTAACAAAGTAACTGACCTACGACAAAGAAACACCATTACCGAACTAGACGAGTTATATTTACGCACATAAAGCCCGATTTACACATCGACAATTACAGTAGCGAGTTACTACTGTAAGTTGTTGATTAAGTTGATTTGAATAGATATCCATCCTATTTTTTGGCGATTTAAGTACGAAGTAGCCCCTCTCTCGCGTCTCGCCAACTTAACTCGCCATAAAATAGGATGGAAATCTATTCAAAACAACTTAATCAACAACGCACTACTTAACTCGCTACTGTACTTGTCGATGTGTAAATCGGGCTTAAATTACTATATACTAGTGTGGGATTGAACCCAAGAACTCAGACGTGTTTTTTGTAAGTTGATTTTTTCTTTATTTCTAAGTTAACTCAATTTCATGATGACGAATTGAAATAGGATGATGACGAATCAAAATTTCATAATGACGATGCATTATTTTCAAATATTTCATCAGCCTTCTGCCGTGTCTCCTGAGAATGATGAACGGTTTGATGCGATTGGCTAAATTTGTGTAACATTTAGTGGTCTATATGTAACTGGCTGAAACACCTTAACGCTTGCAAATTTACTTTTTCAGTACTCTTTTGGTCGCTGACACACGTAGAAACACACTAGGAGCCCCGAAATCAATCACGGAATGCCTGAACAAAATCAGAAACCTGATACGCTTCTGGAGGGAGGTGGACTGGCTGGAATGACGAGTACCCTCACGTACAATATGGTCCACCTCAGGCACAAGGTGCGGAAACCAACCCCCAATAACTTAGAACTCTTTTAGGCCTATTTTGTCCACTCGAAAGAAGCTTTCTAACACTATTTTGTCCCAGTTCGGACATTGAGTGTAAATTAACAAAAGAAAAATTAGTTTTCAAAAAAATTTTATTATTTTATTACATGAAAATGTATTTTTTTTCATCATCATAATAGCCTATTCATGTACGGTACTGTAACTGCAGGGACTAGCCTCCTTCCGCAACGGAGGGATACTTGGTCTACTAATACCACGCTGGCCAGAAGGATTGGTACAGGGTTTAATTTCAAGTTTTCCTTCTTTTTATGTCGTCAAGATAATATTCACGGATATTACCTTAGTCGGTTTTTACGACACCCATGAGATGAGATGATGGGGTGGTGACATATTGTATTCTTACTACGTCACCACAAGAAGAGGGGCACTAAATATTTACATACATAAAGGCCACTTCTAATCAATTCACGATAAGCATAAACCAGAACCAAGACTTCGTGAGCTCTCGTCACCATTCGTATATTTCCGTAACAAAAGATGGCCGGACGTAGCTGATTTGTTATGTACACAATGTAATTGGCTAATCTCCAAGGAGTTGGCTTCAATTGTCGTCCAATTATGGATAGCTGACAATAAAATTGTATTCATTTAATCTAACTATAATATTATAAATAAAATTTGTATGTATGCATGGATGTTTGTTACACAATCACATAAAAACTATCGAAAGGATTTTAATTAAACTTTAAAATATCCTCCGTGTGGTGACGGAGTAAGAATACAATTATATCACCACCGCGTCTCATCCTATAGCTGTCGTAAAAACCGACTAAGGGACTATCTGTGAAGATTATCTTTACGAAGTAAAAAGAAGGAAAACTTGAAATTAAACCAATCCGTCTGGCTAGCGTGGTATTAGTAGGCCTAGTATCCCTCCGTCATGGGAGGAGGCCCGTAGGCTACAATATTTATAAAGATATTGTATCCTATCATAATATTGTATTATAAACGCGATAAAGGTTTGTATTCAGCATGGATGTTTGTTACTTAATCACTAAAAACTATCGAATGGATTTTAATAGAACTTATCAATCATGTAGCTGATACATCAGAATAACACATAGGCATATAATAACAATTTATATAGGGTGTTATTGTATTTATAATATAAGCTAATCGTAAAACTAATCATGCGCAGACCAAATTCAGGCACCAGCTAGTATTGTATAATAATGTCTTCACGATTCTCGAAGTAACGGGTAATTGGTATCACAGTTGGTGGGACAACGTGGGTGGGATTCATTCATACACTACTGTTGGTGCAATGACCGAAAATTAAAGAAGAATGGGCATTTTTGTATGGAAGCCGTCCTCACCCTTGTAACACTTATAGTCATACATCAAATGAAAGTACTTGAAAAGTGAAGCATTTTATTGTATGAAACTAATCTGTCAGTCATGGGAGAACAGAGTTATTGAGGATAAGAGAATAAAAATAATAAACGATGATATTACATATTTTATGTTCATATTTACTATATAGGTAAGCACGATAAAGTCAAAGGCTATCTTACTAGTAGACGGACCATACATCTAGATCATCCTACATCATCCAGAAAATCATCCACAGCATTTTCCTGACTTTCGGATAGCCATCCTTGCTAAACTAAACATTTAGACAACCATTTAAGAAATGTTCTTTATCCAGCAACCATTGCAGAAATAGTAAACGACAGAATTTATGTTCCTCAGGCTCGGCAACGGTTCGAGTCAGACTAATAGGTCGATAACCAGCCGGTTCGGACTTCTTTTGTCGGGTTTCAGTATTCCGATAACCACGGCGTCTTTCCACTGTTGTGGGAAGACCCAATTTGATATTGCGACATTGAAGATGCATGTTAAGGATCAAAAGACGTTCGGGGACTAAATTGATGACTATATTTGTTATTCTTTCTGAACCGGGTGCCTTTTTAGAGGCGAGAAGACATGATGTCACCATCCCCATTCGTCCCGCGGCTGTCGTAAAAGCCGACTAAGGGAATCCTTACGCAGATGTTATCACTGCTAGAGAAGGAAAACTCGAAATAAACCCTTAACAAACCCGTCTGACCAGCGTGGTAAAGTAGGCCATATAACCCAAAATAAAAATGACAACACACTAATATAAACGGCCTTCGGTCGCTCCGCTATTCCTGGTCAAGGTAGCGGCCATGGTAATGGCGGAGTAGGGGGTACGAAGAATCTCCGGGGGAGGTCAGGCTACCAACACAACCTAGCTTTGGCCCTGACAACATACAATGCGCGCACACTGCGGACCGATGAGAAGGTCGTAGAACTGGAGGAAGAATTGAGAAGGTTACGGTGGGACATTGTCGGCTTATCTGAAGTCCGAAGACAGGGGAGGAGTCGATAACCATTATAAATTAAGTCTGGTAACTTGCTCTATTTCCGGGAGGGCGACCTACAGTCCTAGTGAGGTGTCGGGTTTTTACATTCACAAGTCTCTCGTGAACAACGTGGTGAAGATCGAGAGTGCCCTAGAAGCCTCTGGGAAGTTGGGCCCAAGAAGTGGAAATGAGTGGAGAGTGAGGTTCTTTGGATATGGACAAAGAAATCCACGGGGCCAAATGCTTGCGGACTTCATGGAGAAGGAGGGACTTTTTATGATGAACTCCTTCTTTAAGAAGCGTTACTGCCGCAAGTGGACTTGGATTAGTCCTGATGGTGTCACTAAAAATGAGATTGACTTCATCATGTCGACAAAACGCCACATATTTAATGATGTCTCAGTGATCAATTCGGTGAAAACCGGAAGCGATCACCGGATGGTGAGAGGCAAATTACATATTAATCATAGGCTGGAAAGAAGTCGGCTGAAGAAGTCTACGCTCCGACCTACACCAGTCTACATCCCCAAAAACTTCCAACTCATATTACAGTACCGAATTGAGAGCCTTAACAAAGCATTACATGACATTGGAAGTAAGTAATTGCCGCGTCAGGTCTTTATACCCAACAATTGGCTGATGACGTACGAGTTTTTATATTTATAAAAGCTGTATGTTTTTTATTTGAAAAGCGAAATTCATGGTTTTCTGGATGATGTAGGATGTTCTAGATGTATCAATCAAATCAATCAAATTTTTCTTTATTTTATGTATGGTCACTCTACTTGTAAGATAGCCTTTGACTCTATCATGCTTATATAGTAAACATTAGCTTAAAGTATGTGATAATATCGTTTATTATTTTTATTCTCTTCTCCTCAATAACTCTGTTCTCCCATGACTTACAGATTTGCTGTCATACAATAAAATGCTTAACTTTTCAAGGGCTTTCATTTGATGTATAGCTGAAAGTGTTACAAGGGTGGGGACGTTCCGCCCATTCTTCTTTGTGGTTGGTTCAACCCAATCTCCTTGACTTTGCTTGTGTCAACGCGAGCGAGGGTTTTTTTTATATTTTGCTAAAATGGTTACTACTAAAAGAACCCCAGAGGAACATAGAATAAGGCAATTTAATCTATACTAATATTATAAAGAGGTAAAGTTTGTGTGTTTGTGACGTTGTAGGGGGTAATCTCTGGATCTAATGAACCGATTTTAAAAATTATTTCTTTGTTGAATAGTCCATTTATCGGGGAGTGTCATAGGCTATATAATATCACGCCATGACTAATAGGAGTGGAGCAGTAATGAAACATGTTTAAAAAAGGGACGCGTTTTTTCGCCGCCCAACGAAGTGGGCACGGGTCAGCTAGTACTTATTAAAATCATTCAGAGTTACAAATAAAGGCGTAATCCTTCGAGAACGTATCGTGCATTGAATGTTATGTATGGAAGGAACAATGTCTTTGTATCCTAAGTGACTCGCGTGACGTTATCGCTTCTGGAGTTCAAACTATTTCTTACATTATCTTATAGTTGAGGCATTCACAGACAGTTGCAGCGACTAATTGATAAGAGGTTGAGCAACTTCCTTATTACTAGTATTTAATTCAAGAAGAACTAGAAGCAATTTAGTAATTTAAAGCTAACGTTGTCCGTGTGGTGACGGAGTAAGAATACAATATATCACCACCCCATCTCATCCCATGGGTGTCGTAAAAACCGACAAAGGGACTATCGTAAATATTTTCTTTACGAAGTAAAAAGAAGGAAAACTTGAAATTAAACCCTATACCAATCCGTCAGGCCAGCGTGGTATTAGCAGGCCAAGTATCCCTCCGTCACTAGAGGAGCCCGGTCCCTGCAGTGGGGCATCAATGGGCTGTTATGATAATATCCATTTATCTATACTAATATTATAAAGAGGTAAAGTTTGTGTGTTTGTGACGTTGTAGGGGGTAATCTCTGGATCAACTGAAACGATGTTAAAATTCTTTTTGTAAACTTCTTTCTGTGTTGAATAGTCCATTTATCGGGGAGTGACATAGGCTATGTAGTATCACGCTATGACTAATAGGAGTGGAGCAGTAATAAGATAAGATAAGATAAGATAATGTTTATTCAGGAAACTTATGGGCTAGAATTTACATGGTATATGAATTTTACATAATTAGTTCACATTTATTTTAGTTACCTGAACTAGGTAAAACCTGTATTTCAGGTACTGTGGAGATTAGATTATAATATTAAGTGCTTAACTAGGCAAAATGAATTATAAACAATAAATTACAGTTATACATATAGACTTACAAAACTACGTGATAATAAAATTTATTTACATACAGCTAGCAGAGTCTCTGTCTGGTCATACGTTAAATTATGTAAAAATGAGTATAGTTTATTTTTACAATTAAAGTAATTTAAATTATAAATACATATTTTTTTATTTAATTTGTTGTACAGGTATGGGCCTAAAAATACATAAAATCTTCTAATATAAGTGTGTTTAGAGGCTGATTGTGAGCTGCAGACTATATCTCTCCGTCTTTTGTTAGTTACGACATTATTGTATGGAAGCTGAGTGTGCTGTTTTAGTACTAATCGCATGATGAATAGTTGGCGAACCGTCAACACGTTGCAGGATTTGTATAAAAGGTCGGTGGGAAATAGAAAGGGATGGAAATGTGCTACTTTTAACACTGCTCTCTGGGCCCGTTCGAGTGGTATCAATATTGTTTTTAAAGCTCCGCCCCATGAAGTAATGCAGTAAAATATTAAGGATTGACAAAGAGCAGAGTAAACTTGCAAAATCAGTTTTGGATCAGCTATTATTCGTATTTTTTTAAAGATAAATATTAGTTTTCTTAACCTCTTTGACAACCCCTCTATATGTTGTCTGAAAGAAAGGGTGTCGTCGATTGTGATCCCGAGATATTTTATAGTGTTAGTGCGTAAGATAGTTGGACAGTTACAAGCATAGCCTGGAGTGATAGTATTACAGTGGTGCGCGTGTAGATTAGTGCTATGAGTGTTAATAGAGGACTTCCGCATTGTGAAGTGAATATATTTTGTCTTGTCAGTGTTTAACGTCAGTAAATTGCTGACAAGCCAGTTGTTCACAGAATTAAAGCCTAACTGTGCGTTGTCGAATAGTTCTTGTTTGTTTTGTCCAAAAAAAATTAAGGCTGTGTCGTCGGCATACGATACTATTTTACAGTTTTTTATGTTTAAATTACAGAGGTCGTTAATATAAATAAGGAAGAGGGTTGGTGCTAATAAACTACCCTGAGGGACTCCAAAATTGGGAACTCTTTGATAGTCGCTAGTAACGTTGTCTATTTTTACACATTGGTACCGATCATTTAGGTAGTCCGCGAGGATTTTCAACTGCGTGCCTCTGATACCAAGTGTTTCTAATTTAGTCAGAAGTAACGAATCAGATAGAGTATCGAAAGCTTTGGCAATATCAAGGAATATTTCCAAGGATTGGTTCCCTCTGCCCAGTTCTTCTGTAATGTAGTTTGTCAAGTCGTGCACCGCGTCGGCTGTGGATAATTTAGCTCTAAAACCAAATTGATTTGCCGAAAGTAAACAATTTTTTTCGAGATATTTTACTAAACTACTATTTATAATTTTTTCTAGTATTTTAGATATTGAAGAAAGTAACGATATCGGTCTGTAATTTGTTAGTGATTCCCTGTTTCCAGATTTATAGATAGGTATTACTATTGCCTTTTTTAGGCATTTAGGGAAACATCCTTCAGAGAGACATTTTCTAAAAATATGGGTCAAAGGAGGGACTAGAATATTGCGAAATCGTTTAAGAATCTTAGTACTAATATTATCCCAGCCGGTTGCGCAGTCGTCTTTTAGTCCTGAAATAATTTGAGATACTTCGTTTTCGTCTGTGTCCAGCATTACAAAGCTTTTGAAATTGTGACAGTTGTGAGTGCTTTGAGGACGGGAGGGTGCTGTGCTAGAGATTTTGTTTTGGGCCTGTTGTGCGAGGTTTTTCCCAATATTTACAAAATAGTTATTTATTGTGTTAACGGATAAAAGCGGTGTAGTATTAGTAAGTAATAAAGTCGAAACAGATTCGCACTGGTTTGAGGAGTAAGTGACATTTTTAATGTGTTTCCAAATTTTCTTGCTGTTATTACCCGCACGCTGTAATTCGTCTCTATCAAAATTCATTTTTAATCTTTTTAGGAGATTATTGCAAAAATTCCTGTACCGTTTATAAATTAATTGTAGGTTGAGATCGTTCGGAAAACGTCTAGCCTTCTGATGCAGCTTATCCCTGTGTCGCATACACCGAATAAGTCCTGGAGTAATCCAAGGCTTAAAATTATTAAATTTGTTTTTAATTTTACTTGTTGTTGTATTTTGCAATATTGCGGTTTGAACATTTGTTATTAAGTATGTTAGTGACAAATCCGCGTCAGCAGAATTGTAAACTGGGTTAAGGTCTATATGACACAAATCTAGTTCGAGTTTGTTTGTGTTAAGTACTGATGTTGTCACGGTGCGATTTAGCTTAGCTAGCATTAAATTTAGAGTTAGTAGGACAGCGTGGTGGTCAGTTATTGTGGAATTTGTTACAAGGGTAATAAATTTGTATTTTGATTTAATCATCATGTGATCAAGGCAAGAACCGCTTTGGTGAGTCGGTAGGCTATGTCCCGCGACGAGACCATGGAATGAGCATAAATTTAGGTAGTTTTGGGTTCCTACGTCACTAAATTCAGAGTTTATATTTATGTTAATATCGCCAGTTACTATGATATTCTTATAGCTAGATAAAGATTGTAATATTTGGTTTAAACTAAAATTGAAGGGGTCTAAATTTCTATAAGAGGGCGACCTATACACGGCTATAATTACTGTATCTGTTCCGAATTTGAGAATTAAACAGTTACCACCCTGGATAGCGGGTTCGTCGACCGAGAAGTTTAATGATTTCTTCACATAAACGCCTAAACCATCATTTTGATTGTGGTTTAAAGTGCTATAGTGTGAGTTGTAACCTGCTAATGGCGGGAGTCCGCTTTGTAGTCTGTTTGATAGCCAACATTCCGTGAAGACTATTATGTCGCAATTAATGTTTAATCTACTTTGAAAAATGCCGAAGCTGTCAAAATTTTTATATATGCTACGAATATTTTGGGTTAGTATAGTTAGTGGTTTATGATACCTTGAGAGATACTGCCTGCAGTCTTCAACCTCGCAAACCGTCGATTCCGGCACAAAGATAGTATCTAATTCGGTAAGTAAAAGATTATCCATTTGTTCTAGAGTTATGCAGCGTGTGTGGCGTTCTTAGGCGCCTTCATAATCCGTTGAATTTATGTATCTCTGTTCAGCTGCTTTTCTGGCCGGACAGTCGACGTCTCCAGTCACGTGATTGCTCGGCTTATTAAAACGTAGACATGTAGCGCATACGGGCGGGTTCGTCTTTTTAAGACAATCCTGAGCCGAATGTCCCTCTTCTCCGCAATGTCCACAAGTAGAGGTCGAGCTTTTGCAATACTTAGCTGCATGACCATACTGCTGGCACTTAAAACATCTAGTTACTAGAGTAAAGTCCCGAACTGGACAGGACGTCCAATTTATGAATACTCTGTCCTGTGTAATAAGAGCCTTTCGGATGTTGGGCGTCACTTCTATTACAAAATTGCAATGCTCTGTATTTTTCTTTCCAGACTTATGGCTTAGTCTCACTGCGTCCAAAAATTCTTGATGTTGCATGGAAGGGATTTTCTCCGATATGTTTTGTTCGAAAATACATTTGAGCACTTCACTATCGTTCATATCGGCGGGTACTCCGATTACTATAATACGGGGCTTCCTCCTAAAGGGTAATGAAATATGTTTAAAAAAAGGACGCGTTTTTTCGCAACCTAACGAAGTGGGCACGGGTCAGCTAGTTTTGTAATAAACTACGATATTCTTCACCAGGACACAAACTAGGCAACCATAGCACTGAACTGACCTTAGGTCATAGGTAGCAAAGTACAAACATAACTATTGACATCTCCAAGTAGTTGATTTGTGACTCAGACAGACGGTCACACAGCGTGCCCTCCGTGCGATAACAAAGCCATCACCTAATGTAGTGATAACCAATTTAGGTTACAGAACGAAATGTTTCGAGAAATGATGCAAAGAAAATATAGGACAATGTTAGCATATAATATCAGATAATTTTAATTACAATTTTAAAATATTCCACTATAAATTTTAGAATTAAAACATTATTAAAAGTGAGATATTCAATTCGTATGTGTTAAATAGAATTATATTATAAGTTTTATTTAATATTCTTTTTTGTTAATATAGAATAATTATAAGTACTTAATCTATATCTATACTATTTTAAAAAGCTGAAGAGTTTGTTTGTTTGTTTGAACGCGCTAATCTCAGGAACTACTTCTTCGAATTTAATTTAGTTTTCAGTTTTGGATAGACCATTAATCGAGAAAGGCTATAGGCTATATAACATATAGCTAAGACAATATTTTTTTTTTCAAATTTTTCAATTTAGAGGGCCAATGGCCTCCTCAGAAGGTTTATGGTTAATCAGAGGGCAATGGAGAGACCTATGTTGTAGCCCGACCTATGGGGCTTCTCAGAAGGCTCATGGTCACTCAGAGGGCAAAGGAGAGAGCTATGTTGTAGTCTGACCTATGGACCTACTCAGAAGGCTCATGGCCACTCAGAGGGCTATGGAGAAAGCTATGTTGTAGCCTGACCTATGGGCCTACTCAGAAGGCTAATGTTCACTCAGAGGGCAATGGAGAGAGCTATATTGTAGCCTAACCTATGAGCCTACTTAGAAGGTTCATGGTCACTCAGAGGGCAATGGAGAGCGCTATGTTGTAGCCTGACCTATGAGCCTACTCAGAAGGCTCATGGTCACTCAGAGGGAATGTAGAGAGCTATATTGTAGCCTGACCTATGGGGCTACTCAGAAGGTTCACGGTTACTCAGAGGGCAATAAAGAGAGCTATGTTGTAGCCTGACCTATAGATCTACTCAGAAGGCTCATGGTAACTTAGAAGGCAATGGAGAGAGCTATGTTGTAGCCTGCCCTATAGGCCTACTCAGAAGGCATTGGAGAGAATTATGTTGGGAGTTTCCCTGCGTGATCAAATCAAAAATGAGGAAATCCGCAAGAGAACCAAAGTAAACGACATAACCGGTTAAAGTGACAGCAAGCAGGGCAACACAGCGCGGAGAACCGGCAGCTGTTTGGGCAGAAAGATTCTGGAATGGCGACCGCGTACTGGAAAGCGTTGGTGTGGACGGCTAGAAGCCAATTGATGAGGGAGGCACAGGACCACACAAGGTGGCAATACGTCGATATGCTGATATGATGATGATGATAACATAATTTTTTATTATTTTATTTATTTTCGAATTTAATCGCGGACAAAGTCGCGTTTGCAGCTAGTTTAAAATAATAAGTAGTCTTCCTCACTCCTGCGTATGCTGTGCCCGACAGGGTCCATAATGATGCTTTATATACTGTGTATATTATGTAAGAACTGTAACTACATTATGGCGCAATAAACGTATTGAGTATTGAGATGACTAGACTAACTTGCTTCAAGAACCATTTAAGGCATTCGTTGAATAGTCACTTGCCTTGGTTTCCTTATGTACCCGATTATAGTACTATGCCTTTTATTGTTGTTAACATTGTATAGTTGTTAAAAAGACAACTAAGGATCGCGCGACTTTTACATCCATGCAATTAAGGGCTTTTAGGGGGCTCACTACCGCCGCCAATAAAAAAAATTCATAATTTGCAAAAAGTGATAAATAATGTAAAATGTTGATAACAAAGTCTTGAGAAAAAAAAAAGACAACTCCCGCACTAGGGATCATGCCCTGTGTCGCGGGGACCTTTTACAAACATCAATTAACGGACACAAAGAACACCCAGACCAGGACAATAATTTGTGGATCACACAAATTATGGTCCTGTGTGGGGATCGAACCCATAACCTCTTGCACGGCAGCCGCTTGCGCTACCGTCGCGCCACCGAGGTCGTCAAAAAGGCAATAAAGTATTTGTATAACACACTCTCAACACTTTAAATGTTATTCAATTAGTTAAATTTCGCATTCGAAAAAAAAACGGTCGTTTTTGTTTTATAATGAAATATTTATTTCATTGTGAGAGATCAATTTGTGAGGGATATTTTAGTGTAACCAATTAAGAGAACACTAATTAGTACTGTGATAACGAGTAAAAATGCGGTTAATGTATATTAAATATTAAGAATAATTAAGATAATTACAACTAACTGATAGCATGTAGTTACTACCTCGAAAGTATAATTAAAAATTAATTTAACCAATATTTAAACGAAAAAATATTGGTTTTGGAATGGTGACCGATTGCCGGATAACTCAAGGTGGCAAGACCCCTCACATCATGCTACTAGGAGTGGGATATCCTACCCCTAGTGACTTCGACAAGCTGCCGCTAGGCTTACTCATCTCCTTCGCGAAAATGATTGAGAAAGCTGTGGGGGGGACCAGCACAAAAGATCCAATGGGGTCGAAGTGCATCCCGGAGGGTCCCAACAGCCTTGCCTACCCCGGAACACAAGCCTGATATGTCAAAATAATGTATCAAATACCCGAGCGATGCTTTTCGAACTACAACCATTCTCTGATCTATGATTATTGATTTCGCAATGAAATGTTATTTTAGAGCAGAGCGGTTCAAGGCCTTTATCACTATCGATGCTTCATAGGAAAACATGACGCTTATTAAACTAGCTGACCCGTGCCCACTTCGTTAGGCGGCGAAAAAACGCGTCACATTTTTAAACATATTTCATTACTTCTCCACTCCTATTAATCACAGCGTGATACTTTATAGCCTGTGACACTCCCCGATAGATGGACTATTCAACACAGAAAGAATGTTTAAAATCGGTTCAGTAGATCCAGAGATTACCCCCTACAACGCCACAAACACACTAACTTTACCTCTTTATTATATTAGTATAGATTAGGCAGAGCAGTTCAAGGCGTTTATCACTATTGATGTTTCATAGGAAAACATGACGCTTATATTGAATACATGCAGTGCCTATCTGCACGTACGCAACTGGGTTTTTCAATTAAATTGACAAATATAACATTCCTCACACATTTACACAACGCCATCTAGTCCCAAGCTAGAAAAACTTATACTGTGGGTACTGAGAAAATGGAAAAACATAATTATTTACCTTTTTTCTATTTGTAATACCTAGAAAATAACAATTCTAGTATTTATGTAAAACATAATGCAGAACAAAAGAAAGGTATGTATTAGTAAATAGTAGTAAATAAATTTTTCATTTTTTTTCAGTAAACGTACAAGCAGTTTAGTACTAGATGGCGTTATTAATATTAAACTAAAACTCGCAAGTGAAGTGCGTTTTTTTTTATAAGACAACTCCCGCACTATCGACCAATCCCTATATCGCGGGGATTTACTCATGCATGAAATTAACACACAAAGTTAATGCTGGCTCCAGTTATTAATATGTGGATTACACTAAAAAATCTCTTGCGGGGTATTCGAACACGCCTTCTTACACGCCAGCATAATCAGAAAGAGACAGTATAAATATGTTAACACAACTAAGTCATTTATTCAAGTACAATAATACATTTGTTCAGAATATTCATACAAAGATTATTCAGCAATTATGCAATTTTAAAGTTAGGTGTGCAATTTTAAAACTGTTATATAGTAAAAAGTACAAGCAGTTTAGTACCAGATGGCGTTGTTAACATTAAACTAAAACTCGCAAGTGAAAGAGTACCTATAGTAAAATTACACAATTGTATAAAATTATCACATTTCATCACTCCTTATGACAGGGCTTGGTCAATAGTTACTTTGTTTTATGTAAGCAATGTACTTTATTTGTTATCTATACTGTCGGTTGCATTGTGCGGTTTGGACACCGGAAAGAGGAATGTACCTAAATCTAGTTAGTGGCTGCTACGCAAGGGTCTCAGGTTTTATTCCCGCCGAGGAGTATAGATGTCATCATAACAGCCTATTAGTGTCCCACTGCAGGGACATCCTTCCCCGAGTGATGGAAGGATACTTGGCCTACTAATACCACACTGGCTAGACGAATTGGTATAGGGTTTCATTTCAAGTTTCGCTACTTTTTTATTTCGTAAAGATAATATTCACAGATAACCCCTTAGTGGGTTTTTACGACACCCATGAGATGAGATGGGGTGGTGACATATTGTATTCTTAATATTTATTATTTGATAGAGGAATATTTATTATTTATTTATTTATGTATTGACGTGCCCAACAAAAAAAAACTTTTATCTTTCATGCTTGTTCTGCCATTTTCTAATTGTCGCTTGCAAGGTAGTAAGAAGGATGGTTTAGGCCTATCAACATCACCTATTAGGAATGACTGTTGCCCCAAACAGTCATCATATCAGCCTATCGACATTCACTGCTGGACATAGGCCTCCTCCAAGTATTGCCACCTTGTGCGGTCCTGTGCCTCCCTCATCCATCGGCTTCCTGCCGTCCTAACTAGGTCGTACTTTTTTAAACAGTAGTGTGTCAAATACACACCTCAACAAAGTCTAGGGATATTTTGTATAAAGTTGTGAAACTCAAAAAATTTGGTTTGTAATTTTGTTTTTTTTTAATTCTTTTGATGAAAACTTACTTTGTTAACCTTTTTCAACCATTCTAAATTTGAATTTGAAAAATAAAATTAAAAATAAAAGATTTACGCGGCTTAAACGTAGTCAAGTTCGAAAATGTCATTTACCAATAGTAAGTTTTGACTGCTTTTTTGTGTAAAATTTAAGTTTTATAACAATTTAAACGTTTATTTCGATTGAATGATATTGTGTGCATCAAGCAGCGGCGCCATTTCATCAGAGAAAAAATGTTATGGGCAGTAGGCATGCTCCCAGCTGCGGGTACTAAGCGGAGTATTGCTGAAGAGATTAGAACAATACAAAATATGAAATCAGGGTTATGGTCACGTTATCGTGCTACTGGTGAAGTGGCTGAAAGATACCACAGCAAAAAGTCTATCACCACTTAACGACATGATCGATTTTTGCAAGTTCCCGCGAAAAGACAGCCAAATGTTACTACCATGCAGCTGGTGTAGAGGCTCCAGCTCTTGGTGGAGCCTTTTGCGGGTGACCAAACTGTCAGAAGAAGTCGGCACGAAGCCCACCTTTATGCTCGCATACCGCTTTATACTCCAGCACTACGCCGAGCGAATCGCGCACGACGACTAGACTGGGCTCGTGAACATTTGCTCTGCAAAGATAACCTGTGATCTGTAGTAGTGTTTACACATGAGTCCCGGTTCGGTCCCACTCGGATTCACGTAGAGAACGTGCTGGGCGAGTTCCTGGTTGTGATAGCCGTCTACAACATCCTCAGGAAATCTATTCATGCCACGATAGAACAAGTTATGGTTTGGACGGGAATTTGTATCGGTCGAAGAACAGAGCGCGTTTTCATCAGAAACACCATAACGGCTGAAAAATAACTGAACGAGGTGCTAGTACTAATAATCTACCCCCGTAGACTAAAATTGGGCCAAATGTTCAAGTTCATGGACAATAAAACGCGTTCGCATAAAGCGAGAGTGTTGACGAGCTGGTTGCAGGAGCACGATGTATCGATTTTATGCTGAACCACTCAATCCCCTATCCTCAAAACCATAAAATACGCGTAGGACATGTTCAAAAGAAGGGTTTTGGTGATTTTTCCTGCATAAAATTGCGATGGAAGGGCAACTTTTTTTGCATCCCAGTCTGACCTGGAACAATATACCGCACCAAGACCTGAATAACATAATAAAAGCATGAAAAACCATTTCAGGACCGTTATTTACGGTTTTTTTAATGTGCTGACTACTGATTACTCACATAACAGTTAAAAACAGATGAATTTTTGCTTATTTTCACTTTTGCTTAAGAAACACATTCATTGTTAGTTTTACTAATTTTCCAAGTTTTTTATTTATTTGAATAAAAAATTATTTATGCAAAAAAAATCTTTTAATTAATTCTGGATTGTAGCCTGATAAATGGTCTTTATAAAAATATAAACATGTTGTATGCTATCTTCAATAATTTTGAAGTTAATTGAGTAAATACCAAATATCCCTAAGCTTTGTTGAGGTGTGTAACTGTGTTTAGGTTAAAAGGGACATAAAAGCTTGTGTATTAGGATAATCAGCTGAAGTCCTTAAGCTGTAGTTACCACATACCATGACGTAAAAAAAACAATGATTTCACCGTATAAACGTTACGAAGAATAATTCAGCATTTTCATTAAGCCCAATCGCACTGTATTTACATACAAAACAATATAATTACACTTTACAGTGAATTAATAACATGTTTCACAGTGCATTTGTATAATAAACAGTGCATTGACCTAATTAACTTAAGTAAACAGTTTATTTACTTATTCACATTTTTTATTACATTTACGACAACTCTTTTTAAGGATCCTTGCCCTATGTCGCGTGTACGTTAACAACATCAATTTATTTAATCATCATCATCATAACAGCCATTGTCCCACTGCAGGGACGGGCCTCCTCCCGTGACGGAGGGATACTTGGCCAACTAATACCACGCTGGCCAAACGGATTGGTACAGGGTTTAATTTCAAGTTTTCTTTCTTTTTATTACGTAGAGATAATATTCACGGATAGTCCCTTAGTCGGTTTTTTACGACACCCATGGGATGAGATGGGGTGGTGTCATATTGTATTCGACGCGAACGTCGCGTGAGTGTCGCTCATACGCCCGAAGAACGCCGACGTCAAATGTGGGGGAAGGCAGACACAAAGCTCGATCCCAAATCGATGCAGTTGTCTTTAATAACAAACAAAGATAACAGAATTCCATAAATCCGTATATTTTATGTTTATAGACTTCTTCAATGCGAAAAACGCTATCAATAAATACAATCTACTTTACAGCTATAGTAATAAGGTTTCAATTCGCGTAACATATTTCCTTTGTATTTATATGCGCAGTTATGTATTATGCGTAGAGGCATTAATCTACAACTACATAGTAGAATAAGTAAACCAAAGTTGCAATGGACTGGTTATCCATACTAATATTATAAATGCGAAAGTAACTCTGTCTGTCTGTCTGTCTGTCTGTCTGTTACTCTTTCACGCCTAAACGGCTGAACGGATTTCGATGAAATTTGGTACAGACAATCTTTAGACCCTGAGAAAGAACATAGGCTACTTTTTATTAGCAATCATATTATATTTTGATTTCATAGAATTTTGGAGGGAAAGCTGTGTCACGTGACCTGTGACGTCATAGGTCACGTGACCTGTGACGTCATAGGTCACGTGACCCGTGACGTCATAGAATTTTGACAGATGAGTCGTGACGTCACAGAATTTTGGCGGAAATATATTTTTTGACAGTTGAGTCGTGACGTCATTGAATTTTTGACAGATGAGTCGTGACGTCACAGAATTTTTGACAGATGATTTGTGACGTCATATTATTTTGGCGGGAAAATATACCTCTGTCACTTTTGACAGCTGTCAATTTTGACAGTTGAGTCGTGACGTCATAGAATTTTTGACAGATGAGTCGTGACGTCACAGAATTTTGGCAGGAAAATATATTTTGACAGCTAAGTCGTGACGTCATTGAATTTTGGCGGGAAAAATAGTATTTAAACAGCTGAATCCTGACGTTATCACAATTTGGCGGGAAAATAAATAGGTTTGTACAGGACCCTCGGTGCGCGAGTCAGACTCGCACTTGACCGGTTTTTTAGCTGTAGGTCTGATATATCTAGAGAGCTTAAATTCGTAATTGTCAACTTATTTCATCATCAGCCCATCATAACAGCCCATTAATGTCCCACTACAGGGACGGGCCTCCTTCCTTGACGGAGGGATACTTGGCCTACTAATACCACGCTTGCAGACGGATTGGTATAGGGTTTAATTTCAAGTTTTCCTTCTTTTTATTTAGTGAAGATAATATTCACCTTATTTGTTAGGCACTAAAGTGACACACCTTTGCTTATCCTATCCTACTAATATTATAAATGCAAGTTTGTGAGGATGGATGGATGTTTGTTACCCTTTCATGCAAAAACTACTAAATGGATTTTGATGAAATTTGGAATATAGGTAGTTTATGGTGTAAAATAACAATTAAGCGGGTAATACCGCGGGCATCAGCTAGTATTATATAGAATGCATAACCAACTTTGGTTTTAATAAGGCAGGACAGCTTCTAGTCGGGTGGACCGCTGACCTTAAAAAGGGCGCTGGGTCTAAATGGGAAATAACGCGTTGTCCGTGTGGTGACAGAGTCAGAATACAATATGTCACCCCCCCCCCCCATCTCATCCCATGGGTGTCGTAAAAACCGACTATAGGACTAACCGTAAATATTATCTGCACGAAGTAAAAAGAAGGAAAACTTGAAATTAAAACCTATACCAATCCGTCTGGCCAGCGTGGTATTGGTAGGCCAAGTATCCCTCCGTCGCGGGAGGAGGCCTATCGCTACAGTGGGACATTAATGGGCTGTTATGATGAACGCGTATATCATATCACTCCCGCTAGAGTCCAGAACTTTATTGAGCAGAGAATGTCTAAGGGTTTTTCTTTTTCTACATACGCATTACATTAGTCTTCGAAACAAAGGCCGCTTTTGCCAAGAAAGTAATAGGTAGTCAATGAATAACAAAATGGCCATAGTACAAAGATATACAGTATTTCGACTTCATAGAAACGGACGAAACGCGAGTTATACCTACACGCTCACGATAGAGGTGGCTTTGCCCAGTGAACAGTCGCGACTGTGCCGCAGTAACGAGCGGGAAAGTAGGTAAATGCATTTAAAAAGCTGAAGGTGGGCAGCCCTAGCGCATGTTTACGTACCGCGCTGCCTACGTAGGCATTTATAATAAACTAGCGGCCTGTCCCGGCTTCGCACGGGCATTATTTTCCCGCTTTTTGTTGAATTTTTTCCTAAATTTTCTTTGCTATAAACCTCACGGAGTCCGAGACCTTTCCAACGAATGCAAAACCGTGGAAATCGGTTCGTGCGTTCTAGAGTTATAGCGTCAGGAAGGAAAACCCAACTTATTTTTATATAGTAGATATTCGGCCGAGGTAGACTACTGGATGTACTGTGGCAAAATGGCGGAATGTGACTGTACCTAACCACTAACGCGTAGTAAGGTAGTTTCCTTAAACCTACACCTAGGTCGCTAATGTTTATAAATAAAATGTATTAAGGAAGAATATATTGTTATACGTATATTTGCAAAACATTATTAAATGTTGTTTTACAAATATAAAGCTAATATTGCCTCTGGACTGCGCTTGACTAGGACACAAGCTGATAAATCCCACAATAATGTCACTAGCTACTGTACCCTTCCACCGAATCATAACGTAATCGGATTTTTGACGTTTGACACCGAGGAAAACCGCGAGGCTCCATTTGTAACATACGTATTTATTTACAAAAGAAATGTACATAAATGTATGTTTAACTCTGGTATGCTTATCTATCTTCTTCACAACACAAAAGAAAACACCCAGACCAATGCCACAAAGATTTAAATTGAGTGGGAATCGAACTCAAGACCTTGGCGTAATGCCCGATTTACACATAGACAAGTACAGTAGCGAGTTAAGTAGTATTTTAAGATTAAGTTGATTTAAATACAGTTCCATCCTATTTTTTGTCGAGTTAAGTACGAAATAGCCCCCTCTCTCGCGTCTCGCCAACTTAACTTGCCAAAAAATAGGATGGAGATCTATTTAAATCAACTTAATCTTAAAATACTACTTAACTCGCTACTGTACTTGTCGATGTGTAAATCGGGCATAACAGTCGTTCAAAAGTAATATTTTACAGCATTGCGGAAGAGGCAAAATTACGAGGAACGAAAATGTACATGAAAAGAACACAAAGTAAGTACCTCTATCTATACTAAGTAATTATTATTTAAAGCGGTAAAGTTTGTGTGTTTGTAACGTTGTAGGGGGTAATCTCTGGATCTACTGAACCTATTTTAAAAATTCTTTCTGTGTTGAATAGTCCATTTATCGGGGAGTATCATAGGCTATATAGTATCACGCTATGACTAATAGGAGAGGAGCAGTAATGAAATGTGTTTAAAAAAGGGACGCGTCTGTTTTGCCGTCCAACGAAGTGGGCACGGGTCAGCTGGTTGTCAAATTTAATGCAACTAGACCAAAACCGCAGGCCACAGTTAGTGACAGATAGCACTGATAACGAACGGCATCTAAATCTCTTATCATTGCCAAAATATTAATATAATATACCAAAAGTATAATATGATAAGAATAACAAAGCATGATAGGTAATATTATATCAGCAATAAAAAATAGCTTAGTATGTTTTGGACATTGATCCTGTGATGCAATGATCTCTTAATTAGTGACATATCAACTTTTGTAAATCACCTATCATTTTTGCAGATGGGTAAGAGGCCGTACGGCAAGATTTGTATGAAAACAAACGAACGTCCGTTTGCCGTTCGAAAACCGCAGCCGTATGGCACGAAACGAAACATAATAGAATCGCTGTCGCTATTATAACTTCGCCGGGAAGACGCGTCTTTCAGAGTGTTCGATTGAATGTCTGTGTGATGTAATGTTTAACTGAACCAACTCGTGTCGGCATAATATAATATGCTATAGGGTGCCAGAAAATAAAACACTAGAAATGAAATGAGTTGGAAATCAAACAAACACCTTTATTTAATAAGTAAACTATTTGTAGTAGTTTAAGTATTCGTTTGTTTTCATACAAATCTTGCCGTACCGCAAACGCTCAACACTATAAATACTGCCGTAAACGTACGGCACGAAACGGCTCATTGAAAGAGCCCTCAGATTTTCGTGTTTAAATATAATTTTAATCAACACACATTGCATGTTTATAAATTAAAACGCACTGCACAAGGTTGATTGGAGGTCAGCGGTTAGGAAATCACGGTATGACGAAATTATATGTGGTAAATTTATTAAAAGATAGCATGCGACATGCTTGGTTTAGGACGCCCCCAGCTAGGTGGACCGACAACCTCAAAAAGGTCTCTGGGCCGGACTGGATGCGGAAGGCGCAGGACCGTGTAGCCTGAAAAGGTTGCTAGCTTTTAAGGATAGTCTGGGTTGGTTGGAATAAACAGATTTCGTATGACACACACAATGTTCTAGTTTGAAAAACACCAATACCAAATATCTTTAGGGGAGTAAACCGCTTATAGAGAAAACCGTCAAGAAAAAACAGAGGCTTGGAAGACCTCCACACAGTGCTAAATGGCCTCCAATTATAGCTACTGGCCTCAAAAAATTCAAATTGAATAAACCAAAATAAATATATATAATAAATAAATATAAATATTCCTCACACATTCACACAACGCCATCTAGTCCCAAACTAAGCAGAGCTTGTACTATGGATACTAGACAACGGATAAACATACTTAAATACTTTTTTTTTGTAAACACATACATATTTTACATAGAAAATACCCAGACCAAAGCAAATAATCATGTTCATGCACATAAAGATTTGCATTGAGCAGGAATCGAACCCGAGACCTCAGCATAGCAGTTGTGTTATATGGGTCATTCTAAGTTAAGAGGTAATTCGTTGTATGAAATGGCGGCACGGGTTTTTTTTATATATTTTTACTTAAGTATACATTTTTTTAATGTAAACTGCTATGTTTAAAACGTTTACAAAGTGGCCAGACAATTTATTGGTTTTATTACGTTTTATAAGTGACCAGGGGAAATACACCATACAGGGGAGAGACAAGGTGTACAGGGGAGGATACTTTATGAACAGGGAAGAGATAATCATAATAAACATGGTTTGTTTTTAAGTATCATCTTTATTTATTATAATATGAATTATTTATAATCAGGCTTTTCATTTGTTTACAATCTTTTTTGTCTATAAAATTAAATGTTTCCTATGAAAATCAATAACAAAAAGAAAAAATTTCTTTTGAGTAACATTATAAACTTAAAAAATATTTATTTTTCTTGTCTATCAAAACAAAACTACATAAGTATAGGTGTATATAACTTTAATACCCGTGTAGATATTAATAATAAGTGATAATGAAACACGAAAGTTTTAAAGTTATATAACTTTACTATTAATAGGCAATAATTAAATAAAAAGAAACAAAAACTAAAAATACTCTTTTAAATACTCTTACGACTTCAGGGGATATTAAAGGCGACCAACACCTATGAGTTTTATTAGTTGACCGTAAAATGTCAACAGGTACACGTCCCCAGAATATTCAAGCAATAAAACTTCCAAGAAATGGACACAAGATCAGAAATAGCGGCTCAAGCAGTTACACTGTTGGAACAAGGCATGAGTAAACGACAAGTGGCTCGTACTCTGAATATAAGCCAGTCAATGGAGTAAGAACAAGCCAAAGGTACCAAGAGACTGGTGGCTTTGATCAAAGAAGAGGTCCAGGTAGAAAAGGATCCACTTCAAAAAGAGACGATCTTTTCATCGTTAGTACTTCACTGCGAAATTGTTCACTCGACGGGGTTCAAATCCAACGGGAGCCCCGATAAACGCGTAGACTAACTGTCAGTTCTCCCACTGTGAGTAGAAGACTCAAGGTAGCTGGTAACCCTGATTCCAAAAAGACCAGCAATAGGTTCCAAATCGACTACAGACTACAGCGCATCGAGCAGCTCGTATTCGTTTTGCGAGAGAACACGTCGATTGGACGGAAGATCAGTGGCGCTCTGTTTTCTTCTCCGATGAAAACAGAGTATGTCTGCATGGTAGAGACAGAAGAAGAAGAGTGTATAGAAGGCCAGGAGAGTGATACGCACAATGCTGTTGCGTATGGAGGTGGCTCCTGCATGGTGCGGGCTAGTATTTTTTTGATAAAAAAAATCGACTTGGTTTTCATTGAAACCGGCCGCCATGTAAGGGGATTGACTGCAGATCGGTACATTGAAGAAATCCTGGGGGGCCACGTCGTTCCATATTTATGCTGGTTTTGTTGGTGACAACTTTGTCCTAATCCAAGATAATGCCTTTTATGTTAGCATGTTTTTGTGGATAATCCAAAGTACCCAATTGAAAATGACGAGAGTCACAGAAGCAGCTCAAACTTTTCAATATTAGGCAATACGCAACCGGTAACTTGGTGAACCTTTAGTATTCCTGAAAAAGTCTCTAAATCTTTAGTAGATCCCAATTTTTTCGTTATGTCGGTATTATTTTCTGTAAAAAAAAACTTAATATTGTATTTTAAAGCTATGATAAGCATAACGCCAAGTAAAGGCGTAGAGAAAACTAGAAGTATTAATGGAAACGCGTAAAAATGTATCTCCCCTGGATATTAAGTATCTCCCCTGCCATCAAAAGAGCCAGGGGAAATACGCCAGGGGAGATATATTTTCGATAGAAATCTAAATTAGCCGTAAAAGTATTTCACGCACGTGATTCACACACAAACGTAACAATGTATACACTATTTGTAATAAATATTTAAGTATATGTTGGTATTTTAACAAAAAATGGCAATGGAAAACTTACCAGGGGAAAGACTGCATTCACTAAACATTTCTGCACCCAGCGAGTGGCGTGATCGAAATGGCCAGCAATAAGGCGGCGCAGTTGCTTATGCGCCGCTTGCTGGTAACTTTACGTTACACACTATGCATTCATGGTCACAACTTCTGCAGACTAGGAAAGCAGAACTGATTTTTGAACGAAAACAAAAGACCAGGGGACGAGACACGAAACACGGTGGACAAATTTCGGTGTTCATATTTTTTTTAAAGAATTGGAATAAAAGCACTTTTACTTGTAGGATACTATTACTAAGTTTACTGTCCTTGTAAAATTAAATAATTTAAAATAATTATTGAATTTTAATACATTCATAATTACTGATTTACAAATAAAGTCGGTTATGGGACAGACCAGGGGAGAGACATTTTTCACATATTAGAGCTTATTGTGACTAAATTACGTTACATTTCTGCAATAAATTTGAGTGACCACGTAGGAAGCATTTAGTTTTAAGTAATAAATAAGTTATTTATAAAGTTTATTGAAAAAAAAATATATTTTTTGTCTTTGCCGTCGAAAGTACTTCTTAACTTAGAATAACCCATATAACAGGCACAGAGGTCGTCAAGATAATGGATGCCAGTGATGCCACAAAAAAGGCCCTACAAATGGTATAAAGATATGTGGTAGAAGTTCCCAGAAACATGAATCATAATAATTCGGTATGTGGTATTTTTTTTATATTTTTATTTTACAGGTTTATTAATTATAAACAACTAATTTGAGTATTTTTGCTTTCTTACCTATAGTTTATTTGTAGTAAACAGTTAAAGTAAGTAATTCGACCACATGTATGACGTCATAGATGCGGTCGAATTACTTACTTTGACTGTTTACTACAAATAAACTATAAGTAGGAAAGCAAAAATACTCAAATTAGTTGTTTTAATTATTGAGTAATGAAAGCAGAAACAAACTTCTGTTTTTTTAGACAAAAATCATCATTTAGACAAAAAAAATGAAAGACAAAGTAATTTATGAATAATTGTAAAAATAAACACAATCTTGCGGTTTTTTGCGCTAAAAATATGATTTTATTACTTATTGATCTAAAATCTCTAAATGGTTTTGGATTCGACATAGGTTAACTTTTACTTTACATACCGAATTGCTAACTCAAAGTGTATTGTTACATTGAATGGATACAATAACTTTATAAATGAACTAGCTGACCTGTGTCCACTTCATTGGGCGGCGAAAAAAACGCATCCCTTTTTAAACATATTTCATTACTGTTCCACTACTATTAGTCATAGCATGATACTATATAGCCTATGACACTCCTGGATAAAAGAAAATCCAACACAGAAAGTATTTTAAAAATCGGTTCAATTTTTAAAATGTTTAAAGTAGATCCAGAGATTACCCCCTACAACGTCACAAACACCCAAACTTTACCTCTTTATAATATTAGTATAGATAGTATTTAAGTACACTTAATTATATTGATGTCTAGAAAACGCAGCAGTAGAGTTTGTTACGCCTCTTCTTCTCTACCAGCGCCTTGGAAGCAGTGGTAAAATTTGAAAGATTTTAAAATATGTAATCTTAGATTAAGTAGCTTTTTAATGGACAACAACAAGTATAACCTTGTATAATATTAAATAAACAATAAAATGACATTTATTTTTAGCGAGATAAGTAAGGCCTGCTTTGTTCTTCAATGCAAGGCAATATAAAACAAATGTAAGCTTATTTGCAGAGTTTGCATGGGGACATGGTGCAGCACAGCATTCTGCCACAGCCACATTTGTGGCAGAATCAGGATTCAGCTTACATAGCATGAGTATATCAAAGGTTATCCAGTTAACTATCTGTATTGTCACATTACTACCACATGGATACGTAAAGAAAATGCTGCTTTAGAGTTTGTTACGGTGCTACTTCTCTACTAGCGCTTAAGAAGCGGTGGTAACGTTTGGAAAACTTTTAATATGTAAACGTACGTTTTAAACTCAAGTCAATAAGCTGTTATTTTGTAACAATATGTTGAAAAATAAAGAAACTTAACTGAAACTGATAGTTGGATAGTATCTGCTTCCATCTGGTTTGACATAGATACATTGCCATTTTATTATATCAAATAGGGCCTGATTTGGTAATGTGGGTAAAGGTCATTTTATGGTGTAGTGTCTTTATACATAAGACCTTTCTCTTTTCAACAAGTTATGCATTATGCACAAACAACATTGAGATAAAACATGTAAACTTATTAAAATGGCTAAAAGTTTAATTAAAAAAGGTTTTTGTAAATCAGTTATTAAATCACAATTTTTTCATAGATTCCTTATTAAATAGGAATGGCTGAATATCATAACAGTTAATTAATGTGTGGGACACTTGTCTCCTAAGGGTTTTATGTAGACATTTCCTTCTTTAGTTTTCATAGGGATAATAATTTGCAAAATAGCATTTGGTAGCTTTAGACACCCATAAGCTAAAATAGGGTAGTGTGCCAGTATATTCTCATTCCATGTTTCAACGACTGAAAAAACCTAAAAAAACTCATTATAATTAAGTTAAACTCACCTTTTTAGCTGGTAAATTCTTTCTTAGCAGTTTCTTCCGGTCATCAATGAGCAGTCCTTTTGAGACACCATTATCACTGACACTAGCGGTCACATCACATGCCGTATAATCCTGAACGTTCGCACAATCCACCTCATCTTCACTGTGATCCTCGTACAAACTATCATCGGCCAAATTATTTACACTTTTAGACAGAGATGCGGATAACTGGAACGTACCGCAGCCAGAATCACTAACGTCCGAATCACTATCACAGTCTTCGGTATCAGTCGTGTCAAATACTTCATTAGAAATGTAACAGCTATCCGGAGACTCTTCGAATACGATGAATGAGTCCTCCGATTCACAATCAGACGGTCTACGAGTCCTGGGACTTTCACTGAAAACAATTTGGAATGAATCGTCGCTATCTACTGAAGAAGAATTGAATCGGCCCGATACTTCATTGAAGAATTCTTTTTGCGGTACTGGTTTTGGAAGGGACGGACCGTGTTTCCATTTTGATAGGAAGCACTCTTTGTTATTTGATTGAGTATTACTTTTGTTGGTTTCAGATCCAGTTTTTAAGGCTTTGTTGTTTGCTTCAGATTTAATGCATTCAGGTACTGATTTCCATGTATCACTCTTAGTTTCAGGCATTTGGACTTTTGGAGGTTCTAATTTAGGGTTTTTTTCTTCGGTTTTCATAGTTTCAGGCACTTTAGGGGACTCTGGAGTAGTAATAGGAGTTTCACATGCTTCTTTTGTGACAATAGTGGTCTCTACTTTGATTTTAGGGGCATTAACTTCATAAAATACTTCATTATGGTAAGTGATTGGGCTTGAAAACTCAATGTAAGACTTATTAGGGACCTTATCAAAGTCTTCTGGTGAAAAAGCATCTTCAAAGTTTTCTTCCACTGATTGGGAATCAACAAAAACCTTTTTAGGACGTCTTTGGGCTCTAAACGAACCCGGTGAAGATTTTTTACAGAGTAGCTCACGAACCTGATCAAGTTTACTCTTACACTGTTCAGCAGCCGCTCTACACTCACTCATCTCTGCAGCGAAAAACTCACTAGACAGATCACCCAAAAATTCATTCTCCAACATTTTATTTTCATCCGAGAGTTTGGCTTCCTGCCACATAGACGGCAACGCCATCTCTGGAGAAGCGTCTACACTAAAATCAGCAGGTGATTTATTTCTAAACATTGCATTCGAAATAACATTAATTACTCCAGAAAAGAAATTAGTAATGCCCGCTAAGGGCGACACGGTTTCTTCGGGCTTCATATCTGTTTTAGGTGGACTCTTCTTCTGTTCAGTAATTGTATCAGCCAAATTTTTCCTCAGTGGATCAGGGCCCAAATAAAAGCCGTTCAAAAACATTTCTTCGCCCAATGTATTCTTCATTTCTCTCTTAGTATCCGTACAATAACTAGCGAACGGGTAATAATTTGGAGGTGTTAAAAAGCTGCGTCTCTCACGCCAATTTGATGTGAAATCCATTTTTTTTTATTTTTCTTACTACCAACAATAATAATTACAACTAAATCACAAAGGAATTTAACTCAAGCGCTCATTGTTGTTGTCGGATAAATAAAGTCCGGAGATGTTCGAGGTCTGTGCATGAATCTATTGCATGCAATTGTGTTTCTGAAGAGGAAGTCTCTTGGGGAAAACACCACACGGTCACGGAACAAATACTTGCACTCGCGATCGTTCAAATGCACTGTTGATGATTTATCACCAAAAATCAACACACTTGCGTTTGTAGCAGTAACTACAGATTTGTTTTTAATAAGATTGCGTTCTTTTTTAAGCTCCATTATGACAAAAACTTTATTACACGTCTTTAAACTTCAGCCATTTTGATGAAAATATAGTTTGACATTTGTAAATATCGCTTTTGTAGACTTTATTATGGTCGCCCCTCTAGAATCGAAACGATTATCGAAATGTCTATGGAATTATTCGGTTTAATAAATTAATGCAGGGAATGTCATTTATTTACATAATACAAGATTTACAATTAAAAGAAATGTGTTTATGTTTTTGAAAATACACACACTTGTCTTGATTTAATTAATTTAACAAACGTAATAATAAATACCAATCGTAATAAAAAGAAGTCAAAACATTTCAATTCGTTATGTAACGTAAAAAAGAGAGATTTTAGATCAGTAAGGAATAAAATCATATTTTTAGCACAAAAAACAGCAAGATGGTGTTCATTTTTAAAATTATACATAAATTACTTCGTCTTTCATTTGACGAAAAAAATCTTTATATACCGAATTATAAATTGTAGTTAAGCTTATGTACAAGAAAATAATATTCCTAATACAAATTAATATCAGAATTAATCAAAAGAACTATACGAAATATTAAAAAAGATGTTAATTTTATATCATTTCAATTATTGTTGTTTACAATTAAATAAAACTGTAAGTACATACTCCCATGGGGAGTTTCCCCGAGACTATGTTAAGACATAAGACATTTATTTAATAAACCTAATTTTACATTTGTGTTGAAATTTACTTATAACTAGGAACATTAAACAGATACAAAAATTAACAATTAGAATAATAATGTAACACAAAAATAAAATTGAATTACAAAATATAAAACATTTAGAACGCAATGAACAAAAAATAATTATTAATAAAAACTAAAAAAAAAACAAAACATAACAATTGGTACTAAAATATAAATTTTATTTTTTTTTGTCCTGAAGAAATTCATCTATGCTATAAAAACATTTCTCCAGGAGGAATAATTTTAATTTATTGTTAAAAATTTTGTGGTTTGAAATCAGTTTGAACTCTGGAGGTAATTTATTAAACAATGTGACAGCCCGAATACCTACACCATGCTGTACTACATTCAGATGTGTTTGTATCCTAACCGGTAGATCTTTTCTCCGTGTACCTAGTCTTATTTCCCTCTCAGATTCCGTTTCATATTTCCCTAGGTTTTTTACAAGGTTGGTTAAAATAACTAAGATGTAAAGAGATGGTACAGTTAGTATATTCAATGTTTTAAAGTGGTTTCTACATGATTCAGTTTGCTTAATGCATACCATTGTTCTTATGGCTCTCTTTTGTATTACAAAAGCAGCATTTATATTGTACTGATAACTATATCCCCAACATTGAATGCTGTACCGCAACTTTGATTCAACCAGAGCATAGTAAACCATTTTAAGCTGGGCCATTGTTAGATTATCTCTGAGCGTTCTGATTGCATAACATCCTGAACTTACTGTATTAACAATAGATGATAATTCCTGTTTCCAGTTTAGTAAGGCATCTATTTGTACTCCTAAAAAATTAATTGTATCTACAACATCAATTTTATTACCATGAGATATAACATTATTTCTTACTGTGGATTTAAAAAGAACACATTTTGTTTTTCTTGGATTTAAAAGTAGATTGTTCACACCAAACCAGTTACTAAAAAATTCAAATGTATCTTTTATTTTATTATCTAAATCTAATCTACTATCTGCTGACACAATTGCATTTGTATCATCGGCAAAAAGGGTGAGACTCCTACCTCATACAAAAATTAAATATAATTATGTATTATGTTTTGTACATAGGGACGGACAGACAGTGATAGCAACTTTATTTTTTACTCTGTAGTGATTAAAGTGGTGAAAACACTCTCAGTCAAAGGATTTTTTTTTAAAATTAGTCGGCTTATCATTTCGATAAGTTTCACGGGTAATTTCAGTAATTGCTGCAGAGATTCTCGCAAAGACCACGTCCAACAAAGGATATTTTTAATCTTTACAAAATGAACAAAATGTCCTACTGGTTTTGTTAAAAAATGATATTTTTTTATTTTTTATTTATTCAATCGATCCCTACATAATCGAATCGATTAGCTCACGAACCGAGCATAAAAGTTTAACCATAGATATTATAGACGGCCTTGGACGCTTTATTTTATTTTCTGATGTAACAGTATGTTCTTCTTGTCATAAATAAAGTTTTGGCAAAAGAAAACAAACATTAAACAAATGATTGGATGTTTTAAATCATAACAAAACGTGCTATTGGAGAAATAATTGTATCCTTGCTTCTTATTGGTTGAAACGTAAAATAAAAAAAATAATCTACTACAATCAGCTGGAAAATACCAGAAACAATGAGAAATGAACAATCCCTTGTTCTATAAAATTTTGATAATTATTTACCTACGTTCGTTGTTTATTGTTTATATTAAACGATTGTTTTAATAAATTACTTATGTTATGAAGTCTTTTTGTATGTGAGAGAACAAAATTTGTCGAATACTATTTGTTTATTGTCGAATACCTACTATTTAGTGAAATTAATTAGTAGTCTCACAAAATCAAGCCAGGAAGGACCAATATTTAGGTATAAAGTACAATAATATTAGTCAGCGCATGAGTAAGCAATGTTTCGGTCTGTTATTGAAACAAACAAAGCTGTCCTTTAGTATATATTTTATACTTGGTAGGTACATACTGAGGGTCTTTATGTCTTTACGGCGGAAGAACATTGTTGGTAGCGGCGACTGCTTGCACCATGGTGTCCCGGTGAAATATAGCCCTAAATGAAATAGGTAGGTAAATGTAAGTATTACAAGTGGTATCAAAGGGCTTCAAAATGAATGGACCAAGTCTCCAATGTCTGTTATAAACACATTTTAGAGTGGACAAACACCTCACGCGGTGGAGTGATGATCGCTTTCTTTCTTTCTTTCTTTCTTTCTTTCTTTCTTTCCATATCAGCCTATGGACGTCCACAGCTGGACATAGACCTCCTCCAAAAGTTTCCACCCTGCGCGGTCCTGTGCCTCCCTCATCCATCGGCTTCCCGCCGTCCTAACCAGGTCGTCGGTCCACCGTGTGAGGGGTCTCCCCACCCTGCGCCTTTCGGTGCGCGGTCGCCATTCGAGAACTTTTCTGCCCCAACGGCTATCAGTTCTCCGCGCTATGTGCCCTGCCCACCGCCACTTTAACCGGTTATTATTTATTAATGTTTAGTAGGTATGCTGGAACTCGTTAGATGAGATGCAAAATATTGTTGTGCCCATCGTGGTATAGGTATTAGCAGGTTAGTGTTTCTGTCCCTTTAGGAAGTCAATACCAGCAGTTGGCCAATAGGCTGTCAAGTTAAAATAATACTTACTTACCTACTAACATGATGTTTTTTACGCAACGGCTGGGCCGATTTGGATGAAATCGTATGAAGGTAGCTGTCATCCTGAATTAACAGCACTATCTATCTCGGATACGACATAATCGCAAGTGATCAAGTAATCTATACCTACTTCTATACTAAAATTAATATTATAAGGAGGTAAAGTTTGCGTGTTTGTGACGTTGTAGGGGATAATCTCTGGATCTACTGAACCAATTTTAAAAATCCTTTATGTGTTAAATAGTCCATTTATCGGGGAGTGTCATAGGGTATATAGCATCACGCTATGACTAATAGGAGTGGAGCAGTAATGAAATATGTTAAAAAAACGGACGCGTTTTTTTCGCCGCCCAACGAAGGGCATGGGTCAGCTAGTGTAAAATAAAACAAGTAATATTTTTTTACAATTTTTATTGGTTCTCTGTGGCATGACGACGGTCAGTGAAGGCTGGCAACCCAAACAGTTCAGGTTGAAATTCGTTGAGGCTTTTAATAACCATTGTGGCCTTTTTAGTCCATTGTTTAGTTTTATTCGCTCTAGATGTTATTAATACAACCTGAAAAATGATTTAAATACAAAACATAATAATATATATTTAAAGTTTTTTCCGGTTCCGTGTGATGACGGAGTAAGAATACAATATGTCACCACCCCATCTTATCCCATGGGTGTCGTAGAAACCGACTAAGGGACTATCCGTGAATATTACCTTTACGAAATAAAAAGAAGGAAAACTTAAAATTAAACCCTATACCAATCCGTTTGGCCAGAGTGGTATTAGTAGGCCAAGTATCCCTCCGTCACGGGAGGCCCGTCCCTGCAGTGGGTCATTAATGGGCTGTATGATGATATTATTTTAATTATACATAGAAAACAGATCAATAAAAATATTCATGTTCATGCACACAAAGATTTTCATTTGCGTATTAAAAACTTTAAATCATCATCATCATCATAACAGCCCATTAATGCCTCACTGCAGGGACGGGCCTCCTCCCATGACGGAGGGATATTTGGCCTACTAGTACCTCGTTGGCCAGATAGAATGGTATAGGATTTAATTTCAAGTTCTCCTTCTTTTTATTACCTAAAGATAATATTTACGGTTAGTCCCTTAGTCGGTTTCTACGACACCCATGGGATGAGATGGGGTGGTGACGTATTGTATTCATACTCCGTCACCACACGGAGATTGATAGTATATAAATAAGATCACCTGCATCCCAGCATCCACGGCTGACTGAAGTCCTGGTGCACTATCCTCGAAAGCGAGACACTAAAACAGATTTTTTTTAATGTTGTAAGGGTGTTATTAGACCAATCGAACTCTTCTCGATCGACGGCAGAATGGTTTAGTAGACGTAGATCGATCGGTTGGTCTAATTCCATAAAGCGATCAACGTCGACTGATGTCACTGACTGGTAATCGATTGTTTGGTTAGTCGACCGGCACCTATGCGTCGATCAATTCGTCCCTGTTAGATCATTCGATCGTCACAATGAATCAACGTGGATCGATCGATTTGTCTAATAAATCTAACTGAGTGTGCAGCTAATAAAAATAACTACTACTAAATTAGTAGGTATGTATTTTTTAAAAGGAGAATGTTTTTTTGGGCTAAAAAGTCAAAGTCTGTCCCCAGGTCACTAACTAGGTTCATTACAATTTATTTATTTTTTATTTTTTTATTTTTTTATTTTTTTATTTTTTCGTATTTTGTTGATTCTTTAAACATGTAATAAGCGCAATGGTATAAGTCAATGTACAATGGTTACAAACGTGGGAGCAGCAATTTTTATTTTAGCCCAAAGCTCCTAGTAAAAAAAACATTCTCCTTTAAAGTACCTACCAATAAGTAGGGTGTTATCCGTGTGGTGACGGAGTAAGAATACAATATGCCACTACCCTCATCCCATGGGTGTCGTAAAAACCGACTAAGGGACTATCCGTGAATATTATCTTTACGAAATAAAAAGAAGGAAAACTTGAAATTAAATCCTATACCAATCCGTCTGGCCAGCGTGGTATTAGTAGGTCAAGTATCCCTCCGTCGCGGGAGGAGGCCCGTCCTTGCAGTGGGACATTAATGGGCTGTTATGATGATATCACAACAGCGACTTCGACTAAACCATACTGCCAACGATCGAGGATCTATGGATTGGTCTTATAACACCCGTAGTCACTTGGAAAACTTAACTTACCTCATGTGGTGGAGCCTTCTTGGTGAATCTGGAAGCAGCCAGTAAGTATAAATCAGGTTGTGGCTTGATGCGTTCTCGATCAACATCCGATGAGCAAACCTGTCATAAAAACGTTTTAACTCAGTATGACAAGTGTAAATTAATATGTAGGTGGTAATAAAACCTATGAAATAGCTGTTTTTTTCTGCGGAGTCTTAAGCCTTTTCATTCCTTTCGAACATAGCACAAATTATTTTTGTTATTTAGGAAATAGGTAGGTATAGGATATTACCAACATCTAACAAAAGATAATAAATGAAAATAACAATTATAATAATTATTATTTAATATTAAATAAGCCTGTGAACATGGGTTTAATTTAAAACAGCGAATTTTCCCATTTGTTTAATTGTAACTTCTTCCCTGATTCTTTTTTTTTTCGGAACAGACCGTCTGCAATACTCTGCATGGGGTCTACGTTCTACGTCGTACGTCTACGTATGCAATGCCAGGGTCTACGTTCTACGTCGTACGTCTACGTATGCAATGCCAGGGTCTACGTTCTACGTCGTACGTCTACGTATGTAATGCCAGGGTCTACGTTCTACGTCGTACGTCTACGTATGCAATGCCAGGGTCTACGTTCTACGTCGTACGTCTACGTATGTAATGCCAGGGTCTACGTTCTACGTCGTACGTCTACGTATGTAATGCCAGGGTCTACGTTCTACGTCGTACGTCTACGTATGTAATGCCAGGGTCTACGTTCTACGTCGTACGTCTACGTATGCAATGCCAGGGTCTACGTTCTACGTCGTACGTCTACGTATGTAATGCCAGGGTCTACGTTCTACGTCGTACGTCTACGTATGTAATGCCAGGGTCTACGTTCTACGTCGTACGTCTACGTATGCAATGCCAGGGTCTACGTTCTACGTCGTACGTCTACGTATGCAATGCCAGGGTCTACGTTCTACGTCGTACGTCTACGTATGCAATGCCAGGGTCTACGTTCTACGTCGTACGTCTACGTATGCAATGCCAGGGTCTACGTTCCAGAGATAATAATTTTATTTACTGATGCCCGCGGCTTCACCAGCGTTGTACAGGTACCTCGCTCTACACCCTAAACTACCTATAACTATTCAAAATTACAACAAAATCCATTTATAAAGTTTTTGCGCGAAAGAGTAACAAACAGCCATCCATAGTTTTTGCGCGAAAGAGTAACAAACAGCCATCCATCCATCCATAAGTCCTCACAAACATTAGCATATTTCATTTATATAAGTATTTCTTTATTTCATATGCTATAGATTAAACTAGCTGACCCGTGCCCACTTCGTTGGGTGGCGAAAAAAACGCGTCCGTTTTTTAAACATATTTGATTATTGCTCCACTCCTATTAGTCATAGCGTGATACTATATAGGCTATGACACTCCTTGATAAATTATCTATTCAACACAGAAAGAATTTTTAAAATTGGTTTAGTAGATCCAGAGATTACCCCCTACAACGTCACAAACACACAAGCTTTACCTCTTTTTATATTAGTATAGATTATGATTAAGACTTACAATATGATGAAATAGTGAAAAAACGTTAGGTTTTGTCTCTTTATTTTTGCTGACTTCTCTGTTAGTACTATTTGTGGCGAGCGCTAGTGGTATCTTGTGGTTGGAGAGGTGTGTCAGAAGACGGAGAGCACCTGGAAATATAAGTTAGATTCAGTGTGGTGACGGAATAAGAATACAATATGTCACCACCCCATCTCATCCCATGGGTGTCGTACAAACCGACTAAGGGACTATTCGTGAATATTATCTTAACGAAATAAAAAGAAGGAAAACTTGAAATTAAACCCTATACTAATCCGTTTGGCCAGCGTGGTATTAGTAGGCCAAGTATCCCTCCGTCACAGGAGGCCCGTCTCTGCAGTGGGACATTAATAGGCTGTTATGATGATGATAAGTTAGATTGGACCCAAAGGGAAATGGCGGGATGAACTTGATGCCTTTTAAAAATTATTGGCAGACAGAAGCCACTCATCGATTAAGATGGAAGTCTGAACGGGAGGCCTTTGCCATGCAGTGGAACAGTACTAGGCTTTAAAATAATAAGCGTTCTAGGAACGCTGACGGCAAATGCGGGAAGGCCTTATAAGTTACTACCCGGTCACATAATCTCGAGACCTGGCGTCGATGACGTCACGTCGCGTCGGACGAATCACTGATGCGCCCGTGGCGAGTGCGGGGTTTGAATGGAGAACGGGACGCGAGGTTCACATTCCAGCGAGGTCTCTTGATAATTATGACCGTGTAGTACGTCAAGAAAATGCAGCAGTAGAGTTTATTGCGCCGCTTCTTCTCTACTTGCGCTTTGGAGGCGGTGGTAAAGTTTTCAAAACTTTTAAATGTAACTATTTAAACTTAGATAAGTCAAAAAAGTCAAAAGTCAAAATCGCTTTAATCAAGATAAATACAATTCTCATTATATATTTCTTGACGTCCTTTAAATTACATAACCTAAGTCTAAATACATTTAAGGGCGGCTTGCGTAACGTATCTTAATTTGATTTAAGTAGAACTAAACACATTTTTAAGGCCTAAACAAAATTAACGTCTTGCACAACCAAACTTTCGTTCTTATATACGTTTAGCGAGCTGTCAAAGTTAAATAGCCAAGAACGGGCGTTTAGCGCCGCTAAACGCGTTTAGGGACTGTCATTCATCTAAGATTTGAGGTTAGGTACTATATTGTTTACAATTATTTGTTATCTTACTTTAAAAGATTGTAATGGATTTCTTTGATTTATATTCTAATGATGATGAAGAAATTCTAGGTACAAATAGTTGCGCCCGCCCTTAAAAGTTTAGTAAACTTTACCATCGCCGCAATAAGGTACTTTAAAGGACGTCAAGAAATAAGTATAGGTACTTATAATGAAAATTTTATTTATCTTGAATAAAGCGTTTTTGACTTTAACTTTAGTACTTACCTTCTTGCAGTGGTGCATGTGGTAATCTCTTATAAGCAGCCTGAGTAATTTGTCTTCTGACTTCAGAGACAGACATGTTTAGATTCAACTCGCTGACTATCGCGTTGATGACGTCATCACTACAGGAGCCATGTAACTGAAAATTTTACTTTTTATTGTTTATTCCGTTTATTTCTGCGAACACCAATAATTCTTTTAGACATTCACACAACGCCATCTAGTCTAAACTAAGCAAAGCTTGTACTATGTGTACTAGACCACGGATAAACATACTTAATTACATTTTTTTTTGGAAATATAGGTACATACTTCAACAAGTAGGTAAGTACATAGAAAACACCCAGACCAATGCAAACAATCATGTTGATGCACACAAAGATTTGCATTGAGCGGGAATCGAACCCGAGACTCTGCATACCAGTCATGTAATAGGTATAACGACAACGACTAATCCACGTAGTACGCTCTGCTTAGTTTGGGACTAGATGGCGTTGTGTGAAAGTGTGTGTATTATTCATTCTCTCAATGTTAAATCTATACTTATCTATACTAATATTATAAAGAGGTAAAGTTTGTGTGTTTGTGACGTTGTAGGGGGTAATATCTGGATCTAATGAACCGATTTTAAAAATTCTGTGTTGAATAGTCCATTTATCGGCGAGTGTCATAGGCTATATAGTATCACGCTATGACTAATAGGAGTGGAGCAGTAATGAAATATGTTTAAAAAAGTGACGCGTTTTTTTTTTTCGGGGCCTATCGGAGTAGGGTCAGCTAGTTATGTATAAACTTACACTTTCTCGTAATCGCGTTGAATAAGTCTTTCCGTGTACTGCACAGAAATCTGCTATCGTGTTATGGTATTCTTCTTCCGTGTCTGTAATATAAGTTATTACTTATTACTTTAAACAGGAGCTTGTTTAATCATCATCATCATACAGCCCATTAATGTCCTACTGCAGGGACGGGCCTCCTCCCATGACGAAGGGATACTTGGTCTACTAATACCACGCTGGCCAGACGGATTGGTATAGGGTTTAATTTCAAGTTTTCCTTCTTTTTATTTCGTAAAAAGATAATATTCACGGATAGGCCCTTAGTCGGTTTGTACGACACCCATGTGATGAGATGGGGTGGTAAGATACTATATTCTTACTCCGTCACCACACGGAGAAACACGCCTCTATTGATTAAATTAGACAAATCATTTACTTACTAATCAAGGTCCCATCGAGATCGAAGATGCAGTGAGTGACAGGTCTATATGGAGTACCCGTCGCGTTGCTGACTGTGTTTAAACCACATACAGCCATTTTTGTTAACCTGTAGGGTTAAGAAATAAATTATTATTGTAAAGAATATATACTGCTGCTCATCTTGCAAAAATTATTAGCCGGAAACATTTGAATTTAGTGCTAACTAGCAGACCCGTGCCCACTTCGTTGGGCGGCGAAAAAACGCGTCCGTTTTTAAACATATTTTATTACTGCTCCACTCCTATTAGTCATTGCGTGATACTATAAAGCCTATGACACTCCCCGATAAATGGACTATTCAAAACAGAAAGAATTTTTAAAATCGGTTCAGTAGATCTAGAGATTACCCCCTACAACGTCACAAACACACAAATTTTACCTCTTTATAATAATATTAAGTATAGATAACCGCCTTTTTATACATCTAGTGTGTCTCATAGTGGAGGAAAGAACACAGTGAAAAGTGGAGGTGACCGCTAAGTCTTCAGTGACATCTGGATCGTAGGACGTAGACACTGTTTTGGAAATTTTCCTTCCTCAATCATTCGCTAAAACTGGCACTCGCAGAGAGCAAACATAATCAGGTGTGCGAGTAGCTAAGAAAACATCCGCTCTCCATGCTTTCCGCTATTTAGTTTCAGTGTGGAGGTCGCGGTGTCGTAACAGCACCACGACGCCAACGAAAAGAGAGGATCCTCCGACCAGGCGAGGGTGATCGTGCCTGGCGGGCCAACTGCCCAACCGTTGTTCGTTGGACGTTGTATATATTTTATGCGGAATAGCCGTGCAAATCTTGATATCGCGATTCAGGACGTAGTGGCGACATCTGTTGATAGTGGGGGGTACTGAGATAGTGTAGGTGTTCGCTTGAGTAAGTCGCTAGATGACGCTACACCAGAAATAAAATCTGCGTAGTCATTTAAAAGACCTACAAGCCGGCCAATTTAGATTGTGCGTACTATAATTGTAACAAACCTTTGATTCATCAGCACTTTTTATAAGTTATCGCCGTACACGCACGTTTTTTCAGAGTTTTGAGCTCCGGCACCTTATTGAAGGATATCAACGATTAATAAATGTTTAATAATATATAAGTAATAGTGTTTCTGTTTCTGATGACCTTTAACTCTACCATAACAGCCCATTAATGTCCCACTGCAGGGACGGGCCTCCTACCGTGACGGAGGGATACTTGGCCTACTAATACCCAGACGGATGGGTATAGGGTTTAATTTCAAGTTTTCCTTCTTTTTATTTCGTAAAGATAATATTCACGGATAGTCGCTTAGTCGGTTTTTACGACACCCATGGGATGAGATGGGGTGGTGACATATTGTATTCTTACTCCGTCACCACACGGAGACTTACTTTAACTCTATATAAACAGAATAAGAACAAAGTGTTGAAGTCAGCAAATCGATAACATAAAAGGTGATGAGGTAGACGGGACACAGAAACACTGGTCTTCTTTGGACCGAGATATCTGAAAGTATTTTCCCAGCTGTAATGCAAGCTGGGCTGCGTAGAAGGTTGAGTTTAGGAACGTGCCAATTTTTAGAGCAAAATGTTAGGTTGCAGGGAGGTTTTCGGAAGTCTTCTGTACCTCCCAAACCAACTGTTTTTCCTAACAGGAGTCATGTATTTAACGTGCCTTGGCGGCGACATGTGACTGCTCGAAACAATTGTTTGATGTGGAATAGATTCTGATGTATGATTCGAAATAACGAAACGGACACACTTACGAAAGAACAATGGTAAGCGCTTCCGGGAATTGGAAGTGGGGGGACTACTTCCAACTACTTCCCTCTCCCTCACTTCACTCAGTTTCAATCAATCAATCAATCAACTAGCCTATTGCAGTCCACTGCTGGACATAGACCACAGAACTCGGTCCTGCGCCTTCCGCATCCAGTCCGACCCAGAGACCTCTAAGAGGTCGTCGGTCCACCTAGCTGAGGGGCGTCCGAAACTACGTTTGCCGAGTCACTCAGTTTGTCTCTATCAAAATAGACACGTTTCTAACCTTTAAATCAGGCTAACAGTAACTAAATAACAGTAATAGTATTTACCTGAAGGTGGAAATAGCAGCTTAGGTCTAGCAGTGAACGTCCAATGACTTCTTGTCCAATTTATGTTATAAGTCCAACACAGAAATTTTGCCGATCATTTCCTCAAGATAAGATAGTCGGCACGTTCGAGATATCAAAATAAATAAAGGATTATTAATATAATCTCACTTTGATAGAGAACTATTTACATAAAACGACCGATGTTTGACAATGTCGGATATCAACAGTGACATTTTGCGAAGAGAATAATGCTACAGATGCAAATGAGTGCGACGCGTTATGATGATGTAACTGTTAGGCCACAGAGTACCTACAACCAGTAGTCTATATCGGCCGAATATCTATATATATATATATATATATATAAATCAAAACCGTTTTCCGTTGTCACGACTTAGCATGAAAACGGCTGGGCCGATTTGGCTGATTTTTTTGTAGTTTTCTAATACTCTGTCTTCTTACGCAACAAAAAAATATTAAGAAAATCTCTCAGAAAGATTAAAAAATACATATTTAATTATGCATACCTATTTTAAAAATAGCGCGTTACGAATGTCAACTTTATTCAATTTAAAACAAAAAACTCTATTATCGCAATATGTCAGCGATATAAAATAAAGTAGTGCATCAAATTTACGCTAAGGCGGTACGAAGTTCGCCCGGTCAGCTAGTTTATTATAAATGCCTACGGCTGCGCGGTACGTAAACATGCGATAGGGCTGCCCACCTCTAGCTTTTTAATTACATTTACCTACTTTCCCGCTCGTTACTGCGGCACAGTCGCGACTGTTCACTCCGCAAAGCCGGCGCCGGCGCTATCTTGAGCGTGTAGGTCTGTATAACTCGCGTTTCGTCCGTTTCTATGAAGTCGAAATATTTTACCGTATATAAAAATAAGTCGGGTTTTCCTTTCTGACGCTATAACTCCAGAACGTACGAACCGATTTCCTCGGTTTTGCATTCGTTGGAGAGATCTCGGTTTCCGTGAGGTTTATAGCAAAGAAAAATCAGGAAAAAAATTGAACAGAAAAGCGAGGAAATAATGCCCGTGCAAAGCCGGGACAGGCCGCTAGTTTATTATAAATGCCTACGGCTGCGCGGTACGTAAGTACTCCAGTTTTTAATTAGATTTACCTACTTTCCCGCGCGTTACTGCGGCACAGTCGCGACTGTTCACTGCGCAAAGCTGGCGCTATCGTGAGCGTGTAGGTATAACTCGCGTTTCGTCCGTTTCTATAAAGTCGAAATACCGTATATACTTGTACTATGCTACAGAAGCAAAGTGCGACGTAATGTAACTGTTAGGCCAAGTTCAGAGATGATAAGTGTAAAACGGGTCCTGATCGCGTGCTGTATTTTTGTATAGTGTTCACATGACGCTCGTTTGTCAGGCGTACACTCGTTGTTGCGGTTGCCGTTTCAGTGTTTTTTAGTAGTCTTGTGTAGTTCACGAACTAAGAACTAAAAGGAACTAGTTCCTGACACTGAACTAGAACGAACTATTCCATAAACTGTTTGTTGTTAGTTCTTAGTTCATTGATTTAGTCACTTATTGTCTTGATAAAAGAAATCAGGTACTAGTTCCTTTTAGTTCGTGAACTACACAAGACTATTTTTTAGAAGAACTAAAGGACTCTGCACACAGCGGTCGCGGCTCGGCGGGACCAGACGGGCGGCGACGCGACACTGAGCAGTTGTAATGTACTAGATATTATTATTACGGACGACGCTACACAGAGCGACGGTTACCGTCGCGTCGAACGGGACGGCTATGTGTGGCGTTTGTCCGTAATATCTCGTGCATTACCCGCGCCGTGTCGTCACTCCGCCGCGCCCGTCGCAAGTTTTGTAACCCGCAGCCTAAAATATATCTGAGTTGAAAATGTGTGCTTAATTGAGCGGAACTTTTAGGCAGTCTGTGATATCATCTTCTGGATATGACCAATTCTGTTTTTGACCACTTCTTGTTACGCCCGGTTCTAGTAATGCCCACTTCTGTTTTTGAACATAGAAAACCGATGATCTCAAAATGAGCGTCGACGCGACCTTTATTAAAACGCACGTTAACATTTGTACGGCCTGAATAAAATGTAAGAGGCTAAGCACACCACGTTTTTCGGTTCTTCTTCGTCGTTCCTGCTGACTACGCGCTCCGCCACAGGAGGCCCGTCCCAGCAGTGGGACATTAATGGGCTGATTAGATGATCATGAAAATTATTACTATTACATGACATATTATAAATTGTTGCAAGCCAATACTGGCGAATTGTGTGAGACTACTATTTTATATACCACCCTATCTGTACCAGAAGTCGTGCAAATAAATGAAATTTTATAAGTAGTTTGTAAAAGCGTGTTATCAAAACGCCTGTTGAGCGATTATCATATGAATGTGCCCTAATACTACTATAGGATGCAATAATACGTAATCAAGTCTCAGTGAAAGTTTGTTAGTTTACAAACGGCCCGTTTGGCGCTGTTGTCGCACGTTTTGTTAGTCTATGATTATGTATGGTTTTCACAGGAATCACAGGACCGCGCTGCGACCGGCAATTTTTGGAGGAGGCCTACATCCAGCAGTCGATGTCTGTTGGCTGATATGATGATCTTGATTAAGTACTTTCAATAAGCAGGAACCAACATTTTTCCATGTTTAGATTTTAAAGTTTGATCTTGTAAACTATTGATATACTAAGCTGTTGACGTTCTGAAGTGTTGAGATTTTGAACTGTTTGGTCTTACGGTGTTGATGTTTTAATTGTAGATATTATAATTGTTGAGATTCAGTATCAAACGGGATATCTGTCATATTATTTTACAAGTATTATTATTATTATTTTACATTTTACAAGTAATATGTAGATAATGAATGCGTTGTCGACATTATAAAGATAACATAGAAATGGCACATAGCGGGGAATTCCTCACTCATAAACAATTCATATGAATTGTTAATATTCAAATCAAATCAAATCAAATTTATTTATATATAAAATATTACATAACAATACACAGTATAATATAATTTATTAATGTTGACTGATATTACATCATACCTAATATTTTTAACAATATATGAGTAAATAATAATATATTAAAGTACACACATCAAAAAAGTCTAAGCAACATGCATGATATTACAAATTTACCATTTATGGGTCAATCTCCAAATCGGGCGTATTCGTGTGATCGCTCTGGTGCTTTTCAGATCTTGATATTTTCTGGTAATTATGTATCTCATTGAAAAGAATGATATTAAAATACTACATTTTTACTATTGGCCTTCATTTTTGACAAACAGTTACGGAAATATTTAAGTTCAAACATTTTCGCGTCCAGAGCAATCATGATAGGCGCTAGAGCGATCATAAATGGTGAAACAAAAATAATAAAATTGGTAATATATTATTTATTTAGTCATTTTTAGTCTTGCATGTTACAAGATTTTATGATTTTATGTTTAGGGGATATATCTACAGCTTTTTGATAACTCATCAGTTGGAAACTTGTTCATTTTAGGGCAGCGTACCGATTTTGAAACAACGGAACCCTTATAGGATCACTTCGTTGTCCGTCTGTCTGTCTGTCTGTCAAGACCATTTATCTCAGGAACGCGTGGAGGTATCAATTTTCAACAAATATTATTTATTAATGATGAGACGTGACGTCATAAAATTTTTGACAGATAAGTAAGTCGTGACGTCACATAATTGTGGCAGGAAATTTTTTTTTGACAGCTGAGTCGTGACGTCATTGAATTTTTGACAGATGTGTCGTGACATTACAGAATCTTTGACAGATGAGTCGTGACGTCATTGAATTTTTGACAGAATCTGTCAAAAACTCTCACATTCACATCTGATGTGTCGTGAAATCACAGAATTTTTGACAGATGAGTCGTGACGTCATAGAATTTTGGCGGGAAAAATAATATTTAGACAGCTGAGTCCTGACGTCATCACAATTTGGCGAGAAAGTAAATAGGTTTGTACGGAACCCTCGGTGCGCGAGTGAGACTCGCACTTGACCGGTTTTATAAGGGTTCCGTACCGATTTTGGAAAAACGGAACCCTTTGTTGTCCGTTTCTCTATCAAGACTATTTATCTCAGGAACGCGTAGAGGTATCAAGCTGAAATTTTTACCAAATACTTAGGTCTGTTGCCTTTTAGTGCTGTAAAAAAATCAAACTTCTAATCTAACGAAATCAAGACATATAGCCGTTTATGTCGCAAATTTTCGATGAGCAAAGGGCAAAAAGCTACAGGGTACTTCCAGTCTACATACAAACTTGAAATTTGGCATGAAGCAAGGTCTAATAGTGCATGTAAAGGAAAACTTCCGAAAACTTAAAATTTTGGCTTCCATCATATTATATTTTGATAATTTCGTCATAGTCATAATAATTTTGACAGCTGAGTCACGTGACTAGTGACGCCATAGAATTTTGGTCACGTGACACGTGACGTCATAGAATTTTGACAGATGAGTCGTGACGTCATAGAATATTGGCGGGAAAATATTTTGCAGAGGAGTCGTGACGTTATAGAATTTTTGACAGATGAGTCGTGACGTCACAGAATTTTTGACAGCTGAGTCGTGACATTTGTCGTTGTAACAATCTGGTATTATTACTTAAAGTAGTTTTATAACGTACAATTATTGCAAAATATCATCGCTCTGGTCTTTTGGACAGAGCAATCATAGCCATAGCGATCAAAAAAAGTCATAAAAGCATTAATATAGCCCAAAATAAAAACAGTAGAAAGTTGTGTTTACGCCTCATAAAGAACATCATTACTATCACCTAATTCACTTAATAAGCACATTTACAACCTTACTATTTAATTTATAAAACATGCCATATCAATCATCAAATTCGAGAACCAAACCCAGATAAATCATAAACTTAGCCTCGTAATATTGTAGTGGGGGACCGTGGCACAAATGTATCTTCCTCGGCGGTTACACCACTACAGCCACTACCCCGGGGGAGGGGAATAGAGTTTCTATTTCGTAAAATGAGGGATGAGCGCGATGTTTTACTCCAGCGCAGAGCGATGAGATAAAATGCCAGGTCATGACGATAAATTTAAATTGTGCCAAAAATATTGTTAATATAATTTAAAAAAAAATATTACAATGAAGATTAACTATTTGTTATGTAATATAAAATAACATCGGACATATGAACCTTCTCAATAAAAAGTTACACAATGTTTTCTCATTCAATCGGGAGTTAGGTCAACCCAGAGCAATCAGGATTTTAGGGATTATGATTTTTTTTAAAATATTTCTAATAAACTAATTCATAATTTCAACCCTGCACCACATAGATTAGACACCAAAGTATACATAAAAAAATGTAATGAAAACGTTTATCGATTTCAAAATGGGTTTCTCCACTCCGACACGATAAAAAATGCCTCTGGAGATCTACCCTTATATTAATTTATTTTACCATTTATTTTAATTATAACGTTGTATTTTATTTTTAAAATAATATTTTTAGGGTTCTATGATGTAAAAATAACAGCTGTTTTCTTTATAAGTTCTTTTAATAACAGAAATTAACAATATTAGAATATACAGGTACATAAGAAACTAAACTTTTTTTTTACAAATTGAAATTTCTTAAGAAAATGAATTTATTGTGAAAGAATAGGACAATTTAATACAAAGTATGCCCTCCTCTGCTATTCAGAACTTGTCGGCAACGATTATTCATTGAATTAATGAGACTGTTTATGTCATCTTGCGGTATTCGCTCCCAATGGAATTGTAGCAAATCCTTCAGCTGTTGGGTTGTTGTCACTCCGTCCAAGTCCTTCAAAACACGTCTCTGGAGCATGTCCCATGCGTGCTCGATGGGGTTGAGGTCTGGCGATTGTGCAGGCCAGGGCAATACCTGGATGTTCTCCGTTGCCAAGTATTCACTGGTTCGCCGAGCTGTATGTGAACGCGCATTGTCATGCATTAACGTAAAATCGGAGCCAAAGGTTTGTGCAAATGGATGGACATAAGGTCTGAGAATATCCTCAACGTAATTTTCAGCGTTCATGTTTCCATTTACAAAAACGAGCTCAGTTCGCCTGTTCTTCATAATACCCGCCCATACCATAACTGTTGAGCCGCTGTATGGATGAACTTCCTGAACGCACCTGAGTCTTTCAGTATTTCCGGGTCGACGGTACACTCGCACCCTTCTTGTATCAGGCCTAAACCCGAATCGCGACTCATCGGAAAACATAATTTTATCCCATTGTTCCTGGGTCCATGTTATGCGTTCTCTACACCATTCATTTCGACGAGCGCGATTCCCGTGACGTATCGGTGGGCACCTGATAGGGCGTCGAGCTCGTAGGCCGTACTCATGCAGTCGATTTCGCACAGTTTGGGGACTTACATCAACACCACTTGAATTTTGTAGCCTCAAACTTATCTCTCGAGCGGTTAACATCGGCTGGCGTCTTGCAGTCAGTTGTATGTACCGGTCTTGCCGAGTGGTTGTACTCCTTTTACGGCCTGGATGCTGTTCAGCGGGTTCCCCTGTATTATTGTAGCGCTGCCAAAGACGACAAATAACACTTCTATGAATACCAAAATGTCGAGATACCTGAGATTGATTACTTCCCGCTTGCAACATCCCTACAGCTCTTTGCATTTCATCTGCCGTCAAATGACGTCGCTCCATGACGTAAAGAATATCTAACAATTCAATTTTGTCGCCAACTGTATTTAAATGGTTGGTAAAATTATAAAATCAAGACTAAAACGTAGCAATTAACATGCACTCAAATTCAAACAAATTCGCAGTCATTTGAATTTTATGAAAAAAAAACAAAACATAATCGAAATTTTTTTTTTACAACCAGCCAGTATGTCATCAATAACAAAAAAGTTTACTTACCTATACACTTTGAGTGAGTAAATACTTAGACATTAATTAATATAAATGGTAAATTTGTAATAATATCATGCATGTTGCTTAGACTTTTTTGATGTGTGTACTAAGCTGTTGACATTCTGAAGTGTTGAGATTTTGAACCGTTTGGTCTTACGGTGTTGATGTTTTAATTGTAGATATTATAATTGTTGAGATTCAGTATCAAACGGGATATCTGTCATATTATTTGTCTGTATTTTACAGACCCACCAACTTATTTGTGAAGTGGACCAAATTGGTACTACTGCCGCTTAATATATGCCCCTTACCTATAAATACAAATTCACCACGCATCCAAACTACTACTTATTTCGCTGTTCTTGACTGATCTCTTTTCTTTAATTAAATATTTATTATTAACTTATGTTGCATATTAGCTACATTCACAGTTTAATGTAATGTCTAGAAGTGGACCATGAGATAAGTGGTTCTGTCTGGAAGTGGACTATGTGGGATGTGGTCGTGTTAGGAAGTGGGCCATAAGGTATGTGGTTCTGTCTGGAAGTGGATCATGTGGGAAGTGGTCGTGTTAGCAAGTGGACCATGTAGGATGTGGTCTTGTTAGAAAGTGGGCCATGAGGTAGGTATGTGGTTCTGTCTGGTAGTGGACCATGTGGGAAGTATCCTGTTTGGAAATGGATCATGTGGGAAGTGGTACTGTAAGGAAATGGACTATGAAGGAAGTGGTCCTGTCTGGTAGTGGATCATGTGGTAAGTGGTCCTGTCTGGAAGTACAAGTGGGAAGTGGACATTATAGTAAAGAAGGATTCTGTGGCTCTCATATTCCTTTATTGCCCGTGGTACTACCAGTAGTAACCCCGGTAATTAGTTTACCCGTGGTACTACTGCAGTTGAACAGTAGTAACAACAGTAAAAAAAAATTACCCGTGTTACTACCGTAATAATAATGACAAAGTAACTACTTATATCGTCGTTACTTTTTATTTAAATAAAATTTAAGTAGGTACTTACTTCTTTTATAACTAAATTAAGACTACACTTCATGAAAACAACACTTCACTTCTGACAACATGAAAATTAACGTAATTTTTCGAGAACGTGGCCTATTGAGATTTCACAATTGCATTTGAATGTATCTGATATTGTCGTCATTCGCAATATCACGAGATCTCCTTTTATTAAAAACTGCTGTGCGACAATTTTAACAAGGCTATCATCGTTGATAGCGTTAAGAAGGCGCAATAATGTTCGACTGATTTACTATAATAATAATTTTTCCTTATGTCTATGTCATTTATAAAGGAGTACCACCTACACAAAGTATCTACCTTTTTATTATATGTATTTGCAACTAGCTGATTCAGTATAAGTAGTTATTTTGTTATTATTACTAAGGTAGTAACACGGGTAATTTTTTTCCCTATGTCCACTAAAATCCATTGAAAAGATCCATGGATCTTTTTACACTCAAATCGCACACTTATGTCCACTTTAATCCATGATCCAAAAATATTTTAAAAATGGATCTTTATAAAATCCATTATAAAGCTGCATCTACACTAGCCATTTTCTACCTTTATTCCCGGTCGTCCCCACCCTGTCGTCCCCACTGGGTACAAGTGGGAAAAAAAAGTTTCGTTCGTCCCCAGTGGGGACGATTGGAACTTTTTATTTCGCACTCGTTCCGCTTATAAACCGAGAGTCAAGGTATAAAATAATTGTTCTATCAACATCTAAGGAGACTCGACCTTGGTTCGATAGGTAAATAAAAGACTAGAAAACCGATCAAAATTTTAATAGTAACGTAAGTATAAATGTTTTTTTTTATTTATTTGAGATGGGATGGTGATTGATTGATTGGTGTGAGCAATATTTGGTCCGTATTTGGTGAACGGATGGTGATGATTCTCCGTGTGGTGACGGAGTAAGAATACAATTTATGTCACCACCCATCCCATAGGTATCGTAAAAACCGACTAAGGCTCCGCGCAAACGGGCCACCGACCACAGCCACCGGTGGCTGTCGCGCGCTACCGCCTCATTTGTAACAGTATCAGAGGCGAGCGACCGCCACCGGTGTTTGGAAGTCGCCACATTTTATAACCCGCCCGCTTTCGCTGCGCAGTCTAATGATGGACTCCGACACGGAAACTTTGCTCGCGCTATTATTGTTAATACGCAGACGACGTAGACAACGCCGTCGCCGCCTGTATTGGGTTCATCCAATTTTAACTGGTCCTACAGTAAAACATAACTTGCACTTCGATAATCTACAAAGATATCCAAAAAAGTTTTTTAGACATTATCGAATGAGTTTGACTACATTTCAAGAACTATTGTTAGTGTTACAAGATGGATTAATACGGCAAAATACCAGTATGCGAGAAAGCATCGCCCCTGCAGAAAGACTCGCAATCACATTAAGGTAAGTAAGTAAAACACATTTAATATTTTAATATTTATTATGATGAATAAGATTCGTAATTTCGGAAAACTTATACATATTGTAATTCTTAATTAACTGTAACAATTCGGCCTTTTAATCAATTTTTAAATTCAAGATTCGGTATCAAACAAATTTTCTATTATAGAACTATCATCCGTACCATGGTTTGAATAATTTGACAATGCCGATGGAGAAGACATCGCAGTTGATGTAGTAGCCTGATTTGTTGTATAAGCATTTGTGTTTTGTGTAGAATATCCATAAGACTGTGATGAGTAAGATCTGTAATAATGAATAGGTTCATACATTTTGTACTTCTTAATCAACTGTAACATTTGACTCTTGAAATCAATTTTAAAATCATCATGAATTTTTCTAATATCCGGCAAGACTGACATCAAGAAATCTTTATCAGGATCTACATCTTCAGGTCTTTCATATATTTTTTTAAAATTGTCCGATAGTTGTTGCAAGATTTCGTTTTCTGTTTTATCAATATTTCTTTTCATTGCCTGTCTCCTAGAACTGCTTATAGAACAAGATTCTTCTTGATTCTTGAGTTCTTGTGGTTGTTTTAATTCTGAATCATTTTCATTAATCTCTTCATCTGTAGTAGATCTCACATTTTTAAGACGTTTCAAAAAAGACAATTGTTTAAAATATATATATTCTTTTCTGCCTGATGCTCCAGATCCGCTTTTGTTTTGCTTCCCAATTTCTCTGTTGAAACTATCGCGGAGACTCTTCCACTTTCGTTGTAATGTGGCAGTTATAAAAAATCGTATTATTATTCAACAATACTGTATTTAACATAGAACTTGCTATTTGTTTCAGGTACCTTGCCACCGGATGTTCATTTGGAGATTTTGAAACGACGTACTATCGTGGTGCATCTACAGCGAGAATGATAGTCAAAGAAACATGCCAACTAATTTGGAATAGGTTGAAAGCTATATGTATACCAGAACCAACGAGAGATATGTGGAACGAAATAGCTAGTGGGTTTCTACAAAACACTGATTTCCCCAATTGCTTAGGTGCTATCGATGGAAAACATATTAGAATTATTCATCCATTTGACAGCGGATCCTTATACTACAACTATAAGAATTATTTTTCGATGGTACTTTTGGCTGTTTGTGACTCTAATTACCTTTTCACATTCGTAGATATTGGTTGCTACGGCAAAGCATCGGATTCAACTATATTTAAAGAGAGTGAATTGTTTAAAAGAATTGAAGACAAATCTATTAATATACCCCCAGAAAGACCAGTTGGTAACTGTCCAGCACTAAATTATTCATTTGTTGGTGATGAAGCATTTGGTTTATCCGATCACATGTTGAGACCTTATGCGGGAAGACATTTGTCTTCAGATAAAAAAATATTTAATTATAGGCTGAGTCGTGCTAGGCGCTGCATAGAATGTGCATTTGGTTTACTTTCCAACAAATGGAGAATACTTCATCGCCCATTAAATACATCTATTAAATTCTCGGAAGATATCGTAAAAACGTGTTGCATTTTGCACAACTTTGTTCGTAAAAGAGATGGTTACAATTTCAAACACACGCTGAATGTAGTCGGATTCGAAAATGTAGAAGATACAGGTATACCAACTTTACGATCATGTACTACACGAGACATATTAAAAGATTACTTTATGAATGAAGGATCAATACCATGGCAAGAAAACAGAATGTGAATAAATACGATACAAAATATTTCAAATGTTAACTAACCTGCGGTGCTTTTTTCTTTCCTATTTTTGTCCTTGAAATTGTTAATAAATAAATAACAAATCTCTTCCCAGGCTTTTATTTTCTCATTTCTATTACTGTACAGATCAGAATGTAGATCCCAAATAGCGGGACGTGCATGGATTGCCGAAATAAATGTATCAACATCCATTGAGGCGTCGTGCTCCATGGTGACGCGTGCGATACGTAGAACGTCTAACGGTTAACTGCGCGGGGGGTGGAGCAGTGCGACAGTGGCGGCTGTGAGCGTTTTGTGTGGCCCGTAGCGACCACTAGTGGCGCGTCGCGGACACTGCTGTAGCGAGTGGCCGCCACCGGCTACACGTGTGCGGCGCGTCTATACAAAATATATGAAAAAGTATGTTATGTGGCTGTCGCTGGCCACCAGTGGCTGTGGTCGGTGGCCCGTTTGCGCGGAGCCTTAGGGACTATCGGTGAATATTATCTTTACGAAATAAAAAGAAGGAAAACTTGAAATTAAACCATATACCAATCCGTCTGGTCAGTGTGATATTAGTAGGCCAAGTATCCCTCCGTCACGGGAGGAGGCCCTTCCCTGCAGTGGGACATTAATGGGATGATGATGATGATTTGGTGAACGCCACCGGACAAACAATTTTATTTGAAAGAGTGGCATACAAGACTTAATAAAAATTGGGCAAGAGGAATAGAGCTAGTTAAGATTGCATGTGTCACCTGCTTTATTTTTTACAATGGATCATGGATAAAGTGGACTTATGTGTTTGATTTAAGTGTAAAAAGATCCATCAATGGATCTTTTCAATGGATCTTAGTGGACATAGGGATTTTTTTTTACTGTTGTTACTACTGTTCAACACGTGCGTGTGAACTGAGGGACCAAACCGGGAATTCGGAAAATAAATTACCAAGGATTTAGTAGTAGATTAGAAACAATTGTAGAACGAATCTTGGAATTTGTACAAAAATGTATCAAAAACTACAGCCCTTTATATGTGGTCCCTCAGTTCTCACAGACCATTTAGCCAGCTCTCGGAAATTATCTTTAAAATTAAGATAATGTGATTACACACATTTAGTATAAAATTTGTAAGGTTCATTTACTAAATAACAAGCCAGCCAAGCATTAAAGAAAAAACTAAAACAACGTCCAAACTGTGGTCCCTCAGTCCACACTAATATTATTTATATTTCAGTGAAAATTACTGAATCATATCCCTAAATCCGTAAATTTTCTAGCTATGGTTATAGAAAAAGTCTTAATACATTTTCTAAAAAAGAAATGGAGCAAAATAATTGGCGCAATTTCAAGATAATGAGTATTAAAACTGGTCCCTCAATCCACACGTCTATTATCATATTGCGTGTGCTAACTGTTTAACCAAAGTAATATCAGAAACTCAAGTGGATGTACCTTTTAGTATAAAGTTTCTACTAAATTATCGAAAACTTAAATTGTATATTAATTAACTTTAAGCTGAGATAATCATTCATTATTAACCCTAAGCTAATACACCGAGTAGTGTGACCAAACGTTGAAACAAAATGAGAAAACAACAACACATGAGAAAGGAAATCATGTTATCTATGATTATGATTGTCAGTGTAACATCTCATACATATTTGAACACATACTTTTTAGATATTTTTCCAGTGCAATTTTCACAAAACAGTGTTTAAACGTATCCTGCCAATCAAACCAAATCAAAAGAGACGTTGTATTTTTGCCATTAAATATAAGTTTTATTGAAATATTTGGTATTAGTATTTTAGAAGAGGCTATTAACATTGACGAAGAAAACAGGAATTGTGTTACTTGTAATGACCAAGTTAGTTATAATTACGAGTTGTCAAAAATAATATCGTTTGATTTAAATGGCATCGAAAAAGATTATCTAACTAATGTCCCTGTTACCATAACAGTAAAGAACAGAACCTACAAAATTATAGGAGCATCTGAATTCGTTCCAGCGTTAATCCCAGGCGGTCTTGGCCATTAGCGATGTCACTGTTTAATGAAAGAGCGTTTCTTTTGCTATGATGACCTACAGTTGAAATTTATTGAAAGTACAAACCAACAAATATTCTTACATTCAGTAAGCTACATCCAAATTTTACCTAAATAAAAATATTTTAATCAATGATTTATATTGTGACGTAGTGGGGTGGTATAAGGAGATAAATGCAAAGACAACTCAAGTATAACAATGTAGTTATATTCCGTATAAATGAATCTATATAATATTACTTGTTTGATAATTTAGAATCACTATGTAATTAAGAATATGTAAATTAAGCAAGCCGGCTAATGGTAATCAGAAGGATTATAGGTTAGAGGATTCGAGAGCACGAGGTTCGAAGGCTGCCCTTCAGAAAGGCAGACACTTATCTTCAAGAAGCCGGGACCGGAACAAAAGGGAAGGGCCCGCGCCCCGCGTCTTCTTTATATAGCGGCCGCTGGGTAGCCCCCACCACGGCGCGCTCGCGCCGCTGCCGTGAGGCGAGAGGCGAGAGGACGAAGCACGACGTCACAATATAATACACATTTGCTCCATTTATCACAATATTAAAAAATGTACCATGCAACCTTTACTTAGTTCTGTCTCATGCTATTTTATACGAAGTATAATAAAAGACATTGCAAACTGTATACATTTTGTTTCATCGTTTGGTCACACTACTCGGTGTATTTTATAAAGGTTAATAATAAATGATTATCTCAGCTTAAAGGTAATTAATATACAATTTAAGTTTTCGATAATTTAGTAGAAACTTTATACTAAAAGGTACATCCACTTGAGTTTCTGATATTACTTTGGTTAAACAGTTAGCACATGCAATATGATAATAGACGTGTGGATTGAGGGACCAGTTTTAATACTCATTATCTTGAAATTGCGCCAATTATTTTGCTCCATTTCTTTTTTAGAAAATGTATTAAGACTTTTTCTATAACCATAGCCGGAAAATTTAAGGATTTAGATATATGATTCAGTAATTTTCACTGAAATATAAATAATATTAGTGTGGACTGAGGGACCACAGTTTGGACGTTGTTTTAGTTTTTTCTTTAATGCTTGGGTGGCCTGTTATTTAGTAAATGAACCTTACAAATTCTATAGTAAATGTGTATTATCACACTATCTTCATTTTAAAGATAATTTCCAAGAGCTGGCTAAATGGTCTGTGAGAACTGAGGGACCACATATAAAGATGTGCGTGTGGTGTGAGTGTTCTTTTTAAAAAGTTAGTCCAAACATGACGAAATTTAAGAATGATTTAGGAAAATATTGTGAAAAGACAACGGCGTAGATAAAAAAATTGTGAAAAGCATAGAAAAAAAGTTACGGTCAAATAATTAGAACACTCAATCCGGCGACCAGAAAAAATTCCTACACCTTGGATCTCAGAAATATAAGAACAATTTTGTTGTGAAATAATTGTACAGATTTAGTGAAATATATTCCCAATTATTCAAATGTTTTTGACTGTTTATTTCGATTTTATAAAGGTATTTGTAGAACACTCAATCCTCCTATAGCGCAGATTGAAGTATTAAAAAATCTTAAACTATGGCTTAATAATTTCCTGACTTTGATACTCTATTACACGAACACAATCTAGGATCAATTCGTGAGACACAAATCATCATAAAAAATATAATAGTTTAAGAGAAAAATAAACAAATACTTTCTATGGAATGTTCCGTGTGAGTGTTCCATGTTTTGGCGTACATGAATTTAACCCAAACTTGTATGTCAACCCAGACTATAACTGAAATTGTGAAAATGTTTGTACTAAATTTTAAAACGTCTTCTGAACTTGATACGGTATTATTTTAACAATTATCAACTTAAATAAATCTCAATCATAAATTCTATGCTATAAAGCTGATTAGGCTGACCATAAATTCAATAAAAATAAAACTGTACTTACTCTTTGTGTTTTATTACAATAAAATATACTTAGTTTAAAATTTAATGCATCTTTGTTTTGCAAATCTAAAAATCTTTTAGACAAAGTCGTAATGACTAAGAATTATCGGAAAAAAATGTCTTGAAGGATTATACATATGATATCACTGTCCCGGAGAGTAACTGGCATATTGTTTCCGGTTGTTCTCGTTTTGCGAATGGTGAATACTTGCATAGTCACAACCAAGTAGCCAGACTTGGCCACCAACAACTTGCTCTTAAATTATTTTATTATTATTATATTTTATTATTTATTATTATGTTATTTATTTTATTTTTGCATCTTGTCGATGCAAAAATACCGTAATATAGGTAAGTACCCTACCCATATAATTTGGACTTGGCTCATGAAGTTGTCGACTAGTGGAATGTTGATTCGGCAATCATTGTTCCGATAGTAATTTTGGTAAAAGGACTTATTCCAAAGAGTCTCTATCAACATCTAAGAAGATTCGCGCTTGACAGTTGGATGATAGGTCTGATGTAAAAGACAGTACTGCTTGACACGCCCTAACCACCAGCTTGGTCCTTGTACCTGTTGCTGGTGGGTCTACCTTTTATATTTAGGTATATTTAAAAATGGAATACTTTGTAAAAAAAAAGAGAAAAATAATAATATAATTGGGTCCGGTCGGTTTAGTCAGTTTATACGAAACCCATGGGATAAGATAGGGTGGTGACATATTGTAATCCTACTCCGTCACCACACGGATAACCCGTTACCTGTTTTTTATATAATTAATTAGTAGGATTGCAATGAAACGCATATAACAAAAAAAGACTTTAATTTTAATGTAAGTCATGGTCAGCCTAGTCCATTTTCTAGCTAAGAATTATAATTAAGTTGATAATTATTAAAATAATACCGTATCAAGTTCAGAAGACGTTTTAAAATTTAGTACAAATATTTTCACAATTTCAGTTATAGTCTGGGTTGACATACAAGTTTGGGTTAAATTCATGTACGCTAAAACATGGAACACTCACACGGAACATTTCATAGAAAGTATTTGTTTAATTTTCTCTTAAACTATTATATTTTTTATGATGATTTGTGTCTCACAAATTGATCCTAGATTGTGTTCGTGTAATAGAGTATCGAAGTCAGGAAATTATTAAGCCATCGTTTAAGATTTTTTAATACTTCAATCTGCGCTATAGGAGGATTGAGTGTTCTACAAATACCTTTATAAAATCGAAATAAACAGTCAAAAACATTTGAATAATTGGGAATATATTTCACTAAATCTGTACAATTATTTCACAACAAAATTGTTCTTATATTTCTGAGATCCAAGGTGTAGGAATTTTTTCTGGTCGCCGGATTCCCTTTGAGTGTTCTAATTATTTGACCGTAACTTTTTTTCTATGCTTTTCACAATTTTTTTATCTACGCCGGCACCGTTGTCTTTTCACAATATTTTCCTAAATCATTCTTAAATTTCGTCATGTTTGGACTAACTTTTTAAAAAGAACACTCACACCACACGCACATCATATAAAGGGCTGTAGTTTTTGATACATTTTTGTACAAATTCCAAGATTTGTTCTACAATTGTTTCTAATCTACTACTAAATCCTTGGTAATTTATTTTCCAAATTCCCGGTTTGGTCCCTCAGTTCACACGCACGTCTGTTCAACTGCAGTAGTACCACGGGTAAACTAATTACCGGTGTTACTACTGGTAGTACGAATGGTAGTACCACGGGCAATAAAGGCTCATATTGGCCTAAATGTATTTTTAGGACTTACACACCTGGCAGGTATAGGGGCTCTAAAAGGTTTTACACGTTAAAAAGGTACAAATAAAAACAGAAACATTATTTTAAACAATTTTTATTCAAAATGGTTACCGCTACTGACAATTTAACAACGAAATGTGGTTTATACCAGGACTATACAATTACTTATCACTTTCACATACTGATTCATATTTAACTTTAATTAAAATTCAAAAGTAACACCTAATTACTAATTTAAACAAGTTATATTAACACAATATTCAAATAAAATAAAATGAATAACTACATAACCTATTTACAAAATTATTATTTTCTTAAATCTAAGCAAAGATAAATTTTTCAATCTTTATAAGGCATTCGATAGCGTGTTTTAGTGATTTGTTCACGGAACATACTTCAGTTTCATTACAATAGCACGAGAGTTCTCCAAGGATCTATACTGGGGCCTTAGTATCAAACTTTTAAAGAAAGAACTAATTTAAGGTGTTTCTTCATACTTTAGTATTATATTATAGCACAGGAGTTCTCCAAGGGTCTATACTGGGGCCCTTAGTATCAAACTTCTAAAGAAAGAACTTATTTAAGGTGTTTCTTCAAGGACAACGTTCTGTCTTAAGCTTTAGGTCTTATATTTGCTTTTATAAGTTTCCATTAATGTTATCATTAAGTAAGTAAGTTCAAATCTAGCAAATATATGCTTAGCTTAACTTTCCAGTACATTTTATTAAAGCTTCATTCTTGGGAGGCAATTTTAAAGCGGAAATTGTTGACAATTTGATAACGTAACGTGTCAAAGTGGTGAGATGTGGCCAAATTAAAGTGACAATTATAAACGCATTATGCGAAAGTGACATAAGTGGTGACGATACAGAATTAAGTCTAAATTTCATGCTTATTTAGTTTGCGTAAGCTTGTGATGTTCATGCCGTAAATACTGAAGCCCATTGGTTCCGTGAAACGTATCTGTAAACAAGGTAGATCAATATTAATACAGGTTTTACATGATTAGTACAGGGTTTTTATTTTCTAGTGGGAAATCCAAGAGCCTTAACTTAGTAACTGATGGTAAATGGACATGGCTAATTGACGTTAACTTTGTCAGACACAACTAAGTCGCTGCCTACCCTGGGATTTTATTCTGGGTAGGGTCAGCATGTCTTTTCCACATGCTGCTAAAAGTTTAGTCTATGTTTTACGGCTGGCCGGCTGCCTGACGCCAACCCAGCTTGGGAATGCGGGTGTTGGAGGTTTACTCCTTACCAGGAGGTTGATCCGCGGTGGTACCTATGCACCGGGTCGTGGTTTATATTAGTCGCCTCTTATAACACCCACGGGAGGATATGGGGCAGTCCTATTCTAACCGGGAACCGCACGGAAAAACTTTATATTAAATTCAATACCAATCCACTTTGACGGAGTAATCTAATTTTATTTCATCACTGGAGGAGATACTTTAAGTCCCTAAAGTGCGACATTAAAAGCTGCGCCGATTTTGCCTGCAACATCGCGCGACGCCTTGTTGGAAAAAATGTTGGAAGACATGTCGCACGAAGTCCGGCAACGTCGCGCTACTTCACCCGATATGTCGTTGGTGACACGTGTTTTGGGACATTGTCGCCTAGTGAGGCCTAGTGTATCTTTGCCTTAATAGGCTGTGATGATTCTGTATTTAGGTAAGCCTTTAGCACTACTTACAGATTTAGATGTTGTTGCCTCCTTCTCCTTATTCTTATCCTTATTAGCATCTGTACCCTGAAACAAAGTAAATAAAGAGTTAATATTGTAAAACCGAATACAGTTTCCAACGCAATCGAAAACGGTTTTATTTTACGGAATATTCACCGAATTAGATAAGATATGTATAAATAATTTTGCACTAAATAATGGTTTCGTACAAAAAAGAATAAGCTATAGAAAACATAGTTATCTTCTGAGTTCTCCAAAAAGAGATAGCATAAGACCTAATCTTAGCATTCCATGGATTCTCCGTGCGGGTGCCGGGTCCATCGCGTGATAGAGGGCAGAACACTGGCGTAACAGCGTCTGGGACTTACGACCCAGATGTAGGTTTAAGGAGGCCCCCTTACAACGCGTTAGCGGTCACCTTCACTGTCTGCCATGTTCCGTCCTCTACCTATCCAAATTTGGTAGGAACCTAACAATGCCGTTTTGGACATTCGTGATAGTAGAGAGCTTACTGAAGTTCTCGGCAGTCCTAGTTCTTTTAATAGATTGTAGAGGGATTTAGCTCGTGTACCCCTCGCACCTATTTCCACGGCATACAGAGTAACCCTATAGCCATTTCTGGTTATCTCATTTGTCAAGTCAAAGTATTTATTTGTCTTAATTGCGTGGTCTTTAGGGTTGTATAGTGTGTTTCATACGTGTCAACCAGTAGAGTCCAATCGTCTGCCGGACTCAGGACCGGTAAAGGCTTGTAGGTGGTCTTTTTAGTAGTGCCTTCCTTAACAAATTGGATGTTTTGTCTTTCATTCGTAGTCAGTCCTTTTCTAGCTCTGGCAATCGACAGACTCACTGCCTCGCGTATAATCCCTAATACTTTGTCGTGACGTTGCGAGTAATGACCCCTATCCATAAGCACTTTGCAGCCTACCAATAAGTGTCTTGCCGTACAAATTTCTTTGCCACATTCTGTGCATTTTTTGTCCGTGGCTTTTCCCCATCTTACAAGATTGCTTTGATCGGGGAGAGTCAATTGAAAGGCGTTGAGGTAGAATTTAAGTAATGCTGGTGGCCAGTCGTAAAGCAAAGTGCGCCACTTCAAGGCTAAAGGTATACAGTAGTCCCCTAGAGTAACCCATTCATTTTGCATTTCTAGGTTCATTGCGTGCACTCTGTAGCTGTTATTCTCATCTTGGTTCAAGAAAGATTTTATAATTTCTTTGTCCGATTGACTTTCCGTGTTTCCTAGACCTACTCTACTAGTTTGTGCGCCTATCATGAACTTTTTGTGGAATTGTAACCGTGACTCGAGCGCAGATGAATTTTTATCAGTTGGGATGGATTTTACAATTTCGTCTTTAGATGTTGATAAGACTTGCATTTTAGTGACTCTTAGATGTTTGTAGAGTTCCGATGGTTTTTTTAGTTTCATCCCAAAGTTATTTGTGTCTCGATACAGAGCAGAAGAGTCTGCAGATTGAGCTAACCCTAGCCACGATTTCAATGTTTTCGTCACTTTAGCATCTAGTTGTTTCAAGAGGTTCTGGTTTAAATCATACACAAGGAAAGGCCAATTGAGACGTGATGTTAAATAGTTGTCGTATATCCAGACTTTTTTTACGTTATTTATCGGTTGATGGTCTACCTTTTCAATGTCGTTTATGAAACTATTGACGACATCGTCTAGTACTGGGGAGCGACCTTTATCGTTTATCTTTCTACCAAGAAATTTAAAAGGCACGGTTTCTGATAATATTGAAACGTTTTCCCCGCCAATAGTGAGACCGGGGTCATATGAAGTATATCTCGTATCGTATCTCGTATAAATTTTTTAGGCTTTAGCATAGATTCTGCCCTAACGTGGGAAGCCCATATAGACAGAGTGTGTAGCAGGTTGGGAGGTGCATGCTTTGCTGTCGGTCGCGTTGCCAGGGTGGTATCACAGGACGCTGCACGTACATGTTACTTTGCAACAATCCACTCAGTATTGCAATACGGAGCAGAAGTGTGGGGACGTGGTGCAGACTGGGAGCGTGCATTTCGTATGCAGAAGCGCGCAGTACGGTCAATCGTTGGTATTGCGCAAGATTCCTCGGCTAGGCCCTATTTTAAAAGCTTAGGTATTATGACTTTTCCAGGAATCATCATATTTCAGGTGGCAATGTACACAAGAAATAACTTAGACCAGTACGTAAAACACAGCAGTGTGCACTCATATTGTACTAGAGGTCGTGAAAATCTATCAGCAATACCACGTACGTTAACCAAGTCCTCTAAGATTACTCATGTTATGGGCCCATCGGTTTACAATAAGTTGCCAGCCAATATTATCAATGCAGCCAGCCTCAGCAACTTTAAAAATCTCTTAAAAAGCTGGCTTGTCGAGCAAGCATTTTACTCATTTGACGAATTTAATAAATTAAAATCATAGTTAATAGTTTATTTATTAATCATAGGTAATAAGTTTTATGTTGACATTTTTTATATTATTTATACTGGAAATTTTATTATCATTTATTATATATTATTGATTGTAAATAAATAATTACAGTTCAACAAATCTAAAAGATACAGTATGACGTTTCATATTTTTCAAACTGAAACAACTTTGTTCATGCGTACATTATTCAGTTTCGAAAACCTTTTTCGTAAAACCATGAATTTAGAAAGATTTTATTATTGTATCTAAAAATGTACAATTCTTAATATATAAATTTAATTGAAAACTTTCAAATAAAGCAAAATAACACATATTTACATAGTAAATAATATCTTATAGTTCTATTCTTGACCTCATTGCAAAGTCACGTAGTTAGGTTACTGCTCGTAGTGTTGCGAATCTTCGGATACACTTGTATGCAAAAAAATCGTTTACATATACGAAAAATCGTTATTATCGTTAGACACGTAACTAACTATTACTTATAACTAGTACTCGACGTGGTCAAAGGTGACGGGAGGCAACTTATTAAGGTCTTAGTAGTGAATAAAAAAATTCCTAAACATTACTTTTATTTAATTAATTATAATTTAAATAAAAGTAATGTTTGGAATTTTTTTTTTATTCTCTAAATGTACTAGATCTAATACTACTGTTTATTTATTACGTCTTGAATATAAAGGTAAACAGCTATTGGGTCGTGTCAACCACCGACTATAGACTTTAGTATTTGACCTTTGAGAAATGGAATCAAAGACAAAATTCTAGAATCTACAAATTATGTCAAATGGTGAAATTTGACGTTGGAAAAATTACATATATTTAAAATATAAGAAAGATAGTGGTTAAATCAAACTAATTTACGTGTTTTCTATTGCATAAACGTTAAATGCAATTTTCCAGAAATTTTCATCCATATCAAAGTGTGCGATTGATGTAAAAACTAGAGAATTTGCAATATGTGGTGTTTTTTTTACAAAAGGTTCTACCCTTTACTAATAATGAGATTAATTATTAAAGTGTCTTAAAAATCGGATATTATCGTAATCGATCTCTTAAATTTCGGATATTATAGTAATCGATTTTTTTATCCCAACCTTATTATTCAATTTGTCAGAACTGTCATACCGTACCTATTAGATTTGTTGGACTTTAATTGTAGGTACCTATTCTTAAGAGATATGTAGCTCAATAAGTACTGTATAATAGTTTATTATGACGTGTAATATCTTTACCAATAAATGAGTATGAGTATGAGTATGAGTATCCCGCCTACCTAAACACAGACAATAACATTTGCTAGGTTTTACTCTCATTCCATCAGTCCACTCACAGAATTCATCAACCTTTCGCAGTAGTTCTTGGCACTGCTTTGGATTCCGAGTAAGTATCTATACTAATATTATAAAGAGGTAAAGTTGGTGAGTTTGTGACGCTGTAAGGGAGTAATCCCTGAATGTACTGAACCGATTTTAAAAATTCTTTCTGTGTTGAATAGTCCATTTATTGGGGAGTGTCATAGGCTATATAGTATCACGCTATGACTAATAGGAATGGAGCAATAATGGAATGTTTAAAAAACGGACGCGTATTTTTCGCCGCCCAACGAAGTGGGCACGGATCAGCTAGTATAATATCCAATACTTACTTCTTCCTCTTCTTCTTTCTCTTCTGGTGGTATGTTTGGTCCTAGCTTCTCGCATAATGCTTGAACCTGCAACCAATAAATCCCATTAACGTTAACGTCCGTGTGGTGACGGAGTAAGAATACAATATGTCATCACCCCATCTCATTCCATGGGTGTCGTAAAAATCGGAATAAAAAGAAGGAAAACTTGAAATTTTCTTTTTGAAGCTCTATACCAAAGCGTCTGGCCAGCGTTATATTAGTAGGACAAGTATCCCTCCGTCACGCGAGGAGCCCCGTCCCTGCAGAGGGATTGAAATGGGGTGTTATAAATTGTAATAAATCATTACTACTTACGCTAGGATATTGTGAGAAGCAAGCTCTCGCCTTCCCTATGCAAGGTGGGGCCACTGCACGTCCAAACCTGTCCCTGTCTGCCGGGTCGAACATGTAGTAGCCTGAAAACAATATTATAATTACATTTCTATCCTGATGAGACTCACCATTACGCCCCGATTTATACATCGACAAGTACAGTAGCGAGTTAAGTAGTAAGTTGTTGATTAAGTTGATTTAAATAGATCTCCATCCTATTTTTTGGCGAGTTAAGTACGAAGTAGCCCCCTCTCTTGCGTCTCGCCAACTTAAATCGCCAAAAAATAGGATGGGGATCTATTTAAATCAACAAATTACTACTTAACTCGCTACTGTACTTGTCGATGTGTAAATCGGGCTTTACAGGCCATTTACGAGCTTACCGCTGCGAGCGATTTTAATAGTTTGAAATGCTTGAAGCTCGCCACGGGGCGTCACCGCTCATAGAGAAAATACACTGATGATGATGTATGGATCATTTATTGCATTTAAAAGATTCACTTACATTTTTACTTACTTTGTGTTTTCAAAATCAGGTCAGTGGTTATTTGAAAGCTTTGAAATCTTATCGGTAGTATTAAAAGTAATAAGCTTATTTAAAGAATATTATTTTCATCAAAGCAACTTTTTATCCAAATTACCCAATAATTTCCCTGATATTATGGTTAGTGTGATTGGGATCGCCCATTTTCAGTAACCAAACGATCCATCTTGGATCGGCGATCCCGCGATTCGCAATTCATCAACGACGGATCGTTCGCGGCAAAGAGCGAGCGATCCTGCCGCGCAGTTAGTATCGCGCGAGGCAAGTCCACATCAAACGCTCCTGCCGCGCGCGATCGGTTCGCGCTGGATCGTGCTGTGTGGATCCGGCTAGTAGCCATTTTCGGCAATTTTGATCTATAATAACATACCTCTAGGATTTTTGAAGAGCGCTACAGCTAGTTCACCATCGCCAGCGACGAATACACCGGTGTTTTCTTCACTGAAGAACTCTGACATCTAAATTGAGAAGCAAAATAATTACATTTTTTTTTGATAAAATTTTTTAGAACAAAACTGTTCTAAATCGTTCAGTTTTGCTATCGTGCAACATACATAAATATTAATAATATATACTAGATAGTACTTTCGGTTAATGGACTTATTACAAAGAGTCTATCAATATCTAAGGAGACTCGACCTTGACAGTTGGATCATAGGTCTGATGCAGAAGCCAGTACTGCTTGACACGGCACGCATTGTGAGGAGATTCCTATCTCTGGAGCCCTAACCACCAGTAGCTTGGTCCTTGTACCCGATGCTGGTGGGTACAGGGACGACCGTTACGACTTGGGGAGCTTCAAGAAACGAGCGTACTCCCTATTTAAAGGTCGGCAACGCATCTGTGATTCCTCTGGTGTTGCGGGTGTCCATGGGCGGCGGTGATCACTTACCATCAGATGACCTGCTGGCTCGTTTGCCGCCTACATAAAAGAAAGTTAATCTTAAGTATAAGAACCTTGCTCATGAGATCAGAGTCCACCTTGCCAGTTTGCCGCGACTGGTAGATGACAGCGCGACACACGCAGTTACCCGGCGCGTAAAACTTGCGGAGAATCTGTGGGAAAAAGACATTTATGTATTACTAGCTTATGCCCGCAGCTTCGCTCGCGTTAAGAAATATTCATTAGACTTATTTTTAGGATTCCGTAAAAAAACGGAACCCTTAAAGGATCACTTTGTTGCCTACAACATCGTTTCATCGCCAATTTTATCCCCTTGGGGGCAGAATTTAACGAAATCCTTTCGTAGCGGATGCTTACGTCATAACCCTGCATGCCAAATTTCTGTCAGATCCCTCCAGCGGCTTGAGCTATGCGTTGATAGATCACTATGTCAGTCACCTTTGAGTTTTATATTATAGAAGTATACTGCAGTCCTTTTTTACCAGTACACATTCTTTCAGGCATGCTAATGGCGGTGATAACAAACTTTTAGCGTAATTGGTTCATTACGTGACATTAAGTGAGCTATGTTAATAGCTGGATCCACACCAAACGATTTGGATCGGCGATCCCGCGATCCATCGACGAAGGATCGCTCGCGGCAAAGAGCGAGCGATCCCGCCGCGCAGTTAGTATCGCGCGAGGCAGGTCCACATCAAAGGCTCCTGCCGCGCGCGATCGGATCACGCTGGATCGTGCTGTGTGGACCTGGCTAATTGACTGTATGATTACTGGCTTTCGACGCTATTTAAAGCCCACCGAATGGTCGTCTTAACACGTTCCCAGTCCCATGTACCATATGTGGTACATGTGCATTGTTTTACTATTGTGTCTGCTGGCGGCACTGTGAAAGGGTTAATATTATTAACTTTTTTAAAGATGAATATTTGACACGACTTAAATAGCAGGCTACAAAGTTTGACGACGTTAGCCTAATATTTTAAACTTTAAGAAGAGCGAACAAACAAAAAGACAAATAGACTAAAAGACCAGTAGACCAACCTGTTGTATAGACAGTATCTTGGTGGGCGGCTTGTAGTGAAGATAGCTGTCTTGGTACAGCTGGTCTCCAGCTTCCAGGATCTGGTCCAAAGTTCCTGTGCACCATCGGCAGACATCTTCTACTCGGGCCATTGCCACTGCCATCACTGATATTGCTAGTGCCTGGAAAGTATATTAAAATTACTGCAGACATTCACACAACGCCATATAAGCGCCGATTACACTACCCTACATGTAGGACACTTCATCTTGTAGGGCACTACATGTTGTCTAGTTAATAATCACATGCAGGCTGTTAGGACACTACATATCGGAGATTGGCGAGTCCCTACCGCCCTACATCATGTAGTCTCCTACATGATCCGTCCTACAAGATGTAGTGTCCTACATGTAGGCTAGTGTAATCGGCGCTTTAGTCCTAAACTATACTATGGATACTATACAAATAATATATTTTGTTTTTGTAAATACATAATTACTATTATCACCCAATTACGATCATGCAAAGTTTTGCAAATTCAAGCGGAAATTGAAGCCAAGACTTCTGCGCAGTAGTCATTATACCACTAAGCTACAAAGGTGATACAATATTACATTCATCATAACAGCCCATTAATGTCCCACTGCAGGGACGGGCCTCCTCCCGTGACGAAAGGATACTTGGCCTACTAATACCACGCTGGCCAGACGGATTGGTATAGGGTTTAATTTCAAGTATTCCTTCTTTTTATTACGTAAAGATAATATTCATAGTCCCTTGACGGTTTTTACGACACCCATTGGATGAGATGGGGACACACTGTATTCTTACTCCGTCACCATACGGAGAATTTCCCATTGCGTTAACCATAAAATCACCAATAAGTAGGTTGACATACCTGGTTTCCTCTAGATCCATGCGGGAACCTCTTGCAAGCCATCGAGTGGTTAGCAGACATGAACCCACTACCATCTGCCAATACTAGCCAGCCAGCAGCGTTACGTTGGCCTGGAAATGAAGAGTTACTGATAAATAAAGATGAAATAGTTTGGACACATTGCGAGAATTAAATATTTTGGACTAATGCTAGGAGATTAAAAATACACCGCAAACGTTTTAAGTGACTTCGATAGAGGACACCCTAGAAAGACATAGTAAAGAGACATAATTTATGACACACATCAGAAAAGGCAAGTGCGTAGCCCTCGAAATCGACGTGCGTTTATTAAGAAGGCCCAAGACGTCAAGACCAACTCATCTGTCTACGAAGCCTAAAAGATTGTTGTTTTACCAAACGTCGCGTGAGAAAGAGAAAATCTAATGGAAAAGCTGTAAGAAACATGCAGTCTAGTCATACTTTAGAAAGTTTCACTGTTTTTAAATATTTCTACAGACTAGATGAATAAAAGTTTCTTGCATTAACATTACTGTTGCAATAATTGCAACAGTAATGTTAATGCAAAACACAACTATTGTGTTCTGACTTATGTACCTATATTGTTCTTTTTATGATTAAGTATTCTATATATTCTACTGATTGTTTTTAATCCGATTACTTGTTTTAGTTGTTTATGTTTTCATGTCTTGGTAATTTAATGTGTAATGTTAATTTTTTGTTATAATTTGTTTAATTTTATATTGATTTGATCCTGTTTTTTATTATTGTAGCATAGCATATAGGCGCTTTGGTTTAACTGTAAGCTTATATTGCTCTTGTGTTAAATAAATAAATAAATAAATAGTCTATCTCGGCCGAATATTTATTATAAATGCCTACGGCTGCGCGGTACGTAAACATGCGATAGGGCTGCCCACCTCCAGCTTTTTAATTACATTTACCTACTTTCCCGCTCGTCACTGCGGCACAGTCGCGACTGTTCACTCCGCAAAGCCACCGCTATCGTGACCGAGTTTCTATGAAGTCGAAATACTGTATATATTTGTACCTACTATGGTCGTGTCGTTAAATTAAAACATTTCCGCATACAAACCTTTAAGCTTAGGCTCCTCTTTGTCTGCGTGTGCCGTGGCTCGTTCAGCGTCAAGGCAGGTGGGTTGTCCAGGAGGATGTTGACGGTCCTTCTCGTCAGCGCGACGGCGCTTGCCTTCGATGTCAACCTACGAACAATAAACCAGACGTTAATAAAGGAATGAAAAGAATGGTGAAGTAAAACTTAACAAATGTTAATCTCTACGAAAAACTTGAGATAAAACTCCATACTTATTAAGAACCGTACATTTCTGAAGGAAGCCCGTCCCTGCAGTGGGACATTAATGGGCTGTTATGATGACGTTCCTAATGTTAAGTACCTTATGTCTATGAGTGAGTATCAGCAGAAAATCAGCAGAAAAAAATTACGGTGATAAAACCGGACAAACCTAGGTAGGTTTCGACCTCTTTGTCGGAAAAACACCCTGAGAAAACCCTATACCATGCTTTATACCTAAGTATAATAATATATTATAATTATATTATACAGGGTGGCTCATTCAAAAAAAAAAACAATGAATTTTATTCATTTAAGACATAATGTTTCATAGAGATATTTACTGCTTTAGACCTACAGAATCGATATTTAATTAGAAAAAGTATAAGTTTATTTTTGCAAAACAACCGGGTTCGATTCCCCAGCTGGGTACAGTATCTTTTTCAAATGTATGAATGCAGTTTTTCTTTTTATCAAAATCGGTGACATGGTTCCTAAGAACAAATCTTCGTATGACTTATAGTTTAAGACTTTCCCATACTGACCCTTTTGAATGAGCCACCCTGTATATTATATGCTTTATAAGTTTCACGCTATTTCTGAAAGTCAGTGTATTATTTTTAAATTAAAAGGCAACTCCTAGACATAAGATCAGAGTTCATTCTCGCGGTGACTTATATAAACATCAATTTAACAGACACTAAGAAAATCAGGGTTCAATTATCGCGCCTAGATGGCGTTGTACAGGTGAGTTTTAAGTTGCGGCTCTGGCGCCGTATAAAGCAATGGTTAAATTTGGTAGTCGAGACGAATACTCGGGTGGCCTACTGGTCATGGCGCTGGGCGCGTGTAGTCCAGAGACGCGGGTTCGAGTCCCGCCTCGAGTACCAATTATTTCTTTCTTCTTTTCGGTTCAAGGTTCAATATTGTGGATAACACAAACAATAAGCATTGTATGCTTATTGTTTGTGTGATCCACAGCCTCTAAAACATTTAAAATTAAAGCGCCGATTACACTAGACTACATGTAGTGCACTATATCTTGTAGGACACTACATCTTATAGGGCAGTACATCTTGTAGGGCACTACATCTTGTAAGACACTACATGTAGTCTTTCCATTTCCATGTAATTGTTTAGAAATGCAAAGCCTACATGTAGTGCCCTACAAGCTGTAGTGCACTACATGTAGTCTAGTGTAATCGGCGCTTAAGATACAATCTTAGAAATAACAGCATCTCACCTTACTAGTAGCAGGCACAAGAGTCAACCCGGGCGCGTTCTGCTTGACAAGCGGCGGCGGTTCCGCATTCTTGGGGCCAGACCTGATGGGCGTCACGGTAATGCTCATCCCGTGGAGCTGGAAGTCTTTCTTCAGACGCTCTTCCGTCGGTACGTTTTGTAGATAACTGGGAATAGAATAACAAATAAATAATCTTCACACATTCACACAACGCCATCTAGTCCTAAACTAAGCAGATAAGTATTTCTTATGTGTTCGAGATAAACAACCCGTTTTGATTAAATCTTTTGGAAAAAAAGATTTTTGTGTTGGAAGTTATTTATACAATAAAAGTTCTAAGTAAAGAAAGGATCGAATTCTGAGGTTTTTTTTATATAATGGGAGTCAAACGAGCCAGCAGGTCACCTGATGGTAAGTGATCACCGCCGCCCATGGAGAGGAACACCAGAGGAATCTAAGATGCGTTGCCGACCTTTAAAAAGGCAGTACGCTCGTTTCTTGAAGGTAACACATAATTGATGATTGTGACTTACTCTTATTTCCTCAAAACTTTAATTTAATTCATAAATAACATTTTTTAATTTTTTTTCATCATTTTAAAATGCATTCTAATACTATTAATGTTGTTATAATTTTAATTCAGAACCAATATTGATATAATATTCACTGTCAATTTTTATAAAATTCCAAACAGGTTACCATCTACAAAAAGGTTTTATTATTGAAAGAAGTATGTTGGAAATATAAAGAACCTAATCGTATTTGCTTAAAACTTCTTTGGTCTCATTTGGAATATCTACTCAGGAAAGTATTTAATATTCAAGTATTCAGCAAACAAAAAAAAATGTTATAAGCTTAGTTTTAATGCTATTATATTTATTTTTTACTGTTTCGTTCTACTGATTCCATTTTATTTCTTTTTTTGTATTTTTTTTTGTAAAAGGCGAACAAGGGTACATAAATAAATACATATGTACAATGTACATATCATATTAACCTATACCCTTGATAACTTAAAATATTTTGTGTTTCCCTTGGACTAACTTATCGAGATTCTACTATTTAATGAAATTTCGAGTGCATTACCCCAGCAGAATCTTGTCGAAATTTGTAATTTTTTTTTATCAGATTTTTAGACTTCTAGCTCCTGTAAATGTCTGTGTAGTTTTTGGAATTAGTCCAGTCCTAATTTTAAAGATATTTGACAAAAACAGATTCTGCTGGCATAACGTTACCGCAGCAGAATCTTTTTTGAAATAATGGGATTATTGAAAAAATCTTTAGGTACATTTTTAGACGGCTGGACGAAGTAAATGTTTCGATATAATTTGAATTTTTACGTTTCATGGTTTCGGAGATATTCAAGATTCTGCTGGCGTAACGTTTGCGTGTTTGCTGGATCTCCGAAACGGTACAGCGTAATTTCCTAATTTTTTATACTTCATCTAATTAGTCTGAATTAGTCCACAAATAAAAAAGTAATAATAATGCACCGTTTGCAAGTTATTTTAAATTATATAAATACCCCTTTTTGGGCTCTTACTCTTAAGATATGTATTCTGGAGACTTGTTTAAAACGTCATTTTATAGTTTATAGTTAGTTACAGGTCTGTGTGAAGTTTCATTAGTGTACAGTCACGAGCAATAATATGTACACATTTTCAAATTTTCTAAACTATCTGCACGTTTATCTAGACATTACAATATCAAAATGAATTCGTAATTTAGAAGAGGTTCCGTACAGTTTTGAATTAATCTTCGAATTTTCAATTTTGGATTGGCAGAACTTTAGATAACTGGTTTACAAAATGCGAAAATGTGTACATATTATTGCTCGTGACTGTACAGTAAGTAATTAAAAAGTTATCACATAATTTAGTTCATTTTGGCCAGCGATGTGCAACGGGTTAATTTAACTGCCTATTTATTGAGTTTCGTATCGATTTACTTGCTGAATTCTGTATAAACAATTAGACTTTTGTGTCAACTTTATACCAGCAAATTTTGAGCGTAATCCACTTAATAATTACAGAGATAAGCTAAAAAGAGTCATTACGTTATGCATGCAATAATGTCGGTACAGATGCGTACACAATTAATTTTAATGGCGCTAGTGAGCTGCGTTAACGCTCTTGAAACTAAATTAAATTCGTTTAAAATAAAAAGGCCGTTTTTGTTTTAAATGCATTACTTCGCTAATTTAAAAGCATCATAAGTGTTGATAGTGTGTTATACAAATATTTTATTGTTGTCAACACTTTAAATGTTATTAAATTTGCATTTAAAATTAAAACTGCCTTTTATGTTTTAAATGCAATATTTATGACAAAAATTTAAATGTTATCGTAATTAAATGTTGAGGTTTTGTTTTATTTATCTGTGATTTTTAAATTAAACAATCTTTAGCGCAATGGTTATTTAGTTATAAATTAAAAATTACTGTAATTTTATAAATTAAGTTAAAAAAGTAAATTTTTATATACCTACTTAATTTTACTTATTTTAAGATTTTTAGACAATTTAGCTTTATTTTTAAAAGTCAGTTATTCAATGACAATCAATATTTATGTTAAATATTAATTACCATTTAAATAGTGTAATTGCTAAGCAATTGTTATTAAACTGTGACTTTACAACAAGGTATTTTGATCGTTTTAATATTTCTATCCTGTGCATAAACTTCTGTTTTATTTTACCACTTGTTTACAAAACTGTACCAAAAAGCAAATATAAATTTTATTATCCTTTACATGTTAGTAGGTCAGAGTTATGTACTACACTGACGCTTTTTTGTGACCATCTATACATGGTCGGGTTACCACAGTCATTCATACGTAATGACTCTTTTTCGCTTATCTCTGTAATTATTACGTGGATTACGCTCAAAATTTGCTGGTATAAAGTTGACACAAAAGTCTAATTGACTACAGAATTCAGCAAGTAAATCGATACGAAACTCAATTAATAGGCAGTTAAATTAACCCGTTGCACATCGCTGGCCAAAATGAACTAAATTATGTGATAACTTTTTAATTACTTACTGTACACTAATGAAACTTCACACAGACCTGTAACTAACTATAAACTATAAAATGACGTTTTAAACAAGTCTCCAGAATACATATCTTAGGAGTAAGGGCCCAAAAAGGGGTATTTATATAATTTAAAATAACTTGCAAACGGTGCATTATTATTACTTTTTTATTCGTGGACTAATTCAGACTAATTAGACGAAGTATAAAAAATTAGGAAATTACGCTGTACCGTTTCGGAGATCCAGCAAACACGCAAACGTTACGCCAGCAGAATCTTGAATATCTCCGAAACCATGAAACGTAAAAATTCAAATTATATCGAAACATTTACTTCGTCCAGCCGTCTAAAAATGTACCTAAAGATTTTTTCAATAATCCCATTATTTCAAAAAAGATTCTGCTGCGGTAACGTTACGCCAGCAGAATCTGTTTTTGTCAGATATCTTTAAAATTAGGACTGAACTAATTCCAAAAACTACACAGACATTTACAGGAGCTAGAAGTCTAAAAATCTGATAAAAAAAAATTACAAATTTCGACAAGATTCTGCTGGGGTAATGCACTCTGAAATTTCAACAAAACGGCAGTAGAAGTTCCACTTTTTGCCACTTCACAGATAAGTTCATTTTATTTGACAAGTAGTTGTCAAAAACTTTTGAAAATATGAATATAATTAAATGTCTAAATTTCATATATTATGTGTTTTCAGAAATTATCTTTTAGGACACAGAAAATATAGAATGATCGAATTTAATAAGACAAGAGATAAAGATACTTACGCGTATGCCATTAGTTTTGCAGATGAGAACGTCAAGGCACAAGCAGCACCGTCGTCCTGTAAAATAATATCATACACATTACTTTAATTATTACTTCAAGATACAAAGCTGTACTAATATTATAAAGTGGTAAAGTTTGTGTGTTTGTTTGTTTGTGACGTTGTAGGGGGTATTCTTTGGATCTACTGAAACGATTTTAAAAATTCTTTCTGTGTTGAATAGTCCATTTATCGGGGAGTGTCATAGGCTATATAGTATCACGCTATGACTACTTAATAAGAGTGGAGCAGTAATGAAATATGTTTAAAAAAGGGACGCGTTTTTTTCGCCGCCTAACGAAGTGGGCACGGGTCGGCTAGTATTTAATATACAGGGTGTCAGTCAGGGTGAAACCGGGTGATAAGGCAAGTCACGCTGGTTATCAGAAAAATATTTAAAAAAATCTAAGTTGCATGGTTGTAAAGTTATAGGCATTTAAAAAAAACGCAATAATTCACACCCTATGACAGTCCTTTCAGTCCTGTTGCCACAAATCTCAATTTTCGTCGGGTTTTGGGACATCCTGTATATACAAATAAAAGAAAACAATGGAAAATGATACAAATAAAAGACAAACATGGTTGACACAGAATTGTCCCTTAATTATTATAATTAGATTTATTATAATTACATTAATTAGAATTAACCTTTGTCCTCCGTATTGATTATTATTAATCAAGATACAAATCATAACTTGACTAATTACTTATTGGGTGTTTGTAATTTTTATGTGCGCAATGGTAGGTATACCTATTTCGAAATTGATTTTGAAGGTAATGTCATCAAAATATGTTTAGTAATTCCTTAAAAAATTGAAATACTTGCTGTAAAACCAAGTTACAAGTTATTTAAACAAACAAAAACATTAGTCAAGTATTTTAACAACACACTTCATGCGGTTTTGGAGTAAGAGTGTATGCTGTCCTTGTCACCTCTCATCGTTGGGTATGTTATAAAAACTAAAGGCAAAGATTCAGTAGGGCACAAAATGTCCCACGTGTCGCCAGCGACGTCGGGTGAATCAGCTTGACGTTGACGGATTTCGCTCGACATGTCTCGCAACATTTTTTACATGACAGCGTCGCACGATGTCACCAGATATTATGTCAGGTGAAATCTGCCGGCTTCTCTTGACATGTCGCCGATGCATGTCATGTGGAATATAGCGTTGGTATGCGAGTCAAATGAAACGATTGTTTCGAGATTAAATATTGACTCACATAGCAACTCGCTATAAATGGTGACCCCGACGTGATTCTATACAAAACCAGGGAACCCGGCAAACTCCGTTTCGCCACCAGATGCCTTCGTTTTATGCAACGTGAAAAAAGATTTTACCGCGTTACTGTTGAAAACTCTCCTAAATTTTCTTTGCTATAAACCTCACGGAGCCCGAGACCTTTCCAACGAATGCAAAACCGTGGAAATAGGTTCGTGCGTTCTGGAGGTATAGTAGATTACTTTCGTGCGTACTAGCTTTGGCTATCGCCACATGGAACATTTGGTCCCCTAGTGAATCTTTGCCTCTATTTAAAAAAATATTTCACCTTGCCATCAAGCCTCAATCCCGTGGCGCCACAAGCATGAGGCTCCATCATGTAGTACCCTGGCGAACCCTGGACCCGCCAGACAGCCACAGCGTATGGTAAAGACCACAGGATGCCATGCGTGTGGGTCTCGAAGAATCTTTCTAGGGCACTCCTGTAATTAAATTAAATATTATATTGGTAGCATGAGTCCACCTTGTAAGAGGTCTGCCCACCGGGGTCTGCCAACTGTACTTCTGCCGTATAGCTAAACCGTCGAGTCCACGAATCTGTCGAGTATGGAATCTGCCGAATCACGAATCTGTCCAATCCAGAATCTGTTCACACAGAACAAATGTTTTTTCTGTCCTACCCTGCTTTTTCTGCCCAAACCTGCTTTTTCGGTTTATTCCCATCTGCCCCCTTCGAGTTTGCCACCGGGGTGGTGGTCGGCACTAATAGGTGGCGATTGCCACCCCGGTGGTCAATGGAACCTATTTAGTTTCATCTGCCCCCTTCGTAGATGTTATACAGGAGGTTTATTCTTAATTCGTTTATGACATCAATGGAAATTGAAATAATTAAGACACGCACTAGAGACATGACCTAAAAAAATATGTTAAATACATATAATAATTGGCAAATAAACTCGAGAGCAAAAGTTCCGGGTCACTAGCATTTACTTCAATATCTTGTAAACGAATAAAGCTATCGTATTGAAATAAATTGAACTTTATAGACAATTTAATAATCTTTCATTAAACATATAAAAACTTATTGATTGGCGGTAAGTAATGGCATTAAAAAAGTTATAAAAAAAAGATCCATTTTTTTTAAATCAGAACTTCTAATTTTCACTACTGTTTTTGCTTTTGTTTTTGTTCTGTCATAAAATGTATTTATAAGGAGTCATCCAGGTATCCAATAGTCATTATTAAAGTGGTAATTATGTCACTCACACCTGAGGAATGTACGAGAATCCTCACGATCCTGGAAAATGGGAGCAGTCAGCGAGAAACAGCAAGAATAGTCGGTGTATCGTTGTCTACAGTTCAGCGTGTTCGCCAGCGGTTTCTAGAAACTGGTTTGAACCTACGCAGACCAACAACAGGCAGACCCAGGTGTACGACGGCACGGGAAGATCGATATTTAGTGAACTCTATGCTACGAAATCGGTTTCTTACGGGAACAGCACTGACTCATCATTTTTTAGGACTTGGTGGAAGCAGCCCTTCTGCTTGGACTGTAAGACGGCGACTTGCTGAAGGTAATTTGAAACCATTAAGACCCGCAAATGGTCCGAAACTCGAGAGACACCATCGTATAGCAAGACGAATTTATGCACGCGAATACTCGAATTGGACGATTGAAAATTGGTCAATTGTCATATTCTCGGACGAATCAAAATTTATGCTGTATACACACGACGGAAGGGCAAAGGTGTACAGAAGACCAGGAGAAAGATTTATGCAAGCCTGTATTGAAGAAAAGGTGTCATACGGTGGTGGTTCGGTACTCGTGTGGGCTGGAATTTCTGCGGAAAGCCGAACAGAGCTTGTACTGATCGAAAACGGTACTCTTAATGGCGTAAGATACGTGGATGAAATCCTTAACGAGCACGTCGGTCCATTTATGGCAAGACTTGGTGAGAATGCCATCTTTATGCAGGATAACGCCCGTCCCCACACTGCTCGTGTAGTGCAAGACTACCTTGATGAGGTGAATATTCGTCCCATGGTGTGGCCAGCACGTAGCCCCGACCTCAACCCAATCGAGCACGCCTGGGACGAGCTCGGACGACGGGTAAGACAACAAGATCCTCCTTTAATTACGCTTAGTGACTTGAAACATGCATTGGTAGAGGAATGGGAGAACATTCCCCAACAGTGTTTCAGAAACTTGGTGTACAGCATGCCAAATCGCATTGCAGCAGTCCAGACAGCACGTGGGGGTAATACCAAGTACTAAACCGTGTTAAAACTACTTGTAAATATAAAAAATTCAATATTTTCAGTTTTGGTTTTACAAGCAATATGACGCCATTTTTAATTTGTCCTTTTAAACATAATAAAATAAATGGTCAGTCGTAAATGTAATGCATTTTATTTTAGTAACATTAAATTGTCTATAAAGTTCAATTTATTTCAATACGATAGCTTTATTCGTTTTCAAGATATTGAAGTAAATGCTAGTGACCCGGAACTTTTGCTCTCGAGTGTAGTTACAGAACTTTTTTATAATTATAGAAAAACTAAACTTAAATAGGTAGATACATAAATTAATAATCAAATTAATATTAAAAAATATATATTTCTTTACTGGGTGCCTATAATATACAGCAAGACCCCAGACCCATCTTAGATTGTTGTAAGAGTGCCTACTTATGTATCCAAGTAAACTGTTTCTATAATTTACTTATTACGAAAGATTTTCAAAATTATTTCCCTATAAATTGGTAAAGTTTTCTAAACTTTGAAATGCTTATAAATGGTTAAGTATAGATGACGTCAAAAAACATTTAACAACTAGGTACTTTGAATAAAGTAGTACAATCATATTGTATGTAAAAAATATATTTGAGTTTGAGTTTAAGGGCCTTTACGTGGCTCACTAGCGCCGCCAATAGAAAAAAAATCATAATTCGCAAATAAAATAAATAATGTTAAATGTTGATAACAAAGTCTTGAGAAAAGGCAATAAAGTATTTATATAACACACTCTCAACACTTTATATGTGTATATGTGTATACGGCCGTTTTTTTTTCGAAAACCTCCTGTATAACAACTACGAAGGGGGCAGATGAAACTAAATAGGTTCCATTGACCACCGGGGTGGCCATCGCCACCTATTAGTGCCAACCACCACCCCGGTGGCAAACTCGAAGGTGGCAGATGGGAATAAAGGGCTTTTTCTGCCCAACTCATTTTTTTTTAATGTGTATTTTATAATGTATATATGTATATTAATATTTTATAATAGCTGTTTGTTGTTCCAATTTAAATAAAATAAAACACCCTGCCTTTTCTGCCCTACCCTGCTTTTTCTGGCCAACCCTGCTTTTTCCGCCGTACCCTGCTTTTTCCGCCGTACCCTGCTTTTTCTGGCCAATCCTGCTTTTTCCGCCGTACCCTGCTTTTTCTGACCTACACTGCTTTTTCTGCCCTACATTGCTTTTTCTGGTCTACCCTGCTTTTTCTGCCCAACGCCATGTTTTCCGTACCTGACAGTGACTCCAGTAGGGTTCTTCTGCTCCAGTTTGCCCGTGAACATTTCTTGCAGGTCGTATCGCACGTAGTTCACTCCCAATATGAAGCGCTTGATTACCTGTAAATATATAATATAGAAGAGTATAGTAGTGTTTCCTTGGACAACTTGGCTGCATACCCATCTACAATATTATCACAAATTAGGTCACTAACCTAATCTAACCTAACTTAAACTAGATGGAAATGAAGTTATGTATTCCGGCCCAAAACCCTTCCAAAGTATAACATAACTTTTTTATAGAGTTCCCAGTGTCTTGACCGCTTTAGTTACCCGAATCACTACCTCGCTTTCAAAATTGCATTTTATATTTACATATTTCACAAAATAGCAAACCTTAGCTTTGTACTCGTAGCTAATTTAATTTGTCATTTGTTAATTAATTTTGTCAATTAATTGTTCCCCAAAATCATCATCATCATCATATCAGCCAATTGACGTCCACTGCTGGACATAGGTCAAGTATTGCCACCTCGTTCGGTCCTGTGCCTTGCTCATCCATCGGCTTCCCCCGCTAACTAGGTCGTCGGTCCACCATGTGTTCCCCAAAATAACTATGCCTTACTACTCAATTTTTAAAATATTTACAAGTGCCGCCACAGATGAAGCAAACAGTCCACACGCTCATTATCGCGTCTTAATGGTCACTGTTCCAACCCAACCCCTAATCTAAACCAAAACTTGAAAAGAAATCAGTACAAAACCTGTTATTTCTTCTTTTCACAATGCAAAAGATTTACTAAGTAAGTATAGTTGAAGGCAGAGATTAAACCTATGTTATCGTAGTCTTCGTCCTTCAGATACTGTGACCGCTTTGCTACCCGGATCTTTACTCGCAAAATTTGGTTCATTAATTTCGATACACAGTGGCAAACCTTAGCTTCATAGGTGACTTTTTTATCACGTAAGCAAGCCTTACCTATACATTTTTGATTCTCCAACATGCTAAAACTAACTCTCTAAATACTGTTTTCATTATATTTACCTGCAACGGCAACAAGACATCATCACCAGGTCTAAACTCATAGCCAAGCGCCGCCACAGAGGAAGCGAACAGTCCGGTAGCGACATTCATTATCTCGTCTATGGTACGCCTTGTCCATAGATGTGATCTTCTGACGTTGGACATGGCGGCTGCCACGATGGCGCCGCATGATGATTGGAGGATCGCTTCACGGGTGAACCTGGGCATAAAGAAGAGTGGGTTGAAAATACTGTATAATTATTTTAAAGCCTGTTCATGCCTTACTGCAGGGTCTGTGCTAGAAAGGGTTCTTTCAGGAATTGTATTATTCAGAGATAGATGGAAACATGGTCTTCTAATAACGCGGTTGGCACATTGCTTAGATTTTCTTTTAAAAAAAGGCAATATAAACTATATTGATCCTGATAGAAAGCGTAATGGATGACGATATGACTCCGTTGTCATCACCCTGCCAATCTATACAAATGCGTCTTCACACTACGTTTGGAGGATTCGATATCATATGATGGAGGGAACACCCAAAGCGAAAGGGTATAGGGTTTAATGTACGTTCTTTTATTTTTGTAATAGATTCCAGACTCCACTCCACCTCTATACATATTCAATCATTTCAGAAAATGTAATCTCAGTACTTTATTATGTTTTGAAAAAATTATTATCAATTGCTGGACATTGCCTGAAAATAATGGAAATTAAAAAAAACCCTCTTTATAGTCCGTAAATAAAACTCACTTCATCATATCAGGAGGCCTAGATCCTCTAAGAATGGTCCTTCCTCTAGCAGTCTCCACAAACGCTGTCAGCACCTTCCACTCGTAGCCCTCGTCAGGTACAGCACCTTGAGGAGTTATAGGCGCTGGTACTTTACTGAACTCCCAGGCTACCTTCACCGATGCTATTGCGAAACTGGAAAAATTGTTTAATACATAATTTCTTTTTGGCCTATAAACACTCATCATAAGAGCCCATTAATGACCCACTGCAGGGACGGGCCTCCTCCCGTGACGGAGGGTTACTTGGCCTACTAATACCACGCTGGCCAGACGGATTGGGATAGGGTTTAATTTTAAGTTTTCCTTCTTTCTATGTAAGGATAGAAAAGGCGGCTCCTTGCTTCAGTATAATTCTAAAATGTCGCCTGCATACATATTGTAAAAAATTATTTAAAAATTGTTTAATATTTTTTTTTGGCCTATAAACACTACATTGCTCTATTCCTTGGCGTAAAACACACACAAGCGACGCTGGCGTGTCTGCGCCGCATCATCATCATCATATCAGTCAATCGACGTCCACGGCTGGACATAGGCCTCCTCCAAGTATTGCCACCTTGTGCGGTCCTGTGCCTCCTTCATCCATCGGCTTCCCGCCATCCTAACTCGTCGGCCCACTGTGTGAGGGGTCGCTTGGAATACATTTTGTAAGATTTCGTTTTGTATTGGCGCACGCCTGTCCTACGCCTGCTGCCGTACGTCACTTGTGTGTGTTTAATAAGAACTACCCCTAAGACTGTACAATTGCGATACTTAAGTTACTTAAGTTGGTGAAGTGGGAAATACAATTGATGAGTTGGCTATTTAGGACAGTAAAATCATCCTTCGCCCGAGGGCAGGGAGGTTGTGTCAGATTTCTGCCTATCTCTTACTGTCTAAAACACCATCGTTCTGGTTGCGCAGGCCAGGGGGCCGCGAATAACTATGATTCATTTACACATCGACCCTTTATTCGCATAAGGGCAACTTCTCAGAATGGCAGTTTCTCATGACGGCAACTTCTCAAAAGGGCAAGTTCGCATAAAGGCAATTTTGGTACAGTTTTGCTCTTAAGTATAATAAATAAGTTACTAATTGGAGGAGAATATAAAACTGTCTTAGAAGATTTATTACAAATAAAAAATTAATTTAGTACAATAGGTTTAGAGCTTAATTTTGAAAAATGTGAGTTATTTGTTTCTGAACGAATTGATTCAAAGGAGAATGTTTTTTTTTGGGCTAAAAAGTCAAAGTCTGTCCCCAGGTCACCAACTAGGTTCATTACAAAGATTGATAGGTAAACAACATTTTCTTCTATGGAACCAACAAAATTCGTCCCACAGAAATCTAGATATCAGCTGTCAAAAAATTAAAAGCCCTGTGGCACTCCAAGCAGTTACTACTAAAAAGCCAGCCTGTCCCCACGTCACCAACTAGGTTCATTACAAAGATTGATATGTAAACAACATTTTCTTCTATGGAACCAACAAAATTCGTCCCACAGAAATCTAGATATCAGCTGTTCAAAAAATAAAAGCCCTGTGGCACTCCAAGCAGTTACTACTAAAAAGCCAGCCTGTCCCCAGGTCACCAGCTAGGTTCATTACAAAGATTGATATGTAAACAACATTTTCTTCTATGGAACCAACTTAATTCGTCCCACAGAAATCTAGATATCAGCTGTCAAAAATTAAAAGCCCTGTGGCACTCCAAGCAGTTACTACTAAAAAGTCAGCCTGTCCCCACGTCACCAACTAGGTTCATTACAAAGATTGATACGTAAACAATATTTTCTTCTATGGAACCAACAAAATTCGTCCCACAGAAATCTAGATATCAGCTGTCAAAAAATTAAAAACCCTGTGGCACTCCAAGCAGTTATCTACTAAAAAGTCAGTCTGTCCGTAAGTATCAATCTTTGTAATGAACCTAGTTGGTGACGTGGGGACAGGCTGGCTTTTTAGTAGTAACTGCTTGGAGTGCCACAGGGCTTTAATTTTTTGACAGCTGATATCTAGATTTCAGTGGGACGAATTTTGTTGGTTCCATAGAAGTAAATATTGTTTACGTATCAATCTTTGTAATGAACCTAGTTGGTGACGTGGGGACAGGCTGACTTTTTAGTAGTAACTGCTTGGAGTGCCACAGGGCTTTTAATTTTTAACAGCTGATATCTAGATTTCTGTGGGACGAATTAAGTTGGTTCCATAGAAGAAAATGTTGTTTACATATCAATCTTTGTAATGAACCTAGCTGGTGACCTGGGGACAGGCTGGCTTTTTAGTAGTAACTGCTTGGAGTGCCACAGGGCTTTTAATTTTTTGACAGCTGATATCTAGATTTCTGTGGGACGAATTTTGTTGGTTCCATAGAAGAAAATGTTGTTTACGTATCAATCTTTGTAATGAACCTAGTTGGTGACCTGGGGACAGACTGACTTTTTAATAGATAACTGCTTGGAGTGCCACAGGGCTTTTAATTTTTTGAACAGCTGATATCTAGATTTCTGTGGGGCGAATTTTGTTGATTCTTTAAACATGTAATAAGATAAATGGTATAAGTCAATGTACAATGGTTACAAACGTGGGGGCAGCAATTTTTATTTTAGCCCAAAGCTCCTAGTAAAAAAAACATTCTCCTTTAATTTCACATATTATTATGTTATTATTATGTTATTCCTTACTACATCAGCTGTCTGCCAGTGAAAGTCCCGTCAAAATCCGTCCAGCCGTTCCAAAGATTCAAAAAAAATTCAAAAAAAAGTGGTTTTGGTATATGTATCGTGTATACATCCATATGCCTCTATTAAAAAACCGTTATTTTAATGTTACAAACAGACACTCCAATATTATTTATTAGTATAGATAAAGAGGTATGTAATGTTAAGAGGTTGTAAAGAGGTTTTCTTAAAAATAAAAAGGTTTTCTTAAAAATCTTATTAATTTTGACTGACTGCCATTCAGGAAATGGCTCCTGACAGTCATGAATTTTCTGAATTTCAAACATATTTCACAATGCAATGGATCAAAATAATCACAAGCCAAATATTTAATTGTTACGGAGAAGATCGCAGAACTACGAACGCCGTTGAAGGGTGGCATAGAAGATTAAATACCAAAATACCACCAAAACCTTCATTACTACAAGCCATTGCAGCGTTAAAAAAAGAAGCGTTCGTACAAGATACCAAAATATGCCAAAAGGGTTTTAACTGTGGTGACAAAAAACGAAAATCGGCAAATTTATTAACAAACAAAAATATTAATAAAATTATAGATAATTTTATAAATGGTTCCTCTACAGTTATGGAATGTTTGGAACGTCTGATTGTATTCTAGTAATAAAGAACAATGGTCACTTTCCATACATGCCTATTTTTAAAAATATTATATTGTAGTAGTTTGTTGCAGTAAAAGTTTTTATTTGAAACACTTTTTGTTTACATTATACTTTTGCCTTTATGCGAACTTGCCCTTTTGAGAAGTTGCCGTCGTCATGAGAAATTGCCATTCTGAGAAGTTGCCCTTATGCGAATAAGGGACATCGACTTGTGCTGTCCCATCATAGATGGGTGGAACTTGGTATCGCATAAATTAGGGCTCGTCCACTAGCGTGCTTCTTCGAGGATGGCACTACGACAATTTACTACGACACCCTCAGATATGTGGTTATGCCATTTTGTATTATAAAAGCATTGTCCAATCAATCTACACAGAAAATGAAGTAAATTTCCTTACAGATAATTCCCTGGTCTATCAACACCAAGTTGTTCCACGTTATACTTGAATATCTCCGCCAGTTCATCTGTGGTCGAGTACATGATGAGGGACGCTGCTCCGGCGGCTGAGGACTTGCCCATAGGACCCACGGCATGAGGCTCGAACATGAGGAACGCGTTGCCTTCAGGGTAAGACCAGATCGCCACGCAGTAGTTCTTTGAGCATAGGATCCCGTGCGTGTTGCCCTAGAAGAAAGACATTTGCTAGTTCTTTAGGTTTAGATGTTTGGGAGGATTAAGAAAAATCAAGTGGAAATGCAATACAACTAATTCACTGTGGAAAGTGCTGTCGCCAAAAAACTAATAAACACACAAATACAAAAAAATGACGTATGTATCTGATCCTACATCTGAGAGTGAACCTTCATGCAATATACATAGAAGTGAATTGCAAATACATTATACCACTTGTGATTCGGGTCTTACTCGCTGTATATGGTACATAAGCTAGATATTATCTAGGTTTTCTAAGATGTATCGGCCGACTTGGAGTAGTAGTAGTAGTTGTTGTAGTCACGGAGGGACCTAATAGCAATATTGTAACTATGATGGAATGAGAAACAGTAATTCTGTCTTTCCCGAGTTCCATTGGCAAATAGCAATAACGAAAGCCTTATAGATTAGTCAAGTCTGTCAGTCCGAACGTCCCTAAGTCACAGCTACCATTTTTTAAAACGAAAAATCCATTAACAATCAGTAAATGGACCCTGGTAATCTGGTATATTTGCCTTGGAAACTGCTAGGCTACACTACCTGTAAAACCCCTCAAAAAATGGTAGCTGCTGGTCCTCCAAAGAACACGATTCATTTGCCTTGGATTCACACAACTTCAAAAACCTACAAAAAAAAGTAGCTGAAAAAAGAATATTTGACCAATCATTATCGGTTGCAGTTTATCCAAAGCATACTAACTTCATCAAAGAACTTCTTGATTCCTCTTCTCAAGTTAAGCAAGTTTCCTGACTCACCAGCCTTCACATCACCCGTCACCACATCTTTCTCCACTTCCAAGTTGATCTGTGGGATAGAGCAAAATATATATCGATATGTATACTAATATAAGCTGAAGAGTTTGTTTGTTTGTTTAAACGCGCTAATCTCAGGAACTACTTCTTCAATTTGAAATTGAGTGAGCGAGACGTCTGATCAAAATAATTTTGACTCAGGTCGCACGCAAAAATTTTCCATTGCCTTTTTCTTACTCTATTAGTTAAGTCGAAGTGTCATCATCATCTTAACCGCCCATTAATGTCCCACTGCAGGGACGGGCCTCCTTCCGTGACGGAGGGATACTTGGCCTACTAATACCACGCTGGCCAGACGGATTGGTATAGGGTTTAATTTCAAGTTTTCTTTCTTTTTACTTCGTAAAGATAATATTTACGGTTAGTCCCTTAGTCGGTTTTTACGACACCCATGGGATGAGATGGGGTGGTGACATATTGTACACTCCATCACCACACGGACGTAAATATTGATAGTAGGTTTGAATTTCAAGTACAAAAAAATACGTACATTGAACGAAGTGGCATGGAACTCCCTGACCAGTTCCGAAGGTTGAACGAACGGCAGTTTCCTCGCTCTCGGCGCCGACATGGTGTATAGTCTGTCACCGTACTTCAGGACAGAGTCGATCAGCTCCCCTTTCCAAAATATTGCAGGTTCGATTTTGTCCACAACTATCGCCATGGCCGCGTTGGCCACGTCCTGTAAGAAAAGTAAATTAGTAAAATAATTAATTAATAATAATTAATAAATAAATAAATATTTGGACTTGGCTCACGAGGTTGTTGATTCGGCGATCATTGTTCCCTGGAGCCCTAACCACCAGTAGCTTGGCCCCTGTACCCGATGCTGGTGGGTCTACCTTTTTTTTATATTTTTAAATGTGTTTATTTTTATATTTATATTTAAAAATGTAATAAAATGTGAAAAATGTAAATAAATAATATAAATAGTAATAAATATTCCTCACACATTTACACATCGCCATCTAGTCCCAAACTAAGCAAAGCTTGTACTATGGGTACTAGACAACGGATAAACAGTTTAAATACGTATTGTATACATTCATTCATTCATTCATTTATTCATTGCACAATGTACATAATATGTTATCATTATATCAGTTACAAAATTTATAACTAAACTATAACACATACATACATGACCCTGTAAGGGTATTGCAGCTATTTTACTCATATTACATTATATTTATTTAAATTTATATTCTATTAATTACAATTGTTATCCAAATTACAATTATATTTTTCCTTTCTTAGTTACTATCACTTATTTATATAACTATTTATTTATTGCACAATGTATAAAATATAATGTAAGTTATAAAATTATAAAATGGCATGGATACATGATCCTGTTATGATATTGCAACTATTACTAATTAATTATTAATTTACAAAATATATTTATTAAATACTCATACATGTATTATATACTGCAATGACAAGTTACAAGTATATAATATATAAAATTTTCCTTATACAATATTCTACCAGTTATCTTCCATAAACTCCTTAATAGTATAATAACACTTTTCTAATAATAATTGCTTTAGTTTATTCTTAAAAATATTATTGCTTGTTATGTCTCTTAGGCTATCAGGTAACTTATTATATATTTGAATACTGCGGTACTCTGGACTTTTCCTATACATTTCTATTCTAGGTATTGGCAGAATTAATTTATTTTTGCGGCGTTCATTCTTTTGAAATGTAAACAAATGAATGTTTTTCCTCACAAACATTGCCATTTCTAATATATATATGGATGGTAAGGTAAGTATTTTTTCTTGGATGAAATAGGGTTTACAACTGTCTCTTGGTTTTATATTAAAAATTATACGTATACATTTTTTTTGTTTTATGAAAAGGTCATGGAAATCAGTGCTATGCCCCCACATGATAATGCCATATCGCAACCATGCATAAGCGTAGGCATAGTAAGCTGTTAGTGCACAGTTTTCCTTTGTGTTCGTTTTTAGTACATTGAGCCCATATATAAATCTAGATAATTTGGTTTTAATTTTTTCTACATGTTTTTTCCAGTTCAAATGAGTATCCATTGTTAATCCTAGTAAGTCGAAATCATCGACTTCTTCAATATTTATTTGTGTTGTTACTGTTTTAAGATTAATTACATACGCATTGAGCGGGAATCGAGCCCGAGACCTCTGCGTAGCAGCCATGTAATATACCGACTGCGTCACAGAGGTCGTCAATTAATTTAATTATCAGAACTTTTCAATCAATCAACTAGGCTAGCGCAGTCTGTGTATAAATAAAGAAGACAAAAGCTATACCTGGTTATTCCTATTAGGATTATCCATGAAGTAGCTTTCCCCTTGAGCGACTCTGCCTCTAACAGACCCTATAGTCTTGCTCTGCCTGTCGAAGTATTTGCCCAATGCGTCGTCTTCAAGCCCAGGAGTTTCTCCTTCTTCACCAGCTGTGGGGTAAATATTAAACATTCAAACAGCGCCATCTAGTCCCAAACTAAGCAGAGCTTGTACCTAGACAGTTTTGAAAATAATTAATGAGGAATCCGAAAAGAAAAAATTGGTACTCGAGGCGGGACTCGAACCCGCGTCTCTGGACTATAGGTACGCGTCCAGCGCCATGACGACTAGGCTTCTCTTTTTTTTTTTTCTTTTTTTCTGATTTTTCTAGTGATACCTAAGCTTTATAGGCAAAAATTATATGTTAATTAATGAGGAATCAAAAACGTTTAAAAACTTACATGGTACTGTATTTGTAATTAAATTTTACATTTTTATTTCACAATAATTTAATTTTGGTTTGACATGTTTGGTTTGTTTTTTGTTTAGTGTCATCAGGGGGAGTCAACTCTGTTCTACACAATGTTTCTATTAGGGCTGTTAGTCACGACAGAGAGAAAAGATGAAATAGAAAATGTTATGTCATTTCCTAGCAACCACCTAATACTTGTTTATATGGAGCTGTCAACAGTCAACACTACAAGAAAAGAAACCGTTTATTTTGTAAATTCCTAAATATCTTGTAAATAAATAAAAAATCTCGATAAATAACAAGTTTATCCTGAATTAAAAACGTTGCACGAGCATCCTATTCCTTAGTTGAAGTGTTTTTGTGAAATTGAACGTTATTGACTCCAGTTCTGAGAAAGTGACTCCTATAGGGTTTTTGTTATGTTACAATGAGTTTCAATGTAGAGAAGAATGTTTCAATAAAGAATGTGAATATTTTTTATTATGAATATTATTTACATAAATAAATTGTAAAAGAAATGAAGTTTTTTATTATCAAATCCAACTCTAAATACAGTCATCCTAATTTAAACCTTCAACAAAATAAACAAATACATAGATATATTATATAACGCCCTAATAATGTAGGGCGTAATATAATATATCTCTTTGTTTTTATTAAATAAAAAAAATAATACAATTTCCCGCGCTGCTGATTTTAACCGCAGTTTTGGCTCCCGATAGATGGCGCCGCACGCTTAGGAAAAGTTTCCTCACGAATTTTATATGAAGTTGACATTCTTCTCCTTTGAGTATAATTGTTCTGTGAGTGTCATAGACCATTGTAAAACGAGAAGAATGAATTTAAAAAGAATTCCATGACATTGATATATTTAAAAGATAAAAATAAAAATAAAATATAAATAAGTTTTTATTTTAAAAAGGTTTTATTGCAACTCCCACTTCGTTTGTTCATAAATAAAAAAGAACTATTATTACTATAAATTTTATGTAACTATTTATGGGACTCATCATCTAAAAAGCTTCTTAAATTAAAATACTTATCATAACAGCCCATTAATGTCCCATTGCAGGGACGGGCCTCCTCCCATGACGGATAAACACTTGGCCTACTAATACCACGCTGGCCAGACGGATTGGTAGGTAGTAGGTACAGTATAACAATGCCTTTAAGAAAAGAAATTGTCTTGCATGGTGTGTTTAGCTCGGTGATTGCTAAGTACCGAAAGAACAATATGCCCTTTAATAGGCAACAAATAAATCGTCTTGCACGGGATTCAAACCCAGTAAAGTAGTGGTTCTTACCATCTTCATTGTCTCCCTCGTCGCCTTCTTGAGGAGCATCAGGCTTCTTGTCCTTAACTTGGTTGGTAAACTCGTTGATAGCCCGCGCTGGGTACAACCATGCTGGTCCAATCGCCTGGTTCTTGTCCAGACCTCCTTGCATTACTGGAAATAAAAATAGCATTAATGACATGGAACCAACTTCCGGCTCACGTATTTCCTCCATCGTATGATATTGGGTCCTTCAAACGCAGTGTGCCGGTGAAAGAAGAACATCATAGGTTTTAATCCGTAAACAGGCATTAACGATTTTAGAACTTCGATTCACTTGTGCCCCAGAACCAAAGGCATCAAAAGGTGTAGACAGTCTTTAAAAAAAAAACCAAAACCAATTGTTGCAGCCTTTTTTTACACTGTGTGTGTTTAAAAAATAATGAAAGTTTCTTCCTTTTTCTCTCAACCCCATCTGCGAAAATCATCATCGTCGCAGACGAATCTATGTTACTGTAGAACTAACATAACATCTACATGGTTTAAAAACAAAAAAAAAAAATACAAAATTTTACGCTGCTTAACTGCCACATTGGAAAAATCATTAAACAAAGGAGGTTTTAAGGCTCACCCGGAGGGGCACTGAACTAGGCCCCTGAGAGTCCCACATACATGTCCAGGTTGGGGGACCAACGAGAGAGAACGCGAGGGGTAAAATGCCTTTACCCCAGGTTTTTAGGGCTCACAGTAATATCATGTATCTATCTATCTCTACCCTCATGTGAAAAAGTATTTCTAAAATAGACTATTTTAGGTTAGCTCAACTTACCCAACTTATCAATGAACTCCCCAGGACTGGCGGCCACAATGAGGACGGGACACGACTCCGGTGGTACGGGTTCCGGTTCCGGCTCAGGCTTCTCTTCACCCTCTGAAATTATTCTTTTTTTATGAAATACTTGCAAATCCGGCAAACTCCGTTTCGCCACCAGATGGCTTCGTTTTATGTAATGTGAAAAAAGATTTTCCCGCGTTACTAAAGAATTTTTTTTTTAAATATTCTTGGCTATACACCTAACGGAGCCCGAGAACTTTCCAGTGAATGCAAAACTGTGGAAATCGGTTCGTGCTTTCTGGAGTTATAGCGTCAGGAAGGAAAACCTGACTTATTTTTATATGGTAGATTATGACAAGAAACCATTTGACCTTTGACCTTGACCTTGGTGGTAGGTTGTCTAAGAAGCAACCACGTAGACTACTCAAGAAAAGTCGTTACAAAATAAGGAACACTCCATTTTTATGACACGGTGACCTTTTGCAAAGGTATCGCCATTGCAGAAAAGGTGATGGAAGTTTATCCTGTGTCGTAAAAGTAGACTAACTACAAATTTAGGTAAGCTAATGGTAATGCTTAACTAAGGTCTTTTTACTAAATATTTTTTAGTCTAAACTATGACTAGTCGTAAAAAGAGACTAAAGTAAAAACGCTTGTATTGACGTTAATGAAATATGAGGTTGCTGTATAACGTTACAAAGTGTTTCTTTTATCACATAATCACATAAAAAATGTCGTACAAATATATACTTCGTAAAAAAGAGACGGCAGCTATTACTAACTACAGTCATGTCATAAAAGAAGACTTACGTCTCTTTCGTTTTGTCATAAATGATGACTACTTTTTTAAAACAAAATTAAAGTAAGTCACATACCGCCTCCAACCTCTTCCTCTTCGGCATCTTCGTCTGCCTCAGTCACTGGCGCCTCGTCTTTGATACGCTGCAGCCTCAACTCATCACCTGTTCATCATCAAAACAACAAAATTATACCGCAAATGTACTAGAATTTAGGAGAGTGGACGAAGTGGGCATTTTAGTATAGTAGACATTTTGATACAGTGGACATTTTGATACACTAGACATTTCGATATAGTGGACATTTTGATACAGTGAACATTTAGATACAGTGGACATTTAGATACAGTAGACATTTTGATGAACTGGACGAAATGGCCCAAAAGGAGGACTCACCCTTAGTTTTTCTGTGCGATGTAAGCATGCCTTTAAACAAAGTTGGTGCTGGATCAAAAGCCACCACTCTACCGCCAGGCTGCATCCAGATCCCAAGCTGGTAATAATCGTTTACCAGCAGAGACACCGTGGTAGGTTTCGTGTAATCGTACCACATCTTGAAGAGTAGATCTTTCATCTCTGAAAAAGAAGAAAGAAAATGAGTTAATGTTACATTTGAACGGTATAGGCTTTGGAAAGAATTGGACCATTGGAATCAATGGTAATTGTGACAGGCTTACACAGTAAAAATAGGTGATGCGTCACTTTTCTCAAAAATATCTGACTGAGTCTTTTGATTTCTGCAAGAATTGGTGTGTTATGTATGTATGACGATAGCATGCATTAATTTCTGACTTTAACATGGCGGCATAAATAAAAAAAATTAAAAATCATTTACTTATTATCACAAAAGGAGGTACATTATTAATATCCATTGGCCCCACACTAGGCAAGCCTGTCCTGTGGGTGCCAATTTTTAAATATCAACTATCTTATGTCTTTATTATGCCCTTGACAAGCCTCACTTGCAAATCTTTTTGTATAGGTATAGGATTGTCTTGATCTTTACCTTTCAGAACCTCCACAACAGGTTCCTCTTCCTCCATCGCCATATTGTCGCCACCTTCGCCTTCACCTTCCTGTAAACGAAGAGGTCGTAGGTCAGATTTTTTTGCCATTTTGTTTTTAAATAACTATGTTGTTTCACGGCGCATTGGCGCCTCAGCTCTGTCATGCCGTGAAATTTAATTTTATTAATAAATAAATGTGTATATCAGCAGTCGCTAGCTGTGTAACCTTGCCCACAATCTCAAATTAAAACGCGATGTAGTCGCGATACAAACGAGATAGTTCTTTTTCCTTCGTTCTCTTTCCGATGTCATTCGAAATAAGTAATAACTCGTTTACATACAGTCACGATGCAGTAGCGCGTTGCAAATGCGATTAACGCACGTTAGCGGCGATGCTGTCGTGCATATTTACAAATAGTCGCAGTGGACGAGGACCCTTAGGATCGTAGCACATATAACGTAACGTAAACGGATGGCACCGCCTCGCCTTTTTCCTCAGTGTCAAACGTCAAAAATCCGATTACGTTACGATTCCGATTAGCGTTGCAGTAAGGAGTTTCATACAAATAATACTAAACGGCTCGAGTTGATATGATACGGTGACGATCCGTTTACGTTACGTTATATATGCTACGACCCTAACATGGTATTTCAGCAGTACTGCAATCCACCTGTATATAATAATAATTATGTCGTAAGTACAATGAAACTCACAATAGGCTCAACATCAGGCAACCTTAGCGGTAGTCTGATAGGATCTTCCAACTCCAAGGTGTAAGTGTTGACTCCCATCTCAAACTTGCCGTCCTTCAAGTCGTCGACAGTCACCTTGTTGTTACCAGTCTTCTTTAAGTTCTTCACGTAGAAGTCTTTGCCGACCTCTGCAATCATTTGAGATGATATAAATACGTCATAGAATTTTAGACAAATGATGAGTCGTGATGTCACAGAATTTTTGACAGATGAGTCGTGACGTCATAAAATTTTGGCGAGAAAAATAATATTTAGACAGCCGAGTTCTGACGTCATCACAATTTGGTGGGAAAATAAATAGGTTTGTACGGAACCCTCGGTGCGCGAGTCGCACTTGACCGGTTTTATTTTATAGCAGGTAGCTGGCAAATAGGCGTACACTTTCGACCTGATGGTGTATGGTTACCGTAGACTATGGAAGTCTGCAACACCAGAGGCTTAGGGGCATAACTCCAGAAACCTATTAGAACAGAAGAAATATAGAATAGTAGTGCATGCCACTGCTGTGTTTCTTTTCACTAAAGGTCAGCAACGCATCTGTGATTCCTCTGGTGTTGCGGGTGTCCATGGGCGGCGGTGGTCACTTACCATCAGGTGACATGCTGAATCGTTTGCCTCCTATTACATAAAAAAAAACGCAACGATTGTCGCAAAATGTCAATAACGCAAACTGACAGATTTGCAAAATACAGGGTGCTCTACATGGCAGACTCACGCAGAAGTTTTACACGCATGTTGCCGACTCTTCAAAATCCCCACGACAATTCGTCGCTCCATTTTGCCGTGAAAGAAAGACAAACAGACAGACACACTTTCCCATTTATAATATTAGTATGGATTAGGATAAACTATTTTTTAAGTACGGATGCATGCTTGTTACTCAATCACGCTTAAACGGCTTGATCGATTTGGATGAACTTTCAATCCCAAAAACGTCATCAACGCGGGCAGAGCCGCTAGAAAATAGGAATAAAGCCCGATTTACACATCGACAAATACAGTAGCGAGTTAAGTAGTAAGTTGTTGATAAAGTTGATTTAAATAGATCTCCATCCTATTTTTTGGCGAGTTAAGTTGGAGTTGAGACGCGAGAGAGGGGGCTACTTTGTCCTTAACTCGCTACTCTGTCGATGTGTAAATCGGGCTTAAGGCATAAAATACTAACCCAAGAAGTTATACATATGATCCTGGTGCATGTGTGGTGGCGGGATCGTTGTTGCTGCCACCACAAACGCTGCAGCTGCTGGTAACGCCAGGATGCGGCCTGCCGTATCCTCCTATACATTAGGGTAAACTGTAGAGAAATTTATAATGGCTGCAGAAAGAAGTACCCGGCGGTAAATATATAACCAGCGCGCGACTGTACTAGCGTCGCCCAGCAGTCGTCTCCCCGCAATCATATAGATAGATCGTTACCTTTATTTACATTTTTCACATTAATTTACATTTTTATATATAAATATAAAAATAAACACATTTAAAAATATAAAAAAAAGGTAGACCCACTAGCATCGGGTACAGGGACCAAGCTACTGGTGGTTAGGGCTCCAGAGATAGGAACCTCCTCACAATACGTGCCGTGTCAAGCAGTACTGCCTTCTGCATCAGACCTATGATCATTCCCCAGCTTTCACCCTAGGGTGAATTTTTTAGGGTATCAGATCGGAGGAACCCCAATACACTATTAGCCACCAAGAATAGTGTTAGTGCGGATAATTTCGGACGTACGGAGCTAACTCATCAGTGCATTACATGTAATGCACGGACAGTGAAAGTGTTAAGTATTATAGTTGTACTTACCTTGTCAATGGCTCCCTTATCGAAGGCTTTGCCGATGGCAGAATTTTCACCACGTGGTCCCATCATGACAGCATGGGTACCTTTCTTTACCCACTCGAATGCCTTGCTCTGAAATATAAGTTAATATTTGTCACAACGCCTTCAACTGGTATTACAAGAAATACACTCGACAATCGCGAGGAGGCGCGACGGTCGCGAAAACGACTGCCATGCACAAGGTCGCGAGATCAATTTCCACATCATCATCATCATAACAGCCCATTAATGTCCAACTACAGTGACGGGCCTCCTCCCATGACGGAGGGATACTTGGCTTCTACTAATATCACGCTGGCCAGACGGATTGGTATAGGGTTTAACTTCAAGTTTTCCTTCTTTTTATTTCGTAAAGATAATTATTATATGGATAAGTATTCACAGATAGTCCGTTAGTCGGTTTCTATGACACCCATGGGATGAGATGGGGTGGTGACATATTGTATTCTTACTCCGTCACCACACGGACAACTTTCTTGCACATAAACTCAAAAACTATTACATTCTTACCTCCAACTTCGTCTCGGGAGCACCAATCTCAGGGTTGAGCCTGGTAGCAGTAATCATGATAGGTGATATGGTGAAGCTATCATCGGTTCCTGGTGGAATGTTTCCGATGAGGACCTTCGCCAACTCGTCCAGACTGCCCTTAATGCGGATCAAACACGCTGACGCTAGAGGCTCCTCTGATGGTAAACCTGAGGAGGAAAGATAAATTTATGAAAAAATAATATATTCCTCGCACTTTCACACAACGCCATCTAGTCCCAAACTAAGCAGAGCTTGTAGTATGGGTACTAGACAACGGATAAATATACTTAAATACATACTAAGATACTTTTTTTGTAAATACATACATATTATACTTACATAGAAAATACCCAGACCAATGCAAACAATCATGTTCAGGCAGACAAAAATTTGCATTGAGCGGGAATCGAACCCGAGGCCTGAGCTAATGGTTAATGGGCTGAGCTGATGGTTATGTAACATGACTGCTACAGTCATGTTACATAACCACTACGCCACGAAAATGATCGTCGTTTTGTGAAGACTATTTCGTTCGGATCGCGTTGGAAAGCGTTTCATTTTGTGTTATAGGCAGTTGTCTTCTATTCTATAGCGAAAAGTCATTTTGGCATGGAATTTACAATGTAATGAAATCGCATTTACACCATCGGCTTCGCCGGTTGTCAGGGCAAGTTCTATACAAAAATGTAATTGAATTCCCGTATAAGACGCGGTGTGTTTAATGGAAATTTTACATTACTTAATCATCTGGATCAAGGACAAGCAATACAATACAAGTAGAATTATTTAGAAAAAGATGAGGCTACAGAAGAAATTGGTTAAGCACAATAGTATCAGTAGAAAAAAACAAGTCCGACCTAGTGATAATATGATGAAACCACCAAGTATACACCAATAAGGTTCTTCTTAAAAGGAGGCTTACAGAGAGCATAACTCTATGGTAGGCTTTGACATCGTCAGCGTCCATGAGCGGCAGTTACCACTTACCATCACGTCGGCCACTTGCTCACCTATCACCTTAAGTCAATAAAACAAACCAACGGTCCTCTTGGCATACGGAAGCCACGGATCGAGAGAAGTGGAAGTCCTTTGCCCTGCAGTGCACAGACAGCTAATAATAATAATAATAAATAGGATCATACGTCTGATGCAGAAGGCAGTACTGCTTGACACGGCACGCATTGTGAGGAAGTTCCTATCTCTGGAGCCCTAACCACCAGTAGCTTGGTCCCTGTACCCGATGCTGGTGGGTCTACCTTTTTTTTATATTTTTAAATGTTTTTATTTTTTATATCTATATTTAAAAATGTAACTAAATGTGTGATTAATGTAAATAAAGAGAATAATTATAACGGTCCTCTTACCATTCTCATCACAAGCATGGGAATCGTAGACATAAAAATATCCATCCTTCTTAAAGATGCCCATAGTGCGACCCCTTGCAGTGAAGACACCATGAGTGTTCTCCTTGAAGAAATTCCTTAAAGCTGTTTGGAGATTCGGTGAACCTTCCAAGAAACCTGCAGAAACAATAGAATGCTCTCTTTAAATTTCATCCAAAAATTTGAGGCGCTGAAAATAAAGAAGAAAGAAAGAAAGAAAATACATATATTCCTGCTCTAAGGATACAGTAAGAATACAGACAATAACAAAAACAAAACCAAAAAATAAAGAATATAAACAAAAATCATGATCAAAATCATGAAAATCACATCTGTGCAGGAATCGGACTCCACTCAGCATAATGCTGCGGCACACCAAACCGTTATGCTCAGTCGCTTACAGCGCTGATTTTCAGTGAGGCCCATTGCATTTTATTTTCAAGGCAACTCCCGATTATTGCTAGGGTCATGCTGTGGCACATGGACTTTACAAACATCTGTTAAACGGATACTAAGATCATCCAAACTGAGGACAATAGTTTGTAGATTGCACAAAGAATTATGTGGGTTCGAACCGTCGCGGGTTCGATCGTGACGTCGCTGCGTCTTCCAGTGCGGATACCATTCTAAAATTTTTCTGCTCGAACGACAGAAATATAAACAAAAATCATCATTATAACAGCCCATGAATCTCCAACTGCAGGGACGAGCCTCCTCCCGTGACGGAGGGATACTTGGCCTACTAATACGACGCTGGCCAGACGGATTGGTATAGGGTTTATTAACAAGTTTTATTTCTTTTCATTTCGTAAAGATAATATTCACGGATAGTCTCTTAGTCGGTTTTTACGACACCTATGGGATGAGATGGGGTGGTGGCGTATTGTATTCTTACTCAGTCACCACACGGAGGTCCAAAATTCCTATAGTAAAATTATCTCTTTACAAGTTCAATCAATTTACCGTTATAGCCAATCTCCATGACCTCAGTCTCGATACAATCAAAATCGGAAACTTTGAATCTGTTCAGCACGTCTGATGGTGAGAGGCTGGACTTGCTCGAGTTTGAGTCCTCTTCCTCTTCACCTTCCACATCGTCAGACTTCGGGGGGGAATCCAGGCTGATGCCCATCTTCTCCAGGTTGTCCATAGTGTTCTGGTATAGCTCGTAGCCTCGGTTTAAGGTCTGGAGAAAATTAAATGAAAGAAAGAAAAGTTATTTATTGGCCAAGAAAAGTTTTTCACATACAGTAAATAAAAAAGAGAAAAAAATTGGAAATGTTACTTACACAAAAACAAGAAACAAAAAAAAGAAACAGTAACACATAAAATTGGCCAAAAGGACCTTGCCTCAGCATATTGCTACTAAATGGGAGAATTTATTTATCGTTTATAGAGTACAAGAGATTAATGAATAGAATTTAAAAGGGTCATAAGCGTGCGTGCAATTCTCCGCGCTTGCAACACCATAATTTTTTTTCTTCCTAACAGACCATTATTAAGCAGGGACGGGCCTCCTTCCGTGACGGAGGGATACTTGGCCTACTAATACCACGCTGGCCAGACGGATTGGTATAGGGTTTAATTTCAAGTTTTTCTTTTTTTTATTTCGTAAAGATTATATTCACTTATAGTCCCTTAATCGGTGTTTACGACACCCATGGGATGAGATGGGATGGTGACATATTGTATTCTTACCCCTTCACTATAATAATAATATATATTACACCATTATGCCATTATCACCATTTATGCTACAGAGGCCGTAAAAAAGAAAACTCAAAAGCATTACATCATCAATATCCTGAGGAGTCCAATCAGCAGGATCAGTAACGTGAGACAAAGCCAGCGCTGTGATCGCGTTCGTAGTCGCTTGCTTCCCTCTGCTCTCCTCAGCGAAGCGAGCGTCACCCTCGTGGAAACTTCCTCGGACTATCCAGCGGCCGGGAGCTACAGCTGTGGACCAGATAATATATAAGCATTAAAGGACTCGCAAAAGGTGAGGTTGTGGGTTCGATCCCCACGCAGGACAGTAAATTGTGAGATCCACAAATTATTGTCCTGAGTCTGGGTGTTCTTTGTGTCCGTTAATTGACGTTTGTTAAAGTCCCCGCGACACAGGGCATGATCCCTAGTGCGGGAGTTGTCTTTTAAAGGAAAAAAAAACAAAAGGGTGCAATTGCTTATATTATTATCATAAACTAGCTGACCCGTGCCCACTTTTCGTTAGGTGGCGAAAAAAACGCGTCCTGTTTTTTAAACATATTTCTTACTGCTCCACTCCTATTAGTCATAGCGTGATAATATATAGCCCATGACACTCTCCGATAAATGAACTATTCAACACAGAAAGAATTTTTAAAATCGGTTCACTAGATCCAGAGATTACCCCCTACAACGTCACAAACACTCAAACTTTACCTCTTTATAATATAAGTATAGATTTAAACCTTTCGATAACGCAATGTTATCATCTGATACCATTTCGTTGTCGACCCTTTTATTTCTATCTCTAAAACCAATATGTTCAAAAAAGATAAAAAATAACCCATACATCTGCATCGATTGGACTCTGTGCTGTCATCTATATACTGATGAGAAATGCTTTTTTTCGGTTGCATTATGACACTGTAGAGGTCGCGGTGACGTAACAGCACCACGCCTCCAACGAAAAGGGGAGGGTCCTCCGACCAGGCGAGGGTGATCGTGCCTGGCGGGCCAACTGCCCAACGGTTGTTCGTTGGACGTTGTATATTATGTGGAATAGCTGTGCGAATCTTGATATCGCGATTCAGGACGTAATGGCGACATCTGTTGCCGCTACGAAACTAAACATCGCCATCTACAAGTATCTCCAAGTCCAAAAAACAAAAACAACTTACGTTTCAAGTTATTAACTTGCTCCGGTAAAGCCACCTTCACCTCAGACACTTGAACGTCAGATATGCTGTACGGTTTCCTCTTGAGGTCAGAAACGCATTCGAGAAAATGTTCGCAGAGGCGGTCCAGAGTGGTGAAATACATCATGCACGCTTTGCCACCATCACGGAGACCGACCTGGCGAATAACACAATTTTATAATAAATATAAATTATCTTTATTTCTGCCAATTAGTTATACCCAAACATTGAATTGTAATTAAATATACATTACATTCACACACAAGGACAATTTTACACACCAAATTACTAAATTTAAAAACAAAAATTTAAAAACATTATTACTTATTATCCTTCTGGCCATTCAGGACGGATTCCATATTGGACGGATTCCATTTTAGACGGATTCCATTTTGGACGGAAGTACACTTAATAATAAAATACCATTCGTGTTAGCTTGAATACTAGTGTATTAAAAACGGAACAAAAAATAAAACTTCTTGTATAAAACGAAAAACGGACAAAAAAAATTTAAGTTACACCTCACATAGTTAAGACATTGAATAATCGTACTATTGTCATTTGTCCGACAGCTGCTGGGGCAGAAAGGTTCTGGAGTGGCGACCGCGTACCGGAAAATGCAGGGTGGGGAGACCCCTCACACGGTGGACCGACGACCTCGTAAGGACGGCGGGAAACCGATGGATGAGGGAGGCGCAGGACCGCACAAGGTGGCAATATTTAGAGGAGGCCTATGTCTAGCAGTGGACGTCAATTGGCTGAGATGATGATGATGACTATTGTCATTTAAAAAATCGTTGACTATTTCTCTCTGCTGCATAAACACAAGAATGTCTTTCGACCTACGAGTTCTATTATTACTATGAATTCGGCCCTGTCGTATTCTCACGTCTTGTGATATTTGGCTTCATATTTTAAAAGTTAATGAAATAAAACTAATAACTAAGTGATTAATATATTTTACTGTAATAGGTGAACTAAGTATTTGCAGGATCTTATAAAATGATTTAAACATGACTGTACTTTTTCCGTCTAATGTGGAACCCGTCCAAAATGGAATCCGCCCTATATGGAATCCGTCCAACATGGAATCCGTCCTAAATGGCCAGAAGGCTTATTATTATACCAATGAATTTATTAAAATTAATTATGGATCATGTCACGGAAATTCGTAGGACATAGGAGATAGCAGTGCTGCTGGGCCATGTGTACAGTGAGGACTACTAATTATCACCATTTTAATTCATTGTTTCCTTTACTATAAGTTTAACTAACCAACATACTTACTAACCAAATAAACCATGGTCACATAATTAATACTTTTTTTATTTATTAAGTATGTAATAAGCTTAATATAAGTATAACAGCTAATATAAGATTTAATAGCTTTATTAAGCTTTTCAACTCACTATAACCCCGCTAAATATACTCCCGAAATCCGAAACTCCCAAATACTAGATGTACCGAAAACTGTTATTCTACCACTCACCCTGACTCCTGAAGCGTTAGCCGGCCAGGGGTGGTAAACGTAATATTTACCACCTTCTAAAATTATGGCAACCTCAAATTCACCAGGAATCTGAAACAATATGAGAGAATTAAATGTCTTTTTCTTTGTAATGGGAGGCAAACGAGCTAGCCGGTCACCTGATGGTAAGTGATCACCGCCGCCCATGGACACCCGCAACACCAGATGAATCACAGATGCGTTGCTGACCTTTAAAAAGGGAGTACGCTCGTTACTTGAAGCTCCCCAAGTCGGTCCAGAAATATCGCCGCAGCGAGCTTGAAATTAGATGCAAGATAATAAGATAAGGCGAAGATAGACCTGAGAAAACTTGAAATTAAACCTTATACCAATCCGTCTGGCCAGCATGGAATTAGTAGGCCAAGTATCCCTCCGTCACGGGAGGAGGCCCTTCCCTGCAGTGGGACATTAATGCCCATTGTTATGATGATGATTGATTACTTACTTGTAATATTCCAGAGTCAGCCTCCTTGAAGAAGTTAGCGATGCCAGTGCACAGATCATACACCTTCGGATTAGTTGATATCAGTCTGCCCCATACTGCTATATTACGCTCCTGTAGGCGGAAAGAAAAAATATTAATAACTAGCTAATGCCCGCGGATTCACCCGCGTGGTAGCTGGTAGCCTAAATGTTATTCTACACCCCAAGCTTCGCTATATTCCAAATTTTATCAAAATCCGTTCAATAGTTGGGTGTTCAATAGTTTGGGTTCAATAGTTTGGGTGAAAGAGTAACAAACATCCATTCATCCATTCATTCTCACAAACTTTCGCATTTATAATATTAGTAGGAAAAGTAAAAGACTTGCTAAACATTGTCTCAAGGAAGTAGGGTGTACCGGAAGTCTGAACACTTTAAACGCTTTTAAATTACTAAGATAATATTCCATTAAAAACAAAAACGGCCGTTTCATTTTCGAATGCGAAATTTAACTAATATAAAAGCGTTTAAAAGTGTTAAGAAGGCTCCTTCTGTCAAAACCAACTCAGCTGTCACCGGAGCCTAAAAGATTGTTGTTTCACCAAACGTTGCGTGAGAAAGAGAAAAACTCATAGAAAAGCAGTCAGAAACGTGCACACGCACACGCGCTCGATTGTATTTATTACAAATCAAAATGTCATTCAAAATATAAATATTGTTCTTCTTGATTGTTAGGGTTGACACTAATACTAGCTGTAGGTAGTTACCTAAAAAGTAATAAATCAGGAGTAAATAAAGATAACTAAAATGGGTTTTTAAAAAATATTTTATTGTAAGTTTTGTTGCGGAAGACACACCAAGCGAGACATCAATTTATCTTGTAAGTGGTGTAGGTATGACACCGTAAAACATTATAATTTTTAATATTTTTTTTAAGTTAAGCTGTTTATTCTTGAGACAGTTTTTTAGACCGTGCATCGTTAATAGGGGTTCCATACAGTACACAATAATATCTTACTTCACATACAGTACATGAAGTTAATTTTAGCTGGATTTAAAAAAAGGAAGAAAAATCATAAAATAAATAATAATCATAAAATCTGGAAATGATAATTGACAAGAAATGATATCAGTCATTCAGATACCGGGGCGGGGGTGAGTCACGTAAATATTAAAAAAAAAATACAAAATGAATTACAAAAAAAATACAGTTTGTGCAATGTGACAGCCTTAGCTATGCTCTATTGACTATTGTAATAATAGGTGAATTTTGACAGTTGATTTTAGTCAAGAAGGTCACTGATGTAGGTATTTTATCTAACTGGTTATGCATCTGATAATAATTGGATCTCTTTGATAAAAGAAATTACGAAACTTCTTACTGGCAAGCGATACATAATTGTCATAAATGACATAAATTAAAGTTTATTGAAGTTTAAAAAAAAATATTCGGTAACATTCGACGACGGTCGGCTCGCTGTCGTACCTCCCCTCCTCCGACCCGAGGGGTGCAGAAAGTGGAGGCGAGATGCAAGATGTCGATGGCGGAAACGAGCACGGTAAAATTTCCTAAAATGGTTTTGGGAAAAAGGTAATTGCGTACAAACTTTTGAATGTATCTAGTCAATATAAAATTATTTGAATTTTCGAATAAATAATCTATTCCTAGTCCCAAAATATATTTACCTTTATAAACGTTTAATCCTATTTTATTACGCTAAAAGTTGTCATAAAATGTGCATAGAATTATGAACTTTGAAGCCTCATAACTTGTAAATGAATATTTTTTTTACTGTTTTATTAATCAATAAGACTAGATAATAACGAGACAAAACGATATCATCTATAGTTTTGAGTATTTATTATCTAATGAAGGAGGAATTAACTTTCTTTGTTTGTATGGAATTGCGATTGAATTGTTTCCCCTTAAGAGTGTGTTATACAAATACTTTAGTGCCTTTTTAAATATTCGGCAACACAACAACAATTTAAGCACAGTACAACCAGTAGTCTATCTTGGCCGAATATTTATTATAAATGCCTACGGCTACGCGGTTCGTAAACATGCGACAGCCCATCTCCAGCGTTTTAATTACATTTACCTACTTTCCCGCTCGTTACTGCGGCACAGTCGCGACTGTTCACTGCGCAAAGCCACCGCTATCGTATTCGTGAGCGTGTAGGTATAATTCGCGTTTCGTCTGTCTCTATGAAGTCGAAATGCTGTATATATTTGTAGCGGAAGTCTCAACACTTAGAAACAAAAATGACCGTTTCTTTTTCGTTTAAAAGTGTTGAGAGTGTGTTATACAAATACTTTGCCTTTTCTAACGACTTTGTAGACAACTTTTTTTGTATTAGTGATCCAAATTACAATTTTTTTTCTTTTAATAAGCTTCGTAAACGCTCTTAAGTACTTACTTTGTGTTTGTATTCCTTATCGCGAAATTGAAAGGAATCTTTCAACTCCCCGAGAACTAAACGACGTACGGGTCCTTTTCGTGCCATTAAGGATTCCTGAAAATAACATAATTACATGAATATTACTTGATCAATTTAAATTTAAAAAAATTAAAAATGGGAATACTTCCAAATTGGTTTCCTAAATTTCTTTTTATTATTTATGTAAACAAAAGGGGTCCGGACTCGTGCTTCACCTAGGTTCTCCACCTGGGTGAAGCTTCAATACACCTGCTTGACTGGTCGCAAAGCGGTTGCACGTCCTATAAAAGGTTTCTATTGCCATTTACAACATCAGAGGTGTCCTATTGCCATTTAAAACCTCAGAGGTTTCCACTTGCGCTTTTCCAACTTCGTAAAATACATAAAAATCTGAAATCCTTACTCTAAACAGGTTATATCCAACATCGAGGGTCTCGTCAATTAGGTCTTCATTCCACGCTCTGGCCCTGTACCTCTGCAGCATGGCCAGGGCAGCGACGCAGCAGGCTACGCCAGAATACGACTTGAAGATTTGGTACCTGGACAATTACATTTTATTTTATACGTAGTTTTTTTTATAATGGAAGGCAAACGAGCCAGCAGGTCACCTGATGGTAAGTGATCACCGCCGCCCATGGACACCCGCAACACCAGAGGAATCACAGATGCGTTGCCGACCTTTAGGGGCCAGTCAGAATAACAGCGCTGCAGCTATCAACGTTGCGCATCATGCTGAGACTGGTCCTAGTTTTACACCTCATGGGACTTTTAATATGTTTATTTGTAATTTTAATATGTATTCATTGTGCAATGAGGTGAAAAATAAATATTTTTTCTTTCTTTAAAAAGGGAGAATGCTCGTTACTTGAAGTTCCCCAAGTCGTAACGGTCGAGAAATATCGCCGCAGCAAGCTTGTTCCACAAAACAGTTGTTTGCTGTAGGAAGCTTCGCGAAAATCGCACAGTTTTACTTACAGGTTTTAACCTTTTTTCGTGGATGTCTAAACTTGCTTGTCTATTACTAATTTTATTTTTTGATGAATTTCGACTAAAATCTCAGGATACAAGGGTGATTATCCGTGTGTTGACGAAGTAAGAATACAATATGCCACTCCGTCCTGGGAGGAGGCCCCTGCAGTGGGACATTAATCGGCTGTTATGATGATAACTCAAATTATGATAGGTTTCACTCTAGCTACCCTAAACGACAGATACATCAAAGAATTACCTATAGCTGGCAAAATGCCTGGTCCCTCTCAGGATGTACATGCGGGTATCACGCCGGTTGTACTGGGATCTAAAGCTCTTGTCTGCGATGGCAACTGGACTGTGGAGCACCGTCTCAGACTTCGGTAGAGGTACCATGTCGTCTCTGAAAAAAATAAATAATGATTTTTACACTGGTATTCAGCATTATTTGAAACTAGCTGACCCGTGCCCACTTCGTTGGGCGGCGAAAAAAACGCGTTCCTGTTTTAAACATATTTTATTACTGCTCCACTCCTATTCGTCATAGCGTGATACTATATAGCCTATGGCACTCCCCGATAAATGGACTATTCAACACAGAAAGAATTTTTTAAATCGCTTCAGTAGATCCAGAGATTACCCTCACAACGTCATAAACACACAAAAAAACAAACACAAATTATACCCCTTTATAATAGAAGTTTAGATAAAAACTAATTTTGATAAAACTGCTAAGAGACGAACATGTCCGAATACACCCTTTTAACTAAAAAGAAATGATTTTGCAAACTGGTCAAATAATTAATCGAGTTCGAAGGTATGAAACATTTTATAAAAACAATTTAGTTAACTGAATTGGAAAGCTCATTTCTCTTTTTAGCCTAAAGTAACAGATGAATTGTATAATATTAATATAAAGATATGTGCAAATCCATTAAACAATGGAACTCTTTGCCAGCCCACGTGTTTCCTTCAAACTACGATCCTGGTTCTTTCAAAGCGAGGCGTGAAAAACATTGAGGTAATATGTACTACGTACTAGAGAAGACACCCCGAAGAAAATGTGTGCTCCAATTTTCAAGCTACATTACACAATACAGTTTGCACGACGTTTTAACCCTTAACTGGTATTGGGGTCTAAATTGACCCCAAGAGCTTTTGATTTTATTCATAACTATGCAGTTTAAGTACCTACACTCTCGCGCATCAAGCAAGGTAATCCCATGTGGTCGCGGGGTGCGGCTGGTGACGGACGCTCGTAACTTACTTCCTACTAGCGTATCATGTTGGGGTCAAAATTGACCCCGATACCAATTGTGTATTTTATTTTATGAGTTGTCTCGGTATATTTTATTATATTTACAGGACACAATCATCGCAATGGCGGATTATTTAAGTGATGATTAAAACTCTCCCCTTGTTGCTGATGAAGACAATGAACGGGACTCCGAAATTGTAAATGATGCCACAACCGCTGCGTGTGACCAAGAAATTATCAGTGATTGTAAAGAAGCTGAAGTACTTAGCTGTTCTGTTATAGCCGAGGAAGCTGATTCTTCGAGTACAATCAGTGAAAGGAAAAAGGATGTTAGAATGCTATAAAAAATGTAGAAAGTGTATGAATTCAATCATACTGCAAAGTTGGTCAAATGTCAATTTATATGAAATTTTTAATTTTTTATTCATATGATATGTTTTAAGTTGTCAAATTTTTATTTACATGTGATCTCAGAAGAAGTTTCTTATTTTTATTTTATTATTTAAAGTATACGATTTTAATATAGAACAGAAAGTTATTTTCAGTTTTTATATTAATATCAATACCTAAGGTAGAGTCAAAGAAAAAAAATAGATGTTAGCAATTTTTTAAATAAAAACGTGATTTCTTGTTAAAATTAGTTAAAAATGTATCTTATGTTTATAATGTAAGTGCTATTTTCCTAAATAAAAGTAAAGTTTAATCTATATAATTTTTTTTAAATATTTATATACACATAATATGTCACTCACCTCATCGGGGTCACTTTTGACCCGATACCACTTACGTTGCACTTTTTAACGATACCAGCTAAGGGTTAAGCGTCGTGCATTCATTTCACATCATTTTGCACAATATAGACTAACTAAATAGCTGTTAACAGAGCGGACACATATAGATTTGTGCCTAATTCAAAACGTATAAATTAATAGTTTTTTGGTTTTTTTTTCATTACAAGTGGGAATTCACCCAAGTAAATAAAATGTGATTTTTGTTCAATTTCTTTAAATTATTCTAAATGTATTATAATACAATAATAATACTTCTTATGGAACTTATATAGTTCTATTACATATATTATATTGACTAACTTTCAAGATGAACGAAAAATGTATTCTGACAGTATAATAGCATAATCAGTTATTATAAATCGACGGGCCCCAAGAACAAAATCTTATGGAAAAATAAGACGAAATGTATTTTATTGTATAATCGTATTCTACACACTAAAAACTATACGACACCGTTTTCATTTTTTTTATATTCTCTTGCATATTGAAATAACCAATCGAACATTGTCGTATCAGAAATTATACTACCACAAACAAACATGGATATACATGTAGGAGCATGTTCCTTGGAATTCATGCCGCGTGTGTAGCGACTTAAGACGCTGCTTTGAAGTGGCCAGAGAGGCGCGCGAATGAGACAGGTGTATTCCCGTCTCATTCGTCTCGCTCACGCGCCGCCGCGCCGCGCCGTGTGCGCCGTCGTCGTCCCGCCGGCCCTCAAAGACACGTTATCGCTCTGTGCCATAGTACAAATATATACAGTATTTCAACTTCGTGACGTTATCACGTTGACAACGTGAGTTTATACCTACACGCTCACGATCGCGGAGGGAACAGTCGCTACTGTGCCGCAGTAACGAGCGGACTGTGTGTTATAATTTGAAACTAAAAATATTATTTATATGTCAATTTCAAACAAACATGGCTGATATAAATACCTACCTTACTAAATGACTTAGGTATTTAATATTATAATATAGTATTTTGTGTATATCACGAAAACGGTTTGTTGTACTTAGGTCAATAATAATGAAAATTTAGCCCCCCTTTATGAAATCCCCCATGCGTATCTTTCACTTTGATCTAGGTAAATTTAAGCAATGACATCGATGTCATTTTTTGATTGGATTGGTCACCCATCCATAAAGTGAAAGTGACCTCGATGCCTTTATTGTGACGTTAAATAGATCTAATAGACCTGTTTAAAGTTTGGTTTTGGTTATCGATAAATTCAATTTCAAACAAACATGGCCAATATAATAAATAAGTAAATATTACATTATAAATAAATAAATATTACACATCGACTTTTTCTCTGACGCTCTACGAAGCCGAAATTGACCGATTGTATTTTTCTACAGGTTGATATGCAATATAAACGGGCCGGTACTGTACCTACTTTACTGAATGACTTGTTAAGTACCTTCCTAATATTATAATTTAGTATTTTATTTATATCAAACATGGTGGATATAAATACATACAAACATATACATGTTTCTTTAAATTAAATGTATCAATCATAAAACAACACGTTTTTTACAGAACACTTCCTATTTATTTAAATATAAAATAGAAAAATAAAAAGTATTAATTTACAATTACAAAACTAAATGGAAACACAAAGTAGATCGCATGTTTACTATTGTTTACGTACCGCGCACCCGTAGGCATTTATAATAAATATTCGGCCCAGTTAGACTACTGGTTATACTGTGACGTCGGTCCGCGGTAGGTAACAGAAAATTGTGTTACAGAAAAACCTACTATCTACCGGTCTATTATGTCTATACAAGTAGCCCCCATTTTTTTAAATTTACTCCCGCACAAGGTATTATGAAGGCACAAAGCACATCCAGATTCAGGACAATAATTTGGGGATCACAAAAATAGTTTGACCGCCTCGGGGTAGCGGTCGCAGTGCACGAGGTCGCGGGTTTGAATCTCACGCAAAATAATAGAACTTTAAAAAAAATACAATAGCCCCACTATGTCGTCGCACGAATACTTAAGTGTCCAACCTCCATTTTCAACATTTTACACCAGAGACGTTTTATTGATTAGTTTAAGCAAATAATATGATTTTATAAAAGTTTTATATTAAAAAAATAGTTAATGTGTTTATGAAATGATATATTACAAATAATCATTAAAAAGTCAAACAGTTATGTTTATTTTCATAATTCTTTATGGAGGTTGAGCAAATAAACACATAAATAATTATGCAATTGGAGATAGACCACTACCGGGGTGCAGGTTGAGCATTTTGCATTCGAATATATTTAGTACTTAAGTGCCCTATAACCAAATACAGTGTGTTTTGGTATCGTGGTAAAAAAAAAATAACTAGTTAACTTCCTATTTTTTATATAAAAAAAACACAGAGTTAAAAAAAAAACACTGTTTGATATATATAAAATACAAAATACAATATTTTTTTGTTTTTGTACCGATACAAGATCGTTTACTTCGCCTGGTATTGTTTATGTTCTCTGATCCTGTCAAAACCTTTTTAATTAGAGATTCCATGAAGGCTTTGTCGTCAGCTTTCATATATTTGTAAGTACTTCTAATATTTTTTTTTCGGTTAGTGTCTGATTTGAATTAGTCCTAGTATTTTTTTTTTAATAGTCGTATTCTTCTTTTGTCGGATTCTTGATTCATCGTACGTAATGTCAACATAAAATGAAACTATGGCATTACCGTGACTCCACTTCTTCATTTCAATATGTACAATAAAAACGACATAAATTAAATACAAAACGGTGATAATATCATACCTATACGTATAAAAAATAATTAATATACTGAGACTATTTAAACAATTTTGAATTGATTTATTTTTTCAAGAAAATTAACCTTTTTTTGACGATTCTTTATGTTTTCATAAGGAATTCTTTAGAAAAAAAAAATAGTATTAATCTACTTATCTAGCATCTAACATCATTGCGAACACAAAGCATAGGTATACGTCAACACAAAACTACCCATTTAATGCTTAGAAATTTACCTATTTAACAATTAGAAAACATGCAAGTAGCAGGTATATTTTGACAGTCATCGCACAAAAGCAAATTTTTTTATTATTATATTAGTTATATTTTACAACCTTACGAAATGTTCGAAACAATCTGTTCATTTATAGATACGTCACAATTTCATTCAAAGATTTAATTAAATCGGAAATTATAAGAATTAAATTTAAACATCCTGTACTATAAGTTAACGATACGCAGTGATAATCTGCAAAGAAATGTTAACAAAAATACAAGTTACCGATTCTTTTCTATTGTTGTGACTATATTTTCCGATTTATATTTCGTCACTGACATTTCGGGTACTGTTTTCTATTAAAATTAATACGTTTTTTCTATATTTCGCGTTAGTTTTAACTCAAATGCGTGCGAGCACCAGCTTCGTCACAAAATAAATTAATAATGGCGGCGTACTGCGTCATCAAAATGCGATGTCGTGATTGGTTACCTGTGAGGAGATTGAATACTTAAGCACTTAATGGATGTTCGGATGCACGTTTGGTGTTTCTCTACCGACTTTGAGCAATTAAGCATTAAGCTTAAATTCTCTTGTGTTAGTTTTCAAAAACTTAAATTCCTTATAAATAATGTATTTTAAGTCCAAACAGCAAGTATTATATACCAATCGAACCGCAATTTGATTCTTAATAAAATTGCATTAAAAAGTGAAATTCGTCAAAATGGTCGGTTGAGCAAATAAGCATTCAGGCGACGATGTATTGTCCTGTGTCGCGGGGTATTTACAAACATTTACTTAGCTGACACAAAGAACATCCAGACTCAGGGCAATAATTAGTGGATCGCACCAATAAAATTGTTTTATGAGATTTGAACTCTAGGTGATTTTCCACCAGAGGGGCGAGACAAGGCATAAATTGATTTCTTTATGTAAAAATGAACCGTATTGCTTAGGAAATAGAGTATATATAAACTTTGTAACAAAAACACTCGCTTCTCGCGATAGGCCTATTGTTGTTTGTTGCTACTTTTTGTTTGTGTAAAAATGAACCGTATTATTTCCTACATAGAGTTCAAAATACATTAACAAGAAACACGCATGTCGCGATATCAATTTTTGGTGGAAAGAGTTCTGGGCTGAGTCTGGACTTTCTTTGTGTACGTTTGTTTCATGTCTCACATTTTTTTTGTGTAATCCACAAATAACTGTTCTGAGTCTGGATGTTCTTTGTGCCTGCTAAATTGATGTTATGTTCGTTTATTTCGTGTCTGTAAAAGTTCCCGCGAAAGTAAAAAGTATTATTTAGATCTTATTAGTAAGTACCTAAGTATTGTCGCGGAGACTTTTACAAAGAACATCCGAACTTAGGACAGTAATTTGTGGATCGCTCAAACAACTTGGTTGGATTCGAGCCCGCAACCTCGTGCGCGCAAGCCACTACCGCGACCACGTCGCACTGCCCGCGCCACTGAGGCCGTTTCAATTACGTGATCTTAACGAAAACGGTTATAAAACTTATTACACTTGAGCGTTTGTTTATAAGCGATTTTAGACTATATGTCTAAAATCGCTTATAAACAAACGCTTGCATTATCAAAAGGGTCAACAGTAACTAGGTAGTTGAGTTAGGCGAACTTTACCTAAGTTTTGTAAATGACATAACTACAAAAATATTTTACCAAACAATGTTATAAAATAATACTATTATTTATTTATAAAAGAGAACAAAGTATTAATAAAAACTTAGGTATAAATATTTTAAATCTAACCTATAATATTATATACCTACGATTAAAAAATACGCGATAATATTTAGTACGAACGTTGAGTCGACATGCACAGGTCCGACGTCGAAGAGGGCCATCGCCCGACTGATTCGTTGAGCGTATTCATTCTGTATCGATCGTTAACTATTATCCGGCCGTTCAGAGAATGCGTTCCTGACACTTATCAGTTAGTCACGACTAGTGATGGACACAACATTATACCGAGTTCGTTACCGTTACTCCAAAATGAACCGCCGCGTTATTTTTATGATTAGATTTAGACCGTTTTAAATTGGCGGAATCATTTAAAATTTATATTTTAGTTCTTTACGTGGAAACAATAAAAGGGAATATTAATATAATAAAATTGTTTTATTTATTATTTTTTACAAAGTTACAATCTGTATTTCTATGGAATAAAGTACATTGAACTAAATGTGCGTACAGAATATTAATCAGACTCCGATTCGCTTGAGGAGGTGGTGTCTTCATCATCATCTTCGCCTACATGTATAATTATATTATTATCAATTACAGAATCAATCCTGATATCTCGGTCAAAATGTTCCATAATCAGGTTTTTAGTCTTTTCGACAACCTTTGCCCAGTCATCTCTTGTGACTTTCCCGCAGGCTTCTTTTAACAGGGTCATCATCTTTTTCGTGCTGAATGGCGGGGAAGTATTGTGGCGGGCGGCGTAACCTTTTATTTGAGCCCAGATTAGCTCAATCGCGTTATATTGGCAATGATACGGTGGAATTCTTAGAACGCGATGACCGTACTCCAAAGCCATTTCATCGATTTCGTATCGCACATTTGCCGCTTTATTTTCTTTCACTAACTTAATTAGCTCTGCTTTTAGCATCTGCATATTTGCGTCAATGCCTTTTGCTTGTAACCAAGCAACCATTTCTTCTTTTTTATTAGCTTGGGTAGGTGGTTTCTGTATTTGAAACGAGTGATAGGAGGCATTATCCATCAATATTACAGAAGGCTCTGGTAGGCTGGGCAAAAGCACGTTCTGGAACCACTCTTTAAATGTACTGGCATTCATTTCCTCGTGGTAGTCATTTGTGGTTTTTGATTGAAATGCCAGTAAAGCGTTCTCCACAAAGCCGTATTTTGCAGTACCTGCGTGGCATATTATCAGACGAGCCCCCTTACCCATTGGTACTTTCGACGTCGACGCTTGTGTATCATCCGTCCAAGAACGGGAAACCGTGTGATTGGCGTTTAGCCATGTCTCGTCAATGAACACGACATTATCCCAGTTATCAATTTTTTTTGCTTCTCTCAAGAAACTTATCCGTTTCAAAATGATGTCGTATCGTTCTAATAAAATTTTTCTTTTGTCTGTTTTTTTATACGAAAAACCAATATCTTTTAAGATTTTCGTTAAAGCAGTTTTACCCCCGCTAAACAGTCCAGCTTCTCTTAACGACGCCAAAAGCTTCATCCTGTTGAGATATTCATTTCTGGAATAGTAACCATATATATGATTTCTGATTGCATCGGCGTCAAAGGTATCAATATCTGTCACGGGTTTAGTTCTACGTTTCTTCTTCGGAGTACGTAAAATATTATCTTCCATGCCAGTAGAGCCGAACTTTTCTTTATTAATATTTGTAATCGTTCGTTTGCTAACTCCAAGCGCCTGAGAGACGCGTTCTTGTACTTTTTCGACAGGAACCAGGGGTCCGCCATTTTGCCGCTCCCGCTCAAAGTAATCTTGCAGCTTGATAATTAACTCACGGGCTCCAGTTTTCAATGTTTGTCCACGTTTAGGCATTATTATGCACCAAAAGTAAAAAGAACGCAATATAAGACACAATCAAAGTCAAATAACAACAGATCGCAAACACTTGAAGAACGTGGTCTATGCGCACGAAACGACAACAGACGACTGTTTCAGCGTCACAAAATGGCGGCCCATAACGCCATTTGGGGTTACCATTTTCAACCTAAATATAAAAATGCTACTTTGTATTTAATGTACTTTTATTTTTATATTTAATAAAAGTTATTCTAAAGTCCATTATTTTCAAATTCTTGAAAAGAAAAACAAAACGTATTATTTTATAAAGTATAACTGTATCGATAAGAACAGATTACGATACTATTATTCACTGTTATTGTTGGCACAGCACTACAAATATAAAGCGCTGACATAACCTTGTAATAGCGCAGTGTAGATTTAGAAAAATATTGTTTACCAAGTTATTTGACACTCAGTTTGACACAACATTATAACATTCATTAATTATTGATATAATAATGTTGTTTTAATGCTCATCAATAGTTAAAACGATAAACAACCAGCAAAAATATTTTTATCGTAACTGCAACGCCATTACAAAGTTACTGCGTCAGTTCAATCGCGACGTGTCAGGAACGCATTCTCTGAACGGCCGAAGTTTAATCGGTATAAGGTCTAAAATTACGATGCGCCCGCAACGATCTAGAGCGCTTTGATATTGCTAAAATCTTATTTTCTTAATTAAAACTTATAGGTTGTAGTTATGTAAATGATATTCTACAGTAAGACTAATATTGATGTTACGAATGTATTTGAGTAATTCCAAAGCATAATGATAGTGTACTTTCCGTGTTATATGTAAAAAGCTGTTTTTTTAGAGGTGTTTTCAAAATTAAATATGATCGAGCCAAAATCAAGCTATCGCGTTTTCGTAATTACAAAAGGCTAGTTAAAGGTATCAATTTACCTATATCAAAATTCTGGATTAATAGGTCTTTTCATATTCCTGTAGTAGTTGATGAAAGATAGTGCATTTTATCAATGAGTCCTCTTAACGTCATTTACGTGTTTGTACTCGTCAAAGTCAGGTGCGTTATTTATTATCGTTTGTGCATATACTATATTGTTCTACAAAAATCTAAAGACAAGATATTTAAATTTATAATTAATTCACATGAAACATAATAATTTTAGTTTTATAATTAGTTTAATATACAATAAGACTTTATTTAGAAAAATATGTTGATTTTTAATCAATTATTTTCATTTTTTATTTACCTTAAGTCTATGTTCGACAAAACTGAATTCCAAGTCACTTAACGGTTGTGCTGATACGATTTTGTTTTACGAAATTTTTAAGGAAAAAATATGTCGTAGGTAAAGATGCGATTTTGTTCTCTGTAAAGTATTTTATCATCCGTGTTTGTTCAATACAAAAGTGCCCGATTTAATGTTTTTTTTAGAAAATTAGCATTTTTTTCTTGTTTTTCAATAAGCGTTTAGCTATAAATTCCACTTTGACATATACCTTCCTTTTTGCTTTGTGTTAGAAACTGGCTGTCAAAATTACAGTAACGTTTCTCCGCTACCACCTGTAGCTGAAAATATTGATGTTGTTTTATGTTTGGAAGGGCTTTATCCACTAATAGATAGCTTAACAACAGATGAAAAAAGGTGGGGATATCGGCTTAAGTCCAATGTCAAATATACAGAACCCACTCTAGCATTCGCAGACGACGCGACCTAGCGATACTTACTCGAAATCCAAAGCAGTGCCAAGAACTACTGCGAAAGGATGATAAATTCTGTATGTAGACTGATGGAATGAAAGTGGATACGACATATGCTTCATATGGCCCCGGGCTTATTATAAGCGGAGAAGACGTTTAAATAATATCAGAAACCGTGCCTTTTATATTGCTTGGTAGAAAGATAAACGATAAAGGTCGCTCTCTAGTACTAGAAGATGTATTCAATAGTTTCATAAATGACATTGAAAAGGTAGATCAACAACCGATAAATAACGTAAAAAAGTCTGGATATACGACCACTAAAATCCATCCCAACTGATAAAAATACACCTGCGCTCCAGTTACGGCTACAATTCCACAAAAAGTTCATGATAGGCGCTCAAACTATTAGAGCATGTTTTAGAAACACGGAAAGATAATCAGACAAAGAAATTACAAAATCTTTCATAAACTAAGATGAGAATGATAGCTACAGAGTGCACGCAATGAACCTAGAAATGCAAAATGAATGAGCTACTCTAGGTGACTGCTGTATACTTTTAGCTTTGAAGCTGCGCAGTTTAATTTATGACACAGCAGCGTTACTTAAATTCTACCTCAACGCCTTTCAATTGACTCTGAACGATCAAAGTAATCTTGTAAGATTGAAAAAGCGACGGACAAAAATGCACGGAATGTGGCAAAGAAATTGGCACGATTAGACACATATTGGTAGACTGCAAAGTGATTTTGGATAGGAGTCATTACTGCAACTTCTTGACAGAGCTCTAGGAATTATACGTGAGGCAGTCAGTCTATCGATTGCTAGTGCTGAAAGGCAAAATATTTGATTTGTCCTGAGTTCGGCAGACAATTGGACAATACTGGTGAACACACAACATCCCGGAGGATATCTGCGTGTCGTCGTTGAGACCAGACATATTCCTCTACTTAAATTTGAAAAAGCGTGTAGTGCCTAAAAGGCTCACGGTACCGTGGCAATTAAGACAAAAAATATTTTGACTTGACAAATGAGATAACCAGAAATGGCGACATAATTCCTCTATATGCCGTTAATATAGCTGCGAGGGGTACTCCCGCTAAACCCCTCTACAACTTGTTAGAAGGATTAGGACTGCCGAGAACTCCAGTAAGCTCTCTACTATCACAAATGTCCAAAACGACATTTTTAGACTCCTACCAAAAGTGAATAGGCAGAGGACGGAACATAGCAGATAGTGAAGGTGACCGCTAACGCGTTGTAAGGAGGCCTCCTTAAGCCTACATCTAGGTCGTAAGTCCTAGACGCTATTATCCAAGGGTTCCGTCCTATAACGATGGACATAACGGCACCCGACATGTTGCTTTATAAACAAAAAAACCTTAGATAAAAAGAAAATCACGGGGACTCTGCGGGCTCTGTATCGTTTAAAAAATTTTCTTCCAGCTAGAACTAAAACAATGCTTGTGCAGACCTTAATTTTCCCAATAGTCGACTATTGTGATGTGTGTTATCTCGACCTGAATGCAGATCTCCTCGATAAACTTGACCGACTTTTAAATAACTGCATTCGATTCGTTTTCAATCTCCGAAAATATGACCAATTCGACAGGAGCTGGGATGGTTACCAATTCGACAACGTCGTAACGTGCGAACAGTAACTTTACTGTTCAATTTGATGAATTCTCCTAACGCTCCTTCTTATTTAACGTCCAACATACAACTTCTCTGCTCTAACCACAATAGAGCACTTCTTTCTTCCAATAATCTTCTCCTCTTATGTCCTTCTCACAGTTCCAGTCTCATTCATTCTTCTTTTTATGTTAAATCAATTCTTTTATGGAATGCCCTACCCCTCGAAATCAGGATGTCAACGAGTCTTGTTAGTTTTAAAGTTAAAGTTAGAGAATTGTTTGATAAGAAGTCAGCAGAATAAATTATAACTTTTTCGATATTTATATGTGTATCGACTCTTATATGTATAATTTATATAAATATTTATACCTTTTTTTATTATATTATATGTTTATGATATGTGTAGGTTTATATTATCTAAGAAAAACATTTTAAATCTTTTCATCTACCTTCTTAGTATTACTCTGTCTCTGCATCACCCCAAGGTTGACTGGTAGAAAATGCCTTTGGCATTAAGTCCGCCTTTGTGCATCATGTACATGAAGTTTTAAATAAAAATAAAAAAATAAAAAAAAATTATTTTATAGTAATTGCTTTTCTTTTATGAATCAAAACATTACAGATAATGTATTTTAAGACAGCAAAACAAGACATCAATTCCCTAAAACAAAGTCATATGTTAAGATATATACTAGATCATTCCGAAAACCAAAGTCATATATTAATATATGTGCTAGATCCTTACAGAGAACAAAACCTTATTGTATTATAAGAATTCATTTTTTCGAAATAATAATTAAACTCTTTTAAAAAAACATGATAATAAAGATATTAACCATTTCATTAGCTTTTGCCAAGATTTTTTGCAATAAGTTTATATTTGCGTTAGTAAAAAATGATCATGCGTACACAGAATTTCAAACGCTCATACTCGAAATCGATAATATTGCTGATACGCTTTTGTTCTTGGGGCCCGTCGAAATATTTTTAATATACTCAAAGTACAATACAGATTAGGTACAATAGTAAAAGATCTGTCTGTGGATGTTTATTTTGTTGATCTATGGTAAATATGTCTTCTCGCTACTAGGTTCAAATGTCGACTGAGACAACTGAGGTGCATGCACCTCAGTTAATGGAGCAAACATTTTGTTCGGGATGTCATCTCTAGTACGTAGTACATATTACCTCAATGGTGAAAAAGCATCTTTTGAAGCCGCCATAGTGGAGACATCATGCCTCTACAAATATTGTAGCTGGCATGGTGCTCGCCATTCTTGGACCCTAATGGATGCTTAACATCAGGCACCATAGAGTCATTCTGGTAAGCATTATTGAATGAATATTTTACACAAAATGAATTATTTGTTTTTGAATAAATGACTTATTATGACTTACCTGCCAAAAGTATGTCCATCCAGCTTTGGACAATTTAGAAAGAAATCTTCGCCGCGTAGTCCCATAATTTGCTCAGGCGTGGGATTCACTGGAGCCCTCTCAGGTTGTATGGGGAGAGGAGGCGGTACCTAAGTAACAATGGAGGTTTATTACAAATAGCATAGTAGATTAGTAAAATAGAAGTTTAAAAAACTGATACGGTGGCAAAGAGAACGTGTTTTCGGCTGTCGTGCGTGAGCAAGGTTTGAATTCAAATGATGATTATTGCTGTGGTTTCGAAAGTAAGTTTGTGTGTGATCCACAAATAGGCTAATTTCACCGGGACGCCATGGCGGCACAACCAGCCGCGCCACCATGGTTTCCGTAAGCTACCAAACCAGACACCAGTGTCGCCATACCACACTGAGACAGTATCAAAATGGACCAAAAAAACAGCACTACTGCCGTATGTACGGTCGGGGTATTTGCCGCTCGACCACCCTTAGGCGAGAATCGCTTGGCACGCGGCGCATGCGATACGTGGGCGTGCCACGTATCGCATGCGCCGCGTGCCAAGCGATTCTCTCCTAAGGGTGGTCGAGCGGCAAATACCCCGACTGTACGTAGGAAAAGAGAAAAAAAACCACTGGCGGCCGGACAGGCGGCCGAGTGAGTTCGACACCATAAGCGTCGTAGTACATATAACGTAACGTAAACGGATCGGCACCGTATCAACTCGAGCCGTTCAGTATTCTTTGTATGAAACTCCTTACTGCAACGCACACTAATCGGATACGTAACGTAATCGTATTTTTGACGTTTGACACCGAGGAAAAAGGCGAGGCGATGCCGATCCGTTTACGTTACGTTATATGTGCTAGGACCCTAAGGCTCTATAAAGCTGTATTCATTTTGTTGGTAGCGGCGACTGGTCGTGCCGCCATGGTGTCCCGGTGAAATATAGCCCTAAGTCTAGATGTTCGTTGTGTTCATATCTGTAAATGTCCCATGCCCTAAACTTCAAGTACCTATTCATAACAGCCCATTAATGTCCCACTGCAGGGACGGGCCTCCTCCCAGGACGGAGGGATACTTGGCCTACTAATACCATGCTGGCCAGACGATTTGGTATAGGCCAGACGGATTGGTATAGATTTATTCATTTAACTAAGAATATTTGTATAACTCACTTCTTTCGGTAATTTCTGGTAGAAGCCAGCCACCCTCCTCTTAGATTGGGCTCTGGATTCAGCGAGGCTCACCATGCTTAGTGACCCAAGCGCGTGGCGTCCCTGGAAGAGAATCAAATAAATATTACATACATACATACACTCACGTTTTCTTCCCAATATGGGTAGGCTCGGCGTCTCCTTGAAGGATAAAATCCGGAACGAGGTTATCCGACAAAGAACCAAAGTTACCGACATAGCTTGTAGTATTAGCAAGCTAAAGTGGCAATGGGCTGCTCATATCTGTCGAAGGACCGGTGGCCGTTGGAGCAAACGTGTCCGAGACCGCGACTCGGCAAACGTAGTGTAGGACGCCCCCCAGCTAGGTGGACCGACGACCTCATAAAGGTCTCTGGGTCGGACTGGATGCGGAAGGCGCAGGACCGAGTTCTGTGGCGCGTGTTGTGAGAGGTCTATGTCTAGCAGTGGACTGCAATAGGCTAGTTGCTTGAGGGGTAGGCAGACACTACTGAGAGTCTACGATCGTTACATTTAGAAAGGCAGGCGATTCCACTCTACATTTTTTTCTAAAGACAGAGATACACTGTACGGGTCAATTCATACTACAGCAGAGTCGAAGCGCATCCAAAACTGAACATATCAAATTCAACCTTAACTCCACAGTATAACGCACACATTATTTTTGAGATTGCGCGCGCACCAATCAGCGTTTGTCAAGCGCAGACGCGCGAATTCGAAAGAATGCGCGCGACTTTTTTAAATCTCAGAAGTAATGTGTGCGTTATACTGTGGAGTTAAGGTTGAATTTGATATGTTCAGTTTTGGCTTGACGCTTCGATGCGCTTCGACTCTGCTGTAGTATGATTTGACCCTACGTGTCGTAAGTCGTAACGCGCCAGAAGCTTATCTCATTGGTTATACATGAATAACAGCTGTTTTTGTACATGTTTTTTAATTCAATTTTGGTAACGCTTAAACCTATCGCAAAGAAAGAAAATACGTTATCCTTATAATATTGAACTCATTTCAATAAATTTTATGACGAAAAGAGGTTGACATTGAAATGGTCAAATCTGCTAAACGGATAAGTATTTTTGGACGAATACAGCAAAGAACAGTAACATCATCATATCAGCCAATCGACTGCTGGACATATGCCTCCTCCAAGTATTGCCTCCTCGTTCGCTCCTGTGCCTAATAATAACATACCTCATATAATTTCTTCTCCATCAAAGCATTCATGTTCAAGCTGTCCCACTCGCTGAAGCAATGGGTCTTCAACGCTTTCAAATCCAAAGAGTACGTTGGTACTCTCATTATCTTTTCTTTTTGGACAATCTGTAGAATGGGGAATAAATCAATGATAACCTGTATCTACGTGTGACGGAGTAAGAATACAATATGTCACCCACCCCATCTCATCGCATGGGTGTCGTAAAAACCGGATCTATCATCTTAATGAAATAAAAAGAAGGAAAACTTTAAATTAAACCCTATATCAATCCGTCTGGCCAGCGTGGTATCCAAGTATCCCTCCGTCCCGAGAGGAGTAATATAATTAAATAAATAATATAAATAAATAAATTTTATTCCTTACCGATCTAAAATCTCTAAATGGTTTACTTTTACTATACATACCGAATTCAGAAAATTACGAGTGGTTGTTTCTACCGGACAACCATCGTTTTAACTGCCTCGGTGGCGCGTCTGACACGCGCGTGGGTTCAGTTCTAGCGCAGGGTAATTTCACAAATTATTGTCTGGATATTCCGTTGTGTCCGTAAAATTAATGATGAAACTATCTTTAAAAAAGTTAAAAATCGGTAATATCCAGGGTCCAAAGCAGCTATAGATAGTACTAACAATGCAGGTAGTTATTGGTTCACCATTCTGGAGACAAACTCTTTCCCAAATACCATTTTCCTTGCTATTCTTGTGCTACTTACTTCAACGTTCGTCAAAGTGATCGGAGGCTTTGGCTTAGTCCTTCTGGCTTCATCCAGGTCAGCATGGTTGTTCAGGAAATCAACCACAAACGACGTAACACCAGCAAACCTCATAAATGCTGCTGCACCGCTCCTGCAAATGAAGATCGAGGTTTCAAACAGCGGAAAAATATAATTTAATTTAATTTTGGTTCGACACTTGGGTTAGGTTTAGTCACATGGAATTTGGGTTATTCCGATCTGCCCTAAAAAATTCACCCTTGGGTGAAAGTTGGGGAACGTATGTCTGATAATTTACGTTTTTTCTTTCGCAACACCAGAATAAAGGATATAGTAGTCACTATATCCTGGATATAGCAGACTTAACAGTTAATCTAATCATTTTGATCTCTCACTCTATGATATGCCATTATTAATAAATAATATAAATATTTCTCACACATTCACACAACGCCATCTAGTCCCAAACTAAGCAAAGCTTCTACTATGGGTACTAATACAACGGATAAACAAACTTAAATACTTTTTTTGATTTGTAAATACATACATATTATACATAGGAAACTATCAGACCAATGCAAACAATCATGTTCATGCACACAAAGATTTGCATTGAGCGGGAATCGAACCCGAGACATCAGCAGTCATGTTATATAACCACTATGCCACAGAGGTCGTCAATGATTCTGTCGCAACACCCGAATAAAGGACATAGTGACTGACTTAACTTATTTTTTTTAAGCTTACACTCGATATTTTACTCTCTGATATGCCATTATTAATATTAGGTCCTGGCCAATTTCACTTTCACGTTACAAGGTACACTAGAGGTTAAGTAAGTTGAATGATTCTTGTGAGTTACTGAACTTGGTGCAGGTCGTTACGTACAGTCAGCAAAATAATAACTACATAATTTTAAAAAAAAGGTGACTTACAATTTGTTGATAACTCCAGCACTGTCTACCATGTGAGGTTCGAAGACGTAGCAGATAGTTCTGACGGAGCTGCCAGCAGCAGGGTCCGGTGGATGACCCCATATTAGAAAGTGTCTCTTGTGGCCGACAGATAGAATAAACATGTACGATGAGCCGACTTTCTTCTCCATCAGCCTGGTGAGAGAGCAAAATTACTATTAGTCCAGGTCTAGTCTATATCTGCTTGCAACTAAAATAGAAATATTATTACTGGCAATGGTTGGGCGTCTGGTTACAAAGTCACCACCCCATCGCATCCCATAGATGTGGTAAAAACCGACTAAGGGACTATCCGTGAATGTTAACTATACGAAATAAAAAGAAGGAAAACTTGAAATTAAACCCTATATCAATCAGTCTGGCCAGCGTGGTATTAGTAGGCCAAGTATCCCTCCGTCATGGAAGGAGGCCCGTCCCTGCAGTGGGACATTAATGGGCTGTTATGATTGGGCGTCTAATCAAACAAAAGCTACTCACAATTTTTTCGTAAGTGAAAAACCATAACCATTTCGCCGTAATCACTTTGCAAACTATACTTACCTAATAGCTGACAAGTAGCACATTACTACTACTTACTTAGGCATAATTTATAGAAAATTTCGAAAAGAACGAAAATTTAATGAAAAAAATGACGACCTCGGTGGCGCGCCGGTAGAGCCAGCGGCTGCCGCGCATGAGGTTGTGGGTTCGATCCCCACGCAGGACAATAATTTGTGAGATCCACAAATTATTGTCCTGAGTCTGGGTGTTCTATGTGTCCGTTAATTGATGTTTGTAAAAGTCCCCGCGACACAGGGCATGATCCCTAGTGCGGGAGTTGTCTAAAAAACAACAACAAAAAAAAAATTTAGTTTGACACGAGTCTGCACCTACAAAGCAGGTTTGAATTCTTCGTTGTATTCATCATCATCTTAGCCAATTGACGTTCACTGTTGGACATAGGCCTCCTTAGGAGTCTCCCCACCCCTCGTTTTATTATTTTCAGAAAAATATTAAGTTTACGCCATTCCTTCCGCTTCCCCACCCTCCATATTCACTCTATCAACCTTCCATCGGTATTTTACTAGATTCTTTACATACATAAACTCACGTCTTATCCCGTCTGGGGTAGGCAGAGAGACGACAGAACGCCACTTGTCACGATCCTGGCAAACAGATTGGGCCTCGTCCACATTCATTAAGCGAGTCATACATGCGCGTCGGTTACGAGTACTCTTTATTTGGCCATTCTCCAATATGCAACCTAACTGCTTAACATATTTTTTTTCTTAAAAAAGACAACTCCCGCACTAGGGATCATGCCCTGTGTCGCGGGGACCTTTTACAAACATCAATTAACGGACACAAAGAACACCCAGAGCAGGACAATAATTTGTGGATCTCACAAATTATTGTCCTGGGTGGGGATCAAACCCACAACCTCTTGCACGGCAGCCGCTTGCGCTACCGTCGCGCCACCGAGGTCGTCTATATGTTTGGATTCTTTAGTCATGTGGAAACTACTCACGTCATGAGATCATCCTGGGCCTTCAAGTTGTCAGGATGTTTAGCCAGAACCCCCTTCTCAACTTCATTCATCTTGACCGTGTACTTCGTGTCTCCGAGGAAAAATGACGTCAGCAGTTGGTGGAGTTCCAACGCCGGATCACCTGGTTTAGATTAAATAACATTAGATACATTACTTAATTATCCCTGTGGTGACGGAGTAAGAATACAATATGTCACCACCCCATCTTATCCCATGGTTGTCGTAAAAACCAATTAAGGGACTATTCGTAAATATTATCTTAACGAAATAAAAAGAAGGAAAACTTGAAATCAAACCTATACCAATCCGTCTGGCCAGCGTAGTATTAGTAGGTCAAGTGTGCTTTCGTCACGGGAGGAGGCCCGTCCCTGCAGTGGGACATTAATGGGCTGTTGTGATGATTTCAATGTGTCCATATTTCTCTCGATCCTAATCACTACGCTAGTCTAAAATAACAGTAGGAAAGTCACCTTTATAACACTTGAGGGCGTGAAGACATTGCCTATAGTAACTGTTCCCAGCATCGATGAGCAGGTCCACGTCAGATCGCACCAGCTGCGCCGGGGTCTTCTCCTCGAGGAGTGCGCGGCATGCTATTGCTATGCAGCCGGTTTGGGTACCTAGAGAACATAAATGAAGAAATATATTGGGAGGTGTTAACGTTTGGGCGTTTTGGAGAAGTTGGCGTTTTCTTTGAGAAGTTGGCGTTTTAGAAAGCGATCCTTGTAAATCGAAAGGATCTGATCTATACCGGTATACCTCCACTTGCAAGAATTTCATTTGCCCGAACTCTCATTTTTCGTAATTTCATTTACTAATATTGTTTAGCCATAATATTTACTTGCCATAATGGTTACTGGGAGACTTAAAGCAATCCGACTTAGTTAGGTTTTTTTTACGGACATCTGTACAAAGCGCCATCTGTTCCCAAAGTAAGCTAGGCTTAATAACCTGCCTGTGTTATGGCAAACAGAACAACGGATAAACATACTTTAATACTTAGGTATTTTTTTGTAAATACATACAATGTATGTCTGTATTGATTTCTATGTAATAATATGTCATATTATACATAGAAATCACTCAGACTAATGCAAACAATCATGTTCATGCACACAAAGATTTGCATTGAGCGGGGGCTCTGCGTAGCAGCCATCAGTCATCCTCAAGTAGGTATAATGGCATATAAAAATTCGGGCAAATGAATATTATGGCACGCTAGATGAAATACTATTGCAGTTGCCCGTCTATATGAAACACCAATAATAGGTTTTATTTATTTAAAGCTTTCAAAACAAATCAAAACTTACACTGAGCTATAGCACATTTCGTGTTACAAGCCAGCGTGCCCTGCAGCATCATCTTATTCTTCGTAACAGGCTTGAAACTGTGATATATCTGAAATAAACACTAGCCCTTAGAACAATCCTGCTTCCTACTAATATTAAAATGCAAAAGTTTGTGAGGATGGATGGATGTTTGTTACTCTTTCACACAGAAACTACTGAATAGATTTTGATGAAATTTAGGTATTTTAGGGTGTAGAATAAACGTCAAATTAGTAGGGCCCTCTCTCCATCATAACAGCCCATTAATGTCCCACTGCAGGGACGGGCCTCCTCCCGTGACGGAGGGATACTCGGCATACTAATACCATGCTGGTCCGACGAATTGGTTGGTGTAATTTCAAGTTTTCCTTCTTTTTATTTCGTAAAGATAATATTCACGGATAGTCCCTTTCAGTTTTCACGACACCCACGGGATGAGATGGGGTGGTGACATATTGTATTCTTACTCCGTCACTACACAGTGTCTTCTCTTGGTCGACTAGGTTTTTTGATAGAAAAGGAAGTCAAAATCAATATGTCGTTATAGGTTTTAGCTGCAGAATAATTTCAAGTGAGCTAGATTTTAGTTATGGTGTTGTAATGAAGATGAAAAAAATCGATAAATAAATAATAATCCTCTCACATTCACACAACGCCCTCTAGTCCCAAACTAAGCAGAGCTTGTACTATGGGTACTAGACAACGGATAAACATACTTAAATTATACATAGAAAACACTCAGACCAACGCAAACAATCATGTTCATGCACACAAAGATTTGCATTGAGCGGGAATCGAACCCGAGACGTTTGCGTAGCAGCCATGTAATATACCGACTGCGCCACAGAGGTCGTCAAAGACAACAGAAAGACACAGCAATATGATCATCATATCAAACTTGATGGTTAGCACCAAAACAGTCTAAGAATTAAGGCCAATAACCGTACCTTTTTCAACTTGTGCGATTCAGGCAAAGACTGTGTTATTTCCTCTGCAGGTATTCTCATCTTCCTTGGCCTCATCCTTCGTCTTCTCATCGCTGGAGGGATCCATCTCCTGGTCTTTAGTTCTGGTAAATCTACCACCTGTGGGATAAATGCCATTAGTTATTTACTGAATTACTTCAAAGCACGGAGATTTAATACCAGAATACCACTGAACGCTGACTCATCTATAAATAATAAATATTCATCACTCTTTCACACAACGCCATCTAGTCCCAAACTAAGCAGAGCTTGTACTATGGGTACTAGACAACGGATAATCATACTTAAATACTTTATTTTGTAAATACGTACATATTATAGCTACATATAAACCACTACACATACACAATCATGTTCATGCACACAAACATTTGCATAGAGCGGGAATCGAACCCGAGACCTCTGCGAAGCAGTCATGTTACATAATACATAACCACTAAGATACAGAGGCCGTCAAATTATAATTAATAAACCTTTAAAATAAATAATTATATAAAAAAAAAACCAAAAAAACTCTTTACATAGGTACCGAATTAGCTAGCTAAATACTTATCCTTCAACTACACAGCCCTACATCATGTGGTAAAGTTAATTAGTGTCTAGTCTGGTAATAAATAAAGGCTTACTATAGGTGGAGGACGTTGGGGGGGACCTGGCGGGCTCCAAGGCCTAGTTATCAGCTTGACCCTCGTCACTTGAGGCCAGCGTCTCTTGAACCGTTGTTTTCTTTCCATCGCACGGAATTCAGCATGTCTGTAATAGAATTAAGAAGAATTACATCTAAAAACCTTTATATAGCTTAGGTATCTCTCCGTGTGATGACGGAGTAAGAATACAATATGTCACAGCGTCAAAAAACCCAAAAAAGACTCTTTTTGTCACGAAAAACACCAAATAACAAAAATATTTACTTGTTTACTTGAGTTGAAAAAATAATTGTTTTAATCAAAAATTTTAATTAAAAAAAATACTGAAAAAATGTACACGTCCAATGGGTGTCGTAAAAAAACTAAAAACTAAAGGACTATCTGTGAATATTATCTTTATGTAATAAAAAGAAGGAAAACTTGAAATTAAACCCTATACCAAACCGTCTGGCCAGCGTGGTATTAGTAGGCCAAGTATCGCTCCGTCACTGGGCCTCACTGAAAATCAGCGCTGTAAGCGACTGAGCATTACTGTTTGGTGTGCCACAGCAATATGCTGAGGGGGTCCGATTCCTGCACAGATTTGGCTTTCTCATGATTTTTGTTTTATATTTTTTATTTTTGTTTTGTTTTTGTAATTGTCTGTATTCCTATTGTATCCTTAAAGCAGGAATAAATGTATTTTCTTTCTTTCTTTCACTGGAGGAGGCCCGTCCCTGCAGTGGGACATTGGTAGGAAGAAACACAAAGAAAAAAATGTGTTACTCGTCTCCGGAATATACGTGTCCACTGTCCACAGCTTATAATAAATACTTACTGCCTCATGATCTCTGATGGGGTGGGATCCACATCAGCCTCATCCGTGTCCTCGTGATGGCTGGCACGTTGAAGCGCCTTCTTCTTGTCAAAGGGTGTATCACCACCTCCATGTTGTCTGAAGAAAAAAGCAAAAGCGAAAGAAGTTCAAAACAACTATGATCGGCAGCTCAAGTGTTCCTCAGTGCAGCTGTCGTGTATGAGGTCGCAGGTTCGATTCCCTCGCAGGCCAATTCAGTATGTAAAGATTTTTTTTATATTTCTATTTTAAAGGTTTATTAATTATAAACAACTCATTTGAGTCTATTTGCTTTCCTACCTATAGTTTATTTGTAATAAACATTTTAAGTTTTACTTGTGATGAAGTCATTTGTACGGCTGAAACTTGAGCAATGAAAGCAGAAACAAACTTCTGTTGAGCGGGGGAAATGACGTCATTTACCTAGTCGTCAAATAAAAGAATAAAGTAAATAAAATGAAGACAATCTTGCGCTTTTTGGGCTAAAAATATGATTTTATTCCTTACTGATCTAATATTTATTTATTTATTTGATATCTAGAAGTGGTTTTGGATTCGACATACCTAGGTAAACTTTTACTTGACATACCGAATTTTGGGTTTGATACACAAATTATTACTCGGAGTCTGGGTGTTCTTTCGGTCCTTTAAATTGTTGCGTGTAAAGTTTCCGCAACATTTGTGTGTACTACTCGGTCACATTATCTCGAGACCTAGCGTCGATGACATCACGTCGCGTCGGACGTATCACTGATGCGCCCGTGGCGAGCGCGGGGGTTGAAAGGAGAACGGGACGCGAGGTTCGCATTCCAGCGAGCTCTCTAGATAATGTGACTGTGTAGTAGATCTGAATGAAAAGCTGTACTTACTTAGTTGAACCCATTATTTCGCAAACTAAATCAGTAGAGTTTTGTCAGGTAAGTCTAAGAGAGCCAGTCCTTAGACATCAGTGTTATTTGCGTATAGTTTCATTCGATTCTGTGGACAAAAAAACAACAAAATATAGCTATACTAATATTATAAAGAGGTAAAGTTGGTGTGTTTGTGACGTTGTAGTGGGTAATCTCTCGATCTACTGAACCGATTTTAAAAACTCTTTCTGTGTTGAATAGTCCATTTATCGGGGAGTGTCATAGACTGTATAGTATCACGCTATGACTAATAGGAGTGGAGCAGTAATGAAATATGTTTAAAAAAGAGATGCTTTTTTTTTTTTCGCCACCCAACGAAGTGGGCACGGGGCAGCTAGTATAGTTCTAAAAACATCCCTGTGGTATAAGTATGTAAGAGAAAGAGAAGGAAGCTTTTCTGTCCTCTCTTTCGCACACGTGTGGTCGTTGAGCAGTTTGTGACTGAACGACGTGAAACGACACGCGCGTCTAAGACCAGAGAATACACTAAAATTCCATTAGAATTAACTGACTTAGATGTAATATAAAAAATATATATTTCTCACACATTCACACAACGCCATCTAGACCCAAACTAAGCAACGCTTGTACTACGGATTATGGATACTAGACAACTGATAAACATACTTAAATACTTTTTTTTTGTAAATACATACATATTATAGGTACATAGAAAACACTCAGACCAATGCAAACAATCATGTTCATGCACACAAAGATTTGCATTGAGCGGGAATCGAACCCGAATATTCCGACTGCGCCACAGAGGTCGTAAGTTCTGTATAATTATTTAATTTGCTAGAAGATTTTCTACGTTTGAGTCAATAAAATTTACGTAAAATTGTTTAGATGTAATTTGACCACGAGGAAGAACCTTAACATAAAATCGCTTTAGTTCTCTCACGAACATAGATCGCTTTAATCATAGTACAAATATATACAGTTCGACTTCATAGAAACAGACGAAACGCGAGTTATACCTACACGCTCACGATAGCGCCGGCTTTGCGCAGTGAACAGTCGCGACTGTGCCGCAGTAACGAGCGGGAAAGTAGGTAAATGTAATTAAAAAGCTGGAGGTGGGCAGCCCTATCGCATGTTTACGTACCGCGCAGCCGTAGGCATTTATAACAAATATTCGACCGAGATAGACTACTGCTTGTACTGTGCTTTAATGACACTGAAACAACCTGCCACTCAGAGTGCTCAAAATTCGCTTCATATAACAGATTTTAATTTCATTTCATTTCATATGAAGCGGACGAAGCCCTTATGGGCATAGCGTGTGATCAGACGCTATCTTCGTAACATCTTTACGAAAAACCTTATCTAACAGAAAGAATACTTATACCAACAATATGACTAACAATTTCCGAGGGAGACTTGCCTAAAAAAACCCATTTGTTTAAATTAGCCTAACAGACTGATTACTCCACCTACTGATAAGCATTCAGTATAGTCCAATAAATTAGCAGAAAAAAAAAATATTCCTCGCACTTTCACACAACGCTATCTAGACCCAAACTAAGCAGAGCTTGTATAGTACAAGGGTACTAGACAACGGATACACATACTTAAATTCTTTTTTTTTGTAAATACCTAGATATTATACTTACGTAGAAAACACCCAGACCAATGTAAACAATCATGTTCATGCACACAAAGATTTGCATTGACTGGGAATCAAACCCGAAACCTCTGTGTAGCAGTCATGTTAAATAACAACAACGCCACAAAGGTCGTCGAAAGAAAGATGGAACGGGGTACTCTCGGCGTGTCTTTGAAGGATAAAAACCAGGGTTATACGACAAAGAACCAAGTTTCCGACATAGCTCATAGAGTTGGCGAGCTGAAGTAGCAATAAGCAAATCATATCTGTCGAAGGACCGATGGTCGTTTGAGCAAACGTGTCGTAGAGTGAAGAACGCGACTCGGGAACCGTAATGTGTAGCCCCCAGCTAAGTGAAACCGACACATCATAACAGCTATTAATGTCACCCTACAAAGACAGGCCACCCCTTATGACTGAAGGGACATTTGGAACTAAGTACTGGTTAGACAGAATAGTGAAGCTGGCAGAATGGTTTTATGGGAATTTTACGTTCCTTTTTTCGGAGAAATTCAGCTTTTCCAGCACCAAATTTGGGTAAGATTGTTACATTGTGAATACTTCCTACATAACAGAAAAATAATGTCAATAATTTTCATCATCATTATTTACCCGGACGTCCACAGCTTGACATAGGCCTTCACCAAATATTTCCAATTCAATCTATCCTATCCTCGTCCTCCCTAAATTTAAAGAATTAATTATTTAATAATAAGCTAATAACATTACCTTTTTTCGTTTTTTTTGTATATTTTAATTTTATATCATTTTTTTATCAATTGGCACCACATTTCAGCATGGCATTGATCGCCCTTATGCTTTTATTTTTTTTCTTCGTTACCATTCAAATATTTATTGTCAAGTTTAATTTTTTGTGCCAGGATTTGGCTAAAATTGTTTTCCATTACTAACGGCATACTTTCCACTTTATAATGAAATTAATATCCAACCATTTATATAAAAAAAGTACCAATTTTCTTTGAGTATCAAAACAACACTTCATAGTAAAAAAATCCTGTAATCTGACCTCTGCATGCGATAGTTAAACCATTTAAAAATAAAATTAGGTGAAACGAAACATCCTTGTAACTGACAGCATACTGTCATGTCATTAGTGTCAAAAGCCAGTCCTGTGACTTTTTTTCTGACAGTGACTGTCAAGAATTTTATCGTGTAATACGAAAATTTATTTTGTAATTAATTATTAAAATTAAAATAAAGATGTCTGAAAATAACGAAGTGTCTAAAACTAATGTAGATCCAGAATTAGATGATTTATTAGAGAGTGAGTTTTTATCTTAAAATATTTAGTCATGGCCGTATTACACAACACATAACCTAAGCTTAAAAGTATGTAAATAATTGAATAATTAATGTAGTGAGACATAATTACTATTGTATTCGATATTGAGCAATGAATTCGAAGGTTAAACAGTATCATAGGTCTATGTTAAATACAAAATTTAACAAGCTAAATTTCGCTAGATATTTAGGAATTACTTAGTACATTCTTTTAAATTTCGATTTATGAATGAGTCTTTGTGTGGTTAAGGAGTAGAATACATGGCGCCATATCACTGTCGCATCCTATGGGTGTCGTAAAAAGGTTTTAACATAAAAAATTTGAAGGCAAATTTAATATTATCCATAACTTTTCTATATGGCAAAAATGGTATTAGTAGGTCAAGTTTCTCTCTGTCACTGGATGAAGCTTATGCCTGGAGTAGACCTTAATAATTTACGAGTCATCATCATCATAACAGCCCACCTATGTCCCACTGCAGGGACGGGCCTCCTCCCTTGAGGAGGGATATTCAGCCTACTAATACCATGCTGGCCAGATGGATTGGAACAGGGCTTAATTTCAAGTTTTCCTTCTTTTTATTTCGTGAAGATAATATACGGATAGTACCTTAGTCGATTTTTACAACACCCATGGGATGAGATGGGGTGGTGACATATTGTATTCTTACTCCGTCACCACACGGAGAGTATTTACAAGTAACTGAATAATATTTCATCACATTTGAGTATGATGAAATCTAATGTAAGTATTACTCTTTAAGAGCATGTAGGTGCTCTTGATTTCATCAATGGTTTCATCAATTTGATTTCATCAATGGTTACATTTAACTAGTTTAATTACTTGGCAATCATTGTAATTGCAGTTCATTTAGATGCGCCAAATACAAAAAACAAAATATTTTAAGTATGTTTATCCGTTGTCTAGTACCCATTGTACAAGCTTCGCTCAGTTTGGGACTAGATGGCATTGTATGAATGTGTGACGAATATTTATATTTATTAGGAAAACTTGAAATTAAAACCTATACCAATACGTCTGGCCAGCGTGGTATTAGTAGGCCAAGTATCCCTTCATCACGGGACGAGCCCTGTCCCTGCAGTGGCACATTAGTGAGCTGTTAAGATAAAGCTAAACATTACAATAATCTTTACAGGTGCATTACAAGACATGACAAAGAAAGCAGAGGAGGCAAAGTCAGACGACACAAGTGATATACCGCAGAACATGTGGAGCGAGGAGTTCATAAAGGAAGCGGCTGCACAATTTGAGAGCAACATGTCAGCTATATTAAGTAGTTTTAGTGGAGTGCCTGGTAAGCAGCTATATTACTATTATTCACTTTATTTACATTTTTCTCAATTAATTACATCTATACTAATATTATAAAGAGGTAAAGTTTGTGTGCTTGTGACGTTGTAGGGGGTAATCTCTGAGCTACTAAACTGATTTTAAAAATTCTTTCTGTGTTGAATAGTCCATTTATCGGGGAGTGTCATAGGCTATATAGTATCAAGGCTATGACTAAAAGGAGTGGAGCAGTAATGAAATATGTTTAAAAAAGTGATGCGATTTTTTCGCCGCCCAACGAAGTGGGCACGGGTCAGCTATTATAAATACAAAAAAAAGTAGACCTACCAGCATCGGGTACAAGGACCAAGTTACTGCTGGTTACTGCTCCAGAGATGGGAACTTCCACACTATGTGTGCCGTGTCAAGCAGTACTGCCTTCTGCATCAGACCTATGATCTAACTGCCAAGCGCCTTAGATGTTGATAGAGACTCTTTGAAATAAGTCCATTTACCGAAAGTACTATTATTATTGTTAAAAATCTTCTAGCACATCTTCTACCCTATACCATTCATCTGGCCAGCGTGGTAGTAGGCCAAGTATCCCTCTGTTACTGGAGAAGGCCCGTCCCTGCAGTGGGACATTAATGGGCTGTTATGATGATGATGACCTAAACACAGTAAAATTAGCAATACTGCTTAAAATTTTGTTTTTAATTGTGACCATTTAATGCTTTCAGAGGAACAAATAACACAGGACCAGATTGCACAGACTTTCTCAAAAATGGCGGGTATGTATTTATTTGTCTATTTACTACTAGCTGTTGCCCGCGACCTTCGTCCAATAAAAAAATATTTAATACACACATTCACCTTTTTTTCTGTTTTTACGAAACCATTTAAAAGCCTTTTGACGTGACTTAACGACTATCTCACTAAAATGACAGTCCTGGCTGTTATTTGCACTCCGACTCCGTAGTACGGAGATGTTCATATAAAATACCACTGAGTGGCCACCTATCCATGGAATGACCTCGCTGAAGTGGCTTAACCACCGCTATCATTTCTAGATCCATAAAAAAAGATGCCTAAGATGCCTATAGGTATCATTGAATTTTTTAAGTATATCGTGCGACAGAAATGATGCTCTACGAAGCCGAAATTGGCCGATTGTCTCTTTACAAACATCGATGTGTAATATTTACGGCCGGGTACTGTACATGTGTCCTTGCTTAATGACATAATGAAATAATGAATTATGAATATTTACAGAAGCCGCAGCCCACGTATTAAAGCCTGAAGGTGCGGCTGTGGAAGACGCACCGATATCTACTGATGATCCGGCCGTACAGGGTAAAATTGATGAGGTAATAGACCATTATAATATAAAACTTATGTCCCAATATTTGTATGAATATTTAAATACAGTTCTTTCATAATCATCATAATCATAATATCTTTATTTGCATAAAACATGGTGTATACATGGTGTTACAATTACATTACAGAGCTTACATGTTTTGCCAGAATTGTACCTAGCATGCAAATTTTACGTAATTATTAAATAAGTAGTACTTAATAAACCAGCAACTATGCAGACCTCTTGTCCATAAATTCTTTAAGGCTATAAAAATTATTAGTGTTTAACCATTCGAACAATTTCTTCTTAAATAGTGTAGGGTTAAAATTTCTTATGTTGCTTGGAATTTTATTATATATCCGGACACAATTATATAAGCAGCTTTTTTTATATTTAGAGAGCCTCTTTTATAATATATGCTACGCTTAAAGATCAAAAACGCTTATTGAGCGGAATAATAGCTCACAAAGCGTTGTGGTAACAGTAACACAGCCAAGACGCGAAATTCGTGTTATGGCTGTAATGAAAACGTACACAACGCGTTAGCTATATAAATAATAATTATATTTTATTTTACTTGACTTTTTCTACTAATAACTAACTGTTATAAGGAGAAGCTTATTTTTTTTCTGGATGCCACAGAACAAGCTATTTTTATTCTGAATGCAAAAATAAAGTAGGTGAAAGTGGTTACAAAATTTGATTATTTGACGTGTTTTTGCTTGTTTTTTGCTTGAAGATAGCAAAATATTAGTGGCTTCCCAGTTCAAAAATAAAGACATAAAATTCAAATCAGCTTAAAAAATATTTCATGGCTGAAGTGGCGACTTAAAACTTAACTTATAACATACATAAATAAACTTTAAATAAGCTTAGACGACCTCTGTGGCGTAGTGGTTATATTACATGGCTGCTACGCACAGCTATCAGATTCGATTCCCGCTCAATGCAAATATTTGTGTGCATGAACATGATTGTTTGCATTGGTCTGAGTGTTTCTATGTATAATATGTATGTATTTACATTAAAATATCCGTTGTTCTGTTACCCATAACACAAGCAGGTTAAGCCTAGCTTATTTTGGGAACAGATGGCGCTGCGTAGAGATATCCGTGAATATTTATTATTTTATATTCCTTAATACTAAATGAAAAAATAATTTCTCAGGTATCAGCAGCAATATCGCAGACATTAAAGAACTTAAACACAAACACAGAGAACTTGCAGACTCCGTTCTCAGACACGGACCTCGCTAACATGTTCACCAATTTTAACCTAGGAGAAGGGGCAGAGACTCAGGTAATATACATTTTGAATTAAATATATCAAAACTCATTATTATATAATATGACGACCTCGGTGGCGCGACGGTAGCGCAAACGGCTGCCGGGCAAGAGGTCGTGGGTTCGATCCCCACGCAGGACAATAATTTGTGAGATCCACAAATTATTGTCCTGGTCTGGGTGTTCTTTGTGTCCGTTAATTGATGTTTGTAAAAGGTCCCCGCGACACAGGGCATGATCCCTAGTGCGGGTGTTGTCTTTTTTAAATAATAAAAAAAAAAACATTATTATACAGGGTGTCTATTAAAGAATGCATAATCATGAAACACCTCATATTATTATAAGACCTACTACAAAAAAATAAAAAAATACAGGTAAGTCTTTTGATATTTCATTTTGAAAAAAAAAAAGACTTATTTTTGGAAAACTTTGCTTCTCTGTTTATTATAAATACAAATAAATAAAATTCTTCTGTTTTTTATGTTACAATATTCTTCATAGACCATATCAATACACTCTGTATAAGAAGGAAAGTTTACGGCTGTTGCGCCTAGATGGCGTTGTAACATTTAAGTTTAAATTGCGACTGCTCTTGTCTCCGTATAAAGCAATGGTCTAGTTTAGTTATCGAGACTCGGGTAGTGTAGTGGGTCAAAGCGCTGGACGCATATAGAACTTGCACACAGACACGGACTAATTTTAACCTAGGAGAAAGGGGGGAGACTCACGTAAATGTACATTATTTAATAAATCAAAAACTACGGTCTACAAAGTGCCATCTGTTGGTTTAAATCCTGGACAGTTATTTGCGCTGTCTAGCATTATTAAACTCGCTTTTTGGTTGCAGTTATGTAATTGCATCTAATGGTTGCCATGCTAGAGGTAGCGGGTTCGAATCCCTTGCAATATAATTATTTGTACAATCCACATGAGTGTTCACTAGTTCATGGCTCCAAAATTCTAGCGATACAGGGCATAATCCCTAGTCAAAGGGGTTGTCTTTGTAAGGAAAAAAAGAGTTCTTAAAATTTTGTCTTATCTTTAACAAAATGTTTTCTTTTTATAAGATTCCTATCATCATCATAACAGCCCATTAATGTCCCACTACTGGGACGGGCCTCCTCCCGTGACGGAGGGATACTTGGCCTGCTAATACCATTCTGGCCCGATGGATTGGTATAGGGTTTAATTTTAAGTTTTCCTTCTTTCTATGTAAAGCTGATATTATTTACGATTAGTCCCTTAGTCGGTTTCGACACCCATGGCATGAGATGGGGTGGTGACATATTGTATTCTTACTCCGTCACCACACGGAGCCTTCCTATACTTAAATATAATTAATTTATTTCAGGATGGAAATATGTTTGTACCATTTATGCAAGGCATGATGCAATCATTACTTTCTAAAGAAGTGTTATACCCGTCGCTAAAGGAACTAGTCGACAAATACCCCGCCTGGTTGCAGGACAACAAGGGGAAGATCGATCAGGCTGAATATGAGAGGTGGGTAAATTTGTCTTGTATAGGGTAAAATAGGATAGAGGGTAAAATTGGCTAGTGTTGGTTTTTATGATATTGAGGGAGCCACAGAACCACTGAAAGTGGTAATATTTGAAGGAGGCCATGTCCAGCAGTGGACCTACATTGATGATGAGGACAAAGTAAACTTAAATCCAATTATATTTGACGACCTTCACTCTGAATAATTTGTTCTAGCTTAAATAGTTGTAAGTTATAATAGTGTTTTCCTTTCTTTTATTTTTATTACCTGCTACAAATTGTATAATTACATAAGTGCATTAAACGATACCTCTGTTATGGAAGAGGGAGGTGTCCTAACACAGGTATTCTAATACTTAAAAGGATACTTCCATCACATGTAAACTATGTACAACTTGTTAATGAAATAAATCATTTTATTTTTTTATACCTCCGTGGCGCAGTCGGTCTATTACATGGCTGCTACGCAGAGGTCTCGGGTTCGATTCCCGCTTAATGCAAATCTTTGTGTGCATGAACATGATTGTTTGCATTGCTCTGGGTCTTTTCTATGTAGTATATATGCATTTACAAAAAAAAGTATTAGTATGTTTAACAGTTGTCTAGTACCCATAGTACAAGCTTTGCTTAATTTGGGACTAGGTGGCGATGTGTGAATGTGTGAGGATTATTTATTTATTCTGTTAAACTTTTTTGCCGTGTATTACAATAGTTTTAATCACAATAATATTGTCTATAGGTTCGAGAAGCAACAAGAATTAATGAAACAAGTCTGCAGCGAACTAGAGCCGGAGCAAGAATCAGACTCTGAACAAGTTAAGAGAAAGAGATTCGAGACTGTACTGGACTTGATGCAGAAGGTAATAATACATACTTAATATTATAAAGAGGTAAAGTTTGTGTGCTTGTGACGTTGTAGGGGGTAATCTCTGGATCTACTGTACCGATTTTATAAATTCTTTCTGAGTTGAATAGTCTATTTATCGGGGAGTGTCATAGGCTATATAGTATCACGCTATGACTAATAGGAGCAGAGCAGTAATGAAATGTTTAAAAAATGACGCGGTCAGCTAGTATTATTATAAACTACCTTCCTTATATTGTAAAGTACATGCAGGATAAATTAGATATAATTGCGGCAAAATTTGATAGGTATAAGTGGTTGTAGCTATTAAGTGTTTTATTTTTGTATTATTTGCTGCAAATAAATGATTTTTCTATTAAATTAACTTTAAAGACGGCGAGGCGTCTTTTTGACCGCAAAGTAACACTTATTGACAGACGGCAACTTTTTGCCCTTCTTGTGCTTTGGAAGTATAAAATTTGTGCTATTGTTTGACCTGAAATTGACAGACTTGACCAAAACGCTTAATCAACGCTCTGAATTTGAAGACTATATTCCAACAATTTTTTTCTCTTTTCCAGATGCAAGACCTAGGCCAGCCCCCAACAGAGCTGGTAGGTGACATGGGACCCCCGCAAGGTTTCGCAGCGCCCCCTACCGCAGACCCCTCGCAGTGTAACCTTATGTAGTTATTATTTTGAACTGTCGCGTTTCATTATTATAAGTATTATATAAACGGGATATTAACGCGAATTTTATTTTGCTTGACGTTTCGACACAGGTCAGCTTGCGACCACGGCCAGTGTAAGGACTCTTTCAATCTAGCCGTTTCTTGCTGTGCGTTTTACGAACGGCATACGGCAGTATTTATAGTGTCGAGCGTTCGCCGCACGGCAAGATTTGTATGAAAAGTAAACGAACATACGTTTTCCGTTCAAAAAACGCACGGCAGCCGTACGGCACGAAACGGCTAAGTTGAAAGAGTCCTTACACTGATCGCAAGTTGATCGAAACGTCAAGTAAAATAAAGGTACACACACAACTAATCAAGCTAGACACTCATGTACCTTAATACCTTGAAATAAGACACAATTTCAAATGAAAATGTTTAACTTGATGTGTTGCTGTGTGTACATAGCATGCCGCGTCAATATCCCGTTTATAGAATATTTATTGTTATTATTTTATTATTATTAAATATATTGTGTATATAATATTGTTGTAAGATCGTAATTATATGAGAAAAGGTTATTATTTATTTATTATTGATTAGTAAAGGACATTTATTAAATTTTTTGTGTTTTATTTTTTTTTGGTCTAGGTTAATTTTTAGATGGGTAATTTTTACAAGAATGTATAGTGAGGGTAATTTTGGCTAGGGGGTAAAATGAGGGTAATTTTAGCTAGGGGTAAAATAAAATTAATTCTTTTTTACCTTTTGAATTTACAGTTTACTCTTTTTTTATTGAAATTATACACTTTGACATAACATAAGTATTGCGTTTATTTCTTAGTAATTAAGTTATAAATAACTAGCGGCCTGTCCCGGTTTCGCAAGGGCATTATTTTCCCGCTTTTCTGTTGAAATTTTTCCTGAATTTTGTTAGCTATAAACCTCACGGAGCCCGAGCCCTTTCCAACGAATGCAAAACCGTGGAAATCGGTCCGTGCGTTCTGGAGTTATAGCGTCAGGAAGGTAAACCCGACTTATTTTTATATAGTAGATTAAATAAATAGAATCAGAAGTTATGAATAGCATCTAACGAAAATTAATAGAAACAGAATGGTTACAGTCGGGTTTCTATTTTTTGTGTACATTATTGGTTACATTTTTTTTCTTTGCTAATTATTTATTTTTAAAGGCCGCCATTCCCTGAGCCGTCCTAGGTTACTGTTGCCTGAAGTCAACATTGTTCTTATCATTGCTATACCTAAAATAATTCTTCTGTATTAATTAATTTTGTCATTCATCCAATAAGTTTCTATTCACCCAATATCAATATAATATAATATAACCTTTATTTCAGGCTGTATAAGCCCATAGAAAAATACCTTATAGACTAACATAAATAAAACAATAAAATATATACCTTAATGACTAACATATATAAAATAAAATATTGCTTCCGGTTACTGCTTTTGTTCTGGTGGTATTTGTCCGCGGAAGCGACGGAACACCACGTTCTGCGGCCAGAAGTTGGAGTCTATGATGTCATGCAGGTAGCAGTTTGCTATTCGCAACACGAACGCTTTGAAGTTAGATATACATATCTACAAAAACAGACTTAAAAATATTCTCAAAAACAACATACCTAGATACAAAACTCTATACAATATATAAAAATAAACTGGCGCTATGATATAATTCAAAATTTTGAAAAATAACTGCTTTTTAACTGCATAACGACTGCCTTTCAAACCATCTTTGACCACAAACTTTCTTAATCCCATTCCCCAAGTTTTAAGGTATTCATCCCAATCTATTTTGTCTATGTCGAAGTAGAATATTTCTTTGTCCATAGGTGATAGGGAATTGTACATAATTTCCAAGTTTTTATCTTCAAAATTCCAATGGTTTACGGTGAAGTATGAAAGGGCTATAGTTAACTTGTACATTTTTTGGTATAACTTTACGAATCTGAAATGAAAAAGGAAGATTTTAATTATATTTTAATACTATCCGTGTGGTGACGGAATAAGAATATAATATGTCACCACCCCATCTCAGCCCATGGATGTCGTAAAAACCGACTAAGGGACTATCCGTGAATATTATCTTTACGAAATAAAAGAAAGAAAACTTGAAATTAATTATTAATATTTTTCGTTTTATTTCAATTTCTTCTTTTGATTTTCCAGAAATGATCATAACAGCCCCTTTAATGTCCCACGGCCCTTCTCCCGTGACAGAGGGATACTTGGCCTACTAATACCACGCTGGCCAGACGAATTGGTATATAGGATTTCATTTCAAGTTTTCCTTCTTTTTACTTCGTAAAGATAATATTTACAGTTAGTCCCTTAGTCGATTTTTACGACACCCATTGGATGAGATGGGGTGGTGACATATTGTATTCTTACTCCGTCACCACACGGAGTAGGTACACTGGGACTCACAAAAAAGATAGGTATGTATATCTAAAGATAATTACCTTTTTTCCTTCCCCAACGCCATGCATACAGTATCAACTATGTACCCCGGTATCATATGGAATAGCCAGGAATATATCCAGAACAGCACGGGGTTCGAAGTCTGGACATAGAAGTTAGACCACACGGTCGCTGGCGTTGCGCATTCTACTGGTACTGTACCTAGTTTCTTTTGAAAATCACCTGAATAAAAAAACGTAAAAAATATTATTTTAGCATCTAGTTATAACCCTATGTGTCGTGGGGTCTTTAAAAAGTGAAATAAATAAATAATCCTCACACATCGCCATCTAGTCCCAAACTAAGCAGAGCTTGTACTTTGGGTATTAGACAACATATAAACATACTTAAATACTTTTTTTTTGTAAATACATACATACATAGAAAACACTCAGCCCAATGCAAACAATCATGTTCATGCACACAAAGATTTGCATTGAGCGGGAATCGAACGCGAGACCTCTGCCTAGCAGCCCCATGTAATATACCGACTGCACTTCACCCACGTTGTACCTATAGGTAGCTAAAATGTTATTCAACACTCTAAACTACCTATATTCCAAATTTCATCAAATCCATTCAGTAGTTTTTGCGTGAAAGAGTAACAAAAATCCATCTATCTATCCACACATCCTCACAAACTTTCGCATTTATAATATCAGTAGAAGCTCACGGTACCGTGGGAAACATCCCGAAAGACCACGCAATTAAGACAAACAAATACTTTGACTTGACAACTGAGATAACCAGAAATGGCTAGGTACAAGGTTAAACCTACATCTGGGTCGTAAGTCCCAGACGCTGTTATGCAAGTGTTCCGTCCTCTATCACGCGATGGACCCGGCAACCGCACGGAGAATCCATGGAATGCTAAGATTAGGTCTTATCTGAGAATAACATCCTTACCCCACAACGCCTTGGCTCTAGTAGACCCAGTAACTGTATAGATCTTGGGTTTGATCCCCGGCGGTGTTTTCCTGGCAGTCTTATAACCTGCTACGATGATGGAATTATTCACGAAGTCGACAGGAATCAAACCTATCTTCGTTTCATTGCTGGCCATTATCACATGCATTATGCCGATGCCGGGGCCTAAAACAATCTGAAAAAAAGTAGCTTAATTATATCAGATACTATTGAATACTAGTATTACATAGTACCTACTCCGTAGAATAAAAATCCTATACATTTAATTATTCATGACACAAATCATAATAATGATAAATTTAAATAAAATAATAATAAAATTCGGGTGATTTTTCACCATTTTGTGTTTTTGCACGGTCGATGTTGAATACTGATGTTTTAGTGTAATGTCGATGTAGCGTACCGTCGATTTAGGCTACTGTCGACACATTATAGCCAGTCGATGACACGTTTGCGATACAGCGACCATCGATGTCTGTCTTTATTATGAACTAACTGACCCGTGCCCACTTCGTTGAGCGGTGAAAAAAACGCGTTCTTTTTTTTAAACATATTTCATTACTGCTCCACTCCTATGAGTCATAGCGTGATAGGTACAATATAGCCTATGACACTCCTTGATAAATGGACTATTCAAAACAGAAATAATTTATAAAATCGGATCAGTAGATCTAGAGATTACCCCCTACAACGTCACAAACACACAAACTTTACCTCTTTAAAATATTAGTATAGACTAGACCCCTCTCAGTATGGGGTTATTGAAGAGAAAGTAAAGGGTGTGTTTTAAAGGAGTCAGCAATGCGTTTGTCCTCCTCTGGTGGTGCAGGTGTCTTTAAACTAGGGTAACCATTTACTACCACTGAGGACCGTATACCGAACCAAAGTAACCGACATAGCTCGTAGTATTAGCAAGCTAAATTGGCAATGGGCTGGTCATATCTCTCGAAGGATCGATGGCCGTTGGAGCAAACGTGTCCTAGAGTGGAGACCGCGACTCGGCAAACGTAGTGTAGGACGCCACCCAGCTAGGTGGACCGACGACCTCATAAAGGTCTCTGGGTCGGACTGGATGCGGAAGGCGCAGGACCGAGTTCTGTGGCCTATGTCCAGCAGTGAACTGCAATAGACTAGTTGATTGAGGACCGTATGCCTTTGGGAGAATTAGAATGGTCTGGCTCGTTGCTAAGCCATAAAACATGGCCCTATAAAATTATTATGTAAGAACTTACCCCGCTAGCACCGTAGACGCATGAGACGTCCAGCCAGCCTGGGTGCGGTTCCCGGTACGAGCAAATTACTGTAACAAAACTTGATTTTACCATCTAATATATTTTAGACGTTCCACACATTTTTTTTTATAATAATCCTCACACCTTTACACATCGCCATCTAGTCCCAAACTAAGCAGATCTTGTACTATGGGTACTAGACAACGGATAAACATACTTAAATACTTTTTTTTGTAAATACATACATATAATACATAGAAAACACTCAGACCAATGCAAACAATCATGTTCATGCACACAAATATTTGCATTGAGCGGGAATTGAACTCTAGACCTCGTCCTCAGCGTAGCAGCCATGTAATAAAAAAACTACGCCACAGAGGTCGTCGAATGTGAATAACATTCTGCGTCTGGACTGTTATTTGAGGATTGCAACAATAATTGTCTTGTGTGGGTCTCGAAACCACAACATTCTTACAGCAGCCATTGAACAACTGCTTTCATCATAACAGCCCATTAATGTCCCACTGCAGGGAAGGGGAAAATGCAGCAGTAGAGTTTGTTGCGCCGCTTCTACTTTACTAGCGCTTTGGAGGCGGTGGTAAAGTTTTCTAAACTTTCAAATGTTAATAAACTTAGATTAAGTAGTGTTAGATGACGTCAAAAAGATACAATATTATTGTACTACTTTGAATAAATAAATGAATACTGGTCTTCTCCTCTGACGGAGGGATACTTGGCCTACTAATACCACGCTGGGCAGACGGATTTCCTTCTTTTTATTTCGTAAAGATAATATTGACGGATAGTCCCTTATTCGGTTTTTACGACACCCATGGGATGAGATTAGGTGGTTGCATATTGTATTCTTACTCTGTCACCAAACGGATGTAGGTAAATGTATAAAACAATAAATAAATATCTTTAGTTACCTATAGCTGGTCTCACAATACATATCGGTAGATTATAATTATCGCTGTAACTTCTCACCAGTTCTTCGGCTATAGCCTTAGCAAACGAATAAGTGTTTGGCCAGCCTTTGATTAAGCTGAAACATTCAAAATTATTTATTTTCTGTGGGTCACCACATACAGAATAAGGAGTAAGAATACAATATGCAATACAATACACCACCCTATCTCATCCGATGTGTGTCGTAAAAACCGACTAAGGGACTATCCGTGAATATTATCTTTACGAAATAAAAAAAAGGAAAACTGGAAATTAAACCCCATACCAATCCGTCTGGCCAGCGTGGTATTAGTAGGCCAAGTATCCCTCCGTCACGGGAGGAGGCCCGACCCTGCAGTGGGATATTAATTTTTTCCGTAAAGATAGTCCCTTAGTCGGTTTTTACGACACCCATGGGATGAGATGGGGTGGTGACATTATTGTATTCTTACTCCGTCACCACACGGATAGTCCTTACCTTTCAGTAATATCATTTAGTCTTCCTTCGTCAACTGTCTCCACCATTTTGATCATGGCTTCAGGGTCTACTGGACTCGGGTAGAATTTCTCCAACACATCATCTTTTATGAGATCACTCCTCGCGTGAGAGTATGCTGTTGAGACGTGAACGAAAGACCTGAAGGAAAAAAAATATTTACTAAACAGCATGACAAAAAACTAGTTTTGCAGTTTCTACGATTTATTTTAATAAGACGAATGTTACTTCGTAAAAGTACGTCAGCCCCAAAAGTCGCTGAACACATTTTAAATTCCAAAACTGCTGAACACTAAAAGTGGCATAAGTCAGTGTTGCAACAAGAGTACAAAATAAGCTAAACGTACAAAACGACCATAACACGCTGCACACGGTTATTCCAAAAGTAGCTGCACATGGGTATTTCAGAAGTATCTGAACACTAGTATTTCAAAAGTATCAGCACACGGGTATTTCAGAAGTATCGATGTTGCCAACTCGTGCAGTGTACGGGAGCCGCGCATGACTGAACGGCAACGTCGCCCGCTGCATCGCTCATATTTGCGGTCGAGTTTCAGTGTAGTTGTAGTGAGTGATTTTGACAGTAGACAAAAGTCAAGCCAATTTCAAAGCGAAATTGTACTACATTAACAATTTCATCAAGCTGTAACCCGCGACTTCGTTTACGAAAAAAATGTACATTCGACAATTAAATTAAATAATTTAATTAATTAAATGGCTTTATCACCTCTAGAGTTAATTTTAGTTGCATGTCATAAAACTATTAAGTTCAATGTCGCACAACAGGGAGCGCTTCTTCTTACATAACATTTCAACTCATATCATCGAATCTCCGAAAATGTTTCTCATACAATTTAAAGTCATAATGATCATTCTTCATTAAATTAAAAATTAAATAAAAATACTATTTATTTTCAATTAAAAATAATATTTTAACTTTATTAAAATACCTGTGAACAGTGACGGTGAATTTAAGTTACTTGTTTTTTTTTTTAAGATAAAATACAATAAATAAAAAATAAAAAAACAAAAAAAAAATACTTGGCACAACCCGGTTTCGAACGCACGTCTACTTCATCAAAGTCGAGTGTTATATGTATGTGTATAACCTAGGCTATCGAATCTCAGTGAATTGTGTTGAAATTATGTATCTATTCCAACGAGATAATTGTACTTACAGATACTTCTGAAATACCCGTGTGCAGCTACTTTTGGAATAACCGTGTGCAGCGTGTTATGGTCGTTTTGTACGTTTAGCTTATTTTGTACTCTTGTTGCGACACTGACTTATGCCACTTTTAGTGTTCAGCAGTTTTGGAATTTAGAATGTGTTCAGCGACTTTTGGGGCTGACTGTACCTACCGAAGTTGTATCAAATCAAATCGAAAGAAAAATGGAAAAGAGCGTTATTCCAAGAATGAAGAATGACGACCTCTGTGGCGTAGTGGTTATATAACATGACTGCTACGTAGAGGTCTCGGATTCGATTCCCGCCCAATGTAAATCTTTGTGTGCATGAACTATTACAATCTAATTGGATAATTAAATAAATAAATAATCCTCACACATTCACACATCGCCATCTAGTCCCAAACTAAGCAGAGCTTGTACTATGGGTACTAGACAACGGATAAACATACTAGTTAAATAGTTTTTTTTTGTAAATACATACATATTATACATAGAAAATACTCAGACCAATGCAAACAATCATGTTCATGCATACAAAGATTTGCATTGAGCGGGAATCGAACCCGAGACCTCTGCGTAGCAGTCATGTAATATATTGATTACGCCACAGAGGTCGTCAACATTTTCGTCAATGAAGTTAGTTAACTTAAGATATTATTATGAGGGCACCTTAAAATAAATAGTAATGATGGTTTAATGCCCCCTATCAGGGACAGGTCTCCTCCAGTCATTTAAGGTAACTTGTTACAGTCGTTGTGTGTGGCCATTATTTTTCCGTCTCTACAAACGATACTGTATATTTTAATCTTTTAGTCGCATTTGACGACATCCGTGCAAAAAAAGGAGTAGCAATAGCAACCATTTAAAATTATAGTGTAAATTTTATATTATATCGCATACATAATTTGAAGATGGGACATTCTCAAATTACTCCAAACATCATCATAGCAGCCTACTGTAGGGATGGCCCTCCTCCAATGAGAGTAGGGTACGAGGCCTACTAAAACCACACAGATTAAAAGAATCATCATAACAGCCCATTAATGTCCCACTGCAGGGACGGGCCTCCTCCCGTGACGGCGGAATACTTGACCTACTAATACCATGCCGGCCAGACGGATTGCTATAGGGTTTAATTTCATGTTTACCTTGTTTTTACTTCGTAAAGATAATATTTACTGTTAGTCCTTTAGTGGGTTTTTACGATACCCATGGGATGAGATGGGGTGGTTACATAATAATATTGTATTCTTACTCCGTCACGTGTGGTGACGGAAACGAATAATGATGAAAAACTAACCTTAACTTAGTACAAGCCTTCCCAAGGTCGAGAGCCTCCCTAGTGCCTCTGACATTAATGACAGTAGCCACGCGTAACGCCTCGTCAAACCTTGTAGTTGCTGCCATGTGGAATATTATATCTACCTGTATCACAAAAATATCATCATAACATTAATGTCTCACTGCAGGGACGGGCCTCCTCCAGTGGCGGAGGGATACTTGGCCTACTAATACCACGCTGGCCAAACGGATAAAAAAGGAGATTCCCATGAAAAAAAAAGGGTTTCATTTCAAGTTTTCCTACTTTTAATTACGTAAAGATAATATTCACGGATAGTCCCTCAGTCGGTTTTTACGACACCCATGGGATGAGATGGGGTGGTGACACTCTGTATTCTTACTCTGTCACCACACGGAGACACAAAAATATACCAAATAGCATTTTTTTTTTACTTAAACATCAGACGAGTAAGGCTGTCTCCCTGATGGGAGGTAATAGATCCGCTCATGGACTCTACCAATGCCAGAATGTACAGTCAGTATAATATAGATTCCAGCTGTTAAAATCCTCAAAAAAATCTCAACAACAAGAATTTAATTTTATTTCAACAATCAGTTGGTATTTTTATTGAAGATATCCTACACGTAATAATTTACATCTCATCATAACAGCCCATTAATGTTCCACTGCAGGGGCGGGCCTCCTCCCGTGACGGTGGGATACTCGGCCTACTAATACCACGCTGGCCAAACGGATTGGTAAAGGGTTTAATTTCAAGTTTTCCTTCTTTTTATTTTATAAAGATAATATTCACGGATAGTCCCTTAGTCAGTTTTTACGACACCTATGGGATGAGATGGGGTGGTGACACACTGTATTCTTACTCCGTCACCACAATTAATTTATATCTCAGTTAGGCTTATAGGGCGATGAGTAGCGGTTACATATTTTAGTGGCTTTTAAAGAGTGGACACGTGAACAGCATTTAAATCCCTATTAATGAAAATAATTTTATAGATTAAATTGGTACCTCTTCTGTGAGGGTCTTCCAGTCAGCATCAGTTAAACCTAATTTAATATCTCCAGCATCGCCTTCCACTGGTACTATCTTCTTCTCGAACCCTGGCTTCTGTTCTCTGACCAGGTCGTACACCTAAAGAGACAAGAAAACGTTATGTAAGTATGTTTGTTAACCCTTTAACAGTGCCGCCATAGCAGACACATTAGTAAAACAATGCACGTGTACCGTATATGGTACACTGCACTGGGAACGTGAATTCGACGTAAGTTAGGATAGATTATCCAGCAAGTTAAAGGAACTAGTTGAAATACCCGTGTGCTGATACTTTTGAAATACTAGTGTCAGATACTTCTGAAATACCCGTGTGCAGCTACTTTTGGAATAACCGTGTGCAGCGTGTTATGGTCGTTTTGTACGTTTAGCTTATTTTGTACTCTTGTTGCGACACTGACTTATGCCACTTTTAGTGTTCAGCAATTTTGGAATTTAAAATGTGTTCAGCGACTTTTGGGGCTGACTGTACCTACAGCAAAACTGAAACCACTTATATTAGGCAACTAAGTAATCCAAATAATAATTATTACAAATGCGAAAGTTTGTGTAAACAGATGGATTACCCATGGGATACCCCTCTGTTTAGGTTGGTATAAAATCTAAAGCAATATTTTCTCTCGCAAAATAATTTTAGGAGTCTTTTTTTTCTTTTTTAAGTCTCATTTATTTAAAAGCTAAACATCATATAGATTAACTCGGTTTATAATTATTAACATTAGTAACTTACTAAACTATGCTAAACTATATACAGTATAACTATAACTAAACTATACATTTGGGATTAGAAATAAAAGCATCGGTATTTTTATAGTATTGATGGTCTCTGAGGGCTAGAGATTGAGATAGGAAACTCAAAATTTTGCCGCTGTCTGTAGAGGTAAAATTACTTGAGACCTGGGAAACACTGCATTAGAAAAAGTTACAGAGCTATCAGGCTTAATGCATTGTGATGAAATAAAACGCGAGACTCGAATAAACAGGGATATAAATCCTTTATTCTAATTCTTTGATGCAAATAAATAAACATTTTTATTTCATTTCATAATCTATACTAAGATTATAACGAGGTAAGGTTTGTGTGTATGTGAATTTGTGACGTTGTAGGGAATTTATCTCTGGATTTTAAAAATTCTTCTGTGTTGAATAGTCCATTTATCGGGGAGTGTCTGGGGCTATACAGTATCACGCTATGACTAACAAGAGAGGAGCAGTAATGAGGTTTGTTTAAAAAAGTGACGCGTTTTTTTTGCCGCCTAACGAAGTAGGCACGGGGACAACTTCATTACATAAATACAGAACACAGAGAGAGAGCCTATATAATATCCACTGCAACAATACAATAACATTATTGCTAATATGAATTTGTTAGGCGTTTAGTCTGTTTGCATTCTTATTCCCAACAGTGCATAAGTGTGGTTAATAGTCTTTGGTTAATCCTACTAATATTATAAATGCAAAAGTTTGTAAGGATGTATGGATGGATGTTTGTTACTCTTTCACGCAAAAACTACTAAATGGATTAAGATGAAATTTGGAATATAGGTAGTTTAGGGTGTAGAATAACATTTAAGCTACTTATACAACGTGGGTGAAGCCGCGGGCATCAGCTAGTAATTTAATAGATTGTTGTGGAAGAAAAACAACAAGAAAATAATGTTTAACTTCCTAAATATAAACTAGATGGCGCTAGTAGTCCCTCAATCAAAAAAAATCATATAAATCTAAAATGAGAAGGAAAAATGAGAAGATAGAGAACAAAGAAGTCACAGAATCTGTTAAAGTAGGTACAAATTAACACAAGCATACAATTAATTTAACTAAATAATTAACTAAGTGCCACTTATTTACAACTAGCTGATGTGACGGCTTCTTCCGTGTTGTTTAAGTAGCTTAATTAAATGTTATTCTACACCATTAACTACCTATATTCCAACAAAATCCATTCGTAGCTTTTGTGTGAAAGAGTCAAACAAACATCTATCCATCCATCCTCACAAACTTTCGCATTTATAATATTAGTAGGTTATGCTATCTTGTAGTACCTAACCCTTATTTAATAAAAAAAATGTCTTAACACAAATACCCCCTTACTCATAAACGCCTCTTAAATTTTAGTCAATTGATTAATTAGCTTTAAAAACTCTTACGTTGTTTGGTATAAGGTTGGTTTTCGTTATAAAAATCTCGCTAAACAGTGATTAAAAAGAGGCGTTTATGAGTAAGGGGGATAATGAATAAGGAAAATAAAGTAGAGTTAAAAAAAATAGATATTAGTCAAAATAAAGCTACCCCAAAAAACGTAAACAAAATATTTTTGTTTTATTCCGTGTTCGCTAGATGGCGTTGCGCTAAAATAAAACAAGGTATGGTTTCGTTACCTACGCAAGTACATGTAGTTGAGAACCATAAATTTTCTAACGTAACAAACACACAAACAGCCTAGTTAAACTAGCTGACCCGCAAACTTCATTAGTTTTTGCTATTTTTGGGTGTTGCTTGCTCCCGTAAAGGCCAGGCAACCAAAATTAATAAAAAGATAAAATGTGTAGACTTTAAGAGGGATCACTAGCGCCGCCTATCGAGTATCGAGTTATCGACAACAAATAAAATAATAACTTGCAAATTTAATGATCATTGCAAAATGTTGACTAACTAAAAAACTTTCGTGTTTCAATTTAAGTAATTATTTTTTAAATTATAATAATAATATCGTAAAATTTATCAAAATAATACCCGTGTTAATAATAATTACATAAATAATTAATATCGTGTTATAATACTCGAGTCATAATAGCCCATTAATGTCCAACTGCAAGGACGGGCCTCCTGCAGTGACGGAGGGATACTTGGCCGACTGATACCACGCTGGCCAGACGGATTAGTATAGGGTTTTAATTTCAAGTTTTTCTTCTTTTTTATTTCGTGAAGATAATATTCACGGTAGTTCTATAATCGGTTTTCACGACACCGATGGGATGAGATGGGGTGGTGTGGTGACATATTGTATTCTTACTCCGTCACCATACGGATAATACCCGTGTAAATAATAATTGTTCCGATAGTACTTTCGGTGAATGAACTTATTTCAAAGAGTCTCTATCAACATCTAAGGAGACTCGCGCTTGGCAGTTGGATCATAGGTCCGATGCAGAAGGCAGTACTGCTTGACACGGCACGTATTGTGAGGAGGTTCCTATCTCTGGAGCCCTAACCACCAGTAGCTTGGTCCCTGTACCCTATGCTGGTGGGACTACCTTTTCTTATATTTTTAAATGTTTTTATTTTTACATCTATGTAAGTACTTATATTTAAAAATGTTAATAAAGAGAATTATAATAATAATAATCTATACTAATATTATAAAGAGGTAAAGTTTGTAGGGGGTAATCTACGGATATAGTGAACCGATTTTGAAAATTCTTTCTGTGTTAAATAGTCCATTTATCGGGGAGTGTCATAGGCTATATAGCATCACGCTATGACTAATAGGAGTGGAGCAGTAATGAAATATGTTTATAAAAGGGACGCGTTTTTTTCGCCGCCCAACGGAGTGTTTCTAGTATCTCTAGAAAAGGAGATAAAGTATTTTTAAACGGTTTTATTTAGCTCACCCCGTTTCTTTTATTATTTATTCTTGGGTCAAATTTAGTTATTCAAATTTCACCCTCTTCCTGTCAACCGATTAATCTGAAATTTTGTATACACTTTGGGTTTTGGTGACAATACAATTATGTTTATTCATTATCATTATAAGTTCAAAATGGCCGCCGCTACAAAATGGCGGATAATTTATGTTTTATTAATCCCATCAATATGGGTATCAAATGAAAGGGCTCAACAAGCAGAATACAATATACTATAAAAATTGAAATCCAAGATGGCGGATAACGTAGGTTTTATCAATCCCATCAATATGGGTATCAAATGAAAGTGCTCAACCAGTAGAATACAATGTACTAGGTATGCAACCTCAATATTTATAAGGGGCGCAGCCACTAAATGGCGTGTAATAATAAGACTTAAATTTAGAAATTGAATCTGTAATAATTTATGTAACTTAGCCTGAATCCACCACCCAAGTCAAGATTTTGTATCGTGTTGAGGACTGTGTGGCGTTAGGGTTTTTAGTACACGCCACACGAAATGCAGACAATATGCATATAGCTACTATAATACCAGCTGATATCAATAAAATTACAAGGGGTATACCAACGTAACTGAAAATATTTGTGGGGGTAAAAGTCATGCTACGGTCCAATATTGCCGTTTCAAAGGGATTACTAAATGGCGCTGCTACATCAACGAAATCGTTTGACCTCAATTTCGTCGAACTCAGATGTATGCAACAGATGTACCTTCCGGCCGAATTGATTTCGCAAGAGACGGAGTACATCTTATACACCCGAAAGTCATACAGTTTCCAGCTAAGTACAATTACGGGACGGCTGAAAGAAGAATGTTGCCTTTAATACTATCACGGGCTTCTACAATACATAAAATGCGGGGCAGCACTGTGGATCACGCAGTCGTATACTTAGGTGCAAAACTGTTTGAAGAAGGTCAAGCCTACGTGGCTCTTAGTAGAGTAAGATCTTTGCAGGGACTACGTATAGAGAAGTTGGACTGCAATAAACTAACGGGCAAGAAACCTTGCAATAATGGAGCACTAAATGAATTAAACAGAATGCGAAATAAAAACTAGAAAATAAAAATAGGTAAAAAAACTTTAAATAGGTAAAGACAAACTACGAGCAGTGAAACGATTCCTCGCCAGCCAGCAGTGTGAATGTCCAACGATAAACTAGTTGAAACATCTCTTTTATTTACATGGAGTGTATAACTATTGGAATTTCCATGAGCAAGAAAATTGTAAGTAATTTCCTCAGCGTCTGTGGGCCAACTGCCTAACGACAAATTAAAAGATTCTTCTATCGCACATTAAGTCGATAATTTGTAGACAATTGACGTGCCCCTCGGTTTTATTTTAGTCTAGTCTATGCATTATGTTTATTATTCCCACGACTGTATCTATTTTATTATTTTTTGGTTTTTAGTACATTTATCTTAAACACTGCAATGTATGTTTAACATAAAACCGTTTAACTTAAAAAGTATTTTTACCTATTTTTATTTATGACACACTCTCAACACTTTAAATGTTTTTCAACTAGATAAATATTGCATTTAAAACAAAATCGGCTTTATTTTCATGAGTAGTTCTGTTCTGAAAAGGATCATCTTAACAGCCCATTAATGTCCCACTGCAGGGACGGGCCCCCCCCCGAGACGGAGGGATGCTTGACCTACTAATACCACGCTGGCCAGACGGATTGGTATAGGGTTTAATTTAAAGTTTTTCTTCTTTTTATTTCTTTAAGATGATAGTCCTTTAGTAGGTTTTTACGACACCCATGGGATGAGATGGGGTGGTGACATATTGTAGGTATTCTTACTCCGTCACCACACGGAATTAACTCTTTAGAATAAATAAATAGCTGTTATACACTTACTGGATCCTGTAGTATTTCTTCAAGTCGCTGATTTACAGGTTTGCATTTCTTGGTCCTCAATAATAAAAATAGTTTTGCAATATTTGTTGCCCTGTAAAACAATAAGGTTGATTATTTCATACGCCTTTAACTTTGAATTAAAATAAATAAATAATTAAAACATTCACGGACATCTCTACACAGCGCCATTTGTTCCCAAAATAAGCTATACTTAACCTGCTTGTGTTATGGGTAACAGAACAACGGATATTAGTACTTATATACCTTTTTTTTGTAAATACATACATAATATACTTACATAGAAACACTTAAACCAATGCAAATAATCATGTTCACGCACACAAATATTTGCATTGAGCGAGAATCGAACCCGAGACCTCTGCGTAGCAGTCGTGTTACACAACCACTACGCCACAGAGGCCGTCGAATTCAAAGACCATAAGTAACTCCACACTGCTTTTTTTGGCTGACAAACCACAAAGAATCTAACGCCAGGGTTACATACGTACGATTGACTCATTTATCCTCGATGTCCATACATTGGTAGGTGAAACATTAAAAAAGCCAGAAATTAAAATCGTATCATAGACAATTTATTTCTTTTAAAGTTCTTTTGAAACCCATCTGATAGTAAGTAAAACGTCTCTTAAAGACGTTAGCAATTCAAAGCCCTACAGTTTAGCTTGCTACAATGATATTTATATAAATGGTTAACAACCAAATCACGGAAAATATCCTAATAATAATAGGTCTTTATCAGTCTATGAAATTGCCGCTTTTTTCGCTGCAGTCTTTAGCCTCTATTTTCTTTTAAAACACAGATTGCTTGTAGTACTTTTGTAATTTAGTAAATACAGGACATTACCAACAACTAACAAAAGATAATTAAGAAAAATATTATTATTTGTATTAGTACCTAACAAGCCTGTAAATATGGGTCCAATTTAAACCAACGAATTTTACCATTTTAAGCGCCGATTACACTAGACTACATGTAGTCAACTACATCTTGTAGGAGACTACATCTTGTAGGACACTACAAGTAGTCTTTCCATTTTCAAAACAATTACATGGAAATGGAAAGAATACATGTAGCCTCCTACAAGATGTACTGTGCTACAAGATGTAGTGTCCTACAAGATGTAGTGTCTTACAAGATGTAGTGTCCTACAAGATGTAGTGTCCTACAAGATGTAGTTGACTACATGTAGTCTAGAGTGTAATCGGCGCTTTAAACAAAATACGTAACTTCTTGCCTTATATTTTTTTCTTATGATTAAAATGATATAAGTTAGCTAGGATATTTATGCGCTATTACTTATACCAAATTTTATTCTATTAGGTTTAATAATTATTGAAAAAACTAAGAAAACGTTAGTATGAAAAATCAAATCTCCATACAAAACGGCAATTTCATAGGTAAAGACCTATTATTATAATCGTACTACTTAATATTATAAATGCGAAAGTTTTTTAAGGATGGATAGATGTTTGTATTCTTTCACGCAAAAACTACTGAATGGATTTTAATGAGATTTGGAATATTGATTGTTTAGGGTGAGATAGGTAAACAACGCGAATGTAGCCGCGGGCAAAAGCTAGTGATAATAGTGAAACGATGGCCGATCTTTACGCGGCCACTCCAAATGCCATTGAAGGGGCCACTCACTATTCAAAAAATGTTTGAGTTCTCGCCCATTGACACGATAGAAGAAGAAGAAGAATAGTGAAACAAAACATACCTGAAAAGTTTCTCAACCAACTGCTTCCCAAGGAACCCTGAACCTCCAGTCACGAAGACAGTAGCTCCCTCATAGAACTGCTGCACTGGAGAGTCTCCTGGCTCCGTGGCAGCATTCATGGTCTTGTGACGGAGGAGTAGGTTAGCTTCGAAGAGCTGGGCTGGGTCTAGGGATTCTTCTTTTATGTTTGGTAGGTATGGCATGGTGATTGAAGACCTGGTAAAAGGAATAGGCTTTAAAAGAGTTTTGCTTTAGTTCTTCTTATTTACTTTTTTGTATGGATCTAACAAAGAGTTTTTGTCCTCCGTTTGGCTTCAAAATCAAAACAACCTAATGGACTGCAGCCTCAACCGCGCCCGCCGCTTCACCGAGACAGTTAAGCCCAATTAACACAACGACAAGTACAGTAGCGAGTTAAGTAGTAAGTTGTTGATTAAGTTGATTTTAATAGATCTCCATCCTATTTTTTGGCGAGTTAAGTTGGCGAGACGCGGAAGAGGGGGCTACTTCGTACTTAACTTTAAAAATCAATTTAATCAACAGCTTACTACTTAACTCGCTACTGTACCTACTTGTCGATGTGTAAATCAGGCTATAGTTAAGTCTTTTCGAAAAGAAAGAAAGACAATGGATTTTTTTTTATCAACATTCGAACATCCCTTTTTATGGCTTCTTAGATGACTTTAACACACTGAGTAGGTACATACTTTTTGATATAAAACTTATATCAGTTAACTAATTTTAATAAAATTTCTCTTGAAGAATAAGTAAGTATGTATTACCTAAACTTGGAAATGTCAAATTCCAAAAAAAATACGGATTATTGGATGGAAAACCTATAGGTATAGGTCCTAACATGTTGCCTGTCCTGCCTGTAGACACAATAGTAAAGCAATGGGTATGTATCATATATGATACATGGGACAGGGAATAATACTAATTCATCAAGCTTTGTCTAATAGGCATGCTCGTTATTATTTTACTCGTTCGCGTCGTTTCTCCTCTTGCAGAGGTATATTATTGATCTTTTAAAAAGCAATTATTATTCACTCATCATCATCATAACAGCCCACTAATGTCCCACTGCAGGGACGGGCCTCCTCCCATGACGGAGGGATACTTGGTGTACTAATACCACGCTAGCCAGACGGATTGGTACAGGGTTTAATTCCAAGTTTTCTTTCTTTTTATTTCGTAAAGATAATATTCACAAATAGTCCCTTAGTCGGTTTTTACGACTCCCATGGGATGAGATGGGGTGGTGACATATTGTATTCTTCCTCCAAGATAAATAAATAAAGAGCCAACAAGTAATTAAAGTTACTAACCCGTTACTCTTAATCACAGTCATCTTGATAACACAATCAAACTACTCTGATTAACTAACTGAAGTGGTGGTACCTCCCAAATAAAACAAAAACAATGGGTGCATTACTAACTAAATAAAATGTATTAAGTTTACCGTTTTTTTTGTGTGCATTTTATTTATTTATTTAGAAAAGTAGTTCAGGAAGTGGGTTATTCTGAAATAGAAAAAAAACATTTACTTTTAAACTCAAACTCAAAATATTTATTTTACTAAGTGTAAGTACATTATATTTAGGTACTTTTGTCTACCCTACATGTAGGGCCCTACATCTTGTAGGGCACTACATGTTGTCTAGTGTAATCACATGTAGGCTGTTAGGACACTACATATCGGAGATTGGCGAGTGCCGACCGCCCTACATCATACTAAATGAATATTTTAGAAATTACAATTCATTAATTTTAATTAAAAAGAGAACAATAATAATCCTTTTTTCGTTAAATGGCAGATTCTGAAAACGGCAGATTCTGTAAACGGCAGATTCTTTAAACGACAGATTCTTTAAACGACAGATTCTTTAAACGACAGATATTGTACAGTCGTCAGCTAAAACAAAATGTTATAAGACATGATCTTTGTAGCTTTGCTTGGCTACCTTTCTAAAACAAATAGATGCATTCATTATAAAATGTAATTTTCAAAATGCAGCCTTTTTGCTTACTCACTTAATTTTTGTCTATTATTAAATCATAATAATTTAATATAACATAGGTACCTACATCTTTTTTTTTTATTTATTTATTTTATTTAGAATTTTAGGTTATCTTGGACGTTAGACAGTCGTCAGACTTTTGTAGTTAAGTGATTAAAGGCCATAGATGCTACGCAGAGGCCTCGTGATCCATTCTCGCTCAATGCAAATCTTTGTGTGCATGAACATGATTGCTTGCATTGGTCTGGGTGTTTATCCTATGTATCATCATAATCATAACAGCCCATTAATGTCCCACTGCAGGGACGGGTCTCCTCCCGTGACGGAGGGATACTAAAAAACATATATGTATAACATTTGTATGTATTTACAAAAAAAATATAAAAGTCTGTTTATCTGTTGCTAAGTACCTGTAGTACAAGATTCGGCTTAGTTTGATACTAGATGGCGTTGTGTGAATGTGTGTAGAATGTAATCATCATAACAGCCCAGTAATGCCCCACTGTAGGGACGGGCCTCCTCCCGTGACGGAGGGCTACTTGGCCTACTAATACCACGCTGGCCAGACGGATTGGTATAGGGTTTAATTTCAAGTGTTCGGAGTATCCGTGTGGTGACGTAGTATCCGTCGTCACACGGATACTCCGTCACCACACGGATACTCCGTCACCACACGGATACTCCGTCACCACACGGATACTCCGTCGTCACACGGATACTCCGTCACCACACGGATACTCCGTCACCACACAAATACTCTGTCACCACACGGATACTCCGTCACCACACGGATACTCCGTCACCACACGGATACTCCGTCGTCACACGGATACTCCGTCGTCACATGGATATAGTAGAATGTAATATATTTATTTATTACGAATAGTTCTTGAGAATCAGCCTTCCTTTTTCTCTGTAGGGTTCCGTAATAAGATATTCCAAGCAACCCCACAACAGGAGCAAACTAAATAAATAAACAATAATAAATATATTCCTCACACATTCACACAACGCCATCTAGTCCCAAACTAAGCAGAGCTTGTACTAAGAATACTAGAGAACGGATAAACATACTTAAATACTATTTTTTTGTAAATAAATACATATTATACATAGAAAAAAAACAAAGAAGAAAAGTTTCTTATGTAGAGGATCCAGGTAGGGCTTAAAATTATTTTATTTAAATCTTATTTTTACTCTCTTTTGCATAACAGAGTCACCGTGCTGGTGTTCGGTGCAGTGGCGTAGCGTGCCTTGTCGGGGCCCCGTGTAAAAAAATTGTTTGGAAGCCCTTATATAGAGGTAAAGTTTTGTCACAAAAGAAAAAAATTGTAAAAAAAATATTTACTTATCATATCATAATTACCATTTTACAAATAAAAGTAAAAATTTTAAATATTCACTCTCACCTTGCCTTTATTTCGGCAAACTGATTTATTTATTCATTTATGGCTGATGATGATTGTAGGTTTTTTATAGTTTCTGCCTCTATGGACAATAGTGAGAGGTCTGACAGCCGTTCTTGTCCCATCGAAGTTCTTAAGTAGTTTTATCAGTTTTAATTTTAAAAAAACTTCTTTCAGCTGCACACTTTGGGGGCCCTGTAGCCCTGGGGCTCCGTATAATTGATACAGGAGATACGGCAGTAGCTATGCCCCTGGTTCGGTGTCATCTATGCAATTGCATCCTTTAACAAAAGGGTCCAGAAGCTCTTGCTGTAAATGAATTCCATCGTTTGGCAGAGTCTGGTTCCCCATTTTGTATTAAATAATGTCTCATTTATAACAGCCCATTAATGTCCCACTGCAGGGACGGGCCTCCTCCCGTGACGGAGGGATACTTGGCCTACTAATACCACGCTGGCCTAACAGATTGATACAGGGTTTAATTTCAAGTTTTCCTTCTTTTTATTTCGTTAAGATAATATTCCAGTGTTTGGCCGGGCGCCATACAGTGCGCACGCGTTCCTATATTGTACGTCGAACTTAAGTGTAACCTACTATCGTTTTGTAATTTATAACGTCTTATTTGTGACTATGGACGGCGACATAGATGAGGATGGAGGAAGTACGTCGGAAATATCAAAAAATTATGAACAAGGAATTTTGCAAGGATTTTACCGCGGCTTGGGAAGCAATAATTCTGACAATATATTGAGTAAGAAGGAAAATGCTAATGTTTATGCGGAAAAAAGGAAAGTAAGAGAGGATGAAGATAGTGACGAGGAGGGTTTTATACCAGTCAATCCTAGAAGATCGAAGCGACTAATTAGAAGTAATTCATTGGATTTAGAAAATAATAAGAGGGTAGATTTAGAAAACAATAGTCATTCACAATACCCAGATTATTACGAAATATGTGTTACTTCGCTGAATGCCTTGCCCAAACAAATAGCAATGGCAAAGATTTTGAGGGCTGAAAATATTACAGGTATTACAAGGATTAGGTATAAAAGTCCCTTTAAAGTACTAATTCAATTTAAAAGTAAGGAAGATGCGGCTAAATTATTAGAATGTGAAAAAATTAAAGATAATGGATACCGTTGTCAATTGACACAAGAAATGTCCGTGACGTATGGGTTAGTAAGAGGAGTGGACTTGGAACTGAAAGATGAGGAATTAATGGACATTTTCGTTTCTTCTGCTGAGATATTATCTATCAAAAGGTTAAGGCGTTTGAATTTGGATGGGAAATGGGTAGACAGTGAGTCGATAAGAGTTTGCTTCAAAAGTACTACCTTGCCTTCTTGTATACACGCCTATGAGTGTCGATTTAGTGTTGAATCGTATGTATTTCCCGTGACACAGTGTAACGGGTGTTGGCAGTTTGGGCATTTTTTTAAATTTTGCCCGACAAAAAGAATGTTGTGTCCCAAGTGCGGAGGCAATCACCCAAACTGTAACTCTGTAGATTTTAAATGCTTAAACTGCAAAGGGAATCATTTTGTGTTAGACAAGACATGCCCTTTTTATCTCAGAGAAAAAGCAATTAGAGTTACTATGAGCAAGGAACAAGTGACATACCGCAGAGCTTTACAACTGTTCTATCAAAATAAAGAAAAACCTGAATACGCTGCTAACAATATTCTAAGTTCCACCTCATATATAGGTGGTGATACCTACCGTGACAAGTTAGTTAATGGTCGTAAACGTTCCGATGTTATACCTATGGAACAAATAACAGAGGAGGATTCGGAAAAAAGCTCAGGAGAAATGTCTACGATTCTTCAGAACACAACAAGAAAACATAAAAATCAGAAAAAATCAAAAAGAAAGATTCAATTACCTAAACAGCAACCAGTAGGAACAGATGGCGAGCAATCACACATGGAAGAGGAGAATACTAGCCGGGATGAACAAATAGTATATAAATTCGAGTTTATGAAATTTTGGTTAAAAATGAAAACTATTATTTTGTCAGAAAGTACTATCGAAGAAAAAATTATTTCTGTTCTTAAAGTTATATCTGGGGAAGTAAGAAGGTTTTTTAGTAGTAAGTTAATGAACGGGAGGTATGTTTGAACAATTTTTTAAATTTTTAAATGGATAATTAAAATAAAATAATTAGAATTAAAATTTTACAGTGGAATGCTCAAAGCTTAAGCCCAAAATTAATTAATTTTGCAGATTTACTTATAAGGGAAAGTATTCACATAGCAGTAATCAGTGAAACATGGTTTAATGTTGATTCTTTAGTTAGAATAAATAGCTATAACATTTACCGTAGTGATAGGTATGATTCATACGGCGGTGTGGCAATAATAATACATAAGTCTGTTCAATCCCGTGTACATTCCTTTAGTCTAAACAATTCTGGCATTCAAGTTTTATGTGTAAGGCTTCTTAACTGTAAAGATTTGGAGTATATTTTATCTATTTATTGCCCATCGAACGTAAGAACAGAACTTTCGGACTGGGACACACTTTTCTCGGCTTTTTCCGCTAGAACTTTAATTGCAGGGGATTTTAATGGGCACCACACTAACTGGTCAGTTAAGAATGACACAAGGGGTAGGCAAATTATGGAGTCTGCTCTGGAGAATGACTTTATATCACTCAACGACGGTTCGATTACGCGAATGAGATTAGTCGACGGATATTTACAGCAAACTGCGCCGGACATTTCGTTTGCTACCACAGATATTGCTACGAAGTTTACATGGCAAACATCTAACGAAAACCTTGGGAGTGACCACATAATAATTAGAATCTCTATTAATATTTTAAATACATTTACTATAATTAAAAAACGTAATTTTCAGAAGGCCGACTGGCATGGGTATCGGCAAGCTCTAGGTAGAAATTGTATTACATATACTGAAGGTCCTGACAAAGTTCAACTTATGTATGATTTACTTACCGATCAAATTGTTAGTTCCGCAGATAAATATATTCCCTATATAAAGTATTGCAATAAACCTAACGTGAATTTCACCCCGAAGGAATACTGGGATTCAAATATATCAAAAATAATAGCACAGAGGAGATTAGCGTTGCGTAATTTTCGTCGTAATCCTACACCTGGTAACCTAACCATTTTAGAGAAAATAACTAAAGAGTCACAAGCTATGATACGTAAAGCAAAAGCACGGAGTTGGCAACAGTTTTGTAATTCTATTGATGAAAAGACTGCGGCCTCCGAACTATGGCGTCGTATGAGGTGGGCAAAAGGTAATAGACAGCAAAGAACATATTTCTCTTTTAGTAAACAAACTGATTTATTGACTTCATTAACTCCAGATTACGTACAAAACAATATGCCTATATTTGTGTCTACAAATTTAATTTTGGAAGCAAGCTTTACTATGCATGAACTCAAAAGTTGTCTTAAAAAAAAAGATACCGCACCTGGGGAAGATAATATAACGTATTCCATGATTTTTCATTTGCCTGAATCACTGAAACAATTTTTACTTCAATTATATAATAACATTTTTTTATACGGTGTTGTTCCGCAACAGTGGAGGAATGTACGTATAATTCCAATCCCAAAGGCAAGTTCTGGTAATAATAGTGAACCTAAATTAAGACCTATTTCTCTACTCTCTTGTTTGTGTAAAGTTTTTCATGTATTAGTGTCTAGGCGTTTGGAGTGGTATGTTGAAAAAGAAAACATCCTTTCACCACATACCGTTGGTTTTAGGAAGTCGCTGTCTTGTATGGATTCATTGGCACGTTTAGTATCGTATGTACAAATTGGTTTTTCACAAAACATTCCAACGTTAGCCTGCTTCTTAGACATAGAGAATGCATATAATAATGTTTCAATTGATGTGGCCATTAAATTATTAGATAATCTTCAAATTGGTAAAAAGATTTGTACCTATCTTTGGTCCTTTTTAAGCGAAAGATGTTTAAATGTGAAGTCTGAGGACGGCCAGTTCTCACTCTCTAGGTGGACTAACAAAGGCTTGGCCCAAGGTGATCCTTTGTCACCTTTGCTTTTTAATATAATAACTTACAAGATATGTAATCAAACTCAGAATGTACTTATATCACAATATGCTGATGATTTTACTATATTTGTTAGTAATAAAGATATTAATACTTGTGAGAAATATATGCAAGAGGCTTTAAATTTGATGACAATATTTTTAGACGAATTAGGATTAGTTTTATCGGCAAATAAATCTAAATATTGCCTGTTCAGTAGAGGCCATAGAAGAGATTATCCCACTATTGAAACCAACGGTGAAATGATGGATCGAGTCACAAATATTAAGTATTTAGGTATGTGGTTGAGTGAGAATTTGCGGTGGGGTAAACATTTACACGAAACTTTAGATAAGTGTGGGAAATATCTCAATATTTTAAAATGTTTAGCAGGCAGTAACTGGGGTGTTCACACTACACATTTACGAAGATTATATATTTCGCTAATTAGAAGCAGGCTCGATTACGGTAGTTTTATATATGACTGTTGTGCTAACACACAGATCAGTAAACTAGATAAAATTCAAAACCAAGCACTTCGTATTGTAGGGGGTTTCATTAAAAGTACACCGATTTATGTTATGGAGTCGGAACTTAACATTATGCCTTTATTTTTAAGAAGAAAGTACTTAGCATTTAAGTTCATCTTGAGAGGTATGTCCTGGTCTGATAATCTGACTATTAGTTTAGTTTCTAATTTAGGTAACCTTTGCCAGACAACTCGCTACTGGGTTAATAAAAAGAAACCCTTACTTACTGAAATCTATGCAGATATAAAGCATTACGGTTTGGTTTCTTCTAAAACCCTAATGATGTTTAGTTTGGATATTTGGGTATCATGCATTGACTTGCAGAGTAGTGTCATAAGTAGTCTTAAGTGCTTAGTAGGTAGTAAAAGATCTCGTGACCCTAACATTCTTTTGAACAATGTTTTACTGGAATTAAATTCAGAGTACAATGAATGGCATAAATTCTTTACTGATGGGTCAAAAAGTACTCAAGGCCAAGGGGCTGCTTTTATATATTATAATTGTAATGTTAAATATAGTTTTAAAATAAATGCTTCTGTATCAATTATGACGTTGGAGCTTATTGCAATCTATGAAGCGATTAAGTATGCGCTTCTTCAGAACCTTAACAATATTGTTATTTTCACAGATAGCAAAAGTGGTTTGCAACACTTGGCTCGATGTACCTCTGGCTGCAGAGGTACATCGATAGCCTATGAGATAATAAATGCTATTCACAAATGTAAATCGGATAGTATTGAAATACGGTTGCAATGGGTTCCAGCGCATATTGGGCTAAAGGGTAATGAGGAGGCTGATCGGGTTTCAAAATTAGGAGCATTAGAAGGTACCGAAATTGATTTTTTGCCAGATTATTCAGATTTAATTCCAAAAATTAAATTGCAATGTTTTGGCCTATGGAAGGAACACTTCCTAAACATATCAAAAACAAAAGGCATTTGGTATAAGACCATTCAACCAGAGCCTCCTCTATCCCTTTGGTTTGATAATATAGAGTTAAGTCGGAATGTTATTAAAATAATACTAAGACTAAGATCTGGACATTATCCCTCAGCTAAATTTGCTTTTCTCATGAGAAAAGTTGAGTCGCCAAATTGTATTGCCTGCAACAGAGTTGAAGACGTACAACATCTGTTAATGGAGTGTAGCAAAAACAGAACTGATAGAGAAATTGTGATTAAAAATTTGAAATTGAACAAGCTAGATGTTGGATTAATTCAAACTGTGTTGTCACGTCCCAGCTCTGAGGTGGCAAGGCAATTTTCAATATTGGTCACACTGGGTGATACATTTATTTTATTTTATTTTATTTTATTTTATTTTATTTTATTTGGGAAACAAACAGATATTTACAGTATAAATAGTTATTACACATAGTTAAATCTAAATCCATAGAACAGTTTCCACTAATTACAATACAAAAAACTTAATAATAACTAAAGACTAATAATAACTTAAGACTAATAAAATCTTAAGAATAACTTCAGGCTTAAAACTTCATAACCACACATATTTGACTATGAACATACAGATATACGCATTATTAAATGCTATTTTAAGTAAGTAAATGCTATTTTAAATTCCTGACACATATCTTAAATTCTTCCAGAGAAAAGAGAAATATATCTATATTATTATTTGATGAAACTAAATCATTATACAATCTACAAGCTCTTTTTATAAATAAATTCTTACAATGATTAGTTCGTGAGAAACTACAATAGAAGAGAGACTTCCCTCGCGAACCAACACGAGGGCAGACGAAGTTTATTTTGTTTAGTAGATAGGTTGAGTCTAACTGGTTTGTAATAATCTTGTACAAGAATACCAGATTACGCTCCGCACGACGTTCGAACAAGGATTGAAGGCCATGATGTAAATACTGTATTATTATTATATTTTTATGTGTCTATGTAAATACTTAACTATATATACGATGGGGTTGGCATATCCATGTGGATAAAAACCCCAATTTTTTTCTCCAATAAAGAAAGAAAAAAAAAAAAAAAAAAAGATAATATTCAAGTATAGTCCCTTAGTGGGTTTTTACGACACCCATGGGATGAGATGGGGTGGTGACATATTGTATTTTTACTCCGTCACCACACGGAGAAATAATATTGTCTACGGAACCTATAAACACTTTCGTAATTAACATATTATATTCAAAATAAATAATGTAAATTGAAATTCGGTGAGTCGTCTACTAATTAAAACTTTGTTTTTAATTAAATAGTCATAGTTCTTGTGACCTCAATAAAAAGTAATGCTAAGTAGGATTAGTTTTGTTAATGAAGGAATACATCGTCTTGCCATTAAGGCATGCAATATCGGAAGGTTCTCAATTCCGGAACTAAGTTTGAATACTGGAGATCTGATTCCAGAATTCACACGTCACACGGATACTCCGTCACCACACGGATACTCCGTCGTCACACGGATACTCCGTCACCACACGGATACTCCGTCGTCACACGGATACTCAGTCACCACACAGATACTCCGTCGTCACACGGATATAGTAGAATGTAATATATTTATTTATTACGAATAGTTGAACACAGAGTAATTCTTGAGAAACAGATACTCCGTCATCACACGGATACTCCGTCACCACACGGATACTACGTCACCACACGGATACTCCGTCACCACACGGATACTCCGTCGTCACACGGATACTCCGTCACCACACGGATACTCCGTCGTCACACGGATACTCAGTCACCACACAGATACTCCGTCGTCACACGGATATAGTAGAATGTAATATATTTATTTATTACGAATAGTTGAACACAGAGTAGTTCTTGAGAATCAGATACTCCGTCACCACACGGATACTCCGTCACCACACGTATACTCTGTCACCACACGGATAGTCCGTCACCACACGGATACTCCGTCGTCACACGGATATAGTAGAATGTAATATATTTATTTATTACGAATAGTTGAACACAGAGTAGTTCTTGAGAATCAGATACTCCGTCACCACACGGATACTCCGTCACCACACGGATACTCCGTCGTCACACGGATATTCCGTCGTCACACGGATACTCCGTCACCACACGGATACTCCGTCACCACACGGATACTCCGTCACCACACGGATAGTCCGTCAGCACACGGATACTCCGTCACCACACGGATACTCCGTCACCACATGGATACTCCGTCACCACACGGATACTCCGTCACCACACGGATACTACGTCACCACATGGATACTCCGTCACCACACGGATACTCCGTCGTCACACGGATACTCCGTCACCACACGGATACTCCGTCACCACACGGATACTCCGTCAGCACACGGATACTCCGTCACCACACGGATACTCCGTCACCACACAGATACTCCGTCGTCACACGGATACTCCGTCACCACACGGATACTCCGTCGTCACACGGATACTCCGTCACCACACGGATACTCCGTCACCACACGGATACTCCGTCACCACACGGATACTCCGTCACCACACGGATACTCCGTCGTCACACGGATACTCCGTCACCACACGGATACTCCGTCACCACACGGATACTCCGTCACCACACGGATACTCCGTCGTCACAAAGAAACGATGGATGGATGTGTGAAAGACGAGCGAAGAGTGTTACTTGTGAGATGACGACCGATAGGAAAGTATGGAGTAAGAAGACATGCTGCGCCGACCCCAAATAAAATTGGGATAAGGGCGGGGGAATGATGATTTTTTTCTGCAATAAGGATCATCAGTGTCGCGGGGACTTTTACCAACATCAATAATTTGTGGATCGCATAAATAATTGTCCTGCGTGGGAATCGAACCCGCCTGCGTCGTCGTCGCGCTACCGAGACAGTTATCTAATCTATATACTAATATTGTAAAAAGGTAAAGTTTGTGTGTTTGTGACGTTGTAGGGGGTAATCTCTGGATCTAATGAATGGGGCAGTCCTATTCTAGCCGGGAACCGCACGGCAATAGTACCTAAATAATGTATTTCCAAAATAATAGCTGTAAATATGTTTATTATTTATCTAGAACAAACTCTTCTTACTTTGTGTTAACTCTAGAGATCTCGGGTTCGATTCCCGCTCAATGCAAATATTTGTGTGCATGAACATGATTGCTTGCATTGGTCTGGGTGTTTTCTATGTATAATATGAATGTATTTACAAAAAAAAGTATTTAAGTATATTTAGCCGTTGTCTGGTACCCATAGTACAAGCTCTTCTCTCTTTTAAAGCCCGATTTACACATCGACAAGTACAGTAGCGAGTTAAGTACGAAGTAGCCCCCTCTCTCGCGTCTCGCCAACTTAACTCGCCAAAAAATAGGATGGAGATCTATTTAAATCAATTTAATCAACAACTTACTACTTAACTCGCTACTGTACTTGTCGATGTGTAAATCGGGCTTAACAGAACGGTGTCGGACAGACAGACAGACAGTAGTTCTGTTATAAATGATGTATGGTGAGAAGGATGGTTACCTGAGTTAAGGGTTTTTGTCATTCGCATGTCATTGCCAGGTGTAAAGTATACAGAGTGTTTGAAATGTTGTTAATTGTATGATTTATTGTGGTTAGATAAATTTATATTAATATTATTATTGCTAAGTAGGTATATGATAACAATATGATCCGGGTGGTGAAGGAGTAAAAATACAATATGTCACCACCCCATCTCATCCCATGGGTGTCGTACAAACCGACTAAGGGACTATCCGTGAATATTATCTTTACTAAATAAAAAGAAGGAAAACTTGAAATTAAACCCTATACGAATCCATCTGGCCAGCGTGGTATTAGTAGGGTAGGCCAAGTATCTCTCCGTCACGGAAGGAGGGCCCGTCCCTGCAGTGGGACATTAGTGGGCTGTTATGATGATGATGAGTGATATGATAAAAATAAACAATATAAAATATGGCCTTTACTATCTTTTTTTTTTCTAATAAACACAAATCCCGTACTAAGGATTAAACCCTGTGTCAAAGGGACTTTATACATATGCCTCACACATTCACACAACGCCACCTAGCTCTAAACTAAGCAGAGCTTGTACTATGAGTACTAGACAACGGATAAACATACTTAAATAACTTTTTTTTTTGTAAAAAAATACATATGATACATAGAAAACACCTAGACCGATGCAAACAATCATGTTCATGCACACAAAGATTTGCATTGAGGGGGAATCAAACCCGAGAAAAACTGCGTAGCAGTCATCAAATATCCGTTATTATTCTGGTGGTGTGTTCCACTTCCGACCGTAACCGATGGAGACGTCTCGCTCGGTTAAATGACTCTTGTAACCACGATCCTCAGCAATGAGGGACCGATGAGAGAGAGAGAGAGATTCTGAAACATCCTGTAGATAAGCGTATAGAATGATAACTGAATGAAGTAGCACCTTTCAATAATGATTTAACTATCTGTCATTACTAAACATATTATATTGTTAACATTATTTAGGGTTCCATCACCAAGGATCACCCAGGATGATAAAATAAACTTAAATTTTAACCGAGTCCCTGAAAACAACCGACTTTTAGAAGTCGGTTAACAACAACAAACAAAACAAAAATTCATTTACCTATTCACTTAAGATATAACAATACCGCTTGTGAAAGTCGTTTTATAGTGATCACATAATATGCTCGTCTAACTTAACGGCTAAATTTACTGAGGGTTCGGAACACGACCATGTCAGAGAAGATACCCACAAGAAACTCTGCTGGGTTCCTATCGCTCTTTCGGTAAAAAGAAAAAAAGAAAATCTTAAATATACCTACCGAGCTGGTATAGCTGAAGTTTTTGGCCAGCGGTTACCTCGCTAGCTAATCTATCCTTCATATAACGTAACGTAAACGGATCGGCACCGTATCAACTAGAGCCGTTCAGTATTATTTGTATGAAACTCCTTACTGCAACGCACACTAATCGGAATCGTACGTAATCGGATTTTTGAAACCGAGAAAAAAGGCGAGGCGGTGCCGATCCGTTTACGTTACGTTATTATGTGCTATGGCCCTAAGGCAGTAAAAAACAACTGCTGCTTTAGCGCTTTTTAACCCATATTTTTTAAGCAATACGTGCTATGTTAAGTTGCCATTACATTTGTGACAGGCGTTGTGGAATGTTCTATAATTTTTTTTCCTCTCTTATTCAAACAACGACATAAATATAGTCCTAAAGTAAACAGAGTTTCTATTGATACATGACAATTGATAAACACCTATGTTGGTACTTTTTTTGTAAATACATACATATTTTTTACTATGTATAATAATGTATTATACATAGTAAAAAATTTTTAAAAGTTTTTTGTCATGTATCAATAGTAGAAACTCTGTTTACTTTAGTTTTTTTTTCTTTTTTTTTTCTTTTTTTTTTCTTTTTTTTTTGTTTTCTGTTTACTTTTATCGTATTTACAGAAAAAAGAGTATTTAAGTATGTTTATCCGTTGTCTAGAACTATATCGCGTTGTGTGAATGTGTGAGGAATATTAATTTATTAAGTATATTATTTATAAAAAACACTGTAACAGTGTGATTTAATTTAGAAGGGGTATGAGTAAGGGGATAATTATATAAAAAAAATTGTTAATTTTAAATACTACAGATACAGAACCACTTAAGCACATGTAACATTCTGACTGCATTTTTTCATGCCATAAGGGTAGCGTGGCTAATCGAGAATGGGTCACGGGTTGTATACCCGTGTTAACAAGGTATGAGATTGTTACAACTGCATATTGGTATCACTGCTTAAACGAGACCACCTGCTTTAAATAAATAAATAAAATAAATAATAAATAAATATTCACGGACATCTCTACACAGCGCCATCTGTTCCCAAAATAAGCTAGGCTTAACCTGCTTGTGTTATTTATGAGTAACAAAACACTGATATTAGTACGTATATACTATTTATTATACATAGAAACACTCAGACCAATGCAAATAGTCATGTTCATGCACACAAAGAAAAGAAAAGAAGGAAAACTTGAAATTAAACCCTATACCAATCCGTTTGGACAGCGTGGTATTAGTAGGCCAAGTATCCCTCCGTCCCTGCAGTGGGACATTAATGGGCTGTTATGATTATGATCCTACTCTTACCCTACAACGTTTTTTGATTTTACTACTTCAGTCATGATTTACTGTACTCTTCCCAGTAAGTCATCGAGGCTCCAGTCTTGCGCTGGTTAAGGTTTGGCGATTGGCGACATCATTCCATAGATAGTTGGACACAGTGGTATGACATTTGAGCATCTCCGTACACAGGAAGGTACGTAAGTCGTCGGTCCCAAGTGTCTTCGTAGTGGCACAGTCGTTATGCCACGATAAAAGTGTATGAGCGATTTAATTTAATTTTAAATTTTCTGATTAATATTTGGGTGTATTTGATATTATGTAATTTTTAACTTAATTTGTGTAAGTTTACCTACTTCATGAATGCTATCTTACTTGTTCCTTTATCTTTCTGTGTGAGTTGTGTACTTCTGTAAGTGACCAACTCACTATGCCTAAAACTAAGTATAAGTAATTCATTGTTTATGTATGTCTTAGTGAGTAAGTCGTTGAAGCACCATTAAATAAATAAATAGGTAAGTATGTGCTGAACACGACACGATACGAGGTTGTACACCACACCAACACCATACAAAAGAAGACCATATCTATGTTGTATGAGCTGATGTACGCGGCTTCACCCGTGTTGTCTAAGTAGCTTAAATGTTATTCTACACCCTAAACTACCTGTATTCCGAATTTTATCAAAATCCATTCAGTAGTTTTTGCATGAAAGAGTCTTCTTAACCATCTTAAGAGCCCATTAATGTCCCACTGCAGGGACGGCCTTTTCACGTGACCGAGGCATACTTGGTCTACAAATACCACGCTGGCCAGGCGGATTGGTGTGGGGTTTAATTTTAAGTTTTCCTTCTTTTTACTTGGTAAGGATAATATTCACGGATAGTCCCATAGTCGGTTTCTACGACTCCCATGGGATGAGATGGAGTGGTGACATATTGTATTCTTACTCCGTCACCACACGGATGCATAATGGCCCTTGGAGTCCAAGTATGTTTTAATCACCACATGCAAAATATCTTGTGAAACAATTAAAAGTGCTGAATATGAGAAAACTATTTTAAAATGAATTAAAATTTTCTTAATTCGTTTTCTTAGAAGGTTAAATGTATAAAAAAAGTTGGATTCTTGTCGATGTTAAGTATCGACCAATCAGAGAGCGCCGCGGGAAAAAACTTTGTAATTAAAAATTCAGGAGGGAACATTGTGGTTTTGTTGTAAGACACAGGAGTCGAGCAGACATTTTAAAATGTATTTATTTATAATACTTAGGTCTTTATTTCTGGGCAGTCTTTAGACTCTATAATTTTTTTAAACATTTTGTATATTGTTTAAATAATTTTTGTTATTTAGGAAATATAGGATATTACCAACATTTAACAAAAGGTTTTTTATGCTTTCACAGTTTTATGTATAGTCGAGAACTAAATGGCTTTATCACCTCTAGAGTTAATGTTCGTTGCATGTCATAAAACTATTAGGTTCAATATCGCACAACAAAACATCAGCTAAAGCATGACGCTACTTTGACATATCAGTTCTCTTGTATTAGCAAATAGTCGTTAGATATTTATAAAAACAAATAGTAAAGTCAACGTTATTGACTGTTACTAGAGCATATTTTCGGTAAAACTTTTTATTCCAATGAATTTCTCTCTTTTTTCCTTCTATGTCCATCCCTATCATTTCTTGCATTGCGTCATTGGCGCATATTTCAATTTAAAGTTTTCGTAATTTTATAATATAAAACAAATTAGGGTAAACCACCTAGTCGTTAGAAGTCCTACAATTATTGACACTTATAAGTTAAAAGATAAAAAGAAAGAAAACACTATAGATTATTCAAGTTCAGTATGATTATTCAAGTTCAAATATTATTTATTTAATATTTTTACCATATTTTAATTATTTCATGTCATTTATCAGAATCCTTTTATTGGCATTAGTGCCAATAATATTTATTTAATACTATTCAATCACATAATAATGATTAGGTAAAAGCAAAGATTAAAGTATTTTATCATATTATGATATTTTGTATTTTAATTTGACACCGAAGTCCACTCTTAAGGTGCCAACAATTGGGTGGCTTACCAGCCAATATTTAAATTCTACATTTTCAGTTTTTCAGAAATGACAAGCTTGTAATGTCACAAGTAACAAGTTGACTTTAGTTTTAAATTATTTAATGTTTTTTCATAGTTTTTCACATACAAACTCTACAGTTTAAAAGTGACATTTGTATTGTGTTAGTAGATATTATTATTTATTGCGTTGAAGTCAAAGTTTAAAATAGATTACACCTTTAATCTAAGCATAGTTTTGATTACGGTCAACCAATGACGTCAAGCTCACGCATAAACATTAAATAACGATCTTAATGAATTTGAATTATGATAGAATTTTTTGTCAAAACTGATAAAGCCATTTCGTTTTCGACTATACTTTCGTAAAAGTGGCCGTCTGGGCAAGTTAGCTATTAGTCATACGATAATAATACACTCCACCACTACCCATTCGTGTATATTTGTGGTTCATTAGAAAATGAGTGACGTCTGGCACTTCCTGGATCTAAGAATATATAAAAGCTTGTCGCGAGTACAATTGAGAAACTGTCTGATAAGTATGGCCTATTTCTAATTTCAGTTTAATTAAATAATTTTAGTTAAGTAATTACTTAAGTTATAAGGTACGCGACAAGCTTTTATGATTATATAAATTGTGTAACATGAAGTTATAAGTACTAGATGAAGAGTAGATATTTTCTTTTTTTTAGAGCATTTAAATAAAACTTTTTCTAAAAATATTTGTTTGCATATTTTAGGTTTTTACCTTTGAAATTGCCGGTTTGTATGAAGATTTTATCAGTAGATAGATTTTTAATACTAAATAAAATTAGGTACAAGTAATGGCGCACATTTAAGCTAACTATTGTGTTTAAAACAAAGAAAAAAAAAGTATCAGGAAAGAAGTTACAATTAAACAAATGGGAAAATCCGCTGTTTAAAATGTGACCCATGTTCCCAGGCTTGTTAATAATACAAATAATTATTATTTTTATTTATTATCTTTTGTTAGATGTTTGTAATATCCTATATTTCCTAAATAACAAAAAATATTTAAACAATATGTTTTAAAATGAATATAGAGCCTAAAGACTGCGCAGAAATAAAACGGCTGTTAGATTCAAACCTGCAACTTCTTGCCCAGTCCCATTCACAACAAATACACACACAGACACAAACTTATACCATTTTTAATAAATGTCCACATAGCTCGCCAGTTAACACTATGTATACTAATTATTATGTAGAGAACTTTCCGAGCTCAGTTTTTGTGAAGACAATTTGTAAAAGCAACGAGTTTAAATGTATTTTACAAACTATACTGTTTAGATATGTTGTGGTTCTCCGTGTGGTGACGGAGTAAGAATACAATATGTCACCACCCCATCTCATCTCGTGGGTGTCGTAGAAACCGACTAAGGGAATAACCGTAACTAAGTACCTTACTATCTTTATAAAAAGAAGGAAAACTTGAAATTAAACCCTATACCAATCCGTCTGGCCAGCGTGGTATTAGTAGGCCAAGTATCCCGTCGTCACGGGAGAAGGCCCGTCCCATTGGGACATTAATGGGCTGTTATCAAGTTGTGGTTAAAAGTGCACAAGGATACGAATTCCTTAAAAAAATTCTCACACATTCATACAACGCCATCTAGTCTAAAACTAAGCAGAGCTTGTACTACTTGAATTTTTTTTGTAAATACACATGTGGCCTAGGGATAACCACTTAAAGAGGTTGATAATTAAACAAAAATGATTGACAAATGATCATTCGAAAAACAACTTTCACAAAAGTATTATCTTACCAAAAAACACTTAGCAAATAATCTATTAGCAACCACATCACTTGTTAAAATGTGTTACTTGAATATTAAAATTTCAATTGATCTTTTTTAACTTTATCAAATACCTAGCTGACCCATGTCCACTTCGTTGGGCGGCGAAAAGACGCCTTTAAAAATGTTGCAAATATTAGTATAGATGGGTGTTTCTCCGAAATTCGATTCTTTGTCTGATTCATATGGGCTAATTTTTTTCACATTTTGGCTTATAAAACATGTTTTTGTCAAAGATGATAACCTAATATACAATGTCTGAAAAAGGCACACTTTTTTATGGAATGGTTTTCGAGATAATTAACTTTAAATTTTTTGAGGTCATATAAATCAGAATTAGGAACAAAAATGAAATTCCAGTTATAAGAATCAGTCATTTATTTATTAAAATCACAGTTGATAATCACAATGATTATCACCACACCTAAATTTAGTTATTAGAAGCATTGACAACTTGACAATATCAATCATTATCCGTGCCGCCATATTAACAATATGTGTGAAATTCTGATTAATATAGTATTTTTACCGTATGAATCAGGCACATATAAATCAAAATTTTGCCTTTTAACATCGGTAAATCACTACACGTATACAATTAAGGATTGCTATTTATACATAGGTTTTTAGTCGCCAATTGAATTATATTTCCAACAGATTCAAGTTTGAAAACCATTTAAGTTAATTATAACAGCCAACATAGTAATCAGAAACACAGGTGAACCAAAGTAACATGAATCAGATATTTACATTTATATCTCCGCTACAACACGAACCAGCCACATGTAACGTCGTGACCACGTCAGCAGAGTCCCTGGCTACCACCAGCACTAGAAGGGATCTCCTGATGTTTCGTACTTAGCTAGGTACGTTCGAGTAAAGCGCGCGAATATGAATCAGACTTTTGTGCCGGACACTCACAATTTATTTTTTTATTAAAAAACTATCGCAAATATTAGTACCATTTTTTTTGTGTAAAGAAACAACTAATATTCTATCGTAATATTTATAACGCACATCGATTCGTTAATAAGAAAAAATGTTACTGTTACTAACGTTCAAGAAACTGGGGTACGGACACACCATATTAATCAGAAGAACGCTTTTTAATAATTTTTTTTAAATATATAAAAAACTATTATTAAAAAACAATAACGTGTGCAAGATAGGCAACTGTCTAAACTATGTTTAAAAAATAATTGCAGTTTGGTTGGTCTGTTAGTTACAAAGAAAAACCTCCAGACATCGAAAATGTTGGGCTCGAAGAATCACCCAGATAATAAGTATAAGTAGATAAGTATTATGTTTCGCAATTGATTTGGCGAAACCATTATTTTGCCAAACGCTGTTTGCCAAAATAATGGTTCCTACTAACTAACGTCCATAACGAGCATGTTTTAATACAGTGAACAATATAAATTAACAATTTTGAAGTATTTTTGCTAATGCACCATAACGTTACACTACTAGTAACTGCTGTTAGCCTGGTACTTGTACAAAAAGTACCACGAGTATTTGGTAGTACGAAAAGTACCACGAATGTATTTTTACTTTTACACCAAAACGTTACACTAGGTACTAGTAGCTGCTGTTAGCCTGGTACTTGTACAAAAAGTACCACGATATTTACTAGTACGAAAAGTACCACGAATGTATTTTTACTATTACACAATAACGTTACACTACTAGTAGCTACTATTAGCCTGGTACTTGTACGATAAGTACCACGAATATTTACTCGTACGAAAAGTACCACGAATGTATTTTATCTTGACTACTTTATTTATTACCTCGGATTGTAATTGTAACATTTATACTCGAGGTATTAGAAGATATTTAAAAATATTAATGTTCATACTATTTACTAGCGGTCCGTCCCGGCTTCGCACGGGCATTATTTTCCCGCTCTTTCTTTGCTCTAAACCTCACGGAGCCCGAGACCTTTCCAACGAATGCAAAAAATCGTGGAAATCGGTTCGTGCGTTCTGGAGTTATAGCGTCAGGAAGGAAAACCTGACTTATTTTTATATAGTAGATTACACCATTACGTTATACTACTAGTAGCTGCTGTTAGCCTGGTACTTGTACAAAAAGTACCACGAATATTTGCTAGTACGAAAAGTACCACGAATGTATTTTTACTATTACACCAAAACGTTACACAACTACGAGTAGTAGCTGCTGTTAACCAGGTACTTGTACGAAAAGTACCACGCATATTTACTAGTACGAAAAATACCACGAATATCCCTAACGAACATTTTATAATGCTGTACTCTAAATCAATACTGGTGGTCTCTTCCGCTAGCCTGGTACTTGTATAGAAAGTAACACGAATGTCCCCAACGACCACTAATAAATAAAAACTACTGGTCTCTTCTGTTAGCTTGGTACATGTACAAAAAGTACAACTAATATTTACTTGTACGAAAAGTACCACGAATGTCCCCAAAGAGCATGCATTAATTTAATACTGTGAACAAAGTAAATTAACAAATTTTGATTAAGTTTTACTACATCACAATAAACTACTCGTCCCTTCTGTTAACCTGGTACTTTTTGTCCAATTTACTAATGTACGCTAAAATAAAGTCTTTAGAGTTCATTATGTTGTCTACTAATTTTATTAAAACATCATTAACAAATAAAAATAAGTTGTATTATACAGTTGTTAATCTAATGAGAAAAGGCAAAAATAATTCATGTTTTTTTAAAAAAGTGTATGATTAGTGACAGGAAACATACATTAGTTAATTGGACTAAAATTACCAGGGTAACAGAAGATACCAGTAGTATTTATTTAGTGCCCAGCATTATTTATTGTCATTGGGGAAATTCGTGGTACTTTAACAGATTTATTAGTGGTCGTTGGGGACATTCGTGGTACTTTCTATACAAGTACTGGGCTAACAGAAGATACCAGTAGTATTTATTTAGTGTACGGCATTATTAATTGTCATTGGGGAAATTCGTGGTACTTTAACAGATTTATTAGTGGTCGTTGGGGACATTCGTGGTACTTTCTATACAAGTACTGGGCTAACAGAAGATACCAGTAGTATTTATTTAGTGTACGGCATTATTAATTGTCATTGGGGAAATTCGTGGTACTTTAACAGATTTATAAGTGGTCGTTGGGGACATTCATGTTACTTTGTATACAAGTACTGGGCTAACAGAAGATACCAGTAGTATTTATTTAGTGCCCAGCATTATTAATTGTCATTGGGGAAATTCGTGGTACTTTAACAGATTTATAAGTGGTCGTTGGGGACATTCATGTTACTTTGTATACAAGTACTGGGCTAACAGAAGATACCAGTAGTATTTATTTAGTGCCCAGCATTATTAATTGTCATTGGGGAAATTCGTGGTACTTTAACAGATTTATTAGTGGTCGTTGGGGACATTCGTGTTACTTTCTATACAAGTACCAGGCTATCAGAAGAGACCTCTAGTATTTATTTAGTGTACAGCATTGTTAATGTTTTCCGTGTGGTGACGGAGCAATAGTACAATATGTCACCACCCCGTCTCATCCCATGGGTATCGTAAAAACTGACTAACTAAGGATATATCCGTGAATATTATCTTTACGAAATAAAAAGAAGGAAAACTTGAAATAAAATCCTATACAAATACGTCTGGCCAGCGTGGTATTAGTAGGCCAAGTATCACTCCGTCCCGGGAGAAGGCCCGTCCCTGCTGTGGGACATTGATGGGCTGTTATGATGACGATGATCATTAACCAACATAGTTTGACTTTGACTTTGACCGCTAAAATAACAAGAATCGTGACTCAGTAGAGTCACTCAGGTAAATTCTATTTATAATTCATTCATTATACGAAGGGTCTCTAATGTGACACAATGGCGAAGTGACAAAAACTATGCTATTTCCTGCGCAAACGCATTCTTACTATTCACAGGCGATAAGGTGCATGACACACTGGGGTGTTCAATTTAAATTTCAAATAACTTATTTCAGACAAAGTCCATAGTGTTAGTATTACAAATTAACTTATGTGACTAGTGTTAGTATAAAACATATAAAAAAATAATAAAAAGAACATAAAAAGGCACCATTAATTAGCGTGGATATGGATACTATTCTAGTGACGCAGCAGAGGAGAGTCCCACCTATCCTTGAACACGCTCAGGATGATCTTTTTGGGTTTTAGATAATAAAATTCTCACAATTTTAAAAACATTGTCCTACTTAATTCACTGTATGGTGCCGCCGGGTTAAAATTTCAGAATTCTGTTTTTTTTTTAATATGAATTCAGGTTTTTTTTGTGATATTTTTATGCATGTTATGATATTTTTGCTTTAATATATTATTATACTTCTATACTAATATTATAAAGAGGTAAAGTTTGTGTGTTTGTGACGTTAAGTAAACTCTGGATCTACTGAACTGATTTTAAAAATTCTTTCTGTGTTGAATAGTCCATTTATCGGGGAGTGTCATAGGATAAATATTATCACGCTATGGCTAATAGGAGTGATGAAAATGTTTAAAAAACAGACGCGTTTTTTTTTGCCGCCCAACGAAGTGGGCACGGGTCAGCTAGTAAGTAATAAATTGACCAAACTTCATCGAGGCAATTTGAAACGGGAGGTGTTGCATTTATGGTTCATGCTATAACTTACAAAGAACCTTAACTTATGTTTTTAATTTGGTAATTATTTTTAAAAGACTGTCTCGCTTTGTCCTGAGTAAATCTATCACTGTATCTAAGTTTCCATCCGTGTGGTGACGGAGTAAGAATACAATATGTCACCACCCCATCTCATCCTATGGGTGTCGTAAAAACCGACTAAGGGACTATCCGTAAATATTATCTTTACGAAATAAAAAAAGGAATACTTAAAATTAAACCCTATACCAATCCGTCTGACCAGCGTGGTATTAGTAGGGCAAGTATCCCTCCGTCACGGGAGGAGGCCCGCCCCTGCAGTGGGACATTAATGGGCTGTTATGATGATCTGAGTTTTCACAATACCTTCAGTTGTGCAGTTATGTTAGCACTTACTTTAAGTTGGGCTTTTTGTTATCTGTAGCGTTATGACAATAAATAAAAGAATTTTTTCCTTTATCAGTGGATGAGCTCATCCCTGTAGTGTGACATGTATAAAACGTGTTTTATTAAAATTAAAATAATAAAACATTTTATAGTAATAAAAGGAAAGCTGGTCCCTTTCCATATTTTTATCAAGAACTAGCTGACCCGTGCTCACTTCATTGGGCGGCGAAAAATATGCGTCCGTTTTTAAAACATATTTCATTACTGCTCCACTCCTATTAGCCATAGCGTGATACTATATAGCCTATGACACTCCCCGATAAATGGACTATTCAACACAGAAATAATTTTTAAAATCGGTTTAGTAGATCCAGAGATTAATTACCCCCTACAACGTCACAAACACGCAAACTTTACCTCTATAATATTAAGTACAGATACAGCTCAGTGTACCACAAGCCTAAAATGACTAATGCGAAGATTTATAGCTACATATTGTGACCCGGATGCGCCTGTCCTCTTTCATACATTCATACAATTTATTTCTTTCTTTTATGTAACACTAAATGTTTTACAAAAAAATCGTACTTAAAGTATGCGGTGTCGTGTCACACACAAGTATTATGTGATCTACTTATCATTGTTGTGAAACTGGGTGTTATACTGTTAAAAGGATGTTTGTAAAATTTCCGCAACAAAAGGCTAAAATTGACTTAAATACATCATCATCATATCCGCCTATGGACGTCCACTGTTGTCTATAGGGCTCCTCCAAAACTTTCCAGCCTGCGCGGTCTTGTGCCTTCCTCATCCATCGGCTTCGATAATAAAATCGAAATAATCCTCACATATACACACAACGCCACCTAGTCCCAAACTAAGCAAAGCTTGTACTATGAGTACTAGACAACGGATAAACATTTATTTTTTCGTTAGACACAGAAAACACCCGGTCCTGCACCTTCCGCATCCAGTCCGACCTGGATCTTTTTGAGGTCGTCGCTACAAAACAGAGTAAATATGTGGTGTTTAAACACGACACCACACCAGGTTGATCTCTAACTAAACTATAAAGAAAGAAGATGGTATAACTTTGACGATTTCTGTGGCGTAGTCGTTATATCATGACTGCAACGCAGAGGTCTCGGGTTCGATTCCTGCTCAATGTAAATGTTTGTGTGCTTGAGCGTGATTGCTTTAATTGGTCTGGGTGTTTTCTGTGTCTAACTTAAAAAATAAATGAAGTACTTACCTAAGTATGTTGATCCGTTCCCTAGTAACCATAGTACAAGTTCTGCTTAGTTTGGGACTAGATGGCGTTGTGTGAATGTGTGAGAAATATATATTTGTGACCTTTAAAGTAATGTAAATCAAACCTACACCACATTATCTTACAAATGAACCACTATAAAACCAGAGATAATAATATTGACGTTAAGAAACGCGACACATTACATAGAGTTGTGTGTGTTTTTTTTAATTTGTTTTTGAACGAAGCGTCCGAGGTTCATTTGCGGGTATTGTTGGAGAGCACCTTGTTTTGTTAGGCTGGTAACACTGAAGTTAACCGGACGATATAAAAAACATAACAGAAATAATTTTTGTTGGTAACAAAACATTTTCTATTTAAAATTAATTCTTTACTTTCAATTTGACGTCAATTTTATTATTTTAGTTTACCTTAGTTTATGTATGGGTTAAAGTTTAGCTAACTCTACCAGTGCTTCCAAAGCACTATTAGAGAAAATATTATATTATAGAGTCTCATGATGAGTGTCGTAAAAACCGAAAAAGGGACTATCTGTGAATATTATCCTTACGAAATAAAAAGAAGGAAAACTTAAAATTAAACCCTATACCAATCCGTCTGACCAGCCCGGTATTAGTAGGCCAAGTATCCCTTCATCACGGGAGGAGACCCGTCCCTGCATTGGGACATTAATGGGCTGTTATGATGAAAATTGTATTACAGCTCATTTTAGTGCTTATTTCGTGACATCATAGACACCGTCTAGTCACCGTCTTCTTTCTGGGAGGCACAGAACCACTAAAACTAAACTTTTTGTCCATTGGTAACCCGCGCCGTCCTAAGCAACAACTGTTTCTAATTATTTTAATATGTATTTATTATTAAGAGCGGCTTTACATTAGCATTTTTACTCCTCAGTTCAATTGCCTTTAGAGAAAACGCCGCAAAAACGCGACGTCTACGTCTGTACGGCGCATACGTTTAACAACCGCCTATACCGGACAAACGCTAGCTGAACTAAAGTAGCTTTAAATAACTCACCAACTAAAGCCCGATTTACACATCAACAAGTACAGTAGCGAGTTAAGTAGTAAGTTGTTGATTAAGTTGATTTAAATAAATCTCCTATTAAGGCGTGTTAAGTTGGCAAGATGCGAGAGAGGGGGCTACTTCGTACTTAACTCGCGAAAAAATAGGATGGAGATCTATTTAAATCAACTTAATCAACAACTTACTACTTAACTCGCTACTGTACTTGTCGATCTGTAAATCGGGCTTAAGGCGGCCGAATTGAAGTTGCAATAAAATGTATGTGTGGACTGAGGGCCCATTTTTTTTTTTGCGGTTTTTTGCAGATTAATCAACAAAAGTGCATAGTTAAAGTTGTTAAAGAGTTTGTTAAACGATTATCAGAGTTTGTTAAGACTTCATTCAAAAGATATATCGCTTTAAGTGGGTCCCTCAGTTCAAACACAAAATCTCCCATAATTAGATAGGTAATGAATTAAACAACAATTTTTTGGTAAAAATCCTTAGTTAAACATGTATAAAAGTATAAAAAGCATTGAAAAGCCTAATATGAGTAGCTAATAAAAAATAACAAACGTTTTAAAAGGTCCCCGAGGGCCCACTTGAATTTATCTCATAATTAATCAATTATAGCATGAACATTAAATATTCCTAAGCCAAACATTTGTTAAAAGGGCAAGGATAAATTTAAAATTAAAGAAAGATCACAAACAGTGATAATTATTGTTATTTTTAAGTTTTTAAGTGGTCCCTCAGTCCACACACTATGCAAATGCTAATTGTTAAATATATAATTAAATACAACAATTACGAAAATGGGGAGCCTTTCAGTGCATAGTTAATTTTGTATTTTATCGATCTGTATTTATCTTGTGTCTGGTTTATTTATATATTTTGTCATTTTAACTGTTATATTAATTTTCATACTAAGTCTGGTGTGGGGTGTCCACGTTTTAAGAAAACGGCTGTATATTTGTTTTTAATGTCATTTATTATTAATTTAGATATTTATTTATTTATAATTAGGATAACCCACGAAACATACACAAAGTCAATCAGAAATAATACAATACTTAAGTAGCTCAAGCAACAGTGCTGATTCCATTACAAGTTGCCACGGCAAGCAAAACATTACACAATATTAATATTAATCAATTAAATCTAAATTGCAATCATTTTTTAAATGTAAAAAATAAAACAATAAAATTTGCAATACAGTAAAATTAAAATGTAATAAAATTTTAAGTTTTAGACAAGTGACAGGTTATATTATTAATTAGCTACAATCGTAATACATATCTGTATGTCTATACATATAAATAAAATTGGAGTGTCTGTTTGTAACACGAAATCCACAGTTTTTAAGGTTCCGTACTCAAAGGGTAAAAACGGAACCCCAATTACTAAAGCTCCGCTGTCCGTCCGTCCATCTGTATGTCACGAGGCTGTATCTCCTGAACCATGGCAGTTAGAAAGTTGAAACTTTCACAGATTATGTATTTTAGTTGCCGTTATAGCAACAAATACTAAAAACAAAATAAAATAAATATTTAAGGGTTATTTATTTTATATTGGAAAAATAATTTTTGACAGCTAAGTCACGTCGTAAAATTTTTAAAAGATGAGTCGTGAAGTCATCGCATTCTGGCGCGAAAATAAATAATAATATGGGTAGAATAATAATACAATTTTATTTTATTTTAATTTAAAATTAATACTCGTAACTGAACGAATTCACGATAATCAACAAGCTGACAGTTTACCCAGATTTGAGAGTTCTACTTTCTTTTATATGGTTCTTGTTTTTATGGATTTAAGAGTTACTATATAAATAAATAATTTAGAATAAAACTGTCAATATCTACTGCTATTATAAGAGGTCAGAGTGAAAGTAAAATAAAAAAAATATTTCAAAAGTTATGTAGACTAAATTATTATGTTTTTTAACATTTTTATCAATTTATTATTAACTGCAATACGGGACCATAAGAATTCTATGTCATAATTTTGGAAAATTTAAAGATTAGGTACTTCGTAATATATATTTTTTTAAATCATTAATTTAACAGGAACATGTATTTTTTTATTGTTTGTTTACGTTTGCATCAAATAGCACTCAATTCGGTCCGCATACGGCCCAACACAATACAACTATTTACTTTTATCTCACACTTTATGACTATACAGAAACTTTAAAACGTAATGTAACATCATTAATGTATGTAATGGTTCTTGATTATCTCTTGACTGCATGGACACTCTACTTGTACGAAAAACATATTTTGTAAATTTTTCGTAAAAGAATTATAAAACCAGTGATAAGATAAATACAGATCGATAAAATACAAAATTAACTATGCACTGAAAGGCTCCCCATTTTCGTAATTGTTGTATTTAATTATATATTTAACAATTAGCATTTGCATAGTGTGTGGACTGAGGGACCACTTAAAAACTTAAAAATAACAATAATTATCACTGTTTGTGATCTTTCTCTAATTTTAAATTTATCCTTGCCCTTTTAACAAATGTTTGGCTTAGGAATATTTAATGTTCATGCTATAATTGATTAATTATGAGATAAATTCAAGTGGGCCCTCAGGGACCTTTTAAAACGTTTGTTATTTTTTATTAGCTACTCATATTAGGCTTTTCAATGCTTTTTATACTTTTATACATGTTTAACTAAGGATTTTTACCAAAAAATTGTTGTTTAATTCATTACCTATCTAATTATGGGAGATTTTGTGTTTGAACTGAGGGACCCACTTAAAGCGATATATCTTTTGAATGAAGTCTTAACAAACTCTGATAATCGTTTAACAAACTCTTTAACAACTTTAACTATGCACTTTTGTTGATTAATCTACAAAAAGCCGCAGAAAAAAAAATGGGCCCTCAGTCCACACATACATGCAATAAAGGCTGCGCGGATGTCACTTTCGTAATTAAATGTTATGAAGCGGTTTCGTAAATAAAGAAGCTAACTTCTAGAAGAGTCCTGTAACATGCTCAAGTTTAATAATTTCATATAGTGGCGACCTCTGTGGCAGTCGGTGCATAATAACATTAATTAAATGTTATGAAGCGGTTTCGTAAATAAAGAAGCTAACTTCTAGAAGAGTCCTGTAACATGCTCAAGTTTAATAATTTCATATAGTGGCGACCTCTGTGGCAGTCGGTATATTAAATGGCTGCTACGAGGTCTACAGAGGTCTCGGGTTCGATTCCCGCTCAATGCAAATCTTTCTGTTCATGAACATGATTGTTAGTATGTATTTACAAAAAAAAAAGTATTTAAGTATGTTTATCCGTTGTCTACTAGTACTCATAGTACAAGCTTTGCTTAGTTTGGGACTAGATGACGTTGTGTGAATGTGTGAGGATTATTTATTTATTATATTTAATGTCCATTTAACTCCTAAGTAAAACAGTTTATTTGTTCTGACATCGCTACAAAGTATTGTACTCATACTTGAGAAACATACCCATCTCTTTTATTCCTAGGCAAAATATCTATCTACCCTCTCGCTCTTCAAATATGACAGGAGTTTCCGGAGTATAGAAACAACAATATGGTAATTTACAATTGATTTTGAACTTGAATTATGCGGCGGCAGCACAGTGGTTGATGTCCTTAAGTAATGGGATGGTAGGCAGTTCGATATCGTCCGGAACAAAATTGCAAATTAAGCTCGATAAAAACGAAAGATAATGAAAAAATTGTATTCTAACTCCGTGTGGTGACAGAGTAAGAATACAATATGTCACCACCCCATATCATCCCATGGGTGTCGTAAAAACCGACTAAGGGACTTTCCGTGAATATTATCCTTACGAAATAAAAAGAAGGAAAACTTGAAATTAAACCCTATACCAATCCGTCTGACCAGCGTGGTGTTAGTAGGCCAAGTATCCCTCCGTCACGGGAGGAGGCCCGTCCCTGCAGTGGGACATCAAAGAGCTGTTATGATGAAGCCGCGGGCCAAAGCTAGTTTTCCATATTTCTCACAGTTATTTCATTTTCCGTGGTAAACATTAAATCCAAAATAATGATAATGGGTGGTGAAACTTAATATTCTTAGTAAGTCATCATTTAGTCCACATGTGAACAATTATTTCAAATTACAGGACATAATATCAAATTAAACACAAAAAAGGGCGGGGGCTATCACAAAAATCGATACTAAGAAAAGGCAGTTAGTCGGGAAAAATGAAAAGACCCCATGGTCACTGTAATTTTTCAAAAATGGCTTCCAAAAAAACTATAGTCGAGATATTATGGTTGGGTAAAATACATTTTTGTATAAAACAAGCTGAAATAAGCCTTATTCTCATAGTAACATAGTTCAAAATACATATCACAAAATATCCTTACAGTCAAAATTTTTCTTTCAATCGTGATATTGTAAATTAAGTTTTGTTTTTAAAGAAATAAAGTTGATATTAGATTAAAGAGTTGTTGGTATGTATAAAATTTTACCGGCAGACGTAGCAATTAAAAAACTCCAAGGGTGAAAAAGTTTGGATTCAGTTTAAGCTTTAGGTTTGATGTCTGGCTTTGTCTGTCAATTAATATTTTAACAGCATAGTCATATTTCTTCATGCTGCTACAATTTTTTTCATCACGGACATCTCTACACAGCGCCATCTGTTCCCAAAGTAAGCTAGGCTTAACCTGCTTGTGTTATGCGTAACAGAACAACGGATATTAATACTTATATACTTTTCTTTTGTAAATGCATAATTACATATTATACATAGAAACACTCAGACCAATGCAAACAATCATGTTCATGCACACAAAGATTTGCATTGAGCGGGAATCGAACCCAAGACCTCTGCGTAGCAGCCATCTAATAAAACAAAGCCTAGCTTACTATGGGAACCGATGGCGCTGTATAGAGATGTCCGTGAATATATATTACTTATATAACATCAAAACAGATAGACAATCGTACATTTTTATTATTAAATCACAATTTGGGGTCCCACAAACGCTTCAGATTCCATCAAGTTGTATTATAAGAATATATAGCAGTACCATGTGTCTCGGTATGATAAATACAGACGTATACATACATAAATTATAATTATTGTTATATGTATGTACTTATGTGTATTCGTGTCTTTAACATATATACTAGCGACCCGACCCGGCTCCGCTTGGGCACCTAAGTACTACAGAATGTCCTTGTAAATCGTTGTCGAGTTTCATTATGGTAGCCATACACGATCCTTCCTATCGTCCAATCGGCATGACACTGCAGGCTTGATCCAATCTGCAGTTCGTCCTCATTGGGCATACACGATCCTTCCTATCGTCCAATCGGCATGATACTGCAGGCTTGACCCAATCTGCTAGCTATAGACATCTATCTAATGGTGGACATACTCGATCCTTCCTATCGTCCAATTGATATGACACTGCAGGCTTGATCCAATCTCAATCAAAAGAAACGAAATTCGATCCTGCCATCCATTTTAACTGTCATGCCAATCCACTCCCACACACGGTCAATTCTAACTGATGACGCTCTGCATGACGCTACCGATTGGACGATAGGAAGGATCGTGTATGGCTACAATTAGACGATTACATTAGAAATCTCTAAATTTATATAGGTTTCTCTACTATATTATGCATGTGTTATACAATAAACCTTCCTCTTAAATCACTTTATCTAAAACGCATTGAAATCCGTTGCGTAGTCTTAAAGATTTAAGCATACAAAGGGACATAGGGACACAGAAAGCGACTTATTTTATACTATGTGGAGATGGTACAACAATACATATAACAGCCCATTAATGTCCCACTGCAGGGACGACCCTCCTCCCATGACGGAGGGATACCTGGCCTACTAATTCCACGCTGGCCAGACGGATTGGTATAGGGTTGAATTTCAAGTTTTCTTTCTTTTTATTTCGTGTAGATAATATTGATGGATAGTCCTTTTCTCGGTATTTACGACACCTACGGGCTGAGACCTACAATATGCGGGAGATGAGGTTGTCACCACCTCATCTCCCGCATATTGTAAGTGCGGAGTCCCCTCAAACGGTAGGCAAAAGACTTAGGACGGCGGAAAACCGATGAATGATCGAAGGACAGGATCGCCCAATGTGAAAATAATTGAAGAAGTCGTTCAGCAGTGAATAATGTCTTTCTAGCTCGTCCCCTACCGACGCTACCTAATACATTAAAGCTATAAATTAAAAAGATTTCATTTATAAATAAAACACGACAAAATAAATAACGTCGCCAGAGGCTTGAAACTCCCGCCATATCTAAAGCACAGACTACTAAATAAACATCACAGATTAAACAACGGAATGCGCAAAGGTAACAAGTGGATTATGCCTAATCATAAAACAAAAAAAAGGGACCACCAGCACTTAGGTGTTATGTTATATAGGATGTAGCGGAATTTATCATAACAGCCCATTAATGTCCCACTGCAGGGACGGGCCTCCTCCCGTGACGGAGGGATACTTCGCCTATTAATACCAGACGCCTGGCCAGACGGATTGGTATAGGGTATAATTTCAAGTTTCCTTATTTTTATTTCGTAAATATAGTAGTTACGGTTATTCCCTCTTAGTCGGTTTTACGACACCCATGGGATGAGATGGGGTGGTGACATATTTGTATTCTTACTCCGTCCCACACGTATAGCGGGATTATAACAAAGTATTTATGTCCCACTACAGAGAAGAAGAGAAATATAGCCTACCACGTAAACGTAAACACGCGGACTGAACAAAGCGTTTTCTGTCAAGTTTTTTTTTAAGACAACTTGAGATTAAGCACTGTGTCGTGGGAACTTTTACAAACACATGCAGGCTCAAGCCAATACTTATACTATTACCACTCTATTAGGTGACATTTGACAGTTGATGTAAGTCATAGAAGGTAACACAATTTACTTGTAAGAACAATAAAGTATAAACTGATGTACAAACTAACATCTTTTTTTACTTCTATCAAGAACAGTTTCTTTCCATGGTCTCAATTTTTTTATTTTAGTGCTCTCTTTATTACCTTTTAATCGTAAGGAGGATTTCTCTTTTGGATTGGTTTTAAAACTATGTATATTCTGATTATTCTTTTGTCATCTGAATCGATAAATCTCCCAATAGATTTCAGACACCCAACCCTAGACTACAAACAGCTGTTATTGCCGCTTGGGCCGAGGTACTTAAGATTTTTTTTCTTGTTTCTCTACACCCATGTCGTTGGCAGAATCATTGATAATGATGGATTGTCAAATTTCACCTATGAGAGTGGTTAGAGTATAGTGGATCATACAAATAATTGTACTTATTGCGTGGGACTCAAAGCAAATTTTCTTCTGTTGTTTTCATAGATATTTGTGTGAGATAGATTGGTGTCCAAGTATTATTACTGCATCACACGTGTAGAACGACGACCTCTGTGTGGTGGTACCTCTGCGTAGTGGTTATATAACATGACTGGTACGCAGAGGTCTCGGGTTCGATTCCCGCTCAATGCATATCTTTGTGTGCATGAACATGATTGTTTGCATTGGTCTGGGTGTCTTCTATGTACAAAATGTATGTATTTACAAAAAGAAATTAAGTTTGTTTGTCTAGTACCTATAGTACAAGCTTTGCTTAGTTTGAGACTAGATGGCGTTGTGTGAATTGTGTGAATGTGTGATTTATGTATGTGTGTGTAGTTTTCCCTGAACACACAAACAGAAATTAACAGTGATTTTTGGTAAGCTGCAGGCTCACTGTTTCAGTGGAAACCGCTAAGAGCTTATATAGAGCTGACAAACCTTTTTCCCTGTAACATAGTCATCATAACAGCCCATTAATGTCCACTGCAGGGACAGGCCTCCTCCAGTGACGAAGGGATACTTGGCCTACTAATACCACGCTATAACATGAGTCGTATAAAATCAAAACCGGCAAAATAGGTTCGTCAAATATTTCGGGAGTATCAATAATAAAGATTCAACAATATCCCCCCTTACTCATAAACGCCTCTTAAATTTTAGTCAATTGATTAATTAGCTTAAACTCTTACGTTGTTTGGTATAAGGTTGGTTTTCGTAATAAAAATCTCGCTAAACAATGATTAAATTTAAGAGGCGTTTATGAATAAGGGGGTTAGTGAATTAGTTACTAATTAACGATATTTTCGGTGTTTTCGATTTGTGTTTATTTACAGAAAATTGTAAAATATTAAGTTGTTCTTTATTATTGTTATCTGTGGAATCTATTGATATGAACTGTTTTATTTATTTAAAAATTAATTTATGAAAAAAAAATATCTGCTGGTCAAAAAACGTTGGTTTTTATTTATTTTATCACTTTTACCAATATGTGTCGTGAATTATTACTACTAAAAGTAATAAATTTCGATCGATTTATCACATTTACCAAAACATGTGGTTATTATTAATAATAACCGGTAATTATTAATAATTTTCAATTAATCACATTTACCGTAACATACGAACCTATTTTGCCGGTTTTGATTTTATACTCACATAGTAACACCCTGTATAACCCCTACATATTTACTTAGTCGCGACGCGAGCAAAGTGTGACATTCACGAACAAATACTGAAACAGCGAGAACACGCCCTAATTGGTATTAAAAACAAAACTTATTATTGACTGTGTATATGTATTTATGAATAATTTCACCCTTATTATACGTGGTGAGTGGTGACGGAGTAAGAATACAATATGTCACTACCCCATCTCATCCCATGAGTGTCGTAAAAACCGACTAAGGGACTGTCCGTGAATATTATCTTTACGAAATAAAAAGAAGGAAAACTTGAAATCAAACCCTATACCAATCCGTCTGGCCAGCGTGGTATTAGTAGGCCAAGTATCCCTCCGTAATGGAAGGAGGCCTGTCCCTGCATTGGGACATTGATGGGCTTTTATGATGATGATGATGAACCTATCCTAGTCGGATTGCTCTAACTCGAATTATGCCAACAAACATAATATTATGCTAAAAACCAATAATGGAAAACTATCATTATGACAAGGACAAACTATGCCTAACTACAATTTAAAAAATACCATTATGAGAAAAATGGGATCCTGTAAAAACCCCAGAACACATAGCATGATCCCTAGCGCGGGATTTGCCTTTCAAAAGGGAAAGAAAATAAACATTAACTCTTTTCTCAACAGATGACATTGTAACAATACGTATAATTAAATACTGCTATTATTAATATAAACAAGCTCATTGAGTTTATTAAAAATAAAACAGTTCGTTATTTTTGTGGTCAAGTGTGAATTTGAAATATGCTTAAGGTGGGTCTACGCTAGACGAACCGAACACGAGCGGAACACGAGGAGAACACAATTCGTATAGTGTGGACCGACTTACAAGCCTCGATCGTCGAAGAAAGCGAAGCCGAGAACGGCTCCGCTCGTGCTCTGCTCGTGCTCGGTTCGTCTAGCGTAGACCCATAGGGTTCAATTCATTAACGAACTCTGTGGTGTAACGGTAATGCCCGATTTACACATCGACAAGTACAGTAGCGAGTTAAGTAGTATTTTAAGATTAAGTTGATTTAAATAGATCTTCATCCTATTTATTGGCAAGTTAAGTTGGCGAGACGCGAGAGAGGGGGTTACTTCGTACTTAACTCGCCAAAAAATAGGATGGAACTCTATTTATTTATTTATTTATTAAAGGATTACCAACAAATGATACACTTTCTTAACCTAGGGTACGTAAATAAAAAACATGACATGTGCTCACTTAATTACAGGTAATCACAGCTAACTTATAGAACTACTTATTACAATAAAAATAAAAGAATAATACTAAAATATAAAATAAACAAAATCATTCAAAACTAAAACAAAAATGAGCATAAAACTTATACAATAAACAAAGACAAATACCGCAATAATACTTAAAACTGAAGTGGTTGATGTTCAAAATAATTAACAATTTTATTCTTAAAACTAAACAAGTTATCTGCAAAAATGTCCAAATCCAACAATCGATGGAGGTCGTTGTACAACTTAGCCATTCTAGTCAGAGGAGAATTAAGACCTAAATTACTATTGTGTTGACGCAGCGTGAACAGTTTGTAGACACTAGGTCGTGGCAACCTATTAGGGGCAGAAATTTGAATTTTTGACAAAAGTTCAGAGCTATCTAGATTATTGTTAAGTAAATTGTATAGAAAGGAGAGGTCAAGAAGCTTTCGTCTGTTGGTAAGGGAACTTATTTTAAAATATATAAGGCGATCATTGTATGATTCTAGAGACCTATGTACCTTCATGTCATATGCAAGTATACTAAGAAATCTCTTCTGAGTTCTTTCAAGTCTTTTTTTATGTACCTCGTAATGAGGTGACCAAACTTGACAACAGTACTCTAATGTACTGCGTACCAAAGAGTTATACAGAGTAATCCTTGTTTGCGGGCGTATAAAACGCTTGGTATTTCTGGTTATGAAACCACACATTTTAGACGCACCAAGTATTATCTTGTCCAAGTGAGCATTAAATGTAAGTTTAGCTGTCCATTAAGACACCTAAGTCTCGTATGCATTCTACTCTTTTAAGCGCTATGTCATTTATGTTGTATGATGCATTCACCCTTGTTTTATTTCTAGTGAAGGAAATATGATAGCATTTATCAACATTAAGAATCATTTTATTATTCTCACACCATTGCACAAGTCTGTCAATATCATCCTGAATCAGTCTACAATCCTGTAAGGCTTTTATGGGTCTTAGAAATTTGAGATCATCAGCAAATAAATAAAAAGTCGTATTCTGAAAACACTCCGCTATTGAGTTAATCAGAATTAAAAACAACAGTGGCCCCAAGTGCGATCCTTGTGGAACTCCAGACGTGACTAAAAATTCGGCCGATTTTGCGCCGTTTACTACATGGCAAGGATCCGTGTTAGCGGTTTGAGAGTTCATGCATTTGTTGTAAATAGAAGAGAAATGTTCTGCAAATAATTCACTAATACTAGTAGAATCAGTAGCCCTATTATTATCTAGATACATGTTAGACGAAATACTACTTTTATTATGGCGTTTTTGTTTAATGAAGGACCAAAAGTACTTAGGATTTTTAGTAATATTTTCTTCAATAGATCTGCAATAACTATTAAAACACCGCTTCATCAGCTGCTCCGATCTACTTTTTAAAATATCGAGGGCAATTTTGTCCATTGGATTGTTGTATTTCCTAAATCGTGTTCTAATGCGTTCTTTTTCTCTAAGTCTCCTAATAAGATAACTAGAGTACCAAACGGGATATTTATTTGATTTGTTCCTTGTCATTGGTACCGATTTAATTATAATAGCCCGTAGGGTTTCATAAAAACGATTTACCATCTCATCCACACCATTGCAAGAAGAAAACAAGTCATACCAGTCAATTTTATTTAACTCATACGTAATACTATCATAATCAGCTTTATAGAAATTAAGTCTTGGTATCTGGCTTGGTGTGAGATAATCATCCGAATTTATTGTCAACATAATATCTAATGGGGGATGGTAGTTGTCAACTGACGTCAAAATGTCAACAGCTTCCGAAACAGATAAATTGAGTTCTGATGAAAAAACTAAATCTAGTATTTTGGATTTATGGTTCTTTACGAAATTACGCTGTTTTAGATCGTTCATGGTCATAAATTCAGACATGATGTCCAATGTCCAAGGCCAAGGGACCAATTTAAATCAACTTAATCTTAAAATACTACTTAACTCGCTACTGTACTTGTCGATGTGTAAATCGGGCATTAGAGATCATTGCTGTTACGTAGATGTCCCAGGTTCGGTTCCTGCTATTTTTAATATAAGGAAGTACTGGTATAGTGGTTATTATTCATCATACTGGTAGATTGCTGTCTTTTGAAGTCGATTGTCTTTAACATTTTGTAGTATTGGTCTGGGTGTTTTAATGTAAAATATGTATTATGAATTTACAGAAAATAAGTTATGTATATTTATCATATAAACATATAAATCAAACTTCTTCAAACTTCAAAATACTTTATTTCATAAAATTTATTACAAATTGTTTGAAATCGTCGTTTACTTAAAATTGAAGCTACATTTAAAATTATAGATCGACACAGACACGCTACAGCATGGCTACAGCACTAAGAAAAGCCGCGTTGTATTGTCAAATGTAAATTAAAGGAGAAAAATAAAACCAATCTACTACTCGAATCTACTTGTCTGTCTGTGTAGATCTATAAATTCCAGTTTCCAAATGGTTGGGCCAATGAGAAGAAACCTGGCAAAGAAACTCATGGCAACTCTTTTAAAATTCAGTTGTGTTTACAATTTTTTTTTTACATTAATCATATACCCTATCAAAATAAATCACTGAAACATACCCATTTAGGAGATAATTATGATTAGAATTACTTAAACACAAGAAAAAATTGAATTTTTCAATTTTCCTTGTATACCCGAAAACGAAATGGCTTTATCAGTTTTGACAAAAAATTCTATCATAATTCAAATTCATTAAGATCGTTATTTAATATTTATGCGTGAGCTTGACGTCATTGGTTGACCGTAATCAAAACTATGCTTAGATTAAAAGTGCAATCTATTTTAAACTTTCACTTCAACGTAATAAATAATAATATCTACTAACACAATACAAATGTCACTATATTAAACCGTAGAGTTTGTATGTGAAAAACTATGAAACACCATTAAATAATTTAAAACTAAAGTCACTTGTTACTTGTGACATTACAAGCTTGTCATATTTCAGAAAAACTGAAAATGTAGAATTTAAATATTGGCTGGTAAGCCACCCAATTGTTGGCACCTTAAGAGTGGACTTCGTGTCAGACTAAAATATAAAATATCATAAAATGATAAAATACTTTAACCTTTGCTTATACTTAATCATTATTATGTTATTGAATAGTATTAAATAAATATTATTGGCACTAATGCCAATAAAAAGATTCTGATAAATTTATTGTTGCTATGTTGACACATGAAATAAATAAAATATAATAAAAATATTAAATAAATAATATTTGAACTTGAATAATCATACTGAACTTGAATAATCTATAGTGTTTTCTTTCTTTTTACTCACTTTTAACTCTTAAGTGCCAATAATTGTAAGAATTCTAACAATTAGGTGGTTTACCCTAATTTGTTTTATATTATAAAATTACGAAAACTTTAAATTGAAATATGCGCCAATGACGTCATGCAAGAAATGATAGGGATGGACATAGAAGTAAAAAAGAGAGAAATTCATTAGAATAAAACGTTTTACCGAAAATATGCTCTAGTAACAGTCAATAACGTTGACTTTACTATTTGTTTTTATAAATACCTAACGACTATTTGCTAATACAAGAGAACTGATATGTCAAAGTAGCGTCATGATTTAGCTGATGTTTTGTTGTGCGATATTGAACCTAATAGTTTTATGACATGCAACTAACATTAACTCTAGAGGTGATAAGGCCATTTAGTTTTCGACTATACTTCTAACTAACGCAGTTAAATATTATAAGGTTAACATATTTTTTTATTTTACGTTGGATTCATCCATTAGTAAAACCAAAAGCCATGACAAAAGGCTGTTTATAAATATACGGAATAAATATTTTTTTTTTCTTATTCTCAAAGTCGGTAAAACACTAAAATAAGATTGTGACCATCATAAAACATAAAATGTGACCACAAATTTCATGCGGGTGTCATAACATGAAAACAGAAGCTAAAATAAAATAATATAAAATATATTTAAAAGAGATTGGGCAAAATTAACCCAGAACCAACAGGAACAAAATATATGCCGGTTTATTAGTCTTGCTAAGAGAAACATTTTAATAAAAAAAAATCTCCCCTAAAAATCCTCCTCCAACTATAATTACACACAATTAAAAAATAGTTTTTTTCTATTTCGTAACGCTAATAAAAACAAAGCAATACATGTAACGTTATCGAATTGATATTAAAATCTTTACTCGTTACAAAAAATACCATAAGCGACCCGCGTCATGCGTCATAATAAAATATTTATAAGAAAATGCCATGGTGGTATAGTGGTTGAAGTAAGCGGCTTTCGTACACAAAGTCCCGTATTTGAAAAGTGAAGGAGGGATACTTGGCCTACTAATACCACGCTGGCCAGACGGATTGATATAGGGTTTAATTTCAAGTTTTCCTTCTTTCTATGTAAAGGTAATATTCACAGATAGTCCCTTAGCCGGTTTATACGACACCCATGGGATGAGATGGGGTGGTGACATATTGTATTTTAACTCCGTCACCACACGGATAATAAAATTGACATGTTGTCGTTTTAATATTTTCACCAAGGAACTCCATTGATAAGTAATATAAATTTAAAAAAAAAAAAGGGACAAATATAACTAACCGAATTCAAACATGCCTTTGTCAAATACTTAACCAAAAAAAAAAAACAACTTTCGAAGAAACCTAGCATTAAAAAAGTATAAACCACTTTAAATTGAACTGTCATTCCATACAAAGCTACAAAGCCGTAGAACATATTCACAGGTCTTATTATACTGTTTATGAGTCCAGTATAAATTGACCTCCACATTTAAACAAATTTTTGATACTTTCCCTCCTTAAGAAGGGTCAATTAATTCTGGTTTTAACGGTTAAAGATTTTAAAGGCTCTAGCATCGTATGGGGTCGTCCAATTTCCGCTATTTAGACAAAATAGAGTAGGCAGAATTTAAAAAAAAAGGTTTATTTATAAACTAATTGGCTTTTTAAAATATTTTGACTTCTGGAATGAAGGAATGGTAGAACTTTCCCACGTTTTTTTTTTGTTTAAGCATTTTACGTGATTAAGTGTAAAGTACAAAATCATCATCATTACAGCCAATGGAAGTCCACTGCTGGGCATAGGCCTCCTCCAAATATTTACCTTGTGCTGTGCTGTGCCTCCCTCATACATCAGTTATCCGCCGTCCTAACTAGGTCGTCACTCCACCGTACCTTTTCTGTTATACAAAACTACAGATGCACTGGCAGAAAAAAAATGGCGTATCTCAAGTTAATAGTTCCAATTTCGTTCATTGTGTATTCGCGCCAAATCTTATTTCTAATCAAAAGAAATTTGACAATAAGCTCTGTGTAAAATTCACAAATTAAAAACTTCAATATTTTTACGTTTTATTTTCAGAAATTGTTACCTTACTATTATAGAAATAAAGTTCAAATTAGCCTTGAACTTTTTAAAGAATTGCTAAACCATAGTTTGTCAATATTGCACGAAAATAAAAAATAATTTCTACCTTTAAATGTTTTTACAAAGTTAACTTTACAACTGAAAAAAATAGCTTAGTAAAATAAACCTTATTTTCTTTACAATAAAGTTCAGTTCTTTATCTAACATATAAACAAAATTGCTTGTAAAAATAGACCTTATTTTGTTAAAAGTAAAGTTTAATTCAACAAACATTATAAAAACCAACTGCACCAATTTTTGTATTCGGAATTCCATTTTCAATCTTAATCCATAAAGAATAGTTTTTTTTTAATGGTGTCTTTTGTAATTTGGCGCGTAACTCTATACTTTGAAATTGGAACACGGATTAAAAAGCAGATGTTTTGGTTTATGAGAAAAATTGTGGAAAAAAAAAGTTATATTCTTAGTAATTTTACTAATCTTAGATTCGTTTTAATCTGCTGTATTAGGAAGGCACGTAAAATAAAAATAACATTTATAATATTCGTCAAACATTCACACAATGCCATCTTGTCCTAAGTTAAGCAGAGCTTGTTGACAGCTCGACCTCTGTGGCGATTTGCATTGAGCGGGAATCGAACCCGAGACCTCTGTTATATAACATGACTGCTACGCATAGATCTCGGGCTCGATTCCCGAAAACTCTAGATTGTGGTAGCAAGCAGAGCAAAAGTAGTAAAAATACATCATTCATAATCCTCTTCTTCATTCATCATGGACCTCTTCCAAATATTTACTCCGTCCTGTGCCTCCCTTATCCATCGGTATCCCGCCATCTTAACTAAGTCGCCAGTAAGAATACAACAGATTGACTCAAACTCAAAGTTCCGATGAACCATAAACGAGAAGCATAGACAATCATGTTATTATTATAAAATAAATAAATAAAATATTCACGGACATCTCTACACAGCGCCATCTGTTCCTAAAGTAAGCTAGGCTTAACCTGCTTGTGTTATGGCTACCAGAACAACGGATATTAGTACTTATATACTTTGTTTTTTTGTAAATACATGCTTATTATACATAGAAAAACTCAAACCAATGCAGATAATCATGTTCATACACACAAATATTTGCATTGAGCGGGAATCGAACCCGAGACCTCTGCGTAGCAGTCATGTTGTATAACCACTACGCCACAGAGGCCGTCAATATTAAAAAAAAAAACAATATTAATATACCTAGTGTAGTTCTTAACATGTCAAAGTGCGGAGTAATCTCTATATTTGTATTATAGAGCTGTAAAGTTAGATGTAATTATATTCTGAGAGGGTTCCGTAGCTTGTATTTAAATACTTATTCTGTGGTCCCCGGGTATTCGACCACCGCATTGAGTAAAACCTTATTGCAATGAATAAATTATTGTACTGAGGTTAGATGTTAGTCTGATGTTGTCTAAAAAAATATTTATGACAATTTATTTACTCTTTTTTATTACTATTTCAACAAATTTTCAAATTCAAATTTCAAAATATGTACTTTATTTCATAAAATTTATTACAAATTGTTTGAAATCGTCGTTTACTTAAAATTGAAGCTACAATTAAAATTATAGATGGACACAGACAAACGGTACAGCACTAAAAAAGCCGCGTTATATTGTCCAATGTAAATTAGAGGAGAAAAATAAAATTAATCTACTACTCGAATCTACTTGTCTGTCTGTGTTGATCCATAAATTCCAGTTTCCAAATGATAGGGCCAATGAGAAGAAACCTGGCAAAGAAACTCATGGCAACTCTATACAATCTTAATTAAAACAATGAAATTAAAGTTTTTAAGTCGTTTAGTAACAAGGAACTCTAAAACATAAGATAGTCAATGCATTGTGCTCTCTATGATGGTTTCTAAACGATGTCATATTAGTCAAATGCGAGTGATTAATCATTACTGTCATAATTTATACTGCGATCAAGTGGTTTGATACTTTAATATTAATAAGATAGATATGTGACTTTACAAAATTAGATTTAATTATAACATTTTAAATCATCATCTCCCATAACGTAGGGATACTTGGCCTACTAAATTACCACGCTGGCCAAACGGATTAGTATAGGGTTTAATTTTAATTTCAAGTTTTCCTTCTTTTTATTTTGTAAAGATAATGACGGATAGTCCTTTAGTCGGTTTTTACGACACCCATGGGATGAGACCCCTCACACGGTGGACCGACGACCTCTTAAGGACGGCGGGAAGCCGAAGGATGAGGGAGGCGCAGGACCGCACAAGGTGGCAATCCAGCATGACGCTACCTTTATCATTGAATATCATAATAAAATCCTTAGTTGTATGGTTATTTTTATGGTATACAATGGTTGCAGCGCCTAATTACAGTTATCTACAATGTTAAAAAATATGACGTCCGAAAATGCAGCAGTAGAGTTTGTTGCGCCGCTTCTTCTCTACTAGCACTTTGGAGGCGGTGGTAAAGTTTTCTAAACTTTTAAATGTATTTAAACTTAGATTAAGTAGTTTAAAGGACTTCAAAAAACGTATAATGAAAATTTTATTTATTTTGAATAAAGCGTTTTTGGCTTTTAACCTGGACTTGGAGTAGTGGATGTCAATTGGCTGAGATGATGATGATAATGATGATGGGATGAGATGGGGTGGTGACATATTGTATTCTTACTCCGTCACCACACGGAACTAAGTAATATTTTTTTTAAGTCATATATGTGTGTGCGGTGGAAGGTAGTAAAATCATTTGGAGACTTAACAAACATCAAATTAACGGACACAAAGAACATCCAGACTATAAACATTACTTTAACATTTTTTTGGATCACACAAATAAATGTTCCTACATTGGATTCTTAACCAAGGTACAAATGTTCTGACTGTTTTCGGTTTAAGTGTGTATGGAATTAGCAATTTTAAAGATTTTTTATTTTCTTTTAATGTATCTTTTTTTATAGTGAATATTGGTTTGTCATCTTAACAGCCCATTAATGTCCCACTGCAGGGACGGGCCTCCTCCAGTGACGGAGGCATACTTAGCCTACTAATACCACGCTGGCCAAACGGATTAGTATAGGGTTTATTCTACATTTTCCTTCTTTTTATTACGTAAAGATAATATTCACGGATAGTCGGGGTGGTGACACACTGTATTCTTACTCCGTCACCACACAGAGAATATTGGTTTGTGTAATTATTAAGTTGCAAGATTCCACCTGCCCAAAGATTTCTTCCCAAGAGTTAAATAAAACATGTTACTCAATATAAATATAAAAAGTATCAAAACTATTTAATCCACTTAAATATAAATTAATGAACCGTACTAAGATAGTGCGGTCAAGTCGTTTAGTAGAAAGTTGAACAAAAACATACAGTTAAATAAATATAAAGAGACAGTATCGGTATTTGAATGAGAGGTTCGATTCCCGTTTATGACGAATGTGTGTAGTATTGAAGTGGTATGTGATGTTTTTAGTTCAGATAGGGTGGGTCACAGAAGAAAGAATCAAGTGGAAGTGCTAAGTAGGTGGTAAGCGTGTCACTAATACGCGCTGGTACGCGTAACTTGTCGCTGAGGTCAGGTAATACATAACGCGAATATCACCATTATGAACAACATGTTAAAGTATATAATTTCCAGAACTGCAAAAACCGCCATCTATGGACGACGGCGGAATTAACTTGAAAATTACGTAAAGGGCCTTAAGTACATAGTTTATTTTTTGTGTGTTTATTTGTTTTTTCCTATAGTGAATTAGTTGTATTGCAGTTCCAATTGATTTTTCTGCCGTGGGGTGGGTCAACTGAAAACCTAATAACTTATGAAATAGCCTTCTTAAGTCTTGACGCAGGACGTCACTTTTTCAAAAATTTCGATCCATAGCATAATGTGCAAGTCGCAAAATGTTGGTTAGGTACTTTAGCACAGTGTCACTTTTGTAAAAATGTCACATTATTTTTTTTATATATGATGGGGAGGCAAACGAGCCATTAAGTCACCTGATGGTAAGTAATCAAGCCGCCCATGGACACCCGAAACACCAGAGGAATCACAGATGCGTTGCCGACCTTTAAGAAGGGAGTACGCTCGTTTCTTGAAGCTCCCCAACTCGTAACGGTCCGGAAATATCGTCGCAGCGAGCTGGTTCCACAAAACAGATGTTCGCGGTACGAAGCTTCCCAAAAACAGACAGGCGCGCTGGTCGTGGAAGACACTGCCGTGCTCGAGGTCGAGGGTTCGATTCCAATCCAGGGCTAGGTATCATGACCTGAGTGGCGGGGGCTTTTACAAACAACATCATCATCATCATATCAGCCAATTGACGTCCGCTGCAGTCCTCCTCCAAATATTGCCACCTTGTGCGGTCCTGTGCCTCCTTCATCCATCAGTTTCAGAATCAGGTCAATAATTTGCGAATCGCACAAAGTGTTGTCCTACGTGGGAATCGAACACGAGACCTCTGTGTAGCAGCCATGTAATGTAACGACTACGGCACAGAGGTTGTGTGCAAAATGAGGATAGAAAGAAAATCTTCTACTCGGAGACGGAGTTGTGACATCGCTGCATCAGTCTACTCGTGACCATGGCGGGTTCCCTATTTTTCTGCGAAATTTTTTGGTTCGATTTTTATTATATCGAACAAACAAGCAATCGCTGTAAGGTTTTCCGCAACAGAATTTTTCGCACTAACGTTACTAGTTACTACTCGCACTAATAAAGTATCGATATTATATAACATCGTACTACTGAATTATCGCGATACCGTGTTCGATATAATAAAAATCGTATCAAAAAAATTTCACAGAAAAATAGGGAACCCGACCATTATGGTGTAACCTGGCCGAAACGTCGAGCGGCTCAAGGTAAATAAATAAAGTGTTTACCTAAAATCTATACGCGTTAATACCTGATAATATTATTATTATAATAAAATGAAACGCGGAAGTTTTAAAGTTAATACGCCACAGGGGTCGGAAAGCAGGTAAATTGCGAAACGTAACTATGTAGTAAAGTAATATAAATATAATAATATATTATGTATAATATAGTTGGTAGTAGATTGACACTCTTGACATTAAGAGACCTCCCGGCAGAAATACCAACGACATTCACTACATTATATCTGTAGATAGGACAGACTAAAAGTAATGGGTTTATGCCTACTTTTATAAAATAAATAATTTAAAGCCTGATCAGAAAAATAAAAAATCTCGCCATATTCTACCACCACGATGCCGCCAGTTATTCATCAATCACTTGCATATTTATTTACTGACGACGAACTTGCAAAACAAAACTGCATCTCTTCTGCATCACAGAATCTTCGACAAATCAATTTGTAAAAAATATATATGACAGCTCAACCTCTCGTCATGGCGTCCAGTCAAATTCTGATTGTTTGTAATGTAGAAAAATGTAGTTTAAAATGAATTTCCTGACTATCGTGATAGTGACACAGTGGTTAAGTCACGTCAAAGATGTATACAGCTTGAACAAGTTACACTTATTAAAGTATCCTTTATAAATAAATAATAAATATCCCTCACACTTTCACACAACGCCATCTAGTCCCAAGCTAAGCAGAACTTGTACTATAGATACTAGACAACGGATATACCTACATACTTAAATATATTTTTTTTGTAAATACATACATAATATTATACTTAGAAAACACTCAGCCCAAAGCAAATAATCATGTTCATGCACACAAAGATTTGCATTGAGTGGGTATCGAACCCGACACCTCTGCGTAGCAGTCATGTTAAATAACCACTACGCCACAGAGGTCGTCAACTGAATGTGTGAAAGATTATTATTATTATACCTTTTAACTTTAATTATGTCGCGTCTGTTTAATTTCTTTGGCACAAACGCTATCTTGGCTTTAAAATCCTGATAGGGGATGATTCATAACTTGAAGTTTTTTTAACTTAATGTATATGCCATTAGCCAGAGTCCTAGCGCCTTCAGACACTTGGGTTCCGTACGGGTGATAATAAAACGTTTTTATTCATACTATACTAATATTATAAAGAGGTAAAGTTTGTGTGTTTGTTTGTTTGTAATGGGGTATTAGCCTAGAAAAGTAAATTAGGAAATTCCATTTTTTTTTTATAACAACACATCAATGTAGGTAAATAGTTGCTAAGCATAGGCTTGTTGTGAGTTGCTTTCAGTATGCTTTTATTTTTGTTTTAATTAATTTCAAATAATAAACCATTCGCCTTTTATATAAATGTTTCAATTTCAATATTGAAAGTAAGCAAAGATCCATTAACATAGATTCAGCAGTTATAATGGTTATTTTTCTGTTTTCTTGATACCCAGTATCGTATAGTGGGCTGTGGTGAACAGAGCCCGCGGGTCCAGTTGACAGATTATTGGGCTGAGTAACACTAAAAAAACGAATGGGGTTAACTGAGCCCGCGGGGACAGGTTGTTGTGGGATCAGTTGACCATGAAGGGAAATAGCGTTGCATGAATATGTAAAAAAATATAAGTAATAAAGTTTAAGCAGGTATTAATATTTCAAAATCAAAAACCTAAAGAACCCCATCCCCTAACCCGTTACCCACTTAACATGATCCTTCGCTAATCGGTCGTTAACCCTTTAAGTGGTTGTTATGTAGTTAAGTAGAATACTTTACCTCTGCTTACCTCCTGTTATCTAAGCGTTATGTTGTGTCTGTGTGACGTCACCACGTGTTTTGTATGGAGGTTTTTATTTTCTTGGTTTTTTTACAATAAACATTTTTTCATCCATATTCATCATAACATTAATGTCCCACTGCAGGGACGGGCCTCCTCCCGTGGCGGAGGGAGGGATACTTGGCCTATAATTTTAAATATGTGGTAAATGCCGCTGGTGGCACAATTATGTTATTCGCACCTAATATTTTATACAAATATGTATTGTGTCATTGTTTGTTTACCTAAATGAAAATGAAAAAAAAAAAAAATAATACCACGCTGGCCAGACGGATTGGTATAGTGTTTAATTTCAAGTTTTCCTTCTTTTGATTTCGTAAACATAATATTCACGGATAGTCCTTTATTAGGTTTTAAGGACACCCATGCGATGAGATGGGGTGGTGACATATTGTATTCTTACTCCGTCACCATACGGAGACCATTACTGAACCTATTTTAATGTAATTTTTATGGGACTCATCCATATTAGTCCTATAAAAATTACATCGAAATAGGTTTAGTAATTTAGTTTTTATTTCTTAAAGTCTGTAAAAATCAAGGTGAACAAAATTGCAATAATAAAGTTTCTAGTTGGAGTTGGTCACCCATCTATATTATTACCTCGCCGACGTTACTTAACTTGAACGTTTATGAATCAATGATTGCAACTAACTGGTTTCCCTAAATTCATGTGTGTGCGGGAGTAGTCATTTTAACTAAACTAAATAATATAAATAAAGAATAAATAAATAAATATTCACGGACATCTCTACACAGCCCCACCTGTTCCCAAAGTAAGCTAGGCTTAACCTGCTTGTGTTATGGGTAACAGAACAACGTATAAGTATACTTTATACTTTTTTTTTGTAAATACCTACATATTATACATAGAAACACTCAGACCAATGCAAATAATCATGTTCATGCACATAAATATTTGCATTGGGCGGGTTTCGAACCGCGACCTCGATCACTACCTACAGCTTGCTTTGCCACTAGGACAATTAAAGCCACAAATTGCTCAAATACGTTTGTTCAATATAATAATATATGATTAATTACAATATTCTTTTATTTAAAATAATAATAAAAGTATTTTGACATATTTGACAGACGTCAAAATAATAAGATTGCAATAAATTGATTAGTGCTTCGGTTTTAGCGTTCCGTAAAGATATAGTTAAATCAATGATGTTATATTAAAAAAGATATGGTATAGGCGTAAGCCTCATGGAAATTCAAAGGAGAGAATTCATATTTTTGGTCTCCAGTCGACGTGCAACTGTCATGCTGGTCAAATCGTAGGGCAGTACAATTCTTTATTTGCATAAAGACGAAAAATATTTGACGATTGCTCGTCAAATATTTTTTGTAAAATTGGATGTACTTATTCTACCTATGTCTATACTATATGATATTATAAAGAGGTAAAGTTTGTGTGTTTGTGACGTTGTAGGGGGTAATATCTGGATCTACTGAACCGATTTTTCATAGGCTATATAGTATCATGTCACAAAAATTTGTCATAGGCTGTATAGTATCACGCTATGACTACTTAATAGGAGTGGAGCAGTAATGAAATATGTTTAAAAAAGGGACGCGTTTATTTCGCCGCCCAACGAAGTGGGCACGGGTCTGCTAGTTAATTATATACATATTTGTAAAAGACCCTGCAACACAGGACTTGACCTTTACTGCGGGAATTGTGCCTCAGTGGCGCGGGCGGTCGCAAAAGCAACTGACGTGCACGAGGTTTCGAAACCCTCGAAATTTTCTAATCTAGTTCAGGAATGATAATAAAACAAATACCATATCAATATAATAACTCGGCAAACGTCGGCCCCCAACTAGGTGGACCGACGACCTCAAAAAGGTCTCTGGGTCGGACTGTATGCGGAAGGCGCAGGACCGAGTTCTGTGGCGCGTTTTGGGAGATGCCTATGTCCAGTTGTGGACTGCAATAGGCTAGTTGATAATGATGAAATTTTATTTTAATTTATTAATTTTATCTTGAGCCTTTGTTCTTTGTATTCGTTAATTTCATGTTTGTAATACTTAGAGAAGGCCTATGTCCTGCTTTGGACGACGATTGGCTGATATGATGATGATTATGTTTGTAAAAGTTCCCGCAACACGGCTTGATAGTGCAGGATTTGTCTTAAAATATATCTTTATTCTTCACAAGCTCTTACTAATTATGGCTTCGATCTTGTTCATCACTATAAACCATTAATAAAGCAGAGACGGGTCTCGTACAGTAACTGAGGGCACTTGGTCTACTGCGCATAAGGATCGTAGCACACATCTCAAAAAGTAAAGGGATCGGCACCGCCTCGCCTTTTTCCTCGGTGACAAACAGTTGTCCGTGTGGTGAAGTAGTAAGAATACAATACGTCATTACCCCATCTCATCCCATGGGTGTCGTAAAAACCGACTAAGGGACTAACCGTAAATATTTTCTTTACAAAGTAAAAAGAAGGAAAACTTAAATTAAACACTATACCAATCCGTCTAGTAGGCTAAGTACACCTACGTCACGGGAGGAGGCCCGTCCCTGCAGTGGGACTTTAATGGGCTGTTACGAGTAAACAGTGGCGATCCGATTACGTTACGATTCCGATTAGTGTGCGTTGCAGTAAGGAGTTTCATACAAATAAAGCTAAAGTACGAAAACTGTTTGGAAGACAGCAGAATAAATTATAACTTTATTTTGTATTTATATGTGTATCTACTCTTATATGTTTAATTTATATAAATATGTATACCTTTTTATTATATCTATATGTGTAGGTTTATATTATTTAGAAAAATCATCTAAATCTTCTCATCTACCATTTACTTTGTCTCTGCATCACCCTAACGTTGACTGGTAGAGAATGTCTTTGGCGTTAAGTCCACCTTTGTGCACCATGTACATTAAATTTTAAATAAAATAAATAATATTGAACAGCTCGAGTTGATACGGTTACGATCGCATTCCGTTTTGATATGTGTGCTGTGTGTGCCCTCAGTTTTCCATCTTACGTTTTCGTAGAGAAATTTTGAAAACTTTTTACTATTACTTACTCTGTCTTAATATTACACGATCAGTGATTGCAGCTAGCTGTGTATATGCCTTGACTGTCTCTGCTTAGTTTGGGACTAGATGGCGTTGTGTGTACGTATGAGGAAAAAAAGGTAATAAAAATACAAACATTAATTCAAATAATTTCATTTTATTGTTTTTTTATTACATTACTATATACAATATACACAAAATTATACAATTTCTAATTATATTATGGTGACTGAATGCAGAATTCAAAAATACAAAACACATGGAAAAAGTCTTGATCTTAACTCAAGGTTCTCACAAATTTACTCAGCCTGCCTGAAGTTAGCTATCAGAGAAGTTCGCACATGTACACACAGCAACTAATCAAGCTAGACACTCATGTACCTTAATACCTTAAAATAAGACACAATTTCAAATGAAAATGTTTAACTTGATGTGTTGCTGTGTGTACAGGAACAAATAAAACACCCACTACCCGACATTTACTTACAAAAATTACAACTGCGCAGTAATACAATAACTTCAATTTATATACTTATGAAGATGTATTTTAATTTGTCCTGACTCCTATGTTTAAGAGAATATTATTTTGTCCAAGTAATTTCGCCAACTATACACATACCCCCTTACCTACTCATAAACGCCTCTTATATTTAGTCACTGTTTAGCGAGATTTTTATTAGCAAAACCAACCTTATGCCAAACAAAACCGTAAGAATTTAAGCTAATCAATTGACTAAAATTTAAGAGGCGTTTATGAGTAAGGGGGATAATGATTAAGTTACATAAAAAAATATTACATCGAAACTGGCACATTAAATTATAATAATAAACATTAAAAACTAAATATATTATTTTTATACAATAAATAAAACAATATTTGGCATCATAATTAATTTACAAATTATCACTTTGATTTTTTTTATTTTATTTATTTATTTAAACATTATTTTAATTTCACAATAATAATTAAATCATCACAAAGGTAATTGTTACAGAATTAAAAGAGGTATTATTGAAGACCCGATAGAGGGTCTTGGGTCTGCTATGAATCTTTCTTAGACTGTTTAAAAAAAATGACAAAAACTTGATAAATTATTGTTTGGTCGCAGTATCATTACCATGCAGGACAATTACTTGAGCGATCCATAAATTGTTGTCCTAAATCCAGATGTATAACACAGTCACATTATCTAGAGACCTCGCTGGAATGCGAACCTCGCGTCCCGTTCTCCTTTCAACCCCCGCGCTCGCCACGGGCGCATCTGTGATACGTCCGACGCGACGTGACGTCATCGACGCTAGGTCTCGAGATAATGTGACCGGGTAGTACGTAAAGTCCTCGCAACCCAAAATATGATCCCCATTACGGGTAATGTCTTTTGTAGAAAGAAAACAATTATAGGAACTTTAAAATTCAAACAGCGTGTCAATTCTCGTTCCTTACAGTCGTTAATAATTCGGTTAACTTTAATTGTCAAATTGTCTTACCTATTGCATGACAATTTGACAACTAAAGTTAACTTAACCTAATTTTTAACGATTTTAAGGTACGAGAATTGACATTCAGATCTACCAAATTCCTCTCACCTAAAATTCGACTCGCATTTCTCTATCTGACTTAAAACTTTCCCTATCCTTTCATGAAGAATCTTCGCGTTTTTCTCCGGCAATGATGGCAAAATATCCCTAATTATTACAGAATTCTTTCTATGAAACATTTCACTTAAAACACTACCTACATTACCGTTAAAATATAGTCTTTTTAATGCATCCACTGTTTTCTTCCTAAACACACACAAATTGTCCAATAGGAGACTATGATACACATTGTATTTCTTCAAAAGCCTGTATCCATGTAGCAATCCAGACTCATTATCCAAAAAAATAAAAAGGCCACTATCCATTTTCTTCGCCAAATTATGCGCTGGTCCATCCATAATATTGATATTCCATTGAAAATTGAATAAATTATTAACTATCCTGTCCAAATTTGCTATTAGATAATCAAATATTATCAAATCTGACCATTGGGCAAGCTCCAAAAAACGATCAATCATTTTTTTGTTCAATTTCAACTCTATATGCGTGAAATTTTTCGACAATTGATTCGTTTTCATATCTTTATTTCGTATCTTTTCTATTAGTAATTGTTTGTTATCTTTTACGTTTTCTTTTGAACACATTCTCATGACATCTAGTTTGTTTAAATGTCTGTTTGTTGGTTTGAAAATGTCTGGTATTGTCGCAGATTCTAAGCTAGGTATGTATTGAGTTAAAACTACAGCTCGATTAGTATTCCACTGAGCGGTTGCAATGTCATTAGCAACGTTTTTCCATAACTTATCCTTCAAATCAACGATTTTGACGACCGAAGGTGCTAAATTAGTTAAATTTAACAATCTGCCAACATAAAAACTAAATATTTCTCCTTGGATTTGGTCAGTATTTTGCCGATATCTGACGCAAGCTTGCATGCCATCTTTGAAAGTAACTAATCTATTTTGCATTCGTCCACAACCGGGTTCCATTTTAAAAACTTCTGTTTCATTGATATATTTCTCCCAGATTTCTGCCGAATTTTCTCCGTAACCTTGAGGCATGGAATCTTCAATTTGAGGTCCCCAAAATACGTTATCGTAAAGAACCGTTGTATGGTCTGGCGTAAAGGTTTTATTGAAAACTGGATGTATTTTATTACTCTTAGTGTCTTTTAGCATTTCTTTCATATCCTCTGTTAGGCCTTTAGGATATATATCTTTATTAAATTTGTTATCTAGACCCGTAAATGATACAGCTTTGTATATGCTATCTGGAGTCGCTATTTTTTCAGGAACTTTGTTATTTATAATTCTATGATTAATATTATTATTTTCTTTGATTGATATCCTATCTTCTTGTTGGTTACTCATAAGTATGACACCAATTGTTAAGCCGAGAATAAAACTAACGATTATGCTGAGGAATAAACACGTTACCCCTTCATTTTTATTATTCCTTTTTGTAATATCGTTAAAAACTATATGAGGTCTGATTCTGAGGTCTATTGGCATATTTAAATGTCTAGTTTTATTATTTTCTATCACTTTAATTGAAGGTATTCTTTCTGTGTAGTTTGGAAGTGTTTCTTTTCTTAATGGCTCCATTTTTTGTCTTCTGTAGGGTCTACTCTTCGACGATTTTCATTGTTTTCTGTAACAAAGAAAAATGTATATTAGTTATGTTTTTTATACAAGGTTTTATACTACAAATATTAGTGCTGGGATAAAAAGTCAAAATATCTTTATTCAGTACATTCATTTAATTACTCTGACATGTCAACTTAAAACTAGTTAGGCTGGGTGGCTTCGAAAGGAGCCCTCTATGAGAAGACAGCCACAAGTAATTTATAGAGGTTTTATTCTTTACAAAAAAACGATCAAGTACCTAACTACAACATCTCGTTTTGTAGCGACCTTGTGACACTTTTAAGATTGTTCATCAGTTTTGTGAACTAAATAAGAAAAAAATAAAAAAATTACATGTACAAGAAACTTAAGAACCAGAATAACTCTCGATACCAAAAAATCCACGATAGCAATAACAAAATCCCATATTAATATTATTATCCTTCCATAACTATACCCAACAAATTTTAAATACCTGACATACCTAACAAAAAAAACTCCCATCCAATAGTTGACCCTACTCGTTTGCTTACCAAGTATTCATTGCTACCATACGTCACAGCGAATGATGGATGGCGAGCGACCACAAAAATAAAAAACTTCTTCTCTTTTTTTATAAAGCATGTCCTTACCACGCCCACATATTTACATAGAGTTGTTAAACCCACTAATTTTAGTAATAATTAAATTAGTGGGTTTGTGTTCGAGGTGTTTATACCCAAATTGGGTGGATAGGGTTTGGTGGTAAGAATATACGGCAGGAAGTATGAAGTTACGGGTTCAAATTGTGCAATGCAGGTTTTTCTTGTGCAATCTACAAGTTATCGTTCTCTGTCCGGATGTTTTTGTGTACATTAAATTGATTTTAAGCCCGATTTACACATCGACAAGTACAGTTAAGTACGAAGTAGCCCCCTCTCTCGCATCTCGCCAACTTAACTCGCCAAAAAATAGGATGGACATCTATTCAAATCAACTTAATCAACAACTTACTACTTAACTCGCTACTGTACTTGTCGATGTGTACTGTACTTGAGGAATGATGCCTAGTAGACGAGTTATCTTTTTATGTGAGGTTTTTTTATAGAAATTCTTCGTTAAAAGACCGAGTAAAAATACAGAATCTTCTCAACTCATGCGTGTCGTAAAAAGCGACTAATAGACATATAACTGATACTATCTTTACGGAAACAAATAAAAGAAAAACTGAACGTATAAAACAAGTTATTACTTTTTCCGTTCAAATAATTATAATTAGCAAAAATACGACACCACTATCCGTGAATATAATCTCAACGAAATAAAAAGAAGGAAAACTTGAAATTAAACCCTATACCAATCCGTCTGGCCAGCGTGGTATTAGTAGGTCAAGTATCCCTCCGTCACAGGAGTCCTCCCGTCCCTGCAGTGGGACATTAATGGGCTGTTATGACATAATTACGACACCAAAAAAGCGTTGAAACCCATCATTTTTAGTCCTTCCCACATAATAGACCAATCAATTACTCTAAATAATATATAATTATAAAAATTGGCCGACACTCCTAAATAAACAGCTCAATACAGATATTTGGACTAACAAGACCTTTTTGTAACGATATGGGACCAACCGGGGAGTGAAGTTTTTTATTCGTTTTTTTTTGTATACGTATCGAGTTAGGGTTCTTTAGGAAAAGGGTTTTTTGTGAAACGTTACATTACTTAATAAAATATGTTAACATAAATAATATAATATAAATAATCTATACTAATATTATACAGAGGTAAAGTTCGTGTGTTTGTGAGGTTGTAGGGGGTAATCTCTGGATATACTGAACCGATTTCAAAAATTCTTTCTGTGTTGAATATTTCATTTATCGGGGAGTTGCATAGGCTATATAGTATCACGCTATGACTAATAGGAGTGGAGCAGTAATGAAATGTGTTTAAAAAAAGGACGCATTTTTTTCGCCGCTTAACGAAGTGGGCACGGGTCAGCTAGTAACCTATAACACTGGTTAAACATCATCGGCGAGGTAATTAATAAACGGATGACAGTTCAGTGCTAATATTAACACTCATATAAGCACGTGCTTCGGGGGGCACGTAAAAAGTTAGTCCCTACCCCCGGTTTCCGAATGACTGATCAAGTAAAAATCAACTAATCAAGTCAAAACTATCAATTTCAGGAACTAAACTTACATGTTTGACACTTGATTCGTTGATTTTTAGTAAATATTGTAAACGCTAAAGTTGGTAAGTATAGATGGTATAGTCATAACTCAAATCACACTTAAACGACTGAAACGATTTAGATATAACTAGCTGACCCGTGCCCACTTCGTTGGGCTACGAAAAAAACGCTTCCTTTTTTTAAATATATTTCATTACTGCTCCACCCCTATAAGTCATAGCGTGATACTAGGTATATAGCCTATGACATTCCCCGATAAATGGAGTATTCAACACAGAAAGAATTTTTGAAATCGGTTCAGTAGATCCAGAGAGTACCCCCAACAACGTCACAAACACACAAACTTTACCTCTTTATAATAATAGGTAACCTATGAAATTGCCATTTTTTTTCGCCGCAGTCTTTAGCCTATATTTTCTTAAAAAACAAAGATTGCTTGTTTTATTTTTGTAATTTGGATACAGGACATTACCAACAACTAACAAAAGATAATTAAGAAAAATAATAATTATTTGTATTAGAAATAAGCCTGTAAATATGGGTTAAATTAAAACCAGCGGATTTTAAAATTTAAACAAATGGAACTTCTTACCTTATTATTTTTTTCTTATAATTAAAATGCTAAAAGTTAGCTAAGATGTGCTCTATTACTTATACCAATATATATAAATTTCATTCTATTAAGTTTAATAATTATTAAAAAAACTAAGAAAACGTTAGTATGAAAAATCAAACTTCGAATAAAATCTCCATACAAATCGGCAATAATAGACCTATTATTAGTATAGATTTCGTAAGAAGATTGCACCCTAGTTTAACATAATTATAGACTACTTTATATCCTGAAAACGACATCAACACGTGCGGAACCTCAAACATACTAATCAATTTTTATAATAATAACTAATTGACCCATGCCCACTTCGTTGGGCGGCGAAAAAAACGTTATCTGCCTACCCCCAAGAACGGTGGCGTGATTATTCATAGCCTATGGCCATTTCTAGGTTATCATCTATCACCATACCAAATTTCATCAAAATCCCTTCAGCCGTTTAGGCGTGAAAGAGTAACAGACAGACAGAGTAATTTTCGCATTTATAATATTAGTGTGGATTAGTACGGTACGGAACCACACATTTATTCTACATATTATTCTTGACAAATAAGCGGTGACCTTTTTTTTATAATTCCCTTACATTTTGTTGGCATTCTGTTGAACATGCTTGTGACAACGAATGGGGTTTTTTTTTATTAAAAAAAAACCAAACTTTGTCAATGTAATTTGTACATGAGTTTCTTTTACAACTAATTTTATTGGAGCTGTGGTGATGAAGTTATAACCCATGGTTTCACTATACTATGTAATATTCTATGGGTATAGTAAAAGGCGTATCTCCGTGTGGTGACGGAGTAAGAATACAGTGTGTTACAACCCATTAATGCCACACTGCAGGGACGGGCCTCCTCCCGTGCAAAGGGATAGTTGGCCTACTTAAACGATGTTCGGCAGACAGATTGGTATAGGGTTTAATTTCAAGTTTTTCTTCTTTTTACTTCGTAAAGATAATATTCACGGATAGTCCCATAGTCGGTTTTTACGTTACCCATGGGATGAGATGGGGTGGTGACATATTGTATTCTAACTCCGTCACCAAACGGAGATTGTATAGGTAGTTTAAATTTTATTCTACACCCTAAACTACCTATATTCCAAATTTCATCAAAATCCATTCAGTAGTTTTTGCGTGAAAGAGTAACAAACCTCCATACATCCTCACAAACTTTTACATTTATAATACTATTTAGTAGAATATAAAATCAAAGTCATTATTATAATTTATTTATTCTCAGCTTTGCATACCTCAATAAACTTATAATATTAGTGATTTGTCTCAATCGGGCACCGAATCCTAACTAACAGCGGGGGGTGCTATCCACTGTGCCGGAGTAATAAAAGTATATTTAAAATATTTTATATTTTTAAGTTCAATGAGACCCTGACCTTCACCGTTTTATAGTTTTATTTGAGTTTAGTTTTAAATATTTTATTCTCATTCTTACTAATATTGTCACGTCAGAGGTCTAGCGGCTTGAACAATTCTCGACCTCATCGTCATATCATGACAACCTGTGGACGTCCTTTGCTGGAGATATCTTCCTCCAAGCATTTAAGTTACCGGACAAACTGATATTCATATTGTTAATCGTAATTGGCACCCAGAGCACAGGCTTGCCTAGTGTGGGGCAGCTGGATATTAATAATATAACTATTACCTTTTGTGTTAATAAATAATTTTTATTTTTTTTAAACAAAAAACTTTTCGAGGTCATTATATAGATGGGTGTATATCTATAAAATGACCTCAAAAAGTGTTTGTCTCCTCTGAACATTTGGCTTGACCGATTTGGAAGCAATTTCTTATTATGAAAAAGACATGAACGCGAACTGAGCAACGACTATTTTACTCGCTATTAAAAAAATAACTACATTAAGTAGGAATCGAACCCGAGACATGTACCTAGCAGCCATGCAACCACTATACCAGAGGTCGTCAAAGTAACATCATCTTCGTATACACAAAGATTTACATTAACTAGGAATCAAACCCGAGACCCTATATCCCATGTACTACCACTAGGTCTACAAAGTAACAACAATGGTGTATTGTAACACGGAGAGTAACACGGACAATGGTGTATTGGGTTTACCAATACACCATTGTCCGTGTGGTGACGAAGTAAGAATACAATATGTCACCATCTTCTCCTATGGGTGTCGTAAAAACCGACTTAGGGACTATCCGTGAATGATATCTTTTCGAAATAAAAAGAAGGAAAACTTGAAATTAAACCCTATACCAATTCTTTTGGCCAGCGTGGTATCAGAAGGCCAAGTATCCCAACGTCACGGGAGGAGGCCCGTCCCTGCAGTGGGACATTAATGGGCTGTTATGATATGATACACCATTGACCCTATTGACATAAATAAACCCGGACATAAGAAACCCACAAACAATACGTTTTATAATCACGTTTTATATAATCGAGAAATCGATCTATCGTTACTAGAATCGATTTCATATCATTCGTTTGTATTGTAATCGATTTATCTTTGAAGTACTGTATGCTTTTGACTTACTCTGTATTGATTTTATTAGAAAAAAACATTTATTTTATGATTGACCTTTAAAAGGCTTCCAAAAGAAGAAATATGATAGCAAATAATTGAAACTCGATTTTTTTTTAATGGGCTGTTATGATGATAGAACGCGGGTAAAGCCATCAGCTGGTATTTAAATAACTGCCTTGGTCGCAAGAAAATAGTCACGGTTTCAAATCCCACGCTTGGTCCTAATTATTTTAGTGATCAACAATAAATTATTGTCTTAAGTCTGGATGTTTCTTGAGTCTAATTTCATGTCGCGTGGCCTATTCATCATCATCATAACAGCCCATTAATGTCCCACTGCAGGGACGAGCCTCCTTCCGTGACGGAGGGATACTTGACCTACTAATACCACGCTGGCCAGACGGATTGGTATAGGGTTTAATTTCAAGTTTTCCTTCTTTTTATTACGTAAAGATAATATTCACGGATAGTCCCTTAGTCGGTTTTTACGACATCCATGCGATGAGATGGGGTGGTGACATATTGTATTCTTACTTCGTCACCACACGGAGACTATTTACTGAACATGAAATATACATACACAAAGTGCATTTAGTCAATGGGTCGTAGCACACATATCAAACCGTAAACGGATCGCCACCGCCTCGCCTTTTTCCTCGGTGTCAAACGTCAAAAATCTGATTACGTTACGATTCCGATTAGGGCGCCTTCAAATTTGCCGCTAAGTGTCGCGCGGAGGCAGCGCGACTGCAGCGCTGCGGTCGCGCTGCCGTCGCGCTGCCGTCGCTAGATTTGAGAATGGTAGTGTTGTGTTTTAGTTTTACGATGGACTCAGACGAAAATACACTGCTCTTAGTGTTACTATTAAAAAGAAAAAGTATTCTAAACAACACTAGTCGATCGATGAACGAATGCGGGGACGCAGCGCGGGCGTAGCGCTGCAGTCGCGCGTTTTTTATCTCTATGAATTTACAAAACAGCGCGACCGCAGCGCTGCAGTCGCGCTGCCTCCGCGCGACACTTAGCGGCAAATTTGAAGGCGCCCTTAGTGTGCGTTGCAGTAAGGAGTTTCATACAAATAATACTGAACGGCTCGAGTTGATACGGTGACGATCACTTTACGTTTTGATTTTTTTTTAATTGGCCTACCAGAATGACTCTATGGTGCCTGCTGTTAAGCATCCAAGAGAGTAAAATAATGGCGAGCACCATGCCAGCTACAATATTTGTAGAAGCTGCTTTTTCACGCCTTGATTGAAAGAACCAGGATCGTAGTTTGAAGGAAACACGTGGGCTGGCAAAGGGTTCAATTGTCTGATGGTTTTGCACATGTACGAAGTGCTGAACTGCTTTGTTCGTACTTATATGGTCTCTACAGTGTAGCGGTGGCACTTAAGTTCGGCACGTGTTATTGTGGATAAGAAACATAATTATGTTTGCTACGACCCTTTATCTAATCCGACGATTGCAAAAATAATAATCTTTCGTGGGATCCGAACTTACGACCTCCCTCGTCTACGCCATTTGCATACAAGGTAGCTTAGCCACCGAGGCAACGAAATAAAATTAGAAAACCTCTCCTTACGGTTAAGATATCTTAACTAAATTAAACGCCAATTAAAAACATTTTTTTTATAATTAAAATTAACAGTCATGCAAATTAATGAATAACTACTTGATGTCAAAATATTTTGTACAATTAAATATGATTAATTGATTATTTCTTATTAATCAATACTTTTATATAACAATCAAATATAATCATATGTGGAATGATGACCTGATTACAAATACAGTAGCATAGTACAAATATATACAGTATTTCGACTTCGTAGAAACGAACGAAACGCGAGTTATACCTACACGCTCACGATAGCGGTGGCTTTGCGGAGTGAACAGTCGCGACTGTGCCGAAATAACGAGCGGGAAAGCAGGTAAATGTAATTAAAAAGCTGGAGGTGGGCAAACCTATCGCATGTTTACGTACCGCGCAGCCGCCCGTAGGCATTTATAATAAATATTCGGTCGAGATAGACTACTGGTTGTACTGTGTCAATACTATTAATTAACAATTAAATATAATAAGATGTGGAATGGTGACCTGATTACAATACAGTAAGTAGTGAGTGCTTAATCACACTAATCGTCTCGAGTTCGATTTCCGCTCAATGCAAATCTTTGTGTGCATGAACATGGTTGTTTGCATTGGCCTGGGTGTTTTATATGTGTAATACGCATGTATTTACAAAAAAAAGTATTTATGTATGTTTATCCGTTGTCTAGTATCCATAGTACAAGCTCTGCTTAGTTTGGGTCTAGATGACATTGTATAAATATGTGACAAATATTTAACAATAATTTAATTAATAAGACTTTATTTGTATATAACAATTATTTTACATTTGACATAATAAATTTAACTAATCTATCTATAAATACCAGTCCCATCTTCTTTAAATCAACATACCGAAAACGTCTAAACGTAAAAGGATGAAATTTAACAAAAAGGCAGGTCACTGTGATACGATCTGTGGCCAGAATGCGATCACAGTTAAATCATAGAGTAGGTAATAGTATGTAGACTACATAGTTATTTATTTATTTATCTATACTAATATTATAAAGAGGTAAAGTTTGTGTGTTTGAGACGTTGTAGGGGGTAATCTCTGGATCCACTGAAACGATTTTAAAAATTCTTTCTGTGTTGAATAGTACATTTAACGGGGAGTGTCATAGGCTATATAGTATCACGCTATGACTAATAGGAGTGGAGCAGTAATGAAATATGTTTAAAAAAGGGACAATTTTTTTCGCCGCGGTACGAAGTGGGCACGGGTCAGCTAGTAATTTATAATAATGAAACAGACGAAGGTTTTTTTTCAATTTGACATATCTACATTATCATAACAGCCCATTAATGTCCCACTGCAGGAACGAGCCTCCTCTCGTGACGGAGGGTTACTTGGCCTACTAATACCACGCTGGCCAGACGGATTGATATAGGGTTTAATTTCAAGTTTTCCTTCTTTTTATGACGTATCTACATAACATTGATCTATGAAATAAAAGATCTATATCATTAAGATGATACATTGATAAAATGCACTATCTTTCATCAACTACTACAGGACTATGAAAAGACCTATTGATCTAGAATTTTAATATAGGTAAATTGATACCTTTAACTAGGTTTTTGTAATTACCAAAACGCGATAGCTTGATTTTGGCTCGATCATATTTATTTTTGAAAACACCTCTACAAAAACAGTTTTTTACATATAACACGGAAAGTACACTATCATTATGCTTAGGAATTACTCAAATACATTCGTAACATCAATATTAGTATTACTGTAGAATATCATTACATAACTACAACCAATAATTTTTAATGAATCAAATAAGATTTTAGCAATTTCTAAGCGCTCCGGATCGTTGCGGGCGCATCGCAATTTCAGACCTTATACCGATTAGTTAACGATCGATACAGAATGAGTACGGTCGACGATTCAGTCGGGCGATGGCCCTCTTCGACGCCGGACCTGTGCATGTCGACTCACCGTTCGTACTAAATTTTATCGCGTAATTTTTAATCGTAGGTAAAATATATAGGTTAGGTTTAAAATATATACCTAAGTTTTTATTAATACTTTGTTCTCTTTTATAAGTAAATAATAGTATTATTTTATAATAGTTATTTCGATAACATTGGTTCGTAAAATATTTTTGTAGTTATGTCTTTTATAAAACTTAGGTAAAGTTCGCCATAACTCAACCAAGTACCTAGTTACTGTTGACCCTTTTGATAATGCAAGCGTTTGTTTATATAAGCGATTTTAGACTATATGCTCAAGTGTAATAAGTTTTATAACCGTTTTCGTCAAGATCACGTAATTGAAATGGCCTCAGTGGCGCGGGCAGTGCGGGCCGGTCGCGGTAGTGGCTTGCGTGCACGAGGTCGCGGGCTCGAATCCAACCAAAAAAGTTGTTTGAGCGATTCACAAATTACTGTCCTGAGTTCGGATGTTCTTTGTAAAAGTCTCCGCGACAGTACCTAGGAGTTGTGTGAAACTGAAAAAATCTAAGAAATAATATTACTCACCTATTTTATTTGCAAGCTTAGGTAGGTAGGTACTTACTGATAAGATCTAAATAATACTTTTTACTTTCGCGGAAACTTTTACAAACATGAAACAAACGAACACAAAGAACGTCCAGACTCAGGACAGTTGTTTGTGGATCACACAAAAAAATTGTCTTACGTGAGATTTGAACTCTCATGCACTCCACCGCGGGAACGTTTACAAACATGAAACAAACGAACACAAAGAACGTCCAGACTCAGGACAGTTGTTTGTGGATCACACAAAAAATTTTCTTACGTGATATTTGAACTCTCATGCACTCCACCGCGGGAACGTTTACAAACATGAAATAAACGAACACAAAGAACGTCCAGACTCAGGACAGTTGTTTGTGGATCACACAAAAAATTTTCTTACGTGAGATTTGAACTCATGCATTCCACCGCGGGAACGTTTACAAACATGAAACAAACGAACACAAAGAACGTCCAGACTCAGGACAGTTGTTTGTGGATCACAAAAAAAATTGTCTTACGTGAGATTTGAACTCTCATGCACTCCACTGCGGGAACGTTTACAAACATGAAACAAACGAACACAAAGAACGTCCAGACTCAGGACCGTTGTTTGTGGATCACACAAAAAAACTCTGCCTGTAGTCGTGTACGTCTGCCTTAGGCAGTGGCGGGCGCAGTAATCGGTAATCGTAAGTCAGCATGAAGAGTCCACCACAAGGGCGAGACGAGACGAGAATTGAAATCGCACCGAACTCTTTCCACCAAAAATTGACATCGCGACATGCGTGTTTCTTGTTAATGTATTTTGAACTCTATTTACGAAAAAATACGGTTCATTTTTACACAAACAAAAAGTAGCAACAAACAACAATAGGCCTATCGCGAGAAGCGAGTGTTTTTATTACAAAGTTAATATATACTCTATTTCCTAAGCAATACGGTTCATTTTTACATAAAGATTTCAATTTTTGCCTCGTTTCGCCCCTCTGGTGGAAAATCACCTAGAGTTCAAATCTCACGTAAGACAATTTTATTTGTTCCATCCACTAATTATTGTCCTGAGTCTGGATGTTCTTTGAGTCAGCTAAGTAAATGTTTGTAAATACCCCGCGACACAGGACAATACATAGTGGGGCTATTGTATTTTTTTTAAAGTTCTATTGTTTTGCGTGAGATTCAAACTCGCGACCTCGTGCACTGCGACCGCTACCCCGAGGCGGTCAAATTATTTTTGTGATCCCCAAATCATTGTCCTGAATCTGGATGCGCTTTGTGCCTTCATAATACCTTGCGCGGGTGTAAATTAAAAAAAAATAGGGGCTACATGTATAAACATAATAGACCGGTAGATAGGTTTTTCTGTAACAGAATTTTCTGTTACCTACCGCGGACTGACGTCACAGTATAACCAGTAGTCAAACTGGGCCGAATATTTATTATAAATGGGTGCGCGGTACATAAACAATAGTAAACATGCGATCTACTTTGTGTTTCCATTTAGTTTTGTAATTGTATATTAATACTTTTTATTTTTCTATTTTATATTTAAATAAATAGGAAGTGTTCTGTAAAAAACGTGTTGTTTTATGATTGATACATTTAATTTAAAGAAACATGTATATGTTTGTATTTATATCCACCATGTTTGTGATATAAATAAAATACTAAATTATAATATTAAGAAGGTACTTAACAAGTCATTCAGTAAAGTAGGTACAGTACCGGGCCGTTTATATTGCATATCAACCTATAGAAAAATACAATCGGTCAATTTCGGCTTCGTAGAGCGTCAGAGAAAAAGTCGATGTGTAATATTTACGGCCGGGTACTGTATTTATTATATTGGCCATGTTTGTTTGAAATTGAATTTATCGATAACCAAAACCAAACTTTAAACAGGTCTATTAGATCTATTCTAACGTCAAAATAAAGGCATCGAGGTCACTTTATGGATGGGTGACCAATCCATTCAAAAAATGACATCGATGTCATTGCTTAAATTTACCTAGATCAAAGTGAAAGACACGCATGGGGGATTACATAAAGGGGGGCTAAATTTTCATTATTATTGACCTAAGTACAACAAACCGTTTTCGTGATAAAAAAAATACTATATTATAATATTAAATACCTAAGTCATTTAGTAAGGTAGGTATTTATATCAGCCATGTTTGTTTGAAATTGACATATGAATAATATATTTAGTTTCAATTTATAACACACAGTCCGCTCGTTACTGCGGCACAGTAGCGACTGTTCCCTCCGCGATCGTGAGCGTGTAGGTATAAACTCACGTTTCGTCCGTTTCTATGAAGTTGAAATACTGTATATATTTGTACTATGGCACAGAGCGATAACGTGTCCTTGAGGGCCGGCGGGACGACGACGGCGCACACGGCGCGGCGGCGCGTGAGCGAGAGTATATCCGTCTCATTCGCGCGCCGAGGGGCGCGCCCCTCTGGCCACGGCCGAATTCAACTCGAAAATTTTCAAAGCAGCGTCTTAATCATGAGTTTTAACTATCCCATGTTTGTTAAGTCATCGTGACATTAGATATTTTTGATTTTATAGTATGTCTCTGTTAATCCTTAGACAAGTGTATTGGGGCTCGGTTACGTTTTGTTATGGAATAAGTAATGTATTGTAAGTATTATATGGAATAAGTGTTATTTTGGTCAAAAACAAAATAGGATTATTTTGATTTTTTAAGACAAATCCTGCACTAGGTTCGAGAACGTTGTCGCAAGGACTTATATACATTAAATTTATACATTATTTTTTTTTATTTTTTTTTTATATTTACGGATAGTCCCGCTTTTTACTATACCCATGGGATGAGATGGGGTGGTGACATATTGTATTCTTACTCCGTCGCCACACGAAAAATAGCACACGATCAAAACACTTCATCATCACAGCCCATTAATGTCCCACTGCAGGGACGGGCCTCCTCCAGTGACGGAGGGATACTTGGCCTAATAATATCAGTTTTGTTTTAAAATATTACTATGGAAGGTTACAATAACTAGTAACAAAAAAGAATTAGCAGTTTATGGTAGGCAGCGCCTTGGTTTCGTATACTACTGCCTACTTGCCAGAATTTCATTTGCCCGAATTTTCATTTTCCATCATTTCATTGGTACTAATATTGTTTGCCATAATCGTCCTTATATAGCCATAATATTTACTTGCCATAATTCAATTATGTATAAACAAAGAGACTTAGAGCAATCCAACTTAGAGGGGTTAGATTAGGTTTATTCTTTAGGCACCAAGACATAGGAGACCAAGAGAGAGACAGAAGAATAGATAACCCCATGGCTTGGTTATGTCCATCAAGCATTGGTGACCACTCATAATCCACATAAAAAAATACCATAATACAAGCTCTATCCTGGCAGTAGGCCATACTTTTATCCCCTAAACCAACAACAGCTATTTAAATTCATTAAGTCCTACCACAAAAATAAAAACCAAAAAAAAAAAAAGTAATTTTCAAAAAATATTTTTGTACACAATCGGAAATAGAATCTTGATATACCGAGAACACATATTTTTGAGAAATACTACCTTCCTCCTTATTATAAGTAGGAGCCTTGTGGCGTTTACAGAAAAAAAGAAAAAAAGTTTTACATATGGCCATGAATGATTTTTGTCTTGCTTGACGCATTTTCGGTAGGGTCGGCAGATAAATAAAATATTTTTTTGTTTTGATATTTATTTATATGAATTATTTATATTATTATACTAGCGACCGGTCCCGGCTTCGCCCGGGCATTATTTTCCTACTTTTCTGTTCAAATTTTTCCTGAATTTTCTTTGCTATAAGCCTAACGGAGCCCGAGACCTTTCTAACGAATGCTAAACAGTGGAAATCAATTCGTGCGTTCTATAGTTATAGCGTGAGGAAGGAAAACCCGACTTATTTTTATGTAGTAGATATGTAATACTGAATTCCTGTCGCTTAAATTACAGGAAATCCTAGTTTATTCTAACATGTTGTATATCAATAAATTACCATTCTCTATAGTTATTAGGCTGAAAATCGAACCCACTACTCTGAGCGGTCTTTATGCCTAATCTACATGTCAATTCTCGTTATTTAAAATCGTTAAAAATTCAGTTAAGTTCTTTAGTTGTCAAATTGTCATACGATAGGTAAGACAATTTGACAACTAAAGTTAACTTAACCGAAGTTTTAGAACGAAAATTGACATGCTATTCTCTACTTTTAGTAATCCAGATAGTTTTAAGTAGTCATATGAACTTAATACCGATATCATTGAAGTGTTATGTAAGGACTAGCATTGTGATATCATTGTTTTATAATTATTTTATTTATGGTTTTGTTAAGTTAATTAGTATTAAGGTATGAAGTTTTTCTAGATATATGTATTACAATACCCTGTTATCGCATTGGGTAGCCAGGTAGTAGATAGCCTGTAATTTTAAAAGAGAAATAAATAAATAAATCATATAAAAAGATTAATTAAATGGGTAGTGATAGAAACGGAAAAACCTACTTTTTTATGTAAAAAGTTGATAAACAAGCTAGAAAAACCCAAACCAATTCCAACATCTACGTTCATGAGACTTCTGGGTAGCAACCATGGATTATAACCACTATGCCACAGAAGTCGTCATATCTATATAATAAAAATAATATAAATTAATAAATAAAATTAAATTACAAAATAATTTGCTGACCCTACAAACAGTATCTCTGTCGAAAATTTTTCGAATACCGCCCCAGTGCCGATGCTATCTAAACTAAAGGTACCGGCTTCGATTCTCGACCGGTCGGGCCCTAGACATCTCTATAGCGTACTTTAAAACATTTATTATTTATTTTAATAAAACTGCGCCTGACTAATTGAATGTAATATTATTTTACTTGTAATTAGGAGTTAGTTTATAGTCGTGTGGTGACGGAGTAAGTATACAATTTGTCACCAACCCATTACATTCCATAGGTGTCGTAAAAACCGACTAAAGGACTATCCACGAAGATACGTGTTCATTTTCTTTACGAAATAAAAAGAAGTAAAACTTGCGTGGTATTAGTTGGCCAAGTATCCCTCTGTCACGGGAGGAGGCCCGTCCCTGTAGTAGGACATTAATGGGGTGTTAAGATAGGTATACAGGGTGTATATGAGAACAGCGCATTTCTTTTAACACAAGGCATACTATAAGTACATTCAAGAACTATTACTAAGCAGAAAAATACCTATCCGTTTAGTTATCACAACTTCTATTGGAACGAGTGTCATATCAGCTAATCGACATCCAGTGCTGGACGTAGGCCTCCTCCAAGTATTTCATGATATTTTTTATGATTGGTTTAACAAAATTAGTTAGAGTAAGTTTTTTTGGATAATCGTAAAATAAAAAAAAAATCCATACTAATATTATAAATGGGAAAGTGTGTCTGTTTGTATTTTTTCACAGCAAAACGGAGCGACGAATTGACGTGATTTTGTAAGTGGAGATAGTTGAAAGGATGGAGAGTAACACAGGCAACTTTCTTTTTTTTTTTTTTTTCTGTGTCCAGGCAGGACAGTGCTACCCCAAATTTAACGCGAGCCGCGGGCAAAGCTAGTACATCATCTGAGGTAGTATTTGTTTTACAAACATGAAATTGACGGACACACAAAGTAAGTCTAGTCTCAAGACAAGACAACCATTTGTGGATCACACAAATTATCTTGCGTGGGATCCGAACCCGCGACCTCGCACAGCAGCGGCATACATGACTATTTTGCCATCAAGGCTATCCTTTAGCTATAAAGATAACAAACAGAGGTCCCACCGACCTTGGTATTTAGTTAAAAACAAGTTATTCATACGATCGTAAATAAATATTTTTATGTTTTATTTTATTTTTATGTAGACAATCTTATAATCTATGAACGTTCACACGAAGGGGGGTAAGCACGGACATTGAAATATCGTTTCTAATGAAGTAGGTACGAATGACAAATTATTTAAATAGATTTTATTAGGTTTTTAGAGAGCGTACAAGGTGGACACTCTGTGTGGTGACAGAGTAAGAATACAATATGTCACCACCCCATCTCATCCCATGAGTGTCGTAGAAACCTGAAACCTAAAGGACTATCTGTGAATATTACCTTTACATAGAAAGAAGGAAAACTTGAAATTAAACCCTATAACAATCCGTCTGGCCAGCGTGGTATTAGTAGGCCAAGTTTTCCTTTCGTCCGTGACGGCCGTCACCACATCAAATACTGGGAAAATCCGCGTAAACATATTTTGAGAAGGCCTATGCCCGGCAGTGGACTGTGATAGGCTAATTTATGATGCTGGTGGTGATTTTATCTATGAAGTTTCCCTTAATCATACTACACCTATAGAATTATGACAACCTCAAATCCATGACTAAGAGCACACACAAACGCCCTCAAAATATTTCCAAAACACACACACACATAGAATCAAAAGTAATTTGGATCAATTAAAACGTATAACAATGAAAATTTCGCAGAGTCCAGGGTTCGATGTTTTGACAAAAATAAAAGGTATAATTGTACCGATCGTTTTCTTGGAACAGTTAAGACAAGAAACAATGACATTCTCGCGTCATTAGGTCTCGAAACTGATTAGTTTTTATATCCCTACATGTCGGCATTCGAAGCGACAGACATATTTCTAACTGGCTATCTATAAGACAGGCTTTTAGGGGTAATTTTACATTTCAAATTCTACTATTTAGTAGTAATAGAGTGACATTATTCTCCGTGTGGTGACGGAGTAAGAATACAATATGTCACCACCCCATACTATCCCATGGGTGTCGTAGAAACCGACTAAGGGACTATCTGTGAAAATGATCTTTACGAAATAAAAAGATAATGCATATCAGTCCATTAATGTCCCACTGCAGGAACGGGCCTCCTCACGTGACGGAGGGATACTTGGCCTACTAATACCACGATGGCCAGACGGGTTGGTATAGGGTTTAATTTCAAGTTTTCCTTCTTTCTATGTAAAGGTAATATTGACAGATAGTCCCTCGGTTTCTACGACACCAATGGGATGAGATGGGGTGGTGACATATTATATTCTTACTCCGTCACCACACGGGCAATGCATGACTGACAATAACTAAACCATGAACGGGTTGGTGCTAAAAAGTGTCACTCGTGTGCATGCATCATAATATCTGCAGTAGAACAGTGGAATACATTATTAACATTTGTAAACTTATGCTCCACTGTACCATGGAGCATACCAATTTTACCCGCCCTACCACTGGTGGTAAAAATTAAAAGTTGTTTAGTAGCCAAAGGATATTACACTCTTGAAAATTATGTAAGTGACCGGGATGCCTGGATTTAAAATACGTCTATGAATTAGGACTCACGGAAAAATTTACTTTGGTCGATGTGAAGTAAGGGCGTCCCTCTGCCATTTGTATCTCCCCTAATTGTAGTTTTTTTTTGTTGCTCTTATTGTCAGGACTCGTCATGCTCACTATAATGTCATTGCTTGTGGTGGCGTGGAGGCCGGGTCAATCCCTTCCCTACAATATGGCGAGGGGGTTGATGGCTGACCTTCGCGTTATACTCGTGAACGGGTGCTACTTGGGGTGACTGGTCGACCCTGACATTAATAAATTTACATTTTAATACACTTCTGAGTTTTTATTTAAGGGGTCATTTGGCTGAGCGACGTCTTTACTACTGGATAGTTATTTATGAATGTGATTTGGTGCTCCCACTTTTATGTACTACCTGCATCACGACGCTACCTTTATCATTGAATAATCCTTGGTTATGGTTATGTATGGTATACAATTTCTTTTCTTTCCTACCTATAGTTTTTTTTAATTAATATTTTAAGTTTTACTTGTGGTGACGTCATGCATACGGCTGAGTTACTTGAGCAATGAAGGCAGAGACAAACTGCTATTCAGCCGGACGCAGGACGTTGTTTACAGGTTAAATGAAAGACAAAAATTCATGTAAATTGTAATAATGAATACAATCTTGCAGTTTTTGCGCTGGAAATATGATTTTGTTCCTTACCGGTTTAAAATCTGTAAATGGTTTTGGAATCAACATAGGTAAACTTTTACTTTACATACCGAATTAAAGGAAAACTTGATATTATAACATTACATTAGACAAATTCATTTAGCTAGTGTGGTATTAGTCGGCTAAGGTAATCTTCATCAATGGAAATTTTGCAGTCGGATATTAATAAAATGTTATGATGAACTGGATATATCGAGTGAAAATTTATTATCTAATAAAAAGGAACAGAACTAGGGATTATCCATTGTATCGCAAGAGCTTTAACATACATCAAAATAACGAACATGAAGAAACATCCAAATTCATTTACCTACATTATTTTTTAAGAATTTCAATTATTAATCATGTTTCATAAATACCCATCTCCGTGTGGTGATGGAGTAAGAATACAATATGTGAACACTCCATCTCATCCCATGGGTGTCGTAAAAAGCGACTAAGGAACTATCCGTGAATATTATCTTTACGAAAAAAAAGAAGGAAAACTTGAAATGAAACCCTATACCAATCCGTCTGGCCAGCTTGGTATTAATAGGCCAAGGATCCCTCCGTCATGGGAGGAGGCCCGTCCCTGCAGTGGGAAATTTTTGGGCTGTTATGATTATGATGATTATATTATCGGCATTTCCCAACTGTTTTAATTTTTTACTCTGTAGTTATAGTACAATTTACAGTTACGTATATATATATATTCAATTTAAACTGCCCGTGTGTCATTAGATTAGCGATATGCATTACAAGTGGTTATATTATATGACATGTGTATAAGTTATTTTTAACAGTGGCCCACGAAATGTATACTAAAATAAAACAGTAGGTTTTGTTAGTTTGAAGGGGCTTCTCTCAAGAACTACTGGTTCAAATTCGAAAAATCTACTTAAAAAAGACAACTTATGCACAAGTATCCAAGCCTCGCCTGATAAGGATGAAGCCCTGTATATCCATGTTGTAGTATTTACATGAAAGAGTAACAAACATTTATCCATTTATAAAAGCCCCTTAATGTCCCACTGCAGGGACGGGCCTTCTCTCGGGACGGAGGGATACTTGGCCTACTAATACCACGCTGGCCAGACAGATTGGTATAGGGTTTAATTTCAAGTTTTCCTTCTTTTTATTTCGTAAAGATAATATTGACGGATAGTCCCTTAGTCGGTTTGTACGACACCCATGGGATGAGATGGGGTGATAACATACAAACATACATGCATACTTACAAACATTCGTGTTTATAATATTACTAGCTGATGCCCGCGGTATTACCCGCTTAATTGTTATTTTACACCATAAACTACCTATATTCCAAATTTCATCAAAATCCATTTAGTAGTTTTTGCATGAAAGGGTAACAAACATCCATCCATCCTCACAAACTTGCTTTTATAATATTAGTAGGATAGGATAAGCAAAGGTGTGTCACTTTAGTGCCTAACAAATAAGTTGAATATTATCTTCACTAAATAAAAAGAAGGAAACCTTGACATTAAACCCTACACCAATCCGTCTGCAAGCGTGGTATTAGTAGGCCAAGTATCCCTCCGTCAAGGAAGGAGGCCCGTCCCTGTAGTGGGACATTAATTGGCTGTTATGATGAAATAAGTTGACAATTACGAATTTAAGCTCTCTAGATATATCAGACCCACAGCTAAAAAACCGGTCAAGTGCGAGTCTGACTCGCGCACCGAGGGTCCTGTACAAACCTATTTATTTTCCCGCCAAATTGTGATAACGTCAGGATTCAGCTTTTTAAATACTATTTTTCCCTCCAAAATTCAATGACGTCACGACTTAGCTGTCAAAATATATTTTCCTGCCAAAATTCTGTGACGCCACGACTCATCTGTCAAAAATTCTATGACGTCACGCCTATCTGTCAAAATTGACAGCTGTCAAAAGTGACAGAGGTATCAAATATTTTCCCGCCAAAATAATATGACGTCACAAATCATCTGTCAAAAATTCTGTGACGTCACCACTCATCTGTCAAAAATTCAATGACGTCACGACTCAACTGTCAAAAAATATTTTCCCGCCAAAATTCTGTGACGTCACGACTCATCTGTCAAAATTCTATGACGTCACGGGTCACGTGACCTATGACGTCACAGGTCACGTGACCTATGACGTCACAGGTCACGTGACACAGCTTTCCCGCCAAAATTCTATGAAATCAAAATATAATATGATTGCTAATAAAAAGTAGCCTATGTTCTTTCTCAGGGTCTAAAGATTGTCTGTACCAAATTTCATCAAAATCCGTTCAGCCGTTTAAGCGTGAAACAGTAACAGACAGACAGACAGACAGAAAGACAGACAGACAGACAGACAGAGTTACTTTCGCATTTATAATATTAGTATTAGTATGGATTAGTAGGATGAAATGACTTAAGGCCTACGCAGACCGGGACGGCATGGCAAGGGATTTTAATTTTTACTTTAATTGAAAAATGCCGTGCGATAAAATCCCTTTCAATGCCACGGCATCATTTTAAAGCATAGCAATTTATGTCGTATTTCTGTAACAGTACGGTTGAATTTCCATTAGTAAAAATTAAAATCCCTTGCCATGCCGTCCCGGTCTGCGTAGGCCTATAAATGACTTCAAATCTATTTTGATTTAGTTGTCAAAATAACTAATTATAATACAAATATATAAGAATAAACATTTATCTTAATTTATTATGCATATTAATAAATATTAAATAAATAAAAACATCGTGTTATAGTACACATGTAATACATATTAATATTAGTATCATTAAATTTAATTTAGCTGTGGTTTCCATAAATGGCTGTTGTTTATTATGAGAAACGAAGAAAAAATATTAATAATAAAAAAGTCTTTAAGTATGTTTATCCGTTTGTATAGAACACATACCCCTTTACTCATAAACCGCTCTTAATTTTTGTCAATTGATTAACTTAAATTCAAACGATTTTACTAAGAAAAATCTCGCTAAACAGTGATTTTTAAGAGGCGTTTATGAGCAATGGGGTTAGTAACAAACTCTGATTAGTTTAGGGTTAGAAGGCGTTGTGTGAATCATCATGATTTCAGCCAAGAGATGTCTATAGTTGGACACATTATTACATTCGCATCTACTGGTGTGCCCTTTGTGCCCTGAGCGGTGTACGATGGCTGATATTTACGCGGCCACTCCAAATGCCATTGAAGTGGCCACTCACTATTCAAAAAATGTTTAAGTTCACGACCATTGACACGAGAGAAGAAGAAGAAACTAGACACAGGCCTCCTTCAAACTTCTCCACCTTCCTCTGTCCAGTGCCAACTTCACTCCACTCCATATTATGGCCGATCCTAGTACTATTCATAACATCCCATTAATGTCCCACTGCAGAGAGGGACCTCCTCCCGTGACGGAGGGATATTTGGCCTACTAATACCACGCTGCCCAGATGGATTGGTATAGGGTTTAATTTCAAGTTTTGCTTCTTTTTATTTCGTAAACATAATATTCAGTGAAATATTCACGGATAGTCTCTTATTGGGTTTATACGATGAGATGGGGTGGTGAAATATTGTATTCTTACACCGTCACCACACGGAGAATCCCATCATAGTATTGGTCTATTTATAAGCTAAAAAACAAGTTTCCCAAACGTGTCCAAACAACAGCTATCCAAATGTAAAAGTTTTATCATAAAGATGTTATTTATATTAGTGTATCAATATGTAGGTATTGACTTATGAGAAATTTAAAGGAAATGATTAAATTTTTTTATAAAAGCAGACAAATTTGTAGAAGTCGAATAATATTTATTGCTAGTGATGGGACACGTTTGTGACGCAAGTTCGAAAATTACGAGATATCGATCCGTAGACAAGACCGCGCAGGGTGGAAACGTTTGGAGGAGGCCTAAGTCCAACAGTGGGCGTCTATAGGCTGATATGATGATGATATGATGATCCGTAAACTAGATTAAGTAAGTTAAGTCAGAGTTTAAAATAAAATGAAAATCTCTTAAACTTTTAATAAATTAATTTTAAAAGTGATATTTAAATTAAAAGCATTACTTATGGGCACGTGGCTCACTATATGCTTGAAAGTCTTTTCTCAAGACTTTGTTATCAACTTTTTTACATTATTTGCGAATTATGTTTTTTTTCAATTGGCGGCGCTAGTGAGCCCTTAAAACGCTATTAAAAAGAAAATAAAATGCTGTAAATATGATAAAATGACTTGGAAATAGAATAAGTAAATTAATAAGTAATTATTTTCTACATTTCAACAAACTTTTATTGAGTAGTTTTTTATTGAAGAATTTGTGGATCACATAAATTATTGCAGTAGTACCTCGCGTGGAATTCGAACGCCGACCTCGTACACTACAGCCGTATTCACAACCGCTTTACTACTAAAGCAAAAATATACAATACTTTACAATACTTAGATCACATTATAAGTTATACTAGCTGACCCGTGCCCACTTCGTTAGGCCGCAAAAAAACGCGTCACTTTTTTAAACATATTTAATTACTGCTCCACTCCTATTAGTCATAGCGTTATACTATACAGCCTATGACACTCCCCGATAAATGGACTATTCAATACAGAAATAATTTCTAAAATCTGTTAAGTGCATCCAGAGATTACCCCCTACGTCACAAACACACAAACTTTACCTCTTTATAATATTAGTATAGATTTATGTATTTAAATAATCGTACAAACTAACAAAAACATCGACAAACACCACATCACTAGTTCTATCAACAGAAAAACCGGCTCAAATAACATTAAATATTAAAATTAGACAATTCCTAAGACACATTTTTACTTGAACTAAAACGGGTTAGTTTATACATAATATTATATTATACATTCTACTTATTTTGCTTAGCTAAGTAATAAATATTAAGATTTGTGACTGAAAACTGATATGACTGTTTTAATCTGCCTCCGTGCAGGAGGTCGTGGGTTTGATTCCCACGTTGGACAATTCTTTGTCATCATAACAGCCTATTAATGTCCCACTGCAGGGACGGGCTTTTTCACATGATGGAGGGATACTTGGCCTACTAATACCACGCTGACCAGACGGATTGGTAGGTACAGGGTTTAAATTCAAGTTTCCCGTCTTTTTATTTCGTAAAGATAATATTCACGGATAGTCCCTTAGTCGGTTTTTACGACACCCATGGGATGAGATCGGGTGGTGACATATTGTATTCTTACTCCGTCACCACACCCTACCTAAACCCTATACCACTCCGTCTGGCCAGCGTGGTATTAGTAGGCCAAGTATCCCTCCATTATGGCAGAAGGCCCGTCCCTACAGTGGGCCATTAATAGGCTGTTATGATGACAAGCTAAATATTTACAGAGTTAAAAACAATAAATTTAAGGAGCGTCGTGATTTCCGAACGAAAATCTCTTTCAATAGAGATATTATATTGAACCTAGATTCCTGAACTATTAGTCATAGAGTATAGCTTACACAATACTTCGTAAAATATTACTCTATGCCCATTGCTTTTGCATCAACCTTGCCTGTAGCGTATTGGTAATAGTCATAGTTATCCGTGTGGTGACGAAGTAAGAATACAATATGTCACCACCCCATCTCATCCCATGGGTGTCGTAAAAACCAACTAAGGGAAAACCCGTAACTACTATCTTTACGAAATAAAAAGAAGGAAAACTTGAAATTAAACCGTATACCAATCCGTCTGGCCAGCGTGGTATTAGTAGGCCAAGTTACCCTCCGTCACGGGAAGAGGCCCGTCCCTGCAGTGGGAGATTAATGGGCTGTTATGATGATGTTACGCAGAGGTCTCGGTTTCAAATCCCGATCGATGCTTATCGTTGTGAGCATGTCTAGATGTATTCTTTAAGATTTTTTTTGTGAATGAGTAGACAACGCAAAAACATACGTACATCCTTTTTTTCTGAATACAGAAACACCCAAATCAATACAGGCATGGTTATCCATTAATTAGGAATCAAATTCGAAACCTCTATGTCACAGCTAAAGAGCACTGTAACCACTTTACAATCGATCATAAAAAATTTCCGTGTGGTGACGGAGTAAGAATACAATATGTCACCACCCCATCTCATACCATGGGTGTCGTAAAAACCGACTAAGGGACTATCTGTGAATGTTACCATTACATAGAAAGAAGGAAAACTTAAAATTAAACCCTATCCCAATCCGTCTGGCCAGCGTGGTATTAGTAGGCCAAGTATCCCTCCGTCACGGGAGGAGGCCCGTCCCTGTAGTGGGACATTAATGGGGTGTTATGATGATGGTTATCCATTAACTAGCAATCAAATCCTAAACCTCTATGTCACAGCTAAAGAGCACTTTACAATCGGTCACAAAAAAATTTAATACTTAAGTATATATTTTTTCATTGATCTAGCCATGAAGTCATGACCTTCCGGTCGTCAAGTCACGTAATGTCACAAAAGGGAATCGTGCGACAATATTACTTGTAGAGTCAGCAAGTTAAGTAGTTGAATGAATACTTAGTAACTTACTTACTTTATAACTTTGAGAGAGTTACATACTACGGATATTCGTCGACATCTGTGGCGTAGTGGTTACTGGTTATTTAACATGACTGCTACGCAGAGGTCTCGGGTTCGATTCCGGCTCAATGCAAATCTTTGTGTGCATGAACATGATTGTTTGCATTGGTCTGGGTGTTTTCTATGTATATGTATGTATTTACAAAAAAATAGTATTTAAGTATGTTTATGCGTTGTCTAGTACCCATAGTACAAGTTCTGCTTAGTTTGGGACTAGATGTCGTTGTGTGAAAGTGTGAGGAATATGTTATATCGGGAAATCGATCGTAGTCTAAAATTTTTTGTGCATTAAAGTTGTATATTAGCAAGCAGTTCGATATCCCTTTGCGAGGATGGTTTTACTCCAGAAATAAATAGACTAATTGTCTACTAAAACCTACCGGGTGGTGACATATTGTATTCTTACTCCGTCACCACACGGAGAAAAGAATGCATAATATAAATTAGTAACATAGAAGTCGTTAGCGGATTCAAAACACAAGCAGAACAACTATTTGTAGGATCCAAATATCATTGTGCTGCAAAATACTCTGCAAAACAACTATATCCTTTGTGCATTTTTTTTAAATCAACTGTAAAAAAACACTGTCCGACGAATAAAATGATAAATCTAATTTCGTAAATTAAATAATCTAAAAAATCCTTTGCTGACTGTACTTTTAAAGGGATTTTTTAGACCTATGACACGGTCGGGGTGAAGAATTATCAATGGTTCGCTTTATAACCTTTGACATTCCATTGAGTAAGCCACGGCTTAAGTACTTTAAAAGTAGCTACAGTAGAGCCGTGAGAAGAACAGTGTACGACACACTGTCCTCCTCCCCCCGTGACAGAGGGGTATTTGGCCTTCTAACACCACGCTGGCCAGACAGATTGGTATAGGGTTTAATTTCAAGTTTTCCTTCTTTTTATTTCGTAAAGATAATATTCACGGATAGTCCCTTAGTCGTTATTACGACACCCATGGGATGAGATGGGGTGGTGACATATTGTATTCTTACTCCGTCACCACACGGAGACACGAGACGTTTAAGATTCGGTGATATAATAATTACTTTCTCTGTCACTAATCGGCTTGTTATAAAATTAACAATTATAATAGAAATTAAGATTTCTTTCTCCTCTCTCCTACACTATGCTGTGCCCGACATGGTCCACAATTTTAACTATTGTTAATTTTACCATCTTGTATATTATAATTATAAATATTGCCAGCTAGGTGGACCGACGACCTCATAAAGGTCTCTGGATCGGACTGGATGCGGAAGGCGCAGGACAGGACCGAGTTCTGTGACGCGTATTGGGAGAGGCCTCTGTCCAGTAGTGGACTGCAATAGGCTAGTTGATTGATTGAAACTGCGGAACGCAATAAAGTATTAAAAATTAATGAAGTGAAAAACAAATGAACAAAGTTTTAATCGACCTAGATTCGAACACGTGTACACGGAGTATACAGATCCGACATTTCAAAGATTTACACCCAGGGGATATGGTCGACACCTCATTTTATAGTTATTTATAAAAAATAATTATTACTAAGTATTTATTTATGTTTAACAAAAAATTTAAAAACTAGCGAATAATAATAATTCTATATAATTCTCATTCTCTCAAATAAAAGCGCTGCTTATCTTTGTTTTTTTTTTAATTTACGAGTTTTCGAACACTTAAAATAATATTATAATTTATTACTTTAAGATTTTAAAAACTAACATTTCTAAACTTTAGGTAAAAAATAATTTATTTTAAACATAGAGTGATATGATTATTTGCTAAACCGTCACATAAATAACTACGATTATGATATTCAAAAAATCAAAATAGATATCCACCAAAAAAACAACAAATAAATATTAAAAATAAAAAACCAACCTTTTATTTCGACAAAAATTCCAAAAAGTGTTCATTGAAATAAAACTCCACACATCCACAAACACAGTTAGTTAGCACAAATTATAATAATTAAAACGAACAAAATACAAAATAATGTCGTATAAATATCTAAACACAATAATTTTAATACAAAATTATTTGACGCGATCGCTAAGAACCAGCGTTCGTTTAATACTAAGTCCCGCCATATTTGACAGCATGAATAAAAACTATCTTCCCTCTCTTTCGCTCTTAGCATAAAGTTTGACGGTTGTTTTTTTTTAATTTCTTTGAAACTGCATATAGTACATTCGTGAGTTATGCCTCTGGAAACGACAGCGCGACCGATTTTAAAAGATATTGTTTTTTTTTTTGTTATTTGCTCTTTTTCATTGAATTTCTTTGTTTATTATTAGTATAAGGGTTGTTAAAACATAATAATTAGTAAAACTAATTAGAACGGGTTTTATATTATGAGATTAATCAATGGGGGCTTTTTTATTTTGTTTTTCTTTGTTGGTTCTCACGCTTATTAAAGGGGAACACCTGATAGTAAGTAGACTGCGTAATTCACTGAAGATATGATTGGAGAATGGAGAGAAAGAAGGAAAAGATGACTAATATAGAAAGAGTGGTAATTAGTCGCAAATAACATGTATCACATTACTAACGTTAATCAGTTACCCCCTTACTCATAAACGCCTCTTAAATTTAATCACTGTTTAGCGAGATTTTTATTACGAAAACCAACCTTATACCAAACAATGTAAGAGCTTAAGCTAATTAATCAATTGACTAAAATTTAAGAGGCGCTTATGTGCAAGGGGGTTATAGAAGTAGATATTTAACCATTGAGATCTCTCATTCGTAGTAAGGATTCGTGGTTTTACAACAACATACAAAATAAATATATTTAAGGGAAAGTCTATGTCCAGCATTGGACGTCCTTATGTCCAGCAGCTAAATGCTGATAATTCATAAAGCATTTAAGATAAGTTAACTTATAAAAGAGTCGTATAGGATCAAAGGTGGCAATCTGTCATTTTTGTCAAATTGGAGTTATTGATGCAGTCATAATAAAAAAGTAAAACTGTACACATTTATGTGACATATAATAATCAAATGCGGCTATTTTCGGTATAAATTCAGTTAGAAAATATGATTTGGTGTCAAAGGTGGCATTCTTATGATGAATGAGAACCAAACGCGGCAAAATTTTGCGCTCGTCCAATCACAGGCGTTCATTTGGCGGTATTACAAGATGGCGCCAAATTGCTTTTCCTAACGTTTTTTCAAATTTGACTCCAAGTTGGGTTCAAAGTCGGCCATTTTGGTATTTCATTATCAAAGTCGGCCAAAATGATTATTTAAATGTAAAAAAAATCTACAACTTACAACGTATCATCGTGTAATCATTTTTAAACACTTTTATTATATTTGTTAATAAATACAATGTAGAATAAGTAACTAAGCCTTCCTACTAAGAATAAAAAACGTTTTTTTTAATTTGCCAAAGTTGATCAAATGTCAGATTGCCACCTTTGATTCTACACGACTCAAAATTCAAAATATCTGTCATACTATTAATACTTAAACAGATATCGACTATTGTAGAGCTCCGTAAACAAACCCAGGACCCATGTTCACAGGCTTATTAATAATAGAAATAATAATTATTTTTATTTATTATCTTTTGCTAGATGTTGGCAATATCCTATATTTCCTAAATCATCATACCAGCCCGTTAATGTCCCACTGCAGGGACGGGCCTCCTCCCGTGACGGAGGTTTACTTGGCCTACTAATACCACGCTGGCTAGACGGATTGGTATAGGGTTTAATTTCAAGTTTTCCTTCTTTTTATTTCGTAAAGATAGTAGTTACGGTTATTCCCTTAGTCGGTTTTTACGACACCCATGGGATGAGATGGGGTATTGACATATTGTATTCTTACTCCGTCACCACACGGATATTTCCTAAATAACAAAAAAAAATATTTCCTAAATAACAAAAATTATTTAATCAATATGCGTTTAAAAAGAAAATAGAGTCTAATGACAGCGCTGAAATAAAACGGCAATTTCATAGATAAAGACCTATATTATAAACCTTTGTAGAGATACCTACAGGAATCGAAATCATAACCTCTATTAACCCCAAAAATCTCCAAAAACCACTAAACCACAATGATCGTAGGTAATTACAAAATTAACTAATTATAACACTCAAAAATTTCAATGTATATAGCTTCTATATGTATATGTATTGTCGCCCAAGAGACGGTGGTAGTCAGATTGTCAAACTAAGTTTCCTTTGAGTGATGGATACTACATCTGGGATTATAAGGCTGTATTTTTACACTTGCTGTTTTAAATATATAGTCGGTTTAATAATTTAACTAAAATACCCACGATAAATGACGACCTCTGTGGCGTAGTGGTTATGTAACATGACTGCTACGCAGAAGTCTCGGGTTCGATTCCCGCGCAATGCTTATCTTTGTGAACATGATTGTTTGCATTGGTCTGACTGAGTGTTTTCCATGTATAATAATTATGTGTCTACAAAAAAAAAGTATTTAAGTATGTTTATCTGTCGCCTAGTACCTATAGTACAAGCTCTGCTTAGTTTGGGACTAGATGGCGTTGTGTGAATGTGTGAGGAATATTTATTTAACTAAAATACACTACAGAGAGAGAATATTTATGAATGTATTTGAGAGCACCTTTGTGTTAGAAGGACACAGAACATTAGGTTAACTATCATAACAGCCCATTAATGTCCCACTGCAGGGACGGGCCTCCTCCCATGACGGAGGGATACTTGGCCTACTCATACCACGCTGGCCACACGGATTGGTAAGTATAGGGTTTAATTTCAAGTTTTCCTTCTTTTTATTTCGTAAAAATAATATTTACTAGGATAGTCCCTTAGTCGGTTTTTACGGCACCCATGGGATGAGATGGGGTGGTGACATATTGTATTCTTACTCCGTCACCACAGGGAGATTTTCCTATTCGTCAGCTTTTATTATACCTATAAGATAAGATCCTATATAATATTCTTAAAAAAGGTGAACGCACCCTTACTCATCAATCATGGGGTACCGATTCCCGAATCATTGCTATAATTAGATTTGTGGCGAAAATAAATAAAAATAACACAAAAAAAACTGTACGACGTTTCGTGCATATTTTGAAGGATATTAATGATTTTTTTCGACATTATTGTAATATGTAAAAATTATATTTTTTGATTAATTACTTACTTACTTGTTACCATATTTTTATGTTATTTTGTACATTCATTGTGTGCACTTAATTAAGTAATTTATTTTGATTAAGTATTAAGTTAATAACTAACCCCCTTACTCATAAACGCCTCTTAAATTTAATCAATGTATAGCGAGATTTTTATTAGTAAAACCATCCATTTATGCCAAACAAAACCCTAAAGAGCTAATCAATTGACTAAAATTTAAGAGGCGTTTATGAGTAAGGGGTTCAGTTGAAGAATTTTTAATACTTTTGGGATCTCTATGGCATGACGTACTGGTTACAGTCCATAGCTGCTATACAAAGGTTTTCAAATCTTTAAGTGTATGAACATGCATGTTTGAAATTGGAGTTTTCTGTGTTATCCATATCAGCCTATTGACGTCCGCTACTTATCCGCGTGGTGACGGAGTAAGAATACAATATGTCACCACCCCATCTCATCCCATGGGTGTCGTAGAAACCGACTAAGGGAATAACCGTAACTACTATCTTTACGAAATAAAAAGAAGGAAAACTTGAAATTAAACCCTATACCAATCCGTCTGGCCAGCGTGGTATTAGTAGGCCAAGTAACCCTCCGTCACGGGAGGAGGCCCGTCCCTGCATTGGGACATTAATGGGCTGTTATGATGACGTCCACTACTGGACATAGGCGTCCTCCAAGTATAGCCTTGTGGGGTCCTGTGCCTCCCTCATCCATCGGCTTCCCGCCGACCTAACCAGGTCGTAGGTCTTTTAGATATCAATAAATAAATAGCTTAAGTCCTACCAACGTCACAATTTTTTTAAAAACATCGGCAATAGTTTATCAACAAAGACAAAACGACTTACGGGAACCCATCTTAAAGTAAAACCGACATTCCTAAACCATGTATCATTGTATACACAGCAACACATCAAGTTAAACAGTTTCATTTGAAATTGTGTCTTATTTCAAAGTATTAAGGTACACGAGTGTCTAGCTTGATTAGTTGCTGTGTGTATAGGGTCTCTGCTCATTATAACAATAAAAACAACAAATATTTTTAACTCTTATTTGATTTTAACTTCGTCCTTTATCATTCATTATCTATCTAGTGGGGTGCTGCCTTTATATTCTATTTATATTAATTGTCAAGGTAGCAAAGAAGTTGTCTATGCTGACGTAACGGACACAGGTTCAAATCCCACGCAAGGTATAGGTACCTTATACTTAAATAATAAATAGGTATTTACGGACATGTCTACACAGCGCCATCTGTTTCCAAAGTAAGCTAGGCTTAACCTGCTTGTGTTATGGGTAACAGAACAACGGATATTAATACTTAAGTATATACTTTTCTTTTGTAAATACATACATTGGTCTGGGTGTTTTCTATGTATAATATGTATGTACCTATTTACAAAAAAAAAGTATTTAGGTATGTTTATCCGCTGTATAGTACCCATAGTACAAGCTCTGCTTAGTTTGGGACTGGATGGCGTGTGTGAAAGTGTGAGGATTATTATACATAGAAAACACTCAGAACAATGCAAACAATCATCTTCATGCACACAAAGATTTGCATTGAGCGGGAATCGAACCCGAGACCTCTGCGTAGCAGTCATGTAATATAACCACTACGTTACAGAGGTCGTCAAAATACCTACTTGTGTGATCCACCAAATTATTTTCATAAGTCCAAGTTGAAGGAATTAAAAACACCTACACAAAGGTCATCCAGATGTTTGTTGTTCAATCACAATTGAACGGCTGGAACGATTTAGATTTAATTTCGTATGGAGGTAGCTAGCAATCTGGATTCACGTATAATCTACTTTCTACGCTGAAAACGATATCAACGCGAAACGGAGCAGCGTTGGTATCTATTCATAACCCTGGTTTCTGAATGACTGATCAAGTTAAAATCAACTAACCAACTGTCAAAACAGTCATTTTAGTTCCTGAAAATGACAGTTTTGACACTTGATTAGTTGATTTTTACTTGATCAGATATTCAGAAATCGGGGGATAGTATAAAATAAAGTTGCCCTTTCTGTCCCTATGTCTTTGAATTTTGATGAGTTTTTTTTAATAGATAGAGTGATTCAAGAGGAAGGTTTATATTTATAACACATGCATAATATAGTAAAGAAACCCTAAATTTAGAGATTTCTAATGTAATCGTCTAATGAAGCTGTACATAAACATTGTTTAAGGACATTCTGTAGTAGGTGCCCGTGCGGAACCGGGGCAGGTCGCTAGTAGGAAATCTATATCTATACTAATATTATAAAGAGGTAAAGTTTGTGTGTTTGTGACGTTGTAGGGGGTAATCTCTGGATCTACTGAACGGATTTTAAAAATTATTTCTGTGTTGAATAGTCCATTTATCGGGGAGTGTCATATGCTATATAGTATCACGCTATGGTTAATAGGAGTGGAGCAGTAATGACATATGTTTAAAAAAAGTACGATTTAATAACGTTTTTTTCGCCGCTTAACGAAGTGGGCACGGGTCAGCTAGTAAAATATAAAACTATATGAATTCCATAGACAGAAAGTGGGCGTACCAAAGACAACGTAAATAAATATACTTTTTTTTTTTAAATATCGGTCCTCAGTTGAGCCATCATAGTGACATGGGGACACATTATGGTAGTCAGAATAAAGGGAGGCTATTCCTTTACAAAAGTTACGCCATAAAGTGACCAGCCTTAATCTTTTTGTGTAAAAAAATGGTTTTTATGTGTGAAACGGAATGTTTTTATCGTGGTTCTGTATGTATATATTTTTTTCTTTTTTATTGGTTTAACTAATTTGCTGAAAGATGGTTCTGTCAGGCATCTTGTCCCAAACTAAATTGGGCTTGTACCATGAATAAATTACTGCAAGGAATAAGTACTATTGCTAATTTTATACATTTATATTATTTACATATTACATTAATTTGTAAATACATTTATATCATACTTACAGAAAAAAAACTCAGATCAATGCAAACTCTCATGTTTATAGACACAAAGATTAAATTTTCATTGAGCGGGAATCGAACCTGAGTCAAAACTGTAACTGCTATACACCACTTTTGCATGTGTCGCAAGATCTTTCACAAACCTTAGAACCCTCACAAAAAACATCCAAAACTCAGGACAACTATTTGTAGATCACATAAACTACTTCATCATAACAGCCCATTAATGTCCCACTGCAGGGACGGGCCTCCTCCAGCGACGGAGGGATACTTGGCCTACTAATAAAACGCTGGCCAGACGGATTGGTATAGGGTTTAATTTCAAGTTTTCCTTCTTTTTATTTCGTAAATTCACGGATAGTCCCTAAGTCGGTTTTTACGACACCCATGGGATGAGATGGGGTGGTGACATATTGTATTCTTACTCCGTCACCACACAGAGAACTACAAAATTAAAACTCAAAAACTTATAAACATTAACATACATAGATATTATTACGACTGCATTCTTTGAGGTCAAAAATTCTCAAGTTAGTCTGGGACCCCAAAAAGTCATGAGTCACCTTAAAAACCCAAAAAAAAAGGTTCAAAATAGATAACCACTTGTTATGATAAACTGTGTGGCTCAAAAATGTTGGGTAGTGGACACTTCTTGTAAGGTTGTAGATATGTTAACGAGCGGAGCGATAAGCGATAGCGATTAAAATATTTAAAACTTTTAAATATTGACGTTGTTTTAGCGTACCATGTATGTAAGCTCTGTGTCGCGGGGACCTTTTCAAACATTTAACTTAAGAGCGTTTATAGGGCTCACTAGCGCTGACAATTATAAAAAAAACATAATTCGCAAATAGGATAAATAATGTAAAATTTTGATAACAAGTCTTGAGAAAAGGCAATAAAGTATTTGTATAACACACTTTCAATGTTTTTCAATTTAATAAATATTGCAATTAAATATTAAAATATTAAAGTTTCTTAGTAGTCGAATTCCACATTGGACAGTTATTTAAATGATGATGACAAAGTCTTCAGAAAAGGCAATAAAGTATTTGTATAACACACTCTCAACACTTTAAATGTTTTTCAATTAGTTAAATTTTGCATTCAAAACAAAAACAGCCGTTTTTGATCATAATCATTATGATTATGATCAAAAACGGCTGTTTTTGTTTTGAAACTTTAATATTTTTATATAAATATATTATTGTAATTGCCACAATGTCCGCTACCTTATACAGGGTGTCAATAAATCACTACGTTCGTAAACCCATACCTTGTTGTCTATGTGTAGAACTAATGTCTAACTTTTACTTTCATTCAACGTATAAAAATATATTGAATAACTCTATGGTATAGTATACGTCCGTGCTCATAGCTCACTGATTTATAAACTACTAGCTGACCCGTGCCCACTTCGTTGGGCGGCGAAAAAAACGCGTCCCTGTTTTAAACATATTTCATTTCTGCTCCACTCCTATTAGCCATAGCGTGATAATAGATAGCCTATGACACTCCCCGATAAATGGACTATTCAATACAGAAAGAATTTTTGAAATCGGTTCATTTGATCCAGAGATTACCCCCTACATCCTTATCCATAGATATAGCTGATATTATAATCATCATCATCATAACAGCCCATTAATGTCCCACTGCAGGGACGGGCCTCCTCCCGTGACGGAGATATACTTGGCCTACGAATACCACGCGGGCCAGACAGATTGGTATAGGGTTTAATTTCAAGTTTTCCTTCTTTTTATTTCGTGAAGATAATATTCACGGATAGTCCCTTAGTCGGATTTTACGACACCATGTAGAATGAGATGGGGTGGTGACATATTGTATTCTTACTGCGCTGCGTCACCACACGGATATTATAATAGTAAGAAAAATCACTGGTTATGTAGTAAATACCTTCCCGTTACAGTACTTAGGAGACGAACGGATGTCCACAAAGTATTTTTTTTTTTTCAACAAAATAAAGGCCCTATTATTTAGCCAAATTGTTTTACAGCAGACCCATTTATTTTACAACTAACATTAAAATATCTTACAGCTACATTACAGTGACATTGTCGCGAAAAAAAACAGTAAAAACACAAAACAAATCCGTTATGTTTACTAGAGTAACGGCGTTCGATGCCCGAGTCGAGCAAAAAAAACTAGAAAGTGCATCTATTGTGAAATAAATTGTTGTATTGTAGTATAACGCCTTTTTATTTATGGTATAAGCAGAATAAGTGCTTACATTTATTGCTTAAGTCATCTGTGTAGGTTTTAAAAATGTATATAGGTACTTATAAGGTTACTGTTATTTTCTATTCTTAATTTACAAAAGAGGATGTGTTGTATTTTTTTAGTGTTTGTTACTTTAGAATTTAGTAATTTCGTTTTTAGAGTGCTTTTAATTTCAGTAATATAGATTTTTTGTTTGAAGCGGTATATTTTATTATTAGTACGCTATAGATGGCTATTATATAAGATAAGGCTTTTATTTAAAAAAAATATTTAGCTTCTATGAATCGTTTTATATTCAAACGAAATTGCTATAGATTTCAAGTTTCAACGCTCTTAGTAACTTTTAAGTAATCTGTGACTCTATGTGGAGTCGGGGTGATTTTAAGAAAAATACGTTACTAAAGCCCAAGTTACACATCGACAAGTACAGTAGCGAGTTAAGTAGTAACGAGTAAACGTACACAGAGAGTAGACGTAAACGAGTACAGTAGCGAGTTAACGTTCTTGAATAAGTTGATTTAAATTGATCTCCATCCTATTTTTGGGCAGTTAAGTTGGCGAGACGCGAGAGAGGGGGCTACTTCGTACTTAACTCGACAAAAAATAGAATGGAGATCTGTTTAAATCAACTTAATCAACAACTTACTACTTAACTCGCTACTGTACTTGTTGATGTTTAAATCGGGCTTTATAGTTTGTCTATGCCAGACAATTTGGCGATTATGTACATAATCTATTTAATAAATATAATTCAGTATGTTATTACTTTATATCGTTTTAAAATTGTGATGGGGGAATTATTAGAAGAAAACAGGAAACTTTCATACTGCACGAGTGTTCAATAAGTTGCTTTTAAACCACAGTCCTGGTACACTGTACTTAGTAAACAGAAGTCTATGTCATTTTTGTCACATTACTTATCGTACGCACAAGAAAGAAAAAAGAAAGAATAGGTATTTAATGGCGAACCAAAATAGTTTCACATATAGTAAATAAAAAGAGAAAATTAAAAAAAATGTTAAACATAAACAAGAAGCGAAAAAAAACACAAATAGCGTAAGACACATAAAATTAAATATTGGCCAAAAGGACATTGCCTCGGCATTTTGCAACTACGACATATTTAACCATAGTACCGCTGGTATTCTGGCAGAGCCCCGTTTTTGTTTTTTTTTGGTTGTATGAAAAAAAAATTATAATTAATACAATAGACACATCACATTGACATAACGCCATCTAGTTCCAAACTATGCAGAGCTTGTAGATAGTTAGATAGTATAGGTAATAGGCAACAGATTCACAAACTCAAAAATTAGTTCATGCACACAAGGATTAGCATGGAGCGCGAATCGAATCCGAGATCTCTGAGTAGCAATCATGGACTGTAAGCTCTTTAACATACTTAAGTAGGTACATGTTTATTGGGCAGGAGCGCACCCTCATGCTTACCGTTAATGCCCGATTTACACATCGACAAGTACAGTGGCGAGTTAAGTAGTATTTTAAAATTAAGTTGATTTAAATAGATCTCCATCCTATATTTTGGCAAGTTAAGTACGAATTAGCCCCCTCTCTCGCGTCTCGTCAACTTAACTTGCCAAAAAATAGGATGGAGATCTATTTAAATCAACTTAATCAGCAACTTACTACTTAACTCGCTACTGTACTTGTCGATGTGTAAATCGGGCATAAGAGACGTAAGATTTCCTATCTGGGTCATATAGGAAGACATTCAAGATACAGCCTCCTGCAACTCATAATGATGGGTAAAGTCGCGGGAAAAAGAAAAGTTGGACGAAGGAAAAAATTTAAGATTTTTTTTCTCTAATTTTTAATTATGACCGGCATAGCTGGCGCAGCTGAACTATTCCGCAGAGCTAAGAATAAAGAGGACTTTGCCAAGCTGGCAGCTGACCTTCACTAGTTGGAGAGGAGCACCTTAAGAAGAAGAAGACATGTTTATTAAAAATCTATCTAAGTATGTTTATCCGTTGTCTAGTACTCAAAGTACAAGCTCTGCTTAGTTTGGGACTACATGGCGTTGTGTGAATGTGTGAGGATTATTATATTGACTTCGTTAACTTTTTTGTATCATGGCTGTACTGTTTTACATCATATTTCTTAAGCCCGCATTCGCATACAAAACTTTTTATTTAAAAAAAAGGGCATTCATACATTAAATGCAATTTTTCTTAAATAATATTTTGTTAAGGAAATCTAGACTTTATTGTAACAGAGGTAAGATTGTTTTTAGATTAAATTTCTGGTGTTAATTTTTGGTAGTAAATAATAAATGTGGTATTTGTGTTTGGATTATTATGGATAAGACTTAAAATTAAATCTATATTAGGGATATAATATATTCCTTACACATTCACACGTTGTCTAGTACCCATAGTACAAGCTCTGCTTAGTTTGCGACCAGATGGCGTTGTGTGAAAGCGTGAAGAATAATTATAATTATAACTGTTACTTTGCTTTTTGAATGCCACTTAAACTATTGAAACAATAGATTTTGCGATTCACAAATAACTGTCCTGTGCCTCGGTGTACAGTCACGAGCAATAATATGTACACATTTTACCCATTTTGTAAAACAGTTATCTAAAGTTCTGCTAATCCAAAATTGAATATTCGGAGATTTTTCGAAACTGTACGGAACCTCTTTTAAATTACGAAATAATTTTGGTATTCTAATGTCTAGATAAACGTGCAGATAGTTTAGAAACTTTTACTATTTGTACATATTATTGCTCATAGCTGTACATGCCTAATGCCATGCCTAAATGTAAGAAAAAACATCCCGCAACACATCCCATAATCCCTAGTATAATAATAATCTATGATAAAACACAAAAAAATTGACATCCTTTTCCAAAAATAACTGTAGGGTTCAGTTATTTTTGGATTTCTAAATTTTCACTTTTTCTAAACAAATCCTAAACATGGCACTAAGAACCGCTCATTAAATCTCATTACAGCACAATTAATTGATTTAGTACAACTTCAACGGTACTTAGAAAGATGTTCTAGAAATGTGGTCGAACCTGCACTTATACAGTAATATGTCTCTGCACTGTTCAACTATGTACAGGGACGGAATTGAGATGTTTATATTTACGAAGAATAAAAAATTAAATAGTTTATTGGTGACGACCTCGGTGGCGCGACGGTAGCGCAAGCGGCTGTCGTGCAAGAGGTTGTGGGTTCGATCCCCACGCAGGACAATAATTTGTGAGATCCACAAATTATTGTCCTGGTCTGGGTGTTCTTTGTGTCCGTTAATTGATGTTTGTAAAAGGTCCCCGCGACACAGGGCATGGTCCCTAGTGCGGGAGTTGTCTTTTTTAAAAGCAAAGTTATGATGGTTCCTTGGGTGTGATAATCAATGTGATACAAAACTATATGAAATACATATTTTGTAAAATAATATTAAGAAGTAGTAAAAAATACTTTTTTTTTTTTTTTAAATTGTTTATTTCGAAATAAATATACAATGGTTTTACATAGGAAACAGAATCGCCAAACTGTAAATACAGTTTGTTGGCGAAAAAGGCGCTCTTACTTATATCTAATTACATATAATTTTAACAATAAGAAGTTCAGTTTACTAGTAACTAGGTATATCAGCACACTATATAAATAGTATTTAACGTCTTAACCTAATAAAATATATAATTATAACATGCATATTTACATAAGCATTTTTCAGTATTTTTAATCTTTATAATAGTGCTGTATAAATATATATTATTAGTATATATACATATACCAATAATACATATATACACATAACATACATATGTATTCACACATACACACACACATATATACATACATATACATAACATATACCTATATATATATATATATATATATATACATATATACACACACACACACCCACACACACATACATACAAATACACACATATGTATTACAATAATTAACAATCAGATGTTTTTTAAATTTTTTAATTAAGTATCTAACGTTTTCATCATCTCACTTTTCAGTCTTTTCTTTAAGGACAGTCTACTTGTGATGTTTTCAGATGAGTTTCTAAGAAAGTCTATTTTATTATATATTACAGGAGTTAAGTATTGCCTAGTTCTTTTACCATAGTAGTTGGTTATTGGAGGTATCATATATTTACCTTGCTTAACTTGTTTGGTGTACTATGAAGATATGTATGAATAAATGGTAGATATAGCAAGACAAGTAGTTATCTTTACAAATATAATTCTGCTGTACGTGTGTTGTCATTAAACTCATCCTAAACGGCTTGACCGATTTTATTGAATTTTTCTATATGCGTTTGAGTGACGCCCTGGGTGGTTTAGATTCACAAATCAGCCCGGCATGCAGACGGCGCTCAGTATCATATGCAGGAGAACGTCTGTCAGGTCCGCTAGTAGTTATATAAGCACTCACTCTAAGCAGAGCTTGCTTATTAGTTAAAAGTAATGAATATACTTAGGTATATACATTTTTTTGCAAATAGGTACATACATAATAATATTATACATAGAAAACCAAACAAAAATATTTATCCACATACACATTTGCATTAATCTGGAATCGAACGCGAAACCTCTACGCAGCAGTCATGCCATCAAGTATTTTACTACAAAGAGCACAATCTCTGATTAGTTTATTACAATACTAATGTCTAGATTAATATTATCAATTAAAACTCTACCCAACTCCGCACCAGCACAATATCAAGAAAAACTAAGCCGCTAACGACCAAACAAGGAGATACCGCAACTAACTGACAGCATTGTTTAACAATAATAAAAACACTTCTACTATGCTAATATATTTACTTGACGTTAATGAGGAATACAAAAAGTATTCCAACTAGATCCGTAAACATATCATAACAGCCCATTAATGTCCCACTGCAGGGGCGGGCCTCCTCCCGTGACGGAGGAATACTTGGCCTACTAATACCACGCTGGCCAGACGGATTGGTATAGGGTTTAATTTCAAGTTTTCCTTCTTTTTATTTCGTAAAGATAATATTCACAGATAGTCCCTTAGTCGGTTTTTACGACACCCATGGGATGAGATGGGTAAACATATAGGATAGGATATTATAATATTATTTTAAACTTGGTGTTATCATATTTAGTGGATTTAATTTAAAGTTAATTTAATTTTGTATTATTTACTTTAAATATTATTCAAAACATTTTGACTTCTCATTTTAATTTAATTTTTTAATTTATATTTCCAATTTTTGTTTTAATTAGAGTTTGTCATTATTTTAGTTTGTTTTTTTATTCGCATGCTGTGGTTTCCTATTATTGAAGGAATACTTAAACGGAATTATCCTATAATTTTATAAATTAAGTTCTAATGTGTATTGCCTTTCTTGGAGACCCATAAAATAAATAAATAAACTAAATTTTAATTGCCGTTATTATTAAAGTTCATAATGTGCCCACTGTTGGGATGACCTTGGAGAAAGAAAGAAATTTTACCTCAATATACAGGTTGCCCAGAAAGATTAGTATTTAGTATACTTTTTTTATGTCAAGGGTGTTTCTCCGAAATTCGATTCTTTGTCTGATTCTGATTCTAATTTTTTTCACATTTAGGCTTGTTTAAAGGCACACTTTTTATAAAATGGTTTTCGAGATAATTACTTACAAGCAACCATTGCTCATAGGCATATCCACATTAATCAAACGTAGCCATCAAAACTCTTTTAAATAAAAGCTCCAAAAATAAGCAAGTAATTGAAATTTGTTTTCCGTATAATAATAATATAAATAAATAATATAATTTATCCATTCATAATAATATTTCAATGTTTATACTTAAGAAATGTATTTCTGAGAAAATGACCAAAAAATTTCGGTACATTATACATTATAAGAAGGCCGGACTAAGATTTAAGATAATTTTGTTACAATGTTAGTATGACTTATGGTCTTTATATCCTGAGGTGCTGTGGGCCACACAGAAGCAATAAGTATATAAATATTCACGGACATTTCTACACAGCGCCATCTGTTCCCAGAGTAAGCTAGGCTTAACCTGCTTGTGTTATGGGTAACAGAACAACGTATATTAGTACTTATATACTTTTTTTTTGTAAATACATACATATTATACATAGAAACACTCAGACCACAAATAGTCATGTTCATGCACACAAACATTTGCATTGAGCGGGAATCAAACTCGAGACCTCTCATGTTATATTACCACTACGCCACAGAGGTCGTCAATAAAACGCAAATAAGTACTTATAGGTACTTTTTACGAGGAATTAAGTCGTAATGTCACTAGCTACTGTAGCCTTCAGGTGGAAGGGTACAGTAGCTGGTGACATCATCATAACAGCCTATTAATGTCCCACTGCAGGGAAGGGCCTCCTCCCATGACGGAGGGATACTTAGCCTACTAATACCACGCTTGCCAGACGGATTGGTAAAGGGTTTAATTTCAAGTTTTCCCTCTTTCTATGTAAAGGTAATATTCACAGATAGTCCCTTAGTCGGTTTTTACGACACCCATAATGGGATGAGATGGGGTGGTACCATAATGTACCTTACGTCATCACACGGAGAATTATAGGTACTTTTTTACGAGGAATTAAGATCGTAATGTCACTAGCTACTGTGGCCGTCAGGTGGAAGGGTACAATAGCTGGAGACATACAGTAACATTGGCACGCTACTGCTTGGAATTGCGAATTGGTCCTCAAAGAGTCTCTATACTTACTTTAAACTCCACCAGCATATTGATGTACGTGTTTTAGGGTCGTTCGTAGCACATATATCAAAACGTAAAGGTTCCACTTTTAATGTTTTTCGTTTAAATAAATATAGCATTATAATTTAACTAATTGAAAATCATTTAAAGTGCTGAGAGTGTGTTATACAAATACTTTATTGCCTTATCTCAAGACTTTGTTATCAACATTTTACATTATTTATCGTATTTGCGAATTATGATTTTTTTCTATTGGCGGCGCTAGTGAGCCACGTCCATAAAGGTTGGAGGAGTTTCATCAAGCGACCAACTTATTTGTCAAGATGGCGTAGAAAATCTAAAAACACAATTTTAATGGTTGATTTAAAGATAAAATATATTAATTTTGTCTACTACAACTAACTTGGGGGTCTTATCTAATAAATTATGAAACTATTCCATCTGCCATAATCGTTTAATGCCATAGATACGATCCTTTAGTTTTTTTTTTAAAAGGACACGATGTCAAATGATCTTTTTTGGACATCAATTAACCATTTTTTGTGGATACTTATTTAAATAAATTTTTGTGGGTTCTGTTTCGATGGTCATATTTTATTATCGTGGCAGTTGTATGTCCCGCTGCAAGGATGGGCGTAGTCTAATTGCAGGATATTGCGTTAGTTAGTTGACTTGATATCCCGATACCCGCAGGGTCAGAAATGGGTTGCGGAGTGCCGGTTTGTAACCTACTTCATTATGACAGCAACAACTGCCCACCTGACCAGGTCTTCCGAAAAAGTAAAACTTGGCCAGTCTCAGACGGAATATAAAATATGCTATCGAAAGAAAAAAATATATTATTTTCTAAAAACTTTCCGTTAGTCAATAAAGCTAACTTTATTGACTTTCTCACAAAGTCTCGTTCTAATACCATACTACACAATCTTTGTGTGATCCACAAATTATTGTCCAGAATCTGATTCTTCTTTGTGTCCATTAAATTGACGTCTGTAAAAGAATTCGACACGATCCAGTGCAGGGGTTGTCTTTTAAAAATGTAAATTATTAAAGTACTTACTTATTTAAAAAATCATGAAATGGTGTCTAGAAAAGCAAATCAAAAAAAGGGAACCCTAAAAATATAATATATTCCAAAACTTCAAAAGTAAACATTCAAAATATTCTGTAATAATCATTTTTATTTCTACCGTCCAAGCATGTTTCGATGTTGTATTGCCCTCTCTCTCACGCATTAGGCGCAAGAAAGAGACGGAGTGCGTGCGCAGGCGCAGGAAACAAAACGATTCGTTGTTGTTTTTTTAGGGTTCAGTCGTAAAATGTTTTAGTGATTTTGTACTTATTGAAGTTATTTGTGTTTTTATTTGTTCCGTTTAGTTAAATGAGTCATTCCTTTATACTAACATGTACTGCTGTGCTATTTTGAGAATTCCGCAAGGAGTGTAAATGTAAAATGGCGTTTGAAATAAATACTCAAAAGTAGTAGGTTTGAATATTGTCAGAAGGCCCAAATATTTTTATTGTCTTTCGTTCTTTTACAACTAGTTCAACTAGTTGGCTAGGCATATATCGTCTGCTTACTGCAGGTCAATTCTCGTAACATACAATTTAATTTAACTTAATTTTAACTTTTTTTAAATTTAATTTTTTATTAAGTACTTAATCCAAAAGTGGTGGTCCTCAAATTATTCGTTAAAAATAAATTTAAATGATAAAATAAAAGTTAAGTTTCTTAATGGAGAAGATAACATGAACGGTCATTATAAAAATTAAAAAATATATAATTAAGAATACTTATTGTGTGACAATTTGACAATTAAAAGTTAACTTAACCGATTTTTTAACGATTTTAAGGTGTACGAGAATTGACATGAAGATTAAAATAATTTCGCCTCAGTTCGCAGGTTTGTAATGGCCCAAATATAGTTCTTTACAAAATAAATTTGACCATTACAGAACCATGTCTACTTTTTTAAATTACGCTTTACTTTAAAATATTTTTTGTATCCTTTTTAATATAAATAAAATCAAACGGGTATACCACTGGGAGACAAATAGGGATACATCTATATACATACCTATACTTACTCATACATACGTATCCACTGACGTGTGACCAAGGCCGGAAGTATCGGGTTCGATTCCCATATTAAGTAGATACGAAAAGTTCTGTTATGTATGAGTCCAATAAATTATAGTAAACTAGCTGACCCGTGGCCACTTCGTTGGATGGCGAAAAAAACGCGTCACTTCTTTTTACATATTTTATTTCTGCTTATTCTCCTATTAGTCTTAGCGTGATATTATATAGCCTATGACACTCCCCGATAAAAGGACTATTCAACATAGAAAGAATTTTTAAAATCGGTTCATTTGATCCGGAGATTACCCCCTACAACGTCACAAACACACAAACTATATACCTCTTTATAATATTAGTATAGATTTGTGAGAAATTATACTAGGTACCTATTATAAGTACAATCTAGCAGACATAATCTATATATGTTACAGCCAACGTAATAAATATGAAATTATACATAATAACTAGCCATTATGTATAAGGGCTACTCAATTTTGATAAAGTGATAAATGTCGCAGAATTAATCACATTAACTAGCCATTATATAATAATATGTTATAGTCAAAACTCATAACTACTTTTGACTGGTTTTTTCAGTCAAAAGTGGTTTTGATCGATGTTAGTCAAAACTCATTGAAATTTTACCTTTCAACTGGCAAAAATACAATATTAGGGCAAAAGTCAAAAACAGTTGGTTAGGTTAGGTTAGCATAGTGACCAAAGGACGCACGAGCCGAGCGAGCGAAGCGAGCGTGCCGCGGTAGCGGCCGGCGAGTGCTAGAATATAGTAATATGTACTATATTCTAGTTTTACATAAAAAAAATGCTCCGTCCTTTGGTCACTATACTAGCCTAACCTAACCAACTGTTTCTGACTTTTGGCAGATAAAAGGTAAAATTTAATGAGTTAATCACTTTATCAAAATTGAGTAGCCCTTATACATAATGGCTAGTTATTATGTATAATATTCATATTTATTACTTTGGCTGTAACATTATAAAACTCAAAGGTGACTGACATAGTGATCTATCAACGCACAGCCCAAGCCACTGGTGGGATCTGGCTGAAATTTGGCATGCAGGTAGATGTTATGACGTAGGCATCCGCTAAGAAAGGATTATGATGAATTCTATCCCCAAGGGGATAACATAGGTAATGAAAGTTTGTATGAAACTTTGTCAGTTTCAATCCGATCGAGCTGAGACTTTGCATGCATATAGCTATTATGACGTTGACACCCCCTTATAAAGGACTTTGATAAATTCTACCCCCAAGGGGATAAAATAGGTAATGAAAGTTTGTATGAAACTTTGTCAGCTTCAATCCAATCGGGCTGAGACTTTGCATGCATATATATATTATGACGTTGGCACTCCCTTAGGAAGGACTTTGATAAATTCTACCCCCAAAGGGATAAAATACGTAATGAAACTTTGTATGAAACTTTGTCAGTTTCAATACGATCGGGCTGAGACTTTGCATGCATATAGTTACTATGACGCTGGTAACCCCTTAGAAAGGACTTTGATAAATTCTACCCCCAAGGGGATAAAATAGGGGATGAAAGTTAGCACGACACTTTGTCAGTTTCAATCCGATCGGGCTGAGACTTTGCATGCATATAGATATTATAACGTTGGCACTCCTTTAGGAAGGACTTTGATAAATTCTACCGCCAAGGGGATAAAATAGGTGATGAAAGTTTGTATTAAACTTTGTCAGTTTCAATACGATCGGGCTGAGACTTTGCATGCATATAGTTACTATGACGTTGGTAACCCCTTAGAAAGGACTTTGATAAATTCTACCCCCAAGGAGATAAAATAGGGGATGAAAGTTAGCACGAAACTTTGTCAGTTTCAATCCGATCGGGCTGAGACTTTGCATGCATATAGATATTATGACGTTGGTACCCCCTTAGAAAGGACTTTGATAAAATCTACCCCCAAGGGGATAAAATAAATGATGAAAGTTTGTATGAAACTTTGTCAGTTTCAATACGATCGGGCTGAGACGACTTTACTTGCATATAGTTACTATGACGTTGGCACTCCCTTAGAAAGGACTTTGATAAATTCTACCCTCAAGGGGATAAAATAGGGGATGAAAGTTAGCACGATACTTTGTCAGTTTCAATCCGATCGGGCTAAGACTTTGCATGTATATAGATATTATAACGTTGGCACCCCTTTAGGAAGGACTTTGATAAATTCTACCCCCAAGGGGATAACATAGGTAATGAAAGTTTGTATGAAACTTTGTCAGTTTCAATCCGATCGAGCTGAGACTTTGCATGCATATAGCTTTTATTACGTTGACATACCTTTATAAAGGACTTTGATAAATTCTACCCCCAAGGAGATAAAATAGGGGATGAAAGTTAGCACGAAACTTTGTCAGTTTCAATCCGATCGGGCTGAGACTTTGCATGCATATAGATATTATGACGTTGGTACCCCCTTAGAAAGGACTTTGATAAAATCTACCCCCAAGGGGATAAAATAGGTGATGAAAGTTTGTATGAAACTTTGTCAGTTTTAATACGATCGGGCTGAGACTTTGCATGCATATATAGATTTTATAACGTTGGCACCCCCTTAGGAAGGACTTTGATAAATTCTACCCCCAAGGGGATAAAATAGGTGTTGAAAGTTTGTATGAAACTTTGTCAGTTTCAATCCGATCGGGCTGAGACTTTCCATGCATATAGTTACTATGACGTTGGTACCCCCTTAGAAAGGACTTTGATAAATTCTACCCCCAAGGGGATAAAATAGGGGATTACAGTTACTATGATACTTAGCTTCTCTCATGGACTGCATGTTTTATGTTGCTTGCTCACGAGTAATTTCTCTTAATAGCTTAATAGTTTTAGCGCCTAATGACAGATTAATTATTAAGAATATGTGTACAAAGAAGTTTTGTAATTTGTAACTAAATTTTTTTAAATATTATGTCACACATTTATACGACGCCATAGATGGCGTCGTATGCGTATACAAGCTCTGCTTAGTTTGGGACTAGAGTCCCAAACTAAGCAGAGCTTGTACTATGGGTACTAGACCACGAATAAACAAACTTAAATATTTTGTTTTGTAAATACATACTATTATACATAGAAAACACCCACACTAATGCAAACAATCATGTTCATGCACACAAAGATTTGCATTGAGCGCGAATCGAACCCGAGATCTCTGCGTAGCAGCCATAATATAACAACTACGTCACAGAGGTCGTCAAAATTGATGATTTAATATTGTTAATTGTTAAATGGCGTGCAAAAATGTTTACTTAAAGCCCGATTTACACATCGACAAGTACAGTAGCGAGTTAAGTAGTGGGTAAGTTGTTGATTAAGTTAATTTAAATAGATCTCCATCCTATTTTTTGGCGAGTTAAGTACGAAGTAGCCCCCTCTCTCGCGTCTCGCCAATTTAAGTGGCCAAAAAATAGGATGGAGATATCTATTTAAATCAACTTAATCGACAACTTACTACTTAACTCGCTACTGTACTTGTCGATGTGTAAATCGGGCTTTAGTGCTTGTTAATTAATTAAAACATGTCCTTTTTGACAAAATAAACAAAGTGTTTTTCGGTCAAAAAATAAGACTACCTAAATGTTAATTTACTTTATGACAACTATTTTATTATTTTTATTATATTTTTCGACCATTAAGTTGTTGTGTTTTTTTGTGTTTTGACATATTTATTTATTACATTAACTTTAACATTTTAAAATATTTTACAATGTCGCCGTTTAAAAATTGAAATTGTTATTTTTAATTTTGACATGGCTGCGAAGAGTGTGAATTGTGATATGACGTCCGATAGGAAAGAATGGAAGAAGAAGACATGCTGCACCGACCCCAAATAAATTGGTATAAGGGCAGGGGAATGATGATATGACTTTGAACCTTTTCATTCTTTGAGTGTCGTTATAAGTGACTAAGGGCCATTCAATAGGGACTATATTATAAGGATCCAACGTATTGCAAGGAAAGGAAGACACTACCACAGATTATATAAGAATACCTTTGTAAACTCTACGATATAATCTATTAAGTACTTTGTGAGCCTAATTTTTGTGATTGCAGGAGGCTTTTCTCTGCATTGGGACATTTAATCCATAGTAATAATATGATACTCCGTGTGGTGACGGAGTAAGAATACAATATGTCACCACCCTATCTCATTCCATGGGTGTCGTAAAAACCGACTAAGATAGTCCATCTGTGAATATTATATTACCTTTACATAGAAAGAAGGAAAACTTGAAATTAAACCCTATACAAATCCGTCTGGCCAGCGTGGTACTAGTAGGCCAAGTATCCCTCCGTCACGGGAGGAGGCCCGTCCCTGCAGTGGGACATTAATGGGCTGTTATGATGATGAATAGGTTCAATTCTAAAAGTTTGTCGTCCGTCCAGTTAAGAAACTATTCCAACCAAATCCTTACCATTAGGTGACCCACAAAGTATCTGCAATAAAAAGCAAAATAAAAGTACGTTTATTAATGTATATTTTTACACAAAGGCAACACGTTCCCTTAGGTCATGTGTTTCTGAACGAATAGCTCGGCACAGCGGGACACTGCTATGTCGTTTGTTATTTAATTTATATCTCAATGCAATGAACACTAATATATTGCTACAGTTTTGTTTTATATTATTGCAGTATTTATTTAAAAAATGGAGGATGTTTGTTGTACTTAAAGGACACGATAATATTTATTTATTTATTTATTACACTAGCTGCTGTGCCCGCGACTTCGTTCGCGTGGCGGTTGTTACTTACTTCGCTATTCGATTTAATACTGAAAAATCGTTTTTTAAACCTTATAACAAACAGATATACCTACAAACGAATTGTTAAATTAACGAACGAACCAAAACCTTTTTAAAAACAGACCTTTACAAAGACAGATCTATGAAGACTGCGTCTAAACTTATGCTGAAAGACATGAGCGAGCGTCATTCTTTCAAGGAAAATCTTAACACCGCGATACTGAAAATGACGTCACAGGCACAATGCCATCTGTTGTCAAATTTGTAAGTTAAAATAAATGACCCACTGCAAGGACGCGCCTCCTCCCGTGATCGAGGGATACTTGGCCTACTAATACCCAGTCGGATTGGTATATGGTTTAATTTCAAGTTTTCCTTCATTTTTATTTCGTAAAGATAATATTCACCGATTGTCCCTTAGTCGGTTTTACGCCACCCATGGGATGAGACGGGGAGGTGACATATTGTATTCTTACTCCGTCACCACACGGATAACGCCACACGGCGCGGCGGTCGCATTACATGGCTGGCGTGCATGAGTTCGCGGGTTCGATTCCCATGGAGGACAATTGTGATACACAAACTATTGTCCTTAGTCTGGATGTTCTTTGTGTCCGTTAAATTGATATTTTTAAAGGCTAGTGTGGGATTTGTCTTTTGTAAAAAAAAATGCTGAAATAAATTATTGTACCTAACACCTTTTTACCATCTAGCAAAAAATATTTGACTAAACTTAGACTCGACTATATTATCCGATTTTGATGGCTACAATACAATGGTTTGGTCTTAAGATTATATTTTAATTCGTTTTAAAGATGTGCGGTAACAAACAGACAGACAGACAGATAGACATTAATTCTAAAAATTGTAAGTGTGTAGTGTTGTTGCTTTTTGATTTTTTTCTAGATTTTATAGATAATTTTTATCTGAATTTTCGAAAAGAACAGACATTTTGACCTCTACAGTTTTATTATAGTATAGATAGATAGATTACCTGCTTTAAAAATAATACCTAAAAACTACGTATCTATGTATTTTAATATCTAAAGTGCGCTTATTCCGAGAAGAGTCAATAAGAACCACGTCCGTTCGCATTAAGAGTCAATGTGAATGAAATTATATAGATGAACCGGTTGGCCGTTTCGGACGTTAAACAAAAATCAACCGTACAGCCGTACTCATACTGGCGCGGCGACATTTGGAAATTTTCTTTCATCTATATCTTGTGTGTTTAAAAACCGATTTCTATAAAAAAAAAATTATGAATAAGATATTAAAGTGTACTTTTGAAATAGGGGGGTTTGAAAAAGATATGTCTATGCAAATTACAATATATTTATGTATTTAATACACTTTGAAGAAAACCCTAACGATTAAACACGTTATTGTGGCTAATATATAAAAGATAGATATATACTATTCAGGACTTTTTTGTACATCTTTTGAAGACCATTATTTTTGTAATACATATTTTTGGCGTATGATCAACGAATGCGATGATAAGAGCTCGAACGCGCGTTTTTTCAACCGACTTGCTTCAAATTTTTCGTCACTGCTCAGCTCCTATGTGTCTTAGCGTTATGTTATATAGCCTATAACCTGCCCAGGAGTATGGACTACAATCGTACCAAGTTTGGTTAAAATACCTTCAGTAGTTTTTGACCCATGCGTGCACATACAGACAGACAGACAGACAGACAGACAGACAGACAGACAGACAGACAAAAAATTTATTGATTGCATTTTTGGCATAAGTCTCGATCACCATTCATCCTCCAATATTAATTTTTAACATATATTCAATGTACAGAATTCATCTCTCTTCAGTTTTATTATATAGTATAGATATATGCACCATCCTAACAGTTCACCCTAATTCGATGGTGCAGAACTTATAAATATCTATAATTTATTACTACTAAAACTAAAATAAAACTTATACAAATAAAATCTAGACTTATACAAATAAAAACTATAACTCTTAACTCTTACGAACTAAATCTATACACAATATAGAACATGTGGTCTTTGTGAATTCACTCAATGAACACGTAAATAAATCAATGTGGATGGACACCGTATTAAGTACACGTAGCGAACGCGTAAGTGGCGCACGCTGCAGAAGGTTGGTGCGCGCTGTGGGCACCTCGAGCAGTGGCGGCTGCCTCCGTCGTGTCGTGTACTCATTTGGGACGCATAGTCTAATTGATTGTAAGACTGCTTGGTTGTCTATCATCCCTCTTAAAACCTTAAATACGTATGTGGTTAGAGCCACCTCCCTTCTTAATTCAAGTCTATTATAGCCTACCATACCCAGAACAAATAAACCAGGATATAGCAATGGATAACCTGGGTAGAACCCGTATAGCTTCAGATATAGGTACCTGGTAAACTTGTTCTGGATACGCTCGACCATAAATTTATATTTTGCCTCATGAGGTGACCAGATTGCTGAGTTGTTCTCTAAGTGACTCCTCACAAGAGCTGAAAATAGAGCTTTCAACGCTTCAACATTTGTAAACTGACTTCCCTGTCTTAATATGAAACCTAGGTTACGGTATGCCTTTTTACAAATGATATGGCCATATTAAACCTGATGAACAACGCTAATACAGTCCTGAAATATAGGTACATCTCATCAAAAAAATCGAAACACGCTGCAAGTTTGTGTTTTGTAAGGATTATGAGAAAAATGTGTATATTTAGGAATATGTGTGATATGTTATTTAATAGGAAATTTAATGAGGTTTTCATATAATAATGTTAATGTTCTAAATTCAAATTTAATTTTCGTAGATTTCGTGTTTTGTTTAACGTGTCGTTTTTACCGTCTATTCCCAGTTTCCCCCGATCGGGAAAAACTGGGAATTTAGATTTTTTTTGTCGCATCTTCCCCCGAATTAATAATCAGTGGGTCATCACACAAAGATTGATATATTGAATAGGACTCGAATCCTCAGTCAAATAAAATAAACATAATAACAGAGAAAAAATAATAATAATATAGAGGAACAGTATACCTTAAATATCCTTTAATTCTTGAGTAGAGAAGTCATCTTATGAATGTAAGTGTGCTGGGAAAGTGTGTCTGTCTGTTTGTCTTTCTTTTACAAAACGGAGCGACGAATTGACGTGATTTTTTAAAATGGAGATAGTCTTCTTCTTCTTCGTGTCGATTGGCAAAAACTCAAACAGTGCCGGCCCAGAATTCGGCCACAGCAACTGCATTGTCTGTAGCAGCCCATAGGTCTTGAGGGCTGCATGTAGCAGGACATCGAGGGCATTTTAAGAGGTGCGACATTGTCTGAGGGTCGAAGCCACACTCGCACTGAGTTGCTGAATCCTCAATGTAGCCCCATTTACTTAAATTGAGCTTACAACGGCCCACTTGAGTTGAAGGGATGGAGAGTAACACTTTCCAAATATTGTGTTCCGAGTTCTCTTCTTTGTCCAGGAATGGGGAACAGTGCTACCCTGAATTTAACGCGAGCGAAGCCGCGGGCAAAAGCTGGTATTTTATAGATAACACGTGGGAATCGAAACCGATACCTCTCTTTATAAAAATACGGAACAAAGGTAAATAATAATAATATAGAGGAACAGTAAAGCTTAAATATCCTTTAATTCCTGAGTAGAGAAGTCATGTTATGAATGCTACCCTTGTGAGCTTAACTAACGAAAAAAATGCCGACCGATATCAAAAGTAAGCACTTTTACATCCAACGATACGCTATAAAAGCCTTTCTTACATTATTGTTTGGTTAGTGACGTATAAATATACTTACACGACCTACCACATACTTGACGACCTCGTGGCGTAGTGGTTATATAACATGACTGCTACGCAGAGGTCTCGGGTTCGATTCCTGCTCAATGCAAATCTTTGTGTGCATGAACATGATTGTTTGCATTGGTCTGAGTGTGTATGTATAGGTAATACGAGTATGTATTTACAAAAAAAAGGATTTATGTATGTATATCCGTTGTCTAGTACCCATTAGTACAAGCTCTGCTTAGTTAGTAATATTATACAGCAAACAATCATGTTCATGCACACAAAGATTTGCATTGAACGGGAATCGAACCCGAGACCTCTACGTAGCAGTCTTGTTATATAACCACTACGACAGAGAGGTCTTCATACAACGAGTGTATGATGCAGTGCTCGAGTACTTTTATTTTGATTGAGGTTTAAGCTGACTCAGGCACGTGTAAACTGTGCCGAAATGTCAAGCAAAATAAAAGTACATAAGTACAATGCATCCCTTACGATTATTTTATAATCATAATTAAGCAGTTATTCAAAATCATAAAACTAAGTTAACCCAACAAAAAATCGTGTCGTGATCGTCCCGTGCATTCTAAAACTTTATCCGTCACATTATTAATGATCCTAGATCACACGACACACGGGATTTTAAAAAAAAGTGAATAAATATGTTCGTTTTTGAGTTCATATCTCAAAAACTATATCTTTTGGAAGTTCCTTTGTTGATCTTTATCTGAATGTTGTATAACTATAAAGGGTTATGTTATTATTAATCATTGGTTAAGCAGGGTGTGTGAGGTCGGGCTTTTGATGGGTTATTTATTGATTATAATTTTTCTCGATGTAAAAATATTTGAAATTGCATATATTTTATGAAACAACATGCACCACAAGGTTCCTTATGCCCGATTTACACATCGACAAGTACGGTAACGAGTTAAGTAGTAAGTTGTTGATTAAGTTGATTTAAATAGAGCTCCATTCTATTTTTTGACGAGTTAAGTACGAAGTAGCCCCCTCTCTCGCGTCTCGCAAACTTAACTCGCCAAAAAATAGGATGGAGAGCTATTTAAATGAACAACTTACTACTTAACTCGCTACTGTACTTATAATAACAGCCCATTAATGTCCCACTGCAGGGACGGGCCTCCTCCCGTGACGGAGGGATACTTGGCCTACTAATACCACGCTGGCCAAACGGATTGGTATAAGGTTTAATTTCTAGTTTTCCTTCTTTTTATTACGTAAAGATAATATTCACGGATAATCCCTTAATCGGTTTCTACGACACCCATGGGATGAGATGGTGTGGTGACATATTGTATTCTTACTCCGTCACCACACGGACGAAGTACCTATTTATAATTTGTAAAATTTTAAACCAAAGTCTGACAATTTGAAATCATTGTCGATTGAGGTTCGCGTCAATCAGAATAATTAATGTTTTTAAAAGAATTTTCTTTATGATCTTAATGAAAAATTTTGTACGACAGGCAGATTGAGTTATGGGGTCCGGAGATAATTAGCATTGGTTGCTAATTAAAATTTTATCTTTAAATAATAAGTGAGATATAAATGTGATAATAAATGAGAGCCCAACGTGGTATTAGTAGGCTAAATATCCCTCCGTCACGGGAGGAGGCCCGTCCCTGCAGTGGGACATTAATGGGCTGTTATGATGAATAAGTAAGAAAAATAAATTAAACATGTGGTTCAATCTATTATTGACGACCTCTGTGGCGTAGTGGTTTTATTACATGGCTGCTACGCAGAGGTCTCGGCTTCGATTCCCGGTCAATGCAAATCTTTGTGTGTGTGAACATGATTATTTGCATTGTGCTGAGTGTTTCTCTGTATAATGTATGTATACACAAAAAAAAGTATATAAGTACTAATATCCGTTGTTCTGTTACCCATAACACAAGCAGGTTAAGCCTAGCTTACTTTGGGAACAGATGGCGCTGTGTAGAGATGTCCGTGAATATTTATTTATTATGTATTTGTCGATCAGATTCACAGCAAGTTGCAATCACTAATTCATAAACGTTGAAGTTGGTAAAGTAACGTCATCGCGGTCAGCAAGTTGCAATCACTAATTCATAAACGTTGAAGTTGGTAAAGTAACGTCATCGCGGTCAGCAAGTTGCAATCACTAATTCATAAACGTTGAAGTTGGTAAAGTAACGTCATCGCGGTCAGCAAGTTGCAATCACTAATTCATAAACGTTGAAGTTGGTAAAGTAACGTCATCGCGGTCAGCAAGTTGCAATCACTAATTCATAAACGTTGAAGTTGGTAAAGTAACGTCATCGCGGTCAGCAAGTTGCAATCACTAATTCATAAACGTTGAAGTTGGTAAAGTAACGTCATCGCGGTCAGCAAGTTGCAATCACTAATTCATAAACGTTGAAGTTGGTAAAGTAACGTCATCGCGGTCAGCAAGTTGCAATCACTAATTCATAAACGTTGAAGATGGTAAAGTAACGTCATCGCGGTCAGCAAGTTGCAATCACTAATTCAGAAACGTTGAAGTTGGTAAAGTAACGTCATCGCGGTCATTTAAGAAACCGCTCAGGGGTAATAGTACAGTCACGAGCAATAATATGTACACATTTTCAAATTTTCTAAACTATCTGCACGTTTATCTAGACATTACAATATCAAAATAAATTCGTAATTTAGAAGAGGTTCCGTACAGTTTTGAATTAATCTTCGAATTTTCAATTTTGGATTGGCAGAACTTTAGATAACTGGTTTACAAAATGCGAAAATGTGTACATATTATTGCTCGTGACTGTACGTAATCTCTTGTTGACTGATTTTAAAAAAAAAAACTTTTTGTGTTTGTCCCTTAACAATCTCGTTTTTTTTTAGTATTTGTATGCATTGCTGGTATATCATACAATTAAACAAAATTGCGTATTTTCTGTATCATTACTTTGATTTAGACATTCATTATAACCACAGAAATAGATATCTGTGATTATAACAGCCTATTAATGTCCCACTGCAGGGACGGGCCTCTTCCCAAAACGGAGGGATACTTGGCCTACTAATACCACGATGGCCAGACGGATTGGTATAGGGTTTAATTTCAAGTTTTCCTTCTTTTTATTTCGTAGATGGTCCCTTAGTCGGTTTTTACGACACCCATGGGATAAGATGAGGTGGTGACATATTGTATTCTACTTCGTCACCACACGGAGTTAGAATGAACATTACATTCATTTTAAATAAACAAAACAAATTAAATTTCTTATTTTCGGAATGAATTAAAAGTAACGTAATAATGTTTCCTCGTAGTAATTTATATAAACTAAGATAATAATAAAATAAAAATATATGTTTTTGTTAAAACGAGTGTTCTTATTATTTAAAAGAAAAATTTAAGAAACGAATTCATGAAAACAGTTTAACGCATTTCTTTTAATTGTGATGGCGTGGAGTAGTTATTGATACAATATTTTTTTATTATTTATTAAAGCAACAAATTGTCCGTGTGGTGACGGAGTAAGAATACAATATGTCACCACCCCATCTCATCCTATGGGTGTCGTAAAAACCGACTAAGGGACTATCCGTGAATATTATCTTTATGAAATAAAAAGAAGGAAAACTTGAAATTAAACCCTATACCAATCCGTCTGGCCAGCGTTGGTTATTGATTCAAAGCCTAAATGTACTGACATCATAGATCTCACCAAAGACACTCCTCAACGCCATATAGTGTCAGACATGGTTCATTTAAGCAATTGCAGCAATAACAAACTAAAAAAATATATAAAAATCAATAAATTTATTAGGAAAAATCAAAACTTAATTAAAAATTGTAGAAGTATTAACAAAAACATTAAGAATTGTAAACATAGAATGGAGTCTGTCAAAGAATTAAGTTTGTACACATTAGAGTTAGAAAATTCACAAAGACAGCATGAAGCTGAAACACAAATATTGAACACAAAGTTACAAAAATTACAAGATTCTCTTAATTCAGTGACAAGTATGTATGACAAATCACAACTTATGATTAGGGAGTATTCACTGGCAATGGACAAACTCATTGAATCAACATCACACTATGCTGACCGTTTTGCCTCACTTGAAGACAAAACTAATTATAACTGCAACCGCTGCACTTTGCCATTGTCATTGAATAGTCCTAAGGTATCGAATCTATGTATATCTAATCACTTGTGTGATAGTTTCGATACTTTAGGCTGTAATGTTTTGAGTCAAACATACATATTTAGTGATGAAATAGGAAGAGATATGGGCTCTAAGTTAAGTTTTTACATGAAGGGACAATCATTTATAAACTATTGTACTCCTTCAGCATCCTATTGTGACATTATGAAACAAGTAAGTAATCATAATTTTGTGAAGGATGATAATTTAGTTATTTTGATAGGGGATAGGGGAAGTGTAACAAAACAGGAGCTCATAAAATATTGTGAATCATTAAGTAATTTAAATGTAAATAAGATTGTTTTGTATACACTGCCCTATTGCAACAACTTGCCAGATGCGGAAAACAAAATTAGATATAATTTGAATTTAACACTACATACTATTGCATTTTATAATGATAAAATTAATATAATTGATACTAATTCTATTTTTAAAAACAATTATTATCTGACAAAAGGTAAGCATATGCTTTCCAACTATTACAAAAGACAAGTAGCATCTTCGCTACATTATTGTATTGACATTTCAGCCAAGAACTTGGCTACTCAAACTGCTCCTATAGAGCAAACCCTAGATATTAAGTTGACTGCTCCTATAGAGCAAACCCTAGCTTGTAAGTTAGTAGCTCCTATGGAGCCCACCCTAGATTTAAAGTTGACTGCTCCTATAGAGCAAACCCTAGCTTGTAAGTTAGTAGCTCCTATGGAGCCCACCCTAGATTTAAAGTTGACTGCTCCTATAGAGCAATCCCTAGGTTATAAGATTACAACTACACAACCTCAATCAAAGGATTTAAACTAAACAGTGAGACAAAAGAGTATACCTCTTGCTCACCTATAGGTAATGCAAAGAATGTCAATCAATTAAATCTAGTACATCAAAACATTCAGGGCATATTAGGTAAAACATTAGAAATTGAGTTATTTATTAATAGTAACAACATTGACATCCTTTGTATTACTGAGCATTGGTTAAGAAGTAGCCAATACATGTTTAATCTTGATAATCACCAGATAGGCAGTTCATTCAACAGAGAGCATGCAATACGAGGTGGTTCATTGATAATCCTGAACAAACAATTTAAATATAAGGAACGACTTGATATTGTTAATCTCTCGGTTGAACGTTCTGTTGAGATAGCCTGTGTAGAATTGAAGCATTTTATTGTATTAAGTGTGTACAGACCCCCTTCAGGTATGTACGATTGCTTTGAGAGAGTTATGGAGGATGTTTTAGATAAGGTAACTAAGTCTAAAAAATATGTAATAGTTTGTGGTGATTTTAATATTGATTTACTGGTAACAGGAAATGAAACCCCAGAAAGGGTATCTAAATACTTGGCTCTTTTTCAATCTTTTAATCTGAAAAATGTGTTTTTGGAGCCTACTCGTATAACTGAAACAACAGCAAGATGTATTGATAATATTTTTATTAATTTTGTAATTACTGACAAATTAATAATTAATAAACTTCAGTCAGACCATACTGGTCAGCAAATTAAATTTTTAAATAGAAAGGAACACAATGTATCTAAAAACATTGTGGTAATACCTAAAACTGCATATAGAATTGAATGTTTTAAAAATAAAATTGAGTTAGCATTTAGTTCCATACCAATTATTAGTGGGGATGATAGTGTAAACACTTTATTTGATAATTTTTTTACTACTTATTGTAATGTGTTTAAATCCGTTTTTATGCCAAAAACAATATCAATTAAAGGCAACGCCACATTTAGTGAATGGGCAACAATAGGATTACATAAGAGTAGAATACGGCTTTATGAACTTTATGAAGAAAGAAACTATAATTTTAGTGATACATTTCAGAATTATGTTAAAAATTATTCTAAATTATTTAGAAAGCTTTGTAAGGTAGCTTAATCACGTTTTCTAAGTTCAAGGATTAAAAACAGTAATGATAAGATTAAGACCATATGGAATATTATCAATAGTGAAACAGGCAAAGTAGTCAAGCGCGACATTGAGTACAACTTAAACATCAATAACTCAACAATCACATCAGATATAGAAGTTGCCACTGCTTTTGAACAATTTTTCACTGATATTCCAATTACTACTACTCAATCTTTGAACTCTTCACCTATAACTGCAGAATTAATTTTGAAGGCTAACGTACCGATTTTCGCGAATAATTTTGAATTTGAACATGTTACTCCTTTTGATATAATTAAAGCTTTTAATACCATTAATGTAAAAAAGATAATTAAAAAATTTATGGGATAATTCTGTAGTTATTACTAAGCATATTATTTACTCAGTTGCAACGCATTTAGCTCTTATATTTAATTATTCGATAGATAGTGGTGTGTTTCCTGATTTAATGAAATACAGCAAAATAATTCCATTGTATAAATCTGGCTGTACATCAGATCCAACTAATTTTAGACCAATTTCAGTACTGCCAACTTTCAGTAAAATTTTTGAAAAAATTATTGCAGACCAACTGCAAACATATTTATATAGATATAAAATTTTACATATTAAACAATTTGGTTTTACAAGGGGTCGCTCCACAACCGATGCTGGTGTGGAGCTTGTAAAACATATATATGACGCCTGGGAGAAGTCTTATGATGCTTTAGGTATTTTCTGTGACTTGTCTAAGGCTTTCGACTGTGTCGATCATGATACACTTTTACGGAAATTACATCACTATGGCTTAGGTAAACTAGGATTAGATCTTTTCACATCTTACTTAAATAATAGAATACAAAGAGTTAATATTAATGGAAAATTGTCTACAGGATCTGTCGTAAAAATGGGCGTTCCGCAAGGTTCTATACTTGGACCCCTTTTGTTTCTCATCTACATAAATGATTTACCACACCTAGTTAAAGATCAACATGAGATAGTTTTGTTTGCCGATGACACTTCGCTTTTATTTAAAGTGAAACGACAACAGACTAGTACTGACGAAGTAAACTTGGCTATCTCTAAAGTGGTCCGTTGGTTTGATATTAATAACTTGCTCCTTAATAGCCGCAAAACCAAATGTGTTAGATTTATAACCCCGAATGTAAAGGAAGGAAAAACCACGATAAGAGTTAAGGAGGATCAGGTAGACCTTGTGGACACTACAAAATTTCTTGGTATAACACTAGATTCTAAGCTTCAGTGGGGCCCACATATTATTACATTGGTAAAGAGACTAAGTTCTGCAGCTTATGCCGTTAGGAAAATTCGAGAACTGACAGATATAGAAACTGCCAGATTAGTATATTTTAGTTATTTTCACAGCATAATGTCATACGGTATTTTACTATGGGGACATGCTGCCGACATTCATACTATCTTTGTGCTGCAGAAAAGAGCTATTCGTGCAATTTATAATTTAGGTAGGAGACAATCACTTCAAGAAAAATTTAAAGAAATCAATATACACACATCAAAAAAGTCTAAGCAACATGCATGATATTACAAATTTACCATTTATATTAATTAATTTCTAAGTATTTACTCACTCAAAGTGTATAGGTAAGTAAACTTTTTTGTTATTGATGACATACTGGCTGGTTGTAAAAAAAAAATTCGATTATGTTTTGTTTTTTTTCATAAAATTCAAATGACTGCGAATTTGTTTGAATTTGAGTGCATGTTAATTGCTACGTTTTAGTCTTGATTTTATAATTTTACCAGCCATTTAAATACAGTTGGCGACAAAATTGAATTGTTAGATATTCTTTACGTCATGGAGCGACGTCATTTGACGGCAGATGAAATGCAAAGAGCTGTAGGGATGTTGCAAGCGGGAAGTAATCAATCTCAGGTATCTCGACATTTTGGTATTCATAGAAGTGTTATTTGTCGTCTTTGGCAGCGCTACAATAATACAGGGGAACCCGCTGAACAGCATCCAGGCCGTAAAAGGAGTACAACCACTCGGCAAGACCGGTACATACAACTGACTGCAAGACGCCAGCCGATGTTAACCGCTCGAGAGATAAGTTTGAGGCTACAAAATTCAAGTGGTGTTGATGTAAGTCCCCAAACTGTGCGAAATCGACTGCATGAGTACGGCCTACGAGCTCGACGCCCTATCAGGTGCCCACCGATACGTCACGGGAATCGCGCTCGTCGAAATGAATGGTGTAGAGAACGCATAACATGGACCCAGGAACAATGGGATAAAATTATGTTTTCCGATGAGTCGCGATTCGGGTTTAGGCCTGATACAAGAAGGGTGCGAGTGTACCGTCGACCCGGAAATACTGAAAGACTCAGGTGCGTTCAGGAAGTTCATCCATACAGCGGCTCAACAGTTATGGTATGGGCGGGTATTATGAAGAACAGGCGAACTGAGCTCGTTTTTGTAAATGGAAACATGAACGCTGAAAATTACGTTGAGGATATTCTCAGACCTTATGTCCATCCATTTGCACAAACCTTTGGCTCCGATTTTACGTTAATGCATGACAATGCGCGTTCACATACAGCTCGGCGAACCAGTGAATACTTGGCAACGGAGAACATCCAGGTATTGCCCTGGCCTGCACAATCGCCAGACCTCAACCCCATCGAGCACGCATGGGACATGCTCCAGAGACGTGTTTTGAAGGACTTGGACGGAGTGACAACAACCCAACAGCTGAAGGATTTGCTACAATTCCATTGGGAGCGAATACCGCAAGATGACATAAACAGTCTCATTAATTCAATGAATAATCGTTGCCGACAAGTTCTGAATAGCAGAGGAGGCCATACTTTGTATTAAATTGTCCTATTCTTTCACAATAAATTCATTTTCTTAAGAAATTTCAATTTGTAAAAAAAAAGTTTAGTTTCTTATGTACCTGTATATTCTAATATTGTTAATTTCTGTTATTAAAAGAACTTATAAAGAAAACAGCTGTTATTTTTACATCATAGAACCCTAAAAATATTATTTTAAAAATAAAATACAACGTTATAATTAAAATAAATGGTAAAATAAATTAATATAAATGGTAAATTTGTAATATCATGCATGTTGCTTAGACTTTTTTGATGTGTGTATTAACTGTAGCAAGTCAATACATTTATGAAAACATAATTTATGTTCATAAAAATAAAGACCAATTTGTCAAAAGAAGTGATGTCCATAGTATAAATACTAGAAATAAAGATAAACTTGTTCATCCGTATTCTAGGCTCCAAAAAATACACAATTCATTTCTGGGTCAATGTGTGCGATTCTATAATAAAATCCCGAATCATATCCAAGATCTAAGTTTTAATAAATTTAAGAATGTAGTAAAACAAAAACTTATCCTAAAGGGATATTATACTATTGTAGATTACACGAATGATAAAAAGGCTTGGGATTAACTGCTTCTATTCTCAGGCTGTTTCAAATAATGCTAGTTTATGCACTTTTTATAATTATATGTGCTACTGTATTATTTTATTTCTAAGTTCTAATTGTATTATTGTATACTTTCTATTTTTTTTTATTATTTTTTTTTCTATTTCTTTTCTTCTTCTGTCTTGCTTGTTCTCATGCTTGTCTTTTACTTTTCTTTTCTTTGATTATTATTTTTTATAATGTATAAATGGTGTATTATCCTGTCTAGTACTGTCAAATATTTTAATTGTGTATATAATTTATGTTAAAAGAGTTGCCATGAGTTTCTTTGCCAGGTTTCTTCTCATTGGCCCAACCATTTGGAAACTGGAATTTATGGATCAACACAGACAGACAAGTAGATTTGAGTAGTAGATTGGTTTTATTTTTCTTCTCTAATTTACATTGGACAATACAACGCGGTTTTATTAGTGCTGTGGCGTTTGTCTGTGTCGATCTATAATTTTAACTATAGCTTCAATTTCAAGTAAATTCTAAAAGACGATTTCAAACAATTTGTGATAAATTTTATGAAATAAAGCATTTTGAAGTTTGAAGAAGTTTGAAGTGGTATTAGTAGGCCAAGTATCCCTCCGTCACGATTCACGATTAAGACTCTCAATAGTCAAGCACATTTTTCTATTCCCCTGTCTTATTCTATCGCGCATACGCACTTACAATCAAGTGCCCCTTATCATAACAGCCCATTAATGTCCCACTACAGGGACGGGCCTCCTCTAGTGATGGAGCGATACTTGGCCTACTAATACCACGCTGTCCAAACGGATTGGTATAGGGTTTAATTTTAAGTTTTCCTTCTTTTTATTTCGTAAAGATACCTAATATTCACGGATAGTCCCTTAGTCGGTTTTTACGACACCCATGGGATGAGATGGGGTGGTGACATATTGTATTCTTACTCCGTCACCACACCGAACTGTACAACAACCTCTCCACAGTTTTCCGTAAAACACGAAACCTACATCAAAATATTCGGCACATAACAAAAACGCTACCGAACTAAATAATCCGTCGAAAAACTTTTAAACGTTACAAGAAAACTCACTTTTAATTACGACCACTGCCGGGTTTCGGAGCGCAACCAAAATTATAACCTCAAAAATTTAATTTAAGCCATTTTAAACCTTATTTTGATGCATTTAAGTTAGTAGGTCCCTTAAAATGATTGTAAGTTGTAATTTTGACAAGCAGTTGATATTAGTTTTTGTGTTAAAATTACTCAAGGAGGGGCTTACAGGGCCCTCCCAAATAATTACATGTTTGTAAAAGAGGTGAAATGAAGGAGTGGTTACATTTTTTATAACAAATCATAAATATGAATTATTTGTTGTTTTGTCCGCTACTGTCAAAATGGTGGGTTATTTTAACTGTTAAGTGCTAAATAGGGGTGTTTTTTTGTTAGTTTTATTTTTAAAAACTTGTTTAATTGTTTAACTAGATGTAGAAGAACACTACATTATTATTTTTAAAACTTAAGTACGTATTAGGGGTGGGTCCCGTGTCGCGGCGACTTTGACAGACATCACGCAAGCTAATAATAATGTAGAGTAGGATTCAAACCCGCTACTACGTTCACGGCAGCCGTGTACACGACCCGCTCTGCCACCAAGCCAGTTAAACTCTGTACTTTACAAAATACTACTAATAAGTAAGTATAAGGCTATCCGTGTGGTGAGTGGTGACGGAGTAAGAATACAATATGTCACCACCCCATCTCATCCCATGGGTGTCGTAAAAACCGACTGGGACTAGGTCATCTTAACGAAATAAAAAGAAGGAAAACTTAAAATTAACCGTGTACCAATCCGTCTGGCTAGCGTGGTATTAGTAGGCCAAACATCCCTCCGTCACGGGAGGAGGCCCGTCCCTGCAGTGGGACATTGATGGGCTGTTATGATGAATGTTAAGTAACCCTTACTTCGTTGCCATTATTTTACCGTTCTGACCATGCCATACATGTGGCTGATGTAATCTTAAAAGATTAGATACTTTTATATTGCAGCTCAAGATTAGCGATGGTTGCTCGTTTATATCTTCACTTTTTATGGACCAGTCAGGAGACACACCAATTGTTTTTTTTATGTAGCACTAGCGGCCCGTCCCGGCTTCGCACGGGCATTATTTTACCGCCTTTGCTGTTGAAACTTTTCCTGAATTTTCTTTGCTATAAACCTCACTGGGCCCGAGACCTTTCCAACGAATGTAAAACCGTGTAAATCGGTTCGTGCGTTCTGGAGTTATAGCGTCAGGAAGGAAAACCCGACTTATTTTTATATAGTAGATTTATAATATGTTCTTAAATCAATATGTAGTGTAAGTTAGTACTTTAAGTTTTAACACTGTCCGTGCATTACATGTAATGCACTGATGAGTTAGCTTCGTACGTCCCTGCATGACATACAATACACTATTAACCACTATTTCCAGTGTACGGAAAAATCAGTAATGGTTTATGTGACACTGTTAATTGTAATTTAGCTATAAGAAAACACGTCATGTAATTCTTTCAAATAAATAAAATAAAAATAAATTACGCACTTTTGGACTTGCAATATCCGTGTGGTGACGGAGTAAGAATACTATGTGTCACCATACCATCACATCCCATGGGTGTCGTAAAAACCGACTAAGGGACTATCCGTTAATATTAACTTTACGAAATAAAAAGAAGGAAAACTTGAAATTAAACCCTATACCAATCCGTCTAGCCAGCGTGGTATTAGTAGGCCTAGTATCCCTCCGTCAGGGGAGGAGGCCCGTTCCTGCAGTGGGACATTAATGGGCTGTTATGATGGACTTGCAATATTGATACTGATAATTAATTGTCTTAGGACAATGAAAGTGTTTAATGTATCTCTCTTTCTTACCCTCTTGTGCGTCTTGTGTCTGTTCCTAAAATAAACTATTTTTCTTTATCTAATACGCGAGTTGGCTCCGAAGGGCTTGGCCTTTTTCTCGGAATAGTAAGAACGAGGTAGTAAAATTTGGACGCACGGCCCTAGCCAGGATCCTGTAGGAAGCAGTTGTCTTTTCTACAAAAAAGGTTAAGTTATTAAAAAATTCAAAATAGATCACAATAAATAGGTAACCTAACCTATTTCGTGCTAAGGTTGTCGAAAGGGGTTAAGTGATTGCATTTTTGGGATCAGTATCGATCACTAATCACATCCTGATAGTTATTTTCAAAATATATTTAATGTACAGAATTGACTTCTCTACAGATTTATTATTCTGTTCCATATATCCCTACCGCTTATAGCTACTATAAGTGGAAAAAAATCTAAGTATCCCTACCAGGGGATAAGCTAGTAGGGATACATGGAATAGGGGCTTTTAACATTATTAAATCTATTTCATACGATGTAGATAAAACGGGTTATTCCTATGTGATACCCTAAACAATTCACCCTAAGGTGAAAGCTGGGGAACGTATGTCTTTTAATTTATTTTACTCAGCATAAGGTAAATTTTAAGACATGTTTGCCGAAATTTACCCTAGGGTGAATACTTCAAGGTAACAGATCGGAATAACCGGATAAAACACAACCCAGATATTAAATGAACACACAAATAAATTAAAACAACAATAATATATTTAATAATACTTTTAATCAATAGAAACATAATTTTTCAATTTCATTTCGAAATAAAAAAAGAGATCAAGCCTTTTTAAATAATTAACAGTCTTCTTAAAAATACTGAAATGTTATTAAACCAATCAGAAATGGTATTATTATAAAAAACTGTGGTCTAAAATTTACAGTTAGTTGGACCAACTCTAAAAGGTCTCTGGGTCGGACTGGATGCGGAAGGCGCAGGACCGTGTTCTGTGGCGCGTATTGGGAGAGGCAAATGTCTAGCAGTGGACTGCGATAGGCTAATTGATTGATTGATGCTATGCAGACATCGTGGTCATGGCTGAGACCATGGAGAAATTAAATACAATGCTCGGTGGCCTCAACAAGAGGTTCTTGTAACTGAAACACTCTGGGTTGGGAGACCCCTTAAGTGGTGGACAGTTGACCTAGTTAGGGCGGCGGAAAACCGATAGATGAGGAGACCGCAGAAGGTGCCAATATTTGGAGGAGGCCTATAGCAATGGACGTCCATTGGCTGATATGAATCCATGAAATACCACTTGAAGAGCACTCGTAAACGACCGGCTTGTATGACTCGCTTAATGAATGTGGACGAGGCCCTGTTTGCCAGAATCGTGACAAGTGGCGTTCTGTCATCTCTGCCTAGCCAGGACCTGCCCTTTCTGTATGTTTGTATGTAAATACCACTTACGCAGACACAACCCAAAAGGATAATATGGTGAAATGAACTAGATGCCTACGAAAATAATTGGCAGACAAAAGGCAACGGATCGCAACAAATTGAAGTCTGAAGAGGCATTTGTCCAAAAGTGGGAGTGATATGTGACGATGAAACTTTCATACAAATGAATAAAATATCTAAATACAATATTAATTTGACCACAGTTTGTTTTAATAGGTATTTATGTAACGCTTTCATTATTTTATACAGGATGTCCCAAAACTCGACGTCCCAAAACTCGACGTTAACCCGAAACCAGATGATAAAACAAGTCATGCTGGTTATCAGAATAAAAAAATGATAATAATATACATTTACTTAATTTTTTTTGTAAAGAATGAAGTCTTATTGTTATGAAAGCTAGAACAGCTGGTTTTTTTTTTTTATTAAAGTATAGAGAGGCATTATTCAGGCAGGGTTAACCAGCAAAAACAAAAATTTCAAATGCCTATAACTTTACAACCATGCAACTTAGAATTTTTTTTTATTTTTCTGTTACCAGCGTGACTTGCTTTATCACCTGGTTTCGGGTTAACGTCGAGTTTTGGGACACCCTGTATAATAATTAATTCCTACGTTCCTCTATGTTGCATGTATGTCAAACAAGTTTGACATTTAGACATCTGACGTTTAGCATTTGAAAATAGAAACCGTGTTACTGAAAAAGGGCATTCTAATTAAGAACGCCAACGTGAGCGGTTGTTGTCGCTTGCTATAAAACGCCAAAAGCTTTTAAACTTAATCTGCAGAAGATTAGCTATTCTGATGCAGTGTTTTTTAGAAGTTTACTAAATCAGTGTTTAAAAAATCCAATAAAAAAGCGTTACATATAAAATACCTTTAGTATACAAAAAAATCAATTACAACCAGTCGTTATTTTTGTTTTAATAATAATATAAAATACATAAGTACTTCAAAATGGTATCATACAAAAATGTATAAAGTTTTTTTTTATTTATTTATTTATAAACTATTTATATTAACAACTAATTTCTAAGGCACTAAAATATCAATAGCCTGTTTCTTAATATAATAATAATTTTTGGAAATTATTATTTTCATTGGAAGGATTTAAAAGGGCGATAAAAATTAATAGGATCGGTCGTTTACATTATTAAACATAGAAAACACTCAGACCAATGCAAACAATCATGTTCACGCACACAAAGATTTGCATTGAGCGGGAATCGAACCCGAGACCTATGCGTAGCAGTCATGTTAAATAAACCACTACGCCACAGAGTTCGTCAAATAATGAAGTGATTATTGCAATTTATAAAATATCAAGAAACAGGCTAATACGTATACTTATATTAAAATGTTCGCTAGCACAAAGATCGTTCCAAGTTACTTTTTAAAGTTAGATTGGTAATAATTTTATCACCATATAAGCTAAAAATCACTAAAATATTGCTTTGAGTACCATAAAACAGATTCCTTTTGATCATTAGACGAAAGGACAGTTAGTAGGCCTATAACCTCAAACCGAAACACGTTTGCACTTTACGACAACTAAAAGAAATCACTATTCGTAGATAGCAGATATTCTCCGTGTGGTGACGGAGTAAGATTACAATATGTCACCACCCCATCTCATCCCATGGGTGTCGTAAAAACAGACTAAGGGACTATCCGTGAATATTATCTTTACGAAACAAAAAGAAGGAAAACATGAAATTAAACCCTATACCAATCCGTCTGGCCAGCGTGGTATTAGTAGGCCAAGTATCCCTCCTTCATGGGAGGAGGCCCGTCCCTACAGTGGGACATTAATGGGCTGTTATGATGACTTTCTATCGTGCAAACGTACAAACGTGCTTTTTTTTGACGTTGCACACCCGATATTGGCAATGAATGAGTGGAACGGTCTTTGTATTTAGCAATTTTAACTATTAAAATAACCCACATAAATATATATGGGGGGCACATTAACACAATAAATCGGTGGAATATTATACAGTCTTCTTTTTTGAAAATTCGTGGTTTTTTTTTTTACAAATTATTTCTTAAGTGCCAATTAAACTGTTTTAACCGACTCCAAATAAGAAAAAAACATTCTCAATTTGTAGGTACTTACATTTATTTTATTTTACGTTTTCAACAAACATAACTTTAAGTGTTTATGACCAACTTAAGTTTCTTTTTTTATATCTTCCTACATTGGTATTTTTCGTTGTCTTGTAACTAGGAGAATTTTTGCAAATTTAAGCGCCGATTACACTAGACTACATGTAGTCTCCTACATAATGTAGTTGTTTACACTAAACTACATGTATGTAGTCTAGTGTAATCGGCGCTATAATCCTGTAAAAAACTATTATGAAACTTTATAAAGAATATAGAAAAGTACCTTTTAATTTAGGTATTTTCAATTACCATTTCATTTTCATATTTGGAGTCGATTAATTAAAAAAAATCAAACAAAATATACATTAAGTTTAAAACTTTCGTGTTTCATTTTATATAATTATTATTAACACGGGTATTAACACGATATTATTTGGTAAATATTAAGTAATAATTTACCTTTGAGGCTCTCGACGTTTCGGCCAGGTTACACCAGCCATGGTCACGAGTAGACCCGTGTTAATAATAATTATATAAAATATACATTGATAATACATATTATGTAAAATTTCAAAAACATTTTCAAGATATCACTAAAATGTATAACATTGGCTGCCCAAATTCAACACAAAACCAACAGCTATCGCTATCATAAAAACACAATCCTAAAAAACATAGCCGTTTCCTAATATATTCACTACACTTACAAAAAAGGCGCAAAATTCAACAAGAAGTCGAATATTAATCTCAAAAAGTAATTTTTTTCCAAAAAAAAATCTAAAATTATTTTTTCGAAAAAGGTACAAAAAAATATACATCCTTATAAAATACTTAATTAGTATATTACTAAAAGGTGGGGTAATTATCTACAAAATATAATTGTTTTTATAGATTAAAATAATACAATGTAAAATTGTATAGGGCGTAAGCGGCATACTTTGAAACAAGACATATTTTAATACAAGACATTACTTTTTTAAGTATCCCTCCGTCACGGGAGGAGGCCCGTCCTTGCAGTGGGACATCAATGGGCTGTTATGATGATGATGATGATGATTACTTTATTAAGAAGGAAGAAATCATCAAAAAATATCTATCCATTTAGGAGATATGACCGTTTAAAATTTCCACTTTTTAAACATTTTTTTGTCAAAAAACCATTGGAATGAGTAGAGTTAAAGATTATAAGGATGAAAGGTTTTTTTTGTTTAACGATTGGTTAACTCGTTACTAAAACCATGTCAAAAACAGCTGTTTTTATATTATGATTATTTTGCATGTACTCCCTTTGTAAACTTTTCCATGTTAAAGACACTACTATGACAATAATAATAATAGAGACTATCAACATCTAAGGAGACTCTCGCTTGACAGTTGGATCATAGGTCTGATGCAGAAGGCAGTACTGCTTGACACGGCACGTATTGTGAGGAGGTTCCTATCTCTGGAGCGCTAACCACCAGTAGCTTGGTCCCTGTACCCGATGCTGGTAGGTCTACCTTTTTTTATATTTTAAAATGTTTTTATTTTTATATTTAAAAATGTAAGTATAGAGACTAAATTATTGTTCATCAAAATAAAGGTCATCAAGGTAAGTAAGATATGATATTTCTAAAATAATACTCGGTATGACAAAACAATTATGTATTAAGTACAATTTATGTTTATTGTATGTATCCCTCCGTCACGGAAGGAGGCCCATCCTAGCAATGGGACATTAATGGGCTGTTATGATGATGATGTTCATAGAAAACGAAAAAAATATAATATAAAATAGGAAAAAATATAATCTTTTTTTTGTATGTCTATTACGCCCTTACAAAAAAAGGAAAATAATAGTTTAAATAACATTATGCATAGCATTCTTAGATAGAGCATATTCATTAATGAAACTCTGTGTGGTGACAGAGTAAGAATACAATATGTCACCACCCCATCTCATCCCATGGGTGTCGTAGAAACTGTCTAAGGGACTATTCGTGAATATTATAATCTTCACGTAATAAAAAGAAGGAAAACTTGAAATTAAATCCTATACCAATCCGTCTGCGAGCGTGGTATTAGTAGGCCATGTATCCCTTCGTCATGGAAGGAGGCCCGTCCTTGCAGTGGAATATTAATGGGTTGTTATGATGATGATGATTAATGAATTGAATATAAAGACAAAACTGCATTAAGGAAAAACACAACAAACATCTAAACAATAATTTATGGATCGCAAAAATAATTATCCTTCATCATCTAAGTGGACCGACGACCTCAAAAAGGTCTCTGGGTCAAACTGGATGCGGAAGGCGCAGGACCGAGTTCTGTGGCGCGTATTGGGAGGGGCCTATGTCTAGCAGTGGACTGCGAAGGGCTATTTAATTGATTCAAGCTTCATGAGGGTTAAACAACCAACTTTATTATATCACTAACTGCTTCCCGACGACTTTGTCCGCGTGGAATATATACTTTGGGCTGATAGATATATTCTGCCGGGATTTTTTATTTTAACTTATAAATAACATTAATTCCGTAGCACATACTAATTTTTTATGTAGCCGTAGTGTAACCTTTTAGTCATAGCGTGATACTATATAGCCTATGATACTCCCCGATAAATGGACTATTGAACAACACAGAAAGAATTTTTAAAATCGGCTCAGTATTTCCAGAGGTTACCCCCTACAACGTCACAAACACACAAACTTTACCTCTTTATAATATTAGTATAGATGTTATATTTTAAGTACGTATCTAAAAATGCTCTACATATTGTTATTTTATTCCTTAAAAGATGGTGTTTAAGTATATTTAAAATACTTATAGAAAAGTGTTATCCTTAGAAATACTTTTTAATATAAAAGATTAAAACGAAAATACAGTCTTATGTACTTAAAACGATTCTGCTGTATAATATTTTAAATGTAAGGGGTGATTAATTCACGTAATTATAATTATTTAATAACTGAGACACAAAAAATATTTGGGACTTTTTTTTTAATAGAATGATCTGTCTAGCGAGATATTGGTAGGCCAAAATACCCTCTGTTTTGCCCGATTTACACATCGACAAGTACAGTAGCAAGTTAAGTAGTAAATTGTTGATTAAGTTGATTTAAATAGATCTCCATCCTAAAGGGGGCTACTTCGTACTTAACTCGCCAAAAAATAGGATGGAGATCTATTCAAATCAACTTAATCAACTGTACTTGTCGATGTGTAAATCGTGTTTTACTTGAGAAAGTCTGTACATGCATTAGGTGACTTGGTGAAAATGCAGGCCATATTAAAAAACATATAAAAAACCAATTTTAACATTGGCTATTCGCCGAATTGTAATAAAATAATGATTTAAAATAAGTCAATAATTGTCAAGTAATGAGTATTATATGGTACTTAATTCAACAAAAAGTGAAGTTTAATTTTTAAGTATATTTTGCAATATATTTGGATAAAAAAAATTAGGCCAAATAAAGAGCACTCGTAACCGACGCGCATGTATGACTCGCTTAATGAATGTGGACGAGGCCCAATCTGTTTGCCAGGATCGTGACAAGTGGCGTTCTGTCGTCTCTGCCTACCCCGGACGGGATAAGGCGTGAGTTTATGTATGTATGTATGTATATTTGGATTATTTTAATTTGTTTTATTGTAATGTATCATCATTTTAAATCAATTACTTTCATACAATCGTTAATAATCATGTCCCAATGCAGGGACAAGCCATCTGAAGCAATTGAGATAATTTTGGCCCACTAAAACCACTTAATTTTTTTATGCCATATATTTTTATAATATTTTTATAATACAGCAGAACCGCAACTAAGTTAAAAAATAAAACTTAAGCTAAATTCTCATCTATAACTAGATTATTATCTATATCCTCACTAATACTGCTATCACAGTCTTCAAAATTTTCATCCGAGACCCGTCTCAAAAAATTTTCAACGTTCGAAAAACTAACCATTAATTGTTTTTCAAACATATTATTACTAAAAATATTCTTTTCTACCGTATTCTTAAGTAAATTAGCTAAAATAGGATTAGATTTTAACATTTCAGGCTTAATTGTATTTAAATTATAATTTTCTTTACCGTTCTGTGTATTTTTCTTGTGTGTCCGTTTGTGTAATAAGAAAACGTCTGGATCTTTAAAACACTTGGAGCAGTCATCGCATTTGTATGAATTGTTTTGTGTATGGTCCGTTTCGTTGTCTGAATCGGGTTCTGAAACGTTGGATGTTGAATTTTCTTGTGTCGTTGATGATTGTGAAGGAGTTTCTGAGTTCTGTTCGGAGTCATCTGATGTTGATTGTGGTAGACCTGAAACGAATGGTGATAGGAATTAATAATAATAATGTGTATTCTTGTATAAATCATTATAATGTATTTTTTTTATTAGGACGAGTAGTTTTTCAAGTAGAATGTTTAAAACGGCATTGTTAGGTTCATACCAAATTTGGATAGGTAGAGGACGGAACATAGCAGACAGTAAAGGTGACCGCTAACGCGTTGTAAGGGGGCCTCCTTAAACCTACATCTGGGTCGTAAGTCCCAGACGCTGTTATGCAAGTGTTCCGTCCTCTATCACGCGATGGACCCGGCACCCGCACGGAGAACCCATGGAATGCTAAGATTAGGTCTTATGCGCAATCAGAGAGGAAAACATCAAAAAATTTATCATCTTTGAACCCCCATAGCTTGGCTGATAAAGGTTCAATAGAGCTGTAATTAGACTTATTTTGTAAAACAAATCATAGTTCTGGCTCTGGAGAGAAAATAGTACCAAAATTTTGAAAATTTTCTCGATTTTCTCATATTCCACAAATTTATCGAAGTTGTAAATTTAAAATATAGATTACCCTAACAGACACATGCAACAAACCAAAAATGCAGAACCAAGCTATGCGAATTAAGCCTCTTTTTTTGTCTATTTCCACTGGACTAAGACGTCAATTTAATTTTCTTTTTGTTAGTGCGAATCACACAGCTGCAGAATCTTATTATTATTAGCCTCTGTCCCACTGCAGGGCAAAGGCCTCTCCTTCAGACTTCCACTTCTCTCGATCCGTGGCTTCCGTATGCCAGTCCCTCTTAAACGTATCCAGGCAGAATCTTGATAGATACAAATTAGTACTAGATATGGATGGGTGCTCCGTGTGGTGACGGAGTAAGAATACAATGTGTCACCACCCCATCTCATCCCATGGATGTCGTAGAAACCGGCTAAGGAACTATTTATGAATATTACCTTTACATAGAAAGAAGGAAAACTTGAAATTAAACCCTATACCAATCTGTCTGGCCAGCGTGGTATTAGTAGGCCAAGTACCCCTCCGCCACGGGAGGAGGCCCGTCCCTGCAGTGGGACATTAATGGGCTGTTTTGATAAATAGATATGGATGGGTGTGCTTACCATTACAAAGAGCTCTGAGGTTCATAGGATCGCTGACACCAACAGCCTGCATAGCCAGCATAGTCTGCATGTATATAGCTTGCGCTAAATGCTGTTGTATCTGAAATTATACAGACATCTAATTAAATAACACAGTCTAGACTCAGCATGTTAATTCTCGTACCTTAAAATCGTTAAAAATTCGGTTAATTTAACTTTAAGTTGTCAAATTGTCACACAATATGAATTCTTGTAATTATAATTTAAAATTTTTTATATTTTTTTAAAGTAGTGTATTCGTACTGAATCTAAGCTTAAAACGGCATTCTTGTGATTTTTAAAGTGACAGTTCTCCATTAACAAACGTCAAACTCTTTTATTTTATCATTTAACTTTATTTTTTTTAATTAAAAAAAGTTAAAATTAAGTTGAATTAAATGGTATGTTACGAGAATTGACCAGCAGGACATTAATTTGTGGATCGTGCAAAAATTGTTCTAAGTGGGAATCGAAACATGAAGGATTAACTGCAGCTATCTGTACAAATAAATAAATATTCACGGACATCTGTACACAGCGCCATCTGTTCCTAAAGTAAGCTAGGCTTAACCTGCTTGTATTATGGGTAACGGAATAATAGCTATAATATACGTAAATACTTTTTTTTTGTAAATACAACCAGACCAATGCAAACAATCATGTTCATACACACAAAGATTTGCATTGAGCGGGAATCGAACCCGAGACCTCCGCGTAGCAGCCATGTAATATAACGACTATTCCACAGAGGTCCACATCATCATCATTGCGTATGGCGTCTGCTTTGAACCCTATATATCTATATCCAGCTGGAGGAGCCAATCTTTTGCGGCCGGAGTAAGGTTGTGCAGCTCACGCATTCCCCCAGGCCCTAGAGTAACGACGTCAGAGACATTCCTGGACGATGTGCATCATCGTTTGTTTTGGGGCTTCACAATTACACCCCGGCGAGTCTTTGAGGCCCCATCGATGGAGGTGGTAGTTGCATCGCCCTTGTTGAAACTATTAATTGCAATACTGGCCATCTACTTATTTTGAATATAGTATATAAATATGTCATATGTTGACGTTTCATAAATACTTACTCTGTAAAATGTTTTTAGTCTGAAAATATATATTGTTCCGTCGTATTGCTCAGTTCGTGTTTAATTTAATTATCTAGTACAAATAAAATACTAACATATTTTATCAGGTTATGGGCCTATGTCCGAGAATATTTTAAAAAGTATCTAGAAAAATCCTGTCATTGTTCGCGAGTTCGTTTGTTTTTTTTCCAGAAATTTCAGAAAAATACTTTAAAAAATGGTATCTCAAATAACAATGGGTACAATTGAGAAGTTAATAGGGAGAGACAATTACCAAAGTTGGAAGTTTGCCGTGAAAAACTACCTTGAACATGAAGAACTGTGGCAGGAGGTTGAATCTGACCCAGGCTATGTATCTGATAGCAAGAAAAATACGAAAGCAAAAACGAAAATAATATTGTTGGTAGACCCAGTTAATTACGTTCATGTACAAGAGGCTACAACAGCGAAACAGGTTTGGACTAAACTTGAAAAAGTGTTTGATGACTCAGGGCTTAGCAGAAAAGTAGGTTTATTGAGAGATTTGATCACCACTAACTTAGATAATTGCTCCAGTGTCGAGGAATATGTCAATAAGGTAATGTCAACAGCTCACAAGTTGAGAAATATCAATTTTGTAGTAGGAGACGAGTGGCTGGGTACGTTGCTGCTCGCTGGCCTCCCTGATTACTACAAGCCAATGATAATGGCTTTGGAGAGCTCCGGTGTAAATATTAGTGCAGATTATGTAAAAACTAAGTTGTTACAAGAAGTTAAGGTATCAGATTCAGCTGCTTACTATGCCAAGTCATATAATAAACAAAGTATTATGTCAAAGTCAATGTCAAAAAATTCTAATAACCAATCTCAGAGAAAAGGGCAATCCAAAGGGCCACGGTGCTTTGTATGTAACAAGTATGGTCACATGAGTAGGGATTGCTACTTTAAAGATAAAAAAGGGGTCCGTCAAATAATGACAATCCTAATAATGGTTATTATGCTGCTTTTCCAGTTGCTCCCGTATTGGATGGAAGTTGCTGGTATGTTGATTCCGGAGCATCACTGCATATGTGCAATAACAAGAATTGGATGTATGATGTATCTCCGTCAACTATTGACAATATTAAGGTTGCAGACAATAAAACAGTAGCAGTAAAAGGCAGTGGTAAGGTGGATTTTAAGATTAGAGACTCAGATGGCATAATACGGAAAATACAGGTCAGAGATGTACTATATATACCCACATTAACAGTTAATTTACTTTCTGTAAGTCAAATGGTAAATAATGGTTGTGAAGTGAAATTTGAGAGAGATGGTTGTCAGATATATCAAAATAATAAGTTAATATTGACAGCATTGCATCGCAATAACATGTACACTCAAGGAATTTAATTGTTTAGCAATTTGCTTAATTTTGAAATCGGTCAGGTTACTATTTACCGACTACAGACGACGGATGACGAACCCCGACGTCTTGGGAGTCGTAAAATTAATTAGACAAGGTATATATACCTAGCCTTGTCTATCTATGACAGACAGGTATTTTGTGTTAAAATAAAATTCTTCAATTTTATATTGTTGAGAGACCAAAGTTAAGTCAAACTAAACTAGACCTTATCTACCATCTCCATCAAACAGTATCCTTAGTCCGAGTTTGTGTCACTATTAACAATAAAGTATATCGAGTAGCATTCGCTGTTCTGATTGGTTCAATGCATTGTATTGATAATACTGTCAAAATTTTATTTTTTACTCTTTGGACAGAATGGTGGAAGTTTGTAAACAAAGAAGTTTGAAGTGCAATTCATACTTATTGGTTATATTTTATATTATGTCAATTTTGAGGTGTAATATCTTTCAAATTCGCTAGGATTATTTTGGTATATAATACGACTAAATTACGTAGGTTGTGTACCTGCTAAACAATTAAATTCCTTGACCGTACATATTGAACAATGTTTCTGAAGCACCGGCATTGCTATCAACAACAGATGAGCGAGTTATAAATTTATGGCATCTAAGAATGGGCCATCTCAATTTCAAAGACTTAAAGAAAATAACTGATAGTGCAGAAGGGGTTGAATTATCGGAAAAAGGTAATCAAGTTTGCACAACTTGCTTAGAGGGAAAAATGAGTAGACAACCATTTAAAAATACTGGTACTAGGGCTTCTGAATTGCTCCAATTAATTCACTCAGATTTATGTGGTCCGATGGAGACAAGTTCTATTGGAGGTGCCAGATATTATGTAACTTTCATTGATGATTACAGTAGGCAAGTATCTGTCTATTTTATGAAGAGCAAGTCCGAAACTTTAGAAAAGTTTAAAGAATTTAAGAATTTAGTAGAAAATTATACTAATAAGAAAATAAAGACATTGCGCACAGATAATGGAAAAGAATATGTAAACAATGAGTTTACATTGTTTTTGTGTAAATCTGGTATCCAGCATCAAACAAGTAACCCATATACGCCTCAACAAAACGGTATGGCAGAGCGTATGAATCGTACATTAGTAGAGAGAGCTAAATGTCTAATTTTGAATTCCAGACTACAGAAAATGTTTTGGGCTGAGGCGGTTTCAACAGCGGCATATATAACAAATCGTTCACCAACAAAAGCTTTGAACTACAAGACACTATATGAATATGAATGTGGACAGGTAAAAGACCAAATTTAAATAACATGAAAATATTTGGTTGTCACGCAATGGTTCATGTACCAAAAGAAAGCAGACGAAAATGGGATTCAAAAGCTACGAAGATAATGGGGATTTGTGGGTTATTGCGAATACACTAAAGGCTACAGATTGTATGATGAAAGTAAAAAACAAAATATACAAAAGTAGAGATGTTCTGGAACACACAGCTAGGAATAATTGTGTAATTATGCCACTCACTTCTTTACAAGAACAGGAAAAGACAGTTAAACAACAATCTGATACCGATACTTTAGTAAATGAAAGTTCAGAAGAGGAACAATTGTATGATGCCAGGAGTGATGATTCAGAAAGAGATAATGACCCAGATTACATACCGGAAAGACTTGATGACGATTCTATACCATTAAGAAATATGACTCTGAGACCAAGGAGTAAACCTACTACTTATTTATGTCACGAAGAGAAAACAACAAGTTCATCAGCATTATTAAAGGAACCAGAGACTGTGGAAGACGCTCTTCACGCTCAGAGTGGAAAGCAGCTATGGATAGTGAGTATGAATCGCTCCTTCAGAATAATACATGGACATTGGTAACTCTACCTGAAGACAAAAGAATAATCCCTTGCAAATGGGTTTATAAAATGAAGACAAATGAAAATGGTGAAGTTGTACGATATAAAGCAAGATTAGTCATAAAAGGATTTAGACAGAGGCAAGGAACTGAATATAATGAAGTTTTTGCTCCGGTAGTACGGCATACTTCAATAAGATATTTGTTTGCATTAGCTGTAAAAGAAAACTTATATATAGATCAAATGGATGCAGTTACAGCATTTTTGCAGGGAGATATAGATGCTGAAATATGAATCAACCACCTGGCTATGAACACGGAGAAGAAGTTTGTAGATTAAATAAGTCTATTTATGGCTTAAAACAGGCGAGTAGCCAATGGAATTTGAAACTTACTTCTGTTCTCAAACAGTTGGGATTGAAAAGTACGTCTGTTGATCCATGTATTTAATACCGAAATGATAATGGAAGCATCATCTTTATATTGATATATGTTGATGATTTATTAATTTTTTATAATAATGAAGAGAAGGGTAAAGAAATCAAGCAACAGCTTAAAAGTAAATTTGAAATGAAAACGCTTGGAGCTGTTAATTATTTTATTGGTTGGAGGATAAGTCAGAACGCGGTCAGAGACCAAATTTATATTGATCAGACTGCTTATATAGAAAAAATCCTACAGAGATTCAATATGACAGATTGTAATCCAGTATATTCGCCCTGTGATCTTAGCTCCAAATTGATTAGCACAGGAGATCAAAATAATATAACTAGTAATGTACCTTATCAAGAAGCTATTGGGAGTTTGCTTTACCTATCACAAGGTACAAGACCAGATATCTGTTTTGTTGTACACAAATTGAGTAGTTTCAACAACAAACCAGAAATGCAACACTGGTTAGCAGTTAAAAGAGTGCTACGGTACATAAAAGGAACTAAGGATTACAAATTAAAATTGAGCCAAAATAAAGATGAAAGTAGAGTATTTGGCTACTGTGATTCAGATTGGGCTTCTGACATTAACAGCCGGAGATCATGCTCTGGCTACACTTTTCTGTTTCAGGGTGCTTCAGTGTCATGGTGTTCTAAACGACAGAACACAGTTGCCTTACCAACCATGGAGGCCGAATATATGGCACTAGCGACGGCCACACAGGAGGCTATGTGGCTGAGGCATTTAGAGTCAGAAATAAATTGGAAGCTTACAGATGTACCTACTATGATTTATTGTGATAATCAAAGCGCGATAAAATTTGCAGGTATTGACTCTTACTGTGCTCGCAGCAAACATATTGATTTAAGACACCATTTTCTTCGAGAAAGAGTTGCTGATAAGGAAATTCAACTCTGCTATGTCGGGACTCAAGATATGGTTGCCGACATACTTACAAAACCAGTTTCTCCAAAGAAGACTGATGACTGTTCCATGGCTATGGGTTTGCAATTAAGAAGAGGATGTTGAAATTATTAATTGCAATACTGGCCATCTACTTATTTTGAATATAGTATATACACACCTCAACAAAGTCTAGGGATATTTGGTATTTACTCAATTAACTTCAAAATTATTGAAGATAGCATACAACATGTTTATATTTTTATAAAGACAATTTATCAGGCTACAATCAAGAATAAAATAAAATAATTATTTTTGCATAAATAATTTTTTATTCAAATAAATAAAAAAACTTGGAAAATTTGTAAAACTAACAATGAATGTGTTTCTTAAGCAAAAGTGAAAATAAGCAAAAATTTATCTGTTTTTAACTGTTATGTGAATAATCACTAGTCAGCACATTAAAAAAAACCGTAAATGACGGTCCTGCAATGGTTTTTCATGCTTTTATTATGTTATCCAGGTCTTGGTGCGGTATATTGTTCCAGGTCCGACTAGGATGCAAAAAAAGTTGCCCTTCCATCGCAATTTTATGCAGGAAAAATCACCAAAACCCTTCTTTTGAACATGTCCTACGCGTATTTTATGGTTTTGAGGATAGGGGATTGAGTGGTTCAGCATAAAATCGATACGTCGTGCTCCTGGAACCAGCTCATCATCACTCTCGCTTTATGCGAACGGGTGTTATTGTCCATGAACTTGAACATTTGGCTCAATTGTTGTCTACGGGGGTAGATTATTAGTACTAGCACCTCGTTAAATTATTTTTCAGCGGTCATGGTGTTTCTGATCAAAACGCGCTCTGTTCTTCGACCGATACAAATTCCCGTTCAAACCATAATTTGTTTTATCTTGGTATGAATAGATTTCCTGAGGATGTTGTAGACGGCTATCACAACCAGGAACTCGCCAAGCACGTTCTCTACGTGAGTCCGAGTAGAAACCGAACCGGGACTCATGTGTAAACACTACTACAGATCACAGGCTATCTTTGCAGAGCAAATTTTCACGAGCCCAGTCTAGTCGTCGTGCGCGATTCGCTCAGCGTAGTGCTGGAGTATGAAGCGGTATGCGAGCATAAAGGTAGGCTTCGTGCCGAATTCTTCTGACAGTTTGGTCACCCGCAAGAGGCTCCACCAAGAGCTGGAGCCTCTACACCAGCTGCATGGTAGTAACATTTGGCTGTCTTTTCGCGGGAACTTGCAAAAATCGAGCATGTCGTTAAGTGGTGATAGACTTTTTGCTGTGGTATCTTTCAGCCACTTCACCAGTAGCACGATAACGTGACCATAACCCTGATTTCATATTTTGTATTGTTCTTATCTCTTCAGCAATACTCCGCTTAGTACCCGCAGCTGAGAGCATGCCTACTGCCCATAACATTTTCTCTCTGATGAAATGGCTGACGCTGCTTGATGCACACAATATCATTCATTCGAAATAAACGTTTAAATTGTTATAAAACTTAAATTTTACACAAAAAAGCAGTCAAAACTTACTGTTGGTAAATGAAATTTTCGAACTTGACTACGTTTAAGCCGCGTAAATCTTTTATTTTTAATTTTATTTTTCAAATTCAAATTTAGAATGGTTGAAAAAGGTTAACAAAGTAAGTTTTCATCAAAAGAATTAAAAAAAAAACAAAATTACAAACCAAATTTTTTGAGTTTCACAACTTTATACAAAATATCCCTAGACTTTGTTGAGGTGTGTATGTCATATGTTGACGTTTCATAAATACTTACTCTGTAAAATGTTTTTAGTCTGAAAATATATATATTATTCCGTCGTATTGCTCAGTTCGTGTTTAATTTAATTATCTAGTACAAACAAAATATTAACATATTTTATCAGCCCTTGTCCAGTTCTAAATCTATTTGCCCTTTTCCACACAGTATGGCAACAACCAGGGGGCTTAACAGAAGGATCGGGTACTGGTCCTAGGGTAGAGGTCCACATTAAGTATGTTTACAAATTGTCTAGCAACAATAGTACTGCTGAGTTTGGGACTAGATGGCAATGTGTGGGCTAATATTTATCTATACTAATATTATAAAGAGGTAAAGTTTGTGTGTCTGTGACATTGTAGGGGGTAATCTCTGGATCTAATGAACCGATTTTAAAAATGTTGAATAGTCCATTTATCGGGGAGTGTCATAGGCTATATAGTATTACGCTATGACTAATAGGAGTGGAGCAGTAATAAAATATATTTAAAAAACGGACGCGTTTTTTTTGCCGCATAACGAAGTGGGCACGGGTCAGCTAGTATTGAATAAAACATAATATTATCTATACACAGCCTTTTGCGATTACTGATTTAGAAACGATAACGGTGGTTAAGCAATTTCGGCAAGGTCATTCCATAGATGGGTGCCCACTCAGTGGTATTACATCTGGCCGTGCTTCGTAGGGGACATAAAACTCCGGTCCCAGTTGTCGTTGTAGGGACACCGTGGATATGTCACGTCAAAGACCTTTTTATAGGGTTCCGCAGAAAAATATGGTGAACTACTACCTAAATATTGTTTTCGTGGACGAATGTCGCGGGCAACAGCTAGTATAAAATAAAACCTACCTGTGGATCTATAGCAGGTAGATTACTAGGCATATTAGGTAACCACGCTCCGGACTGTCTTCTCTGATAAGGTGCTGGTGTTTCTGACGGTAAGTTCTGTGACGGTATCGCATCTTTACGTAGTGTTCTCCATTGCCCTGCAATTTGAATATATCAAAATTTAAGTAAACTTATTTGGTATAGATGGAAATCGCAAATACTGTCCAGAAATTAAGGATTCACTTTGTAGCTATTACCTTGCTAAGCGGCCTAATGCTTCTTTATTTCATAAATTTCCTTCTCCCGGGACGGAGGGGAATCAAAAACCTTTTTCACATGTCTTTTAAAATTAGTCTGGGTAAAAATTCTCCTTTTGCAAGATTATGTATTCAATTCAACAAATTAAACGCTAAGTATGCCCAAATTGATGTTTTTTCCAACTCACTTTATTCATTCAAACAACATTTAAAAAGCTATTGCATAGGCAATATATAAATATAAATACTTTGTTTCTTTTATTAAAGCACCGATTACACTACCCTATGTTTAGGGCCCTACATCTTGTAGGGCACTACATGATGTAGGCCGGTCGGGACTCGCCAATCTCCGATATGTAGTGTCCTAACAGCCTACATGAGATTACACTAGACAACATGTAGTGCCCTACATGATGTAGGGCCCTACATGTAGGGTAGTGTAATCGGCGCTATATTTATTAGGAGTGATAGTCTCTTTTTTGTTTTTGATCCCTTATAGTTTTAGTTTAGAATACTTTTTTGTGTATAACAGCATGAAATGTAGCAAATGATGTGTATACCTGTAACTGGCATACATTATATAGCCAAAACTATAATTAAATTTTACTAAATCTTTATTTGTATGCTGTTGGTGTACCTTACATAAATAAATTGTTGTGTAGAGGGAGGCACAAGATTATGTGCATAGGAAATATTGGGATGAGGTGTCCAGTAATGGACATCTTTAGGATGATAGGATGAATTCTGGTCCTAATAGCAGTCTCACCTTTAGAATTGCAGTATCATCATAACAACCTATTAATGTTCCACTGCAGAGACATGCCTTCTCCCGGGATGGAGGGATACTTGGCCTACTAATACCACGCTGGCCAGACGAATTGGTATAGGGTTTAATTTCGAATTGCAGTATGAGACAGCATAATTTTATGATTATTAAGTATGAAGTACAGGTGTTATTTGCGTACGAGAGCTACTATGTTTTATGTATCTCAATTCTCACTGCCATGGAACATTGTTATGTTCATGCTTTGGCCTTACAAGTCAAGGCTTTTACTCTGTTTAAGTGAAAAGTGTTTTAATTAGTAAAAAAACTACTGTATTTCTTTAGTAAGTATAAATAAATACTAATAAAGAAGTAAGTAATACAGAACTATTTGTAGTACTTTAGTTGAACAGATATTACGGCGCTTATCAAGTAACTAGTGAGTCTCACAATCAAAAATAGGTTTATTCACAACTTTGCTGACATAAAAACTACTACTTAAAATACCACAGCATTAGTTTTCACTATAACATTACGAAAAAAACAACATGCACTTTTTAACTTACCTTTATTCTTTCCAGCACTTGTTATGGTATAATCTTCAGGTTTAAAGTGTAAACTACATACTTTTGAGTACTTTGTATAAGGTTTACCCCGTTTTAATATGTTATTCCACAGTTTTGCAAGCTCCTCGTCTCGGGGAAACTGATGAAACGAAACATTCTTCGCTTTACCAGCCATTGATGTGCAACGAGGCACCGTACAGTAATAAGGCATCTTGTTAAATTAAATCTCGTACAAATACGCACATTAACATATCTAAGCAATTATACTGTTAATAATACAGTTGTATTTTTTTATAAAAACAAACAAAACTTCGCGCATAAACACCAAGCTCCGACATTTATCAAAATTGAAGAAAAAATAAATGTGTTGCCAGTTGTATTGTTATTAATATTCTCTATGATCGACTAACTAAAAGTGAAATCAGTTTTGAAATTCCAATAATATAATAAATATTAAAAACAAGTAGGTAGCCGAAAAGCAAAGCTTTAAATATTTTAATTTTTTGAGCTGGTTTTCCAGGGTGTCAATAATTTTATCCAGGGTGTCAAATAGCAACCTGAACTAACCTAAATGATATTCGAATTCAATTGAATTAAAACAACACAAACAATAACGTGATTTCTCTCTCCTCTCACGAGGACGGAATAAAAAAATTTGTAGAAGACGGAGGTTGTTTTAGGCGAGCGTGGGAATGGAAACACGTATTTATATGATAAAGATTCGGGCACAAGTACACAACTGTTTAGATTTATGTGATGTTAAGTTTTGCTTTTTTCCAATTAATAATTATTATTTTCTTTATTTATAATTCAGTATTCTTTATTCGCATAATATATTAAAGCAATTGTTTAAATATACACGATGGGCAGCTTGACTTTGTGATGGAAACATTTAACATTATTGTCAACTGTCAGTGTCAGTTGGACGAGAATGTTTTTAGTTTTATAACAGAATGGTTAGAATAGGTATTAAGAGCGTAGTCGATTTTTACTTGGCAGACCGAGATGAACGTAGTAGTACAGTGTACATAAAAACAAATTACGTCAAAAATCATCTATGGTGCAAATAAGAGGCCATTTTTTTTGAAAAAAAAAAGTGGGAAGGGAAAAATAGATGTCAAATATTTCAAGGCTACAGTGTGATGATTCCATTTTTTTCCAAACCAACGTGATAACGTTTTTAATAAATAAAATAAATAAGTTTTTTGTGTCCGGGACTAGAGGTTATAGTCGTGTTTAATGTGTTGTGTTTGTTTCGCCGACTGTAAACACAGTTAAAGCTGAAAGACAGCTTCGAAAGTAAGATGGGCTATTATTGCACGGTCCCGCAGTGTACATCGTTAGCCGGCAAGACGAAAAACGTGAAGTTTCACAGATTTCCTCGTGATGAGACTATGGCAGACAAGTGGAACTTGATACTAAAGCGAGGGAAACCATACACAAAGTACTCAAAAGTGTGTAGTTTACACTTCACGCAGGGCGACTATAACGTCACGACTATGGGTAAGAATAAAGGTATTTCGGGTTTTTCCATGTCTGGTTAAACATTATTAATATTTCCTTTGCTATGACTCACATATTACTATCGTAGCTGGTTTGTTTTGCTTCCTATTGGAATCTAATATGTTTATATTTTGCTTGAATAACCATACTTTCAATTCACCGAAAGTCGTACTTAAAAAGCATGTTCTTTGTCAATTTTGTTATTTTTTGCATGTTATTGAGAGACAATGGAACGAATTTTTAATATTTATTTGTTCTCTTCAGAGATTCTAATGATCTAATTAGAAAACTTAACATTATAAAGTTAATTAATATTGTTTCTAAATAAACTTGTATTAAGTTTATTATTTTCCAAATAAAATTAAGTATCTTGTAAAGCTTATTTATTTAGAAACAATATAAGAGATTTTTCTAAGTTAATACAGATAAAATTTATTTAACTTTATCTTTTGCATATTGTTATGACTCATACTTTCAATTGACAACAGCTTATTTTAATCTTGATTTTAAATATAAATGTATTACATAAATCTTTTACTTTTTTTGAGACTAAGATAATTTTATAAATGCTATATTCAGCCTTGTTGAGTTATAAAATTAAGTTAAAACCATTTTGTTTTAAATAATATTATTGTCGTTTATTTAATTGTCTTAATGCTTATTATCATTTTAATCTTCTAGTTTGTATATTTAATAATTTTTAATTGTAAAAACGTTTAGCAATAACATATAACTTATGCTGGGATATTCTTCCTTGTATTAAATGATTATATTTTCTAAAATTATGAAAAAACATTTATGTAAAGTGGTTTTCATACAATCATATAAGAATAGTATAAAAATTTCCTTGTTTGAAATATTTGTCATGTTGGTTTTTAATGAGTCTGTTCCCATGGAAGAGACTGTTCATCATAACAGCCCATTAATGTCCCACTGCAGGCTCGAGCCTATTATTGTATTCTACCAGGCCAGGGTGGTATTAGTAGGCCAAGTATACACTTGGCCTACTAATACCACCCTGGCCAGACGTATTGGTTAAATATCAAGTTTTGTTTCTTTTTATTAAAGATAATATTCACAGATAGTCCCTTAGTTGGTTTTTACGACACCCGTGGGATAAGACGGGGTGGTGGCAGATTGTATTCTTACTCCCTCACCACACGGAGAGACTGTTGCCATGCTTAAATTTCATATCACATTTGTGTTTCGTCTGGAGATAGGATTACTTTTGATACTATGGTACTATTATAAATAGTTTAGGATTCTAGGATAAGGTCCAGGATTTTCCTATGGTAGTATTTTTTTACAGAATCAAATAACACCAATTTAGTTTATAAAAATTAGCTGTCCTGTGCCCCCTTTGTTGGATGGCGAAAAAAACGCATTAGTTTTTTAAACATATTTCATTACTACTCCTCTCATAACGTGATACTGTATAGCCTATGATACTCCCCAATAAATGGACTATTCAACACAGAAAGAATTTTTAAAATGGGTTCTTTATTAGATCCAGAGATTACCCCCTACAATGTCACAAACAAACTTTACCTCTTTATAATATTAGTATAGATATAGATTTCTTACATGACCTAATGAAATTATGTAAACAAGATATTTTTCATTAACTGCATAGTATTGATAGGGGAAGGAATAATTTTGCAACATGTGCTAAAATATCATAATATGCTTTTATTGGGTATAAATATGTATTATAAGAAGGAAATCTGCGGTATTATATTTCTCAAAATATAAATATTCCTCACACTTTCACACAACGCCATCTAGTCCCAAACTAAGTAGAGCTTGTACTATAGGTACCAGACAATAGATAAACATACTTAAATACTTTTTTTTTGGAAATACATACATATTATACATAGAAAACACCCAGACCAATGCAAACAATCATGTGTCAATGCACACAAAAATTTGCATTGAGCGGGAATCAAACCCGGGACCTCTGCATAAATCATGTTAAACAACCACTACGCCACAGAGGTTGTCAAATCTGCGGTATTATTTGCCCAAGTTTCCCTTTATTGAAAAAGAGGCTTTTTTGATGAACTGAAATGCAGCTAAAGATTTCATGTTTTGCCAGAGTAAGATCTGATAGACAAATTGACTCTCTTAGGAAGCTTTTTTGATGTACTGTTTAAAGTTAGTTGTTTCATGACTGCAATCTCTAATCTTTATTCTAAGACTATGTTTTAAGCTTTTGATAAGGTTTGAAAGTTATTCTCTGTTGTAAGTTCAAATGTTCCCATTGTATCTTATTCCAAAGGTACTAGGTATGTACTAATATCAGCCTATGGAAGTCCACTGCTGGACATGGGCCTCCTCCAAATATCTCCACTTTACGAGGTCCTGTGCCTCCCTCATCCATCAGCGTCCTGATGTCAAAAAAAATTCACATATGAGGGATCTCCCTTTGCGTTTAAAGTACTAAACATATTTACTGACATCATCATCTTAACAGTCCCACTCTTAATGTCCCACCGCAGGGGCGGGCCTCCTCCCCTAACAAAGGGATACTTGGCCTACTAATACCATGCTGACCAGATGGATTGGTATAGGGTTTAATTTCAAGTTTTCCTTCCCATGGGACGAGATGGGGTGGTGACATATTGTATTCTTACTCCGTCACCACACGGAGATGACTTGTTTACTGTGCCTTTATGAAATTTACATAGGGAAAGCAGTAGGTTACGTCTATAGAGTATGTCATGTCTATAGAGTATGTCATTGTCCTGTATTGTATCTATAATGTTAATGGTATTAAGCAGTCTCTGCCATTCGCATAGGAACTAACTGAGTATTTGGGGTTTGATTCCCGCTCAATGCAAATCTTTGTGTGCATGAACATGATTGTTTTTTATGTATTTACAAAAAAAAAAGTATTTAAGTATGTTTATCCGTTGTCTAGTACCCATAGTACAAGCTTTGCTTAGTTTGGGACTTTAGGACTAGGTGGCGATGTGTGAATGTGTGAGGATTATTTATTAATTATCAGCTGTCTAGTGTCTAGTTACCTATATTACAATCCCAGCATACTTTGCAAGTAAATGACAATGATCTTGCAAAGAGTGTTTGAATTTTAAATTTAGATAAAATAAAGATATGAATCTATTTACAAACCTAAGCAATGATGCTTACTATACTTAAATAAAATGTTATATTTTAAGCGCTAAATTGTTGACAAATAATTTTTAATATTATTTATATTAAATACTATTTGTCTTATGACACTCAAGGACAGTTTCTCAATTAGGGGAAAAAAAACTTATTGTCTCGAAAAATTATGTATTTTTTTTAAACATTACAAAAGAGTTTTAATTGTTTTTATTTTATTTTTTATATTTTTCTTGTCACATTTTAGTATTTATCTTAAATGCTGGACATATTTTAATAAATCTAATGTTGTGTAATGGTTACCATATTTGCTATTCCAATTACATATAATATTTCTCACTTATTCAAACAACGCCATCTAGTCGCAAAATAAGCAGAGTTTGTACTGTAATAGACAACTGATAAACATACTTTAATACTATTTTTTTTTGTAAGTTCATACATACTTTTAATACATAGAGAACATCCATAATGTTAATGAAAAAAAACTAACCATGGTAAAGAAGGAAAACTTGAAATTAAACCCTATACCAATCCGTCTGACCAGCATTCTATTAGTAGGCCAAGGAACCCTCTGTCACGGGAGGAGGCCCGTCCCTGCAGTGTGACATTAATGGGCTGGGGACGGGCCTCCTCCAGTGACGGAGGGTTACTTGGCCTACTAATACCACGCTGGCCAAACGGATTGGTACAGGGTTTAATTTCAAGTTTTCCTTCTTTTTATTACGTAAAGATAATATTCACGGATAGTCCCTTAGTCGGTTTTTACGACACCCATGGGATTAGATGGAGTGGTGACACACTGTATTCTTACTCCGTCACCACACGGAGATGTTTCCCTCTGATCCTTACAAATTATGTTAAAGAGGTAACATGACGCATTTACATGTATGCCCCTATAAAAACGGGGTTTAACCGCTCCGACTTCGGAGATGAGATTGCATATTCATTTATGCGATTAAAATCCGCCGGTAAAGGTAGCAAGGATTTTCCTTCCGAGGGTTTATTTAGATCCTCCGACATTATAACAAATGGGAACACCACAGTGTAGTTTCTGTCGGTCCCACATGCCTTTTTTTTTCTGTGAGAAATCATGCTTTGCGGCCCAACCACCGTCGTCTGGCGACGGGGCTGGAGATTCGAAGTCCCGATAGATGTTAACACGGTGTACCGACTAAAAACCCACGTGCCAATTCAATTTTTTCATTACATCCCCGATCACGGCTGGCATTGGCCCCAGAGTAACTTCGGAGCCCTTCCGCGGTTACGGCGACCACCCTGGCCCGTACTCAAGGAACGATGGCAAGTCGTGCGCCGCATTCCTTTCTGGCGCGACGTACTGGCGGTTCCACTTCCACATGCCTATATCAACCCTCAGTATTTTCGAGACCGTTTACCACGTGTTCTAAAATCTCTCTTAGTAATTATCTACTCAATTGTTTTTATGGCGTGGCAAGCATAAGGTTATTTTGCACGAAGGACTTGTGTTGAATGTCATGCAAAACAGTAACAGTCGACTATAGCGCCGATTACACTACCCTACATAATTATTATTTACACGGGTATTAACACGATTTATTATTATTTGGTAAATATTAAATAATAATTTACCTTTGAGGCCAAATAATAATAAATCGTGTTAATACCCGTGTAAATAATAATTATATAAAATGAAACACGAAAGTTTTAAAGTTACTACCCTACATGTAGGGCCCTACATCGTGTAGGGCACTACATGAGGTAGTGCACTACATCGTGTAGGGCGGTCGGGAGTCGCCGATATGTAGTGTCCATCCAGATCTAAACAGAGCTAACTCAAAAATTGTCGTTTTTGACTTTTACACACAGTCGAATTCCTTGATTCGTTACGCATCGACCACGAAAACAGATTTAAATATATCAACACTACACGACGCTAGATGTCGTAAGGAGTCTTTTTTGTTGGATTAACGGACTCCGCTCCTCGGAGTTATTTTGATTTTACTGACTATATCTGACATTTTTCGTAATTTTATTTTGAGTTGTCTCTATTTTAACGATTAATTTCAAGTGTCTATATGAAACATTTTCGGCCTTATTACAAAATACGGTCTAACTATAAACCACGATTTATGACGTCACAAAACCACTGTTTTTGAAATTTGTTATTGCAAAATCAGTCTTAACGCTAAAGTGTTAAAACTGATTTTGTATTAAGAAATACAAAATCATAAATTTGATAATACAAAATCAGTTTTAACACTTTAGCGTTAAGACTGATTTTGCAATAACAAATTTCAAAAACAGTGGTTTTGTGACGTCATAAATCGTGGTTTATAGTTAGACCGTATTTTGTAATAAGGCTGTTTGAGTTAAACTTGTATTGCTGGTCTACATCTAGCGTCGTGTAGTGTAGACTCGTATATTTAAATCTGTTTTCGTGGTCGATGCGTAACGAATCAAGGAATTCGACGACCTTGGTGGCGCGACAGTAGCGCAAGCGGCTGCCGTGCAAGAGGTTGTGGGTTCGATCCCACGCAGGACAATAATTTGTGAGATCCACAAATTATTATCCTGGTCTAGGTGTTCTTTGTGTCCGTTAATTGATGTTTGTAAAAGGTCCCCGCGACACAGGGCATAATCCCTAGTGCGGGAGTTGTCATTTAAAAAAAAAAAAAACAAAAAAATAGTGTGTGTAAAAGTCAAAAACGTCAATTTTTGAGTTAGCTCTGTTTAGATCTGGATGGACACTACATATCGGAGATTGGCGACTCCCGACCGCCCTACACGATGTAGTGCACTACCTCATGTAGTGCCCTAGGTCATGTAGTGCACTACCTCATGTAGTGCACTACCTCTTGTAGTGCACTACCTCATGTAGTGCCCTAAACGATGTAGGGCCCTACGTGTATGTTGTTTTTATGCATGATTAGGGCTAATTTACGCAGACCAGTTAGACAAATCTTTAAAACAACATAAAATAAATATTTTTATTTACAAACAACGGAAGTAAATATTTATGGTCAATAATCACCATTCATAAATCCATAGAGAAGAATAATGAATGTTATATTTTCTTTTTTTATGAAAAGTATAATATAATAATATTGAAATTTGTTTATATTTATTGTAGGTATAGTTCATGAACTCTAGTGTTTATTTATTTGTTTATTTAAATAACAATGGGGCACAAAACGTATATATTTGTTTCCTATTTGCGGATATTATGAGTTTAATTATTATTGTCAATAATAATAAGGTCTAGCAGATATCATCTTCCACCAAAGGGTCTTGGAATACTTTCCTATGCTGGACTATTTAGTTGTGGTACAAACTCCCGGCTCATGTGTTTCCTTCATCGTATGATATGATATCCTCCGTGTGGTGACAGAGTAAGAATACAATATGTCACCACTACATCTGATCCCATGGGTGTCGTAAAAACCGACTAAGGGACTATCCGTGAATATTATCTTTACGAAATAAAAAGAAGAAAACTTGAAATTAAACTCGCTGTACCAATCCGTTTGACCAGCGTGGTATTAGTAGGCCAAGTATCCCTCCATCACGGAAGGAGGTCCGTCCCTGCAGTGGGACATTCATGGGCTGTTATGATGATGATATTGAGTCCTTCGACCGCGGTAAAGTTGTTTTTTACTACCATCCGTTGTCCTCATTCCTGGACTTTATTCGCGCCTGCACATCAGATGTTTTGATGTGGTCCCTTTTTTATCGTAATATTTAGGCCATAGTCATATTCGATTAATGGAACGTCGACTAAACGAAATAGAATTAGAAATTGTAGGAAGAATCTAGTAGAAATCTTAGTCCGAATTCGGATTAGATGTATCAGATCTAGCTAGCATAAAAAGTTTTATGTTTGCTTCGGACAATTTTCACGGACCGATTATCCTACTAATATTATAAATGCGAAAGTTTGTGAGGATGAATGGATGTTTGTTACACTTTCACGCAAAAACTACTGAACGGATTTTTATGAAATTTGGAATGTAGGTAGTTTAGGGTGTACAATATTTTTCATATAGCATGGGTATGCTGACGTTTAGTATTTGTCATTACTAGAGATGTAACTTAATGCTATGATGAGATGGGGTGGTGACATATTGTATTCTTACTCCGTCACCACACGGAGATATATAATACTAATAGGATATTTTTTTTAATCAATCAGAATGATTGTTACAATAAAATATAAAATGTATCAAATTAAATACTGTAATGTTTTAATATCCTTCCGTCAAACAATAGTCATGCTTTTTTAATATTATAAAATAATCAAAGGCAATTTCTAAAGACACTTTATAACATAATAAAACCTCTAATAGATAAACTATTGTCCTTATGGCGTCATCACCCTTGGCCAATTAGCTTAGGAACCGTTTTATGTTATTTAAAGACTAGCTGTAGCCCGCGACTTTGTTAACAAAAACAATAAATAAATAAATATTCCTCACACATTCACACAACGCCATCTAGTCCCAAACTAAGCAGAGCTTGTACTATGGGTACTAGACAACGGATAAACAATATGACAATATTTGAGTAGTACTAAAGTTTATTCTTTTTTTCTTCGAAATCCTATATTTATATAGGTATAGGTAAATATACCTTTGCAGACATTATTAGAATAATGTCTTTTGCGCAGCCTGCAGCAACAATTTCAAGCTGGGCGATATAGTTGGCGCGTAATTACTGTACTTTGTGTTAATTTCATGTATGTAAGAGTCCCTGCGACATAGTCCTCAATCCCTATTGGTGAAATCTATACTAATATTACAAAGAGGTAAAGTTTGTGTGCTTGTGACGTTGTAGGGGGTAATATCTGGTTCTACTGAACCGATTTTAAAAATTATTTCTGTGTTGAATAGTCCATTCATCGGGGAGTGTCATAGGCTATATAGTATCACGCTATGACTAATAAGAGTGGAGCAGTAATGAAATATATTTAAAATGGGACGCGTTTTTATCGCTGCCCAACGAACTAGCAAGTTTTACATATAAACCTTCATCTTAAATCACGTTATCTATAAAAAAACCGCACGAAAATCCGTTGCGTATTTTTAAAGATTTAAGCATACGAGTATATAGGGACGTACAGAAAGCGACAGCGACTTTGTTTTATACTATCATCATAACAGCCCATTAATGTCCCACTTCAGAGCCTCCTCCCGGGACGGAGGGATACTTGGACTACTAATACCACGCTGACCAGACGGATTGGTATAGGGTGTAATTTCAAGTCTTCCTTCTTTTTATTACGTAAAGATGATATTCACGGTTAGTCCCTTAGTCGGCTTTTACGACACCCGTGGGATGGGATAGGGTGGTGACACACTGTTTTTTTACTCCGTCACCACGCGGAAATGCTTTTTTATATTAATGAAAAATATGATTATTTTTATTCTATAGTTCTGAAAAGCAAATAAGTTATATTTTTGACCTTGTTTTGATATTAAAATGGTTATTATTTAGATTTTAGCAAATAAACAATTAAAATACAATTACTCCTTTAATACACGACAATTATAAAATAAAAAATTTAAATTAAATTTTAATGTTATTTTGTTAAATTTAACATAATTAATTTACTCGATTTTAAATGTTTTTCTTTTTCTATTTTTTTAAATAAATTTTATTAATTATTTAATTACCTGTCTAAAAATTATTTACTTTTAACTCTATTTTTAAAAGTAATAAAATTATTAAAAAGTTAATTATGTTTGTCCGTATGTGACGTGAAAACTAGTAAAAAACAAAACGGAATCTAATGTTTCTTTATACATAAAATTAATGAATGAATGAAATGTATTTTATATTACACTAGCTGACCCGTGCTCACTTCGTTGGGCGACGAAAAAAACGCGTCCCTTCATTCCTATTAGTCATAGCGTGATACTATATAGCCTATGACACTCCCCGATAAATGGACTATTTAACACAGAAAGATTTTTTAGAATCGGTTCAGTAGATCCAGAGATTACCCCCTGCAATGTCACAAACACACAAACTTAACCTCTTTATAATATTAGTATTAGTCGCTTCTTTTGTAGACGACAAACTGATCTATGTTTTATTCCGTTCGGCGTAGTAGTTTCAGAGATACAGCTAGATAAAGTCAAGCACACAGAAGAGCTTTTAGACTGTGTTTTGGCACTGTTGACATCCATGAATAAATATAAATATAAAATATTCCTCACACTTTCACACAACGCCATCTAGTCCTAAATTAAGCAGAGAAAGAAAGAAAATTTATTTATTCACACACAAATAGAGGTACAGAGACAAATAGGTACATAACATAAAATAGATGGGAAGAGATAACACTGAAAATAAACAAATACAATAATTAAAACAACAAATAGTACAAGAAATGGGTACCTGTAGTCACTGAACGCTCCACTGCAGTGTATGAAACGGACTCAGTTCAGCATATAGCCAGAACAGAATCTGATCACCAGATAAAGCCTGGCGCTGGTTTTCAACTGAGCCCTTGTATGACTCACGTATACCCGAAAACGAAATGGCTTTATCAGTTTTGACAAAAAATTCTATCATAATTCAAATTCAATAAGATCGTTATTTAATATTTATGCGTGTGCTTGACGTCATTGGTTGACCGTAATCAAAACTATACTTAGATTAAAAGTGCAATCTATTTTGAACTTTCACTTCAACGCAATAAATAATAATATCTACTAACACAATACAAATGTCACTATATTAAACCGTAGAGTTTGTATGTGAAAAACTATGAAAAACCATTAAAAACCATTAAATAATTTAAAACTAAAGTCACTTGTTACTTGTGACATTACAAGCTTGTCATATTTCAGAAAAACTGAAAATGTAGAATTTAAATATTGGCTGGTAAGCCACCCAATTGTTGGCACCTTAAGAGTGGACTTCGTGTCAGACTAGAATATAAAATATCATAAAATGATAAAATACTTTAATCTTTGCTTATACTTAATCATTATTATGTTATTGAATAGGTATTATTGGCACTAATGCCAATAAAAAGATTCTGATAAATTTATTGTTGCTATGTTGACACATGAAATAAATAAAATATAATAAAAATATTAAATAAATAATATTTGAACTTGAATAATCATACTGAACTTGAATAATCTATAGTGTTTTCTTTCTTTTTACTTACTTTTAACCCTTAAGTGCCAATAATTGTAAGAATTCTAACGATTAGGTGGTTTACCCTAATTTGTTTTATATTATAAAATTACGAAAACTTTAAATTGAAATATGCGCCAATGACGTCATGCAAGAAATGATAGCCAATTGTCTCAATGTAAACATAAAAAAAACTAGCTTTTTGCAATTCCACAACCAAGGTGCAAAAAAACATGATATTATGCTACAATATGAAAACCAATATTTGACAGAAATATATGAGACAAAATTTCTTGGTTTAACTATTGATTCCACGTGTACCTGGAAGCCACATGTAAACCTAATAAATAAAAAAATAAATAGGTTTGTCTATGCATTATGGAAACTTAGTAAGATCACTAGTAAGCAAATAGCTCTGAATGCCTACCATGCCTTTGTGGTATCAAATCTTAGGTACGGAATTGTGTTGTGGGGCAATTCGGTAAAATTAAACTCATTGTTCATAGCGCAAAAACAGTGTGTGCGAGCTATCTGTAATGTGGCGCCCTGGGAAAGTTGCAAACCTCTATTTCAAGAACTAAATTTGTTGACTCTGCCTTGTTTGTACATCTATGAGGTGTGTGTATTTGTGAAATGTAATTCAGTACTGTATACGCGTCATGAAACAGTCTGTGAATATAGTACACGTTTTCCTGACAAACTGGTCCTTCCGACCATTCGTACTGAAATATGTAAAAGAAATAGCTATGTAATGTCTGTTAAACTATATAATCACCTTCCACAAATATTTAAAAACATGTTATTGAACAAATTTAAGAAAGAATTATATAAGGTGTTGGCACAGGAATGTTTCTATTCTGTACAAGAATACCTTAGTTATAAGTTTTAAATTACAATTTTATTATGCTAGTAATGCGCATGAATATACTTCTAATGTTATGTTGACATTTTGTAAATTATTATTTTGATATATTTTTTCCTCCTCTTTTAATTTAATATGTAACTAAAATTATTAAGCTGACAATTCCAAGTCAATTTTAATTACTTATACTATTAGATATTATTATAACTTCATTAGACATTTGTATGCCATCTCAATGGCAAATGTGCTGGACTATTTATATTTTCAACCGACTTCAAAAAAGAGGAGGTTCTCAATTCGGTTGTATTTTTTTTTTTTTTTTTATTTTTTTTATTTTTATTTTTTGTGTTTGTTACCTGATTTCTCGAAAACGGCTAGACCGATTTGAAAAATTTTTTTTTTGTTCGATTGGGTATACTTCCCATTTGGTCCCATTGTCACCAGATCTGGATCTGGATGACGGGATCCTAGAGAAATCGAGGGCATCTCTTGAAAATTGTAGGGACGCATTATGTAAAATGTTGTCATATACGTGCATCTCTGACGTCACTACCAAATAGTCAAGAGTCAGAACTGGTCTGATGCTGGAGACCACAGAGAGTCGAGGGAACAACTCAACGGCATATAGCAGCTACCTTGTGTTTGGGCTTATTTTAATTGTATTGATGAAAACTTTACGAAACTTGACACAAACATGATCTGATGATGAAGAAGACTGAGGGTCGAGGGAACTCCTCAACGGTATGTAGCAGCTACCTAGTGTTTAGGCTTATTTTAATTGTATTGATGGAAACTTTACACAACTTTACACAAACATGATCTGATGATGAAGACGACTGAGGGTCGAGGAAACTTCTCAACGGTATATAGCAGCTACCTAGTGTTTGGGCTTATTTTATTCGTATTAATGAAAACTTTACACAAACATGATCTTATGATGAAGACGACTGCAGAAATTTATTTAATACGAATCTTAGAAATTGTTATCAGCATGGTTTTTAACCGACTCCTGTTGAAGTCGGTTTTTTAATTAGAAAATTATATACTATAAGACCAATTGTATCCACATTTAGACAAATAAATGCATTTCATTTCATTTCATTTCATTTCATTTCATAGGGATGGACATAGAAGTAAAAAAGAGAGAAATTCATTAGAATAAAACGTTTTACCGAAAATATGCTCTAGTAACAGTCAATAACGTTGACTTTACTATTTGTTTTTATAAATACCTAACAACTATTTGCTAATACAAGAGAACTGATATGTCAAAGTAGCGTCATGATTAAGCTGATGTTTTGTTGTGCGATATTGAACCTAATAGTTTTATGACATGCAACTAACATTAACTCTAGAGGTGATAAGGCCATTTAGTTTTCGACTATACATCGAGACAACTCAAAATATAATATATATTTTATAAAACTTATACAACATACAGAGCAGAGCTTGTACTGTGTTTTCTAGACAACGGATAAACATACTTAAATACTTTTTTGTTGTAAATACATACATATTATACATAGAAAATAATTGTCACCAAATACCATTAGCTAGGCCTCATCATCTGCAAAAATAAAAACATGCTAACTTCCATCCCGGTGGCGCAGCGCGGCGTCTCGAGCTCAATTTTCGACTTTCCTACACGAGGTCGCGAATTCGTATCCCAAACGGGGCATTTAATTAAGCTATCCAAACAAGTGATTATTGTCCTAAATCTGCTTTCATTTTAATATCATTACCATAACCACTAACCAGCCAATAAAAAAAAATGTACCTCAAAAAAAGTATTTATTAAAGCACGTTATTTTTTTTAATATTAGTGTCCGGAGACAAATATTTGTTGCGAAAGGTCAGGGTCAAACGTTTCACATAATATTATGGACCCGCGCAACTAGAAATGATAAAAGCAAAATTCTACTACTACGTAGTAATCTAGTTTAAAAAAAACGTGTTATATGTTTAAGAAATCTAGTCAGAAATTTAACAGACGCAAACAACATTAGGGTCAAAATAATCCTATGGATCGCATAAATATTTTTTCTATATTTTTCGATATTTTGATTATAAATACAACTCCTTTAGTAGGGATCATGCCCTGTGTCGCAGAGACTTTTCATAATAACAGGCCACTTAATGTCCCACTGCAGGGACGGGCCTCCTCCTAAGACAGAGGGATACTTGGCCTACTAATACCACGCTGGCCAGACGGATTGGTATAGGGTTTAATTTCAAGTTTTCCTTCTTTTTATTTACATACATACATACATAAACTCACGCCTTATCCCGTCCGGGGTAGGCAGACACGACAGAACGCCACTTGTCGCTATCCTGGCAAACACGATCTTTTATTTCGTAAAGATAATATTCACGGATAGTCCCTTAGTCGGTTTTTACGACACCCATGGGATGAGATGGGGTGGTGACATATTGTATTCTTACTCCGTCACCACACGGAGAGCCTTACAAACATCAACTTAACGGACACAAAAAACATCTGCACTCAGGACAATAATTTGTGGATCGCACAATTAATAGTCCTGCGTAGGAATTAAAACCACTACCTCGTGCAATTCAGCATTTTATATTATCTATACTAATATTATAAAGAGGTAAAGTTTGTGTGTTTGTGATAAAGAGGTAAAGTTTGTGTCTACTAAACCGATTTTTAAATTTCTTTCTGTGTTGAATAGTACATTTATCGGGAAGTGTCATAGGCTATATAATATCACGCTATGACTAATAGGAGTGGAGCAGTAATGAAATATGTTTAAAAAAGCGACGCGATTTTTTCACCGCCCAACGAAGTGGGCACGGGTCAGCTAGTTTTAAATACGTTTTTAGCAAAGATGCGAATCACAGTTTTGAGTCACGAGATGACAGCATAATATTACATTATCATTAATGCATGTTACATAATATAATAATAAAAATGTGTTATTTACATTTAAAACTAATCAACTTTAACATTTAATAATATTAAGTAACAATAACATGTATAATAAATGTAGAAATTAAATTTTAACTTCAACTTTTTTGTCCAATTTCAATACCCAAAGTTCAAGGTAAAGGCAATATTCTATTTTAATCGTGTTTTTTTTAAATTGCGATCCTGTGTGTGTAATTAAACAAATTCATCTTCCTTAGATATCTGGTCTCACAATCACTAGCTTTGGATCATTTCCCATAATTATAGGATCATCATCATGACACCCCATTAATGTCCCACTGCAGGGACGGGCCTTCTCCCGTGACGGAGGGATACTTGGCCTACTAATACCACGCTGGCCAGACGGATTGGTATAGGGTTTAATTTCAAGTTTTCCTTCTTTTTACTTCGTAAAGATAATATTTACAGTTAGTCCCTTAGTCGTTTTTTACGACACCCATGGGATTAGGATGAGATGGGGTGGTGACATATTGTATTCTTACTCCGTCACCACACGGAGATATTATAGGATACACAAGGTCAGAGTTCAGATTAGTACTAGGGGCGCAGCACACGTGAAGAGTTCTTCTATATACAAGTAGTAATACTTCTGATATCAAAACAGTACAACTCTTCATACCTCCTGCTACCCTGGTACTTCTAGTTTGCTTCTCGTTTGGTGTCGTTTAACGTGGCTTAACAAGTGTGTCACTACAACACCCGGGTCAGAATTTTAATCCGGGTAGATTAAATACCACTAAGTGGTCACCCATCTAAATAATGACCTCACTGTTGTTACTTAACCAGCGTTATCGTTTATTAATCAGTAACTGACTTATTATCATCATCATAACAGCCCATTAATGTCCCACTGCAGGGACGGGCCTCCTCCCGTGAGGGATACTTGGCCTACTAATACCACGCCGGCCAGACGGATTAGTTTAATTTCAAGTTTTCCTTCTTTTTATTTCGTAAAGATAGTAGTTGGTTATTCCCTTAGTCGGTTTTTACGACACCCATGGGATGAGATGGGGATACCTTAACCAGATGCTCAGATGAAATACCACTGAGCGGTAATCCATCTAAAAAATGACCTCGCTGATCGTTCAGCATATTACAATAATGCATAAAATCACATTTGAAATAAAAATGACCAATAATATACATTTTTTCTGTTTGTTATCAGCTTACAATTGTTTTTTTTTTCTATAGAACGGGGACAACTGATAAGGGTTACAAAAATATATATAAATATAATTATAATATATATTACACAATCTTTTAATGTTTGTTTGTTTGAATTACTTTGCAGTCTTGGGCAAAATTGATGCCATTTCGGGTCAGCTAGTAGTTCATCTACTAGCTGACCCGTGCCCACTTCGTTCGGCGACGAAAAAAACGCGTCACTTCTTTTAACATATTTCATTACTGCTTCACTCCTATTAGTCATAGCGTGATACTATATAGCCTATGACACTCCCCGATAAATGGATTATTCAACACAGAAAGAATTTTTAAAATCAATTCAGTAGATCCAGAGATTACCCCCTACAACGTCACAAACACACAAACTTTACCTCTTTATAATATTAGTATAGATTTGACTATATAAAATATAGTTATTTTTCATAAATAAACTGTTTTGCTTTGGTTCCATCACTAGCTCATAGTTCCAGCTATTCTTTTCTTAAGGATATTACCAATTTATGTCTCCGTAAGTCTTTCTAGGACGTCCCTAACTTATCTAAGATTTTCGCGCTTTGAATAATTTAAACTAAATCAACACATTTAAATTGTGTTGAAAAGTTAAGATATAAAAATAATAAAATAACGATGGTAACACAAGAGCGCCGATTACACTAGACTACATGTAGTCAACTACATCTTGTAGGACACTACATCTTGTAGCAGACTACATCTTGTAGCAGACTACATCTTGTAGGAGACTACATCTTGTAGGGCAGTACATGTAGCCTTTCCATTTCCATGTAATTGTTTTGGAAATGGAAAGACTACATGTAGTTTCCTACAAGATGTAGTCTCCTACAAGATGTAGTTGACTACATGTAGTCTAGTGTAATCGGCGCTAAAATAGCAACTGTTTAGAATAATAAACATTGATATCTACAATGTATAATAGTAATTATGTAATGAATGATAAAGTTAAAAATTGTTTGCTTAAACTATGTACAAAGTAAGAAAAAGAAAGCGATATACAGTACGTACAAGTGCGAATGAATAGGCAAATCGATTTTGCTGCATATCAACATAACTTAATAGTAACTTTATAAGGCTGGAGAACTTGGTTTTGGAAGTTGCTATTGGAAAAGTTGTCCGTGTGGTGACGGAGTAAGAATACAATATGTCACCACCCCATCTCATACCATGGGTGTCGTAAAAACCGACTAAGGGACTAACCCTAAATATTATCTTAACGAAGTAAAAATAAGGAAAACTTGAAATTAAACCCTATCCCAATCCGTCTGGTCTGCGTGGTATTAGTAGGCCAAGTATCCCTCCATCGCGGGAGGAGGCCCGTCCCTGCAGTGGTACATTAATGGGCTGTTATGATGGCTGGAGTTGTAACTTAGTTTTGGAAGTTGCTATTAATAAAAGAGTTGGAGAACTGTAGATCGAACTGATGAGACTGAAACAAGCGTCTAATATTAATTCAACCTTCTGAGCTCTGGTCTATAGGATTGGAAGGTGTCCTACGCTTCGTTTGCCAAAGTCCATGCAAAAATTAAACTAAATTTTCAAATTGATGTATTTCATAAAATTTATCACAAATTGTTTGAAATCGTCGTTTACAATGTACTTAAAATTGAAGCTATAATTAAAATTATAGAGCGACACATACAAACGCCCCTGCACTAAAAAAGCCGCGTTGTATTGTCCAATGTAAATTAGAGGAGAAAAATAAAACCAATCTACTACTCGAATCTACTTGTCTGTCTGTGTTGGTCCATACATTCCAGTTTCCATACATTCCAGTTTCCAAATGCATAGAGCCAATGAGAAGAAACCTGTCAAAAAAACTCAAAAAAAAGCTTAGGCTTTTCTTTTTAATTCATGTCTATTGATATCCTAATAATATTAAACATTGTTCTGTTCTAAATGGACCTAAAGCCCGATTTACACATCGACAAGTATAGAAGCAAGTTAAGTAGTAAGTTGTTGATTAAGTTGATTCAAATAGATCTCCATCCTATTTTTTGCCGAGTTAAGTTGGCGAGACGCGAGAGAGGGGGCTACTTCGTACTTAACTTGCCAAAAAATAGGATGGAGATCTATTTAAATCAACTTAATCAACAACTTACTACATAACTTAACTCGCTACTGTACTTGTCGATGTGTAAATCGGACTTAAGTAACTTCCAACGTATTTTGCAATGAAAACTGTTACCTTATTTTTTTCGATTATCGTTTTTCTTTAGGTATGTAGGAAAAGGTATGTTATAAATGCCTATACCTACTTAATAATAATTGACAGCCGTGATAGACCATACAATATAGTTTGATAGGTCAAGAAACCATGACTGATTACTGAAGCAAGGGTTTTCAGTATAAAATAGGTCACGACACATTTACATACCATCTCCGTGTGGAGACGGAGTAGGAATACAGTGTTTCACCACCCCATCTCATCCCATGGGTGTCGTAAAAACCGACTAAGGGACTATTCGTCAATATTATCCCTACGTAATAAAAAGAAGGAAAACTTGAAAATAAACCCTATACCTAACCGTTTGGCCAACGTGGTATTAGTAGGCCAAATATCCCTCCGTCACTGGAGGAGGCCCGTCCCTGCAGTGAGACATTAATAGGCTATTATGATGATGACAGTTTTCTTAGATTTTATTTATAAAAAGTATTTTCAACGTCAGGATTAGTGAAGAATCGGTATTTTAATTTTTCATTTTACAATATTCATCATTTTTCTAAAAATGCTATGCTGGACATGGTATGACTCATCCAACTCTATTCACCTCGATCCTGTGTCTGATCCGCAGGCCTAAGATTTTTTCGTGTCATTTTTTTGCCGTAAAAAAAGAAATATAAATATAGGTTAAATCTGTTGATATTCAAAGTATATCTTATAGAACTACCCATGCTATTTATCGTCTCGGATAGCTCAGGAACCGCCTTGGGAGCTGTTCAACAAAATAGCTATTTTAGCCGTCACCGCTTCGTGTCCAGTTCGACCGCGCGGCCATAGCGTTTTTTTTTAAAAAAAACCATGTCAATTTTTTGTAAAAATTTGTAGAAGTTGATTCCCAAAACCATAAATTTGTCAAAGATACGGTTAAAAAGTTATAAGGGTTTAAACATGGCCGCGCCATTGAAACGCGGCGAACCGCGCGGCCACTGAGATCTTTAAAACTAAGCCTTGTAGAGACCTGAAATTTACGCAAATGCAAGATTTAATTTGTAAAAAATTTGTAAAAATATAAAAAAAATACTCAGGTTTATAGTTTAAGAGCTATAACACTAAAACCGAATGGCCGCGCCATTGAAACGGTGGAGAAAACGCTATCGCCTGTATCTCGCTGAAAAAAAATCGCAGAGGTGTGTAGTTTATTGTAATTACCCAGATTTGAATTTGTCGAAACTAGGAAAAATACAACAAAAATTCCTAGGTTTATATTTCAGGAGCTATAAGACTAAAACGATATGGCCACGCCATCGAAACGGTGAATAAAACGTTATTTCGCCTGTATCTCGCTGAAAAAGCATCGCAGAGGTCTGGAGTTTTTTGTAATACCTAGATTTTAATTTGTCAAAACTAGTAAAAATACAATAAAAATTCTTAAGGTTATATTTCAGAAGCTGTAGAACATTATCAGTATGTGGTGCGATAGGGTGACCATGTCTTATTGTTTACAGAATACTTTCTACTTATTGTTACAGAAATTATTTTATTTATTTTAATGGTGTATTTTTAAATTGTAATACAACAAATAATAATAATATTGTACTTCTGGTTTTGTAAAAAATAATGAGTGAGAGGAAAAGGAAGAGAGATTTTACCAGTGGAGTTACAAAAAAAAACTGGGGAAGTACGAGTCGGACTCGCCCATGAAGTGTTCCGTAGTAACAAGCAAAGTTTTGCTCTTAACTTTATTTTTCATAGTGTTTGTATGAATTACAAAGTAACGTGTGCGGTTTTTGAAATTGTGCTATATCTCAAAAACTTATGATTGTATCTTGTTCAAACCAGTTTTCATTGAAAGTTTTTATTGACATTTACATCAATTTTTTTTTCCAACTTTATTATTTCAAAAGTTAGAGGCGGGGGGGGGGGCTCATTTTACGACTTTGGAAGTGTATATCTTTCAAATGATTAACTTTAGTTTTTTTAGTAATTTTTCCATTCATATAATATTACGCTTAAAGTAAAAACATATATCTACATCCCTGCTAGTTATGATTGTACTTATTGAAAAATGTGGAATCAAAATGATTTACAATCATTTCAAATGTTCTAAGTTAAGTTCTAATTACCTATATGATTTAATAAAACATTAAATAATAATAATCCAGCCTATTATTGTCCCACTGCAGGGCAAACATTATATATTATTATTATTTTTGTTAGTTATTAGATAGTTTTTAGTATTTCATATAAGTTCATATACATAAGATTGTAAATATTTCATAGTAAAATATCTTAACTACACGGTCATCCATACAAATAAAGAGAGAGCTCTAACATAATCATAAAATATTTAAATGCAACATACCTTAATCACTTCTGCTGAATTGTTTACATAATTTACCGAACTGACGTTACACCACAGTACAACACTTAATCGTAATTACACACGAACTGAACATTTTAATAATCAGTAGATCACTTTTTTATCGTGTTAACATCACAACGACACACTGATAACGAAACTCTTACGCTTACGTCGCTGTACCACAGAATAATAAGTACTAACGGCTGTACGCGTCGCACTGACCTGCGGAGGCGCGCGGGGGTGGCGCGTGTGAGATGCAATAGTGTGCATTACTAATCACATAGCTTAGGGGCGGAGTTGCGTCATTTAAACCAATCTTAGGGCTAGTTTTTCGTAAGTCCACGCGGACTGTAACTGTATTATTGACTTTTCAAGCAATAAACATAATTGTTTTTATATTTATGGTTTCATTTTAATTTTATTTAGAATCCTTGAATTATAATTTCTGTAACAATAAGTAGAAAGTATTCTGTAAACAATAAGACATGGTCACCCTATCGCACCACATACTGATAATGTTCTACAGCTTCTGAAATATAACCTTAAGAATTTTTATTGTATTTTTACTAGTTTTGACAAATTAAAATCTAGGTATTACAAAAAACTCCAGACCTCTGCGATGCTTTTTCAGCGAGATACAGGCGAAATAACGTTTTATTCACCGTTTCGATGGCGTGGCCATATCGTTTTAGTCTTATAGCTCCTGAAATATAAACCTAGGAATTTTTGTTGTATTTTTCCTAGTTTCGACAAATTCAAATCTGGGTAATTACAATAAACTACACACCTCTGCGATTTTTTTTCAGCGAGATACAGGCGATAGCGTTTTCTCCACCGTTTCAATGGCGCGGCCATTCGGTTTTAGTGTTATAGCTCTTAAACTATAAACCTGAGTATTTTTTTTATATTTTTACAAATTTTTTACAAATTAAATCTTGCATTTGCGTAAATTTCAGGTCTCTACAAGGCTTAGTTTTAAAGATCTCAGTGGCCGCGCGGTTCGCCGCGTTTCAATGGCGCGGCCATGTTTAAACCCTTATAACTTTTTAACCGTATCTTTGACAAATTTATGGTTTTGGGAATCAACTTCTACAAATTTTTACAAAAAATTGACATGGTTTTTTTTTAAAAAAAACGCTATGGCCGCGCGGTCGAACTGGACACACCGCTTCTCAATTCCCTATTCATCTATTACAGTATACTGCTTGTTAGATAGTCAAAATGTTTGTTATTGACGACCTCTGTGGCGCAGTCGGTATATTTCATGGATGCTACGCAGAGGTCTCGGGTTCGATTCCCGCACAATGCAAATCTTTGTGTGCATGAACATGATTGTTTGCATGAACATTATTGTTTGCATTGGTCTGGGTGTTTTCTATGTATAATATGTATGTATATACAAAAAAAAAGTATTTAAGTATGTTTACCCGTTGTCTAGTACCAATAGTACAAGCTCTGCTTAGTTTGGGACTAGAGGGCGTTGTGTGAAAGTGGAAAAAAACATAATATACAAACACAAACTATTGTTAAGGGTATATAGTTGCTAGCGTGGTTATTTTACACGCCATGCCATCTGAGAAGCAGTGTTTGAATGCCCCGATCCCGGTTTAAAGATCCGACTTGGGAGCTTCAAGAAAACAAGGGTGCTCTCTTTTAAAGGTCGGCAACGCATCTGTGATTCCTCTGGTGTTGGGGGTGTTCATGGGTGGCGGTGATCACTAACCATCAGGTGACCTGCTGGCTCGTTTGCCTGCCATTACATAATAAAAAGGAACCTGGAGTATCCGCTATAAAACAATTAGGAAGGACCATTTTATTGGGGTTCGAGTTCGCCATGCCCGATATACAGTCCTTAGTATCATGGGGTTCGTTAAGGATTTCCACTTGCAAATATTCTTTCACCAAAGTTTTCACACTACTGCTTGGAAGTTTGTCAAGCAAAGCAGGGTGGGTAATATTTCGCCTCTCGCTTACTAACTACTAGCTGACCCGTGTCCACTTTGTTAGGCAGCGAAAAAAACGCGTCCCCTTTTTAAACATATTTCATTACTGCTCCACCCCTATTTATCATAGCGTGATGCTATATAGCCTATGACAGACACTCCCCGGTAAATGGACTATATTCAAACAGAAAGAATTTTAAAAATCGGTTTAGTAGATCCAGAGATAACCCCCTACTACGTCACAAACTCACAAACTTTACCTCTTTATAATATTATTATAGATTTAAAGCAGCATAACAATTAATTGTTTTCCTTCTTTGTAAGATATTGGTTGTAAATAAAATCGCGTAGTTGCTTTTTCGGTTGCGTTGATGCTGCACCCTATATTCCACGAAGTATCGTGCCAACTTAAACCATTACCACACGGATATTATAACAATTGTTTTTATTTATCATCATTATCATAACAGCCCATTAATGTCCCACTGCAGGGACTGGCCTCCTCCCGTGACGGAGGGATACTTGGCCTACTAATACCACGCTGGCCAGATGGATTGGTATAGGGTTTAATTTCAAGTTTTCCTACTTTTTATTTCGTAAAGATAATATTCACGAATAGTCGGATTTTACGACACCCATGGGATGAGATGGGGTGGTGACATATTGTATTCTTACTCCGTCACCACACGGATGTATATATTGATACTATTTAACAATTTATTACGAGTATTACAATGTCATCCGTATATTATAATGTTTTATACTAGCCTGCGTATTTTTTCCCTATCAACAAGGGGTCGAAGCGTATAGATAATGTAGATGACTCGAGATTTGAAGATATTTTTTTTTATGGATGACGCTTTGTTAATTATGTTTTATTATTCGTTTTGTTGCATTATTTCTTATGATGTAATCATTATTATCATGGTATTATTATTAGCTGTTAGATGTCATCTGATGGACGGAGGCTGCTCACAAATATTTCCACTTTACGTGGTATTATGCCTACCTCATCCATCGTGATGTAATAATTGCAACTAAAATAAAATTCAAACATGTGGAAAAACTTTTGGAGGCGGTTCAGGCATGTCTTAACCCTTTCGCAGTGCCGCCAACAGACACAATAGTAAAACAATGCACGTGAACCATATATGGTACATTGCAATGGTAACGTGTTAAAACTCGACCAAGGGAAAATTTGCAGATATTATAGTATCCATGGTACAAGCTCTGCTTAGTTTGGGACTAGATGGCGTTGTGTGAAAGTGTGAGTAATATGTGAGGAATATATTATCAGAATCTGTAGAAAAATCGTATATTAAACGTGGCTAGAGTGATATCAGTAAGCCTTTGCTCCCTCAATCACTCCATGATGCGACCCTGCAGTGGTGCATTGATCGGATGTTATGAAGAACATTTTAATTTTGTAATTTGCTTTACAGCCCTCTTCTTGGCTATACGACTTTTCTTAGCGTTCACGTTTACCAGCTTTAAAGTTCATCATAACAGCCCATTAATGCCCCACTGCAGGGACGGGCCTCCTCCCGTGACGGAGGGATACTTGGCCTACTAATATCACGCTGGCCAGATGTATTGGTATAGGGTTTAATTTCAAGTTTTCCTTCTTCTAATTTCGTAAAGATAATATTCACGGATAGTCCCTTAGTCGGTTTTTACGACACCCATGGGATGAGATGGGGTGGTGACATATTGCATTCTTACTCCGTCACCACACGGCTTTAAAGTTACGCAGTGATTATTCGTTTGGCGTTGATAATATTTACAGGGTGTTTAATGTGTTTATATTCAGTGTACGATCATCGGTCTCGGGCTCTGCCCAATTTTCTTTACAGCTAAGCTGCTCAGACCTGCAGTCTTGTGTGATATATTCACAAGCATGCTTTTTTAGAAGTCAGGGTTACCCGAGAAATATGATCCAGTTTTTGTACCGAATCTTCCAAGAGGTCTCTAGGGTTATCCTGTCTTGGGCTTACCTGGAGGTGTTTCGGAAAACTTGGCTCTAAGTCAAATTGAGTCCATGACATCTGCCTTCCATGCAGTGAAATCCGTTGGGAATTTCCACATGTTTAGTTTTTTTGTTTAATTATTTATTTGTATAAGGATAAAGACATTATGTAAGATTGATATAATAAATAAAACGCCATCGTAATGGACCTTGAATATGCCACATAAAGTGGGAATAATTAATTTGCCCCTTGTAGTGGTGGATGGCAACTTAGTTATCGGACTTCCATTCATTATCTATCCACCAAGAAAAATATTTTCTAAAGATTATTAATAGAGATATTATTTTGTGAAAAAATATACAAAAGTTTCAGGTAGAATTTAAGTCCCTTACAAGTGGTGTATATCTCAAAAATTATGCCTAAACCACAGTGAATAACTTCTTATAAACTCAGGAATATCAATACTGCTTAATTTATCTTTTTTGACACCCTCTGTATTTCCAAATAGAGTAACAGATTCTTTATCTGCAAGGGTCAGAATAATTTTATCAGATACGATACGCTCAAATAATTCAGGAGCGAACTGACTTTTGACCCTCTATGAGATTAGACCAAATAATACGTAATATTGGTGTATTCTTTTCATGATTTTGTTTTTATGAGGGAAAAAGTGGGTTTAGTTTATTTTTACAGTCATTTAATATACAGGGTGTACATGATAATGGTGCTACTTTAACACGAGGTAGGGCGTAATTTAACTAAGCAGAAACAAAAAAAAAACATCGAGAAATGCTCATCTGTTTAGGAGAAATGACCATTTCAAATTTTACTTTTACGTGTTCGACGTTTATGGGTTACGGAGTGCCGCCGGCGGCTTTGTAATGATCTAGGCGTTTAGTGGTCTTTGCCTACATCTTATGGGAAAAAGGGCGTGAGTTTAGACCTATATTAAAGATCTACTTAGTTTGGGACTAGATGCCATTGTGTAATAAACATAAAATATCCTATTTGGGATTCGAATCCGCGACTTCCTGCAGCAGCAACTAAACACCATTGAAAAATTGTCCTGTCATTTAAATATGAGTTCATGCATATATCTTGAAAACAATTAGTTAACTCCGATGGGTTTTCACCATTAACATTGCGCTTTAAGGAAAAATTGTAGAGAAATTATATATATTATGTTTAAATACGTATGTATATTGTATTTGTCATGTGCCGACATTAAGAGCACGTGGGATAATCAACCAAGAAACCCCGTTTTAACTGTTGCGCTGACGACCCGTTTGGCGGTCTCTAAAGCCCGATTAACACATCGACAAGTACAGTAGCGAGTTAAGTAGTAAGTTGTTGATAAAGTTGAGTTAAATAGATCTCCATCCTATTTTTTGGCGAGTTAAGTTGGCGAGACGCGAGAGTACCTACCTCGTACTTAACTCGCCAAAAAATAGGATGGAGATCTATTCAACTCAACTTATTCAACAACTTGCTACTGTAGGGGAGAGCAGGTAGGATTCGTACAGTAGGAGCATTCGTACAGTCGTTATTCCTACCACTGTAGAATACTTTGACAGGTCTGTGTTTGTGTGCGTGAGACCCACTCGCACGCATAGGTTACTCGCGGGGTGAGACGTCAGTGCAGCCGCCGGCTTCGACGCAACGAGTCGTAACGTGATTTCGCGCCAAGTAAGTATTTTTTGGTTATGTTTTTAAACATCTTTGTTTATTCACGCTTTATTCCTATTGTAAAAGTGAATGTACACAGTTTGTGAAGGAATAACCTAGTTTAGCATGTAAATATAGATTTTGGCCCAGTTTCAGCGGTTATTTTTATTTTCGATATTAATTGTTTTTTTTGGTGTTGGGGAACCTTCGTACAGGTAGGGGTGGGGTAGATTCGTACGTGTACGAATGCTCCCCGTGCCTGACTGGACATTTAAATGTATCTATTTTTCAGCAAAATCTAATATTGTTACAGAACCATGCCGCGAATATATATTAAAAAGGGGACGAGGACGGGAGAGGTAGATGAAGGTGCAATGGAATCGGCGATAAAAGAAGTTTTGGATAAGACATTATCTATTAGAAAATCTGCACAAAAATATGGCGTCAAACCAACAACACTCGAAAGTCGTCTGAAAAAGTTTCATCAACAAGAAGCTGCCGAAAATATGCCTACCCGTGCGTTCACTTCCAAGTTTACGTCAAATCAAGTGTTTTCAACTGAGGAGGAAGCCCTTTTAAACAATTACGTTATTGAATGCTCCAAAATGCACTACGGTCTGACGATCATCCAGGTCAGAAAATTGGCATATGAGTTTGCAAAAGCCAATCAGCTTAATTTTCATCCGAGTTGGCATCATAATAAAATGGCTGGTAAAGAATGGTTGGATAGTTTCCGCAGGCGAAACGGAAACCTGAGTCTTAGAAAGCCTGAAAATACCAGCGCCGCCAGATCATTTGCTTTTAACAAGACTGCTGTAACTGATTTCTATAATAACCTTGAAAAGGTTCTAATAAAGTACAAATTTACTTCAGATCGTATTTTTAATTTTGATGAGTCCGGAATTTCCACAGTGCTGAGCACACCTAAAGTTTTAGCTGAAAAGAATCAAAAACAAATAGGCCAACTTGTGTCAGCAGAGAGGGGAGAACTAGTTACATTTGGAGGAATAATTTCAGCTAGTGGTAATACAATTCCACCACTATTTATCTTCCCGAGGGTTCACTTCAAGGACCACTTTATGACAGGTGCACCAGAAGGAAGCCTGGGAGTTGCAACAAAAAATGGGTGGATTACTTCTGCTATATTTATAGAGGTACTGAAACACATCCAAAAGAAATCGTCGTGCTCTAAAGATAATACCATTTTGTTGCTTGTCGACAACCATGAGAGCCATGTGACTATTGAAGCTATAAACTATGCTCGTGATAATGGGATTGTTTATCTATCCTTTCCACCCCACACGACACATCGTCTCCAGCCTTTAGACATCGGTGTATTTGGACCTTTTAAGGCTAAACTCAAGATAGCTTTTAACGATTGGCACGTGAATAACCCAGGCAAAACCCTCAATATATATAATATACCACGACTGGCTAAGATAGCATATTTTGAATCCTTTACTGGTAAAAATATCACTCATGCCTTTGAGAAGGCCGGAATATGGCCTTTTAATAAGTTAGCTTTTGGCGACGACGATTTTGCACCTGTGAATGTATACTATTCTAGTTCAACCCAAGATGCTCAAACGAACCCACAAGCTTCAACTTCTTCACTACCACAAGCGTTACAATCCACGCAAGATGAGCAATCAAGTTCTGTAGCCGTTCAAGATTACGATGTGCCAGAGACCGTACCAGCAGACCCCATACAGACAGAGCTTATTCAACAAAACCTTCCAAGTTGTTCATCATCTGTGTCTCCATCTTTGCTATCACCTACAACAGTAACAGATTGCTTACCAGCTGTGGGGTTGATCACCCCAGAGTTAGTCAGGCCATATCCTAGAGTGGACAGAGATTCAATAAAGAAAACAAGGAAAGGAAAACTACCAGGCAAAACTAGAATTTACACTGATACTCCGGAAAAAGATAGACTGGAAGAAATAGAAAAAGGAAGACTATTGAAGAAGCAAGTGCAAGAGAAAAAACAAAAGGCTAAGGCCATCAAAAAAGCTCTACATCTTGTCCTAGATGCAGATAACGCATCTTCAATAAAGAGGAAATCTCAATCGAAAGAGTCATTTAATTTAAAGAAGCAAAAGAAAACTACAAAGACTGATAGTGAAGATGAAACTGACTCTGAAGATGAGACTGATTGTGAAGATGAAGTGAGTTTAAGGGAAAGTTCTGCTTCTCCTGCGGAAGAAGTTGATGCCGAAAATGAAACCCCAGTTTTAGCAGAAAACATAGAAGAAAAAAGCTTTGTGCTTGTTAAGTTCGAGAAAAAAAAGTCTGTGATGTATTATGTTGGACAGGTTCTCCTGAAATATAGTTCCTCTGAATACAAAGTTTCTTTTTTGAGAAAGAAGCCTAATGCTTGGAGATTTGTTTTTCCCACAACGAAGGACGAAGGAACAGTTTACATATCAGATGTGGTATGTATATTGCCTCTGCCAAAGTCTGCTCTGACAGCAAGAACAGCTGACATATTTAGCTTTCCAAAAGATCTATCTATATTTAATGTAGGGTAACAAGTGAATACCTCAATTATAATTTAAGATTGTTATTAGTTGATCTGATGGTAAATTTTCTAATCATTATTGATTATGGTAAAATTTTATAAGAAGTTTTTGTTTGTTGTTAATACATTTTTATTTTATTTTTGTTTTTGTAAGAATCGTAATTAATAAGATTTTTAAAGACTGTGACTCTAACTGCTTTAAGTAATAATACCAGTAGAAGTCTGAGTTCTATTTCTTATGTTTTTTTAGTGTCTACTCATTGTAAGAGTAACTTTAACTACAGTATTAATTTAATAAGACTACTTGATATTATATAATTAAAAATTATGAATAGCAAATGCATATTATATGATACCTATGAATACCTAAACAATATATTATCTTGGTTCTTAATACAAAAATGCTGATTCTGTGTTAAATTGATCTCAATAAATGATTAAATTTAATCAATAATTGTTTATTTTCTTTGACTGTATGAAGGTACCCCATCATGTACGAAAGTACCCCACACTATGCACGAAGGTACCCCGTGTGTGGGGTACTTTCGTACGATTTCCATTTTTTGGAAAACTGATCATAATTCTGTCTGTGTGATTTGTGACGGAGCTGTACCATACCATAATTATAGGCAGATATATAGGCTATATAGGGACATTAAACTTATTCGAATATATTATATAGTTTAGTTTTAATATGGCGTCAAGTAAAAAATGTACGAATCCTACCTGCTCTCCCCTACCTACTTGTCGATGTGTAAATCGGGCTTAAGTGCGATTCCTGTAAATCTTTTTGTTCTTGAATATTTGCATTGGTCTGGGGGTTTTCTATGTATAATATTATTTTAAAGTAAATAAGGTATTTGGAGGAGGCCTATGTCCAACAGTGGACGTCAGTTGTCTGATATAATGATGATGATGATGAAAGTAAATTCTTAAATTTGAAGTTTTTTTTAAATATCTGAGGAAAGATTGTTTGCGTTCTCATTTAATTTCACAAAACGGTGACTTAAAATAAGTACATTTAAAGTAAAAAATAAACCATTTTCTTAACCTATTTTTAAAAGTTAACTCTTTTCGTACTGTTGAACTGACCATGGATGTGTGGAAACTGTCTCAGAAATGTTGCCTTTGAATATTTTAGATCTGCATGTCAATTCTCGTACCTAAAAATTCGGTTAAGTAAATTTTTAAGCTGTCAAATTGTCACACTCTAAATAAAACTTTACCACGATTACAATTGTAATAGCAAAAACATGACAATTTGACAACTAAAAGTTAACTTAACCGAATTTTTAGGAACGAGAATTGACATGCTGATAAGAAATTCGAAAAAGGTCCCGGTAGTGATTGTAGTCAACTTAACAATTGATTCTTGAAAAATTTTGAAGCATCGAAGCGCCTACTGTACTGCCTAAATTTAGTCTGGCCACAGTACAACCAGTAGTCTATCTTGGCCGAATATTTATTATAAATGCCTACGGCTGCGCGATACGTAAACATGCGATAGGGCTGCCCACCTCCAGCTTTTTAATTACATTTACCTACTTTCCCGCTCGTTACTGCGGCACAGTTCACTCCGCAAAGCCATCGCTATCGTGAGCGTGTAGGTATAACTCGCGTTTCGTCCGTTTCTATGAAGTCGAAATACTGTAAATATTTGTTCTATGGTCTGGCTGAGATTGGAGAGAACACAGACGTTGTAATAATGCATTGGGTTTAGCATTGCTTTTTGCCAGTCAGTTTATGAAATACATAACCAAACCGGTTTCCATGTAAAACCTCAATCATCACAATTTATCTCAACTTTCCTATTCGTGATGGTATTGGGGAAATACTACAAAAAATAATTAATCTTTTTTCCTCATAAATGTAGCCTAAAGGTGCAGGTGACTTAATATTGAAGACATGTGTTTTTCCTATGAGGTAGTTGTTAACCTATACTTGTGAATACTGCTATACATATTTTGGTTGAGGGCCCTCCGTCCCACCACATCTCGCGTGAAGAAGTAAAGATCACCTCCTCATCATACGTCCACAACAAAAAAGAATTCTATACTTAATCTAGCATTGCGCTTAATTTTTCGACGCTCTCTCTTATTTATATCAGTCCCAATGTTGCTCGGCATGATTTTTATTTTACTCTCGTGCTTAGCCTTTTAACGCTCCGTATAGGAATCTGACTTACTCCAAGAATTTCATTTTAAAAAAAAAATTAATTGGGCTGCATTTCGAAGTGTCATTCAGTTTCAGTTTCTTTATTTTTCAACATAATGTTACAAAATAACAGCTTATTGACGTCAGTTTAAAACTACTTAGTCTAAGTTTACATATTAAAAGTTTTCCAAACTTTACCACCGCTTCCAAGGCGCTAGTAGAGAAGAAGCGGCGTAACAAACTCTAAAGCAGCATTTTTTAGACGTCTCTATAATTTTTCAACAATTTTGTAACTGTAATAAAGTGCTGTGCTGTGCATTAGCTTAGTTACTGCTCTGTTGCAGAATCTGTCTTGAGGTATGAGCAGATTAAGTTAGACGTTATTGAAATGGAATTTTTATTTAAAAATCTTGTTGTCTTGTTGAATTGCCCGTTGTAATACCAATGGGCGATACAAGAATCGTCCAGAGCCGACAGCCGATGGTACAACATAAATTCATTACAACAAAACTATTCACCAAGGCCAATTAACAAAGGAACCCTTATCTCTGACGTCAGGGACTTTCCCGTAACCACAGAGTTCAGTTTGACCACATGCACAACGATTTAGACGTGCGACCATATTTTATTTAATATTTATTTTATTTTTCCTGATGTGACATAATATGTATCTTGATTTTGGCTAGTTTTTTGGATGTGCTGCTTGAATTGCCGTAGATTTTTGTATCGACAAAAGCGCCGATTACACTAGACTACATGACTACAAACACTACAAGAAGAAGGACGGTCGGGACTCGCCAATCTCCGATATGTAGTGTCCTAACAGCCTACATGTGATTACACTAGACTAGTAGTGCCCTACATGATGTAGGAAGACTACATGTAGTCTAGTGTAATTGGCGCTTATGTTTCATAGCTTTTAAAGTATCGCTTTGCACGGTTATTAATGTTATATGTATCATCATCATATCAGCCAATTGACGTCCAATGCTGGACATAGGCCTCCTCCAAATATTGCCACCTTGTGCGGTCCTCTAAAAATATTTGATTAAACGGAAGATTAATGCACCATGCTGTTTACCTTATTTCTGCTTGACGTTTCGCCACAGCTGGTTACACTGTACACTGGTTTCAAGCCCTCCGAAGCTGACTGTAATAGCAGCTGTTACGACGTAATGTTTAAATTGCCAGAGACTTTTGAATTAACTAATTTATCATCATCACTAAGAATACGTTGCGGCCTGAAAGATGATATAGTGACCAAAATCGAGAAAGGAATGTTGCGTTGGTTTGGTCACATTGAGAGAATGAACGATGAGCGTTTGACGAAACAAGTATACAAGGCTAGTGTGAAAGGGCTAATCGGTGCGGGTAGGTCCCGGAAAACATATGGTGACCAGATAGGTTGCATATTGGAGAAGGGCCAAATAAAGAGCACTCGTAACCGACGCGCATGTATGACTCGCTTAATGAATGTAGACGAGGCCGAATCTGTTTGCCAGGATCGTGACAAGTGGCGTTCTGTCGTCTCTGCCTACCCCGGCCGGGATAAGGCGTGAGTTTATGTATGTATGTATGTATCATCATCACCTATGTTGGGCAGTCATCGCTGTCGCTTCATGTTCTTGGAGTCCACTCTTTGGTTATCCTAACATCTCGGTGACAACAAGCCTGAAATGATATAAAATTATAACTATGACCCGTTACTTTCCAGGTCAATGGAAGACCCTAAGCAAGGACGCGGTGCCTTCCCAGAACCTTCCCAAGCTGAACCCTGACGGCACAGTCATGGTAATCAGGAAGAGCCGTACCGTTAAGTACAGGGAAGTCAAGAAAGACGACCTCATCAGGTGAGAAAGAAAGAAAAACTCAATGAATTAACTAGCCTGTCGCAGTCTCCTGCTAAACATAGTCCTCTCTCAACACTCGCCACATAACTCGGTCCTCCGCCTTCTTGTAATTTTAACTTAAGAGTGTTTACACGGCAAAAAAAACATCATTAGCAAATAGGATCAATAATGCAAAATGTTGTAACGAAGTCTTGAGAAAAGGCTCCTCCCGTGACGGAGGGATACTTGGCCTACTAATACCACGCTGGCCAAACGGATTGGTATAGGGTTTAATTTCATGTTTTCTTGCTTTTTATTTCGTAAAGATAATGTTCACGGATAGTCCCTTAGTCGGTTTTTACGACACCCATGGGATAAGATGGAGTGGTGACATATTATATTCTTACTCCGTCACACGAAGGGCACGGAGAAAATAGATATATATTGCATTCAAAATTAAAGCGGCCGGTTTTAAATAGTAGGATTAAAACCCAAATACCAATATTCCACATAATAAATAATCTTTATTATTATTACTAAAACTCGTATGTTTAAACGTTGCAGTGAGAAACAAGACAAATGGCCGTTATCTATGGTGGGACACACTCACAGCCTGGTGCCTTCCACGCCTGATCATCACATGGCGATAGACCATCAGGATCCTGTAAGTATGATCATCATGCTTGATTTAGAATACATAGATTCTTTTGAAGACTTATATTGATTTCCAAATTACTGAACCTTGAAAATGTTACCACGAAAACATTTATACCGCGTAATAATAATAATCATAACAGCCCATCAATGTCCCACTGCAGGGACGGGCCTCCTTCCGTGACGGACGGATACTTGGCCTACGAATACCACACTGGCCAGACGGATTGGTACAGGGTTTAATTTCAAGTTTTCCTTCTTTTTATTTCGTTAAGATGATAGTCCCTTAATCAGTTTTTACGACACCCATGGGATGAGATGGGGTGGAGACATATTGTATTATTACTCCGTCACCACACGGAGAAATAATAATAAGTTTAGGAGTTATTATGATATCATTTTGGGGTGCAGCGCTATAGATTAATGACGACTCTGATTGGAGGTCCAGGGTTATCTTTATAGGGCTTAGGGTTCCCGATGTATAACAACTAGGAATGAACAGTGTGGTTTTACTAAGTCGAATCTTCCGGCTTTATACATCTACCCTACGAAACCGAAATACGGCATAACGTTTCGGCAGACCAATTAAAACATTAACCCTCCGTTTCCGAATGACTGATCAATTAAGAATCAACTAATCAAGTGTCAAAACTATCATTTTCAGGAACTAAAATGACAGTTTGGACATTTGATTAGTTAATTTTTACTTGATCAGTCATTCGGAAACCGGGCTTAGTCCCTATGAAACCGCGCAGGTTGTTAACGAACTTAATAGGGTTTCTCAATACGAGATCCTGATTCTCTCGTAATTACTCCCAACTTACAAAAAGTCATTAATATAATATTTTTTTTTATCATTCCAGCTATCATACCGCTACCCCTTATCAAACGTGAACATCCCCACACAACAATTACACAACACTTTAATACAGAAACCAAAAAAACAAGACGCTATTATGCAAACGGACCCCGTACAATCCGAAGAAGACGACAGCCAACCAAATAACAGTTACAGCGAAGTGTCAGACAAATATCCACAAGAAATGGACTACATACAGAACTATCAAAAAGAAGATTTATCAAAGAAATATGAACCTAAAGACTATACAAATAAAGCTGAAGATTACATCCCACAAACAAACGAAGAATACAATAAGGAAGCCGAAAAATATGCCTTAGAAAGAAAGTCATTAAACGGCTATGAAAAACCGGTACCAGATTATCAGAAACCGGTTGATAATTATCAGAAAATTAATGAAGTTTACCCTTTTGATAAGAGCTATCAACGGGGTGATTATATGGGCTTCTCTTATCATGATAGCGTTGAACACTTGAGGAATCAACAGCAAAATTTGCAAATTTTGCAGGAACAGCACCGGATAACGGAGAACCAGAATTTCTTTAATGAGAATCATATTAAACAGGAGATTGATATAAACGGGGACGATGATAAGTTTTTATATGATAGGGCTAAGGATCAATTAGGTATGTATAATTTTTTTATGTAAGCTATTTAGTCCCACTACTGGGCATATAAGACTCCCTCATTGCTTTTTCAGAGTAAGATAGGAACTTATCTTTAGGTTAAACTTTTTTTTATTTTACGCTTGTCGTAAAAAGGGACCTATAGGAGACTTATCAATGTCCCACTGCAGGGACGGGCCTCCTCCCGTGACGGAGGGATACTTGGCCTACTAATACCACGCTGGCCAGACGGATTGGGTTTGATTTCAAGTTTTCCTTCTTTTTATTTCGTAAAGATAATATTCACGGTTAGTCTCTTAGTTGGTTTTTACGACACCCATGGGGTGAGATGGGGTGGTGACATATTGTATTCTTACTTCGTCACCACACGGAGAATTTTTTTACTCCATGCAAAAATGTAATTTCAATTTCCTTTGGTCAACGTCAAATGTTCTCAGACGCGCTCCGTTGAGTGGAAAATGTACATACTCGTAAGTTGGCGCGTACAGTAAATTGCCGTTATATCTTGTACGGGAATCAAACTGACTGTACTATTTATGTTCTAGATGTCGACATGTACAATAACAGAAGGCTGGTTGAACAACAACGTCTTTTGGAATCACTACAACACACAGTCAAACAAGAACCAGATGTTTCTAATAGTAAGTTTGAAATAACCATAGGAAACCCTCTACAATAAATATACTAGGTGACCCGTGCCTACTTCGTTAGGCTGCGAAAAAAACGTAGTAGTAAACGTAGTAGTAGTAAACGCAGAAGATCCAGAGATTACCCCCTACAACACAAACACACAAACTTTACCTCTTTGTAATATGAGTATAGATTGATCCTTACTTGTTTAACTTTGTAAACAAACACCACATTTACAAATTCATTTGCAAATTGCATTTTTTACATCAATCGCACAATCAATCACACTTTGATGTGGATGAAAGTTTCCGGAAAGTAGCATTAAACGTTTATGCAATAGAAAACACGTAAATTACTTTGATTTATCCACTATCTTTATTAAATTTTAAATAAATGTATTTTTTTCCAACGTCAAATTTCACAGATAAAAATAAATTTTACCATTTGACATTTGTAGATTCTAGAATTTGTCCTTGATTCCTATACATTTCTCAAAGGTCATTTCATTTTCATTTTTTTTTTCTGTGCGACTTTAAAGCGACACGACACCAATAGGTCAATTCTCTAAAAATCGTTAAAAATTCGGTTAACTTAGCTTTTAGTTGTCAAATTGTCACCATAGGTATTCTTATATTTATATTTTTGTTTATTTTTAAATTAATGTAATCGTACTGTAACTAAGCTTAAAACCGCGGCAATCTTCATTAGGAAACGTCAAATTTGACGTTTGTTTTATCATTTATCTTATTACTTTAACGTAATATTTAAGGAGCAGAATACCACTTTTAGGTTAATTTAAAAATTAAATTTAAAAAAAGTTAAAGTGAAATTATTCTTATTAACACGTTTACGTAACATATTACGAGAATTGACCTGCTAGTTGTACACGACACAAACACTATACATAAAAAAAGAAAACATTTATGTAATTCTAATATGATAAGTAGTGTCCGACCGAAACTGGTTTTCCGGCCAAATCTGAAACCGAAACCGAATGATCGGCTGCGGCTTCATTTTAGGCCGAAACCGAAACTCACGTGTTCAAGTATAAAATTCTTTAAAATGCTGAAATGTAGACCATTTTTTTACCTATTATTCTGCATTAATTAGGACATTAAATGAAAACACGTTATATTAAGTTGCTTGTGATCATTTATTCTATATGAAAAAAATATTATTATTAATAATAAAATGAAAAATGTAATTATTAATATTTTAAATACTAAGTATTCGTTTTGAATTATTTATTAATACTTTGGTCACAGGAATCATCAAACTCTTTTAGGTATCTTTTTTAAGTAATCACGTAATCAGTTTCATCAAAACAACTAACCTAACCTCTGATTACGCAACCCACTGTCTAAGTTTTGTTGCTGCGGAGATATACGAACGGCGCACGAACATTCCCAAACAGGGCTGACCGCATTGCCGTGCGAAACGAAGTTAGGCGAGCGTGCACGATAACTTCCGAAACGAGTTTCGGTTTCGGCCGAAAACGAAATTGCTGCCGAAACTTGATTTTTGGCCTAAACTCGGCCGAAACCGAAAATTTCGGTCGGACACTAATAATAAGGTGTTTAATATATTTATGTGTGTATGTTTGTCTGTAGGTTGCGACAGTGTGATGCAGCCACAAGGAAGTCCTTACTACCAGTCTAACACACACAATAATGTTACAGGTAAATATATTATTTATTTATTTATTATTTTATTTATTTAATAGGCTAATTACGTAAGTCACAATCGGAGGGTGTAAGAAGGAAACTAGAATCACTAAAAACGAGATTTATTGTTCTTATTACAATCTAATTAATCTAAAGATGAATGAATTCGATGTTAGAACTACATTCTATCTATACTAACTACTAACATATAAGTACTAAACTGAATTACAACGTGAGATACGACTACATTATAACTGATGATTCTTCTCTTGAGATGTCTTTATATAAAACTATAAAATAAGGTCGAACGTAATCGAACTGCAACTGGTCGGTCACACTTGCTGATGCTGCGCCTCGTGCTTGATTTCTTAACAACTGCTGATTCTGCTGATTCAGGCCACGAGAAGTGATTGAGGTCACGGAACGAATGTACGTAGTTGCACGGATACGTAACAGGCTCCTCAACAATGAGTACACTGTTAAATAACAAAAAATAAAATAACTTACATACTAAACTAAAATCTAAGTGTTATAGAAGAGCACTGCATGCACTACATTATGCGCAATGTGGAGAAAACAACAATATACTCGTAAGTATTGCGAATAGGATGTATAGGTTATAATCATTCGCAATACTTTTACTCATATACCTACCAAGCTATGTACTTAACATTACACTTACTAAACTTATACTAAAACTTACGAATTAAAACTTGCAAATGAATGCTATTGAGCTAAACATTAAGCTAAGCTAGCTAAACAAATTTGATTGTTTTTTTTTAAAGTTAAAGTTTAAAACTATAACTAACATCAATTAAAATTAATATTTAAAAATCCAAAACAAACTCTAATATCTAGTCAACACAGATCTTTTTAGAGTTAACACAGAGCCATGGAACAAATCAACATCCACAGTCAAGTCTTTATAGATGGTATACATTCTTGGTAGTGAGCAGTGTTGCCTTATGTTGGTGCGACTAGATGGCTGAGAGAAAAGTCTTTTATTGCTAGTTCTAGGTAAATTATGTGGTACATTAAAAGAGACTCTGCGCAATAGTTGCGGACAGTCCAATGATCCAGTAACGAGAATCTTAAGAAAAATAAGATCCAACATGTCTCTACGCTATTATACACAAAACAGCTTAAAATAAAAATATTTGGAAGATACTAAGATATATTATTATCATCAAAACAGCCCATTAATGTCCCACTACAGGGACGGGCCTTCTTCCGTGACGGAGGGATACTTGGCCTACTAATACCACGCTGGCCAGACGGATTGGTATATTTCGTAAAGATAATATTCACAACGGATAAACATACTTAAATACTATTTTTTTGTAAATACATACATAAAAACACTCATACCAATGCAAATAATCATGTTCATGCACACAAAGATTTGCATTGAGCGGGAATCGAACCCGAGACCTCTGCGTAGCAGTCATGTTATATAACCACTACGCCACAGAGGTCGTCAACCTACTTTTTCCTATTTTGTGATGAACCTATTGTTTGTCCTCAACAGGCGGTTACTACGAGGCGGGTCGTCCCGGGCCGGAGTTACTGATCGCCAAACAGAATGCTTTAGCCGCACACACACAGTTATGTAAGTAAATCATTATTATTCCCCATTTTAGAGTTAGAGCAAAAAAAAGGTAGTGATCGCGTACCATGACAACTAATAAATCTGTGATTAAACTAAACATGTACCCCCTTACTCATAAACGCCTCTTAAATTTTAGTCAATTGATTAATTAGCTTAAACTCTTACGTTGTTTGGTATAAGGTTGGTTTTCGTAATAAAAATCTCGCTAAACAGTGATTAAATTTAAGAGGCGTTTAGGAGTAAGGGGGTACTATTCTCATCTATTGTCCGCGTGGTGACGGATTAAGAATACAGGTTGTCTCCACCCCTTTTCTTCCCGTGGGTGTCGTAGAAGGCGACTAAGGGAAATAAACGCAGAAAATACAGCTGCTAGAGATGGAAAACTTGAAACAAATCCTTTACCAACCCGTCTGGCCAGCGTGGTAAAGTAGGCCAACAACCCTTCAAACATGTTAACACACCAAAATAAACGGCCCCCAGTCCCCGGTCGCTCCGCTGTTCCTGGTCAAGGTAGCGGCCATGGTAACGGCGGAGTAGGGGGTGCGAAGAATCTCCGGGGGAGGTCAGGCTACCAACACAACCGACCTTTGGCCCTGGCAACATACAATGCGCGCACACTGCGGACCGACGAGAAGATAGTAGAACTGGAGGAAGAATTGAGCAGGTTACGGTGGGACATTGTCGGCTTATCTGAAGTCCGAAGACAGGGGGAGGACTCGATAACCCTTAAGTCTGGTAACCTGCTCTATTTCCGGGAGGGCGACCTACAGTCCTAGTGAGGTGTCGGGTTTTTCGTCCACAAGTCTCTCGTGAACAACGTGGTGAAGATCGAGAGTGTGTCTCCGAGGGTAGCGTACCTTGTCGTCAGAATTACCAAACGGTATTCGTTGAAGGTAATACAGGTTTACGCTCCCACGTCTGCTCACTCCGACAATGAGGTAGAAGAGATGTATGAGGATATTTCCGGAGCCATACATAACTCTAAGACCCAATACACTGTTGTCATGGGGGACTTCAACGCGAAGTTGGGCTCTAGAAGTGGAAATGAGTGGAGAGTGGGGCTCTTTGGATATGGTCAAAGAAATCCACGGGGTCAAATGCTTGCGGACTTCATGGAGAAGGAGGGACTCTTTATGATGAACTCCTTCTTCAAGAAGCGTAACTGCCGCAAGTGGACCTGGTTTTTTTTTTTTTTTTTTTTTATAAAAAGACAACTCCCGCACTAGGGATCATGCCCTGTGTCGCGGGGACTTTTACAAACATCAATTAACGGACACATATAACACCCAGACTCAGGACAATAATTTGTGGATCTCACAAATTATTGTCCTGCGTGGGGATCGAACCCACAACCTCATGCGCGGCAGCCGCTGGCTTTACCGGCGCGCCACCGAGGTCGTCAAAAGTTTTATATATATAGATTAGTCCTGATGGTGTCACCAAAAATGAGATAGACTTCATCATGTCGACAAAGCGCCATATATTTAATGATGTCTCAGTGATCAATTCGGTGAAAACTGGTAGTGATCACCGGATAGTGAGAGGCACATTAAATATCAATCCCAGGCTGGAAAGAACTCGGCTGATGAAGTCTACGCTCCTACCCACACCAGTCCAAATCCCCGAAAACTTTCAGCTCCAGCTACACAACCGCTTTAAGAGCCTGAGCGAGTACGTGGATATAGACGAATATTACGAACGGTTTGTGGAAACCGTCCGTACAGTCGGTTCCGGTGCTTTTAAAACCCAGCACCAGAGAAGATCAAAAAAGATCTCCGACCACACTCTCTCGCTTATGGAGCAAAGGCGTATGATGGCACTGCAGTCTCCAGACGACGCTGAACAGTATAGGAGGCTCAATAGACAGATCTCTAAGTCGCTAACTCGCGACCTTCGGCAATTTAATACAGTTTGTATTAAAGAAGCCATTGAGCGTAACAAGGGGTCGAAGGTGTTCGCAAGAGATCTGTCTCTAGGTCAGAGCCAACTATCTAGGCTCAAGACTGGAGATGGCAGAATAGTGTCGTCAAAGCCTGAGCTTCAAGAGGAGATAGAGAAATATTACGGGCAGTTATACACCTCAACACGACCACCTATTAGTGATCTAGCCACCGATCCTAGGGCTAGATTAACACGACACCATACCGACGAAATCCCGGACGTTAGTCTGTGTGAGATTAGTAATGCTCTCAAACAACTGAAGAACAACAAGGCGCCGGGGGATGACGGAATCACAAACGAGTTGCTGAAGGCCCGAGGAGAACCCGTTCTCAAGGCTCTTCGAAAACTATTTAATTCCGTCTTACTCGAGGGAAAAACGCCACAGGCATGGCACAGAGGAGTGGTGATACTGTTCTTCAAGAAGGGCGATAGAACGCTCCTTCAGAATTACAGACCCATCACTCTTCTGAGTCACGTCTACAAATTGTTTTCGAGAGTCATTATGAATCGTCTCGAACGCAGACTGGACGACTTCCAGCCTCCCGAACAAGCCGGTTTCCGAAAAGGCTTTAGTACCATAGACCACATTCATACGCTGCGGCAAGTTATACAAAAGTGCAATGAGTATAACCGGCCTTTATGCTTGGCGTTTGTGGACTATGAGAAAGCCTTCGATTCGATCGAGACTTGGGCAGTGTTACGATCTCTCCAACGGTGCCAAATTGACCATCGGTACATCGAAGTGTTGCAGTGTTTATACAGAAACGCCACAATGTCGGTCCGTCTACAAGATCGATGTTCGAAGCCTATCCAGCTGCAGCGAGGAGTGAGACAGGGGGATGTCATATCCCCGAAACTGTTTTCCGCTGCGCTGGAAGATGCTTTTAGGCTCTTGAACTGGGACGGATTCGGCATCAACATAAATGGCGAGTATATCACGCACCTTCGATTTGCTGACGATATCGTGGTCATGGCTGAGACCATGGAGGACCTCAACACAATGCTCGATGGCCTCAGTAGTGTCTCTCAACAAGTTGGTCTTAAAATGAACATGGACAAGACCAAGATCATGGCAAATGTCCATGTTGCATCCACTCCAATCACGGTTGGAGGCTCTACACTCGAAGTTGTCGACGAGTATATTTACCTGGGACAGTTAGTCCAGCTAGGTAAGTCCAACTTTGAGAAGGAGGTCACTCGTCGAATCCAACTGGGATGGGCAGCGTTCGGGAAGCTAAAACGTATCTTCTCGTCCACATTACCGCAGTGTCTGAAGACAAAGGTCTTCGACCAATGTGTGTTGCCAGTGATGACATATGGAGCTGAAACGTGGTCGCTGACTATGGGCCTTCTCAGAAGGCTTACCGTCACTCAGAGGGCAATGGAGAGAGCTATGTTGGGAGTTTCCCTGCGTGATCGAATCAGAAACGAGGAGATCCGCAGGAGAACCAAAGTGACCGACATAGCGCTCAGGATTTCCCGGTTAAAGTGGCGGTGGGCACATAGCGCGGAGAACTGATGGCCGTTGGGGCCGAAAAGTTCTAGAATGGCGACCGCGCACCGGAAAGCGCAGGGTGGGGAGACCCCTCACACGATGGACCGACGACCTGATTAGGACGGCGGGAAGCCGGTGGATGAGGGAGGCACAGGACCGCGCAGGGTGGAAACTTTTGGAGTAGGCCTATGTCCAGCAGTGGGCGTCTACAGGCTGATATGATGATGATGATGATTCTCATCTCTGCAGAGTGTCTAAATCTTTGATAATAAGAAAGAGAGCATAAAAAAGGTAGACCCACCAGCTACTGAACTCAGATGAATCTAAAAAGCCTTATTAAAATTATTGTATATTAACTTTTTTTGTATGCTACTAAACAGTGTTAAGAAAAATTGTCCTAAGATTGCCAATAGATATAAAAACTCAGATCAAAACGATGAGCCATACTCATGTCCACAATTTAAATGTTCTTCAATTAAATAAATATTGCATTATAAACAAAACGGCCGTTTTTTTTCGAATGCGAAATCTGACTAAGTAATTGAAAAACATTTACCCCCTTACTCATAAAAGTCTCTAAAATTTAATCACTGTTTAGCCAGATTTTTATTAGCAAAACCAACCTTATGGCAAACAAAACCGTAAGAATTTAAGCTAATCAATTGACTAAAATTTAAGAGGCGTTTATGAGTAAGGGGGCTTAAGTGTTGAGAGTGTGTTATACATATACTTTATTGCCTTTTCTCAAGACTTTGTTATCAACATTTTACATTATTATTTGCGAATTATGATTTTTTTTCTATTGGCGGCGCACTAGTGAGCCAGGTGAAGGGTCTTAAAGCCCGATTTACACATAGACAAGTATAGTAGCGAGCTAAGTTAGCGAGACGCGAGAGGGGGGGGGGGCTACTTCGTGCTTTACTTGCCAAGAAATAGGATGGAGATCTATTTAAATCAACTTATCAACAACTTACTACTTAACTCGCTACTGTACTTGTCGATGTGTAAATCGGGCTTAAGTCAATATTGTTGTCGTTCACAGGGCAGAACACAATGAAAAGACCATTCTTCTACAGTGAGAGCCCACATTACAATGGACCACCATTACTCCATAGATATGAGGTAATTATTTTATTTAATACTAGCTGAGCCGTGCCTACTTCGTTGAGCGGCGAAAAAAACGCGTCACTTTTTTAAACATATTTCATTACTGCTCCACTCCTATTGGTCATAGCGCGATACTATATAGCTTATATACACTCCCCGATAAATGGACTATTCAACACAGAAAGATCAAAAAAAAGAAAAAAAAAATAAAAAAGATCGGTTCATTAGATCTAATAAACCGATTTTAAAAATTCTTTTACCCCCTACAACGTCACAAAGAAACAAACTTTACCTCTTTATAATATTAGTATAGACTAACCTATGATAACGTGCTATACGGGAACGATTTGTGACCCCCCCACATTCCCCTTAAATTTAAGGGGAAGGTATACAAGACCATGATTAGATCTGCCGTCCTGTACGGGTAAGAGAGTTGGGCCACAAACACCTATAAAATTATAAATTAAATTTTTCCATTGCCTGTGTTTTAATAATATATGTTTTATTTTTTACAGGATATTACGAGAATTCTTCAGTGATCGGGGACATTCCAAAGTTAAACAAAAAATATTATTATATATAAATAAATAATAAAAAAAAGAAATTCTCTTAAACGACGATAATCTCTCAAAGCGATTTTTTTGTGTTTTTTAAAAATAGTTTTTTGGTTGAAAAACACGATAATAATAAATATTTTTTATTAATAATAATAATAAAAAAATCAAAAGAAAACACGGAATACCCTTCGCTTTATTATTTAAGATTTTTATATTTTATGAGAGTCGTTTTATTATTTTTTTGAAATATTTATTATTTTTGTTATTATTTTTAATATATTTTTGGAAGGGCCTTTTCGTGTTTATTACTATGACATTTGTGATAAATATTATTTAGTAAAGGATAAATAGTATTTTTTATATTGCTAATCAAAAATATTGTACTTTAAGTTGTTAAAATTAAATATATTTTTTATATTATAATGCTTAACACACAAGGCATTAATTGCTAATTGTATAAAATAAGTAATCACAAATAAAAAGAAAGTAAAAGTACAGTGGTGTAAAAAAGTGGCATGTAGCAAGAAAATTAATGAAATTATAGATTTTTGTGTATTTTGAATCATTGTTTTGACAGGCTCAAAACAGTTTTCAATAACTTTTTGTAATCGAAAAACTCACGACCAAAGTCACTGCGAAAGTACGTAATTATGTACACACAGCAACTAATCAAGCTAGACACTCATGTACCTTAATACCTTGAATTAAGACCCAATTTTAAATGAAAATGTTTAACTTGATGTGTTGCTGTGTGTACTATCCGATTTCAACATTTAAAAAATCATGACAATATTAAAAATTGTGTAAATATATATGAAAAATCCTTTACTAAATATAATAAATTAAAAACATAGTAATATTATTTTAAAAAAGATATGTATATTACAAAGAAAAAGGTAATAAGGAAATTTGTACAAAGATAACAAAAAAAAAGATATTTTTTTGCTATTTCGAATGAGGTCTGTAATATGTGTGTTTAATATGGCAACATTTAAAAATATTATTACAACAGTTACCGTTAATTTTAAATATGGCATCACACGTTGCCATCATAGCTATATTGTATTTCTTTTAAAAAGTCCTTTATATAGGGGATATAATAGATTTTAAATTATCGCGATTTGTATACATAATACTATTTTTACGGGTCTTACTCGTATTTATATAACTAGTATCTAGGATAATTAGTAACACCGCGAGTAAGACCCGTAAAAATAGTATTATGTATAGGGGATATGTCATAGAAAATGGTGTTCTTGATATTAAATTTAACATCATCATCATATCAGCCAATAGACGTCCACTGCTGGACATAGGCCTCTAAAAAACACTACTATTTTACGCGGAGCAGTGCCTTCTTAGAAAGCGACTAAAATAGTACTACTACTTTAGAGCCAAAGTCTTTAGGTAAGAAGGAAAACTTTATACGAAACGAATCGACTGTCTAGCGTGGTGTTATAGGCCAAATATATCTGCAGTGGGGCATTAATAGGTTGCTATAATGATTCTATTTCTATTGCCTATTTTTTGCTAATAGAACACACATACAGATTTCAAAAAAATAAATGTACAGTCACCATCAGAAATTTCTTAGCAGATACTTGTGGTGGGTGATCAAATACTTGTGAACAATTTCGAATGTCAATAAATACCACTTTATAAATTACCATTAATATCTGAACATTCGTTGTTCAGGGTTTTCAGTTAATTTGTTTCATCCTGTTAATATAATATACATAATATTTAAAAAAATGAAAATACTACAACATGGATTTTAATAAAACTTTACAGTAATATAGCTTATAAATCAGAATAACACATAGGCTACAATTTATTAAGATATTTAATTTATAATATAAGCTACTCGAAATAATAATCCTGCGGGTTCCAGCTAGTGCTCAGCTAATAATGGTCTCTTTGTAGTGTATAGAAGCTATTCACATTTTTAAATTGTTCATAAATATTTGCTCATTTTGTCTGCTAAGAAAATTTTGATTGTAATTTTATAATCATATGGGTGGTTCGTGTATAGATATATAAAACTAAGTCGTTTTTTGCCATTTCATGATTTTTATATAAGGTTTTTTTTCTCGTAAGTATAAAGAAAAGTGTATATTTAAAAAAAATATTATTATTATTATTTTTGAAGAAAATATTATTTTTGAAAAAAATCAAAAATCTGATTTATTTTTTCATGTTGTTTTCTTTTTGTAGTATTTTATTACTATTTGTTTTTTTTTTGTCTTGTATAAAATATTTACTAAGTAAAGATTTTTCTTTTCAATTATGCCGTGTGTAAAGCTGTCCAATAGGACCAGAAAAATAAAAATACTTGTTTATTTTTTATTACCAATTCGTAATTGAACTTTGTTTGACAAAGTCGATTTTTACTAATAGTTACCAACGAAATAGTCGATTCCGACTAATCTTGCACACGGTCCCCGAATTTTTATATTAAATAATATATAACTTCTAGTTTTTAGCTATTTGTCATAGTTACCAGAGAAAAATATGTTACTTTTGCCATTAAATGCTCGTATTTTTTTTTATATTTTTTAATAATTAATCAAAGGTGTTTTAGGCGATTTTTTTCTGACTCGACTAACTATAAAATACTAATTAAAATAACTTTTTTCGAGCGATTATTTGGGTACTAATAGTCGGTATATAAATCGCCTATTACACCAATTTTTATACAGCTTTGGGTATATACAGAAATTTGAATGAATGTTTTTATAATAAATATTATATAAACGGGAGATTAACGAGTTATTAGCTATTAACCATTATATTGCTTGATGTTTCAATCACGGTCAGTGCAAGCTGTGTCGAAACGTCAAGTAAAATTAAGGTTAATAAAATGCGCGTTAATATTCCGTCTATATAATATTTATAATAATGAAACGCGATAGTTTAAAAAGTAATGAATGTCTTTATTCCATAGTAATAAATTGCAACCTCCTAGAAAATGTGTGTAAAAGACTATTTTGAGTTTATCACAATCGTCGTCAAAATAGTCTTAGTCGAGTTCGTTTAGTCGAGTATTAATGTATCGATTTTATGTCATTTGATAAATCGATTATGTAATTTTATAACATTTGAATACTTTGCAATTTGTATTGTTTAAATAGTTTACTGTTTTGGAATTATTAATATACCAGTTATTACTTGCGGATTCGTTTGTCTGTCGATTGAAAGTACCAAACTGTATATTTTTCGAAAAAGTAGCCTATTTCTTAATCTATAGTGTCAGCTTGCTCTACATCAAATTGTTACAGCCGTTTAATAGTTAAGAAGTAACATAAAAACACACAAAAGTATATTGAATGACAAGTAAAATTGACACATTGTGATAATGTTACCAGTTACTAAAATAGATAGTTTTTTATTTTGTAGTGAGTTTAGTTACAAATGGAGGTTGCTATATTAAAATATAGTATATTTATTTTATTAATAGCTTATTGCAATTTTTCTTTAGAAAACGAGAATTATTTAAAGAGGTTAAGTAACTTTGCCGAGGTATTTTTTTTCATGGGTGGTCGTTCAATGGTATTTTAATTGATGTGTTAATGAAGATGTTGAGTAATCTTATAGAGGTTATTTAATTGATGGGTAATCGCTTAGTGGTCCCAGCCTAGATGGTTTATTGCTAAAGACTACCACTTAATAATTATTTAAAGAAATTGCGAGCTTTTAATAAAATAAATTTACTTTTATGATTTATCAAATTTATATTTTTTTTGATTGTGCATCCTACCCTCAAATAAAATTAAAAAAATAAAAAGTGTGAAAAAAAAACAGAATTAATTATGACGGTGATAATTTATCGAATTTAAGTGGCAATTTAAAAATAAATAAAAAAAATGGGGACAAAAAATAGTAGTTGTAGAATTTTTGGTCACAATTTTGAAAATTGAAAAAAAATTGTTGAGACTCTTGCCAAAGTTTTTGTTTTTTTTTTGTTGAAAATTTGTTTAGTCATTTTTTTTAAGATTTTTTTTTAAATTTGTTATTTCGGTCACTGGGTGGGTATGGTATTTTGACCGATATTATTTTTTTTTGGTGCTCTTTTCTATCCAATTAATCTGCATTTTTTTTCTAATGAGTACAATAATTACCTAATTTTTTTTCTAGACGCACATTAGGCGGATCGCTAGAATATTTTTAATTAAAAAAAAATATACCATAGACTTAAGAAATAAATAAGGAATGGGAAGGTAGTTGTAAGAGAAAGAAAGAGCGCGATTATTATTTTTTTAATGTTTTTTTTTTTCTAAAATGGGTTTATTTATGTAAGAAGTTTTTATGCGCGCTCTTCATAGACCAAAGCTGTGAAATAAGAATATTGTAAAGATCGTTTAGTAAGAGTAAGAATAAAGTATGCTTTTACACAATATTTTGTATTATTTACCTATCCACAATCATCATTTACATCATTATCCGTGTGGTGACGGAGTAAGAATACAATATGTCACCACCCCATCTCATCCCATGGGTGTCGTAAAAACCGACTAAGGGAATAACCGTAACTACTATCTTTACGAAATAAAAAGAAATGAAACCCTATACCAATCCGTTTGGCCAGCGTGGTATTAGTAGGCCAAGTATCCCTCCGTCACTGAAGGAGGCCCGTCCCTGCAGTGGGACATTAATGGGCTGTTGTGATGACGATGATGAATGATCATTGAGGCAAATTAATGTCCATTGCTGGACATAGGCCCAACGCTAAAACACAGGCGGACGCGGGCTCACGCGTCGGTTGACCGCCGCGAGCCTGTGTCTTAGCGTTGGGCCTCATTTGTAGAAGAAACAAACGCGCTCACGTGTGCGCGTCGCGTGCCGCCGTCCATCGCACGTGTGACACTCCGTCGCACACTGCGCTGTTCATACTATTTTTGGGTTATTCCGATCTGATACCCTAAACAATTCACCCCAGGGTGAAAGCTGGGGAACGTATGTCTGATAATTTACCTTTTTAATTTATTTTACCTAGCATAAGGTAAATTTTAAGACATGTTTCCCGAAATTTACCTTAGGGTGAATTCTTCAAGGTAACAGATCGGAATAACCGCTATTTTTCATTATACACACGCGAGCGTGCGCCTGCACGAGTTTTAGCGTTGGCCCTACAGGCCTACGCATACCGGGACGGCATGGCAAGGGATTTTAATTTTTACTAATGGACATTCGACCATACTAATACAGAAATACGACATAAATTGCTATGCTTTAAAATGAAAAATGCCGTGCGATAAAATTGCTTTCAATGCCACGGCATCATTTTAAAGCATAGCAATTTATGTCGTATTTCTGTAATAGTACGGTTGAATGTCCATTAGTAAAAATTAAAATCCCTTGCCATGCCGTCCCGGTCTGCGTATGCCTTTAGACAATAAATTCTTAAACAGGCCGACAACACGAACCGTCACCAGCCGTAAACTTGCCGCGTGTAAAGTGCTTAACACACACGGTAGGTTAACAAACGCGTAGACGCGCGGGTTCACATTAACCCCCTTACTCATAGACGCCTCTTAAATTTAAGTCAATTGATTAGCTTAAATTCTTTCGGTTTTGTTTGGTATAAGGTTATTAAGTAAGTCATCGCTACTTGAAATACTTAGATGGGAAATAACGAACGAAGACAATTCAGAGGTCTATGGGTGACTTGAGCAAATTAATATTAACACCAGATTGGATACGACAATCGACGACGAGTGATAATGAAGAACACCCATTAAATTGTAAAACAAACTTCCGACTCTTGTTTTTCTTCCATCGTATGATATCTCAGTGTGGTGACGAAGTAAGAATACAATATGTCACCACCCCATCTAATCCCATGGGTGTCGTAAAAACCGACTCAGCTATCCGTGAATATTATCTTAACGAAAGAAAAAGAAGAAAAACTTGAAATTAAACCCTATACCAATCCGTCTGGCCAGCGTGGTATTAATAGGCCAAGTATTCCTTCATCACGGGAGGAGGCCCGTCCCTGCAGTGGGACTTTAATGGGCTGTTATGATGAATGACGTCAATACCTAACCACCACCGCTTCCTAGTAGGCGTTAGTTCAAAAGAAACAGCAGGGCATTAAACTCCACTGCGGTATTTTTACTTTAAATAATCCTTTCTATCAAACGTGGACTAGTGTACATTAGTATTGTATCCTTGTATCTACTTTGTTAATCAATCGGAGTACCTAAAGGTCACCTTAGCTAAAAAAAGACCCTTATCTCTAAATGCCAACGCCCATGAGATACGGGGACTTTCTTTTCCTACAATGTGTACTATGACACACCTACATAATACTTAATATAAAATCTGTATTTTGTTAAAGTGAAAATATTTCATCTAAACACTTCTCCATATCAGCCTATGGACATCCACTGCAGGACATTTGCCTCCTCCAAACGTTTCCACCCTGCGCAGTTCTGGGCCTCCCTCGTCCGTCGGCTTCTTGTCCACCTAACTAAGTCGGCCTACCGTGTGAGGAGTCTCCCCATCCTACGTCTTCCGATGCGTGGTCACTATTTCACTATACAAGTTTTCTGCCCCAACAGCTATCAGTTCTTTGCGCTGTGTATCTAGACACTAACGCCCGATATTAATCTATCTAAGATTGTATTTTCGAGTTAAGCGTGCTAATAACCAATCGGTAGATTAGATTTGTGATCTTTATTAACAATCTATCTTTGAGAGGGCGTATTGCAGATTACTTTGATAATAAATGATTGAGTATTAAAGATTGCCCTCTGTTCGGAAATGACAGTTTCATCATCATCCTCCTGCCCTTATCCCATTTTCACTTGGGGTCGGCGCAACATGTATGCTTTTTCCATTCATCTCTGTTTCCCGTCATCTCAACATTCACTCCTTTCCTAGCCATATCATCCCTCACACAATCAAATTGAAATGACCTCACGGAAATGACAGTTTATACTTGCCAAAATTCAATCTGTGCATTTTCACGTTTGTTTCGATTGGTGTTATTGATCTCAGATAGCAATCTAAGAAATTACAATTAATAATCATAAATGCTGCCTCGGTAGACCAGCGGCCTTCTTCAAATGTATCCTTCCTCTGTCTTGTGTCTTCTCATCATCGTTTTTTTTTCGCTCTTAGCGGGAATAGATTACCACATTCCCACGGGAACTTCCTTTTTTTCATACAGTCAAATTAAACATGTAAAAAGTTAAGTTACACAAACATATACAAAGCGCGAATACAGTTAAGTATTCTGAAATAAAGGCAAGTCATGAAATAGCTTCGCTCAGTCACTCGCCATCATTTTCTGTTCCGATTCAGGCCAAATGATGCTGTCTCCGTGTGGTGATGGAGGAAGAATACAATATTTCACCAACTCATCTCATCTCACCACACGGAGAACATGCCCGCCACCGAGGCAGTTATTCATGGGTTAACCCCTATCGACTTCGACGAAACCGACTAAGGGACTAATAAGTAAGTAGTAAGTACTGTGAACTTGTACAACATGGATAAATGGTTTAAGTGGAATTTGAACGCATAGGTACTTACTATAGAATAAGTTAATGTTGCGGGGACTTTTACAAATATAAAATTTATGGACAGAGTTAAGGTGTGCATTATATTGTTAACCTTGTTGAATTTATCTCTTAACGATAGATACTTATATCAAACTAGCTTTTGCCCGCGGCTTCGCTCGCGTTAAATTCTGGGTAGCTGTTCCTCTTTCCTGGACACACAAGAAAAAAAAAAGTAGCCTATGTTACTCTCCATCCCTTCAACTATCTCCACTAAACAAATGAAGTCAATTCGTCGTTCCATTTTGCCGTGAAAGAAAGACAAACAGACACACTTTCCCATTTATAATATTAAATATGGATATCTAGTCTTTAAATACCGATGTTTAAACCATATACTCCTCATAAAATGCCGTCTAGTACCAAACTAAGTAGAGCTAGGAAATCGAACCCACGACCTAGTACCGCGCCAACGAAGAACTGAATTTAAAACCATTTCCTCGTTTTGGGATTTCTTTAAAAGCCTGCACTCTAAGGGAAAGCTTGCAGTAACCTATTTTCTCTATGAAAAACGAAAAGGAAAAATGTACAAGCATAACCTACTTACTTTATATAAAACCAATCAAGTTTTTATCTCCGTGTGGTGACTGGTGACGGAGTAAGAATACAATATGTCACTGGGGTACATATTGTATTCTTACTCCGTTAAGTTTTCCTTAAAGGTTAAAGTTTTCCTTCGCCACAAGAACACTTGTATTCCTTCCTCACTAGAATGCCCGCTGCAAGGACAGCACGATCATAAGCACGATAATATATGCATAGTCAATTTTGATAGCACGTGCAATGTAACTCATTCCCAGCCCACGTGTTTCCTTCAAACTACGATCCTGGTTCTTTCAAGCGAGGCGTGAAAAAGCATCTTTAAGCCGCCATAGTGGAGACATTCATGCCTCTACAAATATTGTAGCTGGCATGGTGCTCGCCATTTTTGGACTTTATTGGATGTTTAACATCAGGCACCAAGAAGTCATTATAATAGGCCAATTTAAAAAAAGAAAGTGCAACTGTATAATGACTTCTTATAACCCTTAATCCGTAACCAGACATTAGAGGCTTGAATCTTTGACTCATCATACATTTCCTTGTAAAACCTACTCCATAATAACCACCTTTTCAAAGCCCTAATGCAGACATAGGCTCTTCAGAAATCGAAGAAGCTACCTACATTAGACAGGCGGATTGATATAATATAACTATTCTTTTGTTTTTTACTGATGCTCATTTGTTTTTCATAATTTTTTAAATTTCATTTCTAAATACTTGGTTTTCCTTTTCTTGTTATATATGGCTATGGCACCAGTTAAATCCCTCTAATCTATTAAAAGAACTAGGACTGCCGAGAACTTCAGTAAGCTCTCTACTATCACGAATGTCCAAAACGGCATTGTTAGGTTCCTACCAAATTTGGATAGGTAGAGGACGGAACATAGCAGACAGTGAAGGTGACCGCTAACGCGTTGTAAGGGGGCTTCCTTAAACCTACATCTAGGTCGTAAGTCCCAGACGCTGTTATGCAAGTGTTCCGTCCTCTATCACGCGATGGACACGGCACCCGCACGGAGAATCCATGGAATGCTAAGATTAGGTCTTATTACTTTTGTCTTTTTGAGAATCTGTCCATTTGAAAATATGTCCTTCTGAGAATCCTCTTTTTCAGAATCTGTCCTGCGAATAAAGGTTTTTTTTTTGGCAAGTTTTCCTATTTATTTATGAAATAAAAATACTTACCTGTAAGAAGCTTCTCATTTATTCGGCTTTAAGGACCACAGGATAAGATGGGGTGGTGATAATTTAGTAAATATCCAATATACAGGGTGTTTGGTACATCGTTTGCCAAATTGAAATAGCTGATAGAAGAGGTCATTACCCGTCTTTCCTCACTCACCTAGCCGGTTTTAACCTCAACATATTTTAGATATCGATGTAAAGCTATTTTTAAAGAAAAACCCAATATTTACCATAAACACTTAAATTTTAAAAAAAAATTCTTTCGTGAGTCCTCATAATTATGTTTTGTTTTAAAGTTTAATACTAGGAGCATCAAATAAATTCATAATAGCTCACCTAAAACGTCAACTTTTTGTTTATTGACTTATTATAACTATAGAGACAGGTAAAATTTAAAGATATGATCAACTTCACAGTACAATAAAAAAATAAATAAAAGAGAGAAAGTTCTTCCATTTTCTGAATAAATGCCTTACTTTATCCTCTTTCCATTGGTATACAACATGTTACAAAATAGTAAATAGTTTTTCTACAAAACATGTGTAATACATAATTTGAAGTAAAGAAAACACGTTTGATGAATAAGCAAAGGTAAATTTACTAGCTATAATTGCTATAATTGATTCATTCTAGCGTACTTACCTAGTTACTTTAGCTTTTTTGTCACTGCAATGGGTCTAGCTTATCACACATTTGAGTTAATTTTAATATAATAAAAGAAAAAAAATTCATCATTTACTATAGCGTCAATAATTACGATTAATGTTAGGCATCAAACGTGTTTTCTTTACTTCGAATTATGTATTACACATGTTTTGTAGAAAAAATATTTACTATTTTATAACATGTTGTATACCAATGAAAAGAGGATAAAGTAAGGCATTTATTCAGAAAATGGAAGAACTTTCTCTCTATTATTTATTTTTTTATTGTACTGTGAAGTTGATCATATCTTTAAATTTTACCTGTCTCTATAGTTATAATAAGTTAATAAACAAAAAATTGACGTTTTAGGTGAGCTATTATGAATTTATTTGATGCTCCTAGTATTAAACTTTAAAACAAAACATAATTATGAGGACTCACGGAAGATTTTTTTTTTTTTATTTAAGTGTTCATGGTAAATATTGGGTTTTTCTTTTAAAAATAGCTTTACATCGATATCTAAAATATGTTGAGGTTAAAACCGGCTAGGTGAGTGAGGAAAGACGGGTAATGACCTCTTCTATTAGCTATTTCAATTTGGCAAACGATGTACCAAACACCCTGTATAATAATAACAAAAACCTACTTATTATTAGGTATCTATTATCCGAGCGTGCGCCTGCACGAGTTTTAGCGTTGGATGATACTTGGATGATTGATGGGCGTTAATGAAAAATGCCGTGCGATAAAATCGCTTTCAATGCCACGGCATCATTTTAAAGCATAGCAATTTATGTCGTATTTCTGTAATAGTACGGTTGAATGTCCATTAGTAAAAATTAAAATCCCTTGCCATGCCGTCCCGGTCTGCGTAGGCCTTTAGACAATAAATTCTTAAACAGGCCGACAACACGAACCGTCACCAGCCGTAAACTTGCCGCGTGTAAAGTGCTTAACACACACGGTAGGTTTACAAACGCGTAGACGCGCGGGTTCACATTAACCCCCTTACTCATAGACGCCTCTTAAATTTAAGTCAATTGATTAGCTTAAATTCTTTCGGTTTTGTTTGGTATAAGGTTATTAAGTAAGTCATCGCTACTTGAAATATTTAGATGGGAAATAACGAACGAAGACAATTCAGAGGTCTATGGGTGACTTGAGCAAATTAATATTAACACCAGATTGGATACGACAATCGACGACGAGTGATAATGAAGAACACCCATTAAATTGTAAAACAAACTTCCGACTCTTGTTTTTCTTCCATCGTATGATATCTCAGTGTGGTGACGAAGTAAGAATACAATATGTCACCACCCCATCTAATCCCATGGGTGTCGTAAAAACCGACTCAGCTATCCGTGAATATTATCTTAACGAAAGAAAAAGAAGAAAAATTTGAAATTAAACCCTATACCAATCCGTCTGGCCAGCGTGGTATTAGTAGGCCAAGTATTCCTTCATCACGGGAGGAGGCCCGTCCCTGCAGTGGGACTTTAATGGGCTGTTATGATGAATGACGTCAATACCTAACCACCACCGCTTCCTAGTAGGCGTTAGTTCAAAAGAAACAGCAGGGCATTAAACTCCACTGCGGTATTTTTACTTTAAATAATCCTTTCTATCAAACGTGGACTAGTGTACATTAGTATTGTATCCTTGTATCTACTTTGTTAATCAATCGAAGTACCTAAAGGTCACCTTAGCTAAAAAAAGACCCTTATCTCTAAATGCCAACGCCCATGAGATACGGGGACTTTCTTTTCCTACAATGTGTACTATGACACACCTACATAATACTTAATATAAAATCTGTATTTTGTTAAAGTGAAAATATTTCATCTAAACACTTCTCCATATCAGCCTATGGACATCCACTGCAGGACATTTGCCTCCTCCAAACGTTTCCACCCTGCGCAGTTCTGGGCCTCCCTCGTCCGTCGGCTTCTTGTCCACCTAACTAAGTCGGCCTACCGTGTGAGGAGTCTCCCCATCCTACGTCTTCCGATGCGTGGTCACTATTTCACTATAAAAGTTTTCTGCCCCAACAGCTATCAGTTCTTTGCGCTGTGTATCTAGACACTAACGCCCGATATTAATCTATCTAAGATTGTATTTTCGAGTTAAGCGTGCTAATAACCAATCGGTAGATTAGATTTGTGATCTTTATTAACAATCTATCTTTGAGAGGGCGTATTGCAGATTACTTTGATAATAAATGATTGAGTATTAAAGATTGCCCTCTGTTCGGAAATGACAGTTTCATCATCATCCTCCTGCCCTTATCCCATTTTCACTTGGGGTCGGCGCAACATGTATGCTTTTTCCATTCATCTCTGTTTCCCGTCATCTCAACATTCACTCCTTTCCTAGCCATATCATCCCTCACACAATCAAATTGAAATGACCTCACGGAAATGACAGTTTATACTTGCCAAAATTCAATCTGTGCATTTTCACGTTTGTTTCGATTGGTGTTATTGATCTCAGATAGCAATCTAAGAAATTACAATTAATAATCATAAATGCTGCCTCGGTAGACCAGCGGCCTTCTTCAAATGTATCCTTCCTCTGTCTTGTGTCTTCTCATCATCGTTTTTTTTTCGCTCTTAGCGGGAATAGATTACCACATTCCCACGGGAACTTCCTTTTTTTCATACAGTCAAATTAAACATGTAAAAAGTTAAGTTACACAAACATATACAAAGCGCGAATACAGTTAAGTATTCTGAAATAAAGGCAAGTCATGAAATAGCTTCGCTCAGTCACTCGCCATCATTTTCTGTTCCGATTCAGGCCAAATGATGCTGTCTCCGTGTGGTGATGGAGGAAGAATACAATATTTCACCAACTCATCTCATCTCACCACACGGAGAACATGCCCGCCACCGAGGCAGTTATTCATGGGTTAACCCCTATCGACTTCGACGAAACCGACTAAGGGACTAATAAGTAAGTAGTAAGTACTGTGAACTTGTACAACATGGATAAATGGTTTAAGTGGAATTTGAACGCATAGGTACTTACTATAGAATAAGTTAATGTTGCGGGGACTTTTACAAATATAAAATTTATGGACAGAGTTAAGGTGTGCATTATATTGTTAACCTTGTTGAATTTATCTCTTAACGATAGATACTTATATCAAACTAGCTTTTGCCCGCGGCTTCGCTCGCGTTAAATTCTGGGTAGCTGTTCCTCTTTCCTGGACACACAAGAAAAAAAAAAGTAGCCTATGTTACTCTCCATCCCTTCAACTATCTCCACTAAACAAATGAAGTCAATTCGTCGTTCCGTTTTGCCGTGAAAGAAAGACAAACAGACACACTTTCCCATTTATAATATTAAATATGGATGTCTAGTCTTTAAATACCGATGTTTAAACCATATACTCCTCATAAAATGCCGTCTAGTACCAAACTAAGTAGAGCTAGGAAATCGAACCCACGACCTAGTACCGCGCCAACGAAGAACTGAATTTAAAACCATTTCCTCGTTTTGGGATTTCTTTAAAAGCCTGCACTCTAAGGGAAAGCTTGCAGTAACCTATTTTCTCTATGAAAAACGAAAAGGAAAAATGTACAAGCATAACCTACTTACTTTATATAAAACCAATCAAGTTTTTATCTCCGTGTGGTGACTGGTGACGGAGTAAGAATACAATATGTCACTGGGGTACATATTGTATTCTTACTCCGTTAAGTTTTCCTTAAAGGTTAAAGTTTTCCTTCGCCACAAGAACACTTGTATTCCTTCCTCACTAGAATGCCCGCTGCAAGGACAGCACGATCATAAGCACGATAATATATGCATAGTCAATTTTGATAGCACGTGCAATGTAACTCATTCCCAGCCCACGTGTTTCCTTCAAACTACGATCCTGGTTCTTTCAAGCGAGGCGTGAAAAAGCATCTTTAAGCCGCCATAGTGGAGACATTCATGCCTCTACAAATATTGTAGCTGGCATGGTGCTCGCCATTTTTGGACTTTATTGGATGTTTAACATCAGGCACCAAGAAGTCATTATAATAGGCCAATTTAAAAAAAGAAAGTGCAACTGTATAATGACTTCTTATAACCCTTAATCCGTAACCAGACATTAGAGGCTTGAATCTTTGACTCATCATACATTTCCTTGTAAAACCTACTCCATAATAACCACCTTTTCAAAGCCCTAATGCAGACATAGGCTCTTCAGAAATCGAAGAAGCTACCTACATTAGACAGGCGGATTGATATACTTAATATAACTATTCTTTTGTTTTTTACTGATGCTCATTTGTTTTTCATATTTTTTTAAATTTCATTTGTAAATACTTGGTTTTCCTTTTCTTCTTATATATGGCTACGGCTATAGGGTTACTCTGTATGCCGTGGAAATAGGTGCGAGGGGTACACCAGTTAAATCCCTCTAATCTATTAAAAGAACTAGGACTGCCGAGAACTTCAGTAAGCTCTCTACTATCAAGAATGTCCAAAACGGCATTGTTAGGTTCCTACCAAATTTGGATAGGTAGAGGACGGAACATAGCAGACAGTGAAGGTGACCGCTAACGCGTTGTAAGGGGGCTTCCTTAAACCTACATCTAGGTCGTAAGTCCCAGACGATGTTATGCAAGTGTTCCGTCCTCTATCACGCGATGGACACGGCACCCGCACGGAGAATCCATGGAATGCTAAGATTAGGTCTTAATACTTTTGTCTTTTTGAGAATCTGTCCATTTGAAAATATATCCTGAGAATCCTCTTTTTCAGAATCTGTCCTTATGCGAATAAAGGTTTTTTTTTGGCAAGTTTTCCTATTTTTTTATGAAATAAAAATACTTACCTGTAAGAAGCTTCTCATTTATTCGGCTTTAAGGACCACAGGATAAGATGGGGTCGTGATAATTTAGTAAATATCCAATATATAATAATAACAAAAACCTACTTATTATTAGGTATCTATTATCCCAAATTAGCTTGCGTATGAAGTTGATACCATCACCATATTCTTGCCATCTCTTTTTCACTAACCAAATCTCCTATCTTCTATCCTTATCTAAGGACCCAAATTCTCGTTCAGGTTTTTTCCCGGGGCATAGAGAATACAGTGTTGTCAAGAGTGAAATAAGAGAGTTAAATATACTAATATTATGTATAAAGAGGTAAAGTTTGTGTGTTTGTATGTTTGTTTGTTTGTTTGTGTGTTTGTGACGTTGTAGGGGGTAATCTCTGGATCTACTAAACCGATTTTAAAAATTATTTCTGTGTGAATATTCCATTTATCGGAGAGTGTCATACGCTATATAGTATTACGCTATGACTAATAGGAGTGGAGCAGTAAGTGAAATATATTTAAAAAAGGGACGCGTTTTTTTCGCCGCCCAACGAAGTGAGCACGGGTCAGCTAGTGTATAAGAAAAGATTGAATTCTTTTGAATTTTATTGCTTATAGAAATTGGTTTGCAAAATACTTGTTTTTCTAAATAAGTGGTGGTAGGGAAATATATTTATAAGTCCCTTAGTTCAAACAAAGTAAAGTCAGAATCTAAATCATCATCATCATCATAACAGCCCATTAATGTCCCACTGCAGGGACGGGCCTCCTCCCGTGAAGGAGGGATACTTGGCCTTCTAATACCACGCTGGCCAGACGGATTGGTATCTATAGGGTTTAATTAATAGAATCAAATATTTTCAATCATTTAGGTAATAAGACTTATAACAGATAAGCTTTAAGGTTTCCGAAGTTTCTTTTATTTACCAGAGAATGGCTACTGTGGAGGTTTTAGTCCGCAGACCGGATTATGGGTTTCCGACAGACCCTTCCCGCAAATAAAATACAGTGTCTTTATAAATAGCAGCCTATTAGTTATTCTGATGTATAAGCTATATTATTGTAAATTTTTATCAAAACCCATTCAGTAGTTTTAACGTGAAAAAGTAATAAACATTTATCCATACTTACAAACTTGCGTATTTATAATATTAGTAGGAAATTATTATGACTTTGTTATAATTTGGCCAACATGGTAAAAGTTTAAAAATACTAGCTTTTGCCCGCGGCTTCGCTCGCGTTAAACTCGGGGTAGCACTGTTCTCCTGGACACAGAAGAGAACTCGAAACAGAATTTTACACGTCATTTTATTTTAACATACTACTATAGACTATATTATATGTCTTAGAAAGGGGCAAAACGTAGCCTATGTTACTCTCCATCCCTTCAACTATCTCCCCTTAAAAATCACGTCAATTCGTCGCTCTGTTTTGCCGTGAAAGAAAGACAAACAAACAGACACACTTTCCCATTTATAATATTAGTATGGATATGAACTTTTTAATTCAACTGGCAATTTTAAAGCAAAGTATTAAAATGCCGTACTGAGTAGGGAATGTACCGCAAAGAAATTGATACTACGAATTTGAAATATGTATGTATAAACCTATTTCTTCATGATTCTGAAACACTTACCTACACATAGTAGTTTGATACACATACTCTTTAGGTCTCGGGTTCAATTTCCGCTCAATGAAAAACTTTGTGTGTATGATCTGAATGCGTAGAAGCTCCTTTTATGAGAAGAGATCATAATCATCATCATCTCATACAATGGTTGTCCACAGCTGGACATTGCCCTCCTCCAGGTATTGCCACCTCGTTTTTGTGTGTGATCCACAAATTATTGTCCTGCGTCTGGATGTTCTTTGTGTTTGTTAAATTGGTGTTTGTAAATTTTCCGCGAATCTACATAAAGGTATCCTGATAACAGCAGGAAACCATTATGTAGTCGTCGGATGCACTGCATTTTCTGTTTGATAGTACAAAATCTGGGCAATCAAAATTTGATGTGTTGAGAATCTGGTAAACTATGCTCCTGAGGGGTTTCGTGCGCGGCAGCCACTTTCGTAACCGTGGCGCCACCAAGGCATTTTATTAGTAGGTAGTACATTGCATTGTTATACAGTACTAGCTGACCATGCGAACTTCGTACCGCTTTGGCGTAAATTTGATGCACTACTTTATTTTGTATAGCTGATATATATCTGCGATAATAGATGTCTGTGGTGTCATAGATCACCACAGAGTTTTTTGAATCGAATGTCAATTCGTAACGCGCTTTTTTTTAAATATGAAAAATATACAAGCACTATAGTGAACGTCGTCGTGAAAGCATGAATTTTCTTGTATCAAAACAAAACTTAAGCGCATGGGAATACCCACTTCGCCTACTCTTTTGATAAACTGACGACCTTGGTGGCGCAACGGTAGCGCAAGCGGCTGCCGTGCAAGAGGTTGCGGGTTCAATACCCACGCAGGACAATAATTTGTGAGATCCACAAATTATTGTCCTGGTCTGGGTGTTCTTTGTGTCCGTTAATTGATGTTTGTAAAAGGTCCCCGCGACACAGGGCATGATCCCTAGTGCGGGAGTTGTCTTTAAAAAAAAAAAAAAAAAACTGCCTCGGTAGCGACACGGTGACGAGTTCGAATCTTACGACGACATCTCATAAGCCCGATTTACACATCGACAAGTACAGTATAGCGAGTTGTTGATTAAGTTGATTTAAATAGATCTCCATCCTATTTTAATCAACAACTTACTACATACTTAACTCGCTACTGTACTTGTCGATGTGTAAATCGGGCTTAAGTCAATCAACTAGCCTATTGCAGTCCACTGCTTGACATTTGCCTCTCACAACACGCGCCACAGAACACGGTCCTGCGCCTTCCGCATACAATCCGACCCAGAGACCTTTTTGAGATCGTCGGTACACCTAGCTGGAAGGCGTCCTACACTACGTTTACCGAGTCATCTCCACTCTAGGACACGTTTGCTCCAACGGCCAAAGCTCCTTCGACAGATATGACCAACTCTCAGTGCGATTCACAAAGGTCTTGAGTTCGGTTCTGTGTCTGCTAAATTGATGTTGGTAAAGTCCTCGCAACACAGGGCATGATCTCTAGTGAGGGACCTGAATTTTTATGAAAAAAATATTATTTAGTCACATTGAGAGAATGAACGATGAGCGTTTGACGAAACAAGTATGCCAGGCTAGTGTGAAAGGGCTAGTCGGTGCGGGTAGGCCCCGGAAAACATATTATGTTGACCAGATAGGTTGCTTATTGGAGAAGGGCCAAATAAAGAGCACTCGTAACCGACGCGCATGTATGACTCGCCTATTGAATGTGGACGAGATCCATTCTGTTTGCCAGGATCGTGACAAGCGGCGTTCTGTCGTCTCTGCCTACCCCGTCCGGGATAAGGTGTGTGTTTGTGTATGTATCCAGTATTTATATTCAAACAGTATCGAATACATATTAAGCAGAATAAATACTAAGTATAACAAGAAAACAATGAACACTGTTTATAACAAAGTACCAACTTTCGCAGCTAGTATTACATTAGTACTTTCCCTGTATGAGCCCCTCTGTGCATTTATCGACGTTCTGGGGAATCCCCAGTATCGTGGTGCAATACATCAAATGCATTTTTTATTACGTAATGGCAAACACAAAGGCTGTTATCGCTATAATGCCCAATCAATACTTAGTTTATCTAGCACTAAGTAGAAAGTTTCTATAAATAAATAATCCTCACACATTCACACAAAAGAGGAGGAGAGGACCGCACAAGGTGGCAATATTTAGAGGAGGCCTTTGTCCAGCAGTGGACGTCAATTGGCTGAGATGATGATGATGATTCACACAACGCCCTCTAATCCCAAACTAAGCAAAGCTTGTACTATGGGTACTAGACAACGGATAAACACACATAAATACATTTTTTTTTGTAAATACATGCGTATTATACGACATAGAAAACATCAAATGCAAACACTCATGTTCATGCACACAAAGATTTGCATTGAGCGGGAATCGAACCGGAGACCTCTGCGTAGCAGTCATGTTATATAACCACTACGCCACAGAGGTCGTCTATATGCAGTATACAAGTTTCTCACCAGCAACAACTCTTGACACCATAGACACTAGGGCATGCAATACCGGAATTCCGGAATTCCGTAACTCCGGAATTCCGTAACAATTTTACTGATTTTTCAATTCCGGAATTGAGAGGAGTAATATCGGAATTCCGGTATTCTTAATTTTTTGATATTATTAAACAATACCTGCATAACATTCCATTACTTGGCTAGTGAGTTATCGTAATGTTGCCTGTGCCAAATGAAACGCTATTACAGATAAATTTACGAACAGAACAGCTCTATGAGTTGAGACAACTTGCGAAGTCGTATAGAACTCTTAAAGTCGACTACTATAAGAAGTTGTCTTCCACTATTTACACAATCCAGACACACACGGAGGACAGTACCTTTAGTGAGCCCTAAAATAAATTTTATGTGATGGAAGTCAAAGGAGCCAGCAGTTCACCTGATGGTAAGTGTTCACCTCCGCCCATTGACACCCGCAACACCAGAGGAATCACAGATGCGTTGCCGACCTTTAAAAAGGAGTACTCTCGTTTCTTGAAGCTCCCTAAATCATAACGGTTCGGAAATATCGCCGCAACGGGCTTGTTCTACAAAACAGTTGTTTGCGGTAGGAAGTTTCGCGAAAATCGCACAGTGGATGACCGCCAACCATCAAGATGATGACGAATGTAGGACAGTCGATTGCGAGTGGTTTTGTGGAGAAATTCAGCTGCAAGCAATGTCCAGAACAACTCCTCAAAACACTCCCCGTGATAAATGCGGTAGAGAATGCAAAGAGACCCTATATCTCTCCGCAAAGCCAAATAACCGAGCCGACTAGAGAGCGCCTGATCGTCAACAATTCGAGCCGCCCTTTTTTGTATACGGTCAGTTGAAGGAGTTGACTGGGGTGCTCCAGCCCAGAGATGGGAACAGTATTCCAGATGTGGCCGACCCTGAGCCTTGTAGAGTTCTAGGCGATGGTTCGGCGTAAAATACTGACCCTCTTTATCGAGCACACCTAGCTTTTTCGAAGCTTATTTAGCTTTACCTCCAAATGATCGCGAAACTGAACTTCGCTCGAAATGCTGACACCCAGGATTTCAATAGACGGCTTTGCAACAAGGGGAGCGCCTTCGAAGTCAATATCCACGAAAAATGGAGATTTTTAGTGCTAAACGCGCAAACCTGTGTCTTTGAGGGGTTGAATCGGACTAGATTTAGCCAACCCCAATTCGAAACTTAGCATGTTTTCGATATCAGACACAAGTTTGTTCCGGTTCTCACTAACGTTTTCTCATTAACGAAAGAGAAATGAGAAAGCGGAACGTAATTTTTTTTTAATAAAATAGGTTTTTGTTTCCACCAACAGCGTTTTTCAAATTGTGTTTACTCCGCTCCGTTTTCGAGGTAGGATCGAGCTCATTTCTACTCTTTCTACACGCTCGGCTCTTTCCGTCTTTTTCTTTTTTTCTTAACTTTCCACAGTAACATCTTTTATCATCTTTAGAACTTTACAATAGCAGTTCTATAAAGAATTAGATCTCTCGACTAATTTTCTAATGTACGAGATGGCGAGTATCTGACAGAAGCTTACAAATATATTTATTTTTACGTGTTCTGCTAACAAGTGTGGAGAATGAAAGTGTTTTTCTGTGCTGGCCATATAAGTAACCAAGTACAAAGTTGATTCTCTGGCCAAATGTAATTATCAAGAACAATGAGTTAGTTAAATCTTGCCTTAATTTAACGGCTTAAAATGACAATAATAAGGGAGATAAATTGCCAAACATGTTCAAATTCTTGGTGAATATTTAGAATTTAGAAATAAACAACTAACTCTTCTTTTAATTCAAAGAATTTCAGTAATTACCAGTTCCGGAACTAGCTCCGGAATTCCGGAATTAGACCTCCAGTATCGAAAGTCAGCTCCGGAATCGAGAACCTTCCGATATTGCATACCCTAATAGACACTAATTAAACGACACAGAAGAAGAGTATTAGTGTTAGGTATAGTGTGAGGAGTAGGAGTATATAATGTCCGTGTGGTGACGAAGTAAGAATACAATATGTCACCACTCCATCTCATCCCACGGGGGTCGTAAAACCGACTAAGGGACTAACCGTAAATATTATATTTGCGAAGTATGTATAAAGAAGAAAAACTTGAAATTAAACCCTATACCAATCCGTCTGGCCAGCGTGGTATTAGTAGATAGGCCAAGTATCCCTCCGTCGCGCCAGGAGGCCCGTTCCTGCAGTGGGACATTAATGGGCTGTTGCTGTTATATGAACATGGGGTGATGAATCTACATGGTAATAATTATCATAAAATGTTCCCCATTCCATAATCCACAAGTATCTAGGAATCCTAACATTGAGAGAGACACCTGATATAAAATAAAAACAGGCTTAAAAACTCAATCTGATCCTTTAACCTAAATTCTGATAGTTGACTTAATAAGATCTATATTAGTTTTAAAAAAAGAAATTTTATAGGAAACTTGCAGTAATCAATTTAATGTAAGGTACATGGTTCTAGTGCCTAAAGAAAAATTTTGCTTTAAGTTTGTTAATAAATGTAAACTTTTAACTTTTTAGTATTGTACTTGTGAATTTATAATATTAACATACCTGTACGTACCTACATCTATGTAAATACATAATAATGCTCTTACGATTTAAATAGCATAAGGTTAAACCTCAATTAGTAGGCCAAGTATCCCTCCGTCACAGAAGGAGGCCCATCCCTGCTGTGGGACATTAATGGGCTGTTATGATGAAACCTCAATGGTTTATATTTTGTGCTTTTCATAACCACATTGTTATTGATTCTTTTTGATTTGGTGATAAAAAAAAATTAAAAAAGTATTTTGCTGAAGGCTACTGGGACCCAAGTTTCTTTAATACCAATCTAATATTCAACATTTAAATAATGCCATCTCATACCAAACTAAGCTGATTTTATACTTTGGGTATAAGACAATGGAAAAACATACTTTTTTGTTTTTTAAAAGTATAATTAATATACCAAATATATAACCCTATAGTTGACTTATAGCTTTTAATAAATAAATTAAATAAATAGTTGTAAAAAGAAGAATTAATAGTAAAATTGAGAAAACGAAAATCAATATTTTTTTATTCTTAACTTTTTAATATAGTTTTAGAATAGTTTAGTAGGCAACATTGTATACCAATTAATACTATTTAGATTAGATTATTATCTATGTGGACTATTGATCTATTTGTAGATAGAGTAACCTTGAGTCTATGGTCTGGGCTTTCCCTTACTTTTTATCGGTATTGACGTAGGATCAAACCTATTGCATTCGAATACCATGGAAATTTTTTAAGTGTGTTAACTATTAATTAATTTAATTGTAATAGATAATATGTAGTGTAATATGAATAAGGGTTGTTTACAATACTTATGTATTGTTTATTTTGAAGAAAAAACTTTTTAACTTTAACTACTTAACTTTTTTTTAATTTTTATAATTTTGTTCTTTGGTTATGAAATCTATATTTACTTATTATTTATATTTAGATTTACGTACAGGAAGACTAATAATAGTTATTTCACAAGTCCCTAATATTCATTGGTTGCTGATTTCCTCGCAGAATACAAAGATTTTATGAGGTACTTACTTGAATAAGTATATTGGCATCTATCTACTGTAATAAATGGCTAGTAATGTCTGTCCGTTTATAGAAAGAAGATCAAGTATTGTAATAGTTGTTTATAGCTAAATTTTCAGTATTTTCTCTCAGCTTAAAATGCTTAATTCAATAATCAATAGATTGATGTTGCACATTTCTAAATTCGATGAAATAACTATTACTATCCAAATACAGACAATATCGCCATTTAGTAATTTATAAAACTGTACTTTGGATTAAAATAATGGCACAAAATTATGAATAATCTTCTTATACGTTATGTTTTGTAAAAACATGAACTATTACAACATATTATTCAAATATTACACCATAACAAACCTTTGAGTAACTAATTTTAGCAGCATTATCTAATACTTAATCAATATAGATTTCTTGCTATTTCTCAATAAGTAACAAACAAGAATTAAAATCTATAACTTTCATAAAAACTTTGAAAATAACTCAAAAATCAAAATTGCAAATGTCAAACTGACACTTTTGCAAATTTTAGATCTAGAAATCTAGAAGATAAGCAAAAGCTAACATTCCGATTCCATAATTTAATAATGCGTATACTGAATGATAGGATTGCACCTATTTTTATTATGATTATAAGAGTAAGGTAGCCAAATTAAAGGCTAAATTATGTGAATAATTCCATTCATTGTTGACTTTTCAACTGCATTTAACAACGCAGATGATAATTTTTATAGAGATAGATGGTTATTTGGGTGAGGTAAAAGCATTTATAAAGATAATACGTCATGTATTATCTTTATAAATGCTTTTACCTTTCATATGTATATGAAAGGTAAAAGTAATGTCTTACATTTTATAATCTTAGTCTAAGTTTCTAGTAAGTATTTCAGTAGCTATCCACAAATAGGATACAAGGATGTAAAAGCGGTGCTGGACAGAAAGAAACCAGGGGAGTCAAATCATCCGCTCTAGCTGCAACCCCTGACGCTGACCACGATCCTCAGATATGAAGAAGCGACTTCTGAGAGAGAGAGATGTAAGAGTCAAATCCTCTATAAAGAAATAACGCTACGTAAAGAAAAGTTTTGCTTTCGACAAACAGTAACATAAAACTTAAAAAATGTCATTAGAATATTTTATTACATATTTTTTATTATTAAAATTTAAATAATATTGTGTTAAGATATTGTGCATAAACATCAAACTTCAGAACGCACCCTATTCCTTTGTAGAAGCAACGTTTCTTATAACGCAATAGAGATTATATCTTTGTTGAACAATAACTATAATACAGAAGTAGAACATTCTATATACATCTAACACTACTTATTAAGATATTTTACAATAAAAACTTTAGCTTAAACTAGTTTTTAACCGTTTTTTATTAATTTATTTCTTGATTTGGGTCAAGGGTTCTGCAAAACGAAACGTTATCTAAGGGGAATGCCTCGTGAGCTAATGTGCGACGTACATTGAACAAGACATTTACACGACACGATTTGAAACAGGCTCACAATCAGATCACAACTGATAAAATACATTTTAAAATTGGTTATTGCTGTCCGTATGTATGCGTTTATATATTTATACAATGTATAAAACAAATAAGGATTAGCTCCCTTTTTAAGAAAATGTTATGACCTCTTTGGCGTAGTCATTATAGTTTATGGATATTACGCAAAAAGTGTCGAGTTCTAAATACCGGGAAAGGCCCGTTTATGATGCTCGAACTTAAAGATAATACCAGTAGACAAATAAAGACAAGAGTTCTTAGTCTGGTAGACTTCATTCGTTTTGTTTTTAAAGTAAAACTTATGAAAATCAAAATCTTTTGTTATATTTGTAGATCATCCAGCCCAGATGGACAAACCATTTTAAGAATCTGTAAGAAATTCATCATCATCATCATCTCAGCCAATTGACGTCCACTGCTAGAAATATGCCTCCTCTAAATATTGCCACCTTGTGCGGTCTTGCGCTTCCCTCATCCATCGGCTTCCCGCCGTCCTTACGAGGTCGTCGGTCCACCGTGAGAGGGATATCCCTACCCTGCGTTTTTCGGTACGCGGTCGCCACTCAAGAACCTTTCTGCCCCAACGGCTGTCGGTTCTATGTGCTCTGCCCACCACTGCACGCCACTTTAACCGGGCAATCCGGAGCACTATGTCGGTCACTTTGGTTCTCCTGCGGAAAAGAAATTCACACTTTTTAAAATAGTTCAAAATTTGTAGTGTTATAATAATATTGTGTCTGCAGGCGGTTACTATTGCATATCATACATATAAACCATTAATTATATTCAAGCATAAAAAATACTTTGATAATAAGTATCTAGAAAAAACACATTCATAAAATAAAATTCTAGTCAAAACCACAAATCTATAAAAAATACCAAATGAGTACATCTATAACCAAAAAATAAACCAAATCAAACTCACAACGAGACGACTCCGACACGGGACGACTACGATTCTTTTTTATCTAAACAAAAATCGTAGACAATAAAATAACGTTAGTCTATAGGTACATTATACACGCGTAGATTGTCATTTGTCAGTCGACTCATTTCATCAGGGGGATACCCCGAAACGTCCAAAAAGTTATAGTTTGAATTATAAAACATGAATTAAAAGCATAATAATATTAAATCAAATTCATTTTAAACATTTAAACTGAATTTGTAATCGCAATATTGAGTGCTGTGTTAATTAAGTAAAATAAGTGTTTAAAAGTGTATAAAATGTCACAAGAAGTGAAACCAATAAAATTAAAAAATCTACCAGTGATATATAGAAAGAAAATATTGTGGAAAAGAGATCTTTTACCAATTAGAGGTAATGTTAAAGTAGTTAAACCGCCTACGTTTCAAGAAGATGTGTTATATGAGTCTAAAAACGGGGGTTTTAGTGTCGGGGACTTACATGAATTAACTATAGTAAACCGTTTAAATAAGGCTAACAATACTAGTCGAACAGTCGCTAAGTGCAAGTCGGACACTGGAGACAGCTACGAAAAGACTTCAGACGAAATAACAAAAATTATAGGTCAAAATAACTACGATATACTTTTTACTACTCTCTGTTCCGTAATAAACCAGGAATTAAAAATTAAAAGCATATTTTCGTTGTTAACATATTCTAAAGAAATAAATAAAGAAAATAAAGAAGCTTCTTGCCAAACGGAAAGTGTTAAAGTTAATATGGAATGTCAAACGGAAGATACATTTATTAATTTGTTTAAAAAAACTAAAATAAAACGTAGAATGAAGAGGTCTCACTTGACAGCATATGTAGTAAGAGAACCAGAGATTAAAAAGGCTAAAAGAGTTGTCATAACCCCTAAAGAGATATTAAATAGTCCAGATAACAAGGATTCGCAGACCGAAGCATCGGATTTACCAGATTTGGGATCAGTGTTTGACGAGGATTCTAATAACAGTTTTGGTAAATTTTCTATGCTTTCCTTTAATACTACGTCTGATATAATGCATGAGCCGTTGAAAATTTTAGAAGTTATAGATAAAAATACACGTGATATTAATGCGATTGGAGACGGTGATAATATTGAGAAGACTGTACCGTTTCATGAAAAATTACAAAGTGTACCGCCTAATGAACGAGTTAAAATGCTTCTTAAGCAAGGGTTGATAGATTGGCAGACGTGCTTAACGAGGGACATCAGTGGACATCTGTGAGTACCGTTTCTTTAATTTTTTATTTATTAACTTGTTGCTTGGCCTGGCATTAGACACAATAGTAAAACAATACAAATGTATTATAGGTGACGTATGGCACAGGAAAAAAGATAATGAATATTTTACTAATAACTAGCTGCCCGTGCCCACTTCGTTGGGCGGCGAGAAATTTCGCGTCCCTTTTTTAAACATATATCATTACTGATCCACTCCTATTAGTCATATCGTGATACTATTATAGTCTATGAAACTCCCCGATAAATAAATATTCAACACAGAAAGAATTTTTAAAATCGGTTCAGTAGATCCAGAGATTACCCCCTACAACGTCACAAATACACAAACTTTACCTCTTTATAATATTAGTATAGATCTCCATACAAGAGATTATGCACTGTGTTACTGGGATTTTTAAAACTATTAATCTTACTAATATTATTTCAAATTCAAATTTTCAAATTTCAAAATACTTTATTTCATAAAATTTATTACAAATTGTTTGAAATCGTCGTTTACTTAAAATTGAAGCTACAATTAAAATTATAGATCGACACAGACAAACGCTACAGCACTAAAAAAGCCGCGTTGTATTGTCAAATGTAAATTAAAGGAGAAAAATAAAACCAATCTACTACTCGAATCTACTTGTCTGTCTGTGTTGAATTATAATTATAAATGCGAAACTTTGTGAGGATGTTTGGATGGATGTTTGTTACTCCATCCAATGTGAATAATCTAATCTCCATTAATTGTGAATAAAATGATCTTTATCTTACTCTTTCACACAAAACCTACTGAATGGATTTTGAAAAAATTTGGAATATATGTAGTTTAGGGTGTAGAATAACATTTAAGCTACCAATACACACGCGGGTGAAGCCTCTGGCATCAGCTAGTTTCAAATACATCTGAGCTCAGGACAATGATTTACAGATCATCATCATCATAACAGCCCATTAATGTCCCACTTACTTGGCCTACTAACACCATGCTGGCCAGACGGATTGGTATAGGGTTCAATTTGAAGTTTTCCTTCTTTTTTATTTCATATAGATAATATTCACGCATGACTATGCGGTTACCTTAGTCGGATTTTACGACACCCTTGGGATGAGATGGGGTGGTGACATATTGTATTCTTACTCCATCACCACACGGATACATTCACAGATCACTTAAGAATTATTATGCACGAGATTATTGAAACCTTGAATATGGTATGTGTACCAATTGACCACCATTGATACCATAGATGCAGTTTTTTTTTCTTTTTATCAGTCATAGGTCCTTATAAAGTAGGTGGAGAATGTTAATAGGGGGTAGTCAATTGGCTCATATAATGATTAAATTTATTCTGCTCAGCAATTGGGTTTGGTGCAATTAGGTACTTTATAAAAATGCACATTTTTTTAAATAATACATTCTTGATTTATTCAAATATACAATATCTAATTTCTTATAATCTTATGTGCTTGTTACTGTGTAACTATAATGTTCTGATGAAATAAATTTGGCATAATAATAGTTTAAAAAAATTAAAATAAAATTACTAAATTAAAAAAAAATTAATTGATTATTTCTTTTATTAAAATTAAAACAAATAATTATAATTAACTTATGTTTTAAAACTAATGTAATGAGATTTTATCATTCTTTACAAGTTTTATCGTACTGAGACAATTTTCTTTTGACAGCACTTCTGTGTGAACGTGCTGCTAGATTGTACGTAGTATCTTGTACACTGTTCTTCTCACGGCTCTACTGTAGTTATATACGAACGTGCTGCTAGATTGTACGTAGTATCTTGTAAACTGTTCTTCTCACGGCTCTACTGTAGTTATATACGAACGTGCTGCTAGATTGTACGTAGTATCTTGTACACTGTTCTTCTCACGGCTCTACTGTAGTTATATACGAACGTGCTGCTAGATTGTACGTAGTATCTTGTACACTGTTCTTCTCACGGCTCTACTGTAGTTATATACGAACGTGCTGCTAGATTGTACGTAGTATCTTGTAAACTGTTCTTCTCACGGCTCTACTGTAGTTATATACGAACGTGCTGCTAGATTGTACGTAGTATCTTGTACACTGTTCTTCTCACGGCTCTACTGTAGTTATATACGAACGTGCTGCTAGATTGTACGTAGTATCTTGTAAACTGTTCTTCTCACGGCTCTACTGTAGTTATATACGAACGTGCTGCTAGATTGTACGTAGTATCTTGTAAACTGTTCTTCTCACGGCTCTACTGTAGTTATATACGAACGTGCTGCTAGATTGTACGTAGTATCTTGTAAACTGTTCTTCTCACGGCTCTACTGTAGTTATATACGAACGTGCTGCTAGATTGTACGTAGTATCTTGTACACTGTTCTTCTCACGGCTCTACTGTAGTTATATACGAACGTGCTGCTAGATTGTACGTAGTATCTTTTACACTGTTCTTCTTATGGCTCTACTGTAGTTATATACGAACGTGCCGCTAGATTGTACGTAGTATCTTGTACACTGTTCTTCTCACGGCTCTACTGTAGTTATATACGAACGTGCCGCTAAATTGTACGTAGTATCTTGTACACTGTTCTTCTCACGGCTCTACTGTAGTTATATACGAACGTGCCGCTAAATTGTACGTAGTATCTTGTACACTGTTCTTCTCACGGCTCTACTGTAGTTATATACGAACGTGCTGCTAGATTGTACGTAGTATCTTGTACACTGTTCTTCTTATGGCTCTACTGTAGTTATATACGAACGTGCCGCTAGATTGTACGTAGTATCTTGTACACTGTTCTTCTCACGGCTCTACTGTAGTTATATACGAACGTGCTGCTAGATTGTACGTAGTATCTTGTACACTGTTCTTCTCACGGCTCTACTGTAGTTATATACGAACGTGCTGCTAGATTGTACGTAGTATCTTGTACACTGTTCTTCTCACGGCTCTATTGTAGTCTCTGTTTTCCCCCATGGGAGCCAGGTGTATGTATATGAGTCAATAGTTAGTATCAGGGATTTCCTACCCTATGTAGTAGGCATATAGTGTATAATATTACTTGTTATGAAACATTTACTTTGATAACAAACGCTTCTCTTATCAGATTACATTATACACGTGTTAGTTACGACCTCGCTTAGGAAAAAAGAAAGGTGAGTATTGGGAAGGACAATGAGTTGATTATTATCACTAGGTACATAGTACAAACAAAGTCGGTGTCTGTCCTTGCCTATATCATCATAACAGCCCATTAATGTCCCACTGCAGGGACGGGCCTCCTCCCGTGACGAAGGGATACTCGGCCTACTAATACCACGCTGGCCAGACGGATTGGTATAGGGTTTATCTTTAAGTTTTCCTGCTTTTTATTTTGTAAAGAGAGATTAAAGGATACCTAGTTCCTTAGTCGGTTTTTACGATACCCATGGGAGGAGATAGGGTGGTGACTTATTGTACTCTTACTCCGTCGACACACGGAGAATTATGCTTACTTACTTACTCCGCTGGCCCAACGACCCAAAATGTGTCTTGGCCTCCGACACGAGAGAACGCCACTCTGCTCGATCCTTGGTCACCTCTTGCCAGTTGCTGACTTGAAGACAATTAGGTATGCTTAAATATTCAAAACTAGTAACTGATTTTAAAGCAGTTTTTAATAGATAGAGTGATTGCACCCGTGCGAGGCCTGATAACATTCATTCTAATATTATAAATGGGAAAGTGTGTCTGTTTGTCTTTCTTTCACTGCAAAACGGAGCGACGAATTGACGTGATTTTTTAAGTGGAGATAGTTGAGGGGATGGAGACATAGGCTACTTTTTTTGTTTTTTTCCTCGTCTAGGAAAGGAGAACAGTGCTAACCCGAATTTAACGCGAGCGAAGCCGCGGGCAAAAGCTAGTTTAAAAGTAATTTCAATAAGAAAAGATGAGACTGAAATTTTATTAATTGAAAACTCCAATCTAAAAAAACCTTATAATAGCAATATACCTACTTACGTAATTTTACTGATTTACAGAAATTCCATTTATTTTTATTATAAAAACCAAATTAATTACACGATTCTGAATTCATTTAGGTATTTAGGACAAACTTAACCTACTACGATTATACAGATAAAGATTTTGTGACCATGAAGATGTTGTCAAAAAACATAAAATAATCGAGACTCGGCAAACGTAGTGTAGGACCCAGCTAGGTGGACCGACGACCTCATAAAGGTCTCTAGGTCAGACTGGATGCGGAAGGCGCAGGACCGAGTTCTGTGGCGCGTATTGGGAGAGGCCCATGTCTAGCAGTGGACTGCGATAGACTAGTTGATTGATTGAAGAGGTTGTCAAAAAACAGTACTTTTATTATTTAAAGGGTTTTTAACTTTATTTAATAAAAGATGAACCAATCTTTACTAATATTATAAAGAGGTAAAGTGTGTTTGTGACGTTGTAGGGGGTCAGCTCTGGATCTACTGAACCGATTTTAAAAATTCTTTCTGTGTTGAATAGTCCCTTTATCGGGGAGTGTCATAGGCTATATAGTATCACGCTATGACTATTAGGAGTGGAGCAGTAATGAAAAAAGTTAAAAAAGGCGCGTATTTCGCCGCCTAACGATGTGGGCACGGGTCAGCTAGTGTTAAATAAAAAAATATGTTTTTTTATTTTCTTTAACTGCATTCGTTCCAATAGGTTTTATGTAATTTTTTTAATAAATTCTTTTGTTTCTGCTTAAAGTTATTGTGTTTAAATATATGCGCCATCATGTACATACATACTTAATCATAACAGCACATTAATGTCCCTCTGCAGGGATGGGACTCCTCCCGTGACAGTGAGATACTTGGCCTACTAATACCACGCGGCCAGACGGATTGGTATAGGGTTTAATTTCAAGTTTTCCTTCTTTTTATTTCGTAAAGATAATATTCACGGATTTATTTATTTAAAATAGGGCACACTTACAGCAATACACACAAATTTACACAATAAAACTTACATAAACACAATATTAGGTATGTTTGCCTATTAAAAGTGTACACAGCATTCTTTTTTATAATAGGCAACATTTTACATTAGGTACATTTAAAAAACAAATAATATTCACGGATAGTCCCTTAGTCGGTTTTGACCACACCCATGGGACAAGATGGGGTGGTGACATATTGTATTCTTACTCCGTCACCACACGGACAAGTCTGGTGACGGAGCGGAGTAAGTTACTTCTTGGAGTACTCAGATAATAACGGGTTTTCTAGGTGTTCTAATTGCCCAACGCAAGTCTAATTATTAATTATTAAATAAGTATCTAATAAGCGGTGTCTATACATGATTCTTATCTAAACAATTCGTGTCACCACGAAATGATAACATTAATTACATTATATTATTAATTAAACGAAATAATTACTACATATTAAGTAAAATTAGTAACATGAATAAAGATGCTTATCATGCCGCTAATAATCCTCTAATAGACTATACCTAGTCCTAGTATTAGTAAGCTGATCATCATAATCTTAGTCAATCGACGTCCACTGCTAGACATAGGCCTACTCTAAATATTGCCACCTTGTGCGGTCCTGCGCCTCTGTGTAAAATGATATGGCTTTAAGGGCCAGATTCAGAGACCGCACTTTGACTTTACTTTAGCAAAGTCTAGTTATTATCTCTGAATTTGAACAACATTAAAGTAATCTTTTCGCATGAAAAGTTTACTTTGTAGTAATAAATAATGAAAGTAAACTTTTTCATGCGAAAAATTACTTTAGTGTTGTTCAAATTCAGAGATAATAACTAGACTTTGCTAAAGTAAAGACAAAGTGCGGTCTCTGAATCTGGCCCTAAGACTTAGATGATAATGAGATATCTATATGCGGATGCCGTGCTTATGGTCGCGGGTTCAAACCCCGTACAATTTTTTTTTTGTGTGATCTACAAATTGTTCTATTGGGTCTGGATGTTCTTCATATCCGTTAATTTCATAATTATATAGAGTCCAGAGACGCGGTTTCGAGTCCCACCTCGAGTACCAATTTTTTCCATTGTCTTTCTTCTTTTCGGATTTTTCTAGTTATAGAAAAAAAAAATATTATAAAAAAAAAATATAGATGTAAAGGTGCTCCCTCACCGGGAGCATTCGAGATTCACTTCCATGAACTTTTATACTCTTACTTATAAAAGCCTCTTAAATTTTAGTCAATTGATTAGCTTAAATTCTTACGATTTTGTTTTTAAGGTTGGTTTTCGTAATAAAAATCTCGCTATAAAATCAATCAATCAACTAGCCTATTGCAGTCCAGTGCTGGACATAGTCCTCTCCCAATACACGCCACAGAACTCAGTCCTGCGCCTTCCGCATCCAGTCCGACCAGAGAAAATCTCGCTAAACGTTGATTAAATTTAAAAGGCGTTTATGAGTAAGGGGGTTCGTGTAAGTAACTTTAAGTAACTCGTAAGTATTACAATACCAGCTAAAATATATGAGTAATAATTCCAAGTAAACTATACTGGCCACTTTGAATAAGCATTCTGTATCATATAATTAATAAGAATTTTATGTCAAACAATTATTGTTATTCATACTTTTTAGTGGAATAAATATTTTGTAAGACATTTTCTACTCCGTGTGGTGACGGAGTACGAATACAATATATCACCACCCCATCTCATCTCATGGGTGTCGTAAAAACCGACTAAGGGACTATCCGTGAATATTATCCTTACGAAATAAAAAGAAGGAAAACTTGAAACTAAACCAATCCGTTCGGCCAGCGTGGTATTAGTAGGTCAAGTATCTCTCTGTCACGGGAGGAGCCCCGTCCCTGCAGTGGGACATTAATAGGCTGTTATGATGATGATGAGTGTGTAAAATACCGTGAATTTATAGATAGTAAAGATAACATAATTTAACCATTTTACAAATAAAAATTTAAATATTCACTCTTCTTTCCTTTTTTTCGGAAAATTATTTTCCAAAGTTTCTGCCTTTATGGACAATAGTGAGAGATCTGACAGCCGTTCTTGTCCCATCGAAGTTCTTAAGTAATTTTTTATCAGTTTTAATTTTGGAAAATTTCTTTCAGCTGCCCACTTTGGGAGCCCCCGCGGCCCGGGGGCGCCGTATAATTGATACTGTGGTAGCTACGCCCCTGACACCTAATCGATTGGGTTAGTAGCATAGGTCCCCAGTTGCATTTCTCCCCGAAAAAAACTAAACCTAATAAAATAGAAGTATGTACAGGTAAAAACAAAAGTACTAAAAAATTTAATTAGATTTTATTTTATTAGTTTTCGAGGAAAATCGCAACTGGGGTCTAATGCTACTAACCTAAGGTGTATTACCAACTTTAAAGTATGTACTATATTAATGGTTTTTTGTTACTTGCAGGCCTATACACGTGGCTGTGTTGAACAGTGACTTGGATCTACTTAAACGTCAGTGCTTAGTGCTCAAGATGAGAGGAGTCCCAGTTGACATACCGGCCGATAACTTGGTGAGTTACAACTATCCATACTAACATTATAAGTGGGAAAGTGTGTCTGTTTGTTTGTCTTTCTTTCACGGCAAAACGGAGCGACGATTTGACGTGATTTTTTAAGTGGAGATAGTTGAAGGGATGGAGAGTAACATAGGCTACTTCCAGGAAAGGGAACAGTGCTACCCCGAAGTTAACGCGAGCGAAACCGCGGGCAAAAGCTAGTATTTTATAAATTAAGCATTAAACAACGTCGGCGAGATCACTTTATAGATGGGTGACTGCTTGGTGGTATTTCTCTGTGCTTCGGACGGCACGTAAGCTATAGGTCCCTGCTGTCGTTGTAGTGACACAGTCGTTAAGTCACGTCTTAGGTTTATAGGCAGCTTGAACACGACACTAACACTATAAACAAGAAAAAGCTAAGGATGGTTTCAATTTATATTATCTGACTGTGTCTCTCCGTGTGGTGACGGAGTAAGAATACAATATGTCACCACCCCATCTCATCCTATGGGTGTCGTAAAAACCGAGTAAGGGACTATTCGTCAATATTATCTTTACGAAATAAAAAGAAGGAAAACTTGAAATTAAACCCTATAACAATCCGTCTGGCCAGCAGCCGTCTGGTCTGGTATTAGTAGGCCAAGTATCCCTCCGTGACGGGAGGAGGCCCGTCCCTGCAGTGGGACATTAATGGGCTGTTATGATGACTGTCACTACCACTGCGATGACAGCCAGATTTTTTACGTGTCCTCCGAAGTACGGAGATGCTTAGATGATATGAATATCACTAAGGGATCATTCTATGGTATAACATCGTCGACGTTACAGCGGTATCGCTTATGAATCCTGTAAGCGTCTATAGGTATAGTCTATGACACCATAGGCTATATAATATCACGCTATGACTAATAGGAGTGGAGCAGTAATGAAATATGTTGACGCGTTTTTTTCGCCGCCTAACGAAGTGGGCACGGGTTAGCTAGTAAGAAACATAGACACTTTAATTTTTATTAAAGCGCTAATTACACTGCCCTAGATGTAGGGCCCTACATCCTGTAGGGCACTACATAATGTAGGGCGGTCGGGACTCGCCAATCTTCGATATGTAGTGTCCTAACAGCCTGCATGTGATTACACTAGACAACATATAGTGCCCTACATGTAGGGCACTAAATAATGTAGGGCGGTCGGGACTCGCCAATCTTCGATATGTAGTGTCCTAACAGCCTGCATGTGATTACACTAGACAATAGTGGCGAAGTGTCCATATAACTCGATTCCTACCGGCTTACCTTTGCAAAAACCGCTTAGCATTGTCTATTAATCAATTATAAATCAATGACGCAACATCCACTCAATACAAAATAATATAAAACAAAAAAGTATTCTCTTACGTAAATCGCAATAATAATTACAGTAATAATAATTTTCAATATAATTATTTACGTACTCATAACGCCATCTTGTAATTAAAGGTTGTCAACTAACAACTTGTTATGGTTCAGTCAGAGAGTACTTAAAGCGCGCATGCGCGGAGCGCAGTAAGCCGGTCGCGAAATTAGGAATCCAGTACAACAGACTGTACGGAAATCGTACGGTCACGTGACACTTTGTATTCGTCGATCTAAGGTACCATATAAGCCGGTGGCCATCGGCTTATGACAAGGATAAAAGATACAACTACAACATTGCGAGAGCGAGAAAGCACTATTGCAACCAGTGGACCGACCAATTGTAACGAAGTTTCATTTCATTTCACGTTAAGTACTTAATTTGCCATTGACATTCCTTTGTTTTTATCAATTATTTAAATCTGATAGAAATCAGCCTTTCTTCTGAATTTTTAGTTTTTAATTATATTTATTTGTTTTTATATTTTTATACGGCTTGCGTCTTGACTTTGGCAGAATCATCGGTAAACGATAGGACCATTTGAAGAAAAAACAGATATTTGTATTTATTTTCTGCAAATAGGTTATAAAATTCGCTTTCTTGTTTAAAGTAGTAAAATTTGTATGTTTAATTATTTATGATTGTGTATTATGTGTTGTGCATTGGTTGACTTTATTTTTGTCGTAGTGCGTTGGGATCCTATGGAATATTTTTGTAAGTACTTGTTTGTATTGTTTTCAGCAAATTTAATAGTTTGTTGTTATAAGGGACAGGTTAATAGTGTTATATTTATTTATTTATTTATTTATTTATTTATTTAGGCTCACAATACACGTTACAAGCAGTGTAAATTATTACATAAATTATGTTAAATAAGATCTGGCTTGGAACATAAATTTTGCGTGCACGGCAAAACAGTAACGTCGTGAATACATATTAAACTATTTTCTTCTTAAGTCTAAAAATGCTCCCAAATCATTAAATTTAGTTTTAATCTTAATTTATACCCTATATGTATGTCGCAAGCCACATGGTCACATGATTTGTAATCATATCAGTATTAACAATAAAAACAACATTAACACGATCAACAATATCAACAATGGTGAAACATAGTTAAGATTGAAGGACATCCCTCAATTTACTGCAAAATGATGTTACATTTAAGAATATGTCCAAATCATTATTTTTCTTGACCAACTCATTATACTGTCTACACATTCTAGTTACAGGATTAAAATAAGATGTATTATTCTTAAATGTGTGCAAGACAAATATATTGACCCGGTCAGATCTACGGGCACTAAATTTAATGTTGAAGGTGATTTGAGACAATAGATTAGATGAGTCCATTATTGAGTGAAGTATTTTGTACAAGTATAATAAATCAAAGTATATACGTCGCGTTTCCAATGATTGAACATTGTAAGTTATTAATCTATCCTCATAGTGAAGCCCTGAACGTCCAGGCTGTTGTCGGTAACTTATAAATTTAAGGCACTTCTTCTGAACTCTTTCTATCGTGTTGATATGTACTCTATAATTCGGAGACCAAACTGGACTACCATATTCCAATATGCTTCTGACTAATGCGTAGTAGAGATAAATAATACTACGGTAATTTTTAAATCCCTTAGTTGACCTAATAACAAAACCTAGTAGTTGATTAGCTCTAGATGAAATGTAATCATAGTGAGCTCTGAAGGACAATCTATCATCAAACAGAATACCCAAATCCCTAGCTACGGATGATCGATTCAGGTCTATGCCATCGATGTTATAGCTATAAACAACCTTGTTACGTTTATTGGTGAAAGATATTACAAAGCACTTGTCTGTATTTAAATTCATTTTGTTTACCCTGCACCATGCAGAGACTGTGTTCAAATCCCTTTGCAAAGCGATACAATCTGACTCTTCAGAGATCAGCTTAAATATTTTTAGATCATCCGCGTATAAAAGGCAATTAGAGGACAATTTATGGACTAAGTCGTTAATAAATAGGACAAAAAGAAGTGGTCCTAAATGCGATCCTTGGGGCACGCCAGAAGAAACGACTACAGGAGTTGAAATGTAGCCTCCCAATGCCACTAATTGACACCTGTTTAAAAGATAAGAGCATATCCAACGATAAAGACACCCATGAATACCCGACGAGAAGAGTTTATGACAAAGTATGCGATGATTCACTCTATCAAACGCCTTTGAAAAATCAGTGTATATGGAATCCACCTGACCACCCACAGCAAAAGCACTACACAAGAATTGCTTATATTCCAAGAGGTTACTAATAGTTGACTTGTTTTTAATGAAGCCATGTTGTTCGACTGCAATTATAGGTTTTATATGGTTATAAAAATGGACATATACCAGTGACTCGAAGAGTTTCGCAAAACATGATAAAAGACTTATAGGTCTATAGTTTTCACATCGGGATTTGTCACCAGTTTTGTATATTGGTATAATATGAGCACACTTCCAGCGGGTAGGAAAAAATCCAGTTTCAAGCGATTTGTTAAAAATTATACCTAATGGAACCGATAATTCAGCAGCACATGCTTTTATAAAGAAAGGAGGTAATTGGTCAGGTCCCGGACCTTTACTGCTATCGAGTTGTTTAATTTTCAGCATGATGTCGTCAACCTTTATACGCACCTTTGTGAGGCAGCCTGAGATGTCTCCGGCTATATCAGCACCTGTATCATAATGTCTATCAAGATGTAAGTCGGTATTAGAGTCTTGAACAAAAACTGACGCAAAATATTGGGAAAAAAGTTCAGCAACCGACACTCCATTTGAAGAAAAACGGCCTTCGAAACTCATGGTTTGAGGTACTGATACGTGTCCTCTTTTGTTTTTAATGTACCTCCAAAAAGACTTGATGTCACTCTGTAGTGACTTTTCCACTGACTGGATATATTTATTGTAGCATTCTCTTGCCATGACTTTACATCGGCTACGCAGCATGGAAAAGGTATCGTAGTCACGGGGATTACCAAACTTCTTAAAAAGCTTATGAAATTTATTCTTTTCTTTATTACAATTGATGAGCCCTTTACTATACCATACAGGAAATGAATTACATTTGGGTGAAGTCATGGGTGTATATTTGCCAATAATATTGAAAAGAGTTTCATAAAAAGTGTCAGTACACGTGTCAATATCGGTTGAAGATAATAAACTACACCAGGCCACAGTGCCGAGTTCAAGCTTTATTTGCGTTAGGTCGCACTTGAAAAAATTAAGACGACTAGAGTTGAGGGGCCTAAGATTCTTTGTGATGTTAAGATTACCTAAAGTGATAGAAATAGCTGGATGATGTTTATCCATTCGGCTCAGACACAATATTTCGTTAACGGAAACAGTGTCTAAATTTGATAATACAAGATCGAGAATTTTGTTATATTCATTCCTGACGTGGTTGTGCTGATTCAAATCACATAATACCATAAACTCATTCAGTAAGCTTAATTTTCTACTAAGTGTGTCTGTCTGAGGAGAGCCCATAATTTGTGTATGAGAGTTAGTATTTCCGTATGTTTTCCAATAGTCAGGATGGTTAAAATCGCCCAGCAATAAAAACAATTCATCTGGGTGGTCATTCAAAATTAGTTTCTGACAGTGAGAGTAGAACTCATCTAACCTACTGTAGTTCAAATCAGGTGGTAAATAACAGACACAAACATTTAAACGAGAAAAATTGTCATCACCAGATAAGATGCTTATCCAGATGTCCTCCAAGTCACTGTCCCAGGATGCCTGACGGATAACTTTATATTTTTTATGTACTGCTATCAGAACTCCACCACCGTCTTTTTTATCAGAAATGGAGTCAGTTCGGTCCTTTCTGAAAACTACATAACGAGAATCAACAATTTCTCCGTCAAAGACTGACTTATTAAGGTTAGTTTCCGTCAGGCACACGAGGTCATAATTACTGTTTAATAAGTTTAAATAAAAATCATCCAACTTGCTACGAAATCTATTTACATTCTGGTAATAAATTAAAACCATTATAATGTTAAGTAACACAAAGAAACTTATATGAAAGACAGAAAAAAAGAAAAGAAAAAAAAAAACTCAAAGACTTTAAAGTGTTATAAATGAGTATGTAACTACTCAATGCACAATTTGTTTAGAGTTTCACTATTTTTAATAATAATTGAAGGAGAATCTACCGACTTACGAATAAAGATTTGGCCATAACGGACCCACACAAATTGATACTTATTATCCTTGCAGAATTTTCTAGTTAGCCTATGAAGTTCTTTCATTTCTGGGGACAGGTGTTCCGAGACATATATTCTCGAAGCAGAGCCGATTATGCCAATGTGACTTGTTCCAAGTTTGTCGCTTGGGTTTGACTTGTTAAAGCGCGTGACTGCAGATATGATCACGTCACGGAGTCGCTGGGACGATAGCGAGATGAGAACATTCCTTGGCCTTTTGGAGTCAGGGTTGACCTTAGCTACACGACGGCAGGCTCTGACATCTGCGTCACAAATCTTGACATTCACACAATCACACAGTTTTTTAAGCAAGTCAAAGAGATTCTCGTTCCTGTTCTCAGGTACCTCATGCAGTTCAATGTTTAGGTCACGAGAGATCCTCTCAACAGTAAAGAGACGATTTTGAATCTTCATCAATGATTCTTCCGTCTTAGTGAGTTCAGTCTCGAGAATTTTAATTTTTCTCTCCTTATCAGATACTTCAGCCCTGATGTCGACCTGCTCAGCCGAAATAAAATCTGTTGTGATCGAAAAATCGTTTTTTACCTGCTCAATAGCACGATTAACCTCGATAGCCACCATTTTCTCCATGTCTCTTTTAAGTGAGGAGCGCAAATTGGCCATAAATGTAGAATCAGGCGCAAGCTTAATATCAAGTAATTTACTAATGGCTTCCATGGTTACCGGCCCGCCAACCGATGGGGGGTCTGAAGAGCTCATAGCAGTAGATGCACTTGCCTTCGGAGTGATTTGAGTAAATGAAATATTTAAACTATCATCTATTGTCGAAAGATTCCGAACCGGTGTGTTTTCATTAACTCTGCGCTTTGTCACGTTCTGGCAGAAAGGGCAACTTAGCTTAGCCAACTGTTTGGTGGTTAACTTCTCGTCTGAAGAAATGTTTATATTTAAACATTCGTAACAATAGTAAGAAGTGCATTTATTGCATTTCAGGAGATTATCTTTATTCAGGTCCAACTTGCAGCCATGACAATTCATTGCCAACTTTTATTTAATTAAGTATCAAGTGTAGATTATTTACATAAAGAAAGTTGCATTGAAAAAGTTATAATACAAAATCAAACATATGACGCCATCTAGTGGTTTATTCGGATACTACTCGGATGCTGCAAAGACATCAAGCATTCGATGACACTATTTTCGCAGAGACTCACGCGCAGCAACTGTAGTAGGAAGTGTGGGCAGTTGCGGATAGATGGCGCTGAAGTATGCGCGATGATTAAGCAGTAACGATTTATAGGTTATATTTTTACTTTTTAGTTCGTAATTATTGAAATATAGCCTATATTAAATTAAATTAATGTCTAAAAAAATTGTCTAGAATGATACACAAGCACAATACATCACCAAGCTGGAATTGACGTTAAAATCCATAGGAATGTCCACCACTTAGATCACAACAACAATAATGTTTTTGTTGATCGAATGTCAATTGTCAACAACAACAACAACAACAACAATATTATATTGACTATCCTATTATGTGATGTGCGATAAAACATCATTCTCGAAATTGAATTATAAATATAAGAAACGCCGGCGCTGTGGATTTACGAAACATTTTAATACAATTATCTCATTTCGATACGTATAAGTAAGTGGCTTACAGACAGTATTCTCAGATTCTAAAAGTAAGTAAGTAGGTATGTAGAATCATTTAGGATATAGCAATATAAACAATTAATCTAATTGATCAAAGAAAAGTCTTCCAAACAGAGAAACATTTTCGTATTTTAAGTTTATGAGTTCGGGACAACTAGGTAAAATCGAAACATTTTCTCACGAATACCTATGAACTACAGAATAATAGTAATATAAAGTAGAACAAAAGTCCACGGAATCTTCGGCTTCCCTTTTATAAAAATCCACCCTTCGCCACTGACTAGACAACATATAGTGCCCTATATGTAGGGCACTACATAATGTAGGGCGGTCGGGACTCGCCAATCTCCGATATGTAGTGTCCTAACAGCCTACATGTGATTACACTAGACAACATGTAGGACACTACATCTTGTAGGACGGATCATGTAGGAGACTACATGATGTAGGGCGGTCGGGAGGGACTCGCCAATCTTCGATATGTAGTGTCCTAACAGCCTGCATGTGATTACACTAGACAACATGTAGTGCCCTACAAGATGTAGTGTCCTAGATGTAGGGTAGTGTAATCGGCGCTTAATATGAGTATGTATGTATAAATTCAGGCAATGCTGTTCTCCGTCACAAAGTAGTTGACGTTAACTAAACAAAACGCCAGGGGAAGTCCTGTGCATGTATGTTATGTACCTAAACATATATGTTTATGTATATTTGTGATAATAAAGTTATTTCAAGTTTACTTATTTAATGATAATGTTATATTATTCTCTAATTATGATTATTAGTGGGATGACTGGGGGGTGTATTGGTTAAGTTCATGGCTGCTGGTTTGATTTCTGGTCAATTCAAATGTCGAATGTTTGCATTGGTCTGATTTTTTTTTCTACAACCACCTGTATCACATATAACAAAACGTAAACAATTCGGCACCGCCTCGCCTTTTTCCTCGGTGTCATACGTCAAAAATCCTATTACGTTACAATTCCGATTAGTGTGCGTTGTAGTAAGGAGTTTCACACAAATAATACTAAACTGCTTGAGATGATACGGTGACAATCCCAATACGTTTTGAAATCCCAATACGTCTGGTGACCCGTGACACAGGTTTTATTAAACCCATTACGGGCGCCAGTCCTTCACAAATCATTAAGATACACTGTTTTGAAACTGTTTATGCATTTAACTGTATTGTATTTGTGAAGGAAAGAATAAATAAAGAATAATTAATATGTTTTGCTACGACCCTAAAGTAACGAAAAATCCCATGATTTCGTTCTCTCATAGATACTCTCAATATAGGTCTATTACCCTCTGTATGTTATTCAGTTTTCTGATAAAGCGTAAAGATAAATGAATTAAAAACATTGATAAGGTAAACAATACAACATCCCAGATTTATGACATACTAGCTGACCCGTGCCCACTTCGTAGGACGGCGAAAATAACGCGTCCGTTTTTTAAACATATTTCATTACTGGTCCACTCCTATTAGTCATAGCGTGATACTATATGTATAGCCTATGACACTCCCCGATAAATGGACTATCCAACACAGAAATAATTTTTAAAATCGGTTCATTAGATCCAGAGAAAATATAATTAAACATAAATACAGTAGAACCTCGATAACTCAAACCTCGGTAACTCAAAAACCTCTATAACTTAAAAAAATAATATGTTCCCTTCCCTTCAGAGCCCAAAACCTCTATAACTCAAAATTCGCAACCTCGATAAGTCAAACAAGTAATCTCTGTATTGGCCCTCAGTAACTAAAAGAAATGTTTCCACAACCTCTATAACATAAAATTGTTTATCAATAAGTCATTTTAAATGAGTGTGCAAAACAAAAGTTTTCGGTATTTATGGCTTGCACATGTTCACTACATAATTAAATTGATAACGTAAACAATACATAATGTCACATATTGTTTGCTTCTTCGAAATTCTTTCAAGCTTTGCGGCGGCGGAGGTTAGCTTTAAGACAAAGGCTTACTTAAATCATTTAGTTTTTGATCACTGTGCAAAACAAACGTTTTCGGTATTTATGGCTTGCACGTTTTCACTACATAATTAAATTGATAACTTAAACAATACATATTATATCACCTATTGTTTGCTTCTTCGAAATTCTTTAAAGCTTTGCAGTGGCGGAAAATAGGAACAAGGGGTCATACATACACATGTACATACCTACCTCTATACATATTAACCTAAACCCTTGGTAACTAAAAACTCGATAACTAAAAACCTCGATAACTCAAAATATTTTGTGCTTCCCTTGGACTTTTACTTATCGAGGTTCTACTGTAATACTTAATTGACATTTTAATTTAATTCGAAAATAATAAATACCTAATAATAATGCTGATTATACCTAATATAAAAAATTAATAATGCAGTAATTTAAAATTAATTAAAAGATATTTATTACTAATAACATAAGTCTAATTTAATAAGTATTTGATAGATATTTCATAATAATTTAGTAATTTAATAGGAATAATAGAATGGAATAACCTTATGTGCACAGAAATTGGTACATATTATGGTATTCACAAAAATATAATAAAATATTAAAAATTATAATTTGATAATAGAAAATAACTAGGTACCTAATAGTAATTTGATAATAATTTAATAGGAACTTAATGTATTAATTTAATATTGATTTGTTAATAATTTGAAATAGCTATATTTTTATTAATGAATTTATGCTTAATAATTAATTTAAGTAATATTCTAGCGCCCTTCCTCCTCTCTCCTACACTATGCTGTGCCCGACAGGGTCCACAATTTGAACCTTAGTTAACTATACCATCTTGTACCTACCTATGAAACATTGTGGAACGCAATAAAGAATTGAGTATTGAGATTACCCCCTACAACGTCACAAACACACAAACTTTACCTCTTTATAATATTAAGTATAGATTATGTTTAGGTAGAGTAAGTGAGTTAGTTAATTTTAAACTTTCACAATTTGTGCACATCATACAATTTTTAAGTCGGGGCTTCCCCGCGGTAAATGCGCCATTCCTATGTATACTCAATGTAATACATAAGCACATGTAAAAATAAATTTAGTTAGTGTGAATTCGGGAGATTAAGCGATAAAAATCATAGTTTCCTCCGTTCGAAGGAGAGCATTCGGGGAAACTGGGAATATTCGCTTTTTTGTATGGTCTTTTAGCTTTATATCGTAACTTTAACTAAAAAAATACGTCATCTATAAAACTCCACTCGTCCCAATAGGATTTATAACGAAAAGAGGTTGATTATACCGATTCCTGGCACTACTCTGTGCTAATAATTTAAATTAACTAAATAAATTGTTAAAATAAATAAATAATCCTCACACATTCACACAACGTCATCTACTCCCAAACTAAGCGGAGCATGCACACAAATATTTGCATTGAGCGGGAACCGAACCCGAGACCTCTGCGTAGCAGTCATGTTATATAACCACTACGCCATAGAGGTCGTCAAATGTGTGTAATGTACTTCTTCTACGAAACCCGACACAGGAAAGACACCCAAGCCTGTATGGCGACAAGTTAACCTTAACTCTACTGAGTCATAGTGACAATTTGACATTCAAAATTATCTAATCTATTAAATGATAAAAATGTCTATTTTTAATAATTCATTGTAATCTATTCATATAAATAAAATTGAATTGTATGTTTGTAATATGAAATTCACGGTATTTTACTAATTGGTAGGTATACACGATACATATTTATTTATGTTGTTTTGTTCTGAAGCTGCTAGACCGATTTTAATACGACTTTAGCTACTATAGTTTTCGAAAATGATTTTGGGTTATGTACAAAAAAATTAAAAATACGAGGAAATATATTCAATAAAAACTAAATCTTATGATTTCTTATCTTTACATATTTCATAACTTTTCTAGATACAATTAATTTAATAATTTGACTCATCTATGTTATTTATAAAATGATAAGCTCGGTTATTTCCTGCTTAAATTGGACATGAAGATATACACGATACTTAAGTTGTTTAAAAATGTTTTTGTCTGTCTGTTTGTTCCGGGTATTCTTGTAAGAGGATTGGACAGTAACGGGCGGGACCTTCACTGTTAAACCCGATTTACACAACGACTTAACTCGCTACTGTACAGTACCGAGGTAGTAAGTTGTTGATTAAGTTGTCTGAATAGATATCCATCCTAGTTTTTGGCGAGTTATGTACGAAGTAGCTCCCTCTCTCGCGTCTCGCTAACTTAACTCGCCTAAAACTAGGATGGAGATCTATTTAAATCAACTTAATCAACAACTTACTACTTAACTCGCTACTGTACTTGTCGATGTGTAAATCGGGCTTTAGATTGCTGATTTTGCGGCTAGTCACATACCAATGTTACGAGTCGCAAAATGCTACCGTAGTATGCTATAGTTTTCGAAAAATATTTCTGTAAAAAAACACTAAAATCAAAAGTATTTTCCTTAAAAGACATTTTTATTTTTTGTCATCAAGTACATATTTCTTACTAGCTGACCCGTGCCCACTTCGTTGGGCGGCGAAAAAAACGCGACCGTTTTTATAAACATATTTCATTACTACTCCACTTCTATTAGTCATAGCGTAATACTATATATATATCCTATGACACTCCCCGATAAATAGACTTTTCAACACTGAAAGTTTAAAATCGGTTCAGTAGATCCAAAGACTACCCCGTACAACGTCACAAACACACAAACTTTACCTCTTTATAATATTAGTATAGATAACTTTTATATGTACTATTCATTCAATAATTTGACTCATATACTATGTTATTCAAACAAAGATAAGAAGGGGTATTCCCTGCTTGACGTTTCGTGTCAAGTACCACTCCCAATCCAAGGACTTCCTAGAAAAGTTAAAAGTTGTAAACTCCTTGCAAACACTCTGTATCGAACCTGATGGAACGCGGAAATCCATCTATCCCACAGCCAATGGACGTCCATTGCTAGACATAGACCTACTCCAAATATCTCCTCCTTCCGCGATCATGTGCCCTCCTCATCAAAACGTAAATACAGTACAGAAATGAAGACAACGGATGTTAGTCAAAACACAACTAGACTCCGTCGTCATTACCGTGTCTGTCTGTACATATACTTCTTTACACTATGTTTTAAGAACACGATATCATACAATGTAGGAAATAGTTGAGAATGTTCGTATTGACCAAACGTCTAAATTTTCAGATATAATTTAAAGTATTTATCTAAAGTAAGTATAAATATTAAATAATAATATAAACGGTAGATTAATGCGGCAATGGCATGCTAATTATTATTTTGTTTGACGTTTCGTCACAAGTTATGCTGTATCAATTCAGACTCCGAAACTTTAATCTACCGTTTACGTTAAATATTTATAGTTCATCATGCAACGCGATAGCTTTATTACAAATAATTAGGTTATCCTTAAAATGTAGCCTATATATTTTATCCTCAATTTACGGGAAACTCATATTTATTTCTGGGTAATATAAAGGTGTGCTGGGGAACCCCCTTTACTTAACGATTACACATTGTATATTGTATTGTATTTTAACACTTTGTACCCGTTAAATGAATAGCTAACGATTTTAACTACACTTGCCTTAAGCGTTAACCGTATAAAGCAATGGTTAAATTTGGTAGTCGAGAGACGGATGTTCGCTTGGCCTAGTGGTCATGGCGCTGGACGCGTATAGTCCAGAGACGCGGGTTCGAGTCCCGGCTCGAGTACCAAATTATTTTCTATTGTCTTTCTTCTTTTAGGTGTACCAAATATGTAATAATTATTTATTTTTGTCCCCAGACCCCATTAAAGATGTCCCTATACCAAGACAACGTGCTGATAACAGCTCATCTGGTGCAACAGAACGCTGATATCCTCGACACAGACGCACAGGATCGAACCTGCTTCCACATAGCTGCCGAGATGGCCACCGAGCATCTACAAGTGTTGATCGCTCATTGCCAACATAATGCTAGGTTTGTATTAATAAAATGTGCTTTTTTTATCATGATCCCATTAATGTCCCACTGCTGGGACGGACCTCCTCTCGTGATGGAGGGGTACTTGGCCTACTAATACCACGCTGGCCAGACGGATTGGTAGGTATAGGGTTTAATTTCAAGTTTTCCTTTTTTTTATTTTGTAAAGATAATATTCACGGATAGTCCCTTAGTCGGTTTTTACGACACCCATGGGATAGGGTGGTGACGATATTGTATTCTTACTCCGTCACCACACGGTTATTTATACTTAACATTTTATCAGTCAATCAAAGTCCATTACTGGACATATTACGACAAAAAAAGGAAAAAGATACTCGAGAGAGGTTCTGCATCTTCTGAGAATACACCTCCAACGCCATTGATCCCTAAGCCATCCAAGTCCTTGTCACGTTAAACAAATTAGTCCATTGTTTAGTGATGTTAAGAACTCGAGTCTTTGAGTCCTAATTCGATAGACTCGACTTAATTTTACAAGACTCAGTGAACTAACTGAACTCCGAGTCTGGAGTCGAGCCCAGTTTCAGTCTGTTCACAAAGACTCGAGCGCTAAAATAAAACTCCAGTCTTAAGAAGAGCTCGAGTCTTAAATAGAGCTCTAGTCCTAAAAAGGGCAATACAATACACAAAGCAATTTGCTTTGTATTACCATTAACACTCGTAATTTTCACCTAACTGTAATAACGCCATCTAGATTGAACAGCTGTAAACTTTCAACTTGTATTTCACAAATAAATGCTATTTCTATTTCTAGTGTAGATATGGTGTGTATTTATTGTTCATGAAGTGATTTAAAAAAATATATTGTTTTGTTTCTTATTCAGAAAAATACTTCAAGACAACGGGGATTTATGGAAATGTGACTACGAGACTAAATCTGATGATGAACTGGTTCAAATACTATTTACGCATATCAACAAGCTGTATGACAATCAAGGTAAGGATTTTTATATACCTACGTTATGATAGAGAAGAATCATCATAACTGCCAATTATTGTCCCACTGCAGGGACGGGCCTCCTCCAGTGACGGAGGGATACTTGGCCTTCTAATACCACGCTGGCCAGACGGATTGGTATAGGGTTTAATTTCAAGATTTCCTTCTTTTTATTTCGTAAAGATGATATTCACGGATAGTCACTTAATCGGTTTTTATGACACCCATGGGATGAGATGGGGTGGTGACATATTGTATTCTTACTCCGTCACCACATGGATATATAGAGAAGAATAAGTAGACTTATTACGCGCCCTCCGAAGCACGGACACGTTCAGACGAAATACTACTAAACAATCACCCATCCAAGGAATGTCCTCACCGACGTTGCTTTACCAATGCAATCAATATGATGACTATAATTTGTAGATGACACAAATAACTTGGAACAATATGTCACCACCCCATCTCATCCCACGGGTGTCGTAAAAACCGACTAAAGGACTATCAGTGAATCCGTCTGGCCAGCTTGGTATTAGTAGGTCAAGTAACCCTCCGTCACGGGAGGAGGTCCGTCCCTGCAGTGGGACATTAATGGGCTATTATGATGATGATGATGACAAATAACTGGGTAAGTATCAAACTTGCCAGCTTATGCACGCCAGCCGCATATGCGATCGCTTTGTCACCGAGAAAGTACAGTAGTCCCTTTTAGAGGAATTACTACTAATGTTACAAAGTTTGTAAGAATAGATGTAAGTTTGTTACTCTTTCACTCATAAATACTACAACATGGATTTTAATGAAACTTTACAATAATATATATAGTGTGGTGACGGAGTAAGAGTACAATATGTCACCACCCCATCTCATCCCATGGGTGTCGTAAAAACCGACTAAGGGACTATCCGTGTATATTATCTTTACGTAATAAAAAGAAGGAAAACTTGAAATTAAACCCTATACCAATCCGTCTGGCCAGCGTGGTATTAGTAGGCCAAGTATCCCTCCGTCATAGGAGGAGGCCCGTCCCTGCAGTGGGACATTAATGGGCTGTTATGATTTATATATTACAATAATATAGTTTATACATCAAAATAATACATAGGCTACAATTTATAAAAATATTGTATTTATCACTAGCTGACCCGTGCCCACTTCGTTGGGCGGCGAAAAAAACGCGTCCCTTTAAAACATATTTAATTACTGCTTCACTCCTATTACTCATAGCGTGATACTATATAGCCTATGACACTCCCCGATAAATGGATTAAAATTTCTTTCTGTGTTGAACACACAAAGAATTTTTAAAATCGGTTCAGTAGATCCAGAGATTACCCCCTACAACGTCACAAACATACAAACTTTACCTCTTTATAATATTGGTATAGATATAAGCTACTCGATATACTAATCATCTTTATTTTGTTTCAGGATACACGCCTCTTATGCTGGCATGTAAGCAAGGGAGATACGAAAACGTAAAGGCGTTAGTCGAGACATCTCCCAGCATAATTAACGACAGGATGCCCAACAGTGGGAATACGGCTCTCTACATAGCAGTGGCTGCTGCTTGCATGGATTCCACTGGTAAGTGACATCGATATAACAACTACTTACATAATTTTCTAATTAAAAAAATCGACACCAACTATACCCCTTCCAGCGTAAGTTTAGCTTTTTGACAGTTCACGTCCATGAAGTTTCGTAATACTTCCGCTTATTTTTCGAACAAATTATATTGTTATTCATGGACGTACCCATGTTTTTTTCAGTTACCATGGTTACTTAGTGATGGACACTCATAACGATTACCACCATTATGAAACAAATTACAAATAATCGGTAGAAATAAATGCTATGAATAAACCTGAACTCTTCATAATACGTTTATAAAATGTAATATGATATTTTAGATTAGCTATAACTCGCGAAGGTGTCACGATAAATTATGTATTTTAAATAATACCTAAGCTAACTATCATTTTAAGCTATAGGCTAATTCTCTTAACATAGAAGAAAGAAACACTAGTAAAATGATAATGTAAGTTGATGTAAGGATCCAAATGTGTAAAATAAAGTAATTTGAAAAATCGCGAAATCGCTTACAATCGAATGGCATTACATTCGAGATACTGCTGACCGTCACTAACGTCAATCTGTCAAATGTCGTTAAATATAGTGGAAAGGGTATAGAAACTTAGTTATAATACAATACCTGGCCGTAAATATTAAATATCGACCTGTGGAAAGAGACAATCGGCCAATTTCGGCTTCGTAGAACATCATCTCTGTCGCACGAAATACAAACAGTCTGGTATCTATAAGCAACTGTTAAGGGTACGAAATTTAACTAATTGAAACACATTTAAAGTGTTGAGAGTGTTATACAAATACTTTATTGCCTTTTCTCAAGACTTTGTTATCAATATTTTACATTATTTATCCTATTTGCGAATTATGTTTTTTTTTTAATCGGCGGCGCTAGTGGGCCTTATATACGCTCTTAAAACCTAGCAGTCAGTTAATGTAACTTTCTTTTATTTCAGATCGCTGCAACAAATCGAAAGTGGTGGATCATTTTAGAAAAACTGTCGAAATACTTGTCGACTATGGAGCTAACCCTAACATATGCAATTTTAATGGAGACCACATAAGCAATCTACTAACTGAATATAATATTGGGGATTTATCCATGTTAATAGCTAATAAGTTAACAAATAAGAACTTCGGTGGGGGGAAAATCCCTCTTGGGACTAAAATTTGTAATGCCTTCATGTTGATCAAAGATGATAAAGGCGCCGTCGAACCATATAGTGTACCAAAATATAAAAATGTCGAAAGAAAATCATCAATTACTACTCCTAAAGTGACTAAAAATACTAAAGAGACTTTAATAATTAAATCTGAGACTATAACTGCACGTGTAAGCAAAAATACTCCCACAAAAGGTAAAACAGCTACAAATAAAAATAAAAAAAATGTCGTACAGAATTTCACATTAAATAAACCATTAATTCTTAAAACAATTAAAACTAAAAGTAATACTAAATTAGAGATTTCACAACCGGATAGTAGCAATACTAATGCCATAGATTAAAGACGAATTTTAACTTATTTGGGAAACGGTGTTCCCTAATTTAACATTGACATAACAAAATGACATCTGTCAAAATAACATCTGTCAAAATGACAATTGTGTCAAAGTGACATGTGTCAAAACGACACGTGTCTAAGTAATGGCGTCTCACCCCCTTACTCATAAACGCCACTCAAATTTTAGTCAATTGATTAGCTTAAATTCTTACGATTTTGTTTGGCATAAGGTTGGTTTTGCTAATAAAAATCACACTAAACAGTGATTAAATTTAAGAGGCGTTTATAAGTAAGGGGGGCAATGTTTAGTTGAGCTGGTCTTTATGTAATAATATTTCTGTCTGAACCATTCGACTTTCATAAGTAATTGAGTGTATGCCAGGTGTGAAGAGCGTTTAAAATAAATTAAATATTTCGTTAAAAAAGAAATGAAATATTATGTGATAAAATAATGTAATATTTGTTTTTGTATTTGAACTCTTCATCATCATCACCATATCAGAAAATGGACGTTCACTTTTATATATATTACAACCGCAAAGCTTGATCGATTGAGCACTGTACAGTCATGAGCAATTATATGTACAAATAGTAAAAGTTTCTAAACTATCTGCACGTTTATCTAGACATTAGAATACTAAAATTATTTAGTAATTTAAAAGAGGTTCCGTACAGTTTCGAAAAATCTCCGAATATTCAATTTTGGATTAGCAGAACTTTAGATTACTGTTTTACAAAAGGGGTAAAATGTGTACATATTATTGCTCGTGACTGTACACAGACTTATATGATTTTTACTTAATTCTTATTTTACTTCCATAATATACTACAGTTACATAATAATATGAAATATACTTGTTTAAAATACATTTATTACATGTTTAAAAAGAATACATTATTGATTTTACTTTATAAGATACAAAAATATTTAAAAGATATTTTATATTATTATTTTAGGAAGAAATTATCTAAAAGCTGTACCGGTGTCATAATTTGAATACAGACAAATACGAATTGGGCCACCCAAGGCAGGCATTTAGGTGGCCCAATGGTAAACTAGGCACTATAATTGAAGATAGCCGTTTAATTCTGGCTTAGGCAATTGTTTTTTCAGTTTAAATAAATAAAGTATAATATTATTTATGTAGTGTATTAAATAAGATGTAATATTTTTTGTTCTAAGCTATTACTTAATAAATAATATTTCTTATTTTCCATTTTATGTTTGTGTACCATAAAATATGTAATTTTAAAGTTAAAATATGTATTAAATATGAGGTTTTGTAAAAATTGTGTTTTATTTATTTGTTCTTTTTCACCTGTTGCGGTCCTTTACCTACCACCTCAAAGTCGTTAACGTTGTAGCGTCTAGCGACATACTCAAGCGAACACCAACACTTATCTCAGTACTCCCCACAATCAACAGATGTCGCCACTACGTCCTGAATCGCGATATCAAGATTCGCACAGCGATTCCGCATATATACAACGTCCAACGAACAACCGTTGGGCAGTTGTCTCGCCAGGCACGATCACCCTCGCCTGGTCGGAGGATCCTCCCCTTTCGTTGGAGACGTGGTGCAGTTACGTCACCGCGACCTCCACACCGTCATCATAACGTCCTGAGACTAGAGTGTATAGGCTGCCCAGCCAGGTCCTTCGCACTGCCTACTTCTGTTCCCAAACTATCTGTAGGGACTCTAGGGACTACAGTTCAACAAATCTAATAGGTACGGTATGACAGTTTTGACAAATTGAATAATAAGGCTGGGATAAAAAAATCGGTTACTATAATATCCGAAATTTAAGAGATCGATTACTATAATATCCGATTTTTAAGACACTTTAATAATATAATTAATCTCATTATTAGTAAAAGGTATTGATCCTTACTTGATTAACTTTGTAAAAAACACCACATATTGCAAATTCTATAGTTTTTACATTAATTTGATATGGATGAAAATTTCTGGAAAATAGCATTAAGCGTTTATGCAATAGAAAACACGTAAATTACTTTGATTTAACTACTATCTTTCTTAAATTTTAAATAAATGTAATTTTTCCAACGTCAAATTTCACAGATATAAATTAATTTCACCATTAGACATAATTTGTAGATTCTAGAATTTTGTCCTTGATTCCTATACATTTCTCAAAGGTCAAATACTAAAGTCTTTAGTCTGTGGTTGACACGACCCCATAGTTGTTTACCTTCATATTTAGGTCGTAATAAATAAACAGTAGTAGGTATTAGATCTAGTACTTTTAGAGAATAAAAAAAAATTCTAAACATTACTTTTATTTTAATTATAATTAATTAAATAAAAGTAATGTTTAGGATTTTTTTTTATTCACTACTAAGACCTTAATAAGTTGCCTCCCGTTACCTTTGACCACGTCGAGTAATAGTTATAAGTAATAGTTAGTTACGTGTCTAACGATAATAACGATTTTTCGTATATGTAAACGATTTTTTTGCATACAAGTGTATCCGAAGAGTCGCAACACTACGAGCAGTGACCTAACTACGTGACTTTGCAATGAGGTCAAGAATAGAACTATTAGATATTATTTACATTGTAAATATGTGTTATTTTGCTTAGTTTGAAATTTTTAAATTAAATTTAGATATTAAGAATTGTACATTTTTAGATACAATAATAAAAACTTACTAAATTCATGGTTTTACGGAAAAGGTTTTTGAAACTGAATAATGTACGCATGAACAAAGTTGTTTCAGTTTGAAAAATATGAAACGTCATACTGTATCTTTTAAATTTGTTGAACTTTAGGGACACACCATAATTATTATTGTGATTTGAGACACTGCTGACGAATCACCTTTACAGGCGCGCGACTGTACTAGCGTCGCCCAGCAGTCGTCTCCCCGCCATCATGTATGTAGTTAGGTCGTCGTAATTATGTTATTTTTTTTTTTTTTTTCAAATGACAACTCCCGCACTAGGGATAATGCCCTGTGTCGCGGGGACTTTTACAAACATCAATTAACGGGCACATAGAACACCCAGACTCAGGACAATAATTTGTGGATCTCAAAAATTATTGTCCTGCGTGGGGATCGAACCCACAACCTCATGCGCGGCAGCCGCTGGCTCTACCGTCGCGCCACCGAGGTCGTCATACATATTTTATTATAATTATAACCAGGTACCAGACCATATAGTTTATTATTGACATCTTTTACCACCTCCTGAACCCACACCTCCATAACCCCTAAACTATCGATCGTTTTCATTTGAAAAACAGCATCCTATCAATTGGACTGTCGATAATATCGACAGATCAAAACATGCCAATACTATCGAAAGAGAAGCAATACTATCGATAGTATTATTTCTTCTAAACAAAGGATTATTCTGGATAATCCTTAGCGAATTAGAATACTAACAATAGTATTGTTGATAGTATTAGCTCAATAAGAGCAATGGATAAATCGATAGGTAGTATTGATTATAGTCTATTCCCCGAAGCTCCTATTAACCTCCGTGTGGTGACGGAGTAAGAATACAATATGTTACCACCCCATCTCATCCCATGGGTGTGGTAAAAACTAAGAATATTATCTTTACGAAATAAAAAGAAGGAAAACTTGAAATTAAACCTCCATACTATACCAATCCGTCTGACCACCGTGGTATTAGTAGGCCAAGTATTCCTCCGACATGGGAGGAGGCCCGTACCTGCAGTGGGACATTAATGGCTGTTTTGATGATTCACAGAAGCAAGTTAATGTAGCGCCCTTTCGCTCTGTACTGGTACTGGGTGCGGGCTGAGTAGACCCTTAACCATACTAAGTGGTTAACTAAGCCCACGGGATGAGTAAACCCATATCCTTTGCAAGTGGTCAACTGAGCCTGCGGGATCAGTTTGTTGTGGGATCAGTTGACCATGAAAAGGAAGGAACGTAGTGGGATTTAGTCGGTAAACCATACTTTTTATTAATTATTCGCATGAACCGAAGTTGGGTAACGGCTTCCTAAATAATACTCTGTCGTGTTGCTGGTATGGTGATGTTAAGTGTCATGTATCGCAGTTACTGTTGTCGACTAGAGAGTAAAAATGGTAAACAGCTATTTTTGTTTTCGTCATAATAATACGGTAAGCGTCAGAATCTCTGGACCTAGTACGAAATTGTGTATTTAGGGGCTATCCAGCTTTAATACCTTTTTGGTACTATTTGCTACGCAAATTGATATAAATAAAAAATACCTAAATACCGAAATAACTCCCTTATTCGCTATATGGCAGATTCTGTATTGGACAGATTCGCGATTAGGCAGATTCGCTACTGGACAGATTCTCTATTGGACAGAATCGCTGTTTGGCAGATTCGCTATATGGCTGAAATTGTACAGTAGAGCACATAATTTATTTATCTTATATCGTATGTTCGTTTCACAACCACCCGAACACGTTGTTCGGAGAAGTATCTAGAGAAGTAGGTACTTAATAGAAACTACTTCTATGCATAGATAAGAACTCCTTGAAAACTTGGTTTCAATAAGTCAGAACACGGAATGTATATTACGCAACTTCACATGCAATTACCTTTACGAGGTAGCACATGATTGCGAAGGATATGACGAGTTTAACGAATACTTCTCAAGAACATGGATGGGAACATATACTATAACAGTCATGTTTTTGTGGCATTTGAGGCTGAAGAACAGGTTTCCAATCAAGCCACAACTTTACCATTTCATTGATCTATTGAAAAAATAATCGCGATTTCAGGATGTTAAGTTAAAAAAAAGTCTAGTTTATTGCAAAGAAAAGCGGCATAACTCGAATTTGTTAAAAAAAAAAACAGATAAACATAGTTGTTCAAGCAGCCTTAAATATCGAAATAAGCGTGTTAGAATGTCTGAAGCGATTATGCAAAATAAATTGCATGATATGACCGATATATATATATATTTGTTGTTTGTTAGTTGAATATAGGTATATTTTATATATTTGTTCTGGCATGATATTATGACCGATGATTTAATGTTTCTGTTTTTTTTTCTATACTTAAATTGAATAAAAAATCTCACATTAACTTTACTTTTATCAACTGTACTTTTGCCGAATTATAATTCTGACCAATTCAGATTCTGTCCAATAGAGAATCTGTCCAGTAGCGAATCTGCCTAATCGCGAATCTGTCCAATACAGAATCTGCCATATAGCGAATAAGGGAAATAACTATACTAATACCGATGTTGTAAACCGCACCTCACCACACCAAACAGAGAATTAGTGATATAAATAAAACACAAAACTTATTATATCTTACACCTTCCTTTTATTTACAAATTACAATCAATTTTTAATATTACAAAAATACATTTAAGTGATGTTCTAAAATAATGAAATTTGAGCAACATTCGTGTGCACTTGGTGTGACCAAGTAAATAATATAGACGATACATTTGGCCAAGTTTAATAACAGCAGCCATGATGACAGATAGAAAAAAAAATGTCGTAAAAATATTTAGGCGCGAAAACTTCTGTCTTTGAACTGTCATGGCGTCCTTTTGCATGCGTAAACATAAAAACAAAACGAAATTTACTTCTACATAACATTGACGACGACACGATTATGCAACATTATAAATAAAATTAACTATTTACACAATAATTTTCAACAAACTATTCATTTTATGGAAAACAATTTGTTCTTGTATATTTTTCTGTCATCATGGCTATCTCTGACGCTAAATACAGTGCGTCTTATTTATTTAAATAATAACATTTCAACCGAGATTCTAACATAGTAATAAACCCTATAAACCTGACCCAGTTTCATTTGTCTTATTTATAGACAAAAGTTTTTGTTTGGTGCTTTTGAAAGCTGAAAATGGTATATTTTAAAACATTGTTTTGTGAATTTTAAAGCACAATTACTCAGAAATAACATGGTACACATTCAGATACATTTATAATAATACAAAAATTACTGTATTTACATAAAAAACTTGTAGATTTTTAGAAATATAAGTCACTTTTTTGTCCGATTTTAAAATAGTCACCATAGGTATAGCACCTTATTTTTTATACTTGGCTCAAATTGGAAGACTAAAGTAATTACGTGGCATTATGCCTAAGTAGCTACCACAGATAATAAACTTACGTACGTAGTATATTCCATAATAGTTGTTTTTTATATTATTTAACTATTATTTAAATGTTCGGAGTTTTGCTAATATGTAGATTCGGAGGGATTATCATAGGTAATTTAGTTTTTCAAGGAGTATATTATGTTGTCTTGAAGTTCCTTAAATAGTGTCTATTTAAGGAAGTTTAGGAATTTGTAAAAAATTGGTAGTTATTTGAGGCGCAGGGTGGGGAGACCCCTCACACGGTGGACCGACGACCTGGTTAGGACGGCGGGAAGCCGATGGATGAGGGAGGCACAGGACCGCGCAGAGTGGAAACTTTTGAAGGAGGCCTTTGTCCAGCAGTGGACGTCCATAGGCTAATATGGATGGTAGTTATTTTGTTGCTTCTAATATGATCAAAGATTTAAACATCCGAATCAACATATTAGGATTTCTATAAAAAATAATTACCTTACGTACTTAGTAGTTACCGCTCCTTTATATAAAACTATGAAACTTCGATAATTGGTAAAAAATATAGCTAAGAATCTATGGACGGACCCAGTAATAGACTAGTTACTATCGGTAAATTACATTTTTTTTAATAAAAAAAATATTCATTTCCTTCTAATCTCCGAAAATAAAAACGATTTTACTAAACTATTTAGTCGTGTTTTCATTAAATGAAAAAGAGACTAAAAAATTTAGTTGACTAATGTATTATAATTATCGTATTACACCTGTCTTATTTTTATAAAAAAAAGTGTTAAAATAAGATTTTAATGGCAACCCAGAGCCCAGATTATTAAAAATTAAATTAAGCGACCAATTTAATAAAATGTGACTTTTTAATCTCATCAAATAAGTTGGTCACATTTTTAAACTATAATTTTCTATACAAAAGGCATAATATCAAGACTAAAATAATTTGTAGAAATATTTTAGATTAAAGCAGATATTACCTATTTTGAGACATTAAACCTCTTTCACTTTCTATAAGTAACCTCCATTTAAATAAAAAAAAAACTTTTGACGTTTGATATTTTCCCACTTCTTTTGGAAAAATGGTCTTGTATTTGTTGAAATGTCATGAAAAACAAAATGAGTAGTCTAAATCAAAATATATAACTAGAATGTCCAAAGAAATTATAAAATGTCATGCAATAAGTCAAAAATTATTTGTCCCTAAAAACAGTCACCTTTTTAATAGTCATTTCTTTATTTTGTTCAATGATTAAGTCACGAAAGAATAACTATCACAAATTTATACATATATATTTAAAATATGAAAAAAAATAGTACCTTTATTTAGTATCTTTTTGAGATTCAAAAGATAAGTCAAAACATCTTTAAAAGATAAATCAAATATTTTGTCATAAAAAGTATCTTTTCAGCACAATCGAACGATCTCAGAGCAATGGCGGATATTTAAGTCATAATTAATTGCCTTAGCAGTTAAAACAGCATTTTGACCTTGAAAAGTAAAAGTACTAGGCTAACAGAAAATATGAAGAATTCCAACTTTATACTACTATAACATTAATTACTACTAAGTACCTACTCGCTTTTCTGTGAGCCTGGTAATTTTAGCTAAATGTATTAGGAAATGAGAGAGCTTTGGGATTAATTAATTATACTTATTTACTGAATTAATTATTGTTCTAAAGATATTGTTCGCCCCTATTCTAAATTCTCGTTTAATTTTCCGCCATTGCTCAAAAATAGTAAAATAATTTCTCCACTCTTTTGGGTCACCGCAGTCAAAGGAAAAAAACAAAAAATTGCATTAAAATCTTAAAAGATAAAATCAATTCCCTTTTTCAATTTTTTCGTCATCAATTTGCATTAAATTTTTCAAATCATTATTTATTTATCATTTACGTCACCCAAAATTATTTAAAAACAGTATTTTGGTGTTCAATTACTGTCTTAAGACCGGTCGCCATAATTGAAATAATATAGTTTTTTGGTCTGGCAACAAAACTGTTATAGATTAAAAATACTTTGTGACTACAGAATTATAATCCTAAAATATAAACTAAGTTAAGGTAAATCAGTTATTTCCTTTTATATTTGTATTTAAAATATTCTTAATAAATTTTCGGGTATGTAGTAAAATTAGACTTAAAAATACAAATATAAAAGTGTTAGTCTTAAGACAGTGTTCACGTTACAAAAACAATTTCTGAAAAGTAGACTTTCAAAATACAGGGTCTATTTTGTTTCATGGTCATAATTTGTCAAAATTAAGATTAAAAAAGAGCAGTACAAAGATACAAATAACTACAAGCGTGAAAGAAATAGAAGACAGTTCGACAATTTGAATTAAATTTCGACTGAATGGAACCCTTTTTTGACCCGAGTACGAGTCCTTTTAGACCACAAGAACTCTGTAAAAAAGTAACGGGTCTCTGAGACCCTACGTGATTTTTGCCGGGTCTAAAGGCCCTGTATTATTGTTGCATCTAGCTCGTCAGAAATTGGTAGCGCTATTATATTTAATGTCAAGTAATATTCGACATTATCTTCTGCTATTTAGTTCGTAGCCGTTGTCTTTGCCCGGGGTTTTTGTGGGGGGTGGCTTGGCTACTACGTGCCCCTCCAGTCTAAGGGTGCTTTGGCGGTGGGATGATCTGCAAATTAATGGAGATAAATCAGAAATACGGTTGGTAGGTTGCTTCAGCGTTAGAATATTGTCTAACTTGACCGTTTTTGCTTTAACCCACCTGGAATACTTGGCCTAGTATCCCTCCGTCACGGGAGGAGGCCCGTCCCTGTAGTAGGACATTAATGGGCTGTTATGATGATCCGCGGTAACCACTTTTCATCAGGTGGGTTAAAGCATTGAAGTTTTCGAAATAACTATTTATATACACCTATTCAGTCTCACTTGGTACTGGGCAAAGGTCTACCCTATTGCTTTTCAATCGTCCCTATCTAAATAAGCATCATCGTCTCCTGTTCTCTGCATCCAAATCCAAATTTAAAAAAAAGATCGTCGAAATCTAAATTCGTGATAAAGTTGTTTTGTAGACTATTATTCTATGTTTTTCTGTACAAAAGTCATAAAAAACGATATAAATAGTTTTAATTTAAAAATGTTTCTTACCTGATAAGACAAGTGACTGCCAGCAATATAAGGAGTATTCCTAACGCGGACAGTCCCCACCCCAAGGCTGTGCGAGCGATGGGTGGCACCTTAGTGGCCAGGCGGAGAAGTGAGGTCACCTGTTCTGGGAGCTCATCGATACCCTGAGAAGATAATGGATTTTCAGCATATCATTAGGCTTCTTATTACAGCAGACTTAGGACTTCAGTGTTCTATCACTGAAGTCAAGATGGCCAGATAAAATTAATATGTTATCTATACTAATATTATAAAGAGGTAAAGTTTGTGTGTTTGTGACGTTGTAGGGGGTAATCTCTGGATCTACTGAACCGATTTAAAAAATTAATTCCTTGTTGAATAGTCCATTTCTCGGGGAGTGTCATAGGCTATGTACTATGACGCTATGACTAATAGGAAGGGAGCAGTAATGAAATATGTTTAAAAAAGGGACGCGTTTTTTTCGCCGCTTAACGAAATGGGGACCGGTCAGCTAGTAACTTAATAAAAGTAATTTTACAGCCGGATAATAAGATAATTAAAACTTGTATTCAACTTACCTCCTCGAACCACAGAATAGGGAACACGATATCGGGGAAGTTAGCGACTTGCTTGATGTCCACAACCTGGGAGACAGCCAAGTTGATCTGGATCCTTGCACGCGCGCGCATTGCTATACCCATTTCCTGAAATAATTATATTAAATAAATAAGTATAGAATTAAATATTAAACAAAAAAAGTAATTTGACATACAAACATACTTTTTAGTTTTGTAAATAGATACATAGAAAAAATAAATTTTCAAATCAGTTTAGGCGTTTTCGAGAAATCAGGTAACAAACACAGAAAAATACAACTGAATTGAGAACCTCCTCCTTTTTTTGAAGTCGGTTAAAAATATATTATACATAGAAAACACCTAAACTAATGCAAGCCATCATGTTTTATCACACAAAGATTTGCATTGACCGGGAATGGAACCATAGACCTCTGCGTAGCGGGTAGGTAATACTCGTTTAACCACTACTACGCCAAAAAGTTCGTTATTTTTAACCGGAAAGAGGAGGTTACTCAATTCAACCGCATATATGTTTTTTTTTTCTATTTATAATATGCCGATTACTTCTTTTTTTATGATATATGACCGATTTAGATGGTAATTTCTTTGTTGGAAAGGAGCTATCTCCAGAATGATCTCATAGAAATTGCATCAAAGTAGATTTAGTAATTTAGATTCAATTAAAAAAAAAGATCATACAAGTTTCTAATGAAAATCGGTTTTTGATTACAAAATATATGTATTACTACAAAATTTGACTCAACCAACTCCGTCTAGCAGTTTTCGCGTTAATATGTGTCGAATCATCTTAACAGCCCATTAATGTCCCACTGCAGGGACGGGCCTCCTCCCATGACAAAGGGATACTTGGCCTACTAATTCCACGCTGGCATACGGATTGGTATAGGGTTTAATTTCAAGTTTTCCTTCTTTCTATGTAAAGGTAATATTCACGGATAGTACCTTAGTCGGTTTCTACGACACCCATGGGATGAGATGGGGAGGTGACATATTGTATTCTTACTCCGTCACCACACGGAGATCCGTCACCACGCGTAATAAGTTAGTAGGATGTAACATAACATAGGTACTAGGCGATCATAAGAAGCGAAGAGTTCTTAACAATAGAACATTCAAACTCCTTGTATTTGCTGGTGCCTTAGTACCAAGTAGTAAGGTTTACTCACAGGTTGTACGTCGATGAAGAGTCTGTGCTTCTCTGGCTCGGGTGGTGATATCCCCTCCACTTTCTCCCTGAGCTCAGGGTCGGCCAGGTAGAAGTGGGGGAAGGATAGCATCACGGGGGAATCTGGAAATTAATTAGAGGTGTTAATTTGTGGGTCTTTTTAGTAGTCTTTGTTGGTGCCACTGCTGTGCTTGTTTTATGCACCTTCAAAGAGTAGTGTGCTTAGGTGGAAGGGTACAGTAGTTAGTAGTAGAGAAACTTTGAGCTTTTTATTCTTCATGCATTGAGTTCTTCTGCCTCTGGTTTGAACAAGTCATCATCATCATCATCATAACAGCCAATTAATGTCCCACTGCGGGGACAGGCTTCCTCTCATGACGGAGGGATACTTGGCCTACTAATACCACGCTGGTCAGACGGATTGGTATAGGGTTTAATTTCAAGTTTTCCTTCTTTTTATTTCGTAAAGATAATAATCATGTATTAGACTTAGTCGGTTTTTACGGCACCTATGGTATGACGATGAGATGGTGACATATTGTATTCTTACTCCGTCACCACACGGAGAACAAGTGTAGGGTTTAAAATCAAGTGGCAACTAGTTCATTTTGACACCATAATATCATACAATTTAAGTTTATTGTATTACAATTTAATGAGCAAATTTAAGGTTAAGGTACATTTTCCCGTTTTCTTAACATAATTCAACATTACTACGCACCTACTTATCCAAGCGTTATGCTACATAACTTATAGCATTCCTCGATAAACGTACTATCCAACACAAAAATACCCATTCAAATCGTGCCAGCCATTTCTGAGATTATCGTGTACATACAAACAAACTCTACATTTTCTTACCATATTGACAGAGGGATACGTTGAAGAGTCCGTTTGGTGCACAAGGTGGTCCGGCCGGGCAGAAACATTTGTTGTGCTCGTTGCTGGCGAACACGTCTTCTGGTGGCGTGAAGCGGTAACCGTCTATACCAGCTATTGATACTTCTTTCAGGAATCTGTAAAAAAAATAATAAATTAAAAAAAACTCTAGGCTTTATATATTATGTCCTACGTGAAAAGCAATTTTTTGAAATTTCTTGAACCCGTCACGTTTCTTGAGATTTGAGTAAAAAAAATATACAAGTACGGAACATAGCAGACAGTGAAGGTGACCGCTAACGCGTTGTAAGGGGGCCTCCTTAAACCTACATCTGGATCGTAAGTCCCAGGCGCTGTTACGCCAGTGTTCCGTCCTCTATCACGCGATGGACCCGGCACCCGCACGGAGAATCCATGGAATGCTAAGATTAGGTCTTATATATCCGTTGTTTTGTGACCTATAACACAAGCAGGTTAAGCCTAGCTTACATTGGGAACAGATGTCGCTGTGTACAGATGTCCGTGAATATTTATTTATTAAACTGGCTGGCGACCGTGCACCGGAAGGCGCAGGGTGGGGAGACCCCTCTCATACGGTGGACCGACGACCTGGTTAGGACGGCGGGAAGCCGATGGATGAGGGAGGCACAAGACCGCGCAGAGTGGAAACTTTTGGAGGAGGCCTATGTCCAGCAATGGACGTCCATAGGCTGATATGGATGGATGGAAACTGGCTGGCTAGGCTAGCATGGTATGCGTAGACCACCCGGGTTATTTTTAACGACATTTTAAAAAGTCTTTTTTTACTACAAAATTACTTACTTAAGTGGCAAGAGCCTGCACAGGTCCTTGTCGTAAACAGCTAGGGTGTCATTTTTACTAATATGCGGCGGGAAGATGGAGCCATCAGATCCTGCGATGCTGTTGCACTCGTCATTCGTCCAGTGCTGGAGTTTGTCTCTCATGTTGTATCGGCTGATTATTCCGTATTTCGTCATGTCAGTGGCCCCCGTGAACATTGTTACCACGTCGCTTGATGTGCCGTTTTTCTGTGCAGGAAATGATCTATTAATAAATAAATGGGGAGTGTCTGAAGAGTGGTAAAATATACCAAATATCATCTGTAGAAGGGTGTCCAAGCTTGACTTTTTTTAACTAAGTATACGAGAAAAAACCTTATAGAAACTGATTCAGAGCGTACGATTGATGTAAAAACAAGTGAATTTGCAATATGTGGCGTTTGTTTACAAAGTTAATCAAGTAAGGATATATTTTTCTTCTTAAAAAGACAACTCCCGCACTAGGGATCATGCCCTGTGTCGCGGGGACCTTTTACAAACATCAATTAACGGACACAAAGGTATATGTATAGGGATACACAGACAGTCGTACATACGTCGACATTTACATGCCCCAGACGCTCAAACGAAATACGACTGATCATCTTATGAATCAGTGATTGCAACTGTCTGAGAGCGTAGACCTAGAAGTTGCGGGTTCAAATCCTGTCACAGTTTTAGAATTAAAAAAATACTTACACCATAGAAAAGCCCGAACTCCTCGTAAGGCAGTTTCTGTTCTTTAGGCACTACATCTTTAGCTAGCTTCAGCAGAGGGTCTTCGTATCCCCACAGCAGCTGGCCAACAGACACTTCGACAAATGGCTTGATCTTCAAAATGTCCATTATGGATGCCATGGCTAGTCGGAGGAACCTCGCTGCATGCTTTGACTGTGATGTGGCACTCTGGAAATTAAGAAAACAAAATTAATAAAACGCATTTATAAGATTAATTTGTTTTAATATTGTATTCTTACTCCTTCAACACATGGAGTCACCATCTCATCCCATGGGTGTCGTAAAAACCGACTAAGGAACTATCCGTGAATATTAACTATATGAAATAAAAAGAAGGAAAACTTGAAATTAAACCATATACAAATCCGTTTGGCCAGCGTATTAGTAGGCCAAGTATCCCTCCGTCATGGGAGGATACCCGTCCCTGCAGTGGGACATTAATGGGCTGATAAGTTGATTTGTTTTAATAAGTTATAGCTAAATAGTTTTTATGTCAACATTAAAAGTTTACCACTAGACGTCCTAGATGGCGGTGTATAGTAAATGTAATATTAAGAATAATCGGACTCAAAAACTGTATACAAATACGCAGTTCGAGGAGAAAGACTTTTACTATTCACTACTTCCTATCTGTGATTCCCTTTGTATTGGTCTCCCAACCCATTATTCTATAAAGAAGAACTCTTTCTGTTTCCTGGGAGCCTAGTAGCTTAACAATAATTTTTATTAAAATATCTTAGCGTTTTAAAATAATATGTATTATGTTTAAAATGAAATAAAGTAAAGTTAGTGAGACTTTGGCTGAAACGCAGATGTCTTGTCTTTGATTCCCGCTCAATGCAAATCTTTAAATGCATAAAGTTATCTGTTCTTACTAGTATTTTTACAAAAAAAGTATTTTGACTATGTAATCTGTACCCATATTACAAGCTTCGCTTATTCGGGACTAGATGGCGTTGTATGAATGTGTGAGAAATATTTATTTATAATTTATAAAACTAATAAATCTTTCGCAAGAAATACTTAAATACTTATATTTAAATTTTACTGAGAACACAAAAGATGTTATTTTGTCTTTTAAATAACACAAGCCTTTTTGTATGTCTAAAGTTCATACTTATTAATACTTCTTTTATTCATAATGCTTATATTTTATTAAAAAACATTTCAAAATGGTTGTCAGTTAAAATAAATTAAGTTTTTCATATAAGTAACTTTTTGTTATTTCTTTAGTTTTTTTGTTAAAATACAGCCTTAGGAGTTTCAAAACAAAAAGTATATTATACTAATGTAAACACTAGGTGCCAGTGATCAAAGAGGGGCTTGATTGGGGTATTATCGATCTCTGGTAAGACGCTAATGTCACCATAATATTTACAATGGCAAGGTCACAGTCAGTTATTATAAGATTTTGGTTTTTTTTCAGGATAGCTTTAATAGAGTTACCCCCAGTTTCCGAATGTCATATCAAGTAAAAATCAACTAATCAAGTGTCAAAACTCTTGTCAACTATCATTTTCAGGAACTAAAATTTGACACTTGACACTTGATTAGTGGATTTTTACTTGATAAGACATTCGGAAACCGGGGGCTAGTAGTAAATTATTAACAAAAAACTTAATAAATATTAAGTAACATAACTCTTTGCTTACAAAAGAGTCATAGGGTACCTAATTATTTACAAAATTAAAAAAATAAACTTCTTACAAATTATCAACAGTATAATAAAATCATAATATCACCATTAATTAAATTATTTTATATTAATTAACGCAAAAACACGCAAAACATGATTTAAAAAAAAAAAGTTTATTTTTGCCAACGGTACATTACAGGTCGATAATGTAAGGTCAGCAAGTTTTATAATCTTCCTGCTGTTGAGACCTTGACTCGTTAAGAGACCTCTGAAGGTCCATAACAAGTACTGTTTATGTATTAACCTGTAAAGATTTTGTAAGTACTTCCTTCTTTAGTTCCTTTTGTTTAATAACATAATGAAAAAACGAATGACGTAAAACAGGTACGTTCAGAAATCAATCTGACGTATGTGGTTTCACACATCCACACTCATCCGTGTGATGACGGAGTAAGAATACAATAAGTCACCACCCCATCTCATACCATGGGTGTCGTAGAAACAGACTAAGGGACTAACCGTCAATATTACCTTTACGAAATAAGAAGAAGGAAAACTAAAAATTAAACCCTATACCAATCCATCAGGCCAGCGTGGTATCAGTAGGCCAAGTATCCCTCCGTCATGGAAGGAGGCCCGTCCCTGCAGTGGGACTTTAATGGGCTGTTATGATGTATGTGGTTAACTTTTTTGCAAACGCGTGAGTTTTTTTAACTGTATTTTTTGTACATATTTTTTTTTATGTTTTATTTTTAAAAAGACAACTTTAGCACTAGGTTACAAATATCAATTTAACAGACATAAATAATAATATATATATTCATCACACTTTCACACAACGCCATCTAGTCCCAAACTAAGCAGAGCTTGTACTATGGGTACTAGACAACGGGTAAACATACTTAAATACTTTTTTTTGTAAATAGAAACATATTATACATAGAAAACACCCAGGCCAATGCAAAGAATTATGTTCATGCACACAAAGATTTGCATTGAGCAAGAATCGAACCCGAGACCTCTGCGTAGCAGCCATGTAATATAACCACTACGCTACAGAGGTCGTCAGAATATTCTGAATAAGGAAAATAATTTTCGATTTTTATACTTTGTAGTGATTTTCATTATCTAGGTCTCCATTTTCTAAATACGACTATATATTACTTAAGTATGACTTAAAAAGATCTAGAACTATTCCTCAAACTCTGTAATATTCGAGTTTGCCGGAAAGCATCCCATCATGTGCATACAATATCAAAGGCAGAACTAAGGTTCAAGAATTGTCCTGCCTGAAATTCGAACCCACGACGTTTTCCTACACGTTAGCCGCTAACACGCTTTGCCACCGAGGTAGTGACGATTTCGACGACTTTGATATAAGTATGTATTTAGGCAAGAGGTCACAAATTCGAATCCCACGGTAAATCGACATTAGGGTCAAGTATCTAGCCAGATTGGGACTTAAAAAGATCTTATTAGCGTTTTATCTAAATTAGTAATAAATTACTAATTAGTAATATATTACTAATTAGTAATAATATAGTACAAAAGCGATTGACCTGCCCAAAATGGCGAGGTCGATAGTCATTGATATATTGGTCAATATGCTATTTGCCCACGCGCATACGCAAAACGGTAAAAATTAGCATATTATACCGTAAAGTTCACACAATCTATCAATTATTTATTTAATGTTAATTTTAGCATCTTAGACATGTATTGATGGCACCACTTTTTGACTTTTTCCAAAATGGTCGTCTTTTTTTTAAACTAGCCTTAATTTAGAAAAAATAGGTTTAAACTTAGGCATAACCCATTTCAAAACGATGGTGTTCCTGCCTCCCCGAAACGGGAAGGGCAAAGAAGTCTTTCGGACACTTACTGAAGAAACCACCCATTTGTGACCTCCCCAACCCTGAGGTCAGCACTACCAGAAGTACCAGGCAAACAGACATACTAAGGAGGTAGATAATAATTTTAATAATTAACTTCCTCCAACTAATAAGCATAAGAACTCTTCACGTTTCCTGAGAGCCTAGTACTTGAATTTCTTATTCTTTCTATCAGTCCTATAATGTCCCAATGCAGAGATGGGTCTCTCCTACTGTGATGGAGGAAATCTTGGCTAACAGAACTGTTTACTAATTTTTGTGTGTTTGTTTGTTTGTGACGTTGTAGGGGGTAATCTCTGTATCTACTGAACCGATTTTAAAAATTATTTCTGTGTCACGCTATGACTAATAGGAGTGGAGCAGTAATGAAATATGTTTAAAAAAAAGGCCTTGGCTTGGCACGGGTCAGCTAGTAGGTATTTAATAAGACAACTCCCGCACTAGGTGCCCGGTTGTGCCCTGTGTCATTAATTTGAAACTTCACAAGGGTAATTTAATGAACACAACAAACATTCAGACTCAGGACAATAATTTGTGGATCGCAAAAAATAGGCCGTGCGTGGGCTTTATCATAACAGCCCATTAATGTCCCACTGCAGGGACGGACCTCCAACTCGCTGGCCAGACGGATTGGTATATGGTTTAATTTCAAGTTTTCCTTCTTTTTATTTCGCGTAGATAATATTGACGGATTTTTTACGGACTTTTTATTTCGCGTAGATAATATTCCCTTAGTCGGTTTTTACGACACCCACGGTATCTGATAGGGTGGTGACATATTGTATTCTTACTCCGTCACCACACGCGTGGGCTTAAGGTGTATTTTATTCTCTTTCTTGCATTAAGTACCTAGTCTTTATCACCAATACCACACAGACTACATATTATCTTTTCATTTAAAAACCACATCGACTTCACATATAAATAAACACCTAATAGGTAAAAGCCACAGTAGAAACCCACCATGCTTGACCGATTATGATGGGGCTTTTCTATTTAATATCACATACGATACGGTCTACAAGTAAGACAAATGAGGTGTTACCAGGCTCATTAATTTTATAAGTGTTTTATTTTATAGGTTGGTAACTTTCAAGAAAAGATAAGGTCATGTTAATGTAATTATAACATACACTAGCATGTTCCCGGGACTTAGTCTGCGTAGGATTAGTAATTCGAGTAGCATTAAAATATTAAAACAGTATCTTTTTTAGACTACACTAGCTGACCCGTGCCTTGTTAGTGGCGCGGCGAAAAAAACAGGACTCTTTTGTAAACATATTTCATTACTGCTCCACTTCTATTAGTCATAGCGTGATACTAAATAGCCTACGACACTGCCCTGCCGATAAATGGATTATTCAACACAGAAAGAATTTTTAAAATCGGTTAAGTAGATCCAGAGATTAACCCCTACAACGTCACAAACACACAAACTTTACCTATTTAAAATATTAGTATAGATTTATATACTGTGTCTTATCGTTGACACTTTATATTAATCATACTCCGTCACCTCATGGAAGTGAAGATATACCTCACGAAAACACAGCGCCATCTACTTCCAAACTAAGCAGAGCGCCGATACTACCGAACTGATCCAAAAGGTATCTTAAAGGCAATTAACAAACTAGCTTAGTTTGTGAGCAAGAAATTTTAAACATAGGCCCACTGCAAAGCGTTTGCTAGCATGTATTAAGTAAAGTGTCCCTTCATAGCAACAGTGCACAGCCACTGCATGCTTTTACAGGTTTAAGTGCATCCAGAATTCGTTAAATTCAAGGCAAACCCATCCATGCATTCAAACAGTAAAAACTAGGCATAATATGTATGTGGTATATGAACTACAATATGCAACGAAAACTACTCATACGTAACCAGCCAACCCATCATAACGAATTACTGTTACTTAACTGTATTTATAATAGAAAGAAAATGGACACAATACAATAATATTACTATGCTACTAGAGCAGTGAGAAGAACAGTGTACAAGATACTACGTACAATCTAGCAGCACGTTCGTATATAACTACAGTAGAGCCGTGAGAAGAACAGTGTACAAGATACTACGTACAATCTAGCAGCACGTTCGTATATAACTACAGTAGAGCCGTGAGAAGAACAGTGTATAAGATACTACGTACAATCTAGCAGCACGTTCGTATATAACTACAGTAGAGCCGTGAGAAGAACAGTGTACAAGATACTACGTACAATCTAGCAGCACGTTCGTATATAACTACAGTAGAGCCGTAAGAAGAACAGTGTACAAGATACTACGTACAATCTAGCAGCACGTTCGTATATAACTACAGTAGAGCCGTGAGAAGAACAGTGTACAAGATACTACGTACAATCTAGCAGCACGTTCGTACATTGTAAATTTAGTACATTGTATTTCAGTGGTGACGTGAGCGCAATAATATACAAAATTTCCTACGGTTAAAGTGTTATTTCGTACGGCTCTCGTCTAGAACGCATAATTACGTAGGTACGTCACAAGTCGGTAGTGAAAGTGTGTCAGTAAAACGAATTTGTACTAGAGTCAAGCAAGACGGTTTATTAAATATTGCAATCATTATGTGTGCATTGTTATTGCTAGGTGGCGTTGGTGGAACGCAGATGGAATGGTTTGTCTTTGTTGTGGCCCATTCCACTATAGGAAAGGGCCTTCTCCAGGGACAGACGGAAATTTTGCGAATTTTGCTTCTAATACCACGCAAGTCAAAACCAAGAGCGAGTATTAAAGCTAAAAGCTAGTTGCAATCAATGATTCAAAACGATAACGCTGATTTAGCAACGTCGACAAGGTCATTACATAGATGGGTGACCGTTTAGTGGTAATTCATCTAAAAGTAGGACCCCTTCTTTTTTTCTGGTAGAAATACTTCAAATATTCGGAAGTCAGCATGAGATGGTGACAAATCTTACACTACAAAGAGATGTAATATTGGTGAAGTACTAGGCAGACAGAAAGGATGAAGAGTTCTTAATATACATTCCTACTCAGTCTTCTACTCGCTAACAGTGTTATTGCTATGGGTATTCTTACACAGTTTTTTGGGATTACATTTATTCATTTAGTTAAATAACACTTTGAGTAAGAATACTTTGTATTACCAACCATTAGTGTCGTAAAAGCCACTAAAGGGAAAGTACCTTTGGAGGTTGCAATATTGAATAGGAAATTAATAGTAAGAGCTCTTCATGGTTCATGACAACCTAGTACTCTACCAAGCAATAAAAGTTTCTCCCCATTTTATGTGGATTGTCACCACCCCATTACAAGCTGAAATCAGTCTGTTATCTCTACGTTAAACAAAAAAAGAAAAACAGACATAAAATTTTATACCAATCCATCTGGCCAGCGTGGTATAAGTAGGTCAAGTTTCTCTTCATCACTGGTATAGACCTAGTCTTTGAATTATGTCATAAATGGCCTGTTACGATGCCTATAATTTCTTTCTTATGAATCTTTTTCTTTTAAAAGAAAACTTTAAAAGAAAATGAAGAATCGCGGAGACATCATATTAACGAAGAAAAAAAGAAGATACTAGATAAACGAAGAGGAGAAAAGCGATTTATCTCAATAATAAGCAACAAAATTTTAATGCCCTTTTGGCTTACAATTTGGACATATTCCCACTTTACAAATTGGGACATATTCCCTTCATCCACTCATGTCTTTAATTATTATTTTGCGTGGGATTGAAACACCCGTATACACTGCTTTGCCACATCATACTATCATTTTCATAATTTCTTCTTAGCTCTTTTTAATAAGCCTATTATTGTGGAGTGAATTTTCTTCATGCTCTGGTTACCACAATCGAAATTTGTTCATTAAATCATTTAATATTTTATCGCATTTTTGTGTTAAACTCGACTTTCCGTTTAGATGTATATGACATCTTTATGGTTGGCACATAATTGCCAAGCCTACTCGAGATATGAAGTTTTTTATTTAGGTAGCCGATGAGCAAGCGGCCACCTGATAGTTAAATACGCGCAATCTTAGTTGTTCGGCTTGAAGTTAACTAAATGGCAGGGAGCGGGTATCTATAATCCTTTACGTTTGCGCAGCAGGAAAGTATAACGCCGCAGATGTCATTACCTAGATATTGAAAGCAAGGGACCTCTTTCAGCTGAGAACTAAAGCGCTGATTACACTAGCCTACATGTAGGACACTACATCTTGTAGGGCACTACATCTTGTAGGGCACTACATCTTGTAGGGCACTACATCTTGTAGGACGGATCATGTAGGAGACTACATGATGTAGGGCGGTCGGGAGGGACTCGCCAATCTCCGATATGTAGTGTCCTAACAGCCTACATGTGATTACACTAGACAACATGTAGTGTCCTACATGTAGGGTAGTGTAATTGGCGTTTTAAGTTTCGTAAAAAAGAACTCTTCAGAATTGCTGCAACCCTAGTACCTTCGTGAATACATAAACATAAATTCACGCCGTAAGCGCCGATTACACTACCCTACATGTAGGACACTCACTACATCTTGTAGGACACTACATATTGTCTAGTGTAATCACATGCAGGCTGTTAGGACACTACATATCGGAGATTGACGAGTCCTGACCGCCCTACATCATGTAGTCTCCTACATGATCCGTCCTACAAGATGTAGTGCCCTACAAGATGTAGTGTCTTACATGTAGGCTATTGTAATCGGCGCTTTATTCCTAGGTAGGTAGACAAAGAGTACAAGAGCGTCATGGAGTAGGTCAATAAAAATCTGGTAAAAATCTGGTGAAGTTTGATAAGTAAATAATGCTTTATCGGCTAACATACTGCACATCGAAGCTCAGAACACTTAATTGTGGATCGCATCGAATAGAATTCGCTTTCCCTTCTATATCCGTAGGTATTGTAAGAGGCTACCTAGGTTTTTGAGGCCGTCTTTCAGAGTTTTCACGTGTCCTTCGAAGCACGCACGCTTAAGTTGATTTGAATAGATCTCTATCCTATTTTTCGGCGAGTGAAGTTTGCGAAACACGAGAGAAGGGGCTACTTCGTACTTAACTCGCCAAAAAATAGATTGGAGATCTATTTAAATCAAATTAATCAACAACTTACTACTTAACTCGCTACTGTACTTGTCGATGTGTAAATCGGGCTTTAGATGAAATACCACTGAGCGGTCACCTATCTATAAAATGACCTCAACGACGTTGCTTAACCAGCATTATCGTTTATCAATCAGTAATTTCAACTGTCTATAACTATTTAAATTTTACTGAGTCTTATTTAAAAAAAAAAGTGTTTTACGTTAGATTCGATCCCGCGACCGTAAAACCTACAAATCTATTTCAACTAGAATGAACACTATACAAACAGTCGAACCTGTTATACGTATGCATATGTATTACATGACCGGGCGTTCAACTCCAGGGGGAATTATTGTATTACAATGTATTATAAACCTTAATGTAAAGATGGTAAGGTACGTTTTAATATAATGTACTTATGCAAGGTGTGAACGAATTGCTAATGAGAAATAATTATACGAAGGTGTCCCATTGAATAGTAAGGGCCTACTGCTAAGATACATAGGGTATTTTTAGGTTGGTATTTATGAGAATAGATAACGCGGATGTTATTTTAAAAATAAGTATATTATTTGTATAAATTTGCAGTAAGTATCTCTGAATTTATAGTTTTACATTAAATAAAATGCTTTTGATTCATCGCATAGTTTTTTTTTTTTTTTTTAATTGTCCTACCGGAATGACTCTATGGTGCCTGATGTTAAGCATCCATTAGACTCCAAGAATGGCGAGCACCATGCCAGCTACAATAATTGTAGAGGCATGAATGTCCCCACTATGGCGGCTTCAGAAGATGCTTTATATAGTCACCTAAACTAACTTTTCGATGTGTAAATCAATATAAAATACATTCGCACTAACGTGATCCCCGTTTCAGAACTTTCGGGCACCCGTTTATCGCTATTCTAAACTTCGAAATTCATTCATACTTCAATAACTGTTCTGTTCGAATTTCAATTGTTCGAAAACAGCATTAGGAAGTTTCGTTTAACATGGATTTATTTCCATAATTTTGTTAAATATGTTTCATTCACTAGAAAATCATTTAACCGAATATCAAAAGGTATATGAAGTTCGATAAATAAGTTTGTCTGTATAAATACATATATATTTATTGGTTTCTCATCATGTCGTCATCCATTTGAATACGTTCATTTGTAATCAAAGTGTTGCTTCATTTGATTAGGCAACAGTAGAACCGCCGCCATATTGAAGGTTACCTATGACGTAGTCCGCTCACAACCATAAAACTTAAAATCGTGATCCGACAATTATTTAATTCTTGAGAAGTTGGTTATGGAAATAGATATTTTTTATTTTGCTTTAACCTGTCCCAATGCAGGGATTGTGGCCTTCTCCTGTGTCGTAGGGAAATTGGTTTACTAATAAGTCACGAGGTCAATGATATACTAGGTACTAGGCTCTTAGAAACTCAGAAGAGTTCTTCTTTTTTTGACGAGGGGAAATCCTTGCCGGAGTTCCAAGAAACAACTAGCAAACGAATTGTTATAAAGTAAGAACTCTTCATGCCTTCTGAGAGCCTAGTACTTTTTTCATCTTAGCAAAACTCGCGCAAGATAAATTTTTGTATGACAATTTTGTCAAGATATTTTTATTTAATTTAAAGTCCTTACGACACTGGGTTTGAGCTCCAGGTAAGGAGATTCTTTTAAAAAAAATATACTAATAGTTTTTTACCAGTCAAGAGTGGTAATAATACGACCACGAGTATGACAGTGCATGACCATGAAAACAGTCATATGTCATCCCATTAAAATAATTAACATAAACATATAATAATAATTAAAATAAATAAGTTTCTACATTACTTCTTACGTTTAAAATCACTGACTGAGCACTTATTGAAAAGATTTTTTTGTATTATTAGTTTCAATTTAGTGTAATTATTTTTGTAACATACTTATGTTACGTTGGCAGTGTATTTTTTTTAAGATGGTGACGAAAATTCGGTCTTTTTGTAATCATACAGCCTAATATGTTAAACGAAGCTATGTTTTCAATGTAGAGCTTAGAAATACGAAATATTATATACTACTTCAATGGTGTCCAAATATAAGTTGAATTAATTTAATTATTACTCTTTCAATTTATTTTATTTTTAGCATTTTATTTTGCAAGTTTGTTAATTATTTTGTTTTGCTACCTTAGAACTATGTTATTTTAACCAATTTTAATTAATGTTTCGTAGTTTTAAAGTTTTTACTTCCATAATAAATTTGAGTAAATTTAACCAAGTAAATAAATACTTATCATCGGTATTAACGCTCTGGTTTTGGAGTTTACTTTTTAAATTAGAAAAGTATAAACTAACGATTTAAACGAAAATAAATTAACTCTGAAAACAATAACGCTTAAACGGCTGGACTAAATGGAATACAATTAAATGATAAAGTAAAAGACAACATGTATTATAACTTAGATTTAGTTTTGTCGTCTCCTTATGTAGCGGTTCCATCGATATATGTCGTGAATTCAGAAAAAAAAACTGCGTGTGCAACATAATATAAGCTAAATATGTTTTTATCCTCGATATAAATAACACGTAAATTATCTTGTTATTATAATAATAGTGGTAAACTAATTATTTGTAATTATTCATAAAAGCCATCTACATGACAATTAATATACTTAGAATGTTGTACAAAGTTCGCGAAAAAAGCTTATGTAAAAGTATAAGAATAAATGTTAACATTGAAATATAAATATTTTAGCAAGCTGACCTGCGACCATGGCCTGTACAACCTGTGCCGAAACATCAGACAAAATAAAGGCAAAGGACTTTTACAAAAATCAATATTACGGACACATTGATTCGAACCCTCGACCTCGGCAGACCTATTTGAGCTACACGACCGCTTTGCAACCAGGATTCAGCCGCGCTGTCTTATGCTGTACTTTAGGTCCTAGCCTGTCATCAAAAGTTAAGCTATCTATACTAATATTATAAATGGGAAAGCGTGTCAGTTTGTCTTTCTTTCACGGCAAAACGGAGCGACGACTTGACGTGATTTTTGAAGTGGAGATAGTTGAAGGGATGGAGGGTAACATAGGCTACTTTTTTTTTTCTTCTGTGTCCAGGAACGGGGAACAGTGCTACCCCGAATTTAACGCGAGCGAAACCGCGGGCAAAAGCTAATCTATACTAATATTATAAAGAGGTAAAGTTTGTGTGTTTGTGACGTTGTAGGGGGTAATCTCTGGATCTACTGAACCGATTTTAAAAATTCTTTCTGTGTTGAAAAGTCCATTTATCGGGGAGTGTCATAGGCTGTAGTATGAAATATGTTTAAAAAAGTGCGCGCTTTACGCGTTTTTTTCGCCGCCTAACGAAGTGGGCACGGGTCAGCTAGTTAATAATAATAATAACGACTTACCAGCATAGGAATATTGGGTACAACCACAGCATCATCATCTAATCCATTGCTCATATCCGGCTGGAAGGTGTACGTTCTCTTGTAGTGGAACGAGAGGGTGCCGTTCTCGTTGTCAGTTATATTCACTTTCTCCCATTCCTCGCTGTTGGGCAAGAAATTAAATATAATAAATACATTTTTTTTACACAGCGCCATCTGTTCCCAAAGTAAGCTAGGCTTAACCTGCTTGTGTTATAGGTAACAGCACTACGGATATTAATACTTATATACCTACTTGTTTTTTGTAAATACATACATATTATACATATAAACACTCAGCAATGCAAATAATCATGTTCATGCACACAAATATTTGCATTGAGCGGGAATCGAACCCGAGACCTCTGCGTAGCAGTCATGTTGTATAACCACTACGCCACAGAGGCTGTTATTAGAGAAATGTTTAAAGAGATTACTAGGCAATGGTTTACAAAGTTAGAAAGCGCCATCTAGGTCTTTTGGAAGTAAACTTACAATGTTTGGAATTAATATATTTCTCATACATTCTGACAACGCCCTCAAGTGTCAAACTAAGTTTATTAACTAGTCCCTAATAAGCTCTGCTTAGTTCAATACGCTAAGTGGTCAGTTTATGTTAAAAATGTCAAAAAGGCGTAGTGTGAATATGGGGTAAATAGTACTAGGCTCTCAGCAAACATGAAGAGTTCTTTTTAATACTTCTGATAGCAAAAAAAGTCATTACAATTCTTCATATCTCCTGTTAGCCTGGTACTTCTGAATGTATTTGCCCTTGGCGATGCACTTTCTAGGTCAGGGTCTCTTTACGCTTTTCTTGTGGGATCAAATTAGCCAATGGAAGTCCACAGTTGGGAATAGGCCTTCTCTAAATAATTCCACCCTGTGTGGTCCTTGCCTCCCTTATCGGTTTCCCACCTTCTTAATTAGGTCATCGGTCCACCGAGTGAGGGGTCTGCCCAACGCGAAAAACTGACAGCTTTTAGGGCAGAAAAGTTTTGCAATGGCGACCGCGTACCAAAAGTCGCAGGGTGGGAGAAACATTACTTATTTCAATACTAGATGGCGTTGTATAAAAGTAAAGGAATATACTTACGAATACACATAAGGTCCAAGTTCATCCAATATGGGTTTGGACCCATTGTTGAGAAATTCGTCCGCGTTGGTAACATTGTATACGTATACATGGACGAATGGCCTGACTGGCGGCCGTGCCCACCACTCGAATGTCATCGAACCCTGGCGGAGTACCAGCTCCTGGTGGGAAGAAGAAAGATCATATTAAGTATTTTCATTAAAACTGCTAAAGGACACAGATTCAAATGCTATGTAAGACAATTTATGATTAACAAAAATTTTGCCAATTTTTATATATCTAAAATAAATATAATATTCCTCACACATTCACTCGATGACATCTAGTCCCAAACTAAGCTGAGCTTGTACTATGGATACTAGACAACGGATAAACATACTTAAATACTTTTTTTGTAAATACATACATACATGTTATACATAGAAAACACCCAGACCAATGCCAACAATCATGCTTATGTACACAAACATTTGCATTGCGCGGGAATCTAACTCGAGACCTCTGCGTAGCAGTCATGTTATATAACCACTACGCCATAGAGGTCGTCGGAATATTTACCAAAACCCATGCTTTTAAGTTCTCATAGCTCTGTAATGTCAATAACTCTACGATACCCTTTCACCAAAACACACTAAACATTAGCACACAACTTATTGCACAGTAGCTGACCCGTGCCCGCTTCGTTAGGCGGCGAAAAAAACGCGTCCCTTTTTTAAACATATTTCATTACTGCTCCACTCCTATTAGTTATAGCGTGATACTATATAGCCTTTGACACTCCCCGATAAATGGACTATTCAAAAGACATAATTTTTAAAATCGGTTCAGTAGATCCATAGATTACCCCCTACAACGTCACAAACTCACAAACTTTACCTCTTTATAATATTAGTATAGATTAGCAAATACATAAACTTTTCTATTCACATATAAATTTAACTTAAAAATGCTATTGATAAAAATCGCCTATGCTTAGCAAGGCGTTACTTAAGAACGCCGTCGTCTAACTCAAGCCGGTCAAGGTTGTATGCAAGTCGCACGCGGTTGTGTAACTCTAATGTTGAGACAATACAACCCGATTGTTGCTTTTAATAGTCCATATACTTGTGTGTTATGGTGCCCTGGTATGTTTGGCAAGTAATTAAAGACTGGTTGAGGGTTTAGAGGGGTGGTGTCACCACCTCATTTCATCTCATGAGGTTCGTATGAGATGGGTAAATGGGAATTTTTGCAGATATTTTTTTTTAAATTGGCCTACCAGAATGACTCTATGGTGCCTGATGTTAAGCATCAAATAGAGTCCAAGAATGGGGAGCACCATGCCAGCTACAGTATTGCATGAATGTCTCCACTATGGCGGCTTAAGAAGATGCTTTTTCACGCCTCGCTTGAAAGAAACAGGATCGTAGTTTAAAGGAAACACGATTTAACAAGATATTACTTAGAAATGGCTTAAAGGGTTTTGGAGCTTTTCAGAACAAATGCAGGGACACGTGTATTCTTGCCTTTATGACCTACGGTACCTTGAGCAAGGCTCCAATCAACTAGCCTATCGCAGTCCACTGCTAGACATGGGCCTCTCCCAACACGCGCCACAGAACTCGGTCCTGCGCTTTCCGCATCCAGTCCGACACAAAGACCTTTTTGAGGTCGTCGGTTCACCTGGCTTACTCTTTGACAAACATCTAAAAGTACAAATTTAACGGAAAGAGTCTGGAAACATTGCGCTCCAAGACACAGATTACTGAAGTTGCGTACAAGCCCGGAAATACTAAAGTGAGATTGGGCTGGCCACATTCGGCGTATGCCTGATGAGCTGTGGCCCAGAATTAGCAGAGAGGTGCCCGAAAACAGCAAATGCCATCGCAAGAAGTGGCGAGATAGCTAGAGAAGACATAGAAACACTAACCTACATTGGACCGAGACATTTGAAGGTCAGGGGAAGAGTCATTTGTTCAGCAGTATGGAGGCTAAGGGTCGTAGCACATATAACGTAACGTAAACGGAGGGTTTAATTTCAAGTTTTCCTTCTTTTTATTTCGTAAAGATAATATTCACGGATAGTCCCTTAGTCGGTTTTTACGACACCCATGGGATGAGATGGGGTGGTGACATATTGTATTCTTACTCCGTCACCACACGGAGTTAGAATACAATATGCTACTAGAATACAGTTAGTACATAATTTGCTCGAAAACATTATCCTTCAGAAACAACGTTGAAAGATATAATGCAATATAAAATTTTAAATGGTAAATATACGCCTAGAAAATGCCCATAAAATTTAGGTAGGCAGCTATTACAAATTGCCATAACAACAACATTATATTACCATGGGTAATAATAAAAGAAACATAATTGTAAACTTATGAGTAAACGAAATATAGAGTCTATTACGGCGCAGTGGTTACTATAGTTATGGTTATACAGGCAAAGGTCACGAGTTCGAAACCGTAAAAGTCAAATACTCGTTTGCATAGATATACCTGTTCGTTTCTTTAGATAATTATGTATGTATTTACCAAAATAGTAGCTTCGTTGAGGTCAAGTGGGTGATGTAAATCAAAAAGCATTGCCTGATTAAATTGAGACGACCTCTGTGGCGTATTGATTATATATCATGACGGCTACGCAGAGGTCTCGGGTTCGATTCCCGCTCAAGGCAAATTTTATATTTGTGTGTATGAACATGATTATTTGCATTGGTTTGAGTGTTTCTATGTATAATATGTACGTATTTACAAAAAAAAAAGTATATAAGTATTAATATCCGTTGCTCTGTTACCCACAACACAAGCAGGTTAAGCCTAGCTTACTTTGGGAACAGATGGCACTGTGTACAGATGTCCGTGTTCGTGAATATTTATTGGCAGTAGGCTGGGCAAATAGCTCGAAGAAGTAACAGTCGTTGGGGCAAAGAGGTACCGAGTTATTTCGAGTACCAATGGAGATACAGAGTGGGAAGCCGAAGGATGCGGGGGTTACAGGATCGTTCAGAGTGGAAAAAAATATGTATTATGTCCAGAAGTGGACGTTTGAGCATGAACAGATATTTATTATTTTATTTGTTTGAGGAAAGCTTAAGGACTAATTACAACATTAAGTAACATATTTTTTACAGAAATTGCCAATAACATATAATGATAGTTCTTCTTCTTAGCGTATCGATCATCGTGGTCGAAGGATTAGCCAATCAGGTTAGGTGCTACCTGATTGTTGCCGAGGGTGCGCCAGACGTACAGAAATTGTGTGGGTACGCGCCGTTTGGGGAGGCTCTATAATGATACTAAAAAGGAAGCAATCAAAAATGTTCGGAAAGACACTATAATACTTAGAAATCGCCAGAAAATCTATCAATACTCAGGACAATTACGTGGATCGCACAATGAACTTGCGCAAGACAGAACCTGAACAACAATGCTAACTTAATCTGAATAATTCTTGGTTGTATGGTTATGTATGGTATACAATGGTATACAGTTATCTATAATGTTAAAAATTTGTGACGTCAAGAAAATGCAGCAGTAGAGTTTGTTGCGACGCTTCTTCTCTACTAGTGCTTTGGAGGCGATGGTTAAGTTTTCCTAACTTTGAAATGTATTTAGACTTAGATTAAGTAGTATAAATGACGTCAAAAAAGATAGAACGAAAGTTGTATTATTTTTGAATAAAGTATTTTTGAGTTTGAGCTGTCACTTCGCTATTTAAAGCAATTAAGTACAAATAATTGATTTTTCCTGTGATGATAGAGTGCATTCCATGGGTTTCGTAAATAAAATCTCTGTTAAAGACAATTTTTACACTAACCATCCAATCTGCCTGGCTATGGTGGTAATTAGTAAGTCAAGTTACCCTTCATCACTGAAAGAGGGGCACACATCCCTGCAGTAGGACATTCACTCCACAATAGTCTGTTATGAAAATCAATGTACTAGGCGTACAGAAATTAAAACAAGTTAAACATGAGAAAGCTATGTCGTTCTTTATTGGTTTTTGTTGTCAAGCGACTTAAGATTGAAGTAGGTAGGTAAGTTATTTTAAAAACAAGTTTTTAGAATTATTGTTTGTCTATCGGACAATTTACATACAGCGTGTATGTTTTGTCCGCTATACAAATATAAAGTAGGTTACAAAGGAATATTTTTAATCCACATTAAAGCTTCTCCGTGTGGTGACGGAGTAAGAATACAATATGTCACCACCCCATCTCATCCCATGGGTGTCGTAAAAACCGACTAAGGGATTATCTGTGAATATTATCTTTATCACCAATCCGTTCGGCCAGCGTGTGTATTAGTAGGCCAAATATCCCTCCGTCACAGGAGGAGGCCCGTCCCTGCAGTGGGACTTTAATGGGCTTTTGGTTTTTACGACACCCATGGGATGAGATGGGGTGGTGACATATTGTATTCTTACTCCGTCACTACCAGTACTTCTACTCGTCATAATATAATACTTTTTTTCCGGTAATGATTTACTCTTATACATGTAGTATCCACGGTCCAAGGCTTCGAACGCACGAGTGGGTGCGCAAGAGTCGCTTTCCATTCGACACTTGATACTATATTATGCGTACTGTATTTTGAAGCGGTAACTTTTATCAAGTGGAAAGTGGCGACAGCCTAAGAATACGCCATGTCGCCTATACTTTATAATACACTAGCTGACCCGTGCCCACTTCGTTGGGCGGCGTGATACTAAATATAGCCTATCACACTGACAAAGAATTTTTTAAATCGGTTTAGTAGATCCAGAGATTACCCCCTACAACGTCACAAACACACAAACTTTACCTCTTTATAATATTAGTATAGATGTATCGAAGTGTGAAGATTTTTTTCTAAATATAATATTCTTCACACATTCACACAACTTTATCAGACTAGTCTACACAATATTAATATAGAAAACACCCGGGTTAATGTAAACAGTCATCTTCACCCACACAAAGACTTGTTAATCGAACCTAAAACCGGACTTTAGCAAAGCCAGAGCTGATATTGTTATGTACCATAGTTCTGTTATAATTATTACTGTACTCTTGCACCTAAACTCACCAACATTAACACACAAGCCGTGGTACTGACCGACCTAGAATCTAATCATCATAACAGCGCATTAATGTCCCACTGCAGGGACGGGCCTCCTCCTGGAACGGAGGCATAGTTGGCCTACTAATACGACGCTGGCCAGACGGATTGGTATAGGGTTTAATTTCAAGTTTTCCTTCTTTTTATTTCGTAAAGATAATATTCACGGATAGTCCCTCAGTCGGTTTTTACGACACCCACGGGATGAGATGGGGTGGTGACATATTGTATTCTTACTCCGTCACCACACGGAGACTAGAAGCTAAATTTAGGTATAAATAAAAAAAAGGTAAAAGTATTATTACTTACATGATCAATAAACATCCGGACCCAGCTTCCGAAAAATATGGCACATATTATACCGCCGAGCAGTAACACCACGGCTGTAGCCAACACGAACCCTGGAATGAGAAGGTGGATATTAGTCACAAGAGAAATAAAGCGCTCATAACCAGTTGCAAGCACTGATTCATAAACTATAACGTTGGTAAAGCAATGTCTATAAGGTCATTTTATAGATGGGTGATCATTATAACAGCCCATTAATGTCCCACTGCAGGGATGGGCCTTTTCCCGTGACGGAGGGATACTTGGCCTACTTTTTCGGTTTAATTTCAAGTTTTCCTTCTTTCTATGTAAAGGTAATATTCACAGATAGTCCCTTAGATCTCCGTGTGGTGACGGAGTAAGAATACAATATGTCACCACCCCATCTCTTCCCATGGGTGTCGTAAGAACCGACTAAGGGACTATTCGTGAATATTATCTTAACGAAATGAAAAGAAGGAAAACTTGAAATTAAACCCTTTACCAATCCGTTTGGCCAGCGTGGTATTAGTAGGCCAAGTATCCCTCCGTCACAGGAGGAGGCCCGTCCCTGCAGTGGGACATTTATGGGCTGTTATGATGTTATGAGTCCCTTAGACGGGTTTTACGACACCCATGGGATGAGATGGGGTGGTGACATTTTGTATTCTTACTCTGTCACCACACGGAAATGGGTGTGGGTGATCGTTTAGTAGCATTTTCTGAAAGTCTCTGTGCTTCGGAGGGCACGTAAAATCTAGGTACTGGCTGTCGTTTTGTAGTGACACATTTATTATGCCACGTTAAAAGTGTATGTGCTGCTTAAACACGACACGAGACCAGGTTGGACACGAGACCAACACTTTAAGGAAAATACCATTCGAGCCAGACAAATTTTCTTTTGGGTTTTAAATAACGTTTTTCTTAGTAAACGTCTTTGAAGTTTCTGAAGTCGGCATGAGATGGGGTGGTGACAATCCGTCATCACATGGAAGAGAAACTTTTATAGGTAATTGTCATAGGTAGTACTAGGCTGACATAAAAGTTGAAGAGTTCTTACAGTACCCGACAAGTAAACTCAGTAGAGTTCACGTATGTAAAGAAGCAAAAACAATGTTAAAAAAAGAGACATAATATGTTTAAAAAAGAGACGCTTTTTTTCGCCGCTCAACGAAGTAGGCACGGGTCAGCTAGTATTAATAAATACTTTAGAAAAAAAGACCGAAATTATTTACATGCCTTGTACTAATCAGGTTTTACCTAGTCTTTGTATGTAATTCAGAAGCTTATAAATATCGTTTTATTCGCCAAAGTAATGAACACCGAAGTTCCTCTCACAACATTATCGTGTTACATTATTGTCAGTTTATTTTCATAATAAACGACCAATGTTTCCATTGTTAGATTCCTTGTATCATTATAACAATCAATCGGTATACTTGTCGAGGAAACAACGTAATGGATATGTTACAAGACTTTAACTAAGCAGAAATGTTATTTCTGCTATCTACAAATTAAATCCGAAAAGAAGAAAGACAATGGAAAAAAAAAATACTGAGGCGGGACTCGAACCCACTACAGATTAAAGTAGTGAGCCCTGATGTTTTGTGAGTGTTAAAATGATTCAATGGTTCTTATCATTCTGCCCAAAAAATATTGTTGCTATTTGTTCCTAATAGTATTCCCGTATACTAGGATCGGATAAATAGCGAGGAGGTAGCAATCTGGTTCACTATAGTTACTTACCAAACAAACATAAAATACGGCTTAGGGTCGTAGCACACATATCAAAACGTAAAGGGATCGGCACCGCCTCACTTTTCTCCTCGGTGTCAAACGACAAAAATCCGATTACGTTACGATTAAAATTAGTGTGCGTTGCAGTAAGGAGTTTCATACAAATAATACTGAAAGTCTCAAGTTGATACGGTACACTACAACGTGGCTACGACCCTCATAGGGAAATTTGAGCTACAATACTCTACTAGGCTAAAAGTCAGATTGATAAGCAGAGGTATATTTAGGCAAATTAGCCTTTTTATCAATTCATTCATGAATGTCTGTATAAACATTTACATGAATGTATTATTCATTTGGCCTTATGAAAAATCACGACCATTCCTAGAATACTCTAAATAAACACCTCATTACTTATGAGAGCACGTGTTTATATTTGTTAGCGATTTCCTTTACTCCCAGTATCTACGAATCTCCTTTTCTGTAGTCCACATAGCTATGACAACTTATGCGAGCCTAGTACATCTTAACATTTAGGTACCATTCGTGATATCCTAGTAAAACTTTAGCGCAAAAGTATTAGTCATCGATCGACTTTTACGATAACCACTACGGTAGTTATGGGAGCCTGGTACTTAAAACACAATGTTCAGGTTTATCTAGTGAATGGTACAATGTCCTAGATTTTAAACCTTAGTACTCAAAGTGCGATAAAACTGGTTTAACTTGTTTCAGTACAGAAACGAATCGACCAGTATTCCTTTTGGTTAGGTCGATATGAAAATGTATCGAATGTTTGTTACCGTTCTGTCTCATGACTATTATCCTATAATGTCCCTTTGCAAGGACAGGTCTACTTCTGTGGTAGATGTAAACCTGACCTATTTCTACGCTAGGAGTAAAGTACGTTTAAAATAAAGGGGCTTTTTAATTTACAAAAGTGCAAAGACACTCTGAGCTTTATATGTAAGGCACACAGTCTTTATTTGTCTGCATCTGTTATGGACATCAAGCGACAGATTTCTACACGGTCAAAAATATCTTAAAAATACTTAAGTCTTAGTAAAGACCAAAGCGTTCCACTAAAAAGATATTAGTGTCAATTGCTTGCAAAAACAAACAGTGGACAAAAAGTGTATAAAAAATTAGGCCAATCTCGGAAACGATATTGATTTTAGTAATGAATGACATCACTAAAATTAAATAAAAAACTGCTTATTATGACCGTATCGAAGGAAGGCGACGAATGGTAGTCATGAAAGAACTTAACTCCATGTATCGTCTTTAATTTGCCGGTATGTACAAAAGTATCTTCATACTACGTTTGAAGGACCCAATTTTATTAGAAATCACCACCCCATCTCAGCCCATGGGTGTCGTAAAACCGACTAAGGGACTATCCGTAAATATATCTTTACGAAATAAAAATAAGGAAAAATTTAAATTAAAGCCTTTACCAATCCGTCTGGCCAGCGTGGTATTAGTAAGCCAAGTATCCCTCCGTCACGGTAGGAGGCCCGTCCCTGCAGTGGGACATTATTAGGCTGTGATGAACACAACATGTCCCTAAAGATTGTTCCACAAATGAAGGGTTAGACAAAAGTTGCCGAAATTCCAAGTGCAAGACAGACCAGAGATACTCTACCCTGCCGTTTGATAAGCCACAAAATATTTTGACGACCTCTATGGCGTAGTGGTTATATTAACATGACTGGTACGCAGAGGTCTCAGGTTCGATTCCCGCTCAATGCAAATCTTTGTGTTGTGAACTTGATTGTTTGCATTGGTCTGGGGGTTTTCTATGTATATTATGCTGTTTCTTTTGTAAAAAGTAAAAAAACCATAAATAACTATTACGTAAAATCAAACAGCGACATTTTAAAACTATAATAATCGTCGATCTAATATGTTGCAAGTACGGAAAAAAGAAATTTCACAAATATATTTTTAATAGTGGCAGCATTACCGGTATTACATAAAATGTAATATTGTGCGGTCAAGTGTGAGACTGTTATTACATTTTTTAGAAATATTTACAAAATAGAGAAAGAATTATCATTATCATCATAACAGTCCATTAATGACGACCTCGGTGGCGCGACGGTAGCGCAAGCGGCTGCCGTGCAAGAGGTTGTGGGTTCGATCCCCACGCAGGACAATAATTTGTGAGATCCACAAATTATTGTCCTGGTCTGGGTGTTCTTTGTGTCCGTTAATTGATGTTTGTAAAAGGTCCCCGCGACACAGGGCATGAACCGTAGTGCGGGAGTTGTCTTTTTTAATTAAAAAAAAAAAAAAAAAAATGTCCCACTGCGGGGACGTGTCTCCTCCCATGACGGAGGGATACTTAGCCTACTAATACCACGTTGGCCAAACGGATTGGTATAGGGTTTAATTTCAAGTTTTCTACTTTTTATTTCTTAAAGATAATAGGTATTCACGGATAGTCCCTTAGTCGGTTTTTACGAGACCCATAGAATGAGATGGGGTGGTGACATATTGAATTCTTACTCCGTCACCACACACATTTCAAGAAATGACTGTATGATGACATTAAGGTACTAGGGTTTAGGGAATGCAAATCCGTTCTGTTTTAAAATCCGGATTTTAAAGCACGGATTTTTGGTCCGATTCGGATTATCCGAATTTTACGGATTTTTTATAAAATTAAACAAATCCACTTAAATCAGTTTATAAATGTGATGTTTCTTATACTTGTGTAAATTGATTATAATGAAAACACTGGAAAATCAAAACATATTCATATAATCGATTTTTATTTAGTTTTTGTTATTTGTAATTATTCAATTTCAAATCAAAATAATAAGTACAAATTAAAATAAGACTTTGGAGATAAAAAATAAGACTATTAAAACGTCTCCTCAAATTAATAAAGATTACACACGGAAATAATCCTCATTATTAAAATAATCTGTGTATAACTCGTGAACTGCCAGCTGAGTAACGTTACTAAAACAATTAAATGTTAAAATAAATAGAAATTTAGGTAGGTAAACATAAATAATTGACTTCTTGAAGAATTAATAACATAACAAAAGTAACAAAATAATTTAAACTCTTTTTATTTAGCTTAATTTTAAAAAGACTGTTATTTTATAAGACATAAAATCGACGGCGGCCAAGTTAATTAAATTAAAATTCTTTATTATCAGACAACATGATCCAATATGATAGTAAATTCTTATAATTAATGTTAGTAAATAGTAATAATGCGGACAACTACATTTCTGCAAACTTCTTTGTTTTACGAAAATGAGCCTTGTAAGTATAGCATTATCTAAAGTTCTGCATTAAATTTATTTTAGTTAAAGTTATATTTTATTTATAAAAAAAAAAAAAAAATTACTTTGGAGCATCCACAGATGATTGTAACCTAAATAAAGACAACAGTCACTTGTCTTGCTTTTGCGCGTACCGTTTTGTTGTTTTTTAAATGAATTTATTTTGTTTAAAGTTCTCACTTACCTAAGTACCTACTTTACATAAATATAAATGTTATAAGCAATGTAAATGCAGACATCTACAATATTTTTGTTGATAAATTTAATATTGTTTTGTTTTAGAACATCAATGGAATGTTTATGTCGCTTTTATAATATTAAATATCCATAAAAGAAAGTCTCAGAACTTATTACTCAGTTTATATTATAATATTTTATATCGAAATGACCTCTTCTGTGGCGACTAATGACGTATGTTCGATTATTAGGTAGATGTCTTCATCCACGTAAGATATTTTTCTATGTATAAAAATACATACATATATATCCTATTCTATTAGAATGCAGTGACAGCCCCGCCATCTAACCAATAAAATCTTTTAAAATTCTATTAATTTGAATTTTAAAAGATTTGATTGGTTAGACGGCGGAGCTAGGTCGGTGGACAATGACAACTCATTCTAAACGTGAATAGAATATAGGTAGGTATATTATTTCAGTAAAATGACAACAGAGGGATAAAACTCATACAATAGGTATATAAAAAAGGTTATTTTAATTCATTCCGCCAACTTTAATTGGTTCATAATTCTCGAAATGGTAACTATTTTTACTAAAAGTGCTCTCCTGTAAAGTTGCTATGTTGTAGATGTCTGTATTAACTTTGCTGCCATAACAATGTGACCTCAAAAATAATAAATCATCTTAAGTTGTGTAACCTGCTGCGAATTCGGTTACCCATAATTCCTGCTGTAGAAAAAGCACGCTCTGTATCAACGCGTGTAGGGGGAATGCATTGAAGATGCTTGTAAACGGCCTCCTAATAACGTACTGGTGAACCACTATCCTCGAATAACGCCATATCCACTCTAACGTTACAATTTCTTATTATTCAGAAAATCCGCGGATTTAATTTTCAAATCCGGATTTACAATCCGAGTAAAAATGGGCGTATATCCGGATTTTTCGAATTACGGATAGTCCGGATTGCATTCGCTACTAGGGTTGCAGTAAACCGAAGAGTGTTTCAAAGATCTTAGTTTTTATTCTCGAAGAGTCTCTACGATACTATACTTGGGAGAAGCATTATCTTGGACAAAATTTTGACGCAAAATAACACCTCAGAACTAATAAGAATAATAACTAAGTAAGAATACAATATGTCACCAACTCATCTCATCCCATGGGTGTCGTAAAAACCGACTAAGGGACTAACCTTAAATATTATCTTTACGAAATACATAAAAAGAAGGAAAACTTAAATTAAACCCTGTACCAATCCGTCTGGCCAGCGTGGTATTAGTAGGCCAAGTATCCCTCCGTCACGGAAGAAGGCCTGTTCCTGCAGTGGTACATTAATCGGCTGTTATGATGAACTAAATTATTCTTGAACAATTTCAATAACTTTTGGTGTTAATACTATAATTAATAATTTTAAGAACTCGATGTACAATATACTGAGGAATATGATTATGATTAAAATTAGTTTATCTATTTTCGGTGTAGGTACATGGTTTCTGATAAATTTCATCAAAAAGGTAAAAAAAAAATCTTGAAAATAACCCACGTAAATGTAGGTAATTGCAATAAGTATTATAACCAATAATCTGATTGGAATAAGTTTTTTTATTTGAAAATTGAAAATCCCAACCGGGCTACCAGCTCTAAGTGTAAAGTAACCATATCAGCCTATAGGGGCCCACTGATGGACATAGGCCTCCTCCAAACTTTTCCACCCTGCGCGGTCTTGTGCCTCCCTCATCCATCGGCTTCCCGCCGTCCTAACCAGGTCGTCGGTCCACCGTGTAAGGGGTCTCCCCACCCTGCGCTTTCAAGTCGAAAGTAACATATCTTGGTAATTCCTGATATCCTAGTACATGAGGTAACTACTGTCGTATTTAATGACGTGCATTTTACAAATGCCAACTCGCTTAGTCATATATTACGACACTCATATATGGAATAGTGATTATGTATTTACTGTTCATATTACTTGGTATAATTTCTTTCTCTAAGAAGATGACAATGCAATTCCTTAAAGAGATTGCTTAAATAAATAGGGTTGGTAAAACTTATTAAGATTTGTTTTAATAAAATACTAGTATTATTAAGTCGGAGAGACTAAGACTATAAAAAACAACGAATATACCGGATATAGTAAGAAAACTAAAACTTATCTATACTAATATTATAAAGAGGTAAAGTTTGTGACGTTGTAGGGGGTAATCTCAAGATCTACTAAACCGATTTTAAAAATTCATTCTGTGTTGAATAGTCCATTTATCGGGGAGTATCTTAGGCTATATATATAGTATCACGCTATGACTAATAGGAGTGGAGCAGTAATGAAATATGTTTAAAACGGGTCAGCTAGTTGTTAATAAAATATTAATATTATATTATAACAAAGCTTTACAACGAATCATTTTTACTATTTTTTTTGGTACATATTATTATTATTATACATTGAAAACAATCAGACCAATGCAAACATTTTTATTCATACAAACACACAGATTTGCATTGAGCGGGAATCGAAAATGACACCTTTGCGTAGTACAAGTAAAATTTAAATGTTGCAATACTGCAAAATTATACTATAAAGTGTGGTGACGGAGTAAGAATACAATATGTCACCACCCCATCTCATCCCCTGGGTGTCGTAAAAACCCACTAAGGGACTATCCGTGAATACTATCTTTACGAAATAAAAAGAAGGAAAACTTGAAATTAAACCCTATACCAATCCGTCTGGCCAGCGTGGTATTAGTAGGCCAAGTATCCCTCCGTCACGGGAGGAGGCTCGTCCCTGCAGTGGGACATTAAATGGCTGTTATGATGATTGCGTCACAGAGATACAAGTAAAATTTAAATGTTGCAGTACTCCAAAATTATAGTATTAAGACTTAAACTGTATCAATTGCTGGCAACCCTATGAATTTGTGTTAGTGTCGAAATTATATAAATATTTATTTAATTTATTATATTCTACATAAAATGTAGAATATTTCTTAACATAAATAATTAAAATTAATTATAAATACATGTTATAATTAATTACTATAATATATGCCAGTGAAATTCGCAACAATTAATATAAAATATAAATTATATATTACATTTAGTATAAAATATATTATGGTAATAAATCACAACAGCCCATTAATGTCCCACTGCAGGGAAGGGTCTCCTCCAGTGACGGAGGGACACTTGATCTACTAATACCAAGCTGTAAACGGATTGGTATAGGGTTTAATTTCAAGTTTTCCTCATTTTTATTACGAAAAGACAATATTTACGGATAGTCCCTTAGTTGGTTTTTACGACACCCATGGGATGAGATTGGGTGGTGACACACTGTTTTCTTACTCCGTCACCACACGGAGAATATGGTAATACATTTTTGTTAAAATATGTGTCTTATTAAAAGGGATAAAAGTACAAAATGCTACAGTTTGTAGTTAACCAATCTTCTTGGATGCTGTTAACACTTTTATTTCCGTTATTTAAAGGAAGGAAAGTCGGGAACTTGTTAAGAGTCATATCACAATACGAGTAGCTTAGTCTTGTCCCTCTGCTAGGATAACTTCATTGTTAGCAGGACATAATTAATATTATATTTTACGGACAAATTATTTTTATTTTTGCGTTTACAATTATTTCTTTAATGCCAAATGACTAATTTTTAAACAGCAATAATAATGAAATAAGTCACAATTTTATTCCCCACTTATCGTGCACAATGCAAAGGTCACAATAGTTTAATACTGACACAAAGACATCTCACCGCTTGACGCACGACTTCTAAGAAAAATGTGTATTTTTCCGTCTCGCGACGCAACGCAAATCGTCCGCAAAGCCTTTTTATTTGACATTGACATCGATTTCATATACTTTATTTGTCTGTCAAGGAGTTACGGATTATATGTAGCTTAGAACAGTAGCGCAATCTTACTTGGCCGGCAAAAACTTTTAAAACACTCTTCGGATTCCTGCAACCCTAGTACCTCAATCTGAAAATACAGTCATTTCTTTCGCCTCCGTGTAGTGACGGAGTAAGAATACAATATGTCACCACCCCATCTCATCCCATGGGTGTCGTAAAAACCGACTAAGGGACTATCCGTGAATATTATCTCTACGAAATAAAAAGAAGGAAAACTTGAAATTAAACCCTATACCAATCCGTCTGGCCAACGTGGTATTAGTAGGCCAAGTATCCCTCCGTTACGGGAGGAGGCCCGTCCCTGCAGTGGGGCATTAATGGGCTGTTATGATGTTAGTTTTAGAACTAAATAGGTCTCCCGGGCGACGACGACGGTGAATAGGGCAAATTACTGTTTCCCACGCAAAAATAATAATGGAAATCAAAATGCTTTTTTAAAGTAAACTTATACAATTAAAACATAACTTTAAAATAATAAAAGCTATTTTTAAAAACAAAGAAACCCGTCTGCTTTAAAATAACATTGAAAAGTTAGACAAGAATTGTTACTAATTAATTTCAAATCTTTATAACGTAGTGTCGGACGCCCCCCAGCTGGACCGACGACCTCATAAAGATCTCTAGGTCGGACTGGATGCGGAAGGCGCAGGACCGAGTTCTGTGGCGCGTATTGGGAGAGGCCTATGTCCAGCACTGGACTGCAATAGGCTAGTTGATACATACTAGACCCAGTTAAGAAGGCGCGGGAAACCGACGTATAGGGGGGGTCACAAAACCGCGCAAGGTGAAAATATGTATATAAAGGAGGCCTATGTCCAAAAGTGAACGTCAATTGGCTGACATGATGATAATTCAAATTTATGGGCTTTTACGCTAAATAGCGGTGGTAACCTTTCTATTAAAGGAAAATTTATCCATGGCTAATATACAGCGAGGCGTTCTATTTGCCATCTCTTTGTTTATATTAAAAGCCAACTCTAGCACTAATTATTTATTCAGCAGTTTACAGTAGAGACGAAGTCTAACCCTCAATAAAAACAATTTTTAGACCACTTCCGTACCAGGGCCCAAAATCAATACAAAAAAACATCCAGGTATAGGACAATTATTAGTGAACCTATACCAATCCGTCTGGCCAGCGTGGTTAGTAGGCCAAGTATCCCTTCGTCACGGGAGGAGGCCCGTCCCTGCAGTGGGACATTAAGGGCTGTTATGATTAGTGAATCACATTTGTATTCTGAGGGATTTAAACCCATAATCAATTGTACAGCCTTTTTGATCATTAATCACACAACCCAATTTCTCACAAAGCAAGTCCAACAGTGGGCTACAAAAACGAAATTACAAACAAACAAACAATAATAAATAATTACGTAACAATTTTATTATAATGTTGACAATACAAGTACATTATATTCGTGACAATACGATACTTTAAGCACTAGGTACATATGATGATGACGATATCACTAACATTGTTATCCATTATCTGATGACCTTCAGAAGGTATACAATGAGGTTCCTAATCAACATCTTCTTAGAAGGCAATTCTTTGTGCGATCTTCAAACTATTCTCCTGATTTTAGATGATCTTTGTGTCAGTTAAATTGATGTTTGTAAAGACCCCGTCATTCTTAGCGCGAAAGATCTTTTTAAACAGAAAAATGTACCGGAAGACGTAGGGTGGAGAGACCCCTCACACCTATTTAGGGAGCCGGAAACCCATGATGCACAGGACAAAGAAATAGAAGACATTCAAAAGAGGCCTATATTTAGAAGTGGACACCTTATGACTGAGAAGATTAAGAAAGGGGACAAAAAGTGATACCCTAAGGAACCCCATGAAATATTATTAAGTGTAGTACTTCATTACATTCTGATACCTAACTGAAAAGCTTATTTACTTTCATCATCATCATAGCAGCCCATTAATGTCCCACTGCAGGGACGGGCCTCCTCCCGTGACGGAGGGATACTAATACCACGCTGGCCCGACGGATTGGTATAGGGTTTAATTTTAAGTTTTCCTTCTTTTTACTTTGTAAAGATAATATTTACGGATAGTCCCTTAGTCGGTTTTTACGACTCCGATTGTATTCTTACTCCCACACGACTTTACTAAGAAGATAAGTAATCTAAGAATTCGCTCGTGTAAACCTGATAAATCATAACTTATGTATTAAATAGACATGTGTAATCGTGTCAAAGGCCTTGGCGAAATCACAAAAGAAGACCGCTGACTTCCTTGTATTAAGATGAGTTTAATTAAAGTAATTGAGATTGTGTTTTGTAATCGAAATATAATTTATGTTCTAATGTTATTATGCTGAAGATGTTTGTATTGTATAAGGGAGATTATTATTAAGTTAAATAGATTTTCTTATATCTATACTAATATTATTAAGTTTGTGTGTTTGTGTGCTTGTGACGTTGTAGGGGTAATCTCTGGATCTACTAAACCGATTTTAAAAATTCTTTCTGTGTTGAATAGTTCATTTATCGGGGAGTGTCATAGGCTATATAGTATCACGCTATGACTAATAAGAGTGGAGCAGTAATGAAATATGTTTCAAAAACGGACGCGTTTTTTTCACCGCCCAACGAAGTGGGCACGGGTCAGCTAGTTATGCATAATTGAGATTATCTGAAGAACTACTTACTTGTCTGAATTTAACAGTTCTTTATGATAAAAAATCAAGTTATGTTGAAAATTTATTAAAGAATATTATAGGCATGTCGCGCTACGAGCAAATCTTTTTAGCCAGCATGGTATAAGTAAGCTAGTCCTTCGTTATTAAAAATGGCCTGTCGCTGGAGTGGGACATTAATGGTCTATAATTATAAGTACATTTAAAGAGTAACTGCCGAATACTCAAACGTCTGTTAAAGTAAAGGGGCGCTTAAACTAGACATTTGTATGAGAATTTCTAGTTTAAGCGCCGCTTAACTTTAATAGACGTTTGAGTATTCGATCGTAAGGTTACTAAATTAGGGTATTCATGAAACACAAACAAAGTCGACACATTTATTAAAAATTACGGAGCCTCATGACGGAGGGATACTTGGCTTACTAATACCACGCTGGCCAGACGAATTGGTATAGAGTTTAATTTCAAGTTTTCCTTTTTTTTATTTCGTATACATAATATTCACGGATAGTCCCTTAGTCTGTATAATTGTATTCTTACTCCGTCACCACACGGACAGTTATAATACATAAATATAATAGTATAAAGGGGATATACAGTTCGTTGATTAAGTTATTTTAAGTATGACCGACTTTTACTTTCGTTAAACGCTACAATAAAACAGTAACTTAGTTACATATAACATATTAAACTAGTTTAAATTGATAATGAACCGTATTTTCATAATACTAAGGTATATATTGGCATTTTTATGGCACGTATAGTTCATATAGTTTCGATTGAAAATGAACCGTATTCCAATAAACACAAGGTACATATTTATGAGTTTTTATAAAACAAAGTTTGCAAACTGGTGGTGCATTAGAAGCGTTTCTTAGTTAAGTATCTTTGATACATTGGATTTGGATTTAGGACGACTAATTGCAGCTTCCAATATATGATGTATAGCATGTCACTTCCGGAATTGGCTAAGAGCCATTTCCGGGTCGATGTCCATTATATACCTAGATAAAATCTAGATAGACTCGGAAACGTGATCGTATTACATCTATACTAATATTATAAAGAGGTAAAGTTTGTGTGTTTGTGACGTTGTAGGAGGTAATCTCTGGATCTACTGACACGATTATAAAAAATATTTTTGTGTTGAATAGTCCATTTATCGGGGAGTGTCATAGGCTATATAGTATCACGCTATGACTAATAGGAGTGGAGCAGTAATGAAACATGTTTAAAAACCGGCCCCTTTTTTCGCCGCCCAACGAAGTGGGCACGGGTCAGCTAGTCTGATAGAAAACCCTAATACGAGTACAGTCCAAAAATAAATACAACGGATGGTAGTCAAAAAACAACTTGACTTCGTCGTCATCACCGGTCTGTTCCAAATGTCAAAATATAGGGTCGTTAAAGTGTTAACGAACGTTTGAAGGAACTATAATGAAAATATATTTTTACTAAAATAAAAATATGTTTTTAATTGCGGTGGCGCGTTGATATCGTTTTTGTAGAAAGTATCTACCTCAATGCGTTTCATCTAAATGAGTTAAGCCGTTTAAGCTTGATCGAGTAACAAACATCCATACATACTTACAAATTTCACAATTATAATATTAGTATTAACATCAAAACGAGCTCAGTTTTATCATAAAAAATACAGTATTTTATAATATACCGTAACAATTTGAACTCAAATATAAAATAAACAGGTTTTTCAAAACAACTTATAAACTGTTCCGTTATATCTTAATACCTCAAAAGTAAAAATTTTCGGAAATAATATAACGTCGCTTTTTTGTATTACACATTCACACAACGCCGTCTACTCGCAAACTAAGCAGAACTTGTACTATGTGTACTAGACAACGGATAAACATATTAATGACATACTATTTTAATTTTGTAAATACATACATGTCGGGAGAGGTCTATGTCCAACAGTGGACTGCAACAGGCTAGTATATGATACCTATTATTATACATAACAAACATGTTGTGACGGAGTAAAAATACAATATGTCACCACCCCATCTCATCCCATGGGTGTCGTAAAAACCGACTAAGGGGCTATACGTGAATATTACCTTTACGAAGTAAAAAGAAGGAAAATTTGAAATTAAACCCTATACCAATCCGTCTGGCCAGCGTGGTATTAGTAGACCAATTATCCCTCCGTCACGGGAGGAGGCTCGTCCCTGCAGTGGGACATTAATGGGCTGTTATGATGAACACCCATACCAATTCAAACATTATGTTGATGCGCATAAAGATTTGCATCGAGCTGGAATCGTACTTGAGACTTTTGCTGTATTCTAACTTCAATGTAAGAATCATAATCATATTATAACAGCCCATTAATGTCCCACTACAGGGACGGGCCTCCTCCTGTAACAGAGGGATATTTGGCCTACTAATACCACGCTGGACAGACGAATTGGTATAGGGTTTAATTTCAAGTTTTTTTTCTTTTTACTTCGTAAAGATAATATTCACGGATAGCCCCTTAGTCGGTTTTTACGACACCCATGGGATGAGATGGGGTGATGACATATTGTATTCTTACTCCGTCACCACACGGAAATTCATGTAAGTATTACTAATATCGACTGAGCTGTTTAATACAGACAATATTTATTCGTGTTTCTTTGTTCTTTAATATGTCAGTCGCAACTAAATATTTTTATTACATTGTTGTTATTACGGGCTAAATAACGAACCTAACTTAAGCGCCGATTACACTACCCTACATGTAGGGCCCTACATCTTGTAGGGCACTACATGTTGTCTAGTGTAATCACATGTAGGCTGTTAGGACACTACATATCGGAGATTGGCGAGTCCCGACCGCCCTACATCTTGTAAGTGCCCTACAAGATGTAGTGCACTACATGTAGGGTAGTGTAATCAGCGCTTTAGTCTGCGCTCATAGCGTTCCTTAGTAAAGTTGCTATCCTAACATTATTATTAAAGTCCTATTGCAAGGATTGTCTACCTCCAGTGTCGGATACTATACCACTCTGGTTAGAAAGAATTGGTATGATATCAGGATGGTTGGGGCAACCCATATGGGGATCCTTGACGGAGAGGCGTGTCTGAGATTACGACAACCCATTTAGAAATCCAATATCCAAAAGAAGAAGCTTTTAGTGAGACGCCAGATCACTCGTTAGTTTTCGCAACATTACATTTTAACATAGACCATTCTGGCCCACGCTTAAAGTGCACATAGGTACAAGTCTTGTGGCCCAGTCCAAAGTTTTAGTAACGTACGTGTTTGTGCAATTAAAACAGTGAATCTATTAAAAAAAAGTTAATTCATCTCACCAATTAAAATAACGACTTCGCTCTACTATCCTTACCCAGACTAGTTTAAAAACGTTTAAAGAAACTAAACAGTATTAGAAGTACAATACGACTAACACTAAACAATTACCACGTAAACACACTATTAACTAAAAAACTCAAAAAAGACCAAAAAAATATCGACGTCTTTTTCTCTTCAAACACACGAAAAAAAAATTCACTTCATACACCGCGAAACCATTGAAATACGTCACCAACATGAAAACACTAAATTATTTTAATAAAATACTTAATTATTACTAAAAATAAACACTCACTTATTTTTCTATTAGCTTTAACATAATCAATCATACGTCCGAACGTTCTGATTGCCATTGTTCAAATGAGAAATTACTTTTTAAAATTTCGAATTTAGAATCGCGCTCTGATTAGTCAGTGCCGCATCTCGGACGAATGCGCAAGAGTGACTGGACTGCGGTGCGGCCGAAACACTAACTTTTACGCCATATTGCCTTATTGTTAGAGATCCGTAGTAGTTAGTATGTACTTTTAGTAACAATATAGTTTTATTTAACAATACTTCTACTTTTTACTAGTGACTGGCCGCGGCTTCGCACGGTTACAATGCTTTATACAATACTACAATATTATGCATGTGTCACTGTCACTATGTCGCAGGGAAATGAAGAAACCAGGAATTTCACGAAACCCCTAGGGATATGACGAAATCCCTATCGACGAATCTATTAACTAGAAAAGAAATGCTCATATTTTTGTTTGTAGGTTAAAAAACACAAGGATTCCAACTTCTGTAGGTTAGGTTAGGTTGGAACTGTGAGCAAGCCGCGGAAGCGGCCGCCGAAGTGCAAAGTATTTTTGACATTTACCGGGATTTCGTGACATCCCTAGAGAATCAGTAGTTTTTAAGATTTAAACATTTAATATAGGTAGGGACGGACAGACAGCGATTCCGATTTATACTGTATATGCGATGTAGAGATTTGATACTTTAAATTTTTGTTTACATATACTTTTGACATATTGTCACGTACGATTTGACGTGGTACGGGTTGAATCATACGTGAGAATCACCTGATCGAACAGAAACATAATTAATCGAAAATGAACCTCTCCGTGTGGTGACGGAGTAAGAATACAATATGTCACCCACCACCCCACTTTATCTCATGGGTGTCGTAAAAACCGACTAAGGGAATAACCGTAACTACTATCTTTACGAAATGAAAAGGAAAGCTTGAAATTGAACCCTATACCAATCTGTCTGGCCAGCGTGGTATTAGTAGGCCAAGTATCCCTCCGTCACGTGAGGAGGCCCGTCCCTGCAGTGGGACATTAATGGGCTGTTATGATGAACCTATCTATACTAATATTATAAAGAGGTTTGGTTTGTGTTCGTTTGTTTGTGTGTTTGTGACGTTGTAGGTGGTAATCTCTGGATCTAATGAACCGATTTTAAAAATCCTTCTGTGTTGAATAGTCCATTTATCGGGAAGTGTCATAGGCTATATAGTATCACGCTATGACTAATAGGAGTGGAGCAGTAGTGAAATATGTTTAAAAAAGGGACGCGTTTACTTCGACGCTCAACGAAGTGGGCACGGGTCAGCTAGTATTTTTTTTTTTTTTTTTTTTTTTTTTTCACGGCAAAAACCATATCGAGCCTGATAGTCAGCGCGAATACAGTCCACAAATGAAGACAAGGAATGTTAGTCACAAACACAAATTGACTCCGTCGTCATCACCTTGTCTGTCTGTACACATACTTCTTTACACCACGTTTCAATCAAATTAATCAATCAACTAGCCTAGCCTTTTTGAGGTCGTCGGTCCACCTAGCTGGGGGCGTCCTACACTACGTTTAAAGGACTCAATGTCATAGCATAGAGCAAATACATAAGCCGGAAGTATGTTCCACAAATTAATGGTAATTTCAAACAAAGGAATTTCGAAACCTTTTGGTGCGAGACCAAATAACTGATGCTATTTTGTGAACAATAAAATGAACAATTAGCCGCATAATTTAATTAAAATTGTCCTTTTTGCTCAATTAATTATTCGTAAGACTACATACTTTAAATTGTGGATAAATCAATTAAGTCGAGACGATATTCGACTATTAATTGATAGATAGAGTACACGATTCAAAAAAAGTTAGAAAAAGTACTAGGTTACCAGAAATCGTAAGGAGTGCGTTTCTTCAACCTACCCATCTTTCAATGTCTTGTCAATGACATAATTTTGATCACATTTCCTTACAACTTGCGCAATATGTACGCAAGCACCCCCTACTAAAGGTGCCTTTATCCCCTCCACTATAAATATATATAACATACCTTTATTAATACTGGGAATAACAGTTAACAAGGACCTTGTTTTCCTTTCAATTAAGTTGTATTTTTTTTTAATTTTATTACTTTAGAACTCAGTAATTTCATGACCCATTTCATAAAATAGAGTTTCAAAAGTTAGTCCAAAGAAAAATTCAAGAAAATTGGTTTACAAATTTTTTATTTGTCTAAAAGAACTAGGTACGGAACAACTTTGTAAAAATCATCTAAGTATATCAAATTTCGTATCAACGCTCTGGTTTTGAAGTTGATTTTATAATTAGATAATTATTTGTTTCACTGCATTTTTTCAATTAGTTTTAATTAGTAACACCTAGGTATATTTACTTAATTTATTGTGTTTTATCCTACTTATGATAAATCTTAGACACTGTGGTTCGCTGTGACTTTTATACATGAAATTACCAACACAAAAATTAACCGAAATATATTCCTCACACTTTCACACAACGTCATCTAGTCCCAAACTAAGCAAAGTTTGTACTATGGGTACTAGGCAACGGATAAACATACTTAAATACTTTTTTGTTGTAGTAAATCTATACTTATAATAAAACTGTAGAGAGATCAATTCTGTACATTGAATATATGTTCAAAATTAATATTGGAGGATGAATGGTGATCGATACTAATGCCAAAAATGCAATCAATAAATTTTTTGTCTGTCTGTCTGTCTGTCTGTCTGTATGTGCACGCATGGGTCAAAAACTACTGAAGGCATTTTAACCAAACTTGGTACGATTGTAGTCCATACTCCCGGACAGGTTATAGGCTGTATAACATAACGCTAAGACACATAGGAGCTGAGCAGTGACGAAAAATTTGAAGCAAGTCAGTTGACAAAAAGCGCGTTCTAGCTCTTATCATCGCATACGTTGATCATACGCCAAAAATATGTATTACAAAAATAATGGTCTTCAAAAGATGTACAAAAAAGTCTTGAATAGTATATATCTATCTTTTATATATTAGCCACAATAACGTGTTTAATCGTTAGGGTTTTCTTCAAAGTGTATTAAATACATAAATATATTGTAATTTGCATAGACATATCTTTTTCAAACTCCCATATTTCAAAAGTACACTTTAATATCTTATTCATAAAAAAAAATTATAGAAATCGGTTGATAAACACACAAGATATAGATCATTTTACACATTATTGCTATTTGTCAACAATAAAAAAATACAAAACTGACAATAAAATAAAGAAATACAATCACAAAACATTAAATTATTATTCAAAGTGTTTGTGTTTATTTTATTAAGTAATTCAAAAATACTGCACGCAGTTTATCTATAGATAATAATATAGTCGAGTCTAAGTTTAGTCAAATATTTTTTGCTAGATGGTAAAAAGGTGTGAGGTACAATAATTTATTTCAGCATTTTTTTTACAAAAGACAAATCCCACACTAGCCTTTAAAAATATCAATTTAACGGACACAAAGAACATCCAGACTAAGGACAATAGTTTGTGTATCACAATTGTCCTCCATGGGAATCGAACCCGCGACCTCATGCACGCCAGCCATGTATCCGTGTGGTGACGGAGTAAGAATACAATATGTCACCTCCCCATCTCATCCCATGGGTGGCGTAAAACCGACTAAGGGACTATCGGTGAATATTATCTTCCAATCTATCCGTATATTATCAACCAATCCGACTGGCCAGCGTGGTATTAGTAGGCCAAGTATTCCTCCGTCACGGGAGGAGGCGCGTCCTTGCAGTTATGATGAAATAAGCGATGTCATTTATTTTAACTTACAAATTTGACAACAGATAGCATTGTGCCTGTGACGTCATTTTCAGTATCGCGGTGTTAAGATTTTCCTTGAAAGAATGACGTTCGCTCATGTCTTTCAGTATAAGTTTAGACGCAGTCTTCATAGATATTTTATTTACTATTTATTTACTTTGAAAAGGTTTTGGTTCGTTCGTTAATTTTACAATTCGTTGTAATGTAGGTATATCTGTTCGTTATAAGGTTTTAAAAACGATTTTTCAGTATTAAATCGAATTGCGAAGTAAGTAACATCCGCCACGCGAACGAAGTCGCGGGCACAGCAGCTAGTACATACATAATTATACAATAGAGACCTCTGCGTATTAGAATCGAACAACCCTATCAAATAAATCCATTGGTCCGGAATTTTAATAATTGACCATTCAGTAACAAGAATATAAGAAAAAGGAAGAAAAATGAAATTCTATAAAAAGCCTCCGAGATATCAGTACAAATTGTTTGTGTAATTCATCGCTAAATACGATTGCCCAATTTCAATCCCAGGTCGCAAATCAATCCCATGTGATGAATAACTCCTCATACTTTCTGCTATCCTAGTACTTACACCTTGATGTGCGATCCACAAATCAATGCCCTTAGCTTCGAATGACATTTGACCTTTATATTTATGTCTGTCAAGTCTCTACAATCTACAACACAGCCTAGTCCTAAGTAGTAGGTTTAGTCCCTGCAACATAGCCTCTTAAAAATTTTAGTCCCAAATAATTACAGAGAAATTTGTCAAATCAGTACAGAACCCAGTCAAATCTAACAAAATTTACGCAAACCGCAAAGATTGTCGCAATCACCGTTTACTTGGCTACTAGACTGATAAATTATGGTGAACGGTTCTTATAGTGGAGGGGGTGTAGGCACCTTTAGTAGGGGGTGCTTGCGTATTACTAATTGCGCAAGTTGTAAGGAAATGTGATCAAAATTATGTCATTGACAAGACATTGAAAAATGGGTAGGTAGAAGATAAGAGCTCCTCACGTTTTCTGCGAGCCTAGTACTTATTCTAAGATTTTTTGTGTGTCACCACTTTATCTAATAATGAAGTCAAGTAAACACCATATATGTCGAAAAAGTAACCATGAATATCCCACTGTAGGGACAGGCCTCCATCTGTGATGGGAAGAAACTTGGCCGATTAATAAAACCACGCTGGTATTTCTACTTTTGTTTTAATAGAGTCATCAGTAGTCTGCAAAATTTTTGCGCGAAGAACCAATAGCCGTTGGGACAGAAAAGTAGGACGGAGAGACCAAGTTAGGACGGCGGGATTAAGAAGGCACTGGACGACACAATAGGAAAATATTTAGAGGAGGACTATTTCTAGCAGTGAACGTCTAATTATACTTATATTATAAAGAGGTAAAGTTTGTGACGTTGTAGGGGGTAATCCCTGGATCTACCGAACCGATTTTAAAAATTATTTCTGTGGTGAATAGTTCATTTATCGGGAAGTGTCATAGGCTATATAGTATCACGCTATGACTAATAGGAGTGGAGCAGTAATTAAATATTTTAAAAAAGGTCGCGTTTTTTTCGCCGCCCAACGAAGTGGGCACGGGTCAGCTAGTTGGCTGATATGATGATTCCCGATATTTCTAATAGTATGTTCTTTCATAGATGGTATTATACGATGGTATAGTCAACAACACATATTATAAAACAGTTAAGTAACAATATAATATACCACGGAAACATGTCGCCAACTAATACTACATTACATAACATAAATAAGCGAGTATATAATTTCACAGCTGACCAAATAATCGTTACAAATGAGTTAAAATTACAATATATCTATATTTTGTATCATACATCATCATTACAATGGGCGAAGTGGTGTCACCACCCAGCCTTATGATGTCGTTAAACTAGACAATTATCTAGACAGACATAAATATGTTATTAAACATAGTAGTATTGTTAGCCATGTGAGGGTTTCAAGTTCATCTTTGTGCTTAAAATCAATATTTGCTATTTTTTTTTAAGATATGATATCATAACAGCCCATTAATGTTCCACTGCAGGGACGGGCCTCCTCCAGTAACGGAGGGATACTTGGCCTACTTATACCACGCTGGCCAAACGGATTGGTATAGGGTTTAATTTCAAGTTTTCCTTCTTTTTATTACGTAAAGATAATATTCACGGATAGTCCCTTAGTTGGTTTTTACGACACCCATGGGATAAGATGGGGTGGTGACATATTTCGAATGGTATGACCATATCGAACTAGATGAAAAGCGAATAATATGTCATAAAAAGTTCCATTGTATAACTAAGGAAAACTTGAAGTACAGTCAGCCCCAAAAGTCACTGAACACATTTTAAATTCCAAAACTGCTGAACACTAAAAGTGCCATAAGTCAGTGTCGCGGGTATTTCAGAAGTATCGATGTTGCCAACTCGTGCAGTATACGGGAGCCGCGCATGACTGAATGGCAACGTCGCCCGCTGCGTCGCTCATCTGCGGTCGAGTTTCAGTGTAGTTGTAGTGAGTGATTTTGACAGTAGACAAAAGTCAAGCCAATTTCAAAGCGGAATACTACATTAACAATTTCATCAAAACAGTTGTCAACACGATAGCTTTGCTTGTATAGAGCTTGGGTGAAAAGAAAACAGCTCTGGTTCCATCCTGAGGAACGGATTACTTTTTGTGTTTTTTTATTTTTTCTTATTTTGTTTTCTACTATTATTATTCAATACAAGCTGTAACCCGCCACTTCGTTTACAAAAAAAAATGTATATTCGACAATTAAATTAAATAATTTAATTAATTAATTAATTAAATGGCTTTATCACCTCTAGACTTAATTTTAGTTGCATGTCATAAAACTATTAAGTTCAATGTCGCACAACAGGGAGCGCTTCTTCTTACATAACATTTCAACTCATATCATCGAATCTCCGAAAATGTTTCTCATACAATTTAAAGTCATATTGATCATTCTTCATTAAATTAAAAATTAAATAAAAATACTATTTAATTTTCAATTAAAAATAATATTTTAACTTTATAAAAAATACATGTGAACAGTGACGGTGAATTTAAGTTACTTGTTTTTTTTTGAGATAAAATACAATAAATAAAAAATAAAAAACCAAGAAAAAATACTTGGCACAACCCGGTTTCGAACGCACGTCTACTTCATCAAAGTCGAGTGTTCTATACCCTAGGCTATCGAATCTCAGTGAATTGTTTTGAAATTATGTATCTATTCCAACGAGTAAACATAATAGACACTAGTGTTCAGCTACTTTTGGAACACTAGTGTTCAGCTACTTTTGAAATACTAGTGTTCAGATACTTCTGAAATACCCGCGACACTGACTTATGGCACTTTTAGTGTTCAGCAGTTTTGGAATTTAAAATGTGTTCAGCGAATTTTGGGGCTGACTGTACCTACGCAACATTTCTGGAATCCTAGTAATTGTATTCAACATTTCATTCCATTGGTGTATTAAAAGCTGACTTTTATCTTAGCAGGAGGCCTATCCCTGCAGTGGGACATTAAGGGAATAATTAACTTAAATAGATTTTAGTGGCTGTAAAATTTAGTAAAGTTGTTTTTAACTCTACAAAATTTGGTTTTTACAATAAATCTAAAATATCTTAAAAGGATATAATTAGAATAATGGTTATAAACGTAGCTCATAAATTAGGCTGAGAATTTGGAAATATATTTCATAAAATAAGACATTCAAGGTAATATTGGCTAATATTTTTTTGAATATTCATTTCTTTACATTACATAATATAGACTTAATGCTGTAGAAAAAAAATATATTTTTAATATTATGTTCCTTATTCGCCAATCTTTTGGCTCTTTTGGTATAATGGCCTTATTTATATATTATGTAGTCTCCGTAAGAAAAATTACTTTCAGAGAAAGGTTCGGGTGGTAAATACTCGAGAAACGCGGGTTTGATGCCTGCCTCGAGCTTCATATTTTGACATTTATCTTTCTACAAGCTGAAGCCGCGGGGGCTTCACCCGCGAAGTAGCTTAAATGTTATTCTACACAATAAACTACCTATATTCCAAACATCAAATCCATTCAGTAGTTTTTGCGTGAAATAGTAACAAGCATCCATCCATCCTCACAAATTTTCGCATTTATAATCATCATCATAACAGCCCATTAATGTCCCACTGCAGGGACGGGCCTCCTCCCATGACGGAGGGATACTTGGCCTACTAATACCACGCTGGCCAGACGGATTGGTATAGGGTTTAATTTCAAGTTTTTCTTCTTTTTATTTCGTAAAGATAATATTGACAGATAGTCCCTTAGTCGGTTTTTACGACACCCATGGGATGAGATGGTGACATATTGTATTCTTACTCCATCACCACACGGATTAGTAGGATTTTATTTCGATAAACGATAGCAAACCTAAGCTGTTTAGGTAATAGGTAGGTACCTCATTTCTTACTAAGCGTTGCTATCATTGTCTTACTCCCATTACTCTAACATAAAGATCTCTTTGCGTTTTCTGACGCCCTGGTACTTGTATAACGAAATCAGACCTTTTAATCCCAATGCAGGGATGGTCCCTCTGCAATGATAAAGGAAAAGTTGACTTTACTAAGTTAAATTACTATCACAGACTATTAAGACAAGAAGGTGACAGAATCATTAACTTTACTAATCGATAATTTTTTTACACATTTTCTATGGCATTGTTTTTTTACATAACCAAAGGCCACTTTGATATTTTTTTTTTTTTGTCAATTTAACAGTAATTATTCACGTTATTACGAAATAGCTGCGGTCTCTGCCTACCTCGTGACCTAAACAGGCGTGAAGTGACTTTCACAATTATGTAGTTTTTTAAATATCACCTTAATGGCCTACGCAGACCGGGACGGCATGGCATGGGATTTTAATTTTTACTAATGGAAATTCAACTGTACTGTTACAGAAATACGACATAAATTGCTATGCTTTAAAATGATGCCGCGGCATTGAAAGGGATTTTATCGCACGGCATTTTTCATTTTAAAGCATAGCAATTTATGTCGTATTTCTGTAACAGTACAGTTGAATTTCCATTAGTAAAAATTAAAATCCCTTGCCATGCCGTCCGGGTCTGCGTAGGCCATAAAAAAGGAATATTTTATCTCATAACAGATTAAGAGCTTATTAATGTCCCAATGCAAGGACGAGAGAGACTTATGGTTGGCGTGGGGCGAGACGAATATTGGCATAAGGTCATCAATGCACACATATTTTCTGCATAATTATTATTATAGTGTAACAATTTTCTAATTAAAAAACCGACTCCAACTAGAAACTTGATTATAACACTTATACAATGTCGTTTACATTGAATTTTTACAGAAAATTACTCAACCTATTTTGATGAAATGTCTACTAGACCAATCTGGATTTACACCCTTTAAAAAAACATTTCAATCGGTTTATTGACGGAGTTATAAAGTCATCTAAGTTCTAAGTTATTTGGGGTTGGTTTCCGCACTTAGTCCTTGAGGTGGACCATTGTACGTGAGGGCACTTGTCATTCCAGCCAGCCCACCTCCCTCCAAAAGCGTATAAGTTGTCCTATCTTGTTTAGGCATTCTGTGATTGATTTCGGGGCTCCTAGTGTGTCTCTTCGTATATCTGCGACACCCGTGCACTCAATGAGCACGTGTGACACTGTTTCCTCTGCCTCTATGCATGCTCTGCACAGGGGGCTATCTGTTATGCCTATGGTGTGAAAGTGTTTATTTAGCGAGCAATGACCGGTGATGGTTCCAGTCACCAGCCGCAGGCTATTTCTGTCCAGACGCAGTATGCGCCTGGTCAGTTTGTCGTTTAGGAATGGCATGGCTTCCTTCGACTGCCTGCATCCTGGTGCTGCTGACCAGTGCTCTTGTGTTTGTTTGCGAGTATACTCCTGTAGCCAGCTGCGAACTTGGCTGAAGGGGATGGGTGTGATAGGCTCAGGTCCGAAGACCGTCATACCAGATCCCCTTCTTGCTAGTGCGTCAGCCGCATCGTTTCCCGGTGATCCACTATGTCCTTTTATCCATTGCAAAGTCACTGAGTTTCCATTGGAAGTCGCAATCCGCTCTAGCGCCTTGCGGCATTCCAATATTAGTTTCGAAGTGACATGGGTTTTATTCAGAGCTTTGAGTGCCGAAGCGCTATCGGTTATTATGCGGATTCGAGAGTTCGAAATCCTTTTTGACTCTATGGTGTGGGCTGCCAGGATAATCCCTACGCATTCCGCTTGGAATACGGTGTTGAATTTGCCAAGCGGTTGGGATAGGTTTATATTGAGTTCGCTTGAGAATACCCCTGCTCCAGTGCCTGAGTTTGTCTTGGAGCCGTCGGTGTATATTCTGAGCTCTTTTGGGATTGAGTAATCTCGTGATTCCTCTACATATTGTATGTTGTAGTGCTTATTGAAGTTGAACTTTTTCAAAGTCCTGTCGTTGGGGGATGTCAACATGGGTTGATAGTTTATGTTATAAAGTCATTATAACAGCCCATTACTGTCCCAACTGCAGGGACGGGCCTCTTCCCGTGACGGAGGGACACTTGGCCTACTAATTTCACGCTGGCCAGACGGATTGGTTAAATTTAAGTTTTCCTTCTTTTTACTTCCTAAAGATAATATTTACGGTCAGTCCCTTAGTCGGTTTTAACGACACCCATAGGATGAGATGGGGTGGTTACATATTGTATTCTTACTCCGTCACCACACGGACAGAGTTATAAAGTAAGAAACACTAAAAAATACAGCCGAGTTGAGAACCTCCTACTTTTTTGGAGTCAGTTAAAAAGAGCCTAGCAAGATTGAACTTGCGAAATACTATAGCTTTGCTCATAAACCATTCTATCAATTCGGTATCCCTGTGGTGACGGAGTAAGAATACAATATGTCACCACCCAATCTCAGCCTATGGGTGTCGTAAAAACCGACTAAGGGACTATCCGTAAATGTTATCTTTACGAAATAAAAAGAAGGAAAACTTGAAATAAAACCCTATACCAATCCGTCTGGCCAGCGTGGTATTAGTAGGCCAAATATGCCTCCGTCACGGGAGGAGGCCCGTCCTTGCAGTGGGGCATTAATAGGCTGTTATGATAGCAAGATTTAACTTGCGAAATACTATCGCTTTGCTCATAAACCATTCTATCAATCCAAGGTTAGTAAAGCATAGGCAAGAGTTTATTTATAAACAGAAATATCTAATATGGTAATATTGTGGGACAAACATAATTTCCGCCGGATATATACATATACATATATAGTTTAAATATACATACACAAAATAGTAATGCAATATTAATAATTTAAACAATTACGTACATAAATATACATTTACTAGCGGCTCGTCCCGGCTTCGCACGGGCATTATTTTCCCGCTTTTCTATTAATATTTGCTGAATTTTCTTTGCTACAAACCTCACGGAGCCCGAGACCTTGCCAACGAATGCAAAACCGTGGAAATCGGTTCGTGCGTTCTGGAGTTTGAGCGTCAGGAAGGAAAACCCGACTTATTTTTATATACATTTATATTTTATGATTGCTACGTAAAGGTCTTGAGTTTGATTCCCGCTCAATGTAAACCTTTGTGCATGACTATGAATGTTGCGTCGGTAACAGGTTTTTTTGTCTAAGTATTAAAAGTATTTTTTTTAAATACAAGAACTAATGAAACTAGATCTTTAAAAAAAAAGGAACGAGATAATATGATAACTTATAAAAAATAATACATAATAAACTAGCTGACCCGTGCCCACTTCGTTGGGCGGCGAAAAGAACGCGTACGTTTTTTAAACATATTTCATTACTGCTCCACTTCTATTAGTCATAGCGTGATACTATATAGCCTATGACACTCCCCGATAAATGGACTATTCAACACAGAAAGAATTTTTAAAATCGGTTTAGTAGATCCAGAGATTACCCCCTACAACGTCACAAACACACAAACTTTACCTCTTTATAATATTAGTATAGATAAACTAACAAGCTCTTATTATTAGAACATAATATCCGGATGTTACTCAATAAATTACACACCGTCGTCATCACCTTGTATGTCTGTACATATACTTGTTCACACTACGTTATTCTCACTAGCTAACCACAAAAGAGATAATCATTTAAAAACAATATAAAACGCCTACACAAAACATATTAGCATAATACTAATTACTGCTTATTTATCATTCGGTCAAGTAATTATAGCAGGCGGTGTTAGTTGCTTAATAAATAAAAATGTACTGATTTAATATTACACACAACGCCATCTAGAATTCCCAGTTGAACATTAACATACATATAACAGAACATTTCTATTTATCGAAATAAAATGGAAAAATTATGGACAATATTTTAAACACGTAGTAGGGATCGAACTTGTGTCATTCTGAGAGCCTTGACCGCTACTAGCCCACCTGAGTTATCAGCTCATTAATGTTCCACTGCAGGGACGGGCCTCGGACGGAGGGATACTTGTCCTACTAATACCATGCTGGCCAGACGGACTGGTATAGGGTTTAATTTCAAGTTTTCCTTCTTTTTATTTCGTAAAGATAATATTCACGGATAGTGCCTTAGTCGGTTTTTACGACACCCATGGGATGAGATGGGGTGGTGACACACTGTATTCTTACTCCGTCATCACACTGAGACAATACGATACCTCAAAACATCTAATTTAAACAAAAAGACAGGTATTTGTTTATACAAAAAATCCAGCCTTTAAACCAAATACTTTCGTAAAATAATTATTTACGTTAAGCAAGAAGTAAGTAGGTACATGTTTTTATAAACAATAAACTTTAAAGAAATAATAGGCCTGAATAACTTTCGTCACGAATTGGTATAGAACCGACGACCCTGAAGACAGAAAGTCGGCACTCACCACAAATTTAGTCATCATTCAAACGTCACGGTGGTGGATTTAAATAAATATTGTCATTGAATTTGGCTCATGTTAATACCATTGACTAATTTCTCTGTAATCTACATCTGTGGATTAGAAGGTATTGTCCGTTGCTGTAGCATAGCTGTTTGTTTCGATTCCTGCTCAATGCAATTAATTCAGTTACATGTATATACATGTTTGCATAGGTCTGTCTGTAGTAGTCCAGGTAACGAGCTGTCCTGGACCAAAGGCGGATGGAGAGGCCTCTACCTTTCACATAATAAAATAAGAACGTATCTTAATGCTAGCTAAAGTTAATGTAAAGTAGCTAGTGACATACTACAGTATCTTTTAACCTATTGTGTTAAAATACAGTAGACTTAGGGTCGTAGCACATATTATTATAAGGTAACGTAAACGGATCGGCACCACCTCGCCTTTTTCCTCGGTGTTAAAAATCAAAAATACGAGTACGCTACGATTTCGATTAGTGTGCGTTGCAGTAAGGAGTTTTATACAAATAATACTGAACGGCTCGAGTTGATACGGTGCCGATCCGTTTATGTTACGATATATGTGCACGACCCTTAGTGACGATCGCAGTCCAAAGTAACTCTATGTAAAACACACTTTTATACCCTATGTCACTGATTACTTAATATTTAATTATTTATCCTATCTGGTATAGACAACAAACTTAAAGATTACCATCTGTTTCGTCACACAAAAAAACCAAAGATAATCAGTACTAAATAAATTTAAGCACATATAAAATACGCAACTGGGACAGGATGGGGTGGCGAAACTTAATACATATTAAACAATATCCGTCACCACACAGACTCTAAGTATATATCTAAGTATATAGACAAACTGGTTACTTACATAAATAAGTTATCAAGTTTTTTTGTACGTGTACACACAGAAACACATCAAGTTAAACATTTTCATTTGAAATTGTGTCTTATTTCAATGTATTAAGGTACATGAGTGTCTAGCTTGATTAGTTGCTGTGTGTATCTCAATATTTGCTAGGATATTACGTAATGCGAACTTTGTACCTACAAACTTCCTACTCCGCGAGATATCTTTAGAGAACTTGTTTCTTAAGAAAAACAAGCATTTTTTTGTAAAAAAAAAAACAAATGAGCATCGAGGAATTGTTGTTTTTCGTAAAAAAGAAAAAACAAATGAACATCAAGGAATTCTTATAGCCAGATTTATTCTTAGTATACTTAATTTAGAAATATTTGAGTGATGGAGTAAGAATACAGTGTGTCACCACTCCATCTCATCCCATGGGTGTCGTAAAAACCGAGAACCCTCACACAGTAGCCAAACCTACTACCCGGTCACATTACATCGAGACCTGGCATCGATGACGTCACGTCGCGTCGGACGTTCGGACTCGCAAATCACTGATGCGCCCGTGGCCTAGCTCGGGGGTTAAAAGGAGAACAGGACCCGAGGTTCGCATTCAAGCAATTACCACATTATCTAGAGACCTCTCTAGATAATGTGTTAGATAGTTAGGACTTTCTAGATAGTTAGGACGGCGGGAAACCGACGTATGAGGGAGGCACAGGACCGTACAATGTGGCAATATTTGGAGGAGGCCTATGTCTAGCAGTGGACATCCATAGGCTGATATGACGGCTATCAAGACTTCCTCATAAAACAAAAATAGAACAAATACCTAAACTAGATTAAACAAATCGACATTTAATTATTATTATACCCTCCATATTTGTAGGAATTCAATTAAAAAACTATTAATTAATTAGTCTTTAGACATGACATCGTTAATTAATGATGATTTTTAATTGGTCACGTAGAGCGGTAATCGAGCATCTTGGATGTTTTTTAGTTGTCTAGCGGAAAACTAGTGTAGAAAGCATGCTAGCAAGCAAGCAAGCCATTATGGTGACACATTATCCCGTCCGGGGTAGGCAGAGACGACAGAACATTATGGTGACACACTTAAAGTAAAAAGCGTTTATTAATAAAAAAGACATAAAACAAATTGTACAGTATTCTTTCGCCCCACACTAGGCAAGCCTGTCCTGTGGGTACCAAAATAATACGGCCTTATTACAAAATACGGTCTAACTATAAACCACGATTTATTACGTCACAAAACCACTGTTTTTGAAATTTGTTGTTACAAAATCAGTCTTAACGTTAAAGTGTTAAAACTGATTTTGTAATGACAAATTTATGATTTTGTATTTGTTAATACAAAATCAGTTTTAACACTTTAGCGTTAAGACTGATTTTGTAACAACAAATTTCAAAAACAGTGGTTTTGTGACGTAATAAATCGTGGTTTATAGTTAGACCGTATTTTGTAATAAGGCCGATAAAGTTTTCCAGTGTGTCAAGTTCATCATCAATAAATTACTTCACTTAAATATATTTATAATTCTTAATATCGAAAAAAATTTTTTAATTAACAAAATGTTCCCATACTTAGTCTACAGAGTCACCACCTCATCTCAACTGCCTCAAATTGTACCGTAAAAGTCTTATCAGAATCTAAACTCTATCATGAAAGACAAAAGCGGTTGTAAATGTGGCTGCGGTGCATAAGGTCACGGGTACGAATCTCAAGCAGGACATTTTTATGCTATTTACAAACTATTGCCCTGAGTCCCCGCTACACAGGGCATGATCCTTAGTGCGTTCAGAGCAAGGTAGATTTAGGGCATCAACTTGTGGATCGTACAAATAATAGTTCTGCACATGATTCGAAAACGTGTCTGCTTTGTCACAAGCTAGTTTAAGCTCAACAATGAAAGACCATCTCTTCATAAATAAATCCTAGTACTAATATTATAAATGCGAAAGTTTGTGAGGATGGATGGATGGATGTTTGTTACTCTTTCAAGCAAAAACTACTGGATGTATTTTAACGAAAATTTACAGTCATCATCATCATCATTTCAGCCAATCGACGTCCACTGCTAAACATAGGCCTTAAACTTTACAGTAATATAGCTTATACATCAGAATAACATATAGGCTACAAATAATAAAGACTTTTAATCCCTAAGTCACCTTTTACGACAATAAAGTGATGAAAAAGGGACTTAAATAAAAACTGTCACAAACCGATCTTATTCAGCCGGTGTCGTAAAAATTTCTTAGACCACAATTTGTTACAAAATTTTTTATGGATAGACTGAAAAAGATCTGAAAAAGAACATACGTTGCTTTTTATCAAAACACCACCCGGGCGAAGCCGCGGGCGAAAACTAGTTACTTACACAGTTACCTACATATTAAATAGTAAACTAACTAACTAACTATTACATAAAGTAATGTAACATCTTCACAATGTTAATAATATAATGGCGTATGTACACGATTGTTCATGCAGTTGTTCATACAATTGTTTTTAGCTAGAACATAACAATGTCGTAATTTCCTGTCACGACAAACAAAATGTTCCCATACACACATTCATACAGAAATACATACATTCTTACATTTAATATACATAGCACACACATACATGTATGTAAAAGGGAAAGCAATTTACCATGATGGCGGGATTAACTAAAATAATTGGGAAATAAAAGTCACGGATAGCAAAAAAATTAACTCCAAAGCGAAGGTTTAATACTAAGAATGAAATTTAGATATACAATGGAACACTCGGAACCGACCGACAGGAATGAATTTAGATGAAGCAAAGCATTCTCCGTGTGGTGACGGAGTAAGAATAAATACGTCACCACCGCATCTCATCCCATGGGTGTCGTAGAAACCGACTAGCCAGTGTGGTATTAGTAGGCCAAGTATCGCTCTGTCACGGGAGGATCCCTGCAGTAGGACATTAATGGGCTGTTATGATATTATGATGAAAGCAGATTTGGAAAGATCGTACATAAGTGACGCTCAGAAGCTTAAGCGATGTACATGTAGGGTCTCTTTGCATTCTCTACCGCATTTATCCCGGGGAGTGCTCTGAGTAGCTGTTTTGGACATTGCCCGCAGCTGAATTTCTTGCAATCGACTGTCCTATCATCTTATTATTTTTTTTTTATGACAACTCCCGCACTAGGGATCATGCCCTGTGTCGCGAGGACTTTTACAAACATCAATTAACGGACATATAGAACACCCAGACTCAGGACAATAATTTGTGGATCTCACAAATTATTGTCCTGCGTGGGGATCGAACCCACAACCTCATGCACGGCAGCCGCTGGCTCTACCGGTGCGCCACCGAGGTCGTCATCACCTTGATCATTGGCGGTCATCCACTGTGCGATTTTTGTAAAGCTTCCTACCGCGAACATCTGTTTTGTGGAACAAGCTCGCTGCGGCAATATTTCCGGACCGTTACGACTTGGGGAGCTTCAAGAAACGAGCGTACTCTCTTTTTAAAGGTCGGCAATGCATCTGTGATTCCTCTGGTGTTGCGGGTGTCCATGGGCGGTGGTGATCACTTAACATCAGGTGACCTGCTGGCTCATTTGCCTCCCATCATATATAAAAAAAGTATTTAACAGGTTATACATAACCTTTATACTTTAATAAGGCTGTGATTATTTCAATAAAGCAGTAATTATTATCGACAGAGAGACCGCGGAATGAATCAGGAATAAATCTGAGGCATACAAAAGGGCAGAACCTTGCCCTTCTTCACGACGACATATAGATGCGGAAATACGGAAATTACTACTGACGACGTTTCGACAGAACCTCTGTAACCCTGACTTTTTGGTGAAAGAGTATCAATTAACAACCTTTTTAAGAAAAGGTGACAATCATAACAGCCCATTAATGTCCCACTGCAGGGACGGGCCTCCTCCCATGACGGATGGATGGATACTTGGCCCACTAGTACCACGCTGGCCAGACGGGGATAGGGTTTAATTTCAAGTTTTGTTTTTATTTCGTAAAGATAATATTTACGGATAATTCCTTAGTCGGTTTTACGACACCCATGGGATGAGATGGGGTGGTGACATATTGTATTCTTACTCCGTCACGTGTGGTGACGGAGTGACACCAAAACCCATATTATAAGAGAATAAATAAATGACAATTTAGTAATTTATTATGTGTTTAGTTAGCAACCTGTTTTGTGCTATGGTGAGAAAAACTTAATTACTTAATTTATTTTTAGAATAAATGTAATTTTGCAACATTAAGTCACACACACAAAGTTTTCAAGATTGTTTAAATATACATATTTCAGATGTAATTTTAATTTTTTTTTAATTATTTTGCTTGGTTTTATGTCATTTTTAATTTCCCTAAAAACCGACGTCAATAAGTTGTTATTTTGTAACATAACATTGAGAAAATAAATGAACTGAACTGAAATGGCTTTCCACTCCTACCAAAGCATACTAAAATTACCACCATACCTATTATTATTAAAATGCGTTCCACAAATATTATGTACCGGTAACTAAGCGACCTCTATTTCTTTCAAAATTATTCAACAACAAAACGAAACAATATTAGCAAATCAAGTTTTATATTAAACAACCTTGAAAATATTGCCATTAAAATTACAAGTTATAGGTACCTATTAGCTTATTACTATAAATTACTTGACGTACGAATACGACCTTAGTAACCAATCATAACTTTAATTAATCTTACTTAGAATAAAAAATAAAAACTTCATACTAAAGACTTGGACTTTGAAAGAATCAAAGGCCATAATGTATTAAAAATATAAAAACATGTCTTGATAGTGACATCTATTGAGAAAAGAGGAAACTAACTGAAAACCTAAACAATTTTAGTTAGGTATTTAATATTTTACCCGCGTGGTGACGGAGTAAGAATACAATATGTCACCACCCCATCTCATCCCATGGGTGTCGTAAAAACCGACTAAGGGACTATCCGTGAATAATATCTATACGAAATAAAAAGAAGGAAAACTTGAAATGAAACCCTATAGCAATCCGTCTGGCCAGCGTGGTCTTAGTAGGCCAAGTATTCCTCCGTCAATGGAGGAGGCCCGTCCTTGCAGGACCCAGTTCGCGTCGCCTACAGAAGTTACCTAATACATTTACGCTAAAAGTTATTTACAGAAAAAATGTGGTGACAGATAAAAATACCTGTTGTCACCACTCCATCTTATTTCATTTCTATCGTATCGATATACTAAAGTTTGTAGATATAATTTTACCAAAAAAACTTGACAACAAACAAGACACTAAAAGGCACAGTTTTTACAACTAAAAACATGTTTTTCTTTTAAATTTAAAATTAGTCTTTTTTTATTACACAATAAACAGGTATAAAACAAAATCAACTAAATGTTTTATATAACTCATAATACGATAGAAAAAAAAACTAGTATCGAATATGCAGATTCATTGAAAAGATTAAATGTTTATGAAAAACTTTAAAATTCAGGGTTCAATAAGTAAAAACCATTACATAGTTATCATCTTCTTGCATTGTCCTATTGTAATATTAGCAGAGAAATATAATAATATACGGAGTACATGAGACTGGCGTAATAGTTTTAACACAACATAGAGCCCCGGTTTCCGAATGACTGATCAAGTAAAAAAATCAACTAATCAAGTGTCAAATTTTAGTTCCTGTTTCCACCACAAAACCAATCTAAATTAGTGTTTTGGTTTTTATCACGTCACATTAAGTCATAGCACTTCGGACTCTGGAAGAATTGTCGACATCAGCATAGTTTGCCATATAAAAGAAAGAAGAAGATAGTTGAGAAGAGTTTTAACACTTGATTAGTTGATTTTTACTTGATCAGACATTCGGACACCGGGGGAGAGTATAACTTTACTAATCAGAAACAATAAAATATATCATCGATAAATACCTACATATCCCGCTTAGGAGATATTATGACCATTTCAATTGTTTTAACTTTTTTTGCCATACACCCTAATGGAAAAAGTAGAGTTAAAGTTTACAAGGATACCTATAGTTTTTTTAACCGACTTCAAAAAAAGGAGGAGGTTCTCATTTCGGTTGTGTCATCCATTACTAAAGCTAAATAAAATAATAATTACTTTTAAAAATTCTATACAGAACCAATGCAATACTGAGCTACTCTCAATCACAACCATTTAAATTATAATCAAATGATCAACAGCAAAAAAAAACGAAAAAACAAGATATTCAAAAATAAAAAAAAAGCAAGTTGACGAACTATCGTGTTTATGTTTTATGTGTTGTAACAAAAATAAAAAAGTCAACTTCAAAAATACTTGTTGATGACAAGCAATAAATTTTATTATCCGTAAGTAGAAATAAAGGTTTTCGGAATCCAAAGAAACGATTGGGCATACCAATCGTGATCAGAGGGCACGTTTAAAGTCGGTGAGATTATGTGATTGTCACAATTTCACAAAACGCCAACAATAGGTACTCCATTTGTTTAGGTATTTAACTAAGGGTAAACAAAAAAAATGACAAATGACAGTCACGGATGGCGTCTGTGAAAATCAGACCGAATGAAATAACTGTCAAAATTGTAGCCGCGCTATCATGCAAGCTTACTATTCAATTTAGTCAAGCTCCCAGCTACTGTTTACATTTAGTTTAATACCAACAAATAGAGTATAGTCCCAAGTTGGTTGAGGGCCATCCGCCCTACTACAGTCCGTGTAAAGTAGTAGCGGTCGTCAGAGACCAACTACTCGTCCTCAACAAAAAAAAAGTATAGTCCAAAACTAACCTGAGCTTGTATTATTGATATTTATACTGATGACGGATAAACATAGGTACTGAAATAAATACCATTTTTTTGTAAATACTTTTATTTATACATAGAAAACACTTGTACACGGACTCAAAGATTAACATTAAGCGGAAATCGAACCTAGAGCCTTATGCTTAGCAATCATATATACTAACACAACACTACAGCGACCTACTTTTGGTACCCACAGGACAGCTTGCCTAGTGTGGGGCCAAAGGATACTGTACAATTTGTTTTATTTCTTTTTTGTTAATAAACGCTTTTTACTTTTTTACTTTATTTACCATTTAACAGGAATTACGATGATAAATTAAAATACTATTTTATATTATTTTAATAAACAAATCGTGACTAAACTAATGATTCACTCAGGATATAATAATTACATTGCATCACCTGACGGTTGACTAGCTCTCGTAATTGTCCTTACACAGGGCCAATGGGCCTAGTACTATAAGGACAAGGTCATGGCCATTTGTAGTTACTATACGATTCTTATCAGAGATTTTCTTGAAAGAAATAAAAAATATATTAAAAATAAATATAAATCCTCACACATTCACACAACGCCATCTAGTTCCAAACTAAGCAGAGCTTTTACTATGGGTACTAGACAACGGATATACATACATAAATGCTTTTTTTTGTAAATACTTACATATATTATACATAGAAAACACTCAGACCAATTCAAACAATCATGTGCATGCACACAAGGATTTGCATTGAGCGGGAATCGAACCCGAGACCTCTGCGTAGCAGACATGCCACTACGCCATAACCACTACGCCGCAGAGCTCGACAGAATATCTAGTGACAAACAGCCAAAGCTAACAATCACACTTATGGAGACAAATCTTTCCATTCAGCGGGAATCGAACCCGAGACCTCAACGTAGCAACCATAGAAGATAAGTTTTGACTACTTTACTTAGCAATTTTATGACCCAGCCACATCAATAAAGCACAAAATAAAACTCAAGTCAAAGTATTAAATACCCTAATTACACAAGCTTACGTCATATAATTGCTTATAATAATAAAATTAAAATTGCTTCCTTGGTATTAAAAGGTCAAGTTTATGTACAAAGAGGACACTATGTGAGAATATACACTACCTTCAGATATAATATACCTACTTGTCTATACGATGAATAAGAACTCTTTATTATCTACTACCTATATAAAAATAAGTCGGGTTTTCCTTCCTGACGCTATAATTCCAGAACGCACGAACCGACTTCCACGATTTTGCATTCGTTGGAAAGGTCTCGGGCTCCGTAAGGTTTATAGCAGAGAAAATTCAGGAAAAATTTCAACTGAAAATCGGAAAAATAATGCCCGTGCGAAGCCGGGGTGGGCCGCTAGTACTAATATAAAACTCAGAGTGTCTCTACACTTCACTAGTTCCTGAGGTTGCTGATTATTTAAATTCTGTTGACCTATAGTCCATATAATTTTCCTAGGCCGTAAGTCGTATATTCATCTCTTGGCGTTCAACATCATAGTGGCAAAGACGGGTTGATATACAGTTCCAATCAACCTTAATCTCTATTCCTCATAGATATCTCGAATAATAATTCTTTACAGAGGAAGTTGCTGACAATAGCTAGTATGTAATAAAATATTTACATTTCACGCTATAATAATATATCTATCAAAAATCAACCGAAGTTAAGTTACCAAAACTAACCCCCGGTTTCTGAATGACTGATAAAGTCAACTAATCAAGTGTCAAAACTATTATTTTCAGGAACTAAAATGACAGTTTTGACACTTGATTAGTTGATTTTGACTTGATCAGTCATTCAGAAACCGGGGGTTAGTTTTGGTAACTTAACTTCGGTTGATTTTTGATAGATATATTATTATAGCTAGCTAGATCAATATCGCAATCTATAAATACAGATATACCTACTTATTAATAAGGAACCTATTTAAAATAACTAACGCAACCTCTACGTCTAGCATATACCGTCGATTATTATCCAACAAATCATTAATATTCCAACATAAATTTATTAATTCCTAATCAAAGTTCATAATTTCGTCATTTAGAAACTCGAATAAAACGCGTCTTAATTCAGATAAGGTATAAGTTAGAAATTAATAAAAAAAAATTAAAGTCATTTATTACTGAGATTGTATATGAGACGAGGAAGCGACCGGAAGGAGAGGCGCGAATTTAGGAAAGCCTTTGTCCCACTTTGGTAGGTTCATAACTGTGGTAGATCTATCCATAATAAAGTATAGTAAGAAATTAAAAAAAAGTGTTCTTATCAACTCTGTAATATTAGATTGGGATGTTCAGCCTATAAGGCAGGCTACAGAAGTTAGCACATAATAAATAGGCCACGCGTGGACCTAGCCCTGGACTTAATGTTATAGGTCAGCTCAGGTGAAACTCCACCTGTTTATGGATCCTGAACTGGACTTTAGAAATGTATAAATGTTTGAGGCCGGTTTAGACTATGACCCCTCCAGGTGAAGATTTTTACTACCCTTCGTAATCCCAAGCTAAAACGTGATTGAGGAACTTTGTGAATTATTTTAGGAAGTCCGATACCAATATTTTGCATTGAGAGTAGAATGCGAGACCTTGCGTAGCAGTTGTGAACTACGAGTATAAGAACTACACCACACAGGTCTTCAAATCTTTAGAATGATAATATAAAATAATTCCATAAGCCGTTTTATTCTGACTTACAAATATAAGAAAGAAAATACTACAAATATAAGTAGTACAATTACTTGGAACGATAAAAAAACATTACAAATTAATTTATACACACAATAATCTAACTGTATAAGTAGGCTAATAGGCAACAGGAACAAAAAATAAACTTAGTTTTTTTTACTTATACCATTTTACCGCTTAGCAAACCATTCATACGTAACTTAGGCAAAGAAAAAACATAAATGCATATATGTCTACTTACACCACTTCCTGAGAAACGCGCTGGTGAGCTTCGCACATAGTTTGTCGCGGCCCTGCATTTTTTAATTTAAAAAAGAAATATTTTTCCAAAAAAAAATTCTTTCAAAAAAATTGAATAAACTGTTCACTTCACTATAATACCACTTTTAATTCACATAACATCACTGCACAATTTATATCCGTGAGTCTTTTATTTAATTTGTTTGTTGTGAGGACGTGCGTGCGGCACGGCGGTTGAATGTCGACTGGGCTCTACTGCTGTAGAGCGGAGCGACGTATGCGCCCGCGCACCCTGCAAGACAAATATTATGTTATTAAGAAAAATATTTGCACATTAGTTACTTGACGGAGAGATGGTATGGCTTGAGAGCGTACGTTGCAAAATGCTGTGTCGATGTTGAGCAATTATAATTATGTTGAAGGTTCTTCCTTGGCTAGTAAATGAATAAGTTTTATCGTTGTGGAGTTAGGAGGTCGTTGCAGAATTCATTTTTCTTTTTTACTATGTAAAAATTTTGTACATATTTTCAAAAAAATATGTATGTAAATATATCTATCCGTTTTCTAGAACAAGCTCTGCTTAGTTTAGGGCTAGATGGCGTTGTTTAGAACAAAAGTAAAAGGTTTTGTACTAGTGATAGAGGTTTATAACAAATCTGGTCAGGCAAATATGTATAGGATTTTGTGTCAAATTTTTAATCCTATCCTATCCTACTAACATTATAAACACGAAAGTTTGTGAGGAAGTATGATGGATGGATGGATGTTCATCTGTCCCTAAAGCAGAGATACTGTAGTTCCTCCAGAGTCTACGTCAGTCACGGTTGCGAAAAAGGAAATGTGGAATTGACATAATCTAGGTTTCTTCGTTCTTCTTCAGTAGATCTTATGTTACTAGCTGACCCGTGCCCACTTCGTTGGGCGGCGAAAAAAACGCGTCACTTTTTAAACATATTTCATTACTGCTCCACTCCTATTAGTCATAGCGTGATACTATATAACTATGACACTCCCCGATAAATGGACTATTCAACACAGAAAGAATTTTTAAAATCAGTTCATTAGATCCAGAGATTACCTCCTACACGTCACAAACACACAAACTTTACCTCTTTATAATATTAGGTTGGGGAAAAAGTCTTTTCGTATTTTTGTATGAAAAGTCAAGACATTTTTTTCAAAGTTTATTTACATTTATTTACAATATATATGTACCGTTTTGTTGAACAACTTTCTGCCATTTTGTGGGCAGAGACATTATCCCGTTACTGTAGAAACTTTGGGACTTCTGATCAAAAAAACGGGACAAATAGTTTTGGCAGTCCTCTCTTGAGGTCAACCTTACAGAACCTAAAGAATTCTGAAGAGACCGAAACAGGTGAAAATCTGAAGGCGCAAGGTCAGGGCTATATGGTGGATGCACTAGGACCTCCCAGTCGAACTCTCTTAATTTTTGCTGAGTGGCTAAAGATGTGTGTGGTCTAGCGTTATCGTGATGAAAGACCACACCCTTCCTGTTGATCAATTCCGGCCGTTTTCTCTCGACTGCTTCCTTTAATCTCATCAGTTGCTGGCAGTAAAGATCAGAATCGATGGTTTTGCCGGGCGGTAAAAGCTCATAATGAACAATGCCCTTCCAATCCCACCATACACACAGCATCACCTTATTTCGTGTTAGGCCAGGTTTGGCCACAGTCTGTGAAGCCTGGCCAACTTTCGACCACGACCTTTTTCGCACGTTCTTGTCGTACGTGATCCACTTTTCATCGCCAGTTATCAATCTCTTCAAAAACGGCTCGGTTTCATTACGTCTCAGTAATGAATCGCAAATGAGTACACGGTTCATTAAGTTTCTTTGAGTGAGCTCGTGTGGCACCCAAATATCGAGCTTTTTTGTATAACCAGCTTTCTTCAAATGGGTCAAAACTGTTTTGTGGTCAATTCCCAGTTCTTCAGCTACATCGTAACTACTAATATGCCGATCTTGCTCCACTCTTTCAAAAATGGCGTCCATTTTATTCGTAACAGGGCGACCAGAGCGAGGTGCATCTTTAACATCAAAATTTCCGGACTGAAAACGTTTGAACCAAATTTGTGCTACTCTTACTGACACTGCATCAGGTCCATAAACATCACAAATTTTTTTCACTGCTTGAGTTGCATTTTTGCCTTTTTTATAATAAAATTTTAAAATGTATCGAATTTCTTCATTAGATTCACTCATTTTTACGGAGAGAAAAACAAATGAAAAATAGCGGGAAACAACTTTTTTTTATTTTTTTCTTTTCTTTATAATGTAACCTTTTTAATGTTACCAAAACCAGCCAGACATAAGTAGTACAGTCAAAGAAATTTTATAATAAGTTTATACCTACGTTATGCGAAAAGACTTTTTCCCCGACCTATTATTATAATATTAGCATAGATATAATAATATTTTTTACTAGATGATAATGTTATGAATTGTCAAAAATCATTTTTTTATCTCAAGATAATTAATTAGTAAGTAGCCTACGCCTATGTGGTAATCCATATTGTCAGCTATCTCTAAGCTAAATTATCTTCATTTTGATCAAGCCGTTTGAGCTTGAGTAAGTGACATACATACATATTTATGCAAACTTTCACTTTCATAATATTAAAGGATTGCTAATATGATTTAATATTCCTCACACATACACATAACGCCCTCTAGTTACAAAATAAGCAAAGCTTGTACTTTTTAAACGACTTTAAAAAAGGAGACGGTATTTTATTTGGTTATATTGGTTTTTAATGCTAGTTATCTCAGGACTCAAGTAATTTTTATAATATTATGTACGTATTTACTCTCCGCGTGGTGACGGAGTAAGAATACAATATGTCACTACCCCATCTCATCGCATGGGTGTCGTAAAAACTGACTAAGGGACTATCCGCCAATATAATCTTTACGTAATAAAAAGAAGGAAAACGTGAAATTAAACCCTATACCAATCCGTCTGGCCAGCGTGTACTAATACTAGTAGGCCAAGTATTCCTCCGTCACGGGAGGAGGCCCGTCCCTACAGTGGGACATTAATGGGCTGTTATGATGTACGTATTTACAGCAAAAAAGTATGTAAGTATTTTTATCCGTTGTCTGGTACTTGCTGTCTGCTTATTTGGTACTTGATAAATACACAGAAATGACAAATGAAAACATCCAGACTCATGCAAATATTCATGTTCATACACACACATATTCATGTTCATACACACAAATATTAATGTTCATACACACAAGTATTCATGTTCATACACACAAATATTCATGTTCATACACACAAATATTCATTTTTATACACACAAATATTCATGTTCATACACATAAGTATTCATGTTCATACACACACAAAACTTTATGTTCATAAGTACACACAAAGATTTGCATTGCATGGGAATAGAGATCGAGACCTCTGATTAGCATACATTAAATATAACCACTGCACCACAGAGGTAGTCATTTAAAGCAGCCATCTCCTTAGTAGTCATTAAATAATTTAAAAATTCTTTACACAGCCTATTGTCAAGTGTGGGATTTGAACCTATGACCCGTGTTTTATCCGCATACCACCACATCGGCATCCTAAAGTTAAGCATTAGTGGTAATTAGCGTTATCGCAATTACAAATTAATGATTTTAGCTCCGTAACAAGTTTTTTCAATTCGTTACGTTAAAAACCAGTTTTAAGATTAGTTAATATTGTATTTTAAGTTTGTCGTAATAGTTGATTTGTGGCCCACTGCAGGGATAGGCCTAAATGTCTTTACTCACTTTTTTTTTCAATGTCGTCGTGCCCTGTATCGCGGGGACTTTACAAACATCAATTTAACGAACACAAAGCATATGCAAACTCAGGAGAACAGTTTGTGGATCTCACAAATAATTTAACTTTCTATTCAAACCCACTACATCAAACACGTGTGGTGACGGAGTAAGAATACCATATGTCACCACCCCATCTCATCCCATGGGTGTTGTAAAAACCGACTAAGGGACTATCCGTCAATATTAGATTGTATTCTTACTCCGTCACCACACGGATATGAAAAGGTATATAAAGGATATGCTTCCAATTTTGTCTTATAGAAATGTCATAAAAATGGTTTGGTAACATTTGGTTTTAATCACACATAATGTGGAATATCCTTGAATCATTATTAAAAAGGAAATTGCGTAAATACCTATTATGGGTATTAAGCCACTAGGTTTCAAATCTGATAACTTAACATTTTTAAAAATTAATAAGAACATACAAAAAATATATTTAGTCGGACATAATGCCTAAAGCATTCTATAATTAATTAAATATTATAATTTTTACGATGTAAAAAATAAAACCTAGGCTATATATAAAAAGACAGTTTTTTTTTAAATACACGTATAAAGAAATCATATCAGGTTACCCGACATTATTGCCTATAATAACATGACTTTTTTGTCAGTTTGTTTGTTGGTACCAGGGTAATCCATAAACAACTAGACGAAATTTCAAATAGACTTTCACAGAGATTTTATAGTTAGTGCTCAGGCCTTAAATCGGAGCAAATAATGAAATTAGTAAAAAAAAATATCATTTATTTCATTTACTTGTAGAGACCTATATACTTAAGGTTTTTTATTATATCTTTATTAGCCAGAAAAGGGCTTGTGTGAACATGTCGTCCATCACTTTGTATAGAAGGTTATAAGGGTCGGTTCATATCTAACGGAATATGCGTCGCGTATTATCGGTCGCGCAACGCCAGAACTGACAAATGTATAGAAAAACACTAGACCGTTCACACTCAACCAGTAATACGCCGTCCAATTTACGTATTGCCGGTCATACGCTCGCGGTTCGACGGATCATCCGTCAGATATGAACCGACCCTAAGAATCATTTAGGCTATTTATCTGCAAAAATTTCCTACTTCGAATATTCTTTATTTTATATTATTAGATACATTTTTAAAAAGACATGGAGTTCGACCATATCAAACTTGATAGAAAGCGCAAATACAATATCAATAATAGTCTTTTCCTACTTCCTAGGCCTTTCAATACCACTTTGTAAGGCCTAGGAAGTAGGAAAAGACCTGGTTAAAATATGTACACTTCTTTCTTGGATTAATGGACGTCGAGACCTTAAAGATATTGTTTGTATCTATAAGCGAAGTATTATAATGTTATTTAAAAAAATATTTTCACAAAAATCTTACAAACTTATGAAAGAAAGAAAGAAAGAAAGAAAGAAAAACATTTATTTTGCACCTCAATACAATAATTAATATTATTAAAATTGAAACATAAACAAAACAAAAATTAAACTGAACATAATAAAAGTCACATGAGGTGCAAAATTAGGACCAGTCTCAGCACGATGCTGCAACGTTGATAGCTGCAGCGCTGTTATTCTGACTGGCCCCTTTTATGACGTCACGGACGACAAACACTTAAAAATTAAATTAAAATAAGGGAAAATAAATAATAAGACTGTACAAAAATACTTAATAAATAAAAACCCAAGACTGAGACATAATATTGTTAACTTAAATTTTTACATAGAGCCGTCCACAATTGCTAGCTCGTGCATGACACTAGTCGTATGGCTAATCAGTTGTCTATGGTTCTTATACAAATACAATAAACAAAGCGGCAATTGCGACAACAAAATAGATTAAATAGGCTATAGTATAATATAATAGGGAATAAATTAGACAATTAAGATGAGATAGGACAGGGTCATAGATATACTAAATATAAATATTGTAATGTATAGTGTAATTAATTGTTTGTTGTGTATGAAGTGTACTTGATGTGGCAATGCAATGTAAGGAGTTTCACAAAAAACGTGCCGGCGTCTACTGTTGTGTAAGTAATTCTCTAAAATTCTTTATAATCGCGTTGTGTTCTAGCACTATTTTGCCATGTAGATGTCCGTGCTGTAATACTCCATTATTGTACCTATGACAATGCGATTCGTTAATAATTACATAAAGGGACTTAAAGGGAAAGTACTTATTAGGGACAAAGTCGCGTGTAGTCTATAACACACAATATTGAGTAAATTTCCATGTACACAACATATCACTATGACATTACAAAATAGTAACAAGTTTTTTTGTATATTTTCGTCTGTATCGTCCGATCGACCTTCAAAACTGGTATACTCGTTTTTACGTCATTCATATTCTATGTTGAATTATAATTTGTATTTTACTAGCTGAGACCGATGCCTTCGCTTGTAATAAGTAACAAAGAATACAGTTTAAAAAACCGACTTGGAAAAAAATATTTTAATACAAAAAGCACAGCGGTCGTGGCGACTGCCTTGCACGAGGTAGCGGCTTCAAATCCAATCGGAATATGTCTTTGTGCGATCCACAAATGATTTTAATGAGTTTGAATGACTTTGAAAGCCGTAAAACTAAAGTCTAAGGTGAGTAAATGTATGTTTGATAATAAATGTTGCCTCTATGATTACATCGATTTTAATTTCAATTCACTAAGATTTTTACACCTTGTAGTTACACACAAATACTTTACATTTACTGTACTTGTGATGATTTTTCGAGGTAACAACCCATCGATTAAATGTACAATCGAAGAAAAGGCCGAGTAAGAGATCCTTCGAGATAACGAACCTTCGGTGAAGTGTACCGTCGAGGTAGAGACATCGAGGTAACGTCATTCGAACAAGAGTATTAAATCCCTGTATAATTCCCCGTGACACAAAGCATAAAACGTAATGAGAGATAGGTTTAAAAAAATAGAGTCATTTAATAATCTTGTCGTTTTAAATGATTAATTTAGTTAAAAAAGCTTATTACTCATTCCTACTTATACAAATGTATAATAATGAATAATAGTCATTATGTTATACATTAGTTAAATAATATATAATGTTATTATATAACGACACACGTTTAAAATATGTAATTAATTATTAATTTACATAAATATAATTATTTAATGGATCACTCGCACGTACTCGTCTATATCTATTGTATTGTACAAATTTAATTTAAATATGAGTCTGAATTAACAATAAATTGAGGTCTCATTGCAGGGACGGGTATCTTCAGAGACGAAAATAATTTGGCATGCTAAGGGCCAATTCACAGACACCACAACCACACCATAACCACATCACAACCACACCACAACCACACCACAACGACACCATAACCACATCACAACCACACCACAACGACACCATGTGGTCGGGCGTATTAAAAATAAATATTACAATTTACACGTACCACATTTGGTCCTTGTTATCGACCACCTTTGTAACTCGGCCAGGTTTCACCAGTCATGGTCACTAGATGACTGAAACCTGGCCGAAACGTCAAGAGCCTCAAAGGTAAATAGTTTCAATATTTACAACAATTAATCGTGTTATAACGTGTAGTTATCTATACTAATATTATAAAGAGGTAAAGTTTGTGTGTTTGTGACGATGTGGTAATCTCTGGATCTACTGGAACGATTTTAAAAATTCTTTCAATGTTGAATAGTCCATTTGTCGGGGAGTGTCATAGGCTATATAGTATCACGCTATGACTAATAGGAGTGGAGCAGTAATTAAATATGTTTAAAAAAGTGACGAGTTTTTTTTCGCCGCCTAACGAAGTGGGCACAGGTCAGCTAGTTATAATGAAACACGAAAGTTTTAAAGTTAATAACATAGACACTAGTTTTATACATTATCCCCCTTACTCATAAACGCCTCTTAAATTTAATCACTGTTTAGCGCGATTTTTATTAGGAAAACCAACCTTATACCAAACAAAACCGTAAGAATTTAAGCTAATCAATTGACTAAAATTCAAGAGTCGTTTAAGAGTAAGGGGGTTAAAGTTTATAACTTATACACTAGTTTTCTACATACTCGTATTATATCGGAAGCTCAGACTCGACCCAGTTATGTACATAATACTTATATGTATTAAATATCATTACACAATTTTGTGAAAGTGAACACATGTGTTACATTACAATATTCAACTCTATATACGTATAGTTACAGTTGTTTTTTGTTTAACTAGGTATGTAGGTTTTAAGTGTTAATTGTGTGTTAAGTCAGGATTTAAAGATGCTAGAGTATGTGGCTGCTAGATAAAGGTCTCGGGTTTGGTTCCCAGTCAAACTAGACAACAGACTACTAGTATTTTTTTTTGGTAAATACCTACATGCACCTATACTCGTATAACAACATGTTTATCCGTGTGCTAACGGAGTAAGAATACAATATGTCACCACCCCATTTCATCCCATGGGTGTCGTAAAAACCGACTAAGAGACCATCATCTTAACAAAATAAAAAGAAGAAAAACTTGAAATTAAACCCTGCACCAATCCGTCTGGCCAACGTGGTATTAGTAGGCCAAGTATCCCTCCGTCACGGGAGAAGGCCGTCTCTGCAGTGGGACATTATTATCACTGCTGATCAATGCTTAATTCCGACTTCTTAATTAAAAATTGATTTCCCACTATTTCTCAATTCGAACGCTTATTGTTTATTGAGTATTTACTTTTATGCCGACTTTCCCGTTTTGTCGACTTTAAGCAAACATGATACATCGATTACTCTTATGCCGAATTTTCAAATTTCATTATTTTTAGTCCTTTTATGCCGACTTTTTAATTATTTCAAACAAAGTTACCGTTTTGACAACTTCTAAAAATTATAGTATATTTGTTTCGGTTTGCCGATTTTTGTACAGTCACGTACCTACGTAACGCAATATTAATCTATACTAAATATGTACTTTATAACAAATAATTAAATGCGACGCCTACAAGGGTAAAAAATATGATTCATTCTTTTTACTTAATTGTGATACGAACTCATTTGTTAAATGTCATTTTATAGATAAAAAAAAATTGTGAAATGTCATTTATTTTCTTGGCTAGTGGCATGCTAATAAAATATAAATACGTTTATTTTTAAAATGAGTAAAACTTCAGGTGATATAACTTTCTTTCACAATAAAAAGGTAAGCCAAATTAATTTACTGCCCGTGGTCACACAAAGCTTTTTTGTTTTTTTTATTTTTGTGTGGTGAATATTGTACCTATTCTTTGAAGGGTCGAATATAACTATGTACTATATTTTTTTAGGGTGGCTGGACTCTATGGCGGTACGGGTTCAGTTTTACATTAGAAAAAAAAAATAAGGATAATTCGCAAATATGGAGATGCTCCAATCGAAAATGTTCTGGATCTATTACGTGGATGGAAGAGGATGGTACTGTAATGCGGGAGTCCATTCACGTATGTAAACCTGATTGGAGCAAGTTCGAAATCGAAAATTTTTTATTTGGACTAAAAAAACTTGTGTGCGACGATTTGGGACCAATACCACTACTCTATGATGGATTTGTAAGGGATTACAAAGAAAATCACCAATATGATGGTGTTATTCCATTATTTAAATCCATTAAAAATTGCTTGTATAGGGCTAGGAGGCAATATTTACAAGTTTATTCTACAGTTTTCAAAACTGTGGCCGATGTGAAAATGAGTTCAAAACTGGGAGAAAATTTTCTACTATTTGAAGATGGGATAGACAATAAAATAATTGTATTTTGCAGCATGGAAAGTCGTGAAACATTAAAATATGTTAAGCATTATTTTGGAGACGGCAACTTTAAATGTGCGCCTCGCCCTTTTAAGCAAATATACACCATACACGGAGGTGTTGGGAGCGATAGCGATGCAACAGTTATTGTTCCGCTTGTGTTTGCTCTTCTGCCTAATAAACAACAACATACGTATGAAAGATTATTTAGGTTATTAAAAAATCATTTGCCTCAATTTCAACCATTATTGTATCAAACAGATTATGAATTTCCTGCAATGAACGCATTTAAAAGTGAATTTCCTGATGCTTTAAATAAAGGTTGTTTTTTCCACTTTTCACAAGCACTCCAGAGAAATGCTAAAAAATATAATTTAAACGAAGATGGTGATAGAAAAATTATATCTTTATATACTGCCTTAGCCCATTTACCCGTTCAACATATTCCAGAAGGATTTAATAGTATAAACTTCGAAATTACCCGTAACAACACGAATTGGAATCAATTTATAGATTATTTTGTAAAAAACTGGATGAACCGTGAAGTGCTGCCTGTAGTTAGCTGTTACGCTAACCCACATCGCACTACTAATGCCGTTGAAAGTTGGCATGCCCGGTTAAATAAAATAGTTAAAGTTAAAAAGATATCAGTATTTGCTCTAATCAAAATATTGAAGGATGAGAGCGTCCACAGTGACCACGCTGCTCGAAGTAAATTGACATACTTGCCAATCTCTAAAAAAAAACTTGATAAATACAAATTAAGAGACAGGCGCTACCATAAAATAGTTGATGACTATTTAACCAGCAACATTAAAATAGACACATGTTTGATAAGACTCGCAAATGTTCATTATTAATGTATATATGGTATTTAATTTTTTTTTTTTCGTAAGATATGATTTTAGTTTTTGTTATTTTAATTAAATAATATTCAAGAATAATATTTTTTGTTTCAATCAATATTTACTAGACAGTCTTTCACACGACTGTACAAATAGTCGGCATTGTGGTTCTAAAAACGAAGATAATTTATCTTGTTGGCATTCTAAGCCTATTAAGGGATTACTTATAAAAGTCGGCATAAAGGGAAAGCCGGTATAAAAGAACTGAAATCAATGAAATTTGAAAATTCGGCATAAGGGTAATCGATGTATCATATTTTCCATAAAGTCGACAAAACGGGAAAGTCGGCATAAAAGTAAATACTCTGTTTATTACCTTAGGTAGCACAATCTTACTTTTTCGACCTGAACTAAGTTTTCAAAGACGTTTGTGACACCTGCTCTTACGACCTCTGTGGCGTAGTGGTTATATAACATGACTGCTACGCATAGGTCTCGGGTTCGATTCCCGCTCAATGCAAATCTTTGTGAGCATGAACATGATTGTTTGCATTGTTGTTCTGGGTTTTTTCTAAAAATAATAAATAAACATAAGTATGAAGGCGCATCCCTGGCGCCGTGAAATAAAACTAACCTTTTTCCTTAGATGATATACCTCCTTTAACGTTCATATTGATTTATGAAACAAACATTCAAAATGTTCGGACGAGAATGACAAGGAGTCGTCATTCTAGCGGAACGTCATGAAAACTGGGAGAAACCGCCGAACCCGTGAGGCTGGTGGTCCATCCGGTGTACATGAGGGACTGCTTTAGTGTCCGTGTACTAGTGCAGTTTCAGTACCTTTATAATATTTGTATTTGCTTGAAATTTGTGAATATAAGTTTACGTTCTGTAAATCCTGTTTATTAATTAACAACCTGACTTTGACTGAAAGATGAGCGAGGTTGACACCGACGGCCCTATCCTCCCGACATGTACATAATAATATTATGTATGTATTGTCAAAAAAAAAGTATTTAAGTATGTTGATCCGTTGTCTAGTACTCACAGTACAAGCTTTGCTTAGTTCGGAACTAGGTGGCGATGTTTAAATGTGTAAGGATTATTTATTTAGTTTATTTATTTGTAAAAAACGAACATATTTCCAAGGTGCATAAGGTAAAGTATATTTATAAATTACGCCTTTACCAAGTAAATTAAAAATGTAAGTCGATTATTACGACAGAGGGAAGTCCTAATACTTATAATAGGCCGGACATAGCGGTAGGTACAAGTATAATTAATATACATTATAGTTGCATGCAATATTGCGACATATTCCTGAGGTGGCAAGGTCCGGTATTGTGTGTTGCGAAATGTTATTACGATCTATTGGATGCTTTACCCTTGTAATTGTAACCTATTTACTTAAGACTTTCTTTTTAAAAGGATTATAATAAGTATGTCCTTCTTGAAATTAAACCCTATACCAATCCTTTGTTCCAAGTTGGTTTCGTGTAAACTATGCTTAAGCTATCAAAGGAGTTAGCGCATGTACAGAAACAAATAAAAAGCCCACGCCCTTGTCATGTAATGGCCTACGCAGACCCGGACGGCATGGCAAGGGATTTTAATTATACTAATGGAAATTCAACCGTACTGTTACAGAAATACGACATAAATTGCTATGCTTTAAAATGATGCCGCGGCATTGAAAGGGATTTTATCGCACGGCATTTTTCATTTTAAAGCAAAGCAATTTATGTCATATTTCTGTAACAGTACGGTTGAATGTCCATTAGTAAAAATTAAAATCCCTTGCCATGCCGTCCGGGTCTGCGTAGGCCATTACTCGAAAACTGACATCTGCGCAGCCAACAATCTCATAACAGAAATATTAGACTTAAAAGCTTATGTTTCTTAATAAGATAATGGCAATATTACCTTATTGAACCTGATGGAAAGTGTGAATCTATCATCATAAATTTATAACATCCCATTAATGTCCCTCTGCAGGAACGGGCCTCCTCCCGTGACGGAGGGATACTTGGCCAGACGGATTGGTACAGGGTTTAATTTAAAGTTTATCTTCTTCCTATGTAAAGGTAATATTCACAGATAGTCCCTTAGTCGACTTCTACATGAGATGAGATGGGGTGGTGACATATTGTATTCTTACTCCGTCACCACACGGATAATGTTTTTATTTTCGGATAAACTTTTTTTTATACTCCGATTATGGTTAACCTGTATTATTTATCTATACTAATATTATAAAGAGGTAAAGTTTGTGTGTTTGTGACGTTGTTGGGGGTAATCTCTAGATCTACTAAACCGATTTTAAAAATTTTTTCTGTGTTAAATAGTTCATTTATCGGGAAGTGTCATAGGCTATATAGTATCACGCTATGACTAATAGGAGTGGAGCAGTAATAAAATATTTTTGAAAAAAGGACGCGTATTTTATGCAGTCCAACGCTGTGGGCACGGGTCAGCTAGTTTTACATAAAGTATCATGACTCTTCTAATATAAGACCAAAACCGGAAAACCTTGATCCGTTGATGAATGTATTGAGATCAGAGTAAAAACTCTATATAAGTAAGTATATACTTAACATTACCTTGACAGATGACTTATAAGGATGTGTTAATATCATTGTACTTTAACATTTTTTGCGTCAAAGTGCGCAAAATTATTCAAAATGCCATTGTCGTAAAGCGTAAATGTTAATTGTAATTTACTTCCTATAAACAATTATTTATCAATTACCTCATTATTGTATGATATTGTGATTTGTGACGAAACGAACGGCTTTACATACAAGATGCAGAAGAGCTCAGTGCTGCTCATATATAGAGCTTAGAGCGTCTCTAGTAGTACTAGTAAACAGGTACAAGAGGTGAAAATTACTCATATTTTAAACTTTAAAAGTTCACACAATCTGTTTAGTAGGCATTTTCGGCAATATTGGGCATTCCACATTAGGCATTTCTACTGCCAATGCGCCCAGAAGTTTCCCGGGCACATTGGCAGTGGAAATTTACCGGGCAGTGGCAATATTATCAAGCTTACATCGCTAGTCTCTACACTGCGCTCCTCACTTACACTCATATTATGTTTTTTCGGAATTTGGTAGGTATACTCTAGCCACTCTAATAGGTGAAATTTGACAGTTCTAGCTAGACTAGAACTGTCAAATTGCTGGCTGGGTGTCTGAAATCTATTAGGAAATTTATCGATTCAGATGACATACGACTAATCGATTTAAAATATATCGTTGATTGTGTTAGGTGTAGGGTTACTTAAAATAAACAATATAAATAAAAAAATATGTGTAAGGAACACAATGATAATGTGTAAGGTTTTTTGTAAATACATAGGTACATATTATACATAGAAACACTCAGACCAATACAAACCATCTTGTTCATGCACACAAAGACATGCGGGAATCGAACTCGAGATCTCTGCGTAGCAGTCATGTTATATAACCACTACGCCACAGAGGTCGTCAAAGAAAGAAGAAATCAATTTTTATAATATTTTGTTTTCCTCATTTGTAAAGCCTATGTGCATACAAAATCTTACTCAACTACCTGTCGATTCGCAAAGAAGAAAGACAATGGAAAAAATTGATACTCGAGGCGGGAATCGAACCCGCGTCTCTGGACTATACGCGTTCAGTCGTCGGTAGTCGAGACGGGTACTCGCGTGGCCTACAGGTTCTGGCTCTGGACGTGTATAGTCCAGAGACGCGGGTTCGATTCCCGCCTCGAGTATCAATTTTTTCCATTGTCTTTCTTCTTTTCGGATTTTCTAGTTATACCTAAGCTTAATAGGTAAAAAATTGTAACTGTCGATTTTATTTATTTCTATATAAAATAGTTTTATATTTAAACAAGTTTGTGTTATTGCCGTAACTTGATTTCAAGGTGCTTTTTGAGGATATCTACTATTCTATATAAACCTTGCTATCAATACTTGTTCTTAGAGTAAGGTAACATAACTATTATCCTCATTTATTAATACATTTTTCACTGATTACCATTTTTCTATATTATCAATATTATCTTTACAAAATAAAAAGAAGGAAAACTTGAAATAAAACCCTATAACAATCCGTCTGGCCAGCGTGGTATTAGTAGGCCAAGTATTCCTCCGTCACGGGAGGAGGCCCGTCCCTGCAGTGGGACATTAATGTGTTGTTATGATGAACACTTTTCTAGTATTAAGGGGGTGACGTAAATCGAGGTGAATTGCTCAACGTTTTACGGAAATAAATTAATAAATCATTCGATCGATGATATTCATTTCTACTAATCGATCAATTCTTTTCACATCCCTGAAATTTCCGTACATTTGCCAATAAAACCATAAAAAAAATATCGTGAAAATCAGTCCAACGCGAGCCTCAAACCCGAGACCTCAAAGCACACAGTTAAATTCAACGCAAAACGAGTTTACTGTTCTACATATTATATGTATAATAATGTATTTTATATGTATTTAAGTCAATAGTAGCCGGGACGGTTGAGTGGACGCTATACGACCAAATTGGAACGAGCGGCTTTGTACTAGTTATTTTAGAGTTCCGTAATTCGTTTATAAAAACTTAATACTATTAATATTATCGTATCGTATCACCCCTTATCATCCCACAGCTGGGCAAAGGCCTCTCCCTTTGATTACCACAACTGTCGGTCCTTGCCCAATAATAATATTAATAACGGGAAATATTTTAAGTATGGATGGATGTTTGTTACTCTTTCACAAAATACATACTACATGGATTTTAATGAAACTTTACAATATTATAGCTTAAACATCAAAATAAAAGATAGGTTACAATTAATTTATGACTCTCATACTGATTTCCGAATTACTAAACCCAGAATAACGTTACCACGAAAACATACAATCACGAATTTTCATTATGGCATTGTCATCGTTCTAACATAACCTAATCTTTCGACTTAAATATATTGCATGTTTTAAACTGCCTAAGGCAGTACATGATGCGCTAAAATAAATAAGATTATGTTATGAGTTGGTTTGAAGGGCTCAGAAGAATACAATATGTCACCACCCCATCACATCCCATGAGTGTCGTAAAAACCGACTATAACTGTAAGTTAATATTAACATAGGTGCTACTGTTAATAAAATACAAAATAGTAATGTAAACAGCTAGTAGGCTCGAGACGCCATGACAGTGTGACCACGGTCATTGATCTTGAGTCAAACCGCAAACTCTTAGCATATATACGTATTGGTATGCAAGCGGGTGATTCAACAATCATTTATTCATGGTATAGGTATTTAATTAAATGGTTAAGTTAACTATGGTCATCGTCTTTCAATCCTGAGGCTTTCATATCCAGTGGCAATGACTGATTCACACAACACAATATTTATCCTGGCTCAAGTCAATAATTTGAGAATCACACAAATAATAATTATCTTACGTTCGGAAGTCGTGTATGGCTCATAGCACTATAACGTAACGTAAACGGATCGGCACCGCCTCGCCTTTTTCTTCGGTGTCAAACGTCAAAAATCCGATTACGTTACGATTCCGATTAGTGTGCGTTGCAATAAGGAGTTTCATACAAAGAAAACTGAACGACTCGAGTTGATACGTTTACGTTACGTTATATGTGCTATGAGCCTAAGCCAGGACTTTTTTGCCACCGAGCCATTTTATTTATAGTTGATTTATATTATACCTACAGGTTTACATAACTCTACTAGTTCCATAAGGTTTTATAGGATAAAGAGTTAAAAACAAATGAAAATATAAATGGTCATATGTACTAAACGGATGGCTATTTTTGTGTTTTTGTTTCTGCTAAGTAAAGTTATGCCCTATACCTTGTGTTACAATAATTATAATAGTAATATAAACCTTTATTATGCTTGACATTTCGACAATGTTACACTGGCCGGGGTTTCAAGCTAAATGTCTCACAATTACATATTATAATATTTAATTTCATAATCATTCAACGAGAAACTTTAAAACTTATTATAGTTAACATACAGAACCACTTGACTGCAATGTATTACAAGCAAACTAGTAAATAATCGTTCTTTCTATATTTGGTACTAATTTAAGTCGTTTGTTCAAGCATCATACGAAAGCTATTATATTATATTGTCTGCCATTTTATCTACATGTATAGCCGTGTTACGATAATATCGGGAGAGGAATTAACATCATAATAATATTAAACTTTTAAGCTTTGAGATGAATAATCAGCAATCACCTTGCACCCGAGCAAAAAAGCTCCCAAACGTTAGGCATTTGCATTTTCGGGATCAACCATTATACAGAAAGAGGTTTGCTCTGTAATGATGGCAACAAAGTTACTTTAGCACTTGGACTGTTTTCACGTTTTCTTTCAGGTTCGAGGCTGTCATATTGCTTAATACTATTCTACACGGGTCTTCGCGGCGAAAAAAACGCAACCCTTTTTTAAACATATTTCATTACTGTTCCACTCTTATTAGTCATAGCGTGATACTATATAGCCTATGACACTCCCCGATAAACTATTCAACACAGAAATTTTAAATCGGTTCAGTAGATTCAGAGATTACCCCCTACAATGTCACAAACTCACAAACTTTACCTCTTTATAACATTATAAGTATAGATACATTACAAAATTATTGTGTTAACAATATTGATACCATTGTTAACCGTGGGCATGTAAAACGTAAAGTTTAAAAAACATTATACATACATTATTGCATACAATACTAACATAAGTACTTACATGTTTTGAGTTTTAATTATAAAATATTTTATGTTATACCTTTGACAGTTATTTAAACAATAAATTAACACTTGTATGCTAAAATATTTGTAATAACATGTTTTATGTATTGACTACAATTAAAATAAACTAACTATGTACAAACTATATAACATACTACTTGAAATTAAACCCTATACCAATCCATCTGGCCAACGTGGTATTAGTAGGCCAAGTATCACCCCGTCACGGAAGGAGGCCCGTCTCTGCAGTGGGACATTAATGGGCTGTTATGATGATGAACTATGTACATTGTTGAGAAAAGGAGAAACTTATATTTTTATTTAAAAATACAACACCCGCCACAAGGGATCTTGCCCTGTACCGCAGGGACTTCATACATTTAATGGACGTAAAGAACATTTAGATTCAGGATAATTCTGGATCAATCAATCGATCAACTAGACTATTGCAGTCCACTGCTAGAAATAGGCCTCTTTCAACACGCGCCACAGAACACGGTCCTGCGCCTTCCGCATCCAATCCGACCCAGAGACCTTTATGAGGTCGTCGGTCCACCTAGCTGGATCACACAAACAATGAAATATTGTACTATGTGGGATTTGTAACGTTGACCTTCAGAAGTCACTAATCCAAGACCAAATCAGTAAAAATTATGAAGCCGACCAACTTAGAAGGCGCGTATTCTAAGTTGTCAATGCATTCCCGTGGGCCATGCCTAGCAGAGTCCCTCTCACAACAGATAACAATCACAATATTTCCTGCTACATATAATATAACTAACACAATGTCGTGAATAAAGTCACAAATAAAACAATGGCTACCAATTATAAACATAAACAATGAAAAATTCTCATACTTTTTGTTATAAATGTATTTATTGCGTTACATTTAGTAGAGCAAAGTTAAGCAATCTGGTCTAAGGTTATTAGATTGATGGACAAGCTTTTAGAAGGTAATAGTCAACGCCATCTAGTCGCGAACTAAGCAGAGCTTTTACTATAGGTACTAGACAACGGATATACATACATAAATACTTTTTTTTTTTGTAAATACATACATAATTATACATAGAAAACACCCAGACCAAAGTAAACAATCATGTTCATGCACACATAGATTTGCATTGAGCGGGAATCGAAGCCGAGACCGCTGCGTAGCAGACATGTTATATAATCACTACGCCACAGAGGTCGTCAAAAACTAAGCAAAGCTTGTACTTTGGGTGCTAGATAACTGATGTCCCAAAAGACCCTTTGCGATCTAAATGATTGAGTATAACCCGGATCTAGCATTATGGCTAACGCAGACCTGGACGGCATGGCAAAGGATTTTAATTTTTACTAATGGAAATTCAATCGTACTGTTACAGAAACACGACATAAATTGCTATGCTTTAAAATGATGCCGCGGCATTGAAAGGGATTTTTCAATGCCGCGGCATCATTTAAAATCCTTTGCCATGCCGGCCGTCCAGGTCTGCGTTAGCCATTACCCGAAACTTTTATGTATATACTTTTATATGATTTCTCATGACTTTACATATTATAATACTAGCTTCTTTTTATTTCATACAGATAACATTCACAGCACAGTTATTAGGTAGCGATTATTAAGATATTTGGATTTTTCTGGATTTTTAGAGGGAAGCCCATGTACAAAAAATAGACAGAGGTGGAGGAAGGACAACCTTGCATAGCCATGGTAACATAAGTTACAGCTAAGTCTACTAGCTGACCCGTGCCCACTTCGTTAGGCGGCGAAAAAAACGCGTCACTTTTGTATACATATTTTATTACTGCTCCACTCCTATTAGTCATATCGTGACAATATATAGCCTATGACACTCCCCGATAAATGGACTATTCAACACAGAAAGAATTTTTAAAATCGGTTCAGTAGATCCAAAGATTACCCCCTACAACTTCACAAACACACAAACTTTACCTCTTTATAATATTAGTATAGGTATTCTACACAACGTAGTTACCTACTTATTTTATAAACATTTTAAACTAACTGGTACTCTACAAACAAGTAAACTGGTAGTCCAAAAACCAGTTAATTGGTAATTGATGTTAGCGTAACTGACATCCGTGGGAGGGCAATCATTGTAATCCATTCGTTAAAATAGCGGCATCATATAGTAGATGTATCTGTTAGTACGAGTAAGTACCTTAAGGAGCCATAGCCTTTAATCTTTGGAGTGGGCCACCCCTTTATCGCAGATTTTTAATGGCAGATTATTATTTTCCATAACAACGAATGGCATAAACTTCATTTAGCAGAAAATTGTTTGGCAAACACTCATTTAACATACATTTCATATCGCATAACGTTGAGTGGCAGAACGCCCTTTCCTTAAACTTATTTAAACTATCACGATTTGTATAGGTACCTACTTTATGCAATTTTGAATACCAGATCTTCCTTGCGGTAAGTATATACTAATATAATTTAGGCACCTCTAGTTATTCCGAAGTTTTCGACCTACAAATGTCGTGGTCTCGGAGAGACTGTCTCTCTTAACATCACGGGTCAGTGTGTAACACAAGGACTAGTTTCCAAGAAGGGGTCCTACATTGCAGTACATCGAAGGTACATCGTCCTTGAGTCAAAGACGCTATCAAAGTCATGTGCGTGCGTTTCATTCGCATTAAATTGGCGACGTACAGAGTACAAATAATAAACGGTGTACCAACACAGAAAATTCGAGCTGCTTTGACTTATCGCTATCTGCTTTGTTGATAGTACTACTTATTATAACAAAAACATAATACAACCGAATTGAGAACCTCCTCCTTTTTTTGAAGTCGGTTAAAAACAAAGTGAATCTACTTTCTCACTAATCAAAATTTGCCTTTCGACTACACAATATTAGGTTAAAATCTTGCTTATAATGTGGTTAGTAAATTAAATATATTAAGAAAAAAAATCAATACTTATAGTACCAGTACCAGCATGGATGGACGTGTACTAGGAGCCAAGCATTCAAGAGGAGGTTTACCGATGCAATACATTAAAGTCCTTATAAATCAAAGACATCAAAGTTAAGTGCGTTTCATTCACATCAAAATGGCTACGTACAGAGTACAAATAATAAACATTCCTATTGTAATTTTGTTGACAATAACTTGAGTCATCGGTGAGGTGGCCATAAGTCGAAGCTTTAACAGGATTAGTGTTATTATCTATACTAATATTATAAAGAGGTAAACTTTGTGTCTTTGTGACGTTGTAGGGGGTAATCTATGGATCTACTGAAACGATTTAAAAAAATTCTTTCTGTTTTGAATAGTTTATTTATCGGGGAGTGTCATAGGCTATATAGTATCACGCTATGGCTAATAGGAGTAGCAGTAAATGAAATATGTTTAAAAAAAAGGACGCGTTTTTTTTCGCCGCCCAACGAAGTGGACACGGGTCAGCTAGTAACTTAATAAAATCAACCGATAGCTTAAGAAAATTATATACATTTTTTATGGCAACTCTCGCTTGATCCTTAGTTGATCGAACCGTGTGTTACAGGCACTTTTACTATTTAATACACGAACATAAACGATGGATATCCTGTAGATATGCAAAGCTATTAAATAAACATTTTGTGCGAAATTCGAATACTTGTATGTCGCTGGGAAATGAGGAAACCAGGGATTTCACGAAATCACTAGGGATATCACGAAATCCTCGTAAATGTCTTTAATTTCCCTGCGACATATATACGTTTTCCAAATGATTTTCTATTATAATTTCTTACCAATTAAACGGAGCGGATTCTACAAAATCCGGTATTGTATAAGAAGCCACGCGTTATGGCGTAGTCCTATTGCTTATCACAGTGCACTAGAATAGAAGGGATATACCCGTTTAATTCCCTCGGGTTAGACCAAAACTATTCATTTAGTTGTGTTTCATTTAAAATGGCGCAAGATTATAATTTGTGATTCACACAAATAATTATTTTTTGTTTGATTCAAACCCGCAACCTTGTGCACGCCAGTCGAATACACAACCGCTTTACCATCGGCGAGGCTGCCAAATTGTCAAGAAATATACAGGGTTACAGGAAAAGTCGTGCTAGATCCGTTAAGGGCGTGGAGTATCCATCATTTCTGACTTATTTTACTATGAAACATCCTACCCTAAACTTAACCCTTTTCGAGATATTCGACTTTTAATTTTTTTATGAAAAATTGCCGATTCTTAGGCTACTAAATTTATTTTTTATTTTTTTGTGTATCTTAATATTATTATTATTGCATTTTTACGTGGGTAATAAGATGCTTTAGGACGTCAATACTTAAAATAGTGCATAAGTTAATTGAATGGACCGTAGTAGACAAGTAAAGGTTAAGAAAAACACGAAAATATTGGAAAGTTTATTTTTCTCTAAGCCATAACTAAAAAAAACATTATGGGAATTGTTCGGCAGATGTTTTTCTAAATATCTACGTTTCATCAGCTATCTAACGATGTATAACAGTCTAGGGTTTTATTCAATTCCATTGAAACAAAGTTAGTTTTATAGGCGACAGAGAAGAAGAAAGAAAATTATTACTTAGCCCTAAATAGTAAAATAAAACAATACGTGAGCATGAAATGTTATTTATTGAGGTTTTCTCATAAGTTTTTATTGTTTACAGGTCATGTTCAACATGGCCGCCTCTATTTCTGACACATTGTCGCATCCTTCTACGGAGACCAGTCTTCACTACTCTAGTGGTCAACGTGATCCTTATTTTGTTTGCTGCATCCACAATCCTTTCTCTTAAGTCTTCTACAGACGAAACTGGATTCGGCTCGATAATTTCTGTCAAAAACGGCCACATCTGGTACTCGACGACCAGGGTAGCGAGTTATGTATTCATTGCGAGCTTGCGCAGACACACAACGGCAGTATGCGTAACTAATAAGCATATCATATAGCATATTCCTCAGGTGTGTGGGACGTCATCTTCAACACTTCCGTATCACAGGTACAAATCAGAGTCCGGTTAACAAGCACAGTAGTCACAAATCAGAAGAAATAGTCCAGAATCACAGCCAAGTCAAGAAAAAGAACAAAACGATATCACATCTACTATGTACGAAGCACAAAAGCAGACTGACAACCAAAACAATACCCCCTGTTGTATTCCCATATTTTTTCTTTCATTCGCACCTACATAAATCTTTACTTCGTCTGGTTTTAACTTGAAGGACAATAAACGCGGGACCGTTAGACCTGCTACCTGGAGCGTCTAAACGACTTTTTTTCCAAGAAATGTTATACAAACCCTAGACTGTTATACATCGTTAGATAGCTGATGAAACGTAGATATTTAGAAAAACATCTGCCGAACAATTCCCATAATGTTTTTTTTAGTTATGGCCTAGAGAAAAATAAACTTTCCAATATTTTCTTGTTTTTCTTAACCTTTACTTGTCTACTACGGTCCATTCAATTAACTTATGCACTATTTTAAGTATTGACGTCCTAAAGCATCTTATTACCCACGTAAAAATGCAATAATAATAATATTAAGATACACAAAAAAATAAAAAATAAATTTAGTAGCCTAAGAATCGGCAATTTTTCATAAAAAAATTAAAAGTCGAATATCTCGAAAAGGGTTAAGTTTAGGGTAGGGTGTTTCATAGTAAAATAAGTCAGAAATGATGGATACTCCACGCCCTTAACGGATCTAGCACGACTTTTCCTGTAACCCTGTATACTATAGATACTTTCCAAAAAAATTCGGTAAATATTGACCCTAAAATATGTTTCTCAAAATTGCTGGTCACACTAGTAACACAAACACAACAACCTCAGCTAGATCCTAGACGCAGGTTCAATGTAAACAACGGAACGTACATATTCTATTGTTTATACTTATCAATAATTATATGTTAGACAAGTAATTGAGATTGACTTGGCCTCTTAATGCCAAACAGGATTATAAAGGGTCTGTTGTAAGGCCAATACGACTTGTGTGCGTGTGTCATGTGGTCTTTGAGGAAGATCCAGGGCAAAATAGTGGCATTAGTCCTTCAAGAGAAGGGTTCCCTATTTTTGTTCGATTTTTATTATATAGGTATCGCGATAATTCAGTAGTACGATGTTTTATTCTATCGATGCTTTAATATTGCGATGTAACGTTAGTGCGAAAAACCTTACAGCGATTGCTTATTTATTCGGTAATTTAAGTGTGCATTTATGCGGTCCTGACTCCTGAGCCTTATTGTGTGAGACGACCTACTTACAATGGCGCCGGGATATATTACATGTTAAAATGAAATCAATTTTGAAAACGAGGATCGGTAGAGTATTTAATTAGGATTAAAAGATTTAGAATACAATGAGGGGTCACCACAAAATGGCATTAAGAACAAAGTTAATCGCTAACATTAGTACAAACCGCAACTAGTTGAGTAATACTCAGATGAGAGAAAGATACATAATACATACATACATTAATGTGTCTTGCGCAAAAATACCTTCACTTTTTAACCTACTTTGCAAAATATGAGGTACTGTGTTCAAGTGAGAACAGCTTTTTAAGTATGGTCTGCCACCAAAGACGGCCAGGCTCTGCATAATACTAGAGCAGGAACTAGGGACTTTTTGGCCCTTCAATTATATTAGTTTATATCCGTGTTGTGACGGAGTAAGAATACAATATGTCACCACCCCATCTCATCCCATGGGTGTCGTATACACCGACTAAGGGAATAACCGTAACTACTATCTTTACGAAATAAAAAGAAGGAAAACTTGAAATTAAACCCTATACCAATCCGTCTGGCCAGCGTGGTATTAGTAGGCCAAGTATTCCTCCGTCACTGGAGGAGGCCTGTCCCTGCAGTGGGACATTAATGTGCTGTTATGATGATGATGATACGAGGAAGCTATCAATATACAGTCTGCACTTTGTGAATCATAAGTAAAATATTTTTTATTCATATTTATTAAACATACATAATATTTTCTTTGTATTATTGTATATTATGGTCTTGTCTGTTAACTGTAGGATGGATCTTGAATTGTAATGTTGTGTGATCATTTTTCTTGGTGGTTAAATGGTTGTGATTGTTTGCATTGGTCTGGGTGTTTTCTATGTATCTTTAGTGGCCTTTAACATCTACGAAAGATGATTTAAACAACAGCCGTGTCAAGTGATTTGGTTTTGGCACTTCTATGTATTGTATGTACGAGTATGTATTGAGAAAAAAAAGTATTTAAGTATGTATATCCGTTGTCTAGTACCCCTAGTACAAGCTTTGCTTAGTTTGGGACTAGATGTGTGTAAGTCAGAGATATGATCTTAATTTACCTACATTTGTCACAATCTTTTACATTTTTAAATATAAACATTTAAAAATAAAAAAAAGATAGACCCACCATCATCGAGTACAGGGACCAAGCTACTGGTGGTTAGGGCTCCAGAGATAGGAACCTCCTCACAATGCGTACCGTCTCGAGCAATTGCCTTTTGCATCAGACCTATGATCCAACTGCCAAGCGATAGTCTCCGTAGATGTTGATAGAGACTTTTTGGAATAAGTCCATTTACCGAAAGTACTATCGCAACAATGATCGCCGAATCAACATTCAAGATATGATTCTTATTATCATCATAACAGCCCATTAATGTCCCACTGCAAGGGCGGGCCTCCTCCAGTGACGAAGGGGGTTTAATTTCAAGTTTTCCTTCTTTTTATTACGTAAAGATAATATTCGCGGATAGTCCCTTAGTTGGTTTTTACGACACCCATGGGATGAGATGGGGTGGTGACATTGTATTCTTACTCCGTCAACACGGAGAGATTATTATTATACTTGTAGGTAATATTAACAGAGAGAACATTAACCTCAGATGGACAAAGGCTTAAGCACTTCACACCTATTTGTTTAAATAAATATTGATGTCACCTAAGAGTGACTAGTTATTTATTGTGTTTACTTGGCAAGATTAAATTAGTAAGGCTTAGTAACAGTAGCTGAGAAGAAAAGAGATTTGGTCTAGGATCTCCGGCTTCTGTGACCATGGGCCTTAGGACAGCAAGGGGTTGGCTCGTCTATCCGTTAAGCCCGATTTACACATCGACATGTAGTAGTATAGGATGGAGATCTATTTAAATCAACTTAATAAACAACTTACTACTTAACTCGCTACTGTACTTGTCGATGTGTAAATCGGGCTTTACAGAGCCCAAGACGATGGAAGGTGTATGTACACAATACACAGAAGCGGGGATTGACCTAAAAGAATTAAAGCGATTAATATCCATCTAAGGACTATGTATTCTCAGCTTATGTCAACTGAGAAGAACACTGAGTGAGTCATTTCGAATCCGAATTGCTTAAGAATTGACAGCTCTCAGTGTCTTTAAGTTCACTGAATTTTAATTAGATTAGACAGTATTTTTTTAGAAATCTGTACTCGACTTAACGAAAGATTTAATAAAAATAAGAGTTACCTATTTTAATCCCGAATTTTAATATTCCGAATATCAAAATCCATTAGTCATTATTCCATTTTTTTAAATTTCGAAGTATTACTTGCCATATAATCGCAACTCCGAATTTCATTTGCCCATTTATTTATTTGTACGACGTTTTAAAATCCAAATGAATGAGTTCCAGATATAAAAATCTAAAGGCACGAAATCCAGAGGACCGTAATCCATATGCACTAAAGCCAAATTTTTAAAACACAATTTATTGAAATACCTTTATTGAAATCCAGACAAACAATATCCAGATTTTTAAAATCATGATTTTTGAAATTCAAATTAACGATATCCAGAAAAACTAAATCCTTTTATCTCTTACTTATATTATTAACTTAACCTATTTAATTGCAACTTAAACTAACCTACTAAGTCGAATTTGACAGTAAAAATCTATGAGTAATGGGCAAGTAAAACAATAGCTAGTCGGTTCTGGCCGAAGGGTCACAGTTCTAACCTAACCAAATGAGTCGAATTTGACAATTAAACCTATCTGTAATGAGCAAGTAAAACAATAGCGAGTCGGTTCTGGCATTCGCCGGCCGCTGACGCGGCACGCTCGCTTCGCTCGCTCGGCTCGTGCGAAGGGTCACAGTTCTAACCTAACCTAACCAAATGAGTCGAATTTGATAATTAAACCTATATGTAATGGGTAACTTAAACAATAGTGAGTCGGTTCGCAGTTCTAATCTAACCTAGGTCACATAATATAATATTATGTATTGCAATAATTTAGCTGAAACACGATTGTATGGAAACCAAATAAAAAGTTTATGAAAATCTGGCAAAAATTTATCTGGAATATGATTATATGGGAACCAAATAAAAAGATTATGAAAATGTGGTAATAGTTTATCTGGAAAGTGGTACAGTCAGAGGCAAAAATATGTACACATTTTCGCATTTTGTAAACCAGTTATCTAAAGTTCTGCCAATCCAAAATTGAAAATTCGAAGATTAATTCAAAACTGTACGGAACCTCTTCTAAATTACGAATTCATTTTGATATTGTAATGTCTAGATAAACGTGCAGATAGTTTAGAAAATTTGAAAATGTGTACATATTTTTGCCTCTGACTGTACGATGGGAACCAAAAAAAGTATTCTGAGAATCTGGTATAGCTAAATCTGGATTATAAGAATATGGGAAACAAAAAAATACTATTTTAAAATTTGGTTTTAGTGCATCTGGAAATCGATTCATCTGGGAAATTAAAAACGGAATTTTAAATAGTTGTCATTCATTGAATCTGTCTTTTAAAAGTTCTACCAACTGTTTTCTGGGTTTTAAGATTCGGGTAACAGAAATTCGAGGTTTCAATAGGTTACCAAAAATAAGTCCTAATTACACTGGTATTTAATAAAAGCAACCATCATAATAATACCTCGCACTTAGATGATAAAATGTTGGTGGCGTTCTTGGTTAAAAGACAATTAATTTGTATATTATTCTATTGACTAACATTATATAATTTATTTGCTTTTCTGTGACATTTAAAGAAAACATTTCTATATTTTGTACGACGCAACTTGGCAAAGCATAGAGAACCTACTTAATTGTTATTGTACCATGCCTATGTATACCTACCTATGTTTACAAAATAAATATATTTGATTTGATTATTTGACAAACTCAATTTTGTACCTCTATACCTCTAATACCATAGCTACAAACTGTCACCATCAAGGACAATTTCGCAAGTACCGCACACGACCGTCAGAGGTCGTCATTGCGTTAGTTCACCTCGACGCTATAAGACGTGTGATCAGAATACAAATGTGATGAGACAGAGGGAAAATAATAATAGTTAAGACGTGATTGTTTAATTAATTGTAGGTAAATACTTGTGAGTTAGTTGCCTCGTGTGGTGACGGAGTAAGAATACAATATATCACCACCGCATCTCATCTCATGGGTGTCGTAAAAACCGATTGAGTGAGTATCCGTGAAAATTATTTTTACGAAATAAAAAGAAGGAAAACTTGAAATTAAACCTTATACCAATCCGTCTGGCCAGCGTGGTATTAGTGGGCCAAGTATCCCTCCGTCATGGGAGGAGGGCCGTCCCTGCAGTGGGACATTAATGGGCTGTTATGATGACTTGTGGGTTAGTTGCCTTGTGTGGTGATGGACTGAGAATACGGATGGAAACAAACGTTACATCTCTTTTCGTATTATTAAAAGATGAATAAGGGAAATTTTTAACATATTCCCCCTTACTCATAAAAGCCTCTTAAAGTTGAGTCAATTGATTAGCTTACATTCTTACGGTTTTCTTTGGTATAAGGTTGGCTTTCCTAATAAAAATCTCGCTAAACAGTGATTAAATTTAAGAGGCGTTTATGGGTAAGAGGGATTATCTATACATAGTATAAAATAAAGTCGCTTTTTCTGTCCCTATGTCCCTTTGTATGCTTAAATCTTTAAAACTACGCAACGGATTTTGATGCGGCTTTTTTAAGAGATAGAGTAGTTCAAGAGGAAGGTTTATATGCATAATATAGTAAAGAAACCCATATAAATTTAGAGATTACTAATGTAATTGTCTAATGAAGCTGTACTTAAATGTTGTTTAAGGACATTCTGTTGTAGGTGCCCGTGCGGAGCCGGAGCAGATCGATAGTTTAGTAGTTTTAGTTTATAGTTTAGTTTAGTGTATAAGATAGGGTGTTATCACCACATTACTACGTCACAAAACACACTACATATGTATAATCCGACGACCTCTGTGGCGTAGTGGTTATATAACATGACTGCTACGCAGAGGTCTCGGGTTCGATTCCCGCTCAATGCAAATCTTTGTGTGTATGAACATGATTGTTTGCATTGGTCTGAGTGTTTTCTATGTATAATATAAATATATGTATTTACAAAAAAAAAGTATCCAAGTATGTTTATCCGTTGTCTAGTACCTATCATAATACAGGATCTGCTTAGTTTGGGACTAGGTGGCGTTGTGTAAATGTGTGAGGATTATTTTATTTATTTGATCCCTTAGTCACTTTTTACGACACATTTAGTATAAGATAGGGTGGTATCACCATATTACTACGTCACAAAAAACACTACAATATATAATCACCCTATCAATTAACACAGTTACGACTTGGGGAGCTTCAAGAAACGAGCGTACTCCCTTTTAAAAGGTCGGCAACGCATCTGTGATTCCTCTGGTGTTGCGGGTGTCCATGGGCGGCGGTGATCACTTACCATCAGGTGACCTGCTGGCTCGTTTGCCTTCTATTACATAAAAAAAAAAAATTTAAAAAAAAAACACAGTTCCGGCTGAACCGCTAATCGAAAGACTGATGTACCGAGCTAAGCTAGCGATATGCGTGCGTGTGTATATTCAGTCTATCTAATTATAAATGTAAGCAGAGCGAGACGAATACACCAAGCATTTTCCACTATCAACACAACTACATTTTCTTTCTATGTACTTTCCTTCCTAAAATTAGAATTTTCTAATACTCGAAGAAAATTTGTAAGCGGTCACCCATCTTTAGAATGTACGCGAGAACATTGCTTAAAATGTTTTACGGACATATCTACACAGCGCCATCTGTTCCCAAAGTAAGCTAGGCTTAACCTGCTTGTGTTATGGGTAACAGAACAACGGATATTAGTACTTATATACTGTTTTTTGTAAATACATACATACTATACATAGAAACACTCAGACCAATGCAAACAATCATGTTCATGCACACAAAGATTTGCATTGCGCGGGAATCGAACCCGAGACCTCTGCGTAGCAGTCATGTTATATAACCACTACGCCACAGAGGTCGTATGTTTGTTTTTGTGATTTAAAATGGAACTGAAGTGACCAGTCTAAAGTTCAGATCAAATATTAAGCCCATCGGTCACCCATCTACAGAAGGAACTCGATAACGTTGCTTAACCCTTTCACAGTGCCGCCTGCAGACACAATAGTAAAACAATGCACGTGTACCATATATGGTACACTGCACTGGGAACGTGTTAGCATGGTTTTTTTTCTGAACTTGAAAGTAAGTGTATTACATTTTCAAACTAAATAATATGATTTTTCGGAATTATTTTTTCAAACTAAAATATACAACAGAAAAGTAAACTAATTTTCCATTTTTTGATTCTGTTACAAATATCTTTCATTGTATTTTTCCTGATGTAATAAAAAAAAAAAAAATAAGTAATTAAATATTCCTTACACATTCACACAACTCCGTCTAGTCCCAAACTAAGCAGAGCTTGTACTATGGCTACTAGACAACTGATAAACATACATAATGAACCTAGTGAAATTGTCTAGGCATGTTCTTTGTGTTCGTTAAATTGATGTTTGTGTAGTTTTTAAAGTACGAAACATCTAAAATTATCCTCCAGCAAGGATGACAAGTAGACCTACAAAATTCGCCATTACTTAAATTTTGTATGGAAACTTATTCTACTAAAACATCGAAGGATTCCATTCAAACTGTATGTAAAATTATACCTGAACTTATGTAACAGTCGGATATATTTTTCCTGTGCAACTAAATAAATAGTAATATTAAATAATTATATATTATTATATACACGCTACAAAACAGTCAAGGAGAAATAATTATCTTTAAGTAATGTGTATTAATGTTATAAATGTGTATGTATGGACGTTTAGTGTTTGTCTGTATGTTGCTGAAAATACATAATATCATAAACAAACAAACAATAATTCATTTATTCACATAAGATATAACGAAATCGCTGGTGAAAGTCGTTTTATAGTGATCACAAAAGCACGTCTGACTTAACGGTTAAGTTTACTGAGGGTTCGGAACACGACCATGTCAGAGAAGACACCCACAAGAAACTCTGCTGGGTTCCTATCTCTCTTTTTGTGATCACTTCACAAATATTATTTTATTTATTAAATACATGGAAAACACCCAGACTAATGCAAACAATTATGTTCATGCCACACAAAGATGGGGAGACCCTTCACACGGTGGACCGACGATGGGAAGCCGATGGATAAGGGAGGACAGGACCGCACTAGATAGCAATATTTGGAGGAGGCCTATGTCCAACAGTGGACATCAATTAGCTGATATGATGATGATGACACAAAGATTTGCATTGACCGGGAATCGAGTCCGAGACCTTTATTTAACAGCCATGTAATAACTCTCCGTGTGGTGACGGAGTTAGAATATAGTGTGTCGGGTGTCGTAAATACCGACTAAGGGACTATCTAAAAAGACTAAAAAGAAGGTAAACTTGAAACTATACCAATCCGTCTGGCCAGCGCGGTATTAGTAGGGCAAGTATCCCTACGTCATGGGAGGAGGCCCGTCCCTGCAGTGGGACATTAATGGGCTGTTATGAATAACGACTGTTTCAATGTATGGTCGAAAACTAAATGGCTTTATCACCTCTAGAGTTAATGTTAGTTGCATGTCATAAAACTATTAGGTTCAATATCGCACAACAAAACATCAGCTAAATCATGACGCTACTTTGACATATCAGTTCTCTTGTATTAGCAAAATTAGTCGTTAGATATTTATAAAAACAAATAGTAAAGTCAACGTTATTGAATGTCAAATATAACATAACTAAAGATATAAAGCTCACAGGCGCATTATAAACGCGTATAAATGTTTTTACATAACCAAAACTTGATTTCTGCGCGTTGTGTCACTTTAATTATAAAACCAGATTATGTTTAAAAACCTGATCTTTAGATATATATGTGGCGGTTTTGGCGGTTTATTTTTTGGTAATTAATTTATTATAGTGTACTAGACACGTTTTATTCATTTAAGTAATGTTTAATAAATATATTCCTCACACATTCACACAACGCCATCTAGTCCCAAACTAAGCAGAGCTTGTACTATGGGTACTAGACAACGGATATACATACATAAATACTTTTTTTTTTAAATACATACATACATAGAAAACACACAGACCAATGCAAACAATCCACCTTAGGTAGGAAAAAGCCTTTCAAACCTGTGTTTCCTCCATCGTATAATATGGTAGTGTGAAGTTTTCCGTGTGGTGACGGAGTAAGAATACAATATGTCACCACCCCATCTCATCCCATGGGGGTCGTAAAAACCGGCTAAGGGACTTTCCGTAAATATTATCTTTACGACACAAAAAGAAGGAAAACTTGAAATTAAACCCTATACCAGTCCGTCTAGCCAGCGTGGTATTAGTAGGCCAAGTATCCCTCCGTCACGGGAGGAGAACCCGTCTCTGCAGTGGGCCATTAATGGGCTGTTATGATGAATATTGTAATATTGTGTTATAAGCACCCGCGCGAAGCCGGGGTAGGTCTGTAGACTTATTACTGTAAATAAATACATATATTCTTCATACATAATAAAGAAGTATACAGGGTGGCTCATTCAAAGGGGTCAGTATGGGAAAGTCTTAAACTATAAGTTATACAAAGATTTGTTCTCAGGAACCATGACACCGATTTTGATAAAAAGAAAAACTGCATTCATACATTTGAAAAAGATACTGTACCCAGCTGGGGAATCGAACGCGGTTGTTTTGCAAAAATAAACTTATACTTTTCTATTGAAATATCGATTCTGTAGGTCTTAAGTAGTAAATATCTCTATGAAACATTATGTCTAAAATGAATAAAATGCATTGTTTTCACATACTTCAATTTATCATAGTAAGTAGGTGTTCGAAGTGGCTAATCTTTGAACTGTTACAATCTTCAACAGTTTAGGTATTTAAAATTATCTCTACGGTTGTTTGTACCCCTCTACTTGTTACATACACCGTGTTACATATCATGTGGCCATTGTCATTGCATTAAACCTTAAAGGAAGTTTTGTTATCTACAGTAATATTATTATCTAGATACAACTGCTTACTTCTTTTAATCAAACACTAACAATCAATATTGAAAAGCCATGTAAGTAATGTAGATATTGCAGATACAGAGACTGTTTAGTTAAGCCTCATTTGAAAATAGAACGTTTCAGTGTGACTGTTCGAATACCAATAAAAAAAGAAAAAAAAAGATCGGTACCTAAACGTGTTGAATATTGTATTGACAAAAAACGATGGCCACTTCGATCGAACACCTACTTACTAAGGTAAATTGAAGTATGTGAAAACAATGCATTTTATTCATTTTAGACATAATGTTTCATAGAGATATTTTCTGCTTAAGACCTACAGAATCGATATTTCAATAGAAAAAGTATAAGTTTATTTTTGCAAAACAACCGGGTTCGATTCCCGAGCTGGGTACAGTATCTTTCTCAAATGTATGAATGCAGTTTTTCTTTTTATCAAAATCGGTGTCATGGTTCCTAAGAACAAATCTTCGTATAACTTATAGTTTAAGACTTTCCCATACTGACCCCTTTGAATGAGCCACCCTGTATATTTGTTACTCATACAAGTTTTTCCAAAGGATCAACATTCCTACAAAGGAGTCGTTGAGGTCCAGGACCAGGACCAGGCTATAAAAGGACTACAAAACTAAAAATAGCGACCACTAGGGGCAAAAAACCTGTCGGAATAACAAACTTATTGAGCACGGAGCTTATATTAGCAACTTGTTTAAAAGTTTAATTTCGTACTGGGACAGTACTGAGACAGACTATTTTTTTTTATCATCATAACAGCCCATTAATGTCCCACTGCAAGGACGGGCCTGCTCCCGTGACAAAGGGATACTTGGCCTACTAATACCACGCTGGCCAAACGGATTGGTACAGGGTTTAATTTCAAGTTTTCCTTCTTTTTACTTCGTAAAGATAATATTCACGGATAGTAATTTTTTTAAACGTCAAGAATATCACATTCTCGAAAAATCTTCATCTGCCTCGGTAGCGTGGTTTGCGGTAGCGGCTGCAGAGCACGAGGTCGCGGGTTCGATTCCCCCATTTTGTGAATCCCACAAACATTACCATGCGTTGGCAGTTGTACTACGCTTTGCCACCGAAACAGTAAAATTAAATTATTCCTCCGTGTACATATGTAACTTTTAAGAGAAAGTACCTACCTACTACATTATACAAATACCTAAACTTTCTCCGCACACGAGAACAACATACTACATATTGTAAATATCTACGGTATAAGAATACACAAAAATAACCAGCCTATCTTAAGAGATGCTCACAGGTTTGTATAGTGTAGTTGCAATTTCATAAACGATATTGCAGTTGTATGATCCGAGTACTACACACTTGCCTATTGTAAAGGATATCACCAATTATGTCCCTGTAAGTCTTTCTGCGTGTGGTGACGGAGTAAGAATACAATATACAATATATCACCACCCCATCTCATCACATGGGTGTCGTAAAAACCGACTAAGGGACTATACGTGAATATTATCTTTACGAAATAAAAAGAAGGAAACTTTAAATTAAACCCTATACCAATCCGCTTGGCCAGCGAGGTATTAGTAGGCCAAGTATCCCTCCGTCATGGGAGGAGGCCCGTCTCTGAAGTTTTATTGATTAAAAGCGGCCGGCGAGCAAGTGCCCCACCCAATGATAAGAAGTAACTGCCGTTCATGGACTCCAGCAATGCCAGGGCACAGTCAGCCCGGTATTTGATTGATTGATTGATTCATATTCCAGCCTATTTATGCTAGGACTCTAATAATTTATTTATTTATTAACTCACTTCACAAAGTTACATAAGTGAGAAACTTAGAGCTAAGGATAACTTGGATTAATTTTGTGAGAGAGACTGGTGCATGTTGTAGATTGCTTAGAATCTGTATTACAAAACTCTACCATTTAATTATAAGTTTCTGCCTACTCCTCTGTGAATAAGGGGTGAATTTACGCATATATGTGTCTCTTTTCTTTACCTCAGCTGGTATAATAAAACAAGTAAGTATCTAATAATATAATAGAGAAACAAATTAAAATAAATTACATAACGATAATTTCTTTTCTTCATCACCGTGCAAGTTTACGCTTTCGACGTTAATAAAACGGCTGGTGTTTTTTTTTGTCGCCCTTTTTGTAGCATCGCTTGTGGCTATGTAAGTAATAAATTTAAATATAAAAGTAACTATTTAAATAGATTGATTAATGTTTTAATGTGGCAGAAAAGGAATTGGCCCACTTTGAGGTAAACAAATATAAATAATCCTCACACATTCACACATCGCCACCTAATCCCAAACTGAGCAAAGCTTGTACTACAACGGATAAACATACTTAAATACTTTTTTTTCTCAATACATACATAATTATTATACATAGGAAACACTCAGGCCAATGTAAACAATCATGTTCATGCACACAAAGATTTGCATTGAGCGGGAATCGAACCCGAAACCTCTGCGTAGCAGCCATGTAATATACCGACTGCGCAACAGAGGTCGTCAAAAATGGAAAACAGCTGATAATTCTGGATTGCGACATCAGCAATGCCAGAGCAAAACTTTGCTAGACATGGTATTATAGCCCTTTAACCACTCGCCTGGCAGGGCGCACTTTTCCCCCATTTTGCCTTGCCAGCTGAGGGGATAACGTCACTAGATACCGCTAGTTTTCTTTCTTTTATATTTGTTTTTCCCTGAGTTGCCTTACACGATGAATTGAAGTTGAAAGCATCTATTCTTACCTTAATCATGACACAAAGAAAATTACACTTATCTATTATGGTAGCCATACACGATCCTTCCTATCGTCCAATCGGCATGATACTGCAGATTTGATCCAATATCAATCAAAAGAAACGAAATTCGATCCTGCCATCCATTCTAACTGTCATGCCGATCCACTCCCACACACGGTCAATTCTAACTGATCCAATCGGTTGCGTCATGCCGATTGGACGATAGGAAGGATCGTGTATGGATACCATTAGATAAATATGTCTATGTAAGAATACAATATGTCAGCACCCCATCTCATCCCATGGGTGTCGTAAAAACCGACTAAGGGACTATCCGGGAATATTATCATTACGAAATAAAAAAAAGGAAAACTTGAAATTAAACCCTATACCAATGGCCAACGTTGTATTAGTAGTCCAAGGATCCCGCCGTCATGGGAGGAGGCCCGTCCCTGCAGTGGGACATTAATGGGCTGTTATGATGATGATGATTTAGATAAATGTATTTTAATAGTCATAACTTTAATTAAGTTCATGAGATTAATACATAAAAATATAATCATTGACTATTTTTTAATTATAAATAACAATTATTTTAATGGTAGTTATTTACGATAAAACTAAGTAGCGTACAAATATTTATAGTAAATAATATATATCACGCGAAGTTTATTGCTTACTAGCTCTGCTAAACGCCAATTTGTTTTTTTTTATATAGTTTGTTACTCTTTAAAGCGGATTATCTAGACGGATTTAGTTTTAGATTAGTTTTAGATTTAGTAGACGACCTCGGTGGCGCGACGGTAGCGCAAGGGGCTGCCGTGCAAGAGGTTGTGGGTTCGATCCCCACGCAGGACAATAATTTGTGAGATCCACAAATTATTGTCCTGGTCTGGGTGTTCTTTGTGTCCTGAGCTTATAAATCAGAGTTACACGTACGTTTTAATCTATACTATCTATACTAATATTACAAAGCGATAAAGTTTGTGTTTGTGACGTTGTAGGGGGTAATCTCTGGATCTAATGAACCGATTTTAATAATTCTTTCTGTGTTGAATAGTCCATTTATCGGGGAGTGTCATAGGCTATATAATATCACGCTATGACTAATAAGAGAGGAGCAGAAAAAGGGACGCCTCCAAGCTAATCATAGTGGCATTGAAGCACTTGAAAGCGTCTTAGCTTACTAGCAGCTAGCAATATAACCTAAAAACCGCGTAACAGACATAAAAAGCTTGTGTCTTAGTGAGGAACGCAGGATAGAGACTCTCTGAGCATTATATTTGTGAAGCAAAGAGTTCTTCTGCATCAAATAAATAAATAATCCTCACACATTCACACATCGCCACCTAGTCCCAAACTAAGCAAAGCTTGTACCATGGGTACTAGACAACGGATACTTAAATACTTTTTTTTTGTAAATACATAGAATTCACTGAGACCAATGCAAACAATCATGTTCATGCACACAAAGATTTGCATTGAGCGGGAATCGAACCCGAGACCTCTGCGTAGCAGCCATGTAATATACCGACTGCGCCACAGAGGTCGTCAATTATGGAAAACAGTGCAATCACAAAGGTAGCAACTTGAGCGCCGATTACACTAGACTACTCCAAAACAATTACATGGAAATGGAAAGACTACATGTAGTGTCCTACAAGATGTAGTGTCCTAAAAGATGTAGTGTCCTAAAAGATGTAGTCTCCTACGAAATGGAGTGTCCTACAAGATGTAGTCTCCTACAAGATGTAGTTGACTACATGTAGGCTAGTGTAATCGGCGCTTTATCTGACTCGTTACTCTAGCAACTAAAACGCCAATTGCCAAACTAGTATAAATCTAAAACAGGAAATAACATGACACAAGAACGAATGTAAAAACAAGTAAAACTAAATATATAATTATTAAAACGTCTAACCATACGTAATATAATATATGATTGGTGAGCATCGCAGGTTTACGCAAAATCTTAAAAGGCTTTGCGTTGAGTAACTCGGTTAGTGTGTCATATGTCTGGGCTGCTGCGATTTTAAAACTGATTTTTTTGGTTTAAATTGACAGGTTTTTTTCTATAATAATGCTGCTGTTTTATGTATATATTGAACCTGATTGTAATCATAACAGCCCATTAATGTCCCACTGCAGGGACAGGCCTCCTCCCATGATGTAATACTTGGCCTACTAATACCACGCTGCCCAGACGGATTGGTATAGGGTTTGATTTCAAGTTTTCCATATTTTTATTAGGTAAAGATATTATTCACGGATAGTCCCTTAGTCGGTTTTTACGATGAGAGTTTTTACATGGGATGAGATGGGGTGGTGATATATTGTATTCTTACTCTGTCACCACACGGAGGACAACGGATGGTACGTAAGTACTAATTTGTTTCATTGTCTCGGATCGTCAATCATGTCTGTGATCGGAAAGAACGAACTTTCCGATTTTTGCGAGTTATGGGTACCTACCTAAGCTTTGTACTTATGTAATTTTACTAATAAAAGTCGTTTCTTAAATCCATTCCCAGGTGTTGGTTGTATTGCATACAGTGAAAATATAAACAATCATGTGTCTTCATGCAAACATTTCCGTTAAGCGGGAATCGAAACACGATCCCTTCGGAGCAAGTGCCTAGGTGCCATCTATACTAATATTATAAAGAGGTAAAGTTTGTGTGTTTGTGACGTTGTAGGGGATAATCTCTGGATCTAATGAACCGATTTTAAAAATTCTTTCTGTTTGAATAGTCCATTTATCGGGGAGTGTCATAGTCTATATAGTATCACGCTATGACTAATAGGAGTGGAGCAGTAATGAAATATGTTTAAAAAAGGGACGCGTTTTTTTCGCCACCCAACGAAGTGGGCACGGGTCAGCTAGTATTGTAATAAAATATTTCAGGCTTGAATCTGAACCCATGACCATGATTTCACGGTATTTACCGAAGCTGCCTTAATCCATGCCAATGCCTAAAAGGAGGTTAGTAGCTATAATGTACGATAAAACGTTTACGTAATCCACAAAATTAAATGCTTGTTCCACGACACGGTGTGACTGCAAGGTGAGGTGATATAGAAGGAAGGATAAAGTCCTCCCGAATAATAGCAAATATCATATTCATGGCGATTTACCTTTTCTTAGTATTATATTAGAAGGTCCCAATTTAGTTATAGTACTTCCAGTAGTAGTATTATACCTTTTTAAAAAATAACTATCGTTGTTTAAGCCCGATTTACACACGGTACTGTACTGTACTTGTCGATATTTAAATCGGGCTTTATGGATTGTTTTGGTTTGGATTCGAACCCGCAGCCTAGTAAACGGAGGCGAACGCAAACAACGCCACTGTACGCAGTATATCTCTATCACCATCATCATATTCACCTATTTGTTGACTATAGTATCCGTTATTTAAATATTAATAGACAATTAAACTTAAGACAAAAACAGAACGTAAATAAAAATAAAAAAACTACACATAAAATCCTATACCAATCTCTTTAGCATGCTATTAGTAAGCCAAATTGCCCACTGTCACTTGCAAAAGAATGTCCCAGCACTGGGATATTAATAAAGTATGTATTTATTCGAAGATTTTTATAAATAAAGCAACGAATTTGTGTTTGAGTGAAAGTTTGTTTCATTCCAAGCATTTCAAAATGTTATAAGACTCTTTAACATGGAAACTTACTCCTCATACATAACTTTACATAGCGTAACTTGGCTTTAATATTATGTTTAAAAGAAACCTCCAAACATATTTTTTTTTTTTATTATAATTCATAGTAAATATACGAATAAACGAACAATAAAGATTTTTCTAACCTAAAAACTCAAAAAATAAAACACTTACCTTATATTTTTTCGTTTATTTCAACAATATCCCTCCAATTTATTCAATGTATTATTTAATCACGTAATTTTCTTAATTATATTCCAACACAAATTCACAATAAATTACAATTTACAACCAAAGACACGGATACATACAATTTTGACAGCTGATGTCAAAAACACTTTTTTAAATGTCTTTTTTTTTTCGAAATTAAACGGGACACGGAACGCACGCGCCGTTGAGTCCGCAAGCCGGACTAACTACTAGTGCAAGCTTATACCTCTTGTCCACTTTCCAATCTTGCGACGGTTGAATACAACTAAAGAAATACAATCACCAAACTGTATACCTACCTTATTTCTATTTCACTAAAGTCTATAATTGAATAGTTATTAATTTTCGATGTGTAAAAGAAAAAGAAGGTTAGTTTTAATAACTACTTTCATTGGTCAATGGAAATTAAACTCTTTATATTCGGATTTAAAGTTGTTTTTATTGTGTTTTTCATATCTAGGTGGAACATCCGCAAGGCAAGTAACACAGATATTTTAAGTTATGTATATTATACAAGCATTAGGCCTATCTTATGAGAAACTGGTGAGATTAAGAAAATATTTACTTTACTACATAATACTAACACATAGACTGGTCTTAGCGATTAAGATTATATGTCGTCACCACTCCAGCATACCATAGCTTTTATAAAAAGTAAATAAAGAAAAATCACAGATACATACATATTACATACATAAACTCACGCCTTATCCCGTCCGGGGTAAGGAGAGACGACAGAACGCCACTTGTCACGATCCTGGCAAACAAGGGCCCCAAAATTTAATTATTATTTTTTCATTTTATGGGTCTCCAACAAAGGCAATACACATTAGAAATTAATATGAAAAACTTGTTTGTTTCTTGTTTTTGTTTTAAAAAGACAACTCCCGCACTAGGGATCATGCCCTGTGTCGCGGGGACTTTTACAAACATCAATTAACGGACACATATAACACCCAGACTCAGGACAATAATTTGTGGATCTCACAAATTATTGTCCTGCGAGGGGATCGAACCCACAACCTCATGCGCGGCAGCCGCTGGCTTTACCGGCGCGCCACCGAGGTCGTCAACAACAGGAACATTGTGTGTACTTCTTCAATAACAGGAAACTACAGCAGCTAATAAAAAAGCAAACTAAAATAATGACAAACTCTAAATTAAAAACAAACATTGGAAATATAAATTAAAAAATTAAATTAAAATGAGAAATCTAAGAAAAAAACACAGATGTTGTATTTCTTTTAATTTTTTTAATAAGTACCTGCATTAAGGATCAAGCCCTTTGTTACAGGAACTTTTGTAGACATTAAATTAATGGATAAATAAACATCTAGACTCAAGGCAACAAATCTTGCGTGTGATTTGAACCCGAGACCTCCTGCAGGACAGTCGCGTACATGACCGCTTTGCTACCGAGATGGAGTTATAATCATCTCTACGAAAGCAAAGGAAAGAAAACCTATCCTATTGACGACCTTAGTGACGTGTAACCAACATGACATGACTGCTACGCAGAGGTCTCGGGTTCGATTCCCGCTCAATGCAAATCTTTTTGTGCATGAACATGATTGTTTGCATTGCTCTGAATGTACATTATGTATTTACAAAAAAAAGTATGTAAGTTGTATGTTTATCCGTTGTCTAGTACCCATAGTACAAGCTTTGCTTAGTTTGGGACTAGATGGCGTTGTGTGAATGTGTGAGGAATATTTATTTTTATTTTATTTATTAATACTCGCTCTCACAGCGACGAGCAGTCCACAACTGGACATAGGCTTCACCAAGTTCGCGCCGTTCCTTCCTGTCCTCTGCTAGTCTCATCCAGCCATTACCGACTACTCTTCTCAGGTCGTCACTCTTCTCTTTACATACCTATTGCTATCATCATCATAACAGCCCATTAATGTCTCTCTGCAAGGACGGGCCTCCTCCAGTGACGGAGGGATACTTGGCCTACTAATACCACGCTGGCCAGACGGATTGGTATAGGGTTTAATTTCAAGTTCTGTCAAGGTCTCGTTTTATACGTAAAGAAATATTCACAGATAGTCCCTTAGTCGGTTTTTACGACAGCCATAGGATGAGATGAGGTGGTGCCACACTGTATTCTTACTCCGTCACCACAAGGACATTTTTTTTAATTAAGTATCTATTGCTATCAATAGCTAGGTACTTACTTAAAAAAAAATGCTTTTTTTAAAAAACCTCAAGCTGTATTAACGTTGGTAAGTTTAGCAACAATAACTTTACTCACACGCAAACTAAAAGTAGTATTTGTGTTACGAAATAACAATAAAGTGTGAGAATACTGGCGTCATTACTTGAGAGTAATGTTTATACTTTGACCCCTTACTCATAAGCCGCGTCTTAAAGGAGAATGACCAATAGTGGTCCAAATGTCCACCATTAACGAGACCTATGTTGACTTATAGTCCACTTAATAGAGAGTATTTTTCAGTATCACACCAAAAAAAAATATGCTGTCAGTAAAAAGTTACGACTATGTGAAAAGTATCAATATTTTAATTTTGTTTTACTTGACTATTTATTTAAATCCATTGTAATTATGCACAAGTAGCTACTCTGTATGCGCCAATAATGATGATTCATCGATAACACCACGCAAGCTGGAGATTACAGAATATTTTATCTCTTTCGCACTTAGCAAATAGCACCAGTGCAACCGTATTTTACGTATACACGGTCGAGAAACAATTTCTAACTATTATTGTTCATGTTTATCTGGCATGCGAACTGTGGGATGCTGTGCCCATGTAATGGTAATTGTTTGGTACTTTGGGTGGGCAAGACACCAACCCACGATGAGGCTTCCAGCTGCTAATCTAAACAACATCATTGTAGATGAAGGCTGACATAAATAATGTTCATTTTTAATCGCGTGAGTTTTATATTAAACTGTAACACAAATAAAAAAAATATTGTGCAGAATTATTGTGTTTTTTTTCTTCGGGGCCTTCGACCGAAGTCTGTTTCAGCGAGAACCTAACATGGGACACTAAGCGGCATGACTCGACATGCGTAATATTGCGTAGCTGAGTTCAAAATATCCAACGGACAGAATGATATTCACTATATTTTTTGCATAAAAAGGTAAAAAGTATGACTTTTCATTCAGTCATAACTTTTAACAGACAGCATATTTTTGGCTGCGGTCTAGTTATATATTATTGTGGATATTTGGACCAAGCTCCATACATTTTTGGTCATTCTCCTTTAATCACTGTTTAGCGAGATTTTTATTAGAAAACCAACCTTATAGGAGTACCAAACAAAACCGAAAAGAATTTAAGCTAATCAATTGACTAAGATTTAAGGCGTTTATAAGTAAGGGGGTGATTATTTATTTATGGTTTCTTTTGTAAACGACACGACGAAGTCCGCCAATGTACAATGTTATTTAGTAATAAAGTTAAAATAATTAAATAAATGATGCTCGACTGCAGTTGCTATGCTTCACACTTACTTGTCTATACTATATGCAGAAAAAACTCTGTGCTATACTAATATGAATGAAGCGTACCTATTGTTCGTATTTTTAGGAAGGCTCAAAGTACCTCATCTTCTCTCTTCTAAGCTTGGCTACTTTTGCAGTCAGGAGGTCGTGGTTTCGAATACTTATCGCGCCTCAAAACACTGTACTGAGCCTGATTATTCTCTCCATATCAGCCTATGGACGTCCACGTCTGGACATAGGCCTCCTCCAAAAATTTCCACCTTGGTAAAATGATCCACTTTGTAAAATATTTCTTAAATATCTTGTTTTTAACAGATTTGTTTTATTTTACCTGTACTCTGAATTACAGTGACTCCGAAGAAATTAAATCTGAAGATATACTAGTAGGTATATATTGGGCATTCAAAAACAGTTTAACTCGACTCCTCGCTCACTACGTTCGCGGTCTCGTTAAACTGTTTTTGAATGCCCAATTTGTAATATAAATTTAGAACAGATTGTCTCATGTCTCTCCACGTACTTAGGTATTAGGAAAATCCCTTTCCGTGTCCAGATTGGCTCGAGGACACCTGAACTATAAGATACTGCATTTAACTTAATTTAGAACAGATTGTCTCATGTCTCACGACAAAATTCAAATTTAAATTTAAATCAGTAATTTAAAGTTCAGAACAGATTGTCTCATGTCTCTCCACGTACTTAGGTATTAGGAAAATCCCTTTTCGTGTCCAGATTGGCTCGAGGACACCTGAACTATAAGATACTGCATTTAACTTAATTTAGAACAGATTGTCTCATGTCTCACGACAAAATTCAAATTTAAATTTAAATCAGTAATTTAAAGTTCAGAACAGATTGTCTCATGTCTCTCCACGTACTTAGGTATTAGGAAAATCCCTTTTCGTGTCCAGATTGGCTCGAGGACACCTGAACTATAAGATACTGCATTTAACTTAATTTAGAACAGATTGTCTCATGTCTCACGACAAAATTCAAATTTAAATTTAAATCAGTAATTTAAAGTTCAGAACAGATTGTCTCATGTCTCTCCACGTACTTAGGTATTAGGAAAATCCCTTTCCGTGTCCAGATTGGCTCGAGGACACCTGAACTATAAGATACTGCATTTAACTTAATTTAGAACAGATTGTCTCATGTCTCACCACAAATTCAAATTTAAATCAGTAATTTAAAGTTCAGAACAGATTGTCTCATGTCTCTCCACGTACTTAGGTATTAGGAAAATCCCTTTCCGTGTCCAGATTGGCTCGAGGACACCTGAACTATAAGATACTGCATTTAACTTAATTTAGAACAGATTGTCTCATGTCTCACGACAAAATTCAAATTTAAATTTAAATCAGTAATGTAAAGTTCAGAACAGATTGTCTCATGTCTCTCCACGTACTTAGGTACTAGGAAAATCCCTTTCCGTGTCCAGATTGGCTCGAGGACACCTGAACTATAAGATACTGCATTTAACTTAATTTTAGAACAGATTGTCTCATGTCTCTCCACAAAATTCCAAATTCAAATTTTAATTTAAATCAGTATTGTAGCTTTGTATTATACTATAGCAAAATAAAGTATCATTTCATTTCATTTTATTCATTTCATTTCGTTACTTTTATTTCATTTCATTTAAGTATTTCAGTTCATTCATTTCATTTCAGTAATTCAAAGTTCAGGACAGATTGTCTCGTGTCTCTCCACGTACTTAGGTATTACGTTAACACATATACCATTTCCGTGACCTGATTGGCTCGAGGACACCTGAACTGTGTATTTGATTCTCTCGATTTTTGCTGAAAACCAGTAACTGGGCAATGGTAGTGAACCATATATTATATCAGCACGAGAGAATGATTGCTAACCAAAATGTATTTGCTTATAAGCTAACAGTGAAGTAATACCCTGCAAATTAAAAATTGATCGTATTCAATGTAAACCTAAATGATTGACACTACTTTATGTCGGGTATGTATTATCGTACCTACTTACAAAACATAAAAATGATGACTAGGGAAACTAAGCATTTACCCGTGTAAGTTTATTGCTAAAATTGCGCAAGGTAAATTGATATGGCGCAAAATGTTTTTTGTCAACAAAGTCAATTAAAGAACTTTATAAATTTCGCAACTTAACACTAACACGTCCGTTCACATGGATTTGTTTGTGTTTGTATTAAGAAATAGTATTCTGTATGTCGAGATAAAAAACAGCATAACTGTGTCCATCCAGTTCCCCAACTGTCTACATACTATTTATTATTATTATTTATTTATTACCATCATACATTATTTTTACAGGGTATTCCCTGATACAATAATATAGCTACTTATATACATATTAAATACTAAGCTCCATCGCAATCGATTTAGAAGTTTTTGCCTGAAAAAGTAAGCATCATTTATAGTAAGTAGTAAGATAAGATGAGTTGCTTACATTAAATAAAAATAAATATTTCTTACACATTCACACAACGCCATCTGGTCCCAAACTAAGCAGAGCTTGTACTATGGACACTAGACAACGGATAAACATACATAAAGGTTTTTTTCCTTTTTGTAAATACATACAATATTAAATATAAACATAATCATGTTCACGATTGCACAAAGATTTGCATTGAGCGGGAATCAAACCCGAGACCTCTGCGTAGCAGCCATGTTATATAACGACAACAATATTAGTTTACTTATTTATTTAATACATTATTAAATAAATAAGTATTTTATAGATATATGTGGTGTGATAGTTTCCGTGTGGAGACGGGGTAAGAATACAATATGTCACCACCCCATCGCATCCCATGGGTGTCGTAATATCGACTAAGGGACTATCTGTGAATATTATCTTACGAAATAAAAAGATGGAAAACTTGAAATTAAACCCTATACCAATCCGTCTGGTCAGCGTGGTATTAGTAAGCCATGTATCTCTCTGTCACGGGAGGAGGTCCGTCCCTGCAGTGGAACATTAATGGGTTGTTATGGTGATTATAGATAGTCGCATAAAAAATTAAAAAATGAGCAAAGTCGCAGGCATCGGATAGTATTAGAATTAATAAAGTTATTTCGCAATACGTACCTACGTAAATGAGGCATCAGATTACTTTCTTGCAACATTACCAAAGTGCTGATACAGAATTTCGTAACATATTCGTCACATCGTACGATATTTTTGATGGTATAAATATAATAATTGTAATAATACAGTGGTCGTAAACTTAATTGTTGCATATAAAATAATATTTGTTCTCTAGTGCGGGACTTTAAAAAGTTTATACGAAAAAAAAAAATGTTTTCAACCTCAGAAAAGAAAACTAAATATTGTTAATATTTTTTAAATTTATTAAATCCATTCCGCGCCACCACCTCTTACTCGCTGCAAGTACCTAGTTCTTCCCTGTGCGATAGTTTATCAGTGTTGCTGCACCCCATCGTCCGCTCGTTGATATCAATCGCAGTCGCTAGCCTGCTGCTTCTGTTCTGCTCTACACCTCGAAAATCACCTCATTTAAGTAATAATGTTCGTAAGTTTTTTTTTTACTTTATTTTATACAACATTATATTTTAATTACCTAGTTGTTTTTGATTCACAGGTATAGGGTTCTGTAATCAACGATGTGCGGGACCTATGTTGTTCTTTATTCTGTGTACCCTTCGTAAGGGGTACCATTGAAAAAATTAAAAACCTTGTACAATTATAATTATATTCTTTTGACACTTTTTAAATTTTAGAAATAGTTTGGAAATTAATCTGTTCAGTGCTAATTTTAGTCAGGTGTAATTTGGTTGTAGATATATAGGTATATATAACTGTTCAATTCGTATTTAATTACAGGTCGGACTCCGAGTATTCAGAATGCTATACTAAACGTACTGCCAAAGCGAGCAGGACAGCAGGGGATTCTGACTTCGAAGAGATACCCATTTCGAAAACAAAGTATGTATTTAATTTGTTTATTCACCACTTAGTAACTACTGCTTTTACTAAAGTTAGTAACTACATCTTATACTAAAGTATAGCAGCGCTAGCTCGGTGTGGAGACCAGCGGTCAGCTGTGCAGAGGGTCACGGGTTTGAACCCACGTCGCGCACGTTATGACGTATGCAACTAGAACTTAAACGCTGTGATGATTTATTTATAAGTGTTATTTATCTATAATTACAGGTCTAAAAACATTGACAATAAGAAGCTCAAGCGAAAGTCGACATCGGCCAAAACGCCTGCAACCAAAAAGCACCGGCCAGGAACGTCGCAAGGAGGTAAAGCGTGGGAACTGTCTGACAGTGACGAAGAGGTGAACACGACTCGTGCTCCGGTTCTGCAGTCAGCGTTGACGAGACGTGTTGCCAACGGGGTGGTGCACCGCACTGCAAACTTCGAGGGTGACGTATACGTTGAAATTAAAATATTTAACACGAAGGATATTCTTCAGCTAGATCCCAAGGATCGTTGGAAACGAGCGATTGTATCTCTGAAGTATCAGGGACAATCGGACTGTCCTGAATTAGAGCCATTGAAAACGGTGATTAGAGAGTGTCGGAGCCATTTTGGTAATGAGGGCACATTTTACGCCGACAAAAAATTTTAAACTTGTTTATTTTTTATTCTCCGTCACTCTCTGATTACCTATTAGATTATCTGTCTTTATAATATGTGTCACTTTTTATATTTTTAAAACTAATATTTATTATTAAAACACGTAACATCAATCAATAAACAATTATAAGGGAATGGTGTAATTTAGATTTTTAGGTTGATAGTTTTGAGTATTAATTATTTTGCAGATCAACTTTATTTTTTCTATTTTAATTAATACTTTTATATAGCAATGGTCAAACGAACAGTATATTGTACAGATTGTAGTCTATCTATTAATAGTAGTGTATTTGCATCTCATTTACGAAGTAATATACATAAAAATAATAATTCTATTACATTAATTGCTGGCATTGATAAAATAAGCAGTGCATTTAAGAATCGCATTGTATCATACAGAGTGCACAATTTAGGAAAGACTGAAAGCGATGAAAGTATTCCGCCGACCAAATTTTTGATGAGTTTAGCCCATCGTGTGAAACAGTTACTCTCAGCACTTCAAACTACACATCATTCTATCAAAGTTAACTTTGAACTTTTTGCAGAATTCACGTTACCAAAAAATGATACTTGTGAAATAAAATCATTTGGAACGAAAAATATATTATTTTTTAAAAATTACGATTTTAATAAATTATTTTCATACGCAGTTAACAGTATTACAACAAAGATCGATGAATTTGAAGAAAAAGATAGTGGCTGGGCTTTTCTACGAAATTTATACTTAGAAGTCAATATTAATAAATATAATCCTTTAAGAGCTTCACGATTTATTGAATTGCCTAAATGGATCAAATCTAAACACGCATGTATAAATATACAAAATAACGATGCGTTCTGTTTTTTATGGAGTATCGTAGCAGCATTATTTCCCGCTAAACACAATGCTCATAGAACTTCTTCATATCCACATTTTGAAAATATACTAAACACTCAGGATATGACATTTCCAGTAGGATTTTCAGACATTAAAATATTTGAAAAAAATAACAAAAATATAAGTGTTAATGTCTATGCTCTTGGTAATAAAGCAAGCATTGTTGGACCCTTATACAAAACAGACTCTAGAAAAAAACATCATGTAAATTTGTTAATAATAGAAAAAAATGACTTAAGTCATTATTGTTTAATAAAACATATGAGTAGATTGCTTAGAAGTCAGCTTACAAAACATCATGATAAGATATATTTTTGTGACGAGTGTATGATATTTTTTCATGACGAAGATAAATTAAGCAGTCATATTTGTGGTGGTATTAGAACTGTTCTACCAGACCCAGGCGCTGTAATCCAATTTAAGCATTACGAAAGAATGCAGGATATGCCTTTCGTCATCTATGCTGATTTTGAATCTTTATTACAACCCACATCGAATAATGCTCAAATTAATTTCAAATATACAACTGTATTACAAAAACATTTACCAGCCGCGTTTGGTTATTATATTGTATGCTCTTATGATAGTTCTCTCAACAGATATGTAACATACCGTGGTCAAGATTGTGTTGAATTATTTATAAAATATTTGCATGAAGATGTTACTAAAATATATAATATTTTAAAAAAATCTGTTCCTATGATTAAGTTATCTAGGGAAGAGCAAAATATTGTTGACACCTCGAAAAACTGTTATATTTGTGATAGATTACTGTTCGATGACCGTGTAAAAGACCATTGCCACTTAACGGGGCGTTTTCGCGGGGTTAGCCATAATTTCTGCAATATTCAATTTCAATTACCGAAATTTGTTCCCATATTTTTCCATAATCTATCAGGATATGACAGCCACTTATTTATACGACAGTTAGGAGAAACACCAGGCAGAATCAAAGTTATATCAAAAAATAAGGAAAATTATGTGACATTTACAAAATTTTTCGAGGTAGGTCATCAAGAATATATACCAGTTCGTTTTGTTGATTCTTTTAAATTTCTTTGCACTAGCTTGGAAAAATTATCTGAAAATCTAAATAGGGAAGATTTTATTCACTTATCTTACTTTTATCCTAAAAATGATCATATTGATTTATTAAGGCGCAAAGGAGTATATCCTTATGAATACATGAGCAATTGGAATAGTTACAACGAGGATCGATTACCACCTAGACATAGCTTTTATAATACATTAACTGATAACATTATCTCTGAGTCAGAATATTTACATGCACAACGTATCTGGAAAGCATTTCACATAAAAAATTTAGGAGAATATACAGATCTTTATCTTAAAACTGATGTCATTTTATTAACAGATATTTTTGAAAATTTCCGCCGCACATGCAAAATTAATTATAGATTAGATCCTGCATTTTATGTAACTGCTCCTAGCTTAAGTTTTGACGCAATGTTACTTAAAACGAAAGTACAATTACAACTTATAGACGACTTGGAGATAATACGCATGATTCAAAGTGGCATTCGTGGTGGCGTATGCCTTTGCTCTAATAGGTACTCTAAAGCAAATAACAAGTATCTACCAAATTATAATTCATCAATCCCTGATAATTATTTATTGTATATTGATTGTAATAATTTGTATGGTTTTGCAATGTGTTCATATTTACCTTATTCTGATTTCAAATTGATTACTCAAGCTGAAATAGAAAAGCTAAATATTTTTAAGATTCCTCATAACTCTGAATATGGTTATATTTTAGAAGTAGACTTAATGTATCCAGAAAATTTACATGAATCTCACAACGATCTACCCTTTTGTCCAGAAAAATTTGCGCCTTGTGGTTCTAAAAATCCAAAATTAATTCCAAATTTATATGATAAATTTAGATATGTAATTCATTATGTTCACTTAAAAACGTGCTTACGACATGGTTTGCAATTAAAAAAAGTTCATAGAGTAATTAAATTCAAACAACAACCCTTTTTGAAGGAGTACATAGATTTAAATACAAAATTACGTCAGAAAGCTAAGTCTACGTTTGAACAGGATTTCTTTAAATTATTGAATAACAGTATTTTTGGAAAAACATTGGAAAACACTGAAAACAGACTCAATGTTCATTTAGTGAATCAGTGGACTGATACTAGAAATAAAACTAAAAAGTATTACACTGCTGAACAATTAATATCACGATTAAATTATCAAAGTTCCACTATTTTTACGGAAAACTTTGTAGCTATTCAAATGAAATCAGAATTAGTGGTTCTAGACAAACCCATTTATATAGGGTTCACTGTTCTAGAAATAGCTAAAAATCATATGTATGATTTTCATTATTCTATCATGAAACCGTTCTATGGGTCTAGATTAAAACTATGTTATACTGATACTGATAGTTTGTTATATTCTATAGAAACATTAGATGTCTATAAAGATATTAAGTACAATTTTATATCTTACTTCGACACCAGCAACTATAAGGAACATAATGAATATAATATTATTCGTCAAAACAACAAGATACCTGGTCTATTTAAAGATGAGCTAGGAGGGCAAATTATGGTTGAGTTTGTAGGATTGAGATCTAAACTATACTGTGTAAAAACTCAAGGTAAAGAACTAAAAAAGGCAAAAGGAGTTGTGAGATCTGTTATAAATAAAATTGATTTTAATGATTATAGCAAAGTATTGATGCATAATATATCTTTGCGAAAAAAGAATGTTATATTCCGATCTTTGAAACACGAAATATTTACTCAAGTTGTCAACAAAATTGCTTTATCTTCCAATGATGACAAACGTATTGTACTAAAAGATAATATATCTACATTGTCATGGGGACATAAGTCATTTTTGTACTAATTTTACTGAGTGTTATAATAATTGTTGGCAGTAAATATACTATGATACCTTAAAGTTTTATATAATTAAATAATAAGAATATATTGTACTTATTAGAATATAATTATAAGAAGAATATTGTATAAGAAAAAGTGAAAGTGAAATAAAAACATTTGTAATATAAATGTGTTTGTATTATTTTGATATACCTAATAATAAACAATTATCCTTATTACTTATTGAATTTCAATGTTTTCCTCCTACCTAGCGGTCGTAAACGCGACAGCTGAGAACGAGGTTGCGGGTTCGAGTCCCACATAGATAACTATTTGTGCGATCCACAAACAGTTGTTCTGGATGTACTTTGTTTCCGTCAATTATATGCTTGTAAAGTCCCCCAGCAGCACAAGGCATGTTCCTTACTACGTGAGTTGTCTTTTTAAAATAAATAAAATTGAAGTGAGCAAAGTCATGAGCAAACGCTTGTAAATTTCAAATAGAATGAATGTAACATGATCCTAACCAGGTGTTTGGTCATTATGGAAATGCTGATGTTATAAAAATTATATACTATGTTTGCTCCCAACAATACTTGATAATTATATTATAATTAATAATATAATTTATCTATTATTTTCATTGAATTAAACGTGAAGACACCAAACAATAAATTAAAGATAGCAAAACATTGTGTTTGTATCAATTCGGGTCAGTAATTCCTAAACCTAATAAATGCAAACAAACAATCATATCTTTACTCTTTATATATAGTTGTTAAATTTGCTGACTTGAAATATATTATATGTTACTTGCCAAACACACATTCTATTTCATTATTTAAATAATTATCGCAGTAAATAGATTACTGATTTGTTTACATAATTTAATATAATATAATTAAATCTAAATTATCATGTCAATGGTAAGTAAACTTCATGTACTTCTATATTATTATAATATACATTTAATGTTTTTTATTTCATATCATAAATAACTTTAATTTGTTTCAGAACTCTGATACCGAGATTTTATTCTCTCAATACGCTCAGGATCCATATGAGGATTATAACCAAATGATCAAGGAGACTGAGCACTGTAAAGAAGCTGCAGAGCAAATTCCAAAACGTCGTTGTCTCTCTCTGCGTCGTCGAGCAGCAAAAAGAAAAGCAGTGTCAAAATCCTTCGTCATGAGTCGTCTGCAGCAACGAGGAATAAAATTAATAAAAATTTCTGTGATAGACCTCAACAATAGTGATACCACATGTGACAGTGAAAGTGAAAATATAATATTAAACGCACAATATATAGTAAAAGACTCTATGGACAGTGTTATGGACGAAACTGAAGCGTTAGTTAGGAAAATATCTAAGACTCTGGTGGAAAGTGATTATTAAAAAGTTTAGCAGTAACTATTATTGTTAAAATGTTATGTATAACTAATTAATAAGTATAGTATTATAGTATAGTAATTTGTTAAAGATATTAAGAAAAATATTTAACTAGGTAATAAATAATTTTAAATACTTTGTTATTTTCATTTGGTTTCAATGGTTTTGGTTAGGTATTTGAAATAATAATAATAATAGTTGAGTTTAAAAATAATTTTTATTAAAGTAATACTAAGATAAATTTACATTATTTTCTAAACACCATTTTTTAATACATAAAACATTCCTTAATGCACAATATTTATTATGAAAAATACAATTAAACAAAAAATTATCTTTACAATAAAGATCACTAAGACTTTTTAAGTTAGGTACACTACTTTCACAATTACTTATGTCTCTAACACTTATATTGTCACATAACTCTTGAACCCACTTCACCTTCTCACATCCTTTAACATAAACATTTTTATTTTTTAAATACAATTTAATAATTCTATGGAATTCCCTATAGTCGATATAACCTTCACTCCACCTATAACCTCTATTCTTTTCTATCCACCAAATGTGTCTTCTTTCTTCAACATTTAGTGAATAGAAGGGGTAGGGGGGTTTTATTAAAAATATGTGAGTATGTTCTACCGTCGCTATAGCCACTTCTTTCACAATAAAGTCATTATTTTTATTTTTAAATCCTTGAAGATCTAATATTATAGTATTTGAATTCATGATACTTTTTTTACAGTATTGCTTAATGGTTTATACTCGATTATGCAATCGTTTAATATTAAACAATATGCAGAAGTTTGATCTGGTATGTCCGAATCACTTTCAATTTCCACTCTCACATCCACAACAGGACCGCCTTTGAGATTATCTGCTTGTCTTGAACAGTCGATAACAAATAGTGGTGCTAAGTCTTTAAATTGTTTTTCACTTAATAAAGGCTCTGAACGACGTCCGTAATACGACTGCTGAAATCTGGTGTACTGCTCGTATAATAAAGCTATTCTATTATTAGCAAAGTTCACGTTTAGATTTTCATAAGGGAAATAAGTTGAATTGAGATACACCCTTACATCACGTATGTAGCAATGATCAAACTGAGACATGTCAGCACTTGCATTGTTCTTTCTGTTTGTTTGCAAACCAATAATGACATATCTAGGTTTCTCAATTTGCGAAGAAGTTTTAATAGACCAAGTGTGCTTTGTACTTGTAGGTAAAGCAGGATATTCATACAGGTCCCAATTTCTAAAAACCATCTGCAGGGCTCGATCTTTTTCTAACATTTTTAATAAACAAATTTTTTCTCTATCAGATACTTTAACATGCGGTACACGCCATATAATTTTATTTATTAAAACATCTTCAATAATTTCCCCGGTATTGAGTTTTAAAGCATTAAGATTAGTATTGCTTCGTAATAATATCAGTTCATGTCTACTATTTAACACAACTTTTTTAAAGTCTTCTGCAAATCCAAGGATATTACAAAGAGGGATAGAAGCTGAGAAACTACCCCCGTGAATGTTTTTTATACCATCAATGTTCCAACCCCATGCATTAGATATCTTTGACTCACTCTCGTTCATTGATATTAACGATTTCATCGTAGTAGTTACACCTGCATTTTTTATTTTATCAATTTCCACTCCATTTAACTCATACCTAATTTCTTGGAAGAGGTAGAGTAAAGCATTATTTGTGAAATGAACGATGTTAGTCTTTTCTTTAGGGTCCAATTTTTTAACGATAACACTTCCTTCCAAATACAAGGTGCTAGCTGAAGGCAGTATATATAGATCCTGTTGGTTAATAGGTATACGGATTTCATCGTTTCTATTGAAACTTGTTACGTATGGTCTGTAAGAATGAAATTCGATTCCTTCAACAGTGTTGTCGTAAGTAGGGGTGCTTGAAACATCTAAGATATTCATTTTAGTAACCCAATTGCTTTAAGAAATGTCTTATTTTCTTTTGTTAATTTTTTTTTCTTTGAATGACTTCTATTTTGTATGATAGCTTGTGTATGACTGATATTTTTAGTTTGTGAGTCGATATATTTATTGTAGTCAATCATTTTTTCTTCTAAGATGTAAATATAATTGAATTTCTTCACCACGTAGATTTATTAAACGATTGTTTATATCTAATAATCTTATATGTATACAGCTTATGTTATTTTGGTTAATTGGAAAATAAATTACGTTTTTCGGGATTTCTATTATTCGATAACCAGGTGGAACGTTCAGTGCAAATTCGTGTACAATGTGACTAGGTTGACCATTTATGTATGATCCGCTCACAATATCACATTCAATCCTGATCACGGTTGTGGGTATAATGTTGACAGGGTGCTCTGATACATGCCATTTATTTGCTTTCAATATCTCGTTATTGAACCCTAATAAACTTTTAAATGTATCTTCTTTACTAAAATTAATATTTTTCGTACATAATATAGTAGTTTTTAGTGTATTGTTGTTGCACTGTAGTTTGATTGTAGCATCATTTATCTTAGACTTTAAATAATCCTCAATATCTTGCAATTCATAGGTGCCTTCAGGTATTTCAATAACTTCGTCAGAACCATAGTAAAACTTATTATTTCTTTTATCAATGTTTGGAATAGAATTAAAAGTGGAAAAATGCAGCAAAGCACATTCATATTGTCCATTTAATTGTAAACTATTAGAATAGTACGTAGATAAATCTGATGAATTTCCAGTTATCGATAAAGTGAGCGACATCTTGCAAATGAATCAAATGAAACAGTAAACATAATATTTATATCATTTATTAAAAAAATTCCTTAAATATTCTAGACATAAATGACCACAATTTACTGTATTGAATTTTTGATATCTTGTATAGTTATAAAAAACTTTACAACCTTTAAAATACTGCATCAGTTGCAATGGAGGTTTTAAATCACCAAAGCTATCAAAATATTCACAACAATTATTTACTTTAACATACGCTACCCAATGCGTTCCATCATTTTTTGAATCGTCTAAGTTAACGATAGCACATTCAATCCTTTTAGGTTTTCTTGGCAATTGATCTTTCATGTAGACCCCACGAAAGTGAGGGATATTATGCGCATACTTCTTAATATCTAAATCAGTTAACGGACGATTAGGTAGCTTATTCAGTTTTTTGCATAGTCTATATACAAGCCACTACCTTTTTTATGCGGTTTAATGTATAAACCTTTGCCTAATGCCATAGTCTCCATTGTCTTATTATGTCGTTTGGTTTCTTGTAATTCCTTTTGAACTGCTTTGTAATCGTTAACAGTTTTTGCAATACCTGCAGCTCCGCCAGCTAAAGTTCCTAATGCTGATAAACCAGCAAAAATTGGAATTAAAGGTAGAATTCCCCCAGTTTTTGGTAATGGTATAACTCGAGGTATTCGTATCTTTGGGATACATGGAAATAGTTTCTTTGCGGCTGAGTAGGCAATGTTTATTAAAGTTTTATTATTCTTGGGTTTCAATTTCTTAATTGTAGATTTTATTTTCGTTATAAAATTATTGAACGTTTTAACACCTGCACCAGATTTTAATTTAGCTTTCATAACTTTGCTCACCAACCATGAGCTGAGCTTTTCTCCTTTTCCCGAGTCCTTTGATTTAAGTCTTTGTTTAGCCATATCTAATAGTTTTAAATCAGCTTTGTGACGATTAGGTAAGTCTTTATAGTTATCGTATGCAATATCGTGTTGCATACAAGCTTCATCTAGTTTATTTACGCCTCGATCACCTCGCAATAATCTTTGTTGAAGTTTTGTTCCTGGCCCACAATAGTTATAACCAGGCAAGTGAAGTTCAAACGGTAGACTATCAATAAGAGTGTTAACTAGCCCACCTCCTTGCATTGCTCAAAGTAAAGTGAATAAAATCAAGCAAAGATTAATATCTTATAATTTTTACTTTAATCCGTTACTGCAGCTTCATCAATCCAACTGTTTTCTTCGTTGCTTAATCCCAACCATTTTACGAATAATTTCTTTCCTTTCCTTTTCAATACCTTTTCAATCAAATAAACACCAGGATTTTGAGATTTTTGAAGTTCTTGTTCATAAAAGGTACCTAATATTGGTTGTTTTCGCTGATCTTCAATATTATATGTTGTTGGTATCGTGTTATTGGTGTTTTTTATAGTAAATAACTCAGTAGACCAATTAGGAGTATAACCTTTTTCAAAGATATGTTTGTATTTACTAATGCGTACATTATCACCAACTTTAAATTTAGGTTTAGAGTGAACAGATAAATGTTTATGTGTTTTATTAATGTTATCTGTTATTAATAACTCATTCAATTTATTTACATCACAAGGTTTACATTGAATAGTGCGATGTTTTGTATTGTTATATGTATTTAATATATTTGTTAGTACAAATCCTAACCACCTATAGTTTCCATTTAAACTAAAACATTTATATAATTTATTTTTAAAGGTTTTTATTAGTCTCTCTACGATCGATGCTTTCTTGGTAGAAAATGTTGAATAGTGATTAATATTATACCTCTTCATAAGACTTTTGAAAGCTGTGTTATAAAACTCCTTTCCAAAATCAGTTTGTAAATTGTTTGGTTTGCGAGGGCTACTACCTAATATTTTATCAAAAGCATGTGTAACATCAACTTTACTTTTAGATTTCAATGGTTCAGCCCAAGCGTATTTAGAAAAGCAATCAATCACTAATAAAATATAATTATATCCTTTATTACTTTTTCTCAAAGACTGCATATCTATCAGATCAGCTTGCCATAAATCATCGATTCCTTTCAATATTACAGGTCGTCGAAGAAAGTTTTTTCGTGCTGCTTTGTGTATTTCATTAACAATTTGTTGCTTTGTCATTTTATTGATTGAATTAACTTATCTACAGTGGTTTTTGTATAAAATTTGTCTTCTAAATGAAGCAAAGTATTTGTAAACTTGGTATTTAAAATACTTTGAATGTGTAGAGATTTATTAATTTCTTGTATAATTTCTGCTTTAATTTTATCTACGTATTCCTTATTTACCACATCATCAGCTTCCTCAGGCAGTCTAATTCCTCTTAGTCGTGATGCTTTCAAATCAAAGTCACCATTTTCAGATTTAAATAAAGTGTTATTATTAATCTCGAACAACTCTGATAAACGCATTCGTTTATGAATATAATGACCGAATTTGTCTACATTCATGCTTAAAGTGTGTTGTATTGCAAGGTTGAAAATAAAATGAACTGAATATATTTGAAATCAATTATTTATTGATAATTTTATTTTCACGTAATTCCTCAATGATTGATATAATTTCATTATCTAAACCTGTGTTACCAGCATCTCGAGAAGCTATTAACAACTTCAATCTATCCACTAATTCATTTGGATCATCCCAATATATAAAATCTACATTTTTTTTCCACATTTTTTTCAATGACAATCCTTTACCTTTTAATGGTTTGTCTCTAATTGTATTTTGTAGTGAGAAAAGTGGTTTAATAACTTGTAAATATTTTTGTCCTTTATTACTTTTTATTGGTTTATTTGGTTGGAAGTCTCTACGATGTGCGTTTGTATCGAGCAGCATCGCCTTATAATCCTGCATGTCACTCTCAGTAACTATTCTTAAATCTACATCTTTTTTTAATAACAATTGCTTCAAACCAGGAGTACTTCGATATTTACGATTAGCAACTATTATAAATTCATCGCCTACTATTATGTTAGCTGACCCTAACATAAATTTCCCTTGATCTTCTCGAACACCAAACGGGATGTCGCGCAGTGCTTCAGATGATAACGACCAAGATGATGTTTCATGTTCCTTGTTATTATCAATCAATGATTGAAAAGAACTATCACTGTCACTATCAGATTCAACACTATCAGCTTCACTTTTCGTATTTTCATTCAAAAAAGTTCTTTTAGGATCGTTAATTTGATTATTACTGTTGGAGAGCAGGTTAAGAGATTCTGTAACAGGCTTAAAAACTGTTTCCAGAGCTTGTTTATTGTTCATCTCAGCATCTCTCATGTTTCGTACTTTTTTCTTTACAGCTTCTGCAGCATCGACAATTTGTCTTTTTAATGATTTATCCATGTTTCATATCGATTGAAAGTCGGATGAAGAATAATGATAATACAACCATATCAACCTTAAATATTCAGTCTTTGTAAATTATTATTTTAATCAAACATTACAAAGGTATCAAATTTACTTCTGTAACACCCATTATTTTTGGAGCAATCCTTATTAATTACAACATAGTTAAAGGGTTCATTCCATATCTTGGAACACATTTCACGGAATTCAAGCCAAGTCATGTCTGTGTTAACATGCTCTTCATAAACATGCTTCAAATTAATTTCATCTTGTTTAAAAAGTATAATTAAATTTGCATTATCTCTTATTAACTGCTTAGGAATTTTACTGTATGTTTGGTTCAGATAAAAACTATCGATGTATTTATGTCTACCCATTGCAAAGTAATCACGCATGTTGTTTTGGTTTTCACAAGCAACGTCATCAAATATAATCACTGAATTGGATTTCGCATCCTGAACTCTTAAAACTTCCTCATGTCCTTGATATTTTTGAAACGTAATATCCGGCACACGTTGCAAAACTTTTTCTAAAAACATATATTTAGGTTGGTACAAAGTCTTTGAGTACACATAAACGTTTTGAAATTTTAAACCGTTTTCGTGTATCAGAAGACCAATCAATAAATTTGTTTTACCACAATTAGATGGTCCGCAAATGATACATCTTAATGAGTTAGGTAATAATTCTCCATGACGGGAAACAGTTCTAGAAACGTCTTCACAGATTGTGTTGACCTGTAATGTTTGCGGTTGTTTCACAAACTTCATGATTAGCCCCTGATATGGTTTGATAAACAATGAGCGAATGTATTAATTACATTTTAATTTATAATGTTGTGACCTAAGCTTGCACGCATGTATTTTTTTTTTTTTAAATATTGGGCATTCAAAAACAGTTTAACGAGACCGCGAACGTAGTGAGCGAGGAGTCGTGTTAAACTGTTTTTGAATGCCCAATATATACCTACTTATACTTACTAATAACTCACAAATACCTACCTACAACTACTTAATAAAACTCCTTCCGTGTGGTGACGGAGTAAAAATACAATATGTCACCACCCCATCTCATCCCATAGGTGTCGTAAAAACCAACTAAGGGACTATCCGTGAATATTATCTTTACGTAATAAAAAGAAGGAAAACTTGAAATTAAACCCTATACTAATCCTCGTCTCTCCACCCTGCGCCTTCCGGTGCGCGGTCGCCATTCTAGAACCTTTCTGCCCCAACGGCTATCAGTTCTCCGCGCTATGTGCCCTGCCCACCGCCACTTTAACCGGGTAATCCTGAGCGCTATTTCGGTCACTTTAGTTCTCCTGCGGATCTCCTCGTTTCTGATACGATCACGCAGGGAAACTCCCAACATAGCTCTCTCCATTGCCCTCTGAGTGACGGTAAGCCTTCTGAGAAGGCCCATAGTCAGCGACCACATTTCAGCTCCGTATGTTATCACTGGCAACACGCATTGGTCGAAGACATTTGTCTTCAGACACTGCGGTAATGTGGACGAGAAGATACGTTTTAGCTTCCCGAACGCTGCCCAACCGAGTTGGATTCGACGAGTGACCTCCTTCTTGAAGTTGGACTTAATAAATACACATAACTTAAAATCAGTATTTATTTAATAAACATTACGCCATGTAATAGCTTACATTAGTAAGCTATTACAGAACTGGCAACAAGTAACAAAGAACATAGGTAATTTGCAAACTAAAAAGACAAAGGACCTAGGATAGATCCTTGTGGCACTCCTATGCGTACAGACAGACTTCCTTTCATGTATCCATACTAATATTATAAAGAGGTAAAGTTAGTGTGTTTGTGACGATGTAGGGGGTAATCTCTGGATAAACCAATTTAAAAAAATATTTCTGTGTTGAATAGTCCATTTATCGGAGAGTGTCATAGGCTATATAGTATCACGCTATGACTAATAGGAGTGGAGCAGTAATGAAATATGTATAAAAAACGGACGCGTTTTTTTCGCCGCCCAACGAAGTGGGCACGGGTCAGCTAGTATTACATAAGAATACTCTTCTTTATTTCACACTCCCTTCGTCTACAACTCGTCCTTTATCCACAGGAGGGGGCGTGACATTTAACATTTTCACTCTATCATCACACATGTAAACAGTCCCATCTAACCCAATTCCAACCCCTCATTACTCCCACTATCTACCTCAGCTTTAACTTTATGTACTTTAAACTTATGGGTCTCCAAACTTTTCCTCTTCATATATTTTTTACCACAAACATCACAATTATGTGCTACACCATAATGCTTTTGATTCTTATGTCTCGTCAAAGCATTATTTTCTGTATAAGCATTTCCGCAGACATCGCAAACGTATCTCCTTTTATCTGCTTCATGGCTTTCCATGTGTTTACGCATATTTATTACATTTCTTTTGCATATACTACATTTAGTTTTATCGTAATTAGTATTCGGATCATGTTTTCTCCTCATATGCCTTTTAACTAAGGCTTTCTGCGAGAATTTCATCCCACATATGTCGCAAGAGAATCTTTTAATACCGTTGTGCATTTCTAAATGTCGATTCAGACTATGTTTCGTTCTCAATACTTTGCTACATAATTGGCAAGTAAAAGGGCTATTTAAGAAATGTTCCGTGTGAGTTTTCGTGTGATTATCGCGATCTTTTTTGCTGTCAAATACTAGAGTACATCGTTTGCAAGCAAATTGGCTGTCGTGTGTTAGTTTATGGAGTTTCAAACTCTTCGGACAAGCAAATTGCTTTGTACACAGTGTACAATGATGTGGCTTTGGATCATCCGAATGCGCGGACTTAATATGTGCTTTAACATGTTTATTTGCCGTGTATGTTTTCCCGCAAATTTGACACGAGTACGGTCTTTGCTTAAAGTGTACTGTACGTATATGCGCTTTTAAATTACTTTTTTCCTTAAAAGGCCACCCGCAAATGTCGCAAAGTAACTCAATTTGACTGGTGTGTATTTGCAAGATATGTTTTTTTAAAGTATTTTTGTATTTAAGTACTTTTTCACAGATATCGCATTGGTATAATATAGTTTCTTTGCCGTGTGTGTTTTCGTGTTCTTTGAGGTTATATTTTGACGAGAATGTTTTCCCGCAATGTCTGCAAATAAAATTTGTTTGCGTGATGTGTTTGCAAAGTTTGTAGTGACTTTGTAGATGTGATGAATGTTCAAAATGTTTATTACATTTTAGACATTTTAAATTATTTGTGTGTTTTAAGTTAATATGCGCGTAAATATCTTTTTTATAAGTATAACTACCGCCGCATACATTGCAGGAGAACGTTTGTTTGTCTTTACATTGTATTACAACGAGGAATTTTTTATAATTCATATCTCTTCTTAATTCTGAAACAAGGAATTGTTAAATTAGTAAAAAAGCTATTAGTTTCCCATTTGTCGATTGGCCTCCCTCATCCAGCGGCTTCCCGACGTCCTAACCAGGTAGTCGGTCCACCCTGTATTTATAGCATCATCATCATAACACCCCATTAATTTCCCACTGCTGGGACAGGCCTCCTCCCATGACCGAGGGATACTTGGCCTACTAATACCACGCTGGCCAGACGGATTAGTATAGGTTTAATTTCAAGTTTCTCTTCTTTTTATTACGTAAACATAATATTTCCGGTTCGTCCCTTAGCCGGTTTTTACGACACCCATGGGATGTGATGGGGTGGTGACATATTGTATTCTTACCCCGTCACCACAAGGAACAAGTATTTATATAGAGCAAATAAATTACTTACTTATACATTTAGTATTACGTACAGCCTTCGAAATATCTATTTTTAGTCTCCTAGTTTTCTTTCCCTGCTCCGCCAACTCTAAGAGATGAAAAAATGAATTTATTATAAGTCACACCTGACTAACTGTCACTACCTGACCTTATACGAAGATTATAGTAATATGGACGAAAGCAAAGAGGAATCATAAAACCTGATATTATTATTGAAAAGCTTTTACAATGATCATTTTATCTGATTTATTGTATATTACATACAATTCGGTATGTAAAGTAAAAGTTTACCTATGTCGATTCCAAAACCATTTCGAGATTTTAGATCGGTGAGGAATAAAAACATATTTTAGCGCAAAAAACCGCAAGATGGTGTTAATTTTTACAATTATACATGAATTACTTTGTCTTTCATTTGACCTCTAAATGACGTCAAGCGTCCGACCAAACAGAAGTTTGTCTCTGCTTTCATTGCTGGTAATGCAGCCGTACGTATGACGTCATCACAAGTAAAACTTATAATATTTATTAAAAATAAACTATAGGTAGGAAACCAAAAATACTCAAATTAGTGTTTATAATTATAAACCTTTAAAGTAAAAATATTAAAAAAATACCAAAAAAAATCTTTACATACCGAAAACAATTGTCATTTGCAACAATTTGTCTAACCCTTCTCTTAAACTTTATTTTAAATCCTCATTTATTTAATAAATTGTCTGACGTAGTCATCCGCAACAGGAGAGATAACGATCGCCTATGTGCAGTTAAATCTCGCACGGCCCTAATGCACAAAAGTATTTTTTGCATGGCTCCTACTATCTATATACTTATAATAAAACTGTAGAGAGATCAATTCTGTACATTGAATATATGTTAAAAATTAATATTGGAGGATGAATGGTGATCGATACTAATGCCAAAAATGCAATCAATAAATTTTTTGTCTGTCTGTCTGTCTGTCTGTCTGTCTGTCTGTCTGTCTGTATGTGCACGCATGGGTCAAAAACTACTGAAGGCATTTTAACCAAACTTGGTACAATTGTAGTCCATACTCCCGGGCAGGTTATAGGCTGTATAACATAACGCTAAGACACATAGGAGCTGAGCAGTGACGAAAAATTTGAAGCAAGTCGGTTGAAAAAAAGCGCGTTCGAGCTCTTATCATCGCATACGTTAATCATACGCCAAAAATATGTATTACAAAAATAATGGTCTTCAAAAGATGAACAAAAAAGTCCTGAATAGTATATATCTATCTTTTATATATTAGCCACAATAACCTGTTTAATCGTTAGGGTTTTCTTCAAAGTGTATTAAATACATAAATATATTGTAATTTGCATAGACATATCTTTTTCAAACTCCCATATTTCAAAAGTACAGTTTAATACCTTATTCATAATTTTTTTTTATAGAAATCGGTTTACAAACACACAAGATATAGATGAAAGAAAATTTCCAAATGTCGCCGCGCCAGTATGAGTACGGCTGTACGGTTGATTTTTGTTTAACGTCCGAAACGGCCAACCGGTGCATCTATATAATTTCATTCACATTGACTCTTAATGCGAACGGACGTGGTTCTTATTGACTCTTCTCGGGATAAGCGCGCTTTAGATATTAAAATACATAGATACGTAGTTTTTAGGTACTAAGTTTAAAGTAGGTATCTATCTATACTATAATAAAACAATCGGAATCGGATAAGTAATACTCGAGATATCGCTAGATCTCTTTATTAGAACAGTCCAATACAAATCAGGGGTCATGAAAAATGGATTTGGTTCAATGTTGAATGAATTTAAATTTCGTTTCTTTTGTTCACGAGATGGCGTTACCAGTAGTAATCATAAAATAAATGAGTTTTTAAATAATATATAACTATTTTATTATTAAGTGCTATTAATAAGTTATTCCTTTTAAATGTTAATAAAATTAACCATGAATCGTATGTGTAATATCAATTATAAGTCTTTACACTAGCCTTTAAAAATATCAATTTAACGGACACAAAGAACAACCAGACTAAGGACAATAGTTTGTGTATCACAATTGTCCTCCATGGGAATCGAACCCGCGACCTCATGCACGCCAGCCATGTAATGCGACCGCCGCGCCACCGAGGCAGGTTATTCTGCCGCACCATAACGTGGCGTGCAAATGTATTCATTCATAATTAATTAGCGATTATCCGTGTGGTGACGGAGCAAGAATACAATATGTCACCTCCCCATCTCATCCCATGGGTGGCGTAAAACCGACTAAGGGACTATCGGTGAATATTATCTTTACGAAATAAAAATGAAGGAAAACTTGAAATTAAACCTTAAACCAATCCGACTGGCCAACGTGGTATTAGTAGGCCAAGTATCCCTCCGTCACGGGAGGAGGCGCGTCCTTGCAGTGGGACATTAATGGGCTGTTATGATGAAAAAAGCGATGTCATTTATTTTAACTTACAAATTTGACAACAGATGGCATTGTGCCTGTGACGTCATTTTCAGTATCGCGGTATTAAGATTTTACTTGAAAGAATGACGTTCGCTCATGTCTTTCAGTATAAGTTTAGACACAGTCTTCATAGATCTGTTTTTGAAAAGGTTTTGGTTCGTTCGTTAATTTTACAATTCGTGTGTAGGTATATCTGTTTGTTATAAGGTTTAAAAAACGATTTTTCAGTATTAAATCGAATTGCGAAGTAAGTAACATCCGCCACGCGAACGAAGTCGCGGGCACAGCAGCTAGTATTTAATAAACTCAAATAAAACAACTTAATACCAATCAATTTAAAACTCAATTGAAAAAATATTTAATTGATAAATGCTTCTATAAAATAAATAAATTCCTGGCAGATTCCACTTGACCATTTTGACATTTATAGTATTATGTTGGTAATGCATACCTATTATTGATAAAATAATGGTCTGTTGAGTAATTAATTATTAATAAAGTAATTTTAATGGTGGTCTATCTATACTTTAATGTCTGTATATTTAAATTCTAACATTTCCTGATTAAGTAATTATTTTTATCAATATTTGTTTTATATACCTACTTTTATTAATTTGATTTTCATCTGCTTCGTATGCCATAATTGGTTAAACATGCTGCCACTCACAATTAATGTACCTACCACCATGCATGCAAGCTTTTGTATTGTATACACATGTTTTTACAAAATAAAGATCTTATCTTATCTTAAAAAACTTCTATTTTTCTATTGAAGTTGAAAAAGCAAAAGAAAACATACCCATAGTCTTCATATCTTCTTCTTCATCAATTTCAGTCGTCATAATACTATCATAGGCGGAAGGCGCAGGACCGAGTTCTGTGGCGTATATTGGGAGAGGTCCATGTGCAGCAGTGGACTGCGATAGACTAGTTGATTGATTGATTGATTGAATGTTATCATCGTCATTACTATTGCTACTTTCTCCTTCATTTTGTAAAGGTAGCGCGAATTCTGCCTCTGTTTTTATTTCTGTAATTATAATATATGTTATTTGTCCGTGTGGTGACGGAGTAAGAATACAATATGTCACCACCCCATCTCATCCCATGGATGTCGTAAAATAAGACTAAGGTAATATCCGTGAATATTAACTTTACAAAATAAAAAGAAGGAAAACTTGAAATTAAACCCTATACCAATCCGTCTGGCCGGTGTGGTATTAGTAGGGCAAGTATCCTTTCGTCAGGGGAGGAGGCCAATCCCTGCAATGGGACATTAATGGGCTGTTATGATGACTTGTATGTAATTATAATTTTACTTATGAGTGCGTGTGTTGTGTAAATACTTTAATGCCTTTTCTCAAGACTTTGTTATCAACATTTTACATTATTTATTCTATTTGAGAATAATGATTTTCTTTCTATAAGCGGCGCTAGTGAGCCTCGTAAAGGCCCTTAAAATAAATAAATAATACATACATACTAGTGGCGAAGTGTCCATATAACTCGATTCCTACCGGCTTACCTTTGCAAAAACCGCTTAGCATTGTCTATTAATCAATTATAAATCAATGATGCAACATCCACTCAATACAAAATAATATAAAACAAAAAAGTATTCTCTTACGTAAATCGCAATAATAATACAAAATTATAGTAATAATAATTTTCAATATGATTATTTACGTACTCATAACGCCATCTAGTAATTAAAGGTTGTCAACTAACCACTTGTTATGGGTCAGTCAGAGAGTACCTAAAGCGCGCATGCGCGGGGCGCGGTAAGCCGGTCGCGAAATTAGGAATCCAGTACAACAATACGTACGGAAATCGTACGGCCACGTGACACTTTGTCTTCGTCGATCTAAGGTACCATATAAGCCGATGGCCACCGGCTTATGACAAGGATAAAAGATACAACTACAACATTGCGAGAGCGAGAAAGCACTATTGCAACCAGTGGACCGACCAATTGTAACGAAGTTTCATTTCATTTTACGCTAAGTACTTAATTTGCCATTGACATTCCTTTTTGTTTTTATCAATTATTTAAATCTATACGATGTATGGCTATCTTTAAATAAATGAGATTTAAAAAAAAAAAATTAAATCTGCTAGAAATCAGTCTTTCTTCTGAATTTTCAGCTTTTAATTATATTTATTTGTTTTTATTTTTTTATTCTCTCCATCTTGACTTTGGCAGAATCATCGGTAAACGATAGGACCATTAGAAGAAAAAACAGAATTATTTATTTTCTGCAAATAGGTTATAAAATTCGCTTTCTTGTTTAAAGTCATTGAGGTAATTATGTACTACGTACCTACTTTAAAGTAGTAAAATTTGTATGTTTAATTATTTATGATTGTGTATTATGTGTTATGCATTGGTTGACTTTATTTTTGTCGTAGTGCGTTGGGATCCTATGGAATATTTTTGTAAGTACTTGTTTGTATTATTTATCAGCAAATTTAATAGTTTGTTGTTATAAGGGACACGTTAATAGTGTTAGATTATATTGTCTATCCATAATAATGTGTTGTGTGATAAAACATCGTGAAATTAAATTATAAATATAAGAAACGCCGGCGCACTTTGGGGCGCCTACGAATACCTATGAACGACAGAATAATAGTAATATAAAGTAGAACGAAAGTCCACGGAATCTTCGGCTTCCCTTTTATAAAAATCCACCCTTCGCCACTGATACATACCCTGGCATTCCTCATCCTTGTTAAGCTCATCATTAGAAATCACTTCAGTTTTTATATGTTCTACATCATTGTTTAGATCTTGTTCATCTGAAAATAAATGTAACTTCTATATACCTCTGTGGCTTGGTGGCTATAGCTGATAGTTTCTATAAATAAATATTCACGGACATCTCTACACAGCGCCATCTGTTTCCAAAGTAAGCTAGGCTTAAGCTAGCTGCTTATTATGGGTGCTTACAACGGATAATAATACTTTTTTCTTTTTTTTCTAGATACATACACCTATGAAATTGCCGAGTTTGATTTTTCATACTAAGGTTTTCTTAGTTTTTTCAATAATTATTAAACTTAATAGAATGAAATTTAGTATAAGTAATAGCGCACATCTTAGCTAACTTTTAGCATTTTAATCATAAGAAAAAAAAATAAAGGAAGAAGTTACATTTGTTTAAATGTTAAAATCCGCTGGTTTAAATTGGATCCATATTTACAGTACATACATATTGTATAGGAAAAGCAGGTTGCTGAGTGATCGTTTGTAAGGATTGCCTTACAAACAATCACTCAGCCCTCAGCAACCCGCTTTTTGATCTGTGGGAACCTTAGGTGTGGCGTAACCAAAAAAAATGAAGTACTTACTATTACAATACATAATAAAATCATTTTCACAAGCTAACACTTGCTCTCTGAAGGTATATGCATCTGTTAGCCTCTGCATACATGTGTCACATATTGTGTCCGATACCTCGGTTAACGATGGCTGGTATATCTGTCAAGGGAATTATTAATCTACATATTTTTTTTTTTTTTGTTGTATCTGCAATCAGCCCTTAGGCTTTAATCAGATTTGGTCGTATGAAACTTTTAAGATTGACACGTCCTATGACGTGCCATCTCCATGTAATGCCAGTCATTTAGATTGTGGCCAGTCGTGTCCTTTTCAACCGGAATACATAGTTGCGTGTATCCAAGAGTGTGGTGGCTAAGTGGTTTTTATGTCGGTCGAGTCTTTGCTTATAGGTCTCGCAAAGTCTTTCTATTTCTTCTCTTATTGTTGGAAATTGTAGGTACTCATGGATTTCCATGTTCTTTGTAAACCATGGTGCATTGCTGACAATTCTTAGGACTTTGTTCTGGAATCGTTGAAGCACTTCTATGTTGGAGTGACTGGCTGATCCCCAGAGCTCTATACCGTAAGTCCATACTGGTTTTATGATGGTCTTGTATATAATAATTTTATTTTCGAGGCTAAGGGAAGATTGTCTACCTATTAACCAGTACATATCCCGGAGTTTGTTATTTGCCTGTTCTCTTTTGGCCTTGATGTGTTCTCGCCAGGTAAGCCGCCTATCAAGGTGCATACCCAGGTATTTGACAGTTGACTGCTGTGGTAAATATGTACCATCAAGGGTCACTGGTGGGCAGTTCCCTCTCTTTAACGTGAACGTGATATGCACTGATTTGCTAGCACTCGCTTTAATTTTCCATTGCTTTAACCACGACGTCGTTTTGTCAAGGTGATCCTGTAATTTATTACTAGCGATGTGAGGGTCTTTAGCGCACACAAGTATGGCGGTGTCATCAGCGTAGGTAGCAGTCACTACATTTTCTGAGATAGGTAAGTCAGCAGTGTATACGGTATACAATATAGGCCCCAATACGGAACCCTGTGGAACTCCAGCATCTATTGGATAGAAGGGTGACAGGCAGTCTGCTGTTTTAACCTGGAATATTCGGTCTTGCAAGTAGGACTTCAGAAGCATATATGCCGAGTTGGGCAAGTTCATTTTTAATTTATAAAGTAGGCCTTTATGCCAGACTCGATCAAATGCTTGCTCTATATCAAGGAATGCGGCCGAGCAATACTCCTTATTTTCAAGGGCTTGTCGTATTGTATGGGCAACACGATGTATCTGTTCGGTGGTACTGTGGTGGGAACGAAAGCCAAATTGATGGTCAGGGATTATCTTCCGTTCCTCGAGTATTGGCTGTAGTCGTTTTACTAGCATTTTCTCAAGCAATTTAGACAAAACTGGCAAGAGACTTATTGGTCTGTATGAGGATACTTCTGTTGCAGGTTTTCCCGGTTTAGCAACCATATTTATGGTGGATATTTTCCAGACTAATGGAAAGTATTGCAATCTTAACACCGAATTAAAGAGGATTGTTAGCAGCACTATGCCCTTCTTTGGCAGTTCTTTAAGAACCTTAGCCGTTATGAGGTCAAATCCTGGGGCCTTTTTCAGCTTGAGGCTTTTTATATTAATCCTTACTTCTGTCGGTGTAAATGGAGCAAGTGGGAGGGACAGTTGTTGGTCACTATTCAAGATTTCCTCGATTTTCTTTTCTGATTGTGTGGTACCCAATTCATGAGGTTTGAACACTTCCTTTAGATGGTTAGCAAATAACTGCGCCTTTTCTGAAGGTACTCTTGACCAGGTGGCATCTTGTCGTCGTAGTGGTGGTATGTGTTCTTTTGTCTTTTTCAATGCCTTAGTAATTTTCCATAGGGAATAGTCATCGGCTTTGTATGTTGATAAGGTTTTCAGTTTATCTTGCAGTGTTTTATCCTCATGTGTTCTAATCATGCCTTTTAATTCTTTTTGCGCCTTATTGAGTGCTCTTTTATCTTGTGGATGTCGGCTTGTATGCCACTGTCTTCTTAACCTTCTTTTTGTAGCTATCATGTTTTTTACTTCTAGAGTGAGATCCTGATGTTTTTCTTGGTATTTAATGTAAAGTGTCGATAACCAGGCTGCTTGTTGTATTAGGTTGGTTGTGGATCTAGCAGCATCTTCAATGTCCTGCTCTGTTTTCAGAGGTATGTTTAAGTTGGCATATTCACTAATGTAATCTCTGAAAGCCTCCCAGTCGGTTTTATTATTGTATAGCCTTTCGCTTGGACTTCTCCATACCACTGTAGTACTCACGGTGCATATCACGGGTGTATGGTCAGAGGAGCCATCCAAGCATGATTCTAGTCTTGTGTAGAGTCCAGACATTCCCTTGGCAATGAAGAAGTCAATGAGGTCTGGCGTTCTGCGGGGGTCTGTCGGCCAGTTTGTTGGCTCACCTGTTGAAAGTACTTGAAGTTTATTTTTGTCTAGAGCCTTTTTCAACTCACGACCTCGTTAGCCTGGAACCCCAGTAGGTGTTTTTGGAGTTCCAGTCACCGCCGGTTATGAACCTATTGCCAAGTGTTTGGAAGAATTGACTAAACATTTGTTCATCTATTCGATGTCTAGGAGGGCAGTATACAGCGGCAACATTCAGAGATCCCTGCCAGTCGTCTATTGATATTACGGCAGCCTGTAGAAATGCATGGTTGATACTGGGTAGCATGTGTTGTCTGATATTTTGTTTAATGATGACTGCTGCACCTGCATGTGACGTACCGTCAGGGTGATTAGCATAGTATATATTAAATCCCTTTATGTTTACTATTCTCTCGTTAGTCATGTGTGATTCTGAGATTAAGAGGATATCTATTTTATTGTAGCTGATGAATGTTTCAACTTCTTGCTTATTTGGAGATAAGCCATTTATGTTCCATGTAGCTATTCGTAGAAATTTCATTTTTTATCTTTGGCTATGAGTGTTGTTAGGAGTCCCATTAGGGTACCTATTTGCTGAATGAGTATATCAATTTTTTCAGACTGTTTGATGATTATTTGTTCTAACAAATATGTTGGCTGAGAATTAGTGTTCTCTGTTTTACTAGCTGTGTTTTTGGGTTGTGAATATAGTGCCAAGTTATCTACCTGGTTATTGGTGGTATTTTGCCTGTAGTAGCTTGGTTTTAATGGTGGGAATTCTTCCATCCGAGGAGTTTGCCTTGGTTGTTTGTTGGTAGTAGGGGGTTTTCTGTTAGCTGTGTGACTTTTTCGAGCTCGAATTTCTTGGTATACTTGACAACCTTTGTAATTGGCTGGTTGGTCGCCAAAGCAAAGTGTGCAAGTGGCTGGTGTATTTTTGTCTTTTTTCGGGCAGTCTGTTGTTCTATGGCCTTTAGCGCATTTAACGCACCTGTAAGGGCGCATACAGTTATTTTTTGTATGTCCGTATTGCTGACATCTGGTGCATTGGGGAATGTCATTCGATTTTCTTGGGTCTTCAATCTTTACCCTTGTATGGTAGATAAATTCTATTTTCTTTACCTCTGGATTATTTGGACTTGGCTCTATGTTCACAAAGAAAATATTCAATGGTCTTTTATCCTTTCTTGATCGCGCACAGATTATTTCTCCCCTGACTTTGTTGCCAGATTTTTCAATTGCTTCTATTATTTCTGTTTTAGGTGTTGTGTGATGAAGATTTTTGATAACAATCCTGTAGCACCTTTTATCCTTTTGGGTGAAAGTATGCCCGATTAGGCCATTGCTGCGCATAATTTGAATGATTTCTTTATAGATATCCGTTGATGGTGTTACTAATCTAAGTTGATCTCTATTTATTATTTTGAATGAGAAGCTGTCATGGGGTATGTTCTTCTGTAGTAACTCTGTTAGTTTTGACAGGTCATCTATACCATATAGAATGATAGGAGGTGGCTTATTAATTTTTTTACTTGGATTAACTTGGTCATCATCTGCATCTTCAGTTAGGTCTACAGGTAGGATACTGTACCTGTTGGAAGTATTTGTTTCTTTTTGTTTTGGACTTTCTGATTCTAAACTATGTGATGGACTGCTTGAGAGCTTCTTTCTTTTCGCATTACGTTCTGTTGGTATCCTTTGCCATGAAGGAGGCATAATTTCAGCAACTTCGGTTCTGCCAATCTCCACAGGTGTTGTGGGTGCTAGGTCTTTTGTCGCACTCACAGTGGTAAAAATGTTCCCAGCTGATGTAGATCTGGGTTTAGAGATAAACAGGCTTGGGTGGAAAGCCTGTTGCACCATTTTTTTATTACTGTTTCCAGTAGCATTTACAGTCACGGGGGCTCTACATATAATAAAAATAATTTATACTAATATTATAAAGAGGTAAAGTTTGTGTGTTTGTGACGTTGTAGGGGGTAATCTCTGGATCTACTAACCGATTTTTAAAATTCATTCTGTGTTGAATAGACCATTTACCAGGGAGTGTCATGTCACTAATAGGGTTAGAGCAGTAATAAAATATATTTTGAAAAGGGAGGTTCGATAACGTTTTTTAGAATATAAGAATAAGAGATACTAATTACTTTAAGCTTCAATTCACAAAATGATCAATTGTTTAAAAAATGAACCTAGCTCAACTAGAACAAACAATTTATTTCCTTATGCAGAATAGATAAAAACAAAATGTAGGAATTTTTTGTAGGTATATATTAAACTTCCAAAATCGTAAAGTATTTTATAGGCACGTTGTAACTACTAAACTGCTAATATACCATCTACTAGCAAACAAAAAAATATCGTAAATATTACAAATACAGGGTGTAAGAATCCTATTAGACTAAAAGAAACACCACTTCCTGAGGAACCAACTATCATCCTCATAACAGCTCATTAATGTCCCACTGCAGGGACGGGCCTCCTCCCATGACGGAGAGATACTTGGCCTACTAATACCACGCTGACCAAACGGTTTGGTATAGGGTTTAATTACAAGTTTTCTTTTATTTTAAAGATAATATTCACAGATAGTCCCTTAGTCGGTTTTTACGACACCCATCGGATGAGATGAGGTGGTAGGCATATTGTATTCTTACTGCGTCACCACACGGAAGCAACTATATAAAATGAAAAACAAAGAACTAACTAATATAGACGTTTGCACAAAACAGTAATTTTACTTACTTTGATAGCTAAAGTCTGATACAAAATCATTTCATAAGTTTCAATGTTTTCATCGCTTGTATACGGCGTACTTAGCCTCTTAAAAGTCCCATCTGAATGACAACATCTACACAATGTACTTAAATTCCATATCTCAGTCATTTTTAATAGAAATTGTATTTAATTTATACAATATTTTGGAAAATTTGTAAGAAAATCGGACATAAACACAGCGTATTAATCTGTCATTCATAATGACACTAGTGACAGCTCTCATAAATGTTTACTTTAAACATTTTGTAGAAACGTTTTGAAATAATAGAAATCAGACTATACCCCTTCCAGCGTAAGTTTAGCTTTTTGACAGTTCACGTCCATGAAGTTTCGTAATACTTCCGCTTATTTTTCGAATAAATTATATTGTATTTCATGGACGTACCCATGTTTTTTTCAGTTACCATGGTTACTTAGTGATGGACACTCATAACGATTACCACCATTATGAAACAAATTATAAATAATCGGTAGAAATAAATGCTATGAATAAACCTGAACTCTTCATAATACGTGTATAAAATGTAATATGATATTTTAGATTAGCTATAACCCGCGAAGGTGTCACGATAAATTATGTATTTTAAATAATACCTAAGCTAACTATAATTTTATCATTTTAAGCTATAGGCTAATTCTCTTAACATAGAAGAAATAATCACTAATAAAATGATAATGTAAGTTGATGTAAGGATCCAAATGTGTAAAACAAAGTAATTTGAAAAATCGCGAAATCGCTTACAATCGAATGGCATTACATTCGAGATACTACTGAACGTCACTAACATCAATCTGTCAAATGTCGTTAAATATAGTGGAAAGGGTATAACTTTTGTATTTTCAGTTTTTGTTAGGGACCCGGCATTTTTCTTTTTTATACTTCTATTCTCTCCACCTTGACGTTGGCAGAATCATCGGGGAACGATGGGGGCCATTGAATTAAAAAAACAAACAAAAAACATTTTGTAGAAACGTTTTGAAATAATAGAAATCAGACTAACTTTTGTATTTTCAGTTTTTGTTAGGGACCCGGCATTTTTCTTTTTTATACTTCTATTCTCTCCACCTTGACGTTGGCAGAATCATCGGGGAACGATGGGGGCCATTGAATTAAAAAAACAGAACAGAACGTTTTGAAACAACATTGCTATTGATTTGAATATTTTTAATGCATAGATCAATCTGTAAAACTACAAACTTGTTCCATGAACAATAATTAATACAAGTTATTAAGTTAAAGAGGCTTGCATTTTTACTTTCAACTCATACCCTTACACACTATAGATAGCACATTACCGCCTAATAGTACACATAGGGGGTACAGCAGCGGTAAAGACTCAAAATCTACCATTTTGAGTCGTTGCGAAATCTATCACCTGTTAAACAGATCGCATCTATAACTGTAATACCTCTCTCCGACCGATTTCGACCACAGCGATCTCTTCTACTAAGTTTTATTGGGTAGACCTTTATGGCTACATAGCCAATCATAATAGTAAGTAAAATAGTTAGCGCACAATGCGGGCAGGTGCGCACACCATTACAGAAAATTATAACTGATGGTACAAAGTGGACATGCTTTTAGTTTATTGCGTCGACCGTCTAGTGCTGAACAGCGATTTTTGAAAAGACCAATAGGACTTCATCATCATCATCATACCAGCCAATCGACGTCCACTGCTGGACATAGGCCTCCTCCAAGTATTGTTACCTTGCGCGGTCCTGTGCCTCCCTCATCCATCGGCTTCCCGCCGTCCTAACTGGGTCGTCAGTCCACCGTGTGAGGGGTCTCCCCACCCTGCGCTTTCCGGTACGCGGTCGCCATTCCAGAACCTTTCCTTTTAATAGGACTTGGTTTTTACTAAAGATTTCCACTCAGTCCGTCGAGCAGCTATTTCTGTTTGTTTCCTGCCCGTATAATATTATATATCTATAATATACAGTATGTAAAGTGAGACATAGGCAATACTTTAGGGCGTGATAGATAACGTTATTTAATGAAGGAAAAAAAATACAAAATAAATAAACATTAAATTACTACATATAAGTCTATTTTTTTATCTCGGACACTAAAATGACAACTACTAATGTCAAACGTAAAACTAATATAGCCAGCTTTTAAGAAACAGTGCTGTCCCTGTGTTTCGATTCGTTTTGTAATTATTGTAAAATATTTACGGTTGTTAGTATAGTCGAGAAAAAATGCCTTTATCACCTCTAGAGTTAATGTTAGTTGCATTTCATAAAACTATTAGGGTCAATATCGCACAACAAAACATCAGCTAAATCATGACGATACTTTGACATAATATCAGTTCTCATGTATTAGCAAATAGTTGTTAGATATTTATAAAAACAAATAGTAGAAGTTGCTGATAGAAGAGGTAGGTACTTTATCCTCTTTCCATTGGTATACAACATCCTATAAAATAGTAAATAGTTTTTCTACAAAATATGTGTAATACATAAACATACATACTGTTGGTGTGCTTAACAAATAAATAAATAATTCGAAGTAATTATTGACGCTATAGTAAATGATGACTTTTTTTTTTCTTTTATTATATTAAAATTAACTCTAATGTGATAAGGTAGACCCACTGCAGTGACAAAAAAAGCTAAAGTAACTAGGTAAGTACGCTAGAATGAATCAATTATAGCAATTATAGCTAGTAAATTTACCTGTGCTTATTCATCAAACGTGTTTTCTTTACTTTGAATTATGTTTTACACATGTTTTGTAGAAAAACTATTTACTATTTTATAGGATGTTGTATACCAATGGAAAGAGGATAAAGTAAGGCATTTATTCAGAAAATGGAAGAACTTTCTCTTTTTTATTTATTTTTTTATTGTACTGTGAAGTTGATCATATCTTAAAATTTTACCTGTCTCTATAAGGTAAAAGCTCCTATTACGGCGGTAGTCAAAATCTCGTCCTATTACGGAGGTATTTCTATTTTCGTGTTTTATTCTGGTTTTATTTAGTTTACGTACAACAAAACGAAATCAGTTTATTCTGCATCTATTACTTCATGATTTACCTGACGTTTGCAAGTAAAGCACATAGATAACTAATCAAAATCAATCAATCTGTGTAACGGCATCGACGTAAAAGGGATTTCCATACTAACGCTGAACAACAAAATTAGGTAAAAAAAAAAACTCTCATAAACTAAAAACCATATTCTGCGGTATGTATTCGTAGTTAGAAATCGAATTAAATACGAAAATTGTTGAGTACAAAATGTGGATTTCTTAGAAAGGGTAAAAATAGGAAGGTGTATTTTAACTTATCATAAATCATTTATTTTGTATAACTGTTGACTACTGTTTACACATATGAGCAAAAAAACTGTTATAGTTTCATTAAACATTTACATTGTTCCATTTATCAAAGTTTTGATAGGTCCGAATTAGGATTATTAAAAACAGTAGTAGTTTTCCTATTGCGGTGGTAATTATTTCCAAGTAAGTCTGTGTTAGGATCTATGATTTCTTATTACGGCCCTATTCATAGAACATAAAATTACAAGTTTTAGGGTACCGTGATTATTGATTCTGAGAATAGAATTGTTATGTGATACGTAAGTTTTTTTGTTTTGTATAAAACCAAAAGCGATAAGAACTTTTAAATATACATATTCATTTTTTTTATTTTATTTTATTTTTCACAGTTGTTAGCAGTTCACAGGGATATCTCGATCAGGCCGGGTTTTTTCAATCAAATTCGATCAAAATCGATAATATTATTTTCAAAACTGTAATAAGTCATAAACTTAATAGTAATTAATACATTTGATTTAATTATAATTATTTAATTTATAATTTTATTTTAGTTGTAAAAACGTATTAGCAAAAAGGTTAAGACATGCCGACCACTCTTAAGGTGCCAACAATTGTTTCATCTTGATAGTATATGATGCGTCCTTCTCTTCTAAATTCTTTAATTTTTCGAAGATATTCGTGACGCCATAAAATGATATCTTTTCGGTCGATTAACGTGCTACGTCGTTTTCTGGTCATATATTTAAATTGCAGGTGTTTTAATATTTTATATAATGTGCTTCTAGAAAAGGATGGAAGTTCGGGGTCTTTGTTTACAACTTGCAGTATCTAAAAACAAAGAGTTGGTTAAAGTAATTATGTCTTCAAGTAATAGTTTCATTTTATTCTAGTTTTAACGAATAAAGAATAAAAACCATATAAATATCAGTACAAGAATAACCTTGTCCAGGGATGGTGATTCGTTTCTATAAAAGAATTGATGTTTAATTATGAATTATATATTAATTTTATTATGAAACAAGATTATTATTATTTTATTATGCAGACTCAAAGATTAATTGTACTTACAGCCAAATAAAAATAAATTATGTACCAAAAATAAATTTTGTTTCATTTACTTACCTGAGTTTAAAATTAGAATTTGCACATTTTATATTATTACTTCCAAAAAACTGTATAAAATTTAAATTTATCGTTAATTGTTGATAGTGGTGGTACATCACCATACATAAATTGCACAAAAAAAGGTAACAGTAATGATATTTTAGTATTCGAGATTAAAAAACAACCAAGTCTCTATTTACCGTAATCGGCGGTACTAACCTATATTTTTATCGGTAAGTACCGGCTGTACCGCATCACTATTTATTAGTTGTAAAAAACAGGCAACACATGAAATGTCATTTTAGTATCTGAGATAAAAAAATAGACTTATAGTAAACGACGTGTAAAGCTTAGCCATGAATTTCACTAATCATGGACACCACGCGGACGCAGCGAGCGATCGGTTCGCCAGCTGATACCTACGACGCGCGGCGCGGGTCAATGCACCGAGTCTTGAACAATATTTTGGCGCAGCGGGAACGTGTCCACGCTTAGTTCATTTTTGGGATTTTTTCGTCAAAAATTAAGTACCTAATTTTATTACATAATTCGGATTAGAAACACGTACAGAGTCACCTCCTTAATTATTGCCGTTGACTCAAAAAACACCCTGTATATTGTATATCTATTATTATTTCAATTGTGCTTGAGCACATCTTTAGGACCGACTCCCACTGAAAGAGAGCGACCGGCAGCGTTTTTTATTTGGCCCAAAATATTACAAATAATTTTATATCTACGTGATTAAAAAGTTTATAGGTATTTGGAGGTCAAGGTGTAAGAGCCTTCTAGCGACGCTTCACTTAAATATAAATAATCCTCACACATTAACACAACGCCATCTAGTTCCAAATTAAGCAAAGCTTGTACTATGGATACTAGACAACGCATAAACACTACTTAAATACTTTTATTTTGTAAATACCTACATATATTATATTATATACTTAGGTACATAGAAAACACCCAGACCACTGCAAACAATCATGTTCATGCACACAAAGATTTGCATTGAGCGGGAATCGAACCCGAGACCTCTGCGTAGCAGTCATGTAACCACTACGCCACAGAGGTCGTCAACTTGTCTTTCAGAGCGGTTTTACCATTATATCCAAGACTTGCATGCCGTGCTTACGCTTATCCTTCTGTACACTTACATTGCTTCTGTATTTACAGAATTACTGTATGTTTCGTAGTTCTCGAGATGTAAGGAGGCCGGGCCAGAACCGTCAGACTGGCCCGGCCCCTAAAAAGTGCCTGTAACATTTTTCCAAAAAAGTTACATTGAAAACGAAGTAGTTACATAGGTTTGGGTCAAGGAGTAGGTATAGGTACATTAGATTGGTACAAGTCTCGTTACCTAATTCCGTAGAATTATTCCTTATAGATACACTTTCCTCGTAGGTACACTATTTAAAAATACCCGCCTTTGTTCCTCTGAGATACACTTTCGTAAAGTACAAGAGAATAAAAAAGTGTTTTCAAGGATTAGTATAATATTAACTTATAAACATACATTTTTATATTTTTAAACACAACTAAGGTATACCTATTAATAAAATATTAACAAAATATTATAACAAGCTTAATAACCAAAACGAAACATATATAACAGTCTAATGAGATCAATTATGAAAAAAAAGGAGGGAAAGTCGTACAGAACAAAACATAAACGTGCCATCATTTATTACATTTACTTTTTAATCGAATAAATGAAAGACGTCTAAGGCATTGCTCCATATCTATTTTATCGTCGATTAAATCTTTGACGATTTTGTTGACACGTCTATCTACATTAATGTCAAGTTGTTTTCTTGTGCGACGTTCGATATGCACCTGTGCTTGCATCATACGAAACTCTTGAGTTATGCTTTCTTTTTTTAATATTTGAATTAACAGATATAAATTTGGATGTTTTACGGCGACTTTTTTATTCAAACGATTATGCCATCCTTCGACAGAGTTGGTCGTGCGGTGACTGTGCCCATAAAAACATATGCTAGGCATTATATTTGGCCTCATCCACTCTTTCACGAAATAGTCATGAAACATTTCGATCAACTTGTCATGGATAGAAATTGTTTCTATTGTCATTATTGCCTCAGGGAAATAATTTAATGGCAAAAAAGGTATTGAGGCATATAATGCAACTACTTTTTTTTGTGCTTTAGTTTTAATGCCTATTTTGTTTGCCTTTTTCCATAATGCGTGGGTATAATGGAATAGACAACCCCTTACATCGATTCCAGGAAAAACAACTTTTGCGGCATTCATTACACTCTTTTCATAGTCGCTTTGAAATACTTCAGGCTTAAATAAAGGCAAATATTGCTTAATTAAAGAAAATAGTCTTATATATGTTATTTCTTCTTTGTTCGGTAAGAAGGCAAATATTATTGGCACAATTACAGTTTCGTGTTCGCTACTTTTTATAACACCGTGGACTGTAAAAAGTTGATAAAAAGGTTTGGCTATACTCTTAAAAGTTCCGTCCACTAACACATGTTTGATCGTCAATATATTTGCCCTTGATTCTTGACTCATAAAAACTACAATTTTGTTATCTATGCCATCTTCACATAGAAGAAAATTTTCAGCCAACTTAGTTGGAATTATGACGTCTCTCAATTTCCTAAAAACAGTTTTGTTTGTATTTAAAAATCTAAGCCTAGCATTATAAAGACCTGTCTTAACATTACGGAAATCTGGAATAACGTCCAAAAATTCTTCATTGTCTTTAAATTTCAACATGCATTCTTCATATAACGAAGGAATGGAGGTGAAGTTCTGGCAGACTTGTTGCTTACAATTATGAAGAGCTAATTCTATCTTCATTTTCTTAAAATCAGGTTCACAGCTATGCGGTTTCTCTCTTATTATAGTCTTTTGATCGTCATTTAAAGTGATCGTTGCGTTGCACTCCTTGTTTTCGCAACGCCACAAGCTAGAATTAGTTTTGTTCTTTTTTTTAAATATATATCGATGTCCCGCTCGTATGATAGCTTGCTTTCCTTTTTTGGTTACCACAAAATCAAACTCTGGAGCAGTAGCACTTCCCGAACACCCATAATTGCTCATTTTTATTTATTTTTAATATACTACACAAACCCGAGAATAATGTGACAAGTTCAATTATGACATACTTATTATTATATAAAATTATCCTCTTTGACTGTGACAGCAATAACTATAGAGGTATTATATGAATACCTATGGATTAAAATTAAATTATAGGTAAAATGTTCCTCGTATTTCTTTACGCTAATTATCTATTTAGTGCACGAATATACCGAAAAGTGTATCTTAAAGGAACAACTATTCGGGATAAAAAAAAGTGTATCTCAGAGGAACAAAGGCGGGTATTTTTAAATAGTGTACCTACGAGGAAAGTGTATCTATAAGGAATAATTCATTCCGTAGGGCCGGGCGGGCCTGACGAACATCTTAAGTTTAGAGTAAAAGACGCAGTTTGCTGTACGTTGATCTAACATTTGCGAGACGTTTCCACTTCAACAAAAATAAGCCAACAATATTAATATATATTTATAACGCATGCTTCGTAGTCTTTGACTTGACCGCAGACCCTTTCGATACCTATAAAGAAGGTAAAAAATAAAACAAAATTTTAATTACCATTATGGTATAATTATTAATATAGAACAATTTTATTCATATTAAAAATACATTATTTTTGTATACAGTAAACATTTTAAATGAAAGTATTGCCAGAAAATTTAATTAAACAAATTGGCAGCATAAAATAATCACAATAGATAATAAATTAAGTACTTATGATTACTATAAATATAAACTTATATTATTAAACTTAATTAATATCATTTTCTCTGTATTCTTACCCCCGGTTTCCGAATGACTGATCAAGTAAAAATCAACTAGTCAAGTGTTAAAACTCGTGTCGACTATCATTTTAGTCCCTGAAAATGGGGGGAGTCAATCAATAAGAATACCAAGCTACCAGGTCGTTTTTTTTTAAATAAAATTTCAAATAGACTTTATACTAATGCGTCGTGTACCAATAAATTAATTCATCACATTAGGAGCCACAATGGCAATTAATAATACTGAGAATGAAATACATTTCGCGTGAGGACCTCTTCTATATGTGCCCATAGGGGGTTTCGTACTCATCATCGAAAGACATTTTTGCGAAAGCCATTTCTATGACGCCAAATCATCGAAATCCCATTTTACCGATAGGGCATTTCATCGAAATCCCATTTTACCGATAGGGCATTTAATCGAAATGCCATTTAGCCCATAGGCCATTTCATCGAGAAGCTAAATGAACCTGGTGCATGGCAGCGGCTCCCGCGGCATGCTCGTTTCGGTGTTTCGTTTCGTCAATGATGCCTCGGCATTGAAAAATCCCTTTCAATGCCGCGGCATCATTTTAAAGCATAGCAATTTATGTCGTATTTCTGTAACAGTACGGTTGAATTTCCATTAGTAAAAATTAAAATCCCTTGCCATGCCGTCCCGGTCTGCGTTAGCCATTAATGGTCAATGTTGTAACCTAACCTAAACTAAATAATTCGAGTGCCAGGTACATAATTTACCTTTTCGATAAAATGGCCCATCGGCTAAATGCCTTTTCGGTAAAATGCCCTATCGGTTAAGTAACTTTTCGATGAAATGGCTCTACGATGATTTGGCGTAGTAGAAATGGCTTTCGCAACAATGTTTTTTGATGATGAGTACGAAACCCACCCACAGAGTCCTATAAATACCGCTTTCGGCAACCGAAGGGTCGAGAGATCATTTTTCATCAGTTTAGCTGGTAGTAGGGAAGGCTATGTACATAAACTTTAGATACTTAGCCATCTTCTAATCAACATACGAAAACTTTTCAATGAAAATACAATTTAAAATTATCACATCTACAGTTGTTTTTCGTGTGGTGACGGAGTAAGAATACAATATATCACCACCCCATCTCATTCCATCGGTGTCGTAAAAACCGACTAAGGGACTATCCGTGAATATTACCTTTACGAAATATAATGAAGGAAAACTTGAAATAAAACCCTATACTAACCCGTCTGGCCAGCGTTGTATTAGTAGGCCAAGTATCCCTCCGTCACGGGAGGAGGTTCGTCCCTGCAGTGGGACATTAATGGGCTGTTATGATGATGATGACGCCTATAGTACCTTTTGCAAGATCAAAAACCTACACAGTACAAAATCATCCATTCAAATCATCATTTTTCCCAATATGCGTACACCTATGCCTCTTTAAACCGCTACTCTGCGTAAACTGACTACTGCACACATCACAACTAAACGGCCTCTCGTTCGTATGAACACGCATATGCAATTTCAAATTTCCATTAATAGAAAACTGTTTATTACAGACCCCACAACTAAAAGGCCTAACATCAGAATGTACACGCATATGCTTGGATAAATTACCTATTTGCTTATTACAAACTTTACATGTATAAGGCTTTATCCCGGTATGGACACGCATATGCCTTTTCAACTGTCCCGTTTCCCTAAAACACCGCTTGCACACTTCACAAGAAAACGGCTTAATACCAGAATGTACCCGCATATGAATTTTCAAATAACCATTATCCGAAAAAGATTTTTTACACACTTTGCATGAAAAAGGTCTTTCGCCTGTATGCGTTCGTTGGTGAAGTTTAAAACTAGCCATTTGTGCGAATTGTCGGCTACAAAAGCCGCATGTATACGGCTTAAAACCTGTATGGACGCGCATATGCACTTTCAAAGTCGTATATGCAGTGAAATCTTTCTTGCACACTTCGCAAGAATACGGTTTTACCCCTGTATGCTGTCTTTCATGAATTGCCAAATAGCTTTTACTGGAAAACTGTTTATTGCACACATTACAAGAATGTGGTTTAACGCCAGTATGTATGATAAATATATGCCGTTTAAGGTGCGTTCTTTGAGGGAATCGTCGTCCGCAGACATCGCAGACATAAGGTCTTTCGCCCGTATGTGTTAGCATATGCGATTTCAAAGTTTGATTATGCCCAAAAGACTTTTGGCATACATTGCATGTATATTTTCTTTCACCAGTATGAACTTTCATGTGTTCTTTCAAGCCTTTCTTTCTTTGAAATTCTTTTTGGCATTCCGTGCATTTGAATTTTTCTTCGTAATGTATTTTTATATGTTTTTTTAGTAGACGGGCCTTTTCGAATGTTTTTTCGCAGACATTGCACGGGTATTGATTGTCGACTATGTGTGTTATTGTTATGTGTTTGGTTAGTTCTTTGTTGTTGGTATGTCTAGTGTTGCAAATGTGACACGTGAACGATTTCTCTCCGCTGTGAACTTTCATGTGAACTTCTAGTGAACCGTTGTATGAGAATTGCTTTTGACATATGTCACATGAGTACTTTTTTCGGGGTGTTTTCTTTTGTTTTGTGTCTTCGTCTGAAAAAAAACCAGTGTTGTTTTTTTTAGATTTTAAATTATATCGGTAGACAGTCGACCTAAGATGGGTGACAGAAAAAGATTGGACGATCGGAATCTAATAGTTAAGAGACTAATTTCAAACTTGAGAAAGGTTTTGGACCTTAATAAGCGTCTTAGACTCTCCGTGTGGTGACGGAGTAAGAATACCATATGTCATCTCTCTATCTCATCCCATGGGTGTCGTAAAAACCGACTAAGGGACTATCCGTGAATATTATCTTTACGAAATAAAAAGAAGGAAAACTTGTAATTAAACCCTCTATACCAATCCGTCTAGCCAGCGTGGTAGGTTTAGTAGGCCAAGTCCGTCACGGGAGAAGGCCCGTCCCTGCAGTGGGACATTTATGGGACGTTATGAAGCGCCTTAGACGCCTTTGACAGTTAGGCGACCTGATTTCTTGTCTCGTTAACCTAAACATGTTATACAGAGTGTACATGACAATCGCACATAAATTGTAACACGAGGCAGAGGATAAAAACTATGCCCAGCCTCGTGTTCATTATCGTCAACTCTACTCGTTCTAATAGGTTTAACGACGAAAAAAGGAAAAAAAATGCAAAAAGTAAAATGGTCATATCTCTTCAATAGATGCACCTTTTTCAATGTTTTTTTTATTAGTAAAATTATTGAATTGAATTGTATAATATTTATTTCAGATAAATTACATCCATATTGTTAGTAAACTTACATCTATGTTAGTATTTAAATTAAATTGTCATTAAATTTTAAAATTGTAAGTAACTAAATAAATTTTAATTTAATTTTTTTTAACCACAATCACAACAAATACAATTCTATTCATAATAAATTAAATTAAATTAATAAATTAAATTAACTAATAAGCCTGCCTCCGAGTCATTTGTGTGTTTGTCATCACATTAACCACAATGATAAATGATTATGCCCAACAATAAAATTTATGCGACATTCTCATTTACACCTTGTACCTATAGGAATCATAATAATGTCGAAGCTATATACATAATATAATAATGTATACCTTCACTATACTCCTGTTGGGGCCAGTCCTGGTCTACATCATCCTGTATCTCCTCACAGTCTGTCTCCAGTCTCTTAACACTGCGTAATGTTGATAACGGTTGATCATCATCTTCTTGTAGGAAAATGTCTAGAAAAAGTTGAAAATCTATACTAATATTATAAAGAGGTAAAGTTTGTGTGTTTGTGACGTTGTAGGGAGTAATCTCTAGATCTACTGAACCGATTTTAAAAATTCTTTCTGTGTTGAATAGTCCGTTTAACGGGGAGTGTCATAGGCTACATAGTATCACGCTATGACTAATAGGAGTGGAGCAGTAATGAAATATGTTTTAAAAAAGGGACGCGATTGTTTCGCGGCCTAACGAAGTGGCCACGGGTCAGCTAGTATATTTATAAAAGTGTTTAAGTTTATTCATAGTAGGTACAAGTCTTGCTTAGATTGGGACTAGATGGCGTTGTATGAATGTGCTGGCCAGAGTACCTTGTACTTATGTGGACTATTTCGTATCTTTGAAGATGAGAACAGGGTATATAGAAAAGCGGTTAAACAAACAGGGTGACTAATGAGCACTACCAGCAAGTATGATCAGAGAGGTATAAGCTTCATCATAACAGCCCATTAATGTTCCACTGCAGGGACGATCCTCCTCCTGTGACGGAGGGATACTTGGCCTACTAATACAACGCTGGCCAAACGGATTGGTATAGGGTTTAATTTCAAGTTTTTCCTTCTTTTTATTTCGTAAAGATAACACCCATGGGATTAGAAGGGGTGGTGACATATTGTATTCTTACTCCGTCCCCACACGGAGAATAATCTTGTTTCTTTCCAATTTCAGTTCGGAAATGGGAGTACATTCCATAAGACGGACATGCACAAAGTACTCTGGCAAGCAAGGTATTAGTAGGCCAAATTTCCCTCATTCCCTGGACGAGGGCCGTCTCTGAAGTGACATAATTTTTAACTATTTTACATAAATAAACTTCAAACTACTTACTATCATATTTAATATCTATTTTGTTATCTAAAACTGATTCAGTCTTCACACCTGTAAATAAAAATTAAAGATTAAATTACATATAACTTTTTATTACTTTTACAGCTTAGGTAGAACTAGAAAAATCCGAAAAGAAGAAAGACAATGGAAACAATTGGTACACGAGGCGGGACTCGAACCCGCGTCTCTGGACTATACGCGTCCAGCGCCGTGACCACTAAGCCTATTCTTTTCGGAAAAATACAGATATTTTATTCATCTGTTACTGGATGTCTGTAGAAGACAAAAGAACTGTGATGTTAGATTACATAATAAATAATTTAATAAATAGTCATATATGTTTTGGATATTATTATGTTTATTAAGTGTAACTACTCTATCGCATTAGTTAGTCTGTAATGATAGTTGTAAGTTTGGTTTTTAAATAAATAAATAAATAAAAACTGGTGTTTGTGGCTACAACATACTATCCACACAAATGTATGTACTTACCATCTTGTAGCTCATTTTTAACATCTCTTTGGTACACACCACCATCTGGAAACAAAATTTGTTATATGGTTATGTATGGTATACAATAGTTGCAGCGCAATTACAGTTATCTCTTATGTAAAATTTAAGGCGTCAAAAAAATGCAGCAGTAGAGTTTGTTGCGCCGCTTCTTCTCTACTAGCGCTTTGGAGGTGGTGGTAAAGTTTTCTAAACTTTGAAATGTATTTAGACTTAGATTAAGTAGTGTTAGATGACGTCAAAAAGATACAATATCATTGTACTACTTTGAATAAATGATATCTTTACTTAAAAACTTTTATTTTTTTTACAAGAGTGTGGTTTGACTGTGCTCTGGCATGGTTATATCTGATTACAACCATATAAGCCTTGATAGTCTAACATACTGAACCTATAAAAAAACAAGAACTTACCTTTAAATTCACAATTATATAAAATATCTCTCAGCTTATCTTCACAAGCAATCACCTGCTTCTTGAATAAAACTGCGTCTTTCAACCTCGGCTCACAAATGTCACATACTTTGTATGGAACGGTTGTGTTTATCTGAAATTACAGCAATAGTGTTATAGCAATTGTATCAGTCAATCAACTAGCCTATTGCAGTAAACTGCTAGACATAGGCGTCTCCCAACACGTGCTACAGAACTCGGTCCTGCGCTTTCCGCATCCAGTCCTGTACATGGCTGTAGTCTCTGACTACTACTATAGTAAGTTGCACATGAATTTACGTATATATACCTTAATCATTATAAATACGAATAAAATACTTACGCTAATGTTAAAGGTTTCTTTCAACAACTCGAAATTTTCATCAGATGCAAATACATTTTCGCTCTTAAAATTACCTTCCGCATGACAGCAGCGGCATAAATGGTTCGCATCCCATAAATACGACATACTCGTATAAATATTTCATTCATAACAATACTATTCTGCTACAGTGCACAGTTTTTCTTATTAGAAAACTAAAGAGCAATGACCAGCCTTCATCTTTGCTTACAAAATAAACCTAGCGAAAAAGTGTTGTACAAATTTGTAAACAGGAAGTAAACCTACTAAACTATATTTAAATAATGAAGGGAAATAATTGCTAAGAGAATTACAATAAAGTAATTAATTAAATAAAAAGGTGAATATTATTCCGAATAAACAAACAAATTGTTTGGATAGCAATGACATATTTGACACTAAATATCAAATTTAAAACTTCGCGTTGTTTTTGACAAACTGCTGTTTGGATATGCCTCTTTTTGCTGAAAGGATTTTTGCAAACAAAAAATCGGATCCTATATAATGCCTTTACGCTTCCTACACCTCAACAAATCTAAAAGATACAGTATGACGTTTCATATCTTTCAAACTGAAACAACTTTGTTCATGCGTACATTATTCAGTTTCAAAAACCTTTTTCGTAAAACCATAAATTTAGAAAGATTTTATTATTGTATCTAAAAATGTACAATTCTTAATATATAAATTTAATTGAAAACTTTCAAACAAAGCAAAATAATACATATTTACATAGTAAATAATCTCTAATAGTTTTATTTCTCGACCTCATTGCAAAGTCACGTAGTTAGGTCACTGCTCGTAGTGTTGCGACTCTTCGGATACATTTGTATGCAAAAAAATCGTTTACATAACGAAAAATCGAATGTTCAAATTGTCAATTATGGACACGTTACTGCGCGATCGCTTAAATCACTTATTACATAGGTACCCTAAAATAAATTAATTTAATATTTTTTAAGTTTTAGAAAAAAAAAACAACTAAAAAGTAAAAAATAATCCTTTATTTTAACTAGGTACACATTTATCATCATCTCTATATTTTTGTTAAAAAAAACTATATATTTAAATATATTTTTTCATAATTAAAATAAAATAAATTTTTAGAATATTTTATTATTCACTAGTAGTACTAGATCTAATACTACTAGTAAGAGATCAATTTAAAGTTTCTTAAAATTCGGATATTATCGTAATCGATCTCTTAAAGTTCGGATATTATAGTAAACGATTTTTTTTCCCCAACCCTATTATTCAATTTGTCAGAACTGTCAAACTGTATCTTTTAGATTTTTTGGACTATAGGTAGTCTCAAACTAGAGATCTGGAGATTGATGATAAATGAAGGAAAACAAGATCGCAAGCCATGGAAACCGGAAAGAGGACAGATCTAGCACAGAGTATATTTATTTTGTAGATATAAAATGTGTAGATAGTAGTGTGACCAGCTTTGGATGTCTTTCGGGTGACGATACTCGCGTCCACACACTGATATTGATAATTTCGGCGAGTTTTAGTCAAATAATTTCGCTTTTCTGTGGATCAAGCATAATTGATTATTTTCGTGTCAACGTGGTATTAGTAGGCCAAGTATCCCTCCGTCACAGGGAGGAGCTGATAAGATGTGTTGTCAACGTTTATTTTTATTTTGTAATAGCAATACCTATTATTAATTGACATTTGACAGTTTGACACATAAAAATAATCTGTGGTGAAGTGAATATGGCGCTCTCAAAGTTTGAGCGCGCAGCTTACGAAAATCGATTTTTGCTCAAAAAAACATTTTAGTGAAGTTTAGACGATAACCTAAAACACCAAAATGCCAGATACAATAATAGAAAGTGTCCTTACGGGGAAATTAGATGCTAGTATCCTCACAAAGTGGCTAAATAATGAATCTTTGGAGGTATACCTATAACCTTAAAGAAATTGATTAAATAAATAGATTTCAGCGTTTAATTCATGTTTTTATTATTTTTAGGATACACCCGAAGACTGTATATTGAATTGCTGCAACAGGAATGAATTTGTGACGTGTTTTTTATCGTTTTTAAGGAATCAAACTGACAGGTGGGTTGATAACAAAAAAATGTAAACAATCAGGTTTGTGCTACTTATAAAAAGCGAATAAATAAATAAAATGTTCATATATTAGCAATTTTACTCAGTTTTACTAATATTTAGGGTATTTATGGGGCTTTTATAACTGCTGTATTTTGTTATAAGTGATATTTTTCGTTTTAAGACTTTCTCTGTCTCCGTTAAAGTATTATCTACATATTTTAATTTTACTTACTAAAGTTTACCTGTTGTATTTATTGAAGTTAGTTATAATTAAGTATATTTAGTACTATTTTGTGAATATTATCTTAATGAAATAAAAAGAAGAAAACTTGAAATTAAACTCTATACCAATCCATTTAGGCCAAGTATCCCTCCGTCACAGGAAGAGCCCTGTCCCTGCAGTGGAACATTATGATGAAGTATAATACAAAGTAGATCATTTAACCTTACTGTTTATCTAGTATGTATTATTTTGTAGCTATTGAATTATATTTTGGTTATATGAATCTAAATATGTGTATTATGAATAAGACAATAATATACTAAAATAATCATTACAAGTCGGTAGGTAAATAAACTTTAACAATTACCCCTGGGTAGATAAAAATACCCTACCACAACTGTCCAACTGCCTCAACTAATGCTATATCTATCTGACTTTACTATACCTATCAAATAGATACCTAGTCATTTAGGAGATATGCCCATTAAAATTTTTATGTATCTCTGTTTTCATTAATTAGAGTATGTATTATTATAAGGATCACATATGTTTTTATCCTCCGTGTGGTGACGGAGTAAGAATACAATATATCACCACACCATCTCATCCGATAGGTGTTGTAAAAGCCGATTAAGGGACTATCCGTGAATACTATCTTTACTAAATAAAAAGAAACTAAACCCTATACCAACCCGTCTGGCCAGCGTGGTATTAGTAGGCCAAGTATCCCTCCGTCATGGGAGGAGGCCTATCCCTGCTGTGGGACATTAATAGCCCATTAATGTTATGATGATGATGATATTTTTTTATTATACAATTGGTTCATTGGTTACTAATATTGACCTAAAACTTTATTTTATTTTAATATTGTATAAATTAAAAAGCTTGTTTTTTTAAAAATATATTTTGGTAAAATATGTTATGCATCATTCTCATAAACACCCTGTATATGCCACTGCATTTTCAAGGTCACAACTCCACCCTATGAGTGCCCACCCCACACTACAGTACATTTAACATGCCACTTGTCTAGTATCTATTTACAGAACATATTATTTTTTAAAAACCTACTCAATAAGGTGTAAGTAATTACTTAGAGCACATGATTGAACTTGTCAGTAAATTAAGCGTGAAATTTTAAGTTATGTTAATTATTTTTTCTATATTTTTTGTCACTGGTTAGAGGACACGCAAGTGACATTCTTATATGTGGACAAAGTTGATATCCGTTCACAAAAGTCAATACTTTATTACAGAGTGGACATGTTCATTTTTTTTATTATTTTGGTGCATCTGTTACTGAAAGGAAGCTTCGACGACCTCGGTGGCGCGACGGTAGTGCAAGCGGCTGCCGTGCAAGAGGTTGTGGGTTCGATCCCCACGCAGAACAATAATTTGTTAGATCCACAAATTATTGTCCTGGTCTGGGTGTTATTTGTGTCTAGTGCGGGAGTTGTCTTTTTTTAAAAGAAAAAAAAGAGCTAAGATACAATCTACAAATATGTACTTCTTTTTTTTTTTCAGCATATTACAAACAAACAGTAATGCAGTCCAGATTTTACAACACAGTACTCCCGAAAAGCTTCTTAGCACTCGTCGGAAACACAGAAGATCTGTCTCGGATCCCACAAGCGAAGACCGCACCATGGACAGTCTATCTGTCAAGAACGACCATCAACGTTCCCACGAATCACCCAGCAAAGAACGCAAACGAACCGGCAGAAGAGTCAAAACGAAACTCTTTAACGAAGAAAAATCTAATCAATCTGTCTCGTCAGACGACTCAAGAATCAGTACTGGTATGGACAGATTAGTTCTATCCAGTACACCTTTAAAGAACGGCTTAAAGGCATCTGATTATCCGAATCTACCGTTGACTAGTCCAGTAACTCCTAGAAGTTTTGTCAAAGAACATCACGAACGATGTGATACTCCAAGACTTAGTCAAAGGCATTCTAGATCTCAGGAGAAAAGCTGTCTCGGGGACTACATAGTTAGCGCTCAAAAGCCTAAGAAAAGGAAAGAAAAACGAGTGTCTTCCGACAACGATGATAGCAAACTCGAACTAGATTTGACAAATTCGGAATTATTTCCAGAGATTGGTGCTAGAAAATCGAGTTCGTTAAGATCTGAGAAACGTAGGATCAAACCCACACACATAGATAAGGCTCACAAGAGCATATCTTTAAACAGTTTTAACTTAGAGTCAATTCAAACGTCGCCGTTAATGATAGAAGAGAATTCAGCATTCAAACAACAAAAAATACAAGTGAAGGAAACTAATAATTTTGAAACGGAAAGAAATATTTTGAAACAAGAAAGACATAAACTGATGGAGAAATTTAATATTTTAAATACGTCACTACCACAGAAACCGTTACTATCACCGCAAATCAAAATAACACATAAAAATTCTCTAGAAAAGTGTCCAAATTTTATTAAAAGTGATATAACGAAAGTGATTTTTAAAGAAAAAATTAATTTGCTAGTTGATATTTATGAAATTTTATTGAGAAATAATCTTATAATGAGTGTTAATACGGAAATTTATTTTTTAATATCGATTTTAATATCGAAACAGTATGAAGATGATTATATTAGTTCGGAGAGTAAGTTAAGTGCTAACGATATGGGTTGTATACTGAAGACAATACATAACAGTACGTATTTTGCTGTTAAATCGCTTTGGCACCAACGAATTATTTTGGAAGTTATATTGGATAAGAGTTCCTTGAAAACTTTAGGTGAGTCTATGCATTATTTTCTTTGATTATTGCTTTTTGGGCCGTTATGGGCATTTCATTACTGATACTTAAAAATTTATGGTATAAATACTGATTTCCAAATAACGTTACCTCGAAAACATCTAATTGCCAATTTTAATTAGAATCCGAAATAGCTTTATCACGAATATTCATTCTGGCGATTGATTCGCACATTTGTCAAATAGTTTGGTTACAATGGTGACAGAATAAAAATTAGTGAAAAAGTTATATTGTAGGTAGACCAATTATTAAAGGAACACAGTCGTTATGTCACGTCAAAGGCCTTTTTATAGGGTTCCGCAGAATAAAAAATAGTGAACCTTTGTACTTTTTTTTCGTTAACGAAGTTACAGCTCGTTGAAATATAAAATTCGCGGTTGCGAGACCCCTCATGCGATGGACCAACGACTTAGTCAGGACAGCGAGAAACTGCAGGATAAGAAAGGCCTATGTCCAGCAGAGGACGTTTATTGGCTGATGTGATGTTGTTGTGGATGACCTTCTTCTAACATTAGATATACGAAAAATAGCTTCTGGACGGAGTAAGGCTGGCTAAGTTAGCCAGAATTCTGCACACGCAATGGACCAAAAGGGAGTCTAAGTGTGGAAACTAGAGTCCACATCCATTCAATTCCTTTCCGAAACGAAAAATATATAAATCAGTTTGAGAACCCACAATTAATACTGCCATAATTAAAATACTTTATTTCGCAGGTGAAAATAAGAAAGTCCGTTCATTTTACCCTGAATTAGCGAAGTTTCTATTGAACTGTTACGGACTGAGATGTGAGGCTGAGACGAATCAAGATCGCTCTAGATCGTCTACGGAACAGAGATCTAATGGAGTCATATGTTTTAACTTTGAAACTGACAACGCAGATAATTTTCCTTCTATGCTCAGTTTTCAAAATTTCAAAAAGCAGCGGGATATGTTCTATGAGTTATCGAGGTAAGTTTTAGTTTATTTACTGTATTTGTGAAGTAATTTTTGGTAAAAAAAATTGTCGATTTAAGAGGGACCCAAAATCGTTCCTTGAAGAACTCCTATACCTTAAAGTTAATCAATTTAATGTCATGTTAGAAATAATTTACTATTATGTTTGGTTCTTGTTAGGCATATATTTATCGTTTATTAATAAGTTAATTATGACACAGCGCGTGTTTACAGAGCTGATTATGTGACATAATTGATAGATGAAGTGTGTCAAAAGCTTTAGATAAAATAAATAAATATTCCTTACAAAAAAAAAAAGAAAAATAATGTTTTTTTTATTCATCGTCATCATATTAGCTAGATAACATCTGGACTGAACTGCTAGATATAGGCTTCTTCAAAGGTTTACCCCCTGCACGGACCTGTGTTTTCCTCAACCATCGGTTTCACGCCATCTTATCTAGGTCGCCTTTCCACCGTGTCTGCTGACCCTGCGCTTATTACTTTTCCTTTTTTTATATTATACTAGCAGCTGACCCTGATATGCCTACTTCGTTAGGCGGCGAAAAAGACTCGTCCCTTTTTTAAACATATTTTATTACTGCTCCACTTTAACTAATCATAGCGTGATATTAGATCCCCGATAAATGGACTATTCAGCACAGAAAGAATTTTAAATATCGGTTCAGCAGATCCAGAGATTACCCCCTACTTAGTATAGATTATAAAATAATTTGTAATTATTGATAGTGTAAAGTATAATTAAATCCATGTTTCCTATAGATGGTACGCAGACAACTCCTCGCGCGGACCCAGTACATCACTCCGCGCGCGCGTGAAGGCGCTGCTGTGCGCGGCGCCGGGCGCGGCCGCACACGCGCACCTCGCCGCACTGTTCGCGCAACACCTGCTGCAGCGCTGTGTGCTCACTGCTGCCGGGGTGAGTGTACATATTGTAGTTAGTGTGCGCGGCCGCACACGCGCACCTCGCCGCACTGTTCGCGCAACACCTGCTGCAGCGCTGTGTGCTCACTGCTGCCGGGGTGAGTGTACATATTGTAGTTAGTGTGCGCGGCCGCACACGCGCACCTCGCCGCACTGTTCGCGCAACACCTGCTGCAGCGCTGTGTGCTCACTGCTGCCGGGGTGAGTGTACATATTGTAGTTAGTGTGCGCGGCCGCACACGCGCACCTCGCCGCACTGTTCGCGCAACACCTGCTGCAGCGCTGTGTGCTCACTGCTGCCGGGGTGAGTGTACATATTGTAGTTAGTGTGCGCGGCCGCACACGCGCACCTCGCCGCACTGTTCGCGCAACACCTGCTGCAGCGCTGTGTGCTCACTGCTGCCGGGGTGAGTGTACATATTGTAGTTAGTGTGCGCGGCCGCACACGCGCACCTCGCCGCACTGTTCGCGCAACACCTGCTGCAGCGCTGTGTGCTCACTGCTGCCGGGGTGAGTGTACATATTGTAGTTAGTGTGCGCGGCCGCACACGCGCACCTCGCCGCACTGTTCGCGCAACACCTGCTGCAGCGCTGTGTGCTCACTGCTGCCGGGGTGAGTGTACATATTGTAGTTAGTGTGCGCGGCCGCACACGCGCACCTCGCCGCACTGTTCGCGCAACACCTGCTGCAGCGCTGTGTGCTCACTGCTGCCGGGGTGAGTGTACATATTGTAGTTAGTGTGCGCGGCCGCACACGCGCACCTCGCCGCACTGTTCGCGCAACACCTGCTGCAGCGCTGTGTGCTCACTGCTGCCGGGGTGAGTGTACATATTGTAGTTAGTGTGCGCGGCCGCACACGCGCACCTCGCCGCACTGTTCGCGCAACACCTGCTGCAGCGCTGTGTGCTCACTGCTGCCGGGGTGAGTGTACATATTGTAGTTAGTGTGCGCGGCCGCACACGCGCACCTCGCCGCACTGTTCGCGCAACACCTGCTGCAGCGCTGTGTGCTCACTGCTGCCGGGGTGAGTGTACATATTGTAGTTAGTGTGCGCGGCCGCACACGCGCACCTCGCCGCACTGTTCGCGCAACACCTGCTGCAGCGCTGTGTGCTCACTGCTGCCGGGGTGAGTGTACATATTGTAGTTAGTGTGCGCGGCCGCACACGCGCACCTCGCCGCACTGTTCGCGCAACACCTGCTGCAGCGCTGTGTGCTCACTGCTGCCGGGGTGAGTGTACATATTGTAGTTAGTGTGCGCGGCCGCACACGCGCACCTCGCCGCACTGTTCGCGCAACACCTGCTGCAGCGCTGTGTGCTCACTGCTGCCGGGGTGAGTGTACATATTGTAGTTAGTGTGCGCGGCCGCACACGCGCACCTCGCCGCACTGTTCGCGCAACACCTGCTGCAGCGCTGTGTGCTCACTGCTGCCGGGGTGAGTGTACATATTGTAGTTAGTGTGCGCGGCCGCACACGCGCACCTCGCCGCACTGTTCGCGCAACACCTGCTGCAGCGCTGTGTGCTCACTGCTGCCGGGGTGAGTGTACATATTGTAGTTAGTGTGCGCGGCCGCACACGCGCACCTCGCCGCACTGTTCGCGCAACACCTGCTGCAGCGCTGTGTGCTCACTGCTGCCGGGGTGAGTGTACATATTGTAGTTAGTGTGCGCGGCCGCACACGCGCACCTCGCCGCACTGTTCGCGCAACACCTGCTGCAGCGCTGTGTGCTCACTGCTGCCGGGGTGAGTGTACATATTGTAGTTAGTGTGCGCGGCCGCACACGCGCACCTCGCCGCACTGTTCGCGCAACACCTGCTGCAGCGCTGTGTGCTCACTGCTGCCGGGGTGAGTGTACATATTGTAGTTAGTGTGCGCGGCCGCACACGCGCACCTCGCCGCACTGTTCGCGCAACACCTGCTGCAGCGCTGTGTGCTCACTGCTGCCGGGGTGAGTGTACATATTGTAGTTAGTGTGCGCGGCCGCACACGCGCACCTCGCCGCACTGTTCGCGCAACACCTGCTGCAGCGCTGTGTGCTCACTGCTGCCGGGGTGAGTGTACATATTGTACGAGTCATACATCGTACAGTGCATTTCACTACTCAGCATTTTACAGTACCTTGAATAAATTGATCATTTTACTTCAGTACGCAAATACACGTCACACTGACAGTACAGTATGAGGACATTGATAATATGATTGGTTTTTAAAGAAAGACAGACAACAATGAGGAAGCGAGAAAGTGAGATTATAATTTATTGATGATTTTGAAATTGTATATTATGACGTTAACAATAAGTGCTATATTTTGTTGCACTGCAATGACTTTTTATCGAAGTGCAATGTTTCCGACACCAGTGTCACTTAGTAAGACATGATAAAACATACAATGTCAAATAGAAGTAAGTAGGGATTCAATCTTTTATAATTTCAACCTTATGCCGAACGTCATAAGATACATTTTAATGTGATAATTTTCAAAACTTATGCTAAAATTATTCAGCTATTTTCGGTAATCGGATGTACTTTTCTTACTCATTGATTTGCTGTCTTTCTTTAAAAGCCAATCACATTATCAATGTCCCCATACTGTACTCATTCATTAAGCATTAGTTACATAACTGTTAATTATCAATAAATATAGTTAAAGTTAGTTATAGTGACTTTCACTCAATCTAAGCAAATCGTAAAAGGTGTAGGAAACCACTCAGGAGATCATACAGATATTGTAGCCTTTCGGCTAAACACATTAAAAGTAGTACACTACTGCTTGGTGGTGTATTCAGCGGTTACAGCGATGGTACTAATATGAGGATCAGTCCCTACGAAAAAAGCAGTGGCTTTAGAGTGACTTTTGAAGACAAATCAAGCTGTGTCTAGTCGCAAGAAGGCTCGTCCAGCCTTAAGAAGCCGCTCTCATTTGACATCATATGGCTATGAACTGTATAATCACGTAGATAAGATTGAAAATTATTTGATTTTTCGGCCGCTGATGTTTCAGTTGAAATTGACCCTAGACGGGCGTTTGCTAAAGAGACCTGCATGTCAATTCTCGTACAGTCAGCAGGAAATAGATAGCGACATTCAAGGCTGTCAAATAGTTAGATACAGCCAAAGTGGTCAATAACTTCGATACACCCGAGACGCTCACATAGATAGAGACATTTCATTCTTCAACAGTAACGGAACGCGCATGTTACCAATTATATAACCGTGGGTGCACTCAATAAATTGACCACTTTGGCTGTATCGATGCTATTGACCACTTTGGCTGTATCTAACTATTTGACAGCCTTGAATGTCGCTATGTATTTGCTGGTGACTGTACCTAAAATTCGGTTAAGTTAACTTTTAGTTGTCAAATTGTCACACTCTAAATAAAACTTTAACACGACCACAAAAGATTACAATTGCAATAGCAAAAACATGACAACTAAAAGTTAACTTAACCCTATTTTAGGTACGAGAATTGACATGCTGATTTTGGTCACAAAAATTATCGAATACTTTATTGTTTAACAGGAATCGAAGCTAAGTAAACTACAAAGACGTTTGACGTGCCCCACTGCTACTGAGTCACACAGGCTTCCTCACTTTACACCCAATGAAATGTTTTATAGGTAAGTGATTTTGATAGCATTATTATCTACTACGTGTGGTGACGGAGTAAGAATACAATATGTCACCACCCCATCTCATCCCTAGGTGTCGTAAAAACCGACTAAGGGACTATCCGTCAATATTATCTTTACGAAGTAAAAAGAAGGAAAACTTGAAATTAAACCCTATACCAATCCGTCTGGCCAGCGTGGTATTAGTAGGCCAAGTATCCCTCCATCACAAGAGGAGGGCCGTCCCTGCAGTGGGACATTAATGGGCTGCTATGATTATCTACTAAACCCTATTACTTCGTGAACTTAAATATGTTTCCTAACTAATGTTTGCACGCTTATGGTTAAGTACAGTCAGCATCACATAGATTGTAACTGTTAAAATCTTCAAAAAATCTCAACAATAAGAATTTAAAGTTATTTCAGCAAATAATTTGTCATTTTTATTGAAACATTTAAAGCGCCAAAAGTAACTCACCTTGACTGCGTAGATATATTGCTAGATCGGATGCGGGTTATATTTGATTTATTGGATGTGATGAACTAATTTAAATAGAATCATCATCATCATAACAGCCCATTCATGTCCCACTGCAGGGACGGGCCTCCTCCAGTGACGGAGGGATACTTGGCCTACTAATACCACGCTGGCCAGACGGATTGGTATAGAGTTTGATTTCAAGTTTTCCTTCTTTTTATTACGTACAGATAATATTCACGGATAGTCCCTAAGTAGGTTTTTACGACACCCATGGGATGAGATGGGGTGGTGACATATTGTATTCTTACTCCTTCACCACACGGAGATACCACAACAATTTAAACAGAGTGCTTAAATAAATTTGCAGTGCCTGCTGACTTACTTTTGGCGCTTTAGCTGTTTCAATAAAAATGCCAAATTGTTTGCTGAAATAACTTTAAATTCTTATTGTTGAGATTTTTTTGAGGATTTTAACAGCTGCACTCTATATGATGGTGACTGTACAGGGATAAACTTTTCGAAATGTTTGCTTTATGCTGATGACATACTTACTGTTTTAAAGTGTTTTCAATGTCTATATTTATGATACCTCATTATACCCTTTCCACTATATTTAACGACATTTGACAGATTGACGTTAGTGACGTTCAGCAGTATCTCGAATGTAATGCCATTCGATTGTAAGCGATTTCGCGATTTTTCAAATTACTTTATTTTACACATTTGGATCCTTACATCAACTTACATTATCATTTTATTATTGTTTTTTTCTTCTATGTTAAGAGAATTAGCCTATAGCTTAAAATGATAAAATTATAGTTAGATTAGGTATTATTTAAAATACATAATTTATCGTGACACATTCGCGGGTTAAAGCTAATCTAAAATATCATATTACATTTTATAAACGTATTATGAAGAGTTCAGGTTTATTCATAGCATTTATTTCTACCGATTATTTGTAATTTGTTTCATAATGGTGCTAATCGTTATGAGTGTCCATCACTAAGTAACCATGGTAACTGAAAAAAACATGGGTACGTCCATGAAATACGATATAATTTGTTCGAAAAATAAACCGAAGTATTACGAAACTTTATGGACGTGAACTGTCAAAAAGCTAAACTTACGCTGGAAGGGGTATAAAATAGTAGTTTATTGCTTAATGTCTCAATATAATAACGTTATCCGTGTGGTGGCGGAGTAAGAATACAATATGTCACCACCCCATCTCATCCCATGGGTGTCGTAGAAACCGACTAAGGGACTATCTGTGGATATTACCTTTACATAGAAAGAAGGAAAACTTGAAATGAAACGCTATACCAATCCGTCTGGCCAGCGTGGTATTAGTAGGCCTTGTATCCCTCCGTCACGGTAGGAGGCCTGTCCCTGCAGTGGGACATTAATGGGCTGTTATGATGATAATAACGTTCTTTATGTACCACAAAGATCCACTACAGCTTAGCAATAAGACAAGGTTAGGTACAGGGTCATACACTATTCGAAATGTCTGCTTTATGCCGATGACATACTAATTTTTGTGAATTCCTTTTTCAATTCGGTATGTAAAGTAAAAGTTTACCTATGCATGCGGTGTTCGCCTATAAGTAGTTATTACACTTACAATGTTAAACGTAGCTAATTAAGGAAGAACTGTTTTAGTGTAAATAGCTGTTGGTGAACCTAATAATAAATAAATAAATAAAAATGTCGATTCCAAAACCATTTAGAGATTTTAGATCGGTGAGGAATAAAATCATATTTTTAGCACAAAAAACCGCAATATTGTGTTCAATTTTACAATTATACATAAATTATTTTGTCTTTCATTTGACGTCATTTCGCCCGGCTCAACAGAAGTTTGTCTCTGCATTCATTGCTCAAGTAATTCAGCCGTACGTATGACGTCATCACAAGTAAAACTTAAAATATTTATTAAAAATAAACTATAGGTACCAAAAATACTCAAATTAGTGGTTTATAATTAAAAACCTTTAATAAAATTATATATATAAATATCAAAAAAATACTTTACATACCGAGTTTTTGACTTTAGTTCCAATGTGCTTATACCTTTTAGGTTTTGTTTCAAGTTTTCCGTCGCTTGTAATAGATAATGATGTACACTTATCTATTCTCCTTTAGTCAACTTTTGCGACACTCTTGAGATGAGGTGGAGAGGTAATATGTAGTATTTTTAGTCCACCCCCATCCTTAGATGATATTTTGAAAAGAATGCAATTTAATTTCAGAGATTTTATAGTGAATGCAGAATCGGAATCATTTAGAGTACATCTAAGAGACGCGTTCGCATCTGAAATAACTGCACTAGACTCTACTGATATAATGGCCGATGATAGAGGTAAGAACAAATCTATTTAATTACTAGCTGACCCGTGCCCACTTCGTTGGACGGCGAAAAAAAACGCGTTCCTTTTTTTAACATATTTCATTACTGCTCTACTCCTATTAGGCATAGCGTGATACTATAAAATTTTTAAAATCGGTTCAGTAGATCCAGAGATTACCCCCTACAACGTCACAAACACACAAACTTTACCTCTTTGTAATATTAGTATAGATATAGATTTAAATAGTAATGTTTTAATTTTTATACCTTAAAGGGTTGCTATAACAATGCTAATGTACAATATATGATACACGGGACATCAAAAAGGTTAAACTTAAGTAGCTGGAACTTATTAAAACTTAACTTAATTTGGTGCCATGCGTTAAGTCGTGGTTTTGAATCCCACGTTATTTGTGTTTGTTATTTTAATGTATTTAAAAGGCACCTTTGCGCAGGGCTTAATCCCTAATGGGAAATTTGTATTTTTTATATAATTATTTACATTTTATTCAATTGTGGAACCAACTTCCGGCTCACGTATTTCCTCCATCGTATGATATTGGGTCCTTCAAACGCAGTGTGAAGACGCATTTGACCAAACCGGCAAGATGATGACGACGGATTGAAGTTAGTTTTAGATTTCTATCCGTTGGCTTTATTTGTGGACTGTACTCGCGCTTTCCATCAGGTTCGATATAGTCATATTGCCGTGTTTTGTAAAAAAAAATTAAAATACCTTCATTTTCATTCCAGACAGCATGGATATAACGAAAGAATATTTACAATTATCGAAGAAATTAGCTCTACTATCAAAATTCTTGGGTTATCTAGCCTCCCTGCCTTACTCCCAAGCGTCAGACTTTAGTAATAACAAGGGCAATGTAAAGTGTATACAAAAAGATATGAACTACGCGCCGCCTAAGGAAAAAGTCTTGGAGAATGAATTGGCCTTGAGAAATTATGTGAGTATACGTAGATAGTAGCGCCATAGCGGTGGAATGTGGTACTGTTCTGAATCGCGCTATTGAAATTTTATATTATAGTACGTACTAGCGACATAGCGGTGAATTTTAGTACTAATCTAAATCGCGCTTTCAAAATATACGCTATATAAATAGTGCGATCTATATAGTTCACAAGTAAGATAAAGTGTGTTCGCAACAACGAGGTCGCGGGTTCGATTCTCACGTAGTACAATTCTTTACACGCATGAAATGTACGAACTCAATGAACATTCAGATTCAGGACAATAATTTGTGGATCTGACCAAAAAAATATTGTATCCAATATCTTTTTTTTTCAGAGTCAACCAAGCCTAGACATAAAAGGGATGCTAATAAACGCAAACGAATTAGGACGCCTATCCATAACCATACCATGGATCATCCACTACCTATCCATGCTAGACTATTCATCACTAAGAATAAAATACTACCAAAATCTACTAAAAATACTATTCGATATATACACTAATCGACTCAAAATCACCGATAAACACTTCAAAAAGAACACTATAATATTTTTAAAGTCGATTCTCGGTTGGCTATTCGATTTGCCACATTTTCCTCAGGAGTTGTTCTACGAGAATCGACTAAATAGTAATATTAGTACGGAAATGAATGTGGATAGTTGTGATTTAGTCGATGAGACGATTTTAGTCGAGTTGTGTCCACATTTGAAGGATTTGAACGTGTTATTGTCGACTTGTAGAGTGTCTCAAGAACAGAAAGAGATGGGAAGCTATAGACATATTACTCCTGTTAGTTTAACGTTGAATAATGAAGATAGGATTAAGAATAAAGAGAAGGAATTGCAGGTTAGTTTATATGTTTTTTAAAAGGTTACATACAATCTCCGTGTGGTGACGGAGTAAGAATACAATATGTCACCACCCCATCTCATCCCATGGGTGTCGTAAATACCGACTAAGGTACGACTAACTTTTGCAAACCGAACAAGAAGGAAAACTTGAAATGAAACCCTATACCAATCCGTCTGGCCAGCGTGGTATTGGTGAACAAGTATCTCCGTTACGGAAGGAGGCCCGTCCCTGCAGTGGGACATTAATGTGCTGTTATGATGACATACAACCTATAAAGCTTAGGTATAACTAGAAAAATCCGAAAACAAGAAAGACAAACGAAAGAAATTGGTTTTACGTAAATTAAAAATTATATGTAATTTAATACGAAAACTTAAAACCATTACGTAAACTCTTCAATTGCAACATTGAAAGTTTACGACTGTCGCGCCTAGATGGCGTTGTACAGTTGAGTTCTAAGTTGCGGCCCGGCGCCGTATAAAGCAATGGTTAAATTTGGTGGCAATGGCCATTAATGTTCCACTGCAGAGACGGGCCTCCTTTCGTGACGGAGGGATACTTGGCCTACTAATACCACGCTGGCCAGACAGATTGATATAGGGTTTAATTTCAAGTTTTCCTCCTTTTTATTTTGTAAAGATAATATTTACGGATAGTACCTTAGCCGGTTTTTACGACACCCATGGGATGAGATGGGGTGGTGACATATTGTATTCTTACTCCGTCACCACACGGACTTATACGTTTATTTATATTTATTTTTAAACCTTTATTTTTACTATTCAGGCTCGCCTAGAAGAGGAGCTACTAAAAAGCCAACCGTCATCGACTCGCCGGGTACTCGAACTAGTGATAGAGCGAGTCACGTCCGCTGTAGTCAAAGATCTGAGCTCTAAAGTGCTGAGTGCAGCTCGGGATAGCGCTAGAGAACATGCTATGAGTGTCGTCAGGAATCATTCTGGTGATCAGGTTAGTGTTAAAGGTAGTAAGTAAGGTTAGGCCAAACAGTTTTTCTCTCCCAAATTTGTTATTTGAAACACTCGATAATTCGTAATATTTTAGGAGTCTCTCATGTTTCGAATTAACAAGAGTGGTCTGTGTATAAATATACCTCACATTAACTCGCCGGGGACTCGATCGAACTAGTGGTAGATTGAACGAGCATTAGTATACACACCTCAACAAAGTCTAGGGATATTTGGTATTTACTCAATTAACTCCAAAATTATTGAAGATAACATACAACATGTCTATATTTTTAAAAAGGTAATTCATCAGGCTACAATCCAGAATTAAATAAAAGTATAATTTTTGGGTAAATAATTTTTTATTCAAATAAATAAAAAATTTGGAAAATTAGTAAAACTAACAATGAATTTGTTTCTTAAGAAAAAGTGAAAATAATCGAATATTAATCTGTTTTTAACTGTTATGTGAGTTATCAGTAGTCAGTACATTAAAAAAACCGTAAATAACGGTCCTGCAACGGTTTTTCATGCTTGGATTAAGTTATCCAGGTCTTAATGCGGTATAATGTTACAGGTCCGACTAGGATACTAAAAAAGTAGCTCTTCCATCGCAAGTTTATGCAGGAAAATTCATCAAAGCTCTTCTTTTGAACATGTCCTACGCGTATTTTATGGTTTTGAGGTTAGGCGATTGAGTGGTTCAGCATAAAATTAATACGTCGTGCTCCTGCAACCAGCTCGTCATCACTCTCGCTTTATGCGGACGGGTGATATCGTTCATGAGCTTAAACATTTGGCCCAATTGTAGTCTACGGTGGCAGATTATTAGTACTAGCACCTCGTTAAGTTATTTTTCAGCCGTCATGGTGTTTCTGATCAAAACGCGCTCTGTTCTTTGACCGACCCAAATTCCCATGCAAATCATAATTGTTCTATCGTGGTATGAATAATTTTTCTCAGGATGTTGTAAATGGCTATCACAACCAGGAACTCGCCAATCACGTTCTCTACGTGAATCCAAGTGGAAACCGAACCGGGACTCTTGTGTAAACACCACTACAGATAACAGGTCATCTTTGCAGAGCAAATGTTCACGACCTCACTCTAGTCATCGTGCGCGATTTGCTCAACGTATTGCTGGAGTTCAAAGCGGTAGAGCATAAAGGTGGGCTTCATGCCGACTTCTTCTGACAGTTTGGTCACCCGCAAGAGGCTCCACCAAGAGCTGGAGCCTCTAAGCCAGCTGCATGGTAATAACATTTGGCTGTCTTTTCGCGGGAACTTGCAAAAATCGATCATGCCGTTGAGTGGTGATAGACTTTTTGCTGTGAAATCTTTCAGCCTCTTCACCAGTAGCACGATAACGTGACCATAACCTTGATTTCATATTTTGTACTGTTCCAATCTCTTCAGCAATACTATGCTCAGTACCCGCAGCTGGGAGCATGCCTACTGCCCTTAACATTTACTCTATGATGAAATGGCGCCGCTGCTTGATGCACACAATATCAATCATTCGAAATAAACGTTTAAATTGTTATAAAACTTAAATTTTACACAAAAAAGCAGTCAAAACTTACTGTTGGCAAATGAAATTTTCGAACTTGACTACGTTCAAGCCGCGTAAATCTTTTATTTTTAATTTTATTTTTCAAATTCAAATTTAGAATGGTTGAAAAAGGTTAACAAATTAAGTTTTCATCAAAATAATTAAAAACAAACCATTTTTTTTCGAGTTTCACAACTTAATACAAAATATTGTGAAAATATCCCTAGACTTTGTTGAGGTGTGTATTTGACTATTAGTACACACGTTACTATTTCTCGCAAAAACTACTGAATGGATTTTAATGAAATTTGAAATATAGGTAGTTTAAAAAAATCAAACTATTTAAGAAGCGGCTTCTCATTTTGGAGTTTGTAAATTAAAACTTTCCAAAGTTCAGTAAAATAAATATATGTGAAGATACTACTACTACTAGTCTACTGCAGACAAATAAAATCTGATTTAAATATATAATTTAAATTGATTAATAGATATAATATATTTTAAAAGATATATTATATTATTTATTATCTATTTAGATAGAATAATTTTTATTTCTGATCTAAATTTAATTTAATTAGTGCACCGAAATACCGTCATTCACCGGAGAAGACCAGTCTCTATATTTGGCCACTATTTGTCTCATACTTAAAATAATATTTATATGTTACAGGGTGCTCTATTAACAGCAGTACAACAAGTATACCGAGATCATTTACAACAGCTACGTACTGTAGCACTAGCGTCAGCAAGGACTAATATACAGGTATGATTGTTTCATTAATTCATCATAACAGCCCATTAATGTCCCACTGCAAGGACGGGCCTCCTCCCGTGACCGAGGGATACTTGGCCTACTAATACCACGCTGCACAGTGAACGATCCCCATACAAGCATGGTCGACAAAAATATTTAGAGCTTGTAATTATGTGTAAACGATATCTTGACGTATGTTTTATCATAATAAACATTTTACAGTAAGTTTTATGGTTTCACTGTTCAACCAGTAAAAACCTGCATTGGAAGTCAAAAAAACGTTCATAACACTTTCCACTTAGAAACCATTTTTCGTTTTACTTGGTGGAATTTTGTGCTATCACCATTTTTTAACGCCTGATCGACTCCTCAGTAGCTAACCTTATTAATAGATAATCAAAGAACCGTGTTTTTTAGTCATTTTTTGGGTGTTTCACCCATTTATCAAAAAAAATTTTTTTCGAGGGGTAAATACCGAAAAAAATATATAATGAACACCAGTGTGCTGCTTAAAATTATTATTTTTATAAATAGCATCAATGTAGCTATAATATATAAAAAATACAGACTGGGTACCAGAGGGTACCTATAAGTTTCACTCTAATAAACATAGAAGATGTAGAAAATTTGAGTATCTAACAAGTTCCACTGTACATATCTCAATAACCAAACATGTTTTTACAGTTGTTATATATAAATAAAATACTACTTACAAACCACTTCACGATTCATAACTGATAATTTTAATTAATATGTAAATAAAACTCGGAGATGTTAACAAAGACGCATAACGAAATCGACAATTTATTTTCATTTTTAACCACTTTCTGACTTTAAAAAAATATATAAAAAAAAAGTGAGGGTATTAACAAAAAAAATTACGAGGTCATGTTAGTTATGATGTTGGCTATCATTATAGCTATTGCAATGGAAGAAATTCGTTGACCCTTTTTGTCGAGCATGATCGGGTCCAATCGTTCACTGTGCGCTGGCCAAACGGATTGGTATAGGGATTAATTTCAAGTTTTCCTTCTTTTTATTTCGTAAAGATAATAATCACGGTAGTCCCTTAGTCGGTTTTTACGACAGCCATGGGATGAGATGGGTGGTGACATATTGTATTCTTACTCCGTCACCACACGGACAATTAATTACTAAGTACTTTAATAAAGATCTAGATTCACTACTCTACAACCTAGACTAACCACTACTCCTAGAAAGTTCCAATGTGTAAACTGTATATGAAATTACTTATTAAATTACAATCAAATTATTAATTACTAGCTGACCCCTGTCCACTTGGTTGGGCGGCGAAAAAAACGTGTCACTTTTTTAAACATATTTAATTACTGCTCCACTCCTATTAGTAGCCTATGACACTCCCCGCCTATGAACTAAGTATTCAACACAGAAAGAATTTTAAAAATCGGTTCAGTAGATCCAGAGATTATCCCCTACAACGTCACAAACACACAAACTTTACCTCTTTATAATATTAGTATAGATTAAATTACACTTGATTCTTCTATATTAGAGGGTAAGAGATTTGGTAGGATATGGCCTTTTGTATAGTAGTGATGCTCGAAAAATAAGCTGAGGGGGATCGTAAATCCCTCGCACCGCTATTTGAGACGAACAAATAATTGGATATTTATATTCGATATAGTTTTAAGGTCGTTGGCAAAGAGTGAGTTATTTAACTTTGTAACGATATAGATTAAGAAATTGATTGTAAAATAAAGGCCCTAAAATGGAGCCTTGAGGCACACCCTAGCTTTCTTAAAACACGAAAGAGTTCGCTCAGATATTTGAAACACTATAAGCTCTTGTGACTAAATATAACTTACAACAATTAAAATCATTCGAATTGATTCCAAAACAATTAAAATTTGCAATAGTATGTCATGGTTAACGTTGTCAAATGTAAGTGCGGTGACTTTAAATTGCTATGTATTTAAAAAATATCCGTGTGGTGACGGAGTAAGAATACAATATGTCAACACCCATCTCATCCCATGGGTGTCGTAAGAACCGACTAAGGGACTGTCCGTGATATAATCTTAACGAAATAAAAAGTAGGAAAACTTGAAATTAAACCCTATACCAATCCGTCTGGCCAGCGCGGTATTAGTAGGCCAAGTATCCCCCCCGTCACGGGAGGAGGCCCGTCCCTGCAGCGGGACATTAATGGGCTGTTATGATAAAGAATAAGTACCAGGCTCACAGCAACACATAAGAGTCCTCCTCCCCGCAGGTGCGCGCACGACGCGCGGTGTCTGCGCTGGTGTCGGGGGCGGGCGCCGGCGCGCTGGTGCTGGCGCAGCGCGGCGCACACGCCAGGACCAGCAAGTGGCTCAGCGACAACTGGAATACTACTGGTAAGTTAGATCTTTGTGCTATCTGCAGACTGATGTCCTGGGTTTGGATGTTTAAATATGTCATTTTTGTTACTAAATATAGGAGAGTAGTTGCTGTCTTAGAGCGCTTACATATCTAAGGATAACTTCAAACCGGACGATTAGATTACGCGAGTTATACTATACCTGAATTTCAATTTCCTCATTAAAATTCCCTTGCAAATAGTTTGTGGTCTGTGAATTTTTTAAATCATCAGCAAATATGTGAAACCTAAGGTGCAGAAGACAACTTAGTAGATTATTAATAAAAAATAGAATAGGTCCTAAAAGCGCTCCCTGAGGTACACCAGAAGGAACAGAAAATAATTCTGACCTAAATCATACAAAAAAAAAACAAACATTTTAATATTGTGGCATTTTTATTGGTTGACATTTTTATACATTGATTGTGGACGTTATTATACTTCATCATTTTTCGTTTTAGACCATAGTCGCCAAACCCTAAATTTTGATAACATTGCGACAAATTAAAAAAACTGCACGATACGTATTAACTGATAGTTTCTCAAAGAATACAGAGTAAAAGTTTGTCAAAGACTTTGCTAAAGTCTGTAAATATCCCATCTACCTGCTTTGCTTCTGCTAAATCATCCGAGTATGTTACAAAATTTGTGATCATAAACCTGGCCTGCACAAAACCAAGTAAATAGATTATCCCGTTTTTTAAAAGCAAAGACAGAAAAAGAAAGGAAAGATAAGCTCGCGATGGCAAGTCGTGTGCCACACTGCTTAGTAACTGGTCTTACAAACAGAAAATCGTAAAGCAAAAGATACATAATGTACTACAACATTTCACTCAAATTGCAAGTGTATTGTGTACGCCGATGATATCAAATTGTACATAACCAGATGGTGCCCGCGACTTTGTCTGCGTAGGATTAGTATTTCGAGTAACTTAAATTACAATATCCTTATAAATTATAGCCTGTGTGTTATTCTCATATAATTAACTATATTATTGTAAAATTTCATTAAAATCCATGTCATGTTGTAGTTTTAATGTGAAAGAGAACAAACATTCATTCATACTTCCAAACTTTTGCGTTTATAATTAAAGTACTAGGCGCTCATAAAATGCTAAGAGTATTTTTTCTCAAGTGCATTTCATATACCACAAATTGTTCCCATTATACTTGCATTAATAGGATTTAGATAATTTTGAAGAGTGATCATATTATTTCAGCGGTCCTCTGCAAGGACATTGAAGCTGAGATGAAGACATTCATATCTCTGGGATCTCTAGCAACTGTATCTACACAGAAACCTACTTATGACGTCAAAGCTATGACGTCACCGAATGACGTATTTGAAGCCAACAACGTCAGTCCGGCTACTTGCATTATTAACTTGAAGGTAAGCAGTGTTTTATACTATCATCATATGGATGTCTACTGCTGGACATAGGCCTCTCCCAAGTCCACCTCTCTAAGTTGCTTATGATCCTAACTAGTTTTAGGCTGACGGTTCAAAGTTATTCATGCGTATGTATCTTATTGAATACAGATGAGTTCCCCACAAATCACGGTTCTCTGATTACCTATTAATAAGATGAGCTACCGAGGAGTCGATCAGGCATTTAGAAATGGTGATAGCTCAAAATTCCGCTAAGTAAAGCGAAAAATGGTTTCTAAGTGGAAAGTGTTATGAACGTTTTTTTGACTTCCATAGCAGGTTTTTATTGATTAAACAGTGAAACCATAAAACTTACTGTAAAATGTTTATTATGATAAAACATACGTCAAGATATTGTTTTCACATAATTACAAGCTCTAAATATTTTTGTCAACCATGCTTTTATGGGGATCGGTCACTGTGCGTCTGTCCACTACGTTTGGCGAGTCGCTGCCTACACTCTGGAACACTTTTGCTGTGCGTTTTTCCTACGGGTGTCATAAAAGTCTACTGAGGGAAAGTTCGCGGATGTCATCTTTACGCAAACATAAGAAGAAAAACTTGACAAAATATTATACAAAACAGTATTTTCTTTATAGTGCCTAGATTTTATTTTTGCATTGCAACTGAACGCAGCCAACTAGCGGCCTACGCGCGCGTTCCAAACATAGTAAATTCTATGTAAATTTAAAGTTATTTAGTGTGTATAAGGCTCAATTTCCTTTGGTCGCCGTCGCGCTCCGATGGTAGACAGCCAACGTTGTATGCTTAAACCTGCAGAAGGCACACTATTGGGACATTCACAGATGAAGTGATGGACAGCATTTAGTCTAAATATTTTTTTTTTTCGTACTTGACTAACTTTGTAAACAAACACCACATTTTGCAAGTGCACCAGTTTTTACATCAATCATACACATCGATCTGGGTGATCTGAAAACTAGAATAAGACATTTATGCAATAGACACACATAAATTACTTTGATTTAACCACAATCTTTGATAAATTTTAATAAAATATAATTTTTGACAACCATAAAAAAATTACACAGATTAAAAATAACCATTTGATTTTGATAACTACATATAGATTGTCTTTGATTCGTAGTACATTTCTCATCTTAGTCTTTAGTCTGTGGTTAACACGACGCCGTATTTGTTTACATTTAAAGTCAATTATAAAAAAAATATACAGCCACTATTTTATTTTCTTCGTTACAGGAACAGGTCTGCTTACTCCTGGAAGACGAACAGCCTGAAGATTTGCCCACTGTACTGTCATCATGCGTGGTGGCGTGTTGCCCACACAACATATTCTCTCGTCACCACACTCAGCGAGCTATATTACAGCTTTCTATCGATCTCTGCATCGTGTATGGTAAGTAGACACTTGAGTGAACATTTGTATCATCATAACAGCCCTTTAATGTCCCACTGCAGGGACGGGCCTCCTCCAGTCACGGAGGGATACTTGGCCTACTTATACCACACTGGCCAGACGGATTGGTATAGGGTTTAATTTCAAGTTTTCCTTCTTTTTATTTCGTAATGTTAATATTCACGGATAGTCCCTTAGTCGGTTTCTACGACACCCATGGGTTGAGATGGGGTGGTGACATATTGTATTCTTACTCCGTCACCACACGGAGAGAGTGAACATTTGTATGGCGATAAAAAAAATGGTTAAAACGTAAATATTTTTTCCAGACAAATATTTTTCGAAATCTTAAGTAGACTATGTTACGCGCCGTAAAATTTACAATATCATAGTGAAATTCCTATCGAAATCGGTCCAGCAGTTTCGGAGATTAGCCGGAACAAACAGACAGACAGATAATTTGAGTAACGTGAAAGCAAATATATCAAAAGTCAAAATAGGCGTACCTCAAGGACCAATTCTAGGACCTATTTTCTTTTTAGTTTATTTATACAACTTTTTTTTTATGATAAAGGTAAAGGCTTGTTGATGATACCTTATGTTCAAAGTCGATAATAATTTATTGAATGCAAAAAATATCAAAGAGTCTGGTTGTTCTTTGAGTCGATTAATGTGTTTCCATCCATCACTTTAGGGAACCATTTCCATTAAATAATAATTTAAACTGTCATGGTCACATTCACTATTATCGAATATCGAACGAATTATCGGGATATTTACCATGTTTAGAGTTGGTTAGTTTTCGATATTTCGACGCTGTTACAAGCGCCATGATCACGGAAGAACACACACACACATAAGTCTTAAGAATGAAAATATCGTTCTACCCTCTTTCGCATTCGTTTTTGGTTACTATTGTCCATTTTCAATATGACATTAATAGGAATATTAAACTACTACGTTCTATTTCCGCAGTGTCCCGCAAACCCGCTGACGTCACCGAGCAGTTCCTCCACCAACTAGAAGCGGTCTGGCAGGCCTGCTGTCCCGACCGCAGACGATCCCCCCCACAGGACCCAAGCAGGAGGGATCTATCGCCGGACTACAGGAACTTTGACGAAGACGATAGGGCTCCCACTCCTGTCACTGATGAGGAGAATGGACCCGTGTTTCAGGTAGGATTTTAACCCTTTCACAGTGCCGCCAGCAGACACAATAGTAAAACAATCCACGTGTACCATATATGGTACACTGCACTGGGAACGTGTTAACTTTTCTAATTCTCTGTTCATTCTAGCCAGCGTGGTATAAATGTAGGCAGCGGTCTGGCCGTGCATTACTTAGGTTCATAAGCTACGGTTACCACGTACCATTTGGTGGGCCACATATTAAAAAAAAATATTTTGCAGTCAGTCTAGCCAGCGTGGTATTAATAGGTTAAGTTTTCCTTCATTACTGTAAAAGGCCCGTCCTTGCAGTGGGACATGAATGATCTGTGAATGTAGTACTAGATCACGTTGGAAAGTACCAGGATAGCATAAGCTTCGTAGAGTTGCTTAGGTTACCAAAGGTGGGTGGTCTCCATCACTGTAGAAGTGTGTGAAGTGAAGTCCTTGCAGCGGGACATTAATGTGAAAATGATAAATTTCTAAAAATAAGTATATAGGGGCACGCGTCCTAATGTTGGCACTGCACCAGATTATCAGCACCCCCAACTAAAACTCAAATTATAAGCTTTCTATTAATTAATTTCGGCTACCATTTAACAAACATTAAAATAAGATCCTTTTGGAATTATAAACTGATCCAAACACGACACTTTTTGAAAAAAAAAAGCGATATTTTTAAAAACGCGGGAACATGTCCTTCACATTACTTTGTTTTGACAGTTTCTTATGATCGTAGGTAAGTTCAGGTTTTTTTATTTTACTTTATTTTAGATCTTTTAGATATTTTTTACTGAACCTTTAGGTTTTATTCATGTATAAAATGTTTTATAAGGCTTATCTGACAATGGAAATGAACGTTATCTTGATTTTATGTTCATAAATGAGGTGCTGACATCTGGGTTCAATTTTTTTGCGAATTGCTATTTATCGGCACTGGTACTGTTACATGACAAAGTTGTTAATCCATATTTTATAATGTAAAGCGTGATTATTTTATGCCTAGAATTCAATATTCTTGGAAAAAGTACTCTATGATTTCGGATTTCATATTCTGGCATGGTGCTGAAACTAACATTGCTAGTTATTTTCATAGTGTTGATATTATGATCAAAAGAATGTCTATTATTTTTTGGAATTTTTTATATTTATGTATTTATTTTTCTGAATCTTCGGTTGTGAGGCTAGGTATAAATAAAAGAGATTTTACTATAAACATTGGATTATTTCATTTATCTACCTAATTTTATATCTAATTTTAAGGTGCTGATAATTGGCTCAGTCAATGCCAATAATTGGCGATGATGGTGCCAATAATTGGCGCATTATTCGGTCATTATTTAGTCAGACTCATCTAAATAAAATGTGTATGAATAATAACTATTTTTTATAACAAAAATCAATTATTTATTAAATAATGAACCAAGAAAGCATATTGTTATAGTTGTTATCATTATCATCACTGTGATAAACGATGTTAAAGTAGGACTAACTCTTAAAGTGCTGATAATTGGTAGCATCACCCTAAGTATTTATTCGTTGTCTAGTACGCATAGTACAAACTCAGCTTAGTCTGGGACTAGATGGCGTTGTGTGAGTACAACTATAAGGAATAATAAATATGTACTAGGCTCTCAGAAATCATGAAGAGTTCTCCTTTACATTGCTATGTATGATGAACCTTATATTATGTGATATTTGTTACAGCTCCAAGATATAAAAATAATCAACAAGGCACCGAAATCCCCCAACTCTCTACATCGTCCACCGAAATCCCCAACATTTAATCAGCCACCAAAATCCCCAACTATCTACCGTGGGGCACCACGATCCCCAAACGCTCCCAAATCCCCAATATTCTTCAACCAAAGACCGAAGTCTCCCGTGTTCTTTAACTCTGCTCCAAAATCACCTGTATTCTTCAATCATCCACCGAAATCCCCAAATTCTATGAGAGCACCGAAATCCCCCGTGTTTTTCAATCAAGCCCCAAAATCGCCGAATTCATTGAGACAGCCGAAGCAGATATTTCAGGTATTATTTTGTAATTTTTATTGTTTACTAGCTACCGCCCGCGGCTTCGCCCGCGTGAAATTAGTTTTTGTCAATCAGAATCAGAATTTGTTGTGAGTGAGAGAGAAGTGAATGTGAGTTTGGCTTTGTAGTTCCCGTTCCGAATCCGTACAGTTCGAATTTCGGGAATTCCGTTTGTAGAAAAAGCCTACGTACCAAGATTTATTGTATTATCTTCAATTCAACCCCTATTTCACCCCCACACTGGTAAAAAATTAAAAATGCTAGAACATACAATTTTTTTAAAAAAAATTTTTTTTTTTGTTAATAAAAAGTAGCCTATGTTCTTTCTCAGGGTCTAAATATGGTCTGTACCAAATTTCATCAAAATCCGTTCAGCCGTTTAGGCGTGAAAGAGTAACAGACAGACAGACAGACAGAGTTACTTTCGCATTTATAATATTAGTATGGATTGTAATTGAGTTCTCCGTGTGGTGACGGAGTAAGAATATGTCACTACCCCATCTCATCCTACGGGTGTCGTAAAAACCGACTAAAGGACTATCCGTGAATGTTATCTTTACGGAATAAAAAGAAGGAAAAACTTGAAATTAAACCCTATACCAATCTGTCTGGCCAGCGTGGTATTAGTAGGCCAAGTATCCATCCGTCACGGGAGAAGGCCCGTGCCTGCAGTGGGACATTAATGGGCTATTATGATGATGATAATTGTGTAAACTATATACTAAGAAATAAACTGATTAAGTCGACTAACTGCCTCCTTGGTCACGAAGTCTTTGGTTTGAATCTCAGGCAGGACAGTTCTTTATGTGTGTTCTGAGCCTGGATGTACAGTACCCGGCCGTAAATATTACACATCGACTTTTGTGAAGAGACAATCGGCCAATTTCGGCTTCGTAGAACATCATCTCTGTCGCACGAAATACAAACAGTCTGGTATCTATTAGCAACAGTTACTGTTAAGGGTACGCATTCCACAGACACGAACTTGCTAGTGGGCGGAGCCTGAAACATTGTTGTCGGAAACGTGCACCCTAAAATTGCCCAAAATAACTTTGGGGAATCGTACAAATAATATTAAAATATAAATAAATACAATTTGATAATAAATGATCAAATGAAGGAGCAATTAACTTTCTCCGTTTGTATTGAGTTGCGACTGGCATGCGTACTCTTAAAACAAATTATGATTTGATAGTGTGCGACAGAGATGACGCTCTACGAAGCCAAAATTGACCGATTGTCTCTTTCCACAGGTCGATGTGTAATATTTACGGCCGGGTCTCGATCCCTTTTCAAAGAAAGCTAGTTTCAACAAAATTAAATTGCTAAGGAAAGCTGAAAACCAGCGCTTTAGTCTCATGTCTTGAACAAAGTATAAACGTTTTTGTACTACATTTTCAGCTACCAAAGCCCACATCCCCAGCTGTGGACAAAGAAGATACGTCTCTAGAATACTTCGACCGCGTGTTATGTCCACGAAACATCATGCTGCTAAGTAAATCGAGGGTGGCAGGAGTGTGGGATGGACTGGCTACAGTGTTAGTGTTCATGTTGACGAGCGGCTATCTGTCTGAGGACTCTCTGACGGAGCAGTGCTTAGCGGTGTACCGGCAGGACTGGCCACAGGTATTATACTATACATTAAATAATGCTAGAAAATTACGAATTAATTTTACATAAAACCCTATACCACTCCTTTTGGCCAGGGCAGTATTATTATTGCAATCTATCTCAGCAGTAGGGCGCGTCCTTGCAGTGTGTTTTTCAAAGACTTTCATAAATAAGGTACCAGGATCACAGCAAATAGAAGGAGTTGTATAGTGTTACTGTTATCTCTTACATAAAGATCTCCTATCGCTTTATTAAGTCTTGGTACTTTAATGAGTTATGTACCAGGCTCACAGCAAATACAAGGAGTTGTATGTACCATAGTGTTAAGTACTGTTACAACTCTTACATACAGATCTCCTTGCGTTTCCTTAAGTCCTGGTACTGTTATGTCCCCGCAACATCACGCTACTGCACACAGCGAGGGTGTTTAATAAACGCCACAACGAATAACATATCACCGAAGTCATGCGATCTTCAATAATATTATGTTTTTGTCCACAGAATGTACTGGAAAGTCTATCAACATGCATGAAGTCTGTATCGGCTCGCTGGTCAAGATCTTCCACCGGGAAATTCACGTTATTCCTGGACTTCTTAGCGGAATACTGCGGAGACATCGACTATGAACCTATGGACTAAGGAAAACTGAGGAGTTCAATCAACTAGCCTATCTCAGTCCACTGCTGGACATGGGCTTCTAACACGCGCCACAGAACAGGGTCTTGAAGACCTTTTTAAGGTCGTAGGTCCACCTAGCTAGGGGGCGTACTACGTTTGCCGAGCCGCGGTGTCGCATTCTAAGGCACGTTTGCTCCAACGACCATCTGTTCTTCGACAGATATGACCAGCCCATTGCCACTTCAGCTTACTAACTCTATAACACATGAGTTAATTCTTAGTAATTATTATTAAAAACGCTAAATAAAGCCACTGGCGGACAAAAAGTCCGCTTGTCATTAAAATAGCCTTGAAGCTAATTACATCTTAAGTTAAGACCATGACATTTATGTTATGAATAAGTTTTAACATAATGTTCTCAACCTATGACTGTATTCTACTATTATTATATATAGTTTCATTCTAAGTGCCACATGAATCGGACAATCCTGATCGCTAATTGATATGAATTTATTTCTAATTAACATCAATTATAGATATCGCATTATCATCTGAGTCTTAAAGCCATGTCATTTCTCTATATCTATCTGGCTTGCACTTACGGATCTTCTATTATAATATCTTCTATCTCTTTTTGGAGTACTCAGATGATAACGAATTTCTATAATTATTAATTGATATAATTTTTTACAGCAGGGGACTCTTGTCCTTTGACTATAAACTATTACCTACTCAGAAAGGAGTCCTTATTAGATCCAATTTTATTATCATGAGATTTAAGTTATGGATTAAGAGCGCATTTAAGAACATTAAGTCACTAGCGGACTTTCTATCCGCCAATGACTAAATAAATTCATTTATCATAATAGTATTGTCATCTATACTAATATTATAAAGAGGTAAAGTTTGTGTGTTTGTGACGTTGTAGGGGGTAATCTCTGGATCTACTGAACCGATTTAAAAAATTCTTTCTGTGTTGAATAGTCTATTTATCGGGGAGTGTCATAGGCTATATAGTATCACGCTATGACTAATAGGAGTGGAGCAGTAATGAAATATGTTTAAAAAAGTGACGCGTTTTTTTCGCCGTCAAACGAAGTGGGCACGGCGCAGCTAGTCGCTTATAAATTGTGTATAAGTATATTACTTGATATCTCTCCCGCGGACACTAGTCCGCCATTCAGTCCTCAAAGTTTTAAGTCCTACTTATTGTAACAACATAAATTATGGTTAACATGAGAATTGGACATCAAAAGTCAGTGGCGGACTTTTATCCGCCGTGGACTATATACGTATAATGATTGAAGAGTCTCGTTGAAAAACGTTCTTATGATAACTAGACGATAAATAAATATTAAACTAAAGTTAAGAATATTTGTGTACTATGTTTCATCATCATCATAACAGCCCATTAATGTCCCACTGCAGGGACGGGCCTCCTCCCATGACGGAGGGATACTTGGCTGGCCGATGAGATGGGGTGGTGAGTGACATATTGTATTCTAACTCCGTCACCACACGGAGAATATAATATTTGTGTACTATGTTTAAAATAAACAAAATGTCAAGTTTAAGATCTTAGGTAAGGCAGCCTTTGTATGGTCCCACTGCAGATACAGTGTATATAAGTATGGCGCATACATATATATTATAGCCTGACCAGATATATTAAAAAACCTGTCAGGAGGGGAGGGCGCTTTCGTGTTTTATTGTCAAATTTCTGTCAAATTGTATGACAAAAATTAGTTCTTAAAAATTCCACAATATGGTGATGATTTTTATATTTCTGGTCAGATTTTAGCACGAGGTAGGGTATAACTTTTATTAAGCAGGGGCAAAACAAAAATAAAAATAATAAATTTATTTATTTAAAAATACACTGGTACATCATTATACAGAGATATTCAAGTAAAAGTAATCTTATAAACTTTAATACTTAAGTGCACTGTACCCACACTAGGATACCCTGTGTCGTGGGTAACAGTCTCTTCCTTACTACTACAAGTTACAATAAAAAGGGTTTTTTTTTTATGTAATACACTTAATTACGATTTCTTGATTTAAATATTAGTATGTGAAAGTGTTACACCTTGGATAAATATTCATCCATTTAGAAGATATGACCATTTTGTTCGAACCCTTTAACCGGTAGAGATGATTATCATCTTCATCATATCAGTCACCCATTAATGTCCCACTGCAGGGACGGGCCTCCTCCCGTGACGGAGGGTTACTTGGCCTACTAATACCACGCTGGCCAAACGGATTGGTATAGGGTTTAATTTCAAGTTTTCCATCTTTTTATTTCGTAACGATAATATTCTCGGATATTCCCTTAGTCGGTTTCTACAACACCCATGGGATGAGATGGGGTGGTGACATATTGTATTCTTACTCCGTCACCAGACGGATATGTATGTTAGTCAATTTTAGTAAATTTAAAAAATGTATTGTAACGAATTTTATTAAATAAATTATACTTTGTAAGTAAGAGACGAATTTGTTAATTGTCCATATTAATTAGTATTCAGTTTGAATAAATAATTATATTGTGTAAATAATTGTTTCTGTGGCGTAGTGGCCGCTACGCAGAGGTCTCGGGTTCGATTCCCGCTCAATGCAAACGATCTGTGTGTTTTTATGTGTATGTGTTTACAAAAAAAAAATTAAATATAGTTTATCCGTTGTCTAGTATCCATAGTACAAGCTCAGCTTAGTTTGGGACTAGATGGCGTTGTGTAAAAGTGTAAGGAATAATCTAAAAATAATCTTTAAAGAAAAAAAGATAAGATGGGTCTTTGCAAACACATTCTTCTCTATATGTCTCGGTTTAAACAATATTTATTTTTATTTTTAAGTTTTTTCTAATCATATTTTGTAGTAAATTGTATGTAAAATAAAATGTAAAACCGTTTCTTAGATGTAAATAGTGTAAAAATATATATATATATATACAATATGTATTAGATATTTATAAATAAATTTTAAATAAATAAGTAATCTTTGTTAATTATAAATTTGTTTTAATTTACCTTACCTACTAAAAGATAAAAAGAAGGAAAACTTGAAATTAAACCCTATACCAATCCGTCTGGCCAGCCTGGTATTAGTAGGCCAATTATCCCTCCGTCACGGGAGGAGGCCCATCCCTGCAGTGGGACATTAATGGGCTGGTATGATACCTTACCTACTTAAAAATGAGAATTGCCCGGTGAAAGTGGCGGTGGGCAGGGCACATAGCGCGGAGGACCGACAGCCGTTGGGGCAGAAAAGTTCTGGAATGGCTCACACGGTGGACCGGCGGGAAGCCGATGGATGAGGGAGGCACAAGACCGCGCAAGGTGGAAACGTTTGGAGGAGGCCTATGTCCATCAGTGGGCGCCAATAGGCTGATATGGAACTTAAAAATGGGGATTTTAAATAGACTTAAAGTCACACAAGTAAATGGAGAGAGCAATCGATAATAATTAAAGAAAATCTCATTTTATAGTGCACCTCATTATAATCGCCCATTAATGTCCCATCAATGCAAGGACGAGCCTCCTCCCGCGACGGATGGATACTTGGCCTACTAATACCACGTTGGCCAGATGGATTGGTATAGGGTTTAATTTCAAGTTTTCCTTCTTTTTATTTCGTAAAGATAATATTCAAGAATAGTCCCTTAGTCGGTTTTTACGACACTCATGGGATGAGATGGGGTGACATATTGTATTCTTACTCCGTCACCACACGGAGAGCGCACCTACTTTTAATTATCTTTGCCTTGTTTTCAGAACAAAAATAGATAACAATATAAATTTATATTATCAAAGATAATACTTACGCATTATCAAATAAGTAATATCAAATGTCATTAATATTTTATTAAAAGTGTTTACAAGTGTTAAAAGACTTAATTAAAATATGGTTTACACCAAAGAATATACGTTTTCAATAATTTGGCTTATAAAAAATGTTTATAATTTGGTAAGAGCCTATTTTTCCTAGATATTACTACTGCTTTTTTGTTTTCAAAGACAACTCTTGCATTAGGTATCATGTCATGTGTCGCGGGGACCTTTACAAACATCAATTTAACGGACACTAAGGCCCCATTCGCACGAGCGCTTTTTTATTGCGCGTTAAAAAGTGTCGAAATAGAACTACATTCTTATGTTACTTGAAATAGAACACTATTTCCAACGACGGTAAATACGTATGACGTCGCTACACACTCGCTGCGTCCCGCTCGCACCCACACGTGGTCCAAACATGACATCACTTTCGCTCGTGCGAATGGGGCCTTAGGTTGCGGGTACGAAACTTGCGACGAGCGGAGCGGGGCGGCCCGTACTGTCCGCGCCGTCGCCTGTATTAACAGGCTGTATTTTTAATGCATTTTGTTTACATCGGCGCGGCGTCGTTCCGCTCGTCGCAAGTTTCGTACACGCAGCCTTAGTACATCCAGACTCAGAAATATTTGATCACCTTGTTTGCTACGAAATATCTGGCGCTGAATGTACACACAGCAACACATCAAGTTAAACATTTTCATTTGAAATTGTGTCTTATTTCAATGTATTAAGGTACATGAGTGTCTAGCTTGATTAGTTGCTGTGTGTACAAGAAGGAATCAGTCGGAGAATAGAGGTCATAGCACACTTAAACGACTCTCCTCCAACACTGCTCCCACCCAACACCGCCCTATACTACCCTACATGTAGGACACTACATCTTGTAGGGCACTACTTGTTGTCTAGTGTAATCACATGTAGGCTGTTAGGACACTAAATATCGGAGATTGGCGAGTCCCGACCGCCCTACGTCATGTTGTCTCCTACAAGATGTAGTGCACTACATGTAGGGTAGTGTAATCGGCGCTTAAGACGATTGCTCGTAGTCTATGCGGCAATAGCTAACAGGCACCCAGCAGTCCATGCAGTAACTGTTTGCAGATGGCCAGACTGATACTGAACGGCACGGGAAATAAAAAGAAGGAAAACTTGAAATTAAACCCTATACCAATCCAAAGTAGGCCAAGTATATCTCCGTCACGCGCGGAGGCCCGTCCCTGCAGTGGGACATTAATGGGCTGATATGATTAAAGAACAGCTAAAAGAAGTAACTATTGGTCCACAGCACGTTTCGAATCATAAAAACATTGTATGGTTCGACGAAACGTGTTTTCTACAAATAGTGACTTCTTTTAGCTGTACTTTCTATTAATAGTTGTTTCGTACAAGCGTGTCTCTGTCGAACGTTTCAGTCAACACAGAACTCCATTACTATAGATATCGCATTATTATCTGAGTCTTAGGGCCATATCATTTCTCTATAGACTGTATCTATCTCGCTTGCACTTAAGGGTCTTCTATTCTAATAAATCTAAATCAGTACTCCATTTAAACACAGCAAGGCTTGCAGGTGGCCCTTTACCAGGCCTGAGTTAATTTTATATTCATTGCTTTTGAACTTTATTACTTGTAGGGTTAAGTTCTAAATAATGTGAGAACATTATTCCCGTTGCCTGGTAAATCGTTGAGTTCTCTTCTCATAGCTCTGTAAACCCCGATTTACACATCGACAAGTACAGTAGCGAGTTAAGTAGTAAGTTGTTGATTAAGTTCATTTAAATAGACCTCCATCCTATTTCTTGGCGTGTTAAGTACGAAGTAATCCACTCTCTCGCCAAAAAATAGGATGGAGTCGATGTGTAAATCGGGTTTATGTCATTTCATTTGTTACAGATATGCAGTTTATTAAACATATGGGCCTCCACTGAAGTTATTTACTCAATAAATAGATTAAAGGATATATTAGTTATAAATCCGTTGCCGATATTTATATTTATACTGATTTTAAGTATTATAACATTGGTCAATACTATTAGAAGAACTATGAAACTAAAAAATGAAATTACTGCAAAATATCTAGTTAATGACATTGTAAGTTGTATTTAATCTTTTATTAGTTTTAGTTTACTTATTGTCCTGGTCGTGTTCAGGCTGCACATACATCTCCGTCGTGACTTAACGACACACTTACTACGACGACAAGGCTTATTAATATGTGTCATTCTAAGGTCTCTGTGTGGTGAGGGAGTGGGTCAATCTCCAAATCGGGCGTATTCATGTGATCGCTCTGGTGCTTTTCAGATCATGATTTTTTTGGTAATTATGTATCTCATTTTGACAAACAGTTATGGAAATATTTAAGTTCAAACATTTTCGCGTCCAGAGCAATCATAATAGGCGCTAGAGCGATCATAAATGGTGAAACAAAAATAATAAAATTGTTAATACCTATATTATTTATTTACTCATTGTCTTTCATGTTACAAGATTATATGATTTTATGTTTAGGGGATATATCTAGAGCTTTTTGAGAGCTCATCAGTTCATTATAGCCGTTTATGTCGGAAATTTTCGATGAGCAACGGGCAAAAACCTACAGGGTACTTCCAGTCTACCTACAAACTTGAAATTTGGCATGAAGCAAGGTCTTATAGTGCATGTAAAGGAAAAATTCCGAAAACTTGACCTCCATCATATTAGATTTTGATAATTTCGTCATAGAATTTTGACGGGAAAATAATTTTGACAGCTGACTCACGTGACTAGTGACGTCATAAAATTTTGACAGATGAGTCGTGACTTCATAGAATATTGGCGGGAAACTTTTTTTGCAAGTGAGTCGTGACGTCATAGGTTTTTTAACAGATGAGTCGTGACGTCACAGAATTTTTGACAGCTGAGTCGTGACGTTATTATTTAAAGTAGTTTTATAACGTACAATTATTGCAAAATATCATCGCTCTGGTCTTTTCGACAGAGCAATCATAGCCATAGCGATCAAAAAAAGTCATAAAATCATTAATATAGCCCAAAATAAAAACAGTAGAAAGTTGAGTTTACGTCTCATAAATAACATCGTTACTATCACTTAATTCACTTAATAAACACATTCACAACCCTTCTACTTAATTTAAAAAACATGCCATATCAATCATTAAATTCGAGAACCAAACCCAGATCAGTCATAAACTTTCCTTCGTAATGTGGAAGCGCGGGAACGTGGCACACACGTATCGTCCTCTGATGTTAGACCACTACCGCCGCTACCCCGGGGGAGGGGAATAGGGTGTCTATTTCGTAAAACTAGGGATGAGCGCGATGTTTTTCTCCAGCGCAGAGCGATGAGATAAAATGCCAGGTCATGACGGTGAATTTAAATTGTGCCAAAAATATTGTAGATATAATTAAAAAAAACATATTACAATGAAGATTAACTATTTGTTATGTAATATAAAATAACATTGGACATATGAACCTTATCATTAAAAAGTTACACAATGTTTTCTCATTCAATCGGGAGTTGGGTCAACCCAGAGCAATCCGGATTTTAGGGTTTATGATTTTTTTTTTAATTTTTATTATATACTAATTCACCATTTCAGCCCTGCACCACATCGATTAGACACCAAACTGTATATAAAAAAATGTAATGAAAACGTTTACCGATTTTAAAATGGGTTTCTCCAGCCCGACACAATAAAAAATGCCTCTGGAGATCTACCCGAGTAAGAATACAATAATGTCACCACCCCACCCCATCCCATGGGTGTCGTAAAAGCCGACTGAGGAACTAGCGGTGAATACTATCTTTACGAAATAAAAAGAAGGAAAACTTGAAATTAAACCCTGTACCAATCCGTCTGGCCAGCGAGGTATTAGTAGGCCAAGTATCCCTCCGTCATGGGAGGAGGCCCGTCCCTGCAGTGGGACATTAAAGGGCTACATTTTTCTGGGGTAACGCTCACATGACATAAGTATTAACTTTATATGAGGGGTAGTCCCTTTCTTCTCCGAATATCGATCGTCCGAAAATCATAATCCCAAACAAGTTTACTATAATCATAACTTGCCATAATGTTCGCGTATACGAAATCGTATATTACCTAATCGTCTTTACCTATAATACTTGTGTGTTATAAAATGGGGTACTATAATCATTACATATCCTATATTTTCTTGCTATAAAGTCACATGTCCTAAAATAAAATATTAGGGCAAAAGTCAGAAAAAGTTGGTTAGGTTAGGTTAGTATGGTGACCACAACGCGCACGAGCCGAGCGAGCGAAGCGAGCGTGCCGCGGCAGCGGCCGGCGAGTGCCAGAAACATTTTTTTTTATGTAAAACTAGAATTTAGCATTTATGTTTTTTGAATATTATAGATTGTGATGGTTATAGCAAAAAAAATTAGGTCATGTTATGTTTAGGGATTTAGGTTTTCGGACAAGTTATATTATTAATACATGAATTTAGGGCTAGCTACCATTCGGACACATGATGATTCGGACACAAAATGTTATGACACCTTAGATTATGGATAAAAAAATTATGATACAAAATAGAGAACCTATATGAGGACCTCTGTGGCGTAGTGGTTATAAATAATACGACTCGGGTTTGATTCCCGCTCAATGCAAATCTTTGTGTGCAAGAACATGATTGTTTGCATTGGCCTGGGTGTTTTCTATGTATAATTTGTATGTATTTACAAAAAAAGAGTATTAAAGTATGTTTATCCGTTGTCTAGTAATCACGGTAAAAGCGTTGCTTAGTTTGGGACTAGATGGCGTTGTGTGAATGTGTGAGGATTATTTATACTTATTTATTTCAGGAGTATGAGTTAACATATTTAATGTCGGGAGCTCACACCTGTGTCGTGTTCCTGCTTGGTTATATGTTGTGGTGTGACGTCATAGGTATTACTAACACGTGGGTCGACAATACGTTCTACAATCACGATATGAGGCACTTCTTTACTGTTTTAGAACGTGAGGTAAGTAATAATAACTAACCCCCTTACTCATAAACGCCTCTTAAATTAAATCACTGTTAAGCGAGATTTTTATTAGCAAAACCAACCTTATACCAAACAAAATCGTAAGAATTTAAGCTAATCAATTGACTAAAACTTAAGAAGCGTTTATGAGTAAGGGGGTAAGTATACTACTACTAGTCATCATCATCATCATAAGAGCCCATTAATGACCCACTGCAGGGACGGGCCTCCTCCCGTGACGGAGGGATACTTGGCCTACTAATACCACGCTGGCCAGACGGATTGCTATAGGGTTTTGTTTCAAGTTTTCCTTCTTTTTATTTCGTAAAGGTAATATTCACAGAGTACCTTACTCGGTTTGTACGACACCCTTCTATTATTATTATTCATATTAATAGTAAGTATTCTTGATTTCGAGATTCAACAAATTGTAATTAAGTAAAAACTTTTAAAAAGTCCTGTGTTTTTTATTTAATTCTGGCTTAAGTAGTTCAAAAATTTCGTAAAATAATAAAAATAACAATATTCCTACCTAATTTTAATAAATCGTAGAATAATAAAAAAATATACTTACTAAATAAAATGCCTTAGAATAATAAAAAATAATGAAACCTGGCTTGGGTTGGTTAGTCGATGCAGCGTGCTATCGATTTGGTGCACTGTCGATGTAGCGACCATCGATGTAGTGTACTGTCATTGTAGCGTACAGTCGTTTTAGTGGACTGTCGATGAAGCATACCGTCGATTTTGGGTACTGTCGATGTAGCGTACCATCGATTTAGGGTACTGTCGATACAGTAACCCATCGATGGAGCGTTTGCGATGTAGCGACCATCGATGTAGTGCCTGTCGATATTATAAACTAGACCCCATGAGGTGAGATGGGGTGGTGACATATTGTATTCTTACTCCGTCACCACACGGACTGAACATTTTCTTTATTTCAGTTTAAATGTTGTGGAACAAACGGTTCTATGTCTTACGGGAACACTTCACTGCCTGAATCCTGCTGCGAGGTGACCTTCAATGGTTCCTGTGCATCATCAGAGACGTATGAAGGATGCCACAGTCTTGGAGTATACCTACATAACAAGACTAAAGATATTTTAGTAGCTTTCGTGTTTATATTAATATGGGAGGCAAGTATTACTGTTAATATGTCACCACCCCATCTCATCCCATGAGTGTCATTAAAACCGACTAAGGGACTATCCGTGAATATTATCTTTACGAAGTAAAAAGAAGGAAAACTTGAAATTAAACCCTGTACCAATCCGGCTGGCCAGCGTGGTATTAGTAGGCCAAGTATCCCTCCGTCACGGGAGGAGGCCCGTCTCTGCAGTGGGACATTAATGGCTGTGTTGTTTGTATAGAAGCCCAGATGTTAGTAGGTTTAGTAAATTTTTGTTGAGTCTCGAAATGTTGTTAGAAAACCTGTTTAATAAGAAGTGTATAATTTGTGGCGATTTTAATGTAGACATACTCGCAGACAGTAACATGCGTACAGAGTTCCTTAGCTAATTAACATGTTATAATTTTAGACATCTTATTTCCGAGATAACCTTTATTAGAAACAATAGTAGCTCCTGCATTGATAACATACTAACGAATCTGCCAGATTCTTGCGTAGAAGGCTGTGTTGTGGAGCTAAATGGGATAGGTGATGGACATGGAGGTCTTTTCTGTGACATTTACCTTGAGGACATTACAAAAACAAAACATGAGAGGCAGATTACACGAGTAAGACGGGTTTTTAGCAGTAAAAACAACACCATATATAAAGAACGTATACTAGAGGAAAACTGGCATAATATGGGCATAAATTCTTTTCTCAAAAGATTTAATATGATTTTTCACACAAGTTTTAGGAAAAAAAAATGTAAAATCAAACTTAAAAAGAGTCTACAACTCAAGTGGGTTACAAAGGGAATACGAGTATCAAGTAAAGTAAAACGTTTTCTATGTGCTAGCAATGGGAATAAATTAGAAGCCAGTGTACTGAAATACAAAAACGATTATATTAGGATATACAGAAAAGTTATAAACTCAGCTAAAAAACAGGCAGTAAAGGTTCATCTAAGCAAATCAAAGAACCTAAGTAAGGAAGTGTGGAAAATTGTTAATTTTAGTACTAATAAGATAAAATGTAGACCACCAGAGAAGTTGAAACTAAAGATAAATGGATGTATCACAGAAGATCAAGATATAATAACGAACCACTTGGTAGAGCAGTTTTTATCTTGTTCTGACTTCTCGAGCGACAACAAGATAAAGGAGGGGATAACTTTTCTTGAACAGAGCACTGCGAGGGTACAAAATGAAATGACAATAAGACCTACTACGCCAAATGAGATATTAAAGATAGTAAACGCTATGGAATATAAGCGGGCATACGGCTATGATGAAATTCCAGTCACAGTAATAAAAGATAATATAGCAGTCCTGGCGGAACCACTATCCAACTTCTTTAATAAATGCATCTCAGAGTCTGTATTTGCAGAACAACTAAAAATTGCCAGGATTGTGCCTATATATAAAAAAGGTACTAAAACTGATGCGAAAAATTACAGACCTATATCGTTATTACCGACACTGTCAAAAATATTTGAAAAGATACTTATAGCTCAATTAATTTCCCATCTACATTTAAATAAAGTTTTGAATACACGACAGTTCGGTTATCAAAAAGGGGCTGGTACTGCAGACGCACTGTATACATTAACAGAGGATATCGTAGACAAAATTAACAACAAACTTCGTGTAGCTGGTATATTTCTGGACCTGAGTTCTGCGTTTGATACGGTGAATCATGAACTTCTAATCCACAAGCTGTATCACTATGGTGTTAGAGGAAATGCGTTAAAGTTGATTACATCTTCATAACAGGCAAATGTTTGTAGAAGTAAAAGATACTACGGCAGATGGATCTACAAGGTCGCACAAATCAGTTTTGGCAAAAATGGAGACCGGGGTTCCACAGGGCTCAATATTGGGGCCTGTGTTGTTTATTATATTTACAAATGACCTATTCAACTATCTGAATAAAATTGTACCTGCAGTGAAACTCGTAGTCTTCGCCGACGATACAAATGCCATCGTCGGAGAGAAGGAAATGGTGCAATTGACAGAAGTGATCAACAAAACACTTGAAGCGTTTTCAACTTGGTTTTCGGCAAACAAATTAAAAATAAATACGACTAAAACAAAAATCATGTTATTCAAAACAACATCACGCAATAAAGAAAAATTACAAGTAGCCTTAAATGCAGAAAAAATTGATACGGTCACCGAAATTAAAATTCTTGGAATGCATTTGGATTATTTATTGAATTGGAAAGCAGAATTAAAAGCTATTGATGCGTCCATTTCATCAGCATGATACGCTTTGAGAACCTTAAGAAATGATTTAGATAAAGATCAATTAAAGGTAGTATATTATGCATTGGTGGAGAGTAGGTTAAGATACAGTATACAATTTTGGGGTAATAGTTATTGCTACAACTGTCGAAGAGCCTTCATACTACAGAAGAGAGCTATACGAACAATTGTGAGAGTACCGCAAACGGAAAGTTGCAGGAAATATTTTAGTGACTTGAAAATACTCACGGTACCAAGCCTTTACATTTTAGTAGTACTGTCTAACTTTGTCAAACATGTGGTAAATCAAGAGACACAGGAGGCAAGGCTGGCTAGAGAAGAGACCAGGACAAGGAACTTCAAGAGCACGATACAACCACACTTAAATGGGTGAATATCAAAAAGTTTAATTTTTTGTCAATTTTGGTGGCAATTTTTATTTTTCAGTTTTCATGAAAAATACTCATATAATATGAAAAAGGAAAGTCTACTATATAAGTTACTGTAAGAGGGCCGTCCGTATCTCAATAGGTTTTTAAGATATTTAGGTTTAAAGTCTGTAGTGACCACCAAAATTGAAATTAATACACCAAAATGGAAATGCCCACTGAATTTGAAAATAAGCAACACCAAATTGAATTTTTACCATTTAGACCCAAAAAGGATAAAATAACACATGATTTTACATAATTAATTATTGATTCATGATTGAATCATTTATTGATTTTTCAATATTACGGGAATAACTATTTTTTAAATCAAATTATCACAATCATTAATCACTAGGAATCAAATAACATTTAAAATGATCAGAAAAATTACAATATTTTGAAAACAATTGTTAACCAATTATACTATTTAAAAAAAAACTAAAACATTAATAACAAAAATAATCCCTTTAATCCGATAACAAGTTTAAAAAAAATTAACTTTTTTAAATTATGCATTACAATTTAACGAAATCACCAAACGAAATGAATTCGTTTTACAATCAGTCTTTACTCTTAAAATATAATTTTACGTAATAAGCCTTATTGAGAGTGCCTAGCTGTCTCTGTTCGTGGCCTAAGCAAATTAATAGTTGGAGTCAAAGAAATGGCATCTTTGCAATCAGAGGGTTGAATTTCGGCAACTACATTGTCATTGCTTGGTAACCTGTAAAAACCTAAATGCGTACCATGAAGGCATTCAGTGGAGCTGTATAAGCGCTGATGCTCGACACAAGACAGAAAACGTAATGTCACTGGATTCTTGAAATTTTTGGACCAAATAGCTTCGTGCACGTTCATGGTGGAATCATGAAAAGGTTTTAACGAATTAGGAGTAAGCCAGTCCTTTTCAGTGATTTCATAGTCTTATCAATTATATTATCTGTCATTTGATTATCTATTTTTTAATAGCTTACTAACATTTTGTAATCTTTAAACGTGTTTCCTGTAAGTACAATTATCTCTTCTTACTTAGTTCTCCACATAACTTAAGAGCTAAACGTGTAAATAATATTGACATTAGCGTAGTGGGCCACACGTATGACTGTATGCACAAAGAAAATATTCATTGTACCTGCCAAAAACTCGAGTTAGTTAGTAAATATAAATACTTAGGACTGTGGGTTGATTCTAACATGAACTGGGGGAGTCATGTTGACTCAGTGTGCACAAGACTTAGAGCTGTACTTAGCAAATTCTACTCACTAAACGCCGTATTAAATAAAAAAACATTGCGCGTCGTCTTTTTTGCCTTAGTCGACTCACTGTTGAGCTATGGCTTGAATACGTATGGCCGTACTTTTAAGACATATCTCGACAGTATTAAGTTATTACAGATCCGCTTCATAAAATACTTGGTTGATCCTAACACTAAAAACAAGTGCAGAGATGACTATGATCAATTGTTCCCTATTTCTAGAATACTTCCTGTACACAGTAAGGTTAAATATCTGCTGGTTCTAGAACAGTATTATAATAGTCAATATAAAATTCCTCAACATAACATCTATGATACTAAGAGTATTAGAAATCGCAAATTAATTACACCACGTATAAAAAACTACTACGGAAAGAGAACCAACAAGTACTTAACCCCTGTTATATTTAATAAATATGATTGGCTTAGATGTAATAATAATATAAATATTAATTTAAGTAAATTTAGAGTGAAAAACAAATTTAAAACTATATTATTAAGTAAACTCTCCTCAAATGCATAACTTTTGTAAATATTAAATTTCTTTATAGTACTTAGCTACAGTTTGTTCCTCAAAATAGTTTATTGTTAAAAATAGATTAATGATATATACATACATATAATTACTTATTGTAAACAGCTCCTAACCCTGCCGACAAACCGCTCTGCAGTTTGGTGGGATTATTTAAAATGTAACATGTGTATTCTTTTAAATAAACTTCTTTATCTTATCTTATCTTCTTAGTTCTGTTATTCTAAGTAGTAATTAATTTAGCTCCTTAGCTTAACCTTCTTGGTACCGTCTAAATTTATTCTTAAATTCACGTTTAAAATCTACTGAAGTAACTGATCATGAATCTGAATTTGGACTATCTAGGCACATCATAGGGACAGTCAAAACACTAATACTGCTAACACATGGCGAAGTAGGGCGTGATTGTTCCAGAATTTGAACGGGACTGCTCGTGCAAAGATGTAGATTTGAACCACTTGTGATTGTTGGTAATTTTCTAGACCGTAAGCATCTAGTAACAGTAGCATGTTGATTTAAACTCTCTTCATCACATTGGACAGACCTTGTTACATAACTGCAGCTTGAAGAGAGTTATAGTCAGCTCGAATATTACCTGAGTCTTGCTGTGGTCTGCAGCTAGTATGTACGTGCTGAGTTGATGCATTTGATTTTTCTTCTACCAGTCTTTTCAATGCTTTTTTCTTTGGTAATATTCATTTTGGTATATTTTATTTATTTCTTTGTAAAGCTGAAGGATCTCGTTCCGACATTTGTCGATGTAAAACAAGTTTATCTTCTTGCTTTTTTTGGCATCTTTCCCTTTCTTTTTTTCTTAGAGCTTCTGCTTCTTCAGGATTGTTTTTAATTCTTGCTTTTCTCTTTATTTCTGGCATTCTCTTTTAAAGCAGTCTCTCCCAGCAAGTATGTCAAAACGGAGCACCGAATGCTTCGTTTTGACATACCTACTTACTAAAAAAAATGTAAGTACGTTGTACAGTTTTAACATAGCATCACAAGTCATCAAAAGCTGGCTCAAAAAGTGTAACATTTATGAAGTGAATAAACTATGAAATAATTTTTCTCCATTAATGTTACGCCCGCGACAGTACAAAACTAGTATAATACGTAGGTGCTTCATCATATCATCCTATAGACGCCCACTGCTGGACATAGGCCTCCTCCAAACGTTTCCACCCTGCGCGGTCTTGTGCCTCCCTCATCCATCGGCTTCCCGCCGTCATACGTACGTAGGTGCCTACAATGTGTCAATTTTGGTGGCTCGTTTTCAATTGTGGTGCCATGAAAATGTCACCAAAACCACCAAAATTGAACCACCAATGTTGAAACCAGACATAAAAATAATCAGAAACAGTAGGGGGTTAAGGTTACCACTAAGTGAGTGTAGTTAACTTAAACATTATCTCAATGTGTATCTATAGACTTAGTTATTTATCCATAAAACAACAAATTGAACTACCAAAAATTTGAAAAATCTTGTCCCCCATGCCACCAAGGTAGATAGTTACCTTTTTAGCGGGAAATCACAACACTTATACACATAACTGCTACATGCAAACGCGGGCCCACAACTGAGACACTCGTCACAATAAAACGCTATACGCATATGTCGTACAAAACTCGTGGTATAGTCAGTTGAATAAATGCCACCAAAATTTTATTTTTTCTTGAGACAAACTTTGATTAGGTATTTCGTGTATCTATAATAGATATATTAATACATCTTAAATGTTTTTAAATTTTTTATTTTATATATTAACATATTTTTTTTTTTTTTTTTTATTTATTATCATTTAAAAAATTAAAATAACATTACATTATGGTCATGATAGTGTATAGAAACCACAAAGGTTTAAATTTACACTATTCGATATTATACTCTTACAGTCTTCAGTTAACCTACTAAGTTAAACAGTTTAAAAAGTGTTTCTTAAGAACAATTTTAATATTTGTGATAGAAACACTTTTACATACATTAGAGGGTAATCTGTTAATAAGTCTAGGTACAATATAACCGGTCGTGCGCTCGCCATACACATTATTTGCTCGCTGTGTGCGAAGCCGATTCTCAGAAATGGCACGAGTATACACAGGATGTTCAATTAAATTTCTGAGTGAATTATTAAAATATTGTTCTTTAAGTAATAAAAAATTTACTTGGTTGTGTACGGGTAGAACTCCGCAATGTTGAAACAGTCCGTTTTCATTCTCATGAAATTGGTTTTTAATTTTTGGTGACACTATTGTTTTTAAGATTTTTAGCTGTAGTTTGTAAATACAATCAAGATAAGTTCTGTAAGTCCGACCGTAACTGCTTAGGGCATATTGTATATGTGAGTCGGCTAATGCGTAGTATAGCATTAATTTAACCTTATATGGAATTCGGTTTTTTAGTACAGTGATGTTAGCTAGAAATTTTCTTAATTTTTGACATACTTTCTCGATATGATGAATCCAGTTAAATTTAGAATCTATTGTCACACCAAGGTAATTATGTTGCTTAACTATCTCAACAGAGGAACAGTCACAGTTTACAGCACTAGCATTGTGCAAGCAATTATGATTATGTACTGTTACGGCGGGTAATGGGAGTTCCCTTATGTAAGGTGATTTTATGATTATGATTTTAGTTTTATCAACATTAATTACCAGGCCAACATCGTGACACCACTTTACCAGGTTATCTAAGTCATGTTGTATTAGCTGACAGGCGACCTGTGGATTTTTGTCCGCAGTCAAGAGGCAAGTATCGTCGGCAAATTGGTAGTAGGTGCTGTTAGTAATGTAAGTGCCCATATCGTTAACATAAGACAGAAAGTGCAGCGGACCCAGGACTGAGCCTTGAGCCGTTCCTTCATTTACAGCTATGGGTCTACTATATGTGTCATCAATTTTTACAGTATAGGTTCGGTTTTTCAAATAGCTTGTGCACCAGTCCAGCATAGGTCCACGCACTCCGCAGTCATCTAACCGGTCAATCAGCTGATTATGCACCAGCGTATCGAATGCACGGGAAAAGTCAATGAAGAGAGCAAGGACGTATTTTCTTTCGTTAAGATGTTTATTGACTTCATCCGTAAAGTCAGATAAAAGAGCAGAAGTGCTTTTGCCCGCCTGGAAGCCATATTGGGAGCGATTTATGACATTATGCTTTTTATAAAATGTATGTATTTGTTCAGAGACATACTTTTCTACTATTTTGTCTATAGATGAGAGTAATGTTATAGGACGGTAATTTGAATAATTATCTTTTTTACCCTTTTTAAAGATTGGTCTTACACAGCCCTGTTTCAGTTCATCGGGATACAGACCAGTCCTCGTACTACTGTTAATTAAGTCAGCAATAAGTTTGTTGATTATTTTATGGACACTATTTACTGAAGCTTTTTTAAACAACATACTGGCATCGAGAGGTGTATGTTTATTTTTTGAGTCTATGAGTTTAATATTACAATTTGGCATAATGTCGTTTACAGATTTTTTGAAACTACTGGCAAAGTTGTTAGCAATGGTTTTAGTACAAATCCCTTGGGTCTCAAAAGCCCTAAGAATTACCTTATCGATTGACAAGGTAACTCTGCCTAACATTTGGTTGACTATTTTGTATATGTTTTTTATATTGTTAAAATTATTGTTGATTTGTTGTATATAATATTGATTTTTTTTATTGTCTATTATTTTATGAATTTTATTTCTAATTTTATTATATTCTAATTTTATTTTTGGGTCATTTAAATTACTTTTCCACTCGGCGTATAGTTTATTTCTTTTTTCGCATAGCCTAATTATATTATCGTCTATCCATGGCATATTTATTTTATTTCTATACCTATTAAAACAAGTACTTAATTTTTCCGCATTCTTACTTGCATTATCAAAGGATTGGTAAATAAATTTTAATATATTATTCGCGGAATTCATAGTCTTTGTTTTTGCCCATTCAACCTTTTTCAACTCTGTATACAAAATGTCATAATCAATAGTTTTTTTTGGTACATCCTGTATAGACCCGCACATTCCGTTCGACTCGTCAACGCAGGCAAACACAATCCCTCTGTGATCGGCCAGTACGGTATCAAGCACGGCGGAGTGCGGATGTAGTGTGGGGAATCGTGCAAAAATGTGATCTATACATGTTTTAGAAATCAAATCTTTTTTTGTTTCAATTCGCGTGTATTCAGTTATTCCACACATTAATCCGTGCCCGCTTAGTGCTTCCAGATATGCATCTTTGTATGACGAAATAGCTCTTAAATCTATGTTAGTGTCTCCTATAAGTAAAAAGTTTACCTTCGAATCATATTTAGTGATGTGATTACTGAGTTCCTTGATGAAAATGTTTTTATTTGTTGATGGTGGTCTATAGACTGAACACACAACAACGTCAAAATGTGTATCAAGTTTTAATAACCCTGTTAAGTTCTCAAAAGTTTTTGTTTTTTGCTCAATTAATGTAAACTTTAAATGATTACGCACGTAAATAATAATACCACCTCCTTTTTGTGTTGTTCGTAGTTGTGAGTACAGTCTATAACCCGATAGATTAAACAAGTTAACAATAGTATCCGTTATGCCTACCTCAGTTAGAATAATTATGTCTAGTGGAGATCTACAATTATGTATAGTTTGTTGTAATGAAGCAAAGTTTTTTTTTAGCGATCTAATATTAAAATGTAAACACGAAAGACTAAAATTAGTTGTAGATGGGAATTCATTAAAGAAATTATTAGTTGAATTACAATTATAGATTTCTTTTATATCCATTTATTTATAAAATTGAACGAAATATTGGTATAAAAGGACATTTTTACTTTATTACTTAGAGGGTCGCTCTGATTTTTTTTCAGTTTGACCGGAACATAACTTTTCTATCTGGTTAATATCATTTAGCGTACGGATGTAATAAATTTTAGTATTATTTGATTTTCTAGCGTATACTTTGCCATTTTTACACCATACGTATTGACAATATTTGTTTAATAATTGATTTTTAGCATTATATAATAAAGTTTTTTGATACTTGGTAAGAGCTTCGCGTATGTATATTCGTCCATCAGCTTTTTCTTTATGGATGCTAGGCACTAGTTGACCGACGGAGAGGCAAATTTCTTTTCCGGCGTCAATCCATCGCTGCTGGAAAACCTTGGACTCCAGCTCGACAAGGACGGTTCCTGGCTTGTCCTTAGTACCTGGTTGTCGTCTTGAGGATTTAATTTTTTTTTCGTCCATCTTCAAAGTTGTAGCTGCGGTATCTACGACCTTCATTAGTTCAGATGGCGATAGCTCAGGTAGGCCAGCTATCTCCAACGATGTTGCGAGAGATTGCTGTTCCAGCTCTTTGTATCCTTGCTCCAGTATATCAACCCGTAGCTCTAGGTTCTTATTTTTGTTTTGCAGATCGTAGTTTTTGTTTTCAAGCTCCTTTATTTTATTATCCTGTTTTTTTATTTAATTGCGTATTTAGTAAAGTAACATGAAGCGAACCTTAGCGAATGAAATTGTATAAAAATATGGAGTTGGGACAAGCCACCTAACTAGAAATTTTAAGACACTTTATTTTTTTTTAAATTATTTACATGTTTATAACAAAATTGGATCACGGCCCTGAATAAATATAGTTTCGTAGTTGATTACAAAAAAATAACAGCACTGAAATATTATTTTACACCTAGATTCTCAACGGAGACACGAAAAATTTGCCCGTTTGATATTGACCCAAATATAGTCTTTCACAGTTCAGGATATCAAGGAATAAAATTGTTTAATAAGTTGCCTTTAGAACTAAAAAAAAATGTAAATTCTAGATCCTTTAAGGATAGGCTCAAGGAATTTCTGTTAGCTAGGTGTCTGTATGATGTCAATGACTTGTAAATATAATTATATACTTATATTGAGATAATATTTAATTGTAATGTGAACGTATTTAAAAAATGAAAACTATTTATTTTAATTTATTTGTTAACTAGCTGCTGTGCCCGCGACTTCGTTCGCGTGGCGGATGTTACTTACTTCGCAATTCGATTTAATACTGAAAAATCGTTTTTTAAACCTTATAACAAACAGATATACCTACACACGAATTGTAAAATTAACGAACGAACCAAAACCTTTTCAAAAACAGATCTTTACAAAGACAGATCTATGAAGACTGTGTCTAAACTTATACTGAAAGACATGAGCGAACGTCATTCTTTCAAGTAAAATCTTAATACCGCGATACTGAAAATGACGTCACAGGCACAATGCCATATGTTGTCAAATTTGTAAGTTAAAATAAATGACATCGCTTATTTCATCATAACAGCCCATTAATGTCCCACTGCAAGGACGCGCCTCCTCCCTTGATGGAGGGATACTTGGCCTACTAATACCACGTTGGCCAGTCGGATTGGTATAGGGTTTAATTTCAAGTTTTCCTTCATTTTTATTTCGTAAAGATAATATTCACCGATAGTCCCTTAGTCGGTTTTACGCCACCCATGGGATGAGATGGGGAGGTGACATATTGTATTCTTGCTCCGTCACCACACGGATAATCGCTAATTAATTATAAATGAATACATTTGCACGCCACGTTATGGTGCGGCAGAAATACCTGCCTCGGTGGCGCGGCGGTCGCATTACATGGCTGGCGTGCATGAGGTCGCGGGTTCGATTACCATGGAGGACAATTGTGATACACAAACTATTGTCCTTAGTCTGGATGTTCTTTGTGTCCGTTAAATTGATATTTTTAAAGGCTAGTGTGAAGACTTATAATTGATATTACACATACGATTCATGGTTAATTTTATTAACATTTAAAAGGAATAACTTATTAATAGCACTTAATAATAAAATAGTTATATATTATTTAAAAACTCATTTATTTTATGATTACTACTGGTAACGCCATCTCGTGAACAAAAGAAACGAAATTTAAATTCATTCAACATTGAACCAAATACATTTTTCATGACCCCTGATTTGTATTGGACTGTTCTAATAAAGAGATCTAGCGATATCTCGAGTATTACTTATCCGATTCCGATTGTTTTATTATAGTATAGATAGATACCTACTTTAAACTTAATACCTAAAAACTACGTATCTATGTATTGTAATATCTAAAGCGCGCTTTTTCCGAGAAGAGTCAATAAGAACCACGTCCGTTCGCATTAAGAGTCAATGTGAATGAAATTATATAGATGCACCGGTTGGCCGCTTCGGACGTTAAACAAAAATCAACCGTACAGCCGTACTCATACTGGCGCGGCGACATTTGGAAATTTTCTTTCATCTAAATCTTGTGTGTTTATAAACCGATTTCTATAATTTTTTTTTTATGAATAAGGTATTAAAGTGTACTTTTGAAATATGGGAGTTTAAAAAAGATATGTCTATGCAAATTACAATATATTTATGTATTTAATACACTTTGAAGAAAACCCTAACGATTAAACAGGTTATTGTGGCTAATATATAAAAGATAGATACATACTATTAAGGACTTTTTTGTTCATCTTTTGAAGACCTTTATTTTTGTAATACATATTTTTGGCGTATGATCAACGTATGCGACGATAAGAGCTCGAACGCGCTTTTTTTCAACCGACTTGCTTCAAATTTTTCGTCACTGCTCAGCACCTATGTGTCTTAGCGTTATGTTATACAGCCTATAACCTGCCCGGGAGTATGGACTACAATTGTACCAAGTTTGGTTAAAATGCCTTCAGTAGTTTTTGACCCATGCGTGCACATACAGACAGACAGACAGACAGACAGACAGACAGACAGACAAAAAATTTATTGATTGCATTTTTGGCATTAGTATCGATCACCATTCATCCTCCAATATTAATTTTTAACATATATTCAATGTACAGAATTGATCTCTCTACAGTTTTATTATAAGTATAGATTATGTTGCCCTATACCAATTACTGTAGGGTAAGTTGTCCAACAATGAACCATGTAAAATTTGAAGGCGCATAACTCTCTCGTTTAAGCTTCGAAATGATTCAAATTTTGTACAAAGATAGGTAATTTATCTAGCTTTAAAAGAGCATTGACAAATTTTCAATATTATTTATACTTTTAAAAATAAAAACATAAATATAAAAATAAATATTTGGATCAATGTGTACTCTAGGGTGTGCACATTGAACCGGGTTAATTTTAACATTGAACCACTTAATTTTGAAAAAGAAATGTTATCAATAATTAATTAAGGTAAAAGTAAAACGTCCATTTCTTATGTAATTAGTCTTTACTTGTAATAGAGTAGTCTTTAAATCATAATTTAGTATATACTTCTTCTTAGCAAGATCATCTTTACGTGTGTAAATACTGTGCTACATAGCGGCGCAAAGTAGGATATAATGCAGCTTTTCTGATGATTACACCTTCTCTATTTAATTTGAAAGCTCTTAACATATTGGAAGCAGTGTGGCCCCCTTTTTTCTTTGACTTAATTTCATCATCATCATAAATATCAGCCTATAGACTATTATTCTGCTGGACATAGGCCTCCTCCAAACGTTTCCACCCTGCGCGGTCTTATGCCTCCCTCTTCCATCGGCTTCCCGCCGTCCTAACCAGGTCGTCGGTCCATCGTGTAAGGGGTCTCCCCACCCTGACTTCCCTATTCTGACTTACTTTATTCCGTGCCATTCTGTAACAGATAGAAATATTGACCAAAGGAAGTAAATAAAGTAATATTAATAATGATAATATGAACAGCTAGGTAAAAGAATATCATGTAGTTTGAAAGTTTCAATACATTATCTAACAACACTAGCAAAATGAACCACGTTTTGTTTAATGTGTACGCCAAGGCAATTCTTGGGGTACACAATCCGTGATTCATTGAGTACCACCTCAACATGGTTCAATGTGAGACATAGCACCTTTTTATAACTAACCTTAAACATTTAAACTGAAAGAAATATAATTATGAAATAAATTACAGTGCATAGATAAGCTAAATAACTATATAATTCGGTGTAGAAATAAAATAGTCGATATTTCTTAAAGGAAAAATGCTAAAAAAGATAGTAAAATTTATTTAAAACTTACTTTTGTGACAGTTTTTTAAAAAAAGGTTCGCATACATACACCTCTCGCGCGATCTGCTCGCTAACTACTGAGCGGAAGAGAAACGTCTGTACCTATCTTTTGCACAAATTAACACGATCTGGCCACGTCGAATTTTGGAAATATAGCGCTGGTTAAGTGTAGCTGCATGGTTCATTGTGAGACAGTCGACCCTAAATGAATTATGTTAATTTTAATGTAAATTTCAGATACGATTTTTAATTGTTAATGAATAAATGACTTATGACTTATGTTATGATGAAGTATTACTGAACTAGCTGATGCCCGCGGCTTCACCTGCATTGTATAAGTAGCTTAAATGTTATACTACACCCTAAACTACCTATACCTATACCAAATTTCATCAAAATCTATTCAGTAGACTTTGCTTGAAAGAGTAACCATCCATCCATCCTCACAAACATTCGCATTTATAATATTCATCATCATAACAGCCCATTAATGTCCCACTGCAGGGACGGGCTTCCTCCCATGACGCGACGGAAGGATACTTGGCCTACTAATACCACGCTGGCCAGACGGAGTTGAAAGAGTAACAATCATCCATCCTCACAAACTATCGCATCCTACTAATATTATAAATGCGAAAGTTTGTGAGGATGTACGTATGTATGAATGGATGTTTGTAAAAACAAAAACTAGTGAATGGATTTTGATGAAATTGACTGTACGGGTCTAGTTTATAATAATATCGACAGTCACGACATCGATGGTCGCTGTATCGCAAACGTTCCATCGACGGGCTAATGTATCGACAGTAGCCTACACCGATGATACGCTACATCGACAGTACGCCAAATCGACGGTACGTAGCGGTAGTGTAGCGTACCGTCGATTTGGCGTACTGTCGATGGAACGTATCATCGGTGTAGACCATCGATGTAGTGACTGTCGATATTATAAACTAGACCCGACTGTACAAGCTCTGCTTGGGACTAGAGGGCCCCGGCTGTCGTCGTTGACACAGTTGTTGAGTCACGTCAAAGGTGTTTGTGGAATTCTATAGAAGTTAATAATTTTTTAATTAGATTTTCTTTTCATCATAACAGCCCATTAATGTCCCACTGCAAGGACAGGCCTCATCCCGCGACGGAGGGATACTTGGCCTACTAATACCACGCTGGCCAGATGGATTGGTATATGGTTTAATTTCAAGTTTTCCTTCTTTCTATGTAAAGATATTTTTTTTTGTTTCAGTATTTATACATGATATTGGGTATGCTTATAAAGAAAGAAGAATTAGAACAATATAATGAAGGAAAGTATACAACAAGGGAAGGAAAGGTTTACACAGACAAGAAAAACGACCATTTTACAATTAAAGCAAGAACATTTTAAATATCACCACATTATTATATCGGGTTCCCTACTTGAGATATAAAGACGTTTGATACACTATCAATTGCTCGAACACGTATACCTACTCTATTATTCATGAGACCTATGAATCGTGAGCTCTATAGCTTGAAACGTCTATGCATCAAAATCCCTAAAAGGCATGTGCCCTAACGATCAATTGCTATAAGCATCGGATTGACGAGCTTTGTGATGAGTTTTAATATTTGCAATTTCTATGTAGCACATATAGAAAGTTGGCTCTTTTAGGATAGTGAAAATAAAAATTGCATGCTTCCTGAGGGAGGTCCTTCGGGAACCTATGCCCGGTCTTTATGGACCTCCCTAGAGTAAACGTGTTCGAGCAATTGATATTGTATCAAACGTCTTTATATCTCAAGTAAGGAACCCTATTATATCATAATAAATATATTTTATTAATTTTTATTAAGCCTATCTCATGTACCTGCTAGTCAACGTTAAAGGCCTCTCTGTGGCTGCTACGCAGAGTTCTCGAGTTCGATTCCCGCTTAATGCAAATCTTTGTATGCATGTACATGATTGTTTGCATTGGTCTAGGTGTTTTCTATATAATGCAAACAATCATGTTTTTAATTTTTACATTATTTTTTAGTTCATTAATTACTTATATAAAAGGAATATTTACCTAAAACGAAAAAAATTTGTATATTATTAAATTTCATTTATTATATCGACTATAATAGTATTATTAACTAAAAACAACTAACATCGTGGTACTTAATACATTTTTTTTTATAATTATGTAATAAACTATGTACTATGTATATTTAAAACTAAGATAGCTATGACATCACGTTCACATTTTTACGGATTTTAACTAATGTCTTTTTGGATACGACGACGACGACCTTCGCGATGGCACGCACCCGACAGAGGGGCACCATGCCATACCGACCCCAATTCAGGCCATCTCAAGCCTGCCGATTTCATGATCTCCCCGTCCTTATGCTTAGTGCTATAGCACAACACTCCACCAATCCACCACGGTGGTGACTCTTTTACCGGGAACATAATTTATCACACATTAACACACGTATATATTTCTGCGATTTTTACCACATTTTTTAATTATTTTTCTTTGTTTAAATATTAATAAACACCTATTAACACAATGTTTTTATACAAATCGTTCTAAAAAAAATTGTTCAAAACTATCAACGCTAAATTCGCACTTGCTATCCGATGCCTCGCGGATCCATCTCTGGCACGGTCGCCATGTAAGGATGGGAGTTGTGGGGAGAGACAAGTGATAGACGCGAGTGCAGTTATAATACTCCTTTATTAATAACAGTGCATGTACTTATATTGTACATGCACACATACACCACTACAACACAAAGATTTGCATTGAGCGGGAATCGAACGCGAGACCTCTGCGTAGCAGTCATGCTGTATAACACTACCCCACAGAGGTCGTTGAATAGACTACTTTAGTGCCTGGTTAACCCAAACCAAAAGTTATATTGGACGTGTGATTACTCGGACAAGTTTATGAATCCAAAATGTGTGACTAGAATTACAAAGTATCGCATTAACTTGTAAATTTGTCACCTCCGAAAAGAAGAAAGAGCGACTAGATGGCGTTGTACAGTTGAGTTCTAAGTTGCGGCTCTGACGCCGTATAATAAGCAATTGTTTTTGGTAGTCGAGACTCGAGACGGATACTCGGGTGGCCTAGTGGTCATGGCGCTGGACTCGTATAGTCCAAAGACGCAAGTTCGAGTCCCGCCTCGAGTACCAATTGTTTCCATTGTCTTTCTTATTTTCGGATTTTTCTAGTTATACCTAAGCTTTATAGGTAATTTATAAGTAACTAGCTGACCCGTGCCCACTTCGTCGGCCGGCGAAAAAAAAGCGTCCCTTTTTTAAACATATTTCATTACTGCTCCACTCCTATTAGTCATAGCGTGATACTATATCGCCTATGACACTCCCCGATAAATGGACTATTCAACACAGAAAGAATTTTTAAAATCGGTAGATCCAGAGATTACCCCCTACAACGTCACAAACACACAAACTTTATATGATTTTATCTATGATTTCTAAGAATTTGTCACCTCGGTGCATCGAATGATTAATTCATTTACACAGCCTTAAAATAAAAGTAGGTATCGTGAAAGGGGATGAGAAAATAAAACGCAACAAATTATATAACATCTATTTAATAACTTAACATCACATACAATAACACATTATATAAATAATTATAATTATCTATTTAATTAGGGACCTTAATGAGATCTAAGACATACATTTATTATATAATAGTTTTAAATGCACAACAAATAGATGAAGGGTCAACAGACCGTTTACAAGGTGGACCGACGACCTGGTAAAGGAGGCACAGGACAAAGGTGTTTGAAGGAGGCCTATGTCCAGCAGTAGACGGTTTTTGGCTGAGATAATTAAATAACTTTTTAGCTATCTTTTCATATTTTTTTTCTGAATATTTTTTAGGTAGGTATATCAAAAAGTCATAATTATAAAAACAAGAACACGCTTAAAATTTAGAACTAAAACCAAAAAAGATTTGTGCAAAAATCCTTTTGTTTTTTTGAGCATATGAAGTTAAATGAGTCACTAAGTCTCATTAATCGTTAGTAATTTTGAGTTAGGCTGAGGTTCACTGCTGGGCACAGGTCACTTTTAAATATTTCTACATTACACGGTCTTATGCCTTCCTCATTCATCAGTTTTCCACCTTCCTAACTCGTCTGTCCACACATTTCACATTGTCTCGTCATCAACATAAATGGCGAGTATATCACGCACCTTCGATTTGCTGACGATATCAGGACCAGGATATCAGACCTATGCAGGACCTAAACACAATGCTCGATGACCTCAGTAGAGTCTCTCAAAAAGTGGGTCTTAAAATGAACATGGACAAGACCAAGATCATAGCAAATGTCCATGTTGTACCCACTCCAATCACGTTTAGAGGCTCTACACTCGAAGTTGTCGACGAGTATAAAAAGCTCCACTTCAAAATAAATATCTAACAATAGGACAATAATTGTTTCTCACATAATATTTTGGTAACTACATATTTCATTAAGTATTTTTTATTTGCATTAGGATTTCTTTTTTATCTTAAAATTATTGTTTTTAGATTTGTCGGTCCGTTTTTGGATCTAGCAAGGCCCCTCAAGCTATACAGAAAAGACCTTAGATCATTAAGCACTAGTAATGATAATTTTTCATTGACATTTTGTTATTTTGGATAATCCTACTAATATTATAAAAGCAAATGTTTGTAATTATGGATGTATGGATTTACAGTAAGTAATATAGCTTATACATCAGCCATTACAATTTATATACAACTAGCTGACCCGTGCCCACTTCGTTGGGCGGCAAAAAAAAACGCTTCCCTTTTTTAAACATATTTCATTACTGCTCCTCTCTTATTAGTCATAGCGTGATACTATATAGTCTATGACACTCCCCGATAAATGGACTATCAAATACAGAAAGAATTTTTAAAATCGGTTCAGTAGATCCAGAGATTACCCCCTACAACGTCACAAACACACAAACTTTACCTCTTTATAATATTAGTATAGATTATTATATAGATATTGTGTCCAAAATACGCAGACGAATACGCTGGCATTAGCTAGTTATTTATAAAGTAAGGATCATTAACTAACTAAGTGTTTCAAGTCTTTTCTGTATAGCTCGAGGGTAGATCGAAATAAATATTTAAAATAACTCAATATTTTAATGGCTACCGTCTTTACTAAGCACTTAAATGTTTTGAGAGTATTATTTGTACGAGACGAAAAGAAGGAAGGACGAAAAAGTAGGTACATGCAGTAAATTACAAAAAGGGAATTTAAGTATGTCTATCCGTTGTCTAGTACCCATAGTACAAGCTCTGCTTAGTTTGTGACTAGATGGCGTTGTGTAAATAAATTGACATTCTGTATCTAACTATTTTGTATCAATAAGTAAATAAACAAATAACATTTTAACAAAGGAACTATTTATCTACCCTAAATTACTAAAAATAAAAAAAGAGGTAATTTTTCACAAATATACACGGTTACAGTACGCGCAAACCAACTCGGCCTAGTCATCATAACAACCCATTAATGCCCCACTGCAGGGACGGGCCTCCTCCCGTGACGGAGGGATACTTGGCCTACTAATACCACGCTGGCCAAACGGATTGGTATAGGGTTAAATTTCAAGTTTTCCTTCTTTTTATCGGCCTAATAATCAGAATGTTAACAGGTCACCTTGCTGTCAACAACTCGTTGATAAAGATGGGACTATCAGGCAATAACCAATGCATAGCATGTGATAAGGAAAACGAGACATTGGAACATCTGATGTGCAACAGCGAAGCCCTCAATAGACAAAGGATGAAGCTACTAGGAGTGGGATATCCCACTCCTAGTGACTTCGAAAAGCTGCCTCTAGGCTTACTCATTTCCTCCGCGAAGGTGATTAAAGAAGCTGTGGGGTGGTGAACAGGGGACCAGCACAAATGATCCGTTGGGGTCGAAGTGCATCCTGGAGGGTCCCCGAAAATGGAAAAAGAAGAAAAGGAAATAACTCGGCCCGGCCGCATTGAAGTTAGCTATCACAGAAGTTTGCGCATGTACACTTACTAGGACAACACCTTCTCCCAAACATTTAGTTACAACAATGACATTTGCGCAGACATTTGCAACAACTTCAAGCCAACAAAGATTGCGCGTAGTTACATATTTACATATATTTTTTCTAGATTTTATAACCTATAATAAAATCTTCTATACTAATATTACACAGCTTAAAAGTTTTTGAGCGCTATCTCAAGAACTACTGGTACGAAACGGATATTTATGCATTGAGTAGTTCTGACAATTGCCTACAAAATTGGCCGCCGTGTACATACGAGGTAGCTATTTCGAATCTTAAGCAAGAGAATTCAAATGTCGTCAATACACCGTGGCATGAGTTGACCAACTTTCAATCTATAAAAAAGGCCTTGCCCTCTATTTATGAGATCTAAAATGGTAAGCCAATGAAACAACCCGCGCTGTAGCTTACTTTTTAAATACAGGAGGTCCAACATGGGAAACCCAAAACTAACAGTACATACCTAACGAAATAGCCACACTTTAGGTAACTCTCGAGATACAGGAGGCCTTGCATTAGGACATTTTTGAGGTACAAAATGAGTACCTAAAACAGCCAGCACTGTATCTAACTTTCCCGAAAGATTCACTAAGAGGCATAAATTTCAACAGCAATTTAAGTCCTTGCTGAAGTCCCATCAGCCCAAAATTTCTTCAGGATTATCACTATATTTACTTTTAATCGTATCCCAGACCTTAAGCGCAACGGACGCATCAGTATCGCTGCACTCATACTTCGCGTTCGGATGTTTCCGCGAATAATGCCTCAAAACATTCTGTTTATGCGAAAACTTTTTCGGACAAACGTAACAAGAAAAATGTTTTTCGTTTACATGAATCTTCATATGATATTTGAGCCTACTCTCTTTTGGAAACTTTTTATGGCATACATCGCAAACGAGATGCTTAATTTTATTATGCCTTATTGCATGGCGTTGCATATTATGCTTATGGGCGAAGCATTTTCGGCAAATCGGGCATTCGTATGGTTTCTCGCCGCTATGGACTCTCATATGGGGTTTCAATAACCCAGAATGCGTGAATTTCTTATCGCAGACCGGACAAGCGTAGGGTCTCACCCCGTTATGAAGCTGTATGTGTCGTATAAGAGTGCTCTTATACTTAAAGTGCATAGAACATTGATCGCAGGAATACGGACGCTCAGTGTCATGTCTTCGCAGATGACTTTTTAGCAGAAATTCCTTCTCAAAAGTCTTATGACAGATATGACATTGTATCGGCTCGTCTATCGGTCTTTTACAGCGACTTCTTCCCTGGTGCTTTGTTAAGTTAGCTTTGAAAGCGAAAGACCTGTGGCATTGTGGGCAAAAGTAGGGTTTGACGGATAAATGTACTTTTTTATGTTGCATTAAATTTGAGGTGGATTTGAATCTTTTGTCGCAGTGTTCGCAGGGAAAGAGGCGGTTGGGGTCTAAGCCGGCTTGGTCAGCGGCGTGTTTGGACATATGTCTGTTGAACTGTCCCTTGTTAACGAACTGTTGAGAACATTCTGGACACGAGAGCTTTTGCTTCGTGTGTATCAACATATGACGCTGTACGTTCCCAGAGTTAGCGAAACTTTTGAAGCATATCTTGCAGGTGCAGCCGTCTTCGTTCTCTTGTGGACCTGGAAATCAAAGAAATTGGAAAATGATAGCAAATAGGGGCTTTGTAGACATCAGAAGGAATATATTAAAGTAAACATGGTAATTATAACAGCCCATTAATGTCCCACTGCAGGGACAGGCTTCCTCCCGTGACGGAGGGATACTTGGCCTAGTAATACCACGCTGGCCAGACGAATTGGTATAGGGTTTAATTTCAAGTTTTCCTTCTTTTTATTTCGTAAAGATAGATCAAATTCACGGATAGTCCCTTGGTTGGTATTTACGACACCCATGGGATGAGATGGGGTGGTGACATATTGTATTCTTACTCCGTCACCCACCACACGGTGATGTGATTAGTCAGATATAAATAAGTATCACTCACCTTGAGTACTAGATGTTACAACTTGTGATGAAGATGCCTCTTCAGACTCCCAGTCATACTAGATACAAAAAAGATAAAGTAAATACATTAAAAATAAATTTCTTTAAGTGTCAAAACTATTTTGTCAATCTCATACCAATTTCCTAATTAATGAACTTATCCCCGGTTTCCGAATGACTGATCAAGTAAAAATCAACTAATCAAGTGTCAAACAAAACTGTCATTTTAGTTCCTGAAAATGATAGTTTTGACACTTGATTAGTTGATTTTGAACTAAAATGACAGTTTTGACACTTGATTAGTTGACTTTGAACTAAAATGACAGTTTTGACACTTGATTAGTTGATTTTTACTTATCAGTCATTCGGAAACCGGGGGTTAGAATAATACAACCACGAAAACATGCAACTGGAAATAAATTTGTTTCCAAAATAACTTGAGAAAGAATTTACATTCTGGCATGGATTCACACATTGTAGATTGGGCCTGGAACTTCATACAGTAACACGGTTACGATATGACTATATACAGAACTAGCTGACCCGTGCCCACTTCGTTGGGCGGCGAAAAAAACGCGTCACTTTTTTAAACATATTTCATTACTGCTCCACTCCTTTTACTCATAGCGTGATACTATATAGCCTATGACACTCCCCAATAAATGAACTATTCAACACAGAAAGAATTTTTAAAATCGGTTCAGTAGATCCAGAGATTACCCCCTACAACGTCACAAACACACAAACTTTACCTCTTTATAATATTAGTATAGATGTACAGCTAATAAAAAACTACAGTAGAACCCGGTTAATACGATAACGCTTAATACGATTTCACGCATAATACGCCTTTTTACGCCGGTTCCTGCAATTTGAGACATATTTTCATACATTTCTTAACGCTTAATACGATTCGTCATCCCGTTTAATACGCCCGCGCTCAGGCCCTACAACCGCACTTGAGGCCAGCCGAGGGGCCCTTTTAAAGTTGTTTTAAGAAAGCCGGTTCTTGAAATAACGTGGTTGACGTCGTGCTGAAAGAAGAACTCCGGTGCTTCTTCCTGAGATACCAGGATTCAGGAAAACCCTAAATATTCAGGCTGGATATTCTTCCATTGATGACAATGTAGCACGAACGAAATTCAATCAATATCTTATTGAGGATGTGAATAACACACAAAACGAGGCCCCTATGCCTAACTGATAATGATGAGGACGAAGATGAGTCAGGCATTATCGGCTATTAATGATTTAATGAATGAATAAGTTGCTTCTTTGGATGAAAGTGATGACGCGGTGCAAAAGTTGAAAATCCTGTAATTGCTAATACATCAAAATATTTCTGTCAAACCAAAATAAGTGATTATTTTTAATAATGTATTGAATGTAGGTACATAATTTCAAATATGTAATAAGAACAAAAAACATAATAAATGTAGCACTTTTTTTTTCCTATCCCGCTTAATACGCTTTCTCGCTTAAGACGCGTTTTTGGTGGGGTCCCTGGAAAATCGTCTTAAGCGGGTTTTACTGTACTATTCATAGACAGCAGGTTTCGCCGAATCATTGAAACAGTTGAGTTCATTTATTTTCTCAATGTTATGTTACAAAATAACAACTTATTGACGTCACTTTAAATCTACTTAATCAAAGTTTACATATTAAAAGTTTTTTAAATTTTACCACCGCTTCTAAGGCGCTAGAAGAGAAGAAGCGGCGTAACAAACTCTAAAGCAGCATTTTTTAGACGTCTCTATAATTTTACAACAATTTTGTAACTGTAATAAAGTGCTGCAACCATTGTATACCATATACAAAACTAAGGATTGCACTAAAGGATCAATATAAATTTTAATATCTCAAACTAGAAAGAATCGTCCTGTAAGTAGTACATAAAAGTGGGAGCACCAAATTGAAACATTGTATGGTTCGGCGAAACCTGCTGTCTACGAAAGATTACTTCTATTAGCTATACTTTCTGTATACAGTCATATCGTACAACCGTGTTTCTATTTGACGTTTCACATGTTTTCGTGGCTGCTTTATTCTACGTTCTGTACTTCGGAAATCAGTATGTGACTTCGTCTATTTTTTATGTTCGTATAAATGCAAAGAAAATTAACTATACCGTATTCATCCTAACCTGATTAACTTTGTAAACAAACACCACATATTACAAATTCACTAGTTTTTACATCAATCGCACACTTTGATATGTATAAAAATTTCTGGAAAGTAGCATTAAACGTTTATGCAATAGAAAACACGTAAATCACTTTGATTTAACCACTATCTTTCTTAAATTTTAAATAAATATAATATTTCCAACGTCAAATTTCACAGATAAAAATTAATTTCACCATTTGACATTTGTAGATTATAGAATTTTGTCCTTGATTCCTATACATTTCTCAAAGGTCAAAGACTAAAGTCTTTAGTCTGTGGTTGACACGACGCCATATATGTTTACCTTTTATAGCAAGTCCGTTTAAAGACAGTATACTAACGTGATTATTCGGCTCCACTTTGATGGTTATCTCCACGCACTCAGGTCCTATTCTCGTGGAGCCGCTCACTTCTACCAGAAGAGTTTCGTTGAGATCGTTCGTTGATGACGACGGCTGTTCGTCCCTCCATTCTTTCTTGACGCTGCAACAATAGGTATACATCTTTAGTTAATACTGGATAGAGGTCGGTACCTTGATTAGGAGTATTTAAGGTCAATCATCATAACAGCCCATCAATGTCCTGCAAGGACGGGCCTCCTCCCGTGAAGGAGGGATACTTGGCCTACTAATACAAAGCTGGCCAGACGGATTGGTATAGGGTTTGATTTCAAGTTTTCCTTCTTTTTACTGCGTAAATATAACTAGACATTATCTGTGTTAGGAGACTCCGCACTTCCATAACTTCATTACAATTCTAACACTATTGCATTACAATACCTACTTAGTTAGCTAAATTTATGTGTGTTTCTGTGTGTGTGTGTTTGTGTGGTGTGTGATGTAGGGGTACGTTTATATAAATATCATATTTTTAATAGCAGTTCAGTTTCGTCATACGTAAAAGGGTTGGATCCACATTGTAAGTGTTGCCTTGCATTCACAATATACATCTTTAGTTAATACTGGATAGAGGTCGGTACCTTGATTAAGAGTATTTAAGGTCAATAAAGAGTTATCTCTCCGTGTGGTGACGGAGTAAGAATACAATATGTCACCACCCCATCTCACCCCATGGGTGTCGTAATAACCGACTAAGGGACTATCTGTCAATATTATCTTTACGAAATAAAAAGAAGGAAAACAGACAGAAAGAATTTTTTAAATCGGTTCTTTAGATCCAGAGATTAGCCCCTACAACGTCACAAACTAACAAACACACAAACTTTACCCCTTTATAATATTAGTATAGATTACTATATAGTTTAATACTAAATATGTATGTCATATTGTCAAAACACTTATTTCTTTCTTTCATTGATAAGTTGATTATTTCGACGGAAATGAGTAACATTGAGCTATTTATAAAATTAAAGATAAACAATTAGATAATGGGTTATACAAACTAATCCCTGATACCATTTACTGATTATATCTATTCATAAGATTAACTACTTTTTTTAGTCATACATAGGTACTAGTGCTCAAGCACTGCGGGGTCATTTACAGAATAAAATTAATAAGTACATCCATCTCCTTGTGGTGACGGAGTAAGAATACAATATTATGTAACCACCACCCCATCTCATCCCATGGGTGACGTAAAAACCGACTAAGGGACTATCCGTGAATAATATCTTTACGAAATAAAATGAAGGAAAACTTGAAATTAAACCCTATACCAATCCATCTGGCCAGCATGGTATTAGTAGGCCAAATATCCCTGCGACACGGGAGGATCCCCGTCTCTGCAGTGGGACATTGATAGGCTGTCTGATAAGCATTTAATTTTAACAGGGAATAAGATCGGCCGGAAGCTGTAGATAAGATGACTGGTATGAGTCACAATATTATTGAATGATGTATAATCTGTAGCTGGAACTCACGATATTAGCATTATCTTAAATAATTACAACGATAGTACCTGTGATAGTACGCAATTATAAGGGTGTGTAGGCATAACTGTGTACTCTCTTAAGATTAGGTACATTTATTAAGTGTTAGAGAAAAGACAAGGGATTGACTTGATACAAACTACAAACATTACGCCACTGTAAACATCTGTGGCATAGTGGTTATAGTTCATGGTTGCTACGAGATCACATGTTCGATGTTCGATCAATCAACTTTGCAAAATAGACCCAAAAAACAATATCATTTTTATTTTGAAAAACTGGATATCATACTATGGGAAATGGCGGCTCTGCCTCTAACCTATCAAGGACAGAGGTCTTCGCATTCCACCTAACAAATTGTTTGGCTGAGCGCCAGATGCGAGTGAAATTTTGCGGAGAGGAAGTAAGGCACAACTTTTCCTTTAAATACCTTGGGCGTTATACTGGACCGCTCGCTCACATTCCGACAGCACCTACAGACAACATCACAAAAACTAAAAACGAGACTAAACATCATAAAGTCTCTTGCTGGTACATCCTGGGGTGCCTGAAGGAGTGTACCACGGAATTCCGCAACCTGTTTTGTCGATTCACTGGAAGTCGAATTGTTATTTTGCGTGAGACCGAACAAACGATTTACTAATTTACGAGTGTTCGTAACTACTTTAGACCTTTTTATCACCGATCTAAAGAACGAAGGTCCGGTTAACGTTTGGTCGATTAAATGTTATATCTTTTATTATGTTACCGTGAAAATGTAATCCCGAAATACGTTTGATTAATTAATATTAATAGACTTAGTGTACTCGGTGGCAGAATATTGTGCTCATGTATGGTGTCGGAGTGCGCACACGCAAAAGATTGACACCCAACTACATGAAGCTATGCGAACCATCACTGGGCTAGTTAAACCCGTTCCCCTACCGTGGCTTCCAGTTTTGGCGCACATTCCCTTACCGGGTATACGTAGGCGGCAAGCAGCGGCTGCTGAGTGGAAGAAATGCTGGCAAGAATTAAATGGACAACCAATGCCAATACGACAGACATTCAACAGCCTACCCGCACGACGACTGATATCCCGGTCCCCTATCTGGTCAGACGAACACCTCCAAACACTCCTGGATGAATGGAGAACTACCTGGAAATCTTTTGAACACCACCCCTGGAAGGACCGAGTACCCGATTCTTCTGTTAAGCCCCCTGGTTTTGACAGCTGCCGTATTGTGTGGCAAAGGGCAAATAGATTTAGAACTAGACTTGGGCGATGCAACTACCACCTCCACCGATGGGGCCTCAAAGACTCGCCGGGGTGTGACTGTGGAGCTCCAAAACTCTTTACTTTTACTTTTAAAAATTGACAAATCAATAATGTTAAAAACAATTTCTATATTTACATAATTTCTAGCAAGTGTAAACACAGCCATTAACAAAAAAGGCGGCCAAATTTTTGATAACACCACAGATAAAAAAATGTTTATCTAATCTAGACATATTTGGTTTATAGACAATATATATTGATATAATATTATATTTTGCAGTCTAGTCACTATTTTAGTAGAAGTATTACGTTATATATAATAATAAATAAATAAATAATAATATTATTAAAATGATTTGTTTAGGTGAATGTATTGTTAAATATGTATTAATTATAGGAAACTTATTATGGTCGGTAAGTGATATTGTATTTATATTCTATTTCATACATTTATCTCTCATTATATGTCCGTGTGGTGACGGAGTAAGAAAACAGTGTGTCACCACCCCATCTCATCCCATGGGTGTCGTAAAAACCGACTAAGGAACTATCCGTCAATATTATCTTTACGTAATAAAAAGAAGGAATACTTGAAATTAAACCCTATACCAATTCGTGTGGCCAGCGTGGTATTAGTAGGCCAAGTATCCCTCCGTCACTGGAGGAGGCCCGTCCCTGCAGTGGGACATTAATGGGCTGTTATGATAATCTCTCATTATCATGAAAGAACAATTATTTTATCAAAAAGATTTATTGGTGGGAGGTTTGTTAACAAAACCCTGATAGGTTGGTATCTTCGGTACCCACGCATAAAACACATCCCAATAATTATCACTTGGTATGGAAAAAACAACAACTTTATAAAAGAGTAATTTAATAACATTAGCTATCTGCCAATGAAAGTCACGTCATAAAAAACAAATCTGTAATCGAATAGAGATAGCCTCAGATTACAGATTTGTTCAGATTCAGTATTTGTTATTGTAATTAAAAAATAAAAAGCCAAGGAACGAAACTGTTTTAGAGAAGGTAAAAATGATGTTAGTTTGTACGTCATTTTATTTTACTTTATTTAATTCTAGTAAATTATGTTACCTTCTATGACTGAAATTAACTGTCAAATTGTACCTATTAGAGTAGTACTAAGACCTACCACTATTACACATAGCAAGCAAAATTGCACTCTATCTCACTAACAAAACGTTTCTTTTTCCAGCTCATAGGTTTAGTAATAGTCGGGCTAGGCATAGCTGCCTACATCCAGCTAAACTCGCTGAGAGAAATCATAGAAATGAACCTTACTGCCATCGGAATAGGGGTGATAGTGTTTGGATGTATTATCTTCGTGATAGCCTTCCTTGCATGCTGCGGGGCTATGACTGGGTCAATATGCATGTTGGTGTCTGTAAGTATTACATACCATACTGTTTTTCAATCGGGTCCTACTCGCTTATTTACTACACATAACCTATACTCCATTTGATTTTTGACCACCTATGTGGCGCAGGCGGTCTATCACATAGCTGCTTCGCAGAGGTTTCGGGTTTGATTCCCGCTCAATGCAAATCTTTGTGTGCATGAACATGATTATTTCCATTGGTCTGAGTGTTTTCTATGTATAATATATATGTATTTACAAAAAAAAATATAAGTATTAATATCCGTTGTTCTGTTACCCATAACACAAGCAGGTTAAGCCTCGTTTACTTTGGGAACAGATGACGCTGTGTAGAGATGTCCGTGAATATTTATCTATTTGGAATAATTGGCACATTTTATAAGATGTTTTAATTGATTTTTTTTCAGTATTCAGTGATAATGGGCATGTTTGCTGCTTTCAAGATATGGCTGGTGGTATTAACATTCCGTTTCGTACGTAACATACACGATATCGTGGTAGAGTGGTTGGGGAAAGCTTTTAATAATCTCAACTTGAGACCTGCTTACAGATCTTTGGAGATTATGGTAAGTAAATATCCTACTCATATTATAAATGCGAAAGTTTGTGAGGATGGATGGATGGATGGATGTTTGTTACTCTTTCACGCAAAAACTACTGAACGGATTTTAATGAAATTTAGAATATAAGTAGTTTAGGGTGTAGAATAAAATTTAGGCTACCTATACCACACGTGGGTGAAGCAAGACGATATCTGACAGACGATATCTAATTTACCACCATACTTTCTGCCATAGGGCGTAGACCCATGTCTACGGTACGGTGCCGCGATCATTGCACCGTCCATTCCCCCTCAGTCGATCGAACCAATAGCGAAATATCGACAGAAGGAGGCAATGGATGGTGCACCGTACACGGCGCCGTTGTGACACGACACGTAGTCCACAGAGCTAAGGCCGAGTCCCTAATGCTAGTTCTGAACTGCCAGCGCTCCCTATCTTCTAATAGAGAACCTTTCTTCTGCTAGCAGAACCCCTCTGTGGAGGTCACGGTGACGTAACAGCATCACGCCTCCAACGGAAAAGGGAGGATCCTCCGACCAGGCGAGGGTGATCATGCCTGGCGGGACAACTGCCCAACGGTTGTTTGTTATCGGAATATGCGGAATCGCTTTGCGAATGTTGATATCGCGATTCAGGATGTATCTGTCATCTGTTGATGGTGGGGGGTACTGAGATAGTGTAGGTGTTCGCTTTGAGTATGTCGCTAGATGACGCTACACCTCCAAGCACCGAAAGTGCAGCAGTACTAACCGACCTGTAAGCCTTTGTAAGCAGAACTAGGGCCAGGGGTTGTCTGCTCCGTACTGCGTAGTTGGACGAGCTTCTCCATCATACTGCAGCAGCATAGGTCAGCACACCCACGTAAGTTCCAAAGTTTGTGGCCAAAGGGGCAATAGTTCGCGCACCATTCAGTACCGTTGTGTGCCACGGTGCTGCGCCGTGTTAACTGTAACCTTACTGTGCACCTTACCCCCGGTTTCTGAATGACTGACCAAGTAAAAATTAACTAATCAAGTGTTAAAACTGTCATTATAGGTTCTGAAAATGATAGTTTTGACACTTGCTTAGTTGATTTATACTTGATCAGTCATTCAGAAACAGGGGGTTAGTCTTTTACGTTAAGAGACAAAAAAATCTTTTCTAGAAAATAGTCTTTTAAACCAAAATTCCACTCCACAGTTTAGCTGCTGCGGCACAACCGGCGCAAACTCGTACGAGAACAGCACAATCCCGGACAGTTGCTGTTCGAACCCCGTCAACGGACAATGCAGCGCCAACGAGTCGTTTGGAGGCTGCAACGATATTGTGACTTCATGGTTCCAATCTATTGGCAACGTGCTAACTATTGTACCCATCATTATAATCGTGATACAGGTTAGTTCATAACAGCCCATTAATGTCCCACTACAGAGACGTACCTCCTCCCGTTACAGAGAGATACTTGGCCTACTAATACCACGCTAGCCAGACGGATTGGTATAGGGTTTAATTTCAAGTTTTCCTTCTTCTTATTTCGTTAAGATAATATTCACGAATATACAACAGTTCTGTGGCGCGTGTTGGGACAGGCCTATGTCCAACAGTGGACTGCAATAGGCTAGTTGATATACAACAGGTTAGTTAAAAGTGCGCAGTTGTTAGTTTTTGAAGTAAATGAGAGGAAGCGTGGAGGAGGTTAGAAAGAGAAGCGTTAGAACGTTGTCGACATGTAGTCGTTGAGATCTTTAGGCGACTTAAATAGCCGGATCAACACCAAACGATCCAGCGCGGCCGGAGCCCGCTCCACAGGAGCCTTTGATGTGGACTTGCCTCGCGCGATCCGGCAGGCGCGCTCGCTCTTTGTTTACTAATACCACATTTGGGCTACTAATACCACGCTGGCCAGACGGATTGGTATAGGGTTTAATTTTAAGTTTTCCTTCTTTTTATTTCGATAAGATAATAGTCCCTTAGTCGATTTTTACGACACCCATGGGATGAGATGGGGTGGTGACATATTGTATTCTTACTCCGTCACCACACGGAGAGGTATCAATTGATGTGGTAAAACATAAATAATTATAAATATGTAGTTAAATTTTAATTAATTAAATAAAAATGTCTTTTTACAGTTGCTGTGTATGGTCATGGGATTCAACATGGCGAACACAATAAGAAATAAAAATAGAAGACAGAAATATTAAGAGAACCTACTTCATAAGCTGGACATGAACCTACTACTACTTTGAAGACTAAAGCCGAAGAGTTAGGTACGAAGTAGCCCCCTCTCTCACGTCTCCCCAACCTATCTCGCCAAAAAATAGGATGGAGATCTATTTAAATTAACCTAATCAACAACTTACTACTTAACTCGCTACTGTACTTGTTGATGTCTAAATCGGGCCTAAGTCCTATTTACTACACAGCGGAAAGCTGGCTATTTAGGGGTTGCTGGTCGACTCTGACATTTATAAAAATTTGAAATTACATGACATTACAAAAAAGAGAATCTGTTTTTTGTCTTTGTATTTTTATTGTTTTTTTTTTCACACAACGCCATCTAGTCCCAAACTAAGCAGAGCTTGTACTATGGGTACTAAACAACAGATAAACATACTTAAATCTTTTTTTGTATAAATACATACCCCATTACCGATTCTTTATAAGTTATAAGTATACTTAATTATAAGCTAAAATACAAGAACTTATATTTTTAAATAACAAGACTTTTTGTATTATAAGTTGAATTATATAATTTGTAACAATAATGGATAAGTGTTTCATTTAAATATTGCAAATTTAGGACAAGATCCACTAACACCTCTTTATTGATATAGGGGTCTCTGTTAAGGTACCCTCTCTCATATTTTTGGACTGCTTATCAAATCAAGAGTACAATATTGTGGCTTTTTATTTATTGTACCTTTATACCTTAACGGTATTTATGTATGTTGGTGTGCAATGAAGTATTAAGCACATATTGTATTATTGTAGTTCCTTGCTTCTATATGCACCGACTTAAGATAGCTGTCAGAGAAGTTTGCACATGTATCATCATAACAGCCCAGTAATGTCCCGACAGCATCGAGTCCTGCTCATTAGAGTCACTTTTAATCCAACATCGATTGATTGTCAACCTGACATAATTTTAATTGATTGTAATTTCATTTTAAAGTAATCAAATTATTTATAAGTAAATTTTGCATTTTTTTGCATCCTCCGGCTACAGTCATTATAATTGAGGTACAAATTAAAGAAGACCTCGGTGGTAGCGCAAGCGGCTGCCGTGCAAAAGGTTGTGGGTTTGATCCCCACGCAGGACAATAATTTGTGAGATCCACAATTTATTGTCCTGGTCTGGGTGTTCTTTGTGTCCATTAATTGATGTTTGTAGGTCCCCGCGACACAGGGCATGATCCCTAGTGCGGAAGTTGTCTTTTTTAAAACAAAACTGTTAGATAAATAACTAAACAGCTATGCTAGTTTTTGATTATATCAAATGATATTTTTTATGCAATTCACATTTGTTTTGAGTCTGCAAGTACCTTAAATTTAGCAACACAGAATTCATTACCCAGGGCGATGTCTTATTTTAATATAATTATATAAAGCTGAAGAGTTTGTTTGTTTGTTTGAACGCGCTAATCTCAGGAACTACTTCTTCTAATTGAATTTAGTTTTCAGTTTTGGATAGACCATTGATCGAGGAAGGCTATAGGCTATATAACATCAAGCTATGACAAAAAACATTTTTTTTTAAATTTAGGGCCTAAGGGCCTCATGGTCACACAGAGGGCAATGGAGAGAGCTATGTTGTAGCCTGACCTATATGGGCCTACTCAGAAGGCTCATGGTCACTCAGAGGGCAATGGAGAGAGCTTTGTTGTAGCCTGACCTAGGGACCCACTCAAAAGGCTCATGGTCACTCCAGAGGGCAATGGAGAGAGCTATGTTGTAGCCTGACCTATGTGCCTACTCAGAAGGCTCATGGTCATTCAGGGGCTTTGGAGAGAGCTCTGTTGTAGCCTGACCTATGGACCTACTCAGAAGGCTCATGGTCACTTCAGAGGGCAATGGAGAGATCTATGTTGTAGCCTGACCTATGGGCCTACTCAGAAGGCTCATGGTCATTCAGGGGCATTGGAGAGAGCTATGTTGGGAGTTTCCCTACGTGATCGAATCAATAATAAGGAGATTCCCAAGAGAACCAAAGTAACCGACATAACCGGTTAAAGTAGCGACAAGCAGGGCACATAGTGCGGAGAACCGACAGCTGTTTGGGCAGAAAGATTCTGGAATGGCGACCGCATACCGAAAAGCGCTGGTGTGGACAGCTGGAAGCCGATGGATGATGGAGGCACAGGACCGCACAAGGTGACAATACTTGGAGAAGGCATATGTACAGCAGTTGACGTCGATTGGCTGATATGATGATGATGAATTAACTTTGTATGAATTATACAAGTTTTTTTTTATTTCATTTCAAATTTAATCGCGGACAAAGTCGCGTTTTACAGCTAGTTTTAATATAATTATAAAACTGACACATACAGTTTATTTTTCCTATTTTAATATAGGGCATTTTACATTAATATTATTGTTTTGAAATATTTTTTGGAAACTGTTAACTGCAAGTTACTATAAAATAAATCATTTAATTGCGAGACAAGACAATGGTAATCTATATCTATACTATTATATAAAGCTGAAGAGTTTGTTTGTTTGTTTGAACGCGCTAATCTCAGGAACTACTTCTTCGAATTTAATTTAGTTTTCAGTTTTGGATAGACCATTTATCGAGGAAGGCTATACATATAAGATCTTGCTATGACAATTTTTTTTTTAAATTTAGAGGGCCTATTGCCCTACATAGAAGGATCATGGTCACTAAGAGGGCAATGGAGAGAGCTATGTTGTAGCCTGACCTATGGGCGTACTCAGAAGGATCATGGTCACTCAGAGGCCAATGGAGAGAGCTATGTTGTAGCCTGACCTATGGGCCTACTCAGAAGGCTCATGGTTTCTCAAAGGCCAATGAAGAGAGCTATGTTGTAGCCTGACTTATGGGCCTACTCAGAAGGATCATGGTCACTCAGAGGCCAATGGAGAGAGCTATGTTGTAGCCTGACCTAAGGGTCTACTCAGAAGGCTCATGGTCACTCAGGGGCATTGGAGAGAGCTATGTTGGGAGTTTCCCTGCGTGATCGAATAAAAAATGAGGAGATCCGCAAGAGAACCAAAGTAACCGACATAACCGGTTAAAGTGGCGACAAGCAGGGCACATAGCGCGGAGAACCAACAGCTGTTTAGGCAGAAAGATACTGGAATGGCGACCGCGTACGGGAAAGCTGGTGTCGACGGCTGGAAGCCGATGTCCATCAGTTGACGTCGATTGGCTGATATGATGATGATGATAACTTAGTATGAATTAACAAGTTTTTTATTATATTATTATCATTTTCTTTATTTTCAAATTCAATCGCGGACGTAGTCGCGTTCACATCTAGTCATATAATAAACTTAATTAGGACTCCAAAGCCACGAAAGACATAAAACTGTAAACAAATAATATTCTCATCCTTTCGACAAAAATAGGCCGCCGGTAATAAAATCTAGAATTTAGACTAAAAACAGCAAGAAAAGATGACAATACACCTAACTATAATATATTTAACGTTTATAAAATAACTGTTTACCTTATATTTTGGTCATATTCATCCTTTTCTGTTTTAATGTTTACAAATTCGGGTCCTCCATTATCCGGCACTTCCGATTTACTTAAATTTTCATTATCTTCTGGCAAATCCAGTGGCTCTTTTTTCACGGTAACACATTCCTTAGCCATCTTAGTTATTGGTAATAAAACTAGGATAGCTTGCACATATTTTAAACACTAAAATTGATGTAAAATGTAAGCTATTTCAGTTTGACGAAAATCATCACATCAATCAACCGACCATAAACACAAATTAATTGACATTATGTTTTTTTTTCGATTGTCCTTACGGAAAAGGCTAAAGCCATGTTGTCAAGTCAGCCCATAATTTTTTCATAGGTTTAGAATAAAAATTAAAATAATAAAATTATGGTGATAATAAAATATTCTTATAAATAAATTACACTGTTAACATTTTCGCTTTTTATATGCTACAACTTGGCAAAGCATAGAGAATTCTAATACAATCCCTTCGAATAGCTGTATGTACATATAGATTAATTGATAACAGACAGTTTTTCGATAAATAATAGCAACCACAGCGATCCCCGTGCAAGTCAAATATTTAATTTTAGGCACATATCATAGGCATAATATAATTAAATATTCACGGACATCTCTACACAGCGCCATCTATTTCCCAATGTAAGCTAGGCTTAACCTGCTTGTGTTATGGGTAACAGAAAAACGAATATTAATACTTATTCTTTAATTTTTGTAAATACATACTTATTATACAAGAAAACACTCAGACCAATGCAAATAATCATGTTCATGCACATAAATATTTGCATTGAGCGGGAATTGAACCCGAGACCTCTGCGTAGCAGACATGTGTTGTATAACTACTACGCCACAGACGCCGTCAATATATTTAGTAGGAGCGTTCTATTAGCACACACGTTACCTTTGTATGCTCCTGGTTCTTTCAAGAGGCGTTCAAAACTATAAAGGCTCCCACAGTTGGGCCACGATATTATGTATTAAGCATTGTGATAATTCATGAACGCATTACTTACTATCAGGAAGAGTATAAGTATGTTTATTAATCATCAAGTAGGTACCCATCATACCCTTTGTTGCCCGTGTTATTAACTTATTACCAATTAGCCTAGATACTAGTAACATAAATACCTAGGTTTTTCTCCGACGTTTCGGCCGTGGTCGCGGAGGGACTGGTGTCAGCGGAGGGACTGGTGTCAGCGGAGCGTCGTCCTTGTGAAATGCGGGGAATGGACTCTACCCTCACTACCTACACTACTGTGGAGGTCGCGGTGACGTAACAGCACCACGCCTCCATCGAAAAGGGAGGATCCTCCGACCAGGCGAGGGTGATCGTGCCTGGCGGGACAACTGCCCAGCGGTTGTTCGTTGGACGTTGTATACAATAATATGCGGAATCGCTGTGCGAATGTTGATATCGCGATTCAGGATGTATATGACATCTGTTGATTGTGGGGGGTACTGAGCTAGTGTAGGTGTTCGCTTGAATCAGTCGCTAGATGACGCTACACTACAATTTATACTTAGTTTTGAATTGTAGTATGTAAGGTAATTCAATTACCGGTGTTACTACTAGTAACACGGGCAATAAAAGCATAATACAAGCCCAGAGTGTCGTAGAGAAGAGGTAGGAATATTAATATATAAATAAAAAAACATATTAACCAAATAGAAAAAAAATATATTTTATGATCAAATCACGTAACTTTAAACATCTATTACAAAAATAACTGTTTACAATCGTATACTTATAACTAAATAAGTTATAGCTGCGACTTTCTATAAAGTACAACAACAGCTTACTCAATGGGGCCTGAAACTTCAAACAAAAACACGCTTGTACGATACGACTACATAAAGAACTTAGTCTTTAGTCTATGGTTAACGCGACGCCATATTTGTTTACATTTTAAGTCAGATAAACATGGAATTTACATCAATTTTGTTCCTCATCAAAGAAATCCCTCTTCAGTATGGGCGGGTCTTGTCTGGGCATCACTAGGTCGCTGTGGGGGTAGGCAGGCTGCCACCAATCACTAACTAATGCTGACACCACCGCGTCCAGTATTACTGTACATTCTGGTATTACTCCTGAAACAAATATTAAAATTTATTGTAGTGACATCTGTTGGAGACTAGAAGTACTATAAAACTAGCTGACCCGTGCCCACTTCGTTGGACGGCGAAAAAAACGTGACCATTTTTTAAACATATTTCATTACTGCTCCACTCCTATAAGACATAACGTGATACTAGCTAGCGATAGCCTATGACACTCCGCGATAACTGGACTATTCAACTCAGAAAGAATTTTTTAAATCTGTTCATTAGATCTACCTAATTGAAGTGTGGGGTACAGCAACTAAAACTACACTTAAAAAATTACAGGTAAAACAAAACAAAATAATTAAAATTCTTTTTAATTACTATTTTTTGACACCTACACACATAATATATACAGAAACTAAGATAATGAATTTAAAACAATTATATTACTACAACACATGCATATTAATAAGAAAAATTCTAGACAATAAAATACAATCACAGTTAACATTTAAAACTAAAAAAGAAATAGGACTACGTCAACTTCGAAGCAGTAACAACATAAATCTTACAAAACCGCGTACAAACTATGGGAAAAAGAATATAAGATACGAAGGAGCACAGTTATACAATAAGTTACCATTACAAATAAGAAAAGAAAATAATTTCACGAAATTTAAAAAACAATTAAAATATTTTGTTATTAATAAAGTTCCTCTAATTTAAAAATAAATCTAAATCCGACCCTGTATATTTGTCTTAGAAATTTTTACCATTACCCACATTACCCACTTTATATGAATATGTGTATTAATACAATGTACTGTAATAAAAGTTCTTCTTTGATACCCGCATAAAATGTAAACTAATTATAGTTATCATACTCGTAGTATTAAGTGTAACACTGTTTGTTCGGAATGCTTAAATTATTATTTTTGTAATTATAAGTTAAGTTACTCAGTAAGTGAAATATTTGTATTTCTTTTGAGTAATAAAGATTCTATAACTATAGATCCAGAGATATATAATATGTATGTATTTACAAAAACAAATTATTTAAGTATGTTTATCCGTTGTCTAGTACCCATAGTACAAGCTTTGCTTTGTTTGGGACTAGATGGCGTTATGTGAATGTGTGAGGATTATTTAAATTTTTTAAATATTTTTTCTATGAATGCAAAATCAGGACAAAATTAAATTAAAACTATATAGTAGTCCTTTTATCCACCAGTTTCCCTACACCACTGTATGAACCCTGGCTGTGCAATAGCTCACTAATCAAATCTTATGCCTAAAACAATATACAGGGTATATAGTTAATCTATGTTGAGGTATTTTCAATCTTACTTATGTATAATATATGTATGTATGTGTGATGTGTGTGTATGTATGTATGATTATTTAAATAGATAAGAAATTGCGTTGTATTATTAATTATTTAAATAAATGTTATTGGGAGTATTATTCTGCCAACAAATTGTTGTTACAGTTTGGCAGAGAATATGTATTGGGTAAAATTGTTAAAATTGTGAATAAACGCTTTTCATTTTTTCATTTCATTCATAAAGTACAAAATACAACAACACATACCTTTAATACTATAAGGCGTACTATTAAACCCTAGCGTTAGTCTATGATGTCTGAACCCTTGAGCAAGGTTCATGCTCACCGAGGCTAGGGTCATGCCCATCAGTGGTGGGACTTCCTGGAAGCTCTTGCATGTTACCTGCAAACATAGGTTGGATTAGTCATGGGCCTCTCCCAAATCGCGCCACATAACACGGTCCTGCGCCTTCCGCATCCAGTCCGACTAAGAAACCTTTTCGAGGTCGGAGTAAGAATACAATATGTCACCACCCCATCTTATTCCATGGGTGTCGTAAAAACCGACTAAGGGACTATCCGTGAATATTATCTTTACAAAGTAAAAAGAAGGAAAACTTGAAATTAAACTCTATACCAATCCATCTGGCCAGCGTGGTATTAGTAGGCCAAGTATCCCTTCGTCACAGTAGGAGGCCCGTCCCTGCAGCGGGACATTAATGGGCTGTTGTAATGATACGCACGAGAGTGCTTTTCCACCCACAACCTCATGCTACCGCTTAAAAAGCAGTTTATATGTACTTATCATTGGGTAAAAAAAAAATAACCTCACCTGTAAAACCTGGGTATCCTCTTCAGGATTAGCATCAATCCTGCTCAACTCTTCAATATAATCAACAACCACGTTCTGCCTACCGTACAAACACTTCTTTAACTTAAAATACACCGACCAATACGTCACACCTTTACAAAACCACACGTTAACACATCTACGGTTCACTAATAAATGTGGCCTACTGTCTTGTGAAGCCAGCCTAACAAGTCTTTTAACAAACACATCATACGTGTAAAACAACGCTCGAATAACCGTCTGCCTCAAACCGTAAGTTTTCAAACTATCACTACACAATTTCTTAGGTAATTTGGAATGATTTTCACAGTGTCTCTTGTATAATCTTAGCCAGAACGCTTTATTTCTGGTTACACGGTACGCTGACTTGTTTATTCTTGAAAACGAACCAATGTCTTCTGGTTGTATGTATTTTGATAGTAAATACCAGATTATTTCTGGGTATTCTAAGCCTGGGATGCTAGATGTGTCTTTTGGTTTGTAGACTAAAGTTTTTGTTCCGTCTTCAGCAATTTCTTCTGTGAGTTCGGTGTCATCGTCTAGTTCATCCCATGAGACATCAGTGGTCATATCTACAGTAGATTTTCTGAGGAATTTGATTGGTTTAACGGCGTTTGCACAGTCATTTATTGTAAAATCTGAAACTGAATAAAACCAATATTTAAGCTATATTATTTTTTTACATTTTTTGCTGCTTACTAAGACCATACAAGCTAGGGTCTAGTTTTTTTTATGTTTTAGACTCACAGATCACTAATCGTTAATGAAATAATACAAAAGACATTAAGCCCAAAATACAAGCAACAACACAAATCAACTTTTCTATTGGACAAACAAAAGTAACATAGGTTTTTGGAATAGTAGGTAAATAAATAAATAATAAATAATTTATTTTCTTTAAAAAAAATTGTTGCACATTAACAATTCATATTTTCATTAATAATTTATTAATAATAATTTTTACAATATTATTATTATAAACTCTTTTGGCTACATAGCAATATAAATAAATATAAATATTCCTCACACATTCACACAACGCCATCTAGTCCCAAACTAAGCAAAGCTTGTACTATAGGTACTAGACAACCGATATACATACTTAAATAATACATTATACATATACCGAGCAGAGTGGAAGCTTTTGGAGGAGGCCATGTCCAGCAGTGGACATCCATAGGCTGATATGGATGGATGGATACATAGAAAACACCGGCCAATGCAAACAATCATGTTCATAATAATAATATGACAATAATATGAACATGATTGGTGGAGGTAAGGAGACTACTCGGTTTCAATTAAGAAAACTGTGAGTGACACCTGTATCTTGCCCAGCTTGCTGTATGGCTCCCAGACATGGGTATACACAAGCAAGGTTAAACAAAAAATCAGGTCCACCCAAAGGGCTATGGAAAGAAGCATGCTGAGAATAAGGAAATTTGATAAAATTAGACACACAGTAATCAGAAACCACACTAAAGTAACAGACGCTCTCACCCATGCTTTAAAGCTAAAGTGGAAATGGGCTGGCCATGTTGCCCGTCTACCAAGCAACAGATGGGCCAACCATATTACCCGATGGAAAGGTCCATCAGGAAAAAGAAAAGTAGGAAGACCATACAAACGCTAGTCTGATGACATAGCGGAGGTCTCAGGGAAGCAATGGATGGATTCAGCAAGAGACAGGGAAGCATGGAAAGATTTGGAGGAGGCCTTCACCCAAAGAGGGATCCATAAATAAATTAAACTACTAACCAACTAACCTTTTTATTAAATTACTAACATTTCTAACATTTAAGTTAAGTCAAAAACTGTATACTATTGTAATTTATGGAAATTAATAAAGGCTTTTTTATTTTTTTTATTTATTTATTTTATTTAATATGACTTTGTTGCAAGACATTTTAGTTTAATACTCTGGGGTCATATGAAAGTCAAGGTCACGCTGCAAATCCTGACTTACTCCTTCCTGTTAACCACAACTGTGACTCCTGGATACAGATGTTAGAAAGTAGTATCCCTCATACATAAAAAAAAGAGTGGGAAGTGTAATAATTTAGTATGAAAGTAGTGAATTAACTGAAAAACTTAATAATGTTTTTTAACTGTACTTTTCAATGGGATTGTTATTACTTTTTTTTTACATTTACATGTTTTTATTGTCAAAATCAAGGTAAAGTAAAAAATGATTTGAAAATCTGGTAATAGTACAAATTTTATAGTGTTTAGGTTAGGATTTTGAACAAAACAAAATACTTGTTGATTTAGATCATCACATAGAATCATATAAGAATCGAATAAGATAATTTAAAATACAACAATAGTTAACTTTTAAATCGTATTTAAATAAATATTATAATGGAAATGTTTGATATTTAGAAATTATAATTACTTACTTATATAAATATAATATTACAACATAAAACATCTATGACGCCAAATATCTGAATTATTGATTATTTCTTTAGTTTTTATGCATTTACCTGTAGTAATAGCTTGTTTATCTTTTTTCTTCGTCAAAATTTTGTATTTTGTGTGTTGCGTACATATTTTGTCCCCCATGACTTAGCTATGATCCTATACAACGATTATTTACATTACTTAATCATTATTCGTTATTTTATGACAATTTTCTTAACTTACTTGTTTCAAACTCAGTAATAAAACTGAGTATTACTCAACTTTTGAAATTGTGATAAAATTGATAAATCGAGAAGTGTCAAAATGATGAAAATATCAACATCAACAAATGTCAATAATTTAACCATTGATAACCACAGAACAAATTATACTCAAAGGTTGCTAACAGGCTAACAGTAGGTAAGGAATAGAGCACAGACACTTCTTATTTATTTTTCTTATTTTTTTTTGTTTCTATGTCTTTCACTCGTGCTCTAAGAAGGGATTGAGGTTTGAAGTAATACCTACAGTCAAGTATAATGCTTTAATAATGCATGCTTTATATTCAGTTTTTACACATTTTTTTTGCTGCTTCGGGGGGCACGTAAAAACCCGGTCCCGACTGTCGTCGTAGTGATACGTCGCGTCGTCTACACCAGGTTGACCATATACGTTACATCTACTAATAAAGGACGTGAAACGTGTATTGATCATGATATTGAGTCTCATTTTGAAATATGAAAAGCACAGCTGGAGGTTTACAAGTAACCTATCCTAGTTGTTAGTCTGTTGACAAAGTTTTGACTCTGGGGGATAGCATTGAGAACTTCTAACATGAGGAGGCAAAAACCGTGCAATGCCCCAATAGGCACACAACTGTATTAATACAATTAATAAAGCTTATCTTATCTTCTGCTCCTTCTTTTCGGGGACCCTCCAGGATGCATTTCGACCCATCGGATCTTTTGTGCTGGTTTAGTAAAGCTACTTTGGTAAATCAATAATTGGAAATTGATTTACTAATGTTGAAGAAAAAATTCGTTTGGAAGTGTATTTTGTTCACTTTCATAAGTACTTTTTATTTGGTCCACATAAAGCATTGTGCAAATGTTTTGAGCCAGCATTTATAAGTGTTGTCGCTATGATTAACTTGCGTTCTGTATTATATAAATATGTGTACTTACCTATTTTTTTTTGTCAACTCTACCTGTCATTTCCGTGGAAAGATTTCGAATAATCATAATTTTTCAACTGATATAGTTATGAGGCTGAAATTGATAGGTCACCTCATACGAAGCCTCATACGTACTTTAAAGCAAAACAATGACTTAACTCTGTTTAGTTTACTCATACTAAGCGTTGTGAAGTGGTGACACTGATTTTACTTATGTTTTCAAAATTAATGAGGTAGTAATCATTTAATTGTCGGTAGCAAATAGTAGCAATTTTTAATCGATGCTTCTATGCTAAATAAGGTAGGCATACAGCCATTCTGACGGTCACGGGAAACAGCTGGCGCTAATTTTTTTTACTTATTTTATTTGAAGCGCATAAAAGAGGGATCAGGAAAGGAATAGGAAAAAAGAGAAAAGGAAAAGGAGTAATCAAAGTCAGAGAAGATAAATTTTGCCTATAAAGCCTAAAACCTAGAAAACCCCAAAAGAAAGGCAATGAAAAAAATTGGTACTCGAGGCGGGACTCGAACCCGCGTCTAATTAATAACGCGCCTTTAGGGGAAAATAAATTATTTCCCCTAAAGGCCGCGGAGTCAACAGCTTTTTCACCGCGTTAGATGAAAAAGTAGGGTCCCCAAATAAAAAGTAGGGACTCCTCCATACTTTAGTCCGGTCCAGGCTCTATGCATGTCCTTTGTTATTCGAGGGACTTTTTTTCAATAAAGGAACAAAAATCGTCAAAATAAAAAACTAATACAGTTTTACCTTTTCTGGTCTGCCTCTTTATTTAATTAAGGTACAATTGGACGGATATAAATTACATTAATTTCTAAATAAACGGATCAATTACTTATTAAATATAAATAATTAAAACGAAATATCATACTATTTTGTATTACCCGCGCTTTCCGATACATCGGCCATTGTTTACCACAGAGTACGTAATGTTTTTTTCTTTTAAAATGTGGTTACTGGTGGACTGTGAATTGCTTTTTATAGTTTTAAACCGTAATTAATCCGTTTATTTGTTAAAAATTCTGTTAAGTTACTTTACAAGTACAGTTTAAATTATTTCGCTTTTCTCTACATTAATATGAGAATATTTTTTAGTCATAAACATTTTCAATTCTGTTTATATTAGTGTCAGAAGTAAATAATTAAAATGTTAATTTTAGAGGCAAACTACATAGTAATCTTTAATATTTACTTATCCTATAATGATTTTCATCAAGAAATATAAATTTACAAAAAACGGTTACAATAATCATGATAAATAACACACAATAGCAACTTTTATTTACGTCACGCCATCTAGCGGTTATTAAAGGAAGCTTTAACTTTAAAACGATCACTAGATGGCGGAAGTCACGTTACAGAAATTACTTGGGTAATAATACACTTATATTAATAATATTGAATTAGGCAGTGATAATTAAGTAAAAAGGTATTTAGCTAAAGCTAATTTGATAATAATATGTAATTAGCATAGTTTGTACGTAATAAAAGCTGCATAAACGCAGTACTTATTTTTACTTATAAAAATTAGCAGCACATATATTAATAGCACATTTATTTGATTTACTTAATTAACATACATTGTATAATGCACCAAAATAATATCTGAATATAAAAAATAAAGTAATATAAGGACTTTTATAATCCCGTAAACGTACTAGGATCTCATCAAAGGAGAAGAGCTAACTCACTCAACCCCAAAATAAACGCCAGTTTGACAGCTCCAACTGTCATTAAACCACAAAACGGCAGTTTGACAGCTCCAACTGTCATTAAACCACAAAACGTCAGTTTGACAGTTCGAACTGTCATCAAGAAAATTATTTGAGATAAAAATTAGGTATAATAAAAGTATAAACCCGGAATAAAATGGTTCGTTACTTATATCTATTCTACGAATATACAAAGAGAAAATAATATCATTTTGAAGCACACGTAACGACTTAATTACATTAATAATTATATAAAAAATGAGATTACTCAAGTGCGCCAATCAACATAGAGTTTGTGCAACAATCACATATATTTTAAAATCTCTACCACTATACTTTGTAGTGGTAGAATAGGAATACAGAGTATTACCACCCCATCTTATCAGTAGCAAAATCCCAATTTTGAACCATCTGGCATCGTGGTATGTGTAGGCCAGGTTTTTACGTTATGGTTTATAGACTGCCACAATTACTACTAAAATTATAATAAAGTTGTCAAAAAATTTAAAAACTTTACATCAAACTCAAATTGAAAGTTGCTCAATTATATATTTTAGTTACTAAACTAAAATGTTTGTTATAAAATCTAATTAATTCTTACAATTAAATAGAAATTAAGTAAGTATAAATAAAAGCATAATAACAGCTTATACAAGATTGAAACCATCACAAGTTTTAATATTTATTGTAATTCAATTAATAAGGCTGCCATATAAGAGCCAAAATCTACTAAAAGGTAGAAATTCAAATCTTTTTAAAATATACTTAAAACAAAAATTTAGTTATTTATACTGATCAATGTGTTAAAAATACCACATCATCTTTTCCATGGCAGAAAATAGTTAGTAGTTTTCTTATGTCACTGGAGGAGGCCTTTAGTAGTAATCCTGTCCCTGCAGCGGGAAATTAACGGGCTGGCTTGAATATTAATATTTTATAGGTTTCATGAACATAATATTTCAGGTAGCTGCATTGATTTTACTTTTGATATTTGTAATCTAAACTTGATGACTTTTTGATATTTGTGATGATTTCACTACATTACTAAATATACTTTAATGTCTAAATTGATATCTCGTCCTTATAAGGTACAAAGAATGTTTTTTCTCCGTCACAATACGACACTAAACATATAGCTTGATAAAACATGTATTTTCTGCTTAAATAGACACTTAATAAAATCATATAAATAAAATAATATTTAATAATCATTCGGTGGACAATTTCCAATAATAATTTTTATATAAATAATGTGATTTTTGATTAATTTTACAGAAATACAAATATATTAAGATCTTAAATTACGTTTAGGATAAAAACATTAGCTTTTCAAAATAAGTGTACAGTCACGAGCAATAATATGTACACATTTTCAAATTTTCTAAACTATCTGCACGTTTATCTAGACATTACAATATCAAAATGAATTCGTAATTTAGAAGAGGTTCCGTACAGTTTTGAATTAATCTTCGAATTTTCAATTTTGGATTGGCAGAACTTTAGATAACTAGTTTACAAAATGCGAAAATGTGTACATATTATTGCTCGTGACTGTACATAAGTTAGAGCAGCGCCTCTGTTGTATATAATAGGAACTAATTTCCAAATATTAGTAAACAATCATAGACAGAGGCACTTAAGGTTTTAATAGTTAGCTTGTTGTAATCGACTTATGTTTGTCACGGTTCCCGTGAGGAACAATGTATAATTGGTAGATAATATGTCTATCATTATTGTAAGAAAACAATAATAAGGTTATTTGAAAAGAAAACAATATATTTTGTCAAGATATTCTTTTAAAATTAATAAAGTCATGGACTTCCGATATTTTTTATTTAGTTTAAAAAAACTATTCTTTCTGCTTAAATATTTGTGCGTTTTTTTAATAGTTTACTTGCGTTAAAAATAATATTTATTTGTTGTTAATGTTAATTGTTAATTGCCGTCCTACATCTCAGTTTGTCAAATAAAAACTGTCATTGTCATCTGTCAAAATGATATTTCAAAGATACATTGATAAGAAAAACAATAAAATTAATTAGAAATTTAAATAATTTCAACTCATTGCTAGCAGATCATGTGAAACGTTAAAATAATTGTACATAAATAAGAGCAGCGCCCCTGTTGTACATAATAGGAAATAATTTCTAAATATTAGTAAAAAATCGGTCCCTGGCTCTCTTCGTAGGGACACAGTAGTTATGTCGTCAGAGGTGTATGTGCAGCTTAAACACAACACGACACTAGGTTGGTATACACGACACTAAATAATAAAGAAGAACTCATACTTTTGACAGCTGTCAAGTTTTTTTTTTAAATTGTCAAACTCAGACATAAGTCTACGGCCACTATTCACAAAGTGTTTGGTTGGAACCATAGATAAACTAAGTAGTAACCATAAAATCTATTCTTTGTTTTCTTTAGGCTGCTCGTTGTAGACGATCTCTGCATACTCAGTGGATGGCGGGGGCGGCTTCTCTGTGGTGGTTTGTTCACCGAGGGCCAGTTCTGCGTAGACTACGCCTTTCTTTTCTTCAGAGAGAGGCTGGAATTGGAAAATTTGGGATGTTTTTATAGACAATAACATCTTGTACTAAATTACATATAATTTTTAACCTATAAAGCTTAGGTATAACTAGAAAAATCCGAAAAGAAGAAAGACAACGGAAAAGATTGATACTCGAAGCGGGGATCAAACCCAGAGACGCAGGTTCCTTTCCCGCCTCGAGTATCAATTTTTTCCTTTTCGAAAAACATTTTGTTTTATCTTGGCTGAATGAGACGGACAGAGTACTGAAAAGACAGGAGCGTACTTGGGGACGCCTATTTGCTTCCCTTATACATCGCTTGCCCGCCGTCCTAATCAGGTCGTCTTACCATTTAAGGGGCATATCTGTGTCTTTGCCAAAAGTACCTACCTTCTAAAAATGCTAGTCTTTAATCCCCCTACCAAATTACCAGACCTCTTTATCATCATCATATCAGCTAATTGACGTCCACTGCTCGACCTAGGCCTCCTCCAATTACTGTCACCTTGCGCGGTCCTGCGTCTCCCTCATCCATCAGTTTCCCGCCGTCCTAGTCCACCGTGTGAGGGTTCTCCCCACCAGACCTCTTAAATGGAGATAATTTTTACATATCTTAATATTATTTAGCTTATTACCTTATCCTCATTATCAATCTGTGTCTCAGTGGCCTGCACCTTATCTTTAGCCTTAGGCAGAACAGCTCTCATCCTGGCACTCAACTGAGCGATGCGGCTTCGTTCCCGCCCACCCACGGCGCTCTCTGTGTCACTGCTAATGAAATACACTATTAAACAACTGGCAACACTTAATATAATTCATTAAAAAAATAGACTTGCCATTAAAATTTTATTAGTATTAATTTTGACCCAAGATAGGGTATAAATTTACTTACTAAGCAGAAACGAAAAAACATCGAAAAGTACCCATCCGTTTTTAGGAGATATGACCATAACAACAATTTCTTTAAAATTTTTTCGCCATCGTATCAAAATCAAAAAATGAAAAAAATATTACAATTAGGACCTCCACTACTACTTTAAAAAACCTTGTCAAAAACGGTCGTTTTTTTACGTTTATAAATAAATATCGGATGGGTATTTTTTGATGTCATTATTTGGGCCTGCTTACGAAAATTAAGTCCTACCTTGTAAAAATGAATGTACAGTCAGCCCCAAAAGTCGCTGAACACATTTTAAATTCCAAAACTGCTGAACACTAAAAGTGCCATAAGTCAGTGTCGCGGGTATTTCAGAAGTATCTGAACACTAGTATTTCAAAAGTAGCTGAACACTAGTGTCTATTATGTTTACTCGTTGGAATAGATACATAATTTCAAAACAATTCACTGAGATTCGATAGCCTTGGGTATAGAACACTCGACTTTGATGAAGTAGACGTGCGTTCGAAACCGGGTTGTGCCAAGTATTTTTTTTGGTTTTTTATTTTTTATTTATTGTATTTTATCTCAAAAAAAACAAGTAACTTAAATTCACCGTCACTGTTCACAGGTATTTAATAAAGTAAAAATATTATTTTTAATTTTTAATTGAAAACTAAATAGTATTTTTATTTAATTTTTAATTTAATGAAGAATGATCATTATGACTTTAAATTGTATGAGGAACATTTTCGGAGATTCGATGATATGAGTTGAAATGTTATGTAAGAAGAAGCGCTCCCTGTTGTGCGACATTGAACTTAATAGTTTTATGACATGCAACTAAAATTAAGTCTAGAGGTGATAAAGCCATTTAATTAATTAATTAATTAAATTATTTAATTTAATTGTCGAATATACATTTTTTTCGTAAACGAAGTCGCGGGTTACAGCTTGTATTGAATAATAATAGTAGAAAACAAAATAAGAAAAATAAAAAAACACAAAAAGTAATCCGTTCCTCAGGATCGAACCAGAGCTGTTTTCTTTTCACCCAAGCTCTATACAAGCAAAGCTATCGTGTTGACAACTGTTTTGATGAAATTGATAATGTAGTATTCCGCTTTGAAATTGGCTTGACTTTTGTCTACTGTCAAAATCACTCACTACAACTACACTGAAACTCGACCGCAGATGAGCGACGCAGCGGGCGACGTTGCCGTTCAGTCATGCGCGGCTCCCGTATACTGCACGAGTTGGCAACATCGATACTTCTGAAATACCCGCGACACTGACTTATGGCACTTTTAGTGTTCAGCAGTTTTGGAATTTAAATGTGTTCAGCGACTTTTGGGGCTGACTGTACAGTCAGCCCCAAAAGTAGCTGAACACATTTTAAATTCCAAAACTGCTGAACACTAAAAATGTCATAAGTCAGTGTCGCAACAAGAGCACAGAATAAGCTTTACATACGAAACGACCATAACACGCTGAACACGGTTGTTACAAAAATAGCTGAACCCTAGTATTTTTTAAAGTAACTGAACGCCTAGGATTCCAAAAATAGCTGTACATACGCGTCAATTCGGAATAAAACCTACTTTTTTGAGTATTATACTATAAGCATCTTTAAAAAAATAAAAACTTTTAGAACAGATAAGTTTTGTTCAAAGAGGTTTAATTACAACGTTTTTTAATCTTGGTTTTGGCCTAGGTATACATTTGTCAAATTATTTTACATGTCAATGGACCAAAATTAGCTTTACATCAAGAACACCAAAAGTAGATTGACAGGCAATAACATTAAAAATATGATTTGTTAACCTACTTTTGTATTTAATGATGTTCAGCTACTTTTGGAATACTAGTGTTCAAATACTTTTGTAATAACCGTGTTCAGCGTGTTATGGTCGTTTCGTATATAAAGCTTATTCTGTACTCTTGTTGCGACACTGACTTATGACATTTTTAGTGTTCAGCAGTTTTGGAATTTAAAATGTGTTCAGCGACTTTTGGGGCTGACTGTACCATTCTTATATAGGTACAATTTGTTTTAAAATTAAATAAGCAAACGATAGTTAAAAATTTACATTACAACATGCACATGCAATATTATAATTAAAAAAGCTAGCTCTACTGAACCCCGCTCACCATAATAATGTAATGACAAAAACACAGACGGACAATACAAGTTCATTGTTAAGTAAATTTTCTAGACTCATTGCAGAGATGGGCCTCTTCTATCGATAGAGGGCAAACTGGTCTAAAGATACTTAAAAAAACACAGTAATTTCAACCGGGACGGATATAGATTATCTACTATATGGAATCCAGTCATCAGCAAGTGTAAACATCATCACAGTGTTGCAGCTCAAAAGCCGGGAGTCGTCATTAGTGTAGTGTGTCGAAATATGTACCTACAATACGGCGAATGCTCAAAATGTCAACCAAGTGAGGGTAGATTCCATTCCCCGCACTTCACAAGGACGATGCTCCGCTGACACCAGTCCCTCCGTGACCACGGCCTTTGCAAGTCGGCGAAAACGTCGGAGAAAAACCTAGGTATATATCTTACTAGTATCTAGGCTAATTAGTATAACCGCGAGTAAGACCCGTACAAAATAGTAGTTTTTTCTGTAATTGGAGGCAAACGAGCCAGCAGATCACCTGATGGTAAGTGATCACCACCGCCCATGGACACCCGCAACACCAGAGGAATCTCAGATGCGTTGCGTTGTTTTCGGAAACGAGGTTCTTGGGATGTGGGATGGTCATGATTCTCAAGGTTCACTTGTGGACGTGGCTGTAAGTTCCTAAGGAGCATCTTGTAGACCTTTCTGAACAATAGTGAGAATTGCATTATTAGCTTGGGAAAGTATTGTGACTATAGTTCATAAGGAGAATGTTATCCTTTTTGAAGACCATTAGTGGCTCAGCAATGAGATAAATCTGTAGTTCTTAGCGTTCATAGCCCGTTTAAGACCAGTACTCAGCTGTGTCAAGTCTGAGCATAACGAAAACAAATGAGGTTTGCAATTCCTTAAAAATGTGTTTCTCAGGTCTGTGTGTAAAACCTTCCTATATTCTCCAAAAAATCAGGATACAATCGCAACAATCCAAGTCAATATTAAAGTCAGTTGCTTTTTTTATAAATGGGTATTTCTAAAATTAATCCAACTTTTTTTTATTGCTTTATTTCATAAAATTTATTACAAATTGTTTGAAATCGTCGTTTACTTAAAATTAAAGCTACAATTAAAATTAAAGATCGACACAGACAAACGCCACAGCACTAAAAAAAACCGCGTTTTATTTTCCAATGTAAATTAGAGGAGAAAAATAAAACCAATCTAGGTACTACTCAAATCTACTTGTCTGTCTGTGTTGATCCATAAATTCCAGTTTCCTAATGCATAGGGCCAATGAGAAGAAACCTGGCAAAGAAACTCAACCTGGCAAGACAATACACAAAACATCCCAAAAACATTATTAATAGTGGTGTAACAATAAAGGTGGGTGATAGATGTGAAGCTAAAAAGCCATGCTATACAAATGTTAACGTACTTTCTAGGAAGCGGGTTGCCAGACTCTAAAAGCACAACCCCGGCCGGCGTCCTTGCGGGAAAAAATAATATTTTTGTGTATGGCAACAATTTATATAACAAACATTATACCAAATTTATCCCATTTTTATACTGAAAACAACGTATATAAGTTTTTAGTATATAAATACAGGGTTCAATGGAATCTAAGTCTACTTTTACCCGACCTTACCAGAAGATGGGTTATGTATTTGGGTTTGTAGCCTAAATACCATGATATATTTTAGTTTGAGAGGTGCCCTTGAAATCGTTTTTAAATACATTCAGAGTGCCATTGCGTATAACAAAATAAAAAAAGAATCAAATGGCAAATGTTTAGCAAAAATTCTAAACTTGGTCCAAATTTGTACCAATTTTAAGCAGTCGGTTTATTTCTTTTTATAATGGATTGTTTTACTTGTGTTTTTATATTTGTGGTAATTCCGAACGGACTCCATGACAACAAGGGCTGTCATTGTCAAGTACACATAACAAAAAAAATTACAAAACAAAAAACTCTACAGTAAATTTGACAGCGCCTCTATCGGGAATAAAAAGAACTAATATATGTAACTTGAACTTATATACGTTGTCAGTAACAAAAGCTAAATAAATACATTATTTTAATAACATTTATATACAGAATAACATGAATCATACAAATGAGTATATGGCTAAATAACTTTTTATACGACCTAATCTTAGCATTCCATGGATTCTCCGTCCGGGTCCATCGCGTGATAGAGGACGAAACACTTGCATAACATCGTCTGGGACTTACGACCCAGATGTAGGTTTAAGGAGGCCACCTTACAACGCGTTAGCGGTCACCTTCACTGTCTGCTATGTTCCGTCCTCTACCTATCCAAATTTGGTAGGAACCTAACAATGCCGTTTTGGACATTCGTGATAGTATAGAGCTTACTGAAGTTTTCGGCAGTCCTAGTTATTTTTATAAGCTGTAGATGGATTTAGCTGTAGTTATACAAAAACGGAAATCTAGAGTAACTGCGTGTTGGTAGAAAAGCGGTCGTGAACTACTTAAGATTATGATTTGTATGATCTACAAATGGTAGTCTGAAGCCTGGATATACTTAGAGTTCGTTTATTCCATGTCTATTAAAGGCGTCGCGATACATCCTTAAGCCCGATTTACACATCGACAAGTACAGTAGCGAGTTAAGCTGCTTGTGTTATGGGTAACAGAAAAACGAATATTAATACTTATTCTTTAATTTTTGTAAATACATACTTATTATACATGAAAACACTCAGACCAATGCAAATAATCATGTTCATGCACATAAATATTTGCATTGAGCGGGAATTGAACCCGAGACCTCTGCGTAGCAGACATGTGTTGTATAACTACTACGCCACAGACGCCGTCAATATATTTAGTAGGAGCGTTCTATTAGCACACACGTTACCTTTGTATGCTCCTGGTTCTTTCAAGAGGCGTTCAAAACTATAAAGGCTCCCACAGTTGGGCCACGATATTATGTATTAAGCATTGTGATAATTCATGAACGCATTACTTACTATCAGGAAGAGTATAAGTATGTTTATTAATCATCAAGTAGGTACCCATCATACCCTTTGTTGCCCGTGTTATTAACTTATTACCAATTAGCCTAGATACTAGTAACATAAATACCTAGGTTTTTCTCCGACGTTTCGGCCGTGGTCGCGGAGGGACTGGTGTCAGCGGAGGGACTGGTGTCAGCGGAGCGTCGTCCTTGTGAAATGCGGGGAATGGACTCTACCCTCACTACCTACACTACTGTGGAGGTCGCGGTGACGTAACAGCACCACGCCTCCATCGAAAAGGGAGGATCCTCCGACCAGGCGAGGGTGATCGTGCCTGGCGGGACAACTGCCCAGCGGTTGTTCGTTGGACGTTGTATACAATAATATGCGGAATCGCTGTGCGAATGTTGATATCGCGATTCAGGATGTATATGACATCTGTTGATTGTGGGGGGTACTGAGCTAGTGTAGGTGTTCGCTTGAATCAGTCGCTAGATGACGCTACACTACAATTTATACTTAGTTTTGAATTGTAGTATGTAAGGTAATTCAATTACCGGTGTTACTACTAGTAACACGGGCAATAAAAGCATAATACAAGCCCAGAGTGTCGTAGAGAAGAGGTAGGAATATTAATATATAAATAAAAAAACATATTAACCAAATAGAAAAAAAATATATTTTATGATCAAATCACGTAACTTTAAACATCTATTACAAAAATAACTGTTTACAATCGTATACTTATAACTAAATAAGTTATAGCTGCGACTTTCTATAAAGTACAACAACAGCTTACTCAATGGGGCCTGAAACTTCAAACAAAAACACGCTTGTACGATACGACTACATAAAGAACTTAGTCTTTAGTCTATGGTTAACGCGACGCCATATTTGTTTACATTTTAAGTCAGATAAACATGGAATTTACATCAATTTTGTTCCTCATCAAAGAAATCCCTCTTCAGTATGGGCGGGTCTTGTCTGGGCATCACTAGGTCGCTGTGGGGGTAGGCAGGCTGCCACCAATCACTAACTAATGCTGACACCACCGCGTCCAGTATTACTGTACATTCTGGTATTACTCCTGAAACAAATATTAAAATTTATTGTAGTGACATCTGTTGGAGACTAGAAGTACTATAAAACTAGCTGACCCGTGCCCACTTCGTTGGACGGCGAAAAAAACGTGACCATTTTTTAAACATATTTCATTACTGCTCCACTCCTATAAGACATAACGTGATACTAGCTAGCGATAGCCTATGACACTCCGCGATAACTGGACTATTCAACTCAGAAAGAATTTTTTAAATCTGTTCATTAGATCTACCTAATTGAAGTGTGGGGTACAGCAACTAAAACTACACTTAAAAAATTACAGGTAAAACAAAACAAAATAATTAAAATTCTTTTTAATTACTATTTTTTGACACCTACACACATAATATATACAGAAACTAAGATAATGAATTTAAAACAATTATATTACTACAACACATGCATATTAATAAGAAAAATTCTAGACAATAAAATACAATCACAGTTAACATTTAAAACTAAAAAAGAAATAGGACTACGTCAACTTCGAAGCAGTAACAACATAAATCTTACAAAACCGCGTACAAACTATGGGAAAAAGAATATAAGATACGAAGGAGCACAGTTATACAATAAGTTACCATTACAAATAAGAAAAGAAAATAATTTCACGAAATTTAAAAAACAATTAAAATATTTTGTTATTAATAAAGTTCCTCTAATTTAAAAATAAATCTAAATCCGACCCTGTATATTTGTCTTAGAAATTTTTACCATACCCACATTACCCACTTTATATGAATATGTATTAATACAATGTACTGTAATAAAAGTTCTTCTTTGATACCCGCATAAAATGTAAACTAATTATAGTTATCATACTCGTAGTATTAAGTGTAACACTGTTTGTTCGGAATGCTTAAATTATTATTTTTGTAATTATAAGTTAAGTTACTCAGTAAGTGAAATATTTGTATTTCTTTTGAGTAATAAAGATTCTATAACTATAGATCCAGAGATATATAATATGTATGTATTTACAAAAACAAATTATTTAAGTATGTTTATCCGTTGTCTAGTACCCATAGTACAAGCTTTGCTTTGTTTGGGACTAGATGGCGTTATGTGAATGTGTGAGGATTATTTAAATTTTTTAAATATTTTTTCTATGAATGCAAAATCAGGACAAAATTAAATTAAAACTATATAGTAGTCCTTTTATCCACCAGTTTCCCTACACCACTGTATGAACCCTGGCTGTGCAATAGCTCACTAATCAAATCTTATGCCTAAAACAATATACAGGGTATATAGTTAATCTATGTTGAGGTATTTTCAATCTTACTTATGTATAATATATGTATGTATGTGTGATGTGTGTGTATGTATGTATGATTATTTAAATAGATAAGAAATTGCGTTGTATTATTAATTATTTAAATAAATGTTATTGGGAGTATTATTCTGCCAACAAATTGTTGTTACAGTTTGGCAGAGAATATGTATTGGGTAAAATTGTTAAAATTGTGAATAAACGCTTTTCATTTTTTCATTTCATTCATAAAGTACAAAATACAACAACACATACCTTTAATACTATAAGGCGTACTATTAAACCCTAGCGTTAGTCTATGATGTCTGAACCCTTGAGCAAGGTTCATGCTCACCGAGGCTAGGGTCATGCCCATCAGTGGTGGGACTTCCTGGAAGCTCTTGCATGTTACCTGCAAACATAGGTTGGATTAGTCATGGGCCTCTCCCAAATCGCGCCACATAACACGGTCCTGCGCCTTCCGCATCCAGTCCGACTAAGAAACCTTTTCGAGGTCGGAGTAAGAATACAATATGTCACCACCCCATCTTATTCCATGGGTGTCGTAAAAACCGACTAAGGGACTATCCGTGAATATTATCTTTACAAAGTAAAAAGAAGGAAAACTTGAAATTAAACTCTATACCAATCCATCTGGCCAGCGTGGTATTAGTAGGCCAAGTATCCCTTCGTCACAGTAGGAGGCCCGTCCCTGCAGCGGGACATTAATGGGCTGTTGTAATGATACGCACGAGAGTGCTTTTCCACCCACAACCTCATGCTACCGCTTAAAAAGCAGTTTATATGTACTTATCATTGGGTAAAAAAAAAATAACCTCACCTGTAAAACCTGGGTATCCTCTTCAGGATTAGCATCAATCCTGCTCAACTCTTCAATATAATCAACAACCACGTTCTGCCTACCGTACAAACACTTCTTTAACTTAAAATACACCGACCAATACGTCACACCTTTACAAAACCACACGTTAACACATCTACGGTTCACTAATAAATGTGGCCTACTGTCTTGTGAAGCCAGCCTAACAAGTCTTTTAACAAACACATCATACGTGTAAAACAACGCTCGAATAACCGTCTGCCTCAAACCGTAAGTTTTCAAACTATCACTACACAATTTCTTAGGTAATTTGGAATGATTTTCACAGTGTCTCTTGTATAATCTTAGCCAGAACGCTTTATTTCTGGTTACACGGTACGCTGACTTGTTTATTCTTGAAAACGAACCAATGTCTTCTGGTTGTATGTATTTTGATAGTAAATACCAGATTATTTCTGGGTATTCTAAGCCTGGGATGCTAGATGTGTCTTTTGGTTTGTAGACTAAAGTTTTTGTTCCGTCTTCAGCAATTTCTTCTGTGAGTTCGGTGTCATCGTCTAGTTCATCCCATGAGACATCAGTGGTCATATCTACAGTAGATTTTCTGAGGAATTTGATTGGTTTAACGGCGTTTGCACAGTCATTTATTGTAAAATCTGAAACTGAATAAAACCAATATTTAAGCTATATTATTTTTTTACATTTTTTGCTGCTTACTAAGACCATACAAGCTAGGGTCTAGTTTTTTTTATGTTTTAGACTCACAGATCACTAATCGTTAATGAAATAATACAAAAGACATTAAGCCCAAAATACAAGCAACAACACAAATCAACTTTTCTATTGGACAAACAAAAGTAACATAGGTTTTTGGAATAGTAGGTAAATAAATAAATAATAAATAATTTATTTTCTTTAAAAAAAATTGTTGCACATTAACAATTCATATTTTCATTAATAATTTATTAATAATAATTTTTACAATATTATTATTATAAACTCTTTTGGCTACATAGCAATATAAATAAATATAAATATTCCTCACACATTCACACAACGCCATCTAGTCCCAAACTAAGCAAAGCTTGTACTATAGGTACTAGACAACCGATATACATACTTAAATAATACATTATACATATACCGAGCAGAGTGGAAGCTTTTGGAGGAGGCCATGTCCAGCAGTGGACATCCATAGGCTGATATGGATGGATGGATACATAGAAAACACCGGCCAATGCAAACAATCATGTTCATAATAATAATATGACAATAATATGAACATGATTGGTGGAGGTAAGGAGACTACTCGGTTTCAATTAAGAAAACTGTGAGTGACACCTGTATCTTGCCCAGCTTGCTGTATGGCTCCCAGACATGGGTATACACAAGCAAGGTTAAACAAAAAATCAGGTCCACCCAAAGGGCTATGGAAAGAAGCATGCTGAGAATAAGGAAATTTGATAAAATTAGACACACAGTAATCAGAAACCACACTAAAGTAACAGACGCTCTCACCCATGCTTTAAAGCTAAAGTGGAAATGGGCTGGCCATGTTGCCCGTCTACCAAGCAACAGATGGGCCAACCATATTACCCGATGGAAAGGTCCATCAGGAAAAAGAAAAGTAGGAAGACCATACAAACGCTAGTCTGATGACATAGCGGAGGTCTCAGGGAAGCAATGGATGGATTCAGCAAGAGACAGGGAAGCATGGAAAGATTTGGAGGAGGCCTTCACCCAAAGAGGGATCCATAAATAAATTAAACTACTAACCAACTAACCTTTTTATTAAATTACTAACATTTCTAACATTTAAGTTAAGTCAAAAACTGTATACTATTGTAATTTATGGAAATTAATAAAGGCTTTTTTATTTTTTTTATTTATTTATTTTATTTAATATGACTTTGTTGCAAGACATTTTAGTTTAATACTCTGGGGTCATATGAAAGTCAAGGTCACGCTGCAAATCCTGACTTACTCCTTCCTGTTAACCACAACTGTGACTCCTGGATACAGATGTTAGAAAGTAGTATCCCTCATACATAAAAAAAAGAGTGGGAAGTGTAATAATTTAGTATGAAAGTAGTGAATTAATTGAAAAACTTAATAATGTTTTTTAACTGTACTTTTCAATGGGATTGTTATTACTTTTTTTTTACATTTACATGTTTTTATTGTCAAAATCAAGGTAAAGTAAAAAATGATTTGAAAATCTGGTAATAGTACAAATTTTATAGTGTTTAGGTTAGGATTTTGAACAAAACAAAATACTTGTTGATTTAGATCATCACATAGAATCATATAAGAATCGAATAAGATAATTTAAAATACAACAATAGTTAACTTTTAAATCGTATTTAAATAAATATTATAATGGAAATGTTTGATATTTAGAAATTATAATTACTTATATAAATATAATATTACAACATAAAACATCTATGACGCCAAATATCTGAATTATTGATTATTTCTTTAGTTTTTATGCATTTACCTGTAGTAATAGCTTGTTTATCTTTTTTCTTCGTCAAAATTTTGTATTTTGTGTGTTGCGTACATATTTTGTCCCCCATGACTTAGCTATGATCCTAGACAACGATTATTTACATTACTTAATCATTATTCGTTATTTTATGACAATTTTCTTAACTTACTTGTTTCAAACTCAGTAATAAAACTGAGTATTACTCAACTTTTGAAATTGTGATAAAATTGATAAATCGAGAAGTGTCAAAATGATGAAATTATCAACATCAACAAATGTCAATAATTTAACCATTGCTAACCACAGAACAATTATACTCAAAGGTTGCTAACAGGCTAACAGTAGGTAAGGAATAGAGCACAGACACTTCTTATTTATTTTTCTTATTTTTTTTTGTTTCTATGTCTTTCACTCGTGCTCTAAGAAGGGATTGAGGTTTGAAGTAATAGGTACCTACAGTCAAGTATAATGCTTTAATAATGCATGCTTTATATTCAGTTTTTACACATTTTTTTTGCTGCTTCGGGGGGCACGTAAAAACCCGGTCCCGACTGTCGTCGTAGTGATACGTCGCGTCGTCTACACCAGGTTGACCATATACGTTACATCTACTAATAAAGGACGTGAAACGTGTATTGATCATGATATTGAGTCTCATTTTGAAATATGAAAAGCACAGCTGGAGGTTTACAAGTAACCTATCCTAGTTGTTAGTCTGTTGACAAAGTTTTGACTCTGGGGGATAGCATTGAGAACTTCTAACATGAGGAGGCAAAAACCGTGCAATGCCCCAATAGGCACACAACTGTATTAATACAATTAATAAAGCTTATCTTATCTTCTGCTCCTTCTTTTCGGGGACCCTCCAGGATGCATTTCGACCCATCGGATCTTTTGTGCTGGTTTAGTAAAGCTACTTTGGTAAATCAATAATTGGAAATTGATTTACTAATGTTGAAGAAAAAATTCGTTTGGAAGTGTATTTTGTTCACTTTCATAAGTACTTTTTATTTGGTCCACATAAAGCATTGTGCAAATGTTTTGAGCCAGCATTTATAAGTGTTGTCGCTATGATTAACTTGCGTTCTGTATTATATAAATATGTGTACTTACCTATTTTTTTTTGTCAACTCTACCTGTCATTTCCGTGGAAAGATTTCGAATAATCATAATTTTTCAACTGATATAGTTATGAGGCTGAAATTGATAGGTCACCTCATACGAAGCCTCATACGTACTTTAAAGCAAAACAATGACTTAACTCTGTTTAGTTTACTCATACTAAGCGTTGTGAAGTGGTGACACTGATTTTACTTGTTTTCAAAATTAATGAGGTAGTAATCATTTAATTGTCGGTAGCAAATAGTAGCAATTTTTAATCGATGCTTCTATGCTAAATAAGGTAGGCATACAGCCATTCTGACGGTCACGGGAAACAGCTGGCGCTAATTTTTTTTACTTATTTTATTTGAAGCGCATAAAAGAGGGATCAGGAAAGGAATAGGAAAAAAGAGAAAAGGAAAAGGAGTAATCAAAGTCAGAGAAGATAAATTTTGCCTATAAAGCCTAAAACCTAGAAAAATCCAAAAGAAAGGCAATGAAAAAAATTGGTACTCGAGGCGGGACTCGAACCCGCGTCTAATTAATAACGCGCCTTTAGGGGAAAATAAATTATTTCCCCTAAAGGCCGCGGAGTCAACAGCTTTTTCACCGCGTTAGATGAAAAAGTAGGGTCCCCAAATAAAAAGTAGGGACTCCTCCATACTTTAGTCCGGTCCAGGCTCTATGCATGTCCTTTGTTATTCGAGGGACTTTTTTTCAATAAAGGAACAAAAATCGTCAAAATAAAAAACTAATACAGTTTTACCTTTTCTGGTCTGCCTCTTTATTTAATTAAGGTACAATTGGACGGATATAAATTACATTAATTTCTAAATAAACGGATCAATTACTTATTAAATATAAATAATTAAACTGAAATATCATACTATTTTGTATTACCCGCGCTTTCCGATACATCGGCCATTGTTTACCACAGAGTACGTAATGTTTTTTTCTTTTAAAATGTGGTTACTGGTGGACTGTGAATTGCTTTTTATAGTTTTAAACCGTAATTAATCCGTTTATTTGTTAAAAATTCTGTTAGGAAACTTTACAACTATGATTTTAAATTATTTCGCTTTTCTCTATATATTGAAGACAATATTTTTTAGTCTTAAACATTTTCAATTTTGTTTATGTCATTAGTGTCAGAAGTAAATATAATGTTAATATTGGAGGCAAACTACGTAGTAAACTTTAATATTTACTTATCCTCTAATGATTTTCAGCAAGAAATATAAATTTACAAAAAACGGTTACAATAATCATGATAAATAACACAATAGCAACTTTTATTTACGTCACGCCATCTAGCGGTTATTAAAGGAAGCTTTAACTTTAAAACGATCACTAGATGGCGGTGTTTTACAATTTTAAGTCACGTTACAGAAATTACTTGGGTAATAATACACTTATATTAATAATATTGAATTAGGCAGTGATAATTAAGTAAAAAGGTATTTAGCTAAAGCTAATTTGATAATAATATGTAATTAGCATAGTTTGTACGTAATAAAAGCTGCATAAACGCAGTACTTATTTTTACTTATAAAAATTAGCAGCACATAATATTAAATAGCACATTTATTTGATTTACTTAATTAACATACATTGTATAATGCACCAAAATAATATCTGAATATAAAAAATAAAGTAATATAAGGACTTTTATAATCCCGTAAAAGTACTAGGATCTCAGAAAAGGAGAAGAGCTAACTCACTCAACCCCAAAATAAACGCCAGTTTGACAGCTCCAACTGTCATTAAACGACAAAACGTCAGTTTGACAGTTCGAACTGTCATCAAGAAAATTATTTGAGATAAAAATTAGGTATAATAAAAGTATAAACCCGGAATAAAATGGTTCGTTACTTATATCTATTCTACGAATATACAAAGAGAAAATAATATCATTTTGAAGCACACGTAACGACTTGATTACATTAATAATTATATAAAAAATGAGATTACTCAAGTGCGCCAATCAACATAGAGTTTGTGCAACAATCACATTCTTATATTTTGAAATTTCTACCATTTACTACTAAATACTTTGTAGTGGTAGAATAGGAATACAGAGTATTACCACCCCATCTTATCAGTAGCAAAATCCCAATTTTGAACCATCTGGCATCGTGGTATGTGTAGGCCAGGTTTTTACGTTATGGTTTATAGACTGCCACAATTACTACTAAAATTAAAATAAAGTTGTCAAAAAAATTTAAAAACATTACATCAAACTCAAATTGAAAGTCGCTTAATTATATATTTTAGTTATTAAACTAATATGTTTGTTTTAAATTTAATTAATTCTTACAATTAAATAGAAATTAAGTAAGTATAAATAAAAGCATAATAACAGCTTATACAAGATTGAAACCATCACAAGTTTTAATATTTATTGTAATTCAATTAATAAGGCTGCCATATAAGAGCCAAAATCTACTAAAAGGTAGAAATTCAAATCTTTTTAAAATATACTTAAAACAAAAATTTAGTTATTTATACTAATCAATGTGTTAAAAATACCACATCATCTTTTCCATGGCAGAAAATAGTTAGTAGTTTTCTTATGTCACTGAAGGAGGCCTTCAGTAGTAATCCTGTCCCTGCAGCGGGACTTAACGGGCTGCCTTGAATATGAATATTTTATAGGTTTTATGAACATAATATTTCATGTAGCTGCATTGATTTTACTTTTGATATTTGTAATAAAAATAAGCTAATGGTATCTTGTGATGATTTCACTACATTACTTAATATACTTTAATGTCTAAATTGATATCTCGTCCTAATAAGGTACAAAGAATGTTTTTTTCTCCGTCACAATACGACACTAAGCATATAGCTTGATAAAACATGTATTATCTGCTTAAATAGACACTTAATAAAATTATATAAATAAAATAATATTTAATAATCATTCGGTGGACAATTTCCAATAATAATTTTTATATAAATAATGTGATTTTTGATTAATTTTACAGAAATACAAATATATTAAGATCTTAAATTACGTTTAGGATAAAAACATTAGCTTTTCAAAATAAGTGTACATAAGTTAGAGCAGCGCCTCTGTTGTATATAATAGGAACTAATTTCCAAATATTAGTAAAAAATCATAGACAGAGGCACTTAAGGTTTTAATAGTTAGCTTGTTGTAATCGACTTATGTTTGTCACGGTTCCCGTGAGGATAATAACATGTATAATTGGTAGATAATATGTCTATCATTATTGTAAGAAAACAATATTATGGTTATTTGAAAAGAAAACAATATATTTTGTCAAGATATTCTTTTAAAATTAATAAAGTCATGGACTTCCGATATTTCTTATTTAGTTTAAAAAAACTATTCTTTCTGCTTAAATATTTGTGCGTTTTTTTTAATAGTTTACTTGCGTTAAAAATAATATTTATTTGTTGTTAATGTTAATTGTTAATTGCCGTCCTACGTCTCAGTTTGTCAAATAAAAACTGTCATTGTCATCTGTCAAAATGATATTTCAAAGATACATTGATAAAAAAAAACAATAAAATTAATTAGAAATTTAAATAATTTCAACTCATTGCTAGCAGATCATGTGAAACGTTAAAATAATTGTACATAAATAAGAGCAGCGCCTCTGTTGTACATAATAGGAAATAATTTCCGAATATTAGTAAAAAATCGGTCCCTGGCTCTCTTCGTAGGGACACAGTAGTTATGTCGTCAGAGGTGTATGTGCAGCTTAAACACAACACGACACTAGGTTGGTATACAAGACACTAAATAATAAAGAAGAACTCATACTTTTGACAGCTGTCAAGTTTTTTTTTTTAATTGTCAAACTCAGACATAAGTCTACGGCCACTATTCACAAAGTGTTTGGTTGGAACCATAGATAAACTAAGTAGTAACCATAAAATCTATTCTTTGTTTTCTTTAGGCTGCTCGTTGTAGACGATCTCTGCATACTCAGTGGATGGCGGGGGCGGCTTCTCTGTGGTGGTTTGTTCACCGAGGGCCAGTTCTGCGTATACTACGCCTTTCTTTTCTTCAGATAGAGGCTGAAATTAGAAAATTTGGGATGTTTTTATAGACAATAACATTTTGTATTAAATTGCATATAATTTTTTACCTATAAAGCTTAGGTATAACTAAAAAAATCCGAAAAGAAGAAAGACAATAATAGAAAAAATTGATATTCGAGGCAGGGATCGAACCCAGAGACGCGGGTTCGATTTCCGCTTCGAGTATCAATTTTTTCCATTGTCTTTCTTCTTTTCAAATAACATTTTGTTTTATTTTGGCTGTAGGACGGTAGACGGTAGTCGGGCAGAGGACTGAAAAGACAGGCGCGTACTTCGGGAGGCCTATGTGCTTCCCTCATACATCGCTTGCCCGCCGTCCTAATCAGGTCGTTTTTCCATTTAAGGGGTATATCTGTGTCTTTGCCAAAAGTACCTACCTTCTAAAAATGGTCCATCATCATCATCATACCAGCCCATTAATGTCCCACTGCAAGGTAGGGCCTCCTCCTGTGACACAAGGATACTTGGCCTACTTATACCACGCTGGCTAAACGTATTGGTATAGGGTTTAATTTCAAGTATTATATATAATAATTCCTTCTTTTTATTTCGTATAGATAATATTCATGGATAGTCCCTTAGTCGGTTTTTACGACACCCATGGGATGAGATGGTGTGGTGACATGTTTTATTCTTACTCCGTCACCACACGGATTTTTACATGTTTTAATATTATTTAGCTAATTACCTTATCCTCATTATCAATCTGCGTCTCAGTGGCCTGCACCTTATCTTTAGCCTTGGGCAGAACAGCTCTCATCCTGGCACTCAGCTGAGCGATGCGGCTTCGTTCCCGCCCACCGACGGCGCTCTCTGTGTCACTGCTAATGAAATACACTATTAAATAACTGGCAACACTCAATATAATTAATTAAAAAATTAGATTGACTGACCAGATTAGACTGACGATGCCATTAAAATTAGATTAGTATTAATTTTGACCCAAGATAGAGTATAAATTTACTAAGCGGAAACAAAACAAATATCGAGAAGTACCCATCCGTTTAGGAGATATGACCTTATCAATTTCTTTAACATTTTCAATCAAAATCTATTCAAAATCTAAAGTATTACAATTGGCACCTCCATTACTACTATAAAAAACCTTGTCAAAAAACAGTTTCTTTTTTACGTTCATAATAATTATCTTATTAGGTATTTATTGATGACATTATTTGGGCCTGCTTACGAAAAGTAAGTCCTACTTAGTAAAAATGAATGCACCATTCATTATGTAGGTACACCCTGTATTAACCCTTTCACAGTGCCGCCAGCAGACACAATAGTAAAACAATGCATGTGTACTATATATGGTACACTGCACTGGGAACGTGTTAAAATTAAATAAGCTAACGATAGTTTCAAAGTTACATTACAACATGCACATGCAATATTATAATTAAAAAAGCTAGCTCTACTGAACCCCGCTCACCATAATAATGTAATGACAAAAACACAGACGGACAATATAAGTTAATCACTGTTAATTAAATTTTCTAGACTCGTTGCAGAGATGGACCTCTTCTATCGATAGAGAGGGCAAACTGGTCTAAAGATACTTCAAACAACAGTAATTTCAACCGGGAGGACGGATATTGATTATGTACTACATGGAATCCAGTCATCAGCAAGTGTAAACATCATCACAGTGTTGCAGCTCAAAAGCCGGGAGACGTCATTAGTGTAGTGTGTCGAAATACCTACAATACGGCCAATGTTCAAAATGTCAACCAAGTGAGGATAGATTCCATTCCCCGCACTTCACAAGGACGACGCTCCGCTGACACCAGTCCCTCCGCGACCACGGCCCTTGCAAGCCGGCCGAAACATCGGAGAAAACCTAGGTGTTTATCATATTAGTATGTAGGCTAATTAGTATATACCGCGAGTAAGACCCGTATAAAATAGAAGTAAAGATACTACGTTTTCCAAACCGATTTGGTATTTAGTTTTGTGTCCAGTTGCCTTTCTTTCCGTATTCGTGTTGGCCACTCTTAAACGATTTGTTGGGCATTATTTTCTTTTTTTTTTTTTTTTTTTTTTTAAAAGACCACTCCCGCACTAGGGATCATACCCTGTGTCGCGGGGACTTTTACAAACATCAATTAACGGACACATAGAACACCCAGACTCAGGACAATAATTTGTGGATCTCACAAATTCTTGTTCTGCGTGGGGATCGAACCCACAACCTCATGCGCGGCAGCCGCTGGCTCTACCGGCGCGCCACCGAGGTCGTCAACTATTTTCTCGCACATGGATAACCTTGCGGCATGTTACAACTGCAGCGTTTTCGGAAACGAGGTTCTTGGGAGGTAGGATGGACATGATTCTCAAGGTCCACTTGTGGACGTGGCTGTGAGTTCATACAGTTTTTTTTTAAAATGGTAATTTTTAAAATTAAACCAATTTTTTTAGCTTTATTTCATAAAATTTATTACAAATTGTTTGAAATCGTCGTTTACTTAAAATTGAAGCTACAATTAAAATTAAAGATCGACACAGACAAACACCACAGCACTAAAAAAAACCGCGTTGTATTTTCAAATGTAAATTAGAGGAGAAAAATAAAACCAATCTACTACTCAAATCTACTTGTCTGTCTGTGTTGATCCATAAATTCCAGTTTCCTAATGCATAGGGCCAATGAGAAGAAACCTGGCAAAGAAACTCAACCTGGCAAGACAATACACAAAACATCCCAAAAACATTATTAATAGTGCTGTAACAATAAAGGTGGGTGATAGATGTGAAGCTAAAAAGCCATGCTATACAAATGTTAACGTACTTTCTAGGAAGCGGGTTGCCAGACTCTAAAAGCACAACCCCGGCCGGCGTCCTTGCGGGAAAAAATAATATTTTTGTGTATGGCAACAATTTATATAACAAACATTATACCAAATTTATCCCATTTTTATACTGAAAACAACGTATATAAGTTTTTAGTATATAAATACAGGGTTCAATGGAATCTAAGTCTACTTTTACCCGACCTTACCAGAAGATGGGTTATGTATTTGGGTTTGTAGCCTAAATACCATGATATATTTTAGTTTGAGAGGTGCCCTTGAAATCGTTTTTAAATACATTCAGAGTGCCATTGCGTATAACAAAATAAAAAAAGAATCAAATGGCAAATGTTTAGCAAAAATTCTAAACTTGGTCCAAATTTGTACCAATTTTAAGCAGTCGGTTTATTTCTTTTTATAATGGATTGTTTTACTTGTGTTTTTATATTTGTGGTAATTCCGAACGGACTCCATGGCAACAAGGGCTTTCATTGTCAAGTACACATAACAAAAAAAAATACAAAACAAAAAACTCTACAGTAAATTTGACAGCGCCTCTATCGGGAATAAAAAGAACTAATATATGTAACTTGAACTTATATACGTTGTCAGTAACAAAAGCTAAATAAATACATTATTTTAATAACATTTATATACAGAATAACATGAATCATACAAATGAGTATATGGCTAAATAACTTTTTATACGACCTAATCTTAGCATTCCATGGATTCTCCGTCCGGGTCCATCGCGTGATAGAGGACGAAACACTTGCATAACATCGTCTGGGACTTACGACCCAGATGTAGGTTTAAGGAGGCCCCCTTACAACGCGTTAGCGGTCACCTTCACTGTCTGCTATGTTCCGTCCTCTACCTATCCAAATTTGGTAGGAACCTAACAATGCCGTTTTGGACATTCGTGATAGTATAGAGCTTACTGAAGTTTTCGGCAGTCCTAGTTATTTTTATAAGCTGTAGATGGATTTAGAGCTGTAGTTATACAAAAACGGAAATCTAGAGTAACTGCGTGTTGGTAGAAAAGCGGTCGTGAACTACTTAAGATTATGATTTGTATGATCTACAAATGGTAGTCTGAAGCCTGGATATACTTAGAGTTCGTTTATTCCATGTCTATTAAAGGCGTCGCGATACATCCTTAAGCCCGATTTACACATCGACAAGTACAGTAGCGAGTTAAGTAGTAAGTTGTTGATTATATTGATATGAATAGATCTCCATCCTATTTTTTTGCGGGTTAAGTACGAAGTGGGGCTACTTCATTTTTGGCGAGTTAAGTTGGCGAGACGCGAGAGAGGGGGCTACTTCGTACTTAACTCGCCAAAAAATAGGATGGAGATCTACAAGTATTTAAATCTACCAAATCAACAACTTACAGTAGCGAGTTACTACTTAACTCGCTACTGTACTTGTCGATGTGTAAATCGGGCTTAATATCGTTTAAACGTTAAACAAATGAGCACAATATAAATTGGCGCGATTACCTATACGTATTCACATAGATGGAACCCCGGTTAAAATCTAGTTAATTGTAAACTCTTTAGCCATATACTTCATTTGATAGTAATACTTAACATTATAATATTTTAATACCCCATTACAAATATAAGCAAGTACATAAAGCGTATTTTAATTATTTAATTTGCAATTTAATTTCTTTGGTGGGCATACACGATTCTTCCTATCGTCGAATCGGCATGACATTGCAGGCTTGATCCAATCTCAATCAAAAGAAACGTAATTAGATCCTGCCATCAATTCTAACTGTCATGCCGTTCCACTCGCACACACGGTCAATTCTAACTGATCCAATCGGTAGCGTCATGTCGATTGGACGATAGGAAGGATCGTGTATGGCTACCATTAGCTCATTGGCCATGTCTGAAGAGTCACTATCCTCAGTAATAAGAGAACGAGGGGAAGGAGGGGATAAGGTGGACTACCCATTTGCATCTACTTTCATGGCACACAAAGTAGAGTTTATAGGTCAACTAATTCCTTCATCATAACAGCCTATTAATGTCCCACTGCAGGAATGGACCTCCTCCCATGACAGATGGATACTTGGCCTACTAATACCAGGCCAGACGGATTGGTATAGGGTTTAATTTCAAGTTTTACTTCTTTTTATTTCGTAAAGATAATATTTAGACCCTTAGTCGGTTTCTACGACACCCATGGGATGAGATGGGTGGTGACATATTGTATTCTTACTCCGTCACCACACGGAGTAAGGCAAATTCCTTAAGTCAAAGTTTTTAAATTCTCGTTAGGTACATTTATATTCTATGCCTTTCGTTGAGCGAGAGAGAAGTTACTGATTAATTTCGTGCGAAAACTTTTAAGTTGTTTTCTACGAAATTTGTTAAGAGTGGTTCAGTGTTTTTTGCTAAATACTAAAGTTAGCATGACTTCGGAGTTTCCTCAGCCACAATACAGCTTATTAACCGACTTCAAAAAAAGTAGGTTTCAGATAGGTTGCATATTGGAAAAGGGCCAAATAAAGAGCACTCGCGTAACCGACACGCATGTATGACTCGCTTAATGAATGTGGACGAGGCCCAATCTGTTTGCCAGGATCGTGGCGTTCTGTCGTCTCTGCCTACCCCGGCCGGGATAAGGCGTGAGTTTGTATGTATTAAAAAAATTGAGGTTTCTTAATTCGACCGTATATATAGTTATGGGAAAGGAAATTGTTTACCAGCCAAAATTTCTCTCTATATTTATTTATATACTTATATTAATATTATGTACTTGCTTATTAATAAATACATTTGTATAGGAAACATTCATACAAATAGAAAAACCTAGAAAATTAAAAACAAATACTTACGATTCTCCAGAATTTCTTGGGTGATCGCGTCGTCTACCTGTAATTTTAAAAAGGACAGTTTTTACGTATGGGTTATGTATGTGACATCGCTCGCCTAGTAAGAGCTCTTTAACAGTTATGTTTTCCTGGTCTTACACTTACTCGTAGCTTTTTGTTTTAGCATAATCTATACTAATATTATGTAAAGTTTGTGTATTTGTGACGTTGTAGGGGGTAATCTCTAGATCTACTAAACCGATTTTAAAAATTATTTTTGTGTTCAATAGTCCATTTATCGGAGAGTGTCATAGGCTATATAGGGTCACGCTATGACTAATAGGAGTGGAGCAGTAATGAAATATGTTTCAAAAACGGACGCGTTTTTTTCGCCGCCCAACGAAGTGGGCACGGGTCAGCTAGTATTATACATGTTTGATGTTACAAGAATTCTCTGACTGGTTTGAATTGAATAATTCATTTTGTGTTGAATAGTCCTTCTGTGTGTCACATGAGTTCGAAACTTGTACCCGAGGTTATTTCTAATACCCCGATTTTTTTTTTCATTGTTATGTCATTAGCTGTCTTGCCTTTGGGCCAATGGCACATGTATTGTGTCTAATGCCCGATTTACACATCGACAAGTACAGTAGCGAGTTAAGTAGTAAGTTGTTGATTTAGTTGATTTAAATAGATCTCAATCCTATTTTTTGGCGAGTTAAGTTGGCGAAACGCGAGACAGGGGGCTACTTCGTACTTAACTCGCCAACAAATAGGATGGAGATCTATTTAAATCAACTGAATCTTAAAATACTACTTAACTCGCTACTGTACTTGTCGATGTGTAAATCGGGCATAACGTCCGAATACTCAAACGTCTCTTAAAGTACGCTTTACCTTACGCGCTTAAACTAGAAATTCTCATACAAATGTCTAGTTTAAGCGCCGCTTTACTTTATCAGACGTTTGAGTATTCGTCCGTAGTCTCCATACTTATAATAGTGTTACGCGATGTCTATTATAACCAACCCATAGAAGACTGTGACTGGGAGACGCGAAGCATTAGTCATTACGAAGTTGCCCAAAAGTGAATCAATCAATCAATCAACTAGTCTATTGCAGTCCAGTGCTGGACATAGGCCTCTCCCAATACGCGCCACAGAACTCGATCCTGCGCCTTCCGCATCCAGTCCGACCCAGAGACCTTTATGACTTTTTTTTTTCAACAAGAATACGAAAGATTTAGTTAAGTAATCTAAGATCCAAGAATTTAGTTAAGGTACTCGAGATTAATTATTTTTCATCTTTTTAGATTTAAGGTTTTCGTCTCTGTCAAAACATTAGGCAAATGTTACTGTGGCTATGAGTTTCCTGACCCGTGCCCACTTCGTTGGGTGGCGAAAAAAACGTTATCTGCCTACCCCCTAAGAAAGATGGTGTGATTATTTATAGCCTATTACCATTTCTAGGTTATCATCTATCACCATATTAAATTTCATCAAAATCCGTTCAGCCGTTTAGGCGTGAAAGACAGACAGACAGAGTAACTTTCGCATTTATAATATTAGTATGGATTATTGTCATGTCGAAAAAACATAGATGTACTAGGTAGTTTAGGTCAAAGAGGTTTATTGAGTTCAAATCCTGTCAGCTGTTCCTGGACTTCAGCCTGTAGCCTAGATAAATGTAGCACGATAAAAATGCCTGGATCTGAATTGTCCTGTTTTCTTAATCTATACTAATATTATAAAGAGGTAAAGTTTGTGTGTTTGTGACGTTGTAGGGGGTAATCTCTGGATCTACTGAACCGATTTTAAAAATTCTTTCTGTGTTGAATAGTCCATTTATCGGGGAGTGTCATAGGCCATATAGTATCACGCTATGACTAATAGGAGTGGAGCAGTAATGAAATATGTTTAAAAAAGTGACGCGTTTTTTTCGCCGCCCAACGAAGTGGGCACGGGTCTGCTAGTAAAATAATATTTGTGAAGTGATCACCAAAAAGAGCAATAGGAACCCAGCAGAGTTTCTTGACATGGTAGTGTTCCGAACCCTCAGTAAACTTTAAATAAAACTCGAAAGTTCTTATTTAATAAATACTTTTTATTCAATATTTCGTCATAACCATTATAGACATTGATATTGGACTAATCTATTTAATTTTAGTTAAAAAACATTACATTTTAATGTGACATAAAAACCTTATAGTAAACTTTCTTCTATTAATAATGTTGCTAGATCAAAATAATAAAAAAACTACTATTTACTCATTTTATTGGACTTTTACAAAGAACAGAATGGACACAAAACTTCCAGGCTCATGGCAATTATTTGTGGATAGCAAACAATTGTTTAGCGCGGGATTCGTACCGTAATAGTAAAAATTATAATATTTTGTTTTAATTTTTTTACATAAAAGTAGTAGAATTAAATTAGCAAAATAGCATAATTACAGTTTAAATTAAATTCATATTTTTTCAAACTCTTATGTCACATTTAAATGAAATTATTTATTTTTACATTTTTATAAAAAACGTTCGGCAGACATAATAAAAGTAGTATAAAGCTTAAAAAATTTGAGCTCGTTAATGGAAAAATCTTTATTGAAATTGTGAAAAGATCTCCTCGTCATTTCTATGTCCCTGGTACATTATAGTACGAAATACAGAATTAATACATTAATTACACATTAATTAAATTAGGAATTAAGTATTACTTCAATGATTTAAACTTTTCATACCAAGAGGTTAATATAAACCACATATTAGGTACGGTCGGAAAAAAAATCTTATATTGAGTTAAAATTGGTTGATTTTATACTTTAATTTGTTGTTTTATTTATTACAAGTCATGACAAGAGTTTACATTGAAAATCAGTGGTCTATTGTCAAACCAGATTGAAGCTGAGTGTGTGTCATTTCTCATTTTTTAGTTAAGTTAAATTTAAAAAAAAAAAATCTTTTCTTTCTATGTAGAAGATTATAAATAAGGATATAATTTTAGAGACTTTGAGCCACTGACTGAAGAAGATATCTTTTCACATCAACAAATTGCAAAAATTTTGGCAAAATTGTGCAAAATGGCAGTGTTAGCGTTAATTCTAATTGACCTTTATTATGGATAATAAAACTATATGTTTAAAAACTAAATCGGTACAAAAATAAAATCTTAAATATTATAATAGTTTAATTACATTATACAATACTTTAAAAATCACATTCGCGGTGACTTAAACTAAAAAGATTTTTTTGAAAAGGATAGTCTCTTTAAAAATGCTAAACAGCAAAAGAGTTATGATAACAAAGACTTTTACTTTCAAAATTAAAAAAATAATACATAAGTATTTTAAATGTATTTTTAAAGGAAATTTAAAGTATTTTAAAGAGCAAAAAATTCATAACAATGTTTTGAAAATATTTTTTGTATATTTAGCAGGTACATTATTTTAATAAAACTATCTGTTTTAAGTTTATTAAGATTTTTACTTCATAACTCTTTTGCTGGCTGTACTAAAGAAAATGTTCAACATTCATACATTTTAATTGGCCGAATTAAAAAAGTCATTCTTGTAAAACAATATACCAAAGTACGGATAGTAAAGTTCGTTGATATAAAAAAATCACTGGAAGAGATGAATATTTTATGTAGCCAAGTAACTTTATGGTTCAACTCTCTTGACAAAACTTACTACAAGAATATTCAAATGTCTTTATTTTAAGACATTTAGAAAGCCTTTTTATGTATATTGTGTGCCACTAGACTGAATTAAAAAGCTATGTAATATTGATTTTACATGCATGTCAATTATCGTTCCTTAAAATCGTTAAAAATTCGGTTAAGTTAACTTTTAGTTGTAGCCGACTTAATCTATATGATGTATGGCTATTTTTAAATAAATGAGATTTAAAAAAAAAAACTTTTTAGTTGTCAAATTGTCTTACCTATTGTGTGACAATTTGACAACTAAAAGTTAACTTAACCTAATTTTTTTATCGAGAATTGACATGCTGTTTGTAACATTGTTAACACAAGTTTTATCTAAAGCAGTAAATTAACGCATCACATACCTAGAAAGTTAATAATGACGTTATGAGGTAAAATTGAAACATTTCAATTCAGCCATTTTATTTGAATTGTTATGTGCATGAGGGTTGTCTCCATAAATTGCTTTTTGAGCTGAAATATGCACATTATACATGTATATTTTAGCTATTATATCAAAAGAATACTTTTCGGCCAATTAAAAATTGATTGAACATAAACTAAAATAAGTTTAATATTAATGTACCAATTAAATACAACTAAACTTACAATTATGGATAAAAAAGACTTAAATTAATTAAAACAAAATTATTTGTTTTTACTACAATATTATATACATCGTATGGTCGAACACATATAAACTTAAACGTATAGTAGAAGAAGTAAAATTCGGTCAAATGAACATTAAAAAAAAATCTTTTAAAAATCATTTTTTTTTAAATTTAATAGTGTTGGTATCGTTTACAACCTGCATGTTAATTCTCGTACCTTAAAATCGTTAAAAATTCGGTTAAGTTAACTTTAGTTGTCAAATTGTCTTAGATATTGTGTGACAATTTGACAACTAGGCCCTGCGCAGACGGTACACTTTTTGTGCGATCGAATCTGCGGCGCACAAAAAGTCTGCCATACATGGCAAATGTTTGAGTCTTTTGTGCGACTATAATTATAATATTAGCGCCTATAATTGCATAGGTTCTATTTTCACAGACTTAAAAGTGCGTCACGGATAGTCTGTCGTCTGCGCAGGGCCCTAAAGTTAACATAACCAAATTTTTAACGATTTTAAGGTACGAGAATTGACAATCTGGTGTCGTGTCGTATTCAAGTCGCACATACATCTCTGACGTGACTTAACGACTGTGTCACTAACACGACACCCGGTGCCGAACTTTTTAAGAGCTCTGCCTACCAACATGGAAACATATCATGAATGTATGTATTTCGTTTTATAATGCTCGATTTAACAATTACCAAACAATCTGGCCTTACGTAAGCCAAACGACAAAAGCGTTATGCTATTTTGCTACTTAGTCAATATGCATTTTATGCGAAATCCTTCAAAGTCATTTTACGTTGTAGACATTGTGATAAAAAAGGATTAAAACGCTTGGCCTTAGCAGGCCCATGCTAAGTCAAAATATTTACTAAATCTGGCATCTTTTGGCTCAAACAGACCGATAAATACTTCTTCTACCTCTTAAAAAATAAATTATTTATCAATGGTGTTTAAAGTATTTTTTTGCAAAAATAATAATAAGCTAAACATTTAAAGTTCAATAAGTCTCAAAAGATTCTTTGTGCATCAAAAGTTTTTTTAAAATTTTTAATATAATTATATATACAGGGTGTACACACAGCAACACATCAAGTTAAACATTTTCATTTGAAATTGTGTCTTATTTCAAGGTATTAAGGTACATGATGTGTCTAGCTTGATTAGTTGCTGTGTGTACATAAGAACGCGCCATATATTTTAACACAACACGTTAATTCTCGTTCCTTAAAATCTTTAAAAATTCGGTTATGTTAACTTTTAGTTGTCAAATTGTCTTGTTTTTGCTATTTCAATTGTATGTTTTTGTGTTCGTGTTAATGTTTTATTTAGAGTGTAACAATTTGACAACTAAAATTTAAGTAAACTGATTTTTTAACGATTTTAATGTACGAGAATTTACATGTAGAATAAAAATCTCTATTCGTCCCAATAGATTTTATGACAAAAAAAGAGATAAAAACAATAATAAATTGAAATGGTCATATCCCTTATGCGGATGGTTATTTTTTTATGATTTCTTTGTTTCTGTTTAGTAACTTATGTTGCTATCTTGTGTTAAAATATATGACTCGTATAAATGTACACCCTCTATATACATTTTTTTCAAAAAACTTCTTAATTTTTACGCGTTGGGGAATTCGTTGTTATTTCTAAAATGTATTTTGAGATTCCTTGGCTTAATTGTATATATTTATAAAACAGTTACTTTCGTGTAACTTTGTGATCGAAGTAAAATATTTATTAAATCATTCATTTAAAAGAATCATATTAATTTAAAAGAATTTGTTTCTTAAAAACATATTTATAGACGTGACGTCATATTCAGTAACTTTTTAGCTGTCCGTAATTTGTACAGTCAGAAAAAAAAGTATTTTCTAGTATATTTAAGTCCGTTTCTTTATACTACCGAGGAAAAATGTCACTCAATACAGTCAATGCAAAAAATCACTAACTTTTTAAAAAGTTACAAAATTGCTATTATTCAGTTAAGCTGAATTATTCTGTTAAGTATTTAAATAATCTTTAAAATTCATTTCACTTCGATCGCAACACTTATGGACATTAAAAAGACAATAACACACATGTAACTAGAAGAAACATCGTTTTTACTATTACATTTATAAGATTCATTTTGCTTTGAACGCATTCGGGACAACGGGTAGAGTGAAACTAAACTCCTATACACTTATAATCTCCTGGTACAAACAATATAACTTGATTAACAGATCCAATATTACAAGGTCGCTTTTCGTGTACAGCGAATTAGAGAAAATTGGTGTTCAGTGTATAATAGACTTAACTAATGGTAAGACTATTTTCTCTTCTCGTCACGACACTTACCTATGGAGAGCTTTTAGCGTTGACATGTTTAGTAATATTGGATATGTTAATCTACTTACGTTGTTGACTGTACATTGTTTGACAACTGCAGTAAAAAACCTTATAGATTTTTGAGTTTCGTATTATATCCGAAATAAATGATTTGGGGACGTAAAGGGACTCTAAAATCGCGTGGATTAATGGGTGCACCACTATTTAACTGAAAAACCGGTTGCATATCGTACGGAGCCAAGAGCGAATGGAAGTAATCCTCTTAAACTAGACATAACCATAGTACAAATATATACAGTATTTCAACTTCATAGAAAAGGACGAAACGCGAGTTATACCTACACGCTCACGATCTAGCGGTGGCTTTGCGGAGTGAACAGTCGTAGGTAAATGTAATTAAAAAGCTGGAGGTGGGCAGCCCTATCGCATGTTTACGGTACCGCGCAGCCGTAGGCCGAAATAGACTACTGGTTGTACTGTGACATAATGTCTTTAACTTCAAAGGAAGACTTAAATTAACTCTTGGTTCGATTCTCAGCTAGTCACATAATTATAGTACATATTAGTCATAGTATTTCAACCCCAACTCTTCACCTGATAAATTTCGTAGCGGATCGAAACTAGCTTTGTAGGGGTTTCTCTTTAATGCAATATCATTTTAAAAGTCTCCAAAATCCATGTTTATAATAACAACCCGATTACAATGAAAAAACGTAAAAAATATACTATCAGTTCTGTTGTCAAACGAACAGCTGATGATATTGAAACCGCCATATTGCCTTATAAGCAACATCTTAACTAGGTCGAACGAGTGGTTAATTTTGACAGCTCTTAGTCAATAGAATAGAACCACTGCTTATAATTAAATTGTTTTTATGAGTAAAGAATTGCGTTAATCGATTGATTAATATTTAATACGAGTTTATGAGTAAGACCGATAATTATTAAGAAATATTCTTAAGATGTTATAGTAATTTAGTAAATTGTTTGCCAGTGAATAATTTTATAGACAAACCTTAAGTATTTTCTTATCTGCAGTTGTCTCTAGTCAAGTTTAAAAAGCTTATTAATAAAATACAAATTATTCGATTTACAGAAATTACTCGTTGTGAGTCCGAATGCGTCCACTCTTCACTTTCCAAAAATGTTTCCATAATATTTAGAATTCATTACGAAATCGCGTAAATATGTTTTTTTTATTTATTAAATACAATATTATTTATTAATAATAAGTAACAATGTCTAATATCTGGCACTAATCGACAATATAAATCGAAAGTCCAAACTGGACGAGCTGTCATTTACAAAATAAAAAAAATGAAGTCGGAAAATACTAATTATACAATATTAAGCTCTTTTACTAAAAGAAAAAGTATATTAATTTAATTAATTACAGCTGTAAGAAGATTTAAAAAATTATTTGAATTAAGTGCTAACGGGTTTATGGCAAAAAAGTCGAGAAAAAAATTAGTTTACCGACTTCAAAATTTTTGAGACAGCTTTAGACTTCAGTGTCGGGTTTTTTCTCTGGGTGTTTGGTGTCCCCATTGCTGATGTAATCCCCGTGGTCGTGAGTAGGGTTTTCTGAACCTTTGATGTCATCGTGGGGTGGTAACGGTGCCTCTGAATCTGCCCCGTCGGGTATATCCGTCCGGTGAGAGCGTCCTGCCGTACAATAGATTAAGCGATCAAGAACTGTCCTGGCATGTTTTTGTTAGCGGTGACTTAGTGTACGGTGACTTTGGCTAAGGTGACTTAGTGTACGGTGACTTAGTGATGGGACCTTTGGTGTTAACGTTAATTGTAATACCAACAAGAAAGAAAGGCATTAGTTGTTATAATTTAACGCGCTTTTTTTATTATAGGATGAAAGCAAATTATTTATGTTATTATTTTCAATGGCACACAACGAAATATTTTCTATAAATGGTCTTCTTTTAATATTAATTTTACTCGTATTTATACACATAACTAATACCTACATAAATTAAAAGATCAAATTCATTTTGAATTGTAGTAGGTATATAATTCGATGTAAGCAATTAAATACAATATGTCATTGCCATTTTGTTTTAGGACAATTAATACATGGCTATCGTAAATTAAAAAAAATGACGGTAAAAGTTTACTTTTAAAAAAGCCTGTAGCCTTTATTTATTTTGAAATTAATTCCACCTTCGTGCGTTCCATATTGTGTACACATTCAAATAAAATAAAATAACCAAGAAAGTGTAACAAATAATTATGTGTAAGTATGTATGTATTCCGTGCCGAGTGGAAACTTTTGGAGGAGGCCTATGTCCAGCAGTGGACGTCCATAGGCTGATATGGATGGATGGATGGATGTATGTATATGCCAATCTTTCTTGCGTCACCTCGGGAACTTACTAACTACCAAACGTGAGTGAAACATAGTTATATACCAACACCGTGATTGTGAAAAACCATTTAAATAATGCATGTTTTATTCAGAAATACATAATTAATATTTAATATATGAAAAACTGTCCGTGTGGTGACGGAGTAAGAATACAATATGTCACCACATTGAACACGTTATGATATAAATAACTTTTTTTAAAAGAATTTAATTTGTTGTTAAAACAATATATAAAAATATGAAAAATCATTGTATTTTACACATAGTATATAATAGGTCGGGGAAAAAGTCTTTTCGCATAACGTAGGTATAAACTTATTATAAAATTTCTTTGACTGTACTACTTATGTCTGGCTGGTTTTGGTAACATTAAAAAGGTTACATTATAAAGAAAAGAAAAAAATAAAAAAAAGTTGTTTCCCGCTATTTTTCATTTGTTTTTCTCTCCGTAAAAATGAGTGAATCTAATGAAGAAATTCGATACATTTTAAAATTTTATTATAAAAAAGGCAAAAATGCAACTCAAGCAGTGAAAAAAATTTGTGATGTTTATGGACCTGATGCAGTGTCAGTAAGAGTAGCACAAATTTGGTTCAAACGTTTTCAGTCCGGAAATTTTGATGTTAAAGATTGCACCTCGCTCTTGTCGCCCTGTTACGAATAAAATGGACGCCATTTTTGAAAGAGTGGAGCAAGATCGGCATATTAGTAGTTACGATGTAGCTGAAGAACTGGGAATTGACCACAAAACAGTTTTGACCCATTTGAAGAAAGCTGGTTATACAAAAAAGCTCGATATTTGGGTGCCACACGAGCTCACTCAAAGAAACTTAATGAACCGTGTACTCATTTGCGATTCATTATTGAGACGTAATGAAACCGAGCCGTTTTTGAAGAGATTGATAACTGGCGATGAAAAGTGGATCACGTACGACAAGAACGTGCGAAAAAGGTCGTGGTCGAAAGTTGGCCAGGCTTCACAGACTGTGGCCAAACCTGGCCTAACACGAAATAAGGTGATGCTGTGTGTATGGTGGGATTGGAAGGGCATTGTCCATTATGAGCTTTTACCGCCCGGCAAAACCATCGATTCTGATCTTTACTGCCAGCAACTGATGAGATTAAAGGAAGCAGTCGAGAGAAAACGGCCGGAATTGATCAACAGGAAGGGTGTGGTCTTTCATCACGATAACGCTAGACCACACACATCTTTAGCCACTCAGCAAAAATTAAGAGAGTTCGACTGGGAGGTCCTAGTGCATCCACCATATAGCCCTGACCTTGCGCCTTCAGATTTTCACCTGTTTCGGTCTCTTCAGAATTCTTTAGGTTCTGTAAGGTTGACCTCAAGAGAGGACTGCCAAAACTATTTGTCCCGTTTTTTTGATCAGAAGTCCCAAAGTTTCTACAGTAACGGGATAATGTCTCTGCCCACAAAATGGCAGAAAGTTGTTCAACAAAACGGTACATATATATTGTAAATAAATGTAAATAAACTTTGAAAAAAATGTCTTGACTTTTCATACAAAAATACGAAAAGACTTTTTCCCCAACCTAATATAATATTGCCGTGTTTAGTATAAAAAAAAATTAAAAAAAACAGAAATTTGTGTAATTTTAAATAATAAAAAAAATGCAAGGAAAACGTAAAAAATGCAAGAAAAGTGGCACAGCGCCTCTATCGCATGCAAAGAGAACTATATATTTATAACATGCTTTGTTTGACAAATATCGTACCTGTTAATTATTCTGAACAACCTTGTTTTGAATATATTTTGTAAAGCTACGAAAATATTAGTGAATTCGTCAAGAATTTTACAAAAATTATATTGTCTCAATTTTAGAAATTAAAAAAAAATTAGGTAAGTATATGAATTTTATTCAGTCCCAATATGTTAATATGAAAATTATTTTTTTCATAATAGGTCGGTTTGTCAACTACAAAAGTTGTATAGCACATCCAATACTATAAAGTCACTTTTCTTGTTCAGCTATTTATGGCAGATTGGTTTTCAGTGCTAATATTTTATTGGACATTACTAATATAAGACTGTTCTCTCTTCTCGTCACTACCTGCTTTTAGTGTGATTTTTGTAATATTGGGTAGGTTAGTTAACTATTGTAGTTGACTGTATAATTTAATCGAAAGATTTACAAAATTTAACAAAAAGGAATAAAAGACTAAAGATTTAAACCTAAAAAAAAACAGTTTATTTTATTCAATTTAATTTTTTAATTTTTTTTAAACGTTTAAAATTAAACTATGACTTTCTTTGATAAGTTCTGCATAGCAAGTACCTACTCTTTTTTTATCTGTTTAGTAATTTCGGTCTAACGGATTTCGAACTTTGTGATAATTCGATCATGTTTATTTAATAGATATGATATTCCAAGACCAAAATACATATTATAAAACAATAAAATATTTAAATATACTATCATAACAAGTAATTTGAAGTCTGATGTATTTTTTAACTGTTAGCGACTCAAATACAACCATATTTTTAAACACCCACATAGAAAAAACATGCAAAAGTTCATGAACAGACATGCTTATTAAAAAAAAAGAGAAGTTTGAAACTCAACATGCGTTTATAATAAAAAAAACATGCAAATTTTTTGTTCTTGATCGCTCAAAAATATTGATACGTTCATTAACTATAGTAACACTAAATAAAACACTTTTCTTCTAAAATACTACCAAAATTTAGCTTTTTATTCGCGAAATTTGTGCCAGCCTCAAACGGTTAGTGTGATTGTGATTTTTTCTATTTTTTAACCGACTTCAAAAAAGGAGGGGGTTTCTCAATTCGAACATCTATAAATATATGTATTTTGTATATTCGCCGATTATTACTTTGTTTATGAACCGATTTTGATTATATTCTTTTTTTTTATTTGAAAAAGTATAAATCCAGATTGGTTCCATAGAAATTTCATCAAAATAGGTTCAGTAATTTAGTTTTCTTTAAATAAAATTAAATTTCTGTTGTTCTGAATGTAAAATAAATTGCGTAAAAGTATTATAGTATGTATGGCAAAGAAAATTTAGAGAAAGTCAATTCTCTTATTAGTAATAATCACAGTATGCAATGTACCAGCAATGGTGGTTCTGAACACTCACCTAATATACAAACAGGGTGTTCTAAAACTACTAAAATGTTAACAAAGTCTTCAAAATTATGTAAAAGTAAAAATACATTTATTGTCTCGGACAAACTGGGTGTTGGTTTGGGTAGTTTAATTAAGACTTACATAGATTGCCCTGTTGTTAATGTTTGTTCACCTGGAGCTAGTTTAAGTATTATAATGAATAATCTGAAAAAGTTACAACTTAACGAAGAGTCTACAGTTGTCATATTACTTGGAAATGGCCTTTCTATTACCAAGAAGGATGTAATTATATTAGTAGAACTGGTATTACAAATTCAGGCATCAGTAGGTTGCAAATTTATTATGTGTGCATTCCCATATTCTTATACACTTACTCAAGAACAAAATAGGCATATAGGTAAATTAAATTTACTATTATATAATAGTACACGTCACTACTGTGACATTTTATTTTTTGACTCTAATATTTTTATTAGGAACAGTTTTTACTTAACAAAAGATACCATGTATCTTTCTTTTTATTATAGAAAACAACTTGCTAGTTTATTAGCATTTAATATAGGTATAGGTACAAGTACTAATAGAGTACTCATTAGTTTGGTAGGAGATAGTAGGTCCACTACTAATACATTTATTAAACCATCTAATAGTTTAAACTATTAGATAAGACAAAGGGTAGCCTTAATCTTTGTTTAGTTCATCAAAACATACAAGGTCTATCTGGCAAAGAACTAGAAATAGAACTGTTTTTAAACAAACATAATGTACAAATCTTTTGTGTTACCGAGCATTGGTTACAGTCACATGAATTATTATTTAATAATGCACACTTTACATTGGCAAGTGCGTTTGTAAGAAAGAAGGCTATACGCGGTGGCTCTCTAATATTTATAAGTAATAAAGTTGAATTTAAAGAAAGAAAAGACATAGCAAATCTTTCTATCGAGCGCACAGTCGAAATCTCTTGTGTGGAGCTTGAGCAACATGTCGTAGCTTGTGTGTACCGACCACCGCAGAGTGATTATAGTCTATTCGAGGGTGTTATGGAGAAATTGTTAGAAAGACTATGCTCAGGAAATAAATTTATTATAGTATGCGGGGACTTTAATGTAAATCTACTTGAAAAATCTTCAACTAGTGCTAGATTCATTTGTTTGTTTCAGTCTTATAATTTACAGTTTTTATTTAAAGAAGCCACTAGGATTACATCTCATTCTGCTACATGCTTAGATAATGTATTTTGCAACTGTGAATATGTTAATAAGGATATCTTAAGTGATTTAACATCTGACCACTGTGGGCAAAGGGTAGTATTTCCATCTATTACTACTCCCACAGAGAACAAAATCACATGCAGGCCAATTACCATAAACCGCCTGAATCAATTTAGTGATAATGTTGCAATCAAAGTGACTAGAATTAATCTTAATCAGTATAGCCCAGATGATATTTATAAAGATTTATTAGACATTATCAAGCTTGAATATGATAATATTTTTAAAACTAAGACTTTTGTTAGTAACTCTAAAACTAAATTCTGTGATTGGGCAACAACAGGTATATATAAAAGTAGAGCTCGCTTGTATGAATTGTATGGTATGAAACAATATAATACTCAACCAGATTTCATTCAATATGTCAGGAACTACTCGAAAACTTTTAAGAGGGCTTGTGCCATAGCAAAGTCTTCTTATTTGAGTAATAAGATAAAGGAATCAAACAACAAAATTAAAAGTACATGGGACATTATTAATGCAGAGACCGGCCGGATGAAAATTCGTGATACTAATTATGTACTAAAAACTCAAGATAAGGTTCTCACCAATAATGCTGACATTGCACATGCTTTTAATAATTTCTTTATCAATGTTCCTATTCATACAACAACCTCCTTAAATTCCTCTCCAAACCAAGCAGAATTTTTACTAAAAGATAAAGTAATTGAATGTAAGAACCGCTTCAGTTTTAGGTCTATTAACCATAATGATATCATAAAAGCTTTCAAAAGTCTCAATTCCAAGAAATCAGCTGATTTATGGGGTATGTCTGTCAAGCTTCTTCAGGGTATTATATTTAATATATCTCCACATTTATCTATTATATTTAATAAGTGTATTGCCATAGGTGTATTTCCTTATCTAATGAAACACAGTAAGATTATTCCTTTGTTCAAGAATGGATCAAAAAGCGACCCTGGTAACTTTAGACCAATTTCAATACTACCTGTGATTAGTAAAATCTATGAGAAAATTATCTTATGCCAATTGGAGAGTCACTTTCATTTAAATAATATTTTTCATAGGCAGCAATACGGTTTTAGGAAGGGTAGCTCAACGATTGATGCGGGTGTTTCTCTTCTGAAATATATCTATGATGCTTGGGAAAATTCTATGGATGCAATAGGCGTCTTCTGTGATCTTTCTAAAGCTTTTGACTGCGTTGATCATGGGACACTTCTGTGCAAGCTTAGACATTATGGAATTAGGGATGCTTCTCTTGATTTATTATCTTCGTATTTAAGCAATAGGGTTCAGTATGTCGAAGTAAATGGTAGTAGGTCCTCTGGTCTTCCGCCAAGTATGGGCGTGCCTCAAGGATCCATTCTAGGTCCGTTTCTATTTTTAGTTTATGTCAATGACTTGCCGTTTCTTGCTCAGGGTTTGTGCGACATTGTTTTATTTGCAGATGATACTTCACTCGTTTTCAAAGTAAACCGTAAGCAAACTAATTTAGATGAAGTTAACGAATCTCTCGCACAAGTCCTGAACTGGTTTACTGCTAACAATTTGCTTTTAAATGCTGCCAAAACAAAATGCTTAAAATTCTCTATGCCCAATGTTAAAAGCCTTAGTAATAATCTGATTTTAAACGGTGAGGTCCTTCGTTTTGTAGACACTACTGTATTTTTAGGAATAACGTTGGATAGTAAGCTGCAATGGGGTGCTCATATATTAGCTCTAGCAGGAAAACTAAGTTCAGCTGCTTATGCAGTTAAAAAAGTGAGGCAGCTAACGAATATAGAGACAGCAAGATTGGTATACTTTAGTTACTTTCACAGCTTAATGTCCTATGGTGTTCTTTTGTGGGGTAGGGCTGCAGACATCGAATCTATTTTTATTCTTCAGAAGCGTGCAGTTCGAGCTATTTACAATCTTGAATCGAATGTTTCATTGAGAGATCGTTTTAAGGAAATAGGTATTTTAACAGTTGCTTCACAATATATATATGCTAATATAATATATATTAAGCAAAATATTGAACAGTATGATAGAAATGGCGACATTCATAGCATTGGTACGAGGAATAGGCATAAGTTGATAGGTCCACAACATCGCCTACATAAGGTACATAACACTTTTGCGGGACTCGGTATACGTTTATTCAATAAACTGCCTAAGCATGTAATGGATCTACCTTTACTAAACTTTAAAGCATTTGTAAAAAATCAGCTATTATCGAAAGGCTATTATACAATAAACGATTATATTAATGACAAAAACTCATGGGCTTAGATTTCAATTATCGTGATTTTATGTTGCTTGTTCCATGGTGTATATTGTGGCTTAACCTAGGTAGTTGTGCGGATGTTATGTTACTACCTTATTACTTTCTTTTACAGTTTTATTTGTTATTGTAACGATAGAAATACTTCACTTGCATTTGTAAATGTATTTAATTATATTATCTAAATGGTATTCTATTCCATTCTCAACTACTTAAAGATTAACAAAATCAACTTGACGACACAAATGCTTGTGTGTTAATTTCTGTCGGATATCGCAGTGACGAGATGACTGATGAACGTGCCATGCAATTAAAGCTTTTTTAAATCAATTTATTAACAATGAAATTTTTTTTTATCAATTAAACTTTAAATTGCTATGCATGTAAGATTTGCTTGCACACATCATTCTTCACGCTGCTGTTGGTAATTGTAACAAAGTCAAATTATTATTTTGAAAAGAGTGGCCTGAGTTTCTTGGCCACATTCTTCTCAGAGCTCTACTATAGTCGTCTGCGAAAGTGGTAGTAGTTTGGCAGACATTTTTCTCTATACTATTCTACTACATGTATAACGATTTGCATGTGTTACTTTGTAACCTAAGTGAATAAAGCTATTTTGACTTTGACTTTGACTTTGACTATAATAAAGTTTTTAGTTGAAGTCGGTTGTTTAATTAGAAAACTATTTTAATTGTTTTTTTTTTCACTTTACCTATCGACCAACCGCCCTCGAGCCTGTCAGATACATCACACAATTAATAATACTAATTAATTAAAAACAGGTATGGGTATTAACGCATGCCTAATATTTTAAAAAAGCAAATTGAAAAGCATGTTCAAGTACATGATGCTATAATTTTTATGTAAAATATCAATAAAATCCTCCGTGTGGTGACGGAGTAAGAATACAATACGTCACCACCCCGTCTCATCCCATGGGTGTCGTAAAAACCGACTAAGGGAATAACCGTAACTACTATCTTTACAAAATAAAAAGAAGGAAAATTTGAAATTAAACGCTATACCAATCCGTCTGGCCAGCGTGGTATTAGTAGGCCAAGTAACCCTCCGTCACGGGAGGAGGCCCTTCCCTGCAATGGGACATTAATGGGATGTTATGATGTTATGATGAATGTTTTAACAACGAAAAATTTAAAAAATAGATGAGGACTTTCACAGACATGAAATTAAAGGAACCAAAGAATCAAAACAATAATTTGTGGATCACACAAAAAAAATGCGGGATTCGAACCCGCGACCTAGTGCACGGTTGCATGGGATTGATCCCGCGATCTTAAAACACGACCGCTTTATTTAACCTTATAATACAACAAGACATTATACCAGGGCATCATAGCAGCCTAGGGGGTTGATGGCTAATCTCTACAGTGCGACATTTGAGGTCTAATATACGTATAATATACCATTATCACATTGAATCCCTTGCAATAAAGGATAGTTTTGCGTGTGGCGTGTATAACACTTATTATATTAGACTGTAGTATTAGTTGAAGCTTGTTTGGCATAATGGTAATTTCACTGCAGCTTATTTGATATAAAGTTTATTTCATCAAATCATTATTTATTAAAATAGTAATCATTTTTTCTATTCCCCAACCACTAATACTAACTACATAACTACATAAATACTAAACTATTTTATTGATATTTCACATAAAAGAATTTTTAAAATAAAAAAAAACATTTTCATTTTAATATTAATCTGAAAAACAATATTGTATTAATAGTACAATTACTTAAAAAAGAATTATCCTTAACATTTATGGAGCATAAAATTTGGAAAAAAATTTAGAAATTTTTATCATGCTAGATTTCTGAAGTATAATATGCATGCTAAAATAATCATAAACAGATCCAATTTATTAATAATTTGACAATTAACTTATTGATATTAAATACAATAAGAATCTTTAATAATTACTTAACGAATTACCGGAATCAGAATACTTCAAAATACACCCACTATCAAAAATTTCAAAGCAGAAAATGTGACTAAATAAATATAAACAAAATAAGTTCTATACGCTACATGTGATCATTAATATCTGAACATTGACCAAAATGTCTGTTTTTTATTTCATTAAAAAAAAATGTTCAGTTATTTATGGTAACTTGTAGCGTATAGGACTTATTGACTTATTTTAAATTGTTTAGAATTTTTTGGTCACCTCGTCTGCTACGAAGTATTTGATGCTGACTGTACTACCTTATCTCATCAAACTTTTCGGAAATAAAGTGAATTTTTCCTTCTTTTTTTGTAGAAAAATTGTGCTAAATCTTTCTTAGTCGGCTTTCTTTTTAATATTGTATTTAATATCATTAAATTACGTCATATATTAACTTTTTAACAACTAATATACAATTTAAGACTTACCGGCAAAACACCATCTATCGGTAGCGTATGCAAGCACCACAAGGAACACAGCAATGAGTACCACCAACACTCCTATTACGATGCCCACTATTGCGCCTGTGTCCAGCTCCACGCCTGGGGAAAATTATTTATATGATTATTTCTAATGTATAGAAAACATGAAATATGAAATGAAATATGAAATGAAATGATCTTTATTCACGTAAAAATATACAATGTATGTCACGATCGCCAAATGACTTTTAAATTTGCAGAAAAACTGACAAAGGATAACGGCGAAAGAAGCCAGTAATGGCCATCAAGTCCATTCTATACTCTAATCACTCTAATAGGTGAAATTTGACAGCTGAAATCTAGGGTTGGGTGTCTAAAATCTATTGGGAGATTTATCGATTCTGATAACAAACGTTTAAGAGAATTTAATTAGTTTTAATTTTAAGATTGGGATAGGTTTAGAGTTAATTTAAAAATTAAGGTATAGTACAGATAATTCATCGACCACCTTTTCCAATAAGTACATTAGTGATAGAGGACGCAGTTTTATTTGTCCTAGACGGTGTGATTTGCATTTGATGTTTCATCTATAAATAAATACCACTTCGTTAGAATCCGTTATTCGGTTAATTTTGCAAAGAAATGTTACTCTAATACAAAACAAAAATTGAGAAATAAAAACCATAGAACGTAATTTTTGCGGAGAAGTAAAAAATGACGTTAGTTTGTACGTCAGTTTATGTACTTACTTATGGTTATTATGATACCTTTTAAAGCTCAAGCCAACTGTCAAATTTCACCTATTAGAGTGGTCAGAGTATAATTGTGTAAATAAACAGGCAAACTATTTGATATACTTTTAAATATCTTTTGGATAGATTCTTTGTACCAAACCCAATATCAATTCATTTGCAGATTGTATAACAAGTACTGAGTCTAGCATTCGTATATCTACTATAGGTCCAGGCAAAAACTAATTACCTTGGTCATAATTACAAAAAAAGTCATGCTTAGAAAATACAAAATTTAAATTAAATTTTGAAATGTAGATTATCAAACAAATATCATGCTTAATTTAAATTAATGTACAATAATATTTATCTTATTTTATTGGGCAAAATCCATGCTTGACACAAAAACATTATGAAAAAATAAAGTATTTAATTTACCTACTTATAAACATGCCCATGGAATTTAAAATTTTGAAAATATATTAAGCATAATGAGAGTTGTGACGAGTCCTATCTGTCGCGGTGGCTTTTACAAACATGAAAGTAACAGACACGAAGTATATCCAGGCTTAAGCAAATATTTTGTCGTCTGCATAGTTTATTTTTCGTGGTATTCGAACCAGCGACGCGACTGTTCATTTATTTACGAAACATTCACTTCTTAAATCCTACTAATATTATAAATGCGAAAGTTTGTGAGGATGGATGGATGGATGTATGTTACTCTTTCACGCAAAAACTACGGAATAGATTTTGATGAAATTTGGAATATAGGTAGTTTAGGGTGTAGAATATCATTTAGGCTACTATACAAGACGGGTGAAGCCGGAAAATATATGGGTCCATATTGGCTCACCTAAAGTTCTTCTTCCGAAAATGTTCTTCCTAACGATTTGTAATCCGAACGATCACTCTTCCTAAAATTTTAAATCCTAAAGTTTTCATTCATACTATTTGTATCCGGCGATGTTCATAACACTCATGTTTCCGAAAATCGTTATTAATAATATCGTTATGTAAATATATTTAAACTCCTAATGTTTTTTGTCATAACGCTTTTATCCCTAAACATTTTCACCATAATATTTTCTCTCATACTCAGAAAGAAATATTTACCAAGTGAAAGTAATAAAAAGGTTTGTTTTTATACTATTTCTTGTGATTTTACTTAACAACTTTTTACATTTTTACATTAAACCATTTTTTTTTAATTATTGTTTATTAAAATTATTAGAATATTTTTGTCTTAAATGAATGAAATCCATAAAACATGACTCGTTCACGGTTATGCTTATGGCCTGAGAGTTTACCATAACCGTAACTAAACCAATAAGTAAAGGACCAATTCGGTTCTGGCACTTCGCCGGCCGCTGCCGCGGCACGCTCGCTGCGCTCGCTCGGCTCGTGCGTTGGGGTCACAGTTCTACCATAACCTAAACCAATAATTATGAATAGGACCCATTTCGTTTCTGGATCTTGACTGAATGATTGGAGCGGGACTCTGGTTTTGCTCTGGTCTTTGGTATATCATGTTATACCTACATGTTGTCAACAAAGTTACGCAAAATTAATGTATAATAATATTAATTATTATGAATAAAAAGAAATCTAAACAAAAAAGATATGACTTTAAATTATAGTATAAAAGATGGTTATGTTGAGAAAATATAGGAAAACAAATAATAGTATAATAGATGTTTATTACTACTGAAATTATGAAGATGAATGCTTCGGATTATTAACATTAGGGACAAAAAAATTAGGAATTGCGATTGTTAGGAAGAAAAATGTTAGGAAGAACATTTTCGGACTTCCAATTATAGGAGTTGAAATTTTAGGTGAATTTTGGCGCACCCAAATATATAACATACTAACTGATACCGTTAGTATGTTATATATTTTCGAAATAATATAAAATGTCGTTATAACTTATTGACGTCAATTTTATTCTACTCAACCTAAGTTTATAAAAACGTTGAGAATAAACAGAGCAAGAAATTTCATTGCTTCATTTTCTAGACGCCATTTTACAAACATCAATTAATAAGCTTATATTATTTAATAATAAACAGCTTTATGTCTGTCACAACTCTCAAACATTTTTACATACAGCTAACCTAAATAAAATACAGTAATAAAAACGTAATATTAAACAAAATAATTTCGACATAATTCATTCGGGATGCCATCATTCTAATAACCGAGACGTGAGGCCTTACCATAGACATCGATTACGAGAAACGATGTACTAGCACGACGAGCTGTAGGGAATATACCAATATTTTTATCAATATTTTGAAAGTATTAATTTTGAAAAGAAATACCGTATTTTTTAAATTACAATAAATGATTTATTATTTATCATTAGAAATAATTTTAAAGCGGTTGTGCACCGAGTTAAGAGCATTTACGGGGCTCACTAGCGCCGGCAATTGAAAAGAAATCATAATTCATCATAAAATCATAAGTCAGTCTTTAGAAATGGTAATAAAGTTTTTGTATAACACACTCTCAACCCTTTAAACGCTTTTAAATTAGATAAAATATTGCATTGAAAACGAAAATTTTCGAATTTGGCGGCGTTACGGAGCCTCTATAAACGCTCTTGATGATAATTATAATTTAATGACATATTTTTCTTACCAGCAGGTTCATCCATAGTGCTAATTCTGACAGCAAACTCATCTCGTCCTAGGTCGTTGGTGACCCTCAAGTAGTAAGTACGTTCTACGTCCTCTTTCGTGATCGTGGACAGAATTAGGGTTACGTTGTAGAAGCCGTTGCCCTGGAAGTAATAGAGGGGTGTTATTATCTATACTAATACACACATCAAAAAAGTCTAAGCAACATGCATGATATTACAAATTTACCATTTATATTAATTAATTTCTAAGTATTTACTCACTCAAAGTGTATAGGTAAGTAAACTTTTTTGTTATTGATGACATACTGGCTGGTTGTAAAAAAAAAAATTCGATTATGTTTTGTTTTTTTTCATAAAATTCAAATGACTGCGAATTTGTTTGAATTTGAGTGCATGTTAATTGCTACGTTTTAGTCTTGATTTTATAATTTTACCAACCATTTAAATACAGTTGGCGACAAAATTGAATTGTTAGATATTCTTTACGTCATGGAGCGACGTCATTTGACGGCAGATGAAATGCAAAGAGCTGTAGGGATGTTGCAAGCGGGAAGTAATCAATCTCAGGTATCTCGACATTTTGGTATTCATAGAAGTGTTATTTGTCGTCTTTGGCAGCGCTACAATAATACAGGGGAACCCGCTGAACAGCATCCAGGCCGTAAAAGGAGTACAACCACTCGGCAAGACCGGTACATACAACTGACTGCAAGACGCCAGCCGATGTTAACCGCTCGAGAGATAAGTTTGAGGCTACAAAATTCAAGTGGTGTTGATGTAAGTCCCCAAACTGTGCGAAATCGACTGCATGAGTACGGCCTACGAGCTCGACGCCCTATCAGGTGCCCACCGATACGTCACGGGAATCGCGCTCGTCGAAATGAATGGTGTAGAGAACGCATAACATGGACCCAGGAACAATGGGATAAAATTATGTTTTCCGATGAGTCGCGATTCGGGTTTAGGCCTGATACAAGAAGGGTGCGAGTGTACCGTCGACCCGGAAATACTGAAAGACTCAGGTGCGTTCAGGAAGTTCATCCATACAGCGGCTCAACAGTTATGGTATGGGCGGGTATTATGAAGAACAGGCGAACTGAGCTCGTTTTTGTAAATGGAAACATGAACGCTGAAAATTACGTTGAGGATATTCTCAGACCTTATGTCCATCCATTTGCACAAACCTTTGGCTCCGATTTTACGTTAATGCATGACAATGCGCGTTCACATACAGCTCGGCGAACCAGTGAATACTTGGCAACGGAGAACATCCAGGTATTGCCCTGGCCTGCACAATCGCCAGACCTCAACCCCATCGAGCACGCATGGGACATGCTCCAGAGACGTGTTTTGAAGGACTTGGACGGAGTGACAACAACCCAACAGCTGAAGGATTTGCTACAATTCCATTGGGAGCGAATACCGCAAGATGACATAAACAGTCTCATTAATTCAATGAATAATCGTTGCCGACAAGTTCTGAATAGCAGAGGAGGCCATACTTTGTATTAAATTGTCCTATTCTTTCACAATAAATTCATTTTCTTAAGAAATTTCAATTTGTAAAAAAAAAGTTTAGTTTCTTATGTACCTGTATATTCTAATATTGTTAATTTCTGTTATTAAAAGAACTTATAAAGAAAACAGCTGTTATTTTTACATCATAGAACCCTAAAAATATTATTTTAAAAATAAAATACAACGTTATAATTAAAATAAATGGTAAAATAAATTAATATAAATGGTAAATTTGTAATATCATGCATGTTGCTTAGACTTTTTTGATGTGTGTATTATAAAGAGGTAAAGTTTGTATGTTTGTGACTTTGTAGGGGGTAATCTCTGGATCTACTAAACCGATTTTTAAAAAGTCTTTCTGTGTTGAATAGTCCATTTATCGGGGAGTGTCATAAGCTATATAGTATCACGCTATGACTAATAAGAGTGGAGCAGTGATTAAATATGTTTAAAAAAGAGACGCATTTTTTTCGCGGCCTAACCAAGTGGGCACGGGTTAGCTAGTAAGGGTTAAAGGGAATTTTATTTTGTCACATTTTTATATTGTAATTTTTTTTTTTAACGACATTTCCCGCGTTATGGGACAGTGTCACGAGGACTTTACAAACATAGATTCATCATAACAGCGCATTAATGTCCCACTGCAGGGACGGGCCTCCTCCGTGAAGGAGGGATACTTGGCCTACTAATACCACGCTAGCCAGACGGATTGGTATAGGGTTTAATTTCGAGTCTTCCTTCTTTAAATTTCGTAAAGATAATATTCACGGATAGTCCCTTAGACGGTTTTTACGCACCCATGAGATAAGATGGGGTAATGACATATTGTATTTTTTCTCCGTCACCACACACAAAGTCCGTATAACATCACAGCTAGACTAATCCCACTAACTTTAAGTCCCATTCCTTATGTCTCTCTTTTATTCAGTCCCTCTAACTGGAAATCCATCTAAAGTCCAAAAACAACGACTTACCAACAAGTAAGGCTGTAGTGCAGTGAACACTCCATTCTCACTGTTCTGAGGTCCCACAAGTCTTTGGTCTCCAATAGTCCACTCCGCAGTTGGAGCCGGGTTGGCTCTCACAGTCACGTTTAGTTTGCCTTCCTCTCCAAGCTTCAAGCCGAAGATTGTGATCGTGCCGGCAGAGTCTACGCGTTTTGGCGGGTCTGAAATTTGGAGAATAAAAAAAATAGTATTAGATCATGAAAGCCCATTAATATCCCTCTGCTGGGATGGGCCTCCTCCCGTGATGGAGGGATACTTGGCCTACTAATACACGAATCAAGTATTAGCTAAAAGCTACTTGTTCAGTACTTATGTGACCCTGGTACTGCGAATTTCCTAATTCAACTAAATTATAAATAAAATAACTCACAATGCACAATAAGCTGTCTTCTACGTTCCATGGGCTTCTCCAAGGCCTCATGCTCAGCTCTGCAGCGCAAGACCTTGTTGTCATCCTCCATGGTCAAGGATCGGGAGATGTTCTGCATGATGGTGACCAGGTCGCTGCCGGGGTCTGAAGCCAGGATCGGCTGGTGCACGCCGGCTAGTATTGGCTCGTCATCTGAAATAAGAGAAGTAGGTTAAGATTGCGTGGTTGGTAAAATATTTTAAAAATTAAATAAATATTCCTCACACTTTCACACAACGCCATCTAGTCCCAAACTAAGCAGAGCTTGTACTATGGATACTAGACAACGGATAAACATACTTAAATACTTTGTTTTTATAATTACATATTTATTATATATAGAAAACAACCAGACAAATGCAAACAATCATGTTCATGCACACAAAGATTTGCATTGAGCGGGAATCGAACCCGACACCTCTGATTAGCAGTCATGTTAAATAACTTCTACCCCACAGAGGTGGTCAACTTTCAAAAAATTTTAAAAACATTTTATTCATAGCATCATCGTTTCAGGCAAAAATGTTTACTGCTAGTCCTGTGCATCCTTCATCCACAAACTTTACCAGATCCACCTTGTGAGGGGGTCTGCCTACCCTGCGTTTTCTGATATTTAGGATACAATACAATACATTAAAGTGGCAGATTATTTTGGACATGCGGCCCCCCTCCTGATGGATAGTAGTAACCGCTACCGTTGAGTAGCAGTAATGCAAGGGCTAACCCGCTCCCTGTCTTATACAATGTGTTATGTCCTAAAGCGATGTAATGTCACTAGCTACTGTACCCTTCACCCTCAACACAGTAACATTTGCAAACTCATCATAACAGCCCATTAATGGCCCACTGCAGGGACGGGCCTCCTTCCGTGACGGAGGGATACTTGGCCTACTAATACTATGCTGGCCAGACAGATAGGAATATAGGGTTTAATTTCAAGTTTTCCTTCTTTTTACTTCGTAAAAATAATATTTACGGATAGTATCTTAGACGGTATTTACGACACCCATGGGATGAGGTGGGGTGGTTACATATTGTATTTTTACTCCATCACCACACGGAAAGCATTTGCACACTACTGCCTGTCTATTAGATGGTTTCTTGCTGAAGCAACAACTATCTTCTTAATATTATATCCAATTAATGGAAGTTGGAGAGCAGCCTAGGAAACTATTCCCTATCTCTGACGAGGTGAAAGAGTTCCGCAGCCTTTCTGACTCCAGTCCACTCGCGGATGTTTTAAAGTCGCAAATTTTTTTCTACGATTCTCTTTACGTTTACCTTCAATTCATATGAGACCTGCAGGTCAATTCTCGTAACATACAATTTATTCAACTTAATTTTAACTATTTTTAAATTTAATTTTTAATTAATCCAAAAGTGTTATTCAGGTCCTTAAACATTTCGTTAAAAATAAAGTTAATTAAAATAAACGTCAGGTTTGACGTTTCTTAATGGAGAAAATTACATGAACTGTCATTTTAAAAATTACAAGATTGCCGTTTTAAGCTTAGTACGATTACATTACTTTAAAAAGATTTTAAATTACAAGAATACCTATTGTGTGACAATTTGACAACTAAAAGTAAAATTCACCTAATTTTTAACGATTTTAAGGTACGAGAATTGACATGCTGCTGTATTGTTCTTTGCTAAAAGAAGAAAGACAATGGAAATAATTGGTACTCGATGCGGGACTCGAACCCGCGTCTCTGGACTATACGCGTCCAGCGCCATGACCACTAGGCCAACCGAGTAAACGTCTCGACTACCAAATTTAACCATTGCTTTATACGGCACCGGGCCGCAACTGAGAACTCAACTGTACAACGCCATCTAGTTGTTCTTTGCTGTATTTAAATACCACTTACCCAAGAACCATGTGATCTTGGCAGCGGGTCGTCCGTTAGGTACCACGCACTGCGCCATGAAGCCATCGCCTTCCCTGAATGAAGACTGAGGTGGTGCTATTAAATGGGGCTCGCCTGGTGCTCCTGTGGAAAAGAACAGTAAAATATTAACATTTTGTTTTAATATAATCACAGGGGTAGGCAGAGACGACAGAAAGCCACTTCGTCACGATCCTGGCAAACAGATTCGGCCTCGTCCACATTCATTCTGGCGCTCTGTCGTCTCTGCCTACCTCGGATGGGATAAGGCGTGAGTTTATGTATGTATGTATGGTATAATCACAGCGAACCTAACTAGGGATTCTCAACAACGAAGAATAAACCCAAGCAAGTATTTCGTAAAATCACTTTTATGTACTAGGACTTCATAAGTATATAGAATGATGTAGATAGATTATTACAAATGAGTTATCATATCATTATATCTCCGTGTGGTGACAGAGTAAGAATACAATAAATAAGTCACCAACCTATCTCATCCCATGGGTGTCGTAAAAACCGACTAACGGCGGATCCTAATATCGAATCCCTAATCGAAAGATTCTTCTAATCTAAGATAGACCTCAATCAGCCGATCGATCATCTATCTGCATACCAATTACAAGAGAGAGCAATCGTCGATTGATTTTAGTAAAGGATTGGAGATCAATCCATTCCCTCTCTTGCGTTTCGTTTGAAGCAGTCTCTGTTATTAAACTTCTGTATTATAACTTACTTTGAAAGTAGGTAAAACATTAGTGTAATTTAGGCTTTATGCTTAGTAACATATTATCTTTAAAAATAAGATTTATTCACAAATAAGTAAATAAATAACGTTTTAAACATTATAATAATTACACCATACCACGTACCAACTTTATAAGAACGGAACACATTGTCACTGTCAACTGTCAAGTTGTCGCCCGTCAAACTAACAAAAAACAAACAAGAAAGAAGACTTGAATATTTTTTTGTTTTGAATTGAGGGCTTAACATAAATATTTTTTTTATCATGGAGATTCATGTGTATGGCAGTAAATGTTACGATGTGCCACTACATTCTCGTCGTCGGTATCCCAGTCGGAAAGTTGCTCCAAGGCTTCTAAATCACTGTCACTATCATCAAATATTATATTTAGCGACTCATTCTAGTACCTAGATACCTATTATTTTTATTTATATTATAATTAACAATACAATTTACTTTAAAAGATTGCCCGTAATCGACCAATATTCTAGGATTGCCGAAACTAATCTAAGATTCGTATATACAGATCTGTCAAAAACGTATAAACCGATTGAAACCCAGCTCTTGTCATTTTCAAAGAGAGGTCGATCCAAAAGATTTCTAAAAATGGATTACACTCCTCCCACCGATCGATTAAATTTTTGGATTGATATTACGATCTTTGGATTGGTTATTGCAACACCTTTTGTCACAAACGGATTAAAATCTCGATCCAAGATCGGTCAAAATGGATTGAGATCGAATATTAGGACCGGCCGTAAGGGACTATCAGTGAATAATTATCTTTACGAAATAAAAAGAAGGAAAACTTGAAATTAAACCCTATACCAATCCGTCTGGCCAGCGTGGTATTAGTAGGCCAAGTATCCCTCCGTCACGGGAGGAGGCCCGTCCCTGCAGTGGGACATTAAAGGGCTGTTATGATGAGTTATCATTTGCAGGTTATATTAAACAAGCTATGGTATAACCAATTCCAGTCTCAAGAGACCGATATCAATGGTTCAAGAAGAGACCAACCAGGTAGACATTGGTTCAACAAGACGATAGCGTTACCGAATGAACAACGAGGCTAGCTTAGAGTTTTATACTTGTAATTCAGATTTTCTAGCAATTTGACGTAGCTGGATCTAAGCTGGTAAAAGGTAGGCCTACACAGTAGTTTTTCCAGATGATAAGGATTTTGTACTTTAATGAGGAAAACCCTTTTAAGCAAGCGGTCTGATAAGGCCCTGCGCAACTATAGATACTTTTTGTTGCCGACACGGCACACCGAACACTTTTTGTTCGTAAAAGTGTTCGGTGTGCCGTGTTGTTTGCGCAGCGTAAAATGACAGCTTACGGTTGCGTCTGTGACCGAGGCAGCTCAGCTGCTTGACAAGACTAATAATGACTAGACTTGTATAATTTCGCCGAAATATTTCGTGAACTATCTTTTAGGTACCAGGAGAATATAACTACATAGGAAGTATTGTAAATGAATCGCTAACGTTGAAAAGAGGAGTCAGGGCTGCCAACTACTAGGGGTACATAACCCCTGGAATTTAACGTTCTCAAGTAGGTAAGGTACCAGGAGTAAATCACATAAAGTAAAAAAGAAAGTATTTTTTACTAATCAGCTGACATGCAACGAAGAGTCTTTAATAGGAAGGTAAGCATACCAGGAGTACATAACCATATAGAAAGTATAGTAAATAAACCCCTAAAACTTACTTGCAACGAGCAGTCTCATAGTAGCGGTGAGTTCGATACTCCCGCTGCGAGGTGGCAGTACACAGGATATGTTCCCGTTCCATTCCTCTTTTATATTCTTTATTAATGCACCACACTCTCCGACCTAGAAAGGATAAAGAAAATCATTAAATATGTATCGGGTTGAGCGAAGTTTTTGTACTCCTTATATCCGTTGTATAAATAGCTTAAATGTTATTCTACACTCTAAACTACCTTTATTCCAAATTTCATCAAAATCCATTCAGTAATTTTTGTGTGAAAGAGTAACAAACATCCATCCATCCATCCATCCTCACAAACTTCAGCATTTATAATATTAGCAGAAAGGAGGATTTGACGATGTCTGTCCGTCCCTATATCTTTAATACTACGAAACGGATTTTAAAACCGGTTTTTAATAAAATAGAATGATTCAAGAAGAAAGTTTACATGTATAATACATGCAGAATGTTGTACTTTGTGTGGTGACGGAGTAAGAACACAATATGTCACCACCCCATCTCATCCCATAGGTGTCGTAAAAACCGACCAAGGAACTATTCGTGAATATTATCTCTACGAAATAAAAAGAAGGAAAACTTGAAATTAAACCCTATACCAATCCGTCTGGCCAGCGTGGTATTAGTTGGCCAAGTATCCCTCCGTTACGGGAGGATGCTCGTCCTTGCAGTGGGATTAATAGGCTGTTATGATGATGCATAGTATTTAGTACCTTTAGTCCTTGTCCTGTGTATATGACGTCACCCTCTAAGTTCTCAGGGATCAGTCTGTACGAAGTTGCGCCCACTGTCATTCTGAAATTATACATTAATATGTTATTAGCTGTTGGTGAACCTAATAATAAATAAAATAAAAAATAAATTAGTATTTCGTTGTAAGGCCGTAGGCGACGAAAAGCGACGTAATCATGTAGGACACTTGTCGCGTCGCTTTTGTCGCCCACGTAGGACACCGCGTTATTGAAATTCAATCAACCAATCAATCAACTAGCCTATTGCAGTCCAGTGCTGGACATAGGCATCCCCCAACACGCGCCACAGAACTCGCTCCTGCGCCTTCCGCATCCAGTCCGACTCAGAGACCTTTAAGAGGTCGTCGGTCCACCTAGCTGGGGGACGTCCTACACTACGTTTGCTGAGTCGCGGTCTCCACTCTAGGACACGTTTGCTCCAACGGCCATCGGTTAATGAAGTTCTCGCGACACAAAGATCGACAATACAAGAGTTGGAGATGTCTTTAAAAAAACACAATATAAAATCATTGTGTTTTTTTATCTCTCTCTTGTTCTTCGTGTGGTGACGGAGTAAGAATACAATATGTCACCACCCCATCTCATCCCGTGGGTGTCGTAAAAACCGACTAAGGGATTAACCGTAACTACTATCTTTACGAAATAAAAAGAAGGAAAACTTGAAATTAAACCCTATACCAATCCGTTTGGCCAGCTTGGTATTAGTAGGCCAAGTATCCGTCCGTCATGGGAGGAGGCCCGTCCCTGCAGTGGGACATTAATGGGCTGTTATGATGAAAATCATTGTATATACTAACCTGCAAGAGTCAATCGGGTAAGGAACCTTGCACAGTACGGTCAGCTCATCACCAACTCTTCGCACTGCTTCCCTCGGTGTGATGTCCACGTTTTGTGCTGAAATTAAGCAAAACAAATTTTATTAATTTTGGTTCCTGTGGTGATAAAGTAAAGTTACTAGATATAGAACATAGTCACAGTACAACCAGTAGTCTATCTCGGCCGAATATTTATTATAAATGCCTACGGGCTGCGCGGTACGTAAACATGCGATAGGGCTGCCTACATTTTACCTACTTTCCCGCTCGTTGCTGCGGCACAGTCGCGACTGTTCACTGCGCAAAGCCGGCGCTATCGTGAGCGTGTAGGTATAACTCGTGTTTCGTCCGTTTCTATGAAGTCGAAATACTGTATGTGTATATTTGTACTATGACATAGTCGTTAAAGTCGAGGAATTCATCTGTACATAATATTATTCATCATAACAGCCCATTAATGTCCCACTGCACGGACGGGCCTCCTCCCATGACGAAGGGATACTTGGCCTACTGATACCACGCTGGCCAGACCTATTGGTAAAGGGTTTAATTTAAAGTTTTCCTTCTTTTTATTTCGTAAAGATAATATTCACGGATACTCCCTTAGTTGGTTTTTAGCTTTTTTTTTCAGAAAATTATTTAGGTATCTAAAGTATTTATGAAAAATTGATGTTCAATGTTTATTCGACATTACTAATTATAAGATTATTTTCTCTTCTCTTCACGGCACTTACTCATAAGCTTAGTAAAAGCTTTTAGCGTTGAGATGTTTTGTAAAATTGGATATCTTAATCAACTTAAAACTTTTTTTATGTAGTTGACTGTAATGAAGACTGTCTAGAAGTATATTATTAAATTACATATAGTTTTTACCTGTAAAGCTTAGGTACCTATAACTAAAAAAACTGAAAAGAAGAAAGAAATTGGAATAAAACTGGACGCGTATAGACGCGGGTTCGAGTCCCGCATCGAGTTCCAATTTTTTCCATTGTCTTTTTTCTTTTCGGAAGTATATTATAGTAGCTACAAAAACCAACTTTTAATGCACATTTCTTCTTTTAAAAGAAAAAAACAAAGAATAATAAAAATTCACAAATTTATCGCGTATGTCTCCCTAAGTCAACTAATCTACTGCATACCAGTTTGAGCCGCTCAAAAGCGGATATATCCGGATAAAACCGGCACGCTGAGAGTTGAGAGTGCCTCGCAAATGGCGCGCCATGTACTTTGAGAGTATTTGAGAGTACACCTTGTATGGTTTAATGGACGTTTGGTGGATGGAATGTCTTCTTTTGTATGTATAATGGATGAGAATTGAGATGTTTATGTGATATTAGCTTATTAAATATGTTTGCACACATTCACGTTACGCTATTTAGTCGTGATGTAAGCAGAGATTGTTGTTATGGTGGTAAATGACTTATGTATTCATATAAGTACACGAAATTTTCGATGTAGAATCATTTTAGATAAAAAAATTAATTTATCATGTTTTACCAGTAAGCAGACGATATTTTTGTAAATGCAAATAACCATGTTCAGGCACACAAAATTTTCTATTGAGCGAGAATTGAACTTAAGATCTTTGCGTAAGTAACAACTATTTACTATAACCACACAGGTCTTCAATCTTTCTTAAATGCAGTAAAGTTTTATTATACATAAAGAAGATTCTCAAAGGTTTCCCCATTTCCCTCTACATATAAAATTGTGAACACAAAAGCTATGATTTAATAACTTCCACAAAATATTTAATATAAGACCAAGTTTTTATTCATGATTTTTTTGTAATAAAATTAAATAATAGTGGGAATATACGATTTATCATACTAGGGTACAAGCAAATACAAGGAGATTAAAATGTTCTGTTATGAAGAACTCTTCGCTTTCTATGATCGCCTAGTAGCCCTGAAGAACTAGGACTGTTCATAACGGCATTGTTAGGTTCCCACCCAATTTGGATAGGTAGAGGACGAACATAGCAGACATTGAAGGTGACCGCTAACGCGTAGTAAGGGGGCCTCCTTAAACCTACATCTGGGTCGTAAGTCCCAGACGCTGTTATGCAAGTGTTCCGTCCTCTATCACGCGATGGACCCGGCACCCGCACGGAGAATCCATGGATTGCTAAGATTAGGTCTTATTATGTTACATTATTAGAGGGAAACAACTGGATCTTTTTAGTGATTACCTGAGTAACAGGACTCAGCGTACAAAGATCGGTGATAGTGTGAGTGATGACTTATTCGTTGATTACGGCGTTCCGCAGGGTAGTGTCTTAGGCCCTACCCTGTTTTTAATTTATATCAATGACCTCTGTAACCTACAATTGACAAATGGCTTAATTGGCACTTTCGCGGACGATACTGCTTTGACTTTTGTTGCTTCGACGTGGGAAGAAGTATTTGCTCATGCGCAGAATGGCTTGGATGTTGTCATGAACTGGTTGAGGGAAAACGTCTTGACATTGAACGCAGATAAGACAAAATTTATGACTTTTACAAAGCAACGCAACTCAGATATGCATCTTGGCTCTATTGTGGCGCACCAATGTTCTCAGTCCTCTAATATTCAATGTGGCTGCCCAGCATTAAAGAGTGTTAATAGCTTTAAATATCTAGGTGTTCTTATTGACCGTAACCTGAGCTTTAACAGTCACGTTGATGTACTTGCTACACGTCTACGAAAGCTCATGTATGTGTTCAGAGGTCTTCGATGCGTAGCTGATGGTGCCACCTTGAAAACCGTGTATACTGCCCTTTGTCAATCGGTGCTAATATACTGCATTACAGTGTGGGGCGGAACCTACAAAACATCACTTCTTAGGTTGGAGAGAGCACAGAGAGCAGTATTAAAAACGTCACTAGGTCTTCCCTTTCGCTTCCCGACATCAGAGCTGTATAAAAAATGTTCAGTGTTAACTGTTCGCCAGCTTTTTATTCTATGCGCGGTTCTCAAGAGGCACTCATCGCTCTCTTACGATCCTAGTTTAATGTCAAAACGCCGAAAACATTATGTATGCCACAGCATAATGTCATTTTCACCTTTCTCCCATAGATCATTTGACTTTCTGAGCGGTTTCCTATACAATAAATTAAATAAAATATTAATCATTTATCCTAAAAATAAAATAAACACAAAAACAGCTTTGTATAGCTTTTTGCTTACCCTCAACTATGATGACACAGAATCCCTTTTAAGAATGGCAATATAGTACTGTAAAGCAGCAGACATTTCACAACCAGCACTGACACATATACACACACACACACACACACACACCAACACGCATACACATAACACCAACACAAACACACATGACAGGCACATATATTTAGACTAATTACTGTATTTTAATAAAGCTTGTTTAAAATATTATATACAATTTAAAAAGTACTCCTGCACTTGTACAAATTTGCACACAACCAGTATTCAACTGTTTCCGTGGATGGAGGTCTGGTTATCCATAATACAGGTCTAAACCTAGCTTGGAAACCAGGCTCCCACTACTTAATTATATTCGCAATGTACCTAAACTTTGTAAACTGTTTTTGTTTTGGGAGTCAATAAATAAATTGTTATTGTTATTATTATTATACTACTAATATTATAAAGTATGAATGGATGTTTGTTACTCTTTTACGTAAAACCTACAACATGGATTTTAATAAAACTTTACTATAATAAAGCTCAGCTCAGAACAACACATAGGCTACGACCTCTGTGGCGTAGTAGTTATAACATGACTGCTACGCAGAGGTCTCGGGTTCGTTTCCCGCTCAATGCAAATCTTTGTGTGTATGAACATGATTGTTTGCATTGTTCTGGGTGTTTTCTATATGATATGTATGTATTTACAAAAAAAAAAGTCTTTAAGTATGTTTATCCGTTGTTTAGTACCCATAGTACAAGCTTTGCTTAGCTTAGGACTAGATGGTGTTGTGTGAATGTGTGAGGAGTATTTATTTATTTATAAAGATATTGTATTCATAATAAAGGCTAAGCGAGCACAAGCTAGTATAATGTATAATTAGTTTGTCAAAATACAACTGATGTTCTTCCATTTAGTGTGGTGTCTGCTTATATATAAAAGAGTATAGCTTGAGGATGGAAGTGGAACACGCTAGCTTTGGTTTCCATTAAAACCCTGCGGCGCACGGAATATTGCATGCAGCGGTGCTCAAACTTTATACCAACTAAATGTATAAAAGACGCGCGAAGCGATTTTTATTTATTTATTTATTTCAATAACAATATTTTACAATTGTGTGCGATGTCCGTGGAGGACTATTTATTTCGGGTAAGATCGTGCTAGAGGTAACTTTTACAGGACACTTTTAAGTAAGAGTTCATCCACAATCAAGACTATCATCTCTGGATAGCAAAAAATATTCTGTCGCGATTCAAACATGGGACCTTCAAATTCAAATAGTTTATTTGGTTGAACATGTGTACATTAGGATGTTAGCTTAAAATAATTTTACAAGTGCTGAGCTGACCTAGTGGGAGACAGTTTTTTTAATAAGTATTGTAAGTGCGATCCACATATAATTGGTCTGAGCATAGATGCTATGTGTGTTTACAACATATTGATGTTTGTGAAAAATCCCTACAAGACAAAACACGATCCCACGGATAAGTTCTCAAAAAAGTACAGTTTGGTAATTACACCTACAACACTAAACTTCCATTATTTTCATCGCATCAAGATATTGATCGCCATAATCCGAAAGTAGAGAAGAACCATAATTTCTAACAAATTCTTGATCCCAAAACGGTTTTTGTACAGCCCTACAAAATTAATACTATGTCTATAAATAAAGTTAACTTTCCAATGAACTGAACTAAACGCTACTTCGCTACACTAATGACATCAAGGTAGATAATATTAGAGAATTAAGGTAACAATTTATAAGCTCTGGGGTCTTCGATAAAATTATATTGAAATTTTCAGTCTTAGAAGCGGTGAAGGTGCACTATATATATTATTAAATTCCTTGTGTTATCAGAATATCAAGGTACATTTTTTGGGATTACCCGTAAATATTAGCTTTACAAAATAAAAAAGAAGGAAAACTCGAAATAAAACCCTATACCAATCCGTTTGGCCAGCGTGATATTAGTAGGCCAAGTATCCTTCCATCACGGGAGGAGGCCCGTCCTTGCAGTGGGACATTAATGGGCTGTTATGATGATTTTTATCGTGGTAAACCTTTTCTAAAAGGTTTTTAAAGGTTTCCAAGCCCAAGCGGAAAGGTGTGTCGGGGTCTCAAAAGGAGAAAGAACTGTGTACCTTTTTACCGTGGGAAACCTTTTTAAACTGTCCAGCCATTTTTGGCCAAGGCCAGCAGGTGTCCTTGGAGTCCCCAAAGATAATATTTTACGACTAAAAAAAACCTTACTCTATTTCTATGTCATCACATAGCAGTGGGCCCTAAAAAAATAAAGCAGGGCTATGCCCTTCCTCTGTAGATAGGTGTCGGGAGAACATGTACTTCGTCATGGCCTGCAATAACTTTTGCGGTGACAAACCGACCAGAGTTTGCTACCCTCAGGCTCCTTAATATGGCTCTTATAGCTTCTCAATGTCCCAGTAGGAGGGATGTACCACCTTCTTTGACGGTGGGAACTAATACATTACAATTACACCAATTTTTCCTTCTTTTTGACGCCTTCTGTGGTGTAGTGGTTACATTAGATTACTGCTACGTAAAGGTTGGATACCCGTTCAATGTAAAACGTCATGTGCAAAAACATAATTTTTCATTGGTATTGGTTTTGTTTTTGCTAGGTGGACCGACGACCTCATAAAGGTCTCTGGGTCGGCCTAGATGCGGAAGGCGCAGGACCGAGTTCTGTGACGCGTATTGGGAGAGGCCTATGTCCAGCACTGGACTGCAATAGGCTAGTTGATTGATTGGTTTTGTCTATGTATAATATTTATGTATGTATGTACAAAATGATCTTTGTAAATGACAAATTTTTAGTCGCGAATAAAGTTTTAATAAAATGTTGAGAACCACTGTCTTCCTAGATTGCACTGCAGGGGTCACAAAAACTCTTTCATATAATGAAACATAGCTTATTAAAAATTGTATTTACTGCTAAATATGTTAGATTCACGAAGGAAGTTTGAGTTAAAAGAGATTTTTATTTTTCGCAAAAAGATTTTTATTTCATTTTGCCTTTTTAGTTTTTGAAGTCTATTTTATTTTTTTAACTGACTGTTTTTAAAAGTGGAGGGGTTCAACATAATTGGTTGTTTTTTTTTCAGACTTCAGTCATTTAATTTCATTAACCTTATTTGTTTTTGGTTAATCGCTCTGGCTTTGAAGTCGGTTTTTAAATAGATTTTTTATAAATCTTTTTTAATTCTTTATTAAATTATTCAACGTTACTTCCGCGTTGGCTTTCATCTACTAGGATAACATAGCTGTTAAGCGTTCTCATTTAACAACAATCTTCTCGGGCTTTCTGTGAGCCTAGTACTTCTCTTTCGTTAAAGCCATCTTTTTCCCTGTTTGTACGTCAACGTCACTGAGTGGTCACCCATCTATGTAATAACCTCGCCAATAATACTTAACCAGATTTATCATTTAGGAATCAGGGATTGCAACTGGCTGTGAGCACCTATATTCTTTAGTGGAGTAGTTATTAATAGAGGTAAGATTCCCATCCCAACTTAGGATTTGGAGGTCAAGTATTCCCTATTCAGGACAATAATTTGTGGATCACATCTCCAGCTATGGGTTTTGAACCAACGACCTTGTGCACGCAGCCGCATACAAAAGTTTATAGAGGCCCATCCCTGCAGTGGGCCAATAAAGCGCTTTTATAGTGTAAATACTGCTAGTCAAGGCACTATTGTACCAATTCTATATCTTTCACAATTTGTATATATGTTACAGCCAAAGTAATAAATATGAATATTATACATAATAACTAGCCATTATGTATAAGGGCTACTCAATTTTGATAAAGTGAAAAATGTCGCAGAATTAATCACATTAACTAGCCATTATATATGTTATAGTCAAAACTCATAACCACTTTTGACTGGTTTTTTCAGTCAAACGTGGTTTTGACCATCGATGTTAGTCAAAACTTATTGAAATTTTACCTTTTAACTGGCAAAAATACAATATTAAGGCAAAAGTCAGAAACAGTTGGTTAGGTTAGTATGGTGACCAAAGGACGCACGAGCCGAGCGAGCGAAGCGAGCGTGCCGCGGCAGCGGCCGGCGAGTGCTAGAATATAGTAATATGTACTATATTCTAGTTTTACATAAAAAAAATGCTTCTTGCATCCTTTGGTCACCATACTAACCTAACCAAACCAACTGTTTCTGACTTTTGCCAGTTAAAAGGTAAAATTTTAATGAGTTAATCACTTTATCAAAATTGAGTAGCCCTTATGCATAATGGCTAGTTATTATGTATAATATTTATATTTATTACTTTGGCTGTAACATATACATATTATATATTTGCTTACATCCAATATTCAATACACGAATACAATCTTCCATCTCACTCTATCTATACTAAGTTAGAAAGAGACGAAATATATATCACGAAACCCACAATAACGACAATTGGATTGAACACGTCTCGATATGACTTCGTAGCAATCAATTTGTGTTTATTGAGTCTGGATATAGAAATGTATGGAGTGTATTTCGTTGTAAAAAAATTTGGGTACAATGTAAATGTTATTTTTTGTTATTTTGTGGTGAGCTCTGTTTCGCAATTCTTTTAAATTGATGGTGTCGTATAGGTTGACTAAAGTAAATACAAGCTTAAGAGAATGAACACTTTTAACTACCCTTTTCCAAGGTACTTTGGCTGGCCAAAGTACCTTGGTTTAAATTTCTGTCCATTATGTATTAAATTTAGTTCTTGCAGGTTGCATCTAAGAGCTTAAATATATAAAGTGATACTGGCATAAAAGTTGGTATAATTCTGGGTCTTTTTTCTAAGCGTACTTTGGGACAGGATGTGAATGCCTGAGAAATATTATATGCCTTACCAAAATGCTTTATTCTTAGTATTAGTTTTTATGATAAAAAAATATACGGTACTAACACAGCTCAACAGTTTTCCTGTCCCCTAACAATACAGTTGTAGTTAGAAGCAACATAATTAGTAACGTGTAACAAGTCGAACATTTCTGCTTACCTCGTTACACACTCAATATATTTATCTCTTCATTACTATTCAGGACCTTACTGTAAGGTGTGCTTAAAATAACTTCCTAATGAATTATGCTAACCTGGTAGATTTTATTTAGAGATGTACTTAGGTCTAGCTAGATGTAGATTTAGTCAATATTAATTTTGTTTAGCTACTACATCCTTGTGCTTTTTGCTACCCCAGTACCTAAGTGCAGTTTTATCTCCAAATAAGGCTTAATGTGCTTGTATGGCACGAGTCAGCTGAGCTGCACTTAGTTACTAGGGTAACATAAAGCACAAGGATGTATTAAGCTATACAAAATTAATTTAAGCTTTACATTTAGATTTAGCAATTTTGTTCAGTGAACCTTGAGGGCGCTTGTACACGCTAAGAAAATTTGCCGTGTCTGCGTCAGACAAGACAAATCTTCGTGTAGACGTCAAGAATTTTGTCTTTTTCGCACACGAAAACTTTTCGTGTCTTCCGCAGACAAGAACAATCGAAACGTGTACACGATAGTATTTTTTTCGTGCAGTCGTCAGACGGGCGTAGGGCGCGCAAGTAATAACAAGTGATAATCAGTGTGAGTTTCCTTTAGTAAAAATGTTAACTAGAAAGCAAAATAGTATGATACCCTATTACACCGCTCCCCGCCCCTCCGCAACAACGTTCGCCGTGTCTTGTCTTGCGCAGACAAGAATATTTTCTTATTCATCGCCGGCGCTGTGTACACAGGTCGTGGTTAGAAACGACACGAATTCTTGCGTAGGCCCGGCGATTTTTTTTAGCGTGTACAAGCGCCGTAAAACTTTCTTTTAGCGTAGTACGTAAATCCTAGTTTTAAGTATCAATAGTCTTGTTTTTCTCTCCCCTGAAAGTATTTTGAGAGAATAAATACAGTATTTAATAAACCATATACACATACAAATAAAACTTATATACTAAATCTTTTTCAAACAATTCAAGTGCTAAGATAAAGGATTAGCCTAAAAGCGTTCCTATGTATACAGTGCAACGCACTCTAGCGGAGATAAACTAAAACATAGCTGTGTTACACTGCTTTAATACTTTTATACGACATGATAAAACTAACTTTATCATTGTTATGATACATTAATGGGCTGTTGCCCATTAATGTCCCACTGCAGGGACGGGCCTCCTCCCGTGACGGAGGGATACTTGGCCTACTAATACCACGCTGGCCAGACGGATTGGTATAGGGTTTAAGTTCAAGTTTTCCTTCTTTTTATTACGTAAAGATAATATTCACGGATAGTCCCTTAGTCGGTTATTACGACACCTATGGGATGAGATGGGGTGGTGACATATTGTATTCTTACTCCGTCACCACTAAAACTAACTTAATTCTTCATAACTTTAAACTATCGCGTTTCATTACATGGCTTTTCTATAGAAATTCTGCGACCCTGGTACTTTCATCTCATTTGTTTAGTTGTAATTACCTTGTGCTTTATGCTATCCTAGTAATTAGAATGGTTAAAATAAATTTTATCATCACCATATTAGCTAATTGACGTCCACTGCTGGACATAGGCCTCCTCCAAGTATTGCCACCTTGTGCTTTTTATCTAGCCTAAAATACCACGCTGGTCAGATGGGTTTTGGATTTCAAATCCAAATCCTAAATGGAAGATGGTAGATGATTGCAGTAGAATGTATTGCAGGATTAAGATGTCAAGCCCTGAGTCATGGAGACTTTTCAAGCTCAGCTTAGTTTAGGACCCCCTTACTCATATAAACGCCTCTTAAATTTAATCACTGTTTAGCGAGATTTTTCCCCCTTACTCATAAACGCAACTTAAATTTTAGTCAATTGATTAGCTTAAATTTTTACGGTTTTGTTTGGCTTAAGGTTGGTTTTGCTAACAAAAAACTCGCTAAACAGTGATTAAATTTTAGAGATTTTTATAAGTAAGGGGGTTTATTAGTAAAATCAACGTTATACTAAACAAAACTAAAATAATGTAAGCTAATCAATCGAATAAAATTTAAGAGGCGTTTATGTGTAAGGAGGTAAATGATGTGAATATGTAAAAAAAGTCTACCACCCATGTCTTAACCCTTTCACAGTGCCGCCAGCAGACACAATAGTAAAACAATGCACGTGTACCATATTTGGTACACTGCACTGGGAACGTGTTAATTTCGCTGTTTCTATCCACCCCAAAACAGTCATTTGCGTTTTAAAAACAGATAAAATCAAAATTGTAACAACTTTTAATAGCCAATTTTCTTAAAGTAATAATACTTTAAAAAAGAATAACTATTAACATAAAAACTATACGCCATATAATCAGTATTCCCTCCACAATTGCATTAATAGTTAAAGTAATCGAGACCCTAATCCCCAGGGTTACCAGTAATACCCATCCGTCATTTATAAAGCGAACAATTTGTTTTTATTACGTGGCAACCCTCGGTTAAAACAAGCAGGGCTGTCCCAAAATGTTATTAAACTTTAATATAATTATTATTTGAGTTTTAATGTAGTTTTACGAGAATTAATTTTAAGTTTTAAAGGTGTTTTTGGACATTTTCAGATATTTTGAGATATTTTCATGTCCGGCCTTGAAAAGTGTGTAAAATTGTTAATACTTAGTTGTAGAAGTAGTTAAAACTTACTAACAATGAGAGCTGTTACATTTAAAGAGGTTTTGGGTTCGATTCCCGTTTAATACAAACCTATATGTGTATGAATGTGAATGTATTTACATAAAAAAGTAGTAAGTATGTTTATACGTTATCTATTTTAGCTTAGAACTGGATTAGTAGGAATGACTTTCTTGTGGCTTCTGGTAACCTGGTACATACTCCTTTAAAAATGTGCCCTAATTTAAACTAGGCCCAGTACAGCGCTGTCTTGCAGAGGGACGTGTTGAACGGTTTCCGGACACCAGACATCCAGGTGCAGGACTTACAAGGCCTTTTATTCTTCGTGCTTGACAGCCGCAAACATCAATTTAATGGACACAAAACCATCTAAACTCAGGACAATTATTAAGAGATCACACATAAAACTGCCTTCTACTTCGACCACAATATTTCTATCCTTAAATTCATTATAGCTATCATATTAATAGTAAGTATGAAAGTGCTTCTTGTGTTTTCTGGTGCCCTGGTACATTGACTCCTTCAAAAACCGGGGGAAATTTGGCGTAATTAAGCCGTCTTTGCAGAAGGACGTGTTAAATGGTTTCCAGACAAAAAAAAACGATTTCCGGACTCAGGACAATAATTTATGGATCACACAAATATTATTTTAGTTATAGTACGCGCGTTATCATGTGAGTACTCCAAAAAGAGATAGAAGATATTATATAAGAATAGAAGACCCGTAAGTGCAAGCGAGATAGATATAGAGAAATGATGGCCCTAAGACTAAGAGAAGATGATAACGCGATTTCTATAGGCCTTTTTAAACTTCGTGCACGACAGCGCAGTCTAAAACATATTACAAACCACATTCTTATCCACGAAAGAAAGAATGAAGTGGAAGTGCTAAGTAGGTGGTAAGCGTGCCACTAATACGCGCTGGTACGCGTAACTTGTCGCTGAGGGCTTAGGTAATACATAACGCGAATACATATTATCACCTTTATGAAAAACATGTTAAAGTGTATACAGTAGACAGCGGAATTAACACGAAAATTGAATCTATATTACCAAACGTCATATAATTATTTCTGCGTTACAGCAAAATAACTTCTATTTATAGTTAATGAAGGTAGACTCCCAGATGTAGGATCAGCTACATTATTTTATTTTTTGTTATTAGTTTATTTTTATTTTGGCGACATTGGTTCCCATAGTGAATTAGTTGAATTGCATTTTTCTTCCGTGTTCTTATCCCTAAATTCAATAAAACTATACAACTAGAGAGGGTAAACCAGATATTATTACAAATCGTTTTGTTGATATGTCTGTCAATTATACAGAGTGCAGTTAAATTGATTGAGGTAGGGCTGTACAGTGCTTTAGGTGATCAGTTTTCATTTTGTTATGATAAATGATTTTTTTGATGAAGGTATAGAAAACACGCTATCTTCTAAGTACTCCAAAAAGAGATAGAAGATATTATATAAGTATAGAAGACCCGTAAGTGCAAGCGAGATAGATATAGAGAAATTATATGGTTTTAAGACTCAGATGATAATGCGATATTTATAGTGTGGAAATGAGTCTACAGATTCAATGGCATGTTACAGACCAATGAAAAAAGCGTTTTTCGTCGTAATAATAATGAAAAGCGCATAATATGTATATGTCTTTTCATAAATGACCAAATAATATATCCAATGGGTCTTGTCTATATTCATTTACACTACAAAGGCCACCAAGCATTGTTAACGGACAGAATCTGAAGTGACATATAATTATTTTTTTCATGGCGCTGGACGCGTATAGTCCAGAGATTTCTGAAATACAGGGAGAGTCCTGAAATACAGGGTTTCCCTAGCTTAGGCTCCAGTCCACCCTTACATTGTCAACAACATAAACATTGTTAACTGTATTGTGGAAAATAAACTATATAAATATTTTTTTTAATGTCTTACTGCAGGGACGGGCCTCCTCCCGTGACGGAGGGATACTTGGCCGGATTGGTATAGGGTTTAATTTCAAGTTTTCCTTCTTTTTATTTCGTAAAGATAATATTCACGGATAGTCCCTAGTCGGTTTTTACGACACCCATGGGATGAGATGGGGTGGTGATATATTGTATTCTTACTTCGTCACCACACGGCGAATACAGTATAAAACGCCACAATTAATATCAGACAACCCTATAGAAGGGTGTGTATCAAGTTCATACAATAACATTCAGTGCGACTGTATAGCCACTTAGCAGTTACATTACAACTAACAGAGATGGCGCTGTTACCAATACTATTGCTAATAGTTATAATACACATTACAATCTTAATCGTAGATTTCTGTTCAGTTTTTCCTATTACGAGTTTAGACTACGATCCGTTGTCTTTATATCTGGACTGATATACGCGCTTTCGCGTTACGGTCTTATAGCCGTGTCTTTTCCTACTAATATTATAAATGTGAAAGTTTGTGAGGATGTATGGATGGATGTTTATTACTCTTTCGCGTTAATACTACAACATGGATTTAGATGAAAATTTACAATAATATAGCTTCTAGCTTAAACATCAGAATAACACATCATATCATCAAAAACATCATAACAGCCAATTAATGTCCCACTGCAGGGACGGGCCTCCTCCCGTGACGGAGGGATACTTTGCCTACTAACACCACGCTGGCCAGACGGTTTGGTATAGGGTTTAATTTCAAGTTTTTCTTCTTTTTATTTTGTAAAGATAATATTTACGGATAGTCCCTTAGTCGGTTTTTACGACACCCATGAGATGAGATGGGATGGTGACATATTGTATTCTTACTCCGTCACCACACGGACTATTCTTATATTATAACTCTATCTCTTTTTGGCATACTCAAATGATAAAGTGCTTTCTATAGTAACCACGCAACAGGGTGGGTAATCAAAAACCCGCAATATTATACAAAGGGTGTTACACAAAGTGATTTTATTAAGTGCGCCCCAATATACAGGGTGGTGTGATTAGCAATTAGTGCCTTTGAGGGTAGAGCACCCTTTGTAGTGTAGTTAGTAGACTTTAATAAATTTTATTTTATTGCTTTTTTATGTTTTATTTCTATAAGTAATATTTTTATTGGACAATTTGTCATTTATAGTTATCAACTATTTTTTTTTTTATTTATTTGTGCGAAGAGGCAAGTCTCTGTTGCATAGTGGTATAAGTTTAAAGTAGCTACACCGATGTCTGGAGTTCGATTTCTGCTCGATGTCAATTTTTTGTGAGATTCACAAATAGTTGGATGCACAAGACTCGATACATTCCAAATTCTGTGACTTGAGTTTGTGTACTAAAGTAATCTTTTTTAAAACAAATTAAAACATGTTATCTACCATTTAAGAACCTACTTACAACATTTCCAGTAGTAAAATTAATAGGTCTTCAATTCCCAATTTTTTTTACCTGTAACAAAAAAGCATAAAATTAATTTTTATTCGCTTATCAAAAATACACATAAACTCATCCCTTATATCAATGGTGGTAGGTTGAGACTACAAAGCGTTATCCAGGCGCAAGACAATCATGGATATACGACCTCTGTGGCGTAGTGGTTAAACATGACTGCTACGCAGAGGTTTCGGGTTCGATTCCGGTCAATGCAAATCTTTGTGTGAATGAACACGATTGTTTGCATTGGTCTGGGTGTTTTCTATGTATATTATGTATGTATTTACAAAAAAAGTATTTAAGTATGTTTATCCGTTGCCTAGTATACATAGTACAAGCTTTGCTTAGTTTTAGACTACATGGCGTTGTGTGAATGTGTGAGGAATATTTAACGATCGCACAAAACTATTGTCCTGAACGGCATTCGAATCCACGACCTCGTACTCATACACAAAAACTGATTCCCTTGACCACCACCATAGTCAATTTAAATTTCAAAACAAATTTAAAATAGCCGTGAGAAAAACTATGAATCTAAGAATACATACATACATACAAATGTTTATTTTATGTAGCTACAGCTATACATTTAAATAATTTGACATAATAATTTTGTGGTTTACGAAATACAAATAATACATAATTTGTTATTCTGGCTAGAATAACATTGTTGTGGTTACATTTTATTTGAATTTAGTGACCACTACTCAACAGTGTGTAATTCATAAACTATAACGTTGATTAAGCAACGTCCACGAGGTCATTACACATGTGGGTGACCGCTCAGTGGTATATCATCTGAGCTTCTATGGCAAGTAAAATTAGGTTCCTTCGTTTGTCGTAATGACACAGTCGTTAAGTCACGGTATCTCCGTGTGGTGACGGAGTAAGAATACAATATGTCACTACCCCATCTCATCCCATGGATGTCGTAAAAACCGCCTAAGGGACTAACAGTGAATATTATCTTTACGTAATAAAAAGAAGGAAAACTTAAAATTAAATCCTATACCAATCCGTCTGGCCAGCGTGGTATCAGTAGGCCAAGTCTTAATTACTAAAAAACTGTTTTTTCCCACAGTCACACAACGCCATCTAGTGCCAAACTAACCGAAACGATTACCATGTACACTAGACAACAAATAGACAATTTTTTTTTGTGATTCAAATAAAACTAATACTACGCAAGTATCAAAACCACACCATCCCAAAAATCATAATTTTCAAGTAGTTTCCATATAACACCCCAATTGGTCACGCAGATTATCACATATTCATCCGAGGGGTGACCCTGACCACATGGGATGAGTTGGGGTGAATATATTATGTAGCTACTGTAACACCCGAATGTGTCGTGCGGTGATTAGTAAATATCCCTAGAGGGTTGTCTATGTCTTGTTGTCTGTGGTCTATATCTATAGAGTACGGTTAGTTATTGTTTATGGATATAAAAAGTGGAAAAATTTAGTAGTAGAGTGATAGGGAGTTGAATTTTTGTTGTATCCTACTAATATTATAAATGCGAAAGTTTGTGAGGATCTATGGATGTATGGATAGATGGATGGATGCCTCATTGGCAAAGAGCGTTGGATATACCTATACAACGCGGGTGGAGACGCGGGCATCAGCTAGTTTTTTAATATTTACAAGCGTGTGCCTACGACTTCATCTGTGTACAGTCACGAGCAATAATATGTAAGCATTTTTACATTTTGTAAAGCAAATATCTAAAGTTCTGCCGAGGCAAAAGCAAAAATTTTAAGATTAGTTCAAAACTGTACGGAACCTTTTCTAAATTACGCATTAATTTTGGTATTCTAATGTCTAGATGGACGTTTAGATAGTTTAGAAAATTTGACAATGTGTATATATTATTGCTCGTGACTGTACTTTGGACAATTCATATTATAAAATCATTTTAAATTGCAGCCTATGTTTTATTCTGATGTATCTATACTAATATTATATAGAGGTAAAGTTTGTTTGTTTGTGACGTTGTATGGGGTAATCTCTGGCTCTATTGAACCGATTTTAAAAATTCTTTCTGTGTTGAATAGTCCGTTTATCGAGGAGTGTCATAGGCTATATAGTATCACGCTATGACTAATAGGAGTGGAGCAGTAATGAAATATGTTTAAAAGGCGGGCGCGTTTTTTTCGCCGCCCAACGAAGTGGGCACGGGTCAGCTAGTAAACTATATAATTGTAAAGTTTCTGTATTTTTTATGTAAAATAGTAACAAAATTAAAAACTTTAGCGTTTATAGTATTAATAGGATGCAATAAAATTTATATTTATTTGTTTAATAAAAACTAAATTCAATCTCGTATTCTCTACATATAAATTTAGTTGTCAACAAACACTGCACATGCAATAAAATGTGCAATAAATTGAACCCTAATACCGCAAGCCGAGTTTACTCGCATACCCCGCGGCTGTAGCACTGCGACCAATGTTTGGAAAAAAATATTGCTACTACTTATTTATGTACTCCTAGTATGTAGACTTTCATTTAGATTGGGTTACAGTAGACTTGGTGCCCGTATACTCAGCAGGACCCCTCGTCTTATTCGATTAAAAACCAAAATTTCACGTAGGTGAGAGTTTGTACCTTCCGACTAGTGTAAAGAATTAATTTGTACCTCAACAGTTACACAGAAAATTAGAGTTTATTTCAAGCAGGAGCCTCCGTGGTTTGAAGGTCTTTTGACCTGTGGAGTATGTCCCTGGGTAGCGGTGAGTTTGTACCTTTAGAAAATATAAGCTGTGTTTAAAAAAATAAGTTTATAAGAAATGTAACCATAAAACTTTTATTCAGCCAGCAGGACCCTTTTTTATTCTGGGTCTTTCAGTCCAGACAAAGATACTTTCTAGTAGTATTTTGGATTTGTACGTTTTAAAAACTTATCACTATAACCAAATAATGAGTAAAAGTAAGCAAATAAGGCACAGAAAATATTGTTAAACATAACATTACTTCGATACCCCAAGTATCGAAGTAATTATGGACTTTCCATATTATTGTTTTATTGAAGTGATGTATGTATTACTTACAAACAAAGTTTAAGTTTTTAAAAGGTAGGTTGGTGAGGTGGTCTTTTTCTGCCATCTTAATTAAAGACTTAGTCACTAGCTGCACAAAACTAAAAACGCGTCCGTGAGTTGCTCCGTAAGAAAAGACTAGTATATCACTATGGAGTAATAACTAAAATTCTCTCAAAGCACAATCTCATACCAAATTCCCCAATTCAGATCCCAACGCAGCTTCTCGAGCTTTAATCACTGATATTAAAAAAATAATCAGTGCAAATACAATAATCAATAAAAAACCAAAAAGAAATAGAAATTTAAAACCCTGGATAACTCCGGGCCTCCTAAAATGCATTCGCCACCGCGATATTCTACATATGAAAGCACGAAAACATCTAGAAAATCCAATTATACAAACAACCTATAAACGTTATCGAAATTTTTGTAATGACCTTCTAAGAAAACTTAAATCAATACACGATAAATATGAACTAGATAAAGCAAAACATAACCCCAAAGCTCTATGGAATAAAATTAAAGATATTACTAACACAAAAAAGCAATGTGCCCCGCCCTTGGAACTGTTGAGGAATAAGGTAGACCCAAAACAGGAAATAAATAACATATGCAAATTCTTTTCAACAGTTGGCTGTGACTTGGCTTCTAAAATACCACCTGTACGGTCCCTCCCCAAAAGAAATAACACGCTCACCAATTCGTTTACATGGCTACCAGTAGATGAATCAGAAGTTAGGACCACCATCATGAATCTAAAGCACGATTGTGCAACAGGTTGGGATGGCATACCATCTACTTTACTGAAAACTTGCTGTACTACTCTTGTCCCTCTAATCTCTCATATAGTAAACTCCTCTTTTACCCAAGGAATATTCCCTGAGCTTTTTAAAAAAGCTTTGATTCATCCAATCCACAAAGGGGGGGACAGAGGTTGTATAAACAACTATAGACCAATTTCAATTCTTTCGGCACTGTCCAAAGTCATGGAGAAATTGATGAACAGTAGGTTAGTTGGATTTATGAACAAATTTAACATTATTGCATCGAATCAATATGGGTTTAAAAAAGGAGTCTCTACAGAAGATGCAGTTGTCGACCTTTCCGAATACGTTGCAAAGAAATTAGATGCACAACAAAAATGTCTAGGTATATTCTTAGATTTAAAAAAGGCGTTTGATACGGTCTCGATCCCTACCCTCTTGCATAAATTAGAAGGTATTGGTATACGCGGCAAACCTCTGGAACTGTTAAAGGACTATCTCCAAATGCGGAAACTTGTCGTCAAAATAAATGATTTTTTAAGTGATGAACAAACAGTAACATATGGGGTACCGCAGGGTAGTGTTGTTGGGCCTACGCTATTTCTAATATATATAAACGACCTATGTCGTATGCCCCTAAAGGAATCAAAATTATTTACCTACGCTGACGACACTGCAATTGTAGTTCACGGCAACACGTGGAATGAAACTAAGCAGATAGCAGAAAAAACCTTGCAGAGCATATCACAATGGCTTAATCTCAACCAACTTACGCTTAATGTGTCGAAAACAAATTACATTCCTTTTGTCTTAAACCACAGAAATAAACCACCACAGAATTATGCCGTTGTGATACATTCCTGTGTTAACAGCACTTCTTGCACATGTGGGGCAATTGCTCGTGTCGACTGCATAAAATATCTGGGTGTACTGATTGACGACAGACTAAACTGGCACAAGCAGATCAATAATCTTTGTGCAAAAACCAGAAAAATGATATACATTTTTAAGTCCCTTAGATGCTGTGCAGACTTCGACACACTTAGAATGGTTTATTTAGCGCTCTGTGAGTCTGTTATCAATTATTGCATTCCGGTTTGGGGTGGAGCTTCTAAGATCAAATTCCTTGAACTTGAGCGAGCGCAAAGAGCTGTAGTCAGGGTGATACTTTTCCGACCTATAAGATATCCATCTTCTCAGTTGTATAAGGACTTTAACGTATTAACTGTGAGGCAGCTGTTTGTGCTCCGAGCCACAGCCAGAAGACATCGACTGGTCCCAATTCCAGACCATTCTAAGCGAAAAGCAAGGATTAACATTCCAATGGATAGTTTCCGAACCTCATTCGCTGGACATCAATATTATATTTTGAGCGGTCGTATATACAAAAAAATCTCAAAAATTATACCCTTGGCTAATCTAAATACTTATGAAATCAAGTCCAAACTAAAACTGTGGCTACAAAACCTCAACTATGTCCAAACAGAGGAATTGTTACACTTCCAACAGTAGGTACAGGCACATGCACTCATTCATACACACACCATTACACATACACAAACTCTCCAAAAAAACATACACCGCACTCACTCACACACGCAAACACTCTTAGACACACACTCACAAAGGTAAATTCTTTCACACCCACAAACATACACACACTCACACTTGAACAAACATACACATCCATCTTTCTTTATTTTTATTTTAAAAATGTATTAAGTAATTTAAAATTTCAGCTTAATACCTTTAATTACATTTGTGTAACCACTGCTAAATTATATTATAAGGTTTGTATTCTAGTAACGGCGGAACACTAGCTCCCAAGTCACAGGAATTCCTAGTTTGGGAGCTAGGGCTATCTCTATTTGTACAACTTTAATCCTTTTGTGACTTAATTTTAAGCTAAAATTGTACAAAGTTTTATGCATCAATAAACACATTATTATTATTATTATAATTAAATATAAAATATAAAAATTGGTATTAAAAAGATCTCGTAATAAAATATAAATCAGTACGACCGCTTGTACGGACTCCATGTTAAGCTCCGTAAAGCTAGGATAAATCCTTTTGAAAAAAAATTCAAGTACAGTGTGTTCGGAAATATAAAATTTTAAATTTTACCGACATAACGTAGACCGACGATCTTGTAAAAGTTTGGGCAACCAATGGATGAGGGAGGCACAGGATAATAGAATGTGGAATAAGAATAAGAAACGGAATACATATTTTATTTGCCAGAAACATGGTTCAATGTCGTTATAAATAATAATGAAAACAAAGAAAGAGACACATACATTAATTCATTAATTACAAGTACAATACCGTATTAATATAAATTGATGTACGGATGATTGGATGAAGGATTATGTCCACAGCTGGGCATCTTTTGGCTAAGATAAAAAATCTTTTGAGCAAGGGCCATCTAGGGAGGTACTATCACTGATGTGGCTACCTACTACACTTCTGAACTGTAGTGTCCTAATTAGCCAATGTGCCCGGGAAACTTACGGGCGCATTGGCAATATTGCCGAAAATGCCCGCTAAACAGATTGTTACTTTTAAAGTTTAAAATATGATTAATTTTTACCTCTTGTACCTGTTTACGCTCGCTATCGCTACCCCCCGATGTATGTCCAGCAATGGACTGCAATAGGTTAGTCGTTTGATTTGATTGAAACAAACACTACTGAGCGCCTTGTACTACGATCTTTAATAACCTGCTTTGCTTTGCTTCGTTTACAACCTTTATAATACTCGTCAATTATTATTTACTACATATAATAACATTAATAAATATTTCACACAAAAATAAAAGCTAAAGATCAAACAAACCAATTCTCTTTCAAAACTCATAATACATCCCTTATACCCTATTTCCAAACACCCTGTATACACAATGACACACACAGACAGTACCCAACATGTGTATATTTGTGCAGAGATTATCAGCCGCGTGCCCAATTACGGGTTGCGGTGTTCAAATACATCGGGGACTGTGGTCACCTTGTTTAAATATATACAGGGTGATGTGGGAATGAGTTTAGATGATTTTGTAGGAGATAGCGATTTTATCTGCGTGCTGTTCTTTTAGTTGGATTGTACAGGATGTTCAATAAATATAAAGACAATTAATTACATATTTTTTGGGATTTTTCAATATAAAATTCTAAAAACGGGTTACCTAGTAATAGGGTTTTATAATATTCCTCACACATTCACACACGCCGTCTAGTCTTTTAAGTCGCCAGGACATATATTATAACAACCTTATTTTAAGAGAAACAAAATCACTTTCAAGCGCCTGAGCATCATTTGTGGATCGTATAAATAATTGTTTTCACTCAGGACAAATAATTATTTATAGAATGCATAAAAATCAGCGTGCTGACGGAGAAAGAATACAATATGTCACCACGCCGCCATCTCATCCCATGGGTGTCTTATAAACCGACTAAGGGACTAACCTCCAGTATTATCTTTACAAAACAAAAAGAAGGAAAACTTGTAATTAAACCCTGTACCAAACCGTCTGGCCAGCGTGGTATTAGTAGGCCAACTGTCCCTCCGTCACGGGAGGAGGTCCGTCCTTGCAGTGGGACATTAATGAGCTGTTATGATTAAACAGTTGCGTTTCTGAACCGCGACCAAGCTGTTTCTATAACACATAATTCTTTTCAACCTTTAAAAAGTAGGTCACTTATAGAAAGTTATAGGAATTCGATCCCTGTAAAATGCTCTCACAAATTGTGTACAAAGGTAGGGTTTATTTAATGGAATTTCCTACTGAAATACCTTCAACCTTCCCCACCAGACGCAGGAGATTATGTTACACATTTTTGACTTTTTTAAAAGACTTGCAACTGAAATATGAGGTCAGCTATGTTGTTTTAGGTACCTATAGATAGATTCTACAAGGGATGGCTAGATTGGTCGGTATCTATACTAATATTATAAAGAGGTAAAGTTTGTGATTGTGTGTTTGTGACGTTGTAGGGGGTAATCTCTGGATCTAATAAACTGATTTTATCAGAAAGTGTCAGGCTATATAGTATAACGCTATGACTTATAGAAGTGGAGCAGTAAAGAAAAATGTTTAAAAAACGGACGCGTTTTTTTCTCCGCCCAACGAAGTAAGCACGGGTCAGCTAGTTTGGTAATATGTTAAGTTTTCTATCTTTGCAAGAGAGCATATAGTTACTCGGTTTAAATAATTAATTTAATAGAATGGAGTGTTGACAGTCTTATTAGTCCTTCACCAGAACGACATACTTAAGAATCATAACGACCTACTGCTACTTGTCTTTTTTGTACAAGCCTTTTCCAGGGACAATTGTTAGCAATTTAGCCTACTAATATCACGCTGGATATAATTATTGGTATAGGCTTATATCTTAAGCTTTCTTTCCCTAGTTTTCGTAAAGATATTATTTGTAAGCTTTATTTACACCATCTACTCTAAAATCAATAATATTATAAAAAGCGAAAGTTTTACAGTGAGTACGATTTTACATCTTCTCGTGCATAAAGAGTTAAAGCAAACGTGGAATTAATGAGTCCGGTGACCCTCCATCACAGAAGAAGACTGGTCTTCAAATATACACGCTATTAATAGACCAGATTCTAAGTATTCTTTATACTTGTGCCAACTCTAATTTGAAATTAAGGATTTATAAGGATTATTAGCTATCTGCCTGACCACTGCAGCAGAGCGTAAATGCAGAGCGGAGAAACAAAGAAATATTAACCAATAAAATTGGACAAAATGTTCATAATATCTAGGAGCGGAGATTTTTGCAATACAATTGGATTAAATTTCTTCGTTTCTCAACCTAAATGGCACACTGGACTTCTAACAGGCAGTCTTAAAAAGGCCTCCTTACAAAGCGTTACACACCTTAACTGTCCACCAAAATGAACAACTCAACAAACGAACCGAAGCACCCTGTATACACACACTACACTGCAGTTCATCACCCTATTGATAAGTAACCGTGTATATTCAAATGCCATTGTGTGGTCACCCCACAGTTATAACATACTATTGAAATGTGGACCAAATTATTATTCATATTATTATATTTATTTATTTATTTTTGTTATAAAAACTGCCTTGGTTTCGTTTTAATCCCATGCATGACAAATTATTTGCCCGATCTATAAACTATTGTACCGGGTCTGGATGTTCTTTGTGTCAAATAAATAGCTGTTTGTAAAGTCTCTCCGTGTGGTGACGGAGCAAGAATACAATATGTCACCAGCCCATCGCATCCCATGAGTGTCGTAAAAACCGACTAAGGGACTACCCGTGAATATTATCTTTACGAAATAAAAAGAAGGAAAACTTGAAATTAAACCCTATACCAATCCGTCTGGCCAGCGTGGTATTAGTAGGTCAAGTATCTCTCCATCATGGGAGGAGGCCCGTCCCTGCAGTGGGACATTAATGGGCTTAACTTTTAAAAAAGGGCGATTATAATTTCTAAGATTTATTTTTAATTTTTTTTTGGTTTAAAAATAAATTAGATTAAAATAAATTTTGACGACCTCTGTGGCCTAGAGGCTATACTCCATGGGTGCTACGCCTTCCATTTCCGCTCAATGCAAATACATACATATAAAGTTCGAGGCTATGTTGCAACAGCTTACACTTGCACACACAACAATGTTTTGAACTAACTAACTAACTTAACTGCTTACAATATAATAGTTTAACTAACTATGTCGATAATTTACTAATCTTGATAATAGTTGATTAGGTTTTGAGTTTGAACTATCTTTGAATGATCCATGTAAAGTAAACAATATGTCAGGCGTTTACAGCCAGTTTCATATACGATAACGCTGGTTAAGCATCGTCGGCGAGTATATTAAATAGATGGGTGACCGCATATGGTATTCCATCTTAGAGTCTCCGTGCTTCGTAGGGCACATAAGCTGTATGTCCCTGCTGTCTGTGTAGAGAGTGTGTCGTTAAGCCACGTCGAGACGACACGACACAAAACTATAAAGAATAACAAGTTTCCAGTCAGTCTGGCCAACGTGGTATTAATAAATAGGCCTAGTTCTCCTCCGGTCACTGCAACATATATGTGTCCTTCCAGTAGGACAATATAAATATAATAAGCTGTGAATTTAGTACTGGATTACGTTCGCAACTACCAGGATAGCATAAGCCCCGTAGAGTTCTTTAGGTACATAATGTTAATTTTATCTCGCTAAAGTAATACATAGGTAGTACTATTTTATAATAATTGCCCTAATCATTCTACAACATTACCCAGAATTATTACCCTATTTATGGGGTAAAATTACAACCGCATGCGCGATTTAAGCTCTCAAATAAAATCCATATATTGACACATCAGAATACAATACTTTAACAAGATATTTGCTTAAAAAACCAACGCATCTGTCGTTTTTAAGTGGTTATTGTGACAAATTTGGACTATAGACGGTAACAATAGACTGGTAAGGGTGCTGTAGTACAGGATAAAAGGGACAATTGGGGACAATTTGTGGTTTACGAAACGCACTTGTGAAAAAAAAGTGTGTGCTACTGATATTTTAAACTCGAACGTTTGAAAGTATGTATGGATGTTTGTTACTCTTTTACGTAAAAACTATTGAATGGATTTTAATGAAACTTTCCAATAATATAGCTTATACATCAGAATAACACATAGGCTACTATTTATAAAGATATTTTACTTATAATATCAGCTATCTATAATACTAATCCTGTGCAGATGAATTCGCGGGTACCATCTAGTCATCATAACAGCCCAATAATGTCCCACTGCAGGGACGGGTCTCCTTCTGTAACGGAGGGATACTTGGCCTACTAATACCACGCTGACCAGACGGATTGGTACAGGGTTTAATTTCAAGTTTTCCTTCTTTTTATTTCGTAAAGATAAAATTCACGGATAGTTCCTTAGTAGGTTTATACGACACTCATGGGATGAGATGGGGTGGTGACATATTGTATTCTTACTCCGTCACCACACGGAGACCATCTAGTACGTACCATATACATGTTATTTTTTAAGTAATAATTTTTTAAGTAACAAAACGACTCTAACCAACAATGAAATGCTTGTAAACTAAAAATACAGCCGAATTGAGAACCTACTTCTTTTTTTATAGTCGATAAGGATAATTTTTTTTTAATTTTTCGGAGTAGGTTAAAAAAAAAATTCATTAAAACAAATCCACGCTACCGGAATGACTACAATATAATTTGAAATATTCGTGCCCTTTCATTACGGACCGTATAACCACGCTTGACTGAGAGGGGTTGGGCAGTAACCGAGGTAGGCGGGTGTTAAATCAGTGTTACTCTTCAAACTCGACAGGGCAGAAATGATTAAACATCTTATTTGTATGCGTTTGAATATTTGCATTAGTTTTATGCAAAAGGCAATAAGTTAGGCGCTCATTCATAAAATATATCATTGGTGTATGGAGGTGTGGTGACGGAGTAAAAATACAATATGTCACCACCCTATCTCATTCCATGGGTGTCGTAGAAATCGACTAAGGGACTATACGTGAATATTATCTTTACGAAATGAAAAGAAGGAAAACTTGAAATGAAACCCTATACCAATCCGTCTGGCCAGCGTGGTATTAGTACGCCAAGTATCCCTCCGTCATGGGAGGAGGCCCGTCCCTGCAGTGGGGCATTAATGGGCTGTTATGATGATGATTAGTTTATGCAAAAGGCAATAAGTTAGGTGCTTATTCATAAAATAATCCACTGGTTAAGTAATGACAGCGAGGTTATTACATAGATGACGACCTCTGTGGCGTAGTGGTTATATAACATGACTGCTACGCAGAGCTCTCGGGCTCGATTCCCGCTCAATGAAAATCTTTGTGTGCATGAACATGATTGTTTGCATTGGTCTGAGTGTTTCTATATGATATGTTTGTATTTACAATAAAAAAATGTTTTTAAGCACATCATCTCTGACGTTTATATGGCTGCTACATAGGTTTCGGGTTCGATTCCCGCTTCTGTGTTTTCTAAGTATATGTGTATTTTAAAAAAAATATGTATTTTAGCATGTTTATCCGTTGTCTAGTGCCCATAGTAAAAGCTTTGCTTAGTTTGGGACTAGATGGCGTTGTGTGAATGTGTAATAAATATTTAAAAAAATATTAATTTTAACCGTCCCTGCAGTAGGACATTACAGGGCTTAAAGTTACTAAAACTCCTTAATTTTCATAATTATATTAATTAAGGACCTTAAGACGGTTTTAGCGTTCCCTCGGGACTCATTCAGTGTGGCGGTCGGTGGTCCTAAGGTCACGGCTATTGATCCTGGCCTGGCCTTACAGGAGTCAGGGTTGTAGGAAAGTAGAAGCAATTAGTCATATTTAATTGAAAATATTTCATAAAATTACCTAAAAGTTTTCTATTATTTATGTTAAAAGTTAACGCAAAAATTATGCTTATCTTTATATAGTCAGTATTCATTTATTTATTCAAAATAGTACAATAATATTGCATCTTTTTGACGTCATCTAACACTACTTAATCTAAGTTTATTAACATTTCAAAGTTTTGAAAACTTTACCACCGCCTCCAAAGCGCTAGTAGAGAAGAAGCGGCGCAACAAACTCTACTGCTGCATTTTCTTGACGTCATTTTTTACATGGGAGATAACTGTAATTTGGCGCTGCAACCATTGTATACCATACATAACCATAACCAAGGATTATTCAATGATAAAGGTAGCGTCGTGATGTAGGTAGTACATAGAAGTGGGAGCACCAAATCACATCCATAAACAACTATCCAGTAATAAAGACGTCGCTCAGCCAAATTACCCCTTAAATAAAAACTCAGCAGTGTATTAAAATGTAAAGGAGAATGGGCAAAAATATATGGAGCTTGGTCCAAATTTCCACCATCAACAAGAACTATGACATATGGTGGAACACTGCGTTCTGAATCATTATAAGAAGACCGCAACCCAAAATATTTACTCAGTAAAAAGTTATGACCCCATGAGAACTTGCAATTTCTAAACCTTTTTAAGCTTAATTATTTCACTATATCTTTCAAACTACTCGATTGATTTAGGTGTATGACATTTTTTTGTAAAGCCAAAATATAATCAATGTGGCGGTCGCGGTAGGTACCTCGCTACGTCAAAAAAATCAAACCCTATCATGTCGGGTATCAAATCAAATTAAAGGACTTATAGCTACCTTTACAATGCTTGTTTATTTTAAAATATTTGTTATACTGGGAAGAATGTAAACACAAAAATATCACACAAGTTTTATTTATTCCTGTTTCTCAGTGTGGAGTCTGTCCTTATAAGAATACATCTCATGTCTTCACTCACAATAACATTGTCCAGATTCGCAGCTGGAAGTAGAATTGTGTGTTGGTGTCTCGCCCATCCAAAATAACAAATAAATTACCATGACATGGGCACAGCACCCCACAGTACGCATTCCAGAAAGACAAGAACAGTAGTAGTTCGAAATGGTTTCTCGATTATGGATCATTACATACGTGTAGTGTTGTGTTGCACATGCGAAAAATACTTTTAGCACGATTGCGAACCGTCCCGATTACATTTTTATATGAGTAGGTGCGCTAAAGTTATCATTGTGTACTTTGCAGACGATTTGAGCGCATTACAGAACAGGGGGAATCCATCTACCATGTTTTTACTGCTTAATACCTAACTAAAAGTACGTATTTTTAAAACAGTCATAACTTTTTTCTGAGTGAATATATTTTTGTCACCTAGTAATCTAAATTGTATGGTATTTAGTCGACTTTAAGCTTACATAGCCCTCAATAGTGGTGGAAATTTGGACCACTTCTGCTCATTGTCCTTTATTAATGACAGGGTCGATCATATTACTAGCTGACCCGTGCCCACTTCGTTGCGTGGCGAAAAAAACGCGTCCGTTTTTTAAACATATTTCATTACTGCTCCACTCCTATTAGTCAAAGCGTGATACTATAAAGCCTATGACACTCCCCGATAAATGGAGTATTCAACACAGAATGAATTTTTTAAATCGGTTTAGTAGATCCAGAGATTACCCCCTACAACGTGACAAACACACACAAACCACAAACTTTACCTCTTTATAATATTATAAAGTATCGAAGTATAGATTATATAATTCTGCTGTACGTACGTATGTCATGGAACTCCTCCTAAACGGCTTGACCGATTTAAATGAAATTTTCTTTATGCGTTTGAGTGGCGCCTTGGATGGTTTAGATTCACAAATCAGCCCGGCAGATGGCGCTGAATATCATTTCAGGACAACGTCTGTCAGGTCCGCTAGTGTATTATATTTTTTTAATATAATTTTTTGGGTAAAAGCAGGGTGGGGAGACCTATCCCATGCGACTGGCGATCTAAATAAGACGACGGGAAACCGTTGGATAAGGGAGGCACAGGACCGCACAAGGTGGAAATTTTTAGAGGAGTCCTATGCCAGTGTCCTCCAGCAGTGGATGTCCACTTACTGATACTATGATGATTGTATTTTATAGTACTGTTAACTTGCCTATCCTAAAATGACTAAATTTTACAAAAAATGCATCTTTTATGTTTGGTGTTTTTTTTTTAATCTCATTTATTTAAAAATAGCCATAAATCGTATAGATTAAGTCGGCTACCTATGTTTGGTGTTTTCTTTATGAAACACAATTATGTTAATAATTTTAACAGCTTGCTATGTCTAAAAAACATCACTGATTTTAAAAGAAAATGGCTTTTTAAGAACCCCATAGAACATCCAGAATCAGGACAATTGTTAGCGGATCACACAAACAATTGTCTTGTGTGGAATTAAAACTTTTTAAGGACATTTTTCAATACTAACAGTATTAAATATATGAACCCCACTCGAACATATAATAAAAGGATTACGGAACCCTTTATGTCATATAAAAGAATGTTAGGTTGAACCCTAATCCTGTTTTTATTAAAAACTGGGGTTCAAAATAAATATCTTTTGCTTTGACAGACGCACGTGACATTCTGTCAAAGTTTTTTATTGGCAGATGTTGTATGCATTTTTTACTATAGTAATCCGTTTAGAAAATGGTTATCCTTGCATTGGGACATTACTCTGCAACTGGACAAAAACCGCAAGGAAGAGAAGGACTTTCGTAAATTAAAGATGAAAGTACTAGGCTACCAGAAGTCAGAGAGAGAGGTTATTATTTATTTTTGTCCCTTCGATCAACATTATATTATTATGTATTTACTAGCGGCCTGTCCCGGCTTCGCACGGGCATTATTTTTCCGCTTTTCTGTTGAAAATTTTCCTGAATTTTCTTTGCTATAAACCTCACGGAGCCCAAGACCTTTCCAACGAATGCAAAACCGAGGAAATCAGTTCGTGCGTTCTGGAGTTATAGCGTCAGGAAGGAAAACCCGACTTATTTTTGTATAGTAGATTTAAAACATATTAAACAACCTTAGCAGTGCTGCGAGCCTAGTAGTATTCTTCACAGTTGATTCCCCCTATGGTGGCAGAAACGGAAACAACCCTGCGTTTAGTTTTGCGTCTTCTAGATGCCCTAATTTTCGATTTTGAAAGATTAATTTAATTTAGCACCATAATAAAAAAAACCTTGTAAAACAGAAAACATTGGCCTAGTTCTATTTAGTTGATATTGCAACATGGCCACAATTACTATCATTATTGTCGCCAATTATTTAAAATTATACATAATTAAATACGAATAACACATGACAAGCAAACAAAATGTATAATATAATATCAAACAATATGTAATAACCGTGTGGTGACGGAGTACAATATGTCACTACTCCGTCTCATCCCATGGGTGTCGTAAAAACCGACTAAAGGACTATTTGGTATAGTATCTTTACGAAATAAAAAGTTTTCCATCTTTCTATGTAAACGTAATATTCACAGATAGTAGATAGACCTTTAGTCGTCTTTTACGACACCCATGGGATGAAATGGGGTGGTGACATATTGTATTCTTACTCCGTCACCACACTCTAGATAATATAATGCAGTTATGACAAATAACTATGTATGACACATGCAATGGCAAAACGGTGTCATATTCCGTTACCTACGTGTGTCCATTACTACAAGGTACGTGAGTTTGATGCCTGCCTGATGTATTCATTACGCGTATTTAGGGTAAACACCCGTTATGTAGGAGCGTTATCTTTTGTGACTGTTAGCTAACGACTTTACGAGTTTTTTATGTATTTTAAAATTGTGCAGTAGTGTGCTGATGTTACTTTGTTTTAAGGCCTACGCAGACCGGGTCGGCATGGCAAGGCATTTTAATATTTACTAATGGAAATCAACCGTACTGTTACAGAAATACGACATAAATTGCTATGCTTTAAAATGATGCCGTGGCATTAAAAGGGTTTTATCGCACGGCATTTTTCATTATAAAGCATAGCAATTTATGTCGTATTTCTGTAATAGTACGGTTGAATGTCCATTAGTAAAAGTTAAAATCCCTTGCCATGCCGTCCCGGTCTGCGTAGGCCTTTAGAGTATAAAAGCTATTTTTTAGGCAAGTCTTGCACTAGGGATCCTGCGCGGTGTTGCGGGGACTTTACAGATACCAATTTAACGGCTACAAAGAACATCTACTCATAACAATAATCTATGGATCGCGCAAATAACTGTCTTTTGCGGGAAGCGAACCCGCGACTTTCGCGCCACCTGTGGCAGTCGCCATTACATGACTATTAAAAGCTTGTGTGGAAGTGACGAGCGCATAAACGCGTAAGTTAATATGTTCAAATGCTAAACATATTCCATTTTGACATACAGGCAAAAGCGCGTGAATTAATATACATATATTGCAAAATCTACATCCGGAAATGAAGGTTCCTAAGTGTAATGTCCATAAACAAGCAGAGGGAACTTATGGACCGAGATCAATGACTTCCGGTAGTCGTACCGGAAGATATTAACTCTTAGATAGGGAGTTCGATACCTTTGTTATGTAAAAATTATTGTAAGGGTAGTTTTGTAGAGATAATCTATGTTATATATTATTTCTTGAGAGGGGATTTTTATTTAAAGAGGGTGTTTTTTGACTTAACGAATATCTAAAGGAATGAACTTATCTTTTTTTTGAGTTAGTCTATCATGCATGGGGACTTACAGACAGTTGCAACTACTGATTCATAAACGATAATGCTGGTTAAGCAACGTCGGCAAGGTCATTACATAGATGGGTGACCAAAAAGTAAAAAAAAATCTAACTTCTGATAAGTAATTATGTAGAGGAAGCAAAGCACGTTTGTAGGGATCGTAGTAAATGGCGCTTTAGTATTTTCTGCCTACCCCTATGGGAATGGGTTAGTAGCATTAGTCCCCAGTTGCATTTTTCCCCGGAAAAAAAAACCTACTCTGCCTGTACAAATTCTATGTTTATTTTTTTCGGGGAAAATCGCAACTGAGGTTCCACACAGGTACTAGGCTCTCAGAAAAACTGAAGAGTTCTTCTATACAAAATAAGTTATTGTACTAATTATTAAACTGTATAGTTTGTCATTTCCCATGGTATTAAGGCGTGAGTTTATGTATGTATGTATTTATTTCCTCTTTGTAACATCGCCATGACAGATATAAAAGATATACATTTAATAAACGGTATGTATTTCCATTCTGCTGCCAAACTACAGATTTAATTTCCTGTTTCGAGACTATTCACTATTACCGTACAGAATTTAATATCGCTTACAAATGCATATTATTTCGTTTGACATGGTGTTACTATGCTTAATGGAAACACCGTGCGTTTCATATAAATGTATGTTTCGACGGAATATTAAAGTAATTTTTTCCCTACATGTTGTACGGAATATTTATGTCATTTTTGCCCGTGAATTCAATTCATTGTTTTCTGGAATAAGTTAACCTCCTGGTGTTTTCTGCGCGCCTGGTAATTTTGTTTTTCCTTCATCAACTTATTTAATGTCCCACTGCAGGGATGGTATACACAAACTGGCCTGAGAATAAATTGTACTTTGTGTTAATTAAACCCCTTACTCATAAACGTTTCTTTTTAATCACTGTTTAGCAAGATTTTAATTAATAAAACCAACCATTACCAAAAAACAAAATTGTAAGAATTTAAGCTAATCAATTGACTAAAATTTAAGAGGCCTTTATAAGTAAGGGGGTTAATGTTTGTCAAAGGAGTTGACTTTTTGAAGAAAAGCTTTTCTATCCATACATTTATCATAGCAGCCCCGCGTGAATGTCCCACTGCAGAGACGAGGGTATCAAACGAAATGAATCTCATACGTTGTCCCTCCAAAATACAACCTTATAACATTCCATAACATAACATTTGTATCTTAATTCTTAAAAATAATTAATTTAATCTGATTGATAACACCTCGACAATTCTAAGGAGGGTTAAATTTAATTAGCAAATTCCGTGTTATAGGCAATTGAAGGTTAACTTTAACCTTTGTTTTAACCCTCGTCAAGGGAGTTGTTTAATTAAATAGTTACTTTCCCGGTAATAAAATATATAAATAAGTTTTTTTGAGTTGGAAAGTTATATCTATAAGAGTTTCATGACTTGGGTTTTAAAAAAACTACTTTCAATAGAGGTCTGTCAAAAAGAACCCTAGGGCGGTACCACCACTGTGCCAACTTAAAACACCTCTAAGTAGAAGTATTTTTTTTATAAAGACTCTGCAATTACTACACTACTCTCCGTGTGGTGACGGAGTAATAACACAATATGTCACCACCCCATCTCATCCCATGGGTGTCGTAAATACCGAAGGGACTAACCGTAAATATTATCTTTACGAAAAAAAAAGAAGGAAAACTTGAAATTAAACCCTATACCAATCCGTCTGGCCAGCGTGGTATTAGTAGGCCAAGTATTTGGCTCTTTTTCAATCTTTTAATCTGAAAAATGTGTTTTTGGAGCCTACTCGTATAACTGAAACAACAGCAAGATGTATTGATAATATTTTTGTTAATTTTGTAATTACTGACAAATTAATAATTAATAAACTTCAGTCAGACCATACTGGTCAGCAAATTAAATTTTTAAATAGAAAGGAACACAATGTATCTAAAAACATTGTGGTAATACCTAAAACTGCATATAGAATTGAATGTTTTAAAAATAAAATTGAGTTAGCATTTAGTTCCATACCAATTATTAGTGCGGATGATAGTGTAAGAAACACTTTATTTGATAATTTTTTTACTACTTATTGTAATGTGTTTAAATCCGTTTTTATGCCAAAAACAATATCAATTAAAGGCAACGCCACATTCAGTGAATGGGCAACAATAGGATTACATAAGAGTAGAATACGGCTTTATGAACTTTATAAAGAAAGAAACTATAATTTTAGTGATACATTTCAGAATTATGTTAAAAATTATTCTAAATTATTTAGAAAGCTTTGTAAGGTAGCTAAATCACGTTTTCTAAGTTCAAGGATTAAAAACAGTAATGATAAGATAAAGACCATATGGAATATTATCAATAGTGAAACAGGCAAAGTAGTCAAGCACGACATTAAGTACAACTTAAACATCAATTACTCAACAATCACATCAGATGTAGAAGTCGCCACTGCTTTTGAACAATATTTCACTGATATTCCAATTACTACTACTCAATCTTTGAACTCTTCACCTATAACTGCAGAATTAATTTTGAAGGATAACGTACCGATTTTCGCGAATAATTTTGAATTTTTGAATTTGAACTTTTAATACCATTAATGTAAAAAAGACAGCAGATTTATGGGATAATTCTGTAGTTATTACTAAACATATTATGTACTCAGTTGCAACGCATTTAGCTCTTATATTTAATTATTCGATAGATAGTGGTGTGTTTCCTGATTTAATGAAATACAGCAAAATAATTCCATTGTATAAATCTGGCTGTACATCAGACCCAACTAATTTTAGACCAATTTCAGTACTGCCAACTTTCAGTAAAATTTTTGAAAAACTTATTGCAGACCAACTGCAAACATATTTAAATAGATATAAAATTTTACATATTAAACAATTTGGTTTTACAAGGGGTCGCTCCACAACCGATGCTGGTGTGGAGCTTGTAAAACATATATATGACGCCTGGGAGAAGTCTTATGATGCTCTAGGTATTTTCTGTGACTTGTCTAAGGCTTTCGACTGTGTCGATCATGATACACTTTTACGGAAATTACATCACTATGGCTTAGGTAAACTAGGATTAGATCTTTTCACATCTTACTTAAATAATAGAATACAAAGAGTTAATATTAATAGAAAATTGTCTACAGGATCTGTCGTAAAATGGGCGTTCCGCAAGGTTCTATGCTTGGACCCCTTTTGTTTCTCATCTACATAAATGATTTACCACATCTAGTTAAAGATCAACATGAGATAGTTTTGTTTGCCGATGACACTTCGCTTTTATTTAAAGTGAAACGACAACAGACTAGTACTGACGAAGTAAACTTGGCTATCTCTAAAGTGGTCCGTTGGTTTGATATTAATCACTTGCTCCTTAATAGCCGCAAAACCAAATGTGTTAGATTTATAACCCCGAATGTAAAGGAAGGAAAAACCACGATAAGAGTTAAGGAGGATCAGGTAGACCTTGTGGACACTACAAAATTTCTTGGTATAACACTAGATTCTAAGCTTCAGTGGGGCCCACATATTATTACATTGGTAAAGAGACTAAGTTCTGCAGCTTATGCCGTTAGGAAAATTCGAGAACTGACAGATATAGAAACTGCCAGATTAGTATATTTTAGTTATTTTCACAGCATAATGTCATACGGTATTTTACTATGGGGACATGCTGCCGACATTCATACTATCTTTGTGCTGCAGAAAAGAGCTATTCGTGCAATTTATAATTTAGGTAGGAGACAATCACTTCAAGAAAAATTTAAAGAATTCAATATATTAACTGTAGCAAGTCAATACATTTATGAAAACATAATTTATGTTCATAAAAATAAAGACCAATTTATCAAAAGAAGTGATGTCCATAGTATAAATACTAGAAATAAAGATAAACTTGTTCATCCGTATTCTAGGCTCCAAAAAATACACAATTCATTTCAGGGTCAATGTGTGCGATTCTATAATAAAATCCCGAATCATATCCAAGATCTAAGTCTTAATAAATTTAAGAATGTAGTAAAACAAAAACTTATCCTAAAGGGATATTATACTATTGTAGATTACACGAATGATAAAAAGGCTTGGGATTAACTGCTTCTATTCTCTTATTTCGAATCTTCTATCGATTATTATTTTTTATAATGTTAAATGGTGTATTATCCTGTCTGGTACTGTCAAATATTTTAATTGTGTATATGATTTAATGTTAAAAGAAATATTGTAAACAACCGAATTTTAAAAGAGTTGCCATGAGTTTCTTTGCCAGGTTTCTTCTCATTGGCCCAACCATTTGGAAACTGGAATTTATGGATCAACACAGACAGACAAGTAGATTTGAGTAGTAGATTGGTTTTATTTTTTCTTCTCTAATTTACATTGGACAAATACAACGCGGTTTTTTTAGTGCTGTGGCGTTTGTCTGTGTCGATCTATAATTTTAACTATAGCTTCAATTTCAAGTAAATTCTAAAAGATGATTTCAAACAATTTGTGATAAATTTTATGAAATAAAGCATTTTGAAGTTTGAAGTTTGAGTATCCCTCCGTCACTGGAGGAGGCCATTCCCTGCAGTGGGACATTAATGGGCTGTTATGATGATGATGATGATAAATTATTGTTTTAAGCCTTCCTTGAAAAGACTTCGAACCACTAACTACTTTCAGTACTCTTCAGCATGAGACCTAGGTCGGTACCAATACTGTGCTTATTCACAGAAGTAGCCTCAAAATGTTATGCCCGTGCCTATTAACATGACATGGCCATGAGATATTAATACACCTTTTTTTAATGCTGTAAGTTACCGCTGCTCGTAGTCTTTGGCAATGCCCGAGCATCATCATCATAACAGACTATTTATGTCCCACTGCAGGGACGGGCCTCCTCCCGTGCAAGAGGGATACTTGGCCTACTAATACCACGCTGGCCAAACGGATTGGTATAGGGTTTAATTTCAAGTCTTACTTCTTTTTTATTACGTAAAGATAATATTCCCGGATAGTCGGTTTTTACGACACCCATGGTATGAGATGGGGTGGTGGCATATTGTATTCTTACTCCGTCACCAAACGGAGAAATATAAGTTTTATAATGCCCAGAAATTGTCCGTTAAAAAGACAATAAACAGACTATCTATTTATACCTTCCTCATACTAAAGTGGACATGATAGATAGTAGCTATAAAGATTCATTTCTATTCTTTCCTAAGACAAGCGGATACATATCGTTCCGAATCGTTTGCTCGCGAAGAATACGCCTTTATATAATAATATCTGTCTTATAAATATACCGTAGTTAGGGCTGGCACAGCAGTGCAGGCAGTGTTGCAGGGGGTTTACAAATGTTTACCATTTTAAATGCCTTACTTATATTTCATCATCATCATAACAGCCCATTAATGTCCCACTGCAGGGACGGGCCGCCTCCCATGGCGGAGGGATACTTGGCCTACTACTACCACGCTGGCCAGACGGATTGGCATAGGGTTTAATTTCAAGTTTTCCTTCTTTTTATTTCGTTAAGATAATATTCACGGATAGTCCCTTAGTCGGTTTTTACGACACCCATGGGATGAGATGGGGTAGTGAGACATATTGTATTCTTACTCCGTCACCACACGGAGGACTTATATTTGCTATAATTTTATTAATATAACGCCAAATAAGCTCGACGTAGCAAGTACTTTAAACGTAGAAGCATTTAGACTCAGAATATTTATTTGTAGATCACACCAACAATCGGACACAAATAAAATATCCATACTTTTTTACTCTCCGTGTAGTAATAAGACAGAGTCAGAATACATGGTGTCACTAATCATCTGTGTCGTAAAATGACTTTGAAAAATTCGCAAACTTGTATATATAACATAAAAAGTTATACCAATTCTTTTGGCCAGTGTGGTATAAGGAGGCCAAGTATCCCTCTGTCAATGAAGAAGTTCCGTCACTTGAGGAGTTCCTTGAATTATGGAGAAGCGCTGACAGCTTTCGCGTTTATAATAAAGTATAGGACAGCCCTATACCTACAACCAGCGGATGTGAGTCAAAGAGAAGTAGAGCGAAACCATAAACCAATGAGGTGATGATAAACAAACTCGTTTTTGAACGACAATTTATTGACAGTAACAATTAGAATTTTAATTTAATTGATAAAATTTCATGTTTATTAATTAATGAAAGTAGTACTGTATGTATTTTATTTTATCTCAAGGTGACCTCAAAAATAATTGCTAATTTTAAAGTAAACAATTTTATACTGTTTCTTAAAAAAAATCTTCTGCACTAACCCTCTTACTCATAAACGCCTCTTAAATTTAATCACTGTTTAGCAAGATTTTTATTACGAAAACCAACCTTATATCAAACAACGTAAGAGTTTAAGCTAATTAGTCAATTGACTAAAATTTAAGAGGTGTTTATGAGTAAGGGGGTTAGACTATAAGATGATGGCTTTAAAAGAGAGACTAAAGTTTGTTTAAATCTTACTTTTACAGAAATGTAATCACATCTTCTATACTAATATTATATAGTGGTAAAGTTTGTGTCTTTGTGAGTATGTGACGATGTAGGGGGTAATCTCTGGATCTAATGAACCGATTTTAAAAATTATTTCTGTGTTGAATAGTCCATTTATCGGGGAGTGTCATAGGCTATATAATATCACGCTATGACTTATAGGAGAGGAGCAGTAATGAAATATATTTAAAAAAAGGGACGCTTAAAACGTTTTTTTCGCCGCCCAGCGAAGTGAGCACGGGTCAGCTAGTATTACCATAGTACGCGTTTCTGTACCACTCTCATCCATCGGTTTCCCGCAGTCCAAACTAGATTATCGTTTTCCTAATAATCTCACATTTGCAACGAAACTAAAAACACCACTCCTAGACATTTACAAAGTAAATTAATACTTTTAGTATTATGTCATCTCGATTAATTGGTGACGATATAAAAAGGACAATACTGTGAGAACATAGCTGTAGGCCAGTAGGCAATTAAGGCCAATCTTTCGTATCAATTACTTGGAGTAGATGTTCATTAAACTAATTAACGTGTCGTGCCTTAAGCTTCATAGAGTGGAGACGGGAATATACTAGTCATTCAGTTTATAGGAATTTGTAACCAGACGAATAAGTTACTTGTATGATGATAAACCGTGTGGTGACGGAGTAAGAATACTGCGTGTTACCATCCCATCTCATCCCATGGGTGTCGTAGAAAGCGACTAAGGGACTATTTGTGAATATTATCTTTCCGAAATAAAAAGTAGGAATACTTGAAATTAAACCCTATAACAATCCGTTTAGCCAGAGTGGTATTAGTAGGCAGAGTATCCCTCACTGGAGGAGGCCCGTCCCTGCAGTGGGACATTAATGGGCTGTTATGATTATGATGAATACACTCTGCTAGATTACATGAATGCATGTCATTCAATGTACAGTTCATTTATAGGACTTGGTAACCAGATAGATGAATAATTGCCTCGGTGGCCGATAGTTGTGGATACGCCTGCCGGGCACGAGGACGCGGTTTCGATTCTCACCCGAGTTTTTTTCAACATCAGCAACTAATATGTTTCGGAAAGACGACGAAAAGACTTTTTTTTTTCTTTTCGAATGTTGCATGTTAAAAAACTATAAATATTACTACGATTATAGTCTATGAAAGTCACAAGAATAAGTATTAATATCGCACTTGAACTAGACATTTTATTGACAAAGGCACGCCATCTTTTTATTAGCAACTCGAGGCGACTAAAAAACTAATTTTTTGTCGTTGTAAGTCTTCATGGCTGTAAAGAAGGGTTTACTAATGTTTGCCATAACAATATTTGCCATAATTTCATTAGACATAAAGCCAAATAAGCTCGACGGCACTTTAAGGGCGCCTTCAAATTTGCCGCTAAGTGTCGCGCGGAGGCAGCGCGACTGCAGCGCTGCGGTCGCGCTGTTTTGTAAATTCATAGAGATAAAAAACGCGCGACTGCAGCGCTACGCCCGCGCTGCGTCCCCGCATTCGTTCATCGATCGACTAGTGTTGCTTAAAATACTTTTTCTTTTTAATAGTAACACTAAGAGCAGTGTATTTTCGTCTGAGTCCATCGTAAAACTAAAACACAACACTACCATTCTCAAACCTAGCGACGGCAGCGCGACCGCAGCGCTGCAGTCGCGCTGCCTCCGCGCGACACTTAGCGGCAAATTTGAAGGCGCCCTAAGATGGTTTAAAGAATAAACTTAACTTATCCAAGTCGGATTGCTAAGTCAAGGTGTTAAACCATAATTATATGATGTCAAATGAATATTATGGGTGAGGACGATTGTGGCAAACAATATTAGTACAAATAAAATTATGGAAAACTAAAGAATACCGTAAAGAAGAATGATAAAAGCCGCAGTGGTTAAGGTCCATGTCTGTTACGCTCAAAGATGTTGATGGAAACCATGTTTTGTAGTATTACCTGAAACAAAGACAAACAATACATTAAAAAAACAATTCGAAACAAATTAGATGTTATGAAATCAAATGAGAGGCAAATCTGGTCTGGTCGTAGCACATCGATCAATCAATCAACTAGGCTATCGCAGTCCACTGTTGCATATAGGCAACTCCCAACACGCGCCACAGAACTCGGTTCTGCGGCCTTCCGCATCCAGTCCAACCCAGAGACGCTTTTATTTTTCGTCGCAATCAAAACGGAATGGGATCGTCACCGTATCAACTCGTGATCTCTCTTCGATTCCCGCTCAATGCAAATCTTTGTGTGCATGAACATGATTGTTTGCATTGGTCTGAGTGTTTTCTATGTATAATATGTATGTATTTACAAAAAAAAGTATTTAAGTATGTTTATCCGTTGTCTAGTACCCATAGTACAAGCTTTGCTTAGTTTGGGACTAGATGGCGTTGTGTGAATGTGTGAGAATTATTTATTTATTATTTAACTTCAAAAAAATGTTATCTTTACAAAATAAAAAGAAGGAAAACTTGAAATTAAACCCTATACCAATCCGTCTGGCCAGCGTGGTATTAGTAGGCCAAGTATACCTCCGTCACGGGAGGAGGCCCGTCCCTGCAGTGGGACATTAATGTGCTGTTATGATAATACTAAATTATCTGTGGTCGTTTTACACGCGACAGTTAAGGGAATATGCAGTCGAACTAGTTCAACACTATATTATTACGAGTACAAAGATTTAAATTTACTATCTCTAGGGAAATATCCCGAAGTTTGGAGCATAAATCTGTTGCTGTATGAAATTTCGTACATTTACACAACGTTATAATTTTATTGTTTTGAAACTACATATTATTAGTTTTAAGTATGTATATGTATGTACAGTCAGAGGCAAAAATATGTACACATTTTCGCATTTTGTAAACCAGTTATCTAAAGTTCTGCCAATCCAAAATTGAAAATTCGAAGATTAATTCAAAACTGTACGGAACCTCTTCTAAATTACGAATTCATTTTGATATTGTAATGTCTAGATAAACGTGCAGATAGTTTAGAAAATTTGAAAATGTGTACATATTTTTGCCTCTGACTGTACAAGCAATTAAAAATATGAGGAAGGCAGAGGACCGTGCTGGGTGGAAATTTTTGGAGGAGGCCTATTTTCACCAGTGGATGTTCATAGGCATGATGATGAATCTATACTAATATTATAAAGAGGTAAAGTTTGTGTGATTGTGTGTTTGTGACGTTGTAGGGGGTAATCTCTGGATCTACTGAACCGATTTTAAAAATTCCTTCTGTGTTGAATAGTCCATTTATCGGAGAGTGTCATAGGCTATATAGTATCACGCTATGACTTATAGGAGTGGAGCAGTAATTAAATATGTTTAAAAAAGTGAGGAGTTTTTTTTGCTGCATAACAAAGTAGGCACGGGTCAGCTAGTTAAAATTATAAACGTAGTGTTGGCCCCTAGCTAGGTGGACCTACGACCTCAAAAAGGTCGCTGGGTCAGACTGTGATGTTGGGAGGGGAGCGGCCTATGTTCAGCGGTGGACTGCAATAAAAGGCTAATTTGATTGATGATTAAAAATGCTAAATTTTATACTTGTATGTAACTAGCTGACCCGTGCCCACTTCGTTGGGCGGCGAAAAAAACGCGTCCTTTTTTAAACATATTTCATTACTGCTTCACTCCTATTAGTCATAGCGTGATACTATATAGCCTATGACATTCCCCGATAAATGGACTATTCAACACAGAAAGGATTTTTAAAATCGGTTCATTAGATCCAGAGATTACCCCCTACAACGTCATAAACACACACTTTACCTCTTTATAATATTAGTACAGAAGTATAGATTAGGCTTTGTGGTGTGGAATACAGAATGTAATTGACATTTTGAAAATCTCTTCCACCTAAGCACAGTAACTTTTCCACTTTTGAAGCTCATTTTATACACATCTCAATTTATGAATTTTTTTTATCAGTAGTGCAAACTTTTGGCGTAAAAAAGTAGTTTGAAATGAAAATATAAACGGAAATTTTAATTTTAACCTTATTATGGTGGTATGTACAGAACACGAAAAAGCTATTTTTGAGCTTTTTAGTTCACTAAGTCAAACAAAGATTTAATTTTTATTTCTATTTGGCAGTAAAGCTTAATATGGAGTCATTTGGTTGTGCACAATTTGTCGTTTTTTTTATGGAATGACTAGCGGACCATCCTGGCTTAGCACAGGCATTATTTTCCCGCTTTTCCGTTGAAATTTTTCTGACTTTTCTTTGCTATAAACCTCACGGAGCCTGAGACCTTTCCAACGAATGCAAAACCGTGGAAACCGGTTCGTTCTTTCTGGAGTTATAGCGTCAGGAAGGAAAACCCGACTTATTTTTATGAAATGAATGAAATGAAAATCGAAATGAAATGAATGAAATGAAATGAAATGAAATGAAAATGAAAATCTGTTTATTACCACAAAAAAAATATAACATATAAAAATTACAATGGAACAAAAGTAAAAAAAAAATGTGGCAAAAGGTGGTAACTCAGCAAGTGCTCCTTAACATCACAGATGTCAAGAGGCGCTGATTTTTATATGGTAGAAGATGTATTATGATATGAATGCAACCAATGATTCATAATGGATATCGTTGGTTAAGCAACGTCGGCGAGGTCATACCATAGATGGGTGACCGCTGATTTGATGATGATGAAGCGAGTTTTTGGAGTCCAAACCAGGTCGAAGCGTAGACGGTCTCTAAAAAGCTGGCTACGTAAAAAAGGCTATGTTACTCTTATAATAAAATTAAGTAGAAGTTTCTAAATTAAAATATTCATACATTAAATTATACGAAAAAAGCTTTTGTAAGTTTGTACTGCTTAATAAGATGAAACTAGAAAAGTCCATTAAATATTTATACCTACAACATAACGTAAATGAAAAGGTTACGCAAATGATAATAATTTTAACAAAATGGAGTTACGCTGTAGTCCGTCCCGGCTTTGGACGAGCATTATTTTCCCGCTTTTCAGTTTAAAATTTTCCTTGATTTTCATTGCTATAAACTTCACGGAGCCCGAGACCTTTCCAACGAATGCAAAACCGTGGAAATCGGTTCGTGCGTTCTGGAGTGATAGCGTCAGGAAGAAAAACACGACTTATTTTTATATAGTAGATAGTATAAAAAGACATTTCATTATTTTGTTCTGTGCAGCAATTTAAAATATTTAATTTCTGCTACACTGGTATCAGAATACAATATTTACCAAATGACCCTCTGTGTAAGCAATTTCAAATCTTCTTTGACTTCTGCATCCCTTGTATCAAGACATGTACACGTGTTATCCGCCACGGTATTACATCTCATGGGTGACATAAAACCAACAAAAGGACGCGCCAACTAAGTTGATCGGTATGAAGTTAACGAAGATGTAATTTATAGAAATAAAAGGACGGGTGTTTTCTTTGTTCTTGTAGCTGCCTCATGTAAATCAATGAGCTGCCTGTTGAATTTTATTGATAGCTAATTTAGGTCGGCCATTTATGACGATATCCGTTGCTTTCAAGTGTATATTAAGCGCTTTCTATTCTATATTTGATCATATTACCGTATCTTTTATAAAAAAAAAACACTTGAAGAGTTTCCAAAAACATTTTCGCAATAAAATTACCAAAGGGATAAAGTCCCTCTAGGAGGGAGCTAAGATCAAAGTTCACGAGAAATGCCGAAGGGCATAATACTACTAACAGTTATATTATGAACAATCGCAAAGTAAATACAAAGGTCATATCACACTGTTAGCTAAACTACAAAAAAGTACAGTCACGTACAGAAGCGTTTGTAATGGTGGCCTTTTATTTCTGTCTGTGGGATGCAGACCGGCGGACATTACAGAGCTTTAATAAAAAATAATGTTTACAGTTTAGATTTTTTTGATTAAATGCGTATCCTGCAATGCAGCTTTGTAAGGACTGATGATGATATGCAATTATTTATATGATAAGGGAAGGAAACACGAAGCAGAACGGGAAAGTTTTAATCATCCCATTAAAAGTTTACATGAATTAGTATAATTTTTATAAGTGTCATCCGTTAAAAAATATTTTTGTTTATAATAATTAAAATTATTATAAACAAAAATATATTATATTATTTTAATTTATTGGGTGGTGACATATTGTAAGAATACAATATGTCACCACACCATCTCATCCCATGGGTGTCGTAGAAACCGACTAAGGGACTATCTTTGAATATTACCTTTACATAGAAAGAAGGAAAACTTGAAATTAAACCCTATACCAATCCGTCTGGCCAGCGTGGTATTAGTAGGCCAAGTAACCCTCCGTTACGGGAGGAGGCCCGTCCCTGCAGTGGGACATTAATGGGCTGTTATGATGATGATGATAATAATTTTTGCGAAAACAAAATTTTTGGTATAATATGATGTTTATGGTTTGTCTGGAACGCATAGTAATGGCTTTACTTAGTTTGGAGCTAGGTGGCGTTGTGTGAAGAGAAATTTTATAAGAGTATAATTGTTATCTATCCAGCTATTTTAACCCGCACCACAACATACAAATAAAAAAACGTTGAGCTATAAACGCCCGTCTGCACCATACAGTAACCGTGTTTATGAAACTAAGTACAATCGCGTTCAAAAGTGTCAGAGAGAAATGACAAAAGCGGGGAACTCCCAGTCGTTAAATTTTATAACGAGTGTACTACACGGAAACGCTTTTATATGCGAGTGTACCATACAACAAAAGAATTGTTGAATACTATGTATGATGTATGAAAAAACTTTAATTATGAGTACCCCAGACCTCTAGAGACTCCGTTTTCTGTTGATGGCATAATCCTGAGGAGTTAGAGATGACATCAGTAGCATGACATAGCACAGGAATCAATCAGAATATTTACTAGGGTAACATAAATAATGAAGATATGCTTTCAAACGGTTAGTACACCTCCGAGCAGTAATGGGCTAATGTTACTGAGTCAGTTTTCTAGGTGGAAGCGTGCAGTATACAATGGATACAGGGATTTAACTGGACGTAACAGCTTATGTTTCAGGGTAGGCAGCGGCTTAGCAGTGGTGACCACTTACCATCAGGTCGAGGTCGCTTTCTTGTCTGCTACCTTAATACAATAAAATATGAAGTGGCAGCACCATCCCACCTCATCATACACCATTCTTTTAGTTTGACACCACTCGTAGAAATAAAATCACCCAAGTAAATTAAACTAAATGTACTAGGACTACAGAACAGGTAAGGAGATTTAATTATACCGAATAAGTGCTACAAAGCAAGTTACTACTATTCAAAATTTCCCTAGTACATTGTACAAGAAGTACCAGGAAGACATAAGTATGAAGATCTTATTGAACAACACCGGAGGGTACACGAGTAAAATACATAGCCATGTCGCTCGCGAGTTTCCAACTAACACGTCCAATTTCCTCTCAACTTGGTACGTTGAGCGGCTGAACAACTGAGGAATCTACTTGGGCACTTTGTCTGTAACCGTTATGTAATATTATATAAAGTTTTGAATACATACATTTATTTACTTTGTATGTAACAATGTTTCACATTTACGAAGTAAAATAATAGGATTTTATGATAATATATAATTGACGGTTTGAAGTAACGCTAATAATACTTAATTATGTAATCTCGAGATGACATATAATTAAATTTTTTTTTCTTTTCTTGACAACTCCCGCACTGGGCTGGGATCATGGCCTGTGGACTTCAAACATTAATTTAATCCAACACAAAGAACAACCAAACTCAGGACAATAATTTGTGGATCGCACAAAAAATGTCAAGAGTGACATTCGAACCCGCGACCATATAATATATACCAGCCCCTACCGTGACCGTCACACCACTGTGAGACAATTAGAAATAATAATGGTTTTCAAATACCAGGATAGCATAAATTAAAAGAGTTTACATGAAAGGGCAACTCTCCCAAGCATTACTAAATCGAAGTAAAAGTTCTTGAAACAAGTTTTATACAAACTACTTTTATAACTGACTTGCAAATAAACCTATAATCTCACTTTCTGCTTATCCGATTAATAGCTAACTTTATTGGAAGTAAAAACAAGTTTCTACGAGATCGTTCACACTGATTTACAGTAATAACCCTGAGTAGTATAAAGATAGATAAAGCTACATGAAAGAAAGAGACAGCTAATTTAAACGATAGCTAGAAATGAAAAGCTTGATATCTTCCCGACTTTTAATACATCAACGACAGATCTCTTAGGAGCTTATGTTATCCTGGTAAGTATGAAATTGAAAACTTCTATTACTCGCTTCGTAGAGTACCTAATCAATAAAGGATGATTGTGTGTTTGACAGGTGTGCGAAGAAGCAATTTATAAATATCAAACTGTATTTTTAGCAAAAGATTTCAAACATAATATTGCCACAACTTTTGAGGATTTTAAACATATTCCCACAAATATTGACCTCTTTGTTTCACCATGATAATCTAGGAATAAATATTCTTCACACATTCACACAACGCCATCTAGCCCCAAACTAAGCAGAGCTTGTACTGTGGGTACTAGACAACGGATAAACATACTTAAATACTTAATAAGACAGTGTCTTTTACTAAGGTGTCGTGTACAACCTGGTATCGTGTCGTGTCGTGTCGTTAAGCACCACATACACTTCTGACGACTGCGACTGTGTCACTAACACGACACTTGGGAGGGACTTACTTAAGTGCCTTAGAAAGTGACTGATTAAGGCCTATGGTGCTAAGAAGAATGCGAATGAAAATCGGCTAGCAATAGGAGACCACTTGGTTGCCTACAACCTTCTTCCAGATATACCTTCGACAGATATATGAAAATATGTAAACACAAACATAATACATACATACTTTTCTCAATCCTTATCCATTTTCAATACTCTATTATCTTACTGTTTCCACCAAACGGCACTTCTACAGCATTTAATCTTAAATACCAATATTACATCTAAATTAATCCAAGATTAAAATCTTTTTGTATCTAATCTGTGAGCTGTAATAGTACCGATAGTCCAAGTAGGGTAAACAGCCCAATATCGATCCTACCTTCTACCTAATTGAATTCCTTTAGTATCCACTTGTGTTCCAACCTATTTGTTGTATACTTATTCAAACGGGTAAGTGTAAATATGTATCGAATTTTATAAGGGCTAGTAAGTAATGATTATTTTGGGTGCTCTGTTAAATTAGGAACTCAACAAATTATTTTGTATTGATTAAAAGTTATATAAACACTTTATTAGGGAGGTAGTTACGTATGATATGATAAAAGACATCCGTGTGGTGAGGGAGTAAGAGTACAATATGTCACCACCCCATCTCATCTCATGGGTGTCGTAAAAACCGATTAAGGGACTAAACGTAAATATTATCTTAAAAAGAAGGAAAACTTGAAATTAAACCCTATACCAATTCGTCCGGCCAGCGTGGTATCAGTAGGCAAAGTATCCCTCCGTCACGGGAGGAGGCCCGTCCCTGTAGTGGGACATTAGTGGGCTGTTATGATGAAACTGCTTAGTTTATGCTCTTAATTAATTTTTATGAATTTCCCAAAAAGAGTAAACCTACAAACCATATCTTTTGCCCTGAAACACTCAAAATCATTTAACAATAAGCCAGCAACATCTGTTTTAGAAGGTTTATGAAAATAAAAAATACAAAGAAACATTTTTAATAGGCACTCAGATGATATAACGATTATTGTATGAACTTATTCAAGATGGCTGAATACACCTGATGCTACAAGATACAATAATATTGTTGAGTAGATTTAGATATAACTTTTAAAATCCTTCTGTTATGGGTGTAGTAAAGACCAACTAAGGGTGATTTCGTAGTAAGCTTTTTAGCCAGAATTTGGAATTTGTTATACTAATCAAGCGTACCTAGTGTGATTTTAGCTAAGTTTAATTTCGGTGGAAAAAGACTACAGTGGAACATAAGTAGACTGTACAGGTTTTAAAAATGATGAATTTATCAACGGTTCTGGTCGCTTCTTATACCTCGGCGGTTTTAGCCTCTGTTGGCTTCCGCTTCAAGGCCAGGCTAGCAAAAAGTCATACGATCATACTAGGAAGTTCTAGAATGCATCTTCTAGGACGGCGGGAGGCCGATGGATGAGGGAGGCACAAGATCGCGCAGGGTGGAAACGTTTGGAGGAGGCCTATGTCCAGCAGTGGGCGTCGGCTATATGATGATGATGATGATCATACTACGCCCCATCACTACCTACTCGTGTACATTTTATCCATCAGAAAACTGTTTAAAATACGGTGCTAGCTGAAAATTCGACATAAAAATGAAGCCTAAATATTATATCCACATCATAAAATGATTAGCAAAGTAGTCAATCATCTGCAAACATAACACACACTTGCGTGCATGCACAAAACACGCGACAATTCTTTAACCCAATTACGATATGTTATATCGGACAGTGACAGGTGAAGTTACCCCAGCAGTAGTATAGTTATGTCAGGTCACACACCCAGTTGTCTGCCGCACCCTGACCTGAATGTATGGGGTACATGACATTTTTATGTTTGTTACCTCATTAGTTTCATATGACACGGTTTTTGCTAAGGGATGGGTTTTCACAGTACTTAATAAAAATAGCATCATAACAGCCCATTATTGTCCCACTGCAGGGACGGGCCTCCTCCCGTGACGGAGGGATACTTGGCCTACTAATACCACGCTGGCCAGACGGATTGGTATAGGGTTTAATAAAAATATAATGGAGGTAAAGTAACGTGAATGGGGTCAGTTTATGGATGGGTGACCGCTTAGTGGTATATATCTGATCTCCTGGTCCTGGGTGTCGTGGTAGTGACACGGTAGTTAGACTACGCCAGAGGAGAATACGACATGACATCAGCTGGTTTTTTTTTGTTGTTGTTACGACAGCAAACGATGAAGAAAGAAGTCATAACTTTGGTAAATGAGTCTCTAGTTCGAATCTCACGTAAAGCCCGATTTACACATCGACAAGTACAGTAGCGAGTTAAGTTGTAAGTTGTTGATTAAGTTGATTTAAATAGATCTACATCCTATTTTTTGGCGAGTTAAGTACGAAGTAGTCTCTCGCGTCTCGCCAACTTAACTCGCTAAAAAATAGGATGGAGATTTATTCAAATCAACTTAATAAACAACTTACTACTTAACCCGCTACTGTACTTGTCGATGTGTAAATCGGGCTTAAGAAAATTATTTGTGTAAACTGTAAACCATAACTGATTGTCTGTATTGAGTTTATAATCTCTGTTTCCATTGAATTAAAAATACCTAGAATTTTTTATTAAATTCACTGCTTATAATTTTTTTGTATAAATTTACTACCTATTTATAGTTATATCAAAATTGTTTTAAAAGTTTACAAAAGTTTTATATCAAAGTAAACTGTTTTGTAAAGAGATAAGTATAACGTTTTTAAGTATAATGTGTATTCCCGTCCCTCCGTGGTATACCGAGTCTAATTGAGTTGTCGAAACTCGCGCAATTCGTACTTATATGTATACGCGGAAATATAAGCAGATGCTTAATGTGGGTTGATCATTTGGTTTTCGCGTTTTTCATTATAAAGAAATATTCAGTCTTTTTTTAGCATTAAAGTGACGGAATGGCGACTGTGTAATGGAAGACGTAAGATGGGTAGCCGCTCTGAGTTGGACAGACTACGGAAAACCGATGAGGGAGTCAAAGGACCGCGTAAAGTGGAATTGTTTGGAGGAGGTATATTTTCAGCAGTGGACATTAATTGACTGATATGTTGAAAGTGGCGATCTAGTGGCTTAGCTGATGTTGAGTTGTAAACCGCCGCTTATAAAGCATAACTAAACCACTGCCTACCCTAGGATTCAAGCTGATGTGGCTTATGAGCTCTGTAATGTCACTAGATACTGTACTCTTCCACCTAAACACAGTAACATTAGCACACTACTGCTTGGAGGTGTATTAGGGTCGTAGCAAACATATGAAAATGGGATCGGCACCGTATCAACTCGGGCCCTTTAGTATTATTTGTAAGAAATTCCTAACTGCAACGCACACTAATCGGAATCGTAACGCAACGTACTTTACGATTTGATATGTGTGCTACGACCCTCAAGCAGGCACAGTGGTCCTAGCGACTGAAACGGTATTTTGCTGACTTACGGACACTACCAGAATAGTAACTTCTTTTAAGATTTTCTTTTCAGGCAAACAAAGCGCTTGCCTTATTGTAAGCTCCATGTTTATCAATAACAAATGCAGAACTTTGTGATTTACAAATAAACCCCCTTACTCATAAACGCCTCTTAAATTCAATCATTGCTTAGCGAGATTTTAATTAATAAAACCAACCTTATACCAAACCAAATTGTAAAAATTTAAGCTAATCAGTTGACTAAAATTTAAGAGGCGTTTATGAGTGAGGGGATAAAGTTTAAAGTGCCTACTCGCCTTATATACACAGATCTATTTAATAACATAATTTAGAAATAAAACCTAATACTAATAGTTGCTGGAAAACTTAATAAAACATAACATAATGCCAAAAAACTACGAAAAAGGCGCGTTTACATAACCTAAATACAACAATAAGCACGCATAGACAATAATTCAAACTTAATACGTCATTTCCATGCGCATAGACAATTTAATATTATTTTTAACGCCACCATTTTGTTTTGATGTCACATGGGTTCGTGTAAAAAGCATTTAAATTAATTTGTTTGTGTTAAATATTGTTGGTTAACCTAATTTTGTGAAGGAGTATCCATTACAATTATACGGAAACCTTTTAAAGGATCATCATAACAGCCCATTAATGTCCCACTGCAGGGACGGGCCTCCTCCCGTGACGGAGGGATACTTGGCCTACTAATACCAAGCTGGCCAGACGGATTGGTATAGGGTTTAATTTCAAGTTTTCCTTCTTTTTATTTCGTAAAGATAGTAGTTACGGTTATTCCCTTAGTCGGTTTTTACGACACGCATGGGATGAGATGGGGTGGTGACATATTGTATTCTTACTCCGTCACCACACGGAGAGTGTTAAATATGTATGTTGTATGTATGTTAAATATTGTTGGTTAACCTAATTTTGTGAAGGAGTGTCCATTACAATTATACGGAAACCTTTTAAAGGATGAGACTGTTTAAATATTGACAGGGTGGCCGACATTTTTCTTTTTAATAACCCTAGCGACCCGCATAGATTCGCGAGGGTTGGCCATAAACAAGTAAATATGTTTTTTTTGGAGATACTTTGTGCTGTTTTTTTTTAACATACTAAGGTATTAAATGTGTGTATTGTGAAAATGGGAACGTAAATCCATCCATCCATCCTTAACTGTAAGAAGATTTCCTTATTATTAAACGACATTATGACTGAATGGTACCTGATGAATAAGGGTAATACAATCCAGGATGACAAATGATGTTAGTCCAAAAACAACTTGACTCCGTCGTCATTACGTTGCCGGTTTCTACAAATGCCTCTTCTTCACCTTACGTTTGAAGGACTCGAAGTAAAGCGAAGGATCATAATATGTGCCGAAAGATTGTTCTAGAATTTATTAAAAGTAATTCTAGAATCTTTTAGTGTAGGGCGATATTGGAGAAACAGTCTTGTTTTAGTGCTAAGTAGAAAGACTAGAGTTATGTCTAAGTAGAATCTGTTAGTTGAGGTACATTCTTTAATTCTTCATACAAGCCATCATACTTGAGCCTTTACAAACGTGCGATCGTAGTCTATCATTTTAATCTGAAATCTCGCTACACTTACAGGTATATCGGCATTGTCACTTTCCTTTGACGTAATGATTTATGACGTCAGGTCGCACGTTTGTGATGGTCCAAGTATAAGACTATGTTACTAATCATAAAACAAAACTTAAAACACTTAAATAATGGCATGTTATAAAAACTTTTGTCCATAAAAACTCATCGAATGGAAGCTAAAAGCTTGCGTGCAAGGTTTTCAACATTAACACAATTAACTGTAAAGGAGACATACATACATAGTAGTTTGATTAGTTTGGGACTAGATGGCGATGTGTAAAAGAAAAAATAACATTATCAAGTTATAAAAATTCAGTACTAATATAAGCGATCATAGCCAGTTGTAATCACTGATTTATAAACGATACAGCAGTTAAGCAACGTCGACGAGATCATTTCATAGAAAGATATTCTCTCGTTTTCCATAAATTCGTTTGCAAAATCGAATTTGACGACCTCGGTGGCGCAACGGTAGCGCAAGCGGCTGCCGTGCAAGAGGTTGTGGGTTCGATCCCCACGCAGGACAATAATTTGTGAGATCCACAAATTATTGTCCTGGTCTGGGTGTACTTTGTGTCCGTTAATTGATGTTTGTAAAAGGTCCCCGCGACACAGGGCATGATCCCTAGTGCGGGAGTTGTCTTTTTTAAAAAAAAAAAGAAGAGAAAAAAAAATGGAAAAAAGAAAAAAAAAAATATATAGTGTTAGGGATTAAAGTTATAAATCATTAAAAAAAAAACAATAGAAATCACTTCTTACAATAATTTACTTTTTAATCAACACAAACTAAAATATAGAACCGTCTAGAAACAAAACAATTGAGCAGAACACTTTCAAATAACGAAATAATTAAATAGAACACTATAAAATAGCAATGGTACAAGTAAAATAGAAAAATATAAGTCTCACAGCCCTTGAACGATGTTACCGCTTCGAGTGATGTGTCGTGAAAGAGGGCGCGGCTGGTAAGTGCGCTCTATTTATACAAAATCTAAGCATTATTTGAGTCTACCCTACTATCTTATTTAAAAATACTCTTATACGGCCTCTCCTGACACCGAGTCGTCCTCGACCGGAATTCTTAAAGGCTCGCTATCAGTTGTATTGTCCTGATGTACCACAACAGCTACTTCGTCCAGGTTAGGCATGGATAATCCAACCGTCTCATGTTCTTCACTGCCAGACTGACCGGAACCGTCTTCAACACTATTGGTTTCATCATCTGAAAAGTCACAATTACCAGTTATAAGTCAGTTACACATGTTAACTAACACGATGAGGTGATAAATAAAAGCATGGCCAAAATATAAGATTACTGACGTCCCAACAACCCTATACCGTGGCTGCATACGTTCTACAGCGCGACTGGCACGCACCGAAGAGCGCAGCATGCACCTCCTTTCAGACAAAGACCATTGATGGCAGACGCACCACACTGCTAGGCGACACACACCCTTAATATAGGACACACCTCGTTGTTAGGCGACATACGCCATTAATAGAGGACACACCTCGCTGTTAGGCGACACACGCCAATAATAGAGGACACACCTCGCTGTTAGGCGACACACGCCATTAATAGAGGACACACCTCGTTGTTAGGCGACACACGCCATTAATATAGGACACACCTCGCTGTTAGGCGACACACGCCATTAATATAGGACACACCTCGTTGTTAGGCGACACACGCCATTAATAGAGGACACACCTCGCTTTTAGGCGATACACACCGGTTTTAGGCGCGTATCTGGAACAGATTAATTTGACAGTAAACAAGACAACTCACCCTCAAAAAGGACTGCGCAGGTTTCAGGGCACCATTCTCCCTTCCATGGCACCATATGTTGTGAGGCAGCTTGGGTAATTTTACCGTAGCTTCCGCTGAGCAATTTTAACTCATATCGGCCATTGGGTAGAACTTTGGTTACCCTGTATGGTCCTCGCATTCCTGGGTCTAGTTTCCCCGTGGATTGCGAGTATTTTATGACGAAAGCCAAGTCATTGACTTTATATTCGCGCGGTGGACGTCTGGACCGGTTCACTGACTCGTCTTGTTGATTTTGATTTTTCTTTAAAAGTTCACTGGCGCGACTTCTGTGGATCTCTCGAAGGGCTTCTCTATTACTTGTTGGTGTGCTCACAGCCAAGTCTCGAACCAACGAGCGGATGATTGGAGTCGTAGCATCAGTACCAATCATTAAGTTGATTGGTGAAATTTGCGTGGTCTTCTGTTTGGCGATGTTAAGTACCAGTTGAATTTTCCAAAGTGTGTTCGACCAAGAAGCATTTTTGTGCCCTACTTCTATGCGAAGCATATTAAGCACAGTTCTTATGTAGCGCTCGACTTGACCATTCGAGCCGTGCATTTCTGGGGTAATGTAGTGCAATTCAGAGCCAAGCTCGGTTATCAAGGAAACAAAGTCAGCAGACTCAAACATTCTACCTCTATCTGTGACTAGCATCTTAGGGACACCAAATAATGAGATTGCGGCAGTCATTGCTCGCCTTAATTCGTTAGAGTCTTGTTGGTGAATCGGATAGAGAAGACAGAATTTGGTAAAAGCATCAACCAGTATAAGGATGAACTTATAACCCTCTGACTCGGGCAATGGTCCTAGAGCATCTACGTGCACAGTATCAAATGGTGTATTAGGCTTGGGCCAAGATGAAATATTTTGTAATGGAGCTCGAGGCACCCGCTTTTTGGATAGGCAAACTAAGCAGTGGGAAATGTATTTAGAAACAAACGAACGGAGACCAGGAAACCAAAAATGTTTCAGAATAAGATTTTCTGTTTTATCGGACCCAATGTGCTCATGTTCATCGTGAAAGATTCGAAGTAAGCTTAAGCGATGACCTTTGGGTATAAAACAGAGTAGTCGCGACTCTTCGCCAATGGGAGTGTACTTATAAAATAGTAAATCATTTTTCGTGACATAGCGGCTAGGATCGAGTTGTCCCTCTGAGAGTTTCTGAATCAGATCGCTCGTTTCTTTATCTGCGGCTTGTGCTATTTGTGCCCAGTTTCTCGGTCTTGAAATTTGATTTACCGAGACAACTGGATTACGGCTGAGGTAGTCAGCATGCGGCAACATTATGCCTTTTCTGTATTCTATGGAAAAGTGGAAATCTTGAAGATAGATCCACCATCTGGCAACGCGAGGGAGCAGATCTTTTTTACGTTCGGTAGATCTGAGTGCATTGCAGTCCGTAACAACCTTAAATTGGAGTCCTATAAGGTAGTGACGGAAGTGCTGCAAGGCTTTAACGACCGCCAATGTCTCTAATTCGTAACTGTGGTATTTAGATTCTGCTCCCTGCGTGACCTTACTGAAATATGCTACCACATGCCTTCTGCCATCAGTATGGGTTTGTAAAAGAACTGCCCCGTACCCAGCAGAGCTCGCGTCGGTGTGAACTTCAGTGGGGAGTTCAGGCTTAAATATTGTAAGAATAGGTTCATTAGTCAAGCAATGTATTAAATTTTGACGTACTTTTTCCTGTTCTGGGCCCCACTGAAATTCAATACCCTTTTTTGTCAAGTGAGTAATGCACGCGGTTTTTCTGGCATAGTCTTTAATGTACTTGCGAAAATAACCGGCTAGGCCCAATAACTGCCGGACTTGTCGGACATTTCCGGGAGCAGATGAATTTTTAAGAGCATCGACCTTACGCGGGCTCGGTCTTACCTGACCAAACCTCACTACTCTACCCAAATACTCAACCTCAGTTGTTAAAAATGAGCACTTTTTCAAGTTTATAGAAAAGCCTGCTTCTGTGAGTGTTTGTAATACACTCCTGAGCAAAGACAGACCCTCTTCAATTGAATTATTTAGGAGAAGTACGTCATCAACGTATACTAGCACGTTTCCTGCCTCAATATACTCACGAAGGGTTTGGTTAATTATGCGCTGATACACGATTGGGGAGTTCGTCAAACCATATGGCATTTTAAGATACTCATAGTGGCCCTCCGGTGTGACGAATCCCGTCATGTGTACCGAGCTCTCACTAAGCTTAATCTGGTGGAAGCCGGTGGCCATATCTAGACTAGTAAAATAGGTGAAATGTCCTAGACGATCTATATGGTCGTCAATTAGGGGAAGGGGGTACCTCTCTTTCTCAGTAATACGGTTAAGCGCGCGGTAGTCCACGCACATTCGGTCAGTCCCATCTTTCTTTTTGACAAGAATTATGGGGCTGGCGTACTCCGATCGCGACTCTCTAATAATACCCTTATCTAATAAGTCCTTCACTATATCGCGTACTTTAAGTTTTTCGTCAAAAGAGAGTTTGTATGGTCGGTATACTACGGGGTTAGTACAGGTAAGTTTGATTGACATTTCGCCAGTAGTGACTGTACTTGTAGCGGTGCCAGAGATAAAAAAATTCGAAAACGCTTGAATAACTGAGATCAGGGCATCGCGACGGGCACCTTGCAATGGGGTATTAACTAATGTTTGATCAAGTGTCTGGACTACATTGGCACAAGTACGAAGGCAATTGGTTCGAGTTATATATTGCTTGTCTTTTGTGCGTACGTACAGGACGCCCTCACGGTTGAGGATATCAGTACCGATTATAATTGAAGTGTTCATGCACGAATGAGGTACCACGACTAAGTCGGCTTCTAAGGAAATATTACTTAACTCAATAGTTACTGTTATAAAAGAAGAGGCAACAATTTCCCGTTCACTTAAGCCTTTTAAAATGCATCGAGTGGGTTTCACCTCGCAAGAGAGATGCTTTACCACTTCGGAGGATATCAACGATACGTTAAGAGCCCCGCTATCTATGAGTGCGTCCATAGGGATGCCTTGGATGACAGCAGTAACTACATCGCTATTATCAGTTTTACTATATGAGCACAAGTTAACGTCTCGTTGGTTTCTTTGATCAGATCGATTCTTAGCAAAGCAGTTCTCTTCGGTGTGACCCTTCTTTTTACAAAATGTTGTGACGTGCCTCACGCGTCCATCTTCGCGCGCTCCACTTCGCTACACGTCAATGGCGCGAGCGCGTCGTGGAGGGGCCTACACAGCGGCCATTATATAAGAAGACGCGGGGCGCGGCCGCTTCCCTTTTGTTCCGGCTTGCTGACTGAAGATAAGTGTCTGCCTTTCTATAGGGCAGCCATCAACCTCGTGCTTTGTAATCGAATCCTCTCAAAATCCTTCTGATTAGACCGGCTTGCTTAAACTATATTTGTGTTAACGTAGTGATTTCTAAATATATAGTGACAAACTAATAACATTGTATGTACTAAACTTTTAACTGAATAATACTACATTGTCGTACTGAGTTGTTTGCATTTATCTCCCTAAACTACCCACTACGTCACAGTGGCGCCCAACGTGGGGCGCGGCCGCTTCCCTTTTGTTCCGGCTTGCTGACTGAAGATAAGTGTCTGCCTTTCTATAGGGCAGCCATCAACCTCGTGCTTTGTAATCGAATCCTCTCAAAATCCTTCTGATTAGACCGGCTTGCTTAAACTATATTTGTGTTAACGTAGTGATTTCTAAATATATAGTGACAAACTAATAACATTGTATGTACTAAACTTTTAACTGAATAATACTACATTGTCGTACTGAGTTGTTTGCATTTATCTCCCTAAACTACCCACTACGTCACAATGTGCACTGGGCCCCGTATCCCTTAGTATTAGGGGTTGGTGTATTTAACGTGGCAGTGGAAGTCCGCGGTACGTGGTGAGCAGGGGTCTCAGCGCTAAATTCTGAGTGAAGCCTCTTGTTACACTTACTACTGATATGGCCTCGTTTTCCACAGGTATAACACTTCGGCCCATGCTCCAAAGAAGAACTTAAGGTTGAACGTTTTTTATTGTTCGTACTTAAGCTATCCTTTAACTCAGGTTTAACGCGTTTAGGTTTAACATATATTGAGAGAAACGAAACTAGGTCTTCCACTGTCAAGCTAGCGTTTGCCGCGGCAGCCCTAACTTGTGGGTTATCTATACCGCGTATAACTATAAGTGTACGTAACTCGTCGGATAAGCCTTTGACTATTCGTAAACGTAATAAAGTACGTCGAGCGTATTCGGCATAGGTCGTGTATTTGTCAGATGTTGTATTCATTGTCTCGAAAAGAATATTCGCATAGTCTAACTTTCGAGGGCAAAGGGGCTTAAATTCAAACTTAAAGTTAGACCAAGTCCGGTCATTAGTGACCCACTCGTTTAACCACACTTTGGCATCGCCCTTAAGGCAAGCCGATACCCTTGAAAGGCACTCGTGATCGCTCCAACCATTCGCGGATACTGCCCGATCTACTTCCTCACACCATACGTCGATATCGTGGATGTTTGGATCGAAGTTAGAAACGTAGTAATTACGCGATCTAATAGGTTGTAAAGACCTGATAGCGTCCGCGAGTATAGTAACGGTAGATGGGGCTTCTGAACCGCGAATGATTTGATCGGGTGTACGAGTAGTTGGTGAGGACCTTTCAGATCTATTCTCGCGAGTTCGTCGCGGAACACCGTTCAAGTCTGTCGGGTTGAGACGTGATCTAACCTCATGAACAGGGTTTTCGATATTGACCGTGGATTGATTAACAGTTCGTGATGAATTATCGCGGGTATTCGTACGTTCAATAGCGGTAAGTCTTGTTACGATGTCACTTAAGGTGTTTTGCAAAACTTTATTATCATTAGAAGACATACTCAGGGGCTCGGGCCGCGATGGAGTTCGACGTGAGCATGCCGGTTCTAAGTGATGACTGTCACGATAGTCACGACGGCGATGTAATGAGCTATCTCTTGAACTACTACGTTTGCGATAAACACTTCTGCGACGCGAGGCACGCACAGATTCACCACTTGTGCTTCTATCCCTTGAACTTCGTGAACGATTACGTAACCTACTTCGTGATCTACGGTTATCAGATCGCCTAGGCATATTTAATATCGATACGCGCGTAGCACAAGAGAAAAAGAATAAAATAAAACACAAAACTACACAAATGCGATAACACGGCTATTTGTAGGTTAGTTTGTTTTGTTTCTCGACGGTTTATCGAAACGTAAAATTAGATTCTTTATCCCACTTCTGATGTTAGGGATTAAAGTTATAAATCATTAAAAAAAAAAACAATAGAAATCACTTTTTACAATAATTTACTTTTTAATCAACACAAACTAAAATATAGAACCGTCTAGAAACAAAACAATTGAGCAGAACACTTTCAAATAACGAAATAATTAAATAGAACACTATAAAATAGCAATGGTACAAGTAAAATAGAAAAATATAAGTCTCACAGCCCTTGAACGATGTTACCGCTTCGAGTGATGTGTCGTGAAAGAGGGCGCGGCTGGTAAGTGCGCTCTATTTATACAAAATCTAAGCATTATTTGAGTCTACCCTACTATCTTATTTAAAAATACTCTTATAATAGATATATAATTTTGGTTAAGACCTCGACTTACAGTAATCCGACTTGGTTATGTTTATTCTTTAAACCATCCAGAAGTAGGAGACAAATATTAGTAAGCCATACATAAGTATTGCAAAAATTAGTAAACCCCATAGAAATGGTTGGTCGTCATGTCATGCAGGTATTATTTAATAATATCAAATAATGATGAATACCGGAATTCCGATGTTACTCCTCTCAATTCCGGAATTGAAAAATCTGTAAAATTGTTACTGAATTCCGGAGTTACGAAACTCCGGAATTGCATGCCCTAGTCGTCTCTGAGCGTCTGAGTACTTCGAAGGGCACGTAAGAAGTAGGTCTCTGCTGTCATCGTAATGACACAGTCGTTAAGTCACGTCACGTCACGTCAGAGATGTATGTGCGGCTTGAAAACGACACGACACCAAAAAGGAGTAATATTAAACAGCCCAACCCAAAAATAACCCAAAATATTTAGCTCAAAACAGTAGCAATTTACACGAAATTATTATTTTAAAATACGACATAGAAGTAATGCTAAATTGTCTATACATAAACTACGGCCATAGACACCGCTATTCGTTCCAATTCACGAGCGTAGACTATAATTACTTGTGTCATTGCGTGTCTCATGCAATATGGCGTCGTGACCCTAAAATATAAAATGTATCCGACTATATCGAGGCAATCCTTTGTCTAGACTTAAAATAATTTGGACTATATTCTTATGGGTGAATTAAAGAAATATTTTTTGGGTTTATTTCATGTCTTAGGCGCTGTCTCCACGAGCGATAAAATCGCGGCGATATTATCGTCGTGCCACGTATTTCTATATACTCTGTATGAAGGTGTCTCCACACGGCGATGTTATCGCGGCGATTTTTGTTCTGACTCGTCGCGATTCTATCGCTCGTGGAGACAGCGCCTAACACTTAATTTATGATTAGCCGTTTTACTAACCTGGTAAAAACTGTTTTAAAAACAGAATAGGATAACAAATACCTATCCTTTAGGGAAATAACCTATACATAAATGAAAAGAAAAACCAACGTTGTGATAAAATAAAAGCATTAAAACATGGTATAAGTTTAATAACATAACACACACGAAATTACAACCATTGCAGGTGCATAACGAATGAAGTATTTTATGTAGAGCGGAATTCAGAAGTTTCCGTTACTCTTGTACATTTATGTTATCCGTATACTTAGCCTACTTACAAATACTGTATTAGTCATATTATTGTCACGAATCGTGGTTAATAATTTCCTTTACCTTTCACATATTTTAGACGGTCATCATTGCTTTTAAAAAGTTATGATTTTGACATCTTTGTGTGCATTTTTCGAAAGTCAAGTAGAATTTAATGCATTGTAATTACTGTATAAAAGAGAAAGTTTACGTATTATGCTCCTTGTGTGTGCTGTTCGCCTAGTAAGTCTTTGTGTTATTTGTACCACCTTCATAACAGCCCATTAATGTCCCACTGCAGGGACAGGCCTCCTCCCGTGACGGAGGGATACTTGGCCTACTAATACCACGCTGGCCAGACGGATTGGTATAGGGTTTAATTTCAAGTTTTCCTACTTTACTTGTTGTACCACCTTAGTGATAAATAAATAGATGGGTCATTAAGTTCAAGCCAGGTTGGCGCTATTTACCAGATTCTCCCAGGAAAATTAGGGAAAATAACCAAATAGAGAAACTGAAGAGTAGTGACCTGTTATTGTATGTTTGTCCGTTCCATTATGAACTCCTGTTAGCCTAAACGGAATAACTGATTGTGAAGGTTGAGGTTTCATTACATTAGTATACCAAAAATGGCGAATCGCTGGGACCTCTAGACGAATTATGATCCCCTGGTTTTCTAGTATTAGTCTATTAAATTACTTTATATTTTAAGACTTGAAATTCTCTTCTGACTGTGGCAGCACTGAACAATAACAGAAGTGAACAAACATTTTAATTACTAACATAACACAATCTTCTTGGTCTTTCTGTGATCCTGGTACTACGCTTTTCCCGAAAGAAATAGCTCAGTAATACAAGACACACCCCCGCAGTCATTTAACCCTAAAAGAGTTTCAACAATAACAAAATACCTTTTCGACTTTGATCGATCTTAAACGAACAGGGGTTTTAAAGTATCGCATTACAATTTCTAAGAAATTAGGGTGAATTATTACAGTAAGCACTTTAATACTTGGTAAATTTGAAAATAATAGTTCTACGAAATGGTTAACTTGTTTCTGTATCTGTATTGCCAGTTTTAAACACGAAAAGTACCATAAATTATTCCACTTAATTATTAAACAGTTCTAGCAGTGAGTGCATTAAAAGATATTTGTATTTTCATACATATTACATAATTATACTTCCATAAAATCAGAATGAATGCATTTAACCAAACTGACTTTTACGTACCATCACCAGATACTCGGGTGAATTACCATTAGGTCACCCATCTATGGAATGACCTCGTTCGACGTTACTTAACCAGCATTATCTAATTATATAAAAATAAGTCGGGTTTTCCTTCCTGACGCTATAACTCCAGAACGCACGAACCGATTTCCACAGTTTTGCATTCGTTGGAAAGGTCTCGGGCTCCGTGAGGTTTATATCAAAAAAAAATCAGGAAAAGTTTCAACAGAAAAGCGGGAAAATAATGCCAGCGCGAAGCCGGGAAAGACCGCTAGTCATTTATGAATCAATGGATATCATAATTATACACCCTACAAAAGCATAGATAACCAACAATTAAGTTATAACACCAATTAAAACTTATCTACTACAACTTGAAAACAGTATACTATTGATGTTCAAGTGTTCTTCACTTAACGAAACCATACTGTGATCTAACAATCTAATTACGCCATCTAGTGGTATCTTCAAGAGACCACCGCTGTGCTCGACTAATACACCTCAAAGCAGTAGTGTGCTAATGTTACTGTGTTTAGGTGGAAGGGTACAGTATCTAGTGACATTACAGAGCTATGCGATTTAAACATTGATATTTGAATACCTGGATATTTACAAAATTCTGATATGCTTAACGATAATACTTTGTAGTGGGAGCAAAATTGGCACATTACTAACTCCCCATAACATATTATCATCATAACAGCCCATTAATGTCCCACTGCAGGGACGGGCCTCCTCCCATGACGAAGGGATAATTAGCCTACTAATACCACGCTGGCCAGACGAATTGGTATAGGGTTTAATTTCAAGTTTTCCTTCTTTTAATTTCGTAAAGATAATATTCACGGATAGTCCCTTAGTCGCTTTTTACGACACCCATGGGATGAGATGGGGTGATGACATATTGTATTCTTACTCCGTCACCACACGGAGAACTAACTCCCCGATCAGGCAAAATTATATAGCGTTTTGTGCCAACATCTCTCTCTTATGGTTTCGTAGAAATACAATGGTAAAATATTCCTAAGTCGGATGTTACGACACCAATTATATGACATGAGATTGTGATACTCCGATGACATTTACAAAAATATTCTGTGGTCCCTGGAAATCAAGGAACTACAGAAAATAACAGGAACCACCGAGGTTTAAAAATGTTAAGTTTTTCTTAATAATATTATTACAGACAAGAATAAATCACTGGTCGGCCATTAGCAAAATAAAACATTATTGAAGAACATAAAATTCGTGCAAAAATAAATGAATTAAAACTTAATGGACTGAACGAGAAAAGTTTTAAAACGAAAGATTGTTCAGTCATTATTTAAATTTCAGAACGTTATTATGACGGTCGTTTAGTTACAGAGATGCCTTCATGTGTTATACAATTTTTTTTTTGAATGGCAACATAGGAAATCATCATCATAACAGCCCATTAATGTCCCACTGCAGGGACGGACCTCCTCCCATGACGGAGGGATACTGGCCTACTAAGACCACGCTGGCCAGACGGATTGGTATTGGGTTTAATTTCAAGTTTTCCTTCTATTTATTTTGTAAAGTTAATATTTCCGGATAGTCTCTTAGTCGGTTTTTACGACACCCATGTGATGAGATGGGGTATTCTTACTCCGTCACCATCACCACACGTCAACATAGGGTATATCCTGTAAGAATAATGTATAATGATTAAATAAATAAATACTTCACAGCCTCATTTACAACTAATTAAAAGAAATTACAATTCTTTTTCTTTATAGCCGATAATAAAATTTTTGATGTAATACATAGATGAAAACTCAATAATGTCAATAATATCTCTCAAGAGATGTATAAAAATATTCCCCGGATCAGCTTATTGTCTTAAATTGTAACCAAAAATAAAACCAAATATTTTGCGTAAAACCTTGCAATGCAATATCACACAGAATAATGTATATTTTCAATTCTGGCAATAATTTAGCATATCAATGACAAACATTCATGGAATATAGACCGCTCTGAGTTTCTGTAATCCTAGTAATTATTGTTAGAATGTACTCGGAGATACAACCAAACGATGTGATTTTTTTTTCATAGAGATGACATCACTTCTTGTTGTTACTGCGCTCCTAGTACCGTTGAATTTAATGTACTAGCTGTAATCCTAGTACTGAGTTTAATTTATATAAAACTTGCTCTCAATGTCTATCCATACTATCCTAATCTTTCTAAAAGAGACTCTTTGGTTTTTTATGATCCTAGTACCTTTGGGCACCAACGTGCATGTAACCAGCACTCTAAATGGCCTGAGCGTGGTCTTTCCTAAGGCCACGCCATTCATAACGACCACATACGAAAGACACAGGGTGGGCAGATCCCTCTGATATGATAATATACAAAAAACAATTTTACAACGTTAAATTTTACTACACAAATGACCCTAAAATTAATTCTAGTCCGTATAAAACAAAATAAACGACACAAATACACCTTTTCTACCCACCCCCCGTCGCTTAAAGGTGTGAAAGGCATTAGTAAGGGGATGTTAAAGGGTGAGTAATGCGATGTCATTAGTAATAGTTTAAACTAACTACTTTGAATAACTTACCAAGTGTTTTAGATAACATTTTGTGTAATAAAATTTAGTTTATTGAACGAAATTAAGCCAAAGTCGGATTATTTACTGTCTTATTGTAATTTAGATGCTAGTTAAAGCTCATAGCATCAAATTAGCCAAGATATAATACTGGTATGACTTTTCCTTCTTAATTTTTTGTGTTGCCTTCTCATAGAGATGACATCACCTACTCGTCGTTGCTGAGATCCTAGTACTATGTGTTTTTTTTAAACATTTTATTTTCCACCACAAGAATTGTTTAAATTGAAGTTTGGTTTACAAAATCTGTGAGAGGTGGACTGGAGCCTAAACAAGGGAAACCCTGTATTTCAGGACTCCAGGACACCTGTTTATAAAATGTTTCAATGTTTCAAATATCATTCCTATGTTTCAAATAAGAATGGAAGCGTCAATGACCTCCACCTGTCAAAGCTTGATTAAAATGTACGAACGCATTACGAATTTCTTTAGATGACGTCACACAATATGGCGCACGGTCATGCACATTTTTATTTTGAAACGAGTAGGTAGTACTAAGTTATATTTTCTAAAGTCACAGCTTGTGGTATCTGCACTTTTTCCAATCCGACCAACTAAAACTAATCAACTATTCCTAACGGATCAACTATTTAGTTGATTCCACCCATCTGTCTACATAGGCTCAGGATTACAACCTATTTCTTTGACCTACATGTCAATTCTCGTACCTAAAATTCGGTTAAGTTAACTTTTAGTTGTCAAATTGTCACACTCTAAATTAAACTTTAACACGACTACAAAAGATTACAATTGCAATAGCAAAAACATGACAACTAAAAGTTAACTTAACCGAATTTTATGTACGAGAATTGACATTCTGTTACAATTAGTTTATTTCACTTCCATACAATTGACAAGTCACTTTAGCAATAAGCAGTTTTGGTATTATTGATGTGCTTGCTTACACCTCCAAGCAGTAGTGTGGTAATGTTGTTCAGGTTTAAGGGTACAGTAGCTAGTGACATCTGATGTGCAACTGCGAAGCCCTCACCAGACAAAGGATGAAGCTACTAGGAGTGGGATATCCTACCCCTAGTGACTTCGACAAGCTGCGGCTAGGCTTACTCATCTCCTTCGCGAAGGTGATTAAGGAAGCTGTGGGGTGGTAAACGGGGGACCAGCACAAAAGATACGATGGGTCTAAGTGCATCCTGGAGAGTCCCCAAAAAGAATGAGAAGACGATAAGAAGAAGAAGCTAGTAACATTACAGAGCTATGAGAACTTAAAAGCTTGTGTGTAAGTGACAAGCGCAGTACAGACATACTTTGAACTTTATATTTGTAAAACACACAGTTCTACTGTTCTATCGGCAAGCATAAAACTTTACCATGTCACCTTGTCATAGAAAAAAAAACGAAAGTTAAATCTACCGATCATAATTACTCTCTCTACTAATAACACAAGTAAGACACACAAAAACTTATAAATACAAACATTAATTTAAATTTCTAATTATAAAAACATAATGTATTTTAATAGTAGGTATATAAATATTGCAGAGTATGATAGGAGAAAGTAACCTTTAGTTGCAGGTTAAAAGTTAAAATCATAATCCATCATGGCTGCCTTATTGACATAATCGTGAAAAACACAAGTTTTGTGCTAATATTGGGGCCAGGGATCGAATAAACACACTCGGCTTTAATTAAGGAGAATTATCAAGTTGACTTTCATAAGTTATACATAAAGATTATAAACAAAAAAATAAAATACAAAAATAATTTACAAATAAACGTCAAACAAGCTAAAACGGCGGGAAAAGTGACATCTGTCAGCGGCACAAGATGGCCGCCATGACATCGTTAGCGAGGCAAAGGATTAATTCCATTATGCCTCTGGGACCTGCTTTGTATAGCTGACCGCTATAATTTCGTTTTCGAATCGAGTTCTCTGTTTAAAATCCTTTTACATTAATACCGCGGGGAAATTAAAGTAATTACCGAATGTACTGGTGGAAAATGAACGTAGTTAAAAATAAGTACTTCTTTCTATATTATGCTAGCCTAGTAGGTATTGATTCATTTACTATGTACTTCTTTTACTACATATTTGAAAAGTCTCTGTGTATACTTTAGTAATGAGTAATATTTCCATGTGGAAGTCATAAAAATCGACTAACGGAGATTCGGGTCCATATTTACTTTTTAAATCAGTCAAGACCCGTCAGCTGTTAAGAAGTACTACAAAGCTGAAGAAAAGAAGATTGTAAAATAGATATTATTGAAACTTTCGGCAGTCCTACTTATTTTCCTCTAATATTAGTAACATAGCCTACTATGTTGCTTGTAACTACGAGTCTTCATCATAACAGTCCATTAATGCCCCACTGCAGGGACGGGCCTCCTCACGTGACGGAGGGATACTTGGACTATAATACCACGCTGGCCAGACGGATTGGTATAGGGTTTAATTTCAAGTTTTCCTTATTATTTCTTAAAGATAATATGTATTCACGGATACTTCCTAAGTCGGTTTTTACGCCGCCCATGGGATGAGATGGGGTGGTAACATATTGTATTCTTACTCCGTCACTACACGGATAGTAACTACGAGTACTTATTGGCAATTTACCACTAAACATTACTTAGCTCATTTTACTTGCGCTATAAATGTTAAAGTAAATTAAGTTTTTGTTCTTGTTTAAAGTTAACTGGTACTTATACATGTCATTAAGTGTTGATTATTATCATAAAGATTAGAAAGTTATTGCATATACCTAGTAAACAACTAGTAGATTAACACCGCATATACAACTATACAGAGAAGAAAGTGATTAATTAGGTTCATGAATTGTGACAAAAAGTTGGTATGAATAAAAGATCTTTTGTTTTTCGGTGTAATGATTGAGAATACTGTTATAAGATCATGATAGGCCTCATCCAGGCCTCTTACTATCCTAATATAAGGACGAGCCTTCTCAAAAGGCAGACAAACATGGTGGAATACCACACTGACCAGACATGTTTGTGTAAAGTGGGGTTTTAAGCATAGTAAATGTGAAAAACATCTCATCCCATGGGTGTCGTAGAAACCGACTAAGGGACTATCCGTGAATATTATCTTTACGAAATAAAAAGAAGGAAAACTTAAAATTAAACCCTATACTAATCCGTATGGCCAGCGTGGTATTAGTAGGCCAAGTATCCCTCCGTCACGGGAGGAGGCCCGTCCCTGCATCATCAATGGGCTGTTATGATGAAATGTGAAAAAGACCTCGCACTAGAGATCATGCCCTGAGTCGCAGGGACTTTTAACATTACAGACTCAGGACATTAATTTACAAAGCAAAAATAATTATCCTGCATGAGAAACGAACTCGCGACTTCGTGCACTACACCCCCTTTACCGCGACCGCCGCGTAGCCAAGGCTGTTTATTGTAGAAACTAGTTGCCCCGTGCCCACTTCGTTGTGCGGCGAAAAAAACGCGTCAATTTTTAAACATATAATAATATCATTATCGCTCCACTCCTTTTAGTCATAGCGTGATACTATATAGCCTATGACACTCCCCGATATCACTCTCAATAAAGAAATAATTTTTAAAATCGGTTTAGTAGATCCAGAGATTACCCCTACAACGTCACAAACACACAATCACACAAACACACAAACTTTACCTCTTTATAATATTAGTATAGATATGCAAACTACCATTCGACTTTTACGACAGCCACGGAATGAAATATTCTTACGCCGTCACCATACACAAAAACCCACAACACCATCATAGCTGGTATTATGTAATGTTTATAATACTTATTACCTAAGTTGTTTCTCACATATTGTCTTAGGTTGGGGTTCAACTTTAGACAATATGTGAGAAATTATTGGGTACAAGGTAAAACGTACATAACAGCTACAATGTAACTTATTAAGTAAAACGTTACTACCATCCCATCAGGTCGTCGTTGGTGTATAAGCGAGCTTGAGTGGTTATCCGTGTGGTGACGGAGTAAGAATACAATATCTCATCCCATGGGTGTCGTAAAAACCGACTAAGGGAATAACCGTAACTACTATCTTTACGAAATAAAAAGAAGGAAAACTTGAAATTAAACCCTATACCAATCCGTCTGGCCAGCGTGGTATTAGTAGGCCAAGTAACCCTCCGTCACTGGAGGAGGCCCGTCCCTGCAGTGGGACATTAATGGGCTGTTATGATGAGTGGTAACTATTTACAGCCATTTGCAACAACTTCAAGCCGGCCAACTTAGTTTGCGCGTACGGAAATACATTAGAATTTAAAGTACATTAGAATTTAAAGTACTAGGCTACCAGGAAATACGAAGAGGTGGATAACAATGCAAAGGAAGGAGGCAAAGAGTGAAAGAATGGATAGACTTTAGTCATTCGTCCGCATAATTACAGTACTATACCAGTGCCTAATAGTATGAATGGTGCCTGCCAGGCTCCCCAACAACGCAAGCGTGATAGTTCTTCCCACAGTAGATGTGAGACGAACCGTAACCGGAACTACGTCCGTTAAAACAACGTTGACTTCCGGTGAGACGCACGCGCAGACAACAACATAATGATATTATAATCACTCTCATTTTTGTTAATGTTGGTACTATGACAACTTGTTTTAGGGTCACAAACCTTTTTTGATTGAAGTTTCGTCACGTTTCGTATGTCAAGCTCAAAATTGTTTCATGATCTAAGCACTGAGACGTTCTGAATGAGTCTCGTAATTTTATTTCTTTGCATCTTTGAACGAACTCATTCTTTTTACTGTAACTAATTTTAATGTACTAGGGTAACCCTAGTACATTGTTATCTTCGTCATAAGAAAATTCATTCCAAGGTTTGTCTGCCTTAGGGCTGTTTTTACAACAAAGGGACTTACCCCAGTCCCAAAAACCCTCCCGGGAGAAATTCTATACCAAAATTACTGCCACTGTCTAAAATTACACCAAATTATCGTCAATTCCATCTCTGCTGGATCAGATATTTATAGGTTTGTGCTGTTATTTTGTTGTTGGAGAGATTGCCTAGTAATTTTTCTAGACACCCTTTTTATACACTTTATAAGTACGTAGAAATCATCATACCAACCCATTTCCTATTGCTGGAGGACCTTCTTCAGTGCCAGAGGGTAATTTAACCTAATATAAAGATTATTATAAAGTCTTTGTATGAACTTTTTTGAGAATTTTTCCTCAGTCGTCCTAAAGGTACTTAATATCTACAAAACATCCCCTAGGAGGCTTTTACGGCACCTATAGGATAATATGAAATGGTTTTACCAAATTACAGTAGGTACACTTATATTTTACTAATGGGCAAAATTACTTAGAAATCATACAAAATCGTTATTTTTATCGCCGCGTTAAGGGTATAACGCACCCCAAACCATTAAAATAAACAATCACCTAACAATATAGGGCTGTGACATTCTCTTAACCGTAAAAACCGTTATCTGTCCATCGGCTTACTTCCCGCCCTATTTTACGGTTCGATTGTGGCCGCTCACGCTTGACCGTTGGGCATCCTTTTTGCAGGTACTTACGTAATAAAAATTATACTGTGGTAATTTATTTCTTCTCTTTATTTGATTATTTATGACTGGGCCCATGCAGGGATGAAGTGTTAACGCTAATAACGTTCTAGAAGTGGTCTAAACCTTAGATTAGTAATTTGTCTCGATAACTTTAAGGCAATTGACATTTCAAAATTTTGTAACTTTTTAATAATATAGTTTTAATTGTTTTTTACGATGTTCGACTTCTGAGAAAAAAAAAATTAAGAAGTCTGAATAAAGTATTTGTATACTGAAAACCTTTGCTTATAGAATCGGGCTTTGCAGGAGAAATACAACTGAGTGGTCACGCATCTATGGAGTGACCTCATCGACTTGCTTAAGCAGCGATATTGTTTGAATCAGTGATTGCAACTGGTTGTGATGTGAGCGTCTTCATAACATGGTTTCAGGCCATATTGCATTGGCAGTTTCTCTACAATTTTCGCAGTTTCTCTACCATTTTCACAAGAAACTTCCACAAGCATTAGTTAGAATATGAAATAGATACAAAATACCAGGAGTTGATTTTTTTAATATTGAAAGAGGTTTGTAATCACGAATGCAACCAGGTGTACTAGGCTAGCAGAAAAGATAAAGAGTTATATTAAGTCCCCAGAAAAACACAGCCCAGAAGAAACAGCGGTCGTTAGTCAACTTTGGCTTATACACAAGTAAACTTCATTGCAGTGGCAATGATAACAATATAGCGATAAATTAAACCCATACATTTCATTTTAACCCTTTCCATGTCTCCTGTGTGTCATATATGACACATTCACATTATTTTACTTTTGTGTCTACTGCCAGTACAGCCGGTCTACTCTTGAATTTAATTCCGATCGATCGGGATTGGAATTATGACGTTTACCGCTATTTCATACTCTTGAAATCAACACTAGCGCCAAATTGTTTTCAAATTAGGTGTCTATTTGTTGAACTACATGAAATTGTGATTGAATTAAAAATGGTACTCTTGAATTCATTTTGACAGCTGCGTATTGCGTTGAAATTGTGTTCGGATTGCTTGTAAATTGGTATTATTCCAATAGCAAATAAGTAACTTTTTACATATTGTTTTGTGTTTTATGTCGACTTGGGAATATTAATACATCTTTAATATGACTTATTATTAAAGATATCATTTAGTCTACATAAAAAAACGTAGATTGGGCTTTAAAAGAAAGGCAAACTAAACCTCTATTGCGCTTTGTGTGTTGTATCTATGTACCAAATAAAATATGGCGCCGAATGATAACGAACACTGTTTGACAACACAAATAATTTATTTGTTAAATATATATTATATTATATATTTAATGATAAATATTCAAGCTTTACTTGGTCACAAAGCCACACAAAGCTTTTTAAACTAGAAACACTAATATAGAATTAATAGAATTATTCTTTATTTTATTTATTTTATTATTCTAGAATATATCGCACCCTCAGTAATATAAGGGGCCAAGTCAAAATTTTAGTAAACTGAGATTTTAAATGCTAAGGGCATAAAATGGAATTCTTTACCTGTTAGCGCTGACAGAGCGAGAAAAAGGACAATAACGACTCGGTAAATATATTTGTGTCCCTCTCACACTCTCCCAGCCCGGCGCCCGCTCTTACTGCTAGAATGTTATGGTTAACAACTAAACAGTGACAGGGATTTAAATAATTTAAAGGTTCAATTTTAAATAGTCCTAGTATTTCTTTGATATTTTTGTATTATAAAGGCCTAACTTGAATGCACGTTTTTCAATTACTTGTAATTTATAGAATTAATGCAAATTTATTGTTTTCTCTTATTGATATTTATAGTGCATTTACCAAAGAACAAATCTGCCAAATTTCACATTTATAACATAAATAATAAACAAGTAATTTGAAAAAATAGGTGAAATATAGGAACCCAGAATCTTAAATCGTGATTTCCCAAAAATCAACTTTTTTGGATTGTGCCCTTAACTGAGGGTGCGATATTTACTTTTTTACAAGTAAAGGCAAACATTTTTATTACAGACTTGTCTTTGACCCGTGTCATTCAGCCACAAGCAACACAAAATTTTTGAAATGCTAATTTCTCGATCCGAATAATCATAAATAATTAAAAAACGTATATTACAATAATATTTTCCATAACTTGTATTTATTACTATTGTTAATAAGCAGATATATCGACCTTAGTAATAATATTTTCTCAATTTAGTATGTAGTTGAACATCACTTCTCCAATGTCATGTGTTGCTAACTTCACACTTTAAAGTATAATCGTGAACCAATCCCAATTTCAATCCAATGTTGACGAAACTGTTTTCAATAGTACGAAATCACGTGACTTTGACATCAACATTGTAATTGGATTGGTATTAGATTGAAATTAAAATTATGTTCAAGAGTAAGCCTACTGCTAATGTTATTGTTACAAAATTGTCACAGAAAATATCATGACTCCGAACTATCGTGCGTATCTAAAGCCAATAAACCCTGAGTCAATCTCAACAAGAAATACTATTCATGGACAGACATTTACGCTTAAATGGCTGAACAGATTTGGATGAAATTTTATATTACGGTAGCTGGCACAACATATAGGCTTCTTTCTATCCCGAAAACGTGCAAATGTTAGTACAAAATATTCCAATATATGTATGTATATTATAGGACATATACATATTATAATAGCTGGTACATATAAATGTGAAGCACATTATACAATTTCTTTATAACGCAGCTTATGTAACCCTTGCCTTCATCACGCCACGGGCGTTCATACGTTATATACAGGTGGGTACGGTTATATGCAAAATTAATATTTTAGTTTATTCTCCGTGTGGTGACGGAGTAAGAATACAATATGTCACCACCCATAACAGCCCATTAATGTCCCACTGCAATGACGGGCCTCCCTCCGAGACGGAGGGATACTTGGCCTACTAATACAACGCTGGCCAGACGGATTGGTATAGGGTTTAATTTCAAGTTTTCCTTCTTTTTATTTCGGAAAGATAATATTCACGAATAGTTCCTTAGTCGGTTTTTAGGACACCCATGGGATGAGATGGGGTGGTGACATATTGTATTCTTACTCCGTCACCACACGGAGTAAGATATTTTAGTATACTTTGCCTTAATTTTTTACATAGATTTTATAACTAAGAGAATATGGTATGAACTATCTCTTACTTCTAGGGTTTTTTTTTACACTGACTTGATGTAAAACTCTATATTTATGACCTTATCTGGCTATTTTGATTTACATACTGCAAAACTTTTCAATAGGACACTTCATAATAACTGTATCAAACCTGATAGAAGAAATATGGCTTGCAGAAACCACGCTGGCATGGTTTGCTATAGGATTTTGTGTTCAGTATTCTTACAAACATGAGCAAACATATTCTCACACTTAAGATACTGACTGTAGAAATATCCCTAAGTCGCCTTTTACTACAACCTTGTTAAGAAGATAATTAAGGTTGTCACTTATATTATAGAAGAAATAGTAAAAGCAGTTAAATTTCACACTCCAGTTCATACTAAATAATAATACTATAAAAAATCTAACCTGTAATATTTCGAAACAGCCTGTATTAAAAGTAGACAACAGAAAAAAACTTAAAAGGTAACAAAGGAAGGGTCGATTTGACCACCTGTCGCGGCATGTGGGTTAAGAAAATACCATCAATAAAATATACACCTTATTTCCTACAAAATAGAGTAAAATTTTAAATGACATCGTGATTCTACCTGTATAGATTTTTGTTACAAAAAAAGATGCACCTTATCATTAAAGTAATAGAGTCGTATTTAGATTGAGATCGTAAGTCTACCTGTATAGCTTTTTGTTGAAAAAAAAAACTAAATTTTAATATTGCTTAGTCTAGTGAGATTAGGCTTTTGATGTTTATTTTTATTTATAAGTTATTAGGCTTATATGTCGTACGTTATAATCAGTTGAAGAAACAAGTTTTAGTTATGTAGGAAAGCTCTATGGGCCATTGCACTGAAGGCCTATACGCCTACCCAAGGATCTCAGCTTATATAGATAATTTTAAAATGTAACCTCTTCATAAATGCTACTATTCTAGTACAGCAATTGAATGACTACTAGTGTTGTTCTTTTAACAAGACGGATATAAAATACCTAACAATCTCTTAGTGTTCTATGTTATCTAGTTCTATGTTATCCTGGTAGCTCACATCGCGACCGAGTACTAGAAATATAATCGCGAAATAATGTCCCACTGCAGGGATCTTTCTTTGGTGACGAAGCAAATGTTAACCTATTTGTTCTACGCTTTAGACGGATTGGTATAAAGAATAAGGGGTGATGACACCATAAATATTAATTATTTCATCTCTTCGAAGAAACTATTTTGATAAACCTACAAATGTCCCACTGCTGTGCATAGTAAATTAGTGTAATGAAATGCTTCATCTACGCATTCCTTTTTTTTTAAGTTTAGTGGCCCTCTAACTGACCATCGGGTCCTTTGACTTTCATTAGATGTATTTGACGGCTTCTTAGGTGAAGTGTTTATAAGTTATCCAGCCATAAATTATTCAATATTACTGTAATTTACTCATCCCTATTATAATAATTGACCCAGATTTTCCCTGTATCTCCCATTTCCCTTTCATTTTCCCTATTTTTTTGTAGGAAAATTACTATTTACTTTCCTCAATGCAGAGGTAATTATGCATCAGAAAGTACATGTTCGCGCGCATGAATATTCAGACAGACAGACTAATCTACATACATATGGGAATATGTAAGAAAACTTGTAATTTTATTTACTTATCGAAATGCCACTTTATCCAAATAAATACCACACCATAGTGTTAATTGAACTGGAAGTAATAAAATTTTTGACGTAATATGAATATAAAAACATCTAAAGACCTCTTGGTGTTTCATGCTATCCTAGTATCTTGGTGATCTTATACTACTGTAGTACTACTTAACCTACTGTCCCACTGCTATTCACTAGGGTTTTAGTGATAGAGGGGACTAATTTATCCCCAACCACAATAATTGGAGAATATAAATAATACATTGTCGTAAAGATAGACTTACCGAAATTATAAATTATGGTGAGGAATGCTTTTTGGTCTTGTAACACCATCTATAAAAAGATTGGTATATTCCAAGTTTTGGGTTAATGTTCCCAGTTAAACCCATCTTATTAGATCAAAAAATTCTAGCCTAAAGGCAGTTGTTATATTAAACTTTTCAACCGACTTCAAAAAGGAGGAGGTTCTCAATTCGGTTGTATTTTTTTTAATATAATAACATCGTTAACTAAAGGAAAGATATACAAATTATACCAAACATATTACGCATAAAATTAATTTTCACAAAAAAAAGAACCGACTTCAAAGACAAAAATTGCACTAAAAAGTAATAAATAATTACTTGTATTTTGATTTTACAACATTAAATCAGCCATTCTTCTTACTTAATTTTAATCTAAAGAATAGGTTCTTTTCATTATTGGAAAAGTATTGTTAAGCATATTTCTTGAAGAGTCTGTAAATATATTTATTTGTCGATTCTTTAAAAAATAATCAAATTATTACAAATAATGTAATATTATTGTTATTTTTGGAGTCGGTGTCAGCCACGATAGTTATTATTATACCATTTTTTATTTCTGACTGAAAACTTAAACAAATATTATGGCGTCGTGTTATACACAGACTAACAATTACTAAAAAATCACTTTCGAAAATGAAACGGCCGTTTTTGTTTTAAATGCAATATTAATCTAATTAGAAACCATTTAAAGTGATGAGAGTGTGTTATACAAAACTTTATTGCCTATTCTAACGACGTTGTAGACAACATTTTGCATTATTGATCCTATTCGCAAACTATTCTTTAAATCTATTCTATTTTAAGTTCTGGAAAGCTTTAATAAGTTATTCAAATATAATATTAAAACGTTTAAATGTGATACGGGTATTTGAAAATATATTTATTTAAATCTGATAAGAATATTTGTTTAATTTTTAAACTAATCCATAAACAATCAACAACTATAATGTCGAAGTCATATAATATATGACTTGTAATATATATATGAATTATATGAATTATAATATATGAATTGTGTATAATGTGTAATTCATGGCCGTCATTCCGTTTGCTTAGGTATTATCGTACTTATTTCGTTGACTGACACCGACTCCAAAAATAACAATAATATTACATTATTTGTAATAATTTGATTATCTTTTAAAGAATCGACAAATAAATATATTTACAGACTCTTCAAGAAATATCCTTAACAATACTTTTCCAATAATGAAAAGAACCTATTCTTTAGATTAAAATTAAGTAAGAAGAATGGCTGATTTAATGTTGTAAAATCAAAATACATGTACACTCAAGGAATTTAATTGATTAGCAGTTTGCACAATTTTGAAATCAGTCAGGTTACTATTTACCGACTACAGACGACTGATGACGAACCCCGACATCTTGGCAGTCGTAAAATTGAATGGACAAGGTGTATATACCTAGCCTTGTCTATCTCTATCTATGACAGACAGGTATTTTGAAATTCTTTAATTTTATATTGTTGACAGACCAAAGTTCGTGACACTAACCCCCGGTTTTCGAATGACTGATCAAGGAAAAATCAACTAATCAAGTGTCAAAACTATCATTTTCAGGAACTAAAATGACAGTTTTGACACTTGATTAGTTGATTTTTACATGATTAGTTATTCGGAAACCCGGGGTAACTCGAACTTTAATGTATCGATAATACTGTCAAAATTTATTTTTTACTCTTTGGACAGAATGGAATTTTTGCAAGTTTGTAAACAAAGGAGTTTGAAATGCGATTCTTACTTATTGGCTGTATATTATCTTATCTCTATTTTGAGGTGTAATATCTTTCAAAATATAATACGACTAAATTACGTAGGTTGTCTACCTGCTAAACAATTAATTTCCCTGACCGTACATAATTATTTATTACTTTTTAGTGCAATTTTTGTCTTTGAAGTCGGTTCTTTTTTTTGAAAATTAATTTTATTTCTAAATTTTTAGTGAATACCAATTCTATAAATCCGTGTGGTAACGGAGTAAGAACACAATATGTCACCACTTCATCTCATCCCATGGGTGTCGTAAAAACCGACTAAGGGACTATCCGTGAATATTATCTTTGAGATATAAAATTAAACCCTATACCAATCCGCCTGGCCAGCGTGGTATTAGTAGGCCAAGTATCTCTCCGTCACAGGAGGAGGCCCGTCCCTGCAGTGGGACATTACTTTGTCTGAACATGGATAGACCTACGAAACGCGCTGCTTATATGAGACAGCGGCGATTGAATGAAACAAACGAAGAAAGGGAGAAACGCCTTTTAATGTAGGAAATCTACCTACAATGTCATTTCAAAAGAGACTATAGGCCGACCGTTTAACTCAGACCCCGCCTGCGGTAATAGAGGTGCGCGGGGGGCGAGGAAAAAGGAGAGAGCTATCTCTTGATTTTTTGCCAAAACGGCGCCATCTCAGATACAGTGACCCGAACTACATTACATCACAACACACCTCTAATTTTTAGCTAGCTTATTTTTATGAAATAAAAAGAAGGAAAAATTAAAATTATACCCTAAAGCAATCGAAATACCTGAAGAGGTTGTTTTATTTTTCTGGTCAGGCTTTAAATTGTGTAATAATTTAGATTGCATAATTTTTTCTAAGAAAGTACTAGTTTTAGAGCCAAGATGACGCCACCATCTTTGACATTTGTAAATTGTATAGAAGATGGACTAGCATACTGCACTAGTGTCATACTGACATACTGACTAAGTGTCCGTTATGGTAGCGTGTAAAAAAAAGCTCTTATTACTGTTCTTATTATCTGTAAATATTTTCTAAGATTGATTCTTACAAATTAATATGTTTAAATCATACCTGTTTTAATGTAAACTGTGATTATTGTAATGTGATTATACTGTGATTTAATATATATAATTAATGATTGTACAATTGTTATTATTTGTAAATATTTTCTAAGACTTTAGTTATAATTATATTTATAGTTTAAATCAGCCATTCGTATAATAACAAATATATTTATTAAAGACAAAGATTTATTGCAAAACTGTGTATATCAGGTGTTAGGGTATGAATACATTATTCTCAACAGTCTATCCACATCGGATATGCAAATTATAGCAATATAATATCTTAAAACTACACAAATTAAACAAAAACTTATTTAAGTAACTAAATGAAATGTTATTTTTTTCAAAACATTCTTATTCAAAATATTTGTAGATTCTTTAAAAAATAATCAAATTATTACAAATTATCTAATATTATTGTTATTTTTGGAGTCGGTGTCAGCCAACGAAATACGATAATACATAAGCTAATGGAATGGCGGCCATGAATTACAGATTATATTATTATATGACTTCGACATTAACCCCCTTACTTATAAAATCTCTAAAATTTAATCACTGTTTAGCGAGTTTTTTGTTAGCAAAACCAACCTTAAGCCAAACAAAACCGTAAAAATTTAAGCTAATCAATTGACTAAAATTTAAGTTGCGTTTATGAGTCCGGGGTTTGACATAAAGTTGTTGATTGTTTATGGATTGGTTTAAAAATTAAACAAATATTAAATAACTATTTTTATCATATTTAAATAAATATATTTTAAAATAACTGTGTCACGTTCAAACGTTTTAATATACCTATTTAGTAACTGATTAAAGCTTTCCATAACTTATGGGCGTTTATGGGGCTAACCAGCACCGTCAATTGAAAAAAATCGTAATTCGTGAATAGGATCAATAATGCAAAATGTTGTCTACAAAGTCGTTAGAAAAGGCAATAGAGTTTTGTCTAACACATTCTGATCACTTTAAATAGTTTTTAATTTGATAAATATTTTATTTAAAACAAACATGGCCGTTTCATTTTCGCATGAGAATTTTAAGTAATTGTCTTTGATTCGTAGTACTTATTTCTCTTAGTCTTTAGTCAGTGTATAACACGACATCATATTTCTTTAAATTTATAGTCAGGAATAAAATATAGAATATAACTATCGTGGCTGTCACATTACTCCAAAAATAACAATAATATTACATTATTTGTAATAATTTCATTATATTTTAAAGAATCTTCAAATAAATATATTTGTAGACTCTTCAATAAATATCCTTAACAATACTTTTTACAATAATTAAAAGAACCTATTCTTTAGATTATAATTAAGTAAAAAGAATCTCTGATTTAATGTTGTAAAACCAAAATACAACTAATTATTTTTTACTTTTTAGTGCAATTTTTGTCTTTGAAGTCGGTTTTTTTTTATTGTAAAAACTTATTTTATTTGGCATAGTAAACAACTCGATATAGCTCTTGTGTACGCTACCATAACGGACACCGCTACCCCGCTCCCTCGTCCCTTTCATACCGCAGGCGGGGACTGAGATAAACGGTCGGCCTATAGTAAACAACGTATAAATCAAGTTTCACAAAAAAGGACCTACATGCAAAAAGTTTTAAATAGGGAGAACATCGAAAAGCGTAGCCACCGTCTCGGCGTGGTTAATTGGTAATAATAATTAAGTAAATAAAAATAAATCAAATAAATGTAATAATTATTATTATCAATTTGTTATATCTAATGAATAAGTTTAAAATAAATTAAATGCAATTCAACAATTTGTTTGTCTATTTATAATCCGTTATTAATTCCTATTTTAATTTAAAATAAGAACTTCGTTCAAGTCCTAAACCATACCTGCGGTTACATTCATAATGTTAGTGTTAAGTATTTATCAATTTAATAAAATAAGCGAATAATACAAGGGCAGCTACCTTGTACATGTACCGTGTATATACCGTTGAGGAGTTCCCTCGACCCTCAATCTTCCTTATCATCAGATTATGTTTGTGTAAAGTTTTCATCAATACAATTAAAATAAGCCCAAACACAAGGTAGCTGCCGTTGAGGAATTCCCTCGACCCTCAGTCTTCTTCATCATGAGATCATGTTTGTGTAAAGTTGTGTACAGTATTCATCAATACGAATAAAATAAGCCCAAATACTTGGTAGCTGCTATATACCGTTGAGGAGTTGCCTCGACCCTCAATCTTCTTCATCATCAGATCATGTTCGTGTTAAGTTTAGTAAAGTTTTCATCAATACAATTAAAATAAGCTCAAACACAAGGTAGCTGCTATATACCGTTGATTAGTTCCCTCGACCCTCAGTCTTCTTCATCATGAGATCATGTTTGTGTAAAGTTGTGTACAGTTTTCATCAATACGAATAAAATAAGCCCAAACACTAGGTAGCAGCTATATACCGTTGAGGAGTTGCCTCGACCCTCAATCTTCTTCATCATCAGATCATGTTTGTGTAAAGTTTTGTAAAGTTTTCATCAATACAATTAAAATAAGCCCAAACACAAGGTAGCTGCTATATGCCGTTGAGGTGTTCCCTCGACTCTCTCTGGTCTCCAGGATCTGACCAGTTCTAACTCTTGACTATTTGGTAGTGACGTCAGAGATGCACATGTATGACAAGATTTTACACAATGCGTCCCTACAATTTTCAAGAGATGCCCTTTATTTCTCTGGGATCCCGTTATCCAGATCCAGATCTGGTGACAATGGGACCAAATGGGAAGCATACACATACGAACAAAAAAAAAATTTTTCAAATCGGTCTAGCCGTTTTCGAGAAATCAGGTAACAAACACAACAAAAAAATAAAATAAAAAAAAAAAATAAAAAAAAAAATACAACCGAATTGAGAACCTCCTCTTTTTTGAAGTCGGTTGAAAACTAGAGGAAAACATTTTAGCGTCTAGATAAATAGGTTGTTCCCAAACAAATTCGTTAGCTTTAAAGTTTAAGCTTAACCTATTGTCACCTGCCTTACTTAGACCTTGAGGTGTTTGCTCAGGTCTTGTAACCTATTTTATTAATGCAAATAACTTTCTTTATTAAATTAACAGTAACTATTCAACATAAAAATATGTTTTAATCTATGCAATTGATATTATCCTGTCAACCATTCAGATGACATAAAAACTCCAAACAAACTCTTTGTGTTTCATGCTATCCTAGTATTTCAGATTGGTCAAGCTAAGATACCTACAGAAAGAAAAGGGAAAGACGTGTTTTTCATGAATTTTGAACACATTAAGAATGATATCAAATAAAATACATGCCTTAGCAATGGGCCAAAAACTAAAACTTTCACCAAAAAAAAAGTCCTTTTCTGTACTTTTTTGCTATTAGGTGGTACCTAATTATACGGTACCAAGCTATTTATCACAAAAAACACCTGTCTCAGCAGTAGGCCAAAAACTTTCACAATAAAAACATATATGTACTTTGAAGTACAGTCTGCGTCACAAATGTACTAATGTGGTACGCGTTGTGTACTTCTACATCAAGTAGTACTCAAACGTACATTCAACTCTCGACAGACTATATTTAGGAAGGTTTGCTATATTTATGGTTGTAGTGAAGAATTGCATGCCGTTTTAGCAGACAAGGACATGGTTAACCTTACAGTTTATTCTGCTAAGCGAAGATTAAGCTACCACTAGCTAAGAATAAAGATTGTCCCCACCCCATCTCATCCCAAGAGTGTCAAAGAAGGCTACCTAACAGTTAATCCAGAAAACAAGAAAAACTGCACGAAAAACCCTATTCTACCAAACCGTCTGATTTCCGTGGTAACTACGAAAACAGTTTTTCCCTCCGTACGTATACATGGCCTTTGTAGAGGGTCCTCGTTTGATTTTAAAATATTATAACTCATTTAAATCTAAAAAAACATTAGTTACTATTATAAATCCATAGATGGCGCATACCGATTAAAATTTAACCTCCTGGGGCCTGGCGTCATAATATATAATACATACCAGAAAATATAAAATACAGTGCCATTTAATGAAATTCGTGTAGACTTTTAATATTTAAACACTAACGTTTAGTAATTCAAATAATATTAATTTTTTTTTTTATTGAACAAATAATAAATAAAAAAAAAATATATTTTATAATTTAAAAAAAAATGTTCTGGGCCTCAGGAGGTTAAGATAGAGCAAGGTACCCTTAAAATGTCCTGCAAAGCGAAGAAGATTTAATACCGAGTCATACCATGTAATTAATAAGAGATCTAGAAAGTATACCTAGAAAATTTTAGTTCAAGTCCTACCTTAGGGTAAAACTTCGAAATAGGATCGGAAGGAGTGGTCTATGCACAGCAGTGGTAGGCAGTTATTTTTTTGCAATGGCGCATTCAAAAGTATATTACAAACCGCTCATTTCATGGCCTCATACCTACAAACGCTATAGAATTTCAATGACTTGTCGTCGTGTATGTACAGAATATTAATTAATACAATATTTGTATTGTAATCTATGTTTAGTTGTAATTAATATCTACTAATAATGACCGTATACAATAATATTTATATGTGACGACCTCGGTGGCGCGACGGTAGCGCAAGCGGCTGCCGTGCAAGAGGTTGTGGGTTCGATCCTCACGCAGGACGATAATTTGTGAGATCCACAAATTAATGTCCTGGTCTGGGTGTTCTTTGTATGGTCTACTTTAGTTATGCAGGGTGTGGGAATAAAATCCGGTTTACTTTAGCATTGTATATTATCACTTTTCCATAATTATTGCCAAAATACAACTCTCTGTCTTTCCCGCTTAGATTCGGATCCCATGGCCGCCGCCGACGCAGTGACGCGGCCTTGACAATACACTAACCAATTTAACATCTAAATTCTTAACATCATGATTTATCTATTTAAATGAATTCTAAAATACATTTGTAACAAAGTACTATTTATAATAACAGTTTACTACTTGAATAAATACATTAACTATCAACAACTTTTTCTATTGTTTACTTCCTGTTTGCTTCGATCAACACAACGTCATCATTGGCAAAAACAATAATTTACGAAGAGTACATACGACATATACACAATAATATTATTAAAAATAATAGGTGAGCTTACATTTGTGTCCGTTAATTGATGTTTGTAAAAGGTCCCCGCGACACAGGGCATGATCCCTAGTGCGGGTGTTGTCTTTTTAAAAGCTCAAAGCTCAAAAACTGTTTGTATGGTTGTTTATTGATTTTAAGTTACAGTGCAGAAACGGATGAGGAATAAAAAATGTAGTCTACTTCTAGCTTATGCAAAACTTATGACTTGCAAAGCTGCTTTCATAGGTATAAAAAAACTTTCTTCTTAAAAAAATAAATAAAACTATGATAATCATACTACAACGTAGGGTCCAAACCACTAGACGATCACGGCCACTACTCTCCGTGTGGTGACGGAGTAAGAATACAGTGTGTCACCACCCCATCTTATCCCATGGGTGTCGTAAAAACCGACTAAGGGACTATCCGTCAATATTATCTTAACGTAATAAAAAGAAGGTAAACTTGAAATTAAACCCTATACCAATCCGTCTGGCCAGCGTGGTATTCGTAGGCCAAGTATCCCTCAGTCACGGGAGGAGGCCCGTCCCTGCAGTGGGACATTAATGGGCTGTTATGATGAATCATAGTACTACTACATAATACTAACCTTTTAAATCTTATTAAGATGTTATCAACGCTCTGGGGTCAGTTTATTTCGTTTTTTTTTTACTTATTTTGAGAGGCAAGCATGATCAGCTTAGATTGAAGAAACCAGTTAATGCAATAAATAGTAATCAAGCAGGCGGAGTCGCGGTCTAAACGTGTAGTATAAAATATTATAGAAACTAAACAATAATTGCTATCGATTTCGGCCGTGTCAATAAACTTTAAATTACGCTTTGAGTAATGAATAATTTGAAATTATATTTGCACAGGATTAATACACGGTTGGGCGCACCTTTTGTGGTAGTGGTCAGTTTAGCCACCAAACAAAGAAGGAAGTTTTAGTTAAACTCCTAGCTATCTTTGCTGCCCTGGTACATAGTTAACTCCTCGATATAGAAAGATACTCCTCTCATACATTCACACAACGCCATCTACTCCTAAACTAAGCAGAGCTTGTACAAGCCGGCTTTGCTTCGTATACATTCATACATATCTATGCCAGCGACTTCGTTTGCGTATTTCGGACAAATTAACACAATATCTTTGTAAATTGTATGTGTGTTATTCTGATGTATAAGCTATATTATTGAAGATTTCCAATATAATAAATGTTGTAGTATTCACGTGAAAGAGCAACAAACATCCATCCATTCTTAAAAAATTTCGCGTTTATAATAATAATAGGACTCTCTCCGTGTGGTGACGGAGTAAGAATACAATATGTCACCATCCCATCTTATCCCTTGGGTGCATTGGGTGTCGTAAAAACTGACTGAGGGACTATCCGTGAATATTATCTTTACGAAATAAAAAGAAGGAAAACTTGAAATTAAACCCTTTACCAATCCGTCTGGCCAGCGTGGTATTAGTAGGCCAAGTATACATCCGTCACTGGAGGAGACCCGTCCCTGCAGTGGGACATTAATGGGCTGTTATGATTATGATGAATAATAATAGGATTTATGAAATATCGCTGTGTTTATGGCCACAAGCCGTGCTTACTTATTCTGCATAAGAATTGCGTACTAAACCATTGTATTCGTTCGTAAACCTCTTTGTCGCACATATTTTATGTGTATCTGTGTTTTTGCACGACTGAACACATTTATACACTGGCAACACGATAAATTTTGTATTAAAACGACTTTAGATCACGGAAGTTTCAGTTAAACTCCTAGCTATCTTTGGTCCCCTGGTACATAGTTAACTCCTCGATATCTCTGCTACCCTGGTACATAGTTTAGTAAATCGTAACAGATATTGAATTCGTCGACCTCTGCAGAGCATTCGCTATTAGAAGATACATTTAAAATTTATTTGAATATTATCTATATTATAAGAAAGTATTTAATCTTACAACTGTAAATCCACATTTTTCTATCAAAGTATTCGAAATTGCTAAAAAAAATACTGAATTGCACACTAAATTTGTTCATCAAATAAATCAAATGTACTACACTGTTTGATGTTTAAAGCTAAACTATTTTACTAGTTTACTATCTGATATAATATAGTAAATCTAATTATCCTTTCAGTGCAACGAAACATTTAATCAGCATGTCAATTCTCGTTCCTTAAATTCGGTTAAGTTAACTTTTAGTTGTCATGTTTTTGCCATTGCAATTGTAATCTTTTGTGGTCGTGTTAAAGTTTTATTTAGAGTGTGACAATTTGACAACTAAAAGTTAACTTAACCGAATTTTAGGAACGAGAATTGACATGCTTTTTTTTGGAATACGTCACCTACTAAATTTTAAAGAACATGAGTTATTCTAAATAAAACACCATTTAATCAGTCATGTTTATTAAATTATAGTTCTCAAAAAATCAAATAAGTGTTATCATCATAATCACTAATTATGGCACAACGGTAAGACTACTCAGACTTTTTTAACAAATTAATTAAAATATTAAAAAAATATATATTTTTACTATAATCAGGGCAGGTCTTGCTTTTGTTGGTCGTCCGCGTTTTCGCTTTATCCTGATAGGTATGTTTTTAGCTTCTGCAGGTGGTGTGACATAATGGAGCCAGGACTTGTAAAATTTTCGAGAATGAAAAATTTTTTTTTTCGTAAATTAAGAATGTGGCGCTCGGCGGCCGCTACCGCGGCCCGCTCGCTGCGCTCGCTCGCCTTCGCGCGTTGGTTGTCACAGTTCTAACATAACCTAACCAAATGATATTTTGATCGAAAAGTTCAAAATCGGTCAAAATTTTTTAAGTGTCAACAAAACAGTTGAACAAAGAAAAATATAGTTGTGTTAAAGCGATATTAGTTCAACAAGTAGCAAATTAGTGTAGTCATTAGATAACCTAAAACATGCATTCTCTGTTATGCAATTTTAGATAATGATTTTAGTAATTCGGTGGTAATATTGGATAATTTAGTGTGCAAATCAGTATTTTTGTTATATGGCGAGTAATTTTGTTTTACAGTGCTTATATCTGTGGTTTTAGCAAGATTTTCGTAGTAAAATTAGATAAAAAAAGTCGCTAACTTTGATATATTTTAGACCTTTTCTTATGCTACACATTTAGTTATACAATTATTTAATTTGATAAACAGTCATTTATTTGATATGCTGGTACATTATTAGTGGATAATTGTTGTTTGCTTAAATTTTAAATAGAGGTGCAATTAAAAATTCCCCATAAAAAAACTTGGAATTACCTACACCAATCCGTCTGGGCAGTGTGGAATTAGTAGGCCAAGTATCCCTCCGTCACATGGGAGGAGGCCCGTCCCTGCAGTGGGACATTAATCGGCAGTTATGATGATCACCCATCTATGGAATGACCTGATCGACGATGCTTAACCTTTTTTATCCTTTATGAATCAGTGACTGCAACTGAACCTCTAATGCATGATATAAGTATATTTATAAATACAATTTGATACCGCTGGTATTTCCCACTGACTCATATGCGTGGGTGTGGGGCTTTAGCAAAAAAACCTTAAGGTTGGAATTTAATGAATGCCCTTTATACCTGGTTATCATGCTATGAGAATAACTTTTTTAATTTTACTTCATTGTTAATAAAAGAGGTGTTTTATATAAATTGGTTTTGGAGAATTAAATTCTGTAAGTACTCTTTTTATAGCGACATTTTAAATTGAAAAGTGTCAAATTATAATTGTAAAGGTATACCTCTCTACTAATATTATAAATGCAAAAGTTTGTGAGGATGTATGGATGGATGGATGTTTGTTACTCTTTCACGCAAAAACTACTGAACGGATTTTGATGAAATTTGGAATGAAGATAGTTTAGGTTGTAGAATAACATTTTACATCCAAGCCAGCGCGGTATTAAGAGTCAGGGTTTCTTCTAACAACTAGAAGAGACCTGACCTAGCAGAGGGACATTTGCCACAGACATCCTAGAAGTTAATTCAGTTTCGAAAACATGAGTATTATATTTACAAATTGTTATTTGTTATCTTAGTTAGTTTTAATTGTTTATTAGAAATCATGTCAATTTCTCCGTGTGGTGACGGAGTAAGAATACAATATGTCACTACCCCATCTCATCCCATGGGTGTCGTAAAAACCGACTAAGGGACTAACCGTAAATATTATCTTTACGATATAAAAAGATGGAAAACTTGAAATTAAACCCTATACCAATCCGTTTGACCAGCGTGGTACTAGTAGGCCAAGTATCCCGCCGTCACGGGAGGAGGACCGTTCCTGCAGTGGGACATTAATGGGCTGGTATGAAATAAATACCTAACTTAATACACCTTTTACAGTTAATTTTCTCTCACACTCGTTACAAAAAAAAAACACAAAACAGAGGCTTAAAATATTAAACAAACAAACAAAAGAAATGCCACAAAATGGACCCCACCCTTTACTTCAAATTAACTTTTTATAGTACTCATGTCAGCCACAATATTGGATCCATCAGACAGACAGAAATACTATATTTATATATATGTATGTATATGTCTGGCTGAGTTCAATGCTCTTGGTGGCAATGCACTCAACAAGTATTTCACAACTTCTGTACAAGAACAAAGTAAACTACTTCAAAAGTTGCTAGATACCTCTTTGTGTTTGCTGGTAGCCTAGTACTTTTTGGTTGTGATGGAACCAAAATGGATCTCAAGCTAAATAAATACTCTATGAGAAAAAAATGCAAATAAAACCGTTTTTGAATAATCAAATAGTGGCTTGGCAGTCCTAAGTAACTCTTCTGCTCGGACAGATCCTGAGAAATATAGTAAAGAATCCACTTTGCTAAGATGTCCACCTTCGATGATGGGAACCGATGGGCTGACTGAATATACTATCACTCTCCTGCTTGATATCGGTCAAAGACGTAAAAAAAATGATCCTGGGCCTCCCTCATCTATCAACCTCCGGTCTCGGCGTTAATCAGGTCGTCAATTTAACAAAACACTTCTTACCGAGTTGGTTTAAATGTTAGACAGAGGGGAGAGGTTTCTTTCAGAAATTAAGAAAAACTTAGGCTACCACGCTGGCAAGAGATCCACAAGGTTCGTACCGCCTCTATGTCCCACTTAACACACCTCCAACCATTAGTGTGCATGTGTATGTTTAGGTGGAAAGGTACAGTAGCTAGTGACATTACAGAGCTATGAGAACTTAACAGCATATATCTAGGAAAGGCAGCAGCTAGTTATGATCGGTGGAAGACGTATAGGTTTACGGTCAAAGTCATTACACAGACCCCGTTGTCCAGGAAGTTCGCGATCGGGCGAACCTTGTACCGTGGCAATGAAAACCGTTATAAAAATAACTATTTGTTAACAAAAGTGCATTGTCTAAAACTATATCCAATTGTTAATAGGCGAGCGATTAGCGATGCCCGGTTCGATTTGATCTTTGTTTTGCCAACTCACTATAAGTTCTAAGTGAGTTTTTGGGGAATACCACTCCAAAAGAACATGGAAAATAAATATACATTTAAATATAAAGCTTTCCAACATCGAATTCAAAATCAAATTAAATAAAATACACCGTAGCTAACTTTAGCGTAGCTTACTACTAGTAAGCTAACTAATGAGTACCAAAGTCAAAACGTTTGTTTTGTTCAAAAAGTCAACTCGTGCACTAGGGATCGAGTCCTGTGTCGCTTTACAAACATAAAATAACATCCAAGGTCGACATAATACGAGTATATTGTGGATCATACAAATAATTGTCCTGCTTGGAAATCGAACTCGCGACCTCGTGAACGGCAGACACATACACGACCGCTTTGTCACCGATGTAATTACATCTCTGATTCTTTAAAAGGCTGCTTCTCTACTGCCCCCTCATTTAATACTATTCTTTTTGTAATAATAAACTATTAAATTAAACCTAAGTACTAGTCAAAAAGAAAAGTAAAGTTAGTTAGTATTTAGTGTGATACATATCGGAGTAGGTACTATTACAATGTACTAACTGAACCGCAGTTACACTAGGAACGCATAAACTTAGGGTAGCCACTTACATAATATGTATTTTTATATTATATTTGAATTTACATTTTTTTTTTTTTTTTTTCGTTTTTAAAGACAACTCCCGCACTAGGGATCATGCCCTGTGTCGCGGGGACCTTTTACAAACATCAATTAACGGACACAAAGAACACCCAGACCAGGACAATAATTTGTGGATCTCACAAATTATTGTCCTGCGTGGGGATCGAACGCACAACCTCTTGCACGGCAGCCGCTTGCGCTACCGTCGCGCCATCGAGGTCGTCATACATAAGATAACTTAGTGTTCGTCCTAAGATGGTCGTAATTTGGTAAAAAATAGTTCAATAGTCCAAGTTTGAATTAATTCGCAATGAGTCCCGGAGACATACCAATACAATATAGTCTTAAGCCCGATTTACACATCGACAAATACAGTAGCGAGTTAAGTAGTAAGTTGTTGATTAAGTTGATTTAAATAGATCTGCAATTCTGCATCCTATTTTTTGGCGAGTTAAGTACGAAGTAGCCCCCTCTCTGGCGTCTCGCCAACTTAACTCGCCAAAAATAGGACGGAGATCTATTAAAATCAACTTAATCAACAACTTACTACTTAACTCGCTACTGTACTTGTCGATGGGTAAATCGGGCTTTAATTTATTTACCATGACTTTTCAAGTATACTTACGCAGACATTATGGTTCCTTGCGTAGGTATGTGGCTATCATACACTAGGTCACAGGTTCGAGTCACAAGTAAGACAGAATGATGGTCTAAGAATTAAAAAAAAGTTTTTGTTTAAAAGAATTCACTAATTTTTCAATGTGTTTTTTTTAGTGTTATCTGTTTTAGCAATAAAACATATTTTTATACCATTCTTTCTTTCCTAAATGAAACAATACGAGTGTGAACCCTGACTTGTGTCGTTGGCATGTACTTTCACGCTCTAAATACTAAGCGAGTAGGCACCGTACCTGTGTCATAGTACAAATATATACAGTATTTCGACTTCATAGAAACGGACGAAACACGAGTTATACCTACACGCTCACGATAGCGCCGGCTTTGCGCAGTGAACAGTCGCGACTGTGCCGCAGCAACGAGCGGGAAAGTAGGTAAAATGTAGGCAGCCCTATCGCATGTTTACGTACCGCACAACCGTAGGCATTTATAATAAATATTCGGCCGAGATAGAATACTGGTTGTACTGTGCCTATGTTATTACTAAGTGAGTACAAATATTTAGATACAATTCTTCTTAATATCATTTACATGTCACAAAGGTGACATTTGGGTAGGTGGCTTTACTTTAGAGCATTTGTTTTAATTTAATTGTTTCGTTAATTATATTTATGGTGATAACGAGAAGAAAAATAAATAATGTATAGGTAAAAGTGACGTTAAAATTGGTTTAGCTGTTTTGGAGATAGGTCAAATACCCCTCCGTCACGGGAGGAGGTCCGTCCCTGCCGTGGGACATTGATGGGCTGTTATGATGATGCATTTTTAGGCATGTTACAAATAGACACTTCAATTTTATTTACATATGTATAGATTGATAACCGAAGGATGAGGAAGGCACAGGACCATACAGGGTGGCAATGTCCAGCAGTAGATGTCAATTGGCTGAGATGATGATGATGCATAGATCTCAAAACCCAAAAAATATGACATTAAATCATAGGATTTTTGGCACTTCATCGATATTTTTGCTGACATCACATAGACTAAGGCATCAAAATTAATCAAGCCATTTAGGATAAATTACGACACAAAGAAACAAACACTTAAACCCACATAAACACAACCCTCCGTGTGGTGACAGAGTAAGAACACAACATGCCACCACCCCATCTCATCCCATGGGTGTCTTAAAAACCGACTAAGGGACTATTCGTGAATATTATCTCAATAACATAAAAAGAAGAAAAACTTAAAATGAAACCCTATACCAATCCGTCTGGCCAGCGTGGTATTAGTAGGCCAAGTATCCCTCCGTCACATGAGGAGCCCCGTCCCTGCAGTGGGACATTAATGGGCTGTTATGATGAAACACAACCCTCCTTCTGGAGCAATCGGGTAAAAACAAAGCCTTAAAACTTCCAACAATTAAAATTCACTCTACCAGGAACCCATAAGTTGTTGAAGATCTCTTTTGTACAAGTTAATATTAAGTAGATATTAATTCAAAAAGTTATGAATTAATGTTGTTCCCAATTTAGTAATTTAATAGAGGTTGGACTATGTCGATAAAGGTAACCAGTCGTGTTAAATTATTAATGGAAATACGGTGTTAGTGACACGACTATGTTTTTCATATCGATAAATAATTTGTTTTAATGAAGTGACGGTCCTGGATAGATAGCATATTTGAAGAGGACTATCTCCAGCAATGGACATTTATTGTTTGGTATGATGATAAATACACGGCAATTATGACCATAACGAAACTGATTCGTATAATAACTCTGAAATCTATTGAAAAATTGTGTTTTGTATGTAGAAGAGCTGCCCTACTCCACAGGACAGACCTCTTCCATGACCCAACTAACGGCCAGTTAGTACAGGGTTACGTTCCTTTATTGTCTAATTATTATTTATGTAATATTTTCTTAGTAAGCCGTTAGAGCTTACAGTGATGCTATTTTCAACCGACTTCAAAAAAGAGGAGGTTCTCAATTCGGTTGTATTTTTTTTTTTTTTTTTATTTTTTTTTTTATTTTTTGTGTTTGTTACCTGATTTCTCGAAAACGGCTAGACCGATTTGAAAAATTTTTTTTTTGTTCGTATGGGTATGCTTCCCATTTGGTCCCATTGTCACCAGATCTGGATCTGGATGACGGTATCCCAGAGAAATCGAGGGCATCTCTTGAAAATTGTAGGGACGCATTGTGTAAAATCTTGTCATACATGTGCATCTCTGACGTCACTACCAAATAGTCAAGAGTAAGAACTGGTCAGATCCTGGAGACCAGAGTGAGTCGAGGGAACACCTCAACGGCATATTGCAGCTACCTTGTGTTTGGGCTTATTTTAATTGTATTGATGAAGACTTTACAAAACTTTACACAAACATGATCTGATGATGAAGAAGATTGAGGGTCGAGGCAACTCCTCAACGGTATATAGCAGTTACCGAGTGTTTGGGCTTATTTTATTCGTATTGATGAAAACTTTACACAACTTTACACAAACATGATCTCATGATAAAGACGACTGAGGGTCGAAGAAACTCCTCAACGGCATACAGCAGCTACCTTGTGTTTGGGCTTATTTTAATTGTATTGATGAAAACTTAACATTATGAATGTAATCGCAGGTGTGGTTTAAGACTTGAATGAAATTCTTATTTTAAATTAAAATAGGAATTAATAACGGATTATAAATAGACAAAATTGTTGAATTGCATTTAATTTATTTTAAACTTATTCTTTAGATATAACAAATTGATAATAATAATTATTATATTTATTTGATTTATTTTAATTTTAATTAACTTAATTATTATTACCAATTAACCATGCCGAGACGGTGGCTACGCTTTTCGATGTTCTCCCTATTTAAAACTTTTTGCATGTAGGTCCTCCGTTGTTCACTAGTCTCTTTTGAAATGACATTGGAGGTAGATTTCCTACATTAAAAGGCGTTTATCCCTTTCTTCGTTTGTTTCATTCAATCGGCGCTGTCTCATATAAGCAGCGCGTTTCGTAGGTCTACCCATATTCCGACAAAGTAATGTCCCACTGCAGGGACGGGCCTCCTTCTGTGACGGAGAAATACTTGGCCTACTAATACCACGCTGGCCAGGCGGATTGGTATAGGGTTTAATTTTAAGTTTTCCTTCTTTTTATATCTCAATCTCTATTCACGGATAGTCCCTTAGTCGGTTTTTACGACACCCATGGGATGAAATGAGGTGGTGACATATTGTGTTTTCACTCCGTCACCACACGGATTTATAGAATTGGAATTCACTAAAAATTTAGAAATAAAATTAATTTTCACAAAAAAAAAGAACCGACTTCAAAGACAAAAATTGCACTAAAAAGTAATAAATAATTACTTGTATTTTGATTTTACAACAATAAATCAGCCATTATTTCTATTTAATTTTAATTTATAGAATAGGTTCTTTTCATTAAGTATTGTAAAAGTATTGTTAAGGATATTTCTTTAAGAGTCTGTAAATATATTTATTTGTAGATTGTTTAAAAGATAATCAAATTATTACAAATAATGTAATATTATTGTTATTTTTGGAGGCGGTGTCAGCCAACGGAATAAGTACGATAATACCTAAGCAAACGGAATGACGGCCATGAATTACAGATTATAAATGACTTCGACATTATATTTGTTGATTGTGTATGGATTAGTTTAAAAATTAAACAAATATTAAACAACTATTCTTATCATATTTAAATAAATATATTTTAAAATACCAGTATCACATTTAAACGTTTTAATATTATATTTAATAACTGATTAAAGCTTTCCAGAACTTAAAATAGATTAGATTTAAAGAAATAATTCGCGAATAGGATCAATAATGCAAAATGTTGTCTACAAGTTCGTTAGAATAGGCAATAAAGTTTTGTATAACACACTCTCATCACTTTAAATGGTTTCTAATTAGATAAATATTGCATTTAAAACGAAAACGGCCGTTTCATTTTCGAATGTGAATTTTATGTAATTATTAGTCTGTGTATAACACGGCGCCATAATATTTGTTTAAGTTTTCAGTCAGAAATAAAAAATGGTATACTTAATAATAACGATCGTGGCTGACACCGACTCCAAAAATAACAATAATATTACATTATTTGTAATAATTTGATTATCTTTTAAACAATCTACAAATAAATATATTTACAGACTCTTAAAGAAATATCCTTAACAATACTTTTACAATACTTAATGAAAAGAACCTATTCTATAAATTAAAATTAAATAGAAATAATGGCTGATTTATTGTTGTAAAATCAAAATACAAGTAATTATTTATTACTTTTTAGTGCAATTTTTGTCTTTGAAGTCGGTTCTTTTTTTTTGTGAAAATTAATTTTATTACTCTACGAATGCCATCCGACTTTCTTTACTAGGGAATTATTATTAACTAGCTGACTCGTGCCAACTTCGTTGGACGTAACTTATTTCATTACTGCTCCACTCCTATTAGTCATAGCGTGATACTTTATAGCCTATGACACTCCCTGATAAATGGACTATTTAACACAGAAATAATTTTTAAAATCCGTTTAGTAGATCCAGAGATTACCCCCTACAACGTCACAAACACATAAACTTTACCTCTTTTTAATATTAGTATAGATTAAAATTATTCGTTATCGACAATTATCGATACATTTAATCCCATCACTAGAATGTAACAATGGATCTAATGAATACATATATTTCTATAATATTCACGCAATAATACAATTTGCCTCGTTTATTATTATAATATGTGTAATGTAAGAGAAAATTTATTGATTTGTGTTTATTGAATATTATAAATAACGCAAATTTTAGTCACCTATGTTGCTACCATCAGGACTCAAAGGAGACTGTGTGTAAGCCATACTATCTTATATACTACTATACTACCTTATAATTATCTCAAGGCCAGATTTGGGAAGACTATGAAGACATTCAGACTGGTAACAAAACTTTTCAAATCGACATTATACAGTAACTAGTATTTGTCCGCGACTCCGCCCACTTTGATGTCGCTTTCGGTATAGTAAGTACTAAGTAGCATATAATTAATATTTAGTTAGCTTTATACGAAATTTCATGCAAATCGGTCAAGCAGTTATAGCTTGATTAAGATGATACATTGATAAAATGCACTATCTTTCATCAACTACTACAGGACTATGAAAAGACCTATTGATCTAGAATTTTAATATAGGTAAATTGATACCTTTAACTAGGTTTTTGTAATTACCAAAACGCGATAGCTTGATTTTGGCTCGATCATATTTATTTTTGAAAACACCTCTACAAAAACAGTTTTTTACATATTACACGGAAAGTACACTATCATTATGCTTAGGAATTACTCAAATACATTCGTAACATCAATATTAGTATTACTGTAGAATATCATTACATAACTACAACCAATAATTTTTAATGAATCAAATAAGATTTTAGCAATTTCTAAGCGCTCCGGATCGTTGCGGGCGCATCGCAATTTCAGACCTTATACCGATTAGTTAACGATCGATACAGAATGAGTACGGTCGACGATTCAGTCGGGCGATGGCCCTCTTCGACGCCGGACCTGTGCATGTCGACTCACCGTTCGTACTAAATTTTATCGCGTAATTTTTAATCGTAGGTAAAATATATAGGTTAGGTTTAAAATATATACCTAAGTTTTTATTAATACTTTGTTCTCTTTTATAAGTAAATAATAGTATTATTTTATAATAGTTATTTCGATAACATTGGTTCGTAAAATATTTTTGTAGTTATGTCTTTTATAAAACTTAGGTAAAGTTCGCCATAACTCAACCAAGTACCTAGTTACTGTTGACCCTTTTGATAATGCAAGCGTTTGTTTATATAAGCGATTTTAGACTATATGCTCAAGTGTAATAAGTTTTATAACCGTTTTCGTCAAGATCACGTAATTGAAATGGCCTCAGTGGCGCGGGCAGTGCGGGCCGGTCGCGGTAGTGGCTTGCGTGCACGAGGTCGCGGGCTCGAATCCAACCAAAAAAGTTGTTTGAGCGATTCACAAATTACTGTCCTGAGTTCGGATGTTCTTTGTAAAAGTCTCCGCGACAGTACCTAGGAGTTGTGTGAAACTGAAAAAATCAAAGAAATAATATTACTCACCTATTTTATTTGCAAGCTTAGGTAGGTAGGTACTTACTGATAAGATCTAAATAATACTTTTTACTTTCGCGGAAACTTTTACAAACATGAAACAAACGAACACAAAGAACGTCCAGACTCAGGACAGTTGTTTGTGGATCACACAAAAAAATTGTCTTACGTGAGATTTGAACTCTCATGCACTCCACCGCGGGAACGTTTACAAACATGAAACAAACGAACACAAAGAACGTCCAGACTCAGGACAGTTGTTTGTGGATCACACAAAAAATTTTCTTACGTGATATTTGAACTCTCATGCACTCCACCGCGGGAACGTTTACAAACATGAAATAAACGAACACAAAGAACGTCCAGACTCAGGACAGTTGTTTGTGGATCACACAAAAAATTTTCTTACGTGAGATTTGAACTCATGCATTCCACCGCGGGAACGTTTACAAACATGAAACAAACGAACACAAAGAACGTCCAGACTCAGGACAGTTGTTTGTGGATCACAAAAAAAATTGTCTTACGTGAGATTTGAACTCTCATGCACTCCACTGCGGGAACGTTTACAAACATGAAACAAACGAACACAAAGAACGTCCAGACTCAGGACCGTTGTTTGTGGATCACACAAAAAAACTGTCTGCCTTAGGCAGTGGCGGGCGCAGTAATCGGTAATCGTAAGTCAGCATGAAGAGTCCACCACAAGGGCGAGACGAGACGAGAATTGAAATCGCACCGAACTCTTTCCACCAAAAATTGACATCGCGACATGCGTGTTTCTTGTTAATGTATTTTGAACTCTCTCGAAAAAGTAGCAACAAACAACAATAGGCCTATCGCGAGAAGCGAGTGTTTTTATTACAAAGTTAATATATACTCTATTTCCTAAGCAATACGGTTCATTTTTACATAAAGATTTCAATTTTTGCCTCGTTTCGCCCCTCTGGTGGAAAATCACCTAGAGTTCAAATCTCACGTAAGACAATTTTATTTGTTCCATCCACTAATTATTGTCCTGAGTCTGGATGTTCTTTGAGTCAGCTAAGTAAATGTTTGTAAATACCCCGCGACACAGGACAATACATAGTGGGGCTATTGTATTTTTTTTAAAGTTCTATTGTTTTGCGTGAGATTCAAACTCGCGACCTCGTGCACTGCGACCGCTACCCCGAGGCGGTCAAATTATTTTTGTGATCCCCAAATCATTGTCCTGAATCTGGATGCGCTTTGTGCCTTCATAATACCTTGCGCGGGTGTAAATTAAAAAAAAATAGGGGCTACATGTATAAACATAATAGACCGGTAGATAGGTTTTTCTGTAACAGAATTTTCTGTTACCTACCGCGGACTGACGTCACAGTATAACCAGTAGTCAAACTGGGCCGAATATTTATTATAAATGGGTGCGCGGTACATAAACAATAGTAAACATGCGATCTACTTTGTGTTTCCATTTAGTTTTGTAATTGTATATTAATACTTTTTATTTTTCTATTTTATATTTAAATAAATAGGAAGTGTTCTGTAAAAAACGTGTTGTTTTATGATTGATACATTTAATTTAAAGAAACATGTATATGTTTGTATTTATATCCACCATGTTTGTGATATAAATAAAATACTAAATTATAATATTAAGAAGGTACTTAACAAGTCATTCAGTAAAGTAGGTACAGTACCGGGCCGTTTATATTGCATATCAACCTATAGAAAAATACAATCGGTCAATTTCGGCTTCGTAGAGCGTCAGAGAAAAAGTCGATGTGTAATATTTACGGCCGGGTACTGTATTTATTATATTGGCCATGTTTGTTTGAAATTGAATTTATCGATAACCAAAACCAAACTTTAAACAGGTCTATTAGATCTATTCTAACGTCAAAATAAAGGCATCGAGGTCACTTTATGGATGGGTGACCAATCCATTCAAAAAATGACATCGATGTCATTGCTTAAATTTACCTAGATCAAAGTGAAAGACACGCATGGGGGATTACATAAAGGGGGGCTAAATTTTCATTATTATTGGCCTAAGTACAACAAACCGTTTTCGTGATAAAAAAAATACTATATTATAATATTAAATACCTAAGTCATTTAGTAAGGTAGGTATTTATATCAGCCATGTTTGTTTGAAATTGACATATGAATAATATATTTAGTTTCAATTTATAACACACAGTCCGCTCGTTACTGCGGCACAGTAGCGACTGTTCCCTCCGCGATCGTGAGCGTGTAGGTATAAACTCACGTTTCGTCCGTTTCTATGAAGTTGAAATACTGTATATATTTGTACTATGGCACAGAGCGATAACGTGTCCTTGAGGGCCGGTGGGACGACGACGGCGCACACGGCGCGGCGGCGCGTGAGCGAGAGTATATCCGTCTCATTCGCGCGCCGAGGGGCGCGCCCCTCTGGCCACGGCCGAATTCAACTCGAAAATTTTCAAAGTAGCGTCTTAAGTAACAAACGTCCATCCATACTGTCAAATTCTTGCGTATTTATTATTAGTAATATCATATTCCATCATATTTATAGAGACCTCTTCAGGTCTCTGGTTGCCTAGTACTTCATGTCGACTCACTCGACACTTATTAGAAAATAGCTGTTTGCCTGGTTAACACGACACCCACACATACATATTTGAATTCCTCACTCATCCCACGGTAATTCCATATTGTTCATTTTTTATACTTCTTCATACTTCCTCTATAATAACATATTGTACCTTAATTGGTACGGCTGTTTGAGCTTAAAGAAGTAACAGACATACTCGTACTTTCTAAGTTTTGATAGAGAAATAGTACTAACAAAGAAATACTAAGTGTTTCGTTTCTACCCATCTTAGAACCAGACTGAACAACAAATGGCAAGCTCTTTGTATTTTCTGGCAGCCTAGTACATACATTAAAGTGTCTCAAAAGAGAATCTTATTTCGAACTACCGTGCTAATGAAAATATATAGGTGCATCACAACCAATAACAACCGTATATACTATAAACAATGAACCAATAAACAGAGTTACTACTGTAAAAGACTTGGGAACCCGATTTGACTCACATCTCACATTTAACCAACATATAATTGAAACCTGCAACAAGTCGCGTAGAAACTTGGGCTTTGTATTACGTCAGACAAAATATTTTAATAATCGCCATGCTATAGCTGTGCTCTACAATGCATATGTTCGTAGTACCCTGGAGAATAATTGTGCAATTTGGAACCCGCATGAAAAGAACTACACTTTACTTTTAGAAAAAACACAGAAAGCATTTATTCGATATCTCTACCTAAAATTATATGGCTACTACCCTTACATGTATCCCACTCCATTTACTCTTGGGATGGTTTCCTACCAAAGCTTGGAGGTTAGAAGAAATTTAACATTAATTAAGTATTTTGTCAGACTCATACGAGGATCAATTCATAATTCATTTCTTCTTTCACACGTGTCTATAAATGTTCCACGAACAATAACTCATACTCTTCGAGCACGCCAGCGCCCTCTGTTCTACGTTCCCAATGTTTGTACTGTAACCTTATCCAACAGTCCACTTTATTTAGCTTTGCGACACTTAAATAATATATTATTATTCGATGATACTCTCGATATCTTTAGTCATCCTGAGCCGAGACTCCTGAGCATCAGTGCACATTACTTTGAGGCTATTGCAACTCCTAGCACTATATTATAATTGTATGTAACAAAGTACCTATATATTAGTCTGTAATAATAATAATTTATAAGTGTATAATAAGTATTATGTTGTTTTGTAAGTTTGCATATTTTTAATTTTGTTAATTCTGTACCTATAACTTAAGCGTGTTGTGTTATGTACTGTTAGTTTAAGTTGGTAAATAAATAAATAAATTTCTTATTATGGGTGTCATAAAATCAGACTAAAATAAAATACAAAAGCAGAAAAACTTGTCATAAAGCCATTTAACACACGAGCTCATCTGGCCAGCATTGTAATTAACCGTCCCAAGTAGCAAAAGTAACCAACGAAAAGATAGAAGAAGACTAACTGTCCTAGCTGTGGTCCATTCACGACCTACACACAAAGTTATTCCTTCCTAGAAAAACCAATATTGTAAGTACTACTCAATAAATTCCAATTTTATTCAATTCCCAGTTACAATGAAATACAAAAAAAATACAAAATTTAACTACAAATGGAATACAAATAACTTGGAGACATTTTAAAATACGAAATGCAAAGAAATAGTAAAATTATTGCTAAAAGAACAGACTCATTGTAATTTATTCTAGCGAATGTTTCCATTGTTCATACTATAGTGACAAAAATATTAAAAAATACTTTTGGCAAGTCAAAATATATGACGACCTCTGTGGCGTAGTGGTTATATAACATGACTGCTACGCAGAAGTCTCGGGTTCGATTCCCGCTCAATGCAAATCTTTGTGTGCATGAACATGATTGTTTGCATTGATCTGGGTGTTTTCTATGTATAATCATAACAGCCTATTAATGTCCTACTGCAGGGACGGGTCTCCTCCTGTGACAGAGGCATATTTTGCCTACTAATACCACGCTGGCCAGACGGATTGGTATAGGGTTTAATTTTTCCTTCTTTTTAGTTCATTAAAATACTGTTGTAGTGTAGTTCGCTGATATTATCACTACTAACAACTAACTACACATAAAACCCTATATCAAATCTTCAGTGTTGTATTAATAAAATATGTATCTATCACTGGAAAAGGCATATTAATTTAGATACATTACGTTTTCAGAACCTGTCCATTCAATTCGTGGTGCATTATGGTCAATTTGGCAAAGTTGTGACGACACAGCCAAAATATATTATAACTATCGTTCACAGATCAAAAACTTCAAAGAAAAATTCTCGTCCCACAAATTCCCGTACCGTCTAACAACGAAAACACTCAGCCACGTGTTTGCTCGTAGCGCTCGCTCGCTCCACGTATTTCAGCTCAGTCACATCCACCTCAATGAGCAACTAATTGATGTACAACCATTTGTACAAGCTTTTTAAATTAAAAAAACAACAGACGCGGAACGAAAATGGATGGAGGCAACGAGAAAAACTTAACTATTGGATATATTTATGTAGGTACTTTGTCCGTGTGGTGACGGAGTAAGAATACAGTGTGTCACCAACCCATGGGTGTCGTAAAAACCGACTAAGGGACTATCCGTCAATATTATCTTTACGAAATAAAAAGAAGGAAAACTGGAAATTAAACCTTATACCAATCCGTCTGGCCAGCGTGGTATTAGTAGGCCAAGTATCCCTCCGTCACGGGAGGAGGCCTGTCCCTGCAGTGGGACATTAATGGACAGACTTAAAGGAAAAAGGATATCTTGAAGTTCTAGGACATTATTAATAAACGAAGTATCGGGATATTTACCATGTTTATAGTTGTTGAGTTTCCAATATTTCGACGCTGTTACAAGCGCCATGATCACGGAGGAACTGTAGTACTCGCGGTTAATAAGTCTTAAGTTCCTCTGTGAACTAAATACCCATAAACATGGTGTAAATATCCCGATAGTTCGTTTATTAATAGTGAATGTGACCATGACAATTTAAATAATTCTAGGACGTGTTTAGAGGACTGCCTATTTAGATATTCGTCAATAACCTTTTTACGGAGGCCACCCTGGTACTATATTCAAGGAGGCATTATGTATAAACTTAGAATGCCTTGATTTGTAACTTAACGTACAAAATATTCTCCGTGTGGTGACGGAGTAAGTATACAATATGTCACCACCCCATCTCATTCCATGGGTGTCGTAAAAACCGACTAAGGGACTATCCGTCAATATTTTCTTTACGAAATAAAAGAAGGAAAACTTGAAATTACTGCAGTCACTGCGTCACTGCAGTGGGACATTAATGGGCTGTTATGATAATATCGCCGTGTCGATTCCCATAAGACGCATATCTACTCCATAGAGTTATACTTTAAAATAAATCGATCACCATATTTTGTCACAAAAACCTTAAGAAGTCATCCCTGTAAGCAATATATAACCCTTCGTTCATTTCACTCGTGTGTGACATAAGATATGACGTCATTGCGTCATGCGGAAGTGACGTATGACGGAGATACGTTCTGAAATATATCAGATTTGAAAGAATATGGGATAAGGTTTAATTTTTTTATTGGTTTCTTGACGAAAGGACTTTGTATTGAGAGGTAGGGACCAATTGTTATTCGAGTGGCTTTAGAGATATCTAAGTGTGGCTAGAGATGTTGCGAGTGGCTTTGTGATTATTATAATAGTAGGATACTCTTTACACATTCACACTATATCCTATTCGCGTTTAGAATGCAGTGAGTTGTCATTGTCCACCGACCTAGCCCCGCCGTCTAACCAATCAAATCTTTTAAAATACACATTAATTGAATTTTAAAAGATTTTATTGGTAGACTAAACAGTACTAAACTAATATAGTACTAAACTAAGGAGAGGGAGGTCATTTAATGCAAATCTTGGAATATTTGCAAATGTCTGGGTGTTTTTCTAGCTTTAATTCCTTATGTATTTAAAAACGGCATTGTTAGGTTCCTCCTACCAGATATGAATAGGTAGAGGACGGAACATACTCGTAGCAGAGAGTGAAGGTGACAGCTAACGCGTTGTAAGGGGGCCAACTTAAACCTACATCTGGGTCGTAAGTCCCAGACGCTGTTATGCAAGTGTTCCGTCCTCTATCACGCGATGGACCCGGCACCCGCAAGGAGAATCCGTTGAATGATAAGATTAGGTCTTACTCTACAAGCTCTGCTTAGTTTAGGACTAGATGACGTTGTGTAAATATGTGAGGATTATTTATTTATTTATTTAATTTAAAAAGGTAAAACCGTACGTGATATTTTAAAATCCTTTGTATATAAGAGTACATACTACCATTGTATATAAGTGCAATGCCATGTTATAATACGCTGGGAGGCACGTAATTTAGCTACTGAGTCATCGTGACCTCTTCAATATGCTGAGTCATACTAATATTATTTTATTAACTAGTGCAAGACCTTGAATATGTAAATAATTAAAAGACTCATATATTATTTCTCCGTGTGGTGACGGAGTAAGAATACAATATGTCACCACCCCGTCTCATCCCAAGCGTGTCGTAAAAACCGACTAAGGGACTATCCGTCAATATTATCTTTACTGAATAAAAAGAAGGAAAACTTGAAATGAAACCTGGTCATGAAATGGTCTGGTCTCAAATGAAAAAATGAAGTCTGGTATTAGTAGGCCAAGTATCCCTCTGTCACGGGAGGAGGCACGTCCCTGCAGTGGGACATTAATAGCCTGATTTTTGAGATACATAAATGATTGTCCTCTTAAGTTATAATGTTCTTTGTGTCCGTTAAATTAACATTTGATTTTAAAATATTGTTTTTTATATTGTTTTTTTTTAAAAAACAGCTCCCGAAACTGCCTGATTGAGCATGCTTGCACGAGGTCGCAGATCCGAATCCGACGGGCCTCCTCCAGTGACGGAGGGACGGGGGGTCTGGCCAGCGTAGTATTAGTAGGCCAAGTAGGCCTACTAATACTATGCTGGCCAGACGGATTGGTGTAAGGTTTAATTACAAGTTTTCCTTCTTTTTATTTCGTAAAGATAATATTTCCGGATAGTCCCTAATAGTCGGTTTTTACGACACCCATGGAATGAGATGGGGTGGTGACAAACATAATCTTTGTTCAAACTAAAATCATGACTAAATATGTAAATAGATGGCAGAACAATAGTTTTTCTTTGTCATCAAAAATGCAGTCATACTCCTTTGTCTATAGTTGCAGTAGTTTATAGCAGTCGGATAAACATTTATTGATTAAATCATGATCATTGAGTCATTGTGAGTCACTGTGAGTAATTATGAGTCACTGCACAGCATCCAGTACTGCAGTTAGGTATTATGATTAATAATCTGACGCATTATTTGTTATTGAAGCTAATTACAATAGATTTGTGTTGTGGCTATTATTTATAATATATTATACTATTGTTTGTTGCTGTTTTTCTGTGTTTATTTAAAAGTAGTTGTTGATTGTCTGGTGATGTGAAATCACTGGGAAACTTTATTTTGTCAGGCCAGGCTTTATTATTTGAGCGAATTGACGTCCACTTGATTAAGTTGATTTAAATAGATCTCCATCTTATTTTTTGGCGAGTTAAGTTGGCGAGACGCGAGAGAGGGTGGGGGGGCTACTTCGTACTTAACTCGCCAAAAAATAGGATGGAGATCTATTTAAATTAACTTAATCAACAACTTACTACTTAACTCGCTACTGTACTTGTCGATGTGTAAATCGGGCTTAAGGCTTTGAATTTGCGACCGTGCAAACTTGCAACTATTGCGTCGCCTAGTTATTTAACACTATACTTTCCTACTTATTAGCATGTGACAAGCATACCGTGTGAAGATAATGTACTACGGACGTACAGACATAATCACATTACGTAGCTATACATATACAATGGCTTTGTACTAGTTATCCGACGATAAGTGGGTCGCTGCGATTAACAAGCCCGGAAGACTGCGTTTAACTATTATCTATTAGATGCATGATGTACTAGGGTCGCATGAGTGCTGAACAAGTCGATTTTAGATGATACTTATTGACATTATAAGGCTAAATTAGTCATGGTTAGGTTAGGTCTGATTTTGTGAAAGAAAATTGTTATTTTTTCAATGAAAATTTAGTTAGTTAATGGCTTGTTCGAAAAGCAATGGTTAAGGAAGGTTCTGGGCGGTGAAGGCGTTTGAGGAGAATACTCAGAAGACGCAGGATCGAATTCAGTACTCAATCAATACTTTTACACTCCGTGTGGTGACAGAGTAAGAATACAGTGTTTCACCACCCCATCTCAATTCTCATCCCATGAGTGTCGTAAAAACCGACTTAGGGACTATCCGTGAATATTATCGTAATATTTACGTAATAAGAAGAAGAAAAACTTGAAACTAAACCCTATACCAATCCGTTTGGACGGTATTAGTAGGCCAAGTATCCCTCTGTCACCGGAGGAGGCCCGTCCCTGCAGTGGAACATTAATGGGCTGTTATGATAACTTTTCTGTCACGAGCATTAAATACCATTAGTTCATAGTTATTGTGGAAATTTTCTAGTTATACCTAAACTTACTAGTTATTTATTAATAATGTTTCTATGATTTGCTTTTGACGTTTTTTAATTGGATAATATTATACTGTCAAATTTGATATTAGTGACAAGAGGTTAACAATGATTTATACTAGAATTATTGACCTTTGGAACCTATGTATAATATGATACTCATATATTTTGGAGACTTGGGTGTTAATTATGGTTTTTAATAGGATTCTAACATGACAGAAACCCTATACATAATAGGGTGTTAACACACCAGGCGAGCAGCAACACTTAAGAGGTATTTTAATCGCTAACAACCGCACACCTTCCGGCTCACAACATCTGTGTACCGTCAGCACAGTGACCGTGACAGTAGGGCAGGTCATAACGTAAACACAATCACCTTGATGGAAAACAGACACCTCATTCTGTGTCGACTTCCGTTTTTAAAAACAGAATAGTTCTGAAGATTCGGTGTCGTGTTTAGTTGATGTTAGATAGAACTCCTTGGTTTGGCTACAAGCCTGGTACCATTACTAAACTTATTCTACTTCTCACTACTACTAGATGGGCCACTGTAGGGACGGGTTTCTTTCCGCGACAACGATTTCACCTACTACAATGAAAGGTATTTAGATAAAAAAATAATAGTGTTATTATCAGACTGTATGGTTTTTAGTAGCCAGTTAATGTCCCACTGCAAGACATCCTTATAAAAACGAAGGAAGCTTGCTGTAAAAACCTTACAAAAATTTGTACGTACAGATATTCGAGTTCATCATCATCATCATACCAGCCAATCGACGTCCACTGGTGGACATAGGCCTCCTCCAAGTATTGCCACCTTGCGCGGTCCTGTGCCTCCCTCATACATCGGCTACTCGAGTTGTCCGTTTTTAATTCATAGGTATTTCTTTGCACAATAGCAACTCACGAAATACGAGGGAAGATGGTATATTTTATCTATCACCAACACAAAACTGTGACATCCCATCACCATTTAACCTACGACCACGGCCAGAGCAACCTGTGCCGAAACCTTAAGCAAAACAAAGGTGCCGCGTTAATATCACGTTGAAATAATTATAATACTCCATTATAATTATATAAACGGGATCCGTGTGGTGACGGAGTAAGAATACATATGTCACACCGTAAAAACCGACTAAGGGACTATCCGTGAACATTATCTACGTAATAAAAAGAAGGAAAACTTGAAATTAGACCCTATACCAATCCGTTTGGCCAGCGTGATATTAGTAGGCCAAGTATCCCTCCGTCACTGGAGGAGGCCCGTCCCTGCAGTGGGACATTAAAGGGCTGTTATGATTGACCACGGCCAGAGCAACCTGTGCCGATACGTCAAGCAAAACAAAGGTGCCGTTTTCATCACCACTTCAAACACGTATATTTATATACTTTAATAAAACAACAAATCTAGTTATAAAATTATAACAAACAAAATCATGTTTATAACATATTCGTAAAATTAAATAAATAAACATCAATGAACAAGTAAAGCTAATATTAAATAATAAACAAAACCTGTGGAACATAATGTTTATTTTAAAGTTTAAAGCTAACTTTGTAAACACGAGTGAATGAGTTGTCTATGCAAGACGTTGATTAGGGCTGTGCTGAATATATTTTCAGCTAGAGTAATTAATTTAACAGTTTTTTCGATATTTTGTAGTAAATTATTTATTTTATTAAATTTATACGAAATATCGAAGTACCGCGTAGTATTTAGTGGAGGCCTATGTTCAGCAGTAGACGATTGGCTAATATGATAATAAGAATGATTTTTTAAATATGTACCTCGGAATCATGCGCTTAACAATTCATACTATACATATAAAATATTTTCTCCGTGTGGTAACGGAGTAAGAATACAATATGTCACCACCCCATCTCATCCCATGGGTGTCGGAAAAACCGACTAAGGGACTATCCGTGAATATTATCTTTACGAAATAAAAAGAAGGAAAATTTGAAATTAAACTCTATACCAATCCATCTGGCCAGCGTGGTATTAGTAGGCCAAGTATCCCTCAATCACGGGAGGAGGCCCGTCCCTGCAGTGGGACATTAATGGGCTGTTATGATATAAAATATATTGGTTGAATCTAAAGGATATTTTTTCTGTCTGTTAAATACATGTATAAAATCTGCATACATTTTTTTTTCAGTCTGCGTTTACGACACTCAACTTTTTTTACTAATCTTGAATGATGGTCGATATAATGTTAAGTACAGTTAGCACTTACCTACCACGTTTCTGTCATTACCCATACGTTAATGGCTTCTATATAATATATAATTTAATCAAATCATTATAACATCACTACATACTATGAAACTAAGTCGCTGTCTGTCCGTACCTATATATTACATGGTCATATTATCTAGAGAGTCATATAATGCGAACCTCGCGTCCCGTTCTCCTTTCAACCCCCACGCTCGCCACGGGCGCATCAGTGATACGTCCGAAATGACGTGACCTCATCGACGCCAGGTCTCGAGATAATGTGACCGAGATATATGATTAAATCTTTTTTTTAAAACTACGTATTAGTATTGCAACCGTGCAAGAACTTAGAACTTCAAACAGAAACACGCTTATACGATACAATTACGTAAAGTACAATTCAAAGAAACCACTTTTCGTCGAATCATAGAAACATTTTACGGCTGTCAACGAATGATTACTTCTACCAGCCGTACTTTTTGTATATAGTCATATCATACAATCGTGTTTCTGGTTGACGTTACACCCGTGCAAAGCCGGGGTCCGTTGCTAGATTATACATAACTCGATGGAATAGCTTTCAAGCGAGCGTAATTATGTGTTATTATATCGGCAATGAAATACTCGTATGTGCTATAACTAGTTATAGGATGTAAAAGATTAGGTGGCTGGGTACAGCTAGCAATCTAGCAGATAGAAACTGCTATAATTATAACAGGTTTAAGGCCTCAGTGGCAAGTTAGGTTCGAAACCCACGCAAGACAAATGAGTGATCTGAGAATTATTGTCCTGAGTTTTGGACGTTCTTTGTGTCCATTTATTTAATACTAGCTGACCCGTGCACACTTTGTTAAGCGGCGAAAGTAACGCGTCCGTTTTTTAAACATATTTCATTACTGCTCCCATGCTATTAGTCATAGCGTGATACTATATAGACACTCCCCGATAAATGGACTATTCAACACAGAAAGAATTTTTTAAATCGGTTCAGTATATCCAGAGATTACCCTCTACAACGTCACAAACACACAATCATACAAACACACAAACTTTACCTCTATAAAATATTAGTATAGAAGTATAGATTTGTAAAAGTACCTGCGATAAAGGGCATGAAACCTAGTGCGCGAGTTAGTTTAAAAAAATAGATTTGGCTAAATACTATGAATCATAAAATATAAGTCGTTTAGTTTAATCAATGTTTAAAAACTATTTATCCACTTAACAAACCCTAACAAAACATAGTTAAAAACTAATTGACAATACTAACTAAATTGTAAAATATCACTTTTACTCAATTAAAACGCATCTAATATAATTGAATTCCCTTTTTGATCATTCTCGATTGCCCTATACGAGATCAACCATCTTGATCCTGTGTGTCGCGGGTAGTTTACAAACATCAAATTGACAGACAATTTTACATTAATATTCTATTGTAAGCCTATATTTAATAAGTATAATTATAATTTTGTTTTTAAGTTTTTTTCTTTGTCCGTCTCTGCAGTGGGTCTTTAATAGTCTTTGTGTGTGGTGCGGTATAAGTAGACTAAGTTTCTTCTTGCACCGGTCCATCCCTTAGTAGAACATTTATAGACTTTTGTAGCTACATGTATAATAATTATTTAATAAAAAAAAAATTAGTGGCAACCCTAATAATAAAATAATAAATAGGTAAAGAAAAGAGCGGCAGACACGGGAAGCAGTGTTTGTATCTGTGTGCCGATGACAGGAATTATGTTCAGAACATAGCGGTACCCTAAAGTTAAGCACACGTGGTACTGTAACAACATTAAACGGTGTTATAGTATCATACAAAAACTCGAAGTAATTTTGATACATTTTTTTAAAGACATATTGTCTTAAATATAGACTACTGTCGTAAAAATAGAGTAATAAAAATATTCACTGAAATATTAGTTGAAAAAAATCAAATACCTAATGGTAAACTTGATGTAAAATTGTTATACCATCTGGCTGGTATAAATAGACTAAATTTCTTAATTAATTATTAATGACCCACTGCAAGGACGACCTTTTACACATAATTATTAAAACCGAAAAATATACGAAGAAAAATCCTATTTTGAAAAAAGTGGCAACCCTAATAATAAAATAATAAATAGGTTTAGAAAAGAGCGGTGGAGACGGGAACCAGTGTTTGTATCTGTGTGCCGATGACAGGAATTATGTTCAGAGCATAGCGGTACCCTAAAGTTAAGCACACGTGGTATTGTAACAACATAGCACAGTGTTATAGGATAAGAAAAAAAATTGAGATAATTTTTATATTGTTTTAAAGTTTATATTAAACCTCTGTCTCTTTTTGCATTGTTTTATTATTGTGTGTATGGATGGGCAAGCCACCTGTAAAAAAACTTGCAGTTGTTCCCTCATTTAAATTGTGTATTTAAGATAGGGTAGTATGGGTTTTCAATCAATATTATGGTATTATACATATTTCCTCAGTCAATAATTGCAAAAAATTCCATTCGTAAGTCGTCGTTAAATAATAAAAGCGTTTATTTCATTCCATTATTCTTCTTTAGTCAATGTAAATCAGTTCTAGCGTCATCCACATTCGAAATAAGAACTAACGACAAGAAACCAAAATGGCGCTCGTTATTTTCTCACGTACGACACGAAATATCAAAAATACATAAAAAGCCACGTAAAATTGACGTAAATTTACAATGGGAGTAAGACATTTTATTCTTTTGCGTATGGAATATAAATGTTGTGATAATAAATAATAACTTTTACTTATATTATTGTGGCTACGTGTATTTGAATATAAGTAAATAAAAGAGTAAGTTATCCGTGTGGTGACGGAGTAAGAATACAATATGTCACCATCCCATCTCATCCCATGAGTGTCGTAAAAACCGACTAAGGGACTATCCGTGAATATTATCTGTACGAAATAAAAAGAAGGAAAACTTGAAATTAAACCCTATACCAATTCGTCTGGCCAGCGTGGTATTAGTAGGCCAAGTAACCCTCCGTCACGGGAGGAGGCCCTTCCCTGCAGTGGGACATTAATGGGCTGTTATGATGAAGTTTATATGTGTGGTCTTCTTACTTTCTTCTGCCGGTCAACCTGGTGTCGTATCGTGTTCAAGCCGCACATACACCTCTGAAGTGACTTAACGCCTTTATACGTCCCTCCAAAGCACGAAGACGCTAAGATTTAATAACTTAGCCGTCATTCATCTTTGGTTTGACTTCGCTGTCTTCGCATGATTGCAACTAGCTGTGAATCCCATCCCTAGAGTTTGGGAATAGGCGACAAAGGGACGGGTCATCATCATCATCATCATCATCATCATCATCATCATCATCATCATCATCATCATCAACGAGCCCATCCCAGTCCACTGCTAGACATGGGCCTCTCCCAACACGCGCCACAGAACTCAGTCCTGCGCTTTCCGCATCCAGTCCGACCCAGAGACCTTCTTTCCGATGGGTGCCAAAAATTAATCAAGAAAAGCTTGCAAATGAGGCCTAAGTCTGAAGTAGGACGTTTAACTACAGAAAAGAGTCAGTAAAATTATGCTTAGTCAGTGTAAATGAACTTACTAATTATTATTTAGTTTTAGACTTTGTTGGAGACTTACATAATAAATAAATAAATAATTTATATACTTACTTACCTATTTATAAAACCATGTTCTATAATCTATTCCTTACTATCATAACGTTATTGACAAGTGTATTGTCATTTTTGAACGTAATTGACAAATAGTCTATACATAGATAATAAATTATAAAGTCGGCCCACCTTCGTTGTTTTAAGTGATGGATGGGAGCATGTGATGGACATAACAAGGGCTTACAGCATGGTTATATTTAGTACTGGTAGGCGTTCTTGCCTTCATAAACTCACGCTTAAAATTTGTCTACAAGATTCAGAAAAATTATTTCCTTTACACATATCGCACACCGGGTGCAACAACGTCATAAATAACAAATGACGTTAATTTCAGGAGGTCGATTTAAAAGTTGTTGTTCCGATAAAATGAAATCTATTTACAGTACTATTATAATATCGATTACCAAAATATTGTTTATATTCCGTATTTCAGAATTAAGGTTATTTCAGAAATAAAATGTGATATAAGTGGTACATCTTTAATGTTTTCAAAAACGATACCGACATTTATGACATTATTGCGCAGTAAGTTAAATTGAAAGTAGTACTTGTCTGTGCAATAACGTCATAAAAGCAGAACTAAACAAAAAATCAAAACTCTAAATGTCTCATAATTATCTTTTTAGTGGTTAAAAATAATCAACATTACTATTAAAATAAATGGGAATACAAAATCTAAAAAAAAAAAATAATTTCTTACTTTTAAGTAATATTAATCAGACTTCTTCGAGGAACTAACAGGCTAGAAGTAAAACTTATATAGAAACAAATAAACGTGTTTTTTTTAATAACAGGCTTATACTGTTACAGTTATGTAACAGTGTCTAATAAGTCTAGTATTTATAATGTTTTTTGTCTTTGTACTTAATACCTAATTACTCTTACATTTAATAAACAGTCTTCATTAAAAAAAATCTTTAAAATCAGAATTAACCAACTAAAGCTGGTTATAAAAATGTTCATAATAGCGAGGTACAATATTTTTTTGAACTAATTCTAAGAGATCTTGTTTTTTTCTATCACTTATCGGTATATTAGATGTATATGCAGGAATCAAAGATATTTCTTCTATATTCTTTGGTTGTGTCGTATGTTTTCGCAATGTCCTGGTTTGGGCGTTTATGTTTGCCTCATTCAAATTGTCAGTCTTGTACGTAGTTTTATACTTAAAAATATCACAGTCTTTCATAAAACGTATAACTTTAATGTCAGTCGTTTTAATAGCTTCTCCAGAAATATTTTTTACTGTATTTATATTTAAGTCATCTGCTAGTTTCTTCAAATCCATGAAATCGGTATAGTTTAACTCGTTTACTTTAAAGGGTTTTCCTGTCTTCTTAGCGTTTCTGATTAAAGAAATGTACTGGTCCGGTACGTAAATAGCACCAGATTTTTTAGCCCTATTGACAGACTTTTCAATTACTGAGTGAGCTGCATCTCCCTCGTTCTGTGTATGGCCCTTTATTAAAAATTTATGGGTCACAGAATTTATTTGTAACTTGTTAACAGCATAGTAGTACATAGAAAATATGAATCTGAAACAACGTTATTATGTTTAATAAATAAACAGTCCAAAATAATTACTAGCATTTCATAATAAGGTAGTTTACTAACTTATTCTTCTGCTGTCCGCAGCAGTTATCGGAATAAAATATAACATCGCAACCTGGGCTTTTCTCAGCTAGATCTTTTAAAAACATGTATATACACGATCCAATTTCTATGGCACCTCGATTACCTATTCCTTCATGCCAAAAGAAACATGTAGTTTCTTGATTTTTGGCGTCTGACATCTGAAATATGGAAACGTTTTGAAAAAAAAAACGCACTTAATGAAAAATGAATGAATGTAATAATCAAAATAGACTAAGTATCCGTTGAATTATCATTAGTGACTAAGAACTTACCGTAAAATTGTAACAATTCAGTTTCGATTTATAGAAGAAAGCAGATGACTTTCCAATCGGACATGGCATTACAGCTTGTAAATCGTATATTATTACAAAAGTATTACTCTCGGATTTACACTTCCTCATGTCCACGTCTTTTTCTATCCTAGCTAAACTTTTTTCTTCGAGATGCAATTTATAACAATTTTCCAATTTTGCTTTCTCTTCAACAGATGCGTTTTTATAGGCTTCACAGTCGTCACAGGTATCTTTTTTTGGTATAAAAAATCCAATATTGAATTCTGTGTTAAAAATTCGAGCATAAGCATCATAACAAGCTTCTGGTTTATTTTCTTCCTGACGCTTCTTTTTATAATTTCTGTGCATTTCTGCTATAGTTAAGTCTCCCTCTACGAATAGTCTATTAGTATTTGCTCTTAAATAATGGCTCTCTATCTTCGGGATAGAGTTAATGTGATCTCTCACAGATTGCTTTATTTCTTCGTCCAATCTGATTTGTTTGCCGTGTCTTCCTCTTCCGTCCTCTTTCATAATATTATGGCCCTCAGCCCTATTCTTACAGTCTATAACCGTACGTAAAGTCCGTTCCGTGGCGCCCAATGTATTCATTAAAAATGTCTTGCATACTCTAACTTCTCTTCCATCATTGTATAAATAAAAAGTTGTATTTGGTTTCCTGGGATTATTTTTGCGTGAATCTTTTATTCTCCGATACGGTAACTCTAAAAGTCTCACACAAGATGACAAATAATCACGCTGCCTTTGTAAATGGCCTAACTGCCAATAAGCATCAAATAGCTTAGTTCTGTTTTCTGTCGAAAATTTTGATGAGCAAGCTAGCCGGCATTTATCTGGACAAGTCGGGCCCATTATTTTTGACGCTTTAACCATACCAGTTTTTAATGTAGTATATTGCTGACCAGAATTTTTTAGCATTTTTGCAACATTTTTTTTCCATTTGCTTGGATTGCGAGTACGTTTTCTACTACGTTGTGTAGTCGAAGGTCCGGACTCTTGGTTTATATTTCCAGTGGTAAGCATTTCTTGGTCAGATTCCGATGACGATGAACTTTCTGAGCTACTGCTAGAGCTACTGCTAGAGCTACTGCTAGAGCTACTACTACTATCCGAGCTAGCTGACGGTTGAGGCACGTATTGCTCATCGTCATCAGTTCCAGAAAAGTCTTGTCCAGATGAGTTTTCACCGTGGCGAACACTTCTAGGCTAAAAAGAGTTTGCAGAAATCAAAAGTAAATTCCCTTATAAAATTAAAATAGACCCAAAAAATATCACTGTGATTTAAACAATATACCATACCTGAGTTGGATTGTTATGGACGCTTGAAGATTCAAAATCATTAATACTACTATTTGAGCTAGATGACGGTTTAGGTACATATTCCTCTTCTTCAATTCTAGAAAAGGCATATCCAGATGAGTTTCCATCGTCGGAAGCTCTAATAGGCTACAATAAGTTTAAATAAATAAAGTGAATTGCGTAAAAATATTGACATAAACAAAAAAAAATCTGAGATAGAAAATCTTATACCATACCTGAGTTCTGTCATCAGTGTCATCACGGATGTTTGAAGATTCAACAGCAATAGTATCTGAATCTTTTATTAAATCACCATCATGAGGGTAGGTTAAAATGGAAGGAGGATTCGGTGCTATCAACAAAGCTGAACGAAAAATTAAAACATTATGTAAATAATTACGTATACATTATACCTACAGAAAAATGTTTTAAATAATAAAATGCATAAAAACTTACTTGGCTCTCTATCCCTCACATCACCTACGTCATGGCTTTTCTGGTTTAATTGAACCAACTGCACTAATTTTCTACCTCGTCCTTCCATAATTTTATTTTAGCTATAAATAAGAATAAAACGTGTTTTGTAAGTACTATACATAACTCTTCATTCATAATTACAGTGGAATAAATGCAATCTAAACTTCAATATAAAATTCAAAATAAATAATGACAACGGTTTATTTTATGTTTAGTACATTTTCTGGGACAATATTGACATAATTGTAATAAAATGACAGAATTACTTGCTGCTTGTAATAGAAATAGAACCACAAAGTCAGAAGTGTTCACTTATGACATTCTTGTCCCAAAATTTTATGAAATATTTGTCATAATTACCTTTATGACGTTGTTGCTCCTACTCACAAACACTTCCTGCGGGGGGCCGCGCGCAACTGACCAATTAGGACGTTCTCGCACTAGCATTCACGAAATCCCGCCAAAATCACAACGACATTTACACCCTCTGTGGGTCATTTTAAGAGTTACATTTATGACAATGTTGCACTGCATGTAGACGCATGTTTGACATAATTTGTGACCATTATCTATTTTTAAGCATTTTTAGCATTTATGACATTATTGCACCCGATGTGCGATATAAAGTTCAGTTTGTCTATACGCTGCACTCGTCAAACCGTTATGTTATCATAGCTCTATAATGTCACTAGCTAATACTGTATCCTTCCTCTACATAATCCTATCATACATTAGCACACTACTGCTTGGTAAATTGAAGGTGATAACGTGAAAATCAGTCCATGAGGCAATACATGTTTTTTAACCACTTACTTTAATTTTAAAAATCTATTTTTAAAAAGTAATCACGCTAAGTTTCCTGTAAATAATTACAAACTAAAAATATAATTATAAAATAAACTAACCTGTAACAACAGCCGCCATTAACAATCCAAAAAGAGCGGGAATCGCAGCCATATTGTATTCAAAATCTAAAATCACTAACACTGAACACTTTTTCAAATTTCGAACTCAAGCATACTAGGCTACGAACACTGCTTGGTTTGAAAACCGGTTAGAACTTTCTTCTCGCTCGCACTTATTAGTATCCTTATAACGCCTCTCGCTCTGTAACAAAAGAAATTTTCTTTTTTAATAAACAGGATTATAGGTTTCGTAGAGTGGTCATTCTGGATCGAGTTATAGGATTTTTTGTTTTATTTTATACTATTTTCTATTATTATGGGGACTTGGAAGGTTATATTAAACTAAGATTTAAAAGAGCAAGAATAACCAAAGTTTAAATGACATGATTCTTGGTGCCTGGTACCTTGTGTGCTTGAGGAAGAAACAATTTTAGCAAGTCTAGGACTTATGAAAAAAGTAGTAGGTATAACGAAGCCTCCTAATTATACATTTTAGAGTAATATATCAATACCTATATCAATTTAAATGATGTATTAGGGGATGTATTTTCCAATTTCCAATAAACAATATGGCCCATTTAGGTTAAAAACTTCAAACACGAATGGGCCGGATTTATAGAAACCGTTAACGATACCAGTCCAGAGGACAGCATTGGTTTTGGGTATCCGAAGTTAACGTATTTCAAATTATACCAATTTACATAAAAAAAAATTTTTAAACGCTATACGTCGTGTAAAATGGCTTTCGTACACCTGTGGGGGTAAAACATTTGTTTCTACGAAAGCCCAAAAAGAATACTTAAAATAAAACTATACCAATCCGTCTGGCCATTGCACTTTTAGTACACTAACCCCCGGTTTCTGAATGACTGATCAAGTTAAAATCAACTAATTAAGTGTCAAAACTATCATTTTCAGGAAGTAAAATGACAGTTTTGACACTTGATTAGTTAATTTTGATTTGATCAGTCATTCAGAAACCGGGGGTTAGTTTGCCTCCATCCCCGCAGTAGGTCATTAATGAGTTCTCTTTTAGAGTCCCATTCTATATACAAAAGTACCAGGACTTCAGCGCTATGGTAGAGGTATACAAGAGAAAGTGTATTATCGTGAGAGAAAAAAAATAAAGTACGAAATAATGACTAAATGAGTCACGAATATTTTAAGTCACGTACCGGAATCGAACTTACAACACTACGTATAGTAATACTTTCACCTGCATAGGACGTGATGTACGTTGGTTTTTTAAGGTGTCTGCCCTCATTCATATCGAAAAGTCAGTTTTTATTGGTTATGTAACAAAATACTCTTTAGTAGTAATAATTTTACAGTCCGTGTGGTGACGGAGTAAGAATACAATATGTCACCACCCCATGTCATCCCATGGGTGTCGTAAAAACCGACTAAGGGACTATCCGTGAATATTATCTTTACGAAATAAAAAGAAGGAAAACTTGAAATTAAACCCTATACCAATCCGTCTGGCCAGCGTGGTATTAGTAGGCCAAGTATCCCTCCGTCATGGGAGAAGCCCGTCCCTGCAGTGGGACTTTAATGGGCTGTTATGATGAGCATTCATTTGCAACAATTTCAAGCCGGTCAATTTAGATTGCGCTTACAATATTTAAGTAATTGTGATTCAGCGCAATACATTTCAGGGTGAAATTTTACCTAACACTATTTTTTTTTTGTTTTTAAGACATCTACACGACACTTAAGGATCGAGCTTTATCGCGAGGACGTTTGTGTAGACCACACAAATAGACGGATTGGTATTGGGTTTAATTTCAAGTTTTCCTTCTTTTTATTTCGTAAAGATAATATTCACGGATAGTCCCTTAATACTCCAGTAAAATAAGCATTCAACCTCGGAATGGAAGCGAATAAGCTGTAAATTTGCATAAACCTTTGTTTTGGTGTACTAATGACTGGTAGAAAAGTCTCATATGATCATGTGTCTGCGTCATAAGTTATTAAAGGTCAAAGGTCACGAAAATCAGTTTTTTCCCATTATCTCGTTTTCTATGGGAAATACGCATTTAACGTCATTATATATATTGTAGATCATAAAATTGTCTACAAAAAATATCTTAACACTTTTCTCCTAAAAAGCATCGCTTTCGAGACATCGTGACTTTAGAGGACAGAAAAGTCGTATTTTCGACTATATGCACACACTAGCTTTTTCCCGTGATTTCGCTCGCGTTTATAAATATTATGAAAAATAAGGCTTATTTCAATATATAGTAGCATATAAAATTATGATTAAAGTTTGCATTAATTCCCAACAAGCTGGATTTTTGTGCAGGCCTTGAATACGTCATTACAAATGATATGTCAAAAGTCCCCATCGATCCCGCTTGTGCGTTGTTTTTTATTCAAGGTCAAAGGTCACAAATTTGCGTTTTTTGCGTATATCTCTGAAACAACGAGAGCTATCGAAAAATGGTTCAGACAAAGTTTGTAGATCGTAAAATTGTCTACAAAAAATATCTCAACACTTTTCTCCTAAAAAGCATCGCTTTCGAGACATCGTGACTTTAGAGGACAGAAAAGTCGTATTTTCGACTATATGCACACACTAGCTTTTTCCCGTGATTTCGCTCGCGTTTATAAATATTATGAAAAATAAGGCTTATTTCAATATATAGTAGCATATGCATGCTTGGTCTCAGCCTAATCGGTTTGAAATTGACAAAGTTACATACAAACTTCCATCCCCTATCTTATCCCTTTAGGGGTAGAATTTATCAAAATCCTTTCTTAGCTGATGCCTACGTTATATCATCTACCTGCATGCCAAAATTCAGCCAGATCTGTCCAGTGGTTTGGGCTGTGCGTGCACAGTGTGCGTGTGCGTGTGGGCACAGCCTAAACCACTGGACAAATCTGGCTGAATTTTAGTATGCAGGTAGATGATATAATGTAGGCTTCCGCTAAGAAAGGATTTTAATAAATTCTACCCCTAAAGGGATAAGATAGGGGATGGAAGTTTGTATGTAACCTTGTCAATTTCAAACCGATTAGGCTGAGACCAAGCATGCATATTGCTATTATATATTGAAATAAGCCTTATTTTTCATAATATTGATAAACGCGAGCGAAATCACGGGAAAAAGCTAGTGTGTGCATATAGTCGAAAATACGACTTTCCTGCGCTCTAAAGTCACGATATCTCGAAAGCGATGCTTTTTAGGAGAAAAGTGTTGAGATATTTTTTGTAGACAATTTTACGATCTACAAACTTTGTCTGAACCATTTTTCGATAGCTCTCGTAGTTTCAGAGATATACGCAAAAAACACAAATTTGTGACCTTTGACCTTGAATAACTTATGACGCAGACACGTGATCATATGAGACTTTTTTACCAGTCATCAGAACATCAAAACAAAGGATTATACGAATTTACAGCTTATTCGCTTCCGTTCCGAGGTTTGCCCCTATTTAAGCCTTATTTGACTGTACTATAAGTCGGTTTTTACGACACCCATGGGATGAGATGGGGTGGTGACATTATTGTATTCTTACTCCGTCACCACACGGAGAATTTTTTTTAATAAAATTTATAAATCACCATACATTGTAACAAAAAGTACTAGGCAAGCAGCAACGATAATATTTAGTCTCAAATGACCTTGTACCGCACAATTTAATTTTACAATTCACACACATTCGTTCCGTTAGTCGATGCAGTTTCATCGCAGTTTGGGACAAAGCATTAGTTATTTTAAGAACTCAACGGATGCGTCCTGTCTGTACCGACAGCAAATTTAAGCTCATTTATAAATAAACTTTATTTTATTAATAACTTTTACGATACATAGAATATATAGAAACCCTATCTGAAGACCAAAATACCTTTCCTATGGGAAGGGTCGTTCTATTCGGTATTAAGTTTATTATGGCAATAGTTTTAGAGACATTAAATGGGTTTGGAATCCGTTGATTTGCTTTTGGATCTAAATTTTTAAAGATCTTTTCTTTATGTGTGTGTTTGTCCGTGTTATGGTGTCTATTCCATAGGTGTTTTAGGGGAAATAAGTAAATATTATATTTACGAGAACAAAAGACAGAAACTTGGCATACAGCCCTGTACCAATCCATCTGGCCAGCATCGTATTAGTAAGCCGTATCAATCCACCGCTAGAGTAGATTCGACCTTGCATTGGGTTATTAAGTTTCATTTCATACTGCAGCTAGTTTATGTCTCAGTGCAGAGTCCGGCCTTCTCCGGAAACGGAGGAAAACTGGCTTACTAAGCTCATTGTCCCACTGCAGAGACCAGCCTCCTCCAGAGACAAAAGGATAGCTTACGAATACCACGCACTGCCAAGTTTTCTTGCTACGTCACCAAACATATCCTTTGTGTACTAGGAAACAATGACAGTGCAAGAGGTTTCAATTTCTTTGTTAAGTTAAATGTGACACACAAAAGTCAAAAGACAAAACCGTAGGTTAAACTACGGTTTTGTCATCAAATTGGCACTAGACCAAGACGGGTAACTTTATTTAACGCCTTTTCTTTTAAATCCAATGATGCAGGTTACTGAAGTTGCGTACCAGGCGTCAAAACAAAGCGAATTTGCCCAGAGTTGTGGCCGGAACCATTAGAAATGGGCTTGACAAGGCAGAAAAACACTGACTATTATTAACCATAAAGAGGCCCATCCCCAGCAGTGGGATGCCGAAAGCTAACACTAACCAATTTTCATAGAGTTTTAATAAAAACCTGCATATTTTTATTATTTTAGTCTTTATAAACTCCTAAATAATGAAATTGTTACAGCCACAATGGCTCGCCGGCAGCCATACTGTGTTTTTACCGATAAAAAACCAAATATTTTTATGTTTTACCCTAAGTACGGTCAGCAGAACGGGTAATTGATTAATTAAATTTAACTTTTTGTAAACGTTTAGGGACGATATTGACGGGGAAATATTTAATTTTGAATTGTTTTTATAAGGCTAATATACATTTAGCTGTCTTGCCACTGCCCGGGTGCGGTTGTATAAGCTATACGAGGTCGTGGATTTGAATCTCATGCAGGACAATTGTTTGTGCGACCTACAAATCATTGTCAGGATGTTTTCTGTGTCTGAGTCCCTGGTGCATCTAACTTAAGCTTACTTAGTGCAAAACAACTATAAAAAAGGTAAGTAGGTACCAGGTTATCAGCAAAAGTGAAGAGTCATATTACCAGCAATCTTCAAACTGTATACACTATTCATTTGTACCACCATGCACGGCACCCACGCAGTATAAGTAGAGACCTCACAAGACTGCTTGCTCACAAAAGTATTATGTTACATTTTTAAATAAATTATTTCACTCCGGGCCTCCTTCCGTAACGGTGGGATACTTGGCCTACTAATACCACGCTGGCCAGACGGATTGGTATAGGGTTTAATTTCAAGTTTTCCTTCTTTTTATTTTGTTAAGATAATATTGACGGATAGTCCCTTAGTCGGTTTATACGACACCCATGGGATGAGATGGGGTGGTGACATATTGTATTCTTACTCCGTCACCACACGGAGAAATACAAAAGCTGTTTCTATAAAATTACCTCATCGATATTGCCTAACCAACGTTATAGTCTTTTTAGGCAACTTAAATAGTCGCATAAAAAGACGATAGCGTTTAAATGAAATACCAAAGCGGTGACCCATCTATATAATGACCTCGACGGCGTTGCTTAACCAACGTTTTCTAAATCAGTGATTACAACTGCCTGTAAGCGCCTCAATATCTACCAAAAAGTTTGAGAATTTAGTTTTACAAAGCAAATAGAAACATTTGTATTGAATCAAATAGGAAGGTCTTCGGAACTTTATATATGAGGCAGATACAGAAATGCCTCGCATTCTACCCGAGACAATGCCTCGACTAAATTGAAACTGACATTTATTTGGTGCAGCGAAGCAAAAGTGTCTTAAAAACGGGAAAAATGACAGAATATGTGAATATTTTAGAGGTAAAATTGTGTCAAATTTTGGAAAGACGTATTTCAAAAGAATTCACTCGATTTCACGAAGTATTTTTCGGAGTAAGATTACTTGATACCAAAGCGTCGTATTATTTATTTAATTACATTTTTCACAATCTTTTACATTTTTAAATACAAAAAAACATTTAAAAATATAAAAAAAAGGAAGACCCACCAGCATCGGGTACAGGGACCAAGCTACTGGTGGTTAGGGCTCCAGAGATAGGAACCTTCTTACAATACGTGCTGTGTCAAGCAGTACTGCCTTCTGCATCAGACCTATGATCCAACTACGAAGGTCGAGTCTCCTTAGATGTTGATAGAGACTCTTTGAAATAAGTCCATTTATTTATTTATTTATTATGTCCATAGGGTATCGTAAAATTAAGGGATAGTTTTTTCCCGTTACCTTTACAACACATTATGATAAAAAAAAACTTGACATAATACATTTGGTCAGGTACGTAACTCTATAGCTGTAGTAGTCCGATCTCTGCAGTGGGACATAATTGAGTTGTCTATGATAAACAACGGCATTTAGATTTTAAGCTACTTATTTATATTTAAGCGGAAAAAATTATGTTGTTTATAACGGCCTCTTAAAGTGATAGAGAGTAATTTAGTCTCCTAAACACGCTGGCTAGACCGATTAGTATAAGGTGTTGAATATGTATACGTTAAAACTACAAATTTTAACACATTTTAATCAATCATCATCATCATAACAGCCCATTGATGTCCCACTGCAGGGACGGGCCTCCTCCCGTGACGGAGGGATATTTGGGCTACTAATACCACGCTGGCCAGACGGATTGGTATAGGGTTTTGTTTCAAGTTTTCCCTCTTTTTATTTCGTAAAGTATTATCTTTACGAAATAAAAAGAGGGAAAACTTGAACACGGATAGTACCTTAGTCGGTTTTTACGACACCCATGGGATGAGATGGGGTGGTGACATATTGTATTCTTACTCCGTCACCACACGGAGACCAATATTTAAACAGAATTTTAACAATATTACCATCCCAGAAAAATAATAACAAAAAAAACTTACACCATATTGTATTATTTTGTTGTCTGTACATAACACGTGTCCGTGTGAACGGTAGCTGCGCGGGCGCAGACACACAAACAGACACAAAACAAATATACACATACATGAGTCAACGTACGTAAATGAATGTTTTAGGGGTAAGCAGAGGGAGTGATTAGTGATGTACGCTTGGGAATATTGCCACTGCCGGCAAATTTCCACTGCCAATGTGCCCGGGAAACTTCCGGGCGCATTGGCAATATTGCCGAAAATGCCCACTAAACAGATTGTTACTTTTAAAGTGTAAAATATGATTATTTTTTATCTCTTGTACCTGTTTACGCTCGCTATAGCTACCCCCGACCCCCGCGCTCTTCCACCGCTCACGCGCCGCACGCGCACCGATTTGCGCAGTATTGACGTGTTTGTTGCCGAGAATACATAATAATATCTTGTTAAAGCACTGGGCGCATCGTTATATTTCATTGTAATGCGAGAGAAATCAAAAGCACACGAACATTTATAGAAGACAAGGATAATACGTGTCGTACAATTTTTAAATGTACATTCTTTGGTGACAGTTTTTCTTTAAATATTATTGTATAACTAGCTGTTGTCCGCGACCTTCGTCCACACATTCACCATTTTTTGTTTTGCGGAACCATTTAAAAACCCTTTGACGTAACTAAACAACTATTTCACTACAACGACAGCCAGGAGCCACGTTTTACGTGCCCTCCGAAGTACGGATATGTTCAAATAAAATACCACTGAGTGGTCACCCGTCCATGCAATGATCTCGGTGAAATTTTTCGCTTTCAAATCTGTGACTGCAACGGGCTGTAAGTGGCTGCCAGAGAAAATGCATTTTAAACAAAACCTTTTTTTTTCTGCGGAAACCTGAAAAAGAACCCTTGAGGTCACAGCACACTTTAACGACTCTGCTCCAACATCGCTCCCACCCAGCACCGTCCCTATACTAAAATGACTGCTCATAGTCTACGCGGCGATAGCTAGCAGGCACCCAGCAGTCCACGTAGTAACTGTTAGTAGACAGCCAGCTGTCCATATTCATAGATACTGACCGACCGACAGCTAGCAGTGACCGAGCAGACACCGCACCGACAGCTCACCTGTAACGAGCGGTAAGCTAGGCCTTAACTACCGAGCAGCATGGCGGCGGTAGACTCGCTGACAGCGAGCTGTCTCCTAATTTAGGATGCCAATGTAAAATATATTTAAAGAGCAATATTTAAAGCCCTTACTAGAATCATATTATTTTTGCCGGGTGGGCAACCTTAACCCCTTGTGCTTTGTTAAAACATCAGCTATCTGCCTGTAAAAGCCCTGTAAAAAAACCTAAAATGTTACAATTTCCTTTTTTTTTGCAGAACCCTAACAATGATTTTTTAGAATACTTAGTTGGTTAAAATTACTTTTTTAAAATAAACAGCGAAAGCTTCATCTAAAAAGCCAAACCCCTACCTACAAACAAGGTTTTGTAAAAAAAAAACTGCGTTTTAACCTCCCGTAAAAGCCCATTGAATAAAATCATATAGGTATCATTGACATTTTTATGCTTTTTAATTATTTCTGCGGAACCCTAAATGTTTATAAAAATCGAAAGTAGTTCCTTTTGATTTTTTTGAGTTGACGCGCCGCTAAATTTACAAACCAATAGAAAAATTCCCATCGAAATCGGTCCAGCGTCTTCGGAGATTAGCCGAAACAAACAGACAGACAGACGGAAAAAAAAAAAATTGTAATTCACGGCATTGGGATCGTGTACACATTGATATGCAATTAGTAAAAGCCGTGGATATCATGTTACAAACAGACACCTCAATTTTATTTAACTATATGAATAGATGTATGTATAAGAAAAGTAAGTACTTCTCAAATTACTTTTCTTAATTTAATTCTATGCCTATGATCCAAGATATAGTTCAATCAGAAGATTATGGTCTTGATTGTAGTATTCGTATCATAATAATTACAGATTTTCGTTGTTTATAAAAGTAAATTAGTTGCATATTATGTTATAATAATTCTTATAAAAAAAGCTAAATAATTTAAAACTGTTTTCATTTAAACACTATCTATCTGAAGAAATTATAAGAAATTATAAAACTCTTTACCCATTGGGAACATTGCCGGCAACAAACTGGAAATATTCTGGGAATATTGCCGGGTATATTGCCAATGAACTGGGAATTTTCGTTAATTTTATGTTTTATTGACATTCTTTTATGAAAAGTCTATAGACATGAATAAATAAAAGCGAATTAAAAACAAAAGTCATAAAATTTCTGAAAAATTAACCTAAATTCCCAGTAAATTCCCACTTTGGGAACATTGCCGGCAGCGCTGCCGGCAATATTTCCAGTCCTTGGCAGTGTGCCCGGGCACGGTACATCACTAGGAGTGATTAATGTGTACAGAATAATCGAAGTTGTTATATTACATGGCTGCTACGCAGAGGTCTCGGGTTCGATTCCCGCTCAAGGCAAATCTTTGTGTGGATGAACATAATTGTTTGCATCGGTCTGGGTGTTTCCTATGTATAATTTATGTACGTATGTATTTACATAACAATGTACTTAAGTATGTTTATCCGTTGCTTAGTATACATGGTACAAGGTCTGCTTAGTTTGGGACTAGATGGCGTTATGTGAATGTCTGTACTAAGTTAATCTGCCCTATGGATATAAGACTCGTTACCATGTACTATCCGTGAATATTATCTTTACGAAATAAAAAGAAGGAAAACTTCAAATTAAACCCTATACCAATCCGTTTGGCCAGCGTGGTATTAGTAGGCCTAGTATCCGTCCGTCATTGGAGGAAGCCCGTCCCTGCAGTGGGAGATTAATGGGCTGTTATGATGATGTACTGTAAAACATAGTTTAGGTAATATTTTGCGTATTTGAACTGAGTATTAAATCCTTAGTGGTTACTGGTTACATCATATTCCCTTTGTTCGGTTCATTACTCTCTATATTTTACAATCATATATGGTAATGTATGTATAAGCGTCTGTGGGTTTATATTAGGTAATAATATACTTTTTATAAATTTAACTAGCGGCCCATCCCGGCTTCGCACGGGAATTATTGTCCTGCTTTTCTGGTTCAATTTCTGGTCTGAATTTTCTTTGCTATAAACCTCACGGAGCCCGAGACCTTTCCAACGAATGCAAAACCGTGGAAATCGGTTCGTGCGTTCTGGAGTTATAGCGTCAGGAAGGAAAACCCGACTTATTTTTATATAGTAGAATTTGTGATTTTTGACCAGGGGTGAATAAAGTGGTATAATTATGATGGTAAGTGGTAACCGTCGCTAATGGATGACAGTCAAAACAAAGTCACTATATATCCTAGGAACTAAGCTATTTTGATCCATAGTGCTGTAATTCCATTATTAAAATTACCAAAAAAATATAAATAATAAAAAATAAAATAAAAATAATTTACCATGTAAAAAACCCTTAAATAGCTATAAAATAACCCTTTTTTATTACACCACGCAGCAACCACAGCTACTTTCTAACGTGAAGTACCAGGAAAACAGAAATATCAAGGAGCTATCAACAAACTCGGTAAGCCTTTTGCTTGAACTTTCTGACCGAGATTACGGGAACCATTTTTCGCTTGTCGCTTCCGAGCTATGTGATCAATTTATATATGAAATGGGTTTTGGGTCAAAATAAAATTAAGTCAAGCATTTGGGTTTTTGGGTCTGCTTGTGGAGGGTAATAAATAAAATTCTGAAAGTACTCTTTTACCCCCTTACTCATAAACGCCTCTTAAATTTAATCACTGTTTAGCGAGATTTTTATTAGCAAAACCAACTTTATACCAAACAAAATCGTAAGTATTTAAGCTATGAATTATGAGTAAGAGGGTATATTTGAATTTTGAAAGAAAAGGTAAATTTTATTCCTAATCCTGTATTTTTTGATAAGTGCCATTAAAAAGTGATCCAAAAACTGAGTCAAGTGCAATTTGGTCGAACATTTGCAGATTTGATCAAATTGCCTTTAATTTTTGGTAAAAATTTTCAGTGCTAGTTGTGCACTTTTTATAGATTTTTGGGTGAAATAACACCCACTTTTGGTCTTCGGACAGATAACTGTCATATAATGATACTTAAATCCACCTTGCACATGTAACTGTTCAGCCTACACGTGGTATTCGGGGTTTGAACCCCATACAATGCAAAAAATGTGCATAAACGTGGCTTTGTGTTTGACAAAAAAGTTTATTAGCTCTGTAATTACCCATCAGCACAAGCTCTGCTCAGTTTAAGACTAGATAGAGTGAATATGTAAGAAATATTATAATATCTCAACATTAAAACTTATACGATAACTTAAATACAACTTAACTAACCGTCTCAACTTTAAGTAGTATTCTTAACTTAATATTAAACTTAACTTGTCTAATTGAATCAAGTTAACTTCAGTTACTTACTACTGACAGACGTTAAGCCAATTCTACTTAGAAAAGTATATTATTGTTATAACTAGGTTTTACCCGCGACTTATTTGAAGTCTTAAGTAGACTAAGTTTAGCGCCGTAAAATCAGCGATCTACCAGACAAACTCTCATTGAAATCGGTCCAGCCTTTTAGGAGATTACCTGGAACAAACAGACATACGAAATAATTAAATGTGACTTCAGGTATTGGTATAGTGTACAAATGCAAGTTGTAAAAAAATGTGGATTTGATGTTATATTTTTATTTATCGTAATAGACGTTTCAAAACAGCCCATTAATGTCCCACTGCAGGGATGGGCCTCCTCCCGTGACGGAGGGATACTTGGCCTACTAATACCTCGCTGGCCAGACGGATCGGTATAGGGTTTAATGTCAAGTTTCCCTTTTTTTTTATTTCGTTAAGATAATACATATTCACAAATAGTCCCTAAGTCGGCTTTTACGACACCCATGGGATGAGATGGTGTGGTGACATATTGTATTCTTACTCCGTCACCACACGGAGACGTTTAAAAGTGTGGACTCCAGGGACGTTACCGATATGGGGTAGTCACACCACATATTAAACGGAGATCGACTGACCTTTTGTGGCGCAGTCGGTATATAACATGGCTGCTACGCAGAGGTCTCGAGTTCGATTCCCGCTCAATACAAATCTTTGTGTCCATGAACATGATTGTTTGCATTGGACTGAGTGTTTTCTATGTATAATATGTATGTATTTACAAAAAAAAAGTATTTAAGTATGTTTATCCGTTCTCTAGTGCACATAGTACAAGCTCTGCTTAGTTTGGGACTAAATGGCGTTGTGTGAATGTGTGAGGATTATTTATTTTTTTATCAAAATAACAATAATTTACACAAAATTCTGTAGCTTAACTATTTCTCAAACACATATTACTAAACGCAAAAACTCTATTAACTTTCAAAATGTCTGCCACGTAATATTCTATTATTTCTACAAAATGTCACGTATACACAGCAACACATCAAGTTAAACATTTTCATTTGAAATTGTGTCTTATTTCAAGGTGTTAAGGTACATGAGTGTCTAGCTTGATAAGTTGCTGTGTGTACTTATAGTAGTTAAATAAAATATTATTATTCGTGTTTAACAGAGCGTTACCAAGAATATGTATAACAGAGTGCGAACGATGACGCGGCGTGGAAATTGATTGGTTACCGTGAATTCTTTGTTAAAGTTAATGTTAACACGATTTTTATCAACTTTAATACATTCATCTTTTGATAATATCCTATCATTCATTCTCTCCTGGTACCCAAACCAACATAACATACTTTTATCCATCTTATTTTTATTTTAAATTTGCTTTTTTATAAATTTTGGAAAACCTTTTTTCGCGAAAGTGTGTTATTTTTTGTATTTTTTTTTATTTTCTTTCGCACTAGGGATCTATATTGATATTGACGACCTCTGTGACGTAGTTGTTATAAGACATACTGCTACGCAGAGGTCTCGGGTTCGATTCCCGCTCAATGCAAATCTTTGTGTGCTGAACATAATTGTTTGCATTGGTCTGGGTGTTTTCTATACATAATATGGTATTTACAAAAAAGTATTTATATATGTATATCCGTTGTCTAGTACCCATATTACAAGCTCTGCTTAGTTAGGGACTAGATGGCGTTGTGTGAAAGTAAGAGGAATATATTCCCTTTTTCAGACAAGAACAAAGAACATCTAGGCTATTGATGCACGGCAGCCTCCTACAAGACCGCTATGCCACCAACACAGTTTATTTTAAACCATTGAAACTTATTAAATTAACATTTAATAATAGATATACATATATTTAGTTATATGAATAACATAATGTTTTGATGTTTCGACATAGGGTAGTTTTAATTAATTATTGGTTGATAATAATGTGGTTTTAATAAAGAGGTAGTATACACTACACCACATAAGGCGGCAATATTTGGAGAAGGCCTATGTCCAGCAGTAGACGTCAATTGGCTGATTTGATAACAACGTTCTGTGTTCTGTGGCGCGTGTTGGGAGAGGCCTAGATGTCCAACAGTGGACTGGGATGGGCTCGTTGATTAGATGGATTGAACAATACATTACACATGCTATACCCGACAAGGTTCATGATTGTTACTTAATTATAATAATACACTAGCTGAGCCGTGCCCACTTCGTTAGGCGGCGAAAAAAACGCGTCCCTTTTGTTAAATATAGTATTTCATTACTGCTTCACTTATATAAGTCGTAGCGTGATATTATATAGCCTATGACACTCCCCGACAAATGGACTATTCAACACAAAAAGAATTTTAAAAATCGGTTCAGTAGATCCAGAGATTACCCCCTACAACGTCACAATCACACAAACTTTACCTCTTTATAATATTAGTATAGATTTAATTCATACAGTGTAATAACTTCTTTATATTGATATTGTTATTGGCGAATAGTCATCCAATTTATAGGCTTATTGCGAACGAAAACGTAATTAAAATTTAGGTTGTACCTATTGTATTATTTAATGACGACCTCTGTGGCGTAGTCCACGGCTGTATGGTTGTTACGCAGGTCTTGGGTTAAGTTCCCGTTTAATGCAAATCTTTGTGTGTATAAACTTGAATGTTTGCTTTGGTCTGGGTGTTATCGATTATTAATGTATTTTAGATGTCGCAGAGAACCTGAGAAGAAATGGTCATATTTTTGTTTGTTGGTTACAAATCACAAGGATTCTAACTCCTGTAGGTTAGTTTAGGTTAGAACCGTGAAAGACCAGAAAGCACAAGGCGAGCGAGCAAAGCAAGCGTGCCGCGGCTACGGCCGCTGAAGTGCAAGGCATTTTCAAAAGTTGTATTTTTTTTTTAATTGACCTACCAGAATGACTCTATGGTGCCTGATGTTAAGCATCCATTAGAGTCCAAGAATGGCGAGCACCATGCCAGCTACAATAATTGTAGAGGCATGAATGTCTCCACTATGGCGGCTTCAGAAGATGATTTTCCACGCCTCGCTTGAAGGAACCAGGATCGTAGTTTGAAGGAAACACGTGGGCTGGCAAAGAGTTCCACTGTTTTGTGGTTTTGCATATGTACGAGTTAAAACAGAAGCCGTAGTAATAAACATAGCTACTTGTTGAAGAAACCACCATTGAACAATCCATTACATACTTAAGCTATTGTACAACACACAAACCCCTGTGGTCGCCATGTCGTGACGTCATTGTTGTCACCCAGTTGCTTGGCAGCCATTGATCGAGGCTGTTCACCCCTCACATAATATTATAGTGACTGTTTGGGGTTGTAAACTATGATTAATAAGGTTGTACCGAGGTTTCATCCACAATAATATGTTATTTGAATATCATCATAACAGACCATTAATGTCCCACTGCAGGGACGGGCCTCCTCTCGTGACAGAGGGACACTTAGCCTGGCTGGCCAGACGGATTGGTACAGGGTTTAATTTCAAGTTTTCCTCAATAGGGAACAGTGCTACCCCGAATTTAACGCGAGCGAAGCCGCGGGCAAATGCTAGCTATAAATATTTACCACTTTAGTGAATTGGTTATTAAATATTAATACAGACTGATTAAAATTTTGTAGAATTATTGTCATTACATACTTTACTGTACAAACTTTTATTTTATTAGATTTGTTTTTTTTCAGGGAAAAATACAACTAAATAAAATGGACCTATGCTACTAACCCAAAAAAAACTACCAGTCAGCTTAAAAAATAATAAATAGAAAACTAAAATAATAAGTAGGTACCATTTGTGTTAAAATACTATTTGAATTACCTACATTTTCCAAATTATGTTACTTTAACAATATTTCTTTTGATACTTATTTAGATAAGGTCAAAAATACACACCACTATCCAAGTTTTTCCATTTCCGGCTGCCATTTTGAATATAGCCTTAACTACTGCTTGTTTCGTTAACTTTAATAACAGCTCATAATTCATTTGTGTGTCAAAACCATCTAGCAATGAGGCCTGTAGTTCGTGTCAAAGAAAACACATCACTTCCTTCTGACGCAGTAGGGTAAAACAGTTATAAGAATCAGCGTAAAGGAGACAAAGAAATATATGCTAGGTTTAGAACAATCATTGGTAGATGTCAAATCACAATAATCGAATCTACAACCTGTTGTACATCATAATCATAACGGCCCATTAATGTCCCACTGCAGGGACGGGCCTCCTCCAGTGACGGAGGGATACTTCGCCTACTAATACCATGCTGGCCAAACGAATTGGTATAGGGTTTAATTTCAAGTTTTCCTTCTTTTTATTTCGTAAAGATAATATTCACGGATAGTTCCTTAGTCGGTTTTACGACACCCATGGAATGAGATGGGGTGGTGACATATTGTATTCTTACTCCGTCACCACACGGACTTCCTGTTGTATGATAGCAGCTTATCTACTACACAGTCATTAGTCGCTATAACCAAGATTTAAGCCACAGGGCCACAGCTACTCATAAAAACAATTAGTAATAACATAGCATAACATTATTCCAAATATTTTATTATTAATACAATTTCAAATAAAAGTAATTGGTTTATCTCTGCATATAATTAAATATTACGATCAAAATATAATAATGAAAATGTTTTTCTTTCATTTCATACGGGAATATTTAATATTTCTACATTATTACAAAAAAGAATACGGCTATATTGCTAAACATCGTATTAATATTGTAAACGTGTGGTGACGAAGTACAATAATGTCACCACCCCATCTCATTCCATGGGTGTCGTAAAAACCTACTAAGAGACTATCCGTCAATATTATCTTTACGAAATAAAAATAAGGAAAACTTAAAATTAAACCCTATACCAATCCGTCTGGCCAGCGTGGTATTAGTAGGCCAAGTATCCTCCACACGGAGTGATACTTAGTGCGGGAATTATACTTAATAAATAAAGGTATACTAGCTGACCCGTGCCCACTACGTTGGGTGGCGAAAAAAAGCGTCCGTTTTTTAAACATATTTCATTACTGCTCCACTGCTTCACTCCTATTAGTCATAGCGTGATACTATATATATAAGATTATTATTTGAATTTTATTGACTAGGTGACATTGCATTAAAACAGAACTGAGTTTCTCATTCCTAAATAAGAAACGACATTTAATGTTTATTATTTACAATGTAATCACTTTATAATAATAATGCAACAATAAAATTATCCTAATAAATTGACATTTTTAATTCACCATGGCAACCGCATAACACAACCCGTGTTCTATGCGAATTTAAAATTAAAAAAGAAACAATATATTTTTTCTTTACATCTCCCCTCGTAGAGAAGGTAAGGCGAAGGTGGTCATTCTTGCACGGTCTTCAATGCTGGACAGGGACTGGTGTAAGTTTTGAAATGTGGAAAAAATTAGATTCTGATCTTCTATGGTCAGTGTTAATCTTGTAAATTGAGTTCGAAATTTTTTCTATAATTTTGTAAGGTCCAAGTTTCAATTCATCAAGCTTCTTCCGATTTAATTTATTTCCATTTTCTACAAAAACAGTATCACCAACTTTGAAGTCCTTATGTATTTTATTTTTATCATAAACTGTTTTGTTGTAATTGTGTGATCTTATTGTATTTTCCAGAGCGTTTTTCCTGGCCTGAATTAAATCATAATCAGTCATTTTTTGTTTTAGCTCATCAGGTAGAATTGTGACGTCTGTGCCATAAAGTAGGTACTTGGGAGCATATCCAGTAACAGTGTGCTCCGTTTCATTGTATTTTAGTATGCAGTTATGGGCTACAGTTGTCCATGCTATTTTTGTGTCATGTTCGTTTATCTTGCATCTGATTTTATTAACCAATGTCTGATTTAATCTTTCATTTAAGCCATTTGAAAAAGCCGAGTTCACTGCTGTAAAAATCATGGATATATTTTTTCCATCTAAAAAAGTCTTGAACTCATTAGAATTAATACCTGGGTATTGGTCTGATAATATTAATTCGATGTCATCACTTTCTGTACAATTTTTTATAAGTTTGATGAAATCATTTGCATTTTGAGTACTTGAGGTTAGAATATATGCATATCTAGTAAAATGGTCTACTAACAGATGTAAATATTTTTTTGTTGATCTGGAACCTCCGAAGCCTCCAATGGTATCAATAGAGCATATCTGAAAAGGTTTTGTGGCTGGGCCTAAGTGAGACATCAATCCATATTTATTTTTTCCTCTTGATTTATTCTTTAGGCATATTATACAACTTTGGCAGATGCTTTTTATGTTTTTTGTCATATTCTTTGCTGTATACAATCTGCTAATCATTCTTTGCATCTGTTTAGTTCCTAAGTGACCTAGATCTGTGTGTACACTTTTCATAAACTCTATGCTTAATTCCTCTGATATAATAATTTTTTCTGTTTTATTAACTTTTTTGTAATAAACATTGTGTTTTTTCATTAACTTGTTTTTTCTGCATTGTATATACTTATTATTAACTTGATCTGTTAGGATATCTTCTAGTGTAATTATATTAACTACTTTTAACTGCTCCTCTATATTTTCATTTGGTTCAAGTACCGGATTCCTGCTAAGGCAATCAGCTTCAATGTTGTATTTTCCTGGAGAATATTTAATTTGAAAATCATATTGTGATAAGTAGTATACTAAATCTCCTAGTTCTTCGTCTGTTCTAGATTTTATGTTCATATTTTCCAGTGGCTTATGATCTGAAAATACAGTGAATTTCCGACCAATTAATAGATGTTGCCAATATCTAACACATTCTTTAATTGCCAAGCATTCCAGATAGATAGCTTTCTTTCTCTTTTGTACTTCATTTAACTTTTTTGAAAAGTATGCTACCGGTTTTTCTTCATTGCTTTCTTGTGGCTGTTTTAGTACTGCTCCTACTCCTAGTATACTAGCATCTGTGTATATGTGAATAGGTAGGTTTGGGTCAAATATTGTCAATATTGGTTGAGTACACAATATCTGTTTCATTTTATTAAACGACTCTTGGCATGCCTGAGTCCATATAAATGTTTGTCCTTTTCTCAAAAGGTTATGCAATGGTTCCAATTCTATGGCTATATTTGGCACATACTTGTGGTAAAAATTAATTTTCCCAAGAAATTGCCTCACATTTTTTTGAGTTTTTGGCGTCGGGAAGTTTTTTATTGATACTAAGTTATCCTTCAGGGGTCTAACAGAATTATTTTGTATTACATGGCCCAAATATTTAACTGTATCTGCTGCAAATGTGCATTTAGAAAATTTTAATTTTAGGCCTTCACTTTTAATTGCTTGAAAGAGTCTTTCCAGTTGTCTAACGTGATCTGAGAAATTTTCTGAAAATATTAAAATGTCATCGATAAAACATACCGTAAAATCTCCAAGCTTGTGCTTTCTTATTATATTGCACATTATTCTCTGGAATATAGCTGGGGCTGTTTTTAAGCCAAAAGGTAAGCATGTCCATTGATAATGCCCTTCTTGTGTCACAAAAGCAGTTTTGTGTCTATCTGTGACGCGTAAAGGTATTGACCAAAACGCTGAGTTCAGGTCCAGTGTTGAGAAAAACTTACAACCTCTAGTCTTTAGTATTAGGTCTTCTATAAGAGGGAAAGGTTGTGATTGAGGTACGACTATTTTATTTAAGTCTCGAAAATCGATGCACAATCTTGATTTTTTATTTTCGTCTCTTTTATAAGCTAATGTAACTGGTGCTGCAAATGGGCTATATGATTCTTCTATAACATTTTTCTCCAATAGTTTTGCAATTTGATCTTCAATCTCCTTCTTGTCTTCTATTGTACAACGATATGGTCTCTTGAAACAATATTTTTCTATTAAAAGATCAATATGTGCCTCATAATCAGTTACCTTTCCTATATCATATTTGTCCTTTGCAAACACAGATTCATTTTTAGCAATTAGTTCATCAATCATTGCCTGTTTTTGGTAATCTAGATGATTAATACAAATTTTGAAGTTTTCTTTATTCATAAGATGTATGTCTTCATTAAAGTTTATTAAATTATCAGATGTTACCTCCTTAGCAATAATATCTGCTTTGTTTGTTTCCTTTGAAACTATTTCATTTTTTTGTGAAGGTAAATTCTGTGTAATCTTTAAGTTTTCGTTTTGAACTAGGTAAAATTCTTTTATACAATCAAGTCCTACTAAGAAATCATAATCGAAATTTTCCTCATCTATTACGAAAACATTCATTTTTTTTTCCATATCAAATATGGTTATATCAAGAGTTATAATGCCATTTGCTTTTTTAACGCCATTAATCGTTTTTAACTTAGTATCTTTGGAATGACTAGCATTCTTATTATTAATTTTTAACAATTTTGAGTTTATTAAGGAAACATTAGACCCGGAGTCATAGATCCCAGAAACTTCAAATTTTTTGTTAAGTACTAATTTTATTTTGATCAATGGCGGCACTATTAGTTTTTTTGATTTTCACACTGCAATTCACATTCTAATTCTGAATTGTTGACAAGTTTTATTTGCTTTTTCTCTTTTTCAGTATTCAAATTAGTATTAAACCAGCAGGAATCTTCAGAATGATAGCGTACACCTTTTCTTAATCTGTCACAAATACCACATTTTTCTCTAACTGGCTTGGTATCTTCTTTCTTTTTATTAAATTTTCTTTTTGTAACTAAATGCTCAACTCTTCCGAGCTCACCAAATAAATCTTTTGTATGTATTATTTCTTCTTTGTTAATTCTATCTGTTACAAAATCTGGTAATCCAGCAGCAATTATATCAATAAGTGTTCCTTCATCTATTGTTTTTCTTACTTCGAGTAAAAGTTTTTCTTTCTTTATTGCATATTCTAACAAAGATCCTGATTGGTACTTATAAGATAAAGCATACTTGCTAGCAGTCCAACCTTTATTAACATAGGTTTGTAAAAAGCTTGATTTCCATTCGGACCATTCAGAATTTAAACTAAATTTGATCATCATGGAGGTATACCAATCAGAACATGATTTTTCAAGAAATAATCTCAAGATTTCAATCTTTTCTTCTTCTTTTACTAAATCAAATCTTGCACATTCTTTTTCAAATATTTCCATCCACTGATATGCACTTGAACTCTTTCCATCAAATTTTTCAACTACAAACTTTTCAGCTAACTTTTTAATACTTTGCTTTTCTTTGCTTTGTTGATTTTCTACTAATTTTTCTAAAATTTTGACCATACTATCTTTTGAATGCTTACCAATAGCTGATGGTTCTTGGGTGATTTCTTCCAAAATTTGGCCCTGAAAGATCATGTTGCCATCCTCATCAACATAGGTTTTCAATATAGCCTCTGTTGTTGCAATCCAAACACTTCTAAATTGATATCTTTTTTTCAGTGTATTTTTCACAGTAAAGAAAGTCTTTGTGGTTTGGATATCTTTGTGGAATGTTATTGGTTGATATTCTTCTGGTATTCGAAAAACTTTATCATCTTTCGTGGCAATTGCAGTTACGGCGAAATAGTTTGACTTACCGTCTGCTGTTGGTTTTATTTCAATTGTAAATTTTAACTTTTCCATTTTATGACAATAAGTGTCGTTTTATAAGATTATTATTTGAATTTTATTGACTAGGTGACATTGCATTAAAACAGAACTGAGTTTCTCATTCCTAAATAAGAAACGACATTTAATGTTTATTATTTACAATGTAATCACTTTATAATAATAATGCAACAATAAAATTATCCTAATAAATTGACATTTTTAATTCACCATGGCAACCGCATAACACAACCCGTGTTCTATGCGAATTTAAAATTAAAAAAGAAACAATATATTTTTTCTTTACATATATATAGCCTATGACACTCCCCGATAAATGGACTATTCAAAACAGAAATAATTTTTAAAATAGGTTCATTAGATAAAGAGATTACCCCCTACAACGTCACAAACACACAAACTTTACCTCTTTATAATATTAGTATAGAAGTATCTAGATGAAATGAAATCGTTATAATTTCCCAAGTAGAGCGTCCCAAAGTAATATATTTTCCTGTAACGATAAAGCTTGTACCAGTTACCTCACATTAAACCGTTATCTTCACGCTATAACGGCTTGCTAGTGGGCAGAACTATTAAACTTATCGAGACCCAATTACGCTGAGATTAAACAATGGATTCTGACACAATTACGTACAAGAAAACTCATTATTAGTTCTTTTAAAATAGCAGTCCGAACTAGTGATGAACTGGACTCGAGTTCTTTAAGTCGTAATTTAGGGACTGGACTCGAATTTTGGAGACTGGACTCATAAATGAGAGCTCAAGCCTTTTTGTCAGTGACAATACTTGCGAGTTCTGACAGTATGACTCGACTCTTTTAACATAAATTATTTTAAAGAAACTTTTAAGAATCAAGTGTTAATGCCATCAAGCACAAACATAGGTATATTTACTTTTATGCCGACTTTCCCGTTTTGTCGACTTTAAGCAAACATGATACATCGATTACTCTTATGCCGAATTTTCAAATTTCATTATTTTTAGTCCTTTTATGCCGACTTTTTAATTATTTCAAACAAAGTTACCGTTTTGACAACTTCTAAAAATTATAGTATATTTGTTTCGGTTTGCCGATTTTTGTACAGTCACGTACCTACGTAACGCAATATTAATCTATACTAAATATGTACTTTATAACAAATAATTAAATGCGACGCCTACAAGGGTAAAAAATATGATTCATTCTTTTTACTTAATTGTGATACGAACTCATTTGTTAAATGTCATTTTATAGATAAAAAAAAATTGTGAAATGTCATTTATTTTCTTGGCTAGTGGCATGCTAATAAAATATAAATACGTTTATTTTTAAAATGAGTAAAACTTCAGGTGATATAACTTTCTTTCACAATAAAAAGGTAAGCCAAATTAATTTACTGCCCGTGGTCACACAAAGCTTTTTTGTTTTTTTTATTTTTGTGTGGTGAATATTGTACCTATTCTTTGAAGGGTCGAATATAACTATGTACTATATTTTTTTAGGGTGGCTGGACTCTATGGCGGTACGGGTTCAGTTTTACATTAGAAAAAAAAAATAAGGATAATTCGCAAATATGGAGATGCTCCAATCGAAAATGTTCTGGATCTATTACGTGGATGGAAGAGGATGGTACTGTAATGCGGGAGTCCATTCACGTATGTAAACCTGATTGGAGCAAGTTCGAAATCGAAAAATTTTTATTTGGACTAAAAAAACTTGTGTGCGACGATTTGGGACCAATACCACTACTCTATGATGGATTTGTAAGGGATTACAAAGAAAATCACCAATATGATGGTGTTATTCCATTATTTAAATCCATTAAAAATTGCTTGTATAGGGCTAGGAGGCAATATTTACAAGTTTATTCTACAGTTTTCAAAACTGTGGCCGATGTGAAAATGAGTTCAAAACTGGGAGAAAATTTTCTACTATTTGAAGATGGGATAGACAATAAAATAATTGTATTTTGCAGCATGGAAAGTCGTGAAACATTAAAATATGTTAAGCATTATTTTGGAGACGGCAACTTTAAATGTGCGCCTCGCCCTTTTAAGCAAATATACACCATACACGGAGATGTTGGGAGCGATAGCGATGCAACAGTTATTGTTCCGCTTGTGTTTGCTCTTCTGCCTAATAAACAACAACATACGTATGAAAGATTATTTAGGTTATTAAAAAATCATTTGCCTCAATTTCAACCATTATTGTATCAAACAGATTATGAATTTCCTGCAATGAACGCATTTAAAAGTGAATTTCCTGATGCTTTAAATAAAGGTTGTTTTGTCACTTTTCACAAGCACTCCAGAGAAATGCTAAAAAATATAATTTAAACGAAGATGGTGATAGAAAAATTATATCTTTATATACTGCCTTAGCCCATTTACCCGTTCAACATATTCCAGAAGGATTTAATAGTATAAACTTCGAAATTACCCGTAACAACACGAATTGGAATCAATTTATAGATTATTTTGTAAAAAACTGGATGAACCGTGAAGTGCTGCCTGTAGTTAGCTGTTACGCTAACCCACATCGCACTACTAATGCCGTTGAAAGTTGGCATGCCCGGTTAAATAAAATAGTTAAAGTTAAAAAGATATCAGTATTTGCTCTAATCAAAATATTGAAGGATGAGAGCGTCCACAGTGACCACGCTGCTCGAAGTAAATTGACATACTTGCCAATCTCTAAAAAAAAACTTGATAAATACAAATTAAGAGACAGGCGCTACCATAAAATAGTTGATGACTATTTAACCAGCAACATTAAAATAGACACATGTTTGATAAGACTCGCAAATGTTCATTATTAATGTATATATGGTATTTAATTTTTTTTTTTTCGTAAGATATGATTTTAGTTTTTGTTATTTTAATTAAATAATATTCAAGAATAATATTTTTTGTTTCAATCAATATTTACTAGACAGTCTTTCACACGACTGTACAAATAGTCGGCATTGTGGTTCTAAAAACGAAGATAATTTATCTTGTTGGCATTCTAAGCCTATTAAGGGATTACTTATAAAAGTCGGCATAAAGGGAAAGCCGGTATAAAAGAACTGAAATCAATGAAATTTGAAAATTCGGCATAAGGGTAATCGATGTATCATATTTTCCATAAAGTCGACAAAACGGGAAAGTCGGCATAAAAGTAAATACTCAAAACTAAATATTCTTTTTCCTCGATCGCCACATGTAAAATTTAACTTAATTTGCAGAAATTGGGGAACCATATCTCAGACTAGTTTATTATGGTTTTACATGGGATACAAAATGGTTACCACCATAACCAATCCGTAATTTAACTAAATAACACTAACCTAACGGCTTACAACAGCTCAAGACTGGTTTTAGTAAAAAAAAATGGCGTTAGACAGTTCTCACACATAGTTAAGTTATATTATGTTTACGAGGCACGTTGCAATTACTGACTATAAGGCAGGTTAAGCAACTTCGGCTAGGACATTTTATAGCTGGGTGACCACTTAGTGTTATTTTATCTGTGCGTCTCAGCATTTCGGGAGTATATTGCGGATACGGAAGCGACTGCAAGACAATTCTTAGTGTGATCTACAAATTATTGTCCTGAGTCTGAATGTTTCTTGTGTCCGTTAAATTCATGTTTGTTAAGTCCCCGCGACACAGGGCATGATCCCCAGTGCGGGAGTTGTCTTTTAATAGAGGAAAGGCGATTCACTGGCAAAAGATGATTTATATTTTGACAAATAGTTGTTCTCTATCATAACAACACAACAATATTTCATAATAAACTCTATTTATTGACTTGCCGTACCTATTGCACTGAAAATAGAGACGATAAACAACTATTGTACTAGTCTCACATAAACTGCATGGAGTTGACACAGTAAAATGGTCTAGAAAGTTTAATGTAAGAAATGAGTTATGTAAATGTGTATTGTTAGCGATTTCACTGGAGTCGCCCTTTTTAACCGACTTCAAAAAAAGGAGGAGGTTGTTAATGCGATTGTATTTTTTTCATTATAGCTTTTTTACTATTAACAATGTTTTACGGTGTTATCACTATATTAAAGATCCTTAGCCGTAAACAGAGAATTTAATTTTTGACATCAGAAAAATCTATAAAATCTGATCTATCAAGTCTTTTTTAGAGACTTAATAGCTCTGTGTTGCGGAGACTAAACAAGGCTCAAGAAAATTATTTTTGGATCACACAATAAATGATATTGCGCAGGATTCGAAGTCATGACCTCACACGGCGACCACTTTGCCACCGAGCAAGTTAAAGCCTTTATAAGAAACTTTGCAAGCAATGATCGACTGAGATTATAGAATACAATACTTTATGCCAGTAAACTAGAAGTGCAACAGAATTAAAAACATCTCTTTGTATTTACTGTGTGCCTGGTACCTCCAAATTCTTTTGAAACTTGTGTCGATAAAAAAATAAATATAAATTTTACAAAATAGTTTTGTAGGGCCAGACCCTTAATAAGGTAGACCTAAGTAGGTAGAGATGATGGAGGGAGGCACAAAACAAAGAAATGTGGAGACGTTTAATGGAGACCTATGTCCATGTGTGGACATCCTTTGGGCCTCCCGATCAGATTCTAAAAAGCAAAACGTCAAACAAGGCACTCTGTCTATAGGTAGCTAATCGCAGCAAAATACGTTACTTTACAAGCAAGCTTCAATCAATCAATCAACTAGTCTATCGCAGTCCACAGCTCGACAAAGGCCTCTCCCAACACGCACCACAGAACTCGGTCCTGTAGTGTAGGATGCCCCCCAGCTACGTAGACCGACGACCTCAAAAATGTCTCTGGTTCGGACTGGATGCGAAAGCAAGCTTAATAAAGGTAAAATCAAACCTTACTCAAATCGCTAATCGCTCTCAGTAGCACAAACAATTCAGTAGGTCATGTTGATAAACGTTACTTTTATGACTCACTACAAGAATGTAACTCGAAACCGCTTTGTAAACTAACTTCTAAGACACAACGCCATCTGTTAACGACTAACTCAAACTTAAGTTTTAAACTAAGCCTAAAATTAAATTTAATTATAGCCTCCGTTTACGTTGTTTTGGAGGCTCAAAAATAGGCTTAATTTGTACAACTTTATAGTATAGGTAGTAATTAAAAAGTACTTTATACAATATAACTTTTAAACTATCGCGTTTCATTATTGTAAATCTATAGTAATATTATAAAGAGGTAAAGTTTGTGTGTTTGTGACGTTGTAGGGGGTAAACTCTGGATCGATGAATGAACCGATTTAAAAAATTATTTCTGTGTTGAATAGTCCATTTATCGGGGAGTATCATAGGCTATATAGTATCACGCTATGACTAATAGGAGTGGAGCAGTAAATTATGTTTAAAAAAGTGACGCGTTTTTTTCGCCGCCCAACGAAGTGGGTACGGGTCAGCTAGTTTATTATACATATAAACCTTCCTCTTGAATCACTGTGTAGTTTTAAAGATTCAAGCATGTATAGGGACGGACAGACAGAGAGAGCGACTTTGTTTTATATTAGTATAGTAAGTAATTTGTGTATAGAAGGAAGGTAGTAATTAAAAGTACACTCTATACAGATAGTAAATAGGACGTAATTACAATGGTATGTGTCTAGTAGGACAGCCGGTTGATGCAATCGGATATGCCCTTCGCTCGTGAAAGGCGGCCATCATGCCGTTGCTGGTTTGACCCGAGGGATGCGGTCTACAACGTTCTCACAAATACATCTTCTAGTTACTGTGTGCCTAGTACTTCGGATTAAATAGAAAGTTTACTTTATACCAGAATAGTCTTAATTTTTGGTATTTTAATCCAGTACCTTGTGTCAACTGAAAGACGTCCTTGCAGTGGGTCAAGAAAAAGCTGCTTATAAAACTATTTCAAGTTCTATTAAGTATGATTTCATATTATCTCAGTAATGGACCAATGACACACCAGACATCATGAAATGACATCAATTTTGTACCATACCACAAAGACTAAGCGGTTTTATGAAAATGACAATCTCTGCGACTTAGTGGTAACAATGCATGGTTTCTACGCAAGGCTCTGGTTCGATTCCCGCTCAATGCAGGTCTTAGTGTTCATAAACTTGAATGTTTGCCGTAGTCTGTGTGTTTTCTATGAATAATTTTTATATTTACAAAAACTAAGAAATTTTAGTAGGTTTATCCGTTGTGTATTACAGAGCTTTGCTTAGTTTGGAACTAGATAGCGTAGTGTAAATGAATATTATATCACTATTGAACAGAATTAACGTTTTCCTTGTACAGAAAAACCTAAGTGCTTTACCACCGAAGGAGACATAAAGCTTAAAAAAACTAGCCAACATTTTTATATTTTCATCAAAGGACAGGTAGCTGAAAGGCAGGCATAACTTTTCATTTTAATAGTTTATTTTCTCATTCTTTACTCCGCCTCATTAGTGATGTACCTTGTGGTCAGAGTAGCTGCAACATAACTAAAAAAGCAGGGGTCCAATGACCCTTACTAGACAAAAAAGAAAACAGAAAAAAGATTTTAAAATGAAAAAAGCTTGCGGCAACGCGTTGTCTGGCTATCTCCAGACTTTATTTAAGTTTCAAAGAATATAATTAATAGTTGGCTGTTTGTCTGTTTGTTTGGCTCCACGACTATAATGTTGAACCTATTATAATGTAATTTTGTACGGATTAATATTTAAAGCATAGATTTGTAGAGCGAGTTATTAAAATGTCACTTTGTTTCTAACTATTTTACTCATCATCATCATCATACCAGCCCATTAATGTCCCACTGCAGGGACGAGCGTCCTCCCGGAACGGAGGGATACTTGGCCTACAATTACCACGCTGGCCAGACGGATTGGTTTAGGGTTTAATTTCAAGTTTTCCTTCTTTTTATTTCGTAAAGATAATATTCACGGAGAGTCCCTTAGTCGTTTTTTACGACACCCATGGGATGGGATGGGGAGGTGACATATTGTATTCTTATTCCGTCACCACACGGAGAATAGATTTAATAGCTTATACAGAATGCTATAAAAATTAGTGTAGAAGTTAGCTAGGTCCAATTGTGATAAAATTTCGTGTAGAAGCAGTTGACAGACATTTAATTATAAACATTGCTTGTAGTAAAAGATTTGTTTATTGACGCGTCGTAAATTTCGACTACTTCTAGACTAAATTTTGTCTCCAGCTTCCCACCTGTCTTTTGTCATAGAAATTCTCACGGGTTATGTTATGAAGTGGAAGTACCAGGGAAGTATAAAACACATGAAGCTGCTTTGTGAACGTGACTACAAAGATTAAGTAAGTTGTCATAAACATTTTGAGTCAGAGCTCAATGATGACGAATTTTCCACGTATTTTCATTTCCACATTACCAGGGACACATAAAAACGTGCAGTTGTACTGATACCGTCAATTTAATCAAGGATTATGGCTGTTTGGCTACGTTCATTTGTAACGCTATTAACACTATCGACAAGTTTGTGGCTGTTAAAATATCTATAGTACGAGTATAGTGATTTATCAACAGGTAAATAAATTCTCTTATCCCTTCATTTTAACACCTCAAATGAGAGTTTAGTCCTCGAATACCTTAAGCCTATGTTAATTCTATAATCCGAAATCTATCTTACCAAAATTGGACTAAACTGGTACCTTATCCATAATACATGGTAGGACTCTTTAGAAAGTGGCGTTCTTGGTCGGTACCAATGCTATGCCCTCTTGATATACCTCCAAGCAGTAGTGTGCTAATGTTACTGTGTTTATGTGGAAGAGTATAGTATCTAGTGGCATTACATTGCTATGAGACTTAGGGTCGTAGCACACATATTAAAACGGAATGGGATCGTAACCGTATCAACTCGAGCCGTTCAGTATTATTTCTATGTAACTCCTTACTGCAACGCACACTAATCGAAATCGTTCGTAATCCGATTTTTGACGTTAGACACCGAGGCACAAGGCGAAGCGGTGCCGATCTCTTTACGTTTTGACGAGCTACGACCCTTAACAGCTTATTGTCCCACGGTGGGCAGAGACTTAGTTGTGCTAAGTCTTTACTGACTTCTATAAGCATTGGTTACCGTTTAGCATCTGATGGGTCACTTGTTTGTCAGCCTCTTTATTCATCATAATATTTTTGTAACCACCTCATAATATTTAAAGTCGGTTAATAACCGACTTAATCAAACTACGAGTAGAACAACTTCTTCAAAGGGCACTTTACCCGAATAACACAAACTTGGTAACCTAAATGAAAAATTAATTATGATTATACGTTTTTTATTCGCCATATTTGTGTCGTTTCTCATTCAAAAGTACTAGGAACTCATGACTGGCTAGGAGGTCGAATTACTGACCACTTTCACAATAATGCGTTGGACAATATGTGGAGTTCCCATTTAAAAGCTAACAATGGGTTCTTTGTATTAAAGAAAAAACATGTCAAATGACTTAATGTTATTTTACTTATAGAATTATATGATATTAAACTAGTTATTAAAATGTCATCATCATAGTCTAGCCTATGGGAGTCCCACAATTGAAATTAACAACAATTGATGGTCAATGTTGGCACAAATTAAGTATTACAGTTTTATTTTTATTGAGAATTGTACAGAAAGAACGAGAACGATATTTCGTGTGCGTGAGCGATGTCTGTATGCAGTATAGTAGTGCTAGTATAAAGCATTTAAATTCGTCGTAATTTGACCTTGTGATCCTTATTAAGTCATCAAAATCGTTAAGGACTATGTAATAGGCTTACGTAACATTTTTCATAGCAGGAAGCCTGTCCTAGTAGTAGGCCAATGAAGAAACGAACGGACTTAAATAATAACAATAGGTCTTTCCCGTTAGTACTCTACATGGTTTCTGATTCCCTAGTACTTCTTGTCTAGTAAGTACTATATTCCGTAGGAAGACAGATTTTGTCCATCTCAAAAGATGTCCACGGCTGAAAATAATTTTCCTTTAAATGTTGGAGACTTTTCTCTGTCTTATGCCTCCCCCATCCATCGGTCGCCTTTTACTAGACTACAGGTCCACCTTATAAGGGGTCTGCCTATCCTAGGTCTTTCGGTACGTGGTCGCCATTCGAGAACTTTTTGCGATTAAAGCAAAGAAACGCACTTTTAATAACACAAATATTTAGTGTCCTGTCCTTGTATATAAACTCGTTATCAATACTCTTATCTATTGAGCAGAGATATCACAGTGCATAGATAAGTGTTCATGATAAGGGGAAGTGGGTGTATCATAATATTATACTGTGCGAATATATGGAGTGACGAACATAGCTTAGGTGTCGTAAAAATTGACTAACGGGTGACTAACAGTTAACTGTTTTGATGGCAAAGGGGTCTTGTATGCGGCATGATCTCGCAGGTTCCCATCCCAGGCTAGATTATTATTTGTGTGATCCTCAATGGCCTGAGCCTGGATATTCCTTGTGTTCTGTTACATATCGCTAATGTATGGGACATCCCTGAGCTGGTACTTAGTCAGCATTATAGCTTATCTAGCTGTGGGCAAAGGATCGTGACAACTAGTTAGTCTACTCCGAGCTCAAGACTACTCGCCTTTCCTAATTTCTAATTGTTCCCCCATTGTTCTATAAGTTCAAGTTCCTTTTAATAGGGTTTATAAAAAGTGTTAAAAATAATTATAAAATAGTTTTTTTTAAAGACTACATATCCAGTTAGTTAATTTCATGTCTGTAAAAGTCCCAGCGATACCAGGGCACTATCTAGTGTAAGAGTTGTATAATAATATTATTATCATACAAGAGTAAAAAGTAAAATGTAAGTCCAAATGGGAGGTCTTAGCCCGGCAGTGTGACAGTATACGGTTCTAATAATAATTACGAAGTAAATTTTTTAAGGAGAGGCCTATGGCCAGCCTTGAACTGCGATAGGCTAAGTTGATTAATTCATTTAAATTTTTTTTGTCAACCAGTAAAACTTAACGAAAGTCAGTGGTTAGAGCTAGTTTAATACAGTAAATAGTGTTACAAAAAGATAATAAAAGATGTGAGAGAGTGACATTAATCTGTTCCCTGTACCACATCTAGTGAGACGGACCCATTACTCTTAATAAACTATCATTATTATTTAGTTTTACTATAGAAGACTCTTTTGTTAAGTTACGGAGCTCCGGATCTGATGAATATCCGTTATTATATCCGAAACTGATAGATTAAACATGTTATGAATGTCAAGTTTAATAAATAAACTAAATAATTTCCGATTTTAAAGATTCTTTTAAAAGGTAAATTACGCTTTTCATTGATAAGTGTTGGGGGCACTTCCGTGTGGTAAGGCAAAGACAAAGCAGTAGCTTGAGTATGTCGTAAAAGTCGACTAAACTACTTTTTAGTAGCTGCGGACTACTTCTTGTTATAAAAGAAAACTATACACAAAGCATGATTACCAGACTAGTCTGGTAACCTAGGTCTTAGAAGACGTAATTTGCCACTATCGCTAGAAAAAGTCAGTACTGACACTTTTACTGGCTGTTTAGTTTACGATGTTTTTATCGTAATACATTTATTTCTCGTTTTTTTTTTCAATTTTCACGTAATACATTTTCAAAGACAGAAGTTATGCAAACTGGCAGATGATCAAAATTTTTCATATCCGTTATTATATATTATGTCCGTAACCGATACATTACACACATCCGTATTCTTTGTATCATCCTAAACATGCTGGGTACTTAACAATTTGTGAACGGGAGGGGTAAGTTGTCACTAGTATAGGGGACCACTGATTTTATGAGTTCAAGTCTCTAAGTTATGATTTTTTAAGAAATTTTGACTTTTATTGTCATGACGAGTTCTGATTTGTTTTTTTTATTTAAGTAAGTATATATTTAAAATACGAGTATAACTTTGATAGTAAAGAATCTACTCAGTTGTGGAAAGAAAGAATGAATACATTTGTAATCGTCCTATTATCTCAGGTCTAAAACTAGAGTGCTATGCAGACTTGCAGAGGTCTCGGGTACGAGATCCGCTCAATAGAAATCATTGTGTCATCATAAAAGCCCATTATTGTCCCACTGCAGGGACGGGCCTCCTCCTGTGACGGAGAGATACTTGGCCTACTAATACCACCCTGGCCAGACGGATTGGTATAGGGTTTAATTTCAAGTTTTCCTTCTTTTTATTTTGTAAAGATAATATTCCCTTAGTCGGTTGTTACGACACCCATGGGATGAGATGAGGTGGTGACATATTGTATTCTTACTCCGTCATCACATCACACTATATTATATGTATATTTATAATAATATTTCAATTAGTCTGCTTAGTTTTCTATAAATAGTTGTTTAGTACAAACTGTGCTCAGTTAATAGTCCCACTATTACAGTAATTTCATGACTACTGTCAAATTCGTTCCTAAACTGTATATCGAGGGTAAGATTCAAAAAGAAATAGTAGGTGATGTCAGCCGTCAGCAGTTAAATTAAATTACAACGAAATTCAAAAGAACTTGCTACTGTTAGTTAAATATAAATCTATCGATGTGGTCCACAATTTATAATATATTTTCAAGTTTACATGCAAATATTTTTATTCTCTTTGTACAAGAACAATAACGAATATTCTATGAATATATTTAATAAAATATTCCACGAATTTTTGATATGAATATTTTATTACATTTATTTAGTTATTTCCCTCACACGGTGGACCGGCGACCTGGTTAGGACGGCGGGAAGCCGATGGATGAGGGAGGCACAGGACCGCGCAGAGTGGAAACTTTTGGAGGAGGCCTATGTCCACCAGTGGACGTCCATAGGCTGATATGGATTTAGTTATTGCCGCCTGTGGGAGGATGTCACGCGTGAGGTTGCAGGTTTGAGTCCCGCTTTCACGTGTTTGGTGACGAACTAAAAATATTTATAGCTAACTATTTACCCCCTTACTCATAAACGCCTCTTAAATAGTCAAATGATTAGCTTAAATTCTTACGCCATTGTTAGGTATAATGTTGGTTTTACTAATAAAAATCTTGCTAAACAGTGATTAAATTTAAGAGGCGTTTATGAGTAATGGGGTTAATGTTTTCTATAAAGTTTGTTAAAGGCGCTTAACCAGTATGGTTTCTCTAGGCCAAATTTCCCTCCTTATACGAAGGAGGTTTGTCCCTGGAGCATATGCCATTCATGAAATTGTGTAAGTATCAAACATAATATCATCTATTTACCGTAATTTCTTCAGGCAAAGGTGGCGTACTGAAGTGACGAAGTCTTAATTAACTTTCTTTATGTAGAATACCAGACTACAGGAACTGTAATTACCTGAAACAAGCATAAAATATAAAATTAATACAATGTGCATATATGTATAAGGATGTTATCAAACACGATGGACTGACGACATTGTTAGGACGGAGGAAAACTGATGTATTAGGGACGCACAGGACCGCTCAAGGAAATATTAGGAGGGTCATGGTACACCGCTCAGGACACAAAAGGCACACCAGTAAATGCGACATTGATTGATCTGGATTGCCGCAGTCACATTGGGGAAGACAAGCGTCTCTGAATCCCCACTTACACATTATTTGGTCTACAGCAGCCAACCTGTGTACAAAGTCGGTTTAATGACCTCCAGATCGGCCACTGCAACCCCTGTCCCGGTGGAAGACTTTCGCGCGGGGTGATATAGTCAGGAGGTGGAGGACACTTTTCAAGCCAAAGTTTGCATCTTGTTTGTCTATTGGCTGAAATGATGATTATGATATCAAACTAAAATGCTTTCTCTGCCTTTAGAAATTATTTCTCTTAAATTAAATACCTGATTGAAACAAAATAATTTAATTAAATGAAATAAAATTGCTACAACAATAGTTCACGCAAATGTAAAGATAATTAAAATAAACAGCCTTCAATGATACGACGAGAGAACGTTGGCAACACTCAAATGACCTCGAGTTTGGCCACACTGGCTTGTTACTTCAAACTAATGAAATTCTAATAAGGTGACATCATCTTTAAAAAGAAATGAGCAAAATAGGCAACACACCCTTTCTCTACCCTACGTAGATACAACTTTATAACATCATAACAGCCCATTAATGTCCCACTGCAGGGCCAGGCCTCCTTCCGTGACGGAGTGATACTTGGCCTACCACGCTGGTCAAACGGATTGGTATAGGGTTTAATTTTAAGTTTTCCTTCTTTTTATTTCGTAAAGATAGTAGTTACGGTTATTCCCTTAGTCGGTTTTACGACACCCATGGGATGAGATGGAGTGGTGACATATTGTATTCTTACTCCGTCACCACACGGATACTGACTTCTGTATGAACCTATGTATATATTTTTTAAATTCAACCATAAAGTCGAACAGAAAATTTGGAACACATTTTTGAACGTAACCTACAAAACAGATTTCGCAAACAAAGGTTAACATCACTCAAAATTAATTTAGCAATTAAAAATTAACTGTCTACCTATGTAAATAAGGTACAAAATCAAATACAATAGTTGCATGAGGTCTTTAACCTTAACGGAGTACACCGTTATTTCCCGCGCAAACAATAATGGCCGCCCGTTTTGCTTGTCTATGGCGTAAGGCCTATCTAGTTTTTTTATTGTGAAATCTAAACTAAACTTAAATTAGGTTTGAATAATGTAACTATTATTTGTTAAGCACAATTATTTTGTTATATTTGGTAAGTAAAATAAATAAAAATATTGTTTTGTCAAGCGTGTTACTTTGAACCGGTCGTATTCAAGCTAAGTAAGTACATTCATTGGAAGTTGTATACACTTGTCCTAGTTACAAGAAGTATAAAACTTAAATTGTTCAATGAATATTACGACCAAATAAAATTATACTTAGATAAGCTTGGTTTAAAAATAATAGGGTTATTTAAATAGACTCGATCTAGGAAAATAATTATACGACTTATATTGCTATTTTTTTCTATTTTGATAATAAAAACAGCAACTACCGCACTAGAGATCCTGTGTCGCGTAGACTTTTACAGACATCATCATCATCATATCAGCCAATCGACGTCCACTGGTGGACATAGGCCTCCTCCAAGTATTGCCACCTTGTACGGTCCTGTGCCTCCCTCATCCATTAATATCATCTCATTTACAAACAAGAAATTAACTTATGCAAAGACTCATGACATTAATTTGTGGATTACACAAATAATTATTTTGCTAGCAAGACAGTTTCGATAATTTTTGTAGTTTATGCAGTTGTCTGTATATTTCCATTTAAATAGCTTTTAATTTAAAGGAATGTGGTATTTACTCAATGTACATAGTTCAATCTTAATTTATTCCATTGATTACAAAATTTCCTCTGTATCACAAGCTATGGGTGTTGACTTAATCGTAATTGACTGATTTGTCATTTGACGATCTCTGAGGTGTAGTTGTAGTTCGTGAGCTACGCACAGGTCTCGTATTCAAAACTTCGGCATTTGTAACTTAATATAACTTAAAATAAAATGTATTTTGTAACATAATGTAACAAATTGTTACTTAAAATCAAATTTGGAAAAAATAAAATAAAATGTATTTGACTTGACTTCTTCGTGAATGGCCTCATGTGAAACGTCACATATTTTGCCAGTGTCTTGTCGAGGGGCTCGTAATGTCATTAATCAAGAAGTGTCATGATCCATGCTATTAACCAAATAAATGGTAAACCAAAACAAATCACAAACAATTTTTAGAACTTAATTTAACTTGTAAATCAAAATAACATCTAATTTAAAAATTAAACTAACGCTAAAAATATGTTTAAGTCTCTCTACAATTACAAACAGATAATAAATAAAGAAAGAAACAGCCACAAGTCGATTTGTTAAAACATAAAATGGTGTGCGAACTTTTCCTTTAAATGTGAAAGTAAATGGCGTCGGGCTGTGTTGCCGTTATTAGCCCGCTCAGTTACCCACTACGGCGGGAGTTTATTAATAATAATTAGTGCCAAGCCGCTACAACAGCTGTGCGGTTTGTGAAGAAAAGATTAAGAGTTTTACTAGTAATATTAGATACTAGCCACTAGGACCAGCTTCGCTCGAATGCAATGCGTATATTCAACAATATTATACATCTATACTAATATTAAAAAGAGGTAAAGTTTGTGTGTTTGTGACGTTGTAAGGGGGTAATCTCTGGATCTACTGAACCGATTTTAAAAATTCTTTCTGTGTTGAATAGACAATTTATCGGGGAGTGTTATAGGCTATATAGTATCACGCTAACTAATACTAGTGTTAGTTAGACTAATAGGAGTGGAGCAGTAATTAAATATGTTTAAAAAAGAGACGTATATAATACTAGCTGATGCCCGCGGCTTCACCCGCGTGGTAAAGGTAGCCTAAATGTTATACTACACCCTAAACTACCTATATTCCAAATTTGATCAAAATCTGTTTAGTAGTTTTTGCGTGAAAGAGTAACAAACATCCATCCATACATCCTAACAAACTTTCGCATTTATAATATTAGTAGGATTATGTTATTTATTGAATAGAGTCTATGCTATATTACTGTTTGTAGACGAACTGGGTCGAATTGCGGTTCACGAGGAGGCCACATTAGCCCATAGAGTATTGTTACACAACAATGACCATAGATAAATGCGTCACGCTTTTATTCACAGACAATTGGGAACTCACTTTTTTGGAACATCATTTGAATTTTTTTCGGCTATGTACAGTAACCTTAGTACCTCACTCCTTTCCGTGTGGTCACGGATTTAGAATACAATATGTCACCACCCCATGGGGGTCCAAAAACCGACTAAGGGAGTATCCGTGTATTTATCCTTACAAAATAAAAAGAAGGAAAACTTGAAATCAAACCTTATACCAATCCGTCTGGCCAGCGTACTATTAGTAGGCCAAGTATCCCTCCGTCACAGGAGGACGAGGAGGCCCGTCCCTACAGTGGGACATTAATAGGCTGTTATGATGATGAATTCTGCCCTAATTAAGTTATCTGTCTACCGTGTGAGGGTTTTGTTAGGAATGTGTCTTATTAAGAAGAATATCCATGTTCTTAAATCTACGTTCCCACTTCTAATTTTGTATTCCCTTAGTGATCGCTCAATGCGTTAATGGCTAAAGGGTTCCTCAAAAGATACCAAAGTAGGTAAAATATTCCCTGCCCGAGGAGATCAATTACCTAAATTAACCCTTTTGGTTCACAAATCATGGACACTAGGAACATATAAATCGAAGAAGGTTTCACAAAAAAAGTATGAGGTTAGTTAGGTTAGTTCGCTACTTCCCTACAACTTACGAGATCTCTATTACAAACACTCCTTATAACTACTGTTCTCCTAGTACTTGAAATAGAGTCTTCGTCCTTCTGTGACTGCTAAATGTTACCCCGTTGTATAAAAGCCACTTTAATACTTTCCTTGCGTGTAAACCAGTCGTAAAACCCATTTAGGTTTTGGCTTTAATTTAACACTTTTAATAATGATTTGGCAATATCGTGCTATGTAAACAGAGTCCAGGAAAAAGAAGAGTGATGACGGGCTTAAAACATTTAATTTTTTTTTGACGTGTAGAATTCCCAAAAAAGAGTCATGGGCATTTCGAAATCGAACCGGCTAAAACCGAAAGGGTTTCTAAGTTCTTAAATGGGTCCGATTGCGTTTCTCCATTGACTTAATTAAGAACAACAAAATGAACTTAAATGTAAAATTAAATTTTTAGTACACATGGGTATTACCTTTCCTTTAAATAAGAACATGACACTAAAATAGGGCCATCCTAAACTTAATTTATAGTGATAGTAGTTTTCTTATTCCGATTGCGTTTCGTCTTATTTGACATTTGACTGACCTTATTTAAGTAGAAGCTGTCAAAAGCAGCCTTACTTAAAGTCGCTCGAAATTTTGTGCGAACTTATTTTAATCTATTAAAAAAAAATATTTCTTGGATTTTTAGTAACAAAAATGTTTCCTATCAGTGTTATAATTGTGCAAAGAAGGTTAAATGAAGAACATCAACGGTAAGAGTGTTTAAATGTGTTAAATTACCTAACTGAATGCCTTTGTTCCTTATAAAAAAGTGTGTCTTTTCTTATTAGTTTACAGACAAAAAGAAGGCTTAGGTACATATCGGCATATCAGAGATAATTCTGATCCGTTCGATGTGACAACTACAGTGTTCATAAAACTGTGTTGCTTTTTCTTCATCCTTCTCTTTTTATCTGTTTCCATGTTATAAAAACAAATTAAAAGATATCACAAGTAAAAACGCAAAATAAGTACGAACGAAAGTAAGACTAACTTTGACGTAATACAGGCGGCGATGTGGTCGCTAAGCAACAAAGCCTATATAAATAAATTTTAAAAAAACTTTGACGTACAGATGTCAAACTTGATATTATAACAACACTCTTATTTAAGGTTGTTTTCATAGACAAAAGGAATTGGTAGATTTTTAGGTCACCTTCTTATTTTGTGACATCCGCAATAGCTTTCAAATAAGGACGTGGTCTTATTTTATAAATTTTAGTGCATCCTTATTTAAGAACGAAAAGAAAGGCAATCGGACCCAATGCTGGTAAGCGCTAGAATCCAAGAAAACCCTAAAAATCACGTTACATAATATAAATATAGATTTGAAACTGTAACTTCCTCAATATAAAACTTAAACATCCTAGGTACTTCTGTGTTCCTGGTAATTAAAGTCAAATGGTATCGAAAACGTTCTACAAAATTTATTCCTTTACCCCAGCGCGTAAATCCACTGCATCTTGCATGCAAAGGGCTCGTAAAACTAAGCTTTTAACTTAAACCAATGATATAAAAGATCTTTACACACACACAGACAAACACAGGAATCGAAGTCCTGTCATTTGGTATTCTTTATGTAGCTGGCACTCAGTCCGATATTTGAGTTTGTTAAATAGTAGATAGATTGGTTACCTTTGCTTCTTTGGTTTATTTATTTAAAATGTGGTATATGATCTGGTTCATTAGGATTAAGAATTTACATACATACATTTTTCAAGTTCTCCTTCTTTTTATTACGTAAAGATAATATTCACGGATAGTCCCTTAGTCGGTTTTTACGACACCCATGGGATGCGATGGGGTGACATATTGTATTCTTACTCCGTCACCACACGGAGAGAAAAAACCATAAATTGAGTCATATATTCTTCTTCTTTAATTATTTTACTTTCTATTTTGATAACTTAATTTTCATCGATAAACGAAATACATAATTATTTCTGAAACCGAAACTAACCTCGTTAAACAAATAAATCAGAAGTCACGATCGCATGCAATTGCTCAATCGCATTGCAGTGGGCCGCAATGCTTGCTATAAAAAAAAACTTCCGTAATAGCTACCAGGCTTGAAGCAATTTGAAGAGGTATCTCATTGACCGTTTGATCCGAAACCAAACACTACTTTGATATAGATTAATGGGCACACTAAGGAAATGACCGACTTTTTATCTCTGTACTTCAAAGGCCAAAAACTAAGTACTTTACATCCAGTAAAATTACAAAAAAAGCCTAAAGCCGCTAAGGAACGTAAAATAATTTCGACAATCACAAAATTTTATAGGGGCTTAACCTACAGAGATAGGCTCAAGGGTCCTCAAAGAACATTTAATTTCCTTTAATACCGGCTTATCTTAACAAGATGGCTACCACTCTATCGATTTACCATTAAGAGGCGAGCGATTGACAGTTTTGACATCGTTAATTAAAAGTCTTGTTCATTAATTAATTAACTACCTTACGTAAGATAATGGTTTAGTTAAAAATAGTTGAAGAGATGGGACTAAGAAAATTTAGCTTTTATGAAAATAAAAATCTCCGTGTGGTGACGAAGTAAGAATACAGTGTGTCACCACCCCATCTCATCCCATAGGTGTCGTAAAAACGTATCTTTACGTAATAAAAAGAAGGAAAACCTGTAATTAAACCATATACCAATCCGTTTGGCCAGCGTGGTATTAGTAGGCCAAGTATCCCTCCGTCATTAGAGGAAGCCCGTCCCTGCAGTGAGACAATAATGGGCTGTTATGATGATGATGATGAAAATAATTTTTCACTAAGGATTATGTCATGCTCGGTGTCCGGGGACGTTATAATCATCAATTTAACTGACACAACAAACCACCAAATTCAGGACAATAGTTTGTTAATCGCATTAAGAATAAATGTCTTGCGTGGGATTCAAACCGTCGACTTTGTGCATGCTACGCGTCTACCACTACAACCAGCACGTCACTAAGTTTAAATCTCTATTTCCATTTGCAATCTCCATTTGCATTCCATTTTTTTTGGATACTAACTGTTACAATCTCCTTAGAATTTATGATGTCCTAGTACGACGATGTCATCTTGAGACAACGTTAGTTTAAAATATTCATGTTTGTCTGTCTGTTTGCAATTTCATAGATTTGTTACTTGTAACAGGGATTATATAACATCTAATAATGGCCAGGGTCTCGAGGGATGGCTGCATTTTTAACCACCATCAGAGATAAATGGCAGACCCTGGTGGAGGAATAGAAACGCTCTATCTATACTAATATTATGAAGATGTAAAGTTTGTATGTTTGTGACGTTGTAGGAGGTAATCTCTGGATCTACTGCACCGATTTTAAAAATTCTTCCTGTGTTGAAAAGTCTATTTATCCGGTAGTGTCATAGGCTATATAGTACCACGCTATGACTAATAGGATTGGAGCAGTAATGAAAAATGTTTATAAAAGGGACGCATTTTTTTCGCTGCCCAACGAAGTGGGCACGGGTCAGCTAGTCTTCTATAACTTGCTAGAAAGCCAGGCAGTCTGGCCATAACCTTAGATATTTTGGTTATTCCTCCCTTTTTTATTGTGTTTTTAATCTATCCATACACTATTGCTCTGAGTTCGGTTCGGTTTAACAAGCAAGATTAGATTTAAGTCCATGTAACGTAAAACAAGACAGAGTAACAAGATTATAGCTAAGTTTTGGGTAAAGTTTAGTAAAACTTAATACATGTACAATATGTTAAGAACATCAATACGCTTTAATTTATAGCATAAATTTTGTATGAGCGGTGTATAGTAAAAACCTCCGTGTGGTGACGGAGTAAGAATACAATATGTCACCACCCCATCTCATCCCATTGGTGTCGTAAAAACCGACTAAGGGACTATCCGTGAATATTATCTTTACGAAATAAAAAGAAGGAAAACTTGAAATTAAACCCTACACCAATCCGTCTGGCCAGCGTGGTATTAGTAGGCCAAGTATCCCTCCGTCACTGGAGGAGGCCCGTCCCTGCTGTGGGGCATTAGTGGGCTGTTACGATGACTAGTAAAGACTCAAAAGTTTAACTAAATACTTAATTTTTGGACGATTGGTGTAAACTTATGAAATACCAGGTAATTCGTACAAATTACATGTCTGTCTAGCTACTTAGTTAGTCCTCTTCTACGACATAAAATTGTGAATTATTTAAGACATTTTGATGTACATACAAGTGTAAAATATTTTATTGCTTACAATAAAACATCAAACACTCGTTTAGACCAACAACTTTTAAGTAAAATATAGTAAAACATTTGTAATATTGTTGAAACTTGCTCTTTAAAAGTAGTTTTATGAGCATTATAAAATATTTTCTTCTTATAAAATAATGTCATAGTGAAAATTCTCGGAGAGTCGAACATCTGACAGCGTTGTGACGTCATCGCTTGAATGCGCGCGAACGAACAGGAAAGACTTTAAAAAACGAATCCTGAGAGAATTTTCCCGCGTGTCATTGACAGATGTGTCCAAAATGGCTGCCCGCGATGTTGCCAGTAATAAATATTCAACGATTTATTGCTTGTTACAGAGTTGTTGTTTTCAAATTGTTAACATTTGTTTACGTTTAGAATTATTTAATTGGTACGTGCGTGGAAAGAAAAAAAGCAACGGTCTTATCATGTTTATTATAAAAAATTGTCTTACGTGACCGATATTTTTGTCATGGTTTTTTGTGAAAATCTTGTTAGCATATACCTGGCTATTAAATTACAATCTAACTTGACAAACATTGCTCTATTTCAGACTGGAAGGTGACAAGCTAAGAATTCCTGTTGCTACTTTATAATATCTTTCTTGAACTAGCTTATGCAGCCTAACCCTTTAACTGGTTTTGACCTTTATTACAAGGTCATTAGAGTTACTAATTAGGTGACAATATATTCACCTCTGCTGGTTTAAGGGTTAATTCGTCGCGAGAGAAGAGAAAATACTTACAAATACAGCCTTATGGCAAGTCACCTAGACTTCTTCATCACCATATAAAGTAAATATTAAGTGCCTATACTAATTTAATATGAGATCAGAAAAGGTAAAGGAATATTTTTTGCAGCATAATGTTAAAAGAAATCAAATTATAAGATCTGGCATCGCAATTTATTTTATCGAAGATGTCTGTTAATGGAGGGATATATTGGAAATGTGATCATACCTTTGTATTTATAATAATATTCTTCGCAAATTTACACAACGCCATCTAGTCACGAACTAAGCAGAACTTGTAGCGTGTATACAAAATGACGAAGAAACATACTGATATACTTGTTTTTTTTCAACCGCCTTCAAAAAGGAGGAGGTTCTCAATTCGGTTGTAATTTTTTTTTAATACATAGAAAGGGCCTAGACCAAAGCGAATATTAATGTATAAGCACACAAAGATTTTAATTTGTCTTTAACTTTTCTTCATGATCTAACTAAAGGGTCAAAATACCTGTAAATGGAAGTATGGACTAAACCAATAATGTATTTTGGTAAGAAATAATGAATATTGTCAGGTGACTATAAATAGACGTCGTCGTCGTCTCCACATCTCATCTGTGTCATCGCTACACAGGATTTAATGGATAGCGCGGGAAATGTCTTTAAAAAAACAATTACATACATATTTATCATACCAGCCCATTAACGTCCCACTGCAGAGACGGACCTCCTCCCGTAATGGATACTTGGCTACTAATACCACGCTGGCCAAACGGATTGGTATAGGATTTAATTTCAAGTTTTCCTTTTATTTATTTCTTAAAGATAGTAGTGACGGATAGTCCCTTAGTCGGTTTTTACGACAACCATGGGATTAGATGGGGTGGTGACATATTGTATTCTTACTCCGTCACCACACGGAGAATTACATACTGCCCTTTAGTTAACTTGCGATTAGTTTGCTACTAGATGGTGTTGTACAACTGTGTGAGGAATACTATATTATAGAAGCGACCACTCCCTTGTGAATGTACAAACTTTACTACAAGCTAGCCAGGTTATGTAGGGGTTAAAACTTGCAAGTTTAATTATAACCACTTCCTACTGACCTGTATTAATGTTGAATATTGGATAACATGCGAACAGTTACTTACTGTGAACTGGATTTAGTCATGTTAGGTATAGTCAACAACTAAAGTTGAATAGAAATCTATTAAATTCCAATTGTAGGAAAGAGGGTCGTCTTCTATGTCTATACTAATATTATAAAGAGGTAAAGTTTGTGTGTTTGTGACGTTGTAGGGGGTAATCTCTGGATCTACTGAATCGATTTAAAAAAATATTTCTGTGTTAAATAGTCCATTCATCGGGGAGTGTCATAGGCTATATAGTATCACGCTATGACTAATAGGAGTGGATCAGTAATGAAATATGTTTAAACAAGGGACGCGTTTTTTCGCCTCCCAACGAAGTGGGCGGGTCAGCTAGTTATTTATGAAGAGAGTTGTAACCTGGTTGAAAGACTGGAAAGCTGTGCTATAGTCGCTATTTACTACACCATCGAGATAATATGTCATAATCCCACCCCATATTCTCAGGCCCATCGCCACACAAACAAAATATCAAAAACTTTCCCCGTTAAACTCTAATGAAACCATTTAAATTAATTAAAAGCCAAAATAAGACAACAACGCCAGACAATGAAAACGCATTCAAATTATTTTAACATTCTTTTTTTTTAGTAAACAAACACGCCAGACAGATAACACTACACATCCGCCTCATTATTTTTACCACTGGCAACTCTATTCAAAGTCTATTTTTAATTTTAAATCGAGCGACAACTGTCCGCATTCATCCTTGTTATTCCTTACATTGAAAGAGGTTCCTCTATACAGTTTTTATTCAGATTATAATTAATATGATGAAATGTGGTGTGTAATTAACAAGTCTGTGACATAAGCATTATTGAAACAAAAAGAGAGTATATATCTTATTAATAATAATAATAATATTATAATCCCTATACCAATCTGTCTGGCTAGCGTGGTATTAGTAGACCAATTATCCCTCTGTCACGGGAGGAGGCCCGTCCCTGTAGTGGGACATTAATGGGCTGTTATGATGATGACTTACTATTTACACATTATTTAATACAATTATCTAATACGCAGACGAAAACATAGCCACAAACCAGTAATTAATATGAAATGTGGTGTAATTAAAACATTATGGCGACGAAAAAGAGAGTAGTAATATTATTTTGTTGTGTAATCTTGACTGAGTTATAAGATTATAACATAGTATATCATTAATGTGTATTGTTGAGTTGCCTCAAGCGTTTTGTGTTTGTTTTGTTCTTAGAAGCTTCTTTATGTTATATTATTACATTTGGATATGATTATAAACGTATTTCTTTTAAGATGATGCTAGGAACTTGATTGTATCTTATGCCCGATTTACACATCGACAACTACAGTAGCGAGTTAAGTAGTAAGTTGTTGATTAAGTTGATTTAAATAGATCTCCATCCTATTTTTTGGCGAGTTAGGTTGGCGAGACGCGAGAGGGAGCTACTTCGTACTTAGCTTGCCAAAAAATATGATGGAGATCTATTTAAATCAACTTAATCAACAACTTACTACTTAACTCGCTACTGTACTTGTCGATGTGTAAATCGGGCTTTAAAGACAAAATAATATTTTTTAGAGAATTGAATAACGCCATGTTAAATTTTACTCAAAATATTCATGCAAATTGTTATTTATTTCGGAATCAAAATCATGTACTTACTCGTATAACCACAAGTCGTGTCAGTAACTTTACCTTATTTAAGTTATTTTTTTATGTAAAGTAAGGCTTGTAGTAAAGCAAAGTACTAGGTCGACATAAACAGTTAGGAGTTGCTTACGATAAGTTCAATTAAAATTATCGCAGACGATCATTGTTAAACAAATTAATTGTAAGTCAAAATAATTATAAATTAGTCATACCAAACATTATAACAGTTTCGTAAGCTAATATTACGGTTATTTAGCATTAGGAAATAATGTCTGCTATGCTTAATTAGTGTTTTAGTAAGCAATTGTTCAATTTATTGAGACGCGGGTTCTTTTTGGCAAAGTAATAATTGTTAAGAATCGATTATTAGCTATGTTGGTTTGAATAAATAAACCATAAGCTAGTCATTACTTAAAGGCAAATATTAGGTTGTAGTGGATATAGTATAGGAGGAATTCCTAGTGTTAAGGCTGATTTACACAGGGTCAGTAGACAAGTCAGTCGCAGCGCCAATGTCGGCGCCGCGACTGACTTTAACTGTTTACATGAAGTAAGTTGTAGTGGTGCGTTTCTCACGGTGAGCACACGTGTGTGAAGTCAGTGGGAAAAATGAATTCGCGAAAACAACTTAAGCGAAGATTTAATTATTATTTGTTGAAAAATTTATCAATTTTGCTGTTCAATGAGTTAAAAGAAATGTTAGAAAATGAAATAACTAAAAATAAACGACCATGGGTAAGAAAATGGATTGACGATAGAAACGAAACTGGTGACTGTGCTTTGTTGCTGAAGCAATTGCGATTTGAAGATCCTGCGGAGTACAAACTGGCTATGAGGATGTCACCACTCACCACAGAATTTTGACGAATTGCTGTCAATTATATCGAGCTCTATTCAACGACATGATACATTCATGAGAGATGCTTTACCAGCCAAAATTAAACTGGAAATAACGCTGACATTTTTGGCTTCAGGAATGAACTATCGGTTCCTGAGTCATTTTTATCGTGTCTCGTTTTCGCTATATAATTGCACCAATTTTAAGGTTTCGTCTTCGCTAAGCAGCTTCATTTTGAAAAAAAAACGTGGTTACTCTACAACACAGCGGCAGTGACAACCACGCAATGACTTGTCTGTTTACACGGGGTTTATTTGGCTGTCACGGGGGTGCGCGGGTGGCGGGGGGCGCCAACTGACTTCAAAATATTCGTGTGCGAATATTCAAGTCAGCGCTGACTTCAAGCCACTGTACTGACTTCAAATCAGTTTACACGGGCTTTTTTTCGAGTCAGCACTGACTTGCCTCGAATTTGAAGTCAGTTACTGACCCTGTGTAAATCAGCTTTTAGGAGTTCTGACATTTGAAAGGAATAGATCACACTCTAATGTACTAGGCTCGCAGCAACGACAAGGATTGTAAAAATCAGTCAGGTCTTCATAGAAAACGTTAGTACTCTACATGATTTCTGATTCCCTAGTACTTCATGTCAAATAAGTACTATCTGTAGAATCTGTAGCTTGTCTGTTATTTGGCGGTAATTTCTATTTTAAGACTTAAATCTTATAAGATAAGGTACTTATTACAATACACTCATCGATATCTTAAATCCTGATTCATTAAAATGCCTTTCGTACAGTTAATATTTGACAAGAGATGTTATGTAGCACACCCACGCCACTGCACGTTCACAAACGAGAAATGCGTCCGTAAACAGAAATTATATTACACATAGTTAGGCTAAGTTTACACTGATAAGCATGAGAGGTGCGTGAGAAAAAGTCATGCATAATTATTATGTATGTGACCTTAAGTGCAGTAAAGAGATCTCTTGTCATTTTTTTCTTGAATGAAAGAGAAAACCTATCATAAAATATCGTACATTCATACATAAACTTCGCTTTCTTCTCGTGGGGGAAGGCAGAGACAACTGTGCGCCTCATTCTATGATTCTTACAAACATCGTCTTCGCACTTCAGAACTAAAGTAATAAGCCGGTCACTCACGACAATCCACTTAAGATTAGTCAATTAAAGTAGCGTAATTGCAAGGTGGTCAGGCAAAAACAGTGTGGCCCAGACCTCAAAATAAGGAAATAGTTGGGGATAAGGATTATGTCCACGACCTTAGACGGTTGGCTTGGCAGAGTATCTTTTGACTAGGGAATCAGAAATCACAAAGAGTACTAATGTTGGAGATGATGGCTTTGGATGAATAAAAATAAAATACTAGCTTGTACCCGCAACTTCGTTCGCGTGTTTTGGACAAATAACACAATATCCTTAATAATTGTAGCCTATGTGTTATTTTAGTGTATAAGCTATATTATTGTATAGTTTCATTAAAATCCATGAAGTAGTATTTACGTGAAAGAGTAACAAACATCTAACAATACTTACAAACCTTCACGTTCATAATCATCATAACAGCCCATTAATGTCCCACTGCAGGGACGGGCCTCCTCCCGTGACGGAGGGATACTTGACCTACTCATACCACGCTGGTCAAACGGAGTGGTACAGGGTTTTGTTTCAAGTTTTCCTTCTTTTTATTACGTAAAGATAATATTTACGGACAGTCCCTTAGTCGGTTTTCACGACACCAATGGGATGAGATAGGGTGGTGGCACACTGTATTCTTACTCCGTCACCACTCGTTCATAATACTAGTAGGATAATTCATTCTTGCCAAGTTATATCGCAAGTGTAGACATATCTTTACTAAGAGTTTAATATGTCGCCAAGATTATGAATCTTCTCATAATTTGGTACATGAAGTTATAATTAAAATTGCTAATTGAATTTTAATATACATAACGACCTTATTAATAATGAAGAGCAAAATTAATATGTCACTTTGAAGTATTTTATTATTCATTATGTTTCAAAAGATTGGTCTATTATTTAATTTTGTTTTTTTTTTTAGTTTGGTGACATGCCTTAACCACTGTGTCATTGCCACTACAGCAGGGACCTACTTTTGACGTGCCTTCCTATGACAAAAGTCACCACTGAGCGGTCACCCATCTTTGCATTAACCTAGTCAACGTTGCTTAACCAGAGTTATCGTTTATGAAGCAGTCTCAGCCACCCCATTGAGAATTATTTAAACATTTATTTTGTAGAGTGTAGGATTGAAAGAAGTATGCTAATCTGGTTTGGGTACCAGGAGAGAATGAATGATAAGATATTAACGAAAGAAATTTATAGCGCGAATGTATTTAACGTCGGTAACGTGCGTGGTAATTGGAAAAAGTCAAAGGACCTATCATATTCAAAGCAAAGCATCATTTTATTATTTCGTGGTAGTAGTGCAAGCGGCTTCCGAGCACGATGTCATTTGTTCGATTCCTAATCAAAAACACTTCTTTGTGTGATCCACAGATTATTGTCCTGAGTCTGGATGTTCTTTAGAGTCCGTAAAGTTGATGTTTGTAAAGACCATGAGATACAGGGAACGATGCCTAGTGCAGGAGTTGTCTTTAAATACGGCATTCGATACCTACCTACCCACATGAGAGTAAGGCGTGATTATATGTCATCATAACAGCCCATTAATGTCCTTAGTACTTAGCCTACTAATACGGATTGGTACAGGGTTTAATTTCAAGTTTTCCTTCTTTTTACTTCGTTAAGATAATATTCACGAATAGTCCCTTAGTCGGTTTTTACGACACCCATGGGATATGATGGGGTGGTGGCATATTGTATACTTACTCCGTCACCACACGGATAAGGTGTATATGTATATAAACATTTTGCATCCTGTTAACAACCGCGTTAAAGAAACCACAGAGCTCATTTACTTGTGAAGAAAAGCGCTTGTTCCGACAAAAAACGTATAATTACATTAGTAACCTAACGCTAATTGTTTGGGAAGCAAACCTTTACAGATACAAAGTGGGGACACAGGGTAGTATTGTACGCAGTTGGGAAACAACTACTTGTCTGGGTTAAAATGCATTACATTAAAAATACACTGTTACTATGATGAAAACTTTGTAGAGAAAAAGGGGTATATTACAGATACGCATTTTTAATTTTATGTTTTCTTTTAAAACGCACAATAAGTTAGTCGTCTCGAATTTGAACGCTGTACACGCTTGAGAAAACGCTCCCTTAATAGTGATAGAGCCCTGTGTCACGGCGACTACAACACATATTAAGGTGCTCCCTCACCGGAAGCATTCGCGTGTAATGTAACGTTACAGAGTCGAGCATTACATCAATGGGGGAGGAGAACTGAGCATAACAGTGCACAAACTGATACAAATCGAGTTTACATCAGTGAAGGAGGAGAACCGAGCATTAAAATGCGCACCTTGTAATGTAATGCTGAATCAGAATGCTCCCAAATTTAAATATATACTAAAAATTGCATTATACGCGAATGTTCGTCAGTCAAGGAGGTATTATTGTAATGTAATGCTCAAAGTCGAATCTATAATGTTACATTACACGCGAATGCTCCCGGTGAGGGAGCACCTTTAAATTAACGGATACATCCAGGATCCAGAAATCTTTTTTAGATCGCACAAAAATGATCAAACGGGATTCGAACGTTGACCTAGCGCACGGCAGTCGCTTCAATAAATTTTGTCATATTTACAGGCACAAAAAAAGCCTTATATCAAGATTACTTTCTTAGAATTTGTCTACATATTGTTACCGTCAGTAAAGCCCGATTTACACATCGACAAGTACAGTAGCGAGTTAAGTAGTAAGTTGGGCTACTTTATACTTAACTCGTCAAAAAATAGGATGGATATCTATTTAAATCAACTTAATCAACAACTTACTGCTTAACTCGCTACTGTACTTGTCGATGTGTAAATCGGGCTTTAAAAAGTCGGCCATTGGCCAGTGCCTAACTGCTATCCTACCTACACTATGTATTTCCGCAAGTCTTAAGGTTTTACGTTAGCAGGCATTACTATTTAAATATACCTTCTTAACATTTGGTGCGTGTTAATTTGTGGGAAAATAAGTTAGGTTCAGTGGTTGTAGGACAAGCAAGAGACTTTGTAGGTACACCTCCAAGCAGTAGTGTAAATAAATAAATATTCCTCACACATTCACACAACGTCATCTAGTCACAAACTAAGCAGAGCTTGTACTATGGTTATTAGACAACGGATAAACATACTTAAATAGTTTTTTTTTGTTGTAAATACATACATATTTATTATACATAGAAAACACCCAGACCAATGCAAACAATCATGTTCATGCCCACAAAGATTTGCATTGAGCGGGAATTGAACCCGCGACCTCTGCGTAGCAGTCATGTTAAATAACCACTACGCCACAGAGGTCGTCAGTGTGCTAATGTGTTAAGGTAGGTTAATCAGAATTGCCTCAGTGGCAAAGTGGTATTGTATACGGCTGCAGTGCACGGGTTCAAATAATTTGAGGATTCCATAAAGAATTTTTTTTTCTCCGTCTGGTGACGGAGTAAGAATACAGTGTGTCCACCCCATCTCATCACATGAGTGTCGTAAAACCGACTAAGGGATTATCCGTGAATATTATATTATCTTTACGTAATGAAAAGAAGGAAAACTTGAAATTAAGCCCTATACCAATCCGTTTTGCCATCGTGGTATTAGTAGGCCAAGTATCCCTCCCTGCAGTGGGACATTAATGGGCTGTTATGATGATGATAATATAAAGAATTTGGTCCTAAGTGTGGGAGATTTTTGTGTATGTTACAAGGAGCGTGAACATTACTGTCGCCTATGAGATTAGTTCTCGTTATGCTCTTATCATTATAACATCAGTCAACAGACGCCCACAGCTGGACAAAGGCATCCCCCAAATATTTGCTCCAATTCAAGATCCAATGCCATCCTTATCCATCAGTTTTCCACTCGTCCGGTATATAAAAAATAAATAAATAATCCTCACACATTCAAACATCGCCACCTAGTCCCAAACTAACTAAAGCTTGTACTACGGGTTAACATTCACTTAAATAATGAGTATTTACTTTTATGCCGACTTTCCCGTTTTGTCGACTTTAAGCAAACATGATACATCGATTACTCTTATGCCGAATTTTCAAATTTCATTATTTTTAGTCCTTTTATGCCGACTTTTTAATTATTTCAAACAAAGTTACCGTTTTGACAACTTCTAAAAATTATAGTATATTTGTTTCGGTTTGCCGATTTTTGTACAGTCACGTACAGTCAGCCCCAAAAGTCGCTGAACACATTTTAAATTCCAAAACTGCTGAACACTAAAAGTGCCATAAGTCAGTGTCGCGGGTATTTCAGAAGTATCTGAACACTAGTATTTCAAAAGTAGCTGAACACTAGTGTTCCAAAAGTAGCTGAACACTAGTGTCTATTATGTTTACTCGTTGGAATAGATACATAATTTCAAAACATTTCACTGAGATTCGATAGCCTAGGGTATAGAACACTCGACTTTGATAAAGTAGACGTGCGTTCGAAACCGGGTTGTGCCAAGTATTTTTTTGGTTTTTTATTTTTTATTTATTGTATTTTATCTCAAAAAAAACAAGTAACTTAAATTCACCGTCACTGTTCACAGGTATTTTAATAAAGTTAAAATATAATTTTTAATTGAAAATTAAATAGTATTTTTATTTAATTTTTAATTTAATGAAGAATGATCATTATGACTTTAAATTGTATGAGAAACATTTTCGGGGATTCGATGATATGAGTTGAAATGTTATGTTAGAAGAAGCGCTCCCTGTTGTGCGACATTGAACTTAATAGTTTTATGACATGCAACTAAAATTAAGTCTAGAGGTGATAAAGCCATTTAATTAATTAATTAATTAAATTATTGAATTTAATTGTCGAATATACATTTTTTTCGTAAACGAAGTCGCGGGTTACAGCTTGTATTGAATAATAATAGTAGAAAACAAAATAAGAAAAAATAAAAAAACACAAAAAGTAATCCGTTCCTCAGGATGGAACCAGAGCTGTTTTCTTTTCACCCAAGCTCTATACAAGCAAAGCTATCGTGTTGACAACTGTTTTGATGAAATTGTTAATGTAGTATTCCGCTTTGAAATTGGCTTGACTTTTGTCTACTGTCAAAATCACTCACTACAACTACACTGAAACTCGACCGCAGATGAGCGACGCAGCGGGCGACGTTGCCGTTCAGTCATGCGCGGCTCCCGTATACTGCACGAGTTGGCAACATCGATACTTCTGAAATACCCGCGACACTGACTTATGGCACTTTTAGTGTTCAGCGACTTTTGGAATTTAAATGTGTTCAGCGACTTTTAGGGCTGACTGTACCTACGTAACGCAATATTAATCTATACTAAATATGTACTTTATAACAAATAATTAAATGCGACGCCTACAAGGGTAAAAAATATGATTCATTCTTTTTACTTAATTGTGATACGAACTCATTTGTTAAATGTCATTTTATAGATAAAAAAAAATTGTGAAATGTCATTTATTTTCTTGGCTAGTGGCATGCTAATAAAATATAAATACGTTTATTTTTTAGGCAAATATACACCATACACGGAGATGTTGGGAGCGATAGCGATGCAACAGTTATTGTTCCGCTTGTGTTTGCTCTTCTGCCTAATAAACAACAACATACGTATGAAAGATTATTTAGGTTATTAAAAAATCATTTGCCTCAATTTCAACCATTATTGTATCAAACAGATTATGAATTTCCTGCAATGAACGCATTTAAAAGTGAATTTCCTGATGCTTTAAATAAAGGTTGTTTTTTCCACTTTTCACAAGCACTCCAGAGAAATGCTAAAAAATATAATTTAAACGAAGATGGTGATAGAAAAATTATATCTTTATATACTGCCTTAGCCCATATACCCGTTCAACATATTCCAGAAGGATTTAATAGTATAAACTTCGAAATTACCCGTAACAACACGAATTGGAATCAATTTATAGATTATTTTGTAAAAAACTGGATGAACCGTGAAGTGCTGCCTGTAGTTAGCTGTTACGCTAACCCACATCGCACTACTAATGCCGTTGAAAGTTGGCATGCCCGGTTAAATAAAATAGTTAAAGTTAAAAAGATATCAGTATTTGCTCTAATCAAAATATTGAAGGATGAGAGCGTCCACAGTGACCACGCTGCTCGAAGTAAATTGACATACTTGCCAATCTCTAAAAAAAAACTTGATAAATACAAATTAAGAGACAGGCGCTACCATAAAATAGTTGATGACTATTTAACCAGCAACATTAAAATAGACACATGTTTGATAAGACTCGCAAATGTTCATTATTAATGTATATATGGTATTTAATTTTTTTTTTTTCGTAAGATATGATTTTAGTTTTTGTTATTTTAATTAAATAATATTCAAGAATAATATTTTTTGTTTCAATCAATATTTACTAGACAGTCTTTCACACGACTGTACAAATAGTCGGCATTGTGGTTCTAAAAACGAAGATAATTTATCTTGTTGGCATTCTAAGCCTATTAAGGGATTACTTATAAAAGTCGGCATAAAGGGAAAGCCGGTATAAAAGAACTGAAATCAATGAAATTTGAAAATTCGGCATAAGGGTAATCGATGTATCATATTTTCCATAAAGTCGACAAAACGGGAAAGTCGGCATAAAAGTAAATACTCACACTTTATATTTAAACAAAACATGTTAAAGTTGTCCTTCCTTCTATCTCTGCAGTAGGCCATTGCTTGCAATATGGTTTCTGCGACCGTTTAATTCACATTTAAAAAGTCCCAGTCATATTTTTAATAAAATATATCTATACATAAACAAACGCTCATACTTAAAAAGAGGATGTTCTCTTTCATTAATTATAACGAAACATTAAAACGTCTCGTAATTGCTACAGTAAGACGAGAAAATAATCATTTGTTCTTAGAAACAAACAAAATGCAATACCACAGTACAACCAGTAGTCTATCTCGGCCGAATCATCATATCATAACAGCCTATTAATGTCCCACTGCAGGGACGGGCCTCCTCCCGTGACGGAGGGATACTTGGCCTACTAATACCACGCTGGCCAGACGGAATGGCATAGGGTTTAATTTCAAGTTTTCCTTCTTTTTATTACGTAAAGATAATATTCACGGATAGTCCCTTAGTCGGTTTTTACGACACCCATGGGATGAGATGGGGTGGTGACACAATGTATTCTTACTCCGTCACCACACGGAGTTCATACTCCGTCACCACACGGAGCTATCTCTGCCGAATATTTATTTTAAATGCCAACGGCTGCGCGGTACGTAAACATGCGATAGGGCTGCCCACCTCCAGCTTCTTAATTACATTTACCTACTTTCCCGCTCGTTACTGCGACAGAGTCGCGACTGTTCACTCCGCAAAGCCACCGCTATCGTGAGCGTAGAGGTATAACTCGCGTTTCGTCCGTTTTTATGAAGTCGAAATACTGTATATATTTGTACTATCGCAATACTTAACAGACTATATCTTATAACATACTCGTAAAATATATATTATTACTACTTGGAAGCTTAGATTAACTTTTATTCAATATTAAGAGCCCACTGATAAGCAATGGCCTACTGCAGAGATAGAAGGAAGGACAACTTTAACATGTTTTGTTTATAAATACATCTGGTAACCATCTAGCCCACTACGGTTTGTTTCCAGCATTGTTTTCTTCTACGCACAGAGCCGTCAGATCAGCGTGTGGTGACGGAGTAAGAAAACAAATATGTCACCACCTCATCTCATCCCATGGGTATCGTACTATCGTACAAACAGACTAAGGGACTATCCGTGAATATTATCTTTACGTAATAAAAGGAAGGAAAACTTGAAATTAAACTCTATACCAATCCGTCTGGCCAGCGTGGTATTAGTAGGCCAAGTATCCCTCCGTCACAGGAGGAGCCCCGTCCCTGCAGTAGGACATTAATGGGCTTATGAAGATTTAATACTCATTAAATTATATTCAACTAATGAAATTCATAACGTATACAATTATGTAAAACAAACAAGATTAGTACAAATCCTACAAACTATATTATTCTGTATTAATACGAGGTGGTGGGTAGTAATCGTTTTATTACTAGATTATGTAAATTGTTTCACATTACCAACTAATTAACTACACACATCAAAAAAGTCTAAGCAACATGCATGATATTACAAATTTACCATTTATATTAATTTATTTTACCATTTATTTTAATTATAACGTTGTATTTTATTTTTAAAATAATATTTTTAGGGTTCTATGATGTAAAAATAACAGCTGTTTTCTTTATAAGTTCTTTTAATAACAGAAATTAACAATATTAGAATATACAGGTACATAAGAAACTAAACTTTTTTTTTACAAATTGAAATTTCTTAAGAAAATGAATTTATTGTGAAAGAATAGGACAATTTAATACAAAGTATGGCCTCCTCTGCTATTCAGAACTTGTCGGCAACGATTATTCATTGAATTAATGAGACTGTTTATGTCATCTTGCGGTATTCGCTCCCAATGGAATTGTAGCAAATCCTTCAGCTGTTGGGTTGTTGTCACTCCGTCCAAGTCCTTCAAAACACGTCTCTGGAGCATGTCCCATGCGTGCTCGATGGGGTTGAGGTCTGGCGATTGTGCAGGCCAGGGCAATACCTGGATGTTCTCCGTTGCCAAGTATTCACTGGTTCGCCGAGCTGTATGTGAACGCGCATTGTCATGCATTAACGTAAAATCGGAGCCAAAGGTTTGTGCAAATGGATGGACATAAGGTCTGAGAATATCCTCAACGTAATTTTCAGCGTTCATGTTTCCATTTACAAAAACGAGCTCAGTTCGCCTGTTCTTCATAATACCCGCCCATACCATAACTGTTGAGCCGCTGTATGGATGCACTTCCTGAACGCACCTGAGTCTTTCAGTATTTCCGGGTCGACGGTACACTCGCACCCTTCTTGTATCAGGCCTAAACCCGAATCGCGACTCATCGGAAAACATAATTTTATCCCATTGTTCCTGGGTCCATGTTATGCGTTCTCTACACCATTCATTTCGACGAGCGCGATTCCCGTGACGTATCGGTGGGCACCTGATAGGGCGTCGAGCTCGTAGGCCGTACTCATGCAGTCGATTTCGCACAGTTTGGGGACTTACATCAACACCACTTGAATTTTGTAGCCTCAAACTTATCTCTCGAGCGGTTAACATCGGCTGGCGTCTTGCAGTCAGTTGTATGTACCGGTCTTGCCGAGTGGTTGTACTCCTTTTACGGCCTGGATGCTGTTCAGCGGGTTCCCCTGTATTATTGTAGAGCTGCCAAAGACGACAAATAACACTTCTATGAATACCAAAATGTCGAGATACCTGAGATTGATTACTTCCCGCTTGCAACATCCCTACAGCTCTTTGCATTTCATCTGCCGTCAAATGACGTCGCTCCATGACGTAAAGAATATCTAACAATTCAATTTTGTCGCCAACTGTATTTAAATGGTTGGTAAAATTATAAAATCAAGACTAAAACGTAGCAATTAACATGCACTCAAATTCAAACAAATTCGCAGTCATTTGAATTTTATGAAAAAAAAACAAAACATAATCGAAATTTTTTTACCTATACACTTGAAGTTTACTTACCTATACACTTTGAGTGAGTAAATACTTAGAAATTAATTAATATAAATGGTAAATTTGTAATATCATGCATGTTGCTTAGACTTTTTTGATGTGTGTATTTGGATAAGTTTATAGTTTACTATAAACGTTTTTGTCAAGTTTTTTTTTTTAATCATAGCAACCCATTAATGTCCCACTGCAGGGACGGGCCTCCCGTGACGGAGGGATACTTAGCCTACTAATACCACGCTGGTCAGACGGATTGGCATAGGGTTTAATTTCAAGTTTTCCTACTTTTTGTTTGTTTATACTATATACGATTTTGTAAAGTTTTTTTGTACTTCCATTTTTGTTAAAGCTCACCTTGTTAGGTAAAGTACTCTTCTTGTATTGTCTATGGACACAGCCACACAGACAAAACTGTAGATAAATAGATATAATAAAAGTTATATTATATCTCCGTATGGTGAAGGAGTAAGAATACAGTGTGTCACCACCCCATCTCATCCCATGGGTGTCGTAAAACCGACTAAGGAACTATCCGTGAATATCACCTTTACGAAATAAAAAGAAGGAAAACTTAAAATTAAACCCTATACCAATCAGTCTGGCCAGCGTGGTATTAATGGGCCAAGTATCCCTCCGTCACGGGAGGAGGCCCGTCCCTGCAGTGGGACAATAAAGAGCTGTTAAGTTATGATAGAAGTTATTGTTGTTTGCATTGGTTTACCAAATCTACCCTGTGGCGCAGAGGTTTCTTAAGCGGTTAACGTGCAAAAAACAGATAAAGAGTTCGAATCTCAAACAGGACAATAACTGGAGTCATTTTATGATTTTTTTGAGCTTATAAAATATATCCAGACTTTTACTTCCTTGTGCAAGAGTTGTCTTTTAAAAAAACATCTATATTTTAGATAGGTTTATCTATAGTAGGCCAAGTATCCCTCCGTCACTGGAGGAGGCCCGTCCCTGCAGTGGGACATAAATGGGCTGTTATGATGATACTAATATTATAAAGACACAAACTTAACTTTACTTTTTTTTTGTGACGTTGGCGGTAATCTCTGAATCTAATGAACCGATTGTAAAAAATATTTCTGTGTTGAATAGCCCATTTATCGGGGAGTGTCATAGGCTATATTATTATTATATCACGCTATGACTAATAGGAGTAGATCAGTAATGAAATATGTTTAAAAAAGGGATGCGTTTTTTTCGCCGCCCAAAGAAGTGGGCACGGGTCAGCTAGTGGACAATAAAAATATTACATTTTAGGTGACAAAAAGACACTTGAAATCACTTAAAAACCTCAAAAATTAAATCTACAAAACAAAATAATAGATATTAAAAAGTCCATCTGACATAAGCACAACAATGGCAATGGCATGAATAAAACGCGGGAACAAATTCTTAACCGTCATTCATCATACGGGAATACCACACTCAAAAGTTTTTTGTGGCGCCAAGGATATTAAAGGCCTACGCAGACTGGGACGGCATGGCAAGGGATTTTAATTTTTACTAATGGAAATTCAACCGTACTATTACAGAAATACGACATAAACTGCTATGCTTTAAAATGATGCCGTGGCATTGAAAGGGATTTTATCGCACGGCATTTTTCATTTTGAAGCATAGCAATTTATGTCGTATTTCTGTAACAGTACGGTTGAATTTCCATTAGTAAAAATTAAAATCCCTTGCCATGCCGTCCCGGTCTGCGTAGGCCTGCCTACATATAGTTTTTGTGCAAAACTTTGTGGTCCGCAGTTGGTATAAGATATAAGATTTTTTGTTGTATATTTAGGGTTCAAGTTATACAAAGATAAGGAATTTAGTGATTGATATGTAGGATAAAGTTTAAGATTTGTTTTATCGATATTCTCGAAGTGGAAAAAAAAATGAAAAATGAAATGTGTGTGTTTATTCTTATTTAATTTATAATAGATTTTAGTTTAGAATTATTTCTTATATTCTGGTAAAGGTTTTAAGGGGATAAGGACTGTAGAGTTGTCCTTTGTAGGACTAAACTTGTATCCCAGGCCTAAGCCACCTAAATGTATATTACCTACAAATGTATGATACCGTACAGGAAGACAAGGTTTTAGGAAAGGGTTTTGATGCTATTTTTACTAAACTATTTAGAAACCAAATAAAAATTGTTAGTTTTAATCTGCATGTCAATTCTTGTTCCTTAAAATTTCGGTTAAGTTAACTTTTAGTTGTCAAGTTGTCACACAATAGGTAAGACAATTTGACAACTAAAAGTTAACTTAACCGAATTTTTAACGATTTTAAGGTACGAGAATTGACACGCTGCCGTAATTTGCGAGTCGATATCTGACAGACCGTCTGATTATACCGTTTAAGCCTTCTTATTGAATAAATATACCATATAATATACATAGAGGTATGGTGTACACATACGCCATTCTGCATAATCCGCGACGTGAGCCACGAATGTCCAACATCCTGTCAACTAATTACTTGTAAACTAACTTGTTTGTTGAGAGTAGCTTTATAGATTAGTTTATTGTTAACATGCTTTGCTTACTAGAAGGACCAGAATTTTGTAGCTTACACTAATTAGTAAGTGTTGGACTCCTAGATTTTAGTACAGGAAGACCTTACAAAATAGAAATAATTCTGGGGTTAACAATTTGTAAGAAATAATTGAAATTGAAATACAAGAAACAGGCAGCGGCGCTGAGGATAGCCTAAAAGGAGATGGCGGGATGAACTAGATGCCTTTAAAAATAATTGGCGTTGGATAATTGACAAAGCCACGAATCGATTAAAAGGTAGTCTAAACGTGGGACTGGACAGGCTTTAAATAAATGATAATTAAAATAGTGGGACGAGTAAATGGGGTGAGATGGGGTGGTCACATATTGTATTCTTACTCCGTCACCACAGGGAGCACATAGGATAATACACATATTATAATTACGATTTAACAAACCTAAATATATACTTATATGTAAAAATACTTGAACGACAATGTATCTATAACAATATCTAATCGTATAAATATCTTAGTCCCAAATTAATTGTAATCCTAAACTAACGCGTATTCACTGGACCTAAACATAAGATTTAATCAATAAATTCTCATCTATATAGAATATCTTTTAGATACGAAAAGGACTTCTATCCCTGAATCAGATTAGGGAGACGCCTCACACATTGAACCGACGACCTAGTCAAGACAATGATGCCCTCATCATGAGGTCATGAGGCACAGAACCATGAAGGTTGAAAATATTTGGAGGAGGTCTATGTCCAGTAGTGGGCGTCTTTAGGCAGATGTGGTGAATCAGGTTGATATTATCAGACTATTTTGAGCAGGTTTGATTGCCTCTATGGCGCGGGGGTCGCGACTTTATATATCGTGCAGGACAATTCTTTTTGTGATTCACAAAGACACAGTTGAATTGATGTTTGGAAGTCCCCACTACACAGAGCATGGCCCTGTGGAAGTGGTTTTTTTTTTTGGATTTTTTTTTCACATAATATCACAGATATGGGACCAAAGCCCAGTAGTAGGTCAGGATACATGATACGTTTCTATCATGATCACTTTGCATGGCATGATACCTATTGCGAAATTGTCTTTAAATAAAATAACAGATAACATGTTCTCGTGAAATATATCAGACCTACCTGTCAAAGATCCAGGATAGAATTACTAAACTCCACGATAGATAGGTACCACTAAAGTAGATTACCTTAAAAGGTAAAATTAATTATTCGTTGAAACCCACTCAAGAAGGGTCAACCCAACATATATTATTCAACAACACACGAAACTAAGAGTATATTTCGTTAAAAACCACCGACCATGAAGATAAGAATCTTATGAGGAAAAAAACTACACACTGTATAATTACATAAAACTTATTACACACTGTACAATAGCGCGGAACGACAGCCAGAGACAATCACTTTCCATGTCGCCAACATTTTTTATTTTACCACTCAAACGTGGGAAGTTTTATTGTATTGGCAACACTGGTTATTGGCGGGAATGGAAAATGTTGTTTAGCTATTAATTTTTGATTAAGTATCAACTTATTGTTTATAATACTTAAGTAAAAACGTTTGTTTTCTTCTATTCACGTTTAGAAGATATTTTCTTGTTCACACACTGTGTTTAGTAAGATTACATGTAGATATCTGATTGTGTAAATATAGGATTTCTGACAGGTATTGCCAGTCACTTAAGCCCGATTTACACATCGACAAGTACAGTAGCGAGTTAAGTAGTAAGTTGTTGATTAAGCTGATTTGAATAGATCTACATCCTATTTTTTGAAGAGTTAAGTACGAAGTAGCCCCCTCTCTCGCGTCTCGCCAACTTAACTCGCCAAAAAATAGGATTGAGATCTATTTAAATCAACTTAATTAACGACTTACTTCTTAACTCGCTACTGTACTTGTCGATGTGTAAATCGGGCTTTAACTAAAGAGCACCTGTTTTTTCTTAAGTACGTTAAGAGAAAGAGAGATTGAGAGAACCTGATAGATAAATTTTAGCTGCATGGCTATAAACACAATTTAAGTCCAAGAATGGTTAGAAGGATAAAGATTTTTCGCCATAGTCATTCTTCTAGTCTTACCATGCTTCTTAACACTTGCCAATAAGTACCCAATGATATTGATATTTATTAAGGATCGTGACAAGTGGAAACTTAACTTAAAACTAACTTTTGGAGGAGGCCTATGTCCAGCAGATGACGTCCATAAGCTGATATGGATGGATGGATGGTGACAAGTGGCGTTCTGACGTCTATGCTTACCCCAGACGGAAAAAGGCGTTATGTATGTATGATATTGATTTACTAGAAGCGAGCAAACGCTTAGTCTCTTTTTACTACAACAAAAGATTTAATACGGGGTCAATTTTTACACCATCCCTATATGGAGAATAATACGTACATACATATGATCACGCCTTATTCCTATCACGGTAGGCAGAGACTACTGAGTGGCAAGTACTACGAAACCCTTGCAAACCTGCTGGGCTAGAAATAATATCCTTATATTTAACTAGCTGACTGCCCACTTCGTAGGGCGGCGAACAAAACGTTATTAATTCCTTTTTAAACATATTTCATTACTGGTCCACTCCTATTAGTCATAGCATGATACTGTATAGCCTATGACACTCCCCGATAAATGGACTATTCAACACAGAAAGAATTTTTAAAATCGGTTCAGTAGATACAGAGATTACCCCCTACAACGTCACAAACACACAAACTTACCACTTTATAATATTAGTATAGATTAACAACAAGAAACATTAAAAGCAAAGTCTAAAATCATTTTAAAAAGAAAAAGACATGCCCTAAATTTGTACAATAAACCTCAAAACAGCAACAAATATACATTTCTCAACTTATTTAAGTTCCTCGTAAATAAAAGAAAGTATTCTACATTATTTGTACAAACATTTTTGTTTAAATGTAATATTTTTAAAGAGACCGTGATACCCAAAAGTCGCCCTAATTTTTTTCGTTCAACATTATTGTATGTCACAGTCATCTCGTTGAAACAGCTATTTGATTGAATGACTAGCGCGTTTATTAAATGGATCATCATTATCATCAAAACAGCCCATTAATGACCCACTGCAGGGACGGGCCTCCTCCCGTGACGAAGGCATACTTGGCCTACTAATACCACGCTGGCCAGACGGATTGGTATAGGGTTTAATTTCAAGTTTTCCTTCTTTTTATTTCGCAAAGATATTAATATTCACGGATAGTCCCTTAGTCGGTTTCTACGACACCCATGGGATGAGACGGGGTGACATATTGTATTCTTACTCCGTCACCACACGGAGATTAAATGGATATTTTCTCGTTTTCCATAAACGCATTAATTGTACTACTCGTAGTATCGTAATCGTGCTTCGCTTATAATTACTTGCTATTAAATAATTATGATTAACAGTCCGCCTTAGAGCAATCCAATTTGGATAGGTATTGTTTATTCTTTAAACAACCCTGAAATAGGTGCTCCTCATAGGTTATTTGGCGTTATGTGTAATGAAGTTATGGCAAATATCAGTATGACATATAAAATTATGGCAAATATTAGTAAACCCATTAACCCACGACATCTAATTGAATTACTAAAGGACTATTCGTCCGTTTGTTTGATGTTACTTTCAACGTTAGGTTAGGTTGTAAACTAAATTTCAAGTACCTGACTCATTTTACGTCCGCTTTATTCAATTAGTTATGTTTTTAATCCTTTAACATGAGTAGTACAGCATGAATGTGCTGACTCGACCGAAGCAATAGCACCTTTCACAAAAAACTAACGTAAACTAGCAGTTTTTTTTACTGGTAATGTAGGGAAATGAAGACAGCGGCCTGGCTGTGGCCTGGCATTGCTGCAGGGTATGAGCGGTGGTATCTACTTGCTCGTCTGTCAGTTGGACGTTGATTGACGCGCTGGTAAATATTTCCTAACTTTGAAATGTACTAAACTTAGATTAAGTAGTAGGTATAATGGCCGAATGCTCAAGCGTCTGTAGGGGTGGGGCGGGCGCTTGAACTGGACATTTGTATTAGAGTTTCTAGTTTGGGCGCCGCTTTACTTTAGCGGACGTTTGAGTATTCGGCCATAAATGACGTCAAAAAATATAAAACGAGATTCGTATTTACTTTGAAAATAAATTTTTGACTATGACTTTGCTTGTTCAATCAACATTCAGCCTAGTCATTCAAACAAACCCCAGATTCAACCAGATGCCAGCAACATATATATTATATTTTTTTACAAAGTAAGTCAACCTGTTGCTACCGAGTCCCTTTTTTTACGCAAAAAACTTTTTAGGGTTCCCTTCTCAATACAGATGGGAATATATTTCGTTGGATTCTGTTGATTTATTTGTAAAGTTTTCCTTTTTATTTGAGTACTGAAAAGTTAGGAATAACGTCAACGGATGTAATGAAAAGAAATTATGTTTTAGACTCCCTCTTGTTGGCGCCATAATTTGACATAAGGACAATATGGCGTCCTGTCAAAGTTATACTTTTGTAAAAGAAGCTTTATCAATTTAACAAGAGAGACGATATTTACATGATATTTATTCTCCGTGTGGTGACGGAGTAAGAACATAATATGTCAGCCCATTAATGCCCCACTGCAGAGACCGGCCTCCTCCCGTGACGGAGGGATACTTGGCCTACTAATACCACGCTGGCCAGGCGGATTGGTATATTTTTTAATTTCAAGTTTTCCTTCTTTTTTATTTCGTAAAGATAATATTCACGGATAGTCCCTTAGTCGGTTTATACGACACCCATGGGATGAGATGGGGAGGTGACATATTGTATTCTTACTCCGTCACCACACGGAGAATATAATATTAGTAGGAATAAATAGAAAATATCTTACCACACTCAAATAAATCTATTCGTCCCATTCGTTCTAAAACTTATCGCTAACATCAATTACCAAAAATGTTTGATTAATAACCGAACATAAAAACTTCTTGAGTTTAACTTTAGCAATTAAAAAGTAATACGTCACACGTCGGTGGCGCCCTCTACAATAAAAGATTTAATAGCTCATAAACGTCAAAGGAGTGAAATAACAATATTTTTACTGTCACCGCTCAGTTTAGTAACGGATAGCTTTTATATCTAATAATAAACTGGCATGCGGGTTTGACTCTTTACTGTGACAATGATTTAATCTCCTGGGGCCTGGCGTCATATACATATAATTATAATACATACCAGAAAGTAACATAGAAAATAACAAAAATACAGTCCTATTTACTGAAATTAATGAAATTCGTGTAAACTTTTATTTTTTTTTATTTTTATTGAATAAGTAATAAATTATAAAAAAATATATTTCATAATTTTAAAAAAATGTTCTGGGCCCCAGGAGGTTAAGAGATAACATAGGTATTTAAAATTAATTGAAATATTCATAGTTTGTAGGTGGAGGAGCCAAGCACTGCAGTGGGATATTTTCCAGTTGATTAATACAAAGAGTACTTCTGTACTAAAAATCATGTCCTGTTTTGCGAAGACTTTTATAAAAATCTATTTAACAACATTTATATCCGTGTGGTGACGGAGTAAGAATACAATATGTCACCACCCCATCTCATCCCATGGATGTCGTAAAAACCGACTAAGGGACTATCCATCAATATTATCGTTTCGAAATAAAAAGAAGGAAAACTTGAAATCAAACGCTATACCAATCCGTCTGGCCAGCGTGGTATTAGGAGGCCAAGTATCCCTCCGTCGCGGGAGGAGGCCCGTCCCTGCAGTGGGACATTAATGGCTGTTATGATGATTTAACGAACATAATCATTTGTGGAGACCACGAAGAATTGTCCTGTATAGGGATCGAAAGTGCGAGCTTGTAAGGTAGTTACTGCACGCGACTAATAGGCCAATGATATGACACAGATTTATACCAAATACATAACTATGATAAGATAATACTAGTTCTTACAGAATTGGAAATGTAAAAGGCGGAAATAAAATGAAATCTTACTGCGTATTAACTATTTATCCTATACCTATACACTTTTTAAGTATTAACTAAGACTAAATACATGACTGTCATTTTTTTTTTCTTTTTTAAATATATATCCTATGACACTCCCCGATAAATGGACTATTCAACATAGAAATAATTTTTCAAATCGGTTCAGTAGATCTAGAGATTACAGCGTCACAAACACACAAACTTTACCTCTTTATAATATTAGTATAGATATTAAATAGCATTTCAACTAAACCATTTTATTTCATTATTACGAAAACGAAAATACAATAATATTCTATCAATAAGGACACTAAATAAATAAATTAAAACGTACAGACTCCAATATCAATCCTAAATCTAACATGGCGCCATTTCTTCCCGCTTTTTTGTACAAGGTGGCCGGTAGCCACAGATAACAGAGAGGGGCACGAAATAATATACTTTTTTTTTTCTTTCTTACGTACTACGACAAGGTCCTTTGGCTTAACGACTTTTTAAATAAAACACTGTATTTTGTTTCTTTTTATATTTTTGTGTAAGTAAAACGATTTGTAGAAATGGAAATTAAATTTAGGTTAAGTATAATGTTTATATAGCAACTCATGTCCATCTCCGTGTGGTGACGGAGTAAGAATACAATATGTCACCACCCCATCTCATCCCATGGTTGTCTAAGCGTAAATATTATCTATAAGAAATGAAAAGAAGGAAAACTTGAAATTAAACCCTATACCAATCCGTCTGGCCAGCGTGGTATTGGTAGGCCGGGTATCCCTCCGCCATGGGAGGGTCCCTGCAGTGGGACATTAATGGGCTGTTATGATGATTTATATAGCAACTCGTGTCCGCGACTTCGCCCGCGTATTTTGGAAAGAGAATATCTTTATAAATAGTAGCCTATGTGTTAGTCTGATGTATAAACTATATTATTGTAAAGTTTCATTAAAATCCATGTTGTAGTATTTACGCGAAATAGTAACAAACATCCATCCATACTTAGGACCACCACCACCCTCTCGTAGGCGGCTAGCTGGGCCTCTCCCAACGGAGAATCACCCGGCTGGCTGACTCGAGGGTGGTTAACAACCCAATGACCGACCCATCGAAATAGGTCGCGATATAGACACCCATAAGGGCACAAGGCCCAAATGGAACTGCATCTTTATGATGCGAAGACAACCACGAGACCATCCATACTTACATACATTTACGTTTATAATATTAGTAGGATAGTAATATTTTACGTAGTAATTACATATTTAATGAGGTTTAGATATTTATGAAATCTATAAATGGGTTAACGACTCACTTAACGGTAAGTGGAAGTAAAGCGCCGATTACACTAGACTACATGTAGGAGACTACATCTTGTAGGAGACTAAATCTTGTAGGACACTACATGTAGTCTTTCCATTTCCAAGTAATTGTTTTGGAAAGACTACATGTAGTGTCCTACAAGATGTAGTCTCCTACATGTAGTCTAGTGTAATCGGCGCTTTAGTCACGATGCCGATATAGATGATAGGGATTGCGTAGGTGAAAGGGGAAAGGAAAGGGTGGGGAATTAAGTTTCTTAGCAAGCCAAACACTCAGATAATGGTACCGCCATTCGGCACACTACACAACAGCCAGTTGCAATCACTGATTTACAAACGATAACGTTAAGCAACGTTAGCGAGGTAATTCCATAGATGGTTGAACGCTCAGAAGAATTTCAACTAAAGCCCGATTTACACATCGACAAGTACAGTAGCGATTTAAGTACTAAGTTGTTGATTAAGTTGATTTAAATATATATATATAAATAACTCGCTACTGTACTTGTCGATGTGTAAATCGGGCTTAAGTGCCTGCGTGCTACACAGAGCACGTAAGCAGTAGGTGGGGGGGTCGTGGTAGTGAGTGTCGTTAAGCCATGTTAGCGATGTATGTGCGACTTGAACACGACACGACACCCTTGGACACGACACCAACACTATAAAGACATGATCCCCTCATGATATCATGTAACCCTCATTCATCATACATCATCCAAAACAACCCAAAACGATGAATATAATGAGAAAAATGAATTATGATGACTGAACGGGCAACGGAAAACCGATGTATGAGGGAGGCACAGGACCATGCAAACATGAAACATTTAGAACAGGCCTATGTCCAGCAGTGGACATCAATTGACTTATGAAGATCTAAAATAATAAGTTACTAGTGTAAAAAACAATATGGCTACCACATAATAGACTATCACAAACTTTATCTAAGAATAACCTTCTGATTAATAAAAGATGAGTAACTCTTACATGAGGGGTTAGTTTCTGAACTGTCCAATTGTTTCTAAACTTATACGTAAGTGTCGATATTTTATATGACAAGAACAAATTACTGGCCGCTAACTGAAAGGACAAAGGATTTTCAGACAATGATTAATCGACTAATCTCTGTTGGTGAGTAAAAGTACACCTGTTAGTGCAATCATCATAACAGCAATATGTCCCACTGCAGGGACGGGCCTCCTTCGGGGACGGAGAAAGAACGAAAAGTTATTTATTGACCAAAAATATACACAGACAATAAGTAAATATAAAAGAAAAAAAAAGTTACAATTAAAAAAAAAGTTACAATTAAAAAAAAAAAAAAATTACGGAGGGATACCTACTTGGGCTACTAATACCACGCCGACACATTCGCACAACGCCATCTAGTCCCAAACTGAGCTGAGCTTTTATTAATGGTACTAAATAACGGATAAACATACTTTACTAAAAAATCTTTTGTTAATAAAATTAAACTTTCCATTTTAAGCACATATTAATAAGCTTTCTGATTCAGATCTATATTTGATTATATTTCTTTAATTATTAAGCTCTTTCAATTTATTATTTGTTCCGCTCGATAGTAATCAGATGTAAAATCGAATAAGATCTACTCGATTCCGAATAGAGGTCACTCTCACTTTGGCGTACTCGAAATATACTTAATTCATACAATAGATTTTTACGATAGATTATCCGTGTGGTGACGGAGTAAGAATACAGTGTGTCACTAACCCATCTCATCCCATGGGTGTTGTAAAAACCGACTAAGGGATTATCCGTGAATATTATCTTTACGTAAAGAAAAGAAAAGTTGAAATTAAACTCTATACCAATCCGTCTGGCCAGCGTGGTATTAGTAGGCCAAGTATCCCTCCTTCACGGGAGGAGGCCCGTCCCTGCAGTGGGATATTAATGGGCTGTTATGATACGAGAGATATCGCCTAGAGATATCGTTATCATCTCAGTGTTAAAGCCATATAATTTCTCTATATCTATCTCGCTTGCACTAACGGGTCTTCTATTCTTATTATAATATCTTCTATCTCTTTTTGGAGTACTTAGAAGATAACGCGCGTACTATATCACATGACGTAGCTTTTACAACTTCTATGGAAGGTAAAGTAACGTCAGCGAGGTCCTAATTTAGATGGATGACCGTTCAGTTGACATTTATGTGAGCGTTTCTTTGCTTCCCTCCTTTTTTACGTGCCCTCGTAAAAATGGACCCGGCTTTCAAACTGGCTGGCTAAAAAAAGTAGATGATATCTGTCTCTAATAGTATCCTCCAGTAAACTAAGAATGATGAAGGTGGCTTACAGATTTTAATGTTGTGTGAATGTGTGAGGATTTGTGACAGCCAGAGCACAGGGAGCTAAATACTAAAAAATATTTAGCTCCCTGTGCTCTGGCTGTCACAAATCCTCACACATTCACACAACGTCATCTAGTCCCAAACTAAGCAGAGCTTGTACTATGGGTACTAGACAATGGATAAACATACTTAATTTTTTTTTTTCTGTAAATACATACATATTATACATAGAAACACTTAGACCAATTCAAACAATCATGTTCATGCACACAAAGATTGCGAGCGGAAATCGAACCCGAGACATCTGCGTAGCAGTCATATTCTATAACCACTACGCCACAGAGGTCGTCATATGGCTGCCAAGCACAATATCTAGGGTTATAGTATTAAATGAATTACTTCAATTAGTGTTTATAAACCCCTTCGACATTGCATATCCCTAATTCGGGAACTTAGTGAAATTTCAACATGGTGATCTTCAATATTATTAATAGAATCTATGATAGTCAATTTTTATGATATTCTCGTAATGAAATATTGCTTACATTAAATATATTCATATTACAAAGCATTAGCTTCAACGTTATTTATTAAAATAACAAACAGTATATTTTTTCTACATTTCTCTAAAATATTTTAGAATAGATATATAAAAGTAATATTTATTAATCCATAAGTTATTATCCATAGATCTCAATCTATGTTACACGCCGCCCTCGGGAAATGATTCGATATCGTGGACGGTACCATTATGTATATTATTTGGGCTGGCAACATTATATAATAGGTATGTTATGTATGTATACTAAATTACCTAATGTTTTACATTATTACGTATATGTATATAGGAATTTTTAATCGAGTGAAAATAAATATTGTTGGTTTTACTTAATTTAATAAAATAATTTTAATAAAAGACGTGTTTATCTTAAAAAAAATACAACTGAATTGAGAACCTCCTCCGTTTTTTGAAGTCGGTTGAAAAAATAATATTACTTTGACAACCTTTAAAGGTCTGGGTGGCCCATGGCAGCTCCGCAGAGGTATCACGTTCAATTTAATGCAAATCTTTATCTTTATGTTTATAAAGATGTACAAACACCGCCTAGTTGGGGACTAAATGGCGTTGTGTGAGGAATATTAATATGGATGGATGTTTGTTACTCTCTCACGCAAAAACTATTAAATGGATTTTTATGAAATTTAGAATATAGGTAGTTCAGAGTGTAGAATAACATTCAAGCTACCTATACCACGCGGGTGAAGCCGCGAGCATCAGCTAGTTAAGATTATAAATGCGAAAGGTTGTGAGTATGTATGTTTGTTACTCTTTCACGTAAATACTACAACATGGATTTTAATGTTACTTTACAATAATATAGCTTATACATCTGAATAACAACTAGCTACAAATTACCAAGATATTGTATTTACAATAAGACGAAGACCGTCGCGGGCACAAACTAGTATTTAATTTGTAACATTCTCAATCCATGTTATTTTATCTCGGTCACCATTCTAGCGGTTAAGTTACACCGCATAACTTATATTCTAATCCCGGCTAGTTTTGTTTTACTTTTTTTCTATCCAAGCATCATTACTGGTTTCTATCTCCGGCCAATCTCGTTTCAATACCAGATCTTCAAACTGGTTTCCGGCATTATTTTTAAATCCTTCTAGGATATCGCTATCTCTTTCTTGTCTATAACGCTATCTCTTTTACACAATGACTATGCTTTTAGAGAACAGACTCTTAAGAAAAATTTGATTTGAGAAAGTTTTATATATTAGTGGGGCCTGCGACTTCGTCTGTGCAGGATTAATATTTCAAGTAGCTTACATCTGTACTAATATTATAAAGAGGTAAAGTTTGTGTGTTTGTGACGTTGTAGAAGGTAATCTCTGGATATACTGAACCGATTTTAAACATTCTTTCTGAGTTGAATAAACTATTTAATGGGGAGTTTCCTAGGCTATATAGTATCACGCTATGACTAATAGGAGTGGAGCAGTAATAAAATATGTTTAAAAAAGGGACGCGTTTTTTAGCTGTCCAACGAAGTGGGCACGGGTCAGCTAGTATATTTTAAATAGTAGCTTATGTGTTATTCTGATGTATAAGCTATATTATTGTAAAGTTTCATTAACATATTCAATAGTTTTTACGGCGGGACACACAATCTGTTTTCCCATCGATCAAACCATAACTAAACTTTCTAAACATATAAAAACTCTTTAGTAATAAAACTACATGAAAAAAAAACCGCAAGTCTATGATTGACTTTAAAGCTTAATGGGTCTAATATATTCAATACAGATGAAAGCGTACTTAAGTAAGTACGTACGTACTATAAATATCACTACTTGTATGAATAAAACAAAGTCGCTGTATGTCCGTCCTTGTATGCTTAAATATATGAAACTACGCAACGGATTTTCAAGCGGCTTTTTTTAATAGATAGAGTGATTCAAGAGGAAGGTTTATAAATATTATGTATAATCGCCAGCACGATGGTCTGACCAAGTTAGAGAGGCCACCTTTTCCTAAATTTTTACCAGGTGTTGAGATCCACGTCGGAGCGCAACCGGTGGAGACGTCTCGCTCGGTTGAAAGGCTATAGCGCCGATTACACTAGACTACATGTAGTGCACTACATCTTGTAGGGCACTACATCTTGTAGGGCACTACATCTTGAAGGGCACTACATCTTGTAGGACACTATATGTAGCCTTTCCATTTCCATGTAATTGTTTTGTCTCTTAACCACCATCCTCAGCAATGAGGGACCGATTAGAGAGAGATGTATAATACATGGGTAATATTGTTGCATTCGTGCGAAGCCATGGCCGGCCGATAGTGTACTATAAATACTTTCGTACTCATAATATTACCAAGATAGTACACTATAAAACATCGAGTGCTTTTAATATTGATGGCCCTTTAAATTAATTTATAGTCAATCGCATTCATAAAATATTAGATGCATAATGGGCATTTTGGCATCCCAATAAAATATATTGACTTTAAGAATTAATGTTTTTCTTTAACTATGAGGCTTTTTATCTATACTAATATTATAAAGAGGTAAAGTTTGTGTGTTTGTGACGTTGTAGGGGGTAATCTCTGGATCTACTGAACCGATTTAAAAAATTATTTCTGTGTTGGATAGTCCATTTATCGGGGAGTGTCATAGGCTATGTAGAATCGCGCTATGACTAATAGGAGTGGAGCAGTAATGAAATATGTTTAAAAAAGCGACGCGTTTTTTTCACGGCCTAACGAAGTGGGCACGGGTCAGCTAATCATTTATAAATTGCACAAGCTATTGTGCTGCTTTATGTAAAACAAAAACTATACATATTATAATTAATTGAAAGAGCCGTTACAAAACACACGAAACCGTAAATAAAAACAAAGTTAAAGCAACTTACTGCAAAGATCTTATCTTAGTTACAAAAAACTATATGTGCTAACAACATTAAAAAATATACGTAACTGCTTCTATACGTAAACTATGTCTTGATAGTTCAAATATTTTTAATTGGACTATATAGTCTCCGTGTGGTGGCAAAGTAAGAATACAATATGTCACCACCCCATCTCATTATATGGGTATCGTAAAAACCGACTAAGGGACTATTCGTGAATATTATCTTTACAAAATAAAAAGAAGCAAAACTTGAAATTAAACCCTATACCAATCCGTCTGGCCAGCGTGGTATTAGTAGGCCAAGTATCCCTCCATCACAGGAGGAGGCCCGTCCCTGCAGTGGGACATTAATGGGCTGTTATAATGGTGTTACGATGAGACACATTATTATAAAGATAAACAATTTATGTATTAACTAAATATAAAAATGTGAATATACACACAATAATTATTCTAAAAAAGTAAGTAATTATTCTAAGGAATATAGTAAGGAAGGCATTGGCTATGGAAGTGGACGAGTACAAGGGGAGGGGTAGACCGAAGAAGAGATGGATGGATTGGGTGAGGGATGATATGGCTAGGAAAGGAGTGAATGTTGAGATGACGGGAAACAGAGATGAATGGAAAAAGCATACATGTTGCGCCGACCCCAAGTGAAAATGGGATAAGGGCAGGAGGATGATGATGATGATGATGAATTATTCTAAAAAATAAAACCTACATTCGCAATTTGTAGCATTTATCCGACATTTACAAAATTCCATAGACAAGCACACATTTGTCACGAACTATCGACAAAATTTGATTTAATACAATTTTACCATTTCCGAACAACAATAGTCTATGATACGGCTCGCGGATTCCGAACGTTGCGAGTACAATTTTGTGTAAATAGCAAAACGTAATTACGTACATGAAACTAATAATCATTGTGTGTTATGTAGAAAAGTAAAAGTTTATGTAATCTATGAACCACTAGAATTGATTATTTTTAGGTATTTGCGGAAGCGGTCTGTGTAGAATAGGTAAGAAAAAAGGATCGTTTTGTTCTAAAGTTTACATCTCTAATAAACTGGCTGATTTTTTTCTATAGACACATTAATTCTCCGTGTGGTGACGGAGTAAGAATACAATATGTCACCACCCCGTCTCATCCCATGGGTGTCGTAAAAACCGACTAAGGAACTAACCGTAAATATTATCTTTACGTAATAAAAAGAAGGAAAACTTGAAATTAAAGCCTATACCAATCCGTTTGGCCAGCGTGGTATTAGTAGGCCAAGTATACCTCCGTCACTGTAGGAGCCCCGTCCCTGCAGTGGAACATTAGTGGGCTGTTCTGATGAATAAATTATTGAGATTATCTTCTTGTTGTCTATCACCTACGTGTTTTGGCTATCGGGTAAGAGAATATAGCGCGAAACACTGACAGCCTTTGGGGCAAAAAGTTGGAAAAGCGAGCCAAATGACGCAGGGTAGGCAGACCCCTCACTTGCAGGGTGGAACCCCTATAGATGAGGGAGTCACAGGACCACGCAAAGTGGTAATATTTAGAGGAGGGCTGTGTTCAGCAGTGGACCTCAATTGGCTGATGTAATGATCTTCTTGTCTTCCTTTTAGGGTCCTACTTTAGGTCCAAACTTAGCTCCAATAGTAAGTAAGTAATGACAGTATAGTGTTTAAGTATGCTTATATGATGTCTAATACAAGCTCTGCTTAGTTTGGGACTAGATGGCGTTGTGTGAATGTATGAGGAATATTTATACCTACATTATACATACATTTTATCCAAAAAAGGCCAACAAAAGCAAATTTTGATGAAAAAATATACATTAAAGTAAAATAGTTGTACGATGAAAACTCTCGTATCATTTTTCCTCAGAGGGAACCAATTTCATAAACTATAATATTTTCCGTGTTACCTTTTTGTCGAGAATTTGTGTAAAAAAAGGTATTTTGTTATATAAAAGAATGCCATGATTTATTATATGGTTGGGTAACGTTAAATAAAGAGCGATTTGTGTAGGAAACATGAAATAGTTTGTTGTTAAATAATTCCGGTTACGTGATTTCAAGTTGTTGTGTGTATAAAGAACTACACTTGAGATAATTATGTCTGCCAAAAACGACCCACTGTTGTGCATGGGTCTCTGCTTTTTATGGAAAAATTTAGCCGTCTGTAAGTCTGTAAGAAGTTACTCAGACCGATAAAAATACTTTTCTTTAAATGTTTTCCTTTATTTTATTACTCTTACTCCATTACTGCACAGAAATCATCTCAAAAACATCAGAAATTTGGTCGGACGCTTCAGCGTGATATTGCAGGTCAAATTAACAGTCCTTTTAATTCATCATAACAGCCCAATAATGTCCACTGCAGGGACGGGCCTCCTCCTATGACGGAGGGATACTTGGCCTACTAATACCAAGCTGGCCAGACGGATTTGTATAGGGTTTAATTTCAAGTTTTCCTTCTTTTAATTCCGTTAAGATAATATTCCCGAATAGTCTTTTAGTCGGTTTTTACGACACCCATGGGATAAGATGGGGTGGTGACATTGTATTCTTACTCCGTCACCACACGGGGAATGTGATGTATATACGATGTTTAAATTAAATGCAGAACATAGATCAAGTACACCGCCCTCTTTTGTCTCTGCATCTGTCACTCGTGGGGGGGAGCCGGGAGACGGGCTGTTGTTCTGTGTACCTACTTACTGTATTTCTTTGTGTTTTATTATATATCCCAGGTCAGATTAGAGGATATCACAGGTCAAATTAACAGTCCTTTTCATTACCCAAAATTATTTTTTGGAAACAAATACGATATTAAAGAGCATTTCCATTTAGTAACTCATTCCGCATTTATAATACACAGTACAGTGACATTATGACAGACAGACAGACAGCAATGACTGACAGATATATAAACCTTTGTGTTTTCTCTTGCTTACTCGGAAATATAGAACTCTATGAATTATGTGATACGCCTGAGAATGGTATTCTACCATATTCTGGTCAGAGAATTTCTTGAAGGTATACTCTAAGGAAATGGTATCTAGAGAATTACGATGAAATTTGTATTTCCTTTAATGTGCTTTAGTATGTTTATCCGTTGTCTAGTACCCATAGTACAAGCTTTGCTTAGTTTGGTACTAGGTGGCGAAGTGTGAATGTGTGAGGATTAGTTATTATTTCTTATCATCTTTATTTACATTTTCTCTCAATTAATTAAATTTTTAAATATAGATATAAAAATAAACACATTTAAAAATATAAAAAAAAGGTAGACCCACCACCATCGGGTACAAGGACCAAGCTACTACTGGTAGTTAGGGCTCCAGATATACGAACTTCCTCACAATGCGTGCCAGGTCAAGCAGTACTGCCTTCTTCTGATTTTATTTATTTATTATATTACAAAATAACGTATTATGTAATTAATATTAATTTTTCTATTAACGAAAGGGTAGCTTGGCCTATTAGCCTTTCTTATGCTTAACAATTAAATCAATCTACCTGACACTAGTATTTCAATTTTTTTCTTATTCTTAGTTCATTATAATTTATTAAACGCGATATTTTTCTATTGTTTTACTATTAATAAAATTGTCAATTAAGTACGCGTTTTTTTTAATTAATTATTTTTTTATTATCTCACATCTACTATCATGTTTTCCGCGACATAAATAATTCCAATTGCTGTTTATTTTCTTTAAATTTAAAAGAATAATAATAAGCATTTAACAAACTTTGACATAATGTGACCAGATACGAAACATACTACAATATCACAGCAAAACCTACCTTATTACAACGACATAAAGTACATTTAGTATGTAACCACATTCTACAAATACGCCGAACTGAGTAAAAACTAAGTTGGTCCAAAACTTTAAATTAAAAATGTTACTTTCTTTGAACAAGTACCTATAAGTTTTGAATAAAAACTCTTTTGACTAGGTATAATGTTATTGGTTATCTAGTAAGGATAAGTTTTACTAATATCTTTTATTTATACTAATATTATAAAGAGCTAAAGTTTGTGTTTGTGACGTTGTAAGGGTAGTCTCTGGATCTAATGAACCGATTTTAAAAATTCTTTCTGTGTTGAATAGTCCATTTATCGGGGAGTGTCATAGGCTATATTATAGTATCACGCTATGACTAATAGAAGTGGAGCAGTAATGAAATATGTTTAAAAAAGGGACGCGTTTTTTTCGCCGCCCACCGAAGTGGGCACGGGTCAGCTAGTTAAGCGCCGATTACACTACCCTACATGTAGTGCACTACATGAGCTAGTGCACTACATGAGGTAGTGCACTACATGAGCTAGTGCACTACATGAGGTAGTGCACTACATGAGGTAGTGCACTACGTGAGCTAGTGCACTACATGAGCTAGTGCACTAGTACTATACTAATGTTAAATAGGTACTTGTTTTATGATTCAATCCAAGCGTGAAGCGCACAGGCGCGGCGCGGTAAGCCAGTCGCGAAATTAGAAATCTAGTAAGTATAAACAAACTGTACGAAATTCGTACGCAAACTGCAAAGCATTGACACTGTGTCTTCGTCGATCTAAGGTACCTTATAAGCCGCTGACCGCTGGCTTATAACAAGGATAAAAGATACAATTACAATATTGCGAGAGCAGTATCGTAACCAGTGGCCCAATTGAAACAATGCATTTTTAACAATGTACTTGTATAACTTTATACATGAGTTCGGGACCATTTCGGGACAACTAGAAGCGAAACATTTTCTCACGAATACCTATGACATAGATATATAAATAAGTACTACTAGATACTTAATATAAAGTAGAACTGAATTCCAGGGAATCCTCGGCTTCCCTTTTATAAAAATCCACCCTTCGCCACTGATAGGTAGGTACTAGGTACCTATATGGCGAACCCTAGAGCGAGTTAAATAATGTTATCGTACCGAACGGAATTTGCACCATGATCTTTAACAACGCAAGTCCACGCTTTTATAATAAAGTGGGATTACTTACTTTTTTTGCCTCTCTTATAACAGCTGTCTTCATATTTCCTATTTTCTTCTTCAAAAGTTTGGTATTAGCTTTTGGCTCAAATTTTTTATATATTTCTAAAAGCACTTTATATCCTTCCTCTCTCGCGGATTTTATTTTATAATTAGGATGGCCTTTGTACCACAACCATGGTTAAGTATATCTATTATATTTAACATTACTATGCGTTTCAAATAAGAATAGGACTGTCAGAGCGCCATCTTGTTTCGCATTCCTAACGAACTTCATGAATGTCATGTACGGTAGGAAAAAAATAAACACAAAATTTTATAAATTTTTACTTTAATATGTTTTATAAATTTATAAAATAAATTAAATTTTAATTGGAATTCAATTCTTCCACACCACTTAAGGCATCATAGCTACGTTCTTCATCCGAATCAGATTCTATGTGAAACAAACTGCAAAATTTTCAATAAAACCGGTTTTTTTCGTAAGGTTTTTTATGTTATTGTTACAATGTAACAAACAAATAAAACGGTAAAAAACGAAGAAACATTTTTTTTGTTGAATTAAACAATCTGTTTCTATCGGAATTTACAACGCTAAATATTTTTATTTCAATTATTTTACGATTTTTTTTGTTGGTCGTACTAAAATGACAGTTGCCACATGAAGTTGGCAGCAAGTGCGATCCTATTCTTATTTGAAACGCATAGTACTTGTCTTGCTTTTTGCGTCGACATTGTGTTTTACATCCACTAAATCCGAAACATGCGCAAGCATCGAAAGGGCGGTCGGCGACTGATCGAGCGACGACTGCGACGAGCGAGAGAAAGAAATAGCGATATCTGATCCGCCGTTTGATAGAATGAGAGGCAGTAAGGTAAAGGCAAAGTTGAAAGTTATTTCAATAGGGGATCCCCCGTAAAATCGTGGAGTTGTAACTTGCAAGTAGCTACTACATATATATAAATTTATACTAACGTATTTCAATATTTTTTCAAAAGTTTTGTATAAATATAAAATAAAGCGTCCTCTAATTTGTACAATGTTGAAGGTTTCTATAGTTTTGTGTTGTGTATACATATCGGAGATTGGCGAGTCCCGACCGCCCTACATCATGTAGTGCACTAGCTCATGTAGTGCACTACCTCATGTAGTGCACTACCTCATGTAGTGCACTAGCTCATGTAGTGCACTAGGTCATGTAGTGCACTAGGTCATGTAGTGCACTACATGTAGGGTAGTGTAATCGGCGCTTTAGTTATAACGTACTACATATTAAGTACCTAAATATTTAATACGCACACAGTCAATTGCAATCCCTGATTTATAAACGATAAATTAAGCAACGTAGGCTAGGTTATTTCAAAGATGGATGACCTCTCAGTGAACTTTTTTTTGTTATATCTGAGTGACTCCGTGCTTTGAAGGGCACGTTACAAGTGTGTAGTATTAATAGGTCAAGTTATGCTTATAAATATTATATGATAATAAATAATACAAAATATTATGATTTATAACTATACAATCAATATTATTATTATACATAATAAGTCTTTATTTCTCGTTATAAAGCTGGCTGTATCGTGAGAAATAAGTAACACACAAGTCTACGCGAAACAAAAAGAAAAACTTTGACATAACTAATGAGATAACTAGAAATGGCAATACCGTTAACTCTTTTATCATAGACAACTCTACTACAAACATCTATTTATCAGACATAAAGAACATCCAGACTCAGGACAATAATTTGTGGAGCACACAAATTAATTGTTCTTGGAATCGAACCCGAAACCTCGTTACAGCAGCCGCTTTCACGACCGAGGCAATCATTATATTGTAGAAGATACTAGAAGGAATTCAGCTAAATCCCTATACAACCCGCATGTCAATTCTGCTACCTTAAAATCGTAAAAAATTTGGTTATGTTAACTTTTAGTTGTCAAATCGTCTTACCTATTGTATGACAATTTGACAAATAAAGTTAACTTAACCGAATTTTTAACGATTTTAAGGAATGAGAATTGATATCCTGCTTAAAAACTAAAGAGAACTGACTATCTAGCCAGTTTCAATCACAGATTCATAAACGATAATGCTGGTTTAGCAACATCGGCGAGGTCATTCCATAGACCTATGACCGCTCAGTGGAATTTCATCTGAGCGTCTACGTACTTTGGAGGTCACTGAAAGTCTGTTTCTAATGTCGTGTCGTCGTAGTTTGACACAGTCGTTAAAGCCCGATTTACACATCGACAAGTACAGTAGCGAGTTAAGTAGTAAGTTGTTGATTAAGTTGATTTAAATAGATCTCCATCCTATTTTTTGGCGAGTTAAGTACGAAGTAGCTCCCTCTCTCGCGTCTCGCCAACTTAACGCTTAACTCGCTACTGAACTTGTCGATGTGTAAATCGGGCTTAAGTCACGTCAAAGGTGTATGTGTGGCTTAAACACGACACTACACCAAACTATTAAAAAGATTTCGTCGACTTCTCTGATTGATTTCAAGTAACAAATAGCAATGATACATCCTAGAATTACATTCTACCGTACCTATTTACAAAAAGCTAAACTCGTACATTTTTGTAAAGAAAGGCAAGTACTAAATCATCTGAACGAGCCAGCAACCTGGTACTTAGAGAAAGTAGTGTATCAAGGGACTGTACTCGCAACTTTCACCGATTTTTTATTAAATACATTGTATCAGAGACTGTCTGGCCGCTTTAAATCATTCGTGGGAAACTTATTTATACTTTAACTTACTGTAAAAACATATTTTATTATACTAAATTCATTTAACGGCACAAAATTGAAACTCCTCTAACCTACCGATCCTACTTGCGGTCGGTTTACAAATTGCAGCGATTGCAACCTACTTTACAAACTTAACTAGATAAAATAATTATGCAAAAATTATAACTTTACCTATGTAAATTTGGATTATGTTAATATACAGACACGCCCTAATCTCATTTATTTCTTAAGATCGTGAGAGAGGAACACGAAAACTTCACAGTCTAACAAGAATCTTCCTGCCTATTAATGTTGGTAATATCATGCCGTCAATAGCAAAATCTACCCACTATGTGTTAATACAATATTACTACAATTTGAATTTACTTTTATGGTTATAAAACCCGTTAATTAAAGTATTTATTGGACAGCATTCCATTACAATGACTAACTTTAACACAAAACAAAAGACAAGACATAAAATCTACGAAAACGGTTGCCACGTTCTAATTTACTTATTTTTTATTTGTAATGAATACATGCACGTAGGAAAGAGCCGGCTTTTTGTCACACGAGTATGTTATGTGCAAAGAGGCACGTTACTAAGAAACGAAATGATAACAAAAGAGTTTATTATCTATATTTTGATTACCTTGATTGATATCGGCAGGATCCAATTACTCACAGAAAACACTAAAAAAGTAATTTCAAACACAAAAAATAAGTAGTTTAAGAACTGTAACAAGAGTATTTAATGGTTGAACGACGCACTGTGCGCCCACGCCGCACCTCAGGCACTTTCCAACCGGTTTTGTGTATAACCACGTAAAAGTAATCACGACTACCGAGCGGCGAGCGACACGAACACACTCTACGACACTCACACTGCAACTGAGTGCCGAAAAAAAGGAGCGCTGTGTTGCCAGCGCTGTGTCATTGAATCGCCCATTCTGATAAAACATGATGTAGGGAGCAGTTATTTAAATTTGCTGTTAATTTAAAAGTTAGTATTTTTCTTATTCATTACTATTTATAGAATAAAAGAATTTTTAGAATATTTTATATGGGTTTCGTAAGTTTATTACATATTTAGATCTGGGTAGCAGTGGTTATATTCTATGACTGTTTCCTCAAACAACCTACTAAATAAACTTAGAAATATAAGTACCTAATATATTTTAATTATTCTACACATAATTTCTGTACCATTTGCATATTGTGTTTACTTTTTAATGGTACACAAAGATTTAATGTTTGGCATTACGTATTTCTAAGCTAAATATGTGTAAGAATAATTAGGTAAGTAAATTATAAATAAATGTTTATACCGATTATAGACGTAGCATTCAAACATAGAGTGTTAGAAGTTTAGCAAAAACTTACAATTGACACTATACTATGTTTTCATCCAACATCTCAGGGAATGTGATGAGCACTTGCTGAGTTATCACCTTTAGCCACAATTTTTTTCCAGCTTTTGCTGCATTGTAATTTTTGTACCTATGTTATATTTATCTGTGTCGTAGCGGTGTAAGAATACAATATTTCACCACCCCATCTCTTCCCATCCCAAGGGACTATCCGTGTAAAAAATAAAAAGGAGGTAAACTTGAAATTAAACCCTTTAGCAATCCGTCTGGCCAGCGTGGTATTACTAGGCCAAGTATAAGTTTTTTGGTATGTATAGTCTTGTAAAGTAACAACTACAAAACCAAGAATTCAAGTTCAAAAAAATTGCTAAAAAGGGCCTACTTTTATAAGTTTCGCGTAGAAATGTTTATGTTAATATATTATTAAAAGTCAAACACCGTATTCAACACCTTTATAATTTGACTAAATCACAATATAATACACTAAAAGTAAACTACAAGTAAAAACATCACAAAATGATAAATAGAATTTGGGCACAATCTCAGAACAGACAATTTCCAACCATTTTATTACTTGACAACACCTTAACACAACTTTCATAGAACGCGCTCGGGTCTCTTCGTGGAAGTTCGGCTAAGTTCGGCTTCACGGTTCATGGCATAACCAACGGTCAGTTTTACTAAAGAAAATAAAAGTATTTTAGTATTTTTTGTTAGTAGATAACTCTTCCTTTAGTATATAAACTTCAGGTAACATTACATAGTAATTATTTTAAACGTTTTTACCGTTTTTTCTACAAGATTACTAGCTATATAAGTACCTTACAATAATTATAATGCATGCAACAAGTACATAGCCGTTTATCAGGATTTTTTTAACTACTGGAATAGACTACTTTCCGCCTTTTCTCTTGGAGGTAGAGAGTATGTGTGAAGGTACAGTAAAGTTGCAAGCAAGGTAGACAGCGACCTGGGTGTGTCCTATGGCATTGCTGGAGTCCATGAACGGTGGTCACCACTTACCATCAGGTGAACCCCTTGCTTGACTGCCGCCTTACAGCAATAAATAAGTGTCTTAGTGGGCATGGTTGTAAAGGCGTAGATACTATTGCATTTGAAGATTAAATATAAGGGTTTTTTTTTTAAATTGTTTAGGTATGGGAAATAAGGACAAAACACCGAATTTTTTAACGTAATGAAATTTTTAACGTAACGACGTTATTTCTGAAAACTTAGCTAATTACTACTTCGTTTGAAAACGGTCGCGATAAGCGGTTACCATGCTCGACCGCAAGGTGGACCCCACGCGGACTATTTATTTGTGCGATCAACAAATGATTATTCTCGTCCTTTGTCTTTGTTAAATGAATATGTTTGTAAAATTTTAGCCGTGACTCAGGAATCTACCCCCTTACTCATAAACGCCTATTAAATTTTAGTCAATTGATTAGATTAAATAAATTCTTACGGTTTTGTTTGGTATAAAGTTGGTTTTCGTAACAAAAATCTAGGTAAAACTTGATTAGATTAACTTAAGAGGCGTTTATGAGTAAAGGGGATAGAGTTAAATTTTTAAGTAATCAAAAAACGTAAGTATGCTTTATAGTATATTGTTAAGAACTATACTCACATGCCTGAAGGCATGCTTTTAAGCAAATGATTCTGAAGCCTTTGACCCTACCTAAACCTTGTCTCGTCGTCCAAATTTGTCCGTTGCCGAAACAAAAAGCAGTTAAATCTCATAATCTCACTTCACACAAAACAAACTTTGGAGGACTTTAAAAAGTCTAGTACTTAAGTAAGATTGATAGTTTAAGTAAGAATGGTCACTATCTTCCAACCGTTATTATAAAGCTTAATTTTGATTAATATTATGTTTTCAGTGTCACTCACTAGCAGGATTAAGACGATAGATGCAAGATCCATTAACATCGGCCTTAAAAATTGGTAATATTATTATGATGACGATACATAGGAACCTAAGTACTAAACATAGCAAGTGCATTAGTCAACATTTTGCTAAGATAATCAACTGAGATAAACGCACGATTATTATTTATTATTGATGTTATTCTCCGTGTGGTGACGGAGTAAGAATACAATATGTCATCACCCCATCTCATCCCACGGGTGTCGTAAAAACCGACTAAGGGACTATCATCTTAACAAAATAAAAAGAAGAAAAACTTGAAATTAAACCCTGTACCAATCCGTCCGGCCAGCGTGGTATTATTAGGCCAAATATCCCTCCATCACGGGAGGAGGCCTGTCCCTGCTGTGGGACATTAATGAGCTGTTATGAATATTATGATGACGATACATAGGAACTTAAGTACTAAACATAGCAAGTGCATTAGTCAACATTCTGCTAAGATAATCAACTGAGATAAACGCACAATTATTATTTATTATTGATGTGATCATAATCACCCACCGCTAGGAACTCCTCCAGTGCCAAAAACTTGATCTACTAACGTTGGCTAATTAGATTAAGTATTACAGGTTTTTAGCCATGTCATAGGGACACGGACAGAAAACGACAACTTTGTTAATATACTATGAAGTGATACTTAAGTGGGTCAAAAGGCTTAGCTCACGCATAAAGAATAAGAACTTACTAAGTCATGTAGATACAGTTAACTTTACCCCAAAATTGGAGAAAGGTATAATATCAAAAAAATAAGGTTAAACGTCCAAATTGTTTCTCAAAAGAACTCGTTTAATGAACAATAAAATAAGTGTTTTATTTTATTGGACAAGATCAGTTTTAAAGACAAAAAATTAAAACAAACGCAATGTAGGACAGTTTAAATCTAAAGTTTTGAGGTTATAAATGTTTTTTTCGAAAACACTTTTAAAAAATAACACCATTTAATGCAATCTTTTTTTTAGTGTGGCAACTGCGATCCTTCGCGTGACTCGTCTAAAAATAGTTGTACCAATTAGTTCAGAGAAGTAATAAAATAAATAATAAAACTAAGAAGTTGAATTTCAACGAGTTTTTAATAGATTTTTACCTGATTGCACTAAGCAAAGGAGGTTATTCATGTTCTTATTAGCCTAGTATCTGTGTATATTTGTTCCTTTGTGGAAATCTAGACCAAGCCATTTTTAAACGTAGGACGATTTTAATGGATCATAAATTTATCTTAATCTTACGATTGACAATGACAACATATTATTAATATTAATAAAAATTATGCTTATACCAGGTGGGGAGACCCCTCACACGGTGGACCGACGACCTGGTTAGGGCGATGGGAAACCGATGGATGAGGGAGGCACAAGACCGCGCAAGGTGGCAGTATTTGGAGAAGGGCTATGTCCAGCAGTGGACGTCAGTTGGCTGATATGATGATGATGATGCTTATACCATTCTTACTTAAATTTTCTATTTTACTCTTTATCTTAATCTTTTTAAGACAACTCCAGCATTAGGGATCATGCCCTGTGTCGCGGGGACTTTTACAAACATCTATTTAACGTACACAAAGAACACTCATGGATCGCACAATTATTTGGCCTGCATGGAAATCGAACCCGCTACCTTGTGCACGTTAGCCACAGTTGGATATAGGCAGATAAACTATTATGATAATATCAATACTAAAATAAATATTAATCGTGCGTTTATCACCGTTGATTATCTTGACAGAATGTTGACTAATACACTTGCTATGCTGGGTACTTAGGTTCCTATGTGTCATCTTGATATGATAGAGGGTCCCTTTGACGTTTAACCTTATTTTTTGGGATTATACCTTTCTCCAATCTTGGGGTAAAGTTAACTGTATTTACATGACTTAGTCAGTTCTTATTATTCATGCGTGCGTGAGCTAAGCCTTTTGTCCTACTTAATTATCACTTCATAGCATAAAACAAAGTCGTCGTTGTCTGTCCGTCCGTCCCTATGACATGGCTAAAAACTTAAAAATCTGATAAGCCAACGTTAGTAGATCAAGTTTCTAGCACTGGAGGAGTCCCGTCCTAGCGGTGGGTGGGACATTAGAGACTATTATGATCACATCAATATAATATCTTAACAGCCCATTAATGTCCCACTGCAGGGACGGGCCTCATCCCGTGACGGAGGGTTACTTGGCCTACTAATACCACGCTGGCCAGACGGATTGGAATAGGGTTTAATTTCAAGTTTTCCTTCTTTTTATTTCGTTAAGATAGTAGTTAAGGGTATTCCCTTAGTCGGTTTTTACGACACCCATGGGATGACATAATAATATTATGTCATCAATATAATATTATATTGATGACATAATATTATTATGTATCTATGTTAATTGGGTAGATCTCCAGAGGCATTTTTTATCGTGTCGGACTGGAGAAACCCATTTTGAAATCGATAAACGTTTTCATTACATTTTTTTATGTATACTTTGGTGTCTAATCTATGTGGTGCAGGGCTGAAATTATGAATTAGTTTATTAGAAATATTTAAAAAAAAATCATAAACCCTAAAATCCTGATTGCTCTGGGTTGACCTAACTCCCGATTGAATAAGAAAACATTGTGTAACTTTTTATTGAGAAGGTTCATATGTCCGATGTTATTTTATATTACATAACAAATAGTTAAACTTCATTGTAATATTTTTTTAAAAATTATATTAACAATATTTTTGGCACAATTTAAATTTATCGTCATGACCTGGCATATTATCTCATCGCTCTGCGCTGGAGTAAAACATCGCGCTCATCCCTCGTTTTACGAAATAGAAACTCTATTCCCCTCCCCCGGGGTAGTGGCTGTAGTGGTCTAACCTCCGAGGAAGATACATTTGTGCCACGGTCCCCCACTACAACATTACGAGGGTAAGTTTATGATTTATCTGGGTTTGGTTCTCGAATTTGATGATTGATATGGCATGTTTTATAAATTAAATAGTAAAGTTGTAAATGTGCTTATTAAGTGAATTAAGTGATAGTAATGATGTTCTTTATGAGGCGTAAACACAACTTTCTACTGTTTTTATTTTGGGCTATATTAATGCTTTTATGACTTTTTTTGATCGCTATGGCTATGATTGCAAAAAGACCAGAGCGATGATATTTTGCAATAATTGTACGTTATAAAACTACTTTAAGTAATAAAAAATAAAAAATAATACCAGATTGTTACAACGACAAATGTCACGACTCAGCTGTCAAAAATTCTGTGACATCACGACTCATCTGTCAAAAATTCTATAACTTTACGACTCCCCTGCAAAATATTTTCCCGCCAATATTCTATGACGTCACGACTCATCTGTCAAAATTCTATGACGTCACGTGTCACGTGACCAAAATTCTATGGCGTCACTAGTCACGTGACTCAGCTGTCAAAATGATTATGACTATGACGAAATTATCAAAATATAATATGATGAAAGCCAAAATTTCAAGTTTTCTAAGTGTTTCCTTTACATGCACTATAAGACCTTGCTTCATGCCAAATTTCAAGTTTTTATGTAGACTGGAAGTACCCTGTAGCTTTTTGCCCTTTGCTCATCGAAAATTTGCGACATAAACGGCTATAGGTACCTATGTCTTGATTTCGTTAGATTAGAAGTTTGATTTTTTTACAGCACTAAAAGGCAACAGACCTTAGTATTTGGTAAAAATTTCAGCTTGATACCTCTACGCGTTCCTAAGAAAAATAGTCTTGATAGAGAAACGGACAACAAAGGGTTCCGTTTTTCCAAAATCGGTACGGAACCCATATAAAACCGGTCAAGTGCGAGTCTCACTCGCGCACCGAGGGTTCCGTACCCTATTTACTTTCTCGCCAAATTGTGATGACGTCAGGACTCAGCTGTCTAAATATTATTTTTCCCGCCAAAATTCTATGACGTCACGTCTCATCATTTATAATATTTGTTGAAAATTGATACCTTCAAGCGTTCCTGAGATAAATGGTCTTGACAGACAGACGGACAACGAAGTGATCCTATAAGGGTTCCGTTGTTTCAAAATCGGTACGCTGCCCTAAAAATGAACAAGTTTCCAACTGATGAGCTCTCAAAAAGCTCTAGATATATCCCCTAAACATAAAATCATAAAATCTTGTAACATGCAAGACTAAAAATGACTAAATAAATAATATATTACCAATTTTATAATTTTTGTTTCACCATTTATGATCGCTCTAGCGCCTATCATGATTGCTCTGGACGCGAGAATGTTTGAACTTAAATATTTCCATAACTGTTTGACAAAAATGAAGGCCAATAGTAAAAATGTAGTATTTTAATATCATTATTTTCAATGAGATACATAATTACCAAAAAATATCAAGATCTGAAAAGCACCAGAGCGATCACACGAATACGCCCGATTTGGAGATTGACCCAATTACTAATAACAACAGCCGTGTGGTGACGGAGTAAGAATACAATATGTCAGCACTCCATCTCATCCCATGGGTGTCGTAAAAACCGACTAAGGGACTATCCGTGAATATTATGTTAACGAAATAAAAAGAAGGAAAACTTGAAATTAAACTCTATATCAATCATTCTGGCCAACGTGGTATTAGTAGGCCAAGTATCCCTCCGTCCCGGGAGGAGGCCCGTCCCTGCAGTGGGACATTAATGGGCTTGTTATGATGATGACTTATAACAACATTAATTCGTGTATTGTCCTACTGCAGGGATGAGCTTACTAGGTAGGTATATAGTGACGGAATGTTTGTCCTACTGCCACCTCATCAGAATATCTGAAAAGGTAATCTATACCTTTTCAGATATTCTGATGAGGTTGTTTTTTTTTTATTTTGTATCTAGAATATTTACTAATCAGGAGTTCATATAACACAATCCATGATTCCTAGGCACGGGAAGAGTCGGTCCTGTTATTTTTTGTAACATGAATAATGGCACCTCAATTGTAGTTGCCTATATACGACACTGAGGGCAGTTAGTATTATGGGCATGTCGGCCTTAAGCCGACTAAACTCACTCGAAGTTCCAGCAGAGCTCTCTGATAGATGTTCCATACACCGGGGTCAGGACGGTTATTCTTCGCTTCTGAATGGGCATGACATGACGTTTCCACACATGCGCCGTGTTGTCTTCTTGGCATATTTCCTGTTTGGCTCAGAGCTAAGGTCAAGGAGATCGTAGTTCAAATATTCGAGTAGTAAACAGTACCTAACATTTTCAAGTTATCAAAGAATGTCCATAGTTAATCATCACATTCTTACATTTTTTTACTTTTAATTATAATTAAGAATGATTTATCTTAAAAACATTCTTACAAGTAGTAAAACAAAGTATCTATTAATGAATTAAACAAGGATTATATTATACTGTACTTATTGAGCAACTAGCTATGAATACTAACCTCTGTTCTTTGATAAACTTATGAACATATTATCCATAAAACAGATAAAGTGTCGAAGTCAAAATACACGCAGTTTTTTCTATACTACTTAATTATTATAAAGAGGTAAAGTTTGTGTCTTTGTGACGTTGTAGGGGGTAATCTCTGGATCTACTAAACCGATTTGTAAAATTCTTTCTGTGTTGAAAAGTCCTTTTATCGGGGAGTGTCATAGGCTATATAGTACCACGCTATGAGTAATAGGAGTGGAGCAGTAATGAAATTTGTTTAAAAAAGGAAACCTTTTTTTTACGTCACCCAACGAAGTGAGCATGGTTCAGCTAGTCCTTTTAAAAGAATACTTTTGCACTAGGTATCATGGCCTTTGTCGCGGGGACCTAGGACAGTATTTTGTGGATCGCACTGGTTGGAACAATGGTCTTAATACTGCTCGGGTAAACTTGTAATAAAACATTATGATAGGCTAGCTGATGCCCGCGGCTTCACCCGCGTTGTGTAAGGTAGCTTAAATGTAATTCTACACCCTAAACTACCTATATTCCAAATGTTATCAAAATCCATTCAGTAGTTTTTGCGTGAAAGAGTAACAGACATCCATCCGTCTATCCATATATCCTCATAAACTTTCGCATTTATAATATTAGTAAGAAGTAGGATATTATTGGTCGAAATGATTGGGGACACAAGCCAGTGCATGCTACGTTAAGATTCATGTTGGATTCGAGTTCAATACCTCGTCTTCCATCTGTTTCGCAAAGCCCTAACGATGTAGTATGTCCGCCGTGTGTGGGGTCTCCCCACCATGCATCTCCTGGTAAGTGGTCGCCATTCCAGAACCATTCTGTCTTATAGTAAACTAGCTGAACCGTGCCCACTTCGTTGGGCGGCAAAAAAAACGCGTCCGGTTTTCAAACATATTTAATTACTGCTCCACTCCTATTAGTCATAGCGTGATACTATATAGCCCATGACACTCCCCGATAAATGGACTATTCAACACAGAAAGAATTTTGAAAATCGGTGCAGTAGATCCAGAGATTACCCCCTACAAAGTCACAAACACATAAACTTTACCTCTTTATAATATTAGTATAGAAATACAGTTATATTGCTCTCTATATGTTTTTTTTTTTTTTTTTAGGGGCACCCGTCATCACAGGGTGTTTGCCATCCCTACCTCCAATATGTTTTTGGAGCCTAATTTTATCTAAACCTTTCATACCAGTTCTCGCATTTATTATCCTTTCGTGCTTCATACTTTGTCTTTCTTTTATGCATCTCTTTTATACTTTCCCGTGGGATTCAGGATTTATTCGCGACTTTCTTATTTTATTTTCTAATAGACGTTCACATACAGTTTTGTTTAATTACACTTTTTTTTTTTTTTTTTCCCTTAAACTATTGTAAGCTTGTTCTAACAATATTCTTCTTAATTATACATTTTGTTATTCAATTACTCTTATCCTAATTTTTATTTTACATTTGAAACTTATGCTACGGTATTCAATAATATATTCCCAGCATATTTACTTATTTCTATTGTTCACTATTCTAACAATTTTTATACAGTAATCTAATACTAACTGCCTATGCCTCCTCATCAGAAGAGGCATATTTGCTGCGTTTAGTTCTAGTTTTGTTTGCGTCTCAATGGTACGTCTTTCAGCGTTGTGGACGGGGCATTCGAAGAGTAAATGCCTGACGTCCTCTTCTGTGTTAGGCTCACAGGCGCATGACGGATTGTCCTTGCACTTGAACCTAGTCAGGTACGAGGAGAACCCGCCGTGACCCGTGAATATTTGTGTGGTGTGATGTGTGCTGTATTTTTCGTGTGATACTGTATGCCGCCACTACGCTGGGGAAGAAAATTTTCGTGACGGAAGCAGTCTCCCCCGTTTGATATCTCCGATCCCATTCCCCAAGCGTTTGCATCCGAATGCTGCGCTTGGCGAATGAGACAGGACACAGATCATAGTCCGGCCTCCGCTTGCACTTTAGCGCTGCCTCTTTGGCCAGCTGGTCAGCTCTCTCGTTCCCCTCAAGCCCTACGTGAGCCTTGACCCAAAACAAGGAGACAATTTTGTTTTGGTCCTGGCATTTTCTTAATATGTCTCGCGCCTCCACCGCCAGGGGGTGCGGGGAACGAGATGCGACAGATTGTAGAGCTGCCAGGGAATCACTAAAGATGCCGAAGGTGTTTTTATTACTTTTGTGCACAACGGAAGCCGCCCTATGCAGAGCAAAGAGTTCGGCCTGGTACACGGTGCAGTGGGACGCTAGAGCAAGCTTGAGGGAGCGAGTTTCGGCGGAAACGTCCCAAATGGATAGCGCCGCTCCGACCCTTCCCTCAATCCTACTCCCGTCCGTGAAAATGCGCGCTTCAAAGTTGTTTGCGTTTGCGTATTGATCCTCATTGGTTATTAGACCGAACTCCAGCTCCACTATCTCTGCTGGGTGCGGTGCCTCAACTGCTGGTGCCATCCGTTCAATCTCCCTATCCCCAATCACCGATTGGGATAATCCCCTCTTGGCCTCATACAGCGACGCCTCCTCCCAAATTCGAAGGTCGAAGGGGAGTATCCCAGCCAGCGTCAATGCAGAGTTTAGAGAGACCGTACGGTAGGCTCTGCACAACTTCTGAGCGAAGCCGCGTTGGACCGAATTTAATTGCTTCCGTACACCTAGCTTATTTGCTGCTGGCGCCCAGGCGCTAGCGGCGTACAGTATCACCGGTTCTACCGCGGCGTTGTAGATTAGGCGGATGATATCGGGATGTAACCCCCAACTGACTCGGGCCGTCCGCGCCAGTTGTTTGTATATAGCCAATGCCCTTTTACATACATTGGCTACGTGCGTATTAAAAGTAAGGCCCGAGTCTATTGTTAAACCTAAAAGCTTAATTTCCCGTGACATCCCGATATCAACCCCCCCCATGTGAAGGCGTGGCGTGTCAAACTTCAATTTCCTCGTGATGACCATTGCGGAGGTTTTATGTGGAGCAAACTTCAACTTGTTTTTAACACCCCATGCCCTCACGTGCTCGAGAGCCACGTTTGCTCCCCTCTCTATATCACCCGCTGTTTCCCCATCGAATGACAACACTACGTCGTCGGCAAAGGCCTGGCAGAATACATCCATACCCGCAAGTTTTTTAAGTAGCGTGTCCAGCAGCAGATTCCACAGGATCGGTCCACCGATCGAGCCCTGCACGCATCCCTTGCTCGTGTTCCGCTCAGCCACTTCCCCCGCGTAACGGACGCTAACCGTCCTATCACTGAGGTAGCTATCGATTACTCGCCTCAAGTTAACTGGCACGTTCTCTTCGGCCAGACGAACTCTGATGGCCGGCCACCATGCACTGTCGAAGGCCATGCACTGTCGGCTCTCTATATGTTGTACTTCTGCATATCTCTCTGTATTGTGTATAAAGCTTTTAATAAAACGAATTCCTTTACAATAAAGTTGAGCTTTGTTATGTGAATCTTAAAAACTAAATGATTGTTTCATATTTCTGTCCACAGATAAGTTTTGTGAGGTCTAGTGGAACAATGGCGCCATTTTAACTAATATCTTATGTTACACATAAGTTAATTATTCATATTTATGCCAGGAAGTACTTCTGTTTTATATTATTTTTTCTTATGCAATTTATACTTAAATTATCTTTTGATGAAAACCGCATATAAAGTTATTTTGTGTTGTTTAATAAATATCCCCCTTACTCATAAAAGTCTCTAAAATTTAATCACTGTTTAGCGAGATTATTGTTAGCAAAACCAACCTTATGCCAAACAAAACCGCAAGAATTTAAGCTAATCAATTGACTAAAATTTAAGTGGCGTTTATGAGTAAGGGGGTATAAATTTATAGACACCGGCAGTTAATATTTTCAATAATTCTGTATATTTACTCACTAAGGATAAATAAAATCTTTTGTACTGGTGCCATCATCACCCTTCTCAAAATCAGTTCAGCCGTTTTGTAGATTAAGTACTCAAAACAGACAAACAGTGCACGTCTGACCAATTTTATTTCATAGAGGTAATTGATACGTGGTCTTCAGCCTTACAACTTACATCGCTGTTATAATTACGGTCATCATCATAACAGCCCATTAATGTCCCACTGGACAAGCCCCGCAAGGACGGGCCTCCTCCAGTGACGGAGGGATACTTGGCCTACTAATACCACGCTGGCCAGACGGATTAGTATAGGGTTTAATTTCAAGTTTTCCTTCTTTTTATTTCGTAAAGATAATATTCACAGATAGTCCCTTAGTCGGTTTTTACGACACCCATGGGATGAGATGGGGTGGTGACATATTGTATTATTACTCCGTCACCACACGGAGATATCGCTATAATTGCAGAGTTATAATTACGGTCATAGTTTATCATGATGTCTGAACACCCATTTTCCTTTCTTTATCATTCATCAACTTTCATTTTCTTTATAAAAACACTTTTAGATATTAGCAACATAATCAGATAACATCATTACAACCATAGTACAAATATATACAGTATTTCGACTTCATAGAAACGGACGAAACGCGAGTTATACTCGTACCTACAGGCTCACGCACGATAGCGGTGACTTTGCGCAGTGAACAGTCGCGACTGTGCCGCAGTAACGAGCGGGAAAGTAGGTAAATGTAATTAAAAAGCTGGAGGTGGGCAGCCCTATCGCATGATTACGTACCGCGCAGCCGTACGCATTTATAATAAATATTCGGCCGAGATAGACTAGCTCATCCCGCGACGCCGATTTGATGAATCTGGGCACCATTCGGTGGTAATTCTAGCCCATAGATGGTCAGGCATGCGGCAAACGTGGCCAGCCCAGTCCCATTTCAGTTTGGACGCACTGGCCTTCATTGGCCAAGGACCGACAGTTGTGGAAATCAAAGGGCCTTTGCCCAGCAGTGGGATGATAAGGGCAGATACGATACGATACGAGATAGACTACTGGTTGTACTGTGATACAACAAAGACGTCATTCTCTCACGGTGCGCTCTATACTGTTTACTCCCGAAAACTTTGTTTTACAATGCACGATGACGAAGGCGAACGATTTAAAACTTTATTGGCTGTGGTAGGTACAAGACTACAAACTGTAGCGGGTTGATGTGGAATTAAGATAAGATAAGATAATGTTTATTCAGGAAACTTATGAGCTAGAATTTACATAGTAGGTATATGAATTTTACTTAATTAGTTGACATTTATTTTAGTTACCTGAACTAGGTAAAACCTGTGTTTCAGGTACTAGAACTAGGTACGTGTTTTCTAGAAATTTCTGTCCGGAATTTTTAAAATCTAAACTGCACAAGACAGTCTGTACCTGTTTCGTACGAAATTATACAATTAATTATTATTCATTTAAGAAAAACCTTTATTTTCTCATTCCGCTATTATTCCCGCTACAGTTTACAAATTAAAACATACTTAGGTACTTAAAACTGACTTAGGGCCAGATTCAGGGCCAGATTCAGAGACCGCACTTTGTCTTTACTTTAGCAAAGTCTAGTTATTATCTCTGAATTTGAACAACATTAAAGTAATTTTTCGCATGAAAAAGTTTACTTTGTAGTAATAAATAATGAAAGTAAACTTTTTCATGCGAAAAATTACTTTAATGTTGTTCAAATTCGGAGATAATAACTAGACTTTGCTAAAGTAAAGTCAAAGTGCGGTCTCTGAATCTGGCCCTCAGAGACCGCACTTTGACTTTACTTTAGCAAAGTCTAGTTATTATCTCTGAATTTGAACAACATTAAAGTAATTTTTCGCATGAAAAAGTCTACTTTCATTATTTATTACTACAAAGTAAACTTTCCATGCGAAAAGATTACTTTAATGTTGTTCAAATTCAGAGATAATAACTAGACTTTGCTAAAGTAAAGTCAAAGTGCGGTCTCTGAATCTGGCCCTTAGTAATGGAGAAAGTGGTTATTTATCGTATCGCATACATCTGCTGACAGATTCGCGCCAATTGCTTATCCACAGATAATAACATTGACACTGGAACTTTGACAAACAGCTAATTAAATTATTTTGATGTTAGCTTATGTCAGGCAATTAAAATGTTCTTAAAGATACTGTTTTGAAAGTAATTGGGAATGAGTCAGAAAGTATCACTAAAGCTTACATTTATTAATGTTTTTTTTTATTGCAATGACTGTATTGAACTTGATAGAAAGCGCGATTACAGCTCCGGAATCACATACAAATAAACTTATAAACCTTAGTATACAAAGCAATTAAAAAAAAGAAAGGCAATGGAAAACTTCCATACTTGAGACAGGAATCGAACCTGTAGAAAGAAAGCACTTTCGAGGTATTGAGCGTTATGCCACTCGAGTCATTGTCTCGTAAACCAAATGAGAAGAAAGAAGGTCAGGAATTATTGAATCGGATGTTACTTTTAAATAACCTTTGTGTCCGATAAATTGATGTTTGTATAGTCCAAGCGACGCAGGACTTACCTAATCTCAAGTACAGGAGTTGTCTTTATAAATAAATAAATAGTTTCTTTCCCAGAGGTCCTTTCTGTGAGCCGAGGTATCTAAGTCTAGTCTAGAAACAGTTGTTTTTACGAACAGAGTTTACTGCAAAAGGTGCTGTAAGTTTAAGGACAATGATATCTGTTAACAGTGATTCCTATGTACCGAGATATCTACGAACAATGTTTTCTATGAACAAAGTTTTCGGCGAAACGTGCTTTCTAGGAATAGAGATTTCTATGAGCCATGTTTTCTGTGTACGGTTATACTGTACAAGCGTGTTACTGTATTATATTCAACACTCACCTACGTTGCCTACAAGAATAATAATTAGTGCTCCTTGTTAGGTCTATCATTTAATTTACCATATACCTACCTACTTATCTTTCTTCCATTAAAATGCCAGACGAAGGCGGCCAACATGATGCTAAGTTGTTACCGCCTCCAATAGAATGTAATTAAATATCCTGATAATATCCTGTAATCATTAAAAATGTAAAAAGTTGCAAAAAGATCCAACATTTCTTCTATTTAGTCAGAAAACAGGTTAGAAAATAAACAGATCAATGCAAAACTTATGTATGGCATAAAAATATTTACTTTGAACGAGAGTCGACCCCGAAACCCGACACGACACCTTCAGATTTGCCACGGGATGTACCGTACCTATACAAAGAAAGACAAAGACATTGCAAGTCAAAACTAATTATGCAGTAATCAAACAAACAATATAATATTTTGATAATTATAGATGCTCCATAATGTAAGAATGCTGAAATTAAAATGATTAACATGTAGAAGGAAGTAATAAAAGATAATTGGCTGAATGTGTAAATATACAACTTTGCGTGAAAGTGGAAAAAGTTTAACTGTTCATTGCAATGTTGCAAGCGTTAATAAATAAAGTTTTAATTGTTAGTAAATTAACTTTTATTGTGTTTGAAATATCTACAGTTGCTTTATAAAATATTGGTTCATTTTGTTTAAATATACACGTATAAGAAAGAAAGCTTTATAGATAAAAATATGTTTTGTATGTTTAAAGGGAAGGTGTTTTGCTTTTTTTTTTCTTTTGTTTTATTTTTCGTTTACTATTTTTTTTAAAATACTGCTTCTCGAATAGGATTATGCCTTGTATCGCGGGGACTTAACAAACATTAACTTAAAGGGCACAATGCACATCCCGTTTTAGAATAACAATTTGTGGATCATACAAATACTTGTCCTGCGTAGGATTTGATTCCGCGACTTCATGCACAGCAGTCGCTTCGCCGACCGTATAGCCACCAGGGCACTTATACATATTTCATACTCCATGTTGGATGAGTGGTAGAATCAAGATGGTAGAGAGAATGCGAAGGTGCATTGGGGTTGCAATGTACTGATGGAGTTCAGGAGCAGCGGTTACCAATTATTATCGTGTTGTTTGTAAGTAGTTACCCATTTTCAGATCTTGTGTTTACTTACACAACAGAAATTTAGCTGAAACTTGATATTTTTGTTGCCATATTTTGTCTAGGTGAATCTTAGATTTGACAACATTAACCGTCTTGGTAATTCTAACAAAGGCACGTGAACTTTATGTCTCTGTAATACATTATTATAGTGTTTGTCGATAACAAACCACCTGGAAACGATCTCATCCAGTAATGTCCTTTTCCAGCAGCTCTTGGATGAACTACCTGCCTCAGTTTTGGTTGAGGGTTATCCACCCCACTACAGCCCGTGTGAAGTAGTAGAGGTCACAGGCAAACAATTACTCCTCATTAAGAAAAAAAAATACCTGCCACAGCGTTTACGCGAACGCTATGACTTGTCCTTCTTGAAACAAGGTTTAAAGAGAAACCTAATTCCAAGGGAGACAGCCTGGCTTCGCCCTGATATTGCTGGCGTCTGTAAGCAGTGGATATCACTTACCATTAGGTGGGATGCTTGCTCGTCTGCTACCTTAAAGCAATAAAATAAGAACACATAAATAACACTTATCTAGTTTCCATGCTTATGAAATGTTTTGAAATTGAACCAAAGCTCCAAACTCAAATTGAGCAACGCAAAGAAAGTAAGTATAAATAAAAATCTTACGGTGCCTTATTATCAACCAGAAGTTAAAAATTTTCATACTATATCGAGCCTCAGGTAATTGATAAGGTTTAAAACTCAGTACTTAAAAGCATTATCTTGATATCATTATATGGAAATACACCATTTTTATTGGTAAAATTAACAGTTAGTGGTAATTTCCACCATATTCTCCCTTGCAGCGATGCACTTTTGTAGGTAAATTAAAAGCGCATCTTGCAACACTTTTATGCTACTGTCAATGTCACAAACAATTGTCATGAATTGTCATAATATTTTTTGTTGATACGTTTCACTCGTATCGTACCGTGTAGTCGGTTCTATTTTGTAGAAATTAATGAAAAAAACATAATTAACTCTACTCTAGAAAGTTGTTATACTAAAGTGACAATCCTAACATATCTTTTAGTGATGTGAGAACCTGTATATGCGCAGAAAACAGTAAGTTATATGTATGTAAACATTCTAATCAGATTATAAGTAGTTTTATTGAATAAATTAATAAATTGAACGGTGTTATTAGAATGTAGACGCTTATTATTTTATCTATATTGTCTGCTGAATGTTACACCCACGGTAATTTGATTAAATAGTGTGTTTTGTACACACTGATTATAAGTTTAGGGGTTTTTGTTCCTGTATTTGTGTGTGGCGAACTAATTTATCTTCTAGTATCAAGTTTCGTGGTTATTGTCTTTAAGTAGTTTCTATATCGAAGGTTAATACAAGAATGTTGTTAATTGCAGATGTCATTAATGATATTGTAATTTCTCTATATGGTCTGATAGTACAAAAGTTTTTAAAGTTACGTTTTTTAATTAAGATAGGATAACCTTTGACATAGAAGTGCTTTAAGTTTATTAAAAATATTATTATCTCTAGTTGTTGCTATAAAGAACTAAAGTCAGTTAAAATTTATTTTTTATTTTTTACACTAAATATACTTGCTAAGATTCAAACTCTCCCTCTTTATCATTAAGCAGAGCTTGTACTATAAATGACATAAGAGAATGTTCATCATAACAGCCCATTAATGTCCCACTGCAGGGACGGGCTTCCTCCCGTGATGGAGGGATACTTGGCCTACTAATACTACGCTAAAGCGCTAAAGTTTGTGAGGATGTATGGATGGATGTATGTTTGTTATTCTTTCATGGATTGATTTTGATGAAATTTGGAATAGGTATAATAGAATAATCAGGCATTTTCTTCCAGGTAACCCAATGGTTAGCTGGAAGAAAATGCCTCAAAGCATTAAGCTTACCTTGTACAATGTTTCAATTTTGTGCTTACACAATAAATAAAATAATATTTAAATCTGCTTATACTATGCGGGTGAAGCTAGTTTAAAATAATGAAATTAAACCCTATACCAATCCGTCTGGCCAGCGTGGTATAAGTAGACCAAGTATCCCTCCGTCACAGGAGGAGGCCCGTCCCTGCAGTGGGACATTAATGGGCTGTTAAGATGATTTATCAGTGATTGCAACCAGCTAAGATTGATCTACTTATATTTCCTCCAGGTAATACATTGCACAATGGAGGACCCCGACATAGAGACGCTACGTAAGCTAGCTTCATGTTGGAGCCTCGCGGGTGATGACAGACTACTCACCATCCTACAGAACACTCACCAGGTATGTGCTATGTTTAGGGCTACTCTGCACCATTCGGATCATGAATCGGATTTTTTTATATCTATCTATACTAATATTTTAAAGAGGTAAAGTTTGTGTGTTTGTGACGTTGTAAGGTGTAATCTCTGGATCTACTGAACCGATTTTAAAAATTCTTTTTGTATTGAATAGTTTATTTATTGTAGAGTGTCATAGGCTATATAGTATCAGGCTTTGACTAATAGGAGTAGAGCAGTAATGAAATATGTTTAAAAAAGGGACGCTTTTTTTTCGCCGCCTGACGTAGTGGGCACGGGTCTGCTAGTAATCTATATAGAGATAATGAGCTGAGACGTGCGGACTTTAAAAAAAATTAATTCAACGGATACCAAGAACATCAAAAATCAGGACAATAGTTTTTGAATCACATAAAGAATTGTGCGTGGTAATCGATCCCACGGCCTCCTGTAAGTGGTTTAGAAAATGGTTATAATTTTGATATGTAAAGATCTGGAGGAGAACCAAAGTTACAGATGTATTGATAAGATATGATGTGCGTGTGTAGTGTGTAGGGAAGAAAGGTTCAGATAAGCCGACCACTTATCTGGAGACGCAGGGTGATAAAATTGGCAGGGTGAAAACCGCTAGTTGAAGAATAGGATAGAAAATGCTGGGCCCATGGCATGGCAATCGTACCAAAAAAACTAGCTCAGCAAGAGCCCTACCATTAATATAATGTGTATGTTGCTGACAGAATACCAGCGCTGGTGCTACATAAACTATGCCGTACCAGAATTACAGCTGAGGCAGAACCCTTTTGGCAATTCAGACGTTTTTGTTTTCCCCTTTCTTCTTGTATTTTTTTTCTCTCTGTTGTGTGTCTTCATGGCCAATTAGCTGACCCGTGCCCACTTCGTTAGGCGGCGAAAAAAACGCGTCCCTTTTTTAAACATATTTCATTACTGCTCCACTCCTATTAGTCATAGAGTGATACTATATAGCCTATGACACTCCCCGATAAATGGACGAAAGAATTTTTAAAATCGGTTCAGTAGGTACAGAGATTACCCCCTACAACGTCACAAACATACAAACACACAAACTTTACCTCTTTATAATATTAAGTATAGATAAACGATTTTTCTTTTTTACAGAAACTAGTAACAAGATGTCAAGAAGCGAACTCACAGCTAGAACAGATGGTGACAGCTCTCGACGACGCGAGCATAGCGCTACAAAATGTCAACAACCAGTGAGTATTGTATACCTTATAAAGAGTTTACGTTATAATTTAGGTGACGGAGTAAGAATACAATATGTCACCATCCCATCTCATCCCATGGGTGTCGTAGAAACCGACTAAGGGACTACCCGTCAATATTATCTTTACGAAATAAAAAGAAAACTTGAAATTAAACCCTATACCAATCCGTTTGGCTAGCGTGGTATTAGTAGACCAAGTATCCCTCCGTCACGGGACCTCCTTTCGTCCCTGCAGTGGGACATTAAGGGGCTGCTATGATATCTCTTTATATAGCCACTGCAAGGTAGAGAATTCACGACTATATTACAAGTTTTATTACGTAATTTGTCAATCCAAATACTATCTTGCAGCTGTCAAAACAATGAGTTGAAAAACTCAAAAATAAATTAACATGTTGTTGTCTGTCTCGCACTGTAGACACAACATTAAAACAATGTCAATGTATGATACTTGATATACGACACGGGGAAGCAAAACGGTTCGTTTACATATACATTTGACGACCTCTGTGGCGTAGCGGTTATATAACATGACTGCTACGCAGAGGTCTCGGGTTCGATTCCCACTCAATGCTAATATTTGTGTGCATGAACATGATTGTTTGCATTGGCCTGGGTGTTTTCTATGTATAATATGTATGTATTTACAAAAAAAAAATATTTAAGTATGTTTATCCGTTGTCTATTACCCACAGTACAAGCTCTGCTTAGTTTGGGACTAGATGGCGTTGTGTGAAAGAGTGAGGAATATTTTATTTTTATACATACTTACATACATACCTACATAAACTCACGCCTTATCCCGTCCGGGGTAGGCAGAGTTAGTTAGTTTACGAATAATATTTTCAGTTCATTTTATTCTACAACCTAGTTAGGACGGCGGGAAGGCGATGGATAAGGGAGGCACAAGACCGCGCAGGGTGGAGATGTAAGGAGGCCTATGTCCATCAGTGAACGTCGATAGGCTGATATGATGATTTTATTCTATTTCTAGCTTTTTAGTTCGTTTCTTGCGAATGTTTTAAGTGAAAATTTATTAATTTTAAAACTCATTTTGAGAAATTATAAAGCTTAGATATTTTGAGAAGCTCTACATTGTTATCGAAAACATTTTCGAATTTTATGATTAATTGACCAAGGATCCTGGGCTTACTATAGACGGAGAAAACATTTTAATAATATCAGAAACCGTGCCTTTTAAATTTCTTGGTAGAAAGATAAACGATAAAGATCGCTCGCCAGTACTAGACGATGTCGTCAATAGTTTCATAAACGACGTTGAAAAGGTAGACCATCAACCGATAAATAACGTAAAAAAGTCTGGATATACGACAACTATTTTAACATCACGTCTCAATTGGCCTTTCCTCGTGTATGACTTAAACTAGAACCTCTTGATAAAACTAGATGCTAAAGTGACGAAAACATTGATATCGTGGCTAGGGTTAGCTCAATCGGCAGACTCTTCCGCTCTGTATTAAGACACAAATAATACTGTGACGAAACTAAAAAACCATCGAAACTCTTTAAACACCTAAGAGTCACTAACATGCAAGTCTTATCAACATCTAAAGACGAAATTGTAAAATCCATCCCAACTGATAAAAATACACATCTGCGCTCGAGTCACGGTTGGTTACAATTTCATAAAAAGTTTATGACAAACTAATAGAGCAGGTTTTTGAAACTCGAAAAGGCAATCAGACAAAGTATTCAGTGTTCAGTATTCATTTATTTATTCAAAGTAGTACAATAATATTGTATCTTTTTGACTTCATCTAAAACTACTTAATCTAAGTTTACAACATTTCAAAGTTTAGAAAACTTTACCAAGAAAATATAAAATCTTTCTTAAACCAAGATGAGAATGACAGCTACAGAGTGTACGCAATTCCTTGCTTTCTACTATCACGAATGTCCAAAACGTCATTGTTCCTACCAAATTTGGATAGGTAAAGGACGGAACATAGCAGACAGTGAAGGTGACCGCTAACGCGTTGTAAGGGAGCCTCCTTAAACCTACATCTGGGTCGTAAGTCCCAGACGCTGTTATGCAAGTGTTCCGTCCTCTATCACGCGATGGACCCGCACGGAGAATGCATGGAATGCTAAGATTAGGTCGTATAAAAGAAAATACCATATACAGGCCATGAATAAAGGTATTGTGCTAATGGTAGACAATTAAATAATTTCCCTCTGTTGTCATCTCCACCTTACTTTTAAAGGACAATGCCATAGAAAGGAATTGACGACCTCTGTGGCGTAGTGGTTATATAACATGACTGCTACGCAGGGGTCTCGGGTTCGATTACCACTCAATGCAAATCTTTGTGTGCATGAACATGATTGTTTGAATTGGTCTGGGCGTTTTCTATGTATAATATGTATGTATTTACAAAAAAAACCCATAGTACGAGATCTGCTTAGTTTGGGACTAGGTGCACAATTGCACATGCACACAATGAACCCGAGACCTTTGCGTAGCAGCCCTGTAATATACCGACTGCGCCACAGAGGACGTCACTTCACATTAAATTAAAATATAAAAGACAAAATGCGTACGGTCTAGACCGACGACCTAGTTAGGACGACGGGAAACCAGTGGATGAGGGAGGCACAGGAGCGCACAAGGTGGCATGGAGGAGGACTATGTCCAGCAGCGGACGTAGATTGGCTGATATGATGATGATTTTCATTTTACCTCCACATAAGTAAGAAGCAATGCTATAGCTACTCCGTGTGGTGACGGAGTATGAATATTTCACCACCCCATCTCATCCCATGGGTGTCGTAAAAACCGACTAAGGGACTATACGTGTATATTATCTTTACGAAGCAAAAAGAAGGAAAACTTGAAATTAAACCCTATAGCAATCCGTCTGGCTAGCATGGTATTAGTAGGCCAAGTATCCCTCCGGCGCGGGAAGAGGCCCGTCCCTGCAGTGGGACATTAACGGGCTGTTATGATGATGATGATGAATGCTATAGCTACTGTCTTTATTTCTACCTTTCTTAATTATTAATATTATTATTTTTGAGGTGAAAGTACATATTTCGCCCAATTTACGGCAGACATTACATTTCACGGTTTGTTACCTCCGAATGTGAATTTAAATTTGTAATAATAATAATATGTTTAATTTCACTGCGCACGGCGTTATATTATGTATTAATTACTATTATTTAATTACATAAGTCCATCAGATGTTACCATGAAATCCCATGAGTCTCGTAAAAGCGGAAAACAAGAACGTTAACAGACTAAGCTACTATGCGTTTCAAATAAGAATAGGACTGTCAAAGCGCCATCTTGTTTCGCATTTCTAACGAACTTCATGAATGTTATGTACGGTAGGAAAAAAATAAACACAAAATTTTATTAATTTTTACTTCAATATGTTATATAAATTTTTAAATAAATTAAATTTTAATTGGAATTCAATTCTTCCACACCACTTATGGCATCATAGCTACGTTTTTCATCCGAATCAGATTCCATGTGAAACAAACTGCAAAATTTTCAATAAAACCGGTTTTTTTCGTGAGGTTTTTTATGTTATTGTTTCAATGTAACAAACAAATAAAATTGTAAAAAACGAAGAAACACTTTTTTCGTTGAATAAAACAATCTGTTTCTTTCGGAATTTTCAACTCTAAAAATTTTAATTTAAATTATTTTACGAATTTTTTTGTTGGTCGTACTAAAATGACAGTTGCCACATGAAGTTGGCAGCAAGTGCGATCCTATTCTTATTTGAAACGCATAGTAAAACGAGTAGAAATAACCTGTACGACAACGAATGAAAGAAAACTTTCAATATAGGAGGCCACTGTCTCTGCAGGGGGACATTCATTAGCTGTTAAGAATTATATAAGTTACTAGCTGACTCGTGCCCAGTTCGTTGGTCGGCGAAAAAAACCGCGTCATATGTCTCCATTAATTTCATGTTTGTAAAAGTCCCTGCGACATACACAGGGCTTTTTCCCTCGTGCAGGAGATGTCAAACAAACTCTTTAGCTTTATACATATATTAGTATGGATAATGAAGAGTTTGTTTGTTTATACGCGCTAATCTCAGGAACTACTTCTTCTATTTGTATTTTGTTTTTAGTGTTAGATAGACCATTTATCGAGGAAGGCTTTAGGCTATACAACATCACGCTAAGACAAAAAAAAATCAAGTTTTAACTTTGTAGCCTGACCTATGGGCCTTCTCAGCAGACTCATGGTCACTCAGAGGGCAATGGAAAGATCTATGTTGGAAGTTTCCCTGCGTGATCGTATTAGAAATGATGATATCCGCAAGAGAACCAAAGTAACCGACATAACCGGTTAAAGCAGGGCACATAGCGCGGAGAACCGACAGTCGTTTAGGCAGAAAGATTCTGGAATGGCGACCACATACCGGAAAGCGCTGGTGTGGACGACGTTATTTTTCTATTTATTTTCAATTTTAATCTACTCCTATACTATAGTTTTAGTCCGTCACTGGAAACCGGCCTCTTCCTGTGAAGGCAGTGAGACATTGTCTATTATAAATGTCCCAATAATAGTACAATAAGTATTTGAATGAATGAATGAATAATAATATGTAATATAAATATTTGTGTATGAAACAAATATGATTGTGTAAGTAATTACGCATTATTCAAAATGAAGTAATAATTTCTATTATTGTTATTTGTTTATAGATTATTATTGTATTGTTTGTATAGATGTAACTGACAGGTGATTTTACATCATAATTAGATTTACGTAATGATGGTATAATATATCACATCATACTTTATATTATATCGTCATCATATTAACCAATCTCCGTGTGGTGACGGAGTAAGTATACAATATGTCACCACCCCATCTCATTCCGTGGGTGTCGTAAAAACGACTAAGGGACTATCCGTGAATGTTATCTTTAACGAAATAAAAAGAAGGAAATCTTGAAATTAAACCCTATACTAATCCTTTGGCCAGCGTGGTATTAGTAGGCCAAGTATTCCTCCGTCACGGGAGGAGGCCCGTCCCTGCAGTGGGACATTAATAGGCTGTTAAGATGATTAATTAAGCTTGTATGTCAAGGCAGATATTTTCCTTTTGGTACAAATACAATTTCAATACATTTTTATAAGGATACCCATAATTATTACTAGGGATAGCTCGTTTCACGTTTTTTTTAGCTATCCACAGTAGGCCCTACTGTGGATAGCTAAAAAAAAAACGTTCAAACAAAACTCATGCCAGTGTGGATTCCACAGGGCATGAATTTTTGTTGTCACTAAAGTTTTGATTGAGCAGCTGATTGGTTACTTGAAGTTTTGTTGTTTGGAAACTGGCCAGTTGACTGGTTTCTGTGAGGATTGGGAAACGTAAGAAGCTGCGACTGGACAAGAAGTCTGGTACGTTGTACCTACAGATAGCGCGCGAGTTGAATGCAGAGCTTAGGAATGCGGTAGTGCTGTGACCTAATTATAATTATTGATAAACAATGTTATAAGTTTAATTTTATTTAGTACACTAGGTTAACATGATGAAAAAAAAAACAATATCATAATTATCTCATGTTTTTAATAATCATTTCACAAAACGGAATAAAAAAATAACACGGGAACTTCAGTATTACTATTAACACAATAACACGACAAACGTACGATAGTTGACAAGGATGGCACAGCACTACACTGCAGGCGCGTGAGGTGGGGCGTGCGGATAGCGGGGGGAGATGCTCCCGCTCTTTACCTCAGACCCCGACTGCATTCAACTCGCGCGCTATCTGTACATAGGTATTAATTAGCATTAGGGTACGGTATCCTTGATGAGGGAGGCACAGGGTCGTGGAAGGTGGAGAAAAGGTTTATGTCCTGAAGTGGAAGTCCAATGGCTGATGGATGAATGATGAATGAAATCGATCGAGAGCATTCATTATAACAGCATTAATGTCCCACTGCAGGGACGGGTCACGAGGGATACTTGGCCTACTAATACTACGCTTGCCAGACGGATTGGTTTAGGGTTTAATTTCAAGTTTTCCTTCTTTTTATTACGTAAAGATAATATTCACGGATACTCGCTTAGTCGGTTTTTACGACACCCATGGGATGAGATGACATATTGTATTCTTACTCCGTCACCACACGGGCATTCAATTCAACCATTTGATGTCGACTAATCCAAGCTACCATCAATCGATTGATGTACCATCTCAAAACCCATTCATTTTAACATACAATTTGTTAATTCCAGATTGATGGCGTTAAGCAGCAGTCAGTTCATAGAGAGTAGAGTGTATGATGATGACGATGTCACAGCACCTACAGACTCAACACCTGTCAAGGTATGATCATCACTTTAATATTCTCCTTTTTTCAGCACAGGACTACATTAAATAAATAAATATTCCTCACACATTCACACAACGCCCTCTAGTCCCAAACTAAGCAAAGCTTGTACTATAGGTACTAGACAACGGATAAACATACTTAAATACTTTTTTTTTTGTAAATACATACATATTATACATAGAAAACACCCAGACCAATGCAAACTGCGCATAGAATTGAATAAAACTGCGCATAGAATTGAATGTTTTAAAAACAAAATTGAGTTAGCCTTTAGTTCCACACCAATTATCAGTGCGGATGATAGTGTAAACACTTTATTTGATAATTTTTTTACTACTTATTGTAATGTGTTTAAATCAGTTTTTATTCCAAAAACAATATTAATTAAAGGCAACGCCACATTCAGTGAATGGGCAACAGTAGGATTACATAAGAGTAGAATACGGCTTTATGAACTTTATGAAGAAAGGAACTATAATTTTAGTGATACATTTCAGAGTTATGTTAAAAATTATTCTAAATTATTTAGGAAGCTTTGTAAGGTAGCGAAATCACGTTTTCTGAGTTCAAGAATTAAAAACAGTAATGATAAGATTAAGACCATATGGAATATTATCAATAGTGAGACAGGCAAAGTAGTCAACCGCGACATTGAGTACAACTTAAACATCAATAACTCAACAATCACATCAGATGTAGAAGTCGCCACTGCTTTTGAACAATTTTTCACAGATATTCCAATTACTACTACTCAATCTTTGAACTCTTCACCTATAAACGCAGAATTAATTTTAAAGGATAACGTACCGATTTTCAACAATGATTTTGAATTTGAACATGTTACTCCTTTTGATATAATTAAAGCTTTTAATACCATTAATGTAAAAAAGACAGCAGATTTATGGGATAATTCTGTAGTTATTACTAAGCATATTATTTACTCAGTTGCAACGCATTTAGCTCTTATATTTAATTATTCGATAGATAGTGGTGTGTTTCCTGATTTAATGAAATCCAGCAAAATTGTTCCTTTATATAAATCTGGCTGTACATCAGACCCAACTAATTTTAGACCGATTTCAGTACTGCCAACTTTCAGTAAAATTTTTGAAAAACTTATTGCAGACCAACTGCAAACATATTTAAATAGATACAGAATTTTACATATTAAACAATTTGGTTTTACAAGGGGTCGCTCCACAACCGATGCTGGTGTGGAGCTTGTAAAACATATATATGACGCCTGGGAGAAGTCTTACGATGCTTTTGGTATTTTCTGTGACTTGTCCAAGGCTTTCGACTGTGTCGATCATGATACACTTTTACGGAAACTACATCACTATGGTTTAGGTAAACTTGGATTAGATCTTTTCACATCTTACTTAAATAACAGAATACAAAGAGTTAATATTAATGGAAAATTATCTCCAGGATCTGTCGTAAAAATGGGCGTTCCGCAAGGTTCCATACTTGGACCCCTTTTGTTTCTCATCTATATAAATGATTTACCACATCTAGTTAAAGATCAACATGAGATAGTTTTGTTTGCCGATGACACTTCGCTTTTATTTAAAGTGAAACGACAACAGACTAGCACTGACGAAGTGAACTTGGCTATCTCTAAAGTTGTTCGTTGGTTTGACATTAATAACTTGCTCCTTAATAGCCGCAAAACCAAATGTGTTAGATTTATAACGCCGAATGTACAAGAAGTAAAATCCACAATAAGAGTTAAGGAGGATCAGGTAGACCTTGTGGACACTACAAAATTTCTTGGTATAACACTAGACTCTAAGCTTCAGTGGGGCCCACATATTGGGACATTGGTAAAGAGACTAAGTTCTGCAGCTTATGCCGTTAGGAAAATTCGAGAACTGACAGACATAGAAACTGCTAGATTAGTATATTTTAGTTATTTTCACAGCATAATGTCATACGGTATTTTACTATGGGGACATGCTGCCGACATTCATTCTATCTTTGTGCTGCAGAAGAGAGCTATTCGTGCAATTTATAATTTAGGTAGGAGACAATCACTTCAAGAAAAATTTAAAGAAATCAATATATTAACTGTAGCAAGTCAATACATTTATGAAAACATAATTTATGTTCATAAAAATAAAGACCAATTTGTCAAAAGAAGTGATGTCCATAGTATAAATACTAGAAATAAAGATAGACTTATTCATCCGTATTCTAGGCTCCAAAAAATACATAGTTCATTTCAGGGTCAATGTGTCCGATTTTATAATAAAATTCCGAAAGATATTCAAGATCTAAGTTTTAATAAATTTAAGAAAGTAGTCAAACAAAAACTTATCGTAAAGGGATATTATACTATCCTAGACTACACGAAAGACAAAAAGGCTTGGGATTAACTGCTTCTGTTCCCCAGGCTGTCTCAAATAATGCAAGTTTATGCACTTTTTTTATTTATGTGTGCTACTTGTGCTAATTGTTTTATCTCTAAGTTCTTATTGTATTATTGTATCCTTTCTACCTTTTTTTTTCTGTCTTCCTTGTTCTCATGCTTGTCTTCTATTTTTCTTTTCTCTGATTATTATTTTTTATGATGTATAAATGGTGTATTATCCTGTCTGGTACTGTCAAATATTTTGATTGGGTATATGATTTATGTAAAAAAAAAATGTAAACAACTGAATTTTAAAAGAGTTGCCATGAGTTTCTTTGCCAGATTTCTTCTCATTGGCCCTACCATTTGGAAACTGGAATTTATAGATCAACACAGACAGACAAGTAGATTCGAGTAGTAGATTGGTTTTATTTTCTCCTTTAATTTACATTTGACAATACAACGCGGCTTTTTTAGTGCTGTAGCGTTTGTCTGTGTCGATCTATAATTTTAATTGTAGCTTCAATTTTAAGTAAACGACGATTTCAAACAATTTGTAATAAATTTTATGAAATAAAGTATTTTGAATTTGAATTTGAAACAATCATGTCCATGCACATAAAGATTTGCATCGAGCGGGAATCGAACCCGCGACCTCCGCGTAGCAGTCATCTTAAATAACCACTACGCCACAGAGGTCGTCAATTATTGTGTGGAGTTCTTCTTTGCTATTGTATTCTTTGCTATTGCTATTGTATTTATAGCCTTACAAATTCTGCTCTTTTGACCCCAACCTAAGCTTCAAATGGCTACCGTTCTATTTTTTATGTACCTACATTAACACAATCAACCTAAACGTTCAAATACTGAAGAAACCAACGATATGTAAAGCGAAATGTAACTTTCCGAAATTGATTTTTTTCCGAATCTTTAACCAATTCTTTATCCGCGACTTACTTGAGTTCTAAGTTGCGGCCCGGCGCCGTATAAAGCAATGGTTAAATTTGGTAGTCGAGACGAGTACTCGGGTGGCCTAGTGGTCATGGCGCTGGACGCGTATAGTCCAGAGACGCGGGTTCGATTTCCGCCTTGAGTATCAATTTTTTCTATTGTCTTTCTTTCTTCTTTTCGGATTTTTCTAGTTATACCTATGCTTTATAGGTAAAAATTATATGTAACTTTAACCAATTCTCGCCAATTCCTAAGGATACTTTATTTGTACCACTATTCTAACGTATTTGAATGTTCACCAGGAGTCACAGAAACCATCACCTCTAGACGAGCTATCAATGTTGAAGCGCAGTATATCTGTGATAGAGAGTTCCCACGATGTCATCACCATCATGAATGATAGCGATACTGAGTCTGATACTGATGATGAACTTAATGACAGGTGAGTCTTCTTAACAGCTCATTTATGTCCCACTGCAGGGACGGGCCTTCTCCCGTGACGGAGGGATACATGGTCTACTAATACCACGCCGGCCAAACGGATTCGTACAGGGTTTAATTACAAGTTTTCCTTCTTTTTATTACGTAAAGATAATATTCACGGATAGTCCCTTAGTCGGTTTCTACGACACCCATGGGATGAGATGGAGTGGTGACATATTGTATTCTTACTCCGTCACCACACGGACAGGTGAGTAATGTGTTTTTTTTAAATTGCCTTAAGTTGACAGTCGAGCAGGCGGCCCTGATGGTAATTGGGCTGGTAACCACCGCTTATGGACGCTAGAAATACCAGGGCGCTGCCTAACTAGACCCCTACTGTTTTTTTCGGGGCTAATCACACCCCGTTGTACGACAACTGTGACTCCTATAAATCAAGATTAACACCTCGCTAAGCTGATAATCATAACAGTTGATCTTCGGGAAATGAAGAAATTGACTTGCAACCGCAAAATTTTTGAAGTATGGGGATACTTTACACTAACCCCCTTACTCATAAACGCCTCTTAAATTTTAGTCAATTGATTAATTAGCTTAAACTCTTACGTTGTTTGGTATAAGGTTGGTTTTCGTAATAAAAATTTCGCTGAACAGTGATTAAATTTAAGAGGCGTTTATGAGTAAGGGGGTAAGAAACTAGTTCTTAACAGGCAACAAATCTAGCAAAGAAAGAAATTGAAATAAGATGGAGGCCCTTTTTTGAACTAGGGCTATATATTTTAGATTATTGAATCTACGGAAAGCAATTGTCAAATTTAAATGGGTGGTCAAGGCGTTTGGGGAGTTTACTCAAAACACAGGATCGACGCCTGATGCATTGTTTTTGATGTAATTTCTCAAGTTTTTAGCATATTTGTTTCTAAAGGTACATCTATACTAATATTATAAAGAGGTAAAGTTTGTGTGTTTGTGACGTTGTAGGGGGTAATCTCTGGATCTATTGAACCGATTTTAAAAATTCGTTCTGTGTTAAATAGTCCATTTATCGGGGATTGTCATAGGCTATATAATATCACGCTATGACGAATAGGAGTGGAGCAGTAATGAAATATGTTTAAAAAAGTGACCCGTTTTTTTCGCCGCCTAACGAAGTGGGCACGGGTCAGCTAGTATCATATATATAAACTCACGACTTTTTTACTACATATGATAGATAGACAGATGTAACTAAGCAATTTAAATTCAGTTTTTATCATTTGTTTCTGAATGTGTGTAATATTTGCAGGTTGGTAATGAGAGTAAAAGATTCGTATTTACATCGACCTCTACCTTACATCATAGGATCTGAACCTTGGAAGAATAAGTGGCATGTTGGTGAGTTACTAAGTTATTGGGTATTTTCTGAAGACAAATTAAGGGGTGGTATAGGGTATTCTTACACGGTTGACAATAGAGTTGGTCAGGGTAACCGGAATCGAATGGATTTGGGTGGCCCAGGAACGTGTATTTGGAGATGGAAGTTTTTTTAAGTTTTCAAACACTGTTAATGCCCTGTTATAGTAAAACTTTATGCCATACAAGGGATGATAAAATGACCTGATGTTTTCAGCTACTTTATTGAAGAGTTATAGCCTGCGACTCCTCTTGCTGAGATAAACGTAATCTTCGATCTTTTTCTAAATGTAACAAATAAGTACTTTCTCTACGTTTCTGGAAAAGACCCGTCCCTGCAGTAGGACAAAAACGCCTGCTACAAAAGTTTATTTTAAAATTCTCTTTATTTACATTTTTCACAATCTTTTACATTTTTAAATATAATTATAAAATTAAAAACATTTAAAAATATAAAAAAGGTAGATCCACCAGCATCGGGTACAAGGACCAAGCTACCGGTGGTTAGGGCTCCTGAGAAAAGAACCTCCTCACAATACGTGCCGTGTCGAGCAGTACTGCCTTCTACATCAGATTATGATTTAACTGCCAAGATGTTGATAGAGACTCTTTGGAATAAGTCCATTTACCGAAAGTACTATCGGAACAATGATCGCCGAATCAACATTCAACTGTCGACTATCTCGTGAGCCAAGTCCAAATATTTCGTTTGTTTGTCTTTTTCAGCTTTAACAATGGTTTCATGAGGAATGGTGATATCGATTATCATTGCACGGCGCTCTGACCGATCTATCACCACAATGTCTGACTTATTGGCAACAATAGTCCGATCAGTGACTATTTATTTTAATCATTATTACAATACTAAAATTTGTTTTTTGAAGGTCTCTTACCAGAAGATAGTGACACAGACAGTACTGCCTCGAAGGTGGATCGAGAATCCGACCAGTATTCACAATCAGAACCTGAGGACTTCGATGCTGTACAGCCAACGAAAGTACAGGACACCAGGCAAAGTGAACATGTTAGAAATGTAAGTGTTCTGTTCCAGTGCTGGGCTTTTGGCCCACTTCTGTGCTAAAATATTAAAATAAATTTGTAAAATAGATAAATAGAAGTACTAAAGTCCAACAAATCTAATAGGTACGGTATGACAGTTCTGACAAATTGAATAATAAGGTTGGGATAAAAAAATCGATTACTATAATATCCGAAATTTAAGAGTTCGATTACGATAATATCCGATTTTTAAGACACTTTAATAATTAATCTCATTATTAGTAAAGGGTAGAACCTTTTGTAAAAAAAACACCACATATTGCAAATTCTCTAGTTTTTACATCAATCGCACACTTTGACATGGATGAAAATTTCTGGAAAATAGCATTAAACGTTTATGCAATAGAAAACACGTAAATTACTTTGATTTAACCACTATCTTTCTTATATTTTAAATATATGTAATTTTTCCAACGTCAAATTTCACCATTTGACATAATTTGTAGATTCTAGAATTTTGTCTTTGATTCCATTTCTCAAAGGTCAAATACTAAAGTCTATAGTCTGTGGTTGACACGACCCCATAGTTGTTTACCTTTATATTCAAGACGTAATAAATAAACAGTAGTATTAGATCTAGTATTTTAGAGAATAAAAAAAAAATCCAAACATTACTTTTATTTAAATTATAATTAATTAAATAAAAGTTTATTCACTACTAAGACCTTAATAAATTGCCTCCCGTCACCTTCGACCACGTCGAGTACTAGTTATAAGTAATAGTTAGTTACGTGTCTAACGATGATAATGATTTTTCGTATATGTAAACGATTTTTTTGCATACAAGTGTATCCGAAGAGTCGCAACACTACGAGCAGAAACCTAACTACGTGACTTTGCAATGAGGTCAAGAATAGAACTATTAGATATTATTTACTATGTAAATATGTGTTATTTTGCTTTGTTTGAAAGTTTTCAATTAAATTTATATATTAAGAATTGTACATTTTTAGATACAATAATAAAATCTTTCTAAATTCATGGTTTTACGAAAAAGGTTTTCGAAACTGAATAATGTACGCATGAACAAAGTTGTTTCAGTTTGAAAAATATGAAACGTCATACTGTATCTTTTAGATTTTTTGAACTGTAGGCTGTCATAAAATGCGAAGAGTTCTCGGGGGTTTAAAATAGATAAATAGAAGTGCTCTCATATAACGTGAAGAGTTCTCGGGAGTTTAAAATAGAGAAATAGAAGTACTAGGCTCTCATAAAATGCGAAGAGTTATCGGGAATTTAAAATAGAGAAATAGAAGTACTAGGCTCTCATAAAATGCGAAGAGTTCTCGGGAATTTAAAATAGAGAAATAGAAGTACAGTATAGGGACTTTGATAATGTGATTGGCTTTTAAAGAAAGACAGCAAATCAATGAGTAAGAAAAGTACATCCGATTACCGAAAATAGCTGAATAATTTTAGCATAAGTTTTGAAAATTATCACATTAAAATGTATCTTATGACGTTCGGCATAAGGTTGAAATTATAAAAGATTGAATCCCTACTTACTTCTATTTGACATTGTATGTTTCATCATGTCTTACTAAGTGACACTGGTGTGACGGAAAAATTCAAACATTGCACTTCGATAAAAAGTCGTTGCAGTGCAACAAAATATAGCACTTATTGTTAACATCATAAAATACAATTTCAAAATCATCAATAAATTATAATCTCACTTTCTCGCTTCCTCATTGTTGTCTGTCTTTCTTTAAAAACCAATCATATTATCAATGTCCTCATACTGTACTAGGCTCTCATTAAATGCGAAGAGTTCTCGGGAAAAGAGTCCTCGGGAATTTAAGTCGTTGTAAAATAGATAAATGGAAGTACTAGGCTGTCATAAAATGCGAAGAGTTCTCGGTATGTATTTTCCTCACTAGGGATCATGCCTTGTGTCACGGAGAACTTTACAAACATCTATTTAACTGACCCAAAGAACATCTTGATTCAGGACAATAATTTGTGGTAAATTACAAAATACGGCTGTCGCGCCTAGATGGCGTTGTACAGTTGAGTTCTAAGTTGTTGTTCTCTGGCGCCGTATAAAGCAATGGTTAAATTTGGTAGTCGAGACGGTTACTCGGGTGGCCTAGTGGTCATGGCGCTGGACGCGTATAGTCCAGAGACGCGGGTTCGAGTCCCGCCTCGAGTACCAAACACACGGTTACAAAAGACACAAAGAATTTGTTCTGCGTGGGAATCGAACCCGTGACGAGCACAGGCTTCTGTGATGCGAAATATAGGTTGATACAAATTTAACTGCATCGGTGGAGAAGTGAGTAATGCGACTGCATTGAGGTCGCGGGTTCGAATCCCCGCAAGATAATTATTGATATGTGTGATCCACAAATGATTCTCTTGAGTCCCCGCGACGGCTCCAATATAGGTAAAAAATTATATGTAATTTAGTACAAAACTTAAAATCATTACGTAGACTCTTCAATTGCAACATTGAAAGTTTACGGCTGTCGCGCCTAGATGGCGTTGTACAGTTGAGTTCTAAGTTGCGGCCCGGTGCCGTATAAAGCAATGGTTAAATTTGGTAGTCGAGATGGGTACTCGGGTGGCCTAGTGGTCATGGCGCTGGACGCGTATAGTCCAGAGACGCGGCTTCGATTCCCGCCTCGAGTACCAATTTTTTCCATTGTCTTTCTTCTTTTCGGAATAATTTGTGGATTACAAAAGACAGACAAAGAATTTATTCTGCGTGGAAATCGAAGCCGTGACGAGCACAGGCTTCTGTAATGCGAAATATAGGTTGTTAGATATTTAACTGCCTCGGTAGTAAAGTGAGTAATGCGACTGCATTGAGGTCGCGGGTTCGAATCCCACGTAGGACAAATTCTTTGTGTGTCTTTTATAACCCACAAATTATTCCGAAAAGAAGAAAGACAATGGAAAAAATTGGTACTCGAGGCGGGACACGAACCCACGTCTCTGGACTATACGCGTCCAGCGCCATGACCACTAGGCCACCCGAGCATCCGTCTCGACTACCAAATTTAACCATTGTTTTATACAGCGCCGGGCCGTAACTTAGAACTCAACTGTACAACGCCATCTAGGCGCGCCAGCCGTATTATGTAATTTACCACAAATTATTGTCCTGAATCAGGATGTTCTTTGGGTCAGTTAAATAGATGTTTGTAAAGTTCTTTGTAAATTGATATGTGTGATCATCAACAAATGATTTTCTTGAGTCCCTGCGAGACTGGGATCCGTGTGGTGATCTATATATACCTCGCTGAAGTTGCATAACCAAGATTACGTTCATTGTTCCCAGTTATCAGAGACGAGTTCTGAAGTACCACCAGAGGGTCCCGTTATCAAACAAGTGTTATCACCGGCTGATATCGCCAGCGAACTTGCCAGGAGGCTTGGTGGTGTTCCAACTAGTAAGGTAAGGGTCCTAGGTTTTATTCCTGCGTGGTTTTAGTGATTACATCTCTGTTTCTACTAGAAAACTATAGATATCGCGTTATCATCTGAGTCTTAGGGCCGTATTATTTCTCTATATCTATCTCGCTTGCACTTATGCGTATTCTATTTTTATATAATATCTTGTATCTCTTTTTGGAGTACTCAGAACAAAAAATGTCTTAAACAAACTAAATTGTTTGTAAATATTTTTGCCCCGCCTAACTCTAATATTGTTCTATTATTATAATCATGATATCATCCAAATGACGTTCACTGCCAAACATTGGTCTCCTTCATTTCCACTTTGCGCGGTCCAGTCCCACGGGTGAGGGAGACCCGTGGGACTGACATACATAACAAATTGGTAAAGGATAATTAATAAATAAGGCTTGCTCATGCTAATAGACACCCAAGCAAAGTAACGATAAACAAATATTTTACCATTATTACATGTTCCCAGGTGATAGATGAGGAGGAGGTATACGAGCCACCAGTAAAGCCAGCCCCCAGGAAGATATACAAACCACAGGAACCAGTCGCTAGTAAGCTATATTCTACTAAATTCTACTAATATTATAAATGCGAAAGTTTGTGAGGATGGATGAATGGATGTTTGTTACTCTTTCACGCAAAAACTACTGAACTGATTTTGATGAAACTTGGAATGTATGTAGTTTAGAGTGTAGGATAACATTTAAGCTACCAACGTGGGTGATGCCGCTGACATCAACTAGTTACAGATAAATTTAATCTACATAGCTTAGGTTCAACTAGAAAATTTCGAGAGAGACAATGGCAAGTATTTGATATTTTTGACAGAACTCAAACTTGCGCCTTCAGTAATACTGAAATATAATACGACTAAACAAAGACGACCTCTAAGGCGTAGTGTTTATATGACTGCTACGCAGAGGTCTCGGGTTCGATTCCCCCTCAATGCAAATATTTGTGTGCATGAACATGATTGTTTGTATTGGTCTGGGTGTTTCTATGTATAATAGTATGTATTTACAAAAAAAAAAGTATTTATGTATGTTTATCAGTTGACTACTACACATAGTACAATCTCTGCTTAGTTTTGAACTAGATGGCGTTGTGTGAATGTGTGAGGATTATTTATTTATACATTTAACTTTACTGTCTCCTGTTACCTTACAAGTTTGCTGTTGTAGCCTAGGTGTCGTTGTTCTAATTGAGTAAAAATTAGGAGTGTTAACGGCTCCATGAACTAACTTGGTTACTAGACTAGAACTCTAGTGGCTCCAACGCTCATAGCGTCGAAGACGTTTTCTCAGAAGACGCAGCTTTGAGTTCTTTCCATTGTCTTTTCTTCTTCTTATCGGAATATTATTCAACATTCACATTATGGATGAGTTCAAGTTCCCCTAGATATGAACCTCTAAGCGGTCACACGTCTATGTAATCACCTCGCCTACATTTTGTAACGGTATCTATACTAATATTATAAAGAGGTACAGTTTGTGTGTTTGTGACGTTGTAGGGGGTAATCTCTAGATCTACTGAACCGATTTTAAAAATTATTCCTGTGTTGAATAGTCCATTTATCGGGGAGTGTCATAGGCTATATAGTATCACGCTATGACTAATAGGAGTGGAGCAGTAATGATATATGTTTAAAAAAGGGTTGGGTTTTTTTTCGCCGCTTAACGAAGTGGGCGCGGGTCCGCTAGTCGTTTATAAATCAGTGCAACTTAGATGACCTGCTATAATAAGATGAATACCTATTTATTATTATTTCTCCCACCAGCAACAATATTCCCGGACGAGCCGCCCCCTCTAGACGCGCAGTCGGACTCCGACTCCGACATATTCGCGGAGCTACACCGACACCAGCCTTACTCGCGACATCGCGACATCGGTGGTCAGCTGTTCGGTGATACCGATGGAGATAAAAGGGACGTGTTTCAAGATAATTTAGAAAAGGTACGTTATATCATTATAACTCTTACTGAAAAACAATAAACACTAGTTAAACAAAAAATTTAACTTCAAAACTGATATCTGCGCAGCCAATAGCAACAACTTCAAGCCGGCCGAGTAAGTTCCCGCATACTGTACAATAATCTTATTCTAGTGACGTCAGCCAGAGATTTCCATGTACTACTACTACTACTACTATCTTTACCATGTGGTGACGGAGTAAGAATACAATATGTCACCACCCCATCTCATCCTATGGGTGTCGTAAAAACTGACTAAGGGACTATCCGTCAATATTATCTTTACGGAATAAAAAGAAAGAAAACTTGAAATTAAACCCTATACCAGCGTGGTATTAGTAGACCAAGTATCCCTAAGTCACGGGAGGAGGCCCGTCCCTGCAGTGGGACATAAAAGGGATGTTATGATGAAGAAGTTTTATCATTATGACTCGCTGTCTCTTACTGAAAATCAATAAAACACAAGTTAAACAAATAATTTGACGACCTCTGTGGCGTAGTGGTTATATACCATGACTGCTACGCAGAGATCTCGGGTTCGATTTCCGCTCAATGCAAATCTTTATGTGCATGAACATGATTGTTTGCATTGGTCTGAGTGTTTTCTATGTATAATATGTGTGTATTTACAAAAAAAATGTATTTAAGTATGTTTATCCGTTGTCTAGTACCCATACTACAAGCTTTGGTTAGTTTGGGACTAGATGGCGTTGTGTGAATGTGTGTGTGAGGAATACCTCGATCACTAATACGGGTCTTTAAAAGAATCTGATCTTTTTATGAATCTGAGAACCTTCTTTTAAAGAAATCTTGAATATAAATTTATTAATTTTTGCTTCTTGTCCAACAGTCATCAAGCTCAAACCAGCCGTCTTCAATATTCGATTCAAGCTCAAATGACATGTTTGAACAACAAGCTAACGTACAACGTGCATCAGCCGGGAATCAAACTAACAACCAACACGCTAGTCAAGATGTAACTGATGATAGAGATATGAAGGTACTAATATATAAATGTAAAGAATATTTCTCGAACATAGCCCCATCTAAAAGAAGAAAGACAATGGAATAAATTGATACTCGAGGCGGGAATCGAACCCGCGTCTCTGGACTATACGCGACCAGCGCCATGACCACTAGGCCACCCGAGCATCCGTCTCAACTACCAAATTTAACCATTGCTTTATACGGCGCCGGGCCGCAACTTAGAACTCAACTGTACAACGCCATCTAGGCGCGACAGCCGTAAACTTTCAATGTTGCAATTAAAGAGTCTACGTAATGGTTTTAAGTTTTTGTATTAAAAGAGACGCGGGTACGATTCCTGCCTGGAGTATTAATTTTTCCATTGTCTTTCTTCTTTTAGGATTTTTCTAGTTATACCCAAGCTTTATAGGTAAAAATTATATGTAATTTAATAGCCCCGTCTAGTTTTAATAATTTTTTTAAGTTTAAAATCCATTCTTGTATATAATGTTTCAGAAACCTCTCGGAGGTGTTTCCCTCTTCGGCTCCAGTAAAGGAGCTGAGAGCATAGGCGCCGCCATCTTGAAGCGCAACACACGCAAATCTTCTACTTCTGACGACGAGAGCGAAAACAACCCACCCACACAGAAGATAACACAAGCTAAGAAAGAAAAAGATATATTTAACGATCTTTTCTCTAAAAACGATAATAAAAAAGATAAATCAAAAGCCAATAATATTGTTAGTGAAATTAAAAATAGTATTAAAAGTAAAAAAGAAGAAAAAGTTAAAAAAGATACGCCTAAAGCAGTCGATTTGTTCAGTGATAATCTTTTTGATGATATTGACGATATATTTACTACAAACAAACTTAAAAGTACTAATAATAATCAAAAATCTATCTTTGAAGACGATGATGACTTATTCTCAGATATTGCTGAGCCCAAAACGATGAAAACTGAAGTTAAAAGTAATAAGAAAAACTTGTTCGATAGTGATGATGATCTGTTTTCGGAAAATATTGCTAAAGTTAAACCTAGTGTTAGCAGCAAACCTGAAATAGTTACTAAAGTAAAAGATAATAATAATTTTAAGTTAAAAGATACTGAAATTCGTGATCCTACAAAAGATATCTTAAATAATACTAGTATATTTGATAATGATGATGATGATTTATTTAGTAATATTGATACTAGTAAATCAAAAGATATTACTAAAGTACAAAATGTTCCTAAAAGTACAGAAAATACTATTTTGCCTAATACTGTTGAAACTAAAAGTGTATTTAAGAGTACAGCTTTATTTGATGATGATGATGATGACGGAATATTTTCGTCTTCCCGAAGCACAAATAATGCTACAACTAAAAATATTACAACTGAAAGTAGTAAAACAGAAAGTAATCTCACGAAAAAGCCTGTAGTAAATGTAATTAATACTAGTACTTTAAAAACAGAGGTAATAAAAGAAAGTTCTGATAAAATAGAAGAGGTAGAATCTAATAATGTCCCAGCTGAAATTACTACTGAGAGTAATACTAGTAAAAATATAGATAGTACTCAAGATCAAGGCAAAGTAAATATAGATATTTCCGAAGAAAAAGTAGAAAATAAAGATATTACTAATCCAATGTCTAAAAACTATGATTCTATTCCGGAAAAAGTAATTGAAGACAAAGTAAGCGATGATTTGACAGTTAAAATTGAACCTACAGTGATAAATAAAATGCTTGAAAGCAATAATAATACTACTGACGACGATTTCAGTGAACAAGATTTTGATGATGACCCTATTATTGAAACTAAACCTGTTGTAAAAGAGGCTAGTAATACAATAGATATAGAAAGTCTAGAAACAGACACACACGCACATATTTTTGATAATAACACTTCACAAGAAGAAAATATACCTTCACCTGGCGAAGTTACTAGTTACGAAAGTGGTGACTTTTTAAGTAAAACAGTGTCCAAACCCGACAATAACACAGAAATAATTCCTGAAACAGATATTTTTGCAAAAATACTAACGGAACCTCCAGCTTTTGAAAAACCTAAGGAACCTAAGAGAAGTAAAAACGTCAATGCGTTATTCGACGACGATTCCGACGACGAAGCGTTATTTTTCAAGAAAGTAGACGTTATAACTGATGAGAAACCTGACGATTTCACCGCGAAACAACACACAGACAGATTGTTTGATATATTCACTGATGAACCACCAGATGTTGACTTTACTAACGATGATAGCAATGATGATTTATTTAGTTCACTGCCTACTCCTAGGATTCCTAGTGAAGTGCCTGCTAAAACTAGTAGTGATACTTATGATTTGCCTAATAGTGTGCCTATTGAAGATGAAATTAAAATTGATTCAGAAATTAAAACTCAAAGTCCCGCAGAAACATCTAATATACATATAACTGAAGATAAAATTGATGATCTATTTAAAGTCTCCACTTCAGAAACTGATATTAATGATGATAGTTTGTTTAAAAAACCCAGTTTCATCAATGAAAAAGTAGATTTATCTGATAACGATGACGAATTATTTAAGTCATTACCAGCTTTACCTAAACAAGAAATTAAATCTAAAAATATAGACTACAAATCTGATGAAGAATTATTTAAATCTCTTCCTATATTTGATAAAGAACGAACAAATAACAAAGATATTAAAACATCCGTTGATAAAACAGATTCAGCTAAAACGGAAACTAAAAAAGTAGGAAAACTTAAAGTTGGATTTAACATAAACGTGAATGCTTTACTACCTGGTGCTTCACCTAAGAAAGTCAAACCTATTGATAGCAATGATGGTCAAAGTCAAAGTAATATTGGGTCACCAAAAGAAAGTCAAATTCAAATCAATATTGGGTCACCAAAAGAAAGTCAAATTCAAAGAAATATTGGGTCACCAAAGGAAGCTACAAAAGTCCAAGACATTAGTACTGACGGTCAAAAGTCAAAAGATGGCTCAAAATTGACCAGATCCGTAAGCTTTGATGGTGAACCGGATTCTGAAGTTTTAGATAACAAATTGTCTAAAGAAAGACCAAGGATTCAAGTTAAAAGACGCCCATCCACACGTAAGGCTAGACGGGAAGCTGTCAGAAAATCTGCCATCGATTTTGGTGAAGACTCTACCGATAATTCTAGCTCAGTTGATGGCCAGCCTAAAAATACTATAGAAGTTATATCTAATGAAAAAGAAAATATAATAAACAGTGAAATGTTCACTAAAAGCAATGAAAGTATAGAACCTAAGGTCACAGATTTGATTGAAAGGCCATTTAAAAGGCCTCAGGCTCAAGATTCGACTGATGATTCTAGTTCCTTTGATGGCCATCCTAAAAATACTAAAGAAGTTACAAAATCTAATGACAAAGAAAACATTAAACATACTATAGAGATAACGAAATCCAATGAAAAAGATAAAATAAATACTAGCGAATCTTTTACTAAAGAAAGCAATGAAAATACAGAGCCTAAGGTTAAAGATATGATTGAAAGGCCACTTAACAGGCCTATTGAACCTCAAATTGCAGATACTAATGTTAATATCCCTCCGGCGAAGCCTGTCAAATCAGAAAGCACAACTAAAATAGTTTACATATTAAATGATGACGATATATTTAACACTAGCCACATTGAACAGCCTAAAATCAGTAATACAACTACTGATCCAATTGATAAAGATCTTAATACTTTACAAAGTAGTGTTGCCAAAGAAAATAAACATAAAGAAATAGAAACACTTGGTAAAATCTACCAAACTACTAAAAGTAGTGATGATAAAACTACTAAATCATTATTTGGTGATGAAAATGTTTCTGAAGATGATGATTTATTTAGAAACAAGAAACCAATGGATAAGGTAAGTTAAATGTGAAAATTGTATTCTCTTTATCATAACAGCCTATTAATGGCCCACTGCAGGGACGGGCCTCCTCCCGTGACGCAGGGATACTTGGCCTACTAATACTACGCTGGCCAGACGGATTGGTATAGGGTTCTTTTTATTCCGTAAAGATAATATTCATGGTTAGTCCCTTAGTCGGTTTTTACGACACCCATGGGATGAGATGGGGTGGTGACATATTGTATTTCATAGTCCATCACCACACGGAACATAATAACGAATAGAGTTTGAAAAAGGTGAAAGTTCAAATGGTTACATCTCCTAAAAAGATGATTATTTTTTTGTTCCTGCTTCGTAATGTTATGCCCTATCTAATGTATACGTTAGTTAGGTAGTTTTAGCCTCTATAACCCAACTGCTGGACAAAGAAAAAGAAATAGAAAGAGTATACAATGGTTGCAGCGCCTAGTTACAGTTATCTACAATGTTAAAAATATATGACGTCAAGAAAATGCAGCAGTACAGTTTGTTGCGCCGCTTCTTCTCTACTAGCGCTTTGGAGGCGGTGGTAAAGTTTTCTAAACTTTTAAATGTTTATAAACTTAGATTAAGTAGTTAAAAGGACGTCAAAAAATGTATAATAAAATTTTTATTTATTTTGAATAAAGCGTTTTTGACTTTGACTTTGAAAGGGGAGATGCCTTCATCGGACAAGAACAGAAATAAATTTGAATTAAAATCATATGTTGAAATGTGTTTATGTGTATTTTAAGGTAAAGGTGTTCGATTCGGACAGTGACGAAGAACTGTTTGGTACTAAAAAGAAAGTAGAAAGGTTACAAGCTGTGGAGAAGGTTGTCGTGAAGAAGTCTCTGTTCGGTGATGATGATGATGATGATTTGTTCGGAGTTAAGAGCAAGAAGAGTGCTGTTGTTGGTGAGTAGTCTTTACGTTTATTATACAGAACTGTACGTTTATTAAAAATAATTATTTTCCAACCCATATATTGTTAGGCAAGTTTTTTCTTCGGCATAAGTCATCATGGAGCGGGAAAATTTACATCTTATTGTGGGGACTTACAAATATCAATTTAACAACAGAAACATTATTTTTAAAGTAAATGCAGCTTCTAGAAAATTAGATGTAGATCACTCAAAGAGTACTAGGATTCGAACTCACGATAACGTGACCCATATTTTTTATACACTTGGGACCCAGACTGCTAATTTTATTGCAACGCCTTTTTTTAGTATTTTCTTATATAGTAATTACAGTTACATTAATTCTCAGATCCACCACAGCAGCCGTCAAGACCTGCTCCAAGCGTGTCCAAGAGTCAGGTAAAATCGTCAGGAACGGAACCTGTGTTCGACGATCCACTGTCTATGTTCGGCGATGATGACTAGTTATACTACATAGGTGGCGCTAGTGGGACGTAGGATCAACACTTACAGTACGGCCGGCCTGAAGTTAGATATCAGAGAAGTTCGCGCCTCATCATCATAACAGCCCATTAATTATTAATTAAGGAATTATCGGGATATTTACCATGTTTATGGTTGTTGAGTTTCCGATATTTCGACGCTGTTACAAGCGCCATGATCACGGAAGAACTGAAGTACTTGCGGTTATTAAGTACTGAAGTACTTGCGTGATCATGGCGCTTGTAACAGCGTCGAAATATCGGAAATTCAACAACTATAAACATGGTAAATATCCCGATAATTCCTTAATTAATAGTGAATGTGACCATGACAGCCCATTAATGTCCCACTGCAGGGACGGGCCTCCTCCCCTGAAGGAGGGATACTTGGCCTACTAATACCACGCGGGCCATACGGATTGGTATTGGGTTTAATTTCAAGTTTTCCTTCTTTTTATTTCGTAAAGATAATATTCACAGGTAGTCCCTTAGTTTGTTTTTACGACACCCATGGGATAAGATGGGGTGGTGACATATTGTATTGTTACTCCGTCACCGCGCGGGTGCAGGTGTAGTTCGCGCGTGCTAAGGAACTAAGACAACACCCGTTAGTCAAACATTTAGTTATAAATTTGACATCTGCGCAGCGTCTAGGAACAACTTCAAACCGGTCGGACATATTGCGCGTTCTGTAGATGGTGCTTTAATTATTGGCATATAAGATTTAACTTTACATATTTTTGTTTTAATTTTTTTAATGAAAGTAATAACTATTGATGTAAACTGCCTGTGTGCGCGGTGGTTGTGTATGTGGCTGCACGAATTTACAGGTTCGATTCCCACGTAGGACAATTATTTATGTGCTTTACAAACGCATCTGTGATTCCTCTGGTATTGTGGTTGTCCGTGGGCGGCGGCGGTGGTCACTTACCATCAGGTGACCTGCTGGCTCGTTTACCTCCCATCATATTTATAAAAAAAACACAAATTATAGTCTTAAGACTGGATATTATGTTTCTGTTAATTTTAATGTCAGTAAAAGTACTCGCGACACAGGGCATGATACCTAATGCGGGAGTTATATTTAAAAAATAAATATTCACGGACATCTCTACACAGCGCCATCTGTACCCAAAGTAAGCTAGGCTTAACCTGCTTGTGTTATGGGTAACAGAACTACGGATATTAGTACTTATATATGTACTTTATTTTGTAAATATTTATGCAATTATCCAAACAATCATGTTCATGCATACAAAGATTTGCATTGAGCGGGAATCGAACCCGAAATCTCTGCGTAGCAGTCATGTAATATAACCACTACGCCACAGAGGTTGTCAAAATAAAATGTAATTAAAGTCATTCGTCCCACTAGCGCCACACAATAGATATAAATAAATAAATAATTTGCGCTTTAATTTTACGCTTTTGCTTTTAAAGACATTCCAGTGTTATTTATTGTTTTAATTTATTTGTTATACTAATAGAAATTATACAAAATTATGCATATTATATGACTTTGACGAAATAAACGGGAAGAATTTACAGTTTGGGGCAGAATTTGTACCTTGTTGTAAGTGTCCTAGACGCCTTGTCGTTAGGCTACCTGAGCTATTACTGGATATCCAAATATGCCCATACATTATCATCATCAATCACCCAATGGACGTTCACTGCTGGGCATAGGCCTCCCTTAAACCGGCTAGCGAAGACACAACAACACGTCCGCGGTTCCGTCCTCCCCGCGTACGCTCCTAGAGGGCGCCTTCCGCACGTCCTGTGACGTCAGTGACGGTCCAGGCCGAGGTTCGTACCCCAAAGGGGGTGCCCCTGAGGCACGTCACTTAAATGTCTTTAGTTGAGGGCCATCCGCCCCACCACAGCCCGTGTAAAGTAGTAACTGTCGTCCGAGACAAATTACTCGTCCTCAACAAAAAAAAATATTTCCACTTACTGCCAATGAAATTTGTAAATTTAATTAGTCTATACTAATATTATAAAGAGTTAAAGTTTGTGTGTTTGTGACGTTTTAGGGGATAATCTCTGGATCTACTGAACCGATTTAAAAATTCTTTTTGTGTTATAAATGAGTCCATTTATCGGGGAGTCTCATAGGCTATATAGTAACACACTATGACTAATAGGAGTTGAGCAGTAATGAAATATGTTTGAAAAAGTGACACGTTTTTTTCGCCGCCCAACGAAGTGGGCACGGGTCAGCTAGTAACGAATAAAGTATTAGTCTTAATTACGCCTACCGAGCTCAAGGTAGCGGGTTCCAATCCCGCGCAAGATTGATGCTATAGACAAAGTGGTTGTCCTCAGACTGAATTCTTTGTGTCCGTTTATTTCTAAATAAAGTCAATAAAAAAAACAGCTTTTTCTATAACTAGCTGTTTCTTGTTATTTTTATAAAATTATTAAAAATTATGAACAAATGATATGTTTAACAATAATGGTACTAACTATTTTGCATATGGTATGAGCTGTACCGTTTGTGATGAAATAAGTTGTACTAATAGTTATTTTATTATTATATTTTACTAATGAATTTATTATCTGTGTGAGTTGTATGAGATTATTATTCGATATTATTTTTTTAATTTTTTTTTTTTTGTAAAATGAAAAACAATTGAATTATCTACACTAAGATTTAATAAAGTTCACTCGGCACAGGATTTGATCCTCAAAAGGTCTTTTTGAAAAAATTAAAAAATGTTTTCAATTGTTTTTCATTTTTTTAGATAACAATATTAATATTAAAGAAATATTATGTTTTTTTAATGAAACAAATTATTTTGTATTATTTCTTAATAATAAGAGATTTTGATATGAAATTATATAAATAAATAAATATAAAATTATACTGTATGTTTGTAAATAAATGCAGCTAATAATTAGTTGTAATGTTAGCGTCGCTGTGTCAAGTGCCTACATCATTGTTTGTCTAATAAACTGTTGTTTCTTTTATATTTTGTTTTATTTTATGGTGACTAGAGTAGCCCTCCGTCACGGGAGGAGGCCCGTCCCTGCAGTGGGACATTAATGGGCTGTTATGATGATGATGGTGACTAGACTATGTAGGGGGTTTCATACTTACCATCGAAAGACATTTTAGTGAAAGCCATTTCTACTGCGCTTAATTATCGAAAAGCCTACATGGCTTTTGCAACCAATGGGCCATTTCATCGAAAAGCTTAATGTACCTGGCGCTCGAATTATTTAGTCTGGGTTAGGTTAGAACATTGACCATTAAAGCGCGAAGGCGAGTAAGCGAAACTAGCGTGCCGCGGGAGCGGTCGCCGAACGAGTGCATTACCCCAGCAGAATCTTGTCGAAATTTGTATTTTTTTTTTATCAGATTTTTAGATTTCTAGCTCCTGTAAATGTCTGTGTAGTTTTTGGAATTAGTTCAGTCCTAATTTTAAAGATATTTGACAAAAACAGATTCTGCTGCGGTAACGTTACCGCAGCAGAATCTTTTTTGAAATAATGGGATTATTGAAAAAATCTTTAGGTACATTTTTAGATCGCTGGACGAAGTAAATGTTTCGATGTAATTTGAATTTTTACGCTACATGGTTTATACCATGGTTTCGGAGATATTCAAGATGCTGCTGGCGTAACGTTTGCGTGTTTGCTGGATCTCCGAAACGGTACAGCGTAATTTCCTAATTTTTTATACAGAGCTTCGTCTTAATTAGTCTGAATTAGTTCACGAATAAAAAAGTAATAATAATGCACCGTTTGCAAGTTATTTTAAATTATATAAATACCCCTTTTTGGGCCCTTACTCCTAAGATATGTACTCTGGAGACTTGTTTAAAACGTCATTTTATAGTTTATAGTTAGTTACAGGTCTGTGTGAAGTTTCATTAGTGTACAGTAAGTAATTAAAAAGTTATCACACAATTTAGTTCATTTTGGCCAGCGATGTGCAACGGGTTAATTTAACTGCCTATTAATTGAGTTTCGTATCGATTTACTTGCTGAATTCTGTATAAACAATTAGACTTTTGTGTCAACTTTATACCATAAAATTTTGAGCGTAATCCACTCAATAATTACATAGATAAGCGAAAAAGAGTCATTACGTTATGCATGCAATAATGTCGGTACAGACGCGTACACAATTAATTTTAATGGCGCTAGTGAGCTGCGTTAACGCTCTTGAAACTAAATTAAATTCGTTTAAAATAAAAAAGCCGTTTTTGTTTTAAATGCATTACTTCGCTAATTTAAAAGCATCATAAGTGTTGATAGTGTGTTATACTAATTTTATTGTTGTCAACACTTTAAATGTTATTAAATTTGCATTTAAAATTAAAACTGCCTTTTTTGTTTTAAATGCAATATTTAGCTAATTTAAAAGCATCCAAAGTGCTGACAGTGCGTTACACAAATAAGTACTTACTTTATTACCTTGTGTAAATACTGAGTTGATTTTTTTTCAATTGGCAGCGCCATTGTGCCTCGTAAACGCTTTTGAACGATTGCCGTAATGCATGTTATACACAAAGTAAATACATACCCCCTTACTCATAAAAAAAATCTCTTAACATAGAAATTGTAAACAATGTTGACTGATAAAATTATATTCTATTGTCAATCATTTTATATTATGACAAAAATTTAAATGTTATCGTAATTAAATGTTGAGGTTTTGTTTTATTTATCTGTGATTTTTAAATTAAACAATCTTTAGCGTAATGGTTATTTAGTTATAAATGAATAATTACTGTGATTTTTAAATTATAAATACAATCTTTAGCGTAATGGGTTTTTTAGTTATAAATGAAGAATTACTGTGATTTTATAAATTAAGTTAAAAAAGTAAATTTTTATATACCTACTTAATTTTACTTATTTTAAGATTTTTAGACAATAGCTTTATTTTTAAAAGACAGTTATTCAATGACAATCAATACTTATGTTAAATATTAATTGCCATTTAAATAGTGTAATTGCTAAGCAATTGTTATTAAACTGTGATTTTACAACAAGGTATTTTGATCGTTTTAATATTTCTATCCTGTGCATAAAAGTTTTCAAATAAACTTCTGTTTTATTTTACCACTTGTTTACAAAACTGTACCGAAAAGCAAATATAAATTTTATTATCCTTTACATGTTAGTAGGTCAGAGTTATGTACTACACTGACGTTTTTTTGTGACCATCTATACATGGTCGGGTTACCACAGTCATTCATACGTAATGACTTTTTTTCGCTTAGCTCTGTAATTATTGAGTGGATTACGCTCAAAATTTCATGGTATAAAGTTGACACAAAAGTCTAATTGTTTATACAGAATTCAGCAAGTAAATCGATACGAAACTCAATTAATAGGCAGTTAAATTAACCCGTTGCACATCGCTGGCCAAAATGAACTAAATTGTGTGATAACTTTTTAATTACTTACTGTACACTAATGAAACTTCACACAGACCTGTAACTAACTATAAACTATAAAATGACGTTTTAAACAAGTCTCCAGAGTACATATCTTAGGAGTAAGGGCCCAAAAAGGGGTATTTATATAATTTAAAATAACTTGCAAACGGTGCATTATTATTACTTTTTTATTCGTGAACTAATTCAGACTAATTAAGACGAAGCTCTGTATAAAAAATTAGGAAATTACGCTGTACCGTTTCGGAGATCCAGCAAACACGCAAACGTTACGCCAGCAGCATCTTGAATATCTCCGAAACCATGTAGCGTAAAAATTCAAATTACATCGAAACATTTACTTCGTCTAGCGATCTAAAAATGTACCTAAAGATTTTTTCAATAATCCCATTATTTCAAAAAAGATTCTGCTGCGGTAACGTTACCGCAGCAGAATCTGTTTTTGTCAAATATCTTTAAAATTAGGACTGAACTAATTCCAAAAACTACACAGACATTTACAGGAGCTAGAAATCTAAAAATCTGATAAAAAAAAAATACAAATTTCGACAAGATTCTGCTGGGGTAATGCACTCTCGCCGAACCCCAGGTGCATTTAGCTTTTCGATGAAATGTACCATCGGATAAATGGCTCTTCGATGTTTTGGTGTAGTAGAAATGGCTTTCGCAAAAATGTCTTTCGATGATGAGTATGAAACCCCTATGTAGGTATACTTGGTCTTACCACTATATTTTATCCCATGGGTACCGAGTAAAAGTAAGTCAGAATAGTTATTTTACCTTATCCCTCCCTCATTTTTAGGGTTCTGTACCGGTTTTTTTTATAACAGGATCACTTGTGCCGATGTCATACTCAGACACGGTCTATCATATTAAAAGTTTTAAGAATTATATCTTACTAGCTTTTGCCCGCGGCTTCGCTCGCGTTAAATTCGGGGTAGCACTGTTCCCCTTTCCTGGACACAGAGAAAAAAAAGTAGCCTATGTTACTCTCCATCCCTTTAACTACTCTTAAAATCACGTCAATTCGTCGCTCCGTTTTGCCGTGAAAGACAAACAGACACACTTTCCCATTTATAATAAGTATTAGTATGGATTCCGAACCATAAGGTTGTGGATTAAACTTCCGGCTCATATGTCTTTTCTCTGTCGTATCATATCGAGACCGGCAAAGTGATGACGGCCGAGTGGAGTGAAGTTGTTTTTGATCAACCCTCCGTTGTCTTAATACCTGGATACTGGATAGTATTAGCACTTTCCATTAGGTTAGTTATGGTCATCTAAATAAGGAACAAGTTACTCGCTTAATAGTAAGCTTCACGTTTGTTCATACCAGATAAAGAAGATTTTTACTGCTTTGCAAGGCTTACAGCTCAGAGGACTTCTGCAGTAAGCTGGTCACTTATACTAGTACGACAAATTCCTAATTCCTGTAGCCCTGTAAAGTCACTTGCTGTACATATCCTTGAAAAAACTACTATAAAGCCAGCTTAGAAGTAGTGCCACCCTAGATGGTCTATTGCTGGAGAGACTTACCATCAGTGAAAAGTAAGTTTGATATGCGGAAAGAAAAGCAACCGTGTTGACGACATGAGCCTATTATAGTTAGTTAGTGTATAATCTTACGGGTCTGCCTCACTCAGTGTATGTTCCTCATAGGGATGAAGACTTTTTAAAAATATAAATGCAAAAGATCTAGGTAAAAGACATTTATTTATGAGAGGAACAAATTATTATGTTACCTGGATGTTAATAATTAAAAACGTATCATATTTTACTAACCCTTTACTTATACTTAATTCTTGCCCGAGAAATAAAAAAAATATTTAATCAAAATTATTTTAAAACCAAGCTTTACAAACGGCAGCCTTGATGTCAACTACGTCTTAAAATTTTATATGTCAATGTCACTCAAACGACGTTGTCGCATGGTGGTCTATTGTTTTTCATAATAGACTGAATTTATAAAAATGAAAATCCCTCATAAAATCAAGGAAAAGAAAGATAAAGTTAAGAAAAGAGAGAAGATGAAACCTAAGAAAGACCAGGTTTTAGTGGTGGCCCAAGAAATTAAATTTGCCAGATTATTGTCTGGCAATGAGAAGAAAAGTCGCGATAAAGTGTTAAAAACTATGAAGAAATGGCTTTTAAATTGCTTCGAGAAGAAATATGGTTAGTATACTGTATTACAAATTACTTTTCTATGATTTAGCATGTGTTGAACATAAGAATAAATTGGTATCGTAGTACTTAACCTTAAAATATAATGCGCGCTGCGTGATCGTTTAGCTCGTTAAAATGAAAAGAACATATTAAAAGTTAGTTAGTAAGTTAAAATGAAAAGAATATATATTGCCGTGTGTTTTATGTCCTTTTTGAATTTACGACATATTTAAAAGAAATACTAATGTTACTTTTTAACTTTACAGAATTTAAAGAAGACGACTTCGTTAGAATGTGGAAAGGTCTGTTTTACGCAGTTTGGATGTCCGATAAACCACTCGTGCAGGTTTGTTAACGTTTATTTATATAGTAGACTATTATAATGCGTTAAAAGAGCCAACTAGTCACAAGAAATGGTCACCCCGTCATATCAACTAGCCTATTGCAGTCTACTGCTAGACAGAGGCCTCTCCCAACACATGCCACAGAACTCGGTTTTACGCCTTCCACACCCAGTCCAACCCAGAGACTTTAATGAGGTCGTCGGTCCACCTAGCTGGGGGACGGACGACCTCATAAACCTAGAAAATGATAGTAACAATGAAGTCTGACGATATGCTTATTAAATTATCATGGAAGAACAATACAGCATAAAATACATTTAAACTGTACAAAACTCAATAAATCCTATGTAGTATAGTAAGTAGTTGTAGATAACTATAAAGTCTTATCAGTAGACATATTGTTTTATCTATTACTATCAGAGTTAGTTGTTGAGTTTACAAACATATTATATGCTATATACCTACATGTGCACTAGACATGTGTAGGAGTTAAAATGAAAAGGTTTAGCGCATCTAGTGCACTTCTTAACTTGTACTCTCAACTTACAATTGGTGCACTTTGCAGAAGGAGCACTTTTTGTTATGAGTGGAAACTTGGAAAATTGTCACAAAATTAAAGAAACTTGTTAGATGTGATTGTATTTTTAAGGAAACTATCTGTGCAAAACCAAAGATTCTTATGTTTTAGTTAGTTAATTTCCTAAATCTCCACTTATATTAAAAGTGCTCCTTTTGCGAAGTGCACTTTTGCAAGTTATTCTACACCCTAAACTACATTCCAAATTTCATCAAAATCCGTTCAGTAGTTTTTGCGTGAAAGAGTATCATCCATCCATACATCTTTACCTTATGGTACATAATCAGTTGCTCATCTTTACAAGAATTAAAATGTTTCCTTACATTTTCATTGCTTATTAAAAATTATGACTAAATCTTCTCTCATCAAACAGCACACTTACCTGTCAAATCTCTTATCTCTCCAGGAGGAGTTATGTGAGAGTATATCGGGCGTGCTGGACCTGTTCCCACCGGAGCAGCTGAGGCATGCTCTGCTCATGTTCAAGGCAGGCTTGAGGGTGCTTGCTACCGAGTGGTATGGGGTCGATCACCACAGGATGGATAAGTTTCTAATGGTTTGTATTTTGAAAAATACTATGGGAAAGATTGTCTATTATTGTACAGACAGACAAGTAGATTTGAGTAGTAGATTGGTTTTATTTTCTCCTCTTATTTACATTGGACAATATAACGCGGTTTTTTATAGTGCTGTGGCGTTTGTCTGTGTCGATTTATTTTAACTGTAGCTTCAATTTTAAGTAAATTGTAAACAACAATTTCAAACAATTTGTGAAATTTTTTATGAAATAAAGCAATTTGAAGTAAAAATTGATACCAAACCACTTTGTCTTGCCATTAACAGTCTAAAGTTGGTGTTCAATCAACTTGCTTTACTAATAACAATCTAAACAAACTGATGGGTTACGGTTTTATATCAAATTTTAATTCTTATTTAAGTGTATTGAGAGAATTATATAGGAACACAAGCTTTTTCCCGCAGCTTCGCTTGCGTTAAATTCAGGGTAGCACTGTTCCCCTTTCCTGGACACAGAAGAAAAAAGAAAAAATGGCCTATGTCCATCCCTTCAACTATCTCCACTTAAAAAATCACGTCAATTCGTCGCTCTGTTTGGCTTTGAAATAAAGACAAGCAGACACACTTTCCCATTTATAATATTAGTATGGATAATACACTATATACTTGTATTATTTTCTTTTAAATTCTTGTGTGTGTATTTATTTATGTTTGTTTCGTTACAGTTAGTGAGACGTTATCTGAGAGCAAGTTTACGTTGTCTGATGAGATGTAAGTGGAGCGAGGAGAGCTGCAGATTGTACGCTAACATCATCTCTAAGAATGATGGTATGAATATTTATTATGTTTATTCAATAAATTCTACTCCATGTGGTGACGGAGTAAGAATACAAAATGTCACCACACTATCTCATCCCATGGGTTTCGTAAAAACCGACTAAGGCACTATCCGTGAATATTATCTTTACGAAATAAAAAGATGGTAAACTTGAAAGTAAACTCTACACCAATCCGTCTGGCCAGCGTGGTATTATACATGATAGGGATTGGTATAGGGTTTAATTTAAATTTTTCTTTCTTTTTATTTCGTAAAGATAACATAGATAGTCCCTTAGTCGGTTTTTACGACACCCATGCGATGAGATGGGGTGGTGACATATTGTATTCTTACTGCGTCACCACACGGAGGTGCTACTATATCTTGCATGGGAGTAGAACTCGTGACCTAGTGCCATTACTAATGATATAATGTGTGTAGGTATATTCAGTGTACAAACGCCGCGCTACGCACGTAACGCCACCTCCATGCTGCTGCACATCACTGACTGCTATCTTGAAGAAATTGCTAAGGTTAGTTGTTACAAAATATTTATCTGTACATACTATTAATTATCTGAACATAAATGTTATAAGAGTTGTGACAGGATTCAGGATGTGGTATAAAAGCAATACATCGAGGTTGGGAGGGTCCTGATGACCCTGTATTCAATATTTAGTTTTTAGCTATTTAATCATTATATTCATTTAAGATACGTCAATAAACGCATCAATTAGTCATTAATTAAGGGATTTTATATATAAAAACTTAACCATAGGTACATAATTGGTTAACGGTTTTTATTATACGTAGTGTCTTAAAATTAATTGAACTTAGGCAGGACTTAAATTAGTAATAAAAAAACTAAAAAAATAATGCATTCTTGCTAGTAAATAGTTATTTAGGATCCATATTGGCTTACCTTAAGTTTCCGAAATTGTTCTCCCTAACGATTTGTAATCACTCTTCCTAAAAATTTTCAACGATAATGTTTCCGAAAATCGTAAGTAATAACATCGTTCATGTAAATATTATTATATTGAAACTCCTAATGATTTTTATCATAACACCTTTTAACCTTAAACTTAATATTTTTACTTACTTATACTCGATAGTAACATTTACCAAGTGTAATTAAAAATATATGGTAAAACATGATAACTATATTTGATAGTTTTATTATTAAGATATGATTCTTATTTGGGGGAACCTATTATCTGTTCGTTTTATTGTGTCTTTTAATTATTGTCAAGTATTACGTGGCGGGTATTTTTCTTGTTTAGTATATCTCTTTATAATATTAGTATAGATAAGTATTATAGTAAACTACAACAACAAAACAATATCACTCCCCACAGGTATCAACAGGCTCAATCCCCGAGGCGTCTCTAGCGGAGCTGCTACGTCCGTTCTGCCTGTGCCTGGCGAGCCCCAGCCCGGCCCTGTGCGGGGCGGCCCGGCGCGTGCTGGCGGGCCTGCTCCGGCAGAGCGAGCCCGGCCTGGCGTACAGGCAGGCAACTAGTGCGTGGGAGAAGGTATGTGTATCTTAGCTTGTTAAGACCTTGATAAACTAATAGGATTCATCATCATAACAGCCCACTAATGTCCCACTGCAGGGACGGGCCTCCTCCCGTGACGGAGGGATACTTGGCCTACTAATACCACGCTGGCCAGGCGGATTGATACAGGGTTTAATTTCAAGTTTTCCTTCTTTTTATTACGTTAAGATAATATATTCACAGAAAGTCCCTTAGTCGGTTTTTACAACACCCATAGGATGAGATGGGGTGGTGACATATTGTATTCTTACTTCGTCACCGCAAGGAGAATAAACACATTATAATTATTATATTAAACAAATACTTTATTGGCTTTTCTTGCGACTTTGTAGACAACTTTTTTTCAATCGTCGGCGCTAGTGAGCCCCATAAATGCTTATAACTCGTAATGTCATCATTTATAACAAACTAGCTGACCCGTGCCCACTTCGTTGAGCAGCAAAAAAAACGCTTCCTTTTTTTAAACATATTTCATTACTGCTCCTCTCTTATTAGTCATAGCGTGATACTATATAGCCTATGGCACTCCCCGATAAATGGCCTATTTAACACAAAAAGAATTTTAAAAATTGGTTCTGTAGTTCCAGAGATTACCCCCTACAACGTCACAAACTTACAAACACACAAACGTTACCTTTTTATAATCTTAGTATAGAGTATTATCCATTCATTCTATCCGTGTGGTGACGGAGTAAGAATACAATATGTCCCATGTAACCCAATCTTATCCCATGGGTGTCGTAAAAACTGACTAAGGGAATAACCGTACTATCTTTACGAAATAAAAAGAAGGAAAACTTGAAATTAAACCCTAAACCAATCCGTCTGGCCAGCGTGGTATTAGTAGGCCAAGTAACCCTCCGTCACGGGAGGAGGCCCATCCCTGCAGTGGGACATTAATGGGCTGTTATGATGATGATTATCCATGTAACGATGGATTAAGAATAGGTACATGGTATTAATCAATAAACCAATTAGCCTATCGCAGTCCACTGCTGAACAAAACGCCTCTTCCAACAAACGCCACAGAACAGGGTCCTCCGCCCCCCGAATTTAGTCCGACCAAGCGATCTTTTTAAGGTAGAATTAATTTATAGTACAGGTATTTAAAATTAAAATTAAAATCTTACTCCAACCAAAATGTTGATACTAAGAAAATTCATCTATACCTACTAACATCGCGCTATATATGTATATACTTATTCGCGCATTATTTTAAAACTGAGATATCTTTCAAACTAATAATCGGATCTCATCGCTGTAAAGGACAATATTGTTGAGAATTAAATAAGTATAATGATTAACGTATTTATTTTGGTAAGGGTCAATACCATATACACAAAATACCTTTACAAACAATGCATTTATTTAAATCAAATTTGATTATTATAAAAAAGGTCGTAGTGAGTCAACCTTAGAAGATAGATATATGCTATCGCTGACTTAATTGTAAAACTTTTTTAAAGGTACAATTCTCTAATACATCATTTCAGTATATCTCCAGACGTTTAAGCAGCAGAAGCAAAATAAACGTTTTTTAGCATCCCTTTTATAAACATATTTCATTACTGCTCCACTCCTATTAGTCATAGCGTGATGCTACATAGCCTATGACACTCCCCGATAAATGGACTATTCAACACAGAAAGAATTTTTGAAATCGGTTCAGTAGATCCAGAGATTACCCCCTACAACGTCACAAACACACAAACTTTACCTCTTTATAATATTAGTATAGATAACATATTTACTTCACAGATGGGTTGTCCTGAAGGTGGTCCGGAAGCTCTAGAACTTGTCTCCGATGATGAAGAGGATGCTGAACAGAATGGTGACGTCTCAGATGACAATGATGACAGGTTATTGTTTGAATTTATTTTAAACAATTCAGTAACGTATTTCGTCCAGTAGTTAAATGGCTAAAACGATATTTGTAAAGACGTGTGCTAAGATAAAGGATTTAACAAATATTCTTTACTAACTGTTACGGTTAAGGTTTTTATGTAATGATGATGAAATTAAATGATGATATATTGTAACAATTGTTAACTGATTTGATTAACAAACTGATTGAACGGGAGCTCATATACAGTAGTGATATATTTTATTTTAAAAATATGTAATAGGTTTTGTACCTACGTGTTACAGTAATAAATGTTTAGCCGTATTTTGCCGCAACGCATTTTTATTTATTTTAATTTTATTTTGTTTAAAAAAGACATGCGAACAATTTAAACTTTATAAAATGAACATAATAACATAAGAATATCGCGAGTCAGCCTCATTGCGTACCATACTTTTTAGTATGTAGTTTTTTTAACTTACACCATATAATTTCTCAGATCCCCGGGTCCGCTAGACCCTAGAGCCGGTAGAGTGGACGTAGAGCTGCCCCTGCTACCAGTACCGGCCAACTTGCTCGCCGACATGTTGAAGGGCATGCTCGCCACATCCACCAGCAAGGCGCACAAACGTATCAGGATATATTTGCAGAGGTTTGTACTATAGCACGCTCGTTATCATTTGAGTACTACAAAAAGAGATAGAAGATATTATTATACAAGAACTAGCGGCCCAGCCCGGCTTCGCACGGGCAATATTTTTCCGATTTTCTGTTCAAATTTTTCTCGAATTTTCTTTCCTATAAACCTCATGGAGCCCGAGACCTTTCCAACGAATGCAAAACCGTGGAAATAGGTTCGTGCGTTCTGGAGTTATAGCGTCAGGAAGGAAGGAAAGCCCGACTTATTTTTATATAGTAGATAGAAGTCCAAGCGAGATAGATATAGATGGCCTCTGTGGCGCAGTGGTTATACATCGTTCCAAGTATAAGTTCCCAAAGTAATCTAGGCTTAACCTGCTTCTGTTATGGGTAACAGAACAACGGATATTAGTACTAATATCCTTTTTTATATTATACATAAAAACACTCAGACCGATGCAAACAATCATGTTCATGCACACAAATATTTGCATTGACCGGGAATCGAACCCGAGACCTCGGCGTAGCAGGTCTCGATCTCGATGACAATTTTTTTCTCTAGTTATACCTAAATTTAATATAATATTACTATATATTATAGATTCGAGGCACTCTCCCGTGACGAGTACCCTCTACGTCTAAAGACGGACGCGTTGGAGAGAACCGAACCTATAGCCGTTAAACACAAGCACTCCGCCAGAGAACTGCACTTGTTGGACCACAAGCTCGCCGACATGTCCGATGAACTTGCTCTTAGAGGTATACATACATTATTTATATTTATACAATTATTATAAAGCTCATGACAGTAATCTCGTTCAAACAAACAAACAAACTCTTCAAGTTTGTTTGTTTGTTTGAACGCGCTAATATCAGAAACTACTTCTTTGATTTGAATTTTGATTTTAGGGTCGGATAGACCATTTATCGAGGAAGGCTTTAGGCAATATAACATTGCGCTATGACCAAAAAGAATCACCAATTATCATTGATCGAGCCAATTATCAGCACAGTGATATTAGTCATAAAATTAGGTAGATAAATGAAATAATCCAATGTTTATAGCAAAATATCTTTTATTTATACCTAGCCTAACAACCGATGTTTCAGAAAAAAAAATACAAAAAAATAAAAAACTAATCAACATTTTTTTGATCCGAATATCAACACTATGATAATAACTAGCGAAGTCATTTTATTTATATAAAAAATATTACTTCAACAAGAGCCCAAAAACTCTACACACACACATAATAATCACCCTAGAGTTCTTACCACTATTCCATTTACTTATATTTGTTCACATAATAAGTGAGTATATAATATTCGCAGGTCTAAGTCGTAAGATGAGGAAGCGTCTGCTCGCCAAGAGTAGAACCGGAGCGAGTATCGTGGAGGATGTTGAACAGATCAAGAACAGTACTGACTCTACCGTAAGTACTCTATATTGTTTGTATAATAACTTTTGCTTCTGACTGTACAAGGTAGCCCTTGGTGGTACAGTCAGAAGTAATTTATTTTTTAAGTAATGCGATAGAGTTTCAATATTTAATCCCCCGCTAAGACAGTTTAGAAACTCAACGTCAGACATTTATTTGTGTGTTCCATAGATTACTGTCATGAGACTGGGAATTGTATACAATAACATCTTATCTCCCCTTAATACAGAGCTATATTCCAAGTGTAGGAGTTGTCGTTTATAAAGTAACTAGCTGACCCGTGCCCACTTCGTTGGGCGGCAAAAAAACGCGTCACTTTTTTAAACATATTTCATTACTGCTCTACTCTTATTAGTCACAGCATGATACTATATAGCCTATGACACTCCCCGATAAATTTACTATCCAACACAGAAATAATTTTTAAAATCGGTTCAGTAGATCCAGTGATTACCCCCTACAACGTCACAAACACACAACTTTACCTCTATATAATATTAGTATAGATAAAAATAACTCATGATTTCTATATTTACAGAATGGCTCCTGGCAAGTAGAACCAGCGGCTCCTACATCAAAAACAACTAAAGAAGATACATCAAATAAAGAGAATAATAAACGTAAACACCAAACTAAAGATATAACGCAAAAGAAAAAACGCAAAGTTGACAACATAAACAGCAACGGCACAGACAAACAGACAAAACATATTATAGATAATAATAGTAGCAAAAATAATAATAAAAATAAACTTAACGATAAGAAAACTGCCGTAGATAAGAATAAAGAGAACAATAAGAAAGATAAAATAATTATACAAAATGGTAAAAGTAAAACAAATAAAATTATCAAAACGAAAAGTAAGATAGAAAAAGATACGATCGTTATCAAATCACCAAAAGTTTTGACGAATAAAGTTAAAAATTTTCAAAAGTCAGTCAAAACTTCGCCGAATAAGTCATTTGAGACTCCGAAGAAAGTCAAATTTGTTTTGAAAAATAATTCGATGCAGGCCCCCACTGATTATTACAAGAGTATAAGGCAGAGTCCTAATATACCATTCGATGGTACTAAAAAACCCACGAAAACTAATTTAAAACCATCGACGCCCTCTCCTATTAACCCATTCTTTAAAAAGAAACTTAGAATGAAAAATTAAATGAAAATAATTTAACTTATTTGTGTTACAAGTTGTAACAATAAGTATGAATAAGATAAGATTTCTTAAATAAATTATAGATAATTACACAGTCCCTTAATGTCCCACTGCAGGGATTCTTTCTTTATAGTTGTCGTGTCACCTCTGACATGCCTTAACGACTGTGTCACTACACAGACATCAGGGACCTACTTGTTAGGTGCCCTCCTAAGCACGGAGACGCTCAGCTCAGCTCTTAAATACCACTGAGCGATCACCCATCTATCTTATGACCTCGTGGACGTTACTTATAGTTTATTAATCAGCTAAGAGCGCCTTAACTGGTCTCATTGCGGGCCTCATCATAGGCCTTCTCTATCTATAGAGATAAAAGTATATAGGCCTTTAGGGATAATTTTCTATTCGTGCTAGAGAATTTTGAACCTTAAGTAGGAAGTATTTTAGTCCCATTTTACGACAAATAAAAAATAATAATAAATAACAGATTGTGGGCACCTAAATAATTAAACTATATAGACTTTTGTACATTTGGTATAATAAATAAAATTGATTCTTATGTGAATTATAGTAAGGTATAGTTTTGTTAATAAGCTCTTGACATTGTCTTCATTTGCACTTAGGATGTATGTACAGTCAGCTACAAAATTTGATTAACACATAAAATATTACAATAATCTTAACGCTAAAAGTTTCCATGAGTGTCGTGACAAGAAAATAGTCATATCACTAGTAATGTTAAATAAACAACACACCAATTTTTTTATAAATTCCTGAACATGAAAAGCAAAAATGTAATCATAACAGCCCATTAATGTCCCACTGCAGGGACGGGCCTCCTCCAGTGACGGAGGGGTACTTGGCCTATCAATAACACGATGGCCAGACGGATTGGTAAAGGGTTTAATTTCAAGTTTTCCTTCTTTTTATTTCATAAAGATAACATTCACGGTTATTCCCTTAGTCGGTTTTTACGACACCCATGGGATGAGATGGGGTGGTGACATGTTGTACTCTTACTCCGTCACCACACGGAGAAAATTGTAATACAAGATGTTATATGTAAACGGGAGATCAACGGATTCTATAACAATTGACCGAATAACCGTTGCCCGATCGAAACGTTGCCCGACACTTACTTTTGCTCGACTGTAAGTTTGCCCGACGTAACGTTTGACCGACATTACTTAGGACCGACTTAGGGTTTAACAGACACATATCAAACTTTTTTGTTGGTGTTAGGACAAATGTTATTGTGCCAATAAATATGATTATGATTCAAAGTGTTTGAGATCAATGTTATTTATCTCAAGTGAAACATTAGGTCTTATTAGAATAAATTATTACTATGCCAAGAAATCGTTATGAGATATATGCGGTATGTCATCAGTCATCATCACCATATCAGCCAACTGACGTACGCTACTGGACATAGACCTCCTTCAAATATTGCCACTTTGGGCAGTCCTGCGCTGCGTCCTCAGGGTGTGAGGGGTCTCACCGCCCTCAGGTGTGTAATGTTTGAAATAACAACAAAATATCTAATTTCACTAGAATGGCGCCCGGAAACGGAGGGCGGTGAGACCCCGCACACGGTGGACCTTCGACCTACTTAGGACGGCAAGAAACCGATGGATGAGGAAGGCGCAGGACTGCCCAAAGTGGCAATATTTGAAGGAGGTCTATGTCCAGTAGCGTACGTCAGTTGGCTGATATGGTGATGATGACTGATGACATACCGCATATATCTCATAACGATTTCTTGGCATAGTAATAATTTATTCTAATAAGACCTAATGTTTCACTTGAGATAAATAACATTGATCTCAAACACTTTGAATCATAATCATATTTATTGGCACAATAACATTTGTCCTAACACCAACAAAAAAGTTTGATATGTGTCTGTTAAACCCTAAGTCGGTCCTAAGTAATGTCGGGCAAACTTTCAGTCGAGCAAAAGTGTCGGGCAACGTTTCGATCGGGCAACGGTTATTCGGTCAATAGTTATAGAATCAGATCAACGCGCATGTTATTTACAGTTATCGCCAAGTAACTCGGCCGACCTGTAGTTGTTTCAAATATCAGTTTTTGAACTAAATGGTCGGTGTGGGGTGTTCCTGTCATGCGTGAACGTCTCCGATACCTAACTTACCTTTGTTTTGCTTGACGTTTCGGTACAGGTTTTATTGGCCGTGGTCGCAAACTGACTGAGCGTGCCGCTTTAATCTACCGTTTATATACAATATATACTAGCACACCTGGCTTCGTTTTATGTAAATTTTCGTTTGGTGATTAACAAATGATTTTTCTTTGCTATAAACCTCACGGAGCCCGAGACCTTTACAACGAATGCAAAACCGTGGAAATAGGTTCGTGCGTTCTGGAGTTATAGTGTCAGGAAGGAAAACCCGACTTATTTTTATATATTAGATTTATAATAAATAAACGCGATAGTTTAAAAGTTATAAATAAATATAGTATGTGTTAATAAACTTATGTATTTGAGTGTACCTTGTTGGTTGTATGTATGTATGTAGTACTTTTATGTATGTTATTTGAGTTATGTTTTAACATTATATTAGTATTTAATAAGATAATGTATTGTACAACATTCTGATTAAATAATGAAGTTTATTTATGTCTTCTTTCTTTATTACTATTTTTTAAAGACAATACCTTCATGGATCATGCCCTGTGTCGCGGGGACTTTACAAACATCTATTTAACAGACACAAAGAACATCCAGACTCAGGACAATCATTTGAGGATCATACACATAATTGTCCTGCGTGGAAATCGAACCCACGACCTCGAAGAAGAGAAGGTTAGAATTTGACTGGACGCCATTTGCCATGACGAGAGGTTGAGTTGAGCTGTCATTTATAGGGGCAAGGGTCCAAATCTTAGCACTGCACCAAATTATCAGCACCCCCAACAAAAACTTATAAGTTTACCAGTAAATAATTTGGGATTCCGTTTAAAGAAATAAAAAATAAGATCCTTTTGTAATTATAAACTGGGCCAAACTACATTCTTCGATTAAAAAAAAGCAATTGTTTTTATAAACGCGGGAACATGTCCTTCAAACATTGATTTATAAAAAACCCAAGATGCACATTTTCAAACAAAAATAACAGCCAAAAGTGTCACTAAATTAAAAATACGCAATAAATACGTATAGTAATATCGTAAACATATTTTTTTTTTCAAATTCAATCTTACACGCATGACATAAAGTTGTATTTAAAAAGTAATGCACAAAAAGCAATAAAATTTAATGATTGACGTTTGCCGGTAGAACAACGCGATACTAATTTAAAAAAAGTGCACAATGCGCGCCTATTTGTTGCGGACGGTTTTGGGAAGTGGAGTGTGTATCTTTGGTTTTTTGTAAATCAATGCCTTCAAATTACTTTGTTTTGACAGTTTCTTATGATCGTAGGTAAGTTCAGGTTTTTTTTTATTTTACTTTATGATAGCTCTTATATTATTTTTTACTGAACCTTTAGATTTTATTCATGTATAAAATGTTTTATAAGGCTTATCTGACAATGGAAATGAACGTTATCTTGATTTTATGTTATATAAATGGGGTGCTGACATCTGGGTTCAATTTTTTTGCGAATTGCTAATTATCGGCACTGGTACTGTTACATGACAAAGTGGTATGTAAAATTGTTAATCAATATTTTTTATTGTAAACCGTGGTTATTTTATGCCTATATCCTATTCAAGATAGCATGAGAAAAAGTATAAACATGTCAAACTGCCAAAATGCCGCGGTTTTCAAAAAATTTTCACTAAAAACATAACTAAACAATTAATAACTCTGTGTAAATATAAATAAGTGTATTCTACTTGAATAAGAAAATGTGAATTTAGTAAATAATGGTTGAATTAAGGCAATAAAAGTTTATTGAGAAGCAGAATATATAAATGAAACTTACGAATTAATAAATTGCTTTTTAAAAACACTTTTTTCAATTTCTCTTAATCGGAAACTTCTAATTTAGATTCAGAAAAACTGTTCCCAGCTTGTATTATGAATTAGTTATCAAATTCTTCAATAATCCCATTAATTTGTAATATTATTCTTCTTATAATATGACATATTAATGCGATACATGACATTTAAGACATTGACAATTGTAGGCTCTTCATCATTGTCGTTCCGTTCGTATGTAATGTTAAAAAAGGAAAAAAATAATAATTGATTACTTGGTGATCTTATTATAATATTTAAATTATTTAAACATATTATGTAATGAAATTTCTATTTTATTGTAAAGACGTTAAAATATTCATATTTTTTAATAATTTTCGAGTCTTCATCGTGGCCATAGATTATAATTATCTATAAATGAGTAATCGTGACAGTAAAAAGACCCATTTTTTTGTTTGTTTACCAAATTTCTCAAGCCCAGATGAATATGGTATAGAATACAATATTCTTAGAAAAAGTACTCTATGATTTCGGATTTCATAACCTGGCATGGTGCTGAAACCACAGAACAATTGGACGTAGTTATGCAAAAATGTTCCATTCCACAGTAAGTTGATTTTGAGATAAAAGCATTAACGCGTTTCAGTTGTATTCTTTTTTATTCTAACTAGTAAAGGCCAATACTAAACGTATTATTGTTGAATTATATTGTGTTTAGATAATCGTATGTTTAATTTTAAGCTATTCACTTTACAATAAGAAAAAAATATGTTTTTGGTATTGGAACATTTTAACATAATTAATATTTACATGAACATGAGCTTCAAATTAATTTTGCACAAACGTTCCAGGTACATTTTAACCATCTGTACCCAACCAAACTGCCCCAGATATATACTCCTCGACAACTTCAAGTGTAGAGCCTCCAACCATGATTGGAGTGGGTGCAACATGGACATTTGCCATGATCTTGGTCTTGTCCATGTTCATTTTAAGACCAACTTGTTGAGAGACTACTGTGGCCATCGAGCATTGTGTTGAGGTCCTCTATGGTCTCAGCCATGATCACGATATCGTCAGCAAATCGAAGGTGCGTGATATACTCGCCATTTATGTTAATGCCGAGTCCGTCTCAGTCCAAAAGCCCTAAAAGCATCTTCCAGTTCAGCGGTAAACAGTTTCGGGAATATGACATCACCCTGCCTTACTCTTCGCTGCAACTGGATAGGGCTTGATAATTTACCCTGGAGACGAACTAACATGGTGGCGTTTTCGTATAAGCACTGCAGCACTTCGATATATCATTGGTCAACATGGCACCGTTGAAGAGACTGCAACTTTGCCCATGTCTCGATCGAATCGAAGGCTTTCTAATAGTCCACAAACGCCAAGCACAGGGACCGGTTATACTCACTGCACTTCTGTATAACCTGCAGCAGCGTATGAATGTGGTCTATGGTACTTTAGCCTTTTCGGAAACCAGCTTGTTCGGGAGCCTGGAAATCGTCCAGTCTGCGTTCGAGACGATCCGCGATGACTCTCGAGAACAATTTGTAGACGTGGCTCAGTAGAGTGATGGGTCTGTAATTTTGAAGTAGCGTTCTATCAACCTTCTTGAAGAACAGTACCACCACACCCCTGTGCCACGCCTGTGGCGTTTTTCCCTCGAGTATAACGGAATTGAGTCTCTGAAGATCCTTGAGAATGGGTTCTCCACCGGCTTTCAGTAGCTCGTTTGTGGTTCCGTCATACCCCGGTGCCTTGTTGTTCTTAAGTTGCCGAAGAGCATCACTAATCTCACACAGACTTACGTCCGGGATTCCTTCGGTATGGTGTCGCGTTAATCTAGCTCTAGGATCGACGGCTAGATCACTAGGTGGCTGTGTTGTAGTATATAACTGTCCGTAAAATTTCTCAATCTCCTCTAGAAGGTCAGGCTAGGACGACACTATTCTGCCATCCCCAATCTTGAGCCTATAAACTTGGCTCTGACCTAGAGATAGATCTCTTGCGAACACTTAAGAGCCCTTATTTTGGTCAATGGCTTCTTTAATACTAAATGTGTTAAAGTGCCGAAGGTCGTGAGTCAGTGACTTAGAGATCTGTCTATTGAGCCGTCTGTATAGATCAGCATCGCCTGGAGACTGCAGTGCCATCGTACGCCTTTGCTCCATGAGCGAGAGAGTGTGGTCAGATATCTTTTTTGATTTTCTCCGGTGCTGGGTCTTAAAAGCACCGGTACCGACTGTACGGACAGTTTCCACAAATCTTTCGTGGTATTCGTCCACATCAACATATTTGCTGAGGCTCTCGAAGCGGTTCTGTAATATGACTTGGAAGTTCCGAGAACTTGGATGGACCTGGGATATGGACTGGTGTAGGTAGTAGCGTAGACCTCATCAGCCGACCTCTTTCCAGCCTATGATTGATATTTAATGTGCCTCTCACCATCCGGTGATTGCTTCCGGTTTTCTCCGAATTGATTACTGAGTGAGACATCATTAAATATATGGCGTTTTGTCGACATGCTGAAGTCAATCTAATTATTGGTGACACCATCAGGACTAAGCCAATTCCATTTGCGGCAGCTACGCTTCTTAAAGAAAGAGTTCATCATAAAAAGTCCCTCCTTCTCCATGAATTCCGCAAGCATTTGGCCCCGTGGATTTCTTTGTCCATATCCAAAGAGCCCCACTCTCCACTCATTTCCACTTCTAGAGCCCAACTTCGCGTCAAATTTATAAAATAATGTGGTAACTAAATTCCAACATACCTTTGGAGTCGTTTGGGCATAACTTCGAATTAATGTCATAGTATTTTTTTCAAGTGATATTTTATTGATAAATAGCTACAAAGAAAATAAACTTTTTCTTTACGAGTTATAAATATTTATTTTTAGTGGATGTGTATGCAAACAGTTAAGGATGGAGCTAATTATAGCGTGTTAAAAATAAACTATTTAAAGTTGAAACATTTTTTTTTCGAAACAGGTTTTTTATTTAGGTAAATAATAGTACAAAATTCATGAAACCTTTTAAGTTATCAAATTATGGTATTTAGGTCTGAAACATAACGTTCCACAAATTTTGGAATGTATATGTCTCGCTATTGCAATTTTGCAAAAACGTTCCAAATCTACATGGAACATTTTTTCCAAAATAAATATACTGTTTCGTAAAACATTAAATGTTCCTGTCCTCATAGTACGTTCTAGTTAATTTACACAAGTTATTATTTGATAAAGGTTGTGGGTTGGAACGTAAGTGAAAAAAATATTTTCTGATATAAGCCTTAAAACGTGGAACCTTATTGCAAATCTGACTCTAAGTGTCATAAAAGGTAGTTTGATCACAATAACTCGATTTCGGGTGACTTGTGGGTTGGAACATTTTTGCATAACTACGTCCAATTATACTCAAAGGAGAAGAATGTCAACTTCATATAAAATTCGTGAGGAAACTTTTCCTAAGCGTGCGGCGCCATCTATCGAGAGACACGCAAAACTGCGGTTAATATCAGCAGCGCGGGAAATTGTATTATTTTTTTTATTTAATAAAAACAAAGAGATATATTATATTACGCCCTACATTATTAGGGCGTTATATAATATATCTATTTGTTTATTTTGTTGAAGGTTTAAATTACTGTATTTAGAGTTGGATTTGATAATAAAAAACTTCATTTCTTTTACAATTTATTTATGTAAATGATATTCATAATAAAAAATATTCACATTCTTTATTGAAACATTCTTCTCTACATTGAAACTCATTGTAACATAACAAAAACCCTATAGGAGTCACTTTCTCAGAACTGGAGTCAATAACGTTCAATTTCACAAAAACACTTTAACTAAGGAATAGGATGCAATTTCACAAAAACACTTCAACTAAAGAATAGGATGCTCGTGCAACGTTTTTAATTCAGGATAAACTTGTTATTTATCGAGATTTTTTATTTATTTACAAGATATTTAGGAATTTACAAAATAAACGGTTTCTTTTCTTCTTCTTCTTTTAGTTTATGGCTCCATCGTTCATCGATGATTCTGCCAACGACAGGGTGGAGAGGTATAAAAATATAAAATAAATTTTGAAGAATGTTTTTGTAACAAATTACCGCTCTTTATTGCAGTGTGAGAAGACAATTGGCCAATCAGGAAAAATAATAAAGCAAGGTAAGTAAGTAGTTAGACATGTGATTGAAAAGTTATAAAAAACAAAAAAAAAAAATAACAATAGTAATGACGGACAAAAAATAAATATTTACATTCTTGTTCTCGTATATACCTAGTTACATATTAACAAAGACTAAATCCTTATTCTATTTACAGCTATACACTTATATAAGATTCCTATGTAAGGGGTGTGAGCTAGGGACAGGATAAATGGGATGTTTACTGGGCGAGGGATGGAGCTAGGGAGTAGGTCATGAAGAGAGACAGAGAGATTAGGACAAGAGAAAAAAAGATGCTCTACGGTACCTTCGTCCAGACCACAATCACATAGAGAGTGATCTCTGATGTGAAGTTTAGCTAAGAAAACTGGTGAGCAAACAAAACCCAAACGTAAACGAATTATAATTGACGTAGCCAGTTTATTAATATTTTTATGGCAATTGAACCATGGTCTTGTAGGGATGAATGGTTGAATAGAACCATAATATCTGCCCGTGATTTGTTTACTGGATTGCCACTGGTCGTTCCATGTTCGCAGCAGGGAAGACTTGGCTGAGGAGCGTAGATCACAGGGGAAGCATATGTCATAACTATTACAGCCATATTGAGTGGCCATTCTGGCACACGAGTCGACAGTTTCGTTTCCAGTTATTCCTGCATGACCCGGAATCCAAGCCAGAACAACTTCAAGACCGGCGACATGACAGTTATACAGAGCTTCCTTTGCTTTTAGTAAGATGGAATGACCACGAGATTTAAATGGGGAACTTATGAGAGCTTTTAGGCATGAGGTTTCTTTTCTTGTAGTGTTGACTGTTGACAGCTCCATATAAACAAGTATTAGGTGGTTGCTAGGAAATGACATAACATTTTCTATTTCATCTTTTCTCTCTGTCGTGACTAACAGCCCTAATAGAAACATTGTGTAGAACAGAGTTGACTCCCCCTGGCTGAAACTAACATTGCTATGTTTATGATCAAAAGAATGTCTATTATTTTTGGAATTTTTTATATTTATGTATTTTTTTTTTCTGAAACTTCGGTTGTTAGGCTAGCTATAAATAAAAGAGATTTTGCTATAAACATTGGATTATTTCATTTATCTACCTAATTTTATGTCTAATTTTAAGGTGCTGATAATTGACTCGGTCGATGCTAGTAATTGGTGATGATGGTGCCAATAATTGGTGACTGAACTAATAACTTTTTTTAAACATAGCTTAAAAAAAGTTATTAGTTTAGAAGAAATATAACCATAACAATGGACCCTTTTTTATTCTGGGTCTTTCAGTCCAGACAAAGATACTTTCTATTAGTTTTGTATTTGTACCTACCTTTCAAAAATCTTATCACCTAATCCAAATAATGAGTAGAAGTAAGCAAATAAGTCAAAAGAAAGAATTGTAAAACTATAACATTACTTCGATACCCAAAGTATCGAAGTAATGTTATGGACTTTATTTATTATTGTTTTATGACTTACTTACAAACAAAGACAATTAAATGCAGACATCACACGCACACACACATGCATATAACACACACGCACACAAAGCATACAAGACACATAATTTTCTGTGTAACTGTTGAGGTACAATTTATTTCTTTACACTAGTCGGAAGGTACAAATTATTACCTACGTGGAATTTAGGTTTTCATTCAAATCAGACGTAGGTTCCTGCTGGGTATACGGACACCTATATTTTAAAAATTGATTTTTCGAAAACTTTGTGATGCAGAAGAGATGTAGTTTTGTTTTGCAAGTTCGTCGTCAGTAAATTAATATGAATAAATATGCAAGTGATTGGTGAATAGCTGGTGGCATCGTGGTCCGGCTGTTCCTGTCTCCATTATACGCGTTCCCGTCAAGTTCTCATGGACGACAATGAAAAGTGAAGCATCAACTTGTTAATGTTATTTTTATATTTCTGTATATTTCCTATTTACTGAATGTATTTTTCACTCACTTGACACTGACAAATATGTAACTACAGATAGCGCGCGAGTTGAATGCAGTCGGGGTCTGAGGTAAAGGGCGGGAGCATCTCCCCCCGCTATCCGCACGCCCCACCTCACGCGCCTGCAGTGTAGTGCTGTGCCATCCTTGTCAACTATCGTACGTTTGCCGTGTTATTGTGTTATTATCCGGCCGTTCAGAGAATGCGTTCCTGACACTTATCAGTTAGTCACGACTAGTGATGGACACAACATTATACCGAGTTCGTTACCGTTACTCCAAAATGAACCGCCGCGTTATTTTTATGATTAGATTTAGACCGTTTTAAATTGGCGGAATCATTTAAAATTTATATTTTAGTTCTTTACGTGGAAACAATAAAAGGGAATATTAATATAATAAAATTGTTTTATTTATTATTTTTTACAAAGTTACAATCTGTATTTCTATGGAATAAAGTACATTGAACTAAATGTGCGTACAGAATATTAATCAGACTCCGATTCGCTTGAGGAGGTGGTGTCTTCATCATCATCTTCGCCTACATGTATAATTATATTATTATCAATTACAGAATCAATCCTGATATCTCGGTCAAAATGTTCCATAATCAGGTTTTTAGTCTTTTCGACAACCTTTGCCCAGTCATCTCTTGTGACTTTCCCGCAGGCTTCTTTTAACAGGGTCATCATCTTTTTCGTGCTGAATGGCGGGGAAGTATTGTGGCGGGCGGCGTAACCTTTTATTTGAGCCCAGATTAGCTCAATCGCGTTATATTGGCAATGATACGGTGGAATTCTTAGAACGCGATGACCGTACTCCAAAGCCATTTCATCGATTTCGTATCGCACATTTGCCGCTTTATTTTCTTTCACTAACTTAATTAGCTCTGCTTTTAGCATCTGCATATTTGCGTCAATGCCTTTTGCTTGTAACCAAGCAACCATTTCTTCTTTTTTATTAGCTTGGGTAGGTGGTTTCTGTATTTGAAACGAGTGATAGGAGGCATTATCCATCAATATTACAGAAGGCTCTGGTAGGCTGGGCAAAAGCACGTTCTGGAACCACTCTTTAAATGTACTGGCATTCATTTCCTCGTGGTAGTCATTTGTGGTTTTTGATTGAAATGCCAGTAAAGCGTTCTCCACAAAGCCGTATTTTGCAGTACCTGCGTGGCATATTATCAGACGAGCCCCCTTACCCATTGGTACTTTCGACGTCGACGCTTGTGTATCATCCGTCCAAGAACGGGAAACCGTGTGATTGGCGTTTAGCCATGTCTCGTCAATGAACACGACATTATCCCAGTTATCAATTTTTTTTGCTTCTCTCAAGAAACTTATCCGTTTCAAAATGATGTCGTATCGTTCTAATAAAATTTTTCTTTTGTCTGTTTTTTTATACGAAAAACCAATATCTTTTAAGATTTTCGTTAAAGCAGTTTTACCCCCGCTAAACAGTCCAGCTTCTCTTAACGACGCCAAAAGCTTCATCCTGTTGAGATATTCATTTCTGGAATAGTAACCATATATATGATTTCTGATTGCATCGGCGTCAAAGGTATCAATATCTGTCACGGGTTTAGTTCTACGTTTCTTCTTCGGAGTACGTAAAATATTATCTTCCATGCCAGTAGAGCCGAACTTTTCTTTATTAATATTTGTAATCGTTCGTTTGCTAACTCCAAGCGCCTGAGAGACGCGTTCTTGTACTTTTTCGACAGGAACCAGGGGTCCGCCATTTTGCCGCTCCCGCTCAAAGTAATCTTGCAGCTTGATAATTAACTCACGGGCTCCAGTTTTCAATGTTTGTCCACGTTTAGGCATTATTATGCACCAAAAGTAAAAAGAACGCAATATAAGACACAATCAAAGTCAAATAACAACAGATCGCAAACACTTGAAGAACGTGGTCTATGCGCACGAAACGACAACAGACGACTGTTTCAGCGTCACAAAATGGCGGCCCATAACGCCATTTGGGGTTACCATTTTCAACCTAAATATAAAAATGCTACTTTGTATTTAATGTACTTTTATTTTTATATTTAATAAAAGTTATTCTAAAGTCCATTATTTTCAAATTCTTGAAAAGAAAAACAAAACGTATTATTTTATAAAGTATAACTGTATCGATAAGAACAGATTACGATACTATTATTCACTGTTATTGTTGGCACAGCACTACAAATATAAAGCGCTGACATAACCTTGTAATAGCGCAGTGTAGATTTAGAAAAATATTGTTTACCAAGTTATTTGACACTCAGTTTGACACAACATTATAACATTCATTAATTATTGATATAATAATGTTGTTTTAATGCTCATCAATAGTTAAAACGATAAACAACCAGCAAAAATATTTTTATCGTAACTGCAACGCCATTACAAAGTTACTGCATCAGTTCAATCGCGACGTGTCAGGAACGCATTCTCTGAACGGCCGAAGTTTAATAGTAATACTGAAGTTACCGTGTTATTTTTTTATTCCGTTTTGTGAAATGATTATTAAAACATGTGATAATTATGATATTGTTTTTTTTTCACCATGTTAACCTAGTGTACTAAATAAAATTAAACTTAGAACATTGTTTAAATTTATCGATATGAATGTCAATTAATAATTTATAATTAGGTCACAGCACTACCGCATTCCTAAGCTCTGCATTCAACTCGCGCGCTATCTGTATGTTCATGAGCCATCATCATAACACACCATCACTTAATGTCCCACTGCAGGGACGGGTCTCCTCCCGTGACGGAGGGATACTTGGCCTACTAATACCACGCTGGTCAGACGGATTGGTATAGGGTTTAATTTCAAGTTTTTTTTTTACTTCGTAAAGATAATATTTACGGTGAGTCCCTTAGTCGGTTTTTACGACACCCATGGGATCAGATATTACAATCCTCTAAAAGATATTCCAAGGTATGTAAAACAATAAAACAACAAATTATATATAATATGAATCTCTATCACTTTATTATTTACATCATTATACATGAGGTGGTCTTCACTTAACCTAGGCTTAACTCTACGCGTAGGCCGGCGACTATCTATGTACATATACTCACGCTAACTAAACGTGGGGCTGGCAGGACTCTAACACATTCATACAATATACTTGTAATAGATAAATACATCTACAGTACCAGGCTATACATATTGCACATCGGTCTTTAGAAAGAGACAATCGGCTAATTTCGGCTTCGTAGAGTGCTATCTCTGTCGCACGAAATACAATTAGTACGGTATCTGTTATAGATATCGCATTATCACCTGAGTCTTAGAGCCATATAATTTCTCTATATCTATCTCGCTTACACTTACAGGTCTTCTATTCTTATTATAATATCTTCTATCTCTTTTTGCAGTACTCAGACGAGAAATTGTTTTCTATAGCGCTCTTAAAACAACGGGATATTAACGCGCATTTTATTTACCTTTATTTTACTTGACGTTTCAGATTGCGACCACGGCCAGTGCAAACTTTGCCGAAACGTCAAGTAAAATCAAGGTAAATAAAATGCGCGTTAATATCCCGTTTATATAATATTTATAATAATGGAACGCGATATTTTAAAAGTTATAATTATGATTTGCTTCTTTCAATCCTTTTTTAAAATTAAATTTGGGGGAACCATTCTCACTATATGTACTTTGAATAGTTAGTGTGCGACAGAGACAACGCTCTACGAAGCCGAAATTAGCCGATTGTCTCTTTCTAAAGAGCGATGTCCAATATGTATCGCCGGGTACTGTACATACTTGTTATAGATAAAAACATTACAAACAATCTGATTAACTATCTATATATATATACACACAACGCCATCTAGTCCCAAACTAAGCTGAGCTTGTGTTATGACTACTAAAAAGCACTAAAAATAGTCATAATACAATATTTTTGTATAAACATATTATTCATACAGGCAGACAGCACAATTATTTGTGGATCACAGAAATAATTGTGCTGCGCGGGAATAGAGCCCGTGACCTCGTAAACGAGAACCACTTGTTACAATTCAGTATTCAACCAGATTGTTTATATATAACTACTATAATAAAAAGCGACACAATATACACAAAACATATGTTTGTTTGTACTATAACAATTAAACTATAGCTTATATACTAATTATATTCATCGTTAAATCCCATTTTGTCCCATTGCAAGGACGGGCTCTGTCCCACAACAGAGAGAAATAAGTTATAACGACGAGGAAGCGAGTTTAAATCATAGTTATGTGTATATAAGTCTAGATATATTTATCTATTAGTATATTATATAACAAATATTAATATTTTTATATATTTACATAATAAATCGGTATTATTTACACAATTTAATTGGAAGCCTTGCGCACTCTACCGTGTAGTATAAAAATGTCACATTTTGTCAAAAATTACATTTTATTTTAAAACTATTTATTTATTATTATATATTTTATATCATTCCTGCATGCCCCACTTTTACATAACTTTATATATATATATATATATATATATATATATATATAATATTATAATAAGTTCTTTCTGTACATATGTATATTAAAAACTAACTTATTATTTAATATCTATACAAATATATACTGTGGCTGTGTTTTATATTATATACTAGTATTTTATCGCGTTTGTTGGAATACTAAGTAATCTATGTATTAATCCAGGGTTGTCCATCAAACAAAATTACATCCAAATCGACTGAGCAGTTTAAGCGTTACAAACATACGTACAAACTATCGCCTTTAAAGTATTAGTAATTAATTGTTTTTTTCTTTAATTGGGTATTAAAATAATATAATAAAACTGAATAGTTGTATCACAGATGTGTATCTACTATTTGTCACAATATGTATGTATTATATTATATATAACTATATTTGTGCTAATTATTGCGTTAATATATAAATGGTGTTTCGTTAACTATTACAATAATATCGTCTATTTATATATAACGTATAAAAATGTCGCGTTGAATTAAAAAAGAGTTAGGGCATAATTTTACTAGGCAAAATCCCGTTTAGGAGATATGAGTACTTATGTATTTTATTTTTCACATTTTTACCTAATTTCGCCATAAACTCTGTTGGAACCAGTAGAGTAGAATTTAAGTTGGCCAATTGTTTATTTTACGAATGGTTTACCCATCACTAAAATAAAGCTAAAAAAGGTGTTTTTTAACATGGATTTTTGTGATTATAAGACCTAATCTTAGCATTCCATGGATTCTCCGTGCGGGTGCCGGGTCCATCGCGTGATAGAGGACGGAACACTTGCATAACAGCGTCTGGGACTTACGACCCAGATGTAGGTTTAAGGAGGCCCCCTTACAACGCGTTAGCGGTCACCTTCACTGTCTGCTATGTTCCGTCCTCTACCTATCCAAATTTGGTAGGAACCTAACAATGTCGTTTCGGACATTCGTGATAGTAGAGAGCTTACTGAAGTTCTCGGCAGTCCTAGTTCTTTTAATAGATTGTAGAGGGATTTAGCTGAAGTACCCCTCGCACCTATTTCCACGGCATATAGAGTAACCTTGTAGCCATTTCTGGTTATCTCATTTGTCAAGTCAAAGTATTTGTTTGTCTTCATTGCGTGGTCTTTAGGGATGTTAGTATTTAACGAATGCGTTTGTATAACATATGAAAATTAATCATAAGTATATTATATAACAAAAAACTTCATTTATTTATTTAATTGTTACGTTAATAAAGCGTTTTATTCATTTATTTCCTATTTGTATATAAAAATTTCATCATGTTTGCTATTACTATGCGGTGTATAATATGAGTCCTAATAAATAAATACTACTACATCATTTAATAAATCTTATATAAACTGTAGATTACCGCTGCATGCTATTAGCTTATATTTTGCTTGATGTTTCGCCACAGATTGCACTGACCGTGGTCGCAAGTTGACTAACCTCCGGTTTCCGAATGACTGATCATCAGTCAGTTGTAAAAATCAACTAATCAAGTGTCAAAACTCTTGTCAACTATCATTTATAACTAAAATATAACACTTGATTAGTTGTTTTTTTACTTGATCAGTCATTCGGAAACCAGGGCTTGGTCGGCTAATATTGAAAGGCGATAGTTTAAAAGTATTGATTATTTCATTTAATTTTTTATATGCTCCTCTCATTCAGTGCTACAGACCATCCCTGCTATAGGACACTACAGTTACGATATTTAGAATATTTCACATAAAATGTTTTGTGTAAACACAGACACAGTATACATTTATATATAGATATAACTTATTTGCACATCGTTTATTTATTGTTTCTCACTTATAAACTAATACTGTACATAATAATATAATGTTTCTGTGTTATTCCAACATAATATATATAAAAAATTCTATTTTATTAACAATTTTGACCGGTGTAATAATTATGTATTATTATACATTATTTTTGTAATAATATATCCGAGTTAAAATTAACATTTTTCATAATATTTTATTATTTATTTATACTATGGCATCGCTCTAGGAATTATTATTTATATTTTGTCACAAACATAATGTAGTATAATATTTATTTATATTTAAACAGGCGTTTTATTACAAATACTTTAGCCCGTCATTATTTGATTCTCCGTGTGGTGACGGAGTAAGAATACAATATGTCATCACCCCATCTCATCCTATGGGTGTCGTAAAAACCGACTAAGGGACTATCCGTCAATATTATCTTTACGAAATAAAAAGAAGGAAAACTTGAAATTAAATCCAATCCGTCTGGCCAGCGTGGTATTAGTAAGCCAAGTATCCCTTTGTCACGGGAGGAGGCCCGTGCCTGGAGTGGGACATTAATGGGCTGTTATGATGATGATGATGATGACAAAGTAAGTATTTTTTGATTCATAGCCTCTAACTCGTGTATGTAGAGGCAGAAGTGTCATTATGACATTACATTATAATGTCGTAAAATTATGTCGTAGAAGCTGAGTCAGCTACTTAAACATATACTTAAGTAGTTACACATTAAACTAGAGTAATTCATCTAAGCACCGTTTATATTAACATTAATGATTTATATTTAATTTCGGATGATTTAAATACAATATATTTATAAATTGTAGCCTATATATTATTCTAATGTATAAGCTATGATGTTATTGTAAAGTTTTCAATCCGTGACACACATACATACAAACATACAATCTTGCTCTTATATAATAATATTAATAACAAAATGAACCACGACGTCTGTTTATAATACAAACATTTTGTACGCTCGCTACTTACAATAATATTTACATATAAATGCATTTTATTATTATTACATAAGTTCATGCATCTTATTAATGCACGTTTCATACATCACATACTATTAGCTATACAGGCTAAGCTTCATATAATATGTTATATATAGCTACACGAGACCAATGCTAGGCTGTCTCAGTAGTGGGGCCAAAAAATTATAAGACATGTGCAATTGCCACACTAGCACATAGTGTCGCGAGGACTTTACAAATAAAACAGACACAAAGAACACCCAGACTCAGGACAATAATTTGGGGATTGGAAAAAGAATTGTCTTGAGTGGGTGTCGAACCCGCGACCTAGTGCTCGACAGCGGCTATTCTCCTGTAGCCATATATACATAGTATTATATTATTATATTGTAGGCCCCAATAATATAATTATATCAACTTTAAGTTGGCACTGGGCACAGCGTTTATCATTTAATTTAAATAAATATTGATATTTTACACAAAAAATACATACTTTAACACAAATATTTATTATTATTATACTATAACCCCATCTCATCCCATGGGTGTCGTAAAAACCGACTAAGGGACTATCCGTCAATATTATCTTCACGTAATTAAAAGAAGGAAAACTTAAAATTAAACCCTATACCAATCCAAGTAGGCCAAGTATCCATCCGTCATGGGAGGAGGCCCGTCCCTGCAGTGGGACATTAATGGGCTGTTATGATGATTATACTATAAATTACTTTTCGCACTATAGTAATACACCAATTTAATAGAGAGTTTTGACAACAATTAATATTCGACATAAAATAAGTTTAACAGCTACTTATCGATAATAAGCGTGATTATATTAAACCTTTCCCTGTCGCCATGTGTCACATGTGGTACACATTGTTTTACTATACAAAGAAACAAATTATCATCATCATATCAGCCAATGTATGTCCAATGCTGGACATAAGCCCAAACACTTCCTCTTACCGCGGTCCTTTGCCTCCCTCATCTATCAGTTTAACGTCTATAGATATATCATCTGAGTCTTAAGCCCGATTTACACATCGACAAGTACAGTAGCGAGTTAAGTAGTAGTTTGGCAAGTAAAGTACAAAGCAGCCCCCTATCTCGCGTCTCGCCAACTTAACTCGCCAAAAAATAGGATGAAGATCTATTTAAATCAACTTAATCAACAACTTACTACTTAACTCGCTACTGTACTTGTCGATGTGTAAATCGGGCTAGCCATAGCCATATAATTTCTCTATATATCTATCTCGCTTGCTCTTACGAGTCTCCTATTATTATATATATTTTGTAGCGAGTTTTATAGGTCGTCTGTCACGTGTATCACATATGACACATATACATAACATGTGAAATGTCTGTCTGTTACGTACAAAATTCTACCACACATCTACATACATAATAAAAAGTATGTTGTTATTTATGTAAAATATCAATATTATTTATATTATAACATATTATTATACTATATAATACAGTATTATTAATATTAACGTATACAAAATACATTTATATATACATCACTTTATGGAATGTTCTTATGTACAGACAAATTTCATTAATAAATATATACATAATATTTCTATTAGTACATTTGTGTATTTCTTTGTATGTGTACACAAACATACAAAACGGATAAATCACTGATAGTTGTGTATTATATCGAATTTGTGTTTTGTAGGTACAGTCAGCAAATTCTTCTTAAAATTTCTTGCTTCTTATGCGATAGAATATATTACATTAATAATATTTATACATGAAGAATAATAATATTCATCACATGACACCATCTATAGGCCGACCGTTTATCTCAGTCCCCGCCTGCGGTATGAAAGGGACGAGGGGGCGGGGTAGCTGTGTCCGTTATGGTAGCGTACACAAGAGCTATATCGAGTTGGTTGCTATGCCAAATAAAATAAGTTTTTACAAAAAAAAACCGACTTCAAAGACAAAAATAGCACTAAAAATTAAAAAATAATTAGTTGTATTTTGGTTTTGCAACATTAAATCAGACATTCTTTTTACTTAATTATAATCTAACGAATAGGTTCTTTTAATTATTGTAAAAAGTATTGTTAAGGATATTTATTGAAGAGTCTACAAATATATTTATTTGTAGATTCTTTAAAATATAATCAAATTATTACAAATGATGTAATATTATTGTTATTTTTGGAGTCGGTGTCAGCCACTATAATTATATTCTATTTTATATTCCTGACTTAAAATTTAAAGAAATATGGTGTCGTGTTATACACAGACTAAAAACTAAGATGAGAAAGTACTACGAATCAAAGACAATTACTTAAAATTAAAAACCATTTAAAGTGATCAGAATGTGTTATACAGAACTTTATTGCCTTTTCTAATGACTTTGTAGACAACATTTTGCATTATTGATCCTATTTGCGAATTACGATTTTTTTCAATTGACGGTGCTGGTTAATCCTATATAAACGCCCAAAGTTATGGAAAGCTTTAATCAGTTACTAAATAGGTATATTAAAACGTTTGAACGTGACACAGGTAATTTAAAATATATTTATTTAAATATGATAAAAATAGTTATTTAATATTTGTATAATTTTTAAACTAATCCATAAACAATCAACAACTTTATGTCATTATGTCGAAGTCATATAATAATATAATCTGTAATTCGTGGCCGCCTTTCCATTTGCTTAGGTATTATCGTATTTCGTTGACTGACACCGACTCCAAAAATAACAATAATATTACATAATTATTATTTCATTATTACATAAAAATTAAAAACCATTTCTTTTGAAATAAAATAATTATAAAAATAATTGCCTTTTTTATTTTGTGTCTTATTTACAATTTTATTGCATAACACCTTCCTAGTTCAAAATAGTGATTGCTTCAAAACCCTCTAAAACGGTATCGGTTACTTTCAAATTTCACTAAAACCTAAAGTTAACTTTGAAGTCCCCTAAAACGAATCTATTTTTGCAAATAACCTCGTTTTTCAAATTGTTTTTATTAAACAAAGATGTTGGTTGGGATTGCTAGATTACAATAATAATATAATGTTAAAAATCGTACAGAATTAAGGTTGTTAGTAAGTTTAAGACGTTTTTCATGAATTGTCGACATTTAAGAAAAATCACTTTAGGGGGTTTTGAACTTATATGACTCATATATACATTAAAACAGGTATGATTTTAACATATTAATTTGTAAGAATCAATCTTAGAAAATATTTACAGATAATAAGAACAATAAGAAGAGCTTTTTTTATTTTTACACACTACCATAACGGACACCTAGTCAGTATGTCAGTATGACACTAGTGCAGTAAGCTAGTCCGTCTTCTATACAATTTACAAATTTCAAAGATGGTGGCGTCATCTTGCCATTTAAACTCGTACTTTCTTAGAGAAAATATGCAATCTAAATTATTACACAATTTAAAGCCTGACCAGAAAAATAAAAAAACCTCTCCAGGTATTTCGATTGGTTTAGGGTATAATTTCAATATTTCCTTCTTTTTATTTCATAAAAATAAGCTAGCTAAAAATTAGAGCTGTCTTGTGATGTGATGTAGTTCGGGTCACAGTATTCTAGATGGCGCCGTTTTGCCAAAAAATCAAGAGATAGCTCTCTCCTTTGTCTTCGCCCCCCGCACACCCCTATTACCGCAGGCGGGGTCTGAGATAAACGGTCGGCCTATAGTTATAAACTATGCGCAACTTATAACTTTTAAACTATCGCGTTTCATTATTACAAATATTATATAAACGGGATATTAACGCGCATTTTATTTACCTTTGTTTTACTTGACGTTTCGGCACAAGTTGCACTGGCCGTGACCGTCAGTCAGCTTGCGACCACGGCCAGTGCAACCTATGCCGAAACGTAAATACAGTAAAATAATAAACACAATAATAAACGTAATAAACAGTAAAATAAAGGTAAATATTAATGCTCGATAATATCCCGTTTATGTAATATTTATGCTCAACTTATAATATAAGGTACTAGACAACGGATAAACTAAAAAATATTTATCTAAGTACCTTTATTCATATTTTATTATATAATACAAAACACCCAGATTAATACAAATATTCATGTTCATGCACACAAACATTAGCACAAGAATAGAGACTGTTGACTGTGCCATACACAGCTCGATATAATACACAAAACAATATATCCAACATATTAATATACATTACAATATAATATTATATATTATTGCACATTACAATTTAATACTTAATCTAGGACACGTTCCTAACAAGAACTTATTTAATTTTATATTTAATATTATTATTTCCATTACAAATAATAATATTTAACTATTTTTATTTGTCGACAGTACACAATAGGTAAGGTCAACAAAAAAAGTGTACATGAAGCAATTTTTATATACAAACACGTAATTTCTTTATTAATTATTAATCTAGGTTTTTTTTTTATAAAATACACAGTATGACCATTTTATATTTAATGGAAAGCGCGAATTTTGTACAGAAATAAAGACAACGGATGTTTAAAAAACAACTAGATTCCGTCGTAATCACCTTGTATGTCTGTACATATACTTGTTCACACTACGTTTGAAGAACACGATATTATATTATAAACATCTCACTTTCTTAAGCAGATATATGTTTATTTTTTTTATAAAATACTACATTGAATACAGATGCAATTTCATTTTTTTTAATACAAATTACATTGAATATGAATCAAATATATTATTATTAATGTGTGACGTGTTGTATACACAGCAACACCTCAAGTTAAACATTTTCATTTGAAATTGTGTCTTATTTCAAGGTTTTAAGGTACATGATGTGTCTAGCTTGATTATACCCCTTCCAGCGTAAGTTTAGCTTTTTGACAGTTCACGTCCATGAAGTTTCGTAATACTTCTGCTTATTTTTCAAACAAATAATATTGTATTTCATTGACGTACCCATGTTTTTTTCAGTTACCATGGTTACTTAGTGATGGACACTCATAACGATTACCACCACTAAGAAACAAATTCCAAATAATCGGTAGAAATGAATGCTATGAATAAACCTGAACTCTTCATAATACGTTTATAAAATGATATTTTAGATTAACTATAACCCGCGAATGTGTCACGATAAATTATGTACTTTAAATAATACCTACGCTAACTATCATTTTATCATTTTAAGCTATAGGCTAATTCTCTTAACATGGATAAAGAAAGAAACAGTAATAAAATTATAATGTAAGTTGATGTAAGGATCCAAATGTGTAAAATAAAGTAATTTAAAAAATCGAAAAATCGCGAAATCGCTTAAAATCGAATGGCATTACATTCGAGATACTGCTGAACGTCACTAACGTCAACCTGTCAAATGTTGTTAAATATAGTGGAAAGGGTATAGTTGCTGTGTGTACATATAACATTGACATAATACTATTAACATTTATTTATTTGTATATAATAAATGTTGTACAAATAGATATCTAGATAGTATGATAGATAGATCACACCTTTCCATTGCTGTACGCACGCGTTGTGGTCAGCGCGTGATGTGGTCAGCGCTGCGTGGTCAGCGCGGGTCGGTCAGGCGCGTGTGCGGCGCTAGGAGCGCGCGGGGGCGGGCTTGGGGGGCAGGCGGGGGGCGCCGCCGCTGTACACAACGTACATACTAGATATTACACAACGTACATACTAGATATTACCTTACACTTTTATGACGTCAATAAGAGGTGATTACCACTTACTATCCCCCTTACTCATAAACGACTTTTTAATTTGAGTCAATTGATTAGTTTAAATTCTTACGGTTTTGTTTGGTATAAGGTTGGTTTTGCTTATAAAAATCTCGCTAAACATTGGCTAAATTTAAGAGGCGTTTATGAGTAAGGGGGCATAACGTCCGATAACATTCAAATAATAATGTATTAGTCTTAAATGAACCCTTTGGTTTGCGGGTAGTTTGAAATATAACGGCGAATCCTATAAAGGTGTTGTTTTCAGTTATTAGACATATTGTAGCTACAATATATTAAAGTCTCCGTGTGGTAAGAATACAGTGTGTCACCACCCCATTTCATTCCATGGGTGTCTAAAAAACCGATTAAGGGACTATTCGTCAATATTATCTTTAAGAAATAAAAAGAAGGAAAACTTGAAATTAAACCCTATACCAATCCGTCTGGTCAGCGTAGTATTAGTAGGCCTAGTATCCCTCCGTCACGGGAGGAGGCCCGTCCCTGCAGTGGGTCATTAATGGACTGTTATGATGATTATATCTCACGTGTTGTTGTGATGTCTGCGCTGCAGTATGGTGGAGTGCGCAGGACGCAGCAGCTCGGGCGGAGGCGCCGGGCGCGGCGGCAGCGGGGGCGGAGCGCCCGGCCCGCCCGCGACACACTGGAACACACATTAGTATTAAATTACATATACAGCTTAGGTATAACTAGAAAAATCCGAAAAGAAGAAAGACAATGGAAAAAATTGAAACTCGAGGCGGGACTCCAACCCGCGTCCTGGACTATACGCGTCAAGCGCCATAGCCACTAGGCCACCCGAGTACCCGTCTCGACTACCAAATTTAACCATTGTTTTATACGGGCCGCAACTTAGAACTCAACTGTACAAGGCCATCTAGGCGCGACAGCCGTAAACTTTCAATGTTTCAATTGAAGAGTCAATGGTTTTAAGTTTTGTATTAAATTAAATATAATTTTTTACCTACAAAGCTTAGGTATAACTAGAAAAATGCTAAAAAAAGAAAGCCCCGCCTCGAGTATAATGTTTCCCATATGTACACTTACAAATACACTTCTCATCAAAAAAATCGAAACAGTTGCAAGTTTGTGTTTTGTAAGGATTATCTGAAAAATGTGTATATTTAGGAATATGTGTTATATATCATTTAATAGGGAATTTAATGAGGTTTTCAAATAATAATGTTAATGTTCTAAATTCAAATTAAATTTACATAGATTTCGTATTTTGTTTAACAAGTCGTATTTACACTGTGCGTAGTTTGACGGAAATTGACAAAATTAGGCACGTAAATGAAAAAAAAAGCTGACAACGTTTATTTAATAACCCGTATCGCGCACTTAGAGTTCCTCGCTCTACTTATTACTGCGTCCACGCGATGTTTACCCGCAAAAATCGCCTAGTGGTGGCATTGCTGAATTCTGGACTTAGTCAGGTTATTACGGGTGAAAGATTGCATCTAAGCTTGTCGTCTTTTCATAGAATCTGCAAACGCTATCAGGAGACTAGTTTGCGCACGCGCCGTTAGAGATCTGGCAGAAAACAGGTAACTTCTGACCGAGTAGATCGATTTATAGTAACACCTTTCTTACAAAATCTACGCCTTAATGTCTTTCAACCGCAGCAGCAGCTTCAAGATGAACCTATGGTGGCTGTAAATGACTCTACAATTAGAAGAAGGTTGAAGAAACGTGGACTTGTACCGTACAAGCCAGCAAATATGGAGGAACTACCTGCAGATCATCGAAAAGCGCGCCTTAACTTTTTACGTAATTACCTAAATTGGCCATACATCTAGTGGAACAAGTTCCTCCTTTCTGATGAGTGCAAAATTGTATTGTATGGTAACGATGGAAGGGCTAAGGTCTACAGAAGGGATGGAGAATGCTTTGCACCATGCAGGATTAAAAGAAAAGGCCATCCATGGTGGCGGTTCATGGACTGTTTGAGGAGAAAATAGTGTAACGACAAGACAGAGTTTGTCTTTGTGTTTGGGTCACGTCTGCCCTTACTTAACAGTCATAGGTACATCGAACAGTATCTTGAACCTCTTGTGATGCCCTATGCACATTTATTTGACCCCGGTTTGACATTTATGTACGAGGATGCTAGGGCAAACACCGCGAGCGTCGTAAGAGATTATGTTACTGAAGTCGATATCTTTATTATTGATTGGCCAGCAAGAAGCCCGGACATGAATCCGACCAAACATCTTTGAGATGAATAGAAATGACGAATTAGTGTTAGAAAACATGCCTTAAAAACACTTTGCCAGCTTTAAAATGCAATCCAAGAGGAATGGAATAGGACGCCACTATATTTGATCGTGACTCTCATCCTATCGATGAAGAACCGTATAGAAGTAGTAATGAGGGCTACGAAAGGGTATACGAGTTATTAAATAAACATTTCCTAGCTTTTTTTTATTTACGTGCGTCATTTTATCAGTTTACGTCAAAGTACGTACAGGGTAAAAACGACTTGTTAAACAAAATCCGAAATCTATGAAAATTTAATTTGAATTTAGAACATTACCATTATTATTTAAAAACGTCATTAAATTCCCTATTAAATGACATATAACACATAATCCTAAATATACACATTTTTCAGATAATCCTTACAAAACACAAACTTGCACACCGTTTCGATTTTTTTGATGAGAAGTGTATTATAAACGTGCGCTACATTACATCTAATGTGGACTCGCTCTTATAATTATCTTTCATTTATTATTTCAATGTGTTCTCCTCCACTTTAGCTACTTTAGTTAACAACTAATGATATGAATTATAACTTTATATTATGACAGACATTTAACCGTGTTAACATCATCCTGGTGACTAATTTCTGTGTCCTCATTATAACCTCCCTATAATGTACTTGATACAGGCCTTTATTCTTCTTTCATAATTAATTATATTATTTATATTATGTGAATTAGTAAATAAAATAATAATTTGCTATAAAACACGGTATAAAATATCTTATAGTAAAAAAATTAGTCATCACATGTATTGTCATTATTTTCATAGCATACAACATAATTTAGTTCATTACATTTACATTCACACAATACAGGGTGGCTCATTCAAAAGGGTCAGTATGGGAAAGTCTTAAACTATAAGTCATACGAAGATTTGTTCATAAGAACCATGTCACCGATTTTGATAAAAAGAAAAACTGCATTCATACATTTGAAAAAGATACTGTACCCAGCTGGGGAATCGAACCCGGTTGTTTTGCAAAAATAAACTTATACTTTTTCTATTTAAATATCGATTCTGTAGGTCTTCAGCAGTAAATATCTCTATGAAACATTATGTCTAAAATTAATAAAATGCATTGTTTTCAGATACTTTAATTTATCATAGTAGGTGTTCGAAGTGGCCACCGTATTTTTTTCAATACAATATTCAATATGTTTAGGTAACGATCTTTTCTTTTCTTTTTTTTTATTGCTATTCGGCCAGTCACACTGAAACGTTCTATTTTCATATGAGACTTAACTTAACACTTCTCTGTATCTAAAATACCTACATTACTTACTTTATGTGGGCTTTCAATTGATTGTTAGTGTTTGATTAAAAGAAGTAAGCAGTTGCATCTAGATAATAATATTACTGTAAATAACAAAACTTGCTTAAAGTTTTAATGCAATGCCACACATGATAATAATATGTAACACGGTGTATGTAACAAGTAGAGGTGTACAAACCACCATAGAGATAATTTTAGATAACTGAACTTGTCTGTAACGGTGGCCATTTCGAGCACCTACTATGATAAATTAAAGTATGTGAAAACAATGCATTTTATTAATTTTAGACATAATGTTTCATAGAGATTTTTACTGCTTAAGACCTACAGAATCGATATTTAAATAGAAAAAGTACAAGTTTACTTTTGCAAAACAACCGGGTTCGATTCCCCAGCTGGGTACAGTATCTTTTTCAAATGTATGAATGCAGTTTTTCTTTTTATCAAAATCGGTGTCATGGTTCCTAAGAACAAATCTTCGTATGACTTATAGTTTAAGACTTTCCCATACTGACCCTTTTGAATGAGCCACCCTGTATATTACAAGTTGACACAATATAAATATAATAATTATGTTGTAGTAATACACGGAAGAAAAATCAAGTGGAAATGGAATACAACTAATTCACTATGGGCTGAACCGCTGTCGTCAAAAAACAAATAAACTACTGACAAAAAAATAAACATATGTAGCTGATCCTACATCTGAGAGTGAACCTTCATGCAACATAAATAGAAGTTATTTTGTTGTAGCATTGAAAGAATTATATGACGTTTTGTAATCTAAATAGATTCAATATTTCCGAGTTAATTCCATAGATGGCGGTTTTCGCAATTCTGACAAATATATACTTTAACACGTTGTTTATAAGTGTGATATTCGTGTTATGTATTACCTATGACATCAGCGACAAGTTATGCGTACCATCGCATATTAGTGACATGCGTACCACGCCTACTTAGCACTTCCACTTGATTTTTCTTCCGTGTAGTAATAGTATAGAGTCACACAAAGTAGGTGTAGCGCGTAGTGTTGTTACAGTATGTGATGTACTCACGGATGGTAGCGGGGTGGGGGGCGCGGCGGAGTCTCGTCGTCTGCGCGGCGGCAGGGGAGGGGGGGTGCCGCACGATATAGCTGCAGGGGGATCACATAATAATAATTTATTTATTTCTATAAACATTTATACATAGTTTGAAGAATGCCCTAAGGGTGACAAATCAACATTGAGCTATGCTGCGCTGTGCTGTGTTTCTTAAGCTACGTTTTTTTAACAATTAAACGGTACTGCGCTGTGCTGTGCTGTGTTTCTTAAGCTAAGTTTTTTAACAATCTAGCTCAGTATAAAGTAATCAGCAGACGTCTGAAGGCGATGGAGGGGCACGCAGCGTGCTCCAAACCTAGCATAGCTCGACACAGCGCAGCATAAAAACCATAGCACGGTTCGGCTCAGCACGGCTCAGCACGGCTCAGCACGACTCAGCACGGCTCAGCACGGCGGGTAGCGCGCCTCGCTCGAGACTGCTGAGCGTAGCCTCACACAGCGCAGCACAGCATGGTTTGCTTGTATCCTCATGAAAATATTAGACGAGCGAGTTGACCAAACATAACACAGCGCAGTACAACGCAGCATAGCTCGATGTTGATTTGTCACCCTTACTCCTGCGCTAGTTAAACAACATATTATTATATATGTCTTACAATGTATTATTGCATACATGTAATTTTAAACACAATATAGGGCAGCTCTTAATTAAGCAGAAACAACAATTATATACTGTTTAGCAAATAAGACAATTTTAAATTTCAATTGTTTTAACCTATTTTCTTCACAAAACATATTGGAACAAGTACGTAGTTACAGATTATAAGGATGAAGTATAGTTTTACTGTACAATTGTTTCATTTCCCGCTATAAAAAAAACATAAAATGTAGGCTCTGTTGACTATGGAGGAAAAAAACAGGTGTTTATGACCATGTAATATGTTTTACTATGAAGAAGTTAAAACAAATAAAAATTAAGATTAATAAGAATTTAGATTTTTCGATTATATTTTTTAGTAAAGTTATGTCCTACCCTTGTAATATAAATGTGCCATAGTTTCAGTTTCTTTATTTTTCAACATAATGTTACAAAATAACAGCTTGTTGACGTCAGTTCAAAACTACTTAGTCTAAGTTTATATAATAAAAGTTTTCCAAATTTTACCACCGCTTCCAAGGCGCTAGTAGAGAAGAAGCGGCGTAATATAACAACATACTCACGTATATAAAGTATTGATTTTATTTATATTTATGTCAAGATAATATAAAGTACACATACGATGGTGTGGAGTGAGTGGTGGCGCGGGTGGGGGCGGCGCGGGGGGTGACGGCGTGGGGGCTCCTCGCCACTCGAACTTGAACGCTACACCTCTGTAGATAAGATATATATTAGGTTACATTACACTTAATAATATGATTAGGGAGGGTAGTCATTTTTATCGTAAGCTAAAAAAAAATCGACAAAAAATGAAAGTCAATAGAAATAAATTGAAACTCTAGACAGAATTTAGACTTGCGTCTTCGGAGATTTCGTCTCAGAATCTACATAAAATATAACCCTGTTTTAAATATTTAACACGTTTCCATTGCAGTGTACCATATATGGTACACGTGCATTGTTTTACTATTGTGTCTGCTGGCGGCACTGTGAAAAAGTTAAATATTGTCATAAGTCGACAGAGGATCAAGCGGCATACATGGTGGTAGTAACCGCTGCTGTTAGACTCCAGCAATGTGAGGGTACAGGCGGGCCGGTGTCTACGTCCCTCCCTCCCTCTGCAACTTCACATTCTCTCTACCTTCTCCAAGAGAAGAGAAAAGAGGAAAACATGTGAACGGTACAGTTAAGTCTTCGATACTTGTAAAATGGAGTCCTTTTCTCGTCTTGAGCTTCATATTTTCTCTGAAAAAAGCTTATACCTAAGCTTTAGGTATAGGTAAAAATTTTCATATTTTCTTTCATAGTTTTTTCGTTGAGTTATGATACTCGTAATATTCTTATAATATCTACATATTTATGCAGTATGACGACCTCTGTGGCGTAGTGGTTATATAAAATGACTGCTACGCAGAGGTCTCGGGTTCGATTCGCGCTCAATGCAAATCTTTGTGTGCATAAACATGATATGTATTATACTTACTTGTCGTTGTGCACTAGCGGGCTGGCGGGAGGCTGCGGCGCGGGAGAACGTTTAGGTGACACCGCCGGCATTCTGTAACGTTACATACACAAACTATTTAGATAAGCTCTCTACCTTTTCGTCCGCTTGTGCCACGTGGTACAAATACGTCGTTCGAGAAGGTCCTTTATTGATGTGGCTCATTAAAAGATTGTTATATTTCAGTTTTCCGTGTGGTGACGGAGTAAGAATACAATATGTCACCACCCCATCTCATCCCATGGGTGTCTAATAACCGACTAAGGGACTATCTGAGAATATTATCTTTACAAAATAAAAAGAAGGGAAACTTGAAATTGAACCCTTTACCAAACCGTCTAGCCAGCGTGGTATTAGTATGCCAAGTATCCCTCCGTCACGGGAGGAGGGGCCTCCTCCCGTGACGGAGGGAAGGATAGGATTCTGTAGGTCTTAGGAGTACCTAAGACCTACAGAATCGATATTTAGAAAACGTAAAATTTTATTTTTGCAAAACAACCGGGTTTGATTCCCGACTAGGTGCAGTATCTTTTTCAAATGTATGAATGCAGTTTTATTTTTATCAAAATCAGTGACATGGTTCCTAAGAACAAATCTTAGTATGACTTATAGTTTAAGACTTTCCCATACTGACCCATTTGAATGAGCCACCCTATATATTATGACATATTGTATTCTTACTACGTCACCACACGGAGAAATCTTGTGTTGAATCCGTCTTTTATATAACAAGTAAGAGATAAATACAAGTCAGTTATGAAGAAACTACTCACATTCTATGTGCGCCTAGTACTTAAACACAGAAGTGTGTTACAAACTCAATATAAAATAATATTAATATTATAAACACAATATCTTCACAAAAGCAACAAACACAAAATGAATAATACGATAATAAACCAAATTATAAATTACATAATAAATATAATGTATTATCTAAATTAGTGACTAGTGTATACCACGCGGCTTCACTTGCTGTGTGACCTTGGACGCTTAACAATTCTGTCTAATGTATACTTAACCCAGTCTTGAAGGGACAAGCATGTTCACCCCGCCTTTATTAACCTTTAACTAGGGACATCTTGTATTTATAACACTAGCACGGACATAGGGTCCTGCAGACCCCTGTAATGATTTTAGTAATTTCTTGTGATTAAACAATATAAATAACATATTGAATCGATAAATATTAAAGATTGGTTTGTAAATAATAGCATTAAACATGTTTTTGAAACATGTTACAAAAATAACGAGAATAGGTAGGTAAAATAGGTAGGTAAATCAATATCATTTGTTAGTTTAACTATGGTTTTCGATTTCCTTTTAGTATGTTTATGTGTTTACGACACCCACGATAGAATAAAGGGTAGCAATAGCGTATGTACTTAGTCAGTAAATAAAAAGACCCTGTGTATCTATCTGACACAGTGAACAGAGAATAGAAAAAGACAAAAAACCTATGATCGTACTTAGTGTAAATATTTGAAGAAGTCAATAAATGTAAAATGAGCAGTGACGTCCCTTGACTTACATTGGTACGTAATATTAACTCCTAACAAAAATGATACGACAAACAGACAGTATTAATGTTGATTATTATCATATATAATAGTAGTATAATGTTACATAATAATAAACATTACATTATAATAATACTGTTATATGATACGGCAATCTGTTTTAGACATAATTATGATTACAGACGTACGATCTTATATTGTTATCATCATAACAGCCCATTAATGTCCCACTGCAGGGAAGTGCCTCCTCCCGTGAAGGAGGGATACTTAGCCTACTAATACCACGCTGGCCAGACGGATTGGTATAGGGTTTAATTTCCCATCCCTCCGTCATGGGAGGAGGCCCGTCGCTGCAGTGGGACATTAATGGGCAGTTATACAAAGTATAAGTATTGCGGGTCGCTAGGATACTTGAAAGAAAGAAAGAAAGAAGAAAGAAAAAACAGTTTATTCACGTAAGATATAAAAAATACCGCGTGTGAAGGTCGTTTTATAGTGATCACATAATATGCTCGTCTAACTTAACGGCTAAGTTTACTGAGGGTTCGGAACACGACCCTGTCAGAGAACACACTCACAAGAAACTCTGCTGGGTTCCTATCGCTCTTTTGGTGATCACTTCACAAATATTATTTTATTTAGTAAACAGGACAATTCAGATCCAAGCATTTTTATCGTTTAAGTAATCCTTTACACTATAATATGATTTCGATATTAACTTATGTTTAATAAAAGATTTAAATTTATTAACTGAAAATTCTTTAACTTCCCTAGGGAGCTTATTATAAAAACGAATACCATTACCAGCGAAAGAATTACTTATTTTATGAAGCCTAGTGTGGAGAACAGCAAGTTTATTTTTATTTCTAGTGTTAACATTATGTATATCACTCATTTTTTTATATTTCTTAATATTTTTGTGTACGTACATTAAATTATCAAATATATACTGGCAATGCACAGTCATAATCTTAATTATTTTAAATTTATCTCTAAGAGACTCTCTTGGGCCCATATTATATATACAACGTATCGCTCTTTTTTGCAAAACAAATATTGTGTTAATATCAGCCGCACTACCCCACAACAAAATACCATACGACATTATGCTATGGAAATAACTAAAATAAACTAGCCTAGCTGTGTCTATATCTGTTAACTGACGTATTTTTTTTACTGCGTATGCTGCTGAAGAAAGCCTACCTGACAATTTTTCAATATGGGGGCCCCATTGTAATTTACTGTCTAAAGTAATGCCTAGGAATACTGTAGTGTTAATTATTTCCAGTTCCTCATCATTGATTTTAACTATTGGTTTTATATCAATAACGTTTGGCATGGTAAATTTTATGCATTTTGTCTTTGTTTTATTTAGAGACAAATTATTTGAACTGAACCAATATACTATTTCCAAAAGAGAATTATTTATGTAGTCTACCGCAGGTTGTCGTCTATTAATTTTAAAAATAAAGGATGTATCATCGGCAAACAAAATTATCTCGGGGTTCTTTTTAACTAAAGTAAAAAAGAAGTAGTGCTTACCTGAAGAGGTCGTGATGTTTGGGGCTGGGCAGCGGTCGGTCAGGCGGCTCCGGCGGTAGTTCACTACACGTAGTTGATGTTGACGCTGCCAATTATTAATTATTACATTACACATCTGTGGTACACGGTTAAAATCGTAATAACATAATCGCAACGTCAGCGGTCTAAAACATGACCGTATTTGTCTATATGTCGCAGGGAAATGAAGAAACCAGGGATTTCACGAAATCACTAGGGATATGACAAAATCTCGTTTGTACTAGGATAGAAATGCTTATATTTTTGTTTGTAGATCAAAAAACACAAGGATTACAACTTCTATGGGTTAGGTTAGGTTAGAACTGTGACCATAACGCACAAGGTGAGCTAGCGAAGCGAGCGTGCCGCGGTAGCGGCCGCCGAAGTGCAAGGCATTTTCGACATTTACCGGGATTTCGTGATATCCCTAGTGATTTCGTGAAATCCCTGGTTTCCTCATTTCCCTGCGACATAATATATAAACACATACTTTTATTATCCAATTAAGGAACCTCTACTTTATACTGTACTTACTTATTTACAATAAACCTAATACGTTTATCTTCACCTGGTTCCTAACTACAACTACTTAACCAACTTATCTCAAGTGTAAACATCTCGTACCGTCAACTACGTACTACGAGACCTTTGCGCATTTAATAAATAAAACACTCGCTCCCCTACCAATTAGTTTGTAAACTGACATCTGCGCAACCATTTGCAACTACTTCAAGCCGGCCGAGCTAGTCGGTGCTTTGCTATAAGTTTAATTATTTTGAATTATGATAGAATTTTTTGTCAAAAGTTGTAAAGCAATGATATGTTGGAGTATACTCACCCAGCGAGGCGGTGGAGGGCGAGCAGGCGGGGCGCGGCGGGGCCTGGCGCTCGTCGTGCGCGCGGGGCAGCAGGGGGGGCGCGGGCGCGGGGCTGGCGCACGCGTCGGGGCACGCGGGGCTGGCGCAGCTTGTGGTCCCGGCGCTGGCGAGGTGCTCCACGCTGCGCGAGTAGAACAGCTCGGCGTCCACGATGGCGCCGCGCGGGGACAGCGCCAGCGGCTTGCGCACCTCGCTCATCGACCTGAGCCCACACACAACCACACACACATATACATTACTGGTTATAACCACTAACAGAATCTTCACGGAAGTGTAATACAGAATGGCTGATTCAAATCGGTCAGTATGGGAAAGTCTTAAACTATAAGGTATGACATGTCACTGATTTTGATAAAAAGAAAAACTGCATTCATACATTTGAAAAAGATTGTACGGTTTCATCACCTACATTTTCTGATGATTCGGTGACATCATTTCACCCTACTCACACATAGGCATAAGTACTTACTAACCAAATAATATTGTGTATAAATAAAAAACAATAAGCATTTTAATTGTAGACCATTTAAAGCCGTGGCTCTACCCACGTTACTTAATAAACTTTACTCAAGTTTGTGACGTGTTTCTACTTATCAACTGTACGGTCCCTTTACAAGTCCGTACAAACTTGTTATAAGCACTAAGAGAATTCTATCTTCATGGAAATTTAATATATTCGGACGTACACTATAGTAACAGTCAGTCTGAGATTATATGTCTTTCCGCAAAGTCGTGTAGCATTTCCTTAATACCTTACTGTACCAACATCAATATAATAATTTTGAAGCCGTGTAGCGACGGCTTAAGAATACAGTGTGTCGCTACCCCATCTCATCCCGTGGGTGTCGTAAGAGCCGACTAAGGGACAAACCGAGAATAAAACAACATCATTCTCCCATGTGACTAGGCAGTCACCTGCGTCATGGACCTGCGCAGTCGAGCGCCGTACGCAGGGATGAAGGGATCCTGGGGGGTTGAGCCGAAAAGCAACACGCCCCCTTTGGCCCGGATTTCAAGCTAAACGGTAGCCCCAATCACTAGCCACGGTTGGGGAAATTAGGCCAAGGTGTCCCACTTGTGGGCCATCGGCGAGGGGTGTAGGGTCCACGATAGCTGTCTTCGGACAACTACTGTGGTGGGCGAAGGTCATGCTGACGGGGTAAGTGAGGGTTGATCAGTCGTTGTGGTTTGGCCTTAACATGCCACAACGCCAACCCGATCGAGCTCCCGATGTCGCACTGTAAGCCAGCCTTGCACTCCTATATCTGTCTGGTAGTCCTAGTGCCCCTCGAATTACGTCGAGAAGGGTACTCCCAGCTGTGGGCTCCATGGAGGGTGGGAAGCCAGATAGAAGAAGAATAAACTACTTAAACTATGGATAATTGGCCAAAACAAAAACAAAAAAACACACAAAAGACCACCAACACACACACACACACACGCAGACCCCCAAACTGACAGCTCTGTGGCTTCGACCACGGGCGTCAGGGAGGGGAAAAACAAAACACGCGCCCTCAGCGCTCACTTGGCTCCTATTGGTAGCTCAGCGGCCCTGGCTGCAGGCACCGAGAAGGGCAAGCACTCAAAACCAAATACCATCCCTGCTGGTAGCTCAGACGGGCAAACTGCGGGCACCAGCAAGGGTACACACATCACAAGCGCCCTCAGCGCTCCCTCGACTCCAACCAGTAGCTCGGCGGCTTCGGCCACAGGCACTGGTAACAACACCCACACAATCCAAAAATACAACATCTCCAGATCCTCGGCTGGTAGCTCAGTGGTAAAATCTACGGGCATCGGGGATCAAAACTACCGAAACGGGTAGTTCAGTGGACACATCCACGAGCACCCGAAATAACACTAACCCTCCACCCAAGGGGGATGTCCACGGCGCGAATCCGGCGACCTCCTGCCCGTCCGACGTGTCTGGGCGGTTGGGAGCGGATGAGCAACCGGAAGACGACTTCTCATTGGGCTGGAGGGTCCAAACCAAACAGGGGGCAAGCAAATCCAGGTCGAGCGCTCAATTCACAAACGTGGCTGGTGGTCCAACAGAGGCCATAAAGCCAAAATGGAGGGTTCGCAAGACCAAGCAGCAAAGACGGGTAGCGGCCCGTTTAAAGGCCGCAGCCCCTACTACACAACCCTCTGCTGAGGGAAACAAGGCAGAGACACACGGTCCCCTCAAATTTGCGGCTAGGGAGCAGCAGAGACCGCCAGCAAACGAGAAGGGACCCAAACCAGGCGGTAGTGGACAGTCCGCTGCCAAACGTGCTCTCAATGAGACAATATCGCCTCGAGGGGAGCACAAGAAGCAGAGACTGGACGCAGCTAAAGGCACCACCAAAAGCACATACGCCCAAGCTGTACGCTCCCCTCTCAGCGTTGCAATCACCTGCGAACTGAAGGGGAGCATCAGCAAGGACGTATCCGACCAAGTGCTCTTAGGTATACAAGTACGTATATCCGCTGATGCCCGAGCTCGGAGCGAAACTCAACCCCCGAAGTTTAATGCGAAACCGCATTACTCTGAGGGGGTACTTAAACTATGGTGCGCGAATGAGCACACCCACACATGGCTCGTAAAAGTGGTTTCCGAACTGGAACCGATGCCCAACATTAAGTTGGTCGTAAGGAACCAGTCGGATCTCACTCAGCGGGCACGCTGCGCTATATGGGTCCCGGACCAACAGGGATTCCTGAAAGACACGGCCGATATAGGCCGAAATCTCTCATACCAGAATCCCGAGTTCGGTATATCCAAATGGACCCTTATAAACGCCATAAAAAAGGCTGACGCGTGGTTCGTGGTAGTCGGTGTCCCTGAGGACCAGATCCCGAGCCTAATGAAGGCAGGCAGACATCTCTCCTTTATGCTCGGGACTATCTACATAAAGTTCCAGGGCCCGAACGAATCCTTTACCGACACCCCACATGGATGGGACCACGAAACACTAACCATAAAACAGGAGCTGAAGAAGCCCCCAACACAAACAAATGTCCCACACAATGACACTCCGCAAGAGGTCAAGGTGGCGCCTGCAAACGCGGAGCCGCCCACACCCGCCAACGACGAGCACAGTCCGCACCCCATGGAGGAGGACGAGGAGGATGTGCTCACCTCGATCTCCAGCATCCTGGGAGTCGACGACGAGCCTGGCGACCTCTTTGCGGACCTAAAACTTGGGGGTGACGAGGAGGAAGCGACCAAAGATGTCGTCCCCTTCGTCCCCGATTAAAATACTGCAAGCAAACCTCCAGCACAGCCGGGACGGGACGGCTCAGCTGCGGAAGTGGCTGGAGGCACAACGCACGGCCATCGCCCTGATCCAAGAGCCGTGGATCAAGGCCGGCCACATTCATGGGCTCTCTAATTTAGGAGGTAAGCTTATAGTAACTAATGATCATGATCACCCCAGGTCATGTATTTATGTCACAAACAACCTGAAAACGCAGGTCCTCACAGACTTCTGTTGCAGAGACCTAACAGCCGTAAGGCTTTACACTCAGCTGGACGACGAGGATAAGGTGCTCATCCTCGCATCAGCCTACATGCCCGACAAGGAGGCGCTGCCGCCTCAAGACCTCATCCGCTTGGTGGACCACGGCGAGAAGGAGCGACTTGAGGTCATCATAGGGGCTGACACTAACGCCCATCACCTCCTATGGGGCATGAACATACAAAATGACAGAGGTAAGTACCTTGTTGAGTATCTTTTCACCACAAACCTTACTTTATTAAACACAGGCTCTGAACCAACCTTCGTCACTAGGAGGAGCCGCACGATTATTGATCTGACGCTAGCGACGGAAAATATAGCAGAAGTGGTTACAGGTTGGCACGTCTCCAAGGAGACATCCTGCTCGGACCACAGGTGGATCCGCTTCGACTTACAGGCAGAAACACTCAAAACTCCACCTAGACGCAACCCAAGGAAAACAGACAGGGCTAAATATGAGCAACAACTGATTCTCAGACTAGCTCAACAATGCTCCCCAGAAACTTTCGAAAACACCACTCAGATCGAGGAAGAGGTAAATCACCTAACCAGATCTATAACGGACAGCTACCACATAGCATGCCCGGAAACTTTACCTCCTAGTACACCGGGCAAACAACCATGGTGGGGTCCCGAACTAGAGCGCAAGCGTAAGAAGGTAAGAAAAACGTTCAACAGGGCTATGAATACCTGTGCAGATGAGGACTGGGACGCTTACCGCTCAGCCAAATCTAGCTACAAAAAATGCATAAGATACCGTAGTAAACAAGGCTGGCGCAAATTCTGTGAAAGTATTGAGTCATGCCAACAAGCAAATAGGGTAAGGAAAGTCCTGTCACAACAAAAGTCGACTACTCCGACAGCCATCCGCAAACCCGATGATACACTCACAACATCGCCAGAAGAATCCAGGCGCACTCTAATAGAAACACACTTCCCTGGATGTGTCCTAACGACACAGATCAACTGGCTTGATGAAACCAAAACACCAGACATCCAAGACTGGCGGTATGCTGATAAAGTAGTAACCCTGGAAAGAGTCCAGTGGGCCATTGGCAGCTTCCACCCCTTCAAGGCAGCCGGTCCAGACGAGATTACCCCTGCGCTGCTGCAGTGGGGTAACCTGCCAGTAGCTAGCAGACTGTAGCGTGTCTTCAAAGCCTGCCTGGCGCACAGATACGTTCCAAAGGGCTGGAGGGAAGTGAAGGCCATTTTTATCCCAAAGCCGGGAAGAGGTGACTACACAAACCCTAAAGCATACCGACCAATAAGCTTGACCTCCTTCATGCTCAAAACCATGGAACGCTTATGCGAAAGGGAACTGAGAGATGGGGTCTTAAAACAAACACCATTACACATTAGCCAACACGCTTATAGCTCCGGAAGGTCCACGGAATCAGCCCTCCATCTGGTGGTCAGCCGGATAGAGGAGGCAATTGAACAAAAGGACATTTGTCTAGGAACCTTCATCGACATCGAAGGAGCTTTCGGCAAAACTAACTTTACAAGTATCAAGGCCGCACTGTCCAGACACAAAGTGGAGCCGGTACTAATAGACTGGATAACAAACATGCTCAGCAAAAGGGTGGTCCGCCTGGGGGAGGCTGATGAAACAGCCCTAATAGCCAAGGGTTGCCCCCAAGGCGGAGTGTTGTCCCCACTCCTATGGAACTTGGTCATAGATGACCTAATCACAAAGCTGAACAAAAACCGAGACTATACTATAGGCTATGCAGATGACCTCACCATCCTCATCTCAGGAAAGGCAGCGGGAACAGTCTGTAATCTCACCCAGCAAGCCCTACGCACCGTAGAAAAATGGTGCAGGGAATTCGAGCTGTCGGTGAATCCAGCAAAAACAGAGCTAGTGATGTTCACTAACAAACGAATACTAGGACAGTACCAACTGCCAAAGCTCTTCGGTACTGAACTTCAACTGTCAAAAGAGGTCAAATACCTCGGTGTCATTCTCGACCATAAACTAACATGGAAGAGCCACCTTGACAAGAAACTAGAAAAAGCCGGAATCACCTTCTGGCAATGCAGAAGGATGATTGGTAAAAAGTGGGGCTTAACGCCAAAAATCATCACCTGGCTTTACGAAACCGTGATCCGCCCCACGATTGCATATGGTGCTATCGTTTGGTGGCCAAGAACTGAATACACCACATCAACCGACAAACTACAGCGAACCCAAAGACTAGCCTGCATGGCGACCACTGGATGCATGAAGACCACACCAACAGCGGCAATGGAAGTCATGCTTGGTTTGCCGCCGCTGGACCTGTTTATCCGACAGGAAGCGACAGCTGCAGCCACACGTCTAAGGGCGCTAAACTTATGGAAGAACAATAACACTAAGCACACATCACTACTCAGAGCGCTCACAGACGAGCTGCCTATAATTGGAGCAGTAAATGACCGTGTGCCCAAACAATTTGTCTTCGACAAAAAAATACAAGATCCAACTCCATGAAGACCGCCACTGTGAACCTACACAACAACAGGCGGAACTACAAATCTTCACAGATGGGTCTAAAACAAGTACAGGCTCCGGGACAGGCGTCTTCTCGGAGGACCTGAATATCAATATTTCAAAACCACTGGGAACTCACAGCTCGGTATTCCAGGCCGAATGCGTGGGAATGGCAGCCTCAGCGGTCATGGCAAGAAAAGTGGAGGGACACTCAATCCGAATACTCTCGGACAGCATGGCTGTGCTACAGGCCTTAAACAGCCACACTATTAACTCGGGACTTATTCTGGAATGCCACCACAAACTAAACCAAGTAGGTTATACAAACAACATAACCTTGCAATGGATCAAAGGCCATAGTGGATCACGTGGCAATGATGCTGCGGATGAACTTGCAAGAAGAGGATCGGATACGGTAGTGATGGGCCCTGAACCCATAATACCTATCCCCTTTATATACCTCCGCACCACAATACACAGGCAAACGAAGGATAGCCATAATACTCGATGGGCAAATCTGGCAGAGTGCAGACAAGCTAGAGATGCACTACCTATGCCCGACCATAAACTTACAAGGAGCCTACTACAACTGCCCAAACGGCAACTACGAATGGCTACAGCCGCCATCACAGGGCATGGCTCCTTTAACAAACACCTTTCAGTTCTAGGTATCACAGACAGCCCTCTCTGCAGAGCCTGCATGGGAGAGGAAGAAACGGCGGCACATGTGCTCCTACACTGTCCTGCGACCGCCACATACAGGGCTAAGTACCTAGGAAATCCAGGTACGCTCCGAGAAACCATCAGCAACTTGAAGGGCCTGTTGGCGTTTTTCAACGAGCTAGGGTGGATCGAATAAATCACCCACCCTAACGCAAAACCCGCGCCTTGACGTGGAGTTGCGGAAAACAGCCCGCTATACCATACCATACCATACCATCAATATAATAATATCACAGTGGCGACAAGGAATAACCATACTACAGGTAAAATAATAGTATTAAATTAATACATACTATGATGTAAAAATACTGACATAATTATCGAGTGTAAATGTGAGTTCAAAATTAATTGTGACGACTGGCGGTTATATGTCGAACGGTTAGAACAGTACTTACTAGTAAATAAAATTACAACGGATTTGCGAGTGTCGACGTTAATTACCGTTATGGGATCTGAGAGCTATGAACTCTTGGTGAATTTGTGTACAGGGGGTACACAATAAACCAAAATCTAAAACGTTTAATGAATTAACGGAAATTATGGAGAAGCAGTCCAAGCCGAATGAATTAGCTGAGTGGTACTGTTTAGACATCGGAAACAAAAAGAAGGCGAAATTATATCAGAATATGTCGACCTCTGTGGCGTAGTGGTTATATAACATGACTGTTACGCAGAGGTCTCGGGTTCAATTCCTGCTCATTTGTTCATGAACATGATTGTTTTCATATCGCCACCTAGTCCCAAACAAACAAAGCTTGTACTATGGGTACTAGACAACGGATAAACATACTTAAATACTTTTTTTTTGTAAATATATACATATGCAAAAACTCATGTTCATGCACACAAAGATTTGCATTGAACGGAAATCAAACCCGAGACCTCTGCGTAGCAGTCGTGTAGTATACCGACTACGCCACGGAGGTCGTCGAATAATATAAATAACACAAATAACTCACAGACTAGATGATCTGTCGTGTCGCGGTGAATGTCTGTCTCTAGGTGAGGGAGGCTCGTCCTTACAACTGTATCTGTAACGTATACAACATATTACATACACTTTACATAATAAAATAACGAGATGGAGTTCTATTTTCGTGACAAGTGACATTACAGAGTTTGTTATTATGAAAACAAATTCAAATTTGCTTTAGAACCATAAACCCTCGTAATTTTCGGCATCATCATAACAGCCCATTAATCAAAAATTAATCAGCCCACTTCAGGGACGGGCCTCCTCCCGTGACGGAGGGATACTTGGCCTACTAATACCACGCTGGTCAGACGGATTGGTACAGGGTTTAATTTCAAGTTTTCCTTCTTTCGTAATGTTCATGGATAGTCCCTTAGTCGGTTCCTACGACGCCCATGGGATGAGATGGGGTGGTGACATATTGTATTCTTTCTCCGTCACCACACGGATATAATACATACTTGTTATTATGCGTGGGCTTGTTCTTGTCGAAGAGCGCCAGCCCCTTGTCGAACAGACTCAGCTGACTCAGAGAATTTCTTTCCAACCGGGGACTCACTATGTCCGATTTACTACCTACAAACACACATTATAATACTATATTAATCTTCCCCCCTTCCACTTCCCTTTCCACTATATTTAACGACATTTGACAGACTGGTGTTAGTGACGTTCAGCAGTATCTCGAATGTAATGCCATTCGATTGTAAGCGATTTCGCGATTTTTCAAATTACTTTATTTTACACATTTGGATCCTTACATCAACTTACATTATCATGTAATTAGTGTTTCTTTCTTCTATGTTAAGAGAATTAGCCTATAGCTTAAAATGATAAAATTATAGTTAGCTTAGGTATTATTTAAAATACATAATTATATCGTGACACCGTCGCGGGTTATAGCTAATCTAAAATATCATAATTACATTTTATAAACGTATTATGAAGAGTTCAGGTTTATTCATAGCATTTATTTCTACCGATTATTTGTAATTTGTTTCATAATGGTGGTAATCGTTATGAGTGTCCATCACTAAGTAACCATGGTAACTGAAAAAAACATGGGAACGTCTATGAAATACAATATAATTTGTTCGAAAAATAAGCGGAAGTATTACGAAACTTCATGGACGTGAACTGTCAAAAAGCTAAACTTACGCTGGAAGGGGTATAGTTAGTGACGAATACATATATATTTAAATAAATTAAAAAAACTTTTTATAATGAATTAATCCGAAATAGTTTTCTAGTGCCTACAGGTAAACTTGGGGTTACTTTGATGTCGTGGGGTAACATTGATCTCACAATTTTCTTTGTTATCGAAGTGTTTATTTCGTGGAAATGAAGCACGCCATGTGATAAGGGCCTAATACTATAAATCGGTCATCCTTCACTCAGTACATTCAGAGATAAACGAGTGATCAATGGGCTACATTGATCACTCGTTTATTGCTTATTAAAGTACTATCTGTAAACTACACACATGTTTAAAACAAATAAATATATCTTATATTATCTTCTCAAAAGGCCCATAATCAGTTATTCCTTCATATTATATCAACACTTATTACTTAAACAATAGTAATATCCAGACATATAATAATATATCGAAGTACAGTATACCTCTGTGGTCGTCGTGATGCAGGTGTATGGGCAGCGAGGCGACGGACGCGCCGTCCCACGCCGACGTGGGCGAGATCTGAGACATCGACGAGATACCTGCAGACATACAAACACTTTGTTAATGTAAATCTTTAATAATAACTTTATTTGATCCACAAAAAACAAGTATACACTTAAAATATTACAAACACATGAGCCTTAAAATTAGTTACGTTAAGTAAACCCCGCCTTCTACACGCAATAATTAGTCCAGAAATCCGCGGCATCTGATGTGATTCGAGATAGTCACAAATTAATTGTAGTACTTATTATATAACAGTGTCAGTCTCCGAACAAACTTGCATGTAGAAAACTGGCCTGGTAGTGTAAAAATGAGCTTATTTATTAGCTTCTGCCACCGAAATAGATTGTATTACATACATTATATTCTGTGTACTCTTCGTGTGGTGACGGAGTAAGAATAAGAATATCTGAGATAAAAAAGGGCGTGTTCATCATTGATTTCAAGATGTATGTGAATGACAATTTACAGTCATTATTAAAAAAGGTAAATGTTGTTATAAAATCTGATACTAATGTGGATTTTATTTCTATTCTAAAGATTATTCTGGAGATCCGTCACACAGGTCTTGAACCTCTTACGGATTCCAGCTCGCAGAAGGTTTTCTAGTCTAAGATATAATGTACTTATACCTTTAAAAAATGTAACCTTTTGAGAGAAATAAATGAAAAATTGAAATTGAAATTTTGACACTCAACGTGATAGTAAACAGTGGGCAGGTGATAGTATCACATATAGGCCCTGCGCAGACGGCACACTTTTTGTGCGATCGAGTCTGCGGCGCATATAAAGTCTGTCATACATGGCATATGTTTGAGTCTATTGTGCGCCGGACTTTTTGCGCGTCCTGTGCGATACTGCTTACAATGGCATAGGATCTATTTTCACAGACTAAAAAGTGCGTCACGGATAGTCTGTCGTCTGCGCAGGACCATAATGTTACAGCGGTAGTGTGGTGGTGGTGTGGGTGACGGTACGTACTGAGGTTGTCGTCGTGGTGGTGGGAGGCGTCGTGCGTGTTGCGGCGCGTCGCCTTCACCTGCTTCAGCGACAGCTCCGGGTACTTGCGAGCCTGAGGACATACACATATTGTTATATAACAGTATTATACTTAGCTTTAAAGTGGCACAGCTAAGGCTACTGTAAAAATTTCAAAAAAGATTTATAATACACTAGCTGACCCGTGCCCACTTCGTTGGGAGGCAAAAAAACGCGTCACTTTTTAAAACATATTTCATTACTGCTCCACTCTTATTAGTCATAGCGTGATACACTCCCCAGTAAATGGACTATTCAACACAGAAAGAATTTTTAAAATCTGTTAGTAGATCCAGAGATTAACCCCTACAGCAGTGGAGCAGTAACGAGATATATTTAAAAAATGGATGCGTTTTTTTCGCCGCCCAACGAAGTGGGCACGGGTCAGCTAGTAGATGATATACTCACAAACTTAGGCGTTTGTTTGACCGGCGGTCGGGGTTCGATCTCCAAGCTCTTAGCGTAGAGGTAGTTCGTGATCTCGTTGTCGTCCTTGCCGGGGAACGGGTCCAGGGACTCCAGGAAACTCTGAAATTGTAATTACAATATTTTTTAAACATCATGTCAATTCTAGTTCCTTAAAATCGTTTACAATTCAAAAACAAATAGTCAATAATTTTTCAATTCGGTTTAGTAGATCCAGAGATTACCCTACAACGTCACAACACAAACTCACAAACTTTACCTCTTTGTAATATTTGTATAGATGAGTCAATGTGCTGGTAAATAGAATTAAAACGAATGTAATTTCGAACCAAAAATGTTTTAAAAGCCCTCAGCAGATTTTCGCTAAACTTATTTGCTATCTTTTTGACTAACAGTAAAAAATAGCACCTTCTACGAAAAAAACATTTTTTTATTACAAAAATTATTATTTACTTCAAATCAGTTAAGTTTCTGAGATTTCCAGGCGTTTAAATAGTCAAAAATGCAGCATAAGTAAAGTATAAATGTAATACTAATAAGTTTATAATATTATATAAAATATATATTTTTAATTGTTATTAGTAATAAGTGAATTGAGGTTAATGAAACTTTAAGTGTATTAAATGCAGTAATTGTTATGATTAAATAAAAAATGAAAAATGAAAAAATATTTTATTTCATATAAGTCAAATCAATGACACTTATGAACGTCGGAGTTTTTATAGTGATCACAGCACGTCTAACTTAACGGCTAAGTTTACTGAGGGTTCGGAACACTACCATGACAGAGAAGACACCCACAAGAAACTCTGATGGGTTCCTATCGCTCTTTTAGGTGATCACTTCACAAATATTTTATTAAGAAAACAGGACAATTCAGATCCAGGCATTTTTATCGTTTAAGTAATCCTTTACACTGTAATATGATTTCAATATTAACTTATGTTTAATGAAAGATTTAAATTTATTAATTGACAATTCTTTAACTTCCCTAGGGAGCTTATTATAAAAACGAATACCATTACCAGCGAAAGAATTACCTATTTTATGAAAATGTTATGGCGAATGGCAGTGTTCGGACCAACCGAAACAGGTTTTTGCAACACTGTACTATTTAAAATTAAGTTTTAATATATTGTGTTACTTTAAATAAATAAAAATAAATGTTTTCTGGTCTCCCCTTGAGCACGAGTATGTATTTTACTCACCCGCGTCCTAGGTTCGACGGTGAGGCAGTAAGGCTGGTTCTGATACTGCTGTATCTCCCCCGTGATCTCCGCCACCTTGCGGCGCTTCGAGAAGTTTATCAGCTCAGAGTCCGGCAAGTAATCTGCAATCACAATTATATCATAAATAATAATAGATATTGACGGACATCTCTACACAGCGCCATCTGTTTCCAAAGTAAGCTAGGCTTAACCTGCTTGTGTTATGTGTAACAGAACAACGAATATTAATACTTATATACTTTTTTGTAGACACATACATAATTATACACAGTAAATACCCAGACTTAAACAAATACAAAGTCATAGCTTATTAAAGAATATCAAGGTAGACAGGAGCTTACAAATAAATCTGCTTTGTTTACATATAATTTAGTAAAATCATAAAATATTACATTATGAACTTACAGTGGACCTAACTGAGTACCTGGAGGAACACCAGTTTGGTGCTTGTATGAGTACAAAAATGTCACCACACTCTGGGCGAAATTCAACTGCCTCAGTGGCGCGGCGGTCGCGGTAAGCGGCTGACGAGCACGGGTCGCGGGTTCGATCCCCACGCAGGACAGTTCTTTGTGTGATTTTTAAATTATGAGTTTAGATGTTCTTAGTGTCGGTTAAATATATGCCTGTAAAGTCCCCGCGGCACAGGGCATGATCTAGTACGGGCATTGAAGGACGTATAGGCCGACCGTTTAACTCGCGTATCGCCTGCGCGGTAAGAAGGGAGCGGGGGCGGGTAACGCTACACACGGAGCTAATAATCCAAAGATTTATCTCGAGATAGACATTGTTGGTAAATAATAAAATAATAGGTATCTTTTTTTTTAAGTATTTATTTTTAAGTTTTACAAATATTTTATTAATAGCTTCTTAGGTACAGTCACGAGCAATAATATGTACACATTTTCAAATTTTCTAAACTATCTGCACGTTTATCTAGACATTACAATATCAAAATGAATTCGTAATTTAGAAGAGGTTCCGTACAGTTTTGAATTAATCTTCGAATTTTCAATTTTGGATTGGCAGAACTTTAGATAACTGGTTTACAAAATGCGAAAATGTGTACATATTATTGCTCGTGACTGTACAAAAGCATAAAAACAATAATTAACTCCGTTTAAGAAATATTTAATCACAGATAATAGTTGTATAGGACTACTCATCACTAATATCCATATCGCTTGAATCATCATCACTGTCTGTGTAGCTTGAGGAGCCAGAATCTTGTAAATTAATAATAAATCGGTCCATCTCTTCATCAACGATACGATCGTGCAGACAATATTCATTTTCAATAGTTTGTACATGTTTATCGCAGTTAACCCATTTTTCTGCAGAGAATTCGGCAAATAACTGCTCCAATGTATTTTTCTTTTTGTCTAAATTAGAATCAATTTCAATTTTTGCGAGCTGTCCTTTGATATCCCCCCAAACTAATTCGATTGGGTTCAAGTCTGGGTGATATGGAGGCAGTCGTAAGACTTCATGACCTGTCGCCTTTAAAATTTCATCTATTTTGTAAATATTTTCTGTCGCGTGTTGTTTAATTAAATTCAATAAATCACATTTTCTTAAAGACGTATCAAATTCAACATTCAGTGACCATTCACACCTGGTGCGAATAGTACGTCTATTAAAAGTTGATTATAATAATATTATCTAGTAAACAAACAATTAAACCGGTTTGCTATCGGCTGGCGCTTGCGACCGGCTTGCGCTATCCCGCTTGTAGCAATTATGATCCTTATCACTAATGGATAGCGAGCGAAATTTTAATATCAATGATGACCCTACAAACTATAATGTTGTTATAAATGAGCAACAATACTTAGAGAACCTAACAAATACGAATAAAGAAAATAACATGGATATAAACATAGAAACAAGAAACAAACGTTACAGATCAGAAGACAGCGAGGATAGTTGGGAGAAAATAACTAGTAAGTCGAAGAGAAAGTCTTTTAGTCATGACAGTATGCGATCGGAAGAATTACAAGTTACTGTTTATTCTAAAGAAAAATTTCCCAAGCAGTTCGCGCTAGCAAAACTATTACATACACACGGTTTGACGGACATTACAAAGGTAAAGTATGTCAATCCTTACAAATTGTTATTGACCTTTGATAATGAATCGAGTGCAGAGAATCTGTTATCTTGCGCCGCACTCGACGAGCTCGGCTGGAGAAGGCAGAAAACTTGGGAAGTGGGCTTTTCATATGGGATTGTTAAAGACATTGAGCTTGAGCTTACAGAAGAAGAACTCCTTAAGCATATTAAGTCGGATAAATCTGTGGTATCCGTAAAGAGATTGAATAGAAAAGATGACCAAGGATGGACACCCAGTGAAACCATTCAAATAGGATTCAAAGGTTCCGGTCTACCGAGGTACGTGTATTTATTCGAACTAAGGATAAAGGTTCTTCCTTATGTTTTCCCTGTATCAGTATGTTCGAGATGTCTGAGATATGGACACAGCCTTAAAAAGTGTCCTGCTACTAAGACCGTTTGCGCAAAATGTGGAAGCAGTAATCACACTAGTACAAACTGTGACGTGCCTACTTTTAAATGTGTGAATTGTTCACGTAACCACATTACCTTATCTAAGGAGTGTCCGGTATTCAAAAAAGAAAAACGACTACGTGAGATTATGTCTGAATTTGGGTGCACCTATCAAAAGGCCTTACAAATTTACGTTCCTCCTCCTCGTAAGACTTACGTCGATGCTGCAAAAAATAAACATACATTTAGTACGGAGACCACTCTACTTCAAGAACCATCGGTCTCACTTCAACCCAATCAGTGTAACGAGATCCAAACAGAGCAGCAAGCAGTTCAAAAAGAAAATATAACTAAGAAACAAAGAAAAAAGAAGAAAAAGAGTGTGCCTTTTCATTTATCGGACAACGTTATTGCTAACATGGCTGTTACATGCTCTGAGAGCTCTGATGACCAACCCAATCACTCTGAATGGCTAAATAATGAAGATCCTATACCTCAAACAAATCAAGATAACAGAAATCAAGAGAAGAAAACAAGTTTTAGAACCTTATTAGATAATTTAAAAGATATGTTACATAAAGCTAAATTTATTTTAATGACTAAATTAAAAGACTGGGTAAAACTTATACTAGAATGGCTTGACACATGTTTTAACAATTGTATACCTAATTTAGCTATGTTTAAATCGTTTTTATCATCGGACAATGGATAGTGTAAACAACATAGTTAACTTAAACATCATACAATGGAATGCACGTAGTATTAAGCCTAAATTAAGAGTGTTTGAGCAGTTATTGATCCAGGAACATGTTCACATCGCTGTGGTAAGTGAAACATGGCTTGAGCCACATGACTTTCTAACAATTAAAAATTACACTATATTTCGGCAAGACAGAACTATCCCTTATGGTGGTGTGTCTATTATCGTACACAATTCGATCCAAGCACATAGAATACAGATTGTAAACTTTTGTTTGGACTTAGAAATAATACATATTAAGTTATTTAATTGCAATGAACTGAATCACGTTATAGCTATTTATTGTTCTCCTAACGCTAACACCAATTCACAAACATGGGACTATATACTATCTTTATCAAGTAAAAAATCTTTAATATTAGGTGACTTCAATGCTCATCACACTAATTGGTCCTATAAAACAGACGCGCGAGGCAAGCAAATTTTTGATACCATACTAGACTACAATTACACCATATTAAATGATGGTAGGTGCACTCGCTTTCAATTAGTGGATGGCATCATTAGACAATCCTCACCTGATATATCTTTATTGTCATCTGATGTCGCTCTAAAGTTTGACTGGACGGTTACAAATGAATCCCTTGGTAGTGATCACTTGATTATTAAAATTTCCACTTCTTACTGTTCACATATAACATATCAGAAAAAAAGAAACTTTAAACGAGCCGATTGGGTGAAGTACCGCTCTGACCTTGAGATGACGTTCGAAAATTACACTACTATTACCTCATCTCATGACCTACAAGCAAAATATGATACCTTTGTGAGTTGTTTACATGGTGCGGCTGATAAGTTCATACCTCTTATTAAATTAAATCCTAACCCCACTCAACAATTTCGACCTAAACCTTATTGGACCCCAGAATTGTCAAAATCTGTTGCACTCAGGAGATTAGCTCTGTCTAAATTTAGACGAAATCCTACCCCTTTAAACTTTATTAATTTAAAAAAAACAATTAGTGAGTCTCAGAGACTAATTAGACAAACTCAGAGGAAGTCGTGGGAAGGATTTTGCACGTCTATTGATGAGAAAACGTCTAGCCGTGAACTGTGGACAAAAATTAGGTGGATGAAAGGCAATGGCTCTCGTAAACAATGTGTTGATATAGAAAAAGCAACACAACTCTTGTATAGTCTAACCCCCGACTACGCTTCTTGCCCTAAGCCAATTTTTACATCACAAAATTCAACATTAGATTCCCAAATTACGATTTATGAGTTAAATAAAAGTATTAAATTAAAAGACACTGCGCCGGGCAGCGATGACATTTCTTTTAGTATGATAAGACATCTCCCTATTAACGGAAAATCTATTTTAGTAAATTTTTACAACATTTTTTTATTTACGGGATTTGTTCCTAACCAATGGCGATACATAGAAATTGTACCAATCCCTAAACCTGGCAGGGATCCATCTTCTGATTCCGCCCTTAGACCTATAGCGTTAATATCATGTTTATGTAAAATATTTCATTCAATTTTACAAAGACGTCTAGAATGGTACGTTGAAAAAAATAACATGTTTTCTAATTACACTTTGGGGTTTAGAAAATGCAGATCCAGTTTAGATAATTTGAGTCACATAGTCACAAATATTCAATTAGGTTTTTGTAATAATCAAGTAACAGTCGGATGTTTTATCGATATCGAAAATGCATATAATAATATAGACATTTCGTCCTTACTACAAAAATTAGATTCTTTGGGTGCGGGAAGTAACATTTGCAATTACTTATGGCAGTTTCTCAGAGAACGTTATCTAACAATTAAAGTACCTAACTTTTCAATTGTTCGTTGTACTGATCGCGGCCTAGCTCAAGGTGACCCTCTGTCCCCTCTTTTATTTAACGTAGCTACAATAGAAATATGTAAACAGTTAATTACTTATTCAATATCAATTTCTCAGTTCGCCGATGACTTTGTTATCTATTCTACCGATAATAACATTTACAGGGCTGCCGAACGCATACAATTAGCTATAAACTTTTTTACAGAAAAAATATCAGAACTGGGTTTACAGATATCGACATCAAAAAGTAAAATATGCGTATTTAAGAAAGGTTGCAATAAGCAAAATATCACAATAAATATTAATAATAATAGTCTATCAACTGTAGAAAATGTTAAATATTTAGGGCTGTGGCTTGATCGTTCACTGCGGTGGTCAAAACACATTAACGAAATTATAGAAAAAACTAACAAATTACTTAGTATATTTAAATTTTTAGCGGGTACTAGTTGGGGTATTCATCCTAAGTGTTTAAGAAAAATATACATATCTCTTTTAAGAAGCCGTCTGGACTACGCAAGTTTCTTGTACGGTGACAGTAGTGAATCTCATTTAAATAAATTAGAAAAACATCAAAATCAGGCAATGCGTATTATCGGGGGATTTATTAAAACTACACCTATACACGTTATGGGTAGTGAATTAGGGTTGCCACCCTTACATGTTCGTCGATGTTACTTAGGTGGTAAGTTTTTATTGCGAAGTAAATCATTATCTTGCAGTAGTAATATTATTAATATATTAGAGAGCCTAACAAACTGTATAAATTCTTGGAAACGTAGAAATAAGCCTATTTTAGTTTTTATGCATGAAGAATTGAAGGAGACCCAAATCAACTGTAGTCAAAACCTAGAAATGTTTACTAGTGATATTTGGATGAGTTATATAGATATTTCAAAAAACATTAGATTTAACATAGATTTAATTAATAAACCCAAACGTTTGTATTCAACCTCTGACCTGAAAGATATTACCACCCACTATTTGAATAAGGAATTTCGCGATTTTTATTTTATATTCACTGATGGATCGAGGGAAGAGGGTGCTTGTGGAGCAGCATTTCTTGATATTCAACAAGACATTCATGTAGGCTTCCAAATTAATCCAGATGTATCTATCATGTATGCCGAATTATTGGCTATTAATGAGGCTTTGTCTTACCTTTTTTCTATTAACCACAACCGTTTTGTTATTCTTACTGACTCCAAAAGTTCTCTGTTTCATATAGCTCGTTGTACCTCGACAGTTCGAGGAATAACGATAGCTTATACAATTATTAACCATATTTTGGAGTTGGAACGAATGAATAAGACTATTATTATCCAGTGGATTCCGTCCCACGTAGGTATAATGGGTAACGAGAAAGTTGACTTAATGGCCAAAGAGGCCAGTCGTCATGGTATTCCAGTTTCAATCAAACCTTATTTTTCAAATTGTTTATATAGGATTAGAGATTATTGTTTTAAGTGTTGGAAAGTATATTTTGATAAGAGGTCAATAGATAAAGGTATCTGGTATAAAACAATCCAACCAGAACCACTTATGATTCCTTGGATCAATTACTGTTCACTCAGTAGACATAACTGTGTAATAGCTATGAGGCTGAGAGCTGGACACATACCATCAAGAAAATTTACTTTTCTGATGGGTATATCTCCATCACCCAATTGTGAAACGTGCAATGTTATAGAAGACGTGCAACACATTCTAATGGAATGTGTCCGCAGCTCTCAGTTTAGACAATCTGTCTTTATACCTAACACATATAACATGGGTTTGTGTAATAGTGTCTTATCATACCCTATGTCTGATGAAGCTAAAACTCTGTACAATATATATAAGAATTCTATGTAATATAAGGGTGACTATGATGGAGCGACATAGTCATATTATGACAAAGCTCCGTAAATAAAGATTTAAAAAAAAAAAAAAAAAAAAAAAAATTCAACATTGTGTCTTTGCAGCCAGGTCTGCATGATGGCTTTTGTGGATGTCATTGTAGGCTTTTTATCCTCTTGTACAGAGTGGTATGCGGCATTATCCATAACAATAACTGACCTTGGCGGTAAATTTGGCAATAGCTTTTCTCTAGTCCATTTGCTGAAGTTTACAAAATTCATTCTCCGCTTTTGCTTTTGGATTTAAAAATTAAAAGAGCTCCATCGATAAATCCGGCTTGTCCACCAGCATGTATAATAAAATTAAACGTGGCCCTTTGCCAATATGCGACAGCACTCCTCGTTATTCATTGGATTGCCAACAAGCCGGTAGATTTAATGACGAATTGACATATGCTTCATCGAGGTAAACAATGTTTTTTTGATCTCTTCTGTGCTTCTTTATCGCATTAAGATAACGCCACCGCCACGATAAGATGTTTGGTTGTTCAATCAGTAATTTTCTTTTTGATTGACATTTCTTAAATCTAAAGCCAAGTTTATGAATCAATGTTCTCAAATATTCTAGGCCACAATTTAAAATTCCTTCTTCTTTGAGTTTCGCATTCAAAATTTTTAATGTAGGAACCTTCTTATAAACCGTATAAAATTGAGTTATTTTTCTTCTAACAACGCCCTCTGTAAAACTGTCAACTTCAATTTTTTTCTTTCGGATCTGTTTATTTATTTTTGGTGATTTAAAATTTACATTATTTTGTTCATCTTTGAGTTCATTTCCTTCTTTTATTATTTTACATATGGTAGTCACCGAGAGTCTTGTAGCTTTAGCAACAAGTTTGTTTAGGTTTACGTCTTCAAGATACTCTGTAGAATTATGATCTTGTTTTCAGACTTTAAAAAAGGAATATACATTGTAAGCTATTTGTTTAGCTTGCTTGTTAATTTTGTTTGCAAAACTGCTAGAGCGATTCATCTTAAGATTTATCTTGGCAAGTCGTATACCTTGTGCGTTTAAGTCCAAGCGTCCGTAACAAAAATACCAACCGCGCGCTGCGAGCTCAGCCAGCGCACTGTCTCACCTGACGACTGACGTAAGCTCTCTGCTCCGCGCCCCCCTCTCACCCACCCGCTAACATCTTCCCCCGCTCCCTACTTACCGCGCAGGCGATACGCGAGTTAAACGGTCGGCCTATAGTACCCGATCCTTTTATTAAGCCCCCTGGTTTTGACAACTGCCGTACTGTGTGGAAAAGGGCAAATAGATTTAGGACTGGACAAGGGCGATGCAACTACCACCTCCACCGATGGGGCCTCAAAGACTCGCCGGGGTGTGACTGTGGAGCTACGAAACAAACGATGATGGACATCGTCGAGGAATGTCCCCGACGTCGTTTCTTTGCAGAAATGCGTGAGCTCCACAACTTTACTCCGGCCGCAAAAGATTGGCTCCTCCAGCTGGATGTAGATGTATAGGGTTCAAAGCAGAAGACATACGCAATGATGACAGGGTATCATCCCTAGTGCGGGTCTACATACCTAGGTTCCCCTCCTCGATGTGCAGTATGTTGGTGAGGTACATGCCGAAGAAGGGCACGCAAGGCGGGTTGATGCTGCGCAGTCGCTCTTGGTAGCGTCTGAAGTGGTCAGAGTTCAGTTCCCGGAACTGTTCTAGCGCGCGGACCAGGCGCAGTGGGAGTAACTGTAGGGGAATATGTAAAATTAGCAACCTATCTCATTCAAAATTTTTCAAATCAGTTTAGCCATTTTCGGGAAATCAGGTAACAAATACAAAAAAAATACAACCGAATTGAGAACCTCCTTCTTTTTTAAGTCGGTTGAAAAAGGTATCGTATGTCAATTAAGTAAAAAATATAGTTTTGTTTCTTCATAAAAACTCGGCAATTTTTGCTTATCGAACATGATTAATAGTATAAATTACAGTGCAGAAATGAAGGTAGCAGATCATCGTAAGAGCCCATTAATATCCCACTGCAGGGACGGGCCTCCTGCCGTGACGGAGGGATACTTGGCCACAGGGGTGGGGACAGGGTTTAATTTCAAGTTATCCTTCTTTTTATTTCGTAAAGATAATACTGACGGATAGTCAACGACCGATTCGTTTTGACGACCTCGGTGGCGCGACGGTAGCGCAAGCGGCTGCCGTGCACGAGATCCACAAGTTATTGTCCTGAGTCTGGGTGTTATTTGTGTCTGCTAATTGATGTTTGTAAAAAGTCCCCGCGATACAGGGCAGGATCCCTAGTGCGGGAATTGTCTTTCTAAAAAAAAGAAAAAAAAAGTCCGTCGGTCGTTTGTTACGCCAGCTATGGGTCGAGATGTCCGACAACACACACAACACACCTGGAAGGTGGCCCGCAGCCGGTGCACGGAGGCGCTGCCGCACGCCGCCACGACGCCGAGCACTCCGTTGAAGTTGTTGAGGTCCCGCAGCGCCAGCGCCAGCTCCAGCAGCCGCGCCACCACGCCCACGCGCTCCTCCAGGTTCTCGCTCTCCACTATCCACTTCTCCATCCACCGCGTGAACTACAACATAACACGGTCATAACCACGGAAGACGTGGACACTCACAGTAGGGCTAGTCCACAAACTTAAAGTCGCGAAGCGAGCAATCAAACGAGCTATGCTCGGCGTCTCCTTGAAGGATCCGGAACGAGGTTATCCGACAAAGAACCAAAGTTACCGACATAGCTCGTAGTATTAGCAAGCTAAAGTAGCAATGGGCTAGACATATCTGTCGAAGGACCGATGGCCGTTGGAGCAAACGTGTCCTAGAGTGGAGACCGCGACTCGGCAAACGTAGTGTAGGACGCCCCCCAGCTAGGTGGACCGACGACCTCATAAAGGTGTCTGGGTCGGACTGGATGCGGAAGGCGCAGGAGCGAGTTCTGTGGCGTGTATTGGGAGAGGCCTATGTCCAGCAGTGGACTGCAATAGGCTAGCTGATTGAAGCACGGAATAAAAATCAAGTGAAAGTGCTAAGTAAGCGTGGTACGCGTGTCACTAATACGCGCTGGTACGCATAACTTGTCGCTGAGGTCATAGGTAAAACATAACGCGAATATCACCCTTATGAATAACATGGTAAAGTATTTAATTGTCAGAATTGAGAAAACTGAATCTATTTAGATTACAAAACGTCATATAATTCTTTCAACGCTACAACAAATTAACTTCTATTTATATTGTATGAAGGTTCACTCTCAGATGTAGGATCAGCTACATTATGTTATTTTCAACCGACTTCAAAAAAGAGGAGGTTCTCAATTCGGTTGTATTTTTTTTTTTTTTTTTATTTTTTTTTTTATTTTTTGTGTTTGTTACCTGATTTCTCGAAAACGGCTAGACCGATTTGAAAAATTTTTTTTTTGTTCGTATGGGTATGCTTCCCATTTGGTCCCATTGTCACCAGATCTGGATCTGGATGACGGGATCCCAGAGATATCGAGGGCATCTCTTGAAAATTGTAGGGACGCTTTGTGTAAAATCTTGTCATACATGTGCATCTTTGACGTCACTACCAAATAGTCAAGAATTAGAACTGGTCAGATCCTGGAGACCAGAGAGAGTCGAGGGAACACCTCAACGGCATATAGCAGCTACCTTGTGTTTGGGCTTATTTTAATTGTATTGATGAATACTTTACAAAACTTTACACAAACATGATCTGATGATGAAGAAGATTGAGGGTCGAGGCAACTCCTTAACGGTATATAGCAGCTACCTAGTGTTTGGGCTTATTTTATTCGTATTGATGAAAGCTTTACACAACTTTACATAAACATGATCTCATGATGAAGACGACTTAGGGGCGAGGGAACTCCTCAACGGTATACAACAGCTACCTCATGTTTTGGCTTATTTTTTTTATTTTTATTTTTTGTGTTTGTTACCTGATTTCTCGAAAACGGCTAGACCGATTTGAAAAAAAAAATTTTTGTTCGTATGGGTATGCTTCCCATTTGGTCCCATTGTCACCAGATCTGGATCTGGATGACGGGATCCCAGAGAAATCGAGGGCATCTTTTGAAAATTGTAGGGACGCATTGTGTAAAATCTTGTCATACATGTGCATCTCTGACGTTACTACCAAATAATCAAGAGTTAGAACTGGTCAGATCCTGGAGACCACCGAGAGTCGAGGGAACACCTCAACGGCATATAGCAGCTACCTTGTGTTTGGGCTTACTTTAATTGTATTGATGGAAACTTTACACAAACATGATCTGATGATGAAGACGACTGAGGGTCGAGGAAACTTCTCAACGGTATATAGCAGCTACCTAGTGGTTGGGCTTATTTTATTCGTATTAATGAAAACTTTACACAAACATGATCTTATGATGAAGACGACTGCAGAAATTTATTTAATAATAATCTTAGAAATTGTTATCAGCATGGTTTTTAACCGACTCCTGTTGAAGTCGGTTTTTTAATTAGAAAATTATGGATTATTTGTTAGTTGTTTATTTGTGTTTATTTGTTTTTTTGGCGACAGCGGTTCCCATAGTGAATTAGTTGATTTTTGTTTTGTCGTAATAAGTGATTCTTTAGCCGATGCCCCTACAGTGCTGTTACTAATAAGTAACCGATTAACATAACAAGTTATTTAAGGAAGATGTTGAAATATCAAAGCGACTACATGTTAATTAATTTTGTATGTAACAAGAACAATGTAGATAATACACTCTGTCTGCGTCTGGTCTGCGCTACACTCTGTCATATAAACTGTGCAGAGCCACTACAGGGTAGTAGGTAGCAGCCAAGGAACTTACACTCTAACTGGAATGCTTATGGTCACAAAAAATCCGTTCCTAATTTACAACTGAATGAGTGGAGTGTGTCCTTCTCTAAACGAGTAACCAACATTTAACTTACAGTTGCAAGAGAGAGCTGCAGTCCCCCTTCGTCGTTGTCCTTGTAGGAGTATTTTTCCCTTTCATGTTATATAAACAAATATAAACCTTATGTTGTCAGCAGTAATGTACAATTTAATTTGTCTAAATTTGCTTCGTAAGCATTCCAGTTAGAGTGTAAGTTCCTTAGCAGCACCTTAGTACTGTTAGACGGCTGTCTTTGACATGACAGTTGACATTTAATTTGACATTGACTAATATATAAATAAATACTCACATTAGTAGTATGTTTAATAATCCTAAGTAGATTGGGACTGGTCTTCTCTTTGTCCTTCTTAGTCCACACGGCGCCCACCAGCTCCGATGGTTTTACCTGCCAATAATAATAACGATCAAAATAATCAACATCATAAGTTCTTTCCGTTCTTGAAGATGTAGGAGTCGACTAAACGATATCGGGTAATCGTAATATTAGGTACTAATACTATAATACGTAATATTACCTATGAAATTGGCGCTTTTTCTCTGTGCAGTCTTTGCCCTATATATTTTTTTAAACGTGGATGGCTTGATTTATTAACTCGACATTCTTTTTAATAGCATTCCTACCTTTAAATATGTATTTTTAAAATTTTTCTCTTTTTTTCACTTTACTAATCGATGGTTATAAGGCTAATTGGTCTAAGCGACATTTTTTGGGATATTGAGTTATATACCGATGGTTATAAGGCTAATGGTCTAAGCGACATTTTTGCAATATTGAGTTATAATACAATGTTCAGTGTTACGTGCGACACCACCCCGCCCACCTCGCACTCCAGACTGTATAGTACTCTGTGCGTATTATACATTGAACAGTCGTACCTGTCTATACAGATGAAACTCCAGCAGCGTGAGTTGTCGCGCCAGCTCGACAGGGTGCAGCGCGAGCGGGTGCCACATGACGCGCTCCGGCTCCGCCACGTGGCGCAGCACGGCGGGCGGCGCGCGGTCGAACACGTGCGACACCACCCCGCCCACCTCGCACTCCAGGCTGGCGCCGCTCTGCAGGACAGGACATAATAACTAACATACACCATCAAACATTGTACCGATGGCTAAAAGGCTTATTGGTCTAAGCGATATTTTTTAAAAGTTACAGGAGCGCGATTTAACGTTTCGTTTTTCTGAAAAAAATCATTAAAAAAACTACTGCATGGATATTGCTCCGTGCTGCACTCCGTGTGGTGACGGAGCAAGAATACAGTATGTCACCACCCCATCTCATGGGTCATGGGTGTCGTAAAAACCGACTAAGGGACTATCCGTCAATATTATATTTACGAAATAAAAAGAAGGAAAACTTGAAATGAAACCCTATACCAATCCGTCTGGCCAGCGTGGTATTAGTAGGCCAAGTAACCCTCCGTCACGGGAGGAGGCCCGTCCCTGCAGTGGAACATTAATAGGCTGTTATGATGGATATTGATTTAATCAATACAGTATTTCCGTAAATACATCGATGGCTTATTGGTCTAAGCGACATTTTTAGCGATATTGAGTTATATACATATTTGGAATCAGCGAATTTTTCTGCGTCTTTTGAATATTATTAGAAGCATATTTTTGGCGCTTGAACCCTTACTGACTTTGCTCTCATTTTGGACGTCTATGGTCTAACCGCCACAAAAATAGAGCCTTATTTTGTAGTTGGTAACTTAGACTAGACCCAGAATTTTTCATATGTCGGTTTGATCATTTTTCCTACTACATTTGAATTCTTGAAATAGGCATCGCGTTATTATTCGACTCTTAAAGCTATATCATTATTTTGAAGCACTCAGATGCTAACGTACGTACTATATAGTATTAGTAACATTCTTTAAAATTAGGTATTGTATCATGCATGATACAATATTAACATATAAAAATGTAAATACAGAAAATGTTATAATAATATAACAGTTAAATGACTATTAAAAAGATAAATAGTTCAAAGGGTATTCCAAAAATGGACGTAAACGTACATTTTTATTCTAAAAAATAAGTTCTATTGTTATGATATTTTTTTTTGGTGGTAGGGTTGCAAAACTTCTGATTAATAGGGAATAATACCGGGAAAAATCAGGGAAAATTTCATAAAATCGGATTTATTTAAAATTTATTTAATACATGTTTTTATGTTTTATTTGCTGAAAAATAGTATTTTGCATCGATCGTCGATCACCGCTACAACTTTGTGCGCCGGCCGCAGCGTCACGTGCGCGAGCCCGTCTGCACGACTCATGTCACGACGTGAGTGGTTCACGTTGTGACATGACTCTCGAGTTGTTCGGCAGCGGTGCCTGGTGCGGTAAGAGAGAGAGGATATGCTTTGCGGAGGAGCTTTCCCCCCGCGAGTGAGTGAAAGATTCGATCGAATTTTCCGTCAAATATATCGCCCGAATATTAAACTAATCTAAAATAATAATATAAAACTATCGGTACCAGACAAAATGCATAAATAGTTTATTTACAATTATTTATACTTACCTATAAATTATAATTATACACATAATAAATAAAAACATATAACATAAATTTTATAGCACATAAATAATATAATAAAATAAATAAATCACGTGACAGTGCGATCAGTTGAAAAAATCCCAAAGTTCCGGTATATTTCGGTATTATTCCGATTTAATCAACTTGAATTATTTGGATTTTTTCCCGCTAGCACCTATAGGTAGGACACGAGTTTACGTAACATACACAATTAAAATCAATCAATCAACTAGCGCAGTCCACGACTGGACATAGGTCTGTCCTAACACACCTCACTAAACACGGACCTGTAAATCATTGATAAAGGTTGTAGTTGGACATTTATTTATTTATTTATGATAAACAGATTACAGTCCTTACATGAGACATTTAAGTGCGGCCTTATTATATAGACTAGACAGTAATCCTAAGGCAGTGTACACAACATAAATGAAATAACACGTTTACATTAATGTCTTTCACTCTGATCTTTGATAATAATAATAATGGCGGATAAACTTTTTAAATGACCGAAGTGATCTGGGCCCCTGTGATCTATAAACATTGTTTTAATAATCAAGATAGCACAACAGCATTTTATAACACCATCTTTAATTTTGGACCACTCTGGACTATGAATTTGGGAGTTTCAAAAGAGGCATTGCCATGGCTAACTAACATAATTGTGTTGTGTGCCACTCTGGTTCTAGTGACCTAATATTAACCTAAATTATGCAAGCTCATCAGTAATCACGTACCTTTCTCTGCAGAGTCTTGAGCACGCTCTGCACCCACTTCTTCATGGGCTTGCCGTCGACGGACTCGAGGAACTCGCGCAGCTTGTCCAACAACGCCGGCTCGCGCTCGAAGTCGTAGAAGTGCTGGTCCACCCAGTGACGCAACACGTTTATTACTCTGTAATCATAAACATGGTGGTTATACTACATAAGCCTAGATGGCGTTGTAATAGTTAAGTTTAAATCACGAGGACTTGGGACAGAGGACGAGGACAGTATTCAAGATTAAGTAAGATATTATAAATACTTCTGAGAATTCACAGGGCATCGTACGTTTGGTATAATCACCAGAAAGTTGATCTTATCAGAGGTTAAGGAAAAATCGTATGATTGTAAGTTTATCAGCCATGATAACAAACGTAGCTCATGCATTTTCGTGGAAAAGTCTTGATGGTCTTAACACTTTTGAGCGTAACCTTTCACGAATTAATCCATTGTTTTCTACAGAGACATATCTCTGTAGAAAACAATGGATTAATTTGCGTAAAGAGACAGGGATTGAGATAAGCTAGTGGTCAATGGCTTTAGATGCGTATTTTCTGAATATGGTTACAATGTGTTTATATGGGAGATTCGTTACGTAAGGGCATTTACCTGAAATGGTCTAGAAAGTGATAAACCGGTTGTAGACATTGAGATGTAATATACTATGAAAGACCACATAATCTAAGAAAATAACGTAATACAGTCCAACCAACTCATCCGTGACAAAAATTGGAACTACTGCCATCTTGTTGTCTGTTATCTGGTACTTCACCTTTTTACTAAAACTAGCTGACCCGTGCCCACTTCGTTGGACGGCGAAAAAAGCGCGTCCATTTATTTAAACATATTTCAGTACTGCTTTAGTCATAGCGTGATACTATATAGCCTATGACACTCCCCGATAAATGGACTATTCAACACAGAAATAATTTTTAAAATTGGTTCATTAGATCCAGAGATTACCCCCTACAACGTCACAAACACACAAACTTTACCTCTTTATAACATTAGTATAAATAGATAGACATACCTAAACTTGACTGGCTGTTGGAACTCTTTCCTGTATCTCTTCCAGTCCTCTCGCGCCGTGTTCTTGCTCAACTTGTCCGCGTCGCTGCTCGCCACGCTCTCTATACTCTCCGCTGTATTCAACAGACAATATATGTATTAGTTGAGGCAAGTAAAAGGTGAGTGAGGAATCTTATTCTGCTTAGATGGTAAACTAGGAATACAATATTCAATACGTTTATTGCACCTGTCCAGACATATATTGAAAGGCCAAGTTTAAGCTAGTTAGACGAGCTATAAAACGACTTTCACAAGCGGTATCGTTATATCTTATGTGAATAAAACTCTCTTCAAATAATATATCAAATATATTTGATCCTGTGCCCGACAGGGTCCATAATTGATACCTATATTTATTTTTAACATCTGTAAAACATTGTGGAGAAGCAATAAAAGTTTGAGTTTAAAAAACAAAATAAGTCACACACACAATAATTTAAAGGAATTTTTTGAAAAAAATAACATTTAGTTAAATAAGTTTTTGTTTAATATGTGTAGTTTTAAGATATTATATTGCTATAATTTGCATATCCGATTGGATAGACTGTTGAAACTAATTACTGTATTTATACACTAACACCTGATGTACACAGTTTTGCAATAAATAAATCTTTATCTTTATCTTTAACACAACACTAAGATCAAGATATTTTTATTTCAGTCAAATATGTTGGGTCTCAAATTAGTTATTGGTTTTACATAACATATTGTTTAATTTACACGTTTGATATTGTTTAATTTAGATGTACCTATACTAGTTAATTGAACAATTTCTGTCGTCAGATAATGTAAGAGTATATTTCTTTTAGGAAACTGTAGGTCTGTTTCATATATAATTATGTTATTTTTGTATAACTGTATGACCGTTTGTTTCTCAATAAATAAAATAAAAAAAAATAAAAAAAAATAACACCAATTCGTCTAAGCATCGTCGTATTAACAAGCCTTTCCCTGCAGTGTGACAATGTAGGTACATTACAACCTACACTATGTATATTTACCAAAGTCCAGCAGTGAGGAGTTGGGACTGATGTCCTTCTTGGGCGTCTTGATCCTCATAACTAGCGAGCGTGTTGTGAGTAACGGCATTATGTTAGTATTATATAATTATTTACATACATGATAATTATATACATATTGTTATGTTAGAAAGAAAGAAAGAAAATTCATTTATTCCAGCTATAATGATGATACAGACAATTACAAAAACAAAACAAAAATAAAAATATAAAACAAAATTCATGATAAAGCCACATCTGTGCAGGAATCGAACCCCACTCAGCATAATGCTGCGGCACACCAAGCAGTAATGCTCAGTCGCGCACAGCGCTGATGTTAATTCATTCATAATAAAATTAATTAAAGCCTGACCAGAAATATAAAAAAATATGACATTAGGTCGCTTTAGTGTTTAATTGTCAATTTTCTATCAATTTGTATGACGAAAATAAGTTCTTAATAATTACGCAATATAAAGAGGTTTTTTTATTTTTCTGGTCAGGCTTTACAATATAATATCTAAGAAGTATCCAATATATCCAAGAAGTATATATTTCGTATGTTTCCTCTCGGTTAAGCCCGATTTACACATCGACAAGTACAGTAGCGAGTTAAGTACGAAGTAGCCCCCTCTCTCGCGCCTCGCCAGGTTAACTCGCCAAAAAATAGGATGGAGATCTATTCAAATTAACTTAATCAACAACTTACTACTTAACTCGCTACTGTACTTGTCGATGTGTAAATCGGGCTTCAGGGCCTAGATGGCGTTGTAAGATCATACGTAACAGTACACAAGAGTAACTCACCAGGTCTAGGAGTATCGTACACCTCGCTGGGCTCGGGTATGCGGAACCGTTCTATGAGCAGGTCGAGGAGCTCGGCCGGTGAGCAGAACGAGCGGTAGGTGGTCAGGAACGTGCGCACCAGGTTCAGATCCGCGTATATGTGGTACGTGAGACGTTCTACCAGCTTCAACAACGTCGCGCCCTGGGGAGATAATAGTATAGATTTCAATATAACCTCACTATAGAGATAGGAGATACTAGTTCTATACATAGTATAAAATAAAGTCGCTTTTTTGTCCCTACGTCCATTTGTATGTTTAAATCTTTAAAACTACGCAACACATTTTGATGCGGTCTTTTTTAATAGATTGTGATTCAAGAGGAAAGTTTATATGTATAACACATGCATAATATACTAAAGAAACCAATATACATTTAGAGATTTCTGATGAAACTGTACTTAAACGTTGTTTAAGGACATTCTGTAGAAGGTGCCCGTGCGGACACGGGGCAGGTCGCTAGTACTAAAAAAAAAAGTTGAAAAGTTTGTGAGAATGGATGGATGGATAAATGTCTCTTTTTCACGCAAAAACTACTCAGCGGATTTTGATGAAAGAACAATGGGCAAAACGTCCCCACCCTTGTAACACTTTCAGCTATACATCAAATGAAAGCCCTTGAAAAGTGAAGCATTTTATTGTATGACAGCAAATCTGTCAGTCATGGGAGAACAGAGTTATTGAGGAGAAGAAAATAAAAATAATGAACGATAATATTACATACTTTATGCTAATGTTTACTATGTAAGCACGATAGAGTCAAAGGCTATCTTACTAGTAGAGGGACCATACATGTAGAACATCCTACATCATCCAGAAAACCATGAATTTCGCTTTTCAAAAAAAAAACCATACAGCTTTCATAAATATAAAAACTCTTACATCATATCAGCCAATTGATGTCCACTGCTGAACATAGGCCTCCTCCAAACATTGCCATCCTCATCCATCGGTTTCCCGCCGTCCTAACTAGGTCGTGGGACCACCGTGTGAGGGGTCTCTCCACCCTGCGCTTTCTGATAGGCGGTCGCCATTCTAGAACCTTTCAACCCCAACGGCTGTCGGTTCTCCGCGCTATGTCCCCTGCCCACCGCCACTTTAACCGGTCAATTCTGATCGCTATGTTCGTATGCACAGTTGGGTATATTAGAAATAACTGGACCTGACGCAGCTAATACTTCCAATGCAACAATAACGAGCTAATGCTAATCATTAATGAAAACCACGCACCTATTCATTATTTATTGCATGAAACTGATGCATTCATACTTCCACCCCGACACCGACTCCATTCATATCCCCACAAAGGTGATCACTGATTGGAAGAGGCTCGAGGAGAAACTCGCGTCTGTCGAATCCGCTCACCGAGATAGTAGTCCCGACAGTCTGGATACTGTAGTGGACACTGAGGCGGCGATCGGTGCCCTGACAGGTCGTGTCATTAATTAACAATTGCTCTTGGACAGTGGCTATGCTGGAAGACCTGCGCATGCAATTACCTGGAGAACTGCGTGATCTGTTGAGCCGCAAGATCCCTGCCAAACGTGCCTACGACAGGGCCCTCAGCGAGTCCAATAGGGTTAGAATTAGACAGCTTCAGTGGCCTGTCAAAGTACGCATAAATGAGTTTCGTCAGTCATGATGGTATGCGCAATTGAGTGAGATCGAGCCTTCTTATCGCGCTTTCTAGCAGCTATCCCGATCGTTAACGAAGGACGTATACTCTACTATGCCTCCTTTGGTTAGGCCTAATAGGAGGCTAGCGTTCGAGTATGATGACAAGGCCGAATGCCTGGCCAACAGCCTCGAGGCCCAATACGCAGTTCTCCTCAGGGTAACAATCACGATATAATATCAATCAGACACACCAATTTCAAATATATGTCGACAGCGAAGTGAAACGGCGAACTTCTCTCCCGGAGTCACCGCTCAAGGCAGACAACGACGATATACCGTTGCTCACACCTACCGAGGTGAAAACCGTTATTAAACTTCTCGCCCCTAAAAAGGCACCCGGCTCAGAAAGAATAACAAAAATAGTCATCAATTTATTCCCCGAACGTCTTTTGGTCCTTGACATGCATCTTCAATGTCGCAATATCAAATTGTGTCTTCCCACAACAGTGGAAAGACGCCGTGGTTATCGGAATATCGAAACCCGACAAAAGAATTCCGAACCGGCTAGTTATCGACCTGTTAGTCTGAGTCGAGCCGTTTCCGAGCCTGAGGAACATAAATTCTGTCGTTTACTATTTCTGCAATGGTTGCTGAATAAAGAACATGTCCTAATGGTTCTCTAAATGTTTAGTTTAGCAAAGCTAGCTATCCGAAAGTCAGGAAAATGTGTGGATGATTTTCTGGATGATGTAGGATAAGCTAGATGTATAGTCTGTCTACTAGTAAGATAGCCTATGTTTAGTTTAGCAAAGCTAGCTATTCGAAAGTCAGAAAAATGCTGTGGATGATTTTCTGGATGATGTAGGATGAGCTAGATGTATAGTCCGTCTACTAGTAAGATAGCCTGTGAATTTATCGTGCTTATTATAGTAAATATTAACATAAAGTATGTAATATTATCGTTTATTATTTTTACTCTCTTATCCTCAATAACTCTGTTCTCCCATGACTGACAGATTAGTTTCATACAATAAAATGCTTCACTTTTCAAGTACTTTCATGTGATGTATAGATGTAAGTGTTACAAGGGTGGGGACGGCTTCCATACAAAAATGCCCATTCTTCTTTGGAATACAGGTATTTTTGGGTGTAGAATAACATTTAGGCTAAATAAGTATACCACGCGGGTGAAGCTGCGGGCATCAGATAGTATTGTATAAAAATAGAAGAACCGTAAATGCAAGCGAAATAGATATAGAGAAATGATATGGCTCTAAGATGATAACGCAATATCTATAGTTATCTTAAACGACACAATTTTTTGATATAAAAAGTTGCTTCTTAAAAATGTATCCAAGCAATTAACATATAAATTTAATTGATAAAACGTAACAACTTTGAAAGTTAACTGCTACGCGCCTAGATGGCGTGGTTACAGTTGGGTGAAAATTGCCAGGTCTAATGGCTTCGTAGAAAGTAATAATCTAATTTGGTTGACGAGACGTATCTCAAGTATCAATATTTTTCCATTGTCTTTCATTCTTCTTTTCAGCTTGAGCGCATGACGCTTCTCTATGTCCAGCAGTGGACACACATACCTTGATGAGCGGCTGCGAGGCGTGGTGCCTGGCGTTGTTGTGGTCCTCCAGCATGATGTTCTGCGGCGAGTGTATACATGTGTGTGTCATATATGATACATGTTATACCTTGATGAGCGGCTGCGAGGCGTGGTGCCTGGCGGTGTTGTGGTCCTCCAGCATGATGTTCTGCGGCGAGTGTATACATGTGTGTGTCATATATGATACATGTTATACCTTGATGAGCGGCTGCGAGGCGTGGTGCCTGGCGGTGTTGTGGTCCTCCAGCATGATGTTCTGCGGCGAGTGTATACATGTGTGTGTCATATATGATACATGTTATACATTGATGAGCGGCTGCGAGGCGTGGTGCCTGGCGGTGTTGTGGTCCTCCAGCATGATGTTCTGCGGCGAGTGTATACATGTGTGTGTCATATATGATACATGTTATACATTGATGAGCGGCTGCGAGGCGTGGTGCCTGGCGGTGTTGTGGTCCTCCAGCATGATGTTCTGCGGCGAGTGTATACATGTGTGTGTCATATATGATACATGTTATACCTTGATGAGCGGCTGCGAGGCGTGGTGCCTGGCGGTGTTGTGGTCCTCCAGCATGATGTTCTGCGGCGAGTGTATACATGTGTGTGTCATATATGATACATGTTATACCTTGATGAGCGGCTGCGAGGCGTGGTGCCTGGCGGTGTTGTGGTCCTCCAGCATGATGTTCTGCGGCGAGTGTATACATGTGTGTGTCATATATGATACATGTTATACCTTGATGAGCGGCTGCGAGGCGTGGTGCCTGGCGGTGTTGTGGTCCTCCAGCATGATGTTCTGCGGCGAGTGTATACATGTGTGTGTCATATATGATACATGTTATACATTGATGAGCGGCTGCGAGGCGTGGTGCCTGGCGGTGTTGTGGTCCTCCAGCATGATGTTCTGCGGCGAGTGTATACATGTGTGTGTCATATATGATACATGTTATACCTTGATGAGCGGCTGCGAGGCGTGGTGCCTGGCGGTGTTGTGGTCCTCCAGCATGATGTTCTGCGGCGAGTGTATACATGTGTGTGTCATATATGATACATGTTATACATTGATGAGCGGCTGCGAGGCGTGGTGCCTGGCGGTGTTGTGGTCCTCCAGCATGATGTTCTGCGGCGAGTGTATACATGTGTGTGTCATATATGATACATGTTATACCTTGATGAGCGGCTGCGAGGCGTGGTGCCTGGCGGTGTTGTGGTCCTCCAGCATGATGTTCTGCGGCGAGTGTATACATGTGTGTGTCATATATGATACATGTTATACATTGATGAGCGGCTGCGAGGCGTGGTGCCTGGCGGTGTTGTGGTCCTCCAGCATGATGTTCTGCGGCGAGTGTATACATGTGTGTGTCATATATGATACATGTTATACCTTGATGAGCGGCTGCGAGGCGTGGTGCCTGGCGGTGTTGTGGTCCTCCAGCATGATGTTCTGCGGCGAGTGTATACATGTGTGTGTCATATATGATACATGTTATACATTGATGAGCGGCTGCGAGGCGTGGTGCCTGGCGGTGTTGTGGTCCTCCAGCATGATGTTCTGCGGCGAGTGTATACATGTGTGTGTCATATATGATACATGTTATACATTGATGAGCGGCTGCGAGGCGTGGTGCCTGGCGGTGTTGTGGTCCTCCAGCATGATGTTCTGCGGCGAGTGTATACATGTGTGTATCATATATGATACATGTTATACCTTGATGAGCGGCTGCGAGGCGTGGTGCCTGGCAGTGTTGTGGTCCTCCAGCATGATGTTCTGCGGCGAGTGTATACATGTGTGTATCATATATGATACATGTTATACCTTGATGAGCGGCTGCGAGGCGTGGTGCCTGGCGGTGTTGTGGTCCTCCAGCATGATGTTCTGCGGCGAGTGTATACATGTGTGTGTCATATATGATACATGTTATACCTTGATGAGCGGCTGCGAGGCGTGGTGCCTGGCGGTGTTGTGGTCCTCCAGCATGATGTTCTGCGGCGAGTGTATACATGTGTGTGTCATATATGATACATGTTATACATTGATGAGCGGCTGCGAGGCGTGGTGCCTGGCGGTGTTGTGGTCCTCCAGCATGATGTTCTGCGGCGAGTGTATACATGTGTGTGTCATATATGATACATGTTATACATTGATGAGCGGCTGCGAGGCGTGGTGCCTGGCGGTGTTGTGGTCCTCCAGCATGATGTTCTGCGGCGAGTGTATACATGTGTGTATCATATATGATACATGTTATACCTTGATGAGCGGCTGCGAGGCGTGGTGCCTGGCGGTGTTGTGGTCCTCCAGCATGATGTTCTGCGGCGAGTGTATACATGTGTGTATCATATATGATACATGTTATACCTTGATGAGCGGCTGCGAGGCGTGGTGCCTGGCGGTGTTGTGGTCCTCCAGCATGATGTTCTGCGGCGAGTGTATACATGTGTGTATCATATATGATACATGTTATACCTTGATGAGCGGCTGCGAGGCGTGGTGCCTGGCGGTGTTGTGGTCCTCCAGCATGATGTTCTGCGGCGAGTGTATACATGTGTGTGTCATATATGATACATGTTATACCTTGATGAGCGGCTGCGAGGCGTGGTGCCTGGCAGTGTTGTGGTCCTCCAGCATGATGTTCTGCGGCGAGTGTATACATGTGTGTATCATATATGATACATGTTATACCTTGATGAGCGGCTGCGAGGCGTGGTGCCTGGCGGTGTTGTGGTCCTCCAGCATGATGTTCTGCGGCGAGTGTATACATGTGTGTATCATATATGATACATGTTATACCTTGATGAGCGGCTGCGAGGCGTGGTGCCTGGCGGTGTTGTGGTCCTCCAGCATGATGTTCTGCGGCGAGTGTATACATGTGTGTGTCATATATGATACATGTTATACCTTGATGAGCGGCTGCGAGGCGTGGTGCCTGGCGGTGTTGTGGTCCTCCAGCATGATGTTCTGCGGCGAGTGTATACATGTGTGTGTCATATATGATACATGTTATACCTTGATGAGCGGCTGCGAGGCGTGGTGCCTGGCGGTGTTGTGGTCCTCCAGCATGATGTTCTGCGGCGAGTGTATACATGTGTGTGTCATATATGATACATGTTATACCTTGATGAGCGGCTGCGAGGCGTGGTGCCTGGCGGTGTTGTGGTCCTCCAGCATGATGTTCTGCGGCGAGTGTATACATGTGTGTGTCATATATGATACATGTTATACATTGATGAGCGGCTGCGAGGCGTGGTGCCTGGCGGTGTTGTGGTCCTCCAGCATGATGTTCTGCGGCGAGTGTATACATGTGTGTATCATATATGATACATGTTATACCTTGATGAGCGGCTGCGAGGCGTGGTGCCTGGCGGTGTTGTGGTCCTCCAGCATGATGTTCTGCGGCGAGTGTATACATGTGTGTATCATATATGATACATGTTATACCTTGATGAGCGGCTGCGAGGCGTGGTGCCTGGCGGTGTTGTGGTCCTCCAGCATGATGTTCTGCGGCGAGTGTATACATGTGTGTATCATATATGATACATGTTATACCTTGATGAGCGGCTGCGAGGCGTGGTGCCTGGCAGTGTTGTGGTCCTCCAGCATGATGTTCTGCGGCGAGTGTATACATGTGTGTGTCATATATGATACATGTTATACCTTGATGAGCGGCTGCGAGGCGTGGTGCCTGGCGGTGTTGTGGTCCTCCAGCATGATGTTCTGCGGCGAGTGTATACATGTGTGTGTCATATATGATACATGTTATACCTTGATGAGCGGCTGCGAGGCGTGGTGCCTGGCGGTGTTGTGGTCCTCCAGCATGATGTTCTGCGGCGAGTGTATACATGTGTGTGTCATAATAATATATGATACATGTTATACCTTGATGAGCGGCTGCGAGGCGTGGTGCCTGGCAGTGTTGTGGTCCTCCAGCATGATGTTCTGCGGCGAGTGTATACATGTGTGTATCATATATGATACATGTTATACCTTGATGAGCGGCTGCGAGGCGTGGTGCCTGGCGGTGTTGTGGTCCTCCAGCATGATGTTCTGCGGCGAGTGTATACATGTGTGTGTCATATATGATACATGTTATACCTTGATGAGCGGCTGCGAGGCGTGGTGCCTGGCGGTGTTGTGGTCCTCCAGCATGATGTTCTGCGGCGAGTGTATACATGTGTGTGTCATATATGATACATGTTATACCTTGATGAGCGGCTGCGAGGCGTGGTGCCTGGCGGTGTTGTGGTCCTCCAGCATGATGTTCTGCGGCGAGTGTATACATGTGTGTGTCATATATGATACATGTTATACCTTGATGAGCGGCTGCGAGGCGTGGTGCCTGGCGGTGTTGTGGTCCTCCAGCATGATGTTCTGCGGCGAGTGTATACATGTGTGTATCATATATGATACATGTTATACCTTGATGAGCGGCTGCGAGGCGTGGTGCCTGGCGGTGTTGTGGTCCTCCAGCATGATGTTCTGCGGCGAGTCCGGTACCGCGAACCTGTACAGCGTCGCGGGCGGCAGCTTGAGAGGGTGACGCTTCTCCAGGTCCAGCAGGATGCTGCGGGAGAACACGAGGAGACAATATACTCATATATACTATTGGCGCGGAGACATGAGAGCGGTTGGGGCAGAAAGGTGCTGGAATGGCGATTGCTTACTGGAAGACGTAGTAGGGTGACCTTTTTTCTTTTGTTTTTGCGCTGGGAAAATGCTATTACGCATCCCCTTCCCCGACGGGGGACGGGAAAGGGGTATGTAAGACTCCCCGGGGTAGTTCTCCGGTATACCCACTAAAAACCCAGCGGTGCTCCGACCTCGCCTTAGTGGAGGGGGCCTGGAAATCAAGGGTGACTCTATCTTAACTAGACCTCTCTCCGCATGATGGTAGGCTCTTTCCTAAATATCGCCGTGAAATATAATTGCTGTGTCATCAGCATAACAGTTCTAATCATTAATGTACAGTGTGAAAGAGAGTTGGACCGAGAATGCTCCCTTGCGGAACCCCGAACGAGAAAGAAAAGGATCATCATCATCATAACAGCCCATTAATGTCCCACTGCAGGGACGAGCCTCCTCCTCTGACGGAGGGATACTTGGCCTACTAATACCACGTTGACCAAACGGATTGGTATAGGGTTTAATTTCATTTCCTTCTTTTTATTACGTAAAGATAATATTCACAGATAGTCCCTTAGTCGGTTTTTACGACACCCATGGGATGAGATGGGGTGGTGACATATTGTATTCTTACTCCGTCACCACACGGAAAGGAAAAGAAAAGAATACACTAGTAATATCAAAAATTTTAACGCATTAGCCATTCGTTTATTGTTGGCGACTATAAAGGTAGGTAACCGATTCCTTTAACACATACAGACTGTAGTGTTTATTAACAGAATGGCTATCGATATTGTATCAAACGCTTTCGTTAAATCGAGGAAGACAACAATAGTGGAATCTGCTTATTCTATATAAGATGCTATTGTAGCAGTTAACAGCTGTTTTGTGATGCTGCTGTACTGCTCACCACTCATACAAGAAATTCTTTAAGAAGTATGATGGTGTGATCTTATTATTATAGTAAATCTTCATAACAGCCCATTAATGTCCCACTGCAGGGACGGGCTTACTTCCGTGACGGAGGGATACTTGGCCTACCACGCTGGCAAAACGGATTGGTGGTTGGGTTTAATTTCAAGTTTTCCTTATTCTTATTTCGTAAAGATAATATTCAAGGATAGTCCCTTAGTCGGTTTTTACGACACCCATGGCATGAGATGGGGTGGTGACATATTGTATTCTTACTCCGTCACCACACGGATTTATAGTAAATATTACAACAATTTTTCATAAATATTAAAAAAGAAAATTTATAGGTAAAGCTCAGCTTGAGATGACAACATCTGCAATTGGTATTATGCCTTCTGTCGCAAGATCTTTACAAACAGACTCAGGTAATAATTTGTGGATCAAATAAACAATTATTGTCCTGAGTCCCGATGTCGACTTCGACAAGCTGCCGCTAGGCCTACTCATCTCCTTCGCGAAGGTGATTGAGGAAGCTGTGGGGTGGTGAACGACAACCAGCACAAAAGATCCGATGCGGTCGAAGTGCATCCTAGAGGGTCCCCGAAAAGGAGAAGTAGAAGATAAGAAGAAGAAGTCTCAGTTAATAATTTGTGGAACGCATAAACAATTATTGTCCAGAGTCTCGATGTTCTTTATGACCGTTATGATGTTTAAAGGTCCCCGAAATCCATGGCCCGGTCCCTATACCTAGAGCAAAACTAATTGTCCTAAATATAATAATAAAAGATTAGTTATTGATACCTGTCTAAGACTCTGTCCAGCATAGGTTTGGTATTTAACATAACGAGATCACACATCCAGTTTCTCTTCTCCCCGCAGGACGCGCACGACAACACCACCGGTGGGCCCACGCGTGGACATAGCTCCACCATGTTGCGACCCTCTGTCGAACAAATAAATAATAAATAGATATCATTAAATAAATAAATATTCACGCACATTTCTACACAGCGCCATCTGTTCCCAAAGTAAGCTAGGCTTAACCTGCTTGTGTTATGTGTAACAGAACGACGTATATTAATACTTATATACTTTTTTTGTTGTAAATACATACAAATTATACATAGAAACACTCAGACCAATGCAAACAATCATGTTCATGCACACAAAGATTTGCATTGAGCGGGAATCGAACCCGAGACCTTTGCGTAGCGGTCATGCATGTTATATAACCACTACGCCACGGAGGCCGTCGATCATTGTATGAATTCTGTGGTGTATTGGTAATATTCCATGGTGGTTCGCGTTCGATTCCCGCTTAAACAAATTCTTAACATAAATGATTGCATTGGTCTGTGTATTTTTTATGTTCAATAAATGTATTTACGTATAAAATTATACAGGGTGGAACATGAGAATGTATGAATTAACTAAAAAAAAAAATAAGTCATCTTTAAATCTATTTTACGGGGGGAGGGGGGGAGTACGGGGGGAGGGGGGGAGTACGTGGGGTAGTAAGTTGTAACTTGTAGAGTAGTAACTTGTTGCGTGCGCTTAACACGGTGTCGCAACATACCGATTTGTTTACCTGTACTCTGACTGAACACTGCCGCGGCTTACCGTAGCCTATCTACTTATTGTCCATGATTGAGTTAATATTAAGCATGTTCATATTCATATTCATTTAATCCATTGCAAACATAGGTAAGTAACATTGGTGATTAAAATATATAAGTCCTCCATGTTTTGCCATTACATGGGCATGCAAAATGTGTTTTTTGTTTTATTTAATCTGTTAGTACATAAATTTATTTTGTGTTACGAGTCTATGTAACTACTCTATTGCATTAGGTGATAATCTGTAATAATAGATGTAAGTTGGAATATGTAAATAAATATGCTTCCAATATGTTTTATAACGAAAATATGTTTAAACAATAGATATTTGTAAGTTGTCCGAGATTTTACGATGATTCTTTTAGTTACTGTTTAATTAAATTGGCACAATTATTAGAAACACAGTTTCAATACATTGATAGATAAAGGAGTTACAAGACTGTCAGTACACAAAATGATAAGAGTTATAACCAGGTGCTCTTGTATACCTCATACCATAATCCTACTAATATAATAAATGCAAAAGTTTGTGAGGATGTATGGATGGATTGATGGATGAATGTTTGTTACTCTTTCACGCAAAAATTACTGAACGGATTTTGATGAAATTTGGAATATTTGTAGTTTAGGGTGTAGAATAGTAGAATAACATTTAAGCTACCTATACAACGCATGCATCAGCTAGTCTATACTAATATATGTATTATAAAGAGGTAAAGTTTGTGTGTTTGTTTGTTTGTTTGTGTGTTTGTGACGTTGTAGGGGGTAATCTCTGGATCTACTGAACCGATTTTAAAAATTCTTTCAGTGTTGAATAGTCCATTTATCGGGGAGTGTCATAGGCTATGTAGTATCACGCTATGACTAATAGGAGTGGAGCAGTAATAAAATATGTTTAAAAAAGGGACGCGTTTTTTTCGCCGTCTAACGAAGTGGGCACGGGTCAGCTAGTAATAACATAAGTAGTATAGTATACCTTCAGCATCAGGTCTGTCGACGAGCTCCATCTTCCTCACGTGCAGTTTCTCTTTAAGCTTGAGTTGTTGAGGGTTGTTAGAGTTGCTGCCTCCACTACTGCTCGTGCCCACGGCCACCTGCAGGGACTACAAACAGTTACAACGAGGATAATGGCTACTTATTCACTTATCCGTGTGGTGACGGAGTAAGAATACAATATGTCACCACCTCTTAAATTTTAAATAAATATGTTTTTTTCCAACGTCAAATTTCACAGATAAAAATTAATTTCTCTATTTGACATTTTTGTAGATTCTTGATTCCTATACATTTCTCAAAGGTCAAAACTAAAGTCTTTAGTCTGTGGTTGACACGACGCCATAGTTAATTACCTTTATAATCAAGTTATAATAAATTAACTGAACACACTCCATGACCATAATAATAGGTTACCTATGAAATTGCCATTTTTTTTCGCTCCAGTCTTTAGCCTCTATTTTCTTTAAAAACATAGATTTAATTTGGTAAATACAGGGCATTACTAACAACTAACAAAAGCTATTTAAGAAAAATCATTATTATTTGTATTAGTAATAAGCCTGTAAATATGGGTCCAATTTAAACCAGCTGATTTTACCATTTAAACAAATGTAACTTCTTTCCTTATATTTTTCTTATTCTTTTCTTTTCTTTTAGAAAGACAACTCCCGCACTAGGGATCATGCCCTGTGTCGCGGAGACTTTTTACAAACATCAATTAACGGACACATAGAACACCCAGACTCAGGACAATAATTTGTGGATCTCACAAATTATTGTCCTGCATGGGGATCGAACCCACAACCTCATGCGCGGCAGCCGCTGGCTTTACCGGCGCGCCACCGAGGTCGTATGATTAAAATGCAATAAGTTAGCTTAGATGTGCGCTATTACTTATACAAAATTTCAATCTATTAAGTTTAATAATGATTGAAAAAACTAAGAAAACGTTAGTATGAAAAATCAAACTTCGCATAAAATCTCGATACAAATCGGCAATTTCATAGGTAAATAACTATTATAATTAAAGTGTGTAAGTCCCGTGTTATTCACCATGTATATAGACGGTGCGGTATGTGTAGGTAGCACGGTATAAGCACTTACCAGGCTGGTGACGGGCTTGCACAGCAGCAGCAGACCGTCGAACAAGTACGCGCGGCGCTCCGCTATGCGCTTGCCGGGACCCATCTTGGACAACGTGTCCTCTGCGACACACATACATACAAACATTACAGATCATATTCCAATATGTATAACTTTACTTAATATCAAACAATAATAGAATAGCCACGGAACAAAAATCAAGTGGAAATGTGATATAACTAATTCACTATGGAAACCGCTGTCGCCAAAAAAACAAATAAACACACAAATAAACTACATCTGGGAGTGAACCTTCATAAACTACATATAAGTAGAAGTTATTTTGTTGTAGCGCAGAAATAATTATATGCCTAGAAATGATTATAGATTATTAGATATATTATAATTTTCGAGTTAATTCCATAGATGGCGGTTTTCGTACTTCGGACAATTATAAACTTTAACATGTTGTTCATAAGAGTGATATTCGCGTTATGTATTACTTATGACATCAGCGACAAGTTATGCGTGCCATCGCATATTAGTGACACGCGTACCAGGTCTACTTAGCACTTCCACTTGATTTTTGTTCCGTGAGAATAGCAAAGAAAAACTGCCTCGGTGGCACAATAGTCGCGGAAACGGCTGCCGTATTATTTCCACGCGAGAAAGTTTTTGTGCGATTCACAAAGCTTGAGTTTGAATGTTCATTAAGTTGAGTTGTCAAAAAAGAAGAGAAAATTTGAAAAAAAAATTGCAATGAAAAAATGGCTTATCATTTGCATCTTAACACGTTCCCAGTGCAGTGTACCATATGTGGTACACGTGCATTGTTTGACTATTGTGTCTGCTGGTGGCACTGTGTAAAGGTTAGGAGCAGAGGTCATATGTTCACTTAGATCAGCGTAGGCCCTAAAATGCTTCCTTGCGGAATGCCTTAAATGTCGTCCACATAATTACTGACTTATTCCTATACAAATGCGCTGTTTCCTCGACATCGCAGAAGGGACTACAGCGAGTATGATTATTACACAAGACAAATTTTTCTGCGACCCACAAACTATTGTCCTGAGTCTGGAAGTTTTTGAATCCGTAAATGAAAGTATTTATAGTGTTGCTTCACAGACTAGTGTATGCACGTGGTACACACCTTGATCCACTACCCTGTGGAGCGGGGACTAACTCCAACATACAGATTCAGGACAATTATTTGTGTGATCCATAATTATGATGTACTTTTCTCTGAGTGGGAATCGAACCCACGACCTCATGCACGGCAGCCGATATTGCGTTCAGTTCATCAGGAATATGTCATTAAGGCCCTGCGCAGACGGCACACTTTTTGTGCGATCGAGTCTGCGGCGCACAAATCAAGTCTGTCATACATGGCATATGTTTGAGTCTATTGTGCGCCGGACTTTTAGCGCGTCATGTGCGTTACTGCTTATAATTGCATAGGATCTATTTTCACAGACTAAAAAGTGCGTCACGGATAGTCTGTCGTCTGCGCAGGGCCTAATGATGCGTCGTAAACAGAAGACGTACCTCTAATGAACTCGTTGCAGCACTGTCCGATGTCCTTGTTGTCCCAGTTGTCCACGACGCGGGACAGCTCGTTGCACTTCTCGATGGCGAGCTGCCGCCGCGCGCGGTGAGCCATGCGCAGTACTGACTCACTGCACCACAACCGTAGCGTTATACTACATGTCATACTAATGCCTACTGCATATTACAAATTAACATAAACAGCCGTTTTATTTTCGAATGCAATATTTATCTAATTGAAAAACATTTAAAGTGTTGAGTGTGTGTTATACAAATACTTTATTGCTTTTTCTAAAGACTTACCCCCTTACTCATAAACGCCATGACTATATGACTATACTAATGTCAGTGTAAGGTCCCGTACGTAGTTGACGGTACAAGATGTTAACACTTGAGATAAGTTGGTGAAGTACTTGTAGTTAGGAACCAGGTGAAGATAAACATATTCGGCCTTATTACAAAATACGGTCTAACTATAAACCACGATTTATTACGTCACAAAACCACTGTTTTTGAAATTTGTTATTGCAAAATCAGTCTTAACGTTAAAGTATTAAAACTGATTTTGTATTAACGAATACAAAATCATAAATTTGTTAATACAAAATCTGTTTTAACACTTTAGCGTTAAGACTGATTTTGCAATAACAATTTTCAAAAACAGTGGTTTTGTGACGTAATAAATCGTGGTTTATAGTTAGACCGTATTTTGTAATAAGGCCGATTAGGTTTATTGTAAATATACTAAGTAAGTACAGCAGTATAAAGTAGAGTTTCCTTAATTGGATGAGTAAGTAATTGTTCTGACATTGTGATAATAAAAGTGTGTGTTTATATAGACAAATACGGTCATGTGTTAGACCGCTGACGTTGCGATTATATTATGTACGATTTAAACCGTACAGTCATGCAATTTTCAAACGCAATATTTAACTAATTGAAAAACATTTAAAGTGTTGAGAGTGTGTTATACGGGTGCGCCAAAGTTCACCTAAAATTTCAACTCCTATAATTGGAAGTCCGAAAATGTTCTTCCTAACATTTTTCATCCTAACAATCGCAAATCCTAATTTTTTTGTCTCTAATGTTAATAATCCGAAGCATTCATCTTCATAATTTCAGTAGCAATAAACATCTATTATACTATTATTTGTTTTCCTATATTTTCTCAACATAACCATCTTTTATACTATAATTTAAAGTCATATCTTTTTTGTTTAGATTTCTTTTTATTCATAATAATTAATATTATTATACATTAATTTTGCGTAACTTTGTTGACAACATGTAGGTATAACATAATATACCAAAGACCAGAGCAAAATCAGAGTCCCGCTCCAATCATTCAGTCAAGATCCAGAAACGAAATTGGTCCTATTCATAATTATTGGTTTAGGTTATGGTAGAACTGTGACCCCAACGCACGAGCCGAGCGAGCGCAGCGAGCGTGCCGCGGCAGCGGCCGGCGAAGTGCCAGAACCGAATTGGTCCTTTACCCATTGGTTTAGTTACGGTTACGGTAAACTCGCAGGCCATAAGCATAACAGTGAACGAGTCATGTTTTATGGATTTCATTCATTTAAGACAAATATATTCTAATAATTTTAATAAACAATGATTAAAAAAAATGGTTTAATGTAAAAAGTTGTTAAGTAAAATCACAAGAAATAGTATAAAAACAAACCTTTTTATTACTTTCACTTGGTAAATATTTCTTTCTGAGTATGAGAGAAAATATTATGGTGAAAATGTTTAGTGATAAAAGCGTTATGACAAAAAACATTAGGAGTTTAAATATATTTACATAACGATATTATTAATAACGATTTTCGGAAACATGAGTGTTATGAACATCGCCGGTAGCAATACAAATAGTATGAATGAAAACTTTAGGATTAAAAATTTTAGGAAGAGTGATTATTCGGATTACAAATCGTTAGGAAAAACATTTTCGGAAGAAGAACTTTAGTTGAGCCAATATGGACCCGTGTTATACAAATACTTTATTGCGTTTTATAAAGACTTAGTAAACAAAATTTTGCATTATTGATCCTATTTACGATTTGACCGTGTGGTGACGGAGTAAGAATACAATATGTCACCACCCCATCTCATCCCATGGGTGTCGTACAAACAGACTAAGGGACTATCCCTGAATATTATCTTTACGAAGTAAAAAGAACAAAAACTTGAAATTAAACCCTGTACCAATCCGTCTGGCTAGCGTGGTATTAGTAGGCCAAGTATCCCTCCGTCACGAGAGGAGGCCTGTCCCTGCAGTGGGCATTAATGGACTGTTATGAAAATAGACAAATAACTTACGCTTTAGGTCCGTTCCCCAACGCCTTTGTGAGTAACTTCTTTATTGGATGTAGATTGCATTCCACCTGTAATAGAGTAACCAATATAATTATATTATGTGTGTATTATTTAGAACATAAAGTATAAACTAAATGAAGCAATTTCAAAATGCAATGTAAACGATTTGGAGCTTGAGACAAAAAGCTTTTCCCATACATATTTTCATTTAATTTTGTTTCACTTGGAACATTCGTAATCTCGATAGTTTACCTCTCTTTTCTTACTTATTACTACTAATCTTTTGTTACTTATATACATATTATATATATTTTTGTATAACTATAGACAACTTAATATTAAGATATTATTATAATTCTTGTAATTATGTAATTTGGTTTGAAATCTATCTGTATATAGTGTCTACTGTGTCAAATAAAGTTTATTTTCTTTCTTTCTTTCTTACTTTGTTTTGTGATTATGTGATAGTGATAAATGAATACATTTATATGCATTAATCCTTCCACCTTGTAACATAAAGTTATTAATGAAAATAATTATTTTTCAATATTTGTGTTGTTTGATTGCATATGCATCTTCTAAATGATTTTTTTGTAATTACAACAAAAAGTTACCTCCTCTTATAGCTTGACAAAAAAAATTTAAGTACTTTAAAATGTATGGAAATAATTTTTGGATTGGTGACTTTCCTAGTACTCTAACCTCAGTTACTCCCATATAACTTTTTCATCAGCATACGAAACAGGATCGATTAGCATCAAAAAAAAAATATGGTGAAAAATGGTAATTTTCTTGCTAACCGTACTTTTTTTTTTTTTAATTTGTGAATGGGAATGAATTTATTTTTGAAAATTAAGGATGGTCTCCTAAGACCTATATATCTTGTAGCTACAAAGATTGAGGTACCTCCCTGGGTGCCCCATTGAAATTTTCCTTTAGGACCACAATGTTGAATTTGCAAAATGTTGAATTCCCGCAATTTGAATTCTCAAAATGTTGAATTCCCAAAACTGTATATGTATAAAGTGAGGTAACCTGCTTGAAGCTCTCCCGGTCCTCGTTGGCGGGCGCTATCTGCAGCAGCGCCAGCACGTAGTTGTGGTAGAGGAACACGTGCGCGACGGGCGCCAGCAGCAGCTTGGGCAGGTAGTACTTCACCGCGAGACGGAACCCGTGACCCGCCGTGTCCAGACGCTCTGATAACTGTGCCAGAACAGTTCGTGTCATATATTGTATCTTTACTATATAAAAACAAGTCGGGTTTTCCTTTCTGACGCTATAACTCCAGAACGTACGAACCGATTTCCTCGGTTTTGCATTCGTTGATAAGGTCTCTGGCTCCGTTAGGTTTATAGCAAAGAAAATTCAGGAAAAATTTCAACAGTAACGCGGGAAAATCTTTCTTCACATCACATAAAACGAAGCCATCTGGTGGCGAAACGCAGTTCGCCGGATTTGCTAGTTATATTATATTTCTGTGTGATGATGGAGTCAGAATACAATATGTCACCACCCCATCTCATACCATGGGTGTCGTAGAAACCGACTAAGGGACTATCCGTGAGTATTATCTTTACGAAGGAAAACTTGAAATTAAACCCTACACCAATCCGTCTGGCCAGCGTGGTATTAGTAGGCTAAGTAGCCTCCGTTACGGAAAGATGCCCGTCCCTGCAGTTGGACATTAATGGGCTGTTATGATGATGATGATAGCTAAACGATTCAAAAATAAAGACAATGGAAAAAAAATATACTTGAGTTGCGCCTAGATGGCGTTGTACAGTTGGGTTTTAAATCGCGAGGACTAGTAGCTCTGTATAAAACAATGGTCTGATTTAGTAAACGAGATTGATATTTAGGTAGACTAGAGGTCAACGCGTCCAGTCCAGAGACACGCAGGTTCGAGTCATTATGAGTCATAAATTTTTTTCATTGTCTTGAAGTAAGGCATGAAAGTAAACCCTATACCAATCCGTGTGGTATAAGTAGGTTTGTCTCTGCAGTGTGACATATACTCACGACAGGATCGTCGACGATGTTCTGCAGCGCCTCGCGCGACTCCTTGCGCGTGACGATGTTCGCGTAGCGCACGTACGCGCGGAACTCCTCCACCTCCGCCAGGTCTGCGACAAACACACGGGGTTACTATATAGTTTATGTGCTAGGACACTATGTAGTGAGGTAGGTTTGGTATTTTGGTTACAAGGTTTTAAAAATCTGTTAATTTTGACAAAAAATCAACTTCTTCAATGCCAATAATATTAAATAAGTGAGATTATGTCGAAAGCAAATGCAAATTTTCATATCATCCGCATAAAGTAGTTTATCATCATCATCATAACAACCCATTTATGTCCCACTGCAAGGACGGGCCTCCTCCTGTGACGGAGGGATACTTGGCCTACTAATAAAAAGTAGTGTATGCATATTGAGTATTACAGCACTATAGGTAAATTATCTTAGAGAGATTTTTGCATTTGTAGTTGTGTACGGTCAGCACATAAAGAAATAAATAATTGAGAACTTTTATATTTTTTATGCTTTTTATAGTCAGTTACATCAACTGCATCAAATAACATTAAACAATGATAAGCTAGAGACAATAATATAATAATAATATAATAATGATATAATAGTTAACAATAATTACATACTCATTACGTTAACAATCATACCAACTCTCGTTCTCATCCCCACTTTCATCAGATGAATCATTTGTGTTAAATTTAGAATCCCTGTTAATAAACATAAACAAATACTACTACAGCTGCAAAAATCTCTCGAAACTAATTTTACCGTACGATGCCAAAGTTTACCTCGGGCATATATCATCATCGGAACATTTTTATTTAACAATGTTAAAATAATAAAATATTGATCAAAAAATATTACACTAAATAAATACTTAAATAATAAAAATGTGAGAGACCTTATTTACTGACCGTATAGTGGAATTCAAATTTCAAATTTTGAATCCGTGTACATATACGAACACTACTACAAATGCAAAAATCTCTCTAAGATAATTTACCTATAGTATAGCTTATGTCTTAATGATCTTCTTCTTCTTTGCGTGTCGATGACAATCAGATTGTGTCAGCCTAAAATTTTGCCACGAATATTACATTCTCAATGGCATGCATGAGATCTTCCATTGTGCATGTCTTTGGTCCCAAAGGACAAGATAACAGATCCGAAATGAAGAAAGACAATGGAAAAAATTGGTTCTCGATGCGGGACTCGAACCCGCGTCTCTGGACTATACGAGTCCAGCGCCATGACTACTAGGCCAACCGAGTAACCGTCTCGACTACCAAATTTAACCATTGCTTTATACGGCACCGGGTCGGATTTCGGATTTTTCTAGTTATACCTAAGCTTTATAGGTAAAAATTATATGTAATTTATGACAACAGAGGTTCCATTGTTTGTGGAACAGCACCACACATACATTCCTGGTACTGGTTTTAATGATGTACGAATAACAAGCATGACAATAAATATCTTGAATAGTAGTGGACCAAAGTTACTTCCTTGTGGGACTCCACTAAATCATCTCTCAAAGCAGAGATAGTTTCTTTCTATGATACAAACGCCTTAGCCTCTTTTATTGATATAAAAAAACATGTCAACGTAATAGACCACTGCTCTAACAACAGTGGGGAGTTTTAAAACTTTCGTGTTTCATTTTATGTAATTATTTATAAATTATTACTAAATATTTACCAATCAATATAATGTTAATACCCGTGTTAATAATAATTACAGTGGGGAGGTCGCGGTGACGTAACAGCATCACTCCTCCAACGAAAAGGGGAGGACCCTCCGACCAGGCGAGGGGTGATCGTGCCTGGCGGGACAACTGCTCAACGGTTGTTCGTTGGACGTTGTATATATACGGAATCGCTGTGCGAATCTAGATATCGCGATTCAGGACGTAGTGGCGACATCTGTTGATGGTGGGGGGTACTGAAATAGTGTAGGTGTTCGCTTAAGTCGCTAGATGACGCTACGACAGCATTGCACCCATGCGAAGCTGGAGGCAGTCGCTGGTAACATACAATATACTAATATAAGTGTGGGGTTACCTTCAAAGCAGCTCCCAATGTAGGGCGTGGGCGAGTCCTGCGACATCTCCATGGCGTCCTCCAGGTTGCCCAGCAAGGTGACCGTCAGCTCGTATATGTCCACTATGTTGCCGAATATCAGCGATATTGCCTAAAACATATTATACCTACTATTAATATTGGTCACGATCAAGAAATGAGGAGGCACAGGCAAAAGTAATCTCAGATGGCGACACCATCGTTGGTGGGTGTCATTCTTGTCGTTGGAACATGTGCTTATAAACACGTAAGAACTTATTTGCGAATTTTTGAATGAAAATGTATTCCTGCATAACTGTGGCAAATTTAAAAGTAGAGCTGAAGAAGAATAATGCGTTCCTAGCTGGTAAAAAGAAATATGATTATTACAATAATAATAATACAATTATTTATTTATTCATCAGAAGGGAAACGACCTATTATTTTTACAGTTAAATGCACTATACAGCGTCGTTATTTACATCTAAAACCTTTTTTTAAATATTATAGTTACAATATGTATGAAGTTTGACAGCCAAACAAAACCAACGACAATGCGCCACCTATCGGGATAAATAAGCAGTGTGTCTCCCCATTAAAGGGACACAACATTGTAACTTGAGCGACTGCTGACAAATCACTTTTACAAGTTCGCGTTAGTATTAGCGTCGCCCAGCAGTAGTCTCCCCGCAACCATGTAGCTAGGTCGTAATTACGTTCTGTTTGCTTAATTATTACAACATTTTAAATTAATAGCATTTTAACACTTTCACTGTCCGTGCATTACATGTAATGCACTGATGAGTTAGCTCCGTACGTCCGAAATTATCCGCATTAACACTATTGTTGGTGGTTCATGGTGTATTGGGGTTACTCCGATCTGATACCCTAAAAAAATCACACTAGGGTGAAAGCTGGGAAACGTATATCTAAAAATTTATCCTTTTAATTTATTTTACCTAGCATAAGATCGGAATAACCTGTGTATTGTATGTCATGCACGGACGTACGGAGCTAACTCATCAGTGCATTACATGTAATGCACGGACAGTAAAAGTGTTAATAGTAACCTCCAAGAGACCTTACAACTTACCCGACTATCCCTATCTAGAATCTTCTCGAGCTCCTCTTTGAAGACCCTGATGATGAGGTTGAGGTCCCGGAGGAAGTGCTTCTCGTCCGTGAGGAGGTCCCGCACCAGCTCCGCGTAGGAGAGCGAGCCGCGCCGACCCTTACGCTCAGAGTTAGTTGACGACTCCGACAGAGACATCTCTGACTCTTGGTAGAACATGTCCATCAACACCTGGGAATTAATCATGTGTCAATGTTTGTCTGGTGAACTAAAGCTGTTTCGATAGAAGAATCGATTAATCGAACATTAATCAAACAACTTCAATACCAGACAAATCAATAGATTGTATTGATTTGTCTGGTATTGGAGTAAGAATACAATATGGTGATTTTTTTTCATTACATTATGCCATTACATATCTCCATGTGGTGACGGAGTAAAATTACAATATGTCACCCCTTCTCATCCAATGGGTGTCGTAAAAACCGACTAAGAGACTATCATCTTAACGAAATAAAAATAAGGAAAAACTTGAAATTAAATCCTGTACCAATCCGTCTGACCAGCGCGGTATTAGTAGGCCAAATATCCCTCCGTTCAGGAGGAGGCTCATCCCTCCAGTGGGAAATTAATGGGCTGTTATGATGATGATGATGATGATAGTAAGTATCTTTATTTATTTATTTATTCATTTAATCCACAAAACAAGTTACAATTTTTGATAGTATTAAATAAATATTACAACTAACTTAATTCTAAATTGCAACTCAACCACATGTGGATACAGCAAAACCATATTTTATCACGTGATGAATACATAATTTAGATACTTATATTATTATGTGTAAAAAAATAATAATTACAAATTAATATTAAGAGCGTTTATAGGGCTCACTAGCGCCGCCAATAGAAAAAAAATCATAATTCGCAAATAAGATAAATAATGTTAAATGTTGATAACAAAGTCTTGAGAAAAGGCAATAAGGTATTTGTATAACACACTCTCAACATTTTAAATGTTTTTCAAGTAAATAAATATTGCATTATAATCAAAAACGGCCGTTTTTTTTTCGAATGCGATATTAAACTAATTAAAAAACATTTAAAGTGTTGAGAGTGTGTTATACAAATACCTTATTGTCTTTTCTCAAGACTTTGTTATCAAAAGAAGAATGGGCAGTTTTATATGGGGTGCGTCCCATGTGTTGTAACACTTTGTGACCTATATCATTTGAAAGATCTCAGCGAGTGCTATGTTTTATTGTATGGGCATGACTCCGTATCTCGTGCAGGGAAACTGTTATAGGGTTTTAAAAAATATAAAAAATAATTAAAAATGTCTTAACTAATTGGTCTTTTAATAACTACTACTAAAGAGATTTAATGGTAGAGCCTACTTTGACCCAACACCCTCTCTGCCACCATTGTAAGCGCAGCGTTGAGAAGATTGCAGACATGTAAAATGTGATTTACGGCAGTCTTTCTGGGTAGAAGAGTTCTCAAGCTTTCAGAAACGTTTGCGCAATTACATGGACAAAGAATAAACAGCTCCCTATGCTCCCCGTCATTTTGTTCCAAATATGACATCTGCTCTCTGCGTCCCAACCTTTGTAACATGTTGTTGACTAGCATAAACATGTTCACCTAGATTTTTTTTCTATAAATATATATTTTTTTTATTAAAATTGTGTGCAGGTCAAAAGTACTGAGTTGTTAATGATAAAATAATTTTTGTATCAAATAAGGCTTTAATCGTACTTTTTTACATTTTGTGACACGGAAACACATTAAACTTATTCCACTTATAATAACTGTAGACAATTCACAGACAGTAATCGTTAGTTTAGACCGTTATTAATAAGTATTAATAAATCTCTTACGTAAATGTATAGATACGTTATAGAGGTGAGGTTGAGAAAATAAAAATCCTCATCGCATTTTTCTCTACATAGCTGTTGATGTTGATAAGGTTGTCATAATAATAATGACAGTATAAATATGGTAGTCCCTTTCTTCTCCGAATATCGATCGTCCGAAAATCACAATCCCAAACAAGTTTACTATAATCATCACTTTCCATAATGTTCGCGTATACGAAATCGTATATGACCTAATCGTCTTTACCTATAATACTTGGGTGTCCTAAAATGGGGTACTATAATTATTACATATCCTATTTTTTCTTGCTATAAAGTCACATGTCCTAAAATAAAATATTAGGGCGAAAGTCAGAAACAGTTGGTTAGGTTAGGTTAGTATGGTATGGTAAAACTAGAATATAGTATTTATGTTTTTTAAATAATTTAGATTGTGATGGTTACAGCAAAATAAATTAGGTCATGTTATGTTTAGGGATTTAGGTTTTCGGACAAGTGATATTATATGACATGAATTTAGGGCTAGCTACCATTCGGACATATGATGATTAGGACACAAAATGTTATGACACCTTAGATTATGGATAAAAAACTTATGAGATAAAATAGAGAACCTATAAATATACAACTCATTTAAATATACCTGTTTTATTCACGTATCTTTCAATATATATTGAAAACACGAAAGTACAGCTCAGCAACAACACTCAGTCAATAGGCGTCCATTGCTGGAGGTGGGCCTCCTGCAAATATTTTTACTTTGCCGATCCTGTGACTACCTTATCACTTGGCGCCACCCCGATATCACGCGATATACGCGGTCGCTTTTCGAAAACTTTTCTCCCTCATCGTCATTTGTAAGTTCTTCGTGCTATGTCACCCCTTTAACGGGCAATCCTGAGTGCTCTATCGGTCACTTTAGTTCTCCTGCGGATTATCTCACTTTTGATTCAATTACGCAGGCCAACTCCCAATAAAGCTCTCTCCATTCCCCTGTTGATGACCAAAAGCCTTGTGATTTGACGAGTGACCCCCTTCTCGAAGTTGGACTTATCTGGTCTGATTGTCCCAGGTAAATACATTCGAGGACAACTTTGAGTGTAGCGCCTCCAACCGTGATTGAAGTGGGTGCAACATGAACATTTGCCATGATCTTGGTCTTGTCCGTGTCCATTTTAAGGCCCACTTATTGAGAGATACTATTAGGGTCATCGAGCATTATATTGAGGTCCTCCTTGGTCTATGACATGACACCATTTTCGTTATACCTCGCTGCAAATTCATAGTTCTTGATAATCCATCCTCGAGACAAGCCAACATAATGGCGTTTCCGTATACTTAAGCACTGCAGTATTATGAAATATCGTTGGTGTACTTGGCATCGTTGGAGAGACTGCAACACTACACCAGTAAGTTTATAATGGCATCTACACTAAGCGCAAACTTATTTGACCGACCTGAAGTTGTTGCAACTGACTGAGCAGATGTCATATTTGGAACAAAATGGCGGGGAGCATAGGGAGCTGTTTTTTCTTTGTCCATGTAATTGTGCAAACGTTTCTGAAGGCTTAAGAACTCTTCTACCCAGAAAGACTGCCGTAAATCACATTTTACATGTCTGCAATCTTCTCAACGCTGCGCTTACAATGGTGGCAGAGAGGGTGTTGGGTCAATGTAGGCTCTACCTTTAAATCTCTTTAGTAGTAGTTATTAAAAGACCAATTAGTTAAGACATTTTTAATTATTTTTTTTATTTTTTAAAACCCTATAACAGTTTCCCTGCACGAGATACGGAGTCATGCCCATACAATAAAACATAGCACTCGCTGAGATCTTTCAAATGATATAGGTCACAAAGTGTTACAACACATGGGACGAAACCGCCCATTCTCCTTTAACATTATTTATCTTATTTGCGAATTATGTTTTTTTTTCTATTGGCGGCGCTAGTGAGCCACGTAAAGGCCCTTAATTTAATAATAGAAAAAAAAAGCAATGGAAAGGAAACAAAAACACGATACAGATACCACATTAATAGAACAATTGACAATCTATTGATTTGTCTGGTACTGGAGTAAGAATACAATGGTGATTTTATCTTGTTACATTATGCCATGGGTGTCGTGTCCGCCCGTCTGCCATGGGTGTCGTTTAAGGTATTAAGGCATTTATGTCCCACTGCAGGGACGAGCCTCCTCCCGTGACGGAGGGATACTTAGCCTACTAATATTGCGCTGGCCAGACGGATTGGTATAGGGTTTAATTTCAAGTTTTCCTTTTTTTTATTACGTAACGATTATATTCACGAATAGTCCCTTAGTCGGTTTCTACGACACCCATGGGATGAGATGGAGTGGCGACATATCGTATTCTTACTCCGTCACCACATGGAGTCCAATATGCTCTCACCTTGTCAGCACACATGGCAGTCTTGATATCCCTACTCGTGATCATCTCCAGGCCAGACTTCTGTGGGATCTTCTTCACGAAGTTGCCGGCCAGCTTCAATATGTCTGCGGAGACGTACTCTATGATGGCCGTCATGAAGGTGGACACGTTCAGGTCTATCTTGTATATTAGCACGTCCTGCAAATTTATTATTTATCGTATTAGTTATGTAACTTTTAAACTATCGCGTTTCATTATTATAAATATTATATAAACGGGATATTAACTCGCATTTTATTTAGCCTGGCCTGGCCGTGGTCGCATGCTGACTACCATATTTTTTAGCATGTTTAGAGTCAGCTTGCGACCACGGCCAGTGCAACCTGTGCCGAAAACGTCAAGTAAATTAAAGGTAAATAAAATGCGCGTTAATATCCCGTTTATATAATATTTATATATGTTATGTATTGGGAAAGAAGATAGAAAACACAAGAATAGAAATGATATTCAAGACAGGAATTTGAATATGCGAGTTAGGGAAATACGCATACGACTATATTTCCGGTGCTGTTAGTTCCCTAGAAAGGAATAAATAAAAATAAAATAAATAAATAATCCTCACACATTCACACATCTAGTCCCAAACTAAGCAGAGCTTGTACTATAGGTACTAGACAACGGATAAACATACTTAAATACTTTTTTTTTGTAAATACATACATACGAGTATTATACATAGAAAACACTCAGACCAATGCAAACAATCATGTTCATGCACACAAAGATTGAGCATTGAGCGGGAATGTACGCACTAAACTAAAGTATACTAAACGCAGTCATGTAATATACCGACTGCGCTACACAGGTCGTCAAATAGAACTAGTTGGTTAACGAGACTGGCTCGTTTGGCCAAATGATCAAGACGCTGCAAGAGAGAGAGCCGCAGTGTCGGATTCTGTCTCCAGCATCAAACTTTTTCATTGCCTTTTATTCTTCTTTTCGAAATAACCTAGTTATATAGGTTAATTTATCTGTATTATAAATATAATACATAATTTAAACTCTTGCAATTAAAACATTGAAAGTTTACGTCTGTAGCGCCTAGATGGCGTTGTTACAGTTGGGTTTTAAATTGCGATGGCTAAATATAGTTCTGTATAATGATCTAATTTGTTGAGCAAGACAGAGGCTTGGGTAGGCTATTGAATCAGACGCCGTGTAGGTATCACATGTGTACAGTCTGTATACACCGTACACCTTTATAGTAGTTATGTTGAGTTGTAGTTAAGGCGAGTGCAGGGAAACACCATTAAGTTTTTCTCGTCATATTAAATAGTTACACAAGTATACGTGGAGGCAAACGAGTCAGCAGGTCACCTGATGGTAAGTGATCACCGCCCATGGACACCCAGAGGAATCACAGGTGCTTTGCCGACCTTTTAAAAGGGAAGTAAAGGGAGGGGGAATGGGCTACCGGACTCTCACTCACCGGACGAAACACAGCAGTGACAAGCACTGTTATTTTACGCCGATTTTCTGTGAGAAAGTGGTATTTCACCAGACGAGCCTGCCCATGCGTGCCGCAGCCAAAGACTGACGACATGGCTCTACCACTCGAAAAGTGGTGAAAACTCACCTTGGTGAGTATCTGATGTATCTTGTCGCTGGGGAACAACGCGCGACGTTTCTTCTGCGTGGTGGAGTCTCGAGCGTCGTTCAGCGCCCACCTGTCCAGCGGAGTCGGGAACGAGCGTGCCACCCGCTCTTCCACGTCCTGGAGAATACGAAGCATACATTACGTGTGGTGACGGAGTAAGAATACAATATGCCACCACCCCATCTCATCCCATGGGTGTCGTAAAATCAGACTAAATGACTATCCGTCAATATTATCTTTACGAAATAAAAAGAAGGAAAACTTGAACTTAAACCCTATACCAATCTGTCTGGCCAGCGTGGTATTAGTAGGCCCAGTATTCCTCCGTCATGGGAAAAGGCCCATCCCTGTTATGATGATGATGATTACATTATTCTAAAACGGAAGATAGTAGGGGAACCCCTCATAAGGTGGACTGACGACCTAATTAGGTAGGACACTGATGTATGAGGGAGACACAGGACCGCCCAGGGTGCAAATATTTAGAGGAGACCTATGACTGCCTTGGTAGCGCGACGGTATTACAAGCGGTTGCCGTGCACGAGGTCGCTGGTTCGATCCCAATGCAGGACAATTATTTGTGAGATCCACAAATTATTGTCCTGAGTCTGGATGTTTTGTGTACGTTCAATTGTTGTTTGTATAAGTCCCTGTGACATAGGGCATGATCCCTGCGGGAGTTGTCTGTTTTTTTTTATAAAAAATAGCATTAACAAGCTAAATCTCTATAAAACATATTAAAAGAAATAGGAGTGTCAATAAATCGGTAAAGCTCTCAATTAGCGTCCATTTCAAAGCATTATTATTTGAGTTTTACCAAATTTCGCCAGGTAGAGGAGCCCTAGACACCGTTATAGTCCCAATTTAGGTCATATCAGGTCTAACTTATTACACAGGTGTCGTAAAAAACGATAAGGTAGGAATTTTTACTATAATAAAAGAAAAAAATTAGCTTATAGCGTGTGCGAGTGTGGTGGTGGTGCTTTTGGTACCTGAACTGTAAGCGGCGAGGGCACGGCGCAGAGCATGCCCAGCAGGCGCAGACAGAGCGACTCCACATACTGCAGCGCGCTCTCCTCCGCACTTAGGCTCGGGTGAACCTGCTCTAGCACCTGCAACAACAAACATACATCATAAGTAATACTCTTATTTACTACTAGCTGACCCGTGCCCACTTCGGTGGGCGGCGAAAAAAACGCGTCCCTTTTTTAAACATATTTTATGACTGCTCCACTCCTATTATTCATAGTGTAATATGTACTATATAGCCTATGACACTCCCTGATAAATGGACTATTCAACATAGAAAGAATTTTTAAAATCGGTTCAGTAGATCCAGAGATTACCCCCTACAACGTCACAAACACACAAACTTTACCTCTTTATAATATTAGTCTATTATATTAATATTGACTGAGTTATGAAAGTTCTGTATAGGCCAAACAAAGTGAAAATGCAAGGTATATCACACCATCTAATTAAACAGACTAAGGATATACAGGGTGTCCCAAAACCCGACGTTAATTCGAAACCGGGTGATAAGGCAAGTCATGCTGGTTTTTAGAAAAATATTTAAAAAAATCTAAGTCGCATGGTTGTAAAGTTATAGGAATTTGAAAAAAAACGCAAAAATTCCCACTTTGTGACACTCTTTTCCCTCCTGTTGTCACAAATCTTAACTTTTTCCAACTTTTTACCGTTAATAGTGCCCTGAATAGTGCCTCTTTAAATTCTAATAAATAATTTAAAACCACCTGGTCTAGTTTTCACATCCATAGGACTTATTTCTTGGAATAAAATTTATTATGAAAAAAATTTCCAGTTTGAACTAACTGTAGTGAAAAAAAAATGTACTACGCGAGTTTGGCAAGTTCCGCCAAAAGTTGGCGCATTTAGTAAGGATTTGAAAATGGTATCATACTTGGTAAATTGTTGCCGCTATCATGGACAAAAAAATTCTTTTTTGTAAAGTTTAGGAGCCGATTCCAATGCTGACTAAGTTAAACTGCTAAGTAGTTGAACCGGAAAGAGTCATCATATCAAGTGAAAAGTAGTAGAAACAGTAGTATTAGTTAAAAGTGCCAAAAATACAACCCATCGTATTTTAAAAACACACGAATTTCTCCCGTACCACGTTAGTACAAACGTTAGTATCCGGGGTCTTCCAACATCGAGTAAATTTTCCCGGACAATATTGAAGAGGTACTGAGATGACTCTTTTTTTTTTAAAAAAAGTTTTGGCCTGATGATTTAACATTAAAAAAGACAGCAACACGAACATGCATAATTTGCATGAATGTAATGAGTGTAACTCGTGGCTTTTTAAAATTGCGATAGGCTGTACTTTTTGGCACTTTCAACTAATACCATAGTTTCTACTACTTTTCACTTGATATGGTGACTCTTTCTGGCTCAACTACTTAGCAGTTTAACTTATTTAGCATTGGAATCGGCTCCTAAATTTTACAAAAAATATTTTTTTTGTCCATGATAGCGGCAACAATTTACCAAGTATGATACCATTTTCAAATCCTTACTAAATGCGCCAACTTTTGGCGGAACTTGCCAAACTCGCGTAGTACATTTTTTTTCACTACAGTCAGTTCAAACTGGACATTTTTTTCATAATAAATTTTATTCTAAGAAATAAGTCCTATTGATGTGAAAACTAGACCAGGTGGTTTTAAATTATTTATTAGAATTTAAAGAGGCACTATTCAGGGTAACACAGCAAAAAAAAAGGTGGAAAAAGTTAAGATTTGTGACCACAGGAGGGAAAAGAGTGTCACAAAGTGGGAATTTTTGCGTTTTTTTTCAAAGGCCTATAACTTTACAACCATGCCACTTAGATTTTTTTAAATATTTTTTTGAAAACCAGCATGACTTGCCTTATCATCCGGTTTCGAATTAACGTCGAGTTTTGGGACACCCTTTATATGAAAATTATGTACAATGAGCGTTTGACGAAACAAGTATACAAGGCTAGTGTGAAAGGACTAGTAGGTGCGGGTTGGCCACGGAAAACATATGTTGACCAGATAGGTTGCATATTGGAGAAGGGCCAAATAAAGAGCACTCGTAACCAACGTGCATGTATGACTCGCTTAATGAATGTGGATGAGGCCCAATCTGTTTGCCAGGATCGTGACAAGTGGTGTTCCGTCGTCTCTGCCTAAGGCGTGAGTTTATGTATGTATGTATGATGGAAAAGAAACTTTTCCTTAAGCTATATAACAATTTGGCTATTTATTGCATCAGCAACCTTTTAGTACTAGAAGAAATAGAAATAAGAATAACCCATGTAATTTAACTTCTTTGTTTCAAATGTTACTATAATATTAAATTAGTAAGTAAGTATATTAATATTTATTTCCAGTGCAAAGTTTATTTTAAAAGAAATATATGACTTTCAATTAACTAATTCATAGTTTTATTTTATTTTTATTATATTGTTTTTGGGGAGCTTACAGCTACAGTACAATGAGTTTAGTTGTAGACAATTACATGCCATGCCTTGCTTGTTCAATAATAATAGACCATTTCTTAATACCACACAGCATTGTTAAACTTTTGATAATACTCATGTATTATCAAAAGTTTAACAATGCTGTTTGGAATGGGTTTGTTTCACATTCTCAATTCATAGAGATAAAGAATAATATTAATTTTACTGAAATCTTGTTAACTTTAGTTTGTTTTAAGCATTGTTATTTTCATTACTGACTTATGAAGTAACTTATTAATTAAATATCTCAATTAAATTGATGGTTACATTGCCAATTATTAGCACAATCACTCAAGATCAATGCAAGGCTCTGGTTTCTGAAAATATTATCAGTTGGTAACTGATAAAATTTTAGAAAACCTTGACAATGTAACCACTGTCAATACTCAATGTTATTGTACACCTGGGTTATATTATTATTTAATAACATTAATAAAATATCATTATACATTATTTATACGACTCTTTAACTAGTTTTAGGGCCGTATACTAAGCACTGAGCAAAGTTTTACATACAATAAACCACGAAACCTGTCATTTCTGTGCATACCTTTCGCAGAGGATTTATTAGTAATCCTCGCCATTTCTCTTCATATTCCGTGGCCAGGAAGTCATACCCTCGCGTCTCCTCCACGGTGGGTAGCATTGTAACAATATGCCCCGCGCCGAATTCATGTAAACACTAATGTTATCACACTGACAAAACATTTAACATCATTACTGGTTCCACTCAAACTCAGCCGCTTCTACACGCGATGCCATTAATTTAAAACACACAGTAATATGTAAATATGATTAACTTATAATTTAATATTACAATATACGAAATTGCTATACACAGTTAATTGAAAAATATATTCCTTGATTCATTTGGTCGGCTAAACGACGCCATGTTCAATTTATATAGCAATCGTTGGTCCGATTTCAGATGTCGTCGGTCGTTGTTCGACAGAAGTACAACCAAAGACAATATTACTTATCATTTCGTGGACCACTTCTTTGATTATACTAAAAATTAAAATAAATTATTTTTAGCTTCGCTTTGCGAAGATATATATTCTAATCCTACTTCCTACTAATATTATAAATGCTAAAGTTTGCGAGGGTGGATGGATGGATGGATGTTTGTTACTCTTTCACGCAAAAACTACTAAACGGATTTTGATGAAACTTTATACTAATATAGTTTGAACATCAGAATAACATAATAGGCTACAAAATAGAGACTTTTAATCACTGTGACTAAAAATAAAAACTGTCACAAACTGTCAATCTTATTCAGTCTGTTTTGTAAAAACTTCTTATGCAAAACAATTTGTTACAAAATTGTATTAAGGGTAGTCTGAAATCTAAAAAAGAAACAAGAAGAGGAGAACTTCCAGCTAAATAATACCAACTCCGTAAAAGCTTTAGTAAAAAAGTTTACCTATCAGGAAAGTCTTCGACATGACCACGACTTGGGCAGTCTTTCTATATCTACAACAATGCACATATTACCATATAACAACCAGTTATGTAGTTTTCCAGGCACATAGCCTGTACACAGTTACATCTTTATTTCTACGCTAGAAGATGCTTAAAAGTTTCAGGACTACCTCGGACTTGGCACTACTTTGAACGGCTTGTATCTTACTTATCGATACGTGTGGTTACAAATGTGAGCATGTCGGACATCAAACCAATGTTTGGTTGTCTCTGACTCCCGGTCTCAAGTTAGATAAAAATGGCAAATATTAATTTTGCTATTTATATTATTTTAACTATTGTTTGGTAGTTCAAACTATGCTTCGTATAAGAAAAAGCTCACTCTATTATGTAAAAACATTGATATTTGCGACATATTTTATTACTTTCTCGTTCTGATTTTTTTCGTTCCTAAAAATAATATTGATGTTTTGGTTACCGAACGTTGAAAGATGATGTTGACATTTATGATTGTTACGTCTGACTGACGACTCGGTTGTATGACAGCTGACAATTATTGACAGCCGCAGTGGCTCACTGGATGTGTCTTGTATTGTTAATATTTACTCATTTGTAATTAATTGATAAAGTAATAAATAAATTCTTTTTTAAGGCGGTAATATGCTAATACGTTACTTGAGTGTGGCTACAACGTGTAGTCCAGTAACCAATAATAAAAGCGTAATTAATGTTTACGTGTAGTAAAGTTGTCGGTAATTAATAAAATAGAAAAATAAGGTATAAAGGTATAAAATACAATGCTAAATATGTTTAGATTTAGTGTCGCCGCCTTATGGATAACTGCTGTGTTGACAGCACATCAGATGAATGGTGCTTCAAGCAATAGAACCTTTTTATACGATACGTAAGTTTGTTATGACGTTCTTAATTTATCTTATTACAAAGTATTATTTTGTATCTTTCATTGTTTTATATACACGTGAAAGGGTGTCTTAACGAAGTTATGTATGTTATTATTTTGCAGTTATATTTAGAAGTAACTTTTGCATAAGATTAATAATACTGTTAAAAATGCATGATTTTCCCAACACATACGCTATAAATTATGCCAATAACTATCATTTACGCAGGTGGAATCGCGCGTAACATCTAGTTTTATGTAATGGTATTAGTATAGTATAAAATTTCCTTAGAATTATGGTAGTAAAAGTATTACAAGGAAAGTCATTGTTCAATTTAAGTGGGTGTGTTCATATGTAACTTAGGGGAATTCCCTGTTTCTTAGTAGTTAGGTATACAACCAACTTATCAAAACTAAAGTTTTCTTCTGAACATTGGTAGTAACGAAAGTTTAAATAGTAGACTGTTTTATGAATAAATATGAAGAATTATTTTTATTAGTTGTTGTAAATATAAACATAATGAGTCACTGGAGGACAATGACTTTACTGTACTTTTTAACACACCCAAGTTATAGAAGAAAGATGATAAAGATAATAATATACAGATATTATGAGATAATGATTAGATACCTGCAACTCTTAAAAAGTATTATTTTTAAAGTTTCATTTTTTTTTAAAGAACGAAAACTTGAAATTAATCCCTATACTGTCTGGTTATAGTGGTATTAGTAGGCCTAGTATCCCTCCGTCACAGGAGGAGGTCTGACCCTGCAGTGGGACATTAATGGGCTGTTAAGATGATTATTTATTTAAGACTTTTACACACAGTATATATTAGTCACCCAAAATACGACAAATGTTTTGTATACAACAATTATTTTTTTAAGATAGATAATACTTTAAATTAAAAATTACATATAATTTTTTACCTATAAAACTAAGGTATACCTAGAAAAATCTTGTTTTCGGATATATCTAGTTATACCTAAGCTTTATAGGTAATTTACAAACATAGAAGTAAGCTAAATAGTTTTAATTATGCGAACATAGGTGGTTTGATTTTTTTCATTGTTTTAATCCCTGTTTCAGTTATTATTACGACAAGAGGATAGTGGTATTTGTAAATAGTACCACAGAACACATCATGGATTTTCGTGAGGTAAGCTAACAATGAAACTATAGTCCGATTTACACATCAACAAGTTGGGGAGACGCGAGAGAGAGGGCTACTTCGTACTTAACTCGCCAAAAAATAGGATGGAGATCTATTTAAATCAACTTAATTAACAACTTACTACTTAACTCGCTACTGTACTTGTCGATGTGTAAATCGGGCTTATGAATTATGTAATTTTAATTTGTGTCTTCATGTCGATACATGATCACAGCAAAACTAGTTCCCAACAAAGTAATGTTAAATATAGGATATTACTTGCTTTTCGCCATTTTATATTTTAAAGGGTTACGATACATAAAACTTATACAAACATAAGACAATAATTTAAAGATTGCGCAAGCAATGAGCATGCATTTTTTTAGATTTCGAGATATATAAGAAGTGTGCTTCACCTCGCTCCCCCATCGATATGAGGCCAGCTTAGGAGCGTGCCAGCCTTCGTCATGGGCAGCGGAAGAATTATGGCGGTGGTGACTGAGGGAACACTGGGGGGTTTTAGTCAGAAAAAACCTCTTCCTAAAGAAACTTTGTAAAGATTTCCCTTCGGCTATGATCTCACCGTCACCTCCTTGATGTTGTGGTATTGTTGCAGGCGACAGATGAATACCAGCGCTACCCGACACGCGTGCACGTCTCTACAAACGACACCCTCACAGTAGACAACCCACTGTTCATTACTGCCACGCAACAGAAAGGTAACAACATCACTAATATATTATAATACTCATATACATAATTATGTATAGTGGAAAGGGTTATTTTATGTTATTAATTTATAGATTGACGTCTAGAAAATGCAGCAGTAGAGTTTGTTACGCCGCGCTGCTTCTTTTCTACTAGCGCTTTGGAAGCGGTTGTAAAGTTTTTTAAACTTTAAAATGTATTTAAACCTATTTTAAGTAGTACCTATTAATTAATTAATTAATTTATTTATTTATTAATTGACGGCAATAAGCTATAACAAAAGTTGCATGTACTATATTGAATAATTTATTTTGAGTTGACTTTAGTGACACAAAAGCTAAAGCAACTACACAATAATATAACGAGCATACCTACGCCCTTTTTAAAAGGTCGGTAACGCATCTGTGATTCCTCTGGTGTTGCGGGTGTCCATGAGCGGCGGTGATCCATCAGGTGACCTGCTGGCTCGTTTGCCTCCCATTAATAATATGTTGTTGTGCAGGAGTGTCGTCGTGGGAGCTGCCGCTGCTGGTGCAGAGTCACAAGTGGGCCTTACTGTTCACCGACATGGCGCGCACGCTGTGTCCTCACGACGCCGGCCCCGGTATGATAGCTTACATTATTATTACATCATAACAGCCCATTCATGTCCCACTTCAGGGACGGACCTCCTTCCGTAACGGAGGGATACTGAGCCTACTAATACCACGCTGGCCAGACGGATTGGTATAGGGTTTCATTTCAAGTTTTCCTTCTTTTTATTTCGTATACTTCGTTAATATTGCCTAATAGTCCTTTAGTCGGTTTTTCCGACACCCATGGGATGAGATGGGGTGGTGACATATTGTATTCTTACTCCGTCACCACACGGATTATTATTAGTTATAGAATATTAATATTCCTAACACATTGACACAACGCAACCTAGTCCTAAACTAAGCAGAGCTTGTACTATGGGTACTAGACAACGGATGTATAATCGGCCCCAAAAGTCGCTGAACACATTTTAAATTCCAAAACTGCTGAACACTAAAAATGTCAAATGTCAGTGACGCAACAACAGTACAAAATAAACTTTACATACAAAACGAGCTGAACACTAGTATTTCAAAAGTAGCTGAACACTAGTATATTAAAAGTAGATGAACGCTATTATATATATATATATATATATATATATATATATATATATATATCCATACTAATATTATAAATGCGAAAGTAACTCTGTCTGTCTGTCTGTCTGTCTGTCTGTCTGTCTGTCTGTCTGTCTGTTACTCTTTCACGCCTAAACGGCTGAACGGATTTCGATGAAATTTGGTACAGGCAATCTTTAGACCCTGAGAAAGAACATAGGCTACTTTTTATTAGCAATCATATTATATTTTGCTTTCATAGAATTTTGGCGGGAAAGCTGTGTCACGTGATCTGTGACGTCATAGGTCACGTGACCTGTGACGTCATAGGTCACGTGACCCGTGACGTCATAGAATTTTGACAGATGAGTCGTGACGTCACAGAATTTTGGCGGGAAAATATTTTTTGACAGTTGAGTCGTGACGTCATTGAATTTTTGACAGATGAGTCGTGACGTCACAGAATTTTTGACAGATGATTTGTGACGTCATATTATTTTGGCGGGAAAATATTTGATACCTCTGTCACTTTTGACAGCTGTCAATTTTGACAGATAGGCGTGACGTCATAGAATTTTTGACAGATGAGTCGTGACGTCACAGAATTTTGGCAGGAAAATATATTTTAACAGCTAAGTCGTGACGTCATTGAATTTTGGCGGGAAAAATAGTATTTAAACAGCTGAATCCTGACGTTATCACAATTTGGCGGGAAAATAAATAAATTTGTACAGGACCCTCGGTGCGCGAGTCAGACTCGCACTTGACCGGTTTTTTAGCTGTGGGTCTGATATATCTAGAGAGCTTAAATTCGTAATTGTCAACTTATTTCATCATAACAGCCCATTAATGTCCCACTACAGGGACGGGCCTCCTTCCTTGACGGAGGGATACTTGGCCTACTAATACCACGCTTGCAGACGGATTGGTATAGGGTTTAATTTCAAGGTTTCCTTCTTTTTATTTAGTGAAGATAATATTCACCTTATTTGTTAGGCGCTAAAGTGACACACCTTTGCTTATCCTATCCTACTAATATTATAAATGCAAGTTTGTGAGGATGGATGGATGTTTGTTACCCTTTCATGCAAAAACTACTAAATGGATTTTGATGAAATTTGGAATATAGGTAGTTTATGGTGTAAAATAACAATTAAGCGGGTAATACCGCGGGCATCAGCTAGTATATATATAATAGCGTTCATCTACTTTTAATATATATATATATATATATATATATATATATATATATATATATATATATATATATTATTTTATTTATATTAGCCATTAAGGTATATATTATATTGTTTTATATATTATGTTAGTTTATAGTGTATTTTCTATTATAATTAGTATATAAAAATAAAAATAAATATTAGTATGTATGCCTGTTGTCTGGTACCCATAGTACAAGCTCTGCTTAGTTTGGGACCGGTCGACTTTGATAAATTATATAAATGTATCTTGTATTGTTATGTATGTACCTATAAATAAATTTGAATTTGATTTGAATGACGGGTAACGTTACCTAATAGTTCATCGTACGCGTACTACACAAGACTAACATCAGCTGTCAGTTACGTCTGATTCATTCATTCTATTATTTCAAAAGTCGCTGAAAAGTAGTATTCCAAAAATAGCTGAAGACTAGTATTCCATAAGTAGCTGAACACTAGTATTCCAAAAGTAGCTAAAAACTAGTACTTCAAAAGTAGCTGAACACTAGTATTCCAAAAGTATCTGAACACTAGTATTTCAAAAGTAGCTGAAAATGTGTTCAGTGACTTTTAGGGCTGACATATATGTATCTGCTTTTTAAGTAGTAGGTATATTAGTGTTTATATTACAGATATAAAGACAGAGAATCACCCGACCCTGCACGTGTCCACGTCGAGTGCACTGAACGTCTCCGTCGATATTAAACTGAAACGAGTCACTGACTTCTATGTTGAAGTTAATAAGGTATGCTATTACTTACTATATCATTAACTGGCTGACCCGTGCCCACTTCGTTGGGCGGCGAAAAAAAAATGTCTCTTTTTTAAACATATTTCATTACTGCTCCACTCCTATTAGTAATAGCGTGATACTATATAGCCTATGACACTCTCCGATAAATGGGCTATTCAACACAGAATTTTTAAAAAAATCGGTTCAGTAGATCCAGAGTTTACTCCCTAAAACGTCACAAACTTTACCTCTTTATAATATTAGTATAGAAGTAATAGATTAATGTTAACGTAAATTTAAAACAACGTGTATTTAATTTAAAGATGAGATTTTTGGTGAAATAAGGGTATTACTTTAATCGATTGAATGGTGATTGATCGCTGGCATCGAATAACATCGATCGATTTGTGTATTAGAATGGAATGTTTGACTTTTTATTCAAATAAAACATAGACTGATTAATAAATCGATGGTATGCGATTCTACCATTGATTCGATCGACGACGGCTAATCTGTTCTACTTTTGATCGGTTGGTGTGGTCATTTGGCTGAGCGACGTCTTTGTTACTGGATAATTGCTTATGAATGTGATTGGGTGCTCCCACTTTTATGTAGGTACTACATACATAACGCCACCTTTATCATTGAATAATCCTTGGTTATATGGTAGTGTATGGTATACAATGGTTGCAGCGCCTAATTACAGTTATCTACAATGTTAAAAATATATGACGTCAAGAAAATGCAGCAGTAGAGTTTGTTGCGCCGCTTCTTCGCTTTGGAAGAGGTGGTAAAGTTTTCTAAACTTTCAAATGTATTTAAACTTAGATTGAATAGTTTAAAGGACGTTAAAAAATATATAATGTAAATTGTATTTATTTTGATTAAAGCGTTTTTGACTTAGACTTTGACTGTGGCATCATTGTGACCATTTACGTTGCATTCGTACAGGAGGTGGTACTCAACGTGACTCCGAGCACTCCCAAGTATTTCTACTTCTCCTTCGATCAGACGCCATGGAACGTGACGGAGGACAAACGACGACCACTTACCAGGTCAGTCTTAACAGCTAATAACCCTACACCTATTATAATAGATAAAATTTTGCTCATCATAAATCATAACAGCCAAAAAATGTCCCACTACAGGGACGGGCCTCCTCCCGCGACAGAGGGTTAACTGTTAGTAACCCTACATTTAATAGATAAAATATTGCTCATCATAAATCATAACAGCCAAAAAATGTCCCACTGCAGGGACGGGCCTCCTCCTACTTGGACTACTAATACCACGCTGGCCAGACGGATTGGTATAGGGTTTTATTTCAAGTTTTTCTTCTTTTTATTCCGTAAAGATGATATTGACGAATAGTCCCTTAGTCAGTTTTTACGACACCCACGGGATGAGATACGGTGGTGACATACTTATTGTATTCTTGTTCCGTTACCACACGGATATTTTTTTAAAATATTTTAATATCAACTACTATCAACTTCAAGCGTAGAACCCCTTTATAGGGGACACATAGATAAAAGATCTGAGCATAGCCATTACAATATTTCTTTATTCGGGCACTTTTTCTTTTAACATATTATTATGTGAATTAAAACACGTATAAATCGAAATAGTAATTTAATGAATTTAAATGTTTGTAAAAACCGACTAAGGGACTAACCGTAAATATTATCTTTACGTAATAAAAAGAAGGAAAACTTGAAATTAAACCCTATACCAATCCGTTTGGCCAGCGTGGTATTAGTAGGCCAAGTATCCCTCCGTCACTGGAGGAGGCCCGTCCCTGCAGTGGGACATAAATGGGCTGTTATGATAAATATTGTTATGTATATTGTATTGTATAATATATAATATTGTTTATAGGTTGAACTACACAATACCTAAGAGCGTTATACTAATGATTGATTCAGAAGATGAGATTTGCGCGACAGTCTCCATACAGAACAATTCTGTAAGTATATCGTATACCTACTTGTGTATGTTTTAATGCACAACTAATTATTTCACACAACTTACTTTATTTCTCTTTTTAAATGTTTTATATTGTACCTGGAGCTTAATTGTACACTTTATGTTATGTGAGAGAAAAGTAGCTGAACACTAGTATTCTAAAAGTAGCTGAACACTAGTATTCCAAAAGAAGCTGAACACTAGTATTCCAAAAGTAGCTGAACACTAGTATTCCAAAAGTAGCTGAGCACTAGTATTCTAAAAGTAGCTAAACCCTAGTGTATTTTTAAAAGTAACTGAACACTAGTATTCCAAAAGTAACTGAACACTATTACTAGTATTCGTTATTCCAAAAGTAACTGAACACTATTACTAGTATTCGTTATTCCAAAAGTATCTGAACACCTAGTATTCCATAAATAGCTGTACTTTTGGGGCTGACTGCACATAAAAAACATCCAGACCAATGCAAACATTAATGTTCATGTACACAAAGTTTTGCTTTAAACGGAAATTGAACCAGCCATGGATAAGATCATCGAATTCCACGTTCCCAGTGCAGTGTACCATATATAGTACACGTGCATTGTTTTACTATTGTGTCTGCTGGCGGCACTGTGAAAGGGTTAATCAATTTGGAGGCACCTACATATTAATATGTGTACTTACCTATTTATGTTTCAGTGTCCGATATTCGACAACGAGAACGATGTGTTGTATAAAGGTTACCATCTCACTATGACCAGCAAGGGTGGCATCACACTAACTGTGAGTATACTCGTCATCATCATCATCATAACAGCCCATTAATGTCCCACTGCAGGGACGGACCTCCTCCCATGACGGAGGGATACTTGACCTACTAATACCACGCTGGCCAGATAATTGGTATAGGGTTTAATTTCAAGATTTCCTTCTTTTTATTACGTAAAGATAATATTCACGGATAGTCCCTTAGTCGGTTTTTACGACACCCATGGAATGAGATGGGGTTGTATAGTGGCTAATTTAAAATACTTAATCTTTTTGTTTTTGCCTGTTAATAAAATAAAATATTAGTTGGAAATAGTCACGAATACAGTAATAGATAATGGTAAATAATAAACACTTGTCTACAATAAACTAAGTTTATAGCAACATTAAATAGCAATTACCTATTTGTACGCACAGCAACACATCAAGTTAAACATTTTCATTTGAAATTGTGTCTTATTTCAAGGTATTAAGGTACAGTATGGGGACATTGATAATGTAATTGGCTTTTAAAGAAAGAGAGCAAATCAATGAGTAAGAAAAGTACATCCGATTACCGAAAATAGCTGAATAATTTTAGCATAAGTTTTGAAAATTATCACATTAAAATGTATCTTATGGCATTCGACATAAGGTTGAAATTATAAAAGATTAAATCCCTACTTACTTCTATTTGACATTGTATGTTTCATCATGTCTTACTAAGTGACGCAGGTGACGGAAACATTGCACTTCGATAAAAAGTCATTGCAGTGCAACAAAATATAGCACTTATTGTTAACGTCATAATATACAATTTCAAAATCATCAATCATCAATAAATTATAATCTCACTTTCTCGCTTCCTCATTGTTGTCTGTCTTTCTTTAAAAACTAATCATATTATCAATGTCCTCATACTGTACATGAGTGTCTAGCTTGATTAGTTGCTGTGTGTGCATAATTAATAAGCATTAAGCATATTAGTACTAAAGAAAAGTATACTTTACACGTCATCTTTGTATTATTTCATAAATAAATAAATATTCCTTACACATTCACACAACGCCATCTAGTGCCAAACTAAGCAGAGCTTGTACTATGAGTACTAGACAACGGATAAACATACCTAAATTTTTTTTTTTGTAAATAACATACATATTATACATAGAAAACAGCCAGACCAATGCAAACAATCATGTTCATGCACACAAAGATTTGCATTAAGCGGGAATCGAGTCCGAGACCTCTGGGTAGCAGTCATGTTATATAACCACTACGCCACAGCGGCCGTACATGGCAAAGTATTAAATTTTGAATGATCGAAAATTCAAACGAAACTGTTACCATTCACCAATAATATTTATTCAATATTTTTATATAAAATAGGGAAAGGTTAGTTAGGTTAGTAGATTAGTAGTCAAACTTTACATTTGAAACTACAAAAATTGCTTTACAATAGAAACCCAACTCCTTTACTGCTAAAATGTCTTTAGTACCATAATGTCCACTTCCTAAAATGACCATTTCCCAGAATGACTGCTCCCAGATCGTCCACTTTACGTGATGACTAGGTATTTTCTCATATTGACCACTTGCCATCATACACTCGAGAGCAAAAGTTCCGGGTCACTAGCATTTACTTCAATATCTTGAAAACGAATAAAGCTATCGTATTGAAATAAATTGAACTTTATAGACAATTTAATGTTACTAAAATAAAATGCATTAAATTTACTACTGACCATTTATTTTATTATGTTTAAAAGGACAAATTAAAAATAACGCCATTTTGCTTGTAAAACCAAAACTGAAAATATTGAATTTTTTATATTTACAAGTAGTTTTAACACGGTTTAGTACTTGGTATTACCCCCACGTGCTGTCTGGACTGCTGCAATGCGATTTGGCATGCTGTACACCAAGTTTCTGAAACACTGTTGGGGAATGTTCTCCCATTCCTCTACCAATGCATGTTTCAAGTCACTAAGCGTAATTAAAGGAGGATCTTGTTGTCTTACCCGTCGTCCGAGCTCGTCCCAGGCGTGCTCGATTGGGTTGAGGTCGGGGCTACGTGCTGGCCACACCATGGGACGAATATTCACATCATCAAGGTAGTCTTGCACTACACGAGCAGTGTGGGGACGGGCGTTATCCTGCATAAAGATGGCATTCTCACCAAGTCTTGCCATAAATGGACCGACGTGCTCGTTGAGGATTTCATCCACGTATCTTACGCCATTAAGAGTACCGTTTTCGATCAGTTCAAGCTCTGTTCGGCTTTCCGCAGAAATTCCAGCCCACACGAGTACCGAACCACCACCGTATGACACCTTTTCTTCAATACAGGCTTGCATAAATCTTTCTCCTGGTCTTCTGTACACCTTTGCCCTTCCGTCGTGTGTATACAGCATAAATTTTGGTTCGTCCGAGAATATGACATTTGACCAATTTTCAATCGTCCAATTCGAGTGTTCGCGTGCATAAATTCGTCTTGCTATACGATGGTGTCTCTCGAGTTTCGGACCATTTGCGGGTCTAAATGGTTTCAAATTACCTTCAGCAAGTCGCCGTCTTACAGTCCAAGCAGAAGGGCTGCTTCCACCAAGTCCTAAAAAATGATGAGTCACTGCTGTTCCCGTAAGAAACCGATTTCGTAGCATAGAGTTCACTAAATATCGATCTTCCCGTGCCGTCGTACACCTGGGTCTGCCTGTTGTTGGTCTGCGTAGGTTCAAACCAGTTTCTAGAAACCGCTGGCGAACACGCTGAACTGTAGACAACGATACACCGACTATTCTTGCTGTTTCTCGCTGACTGCTCCCATTTTCCAGGATCGTGAGGATTCTCGTACATTCCTCAGGTGTGAGTGACATAATTACCACTTTAATAATGACTATTGGATACCTGGATGACTCCTTATAAATACATTTTATGACAGAACAAAAACAAAAGCAAAAACAGTAGTGAAAATTAGAAGTTCTGATTTAAAAAAAATGGATCTTTTTTTTTATAACTTTTTTAATGCCATTACTTACCGCCAATCAATAAGTTTTTATATGTTTAATGAAAGATTATTAAATTGTCTATAAAGTTCAATTTATTTCAATACGATAGCTTTATTCGTTTTCAAGATATTGAAGTAAATGCTAGTGACCCGGAACTTTTGCTCTCGAGTGTATTTCATTTCCCTTAATGACCATTTCCCGAATTGTCCAATTTTAAAACTAGCAGTTCTTCTCAATCGATAGACTACCTCTGTGGCGTAGTGACTGCTACGCTGAGGTCTCAGGTTCGATTCCCGCTCAATGCAAATCTTTGTGTGCATGAACATGATTGTTTGCATTGGTCGAGTGTTTCTATGTATAATATGTATGTATTTACAAAAAAAAAGTATTTAAGTATGTTTATCTGTTGTCTAGTAGCTGTGCTTAGTTTGGGACTAGATGGTGTTGTGTGATTGTGTGAGGAATATTCTTATTATTATAATCACCCCTGTAATCAGATGTGGTGATACAATACTTATTGAGCACTTGTGATCCAGCAAACGATGTACCCGAGCGGTTTCTACGTGGTGTTCATAGTGAAGGAGAGAGACGACGAGTGCACCGGCAACAGTGAGGGCACGCCCTACCATCAGAGCAGGACTAAGAACTTCAAGTTAGTATTAGGTCTACTATGCGTTTCAAATAAGAATAGGACTGTCAAAGCGCCATCTTGTTTCGCATTTCTAACGAACTTCATGAATGTCATGTACGGTAGGAAAAAATAAACAGCAAAATTTTCAATAAAACCGGTTTATTTCGTAAGGTTTTTTTATGTTATTGTTTCAATGTAACCAACAAATAAAACTGTGAAAAACGAAGAAACATGTTTTCGTTGAATAAAACAATCTGTTTCTTTCAGAATTTTCAACGCTAAATATTTTTATTTAAATTATTGTACGATTTTTTTTGTTGGTCGTACTAAAATGACAGTTGCCACATGAAGTTGGCAGCAAGTGCGATAATTATTTAATTATTTAATAAATTATAATAATTATTTTTATTTATTATCTTTTGTTGGATGTTGGTATTATCCTATATTTCCTAAATAACAAAAATTATTTAAACAATATATGTTTTAAAAGAATTTAGAGTCTAAAGACTGCGCAGAAATAAAACGACAATTTCATAGGTTAAAATAAATAAAATAATGTCTTATGCCTTATTGCTTGTCCACATGTTTTACCATAGTCAATTCGACCGTATATATGATTTTATTTGTCTATGCATGTTTGCCGATTATTTCTTTGTTTGTGAACCGATTTGAAAAAATATAAAAAAAATCTTTATTTATTTTGCTTCAAAAATTAGTTTAGATCAAATGTACAGTACCCGGCCGTAAATATTGCACATCGACCTGTGGAAAGAAACAATTTGTCAATTTCGGCTATTCTATATAGAAAATATTCACAGATAGTCCCTTAGTCGGTTTTTACGACACCCATGTGATGAGATGGGGTGGTGACATATTGTATTCTTACTCCATTACCACACGGAGAATTTGAGATTTGTCTATTTATTGTACGTTATACACCTAGTAATGTTTCTTGAAATATTAATTAATTTGGGGAAAAGATGTTAAGAGCGTTTACGGGCGCTCACTCGCCAATTGAAAAAAAAATCGCAAATAGGATCACTAATGCAAAATGTTGTCTACTAAGTCTTTATAAAACGCAATAAAGTATTTGTATAACACACTCTCGACACTTTAAATGTTTTTCAATTAAATAAATATTACTTCCGAAAATTAAACGTCCTTTTATATGCATATATTACAGAACGCCACTTGTCACGATCCTGGCAAACAGATTGGGCCTCGTCCACTTTCATTAAGCGAGTCATACATGAGCGTCAGTTACGAGTGCTCTTTTTTTTTGGGTCTTCTATTATTATATAATATCTTTATCTCTTTTTGTAGTACTCAGATGGTAACGCGCATACTATACACTAATAATGTCGATATATTGTTCAGATTCAAAGTGATAGCGACGATATCATACAAGGAGTACGTGATAGGCGCCCTGGTGACGCTTGGCGTGATCATCATGGCTGCTGTGCTGGTGCTGCTCGCTGTGTTCCTGCCCAGATCGTGTAAATGTACCGGTTAGTAACTATACACTGCAAAGTATCTTAGTGTCCCACTGATGGATGAAAGCCTCTGTGGCGTAGTGGTTATATAACATGACTGCTACGCAGAGGTCTCGGGTTCGATTGCCACTCTAAATATTTAAGTGCATGAACATGATTATTTGCATTGGTCTGAGTGTTTCTATGTATAATATGTATGTATTTAAAAAAAAAGTATATAAGTATTAATATCCGTAGTTATGTTAGCAATAACACAAGCAGGTTAAGCCTAGCTTACTTTGGGAACAGATGGCGCTGTGTAGAGATGTCCGTGAATATTTATTATATTTACTTCTGGCTGAAGGCCTCTCCGCATGACTTCCACATGTTTCCATCCATGGACAATAAAGGCTACTGTTTCTATGTTCTCTCTAGCTCATTCTGCAAGTTCTTACTTAGCTTTTTGTACCCCGTTTTGCTTATTCTTTGCATCATTCTGTGCTGATTCTGGCTTAAATTTGTCAAACGTACGCCAAATGGACAAGCAATGAGTCCAACACAATGTGTCCGTTAATTGATGTTTGTAAAAGTCCCCGCGAGACAGGGCATGATCCCTAGTGCGGGAGTTGTCTTTTTATAAAAAAAAAAAAAAAAAGCGTAGTCCCATTTCAGTTGTACCGTCTTTTACGAAAACTGCTGAACAGATTTGACTCAATTTTGTCAGTGTATAGCTGATGGAGAAAGCTAATGCTAGGGAGGCATTGGCATTTAGATACCACACTTAGATATACTCCAGATTCTTTTAACAACTAACTTGTACCCCATCAAGAAAAACGTCTTCAAAGTCGTACTATTTGACGACCTCTGTGGCGCAGTCGGTATATTACATGACTGCTACGCAGAGGTCTCGGGTGCGATTAAATAAATAAATAAATAAAATACTTTATTTCCAAATTAGCATAGGTACATATTAGTTATATCCATGGCCCCACACTAGGCAAGCCTGTCCTGTGGGTGCCAAGTATGATTAACAAAACGATTACAAAATGCACACTCGGTCGACATCAAGAAATCAAATATTAAAAATAAAGAAATTAAATAAAACTAAAAGAAACTTCCCTGTAAACTACACATAATATATCAATTATAATTTAGATCCGCACTAACCATAATAAAAATATAAGCTCAAACCCAATACATAATATAATACATTTTTTTTCCCTATTACCTTAGTACCAAGAAAAACAAATGCAATTACCACATCTTCGGACACAATATTATGTAGAGCTAACCCAGGAAACTTCAAATCATATGTAGCAGTAGACTTTCAGTCATGTCATAAGACAGTGTCAGGAGCCAATCTGAGACTTTTACTTTTGCAACTTGAACGGAGCACTCTTTAATATCACACGATTTAGCAATTTAGTTGTATAGAAAGTGATCTATGACTGGACTGAAGCGTCTAGCAAAGGATGTTTTGACTTTCGGTACCTCTATTCTGAAAACACGACGTTTTAAAAGTTTTGGATATTCTTTACTGTTTATTTTTTGTTTATGTGTTTTCAGAAATGATTTTAAGATAAAAAGCTGCCGTACATTAAGTAGGTTAGATTCCTTATAGAGATCTTCGGTAGGGTACCTAAATGGCTTCCCCAACATTGTTTTAATCACCGACCGTTGTGCTCGTTCAACTTCTATTAAATGTGTTTTGGCTGCGTTTTCCCAACAGTGTATACAGTATTCGATTAAAGACTGGCTCAGTGCAAAGTATACTGTTTTTAAAATCTTTGATATCATAACCGGTTCCTCTCCTACTGTTCACGAAATAAATTAGATCTGAATGTAGACAAGTGTTTCACATGCACCTTTACTCGTAAGCCAAATCCTTTTGTAATTACTTACAAGCTGTGTAACATGACCGTGACAAGAGTCAATACTGTCAAGGATCTGGGAGTAACGTTTGACTCAAAACTAATATTTGATTCACACATTGACGATATTATAAATAGGGCTAATAAAGCGTTAGGGTTTATATGTAGGATATCGTCTGATTTTAGGAACATAAAAACAATGAAAATTTTGTACTGCACCTTTGTCCGGAGTCACCTCGAATACGCATCTCAAATTTGGAATCCAATATATAATGTATACATTGACCGCCTTGAGGGGGTCCAGAGGAGGTTCTTGCGATACATACAATACCGTTCGAATACCTACTTGCCCGATTATCTTAGTCGTTGTAAAAAATTTCATATCCTTCCTCTATATGAACGCAGAAAAATAGCAGATCTATCATACTTATATGGTATCATGAATGGTTTCATTGATGTTCCTGAAGTGGTGGGTAAGATTGGATTGCGTGTACCGACTGCCCACTTAAGAAGATCAAATCTTCTTGATGTTCCATTAACCAGGACTACTTACAGGCAAAATTCTTTTATAGTAAGAGCATGTCGCACATTTAACGGGGAGTGTCGGAGAGTCGATCTTGACTTGTTTGCAACAAATATTGACCGGATGAAAAGGGCAATCTGCACGAGTTTCTTTGAGGCTACCTAGTTGTGACCTCTATTATTTTGGTTTTATTTTTTCAGTATGTATATGTGTAGGTGCTTCTTGTTTTGTTTTGTTGTGTATTATTATTAATTTTATTTTCTTCCCTTGAACAAATTTATTGATGTGTTTAGTCTTTTTAAATGTTAAGCTCAATGTCTGTCAAGTACGTGTTTATACCTAAATTACAATCACTTATTTATCTGTGAAAACTTGTAACTGGCCGTGAATTGTTATATTAATTGTTATTGTGATTTTTTAGCTGTAAGTTTTCTTAATAGAATAAAATAAAATAAAAATAAAATAAAAAACTACACTTTTTCATTAATTTGAAGTCCGTTACGAAAAAATATTTTTTGAATCTTGTGAATGGTGATACACACAACGCTGCATGTGGATAACTAAGAAACAAATTAGGAAAATACATCTATCGGCGAACAAGTAAACTACTGACTAAGAGCGAGTATTAATCGTTAAATTATCCAAAAGAATTCACTAGATGGCGTTGTTCATGTTTTTTATTATTTCTTGCTAAAAAACCAAATATACTTAAAAAACAAAATAAGTAATCATTAAAAATAACATAAATATGGATAACGTAACTAAACGTAAAGCAAATAACACTAAAACATACATAAATCGTACATTGGACTCATCTTTTGTATCAACTGCTTCTGAATCAGACTACTTGAGACGGAGCTTACCTGATCTATCAACAGGATTCTTAGATAGAGAAGACACAGAACAGTTTGAAGAACAAATATTAAAGTTAAAAGAGCAGCTAGAAATAGCACATGCTGAAATAAAAAATTTGAATTTAGAAAATGGCAATTTAAAAAAACAATTACAAGAACAATGTCTGCAGAATAATAAGCTGAAAGAAGTTTATTCAGATTTACCATACGATCTTAATACAAAACTATCTAGTTCATCGAAAAAATCTAAACGTCTTGAAAAAAAACATGATGAACAAAATTTGAATTTAAGTAATACAAGTTTACAAATAAAACTAAATGAAGACAATGAAACAATAATAGATGGCGCCACATGTTCACAAAATGATAAAATATACATACAAGAAAAGAAGAATGAATATAAAGACAATGGAAAAATAAACCCTAATTGCCCACAAATTCTAGTTATAGGAGGAAAACAATATCAGGGTTGGCCCTGAGACTGATCAAATCAAGAGAAGGTACTAAATTTAAAAAATATTCTATATCTTCGATTGTCAAACCTTACGCCCCAACCGAAGAAGTATTGAAATCGTGTCTTAAATTACAGAATTCTAAGGACAATTACTTAGTACTATGCGTTGGTGAATATAAAAGTAATCCTACAAAACTAATGTACGAATTGATAGGAACATTAAAAAGCCTACATGAAGTTAAAATTATTATTCTGAATGTATTAAAAAATAAAAGCCTAAATGAATTTATGTTGAATAATCTTTTAAGGAATATTAGCCATAATTTAAAAAAATGTAATTTTATTAATGTAGATATAACATACAATATAAAAAATGAGTATTTAACTAGAGTATGTCAAAAAATTAATAATGTAATAGATTTTCATTGTTATGAGGAGCGGTTCTTAATTATTTCGAAAAGGCCTGTACTGACAAAAAATATGTGTCTAGGGATGTTACAAAATTGCTTCTACCTATGATGTCTACGACAATGTATAAAAAAAATAGTTACTGTATGTGCATTCAAGTTTTTAATAAACTACCAAAAAGCATGAGGGAGCTGCCATTATCTAAGTTTTCACATACTCTTAAAAAATGGTTGATTGATAAATGTTTTTATACAATAAAAGAATTTATGACATTAAAATAATGAGATTAAAATACACATTACATTAATTCGTTTCATGAGGACTTGGATAAGGGTATCGAAGCTAGGTATATGACATGGTGTAGCGGTATGGCTAATAAACTTTTCATTATTTAGTTTAAGTTTTAACATTTTATTATTTTAATTATTTTACATTATTCTTTAATGTTACATTATTTAACATCATGGTCTGGATTATTATTATAGTGACATTAACTTAATTATCTATACTATTGCACAATCTGATTATGTATCCACTTATTGTTAATTAATTATATTGAAAGTTTTCTAATTTTAATTGATTGCTTCTGGCTATTTTAAATGTTAATTTTAATTTTAAATGTTAATTTTGTGATTTTATTATTATGTAATATTTGCACACCCGGTTGTGGTGAGACATGCTGTACTGTACGACATTGTAAATATCCTGTAACCATGTTTCTTGCAAATAAAGAATCTTGAATCTTTGTGGAAGCTGATGATCGAAGTAATCTCATAATATTGGCCGTGTTTCTTACTCTATTTGATAAGGAAGTGATATGTATATTCCCGCTTAATGCAAATCTTTGTGTGCATGAACATGATTGTTTGGGTATTTTCGATGTATAATATGTATGTGTTTACAAAAAAAAAATATATTAAGTATGTTTATCCGTTGTCTAGTACCCATAGTACAAGCTCCGCTTATTTTGGGACTAGATGGCGTTGTGTAAATGTGTGAGGATTATTTATTTATTAAAGGCTTAAAATAAACCTTATGTCTTGTCGTTATCAGAGCAAGTAGTAATAATAGAAGAGGAGCCGATCATCCAGGCGTCTACCTCCGGGGCGAGTACTAGCGGCAGTGTGGAGCGTGTCGGCGGCAGCGGGGAGGGGGGCGCACATCTGAGGGAGGAGGGAGGGGAACCTAAGGAGAAAGTGAAACAGGAACCTGATGCTCATGCTGTAGAGGCTGCGGAAGGTAAGTCTGACTTAATACATGTAGTGTTTGTTTTTGTATATTTAAGAGAGAGAAGAATATATTAATGATTAAACTTAAAAACCGAATTCCCTAAGAAAAATATAAGTATGTATATAAAAAAAAAATTAATAAATAAAAAATAATAAAAAAAGATGAATGAAATAGTAGTAAGTTTTAGATATAAGTAGTAAGTAAATAATGTAAAATTTGGTGGCCACGCTTCCTCTCTGCTACATTTGCCTTACCCGACAGGGTCCATAAATGAGCTTTTTACCTATGTAGGTACTACATCTTTGTAAAACTTATGGTGTGCAATAAACGAATTGAGTATTGAGAGTATTTATATTTACTAGTCGCTTGGTCTCTTGAGCAAGAAAACTTCTCAGTTGTTACTACGGCTAAGGCTGCTTCAGGGTAGCACATATGCATATCAAAACGTAAAGGGATCGGCACCGCCTGGCTTTTTTCCTCGGTGTCAAACGTCAAAAATCCGATTACGTTACTATTTCGATCAGTGTGCGTTGCAGTAAGGAGTTTCATACAAATAATACTGAACGGCTCGAGTTGATACGGTGACGATTTCTTTACGTTTTGATATATTATGTGATATGAGCCTAAAACACCGCCAAACAATAGTTAGTGTGCTAATGTTAGTGTGTTTACGTGGAATGTTACAATAGGGTGGGCAGCTGTACTGTAGCATTGCTGACGTCAATGAACGATTTGCCAGTTTGTCGACTGCCAAGATAAAGGAATCAATGTGGAAAAAGAGTAATAGTTTGTTTTATTCTGCATGTCAATTCTCGTACCTAAAATTCGGTTAAGTTAACTTTTAGTTGTCAAATTGTCACACTCTAAATAAAACTTTAACACCTACACAAAAGATTACAATTGCAATAGCAAAAACAAGACAATTTGACAACTAAAAGTTAACTTAACCGAATTTTTAGGTACGAGAATTGACATGCTGATCGTTATCTATCGTGGAAGCAAGTTCTAATTATCCGCTTATTTAAATTAAATGTGGGCTTATACTCCATGATGCTCATAATTTTTTTTTCTGGTTTTGTGGGTATTTTTTGCATTCTTTAATGTAAAAGACACAAAGTACATTCGGGCTGAAAACAACAACGGTAAAACAATCAACGTATACAGGACATATACAGTTTACCTTATTTCTAATGTTGTTTTGGGTATTGCTTTTAGAATTTCTATCGGTAGAGTTTTTCTATCAGTGGTTAGGATTTACAGGATGAAAATTGGTCAATGTATTTCCCATGGAGGCTTTAAACCCTGGCGTATTGTTTATTTACATGTTTGTCATTAAAAATGGCACAGATGAGCAGTGGTCGCGCTCACACCCGCTCACAGTACACAAACTCACGAGGGCCACACCGGAGACCTTAGCGAGGAGATCTGACAGGTATTTGTTACATATTATATTTTATTAACTATACCACCATTTTTTTATCAGCTAAGTAATTAGGTTCTAAAGAAAGAAAACTTGAGGGACGAGTATAGAAGTTAGAAATATACTTACGTGCAAAAAAATCGACCAACTCTTAAGGTTTAAAGTAATAATTATTTGAATAAAGTTTTTGACATTAGTTTATTGATTGATAAAGAATAATATTTATAGAACTACCTTAACACTCCAAAATTACCTTTAACACTATGTAATAAAAGTAATTTTCAAAATAATGTTAATTTTGAAAATATCTATTCGGTAGGCCGATTTTTTTGCACCATCTAAGATGGTCCTTCAAACGAGAAACATAGACCTCAAAATAGGCACGAGAGCAAGTCGTGCCAGAACACACTTAACCTTAAAACATGTGCTCAGTTCTTTTTGGTGGCTGGACTTAGGCTCACGTTCTGATTCCCCTTGACGGGAGGCCAGCAAGGGAGTGCTTGTAATCACTCCCTCTTTCTATCTATTGCTTCTTTTGCGTACGTTGTTGTGCGCTACATTAAAATCCTATATCAATAAAGATCTTTTTTTGTTCAGGTACTTTTGGGGAGCCCTTACCATAGCTGTGGTGTACGCGCTGCCCGTCATACAACTGTTGTTTACATATCAAATGGTAAGTTAGCTGATGCACTCACAGTGTTATGACCCAAGTCTGCCGGAGCACTATAACTTTTTTTATACCACGTTGTTGACAAATAAGCGTAGTAGGTGGTTACCGTAGCCTATGAACGTGTGGAGTTGCGCAGTGACTTAACAGCACCATGCCTCCAACGAAAAGGGAGGAATAGCTGTGCGAATCTTGATATCGCGATTCAGGACGTAGTGGCGACATTCTGTTGATTGTGGGGGGTACTAAGATAGTGCAGGTGTTCGCTTGAGTAAGTCGCTAGATGACGCTACAAACGCTTGAATCACACGCGCGGTGCCGACCAAACAAAACTTATTTACCGTTCTCTTGATGGACCCCATACTGTATTCTCAAGATGAAAGCTCGACAGGGAGATCATTGCAAAAACTGATTGTCGGTGGGAGGAGCTGTTGTACAACAGCCATTTAGTACTGTAGCGTCATCTAGCGACTTACTCAAGCGAACACCTGCACTATCTCTTACTACGTCCTGAATCGCGATATCAAGATTCGCACAGCGATTCCACATATATACAACGTCCAACGAACAACCGTTGGGCAGTTGTCCCGCCAGGCACGATCACCCTCGCCTGGTCGGAAGATCCTCCCTTTACGTTGGAGGCGTCATCGCGATCTCCACAGAACTCCACTTATAGACTGCTATCAACAATGTTTCTGAAGTCTGGCCAGGTCTTAACTATGAGTATTACAAACAGGCAATCATTCACAGGACGCTTTGCCTTGAATGTTATAAGGCATTTGACACAATTAACAAATCTCAATTGTTTACGATGATTACATGCTATGTATTTAATATAGGGGAAAGATGGTTTCAACGTTCTGAAAAAGTAATTTATTAGCAAGATAAGATTTAGAAAAGAGATGATATTTTTTAAATAATCTTATCGTTATTGCGACTTGATATGTAAAGCGTTCCTCAAGGATCGATTCTGGGGTCACTCCTACAAATACTTTGGTAATTTTTATTAGATAGAATAGAATATAATATTTATTTATTTTGCAAACATAGGTATTAAATATATTATAGATATTAAAAATAAACATTTATACATATTGACAGCCTCTGTAGCTACGCAGAGGTCTTGGGTTTGATTCCCGCTCAATGCAAATATTTGTGTGCATGAACATGATTATTTGCATTGGTCTAAGTGTGTCTATGTATAATATGTATGTATTTACAAAAAAAAAGACTAAGTATTAATATCCATTGTTCTGTAACCACAAGCAGGTTAAGCCTAGCTTACTTTGGGAACAGATGGCGCTGTGTAGAGATGTCCGTGAATATTTATTTATTTATTTTACCTAGGTAGTAAACATATTTTGAAGTAGTTCATGAGACACAATATCCCGTTCCTCTGTAGATGGTGATATCGACGGGCGACCAGGACCTCTGCTACTACAACTTCTTGTGCGCCCACCCTCTAGGCCCACTGTCGGACTTCAACCACGTGTTCTCTAACGTGGGCTACGTACTGCTGGGGGGAGTGTTCATGGCGCAAGTGCGGTACAGGGAGGTGGCCAGCAGGGGGCGCCCTAAGGTACGTACTTAAGTAACATTTATTTTATTTTATTTTATTTTCAGATTTAGAAAACTTACAGCTATTTTACAAATATAATGCGGATTGAGTATTTAACATTATGGCCAATTAAAAGTTTTCACTAATAACTATTTGTGAATGATCGATTAAGTGTATACAGTAGGACGACAATGATGTTGTTTATAACTTGGATTAGAAGATATCTAAAATATTATCTAACAGATAATAAAAAAAAAAAAAAAAATTATAGTTAATAAATAAACAATCACTCAAAGTATTCACAACAAAGAGTTCTCTTTAACACTGATGCATTCATGATGAAGGGATCGAAGTCAACCCCACGGTTGGCAGTATTGAACGAATTACAGGCTCTGATGAAATATGAGTTTTGTCTGTAGACAGTTTCGACTGTTGGAGTATGGAGAAGATCGTGCCTTCGACGTAATGTTGTCGGTACGCGTAGGCCTATTTCGTTCACGAACTCGGAAACATCTGTCGCTCCATTCATGATGCCTAATAAGAATGAAATATCAGCTATTCTCCTTCGTTCATGTAGTGGGAGCAAATGAAACTTCTTGCATCTAGTAAAATAATCTGGTAAATAAGTATTACAGCGAAATTGAACATACCTCACAAACTTCTTCTGAACTCCTTCCAACCTCGATATATAGATATCATAGTTGGGATTCCATACCTGTGAGGCATACTCAAGGTGGCTGCGTACGTAAGCGCAATACAAGATTTTTATAGTTTTAATACTTTTAAATTCAGCAGATATTCTAAATACGAATCCTAACGCTTTACAGGCCTTGTTTACTATATTAGAAATGTGTGTGTCAAATAGTAACTTAGAATCAAACGTAACTCCTAGGTCTTTTATAGAGGATACTCTAGTCAATGTGGCATCTGACAGTTTGTAATGACTGATTATGGGCTTGGGCTTACGCGTAAAGGAACGGAAGTTGTAATTTGTTTATAACGCAATAATGTTGGAAACGATCCAAGTCGCGTTGTAGGGCTATGGTATCATCTTCAGATGTTATTACATGCAGTTTTTTTTTTTTTTTTCTAATTTGCTCATATTGATAGTCTTATGTTAATAATAGATGTCAGCTATCTCCATTTTTGAAGAAATTTTATCAAAATAGGACCAGCCGTTTAAGCGTGATTCAGCGACAAATATTCATCCAAACTTACCAACTTTCACTTTGTGTATGATATTTATAATCACTATAAATAATAGCATGATAAGATATGTGTTATTCAGATGTATAAGCTATAATATTATTGTAAAGTTTCATTATAATCCATGTTGTAGTATTTACGTGAAAGAGTAGAAATGTAAGGTGGTGTAAGGCAGCAGGGGATGCAAAAAAAAAAAACAATTTATTTGCAAAGAATTTAATTAAAAAGTAATTACATTAAGTTATGAATAAAAGGTATTGCTTCGAACACGATTGTCCAAAGAATAATGTATTAAATTCACACAATAAAATGTAATATAATATCTAGGTGTTCAGTAGTGGAACATAATAGAAATAATAGGCGACTCGCACAATAAAAATCTATATATATTGACTCTAATTTTAACATAAGGTACAGTTAGGTCGATTGTCTATCGGCGAGTGGTTTGTTGATGCGGAGGGCCATAGACCGAAGAGCTAGCAAATAACCTCCCCGCACTCCTTGGCTGTCCTCGGCGGTGTAATGGCGCCGACACTAGGTATGGCGCAATCGATGCACGCGGGAACCGGCGGCACGTTGCGCGTACTCAGCATTACGTTGTTGTTGAAGTAAATGAGGGCGATGCGTACTATAGCAATTCCCTATGACTATGCTTGCGTAACAGAGTAACAAACATACATACTCACAATATTTATGACTATGTATACGTTCCTCACAGAACATGGGTATACCGCAGCACTACGGGCTCCTGTACTCCATGGGTCTGGGCCTCATCATGGAGGGTGTGCTCTCCGCCAGCTACCATCTCTGCCCCAATAAGATGAACTTTCAGTTTGGTAAGACTTTACACTATACTACATATTATTTACGCGTTTTCATATGAGTACTCCAAAAAGAGATAGAATATATTATATAAGAATAGAAGACCCGTAAGTGCAAGCGAGATAGATATAGAGAAATGATATGGCGCTACGACTCAGATGATAACGAGATATTTATAGTGACCGGCTCTAGCTTTGCACGTGTACAATATTAAGTATGTATTATACACTAGTTGACCCGTGCCCACTTCGTTAAGCGCCAAAAAAAACGCGTCTCTTTTCTCATATAATCATATTTCATTACTGATCCACTCCTATTAGTCATAGCGTGATACTATATTATAGCCTACTAGCTGACCCTTGCCCACTTCTTTGTATTCTTACTCCGTTACCACACATTACGGTAATTTTCTAGTTATACCTAAGCTATTAATTTATAATTATAGTTTTCTAATAATAATGTATTGTTGCAGACTCGTCGTTCATGTACGTAATAGCTGTGTTGGTAATGATAAAACTCTATCAAAACAGACACTCGGACATAATCCCTAGCGCACACACCACCTTTATGATATGTGCTGTCGTCATGACTCTAGGTGAGATTATATTATAATTACATACTAGCTTTTACCCGCGATTTCGACCGCATAAGTTTTTTTTAACTTAATTTAGTTATCTGCCTACTGCCTACTACCTAAAAAAGTTGGGGTGATTATTTATAGCCTATGACCATTTCTAGGTTATCATCTATTACCATACCAAATTTCATCAAAATCCGTTCTTTCGAATTTACATATAATATTAGTATGTATTAACCCTTTACGCCATGTATGTCTAATACGCAGTTCACCTAACTCGCGTTATGACTAAATGTCATTTTCAATAGCTTCTAGCCTAAGTATATGTTTGCCTAGGTCGCCATTTGCTTACTTCGGATGAGGACTACTTCGCTTTATGCCTTAATCTTACATGGTCTTTATCGCGTTATGCCTAACCTTTACGCTATGTAGGCCTAACACGCAGTTCACCTACCTAAAGTCTAAAAGGAAGGTGATGAAAAGAGTAAAACACTAGTTCTTTAAAAAATATGTTAATATTAAAAACTAAACGAACCACTGGTAGTAGTATACTTATACCTACCCTTACTAGGACAACAAATAAGTAATAAAAAAACTAAATAATAAGATTCACTTTGCCAAAATTAAATGTAAAATAAGTAAATGCTCACTAAACACATTTTGAAAAGGTTTCGGACATGCATATTTAATGACCATGAAAGTTAATGAGATCCTTTTTAATTTTGTTAATATTTTTTAAGAAATATAACGCATTTATTTCATTATTTTTTAGTTTTTCTAGTTCCGTTTTATGTTTTTTATTGAAAATAAAAGGGTATACTTATAAAACCACTATAGAGTTTTTACTTCCTGTATCGACCTGTATAATATAATGTTAGGTATAAAGTGATGTAAATCAAGGAAGATTTAGGCATGTGTCGAAAAAGTCCTGCGTATGCGTATTAGGCATAGGTACATAGCGTTTTACCAACCCGGTCGAATTTTGCGTGAAAACGTGCCCAGAATACTAGTATCATGATCAAATATCAATACTTAATCTTTGTGCAAGCTAATAGCCGGTTAACCAAAGCCAAGTGTTGAGAAGACTAAATCTCAGTTGGTCTGGTTATTATTTGGCCTTTACAGCTGTTGGTCTATATCGAAGCAAGTCTAACTAGCGTTATGCCTACTTATTCTTTTGACTAGTCATAACGCGAGGTAGGTGAACTGCGTGTTAGACATACATGGCGTAAAGGGTATTAACTACTAGCTGATGCCCGCGGCTTCACCTGCATTGTAGCTTAAATGTTATTCTACACCCTAAACTACATATATTTCAAATTTCATCAGTAGTTTTTTGCGTGAAAGAGTAACAAACATCCTTTCATCCATACATACATTCTCACAAACTTTCTCATTTATAATATTAGTAAGTTAACTAAAATTTACTAAATTTAGATTTTTCTATTTTTGTGTAAAACTTTTGATGCAGTTATGCGTATCATCATCATCATCATATTATCATATACACGCCCACTGTTGGACATAAGCCTCCTCCAAACGTTAGTTATGCGTATACCTTGTGTTTGTATTACTGCGCCATTCTCATGCACACCATGTTTTATTTTGAGTACACATCATAAATCTCAAAGTTTTTGCCCCAATTGCCCTTGAGCAATTTGATAGCTTAATATCTGTAAATTGTTGGTAAATACTAAGGCTAATTCAGGTAAATGTATATTTATTATAATTAAATCAACTCCAAGTGACAACTCTATATTCTATTATTAACGTTTGGTGCTGTCTCATTGGTTAATAAAGTGTCAAATTTGTCATTGTGTGATGAGCTTTTAAACAAATATAATTACGAGACATACCCTTCAGATTAAAACTTACTAGTTGATGCCCGCGGCTTCACCCGGCTTGTATAGGTAGCTTAAATGTTGCTCTACACCCTAAACTACATATAATTTAAATATCAACAAAATCCATTTAGTCGTTTTTGCGTGAAAGAGTAACAAACATCCATCCATCCTCACAAACTTTCGCATTTATAATATTAGTAGAAGTTAGTAGGATGTATGACATGTTACAGGTATCCGAAAAGAAGAAAGACAATGGAAAAAATTGATACTCGAGGCAGAAATCGAACCCGCGTTTCTGGACTATACGCGTCCAGCGCCATGACCACTAGGCCACCAGAGTACCCGTCTCGACTACCTTTAACCATTGCTTCATACAGGGCCGGGCCGCAACTTAGAACTGAACTGTACAACGCCATCTAGGACTCGAGTATCAATTGTTTTCCATTGTCTTTCTTCTTTTCGGATTTTTCTAGTTATACCTAAGCTTTATAGATAAAAATTAATAATCAATAATAATAATAATCAATAATCATTTATTTGCATAATATGGGTGGGCATTACATTGTTGTAGTACATATAAATGTTTTTAAAAAAAGTATCACCATATTGAACCTTTCAGTATGCAAAATAATAATAAGTACAATAAGATTTTATTCTACAAAACAATCAAATTAAATGTAAAAATCAAAACTAGTAAATTATATTAATAGTAAATTACAATAACAGTCAATATTAAATTACAATAAACAGTTAATATACCTAAATAAAAAACTAATAATGTCTTGCTATATACATATTAATATCTTTTTCTCTTTTGAGATTTATAAATAACAGTAGACATACAAAACAATAATTTTATTATTAGTTGATGTCTCTAATGTATTCATCAACCGAGTAATACGCTTTTACCAATAAAAACTCCTTCACTTTGCCTTTGAATGCAAGGAGGTTCTCAATCTCCAACAGATTCTTAGGAAGATGATTATAGACTCGAGGTGCCATACATAAAATACTTTTATTCATTAATGTTGTACTATGCTGAGGGCAATGAATCTTACGTTGATGGCGCCTACTTGTATAATTTTCATACAATCCTAAATTACTTTTGACAAATGTTACTAATTCATATATATACAAACACGAAACAGTTAGTATTCTCAAATTCTGGAAATAAGGTTTACAACTATCTAGTGGCTGGAGACAGCACATTGCCCTTATACATTTCTTTTGACATATAAATATTTGATCTATTTGAGTACAGTTACCCCAAAACAAAATGCCGTACCTTAATATTGACCCTACGTAACCATGATAAGCTGTAAGTATTGTGTCCTGATTAACTTTCTTTGTAAGTTTACGTAGTGCGTAAGATTGGCTATTCAATTTTGAACATAACATCTCAGTGTGACTATTCCAGGTCAGATTATTATCTATGTTCAGTCCCAAAAATTTTGTAGTTTTGACTTCATGGATTGAAACACCTTTATAATGAATGTCAATATTACTAACTAATGGAATTCTATTTTTAAATGTCATTATGTGGGTCTTACTTAAATTAATTTTCAAATTGTTGTATGTCAGCCATTGCATTATATCATCAAGAGTATTGTGTATGTCAGATTCCAGATTCGATTTATCCTTTCCCGTAAATACAATAGTACTATCATCAGCGAATAAAATGGTGGGATGTTTCGTTATTTTCGGAAGGTCATTTATATATACATTAAACAAAAGTGGTCCAAGCACACTACCTTGTGGGATACCCAGGATAATATCCCTATATTCTGATAAATAATTTGTTTCTTTTCTTAATTTTGGACATAGCCTACTAACTTGTGTGCATTGCTTTCTTCCAGAGAGGTATGATGCAATCAAGTCCAAAGCATTGCCTCTCACGCCATATGCATTCAATTTGCACAACAATTATATGTTATAATATAATTATATGTTATAATATATAATTATATTATAACATATAATTATATGTTATAATATAATATTAATATTGCTCACACATTCACACAATGCCATCTAGTCAAAAACTAAGCAAAGCTTTTACTATGGGTACTAGACAACGGATAAACATACTTAAATACTTTTTTTTTGTAAATACATACACATTATACACAGAAAACACCCAGACCAATGCAACCAATAATGTTCATGCACACAAAGATTTGCATTAAGCGGGAATCGAACCCGAGATCTCTGCGTAGCAGTCATGTTACATAACCACTACGCCACAGAGGTCGTCAAATGATATGTAATTGACTGTTACAGGTATGTTCGGTATTCTATTCCCGAGCGTCTACTTCTCGGCGCTGTTCACGATACTGCACCTGTTCACGTGTCTAGTGCTCACCATCAAGATATACTACGCGGGGCAGTTCAAGATGGGTATGTTATTACATTATAACTAATATTATTTACAATCATTTATAACCTATAACACTTCGGAAGGATAAAGCTTGCTATTTGTAAAAAAAATATCTAAATCGGATCATTACTTCCGGAGATTAGCCGGAACATATAAACTTACAAACTTTACCTTTTTATATACATACTAGCTTTTCCCCGCGGCTTCGCTCGCGTTAAAAAGTATTATTATCTTAGTATTTATATATAGAGATCACTTTGTTGTCCGTCTGTTTGCATGTATGTCAAAAACAATTTTCTAAGGAATGCGTGGAGTAGCTAAGTCGTAATGTCACAGAATTTTGGAAAGATGATTTGTGACGTCATAGAATTTTTGACAGTTGAGTCATGACGTCATAGAATTTAGCGGGAATTCTTCTTTTTACAGCTACATCGTCACGCGATATAATTTTGACAGTTGAGTCATAGAATTTTTAACTGATGAGACGTGAAGTCATAGATTTTTTTTTGTTAAATCTTTATTTAAGGAGCTTTGTCACAATTTGACTATGTCGACTAAGCTAAGTCATGACGTCTTAGAAATTCTAACAGAAAATGAGTGACGTCACAGAATTTTGGCGGGAAGTTTTTTTGAAAGCCTTGTCGTGACGTCATAAAATTGTGGCGGGAAAATTATTTTTTACAGCTACGTCGTGACGTCAAAAAAAAAAAAAATTGGGATAAGGGCAGGGGAATGATGATGATGATGATGTCGTGACGTCATAAAATTATGTCGAAAAAAATATTCTTTTTAACAGCTACGTCGTGACGTCATAAATTTTTGGCGGAATTTTTTTTTTACAGTTACCTTGTGACGTCATAAAATTATGGCGGGACATTTTGTTTTTACAGCTACGTCGTGACATCATAAAGTTTAGAAGGGATTTTTTTTTTGACAGCTACGTCATGACGTCGTAAAATTATGGCGGGAAATTTTTGTTTTTACAGCTAGGCCGTGACGTCGTATAATTTAGATGGCTAAGTCGTGACGTCATAGAAGTTTTAACAGCTGAGACATGACGTCTTTGACAGATAATTCCTGACGACATAGAAGTTTTGACAGATAAGTCGTGACGTCATAGAATTTTTAACAGCTGAGACGTGACGTCTTTGACAGATAATTCCTGACGACATAGAAGTTTTGACAGATAAGTCGTGACGTCGTAGAATTTTTAACAGCTGAGACGTGACGTCTTTGACAGATAATTCCTGACGACATATAAGTTTTGACAGATAAGACATGACGTCATAGAATTTTGGCGGGAATTTTTTTTGACAACTTCGTCATAACGTCATAGAATTTTAACAGCTGAGTCGTGACTTTATAGAATTTTTGGCAGCTGAGACGTGACGTCCTAATAGGGGCTGAATTAATCAAAATCCTATATTAGCGGACGGGTTCATCATAGTAGCTCCAATGTTTAATTTCAGTTCAATCATTCGAAAATATAAGAAGATTTATACAAACTTTCATCCTATTTTACCCTTTTAGGGGTAGAATTTATCAAAATACTTTTTAAGGAGATCCCTACTTCATAGTAGCTATCTGCATGCAAAGTCTCAGCCCGATCGGTTTAAAACTGACAAAGTTTCATACAATTTTTCATCCCCTATTCATGCCCTTGGGAATAGAATTATTAAAGTCCTTTCTAAGGAGATGCCTACGACATAGTAGGTATATGTATGCAGAGCCTCCGCCCGATCGGTTTGAAATTGACAAAGTTTCATACAATCTTTCATCCCCTATTTAATCCCATAGGGGTAGAATTTAACGAAATCATTTCTGAATGGATGCCTACGTCATAGTTACTATATACATGAAAAGTCTCAGTCCGATTGGATTAAAATCGACAAAGTTTAATAAAAACTTTAATCCCCTATTTGATCCCCTTGGTGGTAGAATTTGTAAATATCCTTTCTAAGAGGATGCCTACGTCATAGTTACTATATGTATGCAAAGCCTCAGCCCGATCATTTTGAATTTGTCCAAATTTCAAATTAACTTTCGTTCCCTATTTTATCCCTATAGGGGTTAAATTTTATAAAATCCTTCCTAAGGGGATGCCTACGTCATAGTAACTATTTGCATGCAAAGTTTCAACCCGATCGGTTTAAAATTGACAAATTTTAATACAAACTTTCATCCCCTATTTTATCTCCTTGGGGGTAGAATATATCAAAATCCTTTCTTAGCAGATGCCTACGTCATAGTAACTCTATGCATGCAAAGCCTCAGTCTGATCGGTTTGAATTAGACAAAATTTCAAACTAACTTTCGTTCCCTATTTTATCCCTATTGGGGATGAATTTAATAAAGTCATTTCTAAGGGGATGCCTACGTCATAGTAGCTAAATGCAAGCAAAGTCTCAGCCCGATCGGTTGTAAACTGACAAAGTTTCATACAAACTTTCATCGCTTATTTTATCCCCTTGGGGGTAGAATTTATAAAAATCCTTTCTAAGGGATTGCCAACGTCCTAGTAGCTATATGCATGCAAAGTCTCGGCCCGATCAGTTTGAATCTGACAAAGTTTCATACAAAGTTTTATCACCTATTTTATCCCCTCGGGGGTAGAATTTATAAAAGTCCTTTCTAAGGGGGTGCCAACGTCATAGTAGCTAGATGCATGCAAAGTCTTAGCCTGATCGGTTTGAAACTGACAAAGTTTCATACTTACTTTTATCCCCTATTTTATCTCCTTGGGGGTAGAATTTATAAAAGTCCTTTCTAAGGGGTTGCCAACGTCTTAGTAGCTATATGCATGCAAAGTCTCAGCCAGATCGGTTTGAAACTGACAAAGTTTCATACTACCTTTCATCCCCTATTTTATCCCCTTGGGGGTAGAATTCATCCAAATCCTTTCTTAGCGGTTTGGGCTGTGCGTTGATAGATCACTATGTCAGTCACCTTTGAGTTTTATATATATAGATAGATGGCAGTGCTCACAACCAGTTGCTAGGACTAATTCATAAGAGATTACTCTGGATAAAGTCTGCATATATTCGGTTCGTCCCGGCTGTCGTTAAGTTGGTGTTGCGTAATTGTACAACTTTGTAGCTAGGTGTTCCTCAAGGCAGCATACTGGGCGCCTCTAGATGTGTACAGTTGTTGCGTAATTGTACAACTTTGTAGCAAGGTGTTCCTCAAGGCAGCATACTGGGCGCCTCTAGATGTGTACAGTTGTTGCGTAATTGTACAACTTTGTAGCAAGGTGTTCCTCAAGGCAGCATACTGGGCGCCTCTAGATGTGTACAGTTGTTGCGTAATTGTACAACTTTGTAGCAAGGTTTTCCTCAAGGCAACATATCGTGTTAGACTATTAGTTGTATAGCTACTCTTTAAACCTGTTTGGGATCTTCCCTGAAGCTGAGGAACATGACGGCCGCTGACGTCACGAGATGTGTCTGTAGAGTATGTATGGTATGTTGTGGTGTGTGTGCAGAGTGGTCGGCGCTGGGTCGCGGCGTGAGCAGTGTACGAGCGAGAGGAAGGCAGGCGCTCCGTCCCGCTCACCCGGCGCGCGCCATCCTCATCGCTGTGGCTAACGTGGCCAACTGGTCCTTCGCTATATACAGGTATGTATACATTGTAAATTAAATGTTTTTCTTTTTTTGTTATCCGTGTGGTGACGCAGTAAGAATACAATATGTCACCACCCCATCTCGTCCCATGGGTGTCGTAGAAACCGACTAAGGGACTATCTTTCAATAATACCTTTTCATAGAAAGAAGGAAAACTGGAAATTGAACCCCTTTTCCTTCTTTTTATTTCATAAAGGTAACATTCAAGGATAGTCCCTTAGTTGGTTTCTACGACACCCATGGGATGAGATGGGGTGTTGACATATTGTATTCTTGCTCCGTCACACCACACGGATACTTCTTTCTTCTTTTAGTTTATCCTATTTATAAGTTAATTTACACACATAACAGAACAGTCGTATCTTGTCCGCAGTGCGTACGTCCACAACAAGGACTTCGGGCGCCAGCTGCTGGCCATCCTGATGGGTAACGCGATCCTGTACGCGTTGTCCTACATAGTGATGAAGTTAGTTCACCGCGAGCGCCTGGCCCCCCACACGTGGCTCTACGTGGTACTCGCGCACGTCGCCTGGTTCACCGCGCTGCACCAGTTCCTCAACGGAAACACCAAGTGGTCGGTCAGTATCATACTTACTTACTTACTCGCACACGTGGCTCTACGTGGTACTCGCGCACGTCGCCTGGTTCACCGCCCTACACCAGTTCCTCAACGGAAACACCAAGTGGTCGGTCAGTATCATACTTACTTACTTACTCGCACACGTGGCTCTACGTGGTACTCGCGCACGTCGCCTGGTTCACCGCCCTGCACCAGTTCCTCAACGGAAACACCAAGTGGTCGGTTAGTGTCATATTTACTTACTTACTCCGCTGGCTCAACGACCCAAAATGTGTCTTGGCCTCCGACACGAGAGAACGCCACTCTGCTCATACATATACATACTAGAAAAGACAAGGAGATCAATATGTTATATTACGAAGAACTCTTTGCTTCTTATGACAGCCTAGTAAGTCATCATCATCATAACAGCCCATTAGTGTCCCACTGCAGGGACGGGCCTCCTCCCGTGACGGAGGGATACTTGGCCTACTAATATCACGCTGGCCAGACGGATTGGTATAAGGTTTAATTTCAAGTTTTACTTCTTTTTATTTTGTAAAGATAATATTGACGGATAGTCTCTTAGTCGGTTTCTACGACACCCTTGGGATGAGATGGGGTGGTGACATATTATATTCTTACTCCGTCACCAACTATGATGTAAATAATAATTATGTATAAACTAATTTATCATTGTTTTGTTCATTATATAGCAAACGCCAGCGCAGTCACGTCGTCACAACGGCGCGTGTACGTCCCTGGAGCTGTTCGACTCTCACGACACGTGGCACGTGACGTCAGCCGCCGCCATGTTCCTCAGCTTCAACATGCTGCTCACTGTAGACGACCCCAACCGGGACACCCCGCGCGAACTACTGCACACCTTCTAGTTGGACATGATGCCCACTGCTGGACATAGGCCTCCTCCAAAAGTTTACACCCTGCGCGGTCCTGTGCCTCCCTCATCCATCGGCTTCCCGCCGTCCTAATCAGGTCGTCGGTCCATCGTGTGAGGGGTCTCCCCAGCCTGGACATGATATAATAATAAATAAATATTCCTCACATTTTCACACAACGCCATCTAGTCCCAAACTAAGAAGAGCTAGTACTATGGGTACTAATCAACGAATAAACATACTTGAATAATTTAAAAAAAAAACATACATATTATACATAGAAAACACCTAGACCAATGCAAACAATCACGTTCATGCACACAACGATTTGCATTGAGCGGGAATCGAACCCGCGACCTCAGCGTAGCAGTCATGTTATATAACCACTACGCCACAGAGGTCGTCGATATGCTGCCTTGAGGGACACCTTGGACCAAAGTTGTTAAAGTACGAAACAATTGCTCACTTTCTAGACGGGCCCATTATACGGCCCTGTGGAACACCTTTTTATTTTTCGTTTGGAAATGCTCAGGGAGTTCTTTCGCCACGAGGAGGGTGAAGGGGTTTGTTAGGGTCATAGCAGATATATCGTAACGTTAACGGATCGGCACTGCCTCGCCTTTTTCTTCGGTGTCAAACGTCAAAAATCCGATTACGTTACGAATCCGATTACGTTACGATTCCGATTAGTGTGCGTTGCAGTCAAGACTTTCATACAAAGAATACTGAACGACTCGAGTTGATACGGTGTCGATCCGTTTACGTTACGTTATATGTGCTACGACCCTTAGACTTCTACTGACTAAAACCCCCTGATCTTCCGTCTCTCTCGCAGCCCTTGAAGACGCCCCTGTGGAACACCTTTACCTTACTTTGTGGAAAGTTTTATTATTTCGCCATTATTATGGCCTGCGCAGAAAAATAAACTTTGTCCGCGTAGTTTTTATTTATAAAATAACTTTCCGAATATGGGTTAAGGACCTTTACGTGGCTCATTATCGCTGCCAATAGAAAAAAAAACATATTATTATTTAAATTTCGCATTCGGAAATAAACAGCCGTATTTGTTGAGAGTGTGTTATACAAATACTTTATTGCCTTTTCTCAAGACTTTGTTATCAACATTTTGCATTATTTATCCCATTTGCGAATTTTGTTTTTTTTTTAAGTCGCGGCGCTAGTGAGCCCTATAAACGCTCTTAAGCAATTTCTGAAAAGTTTGCCGTTTAATCATCTTGTCTTTATATCCACCCCCTTACCCATATACGCCTCTTAAATTTTAGTCAATTGATTATTTTAAATTCTTACGGTTTTGTTTGGTATAAGGTTGATTTTACTGATAAAATATCGCTAAACAGTGATTAAATTTAAGAGGCTTTTATGAGTAAGGGGGTAAATGTCTTTTTCTTTTAGAGTGAAAACTTAAAATGTAATTATTTATAACATATTTAAAGCATTTTTTTTTATTTTCTATTTATTATAGTTGTTAGATATTGACGTGATATATGGTATCAAAGTTTTTAGTTAGGTATGGAAATAAAGTATTAAGTTTTAGTATGAAATAATATTGTGACGTAGTTTTTGATACTTCATAAATGAGTCCTGATTTGTTTTAGTTTTAAAGCGAGTAAACATGATATTGGCGTACTGTTTTTAACACAAGGTACCTTGACTTACAAAAAATATCAATGACATATTTTTTTTGAGATACATATTCGTCCTTTTCAATTGTTTTAACCTGCAAGTCAATTCTCGTTCCTTAAAATCGTTAAAAATTCGGTTTTGTTAAATTTTAGTTGTCAAATTGTCACAGAATAGGTGAGACAATTTGACAACTAAAAGTCAACATAACCGAATTTTTAACGATTTTAAGGAACGAGAATTGACTTGCTGATTTCGAATTTACGTTATGCCCGATTTACACATCGACAAGTACAGTGGCGAGTTAAGTAGTATTTTAAGATTAAGTTGATTTAAATAGATCTTCATCCTATTTTTTGGCAAGTTAAGTACGAAGTAGCCCCCTCTCTCGCGTCTCGCCAACTTAACTTGCCAAAAAATAGGATGAAGATCTATTTAAATCAACTTAATCTTAAAATATTACTTAACTCGCTACTGTACTTGTCGATGTGTAAATCGGGCATTATATTAAGTTATAAAAACTTACAGAAGGGTTTATATTGTAAATACGAGTAGGTATGTAGTATTGTAAGATAAGTTATAATAAGATGTAAACATAAGATTTTATATTTTGTTTGATTACGAGGCTTTATAAAACATTTTAATATACCTACATTTGTTTTATTTCATCATAACAGCCCTTTAATGTCCCACTGCAGGGACGGGCCTCCTCTCGTGTCGGAAGGATACTAGGCCTAAGAATACCACGCTGGCCAGACTGATTGGAATAGGGTTTAATTTCAAGTTTTGCATCTTTTTATTTGTTTATTTATTCCTTATTGTTATGTTATTTTTTGTTTTATTTATTCCTATTTTAATGTCAGAAATGAGGAGAACCAAAGTGACCGACATAGCGCGGGATGCCCCGGTTATAGTGGCGGTGGGTAGGGCACATAGCGCGGAGAAACGACAGACGTTAGGGCAGAAAGGTTTTGGAGTAGCGACCGCGTACTGGAAGGCGCAGGGTGGGAGACCCCTCACACCATGGACCGACGGCTTCATCTCATACGCTTTTCGGTCATCGTAAGTCTCAAATAAGACTACCAAATGAGATTGGGCCACCGTTTGATTACCTAAATAAATTATCTTTAAATCAAAAAAAGCGCGCGAGAAGTTCAGACGACGGAGCCCCGATGTATGAGGGAGGTACAGGACCGGTCAAGGTAGAGATATTGAGAGCAGCCCTATCATAGATAAGAATATGCCCTATGTCCAGTAGTGGGCGTCCATTGACGGATGTGATGATGAAATGACTAGCCGTTAACTCTGGCTATCCTACTTTGATATTGTTCATTGCGGCATCCAAGCAAACATAATTTAACTGCATGCCTGTTCCGCATGCGCAATAGTAAAACAATATGAAGGAACGTATTACTGTACTAAGACTGTATCAAACCTTTTTTTAAAATACTTATTATGGGAGGCAAACGAGCCAGCAGTTCACCTGATGGTAAGTGATTACCGCCGTCCATGGACACCATGCATGCAACACCAGAGGAATCACAGATGCGTTGTCGAAATAAACTAAAAAAAAATCTGATGGAAAGCGCGGAGGATACGGTCCAGGAATAAAGGTTCACTCTGTCACCATGACGTCACACATGTACACGGCTGACCCCGAACATGATAAGTACAGTGCAGTGCTGGTCACTTGCTCGGCGGCCATTAGTTGACCTACCACCAAGCTTGGCTTCAGTCACCTCACGAGAGAGACCTTCACTTATTACGACACTTACAGGTATAGAAGTAAAGGCGAGCTGTATTCCAAAGCCATGTCCGACTAAGGCTGTAAGACTGTGTATAAGCTACGCTCTAAAGTCGCGTTATAGTCAGTCAAGGCGTTATTACGTGAACAAGTCCGAGACTCTGTGAGCTCTCAAGGCCAACATTCTACACGAATGCGAGCATCTGTCACCTGAAGTGATGAAAAAAGCCATAAAACGAACAATTGTGATGGGGCGCATTTAGTCGAATCATTGGAAAAAAAAGAGAGCCATACACAATATCGGATGACTTCTTCTCTAGCAAAGGACAGTCTCAGTTGCTACCATATTAAAGGTACAGTAACTAGTGACATTACAGGGATAAGATTAGCTAGACCTAACGTCTAGATAATTGTGACGAGCCCAAAAAGTAACTTTCTGAGCTTTGTATTTTTTAAAGACAAATTCCGCACTACGCGATCATGCCCTGCATCGCAAGGACATTACCTACTTACAAACATCAATTTAATGGATACCAAAAACATCCAAGCTCCTGACAATAATTTGTGGATCGCAAATAATTGTTCTGTATGGGATTAGAGCCCGCGACCTCGTGAACGTCAGTCGCTACCACGACCGCTGCTCTACTAAGTAAAGTAATTGTTTGATTTGGATATTCTTCAGGTCTGGTACGGATAAGCGTGAGCCTTACTACCAGACAAACGATTTAGGTACTCATCTCGTTACTATATCATTTAATATAATCATCATTATCATCATCATAACAGCCCATTAATGCCCCACTGCAGGGACAGGCCTCCTCCCGTGACGGAGGGATACTTGGCCTACTAATACCACGCTGGCCAGACGGATTGGGATAGGGTTTCATTTCAAGTTTTCCTTCTTTTTATTTCGTTAATATAATATTGACAGATAGTCCCTTAGTCGATTTTTACGACACCCATGGGATGAGATGGGGTGGTGACATATTGTATTCTTACTCCGTCACCACACGGAGACATTTAATATAAAAATGACTTTATATATTACTACACCATCATCAATTTTTAAAATATTACTAATTCAGACGAGACGACGTTATGTATAAGGTAGCGCATGTAAGGGTGCACGGAGTAACAGGTTGCTAGGTGACGAGTGCCACAATACCTCACGCTGCTCTTTATAAATGCATGGGCGTGGGACGACCTACTACTTTAACTTTATTTTTACTACATTATACAGCTAATAAATTTATAAGTAGGTATGTATAATATCTCCGTGTCGTAACGGAGTAAGAATACAATATGTCACCACCCCATCTCATCCCATGGGTGTCGTAAAAACCGACTAAGGGACTATTCGTGAATATTATCTTTACGAAATAAAAAGAAGGAAAACTTGAAATTAAACCCTATACCAATCCGTCTGGCCAGCGTGGTATTAGTAGGCCAAGTATCTCTCCGTCCCGGGAGGAGGCCCGCCCCTGCAGTGGAACATTAATAGGCTGTTATTATGTATAATACATAAATATTTGTTGTAAATATCACAAGCTATCTCTTCTCTCAACAATAAATAGGAAGTAAAAACACTTTTATTGTCCTCATAATAAAATTTAGAGCAAATGTTCGCGACCTAGATAGTAGATAAGTATGTGAGTTCGTATTTTGACCTAGGCGCGGGCTGTAAGGGCCAGTCGATGCCCCAGTGGCCCAGATCGCACCCGGGGTACGAACCGCGCATGTGCAATCCACCCGTTGAATGAGATACCCAACTACACTCCCTAGCAATATATGATTGTAGTTATATTTTTATAACACTGCACTCTTTTGAGGTAAATATAAAATTTAAGAAAATTCTGTAAAATTGGAAATTTATCAGGGTGTTAATCAGTATACGTGTATTCTGTTGGTGTTTTTCAATATAAAAGCAATCATAGTTTTGATAGTTTAATATAAATAAAGCTTTAAACTTGCAGATGAACACAAAAAGCCTATATTTAACCATAATTACGTGCTCTATGTAATTAAAAAATCATAATCTGATGATTATTGTAAAGGCGAAATAGGGAAGTTGAAGTTTTTGTACTGGCAACACTCCCTGCTTTTGTTGTCCCCCGAAAGAAAAATGGCGGAATCGTGTAATGTCAAAACTCGTAGGGCGAGATATTATTAAAAAAAACGTTTATAATAAATACTGAGATTGTGTAAAAGTGCATTTTAGTGCTTGTGAAGTGATTCAGTGCTTACAATAAAGTGTCCAGTGTTGTTTCTAACATTATACGTTATATGGCGACGTCAGGAATACGTGCTGTAGTGTCCACTGCTAAATAAATGCACCGTAAGTATTATTTATCATTTATTTTGCTGTAAAACGTATATACGTCCTCTACGCAAGGTAACACGTCATGAGTTGATACTAACCAGGTGTTAATAATGATATTATAAGTAAAAATTACGTGGTACGTATGAAACGCTGGCGTAGACAATTCGTTTTTAATACATTTTTGAAGGTTCTGTCCTTTGCATCTGTTGTGTATGATCGTCAGCAGCGCTTACAACCTTGATAGCACGTATTTAACGAGGTCGTAATATAAAAACAGCGATAATACTGTACATAGTCGTATATATTTTTCGTGGTCGTGTTACGATTTGTCACTACCGTAAATAGATCTGTAAGAGCGCGATGGCAGAGAAATATTACTTTGTTCGTTATATATATTATATGAGTACGTTCTGAGCTCAGTGAACCCTATAAATCTCGATATAAATCATTAATAAACCTAAAGCATATAGGTACTGTTAACAGCTTTCATAGTAACTCAATTTGTTATGAACCTACAAATCATACACACAAATCTTATACTCTTTTATCTTGTTATAGAAAAAAACAGAACAAACTGAAAAACTACAGTATATATCTGAGCAAGGTTTTATTCTTGTTGTCATAATACAGTAGAACCTCGATAACTCAAACCTCGGTAACTCAAAAACCTCTATAACTTAAAAAAATAATATGTTCCCTTCCCTTCAGAGCCCAAAACCTCTATATAACTCAAAATTCGCAACCTCGATAAGTCAAATAAATAATCTCTGTATTGGCCCTCAGTAACTAAAAGAAATGTTTCCACAACCTCTATAACATAAAATTGTTTATCAATGAGTCATTTTGAATGAGTGTGCAAAACAAAAGTTTTCGGTATTTATGGCTTGCACGTGTTCACTACATAATTAAATTGATAAAGTAAACAATACATTATGTCACCTATTGTTTGCTTCTTCGAAATTCTTTAAAGCTTTGCGGCGGCGGAGGTTAGCTTTAAGACAAAGGCTTACTTAAATCATTTAGTTTTTGATCATTGTGCAAAACAAACGTTTTCGGTATTTAAGGCTTGCACGTGTTCACTACATAATTAAATTGATAACGTAAACAATACATTATGTCACCTTTTGTTTGCTTCTTCGAAATTCTTTAAAGCTTTTGCGGTGGCGGAAAATAGGAACAAGGGGTCATACATACACATGTACATACCTACCTCTATACATATTAACCTAAACCCTTGGTAACTAAAAACTCGATAACTAAAAACCTCGATAACTCAAAATATTTTGTGTTTCCCTTGAACCTAACAATGCCGTTTTGGACATTCGTGATAGTAGAGAGCTTACTGAAGTTCTCGGCAGTCCTAGTTCTTTTAATAGATTGTAGAGGGATTTAGCTGGTGTACCCCTCGCACCTATTTCCACGGCATACAGAGTAACCCTATAGCCATTTCTGGTTATCTCATTTGTCAAGTCAAAGTATTTATTTGTCTTAATTGCGTGGTCTTTAGGGATGTTAGTTTCCCACGGTACCGTGAGCTCAATAAGTACTACACGCGCATTAAAGGCCAATTGAGACGTGATGTTATAGTTGTCGTATATCCAGGCTTTTTTTACGTTATTTATTGGTTGATGGTCTACCTTTTCAATGTCGTTTATGAAACTATTGACGACATCGTCTAGTACTGGAGAGCGACCTTTATCGTTTATCTTTTTACCAAGAAATTTAAAAGGCACGGTTTCTGATATTATTGAAACGTTTTCCCCGCCAATAGTGAGACCGGGGTCATATGAAGTATATCTCGTATCCCGCCTACCTAAACACAGACAATAACATTTGCTAGGTTTTACTCTCATTCCATCAGTCCACTCACAGAATTCATCAACCTTTTGCAGTAGTTCTTGGCACTGCTTTGGATTCCGAGTAAGTATCGCTAGGTCGTCAGCGAATGCTAGAATGGATTCTGTATATTTGCCATTGGACTTAAACCGATAGCCCCACCTTTTTTCATCTATTGTTATGTTATCTATTAGTATATTAATTACTGTGTTAAATACTATAGGAGATAAGCAGCAACCCTGGAACAGGCCCACGTTGTAGTTTAGGGGATATTATATATTATTTTATTTAAAACATTTAAAGTACGTAGGTTAAAGAATTAGAGTTACCACAAAAACCAGATAGGGTTTATCAGTGGTACTTCAGCCACGATACACGAACAAAAATTTAACTTCTAAACATAGGTAATGAATTAAAAGAAATTTTTTACAATTCAGTAAAATTTATTTAAAGATTGAATTCCTTTTGTAAACAAAATGTTTCTTTCTAAGTACTAGTTCTGGAATAAATCTGTTTATTTTGCCAAACAGGTACTAGAAGTAGTTTGAAGCTGAGTTTAATACAGTTTGTGAGTGTACTGATATCTATCTTGCTGTAGGTTTGTCTCGTTTTTATGTATTTTTATTAAATTATTCTTGACATTGCCAAAATTTTTTGTTTTTAATTATTTGCTTAACTAGAAATCAATTCCTGTGTCAATATATTGCTACTTTTGATGAACTATACTTCTAAAATTAAAAGTTCTATTAAATAGAATGAATTTTTCTTAAGTTTAATGTTTTAATCTTGTGTAGCAGGTCATATTTTCGAGTCTTAAAAAAAAATTACAAACTTTTACAACCTCTAGCATAGTAGCTATAGTCAATGGGTGCTTTGTATAGGTCTCGGGTTAAATCCCCATTCAATTCAAATCATTGCATTGGTCTGAGTATATTCAATGTATAAGTATGTAATATTTACAACAAAAAAAAGTATGCAAGTATTGACTAGTACTCATAGCCTTGCTTGGTTTGCCACTAGTTGGTTTGTGTAAATGTGAAAAAAAAACTAGTCGCTACTACAAGAATAATTTAGTATCCACTGGATGGTTTAATGGTAATGGCTTTATTTTCATAGTGAAAATATATGAAAACTTTCCTTTGCTGGCTTTTGAATTTTGCTCATTGTGTGTGTCAATGTCTTATTATTTGTAATAAAAAGTCGAACGAGATCGAACCCGCGACTTCGGGCTAAGCCGCCGCAAACACCACCGCTTTGCTTCCGAAGCAAACATACGAATGTGAGATTTTGGGTAACTGGAGCTCCACACATAGGTAGTTACTTAGCTCTTTAAGAATTTCAATTACGAACCCCCGGTTTACGAATGACTGATCAAGTAAAAATCAACTAATCAAGTGTCAAATTTTACTTCCTGAAAATGATAGTTGACAAGAGTTTTGACACTTTCGAGTTCGATTCCCACGGAGGACACTTATTTGTGCGAACCGCAAATTATTATCCTGAGACTGGATGTTCTTTATCATCATCATCATAACAGCCCATTCATGCAAGGACGGGCCTCCTCCCGTGACGGTGGGATATTTGTAAAAGTCCCCGCGATATAGGGCATGATCCCAATTGAGTTTTTTGAAAAAAAAAATCCAAGTTCTGATCTCGCATGTTCTGATTAATTTCCCTGTGCATAAACCTATTGCACCATAAAAGTACAGTATGGGGACATTGATAATGTGATTGGCTTTTAAAGAAAGACAGCAAATCGATGAGTAAGAAAAGTACATCCGATTACCGAAAATAGAATAGAATAGAATAATATTTATTTCAGATAAATTACATCCATATTGTTAGTAAACTTACATCTATGTTAGTATTTAAATGAAATTATTTTCCCTTAAATTGTAACTAATTTCATACTAATAAAACAAGTTTTTAACTGGAATTACATCAAATACAATTCCATTCATAATAAATTAACTTGATAAATTAAATTGGTAAATTAAATTGATAGATTACATTGATAAATTAAATTAAATGAATTAAATTGATAAATTAAATTAAATTAATAAAATAAATGAAATAGCTGAATAATTTTAGCATAAGTTTTAAAAATTATCACATTAAAATGTATCTTATGGCGTTCGGCATAAGGTTGAAATTATAAAAGATTGAATCCCTACTTACTTCTATTTGACATTGTATGTTTCATCATGTCTTACTAAGTGACACTGGTGACGGAAACATTGCACTTCGATAAAAAGTCATTGCAGTGCAACAAAATATAGCACTTATTGTTAACGTCATAATATACAATTTCAAAATCATCAATAAATTATAATCTCACTTTCTCGCTTCCTCATTGTTGTCTGTCTTTCTTTAAAAACCAATCATATTATCAATGTCCTCATACTGTAAATGCTTGTAAAACTATTAAACATGTAGGTTGTCAGTTGACTCATCCCCTACTCATTAAGAGTGACTAAACGCTACCAATTACCCAATGATTGTGACTACACGACAAATTGTCTTGTGAGGGGTACGAAGCTGAGTCAGCAAACGCGATGACGATGGGTTTTAACCCTATGACGTCATAAGGGGTCGCGTTATTTATTAGTCTTGGTGGTGCAATGTTTGAGTCAGACTTCAAAAAAATTGAAATGTTTATGAAAACTTTAAAATAAAAACAATGACAGTGCCTAGTAGTTACTTTCGTTATCATATTATCAGTCACGATATTATGCTCATTCCATTATCATCATAACAGTCCATTAATGTCCGACTGCAGGGACGGGCCTCCTCTCGTGACGGAGAGATACTTGACCTACTAATACCACGCTGGCCAGACGAATTGGTATAGGGTTTAATTTCAAGTTTGCCTTCTTTTTATTTCGTTAATTCACGGTTAGTCCATTAGTAGGTTTTTACGACACCCATGGGATGAGATGGGGTGGTGACATATTGTATTCTTACTCCGTTACCACACGGACAATTCATTGACTGCCTCAAGCGGTTGCGGGTTCGATACGACTCTCGCATGCTTTTCACTATTAAAACATGTTACCGAATGCATAAACGAAAGGTCGAAGATAGCATGTATATGCTTGGATATGACGAAAGCCTTCAATTTTGTCTGTCATAAAAGACTTTTATCTAAGCTATATAACTACGGGATACGCGGAACTCCCCTTAACTGGATAGAAAGCTACCTTACTGAAAGAAGACAATGCGTAGAAATCATAAAACTAGATCGAGGTTGCCAAACTACAGTCCGATCTACTTACCAAAAAAATTGTTACGGTGTACCTCAAGGTGGACGTGTTGAGAGTTTACGTGCATTTGTCCTGCACTGTGCTTCAGTCTAGTCTATAAGATGAAAACGTACATAAGAAAAACCTTAGGTATTATCTTTAATTCTAAGGTTGTGTAGTAAACACAGCGCGTAAGACTTAATAAAAACATGTTTCTTTTTGTAAATACAAACATATTAATCACAGAAAACACCAATGGAAACATTCATGTTCATGCATACAAAATATAAGCGGAAACGAACCCAAGACCTCTGTGTAACAGACAAAGGCTACAACCAATACGCCATTGGGGTCGTTCTCAACCCACGAAGAATCATCATAACAGCCCATTAATGTCCCACTGCAAGGACGGGCCTCCTCCAGTGACGGAGGTATACTTGGCCTACTAATAACCACGCTGGCCAGACGGATTGGTATAGAGTTTAATTTCAAGTTTTCCTTCTTTTTATGACGTAAAGAAAATATTTACGGATAGTCCCTTAGTCGGTTTTTACGACACCCATGAGATAAGATAGGAGACACACTGTATTCTTACTCCGTCACCACACGGAGAACAATAATAGTCGGAAACTACGACAGAATAAGATTTTACAAATTTTTTTGGTTCAATCTAACGACATCCTCTAGAAGAGAGGTGGTAGACCGATAATGTAAATTGTTAACCCACGAGATAGTACTAGTTATGATAAGCCTGAGATTACGTCCGCTATCTGTTGATAGTACCTACGTCACTGTCACAGTACAACCAGTAGTCTATATCGACCGAATATTTATTAGAAATGCGCGGTACGTAAACATGCGATAGGGCTGCCCACCTCCAGCTTTTTAATTACATTTACCTACTTTCCCGCTCGTTACTGCGGCACAGTCGCGATTGTTCACTGCGCAAAGCCACCGCTATCGTGAGCGTGTAGGTATAACTCGCGTTTCGTCCGTTTCTATGAAGTAGAAATCTATACTAATATTATAAAGAGGTAAAGTTTGTGTGTTTGTTTGTTTGTGACGTTGTATGGGGGTAATCTCTGGATCTACTGAACCGATTTAAAAAATTCTTTTTGTGTTGAATAGTCCATTTATTGGGGAGTGGCATAGGCTAAATATATAGTATTACGCTATGACTAATAGGAGTGAAGCAGTAATGAAATATGTTTAAAAAAGGGACGCGTTTTTTTCGCCGCCCGACGAAGTGGACACGGGTCTGCTAGTACTGTATATATTTGTACTATGTCACTGTAATGACGCTATGACTCAAACAGTCACTTAAATATTGTATGCCGTGAAGTTGCAGCGTCATTGTATAGCAATATCATCCTCTGTGGAGTATTTAGTTGATTAGAATTTATTTAGTAATTATTATAAAAAATATGTTGTTAAGTTATTTATTTAAAATGGAACATAAATATGGTGAGTTCATATTTAGTTTTGGTTTAAAAAAATACAATTTAAAAACATCAACACAAAAGAATGTTGAAAACTGTCTAGATTAAGTATTTTTTAAGTTAACCGTAACTGAGTTATTGTTATTATGTACCTATGTAAACACTTATGTTGTTGCAAATAAATTCAGTTAAATTCAACGGGGACTTTTTACGAAGATCAATTTAACCGACACTAAGAACATATAGACTCAGGACAATAATTTGTCGTACAAATAATTGTCCTGCGTGGAGATCGAACCCACAACCTCGTGCACGGCAGCCGCTTGCGCTACCGCCGCGCCACCTAGGTCGTCGTTTATTTCGTAACTAGAGTGGGTGTAGTGCGGAAGTAAGTAGTGTAGGACTAAACAATTAAGAGGTCATGGAAGGGTGGTCAACTTTGACCGCAAGTCTAGTCAAATGCTTGTTTTTAACATGTCTATCTATCTCTGCCATAAGCGGTCACAGGCCTCCCAAAGATCGCGCCATTCATTCCGATACCCTGCCCTTTTCATCCAGCCATGGCCGGCTGCCGCTCTTCTTCGTTTAAGTTCTTCTTTCTTTAAATCGTTAAGATTTATGAAACGGTTTTAGATTAGTGAATGTTACAAACAGACACTTATTGTATATTATTTACATAATATATATAAATATGAAAGGTAATGTATTTACTATCTCGTGTTATTTAGCTCGTCATTGTTGACGTGAGATATGCTGTGTATTGTGGGGCGATGATCTCATAATGTTATATCTATACTAACATTATAAAGAGGTAAAGTTTGTGTGTTTGTTACGTTGTAGAGGGTAATCTCTGGATCTACTGAACCGATTTTCCACTTCGTTTTTTGAACATATTCATTACTGCTCCGCTCCTATTAGTCATAGCGTGATACTATATAGCCTATGACACTCCCCGATAAAAGGACTATTCAACACAGAAAGATTTTTTTTAAATCGGTTTAGTAGATCCAGAGATTACCCCTACAACGTCACAAACACACAAACTTTACCTCTTTATAATATTAGTATAGATATATTAAGAATACTCGAGTTGAGAATTATAATAATAAATTGTATAATTACTAGATAGATTGAATCACAATATCAGTAATGCTATGCATCACACAATCACGCTGGCACACATGACGTCCAAATATTTCACATGCACCAGTAACGTAAACATCTTCCATTGAACTTACTCTAATAATTATTTACTATGCGCTTGCCAATAATAAAGACAATGCTCATTCATACATTAATATTATATCATAATACCATCCGTGTGGTGACGGAGTAAGAATACAACATGTGACCATCTCATCCCTTGGGTGTCGTAAAAACCGACTGAGGGACTATCCGTGAATATTATCTTTACGAAATGAGGGAAAACTTGAAATTAAACCCTATACCAATCCGTCTGTAGGCCAAGTATCTCTGCGTCACGGGAGGAGGCCCGTCCCTGCAGTGGGACATTAATGGGCTGTTATGATTATATCATCATTATTAGCCAATTGACGTCCACTGTTACATAATTATTATTACTAGCCGATGCCCCCAGCTTCGCCCGCGTAGTATAGGTGGCCTAAATGTTATTTTACACTCTAAACTACCTATATATATTTCAAATTTCATCAAAATTCGTTCAGTAGTGTTTGCGTGAAAGAGTAACAAACATCCCTTCATCCATCCTCACAAATATATCGCATTTATATTATTAGTAGGATTTCCATCGTCCCGGCGTCCTTGCCAGATCGTCTGTACACCTTAAGGGATTAATACTGCGTTTTCCGGTACGCCATTGTCATTTCATAACCATTAGAAATAGTTGGTTATGAATCATGTTTAACTTTTAATTTTGGTTAGAAGTTTCACGCTTATTTCGTTTTAAAACTCGCTCAGAGCTATCCAAAGCTAACAAAGGGACTGCAACACTATGAAAATTTTGTTGTTTAGTACTTTGTTATCATCTTTGTAGTTATCATATCACCCAACGTACGTCTTCTGCTGGACATAGGCTTCTTCCAAACATGTAGACTGCGTGCGATCCTGTGCTTTCCTTATACATAAATACACCCCCTGCTACATAGATCAGATCGTCGATCCATATTGTGTGATTTCTGCCCACTTTGTAGCTTATTCCTGTACGCGGTCGAAACTCCAGAATATTTTCTCCCTGTAGCGTCATCTAGCGACTTACTCAAGCGTACACCTACACTATCTCAGTAGTCAGTACCCCCCACAATCAACAGATGTCGCCTCTACGTCCTGAATACGATTCCGCACATATACAACGTCCAACTAACAATCGTTGGGCAGTTGGCCCGCCAGGCACGATCACCCTCGCCTGGTCGGAGGATCCTCCCTTTTCGTTGGAGGCGTGGTGCTGCTACGTCACCGCGTCCTCCTTTCAACATTCCTATTGACTTTCATTTCTGCGTGCTGTGTCCTGCCTTTTGCCACTTTAATCGGGCAATCCAGAGTGCTATGTCGGCAACTTTAGTTCTTTGGATCTTGTCATTTCTCGGAAACTCTCAACACTACGTTTACTATCTTTTGAGCCATTCTTTTATCTCTCGAGTGCCTGTTAATTATAAATGATATTATTATAATGTCTGTACCTAAATAATGTCTGTGAGTCAATTGGCACTCAAAAGAGAATTAGGAAAATGGGTATCAAGTACTTGAATCTAAACAAATATTTTAAATGTATCTGTGACGTTTTATTTGAAATTGTAATTTATGATTGCATGGTTAGTGGTCAACTTGGCGTGGCGTGTTGGTCCAGAAGAAGCGCGTTACCTTCTGACTGTCGCTTTACTTTATCTACAGTCGTCAGATATCACCATACTCGGTTGCTCGCTGTAAGTTCTACTAATGCTTATTTTTTAAAATAAATACTCGGTAATATGACCTTATCGAACTTGATGGAAAGCGCGAATACAGTTCAGAAATGATGGCAAGGGATCCGTCGTCATCACTTTGACGAAACTAACTAATGCTTATACTTTCGCATTAATGTCCCACTGCAGGAACGGGCCTCCTCCCGTGACGGAGGGATACTTGGCCTACTAATGACGGATTGGTATAGGGTTTAAATTCAAGTTTTTCTTTTTTTAATTTCGAAAAGATAATATTCATGAATGGGACTATTCATGAATATTATCTTTAGTCGGTTTTTACGACGCCTTCGGGATGAGATGGGGTGATGACATATTGTATTCTTACTCCGTCACCACATTATTATTGTGCTCCTAATCTATCTCTCAATGTGTCTACATTAGCTTACTTCTCGCAATCCTTATAGAAAAAGGATGGCTGTATCTGAATTCGTGAGTTTCCTCATTCAGTTTCACTTAACATTCGAACCTACGATCTAATACACGACAACTGAAAACCGCGACACCTATAAGATGTCATCTACAAAGCCGCGTCCATATTATACCGATTGACAAGTTCAATCGGTATAATATGTAATAATACTTTGAATTGGTTTTCATTGGGGAAATGTTGAACGACGTGCTGTTCGACACGTCCATACTAGCAGTGTTTCAACTAACTATTGCACTTCTTTTTATGCGTACCGACTTGGTTCGCGTTGCATTCGATTCCACCCGGCATCGATCGACAATAGTCGGATTATGATTATGAAGTGATTACTTTTAATTTTTACTAACCAACCTATTTCATTATTGCTTGCTTCCGCTGAACAGACTTTCTTAATAGATTTTAAACTATCGCGATTTGTATACATATTACTATTTTACACGAGTCTTACTCGCGGTATACACTACATAACCTAGATACTAATAGGATGGGGACTTTCTTATACGAAATTGTTGATCGTCTCATCAAAATAGAGGAGCTCACAAAAAAAATTGTGATTACTTAAAATAAATATGTTTCGGGGAACACAATGTCGAACGACTCTCCACAGTTTTTGTTTAAAGACAACTCCCGCACCAGGGATCATCTCCTGTTTTAGACTTTTACAAACATCAATTTAACGGATACAAGGAACATCAAGACTCAGGACAAAAATTCGTGGATCACACTCGTGAACTGTCTTCCGTGGGAATTAAATCCGCGACTGCGAGCGCTCGTCAGCCGCTTACCGCGACTGCCGCGCCACTGAGTCTCAGACACTGGATCGACACTGGTCGCCTGCCACGAGTCTTTGCGTTGGGTATAACGACTGATATAGTTGCTAATGTATGACGTGACGAGGTATCCCTCTAATGTGTGTCGGTTGTGTTGTGTGCACAGATGTGAGCGTGGTGTTATGTGGGGCGCGCAGGCGGGGTGGTGGTGCGGCGCGCTCGCGGCGCTCGCACTGCTGCTGCTGCTGCTGGTCGCCGCGCGCTGCCGGGACAGGTACCAGCACAAGAGGCACGACCCTACCTATCACGTGAGTACTACACATTTATATCTCTATAATATGTATATAGATATGTCTATTGGAACAAGCCACAAAGTTCGAAAAACGCCATCTCTTGTCAAAAAGCTAAACTACGTAAATAAATCAATAAGTCATAACAATGTCCAGTTCTAAATCTCCAGAAGTTCAAAAGATGGCGCCATCGGCCATATGTAATAAATGTAAAAAACAGTAGGCTTACTCTTGAACATAATTTTAATTTCAATCTAATACCAATCCAATTACAATGTCAATTTTGAAGTCACGTGATTTCGTACTCTTGAAAACAATTTCGTCAACATTGAATTGAAATCGGGATTGGTTCACGATTATATTTTAGAGTGTGAAGTTAGCAACACATGACATTGGAGAAGTGATGTTCAACTACATACTAAATTGAGAAAATATTATTACTAAGGTCGATATCTGCATATTAACAATAGTAATAAATACAAGTTATGGAAAATATTATTGTAATATACGTTTTTTAATTATTTATTATTATTCGGATCGAGAAATTAGCATTTCAAAAATTTTTTTTTGCTTGTGGCTGAATGAGACGGGTCAAAGACAAGTCTATTATAAAAATAGTTCCCCTTACTTGTCAAAAAGTAAATATCGCACCCTCAGTATTATAAGGGCACAATCCAAAAAAGTTGATTTTTGGGAAATCACGATTTAAGATTCTGGGTTCCTATAAAATACCTATTTTTTCAAATTACTTGTTTATTATTTAAGTTATAAATGTGAAATTTGGCAGATTTGTTCTTTGGTAAATGCACTATAAATAGCAATAGGAGAAAACAATAAAGCATTAATTCTATAAATTACAAGTAATTGAAAAACATGCATTCAAGTTAGGCCTTTATAATACAAAAATATCAAAGAAATACTAGGACTATTTAAAATTGAACCTATATATTATTTAAATCCCTGTCACTGTTTAGTTGTTAACCATAACCTTCTAGCAGTAAGAGCGGGCGCCGGGCTGGGAGAGTGTGAGAGGGACACAAATATATTTACCGAGTCGTTATTGTCCTTTTTCTCGCTCTGTCAGCGCTAACAGGTAAAGAATTCCATTTTATGCCCTTAGCATTTAAAATCTCAGTTTACTAAAATTTTGACTTGGCCTCTTATGTTACTGAGGGTGCGATATATTCTAGAATAATTCTATTAATTCTATATTAGTGTTTCTAGTTTAAAAAGCTTTGTGTGGCTTTGTGACCAAGTAAAGCTTGAATATTTATCATTAAATGTATAATATAATATATATTTAACAAATAAATTATTTGTGTTGTCAAACAGTGTTCGTTATCATTCGGCGCCATATTTTATTTGGTACATAGATACAACACACAAAGCGCAATATAGGTTTAGTTTGCCTTTCTTTTAAAGCTCAATCTACGTTTTTTTATGTAGACTAAATGATATCTTTACTAATAAGTCATATTAAAGATGTATTAATATTCCCAAGTCGACATAAAACACAAAACAATATGTAAAAAGTTACTTATTTGCTATTGGAATAATACCAATTTACAAGCAATCCGAACACAATTTCAACGCAATACGCAGCTGTCAAAATGAATTCAAGAGTACCATTTTTAATTCAATCACAATTTCATGTAGTTCAACAAATAGACACCTAATTTGAAAACAATTTGGCGCTAGTGTTGATTTCAAGAGTATGAAATAGCGGTAAACGTCATAATTCCAATCCCGATCGATCGGAATTAAATTCAAAAGTAGACCAGCTGGTCGACATAGTCCAAATAAATGACCAAGGAACAAAAAAGAGCTCCAAGTTAATATGCAAGGCATGTGAAAAAATAAGAATACGACGAACACCCAAAGAGAACGTAAATTTAGAGGAAACTTCTGTTACGGAGAGAAAAAAGCGTTCGTGCTCAAAAACTGCAAAAACTACCAAGGCTGCCACAACCACTATACGAGAAAGGACCCCACTAAAAAACTCTTCTCAGAACCTAATTGCCGAAGTATGTGATGAAACAGTATCACCAATTACCTCGCAGGAGTTTATACCTACTACTTATAACGATAAATTGTCAAGAAATATGGACTATACAACGACCGAGATTATAACTAGTCAGGAGATGCAGGAAACTGTTGAACAGATGCAGTCTGAGTTAATTAGTACACAAAATGATCTCGAAAATGTGATTATCGAGAATAATGATCTACGTAAACAAGTTAACCCTAGAAAGATAACCATATTCAGTGCTACGTTAAAGATAACCATACGTCGAATCGACGTGCGCATATTAAGATGCACATAGCGTAAGACTTGTATGTAATATGTTCATTTACACTTAAATTATTTTTTGTGTATGTTATTACCTTACATATAAAACAAAATAATACTATATTTTGCATATTATGTAAAAGAAAAAAATAAGTAAACAAAAACAGATATTGCTTTCTGTTCAAAATTAAACGAAAATTTGATCTTTTCTCCAGTCTTATAATTATTACAATACATTTTTAATAATCACCGTTTTACAATCTATAGAATACCTTTAACCCAAAATAAAACACCTTTTTTCTAATTTGAGCCTCAAACGCAATTAGGGTAAGCGCTAAACTTATGGTGTCCATAAACAGACTTTATCAAAGAGAACATAGTCATTTTTTTATTTTTGTGGGTCAAAAAGCACATAATCTTCTTTTCTTTGGTACAGGCACATATCTTATTCTTTTGCAGTCGGTTTGGCAGTCTTGGGTTTTAGAAATATACATCCGAAAAGGTCAACAACCTCGCAAATCCAAAAGTTGTTTATCTGATGCCACAAATGGCCTGGCGACAAAAATAGATCAAAATTGTGATGTGATAATGATGACATACAAGTAAAAAATGGATACATACATAATTAAATCAAACAACGTAACAAAAACAATAAAATACGAATATTTAAATCGAAAATAAAATTACGGAAAAGATAACCATACGTCATTTCGACGTGCGGCAGATTTATATTTACGAATATATAGGAAAATAATGCACTTACGTAAAAAGTACAGTCGTATCCTGCAAGCTCTGTGGGTTGGCTTAGTTGGCGGGAAAAGTAAGCCCGATATTGCGGCACACGAGCAAGAAAACGACATTTTTCAAAATCGGTTACGTCGTTTCGACGTAGGTTATCTTTCTAGGGTTAAAGAACTAAATAAAGAAAATAATACGTTAAAAAAAATTTTATACCAACCTCAACATGAAATATATCCAAGTCAAAAGAATACATACTCACTACAAAATACAGATACATATTTAAGCAACATAGCAACACCTCCCAGGCACGTTACAAGCTCTCACAACAATCTTAATGACACCATTTTAAAACAGCAAAGATGTCTTACTGATTTGGAACAGCAATTACTTAGAACTAGAACTGAAATAAAACACTTGAATACGCAAATTCATAATTTACAGCAGGAACTACAACACAAAAGTAATAGAGGACCTACAGTAAATCATAATGGTGACTCTACCCTGACGGAACAAGCCGAATACAAACGCAGGAAATTGTGTATTATTACAAACAGCTATTCGTATGGTGCCTTAAACGTTGTTAAAGAAACTTTCGGCCATCGGTTCGATTACTGTCGTTATATTTCACCTAACTGTGGATTAGAACAAATGCTTCAAGATTTAGATAGTAAATTAGTTAATTTTACAACAAACGATTACTGTATCTTAATGATTGGTAAAAGTGATTTTGATAATGAATGCGACTGTGCCAAGTTAGTGACATTATTAAAGGATGCGTTAGAACATATAACTCACACAAATATTGTAATATGTGTACCAACATATGTATGTGGGGCACTTATATATAACTATAAAGTGGAACTATTCAATAACTTGTTATACTCAGAGTTACAGATTAATAGTTTTTCATATTTGTTGGACACAAATAGTAGCTTATCTTTTGATATGTTTTCATATAGAACAGGGGAAATCAATGTGAAGGGAATAAAAAATGTATACAAAAACATCAGGGATACTATACTCTATTACTGTGATAATCCTTACTACTCTCACAATACTGTATCTAATTATGAGAGCATTAATAGCTTAGGCTGTCAGTTTTTTCGTGCAAAATAGGAAAAATACTTCTACAGGATTAAATAATAATAAAAATTACTTGTTAAATATTCATAGTCATAAACCTAAATGTAAAACACACACTAAGAAAATTATGATATATTATCAAAATGTAAGAGGACTCCGTACAAAAACCAGTGTGTTCTATAACAACGTTACGGCAAGTCTCATGTACTGGGATTTCCATGGTTTTACTGAAACTTTCCTTAATAGTTCAGTTACCAACGCGGAATTATTCCCACCACATTACACGATAGTACGGAAGGATCGTGCGGGTGATGTGGGATGGGGTGGTGTTTTGTTAGCGGTGAAGGATTGTTACTCTGTAAAAATTACGGATGTAGAGGGCCTAACAGATGATAAAGAATTGTTGTTTGCGTTAATAACATTTAAAAACATTAAGTTATTTGTATGCGTAGTTTATTTACCACCTAGCTACAATAACAATCAGTATTTGGATGTCCTATCGTGCATTGAAAACGCTATTGTATCTTATTCTAGTTGTGAACTGGTTGTTTTAGGCGACTTTAATTTAAAATCATTTAGTAATTCTGTAAAAATGCAGTTTAATAATTTTCTAGACTATTGTAAAATAAGACAATGTAATAGCATAATCAATAAGTATGGATGTATCTTAGACTTAATTTTAACCAATATTGATGAAAACAATATTGAAATAAGTTCCGATGTTGACCCTCTGGTACCGATGGATGCTTACCACCCGTCATTAGAGATCTTATTAAAGTTACCAAGAAGCAAAACTGTTAAGGAAAAACTACCGACCAAACAGACACACAACTTATGCCTTGAATGGATTTTTTATAAAGCGGACTTTTATAGTCTCTATGACGAATTGGCCGGCATGGACTGGACTGAAGTTGTGTTGCAGGAAGATACCGACATAGCCGTGGATATGTTCTATGGAAAGCTAAACGAGGTCATTACGAAGCACGTACCTTATAAAAGAGCTGGAACTAGTAACAAGTACGAGTACCCTGTTTGGTACACAAAAGAAATTATATATTATATAAAACTAAAATATTTTAATTTGAAGATGTATAGAAATAAAGGATTGCAATTTAATATAGAATTATTTAGGTATTATAGAACTAAAGTAAAGAATCTTATCCATATAGCTTTTAAGGAATACTTAATCAGAATTGAAAATAACATCGAACGTGAGCCGTCAAACTTTTGGAAATATATTAAGGGAAAACGTGGCAATATACAACAAACCAAAGAATTTGTATATAATGGTACAATTGTCGAAGGTAAGAGCGCAGTTGACGCATTTGCGGTATATTTTGGCTCGGTCTTTCATAAAAGTCTACCTCGGCTGGACCCCGAAGTGGCGGAGCGTGACGCAGTCTACAACGGCTACCAATACAGAGTGTGTATGGAGGTTGTACAAGAGAGTGAATTGAGACGAGCAGTGCGTCGACTGAGAACATCGACAGCTTGCGGTCCTGACCATATACCTGCCTTCCTAGTTAGGGACTGTCTCGTGCCTCTGGAAAAGCCTCTTTTACACATTTACAACACCGCATTAAGACAATGTGTATATCCCAGCAAGTGGAAGATCTCTAGGGTAACACCTATTCCTAAGGACGGTTCTTCCAGGGACGTGACAAATCATAGACCAATCGCTGTGCTCTCTGTGTTCGGTAAAGTCTTCGAATCGATCATCAAACACTGCATATTTAACCAATTTAGCACATACCTTAGCGACTGCCAACATGGATTTCGTCCTGCCCGCTCAGCTCTAACAAATCACATAAAGTACGTCGATTACTTGAGTACTAAAGTAGCAGCAGGCTCTCAAGTAGACGCGGCGTACTTTGATTTTAAAAAAGCCTTCGACCTTGTGGATAATGATGTCCTTTTGATGAAATTGGCATCTATGAACTTTAGTATACATCTTCTGACTCTAATGGCTAATTATCTCAGAGACCGGAGACAGTATGTGAAAATAGGCCAGCATCGATCAGACGAATATTTTACTCGATCGGGAATAAGTCAAGGTAGTACCCTAGGACCTACCTTGTTCTTAATAATGATAAATGATTTGCCAAATATCCTGGGTGGTGCTGAATGCCTAATGTTCGCTGATGACATAAAACTCTACCTTTGTGTTACCAGCTCTATTGACTCTACCACGTTACAACGTGATATCAACGCAGTCGACGCATGGAGTAGGCGAAATAAGCTACCACTTAACTTTACCAAGTGTAAAACGATCACGTTCACAAGATCTCGAACACCTATTACAACATCATATGACCTGGGAGGCACGCAACTTGCACGCGTTAACACAATACGCGATTTAGGACTAACATTTGACAGCAAAGTTACGTTTCACGAGCACATAGTACAGGTATGCAAAGATGCCAACAAATGTCTGGGATTTATAATAAGGACAACCATTTTATTCCGTAACATTAACACTTTAAAGTTACTGTACAACGCATATGTGCGCAGTAGACTTGAGTATAACGCCATTGTCTGGAGCCCAAGAGAGCAAATATATACTTTCATGATTGAAAAAATTCAACGTAAATTCGGTCGATGCATATATAGACGTATATACGGATATTATCCTTACTTGTATCCTTCCTTGTTTGTGTGCGGCATGGTTGGACTACGAAGAGAGTTTGCGCACATCATGCATTATTATAATCTTATTAATGGTATGGTTGACAATCCGTCGGTGCTGGAGTGCATACATCTTTATGTGCCTGACAATTTTTTGCGTGGATCAGCATCAGTTTTTTGCCTATCCCGCAGCCTGGCGTTCTTCCCAGGCCCACAATAGCCCTACCGCTAGAGGAGTTCATTTTTGTAACATTATTTTACAAGGTAGTCACGATACAGACATATTTTTTGATAAGCCCTGTGTTTTTAAAAGTAATTTATTAAAATATATTAATAGTAAGTAATTTTTCTTTCTGTAATTCTGTAAATTTTATTTTAAATGTATATTGGTATCGAATAATGTATAATTGTTATGTTTAATTTCTAGTTTAATTATAATCATTGTGTAGCTTTAGCATGCAAGCGCTTTGGTGTTTACACTGTAAGTTTGTTATGCTTAATAATAATAAATAAATAAATAAATAAATGTCGCAGGGAAATGAGGAAACCAGGGATTTCACGAAATCACTAGGGATATGACGAAATTCCGTTTGTACTAGAAAATAAATGCTTATATTTTTGTTTGTAGATTAAAGAACACAAGGATTCCAACTTCTATAGGTTAGGTTAGTAATGTGACCATAATGCACGAGGCGAGTGAGCGAAGCGAGAGGGCCGCGGCAGCGGCCGCCGAAGTGCAAGGCATTTTCGACATTTACCGGGATTTCGTGATATCCCTAGTGATTTCGTGAAATCCCTGGTTTCCCCATTTCACTGCGACATATATACTAGCTGACCCGTGCCCACTTCGTTAGGCGGCGAAAAAAACGCGTCACTTTTTTAAACATATTTCATTACTGCTCTACTCCTATTAGTCATAGCGTTATAGTATATAGCCTATGAGACTCCCCAAAAAATGTACTATTCAACACAGAAAGAATTTTTAAAATCGGTTCAGTAGATCCAGAGATTACCCCCTACAACGTTACAAACACACAAACTTTACCTCTTTATAATATTAGTATAGATATCTAGACAGTCCAGGCTAAGGCACCTATGTGGTAAGTGGTTACCGTTGCCTATGTACGCCAGACGTAATCTCTTTTGGGAGACCTCATACTGTAGTCCCTGGGGAAACTTCGCTAGAGAAATTGTGTCACAAACAGATTGTCCGCAGGATGACATTATTGGTCGCAGATTCTTATAGATTGTATTCTACAGGAACGACTATTTGTTATTAGTAGTAGTATATTTATTACACAACCGATGCCGGCGCCGACTCGATAGCAAGTGGAGTGACTGTCATTGACACTGCGCACTAATGATATAACCACAACCAACTGTCAACGTCAAACTAAATGTCAATTGACATTCAAAGAAAGTAAACCTTCAAATCTAAATACTACTGTGCTGCCACCTACTTTCATTTAGTCTATTAAACAAAGTATTTCTTTTTTCGACATACAGTACAAAATCTAAATTGACCAGCTTAAAATTTTAGTAAGTGGGTATGTCAGTTTAGGAACTAAATGTAGGGATTCTTTGTTCCTGTCATAACAGCCCATTAATGTCCCACTGCAGGGACGGGCCTTCTCCCGTGACGGAGCGATACTTGGCCTACTAATACCACGCTGGCCAGACGGATTGGTACAGGGTTTAATTTCAAGTTTTCATTCTTTTTATTTCGTAAAGATAACATTCACGGATAGTCCATTAGTCTGTTTTTACGACACCTATGGGATGAGATGGGGTGGTGACATATTGTATTCTTACTACGTCACCACACGGAGTTTGTTCCTGTAAATGCGCGAAATTCTCTGAAAGCTGACTTCATGCCGGTCAACTAAGATTGAGCTTACTGTATGAATATGTTATGGTATGTTATCCCCACGTGATGTATTATCTAGATTGGCACCTTTTGAGATACACTCAGCGCGATATGATAATAACTAATGACAATTACTAATGATTGACAATACACAAATAATAAGTACACGATGACGCAATGATACAGACGCGTCATGCCGGCTCGTCGTATGAGCATGACTTGCATGAGTCAATGTGACTTCATTGAGCCGTGAAGATGATAAATAATGAAATAATAAATAATCTTCACACATTCACACAACGTCACCTAGTCCCAAACTAAGCAGAGCTTGTAGTATGGGTACTAGACAACGAATAAACATACTTAAATACTTTTTTTTTGTAAATACATACATATTATACATAGAAACACTCAGACCAATGCAAACGATCATGTTCATGCACACAAAGATTTGCATTGAGCGGGAATCGAACCCGAGACCTCTGCGTAGCAGTCATGTTATATACTGACTGCGCCACAGAAGTCGTCTATAATGATGGTACTATCTGTTTTGTTATCTATTGAAATGTGTTTACATTAATGTTATTTTATATTAATATTTGAAGAATATGCAAGTTGGGGAAACCTCTCAAACTAGACAACAGACCATACCATAATGTCAGACACGAAAAATGACAGATTGCGTTTTTAATGGAAGTGACAGATATATAAAAATTATTGCGTTATAAACAAAAAAATGTTATACAGAAATATGCTCCTTATCTTTTTGTTGTCCTAGATTTTTGTGATTCCCTACATTAAGATCTTTAGCTTGCACGAAGCTGAACTTCAGCAGAAGAGCCTATAGCTAGCCTATCGCCTATGATTAGCGTTGTGGAGGTCGCGGTGACGTAACAGCACCACGCCTCCAACGAAAAGGGAGGATCCTCCAGCCAGGCGAAGGTGATCGCGCCTGGCGGGCCAACTGCCCAACAGTTGTTCGTTGGACGTTGTATATATGCGGAATCGCTGTGCGAATGTTGATATCGCGATTCAGGACGTAGTGTAGGTGTTCGCTTGAGTTAGTCGGTAGATGACGCTACACCACTCCCCCCGGAAGACCGGAGGTCGAACTTGCTGATGTGACTTCTTGTGGAGCTGATGCCAGAGTCCCAGTGAGTCGGAACTGAAATGCCGGTCCAGTGAGTCGGACTGCGGTGTCCACCTTCCCCATTTTCCCCAGTGAGTCGGGGTGTGTCCAGTGAGTCGGATGATGGGTGATGAGGTCGCAGGCTTCCCCAGGCTTGTCATGACGGCGAGCATATGGAGTAGTCCTGTTCAGACCGAAGGTGCTGGTGCGCTCCGAGAAGGTTGGTTTCATCACGTCGGGGTCACCACTGTGGAGGTCGCGGTGACGTAACAGCACCACGCCTCCAACGAAAAGGGAGGATCCTCCAGCCAGGCGAAGGTGATCGCGCCTGGCGGGCCAACTGCCCAACAGTTGTTCGTTGGACGTTGTATATATGCGGAATCGCTGTGCGAATGTTGATATCGCGATTCAGGACGTAGTGTAGGTGTTCGCTTGAGTTAGTCGGTAGATGACGCTACAGCGTTAATAAAGCATGCTACACAAGACTTGGCTATTAGGTTTAAATTTAAGTAAACTCATTTAAACATCATTAAAAATAGTATGATGAGTTTTAAAAATCTAGCCCATTGGCAGCAACCAAATAGATAATTGTCTAAAATCAGATCACTATACCTAGTACTAGCTGACCCGTGCCCACTTCGTTGGCGGGGAAAAAAACGCGTCTCTTTTTTAATCATATTTCATTACTGCTCCACTCCTATTAGTCATAGCGTGATAATATAGCCTATGACACTCCCCGATAAATGAACTATTCAACACAGAAAGATTTTTTAAAATCGGTTCATTAAATCCAGAGATTACCCCCTACAACGTCACAAACTCACAAAGAAACAAACACACAAACTTAACCTCTTTATAATATTAGTATAGATTAAATTCGCTTCGTAATGTAATAATCTACACAAAGAACAAAAAAGCACGAGTCATACAGATAAGTCGCAGTAATAGCTCTGTCCTTCGTCGACCTGACGCCGACGTACTAAATAAAATGGTCAGTTTTCTGCAAAAAAATACAACATTTTTTGTAAGAATCTACATCAAACTATCTTTGTTTCTTAAAAGGCAACTTTCAGACTTATAAACATCAATTAAACTGACACAAAGAACATCCTTACTCCGGTAAATAGTTTGTGGATCAAACAAAGAATTATCCTGCGTGGGAATCGAATCCGAGACTCCCGCGACCCTAAACCCACTGAGGGATTGAAATGAAATAAAGTGCTATTAATAACTCATGCTTGTTGTTTTCCAGGTACACGTAGTGAGTTCTTGGGTGCCGGTGCGAGGCCCGCCTCGCCGTGGCCCCGTGGGCCTCCCCCGCAGCGTGGGTCTCCCGGGACTCCCGCGCCGCGCCCGCGCCTCGCTGGCGGGTGCCCCCGCAGACCGACCCGACCCCAACCCCCCTCCCCCGCAGATCGTCATCGTCAACAACACACAACCGTCTCCCGCCCCCGCCCCTTCCGAGTACAAAGGAATACCTAAACTCCCCTTACCTGAACAGTGGCTACACAAGCGCCCCCTAGACTATAAATACACAACGATACCGAGACCTCTAGCGCAGATCTGTAACGCAGATCTAGGTGCCGACTTAACGCAAGAGTCCCGCGCTAAGAAGTACAGCGCGACGCGGTCCCCCTCGCTAGAGAAGGACGACAAGTCTCCCTTCCTGCTCAGCGGTAAGTCGGACAACGACGCTGAGGTGTTCGGGTTCGATACCGCAGCTGTAGAGAAGTTAAATGAGATGGGTGACAAGATGGCGTCGCCTACCGAGGAGACCTCCCCGGGCAACCTGCGCCGGTTTAGATCCGTGAGTACGAGGCTCAACATGTGCACGGTTAACGAAGGTGTGCACCTAGAGGGTCAGCAAGAGAGGCTCGAGATGCAGAACTCACCCAGAGTACTAGAGTGTAGTTCTGCTAAAGAAAAGTCTTCAGTTCCCAAGTTTGACTTTTCTCCTAAGATCTTAGCGGACGCCATGGCTTCCCCAAGGTTCTTCACTCCTCCTGAGGCAGTGTCACCGATGTTCTTCGCTGAACCCTCTCCTAGGTCAGTCTACTACGACAGTGTAAGGTCTCCCAAGTTCTTCCCTGAAACACCACGAGACACAGAAGTCCCACAATCACCGAGAGCTCTAGGAGATCACTTAAACAGAAATGGCGGAACGGAAAAGCCAAGCTCTCCGAGAATATTAAACAAACCTAGTCCTAAAGTCAAAATCAATAACAAAGAAAACTATTTTACATTTGAACCCTCGGGTGTAGACGAAATGAGAGCATCGCCTAGACCTAGGAAGTATGGAGGAAGGAACTCTATCGAGAAGGAAAGATTCACACCACCGGCTGATAAGATAGATGTAAGGAAATATCGTCGGCATAACAGCTGCGATACTAATTATAAAACTGTAGAAATAAATATACCTAAATGTGAAGATAATAAAGATGTTTGTGAAGCCGTTGCGAGTGTAGACGTAACAGATTGTTGCGTTAAAATGAGTACGTTGGAGATCGAAGCGAGATGCGAAGACAAAGCGAACGAACTAACCCCAAGCCCTTCTAACACGGCACAAGCTAGGCGACAGAGATTAAAGTCAATATCTTTAGACTCCGACAATGCAAAGATTATAGAACAGAATCTTGGTCTACCGATAGCTAAACAGATGAAGGATCAGATGAACGAAGCTTATAAGAACCAAGAAACAAGCACGTCATGCGATAGCATGGACAGATATCAGAAGACACCTACTAACGAAAAACCAGTTTTCAAATTCGAAGAGGAAGCCAAAGAGAAACCTATAGCTGAGGAACCGAAATCACCAGACATTAAGCAAAAGAAGTCTCTTAGACAAAGTTCAGATACACAGTCGTTCATAGACATGCCCAGATTCTCACCTAAAGAGTTCGAAATAACTGTAACTAGTGAAGAAGGAGACACGAATCCAGCACAAACTGAAACCAAGAAAAAAGGAAAGAATTTAAGAAACTTACGAATAGATCTAACTAAACGAGACAGTGATTTAGAGAAAGAACTTCTAGAGTTTGAGAAACTTTACACAGACGCTGAGGAAAAGAAAGTCAAAACTCCCACTTTGAAAGTTAAAGCCACTTCTTTAGATTCTTCGGAAACTGTGAATCTATCTTTGCCACAGAAGAAAACGCTAGAAGTTCCGCAAAATTCGATATCTATGCCAAACACGCCAAAGAGACAATTAAAACGTATTTTAGCCCAGAAGAATGTTAAACACGACTTCGCCGGAGCCAAGCTAGGTTACAATTCATTACAGGCTAATGCTGAACAACGACGACTATACATGAAGGGACAAGATTCTGGAATCTTCTTAAGAGAGAACCACGCTACGTTGATGCTGTACCAACCCGGACCTTCGAGAATGGGATCCCGAACGATGGGGTCATTCGACGAAAACATGGCAGATTTTGAGAATGCACCAGAAATTAATATATCCGGGACTGGAGACGCGAGGGGGTATCAAGACCCAAATCAAAACTTAGGATCCAATTTGTTAAACTATAAGCAAAATTTAAGTGTGTCTAGCACAAATTTGAAAACGTTACCCGAAGGAGTCCCGTCTGATGATTTCGAACCTAGTGCGGAAGATGAGAAAGTAGTCAAAAAGTTACACAGAAGGAATTCTAACCAGAGCCTAATGTTAAGCACACATAGTCTGCAAAGCTCCAATTGTTCGCTAAACAGTTCGGGCGCTTCCTGTCATAACTTAGCAACGGTTCGCACAAGTATATCTAACTTCAGTTTGAACTCGGATTCGAGACATAAGAAGCTGTCTTTTGATCACAGAGACAGTTCCTTCAACAATGAGTTGCTACCGACTACACGCGTCATATGCTCCTCAAACACTAGCTTAACTGGTGAAGTTTCCAAGAACTGTTTATTACAACGTCGCGGGTCCAACAACAGCTTGACGCTTAACATACTCTCTGGCAACAATCTCAGCAGACATTCGAGCAACACTTCCTTGAACAAGGACGCTAAGCCTGGTCAAAAGAAAGGGTTGCTAGAACGTAGAAGTTCCAACACATCGCTGACACTAAATATTAATAATTCCAACCCCCAGCTGTCAGTAAACCGAGGTCTAAGCGTGTCCAATTATAATCTGAACGGCTCCACTTGTAACTTGAGCAGATATAACAGCAACATTAGCATTGATAACCCGACCACTGAGCCGCGGAAAGGTATCTTGGAACGACGCAGCTCTAACACTTCGCTGACGCTGAACATCCAGCCTCAAGAACCAAGGGAACTGGAGATTGAAGATAATGTTTTAGAGGCGAATCTAAAAGATCTGCCTCATAGAGATAAACACAGGAAGTCGCTCAGTACAGAGAACTTGTTACCGAAATCTTATAAGACTCGTACGAGGTTACGTTCAAACGACAAGGGGGTCGGGTTTGGTTCTCACGACAATCTGTGGTCATCATGTTACGCCACTGAACAGGACTACCCGCAGAATTTAACTTACGTGTGCGGCGATCAGGAGAATGAAATTATATACGCGTTTGGAAGGCAAGAGGATCCAAACTATCAGCCTGGCTTCACCAGAAATATAACTACGAAACCGTTAAGTCCTCAGAGCACATCGGAAGACTTTAGACTATATCTAGCAAACATGCAGCATCTACAAAACGCTTCCAGTGTTCTCACGAGGCAACAACTTCGAGACTTAAACGATGTATTCCAAAATGGGTACTCTAAAGTGAAGTGTCACAACACGGCTGAAGGACAGCACTGCTGCTCAGGGAGAGTAGAAGACCCTTCTCTTGGGCGGTCCACTGCTGGGCTTAGGCCTTCCCAGGAAGACTTAGCAAAAGAGAATCCCCAAATGGAGATCCCCGAAATATCCCAACCGTGTTCGGAATACCAGAAGATGTTGCTAAGGAACCTGCATCAGGAATTCTGGGATATGCCTACGAACTTTCAGGAGAAGCCGATAGTGTCAGGGTCGCATACGAAGAACAGATATAAGACGATACTGCCGAATGAACATTCTAGGTTCATGCTCACAACGGAAGCTATTGAAGGATATATTAATGCCAATTTTATTAAGGTATGTATTGCAATTACGTATAAATATTATATTACTGCAATGGGATGATAGAATTGGAATGTATAACAGGAGTGAAAAGATTGTCACAGGGTGTGAAATTTTGTGGTTTTTTTTAGGGATATTAGGTTCATTAAAAACACAAAATTACAATTAAATAACACCCTTAAATATTAGATACTTATTAATGTAGATATGTGTGTGTCTGTGTGTGTGTTATAATATAATTTTGAGCATTTAACCAGTCTGTAGGTAATTTAGACTAGACATAAAAGTTTTTACTTTGGTTTGAGCCTCGCGTATTGTATTATGCTTCAGATTAGTTTTATTTACTACATATTTGGTTGTATATGTGAGGAAACATGAATTTTGGGAATCTTTGCGCGAAAGAAGTATAAGTAAATGAGTCAGTGGATAATTTGAACACCCTTGAGTTGAGCATATTTTTGTATTCAATAGAATTTAAAACTATTTTGTGTGAGTGAATAGTTGCTTTATGTATATACATAGAGAGTAGAGTTGTCGAACACTAAGAAAGCCAGCCTCTTTATACAGTTCTGTGGTTGGGTACCTTTCTTAGCATGACTTGAATGACCGACCTCTGAGCTCTCTCTAGAGTTATTAAATCGGAGCCATTTTGCTATTGTTGCCATTCCAATTTCAGCTTTCACAAAACAAACGCTCATCATTAAATATAACCGCAATATTTGTAGCCAAGGTTCCCTCTGTCCATAGACGTCTAAATAAACAGTGGGACATTAATATATTGTTATAAACCACTCTGATCTAAGGCCTCTCTACACCTAATCATAATTGTGCATCAGTAGGTAAGGAGTCTTGCATGTGGCTGCTGGCACAAACTCTTGTGGTTTCGAGTTCCACGCAGTTTAATTATTTGTGCAATCTACAAATGGTTGTTTCGTGTCTAGATGCACTTTGTATACATTCATTTATTGTCTGTAACATTCCTCGCAAGTTTGATCTATAGTGCTGAACTTGTTTACAAATTTCTATTTATATCTGTTACAGGGGCATGAATATACAAGGAACACGTACATAGCGACGCAGGGTCCCTTACAGAACACGATGCACGACTTCTGGCTCATGGTCTACCAGAACGGTCTCTCCCACACCATGGAGACAGACAACCAAGCCACACGGGCACATATACAGAAAGTCGTCATGCTCACCAACTTCATAGAGAACAACAGACAGAAGTGCGAGAAGTACTTCCCTCTAGAACTGAACGAGGAAGTCACCGTCCCATGTCCAGAGACCCCAGATGATGAGGACAACTGCTTCATCATCACCAATGAAGGCATGATCAAGAAGCCCGGCTACACGATAAGGAAACTACAAGTTAAATACAAGAAATGTGACGAAGAAGTGACCGTTTATCACTACTGGTTCCACAACTGGGCCGATCACAAATGTCCCAAAGATGTGAACGCTCTCCTTAACTTAAGTTTAGACGTTTTAAAAGACAAAGTGCACGATTTTAACAATACAAGTGAGTTTAACGAAGACTTGTGTAAGTGTGAATCACCGAGAAGTGACTCTAAGTTTGTGTTCCCACCTGTGGACAAGCCCACGCCTTGTGAAGTGAAAGTGTCAGTGTCTACACCGTTTGACTTTAGTAGAGAAACGTTGTCTCCGGCCACTATAGTGCATTGTTCGGCTGGTATTGGTAGGACGGGGTGTCTGATTGCTATTCTGAACGGTATCAAGCAGCTGACTATGGAGTTGAAGGTGGACGTTCTCGGTATAGTATGTAACATGAGACTGAACCGAGGCGGCATGGTTCAGAACTCTGAGCAGTACGAGCTGATTCACAAAGTGTTGTGCTTGTACGAGCAGGCGTGTCTGCCGTTATAGCTGGGTTAAATGTTTTAGTGATAATTTAGTTGTTGTTGTGATTTTGATAGTGTATGATATGTTCTGCATAAGTACCTAACAAAATACAGGAATTATGTTAATCTTCAATATTCATGCTACCATAACGTGTTGGTTTATAAAATTTTATGGAGAGACTGATATAGGGATGGATTTCCTTCTTGTATAGAGGAATACAAGGGGCTAGTAAAACAGGTTTTTGTTGAATTTTCCTTATTTTGTTTTTATTAAAATAATCTCTGGCAACTTTCCCTAGCCGGGCCCTTACAACACTAGCTAGCAATAACTAGAACGCGAACAAGTGTTTCTATCAGAAAAATAATACAGGAATTACAGGAAAAATAAAATAAAATAAATATTCCTCACAATTTCACAGAACGCCATCTAGTCCCAAACTAAGCAGAGCTTGTACTATGGGTACTAGACAACGGATAAACATACTTAAATACTTTTTTTGTAAATACATACATATACATAGGAAGAGCAATATAAAAACACAGCCTCCTTTCTGATGTACCGAGTTCAGGGTGGTATACATAATATACTTGTAGCGCCACCTAGTTATAGTTGTAAAACTTAACTAGTTCCATAACTAGGACTAGATGTCGCCACATGTATACATATAACACGCCACCGCTAACTCATAGATATACAAACTATCTCTGTTTGGACAATTACGGATATTAGTTTACATGTGTCATAAAATTATTGTACAACTAGCTGACCCGTGCATACTTCGTAGGGCGGTGAAGAAATGCGTCCCTTTTTTAAACATAATATTTCATTACTGCTCCACTCCTATTAGTCATAGCGTGATACTATATAGCCTATGACACTCCCTGATAAATGGACTATTCAACACAGAAAGAATTTTTAAAATCTGTTCATTAGATCCAGAGATTACCCCTTACAACGTCACAAACACACAAACTTTACCTCTTTATAATATTAGTATAGATTATTTTGTTAGAAATATTGTCCTCGTTGTGAGTGAGGTACACAGTAAGGGCCAGATTCAGAGACCGCACTTTGACTTTACTTTAGCAAAGTCTAGTTATTTTCTCTGAATTTGAAAACAATTACAAGTAATACTTCGCATGCAAAGTTCACTTTGGGAAGATTACTTTGAATGAAAGTAAAGTCACGACTCTGAATCTGGGCCTTATATCTCGTTTTTGTATCAAAGTCGAACTTTCCTTCAAAGTAAAGTCAAAGTGCGGTCTCTGAATCTGGCCCTAAGAGCCTCGGTGGCGGTCGCGACGTAAGACTCACGTCTAAAACATGTTGTGGATAGGTTATTAATTCCTCATAGGTTATTAATTATAAATATTCAAATTTACAAAAAATATGAAATTAAAACGACCTACAGAGGTTAAACCAAATTAATAATTTATTATGAATTTGTATTGTTGTCTGAACAAATAGCGATAATAATAATCATATACTATATATTTCCTGGTACCAGATTATACTTAAATACAATAACAATATATTTACGACGACCTAGCTACATGATTGCGGGGAGACGACTGCTGGGCGACGCTAGTACAGTCGCGCGCCTGTAAAAGTGATTTCTCAGCCGTCGCTCATATTATAATGTTGTGTCCCTACACATGTAACCACTAGACCACAGAGGTCGTTATGAATATTTGTGAGACATCCGTGGTCTATGACCTCAACTATTTATGTCCATGAACATAGAGTACCTGCGCAGTTGATAGTACATGTGTATGTGTACACATATGTACTGTGTCAATATTATTGTACACGCGGATGTGTCCTCACTCTGTGCTGTGTACATAAACATTTAGTTACTATATATGTATACAGGATGTGCGCGAATATTGCGTTTAAATTTTAACACACAAGTTAGGGCAAAAGTTATCGAAAAATACTTAAGTACCTTAAAAAACTAAACAAATAATAATAAATATTTCTCACACTTTCACACAACGCCATCTAGTCCCAAACTAAGCAGAGCTTGTACTATGGGTACTAGACAACGGATAAACATACTTAAATATTATATTTTAATTTTTTTTAAAGCTTAAATACTTTGTAAAAATACTGTTCTTTGACATAGATTTTTAGCTTTATTCTAATAATTAATAAAGCAAACGAATATTTACAAAAAATACATCATAAGTACTTATGATCTTAAAGCCCATTCGTTACAATAGGCTTTATGAAGAAAAGAGGATAAATAAAACTGTTGAAAAAAATCTCTTAAAGTGATGGTAATTTTTCGATGATTTATTAATGCTTAGTTAGTTTAAGTTATGCCTTCATTATAAAAGCCCTTAATGTCCCACTGCAGGGACGGGCCTCCTCCCGTGACGGAGGGTTACTTGGCCTCAGACGGATTGGTATAGGGTTTAATTTCAAGTTTTCCTTCTTTTTATTTCGTAAAGATAATATTCACGGATAGTCTCTTAGTTGGTTTATACGACACCCATGGGATGAGATGGGGTGGGGACATATTGTATTCTTATGTTATGTATTATCTTGTATTATACCCTTTCCACTATATTTAACGATATTTGACAGATTGACGTTAGTGACGTTCAGTAATATCTCGAATGTAATGCCATTCGATTGTAAGCGATTTCGCGATTTTTCAAATTACTTTATTTTACACATTTGGATCCTTACATCAACTTACATTATCATTTTATTATTGTTTCTTTCTTCTATGTTATGAGAATTAGCCTATAGCTCAAAATGATAAAATTATAGTTAGCTTAGGTATTATTTAAAATACATAATTTATGGTGACACCTTCGCGGGTTATAGCTTATCTAAAATATCATATTACATTTTTATAAACGTATTATGAAGAGTTCAGGTTTATTCATAGCATTTATTTTTACCGATTATTTGTAATTTGTTTCATAATGGTGGTAATCGTTATGAGTGTCCATCACTAAGTAACCATGGTAACTGAAAAAAACATGGGTACGTCCATGAAATACAATATAATTTGTGCGAAAAATAAGCGGAAGTATTACGAAACTTCATGGACGTGAACTGTCAAAAAGCTAAACTTACGCTGGAAGGGGTATAATGGGCCATTCTCGTGCACACCCTGTATACACTATATTATATATATAAATAGGAGATGATAATTATTGCAACCTTAGCTATGATGCGGAGGTAAAATGTTTAATATTAGGTCGTGTTTGTTTTGTGTATAGAGACATCTAGTATTGTTTGTGGAAACTTTGAACCTTGTCTAGGTACTTTTACCTTTGATAATTACTTGACATGGGGTTCCGTGTCTAGGTACCCCTTGTGGGAATGAGAATGGATCCCGTCTAATCCTATGGGTGTATATCCTATATTACCTCATAAATTACCCATTTAGTGTGTGGTAGTTAAAACTTGATATAAAACCTTATACCAAGCCATCTGGCCTGCGTAGCTCTAGTAGACCGAAATAGCGATACCTCGTCCTTGCAGAGGGTCAAACTGTTATAATTACTCAAGCATGACTTCATGACTCACCATTCCATAATATTTTATAGCAGGACTTTATGTGGCGAATATAATTCTTGTTATGTGTACCTTTATAATATTATCTAAATATATAAATGAATATAACACACTATCAAAATCATAATAACATTTTTTTTAAAGTGAGAATAAAAATTGATACTATGAAATTATTTAAATAATAAAATATACAAATTATATTGTTTGTTTTCGCGCACCATGTATATTATGTATAAATATATATATTTGTATAATACATAAAGCGCTTTACACACTACACAGTGAGTAGACAAAGTATAAAATATCATTACTTGTGGGTAGTGTGTGAAGTACTTTAAATATTTCATGTAATGGATTATTGTTGGATTTTATTGTTGGATAAAAAATAACTAATTAAGAGGAATATAGAAAAAATACATTTTAGACGAATTAATAACTAAAAAAGAATATTTATTCGGACATAGTTATTAAAATCTCGGACTGCATAATTCTTTTCTACCCACTTTGACTATTGTAAACTAACCAATTATTAGAACTATTGAGTCCTAGGCAATAGCTAAATTATACATGTTATGCATATCACTGTTTGGCACAGAAGGACACAATGGATAAAATTATAATAAAATAAACCTTTATTAAAATTTAAATTATGTTCATAAGCTGTGACAAAATCATCCCCAAAAAATATCAACGTAAGCCGAGAGATATACAATAAATAAATATAATAAAACAGATTATTTCAAGTTGTACAGTTATAATTATGTAGGAAAAGATTCAAATGATTCATTTTAAAAGTTTTTTACACATCTTGTATGTTTAGCTATGTTTATACTGACATGTAACATTACATACTTACAAATTGAAATAAAATGTCGACTCTACTGCGGTACCCACGGAGTAAAAATCAAGTGGAAATGCAATACAACTAATTCACTATGGGAACTGCTGTAGCCAAAAAAACTAATAAATTACTAACAAAATAAAAATACAAACATAGCTGATCCTACATCTGAGAGTGAACCTTCATAAACTATAAATAGAAGTTAGTTTGTTGTAGCGCAGAAATAATTATATCACGTTTTGTAATCTAAATAGATTCAATTTTCGAGTTAAATCCATAGATGGCGGTTTTCACAGTTCTGGCAATTATATACTTTAAGTTGTTGTTCATAAGTGTGATATTCGCGTTATGTATTACCTATGAACTCAGCGATAAGTTACGCGTACCAGCGCGTATTAGTGACACGCTTACCACGCCTACTTAGCACTTCCACTTGATTTTTCTTCCGTGGCGGTACCAAAGCGGTAGTGTGTACGACTGGCGTGTATGTGGTCCCGGGCTCCAATCCCACGTAATATATTTGTGCCATCCACATTATTATTATTGTCTTAAGCTTAAATGATGATTTGTAAAAATCTTGCTGCGATTTTGCTGGAATCGTCTTTTAATTGTCTTATTTTTCTTTTTTTTCTGTGAAAACGTTGCATACGTAAGTAGTATTACAACAATAAGTCCAACAATTATACATTAAGTACACTATTAGTTTTAAGTTTTTTTGTGTTAGTCAATGTGGTCAGTGTGGAGGAATTATCAAATAATTATAATAATTAATTATTGTAACTGGCAATAATGTGATGTTGTATTTTGTGTCGGGAATCTAATCTGTTGAAATATAAGAGTTTCATTTTAATAAGGGATGATGATTAAATGCCATTTAAATTTAAAATTAAATGAAGTAAGCAAGTGAAAATAAAATTACAAAATGAATTACAGATAATTGCCAGCATAAATCAAAATTTGCCAAAAATTATCTCAATGTTGCCAGTTACAATTATTATTTAAAATTGTGTGTAGATTATAATTTTTTAAGGCTTTAGATCGCACAATGTTTTGTTAATATTATAATTTGTACAATAAATAGTTAATATTTTTTATTTTAGTAAAATATAAATATGAAAATATAGTATTTAGTAATTTATTCTGTTTTAGTGTTTAGTTTTTTAATTTGTAAATTATTTGTTTTTTTTTTCATTTTGTAAAAATAGTTGTAAGCGGATTTTAGATGGCATTTAAAAAATTAAATATTAATGTGTATTATAATATGTGTGTGTGTGTGTGTATATTATTATTTTATTGCCACAATTATAAACTCTAGTACAAGTTTTATTTTATTTTTATTTCTTTTCATTTTATATTTAGACAATTTCTTATATCCAGATCTTTTTAAAAAAAACAGCAATTCAATATTTAAACTGTCAAACAGGGTGAATAGCAACTGATGGGGTGAATGAAAATTGAATAGTTATTGTATTTATTTTGGTGATGAAGATCGCTGATTTATTTATAATCATCATCATAACAGCCCATTAAAGTCCCACTGCAGGGACGGGCCTCCTCCGATGACGGAGGGATAATTAATTGTTTGCAATAATTAATACTGTAACAGTTAACAATACCAAATATTGTTAAAAGTAAGATTACGTTTACAATAACTATTATGTTTTCATTCGCCCCTTAAGTTGCAATTCGCCCCGTGTAACGTACCTACGTGAATTTTATTTTATCATTCTAAACGTCCTACTGTAAGTGTAGGATCTTGTGCAGTGATGGTGGGAGACTGGCTTACTAATACCATGCTAGAGAGACGGAGTTCTATTTAAATTAAGGACCGGTTGAATGAGCCTCAAATGTGCCAAACGTGGACATAATATCGACTTAATAAATCTCTTCACAATCTCACGTTTGAAAATAAACTGCAATCGTCGGTAGGTTTCACATGAAGCAGTTATATAATAATTTTTTGAAAAAATTGACGACCTCTGTGGCGCAGTCGGTATATCACATGCAGAGGTCTCGGGTTCGATTCCCGCTTTATATACCTTCTAGTTACCTACATTCAATTAAAAAGGTAGTTTTTTTTAATGATATGAGAGAGGGCAAACTTTCTGGTCGAAAATAGACCAGTGGAGTAGGAAAATATAAACTGACTAGGTACCTCCCAGTGGTAAATACTTGTAGCCCGGATTAGCGAGAAAGGCAATCAAATTCAAATTTCAAAATACTTTATTTCATAAAATTTATTACAAATTGCTTGAAATCGAAGAATAAAATTGAAGCTACAATTAAAATTATAGATCGACACAGACAAACGCCACAGCACTAAAAAGGCCGCGTTGTATTGTCCAATGTAAATTAGAGGAGAAAAATAAAACTCAAATCTACTTGTCTGTCTGTGTTGATCTATAACTTTCAGTCTCCAAATGGTAGGGCCAATGAGAATGGCGTTTGTTCATTGTTTTCCTATCTTAGTTATTCGTTAAAATATTTATCTACCTGTATTATGATGTCATACTAACCATGTAATATGATAAAAAGTGGATTTGTTGTTTCGATGTCAGTTTTTAAACAAAACGTTTGTATGAACAGTACTTATGTGTCGTAAGTAACATTCACATTAACATGTTCATGTTAATTTATTTAGTTGTTGTTTAAATTAATATTTTGCGGAAATAAAAAATTATTATTAAATTAATCAAGTTAGCGTACCTAAAATCTGCGACTTTCTTAATATTACTATAAATATTCCTCACACATTCACACAACGCCATCTAGTCCCAAACTAAGCAAAGCTTTTGCTATGGGTAGGTACTAGACAACGGATAAACATACTTAAAATACTTTTTTTTGTAAATACATAAATATTATACACAGAATACACCCGACCAATGCAAACAATCATGTTCATGCACACAAAGATTTGCATTGAGCGGGAATCGAACCCGAGACCTCTGCGTAGCAGTCATGTTTATAACCACTACGCCACAGAGGTCGTCAAATATGAACAAGATAAGCACCTACCTACAGTCAAGGCGGCTTAGAGATCGCGGTTCGAGTCCCATACCAGACATTGTCTGTGCAAGCTATAGGTACATCATCAGAGCTTGGATCTTAGTGTCCGTTCAATAGATGTTTGTAAATCTCCGCGACACAGAACATGAATCATAATAGGTACTAATGGTACGCAGCGTAGGGAGTCTAGTTGCAAAACTCTTAAAATATTCTGAATATGTATATTATTCTGGAATACTTCTGGGAAAGTTTCTTCAAATCGCAATTATTCAAAAATAATTAATTTTATTTGCTAAAAAATCCTATTTTGCATCAATAGTCGATCGCCGCGGTTCATCGTTCGTGTAGGCGATGGCGTTGTGGGGTGCGGTAAGAAGGGAGAAGTTCTGCTTAGCAGTTTTCCCCCCGCGAGAAAGATTCGTTCCTCGCAATCGAATGTTTTCGCCGAATATTTCGCCAGAATAAATCAATGGGACTATATTACACGTTTATTATTGTTCAGTGGCAGTTCCTAATCCTACGTAAGTTAAATATAAATCTATATTTTATTATAAATGGGATAATCAATCCCATCCATAAATCCCAACTTATGTTGACATTTACATAGACATTACATGTCGTGTAGGTATACCTACAGGCTATCGCACACAACACATCTAAAGATAATATATAATTTACAACTTTTTGGTTATTTCTGACAATTGGAACATTTAAAAAATTCCGGATATTTCGGAATACTTTAGAAGTATTCGACAGGAATTATTCAGAATTTCTCCCGCCAGCATCTTTCTGGCCCTACTAGGGACAGAGTACCTACTACTTAAAGTACCTACCTACTACTTGAAGTACCTACTTCCTACTTAAACTAAGTTGAAGTAGACAACGTTAGCGGTATTCCTACCTACACAAGTTATTTCAATACAATACAATAGCGAATAAAAATTCACAAACTTGAAAAATATACCGTTATTGACAAATATTTGACGCGCTTTGAATTTATTAAACTGTTGTAGTGTTTACACGTTGGTCTGTTGTTAGTTCTAGCTGTTGACCCCAGACAAGAACAACGGTACCTACTAGCTATTTGTATTTACTATTAAATTCAACTAAACAAATACCTAGATTGTATAATAAATTAAAGATGGCCAGGTAGTAGGTATATCCGCTTGCCACGTGGAAGGAACGTACTTATACACGGAAAAGCACGTGTCAGCATGGTTTTAGTAAGTTAAGTTAAGCGCCGTTTACACTAGACTACATGTAGTCAACTACATCATGTAGGAGACTACATGTAGTCTAGTGTAATCACATGTAGGACAGTGTAAGCAGAACGTCCTAACACTAAAAAGTTAGGACGTCCTTATGTAGGAGACTACATGTAGTCTAGTGTAATCGGCGCTTTAAACTGCAGGTACCTACCTATACTTACTTGAGAAATAGTCTTTGAAATCGAATTAAGTGCTAGACACAGTTGAACTGTTTCTAGAGTCCATGTTAATTATTGTCATTCATCATACGCTCAAAATGTAGTTAGCTATTATTTGTTAAAATATCATTTTGTTGTTGTACGCGTGTTCAATGGATAAATGTTGTACATTGTTAGATAATATTATATGTGACATTTGATTATATTGACTAAACAATAAATAATAAAGTTTTAGAACAAAATATTGTAAAAATACTTGTGACTGGCTGACGGACTTAACATAGTTCTTTTGAGATCTAAAAAAAATATTTAAAAAAAAAACTACATGTACGAAAATTATCATTAAACTATGTAAATGAATTAAATTGTAACTAGTAAATATATTTGTCGTTATATATGTAATTATAAAGAGTGTAAAATTAAATGTATTTAAATATGTATTATTATTAAGCAACCAAAACACCAAATTTAAATGTAATTATTATTAATTATATATATGTAATAAGTGTGAGTATTAATAAGTGTATTGTCTAGATCTTGTAATAAATGTTTAGAACAAATTATACCTATACTAAAATATAAATAAATACTTTCTATAACATGAGCCGGTCTATATGCTATCGGAAAGTGCTCACAATATAAATATCTTTAAACAGAGCTTACAATAACTGAATTATAATATATTTTATGATAAATAATATGAAGATATCAGACTTACTTGAAATTTAACTACTGTCAAACGGGATGAATGGAATCAGAGATTTATTTTTTTAAGATGTTATCTATTTTTTATTATTTATAAAAAGATGTTGTAAAGAAAACATATTATTTCATTTACAAGGTAAATATCCAGCAGTCTTAAAGTATTTTCTTAAATGTATTCTATTAAAATGTTGAATCATTATTCTATTTATATTCACCCGTGAGGTTCTTATTCATCCCATTTGACCGTAACTAGAGTTAAATCAGGTAGTTCGTTATACTAATTCAAAATGGCGCCCGACATGGTGATTTGTATTTTCATAATAAAACTGTTTTCTTTTTCTTAAAGTGTGATTATTCTAAATACAATACATAGACCTACATATTTTGTGCATATAATATAAATAATATGACATTTATCAAAGTTATACTTATGTCTTTAATCAGAATTTCTCAAATGTGGAAAAACTTTCAAAAACTACCCATCTTGAAAATGTCAAAATAAACGCGTTTTAAATATATTTAAGTAACTTTTTTCAGTTATAACGTTTTTAATTTGTTTTTATAAAATATTTGCGTTAATTGGAATATGTAAGTAAATATAATCGATGTTTTGTAGATTACTTATTTTGATAAGTTCAAGACAGTATTCTAAAACTTTTTCCGTATTTACTAATTCAGTCTTCTAAACTTAAGTGACATTACAGGAAATTATTTTAAAAAAACATTTCTTACAGCATTCCGTGCAGTGTTGAACTTTATGTGCAAGTTGATTGTGTATGTATCTATACTTACCTATACACTAATTAAACTATAAAAGGAATTAATGTTTATACATTTTTATCTCAAAGAATATCTACATAATAAGGAGCTGTGTACCGTTACTGAATAACCAAAGAATAACGAATTAATATTATACAAAGATATGTACCTATACTGCGTCTGTTAAAGTAACTATTGTAAAGTTATGAGATCTCTGGCGAAGTTCCTTTCAATGATTTAGGACGTGCGTACATCGGGCAATCTAAGATGGCCGACTTGAAGCTGTTGCAAATGGCTGCTGTTGTCATTTTTGTAACTAAATAGTGTTGTATAGTGACTGTACATCATCATCATCATCATAACAGCCCATTAATGTCCCACTGCAGGGACGGGCCTCCTCCAGTGACGGAGGGATACTTGGCCTACTAATACCACGCTGGCCAAACGGATTGGTGTAGGGTTTAATTTCAAGTTTTCTTTCTTTTTATTACGTAAAGATAATATTCACGGATAGTCCCTTAGTCGGTTTTTACGACACCCATGGGATGAGATGGGGTGGTGACACACTGTAAGTATTCTTACTCCGTCACCACACGGAGAGTGACTGTACATGCTCGACCGTATTTGCTACTTCAGGCCGGTTAATTAAGATTGCATGTATTGTGTCCTAAACTTTTCGCATAACGTAGGTAACTAAAAATAAATACAGAAATACTTATATGTTTATTAGCAAAGTAAGTATATTTATTATAAAATGAAGTCGATGTAACTAGTGTTATTATAATATTTACTGTTTTAAATGATGTGCAAATACTGAACGGATCGTGGACATGCTCACATATTGTACAAGTTATTGAGGAATTATTGGAGAGCCATGAAATTAAACTACTTATGTAATGCTTGTGGATTTATGTGGCATAAATTGGATTGTGTTGATAATATACTTATATCATATTGTGTGATTAATTATAATTACAGCCTATATTAGGTACCTACTTATTTTGAAGGAATAATAATAGATATGCTAAATGCACCTCTAGAAACGTCTACAATTTTTTTAAATTTCTGTTTACAATATGAAATCATAGTGATTAATACTTTTATCGATGCAAATACATACCTGTAAGAACTTAAATAAAATAATCAACTACTTAAAGTGCCAATTACACTAGACTACATGTAGACTACATCTTGTAGGACACTACATGTATTCTTTCCATTTCCATGTAATTGTTTTGGAAATGGATAGACTACATGTAGTGTCCTACAAGATGAAGTTTCCTACAAGATGTACTTAGTTGACTACATGTAGTCTAGTGTAATCGGCGCTTAAATAAACTTATTATTATTATTTTCTTTTAAAGGTCCTTAAATACAGATTTATAGGAGAATATTAATTTGACGTAACTAGGTAGAGGTAATGTTTAAAACTATCCGTGAGCTTGTCCACGACAAAATAAATTAAAACTATAAAGTGTTAATGAGTGTGTCTATGGGTACTTATATATAAATAATAACTAAATATTGTGATTTCTATTCCTTTGTATATCTGTATGTGCTAAATAAATATATTAAATATTACAAAGTAATAAAATATTTCGTTTTATTTTCATTCATACGTAGGTACTGAAAGACGCTGGGGAGAGCCCACATACGGTGGGTAGTGGAGGGCAGTTAGGACGACGGGAAACGGATGGATGAGGGAGGCACAGGACAACGTAACTTGGTGCAAGGCAAGTTTATTGCATTTGAAGGAGTGCAGCATGTCAATTGTCGTACCTAAAAATTCGGTTAAGTTAACTTTTAGATGTCAAATTGTCACACTCTAAATAAAACTTTAACACGACCACAAAAGATTACAATTGCAATAGCAAAAACAAGACAATTTGACAACTAAAAGTTAACTTAACCGAATTTTAGAACGAACGAGAATTGACATGCAGAGTAAAAACTTTCATCAATGTAGACTTTTTCAATATTGATTGTGTTCATCAACTTTTGTTCAACTTGTACACACAGAAAATATTGTAATGCCTCGCCATTGTAACCGCGATGTCGTTAACTGTTCACTGCTACAAAGAGGCGTTTATATTGAGTGTAACGAAAGCTAACACAGCATTACCAGAAATACTTAGGTAGTCAAATCGGGAGATACAAAAGGTTTGCGAGACAATCTGCGAGTAAATATATTGGACAACTCCCGCACTAGGGATCAAGTGTCTCGTGGGAACTTACCTATACCTGCATCCCTTAAACGAATGAATTTAAAGTTATATCCAGGCTATGGACAATAGTTAGTGGATCACACGAATAGTCTTGGAACTCGACCCCGCGACATTGTGCGCAGCCGTAGCTTACACTACCGCCTTACAACCCAGCTACCTAGTTATAGATCACAAATAATAGCAAAAAGCTATGAGACGTCAGAAGTAGTCGTCAGAAGTAATCATTAGTCTTTTTCAAAAATCAAAATGTATCAAATGTCGATGAACTTTAACAAAGTAAATTAAAAACCTAAGTAATTAATAATTAAACTGGTTTTAAACAAAAAACTATAGTAAATAAGTAGGTATGTTTATATTTTGCAAATATTTTAATGCAACCGTGTGACATAGCGAGCTATACAAAGAATGTATTAATATACGTCTTATTTGTTAGATTATTATCTAACTACTATTATAAAATGACTAAAATATTATAATTACTACATACTTAGTATAAAACAAGCTGTCTGTCCGTCCCTATATATTTTATTTAAGTATGCTTGAATCTTTAAAAATACGAAACGGATTTTTAAGCGGTTTTATTTAATTGATAGAGTGATTCAAGATAAAGGTTTTTATAACATGTATAATACATGCATATTATTATTGTAGAGTAAAAGCATCTCCGCGTGGTGACGGAGTAAGAATACAATATGTCACCACCCCATCTCATCCCATGGGTGTCGTAAAAACCGACTATGAATATTATCTTTACGAAATAAAAAGAAGGATAACTTGAAATTAAACCCTATACCAATCCGTCTGGCCAGCGTGGTATCAGTAGGTCAAGTATCCCTCCGTCATGGGAGGAGGCCTGTTTCTGCAGTGGGACATTAATGGGCTGTTATGATGAAAAGCATTGCACCTGTGCGAAGCCGGGGCGCGTCGCTAGTATTAATAAATTAACACTCGTACACGATAATGTAAACAATTATAAAATTCGCGTCACGTGTCTGAATGTTTCGCTACGAATATTTTGTGACAATTAATTATTATTATAATTGTATATGCCATCAGTGTGCTGGTTGAGGTAGATCTCGTCATTCAACTCTGATCATTATCATGATGTAAATATATAATAGTAAGTAATAGTAATAATTTTTTTTATTGACACCAAAAAAAATATACATTTTACATTTTTGTACATTGTTGTAAGAAATACTTAATCTGTTACAAAAGTTGTTGAATACTGATTCCCAAACTAGGCTATGTGCCTGTATCTTGGGAGACAGTGTTCAGTCGTATATTATTGACATATTCCTTTCTTTCAAATTACATTTGGTGTGTCGCTGCACAGTAGGTATATTTTAAATTATGGTGAGATAATAATTATATTATTCGGTAAGTACTATTAGTCACAATACAAAAAGAAAATTTAGTTTGGGTGAGGTCGGAGTATGCGTGTAGTGTGTTTTCGGGTAGTGTGTTTGCGTATTGTGTGTGTGTGTGTGTAGTGTGTGTGTGTGTAGTGTGGGCGTATAGTAGTGTGTGCGTGTATTGTGCGCGTGGATGGGTGCGTGTGAGTTGAAACACTTATGCGATATATGTGATTAGGTTTTCTGTTTCCAGATAGTCTATTTGATGAAGCCATGCGGTAACTTTATGTTTAGTTAAATATTTGTTTTGATTGGAGATATTTAATTTTTTGTGTATTTTGTTGTATATTTTACAGCTTTGGCTATTGTACTGTCTGCGGGCAAATGAAGTTTTACAGGGGATTGTTCGACAGACCGGTTTAGTTTTACGTTTACCTGGGTCTTTGGGGGGCACTGTTGGATGTTTTTTTAATATTGTATGGAGTACGTAGAGCTGTCGCACTGTGAGTACCTTACAATCCGTGTATAACTCAACGGTAGGGTATCTGTAGGGTTTTTTTAACATTACCTTTAGTACGGCTCGTTGTGCTCTTTCCAGTCGAAGCAAATGTGTCTTGGCTGCGCCACCCCATACCGTGATACAGTATTGTAATACAGACTGACATAAGGCTACATAAACAAGTTTCAATTTATCTTTTGATGCGACGTCTCTAAGAGATTTGAAAATGGGTATTAATCGTCTAGCACGCATAGTCATTAAATCTACTTGTTTGTCCCATTTAAGTCCACAGTCTATCTCCACCCCGAGATATTTGGCAGATTCTACGCGCTTAAGATGGTAGCATGTGCAACCGTCTAAGGTATTGCAGATGTGGGCTTTTAAGCTGAAATCCTGGGGCGGACTTTTTAATTTTGTGATGGCAAATGGTACGTAGGTAGTTTTGTCAAGATTTAATGTCAAGAGATTATTGTTTAACCACTTTATAATTTTCGATAGTGAAAATTCTGCTCTTTCTCTTACCGTCTGCCAGTCAGGACCCGAAACAAGGATTGCAGTGTCGTCGGCGTAGGTATATATGTTAGTATGAGGAAGTGACATAGTACATAGGTCATTTACGTACAAAAGAAAGAGGGTTGGTCCTAGTATACTTCCCTGAGGAACGCCATAGGAGACGTATTCCTCATCACTAACATAGTTACCTATCCTAACTACTTGTTTCCTGCAAGAAAGATAATCTTTCAGTAGATTCCATGGCACTCCTCGTATCCCAAGTTTGTCTAGTTTATTTAGAAGAATGGGGACAGAAACCGTGTCGAAGGCTTTAGAGAGATCGAGAAAAATACATATAGATTTAATTTTCCTATCAAGATTACTAGTAACTGCACCTGTCAAATCATGAACAGCATCCGCTGTAGAAATACCCGGTCTAAAACCAAATTGGTTTTTAGACAGGATATTGTACCTATCCATATATTTTCTAAGAGCATTATTTATAATTTTTTCGAGAACTTTAGAGAGTGTAGGTAGAACCGATATAGGCCGATAGTTGATTACATGGGCTCTATCCCCAGACTTATGAATAGGGTGTATAATGGCCTTCTTTAATGCAGAGGGGAACACTCCAGTATTCATAGATATGTTGCATATGTGGGTGATGACAGGAACAAGGACTTGCCTAGATTGTCTGATTACCCGAGCAGGGATGCCATCCCACCCCACGGCACAGTCGAGTCGAAGCTGAAGGATAATAGTATCAACCTCGGACTCCGTGACTTCAAGGAACGCCAAAGAGCCTGGCAGACTGTGAGTGTTTGTAAGAGCAGACAAATAAGGTGTTAATTTAGTATTGGCTGAGATTATTTTTTCAGCCAATTCTTTACCCACTTTTGTGAAGTAATTGCAAACGCTATTTACAGAAGTATTAGGATCTGAGTGAGTATTTAAAGTTCTACAGGACTTGTTCTAGTTTTATTTGTGTTCGTGATGGTTTTTATTGCCTTCCACATAGCACCAGTGTCATTGCCAGCTTTTTCCATTAGATGCTTTTCGTGTGCATTCTTTAATTTACGAAGTAATGTATTAACAAAATTTCTGTATCGAGAATAGGTTATTTTTAGTGTCATGTTATCGGGAGATTTTTTAGCTTTTGCGTGCAGCCTGTCCCGATTTTTTATACAGCGCAGTAGTCCAGGTGTCATCCATGACTTCAGTATCCTGTTTCGTCTTGTTACTCTTATTTTTTGTGTATTATTGTTGATTACAGTGGTTAACATGTTTGTTAAGATGTCTGTTGCCATATTTGCATGTTCAATTTTTAATATTTTTGTGTAGTCTAATTTATCTAATTCACTTTTTATCTGGGGGTAGTCTATTTTGGTTCTAGTGAAGTCGTGATTCTGTATATATATAATTTTCTCAATTATTAAAACTACAGGCAGGTGGTCAGTTATGTGAGATTCTAGAACAAGGGTAGTTGTGGGAAGGGTTGTATTAGTTAGATAATGATCTAAACAATTGTTAATTCTAGTAGGAAGCGTATGAGTAGGGAAGAGCCCATATGAAGAATTAAACGTCAGATAATCATCTGTCAAAGGGTCCTTATTATTTGGGCTTATGTCTATATTTATATCGCCAGCGATGACTATGTTATGTTGATGGGGAATACCCCTAAGTACATCATTTAAAATATAGAGAGTTCAGATCTTTTACTAAGTGGTAGGACTAGTTCAGTTCAGTTTATTTATTTTCTCAATGTTATGTTACAAAATAACAACTTATTGACGTCTTAAAACTACTTAGTCTAAGTTTACATATTAAAAGTTTTTCAAACTTTACCACCGCTTCCAAGGCGCTAGTATAGAAGAAGCGGCGCGGCGTAACAAACTCTAAAGCAGCATTTTTAGACGTCTCTATAATTTTACAACCATGTAACTGTAATAAAGTGCTGCGACCATTGTATACCATATAATAACTAAGGATTATACTAAGTAAATGATCAATTAATATCTTAAACTAGAAAGAATCGTCCTGCAGGTAGTACATTAAAGTGGGAGCACCAAATCACATATAGGTACATATAAAGTTTTCCAGTAATAAAAACGTCGCCCAAATAAATTACCCCTTAGATAAATAAGTGGTGTACCAAAAATGAAAATTACTTAATGTCAGGGTAGACCAGTCACCCCAAGTAGCACCCGTTCACGAGTATAACGCAAAGGTCAGCCATCAACCCCCTCGCCATATTGTAGGGAAGGGATTGACCCGGCCTCCACGCCACCACACAATGACATTAGTGAGGATGACAAGTCCTGACAATAATAATAGAAAAAAACATACAATTATTTTTTATTTACTTTTTATTATTTTTTAAAAAAGAGAACTCCAGCACTAGTGATCATGCCCTGTGTCGCGGGGACCTTTTACAAACATCAATTAACGGACACAAAGAACACCCAGACCAGGACAATAATTTGTGGATCTCACAAATAATTGTCCTGCGTGGGGATCGAACCCACAACCTCTTGCACGGCAGCCGCTTGCGCTACCGCCGCGCCACCGAGGTCGTCAAATTAGAAGAAATACAAATAGCAGTTGGACGCCCTTACTTAACATCTACTTTTGATGACTTCGGGTGCTACGTTACTTACCAGCGGTGATATGGTAGTAAGGGTACGAGCGGTGTTTTGGATGTAATGAAATATTTGACGCTGTGGATGCTCAGGTATATTTGAGCCCTTTGATTGACCAGAACTATTTGACCACTTTGGCTGCGACGTTATTTATGAGAACTTTGTGTTTCCAACTTTTTGGTGACCTTAACTACTACAACGTACTAGGTACTACCCGTGTGGAAAAATAATGGGATTAGAAATGGCGGCTCCTATAGCCGATACCGTCAGCATACTACGTAGAAACGCAATAACGAATAACAATTTTAGAACAAAATTATTAAATTACTAATAAATTATTATTTTTTGTCAGTAGGTACCTACCCACGAGTGTGAGTATAGACGCAGATAATGTGCGAGCGAGAAGTGAATGGATGTGTCGCCATTTCTAATCCCATTCTTTATCCGCACGGGTAGTATATGACGCTGACTGTATGCCGCGCATTTTCTCTCTGTCGGTAAGAAGGTACATAAGTATCTGCTTAGGTCTACTTCTTACCTAGTTAGGACGGCGGGAAGGCGATGGATGAGGGAGGCACAAGACTGCACAAGGTGCCAATACTTGAAGAGGCCTATGCCCAGCCGTGGACCCATGATGATGATGATGAAGATGAACTAAGTAAGTATCTGCTTTATGAATAAAAATAACTTTTAAAAGATTAACAGTACAGTAACTACTATTATGATAAGTATCAACATAATTTGTAAGTGTGAAAATAATTTAAAAACATAATAGGTATCACACATTACATTCTCATCATAGTATGATCATCAACATATAACGTCATCAGCTTAAGTCCACAGTATGATTGTTGTTTGTTCCAGACAGATACAGAATAACTAATAAACATTTAGGCTCGAGCATCGTGGTTGCGTGGGATATAAATCAGGGATATGAATGGGGAAAGGAACGCAATGAAGATTGGCCCTCCTGCCTTCTCGGAGGAACACCACGAAGATTTGCCCTCTGTCAAAAAAATGGTTATTTATGTGTGTTCTCTCACAGAGTGGTGTCAAGGGCAGAAATGATAATAAATAATTAATATTTTGCTTCTAATGACGCAAACTTATACGTTATTATGCTAAATAGAAAAAAAAATTAAAAAGTACTTATTGATGAACGTAAATGTTTTGTTGTTGTGTCATGTTATACATTATTATTAGTTAACCTCCTAAGGCCCAAGTAAATTTTTGCTTAGTTGAGTTTATCACCCAATGTTCTTATACGAGAACACATTGTGCTAACAGGGTAACCGCCCAGACAAAAAAAAGAAAAAAAAACTTAAATGCAGTTTTTTATTCGATGTAGTTTTTATTCCTGATACTACTGTTACGACAAAGAACAGATCTAGGCTACCGAACATGCGAATTAATTTGTTCTTGTCCGAGAACATGGGGCTTCTATGACATAACTAACGTTCTTTCTTATGTTCTTTGTCAAGGACATTGGATGTGAAAGCAATTAAAAAAAATAAGTATGGTTTTTTATAAATTCTTTTATTAATTATTATAGGCACAACAATCAGTCTTTTTTTTATTAAGTAATCAAAATAAATGAAACATAAACTTAATTATTATACGTTTACACCATCTTCTACACATATCTGATTCCTCAGTGGCTTCTACAGATGACAGCAAAGTTACTGCTTTGTTGTCATACCACTTAGTAAAAGCTATCTTACCATCTTGCCTAACTAAAACTTGACTACTGCCTCTACCGCGATCTTTCAACTGTCTATCATCCTCTACATTAGGTCTTGCTGCTCGTGGTATTCTGTTCTTCATAACTGTGCCTGAGCAACCTATTCCTCTCTTAAGAAGTTCGTCAAGCAATTTCTCACTTGTAAAATAACGATCACAATAAAGTACGGGACCAGGTACAAGAGGTTCGGCTAAGGACAACACAGCCTTTTCTCCAAGTCCAAAATGAGATTCTTCGTAGTCAGGATAAGTAGTGCTACCTTCGTATACGTGGAAATTGCAAACGAGACCATCTGGATTAGCTAAAACAAAAACCTTTAGTCCTTCAGGATTTGGTTTACCAGGACAATATTGTTTGATTCCGCAAGATTCTGAAAATGGAATTATCATCTCGTCGATGTACAGTTTGTCGCTCTTATTTTGCATCATGCATCCTTCTTGAATCCGTTTTATAAGTGGTCGGACTTTCCACAGCTTGTCTTTATTGCGTACCTCCTGTGCAACATCATCGTCAAAAACTATTTCAATTGCATTTCGTAATTGTGTAAATCTGTTTCGGGACATATTGGATGCAATTATATCTACCCGCCACTTTGTTTCCCAGTACATCCTCAAGTTGGGGTAATTTATACAGGCCATGATCATTGTTATACCGATGTACAAATAAAATTCATTTATGGTTAGATTTAGGCTTTTACCATGAAGTTTAACTGCAGTCTGATTAGTCTTTTCGACAATTAACTTAAGCAAATCATCGTCTATGTACTAGCGGAAGTACTCCATTGGCTGATAGTCATCGGTATTAACTATAAAATAAGAAGGCTCAGACCTTAATGATTCCTTCGGAGCGAAACTGCTGCTAATCCAATTGTTTGCTGGTACTGAAGAGCTGTTTTCACCGGCTGCTAGTATCACCTGGCCAGGTACAACAGCATTTCGAACACGAGCTCGTCCTCTGCCTCGACCACGTCGTATAAAGTTTGCAGCGGGTCTTACAATATTTGTATCTTCGTCAGAATCAGTGTCACTGGAACTGGAAGACCTGGTTTCTGGTCCTATGATAAAGGGAGGGTCACCTGTGTCTTCGTCGGAAGGCTGAAAATCTTCAAAGTCAGAGTTGTTGAGCAAATTTGTGATATCTTCATTCCCCAATCCTGTGAAAATTAAGAAGTCATTAATACTAACTGTTCTCATACACGAACAAATAATACTGGGTAGTTATTGGAACATCAGCACAGTGTTCTCCCACAAGAACATGTCACAAAGGGCAAATGTTAGCATAACAGACAAATGTTCTTGCACGAGAACACATTGAAAGACAGCCGAATAAAAGTAAGTTCCAATTGAGTATTGACAGAAATTTAATCACAAAGACAATATTTATGGTTTTACCATAAATATTGTCTTTTTGTAATTAATTGACTTTCGCAGATAGAGTTGAACCTCGAGAAAATCTGGAAGAATAAAAGAATTAGACATCCCCAAGGAGGGTTGGCGTCAGGCAGGCGGCCGGCAGTAAACCATAGCCAAAACTTTTAGCACCATATGGAAAAGGACGTGCGACATCGAACCCAAAAAAAAATTGCTATAAGGACAGGAGGCTGATGATAATATAAGGTGCTGTAACTTGTTACCGTTAGAAAGAAACCCGAGAAAACCAATTTCGTAAACTTTTATAGTTTTACAAAACCCACTGTTAATCAGATAACCCATGCAGTGAGTTAACACATAGACGTTAGCACGACTGGACATGTATACAAACGTATTTACATATAATATCATCGTCATAACAGCCCCTTAATGTCCCACTGCAGGGACGGGTGTCCTCCCGTGACGGAGGGATACTTGGCCTACTAATACCACGCTGGCCTGACGGATTGGTATAGGTATTTATTTCATGTTTTTTCTTCTTTTTATTTCGTAAAGATAATATTCACGGATAGTCCACCCACACCCCATCTCATCCCATGGATGTCGTAAAAACCGGCTAAGAGACTATCCGTGAATATTATTTTTACGAAAAATAAAAAGAAGGAAAACTTGAAATTAAACCCTATACCAATCCGTCTGGCCAGCGTGGTATTAGTAGGCCAAGTATCCCTCCGTCACGGGAGGACACCCGTCCCTGCAGTGGGACATTAATAGGCTGTTATGATGATTTTATTTGTTAAACCATGTTGTTACATGTAAATTATGAATTATGACATAATTGACTTTCATAATTAACTTTGTATTGTATCAAATTGACCTACCTTTATGTTTTAATTGTTTTATATTAGCGGTAACTTGTAAGTATTAATTTATGAATTTTGTAAATACCGCATCATGGACAAACATGTTTGTGTCACCTTGAACAAATAATTTACAGCTCTAAGCATTTCTATAACAATTGTATTATTACTATTCAGATCAATAGGGGCGCAACTCTTTGCCTGACGCCGCACGCTTGCTTCGCTCGCTCGCTCGCGTCCTGTTTGGGTCCCAGTTCTAACCTAACCTAAACCGCTTTTCTAGCAGGTCTAATGTAACCTACGTACAATCATATCAGCCAATGGATGTTCACTGCTGGACATAGACCTCCTCCTTGCGTGCTTCTGTGCCTTTTTTGCCCCAACGTGTTTACCCGTTTTCTGATTTTACTTAATTTATAATTATTGAAAACTCTAAAAATCTGTCTCACAACGCCCTGGTTCCAAGCTCACCCAAAGTACACTTAAAGTCCTCTAAGGACTACGTACTAGCACACATAAAGTGGGCACAACTGTCGATAGTTGTTCGTTCACCAAAACACAAGCAGCGATGACAAGCGAGATCGGATCAGTCTTGGGAGCTACAATCTATCATATTGTGAGATTTCCAAGATTTATATAATATCATCATATCAGCCTGTCCTTATGCGGTCCTGTGCCCCTACCAGGGTTTTTGGTACGCGGTCGCCATTATAGAACCTGTCTGCCCCAACGGCTGCAGACTCCGGGCAATCCTGAACGCTATGTCGGTCACTTTGATTTTGGTGCGAATTTCCTCATTTCTGGTTCGACCACGCAGGAAAATTACTTACATAACTCTCTCCATTGCCCTCTAAGTGACCGTAAACCTTCTGAGAATCCCCATAGTTAGCGACCACGTCTCTGTTCCATACGTCATCACTGACAACACGCACTGGTCGAAACCCTTTGTCTTCAGACACTGCGGTAATGATTAAGTAAAAATTATTTAAGTATTTCAATATTTATAATACCAAGGCAGCGTTTTATAACAAAATATATCCATAGGGAACAAATTAAAGATGTTCCTAAGCCTGTGAATCTCCTATAATAAAGATTTTTTGGAAAATGAAACGAGTGCGATATTTTTTTGAGAAGTAAAATTTATCAAAAAATATTTAGACAAACGAAAGGATTCCTTCCTAAAGCCCGATTTACACATCGACAAGTACAGTAGCGAGTTATGTAGTAAGTTGTTGATTAAGTTGATTTAAATAGATCTCTCAACTTAAGATCCTAAACGCGGAAACAGTTAGATAAATCATTAATAAATATGAAGTAAGTAAACCCGAGTACAAGTCTAGTATACAATAAATAATATTGATGAGTATGTGTGGTAAGTATTTGCGCGTTCGTACGTGCGCTTAGTCCAGTCTCGGTCACAACGCGCATGTGACATATATACGTGACCACATATACATATATACGTACTTAGTGAATTGTTGTGATTATTTATATTATTGTTTAACGATTTTATTTAGAGGTAAGTTTTTTTTCTAAATAAATTTCTTATTAAGTAAATATTTTTTTTCATAATTTTATACATTTATTTTTACATTTTGATATATGTATAGGAACGTTATTTAATTTATACAGGGTTTATAGGACGGCAATCATCGTTAAGTATCCATCCCCAAGGATGTATAAGAATAACTCGAAAGTTATTAAACTGTTTCCACTTTGGAATCGTCTGTCACGCAAATTAATCGGTTTAGAAAAACAATATTTTAGAAAACTCGATATCAATTTTGAAGACCTATTCATAAATGTACTTGATGAAAAAAAAATTATTGAATTTCAGTTCTAAGGAAGCACCCAATATTTATTATTATTAATTTTTATTTTTTCATCAAAATCGTAATGCGGTGTACAGAAAACATATATCTACCAAGTTTTAACAACATAATAATATGCGTTCTTCTAAATAGTGTTAAAAAGAACGCGCCTTTCTTACGTACACCCTGTATAGTAAAGTAATGTATGTCTGTTATATTTGTAATTTAATATTACGTTAACTATTTAATTTATTTAGAAGAAATGCTGGACAGGGATAGAAGAGCTTCGAAAAGATCTCTTATCATGTCGGTTATAAGACGAACTATTCAATAAACTACAACTAGGTATTAATTACTATCTAACCATTTATTTTTACTTGATTTCTCTTCTATTAAATTTTACCTGTCATAATAATAAGACTTAGGTATAGATTGTAATGTAGACCAAACAGAGCATGTTTATATGAGTAGTAGGTACATGACGCCCCGTCTGCCTTACCCCATGGAAATACGGCGTGAATTTATTTATAAATGTCTTTATTATATGTATCAAAATCATCATAACAGCCCATTACAGTCCCACTGCAGGGATAACGTGTTGCTCTAAGTGTACAGAACAGTATCTAACATCATTAAATAAATAAATATATTTATTCTATCTATTAACACATAGACACCCGGACACACATAACATTTACTTCTGGTTATTCACCATTATAGTTTAAGAACAATAGGTACCTAACACCTATGCTTATTATGGATCTGTTACGAGTTACGATAATACTTACATGGTTTGCGAACTTGAACTTGTCATAGTTTAAATACGGCTTAAAAGTTATTATTTTTAAATAATACATTATACAGGGTGTCCCAAAACCCGACGTTAACCCGAAATCAGGTGATAAGGCAAGTCATGCTGGTTATCAAACTATTAAAAAAAATCTAAGTTATTAACTGTACTAACGTGGTACGGGTGTAATTCGTGTCTATTTAAAATTGCGATGGGGTGTATTTTTTGGCACTTTTAACTAATACTACGGTTTCTACTACTTTTCACTTGATATGGTGACTCTTTCCGGCTCAATTACTTAACCGTTTAACTTAATCAGCATTGGAATCGGCTCCTAAATTTAACTAAAAAGAATTTTTTTGTACACTCAAGGAATTTAATTGTTTAGCAATATGCATAATTTTGAAATCGGTCAGGTTACTATTTACCGACTACAGACGACGGATGACGAACCCCGACATCTTGGGAATCGTAAAATTGATTAGACAAGGTATATATACCTAGCCTTGTCTATCTATGACAGACAGGTATTTTGTGTTAAAATAAAATTCTTCAATTTTATATTGTTGACAGATCAAAGTTAAGTCAAACTAAACTAGACCTTATCTACCATCTCCATCAAACAGTATCCTTAGTCCGAGTTTGTGTCACTATTAACAATAAAGTAGGTATATAGAGTAGCATTCGCTGTTCTGATTGGTTCAATGCGTTCTTTTGATAATACTGTCAAAATTTTATTTTTTACTCTTTGGACAGAATGGTGGAAGTTTGTAAACAAAGAAGTTTGAAGTGCGATTCATACTTATTGGTTATATATTATATTATGTCAATTTTGAGGTGTAACATCTTTCAAATTCGTTATGATTATTTCGGTATATAATACGACTAAATTACGTAGGTTGCCTACCTGCTAAACAATTAAATTCCTTGACCGTACATGATAGCAGCAGCGCGACTTGCCTTATCACCTGGTTTCGGGTTAACGTCGAATTTTGGGACATTCTGTATAACAAATAATACATATATTATACTTACATAATTATATTCCGTGTGGTGACGGAGTAAGAATACAATATGTCACCACCTCAACTCATCCCATCGGTGTCGTAAATACCGATTATCGGACTATCCGTGAATATTATCTTTACGAAATAAAAAGAAGGAAAACTTGAAATTAAACCCTATACCAATCCGTCTGGCGTGGTATTAGTAGGCCAAGTATCCCTTCGTCACGGGAGGAGGTCCGTCCTTGCAGTGGGACATTAATGGGCTGTTATGAAAGATGAAATACATATACCTAGGTACATAAATGAAATCCAAGTCAGGATTAGTATCTGCATCTATAGTAAGTTAAATAGAGCGTCTATTGTTAGGTAAAGCTTCTGGCTATTGATGACTCTCTCTCTCTCTAGATGTACTGGATGGAACATGCAACACTAAGCTACGGGATAACTTAAAGCTTGTATTCTTAGTAGAGCCTTGTTTTATACAAAACTAGCGACCCGACCCTACTAAAGTGTGACATACAACGTTTAAGTAGTTTCATTGGAAGATTACATTAGAAATCTCTAAATTTATATAGATTTCATATCATTTCATCACATTTATACATATAAACCTTGCTCTTAAATCACTCTATCTATTAAAAAAAACCTCATCAAAATCCGTTGCGTAGTTTTAAAGATTTCAGCGTACAAAGGCACATAGGGACAGAGAAAGCGACTTCATTTTATACTATGTAGGTATATTAGTGATGGTGACAGTAAGAACGAATCGAAAGCCGAGCGGCTTTGTAAGCTCTATGCTTATACTTCATGGAAGAAATGATCGCATCAGCCAAATGTAAAAGTTTCAACGGCATGCGATCTAATTCATTCCATTCCACTATCAATTCACTTCTTCTTTGATATAGGTACATAAGATTTTCGGTTCACCGCTAAGATGTCTGCTTTTGCGTACTCCGGTAATGTCATCGCCATTCCAGAAATACATTAAAAACTTATTATTATGTAAGTATTGTATTGTCTCCGTGTGGTGACGGAGTAAAAATACAATATGTCACCACCCCATCTCATCCCATGGGTGTTGTAAAAACTATCTATCTCGACTATCCGTGAATATTATATTTACGTAATAAAAAGAAGGAAAACTTGAAATTAAACCCTATACCAATCCGTCTGGCCAGCGTGGTATTAGTAAGCCAAGTATCCCTAGGTCATGGGAGGAGGCCTGTCCCTGCAGTGGGACATTAATGGGCTGTTATGATTATGTATTGACGTATTTAACATTCAAGTGATAATATAACTAGTAAGTATTGTTTACTTAAATAATATGAAACTTATTTTACGAACCGTTTTGTGAGTACTTTGTGCGCTTACGTCATGTATGGAGGATTGTTTGTAGTAAACATATCCTTTATTATAAGGACACCGCAATATGATTACTTGTATATATAGAACGTAATGATGGATGGTAATCTAAAGACAGCTTCACTCATAGACCTCTTGGTCGTTATAATAAGTACATGCTACGCAGATGCCTCGGGTTCGGTTACAGGTCAATGAAAATTCTTGTGTGCATGAACATGATTGTTTGCATTGGTCTGGGTGTTTTTATTTACAAAAAAAAGTATTTAAGTATGTTTATGCGCTGTCTAGTACCCATAGTACAAGCTCTGCTTAGTTTGGGACTAGATGGCTTTGTGTGAATAATCACTTAGTACGTTAGCGCTAGTCAAACAGATTGTTTTTTAAGTCGTCATCTTCTGTTGTTTCAGTAGAAATAAAACTATTGGTTTCAAGGCTTTTACGACACCCATGGGATATGACAGGGTAGGCACTACATGTATGTATACTTAACATAATATCAGCACCCCATACAGGGTTCCCTATTTTAGTGCGAAAGTTGAAGTTTCGATTGTTATTACATATATTGAACACGGTGTCGCGATAATTTAGTTGTACGATGTTTTATTCTATCGATGCTTTATTGGTGCGATGTAACGCTAGTGCGAAAAATCTTGTTGCGAAAAAAGCGAAAAGTTCGAATATAACGGTTCAAAACGGCTATTGTTTCATGGCATGTAATATAATTAATAACCTTACATCGCACCATCTAGCGTTACATCGCACCAAAAAGCATCGATAAAATAAAACAACGTACAACTGAATTATCGCGACACCGTGTTCGATATAATAAAAATCGAACCTTCAACTTTCGCACTAAAATAGGGAACCCTATCAGCCGACCTCTTGTTGAAGGTACTTTACAAGTCATCATAACATAACAGCCCATTAATGTCCCACTGCAGGGACGGGCCTCCTCCCGTGACGGAGGGTTACTTGGACTACTAATACCACGCTGGCCAGACGGATTGGTATAGGGTTTAATTTCAAGTTTTCCTTCTTTTTATTTCGTAAAAATAGTAGTTACGTACGGTTATTCCCTTCTGTCGGTTTTTACGACACCCATGGGATGAGATGGGGTGGTGACATATTGTATTCTTACTCCGTCACCACACGGTACTTTACTAGTAAATATCTGTAAATAAGAAAAACAAGTACCTACTCTTAATAATTATAAAGTTCTGACGCTAAAGTACACACATTATCTGTACTACACAAATAACTAACTATCTGGGTGTGGTAGGTACCTATAACCCACGGTTAGCAAGAACACACCAAACAACCACAAAATTATGCGTTAAGTATCTAATGTAAGTACGAATTATAGTGGTGAAAAACATTTTTTTGCCGTGCGTAACTTTTTATGGCAAAACTAATAATTTTGTCGTCTTAAAAAATTATTGTTAGTTGTACTTAAACAATTCTTTTATGATGATTTTTTAAATATCTGACATGAGTTACAAAAAAAGTTCCTTCTAATTTAAAAAAAGTATTGTCACATTTAAAACCAATTCTAGTTAATTAACACTTTTGAGCTCCGGGTGACCTTACCTAAGCTTCCGAAGGTTAGCTCGTAATCTTGGAGTTAGTGAGTAATACCACAGTACAACCAGTAGACTATCTCGGCCGAATATTTATTATAAATGCCTACGGCTGCGCGGTACGTAAACATGCGATAGGGCTGCCCACCTCCAGCTTTTTAATTACATTTACCTACTTTCCCGCTCGTTACTGCGGCACAGTCGCGACTGTTCACTGTGCAAAGCCACCTCTATCGTGAGCGTGTAGGTATAACTTCCATTTCGTTCGTTTTTATGAAGTCGAAATACTGTATATATTTGTACTATGGTAATACATTGGCTCTGTGGCAAAGCTGCTAGAATGAAAACATCACAAACTTATAGGCCTGCCGTAAAAGATTATCAACGGTCTGTGTAGGGATGAGTATACCTACTTATTTCATTACGGAGAGTATAATGTAAGGTTGTGATCAGATATCAACAATTAAGTACGTTTAGTTTGACATTTCCGCACAAAAAATAAACATTCGATTTACTAACGAATTATAAGAAGACACAGAAAATATTTTAGATATTTAGACTAGTTAGCTGTTGCTAGCGGGTACGCTCACACACTTATTATTCCCCTCACCTATTAAGAAATGCCCACCGTTGGACATAGGCCTCCTCCCAGTATTTCCACTGGAGTGAATACCTACTATAAGATATTTCTGATACTTCTTCCGCTCTTCATAAGAGGAGACGTTCAGTAACGGCGTCTGTCCAGCTGTGGACGTATATTGACTGAGACGGTAATCATATAAATATAAATAACTAATCCTCACACATTCATACAACGCCATCTAGTTCCTAACTAAGTAGAGCTTGTACTATGGCTACTAGACAACGGATAAACATACATAAATACATAGAATAAACATAAATACATAGAAACACTCAGACCAATGCAAACAATCATGTTCATGCACACAAAGATTTGCATTTAGCGGGAATCGAACCCAAGACCTCTGCGTAACAGTCATGTTATATAACCACTACGCCACAGAGGTCGTCATCAGAGGTGGTCGTTAGAGTATAATATGTAATAGCAATTATGAATGGATAAGTAAATAGACAGATATTTTACTACTTATGTTAGTGTTGCCTAATTAATTGTCACATACAAACACACACACACACACACACACACACACATAGTAATGTTCTTAATATCATCACGTATCATTTTAAATGACATTTTTGCAATAACTCTGTTGTTATTGTTATTCTTAGTTATTATTATTAGTTGTATTACTATTTCGTTAATTACTTTAAGTGAGATATTATGTACAGCTCATTAGTGTAATACACTTGTAGTTTATACATAACTATCTGACCCGTGCCCACTTCGTCGGGCGGCGAAAAAAACGCGTCCCTTTTTTAAACACATTTAATTACTGCTCCACTCATATTAGTCATAGCGTGATACTATATAGCCTATGACACTCCCTGATATATGGACTATTCAACACAGAAATAATTTTTGAAATCGGTTCATTAGATCCAGAGATTACCCTCTACAACGTCACAAACACACAAACTTTACCTCTTTATAATATTATTAGTATAGATTTATGTTGTCTTTTGTAGTTGACTGTACTTGAATTAATAATTTGATATTTATTACATAATTATAACAATTTCATTGAGGAAATAAATAGGTTACAGATACTTTATTATTTAATATTATTATAACATAGTACCCATTTATTAATAAACGTAAATATTCAATAAAATATTAAGTAGTACTTACAATTATAATTACTATGTTATGACTAATATAATAATACAATTATTTTTAACTATGATGGCCGCGACTTATTATAAATTGTACCTATAAGCTAGATATTAATGTAAAGTTTCATTAATATCCATGTTGTTGTATTTACGTAAAATAATAACAATCATCTCCGTGTGGTGACGGAATAAGAATACAATATATCACCACCCCATCTCATCCCATGGATGTCGTAAAAACCGACTAAGGGACTATTCGTGAATATTTTCTTTACGAAATAAAAAGAAGGAAAACTTGAAATTAAACCCTATACCAATCCGTCTGGCCAGCGTGGTGTAGAATAACATTTAAGCTAGCTATAGCACGCAGGTGAAGCCGCGGCTAGTTATAAATATGTAAGCCTGTCTGTCTAACACATTTACTGAATTAAGTTCGTTATAGTTAGTTAGAGAGGGAACAATAGGAAATGATAAATGCAACAAATAACATGTTACGACCTTGCAGGCAAAGGATTAATTACGACATCTCCACAAAATATAAAGCTTGTCATAATAACAAATATATTATTAGTCTGGCAACACCTATGTAATACAGATTATACATTTATCATCACTGCAGAGTATAAAACTTAATAAAACTAAAAAAAATGTTGCTATCGCTGTCTGTCCGTTCCAATATGCTTCTCTTGATCTCTGATGAAATCTTTCAAACTAGGTACATAAGGTATTTATAAAACGGTTTATTTAATAGATGCATAGTGATTTAAGAGGAAGATTTATATGTATACATAGGTAGTAATGTACATGCGTAATATTGTAGAGAAATACTGATAAATCTAGAGGTTTTGAACGTGACGTCGTAAATGAACACTAAACTTTTGGGCTTACAATCAAACCCTGGCTAAACCCCATGAGATAAATCTAAAATTATAGAACTAGGTAGGTATATATCTAATTAGAAAATTGTGTAGTAGGTAAGGATATTTAGTATCAGCATTGCACTTGTCCGAAGCCGAGGTGGGTCGCTACTGGTACTGGGTAATGTACATATCCTTTCCTCCTAGTATTATAAATAAATACGAAAGTTTGAGAGGATGTATGGATGGATGGATGTTTGTTACTCTTTCACGCAAAAACTACCTGAATGGATTTTTATAAACATACATACATAAACTCACGCCTTATCCCGTCCGGGGTAGGCAGAGACGACAGAGCGCCACTTGTCACGATCCTGGCAAACAGATTGGGCCTCGTCCACATTCATTAAGCGAGTCATACATGCGCGTCATTTTGATGAAAAGGTAGTTTAGGGTGTAGAATAACATTTAAGCTACTTACAACGCGGGTGAAGCCGCGGGTATCAGCTAGTATAATATATTTATCTATTACACATTGACAGTACACTAGTGGGCAACATTAGCGTTTATATTTGTACTCCGCCGCGCTCTACTGTTTACAAAACAGTTTATTTGTTCTATTACTTAAATAATTCTCTGAACTTACATATACGAGTATGTTGTACATTATAACATTATGTTTGTCGACGATCACATTGATGCAGTGTCTGAAGACAAATCTTGGACCAGTGTGTGTTACCAGTGATGACCTCATCATGGGTGCGCCAAAGTTCACCTAAAATTTCAACTCCTATAATTGGAAGTCCGAAAATTTTCTTCCTAACATTTTTCATCCTAACAATCGCAATTCCTAATTTTTTTATCCCTAATGTTAATAATCCGAAGCAATAAACATCTATTATACTATTATTTGTTTTCCTATATTTTCTCAACATATCCATCTTTTATACTATAATTTCAAGTCATATCTTTTTTGTTTAGATTTCTTTTTATTCATAATAATTAATATTATTATACATTAATTTTGCGTAACTTTGTTGACAACATGTAGGTATAACATAATATACCAAAGACCAGAGCAAAACCAGAGTCCCGCTCCAATCATTCAGTCAAGATCCAGAAACGAAATGGGTCCTTTTCATAATTATTGGTTTAGGTTATGGTAGAACTGTGACCCCAACGCACGAGCCGAGCGAGCGCAGCGAGCGTGTTAGTTACGGTTATGGTAAACTCTCAGGCCATAAGCATAACCGTGAACGAGTCACGTTTTATGGATTTCATTCATTTAAGACAAAAATATTCTAATAATTTTAATAAACAATAATTTAAAAAAAATGGTTTAATGTAAAAATTTAAAAAGTTGTTAAGTAAAATCACAAGAAATAGTATAAAAACAAACCTTTTTATTACTTTCACTTGGTAAATAAATATTTCTTTCTGAGTATGAGAGAAAATATTATGGTGAAAATGTTTAGGGATAAAAGCGTTATGACAAAAAACATTAGGAGTTTAAATATATTTACATAACGATATTATTAATAACGATTTTCGGAAACATGAGTGTTATGAACATCGCCGGTAGCAATACAAATAGTATGAATGAAAACTTTAGGATTTAAAATTTTAGGAAGAGTGATCATTCGGATTACAAATCGTTAGGAAGAACATTTTCGGAAGAAGAACTTTAGGTGAGCCAATATGGACCCCCTCATCATAACAGCCCATTAATGTCCCACTGCAGGGACGGGCCTCCTCCCGTGACGTAGGGATACTTGTATAGGGTTAGGTTTGGTATAGGGTTTAATTTCAAGTTAGGTCTTTTTGTTTCGTAAAGATAATATTCACGTGTTAAAGATAATTTTATTTTGTAGGTATTCTAGTTTAAGTTGTATTTTAGTTTAAGTATTACTTAGTCCTTGTAATCGTTTTTGTTTTGTAGCATCGATACAGGCATTGCCTAGTGTAACTACCATTAAAAATGTATTTACTTAGTTATAAGTAGACTGCAAATAAACTTTATTATTATTATTCTCTTTATTTACATTTTTCACAATTCATTACATTTTTAAATATAAATATAAAAATAAAAACATTTAAAAATATAATAAAGGTAGACCCACCAGCATCGGGTACAGGGACCAAGCTACTGGTGGTTAGGGCTCCAGAGATAGGAACCTCCTCACAATACGTGCCGTGTCAAGCAGTACTGCCTTCTGCATCAGACCTATTATTATAATTACGTAAAGAGCTGAAACGTGGTCGCTGACTATGGGCCCTCACAGAAGCCTGACGGTCACTCAGAGGGCAATGGAGAGAGCTATGTTAGGAGTTTCCATGCGTGGTCGTATCAGAAACGAGGATGTCCGCTGGAGAACCAATGTGACTGACATAGCGCTCAGGATTGCCCTGTTAAAGTGGCGTTGGGCAGGGCACATAGCTCGAAGGACAGGTGTTGAGCCAGAAAAGCTCTTGAATAGCGACCGTGTCTTGAAACTCGTCCAGCGCCATGACCTCTATTAGGCCACCCGAGTACCCGTCTCGATTACCAAATTTAACCATTGTTTTATACGGCGCCGGGCCGCAACTTAGAACTCAACTGTACAACGCCATCTAGGCGCGACAGATACCAACCTAGGTATCTGACTGAAGAGATCTACATAATCACACATTACTCATGTCCTTAAGCTAGCAAGGTGATCTCAAGAGTACAGCAATGAACTTGCACTTAACGTAATGTTTGTGCTTGTTTAGCACTTACATGACAGTGACGTCACAACGTACCATGTTCACACCTACATCATGTCCTCAACTATCATATCATACACTAATTAATGTTAATACTACTTCATGTCCCACTGCAGGGACGGACCTCCTCCCGTGACGGAGGGATATTAGGTCTACTAATACCACGCTGGCCAAACGGATTGGTTTAATTTCAAGTTTTCCTTCTTTTTATTACGTAAGTAAAGATAATATTGACGGTTAGTACCTTAGTCGGTTTTACGACACCCATGGGATGAATTGGGGTGGTGACACACTGTATTGTTACTCCGTCACCACACGGAGAACATTCAGCTCTAGACAATAATTAGTCGATCATATTTATTATTATCTTGCGTAAGAATCGAACTAACGACCTCGCGAAAGCACCCTGTTGAACTGTTGGCACTTGTAGCTTCAGGCTTCTCTTTACCACAGTCTATTACGTATTATGTCCATGGGTAAAAGCGCCGTATTACAGGAAATATAAACAACAATATGTAGTTATATCTTATTACACACATAATAATCTTATGTAATATTATTGTTTCATACAATAAAGACGTAAATAATAATATAAAATAAATTACTTACAATTTTACAAGTCGTTGGTTTTATCTTAAAGTAATATAACATAACTTGTAATAAACGCTAATGGTATCGAAAGAAAATAAATGATGTTTGTTGCTCTAACATCTAACATGTTGTAATATACTTAGTTGTTTCAACATTCACACAACGCCATCTAGTACTAAATTGAGTTAAGTTTGTACTATGGGTAATTAGCCGACGGATAAAAATACGTTAACTTACATAAAAAATAAATATAAATAATTTTTTAGCGTAAATATTATCTTTACGAAGTAAAAAAAAAACAAAAACTTGAAATTAAACCAATCCGTCTGGCCGGCTTAGTAGGATAAGTATCCCTCCGTCACGGATGGAGGCCTGTCCCTGCAGTGGGACCATTAATGGACTGTTATGGTATACTGTATAGTAGTATAAGTAAGCAAGTATCATAACAGCCCATTAATGTCCCACTGCAGGGACAGGCCTCCATCCGTGACGGAGGGATACTTGGCCTACTAATACCACGCTGGCCAGACGGATTGGTATAGGGTTTAATTTCAAGTTTTCCTTCTTTTTATTTCGTAACGATAATATTTACGAATAGTCCCTTAGCCGGTTTTTACGACACCCATGGGATGAGATGGGGTGGTGACACACTGTATTCTTACTCCGTCACCACACGGCCTAGCAAGTATACCTAACTAATAATATATGTTACATGTACCTACAGTAGAGACTTGGCACTTGACAGTGCCTCGTGAACAAATATAACAAGTGGATATACTTAGGTATTATGAAGTTTACTTACAATAATACATTATCTATAGGCCGACCGTTTATCTCAGTCCCCGCCTGCGGTATGAAAGGGACGAGGGGGCGGGGTAGCGGTGTCCGTTATGGTAGCGTACACAAGAGCTATATCGAGTTGGTTGCTATGCCAAATAAAATAAGTTTTTACAAAAAAAACCGACTTCAAAGACAAAAATTGCACTAAAAATTAAAAATTAATTAGTTGTATTTTGGTTTAGCAACATTAAATCAGACATTCTTTTTACTTAATTATAATCTAAAGAATAGGTTCATTTAATTATTGTAAAAAGTATTGTTAAGAATATTTCTTGAAGAGTCTACAAATATATTTATTTGTAGATTCTTTAAAATATAATCAAATTATTACAAATAATGTAATATTATTGTTATTTTTGGAGTCGGTGTCAGCCACGATAATTATATTCTATTTTATATTCCTGACTTAAAATTTAAAGAAATATGGCGTCGTGTTATACACAGACTAAAGACTAAGATGAGAAAGAACTACGAATCAAAGACAATTACTTAAAATTAAAAACCATTTAAAGTGATCAGAATGTGTTATACAGAACTTTATTGCCTAACGACTTTGTAGACAACATTTTGCATTATTGATCCTATTTGCGAATTACGATTTTTTTCAATTGACGGTGCTGGTTAAACCTATATAAACGCCCAAAGTTATGGAAAGCTTTAATCAGTTACTAAATAGGTATATTAAAACGTTTGAACGTGACACAGGTATTTTAAAATATATTTATTTAAATATGATAAAAATAGTTATTTAATATTTGTTTAATTTTTAAACCAATCCATAAACAATCAACAACTTTATGTCATAATGTCGAAGTCATATAATAATATAATCTTTAATTCGTGGCCGCCATTCCATTTGCTTAGGTATTATCGTATTTCGTTGGCTGACACCGACTCCAAAAATAACAATAATATTACATAATTATTATTTCATTATTACATAAAAATGAAAAACCATTTCTTTTGAAATAAAATAATTTTAAAAATAATTGCCTTTTTTATTTTGTGTCTTATTTACAATTTTATTGCATAACACTTTCGTAGTTCAAAATAGTGATTGCTTCAAAACCCTCTAAAACGGTATCTTTATATCTACTTTCAAATTTCACTAAAACCTAAAGTTAACTTCTAAGTCCCCTAAAACGAATCTATTTTTGCAAATAACCTCGTTTTTCAAATTGTTTTTATTAAAGAAAGATGTTTGTTGGGATTGCTAGATTACAATAATAATATAATGTTAAAAATCGTACAGAATTAAGGTGGTTAGTCAGTTTAAGACGTTTTTCAAGAATTGTCGACATTTAAGAAAAAGCACTTTAGGGTGTTTTGAAATTATGTGACTCATATATACCTACATTAAAACAGGTATGATTTAAACATATTAATTTGTAAGAATCAATCTTAGAAAATATTAACAGATAATAAGAACAATAATAAGAGCTTTTTTTATTTTTACACACTACCATAACGGACACATAGTCAGTATGTCAGTATGACACTAGTGCAGTAAGCTAGTCCGTCTTCTATACAATTTACAAATTTCAAAGATGGTGGCGTCATCTTGCCATTTAAACGCGTACTTTCTTAGAGAAAATATGCAATCTAAATTATTACACAATTTAAAGCCTGACCAGAAAAATAAAAAAACCTCTCCAGGTATTTCGATTGGTTTAGGGTATAATTTCAACAATTCCTTTTTTTATTTCATAAAAATAAGCAAGCTAAAAATTTGAGCTGTGTTGTGATGTGATGTAGTTCGGTTCACAGTATCTAGATGGCGCCGTTTTGCCAAAAAATCAAGAGATAGCTCTCTCCTTTGTCCTCGCCCCCCGCGCACCCCTATTACCGCAGGCGGGGTCTGAGTTATACGGTCGGCCTATAGTAGTGTTTGTCTCCCTGTGTGCTCACTGAATACCTACGTTGTTAAACTACTTATAAAGGCTCGGGCCCACCGCGGTGCACGGAGAGTCTACGCACTACACTGCAACCCACGAAGAACCTGCGCATGAATTGACGTCATTGATACATGCGTGGCTTGCTCGAATACGCGGTTACATAGCTCAACGCTATGGATGTGGGTATACGTTTCCACTGGAGTACACGAATATGACCGTCGACTATGATTGTACAGCTCACTTATCGCAGCGCAGTTTTGTCCGTGGATTGCAGTGGCACGTGCGTAGCCTCTCCGTGCGCTGTGCCACGCTATACATAGTCGTGGGTCATATTCGTGTATGCCCGTACACAGCATGCGCCGCGGTGGGCCCGTACACAGCATGCGCCGCGGTGGGCCCGTACACAGCATGCGCCGCGGTGGGCCCGTACACAGCATGCGCCGCGGTGGGCCCGTACACAGCATGCGCCGCGGTGGGCCCGTACACAGCATGCGCCGCGGTGGGCCCGTACACAGCATGCGCCGCGGTGGGCCCGTACACAGCATGCGCCGCGGTGGGCCCGTACACAGCATGCGCCGCGGTGGGCCCGTACACAGCATGCGCCGCGGTGGGCCCGTACACAGCATGCGCCGCGGTGGGCCCGTACACAGCATGCGCCGCGGTGGGCCCGTACACAGCATGCGCCGCGGTGGGCCCGTACACAGCATGCGCCGCGGTGGGCCCGTACACAGCATGCGCCGCGGTGGGCCCGTACACAGCATGCGCCGCGGTGGGCCCGTACACAGCATGCGCCGCGGTGGGCCCGTACACAGCATGCGCCGCGGTGGGCCCGTACACAGCATGCGCCGCGGTGGGCCCGTACACAGCATGCGCCGCGGTGGGCCCGTACACAGCATGCGCCGCGGTGGGCCCGTACACAGCATGCGCCGCGGTGGGCCCGTACACAGCATGCGCCGCGGTGGGCCCGTACACAGCATGCGCCGCGGTGGGCCCGTACACAGCATGCGCCGCGGTGGGCCCGTACACAGCATGCGCCGCGGTGGGCCCGTACACAGCATGCGCCGCGGTGGGCCCGTACACAGCATGCGCCGCGGTGGGCCCGTACACAGCATGCGCCGCGGTGGGCCCGTACACAGCATGCGCCGCGGTGGGCCCGTACACAGCATGCGCCGCGGTGGGCCCGTACACAGCATGCGCCGCGGTGGGCCCGTACACAGCATGCGCCGCGGTGGGCCCGTACACAGCATGCGCCGCGGTGGGCCCGTACACAGCATGCGCCGCGGTGGGCCCGTACACAGCATGCGCCGCGGTGGGCCCGTACACAGCATGCGCCGCGGTGGGCCCGTACACAGCATGCGCCGCGGTGGGCCCGTACACAGCATGCGCCGCGGTGGGCCCGTACACAGCATGCGCCGCGGTGGGCCCGTACACAGCATGCGCCGCGGTGGGCCCGTACACAGCATGCGCCGCGGTGGGCCCGTACACAGCATGCGCCGCGGTGGGCCCGTACACAGCATGCGCCGCGGTGGGCCCGTACACAGCATGCGCCGCGGTGGGCCCGTACACAGCATGCGCCGCGGTGGGCCCGTACACAGCATGCGCCGCGGTGGGCCCGTACACAGCATGCGCCGCGGTGGGCCCGTACACAGCATGCGCCGCGGTGGGCCCGTACACAGCATGCGCCGCGGTGGGCCCGTACACAGCATGCGCCGCGGTGGGCCCGTACACAGCATGCGCCGCGGAGGGCCCGTACACAGCATGCGCCGCGGAGGGCCCGTACACAGCATGCGCCGCGGAGGGCCCGTACACAGCATGCGCCGCGGAGGGCCCGTACACAGCATGCGCCGCGGAGGGCCCGTACACAGCATGCGCCGCGGAGGGCCCGTACACAGCATGCGCCGCGGAGGGCCCGTACACAGCATGCGCCGCGGAGGGCCCGTACACAGCATGCGCCGCGGAGGGCCCGTACACAGCGTGGGCCCGCGCCTTATTTGTCATATCAGCCTATATCCGCGGCTGGACATAGACCTCCTCCAGACTTTGCCATCAGCCCTCGTGATGTCGACCCAACTGTTCAACGCTATCTATGCGCACATTATTAAAGTTTCAATTGAATGGTTTACTTAATAATGAGTACCTATAAATAGCTAGACAATGATAGATTAAGTTAGATAACCGATCAGCCACTGTTCAGTGCCTTGTTCATATCCATGGGTTTCCCTGCTTAAACTAGATCGTTTTTCTTACCTTGTAAGGAGTATGCCCACACTACGGCCTAACTACCGAGTCAGTTCCTTAGTGTGGCAGTTGCCTTTTTTAAAAGAAAATTAAATAATACTTATTATGACTTATTATTGTGATACGAATTGATGACAACGGCAGTTAGAAAACAAAATAAAAAATATTATTATATTCTATAATTATCCTGTTTAAAGTATACTTACTCTATCATTTAACACGTAATACTGTTTATTACGTGTTAAATGAATACATTTAATGAAAAAAATAAAGGCGAAATGAAGACACGCAAACTAAATGTTAATCGAATTATAAGTGTTTAATTAAAGAAATTACAAACTGAGGGACCCACTTAAAGCGATATAGGTACTTAACTTTTAATCAAGTCTTTACAAACTCTAATATTCCTTTTACAAACTATTTAACATTTTTCTCCGTGTGGTGACGGAGTAAGAATACAATATGTCACCACCCTATCTCATCCCTCGGGTGTCGTAAAAACCGGCTAAGGGACTATTCGTAAATATTATCGTTACGAAATAAAAAGAAGGAAAACTTGAAATAAAAGCTTATACCAATCCGTTTGACCAGCGTGGAATTAAAAGTTAAGTATCCCTCCGTAACTGGAGGAGGCCCGTCCCTGCAGTGGGACATTAGTGTGCTGTTATGATTAGGAAACAATACAACGTGTCGTGAAGGTAATCTAATAATATTTGATGGTGTATTGTCTCTCTCACAACATAATATAACATAGCTTAGGAACGCGGTAGTGGTTATGTTATAGCCTGTACTTATATGTACACGCTGTGACGTAGGTACTGGTACTATTTTCTTCGGGTCTTACTCGCGGTATATACTAATTGGCCTAGATACTAGTAATATAAATACCTAGGTTTTTCTCCATCAGTATCTAGGCTAATTACCTAGTATATACCGCGAGTAAGACCCGTAAAAATAGTAATTATGTAGGTATACAAATCGCTATAGTATAAAATCTATTATTAGGTACTGGTGACGTAGAGTTATGAGGAGTGTGTGGGGTCCTGGGTTCAGCTGTTTTAGTTAGACTAAGTTAAAAAATAAATAACATAAAATAATCCTCACACATTCACATATCGCCATCTAGTCCCAAACTAAGCAAACCTTGTACTATGGGTACTAGACAACGGATAAACATACATTTTTTATAAATACTTGTGCCTACTGCACATTAGTTATGTTGTAATCTTGCAAATAAACGGACGTGTTTCGTATCATAGCGTTTTATTACATCACTCACCCTTATTAGGACTGCATCATATTATACAGTATTTATATCAAGTATAGATACGCACAAAACATAGAAAAGATTCAGACCAATGCAAACAATCATGTTCATGCACACAAAGATTTGCATTGAGCGGGAAACGAAGCCGAGACCTCTGCGTAGCAGACATGTAGTATACTGACTGAGCCACAGAGGTCGTCATAATCAGTTAAAAGTAGTAACTACTTTGGTAGCGCGACGGTAGTGCAAGCGGCTCACGTGCGCGAGGTCGCGGGTTCTATTCTATTTTATTTATAGTTTACACAAATAATTGGGTTGCGGGGATTCGAACCCCGAACCTTGTGCACGACAGCCGCACTCACAACTACTGTGCCACAGATACAGTCAACAGTAATAATGCTCAATCATTAGCCAAGTTATTATCAAAGTAAATAAGTAATATTAAGAAACTAGATAATGTTAAAATATTTAAAAATGATTTAAAGAAATGGTTAACCATCAATACATTCTATGATCTGAACGAATATTTTAATAAAAAGAACCATTAGTTAGGAAAACAATAATTAATTACTTGTTTATTAACTTTTTGTTATAATTTTGCATATCCGATCAGGGTAGACTGTTGAAACAATTTATATGTATTTAGCCTAAGATCTTTGTACACACAGCAACTATTCAAGCTAGACACTCATGTACCTTAATACCTTGAAATAAGACACAATTTCAAATGAAAATGTTTAACTTGATGTGTTGCTGTGTGTACACAGTTATGCAATAAATGATTCTTTATCTTTAATGAACTTAACTCAACTTGGCCTCGCCTCGTAATGTTACGTAGACGTGCACACACAAACATACATAATGTTCAGATAAACAATAATATTACATACACATTCTGTGTACTCTTGTGTATTTGTACACAAATGCTACGGTCAAGGTAAATACAATATTTGTCTACGTGGGGTACTACTTACTGACTTGTCTGTCTGTCTGTCTGTTTATTGTATACTAGCTGACCCGTGCCCACTTCGTTGGGCGGAGAAAAAAAGCGTCCGTTTTTAAACATATTTCATTACTGCTCCACTCCTATTAGTCATAGCGTGATACTATATACCCTATGACACTCCGATGAATGGACTATTCAAGACAGATTTTTTTTTTAAATCGGTTCATTAGGTCCAGAGATTACCCTCTACAACGTCACAAACACACAATCACACAAACTTTACCTCTTTATAATATTAGTATAGAAGTATACCTAGACTAGCGCCCGGCCCCGTGCAATGCTTATACTCTACAACATCAATTGTATTATACTTATAAACTTTCATCTTGAATCACTCTATCTATTAAAACAAACCGCATCAAAATCCGTTGCGTAGTTTTATAGATTTAAGGATAGGGATGGTTTTTACGACACTCATGGAATGAGATGGGGTAGTGACATAATATTGTATTCTTACTCCGTCATTACACGGTTACTATCCGTGAATATTATCTTTACGAAATAAAAAGAAGGAAAACTTGAAATTAAACCCTATACCAATCCGTCTGGCCAGCGTAGTATTAGTAGGCGGTCACGGGAGGAGGCCCGTCCCTGCAGTGGGACATTAATGGGCTGTTATGATTATGATGAAGGATAGGGACGGACAGACAACAACTTTGTTTTAGATTACGTTGTGATAGGAAACAAAAATATGACTTTTTCGAACCTGATGGAAACTGCGATTACAGTCCAGGATGAAAGGAATAAAGTAAGGAAGTATAATTAACTAAGTAAGTAGTGATTAAATTGACTACTTAACTCTAGTTTACATTTAGTTGGCAACTAAACGCAAAATTTAAAAAAAAATCGAGTTTAAATTTTGTTTGTTTTAATTGCAAAATGCGGCGTGTGCAAAACAAAACGTTTGTGGACCTTTTTGCTTCACCCAAACGGCCATTATTCGATCTATCACCAAGCAAAAAAGATAAAAATAAGTATATGCTCTCCAGTACCTAGGTTCTTAAACCCGATTTACACATCGACAAGTACAGTAGCGTACGAAGTAGCCCCCTCTCTTGCGTCTCTCCAACTTAACTAGTCAAATAATAGGATGGAGATCTATTTTTATTTATTTATTTATTTAATTACTTTATTGTACACCAAAACAAAAAAAAACAGTAGGTAAGTACATAAATTATCTTAAAAACTAGGTGACACAAATGGCGGTCTTATCACTCGAAGTGATTTATTTTCTTCCAGACCACCTTTGGATGGAAAATGTGTAATATACTCGTAATTTTTATGTTGTGTGGTGTACTGAATAGTGTAATAATTATATTAATTATATATTCTTATAAATAAATATTATTATATTATAAATCTATTCAAATCAACTTAATCAACAACGTACTACTTAACTCGCTACTGTACTTGTCGATGTGTAAATCGGGCTTTACAGATAAGGGATGAAAGGCAAGTTCTAAATCAGTGACGCAACGGGTGAACTGAAAAGTACAAACTTATATAATGCACAAGTTAAGTAGATTTGTTGTATCTATTGATTCGGAAGTAACCTTCCTATCATAATATACTTAATAATATTTAAACGACCTTTAAATATTGACGGACATCTCTACACAGCGCCATCTGTTCCCAAAGTAAGCTAGGCTTAACCTGCTTGTGTTATGGGTAACAGAACAACGAATATTAGTACTTATATACTTTTCTTTTTGTAAATTCGTACATAATTATACAAAGAAACACTCAGATCAATGCAAATAATCATGTTCATGCACACAAATATTTACATTGAGCGGGAATCGAACCCGAGACATGTGCGTAGCAGTCATGTTATATAACCACTACACCATCCACTGAGGTTGCAAGGTGGTATAATATTAGAACAAGATGTTATTAAGTACATGAAATGACTCTAATGATCATAATGATAATCCTTCTTACATTTGCTGAAGCTAATAGAGATGAGTTTAGTGTTTAAATGTGTCTTACATAGATTAAAAGTTGTAAATAGTTAGTAAATTCAGCAAAATATTATTTGCTATGAGTATTAGACAAGAGGTACTCGTATATAAGGGACATGTTTAAAAAAATTGTTTTTTAAACACTTACGTACATCGATTTTTTACCTAGTTTTTGTTGTTTGTTTTTGTACGTATTATAACAACTAGTTAAATTTTCAAATCGGTCCATACGTTTTTGAGAAATTAGGTAACCAATACAAAATTTAAAAAAAATCTATAACCTACTTACTTTGTTTTTTAAGTCGGTTTAAAACGGCAGCCATGTTTATTCACATAAGTTTTACCTCGTTATATAGTCTTTGTTAAGAAACATCTGCTCTCTGTAGGTATAACATATCAACCACTACATCCATGTTGTAGTATTTACGTAAAAGAGTGGCAAACATACATCCATACTAACAAAGCTTCGCGTTTATAAAATATATTTTTTTTTAAGTAATATACCTACCTGCTTAATAACTTTAAAGACCTATCTTTACCTACGAAATTGCCATTTTTCTCGCCGCAAGTTTTAGCCTATATTTTCTTATAAAATATACTTAGATTGCTTGTTTTATTTTTGTAATTTGGTAATTTTGCAACCAACAACTAACAAAAGATAATTATTAAAAATAATTATTATTTGTATTGGTAATAAGCCTGTAAATATGGGTCCAATTTAAACCATCGGATTTTAACATTTAAACAAAAATGTAACTTCTTCCCTAATTTTTTTTCTTATGATTAAAATGACAAAAGTTAGATAAGATGTGCACTATTACTTATACCAAATTTTTTTTTTCTTTTCTTTTTTTTTTCTTTAATAAAAGACAACTCCCGCACTAGGGATCATGCCCTGTGTCGCGGGGACCTTTTACAAACATCAATTAACGGACACAAAGAACACCCAGACCAGGACAATAATTTGTGGATTGTCCTGCGTGGGGATCGAACCCACAACCTCTTGCACGGCAGCCGCTTGCGCTACCGTCGCGCCACCGAGGTCGTCAAATTCATTCTATTAAGTTTAGTAATTATTGAAAAAACTAAGAAAACGTTAAGTAGTATGAAAAATCAAACTTCGCATAAAATCTTCATACAAATCGGCAATTTCATAGGTAAAGACTAAAGACATTATTATCGTATTAAACAAACAACCAGTCATGTAAAACTTAGTGTAAGTATTCAAAAATATATCGGAAACAGTACTTGATTTGATTCATAAACAAAGCGCAGCACGAATGCCGGTAGAGGCGACACTGTCGCAATGACGTTTATAGCTAGCTTCGTGCTACAACGGAGCCTAGATGGGGCGCGCCGGATGGAGACGCCAGTCAGTTACAGTTTGACTTCGGTCGTGATCGGTGCTCCTTACTATAGGCAGACCGTTTAACTCAGACCCCGCCTGCGGTAATAGGGGTGCGCGGGGGGCGAGGACAAAGGAGAGAGCTATCTCTTGATTTTTTGGCAAAACGGCGCCATCTAGATACTGTGACCCGAACTAAATCACATCACAAGACGGATCTAATTACTAGCTAGCTTATTTTTATGAAATAAAAAGAAGGAAAAATTTAAATTATACCCTAAACCAAACAAGAGGTTTTTTTACTTTTCTGGTCAGGCTTTAAATTGTGTAATAATTTAGATTGCATATTTTCTCTAAGAAAGTACGAGATTTAGTGGCAAGATGACGCCACCATCTTTGAAATTTGTAAATTGTATAGAAGACGGACTAGCATACTGCACTAGTGTCATACTGACATACTGACTAGGTGTCCGTTATGGTAGCGTGTAAAAATAAAAAATGCTCTTATTATTGTTCTTATTATCTGTAAATATTTTCTAAGATTGATTCTTACAAAATAATAATAGAATGTCTAATTTAATGTTGCAAAACCAAACATATTATGTTTGGTTTTGCAACATTAAATTAGACATTCTTTTTACTTAATTATAATCTAGAAAATAGGTTATTTTCTTGTATTGTCCTTTTTTGCCATTCCAGAACCTTTCTGACCCAACGGCTGTCGGTTTTCCGCGCTATGTCTGCCCACCGTCACTTTAACCGGGCAATTCTGAGCGCTATGTCGGTTACTTTGGTTCTCCTGCGGATCTTCTCATTTCTGATTCGATCACGCAGGGAAACTCCCAACATAGCTCTCTCCATTGCCCTCAGAGTGACCATGAGCCTTCTGAGAAGGCCCATAGTTAGATTGATTATGATTGTTTATGGATTGGTTTAAAAATTAAACAAATATTAAATAACTATTTTTAACATATTTAAATATATTTAAAAATACCTGTGTCACGTTCAAACGTTTTAATATACCTAAAAGCTCTAATTTACCTATTTCGTAACTGATTTAATATACTGTAAGTTTTAATATACCTATTTAGTAACTGATTAAAGCTTTCCATAACATATGGGCGTTTATGAGGCCAGCTAACCGGCCTCTAACCAGCACCGTCAATTGAAAAAAATCATAATTCGCAAATAGGATCAATAACGCAAAATGTTTTTGAAATGAAATGAAATCATTTATTTGTAGAACATAGGAAAAATATGATGTTACAATTTACTTTTAGAGCGCTATGTCTAGCCTTCAATGGCATACAAATATTTTCTTAAAACTACTTATCCACTATTTATTGTTACTATTACTATAACCTGTTGTGTGACAAAGACAATATTGAGGTATGAAAATTAAATTTAAATTAAATTACAACACATAATAACTACAGTTTGCCAGCTAGATAATTATGTTATGTCTACAAAATCGTTAGAAAAGGCAATAAAGTTTTGTACACATTCTGATCCCTTTAAATGGTTTTTAATTAGTTTTATTCTTAGTACTTATTTCTTATATTAGTCTTTAGCCTGTGTATAACATGACGCCATATTTCTTTAAATTTTAAGTCAGGAATAAAAAATAGAATATAACTATCGTGGCTGACACCGACTTCAACAATAACAATAATATTACATTATTTGTAATAATTTGATTATATTTTAAAGAATCTACAATTTAATATATTTGTAGACTCTTCAAGAAATATCCTTAACAATACTTTTTACAATAATTAAAAGAACCTATTCTTTAGATTATAATTAAGTAAAAAGAATGTCAGATTTAATGTTGCAAAACCAAAATACAACGAATTATTATTTACTTTTTAGTGAAATTTTTGTCTTTGAAGTCGGTTTTTTTTTGTAAAAACTTATTTTATTTGGCATAGTAACCAACTCGATATAGCTCTTGTGTACGCTACCATAACGGACACCGCTACCCCGCCCCCTCGTCCCTTTCATACCGCAGGCGGGGACTGAGATAAACGGTCGGCCTATAGGAACCGTTACCCGTTTTGTTCTTGTATGTATCAGTGTTTGTATCAGTGATTCGTCCGACGCGACGTGACGTCATCGACGCCAGGTCTCGAGGTAATTTGACCGCGTAGTAACTACATATTTGTACAAAAAGCAAGCTTATGTAACCACTGGGTCAATCTCCAAATCGGGCGTATTCGTGTGATCGCTCTGGTGCTTTTCAGATCTTGATATTTTTTGGTAATTATGTATCTCATTAAAAATGATGATATTAAAATACTACATTTTTACTATTGGCCTTCATTTTTGACAAACAGTTATGGAAATATTTAAGTTCAAACATTTTCGCGTCCAGAGCAATCATGATAGGCGCTAGAGCGATCATAAATGGTGAAACAAAAATAATAAAATTGGTAATATATTATTTATTTAGTCATTTTTAGTCTTGCATGTTACAAGATTTTATGATTTTATGTTTAGGGGATATATCTAGAGCTTTTTGAGAGCTCATCAGTTGGAAACTTGTTCATTTTTAGGGCAGCGTACCGATTTTGAAACAACGGAACACTTATAGGATCACTTTGTTGTCCGTCTGTCCGTATATCTGTCTGTCTGTCTGTCTGTCAAGACCATTTATCTCAGGAACGCGTGGAGGTATCAATTTTCAACAAATATTATTAATGATGAGACGTGACGTCATAGAATTTTTGACAGATAAGTAAGTCGTGACGTCACATAATTTTGGAAGGAAAATTTTTTTTGACAGCTGAGTTGTGACGTCATTGAATTTATGACAGATGTGTCGTTACATTACAGAATCTTTGACAGATGAGTCGTGACGTCATTGAATTTTTGACAGAATCTGTCAAAAACTCTCACATTCACATCTGATGTGTCGTGAAATCACAGAATTTTTGACAGATGAGTCGTAACGTCATAGAATTTTGGCGGAAAAAATAATATTTAGACAGCTGAGTCCTGACGTCATCACAATTTGGCGAGAAAGTAAATAGGTTTGTACGGAACCCTCGGTGCGCGAGTGAGACTCGCACTTGACCGGTTTTATAAGGGTTCCGTACCGATTTTGGAAAAACGGAACCCTTTGTTGTCCGTTTCTCTATCAAGATTATTTATCTCAGGAACGCGTAGAGGTATCAAGCTGAAATTTTTACCAAATACTAAGGTCTGTTGCCTTTTAGTGCTGTAAAAAATCAAACTTCTAATCTAACGAAATCAAGACATATAGCCGTTTATGTCGCAAATTTTCGATAAGCAAAGGGCAAAAAGCTACAGGGTACTTCCAGTCTACATACAGACTTGAAATTTGGCATGAAGCAAGGTCATAAAGTGCATGTAAAGGAAAACTTCCGAAAACTTGAAATTTTGGCTTCCATCATATTATATTTTGATAATTTCGTCATAGTCATAATAATTTTGACAGCTGAGTCACGTGACTAGTGACGCCATAGAATTTTGGTCACGTGACACGTGACGTCATAGAATTTTGACAGATGAGTCGTGACGTCATAGAATATTGGCGGGAAAATATTTTGCAGGGGAGTCGTGACGTTATAGAATTTTTGACAGATGAGTCGTGACGTCTCAGAGTTTTTGACAGCTGTGTCGTGACATTTGTCGTTGTAACAATCTGGTATTATTACTTAAAGTAGTTTTATAACGTACAATTATTGCAAAATATCATCGCTCTGGTATTTTGGACAGAGCAATCATAGCCATAGCGATCAAAAAAAGTCATAAAAGCAATAATATAGCCCAAAATAAAAACAGTAGGAAGTTGTGTTTACGCCTCATAAAGAACATCATTACTATCACTTAATTCACTTAATAAGCACATTTACAACCTTACTATTTAATTTATAAAACATGCCATATCAATCATCAAATTCGAGAACCAAACCCAGATAAATCATAAACTTACCCTCGTAATGTTGTAGTGGGGGACCGTGGCACAAATGTATCTTCCTCGGCGGTTAGACCACTACAGCCACTACCCCGGGGGAGGGGAATAGAGTTTCTATTTCGTAAAACGAGGGATGAGCGCGATGTTTTACTCCAGCGCAGAGCGATGAGATAAAATACCAGGTCATGACGATAAATTTAAATTGTGCCAAAAATATTGTTAACATAATTTAAAAAAAAATATTACAATGAAGATTAACTATTTGTTATGTAATATAAAATAACATCGGACATATTATGAACCTTCTCAATAAAAAGTTACACAATGTTTTCTCATTCAATCGGGAGTTAGGTCAACCCAGAGCAATCAGGATTTTAGGGTTTATGATTTTTTTTTAAATATTTCTAATAAACTAATTCATAATTTCAGCCCTGCACCACATAGATTAGACACCAAAGTATACATAAAAAAATGTAATGAAAACGTTTATCGATTTCAAAATGGCTTTCTCCAGTCCGACACGATAAAAAACGCCTCTGGAGATCTACCCCACTACACCTTCACATGACTATATCATCATGAACTAAGGTCCTCCCATGTAACTTGTCCCCAGGTAGCAGACAGCATGGTACCGCGACCGCTGACGCCGGGCCCCGCGGAGGCGCTCGTGCCCCGCTTCTACGCGGGGAGGGACGTCTTCATCACGGGAGCTACAGGCTTCATGGGCAAGGTATACCTAACTAGATAGATTGGACTAACCGGCCTGCGGTGGCGCGACAGTAGCGAGAGTGAGAGCCGTCTACGAGGACATTTTTGCTAAGTGTGATCTACTAACTTTTGTTTTTTTAAAAGACAATACCCGCTCTAAGGATCAATCTCTTTGTGTGATCTACGAATAATAGTCTTATGGTTGGATGTTATTTATGTCTTGTTTGTAAGAGTCCCTGTGATTCAGGGCTTTATCCATCGTGCGGGAGAAGTCATTTAAAAAGAAGAAACAAATTGTACTGACAGAAAAACTCTTACAAGTAAGTTAGAATGACGGTGTCATCTAGCGCCTTACTCAAGCGACCACCTACACTATCTCAGTACCCCCCACAATCAACAGATGTCGCCACTACGTCCTGAATCGCGATATCAAGATTCGCACAGCGATTTCGCATATATACAACGTCCAACGAACAACTGTTGGGCAGTTGGTCCGCCAGGCACGATCACCTTCGCCTGGTCGAAGGTTCCTTCCTTTTCGGTGGAGGCGTGGTGCTGTTACGTCACCGCGACCTCCACAATGGTCTTGTAAAGATTACGGGCAACTGATAGATGAAGGAGGCACAGGAGCTGGACATAGGAAGGAGAAGGCGTTTGAAGGAGCCACGAAATTAGAAAACTTAAAAAAGTTTACAAACGTTTTAAACTTTAGAAAACTTTACCACCACTTCCAAAGCGCTAGAAGCGGTGTAACAAACTCTACAGCTGCATTTTATAGACGTCAATTTATAAGTTAATAACATTGTAACTGTAATTAGGTGCTGCAACCAGTTGTATAACATACATAACCATAAAAACCAAGGATTATTAAAGGATAAAGGTAAAGTCTGTAGGCAGTACATAAAAGTACGTGTGAGCATCACATCTCATTTATAAACAACTAGCTGACCCGTGCCCACTTCGTTAGGCCGCGAAAAAAACCCGTCATTTTTTAAACATATTTCATTACTGTTCCACTCCTATTAGTCGTAGCGTGATACTTTATAGCCTATGACACTCCCCGATAAATGAACTATTTAACACAGAAAGATTTTTTAAAATACTTTTTAATTTTAACAAACTTTACCTCTTTATAATATTAGTATAGATTATTATCTAGTAATAATAATGTTGCGCCTAGATGGCGCTGTTACCGTCGGGTTTAAATTGCGAGAGCTAATAGATCCGTATAAAGCAATGATCTGGTCAAGGCGCTGGATCCATATATTCGGAGACACAGGTTCGACTTCTGCCTTAAGTAACAATTTCTTCCATTGTCTTCTTTTTTTCTCAAGAATGATTTTGATTGTGTGTAGGTGTTGGTGGAGCGCCTGCTGTCCACGTGCCCAGAGGTGGGACGTCTGTACCTCCTCATGAGGGACAAGCGTGGGCAACCGCCGCACAAGAGGCTTGCTCTACTCAAACAGTCACAGGTATGTATGAATTTGTAATTTTCAAATTTCAAAATGCTTTCAAAATGCTTTATTTCATACATTTTTTTACAAATTGTTTGAAATCGTCGTTTACTTAAAATTGAAGCTACAATTAAAATTATAGATCGTGTGTCGATATGTCCACGCATTTCCTCGACAAATGTATCTTTACAGACACTAATAACGTATAATGTTTGTAGATATTCGACAATCTCCGCGTGAAGAACCCCCGTCAGCTGGACAAGTTGTCCCTCGTGTGCGGCGACGTGTCCAAGCCTGCTCTTGGACTTGACATCGACGCCATTGCGTCTCTCAGAGAGGTTTGTTCACTATTTATATATTTGTCGCGGAATATGATAGATTTGAGTCTGCTGGAACGGTAGTGACTTCCGTCTTATTGTAGTTTTGATAAATCAGTGTGCACAACCGGCGCTGGCGACGTTTCAGGAGCAAGTGAGCGTGCCTGTCACTTCGCACTACTGATATACCCTCAGAACTGTCATCGTCATATTAAACGTCAATGTCGACTCATCGACTGACATTACAAGTCAATAGTCAAGTCAACGACAATACTACGGTACTGCCACTACAGTGCTGCCACCTACTACCTTTAAATATCAAGTAAATTACTTATAAATTATTTCATTCTCCGACATATTAATAGTTATTATAATTGTGATACCGTGGCGAGATTACTTCACACTAGTTGGAGGCTTCATCATCATCATCATAACAGCCCATTAATGCCCCACTGCAGGGACAGGCAGTTGGAGTCTTCATCATAACAACCCATTAATGTCCCACTGAAGGAATGGGCCTCCTCCCGTGACGGAGAGATACTTGGCCTACTAATACCACGCTGGCTAGGTGGATTGGTATAGGGTTTAATTTCAAGTTTTCCTTCTTTTTTACTTCGTAAGTAAAGATAATATTTACGGTTACTCCCTTAGTCGGTTTTTACGATACCCCCCAACAAGCAAAGTAATCCTATAACGATTGATTATAAGTCTACCTCTACTAATAACGTTCTTATAAAGAGCTGGTTGCAGACTATTTTACTTAAAATAGCATTTTACAAGTGATAATATACTCAAGAGCATCCGTTTTTATATATCTGTCTTATAGTTCGCTACAAGACTAACGCCTATGGCCTTTATAAGACTTCTTTTACTAGTAATAGCATTTCACAAGCGTAAGTATTCGTAAGAGCTTTTGTTTTTATATGGTAGTCTTATAGTTAGCTACAAGAGTACCTTATAGGACACTTTAAAGCATAAGTCTCTTATAATTGTTTGTAGTAAGACTAAATAATCTTGAATAATATTTTGATCCAGTAGTAGCATATTGTAAGTAGAACAGATATTGTAAAGTACTTTTCTGAGATTACTATAAGATTGCACCGTTATAGTTCTTGCTCGAGACTTTTATAACTCTTCTTATACTCATATAAGAGCGCTATAAGATCAAAGAAGCTTACGAGCTACTAGATCAAAATCTTTATTAGTAAACATCAGAAATTTTGTTCACTTCTTCATCTTGAGAAAATAAGTTAAAAAATGGATTTAAACAATTGGAAACATTTAAAAGAAGCGGAGGTTACAGAAGAAACGTGACAAAAACCTATGAAGAATTAGTGAAGCCAGGTTCTTCGGGAATAAATCCGATAGAAATAGTAAGCCAGCCAAACTCGTTAAGTGCAAATTCAAGCAAACTGACAGAGGGTTCTGCAATCAAGAATATTTTTGCACCCTTATCCCACCCCGCAGAAAGTGAAGAAGTTCAACAATGGAAAGACTTTCATCTTTCTGTAACTTATATGACTGTTGTTGTTTTCTGGGCCAATACAAAACTCCATTACGCTCCCATTGATGTGGAACACAAGACAATACAATGTTGCCCTTTTCAATTGTCTGTATAATTTTGAAAGGCATTTTTATCTTACAGATTAAACTATATTTATAAAAATAACCTGGAAACAAATAGTGTTTCGATTAAACAAAAATAATAATTACAAATAGTAGCAACAAATAAACACAATTTAGAACAAATAAAATTTCTATTTGTAATATTAAGGTACATGTACAATCTCATCAAATCAAGAATCTTATTAAATAAATCCTAAAATAGTAAATTCAAAGATTAGTGTACTATTTCAGGGAACCCTATTTTGTTTTAAAATGGAGGCGAAAGTTATCAGTACTAAAACTGCTACAAATACTATTTTACCTATAATGATTCTATAAAGCGCTTCATGCAGAGCAATTTTAGAACATGGCGCATGTTCTTATAAATTGATGAAATAAAATTATTACAACATTATTACTAAGTGCTAATTTTCGAGGGGCGTTGTAAATCTAACCGAATTATGGTAGATATTTACAGTAAAAATGAGTTCCCCCAACTTCCGTTCACGTACATCATTACAAATACTAGGTACAATATATTACTACTTTAATAAGAAAAAGTGTAGTTACGGTATTCGTTTTATTTAATCCGATCACAAAAGAACTCGGAGCAATTAACTACCGAAATAACAAAAGATACCTACCTCCTTCGGTTTTTAAAACTTTACTTATAACTAAAAACTAAGTATATTACTAGTGCATTATAAACAAGATTGTTTTAGTAAGATACTTGTTTTTATTGTTAATAAGAGCATTTGTGCTTGTAATTGTGTTACATCAGATTGTTATAGGAGCAATTGCGCTTCCTCAAGCATATTATAAGTTGGTTATAAGATAATAATTGCTCCTATAACTGCGCCCAAATCCAGCTTTGTAGTATGCTACAAGTATCTTATAAGAGAGTCTTCAAGATAGCTATAAGAACTGATTTTGCTAGTTGGGCCATGGGATGAGATGGGGTGGTGACATATTGTATTCTTACTCCTTCGCGTGAACAAATGACACATGACACTACTTACTTACAGCTCATATTGCTTTGCAGGTGTCAGTGATGTTCCACTCGGCAGCAACCCTCAAGTTCGACGAGCCGCTCCCAGTAGCGGTGGAGCAGAACGTGCGCTCCGTCGAGCGAGCGTTAGAGCTCTGCGATAATCTGCCCAAGATTGAAGTTAGTATTATAAAGTACTAGCTGACCCGTGCCCACTTTATAGAGCGGCGTAAGAAACGTTATTAAGCGTCCCTTTTTGAAACATATTTCATTACTGCTCTACTCCTATTAGTCATAGCGTGATACTATATAGCCTATGACACTGCCCGATAAATGGACTATTCAACACAGAAAGTATTTTTTAAATCAGTTTATAAGATCCAGAGATTTGAGAGAGACAATGTCACAAACTCACAAACAAACAAACACACAAACTTTACCTCTTTATAATATTAGTATAGATAACATCATTTGTGATAGTTTATTTATCCAGATTCTTATACTAATTTTCGAATTGCTTAATCTAGAATAACGCTGCTGCAAAAACATGCAACTGTGAATAGGTCTATTGTCCGATATAACTTTATCACGAATTTTCATACTGGAATTGCATCTAACCTAAGCCTAAGTTTCCGAGTATGTGTCAATCGACGCCAGAATAAAAATTCGTGATAAAGTTATTCCAGAGCTATTTACCAAAAAACAATTAAGTAGTTATGCAAATATGTCTTTAACAATATGCAATCAACGACTGATCATTGTCAATATTGGTGCCTATAACAGACTTGGGCCCTGGTGTTGCCATTGCAGTGACTTTGCCTTGTCTCTATAGTTTACTAATATGATAACTTTCCAGGCGTTCATCCACGTATCGACGGCGTACAGTAACGCTGAACTGACCACCGTGGAGGAGCGAGTGTACCCGCCGCCGCGTCCGCTGCAGCTGGTCTACTCCCTCGTGGACTCCGTGCCTGAGGAACTGCTCGCCAAGATCACGCCCGAGTTAGTATCCTATCAGCTATCATCATCATTCCCCTGCCCTTATTCCAATTTTATTTGGGGTCGGCGCAGCATATCTTCTTCTTCCATACTTTCCTACCGGACGTAATCTCACAAGTAACACTCTTCGCAGCCATATCGTCTTCCACACAATCCATTCATCGTATCTTTGCTCGTATAAATAATAACAACACAAAATTATTAATTATTCTAGCTAGTTAGATGTCTAATATTTACACCTTGTGCGGCCCCTTTCTCCGTGTGGTGACGGAGTAAGAATACAATATGTCACCACCCCATCTCATCCCCTGGGTGTCGTAAATACCGACTAAGGGACTATCTGTGAATACTATCTTTACGAACTAAAAAGAAGGAAAACTTGAAATTAAACCCTATACCAATCCGTCTGGCCCGCGTGGTATTAGTAGGCCAGGTATACCTCCGTCACGGGAGGAGGCCCGTCCCTGCAGTGGGACATTAAAGGGCTGTTATGATGTGCGGCCCTGTGCCTCTCTCATTCATCTGTGCCCCGCCATACTAATGAAGTAGTCGGTACTGCAAGAGGGTTCCATGGACCGGCAACCTGAGATGGTTAGGCAGAAATGAGCGGATGAGATGGACCGAGGACCGGAGGCAGACGCGCCAACTTGAGTAGTCAGTCCTATGTCCAGCAATGGGCCGCATATGGCTGTGAAAGGAAAGTCGGTGGCTTGTCTGCTAAGAGAAAAAGTACAGCATGCCGGGGCTTTGTTAATGGGTGCAAATGCAAATTTAAATAGCCATATCTCATATCTCGTTAACGGATAAGTATTTTTCAATGGATTGATTAGGTACATACAAATTTACACCTATAAAGCTTAAGTAGATATAACTATAAAACTGCAAAATTACAGAAAGAAGAGAGACAATGAAAATTTAGTTACTTGAGGCAGGACTGGGACCCTTGTCTTCAGACTATACGCGTCCAGCACCTTGACCACCCGTGTCCTAGTCTCCCAACCGAATCACACCATTGCTTTCTACGGAGCCATTCATCATCATCATCATCATCAGCCAATCGACGTCCACTGCTGGACATAGGCCTCCTCCTCCTACGGAGCCACTAGCTCTCGTGATTTAAAACCCAACTGTTACAACGCCATCTAGGCGCGACAGGCGTAAACCGCATTTTGTTAGTCTCTGTTAAGTAGAGCTATGCCCTACATCATGTGCTGTGTGTCGCAGGTTCATATCGCCGAAGCCCAACACGTATACGTTCACGAAGGCGCTGGCGGAGACCGTGGTGCAGGAACACGGGAACAAGGGGTACCCAGTCGCTATATTCAGACCTACCGTCGGTGAGTTATATGTACTTACTACCTACTTTGATGACGACCTCTGTGGCGTAGTGGTTGTATAACATGACTGCAACGCAGAGGTCTCGGGTTCGATTCCCGCTCAATGTAAATATTTGTGTGCATAAACATGATTGTTTGCATTGGTCTGAGTGTTTCTATGTATAAAAAAAGTGTTTAAGTATGTTTATCTGTTGTCTAGTACTCACAGTACAGCCCTGCTTAGTTTGGGACTAGGTGGCGTTGTGTGAATGAGTGAGGATTATTTATTTATTTACTTAATACATGTCCAAAAAAACCTTCCTTTTGTCTGTCCAGCGTTCATCAGCCCTTTCTTACAGTAAGCCTTTTTTTATGAATACATATTAGATTGCCGTCTTTGGTTAAAGGAATTTGCCTGAAGAAACCTGTCCCGTTTTATAAGCCTTCAATTCATCATCATAGCAGCCCATTAATGTACCACTGCAGGGACGGGCCCTTCTTCCGTGACGGAGGGATTGAGGTACATTAGGGCCTCTCTGCGACGAATAGATCGACGATTCATATGGCTGTCCATCCATTTAGCGTGCATCTTCTTATACAAGTGGCAGAATGCCCATAAAGCGGCAACCAGCAAAAGAATCACGATTAACGTGAGCAATATATTCGTTGTACTAATGCTCGAATAACTCGTTTCCGCAGTAGCGTTGTTCTTGCCATCACCAGCCGCAGTTTGGGCGATGATAGTCTCTTCTTTGGAATACGTTTTTCCCATTTTTTATCGCAAGTAAGGTCAACGGAAGAAGAAATAAAAAGAATAACTACTTAACGAACATAAAGTACTGCCGGAGTTTTACGAGTCCCGTCGCGATACGCGATAACGCGTGGCGCCGCCCGGTCCTTATTAGGAGGTGGCAGGGTCGCCATGTAATGTCGGGGGTTTCAGGTATCAAGTGAAACGTCTGAAGATCGGAATAAGACTGTTTGTTTATTATAAGGTTTACATGTCATATATATCTTAGAACTAACTTACATCACTACAACTTGGCCTACTAATTCCACACTGGCCAGAAGGATTGGTATAGGGTTTAATTTAAAATTTTCCTTCTTTTTATTTCGTAAAGATAATATTCACGGATAGTCCCTTATTCGGTTTTTACGACGCCCATGGGATGAGATGGGGTGGTGACATATTGTATTCTTACTCAGTCACCACACGGAGACCACACTTCACTTTAATTACTGTAGATAAAACGAATAGTTATAGCTTTTCTCTCTCGAATACAACGGGACATAGACATAGCACACGACAAAGTAAAGTGGAAACTTTTGAAGAAGGCTTCAAATGTTTCCAACTTCCCCTGTCATGTGCCTCTATCGTCATCCTTTTGACCGTAAGTTGTACCAGATAGTCCGGCTTTTCTCTAGGAAAGCCCTTGACAATGCATACCGCTAACTGTGCTGGCTGGATGGACAAGCTCTGCTTAGTTTGGGACTAGATGGCGTTGTGTGAAAGTGTGAGGAATATATATGTGAGGAATATGAGGAATCTTTTCCCATTAGACATTGGGATGTTAAATGTACAACTTACTAAAATGTTCTAACATTTTGGAAAAGAAGTTAGAAAGTAATAGTAAACCTATAGTTAAATATTCGTTTAATTTTAACACGTAAAAACTATGGACTGTATTTTTTCTGTACATTAAATTGATGTTGTAAAATTCTCCGCGACACAGGGCATATACAGGGTGTTTTTTGAGTCAACGGCAATAATTTAGGAGGTGACTCTGTACGTGATTCTTATCCCAATTATGTAATAAAATTAGGTACTTAATTTTTGACGAAAAAATCCCAAAAATCAACTAAGTGTGGACACGTTCCCGCTGCGCTAAAACATTGTTCAAGACTCGGTGCATTGACCCGCGCCGCGCGTCGTAGGTATGTATCTAACTCAGCTGGCGAACCAATGCCTCCGTTGAAGTGGCGCCTTGGTCGAGTGGAACGAGTTTACACTGGGAAGGATGGAGTCTCCCGCGTTGCCAAGATCCGCACAGCTACAGGAGAGGTGCAACGTGCCTTTTCTAAAATTTGTCCACTACCCATCGAGATGCCTACTTCTCCAGCTACACTACTGGAAGACGAGAGTTTCCAGGGTGGGGAGGATGTTAACGCCGCCGCGATGTGCCGATGAGGGACAAGTGAGACGCGAGGGGGGAAGCGCCGGCCCGAGCCGCGCGAAGCGTGTGCGCCATCGTTTTATTTTTAATTGCAATAGAACAATTGTCATGAACACATCGTTTTATTTTATTTCCATATATCTACCAAAACATAAGCTTAGCAATTCATTAATAAGTTTAGTGATCAATTATCACAACACTAAACATTTGGTGCCACTGCAACGCTGCGTCCGCGCGGTGTCCATGATTAGTGAAATTCATAGCTAAGCTTTACACGTCGTTTACTATGTAGTAATTTAATGTTTATTTATTTTATATTTTTTTTCCTTCATTAAATAACGTTATTTATCACGCCCTAAAGTATTGCCTATGTCTCACTTTACACCCTGTATAGTGCGGGAGATGTCTTTTTTTAAAATTAATGACAAAATTTAAAGAAAATAACAGATTTTAAGTAGATCTGCATCTGCATGTTTTCTGTTGTCTTGAAATAGTAAAAATCCTGCTTAGATTAGGACTATGCGTTGCGTGAATGTGTGAGAGTTATTTTTATGTTGTGTCTGCAGTAATATCGTCCCTGCGCGACCCGTTCCCGGGCTGGATAGAGAACCTGAACGGTCCGAGCGGGATCATCGTGGGCGCGGGCAAGGGGCTCATGCACGTCTTTGCCGCGAAGGTGAACGCCAGGGCCGACATGTTGCCGGTCGATATCGCCATTGATACGCTCATTGCTGTGGCCTGGGAAGTCGCTGTTGACAGGTAACATGGTATTTGTTATTATTTCATTATATCAGTCTCTTCCTCAATCATTTCCACCCTACGCGGACCTGTGCCTCCCTTATTTAATCATATCTACCTACTTATATTAATTATGTCTACGTACTTCTACACCAAACTATAAAGAATATACTTATTATCCTTATAGCTAACCTGGTATCGAGAGTTTTTCTGTGACGTAGTTTACTACGACTCGCACTTTGCTTAGCACGGAGACACTGACATATAAACAGGATGGATGGTATAGGACATAAGTGGGAGCCTTGTGGAACCCCAGAATTTGCGTGGCGCATATAGATTTATCGCTCTTTACAGCAACTATTTAAGATCTATTTTCTAAGTAAGATCTGAACCAACTCAGTAGTGAACCATAAGTACAGCTTGCTTTTATCTTGTTTAGAGCAATAGGAAGAAACTGACTGTGTCAAAAGCTTGGCTAAAATCTGTGTAAATTGTCTACGTGTTGAGACATATCAGTTTGGAATGTTACCAGATTACTACTAGCAGATCTAGTTGAGTCGTGTTTACTTCAACTAATATGATGGGTGATTCTTCGACCCCAACATTTTCGATGTCTGGAGGTTTTTCTTTGTAACTAACAGACCAACCAAACTGCAATTATTTTTTAAACGTAGTATAGACAGTTACCTATCTAGCACACGTTATTGTTTTTTAATAATAGTTTTTTATATATTTAAAAAAATATATTAAAAAGCGTTCTTCTGATTAATATGGTGTGTCCGTACCCCAGTTTCTTGAACGTTAGTAACAGTACTTAACATTTTTTCTTATTAACGAATCGATGTGCGTTATAAATATTACGATAGAATATTAGTTGTTTCTTTACACAAAAAAAAATGGTACTAATATTTGCGATAGTTTTTTAATAAAAAAATAAATTGTGAGTTTTCGGCACAAAAGTCTGATTCATATTCGCGCGCTTTACTCGAACGTACCTAGCTAAGTACGAAACATCAGGAGATCTCTTCTAGTGCTGGTGGTAGTCAGGGACTCTGCTGACGGGGTCACGACGTTACATGCGGCTGGTTCGTGTTGTTGCGGAGTTATAAATGTAAATATCTGATTCATATTACTTTGGTTCACCTGTGTTTCTGATTACTATGTTGGCTGTTATAATTAACTTAAATAGTTTTCAAACTTGAATCTGTTGGAAATATAATTCAATTGGGGACTAAAAGCCTATGTATAAATAGCAATCCTTAATTGTATACGTGTAGTGATTAACCGATGTTAAAAGGCAAAATTTTGATTTATATGTACCTGATTCATACGGTAAAAATACTATATTAATCAGAATTTCACACATATTGTTAATATGGCGGCACGGATAATGATTGATATTGTCAAGTTGTCAATGCTTCTAATAACTAGATTTAGGTGTGGTGATAATCATTGTGATTATCAAATGTGATTTTAATAAATAAATGACTGATTTTTATAACTAGAATTTCATTTTTGTTCCTAATTCTGATTTATATGACCTCAAAATTTTTTAAGTTAATTATCTCGAAAACCATTTCATAAAAAAGTGTGCCTTTTTCAGACATTGTATATTAGGTTATCATCTTTGACAAAAACATGTTTTATAAGCCAAAATGTGAAAAAAAAAATATGGCGGCACGGATAATGATTGATATTGTCAAGTTGTCAATGCTTCTAATAACTAGATTTAGGTGTGGTGATAATCATTGTGATTATCAAATGTGATTTTAATAAATAAATGACTGATTTTTATAACTAGAATTTCATTTTTGTTCCTAATTCTGATTTATATGACCTCAAAATTTTTTAAGTTAATTATCTCGAAAACCATTTCATAAAAAAGTGTGCCTTTTTCAGACATTGTATATTAGGTTATCATCTTTGACAAAAACATGTTATAAAAGCCAAAATGTGAAAAAAAAAATTGCCCATATGAATCAGACAAAGAATCGAATTTCGAAGAAACACCCTGATAGAACAGAAAATGTTTGTGAGTTTAAATAATAGATGGCGCTGTAAGTAATAAATGTGTCACAGTCCTCGTTCATCTACGATAGATGGCGTTGTACCTTATGATGTTGTTTGTGTGTGTTAGACCGCGGGAGGCGCGCGTGTACAACTGCAGCACGTGCGAGAACCCGACCACGTGGCGGCAGTTCCAGGGCGCGCTGCAGCAGCACCTGCTCGGGCACCCGCTCGACAACACCTTCTGGTATCCCTACGGGTACATCGTCGAGAACAAGTAAGCACATACAATCAGTTTTAGCAAGAGATAAATAAGTTATCCGTGGGGATCTTTTACATATGCGAGGATGAGGCTAGTCTAATATGGCGAGAGCGTCAAGATAGCGGGATCAAGTCTCCAATTCAAAATGTATAACTTTAAGGTTTTTGTACTACATAATGTACTAATTGTACCTTAAACCACACATTTGTACCACTTAGGGTAAAGGAAGTATGCCTAAACTTCCCTGGACCCGCTACTTTGATGTCAAAGTGGCTGGACCTTCTGCAGGGCTGCTGAGAGGCTGGCAATTCACACATGAAGGTTTAGTACTGTATATGTACATATATGTATTTAATTTTCAATACAATTCATAATTCATAACTCATAATTCATTTAATCTTTACAATTAAAACCTTATCTATACAATTTTGTAATGTAGGTACATTAGTATCTTATAATCTAGCCTGAACTAGGTAATCCTGTGTTTCAGGCTGACTGATCTAGTAATACATTGATTTTCAAATATTTAACAATAACAATTAAAAAACTAGAGAAATTGTAGAATAGCTTAGGTAAGTATTAATAACAGTAAAAAAAAAACCAAGAAACAATAGTTTACTAATAATAATTCGTGTAACTAACTTAGGTACTAAAACCCTTACAATACAAAATTATATTATTTATTATCAATAGATAACAATATAATTCCTACTACAAAAGAAAAATCCAAGCTATAGCTAGCTGGACATTAAAATTACTATTATTATTTTACTACAATCAATAACTTTTCTGTGTCTTCGTAAGTTGTATCTTGTAGATAATTTTTAATTACCGTTTTTTACATCATAAAACTCAAAGGTGACTGACATAGTGATCTATCAACGCACAGCCCAAACCGCTGGAGGGATCTGGCTGAAATTTGGCATGTGGGTAGATGTAATAACTAAGGCATCCGCTAAGAACGGATTTTGATGAATTCTACCCCCAAGGGGATAAAATAGGGGATAAAAGTTAGTATGAAACTTTCTCAGTTTTAAACCGATCGGCCTAAGACTTTGCATGCAAATAGTTACTATGACGTAGGCATCCCCTTAGAAAGGACTTTATTAAATTCAACCCCTATAGGGATAAAATAGGGAACGAAAGTTAGTTTGAAATTTTGTCAAATTCAAACCGATCAGACTGAGGCTTTGCATGCATAGAGTTACTATGACGTAGGCATATGCTAAGAATGGATTTCGATATATTCTACCCCCAAGGAGATAAAATAGGGGATGAAAGTTTGTATTAAACTTTGTCAATTTTAAACCGATCTGGTTTAGGCTTTGCATGCAAATAGTTACTATGACGTAGGCATCCCCTTAGAAAGACTTTTATTAAATTCAACCCATTTAGGGATAAAATAGGGACTTTATATAATAAATTCAAACTGATCGGGCTGAGGCTTTGCATATTAGTTACTATGACGAAAGCATCCTCTTAGAAAGGATATTTACAAATTCTACCACCAAGGGGATAAAATATGGGGTTTAAGTTTTTATGAAACTTTGTCGATTTTAAACCAATCGGACTGAGACTTTGCATGCATATAGTAACTATGACGTAGGCATCCCTTCAGAAATGATTTTGATAAATTTTACCACTATGGGATCAAATAGGGGATGAAAGTTTGTATAAAACTTTGTCAATTTCAAACCGATCGGGCGGAGGCTCTGCATACATGTAGCTACTATGACGTAGGCATCTCCTTAGAAATGACTTTAAAAATTCTATCTCTAAGGGGATACAATAGGGGATGAAAGTTTGTATGAAACTTTGTCAGTTTTAAACCGATCGGGCTGAGACTTTGCATGCAGATTAGTTACTTTGAAGTAGGCATCTCCTTCAAAAGTATTTTGAAAAATTCTACCCCTAAAAGGGTAAAATAGGATGAAAGTTTGTCTACATCTTCTTACATTTTCGAATGATTGAACTGAAATTAAAGATTGGAGCTATTAAGATGAAGACGTCCGCTAATATAGGATTTTGATCAATTCAGCTCTATATATTGGGAGGTCACGTCTCAGCTGGCAAAAATTCTATGAAGTCACGACGACTTCATAGAATTTCAGCTGTTAAAAATCTATGACGTTACGACGAAGTTGTCAAAAAAATTCCGGCCAAAATTCTATGACGTCACGTCTTATCTGTCAAAACTTCTATGTCGTCAGGAATTATCTGTCAAAGACGTTACGTCTCAACTGTCAAAAATTCTATGATGTCACGACTTAGCCATCAAAATTATATGACGTCACGACGACGTAGCTGTAAAAAAAAAATCCCACCCAAACTTTATGACGTCACGACGTAGCTGTAAAAAAAAATTACCTCCAAAACTCTATGACGTCACGTCTCATCTGTCAGAATTTATATGACGTCATGACTCAACTGTCAAAAATTCTATGACGTCACGAATCATCTTTCCAAAATTCTGTGACATTACGGCTTAGCTACTCCACGCATTCCTTAGAAAAATGGTTTTGACATACAGGCAGACAGAAGGACAACAAAGTGATCTCATAAGGGTTCCGTTTTTTTTTAAACATGGTTTATAGTAATACTTTTTAACGCGAGCGAAGCTAGTTTATTAATATTAAGCGGAAATATAATTGCAACAGCATTCATCCTGTTGTAAAGTAGCGTACCCAAGAAAACATAAAATTTGGCAGTAAAAGCATGTGCTGTAGTTGTGTGCGTGCAAACAATATCTTTGCGTCTTTTGTTAATAAAGTCCGTGCTGTAGGGCAATTGTATGTGCCCAATAAAAGTTATGCTATTAAAACATTGGTCCCGCCACTTTAATGTTTCATGTTATAGCTGAAAGCCTAAGAAAATCGTTAGAACTTGAGCAAAATCAAATGTGTCATGTTTAGTACGACCTGAGTACAAACCCATATATACTTAATATTCATTATGTATCATTGAAATACTATGAATAAATGTGTGGTTTAGGGTACAATTAGTACAATGTAATACAAAAACCTTAAAGTGCTATATTTTGAATTGAAGACTTGATCCTGCCATCTTGATGCTCTCAATATGACGGGGTTTTACAAAGCAATTAGAAATTCCGTGCTAGTCACCTGACACATAGCAAAGCAGCCAATGCCACTGGGAACATAATCTGCCCAAAGCCGCCAAGCATCAATCCGATTGTGACAGTTTATGTCGGCGCGGCTTTGTTAGTTGGCATAGCCGGTAGCATTTAAGACATTCACGATTCTTTAAAAATAATGTTGTTCTTTGGCATCTAGTCGTAAGTCTTAGACTGTCATGGTTGCAAATGTAGTTACCTTTCTTAATCACACGATGGACCCGTCATAAGCACGGAGAATGTAAGTACATACCTCGTAAGCGCCAAACATGCATACGGTTCACCTGGTGGTAAGTTGCTACCGTAGCCTATGGACGCCTGGACAAGGCCTCTTCCGGCCAACCTAAATGGCGGCGCGTAATGTTTCACGCGCACCTCTCCCGATGTAAGGGGAGGAGCACTTCGCTCCATCCTCGAGATGGGGTCCGCTAAGGAGCGGGCCAGCACTAGTCGGGGGCTGCGGAAGAATCATGGTTTCCCGCGGCCCCTAGAGATGGAACACCGGGGGGTTTTAGTCAGTAGAAGTCTAACAGACTCCATCGCCCTCCATGAGGATTTCCCCTCGAAAAAAAAAGCCTATGCACGTCTCCAACACCCGAAGAAATAACACGCGCGTTGCCGACCCCGACTTTCTCTATAACGAACCTGAACACTAAGGTTTGAATGTTGCTTTTTATGCCGACCTTACTCTATGTGTTACAGATGGGCGCAGAAGACATTGGAGACGTTGTTGCAGACAGTACCGCTACACATCACAGAGTACATCACCAAGATATTTGGGATCAAAACTAAGTTAGTGTTATCATCCTATCAGACATGACATTCCCTGCTGGAGCGAGGTCTCCTTTAAGTATTACACTCTCCTCCTCCTGCCTCCTGCTACTTTGAGATGTTTCCAAAATCTTTTTTTTTTTTTAAAGATTACTCCCGCCCTAGGGATCATGCCCTGTGTCGCGGGGACCTTTTTACAAACATCAATTAACCGACACAAAGAACACCCAGACCAGGACAATAAATTGTGGATCTCACAAATTATTGTCCTGCGTGGGGATCGAACCCACAACCTCTTGCACGGCAGCTGCTTGCGCTACCGTCGCGCCACCGAGGTCGTCAAAAAATCTATTTGTTCCTACAGCGGTTGGAGTCAGAGTAGTTAAGCGCTATAAGACCTGCCCACCCTCACTTAAATTGTAAATTCTTAACGCATCGTTAGCTTTTTTACTTAAGTAAGTAATTATTCTTATTTTCACATTTTATTGTCCTCATGTTTAATGCCTTTTGGCGAAGTAAAATCGAATAAAGGGAAGATTACAGACAACAGTACTTAACTAAGGTACCTATCTACGAGTAAATACGATAATAAAGTATTCTTTGCTTGAGGTAAAACTCTGCACCAATCTCTTTAGCCAACGTGATGTTTTGGACGAAATTATTTGTCAGTTTCCTTTCACTGGCGCGTGTTGTGAGAGGCCTATGTCCAGGTAGTGGACTGCGATAGGCTAGTTGATTAATTAATTACTGGTTTCTCTTCGTAACTTGTGAAGGCTCGTCTCTGCAGTGGGATATTTTAATCATCAGCATCATCATAACAGCCCATTAATGTCCCACTGCAGGGACGGGCCTCCTCCCGTGACGGAGGGTTACTTGGTCTACTAATACCACGCTGGCCAGACGGATTGGTATAGGGCTTAATTTCAAGTTTTCCTTCTTTTATTTCGTAAAAATAGTAGTTACGGTTATTCCTTTAGCCGGTTTTTACGACACCCATGGGATGAGATGGGGTGGTGTCATATTGTATTCTTACTCCGTCACCACACGGAGCTATTTAATGAGATGTTATAATTATTAAGCATCATGTTGCAGGTTAAGTCTAATAACAGTGGACCAGCGGCTGAAGGCGATGAACCAGGTGCTGCGGTTCTTCTCGGTGCGGGAGTGGCACTTCAGCACGGACAACGTGCAACAGCTACAGATGAGGCTGTCGCCGCAGGACACCAACATATACAACCTGGACCCGCATACCATCGTGTTAGTATACCGACAGCTTTATTAGAAGCAGTAATTTTCGCTCAGTGATATTGATACCAGCACAGCTAGGCCACTACCTTCCTTGATGCACCTTCTTCTTATCTTCTTCCTTTTCGGGGGCCCTCCGATTTTTTGTGCTGGTCCCCTTTCACCACCCCACAGCTTCCTCAATCACCTTCGCGAAGGAGATGAGTAAGCCTAGCGGCAGCTTGTCGAAGTCACTAGGGGTAGGATATCCCACTCCTAGTAGCTTCATCCTTTGTCTGGTGAGGGCCTCGCAGCTGCACATCAGATACTCCACTGTTTCGTCCTCCTCACTGCATGCTCTGGCACTGGTTAGTGCCTGTTGCACCTTCAAATTCTCCCTATCTTCCCCACGAGAAAAGAGGAGAGGATGTAAAGGGTGTAATTGGCAATTAGTTTATTAGTGCAATGTTGAACAGTCAGCTGTATTTTAAACAGACTCCAAATATTTTATCATTCATTCCCTAGCCCTTATCCCAATTTTTTTCCCATTATTTTTTTTGGGGTCGGCGCAGCATGTCTTCTTCTTCCACATGCTGTTAAAAGTTTTGCCTGACGCCAACCTTCCTTGGGAATGCTGTTGTTGGTGGTTTACTCCCCACCAGGAGGTTGACCCGAGGTGCTAGGTGGTATGCACCAGGTCGTGGTATCCCTTAGTCGCCTCTTACTACAACCACGGGACGATAGTGGGGGGTAGTCCTATTCTAACCGGGAACCGCACGGCCTACTCCAAATATTTCAATGTGGTTGATTTTATTAGGTTATTTATTTATTTATTTATTTCATAACAAAAGTACATTTGTGTCGAAATATATGCAACATTTACACATTATACATTTATAATTACACATTACACATTATGTTATACAAATATTTAAAATACATGCACACATCAATCATTAATACATGGGTGTTTAAGTACTTTGGATTTTATTTCCAAAAATATTGAATTTCTGTGACTTGAAACGCTTCTAAAAAGAAATTGCGTAAATTACTTAGGTCTGTATATTATATAAAAAAAATAAAGAAACTGAATTAAATATTCGGTTTTTATTATTCAAAAATGTTTATAACTACATATTTGTTGTGCTATCTGTGTGGTGATGAAAGAAAGAAAGAAAGAAAGAAAATATTTATTTGCATAAAACATGTGTGGTAAGTAATAAATAGTTCTTAAATTTTAAAAAAATGTGTAACAACATGTTTTACCACGAATGGCATACAAATATTTAGAATTAAATTAAATTATAATAAAGATATTAAAGTGAATGACTATTACAATTATGTCAAAAAAAAAAAATTAAATTACAATGCACAAATAAAGACAATACTAATTAAAATAAAATTAAACGCTAATGCAATATCAATGTCAGTGCTGTAAATAGGTACATGTCAACAAAAAAAAATCTAAACACAAATAAAATAATACAAAAACAAAACATAGCAAAAAAAAAACAAAAAAACCAAATTAAACAATATTATCTGCCAAATAATCATCAATACTGTAATAGCACAACTTGCGTTGTAAAATTTCCTTTAATTTTCTCTTAAAAAGATTTATATTAAGAGCCCTTATTTCTTTTGGAAGCTTGTTGTAAATTTTTGGTGCCATACAAAAAACACTGTTACCCAGATGGGCAGTTCGAGCGCTGCGCAGACGCAGTATATCGTTGTCACGTCTGTTTCGCTGTACAGTATCAGATAACTTTGGAAACAATGTGGGATTGGTTTTTACAAACAAGGCCGTCTCTAATATATACATTGATGGTACAGTTAGAATCCTATGCTCACAAAAAAATGGCTGACAGCTGTCTGTTACATTTAGGCCAAACATAGAACGGATGCAGCGTTTTTGTAGCTTAAATACTATGTGCTTGCCTGTAGAATTCCCCCAGAATATGTATGATATATTATATGTATATGTCCCCAGAATATGATGGAGTAAGAACAATAATGTCACCACCCCATCTCATCCCATGAGTGTCGTAAAAACCGACTAAGGGACTGTCCGTGAATATTATCTTTACGTAGTAAAAAGAATGAAAACTTGAAATTAAACCCTATACCAATCCGTCTGGCCAGAGTATTAGTAGGCCAAGTATCCCTCCGTCACGGGAGGAGGCCCGTCCATGCAGTGGGACATTAATGGGCTGTTATGATGATTAGTTGTACTCATGGTCTCAATATTGTTACAGTTGGGACAAGCACTACGAGCACTTCGTGAAGGGCACGCGCAAGTACCTGCTGCAGGAGAAGGACCAGGACATCCACGTCGCCAGGAAACATCTCCGGAAGTAAGTACACACATATCAGACAACTGCCCACTGCTCGACATAGGGTTCATCCAAATCAAGTCTAAATCCAAGTATTTCATAGTTCTGGTAGCAAACAGGCATACGGTCTATCTGGTGGTAATTACTTTGACAAACAAATAATTTGACTTGACAAATGAGATAACCAGAAATGGCTACAAGGTTACTCTGTATGCCGTGGAAATAGGTGCGAGGGGTACTCCAGCTAAATTTCTCTACAGCTTATTAAAAGAACTAGGACTGCCGAGAACTTCAGTAAGCTCTTTACTATCACGAATGTCCAAAACGGCATTGTTAGGTTCCTACCAAATTGGGATAGGTAGAGGACGGAACATAGCAGACAGTGAAGGTGACCGCTAACGCGTTGTAAGGGGGCCTCCTTATACCTACATCTAGGTCGTAAGTCCTAGACGCTGTTAAGCAAATGTTCCGTCCTCTATCACGGATAATCCATGGAATGCTAAGATTAGGTCTTATTTTATCTCTGATTGCCTTATTTGTTTATTTATGATTTCTCGGAGGCTAACAACGCGTATTTATATATTCCAGAATGTTCTACGTCCACTACGGTGTGATAGTGTTTGTGCTGGGCCTGCTCTCCCGCCTCGCGCTGCGCAACCACCACCTCAGGACCTTCGTGTTCCGGACCTTCAGGGCGCTCGTCGCGATACTCAGCGGCACTTACTCGAGGCTCAAACTTACTACCTAACACTGCAGCCTTAGTTCTATAAGTTAAAACAAGTATTGTATTCTACGTGTAGTAGACGAGTGACAGTCGACATTCACCCCCTTACTCATAAACGCTTTACAGGATGGTCACCTATGCAGGTTCAGAGCTTCCTGTAAGGATTTGGAGATCTTGAGGATATAATAAAACTCTCAATTTGCTTGAAGTAGAATGCGTGTGGTTTAATAAAAATCGTCGCCTTATATACAAAAGTGTGTAAACATGTAAAACCAATAAAATATAAGAAAAATAAATATTTACAAAATATAAAAAATGTATAACCAATCACAACTCAGATTGTAATCACGCCATGCGATGGAAGCGACGCGTAGCGGCGATGGCGCGAAATGTCGAGGCGCGCCGCCGAGCTCCGTCCTACCGGCCAGTCTGGCCTCCGTGCGTAAGTTATGAATACGACCCGTTGCTCAGCAGTTTGGCTTTCGGGCCAAGCACTCGTCCACCCACCAAGTTCACCGTGTCGTTGAACATGTCAGCGCTCGGCTCATGAAAGGTCAAATGACCGGAGCTCTCTTCTTCGATGTGGCAAAGGCATTCGACAAGGTGTGGCACGCTGGCTTAACATACAAGCTTTTCATGATGGGAGTGCCACACAGACTCGTGCTCATCTTACGAGACTTTCTGTCGAATCTTTCCTTTCGCTACAAAGTTGAAGGGACTCTGTCCTCAGCTCACCCCATCCGGGCCGGAGTCCCTCAGGGCTCCGTCCTCGCCCCCCTCCTGTACTCTCTGTACACACGAGATATCCCTCGGCCTGCGGGTGTGCAAACAGCCCTTTTTGCAGACGATACAGCGATTTACGCCTCTGGCACCTCCCCTCCCTCGATAGTTAGGCGACTCCAATCTGCGTCCAACGCCCTCAGCGATTGGTTCCAGAAATGGAGGATAACAGTCAACCCCGAAAAGAGTCAAGCGGTGATGTTTCACAAGAAACGGAACCACTCGCCTCTCTCGGCAGCGACACAAAAAGTCAGGATGTTTGGCTCCCCGATCCCTTGGGCTAAGGAGGCCAAATATCTTGGCGTTTTGCTCGACGATAAGCTCTCTTTCCGTCCCCACATAAACATGGTTCGCAAGCGGGCCACGTTTGTGTTGGGACGGCTGCACATGCTCCTCCGGAAGGAGTCTAAGATGTCGATCCGAAACAAAGTTAGGTTATACACTACTTGTATCAGACCAATAATGACGTATGCGTGCGTAGTTTTTGCCCACCTTAGGCCACACAGGATCCATAGGTTACAAACAGTTCAGAATAGGTTCATGCGCAAAGCGACGGGAGCACCGTGGTTCATGCGTAACGAGGATCTTCACATAGACCTCGAGTTGCCTACTATCCAGCAACACATGAAACTCTGTTCCCGCCGCTACTTTGATTCGGCTGCCACTCACCCCAACCAACTAGTGGTCGGGGCGTCCGGGTACATCCCCTCCAAGATTAGCAAAATTCGTAGACCTAGGCATGCTCTCGAAGAGCCGGACGATAGGATCACGATCGCTCAACGTAGAGCTCACACGGCTCGCGAAGCACAACAAAACGTCCGCGGTTCCGTCCTCGCCGTCGAGGCCGGAATACGCGCCGCGTTCGCTCCTAGAGGGCGTGCCTTCCGCACGTCCTGTTACTCAGTGACGGTCCAGGCCGAGGTTCGTACCCGCACGTCACTTAAATGTCTTTGGTTGAGGGCCATCCGCCCCACCACAGCCCGCGTAAAGTAGTAATGGTCGTCTGAGAACGACTACTCGTCCTCACAAAAAAAAAAAAAAAAAAGTACTCGTTCTTTCACTCGGGCGCGGCGTTGAAGAGGGACGGACGTCGATCTCGCGTATGGTTCGGCGCGTGCGGCGTGTGTGAAGATTGTTATCAACTTGAAGTCTTGAATTATTGTTGAGGATCATTCTGGTTGGCTGCGTATGTTTGGGCGACGACGTGCGTGAAGATAAATATTAGCTTGAATAATGAAAAACGTTGTTACGTGTGCAGAAGTCGTACACAACGGTTCTTATTAGAACTGATTATTATTTCTATGATATAATAATCTGAAAGTCATTATCAAACAGTTCTTTTCAGAACTACTTCCTGTTTCTATTGACTTAATCGGTATTAAAGTCATGTTTAAAACAGCTCTTTTCAGAGCTAATCACTATTTCTATGGATTAATCTGTAGCAGGCCACGGCAGCTACAACGCCTTTTAAATTTTTGTCAATTAGCTTAGATTCTTACGGTTTTGTTTGGTATAAGGTTGGTTTTGCTAATAAAAATCTCGCCAAACAGTTACTAAATTTAATAGGCGTTTATGAGTAAGGGGGTCATTGTTTAAATGAGTAAACAGTTAATTTGTGTAATGTTCAGATATTAATGATCACTTGTAGCGTATAGAGCTTATTGTTCAGAAATATTTGGTCACCTAGATCGCTTGGAAATTTCTAATGGTGACTGTACCTACATGAGAATAACACAAAAAAGCTGTTTTCTTTTTAATTGAAATAGTATAATATATCTCCTACACGGATGGCTTTTTTCGAGTTAAACATGGTACACTACTTTGTGTACTATAATAAAACTATGTACTTAATGGAAAATGTATTGAAAATGAAAAATGAAAATATTTTATTTCATGTAAGTCACGTCAATGACACTTATGAACGTCAGAGTTTTTATAGTAATCACATAATTGCATGCCTAACTTAATTGAGGGTTCGGAACACTACCATGTCAGAGAAGACACCCACAAGAAACTCTGCTGGGTTCCTATCGCTCTTTTAGGTGATCACTTCACAAATATTTTATTAAGAAAAACAGTATTGTGAAGGTTTATGTGCATGATTGTTACTCTTTCTGTTGATGTTTGTTGCTGTTTTACAGCTAATAGCTTAAGTCTGAATCACATAACAACATAAGAATAATAGATAGGGTAACGTTTCAACTTTTAACTCAGAGGATGCCAATTCTAATCTGGCAACAAATTCATAATTTTCATTGTTTTTTATTATTTCTATGTTAAAAATAACTTTAAAGGCAAATAAATAACAATCATTTAAACAAAGTTTTGTGTATTGTGAGCCGGTCAACTAACATTCACTCAACTAGTCTGTTGCAGTCCAGTGCTGGACATAGGCCTCTCCCAATACGCGCCACAGAACTCGGTCCTGCGCCTTCCGCATCCAGTCCGACCCAGACACCTTTATGAGGTCGTAATAAATAATAAAAACATTTTTTTAATTTTGTAATAAATAATAATAAATATGGTTGTGTGTTAGTGATACTCGGAGTGATATATTGAATTGCTATTTATTTTATATGTTTAATAACATGGTGATCTGATTATTTTAAGGAAAAAAAGTTGTATTAATAAAGTATTATTAAATTGGTATGACATTTGTTTTATTTCCTCTCATATGTTTCATATTCCTATAAACAGACACACGATGTAAAATACCATAAAAGGATTTTTATTACCAAACGGTCCTTCTGGTGGTAAGTAAGTAGTAGTAGGTACTAAGCGACGTACACATGGACGTCAGTAAAGTCAGAACTTAGCTAAGCCGTTGCTTACCCTGGAATTATAATGCTCTCTTTAAATCTCGTCTGAAGTAAGACAAGTCCTAAGACTTGTCCGCCGTTCGAACACGCCGTAGCTACTTTAATTCCAGACCTTAAACGGATCTGGGAAAAACGAACAGTACTGGCAGCTACAGGGGACTAGATTATTTCCAGCTCGTAGAAAGGAACTTCTAATTATATCCCTACGAAAATAAAAGACAGAAAAGTTGTTGTTCTATCCGTATATGGCGAGCATGCTTTTAGTACAGTCACGAGCAATAATATGTACACATTTTCGCATTTTGTAAACCAGTTATCTAAAGTTCTGCCAATCCAAAATTGAAAATTCGAAGATTAATTCAAAACTGTACGGAACCTCTTCTAAATTACGAATTCATTTTGATATTGTAATGTCTAGATAAACGTGCAGATAGTTTAGAAAATTTGAAAATGTGTACATATTATTGCTCGTGACTGTACCTATTATAGGTCTAGTTTCCATTTGTCTCTGAAGGAGGTCTAATCCTGCTTTGGGAAATTAATAGGCTCTTATGTCTCCTTAAAGCCAACTAGTTCCACACAGATATATAAGGTTTTGTTTTCATCATAATAAAAGATGATCTGAAAACAAAACCTTTCAACTTTTTTTAAACGCAACGAAACGTTTAATATGCTGCCAGCCAGTGACATTCAACAAGTGCCAATTTCAATTTTTGACGTTTACAATCACAGACTGACAAACTTGCCATTTCAAGAAAAAAAAAACGGAACTTCAAACTTCAATCTGTCAAATACAAAATACTGATAATAGGAGAATGAAAAATACTTCTTCGGAAGTGCAATAAAAATGTTTAACAAAGTTTTGCAACGTGCTCTAAAGTTTAGGCTGAAGAAGAGTTATCCGACCAATGTGTATGATCTATCAAAGGGCTCGACGATTGCTCTGCGGAGACCGTACAGTGACGAAGTGCGCCGCGCTCAAGCTGCGAGCGTCGCGACACCGGGTCCGACTGTATTTGAGAGAATAATATCTAAGGAAGTGAAGGCGGACATTATATATGAAGATGAGTTCTGTATGGCGTTTAACGACGTGTCGCCGCAAGCTCCGGTGCACTTCCTCGTGATACCTAAGAAGAAGATCGCGAGACTACAGGACGCGGAACCTGAGGACTTGAACGTAAGTGTAGCGACTGTATTGATAAGTGAGCGTATCATCATAACAGCCCATTAATGTCCCACTGCAGGGACGGGCCTCCTCCCGTGACGGAGCGATACTTGGCCTACTAATACCACTCTGGCCAGACGGATTGGTATATGGTTTGATTTCAAGTTTTCCGTACAATCCAACCTTCTTTTATTTTGTAAAGATAATATTGACGAATAGTCCCTTGGTCGGTTTTTACGACACCCATGGGATGAGATGCGGTGTGTATTCTTACTCCGTGTGTGAGGGTATATAAAGTCAGTAAGTACTTGAGGTATGCAGAGAGTACGACATGTAGGTGCTAGAATTCTTACAAAACTGCTTAGCTTTGTATACTCATGCATCAGTTTAAGTGCTACCTGAATGGATGTCACCAATGATATCCCTATACTTTATCTAGGGCAGTCCCTACTAATGATATATTATACATTTTTGCTATAAATTTCCTTTGTTAGTCTCCTGTCATCTATTCTCTCAATGGGTCCTAAATTAAAAATACACATTGACCGATATATGTTTAAAATTAGAAACTGCAAAATCATGTTTTTGTAACTGCGAATTTGATGTCTGTAATAGACCCTAAGATACGGAGCTCAATTAACACAAGACAAACATTATCATCTCAGTCAAAACATGTTCACAGCTTAACATATGCTTCCTTTAAATATCACCTCCTTGCTGTGCCTTTCTCATACATAGGTTGCCACAGCCTTTGCTAAATTTTAGATAAATTGTCAGCCTTGTGAGGGTTCTGCCCACAACGTACTGGTATGTGGTTGCCATTTCAGAACCTTTACTCCTAATGGCTGTCAGTATTATACATTTATTTTATTTATTTAGGTAAGGTACACCAACAGCATACAAATAAAACAATTTCTTAAAATTAGTTAATAGTTCTGGCTATATATGTATGCCAGTTACAGGTATATGCATCATTCGCTACATTTCGTGCTCTTGTACATAAAAAAAGTATTAAATAAGGAAAAAAATAAAATATAAAGAAAGAAAATCTAAAAATCTGAACTAAAACTTTATGGGAACAAAAACAAAAAAGGGACAATCACTCCTACGATACATTACATTCATATGGTTTTTACCTAAATATATTTGTATGAAAACATAATTATAAGTATTAGAATGTGAACAATTTAGTATGTGTTATTGTGTAAGATATAATGTTTTCTTATCAGAGTCATTATTAATACTCGTTATCAGTTGGCTCACGAGCTTGTTGCCTTAGTCATATACACTTTAAATATGTTTTGTGTGTGTATTTTGTTTGTGTTTTATCAGCACATTAATGTCACCTATACAGATACTTTGTTTGCACTTGCCTGTTTTTTGTAAATACCTTAAAGTGGCAGACAAGAAGGTTTTCTTTACAAAGACAACTCCCTCACTAAGGCCCACGGCATAGGTCATGATTCTTACTGAAGGAGCCTCAGACACAAAGAACATCTAGATTCAGAAAAATCATATTTTGTGGTTGGCACAAAGAACGGTTCTACCTGGGAATCGAAACCGCGACCTTGGCCACGTCAGCCACAGCACTATACCGCCACGCCACCAATGCAGTCCTTAAAGCTTCTTTAAAGAAGGATTAATAACAGAGTAGTACCAGTAGGGCAAATTATCACCAATCACTTAGATATAAAGACATCGTACTTAGTCCTGAGTATTTAATACAAATCTATCTATATCATGAATATGTATGTACAGTCACGAGCAATAATATGTACTCATGTTCAAATTTTGTAAAACAGTTATCTAAAGTTCTGCCAATACAAAATTGAATATTCGAAGATTAGTTCAAAACTGTATGGAACCTCTAAATTACGAAATAATTTTGGTATTCTAATGTCTTTAAATATAAACGTGCAGATGGTTTAGAAAATAAATAAATAAATAATAATAATAAAAAATTTGACAATGTGTACATATTATTGCTTGTGACTGTACATGATGCGTCATCTTAAATACAAATGCTTATATTCCAGCTCCTCGGCCACTTAATGCTGGTGGCTCGTACTCTAGGCTCGATCCGCGCCCCGTCCGGCTGGCGCCTGGTGGTGAACAACGGCCGCGACGGCGCCCAGTCCGTCTACCACCTGCATCTGCACGTGCTCGGGGGCAGGCAGATGGGCTGGCCTCCTGGGTAGGTCGATAGAAGTAGATTGTGCTATGTAAGTATCGAGGTTTGAGTAATGTGCCTTAGATTTGTTTGAAGCTCGTATAGTAGGTCCTTACATGTGAAATAATACATATGAAGCCGCCATAGTGGAGACATTCATGCCTCTACAAATATTGTAGCTGGCATGGTGCTCGCCATTCTTGGACTCTAATGGATGCTTAACATCAGGCACCATAGAGTCATTCTGGTAGGCCAATTAAAAAAAAAAATAGTTGTTCTTTTTTTGACCCATGGCTTTGGCTCTGTTCTCTTTTAAAACATTTTTTTTATTGTATAAAGGATAGGGCTTTAATATCATCTAATAAAGAATAATTATTACTTGTGTTGTGACTCCATTTTAAACTGATGTTTATTCCCTATAATTAAACTGCCCTAGTTAGCTGTTATGTGTGCCATTACTTATTCCAAAATTTGTGAAATTAAGTTTTTTTAATTATTGATAAAACTGAAAATGTTTGTATATAAACTTAAATTAATACACTTTAATTTTAAGTGTAAGGACCTATAATGATATATTGTATTGTATTGATTATTGGTTATATTAATGTTACATATTTATCTAGTGGTTGCGTTTATATAAATTTAGAGACCAAAGTATGTAATGTACAAATAAAAATTGTAAATTAATATATAATAAAATGTATTTATAAATTGGGATATTAAATAATGCGTGTATTACAGATTGTTTAATATAGTATGAATGTATGTATAATTATACAGCATAGTGTACAGTCAGCAACAGATATTTCGTAGCAGAAAAAGTGACCAAATATATCTAAACAATTTAAAATGTCAATAATTTAAATATACTATAAGCTATCATTAATATCTGAACATTAAAAAAACTAAGTGTATTAAATTTGAATAATGAATGTTCAGATATTTATGGTCTTTAATTGTAGACATTACATACATACAATACCATAAATATCTGAACATTCATTATTCAAATTTAATACACTTACCCCTGGTTTCCAAATGACTGATCAAGTAAAAATCAACTAATCAAGTGTCATGTGTCAAATTTTAGTTCACTTCTTTAGGTCACTTTGCTGATAGTGACTGTTCATAATATGTATCTGAGTAGTAGTAGAATGATTGTATACCTAGTAACTTTGTAATAATTATGATACTAAGTTGACGTCATGTTCTAGGTCTGAAATTAAAGAAAAAGCGATCCTAGTCAATCCGTGGATGAACCATTTCTATCTGTTCTAAATAATTAAATATTTATATTTTTTGTTATTTAGTATCGGAAAGTTGCGATAACTTGAAATAATGTTCTTTTACAAAGTATTGTTTTGAAAAATTTTAATGTTCAAATTTCTTATTGTTGACCGACGTTTCGTTCAAGTTGCGTCTTTAGCATGTATCGCGCTTAGGGTTTTAACATATAAGCGTATTCCAACATCCATAAGCCTATTTTTTCTTGTAAGCGTGTACACGTAGGAACACATGTACTTTATTCCCTTGCAATAAGATACATATTTGAATGAAACAGTTAATGTATTAAACATATTCTTAATAATTAAATTAAATTGTATAGCTTACACACGTAAACTCACGCCTTGGGGTAGGCAGAGACAATTGAGCGCTAACTACTACTTAATTGTAAAGTTCATTATTTATAATTATTTAAGTTTATCTCGACTATGTACTGACTTAGTCTAGTATTAGACTTGTATGCTTATGAACACATTAATATAATTATAATATGCATTATTATGTTTAGATAATGTTGATATTTATAATTTGTATTATTTTTTTAATAAAATTTGTTATAATAGTCAAGATATGACTACAAAATTGTCACCATTATTTTGTGTTCATACAAAATCTATTTATTACGTGAAAGAGTAACAAACATCCAACCATACTTTTGCGTTTATAATATTTATAGGATATGTGTATGTATGTATAAATGAAAGTATTTAAGTATGTCTATCATTATATCTGTTTGTCTATCATTTTATCTGGCTTTACTAGCGATGTTGCCTTTTACAAACGGGCACTAAAGAACGTAATATATAAAAACTTATTTTGTCATCTATATCTGCGGTTTATAGCTTCTCTTAGCTGCAACCTTTACAAATAAACTGAAAAACTATAAACAAATTTTGTTACTCGCGAACTGAACGGCTTCTGCTATTGATTGCAATACATACCCACTATATATATTAATTCACGCCTTATTGCAATAGGCAGAGCCAACTGAGTGCAATATTATAAGTTTACTACTAAATAACCTAGATGGGACTGTCATACCAGCCCATTAACGTCTCACTGCAGGGACGGGCCTCCTCCCGTGACGGAGGGATACTTGGCCTACTAATACTACGCTGGCCAGACGGATTGGTATAGGGTTTAATTTCAAGTTTTCCTTCTTTTTACTTCGTAAAGATAATATTTACGGTTAGTCCCTCAGTCGGTTTTTACGACACCCATGGAATGAAATGGGGTGGTGATATATTGTATTCTTACTCCGTCACCACACGAAATGACTGTGTAGTGAATGATAAACTTAGAATTAGCCCGTCCCATTAGAAGACACAATAGTAAAACAAAGTGAACGTATCATTTTTAAAAACGGGACAGAAAAAGAGTTAAATATCGAAAGCTCATCTGACCTAGTAGTTGAGTTAAGGCCGCTTCTAAGGACTCAGGTTATGATTTGTTTTTCAGTTAAATTGTAATAAAACAAAATTATTGTGTCATAACGATGCCAATGTTAGATTAGAATATAATATTTTAGTGCAATAAGTTTGCCAAATTAGTCGTAACTTAGAATATTACTTTATACATAGTGTTAAATGTTAAACAGTACTGCAACATGTATATAACACTAGTTGACGTAAACTGCAATACGACATTATCCCGCTAATACACACAGACACAACATATATTAATATATTGTTGAAATCTTTAAACATTAAATTTTATTCATAATTTTGTTTATATTAACATTTATTTAAATCATGATTATTTTTTGTATAGTGCAAGTAAAATATAAAGTTTAAATTATTTCTAGTGTAGTGATAGAGCTGTCTATTTATTACAATTAAATGATACTTAACGAAAGTTATCAAAATAGAGTTAAACATTTGAAATGTACCGAATAAACTCGACATTTTATCAGTTTTTAGGTCCATCGCGTCAAAGATTACGTAGTCGTATTATGTAACGTATTTAGAGTGTATTATGGTATATTTTAGTGTTTGTATGTTGCGGTACTGTTATGTAGTATGTAGTGTTTTAAGCGACAACGCGGCGCCACAGTTTGACGAGTTGTACACAAGTGTAGTTGAGTCACTGTTACACGGTTACGCACATGTGACGTTGTTATACTAGTACAGTCGGCCCCAAAAGTTGCTGAACACATTCAAACTTCCAAAACATCTGAACACTAAAAATGTCTTTAGTCAGTGACGCAACAAAAGTACAAAATAAACTTAATATATAAAACGTCCATAAAACGCTGAACGCTTTTATTCCAAAAGTATCTGAACACTAGCATTCGATTACCTGAATGATAAATGAGCTGTTAATTAATTTAAATTATTTTGAGCTAATGTAAAATACGTTGAATCATTGTAACTTGTAGCAAATAATAATTAAATCATAGTAACTTGTAGCAAATAATAATTAAATAAACATACAATATGTTTACTATTTTTTCTTCAACTGAGTAATATCGATTAGTTATGCTTATGATTTCTCGTAAATATTAAATTATTGCTAGTAAAGAATAAATATAATACATAACTACGTGCTGTTAAATTAAAAACCAATAAGTATTAGAAATTTTAAAAAAATTACTCACGAATTACCAAAAAAAAATAAATAGATTTTTAACTTGTAGTCATTAAAAAATAGTCATTTTTAAATAATTAATTTAATTTTATTTTCATTTGCTTTTAGCTCGCTTACGGAAAAAGAGGATATGTTTCTTCGTACACACACGGCAGTCACAATGTTGTAGACAACTTTATGCGACATTGTTTATTGAGCTACTCTGTGGCCCCAAAAAAATAAAAAAAGATGACCAATAGTCAGTTTATAAAATTATTAGTTTTACACTTTAAAAACTTGTCAATGATTCTCCTTATATTTAGCCGATTTAAAATTCAAAATTCCGTTTCAGTGTGACAACACAAAAAATCTGTCTAGAATCAACCATGTAATACTAAATTTGGAGATTATAAAACTGAATTTTATTTACCAAATACTTATTTAATGTTTCCACTTCATGCATATATTTCTATTTAACTTTGTTATAAATCTGGTCGTTAGATCTGTTTCTCGGAATCAGGAATCTCTAAATTTAGTGCGCAGCTTATAATATTCTAGTCAGATAATGCAATAGTGTCCAGCCTCAAACTGTGGTACAACTGTTGTGTTTATACTGTGGCAATATTTGTTCTCTCGTATATACGTTACAGTGACGTCATATACCACCACAGTGTAGACACAACAGTAGGTCTGTCGCTGTGAAACGTATTATTTAAGTTGGTTTTTCTTTGTTTATTATTTTATGCATAGTGATCCCCATACGTATGAACATTTATTTTATTCTAAATCTCTGAGATTTGTTATTAATGTAACTAAATGCAAATTATGTAAAGGTATATTAGACTGAACATGTTTATAATAAATATTGTTATATTAATACACACAGTAAAAAAACTATACATATCAAAATTGTTAAATACACATTAAAATATAAAATGTAGATTTGTTTAATATTTTAATAGGGTATTTACAATAATTACTGAATTTAATATCATACAAGTAAAATAAAGCTGTATTAATTGTTCATGTATGATGGGTGTGAAACGTAAAGCTAAAACGCGCTTGAATACATTGTATGTTTCGTACAAACATGCTATCTACGTATAGTGATTTCTATCAGCTGTACTTTCTATATGTAGTCGTAATGTAGCAAGCTTGTTTTTGTCTAACGCTCTACATTCGTTTATGATAATAACTAAAATGTAATATGTGTAGATGTGACATTGTTACTACTACTGGGGGGTGAGTCATCATAACAGCCCATTAATATCCCACTGCAGGGACGGGCCTCCTCCCGTGGCGGAGGGAAACTTGGCCTATTAATACCACGCTGGCCAGACGGATTGGTATAGGGTTTAATTTCAAGTTTTCCTTCTTTTTATTACGTAAAGATAATGTTCACGGATAGTCCCTTATTCGGTTTAACTACACCCATGGGATGAGATGGGGTGGTGACATTGCATTCTTACTCCGTCACCACACGGAGGGTGAGTAGCCATAGGAAAATGAGGGTTAGGGAAGGCTTTCAGCTAATTATTGCGCCTAATTAAATTATATTTTGCCCCAAATTTAACGAGTAATCATTAAATTTTTTGAGGAACGTATGATTAAATAGAAACGGCTGGACCAACAAAACATTCTCCTAACACTCTGTATATTACGTCATGGGGATATAGTAGTTATGTTCATAGCAATAAGGTTGTGGTTCCGATGCCGATTGTTCTGTAGTTTTTTTGTTATAAAAACTGCCTATGAATAGTTGTGCGTCGGTCGCTCTGTACGATGTTTAGAGTTTAATGCGCACATTAAAGTCTGTAACCAAAGTTTAGTATTATATGGTTTTGATTTTTATTATCTGTGTTTCATTTTTGTTATACCTTTTAAATACATTTAGTATTAGGTAAAAAGTTATTCAAATTTTGCGGACTCCAACCACGGAAGAAAAATCAAGTGGAAATGCAATACACCGCTGTCCCCAAAAACAAATACACAAATAAACTACTAACAAAAAAATAAATGTAGCTGATCCTACATCTGAGAGTGAACCTTCATACAATATAAATAGAAGTTAATTTGCTGCAGCGTTGAAAAAATTATCATATGACGTTTTGTAATCTAAATAGATTCAATTTTCGAATTAATTCCATAGATGGCGGTTTTCGCAATTCTGGAAATTTTGTTCATAAGGGTGATATTCGCGTTATGTTTTACCTATGACCTCAGCGACAAGTTATGCGTACCAGCGCATATTATTGACACGCGTACCACGCCTACTTAGCACTTCCACAGACTTGATTTTTCTTCCGTGGTTACAAAATTTTTTCGAACATACTTTACTTAAGGTCACGTTTACACGGCGACCATACCCCTGGTGGTATCGTCAGGGGTATCGTGGGTCCGTACCGCAATAATCTCTGGTTGCAAACTTTGGGACAGTAAAAAACATGTGTCGAACACCACAATTTCCCGTATGGACTCCAAATGAACAGTTTGTTTACTGCCACTATGTTTACTAAAACCTAACCGGGAAAGTTCGGCCGTGGAAACGTGACCTTTGTGTTATGATTTTACGGTAGCTGAAGACTGCCCTGTATCACCATAATGCATTTCTATTGATTCACGTCACTGCAGAACTCTAATAAGCCGCTCATCAAATCGCTCGAGCCCGGTGTCTACGCACGATGGTAAATGTAAGTACCACTACGCAGATATTAAAATAAAAAGAGTTGTTTAAATCTCAGAAAAAAATATCGATTCTGGCGCCATGCTGCATTTCGCGGGCCTTTGTGTGAGGTATAAAACTAAAACTGCTTTAAATTGCCTTCGATGAGTGATAGTCAACGCGGGATCGTTTCTCACGCAAGAATTCTTTGTGTGATCAACAAATTATTGTCCTAAGTCTGGGTGATCTGTGTGTCCGTTAAATTAATGTTTGTGTAAGTCCCCGCGACACAGGGCCTATGGTCAGTTTCAGTTTCTTTATTTTTCAACATAATGATACAAAATAACACAATTTATTGACGTCACGCTGTGACCGATTGAAAACCCGATCTTGCTTGACAAAAAGGGTCAACGAATTTCTTCCATTGCACTAGATATAATGATAAGCAACACCATAACTATAGTGTGACCACAGGAGCTGTGCACCCCCTGAGGTATGCGCGGCGAGGTGGGGGACAAAGAAAAAATAGGTGTCCGTTATGGTAGCGTACACGTGATAGTTCTGATAGAAAGGGAACTTTTCTTTTGATAAATTATTTATGTAAAAATAATGCGTGAAATTCTGACTGAATTAGTGTAGGTAAATGCTTTATGCGAATTCACAGTGGAATATGTCAAAAATCCATGTTAATTTATGTTCATAGTACTGGTACAGATAATATGCTCACAAGTGATTTGAATATCTTGAGAACTACAAAACAGGTACAGTAATTCTGTTAATACAGTAGAAATGTAACCCTGAAATAACACCTGTGTAACACTATATTTCAATACTAAATTCAATATTATCGGAGATATTAACGAATCTTAGGGGCCGGTCTGGAGTTATTTCATTACGCTATAATATTTAAACCGTGTGGTGACGGAGTAAGAATACAGTGTGTCACCACCCCATCTCATCCTATGGGTGTCGTAAAAACTGACTAAGGGACTATGCGTGAATATTATCTTTACGTAATAAAAAGAAGGGAAACTTGAAATTAAACCCTATACCAATCCGTCTGGCCAGCGTGGTATTAGTAGGCTAAGTATCCCTCCGTCACTGGAGGAGGCCCGTCCCTGCAGTGGGACATTAATGGGCTGTTATGATAATATTAAAACTACAACAACTATTTTTTTTAAATGTAGATACAGTCTGTCGATAAAGTCCTGAACAAAAATTAGGGCGCCACTGTGCTACACGTAGCAACCCTATTTAGTCTGAGAAAATAGTTTTCAAAACAATTATGTTCAAATAACACTACACTATTAGAGCACTTATAATACTAGGGCATTTCTTGTAGGTAAGCCTATTGCATTTAAAGTTTTGCTTAGAACTTCAAGACTACAATTAAAATCCATCTCAGTTCTAGCTATCATCTGCAATTTTCTGAGGGTTGGAACTCGAAATTTTACAAAAGTTACGTAAATTGAACATTTGGTTATACCTACAATAACTAACTAACAAGGCATAACTAGAAACAAAATACAGGTAAAAGAAGAAAAATGTTATATTTATGCCTCTTTTTACTGTAGAACATAATTGTATTTTGTGAGGGAGAGCAGAAATATAGAAACATACATTTCTTTCTTTGGCCGGCCTTGCCTGTGTTTACCAGGAGTTTCAAGCTTTTCATTATTTTAAAATCTGTTATTTTTAAATTTAATAATTCTAATGGAATGGAAAAAGTAACTACAATACCTAACTAAAATTTATTCAGTGTTAAATATTAACCAACAAGATACCATTTAACATGGATTTACTAAGAGCTAAATGATATAAAATTTAATAAAATATTGCAATTAATTATTTTTTGTAGACAGACCAGTTGATGCGAAAGTGACATAGTTTAGTTATCAATATCAACCGTAATATAGACATAAAGCAATTTATTCAAATTCAAATTAGGATAAATCTTGACTGAATTACACTAATGCAACTGATAATGTATCAACAGAAATGGTCGTACTACGATTTTTCTTACTTACAATGAATATCTAACCTAAAAATGTACTATGTACCTACACAATGCCTGTTTTTAGTCTCTAGATCTCAGATGGAGTGAATTTATTACTTGAGACAGATTACGAAAAACAGTTACACGATTACATACCCATCAAAGTTGCAGTTCGCCCATAAACATCATCCAAATCGCATAAAAGTTGACCAGAATCGTGCTCCGCTAAACATCGCCTTATAACTTTAAAAATCACATCCCGCGTGCCACTTTGATTTACTCTACTCATTGTTTACATTGTTCTTCGTAAATCAGTATTAGTTTATTGTAGATTAATGAACTAATAAAAATCACAAATTTGACGACTTTATAGACATATCTGTAATATACCTTTAACACTCACTTAGTTGATCACAAATTCACAATGTAACCCAAATATACTCATATTTTATTAAAAATATGCAGGTGATAAATAAGAACTCACCCCTTACTCATAAACGCCTCTTAAATTTAATCACTGTTTAGCGAGATTATTATTTGTAAAATCAAACTTATACCAAACAAAACCGTAAGAATTTAAGGTAATCAATTAACTAAAATTTAAGACGCGTTTATGAGTAAGGGGGTTATCTGTATAAAGTAATTCCTAGGAATACTGTAGTGTTAACGATTTCTAATTCCTCATCATTAATCTTAACAATTGGATTTTTTTTTTATTTATTCAGAGTTTTTTGGCATAGTAAACAACTCGATATAGCTCTTGTGTATGCTACCATAACGGACACCTACCTGCCGTCACGAGTTTTGACCTGCTGTCATAACAATTCGAACATTATATTTTTCTTTAAGAATTTTATGTTCTTAGAGTATTTGATACATTCCGCTAGATGTCATTTTTCTCAAAGTTACATTATAAAAACACAAATAATGTTCATATTTACGCTTAAAACTATACAATAATGTAAATACTTTCTTGGAGTTTTTAAAAATGACTGTCTTTTAATAGAAAACTGCTACAGCCGCTCGTGTAGCGACCCGTACCAGCCAAATAACTTAAGTATATTGCGTCAGATGTCGCTAGTAGCTACATCATAGACTGTTTATTCTATACCAGTATATAACATGACCTCGTAATTTTTTTTTTCTAAATACCCTAACTTTTATTTTTATTATTACACACTATAATTTGATTCATAAACAAAGCGCAGCACGAATGCCGGTAGAGGCGACACTATCGCAATGACGTGTATAGCTAGCTTCGTGCTACAACGGATCCTAGGTGGGGCGCGCCGGAGGGAGACGCCAGTCAGTTACAGTTTGACTTCGGTAGTGATCGGGGTGCTCCTTACTAGGAACCCCGTTACCCGTTTTGTTTGAGTAGTGTTATTTCGAATATGGTGTAGTGTTCAGTGTAGTTAAAGTAAACTTTACCACCGCTTCCAAGGCGCTAGTAGAGAAAAGAAGTTATCTTTTCACAAAACAACAAAAATACTTGAAACTATGTTTCTTGACATCGTCTACTCGTAAAACATAAGTAGGTAGGTACTTCCACGTTTAACACCATACAGTGATTATCGTTACATACTCTTAGGTCGCACGATGCCCCAAATGATGTCTAGGTTGTCTTTATAAGCGTCACTCTGATGTTTATAAAAGTCACTTCAGTCAGGGCATAATTTCGTAGGTGTTTTTTTTTAAAAAAGGAAACTATCTCCAAACTTTAAATCTTTTTTTTTAATTATTTTACATTTCAAAAGACCAATATTTACGAAACGAAGAGAGAGTGTTGGATATGAGAGAGTGCATGGTGGTTGGGGATTCGGAAACCGGAACGCAGACGGAGAGACACTGCTACAAGCTGCCTGTGCCTTCGACCTGGCCATAACAAACACGTGGTTTAAGAAAAAAGAGGAACATCTCATAACTTACAAGAGTGGCCACCACGCGACACAGATAGACTATTTCCTAATAAAGCGAAGGAGTCTATGCTGTGTCAAAAATTGCAAAGTGCTGCCAGGCGAAGCACTAGTTACCCAACACAGACTGATTGTTTTGGAGGTCAAATTAAGTGTCTCGCCCAAAAACCGGAAAAACCGCCCCCCACCAAAGACACGATGGCGTATGTTAGAGAGGGAAGAATGTGCTAGTATGTTTAGAAACCAAGTTGTGGACAAGATGAAGGAAATGAGTGAGATGGAAGGAAAATCTGTGAATATATGCTGGAGTGAGATGGCAAAGTGCATAAGAGAAGTCGCAAAAGATGTGTGTGGAGAGTCAAAAGGTAAAGGTCTGATAGATAGGGATACATGGTGGTGGAATGAAAAGGTACAAAACGCCCTTAGAGAGAAAAAGGTGGCGTTTAAAGAATGGCAAGGTGTAGAAATTTTGAATGCAAGCTTGAAAGATGACAAAAAGGCAGTTTACAATGAATGCAAGAAGAAGGCAAAGAAGGTGGTAGCAGTTGCCAGGGCTAGGGCGCAGGAGAGGTTATACGAGAACTTGGATACCCCAAATGGCCAAAAAGAACTCTACCGAATTACGAGAGTGAGAGAAAGGCGAGCGAGAGATGTAATACATATGAAATGTATGAAAGATGAGTTTGGTAAGGTATTGTGTAAAGATGATGAAATAAAAGAGCGATGGAAGGTGTATTTTGAAAAGCTTATGAACGAAGAGAATGACTGGAATGGTATACTCGAAGAGGCACACGTAAATAAGGGACTGGTAAGAGAAATTAGCGTGGATGAAGTTATAACAGCAGTTAAAAGTATGAAAGATGGAAAGGCTTTGGGACCGGATGAAATACCAGTTGAAGTATGGAAGGTGTTAAAGTATGAAGGAAATATGTGGCTGACTGCGTTCTTCAATAAGTTGTTGCATGAAGAAGACATCCCACAAGAATGGTGTACTAGCTCGCTAGTACCCATCTTCAAAAATAAAGGGGATGTCCAGGATTGTAACAACTATAGAGGAATTAAGCTCATGTCACATACTATGAAAGTATGGGAAAAGGTGATAGAGAAAAGATTGAGAGAAGAGAGTGAGATTACTGAGAACCAGTTTGGTTTCATGCCAGGTCGAGGTACAACGGACGCCATATTTGCACTCCGCCAATTGTGCGAGAAGTACAGACGTGTTCACAAGAACTTGCACATGGTGTTCATTGACCTCGAAAAAGCGTATGATAGGGTGCCTCGGGAAGTGTTGTGGTGGGCCATGAAAGAGAAAGGTGTACCTGGGAAGTATGTGGAGTTAATTCGTGCTATGTACAGGCAAGCCAGTACATACGTCCGATCGTCTGCTGGCAACTCCGACCAGTTCAGTGTAGGGGTAGGCTTGCACCAAGGGTCGGCTTTAAGTCCTTACCTCTTCCTACTGATTATGGACGCCTTGACGGCGGGCATACAGGAAGAGGCACCCTGGTGCATGCTGTTTGCCGATGACATTGTTCTGGTTGGGGAGGATGGACCTGAGATCCAGAGCAGATTGGAGAGTTGGCAACAGAAACTGGAGAGTGTTGGCTTGAAAATCAGCAGAACCAAGACAGAATGCATGTTCTGCGATTTCGGCGGTCTCTCCAGTCCTGAAGCCATAGCGCTTGATGGCGTGCAACTTCCAGTCTGCTCCGACTTCCGGTATCTCGGTTCTTGCATCCAAAGCGATGGCGAAGTAGATCGGGCCGTAAAGCACCGAATTAACATAGGATGGATGAAATGGCGGCAGGTCACGGGAACCATTTGTGACCCCCACATTCCCCTTAAATTTAAGGGGAAGATCTATAAGACCATGATCAGACCTGCCGTCCTGTATGGATCAGAGAGTTGGGCCACAAAAGGGATGAATGAAAGACATTTGCATGTAGCAGAGATGAGAATGTTAAGAGGAATGTGTGGTGTTACGAGAGCGGATAGAGTAAGAAATGAGTATGTAAGAGGAAGTTTGAAAGTGGCACCGGTAGCAGAAAAACTACGTGGCAACCGGCTGTCATGGTATGGGCATGTTATGCGGCGGAATGAGAATCATGTGGTAAGAAAGGTGTTGAACATGTATGTGGATGGATATAGGGGAAGAGGACGACCAAAGAAACGATGGATGGATTGTGTGAAAGACGATATGGCTGCGAAGAGTGTGATTTGTGATATGACGTCTGATAGGAAAGAATGGAAGAAGAAGACATGCTGCGCCGACCCCAAATAAAATTGGGATAAGGGCAGGGGAATGATGATGAATATTTACGAAACGTCAAGAGCACCATAAGTAGATTAACAGGCAAAACATTGATTTATGATTGTTAATATTGATAGGTAGTGTATTTAATGATGTTCAGCTATTTTTGGAATACTAGGTGTTCAGCTTCTTTTGGAAATTTAACATGTGGCGTTTGTGGATTATGTTAAGTTTATTTTGTACTCTTGTTGCGTCACTGTTTTATGACATTTTAGTGTTCAGATGTTTTTGATCTTTAAATGTATTGAGCGACTTTTGTGGCCGACTGTACTTCGAGTATCCAGGTAATTCTCAACTCAATTTTTTTATCACATTTTAATAAGAAAGAGCAACAACAAAACGCGTTGACATATATTTTTGACAATGGCAACATTGTTGATAAACTTCAAAATCAAAGTGCTGTGAGAATTACGAACACTCTTTTATTTGATTATGATTAATTTTACTGTGAAAATAAGCTGAAAGTTGTACAATAATAAAGTCAATTAACGAGTTGGACACTGTAGCAATACGCTGACCACGAGGTAAGCTACTGTAGGATCACAATAGGATTATATTTTGTACATGGTTGTCAGTGGTACGTTAGATATTATTTTTGTTTTGTCTGATAATCGCTGAGTAATATCGGTTTAGTGTATTATACGTGTGGTTAATGCTACGAACTTGTCAGCGTGCCAACTTCGGCTCAGCCAAGCCGGTGATATTGAAACGAATGAACCTATAAGATAGAAGATTTTGTGGCAATTGTCTGTCAGCAGGTAGGACAAATCTTATAAGAAGTAGTGTTGTTGAGGGTTACATCGCCCGATAAGAGGTGACCTTGTGCTCCTGAACCGAGGGGTGCACCCCTCGACCCCCTAACAACAATGACTCTGCTATTTCGACATGACCTATTAAAAGTTGTTAAAAAATACATTAGGTAGAACAAAGTAATTAAAATGTCATTTGAAATGTTTACTGTTATGTTTATAAGAATTAATTTAGTTGTAAATGAAGTTGTTTATTAAACAATGTCATAGAAGTAATATAAGTATCTTTATGGGTTTATGAACTTAACATTTAGAGTGGTATAAACAATAATAAGTTAACCATCTGTTTGTGTTGGTGTCTGTAGTGTCAATTAATTTATCAACAAGTGTTGCACAGTACTAAATATTGTAACTTTTTTATTTCTATTTTGAAGGTAAGAGAAAAGAACAAAATTTAATTTGATTGTATTACTTTTGAGTTGTTGTTAGTCTATTATCTAGATATAAGCTAACTGCATTGTTATGTTTACATCAAGCTTGTAAGACAAAGAAGCGTTAACGAAAGTTTTTTCAAATGTCAAGAATACAATTATTTTAGTAAATGATAACAGCTGGTATTTATTTATTCATGTCTAAGCTTGCCGTGTGGTGACGGAGTAAGAATACAATATGTCACCATCCTATCTCATCCCATGGGTGTCATAAAAACCGACTAAGGGACTATCTGTGAATATTACCTTTAGGAAGGAAAACTTGATATTAAATCTTATACCAATCAGTCTGGCCAATGTGGTGTTAGAAGGCCAAGTATCCCTCCATCATGGGAGGAGGCCCATCTCTGTAGTGGGACATTAATGAGCTCTTATGATGATGTCTAAGCTTGTCACAGGAGCAGACTAAAGGACTCTTAGTTGACAGGTACCATGTTCGATTTAGTGTAAATTAAAATCTGAGGAGAAAATGGAATATTGACTTAATAATTATACTTACGGAGGGATACATGGCCTACAATTACTACGCTGGCCAGACGGATTGGTATACGGTTTAATTTAATTTCAAGTTTTCCTTCTTTTTATTTCTTAAAGATAATATTCACGGATAGTCACTTAGTCGGTTTTTACGACACCCATAGGATGAGATGGGGTGGTGACAAACTGTATTCTTACTACGTCACCACACGGAGTTTGCTTTACACAGAGTAATAAGTGTTGTGTTGTTGTGTGTTGCAGGTACATGGTAGGTTATTGTGATGATGTCGCTGAAGCCGAGGAACGTGGACTTCACGGAGACATGGGCACATCTCAAAGAAACAGTACGTACATTATTAGTTTAAATGTGTATAGGTAGAGGACGGAATATAGCAGACAGTAAAGGCGACTGCTAACGCGTTGTAAGTTGGTCTTCTTAAGCCTACATCTAGGTCGTAAGTCCCAGACGCTGTTATGCAAGTGTTCCGTCCTCTATCACGCGATGTACCCGGCACCCGCACGGAGTGTACATGTGTATGGGACATACATTTTATGCAGAGTGTACATGTGTATGGGACATACATTTTAACACAAGCTATAAGTTTACCAAGCATCAAGAGTAATTACACTTTAACCCCCTTACTTATAAACGCTTCTTAAATTTAATCACTGTTTAGCCAGGTTTTTAGTAGTAAAATCAACCTTATACTAAACAAAAACGTAAGAATTTTAGCTAATCAATTGACTAAAATTTAAGAGGCGTTTATGAGTAATGGCCTACGCAGACCTGGACGGCATGGCAAGGGATTTTAATTTTTACTAATGGAAATTCAACCGTACTGTTACAGAAATACGACATAAATTGCTTTGCTTTAAAATGAAAAATGCCGTGCGATAAAATCCCTTTCAATGCCGCGGCATCATTTTAAAGCATAGCAATTTATGTCGTATTTCTGTAATAGTACGGTTGAATTTGTCCGGGTCTGCGTAGGCCATAAGGGGGCAAATAATTAAAAAATAATCATCTGCTTAGGAGATAGATGAGTAGAGTTGAAGATTATAAATAAAATAGTTTAGTAATCCCTGGTTTTCGAATGACTGATCAAGTAAAAATCAACTAATCAAGTGTCAAAACTTGATTAGTTGATTTTAGTTCCTGCAAATGATAGTTTCGACACTTGATTGGTTGATTTCCTCTGTTTCCACATAACATTTGACGACCTCTGTGGCGTAGTGGTTATATAACATGACTGCTACGCAGAGGTCTCGGGTTCGATACCGCTCAATGCAAATATTTGTGTGCATGAACATGTTTATTTGCATTGGTCTGAGTGTTTCTATGTCTATTAAGTATGTATTTACAAATAAAAAAGTATATAAGTACTAATATCCGTTGTTCTGTTAACCATAACACAAGTAGGTTAAGCCTAGCTTACTTTGGGGACAGATGGCGCTGTGTAGAAATGTCCGTGAATATTAAAAAATAAAACCATGATTATGTGTATGTGTATGTGTTAGGTGGCGGGCGTGGTGGGTCTGCGCTCGGTGGAGCGCTCAGTGTGGAACACGCGCTTCTCCGACGTGTACGCGCTCTGCGTCGCGCACCCGGAGCCGCTCGCCGACAGGCTCTACGACGAGACCAAGTTAGTGCGACAACTACTCTATATATAATATGACGGACCTCTGTGGCGCAGTCGTCGGTATATTACATGACTGCTACGCTGAGGTCTCGGGTTCGATTCCCGCTCAATGCGAATCTTTGAGTGCATGAACATGATTGTTTGCATTGGTCTGAGTGTTTTCCTTAAATCTTTAATGTTGCAATTGAAGAGTTTACGTAATGGTCACACTTTTTGTATTAAATTACATATAAATTCAGTTATAAAAGCTAAGTATTACAAGAGGCGTATTCTCCGAAGACACAGGCTCCTATTCTGTCTTGACAATAATTTTTTTTTATTGTCTTTCATTCTTTTTTTTTTGAAATCTTATGATATACCTAAGCTTCATATGTTCATTTATATCTAATTAAAAGGAAATTTACATTTAATTGATCGGACCTATTTCCTGTCTGGGTGTCTCTTAACTAACATAAGTTTAAAAATGTATATGTCGCAGGGAAATGAGGAAACCAGGGATTTCACGAAATCACTAGGGATATGACGAAATTTGTACTACCCGTTTGTACTAGAAAAGAAATGCTTATATTTTTGTTTGTAGATTAAAAAACACAAGGATTCCAACTTCTATAGGTTAGTGTAGGTTAGAACTGTGACCATAATGCACGAGGCGAGCGAGCGAAGCGAGCGTGCCGCGGCAGCGGCCGCCGAAGTGCAAGGCATTTTCGACATTTACCGGGATTTCGTGATATCCCTAGTGATTTCGTGAAATCCCTGGTTTCCTCATTTCCCTGCGACATATACAAAGTTGTTCGAGCCCAGTCTCAGGACAATGATCAGTGGATCACACGCGCGTGTGTGTGTTGTAGGAACTTCTTGGAGGAGCACGTGTCTGGGCTGCTGGTGCGCGTGCGCGGGACCGCCTCGTTAGACAACAACGATCATAACGACGGATTACTTACCAGGTTCGTATTATATTTAGTTTTTATTTTAGAAATAGATGGCGTTGTGAGGTGTTTTATTGTAACTATGCGCAAGTATATCATCTGAGTCTTAGAGACGTATCATTTCTCTATATCTATCTCGCTTGCGCTTACTGGTCTTTTATTCTTAAATCTCTTTTGAATTTAATGACGTGGCGACTCAGATGATGACGAGCGTACTACAATACATTGTATCTATTATGCGTTTCAAATAAGAATAATATAGCCTATGACACTCCCCGATAAATGGACTATTCAACACAAAAAGAATTTTTAAAATCGGTTCAGTAGATTCAGAGATTACCCCCTACAACGTCACAAACACACAAACTTTACCTCTTCATAATATTAGTATAGATCCACTGCTTGCCCCAGATTGCGACTCCCTCATCCAGTCAAATTGAATGTATGTATCTGTCCTTCATATTATAGTGTAAAGGATTACTTAAACGATAAAAATGTTTGGATCTGAATTGTCCTGTTTACTAAATAAAATAATATTTGTGAAGTGATCACCTAAAAGAGCGATAGGAACCCAGCAGAGTTTCTTGTGGGTGTCTTCTCTGACATGGTCGTGTTCCGAACCCTCAGTAAACTTAGCCGTTAAGTTAGATGAGCATATTATGTGATCACTATAAGGCCCTGCGCAGACGTCACACTTTTTGTGCGATCGAGTCTGCGGCGCACAAAAAGTCTGTCATACATGACATATGTTTGAGTCTTTTGTGCGCCGGACTTTTTGCGCGTCCTGTGCGTTACTGCTTATAATTGCATAGGTTCTATTTTCACAGACTAAAAAGTGCGTCACGGATAGTCTGTCGTCTGCGCAGGGCTTATATCTTAGGTGAATAAATGTTTGTTTGTTTATTGTTTAGATACGTGACTGCGTGGCGGGAGTACAGTCAGGGGGTCGCGTACTTGAACAGTCTGTACTCGTATCTGAACCTGCAACATGTCAAGCGACAGAAGGTAACATTACTCACTACACCATTAGGGTACCTTCCTCAGAGGGATACTTCCACACTACTCTTAAATAGTCTGATCCTAGTAAAAGATATCGCCTAACAGCCCATTAATGTCCCACTGCAGGGACGAGCCTCCTTCTGTGACGGAGGGATACTTGGCCTACTAATACCACCCTGGCCAAACGGATTGGTATAGGGTTTCATTTTAAGTTTTCCTTCTTTTTATTTCGTAAAGATAATATTTACGAATAGTTCCTCAGTCGGTTTCCACGACACACATGGGATGAGATGGGGTGGTGACATATTGTATTCTTACTCCGTCACTACACGGAGACTTATACATATAACAGATTATATTCTTATTCATAGTATAGTTGTATTTGATTATAGATCGTATGGCAATACCATATCTCAAACGTCACTAATGTCAACTTTGACAACAACTAATCCGTGTGGTGACGGAGTAAGAATACAATATGTCACCACCCCATCTCATCCCATGGGTATCGTAAAAACTGACTATGGGACTATTCGATATTATCTTTACGAAATAAAAAGAAGTAAAACTTGAAATTAAACCCTGTACCAATCCGTCTGGCCAGCGTGGTAGGCCAAATATCCCTCCGTCACGGAAGGAGGCCCGTCCCTGCAGTAGGACATTAATGGGCTGTTATGATATGTATAAGTAATATAGTATGTATGTGTGTGTAGGTGTCGGACGCGGAGATAATCTACGGCTCGGCGGCGACGGTCTCGTGCCCGGAGCACGACGCCAGACAACTTGAGGTACACTTTATTTTATTTATTTATAACTTTATGCAAAACTAGCTGACCCGTGCCCACTTCGTAGGGCGGCGAAAGAAACGTGTCACACAAACTTTACCTCTTTATAATATTAAGTATAGAAGTATAGATATATGTTTTAAAAGAATATAATCTTAACTCTGGGCAGAAAACAATGTCTACTAAGTGCAGAACATTAAGTCTCTCTTTACGACACCCCTCCATCATTTTACGCTACCCTCCATCATTTTACGACACCCTTGCAGTTTGACGACAACCTTGCAGTTTTACGACATCCTACATAATTTTACGGCACTCTTGCAGTTTTACGACACCCTTGCAGTTTTACGACACCCTTGCAGTTTTAAGACACTCTTGCAGTTATACGACACCCTTCCATCATTTTACGACACCCTAGCACTTTTACGACACTCTCCGTGAATTTTACGACACCCTTCATCATTTTACGACCTTCTAGCAGTTTTACGACAACCTCCATGAATTTTACGACACCCTCCTTCATTTTACAACATCCTTGCAGTTCTACGAAACCCTTCTATCTTTTACGACAGCTTTCATCATTTTACGACACCCTAGCTGTTTTACGACACCCTAGCTGTTTTACGACACCCTAGCAGTTTTACAACACCCTACATGCATTTTACGACATCCTAGCAGTTTTACGACACCCTCAATGCATTTTATGACACTTTCCATCATTCTACGACATCCTTGCAGGTTTACGACATCCTTCCATCTATTACAACAACCTTCATCATTTTCTGACACCCTAGCAGTTTTGCGACACCCTCCATGCATTTTACGACACCCTCCATGCATTTTACGACAACCTCCATCATTTCACGACATACTTGCAGTTTTACGACAACCTCCATGCATTTTACGACACCCTAGCAGTTTTACGAAACCCTCCATCGTTTTACGACACTCTTGCAGTTTTACGACAACCTCCATGCATTTTACGACACTCTAGCTGTTTTACGACACCCTTGCAGTCGGACAACACGCCCCATGCATTTTACGACACCCTAGCAGTTTTACGACACCCTCCATCATTTTTCGACACTCTCCATGCATTTTACGACACCCTCCATCATTTTACGTCATCCTTGCAGTTTTACGACACCCTTCCATCTTTTACAACACCCTTCATCATTTTACGACACCCTAGCATTTTTACGACAATCTTAAGTCTCTTAATTGTAAAACTTTTTTAAAGGTACAATTCTCTAATACATTATTTCAGTAATATCTCCAGACGTTTAAGCAGTAGAAGCAAAATAAACGTTTTTAAGCGTCCCTTTTATAAACATATTTCATTACTGCTCTACTCCTATTATGCATAGCGTGATACTATATAGCCTATGACACTCCCCGATAAATGGACTATCAAACACAGAAAGAATGTTTAAAATCGGTTCAGTAGATCCAGAGATTACCCCCTACAACGTCACAAACACACAAACAAACAAACACACAAACTTTACCTCTTTATAATATTAGTATAGATTAACATTGTTGGCGTTACATCGTTTTTCGGTTTTGTATTCAGACTTTTTGTGTAAATCTAAAATAATAGACAAAGAGGACCCAGGACACTGCCTTGTAGTACTCCTCTTATAACTTCTTTATAAGGTGAAAAAAAAAAGTTTATTTACATACAAATTTCGCGCATACTTTAATTACACGGTTACCTATGCTAAGAAATTGCCACGGTTGCCATAAATGTATAGTTTTTGTATTAAAACCTCATGAGTCACGTGGTCGAAAGCTTATGTCAGGTCTGTATAATGTATATAATGTAGCACTTACAGAAAATTCAATATCTACTACTAGGTTGAGTGTACTTATTGCAGTCATGTAATGTAACATGTAAATAATAAATAAGTATGACAGACGTAATACGACTACGTCTAAAATGGTGAATCGTTGTCAGTTATAACTTGTGGCCTCGTCCGGTAATGGACTTTAACTGCCCAAAATCGAATCTAAAGTGTAGTCTTTCCATTTCCATGTAATTGTTTTAGAAATGGAAAGACTACATGTAGTGTCCTACAAGATGTAGTGCACTACATGTAGTCTAGTGTAATCGGCGCTTTAGATTACTTGCGATTTTGGGAAGTTTTTGAAATGATGTTGCGTTTTATATATGGATTACTACGTTGCAGGTGGGGGAGCTAGGTCTGGAGATCTGGGAGCGCGTGCTGGTGCGTGTGCTGTCCGCCGCGCTCACCGGCCGCATAGTGAGCGCGCTGTCCGCCGCGCGCGACACCGCGCTCGACCCCGCGCTCGCCACCACGCTGCGCGAGGCGATACACAGCACCGTGCAGGTATAACACACACTCCGTGCAGGTATAACACACACTCCGTGCAGATATAGCACATCACTTTGCAGGTAACATAAATACACACTTTATTTAATGAGGTACTAGATAGCTACCTTGTAGAACCCCCATTATATTTATAATGGTTTAAGCTAAATTCACGTCCCTAGTTGAATATTTTGTAATGTCAACGAATTTAAAATTATATCGCGGTAAATGATTTATATTATTCAAAGGTTTCAAGTGGAAAAAGCTTTGGTAAATCTTGTCGAATGCGTTTTAAAGTTCTAAGAATTCGTATTCTATCTCAATATATTTTAATTATTGTTTTTAAGTAATATTTTATAACCAACATAGATTATATTGGCACCTATCATTTTTGTAGCTGAATGTCGATAGGCTTTCTTTGTTCCTGTACATGCGTGATATATAGCTTCTCTGATAGCTAGCTTCAGACCTGTGACCAGACAAGTAAGAAGGGTTGGCTTTAATGTCTGTACAATACAAGCCTCTCCCGACACTAAGTGCTTGTTCCTTGTTAAGTAAAGTGGTGCACTTAGTAAATGAAATTCAACTCTCACATTTAACATAAACCTTATATGCAAATTCTTGAGAATCTTAACACCGTAATCTAAATAGCATACTAACGCCATCTATCGAACGACCGTGTACGTAGATCTAATAGTCGTACTCTGTTGGTATGCAGGTCCGTTCGTTCCGCGTGCGAGGTCCGCTGCAGCTGTACCAGGCGCTGGTGCTGGAGCCCTACCTGGCGGCCGCGAGCTCGGCCCACGCGCGCCTCGCCGCCGAGCTGCTGCATGCTGGCGACGTGGCGCACTACACCAGCCACGCGCTGCTGCAGCTCGACAGAGAGGTAACTCCTACTCACTTATGAGCGCCTAGTACTTTGCGCGATACATCCTATCTACTATCCTACTACTTTGTCCGGCGACGTGGCGCACTACACCAGCCACGCGCTGCTGCAGCTCGACAGAGAGGTAACTCCTACTCACTCATGAGCGCCTAGTACTTTGCGCGATACATCTTACTACTTTGTCCGGCGACGTCACGCACTTAGAGAGAGAGGTAACTCCTAACTGTTCATGAGCGCCTAGTACTTTGCGGGATACATTCTATGTTCTATCCTACTACTTTGTCCGGCGACGTCACGCACTAAGAGACAGATGTAACTCCTACTCACTTATGAGCGCCTAGTACTTTATGTTGCATCCTGATGTTTGTTACACTTTCACGTAAATAATAAAATATGGATTTTAAGGACACTACATAATTATAGCATACACATCAGAAAATTTATAAATACATTCTGTGAATTGTCCAATATACGCAGACAAAGTCGTGCACACTGCAGTTCGAGAAAGAGGTAACCGGAGAACTCTTGGTGACTTATGAGCGCCTAGTACTTTGTGTTTTATCCTACACCAATATGGATACTATAAGTAGTATGGATGTATGTTTGTTACTCTTTCATGCAAAAACTACAACATGGATTGTAATGAAACTTCACAATAATACAGCTGATACAAGAATTGTCCAATATACGCAAACGTAGTCTCGGGCACCACCTAGTTAGTTAAGTTTTAGCCTATATCCTCCCAGTGGGCAAAGCTCTCTCACCTTGATTTCCACTGTTTGTGGGCAATGGAGGCCAGTGATTTAGCGCCCTGTCTAGCTCATCTCGCCACTTCCTACGTAACCTGCCGCGACGCCGATTTGATGAATCCGGGCACTACTCGGTGGCAATTTAGGCCCACAGCTCATGAGGCATGCGGCAAATGTGACCAGCTCAGTCCCACTTAATTTGGCTGCCTTGTATGCAGCATCAGTGATGTGGCTCTGGGCGCTCAATGTTGTGTTCCGAATTTGACACCTAGTATACTGCGCTCCATGGCATACCCCGAGTTTGGATTTTCGAATGTTATTCAAAGACCAAGTTTGAGCAAGTAATGTACGTCAGAGTGGGTAGAATGCACATCTCCATAAGTATTCGCTTGAGTGTTAGCGGGAGTTCTCCTTATTGTTCCCACTAGTGAGTGTTGTGGTTGTGTCCGGCAGGTGTCGCTGGGCGCGCGCTTCCTGGACCCCTCATCATCAGAGGCGGTGCGCGGCTGCTACGAGCGCGCCGCCGTGGCCGCGCACCTGCCCGCGCTCCACGCGACCGTCGACAAGCTCATGAGGGACGCCGCCGCCGACGAGCCCGACGCCGAGGAGGTACGTGCTTCAACTTCATGATCTTCTAGTACCTTCGACCAATATACTACGTGAATTCTTTATTTCCCATTAGTGAAACTATCTCGGAGGTCGTCTATAGTAATAGTGACCCTTAGAACAACTAAACCAAATTAATAAAACACATAAAAGGCGATCTCTAGAAAAATCCTCGTATCTGGCAAGTTTCCGCTGTGTTCATCTCCACGAACCCAAGTTCGGGGGTCTAAGAGCGTGCTACGAGTATAACTGCTTATAGTTCATGATGTCCTGGTACTTGTACAAGTCATGATAGTGCACTCGAGGAGGCGGGTGCTACGAGCCAGCTGAAAATGTAGCTCCTTATAATTCATTATGTCCTGGTATCTTCGTTCAAGTATACACTATACCCTCTTGCGAACTTAAAAAAAAACTGGAGTCGTGCTACGAGTTTAGCTCCTTGTAGTTCTTAATCTCCTGGTACTTGTAGAAGTAATGATAGTGCACTCGAGGAGGCAGGTGCTACGAGCCAGCTAAAAATATAGCTCCTTCAAAAATCAAAATCAGATTTATTTGCATATAATGTGGTCGTACATATAAGGTTGATACATTTCTATTAGATCGCACATTTTGTCTAATCGTTGACATACAAATATTAAACAAAATATAAAAATTCATAAAATAAAATATAATAAATTCAATTTATTAATTTAAACCGCTCATCATCCTTGTACTTTATGATCTCCTGGTACCTTCGATCAGCAATACATTAGATACTCATGCGCGAATGAAGGTAGTTGTTACGATTGTACATTCTTAGGCCCTGCGCAGACGACAGACTATCCGTGACGCACTTTTTAGTCTGTGAAAATAGATCCTATGCAATTATAAGCAGTATCGCACAGGACTTTTTGTGCGCCGCAGACTCGATCGCACAAAAAGTGTGCCGTCTGCGCAGGGCCTTATACTTTCTGTTCTCCCGGCACTTGCTTTCTACGATATGTTCCATGTATGTGGAAGTAATGTTACGTGATTGTCTTGCAGCGTCGCGCGGACCTGCGGCGCATGTACACGCTGCTACGTCCGCTGGGCGGCGCGGCGCTGCGCCCCCTGGTGGACGCGGCGCACGCGCAGGCCGCCGCCACCGGACACGCGCTGCTCGCGCAGTCCCACAACAAGGACGAGGTGAGACTGACCCCTGCCCCCTACGCGCCACAGACAAGTAACACCCCCCCCCCTCCCCTCGCCATTTAGTTCTGAAACTGACATCTGCGCAGCATACAGCGACAACTTTAGGCCGGCCGAGTTATTTGGGCGAGTATTATAATCGATATGTCGTAGACAGGTTAATCCAGAGATTTTTAAAACTTCCTAGGTATACCACCAAATAACAATGTAATAAATGTCAAATTTACTTTAGATTTTAAACTTTCGCGATTCGTGTTATCAATGAACATCGACCATTTGCAATTTTTATAATTATCGAACTTGAACAACGAGCAGAGTCAAGCATAGAACCAAATGTTGTTACTAACATCGTGAGAATTCTAACGTACGTTCTGTTCGGTGCTCGTCAAAACTCCGCTCTTACTCGGGGTATCTGAGTCTTAGGGCCATATCGTTTCTCTATATTTATATATCTCGCTTGCACTTACGAGTTGTCTATTCTTATATAATATCATCTATCTCTTTTTAGAGTACTCAGGTGATAAACGTGTACTATACTCAGTTTATTTAACCTAAGCATTGATAAACAAAAGGGGTTCCAAGTGTGTGCCTTGGGGAACACCCAGTGTTGTAAAAAAAATTAATAGATCAAACTCACAAAATGTAACAAGTTTAGTTAGTTCTGATAAATGGATGTTAGCCAACGTGTAGACGTTACGTGTATTCCAGTATTTTCCATCTTTTGGAACGTAGCAAAAATGTCAACACAATCAAATGCATTTGGAAAATCTGTGTATGTATTGCTAAACTTATTTCGCAATTTAAAAAAATTAACAACACTTATTTAATATTTTTACTTAATTAATAATTTTGTTAAAATTACACATTCTATGTTAATCTATACTAATCTATATAATGAGGTAAAGTTTGTGTGTTTGTTTGTTTGTGTGTTTGTGACGTTGTAGGAGGTAATCTCTGGATCTACTGAACCGATTTCAAAAATTCTTTTTGTGTTGAATAATCCATTTATCGGGGAGTGTCATAGGCTATGTAGTATCACGCTATCACTTATAGGAGTGGAGCAATAATGAAATATGTTTAAAAAAGGGACGCGTTTTTTCGCGGGCTAACGAAGTGGGCACGGGTCAGCTAGTATAATAATATGATAATCCTGTGTTATGTAATTATTAATAATGTTGTGTATGTCTTTAATTGATATTCATATAAGTTTATTATTTCTAAGATTTATTGTTAACAGATTTTAATATGTATATTGTTGATGTTTCCGTGTGGTGACGGAGTAAGAATACAATATGTCACCACCCCATCTCACTCCATGGGTGTCGTAAAAACCTACTAAGGGATTATCCGTGAATATTATCTTTAAGAAATAAAAAGAAGGAAAACTTGAAATTAAACCCTATACCAATCCGTCTGGCCAGCGTGGTATTAGTAGGCCAAGTATCCTTTCATCACTGGAGGAGGCCCGTCCCTGCAGTGGGACATTAATGGGTTGTTATGATGATATATTGTTGATGTACCTTGAAATAAATAAATATTTAACCTGTATGTTAATGTGACAGGCACACACACACTTCGTGAACGCGATGTTGACGCTACACGGCAAGTACAGCAAACTGTTCGCGGACGTGTTCGGGGGCGCTCAGGCGTTCATCGGGGCGCTAGACAAGGTCAGCAGTGGGTTCATATCCCACCTAACATTTGTGTCAAGTCTTGAGCCTACATATCAATTCTCGTACCTAAAATTCGGTTAAGTTAACTTTTAGTCGATATGTTTTAGCTATTGCAATTGTAATCTTTTGTGGTCGTGTTAAAGTTTTATTTAGAGTGTTACAATTTGACAACTAAAAGTTAATTTAACCTAATTTTAGGTATGAGAATTGACATGCTAGCTGTACTTTGTGTCCGTTCATTTTATGTTTGTAAAAGTCCCCTACTCTGTGGTCTTTAAAATAATAGAAAAAAAAAACATAATACATAGTTTGTGGATCGTATAAAATATTATTTTGCGTGGAATTCAAACCGGCGACCTCGTGAACTGCAGCCGCAAATGCGACAACATTTATTATATTTAAACCCTGTATCTTTTTTAAATTTAAATTGTACGATATACTCCAGGCGTGCAGCGCGGTGGTGAACACGCGGGGTGGTGGTGGTGGTGGTGGCGGCGCGGGGGGCGAGGCGTGCCGCGCGCCCGAGCTGCTGGCGCGCTACTGCGACGCGCTGCTGCGCAAGCGTGGCGGAGGTGCGCTCACTCTACACTACGCACACTGTTGTACTCTTATATGTGTGCTACGACACGTATCTACACGGACTGGGTCCGAGCCGTATTATTTGTATAAAACTCCTTCCTGCGAACCCCGATAATCGGAATCGTGATTTTGACGTTTGACACCGAGGAAAAAGGCGAGGCGATGCCGATACCTTTACGTTTTGATATGTGTGCTACGACCGAGCTAGCGGCCGAGTATTAGAGCGAGGGAGACAGATGTATATCTATCTCGCTCGCGCTCACGAGTGTGAGTAAGAGCGATTGTGTGCCGGCAGGGGGCGCGAGGGAGACAGATGTATATCTATCTCGCTCGCGCTCACGAGTGTGAGTAAGAGCGGTTGTGTGCCGGCAGGGGGCGCGAGGGAGACAGATGTATATCTATCTCGCTCGCGCTCACGAGTGTCAGTAAGAGCGATTGTGTGCCGGCAGGGGGCGCGAGGAAGACAGATGTATATCTATTTCGCTCGCGCTCACGAGTGTCAGTAAGAGCGGTTGTGTGCCGGCAGGGGGCGCGAGGGAGACAGATGTATATCTATTTCGCTCGCGCTCACGAGTGTCAGTAAGAGCGGTTGTGTGCCGGCAGGGGGCGCGAGGGAGATAGATGTATATCTATTTCGCTCACGCTCACGAGTGTCAGTAAGAGCGGTTGTGTGCCGGCAGGGGCGCGAGGGAGACAGATGTATATCTATTTCGCTCGCGCTCACGAGTGTCAGTAAGAGCGGTTGTGTGCCGGCAGGGGGCGCGAGGGAGACGGATGTATATCTATCTGTGTTGCACCGGCAGGGGGCGCGCACGAGAGCGACGTGGACGAGAAGCTGTCGTGTGCCATCGTGGTGTTCAAGTACGTGGACGACAAGGACGTGTTCCAGAAGTACTACGCGCGCGCGCTCGCCAGGAGACTCATACACCAGCTCTCCTCCAGCATGGAGCAGGTAAGATAAGAGAACATTTATTTAAAGGTCTACTTAAATCTAGTTACATATTGCAGTGAGAGCCACACTAGGCGCAGCCTATTTCGTGGCTTTAGGTAGCACGACATCTATTATATGTAATTAAGGATTATATCAATCTACGTCGGTCAAAGTCTCGATCGTTTGGGCTTAGACACAAAAGTGCCGGGAGTTTAAAGAGTTCTCCGTCTGTATGTGTTGTCTGATTGAATGTACTTCGTACAGGAGGAGGCGATGATAAACCGGCTGAAGGCGGCGTGCGGCTACGAGTTCACGAACAAGCTGCACCGCATGTTCACCGACGTGGCCGTGTCCGCCGACCTCAACGCTAAGTTCCAGCAGCACCTGAGAGACACCGACGCCAACAACGCGCCCGGCTTCTCTATACAGGTACACACGCACACACACACACACACACACACACACTTTGAGAGACACCGAGTAACAAGAGACGGACCTAACATGATACCTTGCGGTACACCTAACATTACAGACAAGTCCGTTGACCTCGAACCATTCTATTAAACATTCTGCTTACGATTACTTAAGTAGGTTGTGATTAGATTAGAGTTTAGCGAAGAATTGTAAAAACTCATGCCTTCGTTTTAGTATAAGCATTTTATTTTTATTTATTTATTTAAAACTTAATGTACATGGTGCACAAAGGCGGACTTAATGCCAAAGGCATTCTCTACCAGTCAACCTTAGGGTGATGCAGAGACAAAGTAATGCTAAGATGGTAGATGAGAAGATATAGATGATTTTTCTAAATAATATAAACCTACACATATAGATATAATAAAAAGGTATACATATTTATATAAATTATACATACAAGAGTAGATACATATATAAATATAGGATAAAGTTATAATTTATTCTGCTGACTTCCAAACAATTCTCGTACTTTAGCTTTAAAACTAAGAATACTTGTTGACATCCTGATTTCGTGGGGGAGGGCATTCCACAAGAGAATAGATTTGACACAGAAAGAAGAATGAATGAGACTGGAACTGTGAGAAGGACATAAAAGGAGAAGATTATTAGAAGAACGTAGTTCTCTATTGTGATTTGAGCAAAGAAGTTTAATATTTGACGTTAAATAAGAAGGAGCGTTAGGAGAGTTTAGCAACTTGAACAGTATAGTTACTGTTCGCACGTTACGACGTTGTCGAATTTGTAACCATCCTAGTTCCTGGCGATAGGAAGGTACATGGTCGTATTTTCGGAGATTGAAGATCAAGTTTATCGAGGAGATCTGCATTCAGGTCGAGATAACACACATCACAATAGTCGACCATTGGGAAAATTAAGGTCTGCACAAGCATTGTTTTGGTTCTTGCTGGAAGGAAATTTTTCAAACGATACAGAGCCCGCAGAGTACCTGTTATTTTCTGGCTAAGGTTCTTCATCTGTGTCTGCCAACTAAAAGTCGTGTCAATGTGTAAACCCAGATCCCTAACAGACTCAGATAGCGGAATGGTACACTTATCGTAAATAATTTGAGGTAACACATTTGATTCCATTTTACTTATCATTCTAGGACTCCCTATCACGATGCTATTAGAGGTGGCTCCATGGTCTTAATTAAAAATGGTCTCCGCAGCAAAGAGCGGGTTGACATTGTTAGGCTTTCTGTTGAGCGATGTGCTGAGGTGACCTGTGCTGAGCTTGACAATTGTGTAATAGTTTGCGTATACAGTCCACCTAATAGTGACTTTGAGTCTTTTATTCAGGTCATGGACCAAGTTCTTGGAGTTGTATCATGTAATAGGAAAAGTTTAATAGTATGCGGGGACTTTAATGTAAATATCTTAGAACAGTGCAGGAAAACCACTCAATTTCTTAACATATTTAAAAGTTATAATCTTAAGAATATATTTTGTGAACCAACTAGAACTACTGCTACGGCTGCTAATTGCCTGAATAATGTTTTTACTGATAGTGGATACTTAAGCAAGTCCTTAATTAGTTGCTTGCCCTCAGATCACTGTGGACAAATAGTGTCCTTTTCAAATGGTAATAAATATAAACCTGAGGAGAAAATTATGTGTAGGCCCATAACCTCTAATAAAATAAAAAAATTCAAATACCAATTAGAGGATAAACTTAAAGCTATAGATTATACAGGTAATGATCCTGAAGTCCACTATAATTGTTTGTTTAGTACAATATCAAATGCTTTTTCAAATACATTCAAACAACAATATCAAAAGCATAACACTAAATCTAGATTCAGTGAATGGGCTACTGTAGGTATTTATAAAAGTAGGCGAAAGCTGTTTGACTTATATGCACAGAAACAGTACAGATTAGATAGTGGTTTTAGTGAATACGTTAGGAATTACTCTAGGATATTCAGGAAAGTATGTGAGCAGGCAAAGGCCATTCACATCAAAAGGAAAATAATTAGAGCCCCTAATAAAATGAAGGAGACTTGGAAAGTTATTAATAAAGAGTCTGGTAAATGTAAAATGAGGGATAGTGTTACTCGAATTAAATTAGAAAATAAGAATATTACCTCTCCTAAAGATATTGTAAATGCTTTTGAAGATTATTTTGCCAGTATTCCTTTTAAACTGACTTCTTCAATCAATTCTTGCGCTCACAGTGCTGTAGCCCTTCTCGAGAATAATATTAGTTCTGCTTCTAAATTTAACTTTAAACATATAGATTTTGGTGACATCCTAGGAGCATATAAACATCTTAAAATGAAGAAGTCTGAGGATTACTGGGGCATGTCAGTTAGCTTACTTAGTCATGTTATTGATATCATTGCACCTGATTTGGCACTTATATTTAACGAATGTATAGACAATGGTACTTTTCCTGACTTAATGAAACATAGTAGACTTATACCATTATTTAAGAAGGGATCTAAGGCAGAACTTGGAAATTACCGCCCCATCTCTATTTTGCCAGCTTTGAGTAAGGTGTTTGAAAGAGTGATGCTCAATCAAATGCTACTGCACTTTAAGACCAATAATCTTTTCCATAGCCAACAATATGGCTTTACTGGCGGGAAATCTACCACCGATGCGGGAGTGGCTCTAGTTAGCCTGGTTTACGACGCTTGGGAGGGTTCGCAGGATGCTATTGGAGTATTCTGTGATCTTTCTAAGGCATTTGATTGTGTTGACCATCAAACACTTTTGCTCAAGCTACGTCGTTATGGTTTTGACCAAAAATCAATAGAATTGTTAAAATCATACTTAACAGATAGGCTTCAAACGGTAGATGTAAAAGGCATTAAATCAAATGGATCAAACGTAAAAATAGGCGTACCGCAAGGATCAATTCTAGGGCCTTTTCTCTTCTTAGTTTATGTCAATGACTTGCCTTATATGATAGAAGCACAAGCTGGCATAGTTTTGTTTGCCGATGATACATCGATAATTTTCAAAGTGGCTAGGCGTACTGCAAATGTAGATAAAGTTAACAATATTCTGAATGCCATCTCAAATTGGTTTTCTGCAAACAATCTATTGTTGAATGCTGGAAAGACCAAATGTATAAGGTTTACACTTCCTAATGTAAGGCAAGCACATGTTGATGTCATGCTGGAGGGGCATAGGTTGGAATTTGTACAAAGTACTAATTTTCTAGGAATTACAATAGATTGTAAATTGCAATGGGGTGATCATATCACTGGTTTAGCCAATAAGCTTAGCTCTGCTGCTTTTGCTGTTAGACGGATTAGGCAGTTGACAGATGTAGGAACAGCAAGGTTGGTATACTTTAGTTACTTCCATAGTTTGATGTCCTATGGTATACTACTTTGGGGTAATGCAGCAGATTTAGAAACAATTTTTATATTACAGAAAAGGGCAATACGTGCTATTTATTGTTTAGGCAGGAAAGACTCTCTCAGGGAACGTTTTAAAGACATAAATATTTTAACTGTAGCATCTCAATATATATTAGAAAACATACTGTATGTCAGGAAGAATATAAATAAATTCACAAAAGTAAGTGATATTACAGTCAGAAATCTGCGTAATAAAAATAAACTGCTCCTTCCGAGCTATCGACTTAGTAAGGTTAGTGATTCTTTTAAAGGCGACTGTATACGCTTTTATAATAAGCTGCCTGAGTCGGTCCTTAGTATGCCTGACAATAAATTTAAAACCTATGTTAAGACCACTTTATGTAAAAAGGCATACTACAGGACAGACGATTACCTTAAGGATAAGAGTGTTTGGCTTGGTGCAGGTCTCCCATAATGTGCTATTAATAATAATGGCATAAGTTGTATTAGGTACATTACAATACGTCTTTTTTCGTATGATATCTTAACTTAATGTTTTGTTTATATACTTATTTTAATTTTACACAAACAAATGTACACTCGTCCACATTTGATTTAAGAGTTAGGACTCGCAGAAATTTACTTTGGTCGATGTTAGATAAGGGCGTCCCTCTGCTTGTGTTTCCCCAAATTGTATTTATTTTTCTTCTATTACTATTGTCAGGACTTGTCATGCTCACTATAATGTCATTGTTTGTGGTGGCGTGGAGGCCGGGTCAATCCCTTCCCTACGATATGGCGAGGGGGTTGATGGCTGGCCTTTGCGTTATACTCGTGAACGGGTGCTACTTGGGGTGACTGGTCGACCCTGACATTAAGTATTTTTCATTTTTGGTACACCACTTATTTATCTAGGGGATAATTTAGTTGAGCGACGCTTTTATTACTAGAAAACTTTATAAGTGTGATTTGGTGCTCCCACTTTTGTGTACTACCTACAGGACGAATCTTCTAGTTTAAGATATTTAAAAATTTATATTGATCCTTTAGTGCAATCCTTAGTTTTTATATGGTATACAATGGTTGCAGCGCTTTGTTACGGTTACAAAATTGTTGTAAAATTATAGAGACGTCTAAAAAATGCTGCTTTAGAGTTTGTTACGCCGCTTCTTCTCTACTAGCGCCTTGGAAGCGGTGGTAAAGTTTGGAAAACTTTTAATATGTAAACTTAGACTAAGTAGTTTTAAACTGACGTCAATAAGCTGTTATTTTGTAACATTATGTTGAAAAATAAAGAAACTGAAACTGAAACTGATGGCTTGACATTTGTCAGGATTGACTGCCAGACCGAACATGTTAGACCACGTTCGGACAGCCTCCAGATCCCGATTAAGCTTGTTTATCCCCACAGGAAGATCCTCCACCTTCACTTGCGTATAAAGCTGCAGGTCATCAGCGTACAGATGATACTCACATTGAAGATGCTTTATTAAGAGATTAATAAATAAAGAAAACAGAAGAGGAGAAAGTATACCGCCTTGAGGGACGCCTGAGTCAAGATTACCCCAACTAGAATAAGTATCTTCCACACAGACTGACTGCTGGCGCCCTCGAAGATATGAGGAAAACCAATCCAATACACCAGGGGACATCTTAAGATGGGAGAGTACGGAAAGAAGAATATCATGATGAATGGTGTTGAAGGCGTTTAAAAAATCAACCAAGACTAGGACGGTGATCATCCCAATCTCCATGTCTGCTCTGACATCACCGGTGACTTTTAGTAAAGCAGTGACTGTGCTGTGTCCAGGTCTGAATCCTGATTGGAATGGTGAGAGAATGTTGTTACAGTTAACAAACCTGAACAGTTGCTGGTGCACAGAGAAAGGGGAGAAAAGAAATTGGCCGAAAGTCGCTAAGTGAAGCAGGATTTGCTTTTTTAGGTAGGGGGCGTACATAGGCTTTACGCCAAAGGGATGGAAATTGACCAGATTCAAGGGAAAAATTTAAGATATGGTGGATAGGAGAAAGAAGCTCATCCACTAAAAGTAAAATCATACGACGACTAATGTTATCGCACCCGACTGCCTCAGACTTTATTGACAGAATAGTCTTTTTGATGTCACCTAGTGGTATTGGAGAAAATAAAAAGGGCTTGTGGTTATGTTTAGGTAGTGCAGAGATATGATTGACACTTTGAGTCAATGTCAAACCATCAAGTGTTTTGGTTCCCAGGAAGTGATTATTCAAGTTATCTATATTAATACTTTTTGGAAGATCTATGTGACGTTTTCTTCCTATACCGAAATCACTTCCGAAACATCCGGAGTCTAACGTCTTTGAAAGGTCGCACAATACACGTTTAGCATCGTAACAGTACTTCGAAGTATAATAAAATAATGTATTTTATACTAATAGTTATACCTGTGTTTATTAATCCTTCTGTTGGAGGTTATCGTAAATGAAACGTTACAGTGATTATGTGAACACGTATGTAGAGATGCGCGTTCCCTGTTCGTACTGTATGCGTGGTATGTACGTACAGGTGCTGCAGGCGGGCGCGTGGCCGCTGGGCGGCGCCATGGCCCCGCTGGCGCCGCCCGCCGCGCTGGAGCGCCCCGCGCGCCTGTTCGAGTCGTTCTACCGCGACATGTTCAGCGGCCGCCGCCTCGCCTGGCTGCACCACCTGTGCACGGGCGAGCTGCGCGCGCGCTACCTGCCGCGCGTGCTGCACCTCACCGCGTCGCCGCCGCAGTGCGCGCTGCTGCTCGCCTTCGAGCGCAGAGACGCGTGGCGAGCGAGCGAGCTGAGCGACGCGCTGCAGCTGGGCGACGCGTACTCGCGCCACGTGCGGCCGCTGCTGGACGCGGGGCTGCTGCAGGCGCGCGGCGACACGCTGGCGCTCAACCTGGCGCTGCAGAGCAAGCGCACCAAGCTGCGCCTGGCGCCCGCCGCGCCCGCCGCGCCCGCGCCGCCCGGCACTGTGGCCGCGCCCGGGGACGAGCCGCCCGCGCCGCACGACGACGACCGCAAGATGTACCTGCAGGCCGCCATCGTGCGCATCATGAAGCAGCGCAAGGTACCCCCCACCCCCGCCCCATCTACACACACAACACTCTCACTACACTTTATACCATGCTCGAAGAGAAAAAGAAACAATGGATAAATATACATATTATATAATCAAACGTAAACTATTCTATTGAAACATTGAAAGTTTACGTTTGTCGCGCCTAGATGGTGTTGTTACTGTTAAGTTTTATATCGCGAGGGCTAATGGTGCCGTACGAAGCAATGGTCTCATTTGATAAACGATACAATAACTCGGTTGGCCTAGCGCTCAATAGATCTGAGACGCAGGTTCGAGTCCTGCTTAGAGTACTAATTTTGTCCATTGTCTTTCTTCTTTTCGATATTTAATACTGAATTATTTGCGTGTTATGTAAACTAATATGTATGTATTATATGTGATACACAGGTACTCCGGCACACGGAACTGATCCAAGAGGTAGTATCGCAGGCGAGGGGCTCGTTCGCGCCCTCTGTCGCCATGATCAAGAAGTGCATCGAGGCGCTCATCGACAAACAGTACCTGGAGCGAGCCCCGGCCGCGCTCGACACGTACAGCTACCTCGCGTAGTACATACACCTGACATACAAGCAACATACTCGACATATACAACAGGCATACAAATGACATACAAGTGACATACAACAGACATACTAGTGACATACAAGTAACATACACACGACATACACGCGGCGTCATCCCTTAATTGCTGAATTTATTATTTTGCATAACAACAAATGGCATAAACTTTATTTAACAAAAAATCGTTTGACATACTATCATTTAACATACATTAAAACGCATACGTTTTATATCGCATAACATTAAGAGACAGAAACATGTTGTAGAAGGTTACTATCAGAATATATTCCTCACACATTCACACAACGCCATCTAGTCCCAAACTAAGCGAGCTTGTACTATGCGTACTAGACAACGAACAAACATACTTAAATATATTGTTTTTTTTTTTTAAATCTTATTTATTTAATAAGCCATACATCATATGATTAAGTCAGCTTAAAATAAATTACAATGGTTTATAAACTATTGATACATTTACTACTTAAGGATTAATGTTATAATATTTGAATCTAAGGGACAATGACTGTGTGATAAAACTTAAAAAATTAACACTAAATTTAGCAGTGAACCCTGAGCTCAAGATGTGGTGGATTTAAATATATTGTTTTTTTTTGTAAATTCTACTAATATTATAAATGCGAAAGTTTGTGAGGATGGATGGATGTTTATTACTCTTTCACGCAAAAACAACTAAACTGATTTTGATAAAACTTTACAGTAACATAGCTTAAATATCAAAATAACATACAGGCTACAAATAGTAAAGACTTTTAATACCTAAGTCACCTTTTACGACAATGAAGTGATGAAATAGGGACTAAAAATAAAAACTGTCACAAACACAAACCGATCTTATTCAGTCGTTGTCGTAAAAATTTCTAAGGCAACAATTTGTTACAAAATTATATATTATGGATAAACAATAATTAATATAATAAATATAGATTATGTAAATAAAATTATACAATCTTAAAAGTATGCCATTAAAAATTCTGCCAAACAAAAATATGCCAAATATTTTACTTTCCTTTCAAAAACTCATACGTCTAAATAAGTTTATGCCAAGTGTGTTCTGCGAAAGTCTGCCAAGTAGAACAGGAACCCTTACATACAAACAACATACAGCTACTCTAGGACTTTGTGTATGTTTTATATATTGTATGTTATGACGTCACACGACTGTATACTGTATGTATGTATGATACGTGCACTGCGCGCTAACAAACCCGGTCGGCTTCAACTTGTTGCGCAGTTATGTAACTTAATATCGGCTGTCTTGTAGTGAGTGTACACGCGCGAACTTGTCTGTTAACTTGAGGCCGGCCGGGCTAGTTATCGCTCACTGTAGACACTTTTTGTAAACGTTTTTGTTTTTGTAAATACGTAGTTATCAGGTCACGACTATGTGGGACTCATGTTCATGTCCATGTCATGTCTACTTAGTTACGCACCCACTTGTACCTACTGTTATAATATATAAGGCCTACGCAGACCGGGACGGCATGGCAGGGATTTTAATTTTTACTAATGGACATTCAACCGTACTGTTACAGAAATACGATATAAATTGCTATGTTTTAAAATGAACAATGCCGTGGCATTTAAAGGGATTGAATCGCACGGTTGAATGTCCATTAGTAAAAATTAAAATCCCTTGCCATGCCGTCCCGGTCTGCGTAGGCCTTAACTCTCTCCCTGTCCCGTGTATCACATATGTCACATCGCCATGTGTCTACAGGACGGGACAGGGACACTGTTAATACAATTATATCATATTTTGTATTTAAAAAGTAACTGTTACTGACAAATAAATCGTGATTTTGTTTTTTTATATTTATATAATATCGATATGTCGGGCATGTCGACCAGGGTCAGGACGAGTATTCGCGGATCAGACGATACGTGACATAACAAATTGTATGTTTATGTGCGGAACGGACAGACAAACGCTCACAGTAACAGACATAAAGCAGACAAAGACTCATTTTGTCAGTTTTATGTATTATCGAAGCAAATGAATCATGACCTAGTTGCTGAAGTAGTTCAGTAGACTCAGTTTAAAACTTTGATACTTGTGAACTCTATCGCTTATTCTTGACTTCATCATCATAATCAGCCAATAGACGCCCATTGCTGGACAAATATATTATGTCCACTTTAGGTTGGGAGGCCGTAGGTCATGATTCATAGACATATACGTCCCACTTATGGGCAAAAACTTAGCTTACTAACACCACGCTGCGTGGGCAAAAAGTTGGTATAAAGTTTGTTTCTAGATTACCTTCTCTGGTTATAATATTTTGATTAAGCGGACTTATGTTGTAATCTATGATAAAGTTACAATTATGTGGCAATATCAGTAATGTTACAATTATTATAACATTACATGACAATGTTTATTTTAATATAACAATTATGTTTACTATATTTTTCAATGTATAGCACTATTAAAAATCAAAATCTGTAAAGTTACACTAATTGTTACACCCAGTGGCAATACTTGTAATATTACATCAATAATTAGCAAAGTCTGTAATGTTTCATTAAAAGGTAAAGTGACAATGTATGTAATATTATAATTTGTTGTAACTTTGGCAATCTCTGTAATGTTATTTTAAACATGTTTGTAAATGTAAACTTACTGGTTAAATTATGTCAATTAATTTAAAAATTGTTATTTAACCATATGTTATAGTAGGTATTCATATTTTGTGCCTGACATCGAACCTGTACTATCAGTAACAAAGCCAGAATCCACCATCACCGTCCACTGCTGGACAAAGATATCCACTGTCTGCGGTCCTGTGCCCCCCTCAACCATCGTTTCCCCGCCGCACTAACCAAGTCTACCGTGTGATGGCAGAACCTTTTTACCAACGGCTGTCAGTTTTATATATAGTTTTATATATAGTTTATATATATATATGTTACAGTCAAAACTCATGGCCAGTCAAAACCACTTTTAACTGCGTAAAACAGTCAAAAGTGGTTTTGACCGACGTGCTTAGTCAAAACCACTATTGACTGTTTTTTGCAGTCCAAAGTGGTTTTGACCATCAATGTTAGTGAAAACTCATTAAAAATTGATCTTTTAATACATATTAAGGTAAAACTCCGAAACAGTTGGTTAGGTTAGGTTTAGTATGATGACCAAAGGAGAAGGAGCTAGAAACATTTTTTTTCTGTAAAACTAGAATATAGCAATATTTATATTATAGCAACGTCATTTGGTCAACATACTAACCTAACCAACAGCTGTTTTTGACTTTTACCTTACTATGTATTAAAAGATCAATTTTCAATGAGTTTTGACTAACATCGACAGTCAAAACCACTTTTGACTGCAAAAAACAGTCAATAGTGGTTTTGACTAAGCACGTCGGTATTCTGTATGTATATATAGTAACAAGTAGCGTTTGTCTGTCCGGTCCGCGGGTACTTGTTACGTTCCCCGGTATGTATCGTACAAGAACATTATAAATATACAGTAATATATATTATATAAACATATTTGTTAGAATAAATAAAACATGGAATTGGAAATAAATAAATAATTAATTATTAAATTGTTTTATTTATTTATTTATTTATTTTGAAATTTAGAAAACTTACAGCTAACATAAACAGTAAATATAATGGGTACACAGGAGATGGCCAATTACAAGTATTCACTTTTAACTAAATTTATACAATTATGATGGTACGGTAAGACTTTAAAAAATGTCACTTAAGTAAGTAATAACAGTATGTAATTTATACAAAATCAAAACTAAGTACAGGGATGTTACCACTCAATGACTTGCAGCACCTGAGAAGAAATTAATGCACAATCGGCCTTATTACAGAATACGGTCTAACTATAAACCACGATTTATTACGTCACAAAACCACTGTTTTTGAAATTTGTTATTGCAAAATCAGTCTTAACGCTAAAGTGTTAAAACTGATTTTGTATTAACAAATACAAAATCATAAATTTGTTAATCCAAAATCAGTTTTAAAACTTTAGCGTTAAGACTGATTTTGCAATAACAAATTTCAAAAACAGTGGTTTTGTGACGTAATAAATCGTGGTTTATAGTTAGACCATATTTTGTAATAAGGCCGAATATGTTTTTTATTTTGTCTGGACTGATGTTAAATAAGTCTATGTCTGTCCCACGATTTATATCATTATAGGCACGACTCACCCTGATTAGGTATGAGTTTTGCCTATAAGTAGTTCGTAGTTTATTTGTGAACTAGTGACCCAATGTTTATACTTATACAAGCAGGTAGACTACGGCTCACCTGAGTGGACTACGAGGTGGTCCACGGGCAGTAAAGGAGTCATCATAACAGCCCAGTAACGTCCCACTGCAGGGACGGGCCTCCTCCCGTGACGGAAGGATACTTGGCCTACTAACACCACGCTGGCCAGGCGGATTGGTATAGAGTTTAATTTTAAGTTTTCCTTCTTACTTCGTAAAGATAATGTTTACGGTTAGTCCCTTAGTCGGTTTTTACGACACCCATGGTATGAGATGGGGTGGTTATATATTGTATTCTTACTCCGTGGCCACACGGACAATAAAGGAGTGTTATGCATGTATTACCTATACATATAATATACAAGGTGTCCCACAAAATTCAAGACTAAGCCGCCACCAGAAGTTAGACCTACTTTTGACTACTCGTGAAATAATAAAAGAAAAAAAAACTTTATTTATTTTAGGGATTTTATCGACAAGAATATTAAAATCTTTGAAAATTGACACCCCTTTAGTTATTTTTAACTACAATTACCATAATTTTGCAATTATTTTTTATTTGTTTTTTGTATAAAAAACCTTATTAGTACCTACTGCTACCTACCACTATACATAAAGTCCACAATATTTGTAGATTTTACACAATAAACGATCAAAGTTTATATTTTTCCTAAAATTTTGCAACTTTTTCACTCTCAGTCAATTTTCCCTCGGCGGCGCGTGGTCACAAAACACTTCTACTGCGTGGTGCAAAAACACCACGTATTGAGACTACTATGGCAGGTTTATTTAAAAATAGAGTTGCATCAATCTTATACGGTCACGACGCTCAATTATGTTCGACGTTTGATCACATAGCTAGTTTAATTGATCAACACCCAGATGACATATTCCTTATTATGGGTGATTTTAATATAACACACGCCGTTTGGTATTATGATGTTTGCATAAATTCTATGTCAACGCACACAAATACAGACAAACATGTTCAATTGGTAGCAGACTTCATGAGTCTTTCGAACTTAAGGCAGTTTAATTCTTCGTTTAATATTAGTAATAGGTTATTGGATTTAATATTTTGTAGCAAACCATGTTCTGTTGTTGACTGCAGTACTCCCATTACGGAGGAAGATGTATATCATAAATCCTTAGAGATTAACTTAGCCTTAAAAACATACAAACCTTTATGTCCTAATATTATTTATAAACGACTTTATCATGAAGCAAATTATGATATTATTAGAGAAAAACTTGCAGAGATTGATTGGTCTTCTAGGCTGCTTATTAGTAAAGACATCGATTCCATGACCGAATTATTTTATAGTGTTGTCAATAGTTTAATAAAAGAACATATTCCCCTCCGTAAAACTATATCAACCACTCGTTATCCACCATGGTACACTGTATCACTTGTTAAATTATCGAAAGAGAAAAGAAAATATCATACTAGGTGGAAGCGTTACGGTAATCCCTTGGACTATCAAACTTTTTCCACATTACGGAGAAGGGAGTCAAAACTTCAAATAACGAGCTACAACAACTTTATAAAGCTTAGTGAAGAGCGTATTTTAAAATGTCCTAAATATTTCTGGTCTTTTGTGAAATCAAAATTACCCGATAACAATATTCCTCAATTAGTTAGATTTAATAACAGAACATCAGATTCTGGTGAAAGTACGTGTGATTTATTTAATGAGTATTTTAATTCTGTTTTCGTCCATAATTCATCTAATCCGTTAGCTCTTGATTTCGACTGTCCACCTTTAAATTCGCCTGTTGATCTTAACACTGCAACTATTGACGAAGAGTTGATTCGCAAAGAATTAAAAAACATAAATATAAATAAAGGAGCTGGTCATGACGGTATACATCCAGTTTTTATTCGGAGTTGTGCTGATGAGTTGTGTACTCCATTAACTATTATTTACCGCAAATCATTAAATGCAGGTATATTTCCTTCAGTATGGAAGAAAGCGCTTATCACTCCTATACCGAAAAATGACAAAAGGGATGACGTCACACAGTATAGGCCTATATCGAAAGCGAATATATTTGGCAAAATATTAGAAAAACTTGTAACTCAAATATTGGTAAATGCAGTCAGTAATCATATTTCTTCAAATCAACATGGTTTTTGCAGTAGGCGCTCAGTAGAATCGAACATGCTTACATTTTCTAGCTTTTTGGTGGACGCTATGGACAAACGGATGCAGGTGGACGTCGTGTATTCCGATTTTTCAAAAGCATTTGACAAAATAAATCATGACTTGTTAATTGAAAAATTGTGGCGAATCGGAATACACGGCGACCTGCTTCGTTGGGTTCGCTCGTACATTAGTAACAGATCTCAGGCTGTTTCTACTAAGGGTTACGTATCAAAATTTTTTAGATATTCCCTCAGGAATTCCTCAGGGATCACATTTAGGGCCAATTTTATTTAATTTATATATAAATGACATAGGGGATTCAATCTGTTTTTCTAATTTTTTACTTTATGCAGATGACTCAAAATTTTACAAAATTATCACTAAAGAGGAAGACTGTTTGCAATTACAATCCGATATTATTCGTTTAACGGAATACTGTTCGGCCAATCAACTATTTCTAAATATCGAGTAATGCTCCGTTATTACATTCACTAGAAACCATAGTCCACTTCAATTTAATTACAAAATTAATAATATATCGCTCAATAGGGTCACGTCCGTACGTGACTTATGCCCGATTTACACATCGACAAGTACAGTAGCGAGTTAACTTGCCTCATTGCCGAGTAAGTCACTTTTTGCGTGTGGACGGCAAAAGCGAGTTAAGTAGTAAGTTGCCGAACAAGTTGATTTTAATACAGTTCGATCCTATTTTTTGGCGAGTTCAGTACGAAGTAGCCCCCTCTCTCGCGTCTCCCTCACCCCGCCCGGCTCGGCGCTCGCAGCGCCCGCCGTGTAGACGGGCGAGTTTAGTACAGTTCACAAGTTCTAATATGTGGGTAGATCTCCAGAGGCATTTTTTATCGTGTCGGACTGGAGAAACCCATTTTGAAATCGATAAACGTTTTCATTACATTTTTTTATGTATACTTTGGTGTCTAATCTATGTGGTGCAGGGCTGAAATTATGAATTAGTTTATTAGAAATATTTAAAAAAAAATCATAAACCCTAAAATCCTGATTGCTCTGGGTTGACCTAACTCCCGATTGAATGAGAAAACATTGTGTAACTTTTTATTGAGAAGGTTCATATGTCCGATGTTATTTTATATTACATAACAAATAGTTAATCTTCATTGTAATATTTAAAAAAAAATTATATTAACAATATTTTTGGCACAATTTAAATTTATCGTCATGACCTGGCATTTTATCTCATCGCTCTGCGCTGGAGTAAAACATCGCGCTCATCCCTCGTTTTACGAAATAGAAACTCTATTCCCCTCCCCCGGAGTAGTGGCTGTAGTGGTCTAACCGCCGAGGAAGATACATTTGTGCCACGGTCCCCCACTACAAAATTACGAGGGTAAGTTTATGATTTATCTGGGTTTGGTTCTCGAATTTGATGATTGATATGGCATGTTTTATAAATTAAAAAGTAAGGTTGTAAATGTGCTTATTAAGTAAATTAAGTGATAGTAATGATGTTCTTTATGAGGCGTAAACACAACTTTCTACTGTTTTTATTTTGGGCTATATTAATGCTTTTATGACTTTTTTTGATCGCTATGGCTATGATTGCTCTGTCCAAAAGACCAGAGCGATGATATTTTGCAATAATTGTACGTTATAAAACTACTTAAAGTAATAATACCAGATTGTTACAACGACAAATGTCACGACTCAGCTGTCAAAAATTCTGTGACTTCAAGACTCATCTGTCAAAAATTCTATAACGTCACGACTCCCCTGCAAAATATTTTCCCGCCAATATTCTATGACGTCACGACTCATCTGTCAAAATTATATGACGTCACGTGTCACGTGACCAAAATTCTATGGCGTCACTAGTCACGTGACTCAGCTGTCATAATTATTATGACTATGACGAAATTATCAAAATATAATATGATGGAAGTCAAAATTTCAAGTTTTCGGCAGTTTTCCTTTACATGCACTATAAGACCTTGCTTCATGCCTTTCAAGTTTGTATGTAGACTGGAAGTACCCTGTAGCTTTTTGCCCTTTGCTCATCGAAAATTTGCGACATAAATGGCTATGTGTTTTGATTTCGTTAGATTAGAAGTTTGAATTTTTTACAGTACTAAAAGGCAACAGACCTTAGTATTTAGTAAAAAAATCAGCTTGATACCTGTACGCGTTCCTGAGATAAACAGTCTTGATAGAGAAACGGACAACAAAGGGTTCCGTTTTTCCAAAATCGGTACGGAACCCTTATAAAACCGGTCAAGTGCGAGTCTTACTCGCGCACCGAGGGTTCCGTACAAACCTATTTACTTTCTCGCCAAATTGTGATGACGTCAGGACTCAGCTGTCTAAATATTATTTTTCCCGCCAAAATTTTATGACGTCACGACTCATCTGTCAAAAATTCTGTGATTTCACGACACATCAGATGTGAATGTGAGAGTTTTCGACAGATTCTGTCAAAAATTCAATGACGTCATGACTCATCTGTCAAATATTCTGCAATGTCACGACACATCTGTCAAAAATTCAATGACGTCACGACTCAGCTGTCAAAAAATATTTTCCTGCCAAAATTATGTGACGTCACGACTTGCTTATCTGTCAGAAATTCTATGACGTCACGTCTCATCACTAATAATATTTGTTGAAAGTTTTAGCTTGATACCTCCACGCGTTCCTGAGATAAATGGTCTTGACAGACAGACAGACAGACAGACGGACAACGAAGTGATCCTATAAGGGTTCCGTTGTTTCAAAATCGGTATGCTGCCTTAAAAATGAACAAGTTTCCAACTGAAGTTCTAGATATATCCCCTAAACATAAAATCATAAAATCTTGTAACATGCAAGACTAAAAATGACTAAATAAATAATATATTACCAATTTTATTATTTTTGTTTCACCATTTATGATCGCTCTAGCGCCTATCATGATTGCTCTGGACGCGAAAATGTTTGAACTTAAATATTTCCATAACTGTTTGTCAAAAATGAAGGCCAATAGTAAAAATGTAGTATTTTAATATCGTTATTTTCAATGAGATACATAATTACCAAAAAATATCAAGATCTGAAAAGCACCAGAGCGATCACACGAATACGCCCGATTTGGAGATTGACCCATGTATTTATTTTTATTTTTGTCTGTTTTTTCTATGCATAATGTGTACGTATTTACAAAAGTATTTAAGTATATTTATGCGTTGTCTAGTACCCATTGTACAAGCTCTGGTTAGTTTGGGACTAAATGGCGTTGTGTAAAAGTATGAGGTTTATTTATTTTTTTATTATTCTAGGTATACTTTTCTATTAAAATTTTATTTTCAATGTGTTGTGCAAGTGTTAATACTATTTCTCGTATAATAGCGCGTAAATTGGTATTCAATTGTTCAATGTCCATTTTATCGATTAAAATAACCGTACCTAAACAATCTCAGGCGACGCACGCCGGCACGCACGACGCGACTGGTCTTCGTCTCTGATCGGCAACTTATGAGCTGTACTCGCCTACGTGTGAACTGTACTTACTACTTATTACTTACTCCTTAACTGTCTATTTTTTTAACTCGCTACTGTACTTGTCGATGTGTAAATCGGGCATTAGGTATAATCATGGACTCTGAGTTGTCTTTTAATTTACACGTTGATCATATTGTTAAAAGGGCTTTTCGACAACTTGGGTTCATATTGAGGATCTCTAAGCCTTTTAACAGTAGGTATACATACACTGAAACTATTGTATTTTGCTTATGTTCGCTCTATTTTAGACTTCTCCTGTATCATCTGGAGTCCACATTACGCTTGTCATGAAGCGCGAATAGAAAAAATACAAATAAAATTTGTCAAATCTTTGGATTATCGTTGGCATCATAACAGAATATCCTATGAAGATTCGTTGGATCGTTATAATCTGACCACTTTAAGTAATCGCAGAAAACTATTTGACCAAGTGTATTTGTTCAAAATAATAAATAATCTGGTTGATTCCCCACACATTCTTGAAAAAGTATCTTTTAGAATACCTCGGCCTAGCTCTCGTCTACAACATTTATTCTCCGTTCCATTTTATAGGAGCATTTAAACACGTAACAACTTCTTCAGACGCAGTACTGATGATTATAATAAGTTTTTTTGTCAATTAGATCCATTTACAAATAGTTTGTGTATAAGAAGCAGCTACTCGATTTATTGTAAATTAACCCACTAACTATTAGGTTATAGTGTATTTTTGTTTGTATACCAACAACTAACCTACTAATATCTTTACTTTTCAACCGACTTCAAAAAGGAGGAGGTTCTCAATTCGGTTGTATTTTTTTTTATTTTTTTTTTTATTTTTTGTGTTTGTTACCTGATTTCTCGAAAACGGCTAGACCGATTTGAAAAATTTTTTTTTTGTTCGTATTGGTATGCTTCCCATTTGGTCCCATTGTCACCAGATCTGGATCTGGATGAGGGGATCCCAGAGAAATAGAGGGCATCTCTTGAAAATTGTAGAGACGCATTGTGTAAAATCTTGTCATACATGTGCATCTTTGACGTCACTACCAAATAGTCAAGAATTTGAACTGGTCAGATCCTGGAGACCAGAGAGAGTCGAGGGAACACCTTAACGGCATATAGCAGCTACCTTGTGTTTGGGCTTATTTTAATTGTATTGATGAATACTTTACAAAACTTTACACAAACATGATCTGATGATGAAGAAGATTGAGGGTCGAGGCAACTCCTCAACGGTATATAGCAGCTACCTAGTGTTTGGGCTTATTTTATTCGTATTGATGAAAACTTTACAAAACTTGACACAAACATCATCTGATGATGAAGAAGACTGAGGGTCGAGGAAACTTTTTAACGGTATATAGCAGCTACCTAGTGTTTGGGCTTATTTTATTCGCATTGATAAAAGCTTTACACAACTGTACACAAACATAATCTAATGATGAAGAAGATTGAGGGTCAAGGGAACTTTTTAATAGTAAATAGCAGCTACCTAGTGTTTGGGCTTATTTTATTCGTATTGATGAAAACTTTACACTAACATTATGACTGTAATTGAAGGTATGGTTTAAGACTTAATAATGAAGTTCTTATTTGAATTTAAAATAGGAATTAATACCGGATTTTAAATAGACTATAAACAAATTTTTGAATTGCATTTCATTTATTTTAAACTTATTCTTTAGGTACAACAAATTGATAATAATAACTATTATAAGTATTTATTTGATTTATTTTTATGTCAATTTATTTAAATTATCAATTTAGTGTGCATGTCGCACAATAAATTAATAATTTTTATTACTAATTAACCACGCAGAGACGGTGTGGCTACGCTTTTCGATGTTCTCCCTATTTAAAACGTTTTTCATGTAGGTCCTTTTTTGTGAAAGCTGATTCTTACGTTGTTCACTAGTCTCTTTTGAAATGGCATTGGAGGTAGATTTCCTACTTCGAGAATGGCGTTTCTTCCTTTCTTCGGTTGTCATCGAATCGAACCCGTGGCGGGCGCGTCAAGTCTTGTGACCTGTGACGCGCACCAATGAACATACCGCGGCGGCGCGGCGCCCGCGCTGCACTCCCCGCGACCCGACGGTGACCGGTCCGCCCGCTACCGCTCAGTCGCGAGCGAGCGACAGTGCGAGACGTAGACCGACGGCGAATGCACGTTCGCCCGCACTTCATGCGTACGCAATTAACTCGATCTCTAGATTCTAATTTACATCTTGTTTTCTACTCCTATATACTCGTAGTCTAAGCTACGTCTAGCTAATCTACATCTTGTTTTTTATTCTTGTATAACTTAACTTAACTTCAGTGCTGTGAACTTAACTAACTTAATAACTCTGTATTCTCTTTCATTCTGTGTCATTAAGTAAATAGTCTTGTAAATAACCGTCACGTTTTCTTTATCACCTCTACAGTCTCATACAATCAGCGCTGTCTCATGAGCAGCGCGTTTCGTAGGTCTACCCATATTTAGACAAAATAATGTCCCACTGCAGGGACGGGCCTCCTCCACTGACGGAGGGATATTTAGCCTACTAATACCACACTGGCCAGACGGATTGGTATAGGGTTTAATTTCAAGTTTTCCTTCTTTTTATTTCTCAAATGTCTTTCATGTA